>OY292313.1:37475795-42835543 GCA_958496155.1 Sisyra nigra
AGTACAATGACCACTCACCCTCCACTCCCAGATTACATATTGTCTACACTACGTACAAAAAGAAATGCAAGAACTAGATGGCAACGCACAAGATATCCATCAGACAAAGTAATCTTCAATAGATTATCATTACTCCTTAAGTCCCAACTAATAGAATACCGCTCCAAACAATACACTAAATACCTAGAATCCCTATCTCTTGATGACAATTCCTTATGGTGTGCTACTAAAAGAATCCTCAAATACCACAAAATTTCCACCCCTATTCAAGGAGATGACGGTACCTGGGCGAGAGATGACAAGGACCGATCCAACATATTTTCTCAGCTCCTTCAGGAATCCTTCTCTCCACACTCCAATAAGAACGATCCTGCTCATGAAACCCACATTCACCAGTTCCTCGAATCTCCCCTTCCACTCGAAATACCGGAGAGGTCTTTTCTTGACACTATATACTCTTTATCATGCGTAAAAGCCATAAAGAGTAGAGAAAACAAAAATACGACAGTGGCACTAGTTCAACGCTCCACGATAGAGAGGTAGAATAAATATGGATTCCGGGCACAAGGATACCGCTGGCAATGTCTTAGCAGACTTAGCAGCAAAAGAAGCCACAAATGGCGAGCTAGGACCGAAAACGACATTGTCAGTCGAAGATGCAATAAGGCAGTGTAGGGAAGCAACTAGGGGGCTGTGGGACGGTTTTTGGCGGTGCCAACCACAAAAACTCAATAAAATTGGAGGATCCACCTCAGAGAAACTGCCAGTGCAAGAGCTGCCACGAAACCTTGAGGTAAGCCTCTGCAGACTGAGGGTGGGGCACACAATAGGGGGAGACATAAACACCCGCTTCTGGAACGTCAGGAAACGGAGTTAACCTCAGACGGAAGTGGTCGGTGCCAAAAAGCTTGAGTGACTGCTTAAACATTGAGAAGGGGATTTCATCATGCCTGAACTTCCTCAGAGAGGCCAACCTCCTCACCGAACTATAAAACTTTGTGAGTGAAATGTGACTCGTGTGTGTATAAATATGATCAAGGGTGAATGCAACTGTGCTTCAACATGAATGAGTGAGTGAAATGTGAGAGTTATAGAACTAGATAAGTCGCTGATGACCTTGGACGTTCCAAGCGACTATAAATAACAAAAAAAATCTTTTTTTGTTCCCACGCGCAGGTAACACGTGACGTTTTTATTGTATAAGTATTCAAAGAGCAGAAAACTGCAATCTTATTATTGGTAAAGATAAGTCAATTCATCGTTTTCATCTAAATGTTTTTGGCACATACTTGTTTTTAGTAAAATTTTAGTTTTTTTTTCTGGGCCACCTATTGGCGCAGTGGCTAAAGCAGTAGTTCTCTCCACTTCATGTGTCAAGTGGTTCGGGTTCGATTCCCGTTGAATCCTAGACTTAAGATGATAGGCCTAAGATTAAAATTGACCAACAGAAATTTTCTGTGTATTTAGACAGTCGTGATATAAACTAAGCTGTTAAAGCGACTTAAAACACCAAAAAAAAAAAACAAAAACAAATTTTTTTTTTCTTAAGTATAAGTCCTTGTGGTGAGATGTTGAATTTGAAATAGTAAAGGCGTTAAAGAATTTGACAAAATTTAAGTGACAAATTAAAACTCTTATTGACATATCAAAATAAGTTTGTTATTATCAACAAAAATTTGTAAAAATAGATTTTAATAAATTAATTTTTTTTAAATTTTTTATATCTTATATTAGACCTTGTACATTTTATACTTTTGGACCTATTTCTTATAACATTTTGACTGTCAAAAAACATGATAACCTTATTATACAAATTACATACGATAGATAATGGATTAATTGATAAACCTTTATAGATTATGATATCTTTATTGTTGATATCCGTAGTTAATCCTTTGACTGTAATGCTATATCAAAGTGTTCACAAAAACCCAATAAGATCCATATTTTACCTCCCAACAATATTTTCATTAAAATTCAATTATTCCATTTTATAGAGAATATTATAGAGTTTTTAGAACTCTTCTGAACGACCATTATTTTTCGAGTAGTTGCCAAAATCAAAAAACTACTTTTTTTCTTTGATCTGCGATTTCCACGACAATAGAGCACATGACGATATTTTTAAATAGATTTATTATTGTTTGTTTGCATCCACAACAGCCCAAACACAATACCGTAATATAGTAAAATTTTTCATTTTTCTATTTAAAATTTTATTTCGTAGCGTCTTCTGTGCCGTTAGTAATCAGTAAATATTAGTCAATGCCAGTAAATAAAGCGAGGAGTTCGATAACTTGAGTAGCTTTTTTTTGCTTTTCTCATAAAAAAAAATAATTTAAAATAAGCTTTGCATGGTGCCGCAATGTGTGAGCACTTTAATTAAAACACTCAATACGTTTTTCTTTTACTTCCCTAAAGATAAAAAATATTAGAAAAAAGTGGTTACACCTTGCGGGTGGTTACCATTACGGGAGACCCAGTAATTGTATCTACAAAAACTTCTATTTCTTTTTGTGAAAATCACTTTGATGTAAGTTTTTATGTTTTTTCTTACATTTTTAAGCCATAGTAATATACGATATATTTAGGCATCATTGATAAGCCATTTCCGTTCGTACATCTATACCAATAATACTTATATAATAAAAACGTTACGTCTTACCTGGGCGAGGGAACAAAAACGAAATTTTATTCTCAGCTGAGATTTTTATCTAATCTAAAAAATATAAGATGTTTTGTTGAATACATTTTATTACCAGCATTTTCATATCTATATATATCTATGTAAATAAAAATACTTCAGGGGACCGTCAAATTTCGCTCGTTATAAGCGATATTCACTATAACCGATATGTATCGCATGTATCGTTTTATCTAAGACATATCACGGGGCCCGAAGGTTTTGTACGTTACAACCGGTTGTTCATTATATCCGATATCGTTATAAACGATTTGAACTGTATATAGCTGTTCGTTAGTCTCGCAAAAACTCTTTTATTGTTCCCACGCGCAGGTAACACGTGACGTTTTTATTGTATAAGTATTCAAAGAGCAGAAAACTGCAATCTTATTATTGGTAAAGATAAGTCAATTCATCGTTTTCATCTAAATGTTTTTGGCACATACTTGTTTTTAGTAAAATTTTAATTTTTTTTCTGGGCCACCTATTGGCGCAGTGGCTAAAGCAGTAGTTCTCTCCACTTCATGTGTCAAGTGGTTCGGGTTCGATTCCCGTTGAATCCTAGACTTAAGATGATAGGCCTAAGATTAAAATTGACCAACAGAAATTTTCTGTATATTTAGACAGTCGTGATATAAACTAAGCTGTTAAAGCGACTTAAATTATTATTTATTTTGTTATTTTGCAATCATTGTAGAGGTTACAAATCAGTTGAAATGAATCAGTACCGCATTCACACGAGCTTTTTACAATTTACACATGACTTGCAAGACTTGGAAAAAATGTCAATTCCGAGACATGCATTCCTATCTAAATATATTTCGTTTCAATTACATGGCTTTTGCGACGCGTCTCAAATTGTTTATGGAGCATGTGTTTACGTGCGAACAACCGATGATTTAGGAAATATGCAATCCACACTTTTATGTGTAAAATCTCGAGTTGCTCTGTCGTGATAGTAAAACTATTATTCATTATTTTAAATGTTAATTTTATTTTAGAATATTACATCGTGTTTTATATGAATTTATTCGTTATTATTAATATTATTTATTCGTGTGTTTTTCTTGGTTACTTCCATGGCTCACTTGCACTCACTCACGCGTTCACACGGCTCAACTTTAGTTGATCAACAATTCACAATCTTTTAGACCGTAGCGGGGTAAGCGACGCGAGAAGTGAAGCACAAGCGAGTAGAATTGGAAGCAAATTGAGCAGAATTGAAAGAAAACTGACCAGGGTCGACTCGATTGACTTGAACGACAAAATGTTTGACTCAGTCAAACTGTTGTTGATCAAGTCGACCCCGGTCAGTTTTCTTTCAATTCCACTCAATTTGCTTCCAATTCGACTCGCTTGTGCTTCACTTCTCGCGTCGCTTACCTCGCTACGGTCTAAGAGATTGTGAATTTACTATCACGACAGAGCAACTCGAGATTTTACACATAAAAGTGTGGATTGCATATTTCCTAAATCATCGGTTGTTCGCACGTAAACACATGCTCCATAAACAATTTGAGACGCGTCGCAAAAGCCATGTAATTGAAACGAAATATATTTAGATAGGAATGCATGTCTCGGAATTGACATTTTTTCCAAGTCTTGCAAGTCATGTGTAAATTGTAAAAAGCTCGTGTGAATGCGGTACTGATTCATTTCAACTGATTTGTAACCTCTACAATGATTGCAAAATAACCTTTGCCTTATAATAAGCATCCGATAAGACTCATTGGATCGAAGATTTGTGCAATTGTAGAAAGAATTATGCGTTTGCTGATTTTGCAGTATTGAAAATTGATATTTACTGAGTATTGAAAACATTCGAAATTTGGGTTCCATAATTTCCCTAGCGTTTTAATATTACAATCGGTTAAAATATAATATTGTTCAATCTGATTTCTTTTTGGTTCGCTTAAGATGCTTACATTATTCGACATCCACTGAGTTAAGTCGATTCCTACGGGGCTTAAATTGCTTGGATGTTCTGTTTTAAATTTCGAACGTTTTCGACAATATCGCCGCCGGTGAGTAAATCGTCCATATAAAAATCTGACAACACGATGTTGGATGCGGTTGGGAACTCGATTGCCTTATCCATCGCAGCTTGATGTAAAGCTCGCGTTGCTAAAATGATGCTTGCGAAGTACCAGAAGTGACCTTATTTAAGACGTAATGTTGGATTTCATCCCCCCGGGTTTGATCTCCATAGGATGCGTTGAAGGTTTCTTTGAGCTGGGTTGATTAATATATTTTTTTTTTATTCTCTATATGTAATTTTTACAACCTGCTCCTTGAGCAATAAGTAAATGTGCTGACATTAGCGAGGAAGGAGAGGGGGGTATTACAAAATTGGATTAATAATAACAAAAGTAACTAATAAAGAAAACAACAATTGGTAACAAGTGATAAAAATAAAAGTAAACATAGTATCAAAAAGAAAGAAAAAAAAAAAGGAAAAGTTAAAAGCAAGGTCGGGTGGAGGTAGTTTGTTTAGCTACCACCAGTCAGCTACTGGTGGTTGCTTTTGCTGTCTCGTTTCTCCTTTGATTTTGTTTGGTGTAGTTTTTTATTTTTTTTTTATTTATTTTTTTTTCTTTAATCGCTTTTGAGTTACCTACGTCAGGTCTTCTGGCCAGATTCTTTTTAATCTTCTGTGGGAAGGTGATGAGCTCAGAAGTGCGCTTACTAAAGAGTTCTGATGGTCACTGCATCGCTCCCTATACCGTCCCGCGTTCTTTCCTATGGCTTCGCGCACGAACGAGATCTGAAGGTCTTGGTGCTGAGTTTCATTTGTTACGTACCAGGGAGCCTCCGCTAGCATTCTCAAAATCTTGGACTGTCCTTTTTGAATTATCATATTGTTCGATAATTTGGCACATCCCCATAACTCGATGTCGTAGAGCCATATTGGTTTAACGATGAGGTTATAGATTTTCATCTTACACTCGAGTGACAGTCCTGAACCCTTTCTCAGAAGCCACCACATTTTTTTAGTTTTCTGGTCCATCTGTTTTCTTTTGACCTTAATATGCGATTTCCAGGTGAGTCTTTTATCTAGCGTATATCTAAGTATTTCACCTCGTCTTTCATTGGGATGGGTTTGTCGTTCATCGTGAGTTGAGGGCAAGTTTTTTTGGTTGTTGTAAAGGTTGTTTGTACACATTTGTCGGTATTAATTTCCATTTTCCAAGCCTTCAGCCATTCTTCTAGGAGGTGGATGTGATTTTGCAGATTAGTGGCGGTTCTGCAAGGGTCCTCATCAGTTGCGAATATTGCCGTATCGTCTGCAAAAGTGGCTATTGCTGTGTCGACAGTTTCTGGAACATCTTTTGTGTAAATAAGGTATAAGTACGGCCCAAGTACACTTCCTTGCGGTAATCCAGATTGGATTGGTATTAAGTTTGAATAAGTGCCCTCAACCACAACTTGTGAATATCTTTCGTGTAAGTACGATCTTAGGATTGAGTAGGTTTGATCTGGGAATGATTTTTTAATTTTGTAGAGAAGTCCCTCATGCCATACTTTGTCGAACGCCTGTTTCAGGTCAAGAAACACTCCGGTGCATATATTTTTGGATTCGAGCCCCGTTCGTATTATGTTGACAATTCTATGGCATTGCTGTATAGTCGAATGTTGTTCTCTGAATCCAAATTGATGTTTCGGTAATAATTGGTCAGAGGCACGATCTCTTTTAATCTTTTAAGAAGTAATCTTTTGAATATTTTGGATGCTGTTGGTAGGAGGCTTATTGGTCTGTATGATGCAGGGTCAGATACATTTTTACCCGGTTTGGGTATCATAATTATATTTGCGTATTTTCACTGGATGGGGTAATGGCAGAGGCGTAAAATACTGTTATAGATATTTGTGAGCAGCATGACGCCTCTTCTTGGAAGGTGTTTAAGTATTTCGGGGGTTATTAGGTCGTATCCGGGTGCCTTATGTTTTTTAGCGAATGATAGTTCTGTTATTACTTCAAGGGGTGTAATAAATTACATTGGTTTTGAGGTTTGTCCTGGTTCTGCTAGATACTGAATAACGCTGGCGTCGTTTACATCGCTAGGTGTTTGTGCGTAGGTTTGTGAAAGAAGTTTTCCAAATGTATCTGCTTTGTCTTCATCTGATCTAGTCCAATTGCCGTTTGTTTTTTTAATGGGAGGGATAAAAGAAGTTGGTGCTTTGAAGATTTTTCTAGTTGCATTCCAAATAGAATGATCTACGGTTGAAAGATTGTTTATATATTCTTGGAACGTTTTGTGTCGTAGATCTTCTAAAGCTTGTCTTAATTGATGCGTGGCTCGATTAAACAATGTTTTGTGTATTGGATTCCTTGTTCTTTGTCATAACCCCCTTGCTTTTCTTTTATTTTGCAGTAGTTCTTTTATATACATGAGCATGTTTATTCCTTGGTTTCCAGGCTTGTTTCGTGGCGTTGCTTTCCAGGCTGCATCTCGTAGAAGAGCCGAGAAGTTTTCGATCGTATTTTCTAAGTCAGTACTTGTCTTTAGGGACACGTTTAGGTTAACATTACTTTCGACGTGGTTTTCAAAGATTTTCCAGTTTGTTGTTTTGGTGGTAAGATGTGGAATTTCTTTAAAAATAACAGTTGTACTGATTGTTATTATGATGGCGGAGTGATCGGAACTTAATATGTCGGTATTATTGTCTGGCTCTATTGCGAAGTTCAGCCCAGAAAGTCCCCGTATCACACCGAAATCCAAAAGGTCAGGAATTTTATCTAAATCTGTGGGCCAATTAATTCATAATAATAATTCATACTTTTTACGCTGATGCCTTAACTATTGTCCACAATTCATATATGACAACAACTGCGATGCCATCAGCTGTCATCCCGTTCACAATTTAACAATTGTATCACTGATTTACCATTACTAAACGCTTACGTCTTGCAACGGTCATTTAATCACGGCTGTACGATCGCCATGTTTTCCGACGATGATTAATATTTGACGATACATTTTGGTGATGTCTGCCTTGATTTCGTACGTATGAGTACGAAAACGCAACAAAATGGCAAATAAATCATCTTGAATATTTGGTCCTATTTGGCACACATCGTTTAAGGATAAGCCTGGAGGGTTTAAGGATTCACTGCGAGAGGATGCGTCAAACACTATCTGTAATTTGGTGGTTACACTAATTGTATCCTTGAAGACCCTGTGATGTGGGAGGTAGTATTTTAATTGAGTAGCTTCCAATTCATCATAGTTTAATCTTCTCATATGACCCAGTACTTCGTAGTCTTGCATACATTTTTGGTAGATTTGTTTTAATTTGGGATTGTTTTCTAATTTTCTTTCCAGATACATGAAGCGTTTTTAGCGTTGTTGAGATTAGCACCGAGGTTAATGTGATAAGGCTTCAACGGAAGTGATACCACGAATCTCCCCGTTTCATCCGCGTACGTTGTTGATTTGAAATGTTCCTCGCAGCTTTTCTCTTCCTAAGGGTACGAACAGAACAAGTAAGTCGCGGTCGAGGTGGCGGTCGCGATCGCTGCTACTAGTTAAGTCGCGGTCGATGTCGACAAGGAGGTTACCAGGGATGCTCGATGTCAAGCTAGGCCTACTGTCAAGTGAACAAGTTCTGTCAAATTCCTTCATTTAGCATTTGAAAACGAACTTAATAATCAAACACAAAAACAATAACAATAAATTGAAACAATTTGGCTTTGAACGCACCAATCACAGGAAAGCATCCTTGTAGACCGCGCAGTAGGCATCCATGTAAATCAAACTCATTTGGTTTTCAAAAGCATCGGTGTAAGCCTCCTGGATAGCATCGCTTTAAACCTCCACCGCGACCTACTTGTTCTGTTCGCTTCCATTCATTTCAATGTGTTTGATTTACACGGATGTCGGCATCGACCGCGATCGCGACCGCTATCTCGACCGCGACTTACTTGTTCTGTTCGTACCCTTAGTGTGTATTGATTGAGAGGGTGTTTCTTCAGTGTTTTTTGATATCGTTGGCAATTCGAATAAATTTTTCAAATGTTGATTGATAATAATGATCGCTTGTTTTCATACCTTTGCTTGATTAGTTACCAGGCTACTGAATAATTGCTGTCCGTACTTTTTAATCTTGATCTTGATTTGATGATTTTTACGGCTTTCAATTTCCGTAACGATAAGGACTCAATGTTGGTTTGAGGATCTTGATTTGAATATTTTTTCGTTTCGTAACGAAAAGACCGTATGTTCATTTGATCTTGATTTGATATTCGTGGGTTGCTGGTTCGATCCACACTCGAAGTACCAATGTTTGATTTGGTTCTTGATTTGATATTTTTGAATAGGACCAATATTTGATTTGGTTCTTGATTTGATATTCTTGAATAGAACCAATGTTTGATTTGGTTCGTGATTTGATATTCGTGGGTCGCTGGTTTAAATCCGACTCGAAGGACCAGTGTTTGATTTATTGATTGATAATGAGTTTTTGATGATTACAATTTGATACTTTATTGAATATGAATTTTGATGTTTATGATTCAGATGTTACATTGCAAATGTCATTGTTTTTCCCCGACGACTCGCTATTTATTGGGATGCGTGTGCTACTTGGTTAATATACAAAAACGGAGGTTCCACAGCCAGAGTCGTCCAGTGTTTTTACAATAATAAGAAGTTGTTGGTTTGTATACTTCTTCATATTCTTAAATAAATTAATCTGTACGTGACAATTGTCAAAAAAATCATTGTGCAACTCGTATTAACAAAATGGCGGCAAATTTAAATCCGGCGCTCTTGTTATGACACCCTATATAAGTGCAGTATTTCGGTTTGATTGATTGGATGTTGTAAAGTGTATAAAATATGGGTTATAAAAATTTATTCAAATATTATACTGAATAGTCAAGTTATTTAAAAAATATCGAAACTATTATTGGACTCACCAGAGGGATTAGTCAATAGTCCAGTTCCTAATGCCGCAACAATATGCCGATACATTTCTGGATCTTTATTCAAACATTTTGTTAAAACTACTTCTACATCTTCAGGCTTTCTATATATACAGCTATATATAAACGATTCCCCAACCAAACTCGACTAGGAGATTCCCATTTTGTAAATAGTTTTAGGAACTGCTTAAAGAAATCTAAAATTTGAATATATTAGTAACAAAAAGTAACAAATTTTTTTAAACATTTTTTATATCTATCTTTTTATACCTATCAATTGTTTGTATAAAAACAAGCAAATTTAAAAAAATGATTAAAATATTTCATAATATTGTGCAGGCGCTAAAGGGAGTTGAGTACATATGCAAAATATGAGAACATCATTATCTATGTTATATCAATAGTTTTGAGCTCAGCGAAGTTTACAGGTTATGATTCTGGATGTTGCCAAGAGTTATTATTTATAACCATTATTACAATGCCTCGAAAAAGTTTTCTTAATCGTTATTTGTGCTAAATAAGACGAATGGTTGTAAAAAAAATAGACCAATATAATTTCTGGCAACATCCAGATTCATGATATGTGAACTATCTGAGCATAAAACAGTTAAATTAATGCGGTCCTTACATGTTGCATAGTCAACTCCCTCCAGGGTCCAGTCCATAATTCATTTTTAATTTAATTCAAATTAGAATCTGCAAATATTTCAAAAATAAATATAAAAATACTTTTGAATTATGGATAAATTATTTTTTGTCCAACAGTTGTAAATATTAATTAAAAATCGTAGGCAAGTGGACGAAAAATGCAAGTCAATATACAAACTGTTAATTCAGCGACGTTTTGGTCATTTATTTGACCAAAATATATTATAGATAAACTAAGATAATCATTTTTAATTTAAAATGGGAATCCTTACTGGAATCTCCTATCTCACGACTTCTCCCCCGTCAAGTGTCAGTCGCAGTTTTCCGAACTACTACGGGGCACGACTACCTATGCGAACACTTGCACCGCATTGGAATCCTACCGACTCCAATCTGTTCCCTTTGCAATGGGGAACCCATGAATGCCATGCATCTTGGCAATTGTCCTGCACTTACAGACGTCAGAGAGAATAACGAAAACGACCAAAATCAACTAATCTCCAACCTCTATTGGACGGCGCGGCACCGAATGACAGAAATGTCAAACGTGGGTGTTGGATAAGAAGAAGAAGAAAGATTTTTAATTTAAAAGATAAGTAAAAGTATATTTAAATTATAATAATATATTATTCGATTATTCTTGCAGTGAACATAAATTAAAATAAATTAAACAAAACTAAAATTAAATTAATATATTGCTTAGTTTATATTTACGTTGCGGATCGCCAAGAAACATAAAAGCATTCCCTACGAATGGAAGTCCTTTAGGTCCATCTAACGATTTTGCAAATTCGATTATCCGTTTGTTTCGTTTAGAGTGTAAATACCAAAGAATTGTACAAATTATAGAAAAACTCAAAACTTTATGGTGGAAAATTAGCACAAATACAAAATTTAACAACGCCAACATTGCTGTATGCTTTCTATGTAGTTAATTTACAAAAATAAACCAAGTGACGGATATCGTAAAAGAACATTCGGTTTTATTTCTACCCAAAAAATGCACTTTTATTGTTATATCAATTATAAATATTATTTTACAATGTTTTTTAATCTTATTTTAAAATCCACTGATATAACAAATTAAAACGCCAGACAATCTTTTCGTAATGGTAAAGTAAATAAACTAAAAATATTAACGAAATATTTGTTTGTCTTAAACAAAATGGTTATAAGACTGCAGAGATAATATTTAACATAACTGATAAATCTTTCTTTCATATTTAACCAATGTAAGTTCAAAATTAGTTTATTATAGGTAAGTTGCAGTTAGTATTTTTAGAAAAGCTGTCAGTCATTTCATTTTGTAAATAACCATTTTTATTGATTGCTATAATTTTAGTCGGAAATAGTAGAAATTGTTTTCCGAGTTACATTTAGTGAAACTTTAAAATAGTGTTGATATATTTAATTATAAAACCACCAATGGCGACGACTTCCAAACTATCATTCAATATAATGGAGCTTAACAAATCGATAAATGAATTCGATAAATGTGTTAATTTACCAATAATTTTATTGATAATAATAATTGATAAATTGATAATAATTTTTGGAGTTGTAAATTCCGGTGTAAAATTAATTAATAATTTTGACAATCCAAATTAATGTGTTGTCAATGATTTTAGTTTTGTATTGACTTATACAATTTTAGATTTATAATAAGTTGATGACACTATGGTTTAAGTGGTATACTTAACGGTTAGACGGTTCATCTCGACAAAGGTTTTTTTATGTGTTATACGAATAATATTTTTTACTTGAATAATGTTTATATTTTTCCTTGATTGTTTTTTCCAAACCTACCTTTGCATCTTGGTCAAACAGTAGCAACTTTTTACAAAAATTTAAATTGTAACTAAGAACATTCTTCCCTCCTTGAGAGGATACGATCAATAAATATTATTGTCTTTAAATTTATTGATTCACTGGTAGTATTGCTAATTTTTAACGTTTCGTACAAAAGAAGTTTTAGCAGATTTTACTAATACGGTACGCCCTACACCATCACTACCCGGATAACACCCAATGATTCTTTCTAGCGCCTATTGAGGTGGTATATTGTCTTCTCGCAATAAGACAATTGCTCCGTTTATAATCTCGGGTCCAATCTTTTCTCATTTGGTTCAAATGGTTAGTTCGTTTAAATACTCTCGACTCCATCGATTCCAAAAATGTTGTTTCACCTTCTGGAGATGTTCCCAATGAGACAAATAATTATCAGGAGTGGTGGAATAATCATAACCTCGTAAGTTGGTCAAAGAATCACCTATCAAAAAATGGCCAAAGGAAAGGGGTATAGGATCGGTAGTATCGGAAGAGATAGTGGTTATCGGTCTGGAATTTAAAATGGCTTCAATCTCAATAATTAAAGTATAGAATTGTTCGTAAGTGAACAACATATAACGACCTGCTACGAGTAAAAGACAATAAATTAAGCAAAGGTAATTGTTTACAATACATTTGCCACTCACTGTGAAGATCGGCAGGTAGGGACTCATCCCAGTCGAGTTTGTAATTCCACAAATTTTGTAAAATGATTTTGGCGACTATAATAACTAGAGCCAATAACCCGACCGGATCAAATATTTTGGCTACTTCACATAACATAAGTCTTTTGGTGATCCTAGTTGATTGAATAGGATTTACGATGTAACATATAGTATCGGTAAGAGAATCCCAATGCACGCCTAAGGTTTTAAGTGTAGTGGTTCCCAATTGCAGTCGAGGGTTGACATGTTTCGTAGATATATCCTCTAAAATCGAGGGATCATTAGAAGCTCATTGCCGCATTGTTAAACCGCCAGTGGAGAAAATCTCTATCATTTATTTAATGACAAGTTTTGCTTCTTTCTTAGTCTTGGTACCACTAAGAAAGTCAACATAGAAGTCGGACAATAATAATGGTGCAACAATTGGGTATGATTCACCCTCATCCTTACTTAATTGTTGTAGAGAACGTAATGCTAAATAAGGAACACAGGTAATGCCGAAGGTAACAGTATTTAATTCATAAGTTGCAGTTTTTTGTTTAGATTTCTCCAAAGAATACGCTGAAATTTTCTATCTTGCTTTCTTACTAAAAATTGTCGGTACATTTTCTTTAAATCGCCCGTGATTACAATTGGGTGTTTACGGAATTTAATTAAAATGGTAAACAGATCAAGTTGAATCGTTGGTCCGGTATACAAGACGTCATTAAGCGATACGCCTGAAGAAGTTTTTAAAGAGCCATCAAATACCACATGTACCTTTGTGGAAATGTTAGTTTCTTTCGTAACCGCATGGTGAGGTATATAATACCCACCAGAGATTAAAGGATTGTCAACTATAGGAGACATATGCTGTTGATTCAAATAATCATCTAAAACTTCTTCATATTGAACCTTGAGCTAAGGATTTTGATTTAGTTTGCGTTCGGTGCTGTCGAATCTCTTGTGGGTCAAATGGTATGATTTGCCAAGCTTGGTAGCATACATATTAAAAGGGAGGGCAACAATGTATCGTCCACTTGAATTCCTGGTTAGATGTTTACAAAAATGCTGTTCACATTTTTCTTCTTCTTCCGTGAGTTTTTTGACAGTGGTACATTCTTCTATTTTCCAAAATTTTTGAAGGTCGAAATCTACATGAGTGGTGGTCACGTAACAATTTGAAGAGTTCGGTGCTGGACGGAGCTGATCCACCTATTATCCATCCAACATGGTCTTTTGAAGATATAATTCCTAGTAATATGTCAACAGGTGCAGGTCGATGAAAGTTTGGGTCAGCTTATTTGATATTAGCAGGTATCTTTATTAATTCACGTTGAATAGGTTGATCAGGTGTAACATGCGAGATTGCGGGTACAATAAGAAAAGTCAGTGTTTTTATAACCGTTGAAACGAGATTTTATGGTGGCTGTTGCAAATTCGGTGCAGTATGTTGTAATAGAATTCAATCCGCCAACAGGCACATTACATGCAGTTTTCTTTGATTTGAGGACGTCAACAAGATGACGAGTAATGAAATTAGTAGTGGAACAGGTATCGAGTAACCCTCTACACTGAATGGATCTTTCGTCTTTGTCTAAAATATCAAGTTTAGAAGAGACCATTATATCATTAGACAGAGCATTTATCACGAAAGATACTTGCCGTTTTTCCGATGTTGGGTTGGGGTAGGTCGGTTTACTTTGCCCGGGTAAATTAAAAGAAATTTTACGTTGCTCAGATGCTTTTTGTTCAACGGGTATATGTGTGGGATCAATGAGAATAATTATTTGAGATAAAGCGTGGTAGAAAATTTATTGTTATTCTGACAGTGTGTAAATTTCAACAGTTGACGAATGAGTGTTCGAACATTCTCGATCACTTGATAATATAATAATTGTGGTCACTATAATAATGCCCAATAAGACGACGGACAACGCCAAGGGCACCACGCCGCCAAAGTGGCTATCTGGTTTACCGGAACCGACACGCGCTCTTTTCACCGTTCAGGCAAAAGCTGATCTAAAGGAGCAAGCCCGCGTAGCCGACAAATTACATGAAATTATGCAAGGCCACGTGACGACCACAGCAGAAACTTGTAGTATTTTGAGTAGTATTTTGACGTTGTTAAAATTAAACCTGTGTCCAGTTTCTATATGAAGCAAGCTTAAAGCAGTGTTATTTTTTATTTTTCCTGCATTTTTACAGCTGTACAAAGTTTTGCGCTATAACTAATCCCAGCTTTGGATAGCGTTCTGTTCGGATAATACACAATATCCCCTACCTCCACATAGTCCAGGCTCGACTTACGAGATCTATTATAAAGATCTCGTTGTCGGTCGCTAGCTTTAGTCATCTCCGCTTCGATTTTTTTTCGGAACTCCTTCATTCGCACCATCCGCTCCGTCCATTGATCGATTCCCTGGCTCCCAGTAGCGTCATTATTCGTCACGCTTCCTCCCGGAACCTCTCCGGCTCTCCTGGGCTCAAAGCCGTAGTTAAGGAAGGCTGGGGAAACTCCCAACGACGAGTGCAAAGCGGTATTGTAAGCAAACTGGACCTCCTTGATGTTTAAGTCCCACTCCCGGTGGTCATCTCCAAGCAAAAACGAAATCATCGCCTTTAAATTTCGATTAACCCCGCTCGACGGGGTTTGCTTGTGGATGATACACTGGGGTGGTAATTTGGGATATCCCCACTTGCTTACAAAACTCAGTCATCGACCGGTTTACAAATTCGGTGCCGTTGTCCGTTAATAGAGTTTTCGGAGCCCCCCAACGATTTATTAGGTGCTCCAAGGACCGCACAATAGATGGTCCGTTGGCCTTTGCTAACGGATAGCACTCCAAATAGCGTGTGTAGGTAACCAGACAAACCAACAGATACTGTTTCCCTGATTTCGAGCGAGGAAATGGACCAACTATGTCGATGGATACCTTTGCCCATGGTTGGGTAAACCTTTGTGGGTACATTAAGCCATGCGGTGGAGCGTTTGATGATTTACATTTTATGCACCTTTCACAGGTACCCACGCACTTTTCAACGTCCTTACGCATTCCAGGCCAGTAGTACTTCTGAGAAATAGCGTAGTATGATTTCTGTACCCCTGGATGCGCAGACTGGGGAGTATCGTGGTAAAATTTTATAATAGGTAAAATCTCCTCGTCTTTTAAAACCATTTTCCACGCGTACTCATCGTCTAAAACCCCTTTCAATTTATCGTTTTTAAAGAAGTACAGTCTACCGTCATCGCCTAACTTATACCGCTCATTTTTATTCTTGGTCTTCTGGAGGGAATTTACAACTTCGTTGTACCATGTTTTACGATTTGTAGCAAAAAGGCTTGCTAACGAATCATCACGTGGGTCCTCCTCGTAGATGCGAGATATTGCATCCGGGGCCTCGTTCAGTGTGCCTCTACGGTGTTCTATGGTAATGTCATAAGACAAGAGTTCCATAGCCCATCTTGCCAGTCTTCCTAATGGGTCCTTTAGTGAATATAACCATTTTAGGCTGGAGTGGTCCGTAACAACCGTAAAGTTAGTGCCCTCAAGATAGCATTGCCCTTTTCTAACGGCAAATATGACCGCTAAACACTCTTTTTTGGTAGTAGTATAATTGAGCTCCGCCCCTCGCAATGGTCGGCTCATACATGTGATGAGATATTCTCAATCGGTATCCTTTTGCGTTAAAATAGCGCCCAGTCCAGTATCGCAAGCGTCCGTGTAGAGGATGAATGGCAGTTTAGGTTTGGGTGCGGTTAATGTCAGGGCCATTTTCAAAGCTTTTTTCACCCCTTGAAAGGCTACTTCGCATTCATCAGTCCATTCCCATGGAACCTTTGGGCTTGATAGCTTGTTGAGAGAGCCTTGAATTCTGGCGATATTGTGTAGGTGCCTGTGATACCAATTAACGGATCCATTAAACCTACGTAGCTCTTTGCGATTTCGGGGACGTGGATAGTTAATTATGGGCTCAATACGTTCTGGGTTTGGTCGCAATCCATTCTTGTCGAGCAAAAATCCCAAAAACTCTACTTGCTGGCGAGCAAAATAGGATTTTTCTCGATTTATTCTCAGCCCAGCTTCTTTTAAAACCGTAAAGAGGATATCCAGTAGCATGACGTGTTCCGTCATAGTCTCTGAAACCACAATCCAGTCGTCCAGGTACGCGAAAATTTGATTAGTAAATTTTTCCGGTAGCTTATTGGTTCGTATATAGTGGACGCATTTACTTTTCAACTCGTCCATCAATCGCTGAAACGTTGGTTAACCCGTAGGGCATACGCAGGTATTCGAATAACCCTCGGCCCTCAACAACAAAAGCTGTGTAAGCTTGGCTAGCGGGGTCCATGGGAATTTGATGGAACGCCTCGCTTAGATCCAAGGTACTAATTATTGTAGCTCCGTGCAGCGCGTCAAGGATGCCATCCATGCGTGGGAGAGGGTATGCTGACTTTTCGTAACACGATTTAGTCTTCGATAGTCCACACAAAAACGGTACTTTCCATTTTTTTTCAATACGAGAACCGGTGGGCTGGACCACGAACTATTACTCGCAGTGATGTACCCTTTCTGAAGTAGTCGGTCAACTTCCTCGTTGAGCAACGTATTGATGGCAGTACTACGTCTATACGGTTTTTGTTTAATGGGGGCGTCATTTAAAAGCTCAATGATATGAGGTGGTACTGAGGTACTACCGGGACTCATATTGTCTTGTTGTCGGAACTTTTCTTCCAAGAACTCTTCGAGACTGCGTTCTTCAGCAGCGCTCAGCTCTCTCAACTGGGTAGAACCAACAAATACGTCCCTCAAGATTTTGGATTGTAGAGGGACCCTAACTTTCGAGTTCCTCATTGTCCAATAATTCCAAAATTTAATAATTGAGGTGACAGACCGGCATAAATTTTATCTAGTTGTTTATCTATGAGCATTTTTTCAGCCAATTTACTAAATAACTCGCCCATAGTTATTATGTAATCGATAGGATTCTCATTTTTCAATTGAACGCGATTATGAATTTTCGTGGTAATTTGCTGATCGCTGTTCAGCCGGCCAAACACTAACTTGAATTGGTTTTTAAATTCGTTCCACGAGTTCCACTTGCCTCTAAAAACTTTCCACCAAGAGTATGCCACGCCATCTAAAATTTCCGGCATAATTTTTAGTACCTCTTCTGCTGGTATATTTGACGCTTTCATTTTATTTTCGATTTCTATTATGAAATCATTAGCATCAAATTTCCCAGGGTAGCTAATGTTCCAGGATTTAATAATTTTATTTAAATTTCTGGGGGGTTGTTGGGTCATCGAAGGTGGTTCGATTATATCGTATTGGGGTGATTCGTTGGTTGGACCATTGATTTGAGCTGAAATTGTTTCGACAATTTCCGAAGACGCAGTCGTCATAGTATTTTGGCCCATTGCTCTTATTCTCGTTTCCATGTTACCCAATCGTTTGTTCATATCCGTCCTGTATTCCTGCAGTTCATCGATCAACCAACTTTTTAGGGATGTTGTGAGACTGGTGTTTAGCTCTGCAATTTGATTAAACGATTGTTGGACTACATTTTCAAGTGCGTTCATGGATTTTTTTAATTCATTAATTTTAGTTTCTTGTTCTTTAAAATCTCTATCGACCGCACTTAATTTCTGATCCACGTTTTGTGATATTATGGCTATCTTTTGAAGAGTTTTTTTCGTGAGTCGCCCTTTGCCCAAAGGGATACTTATTCTACCTCCCTCGTTTAAGTCTTCCATCGACGTACCGCTGTTTTTATCTGAATCATCAATGGGGTAATGTTTTGGTGGAGTCCTTTTCAATGCTGACCTTTTTGGAATATAGTTTTCTCTTTGGCATTCAGGGGTAGAAAATGGCTTTAACGGGGTAGGTTCGTTTATGTCTGAAGAATTTTGGCTCATTTTGATTTTTTTTTTTTTAATAATAATTTGAACAATTAATGAATATTATGTATATTAAACTCGTCTCAAACGATATTCTCGTTGTTTTGGCTTACGAACAAGTAAGAACTGCTCGTATTTAAAAGGCAGATCAATAAATTGCTTAACCTGTTATTTTGATTTTAAATTTCATTATCTTTCTAACATAATAATATATTATTCATTAAATCAATTCTTCGTTTCCATATACATAATAATCGTTAATTTTTTTTGCATTTTATTCGGGCGCCATAAAACGTTTTTAAGTTAAATTTAAATGTTTAACATATATTTAAAATAATTTTAATTCTGATTTAAAATAAAAGAAAACAATTCGGTACAACTTATAAAATAAACTTATATTTCTAAATGTAATAATAACTTAATAAGAATGACTTAACACTTACCCTTCACCACTTTAAAATTACCACCCAACAATTAATTTTGTCACGAGGCTCTTGTTAATATACCCAAACATTGATTAATTACCATCTTATTTCTCTCAAATCATGCTACTTCAGAACCCCACTCATCCCCTCGGCCGACCGCATCGTGGGTAAGTGCCTTAGCAATTAGCGTTTCAGTGCGTCCGATAATTACAATTTAACTAATTGTCGTAACGAGGGCGTTATAATTGTTATTCATGTTATTTTAACCTATGTTCTACTACAAAGGTCATCTTGACCGTGAAAAATAGTTGTATTTTTCGAAAATATTAATCTCTGTTGTCGTTGAACTAAACGAGTTATTACCGGTCATTTGGGTAATACTACCTTAACATTCCAAAAAAGAAAAAAAAAACATTTAGTTAAATATAGATATTTAAAAAAATTTTGGGTTATTTTCAACCGTTTTATCTGGTTTCCTTCTGTGTTCGCAAAACAAATATAAAATAATTGAAAGTTGGGAAATTATATGATGGTTAGTCATTTAATTTAAAAATTATTTTTACGGTATTATTACATAAAGGTTGTCTTCTTTTATCTTATTTAAAAAAAAAATAATTATTTTATAATCGCAAAATAAAAGTTAAACAAGTCAATACGTTACACAAGTCGTTTAATTTTAGAAAATTTTAGGATATCTTCTCTCCTTCTTTTAACTTATTATCATACAACCTTTTCTATTTCATAAGTTATCATCTTATTTCGAATAAGTTGAATTAACGTAAATGACTGATGAAGACCCAAATCGATATTCCTTAAGGCAGCGTTTTCCAAACTGGGAGGCGCGGACTAGTCTAAAGGGAGCCGCAAAAATTAGTCACAGTGAACAATTTTCCAAATTTACTGCTAAAGTTTTCTATGTAAAAAATGAGAGAATAAATGAAAAAATACCATCGTGCTTTTTTTTTCATAGTTACGAACATTATATTCCGCGGCCGACTCTGTCGTCTTTTAAATCGTGGCCCTAAATTAAAAATTTCGGCGCCACACTAGATGTCGAAGAGGACGACAGTAATAAAAGGTTTCGGCCCCCTCCGATCTATGTTAGGGAACAAAGTTCTAGCTGTTTGGTCGAAGGAATAAAAACAATGATCGGTGCCAACAATTTCTTTATAGTGGACCTCAAAAAAGGCCGCATACATGAAACTAAAATTCAAGCCAAAGAAGAGGTGCACAATACAGAGATTGTAAATTGGCTTGATAGGTCCAAAAAAAATTATTACACTTTTCAACTAAAAAGCGAGAAAGGACTACGAGTGATAATTAAGGGTATGACCACAACGTTGATATCGAAGAAATTAAGGCAGAATTGTTGGAGAAAGGTTTTCAGGTAAAATCGATAGCCAACGTTTTTAATAGATTGAGGGAACCGCAACCCATGTTCGAGGTGGAGTTAACTCCTGATGTAAAGTGCGACAGGGCACAACTCACCCAATTTATTCACTCAAATATGTGGTACATAGGAGGGTGACGATTGAGGAACCTTTTAAGAAGAGAGGCCCTGTGCAATGCAATAATTGTCAGGAATATGGGCACACTAAAGGATACTGTAAACTCAGGAGTATCTGTGTCGCTTGTGGAGGCTTGCATCATGCATCAACATGTGACCATGATAAAAATGATTCCACTAAAAAGAAATGCAGCAATTGTGATGGTCAGCATACAGCCAACTACCGGGGTTGTCCGGTTTGTAAAAAAATTGTTCGATCAGGCCGAGAAAATAAAAACTTAAATCAAAAACTATTGGTGGATTCAAACACCACTCGCTCCAAGAAAGAACAACTATCCCCCCCAATTGAGGTGACAGGATCTCGCCCGGATGCCTCTGTTCAAAAAACAACTTAAGTACTACGCGTCCAAATGTGTCATATGCCCAGGCTGCCGGATCTTCTCGAACTTCTCCTATCGAGCAAAATCCACCGTGGCCAACCAGTTTCGAGACTTTTGTTCAAATGATGATGTCGTTAATGAACAGCATTCAAAGTCTGGTAACATCAATTAACACCATTCAAGGTATTCTTGCCAGGCAGGCCCAGATTCTTGAAATTCTATTAAAAAAAATGAGATTACATTGGCTCAACGTAATAATACGTACCGTTGGAACGCAAACGATGTTCTTCAGCACAAGCAAGAAATTAAACTATTTTTAACTACCCATTCCGTGGATGTCATGCTGATTGCCGAAACCCATCGTACGAGCAAAAACTGCTTTGCAATTCGGGGTTATTCTTACTACTTCAATAATAGTTCAGACGACAGACCTCGTGGTGGGACGGCGGTACTGGTACGGAATCGCATAAAGCACCATGCAATTGCACAATCTACTATACCCACCATTCAATATACAGCGGTACAGATACACCTGTTAAAATTTAAAATAAATGTCGCTTCAGTAAACTGCCCTCCTAGCTTAAAAACAACCAAAAATGATTTCAATGACTTGTTTCGACATCTGCAAAACCGTTTCATTGCTGCAGGGGACTACAATGCCAAGTCTCCTCAATGGGATGAGCATCTGTTCAAAAGGTATACGGCACAATTTACTGCTTCTGCCCATAAGTTTAAGGGTACATTTTTCCCATAAAGCATTGATCTGGCGCTTTCCATAATGGTACGCAGTTCCCTTTCTGCTCTTCCATTTTGTTCTGGGGTATAAGGCGCTGTTAACTCATGACTTTAAATTAAATTTGTTATTAACAATAGCGTTATATTTAATGAAACAGTCAAGCGATTCATTCTTGTGTTTCATGAAATAAAAATGACGATAACTTCTCGCACCATCTTTAAATAAGATAAAATATCTCATTCCTGATATTGATGATTCTTGCATAGGACCACAAACGTCGCTATAAATAACGTCACCTGGTTGCAGTGTTTCTCTGTTAGACTTTTGGAATGGTTTTCTAGTATGTTTTCCATCATGGGGCGGACACTTTTATGGCACATGCGGTTCTCCTGAATTTTAGTATGGTCGGTTGAACAGAGATGACGGGGCAATGTCCAAAATTTACTTTGCATTACGGAGTTGCGCTGTGATGATATAAATAGCGCGATCCTAGCGCCTCTATAAACGAGCGACCTATACTAGACCCCAAGCTAACCTTACTTAACATGTTTTCTTCTAATCACCGTTTGTGTCAATTTGTGTAATAAATTAGTTTTTTATGAATAATTAATGGCTGAAAAACGATGGGTTGCAATGAATATAACATCCAAAGAAAGCCGCAATACGTTTAAAATGTGTAGGGATCATTTTTCTGGCAAATAATTCATGGATAACTCGTGTAAATTAAATGGATGACTGACAAACTTCTTTAAAGTTAAGTTACAATTATTTTGTTTAATGTAATTATTATTCTAAGATGGTTGAATAATTTCTAATCCCAGATTTCGTGACAACCAAAAGTACGCATGGAATGCAGACGTCATTTTCATCACCAAACTCCAAATAACAACTACTACAATATTTGAAAAAAGTAATAATTTATTTAATTATTATATTTTCTTATGGTAATTGTTTTTTTGTTTGTAAGAATTTATTATGTAATGTATTATTTTTTCTAAATACAACATTTTAAAAATAATAACCGAGTTTGTTAATTTTACTTTAAATATAAAAAAGAATAAATAAAACAAATATTTAAAACTACGCGCGCCTAGTTAAAACAAACAACACTAGCGCCTCTATGAACAAGCGACCATACTAAAACCCTAGAAGCTGCCGCAGTTTAACACTGAGTGTCCCTCCCATGCTTTCCATAAGCACAACCCTCACATACAAATTTTTCACTGTTTGATAAATCTACACCAGTAATCACATTGTTTTTGCTCATTTTATGTATTTCTTTGATATCTAAGTGTCCCAAGCGTTCATGCCATGTCTTAAGGTCCAATTTTTGCACTACATTACACACTGGATTTCGTATCGTTTTTACTTTCAACTCATATAAATTGTTTTTCTGTAAAGATGCGCACATCACTATTTTTTTTTCTTTATAAATTAAAGCAATGTCTCTTTTTTTTTACTATACTATAACTTTGTCTTGTTACAGCTCCTTCGGGAAATAGGATTCTTCTTAAATGTGGTACATAAAGCACATTTCTTAAAATACTTTTTTCCCACTGTCCATTGACACACTTATTTACTAAAACATTTCCTTGGCCAGCCACTTCGATAGCTTCTTGGTTCCCTAGTTTTAGTGGAGACCCTGTATACTCGTATAATTCCGCAAAATTCTCACGTTTATAACACATGTGAGCTGAAGCACCACTGTCCAAAATCCATTTACTGCTTTCGTCCTCGTTTTCCCAATCAATATTCGCTACATTAAACGCTAACATATTTTTGTCTTCCGGGTTCTGTTTTTGTTTTGACGCGTTTTGTTCTGGCGAAATGACCGCGTTTACCACAATTGTAGCATACGAAACGATGCGATTTTACTTCTTTTTCATTGGAAAATTTTTTTGTTTGAAAATTTTTGAAGTGAAATCTTCTTAGTGGCGTTGTAGACTTTTTTTGTAATGGGTAAAAACTGTTAAACTCGCGTCAGGGACACGTGACCTGATCGAAAATTCGTAAGATTGAGGAGAGTAGACAGCCTACGCGGCGTAGGAGGGGAAGTATCCCCCTCTCTTTTTACGGCGCGGCGAAAATGTACGCCTGCGCCTGCTGTTTCGTTTAAGCGGCGCAGGGCGCTTGCGCGAATGTTCTGGTGTGTTTATGTTTTTTTGTAATATAAATTGTCATGTTTGTGTACGATAGCGCAATAAATAAATATTGTATTCTACCACATAAATGATAGTACTTTTATACTGATAATTATTAAAGCAATTCGTGCAAAATTATTCCCTAACCATTCCAAAATATCAAAAATGCACAACTTTAATATTCAAGTTTTCACTTCTGCCGGCACTCCCGGAGTGCAACCCGTCGTATTTTTATTTTTTGTATTTTGTTTAGATACTAACAAAGCTGTTTCATTGTCTTCTTCAACATGTAAACTTGCCTCCTTCTCATCCAATAAACGAGCCGTCAAATTAATTATTGTTTGTTTACTTGAGTCAAGAGACATCCACGCTTGACGAAGAGATCTATATTTGGGGGGTAATGTACTCAATACCCTTAGTTATTATTGCGGTGTCGCTAATTTGTTCACCACTTTCCTTTAACTGTTTTGCTAAACTTTCAACTTTTGCGATATGTTGAGCAATGTTGTCCGTAAGTGAAAATTTATAATTATAAAAACGTTCTTGTATTAACACTTTTGTCATCTCGGATTTCTGTTCATATATGGATTCCAGTTTAGTCATCATTTCAAGGGCTGATTCACAGTTCTCGATGAGGGAAATTTGTTTAAGATCCATCGAAGATGTTATAATAAACATGGCCATTCCATCATCTTTATTCCACTGGCTTAAATTATTTTCCGGTTTTGGAGTATTTATGTCCAAGCCCTTTGCACGCAATGCACATTTTATTTGGAATTTCCACTGCTTGAAATTCACTCCATCGAACTTTTCAAAGTGCATTGTCTTTCCAAATTCCATTTTGAGAAAGACTATGATGACTGTATGATGACCACGTGCAACACTTCACTTGCTCACTATTTGTTTTAATGTTTCGTTTTTATTTTTTTTATTTTTGCTCTTTGTTTATTTAATTAGTCCTGGGCCCATAACCTATTGGGACAATTGGTGGAATTAATAAACAAGATTTCTTTTAACATTAAACTTTATTCTGTGTTGCACATGTTCTTCTACATTACATGAGTTTTTCCGTCTATCTTCTTCGACCGCAGCGACTCACGGCGCTTCCTTATTAAACTAACAATAATAGCACATGCGTAGTATTTAAGCGCCAAATATAAAATTATAATACCCTCAATAATATAAATGGTATTTTTTTGTAAATTGCGCGAAAAAAAATATATTGTAAAATTTAGTTTTTAGCGCAGTTTTACAATTATTATTTTTTTAATTTAAATATTTTCATATACAAAAATATATTGTTACTATTATTCCAAATATACACAGAAGTTCCTCGTCTTACATATTGCGGTAATAAAATTCCCAATTTCTATCTTGCCTTAGTTATATATAAGTATTATAAGAAATTAGTTATTTTATTTTTTGTACTACCACAATTAAACTTTTCTCTTATAAATAACAATAATAAATATAAATAAATAGCAACTAATAAATATTTATATATACAGGGCCGTAACGTGGATTTTGTGGGCCCTGGGCAAGACCTTCAAATTGGGCCCCCCTCAATAAAAAAATGAGAAAAAACTTACCATGGTTATAGTTCCTGCTCTTTCCCGTTTTTAAAGTTTAGTAGGTATATCCCTTAATAAATAAACACAAAATAAGGAATCTTTAAATTGGTCCTGTCCATAATTTTTGTAAATTTTTTTTATTTTATATTTATGAAGAAAAACGAATTAAAAATCTATTTAAATTGCATTCTTCTTGCTTTTTCTCCGCAAACTCATCAATTATATTATTAAAATCTATTTCTTGCACTATGTTAGATTCAGTTGATATAATAGACAGGTTCGACCAACGCTGTTGTGAGAGCGATGATCTTAAATAGTTTTTAATTAACTTCAGTTTACTAAAATTCTCATGTATATAGTCTGTAATAAATTTAGAGGAGTGGCTTCTTTCAAATTTTCCACCAGCCACATACTTGAAATTTAAAACTTTCAATCTCACAGCTTAATTCGTGACTATTCAAATCTTTATTTGCACGGTCAACGCATTGTAATATTTTATTCCAAACATGAAGAATACATATAAATTTATAATTAATTTGAAATAGTAATCTTTTTGCATTTGACACTGCCTCAGAGTTTGACAAATCATCTTTAATTCTTTCAAGTTCTTTTTTTACTTTTGGAAGTTGCAAGCACAATGATTTTATAGCATTCGCCTTTGACGACCATCTAGTATCTGAAAACCCTTTCAGTGATAATTTTAAAAATTTCATAAGATATTCCCAACGCGTCGTCGAAGAAGAAAAGAAGTTGAATAATCTTTGGATAGTGCCAAAAAGGTAACCATTCCTGACGTTGTGGATACTGCGTGAACACCAGCTAAATTAAGATTATGTACGGCACAAGGTACAAATATTGCATATAGTGTGTCATATGGAAGAGGCATTATTCTCCTCAATTTGTCGGCGTTTGTGCTACTAAGTGGGGGTAAAGAAATCCCACGATCTGGCTTCACTGGCCCTGTCAGCTTTTTATTTATTGGGTGCTATTTAAAACTGCACACACTTTTTTTTTTAAAAATAAGGTCTGTAAGCAATAAAACGAATAGTGCGTCAAGTGCGTGCAATAGAATATTAAGTATTAAGAATTAAATAAATGTTTTTTTTTAAATAAAAATTCTAATAGCATATTCTGGCCTTTTTGGGTCCCGTCTATCTGAGCCACCAGTGGTGTTACTAATTATATATGTAATTTGAAATATTCATTAAAATACGAATGAAAATAATTGAGATAATTTTTATCGGGGTCTTCTTGGGCCCCTCCGGGGCCCCCCTGGGCCCTGGGCAAGTGCCCCTATTGCCCCTGCCTAGTTACGGCCCTGTATATATATATTTTTTTTTTAAATGAGAGGAGGAAATCCTCATGGACACCCAGGGGTAGTGTCAGACTCTTACTGACTAAAACCTCCTCTCTTAACTTCTCATTTCCTGGAACCGCGTGAGCATTACTTCGGGAAAAGAGAACTCGTATTCAGATCAACCAGTTTCTGTTTCTTCCTTGCTCCTCAGTTGTACGATATTTCGCACGAGGGTATCTACAAGGTTTCACGTATCCTTACTAATAAGCATGTAGTCCACACAGTTTTCGCTAGTTAATGTATGGCCTGCTGCATTATTTGTCGCCTCGTTTAAAAGTCTCCACTTTTCGCAATGAAAAAAGACATGATTTGCGTCTTCGATCACTCTGCATTTTCGGCAGAGGTCACTATCGTTGAGATGAAAACGCCTCCGATAGCTGTTGAACCACCCATGTCCACTCAACATTTGACAGAGATAGAAATTCAACTCTCCGTGTTTTTGTGCTACCCACTTTGTCAGATCCGGTATCATTAACCGTGTCCATTCCCCCTTCTCAGTTTCCGTCGCCCACTTTCGCTGCCATTCGGTAGTAATATCCCAGTCACAGCTACTTTCCATTCCTTTGGCAGTTTGGTACTGGAGGCAGCTCTTTTTGATTTGTAAATCAATTGGTGGGATTCCGGCCAGCACCAACACAGCTTCCGTTGATATAGTTCGAAAGCTGCAGCATATCCTAAGTGCCATCCTTCGTTGCACCCTTGCAACGAGGTTCCTATATTTTTTCCATTTGGTAGCCTGGCTCCATATGGGCGCTGCGTATAGGATAATCGAGTGTGCCACATTTGATAGAACCTTCCTATTGGATGATTTTGGTCCTCCGAGATTTGGCATAATTCTACTTAATGCCAGAACAGATTTTTCTGCTCTAATGCTACATGCTGCTATATGCTCCTTCATCTCGCAGTTGTAATCGAATACAACTCCGAGATATTTAAGCCGCGATTTTGTACTAATCATTTCGTTTTCCAACTGTAATGTGGCTCTTTTAAATTTCCTCCCATCATATAGTATTATGGCTTCTGTCTTCTCCGGTGCCAATTTCAGACCCTTCTTTCGGATTTCTGCCGATAGCTTAGACAGAACCCAATTGGTGTTGCTGATTAGTTCCACCTGCGTTTTTGCTTTGCAGATAACTGCTGTATCATCAGCGAATCCAATTACAGTTGTTCCGGCAGGTACTTCTATTGTGAGCACAGCATTATAAAAAATGTTCCACAGAATAGGCCCCAGGATGGAACCCTGCGGCACTCCTTTTTCCATTGGCATGCTCATACTCCGTCCAACCAGTATTGACCTTTCCGAAAGATAGTCCGATATTATTCGGCGAAGGTACGTGGATACTCCCATGTCTTTGAGCGCCAGCATGATTCCTTCCCACGGAGCTGAGTTAAAAGCGTTGCGTATATCCAACGTAGTCATTATACAGAGTTATATAAATAATATATATAAATATTAAATATATAAATAAGTTAACTAAATAAATAACACTATAAAGTATCACACCCTTTTCGTCGCGTTTATAAACGTAGCTTGAAATTAAAATTCTACCCCACAAGTAGGTAATCAGTTAAAATTTGTTAGAAAATGTAGGTACCTATTTATTTTTATTTTGTGCATCTTAAATGTATTGTGATCTCGGATTTCTAAATTCCTAGGTGTTCTAGGATCAATTATTTCTGGAAGTAAACAATTGATGTAAAACATTTCTAATTTAGGATACATTTTAGTTTTCTAAAAGTCTTGATCTGCAAAAATCATTTCCGTCTTTAAATCAGTTGGAGTCCATACCACAAGCATACAATAACGGCGCTTTGTTATAGCCAATTGTCTTTGGATTTGATAATACCAACTATGATTTTTGTTCAAAACAAAACTATCATTTATTAACGACCATACTGTAATTTTTTTTCCAATAACTGCATCTTTCATCACCATGTTTCGTGCAGAGTAGGGACTTTTTATTTCTAGTAGGCCATCTTCTTCTATCAATCCATCTGGTGTGGTGCCCAAAAAAGGATGTTTTCTATCAATAAAAAGACCACATTCTTCTATCTTGACATTTTTGTGAATGCTTTTTACTTTTTCTTTTGCATTTTTTTCATTTATAATTCCATATTCTATAGCGGTGCTATGGATTATGTTGCCATATATGATACTTTTAACCAATTTCTTACAGCTAGTAGTTGGTTTTTGCTTACAAACCAAACCAAAATTTGAAGCTATTAGAATTTTTCTCCTAATGTCCTGCCATTCAATGTTTTCAGATTGATCCCGCGTTCTTTCCTCAATAAGTCTTCTTTCGTTATCCGATTTATTTAATGATTCAAGGAAGATTTCTTTTGCTATTTTAAACTCTTCCTCTTCCATGTCAGGTTGTGTGGCAGTCGGACCGTAGCTAGATTTGTCTAGGTTGGTTTTCGGGAAAAGACGTCTTCTTTTTATTCTATGGCGGTTACGGTTGGCTAATCGCTGAAGAAAACGTTTTTGTATTGTTGAATTGGGACTATTATTGTACAAATATTTATGAATGTTGGAAAATGTGGTCTTTTTACTGTTAAAACTTAAAACTTCGGCAGCACATCTTCGTTGATATTGACCTCTCATAATATAATTAAGCCTCATAATATAATTGTATTTGATATATAATTTGTTTATGTTTTTGATTTTTTTTAATAGAACTACTATCCCAACATTAGTGCAGATTATATTTTTTAAAAGTATGTTCCACCAAATCGATTTTCTCGAAAATGTTGTGATAGGTAGGTACTTGATAGTTGCATACAATATATTTTTTTGGTATGTGTCAACTAAGAGGGAAGTAAACAAACAACCCCTTAAATATTGCATTAATTTTTTTTTCCCACGTAAATATATTGATGTTACCACAAAAAAATACAGAATATATAATTTATTAATTTAAATGTTATTTTGAAAAATTTGTTTCGTTATCTTTATTAGTTTCGGAGAAATAACAAATTTTAAATTAAGGGTTGTTACCCCTCTAGCTCCGTTAATAGTACTCCGGTAGCGCTCTAATATCGAGTATACTTACTACTCCAACCTAGAGGTATATGTGGAGGAGAACAAAATAAACTCCAGGCTAAAAAATAACCTGGCCCCGCTGAGATATGCTTATTCGGCTAGACCCTTTAAGGCCTTTTTCTACATTAAGATAGTAATATAACGTCGCTGCGCTTGGCAAGTTCCGTATGTGCATTTTTTCGATTTTTTAAAGTGAAACTTTTTATACATCGTCTTAAATTTTTTGGCCTGTCTTTAGCATGTCGCTAAGTGTAACACATTCTCGGCAGGGAATCGGCAAGTGTTCGGCAGAACTCGTATATACATAATTAGCTATAAACCACGTCGTTTTACCACCCTGGTTGCGCGAGTTATTACAGAATGTAATGAGCTATTTTCCTCTCCATGACAACGTTTTAGTATATTATAAGTTGTCATTAATTGTCAATCATATTTGTATTGGTATTTGTGTTTTGATCAGTGTATTGATATAAATGTTGTTGTTCACTTGATCGTGATAGACAACGATACAGCTAGTGAGAATAATACGAAAATTATTTTAATTTTTATAGTTAATTTATTAGATTATTAGAACTTTCTGCTGGTGCATATGTTTATGTATGTCGGAGCGATAGGTTGTTTAGTATGATGTTTGTGTTAGTGTGTAGCCCTTTCGTCCAGAAAATATTTCCTCGTCACAACAAACTTTATTTAACAATGATTGAACATGAACATGTATTTTTCAAGTTAACGTTACAACAGGCAACAGGCAGATGATCGATTTTACAATGATCAACAAATTCAATAATGAAAATAACATTCGAGTATTAACATCAATAATGGATATTCAAAATTATTTTCATACCCTAAATCGAATAATTTTCCGAAATTTTTCAGTTACTTAAGTGCTCAAAATCCGAAAAAAAGTTTTCTTTTATTTACTTAAAATAATCTCCGTTTTATCCCTTTTCTGTTTATATAATCCTTTTTATGATTTTCGATTTGAAAACGAGGTTTAAAAATCATTTTTATATACGTTTAAATATATATATATATATATTTTGGACATATTATACGTTTAAGTACAGATGTAAATAAATTTAGTTGTGCTGTTTTCCAAAACTTTATAAAAATTACATACGGAATTTGTCAGGCGCAGCGACGGTAAGTAGATATACTTAGATCGAGTGTGGACAACTTAAATTTTTATTTCTAATAGAAAAAAAAAATCATCCAAATCTGATAATAGTTAAAAGTTACTACTTCATCCCCTATTTTCATCCCTAAAGGTTTTTTTTTCTTCAAATTATAATGTGACCAATTTTGTAAATGTGTATGCTGCACGTAATAGAAAAAAATTTCGGAATCGGGTTGTACAGATAAGTTACTATTTCATCCCTTATTTTCAACTCTTTATGAGTTCTATCTAAAAATTGAAATGAGATTAATTTTAAGTAATGTTCTGTCCAAAATTGGTTCATTCAGTAAAAATTTATACGTGATCTGACATTAAAAAATTTGAAACTGAAAATCTCATTTGTTTTTGAATTGGCTTAAAAATGACGTGAAATTTCTTTCGAAAAAGATGAAAATTTTCTAAAAAAGGGAAGTTAACTATTGGAAAACCTAAGGCAATGAGATGATCACAAGCAAAGCACTACATGGGGGGAGAGTGTTATAGAGCTACGTGGCAGTGGAAAAATAATTTGGAATCATTATGGAAAAATAATCAGAAAATAATGTGATGACCGCTATTACAAAATGATGGAAAAACTACCAAAAGGTTTTTTTTTCAAAAGACGATAAACAATCACGTGAGTGTCACTACTGAGAAAAGTTCTGAAAATATATGGACGTCACTATGAGAAAAGTGTATAAAAATCCAGCGTTGGGGTCATTGTAAATCATCACATAAGGTAACAGAAATAATAACAAACACTAAACGCAATTGTAAACATATGAAGTACCCAAAATAAAAAAAAATGTACATGTTATAATTTTCTATTAGAACTGTTAAAAAATGATTAAACATTAACCCCTCTCGGAAGCGACTTCGAAAACTAAATTCGTCTAAGTAGGAGGGAAACAATTCCCTACTGGTCCCAAATTAATGCCTTATTTTCCGTTTGGCCTTCATCCATAAATTTTCTATATTTTGGGTGTGGACTGCCCTATCGCTAGGATCAACAAAGTTATGTTGATGGTTTATGACCGAGTGGTCATAAACCCCACCCCCTAATTGCCTAATATTTCGATAGGCAGCCTATCAACGGGCTGTTCTATCAACGGGAGCAAAGTATCAGCAGTGCGGTTGGGTACCTACACCATGAAAAACCGTCCACTGACCCTTTCTATCCCTCCGAAAACCCAATGCCCATCTCTCAATTGTCCACGGTGATATATTCGATGGAAATATTTCGTTTCGTCTATCTCTACAATAATTGGATCACCATTTTCATCCATCCCACCAATCTCTTGGGGATGGCGCCGCAGCCATCTCTGACACTCCTCGCGTATAAAATTACACCAGTCTACTACAGTCCCAGCCTCTCTAACATCTGCATCTAGCATGATGTCTGTTTGCAAAGCCCCACGACACCACCCGAAAACAATTAAAATTATTTGAATAAGAGTAAGATGGCTCCTCTCAAAAAATGAGCCCGCTCTTACTGATTTTCTGATCTGGCATCGGCCACATACCCACCTGTAACCGTCAATACCCTGTTGATACCTTTGCAAAGCACACAACTCACCGCACATTTCGCAAGTTGTTGAGTTTTTAATCAATCTTCGCCGAGCGAACCATGGCACGACATCTTCGGGGAAAAAAATTCCGTTCCAAAGGAGAAAAAAATTCTCCTGGGACTGTCCACACGTATTTGTTCTATGCGAAGGACTTCTCCTTCTGGTACAATACTAAGACGTCTACGTTGTCTTCCAGCCATGTCGTTATGTATTATTTACAATAACAACGAAAAAAATAATAACACAACAATAACAAGAATAAAAATAACAATAAGAATAATAATTAATAAACTTAAGAACAAAATAACACAAATACTCAATAAAATTGATTAACAAAATATAACAATAGAGTAGTCGAACAAATGAAATATATACAAAAGAGCAAATTGATGATTAGCGTATCAAAGAGCGAATGAGCACCGTGAAGCCAGATCGTGGGATTCCTTTATCCCCACTTAGCAGCACCGACGTCATAAATTGAGGAGAAAAATATCCCTTCCAATATGACACGGATAGGTAAAACAACACCTATACAACGCTTTGTAAGTGTGTGGTCCTCAATTTATGACGTCGGTGCTGCTAAGTGGGGGTAAAGAAATCCCACCAATGAACAGAGTATAACGACTGAAATTATAACATGCGGTAAAAAGCCAAATCCACCATTTTCAACATTTTTGTATGGTTGTGTGTTACTTTTAATTTACTACATTTTATATTCATATAATGTTGTACCTATAATATGTTTCATTCATATTATTATTATAATTGTACTTAAAATAACAAATTCAATTAAAGATTTATATTTTATGTTTAAATTGTATTTAATGAAGAGTTTCTTTTTCCTATTGCATTATATTATTTCAGATTTAGGTAACTTATTATTTTGTGTTGAAAAGCTTTGTTATTCCTACAATAAGGATTATTAAACCAATTAAAAGTGTCGAAAACGATTTACAAGCCGTATTTTATTTAATATCTCCAAATGAAAACAGCCCGTTCACCCGTAAGATTTACATTGGGAAATTATGGCACCTATAATCAACTTTACAGCGGAAACTAGGCGACGCATCGAAAAAAGTTATTCGACATTTTCATTTCACTTTCCCAAAATCTATATGAAACCAGTGAAAAATCGTCACTTTACCTGAACGTAAAATTTGACAATTTCATGAATCGCGACTATATGACATTTAATTGGCATTTAGCGTTCTGAATTAATATGGCCAATAGGGCCCAGATATGACCGAATTTTGTGTTGAAAAGCTTTAAAAAAATTTAAATTTCGCTGACTTTGGACTTAATTATTGTATTTCACAAATACAATTCACAAAAATTCACAAAACAAGTTATGAATTTAAGCAAAAATAAATGTAAAAATTTACAAACCGAAAAATCCAAATTGTTAATTTTGTATCTCCAGATACGTATTTCAAACGCCATGCGTTCGTCATCAGTGGATCAAATTGAAGTGTCTTCGAGAACAATTTCGTGCTGATCCACAAAATAGTCCCGAATTGACCTCAATTTATAGGTCCTTTCGATCCCTTTCTCTTTTACAATCGCTGCAGCTGGGGGTGCAATCCTTTCGTCCATTCTCTTCTTACCCTTTCCCAAAACGCCGAATAACGCCGAATCCTGAATCGGTCCTTTCTCCCAGTTTAAAACTTTCCCTATTCTTTTATAAATTTCAATGCTTTCGATGGCATCCAATCTCTTGTTCTGTTGAACATTTTTCAGAAGTTTTACTTCGGCTAACTTGTGGCCTGTTTCAACATTATGTTCCGCTACACAAGATTTTTCCGTTCTGGAATATTTTATATTTGCCAGGTGCTCCTTGTATCTAGTTCCTATTTTTCTTCTGGTTTGTCCGATATAGCTTTTCTCGCATTCCATACACGCAATTTGATAAATACCTGATCTTTGAAGATCAGGTATTTTATCCTTGCAACTCAGGAAAATATCCTTTAGTTTAGCTGTCGTGTATCCTGCCTTTATATCGTATTGTTTCAAAATGTTTGAAATTTTATTAGATACCCCAGGGAAAAATGTCAGCCTCGCCCATTTGTTTTGTTTCTCCTCCTCAGATCCTAAAGTTGTGACGTCCATCAGTTTTTTCCTCCAAACAGCCTTCTTCAGAATAAACTCCACAACGTTGGTTGAAAATCCATTAAAGGCTGCCACTCCTTTTATGTAATTCAACTCTTTCGTGTAGAGTTCATCCGTCAATGGCACGTTCAGAAGTCTATATCCAGCGCGTGGAAAACCGCATGTTTTTGAGTCCCATGACAAGCCGACTCGGAAGTTATGTATCGGTCCGTGTGTGTGGGTTTTCTATATATATCAAATGAGACCTTTTTCTCCGTTCTACCGATCCTTAGGTCCAAAAAGGGTAGACTTCCACCGTCCTCTTTTTCCGCCGTGAAATTTAAACCTGACTGTCGCGCATTAAGGAATCCTAAAAACCAATCTGGATCCAACTCCTCACTGTTATAAATCGCAAAAATGTCATCAACATATCTGAACCACACCCTCGGAAATTGTGGACAACTTCTTTTTGCCTCCATCTCAAAATTGCTCATAAACAAATTGGCCATAAACGGAGATAATGGATTTCCCATTGCTGTTCCTCGCGTTTGTTTGTAGTATGAACCCCGAAATTGAAAGACGGTCTGGTTCATACAACGTCGAGTCAGCCTTAAATACTCCTCTATTTCAACTATCGGTAGACCGTTGCCTCTTAGCCAGTCTTCCAAAATATTTATTGTGAGGTTGATTGGAACGCTCGGAAACAGAGCACTGACATCAAATGATATCAGACGATCTTTCTCCCCTATCTCCAAATCCTTGATCTTGTCGATTAAGTCCTCCCTATTTTTGATGGAAAATCCGGCGTGTGGTGTCATACTCCTGAATTTCTGTACGAGCCATTTCGCGATGAGGTAGGATGGAGCGTTCATACTGGCAACGATGGGCCGCATCTGTGTTCCTGGTTTGTGAATCTTTGGTAGACAGTACAATCTGGGCACTAAAGGATTAGAAAGCTGAAGACTCAGTCTTTCACCCTTCCCTATCAGATTCCTACAATCCACCAAAGTTTCCTTAACCTCTCGTACCATTTTGGGAAGTGGGTCCTTGGTTATTTTGGTATAGGGGCTCTCTTGTAAAAGATCCATTACTCTTTTATCGTAGTCATCCTTATCTAGTATGACTACCGAGTTCCCTTTATCTGCTTTTGTGTAGTTGACATTTTTGGACTTTAAATCTCTTATTAACTGGTTGTTCCTGGCTTGTTGTCCTGTCCGTCCGTTTTTGTTGTTTTTGTAAAATATTTACACAACTTTTCCTGATGTGTTGTTTATCCTCTTCATTGCAATGTTTGATTGCTGTTTCCACATCAATGACTAATTCTTGAATTGGAACTGTCGACGGTGCCGGTGAGAATTTTAATCCTTTCTTCAAAATTTCCATTTCTTGGATGGTAAAATTGATCCTTGAAAGATTCGTTACCAATTCTTGGTCTTTAAAATTATTCTCTGGTTCCGCGTGCGTAGCCTTTCCCGGGTTTTCTGTTTTTAAGCTTTTGAACTTTCTGTTCAGCTTCAAATGTTTGAGTCGCAGTTTATGCTCAATAACCCGAAACATATGTCTCGTTTTTTCAAGCACAAACTCGAATTCCACATTATTTAGACCACTTGTCAATTCCAAGTTGGTCTTGTATGCTTGTAGTTCCAATCCACTCCGTTTACTGAACAGAGAATCTATTTCCCAGTTCAGCCATTTAAGTTTCGCTGCTTTGACGGCTTTGGCTGCATTTTCATTGTTCCTTGGACTCCGTATTGAAATAAATTTTGGGAAAACGCACCCCCTCTTGCATCTCTGTAAAAAAGAAATATCGGCCGACAACGACCTTATGGTCATAGTTAGCCTATGAAATTTATTGAACAGCGAAAGTGGCCGTGTAGCCATGGTTAATAAAAAAATTTAAATTTCGCTGACTTTGGACTTAATTATTGTATTTCACAAATACAATTCACAAAAATTCACAAAACAAGTTATGAATTTAAGCAAAAATAAATGTAAAAATTTACAAACCGAAAAATCCAAATTGTTAATTTTGTATCTCCAGATACGTATTTCAAACGCCATGCGAACAATTTCGTGCTGATTCACAAAATAGTCCCGAATTGACCTCAATTTATAGGTCCTTTCGATCCCTTTCTCTTTTACAATCGCTGCAGCTGGGGGTGCAATCCTTTCGTCCATTCTCTTCTTACCCTTTCCCAAAACGCCGAATAACGCCGAATCCTGAATCGGTCCTTTCTCCCAGTTTAAAACTTTCCCTATTCTTTTATAAATTTCAATGCTTTCGATGGCATCCAATCTCTTGTTCTGTTGAACATTTTTCAGAAGTTTTACTTCGGCTAACTTGTGGCCTGTTTCAACATTATGTTCCGCTACACAAGATTTTTCCGTTCTGGAATATTTTATATTTGCCAGGTGCTCCTTGTATCTAGTTCCTATTTTTCTTCTGGTTTGTCCGATATAGCTTTTCTCGCATTCCATACACGCAATTTGATAAATACCTGATCTTTGAAGATCAGGTATTTTATCCTTGCAACTCAGGAAAATATCCTTTAGTTTAGCTGTCGTGTATCCTGCCTTTATATCGTATTGTTTCAAAATGTTTGAAATTTTATTAGATACCCCAGGGAAAAATGTCAGCCTCGCCCATTTGTTTTGTTTCTCCTCCTCAGATCCTAAAGTTGTGACGTCCATCAGTTTTTTCCTCCAAACAGCCTTCTTCAGAATAAACTCCACAACGTTGGTTGAAAATCCATTAAAGGCTGCCACTCCTTTTATGTAATTCAACTCTTTCGTGTAGAGTTCATCCGTCAATGGCACGTTCAGAAGTCTATATCCAGCGCGTGGAAAACCGCATGTTTTTGAGTCCCATGACAAGCCGACTCGGAAGTTATGTATCGGTCCGTGTGTGTGGGTTTTCTATATATATCAAATGAGACCTTTTTCTCCGTTCTACCGATCCTTAGGTCCAAAAAGGGTAGACTTCCACCGTCCTCTTTTTCCGCCGTGAAATTTAAACCTGACTGTCGCGCATTAAGGAATCCTAAAAACCAATCTGGATCCAACTCCTCACTGTTATAAATCGCAAAAATGTCATCAACATATCTGAACCACACCCTCGGAAATTGTGGACAACTTCTTTTTGCCTCCATCTCAAAATTGCTCATAAACAAATTGGCCATAAACGGAGATAATGGATTTCCCATTGCTGTTCCTCGCGTTTGTTTGTAGTATGAACCCCGAAATTGAAAGACGGTCTGGTTCATACAACGTCGAGTCAGCCTTAAATACTCCTCTATTTCAACTATCGGTAGACCGTTGCCTCTTAGCCAGTCTTCCAAAATATTTATTGTGAGGTTGATTGGAACGCTCGGAAACAGAGCACTGACATCAAATGATATCAGACGATCTTTCTCCCCTATCTCCAAATCCTTGATCTTGTCGATTAAGTCCTCCCTATTTTTGATGGAAAATCCGGCGTGTGGTGTCATACTCCTGAATTTCTGTACGAGCCATTTCGCGATGAGGTAGGATGGAGCGTTCATACTGGCAACGATGGGCCGCATCTGTGTTCCTGGTTTGTGAATCTTTGGTAGACAGTACAATCTGGGCACTAAAGGATTAGAAAGCTGAAGACTCAGTCTTTCACCCTTCCCTATCAGATTCCTACAATCCACCAAAGTTTCCTTAACCTCTCGTACCATTTTGGGAAGTGGGTCCTTGGTTATTTTGGTATAGGGGCTCTCTTGTAAAAGATCCATTACTCTTTTATCGTAGTCATCCTTATCTAGTATGACTACCGAGTTCCCTTTATCTGCTTTTGTGTAGTTGACATTTTTGGACTTTAAATCTCTTATTAACTGGTTGTTCCTGGCTTGTTGTCCTGTCCGTCCGTTTTTGTTGTTTTTGTAAAATATTTACACAACTTTTCCTGATGTGTTGTTTATCCTCTTCATTGCAATGTTTGATTGCTGTTTCCACATCAATGACTAATTCTTGAATTGGAACTGTCGACGGTGCCGGTGAGAATTTTAATCCTTTCTTCAAAATTTCCATTTCTTGGATGGTAAAATTGATCCTTGAAAGATTCGTTACCAATTCTTGGTCTTTAAAATTATTCTCTGGTTCCGCGTGCGTAGCCTTTCCCGGGTTTTCTGTTTTTAAGCTTTTGAACTTTCTGTTCAGCTTCAAATGTTTGAGTCGCAGTTTATGCTCAATAACCCGAAACATATGTCTCGTTTTTTCAAGCACAAACTCGAATTCCACATTATTTAGACCACTTGTCAATTCCAAGTTGGTCTTGTATGCTTGTAGTTCCAATCCACTCCGTTTACTGAACAGAGAATCTATTTCCCAGTTCAGCCATTTAAGTTTCGCTGCTTTGACGGCTTTGGCTGCATTTTCATTGTTCCTTGGACTCCGTATTGAAATAAATTTTGGGAAAACGCACCCCCTCTTGCATCTCTGTAAAAAAGAAATATCGGCCGACAACGACCTTATGGTCATAGTTAGCCTATGAAATTTATTGAACAGCGAAAGTGGCCGTGTAGCCATGGTTAATAAAAAAATTTAAATTTCGCTGACTTTGGACTTAATTATTGTATTTCACAAATACAATTCACAAAAATTCACAAAACAAGTTATGAATTTAAGCAAAAATAAATGTAAAAATTTACAAACCGAAAAATCCAAATTGTTAATTTTGTATCTCCAGATACGTATTTCAAACGCCATGCGAACAATTTCGTGCTGATTCACAAAATAGTCCCGAATTGACCTCAATTTATAGGTCCTTTCGATCCCTTTCTCTTTTACAATCGCTGCAGCTGGGGGTGCAATCCTTTCGTCCATTCTCTTCTTACCCTTTCCCAAAACGCCGAATAACGCCGAATCCTGAATCGGTCCTTTCTCCCAGTTTAAAACTTTCCCTATTCTTTTATAAATTTCAATGCTTTCGATGGCATCCAATCTCTTGTTCTGTTGAACATTTTTCAGAAGTTTTACTTCGGCTAACTTGTGGCCTGTTTCAACATTATGTTCCGCTACACAAGATTTTTCCGTTCTGGAATATTTTATATTTGCCAGGTGCTCCTTGTATCTAGTTCCTATTTTTCTTCTGGTTTGTCCGATATAGCTTTTCTCGCATTCCATACACGCAATTTGATAAATACCTGATCTTTGAAGATCAGGTATTTTATCCTTGCAACTCAGGAAAATATCCTTTAGTTTAGCTGTCGTGTATCCTGCCTTTATATCGTATTGTTTCAAAATGTTTGAAATTTTATTAGATACCCCAGGGAAAAATGTCAGCCTCGCCCATTTGTTTTGTTTCTCCTCCTCAGATCCTAAAGTTGTGACGTCCATCAGTTTTTTCCTCCAAACAGCCTTCTTCAGAATAAACTCCACAACGTTGGTTGAAAATCCATTAAAGGCTGCCACTCCTTTTATGTAATTCAACTCTTTCGTGTAGAGTTCATCCGTCAATGGCACGTTCAGAAGTCTATTCACCAGCGCGTGGAAAACCGCATGTTTTTGAGTCCCATGACAAGCCGACTCGGAAGTTATGTATCGGTCCGTGTGTGTGGGTTTTCTATATACATACATATATCAAATGAGACCTTTTTCTCCGTTCTACCGATCCTTAGGTCCAAAAAGGGTAGACTTCCACCGTCCTCTTTTTCCGCCGTGAAATTTAAACCTGACTGTCGCGCATTAAGGAATCCTAAAAACCAACCGTATCTGGAGATACAAAATTAACAATTTGGATTTTTCGGTTTGTAAAATTTTTACATTTATTTTTGCTTAAATTCATAACTTGTTTTGTGAATTTTTGTGAATTGTATTTGTGAAATACAATTGAAAAGCTTTGTTATTCCTACAATAAGGATTATTAAACCAATTAAGAGTGTCGAAAACGATTTACGAGCCGTATTTTATTTAATATCTCCAAATGAAAACAGCCCGTTCACCCGTAAGATTTACATTGGGAAATTATGGCACCTATAATCAACTTTACAGCGGAAACTAGGCGACGCATCGAAAACAGTTATTCGACATTTTCGTTTCACTTTCCCAAAATCTATAAGAAACTTTTAAATAAATCTACATATAGAATCAAAATTATGTCTAATTGAGCATTCTCTGATATGTATCTACACAATTTAAAATTAGCAATTGACTTCGAAATTAATACGAGCAATAAATGCATGGAATTATCTTTCGAAAAGCTTTATTTTTGTTAAAAGATAAAATATTACATTAATTTTGAGTGTTGTAATGTGTTTTTTGAGTCGTATTTGCGTTATAAAACATTTCCAATTGAGATTCGCCACTTTTCCATTGGATTAACTTTTCAATTATGGCACCTAAAATCCATTTTATATTAAAAACTAAACAATTTATCGAAACATTTATTTTTATTATTTGATTTATTGTTACATATTCACAAGTTGGTATCAATTACCACGGATGGAGCTCCGTCTATGATTGGAAAACATGTCGGATTTGTAACACTTTGCAAAAATGATGAAGAAATTCCCAGTTTTCATTCGTATCATTGCATTATCCACCAGCAAACCTTATGCTCCAAAGTGTTGAACTCTAACTATGTAATGAATTTTGCGTTTAAAATAGTAAATTCGATACGTGCAAGAAGTCTACAACGACGTCAATTTCAAACTTTGCTTGAACAATGTGAAATTGAAAATACTGAATTATTGTTACACACGGATGTAAGATAGCTTAGCCGTGCAGCATTTTTAAAACGATTTAGAGATCTTTTGCCCGGAATAAAACAGTTTTTGACTGGAAGAGAAGAATTATATCCCGAACTGGAGGATAAAAGTTGGCTGATAAATCTTGCTTTTCTTTGCGGCATTACAGAGCACCTGAATAAATTAAATTTACAGCTTCAGGGGAGACACAAATCAATTCTTGACATGATAACGACAGTAAAGACGTTTAAAGAAAAACTGTCCTTGTTTGTGTGTCAACTAAAACGGGGTGATTTGAAACATTTTAAAAACATGGAAGAAGAATCCAAAAATGTGCCAGGAATTCTTTACGATAAATATACCAATCCAATTACTACCCTTTTAAATGAATTTAACACACGTTTCGCAGATTTATCTAAAATTGCAAATATTGCTATGTTCATGTCATTCCCGTTTAATGATGTTATTGATACAGAGGAGATCGCTACTCAGATTAATGAATTTCTGGATTCAGATTCAGCTTGCTTAGAAGATGAGATAATAGCGTTGAAAAGCGACATTTACTTAAAATCAAGAGCTACAACCGAAGATAATTTTTGGAATCTTATTTCAGAAGAAAAATATCCAATTTTGCGGAGAGTAGTTGGATATATGTCCGCATTTTTTGGATCCACCTATCTTTGTGAATCAGCCTTTTCTTCAATGAATGGCATTAAAACAAAACATCGATCTTGTTTGACAGATGATCATTTGGAATCATGCTTGCGGATCGCCATAAGCTCCTATGACACGAAATACGAAGAACTTGCTGATAAGATGCAGTGCCACGTATCAGGTGCAAGTAGTAGCAGTAAATAAGATTATATTAAGATATTTTTACGTTCTAGTATAGTATTATAAGTTTTTTCTAATTCGTTTTGTATTTAAACGGAATAAATAAAATAACTACAGGTAACAATTGAAAATAGTTTTTCTGGTAGACCGCCAGATTTAATTTAGTTAAAAGTCGCCCGCAAGACTTGAAAGTTTTGCCACCCCTGCTCTATAGGAACCAGACATTAGTTATTATCTCTACGAAAATAGAAAAAATCAATTCAATGTATTATTCTTAACAAGTCTGTCAAAAAAATATTTTTGTCGACTGTTTTATGCTATGTAGCTATATAGAGGAACACACGTATAAATGCATTAAGTGAAACATATAGTCGCCATTTGACACATTTTGACAGCTACGCGGACTGTTTAAGATTGAGGACGTTAAAAGACAATTTTACCCAAGTTTCATTTTGAACGTTAACTGTGCAAAATGAAATTTCAAACAACTAAGAACTATATAATATAATAATAAAAACCAACAATAGCTAACGGCTTCTGTCAAGTGTCAGAAAGAACGTCAGTGATCTCAGAGAAAATCAAAGTGAGGACACCTTACCCGCCGTATTCCTTGAATGCAATTGACTAATGATCACGAATAAAATCGCATACGAATAGAGTCGAGATTCGCTGTGTATTAGAAAATAACAAAAATAATAATTAAAAGCTGTCTTAAGTTGGCGGGGGGTAAACGGTTTTTTAAATTTTTTTTTGCTAATTCGTTTGTTCTTGATTGTTCGATCAAATTTGATGTTTGTTCGCTAGCCATTTTTGCATAAATAATCGGAAAAATTTTGATCTAAACCTAGCACTCGACATAATCGAATATTGGTTTTTTATTTTTTTTTTCAATTAATCTCTGTTAGTTTTCGATTGTTCGATTAAAAAAAAACGTTTGTTCGATCTAATTTTTTTAATACAATTGCACCCACGTAATTGCATATTGTTGCATATGTTTTAAAAAAACTACTGCGCATGCGCGGACTATTTAAATCATGCTCCGTATAATAATTATTATTATTATAATTATTATTTATTATTATTATTATTACTATTACTGACTGTTATTCGATTATTATTTTTGTTAATTATCATTATTATTATTAATTTTTTTTTTTTTTTTTTTATTTAAGTCGCTTCAACTACTTTGGTCATTAGCGACCGTTGAATCCGAAAACCCAGAAAAAAATCTTAGGCTTTCATGGGATTCGAACCCAGGACCACTGGCGTATAAGGCAACTGTCCAGTACACCACGCCACTAAGTGACCTTATTAATTATTATAATTAATATTATTGTTATTCCCTCTAATGGATAAAATATTATGTTATGTAAACTTTTGTAAGGCCCTTAGGATGCCTCGGCTTCCGAGCCTAAAATGTTAATAAATAAAAAAAAATAAAATAAGTAAATTAATGTCAATATATTATTTTATTTTTAACACGCTTTTATTAGCTTGACCTGTATGTATGTAACGGAATCTTTGAGCGTAATTTTCACCAACTTCCAGACGTCTGATTAATTTTAAACTTTGCACACGTATCAAGGACCGATGACAATGCAATAATTTGATAACAGTTTCTCATTATCCTTATTAGAACCGCCAGGATTAATAAACTTTTTTATAGCATATTGCCAAAGTTTATCCGGTCCATGGCGATTTTTCAATGATTCATTGCAAAAACCTGAATTTATTGGTGAATTCAGCGCGATTACACCTCATGGGGTGCTTTATATATTGATGAATTAGCATGCAAAGAACGTTAAAAAATGTTACGGTAATTTTATATGAAACTAAAGGCTGATTAAACAATAAATTATATTTAACAGTAAATAATATATTTTGATTAAACGATGAAAAATAGAATAATATTTTTATTTAATAACATGAAAATAAATAAAACCAAATTCATTATATAATTTATTATTGTAGTTTTATTATTACTTATAATTTTTATTAATATTCACAGCAAAAGTGGTTTAATGATTAATTAGTTGAATTAATTGATTTTAATTGATTTATTAATTACGAATAACTAATTAACTATTAATTATTCGAGTAGAGCGATTATATTATTATTTTTATTATATCGAGTACGGAGTATACAGGGTGTACCAGCTAGACCGGCCATAAGAAGTTTCCGGAGAACCTGAAATAATAGAAATCTAAAAATTGGGATTAAAACCTAACTGCATTGGAGCTACCTTCCTAAAATATTTTTAGTTTTCTGACACTTCCGGTTATACCGGAAGTGCCAGAAAACTAAAAATATTTTAGGAAGGTAGCTCCAATGCAGTTAGGTTTTAATCCCAATTTTTAGATTTTTATTATTTCAGGTTTTCCGGAAACTTCTAATGGCCGGTCTAGCTGGTACACCCTGTATAATTATAGGTAAATAATTTGTAATAGGTAATAATAGGTAATTAAGTAGGTATATCTCGGTGTAGTTTTTCTTGAATAATTTATTAGTATTTAAAACGTTTTCTATCGTTGGAATATTTTAATCTGAAGTGGCCCTAAGTACTTATATATTTAAATAATCCATTCCAGATAGATCGCTACACTTTGTATTGAGTGAAGATATCGATATATTTATTTTTTACTTTTTTTTACTACTATATAGTAAAAGAAATAAATATTGTAATCGGGTCGAATTTTTAATTTAGAGTTTTTACCGGAAGAAAAAGTAATTTTTAGAAAAATTTCTGCTTGTGACAATCATGACAGGGGTACCAAAATCTTTATCCGAATTTCACCAAACTTGGAATTTTGCCTTTATATTACATCTAGTTGTAACGCAAAGATTTTGGTTGAAATCGGTTGACCGGAAGCTCCACTTTGTTCTAAGAGTTTTTGAGCGTTTTCAATTTTTCTCGAAAACGGCTCCAACGATATTCCTTAAACTTTCTATAGTTCTTAGACTCATTAACGCCTACAACTTTTATTTGAAACTTTTTCCTGGAAAAATTCAAATAAGGAGGGTTCTGGGTTTAAGGGAGAGTATTCGTATACAAATACAGTATAAATCGTTTATAACGACACCGGATATAATGAACAACCGGTTGTTACTTACAACACCTTCGGGTCTCGTGATATGTCTTAGTAAAATACATAGGATAATACATATCGGTTATAGTGAATATCACTTATAACGAACGAAATTTGACGGTCCCCTGAAGTTCGTTATAAACGATTTCTACTGTATATGGAGGTTGTATACATATAGTTTGGTTTATAAATATTATTCAATTTACATTTTTTTTTATCCAATCGTTGGCTTTATTTCTATTCTTTTAACCAACAGCGAGTTACATGTAAAAGAAAGTACTGTGACACGTCGCAGCAGATATTTTTTCTGATATAAACCTTCAATCACAGTAACCAAAACTATAAAATGTAAAAAATACAAGATATAAGAAGCCAATTTTATATTTTTAAATCTGGAGTAATTAATAGTATTACACATTCTAGTAGGTTATAACAATTCTATTTTAAACTAGCTGATCCCCGCCCGCTTTGCTAAGCATTTTCAAGTTTGGCGATGTATGTTTTTCGTTGCACAGTTTTTATAGTTTTTATTTTTTTGCTCAGAAAATCAAAATTTTTTAGAATAATAAGTATTTTATAGCACTTTTTGTATTATTTACTATCTGTATGTGAAATCTCGTCCAAATCGGATTAGCCATTTTCAAGTTTGCTAAGAACAAACAGGCAGACAGACAAAACTATTCGAAATAAAAAGTAGCCTATAATGTAAGTTACAATATTTAATAACTTTTTTTGAAAATTTCATTGAAATCGACCCAGCTGTTTTCAAGTTTACCCTGAACAAACAATTTTTCTGGGGAATATTACAATTTAAATGGCATTTATTTTTTTGTATAAAATATATGACAATGTAGGTAATAAAAAATATTTAAAAAAACACCTTACATTTTTTAGATGAAATAAAAATCTCAGCTGAGAAAAATAATTCTAATTCTGAAGATTATATGAGGGATAAACCTATCAGCAGTGTATTGCACTCCATCCACAACAATTTACCTACCGCAGCTAAGGGCTTTTTTTGAGTTTTTGGGTAACCGCTTTATTGTGGGTGGAGATTTCAACGCCAAGCACCTCCGCTGGGGCAGTATAAATACTTATTCTCGAGGACGACTACTCTATAGCCTAGTTACTTCCAAAAATTATACCATATACCCTCCAAATGAACCAACCTACTGGCCAAGTTTAATTTAATTTATATTTAATTTGGTGGAATTAGGTTCCGTAGTCGTGGATGTTGAAGTTGAAGGTTGATCTTCACTAAACACCTCTTCTTGAGTTGCATCCTGAGTTTGTAATTTGGTGGAATTATGTTTTGTAGTCGTAGAAGTTGATGTTGAAGGTTGATCTTCACTTAACTTCACTTCTTGAGTTGCGTCTTGAGTTTGTTCACTGTTCACTGTAAATTGTTGGATTGGTTTTAAAAATTTTACCAGCGCGCCCGACTGCGACTTAATGGCCTCTTCTTTTTTTCATTTCATTTCTCTCTTTACATTTCCAGGAATATATTTTCTTCCTATATCTCTATCTCTACCAGTATTCGACATGATTTTATGGACTAAAATTGGAGGAGAATTAACAAATATGGCTGGCAGTGGGTTTTACGAGACATCGAAAATATACATATATTATTTTAGTCGACTCCTCTTCTGCGGGTGCGGGGCCCCATGTCGCGCGGGGCCCCATGTCGCGCGGGGCCTCGGGGCGAATCCCCGAATTCCCGACGTTTGAGCCGGCCCTGTGGCCAACCGATTCAAATAGAACCCCTGACGTAGTAGATTTTTTTGTTGCTTCTGGAGTGGGCGGCATTCATTCTACTATTAACATCTCAGCGGATCTTTCATCAGACCATTCTCCGTTATTCCTTACCTTGGACATCCAACCGATTACTAAACCTAAAAGTCCTTCCCTCATCTCTGGTCCAGTAGACTGGAAATTATTCCAAGAAACACTAAACAACTCCATTAACCTAAACATATCCTTCAAAACTCCACACGAACTAGAAGACGCTTTGCAAAGTTTCACTAACAACATACAACACGCAGTGAAACAGTGTTCCAAGATTCCTAAGCGTAGTACAATGACCACTCACCCTCCACTCCCAGATTACATATTGTCTACACTACGTACAAAAAGAAATGCAAGAACTAGATGGCAACGCACAAGATATCCATCAGACAAAGTAATCTTCAATAGATTATCATTACTCCTTAAGTCCCAACTAATAGAATACCGCTCCAAACAATACACTAAATACCTAGAATCCCTATCTCTTGATGACAATTCCTTATGGTGTGCTACTAAAAGAATCCTCAAATACCACAAAATTTCCACCCCTATTCAAGGAGATGACGGTACCTGGGCGAGAGATGACAAGGACCGATCCAACATATTTTCTCAGCTCCTTCAGGAATCCTTCTCTTCACACACCAATAAGAACGATCCTGCTCATGAAACCCACATTCACCAGTTCCTCGAATCTCCCCTTCCACTCGAAATACCGGAGAGGTCTTTTCTTGACACTATATACTCTTTATCATGCGTAAAAGCCATAAAGAGTAGAGAAAACAAAAATACGACAGTGGCACTAGTTCAACGCTCCACGATAGGGAGGTAGAATAAATATGGATTCCGGGGCACAAGGATACCGCTGGCAATGTCTTAGCAGACTTAGCAGCAAAAGAAGCCACAAATGGCGAGCTAGGACCGAAAACGACATTGTCAGTCGAAGATGCAATAAGGCAGTGTAGGGAAGCAACTAGGGGGCTGTGGGACGGTTTTTGGCGGTGCCAACCACAAAAACTCAATAAAATTAGAGGATCCACCTCAGAGAAACTGCCAGTGCAAGAGTTGCCACGAAACCTTGAGGTAAGCCTCTGCAGACTGAGGGTGGGGCACACAATAGGGGGAGACATAAACACCTGCTTCTGGAACGTCAGGAAACGGAGTTAACCTCAGACGGAAGTGGTCGGTGCCAAAAAGCTTGAGTGACTGCTTGAACACTGAGAAGGGGATTTCATCATGCCTGAACTTCCTCAGAGAGGCCAACCTCCTCACCGAACTATAAAACTTTGTGAGTGAAATGTGACTCGTGTGTGTATAAATATGATCAAGGGTGAATGCAACTGTGCTTCAACATGAATGAGTGAGTGAAATGTGAGAATTATAGAACTAGATAAGTCGCTGATGACCTTGGACGTTCCAAGCGACTATAAATAACAAAAAAAATCTTTTTTTGTTCCCACGCGCAGGTAACACGTGACGTTTTTATTGTATAAGTATTCAAAGAGCAGAAAACTGCAATCTTATTATTGGTAAAGATAAGTCAATTCATCGTTTTCATCTAAATGTTTTTGGCACATACTTGTTTTTAGTAAAATTTTAATTTTTTTTCTGAGCCACCTATTGGCGCAGTGGCTAAAGCAGTAGTTCTCTCCACTTCATGTGTCAAGTGGTTCGGGTTCGATTCCCGTTGAATCCTAGACTTAAGATCATAGGCCTAAGATTAAAATTGACCAACAGAAATTTTCTGTGTATTTAGACAGTCGTGATATAAACTAAGCTGTTAAAGCGACTTAAAACACCAAAAAAAAAAACAAAAACAATTTTTTTTTCTTATGTATAAGTCCTTGTGGTGAGATGTTGAATTTGAAATAGTAAAAGCGTTAAAGAATTTGACAAAATTTAAGTGACAAATTAAAACTCTTATTGACATAGTCAAAATAAGTTTGTTATTACAGGGTTTTTCATCTCATTTTGACATTGTGTCAGCATATTTTGACAACGTGCCAACCTATTTTGACAACGTGTCAGCACATTTTGACAACAAAATTAATATTTTTTAAAGGCCTTATGGTGAATCAATTTATAACCAATGATCAACGAAGAATGATCGCAGATGCATATGAAGCCGGAAATACTGCTGCAGAAATCGCAAATATTATGGGATTGAAAAGAACGAGTATACTTGCTATAATTAAGAAACATATTAATGGTCTCCCGGTAGAAAGGCAATTGAAAGGAGGGATAAGGCGTAAAAGTCTTGGAGACGAAGAAAAAGAAAATATTAAAGAATGGATAGAACAGGATTGTGGTATCAGTCTATCCAAAATTGTTGATAAGGTTTTTGAAGAAAAAGGAATTGTAGTCAGTAAATCAACAGTGAAAAGATGCATCAATAATTTTAATTACAGTTTAAAAAGAGTGCATTTATTACCTGTAAGAAGAAACGAACCTGCTATCATTGAAACGCGAACTACTTATGCTGAAACTTACATGGATCTGATTTCTAGAACAGATGATTCCAAAATATATTTTTTGGATGAAGTAGGATTTAATGTTTCAATGAGAACTAGAAGAGGAAGATCACTAAGAGGCACAAGAGCAGTGCATAATGTTACTAATATCAGATCGAGAAATATATCTGTATGCTGCGCTATGAATAAGAACGGAATATTTAAGTATAAAGCACAAACTAGAGCTTATAATACCATAACCTATCTCGATTTTATAAAATCTGTAATAGCTAAGTTGTCTGCAGATGAAATATCTAATGCAGTGTTGATTATGGATAACGTCCCTTTCCATAAATCTGCAGCAATACAACAAGAAATAAGAAGTTCTGGTCATACAATTATGTTTTTGCCTCCATATTCACCTTTCCTAAATCCTATTGAAAACCTTTTTTCGAAGTGGAAGCAATATGTAAGGGCAGAAAGACCTCTAAGTGAAGAACAATTATTAATTAAAATTGACAATGGTTCTAATTTGATAACTGATATTGATTGTGCTAACTTCTATAGGCATATGTTTGGGTTTTTGCCAAGATGTTTAAGAAATGAAGCTATAATTGATGAATAAAAAACTAATATCCTATTTGATTATTTTTTTTTATAATTTTAGTTAGAATATAAAATTATTTATTTAAAAATTTAAAATTTTTGTTGTCAAAATGTGCTGACACGTTGTCAAAATAGGTTGGCACGTTGTCAAAATAGGTTGGCACGTTGTCAAAATATGCTGACACAATGTCAAAATGAGATGAAAGACCCTGTATCAACAAAAATTTGTAAAAATAGATTTTAATAAATTATTTTTTTTTAATTTTTTATATCTTATATTAGACCTTGTACATTTTATACTTTTGGACCTATTTCTTATAATATTTTGATTGTCAAAAAAACATGATAACCTTATTATACAAATTACATACGATAGATAATGGATTAATTGATAAACCTTTATGGGTGATTATCTGAAATTTGGTTAACTTCTGACGTAATTTTGAAACTGGTGTTTTTAGTTAAAAATTAAAATAGTTTATATTCTATGCTGTGGGTATAACATCTACTTTGCTGCATATAAAAGGGCCAGTCACTTTACTTTATATTTTTAGAGAAATTTATGATTTTTTAAGATCAGTGTTCTAGGGACTGATGGGACGTGATAGGGACTGACGCAAAACACGGTAATTATGTCAAATCACATTTTTATTGCAAGATCAACTCAATAAATTATCTCTTAGTTCACAAATTCTATGAACTATAATCACAGGTTTTATTTTATTAATTATGGTCATGAAAATAATGTAGCAATATTTCTTAACAATCAAATTGTACTTTGAGTTTAATACTTACAAACTAATAGTCTTTTAAGTAATTAACAATTATTTTAAATAATCAGCCTTCTAAAGTTCTAAGTAACCAAATTATAATTTGAACACAATAATCAGACTTTCATTAATTATATTATAAGATCACAAATATTTCAAACTTAAACTACTTAGTACCTCGTATTTATTTTTATCACTATTTGTTTCACTTCTCGTAAACATTAACGGGTATTTTAAATTTGTAAAATACTTTATTTCTCTTGACGATTAGATTAGGAACTGGCAATTTTTCTATAACGTCTTCGTAAGGCACGTCGGCTCTATCATTATCATTTATTTTAAATTCTGTGCCATCTTCATTGCAAACTTTAAGGAATGTTACTGTCAGCTCTCCATCTTCATCATCATATTTTGAGCAAATTGCGGCGTATCGGTATTCTTTTCCCCTCATTATTAACTTAACTAGAATATAATCTCCACTGCCATAGCTAGTTTTAGACTTTTCTTGCGCAATGTGGCTCATACTTGCTAACGGCATATCATCTTCAGAATCCGTGAAAATATCTGGAACTTGAAGCTCTGTGTATTGGTTTGGTACGTTATAGTCCCCAAGTTATAATGATTACAACTAACATTATCACAGAAGCAACTTAGTGACTTCAAGACAAGTTTATTAGGGTTATAAATATGACCCGAGACTTGATGCACTAAGAGAGTTCCTTTAAACGGTTTCTGCTCTTTCTCATGTTCCTTAATCATTTTGTTAACTTTTTCTATGTCAACATCTTCGATAACAGAGATCTGTATATTTGGACACCTTTCTCGAAGCACAGCTACAAAGTCGTACAAGTTTGTAATGTCACCTCTCTGAGCTATAAGTTGGTCGGCAGTACGTTTGCATGTAGCTCCGATTCCATCTGGTGCCCCTTTCCCATGTCCCGCCTCATGGAAATTCCACGTGTATTTTATAGCCAGTGGATAGAAATCCTCGATTCTGCAACCCAAAATATAAAACATTGTTTTATTTCGATATTGGGTCACAGGACCGTCACTCAAAAAATGCAGGTTTTCTACAGAGGATGGCAATCCTATGAGGACAGGCTGTAAATGTGCCCAAATGGCTCCAGCGTTATGGGATAAATTTAACGATACAGTGCAATGAGATGTTACTTTATCCTTAGTGTAAACCACCACTGTATGCAAAGAAATTTGAGTCCTGGAGCCGCCAAAATGATACGACTGAATTTCTTGGTGGTATTTAGTTGTGTAGTTTTCTGAGAAGTCCATGTGAATTACTGCATCCTTTTCTGTAAGTGACTCTTTCAAAGATTTAATAGCTTTATATTGATGAACGATGTTCTGTTCATGTTGGAATAATTTTGGAAGATCACTCTTTTCTAATTGCATAACTAAATCACGAAGTTTTAAGTTGTACATCTCTTTCTTATACTTTGTGACGTATCGATGCTGTTTAGTTTTAATGTCCTTAATCAATTCCTTGCTATGCTTCCATTGTTTGACTGCAATGTCCATACTATTATCAAACTCCTTGTATGATAAAATCTTCATCGAGCAGTCCTGGCAAGTTCTCGCTAAGCATTTTTCCGAGTAACGATCACAGCAAATTGTTTTCAGTGCAGTTTGATATGTTGCAAAGTCAAGAACATTTGCATTTTTTAAGGCACCTAATTTCAAATTTATGTTTTCATGAGTAATACAAGCACAGGTGTCACGGTCTGTAAGCTGAGGCACAACAACCCAAAATGGACGCAATTTGCAGAACGAATTATACCCAATTTTCATCAAACTTCGTATTGTGAAATTTTTGATGCAAGTTTTTCAAGGAATCCAGCAAATATCTTTTTTGTTTTTTATTTTTTTTGCGAGTGATGCATTCTTTTTTTCCTGCCGCACAACGACTATTGTTGTCATCTTCATAAAACCTGTGTATGATATCTTCAACTCTCTTTCTTTTTCGCTTAGCTTCATATTTTGTACGATTAAATCCCATCTTTTTATATGTAATGGCTTTGTTTCCAAGTCTCCATATCTTGTATTTATGTGTCAGTGGACTGGACAAAATAGTTTTTAAGCAGGTTTTTTTTTGGTGTGTCTCAATGTTTTTTTCTAAAATTTGCCTCTGAATAATATCGCCAAATAACGCTTTTTTTATCAATTCTACTTTTTGATTAGGGTCGTTGGCCATTTCTACAATTTTACCTTTTGGTGTCAGTGCTTCCTTCTTCTTTATCATTCTATGTTTCAGTCTTCTATTTCTTTGTTGTTCGCTGGCAAGTTTTTTCTTTAAATTTTTAATGAGTAAGTCCTTCCTCTTCAGCATACTATTTCTTTTTTTTCGTTGAGCTATACTCCTCCTTCTAGCTTGAGCTTCTCTTTCATTATTCAGTAAAGGAACCTCAGGAATAATTTCATCTTCCGATGATGGCGAAGTATTTTGGTCCAGGTATTTATCTGTATTTTCACGAATCTTTTGTTTTTTTCTATAATCAGATGAATAGGCTACCCAGTTTTTTCTTGCCTTTCTGTGCTCACGCGGAGTCATGTCTTTAACACATTTCCGTTGTCCTTTTTCCTTTTTCTTTAGATATTTTAGTCTTTCCTTTTCTTTGTACTCTGCCAGCAAAACAGGGTCATTTTTAATTTTTTCCAATCGCGTCTTTGCCTGTTCAGACTTTTTTTTTGCAATTTCCTCTTTAGACAATGTTTTTTTCTTTCTAGGCGCCATATTCTACAACAAATACATTGGTATTATGTTTAAAACCATGCATCACATAGTATGACCATCAGTCCCTAGATATGGCGTCAGGCCCTAGTCACTATTACAACTAGGGCCTGACGGTCTAGGGACTGACAAAACGAAACAAAATCGAATGAAACCTTTTATTTAAAATCAACATCAAAACTAATAGGCGGTCAAAATAACAAGGCAGACCAAACTCATATTTACAATGAGTAATGAGATGAATTAGTAATTAACTATCTTTAAAACGACTTACCTAGGGCCTGAGAGTTGGACTGGCACAGCACGTATTTCCGCAACAAAGTCGGCGATCGTACTAACAACAAAATGGCTGCCGCAACTTGGGTCGTGTTTTTTAACTAACTTCACACTGATGCTATCGTATTGAGTGAATTATATAGAAGGTAAATCCTTGGATGCCGTGTATTTTTGAATTTCGTAAATGACTAGGGCCTGATATTTTTTATCACTTACACTTTTTGACTTGAAATAGTGTGATAAAACATATTGTTATTTTAAATTAAATCGTAATGAGAATGTTAGTAATGTCATAGTAAACGAATTTAAATAGAGTTTGATCAAATTATTCGTATAGAATTATAGTTACAGAGAAATGAATCCTTAATTCGGGAAATTTTACATGGCTAGGGCCTGATATTTGGAGTAAGAAAAGTAAGTTTTTGGAAATAAAGAATATTATGATATATATCAAAATGAGTGACCGAACTAAATGGCCTTTATAACATCGCTTAGTAGTTTCAAATATTGGATAAAATTTTTATAATATTGTGAAAATTAATGCTAACACCAAGTTAACCAAATTTCAGATAACCACCCTTATAGATTATGATATCTTTATTGTTGATATCCGTAGTTAATCCTTTGACTGTAATGCTATATCAAAGTGTTCACAAAAACCCAATAAGATCCATATTTTACCTTCCAACAATATTTTCATTAAAATTCAATTATTCCATTTTATAGAGAATATTATAGAGTTTTTAGAACTCTTCTGAACGACCATTATTTTTCGAGTAGTTGCCAAAATCAAAAACTACTTTTTTTCTTTGATCTGCGATTTCCACGACAATAGAGCACATGACGATATTTTTAAATAGATTTATTATTGTTTGTTTGCATCCACAACAGCCCAAACACAATACCGTAATATAGTAAAATTTTTCATTTTTCTATTTAAAATTTTATTTCGTAGCGTCTTCTGTGACGTTAGTAATCAGTAAATATTAGTCAATGCCAGTAAATAAAGCGAGGAGTTCGATAACTTGAGTAGCTTTTTTTTGCTTTTCTCATAAAAAAAAAAAAATTTAAAATAAGCTTTGCATGGTGCCGCAATGTGTGAGCACTTTAATTAAAACACTCAATACGTTTTTCTTTTACTTCCCTAAAGATAAAAAATATTAGAAAAAAGTGGTTACACCTTGCGGGTGGTTACAATTACGGGAGACCCAGTAATTGTATCTACAAAAACTTCTATTTCTTTTTGTGAAAATCACTTTGATGTAAGTTTTTATGTTTTTTGTTACATTTTTAAGCTATAGTAGTATACGATATATTTAGGCATCATTGATAAGCCATTTCCGTTCGTACATCTATACCAATAATACTTATATAATAGAAACGTTACGTCTTACCTGCGCGAGGGAACAAAAACAAAATTTTATTCTCAGCTGAGATTTTTATCTAATCTAAAAAATATAAGATGTTTTGTTGAATACATTTTATTACCTGCATTTTCATATCTATGTAAGTTTGAACGTCCCCGCCAAACTTAGTCGGCTGACTCCGACACTACACGTTTCTCTGGACAACAAGACTTGTCAACAAAAATAATAATAATTATAATATAATAATATTTTAATATAAATATCGACAATAATATTGAATCAGGTTAATTAAATATTGTTAATAATATTAATCGCTTTGTACATAATATTCTTTACCAATTACAGATGTATTTTACCGCTTCAATATTTTGTCTTATCATTTTAAGTTTCTGAATTCGAAACTTACAATTCAATATTATGGAGATAATAAAAGCCAAATTTCTGTTCACATCAGAAGTCGGCCCCGATTCCAGGAGCACCATAGTGAAGGTTAAAACAATTCAATTGGTGGGTCAATCCGAAATTTTTGCTTTTCCAAAAGAAAAACAAACAAATATCCAACACGTCCATTTCTTCAACACGATTGTAGTTAAAAATGTAGTGAAGAGTTTGAAAACTAGAAATAAATTCCGTAATGTGGTTGTTACATTAAAAGATGAACTTCAGTCAGTTTATTTGGACGAAGAAGGAAATGTGGTATTTCATGACGAGTACCTAGAGGAAGTTCCACCAACACCTATGTTAAATAATTTACATGCAGGTAACTCGATGAAATCGTCCCGTTCATTGGCAAAAGATATAATTTTAGATAAATTTAATGGGGAAAACTTTAGAGCGCATACCTGGTTAAAATTATTTGTAAGAGAATGTAACCGAGTAGGAATCGTCCAGGATAACTATGCTGAGACTTTAAGATTATTCTTAGTTAAATCGGCTCTAGATTGGTTCGTAGTTTTCATGAAGGAAAACTCCTTAACTGGAAATTGGGAATTATGGAATAATTCATTTATAGAAACTTTCTCGGCGCAATCTTGGAAAGAAATAGCATATGCTTATAATTTCAAATACCTAAACGGGTCGTTATTAGAATTTGCACTGAAAAAGAGAAACCTATTAATGGAGGTTGATGAAGATATCTCGTTAACAACTCAAATTAATTTAATTGTTATTTCTTTACCGGGATTCGTACAGAACAAATTAGAAAAGAAAAACTTAATTAATATTGAAGATTTAATGTCAAAATTGAAACAATTTGGACATCTCAATGAAAAGAAAATGGACAACCAGAGAGATTCAAATTTTAAAAAAGCTTGTTCTTATTGTGAGAAGTTGGGGTATCCAAATAGGTTCCACCAAGAAAGTAAATGTCGATTGAAAGAAAATAAATCACTAAATAAAAAAAATGATAACATTAAAATTGTTAACAATGCCGAATTTCAAGAGATTGTAGCTAACTCTGAAGAGGCAAAAAACGAATAATTACCCCACTTATTAAAGTAAAAGTATTAGTAAATGAAAATCCGGCAATTGGTCTTTATGATTCCGGATCTAATATATCCTTAATAAATTATGAATTTTGGAATAAAAATAATTTGAAAAAAATTATAAGTGGGGGTGAAAATATAAAAGGAGTAGCAGGAGTGGCTAGGTCAGAGCGGATGGTCACAGATCGGGTTAAAATTTGTAACTTGGAAAAAGATTTTCCATTTCTTATAATCAAGAGTGATAACTTCAAGGAGGACCTACTGCTGGGTCTAGACCTGATCCGAGAATTTAAGTTGTGTCAAGATGAAAACATGAAAATCACACAAAAATGTAAAATAGAAAAAGAAGAGTTACAAATTAATTTGAATGTGAAGAACAAAGACGAAATACAAAATATATCTAGAGAAAATAATAAAATTTTTGCAAAATCGAAATTTGATATTGGTATTTTAAATAATTACGAAGCAACAATAAAGTTGATGGAAAATAAGTACATTTCAAGAAAACCGTATAAGTGCTCCTTTCAAGATAAAATGGAAATTGAAAAACAAATTAATGAACTGTTAAAAGCAGGATTAATTGAAGAATCATACAGTCCGTATGCAGCCCCAGTCACTCTAGTATTTAAAAAAGACGAAAATAAAAAGTCTAGGTTATGCATAGATTACAGAGAACTTAATAAACTAATAGTTCCAGAAAGTCAACCATTTCCGAGGATTGAAGACCTAACTGTGCGCGCTAGAAACTGTAAATATTTTACTAAATTAGACGTAAACTCGGCGTTTTGGTCGATACCAGTGCGTGAAAAAGACAGGTACAAAACGGCTTTTGTGACACACCATGGTCATTGGCAGTGGAACTGTTTGCCATTTGGTTTAAAATCTTCACCAGCTATATTCCAAAGAGTATTATCGAGTGTTATAAGGAAAAATGGACTAAATAGTTTTGCAGTCAACTATATTGATGATATTTTGGTTTATTCTAAGAGTTATCCTGATCATGTAAAACATGTTAAGTTTACATTGAAAGCGTTAGAAAATCAAGGATTTAAATTAAATTTCTCAAAATGTAAATTTGCAAAAAACAAAATAATTTATCTTGGTCATGAGATAGGTGATAATTGTATTAGACCAATCAATGATAACTTAATAGCGATTAGAAAGTTTCCTGTGCCACAAACGAAAAAACAAATTAGACAATTTCTGGGAAAAGTGAATTTTTATTTGGAATTTATTCCTAAACACACAATATTACTAGACCCATTACACAATTTATTGAGGAAAAACGTAGAATATGACTGGTCAGAAAAATGCAATCAGAGTTTTGAAAAAGTGAAGGAATACTTATGCTCAACTCCAGCTTTAGCAATTTTTGATCCAGAAGCCCCGACGTATATATTTACAGATGCGAGTATAGAAGGAGTTGGAGCAACTTTAAAACAACCTCAAGAAAATAAATTAGTAAAACCTGTGTTCTTTTTTTCCAGAAAGTTAACAAAAAAGCTCAGAAGACAAAAAGAGCAATTTATATTGAATGTTTGGCAATAAAGGAAGCCATCCTATATTGGCAGTACTATTTAGTAGGTAAGAAATTTGTAATATTCACGGACCACAAACCTTTGGAAAATTTTAATATAAAGAAATGTAACGATTCGGAGTTATTACAAATTTTAAATTATATATCACAATTTGATTTTGACATTATCTATAACCCAGGAAAAGATAACGTGGAAGCAGATTGTCTGTCTAGAAATCCGGTGTTAGAACCAGTCCAAGAAAATGATGAATCCTCAGTTATAAAAATAACGAATTTCTTAAATATGGATGAAATCGAAAAGAACCAAAAACTTATAAAATTGGATGATAAGTGTGAGGTAGAAAATAATATTATCTACAAAACACTCAATAGAAGAAGAAAAATTTGGATAACCGAAGATTTTGGCATCTCGCTTATAAAAAAAATACACCAGAACCAGGGACACGTTGGACCTAAACAATTGGCATTAACAATTGGACACAAGTTCTATTTTAAAAATATGTACAAACATATGAGAATAATCTGTCAGTCCTGTGAAACTTGCATTAAAAATAAAACCAGGATCGGTTGTTATAAAGCTCCTCTGTCACAACTAGGTCCAGCAACGAAACCATTCGAGATCGTATCTTTGGATACAAGAGGTGGCTTCAAGGGAAAGAAAAGTACAAAGAAGTACATACACCAGATCACCGACCACTTTACTAGATTTGCATATATAAGCACATCAAGAACACAAACGGCTAGAGACTTTATCAAATTAGTGGCAAAAGCTGAAAAAAATGGGAAAATCAAAACATTATTGACGGACCAGTACTCCGGCATTAACTCTGGTCAATTTAAAAAATATTTAAAAACAAACAAAATTACATTAATCTTTACGGCAGTTGATTGTGCTTTTTCTAATGGACTGAACGAGAGAACCAACCAAACATTAGTAAACAGGTTAAGATGCAAGATTTATGAAAATTCTGATAAATCATGGCCAACAGTAGCGGATGAATGTGTCAAAGAGTACAATAACACGATACACAGTGCCACAGGGTTCACTCCAAATTATCTACTTACAGGTATAGATAATTCTTTCTTGCCTGAACAGTTGAACAAAAATAACACTACAAATTTAGAAAACAACAGGAAAATAGCTTTGGACAATTCAAAAAAAAATCATGAACAGAACAAAAATTACTACGACAAAAATTCAAGGAAAATTCAGTATAATGTTGGAGATTTAGTTTATATTCAAAACGGCAATAAATTAAACAGAGAAAAATTGGATGTGATTAGAACAGGACCATTCCGAATAAAGAAAAAAATTTCAGATTTAATATACGTCATCAACAGCGGTTCTAAAAAAAATGAGTCTAACATATTCCATTCGAGTAAAATGGTTCCATACTCAGAGGAATTCAACCCTCTGGCAAAAAAGGGGGGGATGTAAGTTTGAACGTCCCCGCCAAACTTAGTCGGCTGACTCCGACACTACACGTTTCTCTGGACAACAAGACTTGTCAACAAAAATAATAATAATTATAATATAATAATATTTTAATATAAATATCGACAATAATATTGAATCAGGTTAATTAAATATTGTTAATAATATTAATCGCTTTGTACATAATATTCTTTACCAATTACAGATGTATTTTACCGCTTCAATATTTTGTCTTATCATTTTAAGTTTCTGAATTCGAAACTTACATCTATATATATCTATGTAAATAAAAATACTTCAGGGGACCGTCAAATTTCGCTCGTTATAAGCGATATTCACTATAACCGATATGTATCGCATGTATCGTTTTATCTAAGACATATCAGGGGGCCCGAAGGTTTTGTACGTTACAACCGGTTGTTCATTATATCCGGTGTCGTTATAAACGATTTGAACTGTATATAGCTGTTCGTTAGTCTCGCAAAAAATTGACAATAGCTAGGGGCCGATTTTGCTAATTTTGGTCTTGAAATATTTGTGGAAGTTCAGGGAAAGTTTAAACGGTGAGAAATATAAATAATAAGTAACGGAAAATACTAAAAACTAATAAACAAAAATTCTTAGAAACCATAAATCCATTGTTAATTTACAGGTAGTTAATATCTTATCTATAGCTCGGCTGAGTAAATGTTCAAATTATCAAGGGAGGAGAAGGAAACCCTCTGCATTAAATATGATTTCAATCATAACATAAATATCTTAGTTCCAAAATGACATTCGTAAGAATAAATTACCAAAACAGACAGTTCGACTGAAGTGATCCCGATAAGGAGTTTGCCTAAGAGAGGTGAAGCCGTTAGGCAGAGCCCCCAGAGCAAAAAGAAATCCAGCCCTACTTATTTTTCAAGAGAAAATAGCAACTTAGATGTGACCATCGCGTTGTTTTTTACCAAATAACTATATTCTCAATTTTCAATTTATTTTAGCAAGATCTATGAAAATCCGTTGTCTAATCTTGGAGCCCGGGAAATAGTAGACTTGCCGATAAGACATAATGGACTTAAAATAATACTATATCCTAGAATAATGAACCTAAGGCAACCAAACCTAATACTTCAGATCTTAAGATAACACATTGAATATTATTTATCCTAAAAAAGGTACGTTTCCTAAAGGATGGCTACTAATCCATTCTACTAAAATGAATAAATGATTTCATATGACATTTGGTGTGAAAAGTTCTCAAGTCCTAAAGGAACACAATTATACCTAGGTATTTTACAATATTAAAAAAAACGTAAAGCACCTACCTATAAGATAGCTTATATCTATTTCTGGAAAAGTAGTTTACTGGATTTTCATGAACTTTCTATGAAACAAAGGTCTAGAATTATCTAATTATCTTTTTTTGTTAAAATAGCAGATTATCTTATTTTGGGTAAAAGTTTCTATTATTCAATCAGATTAATTTAGATACGCTCAGCGAAGCGGGCGGGTATCAGCTAGTTGTAAAATAAAGAAGCTTAAGGTAAGTGTTTGGATTTACTTCGTTTGTCATTATTGTCAATTGCCGATCCTATAAAAGGAATTGTAATTCAAAGGGTAAGGCAGTCTTTATCTAAGAATTGGGGAGTGAGAAACGAAGCCACATGGGTTTCAAATGTAATTGTTATATTTAAATATTGATTGTTGCTCCAATTTTGTGATAATATATCGAAGTGAAATTAAATAAACCAGTGAAATATATACAGTCCACTATTTTATAACCAACACTCACAACCCGAGGAAGATACATTTTAGGTCCATCGAGGAATATATATTTGATCTCTGACCAAGAAACATTTGGTCCTTCGAGCCGGATTATGTGCATTGTCCAAAAGGGACAAATTTTAAAAGTTAATTATTGAAAAAACGGTCTCGTGAGTGTTAAGTCGGCTGGTTATTTGAATTAACGTCGAATATTTTTTGGGATTTTTTATGTGATAAAGACTCAAGTGTTGTTAAAGTATATAATAAAGACGAAAGTTGTTATTAAATTTTGTGAAAAAGACAGTGTTGTATTTTGTGATTAATTGGATATTTAATATCAACAATCAAAAATGGCGGAAAGTTTAAGAAGAAAAAGAGGCAGCATTATGGCTGCAATTACAAAGTTTGGACAAAAATTGGATCAGTGGATGGCTGATCATCAAAATCGCGATGTGGATTTATTAAAGGTATCGCTCGAAACGTTACAAAAAAGATTCGAGAAATTAGAAGCAATTCAAGAGGAATTGGAAGATTTGGATGAAGAAGAATTAGAACAAGGAGAATTTATACAAGATGAATTTGAAAGAGCTGTTGCACGCGCACGAAAATATTTACGAGAAGAATCATTGGAAAACAGCATGCAATCAATGGGATTGGAAAAGGAAATGCAGGAACCGTTATCAAAAAAAACAGTTAAAAGGCTACCGCCAATTAATCTACCACAATTTGGCGGTGAAATAGAAAAATGGGTGTCCTTTTACGATACGTTTTCATCCTTGATTGACGGGGATCAAGATATAGATCCCGTAAATAAGATGTTTTACTTAAAATCCTCGTTACATGGGGAAGCAGCTAAATTAATCCAGGCGCTGGAAACTACGGCACAAAACTATACAATTGCCTTAAATATTTTAAAGGAAAAATATGACAATCCAAAAAGGGCCTTGCGTCGGCATTGGGCATTGTTAAGGGAGTTTCCAAGGTTGCAAAAGGATACTCCGGAAGCTATTGGAAGGTTAGTTGGAACCTTTCAGCAACATTTGCGTTCCTTAGAAAATTTGGGCGCACCGGTGGAACATTGGGACGTTCCAATAATAGACATGATTCTACTCAAACTAAACCACAACACCATTTGGCAGTGGGAACTGACATTAACGGATAATTATATGCCAAAATATGATAAATTAATCGAATTTCTTACTAAAAGGGCATCAGCCACGGATTTTACTGCAAGTGAAATCAAGGATAGGGAAAACAACCCTCGATTCGGACCTCATCAAAGGGGATGGAATAAAACACAAACGTTCATGACAACAAATGGTGATAATAAAAATAAACATTCAAATATTAATTGTGTGGTGTGTTCAGGACCTCACCCCATATGGGGGTGTGAAAAATTTAGAGGCATGTCACTGGACAAAAGACGTGAAAGTGTTAAAAACTTTTCGTTATGTTTTAAGTGTTTAAAAAAGGGACATAACGCGTCGCGTTGTTTTTCAAAAATGATGTGTATTCACTGCAACAAAGGACATAATTCGCTCTTACACATCAGAGAGTGGAGTAATGAAGGGTTCAGTAAACAATTAAGTGAAAATAATAGTAAAATAAACAATCAAGTTAGTGAGGACAATAATGTGGAAAGGATCGGACCTGCGGTGAGTTTAGTTGTGAATTCAATGGCAAGTGACATCATGGTAACAGCAGTACTGTATGTATTAAATAAAGATAAAACTCCAATAAAATGTAGAGGACTATTAGACACTTGTTCTACGACTAATTTTATAACACAAAGATTTGCGAACAATTTGGGCCTTAAGCTAGAAACATGTAATATTCCAATTGGTGCATTAAATTCAATTACGACATATTCAAAAGATTTAGTCACGGCCACCATCAGATCCCGAATTAATAGTTATGAAAAAACCCTAACATTTTTAGTAATTCCCGAAATATCCCAAAACATTCCCGGTGAATATATTCAGAGAAATTTGATTAAATTACCAAACGGTATTCATTTGGCGGACCCAAACTTTCACATCCCTGATTCAGTTGACATATTATTAAGTGCGGGAACTACTCTTTCTTTATTAAAAATGGGACAAATTCAATTATCGTTATTGGGTAATAAGGAATTATATTTGCAAAAAACATTATTGGGATGGATTGTGGGTGGTTCTGCGCCAACTTCTGGAGCAGTGATTAAGCGGAGTTGTCATGCAACATCTGTAAATTTTGATATGGCTAAATTTTGGGAAGTAGAAGAGTGTCCGGGACAGGAGAATTATTCGGCTAAGGAAAAACAATGCCTTGACCATTTCAAAGAAAATGTAAGTCGAAATAGTGAAGGGAGATATATTGTCGCGTTACCTTTTAACTCTAAAATTAAAAATTTAGGAGCTTCGTATCAAATGGCCTTAAAAAGGTTTCGAAATTTAGAAGTTAAATTAAGTCACAACCTCGCATTTAAAACGCAGTACAGAGAAATTATTGAGGAATATCTTGACTTGGGACATATGGTTCCAATTAATGAAAACCCAGATACATCGATTAATTATTATTTACCTCACCATGCTGTAATTAAGGAGTATAGCATGACAACAAGGATGCGTGTTGTTTTTGACGCATCGGCAAAAACAACGACGGGATTATCTTTAAACGATACATTAATGGTGGGTCCTTTATTACAATCGGATCTTTTTGCCTTTTTGATTCGTTTTAGAATGTATGTCATAGTTTTAACGGGAGATATAGAAAAAATGTATAGGCAAATTTTAGTAAGGCCACAGGATAGGAAATATCAAAGAATAATTTGGAGGGATAGTAATGATGCATTGCAGTCATATGAACTGACTACCTTAACATTTGGGGAATCGGCTGCTCCACATTTAGCGACGTGGGTTTTGCGGCAGTTGGCTGAGGATGAAGGGGGGAAGTATCCATTGGCCGCGAAGGCTCTAGTGGAGAATTTTTATATGGATGATGTTTTGACGGGGGCATCAAATGTACAGGAAGCTATCAAATTAAGGAAGGAGTTGACGGAGATTCTCACTAGGGCGGGAATGACTATTAGACAATGGGCGTCCAATGATACTTCAGCACTGCGGGATTTGGCCGGTGATAAAATAAATTCTCGATTACAATTGGGGGATTCAACAATTAAAACTCTGGGTATTTTCTGGGACTCAAACAATGATAGTATAACTTATTCGGTTAGAAAATTTGAATTTAATGAAAGAATTACCAAACGTAGTATTTTATCCATGATAGCGAGGATATTTGATCCTCTAGGATTGTTGGCCCCGGTTATAATCACGGCCAAAATCATCCTTCAGAAGATTTGGTCTTTAAATATTGATTGGGATGGGCCCTTACCTAGGGAAGTTGATACCTCCTGGAGATTGTATTGCCGGCAATTGGTACATTTGAATAATGTTTCATTTCCCCGGACAATAGTGGCTCCGGTCCCGAAGAACATGCAACTTCATGGGTTTTCGGATGCTAGTGGGAGGGCATATGGGGCTTGTATTTATTTAAGAATTATGGATCAAAATAACGTGATTCGGACTCAACTTTTGTGTGCAAAATCAAGGGTCGCGCCACTTAAAAATTTGACAATCCCAAGACTGGAACTTTGTGGCTCTTTATTATTAGCAAATTTATTTCAAACGGTTCTACCAACATTAAATTTACAGTTGGATGAAATATTTCTTTGGACGGACTCCACAATTGTATTACATTGGATAAATAGTTCCTCAAACCAATTAAAAACATTTGTAGCTAATAGAATTTCTGAGATTCAAACTAAAACTAATCCAAAAAACTGGCATCATGTGTCCTCAATGGACAACCCGGCCGATTTGGTGTCAAGGGGGGTTTCGCCTTTGGAATTTAAGACATCTTCGTTTTGGAGGGATGGACCGGCATGGCTTGCTTTGCCCCAGTCTGGGTGGCCTGTGTCGGATCCGCCTCAATTGTTGGAATTGCCTGAGCAACGTGAACCTGTCTGTTTAATGACGAAAATTCGGGAATCTTCTATATTTTCAAGATTCTCTTCAATGAACCGTTTACTGCGGTCACTATCTTATTGTTTTAGATTTAGAAAGGGAAAATTTGAAAGACCAACCGGTCCATTAACGGTCAGGGAAATTGAAGACGTAAAATTACGAGTCCTTAAATTAGTACAATTACAGGCATTCCCAAATGAATTTAAATTTATTGATTCTCAAACGCGATCCGGAACCAATCACACAAACTTATTAAAACTTAATCCCAAATTGGGTGGGGACGGTTTATTGCGCGTTGGGGGGAGATTGTCATTTTCTGAATTACCTTATGATTCGAAATACCCAATTATATTACCAAGAGATAACCATTTTACGGATCTCATTATTCAAGAGGTGCATCAAAATAATTTACATACGGGAGCACAACAAACATTATATATAATACGGCAAAATTATTGGATAGTTAACGGTCTTAGTCAAGTTAAAGGGGTTCTGCGAAAATGCGTAAAATGTTGTAAATTGAACCCACGTGTTCATGATTATCTGATGGGGGAGCTACCGGGGCCTAGGGTATGTCTTTCTCCTCCTTTTAGTAATGTGGGAGTGGATTATTGTGGTCCATTCCTTCTGAAGGAAAAGAAATTGAGGAATAGAAATAGTATCAAAGCATATGTGGCAGTTTTTGTATGTTTGTCCGTTGGGGCAATTCATTTGGAATTGTTCACGGACTTGACTGCCGGGGGTTTCATTTCGGCTCTTCGGCGTTTCATTTCTCGAAGGGGTTTATGTGGAAATATTTATAGCGATAATGCGACAAATTTTTCGGGTGCTAATAATATTTTAAGGGAGTTATCAAACTTAGTTCAGAATTCAAGGGAAAAAATTGGGGGTTATTTAACAAGTAGGGGTATACAATGGCATTTTATACCACCCCGGGCACCGCATGTGGGCGGTTTATGGGAGGCAGCTGTAAAAGGCTTTAAAAAACATTTGCGTCATGTGGTTTCACCTAATAATTTATTTACCTTTGAACAATTTTATACATTGATATGTGAAATAGAGGGCATTTTAAATTCCCGACCTTTGACTCCCATATCCTCTGACCCAAATGATCCCATAATTTTGACCCCGGCTCATTTTCTGATTGGTGGTACGTTGACTAACCTTCATGGAAGAGATTATTCGGATGTGAATCCAAATTGCTTATCGAAGTGGCAACATATTCAACGAGTAAAACAGCATTTTTGGAAACGATGGAGCCACGAATATTTGAATAATTTAAATTTACGCTCAAAATGGAATAAATCGGCTTCTAACATCACTCCGGGAGCAATCGTTATTATTAAGGAGGATAATCTGCCACCAGCACAGTGGGCCATGGGTCGCATATTGGATTGTTATCCAGGGAAGGATGACATCGTACGTACCGTTTTAATCAAGGGCGCCGGGTCTACTTTTGTTCGAAATGTTAAACGTGTAGTGGTATTGCCAATAGATACAGATAATTTAAATTAATCAGAATTTCTCGCAAGAGTGTGTGTTAAGTGATTTGAAATTGATCATTTGTGTGTTAAAATAGAATTGATCATTTGTGTGTTAAGGCACAATAAGTGTAATATTAAGCTACCTTTTTTCCTTTGCCAAGTTTAAGAATTGTCATTAATTTTGTTTGTTTTTAATATTTTTGTATGTTCATTTAATTAGGATTTGTATCAATGTTAACCAATTATTGTATTTGTTGAAAGAATAATCTTTCAACGGGGGGAGTGATGTTTGGATTTACTTCGTTTGTCATTATTGTCAATTGCCGATCCTATAAAAGGAATTGTAATTCAAAGGGTAAGGCAGTCTTTATCTAAGAATTGGGGAGTGAGAAACGAAGCCACATGGGTTTCAAATGTAATTGTTATATTTAAATATTGATTGTTGCTCCAATTTTGTGATAATATATCGAAGTGAAATTAAATAAACCAGTGAAATATATACAGTCCACTATTTTATAACCAACACTCACAACCCGAGGAAGATACATTTTAGGTCCATCGAGGAATATATATTTGATCTCTGACCAAGAAACAGTAAGTTTAAAGTATTGCTTTCTTCTATAAACCCAGGCTACACTTTTTGGTAATAATAATAATAATACCATAATGTCTAATAGTAATTTAATAATAATTATAACATTAATTCCAATTCAACACAAAATTATAACAAAGTATGGTTTACATATATATATATATATATATATATATATATGTAAGTCAGTAAATACCAATACTACTTTAATTCAAAGCTAAAATTATAGTTAAATAATATACAATTGCAATTTATTTATAAAATGACAAATTGATTCTAAAGTTTAAATATCCATGGTAACTGAAATTATTAACTGGCCGTATAGTAGGTGAAGCTTAAATCTAAAATAAGATTTTAGATTTATATCTCCCCTGCCTAATGACTCTTTTAATTTCAGGAATTAAAAGAGTATGAGAGTTATTTGTTTATCTGGTGTTCACTACTCCTTAGTTTTTTCTATTTCATATATCGTATTTGATATTTTTCTTTTCACCCGAAATGGACATTCTCGTATTTCTTCTAGCATATTTCTATTAAATGTATTTTCCTTAGTGATAAAGACTTAGTCTCCTACTTTAATTTCTTTATCTGATCTTCTTTTGTCTATTCTTTTCTTATTTTTCTTGAAGCTCTCTTCTGGGTAAAATGGTGCTCGTCTTCTTTCTTTTTCCAAATTTCTTTTTACTTTTAATTCTTCTGAAGCCACTTCAGACCCTTCTCCATATAGTAAATATGATGGTGGGAACCTCGTAGAAGTGTGAACTGTTTTATTATATTTGTGCACTGTTTGTGCTCTGTGCACTTTTCCGCCAACTTCGACCATGGTTCTATATTTTCTTCTTTAAATTAATTTCGTTTATTTTTTTATTACTTTTGTTATTATTCCAACATAATTGTCTAGGATGGAATCTGTTTTCTAAACCTAATTTTTCGCATGGTTTCTTTTCTTTTTCTTTATTATAAGTAGATATTTTTTTGAATTTTGATTCTTTATCCGTATTCCTCATTGATTCTTCTCTCTTTTTGTATTCATCGTCATATTTCTTGAGTTCATCTATTAAATTCTTTATATTAGTGCTTTTTTCTCTTTCCAATTTATCTTGTAATTTAAACGAATGTGTGAAACCCGCTACACAACCGGCTACCTGCGCATTGTGCGGGGGCGCTCACCCAGCTTCTTACAAAGGCTGCTTTGAGTACAAGCAAATACAAGCCACCAGACAATATCATGCTGAAATAACCACTACCAAACAACCTCAGACTTCTCCCCAACAAGTACAGCCAATCCATCGAGGACGAAACCATACAAACCTCTACCATAGACCACCAATAGCAACACAACAACCATGTACTCAACAAGTTAGAGGTCCATCAAACAAAAAACCTAGCTACGCACAAGCAGCCAAAACTTCAGGTTCTTCAAATACCACCCTTCACCATACCAACCATATAACCATACCAACCATACCAACCATACCCCTCCCAACTCCCCACAAATCGACCACAGTTCAGTAATGACCTCATTTCTGAACGAGTTTAAATCCCTTATTACTCCTCTCATTTCCCTACTTACCTCTCTCGTATCTGAACTCCTTCCCAGACTATCACGGTAAACAATAGAACATCCAATCCCATCACAGTTCTTTTATGGAACTCAAACGGACTCGAAAGACACAGAAATGAACTACAGCTACTTTTGAACGACAAAAACTTGACGTAGCTTTAATCACCGAGACACACTTAACAAATAGACAAACTTTCTATATTGCAGGTTACAACACTTACAGGTGCGACCATTTAGGGGAGAGGGCTCAAGGTGGTGCTGCTATCATCCTAAAAAACTCCCTTCAACATCACGAACACCTTTTAACATCCACAGAGCATTATCAGCTTTCCTCCATATCACTTGCCTTCTTTCCTTTTCCCATAAACCTATCAGCAGTGTATTGCACTCCATCCACAACAATTTACCTACCGCAGCTAAGGGCTTTTTTTGAGTTTTTGGGTAACCGCTTTATTGTGGGTGGAGATTTCAACGCCAAGCACCTCCGCTGGGGCAGTATAAATACTTATTCTCGAGGACGACTACTCTATAGCCTAGTTACTTCCAAAAATTATACCATATACCCTCCAAATGAACCAACCTACTGGCCAAGTTTAATTTAATTTATATTTAATTTGGTGGAATTAGGTTCCGTAGTCGTGGATGTTGAAGTTGAAGGTTGATCTTCACTAAACACCTCTTCTTGAGTTGCATCCTGAGTTTGTAATTTGGTGGAATTATGTTTTGTAGTCGTAGAAGTTGATGTTGAAGGTTGATCTTCACTTAACTTCACTTCTTGAGTTGCGTCTTGAGTTTGTTCACTGTTCACTGTAAATTGTTGGATTGGTTTTAAAAATTTTACCAGCGCGCCCGACTGCGACTTAATGGCCTCTTCTTTTTTTCATTTCATTTCTCTCTTTACATTTCCAGGAATATATTTTCTTCCTATATCTCTATCTCTACCAGTATTCGACATGATTTTATGGACTAAAATTGGAGGAGAATTAACAAATATGGCTGGCAGTGGGTTTTACGAGACATCGAAAATATACATATATTATTTTAGTCGACTCCTCTTCTGCGGGTGCGGGGCCCCATGTCGCGCGGGGCCTCGGGGCGAATCCCCGAATTCCCGACGTTTGAGCCGGCCCTGTGGCCAACCGATTCAAATAGAACCCCTGACGTAGTAGATTTTTTTGTTGCTTCTGGAGTGGGCGGCATTCATTCTACTATTAACATCTCAGCGGATCTTTCATCAGACCATTCTCCGTTATTCCTTACCTTGGACATCCAACCGATTACTAAACCTAAAAGTCCTTCCCTCATCTCTGGTCCAGTAGACTGGAAATTATTCCAAGAAACACTAAACAACTCCATTAACCTAAACATATCCTTCAAAACTCCACACGAACTAGAAGACGCTTTGCAAAGTTTCACTAACAACATACAACACGCAGTGAAACAGTGTTCCAAGATTCCTAAGCGTAGTACAATGACCACTCACCCTCCACTCCCAGATTACATATTGTCTACACTACGTACAAAAAGAAATGCAAGAACTAGATGGCAACGCACAAGATATCCATCAGACAAAGTAATCTTCAATAGATTATCATTACTCCTTAAGTCCCAACTAATAGAATACCGCTCCAAACAATACACTAAATACCTAGAATCCCTATCTCTTGATGACAATTCCTTATGGTGTGCTACTAAAAGAATCCTCAAATACCACAAAATTTCCACCCCTATTCAAGGAGATGACGGTACCTGGGCGAGAGATGACAAGGACCGATCCAACATATTTTCTCAGCTCCTTCAGGAATCCTTCTCTCCACACACCAATAAGAACGATCCTGCTCATGAAACCCACATTCACCAGTTCCTCGAATCTCCCCTTCCACTCGAAATACCGGAGAGGTCTTTTCTTGACACTATATACTCTTTATCATGCGTAAAAGCCATAAAGAGTAGAGAAAACAAAAATACGACAGTGGCACTAGTTCAACGCTCCACGATAGGGAGGTAGAATAAATATGGATTCCGGGGCACAAGGATACCGCTGGCAATGTCTTAGCAGACTTAGCAGCAAAAGAAGCCACAAATGGCGAGCTAGGACCGAAAACGACATTGTCAGTCGAAGATGCAATAAGGCAGTGTAGGGAAGCAACTAGGGGGCTGTGGGACGGTTTTTGGCGGTGCCAACCACAAAAACTCAATAAAATTAGAGGATCCACCTCAGAGAAACTGCCAGTGCAAGAGCTGCCACGAAACCTTGAGGTAAGCCTCTGCAGACTGAGGGTGGGGCACACAATAGGGGGAGACATAAACACCTGCTTCTGGAACGTCAGGAAACGGAGTTAACCTCAGACGGAAGTGGTCGGTGCCAAAAAGCTTGAGTGACTGCTTGAACACTGAGAAGGGGATTTCATCATGCCTGAACTTCCTCAGAGAGGCCAACCTCCTCACCGAACTATAAAACTTTGTGAGTGAAATGTGACTCGTGTGTGTATAAATATGATCAAGGGTGAATGCAACTGTGCTTCAACATGAATGAGTGAGTGAAATGTGAGAATTATAGAACTAGATAAGTCGCTGATGACCTTGGACGTTCCAAGCGACTATAAATAACAAAAAAAATCTTTTTTTGTTCCCACGCGCAGGTAACCCACATTCACCAGTTCCTCGAATCTCCCCTTCCACTCGAAATACCGGAGAGGTCTTTTCTTCCCTCGGAGGTACGGGCGGTAATAAATCGTGCTCCATTAAAAAAATCTCTTGACCACGACCTTATTGACGCAAATATTCTCCGACATCTACCTCGAAAAGCAATAATTTTCATCACCACATTCTTCAACTCGATCCTTCGTACTACTCATTATCCCTCCCAATGGAAATATTCCATCATTACCATGATTCCAAAACCTAACAAACCCCCCTCTAATCCATCATCATACCGACCAATCAGTCTCCTACCTCTTTTATCCAAAATTTTTGAAAGACTCCTATTAAAGAAAATCCTACCTATCATAGAAAATAATAACATCATACCCTCCCATCAATTCGGATTTCGTCCCTTCCACTCTACCACTCAACAATGTTTCAGAGTCGTAGATACCATATCCACTGCCCTCGAAAAGAAGGAATACTGCCTTGGAACCTTTCTGGATGTCGCACAAGCTTTCGATCGCGTGTGGCATCCAGGACTCCTATTTAAATTAAAAACATTCCTTCCTCCACAATACTTCCTCCTTTTACAATCCTACTTAACAAAGCGCTGTTTCAGAGTGAGGTGCGGCGCTGTATTCTCCCCCATTTTATTCATTCAGGCGGGTGTTCCCCAGGGTAGTATTCTCGGACCCATTTTATACCTTATATACACGGCCGACATCCCAACTCATCCTCACACCGTAATAACCACGTACGCGGACGACACCGCAATTCTTGCCACCGACCCAAACCCAGTTTTAGCCGCCCATAAAATGCAGCAGCATCTTGACCTGATCTCGGAATGGAGTCAAAAATGGAAAATAAAAATAAACAACAATAAATGTACACAAATAACATTTACACTGAAACGAGGGACTTGCCCTCCAGTTCGCATTCACAACAACACCATTGCAACAACTACAACAGTACGATATCTTGGTTTTTACCTTGGCAGCCGCATGACTTGGAACCCCCACACAAGACTTAAAAGACAAGAACTAAATAGACGATACGGACAGCTACGACAACTTTTAGGTCCCCAATCCCCAATTAGCACTGATAACAAACATACACTTTACAAGACACTAATACGATCAATATGAACTTACGGAGTGGAACTGTGGGGTTCTGCCAAACCATCTAACATCCAACGGATCCAATCCTTCCAATCCAAAGTCTTACGACGCATCCTGAATACTCCTTACTATGTAAACAACCATATAATCCACAAAGACCTCAACATTTCTTTTGTTACCGATATAATTTCAAAACGTTTCCGTACCTTTTACTCCAAACTCATATCACATCCTAATCCAAGCGCCCAAGCTCTTTCCTCATTAACCAACCCAAACCTCACCTCACGGCGCTTAAAACGCCGATGGCACCGTGACCTCCTTCTTATAGAACCATAGGGAGTCCCTAGCACTGGCTAGTAATTCCAAACCAGTCTCCGGCCATATGACTCGAAGCTGAGTATCCCCTTAGCTCCGAGGCACATTAAATATAGAATTATGAATTTATTTTTTATACCATCACATTTGCTTATTGTAATTACAGATTGCAAATAAAGAATTTTAAGAAAAAAAAAAGAAAAATCTTGTAATTGAGTAGGTAATCCATAAATTATTAGATACACTCTGGTTATTTCAGGAATATTAGGATCCGCTTCTAATATCAAACGTTCTTTCTTCATCACATAACCCATAACCGACCCATCAAAATATCTAAAATTAAATGCCTTTCTAACTGGTTCCCAATTAATTTTTCTGAAAATCTGGATAAATGAATCTCTCTACTACACCCAATAGGATATTTTTCTAAGAAACTGACACCAAGCCAAGCAAAGAAAGAAATAATCTACCTTGAATGCTTGGCAATTAAGAAAGCGATTCGGTACTGGCAATATTATGTAATCGGTAAAGAATTTTTAGTAACTTCGGATCACAAACTTTTACTGAATCTCAAATCTAAATCTAGAATAGACGAACCTTTGGGAGATTTGATTTTGTATTTATCCCAATATAACTTTAAAATAATATATAAGAAAAGTTCAGAAACTATAGAAGCTATAGTAGTAAAAAATAATAATTTTAGCTATGATTTACTACTAGGCTTGAATGCAATAAAAAAATTCAAACTCATTCAAGACGAGAACTTGCAAATCAAACAAATAATTTCCAGGAATGCTTTGCTAAAGATAAATTTGACATGAGGACTATAAGAAATGCGGAAGCACAAATAAAACTCAATGAAGACAGATTCATTTCTAAGCAACCGTATAGATGTTCTTTTCCTGATAGTTGAAATAGAATCTCAGATATCAAAACTTCTAGAAAAAAGTATGATAGAAGAATCTAATTCACCATTTGCTTCTCCAGTATCACTTGCATACAAGAAAGAAGATGGGAGAAGAACTCGACTAGTGGTCGACTACAGAGAACTAAACAAGATAGTGGTACCAGAAGCTCAGCCTTTTCCAAGGATTGATGATATTGTGGAGAATGTAAACGGTTGCAAATGGTTCACAGCAGTGGATATTAACTCTGCGTTTTGGTCTATACCTATCAGATTGAAAGACCGGAAGAAGACGGCATTCATAACACAAAAAGGGCATTGGCAGTGGAAAGTACTACCATACTCTTTTACTTCCCGGAATTAAAAGAGTCATCAGGCAGGGGAGATATAAATCTAAAATACCCTATTTTTGATTTTATAAATCTAAAATACCCTAGATTTTGATTTAAGCCCACCTACTAGAGCTTGTTAATAATTTCATTTACCATGGATATTTAAAACTTTAAAATCAATTTGTCAATAATAAATAAATACACCTCGAAGACACCGACTACTTGTCCCCTTATCAGTTTGGATTTAGAAACTCACGGTCGACTATTGATGAAATCATTTGTATAGATTCTGAAATTTGTGATGCCTTATCAAACAAACATCACGCATTAATGGTAGCCTTAGACCTAAAAAAAGAGTATGAAAGGGTATGGACCCATAGAGTATTGACACTGTTGGAAAAAACAAACATCAAGGGAAACATGCTAGCTTTCATCAAGAACTTCCTCTGCCACAGACAAATACAAGTCAAAGTCCAGAATGCTCTATCATCACCCCTACAACTAGAGAACGGCCTACCACAAGGCTCTGTTTTAAGTGTGATACTATTTCTGGTAGCAATCAATGAAATGATGGACCAAATCGAAAGACCATGCAAAGCATTTTTATTCGCCGACGACCTAGTGCTGCTCAAAAATCCATTATAACATAAACCGACTCCAAGTATGGACACAAAAATCGGGATTCTTTTCAGCTTCAAAATCAGAATCAATCATCTTCACCAAAAACATACTAGAACTCTGGAAGAACCAATCACGCTAAATGGAGATACGATGTCATGGAAAACCATGTCAACCATGTCATGGAAAATGCACATCCATGACTTAAGAACTGAACTCTTTAAAAGGCTCAACATTCTGAAGGTCTTATCGTCTACCTCGTGGGGAGCGACCCTCCCTACCTTATTAAAAACTTATAGAGCGCTCATTCGCCTAAAAATTGATTACGGCGCCATCGTCTATGATGCGGCCTCCAAATCAACGCTTTTACCCTTGGACAGAATTCATAACAAGGCCCTACCGACGTTGCACAGGTGTATTCAGAACTACCCCTGTATATAGTGTCCTGACTGAAGCGGAAGAACGCCCTTTAAAACTGAGACGGCAAGAGCTAGTCGTAACTTATGCGATTAAATCAAGCCATAAGCATAAAAACCCAGTCCAAGGGTATATAAACCGAAACACCATAAATGAGGCGTTTTTCGATACCCACCCAAGGTTTCCACAACTCTTTTCCATAAGAGCTCTGAAATATCTACGAAAAATTGATGTCACAATTCCAGTATTGGATAACAACTTAAATAAGCTTCCCCCTCCTCCTTGGAAACACAATATTCTCCCTATCGACTTAAGCCTGGGAGAGTACACGAAAAGCAACACTCCTGAAATATTAATGTGAAACCTCTTTTGGGAGGCAAAAGATAAATACAAAACTATACTGAATACTATACCGATGGTTCAGTGCTGGAGGGTAGAACAGGCTGTGTTATAGTAACGGGCAGCGAAAATTCATGTTCCTACTGCAGGATTATTCATCGATAGTCACTTGCGAAGCACAAGCTATACATCAAGCTCTACAACTTATAGAATCCAACCCGAGGAAAACTCCAGCAGTAATATTTACGGACTCCAAGTCTACCCTTATAGCACTAAGTAGTGGAGGCGACCAAAATGAGGTTATCACGGCTATAAAGGTGAAAATCACATGCACGATAAAAGAAAAATACAAAATTGCGCTAGTGTGGATTCCAAGTCATCAAGGAATACCGGGGAATGAGGCAGCTGATATGGCTGCTAAACAAGCCACTACGAAAATAAATATTGATCTTCAGGTCTGTCCGGTTGTGGATATAATTCGACACTCGAAAGAAACTTTCCAAAAACAGTGGAAAAATGTGGACAAACACCCCACAAAAACTATCTATATCAGTAAGACGGACGATATTTGAATCAGTTCCTGTCACTGATCTCCCAAGAAAACAACAGGTCATCCTCACTAGGCTGAGGACTGGTCATACGAGCATCACCCATAAACACCTACTCGACAATCAGGAACAACCAACTTGCTCCGAGTGTGGGGATGCCCTAACAGTCCTTCACATAATCATGGAATGCCAGTCCTTCTTAACACAAAAGCAAAACCAAGGCCTACCCAGCACTTTGAGAGAATGTTTGGGAGTATCGGTAGAAGCAAAGAAAACATTAGAGTTTCTAAAATGCATCGAACTCCTGGATGGAATTTAATCCCGTATAAAACCCGTATACTATCAAACTCCCTTAATTCCATGATCTATCCTTGTTTCACATATGTTAATGCAATTAATATTGTGCTGCTTTAGATACCATATATCTGACTGGACGAGAAAAGAATGCTACGGGTTATTGATAATTCTAATTAATGTTATCATTTTATATATAAAAGCTATCTTAGTTTTCCCTTTTGTATTATTTTGTTTTATTACCATTATTTTGTTATTACTATTTCTTTATACATGTGCTACATGTATCATAAATTGTAAAAAAATTGTATTAGAATAATGTAAAATTTGACTAGTCGCTAATGACCACGCCGTTAAAGCGACTATATAAATAAATCAAAAAAAAAAAAAAATAAATAAATAAACTGAAATAGTATATTTTATCCTCCCCAAAGAAACTACATTTTAATCAATTTGTAAGTCAGTAAATTCCAATACTACTTTAATTCAAAGCTAAAATTATAGTTAAATAATATACAATTGCAATTTATTTATAAAATGACAAATTGATTCTAAAGTTTTAAATATCCATGGTAACTGAAATTATTAACTGGCCGTATAGTATGTGACGCTTAAATCTAAAATAAGATTTTAGATTTATATATATATATATATGTATGTTATGTTGTATGTGTACGGTTAATATAAAACAAAATGGAAAAAAGTGAATTTCGAGTTTTAATAAAGCATCGCTTTTTGGTGAAAAAAATACAGTGGAAACCAAACAATGGCTTGATAAACATTATCTAAACTCCGCTCCATCGAGACAAATGGTAGAGAAGTGGATTGCTGAATTTAAATGAGTTTGTTATTTCAGAAAACATAAAAAAAAATCCACAAATTGGTTATGAACGATCGCAAATTGAAGGTGCACGAGCTAGCTGACATTGTAAAAATATCAGATGGTAATGTTTATACTTTTTACCATTTTACACGAACATTTGGGTATGCGAAAGCTCTGTGCAAAGTGAGTGTCGCGTGAGCTCACAGTCGACCAAAAACAACAACGAATTGATGCTTAAACCGCAATAAAATGAAATTCTATCGTCGATATGTGACAAAGGATGAGACGTAGCTTCACAATTACACGCCAGAATCCAAAAGACAGTCAGCTGAGTGGACAGCAGTCGACGAACCGAATCCAAAGCGAGCAAAGACGTAACAGGCGGCCGGTAAAGTGATGGCGTCTGTATTTTGGGATGCGAACGGAATAATATTTATCAACTATCTCCAAAAAGGAACCACCATCAACAGCGACTATTACTGTGCACTTTTGGATCGATTGAAGGCTGAAATCGCAAGAAACGACCACATTGTTTCACCAAGACAATGCACCGTATCACAGATCGATGAAAACGATGGCAAAATTGAATGAATTGGGCTACGAATCGCTTACCCACCCACCATATTCTCCAGATTTACCTCCACTTTTTCCTGTTTTCAGATCTTAAGAGAATGCTTTTTGGAAAGAAATTTAGGTCCAATGATGAAGTAATTGCTGTAACTGAGGCCTATTTTGACGAGAAAGAGAAATTGTACTGTAATAGTGGTATCAAAAAGTTGGAAAATCGTTATACTCGTTGTATCGCCCTCGAAGGCAACTATGTTCAATAATAAAATCGAGTTTTGTCAAAATTTTGGTTTTTTTGTACTTATCCTACGGACTTATTTAATTGCCTGTTATATACTAAAGGAGGAATTGTAACCTGGTCAAATTATCGATTTCGAGCTTTCAGCAGAAATGCAAGTTTTGGAGCCCCTTGAATCCGAAAAAATAATTTTTGGAAAAATGACTGTGTGTCGTATCGTATTGAAAACTTAATTCGACTTTCATGAAGATTTGCTGTCATATTGCATATAGTTGTGCCGTGAAGCTTTTGGTTGAAATCGGTTGACAGCAAGCTCCCCTTTGTTCTATGGGTTTTTGATATTTTCAATTGTTTTCGAAAATAGCTCCAACGATTTTCTTTAAACTTGCTTTAAACTTAGTTCATAGGCTCATTAATGCCTAAAACTTTTATTTAAAACTTTTTCTTAGGATAATTCAAATAACGGAGATTCTGTAGTAAAGGGTGGGAGTTCGTATATAAATAGAAGCTGTACAAATACATATATTTATATATATTATGCTGTTTATGTAGATTACTCAATTTACATTTTTTTTACCATCGTAGGTTAGGTATGTTTATGTTAACTCAACCAACAGTTTCATGTAAAAGGAAGTTCTGTGACGCATCGCAGTAGATAATTTTTCTTATGGCTCCAATTAAAAACAACCCGAGTCGAAATTCAGCGTCCCAAATAAAGTCTCCAATTTTTATAAACTAGAGACTTTATTGAGAACATCCAAAATAGTTAAACGAAATGCTATTTAAGGTCTCAATAGCACCTCAAACTGACGCTTTTTCGCCGTTTTGCATAGTTTAGGCGCTATTGAGTTCCTAATTTTAATGAATAGCGCCTCAATAGCTCCTCTAAGGTGCCAGTTTCGGAAGAAAATTCGAGGTCTTGCAGGCGTTATTGAAGACCTAATGAAAAAAGTAGCACCTCAATAGCGCCTCTAAAGCCCTAGCTCAATAATAATAATAATAATAAAAAATGCGTATTTTTTAGGATTTAAATTCATTTTATTCGTATTCAAAATTAATGCTTACATATTACATTAAAAAAATCATATTTCACTATTATTAACTAATACGTAGTTACAATGATGCTAATACTCTTTCGGAAGATACATAAAACATTGGTGATTCATCAATTCGGGGGGTTACATGTGAACTAGGATGATTAATCGAATTACATTGGTCTATTTGATAATGGTTGTTACCATGATCAGGAGTTGCGTGATGATTGTGATAGAAATAAGAATTCTGAGATGTTGAAGCTACACTGGAATTTTGATCTGAATAATAATTTTGAAAATTTGGAATTACGTTAGAATGTTGATTGAAATTATGAATTGGAGCAATTGGAGTTACATTAAAGTTTGAGGGATAACTTAAAGGAGTTGTTCGACCTACATTAGGGTTCGAATAAGGATTAGTAGTCATTAAAAATGTTTTAATCGAGTTAAGAAAAATAAATATAAAAATAAAATAACTTACTCTCATCTGATGCTTTGTAGTAAATTCTGCTGGAATCTATAATTAATAAAATATTATGAATAAAGATTATCGATCTTAGATTAATTTTAATACATATATTTTTATGTAAATTACCTTAGGACACTCGTCAAGACTGATGCCCGCTTCTTTCCGCTGCATTTCAAGTACCGCTTCCATCGCATGTAAATAATTCCTCATATTTTCAACGTCTCTCTCTGTCACTAAAAAAGAATTGTAAAATTAGCAAATTTGACTTATTTTTAAATAGATTGAGACAAGTATGTATTAAAATATACTCACCTCCATTAGGAAATAGAATGTAACGTAAATCATTATTGAATGTAGTTGATTTTGAAGTCAATTCCTCATTCTCATCCTCATTCTCGCTTAAGTCTGATTCACTATCACTCGAATAATTTTCTAAATCAATATTTGCGCCTGAATTTTCTGATGACGATGACGTACTATCAGTATTTATCGGCACAACATTGTTGAATGAATTATTATTATTTTTTTTCCCTGGCAAGATCGTGAATATCGGTTTGTCAAGTGAAATTTGATGTGTAAAATTGGCGTCTTCTTCTTTTTTCGATGAATTTTTACTTTTTTTTTTTGCTTTTTAATTTTTTTTTCTGTTCCATCACGTCTGGAGTATATAATTTTACTGTTTGGTCACGAATAACACCTTCACTATCTACATTGAGTTTGTTTAGTTCTTCCTGAGTAGCTAAAACAAAAGTTTTTTTTTTGTAATGCAATTTTTTATTATATTTATTATATTAATTACTGTTTTAGATGTAATGTTGTAATCCTTACCAGCAAGTGCTAAAACTTTAGCTTTTTGACTCATCTTCTTCTTCGATTTTTCATCCACCCACGACAAATTAACTATTTCATTCACTTTTCGCGATTTCAGTGGTATATTTTTGATAGGCAAAACTTGCGTTAATTTATCAGTCAGCCACCAAATGAGAACAAACTCGAATTTAACCATACTCTTCTTAGACATTTTTATTAGAGAAAATTTGAACTTTAGTTGAGAAATTTGAAATGTGCGTCTACTTGCTTTTAACCGTGATGAGCAACTGATCTGTTTTTATTTTCTGTTTTTGAAATAGCCTAAGTGAATTTGTTAAATAAGTAAATATTTTCCTCTTTTTTTTTTTCTTATTTTTCCTTCTCTAATGTGAAGAATCCGAAGGACTTATTGAGACGCTATTTAGTTGAAAGCTTTGCGACTGTTAAGAACTTATTGAGGTGCTATTTTTTTTTTAATTTTGAGAAACGGGATTTGGAGGTGCTATTGGCACGCTAAAGTTTACGTAGGACCTCCAAGTTTGTACGTTAGGACCCCAAATGGGGACTCATAGGCGCTGTTGAGAACTTAAATATGATAGAGCAGAAAAAAAACAATAGAAAGGAGACCTTTCAGGCGTTATTGGGACGCTGAATTTCGACTCGGGAACACATGAAAAAGATAAGAAATTCAATTCCGCTTCAGCCTGATAAATAAAGAACTTGCAAATGGCCAAAATAAAAGTCCCCCTCTATGATAAAACACTTAGCTTAAATAACGATAAAATCAACGAGTGAAGGTTCTTTTCACGCACATTCGTATTGATGTCCAATCTGTAAATAAGTTAATTATAAAATGGAATATTGGCTAGAACCGATTATAACTTTATTCCCAATAAAACTACTTGTGTTTTTGAGTGTAACAATTGCGACCAGTTATATTCATTATTATTGGACCAACAGGCGATTGTTGCAATTCGCAAAGAATTTTAAGGGTCCCAGACCTTTACCAATCGTTGGCAATGCGTTAATGTTGAACGGTGATACAAGAGGTAAATTTCAACAGTTCCAATAAATATCTAGAAAACAGTGTTAAGTTATTGAATTCTTTTTTCTAGATCTGTATTTAGCATTTTTGAGAATGTTTACTGAGTGGAAACCACCAGCTCGATTTTGGCTTGGAAATAGATTAGCTATAACTATTGCTAATCCAAAAGATATTCAAGTCATTTTTAGCAAATGCATTACGAAAGACTATGATACGTTTCGGTTTGCTAAACCATATTTGGGCGAGGGCCTGTTTTCGACAATTGAAGGTATTCTCAATGGCATTGGATAAAAATTTTAATTTAAAATTGTTGAATATTTTTAAGGGAACAAATGGAAAAACAATCGTAGAACAATCATTCCAACGTTTAGCAAGAAAATATTAGACAGCTATTTAGTTGTTTTTAATGAAAATAGTGATATTTTAAATGGAAAATTACTGAATGAAGTGGGAAAAGCGGAATTTGATGTTAGTGAATACGTAGAAGCTTGTACATTAGATATGATTTGTGGTAAGTGAAACAAAGTTAATTTATTTATGTAAAATTGACTTATAAATCATAAAGTAACAATTCAAAATGTTTATTACTCATATTTAACGAAATATTTGTTGAAGCATTTGAAGTTCTATATTGGAGACATAATTTAAATAATGTCTTGACTAGACATTTATTATTAATTTTGTTAGCAATTAATACTGAATGCCGTTGAAGGATAATATATGCACGTAATATGTAGATAATACGCAAAAAATTAATTAATATTTAAAAACTCAAACCTTTCGAAATTCATTAATAGTTGTTAAAGGTTAATTAAATCAGATATATGTATATTTGGCAATAATAACGTAGTTATTAAAAATATATTCATAGTTAAATATTTTATTTTAGTTTAATTGTACACATGTATACTTTTTATAATATAAAATATTATTCGTCTGAGCCCACCCTTTTAGACTGATTAGATCACTGCGTATTATTTATAAATCTCATGAGTCAAATAATAAATAGACATAAAAATGAGATGTCACTTGTCATATATTAAGTTGGAATAAGTTGGTTATGTTTAATAAGCAAATAAATTTATAAATAACATAACAAACTCTAGAAAATTTTATGCATTCATAATAGAAAGATAAAAGATCAAGTATTTTCAGTTGAACATGATTAAAATTAAAAATTAGACTCAAATTGAAGAAGTCTTAATTATATTATAAACGTGAGAGTTTGTAAGGATGGATGTTTGTTGCTCTTTCACTCAACACGTACTGAATGGATCTGGATGAAATTTGACATAAATATAGATTATAATACGGTTTAACATATAGTATACTTTATATCCACGTATGTACGGTTCCCGTGGGATAGATATTTTTTTGTTTTTTACAGAGCAAAAAATTAACTTCCTTTTTTGTAATGTGGTAGTTTAGAGGCCAGAAAATTATATGGATTACTTCTCAAACCGGAATAATAAACGGTTCTCTTGGGATAGCAAAACAAGTATGTATTCTATAAGAACCGTGTATTTAAAATCAGTTTCATTAAAACCCACAAAATAGAGTCTTAACTCATTTTCCTTAAGAAGATTTGATCTACTTTTTACACAGGAGAGATGTACTATTGCCGTGGGATAGATACGTTTTTTGTTTATCACAGAGTTAAAGATTGATATGATTTTTGCAATGTGGTAGTTTGGGGGAGAATAATATAGCTTACTTTTAAGGCTAGAATAATGCATAGTTCCCATGGGATGGCAAAACAATTATATCCTACAGGAACCGTACATTTAAAACGTTTCGGTAAAGTTCGTGAAATAGAATTTTAACGCATTTCCCTTCAATTTTACACAGTAACGAAAGAAACCTCTACAAAGTTGAAATTAAAAAATTGACAATTTTTACTGGAAAATAAATATGAATTTCAACTTAACATCCGATAAAATTAATATTGAAATTTTTAAAAATATTTGAATTTTTTCATTGTTCATTGTCGAAGTATTAATTAGAAATAAACGTATTAAAATAATAAACTAAAAATTTCAAAATTCAACAATTACTTAACGGAACGAATTTTAATGAAGTTTTGCTAAAGATCCGGTAGGATAACTACTAATCTATTCTTTTAAGAGAACATCCGTTTATTACGTGTGGCGTTCAGGGGTCGAGCTGAATCTCATCTAATCTTACTTTGGGGATAGGGAAAGTCTCGTAAATATCACGTTTTTCTTTTTTTTGAAAAATGTCACATTAGATTGCGGGTTGGGGGAATGAAATATGCCAAATCTTATGACATCTTACCAAAAGGGAGGGGATGGGATTTCAAAAATCGCAAAAAACCCCTCGTGCAATTAATGGATGTTACCTAAAATAGCTGAAGGTACGATTTTAAATGACATTTGGTATGAAAGATTTTCAAGTCTTAAAGGAAGGAATACAGTTACTTTTTTACTAAAAATCGTATAGAAGCTGATGTGAGACAGCTAACATATCTTTCTTGAAAAGCAGTTTTACGAATTTTGATGAACTTTCTTTGGATCTAAAGTCTGAAAGTATCTTTCATTTTTTTTTCTGTCAAAATAGATTAATTTTTATATTTCGCTATGAACGGAGGGAATCTTTTAATCAATCAGTTAAATTTAGATAGGTACACTAAGCGAAGCGAGCGGGTATCAGCTAGTAAGTTATAAACGTATGACTCTACCACAATCAAGGGCTGGTCACACACATACATATACGTTACGTATCAGTTAAAAACTTTTCTTTTCCTGATAACTATCCTCAATGAGCCGACGTAGTTACAAATTAGAGCCGTCAGTGACTATAGATGTGAATACCACTATTTTGGCTGATCTTGGATGGCAACAGTTCTGATTCGGAACGGTGAAAGATCACGTGACGGATCAAAACGGAATAAATGTTAGAAACTTGTACTTTATCAATATTGAGTATTGTGTCCATGTTTGCCAGTTAGCGAATGAGTTTTCCCTCCTAAAAAATTATATTTCTTGTTTTCTTAGTTTATATGCCATTTTCATCCGCTTCCACAATTGCCAAAAATATTTCTCTAGAGTCAGTCCATATTTGATAATTATCGAATTGGAAATCATAACTTTGTTATTGTACTAAAGTAGTATACTAAAAGCAGCTTAAAATAGTAATTATATCGAAACTAATTTATAAGTATCTAATAATATATTTTTCTAATTAAAAATCTTACCGGTCTATAATAGTATTTCACTTGTTACGGTTTAATTGCATCGGGTCTATCAAAGGCCTAGAGAGCCTAGTATTCACTGGTAGACATGTTGCGCGATTTGTCTAGAGACACTGTTCTTTGTCTCGTCTAGTGTCCACGCTACGATGTGAATTTCTCAGTCTCATCGTATCAACTGATGCGACCTTAAATAAACCAAAAAAAAAATCAAACTTACCTCTTTTGAAAATTGTAGTGAATACACTTGGGAAAATTACGTTTTTTTTTCAAAAAGTATTTATTTTTTTTGAGATTTTCAAAAACCAAAGAAATACATCGCGTATTTTGTATCTAGACTATAAGTTTTTATACTCTTACATACTACATACCTTTAAACGTCCACAATCTAGGTATATCTGCGATTATATTAAGCAAAACAAAACACCCTTATGCCACCAGAAAAAGGTAATTTTTATTTGATGTATAATTTTTCTGCGAAGAAAGTAGAGGTAATTGTTTTTGAAATTTCAAAAAAATAATTTATAATATTTGCGGCCACATCTTGTTGATGACCTTGGATAAACCTATTACTAATTATAATTAATCAAAAGCAATTATGTTTCCAATAAAAAACATTTTAGTTTTAAGTCGTTAATCGTCTTATTACCTTAATCATTTTATACTTAAAAGAGTGGCAACAACAATTGATTAATTATTGCTGGTTTACCACTAACTTACATTCAATTTGAAAACAAATTAAACTCAAGTGAAAATAGGTACAAGTTCATAAAATGATCAGCTACTTGACTTAATGATCCCTGGATTATATTGATATTCACTTTGGATGCCACCTTGACTAACCATATTACTTATTAAGGCGTTTACTACTTACTTATCTCATTTTATTTCAATTGACTAAAATTTAAACTAAATTAGGACATTACATACATGATCTACATAACAACGTTTATAATAATTTATATCATAACATATCTCTATTCTATAATTTTTTTAGAAACTGCAATGGGAATTTCTGTAAATGCGCAACGGGGAGACACAACTTATATTAAGTATTCACAAAAGTAAGATAATAAAGCCCCAACATTCCTAATTTGTTCTTTACGTTCGCTAATTCACTTAATTATCACATTTTTAGATGTTTTGAAATTATGTTTTTACGATCGTTTAATTTATTTTATGGAATCGACTTTTTATACAAATACAAACGCCTCTAGCTCGAATGGAACAGAATTATATTAATTTTTTGCATAATTTCACCAATGAGGTTGAAACCAATCTTTGCTATTTTCTTCTTTTTGTAAAGATACCTTATTAATCATTAATGTTTTGTAGTTGATTAACAAGAAAAAAGAAAAACTTGAAGAAAAGGACTATGTATTCGAAGAGGATGTTAAACAGCGAAAAGCATTTTTAGATCATTTACTTGAATCATCAAATTTTAATGATCGCCAATTACGCGACGAAGTTTCGACAATGATAGTTGCAGTAAATTTTAAATATTTTAGTTCAATAACATATAATTAATTAATAATAAAGATAATTTTGAAATAATTAAAAATTAGCAAAAAAAATTTTCCTTTTAGGCTAATGACACTACATCAGGTTTAATATGTTTTGCCTTGGTAATGCTTGGTCTTCACTCTGACTTACAGGTAAAGTCTGATATTATTCTTTTTCAAATTAAATTTATAGTACAAAATGTATTTTAGGATAAAGTTTACGAAGAAATTCATGAAATCTTTCATGATTCAGACCGTCCTGTGGATTCTACAGATTTGAGCAATTTAAAATACTTGACAATGTTTATCAAAGAAACGCTTCGGATGTACCCAATCGGTCCAATAAATACAAAAATAGCTTCCGAAGACTTGAAGCTTGGTACCTACATATATAACTTATATATTTAATATGCTATTTGAGCGAAATTATTACGTCTTTGTATATATTTTTTGTAGAATCCATGACCGTTCCCAAAGGTACCTTATTAATTGCAAATCTTTGTTACATGCACTATGACCCGAACATTTGGCCGCAACCGCATAAATTTGACCCGAGTAGATTTGAACCAGAAGAAATAGCTAAAAGACACCCATGTAGCTGGATTCCTTTTGGTACTGGACCTAGAAACTGCATTGGTAAGAACAAATAAAACTGAAAAACATTTTTTGTAAATATGTTATTTTAGGTGGCAAATATGCAATGATGGCTTCCCAAACAATCCTTGCAAACATTTTAAGGCAGTATAAAATTTATGTTGACAGTTACAATATTGAAGACATCAAGCTTCGTATCGATTTAACGCTGAAAATGGATAACGGTTTTAAAATTCGTTTAAACAAAAGGAACTAATCAAGAATTTGTTGTTCGATTGTTAATAATCTATTAATTTCTTTTCAAAATACATTTTATTAACTAAATTTTATAATTAAAAGTATACTAATTTTGTTTTATTATATTACTAGTTAATACCCACCCGCTTTGCTGGACATAGTTAAATTAAACTGATCTCTATTTGCATTAATTTTCTGCCGTTTAGTCGTTTTTAAATAGTTTATTACTTACTCGTAATTTACGTTTAACGTACTTTAAACTCTCTATCTGTTGCTTTCGTGGATAAGTAAGTTGTTTTTTTGTTCCAATTTATTAATCTCCATGCAAATCTTGTGTATTTTCATCTCTATGAATCTCTATAAGTCGAACTCCTAACCGCTTCACCTCTCTAACAAGGGAGCATATTCATAAGCAATACCATTCATAAGTAGTATTATTATAGGTAACTATTAGTTATTTGGAATTTTATTTAATTGTAAGGATTGTATTTTATTTTGAGTAAAACAATTGCCTCACTTAAAATATCATTTGATATTAATTAATAAATTATTAAAATTAATAAAAAAGGGTTAAATATAAATAAAAATTTGGAAGCTAACCCTCGAACCCACGACCATCTTCTTGTCAAATAGCAAGTAGATACTTATCTAACCAGCTTACCACGTTATATGAGCAACTAAACAATTTAAAAGTAAGTATATAAAGTAGGTATGTCGAAAAAATGCAATTTTTAAAAATGTATTTCTTCAAATTGGCTGGCCATTCTAATATAATACTTTAGGGGGTGAATACTCTAAAGTGGTACTACCATTTGACAAAGTCTCATTCCAAAGTCCGTTTCCCATGTCATGCGCTCCCCTTGTAAGTCAAACTCCTAATCGGGATCCCTTAAGTCGAATTATACGTACGCTTTGGTTATTTATTCTAAGGGGTGTTATTTGGAACTTGGATATATATTCTACAGAATGAAATTATATTCATCGCAGAGGATAGCCTGATTACTTCAATTTGGTTGCAAAATGGTCATACTGCCAGCTACATTCACAGGAAATCCACGGCACTTACATGAATACGCACAAGATGCAATGACTTATGTTCGTGCATACGGCCGTCCAGATTTTTTTCATAACATTCACGTGCAATCTTACGTGGGATGAAATTAAAGAACTTCTGTTGTCTGGACAGTCGTCTTCGGATCGCTATGACATCATCGCACGTGTAATCAAACAAAAATTGAAGTTTATTGTGAAACATAATGTTTTTGGGGAGATACGTTGTTGGATGTACTCCATAGAATGGCAGAAAAGAGGATTACCACATGCACACATTTTTATTTGGTTGATCGATAAAATTACACCAGACAAAATTGAACAAGTCATCTCAGCAGAAATACCAAATGTCGACATTGATCCTGGATTATTCGAAGTCATTACCAAAAACATGCTTCATGGTCCATGTGGGGCGATTAACAATAACTCTCCGTGCATGAAGAATGGAAAATGCACGAAACGCTATCCAAGAGACTTACATGCCGAAACTATCACTGGAAATGATGAATACCCACCATATCGTCGCCGATCAACTGCAGATGGTGGCAAATTCATCACTCTTAAAGTGTGCAACAATGACATTAAAGTCAATCGTTGGGTTGTGCCGTATTCACCATTACTCCTAAAAACTTTCAAAGCACATATCAATATCGAATATTGCAATTCAGTGAAATCTATAAAATATATTTGCAAATATGTCAACAAAGGAAGCGATTTGACGACAGCGTGTGTATTTTACCACATAAAAAGTGCACGTGCAAAAGCATTTTCGCCACCACAAACAACATTAAAAGCGTTCTTCTCATTGTGCACCGATGTTTTATTCGCAAGAACGCTACAATTTACTAAGAAGTGCCAAAATACTACACATGGAATACATCAACGAAAAAGTTTCAACGTCGTAAACAGGGTAAGCCACTTGAAGGACGTCCGAATATATATTCGTCCGACCCGTTAGGCCGACTGTATACAGTTCATCCAAACAACCAAAAATGTTTTCACTTGCGATTACTGTTAGTTAATATACGTGGACCGAAATCCTTCCAAGAATTTAGAACAGTAAATGGTGAAGTATGTGCGACCTATCGAGAAGCTTGCCAAAAATTAAAATTTCTTGAAAACGATGCCTATTGGAACATAGCACTCGATGTATCAAATACTGCTCAACCCCAGCAAATACGCACGTTATTTGCGGTAATATTGACAGCGTGTTTCCCGTCCAATTCAAAAGATCTTTGGGAAAAATACAAAAATTACATTAGTGAAGACATCCTACGTCGTTTCAGAACAAAAATTGGTTTCAGAACAATGCATTGTATATGATACAATTATGCAAGCAGTTAGAAATCAAAGCGGCGGATTATATTTCATAGATGCGCCCGGATGTACAGGGAAAACTTTTCTCATTTCTATCATTTTAGCGACCATACGATCAGAGAATAAAATTGCACTGGCAATTGCATCATCTGGAATTGCGGCCATACTTTTGGATGGTGATCGAACAGCACATTCAGCACTGAAATTGCCATTAAATTTGCAAACCAGTGAGACACCAACATGCAATATCACCAATAATTGTATGGGACGAATGCACAATGACACATAAAAAAGCATTGGAAGCGCTTGATTGTACACTGCAATATTTTAGAGGAAATGGACAGCCTTTCGATGGAGCACTTATTTTATTGTCTGGCGGTTTTCATCAAACTCTGCCAGTTATTCCACGTTCAACGCCGGCTAATAAACTGAGTGCATGTCTTAAATCATCAGTTTTATGGCGAAATGTAAAAAAATTAACTTTGAAAAGGAATATTCGTGTTCAATTACAAAATGATGCACCCGCTGAACGTTTATCAAAACAATTGCTGGATATTAGGAATGGGAAAATAGCAATCGATAGATCTACACCGTGTATCACATTGCCAGAAAACTGTTGTAAGATGCCATCAACTAAAGACGAATTGATTCAAAACGTTTCCCCAAATATTACGCAAAATTACAAAAATCATCAGTGGCTTAGTGCACTTGTTAAATTAGCCGCTACTAACAACGATGTGAATGCTATCAATTTAAAAATTCAAAATGGAATACCAGGCGAGACGACAACATATAAGCCCATATGAGAATAAATACAACAATTTACACAAATTCATCGGGATGCGCCTTGTAGTTGACCAAGAAGAACGGGGGATCAGACTACCTAATTACAGCTCATTCTACACAACTGAGCTAAGGGCAATATATGAAGCGCTACAATACATATCGGGACAGCCGGGGGACAATTTTTCCTTTGCACCGACTCCCTTAGTGCTATAACACGCTGAGGGGTGAGGGTTCGGAGAACTTTGAGGGAGACGTCAGAACTAGGGTGCGGCGTCTTGGCCCACGAGTGACCTTTATGTGGGTTCCTGGGCACGTCGGCATAGAGGAAAATGAAAGAATTGACGTTCTTGCCGAAGAGGCTGAAAAAAATGGCTTGAGGGATCTCAGGGCATCATTAAAAGACTCGCTATCAAATATAAAGAGCATACTGGAACGGAGCTGGCAGGGAGAGTGGAGGGCTTCCCTGGACGTTTTAAAATCGTATAAGCCTCTGATTGGGAGCCTGACTACTTTTGGTGATCTCGGAAGGCAAGGTGAGGTGGTCTTTACTCGCCTGAGAACTGGGCATTCCAAGCTCACTCACAGTTTCCTATTGGCGGGAGCATCGAGGCCTCAATGTCCTTCCTATGGCGAGCCCCTAACCGCTGAGCGACTCCTGACGGGATGTGGCTCAGCTCAACATTGTTCGATGCCTCCAATAAATTTGGATCCAGTGAGTCCGGGTTTTCTGAAGTGTTGGCGAGCGATAAATGCGTCAACCTTTTACAACAACATATACATTTTGATGACCCAGTCGCGACATAGCCTTAGCAGCTGGAGCGACAATAAATAAATAAATTTAAAAAAATATATAAGCTCATCGATACCGTGATGAATCAAAACGAAGTTGTCAATTACCCAACGGAATTCTTGAATTCACTGGATTTGCCAGATATTCCACCGCACGTTTTAATATTGATAATTGGAATGCCTATCATTCTTCTCCGAAACATCAATCACCTCAACTTTGTAACTGTATGAGACTTTCGGTAAAAAAATTATGAAAAATGTCATCGAAGCTACAATTTTGGTACAAATTGAAGCTACAATGGTCCCAACAGATATTCCATTTAAATTAAAACGTTTACAGTTTCCGGTGCGATTCGCTTTTGCAATGACCATAAACAAAGCACAAGAACAATCGTGGACAATCGCTGCAAGTATGTGGAATGGAGAATCCGTGCTTCTCACATGGATATTAACTGTATGTGGCCACTTCACGCGTGGGAAAACCTTCCGATTTATTCGTATACACTCCAGACAAAAAAAAAATATTGTATATTCGAAAGCACTCGAATAAATAAAAAATAGTATTAAAATAATTAAATTTCAATGTGTTTTTTTAAAAATGGATTTTCATGAGCGTTCTATGAATGAAAGGTCTAGAAATATCTATCTATCTTTTATTGTTAAAATAGCTGAATTTCTTATTTTGGGATGAAAGCCCCTATTATTCAATTGGATTAATTTAAACAAGCGAAGCGGGAGGGGATCAGCTAGTTATTTATATAAGCAATCATTTAAGTGGATCTACGACGCTTTACATGTGTTTCCTTCATGTTCTTACTAAATAATGTAGGGTTACTATTGAAAATAAATCTAATTTAATTATTGGAAGACAATTTGTGTTAATATTCATAATACAATTACCCTTTTCAAAATGATTGACACGGAATTAGCAAAGTAATCTCGAATTCACGTTCTTTATACCTACAACATAACACATCTAATTTGCTTCGGGAGTTAAAAACATAACTTGCACATATACATACTTAAAATGATTTTACGAATTACAGTTGGGATTTATTTTCTTTTACAAACATCCTCATTTATTAATGGTAACTATTTTAAAGTACTTTTGCATTAAATATATAAAATTATAATAAATAATAACGATATTATTTTTTGTTTGTGTTTTTCGAAAGGTTTGACTTGTAATGATATCAAAGAAACTAAAGGTGGTGTTGCATCGATTGCAGTTACAACGTTGGGAGAAATTACAGCTAACGAGGTGGACCTTTGCTTAACAGATTTGGGACAAGACCGATTGCAAGTTGACCAAGGAACTGTTTTATGGAACCTTTTTAAAAAAGTTTGTTTAGCAACATTAGTTTTTAATTTTAGGCAAGTAATAAAAAACAATAAAATAGATAATATAATTTTTAGAATTATGAAAGTCTCGATGAAGTTCCAATTGAAAAGTTAAGAGCACTTGGATGGATTAGTATTGCTATTACGGTTGACGAAATTCGTAATATTACATTTGATGACAGTGATATTATTCAGGCTTTTGGAATTTATCACGCTCTAACCCAGAATCAAGTAAATCCAATTACTAATTAAAACTAAGGAATTACACCCATACCTCACTTTGCGTCGTGGTTACGTTCCAAAAAAAGACGACGGAAAGTGAATTATGATTTTCTACAACAAGAATTTTTACATACAAGACTCGAACCCAAAACAACGCAACTTTGAAAATTTAACGACGCACAGTGAAAATTAGTACTAATTCAGCAGCAACGCAACTTTGAAAAAACGCAAAACGAAACGACGCAAAGAGAGGTATGGGTGTACCTGGGTCTTAAAAAAAGCAAGTTTTTTCTACTTTTTTAAAACGATTAAAAAATAATTTTAAACTTTTAACCATAGATATAGAAGAGTAATTTTAAAACAATTGTTTTGTTAACATTTTAACTGATTTTTTTTTATAAAATTCTACCCTCGAAACCTAATATTCGAAGAATAGATACTAAAAATAAAGTATCCTCATGATGGTCAAAATAATTCATGATAATTTTATCGGAAGTTCAACAATCTAGAGTCTATAGTGTATTCTGTTAGCAGATTAATATATTTCCTGATCGAGTAAGTAAAGCATGATTTAACAATGATTGAACATAATATTCTTGAAGTGACGTTACAATAGATAATAATAGGTAGATGATAGATGTAACAATGATCAACAAATTCAATAATCAAAATAACATTCGAGTATTAACATCAATAATGGAAATTCAAAATCAGTTGCAACGGTGCGCGTTAAACCAGACAGCGAATTCGCGGTAAATCTCTCGATCCACACTCGTCCACATCCCAAACCAGAATGAATCTATTCTTAGTTCTTACACGTTCACGTTTTTCATTAGTTCCGAGTGTTTCCGAATCCGACGAGTAACCACGACTACGCTCGATGACGAAATAATCGCCACCATCTGATTCAAAGCACACCAGAAGTTTTATCTCCGACATATATATATATATATATATATATATATATATATAATTACAAAATACCGGGGGATTTGTTTTTGAGAAATTGTAACCTTCAGTGATTTCAAAAATGGAATTTTAAGAGAAAACAGTGTTCAAAATTTTAAAAAACGGAAAAAGATAGCTTAATTAGAGAATTTTCTAAGAGCTTTATCTTGAAGAGTTTTACTCCGTTTGACTTTAAACTTTGGGAAAATACTCGTGATACATTAAACTGTTTAAGTGGAAAAATGAGCTTTTACAATTTCGAAGCCCTGCACGTAACTCCTTAAAAAGTTATTTTTTATTTATATTTTCAACTCACAGTTAAATGCGTTGGCTATTCAATACTACGAATACAGTAATAAGACTCCAGAGGACCTCACATATTATGATTTAATTAATCTACGACAAATTCTTTGCGGTTTTAATCGTACAGACATTGAAAGAATTCATCCTGAAGCTTATAAGTAAGTATTTCAATGATAAAAAATAACAGTTCGTAATTATTGGTTATAGCTTTGTTTGTTTTTGATAAGCTATTTAGCTACATAGCAAGTGGCGAGTAATTTGGAGTTTAGTAGATATACTTGCTGAGTGTAAACAAGGCATTAAAGATAGTAGGAATTCAAGGCAACGTTTTCCATGATAAATAATAATTTTTAAATCTAAAAGTGCAGAAAACTTTAAAGATTTATTTTTTAATATGTTAAATGTTGATTTTAAAATTCCAGAAGATTTTGTATACGTGCTTATCAAGATATTTAAACCCAAAGCTCATAAAAGTCGAGCTTTTTTTAAATATCTCATCTTTATGGCCTTTAATGGTATCTTAATCTGTAACACAGTTTTAAAACAGAGTTTTTTATTTTTGGTTCTTAGCAAACGAATTTTCGATCCGATTGCGTTTCGATTACGACGCAGAGTGTCTGGGTGTTAAAGCAATATTATCGTGTTGAAAGCTTTATTTGAAATTCACTAAGCTCTGAATTCTGCCTTCATATATTACATATAGTTGTGCCGCGAAGCTGTCGGTTGAAATTAGTTGACAAGAAGGCGTTTGAACTTCGATGGTTATTTAGACTCATCAAAATTTACAACTTTTATTTGAAACTTTTTCCTGGAAAAATTAAAATAAATGAGGTTTTGGAGAGAAGGGTAGAAAGTTAAGTGGGTCATCCCATGTGATGGGCTTAAAAAATCGATTCTTTTTTATAAACTACTTTCTTAACATGCCTATATTACGGTACTAAAGTGATTTTTGAAAATTCGAAGTCGTTTTAAAGATACAGCAGGTAAAAGAGTTGTTCGGAGCGCCGAATTGGCAGTTGGGGTCCGGGCCTATTGACTTGAAACTTAAAACGTGTTTTTCAAACTTTCCTCTATCATATCTCAAAAACGGCTTGACCGAATGACTTGAATTTATAGGGCAGTGATTCTCAACCCGTGGTACGCATACCCCTAGGGGTATGCGTTTGATGGCTTAGGGGTACGTCAAAAAAATTAGTAATGGCGGATTTTAAAAATATAACTATTCTCCTCTCGTCTCAATGCAGTTTCAGAGCAGTTTTCAGTTACAAATATTTGTAGTTCGTATGCAGTATACTTTTACACACAGAATCTATCCAGAGAATTGAGCAACAACATATCTGAACACTTAAAATAGCTAAAATTAAGTTTCGAAAAGTATTTTCACAGACCTGATGAAGGAAACAATTGGATTTCAAATCATTTCAATGAAGAATACTTTCGAGTAGCTAAATTATCTATCAAAGAAAAAGAGAACTTACTCTCTTAAATCGAAATAGTTTTTTGAAGTCAGGTTCGATTGATGCAAGGTATTTGGTGTAATCTTAATTCTGGAGCTGCAATTAGCTTCTTACAGAATTTGTTATTAATAAAGAGATATAATGAGAATGCTCTTTCCACCAGCACTGTACTTGAAAATGGTAAGAAAACGTTAAGCGCTTTGGCAGAAAGCTGTTCATATTCGGTGCTGATATGTGACCAAAAGTTAATAAGATATTTTCCTCTAAATTCGACTTTCAAAGTATAGTCGTTTGAAAGTTCACTTACTCTCTTTAATCGAAATAGTGACTTTCGACTATAAATAGTGACTATTCACTATTTTGTAGTGAAAAGTATACCTTTTTGAATTTGGTGGTATACTTTTTATTACAAAATAGTGAATAGTCACTATTTATAGTCGAAAGTCACTATTTCGATTTAAGAGAGTAAGTGAACTTTCAAATGACTATACTTTGAAAGTCGAATTTAGAGGAAAATATCTTATTAACTTTTGGTCACATATCAGCACCGAATATGAACAGCTTTCTGCCAAAGCGCTTAACGTTTTCTTACCATTTTCAAGTACAGTGCTGGTGGAAAGAGCATTCTCATTATATCTCTTTATTAATAACAAATTCTGTAAGAAGCTAATTGCAGCTCCAGAATTAAGATTACACCAAATACCTTGCATCAATCGAACCTGACTTCAAAAAACTATGCGCCTTAAAGGAAGCTCAAGGATCTCACTAAATGTAATAAGTTAAGTTAAAATTTATGAAAAATTATAATGTATAAAATTTAATAGTTTATATTTATGTCGTTTTTTATTAAAATATATGTAACCATAATAAATGTTTTACTTTTCATCGATACATATTCTGAGCATACTCCTTGACACATTTATGCTATTTATTTAGTGTTCGAACAAGTTTAAAATAATAACAAATACGCTAGTATTAATTTTTTTTCTAATATAAGGGGTACAATTTAGGATAATGAACTGCCAAGGGGTACTCAAGCCAAAAAAGGTTGAGAAGCGCTGTTATAGGGTACAACTCAACACATGTAAACGCATGGAATGAACTATTTTTTTTTTTTTTTTTTTTTTTTTTTTAAGGTCGCATCAACTACTATGGTCATTAGCGACCGTTGAATCCGAAAACCCAGAAAAAACATCTTAGGCTTTCACTGGGATTCGAACCCAGGACCACTGGCATATAAGGCAACTATCTAGTCCACCATGCCACTAAGTGACCGAATGAACTATTATTAATTGAAAATTTCCAAAATTTCGATTTTTTTTATAGTAAAAAACAAAAAAAAACCGCAAAATTTGCAACTTTTATTTCAAATGTCTACCAAAAGTCCAATTTTTTGTATATGCATTTGATAATAATAGTTCATTCCGTGTATTTAGGCTTACAGATTGAAACGCCGTTATTTTATAATATAATATATATATATATATATATATATATATATATATATATATATATATATATATATATATAATAGAGATCTGAGACCCCTCATAATAAAAGGAAACGGCAAGGAGAAGACAGTGCTGGGAAACCACCTGCAAAGAATACATGTGTCGAAGACAACCTTATGAAAATGGAGCGGATGGTGGTAAGATTATGCAAAAGTGTTGGCGATAGCTCGAACACTAAAAAGGAGATAAGAGACATCAGTGCCGCCCTAAGAAGCCTGGTGACACGAATGCTGCATGAAAGAGAACAAACAACATCGTACAAAGAAATAGAAAAAAATTCTGATCTAGGTGTCACTACATTGATGGATACACGTGACACTGCGACACAAACAGATATGTCTTTGCAGGAAACAAGCCAAAAACCACACGCAGATAGAAATATAGGAATAAATGAGAGCAAAACAGGAAAAAATGGTACAAGACAGGTACAAAACACCAGCACACAGACAGATAAAGTAGAAGGTTCGCGACTACAAAGGGTTACAGATATACACGAAATTCTCAACCAAGACAGTCGAGAAAATCTAGTACAGGCATTAATCAATAACTGGCCAGGAGAAACGTACGTAAAAACTGAAATCAAGAAAGGAAATATTCTCGACGAGGTACAGAAAAAAAACACAGTGGTGCTAATTGATGCTTCGCCCGAATCAGAGACAGTCACTAAGAACGAAATACAAATTCCTAGGCAGATCCAACCTCTTATCCAGGACAAACGAATTGGGTCTGGTGACATCATACGGTTAAGGTCAAGTGCAGTCTTACTCACGGAAGAAAACTTGGAACGGGAGCATCACGTTCACACATATATAGTGGGAATCGATGGATCAAAAGATAAGCAAAAAGTCACGGAGGAAACCATAAGAGTTTTCTCGAAGCTTTTTGAAAGTACCCCGGAAATATTCTTGAAGGAACAGGACTGTGCCTTCATATTCGGAACACCCTACCAAAATTTGGAAATTCCCATCCGGAAAGTCTTGGAATACTTCGGACACAAGACGAACACTAAATTTGCACTTGTAGTGTCTCGGGTTCGTAAAAAAAACACTGTGATCGAAAACACTACGAAAGACAACAGGCCATTAAAATGGGAAGTACAACGAACTAGAAGAAAAAAAATGAGGACCATGGCAATAACATCAAATGAGTCAAGTATGGATTATGCCGGAATACTTAAGAACCTAAGAAAAGATATCGACGTCAGAAAGATAGGCGTTCAAGTACACAGGGTACAGAAATCTTCCGACAACAGGAAGTTACAAATACAATTTACCTGCAAGGAAGATGACAACATACAATCTTTCAAACAGCAAGTAACGAACAAGATAGGGAAATTTGGCAAAGCCGAGATAATAGCAAAGAGGGGGTCTATAGTAGTTCGCGATTTAGATCCGGATGTCGAACAAGATGAGCTAGAAAACGCCGTTAAAATGATAGTTGGTGAAACCGTTGTCATAGAGACAAGAATCATGGAGAGCGTAAACTATAGGGGACTTAAGCACGCTTTTATCACTATGCCAGAAACTGCAATGGGGAAGATACTTCAACAAACCCGAATCCATGTTGGCTGGAGCAGATGCCGAATAGAAGAAAAATTCTCACCAAAACGGTGCTTCAAGTGCCTAAGACTTGGCCATGTGGCAGCAAAGTGCCCTCACAAGGAAGATAGAGCAAAAGCGTGCTTTAAATGTGGACAAAGCGACCACATAGTGAAAAACTGTAAAAACTCTCCTAGGTGCCTAGAATGTAACTCCCAGGAACATAAAATGGATAGCATGAGATGCCCGTTATATGCGAGACATATTAACGAAATGAGGAGTAAAAGGAGAGGACACGAGGAGAATCGACGAGTGGACCTGCAATGAGAATAAAAACTCTGCAGCTTAATGCAGCGAGAAGCATTGCGGTGATAGATATGGCATGCAACTACGCAGCTACTCACGGTATTAATATACTAGCTATTTCCGAACCAAATACTAAAGCACTACGCAGGACAGGATGGTTGGCAGACAAATCTAGAGATGTTGCTATCAAAGTAATGGACCAACTACTTGACATAAGTGGCTTCGGACTGGAGGATGAAGGTTTTATCTGGGTTAAAGTGCGCGGAATAGCTTACTATTCATGTTACATCTCACCTAATTGTGAGGTGAGTGAGTTTGAACACTTTCTGGATAGACTTCAAACCAGCATAAAGCAAGTGGGAGGGAAGTGTATAGTGGGTGGAGACTTCAATGCCAAATCTACTGTATGGGGTAATGAGGTTGGTGATAAAAGAGGAACTATTCTCCTAGACTGGATAGCTAGCAATAATCTGATATTGCAAAACCAAGGCAACGAACCAACCTTTAGGAGAGGCACTAGCCACTCAATAATTGACCTCACGGTAACATCTGAAAACATAGCCAAAAATATCAGCGATTGGCAAGTCCTAGAGGAAGAAAGTCTGAGCGACCACATGTATATATACTACGAAGTGAATGACGAGACCAAAAAGAGCAAGAAAAGTAGTGACAAGAAAATTCTGGGTTGGAAAATAGACAGTAATAAAATGGACGTCTTCGCACAAAACTTCAAGAATGGGATTACAATCAGAAAAAACAAATCTGAGCAAATAACGACACAAGGTTTAGTCGAAGAATGTATAAAAGCCTGCAATAACTCATTTGCCGCAAAAAAAGAAGCCTACAGAAGACAACCAGCATATTGGTGGAACGAGGAAATAGCGAACCTACGCAAAACCTGTCTGCAGTTTAGGAGAATGCTTGTAAGAAGCAATCGTAACCAAGGCCTCCCACCATCAGAAAAAGAAAATCATAACATGGAGTATAAAAAGCATAAAAAAGCGCTAAAGACCGCCATCTTCAAGTCGAAACAAGTGGCATGGAAGAAAATTTGTGACGAAATAGACGAAGATATATGGGGAATTGGCTACAAGATCGTCATGAAAAAAGCCAATATTTCTCCTAGTGTCAAGTTAGACGATGTAAGGCAGATGGAGATTGCAAAGGAACTTTTCCCAAGGAGCAAAACAACACAGAGAAAGGAAGTTATACCACCGGACTGCTCACTACCTTCAATTGAACTTGAAGAGCTCACAACAGCAATATACCAAATAAAGAACAAAAAGGCAGCTGGTCCAGATAGAATACCACCAGAAGTGGTAAAGGCAGCAGCTCTTTCGGAACCTGACACCTTTCTACGAGTGTTTAATTCACTCCTGCAAAAGGGAATTTTTCCACGCCAATGGAAGACGGCGCAACTGGTTCTTATCCAGAAACAAGACTCCACTAAATACAGGCCAATCTGTCTACTGGATGTATTTGGAAAACTCTTTGAAAGGGTGGTAGCAAATAGACTCTATATGGAAGTCGAAAGGAAGCTGTACGACCACCAGTACGGATTCAGGAAAAACCGGTCTACCACGGATGCAATGCAGGAGGTGCTGAAGATCGTGAATGGAATCAAATCAAAGGCTCCAAATAACCGAGAACTCTGTATAATGACTACGTTAGATATACGCAACGCTTTCAACTCAGCTCCGTGGGAAGGAATCATGCTGGCGCTCAAAGACATGGGAGTATCCACGTACCTTCGCCGAATAGTATCGGACTATCTTTCGGAAAGGTCAATACTGGTTGGACGGAGTATGAGCATGCCAATGGAAAGGGGAGTGCCGCAGGGTTCCATCCTGGGGCCTATTCTGTGGAACATTTTTTATAATGCTGTGCTTACAATAGAAGTACCTGCCGGAACAACTGTAATAGGATTCGCTGATGACACAGCAGTTATCTGCAAAGCGAAAACGCAGGTGGAACTAATCAGCAACACCAATTGGGTTCTGTCTAAGCTATCGGCAGAGATGCAAAAGAAGGGTCTGAAATTGGCACCGGAGAAGACAGAAGCCATAATACTATATGGTGGGAGGAAATTTAAAAGAGCCACATTACAGTTGGAAAACGAAATAATTAGTACAAAATCGCGGCTAAAATATCTCGGAGTTGTATTCGATTACAACTGCGAGATGAAGGAGCATATAGTAGCATGTAGCATTAGAGCAGAAAAATCCGTTCTGGCATTAAGCAGAATTATGCCAAATCTCGGAGGACCAAAATCATCCAATAGGAAGGTTCTATCAAATGTGGCACACTCGATTATCCTGTACGCGGCGCCCATATGGAGCCAGGCTACCAAATGGGAAAAATATAGGAACCTCGTTGCAAGGGTGCAACGAAGGATGGCACTTAGGATATGCTGCAGCTTTCGAACTATATCTACGGAAGCTGTGTTGGTGCTGGCCGGAATCCCACCGATTGATTTACAAATCAAAAAGAGTTGCCTCCAGTACCAAACTGCCAAAGGAATGGAGAGTAGCTGTGACTGGGATATTACTACCGAATGGCAGCGAAGGTGGGCGACGGAAACTGAGAAGGGGACATGGACACGGTTAATGATACCGGATCTGACAAAGTGGGTAGTACGAAAACACGGAGAGTTGAATTTCTATCTCTGTCAATTGTTGAGTGGACATGGGTGGTTCAACAGCTATCGGAGGCGTTTTCATCTCAACGATAGTGACCTCTGCCGAAAATGCAGGGTGATCGAAGACGCAAATCATGTCTTTTTTCATTGCGAAAAGTGGAGACTGTTAATCGAGGCGACAAATAATGCAGTAGGCCATACATTAACTAGTGAAAACTGTGTGGACTACATGCTTATTAGTAAGGATACGTGGAACCTTGTAGACACCCTCGTGCGGAATATCATACAACTGAGGAGCAAGGAAGAAACAGAAACTGGTTGATCTGAGTACGAGTTCTCTTTTCCCGAAGTAATGCTCACGCGGTTCCAGGAAATGAGAAGTTAAGAGAGGAGGTTTTAGTCAGTAAGAGTCTGACACTACCCCTGGGTGTCCATGAGGATTTCCTCCTCTCATATAAAAAAAAAAAAAAAAAAAAAAAAAAAAAAAAAAAAAAATATATAATATATATATTATATATATATATATATATAAAAGATATATATGGCTGATAAGCCAATCAGCCGAAATCTTGAAGGAAGTGCGAGCTCATTGTTTCTAGGCGGGGGTGTTCAGAACGCTATAACTCATGTTCTACACAATATTTTTAGCTTAAAATTTATATTTATACTGTCAAAATTAGAGATGCAACGAATAGTGATTTAGCCGAATATTCGGCCGTTTCATTTCTGAGTAAATCGTATCACAGGGCGCATAATTTTTTTTTAAAAAAAGAAAAATTTAACGACAATTGAAATTGATTTTTATTTACAAAATATTCGCCTAGATCGGACACTACATCCATATAAGTAGTGGTTTCGAAATTCAAAGCAGGTTCCTCCTCAAGAAAACTTTACTCAAATGCGCAAAAATTGTTTTGATTCATTATAATTAATACTCCCTAATTTATTTTCAATTTTAATTTGTAATTTAAATAAATATAATTTCGAATTTAACATTTATTTTGTTATGATTTGGTAATCGGTGTTCGGCCGAATAGTGTGTACTATTCGGCCGAATACCGAATATTAACAAATGCAGTTGAATACCGAATAGTAGCCGAATATTCGTTGCATCTCTAGTCGAAATATATTTTAGGTTTTAACAAATGATAATAAACTTAAAGCTCTATCAATTTACTGGTCGTAGAAAAAAAAATCCCTAAAAACAAGCCGTCACATGGGATGACCCTCTTAATAAATACATAGAGGCTACATACATATAGTTCTGTTTATGTAGATATTGTAACGGGATTTCTCAAAACTCTATTGAGATTCACGTTATGGGTTCTTTTAATTCCTTAGACGTAGGTATTCACCAAACGTTTAATTAACCAAAACTTTATTTTTCACTCGGTGATTTGTAATTTGTCCCAACAAACCACAGCTAATCGCTCGGAATCGCTTTTCGCAATTGTTCACTGTATTATTCAGTTTTCAGACTAGACTGATTTCAGACTAAGGATGTGTGAGATTAATGGAAAAGAATCGATTTTAAAAAAATCGATTTTTCTTTATTCAATAATAAGCGATTTGTCAAAAATCGATTTTAATAAAAAAAAAATCAATTTATGCGGAAAAATCGATTATTTCTATTATTTAAAATTCTACTTGCTTTTTATATTCCAATAATGATGAAACCTAAGAGATTCATACTAACAATTTATCAGATTAAAAATAAAATGATATGAATACGAAAATAACCAATTCAAAACTAAAAATTAAAGCGAATCTTCCATTAAACTTTCAAGGTAAGGAATAAGGCAAATATGATTTATTGATACACAATTTCAGTACCAATAAACATTTTATTATAATAAAAATGAAATGATGAGCATCCAAACAAAATATTTAAATGACAAGAATGAAAAAAACCGTTACAGCTAGTTTGCATTTAAGTTTGCGCTGTTTATGAAAATCGATTTAAACGCGTAATTTATATAATCGATTATTTAAAAATCGATTAATAATACTATGAAAATCGATTATAAAAAATCGATTATTAGAAAATAATAATCGATTTAAATAAAAATTGATTTTTTTTAACATCCCTATTTCAGACTGGCTTAATCCGGCGGACTTGTTGTATTTATATAGACATACGAGAAAGTTGTAAAATGTACTAGAAATTCTCCACTACTCGATACGATTCTTCCAAACACCGCTGACCTTTAAATAAAGAATTGGTTTGAATGTCTATTTTTGAAGATTGTTCGATTGAACAATCTGGAATATTTATCCTTTTCTGTGTCTGTTCGTTACAATTCATATTATGTATATATAACTTCCCTATCTTGGCGGGTATGCAGAATGTAATTTGACAATGAATTTAAACAATTAACGAACGGTTTTTGTTTTCACTTTTATTTTATTAAGTTTGATTTTATCATTGTTGCTAATAAATACTATCTACGTTTGTGAAAATATTATTACACAAGCACATTAAATAATTATTTACGCACCCAATGGTACACATTGCCAATCTCATTATCAATTAGGTATATTAAAATTTATAAGAATTATGGTCGAATTTCGACCACAGGGCGACCTCTAGTATTTATATATTATTCTTTTTCAATTTTTTAATCAACCGTGAACTTTTTTGTTCTTTTATCTAACAGCGACTTTAATGTAAATGAAAGTTCCGTGACGCGTCGCAGCAGGTATTTTATGTTATTTTACTTATTTTGTAACGTTTGAAAGGATAAACCATGTTAATTTCACACAGTGGTTTTGTAAGCAACTGTTGGTAACTAAAATAAGAATAGGAAAATTCCAAATCTGCGATTACTATTTATTTAATAAATATTGTTAAAGTTTTTTGGTGACTTCCGGTAACGATACATAAAATACCGTCAACGGCAACAGTGGACAGAGACAGTCCCAGAAACAAATTACAATCTCTTGGGCTTTATATAGTAAAAAATCGGTACATATATCTTATATTGCAGAAAAACAATATTTATTTATTTATTTGCTTCAAAAAAATATAAATTTTTTTCACAGATATGAACCAATGAAATAAAAATTTACACAATTTACATATTTTGCATTTTAACATTGTGAATAATTGAATATTAGGCAATAGTTGTTAGCCTACAGTTGGCTATTTCAGCCAGAAACAGCGACATATTCTTCAGATCCTCGTGGGAATAAAAGTTGAGAAATATGAGAAACCATAGGTTGGTCGGATACTTATCGGTGATATTCTAGAAGAGCATTATAAATAGCTATATTTCTTCTATCTTTACTTCACTCCCTAATAGTTACTCTGCAGAAATCCATTTACCAAACTTTTAATAAAAACGTTCTCTCGGCATACAAAAATATCTGCTGCGAGGCGACGCAGTACCTTTTTTTACTTTCATTTATGAAACTCGCTGTTGGTTAAAAGAAATATAAGCACTTTATAACTATACATATAAACAGAACTATTATATATGCATACAACCTATATGAATATACGAATTCCTAACCTTCACTCCAGAACCGTCCTTATTCAAATTTTCACAAGAAAGAGTTTCAAATAAAAGTTGTAGGCATCAATGAGTCTAAGAATTATAGAAAGTTTAAAGAGAATCGTTGGAGCCGTTTTCAAAAAAAAACTGAAAAAGCTCAAAAACTCCTAGAATAACGTAGAGCTTTAGGTTAACCGATTTCAACCAAAAGCTTCGCGGTACAATTAGATATAATATGAAGGCAAAATGCCAAGTTTGGTGTAATTCGGATAAAGCTTTCAATACGATATGACTGGCACACACAGACATGTTTCAAAAACCCACTTTTTTGGACTCATGGGACCTCAAAACATGAATTTCCGGTGAAAGCTCGCATTCAAAAATTCGACCCGATTACAATACTTCCTTTACTACATAGTAATATGTTAAAACAAAGTAAAAATAAAATCTTTAAAAACATCTTTAAAAAATTCCAATTGCGAAAAAAACGTAATTTAAAAAATTATTATTTTTTAAGAGAAGCTGCTGGTGTGATTGGTACTTTGAAAGACTGTCCTTCAGATATATTAACAGCTTTTGCTAATCTTTCTATGTCTAATAAAGCATTTGGTCCTCTTGAAAATTGGACAGTAGCACAAGTAAGTTCAATACTAGTTTCTGTAAAATATTTCACTAATATTCTCAATGAAAAACAATTAATGCCCACAGGTTTTACTCATTGGAAACGTCATCGAAGGACTAACCGAAAAGCAAAAATCGATGCTTTCGAACGGTGTACAAAAAGTTTTATCTGCACCAAAGAATATACATAGAAAACAGTGTTAAGTTATTGAATTCTTTTTTCTAGATCTGTATTTAGCATTTTTGAGAATGTTTACTGAGTGGAAACCACCAGCTCGATTTTGGCTTGGAAACAGATTAGCTATAACTATTGCTAATCCAAAAGATATTGAAGGCATTTTTAGCAAATGCATTACGAAAGACGATACGTTTCGAGTTGCTAAACCATATTTGGGCGAGGGCCTGTTTTCGACCCTTGAAGGTATTCTCAATGGCATTGGATAAAAATTTTAATTTAAAATTGTTGAATATTTTTAAGGGAACAAATGGAAAAACAATCGTAGAACAATCATTCCAACGTTTAGCAAGAAAATATTAGACAGCTATTTAGTTGTTTTTAATGAAAATAGTGATATTTTAAATGGAAAATTACTGAATGAAGTGGGAAAATTAAAAATCTTAACCGTCTATAATAGTATTTCACTTGTTACGGTTTAATTGCATCGGGTCTATCAAAGGCTTAAGCCTAGTATTCACTGGTAGACATGTTGCGCAATTTGTAGAGACACTGTTCTTTGTCTCGTCTAGTGTCCACGCTACGATGTGAATTTCTCAGTCTCATCGTATCAACTGATGCGACCTTAAATAAACCAAAAAAAAATCAAACTTACCTCTTTTGAAAATTGTAGTAAATACACTTGGAAAAATTACGTTTTTTTTCAAAAAATATTTTTTTTTTGAGATTTTTAAAACTCAAAGAAATACATCACGTATTTTGTATCTAGACTATAAGCTTTTATACTCTTACATACTACATACCTTTAAACGTCCACAATCTAGGTATATCTGCGATTATATTAAGCAAAACAAAACACCCTTATGCCACCAGAAAAAGGTAATTTTTATTTGATGTATAATTTTTCTGCGAAGAAAGTAGAGGTAATTGTTTTTGAAATTTCAAAAAAATAATTTATAATATTTGCGGCCACATCTTGTTGATGACCTTGGAGAAACCTATTACTAATTATAATTAATCAAAAGCAATTATGTTTCCAATAAAAAACATTTTAGTTTTAAGTCGTTAATCGTCTTATTACCTTAATCATTTTATACTTAAAAGAGTGGCAACAACAATTGATTAATTATTGCTGGTTTACCACTAACTTACATTCAATTTGAAAACAAATTAAACTCAAGTGAAAATAGGTACAAGTTCATAAAATGATCAGCTACTTGACTTAATGATCCCTGGATTATATTGATATTCACTTTGGATGCCACCTTGACTAACCATATTACTTATTAAGGCGTTTACTACTTACTTATCTCATTTTATTTCAATTGACTAAAATTTAAACTAAATTAGGACATTACATACATGATCTACATAACAACGTTTATAATAATTTATATCATAACATATCTCTATTCTATAATTTTTTTAGAAACTGCAATGGGAATTTCTGTAAATGCGCAACGGGGAGACACAACTTATATTAAGTATTCACAAAAGTAAGATAATAAAGCCCCAACATTCCTAATTTGTTCTTTACGTTCGCTAATTCACTTAATTATCACATTTTTAGATGTTTTGAAATTATGTTTTTACGAGCGTTTAATTTATTTTATGGAATCGACTTTTTATACAAATTGACGCCTCTAGCTCGAATGGAACAGAATTATATTAATTTTTTGCATAATTTCACCAATGAGGTTGAAACCAATCTTTGCTATTTTCTTCTTTTTGTAAAGATACCTTATTAATCATTAATGTTTTGTAGGTGATTAACAAGAAAAAAGAAAAACTTGAAGAAAAGGACTATGTATTCGAAGAGGATGTTAAACAGCGAAAAGCATTTTTAGATCATTTACTTGAATCATCAAATTTTAATGATCGCCAATTACGCGACGAAGTTTCGACAATGATAGTTGCAGTAAATTTTAAATATTTTAGTTCAATAACATATAATTAATTAATAATAAAGATAATTTTGAAATAATTAAAAATTAGCAAAAAAAATTTTCCTTTTAGGGTAATGACACTACATCAGGTTTAATATGTTTTGCCTTGGTAATGCTTGGTCTTCACTCTGACTTGCAGGTAAAGTCTGATATTATTCTTTTTCAAATTAAATTTATAGTACAAAATGTATTTTAGGATAAAGTTTACGAAGAAATTCATGAAATCTTTCATGATTCAGATCGTCCTGTGGATTCTACAGATTTGAGCAATTTAAAATACTTGACAATGTTTATCAAAGAAACGCTTCGGATGTACCCAATCGGTCCAATTATTTTAAAAGTAGCTTCCGAAGACTTGAAGCTTGGTACCTACATATATAACTTATATATTTGATATGCTATTTGAGCAAAATTATAACGTCTTTGTATATATTTTTTGTAGAATCCATGACCGTTCCCAAAAGTACCTTATTAATTGGAAATCTTTGTTACATGCACTATGACCCGAACATTTGGCCGCAACCGCATAAATTTGATCCGAGTAGATTTGAACCAGAAGAAATAGCTAAAAGACACCCATGTAGCTGGATTCCTTTTGGTACTGGACCTAGAAACTGCATTGGTAAGAACAAATAAAACTGAAAAAAAATATTTGTAACTATGTTATTTTAGGTGGCAAATATGCAATGATGGCTTCCCAAACAATCCTTGCAAACATTTTAAGGCAGTATAAAATTTATGTTGACAGTTACAATATTGAAGACATCAAGCTTCGTATCGATTTAACGCTGAAAACGGATAACGGTTTTAAAATTCGTTTAAACAAAAGAAACTAGTCAAGAATTTGTTTTTTGATTGTTAATAATCTATTTATTTCTTTTCAAAATACATTTTATTAACTAAATTTTATAATTAAAAGTATACTATTTTGTTTTATTATATTACTAGTTAATACCCACCCGCTTTGCTGGACATAGTTAAATTAAACTGATCTTTATTTGCATTCAGTTTCTGCCGTTTAGTCCTTTTTAAATAATTTATTACTCGTAATTTACGTTTAACGTACTTTAAACTCTCTATCTGTTGCTTTTGTGGATAAGTAAGTTTTTTTTTGTTCCAATTTATTAATCCCCATGCAAATCTTGTGTATTTTCACCTCTATGAATCTCTATAAGTCGAACTCCTAACCGCTTCACCTCTCTAACAAGGGAGCATATTCATAAGCAATACCATTCATAAGTAGTATTATTATAGGTAACTATTAGTTATTTGGAATTTTATTTAATTGTAAGGATTGTATTTTATTTTGAGTAAAACATTTGCTTCACTTAAAATATCATTTGATATTGTCACAAATCCAAGACACCCATTTGTGTCTGGCGCCTGAAAGTCGAGGATTAACCAATAACCAACAATAAGAATTGCACAAAAGGATGGACCACCTAAAGTTCTTTTATGACCACGGATTAACAGTTCAAAGTATGAGACGAAGAACGTGTTGTTCTAGAATTCTCTCCATTGGTATACCAATGAAGGAGAGAAAGACAGGCGCTAAGATTACCAATCGAAAAATCTAGAAACGGGTGATCGCTACTATAAATGGCCCGAAAGGTGAGCCAACAGGGCAGTATTCAAATAAACCTCCGACGAGTATTAACATAAATCATCGAGTGTTCATCGACAGTATTCAAATAAATGTTCGACGAGTATTAACATAAATCATCGAGCGTTCATCGACAGTATTCAAATAAATTCCTCGAAGTGCTTAGTGTAAAAGTGATCAGTGCATTGTTAAATAAAGTGAATAGTGAATCGCGAGTATAAATAAATTGTGATTATTGTAAACATTGTAAATAGAGTTAACAGTGTAATAGTGAAATATAAACAGTATTGTGACTATTGTTGACAGTGAACATTGTTGTAGTGTATAAGTCTTAGATAAATAAATAAACGATTGGTTAAAATAAATTTGTAGTCATTATACACAAACCAACGAACCCGTAAAAACGTTACATTGGTGTCAGAAGTGGGATTTGTGTGACATAAAATAAATCTAAGTGAAACGTGATAAAAAAATAAATAAATTCAACATGTCGACGCTGGAAAAAATGAAAGTTTCGGAATTGAAAGAACAATTAGAAGAACGGGAGCTGAGCACCGAAGGAAAGAAAACGGTACTCAAGGAACGACTCGCCGAGGCCCTCAGATCGGAAGGACATGATCCAGAAACGTTCCTATTCAAGTCGTCGGAAACAATGTTGGAGGAGTTGCAACGGAAGATTGAGGCCAACAATGAAGAACTGAAGAAGAACAATGAGGATCTACAACGGAAAATCGAGGCCAACAATGAAGAACTGAAGAAGAACAATGAGGATCTACAACGGAAAATCGAGGTCAACAATGAAGAACTGAAGAAGAACAATGAGGATCTACAACGGAAAATCGAGGCCAACAATGAAGACCTGCAACGGAAGATCGATGCCAACAGCGAGGATCTTAGGGCAACGATTCAAAAGAACAACGACGACCTCCGGGCGGACCTAAAGGGAACAATGGAAAGCAAATTCAACGAAATCGAAAGGAAACTTGACGAGGAGGTCGGTAATATTCGCGAAGAAGTCAACGGCATGGAAGAAAAATTCCGCGAACAAGTCAACGGTATGGAAGAAAAATTCCGCAAAGAAGTCGACGGCATGAAAGGAAAATTCAGCGAGGAAGTCAACGGAATAAAGGAGAAATTTGACGAGAAAGTCGACAACATCAGGGGAGAATTCGACGACCGATTCCAGTCCCTCGAGGAGAAATTCAAGGGATTCAATGTGGGCCCAATTGTCAACGACAATAAATATATCTCAAGGACACCTTTGGCGACGAATTCAGGTGGTCACAATCTGGTAAAGCTGCTAACATTCGATGGGAAAGTTCCTTGGGCAAACTTTTTCGCCCAGTTTGAAACTGTGGCCAAGCATAACAATTGGACACAAGCAGAAAAGGCGACTAATCTTGTGCTTTCCTTATCCGGGGATGCACTAAATATCCTCCAGGTCGTGGCCCCAGATGACATGAACAATTACGAACAGCTGGTCAAACGATTGGAAATGCGATATGGGCAGACTCACCTCGAGCATGTGTTCCATACACAGCTAAAGAACCGGGTCCAGAAGGCGGGAGAGTCTTTACAAGAGTTCGAAGCCGATGTGACCCGAATGGCTCGCCTTGCTTACCCAGGAACACCGGAGAATATCGTGGAAAGATTGGCCGTTCAAGCTTTCGTCGACGGGGTACGGGACGGGGAAACCCGCCAGGCATTGGTTCTCGCTCGGCCAACCCGCCTAACGGAAGCCCTCACCCGGGCTCTCGAAATCGAAGCAGCAAAGATGATCGTCTATGGAACAAGTCAGATTCGCGTGATGGAAAGCCGGAAACCAGCCAAACAAAAAGCCAAGGAAGTGAGATGTGGCTGTGGAAACTTGGTGCAATCATCGACCCGAATCAAACAGACCTCAACAAAGACTAAGGAAGCGACTGTTGCCGCACTACGACACGAGTCCAGCAGTATTTTTGTCGACGGAAGTATTGATGGGGAACAACGAAATCTCCTGCTGGATACAGGAGCAACGAGGACAGTAGTAAGAAGAGACGTGGTAGCGAAAAAGCGCCTTTCACCATCACGATGGCGACTGCGAACGGCAAATGGACAAGCCACCACCGTCCACGGAGAAGTCGACGTCCTTCTTACTATCGGTACTACCAGCTTTGAACATCGAGTGCTCGTGGCGGACATCGACGAAGAATTCATCGTTGGAATGGACATCATCAGAAGTCGGGGCTTCACACTGGATTTCAAGCGCGGTGTGTTGAAAATAAATTTGGAAGAACTCGTACTTCACCGTCGGGATGAGAACAAGTTGTGCATCGTCTTGGCCGAGGGTGTGTCATTACCAGAACGAAGCGAGACAATCCTAGGAGGAACTGTGGAGAATGGAGTCGCCAATGGACATATCATGATGTTCGAGCCGAAAACCCATGATACTGAAGTCGGGAAAGGGATGATACTTGGAAAATCCCTGGTTCGTGTGCTGCAAACAATTCCGGTACGGGTAATGAACACCAACTATTGCCCGATGACGATAAAGGCGGGCACCGTTTTGGGCTACTGCACACCGGTTTCATCTGTAGTCCGACAGGTCGAGACGGAAGAAAATACGGATACCAAGTTCCCAAGTGAATTGACAACGTTATTGGCAGAATCCACCCAACAAATGACGCCGGATCGGAAGACAAAAGTGCGGGAACTCCTCGGTAAATATCGGAACGTCTACGACATCGGAAATGGACAAGGAGGAAGAACCAACATCGTCAAACACAAGATCAACACGGGAAATGCCAATCCAATCCGACAACCAGCGCGAAGACTACCATTGGCAAAACGTGAAGAGGCTGAAAACATCATAGCCGAAATGGAAAGCGATGGTGTAATCGAACCATCAAATGGACCTTGGGCTTCACCGGTAGTCTTGGTCAAGAAGAAAGATGGATCGACACGTTTCTGTGTAGACTACCGTCAACTGAACAACGTGACGAAAAAAGACAGCTACCCACTTCCTCGGATAGATGACACCCTCGATACTTTGGCCGGATCAAAATTCTTTTCGACCCTTGACTTGAAGACTGGATATTGGCAAGTAGAATTGGCACCCGAGGACCGAGAGAAGACTGCGTTTACCATTGGTTCGGGATTATGGCAGTTCACAGTTATGCCATTTGGACTTTGTAATGCTCCTGCGACATTCGAACGATTGATGGAGACTGTCTTGAGAGGATTGTCGTGGAAGACTTGCCTGGTGTATCTTGACGACATCATCGTTGTGGGACGAACATTTGAGGAGCATTTGAAGAACCTGGAGGAGGTATTTCGACGATTACAAGAAGCTGGACTAAAGTTGAGCCCGAAGAAGTGCCATTTATTCCAACGCAAGATCCAATATTTAGGCCATATCGTATCCGATAAGGGAGTAGCAGTCGATCCAGAGAAAGTCCAAAGCGTGAAGGAGTGGCCAGTACCGAAGGACAAGCACGAAATCCGAAGCTTTTTGGGACTTTGCACATATTATCGACGTTTCGTACCTGGATTTGCCAACATCGCCAAGCCGTTGACCAAATTAACCGAAAATGGACATCAGTACGAATGGACGGACATCTGCCAGGATGCTTTTGAAAAGCTGAAGCACGCTCTGACTACGGCTCCTGTTTTGAGTTACCCACTACCATCGGGGAAATTCATCTTGGATACCGACGCCAGCAACGTAGGAGTTGGAGCAGTCCTATCTCAAATTCAAGATGGAGAAGAGAGAGTCATCGGATACTTCAGCAAGACACTATCCAAGCCGGAAAGAAACTACTGCATAACGAGGCGGGAACTTTTGGCAGTAATCAAAGCAGTCGAGCATTTCTACAAGTATCTCTACGGAAAGAACTTTCTGCTACGAACCGACCACGCAGCTCTGAAATGGCTCCTGCAATTCAAGAATCCCGAAGGACAAGTGGCCAGATGGATCGAACGACTTCAAGAATTCGACTTCAACACCGAACATCGAGCTGGAACATCGCATCGAAATGCTGATGCATTGTCAAGACGACCATGCCCTGACAATTGCAAGCATTGTACCAGGACGGAAGAACGCGATGCCGAAATCTACAGAACCACCGTAGTAGCGGACGACTGGCAAGCAACCGATGTACAAAAGGATCAAGAAGAGGACCCGGATATGAAACCAATTCTCGAATGGAAGAAAGAGGACCGTAAACCTACATGGGAGGAGGTGGCAAAATATTCCCCAAATGTAAAGGCGTATTGGGCTCAGTGGGAATCCCTGGTTGTCGACGGCGGACTCCTGAAGAGGGTGCTGGTGAATGCGGATGGAAAAGAAGAGCGGAGACAGACTCTTGTTCCACGTTGTAGGATACCAGAGGTGGTGAGGGAAATCCACTCTGGTACTTCTGGAGGGCACCTTGGAGTGACAAAGACGTTAATGAAAGTGAGGGACAGATTTTACTGGGTCAATAGCCGACGGGATGTGGAGGAATATTGTAGGAAGTGTACCACCTGTGCAGCGAGTAATGGGCCACAGAGGCGGCAGAAGGCCGCCATGCGACAGTATAATGTAGGAAGTCCATTCGAGAGGATCGCTATCGACGTAGCTGGACCATTCCCGGAAACCGACAAAGGGAACAAGTACATCGTGGTAGTAATGGATTATTTCAGCAAATGGGCTGAAGCTTACGCTCTACCGGACCAAACAGCGACTACAGTTGCTGATGTACTGGTCAAGGAATGGATTTGCCGATTTGGAGTGCCTTTGGAGTTACATTCGGATCAGGGCCGAAATTTCGAATCTACTCTGTTCCAAGAAGTATGCCGAATCCTGAACATCAAGAAGACTCGGACCACTGCATTACACCCGCAGTCAGATGGATTAGTGGAACGGATGAATCGAACCATCAACCGATACCTATCAAAAGTCGTCTCTGACCATCAACGAGACTGGGACCAGTACCTCAGCCTATTTCTTCTGGCGTATCGATCATCAGTCCAGGAAACAACTGGAGAAACACCGGCCAGGATCATAATGGGTCGAGAACTTCGTTTGCCATGTGACCTACAATTTGGATGCCCACCTGGAAGAGAAATTGCTGGAGAAGATTTCGTGACGCAACTGCGGAACCGAATGGACGACATACATCAGCGTGTTCGTGTGAACATCCAGAATGCAAGCGATCGGATGAAGGACCGTTACGACTCCGGTGTCAACGGAAAGATCTACCAGCCTGGCAGTAAAGTGTGGCTATTTAACCCAAAACGACGACGTGGATTATCACCGAAACTCCAAGTTTATTGGGAAGGTCCTTATGTGGTAATCGAGCGGATCAACGACACCATCTACCGAATAAAGAAGGAACCGAAGGGAAAACCTCGAGTGATTCACTTCAATCGCTTAAGTCCGTACAACGGAGACGACAATCAGCCGACACAGGAGGCCCGCTTACGAACTATGGGAGCGCCAAAGGAAATGACTTTCGAGGAGTTCATGGCTGAATTCTCCGGGACTCGAACAATCCGATATGGTGTGACAGAAGAACGGAATCAAGACCTATTCCGAGTGCCTGCGGAGTATTCTCTTGCTCACTGCGTCTCTACTGATTTGGATATGTCCCATGGAGTAGCTGCCGTGTTCCGGACAAAATATGGAGGCATCGATGAACTTCAAAATCAACATCCTCGATTGGGTCGAACACTCCAGATCCCAGTTGGAAACACCAGGAAGGCTTTTTATCTCGTGACACGGACCAAGGAGGGCAAGAAACGGGGATATCAAGTTCTATGGAACGCGTTACATGAGTTGAAGGAAGAATTACTGCGACAACACATCAGGAAGGTGGCGATCCCAAAGCTGACCAGTGCTTTCGACGGTGCCTATTGGAGGATAGTACGTACCATGATAGAAGTGATTTTCCGGTCTACTGGTATTCACGTCCTGGTATGCTGCTACGGCCGTTCGTCATTATCAAAAGAAAAGACTGTGGACTGTTTCTTTTACCAAACATCGGGCTGCCGTTATGGTTCGGGTTGCCGCTATGGCCATGGGTACCTTTCGGGGCGAAAGGATTTTAAAGAGGGGGCAGTGTCACAAATCCAAGACACCCATTTGTGTCTGGCGCCCGAAAGGCGGCATTAAACATTCACCGGCGATAAGAATTGTACAAAAAGGATGGACCCCCTGAAGTACTTTTATGACCACGGATTAACATTACAAAGGATGAGACGAGGAACGAGTGTTCTAGTATTTTCTACATTGATTTACCAATGGAGGAGAGAAAGACAGGCGCTAAGATTACAAATAGAAAATTCTAGAAACGGGTGATCGCTTACTATAAATAATCCGAAAGATGAGCCAACAGTTCAGTATTCAAATAAATGTTCGACGAGTATAAAATAAACCATCGAAGAGTGTTGAAATAAATTCATCGACAGTATTCAAATAAACCACCGAGTGTGTATTCAAATAAATTCATCGAAGTGCTCAGTGTTAAAGTGAAAAGTGTTATATAAATTCTGAACATTGTTAATAAAGTGTACATTGTGTATATAGTGAAATATAAACAGTACTGTGACTATTGTTGACAGTGAACATTGTTGTAGTGCATAATTGTTAGATAAATAAATAAACAACTGTTTAAAAATAAATTCGTAGTCATTATACACAAATGCTGAAAACTTTACTCAAATGCGCAAAAATTGTTTTGATTCATTATAATTAATTCTCCCTAATTGATTTTCAATTTTAATTTGTAATTTAAATAAATATAATTTCGAATTTAACATTTATTTTGTTGATTTAGTATTCGGTATTCGGCTGAATAGTACACACTATTCGGCCGAATACCGAATATTAAAAAATGCAGCCGAATACGGAATAGTAGCCGAATATTCGTTGCATCCCTAGTCGAAATATATTTTAAGTTTTAACAAATGATAATAAACTTAAAGCTCTATCAATTTACTGGTCGTAGAAAAAAAATCCCTAAAAACAAGCCGTCACATGGGATGACCCTCTTAATAAATACATAGAGGCTACATACATATAGTACTGTTTATGTAGATATTGTAACGGGATTTCTCAAAACTGTATTGAGATTCACGTTATGGGTTCTTTTAATTCCTTAGACGTAGGTATTCACCAAACGTTTAATTAACCAAAACTTTATTTTTCACTCGGTGATTTGTAATTTGTCCCAACAAACCACAGCTAATCGCTCGGAATCGCTTTTCGCAATTGTTCACTGTATTATTCAGTTTTCAAACTAGACTGATTTCAGACTAGGGATGTGAGATTAATGGAAAAGAATCGATTTAAAAAAAATCGATTTTTCTTTATTCAATAATAATCGATTTGTCAAAAATCGATTTTAATAAAAAAAATCGATTTATGCGGAAACATCGATTATTTCTATTATTTAAAATTCTACTTGCTTTTTATATTCCAATAATGGTGAAACCTAAGAGATTCATACTAACAATTTATCAGATTAAAAATAAAATGATATGAATAAAAAAATAACCAATTCAAAACTAAAAATTAAAGCGAATCTTCCATTAAACTTTCAAGGTAAGGAATAAGGCAAATATGATTTATTGATACACAATTTCAGTACCAATAAACATTTTATTATAATAAAAATGAAATGATGAGCATCCAAACAAAATATTTAAATGACAAGAATGAAAAAAACCGTTACAGCTAGTTTGCATTTAAGTTTGCGCTGTTTATGAAAATCGATTTAAACGCGTAATTTATATAATCGATTATTTAAAAATCGATTAATAATACTATGAAAATCGATTATAAAAAATCGATTATTAGAAAATAATAATCGATTTAAATAAAAATTGATTATTTTAACATCCCTATTTCAGACTGGCTTAATCCGGCGGACTTGTTGTATTTATATAGACATACGAGAAAGTTGTAAAATGTACTAGAATTTCTAGTCTAGAAATTCTCCACTACTCGATACGATTCTTCCAAACACCGCTAACCGTTATATAAAGAATTGGTTTGAATGTCTATTTTTGAAGATTGTTCGATTGAACAATCTGTAATATTTATCTATTTCTGTGTCTGTTCGTTACAATTCATATTATGTATATATAACTTCCCTATCTTGGCGTGTATGGGTCATTCTTTTACAAATCGTACACCATTCGACACTTGACATTTTAGAATCGCCTGAATTTTTTTTTACAGCTTCTATACGTAAATATAACAACCCTTATTTTTGGATTTTGCTCAAAAAAATTTTCTTTTGAAACTATGCCCATTTAAATTTTCAATGATATTTGAATTTTCTCCAACCTTTGCCTATTTGAAATTTTATATCTCCAGTTCTACTATTCGGATTTATGTCGGATTTTTTTTATTCTGTACTTTGTTACTTAAGGTTTGAAAAGATATTGTTTAAAAAAAATTTTTGCATAAAATTTATAAACAATTGCAATTTAATTGTTTATAAGCTTATATCACCCCTTTACCCCAACTTGAATCGAATTAAAAAAATATCATTGTAATCCTTATTTTATAATCTACAAAACTCAGTTTACAAAAAGTTGGGATCTCTCTTATTTTGGAAGATATTAAATACTTTCGAGCGCAAGGTACCAAAACGCGCTCCGCGTGCGTCTAATTCCTAAGATCTCCAACGCTAGCACCTATTTTACATTTCTGAATGTTAACCATTTTGCGTTTGAGTATAAAAATATTTGTTAGAAGAACCTCAAAATAGTTTCCCCAATACAAAACTAAACGTTAAAAAGCAAACTTCAATAGATATACTTACTTCAAAAATGAATCATATAATATTTTGGAACGCAAGGAAATGTAATGAATGCAGTTGCGATGTAGGAAAAGGACGTATTTGTTTTAAACTTAAAAGTATTCAAAATATTAATTTTCATTTTATTATAATTGTTGTACATGTTGAAATATTTATATTGTATTTTGCAACTTTTTAAAAGTAGGTACTTAATTGTATCATTTTCGTCTTGCAAAGAAAATATTTTTAATCGGTATTATAGCATGAAATTTTAATGTCTCTTTGGCGGTTGTAGCTTTTCTAAATCGAACCTTTAATTTTCGTTTTCCTTCAAAATATTTAATACTGATTTTCATGTCTTACTAGTTTAATATTTTGAGTAATTATCAGATAAAAAGACCAGTTTTTTATTTTAGCAATTTATTTTCTTTTTACGCTACGTTTCGTCAGTGTAATTCTGACTTCATCAGGTATCTTAAAAATTGTTATATCAAATATAATAAAAATATATAATTTGAATATAAATTTAACAATACAAAATTTCAGATGTAAAATTTAATAATAAGAATAACACCGACGAAACATAGTGTAAATAAATTGTTAAAATAAAAAACTGGTCTTTTTATCTGATAATTACTAACTTAAAAAATAAACTTCAAAATATTCTCCTTTAGTGACATATTTTGAAGCAATATTAGGAAATGGCTCATTTGCCCAGTCAAATAATTGTTTTGGTGTTAGGATGGGATTGAAAGTTCTTTGAAGACTAGCTCTTGCTGTTAACCTTTTCAAAGTTCCTCCTAATCCATCACATACGCCCTTAGCATGAAAAGTTGGGAAAAAGTGTCACTCTGCAATAAAACCAAAATCTTCTTCATGGTAAGTAAGGTTTACAATTTTCTTTTTATATTGAGCACTAGACCCAGAAAAATATACGATCTTAAAAACCATTTTGAGTTCATTTTTTATAAAATCTAAATTCTTGTAAATTATTTTCATCATTTTCCTCAACGGTATCATAATTTTCGTCAATAGTTGGATGAAACATTTTTTTCGATAATGTTTCAGATACTCTTTTTATTTTTTTATCGGAATAACGCCTTTGGGAAATTTTCTTCTGTGAATGGCAGAAGATCCAATAAAATTCAAATCCTGATTGAACGAATCAATTGCTGCAGGTACTAATACTTCTTTTTCCTCATAAGGTATATCGGAATTTGCTGGGAAACGTTCCATATCAACGTCATAACTTTCCAACGACCCAATATCAATATTGTTCTTCTTAAAAAGATTTATAAATATTTAGGGACATAGATAATTCTAATGAATTTTTTATAATTTTGTAAATTAAGTAAGTAAAAAAATTATTGTAAAAATTTACCTCATTTTTACGTTTCAATGCATTTTTGCCTTTTAAAATTAGTTTTGTAATGGGGAAACTATTTTGAGGTTCTTCTAACAAACATTTTTATACTCAAACGCAAAATGGTTAACATTCAGAAATGTAAAGTAGAGGCTAGAGCAGGGGTGGGCAAAAGCCGGCCCGCGGGCCGGATGCGGCCCTTTTGCTTACTTTATCCGGCCCGTTGAAAAATACCGCAAACAATTTTTTTTAATATCTTTTATGTGATTTTGTTGAAATCAACAGTAGTATTAGTGCAAGGGGTGCTCACTTTCAAGGTTATTACTTTTCTCTGACGTCATTGGATTAAGATTTCTGACAGAACCATTAGATATCTGCTATAATTGGTTCTTATCACTACTATTGTTCTTACTGCGCAAGGTTCTTATTGCGCAAGGTTCTTATTACGCTCTATAGTTTGAAACAGTTTGAAATTTCATTTCGTTTCATTTTGCTCAGTTAAAGTTCAAAATAAAACTTTTTTTATACACTTTATTTTATTTTAAACTTTTTTAGCAATATTGTTTATATTCCTTTTTATTTGTAATCTTTCTAGGTTTATCTAGTTAAAAAAGGTGGGCTTCTTTTCACAAAAAAAAATAAGTTTCACTATGTTAATAGTTAATTTTTATGAACATAATAAATATTAATTTGATTTTTCTTTATTACTTTATTTAAATTGGATAATGATGATATATCATATCAAAACACTGGTTTGTTGACTGACGCGGGAATTCAAAATTTATAGCTCAGTAAAATATAGATTCTAGAAGAATTAATATGTCTTCATTATTCAATTAAAATAAAATAACAGAGAAAAATCAAATTAACATTTAGTATGTTCATAAAATTTAATTATTGACATATTGAAATTTAAATTTGTTGTTCAAAGGATTTAATATAACCTAAATAAAAAGCATATTTTATTAAATATAGTAGTGCCAACCAAACGCAGTCACCAGGTAAAATCCCCTACAAATCAACGATAGCTAATGGCCTTTAACGCCTCTACTGGCTTCTATCAGAAACATTAATCCGGTGACGTCATTTTCAGAGATCAAAGAAACGCCGCCTAGTCAAGTGAGCATACCTTATGTATCTAATAACCTTGGTATTAGTGTGCGTAGTGATCATATAAAATATAATGAAACCAAACCTATTGCCAACAGAATCGAGTCAAATTCCCAAGTTAATAGACTTTTTAGTGCTTTTAAGTTTGCCGAAGCGCTCTCTTTAATGCAAAAAAATAATAAGTTTCTCTGTTCACAACTAAACTACAACAAAGTACATTATTTTCACTTATTGTTAGTATGAAATGGCTGAATAGCTAAGCGTTTCTAAATCATTTTCCCTCATTAAAAACACGACGAGAATCATTGAAAAATACTGATTTTCTTAAATATAGTGCAGTAACACAAGACCTGCATTCTGAATTCCGAAGAAGATTCCAAGATTTCAAAGCTATTGAAAAACTTTTATCATTAATTAGTCAACCTTTCAATTTCGATGTGCAAGAAGCTCCTGTTGAGATTCAACTAGAACTAATTGACTTACAGGCAAATAATTTACTAAAAAAAAATTTTCAGTCAAACGAATTGAGTGCTTTCTACGGGGCTTTGAATACCGAACATTTCAAACATTTTTTGAACTATGTTCAAAAATATCTAGTTTTATTAGATAAGACAATTTAATTTTACTACTATCTATTATAAACTGTCAAATTTCTTTGTCCAAATGCTTTTTTGTCAAAAAAATTTCGTGGGCAGGGAAAAAACTCCACCAAAAACATTTGCGTACGTACGCGGTATAGTCCTCCGGCCCGGGAGACATTTTGAAAATTTCCTTTTGGCCCGCGCTTAAAAGTATTTGCCCACCCCTGGGCTAGAGCGTTGGAGATCTTAGGAATTAGACGCACGCGGAGCGCGTTTTGGTACCTTGCGCTCGAAAATATTTAATATCTTCCAAAATAAGAGAGATCCCAACTTTTTGTAAACTGGGTTTTGTAGATTATAAAATAAGGATTACAATGATATTTTTTTAATTCGATTCAAATTGGGGTAAAGGGGTGATATAAGCTTATAAACAATTAAATTGCAATTGTTTATAAATTTTATGCAAAAATTTTTTTTAAACAATATCTTTTCAAACCTTAAGTAACAAAGTACAGAATAAAAAAAATCCGACATAAATCCGAATAGTAGAACTGGAGATATAAAATTTCAAATAGGCAAAGGTTGGAGAAAATTCAAATATCATTGAAAATTTAAATGGGCATAGTTTCAAAAGAAAATTTTTTTGAGCAAAATCCAAAAATACGGGTTGTTATATTTACGTATAGAAGCTGTAAAAAAAAATTTCAGGCGATTCTAAAATGTCAAGTTCAAATTTGCTCAGATTTTGTACGGTTTGTAAAAGAACGTATGCAGAATGTAATTTGACAATGAATTTAAACAATTAACCAACGGTTTTTGTTTTCACTTTTATTTTATTAAGTTTGATTTTATCATTGTTGCTAATAAAAACTATCTACGTTTGTAAACATATTATTACACAAGCACATTAAATAATTATTTACGCACCCGATGGTACACATTGCCAATCTCATTATCAATTAGGTATATTAAAATTTATAAGAGTTATGGTCGAATTTCGACCACAGGGCGACCTCTAGTATTTATATATAATATTGTCTTGTATACGAAGTCTGACAAATAAATTATTGACACCACTGAGTTTCTCTATGAATAAAGGTTTTTATTTATAATTTCTTAAAACTATTTACATATTATTTATAAAATCTTACCTATGAATAAAGAAACGACATTTAATGTTAATAATTATAAATGCCAGTTCCCAAAATTAAAGTGTAGAATCATAATGAATATTAATAAACAAGTAACCATAGTAACATGAAAAATACGGGATGAAACCTTACATCACCCCTCCTAGGAAAAAAATATTTGTAAAATATTTTCATAACAAAATTTTATATGTAATTTTTTTTTTATTTTTCTCTATTTGCAGGTGTTATAGAACTGGAAGTAGTTTAGAGATGTGAAACAGGTTTGATTCCGTCTTCTTGTGGCCTGTGTCAACTCTGTAAATTGATTTTGATAATATTTCAATAATTTTATAGGGTCCAATTTTCAGTTCATCTAGTTTTTTCCTATTGAGTTTGTTTCCATTTTCGATATACACCAAATCCCCAATATTAAAATTGATGTGTATGCGATCCTTGTCATATCTTTTTTTATTATAATTATGGTATTTTATGCTATTTTGTAAAGCCTTATTTCTTTTTTGATCTAAGGTTTGTTAGTTCGCTAGTTTGTTTTAATTCTGTTGGTAGCATACGAGAGTCTATTCCATTCATTAAGTATGTCGGTGTATATTTTGTTACAGTGTGTTCAGTGTTGTTATAATTGTTCACACAATTTTTAGCCACTGTTGTCCACGCTATTTTCTTTGTACTTTCATTTATTTTACATCTGATTTTGTTTATTAAAGTTTGGTTTAAACGTTCATTTAGACCATTCGAAAATGGTGAATTTACAGCCGTGAAGACTATTGGTATTAATTTGTCATTCAGAAAATTTTTAAATTCTTTCGAATTAATACCTGGATATTGGTCTGATAAAATCATGCCAATGTTTTCATTTTCAGTTATGTTCTCAATTAGTTTTATAAAATCGGATGCATTTTGAGTCTTGGACGTAAGTATGTAAGCATATCGCGTGAAGTGGTCGACAAGAAGGTGCATGTACTTTTTTGTTGATCTGGATCCTCCGAATCCGCCTATTGTGTCAATTGAAACTATTTCAAAGGGTCTTGTGGCTGGTCCCAAGTGCGACATGAGCCCATATTTTTTTTTTCCTCTTGACTTGTTTTTGATACATATTGTACAGTTTTTACATAAATTTTGAATGTTCCGATTTAGGTTTTTGGCAGTATAGTATGTTCCGATCATCCTTTGCATTTGTTGAATCCCTATGTGACATAACTCTTTGTGTACTTTTTTCATCCATTCTATGCTGAAATCTTCTGAAAGTATGATTTTTTCTGTGTCTTTACATTTTTTGTAATAAACATTCCGTTTATTAATAAGTTTTTCTTTTTGTAGATTTGTATTTTTTTGTTGGTCTTCTAAAATATCTTGTAGTTTTATGAAATTTACAATTTTTAGTTGGTCTTCCATGTTTTCATCTGGTTCCAGAACTGGGTTCCTACTGAGACAATCAGCCTCCAGATTGTATTTTCCAGGAGAGTATTTGATCTCAAAATTATATTGAGAAAGATAGTATATCATATCACCAAGTTCTTCATCGGTTCGCGATTTTATGTTTTGATTTTCAAGAGGTTTGTGATCACAAAAAACAGTAAATTTTTTATTCATCAATTTATGTTGCCAATATTTTACGCACTCTTTTATAGCTAAACATTCTAGATATATGGCTTTTTTTCTTTTTTGTGCCTCATTTAATTTTTTTGAAAAGTAGGCAACGGGTTTTTCCTCTCCATTTATTTGAGGTTGCTTCAGTATTCCGCCTACACCTAATAAACTAGCATCTGTGTAAATATGTATTGGTAAATTAGTGTCGAAGATAGTCAATGCTGGTTGAGAACACAACATATTCTTCAATTTGTCCAGTGATTCCTGACAACTACTGGTCCAGTTGAATACTTGACCTTTTCTAAGTAGATTGTGTAAAGGATCCAATATAATAGCTATGTTTGGCACGTACTTGTGATAAAAGTTTATTTTTCCCAAAAATTGTCTCACGTTTTTCTGAGTTTTTGGAGTTGGAAAGTTTTTAATAGCTATTAAATTATCTTTTAATGGCCTAACAGAGTTATTTTGTATTATATGGCCCAGATATTTAACTGAATCCGCGGCGAATTTGCATTTTACAAATTTTAATTTGAAACCTTCAATTTGAATTGCTTTAAATAGCCGTGTTAGGTGATCAATATGTTCTGAAAATGACGACGAAAATACCAGGATATCATCTATATAACTTACTGCGAAATTAGCGAGTTTATATTTTCGTATTATACTGCCCATTATCCTTTGGAATATAGCTGGTGCCGTTTTGAGGCCAAATGGAAGACAAGTCCATTGGTAATGGCCTTCTTGGGTGACGAAACCAGTCTTTTGTTTGTCTGTCACGCGTAATGGTATCGACCAGAATGCTGAATTAATATCTAAAGTTGAGAAAAACTTACAGCCTCGGGTTTTTTCTACTAGATCTTCGATAAGAGGAAAAGGCTGTGATTGGGGCATTACTATTTTATTCAAATCTCGAAAATCGATGCATAGTCTTGACTTTTTATTTTCGTCCCTTTTAAATGCAAGCGTTACAGGTGCTGCAAAAGGACTGTACGATTCTTCAATTAGTTTTTTATCTAACAACTTTGCTATCTGATTTTCGATTTCTTTTTTTTCCTCACTCGTACAACGATATGGCCTCTTACTGCAATACTTTTCTGTTATCAGTTCAATATGTGCTTCATAGCCTGTAACCCGACCGATGTCGTACTTATCTTTAGCAAAGACAGATTTGTTTTTTATTATAAGTTCGTCTATTTCAGCTTGTTGATGGCGATTAAGATGGTTTACATGAACCTCAAAGTTTACCTCCTTAATATTTTCATTAAAGTTTATAACATTGATGGCTTCTAGATTTTTTGAAATGACTCTTGTTTTATCATCGTGTTCATCTATTTTTGAACTAAGTTTTTGTTTTATTTCTAAATTTTCATTTTGTATTAAATTATATTTTTTTATACAATCCAAGCCGATTAAAAAATCATATTTAAAATGCTTATTATTTACAACAAAAACGTCGATTTTTTTTTCTATATTAAGAATTTTTGCTTGTATTGTTACCATTCCATCTGTTTCGTTTACACCATTAATCGTTCTTAATTTTATTTTTTTCACCTGATTTTGATTCTTTTTTAGATGAACTAATTTTGAATTAATCAATGAAACATTTGAACCGGAATCATAAACTCCAAATACTTCCAATGTTCCATTTATTAATAGTTTAAGTTTGATTAATGGTGTGGTAGCGAGTTTTTTTGATCCACGCTTTTAAGTTCCAATTCCAGCACTGAGTTGTTAATATTTTGTATTTTTCCTTTATTAGGATTAAACCAACATGACGATTCATGATGATAGCGCGTGCCTTTATTATTTTCCTTACAAATTTTGCATGGTGCTAATTTTTCTTTGGTGTTAAAGCTTTTATCTTTCTTAATTTCGAACTTATCTTTATTTACAAGATACTCTAAATTACCTAATTCTCTGTACAGATCTTCGATTTCCATTAAAGTTTCCCTGTCAATTTTGTCGCATACAAAGTTTGGCAGTCCAGCCGCTATAAGATCTATCAGGGTTCCTGTGTCAATTGATTTTCTTACTTCTAATAGCATTTTTTCCTTCTTCACAGCGTAATTTAGTAGAGTTCCTGTTTGATATCTGAACGAAAGAGCATACCTTATTGGGGACCACCCCTTCCGGGCGAATGTATCACAAAAAGTTTTTTTCCATTTTTGCCATTCCGATTCCACTGTGTATTTCATTAGCATGCAGCTATACCAATCCACACAAGCATTTTCTAAGAAATACTTTAAAATTTCGATCTTCTTCTTATCTTGTATAATCATATATCGGTCACATTCTTTTTCAAATTCTTCGATCCATTGTTTAGCATTGAACATTTTTTCATTGAATTTTTCGATCATAAAATTATTTGCAATTTTCCCCAAATTTTGAATTTCATGCATTTCTTGTTTATTTTCCATTAATTTTTCCAGTACTTTTATCACTGTTCCTTCGGAGCCATTTTCAGTATCTGCATTGATTTCCTCCAGGAAAAAGTCCTCGAACTGCACATTTTCGTCCTCATCTAAATAAACTTTAGCTAAATCTTCCGTTAAACTTATCCAAACTTTTCTGGTTTGATTTACTTTTTTAATTGAGTTTTTTATTTTGGAATACGCTTTAGTTTCCGTGAGCACAGTGTGCAACGTTGCTGGCTGATATTTATCTGGTATGTGGAAGGTGCGATTGTCGGGTGTTCCTACAGACGTTACGCACATAATATCTGTTTTTCCGTCTGTAGTTCTTCTAATTGTAAAGCCGAATCTTAATTTTTCTATATTTGACATGTTTAACAAAATGTCGTTTTATAATATTGTCTTGTATACGAAGTCTGACAAATAAATTATTGACACCACTGAGTTTCTCTATGAATAAAGGTTTTTATTTATAATTTCTTAAAACTATTTACATATTATTTATAAAATCTTACCTATGAATAAAGAAACGACATTTAATGTTAATAATTATAAATGCCAGTTCCCAAAATTAAAGTGTAGAATCATAATGAATATTAATAAACAAGTAACCATAGTAACATGAAAAATACGGGATGAAACCTTACATATATATTATTCTTTTTCAATTTTTTTAATCAACCGTGAACTTTATTTGTTCTTTTTTCTAACAGCGACTTTAATGTAAATGAAAGTTTCGTGACGCGTCGCAGCAGGTATTTTATGTTATTTTACTTATTTTGTAACGTTTGAAAGGATAAACCATGTTAATTTCACACAGTAGCAACTGTTGGTATAACTAAAATAAGAATAGGAAAATTCCAAATCTGCGGTTACTATTTATTTAATAAATATTGTTAAAGTTTTTTGGTGACTTCCGGTAACGATACATAAAATACCGTCAACGGCGACAGTGAACAGAGACAGTCCCAAAAACAAATTACAAGCTCTTGGGCTTCCTATAGTAAAAAATCGGTACATATATCTTATATTGCAGAAGAACAATATTTATTTATTTATTTGCTTCAAAAAAATATAAATTTTTTCCACAGATATGAACCAATGAAATAACAATTGACATATTTTGCATTTTAACATTGTGAATAATTGAATATCAGGCAATAGTTGTTAGCCTACAGTTGGCTATTTCAGCCAGAAACAGCGACATATTCTTCAGATCCTCGTGGGAGTAAAAATTGAGAAATATGAGAAACCATAGGTTGGTCGGATACTTATCGGTGATATTCTAGAAGAGCAATATAAATAGCTATATTTCTTCTATCTTTACTTCACTCCCTAATAGTTACTCTGCAGAAATCCATTTACCAAACTTTTAATAAAAACGTTCTCTCGGCATACAAAAGTATCTGCTGCGAGGTGACGCAGTACCCTTTTTTACTTTCATTTATGAAACTCGCTGTTGGTTAAAAGAAATATAAGCACTTTATAACTATACATATAAACAGAACTATTATATATGCATACAACCTATATAAATATACGAATTCCTAATCTTCACTTCAGAACCGTTCTTACTCAAATTTTCACAAGAAAGAGTTTCAAATAAAAGTTGTAGGCCTCAAGGAGTCTAAGAATTATAAAAAGTTGAAAGAAAATCGTTGGAGCCGTTTTCAAAAAAAAAAAAAAACTGAAATAGCTCAAAAACTCCTAGAATAACGTAGAGCTTTAGGTTAACCGATTTCAACCAAAAGCTTCGCGGTACAATTAGATATAATATGAAGGAAAAATTTTAAGTTTGGTATAATTCGGATAAAGCTTTCAATACGATATGACTGGCACACACAGACATGTTTCAAATACCTACTTTTTTGGACTCATGGGACGTCAAAACATGAATTTCCGGTGAAAGCTCGCATTCAAAAATTCGACCCGATTACAATACTTCCTTTACTACATAGTAGTATGTTAAAACAAAGTAAAAATAAAAACTTTAAAAACATCTTTAAAAAATTCCAATTGCGAGAAAAACGTAATTTAAAAAATTCTTATTATTTTTTAAGAGAAGCTGCTGGTGTGATTGGTACTTTGAAAGACTGTCCTTCAGATATATTAACAGCTTTTGCTAATCTTTCTACGTCTAATAAAGCATTTGGTCCTCTTGAAAATTGGACAGTAGCACAAGTAAGTTCAATACTAGTTTCTGTAAAATATTTCACTAATATTCTCGATGAAAAACAATTAATGCCCACAGGTTTTACTCATTGGAAACGTCCTCGAAGGACTAACCGAAAAGCAAAAATCGATGCTTTTGAACGGTGTACAAAAAGTTTTATCTGCAAAACCAAAGAATATACTTAATGAATAAATCATGCACTGTTGTTTAAATGTGATTAGAATTTTATTATCGAATATGCACGAATAAATTCATTGATTAATATGGTACAACTATAATTGTTTCTTACAAACAATTTATATACATTTTTATTTTATTTTAATACTTAATTCCAATATTATTTCTACTTCTTAATTTTATATAGTATATTCGTTGTACTTATATGTACAAAATGTTAAGATCAAAAAAATCTCTGCTTCATATGTGCGATGGGAAAGAAATATAACTAAGCGTACTTATTCATTTATAAATTTTCATATAGAAAATCACAAATATCCCATCATAAATTTCCATACAAAAGAAGCAATTTCTTTCCTTCATCATATGCAAATATATTTTTCAAATGTATATATCTTATAAATTTCTTTAAAATGTTTCTTTTAATAAAATTTAAATTTGAAGGAAGTGTACAATAAAGAAATAAACGTAGAGATCAACAAGAAAAACATTAACAAATATACAAATTGTTGAACATATTTTTAAAAAAGGGTTTACAAATATTTTTTAATTTCATTAATTCGCAATGATTTTGTATTTCTTTTCCGAATTTAATGCTAATGGAAGGAACATTTCCTGTCTTTTCAAATAATGTAAAATAAGACGGGGACAAAACATGTTGGAATCATCTTATGCAAACTATTTCTTTAAATAAAAATTATATACACATTAATTATGTTTTCTTATTATATATAATATAGATAAAATAAATAAATAAAATTCTACTTTATATATGTATATATAAATTTGTAGCGTGAGGCTTTGGGGAGAAAGAATTTTATAATTGTTTTTAAAATCACCTATGAAAATAATTGAGAAAGATATATAAATGTTATGTTGCTTTCTTTCTAAAAAAAATCCAAAATTTAATGGTCGATCAAATGATCATTTTATTGATTATTTATGATAATAGTTGTAAAATGATTTCAACTTTTTGATTGATGTATATTATTGTGTTGGGCTTTCTTTTTTCGTTGAGCTAACATGTCATAAAATGGATTGTGACTGATCGAATGTCGTAAGCATGTCATCCACTCCGTTTTGTCTTCGGCTGTTGCAGCTGACATTCGATACACGGTATGTTTTCCCTCGACCACTTTTCCTTCAGAGTCTGTTTTGCATGCTTTGATAAAATCGGCCCCGCCGCTAGCAAATAACTCAAAGCAATGTGGTTTATGACGATCAGTCGCTTCACGAACCTAAAGTATAAAAAAAAAAATACTTAATTGTTTTTTTTTAACTCTTATAAATTTAAAGTAAAACAATAACAAGGCGAGATCCAGAAAACACCTAACCCACTCTACAGGAGGGAGGGGTATGCTCTCATGTTAACTGCGATTAAATGATATAACATTCGGCAGTATACATGGCGTTACAGTGGAGTGGTTGAAAAAATACAAAGAACGCATTTTATGGTTAACCAATGACCACTAATGGGCTTTAAATGTTGGAATTAGCTATCTATGGCGTTCTTTAGGATGTGGAAAAGCTGGTAATTAATTAAAACAGTAGCTACTGTTGCGTCGCACAACGTTTTGTTAACAAAGTTGAAACTTATTCAGATAAATGTAACAATGAATTTTTAAGGACTGAGGATGATTTTGAACCGAGATATTACTAAAAGAAATGATTCTCTAGAAATCAAATTCTAACATGTTATGCGTTCTTATAGTCTAAGATCCGAATCTACATCCACCTTCACCGAGTTGAAACATATTTTATCATGAATTTAGTATATTAAAAAATATATTTAAAATGGGTTGGCTAAAAAATCCTGGATAGACTATTTTTAATTATTTTTTAAAAAACGATTTTTAATAAAATATTGCAACATCAAGATAATAAAAAATTTTTTATATCATCATAAGTGCTGTTTTATTGCTAACACGTTGATATAGGTTTGTCTGCAAAAAGTTCGGTCCTATTAAGGATTTGCGAATTTTAAAGATTTAATTTAATGCGCGTGGAAATGTGTGACAGAGAGATCCGAGGTACTGTGTAATAATAAAGGACCCAACATCGCTATCGCCTGTGATGTATAAATTTTTTTCTATTTGTTGCAATATTTTAATATGAATCATTTTTTTTTTTTAATAATTCAAAATAGCCTGTCCAGGAATTTTTTAACCAACCCATCTTTTATATATTTTCTAATTTACTAAATTCATGATAATATATGTTTCATTTTATTATCAACTCGGTGAAGGTCGATGTAGGTTCGGATCTTCTAGTATTATGGCAACATGGAATTATCTTATGACTTACAGAAGACTTGGCATGGCTAATCCAAAGTGTTGACTGACTTTACCTTCTAACGCAGTGGTTCTTAACCGGGGTTCGGTCGAACCCAAGGGGTTCGGTGAGTCAGTCTCAGGGGGTAATTCTTTAACTGAGAATTGATATTTAATATCCTCTATGTGCGTACATGTAATGGAAATTGAACTTTGTAATTAAATCCTTGACAAACATATACACGACGTATTTCCTAAGTAACATATTACACAAAAAGTCGGTCGCATACAAAGCGAAAGACAAATTTAAATATTTATTCAACTCCATGAATATTTTCAAACATTCAGACGTAGTTTAATGAAAGAAGACTATAATATTTACACATTTTTTCGTAATAATATATTGGATCAATCAGTAATACTTACTGTAACAAAACAAATTATTATCAGTTTATAGAAAATAAAATACGTCATACTTTCGTTTTATTTTTTACTTTATTTTTGTTGGTCATACATTTTGATGTCCGTTAGGTTGAATTTACCACATCCGGAACGATAAATGTCGCCATTCATTTAACATTTAAAACTAACTATACTAACTCATACTTTTTTCATTTTTTATTTAAATTGATTGAAATGCAAGAAATGCATTCTTTTTGTAAGTAACTTATGAACTTTCGTCTTGTATACCTTTTTGTTGTAGTTGAAACTATGTTATAATAGCTGTTTTTGGGTTGAATATAATTTTAAATAACCTTAGCAATGATAATCATTAATTAATGTCATATCTAGTCAATACTAATTAAAAGATATTAGAGTCTCATACATTTTTCCACGCAATATTTTAATGTGTATATACTGTATTCATATTTTAATTTAAAAAGTAAACTATTTTTTCGAGAATTAAAGAATTACTTCAACTTAAGGATGTTTGAGGGGTATAAAAATAATGACAAACAAAAAAAATACTAAGTATTACATTTTTAAATTGATTAACTAAACCGTTCAAAAGTTATAACAATTATTAAAAAAAACGGTTTTAACTTTTTTATATGATTCACTCAGTAGACTAAATTTATTTCAACTAATGTAAAAAATATGGTAAATATTTCACCCCAAAATTAGGTTAGAATTCTTTGTACGATTGCAAAGAAAAAAGTTAGAAACAAATCGACAACCTGATTTTACAAGGTTTATATAATATAGATAGTATAAATTGAGGTATATATAACTACTGCCAAAAGTAAGTCGACTATTTTCGATTTAACATTTTTTCTCATTTGAATCAAATTTATTATTTTTTTTTTTGCTATTTGTTTTGTTTTTTGCACTAGATCAGCGGTCTAGGTAGCGCTATGCATAGTGTTGCTGATAAGTAATTTTAGCTGGCTCGATTAGGCTGGAGGTTTTATATTTGTCGTCTAGCGTCCTATTTTATAGCAGAGCTTGCAAAATTGTAAAAAGTAGTTCTTAATATTAAACTCCAAACAGTTGATATTCATAAATTGTTAGTGTCCAATAATTTTGCTCTCGATTGTACTTCCAATTCATCCTTAACGCACGATGTAAAACATTTTTTTAAACAATTTGTAAACTATTAGGGGAGACCAGATACAATTAAAGCATATGTAATGTAAATTTTATTTCTACAAGACTTGTGAATTAGTTCAGAATTCATTAAGTTTGCTTACTTGTGAATACACTATTCCAATACCCGTAAGCTTAAACTCAATCAGTAATGAACTAATCCAGGACTGCTGTAGAATTAAAACTATCCACTCTGTTTCAACCAACTTTTGTTATGACCGTGAGGTATCCAAAACTTAACTTCAGAGTTAGTTGATCTTTAAGTTTAAGCTTCTATTGTTTTTTTTTTTTGTGGAGGAGCGCTATGATTTTTCAACGAGTAAAAACTTGTTCAACATAATATCCAACAATTGAAGATAATCTTGATTATAATATAATCAATCAAAACTAGGTATAATTTTCAAAATAGTAAATGATAAAAATAAGAAAAAAATTTATGGAAATTTTTGTAGGTATACAGGGTGTACCAGCTAGACCGGCCATTAGAAGTTTCCGGAGAACCTGAAATAATAGAAATCTGAAAATTGGGATTAAAACCTAACTGCATTGGAGCTACCTTCCTAAAATATTTTTAGTTTTCTGGCACTTCCGGTTATACCGGAAGTCGACACTAAAATCGTTATTTCAAATGGCATGCCCTATTTTTCTTTACATAAACTCGATTGAGTTAATAATTCTGAGCATCTTTCATAATAACAAGATCTCATCTAATCCTTAAGGTTTTCGAGAAAAAATACTTTTTTTGAAAATTTCGCAGCAAACGGACATCTTCTAAAAGGTCCATAACTCCCACAATAATTTGTGTTGGAAGCTCGACATAGGCTCGTTTGAGAGCTCAAAGATGCTGTTACACTCGAGAATATCAAAAACAATCAAATTTTGTTACTAAGTATCTCCAAGTGCATCGTAAAGTAACACGTGCTTAATTGTGCAAAATTTCAATTTTTTTAAATGGCACTACCTAATTTTATTTGCCTTTTTTGGTTCTTCTTAAAATTCCCCACATTTTCATAATTCATATCCCTATAGCCAAGTGTGAGGATTTTCGAGTTATCGTGGAAAATATGAAAATTCAACGTTACATCTGTAATTTATACTGCGTAGCCGAGCTTTATGCTGTGGTTGGCTATGTCTTGAGGTAGGTTTGATTAATAACACTGTGTATGAAACATAGAGGGAGATAGATCTTTAGGCGAACTTAGCTCTTTGTCCACTGAATCAAGCGATAACGCCCTCAGTTTGTTGACATACCGCTCCGAATTTAAGCTTTCATCATAGGTAAAATAAAATAATTTATTGTAAAAGGTCCGTTACTCCCATATTAAATCTTATAGAAAGCTCAACATAGGTTCATTTGAGAGCCCGAAGATGCTGTTACACTAGAAATCTAGAAATTATCAAAATTATCAATTTTTGTTTCTAAGTACCTCAAAGTGCATCAAATTCAAACGTGATTGTTGCAAATAATGAAAATAGAATCTTTTATTCTAAGTTTATGGCCAAACCACAGTTGGCCATGGCTACCTCTAGGGGCTTCAATAACGAAATGTCATAATATTTCGATTCAAGTTTGTTTTCTTTAAAAATGGAATTCAATAATTACGACAACCAAGCAATTTTAAACTTATTTTTTATGCACGGAAAGTGTGACAAAATCATTAGCAGAACATGCAGAATGTTTAACGAAACGTACCCAAATTTGCCGAGAATGACCCGCTCAAAGTTTAAACGCATTGAATCAAACTTTCTGCAATTTGGCCAAGTAACGGCGCAAAGAGATGTTCAAAGGGCTATCCTCGATGATGAAGAAATTGAAGTGGATATCTTGGCGTATTTTGAAGCTCATCCAAATGCTTCCATCCGATCAGCGGAACTAGTCCTGGGCAGAGTTTCGAAGTCATCAATACAGAGAATTTTGCAAAAGCACCATTTCCATGATTTCAAATTTATACCGGTACAAAATATACATCTTCCAGATCCAAGGGAGAGAGTGACCGTATGTGAAATGCTTATTTTAAAAAGCCAGGAGGATGACCAATTTTGGAAAAAAATTATTTGGACTGATGAGTCCAAATTTTCACATGAAGGATGTTTTAATCGGCACAACCAACATTACTGGAGCACAACAAACCGTCATGTAATTCGGGAAAGAAATTTCCAAAACCGTTTCTCTTTTAATGTTTTCTGCATAATGATGGACAATAAAATATTTTATTTTATCTATGATGAAAGCTTAAATTCGGAGCGGTATGTTAACATACTGAGGACGGTGGTTGAAGACTTCTTAGATAACCTACCGTTAGCTATCAGAAGAAGTTGTTACTATCAACTCGATGGGGCACCCGCTCATTGCACTCTGGAGGTGAGCCAACAGCTAAGCCGTATGTTTGACGACAGATGGATCAGACGTCTTGGTCCGTGGCCTTGGTCTGCAAGATCTCCAGACCTAACACCTCTAAATTTTTATCTTTGGGGACACATTAAGAGTCAGATGTATGCAACCGTTGTAAATAACCGGGAAGAATTAGAACAGCGTGTAAGAACAGCATTCGCCAACTTAGATCCTGACAAACTGCGACGGGTTACAACGGAGGGTGTTCCCAAACGGGTTGAAAAATGTTTGGAAGCCAATGGCAATAATTTTGAACAGTTATTGTAGAAAATTTATTAATTTTATTAACTTTTTTAATAAACAACAGGAAAATTCCATTCGAATTTGACTAAAAGTTTTTACTGTTTTTTTCTTAAATTTAGTTAATCTTATAACAATTATTATTTCGACAATGCGACAGTTGTACCAAACCCTTCGAATTATTTCAGCGAATATTGCACTTGAGAATGTTGAGAATAAACCAAGGATTCGAAACACTTGTCGCTCTCGATCGTAAGATTTTAAACAAAAATTGGATACGCAAATTTATTGACTTTTATTGTCATTTCTCAATTAAGTTTAAATGGTTATCAACACGTTATCGCTTGATTCAGTGGATAAAGAGCTAAGTTCGCCTAAAGATCTATCTCCCTCTATGTTTCATACACAGTGTTATTAATCAAACCTACCTGAAGACATAGCCAACTACAGCATAAAGCTCGGCTACGCAGTATAAATTACAGATGTAACGTTGAATTTTCATATTTTCCACGATAACTCGAAAATCCTCACACTTGGCTATAGGGATATGAATTATGAAAATGTGGGGAATTTTAAGAAGAACCAAAAAAGGCAAATAAAATTAGGTAGTGCCATTTAAAAAAATTGAAATTTTGCACAATTAAGCACGTGTTACTTTACGATGCACTTGGAGATACTTAGTAACAAAATTTGATTGTTTTTGATATTCTCGAGTGTAACAGCATCTTTGAGCTCTCAAACGAGCCTATGTCGAGCTTCCAACACAAATTATTGTGGGAGTTATGGACCTTTTAGAAGATGTCCGTTTGCTGCAAAATTTTCAAAAAAAGTATTTTTTCTCGAAAACCTTAAGGATTAGATGAGATCTTGTTATTATGAAAGATGCTCAGAATTATTAACTCAATCGAGTTTATGTAAAGAAAAATAGGGCATGCCATTTGAAATAACGATTTTAGTGTCGACTTCCGGTATAACCGGAAGTGCCAGAAAACTAAAAATATTTTAGGAAGGTAGCTCCAATGCAGTTAGGTTTTAATCCCAATTTTTAGATTTCTATTATTTCAGGTTCTCCGGAAACTTCTAATGGCCGGTCTAGCTGGTACACCCTGTATTACTTCTAAATTATTATTTATCTATTTTACAGTTTGATATTTTTCAAATGGTCTCAGCCAGATATACGAAATGTGAAGATATTTACCAGATAATGACCAAAATGATTAAAACAAATATTCCGTTATTAAATAGTGGGTGTGGAAAAAAGTAAAAGGTCGGTACTAAAAAGTTTTTTAAAGATACTGAGACTTACAAAGCGATGGAAAGTAAGTTTATCTTCTGTTTAAATATTTATTAATTATAATTCTACTACAGTAGTTATTGTTTTAGAATTTTTGACGGCGAAATATTACGAATCTAATCAAAAGCCCGGGATACTGATAGCAGTAAGTGCCTATTTATCAGGGGTAAAAGATCGAGAAAGTGGAAGAGCCCAACGTAACAAATAAGTTTAATTATAATGTTATAGCTTTTAATATGTTCTACCTATTATCACTAGTATTTTTATTCAGTAATAAAAGCTGAAATCTAAACTTCAGTTAATATTTTGTACTAATTAATGTCAAACATTGAATAATTGTTTCACAAAAAAAAAAAAAAAAACTGAAGTAAAAACAAGTAACATGTAGGTATGTATCTACTTCAAATTTTCATAATTTTAAGGTTTACAATTTCTTGCTAAAAAGTGTCATTTATCGTTTTTTCTTATGTTTAGATATTAAACATACAATTTAATATTTTGTTTGTATTTGAAATTATTTGGCAATGAAATTAGGGCTAGTTCTATCTAGTAAGCATGACCCGGTTCTAGTAACTAACCGTGGCCCATTCCCTGTACCCAAGCATGACCCAGTCCTGGCAACCAGGCTTAGGCAGAGATTATCATTCCAGACTACCACCAAGGCTGGGCCAAGACTGGTTGAGCTAAGCTTCTAGAACAACGGTCAGCAACAGGCGGACCGCGGTCCGTTTGCGGACCGCGAAAGGTTGAATCTCGGACCGCCAAATATTGTAATGTAGGTATTGTAGGTATGTCAAGTATAAACAAATACGTAATATTTTTGAACCAATCTAACTGAGTACATACCTAATCTAATTAATCTGTTTTACAATATCGACATCGATCAAAAACATCGCGATGTGTCTTTGCAAATATATAAAAAGGTGTCAACTGAAGAATTTTGGGTCAAACATGTCCCAGAAAAATATCAAAATTGCAAAAAACTTGCTATCAATTTGGCCACTATGTTTGGCTCGACATACATATGCGAAACATCTTTTTCAAAAATGAATTTTTTGAAAAACAAATATCGTTCGAGATTAACAGACGCTCACTTAGAAGACACTCGTCGAATTAGCTGTTCTTCACGAGAATCAAACTTTAAAAACCTGGCTCAAGACCGCCGATGCAATTTTTCACACTAATTTTAGGTAATAAATAGCTGTACTTAATTATTATCAGTTGTTTTTTTTTCTGGACCGTTTAAAAATTTTCGAGCAATATCCGGACCCTAGTTAAAACTTCTTGCCGACCCCTGTTCTAGAGAATTGGGCCAAGGCTGAGCCTATAGTAGTTTTCTCTCTGGGTCTCTTTAATTCACGTGTCTCAATAATACCTCTTTTAGTTAAATATAACCTGAGAAAGTTTCATCAGGAACAGTAGATTCTAATGGTTCAGCATGTATAAGTAAAGTTATGGTTTTCTAGGAAAGGGGTGACGTTATATGACGGAAGTATCAGGTTGCAAGGGGGGGTCTTTTAGTGGTGCGGAGAGTTGTTAACTTGACAACTCACTATTGATCAATTGAATATAAGTATTTAGTCCTAAACTGCAGTGGAGAATGAATAGTTTAGACATGACATTAGTAGTATATTTGGAAGATGAGGAATTATCGGAAGAGGAAAAATATCGTTCGGAAAGGCGGAAGATGTTTAAAAATTGTGATACAGAGGGTGCTTTTCAAATTTTGATGCACCGCCATTTGTAATGGTGAAAAATTTAGACAATACTTTCACTTAAAACCAGTATTGTTTGATTATGTACTGAAATACATAAGGAATCCTATCATACGGCTACTTAATGAACATATTGGAATTAGACAACATCCTGACTATTATGAAATGGGTATTTGTTGAAGCTGTAGGAGACGACTTAGATAGAATGACGAAACCTGGTGAAAAGATTGACGCATGATGACGGACTGACACATGATGACGCATTGATGCATGGATGGCCGGATATTTCCTGGGAATATATAGAATGATAAGAATTGAACAAGCCGGATATAAGACAGAAACTGCAACAAGAATTACTGACCAACTCAAAAACTTCAGTGGAGAATGGATAGTCTAGACATGACACTAGTAGTATATTTGGAAGATGAGGAATCATCGGAAAAGGAAAAATATTGTTCGGAAGGGCGGAAGATGTTTAAAATTGATGATACAGATTCCAATGGTGAACAATTTAGGCAATACTTTCGCTTAAAACCAGTATTGTTTGATTATGTACCGAATTAAATAAGAAATGACTTAATTTCAAAACCATACAATAAACACAAAAATCCAATACGTCTAGAAGCAATTTAACTTATTTTTTAAGGTATTATTCTAATTCAAAATAAATGTAATAAAAAATTTATTTTTTAATTCTTTTTATAATTTTCGTCAGAAGCAGGGAACGTAAGCTTTATAATGACATGTAATCATTAATTTTGAAATAATATTTAAAGAGATCTTGTCTTATTCAAAAACAAAACCTTATAGAATTAATAATAAGTATAATGTATATGATTTAATTATTATATATTTCTATTATATTAAATGTATTTTATAAGTAAAATTATATTTTACTAATTGAACAAAATTTCTCCATCTTCGCTGGTACTTGGTCTTATGTGCCCTGAGTCATAACTATGCCCGTAATCATCAGATTGGACATGTGGTGCTGGAAACTCATTCGTAATACTTCTTAGTTCAGCATTACCAACTAATAAAGATATTTGCATCCTCAGCTGAATTTGCTCATACTGCGGAAGCTTTTTTACAATTTTTGCCATAGATTTAAAGAAAAGGTCTGTTTCGTCAAATTTATTTTCCACAGGAGCAGCTTTTCTTTTAGCAATCTCTTTCAATAGTTGCAATCGTCCCTCAGAGTGTGATTTCTTTTTCTTCTCTTCTATAATGTTATCATTCATACCATCTGATCTGTTAATATTATTCTCATCAGCAATAATTTCATTACAATTGATTGGTATTATAATGGTTTCTGTCTCAACAGTTGGAGTAACATTTTCTAAAATGTCAACCGCTCTATCCTCAATGTTTCCATTCTTATCTGAGCGCTCATCTCCAACAATATTAGTAGTTGTTGATCTTTGTGAAGAAGGTAATGCATCTAAGAATGATAAAAGATCAGATCTCTTCTTTGCTGCCTCCCCACTCGAACCAGTACCAGGATGTCCTTTGTGCGAATATAATAATCCCGTATGTAAGCCCATCTTTTACAGCAGTCAGAACCTGCAAAAATGGAACTTATATTATTATTTGTGTCGTTAAAGTTCAAACATGGCCATCTCCATGATAACGCAAAACGCAGAAAAAGAAGATTTTTATTTTAAGGCGGGTTTGAAACATAGTTGGAGATTCGTAAATGTTTTTAAATATGTTTTAATGTCTGAGAAGTAACTCATCACTCTAAATAGCTATACATTCTTTATTTTTTCTAGAAAAATGATTTTAATTTTGGAGATGGCTCCGTTTGATTTGAACGGACAAAACTTGGCCATGTTTGATTTAACATTAGATGGAGTTGGCTGAATTTGATATGCCATTCTAGTCAAATCACAATCAGGGATGACACAAATAAAATTACGCATAGTGATGATAAGTTTTATTGGCAACCAAAATTAAGTTTATATGACGTCATATTGTAACATCTATGCCTTAAATTAGGTTTGAAAACAAAATATTAATTTTATAAAGGAGTTACTAGTTTAATATAACAGATAGCATACCATAAGTATGCAAAATCTATCTCTTCATTATTTTCATAACTTGGTACAATTTCATTTACGTTTAATACAGATTTCTAAAAATTTTAATTTTCAAATTTATATTCCCAGTCTTGTCCATAATGTTTATACAATAGCCGTTAATATCATAATTTAGCGGGCTTTATTTCTCTATGTTTAACTGTTTTTTTTTTTCAATTCAACAAGCCGTTTTTATTGTTGTTCTTTTCATAGGTAAGAATTACGATTTTATCTTCGCTTGTAGGCAATAATAGTAAACTATTGAACTTTGAATGGTAACTTAGTCAAAAAAATTTGGATAACCCTGGTAGAAAACTATACCTAGTAGTAGCAAGAATTGAACGATTAAAATACAATTACTCACAATTTTGTTGTCTTTTCTATATGTTTAATATTTTTTATCGATACTGTTATTTTTTAAGTTTTATTAGGTGGCAAAATCACTATTTTATTGTCCATTTTTCCTCTTAAAATCAATAAAAACACTAAAGTTGACTTCTTACAACAGTGAGACTTTGAGTTTTGAAATGACCGAAAATGCCTTATTATTGGTTGAAATGGAGATGGCGCGTTTTGTTCTGTAGTGATGTATAGAGATGGCCAAGTTTGAAGCAAAATCAAAAATTTAATGATGTTTTTTTTCCATTTAAAAGGGGTTTTGGTCAAGTTTGAATTTACAAATCTATTTATTGTGCTTCAATCTTTGTATTAAAAGTAAAAACTCAAAAAATTCAAGAAATGGAGATGGCCATGTTTGAACTTTAACGACACATTTCTTCTATCAGACATTTGGTCACAAGAGAGTCTTTTCGGTCCCTGGCTTTTCAGTATCAAGTAAGGCATAAGCGCCATAATAAGAGAAGTTACTGAGGTCATTATAAAAAGAATGTTGGGTTTGATTATTCTATCCGCAGCAGAGGATGAGCTACAAAAGATCAGAATCCAATTATTTTTATTGGAACTATGCAAACTGCGTCGGTCTGATAGACGGGATAAAAGCTCCCAAAAAAGTGAATCGTTATACTATAAAGAGTAGGTATTACTCAATTGTTTAGCTAGCACTTAGTGCTGCCGAATATAAATTTATTTGTTTATAATATATTCCCGTATCATTAAAAATGACAATGCTCATGCAAATCTATTAAAGTATATAAACTAAATAACTTGTCAATCAATAAATAATTAAAAATATTAATCTTCCATGACGTCAAAATGGGTTCCGTAAAAATAGAACAACAACAGACTACATCACATCTCTTATAATGCGGTATGCAGAGGATTTCAGACTTACAAAAATACATATGTGATATTTTTCGACGCTGCAGAAGCTTTTGATATGACATGGAGGTCCAAAATTCTGAAGACACTTTGTAAAACCGGTATCAGAGGACACATGTACAAGTTTATTGAAGATTTCCTCCGAGATAGAAAAATGGTGACCAGAGTTCAACATGGTTACCCTAACACTTATGATCTTCAAAATGGTATACCCACAAGGGTCTATTCTCAGCCTCACTCTTTTTTTGATATTTTTAATTGATGTTAAGTTGATCTAGCAATATCGTTTTATGTAAAGAAGTGCACGTTCAGTCAATGAATGAAAATCTTACACGAACAGTGACTACAATTTCTTTTGTTGGGGGCTCCGCCTCCAAACCCCGCTAAATGGACCTCGTGGACCCCTTCGGCATTACTTGATGGATGTATTTATATGAATTAACTTGAAATACATGACAGTTCTCATAGTTACGTCTTATTTAACAGATTTATCAAAATCATTTCCCATAAAAAAAATTCGTCTTGAAATCCGGTTTTTATCGAAAACGAAGCGAAAACTCGCAATATACGATTATTAATTTTCGTTTTCTTTTGAATTGTTTTATCAGGAACCGTTGTCAATTCTTGGCGTCACGCTAACCTTACTCTCCTCAGAAATTAATTACCGTATTTGCCGGACCATAAGACGCAACCCAAAATTTATCTATAAACTTTTAGAAAAAAGTATGGTTTGGAAGGTAAGACGCACTGACATAATTTTTACAAAAAAAAAAAAAAAAAATTTTATTCCTTTATTTATATTTTATTTCACTTTATTTTTGTAATATATAGGTATTTCTGTGTAGGTAAGTTTAATATTATTTATTATTATAATTATTTATAATAATAATAATAGGTATTATTAATATTATATTATTATATTAGAGGACTATTTTAAACGCATCGGACCATAAGACGCACCCTGATTTTATGTCAAATTTTCAGAGTAAAAAAGTGCGTCTTATCGTCCGGCAAATACGGTAATTAATTATATGACAATTAATCAAATGAATACGACACATGAAATACAAAAATTTCAATTTAATAAAAATTGTCCTTGTAAAATATAAAAACTAAAGGTGAATTAATAAGAAATATTTTATCGCAAATAATGTTGTCATGAGGATGTTTTGTCATGGGGATATTTTGTCTGGGGATATTTTGTCAGGGATATTTTGTCCGGGGATCAAAACGCCTGCTACCTACCCTATTATTCACCCATATAAATTGTTATCAACACTTATGTGATTAACCAAAGATTTAGTCGTTAATGACGACCAAGATGTTACATCGACTATTCATAAATAAATATGGAAAAAAAAATAATAAAATATCAAAAATTGCACCTCATATTATAATAATAAATTATAATAGATAGTTACATACCTGACATTTTAAGTATGGTCCCAATTTCATTCCACATTGATTGTTTTAATTGGCTTTTCCTATACTCCTTGCTTTTTATATTATATAATGCTTCGTGATTTCTTACGAAATCGATTAATACTTCATCCTTTTCGCCAGTCCACATTATGATAACACAAAACGTTCACAAATAAACAAAAATGACGGCCACCGCCACGATAAAAAGCGGTACCGCTTTTTGACGTTCTCTAAGAAACCAACCAATCAACCATTTTGGTTTGCACCGACGTTTCAGTGACGTTATTCACCGCTATACGTACGCAGTAATATTGCGGCACCGCTCTTCTAAGAAACCATATCTTAATAGTGACCCCTGGCAGGGGGCGACTGAAAACTAATTTCAAAATTCCCTGACGTTTCCATAACTTTTCCCTGATTAAAAATAAAATTCAAGGATATCAACACAAAAAAATTCCTGAAAATAATTTTACTATACTTAACTGAATAGGCATTTTCGGAAAGGCCTGAATTTTTAAACTTTTTAGGAAACAAAAGAAAAAAATTATCTTCTAAAGTGTTATAATGCATAAAAAATATTTTTTTTGTGTTATATTTCTGTTTGTTTCCGCACTAAACTAATTTTAAATAATTATTATTTATAATTTTTATATTAATCTATCACTAATCCCATACTACGAATTTAAATTAATCTAAAGAGTAGGCTCCTTGCAATTAAATCTTCGTACTCCTTTACAATGCCAATATCATATTTATCTTTAGCAAACGTATGCTTGAATTTATTTATTTATCCTTCAATTACATTTTTGTTTTCCATATCTAAATGCTCTGTTGTAGCTATGAATTTTGTTATGCATAAATTTTTCATTAAAATTAATTAATAAAAAAGGTCACTTAGTGGCGTGGTGGTAGATAGTTGCCTTATAAGCCAGTGGTCCTGGGTTTGAATCCCAATGAAAGTCTAAGATGTTTTTCATGGGTTTTTGGATTCGACGGTCGCTAATGATCATAGTAGTTGTACGGTCTTAAATAAACCAAAAAATAAAACTTTATAAAAACGTGCAAAAGGTGTGGTAGAAATGATTTTTAAATATTTTATGTATAAGTAGGAATCCAATTTTTCGACCTTGGGGGAGGACCGTACGTGCCGCCGTCATGTTTATATGTGCAATAAATAGTTTCGTAGCATTATATCGGCAACGGTTCGCTTTACGACAAAATATGAAGTTAGAAAAAATAAAGAATACATAATTTTCTACATTTTACGTCTTCACATTTTTTTATACGTCTGATATGTTAAGAGTTACAGCGGTGCAAAAATAAAGGTTCTTTAAGAAATAGGTCAATTTTGCATTTTCCTTATTTTCAAACAAATTTTATAATTTTAGTAGATAGAAAGCTAAGTTATTATCAACAACCAAAAATAAAGGCAAATTGGCAAATAAATATAAATGGTTTTACCTTATTACACTATGAAATATATTAATACTTTGTCAACAAGACTATTTTAGATTTTTATAGTAGAACAGGTACAAAATCATTGATGTTATTATTGTTGAAACAATGTTGGTTCAAACAAAAGAACGATTTTTGGCAAATGAAAACAATGTTCATCTGATTTCGTTGTTGACAAAAAAATTTGAAGAAATTGCTATTTTGAGTATTAATACTGCGATTTCCTTGATCTGAGCGTTTGATTACCGTTTTCGTCTTTAGAGAAATTGTGGATCTTTTAGTTCCGCTTACAGCACTGACACCACATTTAACAGTATTTATTTTTGCTAACCTCAAGAGCCAAAGTTCCTTGAAGACTTTATTCTGCAAAAAGTTTGAAACAAAAAGAAGCAGCTGAATGCATTTTCTTTCTTCATGCCTTTAGTGGCTGTGACACAACATCGTTCCTTTTTAACCAAGGAAAACTGATGTTCTTGTTGATTGTTCAAAAAAAACCAAAACTATAGCATATTACTAATAGCATCATTGACATCTTCAAACAACATTATGCCGAACCATCCAGCATTGTAGACGTTGGAGCACAGTTCCTTGTCGCTTTGTACGGCTGTGACATGGAAAAAGAAACCTTAGAGAAACTCCGTTATAAATATTTTGCAAAAGCATCTATAAAAAACAAGTTTAATCTTGCCTCTCTGCCCCCAACTAGGATCGCCGCATGGCATCGTTCATTTAGATTTTAGAATATGGGGAAGGTTGGGTATTTGAGAACATCGGGTAATTTAAAACAATTGAAAAATAGTTGTTCCTTTTTTTGCAAAAATGTTCATAAGTGTTTGAATGAAAACCATTAGTTCCTGGATAAAAAAATATTTAAATTGACGTTCACATACACTGTCACGGTAAGAGTAAATAATTAAAATTTGATCTTTTGTTACAATTTTTACCGTATATGTAAAAATCTTTTAAAAAATTATTTTTTGAACTTTAGGGCGTGATATTTTGTTATTATCTTTCATGTATAATCGATTTATTAATTTTATGTGGCTATTATTCAATGAAGAAAATATTTTAAGTAATTTAAATTGCCTAAATCGGGTAATTTGAAACGATTTTCGCGAGGCAAATGTGAATGTTTCTTATTAATATAATAAATGAATTATTTTACAATTTTTTTGAAAAATTTTCTGAATTTAAACTATGATGCAACGATGCGTTGAGTTGTTGTTTAGTTTGATCAATTTGTTTGCATCAATTTTATGTTGTGCTGTTGTTTCCAATAATTATGAATGTTCTAACGATAAAAATTTATTTTTTTAGATGCCCAGAAATTACACAAGGAAAAGCTACACCAATTGAAAATCTTCAACGTCCAAGACAATGTTAGATGTGGAAGACTTTCCTTAAACAAAGCAGCAACAAAATACAGAGTTTCAAAATCTACATTATTCCGACAAGTGCATCAAGAAGAATTTAAGAAACCAAAAAAAGGAAAGCACCCTCCCATAAAAGTCGTCATTAATGACAAAAAACTCGTTTATTGGCCGATGTCTGGCTATCAACGCTCGGCCTATTAATAGAAATTTGTTAATGGGCCATTCTGGTTAATTGCCGGTCGTCGTCTATTCGATCATCATTCAATATTCGTTCGTCGGTCGAAGATAGGCCGAAGTCTGGCTAAATAAGTTTTTGCTCATGCACAAATAATTGAAAGTTAGATACCTTACTATCAACCCTAGGTGCCCTGAGGGGGCCCAAAGTCACCCTGAGTTGTGCGTCACTTTGAGTCTATTATATTTGACTTATGTTTAAGGTGATTTGTGTTTTAAGATTTATTGAGCATCAACGTTCAAAATAATTGTATCTACAATGTCTAAAATATATAAACGCGTTGATGTCGACAATTAAAAAAACTTGTAAGTAGCGTAGATTTTATAAATAATGTGGATAGTGACAATAGTAAATAGCGACAAAGCGATAAATCTTTAACGATTGAAAATGTGAATGACGGTGATAGTGGTAGTAGCGGTAGTGTGATAACTGATAAGTCAAACTGGGTGTCGTGATGATGATATAATGTAGTAGGTATATAATGTGTAATATGTTGTAATATTATAGGAGTATAAAATAAGTTGTGTAAAAAGAAAAATAATTGATAATGGGTCAAGCGTTTTTTTTATAAAATATTAATATACTGAAAGGGACAAAACGTAATATGAAGATTTAATAAAAATCATTGAACACTTATATACTATATTCATTCACAATCCCATGAACATTTAAATTATAAATTAATAATGGATATGTACAAAGTAAATCAATTTGAAACATAAATTTAAAAAAAAATTGTTCTCTGGAATTGCGTCAATTATTTTCAAATATTCGTACCATATAAATACTTTCTTAGTCGCTAATAACCTGGAAGTTGATGCGACTTTAAATAAACGAAATACTAATAATACATACTTTCCAAATGTATTACAAAATTAACCAATGAAGGATTCGTTTCGTTTACATAGAAATTGTCGTTAAACAATGTAATCGCGTGGTAAAGTGTATTATTGTATTTCAGAATAGTTCGTCTATTACTATATCGCCTGTTGATAACCAGTCTATTAAAGTCTCTGACTAAAGTAAGTAGTTCTATTTAATAATTAAATAATAATATAATAAATTTTCTCAAATTAAACTATAGATAGTTTATATTTATTTACCTGATAATATCTAGGTTACTCATAGGGTGAAATTATCAAATAAAAAAATATTAATAGTTAAATTTAATGTTATAGATAGACACACCTAACTGATAGAAGAAATTTTTTTATAGTGGGTTACGACACGTATAGATGTGACCACTCTAGCGTGAGAGCTCGAGGTGGTGCTGCTATCCTCATTAAAAAATCCCTGCTACACCACGAGCACCTATCAACATCTACTGATAACTACCAATTATGCTCTATTTCTGTCAGCTTCTTTTCCTTCCCAATAGATTTATCAGCTGTATATTGTTCACCTTCCACAACAATTTACTTACCCCAGTTAACACATCTCTTTGAATCCTTGGGTAATAGGTTTATTGTTGGCGGCGATTTTAATGCAAAACACTCTCACTGGGGTAGTACTCGCACCTACTCTCGTGGCCGATTACTCAACAGCTTAGTCCATTCCAAAAACGGCACTTTATATCCTCCCAATCAGCCCACATATTGGCCTTCTGATCCAAATCGAATACCAGACGTGGTCAATTTGTTCGTTGCTTCTGCAGTGGGACCCATATTTTGCTCAATCGAATGTTTGAATGATTTATCATCAGATCATTCACCAATACTCCTTACTCTCGATATTACTCCAAACTTAAAACCCAGAATTCCATCATTAATTACGGGTCCAATTAATTGGAATTATTTTCAAGAAATTGTGACCAGAAAGATAGACCTCAACTTATCTCTCAAGACACCTATCGAGATAGAAGAAGCTGTACAAACGTTTACCAATGTGGTGCAGCACTCAGTCAAACAATCGACTGTGCTTCCTAGATCAAAGTCTTCTACTCCCCCCAAAAACTTCCCGAACATATTCTATCCACTCTTCGAGCCAAACGACAGGCAAGAAGCAGGTGACAATGTACGGATATCCCTCCGACAAATCTAACCTTAATCGCCTCTCCTCTCTTTTACGCTACCAACTAGCTACTTACCGCTCCACTCAATTTTCTAAATATCTTGAGACCCTTAATATTGAAGGTAACTCGTTATGGGCTGCCACCAAAAAAATTCTCAAACACCGAAAAATATGTTCTCCTATCCTTGGAGAGGATGGTTCCTGGATACGCTGTGACAAAACAAAATCCACCGTCTTCTCAAAATCCTTTCCTCCCCATCCGGAATTTAACGATCTCGAATACGAACGCCATGTACATAGGTATATAGAAACTCCTCTCCCCCTCGAAGTACCAGTCAGATATTTTCGTTCATCAGAGATAAAGGTCCTTATAGACAAAGCTCCATTAAAAAAATCCCCGGGCCACGACTTAATTTCTGCCGAAATTTTACGTTATTTGCCTCGAAAGGCAATTATGTTTCTTACGGCATTATATAATGCCATTCTCCGAACCACGCACTACCCCGCACAATGGAAATGCTCTATCATTATCCTAATTCCTAAGCCCAACAAACCCAGCTCAAATCCATTATCCTATCGGCCTAATTAGCCTGCTCCCTCTACTATCAAAAATATTCGAAAGACTTCTTAAGAGAATTCTTCCTATTCTTGAAGACGGCAAAAGAATTCCACCTCATCAGTTTGGTTTTCGATCTCATCATTCCACCACGCAACAGTGTTTTAGAGTTCTAGACACTATTTCTGCAGCCTTAGAAAATAAACAGTTCTGCCTTGGGGGGCTTTTCTGGATGTTGCACAAGCATTCAATCGCGTGTGGCATCCAGGATTGCTATTCAAACTAAGAACAGTCCTTCCTACCCAGTATTTCTTAATTATCAAATCCTACTTGTTAGACCGCTGCTTTAGAGTACGATGCAATGCCGAATTTTCCTCCATCACTCCCATTCAGGCCGGAGTCCCACAAGGAAGTATACTAGGTCCAATTTTATACACAATTTACACAACTGATATTCCAATGCATCCCCACACTGTCCTAACTACATATGCAGACGACACAGCAATTCTTACTTCCAATGCAGATCCGTTCCGTGCCTCCGTTATAATGCAGCAACACCTCGACCTCATTTACAAAATGGTGTAAAAAATGGAGAACAAAAATAAATAAAGACAAATGCCAACTAATAACTTTTACTCTTAGAAGACAGATTTGTCCTCGAGTACACATAGATAATAACGCACTTACGACAGTTACTAACGTACGATACCTAGGTTTTCACCTGGATAACCGATTAACATAGAATCCTCATACGAGACTAAAAAGACAAGAACTGAATAGATGTTATGGTTACCTACGATATATGCTAAAACCCAAATCTTCCCTTAGTATTCATAATAAAATAACACTATACAAAGCATTGCTACGACCAATATGGACATACGGTGTAGAACTGTGGGGCTCCACCAAACCCTCTAATATTCTACGAATTCAATCCTTTCAGTCAAAAGTCCTTCGTCAAATTCTTAATGCCCCGTATTACGTAAGTAATGACACTATCCACAAAAATCTGGATATCCCCACCGTTGCGAGCTTAATCACTAAACGCTTCCTTAACTTTCACTCTCAATTATATTCCCATCCCAACATAAATGCCAGAACCCTCTCTTCCTTATCACATCCAAATAATCCTCCACGGCGACTTAAGCGCCGATGGCCTAGAGATCTCCTATTAATAAACAATATTATACAGATTGCAAATAAAGTTTTAAATAATAAAAAAAAATGTTATAGGAGATGCAAGGATTTTATTGTAGAAACTCGACGCAGTCGTTGACTTTTTAGAAAATGTTGACGATACAAAAACCATTGATATAGTTTCATGCAAGTGGATTCTAGGAGAAAATGGCGTATTACTTTGTAAATATCCACCGACTAATGAGTTGGATCCTAAAGTTGATAAGTTTGCTGCAGACTTAAGCGATGCAAATGAAAATTAGGATAAATATCTAGTAGAAATTCTCTATTATGCAGGTGAGTTATTTAGTTATTTTTCTAGAGAATATTTTCTCATCTTGAAATTGGTTTTGCAGTTAATTTTTTTTTTTTTCATACCCTTATGAAAATAAATCTCCTTTTTTCACCTCTTATACTATTTTATATCTAACTCCTTCACTCACAAATATTGCGTCTTAAAAACAATTTTATTTATAATTGCTTTTGCATATTCTAGATGTTGTAACTGAAAAGTTTGGAGATGCAGACGAATCTAAAATTTTTGCTGGCAAAGTAGCCCGATGGTTTTCTGATTGGGTGGACCGTGAGAATGGGCGATAAGAAAGTGGATCTTCATTATAAACCTCCAAAAATTCCCTTTTGATTTTAGAGTGCGTATTATGTACGCCAGGTTTAGAATTCTACTTTTCTATTAAATATTGATTTTGTCTGATTTTTTATTAAGATTGTATGTATTATAAAGTGAATAAATGATTGTACCATAATAATAGTTGAGCTGATTTTATATCATTTCTTTCAATATTTAATTTTATTAATTTATTATATTTGCCATTAACGGCCCGGTAACTTTTGCTGCAGTCGGCCGATAGTCGATTGCCATTAGCGGCCCGGGGTTATCATCCAGCCGACAACCGTACTTGGGCCGTTAACAGTCGCTAATGTTGGGCCAACAACTAGCATCTCTGGTCAAGCAATGGGCCATTAATGGCCCTGTCGCCAAACTTTGTATGGGCTTGTCTTCAATCAAAGTCACGAAAATCAATTGGAAAATACATCTTCGATTGTTGAGAGTCTTTTTATGGCATAACACCCAAATCACTACGAAAGATTGCCTTTACATTTTCTGAAGCCAACAAATTGAAACATAAATTTAACCAATAATCTCAGATGGCTGGTAAAGACTGCTACTATTTATTCATGTCTCGACATCCCTCTATCAGTCTACGAACTCCAGAAGCACCGTCACTTAACCTAATACAAGCGTTTAATGCCACCGAAATTAAACTATTTTTCGACCAACTAGAAGCCCTATAACGTTAATACAATATATTCCTAGTCATCTTATATTCAACATTAATTATGAAATCAGTTTAATACCGTTCAAAGAAACTCGAAAATATTGGCTCCAAAAGGTTTGAAGCAAGTTGGAAAAACGACAAGCGCTGAACGCGGTATCACCACTACCGTTGTTTTTGCGGTAAGTGCAAGTGCTATATATGTACCTCCAATGTTTATCTTGAAAAGAAGGCGTATGTGTGACCTGTTGCTGAATGGCGCTAATAACGATATGATTGGCACGGTTTCTGATTCTGATTGGATAAATGAGTCCATATTCGTTGATTACCTACAGCACTTCATTAATTTTGTTAAACCTACCGAGGACGAGCCAGTCTTGATAATACTAGATAATCACGAAAGTCACATTAGCTTGGGAGCATACACGCTTTTTCGAGAACACAATCTACATGTTCTTTCCTTACCGCCTCATGTATCACATAAAATGCAACCGCTGGACTTAACTTTTTTCAGTGCACTGAAAACTGCATACAATCGACAGTGTGAGCTCTACATGGTTAACAATCCATAACGGATCACCCAATACAAAGTGGCCGAGCTGTTTACTAATGCGTACAACAAGACAGCCAACATAAGCAAAGCGATCATTGGTTTTATAGTGGCTGGAATTCAACCCATCGATACGGACAAGTTTAACGAATGCTTTGCAAATATGCCTTTTATTAATAAATTCAACAATGACAGTCATGATCCAATTACTTCCGTTCGTGATAGTACTACAACTGAGAAAACAAATCCTGTGGACGATCAAGCGACAACATTAGACAATCCTCATGGTCACAATACCACTATTGTTCATGAACATCAAACTGATTTAGCCATTAATACGAATTGCAAAATCTACATTGTAAATCCATTAATCCTTAATCATAACTATGAAAAAGTCTTAACACAATACAGGCCGATCACACAACAAGTGTGTTTTTGCGGACCAACCGTTAACAGCCGAGCACACAGCTTGTGTGTTTTTCTCCGCCGATTGTTAATGGCTACTATTACAAGAGTTCTGTGTTATTTTATTCAATCTTTTATGGCTAATTACATAGCTGATATATCATTTTATAATAAATTGAATAAAATAAATTTATTAAAATTGTATTAAATTTATTATATTAAATTTAATAAATTTAATTATAGTTTATAGTTAATTTAGGCCAATAGCGTAAGTTTGTAGCGGTTACGCGCGGCCACTATAGTGTTAAGGATGATGTTAAGTATTAACGACCATAGGCGGGCTTTGCATCTCATTTTCATTTTTATAGTTCAATCCAATGCAGTCTTTGCATTTGGTTTATTGTTTCGATTGTCAACACACATTTTTTGTTATAAACACGAGAGAATTAGTCTTTTTCCTGGGAAGAGTTAAAAAAGATCCGCTAGGGGAAGCACCGGTGGGGCGGTACATTTGTTTTGAATTCTCTATTGACAATAACGTCAAACGTATAGAATTATAATGGAATTAACGGAAGATGATGTACCTGGAGCAAAATTGAAATTCGCAAAAGTGCAAGATCATCTTGTCCGGGATTTAAAAAGATGACTTGCATGTCGTGGCTTAACCGTGTCAGGTAATAAAAATGTCCTAGTTAAAAGGTTAGTTGGTTCATACATTTTTCGTATATGTCATTGTGTTGTTTGAAAATTTTTTATTTTAAATAAACCAAATTGTTTTTCTTTGAGAATGCATTGCAAATGGTAATGATAAAAATTTTTCGTTGGAATTGTGATATAAATTTTTTAAAACTTTTTTTTTTTGACAATATTTATTTGTTTTAATAATAATAAGACGTAGGTACGTTTGACGTTATTGTCAATAGAGAATTCAAAATATATGTACCGCCTCACCGGTGCTGCCCCTAGCGGATCTTTTTTAAATCTTCCGTGGAAAATGGTTAATTGAAAATACATCAGTACAACACACACGCATATTTATGTGGTCCTGCCAAGAACATATATATTCAGTACATCAGTACAAAAGTTAAATAACAACGTTGTAGATAATAAGTAGATCTACACTTTTTGTGCTAACACCTTTTCCACATAACCTCAAAATTTATGTGAAAAATTCCAATAACCAAGTTTTTATTTTTTTTATTTCTATAGCGATAATGGGTTAAATTTCGTAGGTAGTAAAAATTATTTAGAAGAGGTAGAAAATTACAAAATTTAACTACCGACCTTCATTTTCAAAATTTCCTACTCGAACAAAAAATAAAATGGCATTTTATCCCTCCTCGGTCTCCAACTTTTGGTGGAATTTGGGAAGCAGTCGTAAAGCAAATGAAAATTCATTTAACAAAGATCATGCAAGATCGACATTTGACATATGAAAGTTTTTATACCATCCTCACTCAAATTGAATCCGTATTAAATTCTCGTCCTTTATGTCCATTATCAAACGATCCCAATGATTATGATGCACTTACGCCTGGTCATTTCCTCATCGGGACAAATTTAACATCGATATGAGAAGAAGATGACACAAACACACCGGAGAACCGATTACATTCCTATCATTTACAAAAGCAAATGCTACAGCATTTTTGAACTCGGTGGATCCGCGAGTATCTTCATAACCTTCAGGCTCGAACAAAGTGGATGTTGGACGACACTCAAATAAATCTACAAGACAGTCTAGTTCTACTCAAGGATGAGTGTAGCCCTCCTTGGCAGTGGAGGATGGGACGAGTCATCGAAGAACATTCTGGGACTGATGGTAGAATACGTGTAGTCAGCATTCGTACGGCCACTGGTGTGGTGAAACGAGCGGTGGGCAAGATTTGTGTTTTTCCTAACAATCAGATCAACGATGCAGTTCCATAGCTTTGAAACCTGGAGCTTTCAAGGGTGGCGGTATGGACGGCTCTGGCTGTGGAACCTTCGTCTTTGTACATTGAATCAAGTAGCATCCGTATCTCAATAAATAGCGTACTTTATCTCAATAAAGTCATCGGTGCGAAACAACGACATTTGCAACATAACAACTTAACCGTATAGGGAGAAGTCAGTCCCCTAAACCCGGACGGCTCCTAAAGCCGAGCAGTTTTTAAATCAGTGCGAAAAAGCGCACCAAATTGTCGCTTTTGCCGTGATTAGGAAGTTTCTTCCAAGTAAAGTGTGTGTAGAGAGTGTCAATATTCAGTGCTAATTTGTTCCTGTAGCGTAATGCAAATTTTAAGAAGTAAACGTGTTGTTCCAAGTACTTTTCTGAGGCCTCGTAAGAGTATTTAAGGCATGAAATGATATTCATTGTTATTAATAATTATTGCTATTGTACTTATCTAATACAACTCATACATTTTTTTTGTGATTCATAACACACAATGTGGCTGAGAATTTACTTGTACGTACATATGTGTCCCTAAGTTCGGACACTAATACCGGACAGTTTAACTCTTCAATTCCCAGTGTCACCTGTAGGTGACAGAACATAAACTTTTTTTTTCTACCACAATGTAAATTTTTTTTTGATTATACTATTATTGTTACATAGTCAATTAGTAACTCTTTTAATTTTCTTATTACGGAAACACTGAAAATACGTTATTTTTCAAATATATTCAGTTGCTTTGCACGTAATTGAGGTAAAATTGAATTCTGTGATTTCTTGGTATACAAAGTGAAATAAAAATGTCTAGACCGTAACTATTGTTTTTTTTTCCTATTGCATATTATAAATAAATATATAAGCTATAATAGAAATCAAACTCACAACTAAAATTAGTTATTATTTGATAACTACAACACTGGAAAAACGCGGTGTCACCTGAGGGTGACACTAGGCATTATAATAACTTAATTGTTCTAAATTTGTTATGACTAAAAATATGACTGTTTACGTTTGGTTTCGATTTAGACTGTAGTGCCATACTTTGGGTGGTACAGTACAAAACAATATATCCACGAAAAACCAATAAGGTTTGATTATAAGCTTTGGTCAGCAGCTACGCGCAATGGACATTTGTTAAAGTGTGAGCCTTATCAGGGTGCTTCTGGTTCTACCCTCAAGGGGCAGTCCGATTTGGGTCAAGGTGCTATTGTTATTATAGAATTTCATTCAAGATTACAACTGTAACAATTAACAACTTTTGTTTTGATGAGTTTTTACTGGTTTGCCATTACTAATGTATTTGCGAGAGCAGAATATTGGGGAAACTGGTACTATTCGGAGAAATCGTTTACAAACTTGCAAATTGTCAAACTCCAGTGATATGAAACAAAAGCCAAGGCGAGCTGTGTTGCCAATATTCTAAGAAAACTATAGCAACCAAGTGGCACGATAACAGCATCGTCACTATTGCATCCAATTTTCATGGACTAGATCCTATTGTAAAAGTGGATCGGATTGGCTTTGTATGTAAAAAAACGATAAAAAATTCCAGCTGATTGCCCAGCTGTTATAAAGATGTACAATAAGTACCTATATGGGTAGATTTGACCGTTTTGCTGAAAATGTTAACTCTATGCGGGTTGGTCTTCACGGAAAGAAAAATAGACGCAGTTTGCCAAAATGCATGGCTGATCAAAAGAACACAACTGGACTAACTATGATTTCCGAGGATATCTGGCTACTACCTACTTGCAAAAGTATGGTAAACCTCGAACCCGTAATTCTATCTGTGGTGCATCTGTGCAAATGAGAGTGCCTGCTGTGGTGAGGAATGTAGGAAGTACGGATGATCACTCGGAAATCGACTGTTCCCAGCGAGGATATTGTGGATGTGGATATTGTCACCAACGAACAAGAAAAATATGCGCTAAGTGTAATATCAGTTTGCACGTAAAGTGTTGGTATTTATTCCACAATAAATAAACGTTTATCGTTTTCTATCATTGTAAATTTGTTCTGAGTAAATAAATACTATAATTCCTATAAATAATAAAACTGTAGTTTAACATTTACAGATAGAAAGAAAAAATTCTTGAGAACAATTCAGCCTTACATATAGGTACGCACAACGCCCAGTGTCACCTGCAGGTGACATCCCCTTTTAAAAATATGGGGGTAGTTCTAATACTTTAAATATATTTTTTGTGCTAATTATATATTTTTTCACTATTAGACTAAAAAAAGAAATTAAAATTTTCAAAAACATTAACATGGGAATTGAAGAGTTAAGAACAAGTTTGTTTTTGTTGTAGTTATTATTTTTGTGTTATGTTTTTTTAGATTCAACATGAGTAAACCTTTTGCAATTTTTGTAAGCCATTGTCGCTGTAGTTCATCAGCTATCATCAGTCCCAAGCGCTGCAGTAAAGAGAGCCATAAGTCGACGACGAAAATCTGAGAAAAGTGAGATGTTAACATCCTCTCTCTATAAAAATGGACTAACTGAAAGTAAGATAACAAAGGCTAAACCCATGAAACCACTGAAAGGCAAGAAAACGAACGATGCGACTAAAATAAAAAGAACCGAGACAACAGCAACTCTAAAGTCAAAGATAACTCAAGCATCTAAATTCTAAACCATCAACGTTAGTAACTGAAAATGTAACAATTTGTTTAATCTGTCAAGAAGAAACTGATGGAGATTGGATTTGTTGTCAAACTTGCAACCAGTGGGCTCATGAAGCGTGTGCCGATGTTGAAGAGGACTCAACTCTCTTTGTGATTTTTGCAGGTTGCACAGCTAAAGTTTTGTGCTTCTGTAGAAATTGTTCCTAATTATGACCAAAATTGTTAGAGTTAAGATTATTTTTCTTTGTTAACATTAGATTTGTTGATATGAATTGTTTGTTGAAATAAAGTTTAAATTCAAAAATGATCAAAAAATTGGCCGTCCGACATTAGGGGATCTTTTTTCTAAACGTACTTTTTTCTATGCTAATTGTTTCTTAGTATCTAGTACATTTATGTCCATAATTATGAAAGTGGTCTAAGACAAAATTTAAAAAAAAAATGAATTTATCACTTAATTCACACGACATGATTTTAAATTAAATTTATTCAATGTAATTTTTACGATATCGCCAAAAATGACCCTTAAGATAGTATAGTTGTAATTATATTTAACGTTATACGGAATGTAGTGTTAATTATGAAAGTGGTCTAAGTCAACAATTTAAAAAAATAATAATACAATTTTTTTCTTTTCTACCGAATAACCGTGTTTTAGTTTGATAAAGATGAAAAAAAGCAAATTACTTATACAATGCTGAACATTACTATGAATTGATCAAAAATTGTAGAAGAATAAATACATTTTCGATCAAACGAATGTCGCAGCCGGGTTTTATTTTCACGAAATCATTTGAAAAACGTACGTTCTACTGTGCGGCGGAATACTTCACCATACAAGTGAAGAGATGGACAATACCACGAGCCACAGATAAAATAGCAAATCATATAGAGTATTGATTACTCCAAATTGAATAACCACCAGAGAGGCGATTCTAATAGACCAGTTTTCAGAGTGATGGCTCAATTTCTTTGGTATGTATCCAGATATCATAGAACGAAGACATGAATTCTTTTAAAATAGCTTAATCTTTATATATATAAGCGAAAAAAAAAACGAGATCTCTGAAACTATACGTTCTACTGTGCGGCGGAATACCTCACCACACAAGTGAAGAGATGGACAATACCACGAGCCAAGAACTAAATAACTATGATAATCTTTCAATAGCAAATCATAGAGTATCGACTACACCAAGTGGAATAACCATTAGAGGGGCAATTCTAATCGACCAGTTTTCATAGTGATGGCTCAATTTGATTGATTATGAAGACGGACAAGAAGAACCGGAATCTATTACAGCAGATAAAATATACGCAGGGATTCAGATTTCTAAAAAATTGGAAGCGCATTTTCTTAAAATGGACACTAATGCTGAAAGAAGCTTGAAATTTCAAAAAGAGCTAAGATAATGCATGTCTCGCTGTCGTGACGTTTACAAGCAACTGATAAACGACCGTCGTCACAAAAACTGATCAATGACTTTATGGTACCACAAAATAAATCAATTGAAATCGTATCTACAAGCGACGAAAGCGATTTTGATCCAATTCATCACAAGAATCAAAAGAAGATGCGCGTTTGGGATTACGACGAGTAGTAATGAATTATTTAATGTGTATTTTGAAAGCTTCTCCATGTATACTGTTATATATTAGAACCATAGATATGAAATTATAAATAGTTGTCAAATGTAAAAAGTAGAACGAATACCAAATAAATAAAAAAAAAAATAGATTTAGATATTTAGATATAACCGATGCATATACTCATCTCCCGATTGATGAAGAATTTGGCGAGGCCCTGACTCTCAATACACCGACTCATGGGCTAATTCGACCTACACGTGCTGTTTATGGTGCAGCAAATATTCCAGCGATATGGCAACGACGCATGGAGATGGTCTTGCAAGGTCTTCAGAATGTCAAAAGTTTCTTCGATGACATAGTGTTATTTGCATAAACTTTTGAAAGATTAATGGAAGTCACTGATTGTGCCTTAGAACGACTGCGTTTTCACGGACTTCGACTCAATCGCGGGAAATATGTCTTTGGGACGACATCAATCAAGTTTTTGGGACACAAAATTGACGCCCATGGTCTACATAAATTAGATAAACATATTTAGGCTATTCGTGATGCCCCAAAACCAAAACCAATGGAAGGTTTACATTTGTTTCTGGGTAAAGCGGCATATTATCATTATTATCATTCATACCAGACCTTGCAACAAGAAATCGTCCTCTTCGCGACATGCTGCTGAAGAAACAGTTTGAATGGACACCGGAGGCAGTAAAAGCTTATGACGACATAAAACAAACGTTGATATCATCTCAGGTTCTGATGCCATATGACCCTTCGCTACCTCTAATCCTGGCGACGGACGCCAGCAAAACGGGCCTCGGGGCTGTCCTGTCACACAGACTCGAAGATGGACGAGAGCGTCCTATCGCTTATGCAAGTCGAACCATGAGCGCAACAGAACAGAGATACCCTCAAATTGATAAGGAGGCGGCACTTGCCATCGTGTGGGCGGTACAGAAATTTTTTTTTTATTTATACGCTCGACATTTCACGTTAATCACCGACAACAAACCACTATTGCAGATCATGCACCCTGAAAAATCACTCCCGGTACTTTGCATTAGTCGTATGGCAAACTACGCTGACTATCTCTCGAATTTTAATTACGACATAATATTTAAACCTACAAAACTTAACGCCAACGCCGATTATTGCTCGCGAGCCCCATTACCTTCACCCGTACGCACCATCCACCAGAAAGCCGTGAGGGGAGAAGTAAAGAATGAAAAATTTGATGAATTTGACCATTTTGTTATACGACAAACGCAACAACTTCCGGTACTCGATGAAATTTTTGCAACCTACGGAGCCCCCATTACCGTTGTCTCAGATAATGATGCTCAATTCACTTCCGCCGAATTCTCGGTTTTCTTACAGAATAGTGGCGTCAAATACTTTAAGCGTATAGCCCCTTATCATCCATCAACTAACAGACAAGCAGAAAGAAGTGTCCAAACGGTCAAAGATCACCTCAAAATCATGGGCACAACGTCTGAGTCCCTACGAAACAATCTGAATGCATTTCTGCGGCAATACAGAAAAGCTTCTCATACGACAACAGGCCAATCACCCACACAGCTATTTTTCGGACGCCCCTTACGCACGCGTCTAGATCTCCTAAAACCCGAGAACCTTTATACTAAAATCACCGAAAAGCAAAAAGCTAATTTTCAACCCTCTTTTCGAGTGTTTCATTCAGGGCAATCGGTGTATTTCTTGTCTGGGAATCTGAGAATGGAAAAATGGGTCCCAGGAACCATCATATATCACGCCTCGGTGACCTCCATTATGATATTGATTTCTTTGGAAAAAAAAGTCAAAAGGCATGTTGACCAAATTCGAGCAACCCAAGAAAATAAATCGAGCGAACGGAACAATTCACGACGTCGAACGAATTATAAAGAAACAAGAATTGTGGCTTCAGGAACTGTACCATCAGTCAAAATTGGAAGTAAGGTTGAAGAGTCGAGAAAAGGTAATGAACCTCACCAAGGAAACATGGCTCTGTCAGTAACCGAACCAACCAATGTACCGGAGACCTTATCACCCCCTCTAATACCAACATCGCCATCGTCAAGTATGTCTCCATATAGGAACGACACACCACCGGTCATACCCCGAAAATCATCGCGGATTAGAAAACCACCACAAAGATTCTCACCAAGTTGAAAATCGTGGCGTTTCATTAAGAGGGGAGGGAAGAATGTTATATATTAGAACCATAGATAAGAAATTATAAATAGTTGTCAAATGTAAAAAGTAGAACGAATACCAAATAAATAAAAAAAAAACCATAATATATATAACATATACTTACAATAAAAATTAAATGTTTTTAAAATATTTCCAGGTCTAATTTAATTATTTAGTTTGTTTGAAAGCATTTTCTCATCTATTTCATAAAATATTGATGTAATTTCTAAGTGCGACTTTTTTATGCAGTCCCTGTCCACCGCATAAAAAAAGTTTTAGGTGATATATCGTACAAAGTTGTTTATTATAACATATGTAAGTATTTATAAAAATTCTGAATATTTTTTTGTACGATTTCTTTTATGTGGTCTCTATCCACCGCACAAAAAGAGGTTTTACTGTATACACTGCCGGCCAAAAGTTTGAGACCAGTTGTAATATATTTATGCTATCACTTATTGTATTCAAAGTTTCGGTAATAAAATAAAAATTGTTATCCATACATATTTTTAAATTACTGATGAACATCTAAAGAGACTTTTGTAGGTATGTTTCTCAGATACAAATAGAATTAATGGGTTCTGTTTAAAAACATCCAAGACCGCAGGGTGTCTGGCCAGTGGAAGGGTCATCATTATATTTAAAGTAGCTCCGTATTAATTGTTCTTTAATTCTATTCTTCTTTAATTTTGCACTGGCTATTCTTTGTTATTATTTAGACTTTCTAAAACAGGTTATTTTAAATTTGTTTTTTAAGTTATGTACCATTTTGTACGGATAATTTAATTTAGTCTTAACTTGGGGTTTCTATAGTTAAAACGTTTTAAAAATGGGAAAAGTACAAGAAATAAATATCGAAACTCGATCTGCCATTGTTACTTTACATAATGAAGGCAAATCCGAACGTGAAATTGCGTCTCAACTTAAACTTTCGAAGACTTGTATTCATCGCACAATTATTCGGTTTAAGGAAACGGGTAGTTTTCAAGATTTTCCACGTTCAGGAAGACCGAGAGCTACTACTTCTAGTGAGGATCAGTTTATCGTTATTACCAGCAAAAGGAATAGACGCTTAACAGCACCAAAAATTTGTGCTGAAGTGAACAAATCTTTAAATAAACCAGTTTCGCTTACCACAGTGAAAAGACGGTTGAGGAACGCTAAACTGTTTGGTCGTGTTGCCGTTCGGAAACCTTTACTAAGGCCGCAAAATAAGAAAAAAAGGATGCAGTGGGCCCTATTCCATCGAGATTGGAGAGAAGATGACTTTAAAAAAGTTCTTTGGACTGATGAGCCAAAATTCCAAGTATTTGGCTCAAACCGACGAATTTACGTTCGGCGTAGCACCGAAGAAAAGATGTTACCAGATTGTGTAGTGCCAACTGTTAAGCACGGTGGTGGTTCAATAATGGTCTGGGGTTGTTTCTCAGGCCATGGAATTGGAAATTTGGTTAAAATTGATGGAATTTTGAAGAAAGAGGAATATAAAACAATTCTCGAAAAAAATGCTGTACCATCAGACTTAAGTTTAATTGGCAATGGGTTCATTTTCCAGCAAGATAACGATCCAAAACATACTTCCAAGCTATGTAAAAATTATTTATTACAAAAAGAAGCAGAAGGAGTTCTAAAAATCATGAAATGGCTACCGCAAAGTCCGGATCTCAATCCAATCGAGCTTTTGTGGGACGAGCTTGATAGGAATGTCCGAGAGGAGTGTCCCTCTTCACTTGCAGACTTGTGGAGACTACTACAAGAAAGCTGGAACAAAATTTCTCAAGAAACCATAAATAAATTAATAAGTAGAATGCCGAGGCTAGTAGAAAAAGTAATAAAGTGCAAGGGAGGATTTTTTGATGAAAAAACTTATTATATAAATATTAATATTATTATTATAATTCTATAAAATTTTATAGAATAATTTTTTATGTTTAATTTCTATACTAAGTATGTTTAAAGGTTATAACTATAATATAAATAAACATTTTTACTGTATTTGTCTTTGAATTTTTAAAAATATTTCCTTTTTTTGGCTTAAATCTATATGGTCTCAAACTTTTGGCCGGCAGTGTATATCTAAAATATCCTATTTTAGATTTAAGCGTCACCTACTATAGAGTCAGTTAATAATTTCAGTTTCCAGCGATATTTAAAACCTTAAAATCAATTTGTCATTTATAAATAGAAACTGAATATTATTTTATCTATCCCGAAGAAACTAAATTTAATCAATTCTATTATTTTAGGTAAGAATTGATTATAATCTATTATAATTTATATTAAGTATTCAATTGTAAATTACTAACTTACAATTGATTAAAAAGGGGAGAGTAAGGTTAGCGTGGCGCCAAGAATTGACGACGGTTCCTAATACAACAAGGTAAAAGAAATCGAAAAATAAGAATGGTAATTTGCGAGTTTTCGCTTCGTTTTCGTGAAAAACAGGATTTAAAGACGAAATTGTGCAATGCTATTTCTTATGGGAAATGATTTTGATAAATCTGTCAATTAGAAATTACTATGGGAACTGTTATAAATTTCAAATTGATTCAATCGTATTTTAAGCCACAAGAGCTTTACGGAAAAATAATAATGCCTATAATACCGTAATACCGGTTGTTATCATGGATACTCGATACATCATGGATACTGAGTCTTCAGCTTTCTAATCCTTTAGTGCCCAGATTGTACTGTCTACCAAAGATTCACAAACCAGGAACACAGATGCGGCTCATCGTTGCCAGTATGAACGCTCCAACCTACCTCATCGCAAAATGGCTCGTACAGAAATTCAGGAGTATGACACCAAGGTTATTAGATACATAAGGTATGCTCACTTGACTAGGCGGCGTTTCTTTGATCTCTGAAAATGACGTCACCGGATTAATGTTTCTGACAGAAGCCAGTAGAGGCGTTAAAGGCCGTTACTTATCTTTGATTTGTAGGGGATTCCACCTGGTGACTGCATTTGGTTGGCACTACTATATTTAATAAAATATGCTTTTTATTTAGGTTATATTAAATCCTTTTAACAACAAATTTAAATTTCAATGTGTCAATAATTAATTTTTATGAACATAATAAATGTTAATTTGATTTTTCTTTGTTGTTTTATTTTAATTGAATAATGAAGACATATTAATTCTTCTAGAATCTATATTTTACTGAGCTATAAATTTTGAATTCCCGCGTCAGTCAACAAACCAGTGTTTTGATATGATATATCTGATATATCATCATTATCCAATTTAAATAAAGTAATAAAGAAAAATCAAATTAATATTTATTATGTTCATAAAAATGAACTATTAACATAGTGAAACTTATTTTTTTTTTGTGAAAAGAAGCCCACCTTTTTTAACTAGATAAACCTAGAAAGATTACAAATAAAAAGGAATATAAACAATATTGCTAAAAAAGTTTAAAATAAAATAAAGTGTATAAAAAAAGTTTTATTTTGAACTTTAACTGAGCAAAATGAAACGAAATGAAATTTCAAACTATAGAGCGTAATAAGAACCTTGCGCAATAAGAACAATAGTAGTGATAAGAACCAATTATAGCAGATATCTAATGGTTCTGTCAGAAATCTTAATCCAATGACGTCAGAGAAAAGTAATAACCTTGAAAGTGAGCACCCCTTGGTATGACACCACACGCCGGATTTTTCATCAAAAATAGGGAGGACTTAATCGACAGGATCAAGGATTTGGAGATAGGGGAGAAAGATCGTCTGATATCATTAGATGTCAGTGCTCTGTTTCCGAGCGTTCCAATCAATCTCACAATAAATATTTTAGAGGACTGGCTGAGAGGCAACGGTCTACCGATAGTTGAAATAGAGGAGTATTTAAGGCTGACTCGACGTTGTATGAACCAGAACGTCTTTCAATTTCGGGGTTCATACTACAAACAAACGCAAGGAACAGCAATGGGAAATCCAATATATCCGTTTCTGGCCAATTTGTTTATGAACAATTTTGAGATGGAGGCAAAAAGAAGTTGTCCACAATTTCCGAGGGTGTGGTTCAGATATGTTGATGACATTTTTGCAATTTATAACAGTGAGGAGTTGGATCCTGATTGGTTTTTGGGATTCCTTAATGCGCGACAATCAGGTATAAATTTCACGGCGGAAAAAGAGGACGGTGGAAGTCTACCCTTTTTGGACCTAAGGATCGGTAGAACGGGGAAAAAGGTCTCATTTGATATATATATAGAAAACCCACACACACGGACCGATACATTACCTCCGAGTCAGCTTGTCATGGGACTCAAAAACATGCGGTTTTCCACGCGCTGGTGAATAGACTTTTGAACGTGCCATTGACGGATGAACTCTACACGAAAGAGTTGAATTACATAAAAGGAGTGGCAGCCTTTAATGGATTTTCAACCAACGTTGTGGAGTTTATTCTGAAGAAAGCTGTTTGGAGGAAAAAACTGATGGACGTCACAACCTTAGGATCTGAGGAGAAGAAACAAAACAAATGGGCGAGACTGACATTTTTCCCTAGGGTATCTAATAAAATTTCAAACATTTTGAAACAATACGATATAAAGGCAGGATACACGACAGCTAAACTAAAAGATATTTTCCTGAGTTGCAAGGATAAAATACCTGATGTTCAAAGATCAAATTGCGTGTATGGAATGCGAGAAAAGCTATATCGGACAAACCAGGAGAAAAATAGAAACTAGATACAAGGAGCACCTGGCAAATATAAAATATTCCAGAACGGAAAAATCTTTGGTAGCGGAACATACGGTTGAAACAGGCCACAAGTTAGCCGAAGTAAAACTTCTGAAAAATGTTCAACAGAACAAGAGATTGGATGCCATCGAAAGCATTGAAATTTATAAAAGAAAAGGGAAAAATTTAAACTGGGAGAAAGAACCGATTCAGGATTCGGCGTTTTAGGAAAGGGTAAGAAGAGAATGGACGAAAGGATTGCACCCCCAGCTGCAGCGATTGCAAAAGAGAAAGGGATCGAAAGGACCTATAAATTGCGGTCAATTCGGGACTACTTAGTGAATCAGCACGAAATTGTCCTTCAATTTGATCCACTGATGACGAACGCATGGCGTTTGAAATACAGGCTTTGTCACCGATTTTTCAACATTTGTCAAATGATTTTCTAATAATTTATTATTAACCTCAAAAAATTAATTTTTTTGACAATTGATTTTGAAAATTCCATTATCCATAAAATGGGAAGATCACTTTCGAATGAAGAACGAGAAAGAATAATTGAATCATACAACAATGGAACGAGTCCAATAACGATATCAGAGATATTAGGTTGTCACAGGACAACTGTCGACAAGATTATAACCATATTCAATGAAGAAGGCAGAACTGAGAAGCTCCCACGAGGTGGAAACAGAAGAAAATCTCTTAATGATGAACATCTGAATGCTCTGAAAGAGTGGATTGATAGTGATTGTGGCTTGACTCTTCGGGAGTTAAAGTCTAAAATCCTGGAAAGGTTCGGTCTTGTCGTTTGTGAAAAGACAATTGACCGAGCCATTTCGGGATTCCATTATTCTTTCAAGCGGGTATCTTTGTTACCTGTGAGAAGGAATGATGCCGAATCTTTGGAAACCCGGTTCGTTTATGCCAATAGTCTACTTTCACTGATAGCGGAGCAAGATGGCAATAACATATACTTCTTAGACGAAGTAGGTTTTAACTTGACCATGAGAACTTGCCGAGGGAGATCATTAGTAGGATCTAGAGCAGCTCATACGGTGCAAGCATTGCGATCAAGAAACTTTTCAATCTGCTCAGTAATGAGTAAAAATGGGAAATTCCATTATAAACAACAGAGTAGAGCCTACAATACAGGAACTTTTTTAATTTTTATTAATGAAGTAATTGATAAATTGGCTTTAGAAAATGTTGTGAATGTTTTGTTTGTCATGGACAATGTTCCATTCCACAGATCAACTTCTATACGGGAGAGGATCGAATCATCAGGACATCGTATATTGCTCCTCCCTCCTTACTCACCATTCCTAAACCCAATTGAGAATATGTTCTCACAATGGAAGGCCAATGTTCGAAGATCGAATTCAACATCTGAAGAAATGTTGTTAAGTACTATCGATAGTTCTTGGCGTGATATTACAGACGAGCATTGCAACAACTATTATCGGCATATGCTTAGTTTCATACCAAGGTGCATTGTAAGAGAAGAAATAATTGATGAATAAATAAAACAGCTTGAAAACTTTATTTACTATATTATTTTTACTAAAATACCATTTTTACTTGTTTTATTATTTCTTAGAAAATCAAAAGACAAATTTAGAAAATTAATTGTCAAAAAAATCAATTTAATTAATTTATGAAGGGTTTAAATAAATTATTAGAAAATCAAAAGACAAATTTAGAAAATCAATTGTCAAAAAAATCAATTTAATTAATTTATGAAGGGTTTAAATAAATTATTAGAAAATCAAGACAAATATTGAAAATCAAATGTCAAAAAAATCAATTTTTTGAGGTTTAAATAAATTATTAGAAAATCATTTGACAAATGTTGAAAAATCTGTGACAAAGTCTGTACGTATCTGGAGATACAAAATGAACAATTTGGATTTTTCGGTTTGTGATTTTTTACATTTATTTTTACTTAAATTTATAACTTGTCTTGTGAATTTTTGTGAATTGTATTTGTGAAATATAACATGATTTAATGATTTTAAAAGATTTTGGGAATGCTAGAGTAAATTGTTGCATACAGATTGTATCGGCAACTAAACTTTGTAGCTTTACATTGGAGATTCTCTTTCACGTCGTTCCTGATAATTATTTGAAAAAATTATATTATGCTTGGTCGTGAAATTGTAAATTCATGTCTATTCTAACGAGATAATTTTAGTTTGCATCAAAATCTGTTCGTTAATGTTTGTAATAAGAATGCCACTATTGATTTTGATTTGATCGATACCGATGTTATCGGTCATGATAAAATATAGCTGATTTCCATATTTAAAAAAATGAAAGCTCGTTTATTCCAAGATTCCCCATCGCGCGTGTTGTCACCGGGGAACTCCAGATGTCTTTGATCGATCCCAATATTACAGTGCAAAGAAGATTACTGGCTTAGCGTGGAAGAAAGACAAATAGTTAAAGATAGGATAGATGAATTACTCCCGGTTAAAGTGATTCGTCCTAGTAATTCCCCATTCGCAAGTCCGATATTGCTCATTAAAAAGAAAGACGGTACAGATCGTTTATGCGTTGATTATCGGAATTAAATTATAACACCAAAGCCGACAGATTTCCTTTACCTCTTATACTCGACCAAATCTCTAGGCTTAGGAAAGCTTAACTCTTCGTCTGTCTGGATATGGCTTGTGGTTTTCATGAAATTCCCCTGACGGCCAATACGAATATTTAACAATTCATTTTGATCAGCAAAACGGTCCCTCTACTTTTCAAGGGTCGGGTATGAAAGCAGCGTTAGGTGAACTTGCGTATAGTTTCGTAGTAGTTTATTTAGGTGACGTACTTGTAACTGCCGATGCTGCGGAGGACGCGTTCGAATGGCTTTTGGCTTACTAGTCGATGACTGTGAAAAGGAAATAGAGATCTCCGATGTAAGGCAACGCGATATTGATAGTATTCAAGCAAATGCAAAATATGAAAAAGAAAGAGTCGAGCAAAGACAGGTTTAATGTTGGTATACACGTGTTGATTAAAAATGAAAAACGTTAACAGACTGGACTTGACCTTAGGTTCAGATATCCATTCATGATAACAGAAGTACTCGAGGAGGAGAGTAGATTTATTTAAGGAAAGTAGCAATTGAAGAGTTGAAGTAATTTATTTGGGAGGTCACATGCATCAGTGTGTAGTCGCGGCTGAGGATTGGATTAGTCACTGGCTAATACCGGTTCGTTCAGGGCGCGATGCGCATCTGGTGATGTGGTGGATGCACAGTTGTAGTTTCTGTGAGAAAGTTTGGTAAACATGAGATGTTAACGGAAGTTTTGTGCACATGCATCAGTCTGTAGTCGTAACTGCGGATTGGATTAGTCACTGGCTAATACCAGCTCGTTCAGGGCGCGATGCGCAGCTGAGGGTGTAGTGGATGTACAGTTGTGGTAACTGTGGTATGGCTCGGGTAACATCAGGTAGTTGGCCTGGGATGTTGACGGGAGCTTTGTGCACATGCATCAGTCTGTAGTCGTAACTGCGGGTTGGATTAGTCACTGGCTAATACCGGCTTGTTCAGGGCGCGATGCGCAGCTGATGGTCTGGTGGATGTACAGTCGTGGTTGCTGTGGCATAGTTTGGGTAACAGCAGGCAGTTGGCCTGGGATGTTTACGGGAGTTTTAGGTATATGCATCAGTTGTAGTCGTACCTGCGGGTTGGATTGGCCACTGGCGTTCAGTACGCGATGTGCAGCTGGTGGTATGATGGATGTATAGTAGAGGAAATTTTGGTACTTGCGGTACAGTTTAGATAACATTAGGTGGTTGACCTAAAATGTTAATGGGGTTTTGCGCACATACATTGATGTGGCGGATTTACCGTTGTGGAAAATTGTGAGATAATTTGAGTAAATTTTAAGTAGTTGAATGTAATTGTCAGAAGCATAATGATTCTAAAGTTTTGATATTGATTTCTAAATGAATGGCTGGGATCTCTAAGCGAAGGGAAGCAAGTCGAGTAGAATTGTTTGGGATATGTTACTTAAACAGGTGGAAAATTGAATGTTTTAAAGACACCCGAGGACGTGTGTTCGTCAGGATGGCCGTGTCGGAGATAAAACTTCTGGTGAGCTTTGAATCAGATAGTGGCGATTATTTCGTCATCGAGCGTAGTCGTGGTTACTCGTCGGATTCGGAAACACTCGGGACTAATGAAAAACGTGAAAGTGTCAGAATAGATTCATTCTGGTTTGGGATGTAGACGAGTGTGGATCGAGAGATGTACCACGAATTCGCTGTCTGGTTTAACGCGCACCGTTGCAACTGATTTTGAATTTCCATTGTTGATGTTAATACTCGAATGTTATTTTGATTATTGAATTTGTTGATCATTGTTAAATCTATTATCTGCCTATTATTATCTATTGTAACGTCACTTCAAGAATATCATGTTCAATCATTGTTAAATAAAGTATGTTATGACAGAGAAATTGTTTTTGGACGAAAAGGCTACAAACGCCACACCAAACAACCTAGCGCTCCGATATATATATATATATATATAATTGCAAAGAATTTTTGCAATTAGTATAATCTAGTAAGTATAATTGCAAAGTATATATCTTTAATAAGAACACATTAACATTATACACCCGAGTAACCAGTAAATAGGTAAACTGTATTCACCAGTATGAGTCCTTTTATGTTAAGTCAATATTCTTGATGTAGTATATGATTTACCTTAAAAAAAATTAAGTCAAATTATTTCTAACAAAAATGTATCAAATTATTTATTTAATTATATAATAATATATGTAGGATTGGGAAAGGGAGTGAAGGGTGTGTCAAGGGACAAGGGAGTTGTAGTGTAGAGTGAGTGTAGAGTTAAGTAGTGTGTGAGTAAAGACGAAAGAAGCAAGACGTATGTGAAACTTATTGTAACTGAAATTAAAATTAATAATAAATAAAGTAGAGAGTTATTTAGTAAATCTACATATATATAATAATTTATACTGCAAGAACAATACGAACCGTTAAAAGGAATCACAAAAAGATTCAACTTGAAAAAATGGATGAAGATTTTAGAAAAAACAATTCAAGATCATTCTATGGAACTTTCAAAAAGAAACTACAGAAATACGAAGCCCCTAACCTATGTTTCAAGGATGCTAGAGGAAAATTAGCAATGAATAATGAAGACAACTGCAAGATTCTAGCCACTTACTTTGAAAAACTCCTTAACTGTGAAGAACCTGAAGAGAAATTTCCTATTATTAGACCTAACATCACAAACGCTAACTCAGATCCACCCTCTATTGCGGAAATCGCAAAAATCACCAAACAACTTAAAAACAATAAATCTCCAGGGAAAGACATGATAATTGCAGAAATTTGGAAATATGTAGATTTAGAAACTCTGGAAAAGTTACGTAGAATGATAAAATAAGTTTGGGCTCAGGAACTTATACCGAAAGACTGGAAAACTGTCCTCATACATCCTATCTTTAAAAAAGGTGATCAATCTGATGCTAATAATTACAGGGGGATTTCGTTACTCTCTGTCACATATAAAATTTTATCCAAAGCCCTCCAAAACAGACTAGAAGAACAACTTGATAAGGAAATAGGAGAGTATCAAGGAGGATTCCGTAAAGGTAGATCATGTGTGGAACAAATATTGAATTTAAAATTTATCATTCGATATAGAAGATTGAGAGGAAAGAACATTTCCATCACGTTCGTAGACTTTAAAAAAGCGTACGATTCCATAGACAGAGACGCCCTATTCAACATCTTAGAAGAGTTTGGAGCAGACCAAAAATTAACAGCTATTGTTAGAGACACGCTCATGGAATCCTTCTCCAAATTAAAATTCCGAGAGGAAGTGTCAGAACCATTTAAAATTAATACAGGCCTAAGGCAGGGCGATGGCCTATCCCCACTATTGTTCAACTGTGTACTGGAAAAAGTAATAAGAGAATGGAGAAAGAGGATGACAATGGAAGAAATACAGAAGATAAGATAGACAGATAAGACTAGGACGGAAGAAAGATAACATAGAAGTCGATTGTTTTGCATTTGTCATATATTATATAGTAATTCTTTATTAAAGTTTTCTAAGTGTACTAGATGAAATATTTTCTTCTATTAAATTCACACAATAATCAAGATGTCTTAATTATTATAACAAAACTTGTTTTTTAATATTAATTCTTTCAGTTAAACAAATAAAGTTTATTTAAAACTTTTTAAATTTAATAAAGAAATTAAAAAAAATAAAATAGAAATTGAAAACTTAAATTCAAAATTAAAGTATTTTAACAGTATAACATCATACATTCCAATTGTAGGTAACGAAGAGTCAGCTCGAAGTTTTTTGGAAGAAGGCCAACTTCTTGCAAAAAAAGACGGTCTCCCTCCCTCATGCTGTGGCAGAGCAATGATAGTGGAGGCCCAAAAAACAAAGAAGTTGGGCTGGTTATGGAGGCGTGCAGCTGTAAAATCCACAAAAAAAAGGGAGGATAAATAGTGCCGCAAAATTATTAACCCTTGCAATGGCACGTTTTTTGATGGAACAACATGCAAAATTACGTTCAAAATAGTAATAATTTTATTTGGATTTGTACTTCAGAGAAAAATCAAAGACGTTTTTAAGGATTTAACAAATTTAAGAAAAATCGATGGCTTGGAAGTAATTGCCAAGCAGACTGTAATAGATTATTACAGCTACTGCAGGGAGGTATGTGAAGTAATTGTTTCTAATTTGGATATTTGTTTAGACGGAGAGGGAAAAACTGTTCAGTTTGATGAGACGTTTTTGACAAAACGCAAATATCATCGTGGGAGGGTAACTGAGCAGATGACAATAACTGTGCTCGGATTATATTGTAAGGAAGACAAGTCAGGGTTTTTTTTTCGGGTAAATTCAAAAAGTAAAGAAAACTCGTGGCCTTACATTAAAAAATATGTGAAAAGTGACACTAGTCGAGCGACAGTGGCAAACAGTATTTCGGCGTAGAAAAACTTTTTGGAGAAAATACGGTTCACCTCGCCACAAACCACAGTATCGGTGAGTATGTGGAACGAGGTAACCCTATAAACACGATCAATGATTTGAAGAATCAAAATAAATTTAAAAAAAAAAAGTATATTATCTCGTAAAAATGTAAACGTACTTCACCAGTACTTGGCTTTATTTTATTATAGAAGAAATATTTTAAATAAATTCTAATAGACCCGCCAACACCGGAGAGTATGGGTATCAAGCATTTAATACCACCAAAAGTGGCGAGGTTGACTACCATTGACGAGGATATAGAAAATGCATTATCTGAGACCATCTCAAGTCAAGAGGATGAGGATTTTTATTGAGGTGCTTGCGCTAAAGATACCCAGGACCTTTCTTGAATGAAACTCAAACAGGTGTTGATGGATATCCTCAGTATCGAAGACGATTTCCAGAAGATGGTGGACTAGCAATTAAAATTATCGGCAACGATATCAACAATCGATGGGTTGTACCATTTAATGTCCTGTTTTGTCAGGTACTTTCAACGCTCACATCAATGTTGAGTATTCCAATTTGGTTAAATCTATTAAATACATCTACAAGTACGTAAATACCAAGCATGTTTTATCGCAGGAAAAAATGGATGAAATTTATGGCAGGGCGATACATAAGCAGTTTGGCCAAAGAGTTCATTTCACAGAAGAGAATGTTGCAAACAAAATCACAAATCCTACCAACACAACACTTATGGGTTTTTTTTTGACCTTTATATAGTTGACAGTTTTGCGCGAACTCTTTTATATTGTGAAGTTCAAGGTTATGAGTGGAGAAAAAATTAATTTGTTAAGAGAAGAAAGGAACAGGTAGTGTCAGGTTTTCAGAAATCAAAAAAGATCATGTGTTGGGTAGAGTGTATATTGTTCATCCTGGGATTGCTGAATGCTATTACTTACGCCTTCTATTAAATGAGATTCGTGGTCCTACTTCAGTCAAAACCTTGAAAACTTTAAGAGTAGAGCATCCAACTTTTTAGGCAGCTTGGAATCTTGTAAGACGATACTCAATAGGATCGTACATAAGAGAAAGCTTCGATTTGCGAGTCTCCATATAGAATTAGAGAGTTATTCGCGATTATGTTTCAAGTAGGAGATCCAATAAGTTATGGAAAAAATATCAGAAAAATGTTTCAGTAAATATTCGAAGAAGAATGGAGAGAGAAAGTGGAAATGTTGAACTGGTCATCGATATTGTTTACAACCAATGTCTTACCCTTCTCTACGACATTGTTACATCAATGTCACGTAAGCCAATGTCACATTTTGGGCTACCACAGCCCATGAAAGAACAAAGCGCCGTTATCAACAACCGTCAGTATCTTAGTGAAATATACTACGATATAATATGTATAATATATATAAATATTCTACGATTAAAGTAGTCTCTGAAGGTGAATTCGCAACTACCCGAATCAGCATCAGAAACTGAACTAGTGGAACTTCCTATAAAGAGAATTCAAAAAACAAATAGATATTGCTTAATTTGTCATTCAACAAAGGAACGTGTTGTTATTCCTAAAGAACTCTAAAATTATTAGACCTGCAGAAATATTAACTAATATATTCGATCAAACTGCTATTCTTACATCGATTGAAAGCGACAGTGATAACGATTAATTAATTAAAAAATGTTGATTTTTATAAACATTTTGTGTAATTTGATTCTTATTTACCAAAACTTTTAAAAGAAATTTAAAAAAAACTATAATTTTTTTTGAATTTGTTGTCTGTCTTAATAAAATTATTGATCGCTACCCAAACATTAGTGCGGATTATATTTTTTAAAAGTATGTTCCACCAAACCGATTTTCCGAAAATTTTTGTGGTAAGTAGTTACTTAATAGATACATAAAATATATTTTTTTGGTGGGTGTCAACTAAGAGGGAGGTATAAAAACAGCCCCTTAAATATTTCAATAATTTTTTTTACCACTAAAATATTTTTATTGAAGCACGAAAAAAATGTGTAATATAGAAATTGTTATTGTACATGTTTTTCTGAAAAAAATTTTGAGTTATCTTTATTAGTTTCGGAGAAAAAAAATAATTAAGTTAAGGGTTGTAACCCCTCTAACTCCGATAATAGAAGGGGTAGCGGTCTAATATCAAGTATACGTACTACCCCCACCTAGAAGTATATTTGGATAAGAACAAAATTAACGTGCGATCAAAAAAACCAGTGGACCCGCTGGCTTATGGTTAAACGGCTATACTCTTTATTTGTTTCCCTAATAGCAAACATATGTTTTGAACAATTGTACGAAGTTATGTACTTATTGTTTACTAAGTGCACAAACTGTGTATGTATTAAAATAACCTATGACCTATTTAACTGGAAATTTAGTCTCAAAAACGATATAAAACACTGTTAGTTTGTGGTATCAAAATAAACGCCATCTCGGATATGGCTATGTAACTAAAAAGGTACAAGTATGGCGACCTTACGTAAAAGTGTGTACAAACTACATCTCTGTTAATTACTGTATCAATCATATAAAATCAATAAAGAAAATAACTAATCCAGAAACACCTAGGGTTAGGATGGGGTCCGCAAAAAAAAAATGGGTCAAGAAGGGGTCCGCGGACTACATAAGTTTTAGAACCCCTGCTCTAATGGATAGTTGTGATGATAAGTTTTTATTGTTATATCCCACAAACTTCAACTTAAAACTACTTAAGTTTTCAACGTCCATGGTAAAAATGTACTTTTTTCTGAAGCTGGCCTTATTTACAGAGTCAAGCAAAACCACTCGCTACCTTTTAATGCAGAGAAAATAGTGTTCATTCACCATACTTCGTCCAGTATGAGTACATTTTAGATATGTTAAGGGACAAGTATGAAATAAACGATGACACTCATCGGGATGTGAAACTTCCTAGAATTGCTACAGTAATGCAATGTCCATGAGAGGGCTGTTAAAGAAATTGTGCCAGCCCACAGCATTCCTGGCACTAGATCCACTGAGGGACCCAAACTTACCAGGAAGCTTTATAGTTGTAGATAAATTATCCCAGTCTTTTGTTGTCCATTTATGCCAATGGTTCAATATAATTTTATATTAATCGCCATCTCTCCATCCAAAAAAAAAGTATCTATTCCATCCCGTTAAGTATTAGAAACTTTTCTTTCTAATGATAATGAATTCACTAACTGGAAAGAATTCTTACAGGAAATAAATGATCATGGATTAGATGATGAGCATCTTGTGATTGGATTAAGAGTTAAAGGACGTGAATTAAAGAGAATCGGGAGATTCTTCTCCTTGATATCCTCGAGACTCACAGAATATTGTGTAATGACAGAATGTCTTATAAAACTTCACATATTATGTTCCATGGTCTGACCATGGCGGATGACTTCACCACACTATTGAAGAAAATGATGGACAACACCACGGGCCAAGGATTAAATAACTAGGACAACCTTTCAATAGCAAACCATATAGATAGATTACAAGAAATGGAACAATTACCAGTGAGGCGATTCTAACTGACCAATTTTCAGAACGATGTATTATTTAGATTCAGCTTGCCTTTTTTAAAACCTTTATTATTTTATCTGTTCAAATTTAAACTTTTTTTTTGTTATTCGAGTTTCGAAAAAAATTGAAAATTGTTTAAGAAGTAAGGGTAGATTTTTTAAACAATCACAGGAGACCACCAGAATTTTTCTCTATTTGAAAGTTAGATAAATTAATTGAAAAATGTAAAAAATTAATTTTGATTCTTTATTGGATTATAAACTGTAAGCAACGAGATATTTGAAATATCTAACAAATAAACATAATTATTGACATGATAACGTCTCATAAATGATGAATATTGGGTCACGTTCCATTTGAGTCTGTGCGTGCAAGCGAGAACGCGATACAAGTGAAAGAGAGGCACGATATTATTGTTGAATCCTAGACAACGTATTTTGTTTTTTTTTCTACAATTTAATAAGATTTAATTGATTTCCTTCATAATTTTGAGTCTGATTTCATTTTGTATGCACCTCAATTAACTGTGTCTCTCAAAACATCAGCAAGAAAGGTAATTATTTCATTTTGTATGCTTCGTCGCCAATCGGAATATCCACAAGGACTTAAAGATGGCCTATGTCAGGGAAGAAATCGCCAGACATAGTGCGAAATACCAACATAGACTAAGCGACCACACGTCAATTGGTCTGGCGGTTAACCTCCTGGACAATAGCAACGAGTCAATAAGAAACGCGTTCCGTTCCTCGAATTGCCATACCGAAAGTAAAAACATCAAGCTCGCTTTTCTAAGATAGTGAGCAGGCAAAACTTATCGTACAGCGGATTTGCTTATTGTCCAAGGACAGATCGGAAATGGTCACCAAAAGCAAAAAAAAAATTTTGTATGCATAATTTTATGTATGTATGTTTTTTGTATGTATAATTAACTGTGTCTCTCAAAACAGCAGCAAAAAAGGTAATTAATTCTTGCAATTTAAGAATAATATGCCATAATATGACTATAATTGTTTGTGATTATATTGTAACATGTCGTATGTTTAATAACAACGCTAAAAGGAACAAACATCGATTTGATTTGTTCAAGATACATTACTATTGATACATTCCCCTTTTCCTACTAGTTCGTACTTTTCCTATCATCTTCCTACACTTAACAGAATAACGCAGATTGGAGGATCTTAAATATTATATATATATAGTCACAGAAGAACAAAGTCGGCACCAATGAAAAGTCTTGCTTAATATATAAAATACCTACCCTATTCTTGTGATAAAGTCTATGTGGGGACAAACAAAACAGAAGCTGAAAATGAGAATTAGACAATATAAAACTGATTGCAAACCGGAAAATGTTAAAAAAATTAATGGAACAGCATTAGCTACACATCATTTTGATACTGGACATAATTTTAAATTTGATGAAGTTACTGTGTTGGATTACGAAAATAACTATTTAAACGAAACGTGAGCGAAATTATATATATTCAGGCATTAAATAGCATAAATTTTAGTGGGGCGACAAAATTTTAATTTAGGGTCACAATTAAAATACGACAGAGTCGGCCGGGAAATATTGGTAACCAAGAAAATAAAAAACATTCACTCCGGGCCCAGCACGTTTGAGGAAGCATACAAAACCTTTCTCATATGAAATAGATTTTTATTTTGTTGTTGTAAACTATAATAATAATAAAAACTGCGCTACAAATGGTAGCAGAGCGTGGTTGCGAGCCGAAAACTAGACGTCGATATTCCAAACCAAACAATACAATGAAAGCGAGGGTATATAAAAATATAAACATTGTCACATTAAATTAAATTAAGTGTAAATTTTCGCGCTACTAAATAACCCACGCTACAATGCAAGAGGATCCACGTTATTCCTGTGAAAAGGCTGAAATGACCGGTGTGTTCACTGAATCGCTCATGGGATGTCATCGAGATGTCGCAACTGGAATGGCCGATTTATTAGAGGTCCAACGGGATTATCGGGCCAATCTACGCGAGATATCAAGTGGACAACTGGCAACGAGGGAAGTTTTAAATCGTCTTGTAAAAACGATTTCCGAGTTAATTGAAGCTTCCACGTTGTCAGCGCAAACAGCTCCAGCAGGACTAAAGGATCAACCACCTTGCGATGGTCTGGACCCGGATGAACTGATAGAATACGTGGAAACAGTCAAAATCGCGGTGGAGGCAGTGGGTGGGGGTGAGGCCAAATTAATTTGGTATTTGCGCCGAGGAGCTTCGGGTGTCTTTCTTAAATGGCTTAATGACCATGTATCTAATGATATGGCATGGGAACAAGTTTTGAAAAACATCGCCTTGAAGTTTCTCTCACCCCTAGAGCGTGAAAAACTGATTGCTGATTTGGTCTGTCGTCGACAAAGGCCGGATGAGCCTTTAACCAAAATTGTCGACGAAGTGGAAACGAAGTCTCGGTTATTGTATTATGAACGCCCAGAAGCCGCGGTAGTGGCTATGGCGTTTATAAACATCGACCGAGAAATATTTCACGAAATGCACTTTGCCACAGTACTCCGCACATTCCACGAATTTTGAGCGTTGGCTCGAGAAACGGATTTTTTCATACGGATGTTTGGAACCAAAAATGTCTCGACCACCGAAAAGGTCTTGTGCGGGATGCGTGGCAAAAGAGAAAACCCCAAAACTCGAAGACAAAAAACCTACCAGAAGCCAATCCAAGAAACGGGGTTTGTCGCCACTCTAGTGCCGGAAGGACGACAATCATAATCCGCTAAAAGCATTGATAAAACTAAACACCGTGAAGCTGAAGGGTCCGTTGATGTGTCCCCCACAATTTATAAGCTATCGATGGAAAAACCCGAGTCCCAGAATGGAAAACTCCAAAATATCTTGGGCCAATTAAAAAAGGGCCAAGATCGTGTGATTTTCGAGATGAAAAGAGAATCCTCGACATCACGACGGAGACAACGGAAACGGAAGATGGTGGTACCTCCAGCTCCTCGTAAGGAAATAGTGAAATATTTTCACGCTACGGACATGGATGATCACCCTTTCGGAATCTGAAACACACAAATTAATAAGATTGTTAACCGACCTACCACTTGGCGATAAAAACCCATCTCAGCTTTTAAGAGAAATGAAGGAACTGGCGAAAAACAATATTACCGAGGATGCGTTAAATTCAAGTGGTCTTATCAACAAGCAAAGATGGAACTAGCGACAATGGCAGATAATATTATGAAAGCTTTACAAACGCCACAAACTATATGTACAATTCAACCTCCTTGTCTTCCACAACAACCATCCAGCGAGCTGCTACAACATTTACAACAACAAATAACAGACGTACACAAATTAGTTGCATCGTTATCACTTAAAACAAATTTAAATTATCCAAGAGGCAGAAGCCGTAAGACCGCTTACCATCGTTAAGTTATTTGTGATTTCTCGTTACCAAACAACATTAAAGGACTACAACGATTTTTAGGAATGGTTAATTTTTACCATCGTTACATTCCGAATACAGCCACTACTCAAGAAATTTTATATCGTCTCCTTTCGAATGGCAAAAAAAGAATCAAGAAATTGTCTGGAACTCAGAATACAAAGAAGCTTTTGACAAAGTAAAAACCAGCTTATTCCACTTTACTCGCTCATCCCGATCCACAACTTCCATTACACCTTACAACCGATGCGCATCTTTAACTTCGATTGGCGCAGCTCTTGAACAAAAACAAAATATCGAGCTTATTCCGTTAGCTTTCTTCTCAAGGAAATTAACATCCCCTCAGCAGAAATATTCTACGTATGATCGAAAACTTCTCGCTATCTATTTAGCAATTCAATATTTTCGGCAACTGTTAGAAGGAAGGATTTTTACAATCTGGGCCGATCACCGTCCACTTACAACAGCACTTGCACAAAATTTAGATAAAGCTTTTCCACGCCAACAAAGACATCTAGACTACATTTTCCACCGACATCAGATATATCCCTGGAAATGAAAATAAAGTAGCTGATGCTCTTTCAAGAATTAATACAATCACCATGCCGACGCTCCTGAAACCTGAAATCATCAAAATTGCACACGAAAAAGACGAAGAACTTCAAAATTTAATTAAAACATTAACAGGAAAAATCAGACCATATCTACGAAAAAATTAAAGAAAAACAGCATTTGAAATTGTGCATAATTTATCACACCCAAGCGGTCGAGCAACTGGTAAATTAATGAAAAAAAAATATATATACATATATTTGGCCGGGTATTAAAAAAGGTACGTAACAGTGGTCCAGAGAATGCATCAAATGTCAAAAAAGACCAATTACCACACACAAAATTAAAATTTCAGACAACAGATTTGATCACATTAACATGGACATAATCATCCTCCCAAAAGTAGAATGATTTCGATACTGTCTCACCATAATCGATCGATTTACTCGATGGCCCGTGCCGTACCCATGAAGAAATAACCGCTGACACAATTGCCACAGCATTTTTAACAACTGGGTATCACACTACGGCACACGTCTCACAATATCAATCATCCTTGTACAAAGCACTCGCAAAATTTATTGGATCTGAAAGAGTAAGAACAACTCCATATCACCCAGTATCAAACGGTATGATTGAACGATGGCATAGGTCATTTAAGGCATCATTAATGTGTAAACCTCAAACCCCATGGATACATAGTTTACCAACTGTCATGTTAGGGCTCAGAACCAGTATAAAAGAAGACCTAAAAGCTTTGTGGTATAGAGATTTGTAATCTCTAGCCACAAACGAGTTAATTCCCGAAAACTCGGACCTTTCGACTGCTCCACCGACTAAGAGTAACGAGGACAGATTAGGCCCAGCACGAAAATCAAACGGTCGAGCCCGTTCTCTATTGTTTAGAAATCGCTCGATTATATATATTAAATTAATTATTTATTTCGTATTGTTGTTAAAGTTTACATAGTTTAAAGTTTATTCATATATTAATTAATTATTTATTTAAGTGGTGTTAAAGTTGAATTGTTTAAAGATATTTATATATTAAATTAACTGACTATTATGTGTTACTAGTGTACTAATTTTTATAGTTTAAAAAAAATAATATTAATAAAAACAAAAACTGCGCTACAGCTTCACCAGCGGAAATGCTCTACGGAACTTCCTTCCTTACAGTCCCAGGTGAATTTTTTGTTCAACAGGACGTCACATCAGATCCACAAACATTCACCAAAAAACATCGAAAAATAATGAGAGAGATACGTCCAACACCAACATCGGACCATGATAAATCAAAATTTTTTCTACTTAAAAATCTTTACGATTCTTCGCACGTGTTAGTAAGATCATGTAAAGGCACTTTTGGAAGCTCCCTACAAAGGACCATATGAAGTAGTAGAACGGTTAAACGACAAAGTGTTCAAAATAAATATCAATGGGGAACACAAAAATATTAATATTGAACGTAATAAATATCAATGGAGAACACAAAAATATTAAAATTGAACGTTTAATACCGGCATATTTAACCAGCGATGACATCGAACGAAATTTGAAGTTTACAAAAAAAAACCGTTTCTTTCACCAAACGTATTGGTGAAAAACTAAACGTTATTCTAACGTTTGGTATACGTATTTATGGTTGCTTTAACAACATGGTCATTAGCGACTTAATAATAACATAGATAGTATAATTTTATATAATTAAGTAAATGTCAATAATTAATAATAGTTATAAATTATAAATAGTTAGCAAAAATAGTACTGACAAAATTTGATAATAATAAATAAATAATATAAACAATATAAATAGTAACAATAGTAATAACAAATATCTGGTGCGAGGCGTCACAGTACTTTCTTTTACTTTCAATTATGAAACTCGCTGTTGGTATAAAATATTTTAAATATAAGCACTTTATAACTACACATATATAAACAACTATATGCATAGAACCTACGTATATGTATATACGAATTTCCAACCTTCACCCCAGAACCGCCCTTATTCGAATTTTTCCAGGAAAAAGTTTCAAATAAAAGTTGTGGGCATCAATCAGTCTAAGAACTATAGAAAGTTTAGAGAAAATCATTGGAGCCGTTTTCAAAAAAATATTGATAAAGCTCAAAACTCCAAGAATAAAGTAGAGCTTTCGGTTAACCGATTTCAACCAAAAGCTTCGCGGCACAACTAGACATAATATAAAGGCAATTTTCCAAGTTTGGTGAAATTCGGGTGAAGCTTTCGATACGATGTGGCTGTCACACACACACACGGTCTCGTGGGGATTCTGGGTGGGGCCGTATCACCCGAGAACATTGTCGGCATGATGCTTAAGTCAGCCAGTAACTGGGAGGCGGTGGCATCGTTTGCGGCCACCTTCATGAAAAAACTCAGGATTGAGGATACGGCGAGGCGCCAGCTTGCAGAAACCTAAGATGACGAGACTACCGTCAGCATATCTGCTCCTTAGACCGACAGTAGGTAATTGAGTTGAGCCAAGACTCCCCCATCCGATGCAGAGGAACGTGGGTGTCGGGGTTGAGGCTGCCAGAAGATGTCCGGACGATGCTGAGAGAAGACGATTTTGACCCTGAACCCCTAATCACTTTGGTGGACGGGGGAAGTAGGGAAATGTCAACCCCCAAAGAAGAAGCTAACCGGCTGGTAAACGACCCCACCGAAGTGCGATGTCTAGCGATGGTGCCGGTGGGGTCTTCATGTCGTAGGGCCACTTGAACAGAGTTCGCTCTGTCAACATCCGGAAAAAAAAAACACACACAGAAAATGTGGGGAATTTTAAGAAGAACCAAAAAAGGCAAATAAAATTAGGTAGTGCCATTTAAAAAAATTGAAATTTTGCACAATTAAGCACGTGTTACTTTACGATGCACTTGGAGATACTTAGTAACAAAATTTGATTGTTTTTGATATTCTCGAGTGTAACAGCATCTTTGAGCTTTCAAACGAGCCTATGTCGAGCTTCCAACACAAATTATTGTGGGAGTTATGGACCTTTTAGAAGATGTCCGTTTGCTGCGAAATTTTCAAAAAAAGTATTTTTTCTCGAAAACCTTAAGGATTAGATGAGATCTTGTTATTATGAAAGATGCTCAGAATTATTAACTCAATCGAGTTATGTAAAGAAAAATAGGGCATGCCATTTGAAATAACGATTTTAGTGTCGACTTCCGGTATAACCGGAAGTGCCAGAAAACTAAAAATATTTTAGGAAGGTAGCTCCAATGCAGTTAGGTTTTAATCCCAATTTTCAGATTTCTATTATTTCAGGTTCTCCGGAAACTTCTAATGGCCGGTCTAGCTGGTACACCCTGTATAATAAAGATTAAATAAATAAATAAAATAGATTAAACAAATAGTGACAATAACACTAATATTTGAAAACTGGCCAGTTAGCAAGGATGAAGTTAATGTATGTGGTACTTAATTAGGGTGAGCTGTCAATTCATCACCTATCTCAAATTTCAGCAAGCATACCCGTCTCCCTGAGGAAACCCAAGGTCGTCACTATGCCCTTCTCCGTAGTAAGGCACCCTCTGATATCCATTATTTATGAGAATATTATTTATGAAATTATATAAATATTTATTATTATAATAAATATCAATCTGTCAATATCAAATTATAAAATATACTAAATAAATAAATACCATAGTTATTATACAAAATAATGATAATTCAGTAATAATAATTCAATTCATAAAAGTATGCAATAACCGACTTGACAGACAACCATTTTTTTTTTAGAATGCGTTCGAATGTAGACCGTAATAATCAATATACTCGTTTGTTATTTTGGTCTTTCACTGCACTAATAACGTCAACTTTTACTGCCAACATGCCTAGCAAGCGTAAATTTAATTTAACGCGTAATTCTACCGAAGCTCGAGTTCAGAGAGTTAAGAATTAAGAGAAAAAAGGACAGGTACTCAGTGGCAGGTTTTCAGAAATCAAAAAAGATCATGTGTTGGGTAGAGTGTATACTGTACATCCTGGGATTGCTGAATGCTATTACTTACGCCTTCTTTTAAATGAGATTCGTCGTCCTACTTCTGTCAAAACCTTAAATACTGCATCCAACTTTTCAGGCAGCTTGCAGAGCAATTGGACTGTTGTAAGACGATACTCAATGGGATCGTGCATTAGAGGAAGCTTCGATTTGCGAGTCTCCATATATAAAATTAGAGTTATTGGATCTCCTTCTTGAAACATAATCGCGAATAAGTTATGGAAAAAATACCAGAGAAGTTTTTCAGTAAATAATCGAAGAAGAATGGAGAGAGAAAGTAGAAATGTTGAACTGATCATCGATATTGTCTTAATGTCTTACCCTTCTCGACGACATTGTTACATCAATGTCAGGTAAGCCAATGTCGCATTTTGGGCTACCACAGCCCATGAAAGAGCAAAGCGTCGTTATCAACAACCGTCAGTATCTGAGTGAAATATACTACGATGCATAAAATGCAATTTAAAAAAGCGTTGGAAACGTTTACAGGGGGCATTAACAATGATTTATTTCTTCCAACGGAGTTGTGCAGGGTATTTTTATAATTTTACGTGAACGAAGTCACGGGTAGCATCTAGTAAACAATAAAATCGTCAATTTTCAAAACGGAGTAAAAAACTGAATAATATTTAGCGATATATATTGCAATTTAACAATCACAGCTGTACAATTTACGACAACGAAACAATTACACACCACAGATTTAGCAAGGACGATATTCTTTTTCAAGAAAGTTTTCATTGACAACTCCTATATGTTCTTGTTTATAGTTAATAATATATGTATATATACCAGGTTTGAAAATGCATTGTTACAATTTCGATTAGCTTTAAGTAAGAAAACGGAATGAGAGGCCAGCTGCTACAAAATATGGTAGAAATTAGAGATGTGCCGACTATGAGTTTGGCCGACTAGCCGATTAGTCGGTTGTAAAGAGGCCGACTAATCGGCCAAGCCGATCACGGTTTCGGAGGTATTCGATAATTTTAGTTACGCTTCGTTTTGCTTCGTTTACAACTGATTCGCGTGCAAGTCGCAACCGCCGTCTGTGAGCGAGTCGAAACATGTTAACCCATTGTTTCTTGACTTTTGCTTTAATTGCACAAGTCAGAGCGGTGTTTGGATGTAAAAAAAATACAGTTTTGTTTATTAAAGTGAAAGAGCTCAAAATTTAATCATGTCAAAAAGAAAGTCTCGTATATGGATATTTTTTGATCAATTGGACGATGATTCCCGTAAAGTTCAGTGTAACCATTGTCAAATGATAATTTCTCGTGGTGGGCAGGGAAAAACAGCAAATACTACAAGCATGAACAACCATATCAAACACCGACATCCAACCTTGCTACCTCAGTTAGTTTCTGTGATCAAATGTTCGACCACAGATGATTCCTCCCGGTCGCAAATCCAAGAAGAACTACATACAGCAGTGCCTACTCCGTCAACTTCAGTATCGTCAGAGGTCAGTTTATGTCAAAAAAGTCAGCAAAATATTGAAGATAGTTTTGCTGTACAATGGTCACGTGAAGACTCAAGATCAAAAGACATCAATATTGCGATCGGTGAGATGATTGCACTTGACAACCAGCCGTTGTCAATTGTTGAAAATACTGGCTTTAGGAACTTGATGAGAAAAGTTAAACCAAAATATACTATACCAGGCAGAAAGTATTTCACAGAAAACATCATTCCTCAACTTTACGAAGAGACTAAATCTGAAATACGAAAAGGAGTGCTGAGTGCATCTGCAATTTCAGTCACTACCGACATGTGGACAAACATAAATAACAAGGAAAGTTTTTTGAGTTTTACAGCTCATTGGCTTGACGATAGTTTCAATTATCATCACGCAGTATTGCAAATGAAACATTTCCCTGAAACACATACTGCCAGTAATATAAAAAACTGTTTAGAAGAAATTCCAACTTTGTGGGATATAGATATGACCAAAATTCACGCCGTTGTGCGAGATAACGGTAGAAATATGACAAAAGCAATTGACGATTCAGTTTTTAAAGGAGTACCTTGTTTTATACATACTCTTCAATTGGCAATCAATAGTGCTTTGAAATATGATGCCATGGCACAAATACTAGTAAAATCGAGACGAATTGTCACACACTTTAACCACTCTAACCAAGCTCAGTCAAAACTTCATGATTTGCAGCAAGAACTAAATTTACCAGACCACCAGCTTGTCCAAGACGTATGTACCAGATGGAATTCCACATACTATATGATATCTCGCCTTTTAGAACAAAAACGGGCTGCTTCTTTATACCTGGCTGAAACATCGGTGAATTTCGAAAATTTGTCTACTGAAGAGTGGAAAATACTTGGAAAAAGCATTGAATTGCTGAAGCCATTTGAAGAGATTACCAAGATTATAAGTTTAAGTTGCTCTTCAGTGTCTGAAGTAATACCTCATCTGAAAACCTTACAGAAATATCTAGAACTTTACAATGATGAAAACAAAGAAATCATGCAAATGAAAGTCCTGCTGGAAAATGATTTGAAGAGTAGGTTCGACTTGAAGAATAACAAAATCTTTACCCTGGCTACATTATTGGATCCAAGATATAAACAACAATTTTTTGAGACAGAGGATCTTATCACCATTAGGTCTCAATTTTTATTGGAATCTCTGAAGAATAGCATGAGTGATGACGAGAGCGACAGTGGCAAAGAGGATCTATATAGCACCTCCATTGATGCAGATAATAAAGGGATAGCAACACACCGAAATTTTTGGGAATGTTACCAAAAATTTGCATCACGAAAAATAGATGGTGTTCAAGATGACAAGTCAAAGGCAGCTCATGAACTGCACTCCTACTGTGCATTACCGGTCATCAACCGCAATGATGACCCATTTCTGTGGTGGAGCCGCAACAGTTGTAGGTATCCTGAAATGTCGCGCATTGCTAAAATGTACCTTTGTTGTCCCGCAAGTTCCGTTTACAGTGAGCGACTATTCTCAGAGGCCGGGAACATATATGAAACGAAAAGAAATCGATTGCTGCCAGATAGAGCAGAAACTTTAGTCTTTTTGCACCATAATTTACCATTAATTAAAAAAAAAATATAATTAAGTGATTTAAATATAATAAGATATAAAGATAGATATAAGCTGATATTTTAGTTTGTCAAAAATTTGATATTACGTGGTTTTGTTTAATAGCTAAGATACTATTTTTGTTTGATAAATTTCATATGTATTTTTATTTTTTAATTTTTTCTTTACATTAATAAATAATTTTGGAGACTGATAAAATAAAATATAATTAAATAAAATAAATTTTAAAAAAAATTAACAATCAAGGTTTTTGTTTAATTGTAATTGAGTAATGTATAGGTTACATTTGATTGAGAAATAAATATGAAGTAGAAGCCGGATAGTCGGCGCTCTTTGCCGACTAGTCGCCGACTACGAAAGTGGCCGGATAGTCGGCTTCACCGACTAGTCGCCGACTAATCGGAACATCACTAGTAGAAATGTTTTAACACTAACACAGAAAAGATCGGCCAACCACGGCCTAAATATAGTCGATTTCTGTGACATTTATATATTTGTTTATTCCCAACTTACTTGCGCGAGCTTATAATACTATAGTTATCATGTAATGGTATTATCTCAAAGAGGCATTATGGCGTATTATTGTTATATTATTATTACCAATAACATTACGGTTTATTGCAAGGAAAATAAGTATCATTGCTGTTTTTGAAACATTTAATTAGCTAAAAATTACAAAATTTGTTTGAATAGTTATATAAAATTTTATAAGATGATACTAATTTAATATTAGGAGTACAAATACGTTTCCGCCGTTTTATTGTACATGGCGCGGCACGGAGTTTCGGTTAGATTTCGCAGATGATAACCGGCTTAAAAATAGTTTGGACATTCAAGAACAACATAACCTATTAATATCATTGGTTTTATATTGGTAAAGTATAATTTTTATAAGTTGAAAATGTCAAAATGTGAGCCAAGTAAGCGTCATTTGCGGGAAATATTAGTTTACTTCTTTAATTTAAAGAAATCTGCTGCTGAGGCGCATCAATTGCTCGTAGAAGCATATGGTGAGGGTGCTTTGAGTGAGAAAACGTGTCGAGAGTGGTTTCAAAAGTTTAAAAACGGTGATTTCGACGTAGAAGACAAAGATCGCAGTGGAAGGTCAAAAATTTACGAGGATGCAGAATTGGAGGAAGATTCATATCAAACACAAAAAGAACTTGCTCTAACATTAGAAGTCACTCAGCAAGCAGTGATCGTTTAAAATCATTAGGAATGATTCATAAACAAGGAAATTGGGTTTCGTACGAATTAAAGCCGAGAGATATTGAACGCCGATTATGCTTAAGTGAAATGCTGCTAGCTAGACATAAAAAAAGGGTTTTTTTACATCGTATCGTAAATGGTGATGAGAAGTGGATACATTATGACAATCCAAAAAGAAGAAAATCATGGAGATTACCTGGCCACGCGTCAACATCAACATCAAAACCAAATATTCACGGAAAAAAACTTATGCTGTGTATTTGGTGGGATCAGCTAGGTGTAGTGTATTATGAATTGCTTAATCCGAGCGAAACAATTACTGGAGCCCTCTATCGAACACAATTGATGAGATTGAGCTGAGCTCTGAAGGAAAAACGCCCTCAATACTATTCTAGACACAAAAAAGTTATTCTTATGCATGACAATGCTCGTCCACATGTTGCGGCTCCCGTGAAAAAGTACTTGGAAACACTTGATTGGGAAGTGTTACCCCACCCGCCATATTCACCAGACATTGCACCGTCCGATTATCACCTGTTCCGGTTCATGGCACATGCTCTGACAGCGCAGCGGTTCACATCTTATGAGGATACCAAAAATTGGGTTGATTCGTGGATAGCCTCAAAAAACAAGGAGTTCTTCAGACGTGGGATTCAAATGCTGCCTGAGAGATGGGAAAAAGTGGTTGCAAGTGATAGGCAATATTTTAAATAAATTTACAGGGTTTTTCATCTCATTTTGACATTGTGTCAGCATATTTTGACAACGTGCCAACCTATTTTGACAACGTGCCAACCTATTTTGACAACGTGTCAGCACATTTTGACAACAAAATTAATATTTTTTAAAGGCCTTATGGTGAATCAATTTATAACCAATGATCAACGAAGAATGATCGCAGATGCATATGAAGCCGGAAATACTGCTGCAGAAATCGCAAATATTATGGGATTGAAAAGAACGAGTATACTTGCTATAATTAAGAAACATATTAATGGCCTCCCGGTAGAAAGGCAATTGAAAGGAGGGATAAGGCGTAAAAGTCTTGGAGACGAAGAAAAAGAAAATATTAAAGAATGGATAGAACAGGATTGTGGTATCAGTCTATCCAAACTTGTTGATAAGGTTTTTGAAGAAAAAGGAATTGTAGTCAGTAAATCAACAGTGAAAAGATGCATCAATAATTTTAATTACAGTTTAAAAAGAGTGCATTTATTACCTGTAAGAAGAAACGAACCTGCTATCATTGAAACGCGAACTACTTATGCTGAAACTTGCATGGATCTGATTTCTAGAACAGATGATTCCAAAATATATTTTTTGGATGAAGTAGGATTTAATGTTTCAATGAGAACTTGAAGAGGAAGATCACTAAGAGGCACAAGAGCAGTGCATAATGTTACTAATATCAGATCGAGAAATATATCTGTATGCTGCGCTATGAATAAGAACGGAATATTTAAGTATAAAGCACAAACTAGAGCTTATAATACCATAACCTATCTCGATTTTATAAAATCTGTAATAGCTAAGTTGTCTGCAGATGAAATATCTAATGCAGTGTTGATTATGGATAACGTCCCTTTCCATAAATCTGCAGCAATACAACAAGAAATAAGAAGTTCTGGTCATACAATTATGTTTTTGCCTCCATATTCACCTTTCCTAAATCCTATTGAAAACCTTTTTTCGAAGTGGAAGCAATATGTAAGGGCAGAAAGACCTGTAAATGAAGAACAATTATTAATTAAAATTGACAATGGTTCTAATTTGATAACTGATATTGATTGTGCTAACTTCTATAGGCATATGTTTGGGTTTTTGCCAAGATGTTTAAGAAATGAAGCTATAATTGATGAATAAAAAACTAATATCCTATTTGATTAATTTTTTTTATAATTTTAGTTAGAATATAAAATTATTTATTTAAAAATTTAAAATTTTTGTTGTCAAAATATGCTGACACAATGTCAAAATGAGATGAAAAACCCTGTACATTACCGTTCTTCTATAATAAATATTTAATTTGTGTTAAAAAACGGCGGAAACTTATTTGTACGAGGGTTGCTATATATATTTCTGGCCTAGGCAACACTAAGTGTTGCCAAGTGTAATCTGGCATTTCCATTGGAAAGTTTGACATTTTTTAGCATAATCGTACTCAGAACGTTTTGACGTACGACCATCATTTGTGTTGTTTACAGTGACTTGAAAAAATTAATTTTGCAAAAAAATGGAATTTACTCGTGAACATTTTCGTGCGATCATTTTTCACAACTTTCGACGTGGATTATCACGACAAGAGTGCATTGATGAACTTAAATCTTTGTATGGCGATGAAGCACCATCCTATAGCACTGTGAAAAGCTGATTTAATAAATTCAATCGTGGCCGACGCTCCCTTAAGGACGAATTCCGTGAAGGTCGTCCAAAAACGGCCGTTGTGCCAGAGAACATTGATGCCGTGCGTGAACTGGTAATGCAAGATCGTCATGTGACATACCGTGAAATAGAGGCATCCTTGGGCATTTCTTCCACTAGCATACATTCGATGTTGCATGAACACCTAGCCGTAAAAAATGTTTGTTCTCGCTGGATCCCGCACAATTTGACAATCGCTCAAAAAAAGCCTCGTGTCAATTGGTGCAAAGAAATGTTGAAAAAATACGATAGTGGTGCTTCAAAAGATGTTTATAAGATCGTCACAGGTGACGAATCATGGATCTATGCGTATGAGCCCAAAACAAAACAACAATCGACCGTGTGGGTCTTCGAAGACGAGCCAAGTCCACCGAAAGTTGTTCGTGGAAAAAGCACTTCGAAGCAAATGGTCGCGTGTTTCTTCGGCAAAACGGGTCATGTGGCGACTGTTCCGCTTGAGCAACGTAGGACGGTCAATTCTGAGCGGTACACCACAATTTGTTTGCCTGAAGTCTTCGAAGAAATTCGAAAAACGAACAAGAGAAGACGAATCATTGTTCACCACGACAATGCGAGCTTTCACACATCGGCTCAAACCAGTGCCTTTTTGACCGGCCAAAACATCGAATTGATGGGTCCATCCGCCGTACAGCCCTGACTTGGCACCCAATGACTTCTTTTTATTCCCGCACATCAAGAAAAAAATGCGTGGTCAACGATTTTTGTCGCCAGAAGATGCTGTTGAAGCGTTCAAAAACCATGATTTGGAGGTGTCTCAATCGGAGTGGAAAAAGTGCTTCGACAATTGGTTTGAGCGCATGCAAAAGTGTATAAACCATGCTGGAGAATACTTTGAAATACAATAAAACCATTTTTAATGATAAATATTCGCATTTTTATTATTAGGCCAGAAATATATATAGCAGCCCTCGTACTCCTAATACTATTTAATAATATTTTAGAAAAAAAAATGTTATTCGGTTTTTTAGTATTTTATCCAGCTCACATTTTATATAATTATAATCATAGTGTGCTTTATTTTTCATTGATGGAATAACAAAAACTGTTTACTTCACTAATAAATTAGTTTTCAAAATAAAAAGTTCATATTTGTACAGCAAGATGCAGAATATTCACCCTTTTTTAAAAGACTTTTGCACAATCGATAGCTACCCGCCAATAGTGGGTAGCGAAACGGCAGCGGTTGTCTTTTTGCAAGAAGTAGAATTGCTCCCCAGTAAAGCCTCCATTCCTCCCACTTGCTGTGGTGTCACCATGTGTTTAGCGGTTAGTAAATAATAAATGCGGTTGGATTAGTTTTAGTGGACTGTATATTTATTATGCGATGCGAATATTATGCGATGAGAATATTATATTATGCGAATATTATACAAATATTTTTACAACTGTTATGTTTTGTTTTTATTTATAATTCAAAAGCAATCGGGATCTGTAACTAAATTTAATATTTCAGAGCCTTCTAAATCGAAACATATATTTCAGAGCATTCTAAATCTAAACATATATTTCAGAGCATTCTAAATCTAAACATACTCCCGGCCTCGACTTTGAATCAATTATTACCTAGTCTGATGCAGTTGGTAATAAGATCAATTTTGTGATAGGTCGTTTGTACAAACCATTTTTGGTTCGTATTTGTACGACACGAACTAGATCATCTTTACCAGGATAAACTTCAATGATGCGTGCCAGAACCCAAAACGCGGGAGGAAGATTATCTTCTTTTACAATAACTAAATCGCCAACTCTCAAGTTTGGTTGCGGTTTTTGCCATTTGGGCCTATTCTGTAATTGGGTTAAATATTCTTTTGACCATTTTTTCCAGAAATGATCCTTTTGTTTAGTCAAAATTCCAAAATGTCGTAATCGGTTTGCAGGAATGTCAGACAAATTTTCTTCTGGTAGTGCTACCAACGAATCACCGATTAAGAAATGTGCGGGCGACAGATAAGTAGTATCCGTGGTGTCGTTTGATAATGCACATAGTGGTCTGGAATTTAATATTGCTTCTATTTGAGTCAATAATGTTGTTAAATCTTCGTACGTTAAAGGTTTCATTTTAGTAGCTCGGCGTAAATGATATTTTACTGAGCGAACTCCAGCTTCCCAAGCACCACCCCAATGGGGACTACTTGGTGGTATAAAATTCCATTTGATCCCTTTAGTAATTGCCCAATCATTTATGTTGATAGTAAACTTCGAATTATTCCAAAGTTTATATAATTCCTTTAATTGATTTTTGGCTCCAACGAAGTTCGTTCCATTATCACTATAGATACATTGCGGGCAGCCTCTTCTGGATATGAAACGTTTAAGGCAAGAAATGAAAGCTTCTGTACTGAGGCTGGTTACAACTTCCAAGTGAAGTGCTTTAGTGACTAAACAAATGAAAAGAGCGATGTAACCTTTGGTGGTTGTTGATTTTCGTAAATGATTAAGTTGAATTTCAATTGGGCCACAATAATCAACTCCAACTTGATAAAATGCTCTAATTGGAGTTACTCGATAGGATGGTAAGTTTCCCATTAATTGTTGAGTAGCCGCAGCTTTATATCTGTGACAAATAATGCATTTGTGTATAATATTTTTAATTTCATTTTTTGCGTTTAAAGGCCAAAATTTAAGTCGAATGTTCGAAAGTACTGATTGTACTCCTGCGTGTAATAATCTAATATGCGTTTCGGTCAGAATAAGCGTAATAACTTTGTGTTTTGCCGGTAGAATTATAGGGTGTTTTTGGTTGTAACTTATAGGCGCGTTTTTTAGCCGTCCTCCAACTCGTAGTAACTCATCGTTATCTAAGAACGGATTCAATCCATGAATTCTACTTGTTGTTGGGACCGGAGCACCTGATCGGAGGGACTCAATTTCTGTAGTGAATCTCTCATTTTGACCTAATTTAATAATTTTGTTTGTTGCACTGTTTATTTCTTTTAACGTCATAGGACCGTACCATTTGTCTTGCTGGTGAAAACAGTTGTGGTAAAAGCAAAAAATGTAAGCTACGACCCTTTGTAATTTGCAAAATGATGAAAAGCGATGAAATATTTAATTTTCTGAAATTTGAATATTGGCATGCACAACCTTTTTCTGCTCCACTGCAATATTTTTTTCTAAAATGCTTTGCGGTTGTGACGGCCAATTCTTTTCTGGCTGTGATAACCAAGGCGGGCCATTCCACCATAGCGGTAAATCAATCATTGAAGATGGGTATAAACCTTTTGAAATATAATCCGCGGGGTTTCAATTTGTTGGGACGTAATTCCAAATAGCGTTTTCCGAAAGTTTTTGAAATTCTGATATGCGATTAGCGACAAAAACATTAAAGCGGTTTGGATTCGATCTAATCCATGCGAGGACAATTTGCGAATCTGTCCAAAGATAAGGATTCTTTATTTTTAAATTTAAACTTTGTACCGTTCGGAGCATTAATTGTGCTAGTAATAAAGCTCCGCATAATTCTAAACGTGGAATTGTAATTGTTTTTAATGGAGCAATTCGCGATTTTGAACAAATTAAGTTGGTTGAAATTGACGAATCAACATAAATTGTTCTCATATAGATGCACGCACCGTAGGCTTTCAGGGAAGCGTCACTAAACCCATGAATTTCGGTATATAAAACGTCAACATTTCGTTTTAGGCAGCGTGGTATGGAGATTTCCGACAGCTGGGCTAAACTACTGTAAAATAATTTCCATGAATTCATAATACTTGCGGAAACCGGGGTATCCCATTCTGTTTTATTTTCCCAAATTTTTTGTATAATGATTTTTGCTAATGTTACCATCGGTCCAACTAGACCTAATGGATCGAATATTTTTGCGATGTCCGAAAAAATTAAACGTTTTGTGGTACTTATGGGTTTAGTCCAATCAATGGCGGAAGTAATCTTCAATGTATCCTTCACTGGGTTCCATATAATTCCAAGCGTTTTTAACCATTTTGTTCGTAATTCTTCATTTAATAATTTTGGTTCTATGTTATCAGGGGGAATACATTGCAGCAAGTTTTCATTATTCGCGCACCATTTATGTAGTTGAAAGCCTCCCAATGCGAGTAACTGTGTCAGCTGTGCCTGTAAATTCATAATTTCTTTTAGCGAATCCGATCCTGTAATAATATCATCCATATAAGTATCGTTTGTAATTGCGTGCGATGCCAAAGGGAATATTTTCCCTTCATCTTGAACTAGTTGCTGTAGCGTTCTTATAGCGAGAAATGGAGCGCACGAGGTTCCATAAGTGATTGTGTTGAGCTGTAGTATCTTCAATTCCTCTTCAGAGGAAGATCTCCAAAGAATCCGTTGTAATTTTCGATGTGCTGGATTAACTAAAATTTGGCGATACATTTTCTGTATATCCGTTGTAAACACGTAAATATGTTTTCGAAAGCGAATCATGATATCCATAATATCTTGTTGAAGCGTGGGCCCTTTGAACAAAATGTTATTTAATGATAAACCCGATGTCGTTACGGCAGAAGCATTAAATACAACGCGTAGTTTTGTAGTGCTACTGTGTTCGCGTAACACAGCGTGATGCGGTATGAAATATTCTATTTTTTCAATTCCTTGTTTATATTCCAAATAAGAAGCATGTCCTTGCTCAACATATTCGTTAATAAAATCGGTATATTCTTTATGAAATGTTGGATTTCGTAGAAATTTTTTCTCCATAAACAGAAAACATTTTTTTGCGTATTCATATGAATTTCCAAGCATAGTTATTTTATTTTTATTTAAAGGTAAATCGACGATGTAACGACCCTTTTCGTTGCGTTTGGTTGTCTTTTTAAATGTTCCTCACAATTATTGGTGTCATCCAGGGAAACAATTTTTTCTTGGCGAACAGATTCAATTTCCCAAAACTTTATTAACGAGTCATTTAATTGATTCAATGTTACTTTTAATGCGACTGGGTTACCACATGGCGCTTCCGCATCGATTCTTCCTGCAATGATCCAGCCAAATACAGTTTTCTGTAGAGATGGTAATCCCGATCCTAAAGAAATATGACCCGGTCTTAAAATGTCGAAAAATTTTTCTGCGCCAATAATGAGGTCGATTTCTTGAGGTAATGCAAATTGATGGTCAGCTAATTGAATATTTGACGGAATTTTCCGAATTTTTTTTTCGGAATTTTTACAATTGAAGATGTAGATTACTTGTAGACGTTGACTGTCGACGCTCTTGCTTGTAGACGTTACTTGTAGATCCCGTAGATTGTAGATTACTTGTAGACGTTGACTGTAGACGCGCCTGTTGAAGATACCTCTTGCTCGCTCGTAGACGTTACTTGTAGATCACGTAGATAGTAGATTACTTGTAGACGTTGACGATGGAGTAATTAATTCATTTATCCATAGGTTAATGGTTCCAAATCATCGGTTCGATGGACCAAAAATGGTTTGTACAAACGACCTATCACAAAATTGATCTTATTACCAACTGCATCAGACTAGGTAATAATTGATTCAAAGTCGAGGCCGGGAGTATGTTTAGATTTAGAATGCTCTGAAATATATGTTTAGATTTAGAATGCTCTGAAATATATGTTTAGATTTAGAATGCTCTGAAATACTTACAGTTTGTAAGTGCGGTATAATATATATGGAGCCGATCACGGTGGATCAAGTCCACTACCAATATAAGTGCATTTTTAAGACTAATAATCTTACTGACATTGAAAAAGTATGGAAGTTCAAATTTCCATATAAACAAACTGAGAGACTAAACATCAAGACAGCATTCGTCTGCACTTTCAAGGCTTTAGCCAATGAATTTAAGCAGACAACTGAGGTAAATAAGCTGATTTTAACTGTAAAACAGGCAACATTACTATCAATGCCAACATTGGATAGAATCAACAGACTTGGTATAACAATGAATCCACCTATTATGTTACTGACACCTCTTGCAGGTGCTGTCTTTTCAAAAGACGATATTGGTTCAATATCTGCTAGATTAGGAGCAAATGCACTAACGGTATTGAGTTGCATTAATGCAAGTTGCCAGTCATCTGGCCACTATTTAGAGAGTTCAACCTTACACACGGCAATAGTTAGCGTAATATGCGCTACTAGAAATCTAAATAATAAGGCCATGCGTGATGGCATCATTTGCAAGACCGTGAAACAGTATCTTGCAAGAGGGAAAAAGTGGGAACCAGAGAGATTCGTACATTATGCAGAATTCGCTCATGGTGGGATTCCCACTGATTTAGCACCAGAGAAACTCATACGTGAGTTCGAATCAATACAGCAGTTGTTTGTTAGTGGGAGAACAGCCTTTAGGCTAAGTGCTGCAACCAGAACAACATCTGTTGTACCTACACCAATGTCTAGCCCTACCCAAACATTAAGTTATCCATCAACTTCAGGAAAGGCTCGTGGAAGAGCTGCTGGTTCCAAGTCACCCAGACAAGATGAGTAATTGGCTTAATAGTTTAATTATAGCATGCTGGTAAAGGGATAATAAGGTTAGATTCATTTATTATTATTATGTTAATATACTTTATTTAAATAATTATGTAAATAAAAGGTGGGTAACCACGCCCACCATTACATTCTGGTGACCCCGACGTGATCTAAACACGCAACAACAGCGAGGACCAGTCATTCTGCGTGGACCTGCCAGTTCGCCTCATTATGGACGCCGCCAGTCGCCACATACATCCGGCTCGAAGGACCAAAAAATGTTTAGCGGTTGGTAAATAATAAATGCGGTTGGATTAGTTTTAGTGGACTGTATATTTATTATGCGATGAGAATATTATATTATGCGAATATTATACAAATATTTTTACAACTGTTATGTTTTGTTTTTATTTATAATTCAAAAGCAATCGGGATCTGTAACTAAATTTAATATTTCAGAGCCTTCTAAATCGAAACATATATTTCAGAGCATTCTAAATCTAAACATATATTTCAGAACATTCTAAATCTAAACACCATGCAAGTGGAGTGTAATGCGAAGGCAAAGCCGGGATGGGTGTGGAGGTGTGCAGCGGCAAAACCATCAAAAAAACGGGGGGATAAAACCATGCCGCAAGAGCATAAACCCTTGCGAAGGCACATTTTTTGATGGGACAACGTGCAAAATTCAGTTCAGAGAAGTAGTTATAATTATATTTGGTTTTGTTTTGGGTCGGCCAGTGAAAGATGTGTTTAAGGATTTAACAAATTTAAGGAAAAGAAATGGATTGGAAGAAATAACGAAGCAGACTGTAATAGACTACTACAGCTATTGCAGAGAAGTATGCGAAGTCATTGTTTCTAATTTGGATATTTGTCTAGGTGGGGAGGGAAAAACTGTTCAGTTCGATGAAATGTTTTTAACAAAACGAAAATATCATCGCGGGAGGGTAACTGAACAGATGACAATAACTGTGCTCGGGTTATATTGCAAGGAAGACAAATCTGGGTTTTTTTTAGGGTTAATTCAAAAAGTAAAAAAGATTTGTGGCCTTACATTAAGAAATATGTTAAAAACGACACTAGTCAAGTGGTGACCGACAGTGGCAAACAATATTTGGCGTAGAAAAACTGTTTAGTGAAAATACGGTTCACCTCACCACAAACCCCAGCATTGGTGTGTTTGTGGAGCGAGGTAACCCAATAAATACAATCAATGATTTAGAAAATCAAAATGAACTATTAAAGAAAAGTATTTTGTGTAGAAAAAATGTCAATGTAATTCACCAGTACATGACTCTTTATTACTATAGAAAAAATATTTTGTATAAATTCGATGATGGCTTTTAAGATAATGCAATTTCTGTTAGATATAAAAAAAAATTTACCCTCCATTCATCAATAGTATTCGCCTGGAGCCGTTATCTTTGCGGGCGATTGACGCACCGACACCCGAAAGCATGGGCATTCAACATCTCCTGCCGACAAAGATTCCAAGGTTGAATACTATTGATGAAGAAATAGAAAGTTCATTATCTGGGAGTATCTACAACCAAAATAATGATATTGATGATATTTTCTAAATTATTTTTTCCAAATTTATTGTTTTCTAAGCTTTAGTATTTCTTTTTAATAGTCTCTTAATATAGTCCACCACGCTACTAAGTGACACCGAGAAGTTGTAGGAAGTCAATTATACACCACACACATTTCGAGATCTGACACTTCCATTCGCTGTCGGAGTTTTCAGCAAATTCTTCAATAAACCTGGCCAACGACATCAGGTAGTAGCTAAATGTGCATTCCGTTACCATAAGGGCACATCAAGCATGAAAATTATGTATGAACGTGATAGGGAATCAGATTTCAACCTCGAAAGCATTATACCTGGCCATATCACAGGAACAGGAAATACTATGACTTCGTAGTTTACCAGTAGAAATATGCCCCCAAATTCTGTCCGGACTTACAATTATTTACTACGACAAGAAAGGATCCGGCAATATAGCTTCAACAGCAGATTTCCGTCAATGAACGAAACACATATTATACATGTCAAATTTTCTTAGACAACACGTAAACGACAAAAAAATCACTTACCCAGCAGTTAAATTCAACAAAACAAGGGTTTTATCAAGGGTAATCAAGGGTGTAATCAGAATGGGAGGGGGTTTAAAATTAAATTTTACCAATGTTTAAGCTGTTTACTATTAGTTTTGAAAATTGACTGACAGTTTTAGATGTTGATGGTGATGCGTGTTATTAAAATCTAAATTTTACATGGTTTTTATGTTTAAGGTAAACAATTATTATTTTGTTTTTTATTTATTCACAGCAATCCTAGTTTTTGGATGCAACTATGATTGCTGTGACTAAATCAGAGGCGGTAGAAATATAATTCATGGCCTATTTGAACAATATTCAAACATTCCACCCGTCTTCAAGCATTAAATGACTAAATTAATCTTCTACTGGTATGAAAAATGAATTTTGTTAGGGCTCTTGTGAGTATTCTTTTAGCGGTTCAAATTTCTACCACTCTCGTAAGGTTGACCTTTCTGGGATGGATTGTGGTTATGCTAGACCAGGGGTCGGCAACCTTTGGTTGTAAAAGGGCCAAATATTTTACGTAGGGCTCAGTGCGGGCCGCAGTGGTGGATCTAATGATAAACATTTCAGCAAATGTTGACTAAGACACCCCCTCCCCCCGACGCGCCCCTTGGATCCCCTTGTGGGTCCTGCATCGTGAACATTAAAAAAATCGACATACGAGCTTCCAATGAAAATTACCACCAAATGCACTGTTAATTCTACCCCAAAAATAAATCTCAGTGTATCCTCGCCATTTTAACTTCAAAATCCCGCAATTCAAGGAACTCTACACGGATTGACATCGGCCTTCATAAAGAAATGTACTCGCAAATTTGAATTGAATGCTGTTAAAAGCAATTTTGATCTACATGAAATGCACAATGTATTTAATGTACATATTTAATTGAAGAAGAAATAATAAGATATTGTTTAAAATAGCTTGGTAAATAACCAATCATTTTTTTGTCATTTGTGTAAAAGATAAAAATGGTTCCTGTGGGTTATCCTCAGAAGATACACATATACCGTCGCGGACTTTTTTATCAACATTTTTAAGATAGACAATTTCGCCGCATGTTAGTTTGATCTATCTAAGGTTTAGCCATCGTTTGTAATGTAAGTGCACAACAATATGTTTGATATGACATCAAATTACCTTTTTTTAATATCCCGACTTTTCTCTACTAAGTTATGTATAAATTATAGCCTATATAGTAGATGTTACCGAGGACTAATAGCTATATCTATAGCAAAAAAGTCTCATAAAAATCATTTTAGTAGTTTTTGCGTGAAAGCTGCACAACAGACAGACAAACAAAAATCTTCTACAGTTTTATTAAATGTATAATACAACAATTGACAATAGTAAGGGCAGAAAATCTAACATGTACACCAAACAATTCCCGCCTGACAACAACACAAGTCATTCAGTCACTCCCAAGAACACTTCCAGTAACATCAAACCATTTTCAGTTACCAATCGAAAATTCCTCGGGCATCATTTATATCGAATTCATAAGTATGCTCCAAAACATAGATGATAATGTACCAAATTTAGAAAATATTGTAAATATGAATAGCCTTTCAATAGATGATGCAATGAGTTTGACTGCCATCACAAGGAAAACTGCACCACTCTTGAATTTGGAGCGTGGCGGAATTCCGTTGGTATTTTCTTTTTTCAAATGGCAAAAATGGCTTTGGCGAGGAAAGAGACAATGCGTGTACCCCCTTTGAGTACTTACAAAACCGGGTAATGAGTGTTTACAAGAGGTTCAACAGAAATGTAGTAGAGTATTTTCGGGCCAAATCAAGTGTATCTGTGTCAGGTAGGATGCGACAAGGTCATGGAGAGCAAACACCACAGAGACTTGTGGATAACATGCATCTCACTATGAGAAATATTGGAGGATCGGCATCATGTTGGCAGAAATGTTGCTCTGAATTAATTGCAATGGCTAGAACTTTAGGGCCCACATAGTTTTTAACATTTTCATGCAATGATTTAAATTGGTCAGATATGATAAAAACCTTGCTAATCGCCGATGGAGGTAACATCGATGACGCCGAACGCCTATCATTCCCGGAGCGCTTGAATCTAGTGCAAAAACATCCGGTAGTGGTAGCACGACATTTCACACTGCATGTTAACGCTCTTATGCGATTCCTAAAGGCAAATAATGTTTGATTAAGTGGTCCTATTGAAGAATTTTGGTACGGAGTGAAATTTTAAAACCGCGGCAGCCCCATCTGCATATGTTGGTCTGGTGTAGTAATGTTCCGGAATTCTCTACTCCAGAAGAAATTGCCGTAATTGAAAAGTTGATTTCATGTTCATTAAATCCTAATGACTTTACGTTACGTAAATTGAGTATTTACAAATTCATAAACACACAGCAACATGTAAAAAAACCGCCAAGCTGATGAATGTCGATTTGATTTTCCAAACCGAGCAAGTAATGTAACACAGTTTGTCTAGGACCAGCACTTGCTAATAACAGACGATTCCGTTTATTGAAAAGAACCTCAAATAAAACCATGGTCAACAATTATAATCCAGTTCTTTTAGGACTGTAGAAGGGGAATATTGACGTCCAACCGTGTGGTAGTGTCACCGTTGTAGTCTACTCGTCGTAAAATATGCGAGTAAATGCGAACCACATGATACAGGTAATATAATGTAATTCGAGACGCTATTTCGAATGCTGAGAGACAAGGTGGTGATGTTTGGAAACAATTGTTCTCTGTATCAATGACTATTTTAAGTCAACGCCTGGTGAGTGCGCCCGAATGCGCACACAGATCATGCCATTTGCCATTGAAAATGTCGTCGCGAAAGACTGTTTTTGTAAATAGTTACAGGCCGGAGGAACGTTTCAAACTTCTGAGATTCGACAGTGATGAAACCAGTATTTATAATAACATTTTTGATCGTTATGTATTACCTACGCCCAAACGAGCTGGAGAATTTAAGCCTTGCGGAATTTGCCGTCCGTTTTGAAACTGTCTCTAACACGACATGGTCAGAAGACAACGGAGATGAAGACCTGAAGGACGAAGATACTACGCTAATGAGGTTATATCAGATTGCAGGCCAGAATGCGTGTAAGAAATAGATCGGCAGTATTACGTACCAGCTATTGTATAATAGCTGTATTGTATTAATTGTATAATAGCTGGTGACAAAGAATGAGCTAGTGACAAAGAAGCATACTTTTACAGTTTAAATAGTACGCCATATACCATTTCACAATGAAGGCGAGTTACTGTTCGAAAATGAAACCGCTGTAGATTGTTTCATAAGGCGTCAAAATGATCTTCGTACGTTGCAGGGCAATGTCAGCGCAGAACAATTCGGTTACGCTGAACTAATTATTCAGCAGTCTGTTGCTCAAGCTACCGTACTTAATGCTGCGCGTGAAACCGATGTTGGAAATGCACCCATGTTATGTGTTGGTGAACAAATTTTACATGATGATGATAACTTTTGTGAAGGCATGGAAGAGCGAGCCGTCATGACAGATGAATTGTTCCTGGGAAGCAATCGCGGATTTAATATACAACATAGGAATTTATTTCAGAAAGTTTCAACGGGAGTAGAAAACGATTTGCAAAGACGAGAAAGTCAGCTGTTACTTTTTATCACGGGCGGTGAAAAGTAGTGGAAAATCATTTCTTTTGAAATTAATCGTGGAACATATTGAGCGTTGGTTGTTTTGCACCAACTGTAGATATACTAATGAAGCCTAACTTTGTGGAAATTGGGTCCTTAACCGGAGTTGCTGCTCGTCAAATTTTTGACAAAACACTACATAGTTTTTTCTTGCTTCCGATAGAAAAAACATTATGACATACAAAAAAGACTCGAGAAAGAAAGGTGAATTTTCTAAAGTCTCTTATGAGATTCTAAGAATAATCCACCTACCTAAGGCTTCAAGAATATCAAACAACGTCAAATTATTGAGTTAACAATTGAGTTAACGGTTGAGTTAACATTTTGGTATTCGGTGATATATTTCAGCTTCCCTCGGTGAAAAGTGAAATTGGTATTTTGTGCAGCCTTCGTGGTTTTTAGCGGAGGCTAATTTGTGGAATCAGTTTTCTTTTTGTGAATTGACTATAAACATGCGATAGCGCGATGGTAGCGAATTCATTGATTTATTGAACAGTTTACGAGTAGGTGAATTGACAATGGACCAGCTGGAATTATGCGAGCGGCGCCACGTGCCTTTAAATGGAGATTTTGCGGATGGAGTCGCCGTTCGTATTTTCCCCACGGTGAGGCAAGTCAACGATTACAACGAAAATATTACCAAGGAAAATGCAAAACTGCACCGAATAAAGAAAAAAGAAGACGCACTCATTGAAAATATTAGAATACACCATCAAGAACAAATGAATGAAAAACGGTTCAAGTTTAATCTAGATCACAAAGACGGAAATGAAAGAAAAACAGAACTTTTAAATGACAATCACAAGGCAAAGGTAAGGGTAAGGTCAAATCTAGAGAGGTCGGAAGCTAATGAGAGATGCATAATTTACGGCCCATCCTTATAATCCATTCCTGATCGACTGTGAAATTAAAGAAGGCGTTAGAGCAACTATAAAATTAATCAGCGATGTATATCATTTGGTATAAAATGGATGAACAAAAAACGAGTACGAGCTACTAGATGACAACATGGAAAGATAAAGAAATATACAAACACACCAATTGGTCATTATTAACTTCCCAAAGCACGATTAATGGACATCATCATTGATAATAAATAATTCACATAATTGGCGTGTTGTGTATTATTTGAGAATAATCCATTTGCTTCTGCGTACACTGTTTGTGATAGACTATGGTTCGAAAATGATTTGATAAATTCGCCTTTATAGTGCAGTGCAATGTTTCGACAAATATGTTACGACCAACTGTCTCGTTGCAAGATATTCTCGTGTGCGCGACCTGTAAAGGTTTGTTACGTTCGTTAGTATCTGTAAAAATATCGACTTTGGCCATGTACAATGGATTTAAGTATCCGCCTAAGCCAAATCTCCTTGAATTAGATGTAGTTTCCGAGCGATTAATATCACCGAGATTACCCTTTATGTTAATTCGACGGTTGCGATACATCGGGGGTAATATGGAATCACTGGAAAAGTTATTGTCACAAATCCAAGACACCCATTTGTGTCTGGCGCCTGAGGGCAAGATTAAACAATCACCGGCGAAAGATGGACAAAAGGATGTACAAAAGGATGGACCACCTGAAGTTCTTTTATGACCACGGATTAACAGTACAAAGGATTAGACGAGGAACGAGTGTTCTAGTATTTTCTACATTAATTTACCAATGGAGGAGAGAAAGACAGGCGCTAAGATTACCAATCGAAAAATCTAGAAACGGGTGATCGCTTACTATAAATATTCCGAAAGATGAGCCAACAGTTCAGTATTCAAATAAATGTCGAAGAGTATTCAAATAAATCTTCGAGAGTAATCTTCAACATCGTGAAAAGTGATCAGTGCATTGTTAAATAAAGTGAATAGTGAATCGCGAGTATAAATAAATTGTGATTATTGTAAACATTGTAAATAGAGTTAACAGTGTAATAGTGACTAAGTGACTGTGAAAAATAACTAATTGTTAACGTGTAGTGCATAAGCAACAAAAGTGTAAGATAAATAAATAGACAATTGTTAAAAACAAATTCGTAGTCATTATACACAAACCAACGAACCCGTAAAAACGTTACATTATCAATATACCCGTTGATGTTAATAACATGATCCAAACTCTGCCTCGAAATGTAGACGACGATTTTTGCTGAAATGTGCACATCAAAAAACAATTAATTTACAAATCTAGTTATTTGCAAGGACTAGTAAAGAAGGGGGTTGTTAAAGACTGGCTTAATTTTCTTGTAACTACTCCGCTTTATAAGCATTATGACATTAAAATTAGTCAGGATTTCTTGGGGGAATTAAACGATGGGAGTGAAAATCCAGACATTCAGATTTAGCTGAAAAATATTTACAAATTGCACCGGGAGAGAACAAAAGAACTATTACCCTGCTGTTTGATTCTCATGCGGAAGAATTATCTTTCCCAGCAATTTACTACGGTCAATTTCGGGAATTCAAAGATGGTGTTAATTGTGAAGCATTTTCGATTGCAACAAGTGAACTGCGACGCTCTGATTGACGAGGACTTACTCTTCACTCTTCTAAGCCATTAAGATTATGCGACTTTGAGTGAGTGAATATATCAGCATTGCTTTTAAACATGTTGGTCAAGGCATAAACATAACGAAAGATTAAATACTATCTTCCTATTATCTTAATAGCTATATGTAATCAAATTTGGTTTTTCTCAAATCCATACCGAAATCAATACAATATTGGCAAAGTCGAAAAAAAGACCTCTTTACAATGATCAGGCAACTTGGTAAGTAAATAGCATTTTTGACGACGAACGCCAATGATATATCATGGAATTGACTTTTGAATACATTGCATAAATTGAAACATGGTACGGAGATCACTGATTTAGAAGTTGATCATCTGCACTATAAAGTCAAGGCAGCGTTAATAAATAAAGATGCTGTAACATATGCGCCATTTATGTCAACAAACTTGTTAATGTAATAATGACAATTCTTCAAAATAAAACCGTTAGCCCATTCGGTAAGCATTACGTTCAACATTATTTCAAGAGAATTGCATTTTAACATAGAGGAAGTCCTCATGCACATATTTTGCTTTGACTGAATGAGGCGCCTAAAGATGCTTTTGGGGAAGACATGGATTCTACCGATTCTACTATTCGGCTTATTGATGATTCAATGTTTGCAAATATAAAATCGTTGATCTGGCAATTGGGTTCTGGAGTAGCTTTAATGTGGATCCCGGGACACATAGGCATTGAAGGGAACGAGATAGCTGACCAAGCAGCTAAACGTGCCATTACTGCAGAAGTTCAAGACGACGAAATAACCTACTGGGACGCCCTAACGATTATAAAAGAACGACTGACTAAAAGCTGGCAGAGAGGGCGGAATCTATCATTCGATAGACTGAGGCTGATCAAACCTGAAGTGGGGAGGATGACAAACATCGGCAGAGTTAGTAGAACGGAAGAAATCGCCCTCACAAGACTGAGAACAGGCCACACCAGGGCTATCCATTCCACTACATCTTTTCTCGAGAGCCAGCACCGAATTGTCGAAGTTGTAGGGCTCGGATAGATGTACCGCACCTGGTTTTCCCAGGTCCCAGTTGCGACTTGTCCTTCAGCCAATCAGACCTGAGGGCTGCTCTCGACCCGGAACACCCCGAGTTTGACGAGCATTGGATGAGAATAAAGAATTCCACCTTCTACAAAACCTTTTAATTAACAATCAAATAAATGGATCGCTAAACACTAGTATTTTAAAATTTTAGCATTATATTCTATCATCTAAAACAAAATACTCCGTCACTACTATTGCTATTATTATCATTGTTACCACTATGCAGCATTAGCAATCAAAACTTGGTCCGGTGTGGACGTCTTTTCGAGTGAATACGAATACTGGCAATAACAAGAATTGATTTGATTTGACATAGCTGGCTGGCTTGTTTATCAAAAAAAAAAAAAAAAATATATATATATATATATATAAAGTGCAATTAATTGGGGTGATTTAATCAAGAAGTGTGATTCTGTGCACACCGGGGAAGAAGGAGGACCGTCACACTCCAGCCTCCGGTGTGTCTGGGGCACGGAGGCGGACGAGAGATCCCAGGAGCATGGAGTCCAATAGCGGTCATGGGCAGGAGCAAACAAAGGCAACGAACGAACCCAATAAATACAATGAAAACGAGCCTGTCACAGCAGGTAAGCTGAATTTCAAAGTATTTATTGAAAAAAAACAATCAAATATAGGAATAGCACCAAGCATAAGTGCGCTAAAGATAGCCAAAATATTATATAAAATTGATAACGGCAAGGGCATATGCGAGATAAAGAAAGTAGGTAGGAATAGAGTAATTGTTGAGACAAGCAACCCAAAATCAGCAAATGATATTATATCAGTCAGCGAACTTTATGAAAACGGCTTTAGGGCCTATATCCCGGCATTTTTAACATCCCGTGCAGCAATTATTAGGGACATCGACATGGAATATTCAATAGATGAACTCAAAGAAGGACTGGACTCAGGTGATTTCAAAGTTAAACACCTATACAGAATAACAAAAAGAGAGAGAATGGGAGATGAAACACGATTCACCCCCACAAAAACATTAAAAATAATATTCCATGGGCAACATATACCCCAATACATATATTTATGGAGGCTCAAAGTAGAACGCAACCCATTCGTGCCTAGGGTGAAACAATGTTTCAAATGCCTTAGATTTGGTCACAATACAATGCAATGCAAAAGTAAAAACGAAAAATGTATAAACTGCGGAGATACAAATCACAAAATAGAAAACTGCGATAAAGCCCAACCAAATTGTGCAAACTGTGGCGGCATACATAAAGCCACCGAAGCAACCTGTCATGAAAAAGCGCGACAGATCAAAATAAATGAAACGATGGCATATCACAACATAAGTTTTCATGAGGCAGCATTGGAAATTCCCTCAAACTCAAGCACAAAAACCCAAAACCTGTACGCTGTCAGAACACGGAATAAATTTGACCTTTTGGGAGAAGAGTTTCCGCCTGTAGCTGAGAAACTTAATAAAATACCGAAATACACCCCCCCACCCATATCAAGATTCGGAAGAGGAAACGGAAAAAACATGAAAAGCAAAGGAAACACAGAAAAAAGAAATCGAAGTGACACTAACTCCAGTATGGAACCAGAAGTAAGGAGAACACAAAGAAAAATTAAAAAAAAAATAATAATAAATAATAATGACTCGGACTCAGAGGGACCAGCCGTAAAAACAATAACACTGGCCAGAAATGAGATAATCGTATACTCCAACCAGCAACAACAAGAGCTAAATTCAAACAATCACATAACACAAAAAGTAAACAGAGAAGATGAAGAATTGACAGAGAAAGAAGCAGGTAAAAATTCGAGAATGGAACAAGAAGAAACTGAGTTGGAACAACAAACACCTTGGAACAAAATAACAAGAAATAGCATTAATCTAAATAAAATTGAAATACAAAAAGATAAAGAAGACAAAGAAAGAAGCGATCCTGAGATGACCAGTGTCAAGCGTACACAACGCCCGAAAAAAGGAAGACCTAGAGGAAGATCTAGGTAAAGTCTTTAAAAGTAAAAATGTAATAAAACTTAACAAAAAAAAAATAAATAAATAAATAAAAATAATAATAAACAAATTAATCAAAATAAATAAATTAAAAAAAAAAATAATAATAAATCCGAAACAAACGTTAGAGTTATAAATAAGGAAAACAATTTAAAACCACTACATTTAAAAATAATAACAAGCACTTAACACTTCTCTACTCAAAAACATCCAATAAATTAATAAAACTAAATTAAGAAACAAATAAATATCATACAAACCAAAATAATAAAAATTGAAATTAAAAAAAAAAAAATAAAATAAAAATTATTAAAAAAAAAAAAAAAAATGCCTAACAACTTGAAAATATTACATTGGAATATACGTAGCATTTACGCTAACAAAGAGGACCTGGAAATAATAATAGCCAAAGAAAATTACGATATCATATCACTTAATGAAACTTTTCTAAGCCCAAAAAAAATTTTTTACATGAAAAACTACAATATAGAAAGACAGGACCGTATACAAGAAAATGACGGAAACAGACACGGCGGATCAGCAATCCTTATCAAAAAGCACATAACATACACCAGAATAAACTTAAACTTCTCCGCAAACATAGAGCCGACAGGAATAAAAACTTCTGCCGCAGGAAAAGAATTAAACATAATCTCTATATACGCCCCTCCAAAACACGGGGTTAGCAAAAAGGAATGGATGGATCTTTTACGGCAAATGAAAGAGCCCGTAATTTTAATGGGGGACCTCAACTGTCACCACTTAGAGTGGGACCCAAACTGCCAAAAACCTGACAGAGAGGGAGAAGCTCTCCTTGGGGCTATTGAGGACTCTCAATTATTTATAGTAAATGACGCCTCACCTACGAGAGTTAACCGGCCGGGATGGACCCCAAGCATTATAGATCTTGTATTAGTCTCTACGAGCATAGCAACTAAAACAGATCATTGGAAAGTACACGAGGAAAGTTATGGAAGCGACCACTACCCCCTAGAATTCTCATATATATGCAACTACTACCCCCAAAAACCCAAAGAAATAACATTCACGTACAAAAAAGCTTACCGAAAAACAGATTGGGTAGAATACAAAAATATAATAAGAAATAAAATACTTAAAAAAGAAGCTCCGCCAAATAACGAGGCCTATAACGAATTTAAAAAAATCATTGACTCGGCCGGGGCAAAAACAATCCCAATCGTAAAGTCTAACGTGCACGCAACGAAAAAACCTCCTTGGTGGGATGACGAAATCAAAAAAGCATGGCTTTTACGAAAATCATGCCTAAAGGAATTTAACAGAAAACCAAACATTGAAAATTACCTGATTTATAAAAAACAACAGGCACAAACCAAAAGACTAATCAAGGAAAAAAAAAGGAAACCTGGATCCAATTCTGCGATAGCATAAATCCTAATACAACAACCACTGACGTATGGGAAAAAATCAAGAGAATCAAACATGCGACCAACCCAGAAAACAAAAACAGGATCAGGGACACCTCCTGGATTAATGACTTTGCTCACAAGCTAGGACTAGAAAAATGCGAAGCACCAATAACAATCTCACAGGAAAAATTTAAAAATAAAAATCTCAAAGGAGCGGACCATCTAGAGGGCCCAGTCACCGAAGAGGAAATGAGGTTGACATTGGATCATAGGAAGAAAACGAGTACAGGATATGACGAAATAAATTACCAAATGATCCAACAGCTCCCCAAGGTAGGAATGAAGGTACTCTTGAATATCTTTAACTGGACCCTGAACACATCCCTTATATTCCGGCCGACTGGCGAAAACACATAATTGTCCCGATCCCAAAACCCAACAGACCATTAGAAAGGGCCGATTCCTATCGCCCTATCACACTTCTCTCCTGCATTGCCAAAACGCTAGAAAGCATTATTAAAAACAGAATGGACTGGGTCATAGAAAGAAATAACATTTTGCCGACAAACCAATATGGATTTAGAAGAGCAAGAAGCACACAGGACAACCTAAGCATTCTTAACACGGAGATCCAAACAGCATACAATTTGAACCTGTACTTGTACTGTGCCTTCATTGACTTAAAAGGAGCCTTCGACAATGTCAATCTTGAAATTATGGCTGAAATCCTTGGCAATATTGGCCTCCCTAAAAGCATCACAAGGTGGATTTATCTATATTTCAAAAATAGAGCCATATACATCAGAACCAATAACGACCTGCACGGGCCTTTCTGGGGAACCAAAGGTCTCCCCCAAGGGTCATTACTAAGCCCATTATTATTCTCACTCTACATTAAATCACTTAACATAAGAGAACATCAAACTTTCACATTGTTCTACGCTGACGATATTGTTTTAGTCCACAAAAGTAAAAATCACGAAGACGGTTGTAAAAGACTACAAAACTACATTTTGACCATAGAGCAAAAACTTAAAAAAATACAACTCGAACCATCCATGGACAAAAGCCGAGTAATGATATTCACCAGACACCGGCTCAAATCAAGCCCCAGAATAATTCTTAATAATCAAACCATCCCAGTCGCCAAACAATACAAATACCTTGGTGTTATTTTTGATGATAAAAGTACCTGGGAACCGGAAATCAACGCCATAGCTGCCAAATGCGCCAAACCCTTAAACATCTTAAGAGCCATTAGCGCAACAACATGGGGTGCACATCCTGCAACAATGCTTAAACTCTATAAAGCATTAATACAGCCACACTTCGACTACTCCGCAATCTTGATTGATACAGCATCTCCTAAAAGACTCAATAAATTGGACATAATACAAAACAAGGCTTGCAGAACAATAGTTGGAGCACTTAGATCAACACCTATACAAATCTTACTGAAAGAATGCGCGCTACCACCTCTGAAAATCAGAAGAAAATTCACAGCCGATAAATTTCTAATTAAAAAAATACAACAACAAAAACAATTAGTTTCGAGACTAGAAAATTTACGCCAATCACTTAATACCAACTGGAAAAATAAATCGGAACCAGTACTTCTAACGGCATACAAAGAGCTCAAAGATAGTCGAGTATCAAAGTTTCGATTGCAACCCTACTATCAACTGGAATGGAGTTCCCTTATGGTGCGACCAGTGGTTATAACCGATCTCTTTAGCAAGGATAAACTTCCGTACAACACCAAAAATAAATTCTATAACCTGCTAGGCAAAGGCTTCGATACCATAATCTTTACAGACGAATCGATTCAAGGAGACAAAAGCGGAGTGGCAATTTACAATACTACTAGTGAAGAAAAATTCATGTATAAAATCGATAGAAGGGTTAGCAGTTGGATGGCTGAACTTATAGCCATTGTTAAATACACTAATTATTTAACACAAATTAATATAATTGAGTAAGGTCCTGTGTTTAATGCGGGCCTGAAAACTAGTTTGGGTTGATATAGTTTTAATATCTATCACTAGATCGGGCAGCAGTAGTTTTGAGATGACTTAAACGAGAGGTCGTAGTTCGTCACCATGTGTTGAGTTTTTAACAGTTTAACGTGCTGTGCAATACAGACAAATAATGTTATTTACAAGTTAGATTAAAATAAATTAACCAGAAACAAAATTAATGTAATCAATGTGAAATTACTAATTTACAATTTAATCATTAAATTACATTAATTTCAATATGTTAAATTCACGGTTGCAACAACGAAGCGATTGTTTAATTTCCTATTATCCCATTGTATCCTTCTTCCACAACGCCATTTTTTCATGTTTCTTTTTATGTGGGAACCACGCTATCGAAGTTAAGGATTCCTACATAGAAAATTGGTCCTTCGAGCCTTAAAAAAGTTTACTACGTTAAAAGTTTGGTTCTTTGAGCCGTAAAAAAGTTTGATAAAATTTAAAAGTGATTCTTTGAATTAATAAAAAAGTTGGTGACAGTTAAATTGACAGTTTGAGTTTGAAAATTTTGGCGGTTGAATTTTTACTACCAGTTTGAGATCAACAGTTTGTGTGTGGAAGATTGGACCAGTTTGTGAAGAGCAGTTTGAACAAATCAGAACATTTGCGTTCCGATTGATGTTAACAGGTGTTAAGAACATTTGCGTTCGAGTTTGCTGCAGTTTGGTGGCTGAGTTTGAAAATTGGAGGTTAAGCGGAATTCGCAGCGCAACGTGTTCGTCGGCGCGGAAAGTTTGCAGCGCAACGTGTTCGACAGCGCGGGAAGTTTGAAAAAATTCATTGTAGTAACTAAATAATTGTTATTATAAATTCAAAGTTTGGGGTTAATAACTGAAAAGTTTTAATCTATGTTTATTTGTAACGATTGTTTACATACATTTTTCAAAGGTTTAGTTTAAGTTTGCAGTTAGGTTGGAAAAAGATTGTTTATTTTTCTTAGATTTACCTTAGTTTTTGCACTGTTATTGTTTTTTTTATATAATTTTTCAAAGGTTCTTAGTGTATGCAGCTAAGGATTATATGTTAAGTTTTTTGCCGTTTGGGTGCATTGCGTGTTGTTGAAGTTCCAAGGATTACCTCAGTCTTATTATTTTTTGTTCGTAAATTTTTCTCAAAATGGCTGAGGAGGCTCTTGTAATCAAAAAGTTAAAGGCACAGCGTGGAGTTTTAAAATCTAGTATTACTCGCATTGAGAAATATGTTAATGAAAAAATTAATGAAGCTGAAAATTTTTCAGAACAGTTTGAGATTAGATCACAAAGTTTAAAAGAATGTTTCCAAGAATATAAAAAAGTTAATATAGATATTCATAGTTTAGAAGATACTGTTTCTGAGGTGGATGAGACCGAAGACAAATATTATGAGGTCAGTTCGCAAATTTCAAAATATTTAAAATCTAAAATTAGTGTTGAAGTTGCCAGTCTGGCACCAGTTTTTTCTAAGTTGCCTAATTTAGAATTACGGAGTTATAATGGTAAAGAAATCTCCAAATTTAAAGAATTTTACGAAATGTTTGTTGCAGTAGTCCATAACCAAAGCAGTCTTTCGGACGTGCAAAGGCTATGCTATTTAAGGAAGTATTTAGAGGGTGAAGCCTTGGCACTAATTAACAATTTGCCGTTAACTAACGATTCTTATGGGGCGGCTGTAGAATTATTAAAAAAGAGATACGACAATGAATCATTAATAATTAGTTCTCATATATATGCCATTTTGGACATACCAATTATTCAAAAGGGTACTGCAGCAAACATAAGGGAATTTGTGTCAATATGTAAGCAGCATTTAAGTGCCTTAACCAATTTAAAGCAACCGGTTGATCATTGGGACATGATTATTATTTGTATTCTTACAAAAAAGTTGGATCTATACACAAACCGAGCATTTCAGTTAGTAAAAGATAAATCGAAGTTACCGACCCTTGCTGAATTTTTTGACTTTTTAGAGTGTAGGGCGATTAGTTTTGAAAATACTGAAAGCACGGATTCAAATATTGGTCACCGTGTTAAACAAAGGGTTGTTAATCTAGCCACTAATAAATTGAAAAAAATATATTGCCTTTTTTGTTCGTTGGAAGGGCACAGGCTCTATAATTGCAAAAAATTTAAATTAAGTCCCATAGACGAAAGAATTAACTTTGTTCAACAGAACAAATTATGTAGGCGTTGTCTCAACAGCCATTCGGACATTTGCAAGCTAAATTATAAATGCTCAAAATGTCATCAAGACCACAATTTGCTGATACACAAGGATAATGGGGGTTCCGACAGAAGTCAACCTTCAACATCTAAGTTTTCAAATCAAAAATTGACATTATTTAGTAACAACATCGAAAGCTTGCCGAATATTATTTTACCTACGGCAAAAATAGGCATGTACGATAAAAACGGGCAGCAAATTGTCGTCAAGGCATTGCTCGATAGTGCAAGCCAAACATCTTTTATTACGGAAAGATTATTTAGGCTTTTAAAATATGATCCATTTCAAAATGAGTTAAATATTGTGGGAATTTCAAACCATGCTACAAAAATAACCAAGGCGGTAAATATTGAAATACATTCTTGTGCCTACAATTACAGCCAAAGGGTAACCTGCGCAGTTGTGGAAAAGATTACGAATCCGCTTCCGCAGGAACGCTTTGACATTCACCACCTTAGGTTTCCGCCAAATATTAAATTAGCTGATGAATCCTTTAATTCACCGAATGAAATTTCCATGCTGCTAAGCGCAGACGTATTGTTTAGGTGTTTTCTCCCCGAAACAATTAAACTTGGAGGGGGGTTACCTGTTTTACAAAACACTAGGTTTGGATATATTATCGGAGGTCACATATCCAGGGGATGCCAAAATGGGCATTCTGTATGTTTTTCTCTGCAGTCTGAGCGCTGTTTGGAAACTTTAGATGATTTATGCGCACGGTTTTGGGAAACTGAGAAGGTACCTCAACGGTTTGTTGAATATGAGAGTGATCACGAAGCATGCGAAACATTGTTTCAGGACTCTGTGGTCATAAAAAACAACGGGTTTCAAGTAAAATTACCATTAAAGTTGCCTATTGATCAGATTAGACTGGGTGATTCATTTTCAATAGCATTAAAAAGGCTCCATAATTTAGAAAGACGATTTTTAAGGGATCCGTCGTTGTTCGAGGCTTATTCGGAATTCATTAAAGAATATATCGACTTGGGTCATGCAAAAATACTTAATTTACAACATTATAATTTAGAAGGGAAGCCAGTATATTTCTTGGCGCACCATCCAGTCATTAGAAACGACAAAAAAACGACAAAGGTTCGTGTAGTTTTCGATGGAAGTATGAAAACAGATAAAGGAATCTGTGTAAATGACTTAATGTACAGTGGAAAATCGGTACAAAGTGACTTATTCGACGTATTGATTTATTTTCGAACTTATAATTACACCTTATTATGCGACATTAAACAAATGTACAGGCAAATACAAATTCACCCGGATCACAGGCAATTTCAAAATATTTTGTGGAGGAACAGCGCTAACGAGCCAGTTCAAATTTTGCAATTACAAACTGTGACTTATGGGTTAAACAGTTCGCCGTTTTTGGCCACCAGGTGTCTAGAGGAGCTAGCGCTCCAAGAAAGGGAAAATTATCCGTTAGCCGCAAAGGCAATTTTAAAAAATACTTACGTCGACGATATTATTACTGGGGCAGATTCAATTGAGGAAACAATTAAATTAAAAAATCAATTAAACGAATTATTGCGTGTAGGTAATTTTAGTCTGCACAAATGGTCTTCAAATGACCAAAGAAATTTAGAGGATATTCCATTAACTCTTCAGCAGTTTGACGAACTGGACATTAGGGCTGACAACTTCGTCATGAAAACTTTGGGCGTTTCATACCATACCAAGTTGGATGAATTTAAATTAGAATGTCCAGTCAAAGAAATACGGGACAAATTCACAAAACGTCGCGTTTTACAATTTATTTATAAATTCTACGACCCATTGGGTTTCGCTGGTCCAATTATTTGTACGGCCAAATTACTTATGCAAAGGCTATGGCAGCATAAGATCGGGTGGGATGAACCATTACCTGAATTTATTGATATACCGTGGAAAGGGTTTGCAAATAGTCTGATATCAATGGCTCCCATTCAAATTAAACGAAGTTTGAGTTTATCCAATGCTGAGCGGGTTGAACTGATTGGGTATTGTGACGCATCGCTGATGGCTTACGGCTGTTGCTTGTATGTGAGAGTAATTAAAAATGATGGAACAATTGCAGTAAATTTACTTTGTTCGAAATCAAGGATAGCACCCATCAATAAAAAACTAACAATACCAAAACTAGAATTAAATAGTTGCCTTTTGCTATCTCAGCTTACACATAAAATTTGTAATTTATTAAATTCATACATCAGCAACGTAATTTTACATACAGACTCAAAAATTTGTATAGCTTGGATCAACTCAAACCCCTTAAAATTAAATGCGTACGTTGCCAACAGGTTATTATTAATAAAGAAACTTAAAGGAAATATAAATTGGTCATATATTAACACTAGTTGCAACCCCGCGGACATCCTAACTAGAAGCATAGAGCCCAATATGCTGGCCACTAATGATCTTTGGTGGCATGGCCCAGAAATTTTGCGTACAAATAAATTTTGTTTAAATTCTATCAGTAACAAAGATAATTTTATGATAAATTTCGACATCGTCGATGATCTTAACGAAAATGTTAAGACATTTGTAGTAGAAAAATTACAATTTATTAAAAAATTTTCCAACATTTCAAAAATGCAAAGAATTGTCGCATACGTTTTAAGATTTATACATAATACACGAAATAAATATAATAGGTTGGAGGGTTATTTAACTCTTGAGGAAATAGAAAATGCTTTGTTAGTCATTATTAGGTACGATCAAAAATTTGCCTTTGCAATAGAAATAGCTTCGTTAGGGGCTGGAAAGGATATTTCCACAAATTTAAATTCTTTAAATCCGTTTTTGGACCACCAAAATATTTTGAGGGTGGGCGGCAGGTTGCAAAATGCAGCTATACCATTTGCACAAAAACACCCAATAATTTTAGGCAAATCAAGCGACATAACAAAATTATTAATTATAAGAGAACATATAAATTTGCTGCATGCGGGACAAAGGCATGTTCTTAGTTCGCTTAATCAAAAATTTTGGTTGATAAATGCCACAAGAGAAATCAAAAAAGTTCTCCATAAATGCATAGTTTGTTTCAAATTAAAGGCAAAATGTGCTCAGCAATTGATGGGATCGCTACCGTACCAAAGAGTAACGATTTCTAAAATTTTCGAAAATTGTGGAATTGATTTCTGTGGGCCGTTTTACGTCAAACAGTCACGGCTTCGTAAAAGTATCACCACAAAGGCTTATATAGCGTTATTCATATGTTTTTCTACAAAGGCTGTTCATTTAGAACTTGTATCTAATTTAACATCAGAAACCTTCATAGCAGCACTTAACAGATTTATAGCCCGCAGAGGCAAACCAACTAACATTCACTGTGACAACGGGTCTACGTTTAAGGGTGCTCAAAGTCAAATGGGTGAATGGATAAAATTGAGTTTAAAGGAACAAAAAGATAAAATAATCAATTTCGCTACATTTCAAGGCATAAAATTTAATTTCATCCCAGCATACTCCCCAGTGTTTGGAGGATTGTGGGAGGCAGGAGTAAAAAGTACAAAATATCATTTAAAACGAGTTATTTCAAATACAATTTTAACATTCGAGGAATTAAACACAGTAGTTATTCAAATTGAAGGTGTTTTAAATTCGAGACCGCTAACGCAACTCTCACAGGATATTAATGACTTAACGTGTTTAACACCGGCCCATTTTCTGATCGGGTCCGCCCTTACAACTTACCCTGAACCTAACTTGGAGCAAATACCGCCAAATCGATTAAAATTTTGGAGACTGTGTACTCAACTGGTACAGTCCTATTGGAAAAAATGGCATAATGAATACATATTACTTTTGCAAAATCGGCCAAAATGGAAAAAGGCAATGCCAAATATAAAGGAAGGAATGCTTGTCCTTTTAAGGGATGAAAATCTTCCTTCATTAAACTGGCCCCTGGCTAGAGTTATTAGAACTGTTCCTGGTAAGGATAACAAGGTCCGAGTTGTAGAGGTAAAAACAACCGGTGGAAATTTAACAACGCGTAATGTTACCAAAATAGCTGTATTACCTATTTACGATGATTAACTTACGAGTATATTAAATATACATTAATTTAAGAATTCTTACGTCATGTATGTTATTTTCAGTTTAGTTCTAATTAATTATATTGTATTCAAATTCAATAAGAATTAAAATTTGTTAAAAAACTTCATTATCATTTAATTTTAAGAAGTAAAATTAATCTTTGTTAAGAAATTTAATAAGTCTTATGTAATAATTTTATTTAGATTTTAATACATTTAATCCTTTATATATTTTTTGCCGTGGTGCCAGCATGTTAAATACACTAATTATTTAACACAAATTAATATAATTGAGTAAGGTCCTGTGTTTAATGCGGGCCTGAAAACTAGTTTGGGTTGATATAGTTTTAATATCTATCACTAGATCGGGCAGCAGTAGTTTTGAGATGACTTAAACGAGAGGTCGTAGTTCGTCACCATGTGTTGAGTTTTTAACAGTTTAACGTGCTGTGCAATACAGACAAATAATGTTATTTACAAGTTAGATTAAAATAAATTAACCAGAAACAAAATTAATGTAATCAATGTGAAATTACTAATTTACAATTTAATCATTAAATTACATTAATTTCAATATGTTAAATTCACGGTTGCAACAACGAAGCGATTGTTTAATTTCCTATTATCCCATTGTATCCTTCTTCCACAACGCCATTTTTTCATGTTTCTTTTTATGTGGGAACCACGCTATCGAAGTTAAGGATTCCTACAGCCATACAAAAAAGCTCGGAAAAAGTCACCACCAAAAGAAATCAGAAAATACTAATCGCCTCCGACTCGCTAAGCGCGCTGAAATCTATACAGAGTGGAAAATTTAAAGATCTTAATCAGGAAAATATATCTAGAATAAAAAAAACTATCATAAGATTACCCAAAGAGGTAACACACTCTACTTGGTGTGGATCCCAGGTCACAAAGGGATAAGCGGAAACGAAATGGCCGATCAGCTGGCCAAAAAAGCTTGCCAGAGTGGGAAGGCGTTGAAGGTTCCCTGCACTAGGGAAGAGATGACCAACAAAAGAAAAAAGCTACTATGGGGGTCATTTGACCAATGGTACAGGAAAAAATCGGAAATAACCGGAAAAAGATACTTCCAAGATAATGAAAAGGTTGCACAGGAACCATGGTTTGATGGAAGGACGTCAAGAGAATACATCAGGATCATCATCAGGATCCAGTCCGGCCACGCTCGAACGCCGCAGTGGCTGTACCGAATGAACCTGGTGAACTCGCCGACTTGGGAATGTGGTGGCGACGGATGCTTGGACCACCTACTGGGCTGTACCCACCTTAAAAAGGAAATCGAGACGTTAAGGAACAGACTTAGGAAGGAATCAATTTATGGCCCATTCTGCTTTACATACCTGACCAGCGACCCACTAAGCGAAGCGGCAAAAGCTGCCATTGACTTTTTAAAGAAGTCAAACACAAATATATAGGGGGAGAACGATAGAATCAAATATTGATGTTCAATGGAAAAAGGGGGAAAAAAAATCATTCTTTATATGTACACTATATCTCTAGATATTATAATTTTAGAAGCTAAGGGATGAATTATAATAGATTTAAAACTGCATTATTAAGTTGTATATATTGAGTTTTGTAGATAATCTTTAACAAATTAGCTTTATTATTGATAAGTTAAGTCTAAACATAAACTTAAGTAAATAAGTAAGTTAAGCATAAGTATAAGAGTATGTAAATTTAATTTAAGAAGTATTGTCTTCATTTTGTTTTAGCTTATGTAGTATTTTGTTATCAATTTATATGTATATATATATATATGTATTTATACGTATGTGTGTGTATGTAAATATGTATGTATGTATGTATGTATGTGTGTGTATATGGTATAGATGTGTATGAATGCGTATATATATACCTACTAAGTCTGTAGAGAATAATTGGCCACAAAGTCTTTATAAAAGACAGGGCCAGATAAATAAATTAAAAAAAAAAAACCACTATGCAGCTTATATCAATTTTTTTTTTCATTTCAAATCTATTATTTTTATCAAAAATCTAATTAATTACTAGGCATAGTACCACTATGCGCAGTCGCTAATAGCCCTAGAAGTTGAAGCGACTTTAAAAATTTAAGAAAAAAAAATGTTTGCAAATTTTTAAAAAATTAATTATTGGTCAACTAATACAATCAACTATACACTTAGAGAAATTGCGGATTCTTAAAGAGCAATTTTTTGCCATATAGTTTAATTTAAAAAAAAAAATGTTTGTCGCTAACATTTTAACTCTTTCTGGTTCAAAAATATATGCAATAATAAAAGGGAGTGTTGAAATGTTGTTTGATTATTGTAACGGTTGTAACGTAAAAATGTATTTTGAATGATTTTGTAGGTTTTGCACCTAGCTCCATTTGCTACGTCTTTGGCACAATTTTTTCGTTCTCGAGAAATATATTCGCAAATACCTGTTATTTTATCTGATGATTTCAATACAGATTTTAATAAAGAGGAATCTGTTTCACTTACCGAATGCGTTGTGAACACTTCTGGCAACCCTGAGTATGGTTTGGGATCAAGTGTGACTTGTGAGTCAATGTGTCACGAAATCGCTCTCTAACTTAATGCGCGCCCGCGCCGTTGCAACTAATTTTGAATTTCCATTATTGATGTGAATACTCGAATGTTATTTTCATTATTGAATATGTTGATTATGGTTAAATCGAACATCTGCCTGTTGTTCTCTATTGTAAAGTTATTTCATCATGTTTAATCATTGTTAATTAAAGTTTTTTTTTTGTGTCGAAGATATTATTTCTGGATGAAATGGGGGCAAGATTGCTGTTTCCCGGGCGCCAAGATTTGACGACGGATTCTTATAGATCTCGCAAAAATAAATCGAAAATGAAGAACACTAATTTGCAAGTTTTCGCTTAGTTTTCGAGATATCGAATTTTAAAAATTGTATCGAGAACGTCAAATTTGGTGAAAATATGACGTAAGCACGAGGCTTGAGCAAATCGCATGCGAAATTACGTTAGATGATTGTCAACATCATGAAACATGAAACGTATGAAACGTAACAAATAACAATGCCCACAATAACACATTTGCAATAACAACGTTATTATTTGAGAAGAAATGTTTATAGTATTACGCGTATTTACCAATTTAAATTGTCTTAATCAACTATGCTTGTTTTATGATCACTATTGTCTTTTCTTTTTCAAATGATTATATAAAAGAAGAAAGTAATAATGTAAATAATGTATGAAGACCGTTAGTAATAATGGTAATAATAAAAATAATTCAAAATTATTAAGGAAATGGTAAATTGAAAAATATAATTTTTGGACGCTTCTAGTTTATAAGAAATAATTTTTTGGCTGAAAACAACGGGGTGGTCACTGGAATACAAATTATATTTTCTTGAAAAATAAGTTGAGATGTATTTTTTTTATTTTGGGGGCCCCCCGCCGGGGGCTGCACCCCCGGGCCCCATTAATACTTATTCTTAAATAAGTTAATTTTGTTTCGTTTTTATAATATTAAAACCAGCCCCCTACAACTCCATGTTACAAAAATGTGACCATTTTTACTGGATTTGCAGTCACTAGTTGCGATTTAGTTGCTAACGAGTTAAACGAAGAAGACCACAAACACTGACGAAGACCGAAGAATTTATGGAAGTCGGAGGTTAGAAATAATTTTTTTTAAACGTCAGGCAAGTTATTAAAATGAAACTTTTTAAAATGTTTTCATTATTATTGTTATTATATGAGAATAATTATGATAAGTATTTTTATATAATAATTATAATAACTCTGATAAGTTTAAGTGGTAGGGGGCTGTTTGAGACGTATGACTCTTATAACAACACCGATTTCCGTAGAAATCGGTCACGTTTTTTTAGCCTTTCTCGTATCTAAGTGACAGGGGGCTGATTAAAACTACAATGCTATAAGCGCTATAAGTATCATACATTTTCATAAAGACGTAAAAAAATCGGCGTGTGAACGTTCTAAAATAGTTAAGATCACCTGTCAAAACTTGGTAGTTCTAAAAATATCCGCATTCACCAAATTTATCTCCCATAAGAAATAACATTGGAATCGTAAAACTAAAATCGGGTTTTTCTCGAAAACTAAGCGAAAACTTGCAAATTAGTATTCTTCATTTTCGATTTATTTTTGCGAGATCTATAAGAATCCGTCGTCAAATCTTGGCGCCCGGGAAACAGCAATATCTCCGAAATGGGCTACACACTAACACAAACATCACACTAAGGAACCTATCGTTCCGATATACATAAAACATATTCACCAGCAGAAAGTTCTAATAATTCTAATAAATTAATTCACTATAAAAATTAAAAAACTCACCAAGAGCCTTTTTCCTGTTTCTATAAGCACGAACTCTCTCAGCAGTCTTTCTCTTACGGCGTAAAATTAATTCACCGTGGGATATTTTCGCACTATTCTCACTAGCTGTATCTTTTCCATCATGATCAAGTGAACAACAACATTTATGTCAGTACACTGATCAAAACACACAAATGTCAATACAAATATGAGTGACAAATTATAATATAATAAAACGTTATAATGTCGGAAAACAGACATTTATCCATAACTCGCGCAACTACCCTGGAAAAACTACATGGTATATATCTAACAAAGTATATACATGTGTATGTATGTGTATATACTATAATGTTGCAATTGTATTCTACAAATGGGTGCCCCCATATTAGATTGCAGAACACTTGTCGATTCCCAGCCGAGAATGTAACACGCGACATGCTAAAAACAGGCAAAAAAATTTGAGGCGATGTATAAAAAGTTGCACTTTAAGAACTAGTAGATAACTTGGATATTCGCCACAGTTATTTTTTTTTTACAGTGAATTTTTTTTCATGCGAAAAAGTAAAAAAAAATCGTAATTGACAAAAAAACGTTATAATGGCACGAAATCAGCCCGAAATCGGTGTAAAAACAATTAAGAATTGATAAACTTTTTTGAATTTTTAAAAAGAATTAAAACGGAATTTAAAATATCTGGTGCGAGGCGTCACACAACTTTCTTTTACTTTCATTCATGAAAATACTCGCTGTTAGTTAAAAGAAATATAAGCACTTTGTAACAATACATATAAACTACTATATGCATACAACCTATAGGGCTATATGTATATACACAAATTCCCAACCTTCATCCCAGAACCGCCCTTATTCGAATTTTTTCAGGAAAAAGTTTCAAATAAAAGTTGTAGCCATTAATGAGTCTAAAAACTATAGAAAGTTTAAAGAAAATTGTTGGAGCCGTTTTCGAAAAAAATTGAAAAAGCTCAAAAACGCCTAGAGTAAAGTAGAGTTTTCGGTTAACCGATTTCAACCAAAAGCTTCGCGGCACAACTAAGTATAATATGGAGGCCAGATTCCAAGTTTGATGAAATTCGGATAAAGTTTTCGATAAGATATGGCTGTCACACACAGATATGTTTCTAAAAACCACTATTTTGGACTCAGGGGACCTCAAAACATGTAGTTCCGTTGAAAGCTCAAATTCGAAAATTCGATCCAATTACAATACTGCCTTTACTATTAAATAGTAAAAGAAAGTAATATGTATACACTATACAGCTTATATGTACATAGGTATAGGTATACGAATTCCGAACCTTCACCCCAGAACCGCCCTTATTCGAATTTTCCCAGGAAAAAGTTTCAAATAAAAGTTGTAGCCACTAAAGAGTCTAAGAACTATAGAAAGTTTAAAGAAAATCGTTGGAGCCGTTTTCGAACAAAATTGAAAAAGTCCAAAAACGCCAAGAGTAAAGTAGAGCTTTAGGTTAACCTATTTCAACCAAAAGCTTCGCGGCACAACTTGGTATAATAGGGAGGTCAAATGCCAAGTTTGGTGAAATTCGGATAAAGCTTTCGATACGATATGGCTGTCACACACAGACACACAGACACAGACATGTTTCTAAAAACCACTTTTTTGGACTCAGGGGACCTCAAAACATGTATTTCCGGTGAAAGCTCGATTTCGAAAATTCGACCCGATTACAATACTTCCTTTACTATCTATATAGTAGTAAAAGAAAGTAAAAATACAATTGAATAACAATTAAAAATTGGAATAATTAAGTGACAGTTAACAATTGAAAATATTATTAAACGACTAACCAGTGCTAAAATTTATCAAATACACATGCACAGGTTTGTCTTTCTTTGACTCTCAAAATTTCTTACCAGTTGAACCCAGTGGTGGGATTCTAATAACTTTACAACCGGTTCGCTACAAAAAAATTTGGTTGGAAAACTGTATTAAAATTTTTTTACAGCTTTTTAAATTAAAAACCATCTTCACACTGTTGCCATATTCCTTGAAAAATTGTTTATCTATATACATAATCCGTATAAGTTTTTTACTTTTAACTGGCGATTCGCTGAACTTGAAAACCATTTACGAAACGGTTTTATCGAACCGGTGCAAACCGTATGAGTCCCACCACTGGTTGAACCGTTTTACACGACTTTTGTAATACATATTTGAACTATCCATTTTCATAATTGAACTTTAAATTCAGTAAATTTTCGATAAGTTGAACTTCTTCTTCTTATCCAACGCCCACGCTTGACATTTCTGTCATTCGGTGCCGCGCCGTCCAATAGAAGTTAGAGATTAGTTGGTTTTGGTTGTTTTCGTTGTTCTGTCTGACGTCTGCAAGTGCAGGACAATTGTTTAAAAGTTTTTAAAAGTTTAACTCCTATGTACCATAAATCCATTGTTATTGTGGAATTTTGTAATAAAAGTAAAACAAATGCATAGATTGTATATTTGCTTTATTAAGCATCCCTTTAAAATTATAAAATACCTTGGCAGGAGTGGGTTAACAGTTCTTACTTAAATCGTTTTGATTTTACAATGACAATACAACTAGATTTAATTTTTCAATTAATTTACGATTTATGCATAGTTTTAACATTCGTATTGCAATACTTAAAATTATATTATTTGGAACAAAAAATATACAAAACAATACAATAATAACACTTTTTTTGTTCCATATCATATATTTTGCATTTGAGAATCTAAAACATACTGAAAAATGGCTAGTTAACAAAAATTGCTAGCTTATATTAAAATGTTTACAAATTTATAAAATTTTAAATAAAACACTACATCTATGACTTATTTGTGTAATAATTACAAATGTCTAAAATACATGTTGAGCTTAATTATGAATGAATTGTAAATTTAAAATAAAATTTAATTTATAATATTTACACGCGATTATTAATCTACTGAAAATCTCTCTCATACTGTAAATACAAAGTTGAAGATGTAATCGATAGGTCGGTATTTTAATTTATTAATTATAAAACCATGTCGTGTGAATTTAAAAGAAAAGTAATCGTGTGAATTTAAAAGAAACGTTGACAGAGTTTTTCTTAACTTTGTAGTTGCATATAATTTAAATATTATTATTGAAAAAAATACGATGAAACTTGAGAGAGGAGGAACATAAGAGTTTATAGTTATCATGAAAAAGGACATCTAATATTATTAACATGCAAAATGTTTGACAAATGTTTCAATTATGTAATGATTAAAATACCAATTACTTGTTTTAAAAGTTAAGACACTTTAATTGAATATTTTTCGACGTACTTTGCTATTAGTTGAGAAATGAAAATTTTCATTGAAATAATTGTAAACGTTATTATTTTATTGACTATGTAAACGACTTTCTGGTTTACCATCAGAACCAGTTTTTGGTACAGCTCCAACAATTCTTACTTTAAGATTTGTTAACTTGTCGCTAAATTGAGGCGGTGGAGCTAAAACTGCCTCTGGCTCACCAACGGTAGCTCCAACACCAACAAAATCTGGTGGTGGAGGAACAAATACATCATCCTTTTCTTCCGAATCATCCTCAATTGGAGGTAGTAAATGCGCTAACGAGATTGAATGTCTTGTTAACACACCGCTGCTCATGTTATTTGGACATTGCATATTTTGAATTTGTACTTTGGTCGTAGAAGGCAATGTCATGAAATTAGAATTGTTACGGAAATTCTTTTCATTTTTTTCTAATCGACATTCTTCAGCTTGTTGTCCATTGGGAACGTCTTGATCGGAGCTAACCCCACTAGAAGAATTGTCTCCATCTTCTGTTCCTTCCACGTATTTTTCTTGTATTACAAAATTATTAGGATACGATTTTGATGATTTTAACTGGGTACGAACTTTTTGAAGTTCTTCTACGCTTACGCTATGAGGCAGTGAATTATTTGCAGAACAAGTAGAATCACTGTAAAAAAATGAAAATATATTCAATTAATTTACGGTTATTTAATGTTTAATTAATCGTGTAATGTGTAAGTAGGACTAGTTCGTCCATATAGACAAACTAGGCGGCTGCACTACAATGCTGGCCAGTGCCGGAACTACTATATCGCTAGACCCCGTGACGCGGCGGGCCCGAAAAATAGATTTCAAACAAGATGTTACGAATAAGGATATTAAAAGACTGTCGTTATTCTTAACGGACAAGGCTAATTTTCAAAATAAAATATTACACCTGATATGAAAAAAATTATAATATCTGCTAACTCCTCTAGACCTCAAGGGCCTTTTAAGAAGTACCTTTAACAAGAAAATCGGTGCTAAATTAAAATATGGGACGCTAGATACGAAAAGCAAAAATTCATATAAGTTTGGGGGCTGATCTAATTTTTAGCGCGGGGGGGGGGTACAATTTGTAGTTCTGCCACTGATGCTGACCATTTAATTACTAAAAATAACGTGTTGTATAACACTAAATGTAATTGTTCTTACCTAATTTTACTTTTTCCATTATTTTGAACTACGTTCACATTAATTCTTGTGACATTGACTGCATTCTCTTTGACAACATTTGTTTTCGGCCCTTTTTCGTTTTGATCATCTCCACCTTCTGATTCACTTAAACTATAGTCTGGCTCGGGAATGGGTGGAGGAGCGTCTAGATCTGAATTTGACGAACAACTTTCCCTTTTCTTGGAATGTAAACTGTCTGTTACGGAATTAGATCGGACTCCTTTGAATGGTTGAGCGTAAGGATTTGAATTAGATGGCAGCGTTTTAAACGATGATGTAGGTACCCGCATACTCTGCGACTTCCTTACATTTGGTCGAGCTGCTTGAGACGACAAATTCCTCGTTCGATATCCAACGGCTTTAATATCTTCAGGTGAAGCATACAATTTGGCACTTGTAGCCGGACGAAAACTTGACATCACGAATTCTTCTGTGTATAAATTTTCTGGGGAGAAATGATAATCATTAGAAATACATAATATCTAAATAAAATTTCCAAATACTTTTTTCTGTTAAATTTGCTATGTTATCATAATCTCCTCGTGAGACATCAACTTTGACTACTTGACCCATCACTGGCGGTGGCGGAGGTGGATGTGTTGGTGGAGGTAATGATCGATTACTCGTTAAAATAAGCGTATTTATATCATCTTGACTGCGATGCTGTTTCGGTATTCGTAAATCAGTCGTACCGGTCGTTGATTGTAATTCGGTTTGACGAACAAGATCCGGAGTGCTATGAAAATTTCTATGTAATTCGGAATTAGTTTTAGACGAAGGGAAAAATCTAACTTTGGACCCGGCCTAAAAGTGATATTGAAACAAATCAATACAAGTTATAACAAAAATTTAATGAAGAATTACTTTCGCTTTGCATCGCTTCATTTCGGTAACACTAGCGTAAACTCGTCCTGGTTTATCAGGCGAAACAGGCGCTTGGAAATTCGATGTGATCATCATTTGTTTTTCATTAGTACCGCTATCCAGCTGCCGTTGAAACAGTTCTTCTAGTTCTGTAGCACTAGTTCTACAAGACATAGGCCTCGTTCGAATTGATGCCGTTCTATGTTGTGTGGAGATTTCTTGGCGACCATTTTGACGATTCAAAGATTCAACTGAGTTGGATTTCATTGTTTCGACATTGTCATCTTTTTCTCCTCCACTTTCCAATCCGGCAACCATTGACCGAGCTCTGGCTCTTCCAACACTCAAGGTTGTTTTTGGATCTCTTCTAGGTGGAAGTGGTGCTGGAGATCGACCCGTTTGGTTATTAGTCATCTTTCGAGGCAACGTCGCGTATTGGCGAGTCAAAGGAACATTGACAAAACCATGAATGGCCGCAGTTGATTTGCTGTTCGGTAACATACCAGTCACGGCATCTAAAGACACTACTGTCATTGAAACTAAATCTCCTGATTTACGAATTAAATCAACAACATGTTCATGGGATGCAGCCGACACATCTTCATTATTTATCTAAAGAAGTTTTCTTTTAACTTAAACTCATAATACATATTTAACGAAACACTCACGGCAATTAAAAAGTCGCCCTTTTTCAAACCAGCGAGATCAGCGACACCACCTTTATCAACATCATCTAAATATTGTAATCCAGGACATCGTTCAGAAGGTTGTAAATCCATTAGCGGTGACGTGGCTTTAGCACCTCTCAAAATGAAACCAAAACCTTTCCGTGACCTGTGTAAAACAACCGTTCGAGGTTCTGCTGGTAATCTAAAAAAAAACTCGAAAGCTTAATACCCTGACTACTCAAAATTTCGCGAATGATCTAATAAGAAACATTGTTTTTACTTCTTCTCAACTTTTCCACAATATTATATTTATATGCTTAACTCATAGTATAGTAATTTGGGGGTAAAGGTTTGACCGAGCTTTACAGCTTTAATCGAGTGAATTTTCTAGGAATGCCACGAATATTCGGCTGCATTTTTTAATATTTGGTATTCAGCTGAATATTATGTACTATTTGGCCGAACACCGAATACCAAATTATAAAAAAATACAATTTTTATTAAAGTTGCCGTATTATCCCGAATAGAGAGATGTTAAAAAAAAAGAAGCAATATCATAAAAGAAATTAAATCAGATAAGCATTTGTTTAAGTAATTACAGGTATAAATAAAAATACAAATTACATTGATCTCAATAGAATTAAGTAATGTAAAATAAAATTAATGTTACGTAAGTAACAACTATAGGAGAATGTCCTTGTTTATATTACATTCTATTATTTAAACCCCGAATTTAGCGTGAGTCGATTTTTTGGTGGAAAATAAATGGTCGAAAAATATTGCGTTATATTCGGGCTAATACGGTATACAAACTTAAATTACAAATTAATATTGAAAATCTACTAAGGGGATTAAATTATGATGAATCAAAACAATTTTTCTCCATTTGTTTAGCAGATGATTGCGTTTTTCGTTATTATACCGGCTTCTGAAAACAGCCTTTCACTATGGGTTCTTTCAAGTATTACGTAAGCAGAATTTTAGTGATTTTTAAACCCTCCCTCCTTGTCGGCAAAACCCTAACCCCTTATTCATAACCCCCTAAAGCCCTATGCTTACGTAAAGATGTGTGTATGTTTTTAAATCTATTCAGGTTTTTTTATTTGTGGTAATGTGAATTTATTGCACAATTAATATTAAATATTAACTGAATAAATTTTATTCAAGACAATTGTTAACTTTCGTTTACATATTTAAAAAAAATTTAACTCATAAACGATCTTAATTTTTTTTTAATTTAAAATTTAGCAGATTAAAATTATTTGTCTTCAGTCAATGAAACTTGAATCCATGACTCCAAGTTCTCGATGACATTGGTTGTTTTCTGTTCGAGAGCGAGTACCTAAGCAATATCAATTGTTTTGGGGAATTCTTGTATATGCTCTTCGCTATCAAGCATAGACAAATTATTAGGATAACCATTGACAGTCAGGCAGCGCTAAGAGCGATTGCTAATACTGTACTGGAGTGTCAGCAACTCCTGGAGGCTCTGGCAAAGCACAACTGAGTTGAACTTGATTGGGTGCCGGGGCATAAGGGAGTCGAGGGAAATGAAGAAGCTGATGTCTGCGCAAGGGCTGGTTCGATGTCCCCACTCATGGGCCCGGAGCCTAGAGTGGGGATCACCAAATCTGCTATCAAAAAGGCGATGAAAAGTCGGCTGAAACGGCAGCAAAACAAATACTGGCAAGAAATTCCTGGCCAGAGGCACAGTAAGAGAATGATGGGGAGAATCGCTCACAGCTGTGGTTTTACGGTTGGGAAGAAACCAACTCAGGACTGATAACCGGACACTGTGGACTGAGGAAACATCTGCAGACTGTTGGGGTGTCTCAACGAGATCTCAATTGCAGATTGTGTGGGGATGGGAAGGAAAACGCGACCCATGTCATTGTTGACTGCAAAGCCCGCACAATGTGGCGACACCTGTATGGGATAGATGACGCTCAAACAGGCTCAAATCGCGCGAGCTTAGTACAGGGACTGCTTCTGCTAGGCAGAATGCTGAACCTGGAATAAGCAAAGATTCTTGCATAGCAGGGATGAATGAATGGGATGAATGCCCTAACCTGGTTTTCTGCTAACGGCAAAAAAAAGGATAACTATATTTGTTTGAATTAGAATCTACTAAATTTGGCAAAAAAAAATAAATATACCTACATTGCTGATGTAATCACCATCGAGACCCCCCGGCCCCTATGTCATCAAAAATAAGCAAAAAAAAAATACACCCCTTCCCCTTCAGTGTTTACGTAATACTTGAATGATCCCTATACACGTTACTGCCAGGAGACAATAAATAAATTTGAACAAAGTTTGCTAGAGAAAGAAACTGCTTTGAGTTTAGAAACCACTACTTTAACGGAAATATAGTGTTTAATTTAGGCGAACAGTTTTAAATAAAAATTAATTTCGATAGCCATTACGTTTTTTTTTTAATTAAAATAATGCGTTTCGTGATACGATTTACTCGTTAATGAAACAAACATTCTCGCCCTGTCACCTCGAGAAATACCGAATATTCGGTATTAGGCTAAATCACTATTTGTGGCATGTCTAGAATTTTCAGATTTACTGGGTGAGATTACTAACAATCGGTAAGTTAATCGTTTTTAGGACCTCTTGTGAATCAAGGAGCGAAAAAGGGATTCTTTTCGCCCTTGAAAAGTCGGAAATCAGTCGTAAAATCTCCGGTTGGTCGGAGATTTTACTGGAAGTATTCTTGTCGCATTTATGACTTTCGAATGATAATATGCATTATATAATAAGAACAGCTAAAGAGAAGGATTATATAATTATTAATATTTCCAAATTATTATAGAAATTATACAATAGTAATCCAATTAGACACAAGTCTAAGACGAATCTGACAAGGATCTCTCGCCTAGCATTTCTAGGATGATCTCGGTAAAGTCAACTTTGTCTTAAATTTGCTAAGATAGAGCCAACTTGAACTAAAACTGCTGGGTAGTTGAAGCAGAAATGTAAAAAAAAATATTGGAAAAAAAGTAAAAAGGATTTTTTTCCAGTTACTTAGCCCCAATATATTTATAAAAAATAATTGAGATTGAAATTGCTGAGTGATAATCGACATTTTACTTTTTTTTAACTTATAAAACTTTATATTTCCTTACATCTTTTTCAGTCGAGGAGCCGTTGCAAAATATTTTGGTTGTTCTTTATCACTTTTCATTGGACGAGTCGCTGCAGTAATCAATGTGGGCTGAATTCCGTGTCGTAACCGAATTTCTTGGACGCAATGTGCTGGAAATAATCCAGAATTTCCTTTAATCCTTCTCAATGTACCTTCTAGTAATCCACAATCTGTAGCACCAGTAACTATAAATAGAAGTTAAAAGTTAACACATATAAAGTTCAACACTAAATTCAATTCAAAGGTCAATACTTAATACGTTTTTGTTGAAATTAGGAAAAAATAATGAATACCTTCAATTATATCGCCTTGTTCAATGTTTAAGTGGCCGACAGAATTAGATGAGTAGCTTTCGAGACAAACGACAATAGTTCCTGGCATCACTAACGAAGCCGTCGTGGTATCTGAATTTGAAGTTCCCACACCAGAACTGTCTGAGATGACATCACTCGTATCTCCCAAACTTTTGTCTGCAACACCCATCGCCAGCACTGTATCGAAAATCGAATTAACATACTAAAGGCCTTACAATAATTATTGATTAAGATAAATTTTTTCATAGAAAAAACCAAATAATTTTTTGTATTGAGAAACTAAACAGCACATTGAAACGTTTGAACAAAATCTAAGCTCATTCACAATGCAACAAAATAACATTCCATACATGAAACGATTGAATGAAATTAAAAGTGTTTAACGTAATGTACCTGTAACAATACTGACGTTGTCGTGCTCACGTGTATCAGAATGTTCACTAAGACTCGAGCTTGCTGAACTGTATGGAACGGATGATCTACCAGAAGAACATGGCGAGGGCGGAAGGATAAGACACTGTTCAAAAGAACCGCGCCCTAGAGTGCCTGTGGAGCACCCTGTTTGTGAAAGCATGTTGATGCCGGAACGGCGCTTAGGGTTGTAGCTAGGTGGCCCCCGGAAAGGGACTGTAAAGTCAAACGAAAAAAATCGAAGCAGGTGAATAAGAAAAGAAAAACTTAACTAAAAGAAACTATGAGGAAAACAAATACCTCGTATTTCACGTAAAGAAAATAAATTATAATATGATTGTTATGATTAGATGAAAATACGAAAATTGAATTAGAAATCAATGTTTTCACTATTGAAACGCAGTTGATTTGTAAAGAACAACATCAAACAGTTTAAAATCTGGTGCATGCATTATAAAAAAAAACACCAATTCAATTAACCAAACATAAATATAGTGAAGAAAAATGTCAAGCAAATAATTTTGAAAGTTTTTATTTTTCTGAAATAAAATTTTGTTTGCAAAATGCGATTTTATATTTTCTTTAACAAGTAGTTTTATAAGTTTTGGTACATAGCTTCGAATCCCCGACATATTGCATGATCGCGTTATGTTGAAATGATAGGCAACCAAACTAGCATTTATGTATCATAAATTACTAAAAATATGAAATAGAAGTAGACTTATAACAACAATTTAAAAAAAAAATATATTCCATTTAATTTAAAAGAAAATAAATTATTCAACCCAAAAACATGGATCAATGGTTTAATTTGAACAGGCAAAATCTCATTTAAAAGTGGGTTCTAACCAAAATTCTTTAATTACTGGGATCATTAACGTCGAAACTGAAAATCCAAGATAAAAATTTTGAGCTTATAGTGGGTTTTAATCGTAGGATCACTAACCACTGCGCCATAAACCGGGCCTTTAAGTTTTTACGCAAAAAGATATGTAGCCTATGATATAGGTTCGTTCCAGATGCTTTTATTTTTATGTTAACGCGATGATAAATGAACTGTGTGTACTTACTTTGTTAGTATTTCTATCCATAGCTTAGTTTTGGGCAAGTTGAAACGATACTGGCTCGAGAACAAGTACTGGTATTCGTGTTTCAGGTTTGTACAATAAAATCAAAAATTCATCTAGATTCTAGTACACAAACTAACTCGTACAGAAACAGTCACAGATAGTCTGGAAGGCAATTTTTACATTGTGCATGTCTTTTACCGTTCATACACAGACATACGGTTTATCTATTATCTGGAACGAACCTTTTTCAACCTAATTCACCGCTTCGAAGGCGTCATGGACATATTTTAACTACTTATTTAATTTAAAAAATACTTATCTCTCTGTATATAAATTTTCAATATATATATATAACTATAAACTGTTTATCTGGTCATCAGCTAAGAATTTAGACATTTCTACCGAAGCTATGTTTCATGGTTTATGATATAACTACTTAGTAACTATTTGAATTTATTTCTGGCTAAAATCTCTTCGATCTAAAGCACTGCCACTACGCTAGCTTTAGATAAAATATTAATTGGTTTATATTTTACAACTGTAAACACTCAATATTTTCTCAGTTATCTAAACGCATTTAATTATTTTGTCATTCTTAAATAAAATACCCCAATAAAAGGCTACTTTATAAATATATAGACATAATAAAGAATAAGAAAAACTCGGAAAAAACAGCGAAAAATTATTTTTATAATCAAACTATAAATAATAGGTATTTATTATAACAATTTATATTATACCTAAAACGAAACTCGCACAGACGTACAATAAAACGTTTAATCATAAGAAAATTTTTAGACCAATTATCAGTTTTCCTAAGCATTAGCTTTATTAGCATATCACCTATAGCTCATTTGAGTAGTTTTAACAATTATCATTGAAAAAAAAACGACGATGTTATTAATGTAATAATAACCCAAAAGTAATCAAAAACTGATAAGAGAGGAAAGGGGACGACATTTTAGATGAAAAGTCCTTAAATCGTTTTTTTTTTCATTTGGTCCACCCTTAACTACCCAATATAAATTAAAGTGGCTAATCAGACGGAAACAGGAGAAAAACTTCGGACAAGTGGTGCCTAATCTATTTATTTTTACGGTCTGATGGGCAATTTTATTTAATTAATAACTACTTAATAAAGCGTCTACATAGTGACTAAACACCAAAGTGCTTTCGTCTCAGAAGTTCATTTTTTGTGTTCTCTCCCCATTTTTCTAATAACTTTTCAGCTATCTTATAACTTGGCTTATTATATTTTTTTTATTTTTTTTCTATATACAAAATGTTGATAAATAAACCTTTTTTTCAATTTTCAACTACAGTATAAAATAAATGTAAATATCTAATCTGCTTTTTCATTCTTTTTATCAAAATTGTAATGATCCTACCAACGACTAACAATATTTTCTAGTTTTAATTTGTTAAACACATCCCCTTGTATTAAAATATATTTAAAAAATCTATTTTGTAAAGTTTAACACCCATTAACGTTTTACACGGTAGAAAAGTTCCAGAAAATATTGCGAAAAAGGGACATAAAAACTAGGGAGGAAGTATTAGATTCGTTCCTTAATATGCCTACAAAAATTGTTTAAAGAACAGAGTAAATGCAAATTTTGCTCTTCAGTATTTTGAACAATATCCAGTTTTTCACACATATTTTAACCATACTTATTTTATTTTTTTAAGAAATTAAAACATTATTAAAAATACAACTTCTACTTTTTTTTTCTTGAGCTGCATACACATTCAAAATCCAATTAAAAATATAAAAGTTACCTTCTAAATCCTGGAAAAACAGGTTTAAGTGTACTTATGTATCTAAGTATATAAAAATGAAAAAAATTAAATATTTAAAATATTTCAGAATCTCTTTTTCGAGATGAAGATAATCAATACATATTATTTATTGATATTTACCTACTAAAAACCACACAAAATAAATCAGTGGCGTAGCTGTAATGTGGGGATAGTAAAAAGTCTCAGCTTACTAATACTGGGTACAAAATCAGGCAATCGCAAGCAGTTAAAAATGGGAAAAATCCGTAAACAGATCTTAAAAGTACGCTCAAAACTTGTGTAAAGAGCTTGGAATATCTTTTGAATCACCGAAACAAATTTTTGGCAATGGGAGTACAGATTTTGAACAGACATTTTTCTATTCAACAAAATAACTACTGAAAGTTGAGAAAAGCTCCAAAGCTTCATAGTTACTTTAGCATTAAAACAAGTGGTAAGTTCTAGAATCTGGATTCTAGATGAAGTAGACAAAAAAATTGCGTTGCAAAAACACGAAAAATAAAATTTTAGTTTTTGAAAAGATTTGTCTTCTGAGTATTTGATATTTGAAACTTGACTTCATTGTCAAGTTACTTGTTATAATTTTCAAGCTTCTTGTTTTAATTTGACTTAAAATATAGTCAAACTTCAGTGAAATACAATACAATCTCGTCAACCCGACAAATATGGGACCAGATGACTGACGGATTACCGTGTTTGTCGGATTGTTGGAAATGAAGGGAAAAATAAGTGTGAAAACAAAAAGGAAGGGAATTAGGGAGAAAAATGGTAGTGGGAAACTAATTTCTGAAATCACGAGGAAGACGAAAAGTGCGCCAAATTGTTAGATGTGCTGGACTAACGATTGTAATGTATTAATATTTCAAATCAAGTCAACCATTGCTATCGCAAGTAACTTATTTCTCTTATAGGTCACAATATCAATTACAATTGATTAAAAAAAACATCCAACTTTTTAACTTAATAAATCTCTAGATCGGATATTTCAGGATATTTACAAATGTTATACTCTAGCTGATTGTCCTTTGAATTTTCATGGAAATAATTATCTTTCGATTGTTATTTAAATTATCCCTTTAAAGGAATGGAAAGTAGTCTATTTGTCTATTTTGTCAAAAATTGTTTGTGACTTTTCGGCGGCAAACATATTATGCGAACTACCCAAAAACGTGGGTTATTTCCCAGATTTCCTAACGAACTTAGGTACATAATTGTTAACTACAACCTAGTTATAACGTAATAATATCCATGCATTACTGCATATTCCTTGTGTAATTAATAATGATAATAGTACATCTCAAGAAATGGAACTTTTTCCAAAGGGAAATTTGATAACAGTTTTTGATTTCTTTAGATGCATTAACGCATCTAAAGGACGGCCAGTCATTTGAAATTCTATAAGAAAATGAAATATATTCGTAAATAACTTTTTATTTCAATTTGGTGCTTCTAAATGAAAACTGAAATTTCCATTTAAATATGTAAGCCATTTTTAAAAATGAATAAAAATTAGTAATTAATTAACTCTAAGTACACTAAAAAGTAATTATAATAAGTAGTATTTACGTAAATCATATTTTTAAACTATTTATGTCAATTTAGAGAAGTATGAGTAATAGAAAATGTTTAACATACCATTAGTCATTATTCTATCACTTTTACTTCACAAATATTAAACACAAATAGCACGATTAACGTAAATACGAAAATCAAGTTGAGAAGCTGTTAAAATTTCATTCTTTAAGTTATCTACAGACAAATAGCTCTATATGTACCTGCACTATTAATAGCAAAAATTATTTAGCACTGATAATATTTCAGAAGACCGTCGCGTCGCATAAATAATTTTAAAACTTAATAAAATAACACAACAACTATACTTACTTGTACTATATTTTTAATACACTATTATTAAGCATGAGAGAAAACTAATAGATATTTTGAATATATGCAAAAAGTTAATGAGAAAAATACTACATATTCTTTAAACTTAAAATACACCGAATATTGCAAATACTTTCATATTTTTAAAGGAACTGCACATATTATCACACTTTGAATATTCGTTGCATTCTGTGAGATAGTAACATAATATTGTTTTTATTGAAAGTCAAAAATTATTTACACGACGCCAATATACTCCTTAATATCGCTATAATAAAATTTATTTTCTAATCTAGAATTTTTACTTTCTTCTTATAGGAAAGAGTTATGCCCATTGAACACACTTTCCTTTTTCAAATAATATCTATAAGTTAAACGTAATATTTAACAGTGTGCTAAAACATTACATCGTCACATTCCTCATTCACAGTAATACGTTCATTGTGCTAATTAAAACATTAATTTTATTAAAAAAATTTGCGCATTTCCAACTAAGATAAAATTTCTTGTAATTAATAGAAAAATATTTTTAAGTACTTACCGATATCTTCGGGACGATAATTTTGAATGACTTCAGCGAGATCTAAATTGCCAGCGATTACCGCCACTTGGTACGGGGTTTGATTGGCATAATTGAGAGCGTTTTGATCACAACCTCGAAACAGGAGTTGTCGGGCACAGGATTCTTGATTATTAACGGCACACACATGCAGTGGGGTATTCCCCGATGCATTTTTTGCATTCATATCAGCTCCATAAAACAGTAAATGACTTAGGTGTTGTACAAGTCCATTTCGACACGTCTGTAATGTTTATTAATAAGAGTAAGAGTGAGTGGCGCGTTTTTTTTTTTTAAGTTTGTGTTACGAAGGTGATATAATATTTACTTGATGAACTTCCTGCCATCCTTGAAGATCCTGAGCACCAATAGTGGCATGGTCGTGTAGCAACGTTTCGCATATCAACGGATCGGTGCTATTCGTGACAGAAAGATACAATGGAGTTAAACCTTTTCCGTCCTTATAATTTGGAGATGCGCCGAGTTCAAGCAACGTTTTTACCGCCTCCAGAGAATTGCATTCTACCGCTCTATGAACTGCTGTTGAACCGTCTTTAGTTCGATAGTCCAACAAAGCACCTCCATTAACTAACGCTATTAATACTTTGCTAGGCTTTTTTAGAGTAGCAGCTAGCGTCAGTGGGGTTTCTAAAATGTTCAATGTTTACATGTGATCGTTTGATACGAATAACGATTAAAAATTTAACGATCTAAATACCTCCCGTTTCCTCGCAATGAAAATTAGGATCAAGACCTTTTGAACACATTTTTGTGATTTTTTCCACTTGGCCATTGCTAACGTAGTCAATTAGTCGTCTTAAATTAGTTCTAGTATGAAGCGCTTTAAGCTGTTTTTCATCAAGATTTAACATTTTATAAACGCGACGTTTATATTTTAACTAAAACAAAATTATTTTAATCAAATTGAGTTACAGCTCAACAAACCAGAAATTTTTTTTGAGTGTGTATTTTTATGGCTAAATCTTGTTTCTCTAGGTATATTAAGTAATAATCAAAATCTAATAGGCCGCATAATGTTTTTTAAGATGCATTAAACGTTTTGCTTAGACCAATCAAACAATAATTTTGATCCCTATTCAGAGAGTTCAAAAAGTTAAAGAAACATTTTCACCAATATTTGATGAAATAGAAAAACCATATAATTAGGATTACATCAAAGGGTTGGTATTAAGTTAGAAAGTTCATTCTTACATAAAAGAAGTATCGTAAAGAATTATTTGAAACACTTTTTATCAATAATTAATACTTAATTTGCTTCCTTGATATGTTATTACACGCGTTATACTTTGTTAATCTTTTCTTGTAAATAAAAGTGAGTGCATTTAAACCTAACGTTTATCTTACTTTAATACAAAAACAGGGAAGACAATTAGTGAATTTTAATGAATATTTTCATTTTGTTCCAGTAACCATAAAAAGAAACTTTTTTATGTGAAACTATTTTTTATTTAACTAGTTATGAGAAAGATTCCAAAATCACTCATTAAGTATTCAAACTTAAAATTCATGTAGATTTGTATTATCTTTTATTTTACATTTAAATATTAAAATATTGTAAATTTTTTATTAAAAATAGCCTTGATAATATTTACTTTAACATGAACATAATAGATATTATGTAATACTGCTTACTTCTAAGGAGCCTACTGAACCATTGAAAGAATAATCTCCTAAACGCCGCTCTTCATCTAAAAACTTTCCAGCTTTTCCGTTCATTGGAGGACAGAATAAACCATAGTTAAAGCTTTCTTTTAATTCCTGAAAAAAAAGAAAAAAGTATTAAATTTTCAATCATTGTACAAATAATAAGTAGTCAATGATATTCATGACAAATATTTAATAATAGTTGTAAATTGAAATGTTTACTTAAAATGTTTTCAATGTTACAAATGCAGTCAAATTATATTTCACTGTTCTTATGCCTATCTATTTAAATACGTTAAATACCTTGTCTTAAGAATTTTAATAACTTGAAAAAAATCGTATTTACAATAATTGCAAAAAGTTTGGAAACAAAATAATAGGTTATTGTAAATACCTAGATACCTTAATAGAAATTTTTTTTTGAAAATAATAAATTAGAGATTAACTAAGGTAAGAAAACGTAGTGGAAAACGTTTAATATAAAAACGCTTAACATAAAAAAACGATTAAAACGAAAAATTAATACTTTTAAAACTGTTTTCAGTGAATATTAGTATTTTTGGCTAGTGGGTCTTTCCTAATATTTCAAATGGCAAAATCCCGAAAGGTGAAAATCTAAAGATCCCAAAATCACAAATAAGTACTATATAGAATAGAAAAAGATCCTTTAAACTTTTCCTCATTTTTATCGCGAAGTTGTATTTCTGTTCATATTAAGTACCAATAGTAGAGTTACAGTAATACCTTGTTTTATGTTAGGCATGTATTTCTCGAGAACCCTAGGTTAGCCAAATCAACGTTAACGAAGGAAGAAATAAGACGCGAAGAATAGGGATGGGTTACTAAATTGAAAACACAAATTTTTGTGTTATTGGTAACTACACTATAAACCGAAGTGTTTTATTCTTAAGCACTTAAAAGATTTAAATATTATCAATTTTTAACCGCTTTAAGGTGTTTTTTTTTTTGTTATCATGACTCTTTAAGTGTTTTATTTTAACACACTGTGTAAAATTCCTTTTCATTGCAACTACCCCAAAAAAGAAATTGTTTATTATTTTTCTGCAAGAACTAAGCATTTTTCTGGAATCAAAAAAAGTGCAATGTTTCACTAAGTAGGTAATCCTACACAAAAAGTTTAATTTATTGCTTAGTGCCTGATTTTGATAGTTTTAATTTGATAGAGCTTTAGAGAATTACTTTTAATTAAAAATCGACCATCTTGCATAATAGCAGTTTCTGAAAGATAAATAATCTGTCAGATTACTAATTTCTTCTGCAATAAGATGCTAATGTTCCTCTTACTAAATCAATTATGAAAATTATGTAACGTCACCTTTACATGACATCTCTATCCTTATTCTCATTTCCCCACCTCATACCTACTATTTACATCAATCTAAAATTGAGGTGAGCTTTTTGCCTGTTTGTCTCTGCGTTATAAAATTATGATATGTTTTTGTATCCATATTTGCGTAAGGTAACAGTTTAAAAAGTAGAATTTACAAAATATCAACAAGAATCAATATTTAAAAAATACTATAAATACAAGAACTGACCACAACAATCAATACAATAGGTGTTCTGTTTTATTATTCATAAATTTCTCAACTATATACCATTTTACATTGAATAAATTTTATGTTACCAACATTTGTGCTAGAATAACCATATGTAGATGAAAGCTATGGAAAATATATATTTTATTTGATCTATATTCGAACAAAATATAACATTTCATTCTAAAACTTTTTGTTAAAGTTAAGATTTGAACATTTAATGGACAATGATGTTATTGCAACAAAAACACAAAGCAATGCTAAAATGAACTTTAATTTCATTACCATTACATTTTTTTCAGTTTAACAAATATTGATTATTTCGAAATATTAAAAGAATAAAAATTAGTCCACTTAATGGCGCAGTTTTCTCTCCGGTACATGCGTCAGTGGTACTGGGTTTGATCCCCGTCGAATCCCTATACATTTAAGATCTATAAGATTTATATGAACTACAGAAATTTTCTGTGTGTAGATAGTCGTGATATATGACCTTAGATGTTAAAGCAACTTAAAACACCAACAAAAATAAATATTTTACTAAAAATCTTTTTCTACATTCATGCTATCAAGACATACATACATCGGTATATTCAATAACTACTTAAGCAGAATTAAAAAAAAAAACTATTTTCACCCTTATATTTTATTTTAAAAATATTAATTATTCCTTAATTAATTAGTAGACATACACCTATTTAAATAATATATCTGTCGAAAAGGGTTGACTAACATCAATAAGCATTTTGAGGGGTTTCGTATCAAATTTCAAAAAGTATATATTAGTTTTATACATTCAAATTAATTCGTAACATTAGTCGTATTTACACAAACTCAATTTTAGAATTTTTATCTTTGAAAAGAAACCGAATACTTGAATAAGATCAATGTTTTGAAATTCAATATCTACTAACTTATTCGTTTAAAAATGACTAGGTATTGAGATAATTGACTCTTCATAGATTTAACATTTTGTAATGAATGTAATATAAAATACTAATTATATTTTCTTAATACAAATTATTACGCAATGTATTCATTAATCAAAAAACTGTGACCAATACATAATTTTGATACATAAGTAAACTTTTAATGGGTAATTTACAAAAGATGTACTTATATAAGACAAAACAAAAGTTATGATTGCAGAAGATTCAAAACTATTTTTAGAGGAAAATATAAGTAATGAAAAAAGCCAATTTTACTACTTACTAACCCTAATTGTTATAATTAAGTTACGTATTGTATTGTGAAGTCGTTGATGATCTATAGATTGAAAAGTAAGTATAAATTAAAGAATTAAAATCTGGTAAAAAGAAGTGAAGATATTATGTAAAAACCAGGTAATTCATAAAATTAGATCGAGAAAAAAAATGTTTAAACATTTAAAGTAAGGTATTTTTCTTTGTTCCTAATAATTGTTAAAATGATTATTAGTTGGTAAATAAAATTCCAAAAATAATTTAACACCAATGGCAAAAAATTGGGAAAAAATTGAACAACCGTTGAAAGTAATTTTGTGAATTTGTGTTAAATAACAGCAATACAAAAGTTAGCGGAAAATTTTAATTTGAAAATTGACCTACAATTGGAATATTAATCGATTGAAGATTTCTTCACACAAATAAATCAAAAATAAATTTTAAATTTTCAGTTAGATATATATTCATTTGTATTATTGATTTGTAAAACGAATAAAATAATCAGAAGCAACCAAACTTAATGAGTAGGTAAGTTATATAGCATAATAACGTATGAATATTAATTTATTATAGAAAATGTTAATATCAATTTTGAATTATACATTCGTATTTTATAACATGATTTGCGTTCATAAAATTTCAAGAACCTATAGTAAATATTAAATGACAATTGTGATTATTAAGTAAAGAAAACGCTTCATTTCGTCTAATTTCAAGAGAAATAAAAAAAAAATATTTCTATTTCATTTTGTATTTGTTAAGCTTCATTTCTGTTCTGTCTTTAAAAAAAAATTAATTTTACAATTGAAATGGTTTATTTTTTTAAAATACACTGCATAGAAACATATAATATTTAACAATGCACTATTAATTAGAATTGTCATGAAAAAAAAATAAAAAAAACATTGCAAATATTTTCACTAAAACCAATTTGTTATGTTGTGACTTATTTGCAAAAGAAAATGAAGCCGATTCGTCACCAGTCATTGCCTACAATATGCGGCATAATGTTTCATTCCAACAAATTATATGCAACAGATTTACATAATTTTTATTAAGACTTGTAAATACTAAACTATTTAAAAGTCGTTAAAAAATTTTTAAAGCACTATGCTAACAAAATTATGTTTGTTTTAAAACAATCATGAATTTGCACTTTGCAGTACTAAAAAGTACACAAAAAAATTCACAAAAAATTACAATATTGGCATCGTTGTTGCACTATACTTTCATTATCTTTATACTTTTATTATATATATATAAAATACATTTTCAAATTTACAGACTTTAAAATGTTTTACCCTATTAACACACTAATATGTTTCATAGTGACATAATAACATAGTAATGGAATTTGGTAATTGTAACAATTGATGGTATGTATATGTGTTATGTATTAGTCAAATAATTGCAGAGGTGTCTCTCAAAGAATACGATGTAAGTTACAAATATTACAAAGAATATTTTTATTGTATTGAAGCATCTGGAAACTTCTTTATAGCTTACAATTCGGAATTCAACAATGCTAATAATTATATCTTTAATTAAGATAAAAAAGATTTCAGGGGCTCTTTAGTTAAATCACGCAAGTTCATTTTTATTTTCGAAAAAGGAGATTATTGCGGATTTTTAATCTCCATCAACTCTCCTTCAACTGTCACAAGGAGAACTTTTGAATCAGCTTTATTTGTCAGAAATCAAAATATGAAAAAAACAAGCCCATTTTAGATAAGTATGTAGAACTTAAAATCGCGATATCTTGAAAACGGTCAAAATGGACTTGGGTGGTTTTTCTAAGCAACCACAGATTTAATTATATCGATTAAATTATTTATGAAAAATGATTATCTTAAGAATTCTACTTTATCAATTTTGTATTTTATGATATTAACATCGTAATTTTAGTTAAAAATACAGTACTAAGCATTAATTTTATAAGTATTATTCCTTTAAAAGTTTTAACGATGCTATTTCGTAATTTGTAGGTAAGTAATATTACTTTTGGGATATTACAAACGATATTCGAATCTTTACAGTAGAAAACTTTAAAAGTCAGTCATATTGAGAAGGTCAAGTGCAGGGGATCAACAAAACAATAATTAAATAATAGTTGGCCACGCAATATTGAAGAACAAATTAGAAATTTTTTCAAATTATTTTCAGCTTTTATACGTCATACAGTGTCTAGACTCTAGACTATGATTTGTATAGTTGATAAAAATTAAAATTATATTTGAGTTTCATTATTTTGTTACAGCATTGATTTTTAAATAGAATGACAGTAAAATCAATTTTACCATTATTAAAAATAGTTTTGTTAAGGCGATATAAAATTATTTTCCAAAATATTTTTTTTTTTGCTTTGTTTAAAGTTCTTTAACTGCGTATGGTTAAATGGCACCTGCATGGTTTAATTTTGTTTAAGTAATTTGATTTTTAAATTTTGTTTAGGGGGTTAATTTTTCTGGGATAGGTGATTGTATTGTTTCACGACTTTGGCTCCTTTAACGCCTCTTGGATGGAATTAGGCGGGCCTGTCTCTTCTCTGCTCTTTAGTAGGTGGTTGACTGAGTGGACGCTGGCACTTTTCGCAACGGGGTGGTTGAGTCTTGCTAAGTAGATATGAGTGGGACATGTTGGATTGTCCCAATATTGTCTTCTGTAGTTTAAATTTGTAAATGTAATTTTTTTTCTTTTTTAACTTGTATGTTTTTGACTAAATTTCAGTATAGCGCGCATATTTAATACTAGCTGACCCACGCAACTCCGTCTGCGTCACATAAGGGTGGGAGAAGGTTAAGAGTGGGGAACCTATGGCACAGTTCTAAAGGAGTTAAAACTTGCTTTGTTTTATCCACAAATCACTTAAGAACCATTGAAGAGATAAAATTTGGTACCTATAATGCTAATTTAAAACCACGCGGACGAAACCAAGAAAAACATTGTATGTCTGTAATGGGCAATATTTATTGATTAATTTGAAGATTTTTTTTCTACTTTAACAGTATAACATGAGCTATCTTAGGTACACCGTACATCACACTATGATCAGTAAGAGTGGAACTATAGTAGAAAATGTCACGGAAACGGGAATAATAAAGGAACGCTGCATAACACTACTGGGGTTTTTTATTGATAAAATTTACGTATGTAAACTTAAAATATAATGAAGAAAAAAGAATATATGAAACTTAAACAAAGAGTAACGTAAAAAAAATTTAAATGCTATTTGATTATTGCAACGCCTGTAACCGTTGTAACAAATAATATATTTTAAACTTGTACTTCTGTATCTGATATAATATATTGCAAGGAGCTGAATGCCTGAATGTCTAATGATCTATGAATCAGCTCAGTACTGACTCCTAAAAAAAAGTTAGATAGACACAAATATTGAGAAGGAAAAGCGCAAGCACTCACTTAGAAGGCCTAACATATTTTAAAGAGTGGGGAGTTTTGAAAAGAAAAGTTGAAATTTTAATTGTTGATTTTTTAAATGTAATTTAACACGCTAAATTCTAAATATGTATTCGAAAATTAACAATGAAAGAAATTTCAACGTTTAAAAATTTTTCATTATTTTTCGGATGTTAAATAAAAAATCATATCTTCAAGTGAAAATAGTAATTTTTATTTTAATCCTAAAGAGAAAATGTGTTAAAACGCTATTTCACGAACTTTAAAGATCTATTTCACGACCTTTTTTTTAACACACGGTTCCCGCAGGAGACAATTATCATGCTATCCTTTGAGCACCGTGCATTATTCTGGCATACGAAATAATCTATATTATTATCTGATCCCTCAACTATCATATTGCAAAAAATCATGTCTATCTTTTACTCTGTGAAAAACAAAAACATATCTATCCCACGGGAGTAGAAGATTTTTCCTGGATAAAAAAGAGATCAAGCTTTCCTGAGGAAAATTTGTTAAAACTCTTATTCATGAACTTTTAGAAAACTTCTTTGAAATACTCAGTTCCTGAAGGATTCTATTTTTATCCTATCCTACGGGAACCGTACAATATTCTAACATAAAAAGTAGCCCATATCATTCACTGTCTCTTCAACCACCATATTGCAAGAAATTATGGTATTCTTTTGTTCTGTGAAAAACAAAAACGTATCTATCCTACGGGAACATACATTTTTCCTGGATAAAAATTGGACTGTATGAAAAGAAAAATTATGATTTTGCCTTGAGGACCTTATGAGTTATTACTATAAATATATTGTACTCAGATAAAAATGTTTAGTTTAAGCATGATTTTTCTTTAAACCAGTTTTTCTATTTTCCCGATGAAATGAGAAATTTTTCCGAAATAAAACGTGTTCTAGATAATGATTCGCATATTTATCATACTTAAATATCACCAAAATCCATTTTCAACTACAAATAGAGTTTATGCATAATTTTTTTCTCCAAACCGTTTTTCAATTTCCCGGATAAATTAGACATTTTCCCGTTATAAAAAGTATTCTTTTTATGACTCAGATTGTCATTTATCATCATACCAAATTTTATTAAAAACCATATGTATTTGGGTAAGAATTAATAATATCTTTCTAAAAACAATTTCGCAAATAATGAATTATTTTTGAAACAACCTTAACAACCATTAAAAAGGTTATAACGGGCTAACCGTAAAAGATAGACATATGTCGTCGCTGACTTTTTTGTAGAACTTTTTAAGAGGAACAATTTTGCTCAACATGATTTTTGCGTAACTTTAATCGTTTACGCAGGGCAGGCCACGAACGCTCTCAAAAGGAAAAAATTTCCCTGTTTTTTGCAACATTTTCCATCGATACTCTGTTCCTATTGGACGTAGCGTGATGTTATATAGCCTAAAGCCTTCCCCAATAATTAGGCTATCCAACATTAAAAGAATTTTTCAATTCGAACCAGAAGTTCCTGAGATTAGCCCGTTCAACCAATCAAACAAACAAACAAACAAACAAACAAACAAACAAACAAACAAACAAACTCTTCAATTTTATATATTAGTATAGATAACGAACAAAGACAGACACAACGAACAGCGATGGAAAAGAATAGAAATTATAGAATTCTGAATTGTTCTATGGAAATTCTAACGATGGACATTCAAATCTCCCATTATAGACACTCGATTTTGGAAGTTTTAAGAAGGTTCGACAACTGAAGTTTCTGGGTTGTCCAACAACACATGGTTTGCCTATATAAGAACACACATTTATTCTTAACTGATGAGTTCAGTGAATACAAGTGATTCAAGTAATAGCGATACGAGCGATTTGAAAAGTGATTGAAGTAAAGTGATTTTTCTGATAACTTGTTTATCAATGAATCAAAATAAGCAAAGTATTTTTATAAGTAGGTTTATTAAACGTTTGATAAAATGTCCCTCGAATAAAAGAACCTTTAATGAAAAGCTCAATACAGGTTTGAGAAATCCCATTACAATATGACAAAATTAACGGCGAAAATTAGAAAGATATATAATATTTACGTAGTTAATTATTTTTATATTTCACTCACAACGTTACACATATGTAGGTACAGATGGCTTTCGAATATAATTTTCACGGGACAATTAGCCTTAAAAATCTACATTTTTTTGTAATAGGTGTAGATAATGTGTCAAAATGGATGTCGATACATTTAACAACAAATAAATAATTAAATGCTTTGAAATAATAGCAAAGTATTTTATTTCCTTGGGTTTTACAGTCTTATAATGTTCTCTGATATATCCAGGGACATTAACAAATACTAAACCAATAATATAGGTACTAATTGCAAGTCGCTAGCATACGAAAAATTGCAAATGAAAAATGTAAGTAATTAAAACGTAAAAGGAAGCTACTGATAGAATAAATAATTTTACCAATATAGATTTATTTTTTGTTTGCTTTATTTTTGACTATTTCGTAACTGAAGCCAATATTTCACATAGATAGGTAGTACTCATAAGTGGTAATAACTCTAAAATAAATACCGAAAAATTTCAAATTAATTTCGCCTTGATATTAACTATTAAAAAAATCTTCCATAGTCATATTACTTTCATTATTGAAATGAATACAATAAACTAATAACAGGGTACCTTAATTAAAGATGTTAAAAGCTAAAGATATATAATTTAAATCGTTACCTTTGGCAAAGCAGCTAGACATTGATGTTTTATGTCCCATATTAGTTGATCTTTGAGAAATTGCATACATTTGTGTACATTTAAATCGGGCACATGAATCCGAAGAAGTAAATACTCTTCTTCGGAAGCTTCAACTCCAGACATAGATTTATCTTCCATGGTAACAAATTTCCTCGATTAATTACATCTGAAAACGAAAAAGAAAAGAATTAATCTTAATGAATAAATTTATATATTTTTCTTAGAAGTATCTACCTTACACATATTATCTAATCTATAATTCATTAAATAATTTAGGTATATAAAAAGATCGTGCTAAGCTTGAGGGGATTCTAATTATTGTTATTGTTGTAAGGTTGTTTTTGTATTTAAAAATGAAATGTTTAGCCTTTACGGGTGTAGTTTTTAACATTTGATTATTAGAGTCAAATGTTTGAGTAAATCGTAGTCAGTGTTTCCAAGAATTGCATATTGTTTATTTGTGACGATAATTCATATTCTTATGCATTCACTGTACTTGAATTATTATTAAGAGTAGGTTGTGTACATTTATAATTTTTTTTATATTTTCTCCTTCTCCATATATTTTCATTCTTGTAGCTTTAACGAAGTTTGGTGGGTGTTCGATTTAATATTTTATTCAAAAAGCAGATAAAAATTTATACAAATATTATCACCAAAAAAACTTCTGAAATCAGGTTTTATTAACTAGGCTTTGATAATACACTGTTAAACTTGTATTAAATATGCTTATAATAACGCAAATATAAAACTTAGATTACGTATATTTTTTTTACCTTACGAAAGCTTTAGGATTTAGGCTATGATAGATAAATCGCTTTAGATGAACAAATGAATCTGTAATATTGACTTAAAACAAACGAACTTAATATTGTGCTTTATGTTTTTTACAAAAAACGCTCTATTTTTTTTTTGTTGGTTATAAGATCGTTGGTAATTAAGGTCGCTTCTAATTGCTATGGTTATCAGCGGCCATTGAATCCAAAAATTCAAGAAAATTCTTGCTCTTCCATTGCCAATCGACTCTAGGACCACTGGCGCATAGAGCGGCAATCTAATCACCATGCCATTGACCTTCTAAGATGTTGTTTCCTGAGATCCTTCTAAAATTTAAATGACGTGTGAATTTTTAAAGATATTTCTTTCTTTTGCTTATTTTATACAAATTGTTGTCTATCACATTCGACGACTATAGAAACTAAATTTACATTTTAAAACTTTACTTAATACCTCAAGTCGATTGTTTAAACCCTACTTCCATCAGTAGCCAGGTATTTGATACTTAAAGAAGAAAATTGGAGTCAAAAATTCCACGGAATCAGTGAGTCTCCAATTTTAAAATTTCGAAAAAATCTGGGCAATTTCTAGCATTTTTTTTAACATGTAAATGGATTGATTATGTGATTTACTGATGGTTTGTCATAAAGAATAGGAGCTAGCCGCTCTGATGAAACATGCAACCTGATCCCAAGAAAGGTATGTAAATTCTCATTAAATATTTTATTTTATGTTCTCAATTTTATACGCCTTTAAAAAAGCTATGATGATAAAATCGTAAAATTTCATTGTCTTTCATTAACGCTTGATAAACAAATTTTTTTGCTCTTATAATAAAGGAAAAATTTGAGAGATCGCAAAATAATCTTTTTGAATTCAAGTTACTCCCCTTTTTACCCTATTTGTTTTTCCATACATAGCAACTCATCAGTTCTTTGAAATTTTGAAACAATGATCAAAATAACAATTAGTCAGAAGTGAAAGGATAATGTCCTTTTTCTTACGTTAATAATTCGCGTTATAACTATCAAAACAGTTTTCCTTCTTCATAAAAAAATTCTATTGTTAAAGCGTTGGCGAAATCTTATCCTAAAGATTTCGACCCACAACAATCGAATTTAAATCAAAGCTATAAAAAAGAAATTTTAGAAGAAAAAGGATTTTTATACGGATGTTAGCTAAGGTGGTCAAATTATATCACATACATCATAGTTGCGAGTGTTAAAATTTATTTCTTATTCCAAATTTTTTGAGCTTGCTTTTTAACCTTTTAAAACCTTTAACCTTTCATAGCATTTTTAATATTTTATTTCTGTCTTAGTAATTTTTTTATGATACCAAATCGTTTTCTGTTTAAATCAAATGATTTTTTAAACATCTTTTTAATAGTATACTTCAAATGGAAGAATTGTACTTAATAACTGCATCAAATACAGCATACGGGTGACGAGTTGAGTCGATTGAGAAGGTTACTTCCTAGTTTAGTAAGTTCTTACTTTTCAAAGGAATTGTTTCAGATTATTTTGTAATAATTTATTTAAGTCATTCAATATGTTGTCACAGACGGTAATACCTACACGCATAATTATATACTTCTATGTTGGTGTAGAAATTCTATATATTTTATTGATTTTTAAGCATATGTTAAAATCAATAAGTGTGGTTGTATTTTTAAGATATAATGAATATTTAATTACAATCATATAAATAACTACCTATCAATGTAAGATAACAAAAACTTGTCTTTATTTTTAAGTAAAAACTAGTCTACTTATTTTAACGTATAATCTTAATCAGTATAGATACTTATACGTACAATTAACTTCTAAGAACATTGAAATATTAGATCCATTGCGATGAACATACAAATATAAGTACAAAACTCTTGTTATGTTTTTAAACTGTAATTAAATTGAGTTATAAGAATAATCTTCAACACAATAATTATTTGAAAATAAAATTTGACCAGTATAAAACATAATGTGAACATATTTTATTAGATAAATAAATCAGAGATAATTTAACAAATGTTAGCATTTAATATTATTTTGATGTAGTTAAAAAGCATCCCTAAATTGGTAAAAACAATAAATTAGAAACCGAGAAAATAAAGGCTAATAGTGAACACGTTTAATGAACATCGTGATACTTTTGTCATTCAATTATTTCTATTTTTTATTTTAAAGAAATTTCTTGTCTTCCTTAATTACTACTAGTACAACGTTGTAGAATTACTACTAATTTATTACATGGTAGCTTAATGTATAAGTGAAGTTTACATTTTCGTACCTACATAAACTCTTTTTCTCCGTTAAATAAAAATACAAGCTAGAGCTAGAAATAAATGCTTTTAAAAAGATATTTGTTTATTTAAAACTTTTTCCGTCAGTAATCTCATGGCAATTTGAACATGAGAGCCCATGGGTTCGGAGAAATGTGGAAGACCATAAAACGACCGCCTATTATAAAAGTGTATGAATCATTTCAAGTAATGCCACTATACACAATAAGTCGCAAAATGACTCAAACAAATGTAACGAATAAGCAAAAAAATAACTTACAAGAAAAAGTTCTCGTAAAAGTTATTGCTATAAATATATATTTCTATTAAGATTTGTAATTTTTTCTTTGTATGTAAAAATAAATGTTATAAAATACCTACTTACTACATACTAAGTATAATATTATGCATGTTCAATGTTCATTTCAACCAAATCATTTTCAGAATTTTGAAGGCTGTTGAAGAGTATTAATTTTTCTATCAATATGTTATTTTTTATTTCTAGTGTGAGAGTAACGTTGAAACTTATGAGAAAATATTACTTAATAAGTACTTAAAAGCTGCTCACATTTTCTAAAAATAAACTTTAATAAATCTTTGCTCTTGTTTGAATGACTTTCAGGTAAGTATTTATAAGCATTAAACTTTAATATTGATTTAATTATTATTGTATGAAACATTTTTTTTTTGGTTTTTCTTGGTTTTTTGTATTTAATATGCTTACTTAAAGTTGATATTTATAATGCAGATACAATAAAAGCTGCTTATCATATGACTTCATGAAATTATTTAAAGCATTTGCACAAAATGTATTACTTATTGAAATAAAAATCTACATTATAAAGTAAAGGTTGGACTTATAATTTATTAAACTTCCAAGTAATTTAGTGAAAAATACATTATTAAAAGCATGAATATGAAATAACATATAGCAGATTTAAAATCTTCCCTACAATTTACATATGACCTAAAATACCCAATTTACCTGAAAACATGGTTAACTACTGTTGGCCATAAACCATAAAACTTGGTTATAAATAACGAATGTTAAATTTTCTTTTTTTAAACGATAACTCTAAAATCCTTACACATAGCAACAACAACTGATTTTTTTTTGATAATCCCGAGCCTATGTCGAGCTTCCTACACAATTTAATGTGAGAGCTACGGACCTTTTACAAGACGTCCGTTTGCTGCAAAATTTCAAATAAAAGTTTTTTTTCTCGAAAACCTTAAGGATTAAATGCGGTCTTGTTATTATGAAAGATGCTCAGAATTATTAATTCAATTGAGACATGGAAAAATAAATAAACCATGCCATTTGAAATAACGATTTTAGTGTCGATTTCCGGTATAACCGGAAGTATAAGAACGCTAAAAATATTTTAGGAAGGTAGATCCAATCCAGTTAAGCTTTAATCCCAATTTTTAGATTTCTATTATTTCAGGTTCTCCGGAAACTTCTAATGGCCAGTCTAGCTGGTACACCCAGTATATTATACAAGTTTCGTTTAACTAAAATGTTATTCATATAATTTCATTGTTATCGTTTTTTTTTTAATTTATAAATGCTTAGGTTTTTATTATGCTAACATATTGTATTCGAGGATAATATTTATCAAGGGTTTCTTGCCATAAGGGCGTATCCAACAAAATACAACTTTCCAAGTTTGATAAAAGCTATATGCCTTAAAATTAACATTCTTAAACTCAGAAAACAAGCCATAGGATAAAAGCACAATGTAACTTATCAACGAATGGTAACTATCAATTTACTATTGAAATATATCCTAGCTTCTGTAACCTGTAAGCTTGTCTGTTTATCTTTTTGGCAGGAAACTTAACATAAATTTAATGAAAATAAGAATAATAAAAAAGGAACTTTGTTCCCACCCGGTATCCTGCAAAGTAATAACTCTCGTGTTCTTAAAAACAAAAATATTTTTTGCATTATTAAAATCATAACAACTTAAAGAGCGAGTAATGTTCATATTTAGTTTAGCTACTGTTACGAACTTCAAATCATGTCTCTCAACTTTAGCTTGTTAATTCAGTATAATATCTATTAGTTAACAACAAAGATTTATCTAGTAATAAAATAATTGAACGAAAAGTACATTCAAAACTTAACAATGTTTAGGTCCCAAATTATGTTACCAGATTTAAAATGTGCAATAGCATGACAAGAGGTTTAAAAAAAGAAATAAAATAAGGTGCTATCGAAGAATTAATATAGGGACCCTACAAATTGCCCATGATTAAAAAAAAACTAACAACTTCACCAATCAAGGATAAACATCCCATTATCATAATCAGAAAACACTTATTCATAAAAATAAGTTAATGAGAAGACTATTTAACCTTCCATATCCTTAAATTTAAAAATTCTAAAATAAAAATTTTTTCAGCAAAGATAGAAGTATCTACTATATAAAATGCTCAGTTATTATATGTTCAAAATAACTCAAATATTTTTTTAATAAAAGTATCATGTAACTGATAATCGAAGTTTCATAATGTAATGCAATGATTTTTTTTATTTACATCTTCTATTGTGCATCACATTGCTTATGAATGCATTTAAAAATTACTTAACATTTCATATTAAATATATTCACCATTCTTCCTATTAATATTGTATCGCTTAGTATGAAATTTTACTTTTAATTATTTTTTGAATTCTTAAACAGTTTCAGTTTTGAAAAGTTGTTCTTGTTTTTGCATTATTACTATTCACGTTCTTCTTTTCACATGAGTCAATTGTGCTGCTGATAGCATTCTATTAATACTAAATGCATATCTTCTACTTTCTTGTGAAAATGTCTTTCAGTTTATGAATCTAAGCTTTTTGAATTTCTTATACATATACATGTAAGGTTTCCATCTATATACATTTGCTTGTGAGATGTTGACATTATTCTTTACATCCTCAGGTCAATTCTGAAAGTGATAATAAATATTTAACGGTTTGTCGCTATTTTTAACAAAATGAAAAATCGATAATCTTATTAATTCTACAGTTAAATGTTTTGTCATTTTAATATCTTAAATATATTGCGTTATATATTTAAGTATGTAAAACACAATAACATTTTTACAATATTTTGAGCAACGTATATGTATATTGTATTTCTTTGTGTAACTTTATTACCGTTGATGACATTTGCGTTAGATTTTTATAACCGAAACTTTTCAAGGGCAGCTTTATATGGCTTGTCCTAGAAAAAATTATTGCGGAAAAGATACCATTTACTTAAAAAGAATCCTTACAATTCTAACCTGATTTTATTTATGTTATTTGTAATTGATTTATGTATTTGTATATATAATCAAGAAATAAGGTTCGCTAAAAACCTTGACTTGCTTCTCCTCATATACTTTATTGTACATTTATATATTTAACATGTTATACGAAGCTTTTTAATACATACTTGCCTTTTAAAATTCTATACCAATAATATAGAATTGAAAGTGAAGAATGTCATTTCTCCAACATCAAACTATCTACTCGTATACAGTAAGCGAACGAATAACTGTTCATTAAAATCAACTTCAAGATCATCATCAATCCGTTGTAGAACCGGGTCTTCATAGACTACAACATCCTATAGATTCCCATTTCATTCAAACGTATATAATTTTAAGAATACTTTATCGAAAATTATTGTAATTATATAAACAATTCGATCAGAATTCAATCTTAAAATTAATTTCATTTAAGAGATTAAAATTGTAAGAGTCGATGGGAAAAAAATTAAATTTGGAAATATATAAACAGAAATCACTTGAAAGGAAAAAATATTTTTAAAAGAAAATACAAATTCATTTTAATTTTTTAGTAATGAGAGATGGCCTGAAGAAAATCTTCAGCTAATGGGCAAAAAGTGAATTTGCCTAAAGGTGATGTTGGTTTTAGGCTAGCTATTATATCTAATTAAGTAGTAATAAGACCGTTAGATTCATTATAATTATTTTTGAAAAAATGTTCTAGAACGTACAAATTCTATGTTCGTATTTTTTAACATGAACATTAACAGTAGAAACGATTAAAAAACTTTTATGACTCAAACCTAAGATTAAATGGAATTATTAATTCATTAATTTATAAACAAACAAATCGTCAATGATATGATAATGTGATTCGAAAAATCTTAAATATTTTATAGGTAGGTATTATTTAATGAATGTAAAATTAGTATCCATAATAAGATACACATTTAATGGATTCGTAAGTTGATTCGTATTTACATAATAAATAATATTTCCAATTTTAACACTGTCAGTTTCTTTCTTGGTCTTGCCTTAATTAATTATAGTTTACCGTATTTACTTTCATTAAAAAGTGAACAAGAACAAAAATAAATTTAATTTTTTTATTTCATAACTACTTGTGCATTGTTTGCTTGATTAATAAACAGAATAATGCAAATAACTTTCTAGGCATTTTGACATAATATTCACTCTTAATTCTTATATATTATCTAGAAAAACTTCTTTTGACTTTTATTAATACGACATCGTAAGCATAATAAAAACATACATAAATAAATGAAAATATTCTCAAATTATAAATCACACCTACTTTTGTTTCAAAATGAATCGCTACTAAACGTTTGAGAAAATGTTTTATAAATCTTATGAAAAGGCGTATATTTGCCCTAGTTATTTCGATGGAGTTCGTGGTCTAACAAATCATAAACGATCACGTTTATCAATTTTTCATTTATTCTGGACATAGCTCGGAAAAAATTTGATCATTTGAGTATACCTATTACCTTATTAAAAGATAAAATCATATCTATGTTTTTTGAATACTTTTTTTTAATCAAATTTGAAATTATACCTAAATACAATGTAGGTATATTGTATACATAGTTTATTGTGTGAATAAAGCAGTGACTCTCCAATTTTTTTTGTTGCGGTACACTTTTAAAAATTTTAAAATTTGGTGGCGCTCTGACAATAAAATAAACTAAAGATAATGTATCTAATCTATGAGTGCATTCCGCTAGGCGCTTAAAATGCTCGAAATATTCGTTACTTTTCCATTGCTACAGGAACATGTAGACAAACATACATTGTAACATACATAATAAACATACATTACAAACATTGTAGACGCTTAGTGGGACGCACCCTACGTATAATTATTTTATATGTAAAAAAATAATATTAACAGCCACAAAGAAAATAGAAATCATATTTACGGCATAAAAGTACATACAAAATAAATTTTATTGTTTGCGTTTCTAAAATTTGGCGATACATTTCAAGAAGTTCACGCCCTCCAAAAATTCCGCGGCTCAGTGGTTGAGGATTACTGGTATAAAGTATACACACATTATACATAATATAAACTACCCTAGGATTTAGTAAACTTTGTATTCAACAATTTGGTTTTTAATATATTTTCATTTTTAATTTAATGCAATGCTTTGAACACGTGCAGCAAATATAAAACAATTTAGGTACAGCATTTGTAGAAAGATATTAACTTTTTAAAACATACATTTTTGAGAAATTGTATAAAATAATTTTTACTATGTACCTACTATGGAATAAGTTGTATCTACCTTTACATATATATATATATATATATTGTATTATAGTTTGATCTTACATATGCAATCTCATATTATATAAAATATTCCGTATACTTAGATCATTTATATTTTTTATCATATTATTTCATGCAATCAATATGTATAAGTGTATCCTTAAACGAGTCAGGAAGTAAAAAATTATGTAGAGTGTCATCATTTACGCATACATTATTATTTGCATGCCTATAATTAGCTATTCATTATGGCAAACATGCAGTAATCATTCCTTGAAGGTATTACTTAATGCGACAAACTATATGTTCTTGGGTAGAAAAAAATTGATTGTTATATTGCACTTTTAAAATTTCTCAATTCCGGTAATTTTTTCATTGATTAAACATGAATCATGGACAATTGATATATTAATATTCAATTATTACGATTAGCAATTTAATAGCTATTATTGTTAATAGCAAAAAATCTTCTTTTAGTAAGTATTCATAGAAAACCCAAATTCCACAATTATTACAAGTGAACAAAAGAACTATGATTTTTGCTAAATGTTAAAAAATGTAAACCAATTGTTGATCAGTTTTTAATTATTTTTGTTCTTTAGTATTAAAGTAATTTATCGACGTTTACAATTATAAAATACATTACATACGAAAGTACATACATAGGATTACATAGTAGTTACATAGGATAATAATTAGTAATCATTTTCTCGTATATATAGATATTTTTGTTCATGAAAAGGATTGTTCCTTCTATGCTGGCGTAATATACTTTATGCTAAAATTGACTATTCGAAATTGACAATTGTTCGATACTTTGTTATTGAAAATTTGAAATTAATTTTGTTTTAATTTAATTGAAAAGTTAATTTCTTCTAAAATGTCAAAATTTTGTTGTTTTTTTACCAAAGTTTGCTTATCCGTTTACTTAAGATTGTTTCCAATATAACTAAACCAATTTACAGATTATATAATGAAAATTGACAGAAAAATCAATAATATCGTTAAAAACGTTATCCTAAATTTTTGAAGGTTGAGGATAATTCTGAACTCAGCTATAACTAAAAAAATTATTTCACAGAAGTTAAATTTTAACAGACGTTCTTATGGTTATATGGAAATATTCGGCAGAAAAAAATTCGTTGTGAAAAAACAAATTTACAGAAATCGACAAAACTTGAAAGAAAATTACAAGACTATTAAAAAAATAAAATAATTTTGCTCTGCCTGAGGATATCACGGTATTTGTTTAATAAATAAAATATTCTTCAAATATTATAAAGGTCACATATGACGAGAGAGAAAGTAGGAGAAAACAAGCGGGAGAGAGAAGACACGAACTCTGATCTAGTAACAGTTAACATAAGCGATGTCGAAAGGCAGGTGTGTATGAGCGTATATGTCAACAACTATTGAGGGAATAACTTTAAAGGTAAATTTATAATATGTTCGTTCTCACAGTGAGCTGGATTGGATTTGAACTACTTTTGAACTGCTGTTAGAATAAGCTAATATAAACAAAATATGAGATTAATAGTCACCGTACACGTGGGTAAAGGTTTAATTCTTATTTATTTTTCAAACATTACCTGCAAAACTCTAGTTCCTAATAATGCAAATAGTAAAAGATTCGAACCTACATCGACCTTCACCAAGTTGATAATCGAATGAAACATATATTATCATTAATTTAGTATATAAGAAAATATATTAAAAATGGGTTGGCTAAAAAAATCCGAGGCAGACTATTTTTAATTATTAAAAAAAAAATATTTTTAATAAAATATTGCAACAAATAGAAAAAAAATTTACACATCACAGGTGACTGCGATATTGGGTCCTTTATTATTACACAGTATACTTACCTCGGATCTCTCTGTCACACATTTCCACGCGCATTAAAATTTAAATCTTTAAAATTCGCTAACCCTTAGAATTAGGAATAGGACCGAATTTTTTGCAGACAAACCTATATCAACGTGTTCGCAATAAAACAGAACTTATTATAATATAATTTTTTTTATTATTATCTTGATGTTGCAATATTTTATTTAAAATATTTTTTTAAATAATTAAAAATAGTCTGCCCGGACTTTTTTAGCCAACCCATTTTTAATATATTTTCTTACATACTAAATTCATGATAAGATATGTTTCATTCTATTATCAACTCGGTGAAGGTCGGATTTAAATTCGGATCTTAGACTATAAAGATACATTTATATTATTACAATTTAATATTTAAATAGCTCAATTTACATTAATTATACAATAACATATCAAATAAAGCAAACATTAAGGGATGAAACAACAAATAATTTTTTTCTTCCCCAACCTACTTTTACGTACCTATTTAATCATAAGACTATATCTTACTTTTAATGAACTTAAAGAACTTTTTAGGCATCCAACGTTATTGTTATTTATTTTTTATTAAGACTAACGTAGTTTCTTTCAATACTGTCCATTTCTAGGTAGGTCTCTACTTACTATGTAATGATTAAAAAATATGTCCATCTTAAGGGATGAGAAAAATTGCCTTGGTATGCCTGTATAGTATGAGTGCTAATAGTTATTAAATCCTAAGAATGATAATTTTTTACGATTTGATTGATAGTAAACTGGAGGTGATTGTTTTAAAAGTAACTGCAGTACAATAAATTTGTTCAATATTTCTTTTTTTTATTACGACTTCTCCAGCAATTTCTAAGTGTAAGGTTTGATAATGCAATTGTCATATATATAAAGAGTGGAGATGATTAATGAGACAGTGTGAAAATAAGAAATATAAAACATATTTAAGCCCAATTTAGCACAGTAGCTAAATTATATTTTCATGCGTCAGTTACTTGGCCCGATTCCGACAAAGCCAAGATTTTTATCTTGACTTTCGGTCAATGATCGTTAAAACCACCGCACTAAATACAACCAAAAATAAAAAAGACTTATTTAAATGTTTACTACTCTACGTAAACTAAACAGGAACAATTCTCGAAATTCAAAAGTACTTCGCTCGAAGTAGTTTTAAAAAGGACCATGCTTATAATCATATTTAACTGTATTTCTACGACATCTTATTTGATTTTCTATGTTAATTTTAATAGAATAGAAACCGGTAAGGAAAATTACTTTACTTATTTTTCTGCACTAAAATAAACAATGAAAAATATACAAGAAAAGATGCAACTAGTTTAAATGTTTGATGGAATGTTACTTTAAAACTGATGTAATTAGTTTAAATTACGAAACTTACACCAATTCCCTTTAATTCGTGTGTACAATTAATAATAATTTTTTTAAACGTAGGGGAGGAAACGGATGTAAATACTTGACTCTAGTAAAACCAGGACTGTGGCTGTCGTTTTCAATTTTATTTTATTACTTCGCATAGAGGAAACGGGGACATTATTATAACAAATACAATAATTAAATATCCGCATGTAGATATTAAAGGTACTGGTTGCATTTGGATTTTAGTTCATTTTTTATAAATTTTACGTATCTATGTATATGAATGAATGAGTATTTATATTAATAAAAAATCACAAGAATATTCAAAATATTAGCTGTGTCAAAATGAGGGTTTCCTACTAAGGTAAATAATGTATTTAGTCATACTGTAGTTATTTTTCTCTTGTAAGAAATTATAATTTGTTATTAGTATAATTAAGTATTAATAACTTTTGCAAAAAAATCTTTGTTGAAAGATTAATAACGATTTTTTATATTTCTTGTAGATTGTAACTAGGAAGATTTGTCCAACAAGTTTCTATACTATCGAATCACCTATACTTACAATTAAATTCGGCAATTATTCAACGATCTTTTTTTTCTTTAAAACGAAGGGCATGTGGAATATAATATAAGAAATTATAATGATTTTCTTATTTGTAAAAAGTTTCGCCGTTAAAATCGAATTTGTTCATGCCATATTTCTAAGAATTGTTTCAAATTTCTTAGTACGTATAGTTTATAAAATAAAATAGTAGTAAAATTTAAAACTACCTACGTATCATTGAACGTAATAAAAATATACACAATTCATCACTGAATATAATATTGAATCACTGAATATTTGATAGTTATGAATATTTGTATTATTGGTATTATATAATTATATTACTATACAAAACATTTCAATACTAAAACTTTATTTCATCCTAAAAGTAAGATATAGGCACTACTTTAAATACATTATGCGCGATTATATTTCTTTCTTAGTCGACACATAACCAACTAAATCGCCAAAGACACACAAATTCGTAAACATACTTTTCCTTGATACATCCTACAATCTAATACTTTCTTTAAAAAAAATATCTACTTGATAATAACAATAAGAAAAGTATCTAAGCCATTATCTAATTTCTCCAATAAAAACTAAAATTCAAATAATTATGCCACTCCCTATCCCATTTATTTTCTCGGAAATCAATATAATTAATTGGAAAAATTAAAAAAGAAACTTTCTTATCTGATTTGTTTTGGAAAAAATGTCAGCTAAATATCTAAATTTCTTGATTTTATGAATACTTTTCCGGAAAACAGAACTCCCAAAGAACTGTCGTTTAAATGAAAAAGATGTTGGAAGTGAATTGTGAAGAGAAAACTTAAATGAGAATATATAAAGAATTCATCTCTTCTGTTACTTGATAATTGTTTATCAATTTTGAAAACTACGAATTTTTAAAAATAAAATTTGCAAGTAAATGAGAGATTGGATTTGAATTAACCGATATCATTTTAAAAGTTTAATAATAGAGAAAATGGTTATAACGAAACTGAATGGACTGAATTGTTTTCGCAATGAGCGAATTTTACCATAAAAGAAAAGAATGTTAGGAATGATAACAGCAGATTATAAGTCTGGACCATATTTAGGACCATTTTTGTTATAATCGAGTCTCATTGAGCATCAATTATTAGTCTTTGATATAATAATATTTAATTTACATTAACAATATGAGCTTAGTTTTAATACACCATAACTTTAATTCCACATATTTTTCCACTTAAGTGCGTTAATTAATAAAAAACGTTCAGAGATTTCAGTTTAACCGAACAATAAAATATAACATAAAAATATAGGGAAGATTCGGGATAACATAGCGATTGCTCAAGTGTCACATTTTTCTTCATATGATATTGATTAATTTTTAAATTACTATAACACATTTTTAGCAAGAAGATTTAATTATCAAAAACAAAAAATAAATTAATAATTTATTCTACCCTTAATATACCTTCATTTCTGTTCATAAACAAAGTTAATTTTTCATACTACGACACAGTTCATCGTCTATTTTGGTCCATACTGTACCTACCTAATTGCGTTCAAGCAGAAGAAAAATACACGAAAGAAAAGTAATATAAGTATTTGGAAAAATGAAAAAGAATGGCAGAAATGACATTTTCTTATATTTTATTTTTCTTAAGTCTTAACAAAGTAATCAATATAAATCTCTTAAAATATGCTTTTTTGAATCGTTATACAACATATTTTAATTCAACAATGAAAAATACGATTTGGGTGTGTTTAAAAATTATTTAAATTTAATTTTTACTTATTACGATACGGTTTTTAGTTAAAAATCGATTTTACTAAAGTTTTACTTATTTTTTTAATTATAATATTTTCTTCAGTAAATTTCGTTTACAAATAAATATTTAATTTGATATTCTCTTAAATATTTTCCTAAATCTGTTAATAAGTTTGAAATGAAAATAGGTATACTACGTCTGTTCGCAATGAATATTTGATAGAAGCTTTATAATTACGAAAGTGTATTATGTTACCTTTTGGTACAACAGCATCCCATCGTTGAATCCATTGTAAGAAAAACGAAGGAAAACATCTTCTTGCATCAGTCTTAAGCTCAGAATGTCTACGTCAAAACAATTACATAACACAAATTGCATTCGTTTTAATTTCTACTTGAAAAATGCTCATTGTTGATAACAATGTCAATATTCAACAATCATTGAATGTTGACAGAAAGAAAATTTAATGCAACTCACAAAAAAACTACACTTATCATAGAAAATTACAAATGCCCACAGTAAAAATTTTTGTTTCATATAAAAACTAGTCTTGAATTAAATAGGTATTATTTCACATTTTATGTTGTATGATTGTAGAAAATGTAGAAAAAGTCATTCCCGAACTACACACAGCCATCACTGGTTGTTGGGGGTGTATCGAACTCCGAGAAATATTGCCAGAGGGATGAAAAACTAAATGGGGGTTGTGGCGCATGCGCATATTGCACTGTTGTCTATATGCACAGTATTGCCACCCTTGTTATCATGTCACTCCCTTATTAGAGACATATAGTGAAATTTTAATACATTTATTCGTCAATTGATTCAAAAGCTCAAATCGGAAATAATTTGATTCTCACCTGATTGAAATTGCACGATAAAATCATTAATTAAGTTGCCTGCAGCCTTATAGCTGCCACTTAAAAGCTCAAATTTAAAAAAAAAACATTTTCAAATTACTTTCTCTTACCCATGACAAAATTTAAAAAAATTAATCTTAAAAAATGAAAATATTAACAATTGCAAAATAAATAAAAAATTACCGATATTTTATTTTAGAAGACTTTTACAGGAAATACAGGAAACCGTTTCACCTTTAAACTGTTATGAAACTTTTATTTTTCTCTAATGTATTTAACATAAGCGTTTGATAATATGAGTATAATTATATAAGAAACAGTAGAAAAGCTTAACTTAAATATGAAAGACTTAGAAGTTCTGCAAACGTTTAAATTGAGTTTGAAATCTTGTCATTTGTGCATGAGCGAAGATAGTGTCAACACTCTCTATTTCAATGCAGATGATATTGATCCGGTAGCGGAGGCTGTAAGCGAATAACAGTTTCAATCTTTCATTCCATTACAATCATTTTTAATTTGGAGATTGATTTAATAGAGATGGCTAGAGTTTATATTTTTTCGTAGATAGCTATTATAGTTAGAGACAGTTAAGTGCAATTACGTACCTAGGTTTTTTTCTAATAAGATAAAACATGTTATCATTTTGAATAACTGTAAAAACAACATTGAATTTCAGAAAAGACAATATAGAAGGGACTGAGCATTATAAACCTACTCCCCTATAATTTGAATTTATGATTCCTCCAAGGGAGGAAGCGACTAATGGGCACTTGTTGTTATTTGGATTATTTACATACTATGAAGGGTTAGAATAGTTACTCACGCATACTTACATATTTTACTATATAAACATAATTCAGTAAGAAAAATTAATTATTTTAAATTTCATAAATTTCATAAATTTCATAAGCTTAAGATTGAAATTATATAATTACAGTAATAAAATCAAAATAATATTTACAAAACTTATCTATCCTTATGTGTAATGAATATTATAATATACCACTTATATATAAATAAAAACCAGTGGCGTGCGTTCCATACATGCTTTATATGCGCCGCATGCCTGGGATTGACACAGTTTAAAAAATTAAATATTTCATGTATTGTAAAATGATTCGAAAAATACCAATACTAAATATTTTTATCATTTATACATTTTTTAATTTACGAAATTATGAAACGTATCGCTCATAAAATTGGCGTAGACTACCAGATCAAATGACCGACAAAAGCCGAATTAATACGCAGCGACTGCCACTTGCGATTGCTTGGCTAGAATTGGTCGTGTATGCGCACTAGTACGGTTGAGTACTATCTCTCTCAGCGTTTCACATTGACGGTTGACGTTTATAGATGCGTTTAACGTTTTGAATCTAAACAATGAATTTACTAATTGCTACTCATTGTTACTGATACTGTTCGTGACTTATTTTAATTTATTTACCCAGAGGCCATACAAATGTTTTATTCTTTAGGATAAGAACTATTTTCGTGGTTTTTAAATGCATTATATGATGCGGTTATTGATGATTTTTGTAAGAAAGAGCGTTGAATAAGGCAAATTTTTAAAAATAAATACATAATATTATACCATGTTTATCGAATAAAAAATTAATTTAAAAGTTTTGGTTTTTATTACCCCCCCCCCCTTCTGACCGCATGCCCTGTTTCAAAAGTTACCGCACGCCACTGATAGAAATATATACATATATATATATAGGTTTAGAAGTATAAAATATATTTAAAAATAAATATATCTATGTTGCTTTATATTTTCAACCTTTATTTGTCGAGAAAAATTTTTTCGCACTGTAAAATTATCATATCGATACATCTACGTAGTTACTAGGGACATTTTAAAATTGAATAATAATACGAATGTGTATTTCGTGGTTCAAATTATCTTTATATTTACTGATAATTTTGTTCTGTGAATTCTTACTCTTACTTTTTATGCCCCTTATATATTCATCTATAAATCTATATAAATAAAATAAAAACCATTCTTTACTTATAGGCAATTATCGTAAAAACGACTAGATACATTTTATCTTTTTTTTTTTGTTCTATTTCCTATAAGCTCTTAGCTTTTAGAATAAATAAAATTATCCCAAATCCTTTCAAATAATATAAAATAATTAAATTTGTTTTAAGTAACAACTAAAAAGAATAAGATAAAATGAGGCTATATTTAAATGAATTACTATTTTAAATTATATGTAAACGAATCATAAAGTAAACGAAATTAATAAATTCGTGTTAATCCCCTGCAATTTTATCTTGATAAAATTTACAGAAAATGTTTTGAATCTATATTAACTATAACTATTTTGTTCAACAATTAATTTTACTACGACGAAAAGCAATATATTTATTTTTTGCTTATCGAAGCGAACAGAAAACAGTTTCCAATGAAATATTTTTTATAAAAATATATGTTATAAAAAATGTATTAAATACATATATCATATAAGGTGCTTTGAAAAAATACGAAGATTCTTGGAGATCCTCGAAAAGACTACTAAATAATAAGTAAAACTGAAGATAAAAGAGACAAATAAAGAGGGCCAAAGAAATTCAAAATGCATATTTGTTTTACATCGAATACACTTTAAAAAAAAAACCCTAATTTTATAATAATTGTTTCGAAATAATTAAACAAAAGCTTTGTAAATAGGTTAATTACTTTACTACATACTCGTGTTAATATTTGTATTATTTTTTTAAATATAAATGTTACATTTATAGTTTTTGTAAATATATAATCATAAAATTTAGAAGTTTGCAACTCTTTAAATATTTTAGGCAGGTTGAGGGAATATATTTATATATATATATATATATATATATATATATATACTTTTGAATATATATAAATATACAAAAAGTAACAAAATTAATAGTAGGTAGCTCAAAAGTCTAGTTGAGAAAAGTTGTTAAAAGTGGGTTAAAAAAGCTGAAAAATCACCTGAACGGCGAAATTATGATTATTTACAATATTAGATGTAACAATGTTTTTTTTTTTTAATTAAGGTCGCATTACTACTATGATTATTAATTATTAATCGGTGTATACGAAAAACCAAGAAAAAGAGCTTTCACTTATGAAAATAAAATTATATAATATATTTCCAAAATAGATTGATTTTCTTTTGAAAGTTGGTTGTTATTGTTCAAGTCTATCAAATAATAAAATGGCAATGTTAAAAACAAAAAGGGACGTTTAAGTTACATAAGTTCTATTGCCCTTGTTGCGTTTTAATTGACTTAAAATGAAAAAAATTCAATTTGACTGAGCTTTTTCCGAATATGTTATTCGATGTCACTTAAATGCATAAATAAAGTTTAGGGAAAAGATATGTGAAATTAAGTCAACAGTAATAAATATTAATTCACAAGAAAAAATGTTAAAAAAAGTACGAATAGTTTTTTATTTGAAAATAAGTTAGCTGTAAATATTATTTTTTTTCTAGCTAAACGTAAAATAAACGATTTATAGATCAAGGTATTATTTATTGGTTCCACACGATTAACGTATGTCATATCATTGATGAAGTACCGACATGGAAAAAGTGTTTCCCCGGAACCTTTTAACATAAGTATTGTTTATCTTGATGACTCGAGCAAATTTCAAAGTAACGGTGATATATTCATCTCATAAACTGATTAGTATTTTGATTTTTCATTTCCAAAACAAAGAGCCACAAATATAGCAAATCGCTTGAATTGTTTATTCAAAACGTTTTTATAGAATGACTCGGCTTGTTAGTCGCGTACAAAATACAATAAACACAACCTTCCGTTAGACCGTTATCGCACGAGTAGAAAAATGAAACTTGAAGATTACCAACGTTCAGACGAGAGATCGTATAAGTATTCCCGTGTTCTTGGGCTTGTTTAGGCAATAAAACGGTCTTCCGAGAAAATGGTCTATATCATTTCCCTTTGGAATGTATACATAACTGCTTTTAATAGAAACGAATCATAACCATAAGTATAATAAAAATTATTTTTTTCATAACTCACCTACCTACCTATCTATCAGTTAGATCTTAGGAAACTATTTTCAAATTTCAACACGTATCGTAATGTCTTTTCTTAACAATACCTATCTGCATTTAAAGTGTGGAAAAATATTTTTTGGCATATTAAATTTCACGTTAACGCCAAAAAATATTTTTTTTCCAACCTTCTATACATAATAAAGAAATTGTAATCTATAAAATTAATTAATAAAACAGCCACTTTTGAGTTAAATATACCATAGGAATAAAGATAACTGAATTAATTTTTAAGAAAAATAAAAATTATGTGTATCCAAAGAAATTAAAGAAAAAGTATGCTCATTCTAGGAAGAAATCGAAGGTATTATATCAAACTATTATATCGTAGTAATTAATAATGATTGTATTTTTGAAAATTGTTTTTTTATTCAACGTGATAGTAGTTGAATAATAGATTTAAAGATTAACAGCTCTTCTCTAAAGGTATGCTGAATAGTTGGAGATGTTTCCTACCGACCATATTATCGTTGATAGACAACATTATTAGAATTTAAGTTCCTAACGATGAGAAAATCGAATAGGTATACTGTTTCTACCGTCACTCGTCAGCTTCCTAGCTGAAGATGTTTCTTAGGTCAATTATAGATTAATGATGAATTGAAGACAAAATCAGAACAGAACTAGTGAACACCAATGATTCATTCATATTTACTGTTTGTATTAATAATTTCAATACTAAAAGTAAGACATACATAATTCATTAATTTTAATTTAAACAAAAAAAAATGCATATAATGAAAAATATCTGCTTACCTTTGACAGTGAATAGGTATACCTAAATCTATACTTTGCATTAAACATTAAAATCAGGTTTTCGATTTGTTTTTCAAAATTGTGTTCAGAACAGCCATGCTAAGAATGTTAATCGAATTTTTCAAAATTGTTTTAAATAGTTCAGATAGTATAACTTGAAAATTTGATACATTTGTCACCATTTTTACATTAGTTTAAATAAGTTTAATCTAGGTTATAACAAGTGAAAAAATCTTTATAAGAATACATATTAAAATATAGATTTTTTTAATTGGAATAACCTTTGACCCCACTTAGTGGCGCAATGGTTAGATCAATTGATCTCCGCTTCATGCGTCAGTAATATTTGCTTTGATTCCCGTTGAATCCTAGATATTATATTTCAAAACTAATGACGTACATAGATTTTTTGTACTTAGACAATCGTGATATGACCTTAAATGATAAAGCAACTTAAATCACAAAAAAAAATAGAATGATTTAGTCAATCATTTTAACAGAAGTTTGGAAGCTAACTAAGGAAGCGGGTTAGTGCATTTTTGTTGTTTGTTTAGTTATTTTGATTTACCTCCTTACATACTTCTTACCATCCTTAAATGCAAATGTACATGTGCACTATGTTTTCAGTTCATTTACACTAACATTTATTTATTATGAGAAGTAAGGAACAAAAAAAAGTATATTACAAGAATATTTTGAACAAATAGTAACAACTTACACAGTATAACTTGTGGAAGCATAAAGGACAAATTTGGTTAATATCTATTTTTTTATTGTTTTTAGACCGTATAAAGTATTTGACTTGCCCTAGAGTTCTCTTATTTTAGCCAAGTTATACCGGGGTTCTGTAAAGTGTGAAGGCTTTGTAGGGTTCTTAATATAATCATGGTAAAAATAAGACAAACGTTAAAATAAGTTTAATGTATTGTATGTTTACAGTTTGGTAGTGGTGGCTCATCTATGAAGGCAAGAGAGATAGCCTCCTCAAAAAAATTTTAAGTACAATGATATACATATATTACTTACTTAGGTATATCCAATTTACATATGTTTACTTTTTTTAAATCTAAACTAGATATACAATTTAATCTTGATATGACTAAAAAACTGTAATGCCAAAAGTTGTCTCCCTAAACATTATTATTACGAGCCGTCACTGCAATTTAGCTCACATTAGTAAGAATAGTCTACGTCTATTTAGGGCAAAAAAATTCGCGGACAACGCCGGGGTTTTCGGCTAGTTTTTTTAAATTGAATGTTATCTTGTTAAAAAATTTCATTAGTCCAAACTGTTTGCTAGCGCATTTTATAAATCCTGTTAAAATTTTCTCTCTTTGATAAGTTTTCTTTGTATAAAAAATTATAAATGTCGAACGTGTCATTTATTGTTTTCATCTTTTCTATATCAATATACAATAATATTAATTTAAAGAATTCATAAAAAAAATTAACATTCATGTTTTTAATTATTCTTTAGAAAAGTATTGTTTATGAAAGCTTAGAATGTTTTTCTGCAAATGCGATCGCCAAAATTAAAAATCCAAAATATAACGATTTAAATTTAAAAAAATGTAATTTAAGGTTAACAACATTGCAATGATCGTAGTTTTACTTACACAATCATTTCTATATTGAAATAGTAAATGGGTAAATTGTATTACTTTGATCTCGTTAGAAACACCTCTACTATTTATACTACTATACCTAGTTCTATCTGCAACTATTTTTATAAAATGTATTGTTGTTTACTAAAGATACAAAAAAAAAACCTATCAAACTACTTTCATATATAACAAGAAAATTTTGAAAACGTTTTGTTGATCAACGTTTAAAATCGTTTCTTCGACATATAATTGATGAAATAATTACTTGAATTTTTTCACGCATTTCTCCAATGCATTTTTCTTTTATTAAAAATTTTCTATGAGAATTTTATTTATCATTTATCTCTCTATATTTGAAAAAAGAAATTTAACTTAAGAAAATCGTATTAAACTTTAAAACGGGTTTTAATTAATTATTTACAACAAATTGTTATTATCCATCAACAAAGTGAAAATTGGTGATTAGAAACTTTATAGATCATTGTGACTGACGCAAAATTAATTTGTGACGAAATTTTATGACTTAAATTATTTAGCTATAATAAGAGTAAAAATTACTTGTTGAGAAAAAATGCTTTTACTCGACATGAATACTTTAAAAAAGAAAACAATAGCATTTTCGAAACGTTTGACAGCCAATTATTTTGAGCTAGTTTATATCTATAAAGGAAAAAAAATATTTCTTCAGTTTAATTTACCTAAGTTTTATATGCAAATAGGCTAAGATAAGTTTAAAATATAGATCTTACCAATACAAAATTTAAATAGTTGAATACTTTTTAGCGTTATTAAATTGTCTTATACATTTTTTTAATAGTATAGTTCTATAAAATATACAGGCAATATAAAAAGATTTTTTTAAACAGGATAAAATTTACGATGCAGACAAAAGAATTACGGAACAGCCTTGACTACATGCAGCTGTATTATAAAAGCATAGTAAAACTTTGGAAAATAAAATTAAATCGCTTTAACATTCGCTTTAAATATTGCAATCAAATAACTTTAGAAAATTGCGAAATAAATATTTATCAACCTAACAAGATATTATGAAATAATTCACTTGAATTGCATGTGAAGTAAATGAAACAAGTTATAGGTATATCTGAATTAGTAGATATTTTAGGATAAGTCACTGTAAAGTTATGTTTTCTGTAAAAATAAAGAAGATTTAGACGTGCGTTTTTATTGAAGGGTATTAATGTAAATAGAATCGATGTTGTGTACATATGGTATCTAAAAGGTGTATAGGATTATATAACTTTTTATAGGATTTATATTTATTTTTTGATAGGTTGATTTTTTTTTCAAATAAATGCTTTGATTTACATCAATTACATCGGTGTGTTATATTTAACGTGCTTATTCACTTTGAAAATAATGGGTCTTATAAAAAGTTATCAGACTTCTCATGTTTAATGTGACGTACTTACGCTGCATATTAAAATCTGATTTTGCTAAAACTCGTCTGTATGCAAGCCATGCGAACCTATGCTCGTGCCTATGCAAACATGCATGTTTAATACAACTACAATAAAAACTTACTCAACTTCACTTATAATATATTGTTCGTTATATATGTGCGACTCACACACTAGACAACATTAAATCGCAACACGATGATTGATTGCTCATATCAATATGGAATTCAATAAATATTTTTAAAATTCTTCTCATAACTGGCGATTGTTTGAAGATGCCGTTGTTGAAACCCAAACAAGTTTACATCTTGCTTTTTCTTTCGTCAAAATACTTTCATGCCTACATATCTATTTCATTAAAAAATCATTTTGAAACACCGCTAGCGAAATTGTTTATGATATAAAAAAAAAAAAAAAATACTAAATTTATTTTACAATAAAATTGAACTTTTGTTTGGCTATAATATTATTGAACGTGATTTATTCATTGCATCTTCACTAACTTTTCATTTCATGCAAAAGAAAGAAATGCCTTTATTACGACAAATGGCTACATCGATACCTTCAAGTATTTTTTCTATTAGAAAAGATAGATATGAGCAAAGCTGGTTTTGACCAAACATGCATTGAATATGAATATTTATATTATAATACTTATATGCATATTTTACATTTTTAGAAACATATTACTAAATTATGATGGTTGTTGTATTACATGAGACATTAATTAAACTTAGATCCACAAATTTTCTTTAACAAAAAAATAAAGATAATTTAAAATAAACAGCCAACTGATCAACTAAAAATTATTGTAACTTTGTTAATCTCTATAGCTAAATAAATAAATAATTCCATAATTTAGCATGGATAGTCATAGTTTCTGCTTTTTTTTACAATTTTTTACAGTAACCCATACAAAGTCGCCGTTAATGACAAAAGCCCCGTTTATCGGCCCATGTCTGGCTATCAACGCTTGGCCTATTAATGGAAATTTGTTAATGGGCCATATCTGGTTAATTGCCGGTCGCCGTCTATTCGATCATCATTCAATATTCGTTCGTCGGCCAACGATAGGCCAAAGTCTGGCTAAATAATTTTTTGCTCACGCACAAATAACTAAAAGTCAGATGACTTACTATAAACCTTAAATACTTTGAGGGGGCCCTAAGTCACCCTGAGTTCCCTGAGTTATTCATCACTTTGAGTCTATTATATTTGACTTATGTTTAAGGTGATTTGTGTTTTAAGATTTATTGAGCATCAACGTTCAGAATAATTATACCTACAATGTCAAATAAACGCGTTTAAAAATTTCGACAATTAAAGAAACTTGTAAGTAGTGTAGATTTTATAAATAATGTGGATAGTGACAATAGTAAACAGCGACAAAGCGATACATCTTTAATTTGAAACATACATTTCAAATGAATTTTTCTTCTGTGCAATTGCGTCAATTATTTTTAAATATTCGCACCATATAAATACTTTCCAAATGTATTACAAAATTAACCAATGAACGCAAAGTATGAATATATCCTTCATTTAAGTGCTATCTGGTGGTAAATTATTATACTTTTAACGGTAGAACAGGGGCAAGAGGATTCGTTTTGCTAACACAGAAATTGTCGTTAAAAAATACAGTCACATGGTAAAGTGTTTAAAGTGTATTATTGTATTTCAGAATAGTTCGTCTATATCGCTTGTTGATAACCAGTCTATTAAAGTCTCTGACTAAAGTAAGTAGTTCTAACTTCTATTTAATAATTGAATAATAATACATTCTCTCGAATTAAACTATAGATAATTTATATTTATTTATCTGATAATAGTTAAATTTAATGTTACAGATGGAAGGATTTTAATGGCATATTACTTTGTAAATATCCACCGGCTGATGAGTATCCTAAAGTTGATAAATTTGCTGCAGACTTAAGCGATGCAAATGAAAATTGGGATAAATATCTAAACGAAATTCTCTATTATGCAGGTGAGTTAGTTTGTTATTTTTCTAGAAAATTTTTTCTCATCTTAAAATTGGTTTTACAATTAAAATTTTTTTTTCATACCCTTATGAAAAAAAATCTTCTTTTTTTACCTCTTATACTATTTTAGTTCTAACTCCTTCACTCACACATATTGTGTCTTAAAAACAAGTTTATTTATAATTGATTTTGCATATTCTAGATGTTGTAACTGAAAAGTTTGGGGATGCAGAGGAATCTAAAAATTTCGCTGGCATATTAGTCCGATGGCTTTCTGGTTGGGTGGATCGTGAGAATGGGCGATAAGAAAGAGGATCTTCATTATAAACCACCAAAAATTCCCTTTTGATTTTAGAGTGCGTATTATGTACGCCAGGTTTAAAATTCTACTTTTGTATTAATTATTGATGTTGTCTGACTTTTTATTAAGATTGTATGTATTATAAAGTGAATAAATGATTGTATCATAATAATCGTTGAGCTGATTTTATATCATTTTTTTCAATATTTAAGTAGTTTTATTAATTTATAATATTTGCCATTAACGGTCCAGTAGTTTTTACTGCAGTCGGCCGATTGTTGGTTTCTATTAACGGCCCTGTAACCTTTGCTTCAGTCGGCCGATTGTTAATCGCCATTAACAGCCCGGTAACTTTTACTGCAGTCGGCGATAGTCGACTGCCATTAGCGGCCCGGGGTTATCATCCAGCCGGCAACCGTACTTGGGCCGTTAACAGTTGCCGATGTTGGGCCAACAACTAGCATCTCTGGCTAAGCAATGGGCCATTAATAGCCCTGTCGCCAAACTTTGTATGGGAAGGTTGCAAAAATACGAGGAGCTGCCGAAAAGTAGGTCTAATTAAGGATGCAACATCGCTTGAACGTTGGATCGTTGGAACATTGATGTTTTTAAAGTCGATGTCGGAAACATCGATGTATTTTCGATATATTGAAAAAATAATAAAAATACTTCACAAACATGTGAAATTCTGATTCTCTTTTTGTTACATCTGTTGTTTTATTTATCATATTGTTGTGCGTTAATTGTTTGTGCGGTTAAACTTAATAAAAGATCGTTCATATAGATCGACGTATCATCAATGTTAGGTGTTCCTGCATTGATTTTTATGAATGATACATTGATGCGCCACTCAATCCAAATATTTTATAAGAAAAGCTTGTAAAAATGTGTCGAAAGCCTCAAGCCCACCACGAATTGAATCCAGTTCACACACAGCCTATCAAAAGTATACATTTATCAGGTGTGTGTATATAAACCCATGTATCATGTAAATCCACGTTTTTATTACAGTACATATATCATATTGAACCAAGCTTAGATAAAACTAATGTAGGTATGTTATATTGCTCACAATGTTCAATACAATACAAACTTACTTCCCACGAAATCCATTACCTCCAAAAACGTAAATTAGTCGTGGAATAGTATGTTCAATTTACGCTGTTAATATACTAAAAAGAAACCATTGCTTCGAGAATTAGCCACGCATGGGTTGTACATGAGCTGTTCATGGGCTAGTTTTAATTGGCCAGTCTTTAGAAGCTTTCCCTATCATTTACAGTTGAAGCTGTGTATGATAACGCGGGATATTCTCATATTGAATTGATTGACGAGGATAGAGACTAGAGAGCCGCTGTTAGATCATTTAATATTTCCTTTGACTGGCTCTAAATATTAGAGTATTAATCGTGCTAACACCATACGACAATTTTTATAGATAATTAGCGCATCTTTAAAATTGATTAGTAAAAATATTGGTCTTAATCCCCTTGTTTAGTAGATATTCCCTAAAAACTTCAAAAAAATTATGTGTTACGTAGCTTTTTAAAAAACGCTGAAACACCCATATTTCAGGCATTATATAAGTTACAAAGCTCATTGTTGCTTCATATTGTAGGAAATGTACTCCAGTTTCAATTAAGTAGGAATAAATTTTTCTGTAAAATTAATAGTTAAGGAAATATTTAACTACGTAATTCATTGACAAGGGCAAAATTTTTGATGATTTTATGCCCCTGTGCAGCGAGCGGCGTTGCATTATGGTCCAAAACTTGGATTTAAAAGTTTAGATACTTATAACAGTCATAACTTATCAAAAATCATAACTTACCGACCTTTTGCATACCAAAATGGTCGAATTCGCTGGTCTAATTGTTTATTGAATATCAATAGTAACGCCTTTGCAGGAATGCCTAAGGCAGGAATTAATTTTTTTTAACCGGAACCAAAACTTGGGACTATAGCTTTTATTTAATAGTTATGAACAACTATCCGGAATCTCACATGGAAATGTAAATCATTTAACAATAAACAAGTAAAATTACTATAACGTTTACAAACTATAAATCCTGTTATTTTAAAAGTTTAACAAAAACTAAAATATAGCGAAGTCAAGTTTACAATGCAAGGAATAAATATCTACAAATTTCAAATTTATAGCTATACTTTTTTTAATTAATGCAAAAAATATTAATTTTTAAGTACTTATCACAAGTATAATTAATAATTTTTCCTTTTAGTTTTTCAACTCTCAATGGTCTATGTTTTTTTGTTTATTAAAATTTGCTGATAAAAGCTTTATCAGAGCTTAATTAAATCTTAGGTATAGCGTAGCAACTTTTTGGATATAGCATTAACAATCAATTAGTATTTATAAGTAAAATACCATACTGATAATAATGATGTGTGAATATTGATATTATTCAAGTGCTCATAGATACAACTGAATAATAATAGTAGTATGAATAATGTTCATATTTTGAATATGACTTACTCAAAGACGGATTATATTTCTTTAATCTATCAAACATTTCAAAAGACTTTAACACGTGATGAATAATGAATAACAGACGGCATGTATAATTTGAAGTTCTGGAGCACATAAATTTAAAAATACTTAAAAAACAATTTAAGATAGGTGCTTCTAAATAGTTGTGTTCTGGAGTTTTTTGTCTTTTCAACCATTAAAAATACTTCTTGTTTTTTTTTTTAAGAAATGTTCACACATTCTATTTAAGTATCTCTAAAGTATATTTTAATATTACTTTAAATGTATTAAGCATAAAAAAATACTTGTGAAATTGGTTTTAAAGTATGCACAGTTTTATTGTAAGTCATTATGGATTTCGTTTCAATTATAGACCACACATCTACAAAATTGATACAAAAAGTAATAAAGGTTAAAGTGTTTTTCTTCTCGATCAAGTAGAACAAATTCATGATAATTAACTCGGTTTTAGCAATAGAACATTTGTTTATCATTTCCAACATTGAAGGTATATACTACAAACAGTTTATTATTACATTTTACCATATCTTAGACTTGAGATGTACGTATATTTTTATAGCAATTTTCTAAGAATAATATTTAGTTTAAATAATATTAATATCTAGAAGAGTATTGAACTTTTTAACACGTGTATAGATTTCTTATTTGATTTTTTTAACTTCTTTGCAATGGTTTCTTGTGACGACTTTTTTATATATCTGTTAGTGGTTACGTAGATAATGAATCTGTCAAAGATGCTGGTAGTGTCGATTGACTTATGAGACGGCTGATGATTTTATATTCTAACATTTTATGTTTTAAAAAATACCTGTCGACTGAAGATTCCTATGTTGTATTGGTACTATATTTGTATTGATGAGTTTTAGCTTACTTTTTAGGTTTTAAATATACCAAAAAATAGATGAATTCTTATTTATTATACGCACTAACTATGAAGGCAGAAATTGTAAAAGAATCATTATTTCCATACTAAAACCTCCACACTGAAATGATAAACTTCAGATTTTGAAGGTAAAATTATTTACTTACACATAATACATTTGTACAAATAAAACTTTGAGCAATTTATTAAAATTTACATTTTAATTATTGAATTTTCTGGGAACATTTAACATTGTATTGTATACTTTTTATTGCACCATCAGAAAGCAGAAATTTCAACGAAAAAAAAAACTCACCGATTTTTTAAAAAAGTGGATATTTTGACGTAAGAATTTTCGATTTATTACAAAAAATTACAGTATTTTTGAGTCATAAAAAATGTAAATTTTTACCAAATTTTATGAAAAAACGATTTTTTTTTGTAAAAGATAAAGGTAAAAAACCAAAAACTTGGTTATTGGAATTTTTCACATAAATTTTGAGGTTATGTGAAAAAAGTGTTAACACAAAAGTTGTAGATCTTGTTATAAACCACAACTTTGCTAATTAACTTTTTTCCATAGGATTTGTAGTTTTGTCGGAAATCGAGATAAACCGTTTCAACCCTTAAAAACACCCCCCTTTTCCACTTCCCCATCTCAGAACGACCGTAATTTACTTTTCCTTTTATATTTGTTATGAATATTTTTGATGAATATTAAATTCATATATTCTCTTCCTTTTCTAATAGGTTTCATCCTACTATAATTTTTTTTGGGTTCAAAAATTGTCGACCCTGGTCTATACCTATCTTTAATTTTATGCTACTTTCAGTGGTAGAAATATCTATATCATTGCACCTCGACAAAATATTAAGTAAAAATTGTTTATCATACTAGTAATTAATTATATAATAGAAGTATTAAATAACAAATACATGCTTATTGATTGTAAAATGTTAGTGCTATATCATCATATGCTTATCTGTTTGAAAATTATCAAAAGCAGATTAAACACAACAAAAGAATTGAAAATACTTTAACAGAAATGTGAATGTTTTATTTTTTTGTTTTGCATATAAAATATTAAGTTAATATACATAAAAAGTAAGTAAAAAGAAATTTTTAAAAAATAATATCATTTAGTTTATAAAGCACAATGTAGGCATAACATTATGTCATACTAAACATCACTGCAACAGCAAACTTTTCTATGATCCTCATATTTTAGATTTAAAAATGACAATGATATATCGTTTACACATCACACATTGGAATCTTTAGTAACTTTGTGCAATTCAACTGCATTCGGCTTAATAAATAACAAGTTGCCATGTTAGTCTGAAGTGTTTCTTAGGTTGTGACTTACGACCTCTGACTTAATGCCACTACTTACATAAGTTTTTCGTCCCATGAAAGTTAAATGTTGTAAATAATAAAATGTACAAATTGCTTAAAACTATCTAATTGTAATTACAAGATTCGATAAATTCAATACCACTATCGTATTCTTCAGTCTTCTCCACATAGAACTTATTTTATGCGATAATTTCATGTTATCGGCTATTAAATCGCAAGTACTTGGGTGTTAAATAAAGTTTAGGTAAACAATAATTGATTTCACTGATACTAATAGTAAGTAATTATTGAAAACAAAAATTTATATACCAACTCATGCTAGCTGAAAACTAAAATATTATAATAACTAAAACTGATAATTTGTTCAATAATAGGTGGTATTTATATTTTATTAGTTTGCGAGGAAAATTGCATAGGACTAAAAGTATTTGTATCCTTGAAAAGTTAATATATACTTTATTACCAATTAAAAAGATAGGTTATAATTTATTGAATACTACTGAAGTTTTGCCGATATCAGCACTTATTAATTTGTCATTTTTATTTGTTCGTAATATAACATCGTTTGAAAAATCAATAAAACCACATACGGGCATCCAAAAAGCACTTAACGATGAAAAACGGAAATGAAATGTTTGAAATGTTCACACGAATTCTTACACTCACTTGCTGTTATATATATTATAATATATTTTTTTTATTACTGAAATGCATTATTAGTTTACATTATTAGTTATTACATTTATTCATATGCATGGGTATTTTGCATGTATTAAAATTTAAAATACACAAATATGTTTAAGTGTATCATACATAAGTATATATAAATTCATTAAATCATGAAGATTACCTGTATCACATAAAAAGTATGATTTTTAAAATTATCAATTTACAAAGCTAAAATTGTCAATGTCATGTATACTAATATTATAAAGAGGAAATATGTTTGTAAGTGTGTATGTCGAGGGTAGTCTCGAAGACTACTCATCTGATTCCAAAAATTATTCACCACTTGAAAGGTGTATTTATTCAGACCTTCACCTACATAGATTATATTTTTAATGGTAAAAAAGCTCATTATATGTACCTACTGTAAGATCACAAAGATTTTTTTTTTTTTTTGGACGGTACAATGAATTGTGATGGTACGAGTATTTGGGATAAAAGTTGTCTAGTTATAAAAAAATACATTATAATTTATAAATATTTTGTCAGAATACATAGCTTCTATAGCAGTGGTTTCCAAAGTGGTCCTTACGGATCCCCAGGGGTCCCCGGTATCATTGGGGGGTGGTATATCAAACCAAATTTGATTTAGGAGTTTGGCTTGATTTTAAGCTAATTATAGGTCAAGTAGCTTGAAACTTAAGTCAAACAGTTAATTTCTTTGCATAATAGTAAAAAAGATGGTTACGGAGCTTGTGCATTGAACAAATCAATGAATAAACTTTGTTTGTACCGTCTTACTTGAGTCAAGGGTTGCAGAAAGTACCTACCTACTTTTTAACCTGAAAAATGAATCGTCTCTTTGAGAGAGTTCTTACTTCTTTATACTAACACTGACCAAAATTAAGTGAAATTGATATAAACATGTTTTCGGTTTTAAAATAACATGAAGAAGAATGCATATCGTATTATAAGTTATATACTTGTATTTTCCCAAAGTGCATATATACATTTTATTCATCCAATACTTGCAATAAAAAATAAGTGAGTAATTGAAAGATCAACTTGTAAAATCAATTATACAGAAAAAGTAAATTTTATTATTATTGTTGTTTTTTTACACCGTTTTAATCTTTATACTTTCGATTCTTGAACGAGTTTTTGTTTAAAGTAATAATATGAAAAGATAAATGTTTAATACATAGTCAACCTGTTTCAGACATTTCAATCGATATTCATAGTAAAAGTGTTTTATAAAATTATAAATTATAACAGCATAATTTCTGATAGGTACTTTTATTATTGTCATGTTTACCTCTACAATTAATTTTGTAGCTATAATATACATAAACTAATGATTTTTTTTCAATTTGAAAATCTATTATTTTCAAGAAATTAAAAAAGTGTTTTACATATGCATTACGTAGTAATAGGTAATAGCTGTATCTATTTTGAAAAATTAATTGCGACTATTGAAATATCATCATTGAATATCATCACAGCAAGAAAGAAAAACAGTACACCTATAACATAGAATAGAAAGACATATTGCATTTTAAAAATGACTAAAAATGTAAAAAAAAAAATTTAAAAGTTTGCTTCTTTTATGGTTTTAAATTAATTTTTATCACATGTTTCATATGTTGAAACTTGAAATAATAAGCGAAATTTTAATAAGGTAATTACGGTTACATAATTTGGAGCTAAATAAAGTGGAATTATAACGCAAACGAAATATTCTCCTCCATTGAAAAATGTTATGGTCATGCCTTAAAAGAATTCAATCAAATGTAGATTACTTTTATTGTGCAAGTCATAATTTAAATTATATCTATACATTTTTCGGGAGCAATTTTTTATTTGTTTCTCTTATATTCATTATTCAAATACACCATTGATTTGCTTTTGTTGTAATATTTGACCTTTCCGAGTTTTTTATGACCCTAATTCGACTTTTTCATCACATATTAGGTGTATTAATTTTAATTATAATATATGATTTAATTTTTAGCATATGTATGTGTAAGTGAATCTATGAGAAATAGTTTTCTTACTATTTTGGTACGATTATGTTTTATCTATCGATATACACTTTTAACTAAAGTAATTCATTTAATTTTAATAATTTTATACATTTTACATTGAATTTTTAATAAATAACATTAACGATTCCTCAAATAAAATAGAATACTTTATATGTAGATAATTATTATAATTTCGAATATTAGTTTAGAATATATTTTTTTTATTTTAAACTTAAAAATATTAATTTTCTAAATATATTTTTCAACGGACAAACTTTGTTATTCCTACACTGATAGTAACTTTTCAGATATTTTTTCAATGAACACACTTTGTTATACCTACATTGTTTTTATGAACTTTTCGTTATTCAAAATGTAGTTTTTTTCGTTTTTCTTTCCCCTTCGTACTGCGTAATTTTTAATTATCATCTTTAATTGACATTTTTTTCCTTAAAAAAAAGAAATTTTGATTTTTGGAAACAAGTATTAAGTACATACTTTATGTTTTCAAGTCAGGTACTAGAACATTTAGAGAAGGTACCCAGGTACTTGATCAGAAACGTTTTGGTAAATAATTCAATATAAACCGGAACGTTGTTCTGAATGTTCTGATGAAAAATTCATAACTTTTTTTCCACAAACCCAGTTAAGGTTCACAGTTCCATTAAATAAAAAACTATTTTCGAATTTCTAATCAACAAATAAAACAAAACTTCAAAACCTTAACCTTTTTGAGTATGTCAGAGTTTGGAATAGGACGATTCTATTCTGAAATCATTTTTAAAATGGTCATATCTTTGCTGGTGCACTGGTGCACTAGTACAAATAACCAACAAAAACTAAAAATTATTTTTAGTCTATTGGCAAATAAGAAAAAAGTTTTCTTAGAACTTTACCAGCTACATGTTTCAATGGTAGATTTCAAAATTTTACTTTAGTCCACTTAGTGACGGAGAGATTAAAGCAGTTTGCTCTCTCCGCTACATGCGTCCGTCGTGGGGTTCGATCCCCGTCAAATCCCTAGATATAAGATTTAATATCTACGATTTACATGACCTACAGAAATTTTCTGTGTGTAGACAGCCGTCATATGACCTGAGATATTAAAGCCACTTAAAACACCCAAAAAAATCCTTTATTGTATATATTTAAATATATAAAGTTATTGTACGTTGAAAAAAAATTACCAAAAAGAAAAAAATTCGTTTTAGGATTTGCTTGTTAAAGTATTCCTTATTTTATGTCGCCAAAGTTCCCAACATAAAAACCCTTCTTCACTTTATAGACAAGGTTAACTTTAAAACAGCTTCTATTTAAAATTTAAAAGAGAATATATTTATATAGGTATACGTATATAAAAATGAGCATTTCTATTATTTCTGTTCAAGGCTAAAAAGATAATTCATGAGTATTAAGACGAAAAAAAATCAAAAAATTATGCCCCATTAATTCCTTGTTTAATTATACTAGTTGTGTACGTATCCTAAACGTCAATGTACCTATACATAGATCATTATGATGAATCAACATATAAAGGATAAAGCTGATTGACTGATACACATGCTGGAGGCTAAGATATTCAAGATAAAAATCTGAATTTTCAAATGATTTTCCTGGGTGGACTGTGGTGCCCACAAAAGAATGATTTTTTTTGAAATTCCGCTCTTAACTAGTTCAAAAGTTGGCTGTTTTGCATTTCTTAGTCTTGTTCTTAAATATCAATTTTCGCAAATCCCATTCTTGCAACTATAAATCTGCATATAAATGTAAAGAATATCATTTAAGGGTTGAAAACAATTTTCACAAATTACAGGAAAATCTCCAAAAATAAGGCCTTGATGACTGATTATTAGGCATCTCATGAGATAGCCTTTAATACACATTGCATTTATATGAACTTAAGCCTTTATGAGTTAATTCAAAATAACTATTTATGTATGTTCGATTTTACAAATCAACCAGTTATCAGTTTAAAATAGCGAATTATAGTTGTCCTTTATTTTCGACAAAGTATTTGAGTTTTAGGTCTATTGAAAAGTTATAAAAAAAACAGTTAAGAATATATTTTTCTATTAATTATATTTATTTAGAAACTAGAATAAAAATATTCTATATCATAAGTTAAAACAGTTAAGAAAAAATACTTTAGATTTGATCTATTTAACCGGCAGAAACAATTATCTAATTTACATATCTAATAAATAATTTATATTCTTCTTTGGCAGCTAACTGTCCGCGGAAAAGGTAGTTTTTGTAACGCAGCTTATTGTACGATAATAATACTTTCACTCATTACATTTTCTCCACAAACAATGTCTTTTTATCACACGATATAAATATTTTTCTCTATTGTGTTCTCGTGAAAATTGCGTAACGAAATTCACATATTTTCCTTAATATTTCAAAAAAAAAAAAAAAAAAATTAACCAATCGATTTTCCAAATAACTATTCGGTTCTAATTATCTTGATCATGTAGCAATCACGTAGTATGTACTTCACATTCTACTTTCTTTTTAATTAATTATTTCACAATGTTCTCTGATTTGCACAAATATATCTAATTTGAAACTAATCTTTATGGAAAAATTTTGCTCTTTACATGTTTTCATAAATTCTCTTTATAATTTTTAATGTCGGCATAGCTATTGAACTCATTTTTTTCACAACATGAACGTATTGTAATAATAAAATACTTCACTTTATCAGATAAGTGTTGCGGCTATAATTTTTAACAATGAAAAAAATTAAAGAGCTAAATTTTCTTTCAAATATCGAACCTTGAAAATAAAAGCAGATAAATTTTTAATGATTTTCATAAAAAATGTATAGCATTACTTACACCATTAAATATTTATTATTCTTTTAAAGCTTTTTTTTTATTTCTCGTCCAATGTATTAACAAAAATACAATTACAATTAGTTTTAAAAAATAATCATTATCGGTATGAAACTGATAAAAATATAGGTATTCAATAATTATTATTAACGATCGACGGTTAAAATATTTGAATTGAATTCATAAAGGCAACTTTAATAATTTATAAGACTATAATTATATTGAATAAAAAATATCTAAGATGACCTAGACGTCCCGTCACTATTGTTTTAATATAAATTTCCGTCCTTCGTTTTATTCTATTTAGCTGGAAGTTAATTTTATCTAGGTATACAAATTATAATAATGTTTTTTTCTCTACATTTCTTTTAGCATCTATTTAGTTTTTCCTTTTAATTGTATGTAGGTCTTTTTTCCTGGTTGTAATTCTGAAAGTCATTAAATTATTCGCAATAACTAATGACGCATTATTTCCATTAGAGATGATTATCGTTTAATGTTAAGTTATAAACTATTTAACATGTTAAGTAACTAACAAAACGGTTTCATCAGACAAAAAAATCTGAAACTCTATTTGAAAAGTTTAACACAAAAACGGTGTGTTGATGTTGTTCTTCGTTAAGAAAATCAATATAATAATATTACCTATATATATTATTGAAATATGCATTTAATATGAACTTCTATTACAAATATTAAAATAAATAATAAGCATGAACTGGATGTAGAATAGTAAAAACTCAATCAGTTACTGATTGTTAAATAAATTGAAAAACAGTGTACTTTTTGATGATATTTTTCAACTAGTCTTCTTGATTCAATCCAGAGTAATTTGATGTGTTAGGTATACGACTATAGACATTAAACATTTTTAGAAAAAATTAATATACGGCGGATGTTCACTTAAAGTCTTACGGGAAAATCTCAACTATGCTTTTATTAAAATAAAACCATTTGTTATTATTATTTTTTATTAAGAATACTGTCAAAAAGTACGAAAGAAATTTAAAATTTTAAAAAATCAATCACGCTAATTGCCCAAATTGGAGTAGTTCAAAGTAGTTCATACTTTACTAATTTGATAAACATATTTTTCTATTGTTTACGAAACATATGAACATTAGGATTCGATTATATGGGTTAATGGCAGGGAGCTTTTTCATTAGGTAATATTGATTTCTGCTATATTTTTTCCAACACCTTTCAATTTTCAGAAAATCCGAAATATCCGAAAATTGAAGAAAATGCCCATTAATTCACATGCGATGTATTGTTAGTTTTCGGTGTATTTTTCGACACTGAGCACAAATTCGTGGTCTACCCTTCAGTTTTCAGAAAATCTCTGGATCAAATACTTTTTTTGTGACAGTGAAGTCTTTCACCAATTTTCTTAAAGTTGAAGAGTGCTGGAGAAAATTAATCACGAATTCATGTTCAGCATAAAAAAACACGCCGGAAACCATATATCTCATCTTTAAGTAAGATACTGTTATTTTTTGTGTGGTAATGCAGTTGAAAACACAGATGAGTCCAGGTTTTAATCTTAAAAATAATTTTTCTAATTTACAAATTACTTTTGGTCACTTAATAAAAATATTAAATACATTTTTAGTAAAATATTAAAAAGGTTAACGAAAACAACCATATTACATTTGATTTTGATAACGACTACTTTGGTATATATTTTACAAAACTAAAAACTTTAATCTAAAGGATTTTTGTACATTTTTTGCAGCAATGCAAAAATGGTTTTTTACAACTAGATAAATAAAACCATGATTTAAAGTTGGATGGTATTTCTATTAAGCGACCGACGCATTTGGTACTTCTGTATAATTTAATCACCAAAACTATTATAACTGAAAGAACAGTTTTATAGAAATCACGAATTTCATTGATGAAGTTACGTTAAGAGGGAAGTTTATTTAAACAAAAATAACCAAAGAATTGTTATAAAACCTCACTGAGAGGGACAACAATTTTGGTGGTTATCAGATAACAAAAAAATACCAATTATATATTAAGGTTTATTATTATTTAACGCCCAAACAAATTGACAGTCGAATAGTTTTGTTAAAATTTATTAAATCGTAATATCTGTGTAGATACAAACAAATAGATAAACATTAAAAATATTAATCGGACCCACCCAGTGGTGAAGTGATTATACTGCGGTTAAATACTTCAATGAATTTTAATCGATAAAGTTGGCTTCTCATGAAATTTTTAAAAACATTCTTAGTTGTACACATTAAGCCATTTATTTATTTTATTTATAACACTTCCTAATAACTTACTTAATATTTTGAAATGAGTATAAAGGATAATGATTTTTGCTACACTTTTTATTCTTATTACTAAGGTTAATTACATATTTATAAATTTACGGTAATAGAAAACACTAATTCTAGTTTCCCAATTGACTAATTTACACAATAATTTGAAATATACTAACAATTTTAAGTGTACTACATTTCTCTATACATGGGAAAAATATTTAACCAATTTACTTACGAAAAATATATAAATTATATATTATGACAAAAGAAAAGGGTTTTCAAACTTTATTGTATAGCAAAAGCTACAACGTAAACGTAACGTTTTTAAAAATGAGAAAAACTGCATCAAAAATTTTAAAGTACTCATATATGCACAGAGAAAATTTGAAACAGATTTTCTAAACTTCTATATTTTCTAAATTTGTGATTGATTATTAATCTTTTTTTTAGTTTCTTGTCGTTGACTAACTATAAACGACAATTCAATTAAATCAACTTTATCGTTGGGAACAGAATTTGACAGAAAACAATATAGGTATGACTAATTTTTTTAATGTATCTCAATTTTCAAAGAAGATTTAACGTAATTTAAGCACAAAACATATTATGCACTTTTCTTCAAGATAGTTAACAATTTTACTTTCCGTTTTAAATTTTTGATTTTGATATAGATACCTACCTACAATATGTCTTATTTGAAGAATATTTTTTTCGAAAATCAGTACTGATATAGTTTTGTGAACTTTTTTTATAACATAAAATAGGTCATCTACGAGTAAAGAGAGACATTGATTTTAAATATTAAAGAGAAATTTTTCTCTATGATGGCAAAATTTTACCAAAGAAATGACACAAGCTTAATTAGACGACTACATAAATCTCAAATATATACATATGTACTTACTGCAAAGATAGTAATTTATAGAAATTAAAAACTGCAAAAAGCTTTCTAGGCATAATGTATTTTTACCATTGATCACTAGGTAAAAATTAAACGAGAAAAATTAAAAGGTAACCCATAATTCTTGCTCAGCCGATGATGAAACCTGCAATGATGATAATGAAACTATAAATCTGAAAACTTTTTATGAAGTAAAGCCATACCCCGTTGTGACTAGTATGTGAAACAAAATAGGATATTAGATAAGGAAGAACTGGAATAAGCAATTTTTATGTCGATATATAAAATATTATTTGCTTATGATATCATTTATGTTAAGTTTTGTTATGGGAAAACGTAAATATTGTTTGCATCTTATTTATTACGAACGGTTTTCGAAATAAACTTTTTACTTTATTTTCCCTACTTATTTTTTTTAAGTTAGATAATAATTGAAGTTTTGGTAGCTTTCATACATCTTATAAACAATTCTTTTGGTTAATCCTCATATTTGATGGTTCTAAAATTAAAAACCATGACTTAAGGATGACCTATGAAAATAATTTTCTTTTTCTAACGATTTCAAAGACGATTTTTTTTAATTGAATATAACTTTACGAGTTAAGTCGTCATCAATCCATATAATGTTGTGGTAAATATTTCTTTTTAACTTAACACGTTTAACCAGACGAAAACTTGATGGGCGAGCTCGAAATTTTAAGTTGTTTATTTGTCTGGCGGTATTTGCTTGATTCAATGCTCGTTTAGGTATCACATGTGGATTGTGGAACTACCAATAATCCATGTCATCAAACGACCAAAATCGATATACGATTATCACTTGTTCATGGATAACTAAATATAATTTAAAATTCTAATAAGAAATAACAAATAACGCATTTAAAATCATTGAACAAAAACCATCTGCGAACATCAGGACTAAAATATGCTGATTTAAAAGAGTCGCTTCAAGAAGACAAAACGAATAAGCTGAATAATGGTTTGATTCAATTCAAAAATTTTGCATATATTACTTGGTACCTACCAACGTACTTCTTATCTGTATAAAATTTCCATTTTACCCTTGTCCAGGTCGTTTCTCCTTTAAATCACTTCATCGGTAGGACTTTGTAATTATCTCGAAAAGAACGATCAAAAATTAATCATTCGTTACTGGAAATCCCTGTTACTACCCTCCACTTGCATTTTAATTCAACTAAACCGCTTTTTGAATCTTCAAAACTGATATTAAATTCAATTTATATTTCTTTTGTTTCGATATTCTAAGAATATAATCAAAGTATTTTTTTAAATATCTGATTAAAAATATGGTTCGATCAATCTCTGTCTACCATAAAAAATGTTTAAATGTCACGTATTATAATTTGATTGGTGCTATGTAATTTTTCATTGAATTATTATAAAATTTCATCGAAATTATTAATTTAAGTCTGACACTATTAAATTTTTCAAATTTACTAAAGTGATTTTTTTTTATTAACGCAGGCAAGCACATGCATGTCTCCTCTTAAATTTTAATATTATAACATAGTTGCAAAATAAAACATGCATTCAGAAAAAGATTTTTCAATGATAATATGTTTATCATATTTAAAAGGAAATGACTATTTTTTCAAAACTATAAAAATTTTCATCATTATTTCTTTGGAACTATTAATGTGTTTTTAAACACAATGTGTTTCAACAAAAATATGTATCGTTCTTTAAAATAATATCAAATATTTTGGTTATCTTTGATTGCTGTCTTCAAATATTTGTCAATATATTATATTGGTTCTTAGTGTTTAACAAAGTTACTTCTACTATTTACAAAAACCTTCTTATCATTTATTAATCCAATGTATTGTGTTAATCTTTTCTTTTACTGATTAAAAAATTAAAGTGATTATAGAGCTATGTACTCTTTCTTCTCTATATTTAGCTACTTATATTGTACCAGTTTTATATCTTATTTAAATTAAGTAGTTATAAAATTATGTTAAATAAACACATTTAATAAAATAAAACGTTTAAATATTAAAAAAGATGTTGAGCAAAAAGTGTCAATAATTATTTTATATTAAGTTAATATAAACATAGTACAATGCTCAGTAAAAAGTAGAAAATGATCAATCAAGTAAGTAAATGCTTAATGAAAATTATTATTTTTCCAAAAAATTAAAAAATAAAGAAATAACTTTAAATGTATTCGATTTATATTTGTTCATAAGATTGTTGGTTTTTTTTTTTAATTGAAAATGAAGAGATAAAATGTTGTCCTCGCTAACTGATTTATAAACGGTTACCATCAATTACCAGCAAAATGTGCATTTTCCTCAATGCAACTTTATGATGATTGATCGGTCAACGACTATCAAGGATTTTACAGTAGTTCGAAGGAAAATACTTTTTCGGAAAATTAAGTAAGTTGTTCTTAAAAAGTGATCAAAATGAATCCTATAAAATACTCAGACTGATTTTTTGATAAGTTATCAATTTTTAAATATAAGTACTGAAAAAATCATCAATGATCAATAGAAAATTAAAATTCAACTAACATTTAAGCTCCAAATAGGTAAATAGGTGTTTACTTTTTTAACACGAAACAAAGATCATTTAACACAAAAAAAATAATTTTTAAAAATCAGATTTTCCAAAATATTTATAAAAACTTTTCGCAGCTATTTTTCGCAATACTTATTTAAAACTTTTTAACTCACTGGTTTTGGAGAAAATCATTCTCAAAAATTAAAAAAATATCATTGTAGATATAAATATTCTCAAAATGTTGAAGTAATATAAATTAGACTTCATATTTTATTTTAAAAATTATTAAAGATTTTGAGTTGAAATAGGAATTGGCATCGGATGATATTATTACCAATATATACTACAACAAAAATTAACCGTAGGTATAAGGTAATTGTTTTAAGCTAACATGAAGAATTAAGATTGACATTTTTGTTTAACACAAGCCTATATATTATAGAAACTCACAATTATTATTAAAGATAGATATTTTGGCGAGCTTCCTGACGTGTAGTTATCTATATTAAAAGTTAATTATTATTTATAAAACTAACTTTATGTGCAACATTTCAGGTACCTAAATACACTTTCAAAAAAGCAGTTTTAGGGTTAAGTTTGTAAGTTTTACAGCAAATACTAATTCTTCAATTGGTTAACAACGCAGTTAATTCATTTATCGAAATCATTTCACAGAATCCCTCTTCGCGATCCATCGTCGATACATGGTTATTTACACTCGAGTAACCAAACTACGTAATTTTGAGATTTGTCTGCACATATTTAAAGGAAAGAAATTGCGTTTTTAGAGCGTAGATTAAAAAAAAAAAAACACGTAAAATAAAACGTGTAACTTCAAGGGATGGCTATATTATAAATTAAATATTCGGATTTTAAGTATCACAAGATAATCACCTTGAGAAGAAAAAAGTGTAAACATTTTTTAAATTTAATTTTAATTCATCATATCAATTGTTACAAATTTTTAATTGTTTTTATAGACAACAACCAAGGCTTCTAAAACAATAAGGATCATTAGTCTTAAACAATTTCAAGGTTTAAATATACAGAAATCAGTTACTTTGAACCTCATTAAGGAAGCTGCGTAGTAAAATATAATATTCTTTTTATTTTTCAATAATACAATAATGAAAAATAATACCTATTTTTCATTTATTGATTAATATTTTTTTTATTATTATCTTTTATCTTATCTGTAGTTCTAAATAGTCTACATAAGATTCGTTCTATTTAAAATTTTTTGTACGTTAACGATAAAGAACCTCTATGTTCTTACTTTGTGGCTCATATCGACCCCTAGATTAGTTTTAGGTGTTTTTAAACGATACTTGCATAAACGTACCTATCCAGAAAACGTTACAGATGGTCGGGAACGTTATTTTGGCGTTCATCATTTACAAAAATTTACAGCTTTCTGTTAAATAGAACCAACCTATAGTTATTTTTCTTAAATATTGAATAAAATATTTAGTTTACCACAATTTTATGGTATAAAAATACTAAAAGCCGATAAAATATTTATTGCACCTTCAAGGATCAATTAATACAATCATTTCTACATTTAATTTACATCTGATTACCTCATCTCCACAAAGTTAATTACATTTTTAGGTATCATATATTTTGTATTTTTGCAACTATACTAAAATTTAAACTGCTATCATAGCATTTGAATTTAACAAAATAAAAAGTGTTTAAATTGTAAAAAAAATTTAATTATCGTTTGTTAGTTTTAGATATTTTGACAAGGTTACCACCGAATCCTAAAACGAATCAATTTGTTATGGATAGTTTCTTTCTATGACTAAGTTGAACAAACAAAATATAGCTTCACAAAAATATCGAACTAATTAGTGACTTATTTTTCAACTCCATTACACATATAAGTTCTAAATATGGAAATAAAAAATTCTCTCTTTAAATTTTTTATTTAAGGGGTCTTATAAAAATATTTTTTATAAAATATTTACCTTATTTATGTATTTATGATATTTACATCAAAAAATTAAATATAATAAATACAATTTTAATTATTTAACTTTTTTCAACCAAATTGTTTTTTGGTTTTTTTTTGTTTCAGTTTTTTACGATTTTTGAATATTAACTGAATGTAATAAAGGATTCAATGAGTCAATAACGTGAGTGGTACGAGTGGTGCCCCGGCACAAGGCGCCGAACGATAAAAGCAGCGAACAATAGATGTCATTTTAACCTTTAAAAACTTTTTAGCAATGCATTTAATTTTGTACAATTCTATAATTTCCAATATGCTTTAAAGACGATTTAAAATTGGGTGAAGGTATTTTTTCTTTTTGCACCATTCGCCGTAATATATCGTAACGATTATGGATTCAATAATGAATCAAGCTATCAATAATGAGCTTATTTTTATTTTTTCAAAAATTCACACAGTGATTTAGTGATTTTAAACATACTTAATTAAGTTTTTTTTTGCAAACTTTACGTAAACCAAGTCACGAGTGGCCACTATTATTGCAACAAAATTAAATTTTCGATCAATTTTATCGAATAAAATGCGGATCTCTTATCAACCTATGTCCCATAGTATTAACAGATTAGTACTTAATCAACTAATATTAAGTACGATAAACATATCAAATCCACAAATAATTTTAAAAAATGTATTAATATTCAAGAACAAACCAACTATCTAAACAATTTTGATTTGATAAAGGTAGATATAAAGATTTTAAGGTACATACATAAGTAATTAAAATAGTTTCTGACACGTAAAAATTAATTTTATTAAAGTTTAAAATTGAATGCAAATTGCATGAGTATATTAAATAATAATAGAATATTTGTAATTATTTCCAATGAAAATGGCTAAGTGCTAAATTTTTTAAATTATTCAATAATTAATCATTTCGTTATTTTTAAAGAAGGGAAAGAATAAAATGAATTTAAAATAATATGAATTTTACTTTGTCACACAGCCTATGAAAAATATTTATAAATAAAATTAATTCTACGTTTTTTAATTGAAGTTTTTATAAACGTGGTAACATTTTTTTTTTAAAAACAGAAACTTTAAAATTCTTAAAATCTAAAAACACTTTAAGACACATAGTTTCGAGTAAGCACGTATTTTATCTTTAGGAGATATTCTTATTCAGAAGCGTGAATTTCGGGGGGTTTTAAAAGACTAGCTAAAAAAATATAAAAAAATGAAGAAGAATTCAAATCTTATCTGCCTTTGTATCTTTTGGTAAAAAAGAATGAACTGGTTACATGGTTAGAATCATTCAGTAAAACCAAAATCGTAGGTACCTACATAATTTCTTAGTATGTCGGTAGAAATACATGGTTTTGAGGAAACTGATTTGAAGTTTTATACAAATTATTTCTTGATACATTAAACCTTTAAAAATATATTATGTATATAAACAGGTACACCTATCTCCCGATTTTCACGGTACTTTTTTACACGGCTTCACTTTTAGGGTTTGAAAAAATGTTTCTACAATAACTTTTTTACTTCTGTTTGCTCGATGACAACGCTTTTTATAAATAGTAAATACAATATGGCTCTAGGTCATCAATAAAATTGAATGTGTTAATAATAACATTTAAAAAATGTACCTTCATAAAACGACATAGTTTCAAGTATGTACAGTTTCTATGTCCTTTTTCAAAATATGTTATTTCTTTATAAAAAAGTTAAATAAAATTTTGCTCAAAGATAATAATTTTGTAAGCCTTTTTTACAAGCATGTTATAAAAACGTAAAAAAAAATTACCTAATTATGCAGATTTTCGATTTCAACAATTGTGCATACAAAAATTTACAATTTCGATTTATACGATTTTCAAAAGAATCTTTTAAAACATCTTTTAAATACAACAAAAAAAGAAACTAAAAGTTACATATGATTACATTTTTTTAAGATACTGAAATGCTTACCTATAAATTGTTTCATTATAGTCATCTACATTTTATAAGGTTTTTGTAAAATTTGGTTCATAATAAGAGCTAAAGATTTGAAGAGTCGAATCAATAATAAACTTAAGAGGAACATTGATTTCAAAGTTTCAAATAAGTAAATGTCTTCCTATTTTTTTTAACTATTAGATACGTATTTTAAGAAAACTTTTTGTACATTCTTGTACTACATAGTTCTGATTAATATGCTTAAGTACTCACTTTTTAAAGACAAAAATATTATTTTATTCTAATTTTTAGCCATAAACCAGATGAAAATAAAAATTTCAATGAAAAATTTCGAAAATTCTATCGTTGGAATCTTGTTTTCAAAGACCTCTTAGCACAAAGTTTCTTTCCTATTATATAATCAAGATAACTCATAATATCTTATTAAAAATTCAAAAATAGAATATTTTCAATTACAAAATGATTATAGATCGTAATTAAATGAAAGATTTGAAGAAAAAAAATAAAATAAACTTTACACAACTTCCTCTTGTTAATGTCGGTTAAAAAGTAAAATTTCTGGATAAAATACTGTTTGAAAATTTGGAAAGAAAATAAGTATAAAGACTACATTAATAATTTTTGTTTTATATGGTTCGGTATAATTATAATTTTCCTAAAAATTCAATACGAACTTGAAACTCGTCTTTTTTAAGTTAGTACAAATTAGATTTTCGTACACTATAATAATGTAATTTTGTTAACTATAGAAAAATAAATATATACCAACTTGAAATAGTTTTTTGTGTAAGCATCTTAAAAGATCAATAATTTTGTAAGAGATAAATTATATATAACGACTCTGTTCAACGAATTTTTGACGAGCAAATAAAAAACCTTAACACTCAAAGTCAGTAATTTAATTTATTAAGGTAGTGAACTCGTGACAATCGGAAATAAAATTTTAGAGCTATTGTATAGGTATAGTAGGAACAAACAATTTGATACATTTAATTGGCGATTATAATACTCGGATTTTTTATCTTAAGCTATGCTTGATAGTTGGTACACATTTATTGTTATTTATAATGCAAATATAATTATCTGCTATTGTAATCATCATTGGAAAAATTAGATGTCTTTATTATATCATTAATCATATACTTAAATATGTAATAATTGTTGGAGATATATGTTTTTGTCAATTTCATTTTTTATTTAACAATATTTAGTAATAAGCTAAGAAGAGTTTATCAGACTTTCACGAAATTATATACCGGACCTTAGTTGGGCTCTGGCGACATGCAGGCCTGCTAGTGGCGCATTTTGTGGGTGCAAAAACTATAATATGAATTAGACCTTTTTTGATCTCGCAGTCAAAAGGCGTTACATCGATGTTTCACCCTGAACGCCAATGACCCTCCAGCTATCTATACTTATTTTTTTATTCACCTCGAACCTATTCGATACTTGCTAATTATATGCACTGTAAATTAGCACTGAATATTTTGCTTCTAGCGCTGCTAAAACTTATAATATTTTGCTTGATTTCTATGAAAAGTTTAATGAAGGGATTGTCTTAAATAAAAATTTAATTTGTTAAAAGAATTTAACCAGATTTATTCTATAGTTCTTATATATAGTTCTTATGATCAGAACTGCATATGAAATTTAAATAGATGTTCTTACTATTGAAATCCTTGTAAGAAAAAGATGTTAGCTCATATTTTTGCAATTTTGGGAAAGACGTTAGCATTTGAGCTTGAAACTTTTAGTCTATACGCCTTTTGATTCTAAAATTTTGGTAATGATTACGTCATTCTGATGAGCTTAATAAAATCCTGATATCTTATTTAGTGGGAATATAAAAAATAATCAAAAAATGAGTTAACACCTTCTTTTATAAAAGGGCTTAGATTATAATTTACTCAGCGCTGGATTTACATTAGGAGCACTCGGGGCTAGTCCTAAGAGCGGCAAATTTTCAGGGGCGGTCAAAAACGGAGAGTGAAAAAAAAATGTTCTTGCATTGTCAAAAAAGCTTCCAAATAGTGTAATCGTTTTAAAAATATCTTTAAGCTATAATAAATATATTTTGTTTTCTTTTATTAAAAGGATGTTCATTGAGTACTTTCATCAACTAAGTTGAGAAAAAATTTGCAATGTCTCAAATTTTATAAATTGTTTGTTGTAACATTTACAGATCCCTTTTTCCATATTTTCTTATTTCGTCAGGGTTGTGAAAAAAAATTGTTTTTGATAATTCGTTTTTACTAGTCACCTACGTTCTACAGTGAGTAAGAATAGAATGAATAGCTAAGCTATTCTATGCATCGAATCCAATGTATTTCAACACTTAAATTGTAAAAATTTAATTTGCAAATCAAAAAAGCAGACGGTTTTACCTCTTAAAATATTAATATTATATTGCAACTTATGAGTAGGTACTTAATCATAATCCTAAGTACAAATATTTTTTTTAATTAGCGTATTTATAATATATTTCTTGCTGCAAATGAGTCATATAATTGATTTAAAAGTTGTTTATCGAAACTTTATCCATTTGATGTTAAATGTTTTGATGCATTTTTTAAAGTGTCCAGGGGTAGCTAAGGTTAAAGTGAGCTCTGAGTTTCTACTATAACATTTTGTTAAGTATTGAGAAATATAGGTAAATATATGTACCAACAATTTTAGTTGTCTGTAAAATATGTGACTTCTCCAAGTTCATTATTGTGGTATATCTGGATTTTGATTTAGTAATTTGAGATTTGTAAATATTTATTATAAAATACAGAGATACGTACAAGTTACAACTAATATTTAAGTTAGTTCAAAAATGAAATAAGTTTCTGTACACAATTATTGTACCTTACACTTACATTTAAACATGTAGCAACATCAATGCTAACGAATGAGTAAACAATTTCGATTTGTAAATGTATTAAAGTAAGGAATTTAAAAGTTATAATTACACAGTGTCTTACGACAAAAGCCAACAAGAACGTAATTTAACTTAACCCATGTGTCCGAGGCGGTTTTTTTTTTATTTCAACGTGAAGTCAAGAACCATTGTTACAAGCAAATAACCGTTAGAAGCACACGGTAGTCTCTCACATTATTATCAATATTACTTAGATTGATTCTGGTTGCGTTTCGATCTCGGATACAGTTCATTTCTGTTTTAATTGAAACCGTATTTTATAACAAACGGCTTAATAATAACGAGGTTAATGTGTTCGAACATTGATGTTATCTAACAAGTAATTGTAGTTTGTCGAAGAAATCAAAAAAAAAAAGAATTGAAACGGTTCATCCAATAACAGAAAAAAATTCAATTTTTTTTCGGCTTTTCTGCCGCCTCTTTTTCATATGTAACTTAATTGCCAATTAAGTGTTGTAATCTTGAAATATTTCGAAAGGCAAAAGTGCAATTTAAACTTTTCGTATTGACTCGATTATGTAAAATATTAGAGAAATAAAATTAGATGCTCACCTCCATGCATCGGATGATAAGACGAAAAAAATCCAAAAGGAATGCAATAAAAAGATCCACTATATTGTAAAAAAAAATCACAAGCAAAACTTTTTTAAATATCAAAACTACAAAAACCCACTCATATTTTATTTGACCATAATGTCAGTATCGATTTTTCACATTCAATCAATAACTTTCATTCACACAACAACAATATAAGAGGCAACTTGTAAATTTGATTGATTTTATAGAAATAGTCGGCCGGCACTGAAATTTATTTTTTTTTTCCAATATGTTTGTGTATGTAAATTATATAATTTCGTATCGTTAGATGTGAAACAACAAGAAACTGCTCGCGTTGGAACTTTCAAAACACGCGCCACACAACACAGCCGCTTGGTCGACCGCAACTAAGTTAGCTATGAAATCAAGTGCCTTAAAAATGTGTGTCCCAACATGGCCCTCTCCCACTACAAATTCTTACAATCGTTGCACGTAAGACAACACAGATCAACATAATATTTTCATCCTTTACAATCAATTTTAAAAGTAAGATTAGATAAATAAATATCTATGGATCACACGATATTTTCTTAAATATCAATCAAGTACATATCAATAAGTAAAATGGTGTCCCCCCAATTGGCACATATAAAAAAATCTCTTTTACAACATTTAAATTGTGAATGCACTCTTAGAAAAAAAAACTCACATAAAAGAAACCCACCAGCACATGTAGGTATAACATATATTTCAAGATTGAAGCACGTGTTTTAAAAGTTTTACTTTTAATATACATGCAATAGGAGATAATGCATTAAGAAAAAAGTCAATCACACCGCCTTAATAATATTAAAACACTGCAAATTACAAATCATTTTTTTTTCTTATTTATTAATCAAAAACCAGATCAAATACCGTCACCTGATATCCTTATTTCGTTAGATATCAGATGATCCGATCAAGGCATCCAAAAGATGAGATGCATAAAATCCCAAAAAGGATTTTATATCTTACCTCCACCTATTGCACATCAGGTATGCATTTACATATTTCGATTACTGGCAATCTTCTTTAATAAAAATCATAAATCAAAAAAAAAAAATGCCGTGTCTGATTTAATACGAATTTAAACGTGAGCTATTCAACAAGAATTTAAACAAAGAATTCATCAAAAAAAAATCTTAAAATTACTGATTTCTGTGGAGGTGTCTTTTTTGTTTTTTACATATTTTTTATTTAAGTAGAATAATATATTTCGATTAAGAGTTCTGATTGACTATGACAAAAGGTTTTTGATCCTTAAATAATAAATTTGGCGGATTAGAATTGGTACGACGATGTTATGTCGTCCATGTGCTTAACTAAACACGACGAATTGTCAGATTGTCTATAGAATTGTCCATGTATATACACATACACATGGATATCATGTTCACATAATGTATATTATGTATGTGAAAATCTCTGGTTCTAGCGATGATTGTGGGTTGAAGCAAAATACCATCCAACTCAAGGTCAGCGATCTACCTCAGCCGCATAATGTAGACAATATTTAACCCTTACATATGTCGGTATATCGATTGATCGATCTATTATATGTATAGGCTGTTCAATTTTTATACCGCTGAATGACAATTTTCTATAGAAATTCGATTTTAAATCTTCTCACTGCAATATTCAACGTATCAGAAGACATTATTTTATTCTAGTCGGTAAAAAACTATTTAAAATTTTTTATAGACCTTATTTGGTTTTAGATATCTTCAATTTGTTATTCAAACAGTTTTTATTACGAAGGATTAGTTTTTATTAGTTTTCTTTTTATTAAAACTAATCAACATTAAATTTTGATTTAAAATATGAAATCGAAACTCCTCATAACGATAATCCTTTTTCATTCTTAACTGTTATGGAGGAGTAGGATGTAAATATTATATTGAAAGAAATAACTAATAAAAACTTTATACAAAAAAACCAAGCCGACGCTAAAAAAAGATCTAAAAACAGTAGAATAAAATAAGCGTTTAAGATCTTTTCTTAATTACTTATCACTTAAATTTAACCATTTATGAGTCATTGACAAACGAACAACACTACGATATTTTACTAAGAGATCTATAATACTTTTATTAAAATTTGGCTAGGGATAAAAGTAAATCCCCACGATAACCTGGCAATGGAAATTGACAAACGCTTCTGAAGTTGATATCATATACTTATTCTAGGGAGGAATTCGAATCGACACATGTGAGGATACGTTTCATTTGTTATTATAACCGTTTTACAACGTGCTAAATTTCTTATTGTTATGGTGTGAAAAGGATTAACAGTGCATTTTTCTTGTATTGATTCCTGTAGTAAGCTAGTTACTAGTTAGCTTTTTAGTAAGGTAAAGAAAGTAGCTAAACATTTTCCTTCTATGATCCTCATAATTACGTGAAATTGTGGCTTATTCAAATTTTTTATGCGAAAAAAAAATTAAAAAAAAAAATTATAATCAATTCCAAACTGGAATTGTAACCATTATACATAAAGTGATCATTGTAGTTTTTTACTTTAAAATTTGTGTTAATGAGCTTTTTACTGTACCTATATGGATTACTTTTGGTATGGTTTTTTTCGTTTGGCATCGACTCAAAAATGGTTAAATCAAGGGATAAGATTTGGTTAGGATGAATTTTAAGTAAACATATTAAACGCTTAGTTTATTTTACTCTTTTTAAATTTTTTAACGTCAGTTCAATTTCATTGTAAAACGTTTTTTTTTTTTTAAATATAAAGATACTATCACACTTTCATTCGTAAAATTTAATTTTTTATCATGTATGTATGTACCTACATAAGTAATGTGTTGCATCATTCCATTTTTTTTTTGTATTGAAGCTATTTTTCACTTCAAATAGGGGTGTTATTTATTACCGGCGGATCTTTGGTATTCCTTGATAGTCAAGATTGTCTCTCCAGCAGATACGGATGTTCTACTGTATTTTATTTTTTTATTCAAATTTTTACTATTTCCATTTTAAGCTCTCATATTGTGATTTACGTCATCCTCAAAACAAACTCCTTCTTAACTTCAAAATTAAAATAAACGCTAATGTTAAAATGTTATTATTAAGATTACTAACTTTCATAATAAACAGCTAAAATATTCATCAATAATGAAAAATTGAGGCGGTTTTAAGGAGCTATTTTTTTCTTAAAATGTTTTATTGTTTTAAATTAAAAGAAAATTCGATATATCAACATTAATTTTATCGTTACGCTGTAATTTCTCCAAACCATAAAAAGCATCACCCAAATAAGGAAAATGATCGAAGCCTAAATCTACCTAAAACAGCAAGATAAAAAATGCAAAAGTAATTGTTCGTCATAAAATATTAGGTAGTTTATTAATTTTGGTATAAAAAAGATTTTTAAAAAACTTAAACTACAGATACTGGCTGAACCTGTAAATTTTGTAACTCTTAAATGAACGAATTTTAAATCCAAAACTGAAGACCTATTTAACGATATTTTTTTAAGAATAAATTTCTCCTTATTTTAAAAGACTAGAATAAAGAAATCCAATTGCCAACTCTCTCTTAGAACCACTTGGATGTGGAATTTTGAAATCACATCCTTTAGGTGATCTTACAAATTCTTTCAGGAATATATCTTTCAAATTTCATGTTTTATCATCAATGGTTTAGCCTCCAGCGTGTCTATCATTCAGTCACGATACTGTTTTATAAATCGAGATGAACTAAATTATTTAAATTAAAAAAATTGACACCATTAATGATTTAAATGTGAATTCTTATACTGATTAGATACAGTAAGTAGATTTACTATGTTTTATAAAAAAAATTATTTCAATATTGCGTCAATCTTGAAAACCTTTTTCAAAATGAACCAGTCTCAGTAGCTCTCAAAATTTTAAATTATTCTCACTTAAAATTTGTTAAAAATTATTTTCTTTAATTTTTTAACATTGATAATTGATATCTGAGCATTATAAAACGTTTATAAATAGTATATTTTATTTAATTCTTATCAAACTGTTCTTACAAATACAGTTTTAGATGTAGACATTATAACGTTAACTCTTGAAATGGAATCTTAAGCAATTATAGCGATGGAAAAAAGAATCAACAATTCTTTGAAGAAATTCTAGGAATGAAACTAAATGTAAATTTCACAGGTTTGAAAATAAAAGAAAACGCATTTTAGCATTCATCAAACAAGTGTTAAAATTTAATTATAGCAAATATACAAATTTTGCTTGAAAAAATCATGTAATTTATTTTAATTATTTGAATCTTCATCATGACAATGTTAAATTAAATAAAAAAAACGATCCAGCTAATTTGAAAAAGAAGATTTCTTGCGAATTAAAGGAATCATGAATTCGTGTAGGTACTTTCATTTTCAAAGCAAATTGAAAAATATAGTTTTCTAATTAAAATTATAATCAAAATCTTTTATTTTTCTTTTTTTTTTTAATTAAGTAGGCAATAGATATATTTTCTTTTTGACGAATTTACTTCAGTTTTCTAGCATGAACATTGTTGGTTGTAATTAAAAACATATATAATGAAATTGGAAGCAATTTACTAAAAAGAAAATAAAATATTTTTTTGATGAAATTGAAAATTGTTGCCTGATAGTTACAAATGGGTTAAAATTCGTTGTCTGTAATAGCCAAAACCTATTTATAAGGCTTTCTTGATTGTTCTTTCAGGTTTAGAAAGTCTCGGTGTATTCAAGTATTATTCTTCGGGTCATTGTCTTGCTGCATGTATTATATATTGCTCTGCCAACTAAACGTAGGCCTAAGGGTTCAGCATTCTCCTTCAAAATCATTACGTGTTGCGCTCCCTGCTCAAAATCCCGTTGATACAAGATCGACGAGATCGACAAGGTGACATTTTTTCCTATGATCCATTATGTTTTCGTCTGGCGTTGGAGAACAACCACATCATGCTCTAAATTACTTTTAATAATGAAACTATAAATTTTATGAAATTTATTCATCCCATTTATTATTAACTCACAGAATGAGAATCGTGCCAATTTCATATTTTACTGTAGCTATTATCCGTTTAATCTACCAATTTCGTTATGAAACATCTAAATTCCCATTGATACACAATATGTGATACCATAGATTAACTATTCAAAATATTCATTTTATTTGTTAAATGATTTAATTATTTGAAGGCAAATTTCACAATAATTTGTTTGTTCTATTCAAATTGAAACAATGATAAAGTAACGATTGATACATACGTAGATATACAGGTACTTAAGTACAATACGATGATTCACACAATTAGACCTACTTTATCTTATGATCTTATAATCCAAATATTAAAATATCTACATCGTACATACCTACATACCTATATGACTAACGTATAAATACTTAAATTTTATCTTTCAAAATAAAAATATGAGGTGAGGTGAACAAAGATAAAATATTGTAACTCACGTTTGACATTGATTAAAAGTGGAAAAATAATTAAATTATTTTTGTAAAATGAATATAAAGAATGTAAATATTGATGATAGATTTTGTACACAATATACAAATTGATATGGCTTTATTGAAATTATACACTCATTTTAAACAAAACTTCTAAAATACGTTCTTTTATTATTAACACGATTTTTATGGTGAACTTCTTTTGAGAAGTGTCTGTTGTGTAATTGATGGTTGATCCAGTTGATCATCAATTACAAGTTCATCACGATATTTTAAAGATTTAAACAGTAATCTAAAATTTCCAAAATAAATTTTTTAACGAATATACAAAGTAACTAGGAATATTTTTAATATTTGTTTAAGGTTTTTCAAATAAATTTTCACTTAAATTCATCCATTTATACGTTAAAATTGCATGCACATAAGAATAATTCAATTTACGTAGAGTAGCAATGGTTTGGGGTTTATATCAAGACTAAATTTTATAAATTATTTAGGAAACTTTTTATATTAAAATTTTTTGATAAAACTAAAAATATTTTAATGGTTTATAAATAAAAATGACTACCTTAACTTAATTTTTGTTTGAAGAAGTATTCCCTTAGCTTTATACACGAAACGATAATAGTGAAACTTACCTTCAAACTGTATTTATATATTCTAAATCCTCAGAAGCTACCCACCTATGGTGTAAGGTAAGTTAAGTGTACTATTAAATTTACATATCACAGCTAGTTTTTGTAGACTTAAAGTTCCAAGAGTTTAAAATATTCTATCACGTTCAACTCGGTTTTTAGAATGCAGCTTATAAGTTTTATTAAGGCTTGTCTATCTTCTGAATATTTCCTAAGATTCATAGTTCTGACTGTTGAATTCCTTAATAAAATACAAGTTTTTCTAAAAACACAAAACTAAAACTTTAGCTTACATTTTGATACTCATTTTGATATTAATTATATTATGTTATAAAAAAAAAGAATTTAACGAATACTTGATTCTGAGTAAGTAAAGCTTTGATCACTTACCTCAACTGCGATTAAATTAACAATACGCTGTAATGCATTTAAAATAAACTCAAGTTCAATTTGTTCAATGAAAAAAATTAAGTTGTATCTATAAAAAAAAAACAAGGCAAGAGCGGTTGTTACGCCTGATTAAGGGAAATTTAAGCAACCTTATGGCACATTTTCTTAATAATTATCCGGCCGATATTAATAAAATAAATTATGCTACTATACAATATCAAACTAAGCTAGCAATATCTTCTTTCACAAAAACTTTCATTTTTCAAGCAATTGTAGGGAACATCAAGTCGAGTAGCGGAAAATTTTTGAAATTTGATTGATTTGAATTTTCAATGAAATAACTTAAAATCAATGTTAGATTTGATTTGTCATTTAAATGTTAATATTTGATTTGAGTTTGACTTGTCAAGTAGCTTTTAAACCAAGTCAAGCAGTGAACCTCTAAACAGTTGCACTTCTTTTCAAATTTAGCTGGCTTAACTTTTTGATGCAAAACTATTTTATTTTTTATTACGTATATTCACGTAGTTTCAAATGGTAATTTATTTAATTTTTAAGGCAGTCATCACGATTATTTTTGGAATATCTTTAAAGTTAAAACAACTCTAAATATCTTTTCTTTTAATTTTTCTTTTGTATTAAACGTGGATACAAACAAAACTATACGACTTGTCTTCTAAAAAATGATAAATTTTTTGAAACAAAATGATAAAAATATTATTTAAATTACGAACGTTTAGAAACTCACCATTTTAAATTATATGCTTGTTATTTGATTTGATTTAAAGTTTTGGATTGTTTAACCCTCACTTTAGATATTAAGTTAACAATATAGTTTAAAAAAATATATTTTTCATTAAGGTTTTGATAAATGTGATATAATAACTTAGTTATTGTCAATTGTATGCACTTGCAGTTTTTAGTGTAATGCAATAATTGTAATTGCTTCAAAAGAAAATAATAATCGCAGTAAAAGAACATTTCTTTAACTACGAATTTTGTTAAACTTTAGTCAATAAGCATTAAATATTTAAAACGTGATTAAATCTCGAAAAAATATAGTTATATAGCTATATATTTACTTAAATACAAATCTAATACTTACTTCATCCTATCAATTTTCCTTTCGTTAAGTCATCGTAAAGATGATCATATGGAATTTCAAATAAATAAGCTTACATGCAAACTCTTCCACTTATATTATTTGAATAATATAATATTGTAATTCAAATAAATAACAAAGCAAACCATATACGAGTATGCTTCACGTAATATAAAACCATCTTCATACGTTTTAAACAAGTGGAATTCAGTTTAAAAAACGGTTTAAGTTTTCATTCTTTTCAACGCTAGAAATATATTCTCTATATCTAGATACTTATAACTTCAAATAGAGACAAAAATTGTTAAATCCGTTTTCGATTTATTTTTACTAAGCTGATCAAATCAAATCAACTTTGATATTGACATTTTCGTTCGATTTGGAATATGATAGTGAAAAAGTAAAGGTCAGTGGTTTTAAAATAAAGCACATTTAAGAAAAATTCAATAATCATATACGTTTATGTAAATCCTTTAAAAATAAGTTATATACATTTACAAACATAATTTATCCATAAATTTTAAATGTAAAGCTTATAATAAATTAATTTTGTGGGAGATATTCAACTTTACATTTACTATATAATTAAATGTTTAACTTTCCTTCAATTTTTATGAATGAAATAAATGTCTTACGTAATACAAAATAAGACATTAAAAACGAAATTACGTTAAAAATCCCGTTTTCACATTTAAAAATTGATTCACATTAATCGTGATATAAGTAGAAACATCATTTCCAATCAATTGTCCGTAACTGTATATAGTTCCTGTCTTTAAACAAGTTCTTCTTTTGATATTACGTAAAACCAACTAATAAAAACATTATAAGATTCGTCTATAAATTCATCTTTGTCGTTTCAATGAAAGCCTCATGCACATGTTTGCCTCTCAGTTTTATGAATATTTTTAAAAAAATTAGTGTTAAAAACCCATTCATAATATATGATATTTTATTTATTCAAAAAATAAAACAATTATGTCTATTAAATAATACCTTATTATAACGTCAAGAAATTTTTTGAATAAAACTAAAACAGAAATGACAAACAGAAAACTATTTATATCCTTTTGACATTTATAATTTTTAAATTTGCATACAACGTATAGCAGATTTACAAAGATGTTATTTATAATGTTTAAATAATAAAATCTAAGAATTATAAGACGTCGTTACTGTGTAAATATTTTGTTTTAAATTGAAAAAATTTGGAGCAATTTTTTCTGTAGAGTTTAAACAAATTTGAAATTATGATCATATTCATATTATTTACTTTAAACTTGAGATCTTTGCTCCACTCGTTTCCATCTTGTTAATAATAATATGTTAATAAGTAATTCAAGTTCTCCTACTCGTTTGGATCATTTCCATTTTTTGGCGTTTCTTTTTCATATTTAAATTGTCCAATAAACGGCACACAATAAAAATGATATAGTTTTATTTCAATATATGAGTCATCAGCATGAGAGTATCGATTGTACTTGTTAATAAAAATGCTATACCAGAAACTCGCTTCGACTTTCAATGTTCGAGTAGAATCAGGATCTCATCACACTTTCGCTATATAAACTGAAATCAAAATAAACGAAAGTTTGTCCAGACAAGATTCCAATTTTGTACACACGGTGCTATAAGCGAGTCATTGTTTTCTGGCCTGTGAGTCCAGTCGTTTTGTGCGACTGAACAGACAGAATGCTGCTTGGCCCAGAAGAGACTACATCAACTGAAAAATACTTATGCTTCTGATGTAATGTAAATTTCGTGCCGGTTAATAAAAAAAAATCAGATTCTTAAAACGTGCATTGTTTTTGGAGTTGTAACCAAATATGAAGTTCAAATGAAACGACTTGAAGAAATTTCTTCTTTTCATTTTAAAAGTCATGTTAAAAACTTAAATAATTCCAATAAAACTTATTAAAAATATAATTTTTAAGAACCTAAAAATTTCAATTACTTAGAATGAATTTAACAATGTTTGAGTTCCTTTATTTATAAAAGTTGTCCTAGAATTATTACTTTTATTAATAAAAATAAATTTCGTAAATAAGTACTAAATTAATAAATAATTAAATAAATGGAGAGCGTTTAAAACCAAACTGCTTACGATTAAATCCCGTTAACACAAAATAAAATTATTGTTCCCAATGAATGCTATTAGGGTAACATTTTTTTTCTTTTTTTTTATAAAAGCAAAACAAAAATTAATTCTCGGATAAAAAAATACAACTAGTTTCTTAACAATTGAAACAACGGTAGCTATCTATCCAAAAATAAATTGCTTCTCTTCATTGAACCCTTAAATACAATCACTGACAATTGAATTAGGATATCTAAAATATTTTTTGCCAATTCGTTAAAATTAAAAGTTTGTTATACGAAAATGTTTTCCTAAAAAAAACAATAAGGGACTACCTAGCAAATTTACATTATGTTATCTTGGTAGTACGTAGTTATAGATCATAGACATTTCCTTGGTTTACACAGCCGTCATATAAGGTTTGTTTCAGATGAAAAAAAAACCGTACATTGTACGTTACTAGTCATGTACTATAAAAGTATGATAAAAACATGATTTTTGTATTGTACATGAATTGTACATTGACGTTTTTATTGTCATCTGGAACAAACCTTATATGACGCCTATGTAAACACAGAAAACTCAGCAAATGTCTATGATCTAAGACTCAATGAGAATCAAATCGACCATCATATTATGTATATGAAACGGAGATTTAACAGATATAACCCTATGCTACTAAGTAAGCTACAAATTATTTTATTTTGCATTAAAAATTTTTACTTATCATAAACTATTTCATACAGTGTGCAAGTAAAATTTTTTTAAATTTATAATTGTTAGTGTGCCGGCAACTTTTGAAATTTTTAAAACCGTACCTCAACAAAAAAAAGTTTGAAAATCACTGCTTCAAACTTAATTATTTGAATGCTTTAAATATAAATTACTCAAAGAATATTTTCCTATGTACATTTTTTTCTAATTTTCTTGTGTAGGTAAATATCGACTTCAATAAAAATTCATTAGATATGTACATTTTATTAAAGTCACGAAATTAAATATAATTTTAAATTTTGGAAAATACGTAATTTATTTTGTAGAAAAACTTCGGTTCATACGAAAAGATATTTCATAACTTTATTGTTTTCTTAATCATTTTTCACTGAATATTTTATAATATGAACTGTGTGTACGTTTTGTATTAAATTATCTTTTTTGAAGAGTACTTAAACAATAAAATAAGTTAATAATTTATATAACATTTTGTGAATGGAAATATTACGAATAGTTGCTCACAATTACATATATAAGTCTCTAGTTAATAAATTTTTATTAAAATATATAGGTATTTTTACACGGTTTAATTTAAGCAAAAACGACTTTTTATTTCTTTGATCATTACTAGTGTTTACAACTTGTTGTTATTAATATTCTCAATAGTACTTTACTGTACTTAGATGAAAAACTCTGAGTGTAAGCAAAATTATTCACTTATTTTTCTTCAAATTAGGTACTCAATTTTTATGAATTTTTTCCTAGAAATACATTTCACTTTAAAAAAATATTATAATTTTATTATTATATTTATGAAAATATTAGGTATACATTTAGTTTATTTTAAACTAAAATCTATTTTCTAACTTTTGAGACAACATAAAAATAATTTAGTGTTCTTATTCATTATTGTACATTGAAAAATAGTACCATAATAAAAATTATTTTTAACTTGTTATTGTAAGTAATGGTTTTGGTGTGAATCCATGCATTAATATTTCTACAATTATTTAAACTGAATTTATCTTTATTATTATTATTTTTGTTTTAAACGAACATTGTGTTACCTTCCTTTAAATAGTATTATTTTGGACGTGTTTTCAATTTTACTGAAAGCGTGCAGAGCAAGGCTAGTTAAATGTGCATCGTGTGGCATTGTTCTTGTGATATTGAAGTTAAAATGATGTTGTCGAGGTTAAATTCAATAGAGATCACGAAAATGTTTTCTGATAATTTCCATCGAGAATACGGTCGTTGACATTACAACGTGAATGTAATACAGCTGACGAACAAAAACCAAAATTTGCTCGTAACATTGATAATGCAATGTCTGATATGCAATCTTTGAGTTAGTAGCAAATTAAATAAATTACCTAGAAGCGAAAAATTACGCATCTGTCGAAAACTTTTAACACTGAAGTTCTTGAAAGTAATGTATAATGTAATAAGCAACAAATCCATGTTCCTTTTTCAATGAGTAATTCTATCTATTCACGAGAAGTTGTTTCTGAATTAAAATTTAAATCATAATTGAAACATAATTTTTGCCTTAAAATTGAATTTTATTACAGTTTTTACAGAGATATTTTCTGCGCGATGATACATTTCTTTCTTAAATAAGTTCATAATTTTGAGGAACAAAAAAAAAATAAACAACTAGAATACCAAATATACAATAGAAATAGCGTCAAACTAATTGAAAATCACATGTTAAAGAAAAAGTTGTTAGAATCTGCCAAAGAAAAACCACTACGTCACATCACACGAAAGATGATTAATACACGTGCAAATGTGGAGTAGTGGCGTGACTTTAACAGTTTTCCCCTACAAATTACAGCAAAAACCATCACCAATAGGAATATATCTGTATTAAAAATGTTATTAAATAAAATATACAAGAATTATTTTTGATATTTATTCTGAAAACCAATACTTACACATTATAAGAAGTCGGTATTTGTTGCCAATTATTTACCTGAAACAAAGAAAATAAAAATTGATGCTGTTTTTAAAAATAAAAAAAACGCAGAGTTGCGATCTATAATTATAACATACCTACTACTACTTATTAATACTTAATAGTATGCCTACAACTTAATAATTAGATGTTTAAAAATATGACATATAGGGGTTTTCTGTAATTCTACTTAATACCTAAATAATAAACATTGACACTTTTAAGCTAATAAAAAACAGGATTCTGAGATGCAGTATGATATACTGCAATGTTAATTAAAGCAGCGTCCTAAGATAGGGCACTTGACTGTAGTTATATGTCTCTAAACAGAGTTTAAAAAAGTTTATAAAATCAAATATTGCGTGTATAAACATAGCTATAGAATGTTAATTTAGTAATATTTTAGAACAACCAAGTTTTTAAAATTTTTCTTTTCTTTTTACATAACAATAACTAAAAGCTGTTAATAACACATTTTAACATCAAAGTAAAATTTTTGACTGTCTAGGGACTTCATAACCATTCACGTTAATAGAACCAAACCTATTTTGTTTATAAATGCAGATAGGTACTGATAGAATTGATCAAATAAAACTAAACTAAAATGAAAACCTATAGCAGCCCAAAATTGAAAACGCTAATTTAATTTACATCCTCAAAAAATTTAAAGCTTTTATGTCTCAATTGGCTTAAACTATCTACTTAATCACTGAACTGTAAGCGTGTCCTAACATTTTGATCAATTACAGAGTTGAATTTTATGCTACTTCAACTGACTGTTGAACAAGTCTATTGATGGTTAAAAAATTAATGCATCTAGGTAAATTGTTTAGTTTTTAATTTTTTTTTTTTTGTAATTTAACATTTGATATTTCTTTTCTCAACTCATTTTTTTTTTGTTATGAAATTATTTTCACAAAGCTGTTTTGTTCACTTTCAGTTTAGTATTGCACAACACAAAAAAATAAAATGGATAAAATTTCTATAGTTATATTCACAACTTCGACGCTCTACGAGTACATTATTAGCTATACAAATAACTGCATACAAATTCATACACTTTAGATTTAAAACCAATAAAATTCATTGTGGATAATACCAAAAATATTTTTCCTCTTTTTATTTAATTGGAAAAATTGCAATTGATTTCTTTGAATACACGCGGATGAGTCTCATATCGGTTACACGGTTAGTTACACGAATGAGAGTATGCAGATATGTAATCAAGGATCAACGATTAAGGATAGGGAATCAAGTTGAATTTATAAAAAATCGTCCTTTGATACATGTGTGAGTTTAATTTACTCGATAATTTCGGATAGCTATTTAATGGTGTAAATCCAGGAATGACTGTAAAAATTGAAAAAAAAAAATAGACAATATACATTTGAATACTATTTTCCCCTAAAAATGTTTATAAACATTCCTTATTTATGATAAAAACTATAAATTGAGTCAATTAGAAAAAAATCAATCGATGATATAATCTTAAAATTAAGAAAGTTTAACTTAACGAATATAGTTGGTAATTGAAAATCAATAAGAAATTAATTAGAATTTCAACTTCAACATAGAGTAAGGAAGGGTAAAGTGTTCCACCTAATTGAATAATATAAAAAAAAATGCTCAACGTTCAACCAAAATTACCTCTACTAAAGCACAAAATGAACAAATTGTTAGCTCTGAACATATCTAATCTAATATATAAAATCAAAAAATAAAACTATTGGTTTGATTTATGTTATGCTATCTTAGCAAATAAGCACAAGTAGTAAGTAAAACATCTCGTTTCACCTATCGGGAATAATGGTGTATATTGTTAATATTGACTAGAGTTGTTGAGGGTTCGATTTACGTGGGCTGTCCTAATTTTCAGAGGTTGGGACAAGTCTCGATTCTCCCTTTATTAGAAGACTTGAACATCCCGATTTCCAATAAATCGGTAATTATAAATTTTCGTCTGCGCTAACACACGTACTCTCTCATTAGCAATCAGGTTCGGATTGCTTTGCGAACTCTCGCCTCACCTATGCCCTTTCGTACAAAAAATATCACGTAAAAAAATAAAAACAAAAACCAAAATGATTCGTTTTGGCCCTCGCATTGCCCTGCTTTGTATAAACATATATTTTGTATAATAGTAATAGTTTTAATAGACAGTAATATTATCAAAAATTGAAGCCATCGCTTTTATTAATCATGCGTTCAAAGAGAAATCAATAACTAAACTAAATAAATCACTACAGAAATGATACAAATAAAAAAATGGGACTATGAATTGTGATTCGTCACATATACCTCTAGAAGTTAAAAATATGTATTCATAAATAAAATAATGTAAATTGTACGTATTATATCACTTGATATAAATTTCAAGAATAAAATCTTCTTTTTTTTTCTTATAAATGTTTGAATAATTACAACAATTAATTATCTCAATTATATCGTATTACTGACTAATTAATATAACAAAACGACATTAAGAGGTAATAAGTGACAAAAACAACAGAATGAATAATAATTATTTGAATTGAACACTAATTATTGTTAGCGTTCAATAGGAAGTGATTTAATTTGCATTTCTTGTTCCATTATCAGAAATCTCATGTTATTGATTTTAAAATATTAATGACTTCTTAATCACCAACGAAATAATGTTAATGTAAAAAGCTCAAATAATACAAACTGCCAAAAATAATGTAAAATAATAAACTTTATTCTTAAAGTGGAAAAAGTTTTTAATCATACTTAATAGGTGGGCAACAAAAAGAATTAGCCTATAGGCATATAAAATTTTATTTTAATCATTATTATAATCTCATTTTTCAATCTGGAAGTGATTAGGAAATAAAAAAGATAAAAAAAAAAACATACACACTCACACACCCATATTAGTATAAAAACCGCCAATATTCAAAATATATAATATATCAGTTTTAAAAGTATCTGATGAAAATCAAATGAATGGTTCGATTACGTCATATAATTGAGCGAATTTTAAACCGCTTCGACTTAAAATTTTATGAAATTTAAATGCTCAGAAAAGTCAAATACATAATATTTAGTTTATTTACATTATATTTCCGAGGTTCTATTTATAACAAGATTTTAATATTTTTTATAGGATTCAAGAACACAAAAATTAAAACAGAAAACCAGTTTTAATCGATAGAGGTGTATATGAAAAATTATAACTGTCCTTCATATCAAAGTGCTTTTGCAGATGAATTAATGACGATTCATGTATTAATTAGAATTGATTAATTCATCATTAATAAAATTATGGGTTATTTTATTCATTGGTGTCGATAATTTCAACGCCTACGTAATAAATAAATACAGTAATTTCAAATGATAACATTTTCATTCACAATGCAAATAACGTGAATAAGGAAGATAGAAAAGAACGATGAACAGCCAGACGAACAATGGTATGATTAGATCAGTGATCTCTGCTCGTTTCAACAAGCAAGAATTCCAAATTGGGTTCTCTTCCCTCACACGGACATTTGTCTTTTGCATCGATCGTGGGCGAGCGTTGCAATGAATTCTGCAAATAATTTGTCCTTGCATATTGCCTTCCATCACAGGATAGATGACTCCAAAAGAAACAGAGCGTCAAAACCGACTTTATGCCATAAAATTCTCATTCTATAGCCTTGAAAAGATCATAAATTTAAAAAAAATAAAACCTCATTGCAAGCTATATATCCTAATATGTCTATTATACGACGTGGAAACTAACAAAGTATAAACTGGTGGAAAAAAATAAAAAAATTAAAATGAGGTTTACTTTGAAGTAATTATTCTTCTATTTATAATTTGAGGGACTTGATATCAAATTTTTCCTACTTGAAGATAATTGTCGTAAGATATTAAGAACCAAAAGTTTCATTCTTTACAGACTGTAAAACTAACGATTAGTACCTACAGGGATAAATAAAAAACTATTCGCCCAAGGTAGCACCTACATAAATGTATTTCCAACGTAAAGCTGCTAATACGCACCACCACTGCCTATAACTAAAAATTACCAAACTCTTTACTTAGTTTGTGGGGTTTCATTATTACAAAATGACATTTTTTTAGCATTATCTATTACAAGCTCCAATTGGTTAATGATTTTAAAGTTTTGATATAAGTTACTAAGTATTTATTCTTTTATTTTTCATAATTTTTCTAAAATTTGGTAAATTGAGTGGACAAAACGCTTTAATTTTACCAATGGCGTAGCGCTTATATTTATAATAAACGACTTAAAGATACTTTTCTTCACCAAAAAAGCTACATTTTACTGAGTAGCCTATATTTTTTACCGACGCAAAAATGAAAGAGGTTCTCAATTTCACATGCATTTTTTTATGCCAGCCTACGCATGACTTTGTATTTAACAATCCAATTTTGATTCTTTCTTTCTCTCTTGGAGAGAGCATCTTTTTAAGCTGATCTCATTTCAATTTTGAGAAAAAACTCTTCTCATTGAGAAGTAAAAAAAAGGGATGATGAACTTTTGATTGAAGTTTATCCAATTTCGATAATTGTTTATTACTTTTAGCATATACATTTTTAACTGAATTATCTGCAGATTTTTATGTTTTTTTCTTTTAGGTAAGGTATCTCTAGTAGATAAACTGATTATACTCTAAAGTTTAAACTATAATTTTTTTAAAAATGAAATGGGTTTTTAAAAAAAAAAAACATGAAATGATATAACAAATTATTTATGTGTATACATTAGGAATGTTATGAATATGAAATTTTGGATCTAGATACGGATATGATATTGAAATATTATTTTATCGATATCGGATACGGTTACAGATAGGAAACTATTTCGGATTATCCCTAGGTTTCGGAGGGTTCCGGTAACGGATATTAGATTTTTAAGAAATTGTAAAAGTAAAACATAAATAGTAGATAATAATTAGCTTCTATTTCTAAGTTATCATTTGGTAGATACTACAATCTCATAAATAAAGGAAGAGGCTGATCGACATAAAGGCAGGCTAAATCGTTGAAGATAGAAACATGAATTTTTAAAGTGTTATTTGTCTGTGAACGATATTCACTAATGCCGCGTTCACTGAGTCAAACTTTTGTTGATCAGTTTTCTTTCAATTCTTCCCATTCAACTCGCTTGTGTTTCACTTCTCGCGTCGCTTACCCCGCTACGGTCTAAAAAATTGAAAATTATCGTTGAACTTAAGTTGAAGCGTGTGAACGAGGCATTAGAAGGATTTTTTTAATTCCACCTTTTAGTTGTTTAAAAAAGGGGTTGAAAGGTTTTTTATATTTTACATCTTTTTTTAAAAATATTTTATCAATCTTCATATAAATGTAAAGAAAGTCTGCCTTTTGTCTTTTTTATGTCCTTCATTTAAGGGTTAAAAATAACTTTTTTAAACTTCACAAAAATCCCCAATGAAATGGACTTATGACTTTTTTATTAATATTTTTTTAAACTCTGCTTTCTAACTCATTATAACGTGCTCTTTTAAACACTGTATTGAAAAATAATATTTGGGAGGGGGGTAAAAAGTTAAAACTTTTAATTATTACATATACTTATAAAACGTACGAAATCAAAATGTCTTGGAAATGGCGCTACAATTCTATTAAGTGGCGTTGGAAATGTTGCGAACTATCGTTCACCAACGCGATTATCGTAGCCAAATACCTGACGTTTGGCAATAATTGAGAACAATGTTAACCACCATGGTTAACTTAAGGTCTTAAACGTTTATTTTTTTTTACTCGTTTTAATTCTTTTTCCAAGCGTCAGTTTAATTTTTTTTAGAAGTACTTATAGTCTAAGAAATCACTTGTCATATAATTTTTAATATAGCTGCACGAATTTAAATGTTTGGTGTGAAGATAGACAGGCTATAACACATAAGGTATTTTTTTCTTGAAAAAATGCATAACTTCTATGGAATAGCTAAATTCTGTGGAATCAACTTAGTCACAGGCTACGTTAATTTCCAGAAAATTGTTGAATCCCTGTAAGATAACTATAAAAACTGCGTTTGTTGGTTTTAACTAGGAACTGAATAAAAACTGACGTACTCTTTGATTGAAGGAGAATGATCCATGGATCGGACGATACAGAGAGTTTTTTTTTTATCTTGTAAAAACGTATTAACGTATTAATTGTATGTTGGATCTTTCTCAAGAGTGAAGCAATGAATTGACGTACTTTTTTGGTATGGGCATAATAATTTATGGTTCAAAGAAAGTAAAACGTTATTTTCTTTTGGAAAAATGCAGTGTCCTTTAGAGTTTAGAAGCCTTATCTTTTTGAAAATGGCTTCAGAAAGATGAAATGTAGTAAGATGATAGCTTAAATCTTTAAATTACATATAAGATACTTTATAGTACTACCTGTACTATAGTACTATAATAATATAGTAAATACCTGGTTTCTGTATAGAAACTGTAAGTTATCCACTCTCAAACGGCTGAATGGACCCTTATGAAAATGTAAACGAATTTTTGACATTGGATAGTTTTTACCACGAACAAAGTAGGGACTGGTCAGCTTGCCTTTTATATTTACCTATTGTGAAAACAATAAGTAGTGCAATCAGGTACATTATAATTATTAACTGTTAACATATATAAGTATTTAACTATACATTAGAATCCGTTGATTTGCAAAAGCGTAAATATTCTCAATACTTCATATTTTTAAATTGATTTCAAACCAAACTTAACTGTGAAAAAACGTTTTAACACGCAAAGTCTAGACTTCAGACTCTAGACAAAAGATTAGAAAATAGAAAGAAATTAGAAGAAAAAAAACATCAAAGAAAGCCTCAAAACGCAACTAACTAAAATGTTTGCTTTAAGTAAAATATGGAAATTATTTTTAACAGAAAATGTGTTACAAATTTTTTTAAAATAATATTTTATTAGATATTTGAATGAATATACTTCGATTCATTTAACTGATAATTAAAATCGTTTATATTCCCATAAACGTTTTCGAAAGTTTTATATTTTTATGTTTTAATAAAAAGTTAATAAACTGGTTTGTTGTAATAATTTGAAAATTATTAGAATCGTGCAATACCTTTAGTATCAATAAATATTTACTCTAGTTTTTCTTTATCTACGTTAATTCCGGGATAGGAAATTCAAAACAACTATCTTCTACATAAGGCTTAAGAACGTGGGTTGAGGCTATAGGCAAAATCGAGTATATTATAAGTACATACATCATGTTCACATACATGCATATTTATAAAATGCATTACGACCACATTCTTTGATAATGCCACTGTTGTTATTAAATAACTTTGAGTATAACATTATACGTAACAGCTAAATTTACAAGTTTAAAAAAATACCCTGCTTTGATTGAAGCACAAAAATATTGTACTATGTACTTTATTCTTATTTCCATTATCTTTTTATAGCAGTAAATTTTTCTACAACGGATAAATTAGGCAAATTGTTTTAGGTAATATAAAAATCTAAATATCATCTGAAAAAATCCTTCGTGTACAAAGTATTGTTAAATTCTTGTCTTATTTTAGAAAAAAACATCTTTGAAAAACTGAAATTATGATAATACTAGGTATACTTTTTACAGCTGATATTTGTTGTAAAACAATTTTTATTTTCTCTGTATCTTTTGTAAGGTAAAAATTTTATTTAGAAAAAGTAATTCAATTTTGGTAAACTAAACGCACAATTTACTCTAATAATTATTTCATATGTTAGGTACAAGTTAAACATGCAACAAATTGAAACGCCTCTCAATAGTAAGTAAACTCTCAAGGTTGTTTTTTTTTTTTAGTTAAATATTAAGGTGTTTTATAACAACTTGTTAAATATTCATTGTTAGACTTATTATTGTCATTTTTTATGACTACATTAACAATTATTTTTGAAATCAAACACTTAAATTTATTGCTTTAAAATAGTTTTGATATTTCTCTGACGTAAGATCTGATATATCTTTAGCTTTAACAAACCGAGCCGCCCATATTTATCTATTTCTATTGTAAATGCGCCTGTTTCGAAGTATTATAAATTTAATATAATAACTTTCTCACTTCACCAATAAAGTAATGGGTTTTGTACTTCCTATTTTATTTTTCAAGTTCTTTAAAGAAATTGAAACGGAAATCGCATTTCAGTTTATGTATATATTTAGAACTTTTATGAAGGTCTTTTAGAAGTTTTATGAACTTATTGTTAGATAATATTTTTCATCTGATATTTTTGACTATAGAGATGCAACGAATATTCAGCTACTCTTCGGTATTCGGCCTATTCGCCTAATACCGAATACTAAATCATAACAAAATAAATGTACAATTCGAAATTATATATATAAATTTAAAATCTATTAGGGAGAATTAATTATGACGAATCAAAACATTTTTTCTGCATTTGTGTAAAGTTTCCTCTAGTAGGAACCTGTTTTGAGTTTAGAAACCACTACTTATATGGATCTAGTGTTCGATCTAGGCGAATACTTAGTAAATAAAAATCAATTTCGGTTGCCGTTAAATTTTTCTTTTTTTTTAATAAAAAATGATGCGTCTCGTGATACAATTTATTCATAAATGAAACGGCCGAATATTCGGCGATTCGGTCGAGAGTATGGCCGAATATTCGGTATTCGGCTAAATCACTATTCATTGCATCTCTATTTTTGACGTATCCGTTATGAGGACTGCTTTTAGTGAAACATTTTTGAGCAAGTGCATCTAAATAAGTTTGTTTCTACAGCTATGTGAAAATATACCTACTAACGATCCTATTCTTAAAAAAGTTTTAAAAAATCTTAGATGATACCTATGTTAGGTAAATTATATAGTATTGGAGCTTATAAAAATGTACCTCTAATGCAGGAGTCGTCTAACAGAGATCTAGAAACGTTTGTAGTTATCATGCCCTTAAATATTCAATCCTCTTCTTTACGGTCAATCTCAATTAAACCAGATTTTTTCCAAAATTTGAACAAGGATCTATAGTGTACTCTTTATAATTTAGTAAAAAAATATCTCTGCAACTAAATTTGTGAATACTAATGAAATTTTTATTTTTAAAATGGAAGCATATTTTGATTTTGTTTAAAAAGAATATCTAGGAATATTCACTACTTGACTTTATTTCTCAGCTTCTCAGACTTTATTTTTCAAGTTACTTGGCTTAAATTTAGTTTAAAACATCTTCAACTCAAGTGAAATACTAAGTAATATTTAAATTAAATATTATATTCAAGCAAATCATTAAGTAAATGGCAAAGTATTTTATTTTAAACATAAAATGTAAAGCTCTATTCATTATAGTTTTTAGTCATTATAGTTAGTTGACTTGAAAAATTTCTACTAATATTATAAAGAGTGTACATCAGTAATGTTGTCAGAAACTACTCATCCGATTTCAATTTTTATTTTTTGCTATTGAAAAGTAACATTTTCTACTGATACACTACAAATGAACATGCCAATGATGCTTGGCATAAAGGTTGCTTCTTTATAAAAAAATAGACATAAAGGGAAACTATTGGAAATTATTTTAAAAAATGCATGATTAATGGAGAGTAGCTAAAAAAGAGTAAAGTTCTTATTGTTTCTCACCATAAAACAGATTAATCAAATTGACTTGGTTTTTCTAATAAGGTTTGTATACACACAGGTTGAAAATCACATACTTTATTGATATTTTAGTCAAAAAATATATGGTCTCTGTAGGATATATAAAAAATGGAAATATCTCTTTGTCGATCTTCACACAGAGATAGGAATTCACTACTATACACTTGATTTTTAAGCTGTTTGGCTTGCTTTTCAAGCTATATGAGCCGAAGTTGGTTGAAAATCAAAACAAATTCAAGTAAAGTTTAATATGTCATTATAAAGTCTAGTTTACTAAGCTTAATTCATTGCACAAAATGTTCAGATATTTGACTTGATGGATCTCTTCCCAGGGACCAAACAACAAACCAATGTAAATGTTTGTTCATAATTAGTTTTTGGATCAACGGTTACATTTATATTATTTTTTTTCATTAAAACATAGTGGTTCCAGAAAAACGCGTTTAAAACGTGTGTGAATTTTAGTTAGTAAAATGTGTTCCTACATTTTTTGAAAGACTTAAAAAGAAATATAGTATGAAGGATATCTGTGATTTGTTTTATTTTAAAAAATATCTTTGAGTGAGTTACTTATAGCTGTAGCTATTTATTTCTCTATCCTAACTTTTGTAAATTAAATTATTTTAACTCATGATAATTCACAGAAGAAATTTTTCTGAAATTTGAGAAGATTCCTTAAGTAAATTAATGAGATATTGGAACACCATTTAACGAGTCTTTTACAAAGTTCCGACAATCAAAATCTAGACGAACCTTAACCCTGACCACTTAAAATCCTGTCTAGTATGACAGGCAAATTCATGTCACCGAAAAGTTCTAATAGAACCCTTCGAAAAAAATACTAATGTATTATGTAGATAAGATTTCATCTTGTAAGAAAGCCTAATGAAATAACTTAAATTTTCAAAAGTGTGCATCTTATTTAATTTTTTTTAACGTTATCTACTTTGAGAGGTTTAAATCAGAAAATCAGTTTGAAATTAAATTAGAATTTTATTTTAAAAAAATTAACTCTATCGAAATTTAAGATACTTTTGATATTATAAATTCTGAACATCAAGATTTTGAACTGTTGGGATCTTGGATATAATTTTTTAGCATTAATAAACGTTTATTGAAGTAATGTAAGCACTGATGTAAAGAGTTATTTTTGGGGGTTCAGTTGAAAAATTAAAAACCACTTCTGCCAAATGCGTTAACCATAAACAAAATTGTTATAATAAAAAAATACGCAATTTTATAGCGGGTATCTTAAAATGACTAAGCTTTATTTAAAAGAGCAGAGAATTCAGTGTTATAGTTGATCTTCACCTAAGATCTAACATACCCTTTTTTTACTAGTAACTATTAAAATATTTTTACCATGCCTATTTAATTTCTGCTTTTTAATAGATAAATGTTTATAATGTTTTGCCTTATATGTGCCTTGGAGGTAAAAATTGCCATTATATCAACAATAAACATGTTTCAGTGTAATTTAATTTTGCTTTATTTATACCTACCTTTTAAAATTATTTACTGTAGGTATCACAAAAATCGTTTGAGCTTAATTAAAAGTTAAAACCCCATATTTATTAATTTATTCAATCAGTGCTATAAAGGTAAAGTTAAAATCAAGTAAAAATGATTTTGTTTACTTATTTAATTGCTTCAACATCTCAAGTTACTTCTCAGATCAGTTGAATTACCTAATTTAGATATTTAGTTTATAGTTTCTTTGTAATAGGTGATCGTTTTAGGACCTCCCACTTTTTCCAGTGTCTAAAAAAATTTTACCAAAGAACACATAAAGTATTTAAATAAAATTTCATTTTAATACAAACATAAATAGGTAATGTCTTCAAGATTTTAATTTATAATAAATTCTAAAAATTAAATTATATATTTTGTACAAGTATAAGGTATATATTTATAGGTATACAATATATTATACAGTCGTAAATATAATTCAAGAAAAAGCTTTATTCATTGCATAACATCGTCATAACTATATACCTATTATGTGTTGAAAAAATATGAAGAGCATAAATGAACTTTTTTTATGTTAAAAAATTTTCCCTCAAGACAAATTCTAACATTTTTGCTTCCATTTACTTAGAATTAAATAATCAAATTCTCTAATGTAAGTTTCACTTTTACTCTCTGTATGTGACCATGTAGAAAAGGCCCACCGACTCTCTCAGGAGAGTGGGTTTTTAATAACATTGAACCTTCAAAATACTTTCTCCGTTATTTTTTTTAAATAAATAAAAGGTAATAAACAAAATTAAATATGGTTAATTTTAACTCAGTCCAACAAAGTGGTTCTAACCTCATAAAGTATAGGTACAAGGAAGCTGCGGTCAAGTAAAAAACTTCGACATTCTTTGTCAGTCTAAGATTCTTAGAATTTTATAATAACTTCATACAGGATTCATAATATTAAATGTAATACCTAAAAATAATTCATAATGAAGTGGAAATTTGAGAGCAATTAACAATTTATCGTAAGTACTTATAGATGGGAGAATAATTAGCAAAATAATAGTCGTTGAATAATTAAAATTCAAACGAATCAAATCAATAATTGCCATGTTACTATTTGTTTCGAATTAAAAATTTAAAAATAAAATAAAATTTATTAAGTCAATCTACTTAAAAAAAATTTAGTTTGGTATTTGTAAGGAAAAATTTAAAATAAAAAATTAATAGCCATAAAAAGTTACTACTATTTATGTTAATATATAAATTTTAATATACCTATGTAATATGACTTTGAAATGTCAATATTTTCAATCAATTTTATTGGAAAGTTTCTAAATAAATCAAATCTTAGCACTTTATTCAAATATTAAACTAATTAGTGGGCTATAGAGCTTCTTAAGTAAAGCCATTTTTCAAAAGGGTTCAACCATAGAGAGAATGTGGAGCCCTAAAATCATCTTTCCATTTAAAATATTATGATTTGTAATAGTTTACTTTTTCCTTTTACTGTGTATGTATCCCCACGTCTATAATATTTAAAATTATTTTTCAATACAATTAAACTTCATCTCTTGAAGTCACACTCTCTTACACAGTTGACTGATTGTTATAATGATGGAATTCTCGGATCTATAGTAAAATCCGAGTATGGATGAAGGCTTGATGATCGACTGAGAATTTTCAAGGGTATCTGTCAATCATCATCCATTCATACAAGTGGCCATTCGCCCAGATCATTAATTAAACAATTTTTAACGTTAGAGGTGTAAACAGATTTCTTCGGATTCTCAACGCGATCTTTTACAACAATATACAAATCGACATTTTACGATCATTTTTCCTTAAAAATTGAATTATTACTTCCATTGCAAATTTCAGTATTTTCGATTTTTAAACGATTTTGAGCCAATGGATATCTATCTATTCACAAATCCAGTGCTTGGTAAAAGAATATTTTTAACGCGTGGCACGCTGAAATCCAGTACACGTGCACACGAGAAAGTCGTTCGACCGCCTTTGTGGTGTACCAAGTCCATGGTCCTTCAACAATGCTTGGTAATATCGCTATTGTCTCACTCAATTACTTATACGCCATATATATGTCCTTATAATAAATGACACACGATAACTGGTTTGTATTGTATCGAACAAGCATAGCCAGAATGGGTCGGGAAGAGAACTAAAATACACAATTGAAATTGAAACTAGTTGTCCGCAAGCTGTAGCTCCCTTCGTCCTTTAGACTCATCAGAACCGCATGCCAAACATTCTCTTATACCACTTATATGTGTTCATCTATCACCCACCCCTTTGTCTTATTAATTATTTGCTAACTTAATAACTCTACTTGATTCATTCATAAATTACATTTACACTTACATGCTTGCAGAAGTCCAATTTCTTTTCTTGAAGTACCTTACATACTTTTATTTGTAAATACATTTTTATTTCATTTATTACTTTGTTTCTTGTATCTTTCTTCCGTAACTAACATTATTGAGTTTTTCATACCTGGTTATTGAGTGGAATTAGTGAGAAAGTATTATTATAATCTGGAGGGTTATTATAACTTATTGGAAATAACGTTTTATCAATCTATTCATATCATAAATCTCTAACCAAGCCATCTTTACATTGAATATTTTTTTGGAAAATCTTATTCCAATAGACGTTATTATAGATATACAAAGACCAAATCCGACTTTTTTCTAATTTTTGTCTGTCTGTATGTAACTGCATGTCTGCTAAACCACTCGACTAACTATCCGGATCAACATCTAGGATACTTTTTATTGCGGGAATGTCTCATTTCTACATAATAAAGAAAAACTGCTTTGAGCAAATAAGTATTATACTAAATTTATCCATTTTTAGTTGATAACGGATTTTGATGGTATTTGGTATGATAGTAGCTTACTATTTACTAATGACTTACTAATGACAACTAGACAAATATATGACAAATATAAAAGCTAACAGAAAAAAAAATTAAATGTGGTATGGTTAGTCATGGACAATGCAATAAGTATAAGTCACCTTAATCTAAAAATTAGTTCGTGGGCTTATTGAACTAACAGATCATTTTGCCCTAGAAAAATCACTATTTACTATCACTTATCGGTATTTTTTATCACTATAATGTGTTAACAAATAATAAGTCCTATCGAAGAGATATTTTCAAAAATTAAATTTTTTGCTAGGAATTTATTGGTAAAAAAATTATTCAAATTTGGAAGATAAAATAAATCAGTTTACTATTGGTGCTTAAACTAATTATTATAAATATTTTATGAATATATACCGATATGAAATTACCAGCAGCTGCCACCAAAGATTAAAAATTAAATTTACATGTAGACAGGACTGGATTAACTATAAGGCTAAAAAGACTATAGCCTTAGGCCCTTGAAAATTTTCGGCCCTCGATTATAATAATGAATTTTATTTGTTATTAAATTTTATAAAAAATGTTTTCATAAGTTAAACATTTTATAGAACATTTAATTACTATATATTATATTATAAACATTTATTAGAAAAGTATTCTTTTTGGTTTGAAAAATGTCTAATTTGAAGTGCAAAACCTGTGGGAGCTGGTGGCCGCAGAAGAGCAACATTTTTTTTAAGTATAACAATACCATTAACTTTTTCATTAAATAAACTTAAATTGTATTGTAGTCCATTTACTTGCGCAGTTTTTGTGTTTAAACAGTCGTGATAAGATAACCTTCGGTGTTAAAGCGATTTAAAACTCAACAAAAAAACTTAGGTTACACTGTGATTACCGTGAAAATCAGACCGATTTCACGAAAACTTAATTTGTTTATTGATAAAATTTTATCTTACGTAAACAGAACTTATATAGTAAAAAAGTACATTAGTCATTTTAGAAGTACAAAATTTTTAACAAGAAATGAACTTCATGTTAAAAGACCCAAGCTATATTTTTGCAGTCAATAAAAAATTAACTTGTTAGTGCGCTACCTTTGTAATTCAAATTCGTTTTATAATAAGAAAGAGCATCTCTTATAAACTCGAAATTTTATAAATTCACCTACGAATAGGACCATTGATTACAATTATATCTAATCTATTATTATACTTAAGTAAAGACATGGAGGACTGACACATCTTCAGAATTAGAAAATGGCGTTAGTTTTTTTGATTTTTGGACACTGGGTAGAACAAAAAAAAGTTAAGATCTGCTAGCTTAGAGTTTTTCTCCAAACAATCCATAACGACCTTAACATATCCTTTCTAAAAAATGTCACCCAAGAGCGTTTCCAAAAATTCCACTCCAATCTTAGCGATTATCCTAACCCCAGCGCTTTAACACTCTCCTCGGAAGTACATCCCTTAAATCCACCGCGTTGTCTAAAAAGGCATTGGCCCCGTGACCTCCTAACAAATCTCTAGAGTCCTAGCATTGGCTAAGTTCTCTTCACGATTTTTTTTTCTCGCTACTTCACACATGGATTGAATTTGAAGTTTAGCTCCAGGGTGAAGTTTTTAATACAGAGTATTATACTGCTAAATATCATTTTGTATAGAAAGCCATATTCTAAAATAAATAAAAAAAAGAGTTTTTCTAGATTCTCACCCATAGGTAGGTAGTAAGTGAAAAATAGGGTTGAAAAAAGTTTATTTTTTCTAAACTTTCATCTTAAAATAATTTTTACAAAAGCAATTATTAAATTATGTAAAACTGAAAAAAAAACACCGTTTTAACGGTTCTGAAGTCCTTCATCTGAGGCCTCCATTTGCAAAAACGGTTAAATCCAACAAAAAAATAATCGAAAATGTAATTTTTGGTACCTTTGTATTATCGATTCATTGGGTAACATATCAATATATTTTTGATATGGCAAAAAATCAAAACCCTGAAATTGAAAAATACGTACAAGAGCAAAATCATTAAAATCCATTGAGTGTTTTTTCTGATTTGCTATAAACGCTTTCAAGTGGATTTAACTGCCTTGTTGCAAAGGAATGTCTCATTTAGGTAAGGGTTCAAAAAAATGTCCAAAAATATAAATAATTCTCCAATATATGTTTCTAATAGTTCTGTTTTCAAGGTTGATTTGTCAATAACTGATTATTTCTTTTCATTAGGACTTGCTTTTCTATTTATTTTGGAAAGCTTCTAACAATGAAAATCATTCTTACGTTCAAGAACAATCAATATTAAATCAAATGAGAATTAAACATATATTTTATTGACTCTTTTTGGGTATGATAACGTTTGCTATATCATGTACATTAGCCAGCTTTAAAATTTTATTTTTTTTGTTAAAAATGAAAGTGAGTAAGTATATTATGCAATATACATGAAGATATATAAATATTAATATAACATGTGTAAGTAAATATAAACGTTTTAAGTGTTTAACTACTAAAGCTCTTGAGAAGAAATGGAAATATTTAAACGAAAGTAATACCTCTCATGGCCACGGTTGTCCGCAAAATGTATCGTTAATATATATGAAATATATATAATAATATAACAATTAGTAATAACTAATAAGTAACTGATAATGTAATTTATTAAAGTTTATCCTTACTATCAAAATAATACTACTACAAATAATGAGCTAAAGCCAGAAAATTAAACGTAATTAGAAATTAATTTATCAAAAATCAAATATTTCAGGTACTATAATTTTATTTAAAAGTTGTAACGTACTAAATAATTCTTTTAATCTTTAATATTTTAAAGTAAAATTACCATTTATTAATGATTTTGATAACAATTTTTCACACTCAATAATTTACATTAAATGCAAAAATATAAAGAAATATTTTAATAAATGTTTCTTTTTAAATACAACAAAAATAAGAAATATAATTTAAAAAACTTACCTCTTAAGATTGCCTGAGATCTATTAATTAAAAAATTAAAAATTTTATCGTATTTGTAAATTAAGTTAACTTTATATTTAAAAAAAAATAATTTTATATATAAAAAAACCCAAAATCGTATAGTTCACATACAAATCACTATTTTAATTTTACAAAAATACTTATTAAATTCAATCGATGCACTTCAATTAACAGATTAACTAATGACATTCAAAGCACGTTACCAGTTCGATGACAAATCTTCGACTGTAGTGTTCTAAGAACAATAACTTAAGACACGCTGGCAAATGTGCATATTCATAAATAAATGCGACAGGGGAAATTAAGATATCAAAGTATTAACGGTTTAATGCACGTATGTTCATACGTATATTGTAAATATTGAAAAAATTAATTACACTGCAACATCATAAATTAATGAAACTATAGTTGAATTCTATAAAACTGATTTAAGGAATCAAGACATTTTTATTCGATTTTTTAACGGAAATGTTAAGAATGATTATGTGCAGAAGTTCATCCACGCCTGTTGTTAGAAAATAATTTTCAATTAGCTACTATCTATATTCTTTATGATCTTAATGGGAGCAACATTTGTCACTTTACATTGGCGATAGATCATAGATGATTTTGATTGTTTGGTTCTAGTTTAGTTAATACATTATTGTACGTTGTAATTTGTATCCTTATATGGGTTTTATGCTTAAAATGTATAAATTTGTTATTATCACTAACTATTGTAATTGTTTTTCTAAGGCATTCAAAGTTTAAACTTCTAAAAACTGATCAAGTTTTTTCTCAAAATATTTTTTTACCTAAAAATATTTTTTTATTAAATTCGAACCTAGCAAAACCATTTGACTGTGTTGGATGCTATTACAACACACAATTTATCATCATAGTCACAATACCACTATTGTTCATGAAAATCAAACCATTAATACTTCTGTACCTCCATTAACTCCTGTGCTCCTGTCTGATATAGCCAATGTACCTATCATTCTTAAAATAACAACTTTGCAAGGAAGAAAAAGAAAAAATTATCAAATTTTGTCCAGCATACTTGTAAAGCATCAACTAGAAGAAAAACAAAAAAGACAAACTGAAAGGAAAAATATAAAAGATCAAATCAATTACAACGAAATATTGCAACATTAAATTCGAAGCCACCATCAATTAAGGATAAAGCGGTCGTCGGAAATTTGAAAAGGATGTTCGAGGAAAGTGGCAACGAGGACTATGACTGAAGAAGCTTGGATCATGTACCACAAATGTAACAAGTGGGCCCACGAGCAGTGCACGAGTCAATCTGATGATTACATCTGTGATTTGTGTGAAACATAGTCCACAATAATTAAAAATTGTATTATATATATCATAACCTAATTTAGTTTCTATTTCTCCCCTGGATTGATTTTAATTACCCCACCCACTATCGGGTAAATAGGAATGACAATATTTTTTATATTCTTTATTTTTGTTATTATTATGTTAATTTTAAAAAGCTTTGCTTCCAGATTTTTGAAGTTAATAAGTAATTTTTATATCATAACAGAAGTTTATTAAATTTGTTATTTTGTTTTATTAACTAATAATACTTATTTATGTTAGGTGTTCTCAAATACCTCATTTTCTCCTAGTGGTAATATCCGACACAAACTCTACAAACTACAACTCAACTCAACAAACCTTTATACATACAGACTCACAAAATTTTCTTCTTCATAGTAAATAGTAGATAGTAAATTTGTAAAAATAGTTTATATGCTAGTCATATTACTATAAACTGTTAAGTTTCATCAAAATCCATTCAGTAATTTTTGCGTGAAAATGTAACGAAAATCAATCCTCATGAACTTTCGTGTTTAAAATATTAGTAAGATAGGATTAGTAGGATAGTAACATTAAGCCAATACATCGATGTCGCATTCTTCAATGGTTTCAAATATACAGGTATATTATTATAAGATAGCACTCTAATAACATAGATTAAATTGATGTTACTCTATTGTTATAATAAAAATATTATCTATAAAAACGATAAAGATGAATTATATTAATTTAGGTATTATGCAAAGAAAACTCAAAAAATCAATATTATGCTCGATTATGTTTGTTGATAATGATAATAATTTATGCAATATTGTATAATTGCATCTATAACTTTCCATCGTACGTATAATAATGTAATTTAGGTAATATTATGTGTGCATCACATAAATATATTTCATCAGCCAGTTATCAAAAATGTATTATGAGGAAATGAACAAACATAATGCGTTTTCGTTGGAAAAATTGAACCTGTAAGAAATAAATTACAATGTTATTATTTGTGGCTACTTTATTATGAGTTTGTGAAAATAATACTATAATTACTAATTGGTAGCATTTTTCCACAACTTAGGTACAGTTTGTGTAAATTTAGTTTAAAGGTACATTTAAGTTTGAATTAAAATAATAACTTACTTTTCCATTTGCCTTTTAATCTCGTTGGCAATTAATAAAATTGGTGGAGTTATTTGATACCGTGTATACACATTTAGGTTTTGCTAAAATGTTTAAATGATCAAATTAGTTATGATAGTAAAAGATCTTTACTCACTGATATTTCCTAAAGTACATTTAGCTTAAATTACTTTTACCTACGCATGTATCGAACTGGAGACTATTAAAAATATATTTGAAAAACAGTTTGAAAAAATTAAATTATATATATTAAATGAGAAAGCATTTCTTTCCTTTCTTTGAATATACCCGGATGAATTTTGAAGCTACGCGGTACTACCTATACATAAATTATAAATAGTATGGTTAGGGGAGCGAGTCGAAGAAATTTTCCCTTGAATTGCACGGTTTTAATTTTCGGTGGATTTGCGCAATGATTTCAAGGATCAAATTACGAACCACTCATGGGACTGTATCTGACTCATTTTCTTTGGATGTGGTATTATTTAGTATTATATATTATTATTATATATCTATAATCAATGTTTTACTATGGAGATTGAAAATATTTAAGGGCTTGTATTTAACTTTCATAAAAAGTATCAAGAATTTTTCAGAAACTGCTCGTAGATTGTAAAAATATATTTTGTATATATTTTGTAGCCAGTTGGTATTATAGCTTGTTTTTCACCAAAAATGGATTAAGTGTACTTATCTTCCACTTTCAAAGAAAACTACTTAATTTCCGTTAGTGTTTGACTAAAACGCGATTTTCAACTGAAACCGAAATTAAGGTACCTACCTAGTACCTACCTAATTAAAAAAAATGTTTCTAAAATTTGATAATTCTTCTCTCTTTATTTACAACTTATTCGATAAATTTTATAAAAATATTTCGAAATCACTCTATCGATTACCTACATATCCCAACAATGCTCGACATAACATAAACATTAATATCGACCGAGCCGAACTTTGGGTCATTTTTGATCGAAATCGAAACTGCCGTGAAAATCAAAATTTTTTACCAAAACTGGCTAAAACTGAAACCAAACTTCTATACATAGGCAATATGTTTACTTACTGTACAAACTAAAAGAGTAAATATAAGAGTTAGGTATTTAAATATGACATGAACATCCGTTCTCTAATAAGATTATTTAGATATATTGATTATAAGATATAATTTTTAAATTATGTAAGTAGGCAGATAGGGTACTGTATCAAATCAATCTGGGTATTATATCAAAATCAAAATTATTTTTTTTGATATTAATCATTTATCAATATTTTGATTATTTCGTTTTGTACAAATTAAAGTTTGACTATAACCTTTGTATTTTTTTAACTTTTCTATTAATTATAGGTAGGTTCTCAAATAACTTAAATATTTTAAAACAATAATATACGAATATAATAAATATGAAAGTCGCTAATGACCCTAGTAGTTGATGCGACTGTAAATAAAGTTAATTAAAAAAAAAAAATAATAATATACCTACCAGCTACCTACTTCCTTTATCAACCAAAAAAATCTATACTAATTTTGGTTTTCAATTCTCTTTACAGGTAGATACATACCATCAATTATATGCACAACAAACATAAATATTATTATAGAAATTACAACAAATCAACATCGTTCAATAGTTTCAATAGTTTCCTCCAAAACTACTGTAAGTTTTTTAAATACCTCATTTTCCAAATAATTATGTCTCTAGGCAAAGAAATATTATAATATTCTAAAAACTACAAAAATAAAAAAATCATGCATCATTTAGAAACTGTAGCATTTGTCAGAATAAATAATTGCTTATTTTACATAAAATTTCCGAGGCTCTATATTGAAGCAACGAAAGGAAATGAACTTAAAATTCACATATCTTAGTAACAAAATAAGTAAAGATGTGCATATACCCATAAATATATTTTTTTTCATTCGTCATCTGAATTTTCTTTACACGTGTTAACTATACCTACGTTTTGTTAATTTGAAAAATATATTAAATCTCCTTGTTGTATCAGAAATTTGTGATACACAAACTTTGAAAAAAATACATTATGTATAGCCATATAAAACATTTATGTATCTTAATGATAAAAGTAATTTTGGTTAACATCAAATAAAACATCTATCATTTGACCTTTACCCAAACAAAATATTAAAACATAATTTTCACAAATAGATAATATGTCATAAAATAAATTAAAATCGATTGTTCGTCAGAAAAAAAAAGCCGCATTTAAATTCAAAGTATGTTTAGATGTGCCTTTATTATAAAAAAAAATAATTTTCTGTTAAAATGATATTCTTAATACAAGCCAACTCAATTTTATTGCATTATGTATAAAAAACGTGATCCGTGATCGTTCATGATGATTTTACATTTTCAGAGTGAGAATTAATAAACAAGTAAGGAAATGCTATATTTCCTTTTTGATATTGGACACATTTTCTTGATATGAAACGGCAAATTGTTGCCACGTACTTTTTATCACGCTAAGCGTCATTTGTAGACGTATTATACTTATGCAAACCGAAGCATGAGAGTATGTGGAATCAGTCCATGGGTATAAACATAGTGGATATTGAAATATGAGTATTCAATTCTGCAATGCCAAGTCGTTTAATTATTATGTCAGCATTATTCTTTTAAAATACTCGCAGAAAATCGCTTTAAGAAACTGAATACGTAAAGAATAATATAAAGATAAAGAATGCAACGCACCTTGAATATGCATGTAGATTGTAAGTATGTAGTAGTAAATATGGCTACCGAACTATGCTAAAATAAAACACAAAAATTAAAGTAAGTAAATTGATATCTACTGGAAATAAAATATACCTAGTTGTACTTACATTGATGACTGATATTGATTTTCTATTCAAGAAATAAATGAAGCAAGTTTCATAAAGTTACAGTAGGTAGGTACATTATTAAAAATAAAATTAAATATTACATGAAAATACGACACAGTATAAGGTAGTTTATTTTTCATATTCCAGATTTAAATAACGCAACATTTTCATATTTTTTATTGATTAATTTATAATTTATCAATATGAGTTATAATTTTTAAATTTTAGTTTAAACACATCGAAACACCGTTTTTGGTTTCATTTTTGATATCTTTATTTTTTAACAACTAAGGTCATTAATGACTCTAATAGTGTGCCTTCATATTGACTTTGAGATCAGGTCGTACATATAGACTTTTTTAAGAAATTTTGTAGTTTTGAAGATGCCTACGTCTGTATTGAAACACTTTTTCATATTTTTTGGCAACTTGGTGGCATTTCGTTTTTTGTTGTACGTTGGACATTGGAGAAGTAAGTGCTTGACCAATCTTTCGTGATAGCAGTTATGACACTCTTCCTTTTGTTGCCTTGTGAGTAGCCCCAGATGTGTGTAATTTGTGTGCCCGATACGCATTTTAGTTATTTTTGATTGTTTTTTTCTATCCGTGACTGTTGGTGGTTTTTCCTAACAGAGGTTCTACAATTGGGTTTGTTGTGCTTTCCATGTTGTATCCCAGAGATGGATTGTCGCGGTGTTGGTCAAATTTGTTACTATTCCATCTGTGGTGGCTGCCTTTACCTCTTTGTCTGCCAGCTCGTTGCCTTTTATCCCTTAATGACTTGGTATCTAGACGTATACGGTAGTGCCTTTGTCATTTAGTTGTTTTCACATTTGGCGTATGCCCATAATTAATTGGTTGGAATTGCTGGGATTTTGTAGAGCCTTGAGACATAAGATGGAGTCTGTAAACATAATTAAGTTATGTATTGTATCATCTGCCTGGATGCTGTTTAGGGTTTTTAGAAATGCTGTAGCTTCACATGTAAAAATGGAATAATGGTCGGGTAATTTGAAACGATGGGCTGTATTTTTTGTTAAAACTGCACACTGCAACTGCTTTGGAATCTATTATTGATCCATCCGTGCAATAATGTTTTTCTTCTGTGTATTGGTTTTTAATTTCTGAAGAGAGGCTTTTGTATAATTCTGGTATTTGGTATTTTATATTTGGTGTTCGCCTAGCTTTAAGTTAATCTTCATTTTTTAGGTATTAGATGTTAAATCTATCATATTTTTCATGTAACTGTTCTCTTCTCTACGTAATTTTTGTTTCCATTTATTAGTAACGACGTAAAATAAACCCTATCGATATGTTTTTAATTGGCTTTTCACAGTGACAATAATTTCTGAATAGGTATACCTATATTAATAGACTTATCTTTTTCTATAAACTTCACAAAGCTGAACTAGGATTTTACAGACAAGACTAGAATTTTAAATTTAATATTTGTTTGAAACTATCTATTTCATTTAATTTTACGGGGTGATAATAGTAGAAATACTTATATAGACTTTTATTGTTCAAATTCAACCTCTACATTTTGATTACCTCTCTATGGTTGAAATTTGAGACGAATCTTATTTTTTAAAACGTTCTTACCAATACACATACAATGAATTCTCAGGATTGCTAACTCATTTAATAAGGATAAGAAACGGCTTACGTTCTTTATTACACCATTGATATTAATAATTAATAAATCCATTTTTTTCCTAAACCGTGAATTAGTTTAAATTAACTAAAGCATTTACATATATCGGGATAGTTTACTCTTGGAAAAAACCAAGTCATAAAATTTAAAAAAAAGATGAAATTTTTTTCAGTACTTTTTGAGATAAATGGTAACATTGCTGGAATTTAAAATAGTTTTACTTATGTAAATACTTAACATTTAATGAGTTATTAGATACAGCAGTAACATTTTAAAAGCGAAAGCCTATAATATTAATTTCCTTATGATTTTTTTATTAAAAAACGTATCTATCAGATTTGATCTGAATTTTAAAATATCTAAATATTCCTTCTCATTTGTATTTTTTGCGTATATAAATCGGAATATAGTGTTTATAAACTACCTAAGAACTCTTATTATAATCGAAAAATATAGCTATAATTTAAAAAATTTAAAACTGGATTTTTGAAGATTGCTAATACAAGCCAGAGCTTTGGCAAAGTTATATATTCATATTTTTATTAAACATAATATTTAAGTAAATACTTATGTAAGATGAAAGGAAATAAAAAGTTCAGAAGTTTTTTTATTTTCATGATTTGCCCTTGATCTTAGATTTCTATTCAAATTTTTATTGCAATTGATAAAAAGAAAACGGATACAATTTTGACCAGAAATCCTCTCATTTACAGAAAACGGAAGTCTTAAAAATTTGGTGATAACAATTTAAAAGGAACAGATTTATATCGTGTTTAATTTTCATCAGAATAAAATCCAATTTGGAACCTATTTTAACTTTGAGTTATGGAGCGCTTTGAGTATTGAACTTAGCCTTACATATTGTATTTTAAACATTTACAAGGACCTTTTTCTCGAATACGGTAAATGTATGTATTAGTGTACATAGGAAAAAACAAACATGTATTTATAATATAAGTTTCAGGTGAAATAAATTAAAGCACGTCCTACGCAAATAAATATTCGCAAGGTTATTGGTATTAGTGTAACGTACGACACATTATAACTAGATATAGCTGTTACCAGTTACCTATAACACTCAATAGAATATTCAAAGATCGAAAACATTTATTAAATATATTAATTCAATGCATTTTGTCAAAAAACGAGTATGTTTGGGTTAAAATTTCGTAAAAACGGTTTTAGATCCCCACAGATCCGTGAAGACTCCTTTTGAAATAGGTAAATAATTTTAAAAAAAAACTTGAGTTATCATGTTGAGCTATTGGACTCTTCGGCTATGAGTAGGTAACAACTTCGACTAAAAAAAGGTTGTATTTTACAGAAACGTAATTTAAAGGCTAGCTGCGTTCCCTCTTTAGGTTAAAAGCTGTGAATCCCTATATATAATGTTAATTCTATAATATAGGTAAAGTTTACTTTATATTAATCATTTAAAATTTTCTATGCCATCAGTACCTACCAACGTAATTTCATAAGAGAGTATTGTAATGCTTGTTTTCAACCACCTAATATTTGGAAGGGTAGCAATTTTTATATAGTTATCATTTTTGTGTATAATTTAGTTACTTATGTGATGCGATATTTTTTTCTCGGTGTAGTGAGAGCACGCTATCAACAAGAGGCCGGTTTGAAAAGAACCTCCACTTTGGAGCACTATTCGTGAAATTTTCTTATATTACTTAAACGAGTAAAATCAGAATTGAATGCGAGATAATTCCAAGAATAGGACTTCTATGTAAACTATTAGTACAAAGTGGAGTTCAATTTTATCTTATACAACAACTTTTTCGATCTGTAACCTTTTTCCCTACGTCCCCTAATCTCTAGTTTAGTAATATCAAACTTTCAATTCGACCAAAGCATTCAATTAAAAATTTAAAAAAATAAATACATATACCAAACATTCAATTGTTTTAGAGAAAAATAAAAAAAAATTGCAATTTTGATAATAAAGTTGTACGTAAGATTAATAAATATACATGGAATAGAATTGAGATTTTCAAATTTTGGCAAGCTCAATATTTGAACCGGATTTATTTTAATTTACTTTTTCGGCTCATTATGATTTGAATTTATAGCTACTGATCGAAATAGTTGAGATTAGGGGTTCAGGAGATTTTTTGTGTCATCTGTGTCCATTGCCACTGTTATTTTTTTTATTATTTTATATTTTTGCGTTTTATATCATACGATCTACAAAAACTACACTTATGCAACTGTTATTTTTCTTAAATATAAGTCATAAATTTACAGTAAGTATACGCCTAGTGCCTATAGAATAGACACGGACTCATGGTTTTTGATTATTTTTCAAGAAGTATGTATTCACTAATATTACAAACTAAACTCAAAATTGAGTTTAGCTAAGCTTCCTTGTAATCACATTAAATTTATCTCTAAAAATACGATGAAATCGATGTAAAAATAATCGATTTTGACTTGAATTCAAGCCACTTCTAAAATATAACTTTTGTAGATTTATAAATTGCAGCTCCAGCAAAATTAGCATAAAATACAAAGATTTAATAATTGTTAAGATTCGAGTGCATGTTTAACATCTAACCTTTCATTGACCTCATCTATGGAAATTGCCTTTATCATTCCCTAACATTTACTTGAAGTTTCATAATTATATTTAAACTATTTAATTTGAGGCAATGTTTATTTGGAGACCACAAAACCAAAAACAAACAAAAAAATGTATCTGACTAAAGTAAAAATCTGAGTTTTCTTTGAAACAGTGTTTTAAGTTTTCTTTTAAGGACATAAAAAATAATTTTCGTTTTTAATTTTTTTACAGGTATTCTTCTACTTTTACAATTAGTTCCTACTACCTAGTTACCTGTTACTACCAACCCCGGTTAAATAATTGTAAGACTAGAAAACTAACTAAATATGAAAATATTTCGTTTTCCCAAATGTGCTCTGTAGAGGCTCACATTTTAATTGATTAACTGCTTCATTAAATTACCATCCTAACGTAAGATTCCTATTACTCTTCCCCCTTAGATAAGTTTTTTTATTCCGAGTTCATTTAAATTTAAAAAAATTTTATGCTCTTTTGATGATATAAAATGATTTTTTTACATTTTAATATTTAAACTAGAAATTAATAAGAAGATACAACGATTGAAACTTGATCCATGTACTGAAAAAGCATTAAACAAGACAAAAGAATTGTTAACATAACTTTTTTAGTTCTGAGACAGCATTCTTCATTTCTCTGTCTGCGTGTATGTGGCAATATTTCGACGATAGGTATATTTTATATTTTAATAATTCGTAATAAAGAGGATTTACTAAACACTATATTGACATGTTTTATATTTAAAAGAATGTATCTGAATCAGCGGCGGATTTACCATTAAGCTAATGAGGGCCCCCATCTCTAAGTGGGCCCTGCGGCTTGAGCCTAAAGATTATTCAAAAACTTTAAAACTGTAATTTTTTTAAAATTTTATTTTTAAATATTTGTACTGAGCATAAATTCGATGATAAGTACAGAAATGTGGCAGTTTGGTCCGCTATACTAAATAAAAGTTTTATACAGCGGTTTAAAAAAAGAAAATTCGATAAAAGAATATGCCACGATACAGTGCCGAACGAAGCATATTGTGTAGAACAGGAGAGCGAAGTATTCTACATATGATATAACGTTTAAACGTAGGTATTTTTTCCAAGTCTATGTTTCTAGATTTATTTACATGCATTTAATATTCTTATTTTGTGTTTATGTACATTTTCAATAAAAAATAAATATTTGAGTTCACGGCAATTTTTTATTTAAAGTACCAGTAATACCTATATTTGAGTAACAGCCATTTTTGCAAGCTTTTTTTAGGGGGCCCTGAAAAAGCTAGATCCGCCACTGATATGAATAATATGTCTTGTTGGATATATACTTTTTTGCATCATCTTTTTTAAATACTATGATCATATTATGACAACAATAAAAAAATATTTTATTTTTAAAAGATTTCTTAATTAATTTTCTCTGAAAGAAAACGACCCAGGTTATTTTAGACATTGATTTAAAGATCAGCTTTATTTTTATTTTTATGTTTTTTTTTTATTTCTTCAAATTCGGGAACGTTTTGTTACTAATCGCAACTTCTTCAGGTTTCTTAGACAAAAAATTTTAAGAAAAAAAGAAGTTGAGATTAGCAACAAAACGTCGCTGAATTTTAAAAAATGAAAAAAAAAACATAAAAATAAAGCTGATCATAAATAACCTTAGTCGTTTTCTTTCATTTATTTCTAAGATCTGAGTAAAAAGCGTATCATCTATTAATTTTTAATACCTTATTAAAAAAACATAATTTTATGAAAAAAATGAAATAAAAAAAAATAAAAATAAAAAGTGAAGCTATTTTTTATTTCTAAGTGAGGTAAATTTTATTTAAAAAAATTTAAACAGATTTTTGGCCCCTCAGTTTTTGTATTTAAACTTCTATTTCTTAGAAAAAGCTTGGAGTTTTAATTTACACCCATTCAAAATAAGAACCTTATAAAAGTATCATTCTCTCAAAAACGCAGTTAATCAGTGAGTATCAACTATTTTTGGTTTTGTGGAATTAGGTAGATATATGATATTATTTAAAATATAATTAGGTATGTAAAGATAGATGTGGAACGACTGAAAATACTCACAACTTAGTAAATACTTACATTCAAAATCATATTACGAGGATTACGAGTGTCGCAAGATGAAATTTTTAGAAGCGTAGCTAAATACTTTACCTGTTTCTACCTGCGAACAACATATTTCGTTAGTTAAATGTCATGTTTTTTACCTTTTTACAATTATTTACATATTTTTTTTAACAATTATACAAAAATTGTTAAATACATTGTTGGTACCTAAAATGCAAAAATATATATTATCTTTATTTTTCAGCAAGACTTAATACATTACCCAATTCTATAATATAAACTCTAGTTCTTATAAAATCTAAAACTGAAAAAGTTACAAATTATTCGTACTTTTTTTGAGAAGGCTTACAGTAAAAATGTTTTTAACCGGTTCAGTTAAAATCGTCAAGATTTAATTTAAAGCTAAAAAAGAATTTTCCCATTCATTCAGAAAAAATAACGCTGCATCAACTAATAAATGGAAATAATCATTACAATGTTCATTTAAACACCGATGTGATGGAAAATTATAATAAAATTTCAGCTCCTATTGAGACCATTCAAACTTTTACCTAAAAAATAAATTGAGTTAGTAAGTATATCAAACGTTTGAGCTTTTTATTTTGACAGTGGTTTAAGTCCATTTAAAAAAATATTTATATGTTGTAATATTATATTATATATTGTGCATTTTTAGTTTTTTTAAAAAAAACTTATATGTTAATTTTTTATAAGACACGCATTTTTTTATAATATTTGGTTATAATGCACTAAAATTAAAAAAAAAAATACATGATTACATATATTTTAAAACAGTATATGGATTAGCCTTAACATCGACTAAAGCCACTTTCAAAATAAACTGCTCATTTATTTCAGTAGAAATAATTCATTTTATGCAATCTCTGATTCAAACGTTTAATTTAGAACTTTCGTGGGGGATTATTAAACAAAAAAAGTATTTTATTATAATTATGTGTTTGTTGAGTGAAGCATAACAGGGTATTACAACTTATGGTGTTTCAATGCAAAACCTACTTCTTATCCCAGACGTCTCAATAAGCATAAAATCTCCAACTACGTAACATTTTTGTAACAATTGCATTACGAAAGAATGTTACAGAAATGATACGAAATTGGATGTTTTGTGTTCACTGGAGTCCCATGATGACCAGATCCCCGTCTCTGAACCGTAACTATCACCAATTTATTTTAACTGGCAGGTTAAGTGTTTATGCCTAAATACTGTTGTATTTATGACATTTTAGATAAAATAAGTTTGGAGATTTTTAACTTAAAATTTCTAATAGGCAGTGGTAATTTTTGGTGGCTACCCAATAATCACACAAACGTAAAATAAACATAACAATTACATAAAAAAAAATTGTTATGAAACATATGAATTACGTCCAAACTCATTTACCTACGTAACATATTTACATGACTAATAAGCATACTTTTATGATCATATTACCCTATGTTACCCTTCAAATTACATTGGAAAGAAGCATCTAGATGTATAAATCTGGAGATACTTAGGTAGGTAGAGAATATATCTAGATAAATAATGACAGATTAATAAAAGGATGATTCAAATATTAATAAGTCCTCTGACTATGAGAACGAAAAAAAAAGAAGTCTTCATTTAAAATTTCACATTAAGAGCTAGCCCACAGTAAGTGTTTTGGAAGCGTACGTTTTACAAAACAACAAAACCCGATTAAGATACACAAGCAAATGCGCATTTTTAGGTAAAAACTAGTGTCTTCCGATTTTTTAAAACGCACGTTTTATGGTCGTTAGCTGCACGTTTTAAGATACCTATACTTGGCGCCATTTCGCTGTACATTCGATCGTGCGTTTAAGGTTCATTGTACAACCAAACATGTATACATTCTGGAGAAATAAAAAGCGCTTGTCGACAACTAAGTTAACGCTGCGGTGTGTACGCTGCCAACGTACGTTTAACGCAACAAAATCCGCGCTTCTAAAGGCTTAATGTGCACTAGCTGACTTAACTGCCGGTATATATATATATATGTCGTAGACACATCGTGAAATTAGCCATATCGTGAAATTAGTCATTTCATACACATTTCACAAAAAACCACGCTTTTCCCATATCAATCAACACCCACCCCGTAGTTTTACACAAAAAACACTCTTCTCTCCTTCGACCACCCCCACCCTCCCCCAAATCTATATGCAGTTTGTAAACTGTATGAAATTCGTGGAAGTAGACACATCGTGAACTTTATAGACATTTCACGAACTGCATATGGATATGGGTGGTGATTGGGGGTTTGGAAGGAGAGAAGAGTGTTTTTTGTGTAAAACTACGGTGATGAGTGGGTGGTGGTTGAGAGGAGAGAAGCGTTTTTTTTTTTTTTGTGAAATGTGTATGAAATGATCAACTTCACGATATGCCTAATTTCACTATGTGTCTACGACATACATACACACCGATGATTTTATGTTCGAAACCCAATGTTAGCTCTCAAGGTGTTTATTTTGGAGTTTTGAATTTAACAGTCGCTAATGACTATAGCACTTGAAGCGATTTTAAATAAACAAAAAAAAAATACATTGACAAAAATTTAAAATAAAATGTTTGAATTTGAGGTTGCATAAAACGTAATATGCCAGACATTAGAAAAGTTGCAAATATATGGTATGGTCGTATGGAGTTTATCCAGAATTCGCCTTTGAATAGCCTTTGATACAAAAGAAGTTGTGTCAAGAAGTTGTACACTATAGCCATCACAGCGTGCTAATCCTGTCTCCATTCGTTCTTTTGTATTAAAGCGTATTCTCCCGGTTTATTCTTAACTCGCCATAATTTACCACATTAACCACTTCTTTAACTTACAACATAATAAACCAAAATGCAATCTTGTCTTCAAAAACTCAATTTTTAAAGATTTCAATGGAGGTGAACAATGAAAACATTTCCTTCGTATCGCCGTACTATATAAGATAAATCCAATAAATTATATATCCACCTTAGACAAACTTAATTTTTGGATACTATTACGTTTATACTCTAACATCAACAAAAGATTATTAAATTCTGATTAAAATAAAACATTTTTTTTTCTAAATGGAAACAATTTTAGTTCAAATAAAACGGGATATTTGAATTAAAGATTGCATCAAGTTTTGTATGTCATGCATTTGAGAAGTTGCAAATTTAGTATGAGTTTGTTTTAGAACTTGCTTTAGTTTCACGGTTTCCACTGTGCCACATAACTACTCGTGAGAAACACCTGTGAAAGCACAGTCTATCAATTTTTAAACTCACCCATATCATAACTTGTCCCTTCTCTAACTTGAAGCACAAATAACTATTAAATAAGTAGTTTGTCTTACCACTCAAACCATTTAAAAATGACTTGATAAATGTCTTCAGGCTGCTTTACCGTACAACATGTACTTGTAAAATAGTCTAGAAAACTAATAAATATACAAAATGTTACATTTCTGTAAACAAAAAAAGGAAATCAAAAAGCAAATAAAAAAGTAAAAAAGCTCTTTTAAATTCAGTATAGATATAATATGTATTTCTAAATGATTTCTTATATATATAACCGAAAATAAAAAATTAAAATTCGGATAAGTTTATTCTTATGATACGATTATTATTTTAAAAAATCGTAAGATAATACGGACAGATAAAGTAAAGTAAACCTGAAAAAAAATAAAACAACATCCATAATTCATTTACGATATATTCGAGGCATTGATACAAACTCATACGAATCAACGCTTAAAACGGTTGATTTTTAAATTTATAACGACATTAATAAGTCATACTTAAAAACTGAATTGCTTACATAAATCGTCAAGGGGATACATTAAGCCATCTTATTTTTACTCAAAACTCTTATCTGTAAACTAATTTTTAATACTCTCTATATAGCTAAAATATTTTGGTATGTATTCCCCTATTTCATGTTTTCTAAAACAATCGTTCACATTTTATTACTGCAATGTGAAAAACGTTTAGAATAATAAAATTTTTAATATTTGAACATTGTAAAAACCATGAAATAGACAAATTAGTATACCGTCTAAACGAATACATATATGATTTGTATAGACAAAAATTTTGTTCATATAAACATTAACAAATTACATCATAAAAATGAATTCCGTACTACTTATAGGTATAATTGTTATACGGAAAACCGTGCATGTGAAATATATTTTTTTTTACTAAAAGGATCTAAACGTAGATAATTGTGATTAATATTTTTAAGAGTTCAATAAATAACCAATGAATGTATACACAGAGTATTTAAATTTGTCATACGTCTTTCTGTCTTTTCTACTTTACACAATTACACTTAATTTTATCCCATAACAACTAATGTGACGATTAATCGACGTTTAAAATCGAGAACGAATTTTCTTAATGACGAATGTAGATAAGAATTACTTATATGTTTATCAACATTTTACAAGGAATCCTTAATAAACATAGGTACCTAATTCAATTTGATTATTACATTTAAATTCAAAATTAAAAATTCCATACAAAATATTTATTAGAAATATTCATTTTTGTAATACAAACATAAAAAAAAATAAAACATGGATTTTAAAATTGAAAAATGTTAATAATAACATCTTATTTAAAACGTCATTAATATTTTATTGCTAGAAAATTCATCGATTTCAAATAAACTCTTTTTATTTCAAATTCAGAATTTAAGAAATGTTAATACAAGAAATTATTATGCCCTGAATTGTTCGTGGTAGCTTTAAATTGTACAAATTTTCGAGTAAGACTATTAAAAGTTTTTTTTTTTATCGCTTAGTCTGAGTAAATAATTGTATTTACGATTACGTTACTACTACTTAAATTACTTACATTGTGTAGGTACTAATTAAGGGATGTTATATAAAAAGTGGCCGTTAATTTCGTTCTAGGGTTTATATACAAAATTATGAACCGGTTTACAAATAAATGTAATTAGTTGTATATTACTTAACTTATTTTGCATTATGATTGTGTTTTAAATACGATCTTTAATACTTGCTGTAATGATACGATCAAATTCGAATTTATAAAATTCATTAATTTTCTAAATCGTTTTTTTGTCTGTTTGTTTTTATGAAAAGCATAAAAAGTCGCTAACACTTTTCTCGACATTTCAAGTACGTAAATAGCAAATAATCGTTTAAACGATTCGTCTTAAATAAGTTTACGCTATCGGAAAATAATGCTAGATATTATGACATAATTATTCCTACAATTATCCTTTTTCATTATTCCAATTAAAAATTTTCACGCATTTCATATATGAAATCGTGATATAAACATAAAAATACACGCAAAACTATTCTCATAAACGTTTAATTAAAATTAATTATTTTACACATCATTACGAAATGCGTATCGTTTTGCTGTTTAAATTTATGTCTAGATTAATTAAGTATATTTACATTTAAAATAAATTCAGGCCTTTTTGGCATTCTCATAACATGTTTTGTACAGTGACGAAAACACATTATTTAATTATTTATGCAAATAAATAAATAAGCACAAGTTATCTTGATTTCAGTCCATAACATTTTAATTGATGTAAAATAATAATGAGCAAATACTTGTTTTGTTTTTCTTTGAATCATTCAAGTCTTGGTATACTCTATTTTACTAATGCATTGAACAAATATAAAAATCTTATCAAATAATTTCTTATTTTAATTAAGTTAATTTTTAGGAAGAAAATAAATTAGCGTAATCTCGTTAGGATAATTTGGACCAAAATATTGGAATGATTTAAACTAAAAGTAGTTCTATTCTTGGTTTTAAAATCATCTTGAAAAATTAATAGTTTAAAGAGTTAGTAGCGTTTTGAAAAAAGAATTATTCGGCTGGTTTTTGATATTCGTGATTTTTGTTAAACTTGATACAGAAGTGGTAAATTTGGTTGGAAACGGTTACGTTTATTTGTGAACATATTAGCCAAAAAATCGATGGGACGGTACGATCGATTTTTTTGCAAAATCGGATTTCGCTCTTGGCATGAAAAAATTAAAATTTTCAGAGAAAGTTCAAATTTTTATTTTGGCAATGAATTCTATAGGTTCATCGTAGGATCAAAGGTTAAAACCAGTGATTCCCAAAGTACTCTATATAGAGCATATAATGCATACCTGCAAAGAGTCGCTATCAGTGAGAGTAAACATTGGGAGTTTATGATACGAAAAATGGATTCAAGAATATTGAATCTTATATACCTCATATGAATACACAAAGTACTTCACTACAGTTGAATTTTTTTTTCTAAGTGAGTTGCACTATTCCAGGTATCAAAAATATATTTGAAGTAGATGAATTTGGAAAAACTTAATATCAGGTGTGCATGAGGTCTACTTGTTAACCGGAAAACATGACATCTGATCCACGAAACAGTAAAGTTTGGGAACCACTGGGTTTAAACCCTATTTTGTTCGTTATAAGTCATGCGCAAGAAAAAGTTATGGCATTTTTTTTATTTTGCACATGACTTATACCATACAATGTATGCTTTTATTTTCATCTGGAACACACCTATTACCTATGTTTAAATGTAAGAAAAATAGTAAACACAATACAGACACAATAATAATCTGAACAATAATAACTCATTCTATTTTAATTAAAAAAAAAAATAGTGTGCCGTAATTTTATATGGGGATACATAATTTTATGTGTAAAGTTATATTGCATTTCAAAAATGACCCGTTGAGGTCATTTGGGTTGGCCACCCCTGGCCTAGAAAGTGAATAAATAAAAAATACTAAAAAAGAAATGTTTGTTGTTTTCCGTTGTATTAAAAGAGCGGTACTTAAAATGGGTACGCAAAGAATGTATATTTCATGGGTCATGCTTAATTTTTTTTTTAATTAAGTCAATCGCTATGTAATCTATAACTATACTATTTTAAAAATGCAAATTAAAGTGCGCTAATAATTTTCGATTTTAAGCTGAAAATGTTAGTCATAATATCTTATAATTTTATAATAAATGAAGATTGAAAGTTAGTAAATTCTTTTACTTATTTAGATTTTTAGTATTCTAAAATTATTCAAATAAATTTGATATTAATTTTTCTTTAAGGTGCTGTTAAAATATATACAATTACAATATACAAAAGGGATTTCGCGCCTCAAAATAGTTGAAAGAGCACCGTATTAAAACATAAATAAAAAGTGCCACATGAATGGGTCGTCTGGATAGTTGAGGCCGCCTCGCTTGTCAAAAAGTCGTTGGAAATTTTCAAAACTAACCGAAATAAAATCTTTCTTGAAAACGTCAATAACCTTTAAACCATGAAAGAAGAATGAAAAAATTACCATCTTTAGTAAAATATTTCGATTTTTCGCTCATTATGATCGAATTAAATGCATATAATTCAATGATTATTAGCCGTTGGTTATAATTTAAGCCAATTTTTTTAGAGATCAAGTGCGTTTATATTTTAAGTAAAACGTTCAAAACACACCACACGCTATTTGTCATTACATAATTAACTGATATTCGAAATTTAGGTAAAAATCAAATGAAATCTTATGATTTTTACTGATTCCATTAAGAATTTTATTGCTATTTATAATATAAAAAAAAATATATAAATCGCTAATAAAGTATACGAAAAACATTTAAAAATTTCCTAATACACTAACATAATTCACAACTTAAATTTAAATAGCTGGCAGTCAACAGTGGGCAGTGTTGATTTACTTGTACATTTACTAATGATGAGACTCGAATGATTCGAATTTCAGACTCAAAAACGAATTTTATGACTTTAATCGCTTATTTGTAATATATTTGTCTCGAATCTCATTTATTACTATTTCCCTAACTTTACGAATATTTTATAAATCGTTTATACAAAAAAATAAAAAAAAATCATATTATTATAACATAATGCAATTACACCATTCAGGCCCAAAATTTATAAGGTATTTATGGCTTTTCTGTGTAATTATTAGTTTGTATGAATTTGTCAAGGAATGTTACTTGTTAATTTTATTTGTATTATTTGAAGGCGCTTTCGTTTAGTTTCTTAAATATTCTTATATATTTTGTAGAAAAATATAGCTTGAATAATCTTAATAAGGCCACAATTTCAATAAATACTGAATTGAAATTTAGGTGTTTTCTTGTAGTTTAACTGGTTTAAGACCATTGTGATTTTGTTAAACGCGAGAAGTTTAAATATTTGAAAAAATATTTCAATATTTATTTTGTATTTAAAATCGATGCAAATTATAAATATAACTTGAAACAATTGAAATACTTATTGAGCCGAATTAATTTATTCACGCCATTTAACAAAACTTGAAAGCAATTGAAAATGTTTTATTGCTGCGATTGACTAGTGAAAGACCAACTTTAGTAAACTATATATCAAAACTTTGAATTTCTGAATAGCATTTTTGAATTATTGGATTTATATATAAAAAAAAGAATTATAAAAACGTTACATCAAGGACATCAAACGAAAAACATTACAGCTAAACGAATTTTTAATATAAAATTGGCATTACTAACTACACAAACATCCTTTTTATCCGCAAAAAATTGATATTAATTTAGAAATATTACATTTAAATTGAAACTAAGGATGTCTTAAGTATATAATCTAAATTAAAAGTATTAATTTTTAATATGAAAGATTGATCAAGTCTAGTTGTTATACAAATGCAGTCTTTTTTACAGTGCCATCATACGCATTTCAAAATATCAGTTTTTCTATTTTATTAGGTTTCCATATTTCTAATTTAATTATATTATTAAAATATTCGACTTTTAATAAACCACACAAATTATTATAAAGTGGTTTGAAAAAAATTCAATTAAAAAAAGGATTGTTTAAAAAGTAAACGCTGAGATCGAATCAGTCAACAGCATATATTGAGTTCATTTTGGCAGTGATACTAAGCTGGTTGTGACCCGATTCCATGATAATATCAATCGATCATTTTAAATACTAACGCGGCTCATTAATTATTACACTAAATTCTTACGTTTCTATCGACACAAATTATATTAACGGCGTTCGTTAATCATTACTTACATTTAAACACTTGCAATCGTTTTGTACAAACTAACGTTTTTCATATGTTTGAAAACTTGACTGCAAGAGAATCAGTCTAGATAATTCGAAAATATACATTTTAATAAAAATTGTTTTATAACTTGTGTTCCCAAAACATTATAAAAAAAGAAATCTACGACTCATGTTCATCTTATCAATCTAACAATTCTAATATTTATCATTAAAACATTTCAGTTTCAAGAAATCCATACTTTACAAAAATTGTAAATTTAACTATAGTTTACAAGACATACAAACTAAAAAGTTTACAGTCAAAATTGTCATTAATTATAGCACATGAAACTTAAAATATAATTTTAAAAATAAATACGTTTAAGCTACAATAAACATGAATCGTATTTTTATTGGCACTTCATCACGTAGGGGATACTCCGTTGATTGTCTTTTTCATACAAGAACTATTACTTTGTTTTCGACGATTTCGTGTTTTATTTAATGTCCCCGTTGATGACGTGTCATTTGTTTTAAACAATGTTGTGTGCAGTACATCAATAGCCGACGGTTTGAGTCCAGGAATAGGAATTGTTTTAAATGGTTTCATCTCGGTTTCCTTAACCCATTCATCAGGAGCACTAAAAATGTTTTATTATTTTAATAAAGTTGTTTATCACTTACTATAGTTGCTACTTACATGTTCTCTGGATGCCACCGCAAAAGTACTGATTTGGTTCCATCTAATTGAGTCCTTTTAGCTATAATTCGACTACTTAAGGTCATTGTGTTCCCAGAACACTCAGTCAGTCTTCCGGCAGTTCGTATTTTAGTCATATTAATTAGTCTATGTTGTAAACCTTCCATGATTCCAGCGTCGAAAAAGTCAAACATTCGAGCTTTACAAGAAAAAAAATGAATTAATTTCGAAATTTTAAAAATTCTAGTATTTCACTCAAAGGAATTATTTTGGGTTTAGAAATTCTTTTGTTTTCATAAAATAGTAAAAAATATTTACCTAAAGTTTTAAGTTAAGTGAAATAAGAAAGAATCTTCGTAAAACTACCTTTTGAGATGCGTTTTATTCCTACTTTTTTAACAGAAGAACCACCATACGCAAATAGTAAATTGTTAGAGTTCGACATCTAACAACGTAATTCTGAATCAAGCGTTCCATGAAGCTGGCTATAATATTAGACTTTTTATGGTTAAACGTCTGCGGTCAAGAATGGCCAATCAGAACATGAGGTCTTTGACGAAATTCACTGAATGAAATATTAGCTTATGTTCTGATAGGCAACTCTTCGATCAACAGTTGACCAGAAAAAAATCGTTGCTTTTGTAAAGGCATCTTAATGTCTAACACATTTGTTTTTTGTTTAATTAAGGGCTATCCATAAACCATATAACAAATTTTTATAAGAAGGAACGGTATATTCTTATGTTAGGAGATGTTAAAAACTGGGAATGTAGGTGCGATTTCGAATCACGTATCGCAAATATAATATTCCTCGTTTGTGGCTAAAGTAAAGACTATGGCGCACAGATAACGTCTATCGCTCGCCAATAATATTAACCGAGCAGTGATTAGATCTTATTGTTAAATGTTCTTATTAATTTTATTTTTTATCAACTCACGTATTAAATAATTGTTTAAAAACAATAAATTCAATTAAAAGCTGCTGTTATTTAAGGTAGTTCCTGATGTTTACAGATTGTAATGAAAATTAATAGAAAAATAAAAGCATTAAAAATATAATCCCGAATTTATAAAGATGGTTCTGAACCGAAATATAGCTAAAAAAAATTCCTCAGAATTTAAATTTTAACATGGATTTTTATAGAAAACAGATATATCTGACAGAAATAAAATTACTGTATAAAATAAAACAAATTTACAGAAATTGATGAAACTGTGTAGAAAAAAAAACAAAAGCTTTAAGAATAGGTATAATAATAAATTTTCTCCATGGATATCGCAGTGCACGAGTAATAAATAGAATATTCTTCAAATACTTTAAAGTTCACATATGACGAGAAAGAAGTGAGGAGAAAACGATTAAGAAGACTCTTATCTTGTAACAATTATTAACATGAGTTACGTCGCAAATAAGATGTGTGTAAACTTTAAATCAACAGCTGATGAGGGAGCAATCTTAATTTTCAATATTGGGTTATTTTAAATATGTTATTCTTCTTCAAGTGTTATTACATAAAATAATTATTTTGTAAAGAAAAGGGTACTAAATTAATACTTAACATTACACGGTAGATTAAATATATATATTAAACACATTATCTGGTTTATGGATAATACCTTAAAACTTAAAATATATTTTACAAAAAAATGTGGTGTGATTGGATCGAGAAGTGTACCTTTTTTAACATGACTCTGACAGAAATGCAAATTTAAATTATTTTTTAAGATCTTTTATTTAAATCATAAGCTAAGTACGCTATGTACATTCAGTGTATTGAATATTCATCTACTAAAAAAATATTCGACCTTTGAATTTCTGACAAAGCTGTCGTATGTTACTTTCTATTATCGCGAGGATATTTTTAAACCAAATTCCAATAGGCAGAATCAGGAAAATTTTAAGAAAAATCCCCTGAAATGCTACTCTCTTATATAGTTTAAAGTTAAAACAAAATGAAATAATATTTAAGAAAAAAATAGAAATTTTCCAAAACCCTTGTAACCCCTCAAAAAAAATTTATACATACCGGACCAAGGTTGTAATCGGTATCTAATTTTTTTACCGTTTCGTTTCAATAGTTTACTTGATCCGTTTTCCAATGAACGTTTTTGCTGCATATTGTTGGGAGTTCCTTCAGTCCCATTAAAGTGTCCATTGACATGTCGTTCCAAAGCAGACTTAAATTAAAGAAATTAATATAAAAATTAATGAAATTTATAAAAATTAAGCAAAATACGTAATCATGACAAATTGTTTCGGGAGCTTACCTGTGTGCTAAATCTATATCCACAACCATCTACAATACATCGATATGGTTTGTTTCCAGCATGCGAAAGAACATGTCTCTCTAGCCATGAACGAGAACAAGACTTTCGGCCGTAGACTTTACACCCTGTCCAATGGCAAACAAAATTATCTTTTGTCGCTTGCGATATCACATGGGCAATCTGCATATTAAAAATAGTTAGAAACTGTTGAAAATGGCAATGTATTTAATTTTTTTTTTTACCTGTAAATGTTCAAGCAGAGCTCCGCAGTTTTCAAATTTAGATAAGCAATCAGACCATTGACAACATCCCGAGTCCCTTGATTCTGATCTACTATCTTCCAAGTTGGTATTGAGTTTTTGTGGTGGGAATCTGATTATTTTTGGTTGGGATAAAATGGGCGATTTTTGCGATTCTATTGGTGGTATTAAATTATGGTTTGTGGTATTGACTTGAAGAAAATTGTTTTGGGTACATCGGCTAACATGTTCATACGACTCTGTACTTTCTACTTTCATTTTCTTTTGTAATGTTTCAAGAACTGCACTTTTCGGTGAAGATAATTGTTTTTGTACTGATTGTGGTGATGATTGCAATTTCAGAGAGCTGTCTGGTGTGGTAGCGGAGCTTTTTGATTTCGATAAGGAAGGAACTGTTGTTGTAGCTGTATCCACTTTTAACGTTTCAGTTATTTTGAGCGTATTTGTGCATGGAGCTGCTCCGTTTACTTTGATCGGAATCGTGTTTAGATTTACGATTGGAATAAAGGTTCCATGGAGTTTAACAAACGGCGAATTCAGAGAGGCCGTACGCATCATTTGCAAATTGTTCAATTTTGGCGTAACGACAGTCGGTAATGCTGTGTTTACATTTGATGGAATCATAACCGGGGTCATGACTGGAGTTGCATTGCGTTTGATTCTTGCGATTCCATTCACCTTGTTTGTACTTGATATATTAAACTCGGATAATGGCTTGATGGCTTTATTTGATGAAGTAAGTGACATATTTGGTGTGCCATTAATTTTCCTTTCGTTCACAGCTGGTTTTGGTAAAATTTTCCTATTCACTTTTGTAGTAACCTTAGGTTCTATACTCGCTGTTTTTAAATGATTTTGTATCGTTATCGTCCTCACATCAACTTTGGATTGAATAAATTCTCTTTTATCACAATTACCATTATTAAAATATAACTGTGGTGAATTTATATTAGTGGTAAATAAATTTATGTATTTTCCCACATCGCCACTTTCTTTCTGTTTGAACACATCTAGTTTATCACTTTTTATTGTTTTGGCAATCGCACAAGATGCATTACGGTTACCGTCTACCTTGATTGCAGCAGTGGTAGACTCCTTTTTAAACATTGCTATTGCTGGTGATTTAATTTGTGCTTTGAAATATTCAGTTATCTTCACCTGCTGTGCACCCGAATTCGAGGATTCAACATGTGGTGAAAGTGTTCTTGCTTTCAGGATTGGTCGATCTGTTGATCGTGTCACAATACCAATATTATTGGAAATATTTGAGGTAGAAATAACGTTAGAACTATGGATTATATTATCGCTCTGTGTTTGAATGGGCAGTGGTAAAGATTTAGGCAAAATGTGACAAAGTGTCGTTGGTGTTTTAATATTCGATAGTTTTCGAGTGGTTGATGTACTTGGATTTGGTACATTTTTACCATCACTAGTCGAGCTAACAACATTGTGTTGATGCGTCGGTTTATCGAGTGTTGATTTCAGTCGTTTCGCATTCGCTTGCGAATTTTTAATGGCAGTTGTTCGTTTCAAATTCGAAGACATTAGTGGTAGTTGCTGAGTATTTGATTTATCCCATGGCCAAGGCTGCTGTATGGGCGTAGGGGTTGCATCTGGTGGCGGTGTTGTGCTTTGCTGAGGGGGCATTTCTGCAGTTATTGTTTTTAGAGATATATTTGTTGATGGGGCATGAGTTGAATCTTCTCCATGACTTGATCCAGTACTAAACGGAGATCCTGGATCTGTTATATCACTAGACGCTGTACTGCTGCTACTACAGGCGGAACAGTCTGTACAACTTAGTTGTGCGACTCCACTGTAACAAACAAAAATAAAAAAATTGTTAAAAATAATAATAGAAATATTATTTATTATAGCTAATATGTGCAAGTTATGTCTTATAAAAATGAAAGCAAAAAATTTCATTGCTTGAGTTGCTAAGAAGATAATAATGGGAATTCGGACCACGAGATTCACTCTTATACAAAATATATTAAATCAACTTATATTTCGTTCTAATGTACTTTTAGTATGTTTAAATATTATTATCATGCTTATATGTAAGGATAATAGTAAACTCAAAAAAGATTCATTATTTTATTTGATTCTCAAGCTACTTGGTTTAAATTGGTCTTGAAATCGAGTCAAATATTAATTAATAATTAAACACTAAATCAGGTCAAGCAAGTTATTTCATTCCCAAGCCAACAGATCAAACACAATTTGTATAAAAAAATATCCAACTACTTGACTAAATGAATCTGTAAACACATTAATAGCAGATTTTATGTTTCAGTTTTCCACTACAAAAATATATGTATATAGCGAATCTAAAGCTTACATGAAAATATCTAATTTTATATGCACTCCGCAGAATTATTATACATTTTCAAAGTGGTCCATAACATCATTTGGGTTGGTCACCTCTTATGTAAGGTATGTAAGGTCACCTCTGATATCAGATAGATAAAACATTAATTTTGATATTTTTTTCTCGATAACTAAATCCAAGATCATTTTTGACAAAATGTTCTTTTTATGCAAATAATTTACTGTAAAATTTACAAAAATGTCTCATTGGGTTGATTTTCCTTTTTAACAATCTTAAATGTACGTTTTTAAACATTAAAACCACATTATATGTGATGTTTTTTCTTAGAGAAACATTATTATTTGTTAGACTATAATAAGACAATAAAACTGTAAATGGTTTCCAAGAAATGAAAATCTTGTGTAAGTTAGCATAACTGGTATCTTTAGATTAAAATAAATCCCCATAGATATATACAACTTTAATCCTTTTTTTAAATCTTTTGTATCACTTATTCGTTAAACCAGTAGCAACTTTAATCTGTTAACCACTGAACCATAGTTTGTTGTAATTACTGTTAACTATATCTTGAATGTATTAAACAAAAATACTACCAAAATGTGATATTAAAATGTGCCACACTGCAATTGTACAGTCGAGTTTGAAGAAAATATATTGACAAAATATAAAATTTAATAAAACACATAGTTTTAGAAAGAGATTTGTCGTGAAACCATGCAATGCTCAGCGTTCAGAAATTACTATTGTATACAAAGCACACGAGAGGGTCAATGCTCTGCTATGTATGTACGTAATAGTAAAGAATCGAAATGTAATAATTTTCTTTATTGTCGGTTTATCTTTAGTCCTTAAACATCACACGTCTATCACGGAGCCTCTGAAAATCTATACATTTTGTTGGTTTTAATTAAAGAACAATAAACTTCTTCGTATAAACGAAATAAAATTTTCAAATAATAGTTTTTCAATGTATAATTTCAAAACTTTTCTTAACACGTAAAAGAGAAAATCGGTTGGCACAGTGCCATTTTCTGTTCAAATGTAAACAGTTGTCGTCTTTTAGTCAACAACAATAATTCTTTTCGTCTCCTTTTGTTATTTTGAATTAACAATTATAAATCTACTAAAAAAATGTATGCACTTTATGATTAAAAATTGAATATCTATAAAAACCTGGATAGAAGATAAGATATTTATTTTCTGGTTCAATTTATTGTTAGAATGATCAGGTCAATGGTCTAAAAGGCTGTTTAACTTGTCAACATATTTTGCAAGTAGTAGCTTTAAGCACGAGAATAATCATGATAATAATCAGTAGACCATTTCTTAAGCAGTTAATTCGCCAAGTATAAAAAGAAGCATTCAATATTTATTTCAACAAAAAATAATTAAAAGTTTTATGTATTTATCAATTTTATTTAAATAAAATTAAGAAATGTAAATTTTATTTCACAATTCTGCACAGTTAATGTAATGTATGCTAATTAATTAAAGTCACCTGAATCGCGGGTGAAACCAATTTAATTTGATTAGTTATAAAATATAGATATGAAAAAATATTTTTATAAACAATACGATTGCAAAAGTGGTAAAACTAATAAATTTGAAAGATTTTAAACTTAAAAAGAAAATCATCAAGAGTTTTTAATCGTTTAAAGTTCCACTACATTTACATAAATATTTTTTGTTTTCATTGATTAAAGAAACCCGTAACATTTTTGAGTTATCCAAGCGTGATGCAGATACTTCATGTTAATCAATAGTTAATATTCTAATTTCGATAACGATTTTATAGAATCAATCTCTTCCATTCGATAACAACCATTACTTTCATTGCTTTGCTACAAAATAAAACATTTTATATGATAAAATGTTTAAAAAATAACGCTAGCCAATAATGTTTTTATCTAATCTTCCATTATTTTGCTTATATGTATGAGGTTGTAAAATAATCGTACTTTTGAATTACCAAAAATAAAAACCCAACCTTAAAAAGATTATCTTTTATCGTAAAAAATAAAAATCATTTATTTTAAGAAGAAATGTTTGAATTCGATAAAACTAATTTAAAATAGGTAAAATATTTTTGAAAACTGTAAAAAATAAAACGCTTAAAAAGAAATTCGGTTAATACGAAATGATACTGTGGCCCCAATATAATTTTATGATTCCATGTATTTTTTTTTCTTTTAAGACCAATTATATTGCTTAAAAGAAAAAATATTTCGTTCTTTTTAATTTTTTTACGAGAATTTTCCAAATGTTTATAAGGAATTGAAAGCTTTTGCTACATTAACAATAATTCTGGCGAGTTGGAGCATTTGAAATGCTTTGATCCTTTGATTATGAAGGATTTCTAATTGGTTACTAAAATCGCGACGTAGAAATGTTATATTTTTCTAATAGTTGAATGCAAACCAAATTTCAAACGATTAATCTTTAGTTTGTGTAAATACACAAAAATAGCAAAGTGGCTTCCTAAAAATATAGTGTCTGGAAATCTGCTAAATTTTCTATGTTTCTAATACCGAAAAACAACTAGAATACTAAATTTACCACATTAGTAAATTAAACATGTCAGCGCAACTTTGTAGTAAAAACTACAAATTATATTTATTGTTACTTTGTTAATTTTAATTATTCCTGTAAACTAATAAAAATTCTATATAAAATTAATATAGGTAGTTTTAATTACTACCTAATTCCCGGACAATTTTAGTGATTAACACTTATAATATAACTTCGAGGTCTCGAAGAAATTCTTTGTCTTTGTTTGATAATTTGCGGCCTTCTTGTTATTTTAGGTTTTGATTTAGTTTATGTATGTATAAAAACTAATTTTTACGAATATTTTATATAAAACAGTTAATATTATACCGCTAGGTACTATTCGACTCACATATCCAATGTCAGCATTATCTTGTACTAAAATTAAATGTATATTATTTTTATCTAATTAGCTCACAAATCGCTTACAAATCATTTATTTCATAGGTACAATGGGAAATGTATTGGGAAAGAGCATAAAGTATCTGTAATAGGGATAACGTATAAGAATATTTCAGAGTTACTTAATTCTGAAATTATGACATTTGTCAATGAAAAACTATTTATTTAGTGCAATAGCCACATTTTATATAAAGCTATTCATGATGCCACCTAAAACTACATGAAGTAAATATTTACAAAAATTTGACGTCATTCGTATTATAAAGTGTCGTGTATAGATAATCGTTTCCAGATCATTTCCAATCAGCAGATTAAGGTAAAATTTTAATATTTTATGTAATATTAAGTAAAAGTTTCAAAACTAAAAAAAGACAAATTGCTTACTTCCTTTTTGTGTATAGTTTTAGTCGAACAACAAATCTACAGACTATCCGACATATGCTGGAAGAAAGTCATTAGATTTTGTACAGCGTGTAAAGTTAAAAATAACCACATATTAAACATACAATTCATGCACATATGTGTATGCGTTTATTCATCATATAAAAGCTTTAACAATTTACGGGCTTAGTAAAGTAAGATAATTGTCAAGAGTTTCTTTATTCGGTCATTATTATTTAATTTAAGAATATTTGAGTGGGGTTAAAATCTCTAAAGAAATTCTATCTTCATATAATGCATCTTATTTAAAAAATTAATGTAGTGACATATAGTTTAAGAACACATAACAATATCATTCCTAACATGTTATGTGCCTTTTTAAATCCTTAGTACCTATAAAAGTGGTATGTTTACACTTTACATCTTATTTTATATTAAAAAGTATGTTAATACTTTAAAACGAATTTTCCAGGATCATAAAAATTTGTAACTGCTAGAAATTCATCAAGTCAAGTATTAGTACTTACACTTGGTGTAATGAATTGAGCTTATTTTAACTAAAAAAGAAATAACTTGCAAATTCAATACTTGATATTTAAATTTAACATTTGCCTTGAGTTTCACTTTAACTTTATTTTAAACTAAATGTATCTTAAAACTCAAATCAAATAGTGAATCTCTGGTTACAACATTGTCGCTATAGTCTATAGATAATTATGTACATAAAAAGGCAATGCTTTTCTGCATTATTTTTATTTCATTTTTACTAAAACAATTACAAATTAGGAATAAGAAATCCCTTTAAATGAACTCGAAACAACTAATTCGGTTCGTTTTGTAGTTAAAAAGAACCATTCTGGCAAAGATTAAGTTTATTAATTGCTTTGTCTTGTTAAATCCTATGTACAATTCAAAATAAATAGACAGCATAATGCTTCAACCATTTTCAAATAAACAAAGATTTTACTTTCACACTTAAACCATACAATTATTTATTAAACTTAACGAAAACTAATTTTATCATATTATGATTTAAATGCTATATGTGCAGACTGCAGAAACCTTTCTACTGTATATTGTTTTATTAAATTTATAAAGTTTATACGGAAAGTGTATTATTACAAAGTTATCAGTCATATCTGTTATCACGACGTTTCGCCTAAAAGTTACCATTACTAATGGGTATATACTATATATACATTTAGACAAAAGAAACTTTTGTTGTAAAATATTCATGTGAAGAAAATAATTTAACTTTAAATCAGTATGTTAATTTAAGACTAAAAAAAAGAATTGTTAGCATAAACAATTTATAAGTAATAAAGTTCATTAAAATGTTTTGGACAGTCGTTTAAGGGAGAGAACCGCTGTGATAGATCAAAAAAAAATTTATTTTAATTTAAAGTTTATTTTCGAAAATATGTGTATAACATTTTAGGTCAAAATTTCAAAAATTAATTAAGTGACAGCCATTGAGAATACATCGATTTCATAAAAAGGTATATCGACTTAAAACTTCAAATGCTGTTTTCTCGAAATGACTTTTTCAAACTGGTCGCATCGATAACTCAAGCAATTATATAAATTGCTTTTCAATTTTCTTTCTTTGATTTATTTATCTTTTCAATAGCTAAGGTTAATCGTAACCGATTTTGAAAACGTTAAGTTTTGCTATTTCTTAAGACTGCTTGAAACCATAAAAAAGAACGAAAAAGGGGGAAAAATTCAATTAGTCGTCATTTTGTGAAAAATCAAAATAAAAGAAAATTGCTACGTACAACAATAACTACATTTATATAAATAATAATGAATCTTTAATATTTGTTTTTCAAATAGACCGTTTTCGAAAAATTGATGTGACCGTGATGGATAAATTTTTTTTCTTTTTATATTTTTGACTTAACAGCAAAACTAATAACTTGGTAACTGATGAATATTTTTCAATAACAATTAATGAAAATTATATTTGATATATAGGTGGTAAAATAAAAAACCTGTGAACACTATACTCCTTAAGTATCCCCGTCAAAAAAATTCTTGAAGATCATTGATTTTTTTGGGTCATTACAGTGGCTATCCCCCTTAAGCTAATTTGTTGGTTAAACGAGATATCACATATTATATTTTATATATTATATATTTATAATTTTTTATGTTGATACATTTAAGGGGGTATTCTAGTCTAGAAATTTGAAACAATCTATTTTTCTTTTCTTTCATATTCTCAAAATTTAAACCTTTAAGAATATACCCTTAAGAGGATTTTCAATATTTTTGACAAGGAATCGCTGATTAAAAAATGTAAGTATTAACTACCATTGTATGGCCACTGGATGTAACTTTACCCGAAACTTTAAACGCGTTTTTCTCGAAACTGTTTATTTCAAAACGATACGCACGATTTCTCAGGTTCTACTGGACCGATTTATCCGCAATTTTAAGAGAGTCTTCTTTATAGACTTGTCTATACCTGGAACTATCACCATCCCCAAATTTCAATGTTTACTATTTTTAAAAAATTCGAAACAGTCAAAAACAGTGGTACAAAAGTTTTTTTTTTCAGGCAGTTGGCATTTTGGGAAAAAATGTTTTTCCAACTTTTCCGTAGTTCCAGACATTGCGACATTATTCTATGTTAGATTAATAATCTGTTTTTTTGGTTTCCCATTGCTAGGAGGGTTGAAATCATTGGTATCGTCACGTGCCAATTTTTTTAGACCTCCCACTTCATCAGCTGCTAATTTTTAAATTTTTTAACTTTTTTCTATTTTTTTCTGTATTCTTGTAAGGTTAATAAATAACTAATAACAAAATGATAGTAAAAATATTAATTGCCTTTTTTTTGACACTTCAAAAATTACCTGAAATTCATGCCTCTAGACTAGAATACTGCCTTTAGTCTTTTGTAGTTTAAGCGTAACTGATATAGAACAGGATGATTATTTAATTTTGAATTTTGTCATCTATAATTAATTTTACGAAGAAGGAAGTAAAGAGGATAAACAAGTGATTCTTACATTACTATATATACATAAAAGTTAAATATAGAATGAACATGTTTTATTCTTGTCAAATGAAATGAGTAATACAACGTAACACGTGGTCAATTGAAGTATATAAGAAATTGTCTAACTAAAAATAATAGTGAAAGATAAAAATGAGGTGATTAAAGTGATAGTGACTTGGATGAACAGATAAAGAAAAGTATATTTGGCGTAATGGGTGCAAAAAAAGAATAGACATTGGATCTTAACAAATTATGAATGATTGGAAAATGACAAGCATTTGTAAGAATATGGTGGAGCGAGAGAAAGCATCGGTTGTGGGTAAAAGTAGTCTTGAGTAATGCACTACGAATGTGATGTGCTGTGTACAGGGTGTGGTTCAAGACTTAAGTGGGGGATATTGCAATGAGGTGAACGCACGAGCCAAGGTCGAACGTATAGCGACAACAACACACCAAACGGCAGTATTAAGTACTATGCGTTATGACTGCTCTCTGTATTCACAGTGAGTTCAAGTTCGATGATCGATGCAAACCATCTCTTGAATACTATGAGTAGGTACACAAATACGGTTTACGGGGGACCTTTCACATACGTATATTTCTTTCATGTGTGGTTCTCAGATAGTCGAAACAAAATTGAGTAGGTCATTAATGTAAAATCACGATTCTATCACATATATCATCTGTCACCATAAATTCTTTTTGCGTAATCTCTTTAAGCCTCTTTCACATGTAGGTAAACCAATGGAACACACCGACTACTCCATTTTACACCTAGCTAGTCTTAACATTTACTTTTTTTTTAAAGATTCTCTCATAACAAAAAGGGAAACTACACCTTAATATTACATTAATTAAAATATTTTCACTATTATTCTACGTAATATTTCAATTATTAAGAAACATGAGACGAATTATATTATATTAACGTCTTAAGGATACGTTTTCCAATATATGAATTCGAGGCGATAATTCAATTTGACTGCCGCACTTCATCAACTACTTAATCATTCGCAGAACAAAAGGGTACTGTTCAAATTTATTTTAACAAAAATTAAATACTACCTAAGTCCTAATAAACAAAAACGTAAATTTAAAATTATCTTAAATCTAATGCCAATAAACTGTTAATCTACTTATTCCAAGAAAACTTACACGTGGTTTGTTTTTTTAAGCTACATTAGTTCAAATGATAAGTTAAAAATACGTTTAATGACGCTTTTGATATGCGCTTTCGATAAAAACATGTCTACATTTTTCTTTGTGCTTATTACGATTAGTTAGTAACTATTTTCTTTATTTTCTCTTTAAAAAATGTTTTCAAAAAATCAAAAAAAGGTTTTACGAAAAACTGTTTTTACTTCTTATTTTTTTTTTCTAAAAGTTTTTTTAGACCTTTAATATCGTAATCAATAACCCGAGGTTGGTACTATTCACCCATCTTTACAAATGGGCGATGTAAATTAGGTTACCTAATTTATTATTTTTTTTCAAATGGTAATAGTTATGCAAAAAAATTCAAACCTCAAACGCTCGTTGCTGAGAAAAACGAAAAATAAAATTTTATTCTTTTACATTGTATAAATAACTTGTTCCAGACGTCTACATTTTCGTCTATAAAAACAACGAACACTGTTTCGATTTCTTTTGTAATACATAAACGTCGCTAAAATTTAACCTAATGCATAAAAAAGTAACAGTGTAGGTTGGATTTTTCTGCGTAACTATAATTAAGTTTTACATTTTTATGTAAATTTAGAAACCCGTTTAAAAAAAGTAAATTAGAAGCTTCATAATATGTTCTCCGAAAAACATGATAAATGAAATAAAATATCATTATTAGATAAACCTAATAGGTACAAAAAATTTACAATGCGTGTAAAAATTATTTAAGCACAAATTATTACAATACATAATAATAAATGTATTACTCTTATCACAAAAATGTTAACAAATTTTCGAAAACTAATAAATTTAAACAATTTAACGATGAAAACTTTTATTTTAATTTTAATTTAATAAAAACGTTATTATAATTGCATCTAAAATATAAAACTCAAGTAACTTGATGTTTTTGTAGTGGCTTTAGTAAAATCTTTCTTGCATTAAGTTTAAAAGTAATAGTAAAATACATATTATGATATACTTAATTGATCGTAACGGTAACTAGTTTATCAAAGAAGATAGACTACCTTCGTGAGTTGTACTTTTGTTTTTAGTATAAACAATACGTTAAACAACACGTACCTACATATTACAATAATTTTTTATATGTACCTAAGTTAAAAACTATAAAGATGGTTCAATACGAAGTACATACTAAAATATTTTTGATAATTTAAATGGCTAAAAATGTTATTAACCAATTTTCATTCGTTTGTAATATTGTCTCGTTAAAACAATGTTCTTTTTAAATCCCTTGATAAATTCATTATGTTACAAGATGGTGTGAGGTGAAACCACATGGCAATGTGTAAATTGTAGCGTTTTAATTAGCTTAAAATTTGAAGTTTTACTTTAATTACCAACCAAGTAAAGTATAGTAAAGTTTTTGACCAGGCAATAGTTGCTCTTTATATGTATTTGGATATATTAAGCTTTTTCAAACAATCCCAAGTGGTAGAAGCTTGCAACCATTTAAAACGCTTAGAACAGTTCAGAACCGATTTTGATCAGTTCAATGAATCCAAAAATATGACTCAATACGAGTTTTCATATTATAATGATAATTATTTATCAACACGAAAAAACTTTTATTTTAACTTACTCACACAACTGGTCAAGTACAGCATTAAAAAGAGCAAAAAAGCTCTTTTGTGGACACAAAATACTTTTTTAAAATTGCACTTAATTAATATCTATAGTTGTTACTGTTGGCAATATTTTTGAGTAATACAAAAATATAATTTTATGCGATATTGAAATTTTATTAATTACAATAAAAATGTATCATTCTACTAAAATAAAGATAATGGTAAAAGAGTAACGAGATTGAATCATTTTTTATAAGCTTTGACCAATATTAAACTAAAATATCATATGAGAAAACCACAGTAATCACAATATTATCATTGAAGCTAAGATTTCTTTCTCAGTTTATTATTCGTAGGAAGTTTTAAATTACGATGATAAAAAATGAAATACTTGGGTCTTCCATCGAATAAAAAATGGAGAGCAATTTTTTAGGGTCCGTTTCTAGAGCATTCTAAAATAATTTTTAAATCTTTTTCTAACTGTACATATTTACTATTTGTCTGTTTATGTGCATGCATTTAAGAATAAAGTAAATAAGCCCCATAAACTTCATTGTTAAGAATTATAACATTTTATGGAAAGTTTAAGTGCTAGTATCCTATTCAGCAACCGTAATAAATTAAAGAAATTGTACTTTTTCCGGAAATAAGGATAAGTAGAAATAAAGTATTAATCAATGAGAATAATTTGAGTCAAAGAAAGGTTTTCAACAACAAATTTAAAGACATATTGAGTTTTAGCATTATTAAAATCACGATGTTGAAATTGTTATAGGCAGGTGTTGGATATCCGATATACGTTTAAGTACATTATATACTTTTGTTCATACGTTTATTAAAAGAAATTGCATATTTGAAAATTGAAAAAGGCCAAATAAAGGAAACATTTGATTAATTTTTATCATATATAATTTGCATTTTTATTCATGTTCTAAATAATTTATATAATAACGTTCGATACTATATCACAAAAACTATTTATTATCGAACTTCTAAACTTGACCGTGATTAGATAATGGTGAAAATCTGTCAAAAATTTTTGGTAAGATAAAGCAAATTGTATTGGATAATAAAAATAATTAATTTTTTAATTGACTAACATATTTTGTATTTTAACCATTAGGATCTATTTTATCAGGATTATCAGTAACTAAAAAATGTTGAAAACGTTATCTCACATTATGACAATTGTAAAATATCACGTAAAAATGCTCAAAATTTAATTAAAAGCAATCAAAAGTTGCTTTATGATTTAGATAACAAAAATAAAAACTTATATCCTTCGTAACTTTGAGGCTTTCAAGATTTAAGAAATATATTAAGAACCAGTGTAGACCGAATTGCTCCTTATGATTTTATTAACAAAAATAATGTATCTTTTTTTTGTATTCTATGTGAGCATGTTGGTGTTATATTTATGACAAATTTAAGTTAGTGAAGGAACGCTTAAAATTTACCAAAAATGACAAAAAATTTTAAAATGCTATTATTAAAAAATATTAAACTATATGCTTCACTTACTTTGTACCATTTGAATTATTGACATTCATCACAACAAATAATAATTGTCACGAGATTTTCGTTATTATTTAGATCCAAAAAATAATTGATAACACAAATAGTCTATAGTAATCCTTCGCACAAATACTTTGGGGAAGTACTGAGCACATCATAAAATTTTATATAAAAACTAAATTTCAATGTCTACAGATAAAATAAAGCCTCTTCAGTGAAGTCCCCTAGAACGCAACACTGGCCATGTGAACGATTCATTAACAATTTTAGACTACGCGACCCCACGTGAGTTTTGATTTGACGAAAATATTTTGTTTTTAAACTAAATCGAAAATACCTTCATTTATTGCAAGTAATTTTCATTTAAAACCCACTTCAAAATAATAAATATTACAAACCAATGGCCTTCAAATCGTTAATCGTTACAATGCAATAATTTTAATAGACAAAAATTGGTATCTCTACCACAAATTCATTATTTCTTAAAATATAATAATTATATATTCATTTATTATTTTATTTTCAATGCATCAACACCTAAAAAACTATCAAACTACGATCAAATTATCCAAACAAAATTATTTATTTACGCCTTTTTCAAGACAAATACTAATTTGGTGTCTGTTTTTCTTTCGTCAAGTTTCGTTCAACAAAAACCAAATTATTGTAAAACGAAGATAAAAGGTCATATCGTCACAGTTACTTGGATTGAATCATTTAAACATCACGTTGAAAAATAATTTCTTACTTCATCCATTTTTTTATTTTATTCCAAGCTCCGACTCCGGCTTGAAAATCTCCTCAGGTACTGAAACCTTGATATTATATTACTTTAGAGACCTAACACTAATTATACTCTATTTCTAGGTACTGCACCGTAATTAAAATTTCTATACAAAAAAAAACTTTTTCGTTTTTCTTTGAAGTTCTAACGAAAAGTATTACATGGTTTCAGCTTTAAAATCCTCGAAAATATAAAGATTTTTTTTTCAAGTTCTTTATTCAACAACTTCTATGAATCAACAGTTTTACAACGAATAATAAAAAGCACATCTGAACAAAATAATATCAACAAAATATTTACCAAAGTCGATTTGTACGATCTTTCCAAATTTATATTTCAATCAAATGTAGACGAGGAAGCATTGACCTTAAATAATTTCGTTATAATGTCATAAAATGTCCCAAAACTCAAACAATAAAACATATAAATAACTTTGGCAAAATCTATATTTTTTAATGTAACAAAAGAAAATAAAATCTTTCGAAACAATTTACTAATTATGGTCATTTATCCAAATTCCCTGAACATAATAAATATTTGCATAAATGCATCGCTCAATTAGAGAAAAAAAGATTCTAAACATGCACTGTTAAATTGTTAAAGGTGTGCATAATTATTTTTTGTAATCGTAAGGTAGAGTTTTGTTAAATTTTATCGACTATATAACAAGGAAAGGGCCCTAAACTAACGAGTGCAACGCACACAGATCCTGCGTGAGATAATGTCACAATAACGCGTTGTTAGTACTCAGTAAAGCGAGCGCATTAAATGGATATTTCCGGTGCACGAAATTAGAATATGTAATATCAGTTTGTCTACACATCATGTAATTCACACTCCTTACCATTTTTAATAAACGGATGTTAAATGTAGGTTACACAAAATATTTTGAAACCATTTAACGCCATAGTCTTTCAAGCGCCTTTTAAAAACAATATACGATATACCTATCCTAAATGTTTACTAATTATTGCTAGTCCCTATGTAACATTATTAATTTGTTCAATAAAATACATTAGTATTTCCTTTCTCATCGAAATTTCATAATTTTGATAATGTTATTTGAATTAGTTACAACATTTAGATGTAACCAACTGTTGTTAGTTTGTATTGATTCATAATCCTTCAGTACTTTATCTAAATAATAATAATATAATATCTTATCTACATGTTAACACTACCATGTAACAAGTATAGAAATTATGAAACATACGCTTTCATTTGCTAATTTATATTAGTTGAAATGAATTCATCATTTGATTAATGTACAGTTTCCTTTTAATTATATTATGCTTTACCTTTACGTGTTAAATTAATTTTATTCTATTTCCATAATATTATCATTCAAATATGAAATCCTGTTAAGAAATTCATTTAGCCGTATGGAAATTCTTATTGCATAAACATTAAAAAATAAATCTCTCCGACGTGAACGATTTAATTTTACTGTGGTTTGAAAATTTACACCGTTTTATAAAACATATAAGTAAAAATAAAAGAAAAATAAGAAGCAATAAATTTAACAATTATTTTAACTTCTTCTCACTAACTTTTAACTTCTAAAAGAACCTTTTAAATCCATCCGAACATATTTTATTGTTATATTAATAAAATATCTACTTACTTAATTGATATTTTTTTTAAAGTCGACAATATTTTATTTTCAAATTTCATTCAACTGAAACCAAACTACCATAAAACGAAAATAAAAGTTATAATATCACAGCTACTTGTTCTTTGTTAAGATTATGAATCTTAAAAATTTTAAGTTTGCCTCCACAGAAGAATTTTGTCATCAAAATATGAATAATGAATTTCCATTAAATTTCGACTCAATATCACTGCCGTATTGGAAAGATTGTGTGTACGAATAAGATAATCTTTGGTTTCCCTGTCCCCATTTGAAAAATTGTGCCTCCGTTCGTAAGAGGCATTAGAAATGAACGAATTTCATCGAAATTTGGTGCCACGGAAGCTTTAATTTTGGAAACAACACACAGAGTACTTGATATTCTGAAAAAATGTAGGGTTCCTTCAGGATAGCCACAGGAAGGAATGTTTACTAGTATGATAAAGAGGGAATAAGAATTTTACAAAATTGTGTTTACAAACAAGAGAAATCTGGTATCACTGTTCTATTATTTACAATTTATCTTCCCCAAACCACTAATGAACCTAAAACTTTGGTTTTTATTTACTTTTTTTCGCTTTGAATCATTTTGAAATTGTTTTACTACTTCATTTTTGATTATCAACCCTTATGTATTACATTTAAATATTAACATAAATAGTAAATTCAAAAGGTTAGGATTTTTGTATTTAATTCTTGAGCATGAATCTTTAGTGGCCTTCATACACGTAAAAATATGTTGTACAAACTTTTAGAACTTGCGCTGCACAAGAGCTGCACACAAAGGAAATAATTTAATAAAATTTGGTTTATTAAATAAGCATTAATTATGTTTAAAAAAAGTTCAAATTATGTAAAGAAAAAGCGACGAAGTATTCCCGTTTTGTATGATTAATTTTTTAAACGACAGTTGAGTATAGATTTTCAATATTATGGCGATAACATAAAATGCATGCAGAGAATAAAAGTTATATTACATACAATATGATAATAGCGGCATGTAGAATGTGGATACAGAAAACAAAATGCAGAACGATAAAAATATGGGTTAAAGATTGATTACAAAATCTAGACTGATTTTCTCATATACAAATGTTTTAAAATATATAGTAACAACATTAGTTTTAATAGGTAAATAAACTATTGTTGTTATAAAAGTTGTACAACACATTTCTGCATAAGCCAACAAGTTTGTATAACATTGAAACCACACCCACGCTTATCTATTTCGGTTTGTTTTAATACAACTAAGTCTTACAACTTGATAATTATAATTAGACTTGTCCCTACTTATACACAATAAGATTTCACTCCAACCGAACCAAGTTGTTCAACAGATTTGCTCAACGTGTATGGAACTCAGTTTCAATGCAAATGTTTTTATAACATCTTGTTTGTAACGTATACACCTTACAGTATAAAGTCAATATTAATGGTTATACTTTCGTATAAAGTTCAAATACTCTTAATCAAAAATCAGACACGGACCGAAAACCGATATAATTTTTGTGACAGATATGATATTTTAAGTCTGAAATCTTTTTATTAGGGGATTCAAAACTGATTAAATGGACGACTGACTACTTAAATTATTACTTTTTAACTATATTCTATACCTTTTATGTACTATTAAATATTTTTCCAAACATATGAAAATCGCTTTGAAATCGCAATACTAAGTTAGTAAATTATAATTTAAAAAGATAAACTGCAGAACACGTAGTTAAAGTGTATTTTCAGAAATGTAGTATTTCATAATGCATTATATGTTACAACTACGACTATTTAAACTATTACGGTAAAGAATTTTGTTAATTTAAGACAACCGATGTCCAATCTTATGATTCAATAGGGATCAAGACATAATCTACAGACATAACTACTGTTCATAAAATATGTCATATCATAATTTTGTTGGTATGTAAAAGAAATATTGAAAACTCTTTCGAGTATTTATTATCAGAAAGGAAATACATAGATATAGTAGAACTTAACTGACGCCGACGTATTCAATGCTAACTAAAACTATACTTTCTATAGTGGGATGATTTCTTTGATTCTCATTACAGCATTGCTTTGATGTATTATTTAATTTAAAAAACTGTTGAATCCACTTATCAAATATGTGTTAGTGACCTATATTAAATATCAAGCTTTATCATTAGGGTAGTGTACAAACAAGGGTTGTTGAATACAGTTCCAGTTCCCCACACATTTCAAACTGTGTAAATATATTTGGCATGGGGTGTACTTTTCCACGGCGACTTGTATTCACATAGTGCATTGGATCAATACTTAGGCCCATCATCATCATCGGCCACGTAAAATCTGAAATATAAGGGACATTTTCGAGTAAAGGAGAGAGCACTGAGTTATACACTAAAATCAATAGCTCACTCTGTCTTGTAAAACCCATATATTTTTTGTTTGATGTATTCCGGCTGAAATGCGTGAATATAAAAGATAATCAATCCTTGTTAAATGTATTTTTATCTTGATAATACTATGCATGTGTATAGCAGGTTGTGATTCCTATTTTTCAACTGCACATAACTGGGATAAAAATATCATGCATAATATTCGTAATTTCTTATGAACATAGTATTAATAGTAACAAAAGAGTCATCGATTTAATGGTTCTAGATACAATTATAACAAAGGTCTAAATGATATCAACACAATGTAAAGTTTCGAAATAGAATAGCATCGAGAAGAAAAAAATGGCCAACACAAAGTTGTCGTCCTTGACTGGTTTAGTCTAATGCATTCTCTGCACATTGGACCAACAAACTAAACTTTAACCATCAACATTTTACATTATGTAGGTAGAGGTGATGACAGAATTGCAATTTTTCTTTTCTATCAAATAAATATCGCTTTATTACACAATTATCTTTGAGAATATTCAATAATTATTATAATGATTCAAGCGATTTGTATTACTATTCATAACATTGTGAATTTAAAAATAATATGTATATTTTTGGTGATTAAATTATATATAAATATAATTAATCTGATAAGAAAATAACGACTAATGAATTTAATGAATGGTGTTGAACTATAAGTTTAATATACAATATCTTAAAAATCTTAATAAGTAGGACATTTTAAGTATTTGTATAGGTACTAATTCCAATTAGGTAAACGTTTAATGTGTGCTTAAATACAATAACAGTATGTATTATTATTGATTAATTAAATCATTAAGATACTTAAACATAAAAAGAAATCTATCATCAATTAAAAACATTAACGCTTCTCATTAATTATTTCAGAATATATACACTTACATTTTTATTAATTATTCCGTTTAAAGCAACAAATAACTGCACCTGTTTGCCTCTATAAAACGTTTTTATTATTTTCTTTATAAATATTGCAATTTATAAAAACTGTTGTATTTGATATTTTTGTAGTTTGATAGCAATTATCTTTTCTTATGTATAACAAAAATAAGGCAGACTTATTAAATCAAACAATGACTTAGATAACAGAGCTGGCGGAAACAGAATGTTGTTAATTTCAACTTCCTTTTCCTTCAAAAAAAAAAGTCAATAACGCGACTCTAACCACGATTACTAATTGTCTTACCTTTTGTATTTCTTGAAAAGATCACTTTTTAAATGATACTCTTAAGTCTAAAGCATGTTATCAATAAAAAGTTTCTTTTTTTTGCAAAATATATAGTTTTTGGTGAAGGAAAAAATGACCTCAGGAATATCAAGTTGTTTTCATAAAAATAATAAATAAATAACAATGATGATACGTCTTGGAGAAAATGCTTTGTATATAGTTTATTTTATATAATACGTATATAAGCACATGTTTGCATCGTCAGGAAAAAAATAAAACTGTGTCAGCGGCTATTGGTACTTATATGCATTATCTTATGATAAACTTGAAACACATGTTTTAAAATAATTATATCATCTTCGTTACAAGCCTTCACAGTTAGAACATGAAGGTGATTGCATGGGAAAATAAAAAAATAAAAAATCTGCCTCAACTAGAATATTTTGCATTAGGTAATAAAATGCTTCCCCACTTAATTCGTTTTCATTTCAAACGAGAAAAAATGCATCTAAGTATTACGACGATACTTTCACTTTGAATACAAAGAGAAATAAGTAATATACTTGAAAATCAGTTTGTAATAGAAACTTCAGTTGCATAACTTATTATTTACTCAAGGCTGCAATTAAATACATATTTTTATTAGAGATAAACTTACACGAATACTAATCTACTGGAAGCATAATTGAAAATATACTTTTTTCCCTTATTATCTCCCAAGTACGTACGTTTAAATTATTTTCAAATCATATTCTACAACATTGAATTAAGACCGTATCAAGTAAATACCAAACATAATTTTAAAATAAAAACGATTATCATGTTAAAATAACTGAATGAGATATAAAATAAATGAGATATGACATCACAATAGTTCTGAGGAATCTGAAACAGTCAATTAATTATTACAAGTTAACAATATTATAACAAATGTAATAAATATGGTAAAGGTGCTGACCAATAATACAAGAAAGCAGCTGTTTATTTGGCGAACTAACCGGTTAGACATATTAAAGTGTGTGCATGTTTGTCCCGCACGTTATGCACATGCATATAATGTGCAATGCGGGCACATCCTACTTCTGTACATTCAAATAATACATTTTTTAAATATAACACTGAGTTTTACACTTGGACGAAAGATTTCACACGTTTTATCTATATGTAATAAAACAGATATAACCAATTGGGAACCACATAATAATAACATACAAGTTATTATCGTCTTTGCAGAAGAATCAATTGTAATAATTACATAACAATACTAAATCATTGACGTTAAAGCAAATGATTATCATAAGCATATAAACATTTTATTTGTAAGTACATGAAACACAAATATATGTATTAAAAATTCAAATGTTATATAATGATTTTCAAATAGAATTGCAAATTGAAGGTTGCACGAATCAAAACTATTGAAATATTTCGATTTAGAATTTATAAGTCAAGTTCTATGTACCTACTTACATATTATTTAAACGTTTTTCTTGTTACTGATATAAAAATACAGAAAACAACTTTTATTCTTACTGAATAGTTAAAATTTCTAACACTTTGCCATTCGCAATTCTATTGGAGATTAATCGTTTTTTCAATGAGTTTTATTTGAAAGTGGCGCTAAAATAGCTCTTTACTGTACTCAACAGCCATACTTATTACATTTTCAGATATAAACTCGAATTGATGCTGATTATTTGAACAAAATTTTATAAAAACTTTGATCAAAACAAAAGTACAAACCTATGAAGATGAAAATAAAACTGGTCGTGATAACTAAAATATAATTTTAATAAAAATGAGGTTGTTTTATTGATTATTATGTTAACAAGGAACGGTTAAAGCACAATTAGACACAAGTCATTATTTTTACGAATGATAAAAGTACCCTTTTTCATTGATGGGTATATCAATTTCATACGGTAAGTTAAAAAAAAAATGAAATAGTCAGTTTTTAAATGAAAAATATATGTATCTTTATTAAAAATATATATATTGTAGATATTTGGCTTAAATCTCTGAAACTATAGTATTTTCCCAAAGTCTAAATCTATTTGGTACAAGCCTTACTCTCCCGAAAATCATCTTCATAACACCCAGTATAAATAAGGCTTCGTAATGGTAAGGAATATTTTTAAAGTAAAATTAATCAAATCATACAGTGAGATATATCCTTTGAACGCATGAAGCTGTTTAATTTAGAGAAAACATAATGTTACACTCAATTCTTCTGTTTTTGGTGGTTTTAAAAGTGGTATATCCTAAAATTGGTATTTTTGAACTTGTCTCACTGTTGCACTGTGGTAGCGATATAAAGTTAGGAGTCAATCAAGTGTTTTGACATGAAAATTTGTAAAAGTTGAAAAAGTGGAGTTAATCGATGTGTGCACTGAGCGGCTCAAATATTGAGACATGTACGAGTAGATACTATACAAATAATGTCTTGCAACTTCCCATGCTCTGAGGTCATATACACACAAAAAGGTTGGAACTTTGTTAGGTACAAATTAGGTAGATAAGTACAGGAAAGGAATAGTAAACTTAATAGCTAAAAAGTGAAATAATGAGATAAAAATTTAAGAACAAATCATTAAATGTATCTACGATAATAATAGTAGTACCTACTACAGAATAAAAAAATACACGAAAAAAAAAATAAGGGATTTTTGTTAACTTTTATTTACTTAATTTGTGCCCTACAAATATATTTAAAGCTTATACCTATTTTAAATATTTGCTTTCTGATAATACTAGTGTCATAATACTACGCCATTTTTCTTTAAGTTTTAGAGTTAATGATCGATTATGTGTATGACAACGAAAAAAATATTAGCGAAAAGCTAATATTCGTTCGGATATGATAATTATTCATTCGAAAAATATTTCAAAAACCAATAGTACGTACTTACTACACAAAAACCTAATAGTGAAAGTCATAATAAGTATCTATACAGAGTGTATTTATGAGTAAATTGAACTTTTTGGTTCGCATGTGGTTAAGTACATATTATAATGGTGTACGTTGGTGTTGTGTGGTGATATGGAATAATTATGGTTGGAACTTGGTTTGTTAACGGATATTGAGAACAAGAAAATGTAATCTTATAGATATTGGAAACTGAGTCACTAAAATACATTAACAACATTGCCGTGACATCTGTAAAATTGTTTGCTTAGCTTTTAAAGTATTGCAAGCAGTACAAAGTTGCTCTTTTAGTTTTCCTTAAAATGATTTTCAAACGAATGTGCTTAAAAATGAATATTCTTAGCATATTGTTTTTATTTCATAATATTTTCAACTACTTAATATAATATACAATCAAGTACTAAAATTGTCCTGAACTCTTTCCCGGTTGGTTGAAAATATTATGAAATCCCAAATTAAATTTTATTATCTCAAGTTGATGGGATGATAAAGAAAAATTGTCGAAATAGGGGTGCAACATGAAAAAGTGCATTTAATCAGAGTGAGAGACGAGTAGTTTTTAGATAGTGACAGATTGGACCCCCTTGTTTAAGAGCTTGAACTCCGCCGGGGATCAGTTTATGATGACGGGTGCAGGCGTCACGTGGCTTACAAAAGCTGATCCTTCGACAGGCACATTGTATGTGTCCCCCTTGTTCTTTTATATGGAGACGGGATATAGAACTGGGATTATTAATTATATACAGTATGTGATAAAAAGAACATGGTAATCAATAATACGAAATTTGCCATTTGTGAAATTTTAACTCAATGAGAACATTTTTAATTTAAATCTAATCCAACAGTCATAACTTATATTTACATAAATAAGATTATTCCTTATCCTAAAAAATACGTGTCGAGAACCCTATGACTAATCATTTTAACTTAATTTTAATATCTTTTATTTATTTAATGATAATTATTGAATTACAAGATATCTGAAAATTATCGAAATACAATATATCTGAAAGAAATGTCTACCGCAAAACTAGTAAAAAATCTATCATAAAGACATATAAGCAATATACATATATTTCGTTTTTAAATTCTAAATACATTTATTCTCTGTAAAGCAATAATTTTTTATCAGTTTAGTGGTAAAATTAATCAGATTGTTGCCTTCTAGAATAGATGGTCATGTAACAGTAAACTTCAATAGTTAAAGTTCTCTTTCAATAATCTATTATCAGTTTCTGTTGAATAAAGTTACATCGAGAAAATACAGTAGCCGTGAATCAAAAATTATAATCATTTTAAGTTTAATAGCATGAAATTAACCATTTTAAAGTTTCAAATCGATTTCTTTTGTTCAGTTTATCTCAAAAATACAATCTACCATGTAAAAATTATTTATCACTTGTGGTCTATGAACTAATAGTTATTATTAGTAATTATTAAAGAAATTAAGGATATCAATTATCATACGATACATATTTGTTTAAATTTATCACAATAAAGCTAAATTAATTCCAGTTAAAACAAAGCAGTTTGAATTACTATTTCAGTACTATTATTTGATGGCGCTCATTCATAAAGTATCTGAGGTGCCATAAAGTGTAATAGTCAAAAAATTAAGCAGTTTGGCTTTACAATTGGTGAAGTTGACACATTTTTCAATGCTTTTTTCACGACAGTATTGATCTACCTTATTTATTGCTACTTTTTTAAAATAAATCTCAAACTGCTAACAATATAACATTTTTATTTACAAGTTCTAAATAGCGTATAATATAAAGTTCAATAGTTCAATTCAAAAGCGACTGAGTAAACGGATACGAATAGTAAGAGACTCAATCAATTCTAGGGTTTCACAACTAGACTTGGCTTTTAAATTGCTTGACTTGATTTTCAAGTTACTTGACTTAAATCGGCTTAATATCAAGTTAAACTTAAGTTAAATTTTAATATTAAGTCAATAATTGACTTTGCAAGTTATTTCATTTCAAAGTTAAAACACATTTCTCAATTCATTGCACAAAATGTCCAGTTACTTCTTGCCTTGATGAATCTCGAATCAATTCTGAACTTATATGAAGTTGTTGTAAAAACAATATTTTTACGTTGCGAACAGTTAGAAACTTTTTAAGATAGACCTAATCGTATAGAAATTAATTATCATAGTAATTTTTTTATGTATTGCGAAATCAGTTTTTATATTTCTTTTGATTGAAATCTATATAGGCTACAGTATAGTACCTAGTCCAAGAAAAGTTGTTTCAGATAATTTAAAAGTATCGTATAACAATTCATAAATTGTTTCGTTCATATTTACGCTTTAAATTGTTATGATTAAACACTGAACAATGAATAAAAACATCTGTAAAAAGTTTTATAAAATCTATATGTCAAGGAAATACGTATTATGCTTTATTTATTTATATTGGAAGAAGTTGAACAAATTTAAAAAAGTCTGGCCTGAAATCGTCGATGCTTCACCTGGCGTTTTACCCTAGGATATAACTATTATAAGACAAAATAGAACCCTCTACGTTTGACTTGTTAAATTTTTTTTCTTTGGTTTCCTTTTATAAAACCAGTTTTACCTCCAACTATAACCAAAATTACTCGACACAATGGCCTTACGAAACATGTGTAGCTATGATTTGTTAAAAAATATTTTTATAAATACAAAATAGTTATTAAAAATAGAACTTATCGTAAACTGATTTCGTTGTAATTAAAATGTGCATGTAATTGAAGTAAAAATCGATTAACATTAATTATTTATAGTATTATAGGTCAGTGACTTAAACTACACAATGGTAAATAAAAAAGTAAAAGTGTCAATGAATTAATTCAAGTGCGTGAGTACAAAAAAAAAAATATTATGAAAGAACTAAAAGTGAGAAAGAATACTTTCGTTGTCTCACGGTCATTATCAAAACCTTCACTGAAACGATCAAGATCGCATTGACAAAAACCAAAATTCATAACTCGCTAATATTACATAAGTCGAAAATAAACGATAAATTACATATTGTTAAAATATTAAGAGAAATTTTTGCATAATATCATTAATCGTTCATTCACTTTGTATACGATTACATTTAATCAAATAAAAATATCTATAAAATTTTGACGTCATTCTAACATGACTAACAAATAAACGAGTGAAATGAATTTTTAAAAATTGCTCGTATCTATCTTTAACAAAATGAAAGTAAAACTAAAGATATCGAATTTAAATTTTACGTATTAATATAATTAAAATCTGTGATATGAGGAAAACGTTATATTTTAATCTGAAGATGAGTAAATTTCAGTAAGTTAATGATTTAATTTAAAACTTAGCACCAGACAGAAGCAGGATTTTAGAACTACTACATCGTTTTTTCAAGAAAATATACTTTTAAAGTCTAGAATTCTGTAGTTGTTTCGTAAAATAATTATCAAAGTAAGTTTTAAGCTTTGGTAATTCATCAACTCATCAACCTCATCAACTGCAGCTTAATTATTTTTTTTTTTAATTAAAGTCGCTTCAACTTCTAGGGTTATTAGCGACTGAGCATAATATTACTATGCCTAATAAATAATAAAAGCTACTTAATTAGGTTCCCCACAAGGTGGAAATGTTAAGAAAAAATCTTAAACTACCAAATGAACCATAGTTAATGACAGCAAAATAAACAAAAAAAAATCAATTAAAAATTTAAAAGTTATAGCTTTCCTCAATTCGCATCAGGTGTTTTTTCTTAATTTTTCGGGGTATTTTATCAATTTTACTGAATGAACCTGACATTTTTAAATGTCTTTAAATTTTTTGAAAATAGACCCTGATAACCAACATGTGAAACTTATCACGAAGAATACTTAAAAACGCGTCGTCTATGTGATATATGAACTGTTATAAAGTTTGTAGTTGTAATTAACTTGATAATTTTCGTATTAATCATAATATGTAAATGTATAAGGGTTTGCTGCACCTGTTATAGATAAAGTCATAATCTATCTACTTAATATAAGATATCTTGTAGATATCACGCGACTATTTGTTTCACATTTACCTGTTAGTGCTATCTAATATATAAACCTAATTGATAACTATCTATCAAGTAGACTAACTGATAACTATTTAACCTCTGGAGCAGAGGTTAAAATCTTCTATACTTTCTCTTGGAAGAACCTCATAATTACGTAGCACATAAAAGAGTTTGTAATAGGTCAAAGTAAAGTTGATGACCAAATACTGATCACTTGTAAAACCCCTATTAATGTTCTAGAAAACCTTAGAATTCTGAAAACCCCTGGATGAAGATCTAAAACCTTAAAAGAACTAAACAAATTGATTCCAATTTTTAGACGTATGTTTTATAATTTAGGAAACAATTTAGTCTAGCCACAAATAAGAACAGACCCTTTATCAATTTTATAACTATTTGTATGTACTGTTTAACATTACCTTTGTCAATTACTAGGTCTCTCATGATAAGCGAAATTTAAGTCACTTGATACAGTATTACGTGGTTAATTGTTTTATGGTAGATCTATTCGATAATTTAAAGAAAACGTGTCGAAATAAAATAATTTATTAGACAGATATCTTATCTATCACGTAGTTATCTAATACTTTATCAAAAAATGGTAACATAAACCCTATAACTAATAAAAGCAAATGGTTTTATAGTTCTGAGTGTTCATGAAAAAAAAAATATTATCGACGTAATTAGTTTTTCTTTTTCTAATCTCTTAAAGATATCATAGCTAATTTAAACGACAACCCTCGTATAAATACGCTTATGTTGAACGTTCGAACAAAGAAATTTAATAAAGTAAAAAAAATGTTATTCGAAAACAAATAAAACTAAAAAGATTCTGATTTATATCGAGTTTTATATTAAAGCTGAATTCTTAATTTTTTGTTTCGTTTTACTCTGTATTCTGTAACGTTGATAAGTAGGTAGTATTTATGTGAAGAAATTAAATAAGCTGTAACTTAATAGTTAAAACAGATTTTTTACTTGGCAGTGATATTTTAAAGAATTAAATAACGAAAATAGTTCGGAACTTCGCAACATTTTAATGGAATTATGTAATATTCCGTGCAGCGCTTGAGTAATTTTATGCTCGTTCCGTTTGTGATTATTAAAATTAAAATGTATAATTAAAATCTTCGATGAGATGAAATTCAATGTAAGCGAGAGGGTAATAAGAAACGTTTAGTAATTTGATTTACTTCGACGAGATTGAATGTCCTAATTCATTAGAAATGGATTAATTTTGATGATTTTTATGTGAGTTACGAAAATGTAACTTCCTTTTAATAGACAAAATCTGAGTTTGTTGTAGTATGCTCATAGTCGATTCTATTTAGATGCGAGACGCATGACAGACGAGAGGCTTTGAGTCCAACGACATCGTGTTCCCAAACAACTTAACTCGTATATAATTAAAATACACCATGACTGGTGAGTTGTGCGCGGTGGACACGTGAGGAAACCACCAGACAGGTTTTCATTACTGCATTCCTCATCACTTTTGCACTATGCGTTCACATTTAGGTACCATTTCTAGAAAAATTTTCGGATTGAACATTTAACCATTGCGACTTCATGCTGTAATGTAACGCATACCTTGTTATTGCATAAATGAATCAAACGATAACGTTCATAGAACTACTGTTGCTTCAATGCAATGCACAAAACAAAAATTCTACCACATATTTTATTGTGTTGTTTGTACCTACATGCATATATGTTCCCACTGAAATTGATTGTATGCATTATTATTTCTTAGTTATAATTACCCTTTTTAATTACTATGTACTAGTTATAAAAGAGCAATTATTATTTAATTCGCCGTTTTTTCATTGATACTTGTGCATTAATACAATATTTCATTTGTATATAAAAACAAAATAGTTTAACTGTTTCTTTTTGCACGGTGTCTACTAAACTTAATTCGGGTTAAATCAAGGAAAAACACTGCTAATCTTACACATAGATTCATTGTTTTAAGATACCTATATAATTTTATCTTAATAAAACAAAAAAATCAGAGTCTAGACTCGGTCAAACAAAAAAATGGGGGAACATTATGGGCTTTTATAGGATCCGATGAATATGAGCCAAAAAAAAATCTGGGCCCGGATGATTTTTTTTTTGTAAAATAGGATTATACACTTCTTGAAACTTAAAAAATATCTGCTGTGACGCACCACAGAACTTAACACATAAAAACCGTACCAACATGAAACACGCTGTTGGTTAAAGGAACATAAATAAATCCCACGATTGGATAAAAAAAAATAGAATAATATATTATTGTGAACTATGTATATACGAGCCACCACCCAATATCCCAGAATCTCGTTTATTTGAATTTTCCCAGGAAAAAGTTTTGAATCAAATTTGTAGGCTTTGATGAGTCCAACAACTATAGTAAGTTTAAAAAAAATCGTTGGTACCGTTCCCGAAAAAAATTGAAAACCCCCATGGAAGTGTTCCAGTACAACTAAAAGAAATATGAAAGCAAAACTCCAAGTTTGGTGAATTTTAGAAAGAGCTTTCGATACGATCTTGTTGTTACACACAGACCAATTTCTAAAAACCACTTTTTCAGATTCAGAGAACCTAAAAGCGTGTAGGTATTTCCTGTGAAAACTCGAAACCGAAAATACGACCCGATTACAATACTTTTTTTGATATATAGTGTTAAGAGAAGGTATTACACATTTTCAGGAGAGATTTAATTATTTTTTCCCAATCGATTATACAAGCTGGTAATTATGTAAAAAATGACATTTTGGGGTTGAAATCAGGACATTTTCGAATAAAATATCTTATACGAATACATAATTTTTAAAAGATTATCAAATTTGTAATAAATTATAGTATCAAACAAGTAGAAACTATATAAAATAAGATCATGGAATACTTTCGTAGAAAACTAAATATAATGAAAACTTTGGTAACTTTCGTTTGATTCCAATAATTAGAATTAATGTGAAAATCAATAAACTAAAATGTTTTTCCCAAATTTTCTTCAACTCTGATGAAAATGCATGTGCGGATAGTTTATTGTAGTTTTTCCGCTTCTCGTCGCGTACTTAAGTAAACGTTTTTAAATTTGCATTATTATTTTATAAAATTTTTAAACCTCATTTGTGTTTAATTGCGAAATTGGAGTGAATGAAAAAAGTTGGAACAAATACCGGCAAAATCAGGACAATCAGGTTTGGTAGACACCAGGCTTAGCAATTAAAACAAAATTTATTTCCGAAAATCTAGCTTTTTCATTAAAAGTAAAAGAAAACTCGTAAATATACCTACACACAAGCAATAAGTTTTCGTTTTTGATTCAAAATGAATAATAATTTATCGAACTCCAACCAAAAGAAACCATCTGTTTGAAATAAAAGTACAAATACGAGAATCGTTTTCAATCAATTACAAAAAAGATAATTATTATTTAAATTTGAAAAGTTGCAAAATTATTTTTACTTTTCGTTTAGTTGTCTAATCACGCAACATTATAAGAAAGTTTGGATGTCAAACATATACATTCTTTGTTACAGACTGGTTTAATTAACTTCGAGAAAACTTTTGCAAGATTTTAAATTTATTTCTAAGAAAAATTACTTTAATTAATCATATTATTATGGTTCAAAAGATAAACTAAAACTTTTAACAACAAGCATAAGTTCTTGAATAATACTTTTCGCATGAAAATAAAAAAAATCCTTTTAAAAATTGCATGCTTGCTGATTTCATAGATTTTATTGATAATACAGGCAACTAAGTACTTATATTATCTGCTCACTTCGTTCAAGCGATTTATTTTAATTGTGCTACAAATCATACATAATAATTAAAATTTATATTTCCATAATTACAGACATTGACTATTTTCAATCTTGTTAAATGTATGTTTTTTAATTAAATTTATTTTCAAAGATAATTTCCTAGAAACTTAACGAATTTCAGTAGAAATTGATGAGACCAACTATTTTTGTGAAAAAAGTAATTTGGCATTATCATGTGTTATGGCCAATTAAAATATATATATAAAATATTTTTTTTTGTAAAATACACTAAATAGCGCAAAGAAAAATTCAATTTTTTTTTAACTAAAATATCTACTGTATGTGTAAAAACTAAGTTTCTTATAAATTACGAAAAAGTTATATTAAACATCCAATCGATATTTTAAGAAGTTAAACAATTTATAATTAAAATGAATCAGATTACATCAAAAAATTAAAATTTATTTTTTGGATTGTAGGTAAACATATAAATTAAATACGATATACGCGTACAATATTAATTATATTCTTAATACTTTGTAATGATCTAAAGTTTTATATTTTCTTAAATATTTATATTCCTTTGTTCGGTGAAGAATTAAATAAATGCATTAGAAACGCTTTTTAGGAAACACTGAAATCCTACTCTTTATTGTATTTTTATTCATCTATAACGCATTAAATGTATTGTAGTTGAATCCCTTATACCTATTTCAAATAGGATGGTCTACGTGCCAATTTTAAAAACGAAAACAGGCGAACAGAACAGAAGACCAAATAGACTGTACCTACAACATTTGGATTCAGTTTGGAAAGAATCACTGAAGTAAAAAAATATTTTTTCAAAAGAATTGTTTACAAAAATAAAATGAATTGATAATAAAAATCGTGTTGATAGAAAATGAAACCTTGGTCTTATTAAATTTATTGCGGATGTTTTATGAATAGCGTGACTTCGTGGATGAATAAATGAATTTTAATATCGCATATTCATACGGTCAATGTTTTTAATTGTCTTTTCGATGAGTTTGAGAGAAAATCTTATAGGCTCTGAACAAAGTTTAAATATTATTTTTTATTGGTATAATATGTTTAATTTGGATGACTGTCGATTGACGAGAATCGACAAAAAAAACGTAGGAATGTGTGGCGTGATTGGTCATTTTTGACATTCTCACGAGAGGAAAAAATGCTCTTTCCAATGGCTCGAGATTCATCCGGGCTTCCTTTGTGCCGAGTTACATCGAACTAACTTCTACTTAGCTCAATAGAAATTACAGATTTGTTTAGGGTTGGATTAAGTTGAGAAATACAAAAGATGAATTTTACCTGTCTGAAGATTCGGAGCTGTCATATCGATCGGTACAACGTTTTTTACGACAATCTTCATGATCAGCTAAGGAACAGGGAGAATCACAAACACTAGACGAAGAATTTGAGGTGGCTATGCTTTCAATAGGTGCACATCCGGTCACTGTCGTGGTTGTTGATATCGCCTCAACTTTCGTATCAGTAACAGAAGACGATGAAGAAGTAGAAAAATGTGTATTAATAGTATTGGTATTATCACTAGTAGAATTATTATTATTATTGTTGATGGTAAACTTGGAACACAATTGGCCACTGTCACTATCGATATAGAACGACGACGAATTATATATTTTTTTACTAGAATCACAAGAAGCTTCCGCAACTAGTGCACAATTGTCACTCGGTTCACTTAATCTACTTACATCCATACTAATATAATTGTTTTTATTATCAACTAATAAATTATTATCGTCTATAAACATTTTGGACCTGACAGTCCCTTCCGTACACAAACCGTCTGCCATCTTGGCTGCTACGCACTGGCAGGGTAGAGGGACGGGTGTTTGCGCTCACGGCCGGTGCAGCAAACTGACTTGTGACGTCACATAAACGGGAGGTTGGCGGGAAGGAGTAGGACGCAGACTACATAGTGGGGTCGCTACCACCAAATGACGTGAACATCGCCCCGCCTTTTCGTCTTCCACCATATAGTTCTAGTACGTTTCTAGTACATTGCACATACATGATTCAATAATAATTGCAAATAATTGTACTATGTGAAAATTGAAACCTGTATTACTACAACAATATATCCATCCACACACCAATTCACACAGAGACAGTTTCGTCCATACCAGTCCATACAATATTTTCATTTTCATTTACTAATGTACTGTGTAACGCATACTCAATAGTCTTATAAGTCTTATTTGATATTTATAAAATTAAAATTAATCGTTGCTTATTAATTATTTTAAAAGAATTTATACACCCTATAAACTTATCTTCACTAGGCTTTTATTTTTCTCTAAGCTTGTTGTAAAAGTTATAAAGTATTGACATTGCCCCATTAATAATACTTGAAAACAAATTTTATCATATCATATTAGCAATGATGCTTTCCCAAAATTTTACCAGGGGGTTCACATTCGCAGTGAATATTTTCTAGCAATTTTTTTAACATTAATATTGTCATTGAAATATTATTTGGCAGAGTAGCACACTAGCAGATAAATACCTATTAAACTATCAAAAAAAAAAAATACGTTCATTTTCGTTACTAATTGGAAAAGACAAAAAATTATTTACATAAACCAAAATTCTGAAATTTCATATATTAATACATATTATTTTAACTATTTCCAAACACCTATTCGGTTTTCACTTTATTCTTTCGATTTGAATGTAAAAATCACCGATTATCACAAAAGTTTTTTTTTCTGATTAACGGGGTTCGCACGAATCATAGCATTCACAACAAGGGTTCACGAGAACTCCTGCGAACCTGCATCCCTGCATATATCACTTACTATTAGTACCTACTATTAGAAGTGCATATAGGTTTCAAAGACTAAAAAATATAAAGTTGTCTTTATTGTCTTAAATATCAACAGTAAAAGAATTATTTTATTGAGAATTAAAACTATATAAAAGAGCAGCATTTTAATATCTATCATTATTTAAATAAAATTTAATTTGAAGAATCCTTAAATAAATATTTTCACAAATAAAACTCTCGTTTACAAAAACTATTTGTACTTTTAGCAGAGTTCTATTTAAAAAAAAGTACAATCTTCAGTCATATAAATACCATACATTGTCCATAGAATAAGGTATAATTATAAAAAAAAGTGGTTGCGTGTACTTATGTACGCGCGTGAGAAGTTATACTTCTTTGGTATCATTAAAAATTAGTTTTTATTAATTTTATTCAAATAATCAATTTTAAAAAACTGTAATTTAATATTTAATAATAATAATAAATATATATATATATATATATATATATATATATATATATATATATATATATTTAAAGATACAATTATTAAAAATAAAATTAAGAGAATACTATTTTAATTTGTATCAATACATAATATCCAAAGAAAGCTGCAAGACGTTTATAAAATTTGTTAGGATCATTTTTCTGGTTAACAATTCATGCATGTCATGAAAACGAAGCTTCATAGAAATTGCAAAATAAAGAAAGTAGCTACTTGTGAAAGTAAATGTCTTAATCTTATTCATATCTTGTGTTACTAAATTATTATTCTAAGATGATTGAATCACTTCAGAATCCCAGATTTTGTAATAACTAAGAATATGCATGGAATGCAGACGTCATTTTCATCATTAAATTTCAAATCGTATAACAGCTACTGCAAAATTCGAGAAAAGTAATAACTTATTTTTTTAATAATATGTGTCATTTGTATAATATAAATATTTTTTAAATAAAATATAAAAAATACATTTAAAGAATTAATTATGTTTAATTTAAATTAAAAAAAAATAAATAAATAAAACAAAAGTTCAAATTACGCGCGCCTAGTTAAAAATACCAAGCCGTTTTGTGGGCAACTTCATCTTGTTAATTTGTGATATGATAAAATAGAACGTTACTAATGCTTCTAAAACCGCGCCGCGATGCAGACGTTATTTTCATCAATAAACTTCAAATAGTACCTATAACAGCTACTGCAAAATTCGAGAAAAGTAATAACTTATATATTAATAATATGTGTCATATGTAAATGTAATTATTTTTAATTTAAATATAAAAATAAATAAATTAGAAAATAAATACAACAAAAATTCAAATTACGCGCGCCAAGAAACCCAGTGGTTTTGCGGCTAACTTCATTTTGTTAATTTTTGTCTCAAGATGGCCGCCCATCTAAAAATTTCACTCTCATAATTTTTTCATAACGCGCCTAAAAAAGTATAAGTTTAAAAAAAAACATCAACCACTAAAATATTCTGTTTAGAAATAACGGACCTACAACATTTCAAAAAGATCTAATAGTCTTCTATTATCGTTTTTACTTGTTATAGAAGTTATAAAGTACAGCTTTAAAGTTTGTCTGAGATTATAGATAATATTTTAAAAATTTTTGCTTACACACGTCGGGACGCCTTGTATCATTGATACAGATAATATGGGGATAGCTAATGGCCTTAACTTGAATGTACCTAAACTTGCTCACATGTGATTTATAACAATTAAATACACTTACAAAGCTCCAAAATATTGCTATTTACATTGTTATACCTTATTATTCAAGCCAAAAGTAAATTCTTATACACGTTTATTAAAGTTATTTTTTTATATAATTAACCAAAACACGAAAATACGAGGCCCGGGTCAGCCGATATTTGAAGACCCCCTTCCACATCTGTTGAAAAGTAAAAATTTATATTTATATATTAATATTTTATGTAATAAGTAAATTTACTTAACAAATGATTTTCGCGCTTTAGCATCAGCAAATTCAGTTATAATTTGAGAACAATCTAAAGTAGGTGCTATTTGAAAATTTATGTTATCGTCCAATCCATTTAGTCGATCTTGCTCTCTTAAATCGAAATAGTGACTTTCGACTATCAAATAGTGACTATTTACTATTTTGTAGTGAAAAGTATACCTTTATTTGAATTTAGTGGTATACTCTGCACTGCAAAAATAGTGAATAGTCACTAAAGTCACTATTTCGATTTAAGAGAGTGACTCATTGTTGATCGTAGGAATTTTTTATCCTTTTTATAATAGAACACTAAAATATGATCTTTGATTTTGCTGCCTTGGAATCTTGGAAAGTAAGACCCCTTAAATGATGAGGCTTATGGCAACTACCCTTTCTGCGCCTCCTCGCCCTCTGAGAAGCCTTGATTGTAAAGACTGTATGTAACCTGTAGGTGAAATAGATCCAGCTGTTTTTATGTATTGGTGAATAAAATAGTTTTGGTATTGTTTTTATGGCCCCCCATGATCTACATCTTGATTTTATTTTATAATAATAATTTTCGTACTGTGTACTTATTGCTTTCAAAATTCAAACCAATCTAAATGTTAGTTAGGTAATAACAAATATTGTAAAAGCGCGTAGCGTTATAAACAAGTTTTAATAATAAATAAATTATTTCATCTTTTTACTGTAAAAATAAAATGAATTAGAAACAACGGTTGTCTAGTATTTTAATGCTTTATTTATAAAACCTATAAACTTGAAGAACGTTTAAGTATATTGCATTTAATAAAATATGTTTGGACTTTAAAACGATACAATATAAAATTAACTATATAATATTGCAGTATATTATATTTTTAAATGTTGCTTATAATTAATTCATATCATCCGTTGTTACGTCCATATCGACATAGGCATTATTCCTTCCACAGAAGCAGATGTTGGAGTCAAAACTTCATTGTTCAAAAAATTTAACGGAAAATTCACCAAATGACCCTAAAATTAGAAATTAAATAAGAGATTGAGCATTTTATTCGCTTGACTTTTCGTTTCTTCTTGGTTTAGATATAAATAGTTATAAATGAACTTCGTAATGAAAATTAAAACTTTAAATACCTGTATATCTTTTACCATCTCCCGTGCTTTGTTTGGATCTGAAGTGCTTAATGGAGTTTCTTCTTGGTAAATTTTTAAGTTGACATAACTATCAACGCTATCAGTTGGGATGCAATGAAATACTTTTTCAAATATTTCCGTATTTTTATCAGCCGTTTTCTTCCAGACGTTAAAATAAAACTCATCTATAACTGGATCGGTGATGTCAATATCATCTCGGAGGTCACCTAATAGACCCAAATGTTCTTTGAATAAATGCTTCCTTAGTGAGCCTGCATATTTTCCAGAAGGAAACGTTTCACCGTTCATAGTGCCCGATTCATATTCTTCATCCTAAAAATAGTTACAATTATTAGTGGTACGGCTTTACCATCAGACTGAGTAGGTTGAAGGAGGGATGTGATATTAATGGAAAAAATCGATTAAATAAAAATCAATTTTCTTGATTCAATATTAATCGATTTATGCGAAAACATCGATTTTTTTCTATTATTTAAAATTCTACTTGCTTTTCATATTCCAATAATGATGAAACCTAAGAGATTCATACTAACAATTTATCAGATTAAAAATCAAATAAAATGATATGAATAAAAAAATAACCAATTCAAAACTAAAAATTAAAGCGAATCTTCCATTAAACTTTCAAGGTAAGGAATAAGGCAAATATGATTATTGATACACAATTTCAGTACCATTAAACGTTTTATATTATAATAAAAATGAAATGATGAGGATCCTAACAAAACTACAACCTTATTGCCTCAAAAACTATTTTCGATTTCAATCTTTTAATAATGAATTTTAAATTTAACAATCAAATATTTGAAAGAATGTTTATTATATTTAAATGACAAGAATAAAAAAACCGTTACAGTTGGTTTGCATTTAAGTTTGCGCTGTTTATTAAAATCGATTTAAACGCTTAATTTATATAATCGATTATTTAAAAATCGATTAATATTACTATGAAAATCGATTATTTTTTAACATCCCTAGGTTGAAGTAATAGTAGTAGTAGTAGTAGCGGCCGCAATTGACAATTATTATAGTTTCTTTAAGAAACTAAAAAATATAATACATATATTTGTACTAATATATATATTTTAACGGACAAAAAGAAAGACGTAACGGGATTAAAGTTTAAACTATTCAGAACATTCTTGAATGTTTCAAACAACAATAAATTTAAAATGGTCAACAATCAAAATAAAAATAGGCAACAATCAGCGATCGATGTCTCAAGAGGAATTTTATAAAAACATGGGCTTTGTATATTATATTATAAGGATCGAGCCAAAATAATAATAGAAATTAATAATACGCTATAGTTGGATAGGGGTTCAACACTCACCAGTGATTAAATCGAGGAGTTATAAAAATAATTAATTTATTGGGCGATCATTGATTTGAAACACACAAGTTGTACGTTTAGCGAAGTGGATGGGAATATGGTAGTATTAAAAACAAATTGTCAATAAGATACCTTAATCAAGACGGCAACTTCAGAATCTCGTTTTCCTAGCAAAGATCGATCGTTGATGTTAGCTGATCCAGATATAACCAAATAATCGTCAACTATTATTAATTTTGAATGGACATAAATAAGCTCACTAATGGGCTCATCGTGTAACTTAGCATGGGTCCTTAACGAATAAAAGGATATGTAATCATCTGGATTCTCGATACCGAGTTCTTTTAAACGAACCAATAACGAATCTTTTCCTCTGAAAATTCAATCAATTGTTACTCAAATTATAAATTTTAATTATTCTGTGTTTTATTAGCAAACCTGTTGATAGAAGCATAATTCCAATGAGTTATAGCAAGAATAGAGGCTGCTGTAGAAGTTCCTATCTCTCCTTCAAAACCCGGAAGTAAAGGCATCACTACATAAACTCGAAACTTTTTATTTTCCCTGAACAATTACAAAACTTGAAAAAATTGTTGACGTTGCCAAAAAAAAATTAATTCACCTGTGCGCTCTTTTTATTCGTTTACATAAGGCTTCCCCCACTAAGTTTCGGACATTTACAGACTCCATTGCTAAAGTAATGAAAAATTGATTTTCTATATAAATATAATGTTGCGCTCTGTTAATGGTATCAATTAAGGCCTCGTGAATACTCTGTTCGACTGTATCACATTCTAAAAATCCACACGACCAACTGCTTACACTTCTCAACACCTATAAAAGGGAGTAGTAATAAAAATAATTGGTGTTTTTCATATACATTATCAATAGTTGGTGATATTTTATCCTAGAAAAATGCATTATATACTGATAGATCGACACATTGTTTTAAAACTATTGAACGTATTTTAATAAAATTTAGTGTAAAGATAGCTTAAATTTGACAAAGTCATAAGGAATTTTTAGTACCTATATAGATTCACTCATTGACTTGATTTTCATACTACTTGATTTAAATTTAATTTAAAAGCAAGTCAAACTCACGTCAAATTTTTATATTTAAATATCAAGTCAAATCAAGCATTAAATTTACAAACTATATTAGATCTATTATTATTTTGAAATTAAAATTTTAGGCACAATTCATATAGGTATTATAAAGTAGAACTTTTATTTTGTTAATTTAATTATATGCCAAAAAATTACTCCTTAAATGCTCCTTTAGAATCCGCAATTGCTCCAAGTGTATAGTTAATTGTTAACGAATAATTCAATTTTTTTAAAATTTGCAAACTCAACAATTAAAATCGCTTAAAAATCCAAATTAATAACTTTTTTAAAAGTATCTTTTTTCAAAAAATTGCTCCTTAAATGCTCTTTCCGAATCCGCAATTGGTCCAGGTGGAAAGTTAATAGTTAATTAATAATTAACTATTAGCTATAACTAATTAAAATTAATTGCAAACTCAACAGTTAAAATCGCTATAAAATCCAAATAATCACTTTTTGAAGTTTGTTTTTTTCCTAAAGCTCTCAATTAGCTCTATTGATTACGCAAATAATTGATCATATTTTTACAATATATATAATACTATTTTTTTTAAACCATTTATTAATGTATTGTTGTACTATGACGTCATCAACTGTCGATAGATCTTAAGTAAACTGAATCATAGTGCTATGCATAATACAAAAATACATGAATAAGTAGTTTTAAAAAAAATAATAACTCCTATTATATACTACTATATTGCCAAATTTTGATCAATTATTTACGTAATCAATAGAGTAGTTGGAGAGCTTTTTGAAAAAAAAAAACTTCAAAAAAGTGATTTTAATTTAAGAGTTTAAAATTTAATTGTTGAGTTTGCAAATTTTTAAAAAATTGAATTACTCATTAACTATTAACTATACACCTGGGATAATTACGGATTTTGAAGGAGTATTTAAGGAACAATTTTTTGGTATATAGTTTAATATTTTTATCACCAATATTAAAAAATTATTATCATTTTTTGTATACATATTAAAACATATGCTAAGATGATGAAACTGTGTCTTTATTATTGGAATACCATATACCATATTTTAATAAATGTCAAATGAAGCAAGGGCACTATAGTGTTTAGTAATAAACATTAAAAAAAATACCTGACAAGTCACATTGAAGCACATATCATTAATATTAGCACCAACTTTTTCGAAATAGCTGTAACTCTTAGGTAATAAATAAGGGTAAGCAGAATTAATTCGAGCTTTTTCTAATTTACAATCATTCCATCGTTGAATGAAATGACGTGAAGCATCACGAGCCGATGGACCAAGTACCATTGCACCAATATCATGCCAAGGCATTCTAGGAGTAGTGTTTCTATCAATGATATCTACATAGGGAATGTCGAGATTCGCCAAATCTTTTACAATAGCATTGGCATAATCTTTTCCAATCCACAATTTAGCCGAACCAGTTAAATCAGCAATTTCAGCGTGTTTTAAGGATAAAATATCCGGTTTATTGTCAAGAGGTTTTAATTCATTTTTGTTAGAATTCTTCTTGTCCTCATCGTCTGAATCATTGAATGCAGCTATTTTGTGTATAAAATCTTTAGTTTTTGCTTTAACATTAGTTTTTAGTACGTCTAATGGATTTTTCCGTTCCATTTCAGGAGTGTTACACTCAGTTGTGTTTCGTGAATATAACGAATTTTCAGGATCTATCGCTTCAAATATAGGAGTTGCACTTGAAGATGGAATATTTGATTCTTCTTCTATGTACGGTAAGTTTACTTGGCTAACAGTAGGAACTGTGGATTGTACATAAGCAGTGGCTCTTCCAGGAGTACTTGAAGTAATTTTTCTTTTTCCAGGAACTGCTGTTTGATATGCACTACCTAAATCAGTTAATCTAAAAAAAATGAGTAAAATGTGACATTAAAACCTCATAGAATATCTTTACTTTTACCTATGTCTACTATCATCCCATCTACTAAAGCATAAATCTAAACCTCCGACAAACGCTATATTCTGATCAACTGCAATTATTTTTTCATGGTGCGCCCAAAATAAGATACCCGCTTTTGCATGGTCGGGATGACGTAAAACTTTGATATTGTTTGATAATTGCATTAATTTTTGTTTGGTACAGTAACTATTTAAGTCTATAGCTATTCCAACTTCTTTGTACAATAATATAAAAACTTTAACTCCTTGATCCTAAAATGTAATTTTTGATTCAGTGAAAGCATTTGGAAAATGGAATTTAAAATTGTACGGCTTTTCGTTTTAAAATATTATCCAACCGCCAGTAATCGCCATTGAGAACGGGTCTTTTTAAATAAATTTCTGGAGTTAGCCACCAAGCAGCAATGAAAATTTCTTCTTTGGCTGCCTCCAATGCGTCTGCTACTGTAGACATAAAAGAAGACCCATCGACGAACCAAGAAGCTCGAATGTTCATTCGAGACGGTACGAAAGAGGCATGTTCATTGGGTTGTGTAAAATCCTTGGCTATTAAGAAAAATTATTTCAATTTTCAAAAAAATCAACAAGTAGTTGTCAAATAACCTGTTGTGTGAGCAGTATCTCGTAAAGATTGCATCCAATCTTTACTTTTTCTACGCGTCCAACATTTTATTATTAACTGTCTAGATAATGTTTGTATTAAAAGGCCGTTACTTAAACCGGTAGAGTACATTCCAGATGAAACTTCAAAACCTTGATCAAAAAGTATAACGCATTTCAAAAAACCGTCTTTCGGACGAACGTAGCCAAAACAAGTTTCTTTTACGAAAAACCAACGCTTTCGCCATGCACCACACATAACATCACTCCAAAAATAATTACAACTAAAACATAAAAAAGTTTTAATAACTTAATACTGTATGCGTTACGTAATAATTAAAAGACTAATACGACTAATGTAATTATTATTAACAAAACCCGCGTTTAGACAAAACCGACTTTATCGAATTAAATTAAAGGTAAACTCGACAGTGCCCGAAAAAAATTAGAAAAGCTTTAGGGACGTTGTATGATTTCTAAAACATAAAATTGTAAGCAGAGCCGAAATAAAACATTTTTAAAAAAGATTTTGTCGAGTGCACATGTCGAGTCGATTGCTTCAAAAATCCAGTAATAACAAATTCCTAAGTTGAATACAATAAAGTAATCTTCCACTTTAGCTGTCCAAATTAAATAATGTACCTATTTTTTTATTTATGGCAAAACTATGAACCCTACTAAAAGAATATGCTCTTAGGAAAGAATATTTCAAAATCTGGTAAATGAAGATAGTAGTATAAAAAGGAATAAATAGTTATATAATAGTCGCAGATTTTGCTTTAATTTTTTCCAAAACAGTATATATACTTTGTCCGGTGAATCGGAAAAAGTATACAGCCTAGCGGGTACTAAACAAATTTTTCAAGTAACTGTTTAGTGAACCAAATAAGATTTGAGAATTCGTGCACTAGCGATATTTTAATTGAGGCAATAAAAAATGCCCAAAATGTTCTATTTTTTGAATAACGCAACTATTGCCCGTGAAAATAAAACTTAGCACATATAGTACCTACTAGGCTACTAGTACACTTAGAGACTGTTCATAAATTACGTAAGGTATTTAGGGGGGGAGGGGGGGGAGGTAGACTGAACATTATCAATTCTTTATATCGGCAGGGGGGTAGACAATCTGATTTTACGTATGATTTTAAATTGAAAATTTTACTATTTCGCACTAAGTCTAAGATCTGATTAAACAGTTATTTTATAAGTATGTTCATTTTTTACAAAAATTTCTTATGAAGAGGGAAGGGGTGAGGAGTTATAAACTTATGGTTTCTTACAATGGGGGGGGGGATTAAATAAGACTCAGAAACGTCTTCTTAGTTTATGAATGGCCCAATGGTCACCTTAATTAAGGTGACCATACGTTCCGGATTGGCCGGGACAGTTCCGGATTTCCACCTTGCGTCCCGAATTTTTCTAGAAGCAATAATTATCCCGGATTCAGGTTTTTTGTCCCGGATTGTCTCGAATTTTTGAAAAGGTTCTTATTTTCAATATTTATGTTTAATTTATTAATTTAATTATTAATTTATTCAATGAAGAGTTACAGAAAGAATATCCTTGTATAAAAAACCCATTAGCGATTCTGATGTCAGGTGCAACATATGCGCTGCAAATTTTTCATTCAAAAATTTGATTCATTTAAAAAAATACTGATTTTTATTATATCCTTAAATAGTACTCCTATTTGTTATGTATAATTTTTACTAAAAAAATCATATTTAAGTTATTTAACTTAACTTCCTTAACTCCCCCCCCCCGCTACAAGTTCCCGTCTCGGATTTGAAATAAAAAAATATGGTCACGTTACCCTTAATACGTCTTCAACCATGCGGACTTTTAAACTTGGAATCACGCGCATTTATGTTCTTTTGGTTGCCAATACGTATGCACAAAGACAATAGAACATATTATTTCTGCCCTGACCTTGTGTTTTGTTAACTAATATAAGGTTCTATCAATAATAACAGATTGTGAAAACCTTCTATACTCATACGACAACAAATAAAATATTTGGAATATTTCTTAGGTTTTTCAAGAACTTGTAAAACTATCCATTGTATGATGCACCCAAAAGCTACCCGTTTTTTTTCCTCGAAATCAAGGCGCCAACTCTTGCACTTTCAACTAAAAGCCTCCCGGAACCAGACTAAAAAATAGGGATAAGTACCTACTGGCAACAAATTAGTTGCCTAGTTGGGTCCTGGAAACTTACTAGCGACTGAATTATTTAGTCCCTTATAGACAAATTGCCTAGTGTACACTAAGCCTACGAGTATGATAAAATATAAATGTAGAATGTAATATTTTTTATTGATTTGTGGATGTTTCGGTTTGATTGGTTTCACTCCTTAAACCACCTAAGGCTACTAGAATGTGTTTCAAATATTGCGGTGTTGGTTAAAGTACATTTTAGTAATATTAAATATAAAAATTAATTTAAATGATTTAACTGTATATTTTCCTGAGTGTTACAACTATTATAATCGATCCTACTATGGAGCCAATTGTAACAATCAGTACCTATACTCTCAAAAAAGCTAATTTCTACTAAACTGTGTAACTTTAATTTCTGACTTGATGATAATGGGAAAGATGGGCCTGGCAATAGATATCAGGTTTATCTGAAATTTATAATGATAAAAATGTTTTCCTTAGTTTTATTTTTTTTTTATTTTGAATGTTGATTTTTATTTGTAGATAACACCTTTCAGTATTCAATTCAAAATTATTTCAAAAACTGGTTTAATTATTAAAAAAAAAAAAAACAAAAAACGAAATATACTGTTGGGCTCAATTATTGAAGGAGAAGGTATTTTTAAATATTATAGCTAAATGGTTTTTATTTTCAAACACTTGGATGATTAATTAATGATCAGATATGATCAGACATTTTCCTTATCAGTGGTGACCGCAATAATTGCAATTCTTTATATACATATACTATGATACATACCGCACACAAACTGCACTTTCTAGAAGTCCACAGAAATTACACCCCGCTTGACCAGGCTGAGTACTTCCTGTACGTTTTAAAACCTCTCCTTCTTTTCCTTTAATTCCCAATCCGTCAACAAACGATAAATGCGAAACTTGTAAAAAATCCACCTAAGAATTAATGTAATTTTAATTCAAACAATTCTCCTTCAAAAATATAAACAAACTTACTGTATCGGGGTGGTTTCTATATACATTCACATTTAGCAAGTTATACAAATATTTTTCTAATTGCTGAATACGATCGTCAATATGTTCATAGGGAACTAAAGCTTCTGGTCTGTTAGGAAATCTAACAAAAAAATGTGTACATTTTTACAACAACTTCGAGTTAATTTAATATATGGAAGCGAAACTACTTACCGTGGCAAAGAACTTTTCTTTTTTCCAAGCGCTGGATTTAAATTATTCTTAAAACTACATCGTCGTTCTTTATGAGTTTTAGTTGGAAATGGGATATTTAGAGATGCTCGATAAATGCAAAGTTGTTGATGGAGTTGATGAATATGTTTATATCGTTTTTTAACGTACCATGTAAAATCTCCATGATCAAATCGTATTGTATACCTTAATAAATATGAACTACATTATTTAAAACTAATCAAACTAATCATAAAGCCATATTACGGACTATATAAAAAATCGAGATTGATCAAAGGTTTGCTCTAAATTAGGGATGTTACGAATATTCATATAATATAGACATGCACAAAGGTGAATGTTTCGAAAAAAAAAACATTTAATTTAGATTTTAAGCGCCATTTAAATTAAGTTTAATTATATCAAATTAAACATTTCATTAGTTATCAAATTGATTTCTTAGTGGTTCATAGTCATTTATTAAGTCTTCCTGTACTTTTCGTGATCCGGTTTTGGTTTCGCATTGACAAAAACAATACATCAATTAATGTGAATGCGATTCAAACATTCATAACATCCCTGGTCCAAACTAGAAATGTCTGGCTCATGTTGCATATCACTTTTAGAATTTTTTAACTTGCTAATTTTTTAATTATTGTCAATTGTCTGCAATTAACCTATTTATCTTGCTCTTACTGATGATTTTCCATTGTGCAGAGCAAGTGATGTGCAAAGGGTGGTTAAGTCACCAGAAAGTCGTGAAACAAGAGCGAGACAAATTTAGGCCATGTGTTTGATCATTTAAATATAAAAAATTCCATTTATAAGAAAAGAAACTAATCAACAAAACAATTTGTAAGTGAAACAAAAATCTAACATACTTATCAAAATTAACTTACAAATTTGGATTCAACATATGAGATGTAACAGAACGTTCATTGTTAACGATTCTTACTTTGATTTCCACATTAGGGATGAATATTTTCCTTTGAAATGATTTAAATTTTAAGGGAGGATCATGTATTGATAAGTAAGGCAGAACAGTTGTAGTTGTACCTAAAAATAACAAATTACATTGACTCATGGTTTACAATAAAATTATTATAAATATTTAAAATGAATGGAAAATGAATGCAACTAGAATATAACTTTGAAAACAAAACTAAGGGGTACTTAGTAGTATGTAGGGGTAGGAGGAGATAATTCTGGGCGCCACGAATGTGGGGGGCGAGAAGATGCAGTTAGGCTGATTAACCCTGTCTACAACATCAGGTGATAAAAGTTAATTAAAAATGAGAAAAAGCTCGTAAAAAAAATATAATATTTTTTTTTATTTTAGAAACCCGTTTTATTTTGTTTTTCGACACCAATGGTTCTCAACCACTGTACCGTTGTACTTTTCAATGCTGTTCGATGTACCTACATTTTCTTAAAGAAAAAAAAAAAGTTGAAAAACATATGTGGTATTGTATTTACCATTGTTTCTTTTTCATACGTAACGGGCATTAATATTTTGTCAAATATTGCTAATTCAATAGAACCGCGAGAGGATTTATTTTTAGATATAAATATTTGAGATATAATACTTTAGGGTAGTGTTTTTTAAACTGTTTAACTCATGACCCCTTATCACATTTGAAAATTTCAAAAGGTCATTCCCCCACGAACTGGTACATGTAGAAAAGCATATGAAAAGTGGTGAGGAATAAAATTTAAATTCAGAAGAGATATGTAACGACCCCAAAAAAGTTGTATAACCCCTTGGGGGTCACGACTAATACTCGTCATTAACTTAAGGTTGTTTCCAATCAAGGTTATTGTTCCCAATATCTAAATATATTTACAAATTGTAGTAAAATTAGCAGAAAAATCAATAATTTTGTTGAAAACAGCCGTCAATTTTTGAGAGTTTAGATAATTTTAAATCAATACATAACCTAAAAGAAGTTATCCTCCAAAAGTAAAATTTTAACATGGAAAAATAGAAATATCCTACAGAAAAAAATCGGCAAAACTGTAAAAGAAAATTACAAAATTATAGAATAATATAATAATAGGTATATTTTTCTACCCAACCATATCGCGGTATGTGCTTAATAAATAAAAAAAATATTCTTCAAACACAATTAACTTCACACACGACAAGAGAGAAGAGAGGAAAAAACGAGTAGGAAAGAGAAGGTACGAACTCTGATCTAGTTACATCTAACATAAGTAAAATAATATATAAATTAGTATATATACACATGTATATATATTAAGTCAAAAGTAATATGTGTAAGATCGTATATGTCAACAGTTGATGAGGGAACAACCTTAATTTAGAACCATATTTTTAAACAAACTTACAAAATATAATTCCCTTTGTTTTTATTTTTTATGTATGTTCACCGAATTCTGGAGAACTATCATGGGGCTATACATAAACCACGTAAAGCGTTTTCTGTAATTTTTGAACCTCTCCCCCTACTATGTTACACTATTTAAACCATTTTGATTATCTAATATTATATATTATTTTAACCGTCCATAACATAAGTACATACCCCCCCCTGGTAAAGTGAGTTACGTGGTTTAAGTATGGCCCCTATATACTTTGAAGGAATGGAAAATAAGGGTTGAAGTGGTATTTTGTTCTGGCTGTTCGTTTTTGAAAATATTTTTTGATGTATACAAGGTACGGTTATATTTAATAAATATCTTATAATATCTAATAAATACTAAAATAACACAATAACATAATAAAAATATGACCTTTGATGTTAAAGAAACTTAAAAAACCAAAAAAAATCTAATAGTTCATGTTGTTAATGTTTTTTTATTTTATTATCATTAATTGTATACGTAGGTACATACTAATTTTAAATTTAAAAAAAAGGATTAATTACCTCCATCCGTTCGTTCGATTTCACCTTTTTTTACACTCTCAACCAATACAGGATGATCAGTTAAGGAGTACACTGTGATCGCATCAGGAATAGCTAACGATTCATCAAATTCATGATCACTAGGCGTCATTGGTTCAATTAAATCACTAACAATTCCAAAACATCCCGATGATTCCCCTTCATTCACATTACTATCGTTTTCAGTATCAGACGAATCCAATTTTTCAATATTTTTATTAGCCATATTTTCTTTCGTCAGCAAAGAAAATTGCTTAAGTAATTATATCTTGCAGATACTAATTAAAACATGAATAATTTTAAATTTCAATAACATTCACTCAAATGATCACTCGCATTCTCACTCAATTTAATTAAATTAATCAATACGAATCAATAAAATCTTAAGTTGCCTTTATTTAAAATAGCTAAGAGAAGAGTTTTTATTTTTTATTATAGTTATTAAGAAATAAACTTTATTTCTTAAAGGAATTTTTAAGATAAAGACTAAATTATTTTTAAGAAATCCACAGAATGTTATGTTATCAATATTATAGTAATACGAGTAATACTAAAAGTAGCAAATGAAACCATATGTCCTTTTCAAATAGGCAATATCTCAATTATTTTTATCAAATAAGTGGTGGTAATTATTATAGCAAGTATGAATAATATCTGTAATAACCACCAAGTGCCCTTGAAGAATTTATTCAACTTAACAAAAATAAGGTTAGGAAATATTTAAAAGAAATGTAAATTCATTATTTTAACAAAAAATATGTTAAGCTGGCTGTTCAAAAGAGAAATAAATATATTTGTAATGTAATTATCGTATAATTAACTATCAATGTATAAATGTTCAGAAAGTATTTTATCAATGTAGAACAAACTTGGCACTTAAATAGTTGCAATTAAAGTTAAATTACAATAAAAAGGACTTAAGTTAAAAGTTGATAAAACCTTTTTCACTTCGACCGTATAAATGTTATAAAGAAAAAGATTACAAAATTAAAATATACTAACATGAAAACTAATCGACACAATTTTGATTTTTTTTTTTAATTCTCTCACTTTCTAAATTTGATGATCTTATTATCCATTATATCTGATTTAGTCTCTCGCTGAGAGACTCTTAACCAAAAGTGTACAATATATTCGTACCATTCGTACATTGGACCATAAAGATTTAAATTAAATAGGTGATTGAGTAAAAAATAGTTAGAGGTACAAAGGGTACAAACTACAAATATATACAACCATGTAAGGCTATAATATAATAATATTTACTATTCAATTTTATGAAGACAAGTCATCGATGCACTTATATTTTTTCGAATTCTTTACTTTTATGACTGTCATAAATGCATCATAAAATTATCTAAAAAGCGATAATTTTTAATATTTAATCTTCGTTTATTCGTCTGCATTTCTGAGAATGGTTTAAATACATTTTTAAATAAATAAGTCTATGAAATATATTGCCACCTAATTTTAATTGCTTCACAGTTTTATCTATAATAATAAGTCAAGAAAATATTGTTTTTACGAAAAAATTAAGTGAAAGTCATTTATAAGATAATTGAAATTTTCATAAAATTTTATATTTAGTCAATACTCAATAATATGTATTTTGTATTTCATCTTGAAATACCTACCTTACTAAATATATCTGCCTACGCGTTATTAATGAATAGCTGGCTAAGTCGTTATATAAAAATGTAGGTATAATTCTCTAACACCAAAAAATAAAGAACACCCTAAGAGTCCTAAGATACATGAAGGAGGATAAAATATAAGTATAGGTACAATTTTATGTAAGGCATGTTTAATTTTATTAAGAAAACTAACTTGATAACGATTGGTTGTAATATTAGTTCATGATTTAGTTAAGTCTGTTCACAATTATGCCCGGAGTTAAGAATTGGCCTTTTATATGTATTGCTTGAAATTCTGGCTAAAAGGCTCCAAACACGGACACTAATTTCGGGTGAAATACCATTTTAAAGTATGTATTGATAAATATTGTTAGTGGGAAATTGGATCAGGATTTTTAAATGAATGCAAGACAGAATATCAGGTTGTAGATATTGTAGAAAAAAAAATATTTATATATAATTGGAAAATGAATAGATTTATATAAAAAGAAAAGCTTTTTAATATAAAGCTTATATATTATATAATTGGAGCATGCAAAGCTACTGAGGAAGCTATAATAGGTTCGTTCCAAGCGACATAAAATCCGACCATTTCCGTGTACGAACTTCTAAAAGCCGTTCTACTCAAATTGGTCGTGCTTATGTTTGTGCCTTTAGGTTTGTTACAATTGTCCTTCTGGTGATTTTCAAACATTGACCAACAGACAAAGAGCAAGACAACATTGACCAAGAGACAAAAGTGAGCGAAAAACTGTTTCAGCAGGTTCGTTCCGTGCGAACATCCAGCAGTCAGCACAGCCATTTTCGTGCAACGGCGACGTGACGAGCGCTTATATCAACACTATTTCGGCGGTGCTTATGCACTGCTTTGTAGTTTGTCGACCCTCGGCCTAAGCTGAAAGTTTCAGCTTAGCTTAGGCCGAGGGTTGGTGCATAGCTGAATGATGATAATTACATTTTGAAAATATACCCACATTGGGAGTTAAGTTATTTAATCATATTCAGATAGGTAGGTAGCCACTAGCCATCTATTAATAGCTACGTTCCAAAAGAATTTCAGAAGATAACATAAGTAATAGCAATATTAGTTGTTCGATTGCTTAACTACTTAAAATAAACGTAACGAATTTATAACTTACCTATAATTTTCACTCGAAGTTCTTAAAATACAACACAAAGATCGATTTAAAATTTTTAAAATAAAGAGAATATTAATTAGTATACATATTTTACACGCATATACCTGAAGAAAAACTTTGATATGGCAGGTGAACATAAATTGAAGGGCTTCGTGCAAAAACCCAGTAAGTCCAAATTTTTCAATTTTGTTTTTACAGCATTTTTTCCTTGGTACAATATTACTCTTTCGATTAGTCCTGTGTGGTAAATAATGTTGGAAAAGTAAGGACTTCCTTATGCCATCTTTATTTTCATTCAACGATTACCGAAACTTTGTCAGTCAGGACTTACCGGGTTCTTGCATCAAGCCCTTCAATTTTGTCTTATTAATCTATTAACTACATGTTCTTGCTGAGAAACAAATATTTTTATTTTTGACTAACAATAATTCAACGACCATGCATTGCACATCGCAATTCAAGCATCAGGATAAATTCTTCAGCAGATTACATTATATCTTTATTTTATTATGGTATGGTTTGTTTCATTTGCATAATCATGGGTTTTAAGTGTTAGAATATATTATTTTCTTTCACGCTTCTAATCAATTTATTAAATAATATGCAATTAAAAAAACGATAAAAAATGGAAAAATGCACTTTTAAATAAAAATTACGTACGGAAATTAAAGAACAAGTTAGCGTCAAATCCAGAAAATTTGAAAAAAAAAACAATAATATAAACGATATAATTTTTAGATATCTAGTGTCTAATTATAATAGTTTTGAATTAATTACATAGGTTGACAAAAAATGAGTTTGTATTTTCATGGCTAAACCTTGTTTCTCTGTTTAGACTTGTATTTTTATAATAATAAATAAAAAAATAATGAAGTTTCAGAATGAATGAACAAAGTATAAAATGTTCGAACAAAAGAGAGATAAATATCTACACGAGAATAAAAGAAAAAACAGCATTCTTTCAGCTTAAAATTAGAGGTACTTAAAGATTTATTAAAATCATTTAGGCTTTTAGTAATATTTAATATTGTTAATGTTCTTTGGAGGTCAAAATAGTAATAAAAGAGAATATTGCTCGAATTGGTATAATTTTGACTGCTTAGATAACGAATAAAAATTTTGGGAAAACGATTTCAAACATTCACTCCCCAAAAAGAAAAGAACGAAAAATTAAAAAACTTCATTAAAACCTTTCTTACTACCTTACCACTTAACATATCGTACCAACCGAATGCTAATCTAGGCTGCAAAATTTCATTTGTAATGCATATTATACGTAACACTTTTTCGCTTAGAGTTTAGAACAACCTAAAAAATAATGTCTTAAAAAAAATTGCCATTGTATGATAGAATTGGAACAACGATATCGTTAGAACGTTATATTTAGGGGTTGATGCGAAAAAGCTCATGCTTACTTAAAAAGAGCAATGCTTTTTTTAAATTTATTATATTCAGCTTTTTTTGTTTCAAATAAAAGTAATTTAAAATTAAACCTACAGTTAATTTTTCTTTTGTACACAACAATGGATGAAAATTAAGAACATTTTTACAATATTCTAATTTCGTTCTTGTAACTATAAGAGTACAAAAGCAAACTTTTTCAGGTGATATATATTTTTTCTAGTTTATAGTAGGACATTAAAATCAAACATAAAGAGCCCAAACTCAAAATTCATGTTAGACTGTGGTATTAATAGGTGTATTTTTAAACTACAGTAATTTCTGTTAATTTAATTAAGTCATTGGGTAAACGAAGAGTAAAGATAAGGATTAAAAACGTTGTATTTCTAGTATAGTGTTAAATTTCAATTACATTACTGTATTATGTACAATTTATTTACATAATGTAATGTTATGTTTTTAAACAACACTGATTTTTTTATAAATCTTTTTTTATAGTGTAACGAGGAGCAAATGCAGGAGTTTTGCTCTCATAGGGACCTCACTCAACAACTCAAGTAGGATACGTCATTACAGTCATCACTGTATACTGTATATTAGGACGCTTCGTTTAGAATAACTTTCTTTCCGGTCTATTGACAAAATCTGTTCTAAACTCCTGCAAATATATTTTGAAACAATTATGTATCTTAGATAATCATGATTAACATATTTTGTCGTTTTTGCGCTAATTAACTTTTACAAATCTTTCAATACAAAATTGTAAATCTACGTTAATTTATTTAAATACTTTCTTTCAATTTACATAAAGACCAAAAGCCTTACCATGACCATAGATTGCTGCTATTAAAAAGCATCAAAACATGATCAAAGAATAGAAATATATATTTGTGAAATATGAGATACTTTTGGAATACTGCTTATCTAACTAACCCTAGTTGTTGATTTTGATAGCCTTTTACCAAAAACCATGAATAGTTAAATTAAAATTTGATTTTAAATTCTCATTATTTCTCAGCGCAGCAAGTTGCTATTCTTACCTACCTGGCAATCTATTATAGTTGAAGAAAGACTTGATATTTAAGACCAACCAAAGATATTTTTAATTAATGGATTAACGCAAATAAAGCAAGAACCTGTATAAAACAAATTAATGAGCTTAAAAAAACATGCAAAGAATTTTAAATTAATTTTAACCGTTATAAAAGAGCAGATTAAAATTATTATTTGTTATGTTTCGGTAGACTGCAAAGTATATAGTACACATAGTATATGTTAACTGCAGGTTGATTATGCTCATTGGGTAAGAAAAATGTTTGTTAATTTTAAAAATTCTAACAATTGTGTTCAATGTTACCGACAGGAATTTCCAAACTGTGTTTGGTGCAGTGTTTTCACCAGCTTACCTTCTTTGTTATAAACATTTTTTACAGTAGAACTTCTTTCAATTGTTATCCTCGAGACGGAGTTATGACGAGTAACAGAAATTCCACCACAAAGGTGAAGAGAGAAATATACACTAGATTTTAAATAATTTGTGAAAGAAATAAAAAAAAATGTTTAATTACATATTATAAAGAATATTTTTATTTATACAATTTAGGATAATGTAGTACAGCACATGTACAATGTACATCTGAGCAAAATGTTTCTATGTTCAATTGTTTTTACTCTGATGAATAACAGTGAGTGACGATTAAATGAGTTTTACTGTAGTTATTTAATAGTAGTAGTTTTGATAAACTGGCATGATATGGATGAGGATTGAACCCTTTTTAGACATTGGACACCTGCCAAAGACCACGGATGCCATCCTCCTTGCTCGTATTTCATAATAAAACACAAGAACATGAACAAGAGTTCACATTTCAAGTTTAAATCTTAAAAAAAACCTACCCATCTGTTTTGTTTGTGTGTCTTTTAATGATTGTGATAAAAATTTCCCTGCCTCATAAAATTAGTCTTTAAATAATTTTTTGCATATAGCTATAGTGATATTTACTACGAATACACCAAAATATGCATTAGTACATGTAGTACCACTTTAACATTAATACTTTATATGCACAAAATAATTAATTTAATGGATATAAAACGAGTATAAGCACAGAATAAAAACTCTATGCAGAAGGTGCACTCGTGATTTTTGGTCGTCAATTTTGGCACTCCCCGTCACCCAACAGTACACATTAAAACACGATTACTAAATGGGTGTAATTACTGTATTGAAGAGGAAAAATATTCAATTTTCATGAGACTGTTTACAACAATGCCTTGGTCGTTTGTTGAAAACAGTTGAAATTGAAAAGCTGCACACCGCAGGTTACACCAAATTCTCAAAGACCGTGAAGATCGATGAAGTTGTCGACACTATGTGCACCTTCTGCTTAATGTTATCTATATTCTGTGGTATAAGTCATTTTTAGTTTATCAAAATCAGTTTTTTTCAGTTTTCGCTTAAGGTGCGTTTTTGGTCTTTGAAAATAACTGTAAATCAATTTAAGAAAACCAAATTATCAATTTGGATGGTGGTATAATGTTCATTTCTCAAATTATTGAGACTTGAACATAGACAGTGGCAGATTTACCAGCAGGCTGAGTAGGGTGGTTGATTTTTAAATAGAAATCAAAAAATTACAATTTCATAGACAAAACCTACTGGTGGTAAATTAACATTATAGAAATGCATCCAGTAAATATCCCATCATTATCCGTCTCACTTAAAGAAGCATAAATCTCACTTAAATTGCAATAAATGTATAGTAATTGTGTTATTTCTTTTAACTGCTGTTATAAACAAAAATATAATGTTATAAAAGGAAACAGGAGAGGCAAGAAACACGTTACTTGACATTTATAATAAATACAATAATATGCCTTCAAGATTTTTACTCAACATTCTTTCACACATAGCTAAAAACAATTGCATAACAACATTACATTTGCGTGATTGTATACAAAGTTATCTAAGAATTTTAATTAAATGCCTTCAAAATAGATTTCGTTAGAAAACAATTACAAATTTTGTGCTGCTAAATCTTCGGCATCAATTCCCAGTAAAGCTAAATCATCTTTATCATTACCAGAAATTTCTGCATCATCAGCATTACTTACGTCTTTACGTTCTTCATCAGCCTCTTCCTCAGGTGGTAAGGGTGGCATTTGAGCAGCGAGAACATAACTTTGCAACAATTGAGGGTCATAACCTGGATAAGAGTAAGAGGCCGCTGCCTTGGTTTCATTCATCATGTGAAACTGTGCCATCAATAACGCAGCTTCTTGTGATTCAGCCGAGATTTCGCCTTTGGGTTTATCACCTGGGAAAATTATACTTAAAGCATCTTGAAAATCTCGTGGTAACGCACCTTTACCGTCAGAAGATACAGGAACAGATTGACCATCCATCAAATGAGACAAAACAGGTGGCGGCGGTGCACACATATAACCGGAAATCTGTGGAGGTTCGGGAATAATTTGTGGAGGATCAGGAATGATTTGTGGCGGCGGAGGAGGGTTGTCTGCATTGAATGGATACATGGGAGCAGATAAATGGCTTATATGAACCAAACCAGGAGCTGGTAACATTTTTCGAGCTTCCAAATTGACAGCGAATTTGGTTTTTTCTGATTCGTTCTTTTTATCATCCTCAATTTTTTTCTTAAATAAAGGCATTCGTCCAATAAAAGGCATTTTCTTCTGTGTTGGAGCAGTTGTTGGCGATTTAGGTTTGTTAGCGGTAACGGTGTCAGAAGCTTCCTTTTCTTGTTTATTCTGATCGGCTTCAATCTTCTGTTCGTTTTCTTTATTTTTCTTCATGTTTTTATCATCTCGATGTTTATCGTTTTCTTCCTTCTCGCGGTAATATTTATCATTTGAATTTTTGTTTTTATAATCGTTATCGTAACGATCAAACTTTTTCTTTTTATCAAACGGACTGTAGCGATCGTTATATTTTTTTGGTGAATATTTATCACGATATTTTTTTGCACCAGGTGAATCGTATCGATCGTAAGACCGTTTTCGAACAGGTGAACGTGATCTTGATCGTCTGCTGTATCTCCGTCTTTCCGACTCCCGTTCTTTTGACAGTGACCTTCTTGTTTCCGAAGTTGAATCATCCTTAAAACTCGATTCTTGTGTTCTTAAATGTGACGGCCTGAAACGATTGCGTAGATATTGGAAATTAATCAAATCGTTACTAGGCTCTTCGGAGGTTTTAGCGTCAGAGTCAAGTTTTGAGGAAATTCCTCCGAGAATGTCTTGATTAAACGTTGACTTTCGTTGATTTTTATCGTCAACTAATTTAGAAAGAACGTTCAGCTTCTCACCATATTCTTCCGATAACATTTTTTGGGCTTGCATTTTCATTTTGTTTCTCATTGCAACGCGAATACTTTTGGATTTGTCACTTTCATTCATTTCATCGTCAGAACTAAAGCTTGATGAACTACTAGAAGAACTACTATCGCTTGATAGCGCTTTTTTACGTTTTTTCGATTTTTTCTTTTTCTTTTTGTCTCTCGAGCTAGTGCTACTATCACGCTTGTCTTTGTTATTCTTTTTACGTTTACCCCCTTTTAGACTTGGAGAGTAATCTCCAGGTGGAGATGATTCATTTAACGTTGATGCATCAATAATATTGTGCAACGATTTTTTCTGAGCTCTGGTGAAAGCCTTTTTTCTATCCGACAACCAATTTGATTCCCAAAATGGATTTTGTTCAATAAAATTCTGGGGAATTAAATGCGAATTTATTACTAACATTTTTTTTAAATATACAAGTAATGAAAAAAGCTGAAACTGGAAGTAGATGATGCAATTTCAAGACGAAACGTTTTTTAGCGTTTTCCCCGCCAAAGAAACTTTAGTTATTGGTTATAGAAAGTGATCAATAAAGTGGATTAGAAGGTAAGACTTGATTAAAAATTTCCGAAACAGCTAAAAGCAAGCTGTAAGATGAAAACTGTTTAACTTAAAGTTGCATCATCTACCTCTAGCTTCCGGGGTTTTCATTACTTTTGAGACATTCTGTATTAAAATAATAATTTTAACTTACATTATAATTTTGAATATGAACTTTTGATTTTAAATGTAGCGATGCACAATGAAGATCTCCAATCCATTTATCACACAGCTTGCAATACCAGGCTGGTGCCGAAATAAAAAACTCTAGACCTATAAGAAAAATAAATCTTTATAAATTAAAATACATAAAATTTAAGTTTAATTTGATTTTAAAAAAGGAATTTCTATGATTGTTAATCTACAAATTAATGAATTAGATTTCCAAAAAATTATTGAGACAATAAACTAAGAACTAACAATTTTAAAATTCAAAGTTTAAATTTTTGTTTGGAATTGTTGTTTTTAATTTATCGAGGAAATATCAAATAGATGTAGCTTAATTTTAAGAGTTTTTGTAGTTATTTCATCTACTGAGGATAACTTTTTGCAAATATTGTTTGGTCACTTGGTAAATTTCATTTTTTCATCCATTCTCAAACACCGTCAAGTAAGGCTTTTTTATTGTTGATCAAATGTTGTGGTCTAGGGCTGGCTTTGATGATTTGAATATTTGGAATGAAATTTTAAGTTTTGGGTTTTGCCTAATCGCTGATTCAGAAGTATGTCTGTTAAACTATGTTAACATTTAATACGAAATATTTTATTAGAAAAAGACTACAGATGCAACAGACTCCTGTAATAATGCGTTATTTTTATTATTAGTTTTTAATTATAAGCGAGCTATCCGCTGCCGGACAGAATTTTTTTAAATTTGTTTTAGGTCCAATTGGAGAACCGGCTTTCTCAGGTCATGGAGGAAAAATAAGACGAATTTGGTTGTTTGTCAGCGATATTGGAGGAGGATGCTAGAGTAAATGAAAAAAAAGACTCCGATTCCGTCAACTTCGATAAACCTCGTTTGTATTATAATTATTGTTAAATCAGTCATTTAATTTCTTTTAGTCATTTTTATATTAAATTTATTTTGTTTTCATATTTAATTGAAAATAATATATTTTTATTTCTTTCTTGTTTTATAAGGTTCTGTGTCCGAGCGAGGCGACCACTAATGTAAATCAACCAAGATTCTTAAGTTTTTGTAGTGAATCAATCTACTGAAAGCTAAAAAAATCCCTGTATATCAAGGATCCAATTTTTATTTTTAATGTACTTTTTTTATTATTTGAACGAGACTCGTTCACTCTTATCGACTTCACGTGAGGCTGGATAAGTCTATCGCGTTTTATGTCCGATATTACAAAATGCAAAATAAAAATTTCACTAAAACAAAAATAATGACGTCTTCTTTAAAGGAGAATAATACATAATATAATTACATAATACTTTTTATTATCAAGCTTTGGAAAAAAATGGTTAATAATTATTAAATAGTAAGTATCTCTCCATAACTTTTAAAGCAGAATCCTAGTCGAGGAACTATAAATAATAACGAATCATAGCTTATATGCTTTAAAACTGGCAATATTTTCGCCTGGTCGACGACTTCTATATGAGTTTGAATGAAAGGTAAGTTCACACTACGTAATCAACTGGGCGATATCACTACTCATTGCCAGTTGATCGTAATCACTACTTTCTGCCTTCTGTGAAGAGGAGTAGAGGAAATAGAAATCATTCTTTTCCTTGGAAAAGCTAAAATTACTCGTGAGCGCCTCCGTCCCTATGCTAAGTTTAAAGCAGTAGTTCGCGTTCCTGGTCTTTCTATTCTTTTTTATTCCCACTTTATTTAATCATCAAACCAATAACTTTGTGCATGCAGCATTCTTGATTTAACACGGAATTGTTCGAATATTAATATATGATATTAATATTTAATAAGTTATTACCGTATAGCTATAAGTACTATTAGAGTTCAGATAAAGTCAGTTTGAGCAATAATAGAATTTTTGATACGTAGAAACAAAATAATTACAAAAGTTATAAATTATAAACTTTTTTTTCTTACAGAAAGATTGAAACCAGTATGGTATAAAAAATATATCATTCTATAATCCCGTTAAATCTGGACTTTTTTTGTTCAGATTCTTTATAACAACGTTCACCACTTTTGCATTTACGGTATGAGAAACCATGTTTTAAATCGTAGGTAACAACAACCCGCTTTTAGAACTAAATTTTAAAAACTGAACTTTAATTATTTAGCATACTACTTTTTTACACCGTCGTAGGCACCAGGAACCGCGGAAGGACTTTTTGCCGTGGGGGAAGGTTCGTTCTATTAAAAAAGTAACCCTCTCTGCTCTCTTGCATCGGATAATTATTAGTTGTTATTAAGTTAAGATTTTTACTACATGAAAATTAAATCAAACGACTCCTCGATTGTACGGGACGCGATCGTGTTAAACATTCAAAAACCGACCCACAGGTAATGGAATAAAAAGGCTACAGCGGTTAACGGTGTTTTTATATGAGAAAAACTTTTTTTAGACAAGATTATTTCAAAAGTTTCAATTATTATATTATAAATAAAAATATAAATAATGAATATTATCATGATTGTCCGTACGATTTTTTTGGGGCTAAGCCCTCTCCCATTCATTTTGGGGGATACATTTGGCTCTACCTGCCCCCCCCCCCTTTCACGGTCGATGGTCGACACCGTCTCTAAGAAAAAGTACAGTCTTGATAGAACTATATTGCGTTATATGTACAGCCAGTGCTATCTATGTCAGTTCAAACGGACCAATACAAAACTTTTTACGTCAAAAGTTAGAAAAACGACCTATATAGTATTAAATGTAGGCTAAAATACTAATTAATCAGTTCATGACTATATGCTATTTTAGTTTTTTGCATAAATCCTTAAAAAAATATTTATGTTTAAGTACCTATGTAAATTATGAAAAAAAAAATTAGAATTACAAATGACGTCAGTATCCTTACCTTTAATCGGAGTTCGTTTAGTCGGTGCTCCAGGAATAGTTGGTACTTCAGGTTCAGAAGATGTATTATGCCATGGCATTTCAACTATTTGATGGTGCTGTGATGTTTCCCGATGTTTATCAGTATGCAAATGGTTAAGGAAATCCTTTGCTGATGTTGGAAAAACATCACAAACACGACACCAATGCAATTCTGGGTCATAATGAACCATGTTAAATGTCGTTGAATTCGAAGGACTCCTTGACATTTCCTTTGGACTTTTCTGTCGATCGCTAGAATCCGGTTGCCGATCCGAGGATTTGTCGCGACCTGAATCTTCTGTTGTGATTCCCGACAGCATCTCGATGACAGCGCTCATAGCTTTAATTTTTTCTTGAATCTCCGTCTGAAAAAATAGAAAATATCTAAAAATCTAATCTTCGAACTTACTTATCCACAATTGTTGCCAATGTGCAGAATACATACTGAATTCTTCCCCATCAGAATCAACAATGGACATCAATTGGAATCAATCATTTTTAGACAGCATCTATGATATTGTTATTGTAAGATGGAATAAAAATAAATGTAAAAGTAGTATATTTTACTGAAAATATAACAAACCCAATACTTATGTTTTCCTTACGAATACAATAAAACTTCGCTATTAAATAAATTTATCAAATAATAAGATGATTTTATTTTTATATTTTTAATAATTATTGCGAGGCCAAATTCCGGCTGAAATACAAAAGATTTCAATCTACAATTATGATGTTTAGTGGGGAAAAACTATAACTTCACAAACCTGCAGTTTTGTGTTTTTTCTTAAAATCCTCTGCGTTTCTCGTGGAATGCTACCGGAATCGAATTCGGCTAGAAGTTCTTGCTTTTGCTTTTTCAGCAATTCAAGTTCCCGCTTGAGCATAGCTGATTTTTGTATGCACTCTTCACGCTGCTTTCGAATTGTGGCACGTTGATGTTTCATTTCTTCAGCAACAGCAGCTAAAAATCAAATAAACAACGATGCTAAAATACTTTGCATTTTTTTTTTTTTTTTTGTATTACATATTAAATGATAGATTATTTTGGCTAAAATTTTAATATTGCTTCAACAAAATTGATGTTCCATAAAAAATTTTGTAACTGATTTATTTAAAATAAAACCTTTTTATCGAATTATATGAACATATAAACATGAGATTTCAATTACCTATAATAATACAGCAAAAATATTGGTTACTAATTTTAAATTTTGTTATTTTTAAACTACTTAATATATAATAATATTATATTGTCGTTTGGTTATGAAATTCTGATAAAACATACTATACTATTATATAACGTCTAATATATATGTTACAGTTAATCTGTATTTCCAGTGAGAATATATTCTCGCTGGTGAAAATATATTTTAAATGTGTAAAACTTCGCGATATCAGTAATAATATATAAGTATTATCGTGAAGTTTTACAAATTTAAGATATTTGGTTTATTATTTATTTTTAGATATTTGAAAATATATTTTCACTGGAAATACAGATTCACTGTAACATATACAATTGCTGTAACTCAACATACTTTAGACCAGGGGTGGCCGACCCGCGACCCGCCTTGAACATTTTTTAGCCCGTGAGATAAATCACATTTTTACTGTACAAAATATATTTATTTTAAAATGGCCAAAATAGTGAAAACCAATGTATAAAAAAATTAATTGTATGTGATCCATATATTCAAAAACCAACTGTCGAAATTAGGAGAAAAAATTGTCTTTAATTTTAAGATAATATTCTTGTGAATATGTATATGATAAATACAGTCAAGTGCCTTAACCATTTTACACATCAACTTAAAATAACTACCCTTTTATTAATTAAAAAACACCCACTTTCTGAAGGGCACTTAAAAAGTCTATAACACGGTAACACTTGTGGTCTTTCAGCCATTACCTATGGCTGCGAAACAAGGTCTCTTCCTAAGCACCATAGAGCTAAGTTGGAATCCTATCAAAGAGCCATGGATAAAAGCATGAAGGTAGTAAGAAACCTAGATAGGGTCAAAAACAGTGTAGAAGAAAAACGAAAGAGAACGTAGAGAAAAGATATAACTAATCAAATAGATCAATATAAATGGAGATGAGACCGGACACATGATCGGAGCTCCACAAGAAAATGAAGTAAGATTGTCTCAGATTGGTACCCCAGAGATGGCAAACGCTGCCGAGGACGACAACAGACGAGATGGGAAGAAGACCTGAAACTAACGGCTGGACACCAGTGAAGAAAGGTAGCACGTACAGGATATTCTTCAACTAGATAACTGTAAGGGTACGAACAGAACAAGTAAGTCGAGGTCGAGGTGGCGGTCGCGATCGCGGTCGATGCCGACATCCATGTAAATCAAACAAATTGAAATGAATGGAAGCGAACAGAACAAGTAGGTCGCGGTGGAGGTTTAGAGCGATGCCATCCAGGAGGCTTACATCGATGCTTTTGAAAATCAAATGTGTTTGATTTACATGGATGCCTACTGCGCGGTATACAAGGATGCTTTCCTGTGATTGGTGCGTTCAAAGCCAAACTGTTTTAATTTATTGTTATTGTTTTTGATTATTAAGTTCGTTTTCAAATGCTAAATGAAGGAGTTTGACAGAACTTGTTCACTTGACAGTAGGCCTAGCTTGACATCGAGCATCGCAGGTAACCTCCTTGTTATGTGCTGTCGACATCGACCGCGACTTAACTAGTAGCAGCGATCGCGGCCGCCACCTCGACCGCGACTTACTTGTTCTGTTCGTACCCTTAAGCTTATTATTTTTCAATATGTTTACACTTCCTAGTAGTTCAGAACAAAGAGTTTTATTTTTATAAATTGATAAATTGCTTATCGATATTTGGATAAATCAGTGCGACCTGGACGATAAAAATGTGGTAGGAACACAATACTAATAAGGAAAACGTTGTAGTAGCTTAATTCCGGCGTAAAATAAGAAAAAAAATAATTAGACTGCATTTCTAGCAAGCTCTCGAATTATAGCTCTAGAAAGCTATAGGTAAATAAAAATACAAGGAATTGTTATTTACTAAAGGCGGTAATGGAATAACCCCAAATACAATAATGGTGATTTTTTTACGAAATTAATAAATTGGATAAAAGGGATATTTTCTTTTTTTCCAGCCAAAATTGCAACTAGAACCATCGTACCTGCAATTTATCGCTTAAGCGACCGAGCTTGCGGACTTGGCCACTATTTTTCAAGCGGAGGTCACGGCCATTGTCATATGTGCCAGAAAAAACCTGAATATGGGCTATCGGAATAGAAACATGCATATGCTTTCTGACAGTCAGGCAACGCTAAAAGCGATCGTCAATACAACGATCAGCTCAAATCTGGTGCTGGAGTGTCAGCAACTTCTGGAGGACCTGTCAAAGCACAACAGAGTCAAAATTGATTGGGTGCCCCGCGGTATAAGGGAGTTGAGGGAAATGAAAAAGCTGATTCTTGCACAAGGGCTGGTTGGATAACCCCACACGTGGGCCCGGAGCCTGGAGTGGAGATCACCAAATCTGCTGTCAAAAGGGCGATGAAAAGTCGGTTGAGACGGCAGCAAAACAAATACTGGCAAGAAATTCCTGGTCAGAACCTCAGCAAGAGAATGATGGGGAGAATCTACCCCTCGCTCACAGCTGAGGTTTTACGGCTGAGAAGGAACCAACTCAGGACACTAATGGGACTGATAACCGGACCCTGTGGACTGAGAAAGCATCTGCGGGCTATTAGGGTGTCTCAACGAGACCTCAATTGCAGATTGTGTGGGGATGGGGAGGAAAACGCGACCCATGTCATTTTCGACTGCAAAGCCCTCACAAAGTAGCGACACCTGTATGGGATAAATGACGCCCAAACAGGCTCAAAACGCGCAAGCTTAGTACAAGGATTGATTTTGCTAGGCAGAATGCTGAACCTGGAATAATCAAGGATCCTTGCACAACAGGGATACATAAGCAAAGCAGGAGTACAATAAACCTAAGGCTGCAGTGCGGGGGAACGAGCCCTAAACTGACTTTCTGCTAACAGAAAAAAAGCGACCGACAAGTGTAACTGCGAGCGACAAGTCGCGCGAATATTAACCTTTTTCATAGACTTCCTACAAATTTCAAATATCTGTCTCTTTATATCGCGTATCGCCTGCGATACATCACTTGTTGTCTGTTTGATATTTTAGAATTTAGGTGACAAATATCTAAACGTATAAATCTTTAAGATTTTGAAACTTATGAATTCTAACGTTAAATCAAAATAAGAGAATGTTTGAAACCGTATCGAAAGAAATGGCAATCTTCTGTCAATATAACTTTAGCTAAACATAGTTCACGAAAAATACCGATTAAATACACAAAATAGTTAATGTTTGAAGATTTAAGTGCTGAGGTTATTTGTCGAATAAATTGATCAAAAGATGTACCAAAAATTACTATCAAATAAATAAAAATAGTAAAATAAATAACGTGTGATGCAAAATCGGAATATCCTAAATGCTTTCGTGTGCGGTGAAGTGAACAAATCAATCGTGCTGAATAATAATCAATTATTCAGTTTTTACGAATTTAAAAAACTATTTAACTATCCAATTTACGAAATCATTAGTTTTACAGAACTACGCAAAAGTGTTGTGAAAAACTCAAAATTTTCTAGATCAGTTGAAAATGTTTTACCCACTTTACTTCAAAATATTATTGTAAAGAATAAATGAGCAAAAATAGAGACAATTTTTTTAAATTGTTATTGGTGGTGGTTTATAGACAAAAATCTAAAATGTAATTGTCTTTTAACACAGCGTCCACTTTTTTAAATCCAAATTTCTCAATTATTCTCGAAATTCTTGGACCTATTTTAAGTTTATTATGACTTTTTTCAATTTTAATATTAGTATATAGTTTTTTAAAATCCCTCACGTTTCCTAACTTTCTAGAACCCTTTAACCCAGCGGTTGGGGAACTTTTTTACCATTACCCCAAAATATTTTTGTGTAAGTGGATATTACCCCTTCATTTTGAAAAAGGGACAATCAATGTAAATTTAAATTATACATTATATAATAATATATTGAATTAATTTGCACGGAAAAACAAGTTGCACGAAAGTAGTAACAAAATAAAAATCTGATACGCACAAAAACTAATTGAAAACTTTCCCGCTTAGATTTTGGAGAAATGATCTTGCTTCATGTTTGATACAATAACTTCAAAATTGGGGATTTTTGATGTGAGCACAATTTAAATTCGGCTAAACTAACACGTTTATAGAATAACCATGGCAAAAAATTCATTATTACCCCCAAAAATTTCAATTTTACCCCATTTGGGGTAATTTACCCCGGTTCCCCGACCGCTGCTTTAACCAGTGAACATCCTGAACACTAAATCGATTTTGTTATAATTTTAACGTTGATGATTACCAAAAAATCTTCATCGTTTAACAATAGGTATAGCAAAAATAATTATCTTCACATACCTTTCTTGTTCCCATCATTTTTTGTTTCGTTCATTTGTGATGCAAGTTGTGCTGCCGTTGAAGACTGCATATTGGGATGATTAGGATCTTGAAAACCATCAGAATGAGATGTGTTGCGCCAGGCTGGTGGAGCTGTTTGTGGCACATAACTATTTTCAGCCTGAAAACAAAATAAAAATATATTGAAATTAGTTTAAAATTAATAAAATGTCAAGTATAAATTAAAATTTTTCGTGATATAGGTATTGCGTGAATATGAACAACGTCCTATACTCTATAGAAGTGATTCTCAACTTTTTTTTGTTGCAGTACATTTTGTAAAATTTCCATTGTATACACTATACCAGTGGTGCGCAAACTATTTTCATTTGCGACCCCCCATTTTTTGAAAAAATTTGTCGCGACCCATGAGTTGTTCTCGGTAGCTATTTTCAATTGAATTTTTATTTTAGCTGGCTATATTTTTTATTTTCATATAAAATTCTTTAAATTTGGCGACCCTGAAAAATTATCTCGCGGCTCCTCTGGGGGTCACGACCCAAGGTTTGCGCACCACTAAACAATGTACACATGCTAGTCAATTGCATGCATTTTCTAGTTATTTGTTACATTTGCAACTTTTTGCGGCTCCTCTACAGTTAGTCCACGGCCCTCCACTTTAAGAAGCATTGTTCTAATGAATCGTTTCTAATTTTATTATAGACTTTGTTTCAAAAATCAATTTATTAAATACGTTGAATATAATTATTATTAAAAAAGGTTTCCAAAAATAATTCAAAAAGATTAACGTCTGTCCTCCGACAAAAAAGTGAAGATTTTTTGAGCAAAAGTGCATGTGAAGCAAGTTGAATATTGGAAAGCAAACAATAATAATTCGATAAAACTATAAGTTCTTCTTCAGGCTAATTTACTAATATCACAACATATTATATATATTAAAATTGTTTATTAAGAGCTTTAAAGCAATTGATTTTTAATACAATACAATCCATTGGTAAATGGACAACAAATAAACTAAACAACGATATCTATAGTGGCTAGCGCAGCGTAATCGAACTATAGGCCCATTTACATTTTGATTAGTGCGAGTGTGAGCGCAGGTGCTAAGTGATTAGGGCAAAACACTTGTAGACAGCAACTGATTAGTGCGAATGATTAGTAACAAGTGAATAGAAGAAGTATATGATTTTTAATGTTTTGGGGGCACATTTCAAATATTTTGGAGCACTCAAAAGTTCCGCGGCACATAAGTTGAGATTCACTGCTTTATAGAGTAATTTGAAAGTATTAGTTTATAAATGGTTGTAACTGGTATTACTAAATTTTTTTATTAACCCTTCTTATGGTAAGTACTTAGAACAATTCATTGATCCATTCGTGTATTTTGTTTACTATAACTAAAGTAGCTATATTTACCACTGAATAAAACGATTGATATTGATTTTGGGAATAGTCTGGCTGCATTCTTCCAGAAGAGTATTGAGGATACTGGCCTTGTTGTGGGTACATTGTGCTGTACTGCTGACGAGGCTGCAACAAAAATGTTCTTTTAAGTGATACGGTCTTAATGTGTACTAATTATTAAGGGCAATTTAAAAAACGATATGTTTATAATACTTGTAAATATGGATGTACAAATAAAAACATGTAAAAGAGTAATAAATACGTAATAGCTCGTACATCATTGTACATTGTCTGCATAGGAGGTGCTCCATAAGGATTTTGTTGTTGAAAATTATGTGTTTGCTTCCACAAATCTTGATTATCGCCTTGACTTATTGGTAGAGGGTTGTTTGAAGGCACACTGTATATGTCTTGCGGAAATTCCTGTCGTGTTCCCCATTTTTGTCCACCGTGGACTCCGGTAGAATTGTTTTCGTTGGCTTCATTCAGGTGAGTTGATTTAAGTCGTGGATCACGTCGATCTTTATCCCAGCCTTCATAAGACCCCCTGTTTTTTTTAGTTGTTGCATCAAAAACATCAGCCATTACCGCTACAAGCTTAAGCTTTTACGGTAAGGTTAGAATAACTATGTTTAATATTTTAATGTAGAAAAAGTTTTTCGATGGAAATTATTAACATTAACTACTTATAAAATCATTCACTTAAAAGTATATAAATAACTTCACAACAGCAGAGTTTTATTAATTTATATCAATACACTCTATTAAAAATCATCATATTTTTTATCACGAATTTAAGTGGAATGATTTGATAGGCTATTTCAGTATAGCCAACAAAACAAAATAAAAATATCAAGGTTACCGATGGTTACTTAAATATACTGGGGATATTTTACGCGGACTAAAAAGTTGGCAAGTAAGGGAGTTGGGGAGTTTATTAGAGTTTATTTTATGCGCAAGATCAACAATATTTTAAATAACGTGTATTTGATAACATTTTAATTAAACCAAATAAATAATTATAATTAACTAATTAAGACACATATTATCAGTTATAGCTATGGTTTTAGAATTTCTTTCAACATAATATGTAAAAATTTACTAAAACACGCTTCTAAAATTAAAAAACGCGTACATTTAAAGTATCTGTCAAATATCGTCATATTGACATTCAAAAGCGGCTGCGCTTTTAACAATTTGAATTACCGCTTAAAACTCTTAAAAATAATTAAAAGTTGTGGAAGATTAAAAAAATTTGTTTAAACTATTAAAAATATTAATCCAATTACTAAACATGAATGATAGTTGTGATTTAAACATATATTTTATTATTTCCAACAGTTTAAATAACAAATCACAATGCGATGTAGCAATGCATTCAGCCTTTGAGGTAAGTAATACAAAGCATACAACAGTATGTTAAGTTTTAATAAACCAATTAATTTTTTAGATTTGTAAGAAATATATAAATAACTGTTATTGGATAAAAGAAAAAGAACACAAAAATATACCGAGAAGTAAAAAGAGTGTTGTTGTTTTTCAAGAGTTTGAAGGGAACGTTTTTGATTCCCTTCGTAAAGAAGAAGTGTTGTATGTAAATTTATTTCAAAGCCACTTAACACATTAATAATTATTTCGTTTAATAGAATTGTTGGACCACGATGTCTTAAAACTTGTTTATTGGAACGCATTCCTATTCCTAATGGACCCAATGCAGTATTTACAATTCCAATGCTTGAAATGATTATATGTTTATCTGGGTTTCCAGCAAAACAGAAAGTACGTACTTAAGGGGCTATCTATAAACCACTATTATGCTCTTATGTTAAGGCGGACTCCCACTAATCGTGTAATTGGAAAATATTTGTCATGTAGTGAAAAACACTTTCGTGGTTTATGGGTAGTCTCTAATTTGCAAGTATTATATTCAATCTAAATTCTAATTAATTTTAGAAAAAAATGGAACAAAAAATCGAGTATATGGGTGGAGTTTGTTTTTCTGAATTTACTAGTAATGTTACTCATTTGGTTTGTGACAAAGTTAACACTATAAAATATGCGGTAAGATATTAAAATATAAAGGTTGTTCCAAGTTATACGGTAACATTGTGCTCATAAAAAAACTAGTACAGTTGGGTGATCCCAGTCAGGGTCGAACTTCTTTACGATATATTTTCAGCTCTAAGCGCTCTTTAGTGAAAAAAAATAGTTCAAAATTTAACAATTTTTTTTAGTATAAATATTCAAATAACTGCGTATTTGGATTTCAATTACTTAGGAGAATACAAATTTTTAGATATTTAATAATTTAGGAAAGTCGGCAGAAGTGCTCTCTAGTTACTAGTAGTCAGTAGAATCAGTCCCTCTATCTATTTCACCTTTCTTACTCGGTACACTTCATTTCACCAATCACTGTTGGCAAGCAGTGAGCATAAAAATATTGAAAGAAATATAAATTAGAATTAAAGAGAAAGGGTGGGAAGGTCGCATGCTAACTTTTTTGTTACTTTATGGTCTCCAGGTTATCTCTAAGCCCAATAAAAGAACTTTGTTCCAATTGTCGGGGTCTACGTCATGTGCGTATCTATCCTAACAACTGTTTTAGATGCTGAAGTGCTTGAGAGTTAGTACCTGAATTGACTTTAGAATCTGAGTTATTAAATTATAGGTGTGTTCCAGATTAAAATAGAACCCTATATTGTACGATGAAAATCATGCACAATATAAAAGTATGGAGATCCTTAGTGGATCGACTGTTGCTTTATACGCTAATGGTCCTAGATTTAAGTCTCAATGTCCAATTTCGCTGATGACCACCCAAGACATGTTAAATCGACCTTAATAATTAGTCCAAGCGGTAATCGGTGGTGAACCGGGATAAATACAAAAATGAACTTAATTAATTTTTGGATATTAAAAAAATAATGAACCAATGGTACAACGATCTGTAAAGTATCCAGTGGTTTTTTGTTAAAAATTGTTTTCTTAATGTTTCGTTAAAGTTTATGTATAAGGCATAAGTACAATGTTTTATTATTTGAACTTTTGGTCAGTGCAATATAACAATTTAAGTCTGACACCTTTATTCTTTACACAACTGTTTGCCAGGGTGCTAGGACAAAATGTCATGGGGCAAAATGTTCAGTGGTATTTTTCAGTTACCAATTTCAGTGGTATACTTTTAACTATTTGAAATAGTGAATATTCACTAATAAATATTGAGTTTTTGCTATTTTAATTTAAGAGAGTATGTTTTTCATGTAATATTTCAAATTTTAGTTTCTGGAAGTGTTTATATATAGTGTAACGTTTTAATCTGTTCGTTACTTTTTAATACTGTGTGTTTCTTACAATGACAAAGCGTAGCGTTCTTGGTTTTATATTTTTATCTTTAGATTTATGCTGCATAGTGCAGTGTTCTGGTACCGGTTCCCAACTGATCAACGACAAGTAAATACCCAAACATCTTATATTTTGTCCCTATGACATTTTGTCCGCGGACATTTTCTCCGGGCACCGTTTGCCAGACCACTATCGAATATTTATTGCAACACTAAATTTTCTATATAAGGTATAAAAAAATTAAACATCAACATTTTTGTATTTTATTTCTCTTTCGAATAGAATTGGCCTGGTACATTAATATGTACTACTAAAAAATGTACTTAAAAAAGTCCTTTGTCGCTACTTTTTGAGCGGGAGTTTTTTTGTTTTAAATTATTAATCCTATGATAACTACTAATTCTCGTTTATTAAATTGATTTTTTGATCATGCTTGTGTAACATAGTAATAAAAAATATTATTTTACTTTGCTCTGAAATAGAACGAATTATTGTTACTCGTATATATTTTTTAAAAACTCTCACTCAACAAGTAGCAACAATGGAAAAAAAAAATTTAATAAAAGATACTGAATTAGTTACAGATTGCCAGACCGTTAGTTCATTATTTGTCTAGTATCCAAAAAGTGATAAAGTCCATTTTTGTACTTATTCTGGTTCAACACCCTTAAAGACTGTCGCCGCTTGAACTAATATAATCATTTATTATATTGCGTATGGTTCATAAGACATATTGCCAATAGAATAATATTCAAATTGTAATTTCACGATACATATCATGCGCATTTGTACTATATAATGTACGGTTTAATTTTTATCGGGAACAAATCTATAACATCGTACCATTTACGGTTTTATTTTCATTTAAAACAAACCTATGAAAATATCTAGCGCATGTTGGTGGCAGTACATAGTACAAGTAGTACAACCATAATTACAAAAATGACAATGCACAATTATAAAAATTAGATCTCTTGAAACAAACCTACTATGTTTTAATAATTATAATGAAACTTTACTTTTTAGAAAGCTAAAGAGCTGAAAATACCAGTCATGTTAAGCTCTTGGGTTGAAGCTGTTTGGAACGAAAATTTAATAAAAAATAAAAGAGCTGATAACGAAGAATTTAATCAGTACCAATGTCCTCTTTTTTATAAATTAAACGTTAGTACGTCGGGGTTTTCTAAAAAAGAACGACTTGAAATATCAAAATTAATCGAGGACAACGGGGGTATTTATAGTGGACGATTTGAATCACAAACAACAAACTTACTGATATGCAATCCAAACGCAACTGGAGAGAAATACAAGGCTGCTAAAAATTTTAACATTGATTGTTGTACAATTAAATGGATACACGATTGCATAAAACTAGATGAATTTTTACCTTTTGATAAATATCAAATAGAAGTAAAACCATGTATATCATCTACGCTTTTACATGGCGAACAAAGTCGTAAGCTCTTGTTTGTAATTATTTGAAATTAAAATTTTTAATGTTGATTAATTTTAGAGATAAACGCAGATTTTTCTTATATTAGCACTATTAATAATGAGACAGAGACAAAAAACATAAGCACCGTTTCAAAAGTACCAAGCACGAGTAAACATACGACTCTAACATTTAACGATAATGATTTTTCGAAAGATTTTATGAAAGGAATCGAGCAAAAGCTTGATGATATTGATATGAAACAAGTCAAAAAAGCTGGACAATTTTTGGATAGTTGTGAGGTAATAATTAAAGAACAATGTATTTTTAATTGATTTTGAGTTCATTCCACGAATTTCAGATTTTTTTATTGGGATTTGAAATGGAGAAACGGGACAAACTTTGTAAAATTTTAAACCTAGGAGGCGCTGTTCGTTATGATGAAATGTCGAGTAGAATTACACATGTTCTTGTAGGAGAAGAAAATACTGCAGATATCAATAAGTTTTTTGAACTTGGTTATCAGTAAGTATAAATATAATAGGAGATTGATGTAATAATTTATATTTAATATTTTTACAGCCCTTCAGTAGTAAATATTGATTGGTTGATTGCAAGCATGCACTTGAAATCTCCGGCTCCTGAAGAATCTTATAAAGTTATTGCTCAAAAATCTCCATCCAAAAAAATGATAAACACAGCAATCCCTCCAAGTTCTCCCCTTAGTCAAAAGGTAATATATTAATATTTTAATAGTTAAAACTAAACCAAAGTACTTATGTGAATAGTACGTCTAATACTCGTATTCAAAGTCCGAACTTACGCGTAAGATCATCTCAAGCATTTGCTTATGCAGTTTGTAGACTAAACACTGATTACATGTACAAATTGTAAAATCAATTTATTCATTCAAAGGTTAAAAACTAGTATTGTCAGAAGTCCCATATTCTAGGTATAATTTTGAAAATCCTGCTGGGACTGACTATCCCGTTTTTGAACCTTATTCGATTTATTATTACAGAATCAATCAGTTTTCATTATGATTACAGTTACATTTATTTTTCAACTATAAATAGTTAGTACAGCAAGAGCATGTTGAAGTTTAAGAGTTACCACCTCTCCCAATTTGATCGGGGGACTCCCAAAAACGTATATATCATTTCTCCCTACTGCCAATTTTAAGTTTTAACTCCTGACTTTTGTAAAAAAATATCTTACAATAAATTTTTTTTTTGTGGCCATAAATTTTACAAATATGTAAAATATCTTTAGATTGTACAGAGTACATACCCGGTTATAGTTTTTATAAGGACCCGACAAAGACTTTATCAGATTAAACTTCTACCTAGATAAGGTTAAGATAATGATTACAACATGAGGAACCTGTAAGAATGAAACGCAGATGGCTAATGAGGTTCTTATCAGGATTACCTTATTTCGAAAAAGTAGGAACGTTATTATTATTTTTTTTTCTTTTATTGTTTAAAGTTCGCTTCAATAATTCTGGTCCTTATGGACTGGTGAATTTGGAATACCAAGTTATGAATCCTGGACTTCCATTTAGATTCGACCCTAAAACTATTAATTTATTGAGTACAAATCGTGTCCCCACATTATTACGCGGATCGAAAAAAAAATTGGTGACAAATAATGTTTCTCTTTACAAGTCAATCCTGAGATAAACTGCCTTTTTTTCTGGAAAAAAAAAACTTCAAATGAACCCAAGCAGGAATATCTAATGAAAAATACATTTTTCTTAGAAAAGCTATCCAATGTGATCCTGATTTGGACTACGCCAGGTTTATCCTATTGAAGAAATCCTTATTCTAATAAAGTTAAAGTTCAACATTTTGCTTAGCAAAAGCAGTCCCTGTATTAAACTCTTGACGGGATTCGGGTCTCCCAAGGCGTCATTAATCCTAAACAGATATCGTCACTTTTTCTTGTAGCAGTAACAAATTTTTGCAATACACAATTAACCAACAATCACAATCCTTTCCACCTTTATTCAAACACTTTTTATGAATGACTCCTAATTACTTAATTTTTTTTTATTCCAGAGTGTTCAAATGTTGATAAATCGGTCAACAAGCGCATCAAAGATATTAAATCCTGAAATAAATACGGACATTTTAGATGAATTTTTAGAACCTAATGTGATAGAGGAATACACAAAAAGTGATAAACGTAACTAATTTTGCTATTCTTTTGTTTTTAATTATTTTATTTTTGAAATTGCAGCTAATACAAATGATGTTATGAGCAATTATTTTAATGAAACAAGAAGTAAGAAGAAGCTAGAAGAAACTTCTGAAAAAACAGATGTTTTAATGGCACCACTTGATAATACATCTATGATATTTAATGGTAATTACTAATTATTAGCTTTATTCATATAACAATCTTGAGTTAGTCTAAACTGAGTATGTTAGGAAAATTGAAACGCCTAATATTCATAGCTGGTTCTATGGATGATCGTACAATATAAGAATGTATTACATTAAAGCAGTGGTTCTTAACCTGGGTTCGATCGATCCTAGGGGTTCGGTGAGTCAATCTCAGGGGTTCGGTGGAGGTCAAAACATACAACTAACTCATATAAGGTCTATGAATATAATATAGGTTTCTACCTATATTTGAATTTGAAAAATCTTAAAAAAAACTTTTTTTTCCATTTAAAAAGGGTTTGGTGATGCGCATATGAAACTGGTGGGGTTAGTCGGATTAGTACCTCTAACAAGGTTAAGAACCACTGTATAAGAGTGTTTAAAAAAAATTCTTATTTTGTTCATAATTGATGGTATATACTAAAACAAAAATTTTGTTGCCAACATGAGCTCTTAATATCTTTTATTATATATATATATTAATATTAAGTTTTCCTCAATCAATTTTTTCATTTTCCATTTAAGTAACACAATAATTTTTTTATATTTTTGATGTTATTTTACTTTGGAAAAATTCATTCTAACAACAATCTGAAAAAAGCAATTTAAAGGAAATTCTACGTTCTACAAAAAAGGTTTTTGGAACAAAGTTTCTCAGATCGACCATTTCAAAGATATTATTCAAAAAGTTCAAAAATAACAGTAATTAAAGATTTTTAATATTTTCTAACTTTGGTCTAAGGATCTTTTTGTAGAGCGTGAAATTTTCTTTGGCTCCCTTCTTTCAGATTGTTATAATGACAAACGGTTCCAAAAATAAGACAATTCAAAAAAAAAAAAAATGCTTTCTATGTTATTTAAATTTAAAATGAAAAATTGGCAAACCTTAATATTGATATTAAAGCTAGTTTTGGAACCAAAAATAGATACTATCAATTTTTAGACAAAATAAGAAAAATCTTTTTTTCTTTTGAAACATCCTAGTGTATCTTTTTAGAAGTCAAAAACTGGTTAAATATTGAGATCAAGTAAATAGTTCTAGAATATAAGCGCTACTAGTGGCCGGTAGCTATAAACTGAAATGCAGAATGCAGAGAGCTACCAAATGCTCTCTGATTGCATGTCTAAAGGCGTCAATTGGTGGCAATTTTCCTTTCTTCAACACAGAGATATCCCTCTTTCCTAAATTATTCATGATTAATTTTAATAAAGGCATTGCTAACTTTTCTTTCATTTAAAGGTCTAACATTTATTGTGAGTTTTTGGCAAGATATATTTGCCGAACAAATCGTAGACATGATAACAAGTTCTGGTGGAACCATGTTAAACAATACTTCTGAAGAAATGGCAGATTATGCAGTAATTCCACTAGAAGCATACAGTAAAAAAGTAAAAGCAAAACATGTTGTTACTAATTATTGGGTGGTATGTTTTATTATAAATTATTATTTTAAGTTTTCTGTACTGGATTGAGATATTATTTTAGGAAGATTGTATAGATAATGAAAAAATTATTGATGTCTTCTATTATCACTGTCCGATTGAATTTAATAAAAATTCTGGATCTAAATTACCTCTTACGGGATGTAACATTACTTTAAGCTCTTATAAAAGTTGGGAACGCACTTTTATCATAAATCTTACAGAAGCTTTAGGAGCAAAGTTAGTTTTCCATCGTAGTTGTTTTTTTTCAATCAAAATAATTAAACTATAAATATTTGTAGTTATGAGGACTCTTTATCGAAAAGAAATAATAAAAAAGGCGTTCCAGCAACTACTCATTTAATTTGTCCTGCTCCTATTGGGAGTAAATATACGGCAGCTATCAAATGGGGAATTACTATTGTAACCCATCATTGGTTACTGGCATGTGCAAGAAAAAATGAAAAGGTGCTTGAAAGTGATTTTAATGTACCACAATCTGAAGGTTAGCTTAACATTTTTTGTTTAAATATAAAATACATTAAAGTATTGTTTCAGAGGAATCGAAAATTGAAAAAACGTCAATTACTTCAGCGAGACATACAGCTAATGCTTCTATTAAAACCAGTAATTAGATTGACCTATATAAAACAAGAACTTCTATTTGAAAATAATAAATAATTTTACAGATGCCAACACACCACAACAATCCGGAACACCTCATCAAGAACCACCCTCCACATATACAAAAGGTATGAATCATTAGCTTTGTACGCGAATGGGATTCTGAACCAATTAAGGGACTATTTACATGCGTATTCTTAACAGAGCGTTCTTGGAACTAAAAAATCATTATCGATTCATAATTCATTCTAGCGATCCTCAAATTTTTGTTTGAACAAGAAATTTAATTTTTTTAGCCATGTGCACTTTGCTAGAACGTCATTAAGCCCAGTTCTACAATGTTGTCTAGCTTTATTTCTGGCAGAGAGAAGATTGAGAGAGCCAGATTGCATGAATACACGTGCTTCCATCTACACCGAGTAAAGATGTTTGGAACTATTCCTTAGTCAGTTTGTGTTCCTTTCTCCACCGGTCTACACTCGGAACGTCTAAAGCCATAGAGAAGGTTCTCTCTGTCGAAAAATAAGTAGAGCTATAATTCTTAACTGAAATACATTTAATGTATAAAGAAAGCAATATTATATTTGATTCTATTATTTCGTTATTTTTTCGAGACTTCTGCAACTTCTGAAATAATAGAATCAAATATAATATTGCTTTCTTTATACATTAAATGTATTTCAGTTAAGAATTATAGCTCTACTTATTTTGCGATAGCTTACGACTTATCTATGCTCATTAGAGAGAAGGAAAGCGTTCCGAGTATGTTTTGACAGAGAGAACCTTCTCTATGGCTTTAGACGTTCCGAGTGTAGACCGGTGGAGAAAGGAACACAAACTGACTAAGGAATAGTTCCAAACACCTTTACTCGGAGTAGATGGCAGCACGTGTATTCATGCGATCTGGCTCTCTCAGTCTTCTCTCTGGTTCTGGTTTAATTTTGAATAGTCCAGTCAAATAATCTTTTAAATCGACATTCGTCCGGGAACGCTAATTTTTGACGTGATAACATCTTATAAATTGATGAACACCGGCAGCATGCACAAAAAAGTGTCACGTTCCGTTTGAGCCTGTGCGTGCAAGCGAGAACGCGATACAAGCGATAGAGTTCTGCTATTGGAACGCCGCCACGTGAGCTTCTTTGAGAATTTTTAAAATAAGCTACGCCTCGTTTTCAATAATTGTTGAATACGAGACGTGTTTTGTGTTTTTTTTTTCATACAACTTAAAGTTCATCATTTCTTAGAAACTGGTAACAAATCAGCCCTCTCCTCTCTTACGGGAAGGGTTGGGAGGATATGTTTTATTTCGTATTTTACTTATAACTAAAAAAACCGCTCACAATTTGTGAAAAAGTTTATATTAAAGTTGTAAAAAATAACATTTTCAATAAAATTTGTCCAGTGACAAATTCCCGTTGCAAAGGTTTTGTGCGCTCCAAAGTTCCAGACTATCGGAACCTTACGAAAATTAGTCACCAATCAAGTTTTATTGAAAATGTTATTTTCTACAACTTTCATTATAAACATTTTTTTAAATAATAAGCGGTTTTATAGCTATCAGGAAATACGAAATAAATCTTTCTTTTGCAACCCGTCCCGGAAGGATGGGGGAATAATTTTTTTACTAGTTTCTTAGGAATGATGAAACTTATGTTATATCAAAATTTTATCCCTCCCGGAAGAATGTCGATTTAAAAGGTTATATCTATATGAATCTAGTTTTTAATGAAAATATGCTCAACGACGATCCTGAGTTTGTCTTTATTTGATTTGTAATCGGTTCAAAATGAGATCCGCGAACAAAGCTATTATACCTAAATTATCTTGTAATTATCATTTTTTAATATTTGTGTAACAGATGATATCAATTTAGAAAATACACCAGTTTATCCAGTAAATATTTCAAATGCTAGTTCTATAAGCAAACAAATTCCTTCAAAAAATCTAACTAAAACATTTGCACTAAACGACGAAAGCTTAAAAAATTCCCCAATTGCTATGTTAGAAACGTCCAAGCCAATTTTTAACAGAAATTCAGGTAAATTTCCAAAACATAAATCATGTTGTAAGTTTAATTGATATTTATTTTTAGTAAACATTTCTGCACAAAAATGTCCAGAAACTTCGGAAAAAGAATTTGATGTAACAGACAAAATCGATCACATAGAACCAGACCAACAAGAATTATTTCCCTCAAATTTAAAACCGTTATTAGAAAGATTCGAGGAGCATACTGGAGGTGATTCTGAATCACCACTTAGAAGTCAAATGACACCCGTTGCAAAATTCCTAGAGAAACTAGGATTACCAAAAATGAATGTATCAAATATAACACCTGGAAGTTCATCTTCATCCATACAATCTCCCACACATATTGATACTCCAGAAACACCACTAGGACGTTGCTTTGGAAATCCAAATCCTTCACCTGAAACAAGAAAATATTGGGCTAAAAGAATCAATGCTTTACCTAGTTATCATCATTCACCTCCAGTTAAAAGAGCAAGAAGAGACTCAACTGTAAAATTAATATTTTAAACTTGTTGAAAATACCATTTATAAATATTTTTATGTTATAGCCGTTATCCGAACTAAAAAGACAATTGTGGAAAAAAATTCTCCCTTCTGAATCTGATTCATCAAACATAGAATCTTCAGATGAAACAAACAACATATCTGAATCACCAAAAAACGAAATGGTATCTTATTTTTAAATTTATTACTATCCCACTATAATAGGATATCTACTTAAAACAGTGATTGAAATGTGCCATAAAATTTTAGAACAGCAAACAATAAACATATTTTGTATGTATGTACTTATATTATACACTTTTTTTAGAGGTTTGTTCCAGATGAAAAAGAAAATTGTACATTGTAGGGTATAATTCATGCATAATACAAAAATTTGATATGGCGCATAACTTGTAACGTCCAATGTACGGTTTATTTTCACCTGGAACAAACCATGGAGTATAGACAGAGGAGCTCGAACTTATAGTTATAGAAATATGCTCATACTGAAAAATTTTATTTAGTTAGCGCAGCTTACTGCGTGGTGCTTTTATAGCTATACTTGCAATCGGAAGGAATAACTGTCAGTCGTAGCTTCCCTGCAGATTTCAGTTGATGGAACAATATTTATATATTTATCAAACATTGAAGATATTTGAAGAGAAAAAATTCATCGAGATAGTTTTCGATATTCATGCGCCGATTCCTGCTTTACGTAATAGTGTTTCTGGGGTCTATTTGACCTCAATTACTTTAAAGACCATAAAAAGTGTTTATAAGTTTGGAGTCAAAAAGGCAGTTTTCTTTACTGGTAACAGAAAAAAATTGCTCCGATTTTTTTTCAAAGCTAATAATAGGGGTCTAATTGACCCCACAACGTAATACCTTTCAGTGTTGATGACTGTAAAAACAATTCTTACTCTTTAAATAACCATGTTTGTCTAGTTCTTAGCTTCAAAATCTCCACCTCCTAGAGATAGCACCATTTTTGATAGTTCAAAGAGAGAAAATCCGATTCAATAATACCTTGATATCACTGTAACCCCGTATAGTAGGTTAATGTGACTTATAAAGTAACATTTATGCTTTTAGGAAAATTATAATCCAACGTCTAGTAACATAGTTAGTAATCAAGTGCAACAATTGAAAGAAATGATCGAACGACGTTCATTTTCTGATACTTACAGAAGATCACTATTTCGTCGTTCTAGTGATCAATCACTTCAACCGACTACAACTGAAGTTGTTCCAAGTAATAATTTTTATCATTTTTTAAAAAAAACTATATTTTGTACGATCGTTTTATTCTAATAATTTTAGAAGCAGCTGTTACTGAATCTCAAAATGACACTATCGGGTGGGAAGATCCACTTGAAGCAAAACCAGCGGTAAATTATAATACACATTGTCTTATACCACGTTTCAATCATATTAATTTTTAGGGCGAAAAAACATTTAAAAAATTTATGCTCTCCCACTTATCAAACGAGGTAACTATTTATCTTCCCTTTACAATACAACATGAAATAAGCATTTGCTTTTTTTAGATGAAAATAAAATATGTAGATATAATAAAATCTTTAGGGGGTGAAGTATCAGATTTACCTTCTTTATTCGATACTTCAGCGACACATTTGATATGCAGTGTTCCATCTCGAAGTGAGAAATTTTTGGCTTCAATTGCCGCTGGAAAATGGATTTTGAATTCAGCGTACTTAGAGGATTCAAAGAAGGCTGGCGTATTTTTAAAAGTAAGTTTGAAGCTTTTAACAGTTAAAATAATTGTCTTTAATATATCATTTTTAAATTTACAGGAAGAATTATATGAATATGGTAATCCATCGGCTAAAATATCAGATTCGGTTGATGGAGAAAATAGTTCAATTGTACCTGCTATATATAAATGGAGAAAAGAAATACAGAAGACCAAAAGAAAAGCTTATTTTGGAATGAACGCTGTGGTGTTCATGAATACTCGACGCGATTCAATTGTACGGTTAATTGAAGCAGGAGGTGGCAACGTTATGAGTTCAGCAACGTAAGAACATGTCATTTTATGTGCATTCATAAGGGTGCAATTTCAGGCATCGCTCGATTTTCAGAGATTTGAGTCATGTGATACGATTTCGACCAATGTGCTGCCAGGATTTTTAAATTGGTAAAAAGATGGCTGCCATTTCAGCGATTTCAAGCTTTGACGATTTGACGCTAGGACAGCAGTTTAAATTTCAAAATCCTAGAAGAACATTGGTCGACATCGTACCAGGTGACCCAAATCGCTGGAAATCGAGCAATGCATGAAATTGGATTTTAATTTAATTTATTTTCTCATTTATAGCTGTTATGAAGATGCAAATATCACCCATTGCTTTGTTGATGCGAAGCAACTAAATGATTTTTTTTCGGATTGTACAAAATTAGCTGCAATTGGTGTACCATGTTTACATCCAATTGTATTAAGTCATATGCTATTATTAGATTCTCCACTGGATTGTAGTAAATATATAATACCTGAACTGGTAAAAGCCTACAAAACTAACTAAGAAACTTAAAAACGTATATAAATGTATTGTTTTAATAGAATAAATTTTAATAAACTGTATTTCTTTTATATTATTAAAGCTAAAATTAAAAAAAAAATAACTAACGGAATGAAATGTATTTTTATATCACTCATACATACGTTAATTTCACTTGTCATTATATTTTGTTAATTACACATATTATATGGTATTCTAAACATTTTCTATTTATAATTTTGCTATACAAAAGTACGTAATACGTATATACATATACAGTGTTGATTATTTCTAATCAAGTGCACTTAGGTAATTAGTTAAAACATTTAAAAAAATATATTCGTTCACAAATTTTAAACAATAAATTAATCTAAAATACACATAACTATTTCTGTAGTAAATGTGAAGCAACTCCTAATGCCCAACTGACCTCATGACCATCTATTTGCTTTAATAACTAAAAATGAAAAAAAAAGAATTTTAATAAAGTATTATGTACGTCTTTGATAAATTTTTCACGTACACTTAATTTTGTGTTATCCTTTAATCCAAAACCATCTTTCAGGAGAACATAAATATATGTTAAGTCAAGACATATAAATGGTTGTTCTGTATTTGGTATATTTGCAACTGAAAAATACAATCATTATTTTCAAAACAGTTACAATTGATGATTTAGCAAAATTAAAAGAAAATAAACCTTTTTTGGCAGCTTGCAAATATTCTGCTACTGTAATAATTCCACCAGTAAATGGATCTAAACAAAAAAAAAATCATTGTTAACTTCTTATAAAAAATGGGAGTTTGCAATGCATATGAAATTTTTTAATAATTACCTATAAGCCCGGATTCCACAGCTCTATCATAGTAATAACTGAAGGCATTGATATTTTTTGTTCCTAACTCTTCAGGGACTTGTACCATTGATTTAACATATTTTTTCACAGAAGATAAACATTTTTCAAACTTAACAATTGGATGTTTTCCAGCTATAAATACTCCATTTGCAGGCTCCGTTGTGTATTGAATGTTTTCCTTTGACCCACTAAAAAAAAAAAAAAAAAAATTTTATCAATAGTTATTAATTAAAAGTTATCAAGCGTTATTTACCTGACATGGTACATTTTGCCTCCATAGTGCCATTGAGTATTATTAATTATAGGATTAACACATTCACTAATAAGTTGTAAAGGATTTGTCTTGCTTTCAACCTGTAAAATTTCTTTACGAGCCGCCATCAGACCAAAACTCAAAAAGCTATGCGTATAAACGGTAATATTGTCGTTTTTAATCGGTACTAAATGAATATCATTTTTATTAGTTAATGTTGATGGTGCAATCGCTGCAAATGTTACTTGTGTAGAACCTCCTCCCAAATCTAATGCAGCGACAGTTTTTTGAGCACTACCGTTTAATAAACCTGAATAAATTCAAACTGAGTATTTTATACAGTTGAAAATTGTTTTGATAGAACCTTTTAAAAAATTCACAGTAACCCAAGAAAATATTCCTTCATCAATTCCATCCATGATTGTCACAGACTCCTCGTTAGTAGCAAATGGTACCGTTTTAAAATAATTGGCTACTGCTTCTAATATTCCATTTGCTTTTTTTTCTGGTAATAGACGTAAGCCAGCTGTGGCTTTTAAAACAAGAGGTGTATTGGCCCAGTATTTTTCTGGAATTTCAATTTTGGCTTTCTCTAGTAATTGACCAATTGATGCAGCCCCCTGTTAATAATGTGATTATGTTTATTATATTATTATTACATTTAAAAGAAGACAGTTTCACACTATGGGGTATAGTATATAAAAATACACACTAAGACATAAATATATAATTATTTTAAGCAGTTGAGTTACGATCTTCATTATTAGTTACTGTAGGCAAACTTTAGCGAATTTGTAAAAAAATTAAAAAATGCAGATATGTAATATATAAAATTCAAATATACCTTAATTGATCGAAAAAATATTGGTAATAGGAGATATAATTGTGAACTTATAACAAATTTTTTCTCCATTGAAGAAAAACAGAAGTTGGGAAACTAACGAAACGTTATGCAATAATTTAAAGTAAAAGGCATTTTACGTTTGTACCAAATATATTGTATGCGTTTATAATATAGCTTATATCAATCTGGAATACTACACCCTTCAAATAATGAATGTCTATAGATCAGTTATCGGGGGGAACCGGGATAAATTACCCCAAATGGAGTAAAAATTAAATTTTTGGGGGTAGTAAGGAAATTTTTTGGCATAGCTATTTTATCAACGTGTTAGTATTTCCGAAGACTTTATTAAAATTGTTTTTACATCAAAAAGCCCTAATTTTGAAATTATTGTATCAAACATGCAGCAAGATCATTTACCCAAAATCCGAAGGGAGAAAGTTTTGTTCCATGCGTTTTGATCCCCGGACAAAATATCCCCGACAAAATATTTCCGGACAAAATATCTCCACGACAAAATATCCTGACCAAATATATTCTCAGAAAAAAAGTTCTCATAAAATAACTGCAAATCGTATTTGCAGCATAATTTTGATGATAAAACATTTAGTTTTGTGTAAAACTTTGCGGTGTCAAGATGTGCACATTCAGTCAATGAATGAAAATCGGGTAAACGAACAATGACTATAATTTCTTTTGTTAATTATAATTTATTTTTATATTGATTGTCTCCTTTTCAAAATGATAGGGGTAATATCGACTTACGCAAAAATATTTTGGGTAACGCCAAAAAAAGTTCCCCGACTGCTGGTCTAGATGGATTAACTCATTACGTCTAACTAATAGCCAGTGATAACGGGAGAAAAGTACTACGTGAGTATGTATAACTAATCACTGAAAATACGCAAAGCTGTTTTGGGTAATAATTTGCCTTTCTGTTGATTAATACCAACGAATAAAGGTACCAACATTTTCCCTAAGCGATACTTTGAAAATAGAGAAAGTCTAATTGAAATGCATGCATTAGTTGTCGAGATTAGTGAGTACATACACGTCAACGGGCTTTATTTTACACATTGTAGCTATATTTATATTCCATAGTGTGAAGCCGTTTAACTTAGTCTTACTTTGTCTGGGTTATCAGCATATGACGAAAGACCTGGTTTTATTTCAGAAAATAGTTCCTTATCTAATATTAATCTGTTATCTGAAAAAGCATTTTCAAATAATTACTTTAAAAAATGTAGGTCATAAAAATGTTAATAGCACCTAAAAATGCTTTATGGAAAGTAAATGCTAGTACTCTTGATCCTGTACTTCCAGCGTCAATAATTACAGCATGAACTGGATTTGAGTATCCTAAATGAACAGCTATCTTATCACTAGCTATTATCACAAATGAATCCAAATAAAGACCTTTAAACATAAAACCATTTTAATATTTTTTTTCCTTGTTCTTCGATATCGTTCGAAGAGTACTTACATGTAAAAATAGTTAAAATAATGGCACATAAACAAAAACTTATAAAAAGTGTGTTTAAGGAGGAAACTTTTTGATGTTTTCCTTTCCTTTTTTGTTTGGAAAGCAATTCCTTTCTGGTTTTGTCGTTTCCATTTTTGGCTTCCTGAAAATAATATTGATATACTAAAATTGTATTTTTTGATGAATGAATAAATAATATGTGTGGAGTATATAACTTTACTTATGTGAACTATTACAAAAAAAAATACATACCAAATTAAACATTTTATTACTGAATATAATTTCAACTAAATGAAGTTTAAAAACCAAAATTGAAAATAAAATTTAATTCGTTATCAGCTACATTTATGTTACGAAAAATATTATTTCTGTATTGTATACGTGTTTAATAAGTTAATAAAATTTTACTGACCTTAAGTCTACGTGTGGCTTGCATTTCTTTTAACAATTGGTTAAAATAAAAAATCAAACTTTCAAATATTAATAATAAAATTTGTATATTGCTTTAAAGATCAGTATAGTTATGCAATTTCTAATATGTATAATTCTTCATACATATCATCAATTAAATAGTTTTAGCATTGGTTTTTGGTTATATAAATTATTATCAAGGTTAAATAGAATTGCTTATGAATTCATCAACTGCAAATGAATAAGACTCCTTTAATATTTAAATATTAATTTCAAGCATTATAAAAGTTCATAGTACAAACACAAATAAAAATTGATAAAATATATTTACACAATGATATGAATTATGTTGAAGCACTTGAACGGCATGGTATTAAAAGACAAAAATGCGATAAATTAATAAAAATTTTGAACTAAAAATATTTTACACTATAAAATATTATAATTAAAGTTTCCATAAAAAATGTTGAAATGATAAAATCAACGGTGTATATGGTATCAAAATGGAAACAATATTATTACAAATGCATTGATTTTTATCAAATTGATAATCCAATATTTAAGAAATTCTATCATAAACTTGGTTACACTTGTGAGAAAAAATTAAAATGACAATCACGATTAATTCAATTAATATATCTTCATAAATTTCCTTTTACAATCGTCGTGTATTTATTAAAATAAAAGATTCAATTAGCTGATATTTAACATGTATAGCTAATATTTGACGTTATTAAATCTGTATTCTGTGTACATATTCATTTATATTATACTGTATCGATAATGAATTACAAGTGTTTTCTTCGGTTTCAGTTTAAATGAAATCTTTGAAAGTTAAAAGAAAAATTTATTTTAAGTATTAACTAAAAACGATTAATAAAATTTCTTAAGATTTTAGCATTTTAGTAAGTTACCTAAGTTACCATTAGATTTTTTTTTAAAATTAAACAAGCATAGAAAATTAAAGATTGCATAGTGAATATAAAAGTTATTCGATAACTGCTTAATTTATCAAATGCCACATATTTCCAAAGCCTTCATTAGTTTTAAATCTTTTTATGAAAGTTATATTTCAATATTTTCTTATAATCTTTATAATAAAATATTTTTTGTCAATTTTTGCACATAAGTGTAAATCAGTGCAAGCCGGTGTATATAATCTATATAATACACAATACATTTATATAATATATACATATACATATGCGTATTGCGTACATATACTACATATGTACCTATGTCACCTATGTGTGCGTACATACGTATGCATGCCGGGACGTCGGGCATAGCGCGTATACAGTGTGTAAAAACGAATTGAGAACCATGGAGGACCAGTACATATAATATGTATAGGAGGAACATCTTTGAAATAAAGAAATGAGTGTGAATGAAGGTTAATATAGGTTTGTTCCATACGTTGATGCTCAAACACAAACAGAAAGACGAAGAGCAAGGCACATTGACGAAGAGAGAGGAGTGAGTGAAGAAATGTTTCAGTTAAGTACCGCTCGACCGCATTAAGCCGAGAGTCGAGCTATGTACCGTATTTTTTCGTGACAATCGCTTATATCGACAGTGATTTGGAGTGTTTAAGCACTGGTTAACCGGTTTGTAACTTGAGCGAACTTGTCACTTCATGTTCTTCACTCACTCTTGTCTCTTGGTCAATGTTACCTTGCTCTTTGTTTGTCAGTGTTTGAACATCACCAGAAAGACAATTGGAACAAACCTTATGTCATCGGTTGGGGCTTTTAGATTTTAGTTGTGCATGCATAATGTCGTATATAGTAATGTTATTCTGCAGCATACTATAGTAGTAGATACTTATTATGTGACCTATATGCTGTGGTGGATTTGTTGGATTTACAAAGAGACTGAGTAGGCTAAAGTCTAGGACGGCAGATTATAGGGGTAGAATGTTTCAGGCTAAATTTCAAATACAAATAATAAAATTGCAATTTTATTGATAAACAAGTTGTAATTAGTTTGATTGAGAACTAGAATATAGAATTGTATATGTCGGTAGGGATGGCAAAACACTCAATATCTTTGCATAAGACTATATAATTTCAATGGTTTCCTGATGTCAGGAATCATACCACAATTTGGACTCTTCACAATAGGAACTTAACACAACTAGGGCTTTTAGGCCATAACAATTCTACAACTGGGATCACCAATTGTGTTGTATGCAAAAAGTTGTTGCGAATAAAGCCATGGATTTTGTAAATTCTTAGGATTTTTATTGCAAAGTTATTTTTCTCAAATATTTCAATTTTGTTGGGTTCATTTTGATAGTTTTATACAGCAGCAAACCATAGATATTTCTGGGTTCCAATCTACCACTATTGCATCGAAGCCCAATGTCTTCCTGTTAACATCAAAGAATGTTCACATACTCGGATGACTGTTAATGACCGTTGATTCTATGGAATTATGAAACCCTTCTCAACAATTTGAAGTTTTTGGATTATGAACCTTATGACCTTTCAAAATGATTCCATATTTTTACTGAAAACGAAAAGTAAATAGATAACCTCTTTTACTTGTATTTAAGTTTTCTTTAAGCACGATTAAGACCCAGCGAATGGCCTCCATTGTCAGTGGCCCTAGGTGCTAAAAGAATATCCATAAATTATATGACACAAATTACAACATTTTTGACGTCCCACACATCCTTTGTTGCATTTGTGAGGCTCCCTCTACTTCTGTTTTGACGTCACAAATTTTGCAATTTGATAGAGTTTATAATATTTAATAAATTTTGTATTTTAAGACTAGTCAATGACGTGAAATGACAATGGATCCAGCTATGAATGACCCAATTTTTGCATGGCTCCAACTTTTTGGTTACCAACTTGAGTTATTTGTTCCTATTTACTCCTGTTTGTGATGTTTATTTTATTAAGTAAATACCCCAAAGAAATATTCTAAGATTTAAAATAGAGTTTTTTTTTTTTTTTAAACGGGTCATTATATTCAGACGTAACGTTTTCAGCCTAAATGCCTAAATAAAACTTGGACGCTAAAGAACCGTTTGGTAGCAATTTTATGACTAGCAGCTACTTCCGATCTTACATCTACTAAAAATATATGGGGATTTGAATTTTTAAAGTAAGAGTGGTCATTCAGTTGGTTCATTTCAGATTGTAGCAGAAAAAGTACAGTAGGTAATCACCCTTATAATATGGTAGATTGGTTCCGCGTTATAAAGAAAAGGCGTTGTAGGTGCACTCTCGTATAACACGTTTGTATGACCCCGTTAACGCGTTATTTACAAATGATTCACGTTTAACCTTTCTCGATAAGAGTAATGGGGGTTAAAACAGCGGTTCTCAAACTCTTTGAAATTTTCTGCGAGGCGGTTCCTTTAAAAATTGTTAGATAGCTTGCGGACCCCTAATAATAAAAAATAAAAAGGTATAGCAAATTAAACATATATATTGAGAAAATATTACATCGTAAAAGCTAAATAACAATTTTAATGCGACGGATGCAGGCGTTTTTCCAGAACTAGAGCTTCTAGGTTTGGCTTTGTTTTGGACAGTGCAACTCGCATATCATTTGTCGCGCATAATCTATTTCTTGCTTTTGTTTTAATTGTAAGTAGTGTAGAAAAAGCCGACTCACATTCATAGGTGGTTGCAAATGGAATGAGGACTTTTAGAGCCATCTTTGCAACATCTGGATAGGACAGTGCCATTTCAATCCAAAAGTCACTAGCAACTTCCAACACTGCAACACTAGCAAGTTCCACGGAAAACATGTTTTGCACCCTCATTGTTTATTAAATCAATAAATTGTTCCTGAACTAAATTGTCGTCCGAGGGCAGGTCACTAATGGATACTTCAAATGGGTTAATGATAAACCGATGGTGTTTTTCAAATTCTCGCAGATCAGGAAAATAGTGAGACATTTTTTTGCTAAAAACGAATACATGCTGTTTCATCATTTCAAGAATATCGGCATCGACTTCAAGCTCGTTTTCATCAATATATGTGTTCAGCTGCGGAAATGGAGCAAAGTTCTTATTCTCTAACTTTATAATCCATAGTTCGAGCTTCATTTTGAAAGCCGTCAATTTTTCATGACAATGTAGCACTGTGATATCTTTTCCTTGCAACGCCAGATTGATATAATTCACGAATTCAAACATGTCTACCAAAAATGACAAGGAAATAAGAAAACGGACATCGAAGAATTTTGTGTGCATTTCTGGTTTGGTATCTTTCAAAAATTGCTGAATTTCTTTATGGAGTATAAAAACCCTCTTTAAAACTTTCTCTTTGGAAAGCCACCTCACGTGTGAGTGCAACAAGAGTTTTTCAAATTCGGAATCACTTTCATAAATATGCGTTAGTTCGTCGCGGTCTCACCAAAACTGCGTCGCGGTCCCCTAGGGGACCGCCGACCCCACTTTGAGAACCGCTGGGTTAAAAGCAATACATATTAAGAAAAAAAGAAAGAAGAGAGTCGAATCGACTGGAAGGTCTAGTGACAATGAAGATAACCAGTAGGAAATATAGGTTGCTTTCCATTTACACAAAAACGACCTCTGTGTATCGCAGTGTTCGATACACAGCGTTCCATTTATTAGAATGTCGAACACGGCTGAACACTGCGCGACACTCGAAAAAGCCGTGTTTGACCGTGTTTTGCCCAGGATTACCAACACAAAGAGAAGAAATCTCTTCTCTGCCTATGATTCCGTATGCTTATTAATTATTCAGGTTCTTCAGGTTGGTATTAAAAAAACTAAAAATGCAGTCTAGTATTTGCTCTAGTCGCTCTAGTATTATTTTGAGATAACTCTATTTTGTTTTGCGGTGTTTCGCAGAGTAACGCAGAGTCGCTCTGTGTTAATAAATGGAAAGCAACCATAGTCCATTTATAATTAGGATGCTTATAGAGTGGTGAAATGCGGGAGAAATGACCTTTGGAGATCCGAACAGTTATAAAAATAAAATTTCTGCGCACAGAAATATAACATGGGAAACCCCCGCGTTATATGGGAAAAAACTCGTTTTTACACGAGGGACATAAAATCGCGTTATAAGAGTGCCGTGTTATAGTGGGGTTTACTGTATTCCACTTTCATGAAGACTGTTAACATTTGACAACATGTATTCTGTCGCTCGCTAGAAATATTTGAAGTTGAATAGTTACACACCGCGCACTCGCTCCAAATCTGCAAAAGACCTAGAGCCCGTTACAGACTCACGCCGAGAACTCCCGAGAAGCGTGAATGCGATGGATTTCTCGTAGTCTCGTTCTCGCGCTTGCCTGTTCTCCGATCGGTGTCGGTTTTTTCCCGCTTCAAAGAGTTTCTCGGATGAGAAAAGAGAACGATATCACATTTTTGTTAAATACAAATGACAAGGTTGCATGAATGTGGAAACATTCTCGGTTTTTGGCAAGACTTCTCGCGTGAATCTATTGCCGGCATAGGAAATCAAAGACACACACACAGTGAATTTTATGTCCTATAAATAAATAATAATTCTATATTCTATGTTTGTGCCACTCTCGTGTTTGACCTATCTTTAAATCAAATGTCTTTGCCTTTACATAATAATATTTAGCGTAATAAACGTAAATAACGTAATAAACGTTATAAATATTGTTATTTCACTATTTCGACAAATAAAAACCGTTCAAAAAAAAAAAAAAAAATGCTGAGTACGATCTTTTTGCGCCATTATCGGTGTCTTTTTGAAAGATGCTCCTCAATTAGCGTTTACACACTGTATATTGTGCATATGCGCGGCAGTGATATTGTATTTGACAATTTAAAAGCGTTAATCAGTCGATTTTTCAGTGACAATAAATGAATTTCAAATTTATTATAGCTTTTTAGGTTTTTTATTGGTTATTGATTTTTAAAAGCCATTAACGTCATTAAGAATATGTCATCCAAAGTAAGTATTTCAGAAGATAATCTCTGTAAATAAACCATTCTGATTTATACTTTTTAAACGTTACCTTTTTACAGAGCCACAAGGATAAATACTTGGATATTCATTCAAGTTCCAAAAAGAAGAGCCACAAAAAGGATAAGAAAAAACATAAAAAACACAAACGAAAACGAAAATCAAGTACGTCAAGTGATGGTTCATCAGAAGAAGAATGGGTTGAAAGCACTAGTACAAAAGAAATTGAAAACAGTGAAAAAATTACACGAGACAATTGGATGACAGAGCCTTCATCATTTTCAATACCTACATTTTCAAAACCAGAAAAACAAAACAAACAAAAAGAAGAAGCTGAAAAAAGAAGACTCGATTCTTACAATCCATCTACAAGTGTTAGGGAGTTGAACCCACATTGGAAAAATGGAGGTAGCGGCTTACCAAAACAAGATTTTAAAAGACCCGATAAAAACGAATATGATTTAACTAAGTATAGTTCATCAGCAAAAGCTAGTGGTAGTTGGCGGAAGAAAACAAACGTATCAACTACATCAACTATTACATCGCCCGAAGTCAAAAAAGATTCGTCCAATGAAGTCGAAAGCGTGAACCTTAATGATAAGGAAATAAATAATTTAGCGGCTAAAATTATAAAAGCTGAAATTATGGGAAACAAGGATTTATGTGAGAAACTTAAAGCACAATTAGACGCTGCTCGAAATTTCAGACAGCAAAATGTTTCCAAAGAAAATCCTGACGATGAAAAGGTTTTACTAATTTCCACCGATTCCAAGGGAACAAGCCGTCCTCTTGAAAGAAAAGTGGAACAGCACAACCCCCATGCCAATAAGAAGAAAAAACAAAAAGTACAATCGCATGAACATGGTGAACGTGTTCGTTACTTTGGAGATGATGATCGGTTTTCATTGCGGGAAATGTTTGAGCAAGAAAAATACAGTACATCGAATGACAGTAATGAACAGTTTATGAAAATAAGCTCGAAAATGAAAAATCCAAACGATGATTTAGAAGACGTTTTCATGGACAAAGCTCAGCGTGTAACTTCCGATGAGAAAATCGATGAAATGAATCGTAATAAAGCCATTCAAAGTCATAAGATTTTAAGTCAATCAATTGAAAATTGTAAACTTTGTATAGATTCCTGCTCAAGTTTAAAAAATGTTATAGTTTCAATGGGAGAATATGTTTATCTATCAGTGCCACCCTATCAGTCATTAACAGAGGGGCATTGTATTATTGCTCCTATAAAACACGTACCATGCTCTACACAATTGGACGAAAACATCTGGGAAGAAATAGAAATTTTCCGTAAAACAATCACAAAAATGTTCACTTCAAATAGTTTAACCACAGTCTTTTTCGAAATCGCAACTAATTTAAACAGATTCCCTCATATGTCCATAGAATGCGTTCCCCTCCCCTTAGAAGAAGGGTCACTGGCTCCGATGTATTTTAAAAAAGCTATTCTTGAATGTGAAAAAGAATGGGCTATGAATAAAAAATTAGTTGATCTGAAAGGAAAAAATGTTCGTCGAGCCATTCCCAAAGGATTATCATACTTTCAAGTAGGATTTGATAGTGATCCTGGTTTCGCTCATGTCATTGAAGACAAACACGATTTCCCTAATAAGTTCGCTCAAGAAATCATCGGAGGGTTGCTCGATCTTGATTACAATAAATGGCGTCGGCCTTCAAAAGAAAATTCTGAGGAACAAAAGAAAAAAGTTGACAATTTAAAAAAAATATGGAAAAGTTTTGATTGTACAAAATGAAGTAATCTTTTATTGTAAATAAAATATTTTAAATGAATGAACCAATTATTATTAAATCCCTCACATATTTCTTTCGATTTAGATAGAGCTTATATCTGGCGACGTAGTGTTTTCCTAAATGTGGATTAACTATTTTACCTTTGGTACTGGGAGTAGTTGCTGAAAAATTGGAAAATATATGTTTTAAGTTATGGTCCTGACCTATGTCCATTATTTTCTATCCTTTAGACGTCAGAGCAAGGATTTTTAAACTGCAGTCTGCGGATACCCAAGGGTCCGTGGGACAATTTTAGTTAAAAAATTATTTGTATTTTATATTAAAAAATCAAAATTGAAGGGTGACAAAATGCTTACAGTTAGAAAGAGGTCTGCAAGAAAAAAGTTCAAAAGAGGGTCCGCGAATTACACAAGTTTAAGAATCCCTGCTTTAGAGACTACGTTCCAATAAGTGGCAATAGCGTTAAGAACAGTTAAGCTCGTTCTTTCAGCCGAAACCATGGTTGTATTGTTTGTTGAAAACGTTATCAATTACGTCATCACTTTCTTGTACGACCACGTAAACACTTTTTAACAGATGGGTCAGAAAGGTAAACGTCGCTCAAACGCTTCTAAGTTAACGGAATGGACAAAAACAATGCCAATGAGCTTTAAAGTTACAAACGCGTGATGGAACGTAGTCATAATAGGTTTGTTCCATACGTTGATGCCAAACACTGCCAGAAAGACAAAGATCAAGACACATTGACCAAGAGACAAGAGTGAGTGAAGAAATGTTTCAGCTCAAAGCCCCTCGGCTGCATTAGCCCGAGAGTCGACCTATGTACGTAATACGTACGTTTTCGTGACAATCGCGTATTTCGACACTGATTTCGTGGTGTTTAAACACTGGGTAACCGGTTTTAACTCGAGGGAACTTGTCACTTTATGTTCTTCACTCACTCGTGCCTCTTGGTCAATGCTGTCTTGCTCTTTGTCTTTTTGGCAGTGTTTGAACATCATCAAAAGGACAATAGGAACAAACCTAATGTATAACAGAAAAGAACTTTATAGGATTGCTGCTTCATATTCTGGCATGGCTATTTTTAATAATAAGTTCTTTAGTTTAATTTTTGAGGATAATTATCAAATTCTTTTTTCGGAAAAAAATGAGCAATGATTTACCATACAAATCGTAACGAAGATGCCATAAGTTGGGTTGCCGAACCTTTTTCAAGCAGGATACTGAGTTATAAGTTGTCAACAGGTAAACGAGATAAACTATCTTATACTATTAGTATTTTGTTAATAAACGATCAATATATTTTGTAGTTGTGATCTTGAAAACAGCTTTCCAGCGATTTCCATGAAGTTTACAATATACATATAGGTTTTCAAAGGTGAAAAATTGATAAAGGTTGGTTTCATTAGAAAAATTAATTTTTCACCTCTTTTCAGGAGGTTATATTATTATACATTAATGGATAAAGGAATGCCTACCCATCAGTTAACTAAAAACGGTGCATGGAAAGTTGCACATGACATATTAGGTTTGTTCCAGATGAAAATAAAACCGTACATTTACGGTACAATTGATATGTAATATACAAAAAGTTGCCATAGTTATTTGTTGTAATTTGTGAAGCACTTGTATCGTAACTGTACGGTTTTATTTTCATCTGGAACCAACTTTATGTCTCCTCTTGTACATACAAGAAAACTTAAAAGATTTAATTTCCAAAATTCAATCGAGCAAATTTTGGTCATCCAAGTAGGTACTGTTGATAGTAATAGTCTTATATATCCTGTTATAGCTTTCCACTATAGCTATATTATGTCACCATTTACGAAATTTTAATGCGGAAATAATGGTATAGAATTGTGTAGATAGAATTTACAGATCTTTGAGTTGTTGCGATTTTAACTCTCTACCAAGCTCCGATCTGCTAATTTTTTGTGTAGACCATTATTTTCACAGTTGAATTTTTCAAAATTTTACATTTCAATAAAGTGGAAAAGAAAATAAAGACAAGAGTAGATTACTAAGCATAGTTGATGTGTTTAGTGTCTACTTTGTCTACTACTGCTAACTAGTAGCTTAGCCAGGAAAAGTTAAGCAACCGAACTTTGCTATGTTCGTTGCAATTTGTATCTTTGATTATCGCTATTTAATTTTTCAAAAAAAAAAAAAGAAAACGATGGTAAAAAAATCAGCACAAATTAATTTTTATTAATTATTTTCAACTAGTTTTTTAGTGGAATTCTTTTTTTTTATTTGTTTTTTTTTTTTTAATATTTATTTAAGGTCGCATCATCTACTATCGGCATTAGCGACCGTCCAATCCAAAAACCCAGAATAAAAATCTTATGCTTTCATTCTGATTTGAACCCAGGTCCACTGGCGTAAAAGGCAAATATCTAGCCCACCACGCCACTAAGTGACCTAATTGAATTCTTTTAAATGAACTAAATAACTTCCTATTAAATACCATGTGACATTAATACGGGACAGCAATCTTATCTTAAGTTATTTTTTTATATAAGTACTCGTAGATACATTAAATTGGATATGTATGCTAGGGCGGAAAAGGGATAAAGGAAGGCAGGGATCTTGTAATAGAACCAAAAAAAAAATAAAAATACTCATTGAACTGCGAGGCTCCTCGAAAGTGATTTTTAGAGACGTTTTCATCAATGGAGGAACAATAATTTCATTATCGTTAATCACACCTTGTTTTATATTGAAAAAACTTGCTCCTTAAGAAAAAAATAAAGGTTTTAAAATTACTTAGCTTTTAGGGGTTTACTTTATACCAGCTTCTGATCAAGTGATTATTATTACTTTATCAACAACTAGTGATGTAAGTTCTGAATATATTATTATACAATTACCATGTTTTTCACTGAAATTGTTTCTCAAAGAAAATTCTTCTTGCGGGGAAAAATCCTGAGAATTTTTTCCCGGCGGTTTTCCTGGTTTTGGTGGAACTACGTTTGGCGGATAGGGAATTTCTTCGACAATGTGTCCCTCTAGTTCATTTATTAACTTGATTGTATATCTTATTTCACTATCACTTTTGTTTTTAAACTAATAAAAAATTTTTAAAAATCCAATTGAGACATGGAACCCGATTTTAATTTGAAATATTTACTTACGTCTAAGCTAATATCGATTGCTGATTGATAATTTGTTTCAATTCTCCTAATTGGAAAATCTGGGGCGTATTCCATATTTAACTCAATTCCGTATCCTCTCACATTAACATGGACTATTGTGTTATTGGATTGAAATTGAATGTATTCCGATAACTGAAACAAACAATTAGCCGTTAATAATAAGCTTTAAGATATTTTGTTTCACTTACTAGTTTTTCGTCTATCGGTTCGTATATTAATGGGATTAAAAGAAAATGTTCTGGTTCTAAGACAACATTTAGTGGACAAAAACATTTTAAAGGTCCTATTGGATTTACTAATGATATTGTTGGCCTTATATAATTTCCTGTGAAGGTGTTAAAAATAAATAAATAACACATATTTAATATTATACCGCTAATATTACTTGTGATGTTTTGTAAACGTATTATGTGTTTCTTATATCCCCCGATAACAGTTGGTCCGAAATCAATTAATTCTTTTTCAATATCAAGCAAGAAATCAGGATTTACAACAGGGCATTGAATATCGAAAAACAAAACTTCTTTCCGGCTGTAAAACTTAGTATGTTTTAGTTGCATTTTATTGAACACGACTGCAATAAAACGATGTAATAAACTTCCGATTATCTGAATTAATGTTGACGAGGGTTGGCATAAAAATTGGAAATACAAAAATAATTTAAGGTAACAAAATAAAAGATAACAATTGTGGGGGTTTTCTTTTAACAAAAAAACATAAAATATAATTTGCCTGAGCATTTAGTTAGTAGGGGAGATGAGGGTAAAACGATCCCCTTAAGAGAAAAACCTCACTGCGCTTACTATAAACTTTTAGACAAACACAACAATATTTAAATTGTTAAGAATAACGAATTTACTTATCTTTGTAACTGTATACTTATTTCTGATTATATATTTGTGGTTAATTAGTTTTGTCATATTTTTTTAAAAGCTAATAAGGGATCATTTTACCTCCATGTAGGTATAAAATGATCCCTCGGGAATTAGCATTTACATTTTAGCATTTGTGAATTCTTGATCACGGCATGCTCTGTAAAAATAATAATTTTCCATCAAGAAATTTCAGTTTTTTTACCTTACCATAGATTAGAAACACGTTTTTAATAAAACCAGCCCCCTACAACTCCATGTTACAAAAATGTGACCATTTTTACTGGATTTGCAGTCACTAGTTGCGATTTAGTTGCTAACGAGTTGAACGAAGAAGACCACAAAGACTGACGAAGACCGAAGAATTTATGTAAGTCGGAGGTTAGAAATAATTTTTTTTAAACGTCAGGCAAGTTATTGAAATGAACCTTTTTTAAATGTTTTCATTATTATTGTTATTATATGAGAATAATTATGATAAGTATTTTTATATAATAATTATAATAACTCTGATAAGTTTAAGTGGTAGGGGACTGTTTGAGAGGTATGACTCTTATAACAACACCGATTTCCGTAGAAATCGGTCACGTTTTTTTAGCCTTTCTCGTATCTAAGTGACAGGGGGCTGAATCAAACTGTGCTAATTGCTCACATCCCCATTACACTATGTGTGGTAACTGGCAGGGTTACGGGGATGACTTTTGTTGCGTATTTGAATAGATATCGAAAGTAGTTATTCGTAAACGGTAGGGGATCATTTTTTTCCTTGGGGGATCATTTTATACTTGGATCCCCTACTTATTGTTAGTGACGATATATTCTTGATCAGTGATGACAAAGAATAACCCGTCAACAAACAGATGAATCAATCTAGAATTTTGAAAGAAGCATCTACCTTAAGGGAAATGAGCTAAATAGTTATTAGTTAAAAAATATTAAACTTACTAAAATTATAAAAAAATGCCAAAAGTTAATGAGAATGAAAATTGATGTGCAAGCGGTTGCATAAGCATTGACTATTCAAACATATCAATTGAAGTAATAACTCGCGTAGTCTAAAGAGTATACCTAACATGTAAATATATTGATTGCATATTTTTAAGTAAAACTTATCTATATGAATAAGATAGGATTTTGATTTAATAGTAATGAAAATAAGAGGTTTTCCATAAATAAAAAGAGAGAAAATGCTAACGTTCGCCATTTATATATCAGTTTCAAACCATAATTTTCACTAAAAATTTTGAAATTATATATCTAGCAAATTGAAATATGATTTTCTTTAAGAACCTTAAAAGAAAAATTGAGTTGGTATAGGTAAATTGCAATATGATAAAGTCTAGTGCTAACTATATGATGACTTAAGTTAATTTTGGTAACTTCTTTCTATTCTTTCAACAAAAATCTATTGAAAAGAATGTTTGCTGTAGTCGAAAGCAATCATGATTATTAATTGCTTGAGGCTTAACATTTCACAAGTCGTATAAGCTTACAATTAAAGAAAAATTATTTACCGGTATTAGCACCAAAGAACTCTTCTTTATTATCGTGTATCGTATTAAAATAAGATAAGAAATTATAGCCTAAAATACCGACCTACATTGATCTACCCCCAGAGAGTTTTTCAGCTAAACTTTAAACCTTTTTTTTTTATTAAATATGAAAAAATAAGAACGGTGTACATGCTTTATCGTTATTTTTGCTAGTTAGAATATGTTCAAAACCATTGTTTAATAATTGTCTAAATTTTGATTTTATCCATAGGGTAGATGTACCGTTTGTGGCCACTGTACCGTTTGTGGTCGTTTTGAGAATTATAAGTAAATATTAAATTTAGTTTTCACTATAGTGCTATAAAGTAATATTAATGAGATATTTCGAGATGTTGGCAACGATGTAAAATGTTTCGTCTACTCATGAAAAGTATAGTTTACGAAATAATTAAAAAAGTATTTGAACGCGTATTGTACTTCAGTAATTTTCATTATTTCTTAAAGCTCTGTTAATTAAATTTTTAATAATTGTTGAAAATCATAATATTCTTTAAATGTTTATATTATATACTACTTTAATAACTTAATAGTAAGTAAAACAAAAAAATTTTACCGATAAAAACCTAAAATATGAATAAAATAACCCATGGCCACAACTGGAACAGCAAAAATATACAAGTGCTACTTTTGGCCATGCTATGGCCACAAATGGCCATAGCGTTATCCACCAATACGTTATCCAGTTTTGGCCATAGCACTTATTGATTGAATATGGTCGATTATTCAGACGTATTTTAATCAGTAATTATTGTTAACACATTATAGACAAAGAAATTAATCGTTAAACTAAAAACAATTTTTTTTATTTTTTATATTTCTCAAGTTAAAATGCCGTCGAGAAAAAAAAGACCGTGGAAAAAATGCCTAAATTGAAGGATTTTCAATCATCTCCTGTAGTTATTGAAGTAATCAAACCTGATGCAATTTCTACTGTTAGCACAGAAAATGTATTTAATTATAATACTCTAACAATACGTCGAAAGTTATGGATGAAATTATTGTGTGGCCTAAAAATAAACAGTTTTCAAAGCGAAAACGAGCAGTTTAACATATACCTTTAGTAATAATAGCTTATACATAGATAAAAATCATGGAAGCTAAAGTAAAAGAAAAAAGCAATAAAGAAGGAGAAAAAAACGTAAAAAAATTGAAAGAGAAGAGAGAATTTAAGAAAAGAAAAAATTAAAACAAGAAAAATTGAAGGAAAAAGCTAAAAAAACAATTAGCTGAGAAAAACCTGCTAAACCGCGAAAAAATTCTACAAATAACTAAAAGTTCCCTATTTTTAATAATGTTACTATATATTGTTAAATTAAGTTAAAAATAAATTGATATATCAGTAATTAATTGTGTTAATATTAATAATATTCCCTCCAATAAAAATATAACTTACTATGGCCAAAACTGTTGCAATCACTGGCCAAAAGTAGCGTCTCTATGGCCACTTCTGGTGAAATAGGAGGTTAGATTAAATATTATTAATTTTTATATATTAAAGTAAAGTTTAAAGGTTTGAAATTATCATAATTCGATTATTGATACATTTTTAATATTATTAATTTATATTTCGTTATGCCATACTTCATTTAAATTACTTTAATTCTTCATAAAAAATACAAAATTGCTTAAAGTGGCCACAAACGGTACATCTACCCTATGGAGTTAGTAAACGAGAATAAGAATGAACATTACTATATCTCTCATAAAAAAGTAGATACTATTTAAATGAAAATAAGTATCTATTCATACTGAAATTGATTATTTAATTTTTATACTTTTTGTAGAAAATAGAAAAGGAAACTAAGAAACTGCCTTCTTAAAATCATATTAGTTATAATTAAAACACGTTTTATAGTTTAATTTAGTTTAAAGTATAATAATATTTTAGCTATAATTAAATAACTGTTATAACACTTGTCAGTAACTTAGTTTCTAATTAGTTATTACCTATAACATTTTGCTCAAAAGGGTCAAATATTTAATTATTAATAGTAATAAAAAATAAAAAATAGATCCAATTAATAATATAAGAAACTTACTCATTATTTTCATAATGCAATAAACAAGAAATGTGCGCTTTTATAACGTAAGGATCTAATGATCGCCAAATTTCTTTTTCTGCCATGTACAAGTCACTCGAATCAAGAATTATATCATTTGGATTTATTATTATTTCAGGAATTTCCTTTAAGGGTTTTTTATTTTTTTCAGCTTTTGCAATTATCTCGTTTAATTTTATTTGTTTCAGCTTTGCTTCTTTTATAAGCACAGCTTTTTCATGAACAATTTTATAATCTAATACAGGCTGACTTAGTAAAACGATTTTCACTTTCTAAAAATTAAATTCTTGTAATTTTTATATTATTATAATTACCTAAGTATAGGTATATTTGAACCAATCTACTTAAGTGATGATTTTGGAAAAGAATGTTGTCTTTGACGACAAAAACTTTTAAGGAGGCAAATTTGTTGCATCACAGTTTTATATCAAGACTGTTAGAAAGATTTTTCTTTTATTTTTAAATTTTTATTGAAAAAAAAAATAATCAAATTAGTTAACAATATACTGGGTATATTTAATTTTTGTTTCATGAGGCACTGCTTTTTTGCATCCATAGTTGAGCTGTCATTGATTCTAACAAAGAAAGATTTTCGTATTTATATTTTCATCGAAAAGCTTCCCAATTTCAGCCTCAAATAAATTTTTTCAATAATAATATTAAGAAAAAAATAATTTGAGTGAGTTAGTAAGTACTAAAAGACTATACATAGTTAGTTAATATAGTTTCTTACACCGTTTGTTTTGATCGTGCCATGCCTTGGTTCTATAAATAATTGAGGATTTGTGTTTTTAAACTCAAATTCACAACTGAAATGTTGCGGCTCTATTTTATTCGTTACACCACAATAACAAGGGTACATTGGAGAAGCTTTCAACTCCATTGTCATTAGTGTGTAACTTCCACACGGTGTCGATGGAAATTCCAAGTTTTGATATTCTAATAAACAAAGCGGATCTTGAATGGTTGAAGTAAAAGAAATACTTAGTTCTGTTTGGGGTTTTGACATAAACTTCATTTCTAAAAAAAATCACAGATATCATCTTCTCCGAAATTGTATTCCTTAATACTACACACTCGAGTTGTATTTTTTTATATGATGCCTAAAAATTGATAGTATATATTAAAATAAAAATTGTGGCGTTAAAACAAGCTTTTAATACCAATATTAAGATTTGCCTCAATCCATTTTTTTATTTTCCATTTAAATAACATATAGGAATATTTTTTTTAATTTTTTAATTTTCATAACTTTGGAACAGTTTATCGTAATGACAATATGAAAAAAGGGATTTAAAGGAAATTTCATGCTCTACAAAAAAGATCTTTAGAAAAAAGTTGGAAAATATAAAAAAAAATTTATTTTTAATTATTTTTGAACTCTGATATCTTACAATTAGAAACGGTTGATCTGATAAACTTTGTTTTAAAGACTTTTTTTGTAGACCGTGAAATTTCCTGTGCTTTCCTTTTTTCAGATTACTATTACGATGAACTGTTTCAAAGTTATGAAAACTCAAAAAAAAAAAAAAAATTACTGTGTTATTTAAATGAAAAATGAAAAAATGAATTGAGGCAAACCTTAATATTGATATTAAGACCTAATTTTGGCGCCATAATTTTTGTTTTAATATAAACTATCAATTTTTGGACACCATAAGATTTTTTTTTATACACCCTACTGCACACACTAGATTTTCATCGATACTAGATATTTACAGCTTACCATTTGGTTTATATTGACTTGAAAGAATAACTGTTGTACAATTAACATCAAAAGTATGAACTCCGGTGGTGCCACAAATATATTTTGTATTGTTTTTAATATCAGTGATTTCAGGACTATAAATTAATATCAAATCGAGAACTTCTCCTGGATAAATTGTTCCAAATCCCATACCCGGAAGTATGGAAACACACTGAAAATAAACTAGAAATTATTCTATTCTATTAGTCTATGTGTAAGCAAAATTCATACTTTTGGTAAATTGAAAAATCCAAATTCTTGTATTACCATTGTTTTATTCACTAAGTTAAACTTTACATAGACACTTTCACGTGTTGTTACTAATTGAAGATCACAAGTTAGTTTTGGTTTTGGTGGGTCTGAGAGGAAGGTGTTAAGAACATGATTTATGCTATCGTCAGTTGTAAACGACGCTAGGCTGTGAGAATGGTTTTCGGATTGCATTTCACCTTCGATTATCTGAAAATTTCTCATTTCCTCTGCTGATTCGGGAAACGTGAATTCATCTTTTTGTCCAAGAGAAAAGTTTGGGTCAAAATCAGGCCATGATATTTTAACGTCATATGGGCTCGTTAAAATTGCATAAATATATAAATTCAATGGAGGGACATCGCTATATTCCGATCCAACTGCAAAAATTTTTATTGGGAAATCCAAAATTCCCATGTTTGGATCATAATATTTCGTTAATCCTTGTAACATTTCATATCTATATGAAACATATAATTATTGGAAAAAATTATTGTGAATTAATTAGCTGTTGTTTAATTAATTACCTAGGAGTGAAACGAATAGTAAATATTTGGGTTTTATGACTGGATACATATGTTTCTGCTGGGTAGATTAAGATATAATCTTTAATAGAATCGGGACATTTACATTTAAATAAAAGTAAATTTTTGTAGTTATTATAAATGGAAAACGCGTTTTGATAAACACCCGAATCTACCACACAGATTTGGAAGTCCAAAATATATTCGTTCAAAAAATAGAATATTCCCGTGCACTCACATTTGGCTGTGAAATCCTTAAGTATATACATGCATTTAAATAATATTCATAGGATTTAAGATGAAATATCAAATACCTTGGACGTAACGAGTTTAGTGCACTCTTCATTTTCATGCATAGAGACATCAAAATTTTCTATAAACTGTCCTTCACCATAGGTATTCGAAAGTAAAGTTTTAATGGGAACAGAACTTTTCGGTGGTATTTTAAAAAAATAAGTGTCAATTCGGAAAACAGCAAAAGCTTGGTACATACAAATGCTAATAATACTTTCAGCTAGAAGTTTAATAAAATTTAAGTTATAAGTAATAAATAACATTCATAGCTTAAAATAAAAGGAGTTCAAAAAAAATTAAGTCTAACCGAAGTTCGAAAAAGTGGATATTTTCTGTTAAACATAAAATCATTAGTTAAAAAATGTAATTTGTAGAAATTTTACAGGCCATTTAAAACGTTAAAGCCTTTTAAGGACCATCAAAGGGTGATGGCCTTGACCAAGTGATTCAGACAGAATAACACTATATGTATTTGGCAAACCACAGAACCAACAAAACGAAAAGTTAAACATACTCAAAAAAAACTTCAACTACAGTACAATACTTTGATCTCTCTTATCTCCACTAAAAAATTAAGATAAGTATCAGTCAAGTGTATCAGTCGTAGTTCATTTGAATAGATCATATTAGGTTTGTTCCAAGCGACTCACAACCCGACCATTTCCGTGTACGAACGTTTAAATCCCATTCCTGGTTGCTTGGCGGTGTTTATGCACGTTCCTTGAGCGGTGAGTCAGTAACTCAAGCTAGCTTGTCATTTTATGACGGTCGGATCTAAACACGTGCTAACCGATTCTAGTTTTTGGTACAGCATCGTTTAGGTTGACCCAACGCCTAACCTGGTGGTAGATTGCGCACAAAGTAATTGCAGTCAGCTCTTTCACACTCTCTCGTCAATGCTCGTGCACCACTAAGCCATGACGGTTGGAACAAACCTTTTATGATCAAGAAATGAGCAAAGCCTGGCCAAAGAAAGAACAAAAGAAATTCTAAACACGTCTAGAATCCAGATCATGCTGTAATAGTAATCAATTGTTCAGCGCACAAATCAATTAACTCCGTAAAGTAAAAAGTTGAGTAAATTGATAAAATCAAAATTAAAATTTGCTTCGGTTACCGATATATAGTTATGAATCAGTGAAGTGTTTTAATACGAACATTTAAAAAGTTGAAAAAGTGGAGGTAATCGATTTATGCACTGAACGGCTCATACCAAGATCAGTTCAGATATTAGAGCCGTAGCATGCGTGATGCAAGCGGCGCTCTGAGGTTCTGAAGGATAACGATGTCGGATTATAAAGGCGTCGTCCAATAATAGCAGCGAAAAATGAAGATGCCGTTTTAATCTTGATTTTTTTTCTTTATGTAGGTAGTAATGCGTATAATTTTGTGTGATTCTATATTTCTCAAATACATTTAAATGATAAGTTTAAGATGGGGAGCAGGGGGGGGGTCATGCTACCCTTTCGCACTGTACATCGTAATATCACGCTACGGTCCTGTCAGATTTATTTTATTTTCTAAAGGAGTCTTGTCACGATTTTCTTATAAAGTATTTGCTTGCATAGTTATCAATAGTTTGTTTGTTTGATGCTAATGTTTCGAATAAACTAGGCAGACTCAAAATAGGGCTAGTTAGTTTTTGTCTTGATAACCTAATTCAAAAATCTAGTATGATTTACATATATGTATGAGATGTATTGGACAAGAAGTTATTCAGAAAAATAGTTTGTGTCTAAAATTAATGCATGGGAAAACTTGGAATATTATAAATTTCAAAACACTACATAAAAGAATAAAGCTGAAAATTACAAAGGTAATTGAGTAAGACGAAAATTGGCGAAAAGGCTATTGGAATTTGCAGTTTTAACGTATCTTAAGTAATATTACCGATATTTGTAGCTAATTCTTCTTCTTCTAAGGCATCATTATTATCATGCAAAGATTCATACGACTCAATTCCTTCTTCACTCAAATTTTCTGTTTCCTTCATTCTATGGCGTATACTAATGAAATATTCCTCCGTTCCATTATTTTTGATCTTTATAACAAATATTTAGTTTTTTTATCATGCTTTAAGTTATTATTAACTCACATTGATATTTTTGGTCCTAACTTTATTATAACTATTCCAAAACGGTAAAGTTTTAAAAATAACGACTTCAGGATCAATACAGACTTCCGGCTTTAAGGGTAAACAAAGAATTTTTAATTTAATTTGTTTTTGTTTAGCGTAATCGACACGCAATGTGTGAAAAACAATTTCACCCTCTATTGCATTGTGCGCGTCAATTGGATTGAAAATGATCCTAATTTGAATACTCATGCCACACCACAGCACTTGAGTGCTATTTGGTTGAACCTGAAATTCAATTTTTAAATTAAAAATTATTCTTTATACTTAATATTATGTAAATAAACGATATAATATAATTATGTATTTGTTATCAAAAGTTTGTAAATTGATGAACAAATCTTTACTTGTAAGATCATCGGATCAAGATCATAATTATGTTGAACTCGAATAAATTTGCATTTAATGATTTTTTTATTTTTGTTAGTAATCACTGCCGATTTCTTATAAATATTTCCACATGTGAAATTCTAAAATAAAAGTAAATTTCAATTGGAAAAAATTGTATTAAAATCTTATAAAAATATTACATCGAATAGAATTAATTTTGGATGGATTATGAAATTATCATCTTCTTCTATATGATCTAAAAATTCTTGTGCATGCAACTCGCGTTTTTCATCAAGAAAATCACATTTCATCCACGATTCTAATAATTCATCAATATGAACAATTTCATCGGGAATTGGAATTTTTTCGCGTAGATTTAAAACCGGAACTGGAGGAATATTTTGACTGACGTTTTTCATATTGTGAGGTCCTGTACTTGGCTGAGTTATATCTTCATGCTTACTGATTAGATTAGTTTGATTAATATTTGTCGTCGGTGCAATTTCCATAGAAAGTTTATTGCTTATTTTTAAAGCAATTTCTTCGTCTTCGTCTTCATTTAAATTTATTTTACTCGACTCAGTGTTAATACTTTCAATTTGTTCTGGCTTTTCAATTTCTTTTTTACCATATTTATCCTTTCCTAATAATAATAGCTGCTCGTTTATGTTAAGTTGCTGAAAATTAATTTCTTGCTCTCGTCTATATTCTAATAATAATTTTTTTACTATTGCGATTTTATTTTCTATTTGTTGAACCTCAAGCTCGTTCTGGGATTTTTTGTATTGTTTGAATCTATTTATAAACGAGTGAGGAGGAACTACATTTTCAGTCAAGTTATAATGCTTTTTAAGATCATTGAATAGTCTTGTATCTTTACAGATATTTGTTTTTTGCTTTTCTTCGATATGACATTCATAAATCATTTTATTATGCAGCATTTGTATCTATAAAAATGATATTTAAATTATTTAAATATGCAATTATTTATTTTCGAGGTGAAAGTAATTAGGTAGTACCAACGCAGTGTATAGTGTATACCTATTTTTAAATTGAAGTATTTGTTATTTTAGTTATTCAATTATTTTATATACTACAAAACATTAGCGTGATTGAATGATAAACCAAGAGGTCAATGATGATAAAAATATGAAAGAAAGTGTCTGAAAGGACCTTCCACTATGGAAGGATTTTTTGAAATTCCTTCCTGCAGTAGCTCAATGAGAGGGTTGAACGTTTTGTATTTTTTAACTCCTACTCCAAAACTATCAATTTTTGAAAGTTTAGTCTCATAGACAGAGGTTTATTCAGGCTAAGGACCCTGAATTGCGTCTAGGTACTTATTTTATGGGTAGTCACTAGTATTAAATAATTATTTATTTGAAGTATTAACTATTTAAACATTTATATTGATTATTTTATTGCGATTATGCAGTTTTGGTATGATTAAGGTTTATTTAAATTTTATTCTTGAATCATTCTTATGAATGAAGAAGATTGAAGAAGGGAATGTTCAAGGAGTACAGTTGTAGTATTATGTTATGAAGCATTCTATCTATGTATGTATATTTGGAGTGTAGATTACTGAGTAATTAGATTAATGCTACCAGGGCCACTGCAAACGAATTTCGCATACACGTAAGTTATATAACTAGCAACTTTGTTGCTTAATTCTTTTCCTTTCAATTACTTATTGCTCTTTTATGATAGGTAATTATATTTAATTGATTGAAAGTTTTTAATTTAGTTTTTCAAGATACCTACATGATAAATGTTTTAAAAAGTGACGAATTATCGTTTTAAAATTTTTGATGCTTATGAAAGTTAGAAATTATTCCAACTTAAAAAAGTGGTAACTTGCTATGATTTTTCATTTGATCTGATGATCTAGAAATTAAGCGTTTACCTCTTGACAACTCTCAATTTTAGTGAGAAGAGAGCTTCAATGAGCAAGTGAAAATTTAAATGGGTTTGTATGAACTAATTTAAATCAATGGGGAAAAACTATTAATTGGTGAAGTTGTTTAGGTTCTGAAAAAAACTTGAATTATCTAAACGAATGCGTAAATTTCTTTATTAGGAAGCCTTAACTAAAAATATGACAGGAGTATAAACTACATACAAGTCAATCACGTTCTCTGATTCATTAATTTTTTCTATTATAAAAAAAAGTGCAAGGAATGTTTTGAAAGACAAAGTAATTAATGTAAATTGAATTAAAATGGAAAGTTTTTTAGCGATATACGATACATGGAAGCTTACATAGAAAAGCTCTTTACATAGAATTGGTATACTAAGAACAAAATTTGTGTTTGTTTTACCGAAGTATTATAGTTTTTTAAAGACTTTTTGGAGTTGTTGAACTAACCAATATAATATTTTTCTGTGTGCTTTTATAAACTTATAAATCTTCTGAAACGTATGCACTATGTACCATATAAAACAGGATTTAGTGTAATAGGTTTTGAAAACGTTAAAACTATGCGGTAATTTCTTAAAACTGTTCGTAGGATACGTTACGATCTTGGTTTCAGCTAGTTTTGAATAAAATTACTGCTTTTGACGATAATTTTGGATTCGGTTAAAATTTGGCCAAAAGTTCACCTTGCTTGACATAACGTTCATGTAACTGAATGAACTTGATTACTATTGGGTATAATGGGCATGTAGTGGGTAGAGGCTTTCATCATAAATTGACATTTTTTTATTAATTTTATCGAATACCTCATAGTGAAGCTAGGAATAGGAATACATTTCATAATAGAATGAAAATTGAACTAAATTTTAACGTAACTACGCAAGTTTTCGTTTCTATTTAAACTGGAAGAGAAACCAAATATTCGATTAGGATTTCGTTTTCGAATGAAACTTATATTTCAGTCGGACATTTCAGTTCTTTTACACATATGGTACGCAAGGTTATGGTTTTAATTTTTTTTCTAGCATGTGCTAATGTGTGTAACTGATTAAGTACTTACTTTTATATCCTCTAAATTTCGAAGCTTAGTTTCTAAGATCATTTTGGTGTTGTGTTCATTCCAGAATTTATTTAGTCGTTTTACATAATTCCTCTCGCGAATATTTTGGTGTGTTTTGGGAAAAAGTTGACTTCGTCTGTGTGGTACGGTTAAAGAAGATGTAGAGTTTTTTGATTTTGCTAATTCTGCCATTCTTGCTTTTTATTTCATATTTTTAATTAAAAACTCCTGTCATTTTTGTACGACAATTGTTTTCCGTGCCTTCTCTAACATTGGAAAATTTAAATTAACTTTAGTTAGATTGAGAGGATGGCTTTGTATGGCTTTCTAACCATGTTATTATTTAAAAAAAATTAAACGTTTTTATCATTCGAATTAACTTTAGCATCCATTCTTTAAGGAAGTTATTTGAAAAGACGGTTGTTCCTTAAAAAACCTCTCTATTTTCGTAGTTAAATTCACAATTTTTATTGTACCTAACTTTAAATCCATATCTTTTACTTTGTAATAAGTAATTTTTATAAAAGTAGAATTTACTACTAGCTAGTGGCAGTTCGTGACAAAAACTTCTGTGGAACTAGATTTTTTGGATTGCAGTTTACAGTCATATCAAGTTTAATTTTTATATTTATTATAATTAGAAAATATTTCGATTTTAAATCTTCTACCATTAATCTACGGTAATTATTTTACCTAAGTATAAAAATATATGGCTTTTTTTTGTAGAAGAGCCACTGCCTCTTATGCCTCCGTAGACGAGTCGCCACTAGGGTTTATCGGCAAAAATGTATATAGAATTTTTGGACGTAGGTATCTATTTTAAGATTTTTCAAAGGTTTCTCCGACTTAGGCAAACCCTGTAATGCTTAATATACAGCTTTCAATTAGAGAAAAAAAAAATAAACGTATTTAAAAAAATTTAATTTTAAAAAAGTCACAATTTTCAGTTAAATTAAACTAAATTTAAGCGAATAATTTAATTTTACCCCACTCTTTTTTATAATAGTTTCAATGTACATTTCTTATTTTAAAATCTCAGATAATCCATGGTAATTTTTAGGTAATTGTGAAACATGTAATGATCGTTCAAATGTTTCAACCTTTAACAATCATCTAAAACAAACAGGTCCAACAGTAAAACCAAATGCTTGATTAGGGTTTCCATAGTCCACAGGATAAAAATCAACAATTGGCAAATTATTTAGTTTGTCCGTTGTAACTTCAAAAATTGTTTCGCCTTTGCTCTTTCGAGTCTATAAAAAACAAGAGTTAACTTAATTTGTAAGTTAATATTTGCCGCTAGCAATACCTTGCAATTGTCCAATAAAATATTTGGTTTAATTGTTGAATAAGAAAATTCTTGTTCATTTTCTCCCATTAATTTTATACTCAAATCATAATTTTTACTCCTTAAATCGTACCATCCAGCTCCATTGATGCATGTGTATGTAAAGTTTTGATAAGCTTTTTCAGAAAGCAATCGTAAGAAGGTCATTTGTACTATTCCGATAGTTTCATAACTTATCTAATTAATAAAGAAATAATTAATTTATAAATAAAAGATTCAACTATCGTTAATATACCTTAAAACCACCACGTAGTTTTGAATACCAGTCATTCTTATTATTTTCTTTACGCCATTGAATATTTGGCATTTGTGAGCTGTGGATATCTGGAAATACGCAGGTTTCCCCTTGCCCTGTCATATTACAAAATACGTACACTGCATCATCCGCCATTCCTAAGTTTGGATCAATCCAGTACCAGCCTTAAATTTAATTTAAATTTTATCAACGTTACAGTGTTACATCATCAATAATACATTTTTATACCGTCTTTAAATTGAGGATGCCCAAAGTAAAGGTCTTTACAAGTTCGTACTGGATTTTCTCTAGATCCAAGTGGCTTTCGCGCTTTTTCTAATTCTCGTCGCATTGTATAGATTGAGTTATAAATTTCCATAAACCTAGGCCCATTTTCATTGTCAAATGTTTCATTTTCATTTTCATCCTCTTTAGAACTATATTTGTTGGTATTTTTCGGTTCAGAATCATAGTCAATATCTCCTGCATCTACATCACTAAAAATATAAATAACATGTTGACCGTAAAAATGATTTAAGTACATACCTACTTTGTGTAACGCATTCGGTGTTTATGATACAAAAGTACTACTTACTAGCTAACTGTTCGTTTAGCTCGATTTAATTCATGTTGGAATAAAATTTCTGGTGGTAGCAAGGGCATTTCGGCGGGAGGACCCGGTGGGCCTGGAGGTCCCGCTGGACCTGGTTCCCCCTTAATTCCTGTTACACCTATAGCTCCTTTTGGTCCTGGAGGTCCTTCTTCTCCAGATGGACCTAACAATCCATCGTTACCTTTTAAGCCAATTGATCCTGGTGGCCCCTAAAATATATATATATGCTTGCAAAAAATGTAGAATTTATAGACACCCTTAAAAATTTAAATAATAGTTATTAAACGTTACCGTATCTCCTTTTTTTCCTTCACTGCCTATATCTCCTTTTGGTCCAATGTCTCCTTTTTCTCCCATTTCACCTTTTTTACCTATTGGCCCGATTTCTCCTCTATGTCCTTTCGGCCCACGTTTGCCACGGTCTCCTTTGGCTCCGTTAGCACCCACGGTTCCAATTTTTCCTTCTTGTCCTGGTTTACCAATTTTTCCTGGAGGCCCTACGTCACCAGCTGCTCCTGGTAAGCCTCGAATACCAGGTAAGCCTTCTGTTCCAGGAAGTCCTTGAGGACCTGCTGGTCCTCGTTCTCCAGGTAAGCCAATAGAACCCTTATCTCCTTTTTCACCTGGGAGACCTGTGTTACCTTGTGCACCAGCTGGACCTTCGGCTCCCTAAAATGCGTTGTACTGTATTGTTTTAATAAAATTAAAATAAGAATAATTTAAGTGTATACGTACTGGATTACCGGGTGGACCAAGAAGACCCATTTTACCAGGAGGTCCGATTTCACCAGGTGGTCCTGGTTCTCCTGTACTTCCATCATTACCTCGCTTACCAGGCTCACCTTTCGGGCCTAGTATTCCAGGTTCACCAGGACTTCCGGGAAATCCTGGTGGACCAACAGAACCTTTCGATCCTTCAAGTCCTGGTAGTCCTCGAACTCCTGGAGGACCTTGCATACCTGCTTTGCCTTCTTCACCTTTTTGACCTTGTAAACCTTGTTCTCCCTAAAAAGGAAAAATATTTATAGCTTAAATTAACTCATTCAATTTAACAATATTATATTACATCTTTTCCATCTTCTCCAGGGGGTCCAACAGGACCTGGTGGACCTGTTTCTCCTCGTAGACCTTGTTGTCCTTCTGGTCCTGGTGGACCAATAGGTCCTTCAATTCCTTTTGGACCTCGAGAGCCTGATTCACCTGGTGGACCAACTGCTCCTATGGGACCTTTCTGTCCTATATCACCGATTTCTCCTTTTACACCGGGATGGCCTGGTAATCCTTGAGCACCAGCTGGACCTGCTGGACCTTGAATACCTTTCGGTCCATCCTCACCTTTTTGACCTTGTCTTCCTATTTCTCCTGGTGAGCCACGTTCTCCTTGTGGTCCATGAGGTCCAGGCTCGCCTATAAGTCCTTGTGAGCCAGATGGGCCAACTGGTCCCTAGAGTAAAATAAAATTACACACATAATCATATGATATCTATTAAATTAACAAATAAGTTGCGTACTGATTCTCCTTTTGCTCCTTTAAATCCTTTCTCGCCTGGGAGACCAATATCTCCTTTATCGCCGTCTTCTCCAGGAGAGCCTATTGGACCTGGTGGACCTGACAAACCTCGTTGGCCAGGTAAGCCGTCACGTCCAATTGGTCCAGGCAAGCCAGGCTCTCCATTATCACCTTTTATACCAACTGGCCCAGGAGGTCCGAGTGGTCCTTTTACGCCTTGTGGCCCAGGTAAACCTTCCTTCCCACTTTCACCTTGTTGTCCTTTATCGCCAGTAGGTCCCATTGGTCCAGGAGGTCCCATTTCTCCTTTTAAGCCAGGCATTCCCTTAAAACACATTCAACATCATTCACCATTTCATCATTTATTTAAATACGATTTTTGAAAACGCAATAATATACTCTACGTTAGGATTATGCAGGAAAGCAATTACTTTTTTATTTTTTATATAGTCTTTCTTCAATCCTAATTAATGATTATAGATCAGACCAAAAAGAAAACACTAAAAACTTATCGGTAGAAGTGCCTAGTAAAATCATGTCAATGCCATTCAGTACATTTTACAGGAACGGAAAGCATTATTGTATTTGCTTATGTATTTGTACTGTTACTGTAATTTTTTTTAACATTGTGTAGGTAAGCCAAGTCGTTTTTAGGGAGGTGATAGAGACAATTAGATCAAATAAAAACTTTGATTTTGATTTATGTCGATTAATTTACTTTGCTGGAAGGACTTAGTATATTTAATTAATAAGTTATATCTAGTTTATTTTTACAGCTTATTTTTATTTGTCGCATAAGTATCATATTTATCCACATTATTAGATTCTGATCAATTTTCTGTACGTACTTAGCAGAAAGTAGTGCAGTTCTATTTAATACTATTCTACAAAGTTACATAAATTTCTTTAAAAAATAAGGAATGGTACTCGTTGTTTGAAATAATAATTCAATAATTTAACAACCATTATCGTTCACATTTTGATGAAATAGGCTCAGCAATTTAAAAAAGTAATGGAAGTATGTAAAAACATTCAATGCTAAATTGTATTATTTTCTAGCTTTTACAACTTTTGAAAGCAAACTTTATTTAATTACCGGTAATCCAGAATGACCTCGTTCACCAGGAAAGCCTGGTAATCCAGTACTGCCTTGAGGACCTGGTTTTCCTTGTGGTCCTAGTGGACCAGATGGGCCTTCCTTTCCTTGCTCTCCTGATGTTCCAGGTTCTCCTGGTATTCCCGGATTACCTGGTAAACCAGGCTCTCCAGCCGGACCAGGTTCTCCACTAGGACCTGATGGTCCAACGACACCAGGTGCTCCTACTGGACCAACTGGTCCTGTTTCTCCCTATTAAAAAAATAAATTTTAATAAACATCAGTAATCTTACAACATCACTATACCGGTGGGCCCCGTTCTCCTGGTGGTCCTGGTAATCCATCTTTTCCATTTGCTCCAGGGGAGCCGGGAGGACCAATAAAGCCTCTTGGACCATCCGCACCTTGCGGTCCCGTGTCGCCTGAAGGTCCAGGAGGTCCTGGTTGTCCAGTATCTCCTTTCGGTCCTGCAATTCCATCTGAACCTCTTTTGCCTCGTGATCCTCGAAATCCCTTGTAAATAATAGAAATATGCATAGTTCATTAATATTTTTAATCAGGATTATTTACTTACCCGAGGTCCTTGTTCTCCTCTTTCACCTTGCAGGCCCGTATTTCCCTATAAAACAATTATAAAAATATATTTTAATTTAAAATTTAAAATTGTATGCCTTACCCGTTCTCCTTTTTCTCCTACACGTCCCATTTTCCCCACTGAACCTTTATCACCTTTTTCCCCCGTATTTCCTGGATAACCAATAAATCCTGGAGCTCCTTGTTTACCTGGTTCACCAGGGGGTCCCATTGGTCCAGTTTCTCCACGAGGTCCATCAGAACCCTGTTCACAGATTATTCGACGTAGAACAAAATGAATAAACTATTTGTGTTATTATACTTTTGGTCCCTCGACCCCTTCGGGTCCAACTATTCCTTGAGATCCTTGTGGTCCTTTATCTCCTTTTTGACCGATTTCTCCCTTTTCTCCATCATATCCTCGGTCTCCTTGATTACCCTTTTCTCCAACTAAACCCCGTTTACCTTCATCTCCTTTAGGTCCACGATTTCCGGGAAAACCTACAGTACCTTGAGGACCTTGTGGCCCTAAGTCGCCTTTTAATCCAGGAGGACCAGGATTACCGGGGTGACCAGGTACACCTTCAGAACCTGGCAGCCCAGGTAAACCAGGTTTTCCTTGTGGTCCCTAAGGGTTATGCAAGTATGTTATTTCTTTTCAAAGCCTTGAAGTCTGTTTAACATACCACAATTCCTGTAGGGCCTAACAAGCCTTGAGGTCCGGGTGATCCTATTGGACCGATTGGACCAGGTATACCGGGAGGTCCTGGTTGGCCCACAGGCCCTGTATTACCTTTTGCTCCTGGTGAACCTTCATTTCCTGGGATTCCAGGGTTACCTTGTAGTCCTGGAAGACCTCTAGGTCCCATAAAACCACGAGGACCCTATAAAAAATTTCAATAAAAATGTATTATTAACTATTTTGAAACATATTTTACCATCTCTCCTGGTAGTCCAGGCGATCCTTGGGGGCCCTCTTCTCCTTGCATTCCATCATGACCTGGAAGTCCACGCTCACCCGCATTGCCTTGTAGCCCTCGTTCTCCTTTGTCACCTGGTAAACCAGGTAATCCTCGCTGTCCTACTTCTCCTTTTGCTCCAGGAGGACCAGTTTGTCCCCGTTCTCCATCTCTTCCTGGACGGCCTCTTCTCCCTTCTCTCCCCGGTATTCCCATTTGACCTTGTAAGCCTTGACCTCCCTTAAAATTTAGATTTCTTTTTGTTAAGAAACTAAATTGCATATTTAATCTTTAATACCGGTTCTCCAATTTCGCCCGGTTCTCCTTTTGGTCCTTCAGAGCCTGGTAATCCTTCTGGTCCTGGAACTCCAGTAAGTCCCATTGGTCCTTCTGTTCCTCGCATAGCCATCTAAAAATATTTAGTTATATATATGCACGAGGAGTTAAAATTGATTTTACCATGTGTTGTGATAGCATTTGTCGAAATGCTTCTGCGTGGGTATCAGGACCTTTTTCATTTCCTTGCATGTTAAGCTAAAATGATTGTTATGTATATTAAGTACCACCTTTAAATTAAATTTATGTATGTGAGTACCGGTATCATAAAAACATGACCTGGAGGTCCGGGAATCCCAGGAACACCACCAATACCATCACGACCCAAATCTCCTTTTGGACCACGTGGGCCTGGTATACCTGGAGGACCAGGATAACCTCGTGGTCCTGGAGGACCTCGTGTTGGAAATATTTCTGGTTTATCTATAATAACCTCATGCTTTTCAGCATCATCATCCTTAAAAAGATTATCTAAATTTTATTTAACATTTTTAATATACGAGTATTTTAATAAATCTGTAACCAGTAAAACCCGATTTAAGCACAGAATAATTTTATTAAGGCCAAACTAACACTTCACATGTGTTAACAGTTAACTATAAACAAGTTCAGCGTGGGCCAAACTAGGTAGTCCTAAGTCCGGTTGCTAAAATCTATCAAGGACATAGCGTAACTATGTAGATATATTAACATCGAAGTTAACATACCACTCGTCTGGAAATTGAATCCAAACGTTGTATTTAAAAAAATTAAAAATAATAATGTTTCACGATAATCCTTCAGTTTAGTGACTCATAATAAATGAAGTTATCGCGAAGTATCGATTGTCAATATATTGTGATAGACAAAGATGGTGATAATGAATCGCACATTAAAAAGAAATGGAATGTCAACAACCACCTATTGTAAACAGTCGAATATTTTGGAGTGTTTAACGGATTTAAATTGAACACTCGTAAAAGTGATATTACAATTGGCGTTAAATATCTCGGAAAACATTCGGCTCGAGTATATAAGAGTTTGATAAAGTTCAGTCGGTATTCTGTGGAGATGTAAATTCGTGAATATAGTGGAATACAAGATCGATTTTAGAAATTAGTGATTGTTGTTGTCATAAAAAGTGTGTTCTTTGTGTTTCAAAAGTAAGGTTTCTATAAACAACTGTTTAATTTTCATATTTAATAAAAGAACCTAAAACGTGGAACTCAATACCGATTTGATTAAATCATCTTACAATATTTTACCAAAACCGGAAATAATAATAATAGGGTCTCAATTAATGTATCAATTATCAGAGCATTTAAACATTGAGTATTAATTAATCTGAAGTATTAATTAAGTCGTTCAAGCTTTTCTAGGGACACTTCATTTTTAATATCATTTGTGATAGGGCTATTGTTCAGGGTTCAGGCTACTGAACCTGCAGTTTAGCCGAAACCACAGTTTTCCTAAACTGTGCGTTCCTTCCTACAGGAGCACAGTAAACATTTTCTTAAAGATAGTTTACATTTGCTTTTCTAATCGAATTTCATCATATGTAATTCCAAATTATTCTATAGTACGTACGTAGGCAAAACTAATTTTATCTGGGCAATATTTTTTTTGTTTGGTGTTTTAAGTCGCTTTAACAGCTTAGGTCATATCACGACTGTCTAAACACAGAAAATTTCTGTTGGTCAATGGGCAATACTATTCTGCTATAAAATCGGGTTAGACTTGTTACATATCTATGGAATAAATTTTGTAGCGTACATAATCTTCAATTGGTGATATCGTAGTTTTTTCATTGTAAATATCTGTTATTGTTTCTGTACTGTCTTCGGAACCTGTGGGAGTAGGTAGCTTTTCAGTAGTTTTATTAAAAGTAATTCCAGTTCGATCAAATCCAACTAAATTATCAGCTCCTCTGTTACCTCCTAAGAAAAAATAAGTAAATACGGAATACATACACTTTTTATTAATACTTAATAATACGTAGATACTTAATTGATAGCGAACAATAATAAAAGTTACTAGTATGCGTAAGCTAAAAGTTATTGCATTTACATTACCTATATTTAACAAAGTTGTTAATTTAATAAAACAGTAAACAAAAGAAAAGTTTTATAGATATAAAATATTTCTATTATAAGTTTATGTAAGTGTGTGTTTAAATTAATATATATGTATCCTTAATTAATTGTTCTTATTATACCTGGGTTTGATGTGGCGGTAAAATCTCGTTCTATTTGATTGAAATTTAAATTAACATTTTGTAATTGCCCTTCTGATCGTGCCAAATTATTTTGTTCATTTCTCTTGACGCTATCATATCCTCGGTTGTAATTTCCATACTCTACCGTTCCTCTAGAATTACAATCATGAGCATACTTATTACAAATATGATAAGCTTCATCGGGTGTATCTGCTAAAAGTAATAGCTCTATATCTCCCTAAAACAACATTAAAGCATTTTTCAATACATTTTAGTTTTAATGATTGAAAATCTATATTTATACCGAATAGAATTCATCGCCTAAAAGTTGTTGGCCTATGAGAATAATGCCTGACGTCGTTATTTCTGAGTGTTCTGGCCTATTTAAAGCTTTTGTTATTTGTTGATTGCAGTCTAAGATTAATGTAACAGCGTCGCCTTTTATTGAAAATGCAAGACGATGCCACCTAGGAAAAAATAAGCATTATATTTTTAGTAGAAAACTTAAGTAATTTCTTTTTTATGTATACTTGTGGTCGTTAATGCTTTTATTGAATGATATTAAATTTTCATTGGAAGGAAATCCCTCCACATCCTCATAATATAAAATAATATCATCTCCAATTGCAATTGAAAGATGTTCATCTCCACTGTCACTATAAATCGTAAACACGGTTGAACTTTGGTATTCTGATTAAAAAAATGTAATCCTTGTGAAATCAATGTAAATATTTATAGGATGTAATTTACCTGTATCATGCCGAAGTACCATTAAAATAGAAAAATCTTGAGGAAAATCTGTATCAAAACATTCTGCTGTGTTTACCGTGAGCTGAGCATTTTCTGAGATATGAAATGCGTTCATCGATGTTTCAGAAACATTTCCCGAGATATTTCGATTGCACATTCCGTGTACTCTGTGAACACCTTGGGGAAGACTTTCTATGTGTGTTTTTTGTAGTAAATCAATTATTGATTCATCTGAAACTGATGTCAACAGTAATTGATTTGGGTCTTCTATATGGTATTTTTATCTGCTCTAGTTATTTAAGAATTTCAGTAAAAAGTCTTAATAATAAAAGTTTGTAAACTATTGGAATTTACATATGTATTTCACGAATTATATTATATCTGTAGGTACAACATAGGTATTTTAAGTTAAAAATTGACAGTATTTTTAAAAAGCTAAAATAATTCTATTTTCTCGTAAAATAAATTGATAAATTCAATTTTTCAAATGCTTTATTTTGTTTTTATAAGATTGGGAAAAGCAAATTTTCAAATAATAATTACGTATTGGACTTAGTAATATTAAAAATTCTATTTATTTAGTAACTAAGAGTATATAATATACGTAATACATAGATGTTGAAATCAAAGCTGTTGAAATGAAGTATGTGTCGTATATGTATATACGAGTATAAATGACCTACATTGGAAAATTATTTCATTTCTGATTTGAGTTCCATACGAGATTTTATTTTTTTTTATTTTGCGCATCTATTTAAGTAGATAGCGACGAATAAATTTTTCTGTAATTAATAATAGATTTTGTATGCATTGTAAATATCTGCTTGATCAAATGCTAGATATAAGTTGTAAATGACATGATTAATATAACATACGCTCAGAATTTTTTATAACAATATAAGAGTTGTTAAGTTTTACTTTTATTTAAATAACAGAGAAAAAGCTAGATAGAGCAGTTTTTCTAAAACTTTTTTGTTTGTGACCCCTTTTTGTATTTCAAAATATCGAAGAACCTGTAGCGCAGTTTTTACGGAATTTATTATTTTATTTTAAGTAATATTTATTTTATAGCAAATTACAAAACTATACTGTTTCCCATTTGCATAACCAATCCAATTTTTGAAAACACAACCGCAAATGAAATATCTAAACTTTCAACAGTCACAAATAAAGGTGTTGTTATTATACGAATAAATATAGTATTAACAAAATAAATAAATTACTCTAATAAATAATTTTAATAGAATTTTAACAACTAATAATTAATACATTTTTTAATAACTAATAAATGACTATGATAAATATAATAAATACTTTAATAATACGAGAAAGGATTTGACCTTTCTCGTCGCGTTGCTAGACCCAAACTGAATTTTGGGCGCTCTATTTTCAATAAATGCACTTAAACTTGAATAACCAAACTAAACAAAAAATTGAAAATTGAAAATTGCACTGTCTACACCAAAAAATCCTTTCAAAAATGGGTACATTATTTAATTATCTACTACATAGATAGGTCTACTATATATAGAGACCAAATCCATAATTGTTATAATTTTTGTCTTACTGTCTGTTACCGCATCATGCAAAAAAGACTGAACGAATTTTAATGAACTTTGGTATGATGATAGCTAACTTTTCGAGTCATTATCTAGGATATTTTTTATTCCGTGAAAATGTCCCATCTATCTTTACTGAAAAACAGAAAAATCATTCCAAGCAAAAATCACGCTAAAGCTATATTTTTTTTAGTTGATAACGGATTTTGAGAAAACTTAGTATGGTGATAACTGACTATGTGGATATTTAGGATACTATTTACTGCGGGAAAATGTCTCAACTTCACAGAAAAAAGGAAAGCTTGATTTAAGTAAAAATTACACTGAAGCTATACAGTTTAAGTTGTAAATGGATTTTGATTATTTTTTTTTATGAACAATGCTCTGAAGCTCACGTAAACGAAGTCGTGGGTACAGTTATTTGTTAAAATATAATGCATGTAGTTCTACTTACGAACCTGTGGTCAATCTCTTTCAAAATTTTGCGTTCCATTTTAAAAACCGTTAACTGTATGAAAATTTTATACGAACCAAACTTGTAGTAAAATTTTTGTTCTACAACTTTGCACCTAACTCAAAAGTCTTAAACAACCTAAGGAACAAAAAGCTCAAATTTATCTAAACGTGTTATTTAATTGGCTATAAAATAGTAACCTTAATAAGTACTAAATTTTTAAGATATGTAAAAGGATTATTAAAAATGTCTTAAGAATGCTATAATACGTTTAGACTAAATTGACTTCTCGTTTGTTAGTTAGATACTAGAGAGCTTTTTTTGTTTAACCTGCTAAACCTGAATTCTATTTAAAAACATACATAGTGTACAAGTAAAAATCTTACAGTAATTTTGAACTTTAAAATTGAAATTATTATAACTAAAGCATGAAAGCTAAATAGAATTATACTCATGTAACTCTAAATTTCGGAGGATTACTCAGTGTCTGAAAATACTTATTTTACTTTTATAAGTAGAAAAGTAAACGTTATGAAAAACGATATGAGAAGATAATGATTTTATACGGCAATAGCAGTGAAAAGACATTAAATCATTTATGATCATTGCACAATTTTACGTCTACTTCCTTTCCATTTGGTTTGGTAATTATTATATAAATTTTTAAACATTTTTTCAACTTTAAAATGTCACTCAAGCCATTTTAATTTATTTTCATGAAATATTACTAAAGTCATTGATTTCATGTGTTTAAAGATTAATATGATTAAGTAGAACCTCAATGTATTACAGTATTCCATTCACTCTAAAACTTTTATTCTCAATGTAGTTATCAAAATAATGCTTTTAAGGTATTATATAGTTTCATTTCGACTTTTTTGAACCAAAGAATATAAATTATATACAGTAAAATAGAAGTATATATCTTTTTAAACTATTTTTTTAGATTTTTCTTAATTTTTTGTATAAGTATAACTTTGAATGTCTTAAATATCATCATAAATTGTACAATGACATTATATTGAGACTTGAAAGTTACAACTCTTATTTAGGTATACCTAATTATCTTTAAACCGCATTCACATACTTACCTATATAATGTCTGTAAGTATTGAAAGTTTAGCTATTTAAATTTAAAAAAAGAAGTAAATAATTTAGTTGTCACCTATGTAAATTTTTTTTAAATTTTGCATAAAATGCAAATTTTCAAGAGTGTTTAGGCGCAATGTGCGCCAGAGACAATTTACATTTAACCATTAAGAATATTACGACATCTGTTTTAAAATTATTTCACACAAACCAACTACTAATAAAGACAAAATGTTTTCAGAATTTTACTGACACAATGAAAGCATTTTTACAAAAGAAAGTAATTTATCCTTCCAATTTGTAGAAAGGATAGACTTTATGAAAATACTTTGTCTTGTGTAATTCAACATTTTGGAACTCAGATAATATTTAAAATATTATATGAAAATAATTTGTAAATCCCATTATTCTTTTAACATTAAGTGATTACATTAGTACTATACGATATCTTCATTTATAGTCTACTTATTAATAAAAATCTCATTATTTTTTATATATATGTAGTCTATTGATTGGAAATATCTCTATTATATACAATAGACATTTTCAGATAAATATTTTTACGTCAATATTTTTTCTTATCAGAAATATTTTTTCTTTTATCTTTTAATCAACATAAGACTTATCATCAGATATGTTTTTAAGTTTCTCGATTAAATCTTTAACTATTCTATATGTGCAGATTAACTCAATAATACAATAGAAATAAACATAATCATCATTTAATTATATAGCATTAGAGAAGATCTGGAAAACTCATTGCATTTGATCAACAAGCTGGCGCTATGATAATCTAGTTTAATAGTTTTTGCAACAATTAAATTAATGGTCAACGCCTTCTTGAGAACATCAACCATCTGTATTGATTTAAATTAACTATTGCTTAAGCAGTTTCGCAGTATTTTACGAGTAAATGTATCCTGTGAAATGATCTGTATCTGTATGAACATTTAAACGCCGTATCATTTCTTGTAATTAAAACAAAGCCAATTACGTGTTTAATAAGCATAAACATTTTTAAATTAAATTTATCATACATTTAGATTAACATGATTAAGTAAGGAAGCTTTGCCAATGAATGTAAAAATATGCTGTTCTATTATTCAATAATAAATTATCATTTTATTTCTTGTGTGGGTGTAATCTTTTCAATTTACTCGTTGTATGAATTGTTTAAATCTCTGCATGTTTTTATCATTAGATATTTAGATGTATTTCCTTATTCGCAGATTGATTCACAACAAAAATTCTTCTTTCTAATTTTAAAGAATTAAGTTGCTCGTATTTTATAAACTCTATTGATAAAAATAATAATTACTATACAATCGACTATCGTAACAATTGATTACTGTAATATAACAAATCATAATCTTATATATCAACTATGATACTGATGTCATATGTGTAGATACGATAAATCAAAAAGTTTAATTCAACAAATTATGAATGATGAATAACAAATTTATTTTAATTAAATTCTTTACAAAGCATATGTATTTAAATAATATCTATATTCTTTTCTTATAATTCAGCAAACATTATGATTTATTTTATTTTATAAGTCAGAAAAATCTTATAGATAAAAGTTAAAACAATGGGATGACATATAAGAAATGTTAAAGTACTACTCTTTTATTAATTGTTTATTTTCTTTCTTAAAAATTATACCTATGTATTAAATAAATAGAGTGCTAATTTTAATTTTAGTTATGCTAATCATTTTGAAACGTTAATTAATTTTGATTCAGCGAAATATTATTCGATGCTATATAGTGCACAGTAATACAATTAAAATGGATTAAATAAAAAAAAACCTAATTTCAATTAAAAGTTAAGAGAATTTATGGTAATGACACATTCAATTTAGCATACATCAATGTTGAAATTGTTGATATCTGAATAAATATGAGTAAAAATACACGGTTCATCTGTTATATAAATATTTCAACCATTCATTATCAATGTCAATCAAAGTTACAAAATTTAATAGTAAAAAATGATTGCGACAAAATTTTTAAAAAAATCAGCGTTAAAACAATTTTCACTTTTAAACTAGATACAGATCGATAGGTAGGTACATCTTTAAATTGGTGAATTAATTTTTATTGGCCTTGAATTCAATAACTGTTAGTCTTTTATTTTATTATATTTTAAATTTATTGAAAGGTTATTTCTCCTGTATTTTTATATCTTAACCAAAAATGCTTAATTTTTTTAGATTAAAATTTGGGAACGTAAAATATTGAAAAAAGTGGGACCCAATTAATCTCGTCCTGTTCATTTGTCTCTTGGTCGCGATCATTAGGCTCCTAAACTTTTTGTGTAATATCTATAATCAGTACATCTCCCTGTAAAGTTAGTCAACTTTGCCTAGAAAAAATCAACAATACCAAACACTTTCTACAACAAAAGTTTGATTCTGTTAAAACTAATTTTTGTCACAATTGTATAAAGTACCCATATTACAACCATTAAAAAGAAAGAGCTTAGTGACGTAGCGGTTAAATCTCTTATTGTTAGATTGCTCCGCTTTATGCGTCAGTGATGGTCGGTTCAATTCCCGTGGAATCCTAGACTTTCTTAGAATAAATAAATTAGAGAAATTTTCGATATTTTCTGTATCTAAACCGCCATGTATCAAATTTGTAGATATTAAAATGACTGTAAGTACAAACAAAAGTAATCTTCCACGTCAAAAATTCAATGCAAATTATAAGTTATTGCAAAATAAAACTTTTAATAAAGTTTTTTATCCGATCCTAGAGAAACTTCATTTAACCAAACACAAGAACGCGTAAAAAGCATAGTAAATTCATGAACCTAGGGTATGGATAGATGGATGGATTTTTTATGAATTATTTCAGTACATGAGTGAAGAGTTTTGTTTCAATTTAAGCAACATCAATTAAGTCGACAAGAAAACTAAAAATGATCTCATACATTTCATAACGAGCCTTTTAAATTGAAATTGTATAATAAAATTACGAGAAAGATTTAGGATGAAACTAAATATTGAAATTGAAGGATGAAAAAAGTTTGAATGCACACAAATACCTTGACGTTAAAGTCTTCAACGTCGTTAATTTAAATAAATATTATAATTGATAAGATATGCGCCTGTAGAATTGTAAGAAAAGCGTCACTTTTTATTATTTTCATTTAATTATGGTGGAAGCAGTTCTTTTAAAAAAACCTCCTAGAGTAAAAATAAAAAACATTTAACAAAAATTAAATAAAATGTGCTTAACGTTGTACTTATGGTAGCAGTTAAGATAGCGATCAATTCGACCAAAAAATTATTAAATAAAAATATAAGTGGCGTATACAATTTAAGATATAAAGGCTTATCATTACGTTTATTTATTAAGTAAAAAGCTTTATCAAAACACATCAAATTTATTGAAATTTTGCAGATTTTAAAAAAAGATAAAGTATGTTACCATGTTTAGAAGACTACAGAAAATAAAAATAAATTAATTAAATAAGATAAGATAATAAATTAATATTATAGAATAGAAATCGTCAATTTTTTAAGGGGGTATTCTAGTCTGGAAGTTTTAAAAATTTGAATTATTTTTTTCATAATCCGATAGTTTACATATAAAAAAAATCTCCATAAAGAATTTTTCAAAATCCAAATTATTTCCGAAGTTATAGCCGTTTTAGTGTTGTGGAAACTAGACCGGTTAAGACTTAACGTAAAACTTTAAACGCGTTTTTCTCGAAACTACTTTTTTCGATGTGGTAGCCACAATATATCGAGTTCTAATTAGCCAATTTACTTGAAATTTGGCATGAATGTTCTTTAAATATCTCTCTATCGCATGAACAAACAAAAATGAAAATTTGAAATTTGTAATATTTTTTAAAATTCGACAAAGTTAAAAAATTAGTGAAAAAATCGACCTTTATTTTTAAGTAGCCACCATTTTATGAAAAAAAATTTTTTTTTAAGTTTTGCAGGTTCATGAAATAGCGACATTTATACTAATCAAGAATCCATCATTGTTTTATTTTTCAAATGACCACAAGGGTAGAAATCATGGCGACGAGGACACGGCCTTTCTCCCCTCTACTTCAAGGGCGCATAACTCAACCAAATTTTTTTTTTTTTTTTGAAGTTACCGTATTTGCCGGGCGATAAGACGCATCGGACCATAAGACGCACCTTGTTAATGGATGGTAAAAATATAAAATGCTTTTTTTTATCAATTGCCAAAAAACGCTCGAAATTCGGGCCTCTAGACTAAAATACTTTTTAAGCTACAAAAGCTAAAAATGCACACAGAATTGTAGAGAAAAATCAAAATCCTGATTTCACTATATTTAAGGTTATATACTGTATAAGTTAAAAAGTAATTTTTAATTCCCTCGCTAATTTCTATATTAAAACATTTCGATAACGACATAAAAATGAATACATTTTATGAAGTGTTTTTAAATTTACTTTAGATGTCTTAGAACTTTCTGGTATTATAAAAAAATTACTTTTTAATTCCAAAAAAAAAGTGGAGTGTAAATACTGAACTAACACGTCCACTTGACATTACAAAGATTAGGAATGAATATTTAATTTCGTAAAATACGATTCGTTTAAAGCATTTGCTATAAATAATTATTCAAACCATGTTTTTGAAATTGACTAATTATTTTGTTGTTACGTTGTTGAAATATGAATTTGTGTAGAAAATTTAACAATTTTTTAACTACCTACTTATTTTAAATTAAGCATTTTCTATACGAATATATCCAGATTTAAATTGAAATAAGTTTGTAGTTTAAGTTCATAAAAACCTCTAGCTGGAAAGTATACATAGGAATAAGTTTTTGCACTTAATATTCTTCAAAAAGGTGAAGTAGAAAAGTTTTCCATGCTTTTTTTTTTCTCCTTTATATTGAACTCATTGTTTAGACGCAATAGGGAAACAAACTTCAGCAAAACAATTCTTTTTTGTTTCTTTTATTTCATTGATTAATATTTTTATAAAGATTATGAAAACTAGAACTTACCATTTTGTAAAAGTACTGACGAAATCACAGCAAAAAACACTAACAAGAATACACTAAACATTTGATTTTTAAAGAAAATATTTGAAGTTCTTTTACACATATTGGCTATCGTATTTTATGTAATAATTTTAATATGACATTATATTTCAGCTCATTTTTAATTGAATTGACTGCTATCACTGCTGTAAAAAAGAAATATTAAAGATCTATCAAAAAATCTGTTATCATATTGTAAAAAATAAAATATTAAATATAAAACAACATAAAATAAATGTCAAAGAACTTTGATGAATGCAATTATTGTTTAACATCAACTATTGATAATTTGCTTAAACTATTTAATATAATTTACTATTGCAATATTTAATTTTTCGACTGATACATTCTATATATCCGATATTGTATAGTAGTTTTAACTAATAAAAAGTTAATCCATCTTGTTAAAATAATAAGTATTTCTTTAATTTTGTTTTGTTCAACAACTGAACTGTTTCATCTTTATTTTATGAAACTCAGTTCACTAATAATTACAACTGCAAATTAAAATCTTCAAAAATCGTTTATTCCACTTCTCTGCCCAAGAATGATCGCATTAAATACAATGAGAACATTTAATTTATATTATAATATTCTTTGAGCGCAACTAAAGCTATATTGAAGTACAGCATGACAGAAATATGTGTCATAATAATGGATATAACATTGGTCTATGTAACATCTAAAAAATGTACACTATAATTCTTGAATCAAAATTTTATTAAATTGTATTCATTTCTTTAAGTTTATAACTAAATAACAGAAGTATTTAACTATAAGTACAAAACGAGAATGAAGGATCAAATTTTAATTTTTATAATTAATTACACACCTAATTTTAATTTTTAATCTAAAATTAGAAAAAGGATCTGATATAAACTAAGACGTATTTAGTCCTGGAGGACCTGGCAAAGCACAACCGAGTCAAACTTGGTTGGGTGCCGCGGCATAAGGGAGTTGAGGGAAATGAAGAAGCTGATGCTTGCGGAAGGGCTAATTAGATGACTCCACTCGTGGGCCCGGAGCCTAGGGTGGGGATCACCAAATTTGTGATCAAAAGGGCAATGAAAAGTCGGCTGAGATGGCAAAAAAACAAATACTGGCTAGAAATTCCCGATCAAAACCTCAGCAAGAGAATGATGGGGAAAATGTACTCCTTGCTCACCGCTGAGATTTTACGACTGGAAAGGAACTAACTCAGGATGGTAACGGAACTGATAACAGGACACTGTAAACTGAGAAACTATCTGCAGACAATTGGGGTGTCTCAACAAGACCTCAATTGCAGATTGTGTGGGGATGGGAAGAAAAACGCGACCCATGTCATTTTTGACTGCAAAGCTCTCACAACATGGAGATACCTGTATGGGATAAATGACGCCCAAATAGGCACAAATCACACAAAAAGCTTAGTACAGGGACTGCTTCTGCTAGGCAGAATGCTGAACCTGGAATAAGCAAGAATCCTTCTACAAGAGGGATACATGAGCAGAACAGGAGTACAATAAGCCTAAGACTGCCTTGTAGGAGGAACGAGCCCTAACCTGGTTTTCTGCTAACGGAAAAAAAAAGAAGTTTTTTTTTTGGATGTTTTAAGTCGCTTTAACAGCTAAGGTCATATCACGACTGTCTAAACACAGAAACTTTCTGTTGGTCAAGTATATCTTAGGTCTATCTTAAGTCTAGGATTCAATGGGGATCGAACCCAGAACCACTTGACGCATGAAGTGGAGAGAACTAATGCTCTTGCCACTGCGCCAATAGGTGGCAAAAAAGAAATATTTAACGTAATTTAATATTAATACTTAAAACTGAAAGATTAGTTCTATGAACTCTATAAATACCATTTTTTTGTCATATTTACTGCGTCTGATCAGGCTTTGAGATATTTAAAAATTAAATTTTATCGTAGATTTCGAGAAAAAAAAAAACGTTATTTATTTAGTTATTTTTAATACTGTCTACTTTCAACTAAGTTTTTATTAAATAACATGTTGATTTTAAGCTATTCATACTGTAACGGGATTTTTCAAACCTGTATTGAGCTTCTCGTTAAGTGTTCTATTATTCAATGGAAATTTCACAAAGCTTTGAATAAACCAAACTGCTTTATGTATTTTAATTCGTTGATAAACAATTTAATACAAAAACCACTGTATTTCAATCACTTTTCAAATCTATTACTTTTATTCACAGAATAAATTCCTTAGAATGAATCTCTTAGAATAAATGAATCACCTGCTGCGTCGTCCTTATATAGGCAAACCATGTGTTCTCGAACAGTACAACAATTCGATTGGCGAACCTTCTAAAAACTTCCAAAATCGTTGGCTCAGAATTTCAAATGTTCTATTCTTTTCCATCACAGTTAGCTGTCTTTGTCTTGTTCGTTGAAATACTTTACCGTACTTTAAAGGTTTATTTATACCAAAAAAGTATTTTAAATCCAATATATTAAAATTTTTTTTTGGCATTTTATCTCCAGCTTAGATTTAAGTTTGGTTTAGTTTAAAAGGCACAAAATAAGGGTAGTAAAGCATTAGGATGCCAATGTCTTTTTCTTGGTTAGCATAAATAATAGTGCAAAAGGTTTTAATAATCGCAAACTATAGATTACAAAATCAGACAATGGTCATCATCGTTATAACGGATCACAAATATTGAAAAAAAGCTTTAATCTTTATTATCCTTCCGACAGGATAATGTAAACTAGCATAACTTTGTTTCTTACTTTAAGGGCTATAGGTAGTATTGTCATCCAACTTATCGTGTCTAGTGTTAAGTACATTTTTTAACCAACAGGTGCTTCTAGTTTTTTCTTAGAAGAAAATCAATAAAAGTCACTGTTGAAAGACTTTTAATTTAATTCTTTCAATTATTTCTTAGAATTATTGTGTTTGATTAAATAGAAAATTAGTAAATAAAGATTTCGTACTTAACAACGTAAATATTTGTAAGATTAACGAATTTGTCTGATGTGAGCTAAGAAGTCAAAATCAATTCTTTTTACGTAGATAAGTTTGATATATTCAAATGAATTGTATTGAGGGGCCTAGTGAAACATCTGCAAAAGTCCTTAGTCTTTATCACATTTGATGAAGAATGCAAACACTCCAAATTCATTCAAATTTTATACAACAAAGCCTCCATAAGAGTATCACTGCAAAAATTGATGAGCTGAAATTATGAGGCGTACGTATATTTTTGACCAAATTCTATTGCTGTTAAAATAAAACTTTTTTTAAATCTTTTAAAGTTAAATTACTGTGCTATGAAAATTATGAATCAAAATCTCTCTGAGGAGGATTAAGTAGAAGGAAGCGTGACTCGGTAAAAGCAGACAAACATAGGTGACCTGATAAAATAGCGTCAAATAAATCGTTAGGTACGTCCAAATTATACCGAAGAAATTATCACGAAAAATACTTAATGACAAGAATGAAGTTCTTATTCTAGATAGCATTTAAAATTCTTATGAATTGAGAATAGTCCAAAACACATAATTATAATAATGTTTAATGCCATTGGTAAATATTGTGACACGGTTCGCAAAAAGTATTAAAACTTGCTAACTCTCTGATTGCTGATATCTTCTAAATAAATTTTCAAACCGGTGACTGATTAATAGTATGTACCTATACAATAAAATGTAGTAAGTTTGTTGTATACAATAGTATTTGTTAGTGCCGGTCGACACAGTCATTGGGCTGTCAGCAATTTGCTGATAGTCTAGTTTCATCAGCACGCATTTAAATCAAAAATTTGTTAACGAATTTGTCGGCGCTAATTTGTCCGTCGCGATTTTGTGGGCACGTATATATCTTACGTACGTTGGTGTGCGAAAAGGAAAAACAGGTCAAAAATTAATTTTGAGTTATTAATTTTATGATTCTTGGTAAGAGGAAGATGTAATACAACCAAATTAAATATTTATACTGTTTCATTGTAAAATGTATTTTTATATTTGGAAATATTTGTGAATATTTAACATGTACATTTTTAAAAATACAATAGGTAATATTTTATTTAACGACGAAATGAAATAGCATTGAATGTGCATATATATTAATAAACAATTGTTCTGATTCAATGATTAATTATTATCAAACATAAAGAAACGGAAATTAAAATATTATCTTGAAAAACTTGAGAAAATATACATAGGAATTAGTTTCAATTAAACATCCTTCTTTAAAAACCGACGTTTATTAAATATTTTTTGACTTATATAAAAACAAATCATGAAATTTTATAACTAAAAGTTTTCTTATTTATGGTTCACAAAGTTTGTACATTTTTAAGTTATAAAAAGTTGGAAAATTTGAGCAACAGGTCAATTTTAACTAATTTTGTAATTTATGTAATATTTTCATGGATCCATTGAAGGTAATCAAAAACAGGTACATGATAATCAGGAAAACCCATTCCACAAGACATTCCTCCAACGATCACTCCTATCAAAACGTTTTGTTCAACAACAGGACCTCCATTATCATGCTAGAAAATTTTATTTTTCAAAATGTTTTATATTATTTTTGTTACTTAATGTATTTTTTTAATTACAATGCATTCTCCTTCTCCTGCTTTTGAAAAAGTGCATAAATACTGGTCAGAAATGTTTGAGTACCATTTTTTACATTCCTCATTACTAATGGTTTTAACGTTAAGAAATTGAAGGTTTTTCGGCTGAGTAGCATTCTTGAAAAAAAACAAACTTTTATCAATATCTAGTTATACAGCGTACAACCGTCTAACAATAAGCATTTTTTTTAGAAAATTATTTATAATATTTTAGATAGTTATCTTTTACATAATAACAATTTTCATTGTTTTTTTATAAATAAACAAAATGTGTACATTATTGATGAATAAACGCGTAAGTAGTGAAACTTTTTTCGGTTATATGCAGTTTTTGTATTTTTGATATGTTTTATTAACAGAACAGTTGATTTATAAGGAAAACAAATATTGTATTGTTCTTAATGGACTGAGGCTTTTCTAAAGGAAATTATTTTTATGTTAACAAAAACTAAAGTTTTCTTGTTCAATGATATGTAGGTAAACCATGTATTCATTTTTATTTTTTCAGAGATACAAAAATGAATGTCTAATTACTATAGATGTCATATTTTTCCATGTTATGATTTCTTACGGTTTCTATGCTCGACTAATGTTGTGTTGGCATTTTAAGGTAATTTTTGTACCACTTATTGGCGCAGTGAATAGAGTAATTATTGCTCTCTCCGGTTCATGCGTCAAGTGGTACTGGGTTCGATCTCCGTTAAATCCTAGACGTAAGATCCTAGACCTAAGATAAAATGACCGACAGAAATTTTCTTTGTTAGACAGTCGTGATATGACCTTAGATGTTAAATTGACTTAAAACATAAAGGTAATTTTTGATGTTGATATAAGAGTGTAGTGACTTCAATAAACGTAACGCGTAATCAAAGGTAACATTTTGATATTTAAATTTTAATACTGTACTAATTTTTCTTTCTTGCGCATCTTAAAAAGTTTCCCTATAAGACACTTATCGATGAATTAAATAAAAGAGTAGGTACTATTTGGTATTTAAGGACAAATATGTTACTGAAAAGCTATTAAAAATGTGACACCCAGGGAGGAATTGCAAAAAGTTAAACAAAGTTATTGCAAATAAATATTAGAAAGTTAAATCAAGAAATTTTCTCAGGATTTTTAAGATTAAGTAATGAACTTTCATTTATTTTATTTTACCTGTTTATTTTAAATTTTGATGATACCTTCCAGATATTCTAAGGTAAATAAAAATTTAAACCTAAAATTTAGGTACATACCAAATCACTCCATCCAAATCCAGACAAAGTAACGTTTCTATTACTATCAGGTTTCTCACTTGGTAATTGTACTGTTTTGATATTTTCTCCCAATGAAATTGGTTTTGTTAATTTTATTAATCCCAAATCAAACGTGGGATGAGGAATGAATTGTTCAGCATAATACTCTTGTCCTTCATCTTGTAACGAGTTAATACCTAGCTTAACTACCAAATCCTCCAAAAACCCAACAACTATTAAGCAAGATTTGGTTGTTAATATTGTCTCATTACTTATTATTGAGCCTCCGCAAAATGAATATTTTACATGTTTTTCAAATAATGCAGCTTCAAATGGAAATTGATTAGGGGCAGCATCTTGACCTCCCGTAATAGCGTAACCTAAAATTAAGTAATTTTATTGTGTTAGAAAAAAAGCTCTATTTTACCTTTGAAAGCATTGCTTATGGTTAAAATTCCTACTGAAAGAATTACGATGAGATGAAACAATAGTAATAATTTTATTTTTTTAAAGTATTTGTTGTTAAAAATATAAGTATAGGTAGTCACGTTAAATTATAGATATCTAAGTATATATGAAAAACTTTTATAACCTGACACTAGGCTTTCAATTATAAATAATTAAAAAAATTTCTCTTACCTTTATTGAAGAAATTTAAAATAAAAATCACGAAAATAGTTAGCTTCAGTTTCATCTTTTCTCAAACTATAACTAAATAGCTTAAACGTTGATCAATCATTGAAAGACCTTGTTTCAGAAATATGTTATTATTTGAATTAGACTCGAAAGATTAAACTAAACTCTTTTTTAAGACATAATATATTTTATCAATTAATACAATTTTAAAAATTATTTAGTAATATTTTATGCTTTGAATGATACTCAAGTAAACTTGAAATAAACAAATAATAAATACACGACAATGCATGTTAATCAGTTTCTACTGATAAAAATATTTTTTTTAAATACAAGTGATTACTTCATGGGTTAACAAATTTTATGTTAACAATAACTTAAAGGAATTCTATACCAATAAATGAGTGCTTGTTAATTGATTCTAACAAAGCAAATATTTTAAATTATTTTGATTTAATAACTGCCCAAACTAATTGAAATAAATATTATAGAATGGACTTTGATTAATTTTAATTCATGGCTATTTGGTGTAATTTTGATTTTATAAAACTCTTATTTAGCAGCGTTAAATCAAAAAAAAAATTAAATTTTATTAGTATAGGTAAATTATGATTGATGAATTATAATGTTTATGGTTTAATCACAAAAATTAGAAATCAACTTTTGAAGTTCAAAATGAAATTTAAGTATGAATTTAAATTTTATCGAAAAACATTATTTTTGCTTTTTCGTTGAGTTATTTTAAAGGTTTATACTTTTACTGACTTGAGTCCATGTTTTAAGATATACTCACGAGTAAGTTATAGAATCATAAATCGGTTACTTAGATATATTTTGCTTTCTGTGGGTACTTTGTATTAGATCAAAGATAAGCTAATTTTGCAAATCATTTGAAGAGTCATCGGAAATTTATATTAGCAAGCTTATAATTTTTTATCTGTTTAAATATTAGTTGCTATTATTAGTTATTATTAGTTACATAATTAGTAAGCATCAGCGCACATGAAACTTAAGAGAGGATAAATTTAACCCACGATCTGATAGCACTAGAAGGAGTAGGCAATAAGGTTTTATCATAGAAGATGTGTGGATCCAGCAGGACGGTACAGCACCACACATATCTTGTGTGTCAATGACTGTTTTACGGTAACATTTTCCATAATGCCTCGTCTCCGAGAGAGGTGATTTGCACTGGCTAGCATATTCACCTGCTTTAGCCCCCTGTGATTATTTTCTATGAGGCTATCTAAAATCAATTGTTTACAACGATCGTCTTAGGACCCTAGATCACTTTAAAAACAACATTTGTCAAATTATCGCCAATATACCCCTCAATACGCCGAAAAGAGTTGAACGAAACTTTAGAAAGAGATTAACGCAGTGAATTGACTATAACCGATACCATCTGCCTGGTATTGTATTTAAAATTACTTTCAATAGAAACGTTAGGCACATATTGTGCTTGATGTTACTCACAGAATTAAGTTATAATATAACTGCATTAATTTTTCTTTTGTTGAATTTAAAAATTAACAAGTTACTCTGCCCTACCCGTATTATATAGTTATTAAGAAAAAATAACTCCTTGCTAAAGTAAAGTTGGACGGCGCTGCTCTATAATAAATTAGATTGGGTGTGCTTTTTTTGATTAATTTTTGCGGATCCGTGAACCTTGAAATGCAAGATTTTGCAAGAATATTATAATCGCAGCTAGCGCAAGACAAAATCTAAAATTTTTAAGAATAAAGCAGGTAGATTAATTATACCGTTTGATTGTGCTGTATAAAACAACACTGAGTGATATAAAGAATATTCTTATACCTATTGTTTTTACTATACAACAGCTGAATATATTATGTATATAAAATTGTTTTTATAATCATTCGTATATTTACATATTATTTTTATCAATTTATAGATAATTAATAACGTTTCTTATCATAATTTAAAGAAATTTCAATAAGCTTAAAGTTATTTTATATTGTAGAAGCTATATGTATTAAAATAATGTTCATGTATAATGTATTTTATAGTATTTCTAATTATTTTCATTGTGAAGAAAAAAATTCAAACTTTTAGATACAGTTTGGTAAATTTTATAAATTCTTATAAATACTTTTTGTCTGCTGCAAAGTTTAGAGAGTTAAATTAATTAAATACTTCTTTGTGTACTTCTTATTGATTCTTGTAATTAAATATATTGAAAACGTTTAACAAATTAGAGCTAAGAAACGTTTTTTATATTTTTTTTTTTTGTTTTTAAAGATAAAATAGGTATAAAATATACATGCTTTTACCTACCATTGCCTACATAGGTATATTGTAAGAAAAGTTGCATTTGTACTAAGTAAACTTTTATAAAAATCAAAAGAATCTTTGTTTTACTAGTTAGTATTTATATTATTTACATTAGTTTCATGTAGATATAATTTTTTTATAAAAAATATAACTCGTCTTATTTATACAAGTTATGTGATAAATCAAAATATTTGAGTATGGAATTTCCATTTGTAAATACTTGAGTTATTTAGAACACTATAATATAACCAAATCAAAATGAATTGAATCACGTCATCTCACAAAAGGTCAATGGTAATAATTTCTAGAGAGTGTTGTCTTTAATTAAGAAGCTTAGTATATAGTTTCTATTTGGTTTCCTCTAAGCAAATTTTACAAGACCTATTTTACATTTTCAACTGTGAACGATAACATTTGTTTTATTTATACGAAACATTTTGAAATACATATTTGCATAGATTTTTCTTTCATATATTACATTATTTTATTAACATTAAAATGTTACACACTGCTACTGATAATTATTATAAAAATGCATCGGTACATTTCACTTAAAAGTATTTAAAATTTGTATTTTAGTGAATTATTAATGTTTTGGTGGCATGCTAAAAACATAAAATTAAATGCAAAACTTTTAATTCGCGGAAGATTAACGTTAGAAAAATTGAAGCATATGGAAACTAAAAGATTATATTATAATATCGATAATTTATGGATTCTGTATTTGAAACAGCGTCGAGAATATTAGAATAATTGGTTTATCAATTTGCATCATCTCCAAATTTGTTCAATTGAATAAATATGTTTATACTCTATTTTGATGCAGGATACATTTCCGTGTCTGTGTAATTAACTTATAACAAATTAATCATTGCTACTTTCCAAACAATAGATAAACTTTGTTGAAATGAAGCTGACGAAGTATTGTAATTTATAATCTCAAAATGTCACCAACATAGAGTGACTGTTCTGTGTGTATTGATTTATAGGTCATGTTTTTTATATTCGATCATTTAAATAAACCTACGAACTAACTTTAACTACATTTGAGAAATGTTATGTATACATATATAGAGAACTGCATATTATGAATTAATAAAATGGATCACACAATATTTACTTACGAAAATTCAATTTTGTATTTTGTGAACTATAAAATGAATTTAAGTTTTCAAATAATTGAAATTAACGTACTATTATTTTATTATTTTTTTATTTTATTCTTTAATTTATTGTTAATGTACCAACTTCATCAAATCATACCTTTAAAGATTCATTTATCCATTATAAAATACATTGAGCCCATAAACATTTTTATTAACTAAGCGCTCACTATTAAACAAACTAGAATTATATTTGCTACTAAATAAGTACTTACTCGGTTTTATTAAGTTAGATATTTTCACTCTTCTTCTTTCTATATTATACCTACTTTAAATAGTTATTTACAATTTAATACATCAAGAGTTTGTTCAAACGCCCTAGGGCAGGGGTCGGTAACCTATTATAAGTGTAGAGAGCCATTTTCCTTAGAATATAATTTTTTTAAAAATCTTACCAAGAGGTGCAAGGATGATAGTGTAAAAATTTTGTAGATCATAATTGATTCACAGATTTGTTTTACATCAGGTTCATAATTTGAGGTCTTTAGTTTTAGACAACATTCAAGGCTATCATGGTTGAGAGATAAATGAGGATCTTAATTTATTTTTAAGGATGTCAATGTTGCTAAATATCTGCTCAAAATACTAAATATGTAGATCCGAAAATTGTCAAGGGTCTTAATGCCTCCAGCTTAAGTTGGTTGTAACTCTCAGGAAGAGGAAATTCCATATTTTTAAATATAATTTGATCTTTTTGAGAATTTGAAATTTCTTTCAATTTTTGGTCGACTTTTCCTTTTTTTAAATATATAAATTGAACACACTAAAAAGCCATACAATTTTTATTGATATTGAAATTAACAACACAGTGGTGGCACCCAAAATCCCGATAATGGTAATCAAGAAAGCTCAAAATCTCAACAACAAAATCACAGACAAACTAACAAAACATTAAAACTTGAATCTTTTTTTTTGATAATTTACTGTTGTTTGATAATTAACTGTTGTTTGATAATTTACTGGGCACCGTACAAAGTTTTGTTTTGAAATTAGATTTTTATTTAATTCACTAGTTTCTTTTTTTTATAAACAAAAGCATTAGAAAATTTGATAATGAAGAAGAATATAGACTATAGTTTTATGGTGCTACATGCCTTGCAGTTTCTTGGTGAGTCGTGCACCTCATCAGTACCGACAATTTTAACTACTAAAATAAAACCCAGTTTATAAAGTCTGTTTCGTAATTATCTGTTTTCCACAAGTAAGGTTATATTAGTACAGTACAATGTATAATATATAAGTTATATACATTGAAAGTAGATCTATACAGAAGTATACCTATCAAATTCGTGTAGTAATATAATAATAAGTAAGTACCTACCTTATACAAATCTTCTCTCTTTTCTAATCTTAACCCTGGAGTACTAACTTAACTTTAATTGACACAAGCGAATGTATCACTGAAAAGTATGCTTTTTATTGTTTTAAGAGGACGAAAATCTCCAAAAGACACCAACATAGAAGTAAAATTGAAGTCGTTAGAAGTGTAAGGTTCTTACTCATTAAAAACCTCCTCTCTGTAGAATCTGGTGCCATATATAGGTAACTAAACAAGAAATGACCGAAGCTTATTTTTTTTAGGAATAAATGTAGATATAACACTAGCAGTTCTCTTCACTCTCTTTGATTAATACCAAATGTTCTTTTACTTAATTTATATTTTCCCATTTTCATATTTTTAAAATTCTCACATTTTACTGTAAAAAAAGCTCAAACTTTTAAAATTTACAAAAAATAGAAAAAGAAATGAACGCACTCACACAATTTAAACCAATTTTCAAACAGAAAGAAATTAGAAGTTAAGAATATTTCATCGGCATAAAACAAGCAAATATAATTAATTAAAAATTATCTACTAGCAATATACTGATAAAAATTATAGTTAATTAAACGAATAGCTTAGATTTAAAAGACTAAATTACATTAGTTAACTTCAGTTCCAGTATGTTTTTGAAAGACGAAATTTTGGAATTTACCTAAAGCCAACTGCATTTATATAGTCATTAAGTGGAAGTCGGAAGTGGTTAAGAGGTTACGACATATCAAACCAAAGACTTTATTTTTAATCTCGTATTGTAATCACGGTATGATTAAAAATCTTTTTATTTGTTGGAAGATTTTAAAAGTTAAATTGATTTTCTAACAAAGGGCCATAAACCACGTAATGCGTTTTCTGTACTTTTTGAACCTCTCCCACCTACTATTTAAAACTATTTAGACCATTTTGATTATCTAATTTTATATCTTTTAACCGTACATAACATAAGAACATACCCCTCCCCTTCGTACAGTGAGTTACGTGGTTTATGGTAACCCCCAAATAAAACCGTGCCGTTGGTGTAGGTACATTCATTTTTTCATCATTCAAGTTAAAAAAACCATTTGCTCTAGTCTCTTAAATCAATAAGTATTATTTCTGTAGTTTTGGACGTCAACCAAATAATAATAAAAAGGCAAGAATGAAAAAAAATAGGATATTTTAAACCACGAAACAACGTATAAAATCATTTCCAATTCTAAAAAACAATTAAATCCTTTGCGAGCTGTAGGTATATATAGTAAATGTCCTTTAAAATCTTAATATGCAAACCTTGTCTTTTACGAATAAATTTTACAAGTGTAGATACCTACTAAGGTACTAAAAATAGAAAATATCATTTGGGAATAGTGAAACCTTCGAAGTGAAGGCAAAAAACTGTAATTTGTAGAAGTGTTTGAAGGATTAACCATGGTGTAGTAAATGGTGTACAATTAAAACACGGTAAATCTTGCTTCACGAACTTTATTTATTATTAGAATCATGCATTCAACTTAACAAAAAATAGTTATTGATTTATAATAATTATATTATAATTTTATCCATAAGTACACACACACAATAAGTTTATAATAAAAGAAAGTATTTGGACTTCATTCAATATTAATTAATCATATAGGTACATATTATATATGATGATCATTTAATCAAGATTTACATAGTAGGTACATTTTTTTATAATTTGACTACATTATGTTTCTATATAAATAAGTTATATTTATGGATAAATTTTTTAGTCAAAGAAGAAGGATATTAAAATTAAACTTTACAATTTTAGGATACCTTAACGCTTTTATTACCAACTTGGAAACAGTCATTATTTCTACATTTTCAAATGTTTAAATTTAAAGATTCTGAAAAATGAAAAAAAAATAAAGCAGTTCATTTTTGATTTCCATGATTATCATGTAGTAAAAACGTTAGGTATATTATATATTTGAGTATTCACAAGTAAGAAGTATTGGCTCATATTAAAAGATCTTAATATATAGTATTCTATTTTGAAACAAAAAAATTGAAAAACTTAAATGGTTACTATTTATACATGAGTATATTTAGACACGGTGTCTATATTTTTACAAAAATAAAATGTACTTGTTTTTTTGAAAAATTTGACTTAGATTGTCGTTACTTTGAGTTTTATATTTTTACCCAGAAAATAATTCAATAGACACCGTGCATATACACTTTCATATATGTGTACATATTAAATAAATGAAAATATTCGTTTTATTGACAAAAATAACATTTTATAACAAAATCTAGGTCAAAGTTTTATTGTTAAAAACTGCTTAATTTTAAACTATAATTGAAAAACTACAATTATTTGCTTAGTTGATGATGTTACTCAAAAATTTTAAAATAAATTTTTTTTATTTTCTAAAAAATGCTTTTAAAAATTTGTTATTTTTTAACTATTTAATTGAAAAACCATAAAAATGTTGGATTACATTTGAAAGGTGGTGAGCTGATAATGGCTCCGAAAGTAAATACAATTTTCATCACAAAAATAATAAAAAATTAAAAAAAGTAATGACAGATATTAAGCCTTAATGAAAGGTCCCTATTAAATATTCACGATACCCAGCCTTGCAGTTATTGGCACCATAGATTTGTCATTGAAAAAATTGAATACTGTCGACAGGTTTAAAACGTTAGAAAGCTTTATAAGCTACTCTATTTAATTCAAATTCGAAAAATTATTATATATAAACAACGTTTGTCATTTGTATAGGTGATTACTACATTGCAAAATGTGCGGTAGTAGGTATAAGTATATTTAAATTAAAATTTAAAAGCAATGACATCAGTTAAGAAGCTTAGAGCTTTAGAAATAAAAATTTAATTTTTTTTGGAAAATCGTTAAGTTAAAGTATAAAAAAATAGTTATTTTAGAATATGCTTACATGAAACGTCAAAAGTGGGATCAAAGAAGTTCTAATTGAATAGAGCAATGTTGGCCAACCTTTTTTTAATGTGGGTTAACATAAAATAGATTTAAATTAAAATAGAAAGTGCGTTTCACTAAGTACGGTTATTACGTTTTCACTACAATTTCTCATGCCTTAAGAATTGTGAAATAAAAAATACTTGAAGTTCATAGTTTTGCTATCAGTGAAATAAAGAATAAGATTTTAGAATTTAGAATTTAGAACAAAAATTTCTTCAGTTGTGTTAATCCGGCACATTTTTAGTAACATACTTATAAATGAAATACAGTTTAATCAGTTTAAAAATTTCTGATTGGATGCTTTGTTCATTTCTTCCACCTAATATACATAAATTAAATTAATATATAATGAAAAATGTTACAGGAATTTTCGTTTAACTTCTGATTGGAAAATAGTTTTGTAATTAATATTTTTTAAATTAAAAAAAAAATACTTTTTATTTGAAAGAACATAAATTTATTTGTAAATCTAAAATATAGTTGTCTAATACTCAACTTTGGTTTTAAGTAGAATAAAGGAAACAATAATAAAATTTTTCATTGTTCTGTTAATGCAAATATGAATCAAGCAATTCTTAACAATGGTATTTCTGATATAGGTAAATATTTTTGAGGCCTTCTTTATTAATTATGAAAAAAAGTTTTTGATCATTTTAAAATTGATCTAAGAAAAATTGATTTGATAATACAGTCGACTTTTATTCCAAATATAATAATTAGTACCTATAATAATGGAATGCAACTTTAAACTGATAGACGAAAAGTAAATAATTGCAAAAATATGAGTTGATGACAATTGAGGTTGATAAAAATGTAGAAATTTACCTATTTAAAATATGTATAAATTATTTGCCCTTGTTTTAGAATTGGTAAGTATATAATACATAATTTGTAGCTTGTTTCAATGATATATGAGATTTTTCCATGGTCGATTTTATCCCCAGCGAAGCGGTTGTCCTACAGGTCGAAGCATCGCTCTTGTTTCAGCACTGACAATATCGAAATCATTTGCTTCTGGCACAAAACCACCAGTTGAGAGAAATTCTGAGCGAGATATGCCTGATCTGATCGGATTGCGTTGTCTCCCTAAAGAGCTAAATGGTCGCCATCGAGCTAGCATCGATAACCCGCGTTTCGATGAGCGGCGTAAACGAATATCGTTAACGTGCGATTCAATATTTTGTGAGTACTGAACAAGATTTCCCAGCTCCGGATATAATTCATCTAAAATAATTTAAGATCTTTAATCTTTAACTTTTCTAAGTAAAATTTTGAAAAAACAAAACCCAAACAAAAAGGACGAAATATACGAATAAATGTCGGAGTTGAGTATAAAAATATACATGGTATTAAGTCGTTTATATAAACATCGCATTCTTTATATACGTGGCATTGATTATAATTAACTTTCATAACATTTAATTTCGACTATTGATACAATATATAAAATATATTGTGGTCCTATATATGCATTATAATTTACATACCGAAACTATAAACATAAATTTGAACAAAAGTTCAAACGTATTTTTTGACATTTGCCCAGATACGTATTTCGATTGCCAAGCAATCTTCAGCAGTGGTCATCAAGTAGTATTGGATCACTCCGTAACTGCTACGTGACGATGCTGTGTTAATTGTCACATGAAGATTGCTTGCCAATTCAAATACGTATCTGGGCAATACGTCAAAAAATACGTTTGAACTTTTGATCAAATTTATGTTTATAGTTTACTTATGTAAATTATAATGCATAAATAGGACCACAATATATTTTATATATTGTATAAACAATAGGTATACCTTTTCAAAATCAGCGAAAAATCGGATTTGATTAAGTTTCGACTATTTTCTGAGTAATAATAATGTTAAGAGCTTTTTTGTTAATTTTGAAAATTTTTTTGATTTCTACGAATTTAATTTCTTTTTATTGGGTTTTGTATTCAACTAAAAGTCATCTAAAAAGAACTAAATAGAAACAAAATAAATTCGAATATAGGAGAAAATAAAGAATAACATTTCTTTAATCAACAGAGTTTAGTTTTTAGTCCGTTCCTTGCATAATTCCTTACAAGAAGTGACTGAAAATAAGCACTTAACATTTAAAAAAAACGCTCAAAGTTTTTTCATATAAGCGGAGCGTCGCTTTTAAAAAAATGCATTTTTATATTTAGCGCCAACATTTACAAGAAAAATACGTCGTAGGTTTTAAGAACTGTTTATCAGACATCATATTATATTCTCTTGGAAAATGTTTTAATGCAAGAAATCAATAAGATAACAAGTGATATTAAGTGTAATAAAAAATTAAACATAAGTAAAACTTTTAATGAAGTATTAAAAAAAACAGTCAATATCTATATTTTCAAAAAACCTACATAACATCGTATTATCAGCGCTTATTGCTAACTCTAGCGTGAATATGAAATATCAACAATAACATAACTCTTATATATTTTCTATTATTTCTTTTTCTCATATTGTTTTAAATTCTTTATTTTTAAAATTAATTTATTGTATTGTAGGACGTACCTACTGTGTATAATATACTTATACAATTGATTATGTCTATTCACAATAATTATTAAAGGCTACGTATTTCTAATGGAAATAAATTGTGAATTGCAAAAATATTAAAAAGTATATAAACAGGATAAAATTATTATTTAAAGATCAAATATGAAACAATGAATATTTTAGGAAACTCTTCTTAAAAATTGAATAGTGGTCATGAAATTCTTAAATTAATCATATTTTAAAGGACTTTGTTTCATAAAAACATTTATGAAAAAGCGTTATACAAGGATTCACATTTTAACTATTGTTTTTTAAGATCTCAGAATTATTTATTTTTTGAAAACAATCTTTTATTGCACGATTTGCAATACATTTAAATTAACTAGAAGTTCTCTTTAAACATCAATTTGGGTGGAAAACTAGAAGTCAAAAAATTTTTTTTTGTATGTGAACTAAAATGCATTTTAAGGGCTCTGGGGAAAAAGTACAACTTCATACTTTAAAGATTTCTATGAGAACTATTTTTTTTTCTTTAAACGTAAAAAGCTTAAAAAACTTGTTACTTTTGCATAATGTGCCAATTACTACATTCTACATTGGTCAACAAAGTAACTGTGTTTATTTTCAATTTTTAAATCCAGTAGAATTCGATAATTTGTACCTATCGCTTAGTGCTTAATCTTTTAATTATCTTTTATCTGCTTATTTTTTAAATGCTTGTATACATGTTTTTCTCCAAAGACGTGTATTTCATTCGATTCGACTTTTTAAGAATACAGAAGTTACTACCAAAATTTTAAACTCTGTAAAAATATAGTTTTATGGTTTTTCGCCTGAGAGGGCTTAACCTGAATTTCATTTATTTTTCATACTAGGTACTTATTGCAGTGATTCAATGTAACTATGTATATCTACGTGAGTATACATAACGTGGGTATCTATTTATGCAATTATATTAAATAAATACGCTTGTTGATGTTATTATTTCCAGAAAGATTATTCATTTCAATTAATGGATTGAATTATAAATCAAGTTGGTACCTAGGACATCGTTTCTCAGCTTATGGAATGAGTGGGTATTGAATGAATGTTTGAAATAGCATTAAGAGATAGACGTAAACGATTGATTAATTGATCTAGGTATATGAGGAAAAATCTGTCGTAAATTTTTATACAGTTTTTGGGTTGTATTAGTGCCTACTAAATAATAGATGTCCTACCTCGTGCCCGTAAATGATTTGTAATGCACCTATAAGATAATTCCGTTATACACACCTTAAGAAAATACAATAATTTAAGATGAGATAAGTTTAAATAAAATTGACCATAACATAATAAGTATATTATGGAATCGTTATGCTTTATTACGCCCGAAAAGTTAATGAAAATGTTCATTTATGCTCTTGTTTCCAACAAGAAATTTCACCCTAGATGAAAATGTTAATAACACAGCCTCACAAAAAATAATACCTAAAACTATACCTAATTATAAATATAAACTTACATGTGACTTTAAGGTTTGAGAAATATTAATCTAGGAAACTAAGGTATAGTATTGTTAGGTATGTTTTTTTATTAAAAAAAGATAATCTCTCTTATCTATCTTAAATTTTAGTATGAAATTGACACGAAACTGTTAACAAACTAAATCTGTACCTTGGTTCTAAAAGGACCAATGTTAATTTTTACTATTCCCAGAAAATGCCAAATTAAATAAGTTATAATGAGATTGGCCTCTGTTAGGTTTATGTTTCTTGTAATGTATTTATTCCAGGATAATTGGCCCTTTTTGCCTACCAGTACCTACTTCTTATATGGAGATCATTTGTTTGAATAACACGATTTCTCCAATTGGACATTGGCCGTTTTAGAACCAAAGCACAGAAATAATCTTAGATATATTTTATTTTTCAAAAGATAAGTTTTTAATTTCTTGAAAAATTCTATGAAATTTTAAAATGTATCCAATAAATTAGATTTTCATCATTCCATTGATATTCTGAAATTATTGTCAGTAGGCGATGATTTATTCCAAACGTAATATGCTAATATAATTCATATAAATATCCACCAGGTATTTGAACCCTTCCACGAAGTTAATAAAAAGTTTCAATAATCAATAATAAAAGGACTGCATAAAGGTTAATTTATCTTGATGTAAACAAGAAAAAATACATAAAACGAAAAAAGCCAACGTACTTTTAAGAGTGAATGTATCTCAAGATATACGCTCTATATTTAATAGTATGTATAGTATGTATATTCTGAGAATATATTCTCACTGGTATAATACAGATTCACTGTAACATAATATAGGTATAGGTAATTATATTAACCGTTTAATTCGAGGTTTCGATTTATTTTTAATTTATTTTCTCAGTAACCGTTTAGTGAATGTAAATCAAATTTTGTTAAAATGTTTTCTATAATCTAAGGAATACAACTTGAATTTGACACATTTGCAATATTTTTCACGTTTGTTTAAATAAATTTTATCTATTGAGTGACCAAATTATCATTAGAAATCATGTTAAAATACAGCTTCTTAAATTTTTATAACTTCTAAAGAGTACCTACTGTCAAATAATTTTTAAATTTTAATAGCCAATTTAGGATCAACTAAACATATTGTAGTGAAATTTCGTCTGTTTGCCATCATTTTGATTTACCTTCATAAATCACAACCCTCTTAAAGGTTTTAAAAATTTATTGACTAGAAAATATTAGGTTTATAACATTTTGGGTACAAAATTTCCTAATTATAGATAAAAGAGCCTCTCAATTTAAAGAAAAATACACCCATACCTCACTTTGCGTCGTGGTTACGTTCAAAAAAACACGACGCAAATTGAAACGACGCAAAGTAAATTATGATTTTCTATAGCAATCAATTTTACATACATTCATTTTTCCATACAAAACTCGAACCCAAAACAACGCAACTTCGAAAATCTAACGACGCACAGTGAACATTAGTACTAATTCAGCAGCGACGCAACTTCGAAAGAACGCAAAACGAAACGACGCAAAGCTAAGTATGGCTGTATATTGAAACAGGCAATTCTTTGAAATTCAAAAAATAACAATTATTAATTGTGTGTGTAGATATGGTGAAAATTCCAGATAATATCTGACTTTGAAAGATTTCTTGAGGATGTCTTATTTGAAATGCTTAAATTATGAGTTTTTCAATAAGGTCTGAAGTATTCTTTAAAAGCCTTGAATAAAAAATAACAATTCATAACCTATGGCTAACTATTTATGGCCAAAATGGCACAAATAGATAATAAATAAACAATTTATTAAGTAATATCTATAAAAATAAACTGAAAATAAAATTTGAACGTGTTGGTTTTTAAATGTTTTCAAAAACAATGATCACTGCAATTTGAAAACTCCAAAAATGAATTTAATTACAGTTTATTCCAACAATCAGCTTGATAGCTCCTATTAAATTAGTAGTTATATACAATAACTGATTTACTAACTGATTTCAGCTAAGCTTTTAAAAATCACTACCGTAACGGACTAAAATTATGAATGAGTGAAGTTTATAGCGATTTTAAAGATATTAAAAATCATCAAGCGTATAATATATTGAACGTGAGTTATCTATACGTTCAAACAATTTGATTCTCAAATAAAATATTGAGCAACAATATATATAAGTATATATTTTATTCGATATAAAGATATTTTCTACTTCAATGATATCATTGATTGCATTTTATTGAAGCTAAAAACTTTTGTTGTTGTCAACCATAACAAAATTGCGCCGCACAAAATAAAATGTGATTTTTAAGGTTATTGAGTAGGTATATGAAAAAAAATTTCTACAAACCTACAAAAAATAAAGAAAATATTTATGTGAACAAATAATAAGGAAGGCTAAAAAAAGTATGAAATCTTTTGTTATAAAACAATTTAAAAAATACATATTATGAAAAGTGTTATTATACTAGATTGTTATTAATACTACAGATATTATATCCTAATGGTCAATTGAGCATATTTGATATTTGAAAAATTGTAATATCTAAAAGGTTTTCTTTCTTGATTTATTGAATGTAAATTAATTGCAAATATCTATTTTAAATGTGAAATATTTCGATGTACTGAACCAATAAAGCGGTGCGTTTCAGAAGGAGCTTTTGAATGTTAAGAGTAAGCAAATAAACCAAGTGCTTATAATACCTTTAAAATGTAGGTAGGTACATATGAAGTGGTATCTTAAAGGTTGACTTAAGGTAATCAAAAGACTGAATCAAAATTTCAATTGAACACAATTAATATAAGTCATTAAAGAAGTAAAGATGTTTTTACGTCAAATTTTCTCATTACTATTTGGTTTTCATAAGTGATTTGCTTTAAATGGAGCAGCTGCATTTCAGGACACATTCATTTTTAATCACCAATCTCATATAATTGAAAACAATATGCACTTACTGATGTACCATCTACATAATTTGATAATCGAGTGGTTATTAATGTTTGAAGTGACGAGCGTATTCCATCTCTTGGCCATTTTAATACATTTAAAACTTAATTAGAAGCTCGTATCCGTGTCAGTAATTTTATGGAGAAGAAAAATATTCTCTAGTAGAAATATTTCTGGTATTTTTTCATTCAAAACATTTTAGTTTAATTAAGGCAGTTTTTGGACATTTATTATGAAGTAACTTATTGAAACTATTTTTTTCGAATAAAAATCTAAACTTGTTTAGTAAAGAAAAAGCGAAGAAAATGTTTTGTTATTATTTTTAGTTCAACATTTTTTTCTAAATATCAAAAAGTTTATTTAAAAATTCAAAAAGAGTTTCTTTTATTATTACACGTAAAATCGCAATGTTTCATAGTATACATATATTTACAGTTTTTCTTATTTAAATTTTTTGGTAAAGAAGTTCAAATAGACGACGTGAGCGGATTAGATTTCGAAAGATGAACAGAAAAAAGAAAATAAAAATTTGAAAAGAACTTGACATATTTTGTTGGTGGTATAGAGAAGTAAGTAAGTATACGTAGGTATATTGACTGATTTTTTTAAATATTGCCTTTATTTAGAATAAAGTCTATTTAAAATGCCTATTTAAAGATCATTGATGCTTTTTTAACAAATAATTATTTTTAATTGAATTTCAAAACAATCTTTTAAATTAAAAACAACAATCTGATAACATTGCAAGTACATACCTTGGCCGTTCTTAAAATCGATTTCATCAACACTGGCTAATCGTTTATACGGTGAAGCCTTATTATCGAAAATATCGATGCTATTGTCTTCATCTTCATCTTCAATACTAATATTGTTTTCCAATTGATCATAGTTATCGTTAGAATGATGTGGTTTATAGGAGTCTTGATAAGTTGTTTCAGAATCCATCGAGGGTGGAATACCATCAACTTCATTACGCGGTAACATTCTTGCACCCAAACCACATAATGTCGCTGCTGTCGTTAAGAATATTAATAAGCTTTTAGTCATCTGAAAGTAGAATACATTTTTTAATTTTCTTAAGTTGATGATTTATTCAAACACATATTACACATATTTTACATTTCAAATTGAACATTTTACAAACCAAATTAGACACTTGACTAATTAGATGTTTATTTTATATATATAATAATTAAAGATTATTAATGAAAGTCAAAGTGGAACAAAGATATAAACATGTAAATTAAAATTACATATAAATATTCTTTTGCGGTAGCTGTTGGTAATTTTATGTAGGTATGTACATATTCGTACATAAAATATTTAAATATTTAAAATATTATAGTTGAAGTTTCGATGGCAATAGGCTGATTTATTACATCTTCCAAATTCGAACACTTTTCGACAACAAATTTCAATCAAAAAAAGGTATTTTTTTAAAAATATCTCTTTAATTATTGGTAAATGTGGTTGTAAAAAATTAGTGTAAAAATTAGTTCAATAAGCTCACAAACTTATTGAGTGATGAATGCAATGTCGCCACAATTGCCCACACCGTATTTATTTTTTTCCTAAATGTTCAATCTTTGAAGAAATGTCAAAAAAGGGTTTAAAACGGCAGAGTAAGAAATTGTTTCATGCTATACTATTCCATCAATAGACTTTGATCAATTTTCTTTAATTATTATGAACAGGTAGCAAATATCTAATGTCTAAAGTGTTCAATTTGATTTCTGAAATCTGTAAGACCTGTAGTAAAAAAAATGAAGAATAAAGAGTAAAAGAATTGTGAGAATATATGTTTCTAAGAATTTAAAAAATGCCTAAATTTTTGATACATGTTATGATTTATGATCTCTCTTTATCTAAATAGTTTTTAAAAAATTATAATTGGTATCTCTTAAGTTTGTCGTTTATCGTCATTTATACGTCATTTATCGTATTAAATTTATATTTTTTTTTATCTACAATAGATTTTGATAGATCTTGAAGTTCAAATTCTTTTCTCTGCCCAGAATCCGAAAAATCTTCCACGTCGTTTAAAGTGATGGTGGTTTAGACTAGTACTTCATAAACTTTTTAAAGTCACGCCCCGTTGGAACCCAAGTTAATATCTTACGGCTCCCTTTTTTTTTGAATTTTGTATATACATATAATTAATAGTCAATTGCATGCATTTGCTAATTATTTGTTACATTTGCGACTCTTTGAAGCTCACTTGTAGGCAGTTCACGGCTTCCTAAGAGGCCGCGGCCCACCACTTTAAGAAAAACTGGTCTATAGACTCTACAGGTCACATTTCAAATTGCTAAAAAGGTTCCAGTACTGGATGATACCACTAATCAAAATATCAAAATGTAGAAAGTCTTCTCAATTTAGAGAGTCTTTAATTTTTATCCGATAAAGTAGTAAGTATAAGTCATAATGCGTTTAATGTACTATATATATATATATTAGGCATAGAGATTGCAACTAAAATAATAACTTGAGATAATCAATATTTTCAAATAAAATAAAAGAAGAAAATTATCTAAAATTTCTTAGAGATTAAAAAAAATTGGCCCATGAGGGGATCGAACCCGCGACTTTCGCGTTATTAGCACGACGCTCTAACCAACTGAGCTAATGGGCCTGTTGTTCATTTTTCTTTAGTATGAACGAGCTTTTGGAATTAACATTTAAAACGGTGTCGTTATATTTACCTAATTATTTTAGACAGCTAACTCAATATTTAAAATTAAAAATTTTTAAATGCATACACATCTTTCTAAAGATCTACTTTTTAGTATTAGTAAGTAATTAATTTAAAAAAGGTAATTTCAAATGTCCTATTAGTACTGAAAACTCTTAAAGTTTACATAAATAATAGCTATAAAAACGACAAAAGATCTTTTTATAACAAAAAAAACTTTTAACTAAATAATTTTTTATATTTTTAATAAACGTTACTTAAATACTGATTTTAAAGTATGAACTGCATCATTGAAACAATCAATTTCTAAAAATTTATATTTGTAAAATATTATAGCAAATTCTTTCTTAAAATGTGATTTTAATTGATAATTTAAGCAATAAGGCTGTAAATAATAAACTTTTCAAGATACTAAAAGTTTTGCAGTTAAATTTTGAATTAAAAATCAATTATAAACTTTAAGCAACAAAAGTAAATTTTATATAGCTTTTTAATTAAATTTTTAACAATCTTTATTGCGTTTCACCCTACATTATAATTTATTTTTAATTATTTAACATTAATTATAGTTAATTTATGTTTGTTTTTGTTTCTTTCAATCGAGATAGTTATAGGTCAGGATGTACTTATATAGGTATTTAATAATATGAAAAATATATTTTTATAAACTTGACGTTTAAGAAATTGCAAAACAACTTTGAACTAATGTATTATTCAATTTATTCTCTAGGTGCATTATGCAACCCTATAGATATTTGTGTTTCATCCGATACAAAATAGAAGCTGTACCTGTACATACAACAGGTAGGGATAATATGCTAACATTATCAAAGAAGTAAAATATAAGCGACTTGTGCAAAATATACATCAGACTGGAATATCGTTGTGATTTGTATAGATATTGTATACATAAATGTATAGGTATATAAATTAAACATGCATACAGACAACCCGTCGTTTGATTGTTGTTTGTTTTTTTTCCATAACACTAACATAATTTGGTGGTCCGATACGAGAACGTACAACATTTGAACACGGGCAATTGCCCATGCAACAGATGAACATAGAAACATTTCACCACCAAGTTTGTGTAATTTTAAAAGTCCACCAAAATCATTGATTTAGAAAAGTTTTGAACTCGTAGATATTTCCAAATTATACACAAGTAAAAATGTTCACATTTATGTGGTGATTTTTAGATCTTATAACCCTTTTTGTTACCCAATAACTCCAGCTTTATAAATAAATAAATATAAAAATCAAATTTGATTAAATGTTGTACGTGTTCAATTGATGTATGTTCATTTTCCGCAGTGGTAACGTGTCGCTATATGTGTTCACCGTTGCGTGGTAAAATTAGGGATGTGAAAAAATAATCGATTTTCATATAAATCGATAATTTTTTTCTTATAATCAATTAAAAAAGATATACTTCAATTTCAATTTCAAAATTCAATTTTTTATAAATCAATAATATTTAAATACAGAGATATGATGAAATAATCGATTTTCCTAATAATTGATAATATTTTTCTCAAGAAATCGATTTTGTTATTGTTTAAAATAAGATTTGTTTTTAAACCAGAAATGGTTGCATAACAATACGAGTATGTTGGTAAAGGGGACACTATCTCGTCAAAATCTTTAAAATATATAGTCTTGATATGACTAAAATGTAAAAGTACATATACATATATACAAATCATTGCCTCCACTAAGGTTATTTTACGAACTGCCACTGAAGGTTTCAAATCTATATTCTTCCATAAACTTCCAGCTTTAGGTATACTATGCAAACTTAAGTGTTTTATTTGTATGTACTTAAAGTAATTAAATGTAGTCACTTTTTAAGCACGTTATGGTGTTTTTTGTCATTAAAAACCTTTATGCATTTTATTTTAACACACTGTGTTTCACTGCTGTCCACACTGTTCTTCAAAATAAATGAAGCAAAAAAGAAAATTAAGATTCCCATTACCCTTACTAACCGCTTTTTATTATGAAAAATATTTTCTTGGAATCCTTTTAATACAATACAATTAATTTGATTTGTTGTGTATCTCTTGATGTCCGAAACTTTTGATTTTTTTGGTGTTCTAAAAACCTACATCATTAAAATGATAAATTCTGATATAAATGTATCAAATGTATTTGCTGTATTCACGTCACTTTCTGGCATTTTTAGTTTCCAATTACATTTACGTAAGTATTATCTAAAAAAGACGATTTTTTGACATAAAAATTATTGAGTGGTTCATATTTCATTTGGATAAAGACCACCCACGGTGGACAATCATGATATGTAAGCATGTGAGCTTTTTTCGATTCAACCCAACTTTAATATAATGCCATATAAACCTACATAAAACATATACAGTACACATCTAACGGCGACACAATTTTTATCGTCACTATGTAAAGACAATCTTGATTCATCTTTTCGAAAAAAAATCTGTTATTAAATTTTCTCGCTCTAGTATACTTGAAGCTATATTTTATCGTCGGTAGCTTTTTGTATCTTAAGTAGTTACATATTAAATTGTGTTGGCTAGGCTTTTTTTCGAGACCAATTACGACATCGTCATCGAGAGAAAATTAATGGTAAAATGTGGTGTTGGATTCCATCACTTAACCAGCACTATATAACATGAACGATTGATAGATACTTTTCAGTTCACTACCCTTACAAAGGTGATATAATTTGTGCGGTTTACCGTACTTCGTTGCTTCATTTAGTACATCATCGCTATCACATTAAAATATATTTCCTTTCTCTTCTTACATCTCTAGTCTGCTTTATTAATCAATTCTGAAGTTATTCGAATCATGAACAGTGTGAAACGCTTAATTACAGATTTCCTGCTCATTTCAAAGATTCGTTTGAAAATTTATTTCCCACATGTATTGTTTCAATACTTCTCATTTAATAAACTCCTTAAATTTTCGTAGTTTTAGTCATACCAAAAAAATTTAAAATAATTTAATGCCTTATAATTTATATAATAGTTGAGATTTAAGACTTTCCGTTAAATCAATAAATTAAATTTATTTAAAAAAAATACTATGATTTTAAAACCAGAGCCTTATGTGCAACAGTGATTCAACTCGATTTAACGTTTGGAATTTTTAGTTCCTTCTTTTTTCAATAGTTTCAAAAGTTAATTAACGTATTTTCTACAAAGTTTTCTATCGATTTTATTTGAGTAGTTGTATTTTAGCAAGTCGTAATTATTTAAATTCTTCATTTACGGATACGGATATTTTTTAATTTCTGTATCCAACTAAGATCCACATAACAAATAGCTCAAACAAACGTGTTAATGTTAAGCCAAAACCAATATTTTACCATCATTTTTTTCCAATAAGAACCCTTGGAATTAAGGATTCACCACTTGAATTCATTTTTAAGTTACTTGACCTCATTTTACTGGCCTAAAGACTTAAAATCAAGTCAAACACGTGTCCAATATGGATATTTCAATGCCAAATTGAGGCAAGCATTTACCTTGTAAGTTATTTTATTTACAAATCCAAATATCAATCACAAGTCATTTAAAAATTATTCAAGCATTTGACTTGATTACTTCTTAATGATTGAAATATATAGACAATAGATTGTCGGTGAATAGGCAAGCTTTAATACATTTATGTGGTTCAGCAGTTTAAATAAACTTTAATATAGTGAGAAAATTAGCAGTTATTGCATCCCTGTGAAGATTTAGTTTTTTTTAAATTTAATTTAAGGTCGCCTCAACTGCTATATGGTTATTAACGACCACCTAAGTAGTCTGAAAACCTTAGAAAAATTGATGGTGCTTTCTTAAATTAAAATTTTAAGAAAATGCTTTATTAAACTTGATTTCACAACTTTTGTAGTCTTAATTGTTTTATAACCATGGTTTTAAAACATTGTTGGATTAGCCATATGGGGCGACCGGATAAATGCCAGATGGATTGGTCTGGCCCGTCTGGCCTGTAAATCAGCAGTAGTGGCTAAATAAAATACGAAAAAACTTTTTTTATTAATAGGTTAGGTACCCGTTATCTCGATCACATAAATGTTATCAAAATTATTATATTATTATCAAAAAGAGCGAACTACAAAATCATCTACCTTTAACAGGATAATTTCTGAGAATTTCATGACAAAAGTAAACATATAAAAATGATAGGTGTAAAGCTAAACTCAATTAAAGATAGTGGACTTAGAATAATTTTTAATAATGTTTTTCAATCCTCAAATGAACGAATTAAGAAACTATAGAAAAGCAAAGGTTCTATACACTTGCAAGAAGATTCTATAGCTTCAAAATGAGAAAATTGATAATTTAGAAGTAGGAGTCATACAAAAGTGAAACTTTGAGGTAGTTTCTTCTTAAGTCACAATCCTCGCAGTAATCAGTTCGGGGAAAAAAGACGGCAAAAGTGCATATTTATAAAAAAAAGGAATAAATATTCGCTTAAATGTTTGCTTAACTCAAAAAATAGGGTATGGACACTTCCTCTCCGTCAACAATAATATTTTGTAATCTTTATGGCAGTGTAGTACCTTATCTTTTGGAAATTAGAATTCTCTTTATGACAATGAGAATAGAAAAAGAAATTTTAATTAATTTAGAAGGCAACGACATAATCAATAAGGTAACAAAAAAGTGACCTTTTTTAAAGTTATTCAACGGTTACTCAAATTGTTAAAATAGAATTCAAATAAAATGCCTAGTTCAATTACTATAGTATATGTATTTTGTCTACATTAGTGTTTTTGTGGGAAGTAGGGAGCCGGTGCTTTTAAAATGTCCGGGTTAGTTTTAGGCCCCAGTGCGGCCTATTTTTTATCAAAAATTGTTTAAGTCTTGCCACATATCACAGAAGCCACCTTGAACATTTCAATTCGATGTATCAATTCATTGACAAATTATCGTTTGGCAATCATGATTTTTTCACCATAAAGCTTTTCGTTAAATACAGAAACGAACACGGTTTAATACAAATATTCAACCACCTGAATGAAGCGTTCCTATTGAAAACATTTTATTTTTATGCTCCAAAATAAAATCTACATAAATAAAGTATGCAATATGCATATGTTGATGCCATGATATCATACAAATATGGCTTTAGACTCTACTATATATGAAAAATTATTTTGATTGACTTTAATAGAATTTTTTTAAATGTATTAATCTTAAAAATGTCTCTGTCTATGAAATATTGATGATTTGAAAATGGTAAATTTATATTATTTTTTTTTTTTTGGTTTATAAAGCCTTGAGTAATTGATAAGAAAATGTGATTAAGCACGTATTGAACTGAATACCTCTATAGTTATGGAAACACTTCCGAAGTAGGTAAGAGAAAAATCCTTAATGACGTAAAATACTCTATTATCTACTTGAAAAATATATTATGTTGTACTACGCATTTTTAAAAATCCAATTTTGATAATTGATAGTTTCAAAAATTACAGAAAGGATTATGATTTATGACCTTTACAAAACTATTGTTAATACTAATTATAGTTTATGAGCTGATGCCAAAGACAAATAATAAAAACATTCTCATTACTTTATAACATAAATCTATCGTTATATTACAAATAGTAATATTTCTATTTTACAAACTGATGAAGCTCTTAATCTCATGCTACCTTTTTTTTTCTCAATAAAAGCCAAACAAATCGTTGTGGTAGCTCAATTTATTTTAAATTCTTATTTTAAACAGTTTAAATAAAATAAAAAATATATACATCTTCATACATCTTCATGCATAACATGGCTAAGTAATTATTACATAAATGTTATAGATATTTATTATGTTGATCAGTTTTAGAATCCTTTTACAAGTTTTAAAAATACAGCTTAAAACGGAATAAAATTTTATAATTATTTTAAGAGACATAAATTGATTTTTTCTGAAAATGAATTTAAGTAATGAAAACATTTTTTCAGTGATGGTTTTGAAAGAAATAACCTTACAGAATCATTTATTAATATTTTATTACTAAAATGACTTTTTCTATTCATTAAAGTAATTCTTATTGAAAGTATTATATTGTAATTTATTATTGCGTTATAATCGTACAAAACCAATTTTTTATTTTGGATAGTAGGTAATGGTTTTTAAAGACTTAATTGTGGTACTTGGTGTTTACTTTGTTGGTAACATTTTAGATGAGTGAAGCCACGGGCAGCCACAGGTACATATGTATATATATTTTACAAGTATGGATTATTAATAAGTTAATAATCATGCGATATTTTTTCTAAACGAAAGAAACATAATTTAAGATACGTGAATAAGTAAGCGATATACAAATATAATTTGTATCAGAGGAATGTTTTCCTGAAAAATATTTCGAATAAATGGAACTACCTGCCCATATCAAATGGGTGTGAATTAATTAAAACAATTTATTGCGCAATTATTCACATGCACATAAAATGTATTTCTTCACTCGATTTTCTGCTGAATATTTTGAGAAATTCAAATAAACTTTATAGAACTATGCATTTTGCATCTACTTTGTAACATTAGTTAGTTTAAAATGCGCGTAGTAATTTATTTTAAATGCATTAAGTAAATAAAATTTAATAAATACATTCCCAAAAAACTTATTATATATCTAAATTTAAAAATTTAAATTTTTTTTTTAAATTAAATAAATACAAATAAATATAACATGATAATAAAAAAAAAATACAATCAATATGTTTGCTACACAAATATTTACCTTATTCTCTTTTTATATTTCTTCCCTTAGGAACATTTTAACTTTGCCTGTTGATTGATACAGCTCTGAATGTCAATAGGTATTTTATATTGAAAGTTTTTGAGAAATACTTTAATAATATCTTATTCTTAAACTCTTTGTGTTTAAACTATATTTAAAGGTCTAATTGAGCTTTCAAGGAATTTAACATAAATGTATATTAGTTGTCCTTTCCTGTGAATTTTATATAATTGAAACACCTGTTATTAGTGGTCTACTTAGAATTTTCTCCAGTTAAATCTCTACAAATTTTCAATGCTGGTAGAAATAGTTTTATTTGCTAATATCTATAAGTAAAAGAATATTTTTTAGGGAAAATATTTACCTGTTGAAAATGACAATCTATAATTGAATAATGAAGTAATTAGTTTGGTTAGATGTAAGCGTAGGCGTATAGATAATTGATTTGTTAATACTAATATAATTTCATTATGATTGCTAAATATACGTATAAATATAAGATGATACTACACCGAAACATACTCGTATATCAAGTATTTATTCAAATATAATAGTATATTCTAAGTATACCAAAACTTTACACATCCAAAAGAACTTGGATAATATTTTGCTTTTGTTATGTAGGTAGGTACATAAAATATATTATTTGTTTGATAATTGTGTAGCTATTATAGAAACATTTTTGTAAGACAATTCAATTAGATTTTGCAAAATTGTAGATGAATTGTTTGTTTTTATTTCATTTAAATCTGTTAATGTGGCTTAATATTTTAAATAAATGTAATTGCTCTTTAAAAAGCAAAACATTTAACTAAACATAAAAAATTAAATAAATAAATTATAAAGTAAATATTCAAATAAAGTTAGAACAGAATATAATTAAATGCTTGTGTATATTATTATTTGTTGGTTATAATGATTTTCATCAATTTCTGTAGTTATTTCGCTATTTACGAGTACTTCACCTCACGTTCGTATTTGCGAAGGAAGTTAAATATCGTAATTAAAATGGAGCAAACAGGGCCATAAATTTTTATATTTATTGTAGCACTAATAATAGGCGTAATAATAATTATTACTCTAATTATTGATAAAGTATTTATATAAATCACACGCCCATAAGAAATGCTGTTTTATTAGTCTACTTAATTAAAATTTCTTCAAGTGTAACATCTAGGTAGGTACATATATTCAGTATTTTAGTTAGTCATTTATTAAACATATTTTATTGTACTTAACTATTTTTTAAAATTTCAGAATATAATTTCGGTTTTTTTTAACCATTAAAAAATTTCCGTTATTTTTAAGGATGTTTTGAGGGAAAATCAAAGTGATGACAAACAAACAAAAATTTGCTCGAATATTCCTTCCATAGAACTTTAAATTTGTTGTTAAAACTTTAAAACTATCGAAGACACCGTTAAAAAGTTAGCACAAAACTAAAATTTTAAAACCTCTATTTTAAGATGCGTTCTTATGAAAAACTGTTCATACAATAGATAAATAGATAAATTTTATTTAAACAAATGTAAAAAATATGGTAAATGTTTCAAATTTTTGAGTGATATTATTTGAATTATTTTAATAGTTTTTGCATTTGACTAACATTTACAATATAGTTGTTGAGAAAAAAACAGATCGAATACTTTTTTTACTGGCAAATACTTACGTAGTATAAATCAGGATAAAAGATAATATATTCACTATCAAAAGAAAATTATTTTTTTTTACTTAGTTTTAGGATGCATTTTCTTATTTAAACCAATATAATGTTATTTATTATAATATTATTTATTTTTTTTTTACCTAAATATATATTTATATACATAATAACAAGCTATAAATTGTAGATACTCATAAATTATTATTAGTGTTGAGCACTTTTGCTTCCGATTATATCTGCTATACATCCATAAAAAATAAGAAGAATTGACAGTTCCTATAGGATAGCATAACAATTGAATCCTACGGGAACCGTGTATTTAAAAAAAGTTTCGTTAAAGTTCGTGAAATGGCATTTAAACCCATTTTCAATTCAAAACCAAGTTTAAATTAAAAATTGAATTTTTTACTGGAAAATAAATATGAAATTTAATTTAACACCCGATAAAATTAATAATGAAATTTAAAAAATATTTGAATTTCTTTATTGTTCATTGATACTAATTAGAAATAAACGTATTAAAATAATATAAAATTTTTTTAAATAATTAACAATTTCTTAACAAATTGAATTTTAATGAAGGGTTGTTAAAGATACCTCAGATCTTAACATATTAAATCGATAGCTCCTAATATTTTCTAATAAAATAGCTGAATGGTTTTAAAAGACATTTGGTATGAAAGATTTTCAGATTTTCTAAAAGGACCTTTATATACATAAAATCGTATAGAACTATAATAGATATCTAATATCTCTTCCTAGAAAAATAGTTTTAAGGATTTTGATGAACTTACTTTGGATCTAAAGTGTGGAATTATCTATTATCTTTTTCTGTCAAAATAGATTAATTTTTATAAAAGTTATTGTTTTATTTTGTTTATAAATTTTTATAAACAATCAATTAAATTTAGATACTCTCAGCAAAGCGAGTGGGTATCAGCTAGTAACCAATAAATAGGATAAAAATATAATCAATCTCCCAATTAAAGATAATAATTAGAAGAATACTTCGTGAATACTTTTATTAGGTATTGTATAAGTTGACTTAAACGTAATTTAGCTTGTGTGTGCTAACTACTAAGCTAAAACACTAAAAAAAAAACAGTTGATATATGTCATTTCGTGTAACCTTAAAGACAACTTAAACCATTTAAAAAAATTTACAATGCTCTAAATTTCCAACTTATACTCGTACTTTTATTTGTAGCTTCATAATAATTATTAAAAATGTGTTATAAGTAGGTACTCAATTATTGTCAAAAATTAAAAATAATTTTATTAATTTTTAATTGTTTTTTGTGTGTTTTAAATCGCTTTGACATAAACGGCCAATCATGGATGTCTAAATGCAGAAAATTTCTATTGGTCATTAGTCTTGAAATATTTAGGATTCAACGGGAATCGAATACAAAACCACTGACGCATAAAGCGGATATCTAACAGATCTAACCGCTGTGGCATTAAGTGTAGGTAGGTACTAGTTTTTAATATTTTTGATTCATAATTGCATTATTTAAAACAAAAATCAAGATTCGATGGAAATATTTTAAAGATAAATGTACCTACTTGATTCTATCAATTCTTATAGCAGCTTTTAGTGTAAAAATATAACTATTAGGTGTAGGTTTATAACAAGGTATATAAACTGTTTTAATATCGATAAGTCGTTTACAAATTATTACCTATAAATAATAAAACTATTATTTTAATTTCACATTCTTCATTACAAAAGTTATTATTGTGACTCAAAAAAATTAAAATTATGACAGATTTCGTTCTTTTCTCATAATATGACATCATCACAACAAAAAATTAATTTAAAGCTCAATAAAAAGTGGGATACCTTTTTCATTTTACAGCCAGTGAAACACCTTTTCATTTTATTCTAAAATTACTTTTTTCAAGTTGTGAGTTTCCTTAACAAAGTTGAAAACATATTTTTGTAATTGATTTAAAAAACGTTCACGCGTTGTACACTTTTCTTTTTTATTTCTGGACTGTGAATTAATAGGAATGTTGTTAAATTTTCAGTTGATGAGTATATGAAAAAAATAATACAAATTTAAAAAATAATACAAATTTAAAACCTTTAAAAAAGCTCAATATATTTTAAGGAATCAGAGCATTTTGATAATTGCAAAGATTGCCGGTTTGTTGAAAAGTATTATGTTTGCTCTTTTGGTGTTATTAAGTTCTATCACAAACGATATGAACGTTCACCAAACTTAGAAATGCATTAAAATTGTAAATAGAGAGTGATAGCTATTCAAAATTTTAATCGATATTTTATTTAACAGAAAAAGAATTTTGTGGCTCGAATATAAAAAGTACTACTAAGAAAAAAAAAATTTGGAATCTTTGAAACATTTTTCCTTTTGTACTATCCACATTTTGCTTGTCAATTGATAAAATTTTTATTTGATAAACAAAGAATGTCGTTAATGCTTATATTTAACTGATATCTATTAGATTCTTTATAAAACGATTTCTTTTATAAATGAATAGTATCAATAAAATAAACCAATAAAAGAACACAATTTTTTCAATTAAAATAAGTAAATAAATCAAAAATACAACAATGGTTTTTCAAAAATGATTTATTTATGGTTGTGTATTTTACTTTTAATCTAATGCAGTAGGGCCGTGGACTGAACTTTTTGCATAAATCACCAGTGGCGGCTCGTGCGAATTTGTAATGACGGGGCTGAGATTTTTTGAAAAAACTTTTATCATTAAAATAATTTACATATTTACATATAATATATTAATGTAAAAGCCTTAAATTTTTGTTTCAGTTAGAAATCTTTTCTTCGATCTTTTTAATATACAAATCTATTAATAACTTTGTAATTACAATCTTCTATATTTGCCATTCTAAATGCACATTTTTTTTTATTATTCAAGTATAGAAGTGACAAAATAGATATAAATTAACAATGGAAAATGCAAATATAGTCGTCTGTGTTCGGTAAGGGCTGTTTGTTTTGCAGCCAAAATCAGCTTTATTTCCTATGTAACCCCCATTACGTTTTGTCGTTTCATAGCGTAAAAGTAGATGCTTTAATATCCGCAAAAACAAGATAGACCAGTAATTGTACCGTTTCGGTGTGTTTTTTGATATTTTGGTTTGATCTAACACTAGAATATATAGCATATTGTCCAATTTAAAGGGCAGTAGGTGGTCATAATAATAACTGCCTATATTATAAATAAATAAATATTCAAAGAAACATAATCAATTTATACTGGAGGGGCTGCAGCCCTTATGGACGAGCCGCCACTGTAAATCACCTACTTACAAAAACTTGACAAAAAATCAATATCATACCTAATTGAAATAATTAATTGTAAGACTCAGTGTATTAGAAAAATACAAATATTATCCCAGCTTAAGATCACATTATAGCTACGGAAAAAGTAATCAAAGGGCAAGAAATAAAAACTTTTGAAATTGACACGTATTTCATCTTATCCTATAAACGTAAGCATATAAATCAATAACATATCAAGCAATTGCAACAGTCAAGTTTGATATTTGAACTTTTCTTACGTACTTTCGCGAAAGAAAAAATATGAAATTACAAAAAGGAGGGTTGTCAGTTGAAGTAAAACTTAAAAATTTAAAATAATGATTTGTAGTTACGAGGGGTACGTCGAGTACAGTAGGAAGTCCCGATCTTTTTCCGTTTTAATATAAATACTTTTGATAACATTTTGTAGTTAAAATACAATTGACCCATGGCGATTTTATGACAGTTTTCCACGGTAACTACATGGGTAGGTAAATGCCCTTAGTAAATAGGTCAGATAAATAAGGATTTAACCTCGAAATGAAAGATAATATACTCTCTTAAATCGAAATAGTGACCTTAGTGACTATTCACTATTTTTGCAGTGCAGAGTATACCACTAAATTCAAATAGTGGTATACTTTTCACTACAAAATAGTGAATAGTCATTATTTGATAGTCGAAAGTCACTATTTCGATTTAAGAGAGTAAACAACAAAGTTATAGGAATTTTTCCTTAGGTATATTTTATAGATATTGGCTAAAAAAAATTCCATTTGATTTCGTATGTGCTAGTTAAGGTATTTAAAGCTAATGTTAACAGAAACGAGCTTTTATCCCGTTTCTTTGCCTATTAGGTATTGGCATTTTGAGTCTTTAGCTATGATGTAAAGTACAAAATCGACTAGGTTTTAATTTTTTTTAAATAGACTGCAAAAGGATAGAAATGCTCGACCACTGATTAATGAGTTTACTTATCATAACAGACATCAATACGGATTACATGTATTTATTAGAGAACTCAACTGTATTCATTTCTCTCTGAAATACTTACAACATGTTAAAGGCTTAATCAATAAAATAAAACGATTATAATATAGTTCAACTCAACGTAATGAGTTTTATCAACAAGAGTGTACTCTTCCAGTCTTCCAGTATAATAAAATACTATTACATAATATTCACCTAATATTCATCGATGCAAGTTGGCACGATTCCCGTGGTACAAAATTCGTTAAATTTGATTTACACGTATTTCTGCACAAAAGGAAGAAAATTAGAAAGTGTGGGTTGAAAAGAACTCTTTTATTTTTTTAGAACACTCTAATGTAAAGAATGAAATTTTGGTGTATCAGTTGTATGATCACGTTGTCTATAGCCTCAATCATAACTAACGCAATTAAGGCAACTGTGTATAGTTACTATCGTAGTCCAATTAACGAAATATTTCAATTGAAATTTTGGATGAATGGTTACGTTTTTGGTAAAATTTTATTTCAGACATTCTTCAGTTGTTTGTGAAAATACTTTCATTTCCATCCTCGAGAAGAATTGAAAAAAAAAATGAAAAATAACGACAAAAAAATACATAAGAAACAACACTATTGTTATGAATAAATCGTTGCAAAAATAAATATTTAGTATCATAAGTTTCATTTAGTTTCTCTAACCCAGCGGTCGGGGATCTTTTTTTACCATTACCCTAAATTTATTTGTGTAAGTCAATATTACCCCTTCATTTTGAAAAGGAGATAATCAATGTTTTAAATTAAACAATTTTTATTGAATACATTTACACGGAAAAACAAGTTGCATGAAAGTAGTAAGTATGTAATAGACAAACAGAATAACATTCTCACAATGCAGGAGGAAACAAAAACTAATTGAAAGCTCTGCCACTTGAGATTTTAAAGAAACGATCTTGCTTGATGTTTGATACAATAACTTCAAAATTGGGGCTTTTCGATGAAAGAAGAATTTGAATACAGTCTTCGGGCAAACTAACACGTTTATTAGTAGCGATGGCAAAAAAATTCCTAATTACCCCCAAAAATTTCATTTTTACCCCATTTGGGGTAATTTACCGCGGTTCCCCGACCGCTGCTCTAACCATTCTGAAAATTAAGGGGCCTCATTGTCACTATTATAGAAGTTAGCATACCGAGTTTAAAAACAATTAAAAAATTTTTTGGCTCCATTCAAAGCTATTTATCTCCATAACTAATAATCCGATTTGTCTAAAATTTGCAGAGAATACTTTTGAAATATTCTACTTTTAGAAAATACAAAATAAGTGTTTTTATTTTTGAGGAAACAACGATTTTCTTTAAACTTGCTATAATTTATAGACTCATGAATGCCTACAACTTTTTTTTGAGATTTTTTTTCCTGGAAAAATTCAAACAAAGAGGGTTCTAGGGTAAAGAGTGAGAGCTCGTTTATGATGTAAAGGTTGTATACATATTACAAAAATTATTTTAATATTATAATACCTAATAAAAGATTCTGTCCTTTTAAGCATTTTTTTGTAATTTGATAATTCAAAACTAAATAAAAGTGCAGTACTTTGGCGTGTTACTAGTTTAAGCAGACGAATTACTCGATGGATAATTGATAGTATAATGGATACCTTTTTGCATTTTACTTCAGATGTCTTAGAACAAAGGGAAGTTTTTCTGAAGTTTCATGCCCGGTAGACCCCACCGAAGGTACTTAATGAAGGGCGCAGCATTTGTTTTCGTCAATAAGATGTCAAAAATCCTAAAGCCGGTCCTGTGGGTAGTTATAGGACAACGAACGGCCAGACGGTTTTTACACCATTTGAAACGTAAAAATGCAAACTTACAAGGGAGGTCAAATATGTTTCCCGATCGATTACATAGATTCATTATTGTGAAAATAATGAGGCAAAGTACTTTAAAAAGTAGATGGTTTTATGAATATCGTTCCCAGCACCAAAAGTTGATCCGGTTGCAAATCATTAAGTGGCGAATGAAATATCCTGTATGTGTTTATACTGTACAGCATTTATGCTTCGAAAAATAGTTTAAGCAAATGAAAGAATGTCATATGAATTCTAAAGTATGAATATTCACGAAAAAACAGTAAATTAGGGCTCTAAGTTACGATTAAGGAGATTGCTTTCGAGTTTTTCGAAGCCCTTTCTTTAAGTTTTTAGTGTAACCATGGTCCTTTAAACAAGTGATAATCCTCTGTGATAACGCAATTTACACCAAAATAAAGTATATACATACTTTAGATTCCTTAAATACTCGCAAACTTATTTTGAAAAAGTTTTTGAAATTTTTTAACTTAAAATTTATATTAGCTATCTTTATATATACATTTTAATAGTGTCAGGTTTTTTATTAGGCCAGTCAAAATCGACAAAAAAAATACCTAAATTCGCAAAACATGATGTATCTCTGATTTTTTAATATGTTGTTTGGACCCATTAGGGCTTTGTATTCTCAAGTTTGCAACTCCCAAAAAGTTGTGGAAAAATTTTTATTGAGGAAAAACCTTGAAAATTTTGAACTTATTTCAGATTCTGATCGGTATCTCCTAATCTATGCATTTTTCTTCAAAAGCTGTTCTGTACGTTTTTTAAGAGCATCAAATTTGTGACAAATTAAGTACAATCGGAGCTCTGCACGTTAATGGGTCACCGAGTTATGGCACTTTGAAAATAGGCCAGTTTTTTCAAAAATTGAAAAACTTTGTTTTAGACCCTTTTTGGATCGAAGCTGCGTCGAAACCGTTGATCCTACAAAAAGAACTTAATGAATATATTTTGTAGACAATTTAATTAGCGTTAAATTAAGTGCAAGACGGGACCCATAAGCCTAGTAGTTCTCCCAAAATTTTAGAGAACCCATATAAGGTAAAATCGCATTTTGGTGGAAACTCCAGTATTGGTGGAACGTCAAGGTTTATTTGAGGCTAGTCACCGTCGTCCTCTTCATTGCAGTTTTGTACATTTCCCCAGAGCAAATAGCACACGTCGCAGAACATCTAGGCCCTGCTTTCAGGCAAGTGCAGCCATCACCCAGAACCCCTTCTTGCATTTACAAGAGAGGTGTTTTAGTAGCTCTCCGGGAGCAGAATCTTGCTTACTGGCAATGTGGATGAGTCCAGCCGGGGTCATACCTTCTTAAAAATCACTCTATGCAACAAAAAAGTGTTAAGGTACATTTTTAGGAAAATCCAATTTTAACTTTCATGTTTTTTTTTAAGATTTTGAGAGAACTACAAGGCTTACAGATCCCGCTTTGCACGTTAGTTGAAGCTAATTAAATTACTTATAAGTAAGGTCTAAAGGCTACTAGGCTTATGGGTCCCGTCTTGCACTTAATTTAACGCTAATTAAATTGTCTACAAAATATATTCATTAAGTTCTTTTCGTAGGATCAACGGTTTCGACGCAGCTTCGATCCAAAAAAGGTCTAAAACAAAGTTTTTCAATTTTTGAAAAAACTGGCCTATTTTTAAAGTGCCATAACTCAGTGACCCATTAACGTGCAGAGCTCCGATTGTACTTAATTTATCACAAATTTGATGCTCTTAAAAAACGTACAGAACAGCTTTTGAAGAAAAATGCATAGATTAGGAGATACCGAGCAGAATCTAAAATAAGTTCAACATTTTCAAGGTTTTTCCTCAATAAAAATTTTTCCACAATTTTTTGGGAGTTGCAAACTTGAGAATACAAAGCCCTAATATAGGTCCAAACAACATATTAAAAAATCAGAGATACATCATGTTTTGCGAATTAATTATTGATTTTGACTGGGCTATATGAACAGGGAGCTTTAACAATTTCCAACCGTGAACTAAATTTCCGTTCCGTAATAAGAATAAAGGAATATTTTTTGTATGCGGCAATATACCTATCATTTTGATTTAAAATAAACATATTTAATTTAACTACTGCTTTGAGAAGTAACTACTGTTAAGGGCAGTGTTGAAACTCAAACATTGACTTTTTTTCTTTTTTTTTGCTGTATGACAGTTGTATGAATTTTGTTAATTAAAACATGATTTGTAATTAATTTCTAGCACGTATATATTTGTTTTGTTTTATTAACAAAAAACATAATAGAAACTTAAATTTTCATTTACAAAGAGACCGAGGGTGTTCTTTTAATAGGTGGGATGGTATATGTATTTGTTATAATATGTTTATTCAACAACAAAAACAATTAATATTTTAAAATTTGATGCAATAGGTAGGTAGTACATTCTTACGCATGAATTAAATATTTTTGTTGTAATATATTTATAGTTAATATATAATGAATGGTTTGAATTCATTTAAATACCAATTAAATTATTATGAGTCAAATATAAATTCACATTACTTATTACTTAAAATAAATAAAAAATATCTGCTGCAACTCGTCAGAGTACCTACTTTCTTTTACATGAAACTCGCTGTTGGTTAATAGAACACAAATCAAGTCAACGATTGAATAAAAATAAATAAATTGAGTAATATAGAATATATATAAATAATTTAAATATATACTGCCGGCCAAAAGTTTGAGACCAGTTGTAATATATTTATGCTATCACTTATTGTATTCAAAGTTTCGGTAATAAAATAAAAATTTTTGTCTATACATATTTTTAAATTACTGATGAACATCTAAAGAGACTTTTGTAGGTATGTTTCTCAGGTACAAATAGAATTAATGGGTTCTGTTTAAAAACATCCAAGACCGCAGGGTGTCTGGCCAGTGGAAGGGTCATCATTATATTTAAAGTAGCTCCGTATTAATTGTTCTTTAATTCTATTCTTCTTTAATTTTGCACTGGCTATTCTTTGTTATTATTTAGACTTTCTAAAACAGGTTATTTTAAATTTTTTTTTAAGTTATGTACCATTTTGTACGAATAATTTAATTTAGTCTTAACTTGGGGTTTCTATAGTTAAAACGTTTTAAAAATGGGAAAAGTACGAGAAATAAATATCGAAACTTGATCTGCCATTGTTACTTTACATAATGAAGGCAAATCCGAACGTGAAATTGCGTCTTAACTTAAACTTTCGAAGACTTGTATTCATCGCACAATTATTCGGTTTAAGGAAACGGGTAGTTTTCAAGATTTTCCACGTTCAGGAAGACCGAGAGCTACTACTTCTAGTGAGGATCAGTTTATCGTTATTACCAGCAAAAGGAATAGACGCTTAACAGCACCAAAAATTCGTGCTGAAGTGAACAAATCTTTAAATAAACCAGTTTCGCTTACCACAGTGAAAAGACGGTTGAGGAACGCTAAACTGTTTGGTCGTTGAGGAACGCTAAACTGTTTGGTCGTGTTGCCGTTCGGAAACCTTTACTAAGGCCGCAAAATAAGAAAAAAAGGATGCAGTGGGCCCTATTCCATCGAGATTGGACAGAAGATGATTTTAAAAAAGTTCTTTGGACTGATGAGTCAAAATTCCAAGTATTTGGCTCAAATCGACGAATTTACGTTCGGCGTAGCACCGAAGAAAAGATGTTACCAGATTGTGTAGTGCCAACTGTTAAGCACGGTGGTGGTTCAATAATGGTCTGGGGTTGTTTCTCAGGCCATGGAATTGGAAATTTGGTTAAAATTGATTGAATTTTGAAGAAAGAGGAATATAAAACAATTCTCGAAAAAAATGCTGTACCATCAGGCTTAAGTTTAATTGGCAATGGGTTCATTTCCCAGCAAGATAACGATCCAAAGCATACTTCCAAGCTATGTTAAAATTATTTATTACAAAAAGAAGCAGAAGGAGTTTTAAAAATCATGAAATGGCCACCGCAAAGTCCGGATCTCAATCCAATCAAGCTTTTGTGGGACGAGCTTGATAGGAATGTCCGAGAGGAGTGTCCCTCTTCACTTGCAGACTTGTGGAGACTACAAGAAAGCTGGAACAAAATTTCTCAAGAAACCATAAATAAATTAATAAGTAGAATGCCGAGGCTAGTAGAAAAAGTAATAAAGTGCAAGGGAGGATTTTTTGATGAAAAAACAGTTTGAGTAATTAGTTCATTTTTTTTTATAGAATAATTTTTTATGTTTATTTTCTATACTAAGTATGTTTAAAGGTTATAACTATAATATTAATAAACATTTTTACTGTATTTGTCTTTGAATTTTTAAAAATATTTCCTTTTTTTGGCTTAAATCTATATGGTCTCAAACTTTTGGCCGGCAGTGTATATACCATAAATAGAACTACGAGTATATGTATACAGCCTTTAAATTTGCATAAACGAGCTCTCACTCTTTACCCCAGAACCCTCTTTGTTTGAATTTTTCCAGAAAAAAAAAACCTCAAATAAAAGTTATACACATTAATGAGTCTCAAAATTACCAAGTTTAAAGACAATCGTTGTTTGCCTACAAATAAAAATTAAAGTATCTTATGAAAGTTGTGCTTAAATGAGATTTTGATTAAGCGTTTACACCCCCAATCTTTATAAAATTAATTTGTAGTTAGAGCTGAATTATTCGAAGAAATACTCAAAATAGTTCCTTCCAAAAATTAATTAGGTCTGGAAAATTTCTAAGATTAGTGCTTACTCAACATTTCCAAGAATATCACGTTTATGACAAGACATATTTGATACATCTAGACAAAACTTGGTCATTCTATATCTTTTAAGTATACTTTAATTGTTTAAGAAACGTTAAATAATTAAAACTGTTACCACCTATAAGTTTACCACCATTAATGTTTATGCCCTACATGCATGAAATGTAATAACTAATAAGCGATTGAAAAATTATCAAACGAATATCTTAAGTCAAAAGTTTGATACACCTTACAGTATTTTTTGTAACGCAAAAATATTAAGTATTTTTTTAAATGTACGCTCACCATAGTACTTTATAATAAACATATACATATGTATATCTAGAATGCACATATTCAAAAGTTTTCTAATTTTTTTATCAAAGTATATACGAATTTTTTCCTCTGTTTAAATGCATTCATTTTTAATTGAATAACTGTCAAGTTCATACATTTGGTATCTTATAGAATGTAGAGTATGTTATATTAATGTACTTTATGACTGTTTATTTTATTTTCATTGAAGATGTAAATATTGTTACAAAAGTATTATACTCGTATAACAAAGCTTACAACTTTTACATTCACCTTTATTACTCATCTGCTATGTTAAGCGTTTGTAAACCTCTCGGAAGTTTTAAACTATCAATAACAATCAATGAAAACAATGCTTACCTAATGAACCAATTTTTTATGTTCTCCTTTGTAAATTATGAGAAAGGAGCTCAATTTGGAATAACATTAACTTTTTTAGATAGAAAATAAACCTATTTCATATAATTTAATTGAATTGCATTTAAATTAAAATTCAATTAAATAAAGATATTGAATAGTTTCCGATATCTCCGTGTTGAATCTAGGTATACGTCAAGATGGTAAAAAATCGCTCCCTTCTGAAAACAAAACAGCCGAGAAACTATACATCAAATAATATAACATAGATACACGTATTTTGATCCTGTAATTTTCCTCGAACATTTATGCAAAAAATTATAACTTAAAATACACCCACAAATGACATTAAAGATGCAGCGTTCATTGATTGAATTTTGAAACCCATTTAACACTAAAAAGTTTTAGATTTTACAGATTTTTTAATGCAAACCTTAAAAAAACTTTATCTTTTGTGATTACTGTATTAATAACTATTGCACCTGTACTTAGGCGTTTACAAAAGGTATTTTTTGTATTAAAAACAAAGTAAGTGAAGGAAAATTGTGACTTCTCTCGTACATAATTTTTCAAATCAAAAACGTAACAGTTATTTAACAATAAACCTTTATATTTCTTCAAGTAAATATGTTATAAATATTTTATAAATAAGACATTAGCTACATGGTAGATCAAAATTAAAATAAATAGCTTATTAAAAATCTTATAGTTTAATGTACCTTGAAAACTTAAAACAAAATTAAGAAAACTTACAATAGTTGCATTAAAATTCAGGAGTGTTAACACACGTTAATAAGATAATCACTGAAAAAAAAGTTCAAATAGTTATGAAATAACGTAAAGACAAAATTAAAAATACTTCTGTCAAGGCAAATTCTGTGTATAGATATAGGTACTTTAGTTGGTTCAATCTAACTGAATAATCATTGAAATCAGTTCATATGCCTAACAATAAGTTTTTGTCGCTAATGTTTTATATCTTAATTAGTCAAAATAGTAACAAGAAGCCAAATAACTCAAAAATTTTAAATTAAATTGATAGAGATAGAATGAAATGCAGCCAAATGCAAATGCAGTCCAAAATTCCACCAACTATCACATTGAAAGATTGAAACGTTTTTTATTAGAAGTTATCGGTGTTAAGAAACTTATAAAATAAGTTAAAATATGGTTAAAGTTTGGGAAACTGCATTAAATTGCATTAGATAAACGATAAAAAATAATAAACTGTTATCACAACAGAGAATATTTTAGAAATTCTATGATTTAAGTCGTCTTTTGTTTCTTTTTCAAAATTCGATAACTTATTTGAAAGGTTGAAGGAAATAATTCAAGAAAATATTTGGTATTTTCCTACTATAAGAATCGATATGATTATGAGCATTCTTCCCTACAATTTCACTTTGAGTAATATTTAGATTAATCAAATGAAACGTTAAATAAAATATTAGTTCAAAATTCAATTGATATTTTTTTTTGTGAAAGAAAAGCATTTTTTGTTGTTTAAATATATTAGATTGGTTTTCAAATTCTGAAAAAGCTTATCTTTTGAAATTATTGAATTTAAGTATTTTAAATGCTTTTTTATTCACTTTGATGTGTTTGTTAACGCTTTTAAGAAATTTTATATTTTTGTGAAAACGCAATTTATTTTTATTTTTAATATACCTACATATAGCAATACTGATTTAATCAAAGTGTAGCTTTGTAACTAAGGCATAAGCACTAGTGTATCATATGAAAATAGGTACCATTTTCATGTTCAATATTTCAATAATCTTTTTACGTAGGTATATATGGTATTTTGTATCAAAATTTTTAAATAAAATAGATTACATTTTTTAAGGAGGTGACGTAATGTAAATATTATTTGAGAAACATGAGATGCATATTAAATGTAGAAGTTATTTTTATAAAAGATGACTAATAAATATAAATTTGGGTAATACTTTATGAAGAGTAATTACCTAATATGATCATGACAGTAAGACCAAGTACCTAAATTAACTAAATATTATGTGCGCTTACATTCGTTTGTGGTAAGTTAATACCTTTAATTTCTATGCCAAATTTATTTGAGTCATTTTCTCAAGTGAAATTTCCCATGCGACAAATTATCTCCTAAAGTATTTATTCGTATACTTTAGCATATTTTCATCTTCTCTTTTTGTTGGAATAATAGAAATTTATTGAATGTGTCACGTAATAAATTTCAAACGATAAGTAGGGCCAATGAGAAAATTTTAATTTAAACAATTACAAACGCCTTTATGTGTCTTATCTAAAACTTTCCTTTCTTAATTTAAAGGTAAATTAATAAATTTGAATATTATATTTTTGATGTGATTCTGACAGAGAGATTGACTTCATTAATTAATTTGATTCGAAGAACATTTGATTTTGATTTATTTCACAACACAGCAGCAACATTGGTATTTTCTTAAACGTAACTACTGCTTTTAAGTTGATTACCTACGCAAGTTGTATATGAAATAAATAACTATTACTAATAATTAGTATAAGCTCATTATGTTAATTTATGAGTCTGGCTTACAGTTCACATGATTTAAGAGTATGTTTTAATTAGATTTTAAATATTACGGTAATATATTTGTGGCCTTTAATTTTTTTCATTAGATACAAAAGTGTTATAAAAATCTAAATTATTACATGAAAATAACTTTTTCTATACTTACTTAAACACTAGCTGTACCCTGCCATGCTTCGCTGTGACACATGGTGGTAGTTTTTTTCAGATGAGAAAAAAGAAACAAAACAAAGCATTAGGATACGTTTCATATTGGTTTAATTTTACAATATTTGTGGGTATACAATTTTTTTCCATTGTTTGCGTATGTATAGATGCAAATGCTACCTTTCATCGCTCTTACAACTCCATGGCGACATCAATGAGACACATGACAGAAAGTATTGAATCGTTAAAAATTAATATTAGTAAAAAACATGATGATTATTGATTGGGTATATTTATAAGTTGAAACATTTTTACTTACATATTAACTTTTTCTATTTACATTACTTTTATTTACATATATTTTTAAGAAATTGTATTCCCGGTCTTTCTTCATGAGCTATTGATAAATTACCAAATCTGAATTTAGCAAACCATCTATGACTATTCCGGGTATCGATAGTACCTCTACCTTAAACAGTACATATGTTTTTGATCGTCACAGTTGCATTATAGCCTCTATTGAACTCAAAAAGTAAATAACGTCGAATATGCACTCTTTTCTCTGGCATCTTAAGAAAAACGAGGCCTCTGTATAACTTAAGCACTAAGAATAGACTGAAAAAAATGTCACAAAAAAGTAGAAACCCTTTTTTATACAGTGCAAAGATAACATTAAAAATAGATGTTAACATAGAGGTTGAAAAAAATTATATCCAAACATACGTAACAATACGACGTTACTTATGCATCAACCTTAGAGATACTAAAAAAATTGGTTGTCTGTAAAGTCGGTTTACGGACGATAGTTTTACGTGATAACATCATAAAGAAACATTGATGACAAATGGCATACTTTTATGAATTGAATTGAATTGAATTATTATCACTGAATTGTCATTATTTTGTATAATACAAAGAAGGAGTTAATTAAAAATTAACAATTTTTTAAAAATGAAATCAGACTGAAAATTATGAAGAAAATCAATTTTAAATCTTATTAAGTAAATTGTAGAAAAAATCACAAAACACGTTGTCTAGGATTCAACAATTGCCTCTCTATTGCTTGTACCGTGTTCTCGCTTGCACGCACAGGCTCAAATAGAACGTGACAGACTGGCTGCCGTAGTTCATCAATTTATAAGACTTTATCACGTCAAAAATTAGTTAAAAAAGTTTTCTTTACTCGGAAAAACTTTTAAGTTAAAAGTTTATTTTTTTCTTTTTCGGTAAAATTTTTTCCTATTAGCATAGCAAGTCCTTTAGTTGAGTGAGGTCAATGTTCATTAATTAAGGGTATATCCTCAAGTCAATCTAGGAAATATAACTGTATTTAAGGAATTGCTTGAGTTTACCCTTAATTTTTTTGAAGTGAGGATATATCTACTTTAAATTGAGAAGTAACTATGAACACTAATGCATTTGTCAAAAAGCAAGTTCTAACTTTGGTCGTCGCTTATTTACTAATCTCAATTTTGTCGGTGCGTTTATGCCTTATACGTTTTTGCTAATAAACCATTTCCTATATAAACCTGTATTTAATTATAATTCATCAATTGATCAATTAGTGCAGTGATTTCCAAAGTGGATGAAACAACCTCCCGGAATATATATAACAATTCAGGGGATGATAATAGCCTCGGGCGCTAATAATTTTGTAGTAAAACTGGCAGTTTAGGCAGTTTTAGGGCGCTGAGTTATTGTTTTTCTGAGAAAGGGGCATTAGGCTAAATAAGCCTAAGAGCATTTGAATGAGTGCATCTGATAGATCAACATTTTTTAATGGCATTGAGAACACGTGAATGCAAAATTTCAGCCTGATTGGAAACCGGAGGACAAAATATTGATTTTAAGTTTCCTTCTATACAAACAAATGACGTTATTAAAGTGTGGTAAAAAGATTGAGTGGTAGATTTTGTGAACTTCTTAATACTTCTAAATGATATGTACCTACCTACTATACTCATAAGGCAAAACTTAGAGGAAAATTTGATTTTCCAAAGCAAACATTTTAAACTTTCCAAATTAGAGAATACAATTAAGAAAGCAAATATGAATAGATGCAAGTAGGTATATAGAGAATATAAAATAACAACATAAAAGCGTTTAAAAGTCAAACGCGTTTGCTTTTGAACATTTCGTAAATGATGTGAACAAAGAGTGGGTTTTCTCTTATTTGAAACTAAGCAAATGCTAAAATTTTAAATAGTGTACTTTTTCTGGTTTTAATTCAAATTACCTGTTCCACTTAAGCTGATATCCCTTGTACCTATTATTTGCAATTTTTACTCAAACGTTTTAATTAACAAAATTGTTTATGCAAATTAACTTCCTCGTTATTTATTTTCGCAATTGTCGGTCTGGATGAAAATGTCACCTCTGTCATATCTGGCACATTAAATGTAAGGAAATAAAAAATAATGTTTTATACACCAAACGTTAAAATATTTAGATGCGTAATTGAAATTTTGTTCTTATTATTTTGTTTTTTGTATAAAATATAAATTGCAAGTAAGGAGCTTGCATATTTTCATTATTATGCTTAATGTTTTTTTTTAACTATATTTCTAACTAAATTTAAAACACGCTTCTAATTAATTTTATTAAAAATATAAATTGAATTTGAAAAAAATTCTGACACTACCTACTCATAAAATGTAGATACTGTCTGTGTAACAAACCAAGATAATTAAAAGTATTCTATCAAAGTAGGAGAGAGACTAAGTAAATACATTTTTCTTGTATAGTTTTTCATTTTTGATTTTTTTTCTCACTTATCTTCTCTCGGTGATGTGTTAGCATAAACATACAATTTATATTTCTTAATTAACCAATTCATATTTTCCTAGAGATGGAATCACAGCTTATATAATCTGTTAAATGAAATTCTCAAGAATGTATTTTTAAATTTAAAAGATTTGAAGCTTTGAAAAGTATATACCTATATAAACATGTTTATATTATATATCTACATAATATTGTACTAACATTCTGAGTTTGATTCAATTTCACATGTCATCTACTAACAAAAAATTTTGTTGATTAAAAATTTAAATGAAATGGATTCATTTTCAGCGTGACGACTTGTTCATCAGTGTAAATTTGAAAAAATTACAAGAAACTTAAATTAATTTTCTATGAGGATTATTAAATTTCAAATTTATTTAAGTATAAAGCTGGAAAAAGTATATTCAAGATAATTTTCTTTTAATTTTCACTAAATTGTTGAGAGTTTCCCGCTTCTCTAAATTAATTTCAAGAAGTTTATGTAAAGGGACAAAGTCATACGTACATACATACACCATCAGTATGAATACGTTATTAATTGTAACTAGTATATTTAAATTCCAGTAAAGTTATTAAATTCTTATTTAAATTTAGACTTTTCAGATCAAAATATATAAATTAGCGTTTTAGAAAAGATAAGACCTACTTTTGTACTTACATAAAATCATTTGTTTTTCAATAACATTTTTTCTTTCCTAATTTTCCGAAATATAAAACAAAAAACCTTTTTTTTAAAACAAAACTCATTAAATGGATTTTATATTAACCCCACATAAAATATAACATGAAACGAGTAATTTTGGTCTGCTCCAAAATGAAGTACCCACGCAAGCTATTAAATCTTACAATTACAATTAAGTAAATAAATATTTCCTCAACACTTTATTATTTCAGATAGGAAAAAGTAGTGGCGTAGCGTGGGTTCATGTCACCCGGAGCGAAAGGTGAATTTGCCGGTAAATAACCTGGAATATTCTGTCCATAGATTCATCAAGCCAAGTAGTTGGATATTTTTTAAATGAACTTTACTTGATATTGGATTCTTGTAAATTAAATAACTTGCGAAATCAATGCTTGACTTAATTTGTCGTATATGTATGTGACTCGAATTTGGTTAAATCTCAAGTCAAGTTTCAAAAACCAAAACTTTTGTTTGCAACCCAAATTTTTTTACAAACAAATATTCGTCTAGCTCAGTGGTCGGCAACCCCTTCTAATTAGGTGCGTGCCACTAGGAAGAGAACACCTTTAGGTAAGGGGTGGGGGTGCAGAGGGTAGAGGGGTTGGATTTGTAAATAAGGCAACTTAATTTTTTTACAATTCTTACTTTAATGTAAAAATAAAATGATACAAAAATAAAGATAAATGATTTATGATCTTTTAATAGGGTACATGACAGTTTTTTTAAATCCGGTTATTATTGTTCGTATGCACCCACAACAGTCCAAAAGTGCGATATTTTTGTAAAAATTAAGTTAATTTCCTAAAATTTTCCATTTTCCTGCTTTATGTTCAATTTTATGTTCGCGGCAAAACGCCGATAAATGACATGGCGGCTTCTGTGGCGTCAGTGCATGGTAAATATAGCCAAATGCTCTCTGTTATATGTCACAACAAAGCAACAAGTTTGATAAGTTGGGTAGCTTTTATTGACTTTTCTCGTAAAAAAATGGATTCAAAATTTTATAAGTGGTGTATGGTGCCTCAATGAGAGAGTACTTCAATTAAAACACCTAAGAAGTTGTTCATATACGTCCCAAAAGATAAAAAAAATGAGAAAAAAGTGGTTACAACTCTCAAGGGGGGACGTATCTACGAAATCTTCTTGTTATTTTTGCAAGTTTTTATGTCGTTTCTTACATTTTTAAGTTATTTAAGACATGTTTAGTCATCATTGATTAAACATTTATGTTAGTACTTGCTTTTATAAAACCAGGCTCCATTTTTTTGGTAATAATATTAATAATAATATGAATATTAGTAGTAATAATATTGATTTCAACGAATCTTACTGAGCACAAAATAAAAGCGCGAAGAACTGATGGTTTGTGGCTGTCAGTGGTTCGGTCGTTTCAATTGACACAGACCTCTGACGTCACGAGCTCTGATTGGCGTTTAGTATCACGTGACAAATGTTTGAATTTTAAGACATTTATTTTATTATTTTAAATAATATAACTTTCAATATTACTTCAATAAGCGTGATTTTCTTAATCCTTACACAAAAATCTATCATCTAAATAACAAGTTTTCTTAGTTCTTTCTTACTGTCATGTACCCTATTATAAGCACGTTCAAAAAAGTGGCTTCCTTGAGGTTCAATTGTGGAGCCTAATCTTCTAGTATTAGGTTCTTAGTTAGAAATTTTTAATTTTGTTCACATTTCAGGATTTTCTTCTGTTAAGGTGAAGTGGGGTAAGTGCACCCTAATTTTGAGTAAGTTTAACTTTCACCCCATATATCTTTCATGTTTTATAATACTTTAACATTTATTGAAATTAACGAATACTTCCGCTTGTTAATACGCTTTAATTAACATTGACAAAACGTAAATTTCATTTGTATATTTGATTTATTCTTTTTTAAATTGTAAAAAATTCAAAAGCTATGCCCTTGCCCCGAAAATGGGGCAAGTGCATAACCTGTCTATTAAAACCGATTTGAAACCTTATATCTATACTACGGGGCAAGAGCATAACTATTGAAATGTTTGCTTTAAACGGTGCTTTCGAACTGATTGGCATAAATCGGGGATTTCCATTATTATTTCGGGGACATCTACGTGTATAGGATGTCATTACTTTTGGGTAAATGATTATATATATTATATCGACATTTCTCCCATATTATGTTAATACGAGCCCGTTAATGCACTTACTCCTCTACACCTTATACGATTTCTGTTTGAATTTATAACATACTTCTTTAGAGAAAACGTTTGCTCACAGTAGTAGTATGTTGTCCCAAAAATTTTTAAAAAAGCAAATGGGACCTTTTTCATACAAGGAAATCTGTCTGGCAGTTCTTGTCATGTTTTAGTTAATATATCTAAAAAAATATGAAAATGTTCTCATAATCGGATTTCCCTTTGCTGTGTCACTTAAAAATCTTCCGCGTGCCTGTGGTTGCCGACTACTGGTCTTGGTTTTAGAATTGAGGCGTCTAGTATCAAAACGACCAATGTGCATTCTGACTTATTTTTCAGGCCCGCGAAAAACCGTCGCCACTGCAGCTCAACAAAAATAAAACTAATTTTTGAAAAGGACTTTGTCTATAAGAAACATAAGTTCAAATAATATCCTGTTTAAAAATTAATTTTATTTTTGTTGAGCTGCAGTGACGACGGTTTTTCGCGGGTCTAAAAAATAAGTCAGAATGCATATTGGTCGTTTTGATACTAGACGCTTCAATTTATCACTTGCTAAAATAACATTGATTTTTGCCAATGCTAAAATAACTATGGAGCTAATGAAACCTTTCTCAAATTCATTGGTTCATTGGTTAATTTCGTCAAAGCATTTGAAAAGTATATTTGGCGCGAATATTTGAAAACATTTAACGTTATTGCAAAGAACTAACATATTAACATTTTGTAATTTCTGTTCCAAATTTAAGTAAAACATTTTGGTAAAATTTTGTTTAGACATTCGAAATTTACATAATCTTATATTGGTGGTGTACAATGCAATTTTCAATTTTATTTAATGAAAATCTTATATCATATCTTTATATATAAAAATCTTCTGTGCGTGTGTTTGTAATTAAACTCCTAAACTGGCTGGACCGATTTTGATGAAATTTTTGTGCGTTCAAAGGAACTCGAGAATGGTTTAAATTTACAATTAGATAATTTTTATTTTTTTTTTCGGAAATGATTTACAATTTGGATTCACAATTGGGTAGATGTTTTTTTTTAAATTTATTTTTATTTTTTTGTCCGGTAGGTAACGCTGAGATCAGATGCAGGAACATTTTCTTTACATTTGTTACAAAACGGTCCAGATTATTACAGCTTATTTTAAAAAGTTTGAAATTTTTACATTTAAGACGTGTGTACAGGACGTGTGTCCGCTAGTTATATATAAGTATACACCTATCCCCCGATTTACACTGAAGATAGGTTCCAGACAAATCCGTGTAAAACGAAAAAACTGCGCAATTAAGTCATTTATTCAAATGGAACAAGAGTAAAACATATCCAGAAACTTTAAACTAGGTATAGTTTGTCCAAAAAATGGCGTGATGTCGTAGTGAACTTATTTCAAAAATGAAAACAAAAATAGAAATAAGAAATAGAAAAAAAAATTTCAAAAAGTACCTGCTGAAACTTAACAAATTCAGGTATGTTCGAAATTTATTCGCTATCATTTTGAGGAACTAAGTATCAGCTTTTTCTTCTTGATTCGTATAATGTCACTTCCATCACTAGAATATTCCGAAATTTTCCTAGAAATTTTCCGAATTTCATTAGTTTATAAAACGCGTAAAAGCAAAATCGTGTAAAACGAGTACCGTGTAAATCGGGGGATAGGTGTATTATAATAATAATACTGACATCGCGAAGTTTAAGTTTTACACAGTTAAGATATTTGGTTTTCTGTAAAACTTCGCGGTGTCAGTAGTGTACATCAACAACGTAAATCTCAGGATGACTAAAACATAATTTTACCAACATTTTACTAGTGGCTATTATCATATGGTTTTGTTATTTTAAAATAAGAGCATTAGCATTATTAATGAGTTTTTGTACAATACAACTTAAAAATCTAATGCATATTGCATATACGTCATATACGTGGCCAATTTCAGCCGACACATCCTGCTCTCCAGCGCCAATTAGCAGTCACGGTATTTTTTTTTTTGAAACTTGTTCTCCTTATGTATACTAATTATACACTCCATAATTTCAATAAGTCAGTTGCGAAAAACCGACATCTTTCAATAAGTTGTGTGGCACTAGTATTCATTAGTTATTTTAAATTTAAAATTAATAAAATATAAAATTAAATTATGATAAATGGTGTTTTGCCGCTGAAAATCTGTAAGTTTTGGAGGGAATAAACCGGTACATCAAACCAACGAAAGATTTTGAATTAAATCAAGTGGAGAGCGTAAAACGAGGGCAAAATTGATATTAACTATTGATCCAGTGTTGTAAGTGCATATCAAAAATACCAAGAGTTCGGCAAAGTTATGGTCGAATTAAAGATCATGTTCGACAATTTTGGTTTTTTGAGAAAAATAACCTTGCTTCGCCAATCAATATCCATAAAATTTGAAAATTGTGACTCGATGGCTACCTATGTCACACAAATAGTCGAAACAGCTGAAAGTTTAAATGGCACGGGATTTACAATAACCGATCGATGAATGGGTGGAATCGTTATTATTAGCTGGTTTGTCCGAGAAATATGCATCTATGATCATTGCCATCATTGCTATTGAACATTCGGGTATCTCCATAAATCAAAGTTGCTTGACATGGAGAACATGGAGTTCGCTACAGCAGAGAGAACATGGCTGACATGGCTACAGATTGCTAAGCAAGTGGCGCCGCCTTTGGAGCAAAAAGTAATTAAAGCAGCTGAGTACAAACATGGTGGTCAGTCAAAGTCAAACAAAAACAATTATTTGTTACAAATGTAAGGAGGATGGACACTATAGAAATCAGTGCCCAATGTTGGAGGAGAACACCAGTTACAGTGTATTTAATATTGTTTTTCTAAATGGAAAGTTTAACAAGAGTGAATGGTATGTTGACTCTGGAACAAGTGTCCATATGACTGTGAATGAGTGGGCAAAGAATATGAATATCTGTGAGTGAACTAATAAAGAAGGGAAATAGTGTAGTATTTGAAGAGCATCATTGTTATACGACAAGAATAATGTTTTGGTCACGAAAACTGATTTGTCTGATGGTGTTTATTGGTTGAGGTTTCAGAATCAATTTTTTTTACTCCAGAGGTTTGTAGAAAACTTTGGCACAGATATCTAGCACATACCAACAGTCAAAATGTGAACGGCATTGTGGATTGTTTGAGCTATCCCAACATGTTCGCTAATACAAAAAAATTATGTATAATTTTCTGTGAGGGAAAACAAATCAGATTATCTTTTTTAATATTGACGAGCGAAGCGTGGACATTCTATACAAAATACATGCATATGTCTGTGGACCGATGGAAGTCAAATCCTTAGGTGGTGCTCGATATTTTTTTACTATTTGTAGATGATTATAGCCGAATGACCTTCATATACTTTCTGAAGCAGAAGAGTAAAACTTTCAAAAGATTTTAAATTAGTTGTTAGAAATCAGCAAAACAAAATGATTAATTTTTACAAACTGACAATGGTCTAGAATTTCGTAATAAAAAATTTCAAAACTAATTAAAAAATGCTGGTATAAAACATCAAAAATCGAATTGTTATGCACGAGAGCCGAATGGTTTATGTGAAATAACTAACCGTACTATGGTTGGGAAAGATAATGTTTATTGTACGATAGGCCAGAAATGTTGGGCTGAGGCAGTCAATACTGCTGTTTATTTGAAAAACAGTTCCTCTGCATCACGACTAATCTAACCCCCTTATGAATTATAGTATTGGTCAAAAATCTAACCTAAGTCATATTCGATTATTTGGAAGCAAACTCATGGTGCGTGTCTCTAAGAAGCGTCTAAAATGAGACAAGAAAGCCATAGAGCACATTTTGATTGGATATGGTGAAGATGTGAAGGGCTACCGTTCGTATGATCCTTCTAGAAAAATATTGATCACCAGTAGGGATGTAATCGTGATGGAGGAAGGAATCGATTCTATAGAAACTAATGAATTCGCAATCTGGATTCCGAATGACATGCCAATGAACAACATGAAAAAGGAGTGTAACGTTTCAGTGGGGGATTCCAGTCAGATAATGAAAAACCAAAGCAGGAGCTACCTGTAACTGATATGCGCCAAAGAAGACCTCCAGAGCGCTATAGTTTTAACGACATATGCATCTCTAGTCCTGTTCAAGCATTTTTTTTAGAAGAAAATTTCTTCTTTCAGCTCCTTGAGAGCCAGAGAAAGAGCAGTGGAAACGGGCGATGATTAGTGGCCAAGGCTTTTTCACAAAAACCATGGCTTTCCTCGACAGTTTTTTAGAAAAAAAAATTTTTATTATGACTGGATTATTTTGTAAATAAAAGGGGGGGGGGAAGGTGTTAAAATTATTATATATAAAGCAATTTATGATTTAAAATATTCTTTCCCCTCATATGAGAGGGAAGGCTACTTTGATTACTATTTTTTTAATGAAAGGTCAATCCAAATCAAATTAACAAATTTTAGTATAACAGGTCCCTGACAAAATTTATTTATTTTTTATTTTTCTACTTGGTCATTACAGTATACATACTATACTTATTACGTATACAGTATACTACTTTCCTAGAAAATTTCAAGCTTGAGAGTTGTATCCCAATTTTTAGATTGAAATATTGTGATTTATCTAAAATTGAATACTTTCAATTTTGCGTATCTCAGAAGGGATTTAAAAATCCAGAAAATATTCAGAAAGCGTTCCTTTATTGGGTGACAATAAGTTGTTAAAATTTCACCACTAAGACTTAATTAGCTTTTTAGTTTTAATTTTTTTTAAATAGTACAATTTGAAGCGGCACTAATAAATGATAAAACGTTGTTTGGAGTAAAATAGGCTATGAACAATACATTGTTCATTCAACTGTATTTTATAGTTCACAATTTAGATATGAACACTCACATGTCTGTATATTAGTAGGTACTATTGTAGATAGAATGGTTACACGTATCAATTTTAGTTTCTAACTTCTTCCAATCTTGATTACCACCCTTTTGCTAAGGACATATTTACACTAATTGTAAGTGAATAATTGTTGTTGCAACTTAAACTATCAAGTGAACTAATTAAGCTTATCAAAAGTATCTCTGATAGTAACTATGTTATTAGTCGGGTCCCTCTAAAGATTTGAGAGTCTCTCTTTAAAGTCTGCGTCATTTTGATTTGCTTTTTAATGTTGTGACTTGTCCTCAGAATTTTGTTAATATTAGGAACAATGCATTTGGATCTCCATAGTTGATTTGATTTAGCTGACTTTTCCAGTAAATGGAGATTAATTTGCCAAATTCCTTCCTCAGTTCTTCTTCGTAAGTTTTATTGCTTGCTTAGCAGTTAGTATTTGCTGTTGGTATTGCGCTGATTGATGTTTTTGGAGTCTATGAAGCTTTGAGATCAGCGCAGACTTGTTTTTCTGGAGATTTTTGAGTTTCCAAATTTAAGAACACTAACGTGTTTTTTGAATGTGGGAGCTGTTGAGTTTATTGTGTTTACTATACCTCTGTTTCTGTTTGAATGTGGTTTTCAATGTCTTCAACTGATATATTTTTGACATCTGGCAGCATGGAGGTGAAATTACTGAGTAGGTCTTTGGGGAGATGGTCCCAGCGAATTGGTTGGCTTGTAATTGAATCTTTCTTTGATGTGAATGATGTTGGATGGTAACTGAACTGCCGTAGTCTTTTGTCTCTATTTTATTGTTGATTAGATTATTACTAGTGATGTTCCGATTAGTCGGCGACTAGTCGGTGAAGCCGACTATCCGGCCACTTTCGTAGTCGGCGACTAGTCGGCAAAGAGCGCCGACTATCCGGCTTCTACTTCATATTTATTTCTCAATCAAATGTACCTATACATTACTCAATTACAATTAAACAAAAACCTTGATTGTTAATTTTTTTTTAAATTTATTTTATTTAATTATATTTTATTTTATCAGTCTCCAAAATTATTTATTAATGTAAAGAAAAAATTAAAAAATAAAAATACATATGAAATTTATCAAACAAAAATAGTATCTTAGCTATTAAACAAAACCACGTAATATCAAATTTTTGACAAACTAAAATATCAGCTTATATCTTTGCATCTATCTTTATATCTTATTATATTTAAATCACTTAATTATATTTTTTTTTAATTAATGGTAAATTATGGTGCAAAAAGACTAAAGTTTCTGCTCTATCTGGCAGCAATCGATTTCTTTTCGTTTCATATATGTTCCCGGCCTCTGAGAATAGTCGCTCACTGTAAACGGAACTTGCGGGACAACAAAGGTACATTTTAGCAATGCGCGACATTTCAGGATACCTACAACTGTTGCGGCTCCACCACAGAAATGGGTCATCATTGCGGTTGATGACCGGTAATGCACAGTAGGAGTGCAGTTCATGAGCTTCCTTTGACTTGTCATCTTGAACACCATCTATTTTTCGTGATGCAAATTTTTGGTAACATTCCCAAAAATTTCGGTGTGTTGCTATCCCTTTATTATCTGCATCAATGGAGGTGCTATATAGATCCTCTTTGCCACTGTCGCTCTCGTCATCACTCATGCTATTCTTCAGAGATTCCAATAAAAATTGAGACCTAATGGTGATAAGATCCTCTGTCTCAAAAAATTGTTGTTTATATCTTGGATCCAATAATGTAGCCAGGGTAAAGATTTTGTTATTCTTCAAGTCGAACCTACTCTTCAAATCATTTTCCAGCAGGACTTTCATTTGCATGATTTCTTTGTTTTCATCATTGTAAAGTTCTAGATATTTCTGTAAGGTTTTCAGATGAGGTATTACTTCAGACACTGAAGAGCAACTTAAACTTATAATCTTGGTAATCTCTTCAAATGGCTTCAGCAATTCAATGCTTTTTCCAAGTATTTTCCACTCTTCAGTAGACAAATTTTCGAAATTCACCGATGTTTCAGCCAGGTATAAAGAAGCAGCCCGTTTTTGTTCTAAAAGGCGAGATATCATATAGTATGTGGAATTCCATCTGGTACATACGTCTTGGACAAGCTGGTGGTCTGGTAAATTTAGTTCTTGCTGCAAATCATGAAGTTTTGACTGAGCTTGGTTAGAGTGGTTAAAGTGTGTGACAATTCGTCTCGATTTTACTAGTATTTGTGCCATGGCATCATATTTCAAAGCACTATTGATTGCCAATTGAAGAGTATGTATAAAACAAGGTACTCCTTTAAAAACTGAATCGTCAATTGCTTTTGTCACATTTCTACCGTTATCTCGCACAACGGCGTGAATTTTGGTCATATCTATATCCCACAAAGTTGGAATTTCTTCTAAACAGTTTTTTATATTACTGGCAGTATGTGTTTCAGGGAAATGTTTCATTTGCAATACTGCGTGATGATAATTGAAACTATCGTCAAGCCAATGAGCTGTAAAACTCAAAAAACTTTCCTTGTTATTTATGTTTGTCCACATGTCGGTAGTGACTGAAATTGCAGATGCACTCAGCACTCCTTTTCGTATTTCAGATTTAGTCTCTTCGTAAAGTTGAGGAATGATGTTTTCTGTGAAATACTTTCTGCCTGGTATAGTATATTTTGGTTTAACTTTTCTCATCAAGTTCCTAAAGCCAGTATTTTCAACAATTGACAACGGCTGGTTGTCAAGTGCAATCATCTCACCGATCGCAATATTGATGTCTTTTGATCTTGAGTCTTCACGTGACCATTGTACAGCAAAACTATCTTCAATATTTTGCTGACTTTTTTGACATAAACTGACCTCTGACGATACTGAAGTTGACGGAGTAGGCACTGCTGTAGGTAGTTCTTCTTGGATTTGCGACCGGGAGGAATCATCTGTGGTCGAACATTTGATCACAGAAACTAACTGAGGTAGCAAGGTTGGATGTCGGTGTTTGATATGGTTGTTCATGCTTGTAGTATTTGCTGTTTTTCCCTGCCCACCACGAGAAATTATCATTTGACAATGGTTACACTGAACTTTACGGGAATCATCGTCCAATTGATCAAAAAATATCCATATACGAGACTTTCTTTTTGACATGATTAAATTTTGAGCTCTTTCACTTTAATAAACAAAACTGTCTTTTTTTTTACATCCAAACACCGCTCTGACTTGTGCAATTAAAGCAAAAGTCAAGAAACAATGGGTTAACAATACAATTTTGAAAACATGTTTCGACTCGCTCACAGACGGCGGTTGCGACTTGCACGCGAATCAGTTGTAAACGAAGCAAAACGAAGCGTAACTAAAATTATCGAATACCTCCGAAACCGTGATCGGCTTGGCCGATTAGTCGGCCTCTTTACAACCGACTAATCGGCTAGTCGGCCAAACTCATAGTCGGCACATCTCTAATTATTACTTTATGATACAGCGGTCTAAAAGTGAGTTGTTCAGGGTGTAAGTTGGTCCATTGAACGCGTATAGGTCAGCTTCATAACGTGGTGCAGCTTCTTTTTCCCACTTGATCAGGTATTTACACCTTTTGTTGGTTCATTAATCTTCCCAGCCCTTCCTGCGAGTGTTGAGGTCGCCAACTAGCACAATATTAATTTTATTTTCTTAAAGCCGTAATTAATTACAGAGATCGTCTAGTTCATCTCTAAATGGTCTTTGATTTTCTGGAGTTACACGTAGGCCAATCAGATAGTTTTTTTTTTCGCTTGAGTTTTACGTGTTTCGAATAGAAATTATTATAAATTAGATGTATTTATTTTTATAGGAAGACGTACAAACAATTACTCTTCGTGTTTAATATTATTTTTGTATTAGAAATAATGTATTTAAATTGTATGAATTTACTGAACTTTTTAAACTTTTTGAACTTTTTGAATTTAATGACCAAGGTGTTGAAGTTACTGTTACTGCTGAACGGTACCAAGACATGATTTGAAATTTTCTTGTGCATGAAATGGAAGATCAAGGACTAGAGGATATGTGGTTTCAGCAAAATGGGGCCACAGCATACACAGCCTGTTCACATCAGTTCAATTATTGAATGACGTTTTTCCTCGAAAACTAATTTCGCGAAATGGCGATTTAGTATGGCCAGCCAGATCTCAGGATTTAACAGCACCAGACTTTTTCATATGGGTTTTTTTTAAATCAAAAATTTATGTGAATGGGCCCCAAACGTTTCAACATTTTAAAGACAATATTTGTCACGAAATTGAGGAAATTTAGCCTGAAATGTTACAGGATATCATAAAAAATGCCTTAAAAAGAGCTGAGAGTTGCATAGCGAATCGCCAGGGCCGTAACGTGGATTTTGTGGGCCCTGGGCAAGACCTTCAAATTGGGCCCCCTCAATAAAAAAAATTGAGAAAAAACTAACCATGGTTATAGTTCCTGTTCTTTCGCATTTTTAAAGTTTAGTAGGTATATTTTTTTATTTTATATTTATGAAGAAAAGCGAATTAAAAATCTATTTAAATTGCATTCTTCTTGCTTTTTTCTCCGCAAACTCATCAATTATATTATTAAAATCTATTTCTTGCACTATATTAGATTCAGTTGATATAATAGACAGGTTCGACAAACGCTGTTGTGAGAGCGACGATCTTTTTTTTTTTAACTCCTTGTTATAACTTTTTGCCTAGTCGGCATTATGGTTGGGCAGACACAGTGCAGAAGCTGACTAGAGTCAGATTAACTTGTCACGTGAATAAGGTTACCATCCTTTGATGGTCTTTAAAAACCATTCTTTTACTTTTATTATTACTGTGGAGATTAATCCTCCACTAAATCAACATGCCTCTTTCTCTTGAGCCTTCTTTGATTCCTGGTTGGAGGCAGATTATTTAGGTTTTCCCGTACAGTTGGGTTAGGGTGAGATGCAAATGTTTTGCTTAGCTTACAATAGTTGTCTTGGATAACAGCCTTCACTTCTGGCATTTCTAAGTCGTGGTGCAAAGTGGCACCTGTAACGTACCACGGAGCATTTCTCACAAGCCTCAAAGTCCTATTCTGAGTCACCTGTACTCGATTTATTTGGCTTTTTGATGCTGTACCCCAAAGCTCACATCCATACATCCAAACAGGTCTCACAACTTGAAGATATAAGAGTTGCCTCAGATGCTTGGATAAATCCCTGTTGCCAATTAGCCATTTAAGTTGCTTAAGTCGAGTACGTAGTCGAGCTGTGAGGCCCGTGATGTGTGAGTTCCAGGTGAGTCTGGAGTCAATGGTTAGGCCCAAGTATTTAATCGTGTCCACCCTGGGTACTGTTCTTCCGTCCAGAGTTATTGGGAAATGGTTTATTTCTGTTTTAAGGGTGAACAAGATTACCTTGGATTTCTCGGGATTTATACGGATTCTCCATTTTTTACACCACTCGTCGACCAATGCTGTATGCTCTTGAACTTTTTCTGCTACTTCAACGCAGTCCCCCTTGCACAATATGGCGACATCATCAGCGTATTGCGCCAATATTGTTGAATTTGATATAATAGACAGGTTCGACAAACGCTGTTGTGAGAGCGACGATCTTAAATAGTTTTTAATTAACTTCAGTTTACTTAAACTTCTCTCGTAAGAAGCGGTGGTGACTGGTAGGGTTAGAAATATTCTTAAAGCAACAACGATGTTTTGGTACGAGTCGACTAATTCGAAATCATGTATAGTCTGTAATAAATTTAGAGGAGTTGCTTCTTTCAAATTTTCCACCAGCCCACATACTTGAAATTTAAAACTTTCAATCTCACAGCTTAATTCGTGACTATTCAAATCTTTATCATATTTTCTGGATAAATCTGCCGCCGCCTTTTGTAATTCAACAACGCTCATTGATTCTAATGACGAGCCAAAAAGAAAAGAAAAATCTTCAAATATAGTTTTTATTTGTCTATAACGCCAGTCTGTTTCATTAAGTAAAATGTCAAAAATATTGTACATTTGCATTGCAAACAAGTTTTCTTGGTTGAGATTAGTAACACTTTCTTCTTTAATTCGCTTAGTTCGTTGATTAGAAAATTCAGCTTCAAGATTCATTTCCAAAGCGACTATTTGTGTATCCGAAATTATTTGTTTAAATCCTGCTTCCCGTAGTTCTTGTAAAGAGCAACGCAGACCATCAATTAATTTTGTTGCAAGGTATATTGATAGATTTTTGTGTTGTAAGGCTTTATTTGCACGGTCAACGCATTGTAATATTTTATTCCAAACATGAAGAATACATATAAATTTATAATTAATTTGAAATAGTGAGTTTAGAGTTTTGCATTTGACACTGCCTCAGAGTTTGACAAATCATCTTTAATTCTTTCAAGTTCTTTTTTTACTCTTGAAAGTTGCAAGCACAATGATGTTATAGCATTCGCCTTTGACGACCATCTAGTATCTGAAAACCCTTTCAGTGATAATTTTAAAAATTTCATAAGATTTTCCCAACGCGTCCTCGAAGAAGAAAAAAGTTGAATAATCTTTGGATAGTGCCAAAAAAGGTAACCATTCCTGACGTTGTGGATACTGCGTGAACACCAGCTAAATTAAGATTATGTACGGCACAAGGTACAAATATTACATATAGTGTGTCATATGGAAGAGGCATTATTCTCCTCAATTTGTTGGCGTTTGTGCTACTAAGTGGGGGTAAAGAAATCCCACGATCTGGCTTCACTGGCCCTGTCAGCTTTTTATTTATTGGGTGCTATTTAAAACTGCACACATTTTTTTTAAAGATAAGGTCTGTAAGCAATAAAAAAAATAGTGCCTTAAGTGCGTGCAATAGAATATTAAGTATTAAGAATTAAATAAATATGTTTTTTTTTTAATAAAAATTCTAATAGCATATTCTGGCCTTTTTGGGCCCCGTCTATCTAAACCACCAGTGGTGTTACTTATATATGTGATTTGGAATATTCATTAAAATACGAATGAAAATAATTGAGATAATTTTTATCGAGGTCTTCTTGGGCCCCTCCGGGCCCCCCTGGGCCCTGGGCAAGTGCCCCTATTGCCCCTGCCTAGTTACAGCCCTGCGAATTGCGGTCACCAATTTAGCCGATATAATTTTTCAATCATAACGAAAAGACCAAATAAACTTTTTATGAAAACCAAACCTACTTATCTTTTCTTTGAACAAAGTTATAGGCAATCAAAATGGTAGCGGGACTTTTGCCCCCCCCCCCCCCCCCCCCGTGTTTGAATAAGAAGTTTCTGAATAAGATCGACTCGCATTTTTCAGGGTTAATTCTCAGGTTCCATTGTTGATAAAATTTGTTAATTTTGTTAAGGAGCTCATTTAGTTCGTCTTTAAGTCGATCGGGGTTTGTTACGGAAATATAAGCAATGAAATCATCTGCAAAAGCTATTCCACGTTTGTTGTTGTCGGAGTTCATTCCAAACATCCTTAGTAGTTTGGCTGCGTAGATATTAAATAAAATCGGCGAGTAAACTGTGCCCTGTTGAAGCCCTTCGTAAATTGTAAAAGGTAATGAGGATAGGTGAGAACCATCCCATGTCCTGAATGTATTTCCATGTAACATATGGAACAGATAGATCACCCATTCCACGAAGTTCGCCTTGCTGAGTGTATATATAAGGCCTGTCAGCCATACCGAGTCGAATGCCTTCTCTAGGTCAATCAGGACCGCTGCTACATGTTCCTTGTTATGTAGGCTTTAGTTGCGTGGATAGTGGAGTGTTTTCTTTTGAAGCCGTATTGTTGGTCCGTCATGATTTTGTTATTTTCGTACCATTTACTACTTATTTTGTTGATGTGGATTTTATATGTTTCTCCTGAATTGCTGGTGAGGCTAGTTGGTCTATAATTAGCTGGTTTCGTCGGATCCTTATTCTTTTTTAGAATTGGCAATACGTTTGCAGTTTTCCAGGCTCTCGGGAAGTACGCGTTATTCAGAGCGTTGTTAAAGATAATCACCAACGAGTCAGGAAGGTGTGTTAGGACGATAGGTGGGATGTTATTGGGGCCGTTGGATGTTTTGATATGTAAGTCAATTTCTGCAATTGTTGGATTTCTGTCTTCTGGAGGCATGGCAGTGTAGTTTTTGTGAAGTGTTTTGGTAAATCGGTCCCATTTGGTTATTTTGTAGTTAAACCGTTTGATTTCGTCAGTATGGGTAATGTTGGATGGTAGTTGTATTATTATGACTAGTGCTCGGTGGTCGCTGTCGTAGTCTGTTGTCAATATTTTATTATTTATTAAGTTGTTGATGTTGAGGTTTGAGATGCAGCAGTCTAGTAGTGAGTTGTTTGACGTATGTGTAGGTCCATTGGGAGCATATATGATGGCTCTATAGCGAGGCGCAACTTCCTTTTCCAATTTTAAAAGGTATTTTCCTCTTTCATTTGTTAATGAATCTCCCCAGTCCTCTCTGCGGGAGTTGAGTCGCCGGCTATTAGGAAGAATGAATTCTCATCGTCAAGGCGTAATTTATTGCAAAGTTCATCTAATTCGTCTTTCAATGATCTACGATTTTCTGGAGTCGCATATAGGCTGATAAGGTAGGTATTTTCTTTTGGGTTGTGAGGATTATGGATGGAAATTATTGTGTATTCAATTGATTTGTTTTTGGCGGATGATGGATGTGAAATGACTTGATGTCATTGGTCAAATGGATGCTGTTGTCTTTAATTGCTATGGCCGTTCCGCCACCTTGTCTAGCATTAGGCCTATCGGTTCTTGTGATTGAGTATTTTCAGAGTGTAAATTTATGTGACGCGTTTAATTTAGTTTCGGAGATGAATACTACGTCTGGGTTGTGTTGCTGTATTCTGGTGGTCAGTTCTAGTCTCCGTTTGTTGGATTGAATGGAATTAACGTTTATTGCCATGATTTTAAGATTGCTTGGTGAAAGTTGGTGGGATTGGATTTAAGCTTTACTTTTGCAGTTTTTATAAGTAACTGCCATTATGTATACCAAGGATGTTATAGACAAAGTCTAATCTCTCATTAACCCTGCGGAATTCTTGTGCAAGGTTAGTGACGCTTCTTTGCAACTCTACTGCCCACGCTGGAGGCGCTAGGGGGTTGGCTGTTTGTTGGTTCAGTTGATGTGGATGGTGTTGTGGTATAGGTTTTGGCTCTTGATGCTGGTTATATTCAGGGTTTGGTTGGGTGCGTCCTCTGGTTGCTTGGCTGAATGATACTCCTGGCTGGACTAGTCTCGGGATTGACGGGTTGGAGTTGTTAATTGGCTGTTGTGAGCGTTTGACCTGTTGGAGTTTTTGTTGCTTGGCTAATTTAAAGTAGGGGCACCCCTGGTAGTTGGCCGGGTGTCCACTTTGTTTACAATTAGCTCATATTAATTTGATTTTATCATCCTCTTTGGATATCCTGCATTGGTCTTGTGGGTGATTTTCGCTGCATTTGACGCAGCGATAGTTCATGTCGCAGGAGGAAGTGGAACGTCCTACTCGTTGGCATCTGGTGCATTGTGGGAGTTTGGGCTTTGGGCAGCAGACGATTTTTATTTGTGTCAGGTTCTTCAGGCTGCTATTTGGTGAAATTTGGACGATGTAGTGCTTTCGTTCCTGTTCAGTTCTGGTTGATAGTTTTTTTTTTTACTTGGATAATTTCTATATTCGGGTCACTAATTTCTTTTAGTTCCCTGAATATCTCTTCATCAGTGAATTTTCCAAAAATGTTTTTGAGTAGGCATTTAGCATTTAGACTTTGGAGGATGTCGGTTGTTATTGTGTGTGTTGCATGGATCGTTGAATGTTTTCTTTTGAAGCCATATTGTTGGTCAGGTATGATTTTATTATTTTCGCACCATTTGTTAATTAAAATGTTGATATGAATTTCATAAGTTTTCCCTAAATTACTGGTGAGGCTAATTGGTCTGTAACTAGCTGGTTTCGTTGGATCCTTATTTTTTTTTTATGATTGGCAATACTTTTGCAGACTTCCAGGCTCTCGGAAAGTACGCGTTGTTGAAGATTATCACTAGCGCCAACACCAACGAGTCGGGAAGGTGTTTTAGGACGATCGATGGTTTATTATCGGGGCCACTGGATGTTTTATTGGGGAGTTTTTGCAGTATTAATTTGACTGAAATTGGTCACAAAACTTGAGTTGACAATTGGTGATATTTGACGGTTGTGACGCTCTATTCTCTGGGCTGAAGGAGGTGTAGGTGATGTTTTGTTTTTTAATTTCTTCAATTTGTTCTTTTATGTCGTCAACTGTTGTATCAACTATCCTTTTTAACAGGGTGTTTGTGTTGAGGTGACAATGACATTGAGTTTGTCTGTTGGATCTGTGATGTTGATAGTGTTATTTGCTGGGTCTGTCTGTAGGTTTGTGTGCTGTACTGTTTCTTGGTTGATTAAGTAAGGATCAGCGTCAATGATTTGGTTTGAAATTTCTATGTTGTGGCTGGCTCTCAGTATTTTGTTGATTTTAGGGAAAAATGTATTTGGGTCTCTGTGGTTTATTTGGCTAAGTTGGTCTTTCCAGTAATTGGTAATCGATTTACTTAATTCCTTTCTCAGTTCTTCTTTTATTTGTTTTATTAGGTTTTTGGTGAAAAATATTTGTTGTTTGTAGTGTGGAGGTTGGTGTTTATGTAGTCGATGTAGTTTGGAGATTAATGCCGACTTGTGTTTATGGAGTTTTTTGATTTTTGAATTTAAGTATTTCAGGACACTGTCATGTTTTTTAAATGTGGGGACTGTAGTTTTGATTGTGTTTGTTATTGTGTCAGTTACTGTTTTGATATGTGAGTCAATTTCTTCAACTGTTAGGTTTCTGTCTTCAGGAGGCATGGCAGTGTAGTTGTTGTGAAGTGTTTTGGTAAATCGATCCCATTTGGTTGCTTTGTAGTTAAATCGTTTGATTTTTTCAGTATGGGTAATGGTGGATGGTATTTGTATTATTATGATTAGTGCTCGGTGGTCGCTGTCGTAGTCTGTTGTCAGTATTTTATTATTTATTAAGTTGTTGATGTTGAGGTTTGAGATGCAGCAGTCTAGTAGTGAGTTGTTTGATGTATGTGTAGGTCCATTGGGGGCGTAGATGGTGGCCCTAAAGCGAGGCGCAATTTCTTTTTCCCATTTTATAAGGTATTTTCCTCTTTCATTAGTTAATGAATCTCCCCAGTCTTTCCTGCGTGAGTTGAAGTCGCCGGCAATCAAGAAGAATGAGTTCTCGTCGTCAAGGCGTAATTTATTGCAGAGTTCTTCTAATTCGTCTCTAAATAATTATATCCTACGATTTTCTGGAGTCGCATATAGGCTGATCAGGTAGGTTTTTTCTTTTGGTTTGTGAGGATTGTGGATCGAGGTTATTGTATATTCAATTGATTTGTTTTTCGCGGATGATGGATGTGAAATGACTTTATGGTTTATGTTGTCTTTAATTGCTATGGCCGTTCCGCCACCTTGTCTAGCATTAGGCCTATCGGTTCTTGTGATTGAGTATTTTTGGAGAGAGAATTTATGTGACGCGTTTAATTTAGTTTCAGAGATGAATACTACGTCTGGGTTGTGTTGTTGTATTCTGGTGGTCAGTTCTAGTCTCCGTTTGTTGGATTGAATGGAATTAACATTTATTGTCATGATTTTAAGACTATCTTGTTGAAAGTTGGTGGTATTGGAATTCAGCTTCTCGTTGCTTTTGCAGTTTTTATTAGTAACTGCCATTGTGTATATCCAGGATGTTATACACGAAGTCTAATCTCTCATTAACCCTGCGAAATTCTTGTGCCAGGTTAGAGACGCTTCTTTGCAATTCGGCAGCCCACGGTGGAGGCGTTAGAGGGTTGTCTGTTTGTTGGTCAGGTTGATATGGAAGGTGTTGTGGTAAAGGCTTTGGCCCTTGATGCGGATTGTATTCAGGGTTAGGTTGGGTGCGTCATCTGGTTGCTTGGCTGAATGATACTCCTGGCTGGACTAGTCTCGGGATTGGCGGGTTGGAGTTGTTAATTGGCTGATGTGGGCGTTTGACTTGCTGGAGTTTTTGTTGCTTTGCTAATTTCAGGTAGGGGCACCCCTGGTAATTGGCCGGATGTCCACTTTGTTTACAATTAGCGCATATCAATTTTGATTTATTATTCTCTTTAGTAATCTTGCATTGGTCTTGGGGGTGGTTTTCGCTGCATTTGACGCAGCGATAGTTCATGTCGCAGAAGGAAGCTGAATGCCCCACACGTTGGCATCTGGTGCGTTGTGGGAGTTTAGGCTTACGGAGTTTTTCCCATTTAATTCTTTGACAACAAACGGCTTTTATTTGTGTCAGGGTTTTTAGACTGCTATTTGATGAATTTTGGACGATGTAGTGCTTTCGTTCTTGTTTCCGATCTGGTTGGTAGTTTTTTCACTTTGATGATTTCTATACTCGGGTCACTAATTTCTTTTAGTTCCCTGAATATATCCTCATCAGTGAACTTTCCACAAATGTTTTTGAGTAGTATAGTAATTAATATGTCTTTTTTTTTGGTATATGAATAGAATTCAAATTTATTTCTAAGAGAGGATTTTATTTTGTCATGGGTGCTGTGATCTTTAGTGGCTATTAACTGTGTATTATTGTTGACGTAAATAGTGAAAGAGTTTTTGTTTATGCCGTTCATTGTTAATGCAGTGATGGTGTCATTTATGTTGCCACCATTTATGTAAATTGGTGGTGGTTTATAATTTTTGGTTACTGTTTTTGGCTGTTGGTTGTTGAGTCGGTAGTTCCCTCTGTGATTTGAGTCAGTGGTTCGAATTGATTGTCGAGTTGCATCGTTGATTCGTTATCTTGTGGTGGTATTTTTGCGAATTTTTTGGGTTGTTGCCATTCCTGGTTTTGGTTCTCTGCTGTAGTGGCTGTTGAAAGTGATTCCACGCTTGATGAGGTGGTTCTTGCTTTTTGTTTGTCGGTGTTCGTGTTAGGTTCATAGATTTCTTTGGATTGCGCTTTGTTATAGATTCTTTCTATAACAATACGCGCTGGGAAGATTTCCTGGGTGGATTGCTGTCATGAGATCTCTCTACTGGATCTATTGCGACTTTCTTCTTGTTGACGGTCCCCATCGTAGACGCGAGGCCGAGTGGCCCTCTGTCACGGAAAAGTCCGGAAATTTCGGTGTTATTATTCTGGTGACGGATGTATTATCAATCAATAACACAATAAAACTAGACAACCCTTCAATGGTGAAGAGATTTGTCTTCATATACACTGTAACTGTGATGCCAATAATGCGAAGCAGAACATAACCTCTTTACGGCCTGACAGTTCGAGCGCTGTCATAAGACTATCAATAATGGAAATTCAAAATTAGTTGCAACGGCGCCCGTTAAGTGAGACAGCGAATTCGTGCCATATCCCTTTCTTTCTATTCTATTTTCATACCCTAAATCAAATAATTTTCCAAACATTTTTAGTTACTTAAGTGCCTAAAATCCGAAAAAAGTTTCACTTGCATCGTGGTTTCGTAAAACCACACAATAATTTTTTTTTAATATAGCTGTATCGCCAGATGCAACCAGATCAATACTGTCGGCTCGTGTAAACATTAATCAGCTTTTAAAAGACCTAAAGTTAGCGAGTCGGCGATCTCGTTATTTTCCTTTACTAAATTTTGGCATTCTATTTTAAATAAGTGAATCAAGTAAGTAAGAAATTCATACATTGGTGTAAACAGGTGTGTCGCGAAAATTCTTGATTCTTTTACTGTGTCGTGGCCAGAAACGTTTGGGAATCACTGATGTATACGAACCTACATCAATCTGCACTAATTACCTTAACGGCTTTTTTTCAATTAGTTTTGTTTCCCAGGTCAGCAAGAAGCTATATCATGGGAGTGTGAGAGTTTATTTTTTTCACTTTAGATTACTCTATATATAGGCGGAATGCCCGAAGCACTGCACTAACGCACTAACAATCACTTTTTATCGCATGAATTTCAATCTCTTTTATCACATGAATGCCTCACAGTCCTGTGGGAGTTTTGGTTTCAGTCTACTCTGCACCTTGGTGCCGATGTGGTAAGTGTTATCATGGTTTGCGAGACTGTTGGGGTACCGTTCCGTAAGTTTATGATGAAGTCCAGTATTGTGGGAACGTCACATTCGCGGTGGAGTTGCGCCTTTGTGACAAACCATGGGCTGTTGGTGCATATTCTTAAGAACTTGTTTTGGAATGTTTGTATCCGTTTTAAATTTGTGCTAGCGGTTGGGCACAATACTTGTGCTGCATATGTTAGTAGCGGGCGCAGAATGCTTTTATATATTAGCATGGAAGTATCAATCCTTTGGGAAGACCTCCTGTTTATTAGTGGATACAACGTTCTAAGACGTGCATTCGCTTCTGTTAGTTTTCGTTCTATGTGTATCCGCTAGGTCGGGAATCGAGATGTACACCCAGGTATCGCATTTTTGGGGGTTGAGTTCAAGATGCCACGTGTTTAACCAATTCTCCACAGTGTTAACAGCTCCCTGTAATTTTTCAATCGCGTTGTCCAGGTTTTTGTCCTGAGTGATCAAGCACGTATCGTCTGCAAACATGGCTACATGACTATCAAGGGAATTAGGGATATCGTAGCAGTATATGTTAAACAATGTTGGTCCCAGTATTGACCCCTGCGGTATTCCTGACGATATTTGCCGCATTATAGATTTTGCTCCGTTCATCGTGATGCTGAATGTACGATCCCGGAGGAATGATTTGAGAATGCATTCAATATAAAAAGGCGATTGAATTTTGTTAAGTTTCTTGATTAGGCCGTTGTGCCAAACTGTGTCAAATGCATTTTTGATGTCTAGGAATACAGCTGTTGTGTATTGCCTTGATTCAAATCCTTTAACGATTAATTCCGTAATCCTGGACAGTTGATGGTTGATCGATCTCCTTTCTCTAAATCCAAATTGGAGTGAAGGTAAAATTTGTTTTTCGGTTAGGTGGGTTTTAAGCCTTGTTAAGATCGATTTTTCCAATAGCTTCGAGAAAGAGGTTAATTAGAGCAACTCTATCATTCCTATATACTATATAACCAGGACAAGTGAATTTTTCTGTTTCGATCAGGTGAGTTTCAGATATACAGGCTACGTCTACTGAATATTTTGAAAGCAAATCAATGAAGGTGGCACGTTTTGACTTAAGACCATTTGCGTTCCAGTTACGGAGGGTTAATTTATTGAATGTAATGTTTTTATTAATTTTTAAGGATGTTTTCAAAAAAGTTCATAAGAAATGTTTTAATTAGAGGAATAAAGGGTTTTATAAATGAAATTATGGTGTGAAATAGGCTATTAAGGGATGTAGGTATTTCTTGCGTTGGGTTATTTGTGTTTTCGTTATTCTGTGTTTGCTCACTTGTGCTGGGTGGTTTTGGGTGGCCTCGTTTGATTGCGTTAGCGCAGGAGATTGGATTTGTTGAATTGTTAATATTATCGGTGGCACTTTGAAGGGTGGAATTCGGCTTTTGATGAGCTATTTCGTTGGGAGATATGTTTTGAATGTCGTTGGTGTTGTATTGTTTCCGGGTGTAGATCCCATTTTTTTTTTGTTAGGCAGATTTGAATATTGGGCATCCATTATAGTTGGTCGTTTGGCCCTGTCCGCAATTCACACACGTTGGTTTTTTGTCAGGTTAAAGTGAACAATCTTTGAAGTGGTCGTTTTGCGGGCATTTGACGCACCTAGAATTTAAATAACAGAAGTTTCGAATATGCCCGAATCTTTGGCAATTCGTGCATTGTGGTATTACATTGTTTAGTCGACGAACTTCGACTTAAACTAATGCACTTCGTATTGATTTTATTTCAAATATCTGTTTACCTTTCAGATTACCAAGAAGGTCGACAATGCAGATGGCCATTGGCTCTTTTGCTTTGTTATATAACCGAGCAACCTTAACGATTGGCAATTGGGGGTTTTTAAGAAGCAGATCGTCTTTTATTTCCTCATCACTGAGGGAGTAAGGCAAATTTTTAATGACCACTGATAGTTTATGGTCGCCTGGACTCTTGAACGTATGAAATTTTTGTTTTGTTTGCTCAAAAAATTTAACTAAGCTTCTAAAATCCTCAATATTTGTGGTGTTAATTTGTAGTAGTTTACCTTTTTGAGCAATATTGAATTCATTTTTTCAATAATATTTTTGAATCAGATTCGACTCGTTGGTAATTCAAATGCCTCGTGTAAATAGATTGGAGGTATTTTGATTTGTTTTTGTTGAATTTCTTGGCTTGCACAATCTATGATCGATTGTTTTTCTTGTCGAATCAGATCTTGCAATGGCGGAAACCAATTTTTTAATTTAATTGAATTTAAATCAAGCGCATATCTTTTGCCCTCATTTTCATCAACTTTGTTTTCGGGATTTTTACGTTTGCTTTTTTATTGTTGGAATTAAGTGTGAACTCTTCGCTGTCATCGATGTTGGTTGTAGATAAAATTGACGTTAGTTGACGGTGGAATTCATTGTCATGATCATCCGACCATGATACAATTTCATCTAGTTTAGGATCATAGGGCATTTTGATTTTTTTTTTTTTTGAAAACAACACTATGGGATGAATTAGAGTTTGTCTTGTAAGGTTCCTTCCTCTCACTTTTACGCGAGATGCCTTACGTTGTGATAATCGCACGTCACTATCTTTTCTCAAAATTTCTGTTTTTAACGTCTTTGAGCGGAATAATAATGGATTTGAATGTTCACAAACATATATATACACATATATATACACACACACAGTTGCACACACAATAATTAGATATATATTTATTTTATTTATATATATAAAAATGAATCGCTATTTCCTTGGTCATCGCATCACGCGTGTACGGATGAGCCAATTCGGATAATTTTTTTTCTAAATATTCGTGTAAGCTAATGGTTCTTATGGAGAAAAAAATTGAAAAATTATCCAGAAAAGTGTCAAAATCCCATTTGCTTTTTTGAATTTCAAACAATGGAACTTCAAATTATATAATTTAAGTTATTATTGTGTTGTAATATAAACTTTAAGTCACTTTAAGTCCACTAATCTTAATTGAGGCCTATCTAAATAGTTCTTAATTTTAAGTTTTGTCTTACTGTAATTATCTCCCAACTGGCTACCTAATGTTAACGAAGAAGGAGTTGTTTTTAGTCTCTTAATTTTGTTTCTTTTTATTCAAGACGATCATGACCTTTCAATCTCTTTGCCTTCAATGTTCTATATATTTTAGAGAAACATTTTAAGCGCTATGCATTTAATTTTACCCATTGCTTTATGAATTTTTCTATGATAAACTTAAATTTAGATGTTATTTATCATCAATATTTATGGTAGTTATTGAATAAAACGTTTTCTGAACCCACTATTAGCAGACAAGGTAACAATCAGGCAAAACAACGTATGCCGGGTCCGCAAGTTATGTATATCTTTCAACAAACAGCATAATAAGAGATGTATCTCGTATCACGGTCCGAGAGCGACTCTCCTTAACGGCTTTAATTCTGTAAAAATCACAAAGCTTTGGCGGTTGAAAACTATTTCAGTTTTAAAAAAAAGATGACCATTGCAAAATTAGTCACTTTTCCAAAAAAAATATATAAAATTAAAAAAAAAATTGGCCCATGAGGGGATCGAACCCGCGACCTTCGCGTTATTAGCACGACGCTCTAACCAACTGAGCTAATGGGCCAGTTGAAAATTTGTTCTGATTTGTGCAATTTCAACTTTTATTTATAGTTTGTGTTTGTACCATGTCGATTGTGAATAGTGAACTATGTAGGTACTATTTCTCGAAATATAATTGCATGCGCCAATTACCACTTAAATTAATTATAAATTGAATAAGACTTTTAATAAGACTTCTTACTTTAAAACTCCATAAACAGATGTAGGTATAATTGAAATGACTTATAAGCGTTTAAATAAATTTCGGTAACCAATTCCTGATATTCAACTTCAGTAAAACCTTAAAAATCGTTTTGCTTAAAATGATAAAATTGGACTTAATTCATTATATGTACACAATCGACACAGATAAATTATATATTCGTTTTTTGTTAAAGCGTTATTTTCAAATTTTTAAGGAAAATATACGTTAGGTATGAATGAACGTATTATTGTTAGAGAAAGCTCCAACCTAATGATTGTAAGTTTTCTTATTCTGTGTTTCCACTTTCCTATAACAAAGGTTGCAACCTGACACCGAGCGATAAATATAAAATTAGCTCTTATATTATGATGTCAACTTTTAATTTATTTTATGTGAATAATCAAATTTATAATATTATTACCTTCTTGCACCAGGTAATATTTTAACTGGTAATAAATGCAATGTTGTAACGTGGAATTTTGCCACGCGGGGCGAACAATAAATTTATCGGTCTTGATTTTACCAAATAATCAAAATTTAATTTCTAAATCTAATAGTTAATAGGAAACGGATATAAGAGTTTTAAGAAATTGTTAAAGTTAATCACAAATTAATAATAGTTTGACGTTATTTCTAAGCTATAGTTTGGTATCTACAAGTACTACAATCAGTCATATAGGTATCTACCAGAGGCGTGCGGTCCATACATGCTGTAGATGCGCCGCATGCCTTGGGATTGAGACAATTTAAAAAATATTAAAAAGTAAATACTAAATATTGTTGTCATTTACACATTTTTTTTAGTTTACAAAATTATGAAACATGTCGCTCATAATATTGGCATAGAATACCACATAAAATGAACGGCAAAAGCCGAATTAATGCGCAGCGACCGTCGCATGCGATTGCTTGGCTAGAATTGGTCGCGCATGCACACTAGTATGATTAAGTTTTATCTCTCGGCGTTTCACATTGAAGGTTGACGTTACTAATTGCTACTCATTGTTACTGATACTGTTCGTGACTTATTTTGATTTATCTACCCAGAGGCCATACACATGTTCTATTCTTTAGGATAAGAACTATTTTTGTGATTTTTAAATACATTATATGATGCGGTTATAGATGATTTTTGTAAGAAGGGGCGTTGAATAGGACTAATTTTTAAAAATAAATACATAATATAATACCATGTTTGCTAAGTAAAAAATAAATTTAAAATTTTTAGTTTTTATTACCCCCTTCCCTTCTGACCGCATGCCCTGTTTTAAAAATTACCGCACGCCACTGGTATCTACCTAAATATTTTTTAGCTATTCAACTTTAAGTGTTATCTACTTTTAAATTATTTGAAAGTTTTATATTGATTTCGGGTACGGTTACTGATAGATTTTTTTTGGATACCTATCCTATATAGTTACCTATACGGTTACGGAACTTCTTATAATCCCTGTTTCAAATAAATAATAACCTACTCTAATAGTCGTGTCGATGAATGGTTCATATAGTACGTTGGAATGAGAAGAATTTTTGTATATCGGATCTTGTTAAGACTACTTAGGAGATAAACATATAGACACTTCACATTCCTGGGGGTTGCACCGGGTGGGAGTTGCTACCTACTGGAGAGGTCCCATAGTTTGCTTTTTTGCGTTAATATCAAAAACGGTTGATTATAAGGTAGAAAAAATTAGTAAAATTAAAGTTAATTAATTTTACAATAAGTTTGTTTCTTTTCCATTTTGTCTCTATTTCTGATAATTTCTGAGATACGTTTACAAAGTTGCAAATTTTGCAAAAAAATAATAACATAATCAACAGGTTTTGAATAAAAAAAGTTTAGGTAATACTGCATTAGATAATTAAAAATTCCTAAAGCCAGAAGCAAATATTATTAAGCCCACTTAGTGGCGCAGTGGCTAGAGCTCTCACCGCTACATATGCGTCGAAGTCGAACGATCCCCGTCGAATCCCTAGAATGTTCTGTGTGTAAGACATTCGTGAATAGCCTGAGATGTTAAAACGACGTTAAAAAAAAAACAAAACAAAATTAGATATTAATTATTTTTCGAATCGCTTTTGCTATAAAGTAATCACAGTCGCCCTATAGTATGCTGAGGCCCTTGGAGCTACAGAAAAATTTGGAGTTCTAAAAAAAAAAAATTAAAAATGAATGTAAACAAAAAAATGTTTCTGTTATGATTTTGTTATGTTTTATATTTGGGGTCTACGTGAGAAATGTATACATAGGGGTCTCGTGCTTCCTAATAATAAGTACGATATTGTATGACATATTTGATAAGATGCTATGAGTTCTTGTATTGTGAAACATTTATTCGTGTCTTTTCCTTTTATTATGAAAAGATGTAGCTGAAAGAACTCAAAAAATTTTCAAGTTAATGAAAAACGATTAACACGAAAACATTAACTACAAAATTCGGTTAAGCGAAATAAGAATCGCTTGTCTAATGAACAAAATATACTTGTTTACCAAAAAAAAAAAAATGGTCATTATTTGTCGCAAGCTATAGTTTAACACTCACTCTTTAACTTTAATTGCAATCATTGAGTTAAGACCCCCAACAGATTTTGGACAATTTATCATAAATGAAATTAAAAGCTCGTCTACAATGAAGACCTCTTTCAGAAAAACATTAAAAGAAGTTAAGGTGTTATGAGATTCATTACTTGACTTGATTTCAAAGCTATACTTGACCTGAATTTGACTTACAATTAAGTAAAATATTAATACTTAAATGTCAAATCAAGTTAATTATTTACATTGCAAGTAATTTAATTTACAAGTCAACAACAAGTACAGTTCATTTTGAAAAATCTAACCACTTGACTTAATATATCCCTATGTATTTTGTACAAATGTAGATTGAATGTTGATTCCTAAAAATGAAACATAACAAAAATATGAAATTAAATAAGAAAATATCTGCCTGGTTTATTTTTTAAGACAAGATTCATTTAACACGAAAAATATTTAAATTACATGAAATGAAGCGTATTACTAATGTTAAATCTATAATGTAGGCACATAACGAATACCTACTAAGTACGGAGAAATAAGTTCAAGTAGGCACTACAGATGCATATTCACTATGTTAATAGAAAACATCTTCTTAACGATGGCACGAGACATATTTAAATATTATTATGTGTTTAATAGCTTGAAAATGAAGTTACACAGAGAGTTAATATTATGTAATATATTTGAATTCAAAAAAAACAATTCAAACTAAGCTACACTCGGTATATATAAAAGTAAGCAAAATATCATTGTATGTAGGTATATGATATAATCTTTACATAGTATAAAACAAAGTCGCTCCCGCTGTCTGTTCCCATAGATCTTTTAAACTGCAACACAGATTTTAATGCAGTTTTCAGAAACTGATAGAGTAATTCAAGAGGAAGGTTTGTAGGTATAATACATGCATATTGTAGTAGAGAAAAGTCGGAAAATTCAAAGATTTATAATGTGATGTCATAACCAAAATATTTTTGGTACTTACAAAACCCTCTTTGTTTGAAAAAATACAAAATAAAAGTTGTTTGCATTTAATGCGTTTAAAAACTAGAGCAAGTTTAAAAAAAAGCATTGGACCCATTTTTAGAAAAAATTTAAAAAACTAAAAAACCCATAAAACAAAGGGGGCCACCTACTGGCGCAGTGGCTAGAGCAGTAGTTCTCTTCACTTCATGCGTTAAGTGGTTCTGGGTTCGATTCCCGTTGAATCCTAGACTTAAGATTCTAGACATAAGATATAATTGACCAACAGAAAGTTTCTGTGTTTAGACAGTCGTGATATGACCAGTGGCGTAGCGAGCTTAACTGGCGCCCGGGGCACAATACTTTTTAGTACGCTACGCATCTGGATATGACTTTAGCTGTTAAAGCGACTTAAACACCAAAAAAAAAAGGAGGGCTTCTTGTCAACCGATTTCAACCAAAAGATACGCAGCATAACTTGATGTAATATAAGAAGGCAAACATTCAACACAGACAGAAATTTTTCTAAAAATCACTTTTTTGGTTTCAGGGGACCTCAAAACGTGTACGGGTATATCCGGTGAAAACTCGAAATTTTAAATTCGACCCAATTACAATACATCATTCACTATATAAAGTAAAAATATTAAATTTTGATTAAATTCATCCATACAAACGAGTATTTTAAATGACTGACTAAAATACAGGGTGGGGTAAAACAAACAGTGCAGTTTTGAAAGGCTATTAAAAAAAACTATGCAACTTACAGGAATTATATTTATTTAATTTTATTCGTTACATCATGCCATTTTATTTATCAAGTTCGAATAATTTTATCAGAAAGATGATGGCCACTAGCAGCGATGCATTGATGAAGGCGATTTCTAAAGTTTTCTACCGCATTACGACACCTTTCAGTCGGTATAGCGCCAATTTCCTCCCTAATTCTTTCTTTGAGCTTTTCTAAGGTGTGAAGCCGATGTTTAAAAACCTTTCCTTAAGGTAGCCCCACAAGAAAAAATCGCAAATGCTCAAATACAGTGAGCGCGCGAGCCAACTCACATTGCCCCCCAGAGAGACGAGGTGCGTAGGGAACATCTGTCGCAGCTTCGTCATTGCAACTCTTGGACAATCATAATTTTGTAGGGGTGGAAGAATAGTCCTGATGCAAAATTCTCGTTACTGAGCGGTTAGAAATGCCCAATGCAATTGAATGCTTCCGGGTAGACCGCGTAGGCGACCGCACAATAGCTTCTCTCACTCTTGTCAAATTTTCCAGTGATCTTGCCGTTTTGTTCGCACCCAATTCGCGATTACATTACGATGAGGGGCGGTATCATGACGCGAAAGGTTAAAGTGCAACCGGAAAGCTCGCTGAGTAGCGATGAAAGATCGACCATTTTCGAAAAACATAAGGACGGCGAAGCCTCATTGTTAACCAGACCAAACCATGATAATGACTGATAATGGCATGACCCGCCCGACGAAATCAAACTATCATAATCGCATTGTCCCCACCACACCAAAAGTACCAACCTTTCAAAACTGCACTGTTTGATTTGCCCCACCCTATATACAAGGGAAACATGCAAATCTAAAGAAAAACGAATTTTTAGTAAATTCTAAAAATAAAACAAAAAAAAATTAGAATAAGTTTACTTTTATATAAACATTAGTTATTTACGAATGTATATCGTGTATAGCATACAATCATTTATATTTACGTACTTTTAGTACTTTAGTACTTACAGTCTTTTTAGACTGTTATTGCTAGAATTAATTTACCTTCAAATATTACTTATACATAAATATATGATATTCTTTGTCTTTAATATATAGACCAAAATTCTAATATTTTACCGATAATGTTAGTTTTAACTTTATCATTAGTACATCTAGCGATTTATTCAAATAAAAAACTGTGTTTTATGTGTTCAAGATATAAATCAAAAAGTTCAGAAAAATCTTTTAACTCTTTTTTATTTTGTAGGTAAATAAAAATATATACCTATAAGTACGTAATTGCATTTCATATTTATTTTTAATCAACAAATTTAATCTGAAAATATTTAAAGTAGAAAATATGTTTCTTTCAAAGGTACGAGGGGATTTCTTTTTATTGCTTTATGATCTCATACTTATTAGGTACTTTGATATTTGTTTATATAAAAGAAATTGAAGTTTATTATTTTTTTTTAATATTAACCCAAGCTTTACCTAGATTTAAAAAAAAATCAAAATTACCATTTCTTTTTTAAGTATAAATAAGGAAAAAAATTTTTAAATAGACTATGCTTTATAACGGAAAATCAAAGTCAAATAGATTCCTTTAGATGCGAACATATGATAACTGAAAATTTATTTCCACTTGACACAGACACATTTTTGGTGTATGAAATTTATTTGAAAAATTGAAATAAATTTTATTTTCATATTAACACTATATGTTTATCTCGGAATATTTCAAAAACGAAAATATTTTACTTAAAAGTGATATCGATTTTCAAAGAAAAGGATTCCTTTACTTGTATGTTTGATTTTTTATTACTTTTATAGAATTTTTTTTAATAAACAGATTAAAAATTGAATTCTATTTAAATGTGTGAATAGAAGAATGAATATTTTGAATAGAATGAAAAAAGATTCGATAAGATATTTAAATATTTTATTTTTTATTTAAAAACTTATTTTCAATAAAAAAAAGTTGTTTGGGTTGAATATTTCTTAAAATACGGAAAGGGGGTGAAAATTGATAAATAAATGTTTTATTTTTAATCCCTTTATCAACACATCATTAATATTTTTGAAATTGAAATATCAACTTTACATTTCACAACAATAATTGCATTACCAAACAGAACATTCTTAAGTTTTTAAAGTAAGTCCACTTATTCTCTTTGGAAAATATACAACGGGCGATATTTTTGAGTAAAAAATTTAACAATGATTATTATTTTGAAAATTTTTATCTAAGCTTGTATAGTAAACAGCAGAAAGTTAAACTATTTAGAAAATATTATTATTAGCATATATTTTTAACTATTTTAAATCTCTTCAATTTTTTTTGTTGAGTTTTTTGTTTCATTTTTCTCAGCAATTACTTAACTTCTTCCTTACTTTTAAAATAAGAACTTTGTTTAATTTTTAAAAATCGCATTACCTAATATAAAATTAATTTGAATACTCACCATGAAAAAGTCTTCGAATAAACGAAAACCAAATTAACGTCACAATACTAAATCACCATGAAAATGTGTTAGCGATTTTCATACAACTGTGCGTGAAATACGCTTAAATTTCAAATTATTTTCCTGTTGATTGTTGTCTAATGTTTCGTCAACCGACTACCGTTTAACACTAAACGCAGTTTTCACACACAGTTTCACTGTTTTCCTTTCGACGCAAGCAGAACTCTCTCATCGGAGCTTTCACAAGGTATACAGTTTCGAGAGAAAGCTCTCAATCACCAACACTCACATAAAACTCCATTCCCTCGTTTCTAATTGGTGTCTATACTTATATCTATATATGAAGGTGCAACACCTGTTGTTCTTTTCTTTCATACTTTTAATTTTGTTCTATAACGGATCTGACTATTTTGTAACTTACAAAAGCGTAAACTTGATGTATTAATGATAAAAATAGTAAATATCAGCCTTGATGTTAAATTATTTATTGGTACAAAATTTAATTTCAGTCTTATTTTATTTCTAACTATTTACTCGTACGAATGTAGGCTTTATTATATAGTACATATAGTACATATATCTACAATATTGGTAAATAATAACGATATCTTAGAAAATTGAATTAACAAAGCAATATGCAATAAACATAGTACAGCTAATTACTATATTATTAAAGATTACAGAAAGATGACACAACTATTAGTTTAAGAGCTAGCAACGTTTTCGAGAGAGAATTTTAGGTCGGCCAGTTTTTATATATGTTATCTCTCGCACTATCCCGGACATCATACGGGCAGTCGGGAGGGGTTGAGTTTATTAGTGCACCTATACAGGTAAATTATTGAAACTTTCAGAAAAAAGATAGTTTCAGATGAAATTTATAAGAAATAGCATTTTACATAAAAAATGTCCAGTGACTAATTTTCGTAAAGTGGCTAGTTTGCCCGCTATAAGCTTACTATATCACGTATTTTTTTTTTAAAAAAACAAACGTTTAAAAATATAAAATTAGATTACGGGTTAGGGGAAAGGGTTATGCCAAATCTCGTGACATCTTACCATAGGGGAGGTGGTGGGATTAAAAAATTCGCAAAAAACGCCTTGCGAAGTTAATGGATGCCCCTAAATTAGCTGAACGGTTATAAATGACTTTTAGTATAAAAGAATTTCAGGTTCTAAAGGAATAAAGGTAGGTACTTTTTTACTAAATATTGTATAGAAGCTAACACATCTTTCTTGAAAAGTAGTTTTACGAATTTTGATGACCTTTCTTTGGATCTAAAGTCTTAAAGTATCTATCATCGTTTTCTGCCAAAATAGATTAATTTTTAGATTTCGCTATGAAGGTAGGGAATTTTTTAATCAATCAGTTAAATTTAGATACACTCAGCGAAGCGAGCGGGTATTAGCTAGTATATTATAATTAAAGCGAAAGATCAACTTGGATACCTACTAGAAGTTTAACTTTGGTTAAAAATTTTCTTTGTGTTTTCTGTAAAAAGATTTTAAATTTTATTACATATTTAATTAAAATTCTATAGTTATAATCTGCTCAATAAGTACAACTCGTACATTATAAATTGCAACAAAACTTATTAGATCTAGAATAATATTAATACCTTATTTGATTGGATTCTCAAGTTCGTTTATAAAAATATATACAACAATTCAGAAATGGAGTTTTTGTAAACGTAAAGAAGGAATTTAATATTTTATTTTAGTTGTGATTTTTTCATTATGAATTAAACTAACTAAAAATAACTAATAAAGTATTTTTAATTTAGTGGCCTATCTCAAAACTGTTCCCTGATCATTTAATTAATCAAATGTTTTAAAAATATAATTAAATATAAATTTTATCATTTAATATATTTTTATTTTGCTTGTAAAAAACATTCGCGTCGTTTCTTGCGAATGCGAATGTAAAAAAATATGCGAATATTCGTTACATCACTAGTACCTATATAATCGTAATTTGTTAACACTAGCAAACGAACCGCAACTAAGAGATATGTCTTTTGTCAACTTGATTGGCCTTAAGATACTTTCTTACTAAAACAGAGATTATACTAAAAAGATAGCATTTGATTTTATTAAAAATCCTATGTGTTTGATTTTGAAGTTCAATTTTTTTTATTTTAAATAATATTCATATTTTCGTCATATTATCTCATAACTTATAGCTGTGACAATGTTTTATATGAATATTTTTTATTAAATTAATTATAATTGCTTGAGTAAACATTCTAGTACCTACTTATGCTTCGAAAAGTTATGACAAAATAGATTTATCATTTTTTTAACAAGTTTAACATTGTTTACATAATATGTTGTTTATAATAATAATATGTTACTTTTATAATATCTACGCATAAGCAAGCTTTGAAGTAATAAATATGTATAACAATTTGTTTGATATTTAACAGGCTCTCAAACAAGACTGCTAAGTACAAAGCTTCTTAAAAATATCAATTGTGTAAATATAGTTGTTTATATCAATTATTTTATTAGTTTAGTGTGAAAAAAGACAACATGTTAAATATTCCTTCATCCTTAGGATATTAAGAGTGTTTTGTTTGGAGCAGTGTTTTACACAGCTTTAAATTGAAATAAAACTAAGAAAAATATTTATAATATCAATGAAACTGGCTTTATTGGAAACAAAATTTTATGCCATTAATGTTTGGATATTATACAGCTTACACAGCTGGCACTTAGATGGCACAATCGAGATGTCCAATTTTCACACACTTTTCGCAGCAATTGCAGTCGCAACAATTTGACAAGTTGAATTTTGAGAGCTCGTAAACCCAGGTTCTTCCATAGAATTTTCTATAAAGGGGATGGATACATCTTTACTTGCTGAGAACGACGCAGATTGATTGGTTTGAGAATCCCCAATGCTACACTGTACAGTGGCTACCGCTTGTTCAGTGTATACTGTTTGGCATCGTACGGGGTAAGATGGGCAATGGATGTATCTTACGGCATATTATCTTTTAGAATATATGTGGTGTAGAAACGATCCATAATTAATCGAATTAGCCGCACTGATGGACGAATATGACGACCATAAAATGGACGTATAGTGCAAAATGAGTTTCGCAAAGAAAAAGCGACAGTTTGCTCTGTTTAAAAACAAGCACAGGTCATCTACGATTTGTTCGTAGTATAGAGTAAAAACTTGAAATTGGTAACCTTTTTTTGAAGCTTTAAAACCAAACATTAAAACGCTTAATTTGCAACGTATTTATCACTTTCTTAAATTACCACCCAGTTTGCACCCCCCCCCCTCTCTTTTCCTAGATTGGCAGCTAATATTATTAGTATCAAAAATAATAGTTGTAAGCTTAGATTCAACAATTTATTTGTTTAAATCTATTTAACTTAAAATAATTAAATCATTTAATTGAGCTATTTTCAACGTTTGATATTTAATTTAGCGTTTATCTAATTTAATGTAGACGTAGGTACATATTTCATTTAATATTCTTACATTTAGTGTTTACAAATAATTAAAATTAAAGATATTAATTAATCTCAATTACTTGATGTATACAAGAGTCCAATAAGAAAAAAAATCATTAAACTCTAAATATGTAAGTTATTAAAGTCTACCTTTATCTTTTTTTTCGTTAGGTAATTTTCTTTAATTTATTTTAAGGTCTTTAATTTGTAAAAGTCAAACGCATATAAAATAAAAAGTAAGTTTACTGTAAAGTTTAAGATACATATAGTAGAAAATGAAACAAATATATCTAATCATTGTATAGATACCTAATAATTAAGCCGTGATGGTAAAAGTTTTAAAACACTCTAATTCAAACAACCTATATGTTGTTAAATTAAATTAAAAATTAAATATCCTTATAATACAAAAATTACGCTAGTTAGGTATATCATTTTTTTAAATTATATAATTTTCCAAATAGCAATCATTACCTCGAAAGACTCGGCAGGGGTTTTGAAATTAATATCGAATTTGTTTAGTTACCCAATTTAGCATTCGATATGACATTTAGAGATAAATATCACTTATTATTCCTTTGTGGAAATTGTATAAAATGTATCCGTTGTTCTGCAGGTTTTGTAGCACTTATTTCATCACGTTGATAGCATGTGGTAAAAATTGTGCACATGTTAACTATATGAATGAATACTTTGGTTGACATCTTACTAACACTTGGTCAATTTATTTTTACCCTCCGTCCCTACGAAAGGTTTAAAGTTTTTGGATTCAATTATAATTTTACTTTTATTGTATAATAATTAACGTTAAACATGTAAAATATAAACAAACTGCACAAATGCATACACATATAATTGATATTGTATAGTATAGGAATAGTTGTATAATTATACTCATTAATTAAAAATATATACCTATAGCTAGAGATTCGACATACTAATTTAGATATTTATTTAAATATAAGGTTTTTTTAATTACTTTAAACAACTGACTTGTTTTCGTAAATTTTGTATAGTTTTTTTATAGGTAGGTACCTTAAGACCCTACAGATATCGGAACAAAATGTTCAAAAATAATTTCCAAAAAAAAAAGGCTAAGGTCACTTAGTGGCGTGGTTGACAAGGTAGTTTCCCTATACGCCAGTAGTCTTGGGTTCGAATCCCAATGAAAGTCCAAGATTTTTTCTGGGTTTTTGGATTCGACGGTCGTTAATGACTATAGTAGTTGATGCGACCTTAAATCAAGCAAAAAAAAAGTCTAAAACTACTAAAGTCCAAAAAAAAATCTGTTCTCCAAACAAATGCTTCGACACTAAACTTACAATTTTAAATTCACTATATCTTATGCGATGGACTTATTCTTATAGGAAATAGTTATAACTTTGTCCATTTACAGCTTTGAGAAGACAGAATTTTCAGCAAGTACCAGAAATATGAAGATAGCAATGATAAGTTGACCTACTTAAAATTGATTGCTTATATTGAATTATTGAAATTATAACAACAGATTTTAATAATAAACATGTTCCTTTTGAATTTCCAATATCTGGGACCTGGTGTTTTTACTTTTTATTTTAATCTAACAAAGTTTTCAAGATCTGACTTTTCGACTTAATTCAAGACTTTTTCAAATCATATATAATAATAAAATTTTATAAAATTATTATTTGCTACTAAAAACTAGATAGGTACGATTATGGATTAATAGCTTGTTAATAATAGAATTATATAATTTTTTGTATTGTGTTATTGTTATATGGATTCAGATAAATTAACTAACACATATTGTAAGGAATCTCTGTTTTATAGTTATACTAGCTGATGCTCGCTTCGCTGAGTGTATCTAAATTTAACTGATTGATTAAAAGATTCCCTACATTCATAGCAAAGTATAAAAATTAATCTATTTTGACAGAAAAAAAATGTTAGATACTTTCAGACTAGATCCAAAAAAAGTTCATCAAAATTCGTAAAACTACTTTTCAAGAAAGATATGTTAGATGTCTCACATCAGCTTCTATACGATTTTTAGTAAAAAAGTAACTGTATTCCTTCCTTTAGGACTTGAAAACCTTTCATACCAAATGTCATTTAAAACCGTTCAGCTATTTTAGGGGGCATCCATTAATTACGCGAGGCGTTTTTTGCAATTTTAGAAATCCCATCCCTTCCCCTCTGGTAAGATGTCATGAGATTTGGCATATATCATTCCCCCAACCCGCAATCTAATGTGATATTTTTCAAAACAAAAAAAGTACGTGATATTTGGGAGACTTTCCCTTTCTCCAAAGTAAGATTAGATGAGATTCGGCTCAACCCCATCGGCCCCTAAACGTCTCACGTAATTAATGAATGTTCCCTTAAAAGAATAGATTAGTAGCTATCCTACAGGATCTTTAGCAAAACTTTATTAAAATTCGTTCCGTTAAGTAATTGTTAAATTTTGAGTTTTAGTTTATTATTTTAATACGTTTATCTCTATTAATATCTTCGACAATGAACAATGAAAAAATTCAAATATTTTAAACAATTTCATTATTAATTTTTTCGGGTGTTAAATTGAAATTCATATTTATTTTCCAGTAAAAATTGTCAACTTTTTAATTTTAACTTTGTAGAGATTTATTTCGTTATTGTGTAAAATTGGAAGAAAATGCGTTAAAATTCTATTTCACGAAATTTACCGAAACTTTTTAAATGTACGGTTCCTGTAGAATATAATTGTTTTGCCATCCCATGGGAACCATGCATTATTCTAACCTTATAAGATAAAAGTAAGCTATATCATTGTCCTCCAAACTACCACATTGCAAAAATCATATCAATCTTTAGCACTGTGATAAACAAAAAAAATATCTATCCCACGGGAATAGTGGGTACATCTCTCCTGAGTAAAAAGTAGATCAAATCTTCTTAAGGAAAATGATTTAAGACTCAATTTCGTAGATTTTAATGAAACTACTTTTAAATAAACGGTTCTTAAAGAATATATACTTTTTTGCTATCCCATGGGAACCGTACATTTTTTCTGGATATAAAGTATACTATATATTAAACCGGATTATAATCTATATCTATCTTAACTTTCATCCAGATCTGTTCAGTACTTTTTGAGTGAAAGAGCAACAAACATCCATTCTTACAAACTTTCACGTTTATAATATAAGTAAGATATTGTTACATATAGATATATAGTTATATATAGTTCAATGAGCATTTAGGGGTGGTAATATGATTGTGAAGGTCGCAGTCTGAAGAGAAAGTTTACATACTGTATGCCACACCATCACCGGTTTGCATTATGAAAATTTGAAAGAAATAATGTGACTGTGACTTTGACAATAAGCTTTTCGAGTGGAATTCAAACTTGATTGTAGTAATTTTATACTTATTCCAGCAAACTCACTATGAGTCACACACTTTTTATAATAGATTTTGGAATTTTACAACTGATTAATATTTTGTGTCTCTACTTTTACGTACAAGAAAATAAGGGGTAGCTCGAATAAGTGTGAACTCGGACAGTAACTGTAAGATTTTGAACCAAAGTGGATGAATCTGACAACATTAACAATCGTGGATTTCTGTAAAACACCTAGAACAATTATTATTGACTATAAAGTATAAATTATAAAATGAGAATATTGAGTAAAATATTAAGTAAACTCGTTAGACTCTAATTTCTTCATATGTTACTCTAAGCAAATTTAAACTTAGTAACTAAATATTTTAATTTTAGTTTACTTAAGTTTAAGAACAAATTCGATATTTCATGTGGTCAGTGTTTATTACAATGGGACTTTTCTTACAAAGTACAAATTATAAAGATATATTTGTTAAGCTTTTCCTAGTTTGTAAATACTTTGAGAATTAATACGTAACTTACCGTATTAAATTGTAATATTAACAGCGTACGTAATAGCAACAACGTTAATTAAGATATCAACGTGTTTTGAAATATTAATTATTGTTTCACATTTTTAAATTTACCTAGATAAACATAATATTTTCATTGTTCACATTTCAGTAACAAGTACAGCTCACAAACAATAGATCACATTATCATTAGTTACCTATACTAAATTGTTATTAAATAGGTAACAGGTTAATAGGTATTAAGGTATTAAGGTAGGCCAGAACAGACAATAATTTGTTTTTCTAAATTAGTTTTTGAGGAAAAAATTTATTTTTTAGAATAAAAATATTTATATTGAATTAATTTTTCATACTTTTAACAAGCGGTTTACAAATGAGTAGGGAAATATCGTTTAGGGTATAATTTAAAATATTATTTTTTTTGTTTATGGGAGGGTATTGAGAATTAAAAATTTAAACTCAAATTATTTTTTTAATAGCCGCTCTCAATGTTATCAGAAATGTCACTAATAATAACTTTTTATTGACTTCCATGAACTGTAATTAGAATTACCTGAATAAATATTACAAAATTAGGTACAGCATACATGAATTTCTAACAAAATTAATGGAACTCTTTATACAATAAAATAAATAAATAATTTTAAAAAATAGAAAAATTAATAAAATATTCCTATTTTACATCTTTGTATAGAATTAAATGTAGAGCGTGGATCCCTAGTTGGTCTCAGTTATTCTTGTAACACAGTTTTGTTTCGTTTTAACCTGTTAATACTTCTAGCTACTAATATTTTTCTGGCTGTGGAGTTTGCAACCGTTTCTATGCCTGTGTCTCTCAGGAGGATTAAATTCTTTACGTACCTATTTAGGAGCGTCGGTTATTGCTCTATTTATTTTAAATTGGCATCGGTTGATAATCAGTTATACGAGTAGGTACTCCGTATGTCCATGTGGGCTTCGTATTTGCTTTTACAGAATTATTGTTGTCTCTAGTTTTAATTTTGATTTTTCCTGATGGGCTAGTGCAGTTCCTTGAACGTGCCATTATTGCGCGAAATTAGATTTAGTCCAAGCGAATGCCTTGAGTTGCTTGTTGTTGGATGCTGTTTTCAATAGGCTCGTTCTCATAACGAACTGGATTTGAACTGTTGAGTCTGCTGTGCGCACATATAACAGTTCAAATCCAGTTCGCTGTGAGAACGAACCAAATAAGGTTGTTTCTGTTGGCTGATTGGATTTTAAGACTTCGGTGTTTGTGAACACAGTTTGTGAAGGTTTCACGAAAACCGCTCATGGATGGGTCTCGGTTTGAAATGTTGTTTGGTATCTAGTAGGGGGTGTTGGTGGCGTGGTCATAGGAGGATAAGCTTGAGCTTAATGTGGTATTTTCATCATGTCATTAATGCTATGCCATGCCATATATACTGGGAAACCTCTAAAGTTGGCCGTGCTGTTTGCTTTGCAATTGCTGTACCGTTTTTTAGTTGCACCATTTTTTTCATTGAAACGGTCTAATGTTCGATGGTTACATCCACATGTCATACAAATAGGTACTTCTAAATTTACAATAGGTCATAGTGTGCCCAAATGCCTGGCAATTAAGGCACTGAATCGAACGAGAACATTTGTAAGGCTCTTCAACTGTGATTCTTCTTTATAGAAGAAACTTTAACTCATATGGTGGAATTTGCCTCTTGGTGATTTGGCTGATTCCGGAGCTTATTCGATCTTAAATATTGGTTGAGGTTGTCTGAATTTATTGAGGATATTATGAACCCAATTTATTTTGTAGCCCATGGGGTCTAAATCCTTTTTGATTACGTTTGGATAAACCGCCGGATACCACCTTTTAATACTATTCTGAGTCCCTTTTGACAAAGAAGATGAAGATAAAAAAATTTTCTCATATGCAACATAACGTAGATTTTGAAAGACGACTATTTTTCAGTAAAGGACACATAATATATGGGTGGTAACAACACATTTTATTTGGCACAAAAATGCCTTTCACATTATAATTATATTAGGTATAATACATTATAAATACATTTTATTATATTGTATATTTAATTAATAGGTCGTTATATACGGTAGGCATTTTACATTAATGGATTGTGGGTTGTATAAGCTAATTTTTTATATTAACATACGTCTGAAATCTATAAAAAATATTCAATATTTCTCGCTTAAATAATCCAACTGAACGTTAGATAAAGAAGCAACCAAAATATTTCTTGAGTATCAATATTTTCATTATTATTACTAAGTAAAAGGAGCTAATAAACAATATAATTTTTCAACTTTTATATTCACAACAATAAGTAGGTTCAAAAAGTGCTATCAATTCCATTGATGGTTCTATCTATAGGGAAAAATTGAACCTTCTCTTTTTTAACCCGGATTTTAGGTTAGAGTAGTACTTCTTTTTTAAACTAGATGGCATTAACCATGAAAAGCTGTGCTTTTCTTATACTTTCCAAAATTTCAACACAAACAACAAATTTAATGCTATTCCAAAACTATTTTTTCTAAATAATGAAAAACAATTGTTTAATTGTTTTCAACACTTGTTAAGCGTAGATTTATATATAATAAAAAATATTTACTGATCAACAGCTCATTGTTCCGATAGGTACTCAAAAATTTAATAGGTATCTACGTTAAAAGTTGTAAGTTATACCCAAATGATTGAAACTAAGTTTGATGTGAATAAAAATGTTATTTGCCAAATAAAGATTGAGCAGAAGTTTTGGTTGTTTAAGTAAAGCTATTTAAAATAGCACAGAGCTCAATACATAAATAATTCTTTCCATTGTTCAATGAAATCTTTAATTTGTTTCTAGTTTCATTAAATATAAAGTTTAGCTCTAAAACCCTAGTTCTTAACCTTCCGAGATAGAGCTAAGCTAAGTCAAGTATAGTACATTTTGTGTCATGAATTGATTTAATAGTTAAGCTTTGAAATGAAATTATTTGCAAATTCACTGTGACTTGGCTTTATAATTCAAAATATTTGTACAAGTATGTATTAACATTTGACTTAATTTTAAGCCAAATTGAAGTCAAGTAGCTTGAAAATCTAGTCAAGTAAAAAATTCCTATTTTAAAACTATGATGTCTCATAGATTATAGACCGATAAATTATTGTTTTATTTGTTCTGTTTTGGTTGGCAGTTTTCTTTTCTTTCATTTTAATTATTTGTTATTCAATATTTATAGACATTTTTACACATCATCTACGATTTTAATTTGCAAAAAGAGCATTTTATGTATAATTTAAAATATGGAAAATATTTAATAGCATCATGATAACTTAATGATTAATTGGTAAGTACATTTTGATTTAATTATTTATAGTAATGTTTGAATGTTAATGATTCCCTGAACATATTGTTTACGTTCATATGCTTATTTATATCAAGTTTCTATTGATTGATTCCTTTATTTTAAATATTTTATGATTTTTATACTCATACACAGGTAAAACGTGTACTTATTTTTCTTCTATTAAATACCTACATAACTAATATTTATTAGAGAGCAATTTCGTTGAACAAATCACAATAATTTATAGCTTCTATTAAATATCTTTTTAATCAAAGTTATTCCACTAACTCTACAACAAAATTGTTAGCATTAAATTGGAATAAATTAAATTATCAAGTAAATATTATGTTTTATGAACGTTAAGTACCTATATGGCTGTATTAAACTTATATAAGTGCATAAATAAAAAGTTAGCATGTTTTGTTGCATAAGTGGTACTTACTTATAAATGTTTCCAAAACAATAGGAAGTAAATAGAAGATGAAAACTGTAAATGATTTACTGTCAACAAATAGCAATTATGCTTTTTGCAAAATTAGTCTCAGTGGAATATAGTAATTGTTTGGGAAAACCCAAAGGTTAAAATCATTAAGTAGAGATTTTAAACTTGTTTGTACAGCTAATACGATTTCACTATTATTTAAAAAAAATGCTTGCTTTTCATAGCACTTACACCTAAATACGAAATAATAAAAATGGTAATAAAAATGACTAATAAATGATAAAACAAAATGTGCAAACATTAAATTTCTCAGAATATTTTATAACAATGCTGTAATGATTCGCTACAGTAAATTTAGTATAAATAGAAAAAAATTAATTGCTGTACTTTTAAAAACTCGAAACTATTTACATTATAAATTTAATGGCTACCGAAATATCCCTAAGAATTAGCGACGTAATTGTTTTGGAAGACAAACGAGTTAATAATTCTAATCACATTTCTTCGAGCAGAAATAATGTACTTCGTCTTGGTCTTTGAAAAAATCTATTAATAATAACCTTGAAAAAGAATTGAAAAAATTGACTTGAAATAATAAAGTTGTGCATTCAATTTGCAGTTAATTTGCGTTAGTTAATCATTGATTCTGTGAATTTCTATCGGTTAGTATTAATGATTAATGGATCTTTACTTAGTAATTGTTTGTTTCAGATGTATTTAATTTGTATAGTCTATATTTTTAAAAAATTAATAAAATAGGATCCTTTTAATAAAAAAATATATTGGTAGATAAAATCACGAACAAAAATTTTAACATTTAATATTTGTAAATACTCGTACGTCATATATCTGTACTTATATTTAGAGCTTTTGGTTTTTAATAAAGTAAGCACCTAAATAATGAGAGCGATATAAAAAAGTTTTTATCAATAACCATATTGAAAGTGCCTACTTCTACTAGCAAGTGTTAGTAGGGCGATTCATCAAGTTATGTAGTTGGTCATTTTGTGAAATTAATCATGATTGATATTTTGATTTGTAAATTGTAAATGAAATAACTTGTGAAGTTACAGTTTGACCTGATTTAGCATTTTAAATTTAGGTCATGTAGCTTTGAAATCAAGTCAAGAAGTGCCTCAATTACCTCTAATAAGTGAACTTCAAATTGTGAAGTAGGTATATTTAGAGAAAATAAGTAAATAAAGAAGGAATGATCCCACTTGATGGAGTATTTCTGTGTGTAAGACAGTCGTGGTATGACCATAGATGTTAAAGCGACTATAAACACCAAAAAAGAAGTAAAAGAATTTATATCTGAATAAATTTGAAAAAATTAATTTTAATTTTTTTAGAGCTTTTATTTAGTTAAATTACATTTTAATACATATTTACTCTCTTACTATGATTAGTAGTTGACGGCAGCTCATCTCTTGTTGACAATAGATACGAAGTCATCAAGAAAGAAAAAAGTCATCTTTACTTTCCACAAAAGCACAGCTTGAATGCAAAAGCGAAAAAATTTAGTTGATGTAACATCTCTCTAGTTTGAATGTCACCGTAAGTCTTTTATTCTGAATTTTATGTCAATATTTCCATTATTTCATACTGCTTAAGCAAGTGGTAAGCAAGTCATGATCAAAGTCAAAGTACTTAACACAAAATATTGAAATAAGAGCACTGGTACGAAAAAAATTTGACCAAATGCTTGATCGTAAAATGACAGCTGTGATAAGAAATTTTTTTTAAAACGTTAAACTGTTTACCAAAATAGGTGGAAGTTTAAATAATATTTTATTTAATTTTGACACTACCGCATAGCGAAAAAAATGTTGACAAAAAGTTTTTAGAAATAGAATTGTTAAAGGAATATCTATACTAAGAATTTAAAGTTGACATACTTTTCATAAGGAATTTTTTCATTATTGTTTTATTTTTTTGTAATTACAAAAAAAAAAGTTTAATGTGAAACGTCTTTAAATCTGCATTGAACATAACAGGCTTGCAAAATAGTTATTTGAACGTAACTTAAATGAGTAAATAATACAGTCTTAAATCAAACTGTAACAATTCTTTAACTACTTAATTATTAATCCTAGAATAGTAAATTTGAAATCATCATTTTCATTTACAGTCAAATCTCTAATACGAGCACAACTTTAAAAACTATAGTTATTGTTATAGAGTTTGTTTGATTAGAGGTTTCCGATCATGTGCTATTATGAAATAAACAATATGTCGCCACTCGCTATACTTGTAAGTAAATATGAAAATGAAAAAATAAAATAAAATAAAAATACAAAAATTAAAAGATAAAAAGAAGGAAAAATGAGTTTTGCTAATTTCGTAATTTTTTGTTTTCCGATTACTTTTTCAATTGACTTTTTTAGATAATATTTTTGGTTTATTTCAGCGTCACTTATGGTATTGATAAAGGACGTCTTTCATTTGGATAGAATAGCTTAATGTTCACGTACCAATTGTGGTGTGTGAACTCGAATTAGAGAACGTCTGATCTAGATCAAACGATTTAGGTAACAATTTGTGTATTTTGTACAATATTCGTTTGTAGAAATTCAAGGTAACCCATTAAATTCAGCTTGAGTAAAAATTGATAAAAATATAACCCGGGTGTCGTCGTTCAGAAAAGAAAAATATAATAATAATATACAGTGCTGAGCAAGTGATTTGGTTTTGGTATAGTACGTTGATCGCAAAGATGGCATAGCACATTCGATTAAAGATAACACCAACTCTATGAACATATCCGCTACTACTGATGTACTTATACCAGAGGCCATGCCAAATGAAGGTGGCACCCATACGTTTGACGAAGGTGTTTCTAAAATACTACTTTAATGAGGGTACCTAAGCTTCTTAGTACTCCACAGGTATCTACTATTTTTCCACAGACCCTACATTAGATAATACCAAAATAGTTACACATTTTTTGTAGTCAAAGTCTTATTGAAATTGTTAAGCGTAGAATTTAAATTGTCTATCGGCGGCTCATATATCTTTCTTGATTATTATCAAATTTTAGTAGTTATATGATTGTTTCTTTTTAATACTTTTTGAAATGATTTCTGAACAGAAAATTTGTTAACATATTTTTTCTCGATGTTTTCTCTTAGAAAAGTAGTCTGTTATCTTTGAAATGATTGCTATTCAGAATTCCATGAATCTTAAACAAAAATGTTAAAGGCACAAATAAATAAATTTAAAAAAACTTTTAGATTGGTGGTATTTTTGTACTTAAAGCAAACATTTTTTATTGATGTACTTTTTAGTTTTGTTATTTTTTGTGGGCCATTAACATTACAGCACGGACCATTGGTTGCCGATCTTCACTTTAAAGTTTAGAACCTATATCTTACAATTTCTTTCAAAATTCAGGAAATTAAGAAAGATTTTTTCTGTATATGTATGTCCAATAAAAATATTGTCCTGTATCTATTTTAATAGGTAAATTTAAAAATGAACAAAATTTTTGAATTAAAGGCACATGGAAGTAAAACCTCACAATTGTATTTTTATTTTTAGAAGATTTTATTTATTGCAAAATTTTAAGACATATTTGTATAGCAAACACTTAATACAAATCAATCCATTTTGCTTTTAACAAACAGCTTTCACTTGTAGACATAAAATATTTTCGAGAAATACGGATATTTAATTATTTTGTATCACATTTGGTAAGGTATAGTCATGGGCAGGAAACTTTATATTTGTTATATTATTTCTATTTAATTTAATTGGATATCTTTCATTTAACTATAATACTGTTAATTGTTTATATTTCTGCATGTCTGCAGTATTTATTATTGTAGTAATATAAATACATTTTGTATTTTTCTATAAAATAATATTTAAAGAAATAATATACAAATAATTACAAAAAAAATTTTCAAAAATTCTAAATATCAATTAATATATTAATGTTAATAGAATAATTTTTAGGTGTTATAAAGATTATTTTTTCATTTGGTTTATTGTAAAATTATGAAAGTTACGTTATGACTAGGTATAATGTGATTTGAAAATATAAATTATTTACTTATGTTAAATAAGTGTATCATAAAAAATAAACAATGAAGGAATCCGAGAAGTGTAAAATATGTTCCTAGTACACAATAAAACTATAGGTAATATTCTTTAATTAAAAATCTTACGTATTCGAATTTCAATTAACAAAATTTCCTATTATTATTAGTCAATCGTAAAACGTTTCTCGCCGCCAATGTACGTACCATAGGCATATCCTCCACATAGTCACCTCCACATCGTAAAACCACTTCCACATTAAAATCCACTTTCTTTGTACCTAATATGAATTTAAAATCATTCATTCTGTTCATTCGCGTTGAAACGATCGACCAGATTTTAATGTTGTGCAATTTTTGTGACGTTTTGTGATACATTTTTAAAACTTTTCTAATTTCAAAGACATTGAGTGCAAATTGTTTCATCCACGGAATATATTTATATATTTTGTAATTATTACATTTGTGATTAATTTAATTAATATTCAGACAACTTTTACTTACTTTTACTCAAACCACATTTCCATATATAGGTAAGATCTATGAAGCGGATGTTTCAATGTTTATTTTTCAAAATGAATTCTATATCATATGTTTGTTAGTTTCTTGTAATATGATTTCATATTTATTTCTTGTGATGCAAATTTAAAAAAGATAGTTATTTGGATCGAAATTTAAACGAAATATAATATTTTTATTTGTTCTGTATCATACAAAACAATTCCCAAATGAGTAATGATTGTATATATGTAAACATTTATCTAATAAATAATATAAATTTTACGAAGTTAAACTCAACAAAACGTATTTTTTAAATTTTATTAGACGTTTATATAAGAAATACTTGGAAGAAATTCTTTAAAAATGAACTGCAAAATTATAGCACGTGACAAAAAACCGGTTTTGAGATTTCAAACTTGAACTACTTTTTTAACAAAGGGATGAATATCAAAAAAATTAAGTTAAATAAGTAAGTCGATGTCGTTCTACCATTACCCATTAAAATTACTTTTAAGTTTCCTTAATTTGCTTTTGTATATGGAAACAATTATTCCTAAATTAATTTTTAATTCATTAGAATATTTTTAGATATAAGTATTCGTAAACGTAAACGTAAACTTATTTTTAATTTTTTTTAATCATAAAATTGAAATAACAATCATTCATTGTTTAAGTTGGTTTAAAACATCCTGGACTTCATAAAATATGATTTTATGAAGAGTTTAGATTGTTTAGGTGGTAGATTCTACCTAACCAATATTTAGATAAGTAGGTACCTATCAAATTAAATTTTTATAATAAATATTTTAATTAAATTTAAAGTATTTGTTTTCATAAACACGATAATTTCATTTTTTGTCATATCGATAGTTCATCTGTTCATGAACATAAAAAAAAAGTTTTATGTCGAAATTGTTGAAGTATTTCTTGTCTAAAATAAAATACATATTAAATATCTTTTATTCTCAAATACTCAAATACATATTTGAGAAATTATCAAATTTGTAACGTCTACAATCTCTACACGCTTCAAATAAATAGTTTTAATAGCCATGAACGTAAAAAATAACCTTGATCTCTCTGTAAAAAAATTAAACTAGTTTAAAACAACAAAATATTAAATACAATCGAATGCAATATATTTATTCGTACTAAATCAATGTTGTTTAGCTAGAAGTATTTTCATCAAAACCATAATTGCATAGATATACGGATTAAAGGCTAATGAGATAGGTACACATTTTTTAAAAAGAAAATTGCAGATTGAGATTCTTCCTTAGTTTTGCAGTTATTTACTGAAAAATAGTATATATATTTGTGGATATAATTGGTAAAATATGAATTTTTTAAACTCACAATATAGAATATGATATAGAAGTCTGATTATTGGTTTTGGGACCGATATGAACAAAATGATTGCCAATTTCATTCTTGTGCCGATTTTATCGCAAAAACGATTGTACCTACATTTTTATTATGTTCTTTTGCTTATTGCTTTGTATCTGGTAAAAGTAATCTTATTCGGTTGTTGCTAACTAGCTAAAAGCAAATAATTAGTTTTTTAATATTGAAAATTGAAATGAAAATAAAAAATAATATAGTTTTTACATCTGCTAAATAAGTAAGCGGGATTGAAAATCGTTTTGTATATTATGTAGGTATTCCTATCAAAAAAAGGTTCTAACTAAACGCCGAGCAGGATAATGCGTAGCTAATGCGGAAAAGAGAACTATCTACTTTTGATTCATGTTTCAATCAGAATACGACAAAAGTTAAATTTTAGCATTGAATGTCTTTATGTATGCTAAACTCCTTTTACACGGTATTTTGACCTGATGTTGAAATATAACTTTTCACCAATATGAATAAATATACTTTTTACAAGTATTTTTTGTTCCAGCACACAAACCAAATTTTTATAAAATTCTAATTTTGACAGAGTAACCAGAAGTCGTTTGTGACTTGGTCTATATATTATTATATTTTATGGTATACTTCTTTTATAACTTTTTTACTTTATTCCTGGGGTTACTCGAAATACCTTAATTTGTTATCAATTTTTTCTTCATTTGGTACACTAATGAACTGAATTTTTAATGTACACAAACTTTATTTTCTTTCGTAATAAAAATTAATTATTTTTGTTATTTAAATATGAAGGTAATAAGGATTTCATTATATTTTTTTGTGAAAAATATTTATAGTTTTTTTCATCTTACACGATTGTTTGAAATTGTGAAATATATTCCCAAACTTATATTACAGTGCATGTATTTTTTTCACGATTTGTTGTTTCGTGGTTTTTAAAAAGTATCTACCTTGCAAAAAGGGAGTTGAGTATTTATTACCTATATGAATTGCTATTTTTACTTCTCCCTGGCCATAAACATTAATCGCGCTTTTTTTACAATGTATGGAATGTTTTCGTAGTAAATTTCTTATAAGTTTGTTTTCATGAAATTGGCGAAAAAATTTCCCCAAATCAAAAATATATTTCTATTATGAAAACGAAACAGTAACCTATGAATAGAGTTTAGTTTACGCTCTGCGATGGGGGCTGGTAACTGTTTAAATTCAAACTTTTCACTAATCCAAGTTTATGTTAACCATTTTATTCAATAATACAAACGATTTAATTTTTATGTTATCAGCTTCTTAGTTTTTATTTAATATCTGTTATGTTATTTTTTTTTTGCAAACCTCAATTGTGGTTTTATTAAATTTAATTAGCACTATAATAATTAATCATTAATAAATGCACGCATAATATAATTCTTGATCTAAAAGAAATACTACTTGAATGCATTAATAAATTTATCAATGATTATTAATAAGTTTGAAAAATATAATCATTTAAATTATGAATTCTGAAAAGAGAAATAAATATAGAAAGGAATTCGTTTTGCATATTTACTTTTTCCGAAATTATTTGTATTTTTTTTTTGCTAAATATTCATGTAAAAGTAAAAGTGGGAATTACAAAAATGTTCTCTCTTTATTCTCCACTTACTGATTAATATTCAAACGTGCCGTTGTGGACCAACATAAGACTCATTTATTTTGCAGACACATTCGATGGGAAATCCCAACTATCACAATATGAAACAAGTTCAGTCATATCATTTTTTATCCACTTCTACCTCTCTACCTGTTTCTGTCCTGTCCCTGACTCTGAATAAAATATTTCAGTTAATTACATCAAAATGTAGGTATTGTTGTTCACCAAGCAGGAAATTTTTAATACTAATCTAATTAGTTGCAAAGTTCATGGTTTGATTTTAAATATTTGCAAATGTATGAATATAAAAAATGATTTATTTACATCAATACCTATAGATTATCTATGCTTGAAATTATATCAGTATCTTTTTATTGTGCAAATAACTTCATTTTATTATCATCATAGCCGTGTAGTACTTTTTCTAAAACGCTTTCCTTATTAAAATGTAACTACGCCCACAACAAAGATATAATATTTAGTAACTAAAATCATAAACATAGATACTATGATAATAATTTTATGTAGCTGCTAACCAACTTGATTGTATTTATTAAGATTAAAAATAAGTAGGTACCGTCGAAATGAGTGTACATGAAATTAATGTATATGTATAACTTGCTACTTAGATATTTTGCAATTGGGAAACTGATAATTAAACTTCCTTATATTTTTATTAAGTTTCCTCATTTATATCATTTTAATCAGTAAGACAAAAATAAACAATGTATAAGTAAAATTATGAATTAACTTAATAAGTATTTGTATTATACTTTTGTATAAATTACCATTTATTTTATGTTGTGTTTTCATTTTCAATAGAAATTAATTAAACATGTAAAGCCTCTTAGGAAATAATGCAACTTTAATTATTACTTATGTAGGTATAAGTAATATGAGTTTCAATGAACTCTTTATTTTATATTTTATAAATCTCTGACTTTGATAATGCTGTTAACATAGATAATTGCTTGAATGTAATTGAAATATATAAATTTAGAACATTTTGATTTTAATTAATAGGTGATATAAAATATAATATTGATTATATTTTCTCTACTATATATAAGAATGTACGTTTTACTCAACAGGCACAATTCTTAATTTAACTCTTATAACTCTTATTGTACTTATCTGGCATTGAAGAAAATTATGTGGGTTTCCTATTATATGTTATTGAAACTAGAAAGTGCTCGGTGGATACAAATCGGAAAAAATAAATCTATATGAATTTTGTCATTGCAAAAACATACTTTTGATAAGAAGAAAGCTTTATATATATGCTGATATATGTAATATAATGAGTATTTATTTATATTGTTCTCAGAATTGTACGCAGATATTCATAATTAATCAAAAATAATAAAGAGAAATTATAAAAATATATATCAAGTCATCAAAATGATTCAACTGAATTGATTTTCTCCTTTAAAATATTATTCTTATTATAAAACAGAGTTCAGTCATTTAAAACTTTCTACTTGAAACATATAATTCAATTACTGGTGAAAAAATATTTTTTGGCCATTAAAAACTGTAATGTAAATATATTTTTTTGGTAATAATAAATGTGTTTCCGGATTGAGTGATAGCACACTGTCAAAGCTTAATGGGGAACAATGTAACGGTATTTAATTTGATAAAAACATAAAAACCTTTAAAAATAATGATAAACGTTAATATGACAAGCCTGATATATGAATAATAGCTTAATTATAATAATATCTATAATATTGTCACGGGGTTTCTTAAAACTATATGTAGGTACTCTTATATAACCTATTCACGTTAAGGGAGAGTATATACGGCTAGAATTTGTATAGAAAGTAGCATTTGAACACAGAAGTTTTTTTTAGAAATAAGTAGCATGATGTTGAACATTAATTTTTTTACAATGCTATAAGAAAATATGTTCATCCATGATTATTATAAGTTAGTTTATTAAGATTTCTAATAGAAATTTTACTAAACAGAAGATTATTTGGCAAAAATTTGAACAATTTTAAACTCATTTTTTGCAAAAATTAATTAAACGGCTTTGAGACAATCCTTTTTTTAAATTTAAAATTGTAAGAGCTCAGCTACTAGGCTATATGCGCCCTTGTTCAGTACATAGCATTTCAGTAGTTATAAAGAAGAATAAAAATACAAAATTATAGATCTCCAAAAAGACTTAAAAATATAAATACATAACAGTAATAATAACTTAAATAAACATACAATTGAAGCTCCATCTTAAAAATAATCGCAACCCCGCGTAAAATTTTTAGCGGCGCATGTATTGTCGGGGGCTTTTAATATGTTGTTTAGAACCACAAAAGGAAGCTTCATGTAAAAATTAACCTTTTTTTTGTCTTGATTCCCTGGGCTATAAGCAATTTTTGTTTGATTTTAATATTATCTATTATTTGAAATTTCGAAATTATTTTGTTATAACCGATTTTTGTTATAAACGTCTACCATTTAATTTATAAATAATGATATGAACTTTTTTAGGAAGCGTAAAAATTACTAATTGAGATACTTTTTATCAGATTTTCATAACGCCACTTTCTCTGTAATGTTTCAACCAAATTCCAGTTACCAGCTTTAATGGAACCTAACAGGCATATAATATGTATCTTGGATTCATATATGATTTTAGTTTTCTTATTTTACTTTTACAAAGAAATTTTAAAATAAGTCATTGGTTTATTGCCTTGCTTCAGCAGTTTTAAAATTTTTAGTTTTTAGTTTTTAATTTTTAAATTATTTTCCTTTTGCAGTTATTAAACGTGATTGTAACCGTTATTAAGTATTTTTTTCTAGCTCGAAAATATCGTAGAACTGACGCTATGAGTCTATGGATATTTAGCTTTGATTTTGGAATGCAACATTTTAAGTTTTACTTTTTTCTTTTTGCGTGTTTTATTTGTGGAGTATTACATAATTTAAAGCTATTAATATCTTCTCATGCATTCTTTTTAAAGTTTCTTTACTACAAATTACGATAATTTTAACGTTTCTTCATAACATTCATCGTTTTAGAATTTTAGATGATAATCGTTATTTTAGTTAATACTGTCATTTAATTTGTTATTAGGAAAAATCGCAAGAAAAATAATATTTTATAATGACAAAATTTAAGTGAAAACATTTAAATTAGTAAGTAAATTCTTAGAAGTTTTATAAAATTAAAATATTTAATCATAGCTATTTTATGATATATTTTAATATAATAGATTTTCTATAGAAGAGTGTGTAAATTGCATTGAAATTTTAGAGGTCTTATGTTTTGGTACAATTTTGAAAACATTTTTTTGGTACCTAATAAATAGTTATACTATAACATTTTATAGCTGTATCATTAATAATGTTATAAAAATGTTTGTATTTTATTGAATATAAAAACTATTTACGTCAGAGCTTCAATGATTTTACCTCATTTAACATCCTTTTAATTGGGAAATTTTGTTTGACATAATCTCAATACGAATACGGATTTCATGGTTGCATCAGTGGGTAAAAACAATTTTATTATTAACAATTGCATTTATCCATGTATTAAACTGCATTTGGTTTTTTCATTCTGTTAAATCGTAAACAACGCTTTAGTTACAGTTGATACATTATTCCATTGAAGTTCATTCGATATGATTTTGATTTTGGTTCATTATTTTCATAATAAGTCATATGTAGTCCACCAACAAAATAAAATTTTTTATTTACCCGTTTTCTCAATTACTTAATATTTATTTAATATTGTGTTTTTTTTTTAATTTTGGATGCTGGCTATTCAAAGATAATAATAAATAATATTAAATATAATATTTATTTTTGCAATGTGGGATTTCTACAGCACTGTAACACACTTGAACATTAGAGAATTCAGCGACTTTAAAACACGTTCTGGCGGTTCATCGTCAAAAGACTCTTTTCAATAGGTACATATACAAGTACATACAATTTACAATAATTTACAATATGGCAATCAATTATAAAAAATGCTACGTTTCGCCGATTTTATTTCAGCTTCATCAGGCAAATTCTAAGATTAGCATCTCTGTTTAGTATTGGTGAAGTCAATTGATGTGATAAAATAGGACTTCATGCAATTAATAGTTTTTTTTTTAATTAGATATAAAAATATTAAAAATTGTTATGATTCTTCTCAAAAAACATTAAATAAAAATTATCATAATCAATTGAAGAGAAAATGCATTTTATGGAATAATTTCCAATTACAATTTAGGAATCAAAAAATAATAAGCCCATTTGTAAAATAAGCAGTGCTTTTAATAACTTTATAATTATAGATTTAGCACTTTACTATCTAAATTCTAATGTAGGTATCTAAAATATGATCTAATGTTAATATTTTTATTTTTGCATATTGAATTACATACAGTACCGAATTAAGATCAAGTTAAATGATTATTTTATTAACTAATGATATTGACTTTCAAGCGACAATGAAAATACTTTAGTAAACAAAATAATATAAGCTTAAATGTATGTGTTTATAATGCGTCAGGTTTTTGGTTTTCAAATGGTAATTTGTCTATATTTATATATATTTTTTTTATTATTTGATAGTTAAAAAAAATCAATGATCAAAGGTTCGTTTCAAACCAAATTATTAGATTGGCAAATTCAGTATTACGTCAGCTGATTTTAAATTATTTATTTGCACATTGACATGTAAACAATTCTTACTATAATTTTGTTGAGTATTTACATTACAATAGCTTGGAATCAATATATCTTATATTAACATCAATTTTCTTTTTTTTTTCAAATGTTAGTAGATGCTTAATATATTTTAAATTGTTATACTAATAGAGCTGCAACAAAAAACAAACTTATTAAAATTATACAAAATAGGTTCCAATAAAAAATTAATATTTAGAAGTTAGTTCTTTGTAAATAATATTTTTGAAAATATAAAATAAAAAGAAATCTTAGAATTGGGTATCTTTTGTTAAGTAAAATCTGTAGCTAAAATACTTAGGTAATATAAATCCATGCTTTAAAGGTTTTGGCACAAACGAAAAGTACGTGATATGAAATATTGGGAAATTTAACAAATGACAATATTGGACAGAACGTAAATGTGTTCGGCATATGGTAACTGAATTTTAAATATGTATACTTTAGCTCATTTATTGTTACATCATTTATATTGTTACCAATAAATAATCGTATTTACGTAAGTTCTATTCAAAAAGTTGTTGAAGTAAAATAAGTTTTTTTTTTTTTTAAACTTGATGTTTGGACATAACTCCGAAATCATTCAACAAATTTTTAATATGTGCAATTGTTTTTTATGTATTTTTTTTTAATATTTGAAGCGTTTAAAGCTATAATATGTCTATTATTATGAACTGGTATTAACAATAGTAAAAAGATATCCTTGAAAAAACATTCAACGCTGTATGATATTTGTAGCTTTATTGAAATATTTTTATTTCAATGATTTCGTTTTTCCAGCATTTACAATTTATCATTTTCTCTCTTTTCAAAGGTTTCAAATTACACAAATATGCTCATTTATTTATATTTTTGAACTTTAAGTAAATCAAAAAATTATTACATTTTTGAAAATGTGTTCGTAGGTTCAATCTCTCTCTGATCTCTTTTTATTGTCTGTTATCTGTAAATTTAAAAATTAAAATATACAATGAGGTCAACATTTTATTTATTTATAACCACTTCATAAACCTTGTATCATTTTAAATTGAAGAAAATATATGCTTTGGTATTCGCTAAAAACTCTAATCCAACAATAATATGTGGTCGTAGTCCATATACTTATAATTAGGTTCATACAAATTTTGCTATGATAATTTCAAGTTTAAAAAATATATTTTGTATACATATATTAAGTTAAAGATATCGTTTCCAGAAAAATATCTTAATAGCCTCGTATTCTTTTATGGATGATTATAAATATAGCAGTTTCACCTTTTTCAAGTTACAATCTCAGACACATCGTGAAGAAATTTGTAATTTAAATATCGGCTATTATTGTAATACACGTGTCACTTCAGTAAAAGACAACTACAACGATGTAAGGGGGTCAATTTCTTAAACGGATAACACTTTCTACTCAATATTCCCATATTTAATTTTCGAATATAACATGTATGAGTAAGCCGTATAAAATAATAATTATAGATCTCCAAAAAATGAAACATGTATACCTGAAGAAATTTGTTTCAAAAGACGCTTTATACTTAATTTTATATACATAGATTATAAAAATTATACAAAACAACAATGATGAATAGCTTATTTGTTATGAGAATAGAATTAACTCTTTAATAACCTATATAAAAGTGATAACGGTAATACCTAATCAAAAAGTAAAGGATTATATATATTTTTGTAATGAAAGGGATACAGTGCACATGCTGAGAGGAAGGTACCTATTTTACTCTTCATTTTATGAGTTGTAAATCTCTTAAAATTGAAATTTTGCACATGCAGTAAGCAGTTGTGAAACAGAACTAATACCTAGAGGTACAACAATCATTTCTTTGGTTCGTGATTTTCATCAAAACTATTGACTAATCAACAATTGTGTGAATTAAACTATAAAATTGTCAATTTAAAAGAAATTGTAAGCTATTGTTGTAAAATTAACTTAAAAAATATTTTTTTTTTATAATTAGACCAAGTAACGACAACACTGATATCTATAGATAATTTATCATTTATAAGTAGGTAAATATTTAGTTTTTAATTTTTTCAATTTTCTTACAGAATATTCTTTGGTGTGATGTATTCGATACGAAATTTACTGATTCTGTGTGTAGTGAGCTATACATCAGCTCAATGTTTAACAGAAAATGATTCAAGACCGGCTAATAATTCATTACAACAAAATGATGCCTTGTACGAAGGCCAACAAGAATTTTCATTAGCAATGCTAAAAGAAATAAATAAACAAGATCGTGCAGCCAGCATTTTCTTTTCGCCATACAGTACATACAATGCGCTACTATTGGCATATTTTATTGCCAAAACTCATACAGAAGAATCTATCAAATACGCTTTGAGAGTACCTGCCAATCAGGTAAGAATCGAAATAGTTTCAAATCTAATTAAGTCATTAAAATCAAATTTATTTCAGGATAAAATTGACGTATTGCAATCGTATAACTTAGAAAAGTACATTCGTTTAAATAAGGAAGATGGTAGTTATGAGTTTGCTTCAGCTAATCGAATTTATATAACTAATGAAACTGGCATACGACCTTGTATGCAGGAACTTCTGGGTGACGAATTGGAAAGTTTAGATTTCAAAAATAATCCCGAAGCTGCACGCATTTACATTAACGACTGGGTTAAAAATGTGACCAAAAATCAAATCGAAAATATTTTACCTGATAATAGTATTGATTCAAACACAAATACAGTATTAGCTAACGCAGCCTATTTTAAAGGCCAATGGGTATCAAAGTTTGAGCCACTAAGTACAAAAAAGACTGTATTTTATATATCTGGATCTGAAAAAACATTTGTTAATATGATGTATCAGGAAGCAGTTTTTAATCACGGTATGTTCTAAAGTTCTGTTTATTAATTTTGGCTGATTTGAATTTCTTTATAGATGTCTCGGAAACACTCGGAGCCCATGTTTTAGAATTACCTTATGTGGGTAATGATATAAGTATGTACATTTTTCTTCCACCTTTTGCTACCGACGCCGGTATTGAAAATGTTCTTGAAAAATTGAACGCCTCAACATTCCAAGAGGTGATATCTGAAAATAATCTGTATCCTAAAAAGGTTTTCGTCGCATTACCTAAATTCGAAATGGAACAAACAATTGAACTTGTACCCGTAAGTAACATTTTTGCATGACTTATTTTCAAACGCTTTTTAAACTTGTACTTACTATTTTATACTTTATTATCATAAACTTTCCTGTTAAAAACTTCAAAATCACTTCTAGGTAACAATTTCCTTTTCTTGTGCTTTATTATCTCTAACACCTATTGTTATCAAATAACCACCAATTTATAGCTTGCTTATCATAATATAGATATTGAACCACCTTGGTGTAGGCAGCCTATTTAAACCGGAAGCGGATTTATCCTTACTGACAGGGCAACCCGGGTTTTGGTTCCATAATGCACAACATAAAGCTAAAATTATTGTGGACGAAACTGGAAGCGAAGCAGCAGCAGCGACTGCTTTAATTTCAATGAGAATGGCTGTAGAACCAGATGCTACTTTTATTTGCAATCACAGTTTTATTTATTTTATATATGATAAAACATTTAAACATATAATATTCACCGGAGTGTTTAGAAGACCAAAAAACGATTGATTAAAAATAAAGCTTTTAAATGTTTATTCCGTGCCTACTTGGTATTATGAACCTGAGTTTACATTTTTTTTTAATCCCTACTATAAGAATGTAGAAATATTGGAATTCAAATTAAAATAAATGTAGGTCCAAGACTGACTTTTAATGAATAAAAAATAAATAAATTACTATATTTTGCTTTATAACTGTCTTTTATTCAAATTAATAAAGATTTGTTAACTCTGTTAAATAAGGTTTAAAAGATAAACCATGGTTTATTTTATTTACAATATTCATATCGAGCCACTTGATGGCGTGGTTGATTGTCGCACTATACGCTAGTAGCCCCAGGGTCGAATCCCAATGAAAGTTCAGATAGTTTTCATGGCTTTTCGGTTTCGCCGGTCGAATAACTGTAGTAGTTGATGCGACCTTAATTAAATTTAAAAAAATAGTTATATCATTTTATGATTTAATTAACCATTTACTATTCACATAATCGCATCTACTGCATAGTCGCATTATTTTAAACGATTCATTTTTGGCTGAAGATAGTTTTATAATTGTTTGTGAAAAATAAAACTCGTCGACGTGTTGTTCAAAAATCTTTTAAGACTAATATTAATTAGTTGCGCTGTTTTTTCATAAATTTATTAGTTTAGCAAATATGTTAAATTGTTTACTAGCCGCTCCCACTAATAGCTAATAGGGCTAATAGTACCTATAAGCAACCACGTCTTACGTTAGTGTTGATGTGTCTCCTCTATTCACATTCTACAGCGTGTTTTACGTGCAAACTGCATTGTTTTTAAAATATCAAGTAAAATATTAAGTTTAAGAATAATTTTAAGTTATGCAAATATTATAAGGAAATAATAATCTACAAAATATCACCTAACCATAAGATTTTTCCCTATAAGGAATATATAATATATTCTAATATTTTAAAAGTTTTTAATCCTTAATTATAATAATTTAACGCGCTTATTAAACAATTTAAAATACAATAATTAGTAATTAATATTTTAAAATTCTTCCCTATGGAGTTTGTTAAAGTTTTGATAGAGAAATAAAAACTATTTTTTAATATTAGACTGACTATTCATTTTATAGTTTTTTTAATCTGAAACTGACTAATCCAACTAAAATATATAATATAAAAGTCGCGATTTTTTACATTTTAAAATTTAAAAGTTTTATATTATTAATTAGTCTAAAGAATTTTTCTATTTAAAGTTCGACTTTATTTTTTTAAATGTTAAGCATTTATTTTTATATACAATCCAATAATTCGAACATTCCAATAATCCTGCACTCCTTAATTTTTGATGGGGCCAGATTAGTGAGACTTTACAGTATTCTAATATTGTTGGAACAATTTCCTTTTAAACATTATTAGATCAATATGATGCTGCATGGCAAGCTAAATTTCTTTAATATTTACCATATACTGAAGACATTTTAAAAATTGGAATATATTTTTCCACTCATATGCACTAATTCCTCCTAAATTAAAAAGCTTTAATCAAAAAGGACATGATATTCTGATATCGTAGCTAACATCTCCCCCGTCTGGGGGGAATTTTTTAAAATTTCTGAATAAAATCGTAATTAGTTCTAAAAAAAAGAAGCCACAATCTTTAATATTCTTTGAGACTATCTTTCAGTTGGGCAACCCATTTTAGGTCATGCACATTTTCAATCATGACGAAGTAAAGCTGTTAGTTCTAACATAGGTTTTTTAAAGAAAACTATGAAAAAAGTTAGCCTACCTCAAGAGTCTTAATTACTGTAGTATTGTGTTTGAGTATCAGAACAATTAACTACTAAATATATTTTCTTAAATTTTATTAAGGCTAAGTATATACGCATTTTATTTAACATGGGTCGCTAATACCTTTGTATAAGAAAACATCTCGCCCTGAATAACATTTGTGATTTCCTGCGACAAAGATAAATCATGCAAATAAGCATAATTAGTTTTACGACTAAGTAGACCATACCAATTTATTTTAGACTAAACTGGTTTATCCTATGTTACTAAGCATGAACTAGTTTGTCCTAAAATCGGGTTTTGACATCATATATACATTGATTGGCATCAATGTATTGATACCAATCAATATATTGATTTGATCATTGATCAACTAAGTTAAAATGAAAATAGATGCATGTTCAAACGTTATTAAAATGATATAAATATTGTTAGAAAATACGATATAATGAGGTTTATACCTCTTAATCATTGCAGTATATTTCTAAAACAGTTAATCGTATGAATGAGTTGAATTATAATATGTAACATTTAACAAAAAACTTAAGTTGAGAAATCTTATAATTAAATCGCCATTGGCATTTGATATCAACAATCGAGAGTAATCCTCCACCTTAGCTCTCATTTTTTTACAGTGTACATTTTGGGTCATGGTAAAATTTAGAAAACGATAATATTATTTGCGTATCTCATTGTTTTTATAGCCGAGTTTCATGATTTCACTGTTCATATATCTACCTACATTGTGACTCTTCCCTGTATTTTTAGTAAACTTAAAGTTTCTGCTTTCTATGCTATGCATATAAAAAACGTTAAAAGTCTAAGTTCGCCATTACTGAGAATGTGCATTGCATTATTTGTATCGTTAAATAAAATAAAATGAAGTTCTACCAAAAGAGATTTTACAAAAAATTCGTGGTCTTTGATTTCACTTATTTTAATTTTAAGATACACAATCGAAAATAGAACGAATACAATAATCTGAATATTTTTTATTTTAATGTTATATTAAGTTAAAGAATTGAGAAGAACTTCCAATTGCCTACTAAAATTTTAATTGGGGAACCATGGAGTTGCTCTACAATCAGTAGCGAAAGTGGTGACCAATTAGAGTTTCAGAAGGTTATCAAGGGATGCCATATGTATCTACTATCTGTATATTCCAATAAAAATGTCTTCAATTTCTAAATCTTGTACAATTATGTAAACATTTTATGGATTAAAAAGAACTGCTGTATTAATGCATGTAAAATCCAGGTTGAGGTGTAACACATTAAAAATTATTTTATGTTCTCTTTATTATAAGATAATATTTTAACAGGTTCTAGAAGCTTTGGGAGTAGGTGATCTATTTTCTCAAACATCTGATTTATCTGGACTGACTGGAGAAAAAAATTTGGATTTGGGTAGAGCCATTCATAAAGCAAAAATAGAAGTAAACGAAGAAGGAACAAAAGCAGCAGCCGCTACAGTTTTCTTTACATTCCGTTCAAGTCGACCAGTGGAACCAGCTATGTTCATTTGTAATCATCCGTTCATTTACGTTATTTTTGATAAAACTAGTCAAAATATTATTTTCTCTGGAGTTTTTCGTAAACCCTAAAGCTTAAATCACCTATTTATTGTACCATTTTTAAAAATTTCTTTCTCATGATATATTACACAATTAATTAATATTTTCGATGTTTCCTAAAATTTAGTTTGTAGTACAAATATTTAATCTAGAATATTTTTAAAGTTTACGAAATGTAATGCATGCTTTACACAGAAAACGATTTAGAAGTTAAGTTTATATGTAGAGACCAAAATGTATGAATATAAAAATTTTTATCATAATAAAATACTTGTTTTTATTTTGTGGGAATGTTTTTTGGTTTGTGATTTTTTTATGAATTGTGTGTCATAAAACGATCTGTGAAACTTAGTTTAAAAAAAGATTAAACATAATCAGATCTAGATTTAGAAATTTGCAACCTATAGGCACATCTTAAAATACCTTATTTTACGAATTTAATATAGGCCAGTCAAAGTTAGTCTCAAGTTTGCAACTCTCAAAAAGTTGTGGAAAAATTTTTAATGATGAAAAACCGTGAAAAATTTGAATTTGTTTCAGATTCTGCTTGGTATTTTCTAAACTATGTATTTTTCTTCGAAAGCTATTCTGTACGTTTTTAAAGAAAATCAAATTTGTTACAAATAAAGCCCAACGGCACTTTGAAAATAGGCCATTTTTATCAAAAATTGAAAATTTTAGTTTTAGACCTTTTTTGGATCGAAGTTGCGTCGAAACCATTATTCTTACGTGCAGAACTTGTTGAATATAATTTGTAGGCAATTTAATTAGCTTTAAATTAAGTGCAAAGCTGGGTCTGAAAGCTATGTAGTTCTCTCAAATGAATGGTGAATTAATATATTAATATAAATCTGTGAAAATTTTGAAATAAAATTATAAAATCATCAGTAGGGATAATAATTAATTAATCAGTAGAAAAATATAAATGTATTCCTCTTCTACGAGGGTGCACATACTTTCATATAATAATATTAACCATGATTGAAAATATGAATCATCATCATCATAGGCAAATATTTATATGTCGACATTTAGGAGAAGTTTGTATTAATGTTTTGTTAAGGTTTTAATATTATATTTGTGACCCAGTGATTAAAGTAACGGTGTTTAATGCGAGAAGTCTAGAGAACGAATCCCGCCATCGTAATTTTTTATTTACTAAATTCGATATTTAAACTTACGGTTATGAATATTCCACGGGAAGCTACTACTCGCATGTGGGAAAAGGCTGGACAAATGGTATGAAATAGGAAATAGATGCATAGTACACTATATTATTTTTCGTCAACATTTTTATGGGCTAATATTATTCTATGAATTTTAATATGAGCAATTTTTATATGTAATATACCCTTTAGTAATGAAAGCTGGCCAATAATTTAAAACGGAATTTTTCAAAAAGCCGCGGGACGCGAGACAGTCCTTCAAAAAGCGGGACTGTCCCGCCAAAATCGGGACGTGGGGTCACTTTATATAAAATTCATTTGTTGTGTTAAATTTCTAATCACTGAGTCAAATAAATAAGGTTCTTGGTTATTTAAACATGATTTTGGTGATATTTCCATAGAAATTAAAGAACCCTTGACGAGAATCTCAAAATAGGTTTGGGAAATCCCAATACAATATTATAATATGGGTACTGTTATAATGAAGCTTAAAAAAAAACTTATATTAAAGCAAGTATTAAACAGATTATAAAGGGATGCACAAATATCAGGTTCATTCCAGATAACAGACAACTCGTACATTGACGGAAAAATAGCATTCAAAATAAGCTGTGAGTGGTTTTGGACGGATTATTTTGTATACCAGGTAAACGTGTGATTTTAAACTGTACGTATCTGAATCAGTAATACCAGTGGTCTTCAGCAAGTATCGTTTAAAAACGAGGCTAAGGGTAGACATATGCACAAAATAAGTATACAGTTCTGTTATCGTTGCGTTAACGTACAAAAATATTATCTGGAACGAACCACACTCCTCAGATCAGACTATAGAGCGTATACCGATATACAAGGACAAGCATTAGTGGATGATAAATTCTAGTTTAAAAAAAAGCCGTCACTGTCCGTCATGGCTGAGTTCGACCAGTGCCGTCTAAAGTTGGCTACGTATTCCAATTGTAGCACTATGCAGCTGTACTGCCTGTGTGATTCGTGCACTTACAATTAGTCATATATTGACTGCAAGTGCAATAAAGTTTGAAAGTTTCAAAAAGCGTCTCTTTATTGCCATAACTACCGTGTCCACCGTATACTTATAATATTTTACTTAAATTTGAAACAGAAATTACAAAATGATAGCATTTTCATTGTCTGCAATCACGTAAATTATTTTTAAATATTCGCGACATATACACTGTTCAAGTACTACAACCAACTGCAACGAAATTAACCAATGAACAACGCTAGAGGAATGGGTCGCCCTTAAGTACCATATATGGTACCAGAACAGAAATGGAGCCATTTTAACACGAATATTGTTCTCCTTCTATACGCTCCATAGATCAGACACACAAAAGCACACCCAACGCAAACGTGGAGTTTTATAGAGTTTTTGTGTATTTATGGCATTGATAGATAGGAGTCAAAATAGTAAGACAATACAATAATTGCAAAAAATTAATTTATTAAACAAAAACATGTGAAATTGATTTCTGGGATCATGGCATCAAATTGTTTATCACAGAAAATAAATACAATGTATGGATAGGTTTTGTACATTTTCTGCAACTAACTGAATCACAGTTTCAATAGAACAATTATAACTCCCAAATAAATCAACATACCATTTCTCTAATTAACGCTATTATTGAAATGGCTATAACATAATTATATCATAAAATACAATGAAATTGAAAACAATAATTTTCCTCGATATGATTGATTATAAACATGATTTTTAAACAATTTTTAACAAAGATACTCATCAAAATATCAATGTTAAACAAAAAAATCAAAATTGAGTATCTTTGCTCGTTTTAAAATGTATATATTGAACGTTTACACTTATTACTTTTTTCATAGCTGTTTTTTGTCTTGCGAAAAATAATGTTTTTACGAAGCATTCGATGACTAAGATTTGATAGCTTTAACTACAAATGCAATGAAAATAAACTTTTTCACACTTTGTATTTTTTTTGCGAACAAATCTCATCGATAGTTCGTTGCCTCTTTTGTGTAGGACGAGACAAACTATGATTTAAGCGGGTACATCGATTGCTTGATGTTCGTAATTCATACGTCCGAGGTTCGATTCTATTGAGTTCAGCATGTAATTGTTTTGCTAATTCAAAATCTTTTTGCTCTTGTAAAATTGTTTGTTCCAAGAATTTTTGTTGTTTTAAAATTTCACTTTCTATCAAAGAATTGTTAATATTACTGAAGCCTGCAAATGAATTGGATAGTTGCTTTGGGGCAAATATTGAAGATTTTGATTTTTTCGTTGGAGTTGTATCTACTTTTTCATCACATTTGTCAAAAGTGGGTTTTATTGAATGATTGCTTGAAACACCCGGGAAGTTGTGCGATAAGGCTTCTTTGAATTTACTAAAATGTTCTTTGTTCACACCATTAAAACCCATAAATGGAGAACCTTCTGGACTTTTCAATATCAAAGAATGATTAATCGTCGGAACATCAACTTCATTAAAAGTTATTTTCTTAACAGCTTTCGTTTTTTGTGTCGGAGCATTACATCTATCAACTACATTATTTGGTGATTTCACTGCAAATGCTGATTGACGATCGTCAGTTGGAGATAAAATTTGAAGATTAGAAGACCTTAAAATAAAATAAATAAATAAACATAGAAAATTTTGTAAAATATAATTATGTTATACTTGATTTGATTGTATTGTTGACTTCCATTTGGACGTATAGGCATAATTTTTAAAAGAGGACTTTTTATCACCCGACCCATATTATCAACCCGTGGAGGTGTTAAAGGTGATTGACTAATAGGTTTGATATGACTAATTTCTTTGTTGATTGTGTCATCTGTTTCTTTCGCTAATATTGATGTCATATAATCTACCGAATTATTTAGTAAATACTGTTTTTTCTCACTAGGATGCAAACCAGCAGGGAAATATTTTTTAACGCTATTTACTCTCGGTGGTTTAGTCAAGACTTTATGTTTTGTCGCTGAATTTTTAGTATTCTGTCGTCCAACTTTCGTTAAACCTTTTGGGCTTTTTGAATTACTTTTTTGAAAAGACATTAATTGTGCGATTGTGGTTTGTTTGGGTGTAGAATGTACAAGAGTAGAAGCTTCTTGTTCAGCTAACATTTTTGCAACTTCTGCGTCCCGTTTGATTCTTTCTTCTTCTGCTTTCCGTAACACGCTTTCTTCTTCTTGAAGTTTACGTATTAATTGTGCTGAGGCCCTTTCTTCCTTTTCACGTTCTATTCGCTCATTTTCTCTTTCAATTTGTAATTGCTTAATATATTCCTCGTTGATTTCTCCAGCAGATGCTAAAATTCTTGGAGCTTGAGGTAAATCTGGAAATTATGATAAATATTACATATTTAGTAAACATTGAAATGTTAGGTTAGAGTCAAATGTTTGCTTACTGTCTTCAAATGTGTCATCTTGATTTTGTAATTTTTCTTCTACATAACTACCAAACTTCTCTTTAATAATATTCCATAACGTTTCATTAACTAAATTGTTTGTTTTTCGCGCTGAGCGTAACCAAATACTTATTCTTGTACGGCATAAGGGGCATACAAGGGCTGCATTGTTAACAGTTTCATTAAAACATAGCAAACAAAAATTATGCCCGCATGGTAATGTTACGGGTTCGATTAAAACTCCACGACACACAAGGCATAATGCATTTTCATAAACTATGTTTTCACTATCTATTTTTCTTACTACTACTTTTGTATTCTTTTTCCTCGGCGCCATTTTTGCTGTTGAAGGCTTCGCTAGCGCCCTCCAATGTTCTATTGGTATAATTTTAAATCATCACAAAAATTTAAAATCTTTAAGCCTTAAAAGATTTCATTCAATTTTAAAATTTTATATAAACTGTTATTGCATTTTTATAAAAAAAAAATAATTTTATATTTTCATTTAATAGTAATTGTTAATTTGACAGTTGTGCTATTTTTAAATTTAGTAGGTTTATTGAGTGTATTAGACATGTATTGGTCTACTTTAATATTATCAATATTGTGAACATTCCAATAACATATTTTTTTAATATATGTGCATGTAAATTAATACACTTATTGACATTTATTACCCAATTGTATTACAAGTAAAATTTAAAAAAAAATATAACTACATTAATATTATTTTTAAAATAAAAAGTAGAATCCTAGGATTGAATTCCAAAATTTTTTTTTAGCGTTCGGATTCGCCAACCGCTAATAAAAATAGTAGTTAGTAAGTTTGTTTCAGATGAAAATAAAAACGTACATTGTATGGTAGTACCCAGTGAGAGCAAAACGTCCAACTACGTAACAGTTACGTAACATATGTTTTTGTTATGTAACTGTTACGTAATATGGTAGTTGGACGTTTGCATGTTCCCTGGAATATCATTATATTCGGTTTTGGCAGTACCGATCAATTTGTCCATCATATTGTACGTTACAAGTTACACCTCATGTGTAAATTGTAATATAAAATTATTGGAACATTTTTTATATTGCGCATGGCATTACCAGTTACCTAGAAGTAGTCTTACAGTATAATTGTTTTGAAATTTTAAACGGAAATTTGAGTTGATCATTTTATACAAATAGTTGTTAAACAAAAAAGTGTACCTTCAGTGTACATACCGTACATACGATCAAAAAAGAAAAGTGGTTGTGTGTACTTATGTACGCGCGTGAGAAGTTATACTTCTTTGGCATCATTAAAAATTAGTTTTTATTAATTGCATTCAAATAATCAATTTAAAAAAAAATGTAAATTAATATTTAATAATAATAATAATAATATATATATTTAGGGATATAATTATTAAAATAAAATTAAGAGAATAATATTTTAATTTATATCAATAAATAATATCCAAAGAAAGCTGCCAGACGTTTATAAAATTTGTCAGGATCATTTTTCTGGTTAACAATTCATGCATGTCATGAAAACGAAGCTTCATAGAAATTGCGAAATAAAGTAAGGAGCTACTTTTCAAAGTAAATGTCTTAATCTTATTCTTATTTTGTTTTACTAAATAATTGTTCTAAGATGGTTGAATCATTTCAGAATCCCAGATTTCGTGATAACTAAGAATATGCATGAAACAAAAGCAGACGTCATTTTCATCACTAACCTTAAAATAGTATAACAGATACTGCAAAATTCGGGAAAAGTAATAACTTATTTTTTAATAATATGTGGCATTTGTATATATAATTATTTTTAATTTAAATAAAAAAATAAATAAATAATACAAAAATTCAAATTGCGCGCGCCAAGAAACCGAGTAGTTTTGTGACCAACTTCATTTTGTTAATTTTTGTCTCAATATGGTCGCCCATCTAAAAATTTCACTCTTATCATTTTTTTATAACGCGCCTAAAGAAGTATAACTTCAAAAAAAAATCGTTGTCTGTAAAGTCGGTTTACGGACGATAGTTTTTTGTGATAACATCATAAAGAAACATTGATGAAAAATTGCATATTTTATGAATAGAATTATTATCATTGAATGGTCATTATTTTGTATAATACAAAGAAGGAGTTAATTGAAAATTAACAATTTTTCAAAATTAAATGAGACTGAAAATTATGAAAGAAATCAATTTTAAATCTTATTAAGTAAATTGTAGAAAAAACACCAAATACGTTGTCTAGGATTCAACAATTGCCTCTCTTTCGCTTGTATCGCGTTCTCGCTTGCACGCACAGGCCCAAATGGAACGTCATACTTTTTCAGACTGGCTGTCATAGTTCATCAATTAATAAGACGTTATCACGTCAAAAAGGATAATTAAGAATTTAGCACCTACATATCAAATGAAAATTGTACCTATAGAATAAATTGTAGTTTTAACTACATCATTGAAAAATCATTGCAATTGCTTATTTAAAATGGGCTAATCGCTTACGTAAATTGGTTTGGCTACTTAAATGTCTGTGTCTAGTTTTACATAGATACTAGTTTACCGAAATTGCAGATAAAGTATTATAAAATACTTTTGCTTCAACTTCAATTTTAAAATTTTTATAGTTTAATTAGTTATAGACAGTGCTGTAATTCGTTGTTTGTCTAAAGCAAAATTTACATATTAGCATCGAATGCTTTACTTTTTGGAACATAAATAGGTCTCAATTTACTATTTTATATTTCTGCAATGGAATTTTCAGTGCTTCTCCTTCCTTCCAAACACACTTTGGGTTCGTTCAGCCGCATAACAGCTCCTTTTTCGCGAATTTGTTTTGTTTTTGTTTATTTAAGTTTGCATCAACTACTATGGTCATTAGCAACCGTCGAATCCGAAAATCCATGAAAAAAAATCTTGTGCTTTCAATGGGATTCGAACCCAGGACGACTGGCGTATAGGGCAACTATCTAGTCCACCACGCCACTAAGTGACCTTCGAATTTGTTATATTTTTGCTTACTTTGCATTTGAAACTCAATTGATGCATTTTAAATTATATCAGCTAAACCAAGCTTAATGTTAACATTCTAATACTACATTCAGTGGCGGCTCGTGACTTTTTGACATGGGGTGCTGTATTAATAGTTATATTAATACTGTATTATGTACCTACTCCGTATAAAAGAGGTTCAAGATATATAAAATATTATACATAGATACTAACTATTTAAAATTATTTGATAAATTTCATCTTCAACTAAAAGTAATAATAATAATATTAACTACACCTATTTCTACAAATTTTAGTATCCTAAAGTAGGTATAGGTATAAGAAATTATTTTGTTTTTATAGATATCTTCTAAATATAAAATGTATTTCTGAGAAGTATGTTTGTAATTAATTACAATTCAAAAAGCATAGGTTTCTATTTTGTGACGAATATCACGTTTTACGAATTTCTGTATTTATAAATAAATCGTTAAAATTTCTGTCGAAAACAATCAAACCAATTAAAATGAGCGTTTGTCTAAATTCGTATTTATAATTATTTATTATAAAAGCTGCTAAGGAAACAAACAATACTTAAAACAATAGAAATCTCCAGATTTTCCAAAAGCTATTCAATAATTTATTTTTAGCTTCCGTACGCCCAAGTTCTTTTAAGTAGTGGTCTGTAGGCGTGTTTACGTCTATCATTCCCAGGTATACGTATGTAATAAAGTAATGTCAATAATGAAAAATGGGTATTATGTAACATTATTGGTAACCCAAGGGTAAGTTGAGTGTTTATTTTTCCTAAGCTAATTCCGAAGCACATTGCACAGCATGTAATCGAAATGGATATAACTTTTGTCATTCGGTTAAATACTAAAAATTCAACTATCACAATCCCTACGAGATAAGCATGAGCTATTGTTAAAATTATAGCAAACATTAGGGTACCTTTTTTAAATGCCCACAATTTTTGTAAATTCTGAGTTTAAGCAATAACTTATTGTTAAGTTTGAAAATATTTTAAAAAATGGTATAAAAATTAGAACAGTTGATGTATAGCTGTTCTCTTGTTAAATGTGTAGATGTAGAAGTAGTGGTCAAAATAATGATCACAGCGAAATCTAATAAGTGCATAAGACAGGAATTGTTAGCTTTTAAAAAAAATATAACAGGAAACACTAGTCAGAATCACACAAATGACTTGTACACATTCCCACATCGCAATCAACGTGACTCTGACATCCACGTGACAAGCGAGAACCAATAAAATTATAGGTGACGATAAAGTCACGTTGCTCTTGCCGTGGTTTGTAGCAGTTCGTAGACTTGGATATGTTTTGCATATTCTTTGTAAGTTTGTATTCGTTTAGTTGTGAGAGGTGCTTGTGTTAACATTGTATCTCTTAAAATTTGAATTCTCGTAAAATACAAAAATCATTTTTTGCTTTTTATTTTCATATCAAATTAAAGATAACGTTTTAATTAAAAGCATCGAAAAAGTGTTTTAATTTTTAACTATTTTTCTAGTGCATTTCGTTTTACTTACAATATGCGTTGCATGTCTTTTACTTAAGAATAAATACTGATAGTGTTCCGTTTATTGTTGTAACAAATTTTTATAACAAGTGAATATATTGTTGGTTTATTGTGTTTGATTTACGTTTTAAATCAAAAACTACTTGATTATAAGTGACTATCATTAATTGTAGGTGTAGAATTCTATATTTTCTTTTTTCTTCTTCTTATTTCCTTCCCCCATTTACAAATGAAATATATTGGTTTAATTATTTATATTAACAGTCTATGACAAAAATTGATGTGTTTAAATCGACGTCATGCGGTCGTAATTATGATGGTTTGTGGAAAACTATGAGCAGTGGCGCAACAAGGGGGGGTGGTGAAGCAGGCCGTATAGGTGCTGAAAGACCTTCACCCGATAAGCACACGGTTCATTGGTTTCGGAAGGGCTTACGATTACATGATAATCCCTCTCTACGTGAGGGTTTAAAAGGTGCTACGACATTCCGCTGCGTATTTATTCTAGACCCTTGGTTTGCGGGATCATCTAATGTCGGCATTAATAAATGGAGGTAAGTTTCACAAGTATAAACTATTTATATTTAATAAATTGCATTTAGGTGGTTTTTCACTTACATATCTTTTCATTTTATAACATTAACAACATAATTTTATAAATATTAATATAAAATAACAATCTTATTTTATATTAATTCTATACATTTTATAAATAATTTATTTATATTAATTTATAACTACGTGTTGATGAAAGTACATTTTTAAATTTTATTTTCAAAAATCGTTTTTATGCTCGCTCTGTGGTAGCCTTTTAGCTTCATTAATTCAATTAGGATTAAACATGCTAAAACTGAAGCAAGTGCTTATTGTAGAGCATACAGTAAGTGGGTTTTATGACGTAAGTACGTCATAGGTATGTCGCATAAATTACTTATGCACCTTCTTATCACTTACATTATCACTCTCATCAGCACTGTGCATAGTGCTTTTTGAGGGTCGCTGAACTAGTGACAAAGAAGAACAAACAAACAAAAAATACTTAATGATCCGATTTTAATGCTTTTTGCTTTATTCGATAGAAAGTATCCCAAAGTTGGTTCAATTTTAATTTGAAGCAAAAAGTCCACCTCTAAGGGGTTTGGGGAAAACGTAGAGGATGAAATATGAACTTTTTATTAAATAATTTTTTATATGGATTGTTAGAGTAGGTACACTTTTATGATCAAATCAATTATTGTTTTTCTTGGTTTCCTAGTTTGAATTCTATAATTATCTTGTAAAATATTATAACCGGTTTATCTCAAATTTAGCATTTCCTCCAAATGTATAATTTAAGTTTTCTTCATTCTTCTAATATCACCTAATAAATCTTCCACCTCATCTATCTGCCTGCTGAATCTTTTTTACGTCATATGTTGGTGAATACACCTATACCTCGCTTTACGGCCTAGATACGTTCCACAAAACTTGGCCGCAAAGCGAAAAGCCGTTTAAGGAATCAATTATTGCGCTTGCGCAATATTGGCAACATGTAGATATATCGACACCGAATAAAAGTTTTTCTTGCCGTTATAGCGAAACATTTTAGGCCGTAAATCGAAAACGTGCCTTAATTGAAGATGGCCGTTATAGCGAAATGCCGTATAAAGAGCGGCCGTATAGCAGGGTATGGGTGTATTATAGGAGTAGTAGTTATGACCAGGGATGTTATGGATATGAAACTTCGGATCTGGATACGAACATAGTAATAATATATTATACCCGTTTTGGATACGATTACGGATATAAAACTATTTCGGATTATCCGTTAATTATCGGTTACTAATCTTACTATCGGAAACGAAAACACAAAAAGGTATCTCATAATTTTATTTGATTTCAAAACTATAATTTCTTACTACAATCATTCATATAAGTAATTACTAAGTATAGCAATGCTTTTTAAGCGTTAACTACTTTTAAATGCAATAGTAACAAAATTATAATATAGACCCCCCTATCCGGAATAATCCAAAACTTATATATATCGGATTCGGTTACGGTTACGGATAGATTTTTATTTCGGATATCCGATAATTTCAGTTACGGCTGCGGATCTTCTTAACATCTCTGGTTACGACTCAAACAAAGGTGTATTAAAAATATATATAGGTACACCATTGTGATAGCTGTTAAGAATGTTGGTCCTGACATGTTTATGTAATACTTATCAATCCTTTTAAGTGTCGAAGAATAAAAATTGTTTCTACAGACGTAGGAATATAAAGGTTTTTAAAGAAGTTAATCAATATATTTTCTTGATCTTGAACAATTCAATACTTTATTTTTATTTCCATATTGCTGTTTCGTTTAAACCCGTTTAAGTCCCATTAAACTTACTGCTTATAGGCGATTACTGTACCTTTTATTTTAGGCGCTTTTTAAAAATTAATTTTAGTTTTTAATAGTTTTTTTTTTTTTTGTAATCGCAATAGAGGTACCTATCCATACTGTTAGATTCGATCAAAACCGTAAAAAAATAAATAAAAATTCACTTCCCTGCAGATACAAATAAGGGACCTACTCATAAACATTAAAATTGAAATGTTAAGGGAGAATTGAGAAAAATAAAATAGAAAACTAATAATAGGCATATAACAGTTATTGAATAAATTAATTATTTTAAAATATAAATACGACACCAAATTTAGTATGCTGATTTTATCACGTAGGTGCATGTATACCATATAAGTATAGAATAAAATTATATAATGTCTATTTATAGACCTTGTGGCTAATTTAAATTTTGTTTACTAAAGTTAGCGTGTTTATCAAACTGTTTATTATTGAAATATTCATATTGCAATAAAATCTGGATTTCATACACACTTTTCGCTCAAATGAAAACTATTTTTGCTCCAGGAAATACTTTATGTTAACACAATATATAGGTATAGGTATGGATATTTTATTGAATTTATTACATTAATATATTGATGGATACAATCATTAAATTGCTGTAAATTATAGATGGTTAAAACTCGAGAGATTACATTTTCTTAAAAATAAAGCTTAGTAATAAAATGTGATTTGTTGAATTATAATAATATTATAATTGATTGATGGTAAATCCGGTAGATTGCAAAAATTGTTAGCTGTTATATAAAAAAAACATATGGCTTTAGTTTAAATTCAGTTTCAGTTCGAACTCTATTTAAAATGTATTATTTATATAAACTATACAACTTCAAAATTAAGTTGGAATGAAAGCAATAACAAAATCAATTACGCATATGCCTAAATATGTGTCATTTATGATAAATATATCGATCCGTATAATCTTGTTTACTTATATCAATGCTTATACGTATACCTATATGGTAAATATTTTTGAAAATCTTTTTTGCTAATTGTACTTTGTTAAATTCATAATAATTTCTTAATGAATAAAGTAATTGTAATTATCTAAAATGATAATGCAGTTTAAAACATTGCATTATTTTATTTCTTAATCTATTCATTATTCAATTGTGTATGTATACGTTTTCAAGATCATTTTTATAAACCAGTGAGGTCAAGCCAAGAGGCATAAAAATGCTCCTAGAAGATCAAGAGCGAACTAGTACAATTATTTATTAGATGTAATGTGAATCTATTGAAATCAATATGATATGTAATGAAACTTTTCATTTTCAATTTATAATTTTGTGTTGGTAAGATATAATAAAGTATTTAATAAACTTTTGTAAACACTTTTGTTTTCCATATACTTCTGACATGTTATGGAATTAGTTTCTATTAGTAACTGTATAGTATTATTAATACATAATAGGTTCGTTCGCGATACCGATCCGGAACTGGTAAAAAAATCAATCCAAGTGGATAGGGTAATCGCCAAACGCCTACACGCTTATGAATAAACTGATTAAGGGTTATTTTCCCGTGAACGAGTTTAAAAATGTTCGGAAGTAAGACGAGGATTAACGAGAACCCACGAAAATTATTAATTGAATAGAACATTAACAGACGTTGATGCCTCGTTCACACGAGTCTACTTTGGTTGATCGATTTTAGTTAATTGATCAAAAGTGGAATGAAAAACCTAGTGCGATGACTCGTCAAACTTTTTTTTGAACCACTAAAAAGTTGATTACGGTTCTCACACGAGGTTTTTCATTCAACTTTTTTTGATCAACTAAAAACGGGCTACTAAAATTGACTCGTGTGAACGCAGCATGACAGCAAAACTGGATTAAGAATTATCCACAATTTAGCAAACTGCGCATAAGTAAGATAATCGAATTTTTTATCCTAACAAAACTCTGAGGATCGCTAGAACTAATTCTGAATCGGTAACGAACGCATTTCGTGTGAACCGCGAATATCGGACCGTAACTCGGCTCATAAACTTGCATGCGCTTGGCGATGATCCTAAATCGGGCTTCAACTGATTCGTTACCGATTCATTATCACATCCGCGAACGAACCTAATACTTCTATGTGCTAATTAAGGGTGTCTATATTAATATTTCTGGTTTATAAATCTAAAGTACATCAGAAGTTTGAAATTGTTAAATTATGCATTTTTGATTAATATTATTACAGGTTTCCAACACAATTTGTTCTCTTCTTTCTTTTTAATTTTTATTTAAACTACCTTGTACCTATGTAGTAATTAAATTATCATAACGTATTGCTAGTTACCTAAATTAAAATAGTCACAATCGCTGCTCTACAGTGATAAATAATTTAATCTAGATACTAAAACTTGGTTTTAATGCATAGTATTATCAATATATTTTGTTTAAAAATTATTCAAAATTCTTACAATAATTTTTTTTTAATGATTCCTTCAGAGGAAAATAGCTTTAAAGGTGGTTACTATTGGTCACTAAAAAACGAATCTTTGAATAACTTTATATATAAATTGTCGTCAATGTGAAACCAATTTTCTAAAATTACTTTACCTCAAATCATTACTTCAATCACTTATTGAAATAATTAGGACAATATTCCCAAGGATAAAACATTGTTTGGTATTCAAAAATGTGTATTTATGGAACTAAATTTTCCCAGAATGAAGCCGGTGTAAAAAAGAAATTTGGTAAATCTATACGTTATACGGTTATACAATCCATCTATATTGTGCATAGAAAATTTTATTTGATTATTAAAATAGTTTTAATAACTTTTGCCATAACATTATCTATATTAACGTAATAGCAATTTATAAAACAATTTACGTTTAGTTATGTACGTAGGATTCTGGCTGCTTGATGCTGTATTTTTAATCACTAAACTTCATACACTATGTAGTTATTACAGTACAACAGGAGAAAGAAACACTTTTGTTTGTAATCTTTCCACACAACATGAACTTTAACCATTTAGAACTTAAATTAATTAATTTAAAGTAAATTATATTTTTATATAATTTATTGCTTTGATATTATGTTTCAAATATTGTTATTATGTAGGTAAGTTTTAATTTGAAATATTAAATTATACGAGTTTAAACTATTTACAAGTTGCGATTTTTTTAAACCGTATAAAACAATGAGTACCTGCCGTTTGATTTGTCCGATAAAACTGAATAGATACGGGCACATATCCATATCTTTATAGAAGTTTGCTTAACTGATTTGGTGGTATTGGGATGAACAGGGACCGAAAGATTGTTCAGATAAGTCAAAGACGACGATAGTAGACCGACGGATCCTTTTTTTCCAACATTGGGTTCCAAACCTTTTGAAATGGAAAACGGAAAATTTTCAAAATACAGTTAAAGTTTTTTTTGTACCATTACAAAGTTCATTATTATGAAATATTGAAGCGAAATAAAAGTATACAAACTTGCTAAAAATGTTTGAGCATATTATAATAATATCAGAATTCTTCGTTAGATAGCTTCAACTTCCACAATTGCATATTATGTTTAATTTTATGATAGTATGTATATTTACTTATGCATGCATATAGTTGTGGTAGTATAAGTACTAGTTCTTTTTTCTATTGAATAGCTCGGATAGCAAATACAATTATTGCATTTAAAATTGCAGTTATGTAAAACGTTTTTTATGAATGCAAGTGTTATTGCCTTGAAAATTATTTGAATTGAAGTTTATAGAAAGATATAAATCCATAAGCATAAAAATATGCAACTTTAAAAGTGCTGCTTGCCATGTATTGAGTTTTGTCATTAAAGAAACCACTTTTATAATAATGGTATTAACAATTTAGATTTTCACATCAACTTATCTTAATATATCACGATTTTTAATATCCGTTCTTGAAACTTGATATTTCGAGAAGCCATTATTTTAGCTTGCATATAAGAATGAAAAATATGAAAATATGAAAAATATTAGCCTTCTTATAAGAATGAAACATTACAAGCAAAAAATGTGTTGCACATCATTTAATTTTCACCTCTACATAACGTAATACTTGATATAGCGATATTTTTCAGTAAATACCAAACACATATTCTGTAACTAAAAATGTAACTACTTAAGTATTTTGAATGAAGTATTTTTTCATTGAATTATTTCCTAAGTTAATTTTTATTTATGATAATAAATTAGTTTAAAGATTTTTTAATATATACTAATGAAATGCATTCTTCACTAAACTTGACTTAATAATTATTTAATATTAAACAGTAATTAAATTAAGAATTTAAAATGTTTTTAAATTAAATGAAATACTACTTAGCTCTTGTTAAAAAAATTCATAACAATTAATCATACTAAAAGAAATGCTAATGTTGGTATCTTGAAACAATTTAAAAATCATATTTGAAATCAACAATATTAAAATGATAGTGATGATGTTAACAATGACCCTGATATTAGTTAAAGACATATTCAAAATAGAATTTTCTCGTATTCTCAACCGGTAGTGTTACTTTTATAAATATGTTTTTGGATTTATTGAATAATTTCTACTATTTTGTGTGTACGTGCAGCTCGACATTTACACAAATGAAAGTGTTGACGATCAATGAATTGAATTTTTGATCATATAATACATAAATGTTTCGTATTATGTGGTGGTAAATGTTGATATTTTTATTTAAAGTAGATTAAAAATTCATAATTGATTGTCTCTATGATGACGTAATTTGAGAAAATATTGATACTACGGCTTACATATTTTAGATAAGAACAGAGAAAAAAAATTTTAATAAAAAAATCTAACTTTTTACAATAATTAATTATTGAAAAGCTTATAAATTTTATGCCTATAGTTGTATGGTTTCAGATATTAGTCCCATCCTCTAAAAATTAGTATTAAAAATGTTATGTATTAATTATATATTTTTTTAAAATTCACGTTTTATTTCAATGTTTTTATTTACATACATTATAGACATCATTAGATGTGTAAGCACCAATTTAAATTTTATATAAGATATTTCATTCTTTTTGTTCCGCTTATATTTCATTACCTTGTAAGTGACAACATTTATACTTGTATATTAAAATAATGTTTGAATTAGCGTCTTTTGCAATATTATCTTGACTAAGACGGATATTAAAAGTTTTCTATTTTTATCTTAACATTCATATACAGTAGAACCTTGATATCTACAAATTTTTGTTAAGCTATTAACGTTTCACAACTCTCTTTCTTCAAAACTGGAAAGCTTTTTCACTTAGCTACAGAACTTGTTTAACTTAAGAATGTTTGCGAGATAAATAGATATACCGTCAAATGAGGAAAAATTTGATTTAATGTTCCTTAATACAAAATCTATTAAAAATAAATTAATTTTAAGTATTTTTCTGTAGTGAAACTATTTACTTCGAAAAATGCTACAAACAGTAGCTGATATCCATGAATTATTAGTGTTCAATACTTTTACCCCCAATTGTATCACCAATTTTAATGAAACTTTTGAGCACTGGTTCTTTTTAACTAAAAAAAAAGTATTTATGACTTGTTTAGATAAGAGCATTTTAGTATTGGCAATTAGTATTATGTAAAATAGTTTGAAATAAACGGAATTGAATATAACTCGTCTAACGTCTTGAATCCCCAAAGCTCATAGGTAAATAATATTTACGAATTTATACTTTTTAACAACATTTTTTAATATATAAAGTAAAATCAAAACATGTTTTTAACTTTAACCTTCTAATAAATATATAAATTTTTACTATTCTTATTTTGGAGTTTCAATTATATTTTAAACATTTTTTTCCTATTTAAAGTGCTTTAACTGCTAATGGTCGTTAGCACTAGCATGGTTTAATATTTTTAAACATTATCTGTTATTACCTTACATGTATTTGCGCTTTAAATAAAATAATGTACCTATATGATATTCAAATAGTTTCTTTTTGTAAAGATCTGATTAATGTCTAAAAATATTAAATAGACTAGCTGACCCACGCAACTCCGTCTGCGTCAGATAAGGGTGAGAGAAGGTTAAGAGTGGGGAACCTATGGCCCAATTCTAAAGGAGTTAAAACTTGCTTTGTTTTATCCACAAATCACTTAAGAACCATTGAAGAGATAAAATTTAGTACCTATAATGCTAATTTAAAACCACGCGGACGAAACCAAGAAAAACATTGTATGTCTGTAATGGGCAATATTTATTGATTAATTTGAAGATTTTTTTTCTACTTTAACAGTATAACATGAGCTATCTTAGGTACACCGTACATCACACTATGATCAGTAAGAGTGGAACTATAGTAGAAAATGTCACGCAAACGGGAATAATAAAGGAACACTGCATAACACTACTGGGGTGTTTTATTGATAAAACTTACGTATGTAAACTTAAAATATAATGAAGAAAAAAGAATATATGAAACTTAAACAAAGAGTAACGTAAAAAAAATTTAAATGTTATTTGATTATTGCAACGCCTGTAACCGTTGTAACAAATAATATATTTTAAACTTGTACTTCTGTATCTGATATAAGATATTGCAAGGAGCTGAATGCCTGAATGTCTAATGATCTATGAATCAGCTCAGTACTGACTCCTGAAAAAAAGTTAGATGGACACAAATATTGAGAAGGAAAAGCGGAAGCACTCACTTAGAAGGCCTAACATATTTTAAAGAGTGGGGAGTTTTGAAAAGAAAAGTTGAAATTTTAATTGTTGATTTTTTAAATGTAATTTAACACGCTAAATTCTAAATATGTATTCGAAAATTAACAATGAAAGAAATTTCAACGTTTCAAAATTTTTCATTATTTTTCGGATGTTAAATAAAAGATCATATCTTCAAGTGAAAATAGTAATTTTTATTTTAATCCTAAAGAGAAAATGTGTTAAAACGCTATTTCACGAACTTTAAAGATCTATTTCACGACCTTTTTTTTAACACACGGTTCCCGCAGGAGACAATTATCATGCTATCCTTTGAGCACCGTGCATTATTCTGGCATACGAAATAATCTATATTATTATCTGATCCCTCAACTATCATATTGCAAAAAATCATGTCTATCTTTTACTCTGTGAAAAACAAAAACATATCTATCCCACGGGAGTAGAACATTTTTCCTGGATAAAAAAGAGATCAAGCTTTCCTGAGAAAAATTCGTTAAAACTCTTATTCATGAACTTTTAGAAAACTTCTTTGAAATACTCAGTTCCTGAAGGATTCTATTTTTAGCCTATCCTACGGGAACCGTACAATATTCTAACATAAAAAGTAGCCCATATCATTCACTGTCTCTTAAACCACCATATTGCAAGAAATTATGGTATTCTTTTGTTCTGTGAAAAACAAAAACGTATCTATCCTACGGGAACATACATTTTTCCTGGATAAAAATTGGACTGTATGAAAAGAAAAATTATTATTTTGCCTTGAGGACCTTATGAGTTATTACTATAAATATATTGTACTCAGATAAAAATGTTTAGTTTAAGCATGATTTTTCTTTAAACCAGTTTTTCTATTTTCCCGATGAAATGAGAAATTTTTCCGAAATAAAACGTGTTCTAGATAATGATTCGCATATTTATCATACTTAAATATCACCAAAATCCATTTTCAACTAAAAATAGAGTTTATGCATAATTTTTTTCTCCAAACCGTTTTTCCGGATTTCCCGGATAAATTAGACATTTTCCCGTTATAAAAAGTATTCCTTTTTATGACTCAGATTGTCATTTATCATCATACCAAATTTTATTAAAAACCATATGTATTTGGGTAAGAATTAATAATATCTTTCTAAAAACAATTTCGCAAATAATGAATTATTTTTGAAACAACCTTAACAACCATTAAAAAGGTTATAGCGGGCTAACCGTAAAAGATAGAGATATGTCGTCGCTGACTTTTTTGTAGAACTTTTTAAGAGGAACAATTTTGCTCTGCATGATTTTTGCGTAACTTTAATCGTTTACGCAGGGCAGGCCACGAACGCTCTCAAAAAGAAAAAATTTTCCTGATTTTTGCAACATTTTCCATCGATACTCTGTTCCTATTGGTCGTAGCGTGATGTTATATAGCCTAAAGCCTTCCCCAATAATTAGGCTATCCAACATTAAAAGAATTTTTCAATTCGAACCAGTAGTTCCTGAGATTAGCCCGTTCAACCAATCAAACAAACAAACAAACAAACAAACAAACTCTTCAATTTTATATATTAGTATAGATATATTTAAGTGGCTGTACATCGTGATTGTATCTTTTGAATTCTTGAATATGTTTTATAATTTATCGTCAGCTTATAAAAAAAATAGGTGTTATATATTTTCTTGTTAAAATGTTTCCATTATAAACTATAATGTGTTGTTTAAATTAAACTAATCAAACTCCCGTTTGAGTTGAAAATTTTTGACTGATGATAGTTGTTAATAATTTTCTGGGTAATATTAATAGGTAATGTAATCTTCTTCTTTGCAACTAAATACTATTATTATTAATTTCGGCAACAATGTTGTAAATGAACTATTGTTTTATTAGATTACGTTAATCAAGCGTACAGTGTACAACGTGCACTGTTAATATTTCTAACAAATTTGAATAGTTGGTGTGTGGAATTGTATTTAAATGTATTACAAGCGATCAGATAAATTTAATTAAGGCATCTTAATTTTGAAAAATTAAAGATAACAATTGTAACATTATTTTATCTTCTGAGGAAGAAAATAATCTAGATAAAGAGATTAAATTGGTAAAGATTTTTTTGTTGTTGTTAGAATCGCCATAATTTTTAACGTCCATGGTCATTAATGACTGTAATAGTGGTCTGCTCTTAGTTGGTCTGCATTTAGGGTTATACATAGTTTTGTATACATTGTTTACTCATATGTATTTTAGAGTTTTAAGGATATTCTTGTTGGTCTTGAAATATTCTTTCATTGTTCCATGTATATGTAGGTACATGAATAAACTACTAAATTACATTAGGTGCTTGTTTACTTTTGGGTTTGAATTATTATATCATTTATTTGTGTATACTGAGGGTGTGGTTTTATGCTCTTTTAAATACCTATTTAAATTACTTATACTTGATAATTTTAAATACAATTTTTTTGATTGCGTAGATACTACATTTGCTACTATATTAAGTTTTGCTTTTATTGTTTCAGATTTTTACTTCAATGTTTGGAAGATTTAGACCGAAGCTTACGAAAATTAAATTCCCGATTGTTTGTAATTCGAGGACAACCTGCAGATGCCTTACCCAAATTATTTAAGGAATGGGGAACGACAAATTTGACCTTTGAGGAGGACCCGGAGCCTTACGGTCGTGTTCGTGATGAAAATATTACAGCCCTCTGCAACGAACTTGGAATATCCGTAGTTCAGAAAGTGTCTCATACTCTCTATCACTTGCATAAGTCAGTACACAATTACAAATTTTAAACTTCTCTTACAGATTTTCTTCGAAACACTTGCTTGAAAGAGGAACAATTTAATACAATATACAAAAAATTTTATTTCAATTTTTATTTTAGCTATTTTGTCGTTGTTTCAGGTAATAAATTTTTAATTTTACATAAAGTCAATTACTGTCTTCTTTTTCGCGAAAGCATCTTCTCTATTTCTTAACTTTTTTTTCTTATTTCTCTGTATATGAAAACAACAAGAATTAACTTCTTAGTTTTGTTTTGCATTAATACTGTAAAAAGGTAAAAATCATTGACCCTCGCTCTTGATGTATTTAAAATTATTAATTTATTCTGAAGTAAATGATGTTTGTTTCTATCATATAATTTATAGCAACAGCTATTTATTTCTTGAGGGAAAGACTTGCAAAATGTGAAAAATCAAATATTAAAATGAATTATAAAATGGTATCTATTAAATTTTGTTTTGTTGTAAATGGTTTCATTCAGCTAATAAGTTAGTAGTTTCAAAAGATTTAATTTAGATCTGTAGTATGTAACGGTAATTTGTTTAAATATTTTATGTATAATATGAATAAAGAACTTAAAGGGTCTCACTTTTAATGTTTCGTTTCTACAAATAATTTTTTTAAGAAATTGTTTTAACTAACGTAAAAGTTGTCGCTATAAAAGATAACTCATATCACAGTTATATTGATTTTTTGCATACTACTTAAAATTAACTTATACTGACCTCTTTTTTTCAGGTGTTTCGTTTAAAAATTGTTTTTGTTTTAACCCCTATAATTCTGTGTGGCAACTATAAATGATTTCAGAATTATCGAGAAAAATGGGGGTCGAGCTCCTCTTACTTACCACCAATTTCAAGCGGTTATTGCTAGTATGGAAGCTCCACCACTTGCAGAGGCTGGAATCACACAGAGTAACATTGGAAATGCTACAACTCCTGTAAATGACGATCATGATGAAAAATATGGAGTTCCCACCTTGGAAGAATTGGGTCCGTTATTTGCTTCCTATTAAAACGATCCAAAATTTAATAAAACTTCTTTTCAGGTTTTGAAACTGATGCATTGCGACCACCAGTTTGGCAAGGGGGCGAGAGTGAAGCCCTTGCACGATTAGAACGTCATTTGGAACGAAAAGCTTGGGTTGCTTCATTTGGTCGTCCTAAAATGACTCCACAATCTCTTTTACCTTCTACCACCGGTTTATCCCCATATCTACGTTTTGGATGTCTATCAACCCGTTTATTTTATTATCAACTCACTGATTTGTACAAAAAAATTAAGAAAACCCCACCACCCTTATCATTACATGGACAACTTCTCTGGAGAGAATTCTTTTATTGTGCAGCTACAAGAAATGCAAATTTTGATAAAATGGTAGGAAATCCAATATGTGTCCAAATACCTTGGGACAGGAATGCTGAGGCTCTAGCAAAATGGGCTAACGTAAGTGTTTTAAATATCAAAAATATTTTTAAAGAAATATTTTTTATTTATGAATTCATTAATCCAGGGTCAGACAGGATTTCCTTGGATTGACGCAATAATGACACAACTCCGTGAAGAAGGATGGATTCATCATTTAGCCAGACACGCAGTCGCTTGTTTTTTAACTAGAGGAGATTTATGGATATCTTGGGAAGAAGGAATGAAGGTAAATGGTTTTTATCACCATAAATAAGCAATCTAGAACATGCTTGTATTTGCATGTATGAATTTTAATAAATAAAATTTACATGTTATGTTAAACTGATAACATGTTGGAAAGGAAATGTTGAAAATTTAAAACAAAACTAAAAAAAAGTAAAAATAATGTGAAATTGATAGTTTTATTATTGTTATTAGGTGTTTGAGGAGCTATTGCTAGATGCAGATTGGTCGGTGAATGCTGGAATGTGGATGTGGTTATCATGTTCCTCATTTTTCCAACAATTTTTCCATTGTTATTGTCCTGTGCGATTTGGAAGAAAAGCTGATCCAAATGGTGATTATATCAGGTAAATATAGTGCGTGTCTCTGTTTAAAAGCTTATTAATTAAATATTTGTTTCAACAGAAAATATTTGCCAGTACTTAAAAATTTTCCAAATGATTATATTCATGAACCATGGGTGGCTTCAGAGTCTGTTCAACGAGCCGCAAAATGTATCATAGGAAAGGACTACCCGTTGCCAATGGTGAATCATACAGTCGCTAGTCGAGTTAATATTCAACGAATGAAACAAGTCTACCAACAATTAGCAAAATATAGGCATATTGACGCAGATAAAACAAGTAAGTTCTTGCTTTTCTGTTGAAGTTAAAATCAATTAAACATATTTACTTTTTAATTGTTATGCTTTTAATATTTCATATGTGGGGTTGTGCCATGAAAACTTACTCGATTGATTGTTAAAATCATTTTAAGCAATTAATAAACAAAACTCAACATTTTACTAATGTCATTAATCAGGGATGGTTCGCTCGTCTATGGAGACATGAAAGATAGTGTCCCCTAAAATAAAAATTAATTCATTTTTATTTATAACGTATTTATACATTTTCTTTAGGGGCCATCCATAAATTACGTCACCTGTTAAGAAGGGAGGGGAAGAAGGCCAACAAAATGTGACGTTATGTATTGAAGGGCTAGGGGTGGTCAAAAACTTTGTGACGTCACGTGTCAAAATCTAAAATACTAAAACGCGTTTATATGCAAACAAAAAACTTAAAAATATTACTAACTCGATTTACCTATGCTATAAGGAATATAAAGTTTATTTAGATGTGTACGTCGGTCAGTAAATATATAATTGAAAATTTTGTGGCGTTACACCAGGGGAACGAGGTTTCACAAGTATTTTGTCCGGGGATCAAAACGCATGGAACCGTGTGAGCACTTGTGTCAAAGACGGGGGAGGGGGTGTGTGTGTCAAAAACTACAAAATGTGTGTGACGTAATTTATGGATAGCCTCTTAACTTCATACGACTTAAGGTTGTTCCCGCATTAGCTGTTGACGTCGCTTAGGTTAAATGTTATTAGATAGTCCGTGTTTTTCTCTCTCGTTCGTTTTTTCCTCTCTTCTCTCTTGCCATATATAAACTTTACAATATTTTGAAGAATATTTTATTTATTAAATATACACCTCGACACCTGCTCAGACAGAAAAAAATTACGGTTGTATTTTTAATGATTTTGTTTTTTTTCGTTAACTTTTGTAAATTTTTTTTATAATATTTTTTTTGTCGTATATTTCCATGTTTTCATAAGAAAATCTGAAGTGTGATTTCTTAAGTTATTCTTATATTGGCTCAGAATTATTTTCAACCCTCAAAAAGCGTTATTATTGATTCTTCTGCAAATTTCTACTAGAATAATATGTAAGAAATAGATTTATTATTTATTTTGGGAACAACCTTAGGCCGTTCCCAAAGAGCAATCGTGCTAAATTTTAAAGACGTTTCTCATTTAGCAAATGAGAAAAATTTAGCCAAATTCCTACGTGTATAAAGAACACAAAAGTATGGGTATTTATAGTTTGATAAAGATTGTTTAATTGTTTTGAGAACACCCTTAAACGTAAGGGTACAGTTGTATAATAGACATGGCTGCATTTAGCACTAGACAAAATACGCAGGGGTATCCAGGGCACCAGGCTTTTGATGGCCGGCACATTATGATGAAAGTTTTAGAATAAGGCTTTAATTTTTATATAATATAGTTATAATAGTTTAAAGTAACCCTCAAAAATTCAGGATTACGACCGTTTTAACGACATTATTGATATTTCTTTTCATTTCAATCTGTAAATAAATTTAATTATATTGGAAACAATCTTAAATTTAAGAAAACACATTTACTTAACATTTGACAAGATTTAGTATTTATACGTGATTATGAAAGTAGAATGTACACATTTTGTTTTCACAAAAGTTTTTGTCACAAGCCACCAATGTCTGCTTTTACCATGTTGTGGTAGCGATTTTCCGAAATAATACCAAATTATTACCAACCTATTGTTACAAAATATAGCTTAGTTATAGGAAAAAAATATTAGGAGTATTCAAAATTAATACATTCGATTGCTACATCCGTTAAATGATAAACTATGTTGGGTAACAAATTAACTATGAATAACTCGGTACAACCCTTATCCTAATAGATAAATGAGCCGGTCAATGCACACATAGATTAACTCCACTTTTTCAACTTTTACAAATTTTCATGTGCAAACACTTGGTTGACTCCAAACTTTATATATCCGAAATACATTTTTCTAATAATAAGTAATAACAACTCTAAATGACAATTCGCTTTTTAGCTTTTCCATAAGAGACAATGTATTTCAGAAGTCTATTTTATCAATTTACTCAATTTTTTACATTAAGGAGTTAATCGATGTGTGAACTGAGCGGCTCAAATATCCAAAACCTAACAATCTAAAAAAATCCATCAGGTTTTCATTAGAATCTTGAAATTTTGAAAGCGAATTACGTAAATTGATTTAATAAAGTTTACGATTCAATATTTTTTTTTTGTGTTTCTCATTGAAACTGTTGGATTCTTTTACAATACCATATTTTTATTATTTATAATTCAGATCTCTTTAATGCCGCAAACCAACAAACATTGATTGTAATGAGCCCATCTCCAAATGCAGTGATAACAAGCATAAACAACTCATACAATTTAACCCTCAATCACACGAACACACCGAATATTACAGCTTATATCACCACTGATCAGTTTGGTGCCAATGATTTCCAAACAAATACTGTTAACGCGGTACCAATTCATTCGTTCATCGAACCAATGAAATTGAGTCCCACCAGTATGTCAAATACAGCCAACTACACCCAAGCGCGGCAAAATCAGGAGCAGCATCAGCAAACTCACTCTCAGTACCATCATCAGCAGCAAACCCGCCATCTCCAACAACAACAACAGTCGCACCGCCATCAGCACCATCATCAACAGCAGCAGCAGCAGCAGCAGCATCACCAGTCGTTGGATGAAAATCGCCAAAATTACGACAGACCTGATCGAATTCAAAACTACAACGACCAGATGAAACAGAATCAAATGCATTCAAATTATTTACACCTATCGAATGATTACAATGTAAATAATGTTAGGTCAACAATGAGTTCGTACATGGAATCGTTGAAACGTAACCACGCACAAACTTACAATAATTATTGCGAACCAATGAAACATTCACCGGCTGATAATGCATATCCACACTGTGCCTATATCTCACAAAATGTTGGAAATGAGGATGCATCAATGATGCAAGGATGCATTCGGTCATCATCAATGGATAATCGATGCATGGACATGAACATCAGAGATGAAAGTGAACAGTAACATTTTCAATTTATTTTTATACCTATTATAGTTTAGTATGGCTCACTCGAAGATGTAATAAATATGTAGATATTTAATTTTATCAATATATACAGTATTTTTTTCTTTTGCCGTGCTAAGTTATCTATTTTGTGATTTCGTATTTTTAAGGATTCTTTTTATTAAAATTATTTATCATAAAACTTTGTTGATTTCCGAATCAAAAGCTATTTTATGCATTGCTTTATTTTTCAGACAACTTTCCCATTTATCTAGTTTCTCTTAGTAGCTTTAAATTAAAAAAAAAACCTACACAAAAATGAATTTTGACTATTTTAACATACCTAACACATAAACAAATGTACAACATATTAAAATTAAAACTGTAAGTTGAAAAAATAGAAATACTACCAGTAAACTATAAAAAAAATCGTCATTTTTTGAAGTAATAAGATAAAAATTTTTTGTTAAAACTTTATTTTGGCCTGATTTGTATTGTAAGGGTCGGTTTGAAACATCTGCGAAATGTGAAGTGCATACAAACGCCAGGAGAAATAGCATCTAAAAATATACCTGAAAAAGAGTAATTGAATAGCAATTTATTGGGTTTTATATTTAAGAAATATTAGCTACAGATAACTTTGTTAATGCAAAATTTGCTAAAAAAGTAAGCACAATTTTGCCGAAAGAAAATAAATCTTTATAAGAGAGATAGTAGGTAATAAAGCCTATAAAGATAGAAACAAAAAACGTGGTAAAAATCACTGCAATCAGCAGGAGAAGTACCAGAAATTGAGTATATAAAACACATTATTTAAAATATTTCTCAGTTAAAAGAAACTTTTTTTACATTTTCTAGTTATGCAGTTTTGTTCGTCCCTTAAGAAATGAAAGAACTTAAAAAGCACCAGATTAAAGATTCTTTACATTTATAACGTATGTAATTTATAATTATAAAAGTCAGAATTTGGAAACCATCCATTCACTCATGCCTTCTAAGATGAACGATGAATTCACCGCTTTTAATTTTTATAGGTACACGAAATTTGTAAATAATCCGGAATACGCAGCCACCATTTCAAATAAATATCCATAATAGAAACTCCTTTCTAAAAATAAAATTTAGTTCTTCTCGTTTTTGAATCGCGAACTTTTTAATAAACATTTGTCTAGATTCTAAAATTGATAACTTGTTCTATTGCTAAAATAGCTATGAAACTGTTGGAATCTTGTTGCAAATTGTTTTCGTGTTATGAGCCTACACTGCTATTCTTTCATTACCAAAAATGTGTCTCTTTGTAATTTTTCTTGGAGATTCAAAAGATATTCCAAGTTCTTCGCGTAAGTTTTGAGCGTATCTTAAAGCTTTGTCTATGGATGTTTCTCATTTTTACTACTTGCCATCGCCTGATTTTACAGAGAGGATTAGTAATCTTTATTGTTTTTGCCACCATTTGTACCGCCTGGTGCTATGCCACCTTCCGCATCCAACACGCAATGCCACTGTATAAACCACGTTACGAGCTTTCCTTAATTTGGGACCCCTCCACCCTACTATATGTCTAAAATCCTGTAAACGCACATAATATGGAAGTATAGCCCTCCCCCTTTGTAGGGGAATTACCTGGTAAAGGGATGGCCCCTTGGGGGGGATGATGGTTAAGAAGTAACACTTAAAAATGCAGTTCTATTACGCCTCTCGTTGAACCGACAAAAACAGTCCTCTTCTAGCTCTTTCATTAAGATAAGAGCCTGGCCATAGATTTGTCTTTAGATGATTGCTGTTCCAGATTCTTTTATCATTAAAACCATCCTATTTATTTTGGAGTCAGTCATAAGGGAGATAATTTTTTCTTTGTTTAGCGAACTACATAACTACACAGAGGATTGTTTATCAACCTCCTACGTCGCCATTACATGTTAATCATCTCGTGTCCGCAGTGAGTAATTGCGTGAGAGAGAAATTAGTTTCCACATATTCTGAGTCTACCAACTTTTAAGCTCTGGGATGAGTATGACTGGCCATCTTTTCATATGTGAGTTTTGTCTTCTGTGAAGTAAAATTTTGAAATCTCTTTCCTTCCTTAGTGAAATAGAGTCTCTTCGGTTGCAACGCTCTCATATTTTTATTTTCAGTTGTTCAGCCTCCACTGTACTTAGCAGTAAATCACCCGACTGTTTTATAAACAAAAAAAAAAACGTTGTTTAAACACCAATACACATTATGTTACTTTAGCTTTGTTTGTTTCCCATGATCAGAACTCTTTGAATTATTTAATCAATTCTTTATTACTTCTACCTCTTTTATTTAAGCTCCCTGATTTTTTTACCTTTTGAAAATAATGAGTATCTAAATAACGATTTAATCCACTTTGTGGACTGCGGTTGCAGCGGTTAGATTTATTAGACCTTCACTTCATGCGTCAGTGATACTCGGGTCGATTATCGGTGAATCCTCGATATTTCTAGGTTTGTGGCTTACAGAAATTTTCTGTGTCTAGACAGTTGTGATATATGACCTTAGATATTAAAGCGACTCAAAAAAAAAAAAACAATAATTATTTCATTTGAGACAGTCAGTTTAATTAATCTTTTATTTTAAAAGTATTTTTTATTTTTTAAATTTAGGTTGTTAAGACATTTTTTAGTTGACTGTTTTACCATTTTTTTCTAATTGCACAAAGTAATACCCTCCTTCGAGTTAGCACATAACATATTTACCTTTACTGGATGAATAACTTTGAATTATCATCGACGGTTAACAATTTATTTTTCATTCTTAACTTTTAGGGTTGCCTTACCCTTTTTTGTAATTGTTTACTTTTCTTGCAAATTTGGAACAAATTTAATTTTTCTAATTTTTCTATAATTTATTTTTTTTTTCAAATACATATGTAAACAAACGCAAATATTGTCGAGCTGACCCTTACTATTTGTACTATGAAATACAGTAATTATGTAATATTAAATATAGTAATAGTTATAAGACAAACCCGGACTGGCCATAAGACAGATCGGGCAAAAGCTCGTTGAGTCAGACTGACTGTTAAAGACTATTTATTTAGCCCGCAGTACTGAATGATTGCAGGGTTTTTTTATAGAAAGTGTTTTGAAAGCAAGGTTTCTAAAATACCCGGCCTGCTCTTAGGTCTCAATCGGACTGGAATAAAATTATATTTATTACATACAAAAAGTATAACATAACAAAACAACAATTATTCTGCGTAAAGTTCATTTTATGATTTTTTTTTAATTTGGCAATCCATATTAAATTTTCTAACAACATATATGTTGTATTAATGTATTAAATCGAAATTTGTTATGAAAAATTAGCTTATTGGTTTAAAATGGGCTTGCAATGAGAAAGACTAAAATAGTTAATTTACCTTTAAAAACGGAATTATTGGTTTCGAATATTTTCCGTTAAACTTATTCCGTTACTTATTTTGATTATAAAACTAATGTTGACTTGTGTAAAAGGCATTGTTGTTTTGTTAGCTGTTAACATGCTTAACCAAATATTGCATATAACTCATTAACTCACAATTTAAAACTCAAATTTTTCCTCATAGCTCATAATTTTCTATTACGTACCCGAACAATCCTATTTGATACATCATTAGTGTATAAAAAGGGAAGAAATATTTTGGTTTTCTGAAATTCGATCGAATACAAACCCATTTTTACATAAACACTCTCCATCAAAACAGTAGTCTTTAAAACGCCTTTTTAGTATATTAGTGCTAATTTAAAAAGGTATTCCCATTAACTTGCGCGCTACAAAAATTTTCTAAATATTATAACAAGATAAAATAACTTTTAAATAATTAAGGCGTTGACATAGAAACTGTAATAAGTCAAAGAAAATTAATTTAGTGATTTTTAATAAAAAAGATAGTAAGAAATTGTGCCGATAATCTTAAAAAAATTAGTAAGTCAATGTTGAAAATAGTTTAGTTCCTATTAATCCCGGAATAAAGCTTTGGTAACAAGAATTTCAACAACGTAAGACCGTTTTTTACTTTCTCGATAAAATTAAGTTTTTTGGACTTACTATCTTTTCCATGCCAAGGCCTCAATTATAAAAATATATTATTTTCTAATTCTAATAAAGACATATTTTATCAAATCCGAATTATTTTCGAATTGTAAGGTAGTACAAAAAGTTGAAAGTTATCTATCCATTTCAAATATTCACGGCAATGGATGGATTACTGTAATAGTTGTTAATTATTTTCGACAATTGTTTGTTAAACGTACCTTTGTAAATTTTTGTGATAGCTTAATGTAGCGCTTATATCCTATTTATACTATTTGATATACATTAGAGTAATTTTTCATTTATATAACTTTGTATTGACTATAAATTTTCGTTTTAAGTATTATGTTTAATTGTTTAATTTTATATACTTATATTAAATTTTTATTATAAGATAACATCATTTTTATGGTTTTTATATTTTACTATGTATGTATTAATTTTTTGTAGAGTTAAATTATTTGAACATAATATGTCTAGAACAAAATTAATATAAATTTAAAAAAATTGTAGTCCCCACAATGTGTACATAATAAATTTATTTATAAAGCTTTAATGTTTATATTTTAAAAAATAATTCAAATATTTTTTTTAATAAATAATTTTATTTATTTATCAATTTACTTATTTTGTGAAAACATATTCCTTTTTCATAAATAGGTACCTACTTATAGTACGGAGCATGCAAATGATAAGACACTTAAATAGGAAAACACACTCGAAGTACTGCAAAATATAAAAAATTAACTTCCTAACTAATTGTAAGTATGAATTGCAGTTTTTATTTATTTAATAAATCTAAATTTTGAAGAAGGAAGAACCCCCAATGTGTGAGACATGTAGTGTCCGAAAAACAGTCAAACATAGCCTGGTCCAATGTACCCTATACAATAATCACCAAAGAGCAACCTACGGACAGCGACTGATGACTTTAAGAGAAATGCTGGCAGACAATGAAGACCGAATAAAACAGCTAATATTGTTCCTGAAACAAATGGGTTTGTGGGAACAGGTGTAAAAAACAGTTTAACATAAAAGTGACCTAATGTGAAAGTTAACTAAGACAGCAATTTAACAAAGACAACAGATGCAAATAACCCTGTAGTTGAGCGTCTTTAAATAAAAAAAAAAAAAAAAATAAATAAATCCAATAAATAGACAAAATTGTAAATTAAATCTTTTTTTTTACCACGGTAACAGGATTTACTATCAATATATCGGAATCTCAGTTTGGTTGCGGAATGTTATAAGTTTTGAAGGTAACCCTTATAATACTTTACTTATTTTGTCTATTGCAGTGTTTCTTAAATTTTTTGAAGTCACGACCCCGTTGAATCTAAAGTTGATATCTCATAGCCCCCATATTTTTTTTTTAAATTTTGTATAAGCATACACTTGCTAGTCAATTCATTTGCGACTCATCGCGGCTCTCCTGAAGGTAGGCAGTGAAGCGTAGAAAGAAGAAGTATTTTAGGAACTACTACTTATGTAAAGGTAAAATGAGATTGCAAAAAATTATTGATGAGACTATAGATTTATTTAACTGAAAATGAAAAGAATGTGCAAAGTAGACAAACGAGTGGAGTATCTTAGAGAAGATCAGCAGAAAATACCAACACCAAAAAATCAGAACAATCCGACTTTTTTCACTGTATGTAAGCCATTCTTTTCATCGGACTTACAAAACGATTATTAAGCAGTTGTTAATATTTTTTTTAAGTTTTTTTTTTTTTTATAATAAGTTATACATAAAAAATATAAAATTTTAAGTTTGTACTATTTAAAGTAAAACCGGAAATTTTTTTTGTTTAAACTACAATTAGCGCAGTCAAAATCAACAATAAATTCGCAAAACATGATGTATCTCTGATTTTTTAATATGTTGTTTGGACCCATTAGGGCTATATAATCTCAAGTTTGCAACTCCCAAAAAATTGTGGAAACATTTTTATTGAGAAAAAACCGTGAAAATTTTGAACTTGTTTCAGATTCTGCTCGGTATCTCCTAATCCATACATTTTTCTAGAAAAGTTATTCTGTACGTTTTTAAGAGCATTAAATTTGTTACAAATTAAGCTCAACCGGAGCTCTGCAGGTTATTGGATTACCGAGTTACGGCACTTTGAAAATTGGCCAGTTTTTGGAAGAATTAAAAATTTTAGTTTTAGACCTTTTTTGGATTGACGTTGCGTCGACACCATTGATCCTACGAGCAAATCTTATTGAATATAATTTGTAAAAGATTTAATTACCTTTAAATTAAGAGCAAAGCAAGGTCTGTAAGTCTTGCAGTTCTCTCACAATCTTAGAGAACTCACATAAGGTAAAATCGCATTTTGGTGGGTACTCCAGTATTGGTGGATCGTCAAGGTTTTCTTGAGGTTTGTCACCGTTGTCCTCTTCATTGCAGTTTTGCACATTTCCCCAGAGCAAATAGTACACATCGCAAAAATCTAAGCCCTGCTTTCAGGCAAGTGCAGCCACCATTCAGCACCCCTTCTTGTATTTACAAGAAAGGTGTTTAAGTAGCTCTCTGGGGGCAGGATCTTGCCGACTGGCAATGTGGATGAGCCCAGCCGGTGTCGTACATGCTTAAAAATCACTTCATGCAACAAAAAAGTGTTAAGGTACATTTCTGGAAAAATGAAATTTTACCTTTTATGTTTTTTTTTAAGTTTTTTTCAGAGAACTACAAGCGCGAATTGAAGATCACTGCTTAAGAGACTCGTCTAATAGTTTTCGAGATGTTTATAATTGTAAAAACTAAAGAATAGTGTTGGGTTGTAGCGTACCGTGTTTTAATTTTAAAAGTAGAGGACGGCAAATTGATGATTCGTACCAGGTAACATGAACCTACGCTACCCCACTTTAGCCGCCAACTATAACTTTTAAATTATGAAATGAACATTTTAAACACAAATTATGGTTGCAGAAATTAAAACACATCAAGGTAAATTGATTGAATAAAGGGGAAGATGTTGTTTTTGAAACATTAAGCTATAAATAATGGACGTTACCTACCATTTGAGCGGTTATGCGTTAGCACAATCATGAGATTGTAAATTTTCTCCATAATGTTATTTTTCGTGCATTTTTAAAGGGTGCTGTATTGGATAGTTGAATTTTAGGCAAGTCGCTTTTGATGAAAAATGTTACCTAAAAGCTCTCTCTCAACTTGTGGAACACAAGATATAACTTATTCGATCAAACTTTTGGCCAATATTTATAATCACTTTTCCCAATACGATCATTAGAAATTTTTGCATAGCTAAAGCATAGGCAATCCACTATACATATGCGTGTATAATCTTCTTATTCTTGGACCAAGTGCTTAAGCGCAACAACGTTAAAAACTAGTTTAAAAACTATATTTCAGCCGCGACCACGGTCGTAGTGTTTGCCGAAAATATTACCATTGACGTTATTACTTACCCTGAAAATCACGTAAACCCTTCTTAAGAGATAATTCAGAGCGATTAACGTCGCTCAAACATTTTCAATTTAGTAAAATAGTAAAAATAACGATAAAGAACGTAATAGATGTAAATGCTTTATGGAACCTAGCATGTTAAGTTTTTTTTCCATGTTTAGTCTAACATAGTCTGGGACTTAATTCGTAGGTTTTAGAGTGAAAAGTATTAAAAAATATTATACTTAAATTTAGAATAATCAAACTCTTGTTCAACTTTTAGTTATATTGAAAGATAAATTTTATTTTTTTTAGTCATTATGGGAATAAAAAAAAATGAATATTGTTTGTATTAGGTAATTTTAAATAAAAAAAAAAAATGCTTTAAACAATAATAATATTACAGACAATATTTTTTAAATATAAATAATATTTTTCGAAGAAAAGAGGCTCAATATAACTTTCTGTTAGTATACTTATTTTTTCAAAAAAGCGGTAAAACTCTATACCATTCATACACCATTCACATTCATACGTTACATAATTGACTATAACAGTGATTCTCAAACTTTTTCATGTTAAGTATCTTTAAACTCCAGTGGCGTTAAATGCTATTATTCGGTTGAGTGACGCTGCTTCTGGAGTTTGTAAATTGATAGGAGGATGTCGAGACATGAAAGAATAATACCAGTCTTTGCTTGCTACAATAAAAAAAAATATCAACATAAAATTGATGCAAAAAAAACGATAAAATTAAACAAAAAAAAAAAGTCAAAGAAAAGTTGCGTCAAAATTCAAAATGAAAAAATCTAAACAAAAAAAAATGTGAAATAATTCCTTCATTGCAGTGTAATAACATAAGGATCGTTCAAATTTACCGCCCTCACGCCGTTCCGAAATACCCAGAGTACATAATTCAAATCAAAATGACCGATACTTCAAAATATTTTCTTCAGTGAACTTAAATAGCCACATAAAATTTATAAATCGAATGTACATATGAAAGATAATAACAAAATATCACGGACTAAAAAAAAATAATTTTTCAAAGATTTTTACGGCAAAAATTATAACAAATTTTAATTATTTACTTACCGTGACATTATGCGGAGTTCAATTTAAATATTTTTTTATCCAGGAATTAATGATCATCAAACATGTCCATTTAAACGCTTATAAATATTTTCGGGAAAGAAGAAATATTTAAAATTCTACTGTTTTAAATTACCCGGCGTTGTCAAATACCATCAAAGGTATCCCTATTTGTTTCTTTTAATCGTTTTAAAAAACGACATTGACAAGGAAAAATTACTCTGTAGGTTTGTAAAATTAGTTATAAAAAATAAATAGGTGCAAAATTAAAGTTTTTTATTTTCAGGATACACCTTATATGAATTATTATACTAAGCTTTATTATTAAAAAAAAATTGGTTGTCTGTAAAGCCGGTTTACGAATGATAGTTTTACGTGATAACATCATAAAGAAACATTGATGAAAAATTGCATATTTTTATGAATTGAAATATTATCACTGAAGGGTCATTATTTTTTATAATACAAAGAAAGAGTTAATTGAAAATTAACAATTTTCAAAATAAAATCAGACTGAAAATTATGAAGGAAATCAATTTTAAATCTTATTAAGTAAATTGTAGAAAAAACACCAAATACGTTGTCTAGGATTCAACAATTGCCTCTCTATCGTTTGTATTGCGTTCTCGCTTGCACGCTTAGGCTCATATGGAACGTGACATTTTTCAGACGGGATATCGTAGTGCATCAATTTATAAGACGTTGTCACGTCAAAAATAAGTATACTGCATTTCTTCTTTGATTTATTCCTAAATCATATTTTTTAATCAACTATAGTAATATTGAGACATGAAATACTCTTGCATGAGAGTTTTGATTTACAGCATTAAATGTAATAAATACAGAATGATAGTTTTAATATAATGCTTTAAATTCTTATACTACACATTAAACATAATGAATTTTAATTTAGTATATGTTTAGTTTTTTCAATTTACAATTTGTATCGTGACAAGGAAAAAATAAGTCAAACACCAAATCAGGGGTATTACGAATATTCACATATGCAAATAATTTGCATTGTTTTTTGAATGCGAATGCCAGTAGAAGAGAGCCTTATATATAAATCACTATATGAAATCAAAACATGAGCCAAAGAGTAAACAGATTATTATTACCAATCTAATCGATAAAAAAAATAAAATGTATGATAAAAGAGAATTTATGTAACGATTGGTATTAATAAATGGGATTCAAAATATGATGAAGCGGTGAGTAAAATTTTCAGTGCTTTTTTAAAAATATTTTTTCCTTTTATAGTTGGTTTCCAATTGAATATTTGATTCGTTTATTATAAACTTAATCAAAATGATGATTAAAACCAAAATTAATCGCTTTTTTCCTTGTGCTAAATATTCGTATATTCACGATGCATTTGCATAGGTGTATTCAAATATTCATATTCGCTTTCGCGAATGTTTAAATTTTGACTTTCATAACATTCATGTCATAAATGCTCAAATTATATGATCGATTAAGTAATACATTTTTATTTTTAAGCCCTTTAATAAATTTACTGTCAAAAGAAAAATACTAAACATTCAAATTCAAAGGAAAAGTAACGAATTCTTTGAGTTTTTGTTACAATAATTTGTAAAATTGTAATTTTTCAATGTTCAAAAATGATAAATACCTACTTTTTCATAATCAAATAAAAAAAATTGATTTTTTTTTATAAGTTTAGTTTTTCGTTAAAATTCCTCACTACAGAGCTACATACATGAAAGCTTTAAAAACATTTAACTCATAGAAAAGATTTTTTGTTTAACTCTAATTACAAGATTCCGTATTGTAGTTGTCGTTTTTATAATAGTTAAAAACTTCTTTAAGTATCTTCGTGTAGTGTAAAATAATTAATTAAATTATGCATATACAGTTACAAAACGTACTTATTTTTAGGGTGGTAAAGGTATTTAAAAGAATTTGGTAGTTTATTAATAATTAATTATCAGTTATAATAATTTATCCTTCTTATCCAAAGCCGGTATGTGCAGTTAACAGTAGAAAACTATGGTATGCGCAATTGATAAAGAAAGACAAATTCTAGGGATGTCTGGATGCGTCGTGGCGCCTACTGGAATCAGTCCCGCGGGTCAGACACCCGGCGTCCTTTACCCGAAGTGAACGTGTTCAAGTTCCGCGCGTGTATTTTCGTCACACGTTTAGTACCTTTCGTCATATCGATATAGTTATTTAGTTCATTAAGAAAATTATTGATTTGTTTAACAATTTAAGTGAAGTAGATCCTTTACTGTGTTTAACTATTACTTTTTACGGTCCATTCTAAATTGCAACATCACAATTTTTTGGAACTAATTTTGATACGGTATTTGATGATTTCAAATAAAGTTTTATTTTTTTTAAACTTAGAATAGATCATTTAATAAAAATTAAAAAAAAAATATTAAAAGACCATAGAACTAAAAAATTTCAAATTCGAATCTTCATAATATTTACAAATTTATTTTTGTTTCTCTAGAATCTCAAATTATTAACATGACTTATTTAGTTAATAATTGGTAGATTTCTTTAAATATTTAAAAAAAAATTTGTTTAATTACTTTTTACTTACTTTGATTATTTAATGATTCAGGAAAAGCTAGACTATTTAAATAGTTCTTTAGTCATATTTAATGTCATATCCGTAACGTGAATTGTTCTTTAATTGACGGTTGAACATCAAAACAAACTCGACGTTTAATTGTAAATGAATAATACAAAATGATTTTATCTCAACTAATTATTCTCTTTCATTTTTAAGCAGATCAACATTTAACCACAGAATATTTCATTAATAATTTTACTTATATTTTATTTAAAGTGTAATTACAATTTGTATTTAATTGTGCTATATAGTGACAATACGAATACTTGCATTGTGAGACAGTACTGTTCGTATACTTGGGAGTTTTATTTTACTGAGGATTAATATTTTTAAACGTCAATATTCCTCTAGAGAAATTACGGCGTCACTCAAGATCTATCGCTGCAAGACGCGGGCGAAAAGTCAAAGTAAGTTATAAATTTTAATCGGATTAATGTTTACGTTTATTAATATTTTAATTAATAAATCAGTATCAAAGTAATAAAGCCACTTACACTAGTGATATTTCAATCATTGCATTATTTTAATTAATAATAATTAAGACTAATAAAAAAGTTTTCTTCTTACAATCTACCATAGATTTAATATTGATGGTAAAACTTTTTTTTATTTAAATAAATAATATAAGAAGTTGTAAGGTTAATAATCCATAGGGGTAAGGATATGTTCTTAATGTGAAAATAACATAGAAAAATATTTCATTTAGAAACGGTGAGCAACCTTTAGTCTGGGGGATCTTTAAAAGTAATAATAAATAAAAAACTTGATTAAGGATTTTGAATTTTAAAATGAACTGGTAAACATTCAAATTTATGATATAATTTGTTTAAATTAATTACAAATAGCAGAACCATTTATTCATAAATTAGCACCAACGCCATAATATTGAAAGTCGTACCGTCAATTAACTACTACGGCTTATGAAAGAAACGTAAATCTTATTCTGACCTCTGTTGTACAAAGCGTTGCCTACCTTGCTTTAGAGTTTAGTATATAATAGCTTTGTATTGAAAATAAAGGTAGGTTTTTAATATATTCAATCATGCACTATACTTATGTAAGTACATACATATACGTATAACATTCGAGGTGCTTCGTTTTCCCTATTGAATTTTTTATATAGTTTAAACTTTAAATATTTATTTTTACAAGCAGCAATTTAAGTTAGTTTATTCAAGTCTAATTTTTAATATGTGCACAATAGCAAAATTAAAAAAAAACTCTTGCATATCTATGAGCTTTTCAAGCCAAAACTAAGTTTATAATATTCACTATGTTTTAAAGTCTACAATAAGATAAAAGCGAATTTAACTATCAATAACGTTACATCATCCATGAAATACCTATTCAAAATCCTACAACCACAACAAACATAACTCACAGAGAAAATTAAGGTAGGAAAATGGTATGCTAGAATTATTTTCACGCAAATGAGGAACTCTTTTACAAAATCAGAGCTTAATCTAGAACTCCAATGACTAAAATGACGATATTCAAGGTTTTGTACGAGTATTTGAATTTGTCTTTGTTATATTGGTTAAAGAACGGACGACTAATAAAAGAACATTTTGAAAATTTTTGTTCTTCGGAAATTGCTTTTGATAAAATCTTATAAAATGTAACATTTATTTTTTTTTTTTTTTGATTTATTTAAGGATGCATCAATTACGAGTACTATGGTCATTAGCGACCGTCGAATCCGAAAACCCAGAAAAAAATCTTGGGCTTTCATTGGGATTCCAACCCAGGACCACTGGCGTATAGAGCAACTATCTAGTCAACCACACCACTAAGTGACCTTTCATTTTTTTAAAATTTAAAACTATAGGTGCTTCGACTGCAGGGTCATTTCGTGACTTCTTGGTTGGTTGGTATAATGACTGTTGTGAGTTAGATCTGTCGATAGTAAGGTGATTTCTTTATTGACTTCCATCTTAGTTTGAAGCCAGAGACTTCCGGGTCTAGCATATTCGCAAGATCTTGTTGAGACCTTTCATTGTTATTATTAACTGAAGCTTTTTCAAAAGTCAATTTATATCATTTTCAAAAATTACGGCTGTAACGTTGAAGTTTATGGCATATTTTAACTAGTTGAAGCCTTAGCAAAGTAAAATTTCAAAAAACTTTTACGGCAACTGCAGCTACATAACGCAAGAAAAGAAGTAAGACATATAATGGAAGTGATTATTTTGATATTTTACATTTAAAAAATAAAAAGAAACCAAATGGGAAGTGGGAAAATTTGGGACTCGAGATTTACCACACTAAAATATTTAGAATGATATCAATCATGAAAACAATGTGGATCACAATATTCATATTCATGGATAAGGGGTTAAAAAGAAATTAAACCACATAAGATTTCAATGGAATTTCTAAATTGATAACCCTTTAGTTTTCATCGCACTGGAGTGAATATTGCAAAATACAAAATATTGATTCAAAAATGCGGTTATAAACTTTAATTTTGCCATTTAAACACAAATAAAAGGTAATAAAATTTTGGAAGCTAAGGAATTTTTTTTGTTTTATTACAATAATATTATTATTATTATTTATATTATATTTATTATATTTTATTATATTTATTATTATTATTACATTAATAAGATTTTATTACCTCGTCACAAAATGCTCAGACATTAATAAAACTTAACTACATTTAGTAGTTAATAGTTAGAGAAAATTTTATTTTTATATTTATAGTTACTAACCCATGAAATATATTGTTAAATGCTTTGAAACACTGTGCAAATTAAAATTTGTATTACAAAATATCAGGGGTTTTCAACACCATAATAGGGGACTAATTTTTTGCCTCGTAGTTTAAAAAGTATTTTTTCCTTTCTTCTCTAACAAAGCAGGAATGTTTATAACGTTGAAAACAATTTTTTTAATCTCAGAAAATGAGTGATATAGCAAACAAATTATTTCAGAACTTTTAAACTTTCCAGTCCCAAAAAAATAATTTTGTATTCTTTGAGAATGTTATTTTGATTAGGTATATCTTCTTTAAGTTTTTATATCAGGTTAGAAAAAATAAATATTATTATATTATTCTTAAAGTACAAGAAAAATCAAGCATAAAATATTTTATGTTTGATTTGTAGGACTCTATTTATTCACATAAATGCATAAATTAACAGCTACCAATAGATTTGTTCACGTAAACTTTTTTTGGGTTGAAGAAACTCCGTCTATAAAGAGAGAAACTACAAAATTATCTTACTGCAAGTGGTAGGATAAACTCCCAGCATTCAATATTTCCGTCCATTATAAAAATTAAAAACAATTATTCAACAGAAATTAATGAAAGCAGAGGTTTTTTAAAGCTTGTAAATTCATATAAACAAAATTCAAATTTAATAAAAATACTAGTTTAGGAGTAGAACTTTAAAAAAATACAAAATTTTCAACCCTCTCTTTGGGCCACTTAAGGTGGAATTCCAAAAATGTATCCTTTGTGGAACTTACACTCAGAAGTAAAACTTTCAATTTTCATATTTTTTTTTCCTCAGCGGTTTGACCTACGTCGTGTCTATTAGCAAATTACGTTACTGTTTTATGTGTATATGCATGATATTAGAGTCATAAACTTTTAAAAGTTATATGATAAAAATTCCAAAGGATATGCATATGATTAATTATTCCGTTATTAACAAGTCTTAAAAGGTCAGGGTGAAGTTCTTTTTGATTCTGATTAGAACATATTTGGCTTGTTATGAATTCTTATCCTTTGAAAGTGTATCTTTAATGTACAGATTTAAAAGAAACTCATAAAAGTATTCTAAAAAAATATTATCATTATTTATCATTAATCATAACAATAGAAAATGACTTAGGTTTTAAAATTAACAAAGAGATCATATCACATTTCATTTGCTTTAAAAAAAACTATTCAAACATTAAATTTATAGAACAAAAATCCTTATTGCATTATTGGGTTTATCATGCTATAAAACAAGGCAAGAAAATTTGTTAATTGAAAATTTAAATTTAACAAATTTGCCTAAAAAATCTTAAATTTTTTTTTCTCCAATAAATAGTAACAGACGTTTTTTTTTTCAACTTAGGGAAAATAATTATAGATTAAGTGGATGAAGAAAGGCACTAATTGAAAACAACATGCTACAGTAAAGATGTTTCGTTTTTTATTTAAAATTTAACGAAGTCCTTAAAATTAAATAGGTATTTAATTTAATATTTCATTTAGAAACTAATATGTAATAACTAATATAAAAATAGTTTTATGATACAATTGTATTTGAAATTTGAATTTACAAAACACTAAAGTCAAAAATATTGACTTTCAAGACAAAATATTATTTCTTTTTTCTCCAATCATATTTATTTTTAAGGATTTCTATACTTCTTAATCTTAAAATATTTAAAGAACAAGAAAAATATTTTCCGATATAATCTAGACGTATAGAGATGCATTGTTTCTATTCGTTTTTTTTTTGGTACTAACTGAATTGGTCCCAATTGGTTATTGAGCCTCATAGGTTCAGAGCTAATATAGAATTCTTATCAATTTTGTTCTGAAAACATTTATTGAATTGATATGAGAACAAAGAAGCTATTAAGAAGTTAGTATATGAACTTTAAAATAGATATTATAATTTCTATTGATCGTTTCAAAGTATCTTAATTTAAAACAGTTTTTGAAGATTGTCATCTATTGATTGAAAAAATTGGGTTAGTCCTTATTAATTAAAAATTGTATTTTAAAGTGCATCATTGTTAGTTTGATGCGTCTACTTAAAATTTGTTTTTGGAAAGATATCAGAAATACATTTTTTTATAGATAATTTAAAAGTAATATTTTAAAAAACGACTTACTATATTTGCATATATAAGTAAAATGTTTATAAATATATACCAATTTAATGACGATTATTGTAAGTAAATTTGTAAGTGTTCACACATTTAAATATCTTATTTATAATTATATTACGTTCTGACAACTTTTTTATAGTTGTTATAAATAATTAAATTAATTATAACTATATGTTTGTTTTAATATAAATTATTTTCACTGATTATGATAGATACCTATCTACAAGTGGTATCAAAATCTTTTTTTTTGAATCTTAAAGAGCCGTTTTTGTTGTTGAAATGATTGACGTAGAAAACAATCGTTTGGTTGAAATAAAAAAAAAATCATGCAAAGTAATTCCCGTTCACGTTCACCCCTTTATATACTTTATACTTTTGGTTTTATATTTCCCCTACTATGTAGAACCAATGATGTGACTGCATAGTCATTACTTGAGGTGTTTTCTCTAGGTTTATAGAACACCAGGTCAATGCACGATTCGGGTGGGTTTTTATAGGGCGGAAAAACGCTACCTCTTAACTCTTTCATGCAATCGTAATATTGCCATGGTTAATAATAATAACTCCCTCTACATCCGCCCATAGCCATTTCTTGTAAATTATGATTTGGGGTAAACTAATGCATCAACGTTGTATAGTCAATAAAATCGTTATCGGATTAGAATATTCTTTAACAGTCAATTATATTTTTTTCCAACATTTGCTTATTAATCTTTTACTTGGCGTGTTAATAATAAATTACTTTTACAGTTGCTAAGAAATCGCCATGCTAACAATTTCATAAGCCTTGGCCACTCATCATTTATGCAGTTTGTTACTCTCAGTTATCGTTTTCGAAGTTGAACGAAACTTTGGTTTTTTTAAGTTTTTACGTACTTATAATAAATTATTTCATTAAATACACTACTATAAAGTTTAAGTTAAACTTAAGTTATATCTTAATCCAGGATTTTCAGATTAATGAACATTAAATTATATACTTAAATAATAATTAATAATACTTTTTTAAATCTTCAACTTTATTATGCATTAGGTATAGTCAATATTTTGTTTTAAGCTATTACTTTACTTTTTTATAAACTAAACTTCTATTTTAGAAGATACCACATAATGATATTAGTATAAATAAATTAATCTACTTATAACTTTAAATAATGTTTAAAGGAATAATATTTTTATTTTGTTTTATAGGTTCTGTATGTTTTTGGGTTTTTATAGCATTGTCTTCAAAAGCATTCAATATTTCTTCAAATGGCATTAGCTTGCAAGTAAAACCTGTTGAAGATTTTTTAACTTTTCTGTGAAATGGTTTCAATTTTTATTTTCTTGAATCTGATGCTAGTTTGGACAGTTTTTCGCAGAACTTTAGTCTTCACTTTCTGTCTGGAGCTAACAATAAGAGTTTTCTTGGAACTTTTTGCAATATATTCTTCGGATCTCTTTTTCAAGTAGCTTTTTCATTGTTATTTCACCATTAAAACTATTTTCCTATTTTTTGGAATATGCTGAGAGAATTGCATTTATCATGGCTGTTGAATGTTTTTTTTTTTTGATTACTGAAATTAAAACTTTTTGGATTTTAAATAAGATTGAATAAATTTACTAAAAAGTAAACACAAGACATTTTAAAAATATTACGATTTAAAATTAGATTGTCTTCAACTAAGCCACTTCATTTAGATAAAAACTAGTTACCTTTATTTTGTATAAATTTTAATTTTTATTTTTGTAAGATTCCAGAATCAAATGAATGTTTCTTTTGAACTATACTGGTTAGTTATGCATATATTGTGATATAACTCAATTTGTATTTATTTACGACAGTATTTATTTTCTTATGAATGATATATCTGATCCTCCTAAGATGTTGCTATAGAACATTTATTTTTTATGTTCTTTTTTGTTATACATTTTCTCAAAATTTTTGAATTAACGTGCCAATTTTTAAGAGTTTTAGTTTTTATTATTAACTACAGAGACCATAGTTTTACTGAAAAGCAGTTCAATAGTTTAGCAATCAATGGTCTTAATCTAATCGTTAAAGGTCTTTGGAGACAAAAAAAGTTCGTTAAATAAAATACAAATTTTAAATCTCTTAAAAGCATAGAAGGTCACTTACTGGTGTGGTTGACTAGATAGTTTCCCTATACGCCAGTGGTCCTTGGTTCGAATCCCAATGAAAGCCCAAGATTTTTTTCCAGGTTTTCAGATTCGACGGTCGCTAATGACCATAGTACTCGTAGTTGATGCGACCTTAAAATAAATGAAAAAAAAACATAGACATTTTTTTCCAAAATCTTACTCTAATACTTTTAAACCAATACTTTTAAAGAAATCTCTTTAATGGTATAAATATTGTATGATCATATAATTTAAGAAAATTAGTGAGCTAATAAGCTTTGAAATGGAAAAATGGAGTAGTACATACTCCTAAAGTTTAAAAAAAAATATCAATTTGTAACGTGCATGTCAGCTGGCGCCATCTAAGTCATAATTGACAGTCTCCTTAGAATAGGAAGAAATTAATGAGAAACAATATGAAAATATTAACTCAAATGCAGAGAAATGTGTAATTATTACATACAATTTTGCTTCCTTATATCTATACGTCATGTTGAATTAAATAAAGTTGTCTAACTCGTTTATTATAGGACACCTTACAGCTAATCAGAGATCAGAGCGAATACATTTGTATTGTTTCCAAATTTTTGAGTTAAATATCAAATTTTGTTAAGACTACTCTAATCAAAGACGCAGGAAAAAATGGGAACCATATTTTACGCACGCATATGGTTTTTTTAATCCGTATACAGTAGTATAAAATCAGAAGCAATAACTTTCAATAGAGCAAATAAGTAAGAAAAATAATTTTTGGAACTGCACTTAGTCATCCAATTGGCAATTTTATTCTTTGGTTATTGCAAATTTGGTACAATTTTCATAAAAACTTTGAGTGACAAAATTTATAACCAAACATAAAGCACTTCAGACATAAATAATAAAATAAAAATATTGATTTTGATTTTAAACAATAATCATTTATAAAAACTTATAGAATAAAATAATAATGTAATTGTTTTTGTTTTAAATTATTGAAGATAGACTTTTACATGCTATACCCCTAACTAATTTATATGCTACATCAATTCTTTTTAAAATTTGATTGCTTTGTTATATCATCAAATAAAATGCATACATTTTTTCCTGCTTTTTTCTTTTTTCTATTATATCGTCAAATAGTCGATACAAGTTAATATTTTCAGATCATGCAATGCTAAAACATCACTTGACAATATTGGATGATGTTAAATTTAAATCAACTGTTTATATAATCAGACGATGTTTGCAGTAACAAACATGTTTGAAAGATTAAAATTTACTATGCACCGTAAAGATCAAAAAACTCTTGGTACTATGAACTTTCAGGAACTCAATTGAATTTTTACAAAGAAAATGCAACGTGCGATCAATAACGTGACGTTATACATACTTATGATGAATGGAAAATAATCTAAAAGAAAATGTGAGTGATGCGCTACTACCAGAAGTAAGATACATTGTTTACAATTTCATGAAAAGTAAAAAAAAGTACACGTAATCTGTTCTGCTCAACTATAATTAGTAATGTTTAATTTATTTTTTGAATAATGACGGAGAATTTTTGTAATAGATAACATTTAATAAATTAGTTTAAATAACAACATGAATGTTTCTTATTTATATTTACATACGTTTTCATATCTATATGTAAATAAATATTTCAAAGGGTACAGGCGAAAAGTTCACCTAAATTCAACTTTTACAGATTCAAATTTTGATAAGAATATACCAGATAAAGGATTTTCTTTCTATAATAAATCGCATTTCTTTAAAAACTTTTTTCATTTGAACTTCAATTGATCCATGCTGTACATTATAAAATGTATCTTGTACTGGAAAAAGTTATTAATTTCAGTTTTTTCTAAATTCTCTCAATACTTAACAACTTTATAATGCTACAAACAACGATACTTAGTGAATGTATGAATTAAATTTATTTTGTAATTTTATCTTGTGTCAATTTTTAGGCTTTTTAAGATAGCTTCAATTCAATTATAAGAAAATGTAATCACTATAAAAGTTAGAGAACGGAAGGGAAAATAAAGTGTTATATGTTTTTAAATTAGTGTTATATGAATTCGTATAAAAATTAAAAAAAAAATAGGTACGGTTAAGAGTTTAAGCTTCTTAAATATAATTTCAAACTTTGAAATATAAATACGACCATAAGAAAAATCGAATGAGATAAGCTTGTAATGAAAATGTAAAATCTTAATAACTATTTCATGGGTATAATGATGTTGAAATGTGTAATTAAAATGCTTAAAATACAGAAACTTGTTTAAATATAATATTATTAGCGCAATATGACATAATTGAATTTTTTTCACTAATGACGCTAATGACCATAGTAGTTGATGCGACTTTAAACAAACAAAAAGAAAATGTCATAATTTTCAGTAGATGTTGAATTTTACATTCTTCCACATATGTTAAAATAAATAAGTCCAACTTATGGTTATTTAGTGGTGTCGTTTGGTATAAGATCCCCTCAACAAAAAAAAAAATAAAGAAAAGATAATGAAACTGGATCCATCAAAATAACCAAATAAAATGTCTCGGAAAAAAAATTAAAATAATTTTTGGAAAACTAATCAAATCTATTTTCAGAATAACCAATCGAAAAAGGAATTGGATATAAACAAAAGTTACTTATTAACAATCAACAATAATTGCCAATAAAATTGCCTCTTGCTTATTCAATCACCCAGAGAGAGCCCTCTTCTTAAGATCGCCCGGGCTCAAAACGAATATTCTCTTAGTAGTAACTGTAATTGATTCAGGTTAAAAAAAAAACCGCATCGTTACAAAATTGACTTTATTCTAATCCAAGATTGTTGCTTAATTCATTTTCCAGATCTAAAAATATGTCAGTCCTCCTATGTTTATATAAAAGAAAGGGATACACCGGATTTGATTTTGAAATGAAACAATAATTGTAAAACCTATACCTACCTTGTAAAACAATAATATTGTTTTACAAGATAGGTACCTATATATTATACAAGCAGGAAATTTTCATTGACATGTAAAATAGACATGTTTATATTAATTATGGAATACGATTTCAGCCAAGAAACCACCTCGGTTACCCTGGTAAACCTCGACCTTTTTGATAAAAATTTCGAAAACCTTTTGCAAGATAGTTTATTTAACAATTTTGGAATTGTTTCTGGTATGTGAAAAAAGCCTTGGATTTTATAGACCCCTAAAACTAAAAATCGCAAGGCGTCAAGTCGCAAGATCTGAGCGGCCAATAACGCCATTATTTTTGCAAATCACTCGACCAGGAAAACGTTCTTTTCACAAATCGATGGATTCTCTTACTGTATGGCATGTGACACCATCATACTGTGAAAACTATATTTTAATGAAGTCCATGCCTCTCAATGGGTTTCACGAAAAGTTCAGAAGCACAGAATTCGCACAAACTGCGTTTGTTAATAAATAATTGTTTAGAACAACGACGTTTTGATATTCTTGGATTCTTATCGATACTTTTACTAATATTTGCAATATTTTGGCAGACCACACAGGATAAGGCCGCGATAGTTTTTTTCTGTCCAGAAGCGAATAAATTATCTCAATTTTTTTTAATTAATCCTCGAGTGGGGGGCTCAGTATTAAAAAAATGAGTACCAGAATAGGAATGATGCCAGTAATCAAAAATCATTGAAATTATGTATTTATTTAATGAAACTTAAATTATGGAATATGAAACCTGCAGTTATTCTCTTATTAAAGCGAGATTGATTATTTTTTTTTTTTTTGGTTTATTTAAGATCGCTTCAACTACTTTGGTCATTAGCGACCGTCGAATCTGAAAACCAAGAAAAAACATCTTAGGCTTTAACTGGGATTCGAACCCAGGACCACTGGCGTATAAGGCAACTATCTAGTCCACTACGCCACTAAGTGACCAAGATTGATTATTATTTTGATAAAACTAAACGGCAAAATTGGAAAGTCCACCATGTTTTGTTAAAACAACAATCAAAGCGAATGACGTCAAAGTTGAATGAAGCGAATGTAGTAGCAGTTGAATGTTGATAAACAAGCCGAACAAGCTAAGCCGACGATTAGCAAACGACTAGTTCCAAATTGAACGCCTAAGGAACTTCTAGTTACTGCGCCTAGTATTGGTGTTTATGTTTATTCAACGAGCGTTCAATTATGACGTCACCAGGGAAGCCATTACAGTTCCAAGGCGTTTTGGCACGATTTTAAAATCTAAAAACTAAAATGCTATTTTTTCCTACTAAACCTTTATTAACTGAAGAAATATGTTATTCATTATGAATAAAATATGTTTCTGAGCATTATTGGGTAGTTTTAAAAAAATCGTCATCATGCCTATTCCGCGAACTATTCGAAATATCGTAATGTGTTTGAACTTTCACCGTAATATGTTTTATCAAGACGTTGTTCTTTAGTATAACGAATCATTTTAAGAACCGCAATAACGACAGATGATAATTATAAATTAAACATTGGAGTTGGGAACTTTAATACAAAAATTAAAGAAACTTTAAATCCAGCATACCCCCAACAGGGGCGTCTTTAACCTATTGAAGGCCGTGCGCACATTAGGATAATGGGGCGTCTATAACTTTTAAATAGCACTACGAGTATTTTGTTATCATAGAAAAAAATGTATATGAGCATAGACTTGTTTTTTTTTCAGTCAAATTATGTGAATTATTAGCCTTATATTATAACTACTATAAAGTAACTCTTTTAGCATTTATTTTTATTTTTTGCTTGGACACCAAAAGAAGAAAAATTTATGTTTATTGAAAATTTACCGTTCTAGATTAGAAATGGGTATAATCGTTAACTGTTTCTTCAAAATCTATGTTTAATTAAAAAAAACACAACAAAAACATCCAAACTAAAACAAAACGAACAATATGTAAGCATTAAATTGTGTGTGCATAGCTACATGTTTTTATATTAAATACAAAAGTAGTTATTTTGCATTCCAATAGTAGTTTCATTAGATTTACGTAGTAGAGATCCTGTTCAGTTTTTCTTGAGACACACGTAAAAGATACTTTTTTAAGAAATTTTAATTAAAGGCAATATTAATAGGAGGAAAGAATACTAATAGAAAAAAATACTAGCGTTTCGAGACTTCAAAGAAAACGATCTATAGAAATTTTACTGTCGAGTAGGTATGTAAATAATAGGAAACAGATTTTTTTTTTAAATTTAAACATATATTTATACATTTAATCTTATTCATTGACATTTCAATAAAAATAAGTTTTTAAAATAACATTAAAAATTATAAGGTACCTTATTAATTTATATAAACTAAAAACACATATCAGATAGAAAAGTGAATTTGTTTCATTTATATTTTCAGAAATACTTTATTTTATTTTAGAAAACATAATTTAATTCAGTTTTATTTAACTTATTTCTTTTTCTTACTTATATCGTTAACGAAATATATTTTCGTGGATACTAAATCATGACTGCGTCTTCTGACAATAAGAAATTGAATATCACTAACTTGTAAAATGATCTCAACTGTCAGAATAGCTATCTAAGAAAACATTCAAAATATATTATTTTCTTTATAAGCTACTATAATAATTTAAATATCAGGAATAGGTATTTCATTTCCAAGTATTTTTGTCAATAGATAGATATTGATTTTTAAATCTTTAAGTAATTAAGTGCTAATTGAATACCTATTATTATCTATCTATAAGTATATTGATTACGTTAAATGTCATTCTTAATTATAACTTTTTATTAAAATGTTGTTTGTAGTTTTCAGAATGGACGGATCATGACAGGAACATTCCAAATATAGGTGAGTAATGTTCACGTTATTTATAGGTACTCTTAATGGAAATGTTTTGTAAAATAGAAGTACAATATTTCTATATTAAGATAATAATAAAAAAAAAAACAAGATTTTTGGCGCTTTTTATCTATTTTTTTGTATACTAAACAATTTATTACTTATGTGGGTTTAAAAGAAAAATTATATTTGTTTTATTTCATTGATGTTACCAAAAGTGAGCTTTAGAAAACGGAATAATTTCCTCGTGGAATTTTTTATCTAAATGATTTCATTCTTCATTACAAACTTATGAAAAAGGTAATCATTTAAGATATAAAAAAATTCAACGATTTAATAACAACTAATGAATAATAATAATTAATTTAAGATTTTTCCATAGCTACTTTAATCGTTTTGCTTCAAATTCATCTTTTAATTTAAAGTATTTTATTTTCTTTTACTACTATAAAGTAAAGAAAGTAGACGTACCTATTGTAATCGGATCGAATTTTCACCGGAAATACATGTTTTGAGAATCTAATAAAAAAATGGTTTTTAGAAACATGTCTGTGTTTGACAACGATACGAGTATCATATCGAAAGTGTTATTCAAATTTTACCAAACTTGGAATTTAGCCAGCATATTACATCTAATTGTGTTGCAAAGTTTTTGGTTGAAGTCGGTTGACCGGAAGCTCCACTTTATTATAGGAGAATTGAGTTTTTTAGTTTTTTTTTTGAAAACGGCTACAACGATTTTCCTTAAACTTGCTATAGTACTTAGACTCATCAATGCCTCTGCAACTTTTATTTGAGACTTTTTCCCGAGAAAATTCAAATAAGGATTGTTCTGGGGTTAAGGGTGGGAGTTTTATTTTGTTAAACAATCCTGGGGTTTATTAATGTTCTATTAACCAACAGCTAGTTTCATGTAAAAGATAGTATACTGTGACGTCTCACAGTAGATATTTTAATTTTCAAATATCAAAAACAATCAGTATTATCAGTTTCAATTTTATAGAGAAAATGCATTATTTTAAATGAATAATTGAAATGTAGTTAACGCTGAAACAAAAATAAAATACGTATATATAAAAGGATATTTTACAAGCTTTAGTTGTTTTTATGTATTTAATTTGCATTTTTGTAAGCAATACGAGTATGTTTGAAACATAAAATAAAATGTTCAATATAGGTTTCAAACTTGAAAAATCGAGGTTTAAAGTGACCTAAATATTTTGTATAATATATGAAATAGTAAAAAGCTAAAATTATTATAGGGAAATTTTATTATCTCTATACAAACATTTGATTATTACAGTTTTTTTTATTTCAACACTAAAATACCAATCATATTTTTATAGCCAATAACTATTATTAATTCACTGTTTTCTGTGTTATAATTTTTTAAATATTTCTATTAATCATTCCACTATCAGTGGTGGATTTAGGCTTGCTGCTGTCCTAGGTCCTATCGGACTTGCCACCTTTTTTCTACTTAAAATATATATTTTAAATTATATATAAATACTTAGTTACACATTTTTAATTATCTAATTTCATTTTAAAAATAGGTTTTATTGGTTTATATAAATAGTATGTAAACCCTTCAAAGCGAAGTTAAAAGAACCGGGCAAGTTATTTCGTTATAAAAAGTTCTCGTTAAGCGAATAGCAATTTTTTTTTACAAATAAGTGATTGAAAACTGCGATGAAAAACAGTAAGTCAGCAAATGCTAGATAATTATGACTAACAAATGAACACATGTTTATGAATATCATTGTTTGTACAAAATATTTACAACTTTATATCAGTGTTGTGTTTGAAGCTCAGTGATTTTAATATTAATCATTCAATTAAAGCCTTAAATTTACGTATTGCTTCGCTATTCGGAGTGGTTATAACATTATATAAAGCAATTAAATAAATGGTTTACAATTTAAATCATACAAAGCTAAACAACTTCCATGTTTTAAACAGTTGTTTTGTTAAATAGAAGTTCACTATATATATAATATATTATTATAATAGATAGTTTATATATTCAGTGTTGAAATTATTTCAAAATAAAATTAGTCATTTTAAATTAACTGATAAATGTCTATCAATACAAAACGAATCCAAATTTATTTTTAATTTATTGTTATACTTTAGCGCCTGCAATATGTTGTCTTCTCTTAGTTTTTGCCGGCCCTTAAATTATGCCGCCCAAAACGCGGGGCTAATGGAGCTTAGCGTTAAACTAGCACTGTAACTATATATAATGAAACTTTTAACAGTATTGACAGATTTTGTTCCAACTCTTGGATTTTAAAATGCTTAGTGTTTCTTTAATGGCGCAGCGGTTAGATCAGTTGATCTCCGCTCCTAACGTTAGTGATATGAATTCTTTTTTTAGGTGCTTTAAGTCGTTTTAGCATATAAAGTAAGGTTTCCCAAAGTGCAGCACACAGGCCAAATTCGGCCCGAGTTATCGATACGATATATTTTACTTTTATTAAAAAATAAATAAGTTAATAGTTATATAAATAATTTATACGTATTACAAATAAAATACGATAAAATATTATTTAATTTATTAAAAAAAAAATTTGTAGTACCTATGTATGTCTAGTCTAGTTACTTATTACAGATTTGTACAGAAATATAATATAGTGTAGTAAAATAATATTGTAAAAAAATCGTGGTTTTTGTTTTGATTTTATAACGTTTTTTTCTTGGCCCGCCAAAAATGACGTTAATATTAAATCGGCCCTAAGAAAACTTTGGAAACCCCTGATCTAAGGTCATATCACGACTGTCTAAATACAGAAATTATTTCTGTCATTTAATCTTAGGTCATAAGACTTATATCTAAGACTCTACGGGAATCGAACCCAGTTCCTAGCGCAGTGTTTAGTGCAGTTGATCTCCGCTCCGTGCGTTCGATCCCCATTGAATCCTAGATAGGTATAAGCTTTATAACCTAAGACTAAATGGTCTAGAGAAATAATTTCGGAACTTAGAAAGTCGTGATATGACCTTAGCCGTAATAAAGCAACTTAAAACAATAAAAAAGTACCTACTTAGTATTATAATGGATAGGATATTTTTTTAAAAAATTGATTGAAGTCTTTTAAAAGCTTAAATACATGTGGTATACCAACTGTAATATTAACACTATGTGTTTAACGTAGGTATTTTAGCATACAATACAATAAACTTATAGAATTTTCATTTGTGAATTAAATACTAATTTTAGTATCCCACATTTTCAACAAAAGAAAATTCAAATATTTAATTGAACACGGTGTGAAAGCGTTATATATTTCCAAACTTTATTTCAATTAAAATAACCACATTAATTTTCTATTCAGTTTGAGTATTGTGGGAATCATAAAAACGTAAAGATTATTACTGACATTGATGAAACACAGGCCCACAATCTTGAACATTAAAGAAAAAGCAGAAGCTGTAGAAATTCTCAAGATTTTATCTTACATGTGTTAATGTTGCAAATGTCATAAAAGATAAATGAAACACTTATTTCACAAAATATGAGTTTGTTTCCTATTGTTACTATTATATAAAATTAGCTACAAATGAAATAATATTTCTTAAAATGTTCCTCAATCTTTCCTTATCTTAAAATACTTTAAAAGTTATACTTCTGATATATATATATATATATATATATATATTGTTTTTTTTATAAGTAAGGTAGTTAAGGTACATTAATTAAAGCATTTTGAAAACTATAAATTTAGACGAAATTAATCTTACAGATAAAAAAGAATTGAATAATTAGAAAATATTAATAAAGGATATTGTTAGTAGTGCAACGACCTATGCATTAAAATATAAAATGCTATAATTTTCTGTTGCCTCGTTTAATCTAATGGAAATATATAAAATTTATTTGATTCATTATATTATTTTCAACGCAAAACAAAAAAAAAACGTAAATTGTATAAAAAATTTAAATGCTATTTTAAAATGTTTCATTAAAATTAGTTAAAAAATTTACTGGTTGAACAAAAGCTATTATAAATACGTGTGATGTGAGTGAATTGCAGAGTTGCGGTTTGTTGTAGGAAAATATATTATCAACATTTATGTCAAAACTTTCTAATAAATGTATTATATGTAAATCTAATTTACTGCGGTCGAATCCTAATAATGTGACTAAACCAGCTGTCGATTTAAATCCTTTAAATTAACTTCGTCTTTTGTCGTTCGAGGAAAAGGCACCATAAATAAGTTATCGCTTGTTATTTTCTTGTCATCTTCATTTTCAGTAAGTAATAATATTTTATCTAACATAAAGTGGAAAATTTGATTTTTTTCGTTGGATTGAGATAAAAATTCAATCAATAAATTCTTTTATTTATGTTAATACTAGAAGTTTTTCGGACCCAACAGTAAAATGATGTTTCTATAAAATACAGCTCATGAATATTCATAAAATTAAAACCTTTACTAATATACTGACAGTTAAATTTGCAGAAAAAAAAATGTTGAATACTTTGTGTAAAGTTAATAAATTTGAAATTAATGATAAAACAGTAAAGTAAAAGGGTACGTTGCTGTATATTAATTAATCTTTATGCCAATTTAATATTGTTACAAGCAAAAATAATTCGTTAAAGGAAATTGTATTAAATAAAAAATACATTTAAATTAGTCGTAATAACAATTTTTTTTCATGTTTATTTGGAAAATAATTAATTAATTACTAACCACTCGACAGTTATTATTCATACCGTTTTTGTTTTTATTTTCAAACTAATCTTTTTTTATAATGATAAAATTATCTATCTTCTTTTTGAATACAAAATAAGTTTATGAAATGTATTGTATAGTATAATTAAATAGTAGTAAGTATAATATTTATTATTTAATATGAATGAAACAGAATAAACTGCAGTAAAATGTTAAAATTGATTACATTATTTATTTGCACAAAAAAATGAATTAAAAAAAAAAACAATTACTTTTTTCAAATAAAAGTTCGCAACACTGTATTACATCGATTATAAGACATCATTGATTATATAGTCTTGTTCTCACAGTAGTTAAAATTAGAAATTCTGCTGTACGCACACTCAACAGTTCAAAAGTATTTCAAATCCAATCCAAGTCACTGTAAGAACGAAGCTTTTATGACGCACTCTAAATATTTAGAGCTATAAATAAAAAAAAACCTTAATCAAGTTTTTTTTCTAATTATAAAATGTCCTTCCATCGAATTTAAGGTGCATTATAAATACAGACGCATAAAAACACGTAAAAATGTGCGTCTTATATTCGATGTAATACGATTATAAAGTCATTTAACACATTCTTTTACTTGCATTAAATGTTTGCTACTTAAAGTAACTTATCAACATTATAAAATATTACGAGCTCTCAAAATATTTATAATAAAATTTACTAGTCCAAAACTTAGGAATTCAAACTTTTACAATTATTTCGAATAAAAACCTTTTTTAGACATTTTAAATCCAGAGAGATTACCATTACAAAATGAAAAGATTAATTGTTGATATAATTTTGTACAATAAATATTTTCATGAAACCTCACACTTAAAAACGTATGAAGAATATATTTATAATCATTTACGTTTTCATCCGCTTTTTTTTTGTTCTAATAAATATGAATAACGCTTAAAATTTGAAGTGGGTACAATAAATTATATTTATGCATGCTTAAAATTGTCAACTCGTTATTTGGATTTTCTCTATATGTACGAGTATATATATACATACAAATATGAGAAGAATAAAAGTATCATAGAAGACATGAAAGATATATGTATCTTCATATTTTATTAAATGCTAGAATTTCATAGAACAGAGAAATAATTTCCATTACGTATTCCCACTATTGTAAAGAACGATTTAACCACATGGACGATTAGTTTTTAATAATGCATTGAATAAACATATCGTATTCGTATTCGCCATGTTATAGGTTTATCCGATCTATAATAATAAATAATATGAATAAAAAACCCGAATGAAATTTTTTTATTGGACGATGGAGAAATGTAAATTCTTTTCAACAGTTGTGTTGATTGAAAAAATAATACGAAAAATCTAAAAATATAATAATAAATCGTATATTAAATTCAGAAAGTTTTTTTACAATGTAAAATTTATTATTTTCAACCTTTTATTAATAAAAACCATAATTGACATAAAAAAAATTGTTTATTTTTAATTAATCTTAATTTGTCAACATTATTGTTAGTGTGATAACTATAAGTACTGGATAAAGAATTGAAAATGTAAACATTTTTTAAATTTAAATTTTGTCGTAACTGAAACAATTAAGTACTTACCTTTTTTATAACTTTGAAATCATTTGCGTTTCTCTAAAATTGAAAACCAAGTAAGTGATATCAAGTACTTTAATAAGCTTATAAATTTAATATCTTGGTATTTTGTCTAATGTAAATAAAACAAATTGCAATGTCTAAGATATTATGTAATTATTTAAATTTTAAATATTTAGTAGCCATTTCCAGGGATAAAAATAAATATCTATGGAGTATATACCTAAATTTAATTACTTTAGGAAAAACATGACAGTATACTTCCTTTAAAGAGAATATATTATACTAAACAAAGCATGAGAAAATTCTGATATTTCTAACTAAATGGAATTAATTTGATTTGCAATTATAAGAAGCCTGTATTTTTACTTAACCAAATTAAAATGCACAATTCCTTGTTTATATTGGTCTTCTCTGTTTATACATAACATTTCTTTGTAAAGGAATACTATATTTTGAGTTACCTTACTCAGTTAATCCTACAGGCATGCCTAATTAGTAATAAAAGTTTATTCTAGCAGCTCTCTGTTTCCTGATTAAACTACTATATTAAATTTTCTTTCTTTCTCTGTGTCGTTAATGAATAATAATAATCATTAAGATTAAATCAACTTTTATATAAATTTAAATTGTTTTTAGTTTTAGAATGTAGGTACAAAAAGTCAACTTTAATGAATATTTTTAATTACAAAGAATATTTTTAGTATTTATTATAAAATATTTCATTTCTAGTGCTTTTCAGAAATTTTAAGTATAATATAATAAAAGTTGTAGAGCACTTAATTTCCTACAAGTTTAGTTCTTAGCAAGGCTTCGGAGCGACCACTTTTTGAGTTTCTTCGTTCCGACATGAAAGTAATTGCTTTAGCTCCGCTCCATACTTCGATTAAAATAAAATAAAAAAAAACACCTTCTATATTTATGTTAACATTATAATTTAAAAAAATTAATATCTCCGACACAAGAAGCGCTCTAAATTTTTGGGTAAAAACTTATATTAGGAATTTTTTCAAATATTTACTCCCGATAGATTTGAAGATAGAGGATGGGGGCCATTTTTAGGGAACGGTCATTTTTTCGATTTGTTCAACATCTTTTGATTAAAAAAAAATTTAAAAATAAAAACAAATTCTTTCACTTTAACCCTCAAAAGTGCCCCTCAATATCAGTTTTGTTTTATTAAATTGTGTTTAAATTTTTATATTTATATCAAGTAGATTCGGAGAAAATTTTCCGTGACAGGCGGACACCCAGCCAGTCAAGTCAGAGATATTATAAAGGTCTCGTTTATCGTTTTTGCTTTTGACGTACGGAACCCTAAAATGAGTTTGAACCACGCAATTATAATAAATATTAGTGCCTAAAAAATCATGAAATACTTAGATTTGCGATTTATGTTAATAGTAACAGAACAGAAAAGAATGCGTCAACTATCACGGTGTAATTTATTTATCTATTCTTTTATTCGTCTTAAAAAGCTCAGAGATCAGACAGCTAACTTAATATTTTGGTAATTTTATCATAATGCAAACTGGTACCAATCTGTAATTATATTTTGTACGATATAATTGGTCATTTTTCCAGGTTGATAACAAAAAAAAAAAACTTAGTAAAATGAACAGTTAATATTTAAAAAAAATATCGAGGCAGTGGAATAAAAACAATTTTCATGCTGCAACTCTGCTCTGATCTGGGTAAAAACTCATTGGGCCACTATTCCTGCTCCTGCTCCAAGCCCGCTCCAAAGCCTTAATTCTTCGATACGTTTATGCAATTAACCGTTTTGAAATAGAATGTGAAAAATTAAAAGGCTCGGTAGTTTTTAATAAAACCTAACCTATACCTACCTACCTATCTACGGTAAAATTTTCAAAGTGCTAAAATATAAATGTAGTTACTCGTTATTCAGTGTATTAATGAACAGTAACAGTACTTAGTTACAGTACTTATAATTAATACAGAGTTAATTTTTATACATGGGTATTACAGATAATGTATTTGAAGCTTGAGTGTAAAGATTTTTAGAGATACGTTGTTTATCTACACTAGCGTTGCTCAAAGTAACGTTGATGAAATTTCAAGAAATACTTTTAGTAGTTCCACGATACAGGTTTAATATTAAATTATAATAAGATTAGCTGCAATATTTTCATAGGAATACATTTAACTATTGGCTAATGTATAGCGTTACGCGTAAACTTTTAATAACTATGTCTAATTCGCTTAAATTTTTCTGCAAGAAATTTTATTATTTATCAATTTATTTTAAGAATCAGGATAAGGCAAAATGATTGTGTCTTATTCTGACATAAAAAGACACCTGAATAAATTCTGAAGAGTTATTATTTATTAGTGATTTTAATGTCATAAGCTTAAGATAGTGCAATATTCCATGATTCAAAAATTTTCTTATGAGTTCCACAAGAAAAAAAAGTTTGGGAAACCTTGATTTACACCTATCTATAATAGCTATAGCTTACAACTTCGAAGCAAACAGTTCATACTTTCTCTTGTCTGTTTGTCTTTTAGGATTATTGTTAAATTTAATCAATTCAACATAATATGCATAATGTACAAATAATCAATAACTATACATTATTATATAAACATACCTACTATGGAATTTATTTTTATGAGAACTTGAGTTATAGCAGATCTAGTATAATTGGTTAATTAAAACCAAAAAAAAAAAAAATGGTAAAGTTATAAATAAGTTAAAACTGTATTGAAATAACATTATTTAAATTATTTCCCAAACTTTCACGCTCTTCAAAAATTATTTCTAACTTCCTATTGATATACAAATTTTATGTTTACTTGATAAACTTTTGCGCAGTGAATATTTTCTATTAAACTTTTAATTTGATTTAATCGTCAGAATGTTAATTTCTACTTCACTCAGTTGAAACGAGTTTTCAGATATAGATGGATATGCTATTTTCAACAATACTATTTTCATTTGTTTCGTAAGTTTTAAATTAGTTATATAGTCGGTACAGCATCTCTTATGTACATTGTACAAAGATATTTTAATAATTTTATTGTATACTACGTCGTATGAAAGTTGGTGTTCGATAAAAGAGATTTCATGTTATCAAGAACCTATCTGAAAATAAGTTGTGTGGAAATTTCAATTTTACCATGGCTTCAGTTTTTAACATAGCTGAAGTGAAAGCACTAATGAGTACAAAAACAGTTTCAAAAGCTGGACTATAATTTATAATGTTTAAAGAATTGAGGTTGAGTAATTGTTATTTTCTGAGCATTTCCTGGTCTTAAATAAACGAGATCATAAATAATAGTATTTTATTCCATTAAATTTTAGCTAATCAAATTTGTTTGCTTTCGTTTTAGCTAATTTATAAAGTAAAAAGAAGAGCGCTAAGATTTTTGCGGTTGGTTTATGACTGTAATTAGATAACTACATTACAGAAATATGTTTTCTCGGAGAAAAGAATGTCTCGAAGGAATTTCTTATAACGTTTTCAAGACGAGAGGTAATGGATGATATGAAAATCGTAAGTAGAAACATGGTAAGATATTTTAATGATAAAGACGAGAGGTGTTGGTGACACTTGCGAATCTCACTGGAGTTGAAATAAAGCTCATTCTGTATTATACCATTTGGAATGAAACGAATAAAATTGTTTGTAGTTTTTACTTTGCGTTTGGGCGTTTTACGTGGACTATTTTCATCAAAAATAAAGTGAAGTGGTTTTTGTATCTTTTAAATGGTTTTATTTCTAGTTAAACTATCTACCTATAGCTCATAGATTAAAACAAAATAGTAATAATAAGCATCTAACCCAATCAACGTTACATATTTTAAATTTAAATTTATGTAAATCTACGTTTTAAATGCAATTGCATTTTAGGTTAGCTATCTTCATAATTCCATGAATGTCAATTACATTCAAAATGCATTCATGGAGACATCTGTATTTTGAGGAAATCTAATTTATGATTTGTTATATTGAGCTCAATTTAAAATTGATTTTCTCGTGTATATTTACAGCTGGATCTAGTACAAAATTAATTTGCTTTAAAATATATAATTAAAACAATGGGTTTGTAGTCAAGCATAATGTATGCATTATTTACATTATTTGCGTATAAAAATAAATTAAACTTTGTACCTACTCTCACTGAAATAAAAAATAATTGGCTAACTTATACTTATGTATGAACGATCTTGGAAAATATTCAACAATTGTTTATTATTTCTCACGAAGCTATAAATTGTTGATTTATTATACTTTAGGCATAAATTTATTTCCATTGACAAGAAGTATTTAAAATGGTGGTAATTGATTTACAAGACATTGGAATTCAAAAATGTACATTATACATTTCGAGATTGATTTCTTTGTTCTCATTCAAATAAGATTTACAGTACAGCTCCTAAAAAAGATAATTACAACTAAAACTAATAATAAACCTACTGAATTTAGTTTCTTTTTGTTACTTGACAATCTATTGTAATAGCATATGATTGTATTTTAACTATAGTACAAATTAAGATTTTCTTTTAAATAACATAAAAAAATTAGTTTGAAAGCTTGAAATTTGATGTTAAAAATGATTTTTAATACATACTTAATTTTTATTATCTGTAATGGTAACTTTTAAAATAACTTTAGGCCATTTGTAATATCGACAATATTTAGCATAATTACTTTTATACGCTTTAAACTTTTCTCTTTTAAAATTCCGTAAAATTCATTGAAGTTTAACTTTACAATTTCTCTCAGACATGAAAAATAGTTTGCCAACGTATTACAATTTACAATCTTCCATATATTTTGACTTAATCTGAAAGGATTGTTTTGTTCAAATATTTACAATTTTGCAAACGATCTTTTCAAATGCTGACAGTGTATATTCATTGCAAAATAAAACGAGGCATTGAGCACAACTAGCGAAATTGAACTAAACCCATTAGATATATTGCGTCAAATGCAACAACTTTGAAGTGTGTAAAAAAGTAACGGATTGAAGAAATATATTTGAAAAGAAATTTAGTTTGTTTCAACTGATTAAAAGTAAGAAAAAATATATTTTACCTAAAAAACGTATACCTATATACTAATACCTATTTCAAATGTTCCTTAACATTAGGAGGAGTATTCACTTTTAAACTACAATTCATTGTAATTATAATTTGAATAAGTTCCTACATTTTAATGTAGTACTATAATGTAAGTTCACTCGACTGAAAATGAACGTGGATTTCATCTGTAGGTATCTCTGTACGTTTGAATCTAGTACGATATGATATAGAAAGTACTGCTGAATAAATTCAAATCATTGAATTTACGTTCATGTTGTTTCATTACTTGTAAGTACAATACTAGTACGTTCTTCTAAAAAAGCACCAGCTGAAAATATCTCACACAAAATATTGAAAAGCAGGAAATATGACTTATTTCTAACTAGTTTTAAAGTAAATTGTTTTACATTTTATATTTAGACATTTGTGCTTTTTTTTGTTCTCATTCAAATTCAATTACCTTATTAATACCTAATTTAGGAATGCACCTACTTATATTTTGTATATAGAAATAAAAAATAAATTGAGAATGTTTATAGATTTAGAGAAATACTTTGAAATTTTCTCCTTCATATAAGAAAGCATTAAAAGGATTTTTAGTTTATCTCAAATGTATGAATTGAAGGATTTATCTATTTTAGTTTGTTGCTCCATAAGATCGATTCTTGCGAGTTCGAGTTACAAAAGAGAATTAAAATTGCTCACTCAATTATGATATTGTTTATGATAATCGAAGAATTGAAACATCACTGTAGGAATACAAAAATAAATCTCGTAAATGCTATAGCCGTTTCAATTTTTTCAGCTTCTAAAACCTGGCTGATCCTTTCTGGCCAGAAGGTATGTACTGTCATATTCGAAATGTGAATAAAGCGCAAGGTGTTGTAGGCTTCTTTGACGGATAAACTATAACAACTACTTCTCTTATTAGAGAAATTCAACCTATTCAGAGACGTTAAATCTGCTGTATTTATTAGTATTATTTGTATTTATTATTATTTTATTGCTCTATACAAGTGGAATGTCATGGGATTATGAATGTAAAGTGCATGTCCAAGACAATGCAAATTTCAGATAAATAAGTATATTAACAGAATGGCGTAAAGTCATCATTTTCAAATATTTGAAAATATTTAAGAACCAATTGTGTTTCTGATGCACAGAGTGTGTTACTCCCACTCTTATGTATGAAACGTATTCCCTGATTAACGTTTCAAGATTTATTTCCAATTTATAAAAAAAAGTTTGAATTTTTTTTCTATTATTTATCATTATCCCTGTTAACTAGTTTAGTTAATAATAGTTTATATGCGAAACCTTTTGATTCCAGAAAGTGTTAATTGTTTTCTTTGATAACTTCTTCAAAATTAACCCATTAACAAAAGTATGCTTGTACGTTTTTTAGGTATATTTTATTTTGTAATTAAATTAATTAGAAACGTTTTATTTCTAGCAGTTTTGACAAATTTAGAAATTTCTAACGTGTTTGTGTAAAAGAAATTTTTATACAAAGAAATATACGTACTCACTATTCAGTGTTAGAAACATAAAACATCATTTTTTCAATAAAAAACTGAAAGATAAACTAAATTATTGGGTCTTAAAATTACCTCGCTTTTAACAAATTAAATATTTTAATAAAGTCGTCCAATCATTAAATTAGATAAGTAGTTTTAAGAAGATACAAAACAAAACAGGTTACATTTATTTTCACTAAAATAAAAAACATAAATTACATAATCTCTTATATACATTGATATAAAATGCCAAAAACATTACCAACGTTAACATCTTTTGTGGCAGAGAACAATATGATATCAAATTTATTTTTTGAAAAAGAGTAAAAATAACTATCGAGACATATAAATAAAATAAGTCAAGATATCGGAATTATTTGTTTGTGTGCACTTTGTATTCGACAATTCAACATAAAATGGATGCTTTGTACTTAAATGTACATAGACGAGTATATGTACCCTATGTATAGGAACATATACCCGTTTAACGAGTTTTCTCGAGAAAACAACGTATTTACTTGTACAGTATGAGCTGCCTCCATCAAAACTGAATTTACCACGAAGTGGAAAATGTCCATTAAGACGGCTAATTACTTCTGTGGTATTTCCGAGAGTACTACAAGTAGTAGTTCCAACAGTTACGTCATTTTGCAACGTTGATCTACAACTCTACAACCATTGTAACGTTCTCATGCTGATAACATTAGAGAAATTAGAAAGATCTGTTTAACAAAAATACACAGTAATGTTTGTTCAATACGATTCAATATTAACAGCATGTGCAAATTGCTCCTTATAGTACATACAAAATTATATTTAACACAAACCATTTTTATTTATCTAAATTTTAAATAAAATAAACTTTTATAAGCTATCTAAACTTTTTCATTACTTATTACTATATTTTTTTGTATTTACTAAGTATTGTATTTACTTAAGTAGGTACTTATAATACTTTTAACAAAAACCTTAAAAATTTACAGTTTTATTTATTTATTTCAATTATTTTTGTACAACGTGAATATATATATATATATATATATATATATATATATATATATATATATATATATATATATATATATTTAATTCTAATTAACTGTTAAAACTAAATTGAATTCGAGTTGTAAAAATGGGGCAGAACTCATTTGACTCGATTCGTTTTTTTAATCATTGTGTACAATTTATCACATCACACGTTTTAAGAGCTTTAAATAATATTGAATCATTAATTTAATCCAATCGCAAATAGATTACCAGTAGGTACGTTTATTCGTCAAACTGCCCGTTTTATTAATGCTTATAATTTAATATTTTTCCGAATTAGTAAAAATAAATCACTTTTTCGTTCATTTTTTTTCGAAAAACAAGTAGGTACATTTCTAAAAAAAATATAGTTTTTGGTGGTCAATTTAATTTTGTGTTCTGATATATGTATGTAATACATACCTTAATAATTGGGTACTACATAGATGAACTTAAGTATAGGTGTTTCGGTTTATTACCTCTTATTAGGACTAGTGAAAACTCATGTTTGTTGTATAATATTTTTACTCGTGCTCTTTTCCTGTAATTTTCAAATTATTTAGTTTTATTTATTTCTAATGCTCTAGAAAAAATTAATCTTACGCATGTACAGTAATCGAAGTCGTCACAAAACCCCCCCAAAAAATCAGGATTTAATGACGTACATAATCTACTACATAAAAAGTCAAAATTAGGACTCGGTCGAGATTCTAAAGAAGAGCATTGAACTGGTTCGTTGTCAATATTTAAAACTATTGAAACTAAAAAGTATATATTTTTTTAAATTTGATGAAATCGTAAATGGTTAAACCAAAGCACTTTAGTTATTACTAAACAAACTCACTGTTTTGATTGCTCTCAGCTAACACGTTAAAACGTTTATTAGTGAAACTTATCAAAAATACTATTGTTATGAGAAAACGGTAATTAAACATTTTTTGTTTGTTCTTTTTCAATTGTGCTACAACGTACACTGTAAGACTTGAGATTGACATATGTTTATATATGTAAATGGTTTATTAACCTTGAATCAACAAGCGATAATATTTAAATGTTTAGAATAAATTATGTAAAAAATTTTTTTTACTAACCTGAATGCATAAGAAATTTTTTTACTATTATCTCGTAATGATATTTAATTAAAAAAAAATAAATAACGGTGATTATTGTTCTAAATATTTAACTTATTACAGTAAAATCTCGTTTATCCGGGGTAATGTGGGGAGGAGGTACCTCAAATGCATAAGCGAAAACTCGGATAACACGGAAGAAATAAAAAATTCTAAAATTTTAATTTATTGTTTTTTATGAACATAATACCTATAGGTAAACAAAGTACCAATCGCAAAATACTACACGCGTACAACATGTACGCATAGCGGCTTCATCCATTTTATTATTTTACTAGCTGACCCGCGCAACTCCGTCTGCGTCAGATAAGAGTGCGAGAGGGTTAAACGTGGGGAACCTATGGCACAATTCTAAAGGAGTTGAAACTTTTTTTGTTTTATCCACAAATCACTTAAGAACCATTGAAGAGATAAAATTTGGTACCTATAATGCTAATTTAAAACCACGCGGACGAAACCAAGAAAAACATTGTATGTCTGTAACGTTAAAAGTATAACATGACTCATAAGCTATCTTAGGTACATCACACTATGATCAGTAAGAGTGGAACTATAGTAGAAAATGTCACGGGAACGGGAATAATAAAGAAACGCTGCATAACACTACTGGGGTGTTTTATTGATAAAATTTACGTATGTAAACTTAAAATATAATGAAGAAAAAAGAATATATGAAACTTAAACAAAGAGTAACGTAAAAAAAAAGAAATGTTATTTGATTATTGCAACGCTTGTAACCGTTGTAACAAATAATATATTTTAAACTTGTACTTCTGTATCTGATATAGTATATTGCAAGGAGCTGAATGCCTGAATGTCTAATGATCTATGAATCAGCTCAGTACTGACTACTGAAAAAAAAGTTAGAAGTACACAAATATTGAGAAGGAAAAGCGCAAGCGCTCACTTAAGAGGCCTAACATATTTTAAAGAGTGGGGAGTCTTGAAAAATGTTAAAAGTTAAAAATGTAATTGTTGATTTTTTAAATGTACTTTAACACGTTAAATTCTAAATATGTATTCGAAAATTAACAATGAAAGAAATTCCAACGTTTCAAAAATTTTCATTATTTTTCGGATGTTAAATAAAAAATCATATCTTCAAGTGAAAATTGTAATTTTTATTTTAATCCTAAAGAGAAAATGTGTTAAAACGCTATTTCACGAACTTTAAAGATCTATTTCACGACCTTTTTTTTAACACACGGTTCCCGCAGGAGACAATTATCATGCTATCCTTTGAGCACCGTGCATTATTCTGCATTAGAAATAATCTATAATATTATCTGATCCCTCAACTATCATATTGCAAAAAATCATGTCTATTATTTACTCTGTGAAAAACAAAAACATATCTATCCCACGGGAGTAGAACATTTTTCCTGGATAAAAAAGAGATCAAGCTTTCCTGAGAAAAATTCGTTAAAACTCTTATTCATAAACTTTTAGAAAACTCTTTTGAAATACTCAGTTCCTGTAAGATTCTATTTTTAGCCTATCCTACGGGAACCGTACAATATTCTAACATAAAAAGGAACCCATATCATTCACTGTCTCTTAAACCACCATATTGCAAGAAATTATGGTAATCTTTTGTTCTGTGAAAAACAAAAACTTATCTATCCTACGGGAACATACATTTTTCCTGGATACAAAGTGGACTGTATGAAAAGAAAAATTATGATTTTGCCTTGAGGACCTTATGAGTTATTACTTAACTCTTAGCTAATAAATGAGTTATTAAAATGTTTGGTTTTAGCATGATTTTTCTTCGAACCAGTTTTTCTCTATTTTCCCGATAAAATGAGAAACTTTTCCGAAATAAAACGTGTTTTAGATAATGATTCGCATATTTATTATACTTAAATATCACCAAAATCCATTTTCAACTAAAAATAGAGTTTATGCATAATTTTTTTCTCCAACCCGTTTTTCAATTTCCCGGGTAAATGAGACATTTTCCCTTAATAAAAAGAATTCTATTTAATGACTCAGATTGTCATTTATTATTACAACAAATTTTATTAAAAGTCATATTTATTTGGGTAAGAATTAATAATATGTTTCTAAAAACAATTTCGCAATTATTTTTGAAACAAACTTAATAATCATTAAAAAGGTTATAGCGGGCTTACCGTAAAAGATGGACATATGCCGTCGCGGACTTTTTTGTAGAACTTTTTAAGAGGAACAATTTTGCTGCACATAATTTTTGCGCAACTTTAACCGTTTACGCATGGCAGGCCACGAACGCTCTCAAAAGGAAATTTTTTCCTGATTTTTGCAACATTTTCCATCGATGCTCTGCTCCTATTAGTCGTAGCGTGATGTTATATAGCCTAAAGCCTCCCCCGATAATTAGGCTATCCAACATTAAAAGAATTTTTCAATTCGAACCAGTAGTTCCTGAGATTAGCCCGTTCAACCAATCAAACAAACAAACAAACAAACAAACAAACAAACTCTTCAATTTTATATATTAGTATAGATTTTAGTTAATAATGCGGAGTGCTCGGATTATGCGGAGCTCGGTTAATCGAGGGTTAGATAAACGAGGTTTTACTGTATTATCAATTTTTTACATAATACAATACAAACCTTAGTTTTATACATATTTACATCCAATGAAACATTTAATTGCTTTTTTGGATTATAAGAAGGTACTTAATTTAAACTACAAATAAGTTAATAAATAATTAAAAGGTTCATAGATTACTAAGATTAACAATTAAAAATACAGCAAAATTGTTTCATCAACTTTATAATTTCGTACAAATGTACCTACATTATTACAATGTAGGTATTTTTCTCTTATTGTAAGGTTCACGCTGAATTTTGTTATTTAAGTATAATTAAATCTGTTAGCTCACTTGGAAATAATGTTATGCTATTCAAAAGTTTGATCATCGGCATCATTAAACAATTAAATTTTTTAAGTTTTTGTGTTTTAATTTTATCTGACTTCTTCATTTTCATTAATATTTTTAATAAATGTTTTTCGAAGTTTAATAATAAAAAAAAAAGAAAATGTTTAAATAACTGTAATAAAGTAGGAAAATTTTTCATTGAATTAATTTTGCAATTGTAAATGTTTCATGCAATTTTCTTTAAATGGTTCTAATTTAGGTTTGAGTTAAATAAATTGTACCTTAGAACTGAAAATAATGCGTTAGTAGTTAAATATATACATATGTCATGGCTAAGCATTCATAATACATAATTGAATTAAATTAATAACGATTAGGTAAAAAAATTATTTATTGAAGCATTTATTTTTCTTTATTGTATCAATTCATTTTTTAAAATTTAGATGATTATATAAAATAAGCTATTTTTAAACGCAAAGGTTTATTTTCCGATTAAAGGTTAATTATCTGATGATAACACAAAACAACCAAACTTAGTAGAATTTTTTTACAGAAATAATAAAGGTTTAATAAAAAGAACAGAATTAATGTTATAAATATTATAGTTACGGAATATAAAATGAAAAATGTTTATATTTCGTTTCCTAAAGAAAATAATTAAGTAGGTCAGTGAACTATTGAGATATGGATAAAGAAATCAAAAAGCTGAACTAAGCTTTTACATCTGTTATCCTCCATAAGGTACTATTATCAAGCTTATGCCGGTACGGCTTATGCATGCTATCGAAAATCGACATATGTATGTATGACTACATCGACTAACCTTTTGATCGTTCCAAGAGACTCACAGTCTTTTGTTCTTTCAATGGCCAACAGCTACGTAAATCGCATCGAACAATATTTGCCATAATATTTAGTAGTTATTTCTTTTATATTTAGGTCACGTAAATACAGTTGTGCATTGTAGAATATTATATACAAAATACATGAACATTTTTCCATCTAATGTCGTTATCTTAAGCGGAAGTAAACGTAAAAGTTAAAAAATGTATATTGGAATTAAATTGCAAATATTCCAAATACGCCGCTTTAAATATGTGAACGTCAATTTTCATTTGCTGCAAATTGAGAAATCGAATTTATAAGCGGAAGATTTTCCTGAAACAAACATAATATTAAGTTTAATTTTTAGCATAACATCCAGTTTAATTTTAACAGTCTAATTAAATGGAGCTAAGAGTTTTTCTTTATTATAGTTTTAATTATTTCCGCCTTGTATTAAATGTCTCATTAAATATGACTCGATGATGTTTCACTAATTACAAGTGCATGTTCATTATTTGTCAACGCTAAAACCGAACCACCTGAAATAAATGAATACATTTATTTGATAAGTAGCTTACTAAAATTTAATATTTTATATGAGAAAATTCAAAATTCGCTATTTCAATAAGTGAATATTAAATTCATTTTTACAATAGTGAAATTATATAGTTAATTGAATGAGTTGGATTTACCATTTAATAATATTTGGCTTAATTTTATAATTAACTTAAACAATTAGTGAATTTGACATTTTAAGCATAAATACTTGACTAGGTCCTTATTACTAGTATTACATTTATTTACTTCATCCTTATTAAATCATTCATGTATAATGAATTTTGTACCATTGGTAAAAAAATCGTTAAAATATTTAATTGTAGGTACCATAAATTATTGCTGAAAACGATTTAAGTTAAACTTGAAATATTATATCCTATAAAAAATGCTAAATAAGCGGTTTTTATGTAAGTGGTTGTTCTATGTTTTTATGTAAAACAGGAAGATTATTACTCTTATAATCTCATTATATGCATTCCGTACATTTCACCAAAAACTGAATCAGGGCAAAAGATAATAAATTAACGTGGTAACGATAAATCAAGATATTATAAATCGCACTTTCTTATGCTATAAAATTTACTGCTCTAGATACGCAATAGCAATGAGTTAAATCCTTAATTTTCACTTTTGTCTTTTTATTGTGCGTACAGTTTAAATATATATATATATATATATATATATATCTATTATCTACGTATATATATCGCATATAACGATTTGTCTTTTTGTAACATTTTCCATGCCCTTATTCATTACTTCTCAAGTGATTAACTGAAGTAATAAAACGTGATAAAGAAAATAGAACAAGAGTGGGTGTATGCTTCCTAAGTTTTCTGATTTGTCTTTTTGACTAAATTAATTCATTAATTCAATTTAGGTTACAATATACTTATGCTTTATTTTAAACGAATATTTTACTTCTATGTGTTTCTAATGTAAGATTTTTTTCTGCACAAAATTCTTTGTAATGATAACAAAATTTACTGAAAAAATATAAGTTATTTAAAATTCTATATATTTTTAAAAATATTCTTTTAATTGGCTATCAGGATCTGGGTCCTGCTATCAAATTTGGTGAGGGAGAAAATATGTATTTGTAATGAACCAAATAATTGATCAGACTTTATTTATAATGCCAGGGCAGATTGAAAAATGTCTTATTTGAACAGACACTATGATAATAATTATTAAATATCTGCTGCGACGCGTAACAGAACTTTCTTTTACTTAGGAATGATATTTAAATATCTATATAAACTGAACTATATGAATACTCTTAGTATATGCGAACTCCCACCCGTAACCCAGAACTGTCTTTATTTGAATTTTCCCAGGAAAAACTTTCAAATAAAAGTTCTAGGCACGAGTCTAAGGGCTATAGCAAGTTTAAAGAATATCGTTGGAACCGTTTTCGAAAAAATTTGAAAAAACTCAAAAATTCATAGAATAAGTGGAGCTCCCTGTAAACCGATTTCAGCTAAAAGCTTCGCGACACAACTAGATGTAATATGAAGGTGAAATTCCAATTTTGGTGAAATTTGGATAACGCTTTCCGTACGATATTGATGTCACACAAAGACCTTTTTCTAAAAACCACTTTTTTGAATTCTGGGAACCTCAATACATGTATATCCAGTGAAGGCTCAAAATCGAAAATTCGACTCGATTAAAATATTTATTTTGCTGTTATTAATAGTAGTAAAAGAAAGTAATACCTAATAAGAGCAGTTTTTATCTGAATCGGAAAAAGTTTCGAGTAATTAATAGTAATAATTGCAATTAATTAATAGTTATTAATAAATTATGAAATTAGAGTGTGCAAATAATAAGCCACGAATATACGTAAATTTTTAATGACTTTTATTATAACTGAAAATGTTCATTCTACATCGACAATATCATCTAGTACCATAAAGATACTTTAATCAAAGCATTAGCTTTTATTGCAACAAATAAATTTTATAAACTTGGAAAGGCCATTTTTTTTAAATTAGTCGTTATGAATATAATAGATTAAGATAAAATAAAATAATTTTATCAAACTTGAAATATAAGTAAGATATATCATGTAAAAACATATTTTTCATAAAATCTTCTAATAAGCAAAGATTTTATTTTAGGAAAAAAAATAAATTCATTTTCTTAAATTTAATAATACATGTTTTTCGAGCTTCTTAATAATGTAGCATTTTCTGTTGATCAATCTTTTATTTATTCTAATAAAAGAAATATTATTTGGTTATCTAACTATGAAAAAGAATACAATGGTGTCTCCTTTAAAGAAACAAAAAATACATCTTTAATGAAAGAAGAAAATACTTTCTTCCTAGTCCTAAGTGCTTTTTTTAGAAACATAAAATCATAAAGCTAGAACTATTTGAGTAGCTAATTTAAAATAACAGAAAAAATGAACAAATGAAAAGGTTATTAAATGGGTATTTATTTATATAGTTCAAGCAAAAAGGAAAAGAAAGTAAAATAAAATGAGTATTTTATTTTTTGATTAGTCATTACCAAAAATAAATGTATTTATGTACGTATGATGAAAGCTAGATATACATATTTCAATCTTACTAATGTTACAATATTTTATCAAACTTTATTAATCTTATCATATTGTGCCTATTTTTGTTTATTTCTTCAATGAAAAAAATCGGGCAATTTACAAAAATTGTTGTCATCAACCAGTCACAATACTCAAATACATGATTATTTTATTTTGTATAAATCCATTTTTTCGAAGAAAATATGCGGAAGTAAATTGTAAGCTTGCATATGTCGTAGAGATAATATCAGATATGTCAATGTTAAAATATAGCCATCATATTTAGGTCCATATTTATGACACTTTTCTTTTTCAGCATTTTTACTTGTCATATTATCAATGTATGTATTTCTATATATCGAAACATAAATATTATTTATTTTTATGTATATACATCCACTTAGTTACAGAAATCAGTGTGGCATTATGAAATTTAAGATGTCAAAAACATCTGGTTATTATTTACCCTATGTTCATATATATATAAGACACAAAAAACAAAATTATTGGTCAAAAAATGCATAGCTTTATGTTTAAAAAAACGAAATTAAATACGAAACAATTATTTTTACACAAGATTTTTGGAAATACACTTAAGTATAATGTATTTTATAACTTTTTTGTACATAGGTACTGATTACATTAGTAACTGCAGCTCAATGTTGGAAAATAAATTCTTGATAAATATATCACAGATATAAAATACACGAAATACTGCAACTGACTTTCAAAATGTTGACAAGTGTGATTAAAATAGATGTTTGCAAACATTAACCGGAATAGAGTGAGCAAAACTAGAAAACATAAAATGAAAAAACATTGTGAATCATACCTATATAAGCTTTTGTAACGTAATTTTTAAAATAACTAACTATTTTAAAACAAATCAGCGATTCGTAACCCAAAAAAACCAATAAGTCTCCAAGAGTCCAATGAAACTTACGTATAATATTGGCAAAATAGCAAGTTTTTGGAATACCATATTGATCATCAAATAACACCAAATTATTAGGTACTCAGATTATTTCATTTAAAAAGAACTTTAATGTCCAATATAATATCAATTTCTTAGTTGATTTGTTAAATTTGATATCAAACTAAAGAATAACTGTACAAATTCGAATACCTAATATGAAATATTAAGTAAGAGAAAATGTACAAAATTCCTCAATTTCATAAAGTTTTCTTAAATAAATCAATAATTAATTTGAAATATAAGACGTTGTGATCACACATTTAGATGTATTCAGTGGTGTAGATATACAGTTTGAGGCTTGTAGAAAATTCATTAAATGGAGCCTTCCATTAATGTAAAAATGCTCAGTTATAATTACGTTAGAGTTTTTTTTTAATACATTACCACGTTAATGGCGTACAACCACCACTATAACGATGTTGGTTTTCTACAGTAGTAACTTTTAATTTAAAGAACGGTTTGAACTAAAATCACAATTTTAGTTTTAGCACAACATTTGAAATAAGCATTTAATTTTTAGGGGTTTTTAATATAGGGTCATAGAACCTACTCATATAGTACATAGGTGGTTACAGATGGCAGAGATGGTACAGATAGATGGTTAGAATAGCTAAGTCGGAAAACCTTTCTGGTTCCACAGAAATTCTTAAATTTGTTTTTATTAATTTTATTTTGAAAGTTTGGTGAAGATTTTATTACGAACCGAATGTGCTCTTACTAAAACGTACAAATTTTAAAATATTTTTCATTTAACTTGTATATATATAGAGGAAGATCAGCATATTTGGAATACTGCAGGTAATTTGGAATATTTAGTTTTCTAGAGCAATTTAAGCGATATCTGTGTTTTTTTGTTATAAAAATAATATCACATGATTTAAAATGGCATTGAGTAGCAAAAGAACCATTCCCTTTTGATATTTTCTTCGCCAGCCACATAAGTACAAAATGTCCATTTCGAAAACTTTTTTAGTGAGAATGTCATCTTTAATACTCATTTACTTTATTGAGTGAAATATTTTCTATATCTTTAATAATCCTATTAGTTTATAATCCTATTTTTAAAATTAAAAATGTAACTTCGAGTTCTAATCTATAACGTCTTGTTGCTAATTTAGAATACCTACTGTGAACATAATTTGGGATAGTGTTCCAACATATATTCATATTTTGCGTCTGTAAAAAGTATTCTTATCTTTTCTTAGAGATGTCGTCTGATCACAAATTTAGTTATGGCAATCTTTTTATTTTCACCCTAGGTTCACTTTGGGTGAATATAATTTGGGATACTATATTATAAATTATATTCCAAATTACCTGCAGGTTCAGTAAAATCACGTTTTGAAAGTTTTTTGGTTTAAATCAACGTTTTAGGGAATTATTATTTTTTTTTATATTTAATCGTTTATATTATTAAATTTTAATAATTTTCCAGCAACCCAATGTGTTTTTTATTGAGTTAATTGATTTCATTTCCTATTTATACTCCAAAACCAAACTGGTATTCCAAATATGCTGCACTTCCTCTATATATATATGTATATATATATATATGTATTTCTTGTATTTTCAATAATAAAACAAACAAAATTAGGTACTTAAGTTTGTATTAGGATCCTCAAGGTCCTCTCCGATTGAAAACCCCTTTTGCCCGTTATGCTTTCCGGCTGCTACGTCACTGGATATATCATAAGTTTTGATATAAGATCACAACCTTTTTATTTGAAATAAAATAAAAGTTTTCTTTTTTTTTTGGGTGTTTTAAGTCGCTTTAACAGCTAAGGTCATATCACGACTGTCTAAACACAGAAACTTTCTGTTGGTCAAGTATATCTAAGGATAGAATCTTAAGTCTAGGATTCAATGGGGATTGATTTGTCGCATAAAGTGGAGAGAACTAATGCTCTTGCCACTGCGCCAATAGGTGGCTTAAAATAAAAGTTTGTTTAACACATTTAGTTGTGTAGCCCATTGTAGCCCTTAATTAGACCTTCATCCCATGCGACACTGGCGTTGGATTTGATTCCCGCTAAATCTTAGTTTTTCCTATAGATTTAGTAGATTACAGAACATTTTTTTAAATTTTCTATGTGAAGAGAATCGCGGTATGATCATAAATGACAAAACGAGCTTAAACGTCAAATAAAAGGTTTTATAAAAAGTTTTAGAGGCCAACAATAATTTTAAAAGAATATTTACACAAATAAAACTATTTAAATGCCGAATAACTCGAAAAAGATAACAACGAAATGTGCTCTTTCTATGTTTAAATACAATTTTCATTTTTTCCTTTTAAAAGTGAGCTAAGATTTACAAAAAGAATATTTTCTTATTTTAGGAAGCTCTTAAAAAGACATAAAAATCAAGGCCTGTCTAGCCTTAGATATATTTCTCAGTTATAAAAATTATTATATCTGCAACCTCTACCTTGATAGCCTTCTATTTTTCTCTCCAGGATTATTTTAAGTAAGTTATGGCGATTGTGTTTGAAATATGATCACGATATAAAGTTATACGCCCCTCTCAATTTTCAAGGTAATGTGAAGTTTTATATATTTTTTTCATATGTCGTCTTGAATTGATTTTTAATGATTTTTTGGAGTTTTCATGGCAGTGGCTACTTTTGTCGAGATCTTGGTACTTAATGTAATATAAAATTATGTTAACTTTAGTCAAAACAAATTTCTTAATCTACTATATATATATATATATATATATATATATGTGTGTCTTTGTAATAAAACGTTAAAAAAAAAACTAAAATATTTGTTTATTTTTATCATTTTAAAATTTACATCACTTGTATAATTTGTAATTATACTTGTAATGTTTAGTACTTAATAAGAACATTTTCGAAATTACAACCTTAAGGATAAATCCTAAATTTATTCTTCCAAGATGACAAAAACGATTTTATCCTGCACCTAAAAAATAATACATACATAAAGTATAAAGGGAAAGTGCAAGTTTGCGAGTTTCTGTGTATCTGGAGAGTAATCTTCAAAATCATTGCACCTATTTAAAAAATGTTACACCATTTAAGAGCGATACAGTCGAGAGCAAATAAATTGAACATGAATAATTCATGAATATCTAATGTTTGTAGCTTGATACAAAGTAAATAAATAACTTAAATAGTAAGAAAATTTTATAAAATTTATTAATCTTGATGTCAATAGGAAAAAATGCATTAAACAACAAAGTCTACTTACTTTTGACTGAGAATGTACATCAATATGCCAATTAATATATGCACACCAATTTACACGATTTACACTATATTTTACCTGGCAAGTTCAGGTTTTTGATTTATTTTTAATTTTTTTCAACAATTGTGTTTTGTTAATGATCCAATTTCGCAGAACTGTTTTACATAGTTCAAATAATATGAAAATTTGGAATATTTGTCATTTTTATTACGTCTTAATTTTTTATATCTTTTGAATGGTGATGTAAGTCATTTTAAAATTTTACCAGTAAATTTTGGATTATTCAAAGAACAGTATAGTGAAATTTCGTTTGTTTGGCATCATTTTGATTTATTTTCCAAACATCTTTTATAAATTAGGTAAGATGGTTTTGTTGATATTCGTCAACTAACGGTTTGTTCTATTCAACATTTTTCGTACGTTAATGCGACAATAAAAAATTTTATTGTTAGTTTGTCCTTACTTTGTGGTGCATGTTTATTCTTGGATTAGCTTTGGACGTTGTTAAACGATACCTTGGTTAAGCACAGTTAGTTCAATAGGACAATTAAAAATTGCCCTTATTCAAAGAGTTGTGAACCCCAGAAAAATATAAATGATAACAAAGTGTATAAGAGTTGTACACCCATAATGTGGACATAAAAGCTTTGTTCTTCTTGTCCATTTGATGATGTTCAAACACGTCCACCGAATGACAAAGAGCAAGACACATTGACCAAGAGACAAGAGTGAGTGAAGAACATAAAACGGTAAGTCCCGACTAGTTGACAAACCAGTTATATAGTGTTTCAACACCTCCAAATCCGTGTCGATTTACGCGATAGTCACAAAAAAGTACGTACATAGATCGATTCTCGGTCTAAAACGGCCAAGCGGCTGTTAGTTGAAAGATTTCTTTACTCACTCTTGTCTCTTGGTCAATGTGCCTTGCTCTTTGTCTTGCGTGGACGTGTTTGGCTTCAACGTGTGGAACAAACCTAAAGTAAACGAAACGAACACGCATGTGTATAGTGGACTACTGCAGATCCGGGCAGAACAATAAATTTTGAAAAAAGAAAAAAAAACCATACTTCTGCAAGACTAAGTAGGTACTGGTATTACTGATTCATATTAGTAAAATAGAAAATTACAAGTCCGTCTAGTATATAAACTTATCCATCCAAAAAACGTCAGAGGTTATCAAGAACGCTATTTTGCCGTTCAAGTACGGTTTATTTATTAAATGAAATGGTCTTATGTTAAAATAAATTTGCTATGAGATTTTTAAGACTATATAAAATATTTATTCTTGGATACTAATAAACTAAAAATACCTTTCATCCTTAAAAATGTCCGATTTCTGCAGTGAATAACTGTTACTTCTTCAAGCTAAATCGGCTGATTGAAATTCAATAAAATTGGGTCTTAGTGAGTCTTTGATTTTCTATGGTATTCATAAAGGCGTGGACGTTCATCAAAAAAGTAAACAAAATAATGCGAAAAATACTGAAGAAAGTTATAATTTTCAAAAAATGTAGGTTTTAATTATAATTATTGAACATTAAGGTAGAGTCTATTTCCAGCGAAGCATAACGGAGTGAATTAGTGAGTAGATTCAAGTTATAGTTATGTGATAAATTTTAACAAAAGTAAATTTTTACTATATTTATTCCAAGGATTAAATAAGATTTTTATTGAATTTAAAAAATACCTTTGTTAATGGATCGATTAATTTATAATTAATTCTTTTTGAATTTATAAATATTTATGAAAAACATCACTCGTCAGTTCAATGATATGCTTTTTAAAACTAAAAGGAACAAAAAATATTTATGATTAGTTGAAATAAATTAACTTTTGTTTAATTTTAATCAATAAAAAATATATTTAATGGCACCTATATGTAATAAAGCATTTTTTTTACAAAAATCACACATATATATTTCATGCGAATTGTCAATATTCTTAGCACAGATGTTTAAAACTATATCTATACATATACAAATACATACATTTCACATATCAACTAAATATTAACAAACTCTGGATAAAATACATACGGATTGTGAAACATGCAAAATATAATCAAAATAGTTTGCTTACGAACAATTGTATATTTTTGTTTTAATTTTACGAGAGCTTAATTTATACACACACGCATACATGTGTAATATGTAGGTATGTATATAACTTGATTTTATATTAAGAGAAACAGCTATAGCCACTAAATTTCTGTCTTCTATTCTCACATACAATTTTAACAAAATGTTTTGATCTAATCAAAAAATTACCTCGACTCGATTTAGTTATTCGACGACTTGCGAATTCGAACCATCTGTACCGTATTTCAATCATTAAAAAATATTCTTTAAAACTCATGAGACCGTATATAATTTAAATTGTTCTAGTTAAAGATTTTTAATAATAATTTTTTGTAATTTATTTTATATAATACGGAAATTTAAACGTATTCTTAAAATAATGTGTATTTTTGATATGAAAAGGGATGTTTTTGTTCAAATAATTTCCACCGTTAGTATTAAACAATACAATTATTTTTTTGCATCGAAAAATTTATGAGAGATCAAAATCGTCGCATAAATGTGAAAAGTACGTAAGTATAAAATTTACGAGAGTTAAATCTTTTATTGAAGTTGATAAAAATGGTGCTAAAAACGTTTAAATTCAATTATGTACTTTCAAAATTGTCCAACCAGTGGTAGGTTAAGTAGATGTATGATAAAATTAGTGTAAGTATTACAATTATCTTTTCATAAAAACATTTTAATAAAACGAGAGCAGATATTAACAAACTATTTACAAACAAAAACATGTAAATTGAAAATAGGACAACTATGAACTTTTAAAAATTTGATATACCGAAACTAGGCGAAAACTCGAAAAATTGTATTTTTCATTTTCGATTTACCATATTTTAGCGATATGTATATAAAAATCCGTCGTCAAATCTTGGCGTCCGGTAAACAGCAGAGTTACGGAAACATTTTATTAGCCAACATCTGTAGTACATACAGCTATACCTGTGCTTTTTCACGGGCCAAGCCACTAGTATAATTATACCTGGTACATTTACGATACAAACTATTTAATTTCAAATTGTTATGAAAATACAGCAACTAGTAAATATTTCAATAAGTTGTAAACCAAATTGTTATATCATCGATGATCAACTGTGCTTTAGATTAAAACAAATATGCTATAGGTTTTATACTCCAAATCGGCTATTTTATAAATCAATTTGAACACTTTACACATTAGGTGTTTGTTATACATTATTAATAGGTAATTAAAGAAAATTGATGAAAGTCATAGTGAAACAAAGATATATATTATATACATGTAAATTTAATTTATGATTTTTTTGCGGTAGCTGCTGATAATTTTAAACGCATATTCATAAAATATTTACCACAGTTAGTAAAAAAGGCGGTGGCAGTAGAGAGACTTATTACATATTTTCCAAATTTGAACAGTTTGTTTGATTCGTCAACAAATTCCTAGTAGGATATTAATTTTTTTAAAATACTTCCTTGATGTAGATTCATCATCGTTGAATTCAGTAGTAAAAAAAATTACATGTATACTGTTATAACGGGATTTTTAATACTGTTTTGAAATTCATGTTATAGGATATTTTTTATTTTTGGAAATATTCATCAAATGTTTAACCAAAAGCTTCATATATTTACACTTGCTAATTTATAATTTGTCACAACAAAACACAATGCAATCAATTTTCGCACTAAACTGCTCCGAATATCGCCCTTTTACTGTTCACTGCCTTAATTAGACTCACTGAATTATTCAGATTTACTGCATTCGGCTGACTCCATGTATTTATATAGGCGACTCAAGTTGCTTGAATGTTCTCTATTGTTCGATACGATTTTTCCAAAAACCGTTGACGTTTTGAATAATAAAACTGTTTAAATGTCTATTATTGAAGTTTTGATGGTACAATCTGGAAAGTTCTATCTCTCTTCATCATTGTTTGTTACTATCTTATTATCTTTATTATTTCTACGTTATTATCTTTGTTCCACTACGACATTGATTAATAATCTTTAATCTATGCAGGTACCTATTATTAACAACTAAAGAGTAAAGTGTCTAATTTGATTTATAGATTGTTCAATTTAATTTGTAAAATTTTCAATTTTGGGCTTATAAGTATTTAAACTTTACCCCAGTATAACGTAATATTAGGTACATTTCCAAATTTGTATTGTTACTGATTTACTTTTGAAATTGCATCAGTGTTATATTAACTTAATAATACAACAATATTGTTATGTAGAATCTTGATTAATAATGATCTTAATGTTTTTAGATTCTGTATCTTACACTCGGTTTTATATATACCCATTAAACAGGTTTTTGCAATGCATTACATGAACACCATAGCTGAGTTATTTCAAAATTATGAATTAAAAGTTATAAAATTATCTATTGTTATTTTTTGTTGTAGCACTTTAAATTTGTTTACACGCACTTTGTGCGTAGAAATAAGGTACCAAAAATAACCAGAGGCAACTAAATTTATTTTCTAGACAGTTGATATGTAAACAGAAGACTGCCTATATTAAAGAATGAGATTTTTTTGTGATAACTCCTCCTTAAAACCGTACTGATAAGTCTAAAGCTTAGTCTAAAAAATAAGTTATTTATTGTGATAAAAGACGTTGTTTTATAAATTTAACAAACTATCCCAAAAAAAATATTTACTTAATTAGAATTTTACAATTTATACAAACTTAATTATGAAGCTCAAAGATCATAACAATTAAACAAATATATATGCATTTACAAAATTACAAATGAGTATGAGGCATGTTTTTTTAATATTGAATGAACAAAAAAGTTAAATAATGTCCTTATAAGTACACAAATATAAACAACACAATACGAAGAAAAACAAAATAATATGAATGCACCTTACCTACTCCTAGTCTAAAATTCTTAAAATCCTGTAAAGCATATCAACGCTGTAGTTTTCATCTTTAAATTAATGCCAGAATATTAAGAAAGATTTTTTTTTTAGAAAAACGTTTTGGTCAGTAGTATCAAATGATACAAGTAGTACAAGATACTCACGGACTCGTAAACATTATAGCTTCAAAGTTTATACACCACCAATAGACGTTTTCAACACAATATACAGATAGTCTCTCACCAAAAAACTAAAAAAAAAAGATTACCTACATTATAGAAACCAAACTCACATAATTTATTCAATTAAGTACTTCTCCTTAAAATTTTGGTCTTCAAAAACTAAAAAAAATACCTCAACTATTTTCAATATGTCTAGAAAAACAGCCTAAATTTTTACAATCATTAATGCTTTTAATCTTTAAAAGTTTATTTTTACTTTTCTATGGGAATAGTTGCTGAAACTTTGAGAACCATTAGATAAGACTCCTAAACCTAATTCAAGAGAAATCTAATTTACCTTAACTTTATAAACCGATTATTTTCCACGAATTTTGAGGCGCTTAAGGAAACGTTTAGAAGAGTATTTTTAACCCATCTATCCAAACCTTATTCTGCATCGATGGAGAGTTTTAGAATGTTTTTTCAAACGTCTTTTCTTTAGTATTCTGAAAAAAAAGTTAGCCCATTTATATTTGAGAACTTCGGTTTCATGATTGGACTTCTATGAATGTCAGATCCTGTTCAGTATCAATCCTTCTCACTTTTAAAGCAATGAAGACAAATGGTTCAAATTTTTCTGTCACCACTTACCAACTCTCTATTTATAACGATTGCTTATTTAATTTAAGTATATATAAACAATGCATTTTGAAGGACAAAAAAGTATATTTCCCTTGCAACTTTGGCGTTCTCTTGAATTAAATTTACTTAAATTATTTGTTTAAAATGAACTGTTCAGAGCACCTCAAAGTGATTTAAAGTTTTAAAATAATTATCAAAAAATTAAAAGAAAATGTATAAAACTGTAATCACAAAGTATTTAAATATTGGAACAAAAATTGTACACTAAAAATACTTTGTTCTCAAGTGTTTTTAGATGATACACAACGTAACACGCTATAGCATTTAATAAATATAATGAAACTATTTTTAGTTCAATATAATATACCTACCTACGAACAAAGGTGTCTACAAGTATTTAATATGAGTCGTTTGTTTACAATAGTAGTTAAATTAACTTAAAACTATTCTTGGAAAATCAGAAAAAAACATAATGGATTTATATGCTTTTACTTTTACCCCTATTTTTAACCCCATTTTTAACCCCATTTTATAATGCTTTGATTTCTTTTCATAACAAAAATATGCTCATTTGGTAGTCAATGAATGGGACGCTTAGGCTTCTATACAAAAATACCAAAAACTAAATTTTTGATTTTTTAAAATTTGATTAGTTTTTCAATTTACTCATATAAAGCCTAACATTGGTATTAAAAATAGAACCTATCATTGAAACGTGAACAAAACTGCATTTTCAAATTTTTATTTTTATTTTTATTTTTATTTATTTTCAAGGAAAGATTATAAAAATACGTTGTTGTCTATAATACAGTCATTGATTAATAGTGTATATATCCAGTTGTCTATAATACTTTACTGTATTGGTTGCTTGTTGTAACTTTTACATTTTCATATAATACTTATACAAAAACTGACTTTTCAAAAATTTAGTTTTGAACTTTCAAAATTTCTTTTGAATTCCAGGTTTTGAAAACTGACAACTTCCATATTCAAATATCATACTAACTTTTGAGGAGATTTCAATATAAATATTTAAAGGATCGTTTTATTTTAATTTGAATTTTTTAACTTATAAATACCTATTATTATTGAAATCTCCATACAATCATCATTATTTTTTAAAAGAACGATAGTTTAAAAATGTAGTTTAACGTTTTAAATTATACTTTTGTATTTACCCATTACCAATCGAGGAAATAAGCTTTATTTAAAGTAAAATCTAATTTTATGCTCTGTGAAATTGAATAATTCAATTCATTTCATTTCCAAAACGTATAGCTATTTTTAAGTTTATCGATTTATAGGTTATGCATAGTTTAATTTTCATTTTATTAATTTATTTTAAAACGTAGGTACTTGTTAAAATTTATTGTCAAATAACAAACTTAAGGAAGCATTCAAACTATTATGATTCAGCTCACATTTTAATGTGCTATTTTTTAATGAAAGCATATAGGAATTTATTATAAACGACAAACAACATTAGAAGTTGTTAAATCGTGTAGTTCTGAAATTGCTAGTAAAAAGCTTCAATTATAATAAAATTATAGAGTAAAACATAAAATATATCCTCTATCAAATATATTCATTTACTGTTTTAGAAAAAAAAAAAAGAAGATTATTTCAATCAGCAAATATGGTTTAACGTTTTTATTCGTTTATTTCTTTCATCTCCTACAAAGTTGTGTAATTAGGACTGTCTTACTTTATGTTAGATCTAATTATTTTAGATATGCCAAGTACTACCCTACCCAATTTTACTTCGTTGAAGAATAATAATGTTAGACAGAACTGATAAAAAGAAAGCCTCGAAAACCTTTTTAAAGTACCTATCACAAAAAGTGTAAAAGAAAAAATAAGAGATGTAAAAGTAAATTGGTAAGGTAAAATACCGTACAGGATTGAGTATATAGCAAACAAAAAGTAAATCATCAAATTTATTCACACAAAAGAGAAAAAAGCTTAGCAAGGCGATTCGAGAGTTGATAAAATGACACAATGTTAGAAATGTAGGAAATGTAAAATATGATTCGTACGAAAAATAAAATACTTATAAAACGGATTCAATTCAAAATTATTATTTAAAGATATTGATTTAAAGAATATATAAAATACATTTAGGTAAATATCTTTCATTTAATTTAACTTATTTTATTATATTTAAACGAGAATTGAAACTTTATTTCAAATATTATATTCTTGTTAAAATTTGAAAAGTTTCAAAATTTATAATATTTACTATAAAAATAGTTCCACAGAACTTTAACTATTACAGTTTGTGAACCCGTAAAAGAGAACTATAAGGTCAATATTCATGAACGCTATGAACAACGAACAGTTAATTTTCAGTTTACAAAGTTTGCTACATTTCTAGTGCAATAGAATGTTATTTTAAATTATTCACAACTTTTAGTATAACTAAACTTGTGAGTTCAAATTTTGATTTTATGTAGAGTAAATTAGATAATGGAATATAAATCGTTTTAATTAAAGCAATTTAACGCTGAATTGTAATAAATATTTGCTTATAACGGAAACGTAAAAAATATATTGAAAACATTTTTTTTTGCGAATAAAAGTTTTTTTTTTTAAATTATATACTTAAGACGTGTTGTCACCAAGCTATTCATAAAAACCAAATGCAGGAAAGTGGTAGGGAAATCATTTATCATATTGTTAATTAGATGTGAAATATAATTTAAATACTACGTAATATGTTAAGAGGCATAAACTGTTTAAGAAAACATGAATTATGCGTTACTTTATGGACAGCAATTTAAACTACTGCAATGGGGAGTAATTTTTGAAATAAATAAAAATTTGAATTTTTTGGGAACTAACCCAGGCATCATTGATGCAGTTAGCGGAAATTTAACCACTGTGCCTTTAAGTGAATTAATGTAACAATTTAATCAATTGAGTAATTTACATGCATTTGAATTTACTTCCAATTTTCAAAAAAGCTACCTTCAGTATCAATTAAATTCATTACATAAAAAATTGCATTTTTGTTAAAATGTATGAATACTTTTGCATCGAAAATATTTATCTGAAAACTAAATAAGCTATAGAAAGCTAGAAAAAAATTATTTAAAAAAAATTTACATCTAAAACGAAGGAAAGTCAATATTTAACCAAAAAATCTGCTATTTTTTCTCCCTCACACATCATAACAAAGTGTTTACTATTTTATGTACTAGTAAATGTTAACCATACTAACAATAGGAAGAGTAAGCTTTTGATTATTTATACAGCGTATTATTGGGAACAGGAAATTTCATTGAACACGCAGTTATGAGTCTAGCTATATTTATTGTTGATTTCGGTTTGAATTCCTAATTAGGCCTGTTTTCATTCAAAAAGCTATTTTTTAAAACTTAAGTGGGCTTTCTTACCTATGGATTCATGGATTCCACTACGATTATACTATAAACTATTGTATCATTAGGGTTAATAAGAAGAAAAAGCTAGAGACGAGCATTTGGAGTTTAAAATAGATTAATTTTTTATATACATCTATTTCAACATCTTAGGTCATTAGCAGCTGTTGAGTTTCTTTATTCGTAAAATTATGGTAGTTCTTAGATTTCCCGGAAATCGATTTAAGCTCACTAATGCATGTGGAACGATATTGCTGCTTCATCTTTAATAAGGACTTGCAAGTTTTTTTTAATCATCCAATCTGTTTAAACCTAGAAATTTTAGTAAATATTTCGTATTAAATGATTAAGGGTGATAATATAATTACTATTTTTAAAAACTTTTATTGTATGTACCTACGTATGGGCACATTGTAATTGTTCCAATATAAAGAAATATTTTAAAAAACATGAAATATGGGGGTGGAAAACACCCGGCGGTACTACTCTTACATTATTTATATATGATACCGACTAGAGGAGAGTTAGATGAAAAGATCAGTATATCTCTTTCGTTTGAGCTTTTTTTGACATCTAGGGGGGGATCGATTGTTGGCAATTTCCTGGATCAGTGGATTGAACTGATCCATAATAGATTGCACGTGCTGGTGATAAGTGTTTTGCATAACATTTTGTACATATATGCAATTTTCAGATCTCGGTGTAGGGTGGGGTACTAACGTAGTATTAGGCATCTGTAATTTACATTAAGATTGCAGCCTTCGTATTTACGAATTGGAAGCGGATGACCATGAAGAACTTCCATACTGCCAGATGGATATTGTTAACGATACATAGAACATTATTTTCATGAAGGGGTATCGATGCACTCAGAAAGTGTTTTAAGGCGTTCATGCGATGGCGAGTTCTTGTAACTATTTTTTGATGTGCGATTCTCACACAAGTTTTCGGTCTAGGTGTAACTCAAGATAGCGAACTGCAGGAGTGTATGCTCTTTCCTGAAGTGCAATGGCCTCATCAGTTACAAGGCGACAGTAAGGTAATTGCACTACTTGTGACTTTCTTGGGTTCACCCGGAACGTAACTGAAAAGTACCAAATATAGTGAGAATTTAATTTCACTTGGTGTTTAAACTTAAGGCTAATTTATATATATATTTTTTTTTGTTTTACTGTAGCTACCCGTTCTCTATAATCTATATAAATAGCTCCAATAATTGAAAGTTTACTTAAAAGATTTTTATATCCATACACGGAAAAAAATAGTGGTATATAATTTACAACACTAAACTAGTAATATTTTTACTGCACTTTGTGTTCACTATAACCACAAATGTAACATTAGATAACACACTGCGTTGTATTCAGCTCTAACGTATAGTATTTTTAACTACCATAGTGAAGTAAATAAATGTAGCTGTTACAACTGCTGAGTGTTGTACAATTAACAAATTTTGGCGTTTGCGCATGCGGCGCGTACAACATAACCAAAAATTTTGACAAATAAATGCAAGTGTCAAAAATTCAACTACATTTTTACTAGTTCGTGTTGTAAATAATACTACAGTTTTTTAATTACACTTGACTGGTAAACGTTACCACACGCGGTGTCATCCTATATAATACTAGTTAATGTAGTAAAATTAACAAGGAATGTTATTATATCTACAACACATTTTTTCCGTGTAATAAAACGTTAATGGCTTAAAATAATTAACAAAAGATATCAAGCTTAGTTTTATCAGAAACCAAATGTCAAAAAAAAATTCTCAAAATCTTTAATTTAATGTAAATGGTAATATATTGCAGGAATTGACTTTTGTTTTATTTGTCTAGATTGAAACATAACTTCGAATTGATGTTCAAGTTCTTATGTGCTTGGCCATCTTAAAGTTTTGTAGTTTGCTGGCTTATAAAATGTGACAAAAGAAGTATTAAAACGCAACTGTCAATACTCCAAATTAATACATTAGAACGGTTTCAGTTAGCATAAAAGAGAGATGCCAAAGATATACTTATCATTTATAAATACCTAAATTGGTTATCCAAATATGAGCACGATCCAATTTAGTTCAAATGAGAACAAATACAGTTAATTAATAAGCAACATTTGTTTATGAACAGATTTATATAAATAAATTGGTATAAATCTAAAAATAAAACATTTTAGAAGCATAGAATAAAATAAATATGATATTTTTAGGTAAAAATAATAATTAAACTAATGTTTAAACAAATACTTACATGCAATGTTCTTAATTTTTATAGCAAATATTTAAAACAAACAAAGCTAATTAAATGTTATTTTTTATCTACTTAAAATGGTAAAATGCAGAACTACAGTATAATTACAGAAGGTGAGAAACTACATATTTCTTAATATATAAAGATCATTTGTTCAACACATATCTATTGTATTTATGCGGATATGTTCATTGGAAAAGATTTATTGAAATCAATAGAACGGCGTTTTACTATTTGAATGAATAGCTAATGATATTTTCTTCAAAATTACATCCAACATTTACAAGAAAATGGATCAAAACATCAACATTTGTTTAAGCAATTTTTATTCCTTAAATAAAATTGTCACTATTTTGAATATTTAATTAATTTTTTTTTTGAAAAATTATTACAAACCAAAGCAGTTTTATATATTTTATAAAATTGATTTAATTTTTTACCATTGGGGCCATTCGTCCTTGAATAAATAAATGGCTTATAAATACTTTTTCTTAATATTTAAATGCACTCGATATTTATTATTTTAAATCTCTAATAAATTTTTACTGCCAGACATTAAAATGAAAGCCTTTCAATACTTCGCGCGACTAAAAATAACAAGAGCGCTATTTTGCGTGTAGAGATGAATGAAATTGTGTACTGGTGAAATGGCCGTATAATTGGACCGTCGCTTGGATGAAGATTATTGATAGAAATGAGCAAGCTCGTGAGAAATTTAATGCGTCAGTTGATGATAGAACTGTTATTACACCGTTTTACTTTCAGTCAATTCATAATTTAAAGCTTTGAAAATATAAGAAATGTGTTTCGTTTTTGAGGTCACGATATTAAATTTATAGATCTATGGGAACCATTTAAAATATTTTTTGTTGCTCAATCTCTTATAAACAAAAAGAATTTATACCCATTAAAAATAATATTGAAAAAGAATATTGAATTCTATGTCTTTTGCCCAATATTCATAAGTTTCAATAACTTTTTAGCCTAATTTGACCAAATATACCTAAAATACCTACACAACATGTATGGGTACTATTTGAAATAAAATCAATTTAACGATAAATCAATTCACCTTTTCCGAGAGATAAAAACACGTTTAAAAGTCAATGCAATATTAAGCAAATTCAATTAAAGGCCTGTTTTACCAACATCTAGTCGGAAAATTCGGATACTTTTAACAATGCAGTAACATTTTAATTGAATTATTTTACATTTTAATGAACGAACAAATGATTTCTTCCTCTTTTTAAACAGACAGACATAACTAACACTTCATATTTAACGAAATTATTCACGTTATAAATGAATTATTCTATTTATTCACGCAATTCACATAAAATAGCATATTTTAGATAAAATTTTGATTATATACAAAGAACCAATGTCCCACTCGATAAGTATCTATTTTTGTATGCATCTAATTAGAATAGAATTATCACATAAAATTATATTGATTTTAAAATTTTATTTTTTAATTCAAATGAAAGGTAGTATTAATGCAGACTGTAGAAATATTTTGCTTTATTTTTGAATTTTAATTAAATATTAAACGCAGTGTATTTTGTTTAACTTCTCATTAGTTAATGAATCGAGTTGAAAAAGCGTTATTAATTAATTATATCTGTTACGTTTGTTTATCATTATTTTAAATGAGTTTAAAGCGAAAAAAAAGTTAGTGTAACTATAACAAATAAATTTTTATATTTTGTAGTATTTATTGTGAAATTTGAATTACTAAAATTCTTATTCTAAGTTACTAAAATTAGGAGGTAAATAAATATAAAGATAAACGTAGTTATATCTTTTGGAAGAATAAAAAATAAATATAAAATGGAGTTTAGATTACTGCCTTTAATATTCAAAATTTTATGAAATAAAAATTGCAATTATCAATTTATTAAAAATTGACAGCTTCTCTAGTTTTATTCGCAGACCATAAATAGAAAGAAAATTAAATTCATGCGTCGTTTATTTAATTCCTTTATAATATCCGCCATTACAATTTTAAGTAGAAACCATACAAAAAAGTTCGTATATACGTACTGATTTATAATGTCTATCGTCGCAACTGCTTTTTTTACGAGTGAATTCTAAGATTAAATTTAGCAAAGTAAAAGTACATTAATAATAAAACTTCTAAAGATACCTACTGAAAATACTTAGGTACATAAAACACGAAATTAATAATAAAAATTAATAATAAAATATAAAATAATTTCGTGTCAATATTTTATTAGATTTGTTTCTGAAATAAAATTGACATAGATTTATAAGGGTTTCTCCAAACCAATTGAGTCTCTAATAAGAGTGGATATTGGTGTCATCTCCAGAATTACCGGAAATGTCAGCTCAAAGTCAATTTCTGTCGCCAATTCTTTTTTAAGTACTAAAATTTAGGAAAAGGCAGTAAAATAAAATATCGAATTTGGTGCCTGCTCGTCGTGCAGTTAACTGTCGAATGAAAACAATCCTTAGTAAATAAAATTACTTAAAAATTATTCAGTATTAGGTTAATTAGTAATTTAGTATAGCACATTAAGTTTCTTCAAAATATGAATATGTTGTCATGACAGATAAGTTAAAGATTTGAACGTAAACTAAAAGTATAATGAACCATAAGTAGAAAAAAAAAACGTTACACATATTTTTTTAAATAGGCTTTGAATAAAAGATAATTAATAGTTAGGTGTAGCATAATGTAAAGTTGTTTTGTTGATACATATTGTATGTTACATAAACAATAAACTTCTGAAATCTGCACATTGTTTCATTTAACGTTTTTAACATAATATTATGACGATACAATTTTTTAATAGTGAATTTTGTTCATATATGAATTTAAAAAACAAGTTCATTAAATTAAATTAGTTCTAAATAAATTCTTGTGAAATGAATAAATAAAATAATTATTTTTCCAGAAAGCGCTGGTGAAGACGAGGATGATAGGGGAGGAGGATCTGATGGTGATGATCCACATCACGACCATCAACGAGGAGGAGGCGACCATTATATTGATATGACAATGCACAACCCAGCTTCCACAATGTTGCTCGACAAACCGCCTGATATTGATAAAAAAGTTAAGGTTAGTGTGTGATGATTTCATTTTCTGTGAATGAGTTATTACATTCATATATGCGCCTCATATTCAAATGAAATTGTTTTGTTCTAGCGAACTATTTCTATTATTGTCTTACTCACATTTTTATTGAAAGTCTGTTTTAATTTACGAGTTCAGGGATAAAATATGAAGTATTTATTACAAGTTTTCTCCATGCGTGCATAATTTACTCTCATTTTTGTCGGATGAAATAATTTATGTTTTACATAAAATATTTTATTAAATTATGAAATTAGGCCTTGAGCATCTGTAAAATATGAGCACAATTTGAATTTGTGTTTCCCAAGTGCCTGTCTATATAAAAACACGAGATAATACCTTTAAAGTAAAAATTATTTTCAAATACTTTCACATTACTTGCTTAACAAATATAACGAACAGTTCTCTAGATATATTTATAAAGCATTTAAAACTTGCTTTCATCAAAGTATTCTTATTATCCAGATTTTAAGGCTTATAATTCTTTATAGGTAAAGAATTAGAGAGTTCGAAAATAGTTTTGTTATAGGTTTTGCAAAACTCTTTTATCCGAATTCCAGTAGTTTTTAATAAAAAAAAATTTAACTAATGTTATGTTAACATGTGTATTTTATGTTTTTATAAACTAAGGTCACTTAGTGGCGTGGCTGACTAGATAGTTGCTCTATACGCCGGTCCTGGGCTCGAATCCCAATGAAAGCCCGAGATTTTTTCGTGAGCTTTCGGATTCGACGGTCGCCAATGATCATATGATGCGACCTTAAATAAACAAACAAAAAATAGTACCTATTATGTAAATTGTAAAGTAACAAAAAAATATTCAAGTGACTTTTCAAATGTTTTTAAGTCTGCGTAACCTATACAATAAATATTCTTTAAGTCCCAATAATTATTCATCACATTTATAAAAAAATTAGTATGATACAATAATATTAAGGACACTATTATAAAACCATTTTATCGCACTCATCAATAATTTATTTAGGGTTTAATTGTACTCAATGTAATTCATTTGAAATACATTGCGCTACACTGGTTACGTTTGAAGTGATTTTGCGATCTTTAATAAGTTGATCAAATAAATAAAATAATGAAAATGAGGTCGTCCTTTTCAAAGGGGGACATCATGCTTAATGTGATTTAACAGTAGGACTGATTTTCTGTACCGCATTACTCTATAAACATCCGTTTTTGAATCAAATACTTATAAATTTCATTTGTTAATACATACTCTATATCTTCTGTTCGTATTTGATGCAAAAAATTTGATTCTTTCAATTTAAAACAATAATTATTATAATAAGTTTACTTATTGTTAGTGGCACAGTGGTTAAAGCAGTTAGCTCTCTCCGCTACATACGTCACAGGTACTGGGTTCGATCCCCGTCGAATCCCTAAATATAAGATTTAAGATCTATCCGCTAAGTATATGTATGTAGACAATCGTGATATGACCTTACAATTTACATGTTAAAGCGACTTAAAAGGCCCAAAAAAAAAAATATATATATATATATACTCTATAATTCAATCTTTATCCCGATTTCAACAAAATAAAAAACGATAAGTCCACCTTTGAAATGGTCGACCTCAAATGTTAAAAATCATTGATGGGTTGCAATTTTCTTCTGAATAAAAAGTATGAATGTTTCCATAAAGAAATTGATTCCAAATATTTCAACCAATTTTGTTCAATCTTGTCGATATGACATTTTTATGAAAAAATGATTAGATTTCAAATTCTATTACATTATACATCATATGTATGTAAAAATATGTATGTCTAATCTATATATATGGCGTGCAAATAATAGTGCCGTAAAATTGTGGTAAAATATGCCATGTGTTAAAGCTTAAACTCTTTTATAAAATCTGAAGATGATAACGCGCATTGGGCAAAGTACACGGCTGGATTTGTCGTTTTCTCTCTTGTAGTAACGGTTGTATGTTTTCAACGCATAAGTAATTCATGAGCTGACTGCTGAAAGACGAAGTGTCCCACATTCTCTACTATACAAAGCCTTATTTGTCTATATAGGTATACATGCTCTTGTTGAAATGGTGCCTTTATTTTCATTTCCATAAGCTCAGTAACAAACGACATAAGTTTCTGTAATTCTGAGAAGTGTTCACTATTACTCACACCACAATACTTTTTTGAGAATTTTCTAACTTATTTTTATGCATGATCAATTCAATTCATTAATACGGCTGTGTTTGTGAAACTTAAACAGCTGCTAATTATAATAAAGTATAGAGTCATCAATGGACATTGGATTGGGACTTTTAATGAGATGCTTGTTAAAATTCATAGCGATATTTCAAACGTAATAATTAAACTAACAACATGGTTGCAAATTGAATTTTTATTAACTAGATACACATTCGAAAATTTAATTAAATTAAAAATCATATATTTATAAAGATATATTATGCAAACATATTGAAACCAATTCAAACAATATTTGAAACATATATTCATAAATAGGAGGTATGAAAACAATAAATATGCAGAAACGTCAATTAGTTTTATATGATTTCATGCATATTACAAATCAAAGAAATGTTTTATCAAACAGAACTCTTTTGTAATAAAATGAACTTGACTAAAAATTTTATTAGGTTCGTCATTTTGAGTTGGAATCATAAAACTGTAAAACCTCAAGATTTTAATATTTATCTCAAATTTAAATTACTATCACAAACGTATAAAATATAAATTATTTATTTTGATGCAAATATAAAAAGAATATAACATAGGTTTCAACAACCAAATTTTGACGACGTTCAAAACACATTGCGGAAAATCAATAACTCATTTTCTATGTGCAAATTTTTATATTATAATTTTTAAATATTCCATTATTTCAGATAACATTATTATATTAAATATATGCCTTGAGAGAGAGATTCATTATTCACTTTTATATAGCAGTTTAAAAGTAAAACATTGAAAAGCTTTACTAAAATTCATTATCTCAATTTGTAATCAAAGTACACTCTTGTATATAATTTTAAAAGCTTCATCTCTTTCATCAACTTTTCTTTAAATATTTTCACATAATCCGCACAAGTATGCAACAATTATGTATTTTTCACTACAGGCACTCGTATGAAATGTGCCCAGTATAAATATAATAAGCATTGATATAACCTAATAACATTTTCCATTATTTATTTACAATATATTAAGTTTTATGGTGCTCTTATTATACGATTGCAAATATTATATTAAATACTTTTTATTTAAAACAAAAGCTGCCATAATGAATTGATGATGGTTTAAATTTTCTTTAAAAAGTCTTTAACTTTATTGTTAAAGCTAACTCAAAATTTTATTAAAATAAATAACGTTTTGTGACTTAATTATAAGACATTAATTTAAAAGGCCTGCGAAAAAAACTATTGATCAGTAACCGATTCAGAAGTGATACCATCAAGATGTTGGGAGAAGATAGATTGAATAGTGAGCTATATCAGATTTCTATAGAAAAAACTTTATACAAACCAATCTTCTTCATTAAACCTGTCTATTTTGCAGTTTCAGTTAAGATGTGAAAAGGAAAACACGTTTGTAGAGCAGTTAAATAAATGGTCTTGACATTTTAATTAAAAAATAAAATTTTTATAGCTAAATGTTATATATAAAAATATATATTACTTATATATTTTTATTTTTGAGGAGGTGGTGAAAATAAAACTTTTTTTATGTTAAAATAATTAATCTATAAAAGAGATTTTCTTTTTTCCAACGAAGTTGCTAACAATGAAAATAACGGCAAATTATTTCGTAAGTTGATTGTAAAAATATTTATAAATTTTAGAATAGAATGTAGTAAATTTATCATTTTGTTAAATTATCACTGCTTTTATAATATATACCTAATAATATTTTTTTGTTATACACAAAATTTAAAAATTAAATTCGATAAACTACACCGTTTTAAAGTTTTAACTACTGAAAAAATGTTCCACCAATTAAAGAAACTTATGATTTTAGCAAATCATAATATTGTAGATTATTTTTTATGTAGGCATCATATGAAGAGTAAATTAGCCTTAAGAAAAAAAATGGCGTCTTTATTTATGATTTCATCAAGTCAAGTAACTTGATGTTTTGTATAATGAATTGAGCCGAACATTTTAACTTTGTAATAAAATACGTTGCAAATTAAATGCTTGGCTTGATATTTAAATAATTATATTAAACTTGAGTTTGGCTATTTTTAAAGTTAAATGTAAGGAAAGCAGCTAAAATTAAGCCAAGTAGTGAATCCTTATGAGTATTGATGCACGCGAGAAATATGAGATTTTTGATTATATTACGAGTATCAATAGACGTTTTAAACAATTAAACATTCGACGGATACGGAGTCTGAAGAAATATGTTTTCGTTATGATTTACAAAGGAGTGAAAGAAAAATGAAAATTTTCTTTTTCAATGATAATTATGTAAACAATAGTTTCAGTTTTATTCTTCTATAGATATACACACAAATGGAATAATTTGAGATATCAAATTTTCCAATTTTATAGTTTATTATACGGTTTTCCAATGCTGTATATATATTTACTTTTGTTGATAGATACATAATACATATTAGCGTTATTATGACAATGCATAGCACGCTGCAATAGGCGTAACGCCTACCGTAACATTTGTAAATTTTTAATTGTATTTAATTTTTCCTTGCCTCAGCTTAAGAAGTTTCATATTAAGAAGTATGCGACTTTAAGTAAATTTTAACATATACTTATGTACTTACATTTATTAATTTATTAACTAATCGGTATTGTACTATACATAACTTGAGTAGTACAGAAAATATTATAAAAGTGAAAATACGAAAAAATAAATTTAAATAAAATAACTATTACTGATCCATACTACAAGAAATATTTGAGATCCTATTTTATTCAATTAGTTATTTCTTTATTAATATTCAAACAGAACCTATTGTAGGTTGTATATCGTACAAAAGTATTGCATATACATATACTTAAAACTAAAAATTTAAAAATTTGTTAATTTCAAGTAGGTAGGTATATATTCTAAGCTAAATGATAAATGAAGTAAGAGAAATATATTTTAATAAATTTTAAGAGGTTATAACTTACGGAAAGGATTTTAATTTAAAATTCATTAAAAAAACGAAAGGGAATTCTCTTTTATTTGTTGAACTTATGTATGTTGCTTTTAACGGCTAAAGAGTAAATCGATTTCCATTGAAATTGTAAATTCAGGAACCTCTTCAACTCAAAATCCAGACAAAGTGACCTAATTCGTTAGAAGATCTATTGTTTGTCACAAATTGATTTGTTTCAAAATTAACTTGAAGAAATTCAATTTGTCTTTTGGGTATTTACGTAAATATTTGATTTTAACATTCATGTCTTGAATAATTTATCGAAAATAAATTCTCTAATTACAACGGAACAAAATATTTTGCCTTCAAAAAGCTTTCCGCGAGAGAAACGTATCATACACTTAGATGAAACGTTCCTTTAATTTTCATATTTAAATAATTTTATGTTTCATCTCTTTATCTTTATGTATTCACTTATCAGACTGTAGTAGGTTTGTTATGGCACCACCTGTTATTGCGTTTCGAGTTAATGTTAATACATGAGAATAAGATTATAACATAACACATTACTAAAATTCATGTCAAATGTTTCCTTGGATAAGATTATTCCAAAGTAATTGGAATAATATATTTTATTTCTTAGAGAATGAGAATATAACATTCTAGAAAAGTTAATGTTTTGCTTATCGTTTTCCATCAATGTAATTATAATACGAGTGTATGTATATACCATATATATCTAATATGATATGTACTACCTATTTTTCTTTATCACAATAATTATATTACTGTAAAATTTAATTCAGTGCAATCTATATATCTTAAAGTAAGTGTTATCGTTTTCGATTGAAATGATCATTTAATTTATAAATATTATGGTATCTCAAATTGATCTGTCAGTTTTGAAATAAGTTTATTACATATTATTATATGACTATAGATAGTACCTAAGTGTTTTGATTAATAATGAAATTGATCACATTTAATTCAAAGCATACATAGTAGGATATGTTTAAAATAAGAACTATGTTGAACAAATTCTGAAAATTGAACGCAACACTCTCGGGAAATGCACAAGAAATTCTTGAAAAAAGCACTGAAAATAAATTGGAAAACCGTAAAACATTCTCTCCGTAAATTTCCTGCCATGCTTACGAAATACCAATATGTTTATCTCTTATATAAAAGCTTACAGAGCACTAGACATTTACATGAAATCTGATATTGTCATTAAATAGTAAGAAATAAATGTAGCCTTTAAGCTTTATATTTAAAAACTTTCTTTAGAAGAAATAAAAAATGGAGCCATAACGTTTCTTTATCTTGTATCTTGTATCTTCTATAATTTTTATTATATTTATTTACTTTAACTTATGAATGAGTGGATCAGAATAAATTTTTAAATTACTGTTTTAATTCAGGTTTATGAATGTCATGTATATGCAATTTCAGTGTAATCAACCAAGTTTTTTCATAGATTGCTTAAAATTTAGGGCTGTTGCGGCCTTAAATAACCAAAAAAATTGGTTGTCTGTAAAGTCGGTTTACGGACGATAGTTTTATGTGATAACGTCATAAAGAACACCTAATTGATGAAAAATTGCGTACTTTTATGAATTGAGTTATTATCACTGAATGATCTTTACTTTGTACTTACCTACTTGTTAGAAAATTAACAATTTTTTCAAAATGAAATCAGACTGAAAATTATGAAGGAAAAAATCAATTAAATCTTCTTAAGTAAATTGTAAAAGAAAAACACAAAACACGTTGTCTTAGGTAAGGGCACCAATGATATTTGATTGATTGATATTTATTTCCGAATATCAAATTCGATATTTTTTTAAGAGCTTTATTATATTTTATAATAATTATAATTTATTCCACTTATAGTTATTGACAATTTTTCAAGTAATCGCGTTTTGAGATGAAAATATCGATATATCAAAGTATCGATATTTCTTACTCTGCATCTATCGATATTGTTTGTAAATATCGATACAATATATATCGATATATTTTATACATTTTTCCATCCCTAGGTTGCCTAGGATTCAACAATAATATCGTGCCTCTCTATCACTTGTATCGCGTTCTCGCTTACACGCACAGGTTCAAATGTAGGTAACGTGACAAAATGGCCGAACTTTTTCAGAATTGTTGTCGTAATTCATCAATTTATAAAACGTTATCACGTCAAAAAGTTAAATAGAAACTTTAAATGTAAAAAATTGCCTACGTTCAAATTAGCTATTTTTCCCCAAAATTATTATTGAAAAGTTGTTTTTGGAAGAAGTAGGTAGATATTTTATTTAAAGCATCGTTTTTAAGTCACATGTATATTTAAACATTAAAAACATGAAAACGTAATGTATCCTCAAATTGCTTGAAAATTTTGTAATTAAGAGACATTTGAGAAATTCTGTTACCAAAAACTCATAACAAGGATTGTTTAAGATGAACAACATAATAAAAAACGTTGTTTAGAATTTCATTTCAATAATCTGGTTAGAAGATTGAAACAGTTTAATCAAATTTGTAAGTTTGTAGTAAATTTGTAGTAAATTTGTTTAATAAAATTTTAAAACTTATTTATTTATATTGTTTATTATAATATACCTATTATTATTTAATAAGCTACATTCTATCAAAAATATAATTATGTTCTAATCCTACAATATATAAGATTTAAGTATGGAAAAATATAACTTTTGTTTGCAGTTTAGACTATTAAACTACATAAAATGAACGAATGAGCTTCATTAACAAACAAAAACTTTTTCTTTAGAATATTTTATATAGTGAAATGATAAAATTGTCCAACTAAAGAGACCTAAATAATAATTAATTAAGTCATCAAAAAAGAACTAGACAAAAGTAGATAATTAAAACAACGTCAATTTGTATATTTTTAAGCTTCAGATGACAAAAACTATTGAGTATAGTACAATATTTTTGTCAAATTCGGCATTATATAAATTTTTAACTTTTCAACGTAAACATGTTATATTGTGAATGAACAAAACTTTTTGTAAAGCTTATTTACAATGTTATACACAGATTTTTTTCATATAATGTATATAAAGTTATTCTGCTCTTACATTTCTTGAAACAGTGAATTTGTTAAAGCGTAACTTATCACTAAAATATTTATCATAAATAATATCATAATTAAGTCATACCCATCTTGTAAAACCATTTGTGTCAATAGTAAAATTAGAAACCATTTCAATTAAGAAGAGAAGGTCCCCATTTTCATTATTAGTTTCCTTCAATCATCAAACAATAGCTTTAATGAAAGGCCCTTTGAAATATTAGACAATTAACCAACATCTGTTGATAAATGATTCAATTACCGAAAAAAGTTATTTGCTATGCCCATGAGAAGCTAAAAACGAAGTTGTATTGATTTTTCAGAGTAAAGGTTTGGATTTTAATATTAAAAACATCAATTTTTATTCTGTTAAAAGCTTGTACATATACATTCTCATACTGTACAGTGTTAACAATATCCATAAGCAATGTAGTTTGTATTTACACCTTTAGCTTCAATAATATTACCAATGTTTTAAAATACAGTTTTTTTCTTATTTTTCTGTTAATGTAAAAATTTAAGTCAAATACATGAATTTATTTCACTTAAAGTTATTTTTCCATTGAAATTGGTTTGACCTACGTTATAAATACTGAAATCATTGATTGGTAATCTAAAACTCTAGATAATTTATATATTAAATTTTTTATGAAAAAAATTATTTGAAAATTTTTCTAGGGAAAATAAAAGAAAACATTTTTTATTCTTATTTTAAGTAAAAATAAAGTTTCAAACTTTGTGCAAACTATATCCGAAATGACAAAGTGTTAGCGGATAACGACTTGGAAAATCATTCAAAATTTATTCAAATATTTTCATGAAAAAAAAATTTTGAATCGTCATAAACCATATTATGAAAAATCTACAAGTTAAATTTCATATTCCATTTATGTTTTTCCTATTCTTCTAGATTTTCCTCCTTAATGTACATCGGTAAGATATATTTTTCATAAGAACGTTCACAATTTAAGTATTAATAAAGCTCATAGTAAAAGATCCGCAGCATTGAACTTTCGAAATCTCTTTAAAAAAGTGGTTCGCGTACTTATATACGCGCGTGAGAAGTTATACTTCTTTGGTATCATTAAAAATTATTTTTTATTAATTTTATTCAAATAAACAATTTTAAAAAACTGTAATTTAATATTTAATAATAATATCTAATATATATATTTAGAGATATAATTATAAAAAAAATAAAACTTAGAGAATAATATTTCAATTTGTATCAATAAGTAATATTCAAAGAAAGCTGTAAGACGTGTATAAAATTTGTCGGGATCATTTTTCTGGTTAACAATTCATGCATGTCATGAAAACGAAGCTTCATAGAAATTGCGAAATAAAGTAAGTAGCTACTTGTCAAAGTAAATGTCTTAATCTTATTCATATCTTGTGTTACTAAATTATTATTATAAGATGGTTGAATCATTTCAGAATCCCAGATTTCGTGATAACTTAGAATATGCATAGAATGCAGACGAGTCATTTTCATCATTAAAATTCAAAAAGTACCTATAACAGCTAATGCAAAATTCGAGAAAAGTAATAACTTATTTATCAATAATATGTGTCATTTGTATATATATAATTATTTTTAATTTAAATATAAAAATAAATAAATTAGAAAATAAATACAACAAAAATTCAAAATACGCACGCCAGGAAACCCAGTGGTTTTGCGACTAGCTTCATTTTGTTAATTTTTGTCTTAAATCTTAAAATTTCACTCTCATCATTTTTTCATAACGCGCCTAAAGAAGTATAACTTCAAAAATAGTTATTTTACGTTTTATCCAATCAATTTATTTGATAGCTTATATTATTTTCTGAACCTTGAAAATTATTTCTATACACTTTTTAAAATTAATTTATTAACTATTATATAATTTGAGGTGCCTTTTTTTTTTTCGTAAAACAACCATTACAAAATTGATTAAAACATTTTTACTTACTTTTTTGTGTCAGTAAGTTCTTACATGTGTTCTAGTATGCATTCAGAAGATTTATTACGCTTACGGCTTAAAGATTATTTATCATTTTTAAAATAGGGCTTTACGTTGTTGTAGCGTGTTTTAAGGGTTGTTGAACTGATATCACGCATTAAAGTTGCAAGTATTGTACAGTTATTGTTTATCAAATAGAACTCACTAACTACAGTTTTATAAATGTGAGACAGTTTCTTTTTATTGCTCGCATTATTGAACGTAAGTGTAGTAAAAATGCACGTTTCCTGTAAAGTGTGTGCTTCGCTTGATAACTTTTCAAAAGTAGAAAATTATTGCATTTGTGTTCAGTGGTGACTTGTGTGCATTCTCTGAAAAGTAATTAGTTTATACGCTTAAATATGTTTTCTATCAACTAAGTTTGAAAAAAAAATCGTTTGAAAATAAAGACAATGACTAATATTTTATTGATGTCGTAATAAATGTCGTAATAATTTAGTAAGTAAACATTCTTTGTTGTGTGGTACATGTCAAACATTGATTTTTCCATCTCACTATTACTTACGTATTGTCTGAGATCAATTTTTAACTTAATTATTTAATAATCTCAGGCTTATTGAGCTACAATTTGATAGCTAAGATTTTTTCTTAAATAGCTTTTAACATCTAAACAATATATTTACAAATCTAGAAATGTCTAGGATTCTAAGGAATATCTAAGGAATCGAACCGAACACCGCTGTTGAATAAAACAGAAATTCAACAGACCTAACCGCTTCACCACTTATTGGACTTTTCCAAAATTAAGTGTAAAATAATTTTTAAATTCTAATTCATATACAAAATATGAACACATCATTAAAAAAACTTTTACCTATAAATTACACGAAAAATTATTTTGAATGAAAGTCTGAACACTTTTTCAAATAGTTTAAAAGCAATTATTTTAAGACTGTCGATCAATGACATTTAAAGTACTTCTCATGAAATGTTGAATTAAATTGATTTGCACATAACTTTTGTGGAGTGTAGTATATTTTAAATTTAAAATCATTCGGTCTAGGTTCGAGTTTTTGTGTACGGGTATTTCATATTTTAGCAAGATTCTATTTCTGTTTTAGTTATTCATCATTATATTTCCAAATATTTGTACACCAAACATCTGTTTGAAAATTAAATGCGTTAATCAATCAAGAATACAATACTGTAGTAAAATACCGAATTATTATTTTTCTGGTGAAAGATAATTATTTACTCTTAACATGTGTTAGATTGTTAGTCTAGTAAATAATAATCTTTAAGTTCATATAAATCATAAAAGTCAATTTTTATTTTTCACTCAGGTCTTAGAAAATTTGTTTTATTTTTTATTTTTATCTGGTTCTAAACGTTTTGTTTTATTCGTTTTTACGCTCGTAGGAATAACGACACTTAAAATTTAACTAAAAACTTGTTAAAAATGAAGACCTACTTAATTTTAATAACTTTCACATAACTTATTATTTAATACCTAGTTATTTGTGTTGAAAATTATTTTTGAATATTAATTAGGTTTGACAATTTGTTTCTGTAAAATTCATGGAAAAAAATTGTGAGGTTCAACTTAGTGGCGCGGCGGTTAGGTCTGGTTGAGCTTCACTCCATATGTCAGTGGTAAACGGTTTGATTCCCGTTGACTCTTAAGGCCTAGATATATCTAGATTTATGAACTACAGAAGTTTTATATACTAAGACAGTTGTAATATAATCGTAGATGTTAAGACGACTATTTATTTCTCTTTTCTAAAACACCAAACAAAAAAGTATAAGATCTTCTTTTACATGAACATTGCTGATGATTAAGAGAACATAAATAAAACCCTCGATTGGTTAAAATTATAAATAGAATAATTTATGAATATCCAGGTACCTAGACAAAAAAGGAAAAAGTTTTTGTAGGGATTGATGAATCTAAAAACTAAAGCAAGTTTAAAGAAAACCGTTGGAACTGTTTTCGAAAACAATCGGAAAAACCCATAGAGTAAAGTGGGGGCTTTCTGTCAACCAATTTTCTACCAAAAGCTTCATGGCACAACTAGATGAAATATGAAGACAAAATTTTTTAGTGTTGGTCTATTTTAGATTAGTTTTTCGATACGATATGGCTGTTACACACAGAAATTTTTCTAAAAACTACTTTTCAAACTTAGGGGACCTCAAAATGTGTATTTATGATGAAAACTCGAAATCGAAAATTCGACCCGATTACAGAACTTCCTTTACTAGATTTTAGTAGTTAAAGAATAAAAGATAGTAAAAGTTCTTTCGTTTACATTTTTAATGCGACAGAAGTGTAATAGAAAGTGTAGGTATTTAATATTTGTGATATATATTTTAAGAGGGATCCGGACAATTGGGCGGGCGACAACTGGGCGGGTGTCAATTGGGCGGGGACAATTGGGCGGGGGACAATTGGCCGGGGGACAATTGGGCGGGTGACAATTGGGCGGGCGCAGGTTGACCTAGGTCATTCATTTTTGTCCATTCATTCATAAAATTGTTTTCATCACATTTTGTGAGTTTCATCGTCGTTGAAATTTCTTACAAAATTAAATTGCTTGTTGTTTGCCTTCTTATGGCGCGTTTTTTGGAAACTGAGCGCGGTGGCCGAAAACTGCTTTACGATGGTCATGCTTATGTAAAAGAAGCAGAGAATACATTAAAAACACACTGGAAATGTGAAAAGAAACGAATTTGCAAAGCTCGCTTGCATACAATTTTGAATCCGATGCCCGGTGCTGATGTAGAAATACGTTCAGAACATACTCATCCTCCTGATCCGACTTTGTATGAGGTAATTAGCGCCTTTAGTGTCGCCAAAAATCGAGCACGTACAACGCGTGAAGCAACCAGTGAAATTGTCACTGTCGCGTTCAATTCAGTGTCTCCTGCTGCTGCAGCTCAAATGCCTACACAGTCGACGTTGCAAAGATTTATTCGTCGGCAAAGAACTGTTGCTGGAGTTTTCTGCCACCGCGCTCAGTGTCCCAAAAACGCGTCATAAGAAGGCAAACAACAAGAAATTTAATTTTGTAAGAAATTTCAACGACGATGAAACTCACAAAATGTGATGAAAACAATTTTATGAATGAATGGACAAAAATGAATGAGGTCAACCTGCGCCCGCCCAATTGTCCTCCGCCCAATTGTCCCCCGCCCAATTGTCCCCCGCCCAATTGTCTCCCGCCCAATTGTCCCCGCCCAATTGTCTCCCGCCCAATTGTCACCGACCCATTTTAAGATATTCATTTTTGAAATTTAACTTCACTCTATGGTATTTTCTATGATTGAGACTCGAGATAACAGGGGCTTCCTTTCCTCCGCCTGTTGCTTAATAAAAAATGTAACAGCTTACTTACACATACGTAAAATAACAAAAGAACCGTTGACTTATTTATTTTTATTTATTTCGTTTATTTAGAGTCGCATCAACTTCTGGGTTATTAGCGACTACTGATGAGGAGCTTCAGATTATAGTTCTTATGTTATTTGTTAGTTTGTTCCTTGGTTTTTCAGTTTTGATTTTATCATTTTTGTATGTATGGGATTATTTTTTTTAAATTACTATATGTTCTCCCAAAGGTTTGTTTTTTTTAAGAATCTAAATAATTTTAGTGATTTGGTTTCATTGTCTGATAGAATGTCTTTTATGGTATGATTGTGTCCTAACGTTAACCTCTCACTCGCATATTTGGGACAGTTCACTAAAACATGCTCCACTGACACTTGTACACCACAAATGTTACACACGGGCGTCGATTTCTTTTCCAGAATATGACCATGTGTTAGTTTACAGTGTCCTATTCTGAGGCGGCACAATTTTACTTCTTCGGTTCGGTTCTCTCTATATGAAGTTCCCCAGATGGTTGGTGTATTCTTAATGGATCTCAAGCCACGTTCTTCTTCATTCCACCACTCTACGTTGTAAAGCTCTTTGATTGCTCGTAGGGTTTCCGATACCAGATCGGTTGAGAGTATTCCGGTGCCGTTGACTTATTATTAATAAGTTTATTTTATTTTTTACTTGCTCTACTTATTCCAGATTTTCCAGAAAATGTCTAGAAAAAAAAACATCTTTAATCTAAATAGATTATTCTATAGCGTCATTTTGCTGTAAATGCTCATATAGGCCCAATCGGATATTATTTTATTTCTAAAGGTTATGAAAAGTATATTAATGTATTTAAATTTTTTAAATTATAAAATTTATCACAAAATCTTAGTCAAAATAAAATTTCTAATAAAGCATATTATGTTTGATTCTTAAAAATCATCAAATAAAATGTTTTAAATAAGTTCACTAAAGTTGTGGTATATATATATTTTTAGTCAATAATAAAATATTTAACTGATTTTACTTAATATCGTGAGGAGATATTTAGAGTAGGTAGGTTCCTAGTGTGTTGACTGTTCTTTATATTCTCAGTAATCAAAGTGTTGATTTCAATACAATCAAGAATGTATTCTAAATTTTGAATAGAAATAATAAGCTCATAATTATAGCTTGAGTTATTATATATTCTATACTCGTATTTTGTCAAGAGAGCTTATACGTATTACGATCTAACAATTATGCTTATTCTATGATATTTGCACTTTATGATTCGTTAGACGAAACTGTAAATCAGTAGAAACTAAATATTACATAACCACAAATGACATAGTGCTGCAAAATATTGTTATAACTATACCATTGTTAATGTTAAACCACGAAAATCTCAGGGCAACGTTTATATATCTGTGTCACTATGAACTCGTATATTATAGCTGTGGCACATAGCTGTGGCACTTACAGAAGACTAACGGTTTTTATGAAACCACAAACACGTATTTTGAATATTCATATGATTTATTTCATCTGTGTAATATGAATACAAGCATATGCATTTAAAAATTAATAAAAAAGCAATAAGTAGAAATTCAAATAAAATTTTAAACCATGTTCAAGAGGTTACAAACTCTCTCTCTCTCTCTCTGTATATTGAAGCAAAGTTCGAAACATTTATAAATCTTTTCAAGTTTTATTTACCCCTTTCACTGTACTAAGTTGATGTTACAAACGTTACATACAAATAAAATATAATATACATTTATTATCTGAAGTTACTTTCGAGAAAACTGTAAAATGAAGCTTTCTTATTGCAATTAAAATTTAATGCATTTTATAGAAGTGCTTATTAAATACAAACCAGAGAGCTTATCAAATAGTATAATCTATTTCTGGTGTTTTGAAAACAATAAACGGAATTGCGCTTTAATGAAACTTCTATTGGTATGAAAATAAAGTTAAATATTTGAAAAACAAAGACTATGTTGAAACTTGAATCATATACAAATATTATTAAATTTTTGATGATTTTGTTTAAATGAATATTTTTTCTTTTTGTTAGTGTTAATCTTCCTAAGAACACCAGGTAAATCGAAGAAGCTGTTAAGCTCTACCACTCAAAGGTGACAAGATCCTTACGTAAACTTGTAGTTCTTAAACAGTAAATTTTAGGAATTGGACGCGTTCCAGTTGAATGACCTTATCAGTGCTGTCTAGAATATTCACTGTCAGCTTAGTTGTATTGTTACAGAACAGTTTCATCTAGCAAGTTTTCTCTAACAGATTTCGTTGTAAATACTGATTCGTATGCACTATGCATATTGTTGACACAAATCATAATACAGAATGATTAAAAAATTTTAGAAAATGTTATAATAAAATGTTGACTCATATCACATTAACACTACATCTGCTATACATACGTGCATTGCACGTAGAATATATAATATTATTACCTACTATGCTTATTAAATTAGGTACCTACCTTTAATATTAAGGTATGCTTTTTATGGTTTAAATATTTTTACTTTCTTTTACTACTAGTATTGTAATCGGGTCGAATTTTTCGAATTCGAGTTTTCAACGGAAATACACGTTTTGAAGTCCCCTGAATCTAAAAAAGTGTTTTTTAGAAACATACCTGTGTGTGTGTGTGTGTGTGTGTGTGTGATAGCCATATCGTAACGACAGCTTTATCCGAATTTCTCCAAACTTGGAATTTTGCCTTCATATAACATCTAGTTATACCGCGAAGCTTTTTGTTGTAATCGATTAACCGAAAGCTCCACTTTATTCTAGGAGTTTTTAAGCGTTTTCAATTTTTTCGAAAACGCCTCCAACGATTCTTTTAAATTTTCTATAGTTCTTAGGCACATTGATGCCTGCAACTTTTAATTAAAACTTTTTCCTGGGAAAATTCAAATAAGTCTGGTTCTGAGCGAGTTCGTATATAAATAGAAGCTGTATGCATAATGTTCAATTTAAACTTATAAAGTGCGTATAGTTCTTTTAACCGACAGCGAGTTTCATAAAAGAAAGTATTGTGACGCCTAGCAGCAGATATTTTATGAAAAGAAATTAAAATTTAAAAATGTGTCTTTTTATTTATTTTAAATCAAATCCATATTATGTAGAAGTTATGTATACTTGAAACTTGTATGGGATTTCAACTTGAAACTATATGAACATGAATCTTGTGGTTGTATAGTAAGCCTTATAAGCTCTTTAATCTTCAACATATACGTCTTTAATATTTAGATAAAACGTAATTACCGAAAGCCACGTTTGATGGCTCAAAATGTTCTTTCAAACGTAATTTTCTCTTTTGTAAATATAATACAGCCACAATATTTTCAATAATAAATTTTAATAATTTTAATTGCTTTTTTATGTAAAACTTTACACTGCTTTCCTTACTATTATGTAACTTTTTAACTATTTGGTAACGATTCAATATTAATAAGTTGTCTCTTTTAGCTTACATAAGTTTTAGTAAACTTTTACTTTAGTTTACTATGATGAAGTATTAATTATTAATAAAGCCTTAGGTAAAACTTAAATATTCTAGAAACATATTTTAAAGATTAATCATTGTTAAAATTAGTTAAAAATTATTAAGGTTATAGTTTGCGGTTTATTTCAAAATTTTACCTTCTATTAGTAATATGAAGTAATCTATTTAAAAATTACGTAGGTAAATATTAAGAAAATGTACTTGAAATCAAATATTATGTAAAATATTTTTGTTAATTAAACAAACAGCTCTTGTCGTAGCCACAATAATTTTATAGATGTAACATATTCTAAATTATATTGATGAAAATAAATCAAGAAAATATTGACGCGTTCGTAATTTTCTTAGAATTCACAGCCAAAAATTCAATACATTTTCATGTTTCTAATATTTCATGTCATAAGAAGTTAATCGAGTAGATGAAATTGAAAATTGAACAAAGAAAACTAAACTATATAGATACGTTGTAGAAATAAAACCATTCAGTCAAGTCTTTAAAAAAATCTTTTGGCCAAGCGCTGTCAATTTTATAAACAGTTTTAATGCACCAAAGATAGGATAAAAATTTATTTTAAACCGGATTAAAATAAAATATACTCACTCATGCTTTGTATGGCTATGAAATTCTGCTGAGCTTTATACTTTTACACACAGATAATAAATATTCATAAAACGTCGCTTAGATTTTACTTTTTAATAAAAGTCAAGTGTTAAAACTTTCAAAGACTTTGTAATTTTTTTGCCTACGTAGAACACTTCAATAACAAATTTCTAACTCAAGTTATTTATCGTTTTTGAAAAAGTATAATTTAAAGAGAAAAGATTTATTTTCATTGTGAAGGTACAAAAACTTTTTGTCGCCATAAAATCTTTGTATGTAATTTCAAAGATTTCTTTGAATTAAAATGTTTAACATAGGTACTATACTAGCATGTACAAAAAGTATGTGGTAGAACTAAAAGGACGTTATACTTTTAATTTATAAGACGCGCAGAAAAGTGGACATATACAAGTATATATATAATATTGTCTTGTATACGGAGTCTGACAAATAAATTATTGACACCACTGTGTTTCTCTATGAATAAAGTTTTTTTATTTATAATTTCTTAAAACTATTTACATATTATTTATAAAATCTTACCTATGGATAAAGAAACGACATTTAATGTTAATAATTATAAATGCCAGTTCCCAAAATTAAAGTGTAGAATCATAATGAATATTAATAAACAAGTAACCATAGCAATATAAAAAATGAGGGATGAAACCTTACATATATATGTAAATCACAATACTAATTTAACTGATTATTATTTTGAATTGAAACCATAATGAACACAATGATTATGAAAAATTATACTTTGTTTGTATGTTTAGATATTTGAATTTTTAAATAACTGCTACAGTGAATTGTAATAGAATATCCCATTTCAATGTAGAAATAGAAATAAATATAACGAATGCAGTAAACACTTACATAACTATTCGAGGGAAAGATAATAATTAATTATACATATTGACGGATGATTATTGTTCTATAATAAATTTAACTTTTATTTAAAATATAGCCTCAACGAATATTTAAATACCAATATTAAGCATGTAAAAATCTCATTTAAGAAATAAAATAGTTATGATTGGTGAACATTTAAGTATATTTCCAAAGACTTTCTTACAGATTATAGTTGCTGTTCTAGAAAATGGTTTGGCACCTGATATAGAAGTTTTAGTTACTAAACTGAATTAAAAGTTCTATCTATGTAGTTAGTGAAAACAGATGTAACACAAATAAGTCGGCTTCAAAGATCTTTTATAAAAAAAAAAGATTACATTTCCACTTTTAACCTGCAGTAAAAATGAAACGTAATCTCCAAATATTTCAAATATGGTATTAATTTTACTTAACTTACGCTTGAATGCTATTTTAAATTAAATTTCTGATCTTCATCCGTTGAAAAAGTTTTCCGTGATAAGATCGTATTTTATTGATCTTTGATTGTAAAAAAAGGGAATAAAGAAAAGAAAACCACTGACCAACTAACCATTTAAAAAAAGCATTTTTATTGGAATAGGTTATTTTTAGGTATTGGCATTTTGTAATTAGTTAAATGAAGCATTTACAAATGCTATAGCAGAGAAGAAACGGTGAAACTATTTCAAGCAATTTCATTTATTTTATAATTGTCTTTTAACTAAGTGGCCCGGTTCCGAAATGAAATAACTTAGTATCTTGAAGTAAATATTAAACCAGAGAATACATAAAGAACACAAACAGCTAATACTTGTCTGTGACTACTAACATTTAAGTACTCCTACTTTGCAAAATCGATTCTTAAAACCTTAAAAGCTTGTATTTTTATTTTATTGAAGCTTCACGTCGAAAGTAAACTACGAACGTATAACGTAATCTTTCCGTTCTTTTTAGTTTCACGTAACTGCTATTAACATGGTATTTCTTTCAAACCCACAGCTTTTTCATCGGAGCCTCTTAGTAAAACTAAGCCTACGGCCTAAAATTCCAATGAAATATTTGAAATTGATAACACCAATTTGTTTCAAATTTTGTAGGCACACATAACATTAACGCTGATAAAAGTATTTGGTATAATTTCATAATTTAGTAAAATATTTGTTAAAAACTTATTTTACTATGGATGAGATAAATATTTTACTAATATCTTTAATTGAATAAGATATTTTATGAATAGTACCTACTTATAATGCATATTGCCAAGACTAAAGAAATATTTACTTATATAGTAAAATTTTGCTGCAAACAAAAAAAAAATAATTTAATTTTCTTCAAAAATTACTTACCTATATCCTTGAAAACATAAAAAACCTAGCTCCAACTGTAACCTTTCTTTTAACCTACTGAAGCTGAGGACCGCAATCAATCCGGAATCACTGGGTTTAATGAGGTTTCACAACGTGTAAAAAACTCGTATTCTATAACTATAAAGATATCTGACCAATCTGCTTAGCCTATACTATACTAAGAACCAAATCAAAACGGCTATAAGTAAACAAATTCTAAAAAAATAAAGAATAGCGTACTTTGTCTTTCCCATGAAATACATAGTGAATAAATAAAGATGCTTAAGATGTGTTCTTGGAAGTTAAAAAATTATCCGTTGACATGATACACCTGGCTTTAAATCTTAAAATTTGGCATTGATTCAATTACTCAGAAACACGACAAATTATATCTTTTGGAATGAGAAATTGCATTGTCTTATCTAATTGTGAGCAAAATGTTAACTTTTAGCCCTAACTATTTATATTCTATATTTTTAACATATCTTCTGATATTCTAAAAGCTCTATTAAGGAGTAAAGTGAATTTTTTTTCTTTAAACAGAATATTCTTTATATCTATTGGATTTAACATAGCATATGTCACTGCCGATACCGTATATCAGCCACTGATAAAAAAACCAGTTCAAACGTAAAATGAAGTTATCTTTCATCCGCATTATACGTTTCACCTGGATGGTTAGATCAAATGCCGAATGTCCCCTGGACCGATACACATTTCTACAAAATTGTTATTTTGATTAAAGGCGTTAAATCCAAAATAATGCACATCCTTCACAAGCGTAAAAAAATATCAAGGTTTACTCGCCTCTAGTAGCATACTAATTTAAAAAGATCGTAAAAACACAAAAGTCGTCCGAATGCCTCAAAAAACCAAAATGAAATTAGAAATTAATTTCAAACCTTTTTTTTTACACGCTAAAAAAAATTTCTAAAATAAAATCGCAAAATGAAGATTTTTTTAAATAAAATTTTTTTTTGGATTTTGAGAGTTCTCAAAAATTCAAACGATATTTGAATCTTTAATCCTTAAAGACGGTTTTTTGTACTGTTAAAATTGTTTTATATAATTTTAAAAAACTTACTTTGTTCTTTTTACCCCTAAGAAGTATACTTACGATTTAACTAATACCCCTACCGTGCATTTCTAGTGCATGTCTAGTGTATGAAACCTCTATTTCCGTCTTCCACATACTAAATAGTGTTAATAGTTCTGTTTCTAATCTTCGTACTTTAAAGAGAGAAAATCCGATTCAAAAATTTTGTAAGGTGACAGTGATACTATGCTATTAAATATCGTTAAGAACATACTAAAAAACTTTGCAATTTATTGTAGCAATTTGATCTATTCGATCTTGATTCTGTACGTCAGTGGTGCTCGATTTAATTTCCGTTGAATCCTAAGTTTTCCTACCGTTATTTTGTTATATATATGTTTGAAGCAGTAGTCGTGAAATGACCATAGATGTTAAGGCAACTTCAAACACTTAAAAGAAAAATATATACTTTATTTGGATATCAAAATTATAACTTCTTCAAGACCGATAATTTTGGCTTTTGCGTAGTTTATTTAAAGCTTGCAAAACTAAATAAAAGCCAACAAAACTATTTGAGTTGAACTAAACTTGTTATTTTAAAATTTTCATTAAATTACTCGATTGAACTGTAGATAAATTGCTGTTAATCAGTTCAAAGATTTGTCTAAGGCAGCAATTTAATTTAAAATGAATATGTTCGTTGGATATATGCATTATATCGTTGTTTATATCGTGTAAGCTACAGCTTTGAAATTTACTTATTTAGAAGTATTTCTGTAAGATTTTTATAGGTAGTAGGATATTTCATTTCATTATTAGCATACAGGTATCAGATTCTAGATATTTTATTTCGAAAAAAAATACGTGCATTATAATGGCACTTCACTGTGGGAATATTACACATATTAACATTGTTATGTGCAGCATTTGCTTTTAATGGTAACGAGTTGTTTGGTGACTTCCTGTAGCTAAATCACATTTACTACAAAAAGTTATTGTGTATCCGTTTAGAATTATTTACATACGCAGGCAAATATATTCTATGGGGAAATTAAGAAGTCATACTAAAAATATACAGATTTTTTTATGGCAAAATTGAATGAATATAAGCTAGAAACTATTATACTCGTAAAAGTTTTGTTTTTAAACTCAATTTCCCTCATTAATAAAATATTTTACTGTGTTACTACCGAATAATTGTTTATTTTTAATGAAGTTATCTATCTAAAATATTAAATTATTTAAACATCTGTTTCAGCTCGACTATCCGTTTTGCTTTAAATAAATATTTAAGTAACTTAAAAAATAATTTTTAAATTAAAAATTACATGAGGATGATAAATTAATAATTTTTATCAACGATCATTGTTATATTTAATTTTTATCTACTCTTAAATGTAAAAAGTATTTGATATTTATATTAAAATACGTTTGTTTTGAAACAGAGTGCGTACATATTTTTTACACTTATTATTTTTAACATGTATAAAGAGTACCTAAATTTATTTACATTTCTTAACCCATCCTCGATTATTATCCTCACAATTTACATTGAGATCAGTTAGTAAAAATCTTAAATACTAGAGGTATTATATATTAAAATAAAAAATAAAATTATATTCGATAGGAAACTATTTGAAATATAGTTTTAACTAAATGATTATCTAGTCTATCATAAAAAATGTAGATATAATGTTAAATAAATGTATATGATAAAATTTCAAACCATTTTTTGCAGAGACATAGCATCCATGGGATGATGGAAGAAGAAAACGTCGTAAGACCACATCAGGAAATGGCACAACTATCTCTCGACGAAAAAAAATTCCTGCTTGCTGTAGAACGTGGTGATGTCGCTTCTACAAGACGGTAAAGTTTTTTTTATTGCCTTTAAAAATAACAAAAATAATTTTAAAAAACTTTTAATACATTGTGCATCTTATCCATCTCTTAAAAATATTTTTCCAAAAAAGAAAATACGTCATTAATAAATATTTTTAAAAAATAAATGAAATTTTTAAAAGCATATCTATCGTTTAAAAAAAATGTTTGCGTTCATTAACACAATATTGACTTTTTTATTCCAGTAAAGAATAAAATAATTGTAGTTAAAGTATTTGCATTTGCAACTTCCACTTCAGCTTAAATTGAAAAATTAATTGAATTTATAGTCAATAACTGTATCGTCTAGTTTATTTCTTAATTAAAAAGTTTTTAATCAATTAAAATAGAAACTAACTTTAATTTTGTACGTAATAACTTTTTAAGATGGTATTGGAAGAAGTATGTTACAGTGTTAAATTTAAATAATAGTTATACTTGACTAGCACGCTAGCAGTGTGCCACAATTTCATCCGTGTTAAATAATTACTTATAAAGATTCTCTACTTGACTAGTTTTTCAAGCTACTGGACTTAAATTTAGCTTAAAATCAAGTTAAACAAGTAAAAATCAAGTCATATATATATATATATATATATATATTTAAATATCAAACCAAGTCAAGCATAGACTTAAGGTTCTTTTATTTCAAAGCTGAAATGTTGATCTTACTTCATTGTAAAAAGTGCCCCGCTAGTTGACTTGATGAATTCCTTGATGAAACATTTTATTTTCACCCAAACCTCGCTTTGCGTCGTTTTGTTTTGCGTTTTTTCGAAGTTGCGTCGCTGCTGAATTATTACTAATTTTTACTGTGCGTCGTTAGATTTTTGAAGTTGCGTTGTTTTGGGTTCGAGTCTTTGTTTTTGGTATGTACCTATATGTAAAAACGCTTGAACGTAACCACGACGCAAAGTGAGGTATTGATGTATAACTATGTTATAGTCCATTCAATAAACTAAATCAAACGTAAATATAGTAAGAAATAAGACTTCATTAAATCTTTCATTTAAAGAAACAAAATCGTATAAAATCAAATATCAATTGGATACAATAGACTTAGAACTATAACAATTTTTTGGTTTTAAAAGAACAATTAAAGAAAAAACATGTATGAGCAGTTTACAATTTATATGCAAATTTATAAAAACGTAATTACCAGTGACCAATGGTTAAAATTAACAAAATTTGATTTTTTTTTTGAAATCCGAGAAGAAACTTGACTTCATAAATAACCTACACTCTTACTTGGCCATATCAGTCTACATTACAAAATATAATATTTGTAATGTGGTAAATCTTAGTATTTGAGATGAGTGCCTTCATAGATTAGCTTTTCAGCTTTATTTTCTATAAAAGCATAAGATTAAGAAATCTTAATATTATATCCAGTGATTGTTAGATATACAGCTTCAATTTGATATTTTTAATTTCTTTTTTACCTCATGAGTTATGACTCGAGTAGGAAGGAAAAGTAAACGCTGATTTTAAAGATCCTATTTTTTGTGATCCGTTTTTTATAAATGATGTTCATTTTTTTTAAATAAAACTAAGAAAACAACAAGTACCTACATATGCAATCTACTATAAGCTTTCATCTGTCAACAATTTCCAACAAAAATTTTAAAAAGTTACGTCCTTATATATAGTAGTAAATATCATATAAGTAATTCAAATAAAAAACCTTGAATAGGTATCATTACAATAGGTTTGTTTCACTCGACATTTGGTCCTAAACGAGGGCGTGTAAAAGAATCGAAAAGAACTGTTTGTAATTACTTTGTGCGGAAGTTTACCATCAGGTTGGCCGTTGGGTCTACTTAAACTATGCTTACCTATAACCTAGAATCGGTTAGCAAGTTCGACAAGTTCGCTTTAGTTACAAACACACCCGTTCAAATGAGGTCCATAAACACGTGCCCGGTTCAATGAAAAGGCATTTAGCCGTTCGTACACGGAAATGTATGGAAATGGTCACCCTGTGTGTCGCTTGGAACAAACCTAATATAAAATGGAGTTACACCATTTTCAAAACAAAAAAGGTTTTTAAAGTAAATATTCTAACACTACGAGTACATCTCGAGTAACATCTATTTACATCTTGGATGACTCAAGGAAAATTGTATTATAATACTTTGTGCATACAACAAGCAATAATTTTTTAACAAAAAAAAAAAAGAGTTGAATAAGGATTTTTTTTCTGAACATTATAAAAATACCACATTTTAAATATTCATTGTCCATTATTATTTCGGTGAGTGTTTCTAATGATATTTTTTAAAATTTTATCCAATTATTGTCCTTCAACTAATAAAAATTTACGACTCACGTTAAGGTATTTAACATAAATAAATAATGTTTACATCTACGTTCTGCACATAACGGAACTGAACTTGAAAATTGAAGTCAAAAGCTTTTGGTTACGGAGATGCTCACACCTAACTTTCAGTTTATAAATAGGAATGAATATACATTTAAAAGCATTTATTTTCATTGAGGAATGTTGTATAAAAAAGTGAGATATTTTCATTAATGATTGGTGTAAAAAACATAAATATATTATATGTTGGTATACTCGTAATGTCTATTGGACACAAAGCTTTTGATCAAAGAAAGATCAAGCTTTGAAAACTGATAAAAATATTTTATACATACCAAATTTTTACTCGGACCTTTTTATTTTGTATTTATTCTTGGATTCTTAAATCTTACAGACATAATGACCAACTTTAGCATTAACTTACTTATATTATAAACGTGAAAGTTTGTAAGAATGAATGTTTGTTGCTCTTTCACTCAAAAAGTACTGAACGGATCTGGATGAAATTTGGCATAGATATAAATGATAAATCGGTGTAACATATAGTATACTTTATATACAGAAAAAATGTACGGTTCTCTTAAGATAGATAATTTTTTGTTTTTTACAGAGCAAAAGATTAACTTTTTTTGTAATGTGGTAGTTTAGGGACCAGAAAATGATATAGATTACTTCCTATACCGGAAAAATAAACGGTTCCCATTGGATAGCAAAACAAGCATGTATTCTATAAGAACCGTGTATTTAAAAGCAGATTCAGTAAAATCCACGAAGTAAAGTCTTAACTCATTTTCCTTAAAAAGATTTGATCTACTTTTTACTCAGGAGAGATGTACTATTCCCGTGGGATAGATATGATTTTTGTTTACCACAGAATTAAAGATTGATATAATTTTTGGTAGTTTGAGGGAGAGTAATATAGCTTAAGTTTAAGGCTAGAATAATGCATAGTTCCCATGGGATGGCAGCACAAGTATATTCTACAGGAACCGTACATTTAAAAAGTTTCGGTAAAGTTCGTGAAATAGAAGCTTAATGCATTTTCCTCCAATTTTGCACAGTAACGAAATAAATTTCTACAAAGTTGAAATTAAGAAATTAACAATTTTTATTGGAATATAAATATGAATTTCAATTTGACACCCGATAAAATTAATAATGACATTTTTTAAAATATTTGAATTTTTTTCATTGTTCATTGTCGAAGATATTAATTAGAAATAAACGTATTAAAATAATAATAATAAAATCTCAAAATGTAACCATTACTTAACGGAACGGATTTTAATGAAGTTTTGTTAAAGATCCTGTAGGATAGCTACTAATCTATTCTTTTAAGGGAACATCCATTAATTATTACGTGAGGCGTTTAGGGGCCGATGGGGTCGAGCCGAATCTCATCTAATCTTACTTTGGGCAAAGGGAAGATCTCCCAAATATCACGTATTTTTTTGTTTTGAAAAATACCACATTAGATTGAGGGTTGGGGGAATGATATATGCCAAATCTCATGACATCTTACCAGAGGGGAGGGGATAAGATTTAAAAAATCGCAAAAAACGCCTCGCGCAATTAATGAATATCCCTAAAATAGCTGTAAGGTTTTAACTGACTTTTGGTATGAAAGATTTTCAAGACCTAAAGGAAGGAATACTTAATAGTTACTTTTTTACTAAAATCGTATAGAAGCTGATGTGAGACAGCTAACATCTCTTTCTTGAAAAGTAGTTTTACGAATTTTGATGAACTTTCTTTGGATCTAAAGTCTGAAAGTACCTATCTATAATTTTTTTCTGTCAAAATAGATTAATTTTTATATTTCGCTATGAATGCTGAGAATCTTTTAATCAATCAGTTAAATTTAGATACACTCAGCCAAGCGAGCGGGTATCAGCTAGTCCATAATAAAGCGTGAAAATGTTGAACTAAGAACTCTTAGACTTTACTTCATTTATAGTATTATATTATAAATATGTACATGTATGTAGATGAAGACATTTAGCTATTAAATTAAATAAATTGCTATCGTAATTATCAACCGGAGAAAGGCAACTCTTCCCCCTTACCTACTATCTAATGGTCACTCAGAGGCGTCAGCAAAACTTTGAAATGATAGAAACGTACAAACATTTCAGATCATTCGAATTTCTTTCATTTTTTTTTCACTGATTTTTTAATGTAGCGTCAACATTTCTATCCTAAGCGACAATTGTTGTTTTGACTGGGTTGGCTTATACATCCTCCAGGACACCCAGGAGCCGAAATTTCTTACATAAACTATTTAATTTTTTTTTGTTGATCCACTTTTCTTACTGAAATCAAGAACGTTTAAGAAATTGTAAAAAAAAAAACCTGTTCTGTAATACAAGTAGATATGGTACTGAAACGTCTATTTTATAGTTTAATATTTAATGAAAATTGGAAATTTAATGAATGTTCAAATAGGCTATGAGTTACTATAGTAAAAGCCCGGCAGTCAACAGAATGGACTGCTGTTCTAGTGCATGGTATCATTGTATGTATATGGACTATTTGAATTCCGTGGCAACTTCACTCCATTGGCTAGCACTGTTACGGAAGAAACCAATAAACTATCGGCGACAAACTGACACTCACTTTAGCTGCATAAGTATATAAAAAACATAACAATTGTTTACCTTAAATATAAAAACCATGTAATATTAAGATTATACGTCAATTAAACGTCTCACCGTCAACATGTAAAACTACCAGGCAATTTTCAATTTTATAATAAACCGCTTGAACTACCATTTTTTTTTGTGTTTTAAGTCGCTTTAACATCTAAGGTCATATCACGACTGTCTAAACACAGAAAATTTCTGTTGGTCAATTTTAGTCTTAGGTCTAAGATCTTAAGTCTAGGATTTAATGGGAATCGAACCCGTACCACTTGACGCATGAAGCCGAGAGAACTACTGCCTCTAACCACTGCGCCAATAGGTGGTTCTACCATTTTTGTTATAACATATAAGAGAATATTTTCTTACAAGCTTCAAATTCCTTATAAAACAACAACACGGCAATTTGTAGTGAGAATCTTTCCTTTAAAAAACTTTTTTATAGAAAAGAATTTTATATTTCTCCTTTTTAACATCTTTTAATGAACTAAAAATGAATTAACAACGACATATTTCAAAAAATTTACTTCCTTTGTTTTTAATATAAAACCATTCTATTTTTAATGTTATTAAATTAATTATTTACTCTACGTATAAAAAATATGAAATTAATATGCATGCTTTATGATTTAAGTACATATATGATGATATGTGATTGATGATTAGTTAGAGAGATTAATTTGCCTGAAGTCCAAGCTGAAGTTACCATTTTTTTGTTATTTCAATCATCAAAAATGTAATTCTGCTTCATATACGTCGCTAAATGAAGCGATGTGAGAATAATTGCTTTCGAATTTATATATCTACATTTATACTTATGAGCCATATAGAATCATTTTGTAATAATCGTAAATCATTTCATCCAATTGCAAATTGAAATTGAAAATTGAAAGCATTCCATAAGTTCAAATTTCATTTTCATCATTTTCACTGTACACTACAACGAATATTAACGTGTAAAATCAGTTTTTACATTTAATTACAAGCAAATACCTTCTCCATTTACACTTGTAGGTGAAAGTGTTTACTTATCATTTATAAATATAATTATTAATTCATAACTCTGCTCATAAAATTGTACAATCTTACACTAAACATTTTTATTTTTTCTCAGGTCAATAGTTTGTTACTTACGTTAACATTTGCATTTATTTTACACTTACAATTTGTTTAAATATAGTCAAGTTATTCAACAATTAATTTAAAAACAATTTGTATTTGTTTAATTGACGAATGACATAAGTACTTACAATTATTATTTATTATACAGTAAAAACATTTTTGTATGTCGATTAATTGAAAATTGAATACTTAAATAGTTAGATTTGAATAATGTTTTCACTATAAATTGTATAATAAAATAAAATACAACTCAAATATTATTTGCATGTTATAAGTTATTGAAGAAAAACTTGGAAAATTTCTCGGACCTACACAAATTGAAATCAAATATTTTTTCTCTACCAAATTTTTTAGTGTATTTACAGATGTTTTTTTAAATTCAAAATTTTAATTTGGTAAAATGGGGAATGTTGGTTTGAAACTGATCATAAAAAATGCACACAAAAAAGAAAAGGGATGGATAAATAATTGATATGCTTATTGCTTAATGATATGTAACGGGAAAAGGATGGGTCAACCAAACATGACGTAATGTGAGCTTTATTTAAAATATCACAGATAGTCACAATATAATATACACGTTTAAAAAACTTTTTGAGCATCATTACACCATCGAGTTTGTAACATAAAAAAAATAACTAACCGTTAATTATTTTAAGACAAAGAGTTTTTTCGTAACTTATTTTATTATTTGCAGTCAAATGTTAAAAAACCTCTATTGATTATTTTTTATAGCTTTTGAACTTTTCAAATTGCATGATTTTTTCATTGCATGATATTTTATTAATATTTACAAGCGAATATTTTGCAAACATTGTCTTTATAAATGAAACCATACAATAAAACTTGTAAATTTTTATTCAATCAATTTTCATAAAGATAATAAGAAAGAAAAAAAAAACAATACTTTTAAAATAATTCAAAGAATGTAAAATTCAACCAGATTAGCATTCATTTAGGTAATTATAGGTAATAACACAGATTCCATTCATGTTAATAAAATTAAGTATTGTAAAATAAAATTAATATTATGTAAGTAACAACAAAAAACGAAAATGTTTATTCGGAATTTGATTAAACGTTTTATATTACATCCTATTATTTAAAGCCTGAATTTAGTGCGAGTCGATTTTTTATCGGAAAATAAATGGTGGAAAAATATCGCGGTATATTCGGGTTAATACGGTATCAGTATAGACGGTATACTTACAACGTACAAAAACGAATTCAGAACATGTTTTACGTTTTCGTAGAATTATTTATCTAGCCTTCTCTTTTATTTAAAACCGTTTATTTTAGGTAGAATATTTTTTGTGGATCTTAAGAAATAATTTTAAACTACAATTTTTTGTAAACTAAATCCTATTTAGAAGCATCAAGAACGAATCTTAATAAATCTCAGAATGAAATTCTATCAGTAAAATAAAATCAGCTATTTTAAAAATAATTTTGCATTATTCATAGCTTAGTAATTACAACACAAGTCTTTGGTCACTTTTAACACAAACTTAAAAGCATAAAAATAAAAAAATCTGAATAAACTAAAGTTGGAATTGAAAACTGTCGTTTTCCACGCCACACCTTTTAGTAGAATATCAAGCGGCTAATCTCGAAAATGGTTGTTTGTTTAAAAATTTACTAAGGATCAAACTTCCTTTAAAACTCAGGAAACACATTCACAAAAGTTTGATTTTTGAGAGCTTTGAGTTTAAATCTCTTTTGTCACGCGTACACGAGATGCTTGAAACTTTAAAACCAACTTATATACTTAATAAAATGCTAAAACAGATATTTTCAGTTTTGTACTTATCATTCCAAAATGTAGCTTTTTCTTAAGCTTCGTTACCAAAGCAAAACTTAATAACAGCCGCTTTATATTCACTTATTTCCAACAATTATCATTTTCGTGAAAGTATTGACTGTGTTATTACTTTTTAGCATTACTTTTTTTTTATTTCTTTGGTCTTATCTCATATTAAAAACGTATTGATAATTATTTCTTTTCTGTGATAAAACTAGTTTATCATATTAATGTATAAGATTAGTACATCCTAGGACTACTTAATCATAATACTTCAAACTACATAATTATATTATAATAAGATTACATCGTACTTATACATATATGTAAACATGTTGGTATTATAATACGTATTACTCCGTTTAACGAAAGTTTTATTTTTGTTACAAGGGATAGTTTAGTTGTAATATTAATGTTAGTGTTTATACAATAAAATACTTTCAATTGCCGGAAATTAGACTAAAGAAGCTAGCTCTCGTGAAATATGTCTATTTTTTTACTCTGCACAGGACTTTTTCTTTTAAGGGTTAGCTATAAAAATCAAAAGAGCTCTAAGTTCTCTAGTTGATTAAATATCCTCTTATCGTTGAAAAATTACTCCCTGGAGAAGACTATAGTATGTGGCAGTTTCTTTCATTTAAATCAGAATTCATTGGTCGTACGAAAATAATAAATAGAAACAATAAAGCTTCTTATGAAATTTGGCATTTAAAGTATTCAGTTTGTAGCGCAGTTTTCTTAATGGAATATTGGTATTAATTTTATTAATGATTTTGACATATTTATCAATTTCATTTACTTAATGGTTACCAATTTTCACTTTACATCAGAATTATATTTTCTGATTTTAAATATTATACAACTCCCTACAATCAGTTTGTAATAGTGAAATAGCACATAAGTAAGCTATTTAAACTTAACAATCCCAAATAAATATTGTCTTTTAAATAACCATAACAGAACTTAAACAACTAATAAATGACTATAATAACTAATTAAATAAAACGAGGAAGTATTTTACCTTTTTTGTTGACTTGCTGGGACCAAACTGGCTTCTATAAACGGACAATCCCAAAATTTGCTCCAAATATATTAATAAATTCGAAAAATATGAAAACCAAATTAAATTTGATACCATAAAACACATGTGGCTGAAAATTATATTTTTACGCCATAAGTTTATAATTTGACTAATACATCATCTAGCAATAGTCGAGTAAACAATGTTCAAAGTAAATTATACGCTTTTGACTCAGATCTCAGCAATTTTATTAGGTCTTAAAATTTAAAAACATCAAAATAAAGCGGTTCTTAAATAACCTGAGTCGTTTTCTTTCATTTAATATTCAAAGTTTTCAATCCCACAGTCCGGCTGACAAGACCGCACTTAACTACATAACTAGTCTGGTAAAAACGACCATCAAAGAACACCGAAGCAACTCTTTTCAAAACTATATTACTAACTTGAGTCGATACGACAACTCGATCTGGAAACCAATTAAATCAGCGACTAAACCAACTTTCACTATCCCTCCTATACAGAGAGAAACTCCAAATAACACCCACTGGGCCCGTAGCGACAAAGAAAAAACAAACCTATTCGCCGAATACCTAGCCGACGTATTTGCCAATTCAAATCAAGATGATCAAGAAATAACAAAATTCCTACGAGAAGATGAAAAAACAAATGAGGGAGAAATGTTCTTCACTCCCAGTCAACTGAAAACAGAGATAAAGCTATTAAAAAATAAAAAAGCTCCTGGTCAAGACCAAAGTACGTCAAAAATGCTAAAAGAACTTCCTCAGAAAGGATTTATGTGCTTACTTTACATATTTAATGCTACATTGCGATTACAGTATTGGCCAATCCCCCTAAAATCAGCCGAAATAATAATGATATTGAAACCTAACAAAAATCCAAACAAAGTAACATCATACAGGCTCATAAGTCTATTGCCATTTATATCGAAATTGCTGGAGAGGCTTATTACAGCACTAACTCAAAAAATAAACGAAAAAATTCCTGTTCACCAATTTGGCTTTAGATGCCAGCATTCCACTGTACAACAGTGTCACAGACTGGTTGAGCAAATAAACCAAGCCTTCGAGCAAAAAAAATATTGCCACACGGTTTTTATTGATATTAGCCAAGCCTTCGATAAAGTTTGGCACGATGGGCTGCTTTACAAAGTCAAAAAGTGCTTACCAAATCTCTGGAAACTCTTCAAATCGTACCTCCAGGATCGGAACTTCAAAACAAGAGTGAACCAAGAGTACTCCGACTTCTACCCTATAAAATCTGGAGTGCCTCAGGGAAGCGTTTTGGGACCCCTACTATATCTGCTATATACTTCCGACTTACCTACTACGGACAACACTCTAACGGGAACATTTGCAGATGATACGGTGATTATGGCTACTCACTCAGACGCCAACATCGCTTCACATTACATTCAGCGTCATATGGATCTGCTGAGTGATTGGTCACAAAAATGGAAAATTACAATAAACGATTCCAAATCAGTCCAAGTGACCTTCACTCTCAGAAAAGGAATATGCCCCCCGTTACTCTGGGCTCAGCCATGATCCCTTCATCTGATACGGCCAAATATCTCGGTATCTACTTAGATAGAAGGCTTACGTGGAAATACCATATATCCCAAAAAAGAAAGTATATACGCACGAGAATCAAACAGCTTCACTGGCTGTTAGGTAGGGGCTCAAAGTTTTCCCTGGAAAACAAAATCCTGGTCTATAAAACAATAATAGTTCCGATCTGGACGTACGGTATTGAGCTGTGGGGCTCTGCCAGCAAATCCAATATAAAACTAATCGAAGCCACACAGAGTAAAATACTGAGACAGCTGGTAGATGCCCCATGGTATGTTACCAACGAGACGCTTCGAGCTGATTTATCTATTCAATCTGTAGCCGACATGATTGCTGCTCGCACTACTAGACACTTTGAAAGGTTGCGTAATCATATAAACCCACTAGTGTTACCACTTCTAAACCACCAAGAACAAGGCACAAGACGGCTGAAGAGAAGGGTGCCAGGTGATCAAGTGCAGACGTAATGGGGACTCCTCCAATGGGAGCGATCTCTACCCTGTCAAAATTTTAGCCATCAAATTGGATAAAAGGACCCAGATCCTAATGGCCAATCAAGGGAAATAAAAAAAAAAAAAAAAAAAAAAAGTTTTCAATAATTGGAGTTGCGTAGTTTAAAATAAAGAACTATTCAAAGCAAATAGCTATGTGCAAATTGGTGGAATATAGGATAAAATAAATATAACCAAAATTGAAAAGATGATCGGAGTAAAGAACTGATCTCATACACATATGGCTTAAATACTTGTTAATACGTAGCATAAATGCATTTATTTGTTGGAGGCATGTAATAATTAAACATTATTAAGCAACAATTGACATTTTATGTGTGACAAAAACAACAGAAAAAAACAATGCGTTTATTTAACCCTAATGACTATAACAAATCAACATAATATAACAAACGTTTCTATTTTTTACACATTTCAATTACAAAATTAAAAAGTTTTTCACCATTTAATCAACAAATAATAAGAAAAAAAAAATTTAGACGATTTATTGCATATAAATATTCATCTAAGAATAAATCACTGTCTTGAAATAATTCAATGTATAAAATAAAATTCAATTTCAACTTAAAATTAAATCATAAAAATAAAAAGTATATTTATAATATAAAAGTTTTTCTATAAAAAATTTTCTTTTTGAACAATTCATTAATTTATTTCCAAAAAGTAATATAAAATAAAATTAATAAATATATAGTTCACACCCACGACCAAGGGAAACGTTATTTTTCCTTTTTTCTTGAAGCGTGAATACAATTAGTTAAATGAACATAAAAATACTTTACTTCATCATCTAATTCACATTTTAATTATTTTATTCAAAATTAATGAAACACTGATCTTCTCTATACCACTCCTTAAAAATAATTCAAATTATCTTCACACCTTAAAATTAATTGGCGTTTTCCATTGAAACAATAAATATTTAATAAACAATACAATGGCAAATTTTCTTTTGTTTGTTCCATACAGTTGTGATAACAACGTTTTTATAACACAAAAATGATAATCGTTATCCTTATTTAATGCTTCCAATAATCTCCAAGGCTATAATAACGTTTGAATAAGCATTTTAACCCGTGTTTTTATTGAATGTTTCAGAATGCTTCAACGGGCACAAGAGACTGATTATATAAATATTAATTGCGTGGATCCATTAGGCAGGTCTGCTTTACTTATGGCTATAGATAACGAAAATTTGGAAATGGTTGAATTATTAATATCTCATCGAGTTGAAACCAAAGACGCTTTATTACACGCTATTAGCGAGCAATTTGTGGAAGCTGTGGAAGTTCTTTTAGATCACGAGGAAACATTACACAAACCGGGAGAATTACATGTAAGTAAAAATCAATTCAACCTCTTCGAACATCTGCACCAAATTTATTTGCGTACTGTATTCTTATATACAAATTATTATTATCATTATTAAAACGTTAAAAATTCATTAGTCTCAAATACAAATAAAATCTTCAAAAGCTTTATATCTTATATCTTAGGGATAAACTTTGATAACGAAGGAAACTGTTAAAAATTAAATCTCATAAAATTGAATTGAGATAACTGATTTTTTATGTTTATATAAACATTTAATTTTTATGAAACATTAACTTACTTTTCGTAGAAAGTAAAATTAAAAGTTTATTTTATTTCTCCACCCTATAAAGCTGGTTTAAGTGAGAAAAAATATACCTCATAAAATCTGCACTTTTTCTAAAAATGTTTTCTTTAGATATATGAGAAGAGTACGCAAGAAAATTATTTTCATTCAGATTATTTATATTGTGTGAGTGTGTGTTTGTAGTAAACTGATATTTCATCACGTAATCTAAACCTTTGCTTTTAACTATAGTCATTTTGGGTTATTTTCATTTTATTTTTTTATTATTAACCATTCTTGTAAAAATTTTTTCATACTATTGTTGGTGAAATGGAACAGTGGTTGATAAAATAATTCAATTGGTTTATACTTTTTTTTTAAATTAGTTTAATATTTTTTAAATTAATAAAGTTGTTTGAGTTCTATAAAGCTGTCGAATCCCATTTTTATGACTAAAAGCGTTATGTAATAAACATGTTTTCTTCTTGAAAAGAAAATGTAAGTAATATTTACAAAATGATTTTCTCATTACTTTTTTATTTCATGATCTCTATTGAATAAAATTTATCCTCGAATTCAGGAATAAAATAACTGATTTGAAACGAATTTTTTATTTCCTGTATATGCAGTGTATATATATATATTCCTTCTACCTATATTTATAACATACACCTTTTTTTTCTCTAAATTGAACAAAATAAAATAAAAGCATATTGCAAAAATATAGGGCATATAAAAACATTTTACTACGCTTACCCTCACGTTTTATAAAATTTTCGTGAAAAATAAATATTTTTTAACATTTTTGTTTAAGAGCTGGGAAGCGTTACCACCCGATACAGCTACGTTTACACCAGATATAACGCCATTAATTCTATCAGCTCATAGGGACAACTATGAGATAATAAAAATCTTACTAGACCGAGGTGCCACATTACCAATGCCACACGATGTAAGGTAAGTAATTTAGTACAAATCTTATATCTTTTATGTTTTTGATTTCAGGTTTATTATACCTTATCTTTTACACTTCTCCTTAATAAAAAAATAAAAGACAATATAAAAGAAAAGTGATAAAACAACTTCATCAAACGATTGCAATAATATGTAATCCAATAAAACATATTTACGTTTTACTAATAATAAGATAAAAAATAATTGCAAATATTTATGTTTAATAAAACAAAAAACAAAAATTTTCTTAAATACATAATCGAAAATTTAAATGTATTATTTTATTTTCATATTTACCTGCTAAAGCTCATAAAGATTCTACCATAATATATTTTTACATAAAAATATACATAAGTAAGAAATGATAAACTTATTCCACAGAACATAATATCTGGTATACTCGAAATAAATTGTTGTGCCTTTTCTTCGAAGTTATCAAATATACTATTTTACGATGCAAATTAAATTTAGTAGGGTCAATCGAGTCAAGGGCATATCACACGTTCTGAAAGCTATTGGCTTATGCGATATCAAGATTACGCAATGTTTCGTCATAAAGAATAAATCCTTTTAAATTCGATTTTACATTATTTAGATTTGGATACGTATATTATACTTACCTACTCTTACGAATTAATTTTAACTGAATAAATTTCGAATGCTTTAGTTTATTTACAAAAGATAACTCTAAAATTAAGTCTTTAAGTACTTACAATGAAATCATTTTGTTAGTGTCTGATTCATTTCAATACTTTTCTTAAAATGTTAAATAGAAGAAGTTTGAAAAATCGAATTGATGGGGTTTTAATAGTTAATAATAATGGACATTTAATTAAGATGGTAAAAATATTATTTGCTTCATTTTCACATCAAAAATATATTTCAAACGCGTTAATACATTTTATGTAAGCGCTTACTTTTATGTATAAATGTAAGAAGAATACCACTACCTTAGTGCTTGTATAAATTATTTTTCAACTTAGCTTACACTGTCGTAAGTCTAATATATATTATGTACGAGTATGTTATGCTTAAAGCTCGAAGTACGGTTTCTATAAAGTTTAACGCTGGCTAACTCGAACCCTAAGAAGTTTTTTAAAATAATATTTCAATTCGGATTTTCCTTATATAAAACATTCTTTCTTCTTAAGAACAATAAAAACATGATGTTGGCTTCATTGAATTTGCCCATTTTTGTATATGAACAAATGCCGGATTAAGCTTACATAATGGCAGGTTCACACGAGGCGAGTTTTGTTGAACGAGTCTAGTTGAAAGGTTCGAGATGAATGAAAAACTACGTGTTGGCGCGTTCAATCAGTGTTCACACGTTTCAACTTGACTCGAACGAGTCTAGTTGAACGAGTCTAGTTGAACAAAAAACCACGTGTGACCATTGTTTCAAGTAAAGTGGATCGATTTTTTTGTGGATCAACAAATGTTTGACCGAGTCAATCTTTTGTTGATCAAGTGATGAGTCACGATATAGAAATTATAAAGGTAATGCTCAGTTGCTTTCCCAAACTGGTTTCGTTCTGCGCATGTCGTTATCCAGTGACCCGAAATATTGACAGATCGAATTTATATATAGGTTTTGGCATACTGAGTGTATATTTTATGCTTGGAACCCTTATATTTTCAATTAATTTTATTTTTCGAATAAAAAATTAAGGGCTTTGAATAATAAATTAACAATTAAAAGGCTTATTGCATTTAATTTCAGTAACAAAATTAATTTATTATGCTTTTAAAGGTTTAATTTTAATTTTTTAACAATACTTGTTTTGAACAATATTTAATAGTAACTTAAGTATAAATACATACAAATTAGCTGGACACAAACTGACACTAACATAGTTTATTATTTAAATATAATATATTACCATTATTTTTATTGCATAGGTATATTTAGTTAATTATAAAAAAAAACTCCACCATTATATTGTCGATATTAAATATTGAGTATCGTTAAAAATTTTTTTACAAGTTTAGTTAATAATGTTATTTAATTTTCTTTTTTTACTATTTACCGTTTCAGCAATTTTTCGATTTAAAATTGAAATGGTCCAGGTTTTATAGACGACACTTCGTAGATATTAAACGTTGTATTATTTGGATTTACGTTATACGTATATTACAGATGTATCGATCATGATCCTCTTATTCTAAATAACATTTTACAACGAAAATATAAAGAATTAATCTAAACTGCAATTAACATGAACACTTGACACATGACACTTTGAACTAAATTTTTAATTTATTTTATGAAATTTTGGGATTTTGGACAAAAAATTTTTAATATAATTTGGTCCGCAATTTAGTTCAGTATCACCATTATATTCAAAAAAAAAATTGTTCTAATTTATAAATTTTTTTTAAAAAATAATTATTTGGATTATATAATCCGCCTTCTGATAAATAATTAGCCCAAGAAAAATTATTGGCACCAAATTCTTTACTGGTTGGAGTTGCGAGGTTTTCTTTATCCCTTAATTTGTAAGCAATAAAGCATGCAATATTATCTACACCATCACACTCCAGCTCTGAAAGAGCACTTTCAAAATCATTTGATACTACAGGATCGCTTAGTTCTGTAATGTGTCCCAACATACTGCCTGTTTATATAATTACAGTCATAATTTATCTAATCGCGAACACTTGTTGATCTATTCCTTATATCAGTGGTCAGGGAACTTTTTTTGCCATTACCCCAAAATATTTTTGCGTAAGGCGATATTACCCCCTAATTTTGAAAAGGAGACAATCAATGTACATTTAAACTATTTATTTAATTAATTGACCCGAAAAAAAACTTGTATGAGAGTAGTAAGTATGTAATAAAAAACCAAAATAAAATTCTCATATTAGAACAAACAAAAACTAATTGAAAACTTTCCCCCCTCAGATTTCGAATAAATGATCTTCCTTCATGTTTGATACAATTTCAAAATTGGGGCTTTTTGATGCAAGAACAATTTGAATACAATCTTCGGCCATACTGTCATATTTACTGTTTATAATATAGCCATGACAAAAATTTTTCTTGTTATCCCAAATATTTAATTTTTAAAGACCCCCGACCGTTCCCCGACCGCTGCCTTACATAAACCGGCATTTCTTGGGAATGTATAAAAACGAATTAAATCAGTATTTATAGCAGCACTGTCGCTCACCACCAAAATTAGGTCTATGCCTGGCCTATAAGCCATGCTTTATGGCTTGTATAGGGTATATGCCATAAAATGGTTTTCTTCAAGAAAAAAAGTCCTGAGAAAAAAATTAATTTTTTAATTTTTTTATTAGGCCTATTAACAATATAGTGCAGGGAACTTTTATCCATTCTTTTACTAATATTAAACTCTCAAAGCCATTGTAACGACTGGAACGGTTCGAGCGATTTCAATTGAACGTGTGAACGAAACTCATTCAAGTCGCTTTCAAGTTTTGTCGTTCAAGTGATGAGTCATATTCGAGTTGACCAGGAATTTGCTTTCAATTATTGTTGGTATTTTATGCTTCTCTTCTTGCGTCGCTACACCCGCAACGGCCTAAATGATTGAAAATCGTCGAGCGAGTTCAGTTGAAACGTGTGAACGAAATTGATTCAACTCGCTTTCAAGTTTTGTCGTTCAACTCGACTCGTTCAACAAAACTCGCCTCGTGTGAACCTGCCATAAGATATCTATAGTTTTGAATTTTTTAGAATACAAAACTTAGGTTGAAATCTTTAAAAAAAATTTAATTACTGAAAAATAAAATTGTATTTTATGAGTTATTTTAATACTTAAGCCACCAACAAAATATTGATTAATTTTCAAAAATTTAAACATTTTTAATATTTTTACGCCTCACATTTCTTAACTTTCAAAGTTTATTTAAATCGTTATGTAAAGTCTCAGTTGAGAGTGTTATTTCTATCTATAGATTTTTTAGTATTAGACAATAAAGCATTGATTATTCCAATATTCAAATGGTCTTAAGTTTTTAAGGTCTTTTTAATTTAAATTTAATAGGTATAACAGGTATAAGTTATAATATAAAAGTGACGTAAGCCTACTTTTTTATGTTACACAAATAGGGGCGTAGTGTTGAGATCACTGCTCCATGATGCATCAATGATCATATTAGTTTGATTCACGTTAAATCATACATTTTTCTAAAATAAGTATTTTACAGAAATTGTTTTTGTTTTGACTAAAAAGTGATTTTGCATACCAAAATCAAAAAAAAAAAAATTGCATATATAAATATTCTAAAAAAATAAATAAATAAAATTATGATTTACATCTCTCAACATGTATGTAATCGTTTTATTCTGTAATATTTCTTTTGAGACAATATAAAAATAAAGTAATTGGATTCTGGATGACTCCAGAATAAAGTAGATATATGTGTTGCTATTTTAGTTTTATCTGTTCCAATTGTGTATGATGTTTCTTATTGTTAGTTGTCATGGAAAATTACTTGAACAATTTACACCGTTTCACATCGAGCTGTCTTACATTAAAAATTGAATTTTTTAAAAATTAAAAATCGATAAAATCTTCATATTACAGATTTATTGTAAAACATTTTAAGTATCTAACGTATCTACCCTTAATATACCTTAAACTACATGTAGAGACATTCACGAACTTTCCATAGAAAAGAAAAAAAATTACAATCTCTTACTTTAGTTATAAATATAAAAAATAAAGCCATAGCTTCATCATTTACTTTAAAATTTCTTCGATGAAGCCAATTTGGCCGTTCTCGTGCGATACATGCGGCAGATAGGTCTACATGTATACCTACAACAAATTTTAGTTGAGATTTACCATCTTAATATTCATCCCATCTACCCTAAACATATATTCGTGATATAACCCCCGATGTTGAAAGTGACTATAATTACAATTTTTAAAAAAATCATAATTGAAATTTATATTAGTAATAAAAAATGACTTTGCAATAATATCAATAGTTTTCATAAAAATAAAAAAAAACTTTTAAGAGTCAAATAGGATGACTTGACCGTGCATAGGATTACCCAAACGTTATCTATTTTACAGTTCAAATAATCACTTCCGAATTTGTGCGTCTACTTGTAGTGATTGATGGAGATACCTTCTCGTTCGTGTATTTATTTGCCATTGCATCATTTATCTTAATTTAATTACTTATCCCAAAAAAGTCTGTGAGTTTAACCATTATTATATAAGTACTTCATAATATTCAAACTGTTTACAATACTAATTACATGACATTTTGTTAAATGAACAAAAGACCTTAACCATCCGACTGAATTGAAATATTTTTCAAAATATTTATTATATTATAATTAATATAATATACAAGAAATAATTTTTTACGGCCAATGCACAGTTTTCATTTTGCTTATATAAACTCTATTTTACAAATAGAATTTTCTTACTTAATAACTCTTAACTGCAAACAATTGACTTTTTCGTTAAAATGTTAATACGACTTTTACAATATCTCGACTTCTGATAGTGACAGTATCGTTTTATATGGTATGTATATATTCAAATTTACCTCATACTAAAACAGATTTCAAAACCAGTCCTGCTCTATCATGACTAACAATTGCAGTGATGATTAATTGCATAGTGCATAAACTTATCTGCATATGAATTGACTTTCTATCCTGAAATGTAGGTAGATCAAAGTGAATATCCAACTTTATGTTTCATATTATATTTGACTAAAAAAGTGTTTAAATTGTTAAGTTAGTACTTAATATACCCAATTCTGTTCTGACACAGTAGATACTTTTCAGAGAATATCACATAAAAATCGAGTAAAAAAACACACATAAAGTGAAAAAATATTATATTGGTTCTCCAAAAGAGCTACAAATATTAATATTTAGACAAAACTAATAAAAAATTCATTCTTCAGTACTATAAGTTCATTTTAATTTATTTTTTTATAAATAAAATGATGTTTTAAAAAAGTTCAGTAGATTTTAAAATGTTTTTGAAATAATTCTGAGTATAAATTATGAAGAAAATATAATGACCATACTTGGATTTTGTATTGAATTTATAACTGGTTGATATTTTAAGCATAATATGAGTAAATTATGTTTAGTATTAGTTCTCCATTTTCACTTAAAACGGACAATCCAGATAGAGTGTTTGTAAACAAAATAAAATAGATCGTATCTAGGATAAATATGGTTTGCTAAAGGATATTTTTTGTTATTAGGTTCGTTTTAGATAACAAACAAACATACATAAACGGCAGAAGATATGCGTAGCGTAAACATATCGTACCAAATGATCTGTAACTGTGTTTTTACGGGTAAGTTTGTGTACCAGATAAACTTATGATTTTATATTGAGCAAATCTGTAGTAGAAATGCCAGTAGATACTTGGTCTCCAGCAATTATCGTTTAAAAATTCCCAAAACTAAGCTAAGGGTAGACATGCTTACAAAATAAGTACATGCAGTTCCATTGTCGTGTTAACAGTTAACGTATAAAAATGGAAGCCATTTAGAACGAACCTATTATCTTCAGATAGCGGTATTAGCAGCTCATCAGCCGACTTAACAAAGCACATATATCTAGGTTTTTCAACAAATTTTTTGTTAGATAAAGTTTTAAAAAATATTTAGTTTCTATAGAACCGACTACTATTCATTTTAAATGTTCTTTGAATTGGGAATGATATTACAGAATGCGATAAATTATTTGTTTCTTTTTACATCTATACCTTAAATTTTCAATACATCCAATTAATAAATAAAAAAACAAGGTATTATAAATAACTGAACTTTGAGACTTCAAAGAATAAAAATAATGTTAATTAAAAGAGTTGAGCTTTTTGAGAGTTGAACTGAAAGCCTAAAATGTTTTTTGTTTCACGGCTATTTAAGAGAAGCTCATCCGAAGTTTCAAAAAAAATAGTTAATCAGCGATTATAGGCAATAATTGTATTATATGGATTAATTTTTATATTCAGTTAATTCAATTCAAGCAACGCCATGTTTTTCAACAAATATACAGAGATTATTATTTTAAAAATTGTAAGAAAAAAAGCGTCATTAAAAATACTTATAACATTTGTTGTTTTCTTCACAAAAAAAAAATACTTTTCACTTACAGGTAATGCTTTGAAAACCTAAAAAAAATACCTAGTTAAAAGTATTCTATAAAATATAACTTTTTAATTTAAAAACTTCTAATTAGAAAAACATAGGAACAGTAAACAGTTAAATTTAAAACTTACCAAACAAATTTTTAAGTCGCGTTTATAACGTTTGAAAATAAAAGATAGTAATTAATTTTTCTCGATCGTGTTACTTCAAATGCGTGTAAAAAAATCAAATTAAAACAAAGTTAGGTGTTTAATAATAAGAAATTGTTTTTGCTTTTAAATACTAAAATGAAAAACTTAAAAAACTGAGTGTTTTTAAAATTTATATTAAGTACAAGCAAATACTTCAAATATTTTAAATGAAATTATAAAATATGGAAAGACTGTTTTTGACGACCAAATTTTGATTTATTATTTGATCAACTTTTTTTTTAGATTACAATCTAGTTTTTAACATATACACTATAAATCAACTTTTTGTCTGTTTCTTCACAATAAATCTTTTACAGTGAATTCTTCAACTAATAAAAAGGTGATCCTAGTTTATAAAAGTGGTCATACAATATTAATATGTCAATTCGTTTTTTATTATTATTTTTATACTTTATTGTAACTAACAACTATGAACTGTAACGATTGTTTAAATTTCTATATGTTAGAAAAGCTTAAATTTCTCTTTAACTGTATGGAAATCAAATTGAATCCTCAATCCATTAGTGCATGTAAAAGCAAGTATAACCGCTACGTCGCATCACAAGGCGAGTCTTTTGATTTGTTCTTATATTCATTGTTAAGTATTAAGGTTGAAATTACAAAGATAAAAACCATATTTTCGCTGTCATAAAAAAACTTTTCAATGAAGCACTCAATAACAACATTCTGACATTAAAATAGAATTTTAAACTGCTGTGTTTGAAAAAGTTGAGAATTTATCGCAACAATTTTACCATCGAAAATTAATGAAACGTTTTATATACAATTGTTAAATTCACGATATCGTTAATATACCAAGGTTCAGTTGAAAGTGACGTAAATTATTGATGAATTCCAATTTTCTTTTATTATAGATGTGGTTGCGACGATTGTGTGACATCACGTCAAGAAGATTCATTGAGACATTCCCGCTCCCGGATCAATGCATACCGTGCTCTCGCTTCTCCTAGTCTTATATCATTATCCTCTAAGGATCCGATTCTCACAGCTTTCGAATTATCCTGGGAATTGCGCAGGTTTGTACTGAATAGTATTAAGAAATCGTTTTTTTTTCAATCTTCGCTTTAACAAAATTTATAAAATTTCATTTGCATTTTTATTGAGATAAAAATGATTACATCTCTTATTATATTCTACGTTTTTTAACTATGTGATGAATTTATACTCTTTAAGTCAAGATTATATATTTGATCTAAAAGAATAGCCGTTTCCAATCTTAAAGAAATGATAAATTGGCCTTTTTTACGTGACTAACATCTATATCGCAAAATTGCCACATTATGCTACTATAAAATAAATTTGTTGATTCATTTACGGAAATAACGTAGTAATAAATATAACATAAAATAATTGTTCTAAAGTGATTCTCATGGGCAAAATTCAAAATTTTTGTTAATCGTTCGTTCTAAAACTATATAGACACCTGCATATTATATTTACTAATCATAGCATGAAAAGTAGAATATATTTGTTCGAAATTGTACTGAAAATATTTGCTCTAAATTATACAAATTGTTAAGCTGTTACTACAAATTCGTGTCACAACTAGAAAATTTTTTAAACTAAATCTTGTTTGCTTTTAAACTTTTTTTTTTCAAAAATTCGAATATAAATGAACCGTCTTTTCAAATTAGCTTAAGTCAATTTAAAGAACTTCCAAATGTAGATGTAACTTATTTTAAAACGTTACACAAGTTTTTGTTTTAAGTTTTTGCAAAATATTTTGTCAATATGTCAAAAAATGCTTTTTACTTTTTGAAATATTCGATAAATCAATATTTGATACATCAATATTTTAACACACCATAAGGACTCTTCTTTAAACGGGCTTTGAAATAAACGATTTAGGTATCAATTTGATAATTATTAGTTTGTATAATTAAATTAGCAACATCTTAATCAATGCTTTATGTTCCAAAATAATTAAGTTCATGACACAAAAAGGTAGGAAAATAAGCTGTTGACATACATAATGTATTATTTTATGCAAATAATGGGAAATGGGAGAAACTTATTATAAGAGTTAAAATTATTATAGAGTGCAAGGTCTGAAACATGTATTTTTTTTATACAAAATTCAACCTAAAATCTCTTTATTTTGTTCTTAAATTCAAAAGTTAAATTATTATTATCGGATTTTTGCTTTAGGCCTTACCATAAATAACTACGCCATTGTCTACAGTTCGTGAAAATGTATAGGAACTTGTGAACTTTCTTTCACGTTTTATTTTACAATTTCATAACTGCAACAGTATTTAATGATTTACACGGCATTATTTAGACCAAATAAATTAGTAAAAGTCATACCCAGAAGAAAAGCAGCTGCCCTACCTGGTTTCCCATGTATTAAATCAAATGCTTTAATATTACAATAAATTCAATAAAATTCAAAATGTGTAGTTAATCATTTTGGTAAATGAGGCATTCTTTTATGATTTTTGTTAGTTTTAAAATTCACTCAATTTCCTTGACAATATATTTTACACGACACATAATTACTTCATAAAAAATAAACCAACTAATATTTAAATGCAATATGGTTAAAAGTTTTTACTGTGTATTAACTTTCAACGTTTAATTTGTTAAAGATTAAGTTTTCTCGAGCATGAATTCAAATGCGAATATCAAGAGTTGAGAAAACAGTGTCAGGAGTTTGCTACTGCACTTCTTGACCACACTAGAAGTTCCTATGAATTGGAGGTGCTACTAAATCATGATCCAACAGGACCAGCTTTTGAGCACGGAGAACGAATGCACTTAAATCGACTTAAACTCGCCATTAAACTTAGACAAAAAAGGGTAAGTTGTGGTTTTATTTTTTTTAAATTAATTATATCATTCACTTGATGCAGTTACTTTATATGCAAAAATTCTGCCTCAAATTGAAATAGTTTTGTCGAGAAGAGATAAAATTGATTACCATATAATTAGTATGGAGAAACACACGCTTCGTTTTAATTTTAAAAGATATTCTCCAGCTTCAAATTGTTTAAGCACTCGTAAAATACCGAGAATACCAAATAAACCTGATGAAATTCTTTTCATAAATATTTTCCACTATTTTTAAAAACTTAACACTGTCTTTACAAAATGTAATCTTAATATTATATTTTATAACAGACAATTGCTAACGTGTTATAAAATTTACTTAAAATAAAAGATGTTCACTTTTAAAAACATATGTAGTAAGTATATAGTTTTGGTCATGACCGCAAGAAAGTTGAACCGCAAAAAAATTTTATTCTAGTCACATTTTGCTCTTTTTTTTTATTTCAATTTCACAAGAATTTACAAAGCTCTTTTTCAACTACCAAATTGTAAATGGAACAAAATATTGACCTCATTTTATAAAAGTGGCTTTATCTCTTTAGTTTTTTTTTTCTTTTCTGTCACTTGCACTTAGAAACTCAATATTGTGTTGGTTTTCGTAAAATGTTAAAACAATATAACTTTTTTTTAACTAAAGTATAAATTTTCTGAGATTCTAAGTTTATTAACGATACTCTTATGCTTACACAATATATAACTAGTTACTAGTACGAAGTTATACGAGTATGTGATAACTGTAATACTGTTACATTAAATAGCTTATTTTTTAAAATTTAAATAAACTTTAACAACAAATGTTTCATATAGTGAAATAGAATTAACGTTGTAAAACTATATTTTATTAAAAATCCTATTAACTTGAAAACTTATAAATGGATACCGTTCTTCAGTAAAAACTGGTTGAAAAAGTTTTATCATTCTTACTTATTGAGGTTTGTATGTACCTACTTATTATACTCGTCTAAAAAGAATTGTACACAGAATTAATAACCACAAAAGTTTTATATCAATTCTTACAGAGTTTCAATGAACAAATGTTGATTATATTAGAAATGTATTCAAGATTTTTGCGATGGGAAAACTTTATTTAATTTATGATACTCTTTCAGAAATAATAAATATTTTATTAATACAAAAATAATTTTTCTTACTCAATCAAATGTTTAGATAGTAATAAGGTTTTTCATTCATTAAATATTATCTGCACAATCCAACAAAAACAGTACTTGAAAAGCATGCTTAAATATTGTTATAGAGAGGTAATCAAAGTTTTTTAAAGGTTTATTGAGTTGAGAATTTATTTTTTCTGTATGTATAAAAAGAGTTGGAGATAAGCACTTATTGAAATATTGTCTCTACTTAACAATTTTGTTTTCAAGTACCTATATAAATAATACATCGGATACGTGTGAAATTCTTTTATTTTTTGAAAAGTACGTTACCTACTCCAAATGAACATGGGCTACTTTTGATCCTAAAAAATGCATTATTCGCAACTACATACATTTTTCACATGATACATTTTTCAAAAAAACAATTGGATTTTTGAAAAAAATTATCAAATCTTTGTCTGTTCACGTGACATTTACCACAAGAAGGGAAACCTGTCCTCCTCTCTCAATAAATGTCCATGAAATACCCCGGGCTACGGATGCCAAGTGCTTTGGAATGCACCTGGATAGACGTCTCACCTGGTCTAAACACATCCTCCACAAACGCAACCAACTGAATATCACTACCCAGAAACTGTGGTGGCTATTGAGAAGAAAGTCTCAACTGTCCCTGGACAGCAAATTAACTATATACAAGTCAAGTCCATACTTAAACCCATTTGGACATACGAGATACAGCTATGGGGAGCCGCCAGTAACTCCAATGTGGACAGATTCAGCGCTTTCAGTCTAAAACTTTAAGGACAATAACTGACGTGGCTACAGTGAGGAGTGAGATAGCCAGATTCAGTCAAAAATACTTGCAGAGACTGAACGAACACCCAATTATCTGACTGTCAACCTCCTGGATAATTCCAGCCACCATCAAATGCTGAATCGCGTCTCATTTCTGGAGTTACCCTTTAGAGAACCACTAACACCTTATGGTACTCCTACTAGGGGGTGCGGTCTTTCCCACCTGTACATTCATTGAGAATTCACTGGTACATCCTTCCTATAGTTCTGATTCTTTCCTTGTGGTTACCGCATGTTTAGACTATTAAAAAAGCTTATGCTTTAGAATGATGCAATGAAACTATTACTGTGGAGGCCCTCATGCGTAATTTTACGGAGACACGGCGTTTTTACTACAAAAACGGAAGACGTATTTCTAAACACGGAAAAAATAATAATTAACTTTTATTTCTTTTACAAATAAATTTTAAATAAAATTTAATTACGGTGTATATTTGATTCACCCTCGTAAATAATGTACATGCATCTATGACCTATATGTATATGTATGAGTGGCTTGTAGAATAAATTTTTTCTTACAAAATTTATCTCAAAATTAATTATTCAATTATTCAACTATTATATTTATTAATAGATCCTTCAAACCTATCAGTTCCCAAACAATTATGTAACAATTTACAATTCAATAAATAGATTTGAATAGCAGTAGTAATTTGACAAATATGAAACAAAAGAAATTAAAAAATCGATAGTTAACAAAATACTTTAAGTAATGAAAATAAATAAAATTAAATAAAATCATATCTTTGAGATGAATTGTTTAAAAAATAGAGATATTTACAAAGAGTTCCTAAGTTAACATAACGCAACTGTTTCAAGAGGTAGATACACATACAAAGAATGCGGAATTTATACTTGACAGCGATATTTTGAATGTTTATAAGATATTCTTTGCTTTTACAGTACTTCAAACGTTCTAAATGTAAGACCGGAAATTGAAAATATGTTTAATATTTGTAATAGCTCCATTCGTCAACAGTAAATGGTGCAACTTACATACATATATAGAATATTATTTTAAAAACGACTTTTTTTATTAAGTCTAAAGTTAAAGTAATAAATTAATTTTTACCAATCCTAATAAGTTTTTATTATTTGATATTGTCTTGCTTAATTTTTTGGGTTTAAAATTGAAAAATGATGTTGATAAAACAACTTTGTTTTGTACGTAATATGAAATTGAAATTTCACATAATACACGTTAAAGGTTGATAAAATATTTTATCAAACAATGGACATCATTAGCTAATTTATTGCTCCCATTAAATTTGATTTGTCATTACACACAAGCGATTATGAAATGTGGTAAAACAATATTGATATTTATTAAAGTAAACTTTATTACTTAAGGTGTATTTGTAATTTTTTTACCACAAAATTAAACCAAATTTTTAAGCATAATTTACTGTTTTAGTAAATATCAAATTCAACTGACAAAGATATATAGTTTTATTTTCGCATTACGTAAACTTGAATGTTTTCAGCAGCAACTACTTGTATAAGAACTTTTATGTCATTTTCAGTGTTGTAATCACAACAGTGAAGCGCTGATGTCAATTAAACACCGACCATTAAATTAAATTGGCACCTTATCAAACAGTTGCTCTTTTAACTCATCCAGATTTTACTACAACCACATAGAAACATCTAGACAGTGAAAAATATTATAGTTCTGACTCAGCAAATATAACATTGAAGCAATTTCAGACAAGCAAAACAATTACACTTAAACTGAAAAAGTTTGATTAAAGTCTCTTTAAATTATTCGACTTTTGTGAAAAGTCATTAAGAGTCGGAAAACATTTTCACATTTGACCACTTCCTCCTATTTCAATTATTTTCGAAATAATTTTATTTAGTTTAAAAGATTAAACTTAATAACATTTAGTTAGAATTTAATTTCGTTTTCAAAACTCAGACTTAAAATATAGTTTTATGTTTAACTATATCGTCATGAGGTTTGTACATAAAAACTTTCTAATTATTTTTTGAGTGGTTTATTCAACATAAAAGCAATATAATATGTAGGATATGTATATATAACAATATATATACAATTTGTAACATAAAAAAAATACTTCTTTTTTAATTATTTTAACACCATTTTCATTAAATAAAACACTATTTTTAGATATTTTACCATAAAAGCTCAAATAAAATGTATTCAAAAGAAGGAACAAAATGTTTTTTTAATTTAATTTTTTATATCTTATAACTCATATTTATTTCTTTAATACATATTGTGATGCCAATTTAATATACTATTATTTTTTGAGGTTAAACAAAAATTGTTTCTTGTACCAACAAATAAACTCGTTTGCTGAATTTGAAACAATAGTCGCTACATGTTGCAAGCTAAACCATTGTTCATTCTTGAACCCTTTACTACAGTTCCTAGTCATAGAATTCAGGAGTATGTAAACTCGGCACTTTTAAGAAGCAATAAAATCGAGCAGTGGATTAGGACTAATTCGGGTACAGGTAAAAGAATTAACAACTCGTGTAAAGAAAGTTAAAAATCTACCTCTACTTCCTCAAATATTTTTTTGTCCGTCCACCTACAAATGAGGCGGGTGCTTGGAGGAGAAACATACATTCCATATGAAGCTTTTTTTCCGAGTTTTCTGTTTTTTCAGTCTGTTTAGTCTTTATAGATCGAGTATTTATAATCTCTTTAAAGTTTTCCACTACATAGTAAATCAGTTAAATTATCGAATTACATATTATGACACAATTTAATCAAGCTTTTCATTTTTTTTCAGAATTAAGATAATACGAGTATTTAAAGTTGGTTAATGAATTCGGTAAAAATGATTTTATTGGAATTGATATAAGAACTTAGAGCTTAAGGACTAAAGGATAGTAGTACACTCGATATTTATATGGACACCAGGATTATTAACTGATACAAAAACTGTTAATATGGACAGAATATTACACATTCGTCACATCTAAACTAATTATTAAATTTAGTAAACATTACCTTGACAGTGTTTGGATGTAATTTTGTAATGATGAATGTTGCCGCCTTGGGCCTTTTCGCAGTTCAGTAAAAAAAAGTTTTCAAGTATTTAAAGCAAAAGCGTACTTGTTGGGTAATAATATAATTTTTCCTCTGTTTCCTATTAGGTATAAAATCATTTGATTAAATATATATATATAATATATATTCTTTGACATCACAATTTGAGAAAGTGAGAGGGAGAAAGAGAACACACATAGGGAATATATTTCCATATACCTATTTACCCGTAAACCATCGGAGGGAAAATCAGGAAAAAAATCTTCGTATTCGGGCAGGAACATTCGAAACAAAGTGGGGGTAAAATGAATTTTTCGAAAACTGGCCACTACCACCCATCGTGTGGGTCATTTGTGCCAAGTTTGGCTGTAGGATTAAGGATTAAAGTTTAATATTAAAAGGGCCAAGTTTACACACGTCCTAGAATTGAGACCACTAACATATTTTCAAATATTCGTTAAAATGAACAATTTATTATAAAACGAAAATTTTTCTGCGATAAGTAATAAGATAAATGAGGAGATTTTAATTGTCTCTATAACTCTTATTGTTATTGAAATTGAAATATTATACGGCCTTAAAATAAAACAATAAAAAAAATATATATTAGTGACTTTATTCAATGACCCGGGACTGCAACTATAAATGGAAATAGTATACTTCTCAAAACATGGGATTTGTGGGTAGTTTATTATTTTCCTTTAATACGACATTTGTTGGATACGAAAAAAAATATTTCAACTCATTCATTTCGCTTAAACCATTGTCTACTGTATTTGGGTTTCAACCAAACAAAACTTAAATATCTTAATTTTTAAAGCTCTAGCCTGTTTGTACCTGCTACATTGTATTGAAAATGGTACAGTATTATTTGGTAAAAATACCATATTAAGTGTATGTTTCATTACTATGATTTTATTTTTACGAGTATTATATTTTATCTAAAAAAATAGCGAAAAAACCGCTCAAGTTTATGATTAATAGTTCCTGAAAGAACTTAAAATGTATTCAGATGACAAAAACAGGCTGATTTATTACGATTTTGCCTAAAACCATTTACGGTTTTGATAGATATATAAGCCATGTCAATTTTTATAATAACTTCAAAGGTTTTGTAAAATTTTAATTTGAAATTTAATTAGGTTTCTTTTTTGTAAATCACTTGTGAAAAATAAAATTAATGTGCATTTACAAAAAATGTTTGTTGATAATAATCAATAGCTGTTACTCATATTTTTTGGAGACATGTTTAATTAATATTGAAATTAGACAACGAATGTGATCACTAAAATAACTATGCCAAGGAAAATGAAATATGATGTATTTTTATTAATAATATTTTATTGGGAAAACTACTTATGTGTTAGTACAACAGAAAAATAAGCGCTTAATTTAGAACCATAAATATTTTATTAATAAAACTTTTTATGAAAAACTTTTTTACACGGTCAAAGACATTTACGCAGATATTATCTTTTCTCATATCCTTCATTGCCTAAGTATAAGCCATTGAAATAACAGGTTTTTATAAGAAAGATAATTTTCATACTTTTTTTGTCAAAAACTTGAATATCGCTATAGAAGAGTAAATTTTTTAATCAATGCTTTCTTTTCACATTTTTACGATGTAAAAAATTTGTCATACTTCTAGGTAAAGTTTGCGAACAAAATGTTCGTTTCAGTTATCATATAGACACTATTGAAGTCATTGTACCTTACAGAAACAATTGATTTGTAGTTTCTTTCCTATTTGTGATAACTTTTTTTTTTAAATTTCAACTTTTTTTGCTGGCATTAACTTTATCTTGAGTGATTCTTCAAACTAATTTTATTTTCAAACGTAAGAATTTCAAATTGTATTTACTTGATAAGAAACAAAACTTTTGAAATATTTTGAAATAAACAAGAGTAATGTTTAAAAGTTGGTAACAAATAAATGTGACAATTCATTTATTTTTAACAATAAAACTAAAAGTCATCTCGAACTAAGATTGTATTTCTTCACTTTCAAACATAATGTTATCAAAATTAAGAAATGTCTGCAAAAGCTTTGTAAATAAAAGCTTTTACGTAGTAAGTACTTACATGAATATTTTCCTTTCTTATATAATACTTTTTTTTTAAATCAACATGCAAGATTAAATATAGGTAATGTTTTACATGACAAAAAAGTAATGTTTTTGAAGGAGTTCTGAAATTTATGAAACAGCTACAGGAACGACTTATATACTTTAGGTATAGTTCATTTGCATAAAGCTACCTTTACTAATTATATTATATCTACATAGACAGATAAGCTTTTCTTGTTTTTCTTTAAAACCTACGAGACGTAAGTTAGCCAAACAAAGTAAATTAAAATGAACGAACGTCTCAAATAACTTTACCAAGTATCTAATTAAAACTAACTAAAAAAAAATAATTTCCTTCTTTTGCGCAAATTTAATAAAATTTAAGAAAGTTTTTGCAGTAAGAAATTAAAATGTAGTTTTCGCTGGCGTTAATTTATAATTTGATCAAATGCTTGCTAACGACTACCGCAATTAAAATAACCGCGAAGAACAATTTGACAAAAAAATTCTAAGAAGCTTACCGTTGAATATAGTTTAATCAAGACCAGATTTACCACTAGGCTTCCATACAAGTCGGTAAGACGGCAAAGTTTATAGATATATGATATTTTCTTTTAACAATAATAATTTGAAAATTTTTCTTTGTTCTAGGTTTAATTTCCTTATTAAGATACTTTGTTTTGATACGTTTTATTTATTTTAACTGAGATTAAATCTAGAACTGAACTTAACATTTACATTTTCTGATATTCAAGTTGCCACCTCACCCGATTTGATTGGAAGACTCCCGAAATCGCATCGTTTCCCCCGACTCCTGATTTTAATTTTAAGTTCTCAAAAAAAGTCGAGAACTTGAACGAGAACTTTTTTTATAAAATAAAGAATATATTTTTTGTTTTAAAATAAATTTATTTCCCCGATCATGAATTCTACAATTATGTAAAGAACCCTTAAAATGTCCATAATACCTATACAGGCTGGTTATTTTTTTACAAATATTTCTATTTTTAAGAACATGGTGTGACAAATTTATTTGCACCGACGAGAATAATTGTATCTGTTAGTTGCTCTTGAGTTCATAAAACGTTGATATCCCATTCCTATTTGATACAACTGGTATACAACAACTGGTTTTTCTATAAATATGAATATTATCAGATGAATTTTTAGTTTTACTCCCGATATTATAAACATATGTATAGGTAAAATATAATTGTTTATTTAATAATAATTTCACACACAAAGACTTGGAAAACATATAGGTACATCATCAGAATTGGAAACAGCTAAAGCCGCGATCTTAATTTTTTGATACTAGATAATACAAAGTTTTCGTTCACTAAGATGGGATTTTTTGATTACCTCCAACTGAGTACAAAAGGTTAATTTCTAAGCTACCCATCGTAAAAAATGGTCACTTAGCAATTTCAGGACACCCATCAATTTTAAAGATTCTTAAACCTTCCATTTAAGGTAGTTTAGTTTTTGGCCTACGTTTTTCAGAAACTGAGAATACCGTTTGCTGTGGGATTCCGAAGTTGCAGAATTTTTTGCCGTTTAGATCGTGAAATAATCACTTAAAAACACACGACTTCGAGGATCACTTCCCATTTAAAGCATGTAAAGCGGCCTCGCCTCCCAGCTATTTTCTATGATATCAAAAAATTCTCTCGACAGAATTGAAAAAAAGATATGAGAGTAGGAAGGAATGTTTTTAAAATATATAAAAAAAGTAGCGTCACGTTGTTTTGTTCTCAAGATATTAAAATTAAAAATATTAATGTTTATCCATTTTTAACCTGATCATTTAACAATCTAGAAACGTCGTGCGTAAATCTCTCTACAAGCCAATATAGAGGCCATAATAATATAAAGGTCTATAGGCGTGCCGAAATTTCTAGTTTTTAACAATAGTATATTTTCTTATTTTATAATAAGACGCTGGAACTAGGTACCATAGAAGTTGAAAAAATATTTCAAAAGACAACATCATTTTCGATTGCATTTTTCTTGTCGATTTATTTTCAGTATTGTTTTTTGATACCTTTTTCTTGTCTTCCTGATAACTGATTCTTTTAAACAAATGAAGAGAATAAAATTGAAGGGGGGAGGGGTTGGTTTGAGTTTTTCTTATACTTTTCAAACTACTTAACAAAAACCGATTCTTAACTCTCAAAATCTATTTTTATGACTACTTTTTTAGTTATTTTATTATTTAGTTACACTGTGATTATTTTTTGTTTAAAAATTAAGTCCAATTTATGGAATCAAAATCAGCTAATGATGAAATCAGCAAGTTTGATTGTGGTCTCTTAAACTCTTTGAATAATGTGGTATCTAATATCTATTGAAAGTGATGACGGGTGCTGCTAAGGGCTTTTATATATAGGGAAATATGGAAATTTAGAAGGTAAAAACAGATTTTCTTTAAATTTAAAAAAAGATACTAAGCACTTTCAGTTAGATTACTTTATAATCTATGGCCAAAAAATGAATAAAAAAATCTTAAGCTTGATTGTTTTTGTAAGAAAAACCGAGTAAAAAAAACATCTATTAGTAGCTTTTTCCAAACTAAGGCTGAATCATCACTGTTTGGTACTTACAGTTTGATAACACATTCTACCTATAGTAAAACACCCTTCAAACTCAACTTAACACATACTTAATAAAGTAGAAAATAAGACCTTAGCAGCTTTATTCTCAATAAAGAACGAATAGAGTGAATGATCAGGCAATTAAAATATTGGAGAAAGAAGAAGTTATCAGAGTTAAAAGTAAAAAAAAAAACAAACAGAATTTATTTGCAAAACAAGACAAAAAATTTCACTTTAAATAACCTCGCATCTAAATAAGATTTTCATAGATTGTAAAATATCAAGTATAACATATATGCACTTGTAACTTATTTGATCAAAAGTGTTATTACCTATATGAAATTACCACGTTTACGTTAAGAGTTGTTATTTTGTATTGTATAGAAGCATAAACTGTTAAAAGTGTATGAATTAGGCAATATGGTTTTTTTAAAGAAATTTTCTTAGTAAATATGAGTATTTAGCAAGTATTTAATATCATTATCATTCAAAAAGTGAAATTCGAAAGAATTTAATGAATTTTCTTTTTTTATTACAGTTTGTAGCACACCCCAACGTACAACAGCTACTAGCATCCATTTGGTATGAAGGACTTCCTGGCTTCCGTAGAAAAAATATGTTCCTTCAAGCCGCTGAAATCATTCGTATCGGATGTCTTTTTCCGCTTTTTAGCATTGCGTATATACTGGCTCCACATTCGTCCATTGGCCAAACTATGCGTAAACCATTTATTAAATTTATTTGTCATTCGGCTTCTTACTTCACGTTCCTTTGTAAGTAATGAAAATTTTATTAAACACATTTTTTCGAAATAATTTTTATACATTTTAATTATCTACTGTTTTAATTAACTTAACGACATAAGACGCATAAGAAATTAAAATTTACTTTTATAATTTTATTTTCATCTTTGTAATAGATTTTTATAATACTATTGAAACAAGCTTTTATTTCACCATTAAAAAAGTTTTAACTTTCCGAATAAAAAGTTTTGTGATAAAAAAAAATGAATAAATATGCATTTTCATCATTAAAAGTCAACTTTATATAGGATTTTTTCTAACGGATCACCAATTAAATGCAAGTTTTTGTAACAAACGCATATTCTCAAAAAATCGATTCAGGTAGATACCTTTTATTCCCGATGTAACAGAAAGTTGGTTTATTATTAACTATTTAAAATTCTTATCATTGCATTATTTTTTTTTTGTACAGAATTATGAACTGAATACTTAAACCAACCGTCGCATGTAGTAATGTAGCCATACTTTCGTAAAAAGTACGGAAACAGAGTCGCATATAAAAGTTGAAAGCTTCGTAGGAGCAAAAACTGAGCTCCGTTTCATTACTGCTATTGACACGACAAGTGCTAACGACAAAAAGCGTTCTCCATTCCACACGGCTTTATCACTTTAATTAAGATTCTTAACTTATTAAAAACCGTGAAGAGATATTTTGGAAAATATCATATACCCGGTTTCAGTTATAGTTCTGTATATATTATACACGCCTTACAACTAAGGGTGTTTGCAAGGAAAAAGACTTTCTTACAATTTCTGCGAAAATTTGAGTTTATTAGAATTAAATAATTAAAAAACAAAAATAATGTTTACGCCTTGTAAGTATATACTTCCAGAAACATTATTACATTCGTTTTTGTATTCGGTTCAAACGCAAATGACAGTTTGTTTTTCGTTGAAACAAGTTTATAAAATATGGAGAATAACTTCATATTGACATACACAATAAATTTCCTAAATGTGTTGCCAATAATTATACTCACTAAATTATAAATGGTTATCACTAGAGCTCGGATTCGTTTGTATTTAAATGTTTCTTTCCGAAATTAGATATCGTAGTACACATACGTTTTAAAACATAATGAACAATTTGAAATTATTTGTGTACTACATATTTAAATACATATAACACTATAGGGAAACATATATTATCAGATATTGCACCTATTATTATATATCTTCTGTATATTTCGGTATTTGAACCTTAATTTAGAATAAATTAAAATAACTTGATAACAATCGGAAATGTTAACTAGGAGTTCGTTCCACTAGACTCTAGAGACTCACAACGCTCGAAATGTTTTTCTAACAATGACACAGCGATGAATGTAAGAACATTTCAAGCGTTGTAAACCCTTAGTGGAACGCACTTTAGGATTATTTTATCGTAGAATAAAGAGATATTGACAAGTTTCAAATTGTCTCGGTGCTTTTGATTTCAATGAGCTTTTGCGGATTTAGCACAGGTACGGCGAGCAACAATTTATAGTTATCGGGATAATAAATCTTGACAACATTCTCATGAAAGTGAAATACTTTTCCCGATACAATTGAGATGAGCAGAATTACATTATCGCAAACGTTATCGTAACCCCAACTAACAAAAACAAATTCAAATCGAGTAATTGCAGCAATGCTTTTTAATTGTCCGTAACAAAAATTTGAAACAAATATAAAATTTGATTTTAGATTATTCAAGTTTTCAATTAATAGTTACTTGATTCTTAACACAATCGCAATTTTTTTCTTTTTAAACTATTTTGAGCAAAAAAATAGTCCCTCATAACATGGTTTTTAAATATTCTACATTTTTACTTACATCTATAATAAATAATTATTTTAAATGTAATTACATATTTTAGTTTTTATTACTTATAAATCCTCTAGAAAGACTCTAGATCAGTGGTTCTTAACCTTGTTGGAAGTACTGACTTTCACCAGTTTCATATGCAAATTCCCCGAACCCTTCTTAATTGTAAAAATATTTTTTTTTTGTAAATCAAAATAAAGGTATGGGACCTATATCTCCATATACTTTATATTAGTCGGGTGTGTGTCTTGACCTCCTTGAACCCTTGAGATTGATTCACCGAACCCCTAAGGTTCGATCGAGCACAGGTTAAGAACCACTACTTTAGATAACACTTTTATAAATGGTTAATATCAATGCATTTAAATTCAATGCATAAACAAATTAGCTTTGTTCTTTAGATTTTTTCAAATTTTAAAACTGTTCGAATATTAAAATAATATAGGTACATTTAGAAGATACGGAACAAACCTAATAATTTTACATACAACTAAAGATACGGGAAGATTTATACACGTTTCTATATCAAACAATGGAATATTATTCCTTGAAATCGATTTAATTTCGAGAACTAGGAACTATATCTAGACTAATAATGTACTTAAATACACTTAATATCCGAATACACAAAATGATAAGAGCTAACTTAATACTTCGAGAAACTTTTAAAAGTTTTCTTCAATAATATAATGTAACAATTTTCTGTGATAGTGTTAATATCAATAACAATATATGATCCGTAAAATAGCTTCAATGCTCCTAACTACACAAAACAAAGAAATGATAAGAGATTTACATACGGCATTGAATTAAAATTCTCGTTTTTCATATATGTATTTATACAGAATTTATTATTAACGAGTATTTACAATAATGTAACGAAACTATATTCCCAAACACAGCTACATAAAGAGTAATAAAATGATTTATATTTTTAGATGGATAATTTTTCAATTGATTAAACCATAAATTTTTATCGTCGCTATTTAATATTTGAAGACATTTGATCAAATCATTAAACTCCAATCAAATGTTTCAAATACGAATACGTCCCATATAACATTCACCCTATTACATAATTTGTGTAATAATATTAAACAGCGGTAATAAAATGAAAAAATCAATCTAAAAAGGACACATAAAGGCGGTCCAATAAAGTTAGAATAAAATGAATGTTTCAATTAAAATTCAACTAAATTATTGTAATCTATTTTATTAATAGAAAAAATATAATCTATTGTTCTTTATTTCAGTTATGTTAATTTTGGCATCTCAACGTATCGAATCTGTGATTTTTAATGTGATTACACTGTGGACTAATTCTGGTGAAACATATACGGATACAGTCCAGAAAAGAGGTGCTCCACCCTCAATTGTCGAATGGATGATACTCGCTTGGGTCAGTGGTACGTGATCAGGGTTAACTATTCTCTCACATTTTTGTACACATTTATATGAAACCACCGCACTTACATCAAAGACAACAAATGAGTCAACGCTCCAAACCATGAAAACCGACTATTTCACTAACGATCACGACACCTATTCAATGAGAAACTTACAACTATGCTCTTTTGAAATGATTCGATGTGACTCAACTATAAAGCTTTTTTTTACTCTCTTAATTCTTTCAATTGTAATTAACAAAGGACTCATTTCATTAAGGAGTTTTTCATTTGTAATTTAAAGATCGTTTCTACTGAAAGAATATTAATTTAAGAAAAGTGTGAAAGATTAAAATGTTGAAGTTAAGGAAGTGATTAAAATGATTTTTTTTTATTTGCGTGCAGGTTTAATATGGAGTGAAGTGAAGCAGCTTTGGGATGTAGGTCTTGAAGACTATGTCAACGACATGTGGAATGTAATTGACTTTGTGACGAATTCATTATACGTTGCAACTGTAGCGTTACGTTTGGTAACCTATTACCAAGTAAGTGTAATGTTTTCCATGTAAATAAGTTTTTTTTCTGATATTATTAAATACCTAAAATATAATGGTTTACTAATATCTCAATAGGCCCAAAAATCTTCAACATACGCAGATTGGCCCCGTGAAAATTTAGATGCATGGGATCCAATGTTAATTTCTGAAGGATTGTTTTCGGCTGCAAATATTTTCAGGTCAGCTTTGTTTTCATTTTAAATCATGATAAAAATTTATCTCTTTGAAATCATATTTCATTGTTGACATTATTTAACACTGTTTTTTCTTCAAGCTTAAAATCAAAAAACCTTTTTATATTATATAAGACCTTATTCAAATATATGTACGTGTATCACATGTTACAAATTTGTTCATGTAACTACGTATATGTATGCAGTTTACAGTATGTAGGTATATACTTAACATATGAGCTTATAAAAAAATTCGCATTGTTAATGAATACGTGGTTTTACAACATTACGCTTCGTTACTTTTATCGTTATATTCTTCTCTTTATGTAGTTTTAGGGTACCGTTGTGGAAAATTTGTTTTACATATATTCTACTTGTGACTGAAATTATTTCTTTTGTGTAAATTTTTTTAAACAAAAAAAAGTATTCTACTTGGTATATCTAGTACTTATAAAGAAGATATCCACATTAAAATTTTATATTTTAGACAGTATAATCTAATAATCTACTAACTTAATGCATATATATTGTAGTTACTGACTCGAGTTACAATATACGATTATCTACAATAAAAAATCTCTATGAGTTAATGTCACACGTGAAAATTCTGACAGTTTTTTTTTTAATATAATACAAAATAAAAATTTATTTTTACTACCAAATTATTTGTTTTAACATCAAAGGGCATATTACCTACCACTGTCTCAACAGAGAAAATTTCTGTAGATCATTAGCCTTTTGAATTACTTAGGATTCAACAGAAATCGAATCCAGTACCACTGGCATATTGATCGTACATCAACTGATCTTACCGCTGCTCCACAAAATGGAATTTTATTATATCTTGTAAAGAAACAAAATTAAATATCTGCTGCGACTTGCGAATCGTCACATTCCTTTCTTTTACCTGAAATTCGCTATTGTTTAAGAGAACATAAATAAAGCCCACGATTGGATAAAAAAAATTAAATTGAATAATACTTAGATATCTGTATAAACAGATTAAATATGCATGCAGCCTCCAAGTACATACGAACTCCCACCCTTAACCCCAGAACCCTATTTATTTGAATTTTCTCAGGAAAAAGTTTCAAATAAAAGTAGTAGGCATTAATGAGCCTAAAAACTAGAGATGCAACGAATATTCGGCTGCTATTCGGCCGAATAGTGTGTACTATTCGGCCGAATACCGAATACTAAATCATAACAAAATAAATGTTAAATCGAAATTATATACATTTAAATTACAAATTAAAAATGAGAATCAATTAGGGAGAATTAATTACGATGAGTCAAAACAATTTTTTCTGCATTTGAGTAAAGTTTCCTCGAGGAGGAACTTACTTTAAATTTAGAAACCACTACTTATATGGATCTGAAGTCCGATCTAGGGGAATATTTTGTAATTAAAAATCAATTTCAGTTGCCACTAAATTTTTCTTTTATTTTAATAAAAATAATGCGTCTTGTGATACAATTTATTCAGAAATGAAACGGCCGAATATTCGGCTATTCGGCCGAGAGTGTGGCCGAATATTCGGTATTCGGTATTCGGCTAAATCACTATTCGTTACATCTCTACTAAAAATTATATAGAGCTTAAAGAAAATCGTTGGAGCCGTTTTCGGGAAAATGAAAAAGCTCAAAAACCTACAGAATAAAGTAGGGCTTTCTGTCAACCGATTTCTACCAAAAGCTTCGCGGCACAACTAGTTGTATTATGAAGGTAAAATTTCAAGTTTGGTGAAATTCGGGTAAAACATTTGGAACGATATTCCTGCCACTCACAGACATTTTTCTAACAACCGGTGAAAACTCAAAAAATCAAAAATTCGACCCGATTACATCCTGTATTATAGTAGTAAAGGAAGTAAAAATCTGTTTAAAAAACACTTTTATCCTGGTCAAAATCAATCGTTTGTCTTTGTTTAAAATTTTCACTCAGTAGCGTAGCAGTTAGATATGTTAGATCCCCTCTCCTTGAGTCAGTAGTACTACGTTGAATCTTCGATATTTCTAGATTTATGAATTACAGAAATTTTCTGTGTTTTGGGTCTAAACTACTGTCAGTTGTAATATGACCTCAGATGTTAAAAAATGACTAAAATATTAAATAATCAAAACGTTATTGAAAACTTTGACAATTTTTGAAGTGGAACTTCCTAGGTGGTGAAATTTTAAGGTAGTTTCATTTGTTACATGAGAAAGAAGAAAGTTATGAGGTATAAAGACAAAGAAAGATAACTTTACGTATCTATATACTGACGCTCGGAAGTGGAACAAAAAAGAGTGATATATACACTAGATAGAATAAAATGCCAGTGTAATTATTGAATAAATGAACTATTTATCAAGTAAAATTTGTATTCTCCTCTCTCTCTCTCTCTCTCTCTCTCTCTCTCTCTCTCTCTCTCTTTCTCTTTTTAGAAATTTCTCACACAATTGCCATGTATCGTAATATACAAGTAGATATTATACGAGTAAATGTTTGTATTACAAAATAAATATCATTTAGCCCTTTAACTTTTGCGAAAATACATAATGCTATATTTGGACCAAAGTATAGATAAATATATAGTGAAAGGGAAAGAAAAAAATATAAAGAATCAAAACATTATATGTTTTGATGTGAATTATTTCGTATTAACCGAATTTTGTTTTTAAACGTTATTTCTTTGAAAAGGTTTTCTTTACAACATATGTATCTAATTAGAACAAATGAAATATTGGTTTATGAACCAATATAATAAGTTTGTGTTGGCAACTTATGGTAGTGTCTAACGAATCTAATATGTTCGTTATAAGTAGTTAAAGGATTGAATAATGAACGTTAACACACATTCCGTTAAACTAAAATAGAAGGATTCAACATTACACACACTCATGTTGACAAGCGATTTATTGCATCCTCAAAGCCCATCTTCTTTACGGCATTTTCATTTCGTTCAAGGTATGCAGCGAAATATTTTTTAGTTTTTTAATAATAAAAGATTTTGGTCAAACTTTTTACAACAGTAGCACAGAAAGTTGTATCGATTTGATTTTTTATTTTGTTTGAAATATTTATGCAAATAGGTACTAACTTTCAAAATTAATTTTGGAAATTTAACCTGCTAATTATAATTTCATTGAAATAAAATTTAATGTTTTCCTTGACGCTATTCGTTATAAAATCAAATCATCAGTCCGGTCTTCGTTTTGATTAAAAATATGTCGCACGTATTTTGTTTAAGCTGCTATTAATCACACACTGTGCGTTAAAGTGGGTACTTATGTACTTATGTACCTTTACTCAACCTTCTGTTTATAAATACAATAATTTATTCATAGGCTTGTGTGCTTTGTCATAAATTTATTAAATACATTTTTGTATTAAGGAAAATAATAAACAAGGAAAAATAAAATATCAAAAGGATCCTTTTTTAATCGAATCCCAAAATAAATAAATAAAGACTAACGAAAAAGTTAAAAATCTCATTTACCAGACACTTACCATAAATAGAATTTCAATCAAAATTAGAATAATAAAAAACACTTTGCTATAAGATTTAAATCGAAAAACATCTCTTACGAATTCCAATAAAACGAACACTTCAAAATCTGTCAATTACTAAACTCAAACAAAACTGTTCTGCAAAAACTCTTACGATGTCTTCCTAAAATCATTTCTCATCTCCCTGTGTCACTGATCGTGACGTTTTTCTCATAATGAGTTTTTTTAACTCTTGTAAAATATATCAACGTGAAAGCAATTTAAATTGAGCTATTAAGAACATAAAGAAATGACATTTTTAAAAAATAATTTGCAAAAAAAAAAAAACACATAATTAAATTTGTCTACTTGTCTCTTTTACTTACAGTTCGTTGAAACTCGTTTATATATTTTCTGTAAATCCTCATCTGGGGCCATTACAAGTATCATTAAGTCGAATGGTTATGGATATTATGAAGTTTTTCTTCCTTTATGTTCTCGTTCTTTTTGCATTTTCTTGTGGTAAATATCGTACTTAAATATAAATCAAAAATTAACTTAAAAACACCCTCAAGACAAATTATAATCGCTGTTTAATATTACTTTTAGGTCTTAATCAACTACTTTGGTATTATGCTGAAGAAACGTTAGAAAAGAAGCAGTGTAATATGACTGGTCCACAAAACTCAACTCGGGATGCGAATGCTTGCTTCGTCTATAGAAGATTTTCCAAGTATGTTTCCATTTTACAATATAATTATATTTTAAACATTAGTTTTAATTATTACAATAATTATTTAATAATTTCAAAATACAATAACTAATAAATGTGATTATCTTATACTAACAAGTTTTCTCTATGTTAATATTTATTTTATAAATTCTCGAGAAATACAAATAAATTAATTCAGATTATGTTTAATTACAGCTTGTTCGAAACAGTGCAAACACTATTTTGGGCGGTGTTTGGTTTGGTTGACTTGGACAGCTTTGAATTAGATGGAATATTAAGCTTCACACGGTTTTGGGGCATGCTAATGTTCGGCACTTATTCTGTAATTAACATCGTTGTTCTGCTAAACCTCCTGATTGCGATGATGAATCATTCCTACCAATTGATATCGGTAAGCCAAGTCAGTATTTTTTTTAATTGAAATATGTTTTTAAATGGCTATGTTGTGCAACATAACACAAAGGTATTGTAGCTGCTTCATTAACAGTATTATAAGTTTCTTGAAACTTTAACGAGCATATTTCTAGAGTAATTAGTCTTTTAGTAATACGTACTAAACTGTATAAATACATACATATAAGTACTGTTCAACGGAACTTGGTAAAAATTAAAATGGTTCTATTGTTCATAAAAGTTAGTAGGGGATCTCTTGACTGTTATATTTTATGGACTATGAAACAGACGCTCGTAATATCTTACAGGTCAAAGAGTTTGTGACTGGAGCGTTGTTGATTTAATACCAAAGGCACAAATAAGTTTTAAATTTCTTATGGAAACAAAATTGATGCTAGTTTGTTGCAAAACTGAAACTATCTTTATGATTATTTATATTATAACTTATTCAAACGTAACGGAATATCACACCTTAATTACTTTACCTAAATTGTTTGTTTAAGCAAATCAAAACTATTAAAATATATTAAGTATTATAGCGAAAAACACCAAACAACTCAAACATTCATTACCTTTTGATTTATAATAAGTTCCGTTATTATCCGTGGTGTAAGTGGTTCAACAATTTTTACATTAAAATTATTTTTGTATTAGTGGTTATGCAGTAATCTTAGGATAGACGGGAAACGAATTTTTCAAGGCAATTTTACATCTCTTGAGATTAAAAAAGAAAAAATTTTCGGGAGAGTAAAAATATTTTCTCTCGACTAAAACAATAAATGGTTTTTACGATGGTTATACGATGAATGTTATATAATTTAGTATGCTATCGAATTAATTGAATTTGAACTTTTTTTGACAAAAATTAATATAAAATGTCTTAGATTTGTAATTCCTTAAAATTTTATGTAATAACTATGTACGTAACATATAAACAATAACGTTTATTTTAGTACCATACAAAGCTTTGAAAGATTGAAGCTAAAACCTTAAATAATAATTGCATTAGAAATTTTGATATTTTAAAGGCGACAAAATTACTATTAAAATCTTATGCTCAATAATTGCCAACGACTATAAATACTTTAAAAATAAAATTTCAAATGGCAAAGAAAATAATAGCGTTAGTAAAAAGAAATCTTCATAAGATTTTATAACATCTCATATAAGTCACAGCCAGCATCCACCTTATTTTCATTGTAACCGAAAAGTATGCACATTACAGTGTAATATTTTCTTTTACGATAAGATCATTACGATCACATTACATATTTTCTTGCTTTTTTGTAAGCAGCATTTTTTTTCTTTTTTCGCTTAATTTCGGCTCTACAGTATTGTGATAATAATATTTTATGTGTTTCCATTATCAAAACTAATTTCTCGCCAATTAGAACGTCGTATCTGATTAATAGGTTTTCAATATTTTATAGCATTCTGTATTGCTCAGAAAGTAATAATAATAAAAGTATATTTACGTAAATGACATCTTATTGAAACCATAATATCACATTTATCATTTAGTTAATCATTTTTCGGATAAAGTTATTTTTTTCATTATTTAACAAAAAATATAAAAACATAGACAATATATAGTTTCATACTTAACTATGCCTTCTTTTTGTTCCAAATATAAAAATTGGAAACATTTGCACCTTGGAAAAGATATAAATAGAAATACATTTTAAACAGAGTTAATTTAAATGACTCGTTCTATATTTAAACAGTTTTGATGAAATTTTTTTTTCAAATTATGTTCCAAAGTCATTTGTAAAAACTCAATTAAAACGAATTTTAATTTTAAATTATAAAGCATAATTAATGTTAAAAGTTTTTTTTGATAATGTATCTAAAGCAGAATATCAGTGCGTGACTACATTCGAATCAGGTCCGTTTTATCTTTTCCATAAAAATTGACGATGGATGAAATTCGCATGTTTCTTTCGATATTGTTAGGAAAAACTTTATTAATATTCATTTTTAAAAAACATTTATTAGGAAGAATAAATTTAAAAAACATTCAATGCATGGTTATTGATTATATAAAGCATAAAAGTTGTAAAAACTGAAATACAATGATATTTTATAAAAATATTTCTTTTCCGTTTATTTTACGATATTTAACTTAATCAAAAAGTACATCAAGTTTTTAAGGAATTATCAATATATTCTAGACTGAAAAATCACCACTTGACAAAAAGTTTTATAAAAAAGAAAACATTTTTTGCAAAAATCAGTCTTACAATTTGATAAAAACTTTTTATGAAATATTACTACATCAATCAGAATTCTATAGCTATCGATTTAGTTGCATTTTGCTGTTTCAGTTCATTTACATTTCATAGAAAATATAACTAGGTATTTCTTTTTTACTCGTTTATACCAAAATTTACGTGTATCGAGAAAAACCAGAAAGATTAAACTCATTTCAACACAGTTGTAACAGCTTGACTCAAAAAAGTTTATGGTTTACTTTTTAGTTGATGTTACCTCAAACTTTGTTTTAACCAATAAAACACGTCACAACTTCTACGGTAAACCGTTTTGCGATTTACTAGGCTTTTATTTAGCAACTTCTCTTTAGATAAAGTTTTCAACCACATAGATGCTTTCTTTACAATACATTTCAATTTTACGTGCAACAAAATTCAATTTAACCCAAATACTTTAAAACAAGGAAAAATTAGTGTTTGAATTTCCTATATCACCGAATTTTCGATCGTTGGTATACTGATTTGTATTAACAATGAAGCTTAATTAGAATACAAAATTAACATATAATTCGATCACGTAGTCCAAAACATAATCGTTAATACTCTATTCACTTAATATATGTATATTATAACCCATATGAAACAGAACTCAATTCTTTGATTAGAATTGTACGGCGGAGTACACCCCTGGTTTTACCCTAATTTCAACATCAAAATTCACCTGATATTCGATCGTGTTTTCCTCAAACCGACAACAATAAAATGCATAAATGCATGACAATATTAGGCAAAGCTCGTGTATAAAACAAGTATAATTTGTGTTTCATGGGGTCACTAACGATGATGGAAGTTCTTTCTATGAAAATTCTAGTGGTGGGGTCAAAGTTCAAACACTTTATATTAGACATTTACAAATCAAATAGGTACGGAGCGAGTTGTGTGTATATCGGTTTACATATTATATCGAGCAGCGAAACAGTCATATAAAAGCTGTACACATATATTTATATACTTATAACAAAATGCATTTTACTCATTTTTTCTTTTTGCTTTCTAATAAAGCCAATGTAGGCGTCTTTTTTCAATTCAATGACGATGTATATAAGGGTTGTTGACATTTTAGCATGCACTTGCAATTTTTCTTTTTTATGCTTGTGTCGCTTATTTATACTTACGCGACTAACAAAAAATCAGGACGAAATGTTTAAAGGTAAAACAATGAATGAGGGTCACGGGTCAATTTATAAAATCATTACTTCCGCTTTACCAAGCCTTCTAATTCATTCAGAATTCACACTTCATTGTTTTATCTTCGTGCGCCTTAAACTATAATTAACGTTGAAATTCAAAGAATAAAAAAATCTTATTTTTTCTAATTTTCATTCAACAGAAATTAGGATTCTCTAGGTAAAATATTACTTAAGAATTAGAAAGCAATTACAATATATATTCGTTAACAGGCTTTGTGATAATTCAGTCATTAATATATTTTTTCAACCTATATACTAACAATTATTATAATAAAATACTTACCATTATAAATGCATTACACTTTTTCGTAAAACTTAAGATTTTATGTTAAATGTATTTGGTTCTAACTAAATCGTTATTATTCAAAATTTGTAATAAAAATTTAAAATAACATTGTTATAATTAAATTTTCAAACTTTTTTTTCATAACATTTTACTCTAAACAGCTAGATATCAAAATTCAAAATGTATATGAATACATTTCATATTGAATTATATTCAATATTGTCAAATATTTGAAATATTACATAATATTTTACTTTATTATTGTACTGCTCTATCTTCACCCATCGCTTATAGCTTGAAGCTTTGTAATAAAGTTCAATATTCTATGAACTTTGAGCTAACATTAGAATGCATTTCAACATCGTTACGTTTTGTGCCTGGTGCAGAAACCTGGTATATTTATGTGTGACATTTTCTACTATTTTCAATAATAAAATATTTCTCTTTACTAAATAAAAGCCATCAACTGCCTAAATAAAAAAAAAATTATTTCAAAAAAAGAAGCAACATCGAAATTTGTATTGTTTTAATTTCTATATGCAAATATTTTTTTATATTTTCTAGATACAAAAAGTAGTTTAGATAAAGCTCTTTTCAATTCTTTGTAATATGCAACAATAAGCATCAAGGGTGACAAAGAAGAAGGTAATTACCTAATTCTTATTCACGAAAAAGAAATGTGCAAACAAGGTGTTACCCGTCCGTTTTGCTAAGCTTAAAATAAACACTTGATAATAAATTAAAGTTAGAGCAAAAATAATTTGTGAATGTTAAGTTATCGAGTTCATTCATTTTTCTGAAAATTTCATGGAACTAAAAATGAAGTGAAAACAAAATTGTTTTGTGAAAAAACCTTTTGTTTGTATTTATAATGCATTGAAATAAAAATAACAACTCATATATAATTTCATTGTTGAAATTTAATCTATGTAGTCTGTAAACACGTTTTAAAGAATTCTTATCAGTACGTACTCAACCAACTTTTAAAGCAAGTTTATCTTGGTGTATTGCGTTTGTTTGACTTATGTTCTCTCATACAACGCATATATTTCCATTTATATTTTCAATATTATAGTTTTATTGTATTATTTAGTATATTGGTATAGTTTATTGGTTTTTCTAAATCAATTAAGAAGATATTTATATCGTGACAATTTCATATTTTTGGAGGAAATCATGCATCGAAACAACAAAACAGAAACAAATCGAAAATATTTTATCAAAATTTATATAGTAGGTATAAGATAAACTGTCAATTGCTAGATTCAACTGTAATTTTATTGTTGAAAATGTTTTTATGCTTAGTATTTAAATCAAACTTGTTAAAGAAAATTATTTAGCTGTTTTAATATGCGAAGTGTAAAGTTGTTGAGTTATAAGTGGAAAATAGTTATAACATTAAAAAAATTAACAAAACAGCCTTGGTGTAAAATTGATCATCTATAAAGTTACAATTTTATCATAAAGAAAATTAAAAATTCAAAACAAAAAGAATGGTTTATTTTTGAAATTGATACAGAAAAGTTTAATTTTTTGTTTTAAAGCAGATAAATATTGAATAGTATAGTTTGTTTAGTGGATGTGGAGAAGTAAGAATATATGACTAGACTCTAGTCAAATATTTTTACTCTAGTCACTAGAGTGTACTTAATGCATTTGTCGTTTAGCAAAAATTTGGTTCACATAATAATATTTAATAATAAAAATAACATAATATATAGCTTAATGGAAAAGATAAAAAGGAATCACTTTCAACATAATATGTATGAAAATTTCCTAAAACTCGTCATACTGATTTAATATTGAAGAAATTGGTCATTTTTATCGCCCACCATGTTTGAAAATCAAATTTTTGTAAGAAGTACTGCCATTATTTATTTTTGTTTGTATATTAGGTAATTATTATATTATTATTAAAGAAAAATACTATAGGTTTTAAACTTTAGAGTTTAACATAGTCTTACAAGGTTTCAATACTTATTTTGAAGTGCTTGTTTAGAAAAAGTAATCAATATACGGTCATCACAAACCCGTTAAGTTTTTCTTTTTTCAACACTACCTACCTATATAAAATTTGCATAGAAATAAAATAAGCTTTTTAATTAAACGATTTTAATTGAATTTTTTTTATATTGAATTCAACGTGTAATAAACTCTATTACCTACTGTTAATTTATATCTAAATGAATTCACAAATTTTATATATTCCAATCACGATTTGAAGGAAATCTTGATAAATTTACGTGTGTTGAAAAACAAACAGGACAGAAAAGAACGTTTTTCAAAGTTAGTCTCTGTAGATATAACGTAATGATATATTTAAAAAATAGATTAAAGAAAATTTCAGCGAGTATAATAAACTCACTTTTAATTTGTATAATGAGATAAAATAACTCTTTGAACTTTATATTCATTTTGGAGGTTTAAAGTTTTAGTTCTAAATGCTAAAAATATATATGGATTTCACTAATTATAAAATAGGTGCTTTTTCTGCTTTGTGAATGCCTTATAGGCACATATATTTTCAATTTTGCTGTTAAAAATGTTACAGTCATGTAAAAGACATTATTCATTTATGTAAATAACTAACTTTAGCGTTATTCAAATAGCCATTTTAAAATTCTATCGTTAAAGCATTTAAATTTTAAATTTTAATATTTTATGGGAGCAAAAGCAATTAACTGTAAACCATCGTTAGTACTTGATTTTGGCTGATTCAACGCTTTTTTTTAAAACTTCACACTGTAGTATTGTAACACTTTTCTTAGTATAGCATCTTAATTTTTATTTTATTTTGTTTTGGAAATTCAAACATCTTTTGGTAATTTTAAATCAAAATGATTAAAATTTAATATAACCTCAATAATATTTTTATCGTTTTAAAATTTTATAATTAAAAATAATAAGTACATATCAAAAAATGCAATATCATAATGCGATTTCTATTGGTACACTTATTATTTTTTAATGTTTAAATTGATAATCGACCTGACATTATATTTAAATCTCTACTCTGGCGATATAATACAAAAAATTTTAATTTCTATACTTTTAATGTCTATTTTTTATTTTTCTACTGAGGAGCAAACAAAAAAATTTTGATGGCTTTCTTTTATTTGTAAATCGAAGAAAGTTAACTTATAAAAACATCTAACAACTTTATTTTTTAGTAAAATAACTTTCATGACTTTATAAACCAATAAAAAATGTGCAAAAAAATGAATTTGGTCTGCAGTAGAAAAATAGGTTGAGTGTTGCAATCTTTTGGACTACTGATTTAGATTTTATTGCAATATGCATCGGTTTTATTTAAAATTTTTACTATTTAACTCATCGAAAACAAGATAACTTATAGATATTATGGTCTTTTTTTCTAATTACAAACTTTTGTAATTACATCTACTTGGATGTTTAAGACTTTGACGGTTTATAGCAGCAATGTTATTCTTTTTGTTACTATAATAAAATAAACTTTAATTTTTTTCTTTTTTAAATTTTACTAGAGGATCAGTTGTTGAGAAATTTTTATTGAAATACTAAAAGGTAGATTGTATACCTATGTTCTACGGATTAGTATAATAAGTATGGATAGAAATTTATTTCGATATTTTGTTCTACAATAGTCATCACATTATATAGCTACTCCTTAAACTTATTTATGAACCTTTTCTACCAGCCAGTGAAATGGCAAAATTTCAAAAAACGTACTAACACTATAAAACATAGCCGACCTCTTTCTCGCTTGGTTAATGGTAATAATAATGTTTATGATGTTTTATCTACATTACAATGATATAAAAGTACTAGCATTATTATTGATACCCAAACTTTAAAAAATGAAAATACAATTTCTTGTGATTTTCTTAAAGCGTTTAATATCTACAAATTGTTTAGGAAGTAGGTTTAAAAAAGAAAACGTAAATTCTGCATTTGTATATCCATCGTGGAATAACACTTTACAAACTAGTTATCGATTTTTCACGTGATATTTACCTACATGGATACAATCACCACCTGACGATTACGTTGAATTTTCTTTATTATTTTTAATGGAAGCATGCATAAAATGCATCTTTAGCTTACAATAAATGAAATTATCTCAACCATATTTATGTACCAATAACCAATACCTATAACTTAAAAAATCGTTTTATTTCAATCTATATACGCATCATTAAAGTATAAAATTTATTCAACTTTTGAATTCACAATTGACTTTTTTGGAGAAATAAGATTTTAAAAAAGAGAGAATTTAAGCAACTTTGTTTTATAAAACAACGCGTAATATCTCATAATTAAACGGTTAATAATTTTTTATGTAAACGACGTTTAATAAAAACCTAACTTTTCGCTTATTACATATTCTTATAATCTTACAGTGCAGATATTATACTTTAAAATGTAATTTAAAGATCATTAAGATGTTTTGATAATTTGTTCTATTCTTTAATATTCTTTGATATTTGACCCATGAAGATATTTAATAATGAAAAATAAACGTTTCAACTTAAGCATAATAAAATGAACATTTACAAGGGACAATTACATGGTTATAGTCGGTACATTTTATGTAACTTTTTTTTAAACCAAGGAAATAATTATTAATACCAGATTAAATATTTAATATGCGTTAGCTAAAGTTTAAAATAAATTTTGGTTCAAAACATTCATAAATAACATGATCTAAAGAAAAATTACTTTAATCTTAGTAAAGTAGGTGAAAGTACTCGTGTAAGGTCAAGTGAATAATTTTTTCAAAGTAATTCTGCTTTTTTTTTGTGAGTTCATTCCTAAAAGCGAATTGGTTCCTTGTAAACTTCTTCGTGTTCCAATTTCGATAAAATGGTTTCTCGATAACAATAGGGCTAAACGAGGGAGCATTTATATATATGTACCTATATAATATGTACTATGTGTTTCTCACTCGATGTAATAAAATAGAACTGAAGTTTAACTCAATCGTAAATGTATTTGTCAAATGTAATCAAATTTAATTAATCATGGTTTGGTCACAATTATATTTTGATTGGTTTGAAAATAAACTATCTAAGTAGTAAAACTAATTTTGAAAATAGAAACGCAATCACTCATTTGTTATTATAACGTTTTTATAAGATTATAAGATGTGCCCTAATTTCGAGCCAATCAATTTCCAATTAATGCGTTAGAAATTAAAGCTGTCGCATAATAATGCGTGTATAATGAATCGTCAATATTCTATTGTGTTGTTAAAAATATTTTTTTCAAAGAAGTAATAATATATGACGTGGAGTGAAAATGCATTAGAATAATGTTAGCTTGTGAAGAAAATGCATAGATAATTGCAGTCACGATGAGGTGATTGGCCGCTGCACGAGCTGTGCGTGATTTCTTACAATACAAAAGCTCTGCTTTAGCAAAGCAAAAATATCTTCCTGACTATTTTACCTATAATAACCTGAAATCCTTAATTGACATTTTATCTACGCCAAATCAATGACAGGAAGCAAACTTTCAAAGTTTACAAAGCTGCATGTCTATTTCTCGGTTTATCAATATTTTCAATTTTTTAAAATTATATCTCTTATTAATTTCGTTTTCAGTTCACTTCCTTCATTTACCCTAGTTTTTAAAATGAATAAAATTCAATGAACTGTAAAAGTACAAATTTTCAACTTGGCAGAATCTTTCAAATAGAACACATTTTCTTGATATTTTTAATGAAAATTTATTCAGATTTATTAGTTCTTGCACAGCAAATATTTAACATATAAAAACTTTTGTAAAATTAATTTTTCAACCTTTGATTTTTAACCAAATTTGTACTTTCAGGTGCGAAAGTAGAAAGTTTTATGTTATGAAAGTGTACGAGTAGATATAGACACGTTAAGATAGCGACGAGCTTTTATCATACATACTTGTAAAACAATAAATGCTGTATTGTTCCTCACGTAATACCTATTTACAAAATACAAACCGTAACAAATACAGTAATACGTGATCAGTATTTCAATTCTTGTAATAAAATTTGACATTAATTCGCTCCAATTTTTATCTATTATCAATCACCATTTATCAACACGATAACATTTCACAACTTTATTTTAGTAAAATATTAATCAACTACAAAAAAATTTAAGAGCATAAAAAGTTTATGTGTGCTGATATTTATCAAAAACCGATTACTATACTACATTTATATTGCGTTTCTATTAAAATAGTTATATACTTTCACATAAAAAGTGTCTATAACATATTTTTGCGGCTTAATAGATTTATTTTTAATGTTTGAAACTACGAAAGAAATTAATTCCCATCATTTTGAATTGCAAAAAAAATTTGTATTATAAAGTTAAAAAAAAATTTCATTTTTATAATTTTATTAGGCAACAATAATGATGTCGAAACTAGCCAACGTACACTACTAGCTGGATTTCAGCATTGAAAATATGTGTGAATTTAAAATTTGACCACATGAACTTAAATACATATATATATATACACTACATTAAATACAATCTGAGCTATTTTTCCTTAAGTTCAAACTTAATATCGGATTTTATTTTATTTATTGTCTTTCATTTATTACTTTGATTAAATATTATAACCTTATTACTTTGGAATACGTGGAATGTAATCGATTAATATCCCTACGTTTTAAAAGGTGTAAAATCCAATTTTTTAAAAATTAATGGTCCAACTGTCGTCCACTCCACGTTCAGTGTCTAGACCTTATTCATTGAAATTTTTTAAATTCGATATACCCACCTCCGTTAATACTGCTAATGTCCTCCATTTTTTGGATTGTTAGGGTTGAACATAAATATTGTAGAAAAGACCACATAATAAGCCAGTTTGTAAATGTTCATTTTTTTTTTTATTTAATTAACTTATTTTGAATGATCTAATCTAGAAGCAAGCTCATTGTATAATGCTTTCTTCAGTAGACTTTTGAGAAAAGTTGGACTTTTTCAACTTTAAAAACATTTCCATATTATTGTAATAAAATGACTTAATAAAAAATTCTTGAAATTGAGACGTTGAGTAGCAACCTATTTATGTCTTTTATGCAGAAAAAAAACCCTAGTAAGCCAAATTTGTAAATTTTAGCAAATAAAAAAAATTCTCGAAAATGTTCCAGAAATGCAGCGATGGTGGGTTTTTAAACTAAAATAGCATTGATACAATGCTATGGTCTCCTACATGAGAAAATAGTTTGAAATTTTCAACCATTAACTTTTTAATTACAGATTTCAGTCAATTTATGGATTTTTTTTTTGGCATTTCAGTAATTCTGGAGATAAACCAAATATTTATCTAAATGCAAAAACGTTTTTACTTATAAGCTTATACACGAGAATATTTAGTTCTTACTTAATGACCTATTAAAACATTATCAACTTTTTGGGCTTTCTATTAGGATTAATATTTCCAATATTGCTTTTCCTTGCTCAATATTTAAGCACAAAACTATATTTATTAACATCAAATAATGTATACAGTTTATCCCTTCATCAATTAACTACAGACTACCCTTATATTATCCCAATATCTTAAATAATATTTACCTTATATTTCATATTAATTACCTACTATTAAGATTATAACAGCAAGAATTTAACATATCAATTAAAAAAAAAACAGAATTTTGACCGTTTTACAAGTATTTTAAATAATGAAACCCCGAAACAACTATGCGAATTATTTTCTATGTCTACTTTTATAAAAATTATTTGTTAACTTATGCAGATCGATAAAAAAAATCATTGAATATAAATTGAAAACTAGGAAAAAGCTACATACATATATGTGCATGACGGGAGAAAGTGCAGTTTTTTCTATCTCAATTTCCGGAGCATTTATCTAAACATTTCGAGCAACTGTACAACAAGAGTTAGTCTCAATACAAATGGCTCACAGGGTGTACAACACAATTTTAGAAGAACTGCAAATATTATATGCGACAAAAGTTCACAAACTACTTACATTGTTCTCTTAATCAAAGATTAAATATAATTATTATTAAACGTACTGTTTTCAACATATTTATTTTAACAGCTTTACAATAGAACGTTTCTTTTCAGTTATTGTATATACAATGAAAACTGTATTCACAAATACTATATCTATGCGTACAATTTCGAAAATAATTGCCAGATTGTCTTCAATTTTTTTTTTATGTACCTACTTTAATGTGCGAGTATGTACAATGCAAACATGATTAAAAAAACGATTTTTTGAAAATCTAACTTATATAACCCTTTTATGTTATCTTTATACATACTATTGTGTAAAAATGAAAAAGACACTGTTTTATTTGTATTTACTATTAAACAATACGTCTCATGTATAAACCTACCAATAGAAATATCCGAAATACCTAAATTAATTCCTTGAAACCACTAAAATCAGTAGGCACAGAAAGTTGTGATAGATATGAGGCAGATGTCCCTACTTTTATTCTATTAGTAGCCGTTTTTCCAAGGCTTAAGGTTTTTCCCTCATCAGTTATTGACATATACCTACCTATGTTCATACAAATTTTACTCTCAATGTCACTTATATTAATTGTTACATAGTTAAGAGTCCGCTCCTTCTCTCTTCCGTTGGTTTTCTCCACTCTTTTCTTTCTTAGTATGTGAACTTTACAGTATTTGGAGAATAATATATTTATTCAACATTCACCGTGATATCTTCAGCCAAAAAATACTTTTCCATATATTCTTGATGATTTTGTCTTTTTCTACACAGTCTCGTCGATTTCTTTTAATTTTTTTTTACAGTGAACTTTTTCTGGCAGATATTACTATTTTTCCATACGAACCTATGTTACGATTCAATTTCTGGGATATGTTTTCTTTTAATTATATCTTGGTTCAGAATTATTTTCAATCTTCAAAATTTTAGGATTATGTTTTTAACGAAATTGTTGATTTTTTTGTTAATTTTCATTTAAATTTGTAAAAAGGTATAGTTATTTTGGGAACAACCTTAAAGAAGATGTGCCAATTAGCTTCATAATGTAATTTTTGTCTTCCTATCCGCGCGAATTTTAAGAATTCACTTTAATATTTTTTATACACGCTAGAAGAAACGATTTCAATAACTATACAAAAACGTAATGACTTTTCAATATACAGGCTTATTGAACTTAAAAACAATTATAAAATATTTATTCCCTATTTTTCTACTATACAATTTTTTGATAAAATGTTTAAATTGAACTTATAATGAAAAAATAAAACCATGTTTTCATTAAATACAACAAATTTTAGAATAATATTTTACTTTGTCATATAGATACATATGCGTATTCATATCATGTGCTTGCTATTAATCGTAGCTTAATATAGATTTTCGTAAATAATTACAAAACGAAAAAATTAATAAAATGTAAATTTTACGCGCCCCTCACTTTTAATTAAAACATCAAGTTATTAATATTGCTGATTTACATATTATATTATTTTCAAATCGTTTTAGCTTTGTTTAGGTTTTCTTCATTGTTACAAGAAAACAATATTTGATACTTTTAATTATTATGATTATAGAACGTAACGTAAATTAATAAGCTTATTTCAATGAACTTAATCGTATACAATTCTGTTAAGATACTTTATCTAAATGATGTTTTTATTGGAAACAATTTAACAGGAACGAGCAGATGTCGAATGGAAATTTGCGAGAAGTAAGTTATGGATAAGTTTTTTTGAGGAAGGCGGAACAGTGCCACCACCGTTTAATATAATTCCAACACCAAAAAGTGTTTATTACGTTCTTCAATGGCTCCGTAGGAAAATGTGCGGACATTCTCGAGCTGCAAGAACGGAACATATGCGCACAATACGAGTAAAAAATCTTTCGCTCTTTTGATATACTTTACTATAACGAATCTAAAATTTATTCATTTTCAGCGAAAAGTAAAACAAGCGAGTGAACGTGATTTCCGTTATCAGGTAAAATCTAAACAATTCAAAATATTTTATTGATGTATATCATAAATAAATTTCTAGAGTATAATGCGAAATTTAGTCCGTCGCTACGTAACTGTGGAGCAACGAAAAGCTGAAAGCCAAGGAGTTACTGAAGATGACGTTAATGAAATTAAACAAGATATAAGTGCGTTCCGTTGTGAACTAATTGAAATTTTGAAAAATAGCGGAATGAATACGTCTACTGCTTCTGGAATAGGAGCCGGTATTTACGCTTAACGATACATAATAACATGTAATGTTAACATTGATTTTCCGTATGTAGGTTCTGGAGGAAAGAAAAACCGCCAGAAGGAACGTCGTTTAATGAAAGGGTTTAACATAGCTCCTACTCCGCCCACAAGCGCACAACTTCCTCCTGTCGCCGAATTTATCGCTTCCTTACAACAGCATCATCAAGAACATACACAGCATCATGATATGTTTGGTTCAACGTTATCAAATATTTTTGGAAGTCATTTAAGTTCCACGCCTAAAAAATCACCTCATCATTCCCATAGCGTATCAATATCACAAACTAGTGTTTGTGAAGATCAAAACTATCACACCGGAAGTGGAAGGGGATTGAGCAGGTATGAACAAGATAAAAAGCTCTCTATTACCCAATATTAGCCTACTTACATATGGTGCTTTCGTTTAATCTACATAATATTTTTTATTCATAAACATGTGAATTTTATGTTTGATCACATTTATGAAAACATTTTTCAGTCGATTTCATGCAAAACGTACATCATCGCATAAACGCCGCTGGGGTACATTAATTGAAGCAGCAAAAGTTGGTCGAGTGTCTCGTTTTATTGGACGATCGCGTTCTGAAGATTCTGTGTGCAATTCACACTGCCCCGATAGTAATCATAGTCACAGCAATAGTCCAGCGTCTGATGAAAATGGATCGGAAAGCCCCAGTGATTCAAATCCCAGTTTAGACACTCCTGACGATATTCAACACCAACCCCGACACACATCATCTTCTACACATAGTCACCACGGACTAGGTATATTCCTTTAGTTTGTGCACTTCTTATAATAATTTTTCACAAGTAATTTACTTAATAATTAGCACAGATTATATTAATTCAATGTTTATTGCACAATTGATTTTCATTTTGTGTATTTGAATAATTATGCTTGATTCCGTATTTTTTTCGTTTTCACGTAATCGCTGTAAAATGCTTACTTATTAACATTCAATAAATCAATGTGCTTCAATAAGTTCTGTAAAAGTACAAGCAATAGAATTTATCACAGCAATTTTTCCGTTGTTTTTATCAAATACAACATTTACACGATACATTTGTGGTTTATTTAAAAAATATTAAAACTAAATATCTACCTACAACATTTTTAAGCAACTATAGTAATACAATTATTATCAACGTGTTCACTTATAAGTTTTATTTAACATTATCACCTAAAACTTATAAAAAATTTTAATATTTATTTAATAACTAATAAGTTAAATAGTTCTTTGCCCTCTGAAAATTTGTCATTTTTTTTCATCAAGTGTGACATTGATAAATGTTAAAATTTCAAGATCAATCTTAAATAAGTGAGTTAAAACTTCCAAACTTTGAACAATAATTTAATCATTTTATTATTGAAATTCATTATCTATTCATGAATATATGAGATTAGTTTATAACAACAAAATATGCACCACAAAATAAGAAATTTTATCAATAAGTCATATATATACATATATACAGTATAAATCGTTTATAACAACACCGGATATAATGCACAACCGGTTGTAACGTACAAAACCTTTGGGCCCCGTGATATGTCTTATATACGACGATACATGCGATACATATCGGTTATAGTGAATATCGCTTATAACGAACAAAATTTGACGGTCCCCTGAAGTTCGTTATAAACGATTACTTCTGTATATGCATTTATTTAAATATAAATTTGCATCGTTAAAATTCAGTTAAATATAATTATTTATACTATCAAATATATTATATTTAAAAAATGGAGGCTACATCCTTTAAGAATAAAATACAAAATATGTAGATACTTTTAAAAACCATAATGTATTTTACTTGAACCAAACTGAAATTATTCAACCATTAGGTAGGTACTATAGATATTATTCATTATTCATTTTACGTAATACCTACAAGTATCATAAAGGTTCATACATACAATTCACTCTTTGGTTGCAGCATTAATCTATAAACTCATGTATATCTACAAGTACCTACGTAAGTAGTTCACGTGTAAATGCACTACATAATAATCATTTTCGTCCCATGTAATTATCCACTAAAATATATCGATTTTCACTGTGTCAAACTTTATTGAAAATGGAAACTAAAAATGCCATTTTTTTACATGTGAACTAAAAACATTTTAATTATTAATTTGAAGAAAATATTTTATTCCAAATAATTCAAATCAATAACAACTCACCTTTGATTTGTATTTTCTTATTTCCCGTGTTATTTTATAAGTCTGTCAAATCTCTAAAGATCTCTTACTAATCTTACTCGTAGTAACTAATATCAGAAAATGTGTGTCAAAGTTTTAGATAAAGATATTTATTAAAGTAACTGTTACCAGACTTCCTTGATGAGCGCTAATTAAACTCTTTATATTTGTTAGTTTTACTCTTTCTGTATATAACCCTTTTTTACTTATTTTTCAACTATCTGTCGTCTGCATTTAAGATAAGGCAGAAGCAAGAATAATAATTCATATGATACATATTATAGACACTTATTCTGGAATTTTAACCTCTTCATTATTCTGGTTGTAACTTGTGACAAAAATAGCTTTCTATCCCCACATACTATGTAATTGCTGCATACACTGCCTTGCTTAGTGTTCAGCAGCAGTCTTCTCTGACAGAAATAGCCACACATAGAAAAGGCTTTTCAAACCCAATGGCATATTTGATGGAAACAAAAATTGAACCGGTAGTTGGAAGAAGGAAACCAACGCCAAAAAATAAAAAATCCAGTTTTTGCTTGAGTTGAGTAAATAGGGCATCAACTCATCTAACTAACCATCAAAAACAAAAAAGAAATTAAAACTACGTGCAAAGCCTCAAAATAATTAAAATGATTTCAATTTAGCGAACATTGGAAATCTTAGATACGTTGTTCAATTTCTTGCAAAACAAGTTTTATGAAGTTATCTTCCAATCGAGTTATCTTCTTCCAACTACCGATTCAATGTATACCTATGTGTAAGACTTATACTCTCTCTTACACCAGTGCAATTTATTATTAACAGTAAGACGTTAATTTCAAGAAAACAATCGAGGATAACAAGCGTCTATAGAACAGTGATACCAAACGTGATACCGCCTCCCTGTGGACATTAAAACGATTGAAGGTAGTGATAGTAGCCTCGGGTGTATTATATGGAAAATCAAATTTGATGGCCCACTAGAATTAAAAGGTTGTCTATCACTGTTTAAGAGGGTGCTGAACAATTATTTTTCTGAAAAGAGGGCGCTTGGCCAAATAAGTTTAGGAACCTCTGGTTTAGAAAATAAGCAAACGAAAATCTATCTAGTAAAATGGTGCAAAGATGGAATTTTTTACAGTATTTTAGTTAAATAGGTTTTAAAATTAAGATTCTGATTTCGTAAATTTTTCATATTCCCAGATCATACTGCGTTACGCATAATGTTTTTCTATGAAACATAAACTAATTTCAATTAAAATAACCATCATAAATAATCATCATTAACTGCTACTTATGACCGCTTATAAAACTAACCGTTTTTCATCGCAAAATAAATAGATTTGCATATACAGGACATTATGAGAAAGAGTGATGATAGTTTAAATGTGAGTAGAACTAGTTTCTATCTATTTTCTATTATGTACGCTGTGGGTCCATTAAAACCACGAACTCGTGACTACAGTCAATAATAACCGGTTTCTCAAAAGCGTAGAAGTTGTTAGTATAATAGAGCCGCGAACCACCATTATACTGTATTGTATGGCACACTACTTTTTTGAGGCTTCAGAATGCCTTTAAGAATTTTGCATCCAGGCTTTTCTAAGTAGATGATCTGCTCTGATCTCAGATTTATGCTACTTTAATTTTTTATGAATCAAACGAGGTTTTTGTGAATGCATTAGTTCTAAAAAAATATTATATTTTTATTCACATAAAATAATAACTTTACGACTCGATATATAGGTAATCTTAAGATATGGTGTGATATGTGTTAGTATCACACATCGTACGTATATTCAGTATTCATTTCACAATGTATTTACAGTCGGTAATTGCTAGAGATAACTTAATTTATATTACGGAAACTAACGTTCCTAATTATGCGCTTGAAAGCGAAATAATCTGATAATTGAAGTTGTGTGTAACCCTTTGGTAACCTTTAGGTATTACATTTAGATTTCAATATAACAATAGAATCAAGACAACGACGGGCAGCTTCAAATACACCTTATACAACTCTTATTATTGGATTGTTTTTGTTGTGTTTTTCGTGCTTTTATTATTTTTTATTTATTATCACTGTAGAACAGCAAATAATCAATTGGTTTTTAGTATTTTTTTTCTTTATTTTTGTCGAGGTAAACTATTGCATTTATGCTTATTTAAAACACATAATATCTGGTATATATTGACCTTTGAATTTGCTTTTCTTTGTAAATAGTACAACGATAAAATGTCCGCTTCTTACGCCAGTGATATTGGGCTCGATTTACGTTAAATCAATAACTATATTTCTTGTTAACTCTATTGTACATTTTTAAATAGATTACATTTGTATTTAAATGAAATTGTATTCGTTTGGTTCAAATTAAAATAAGTACAAGTTAACATTTTCTGATTGAAAACAGGAGCATTAGCAGCGTTACGTAGAAAACGAAAAAAATTCTCGGCATCTAGAAACACGAGCCCTGTTGTTATTCCAAGTCCTAATACTAATCCTGTAGAGAATGCTATAGTGAATGCCATGTCGAAAAACACGAAGAAAGTATTGAAGCGAGCGAGTAGCGTTCCAACACGCGTGACTGAAGTCGTTCAGATGGTCATGTCGCAAAAACATGAACAAACCCAATCGCAGCAGCAAAGTGTCGAAATGCCAGGACAACGTGGAGCACAAACACGGTCTTCACCACGAAACCAACCCACTCTGACACCATCGACCACCGAAGAAAGTGTTGCTACCGCCAGCGCCAGTCAGCAGGTATTTTTACATATTTTTTCATATTTTCAATTTTTTTATCTCATTTCACATTCTTGCACATTTTCATTGCAAACTTTAAATCCCAAAAAATAAAAAAATAAAACAATATAGGTATACAGCTTATTTTATCCTTAGCTTTGGAAAACGTACACCCAGTAAATATCTCCACAATAATTCCACAAAACCTTACCTACTTTTTCACTATAAAAACTATACGTTCTATATATAGGTACATAGAAGTAAAACAACCGATTCATGTTTTCAATTTCTGCTAGCAAATCCAATACAAATGTAAAATGACCAATCTGTTATCATTATAATACGTTTACTTGGAAAATATCAGCTACTCCTTGTAGAGGTGAAATTATTGATGGTTAGCTCGATGTCGAACGTCGAATGTCCCTTGATTTTCTTAATATGTACTATAGGATGTTTAAATGTTTAAAAAACGAATTTATTTTTTTTCCTTATGTGGCCCCCAAATTGATAGTATACCTATATCATAAAAAAAATGCCACCAAAACGAGCTCTTAATATCAATATTCATCAATTCTCCTCAATCCATTTTTTCGTTTTCCATTTAAATAACACAAGATTGTTTTTATTTTGAATTTTCATAATTTTGGAACAGTTTTTATTTCTACGTAGCAACAATCAAAAATAAGAAACTTACATAAAATTTAAAATTTCACCCTCTACAAAAGGTCCTTAGAACAAAGTTCCTCAGATCAATCGTTTCAAAGATATCGAAATGCAAACATAACACTAATTAAAAGTTAATATTTTCCAACAAAACTAGAAAAAAAATTATTTTCAGGGTTTTACTTATATACATTGGTAATACTTATATATTGTACAAAAAATTAATGTAACGTTTATTTTCTAAGCCGTCATCGAATAGCGCTCTCGTCGTTGATTAATAGTACATCTCAAAATTTGCCGTTTTGAATAAAACACTTCTTACGTTTTCGGAGTTAAAGTTTAAAGCAGAGATGTTATAAATATAAACTTTCAGAGCTGTAGACGAATACGGATATAGGAATCATATTAAATCGATTTCGCATACGGTTAGAGATATAAAATTATTTCGGACTATCCGTTAGTTTTGGATAGTTGCAATTACGAGGTATTAGATTTGTATGAAATTGTAAAAGTGCAATACAAACAAGTAATTTAACTTGATTTCTAATAATTATTAATTGGTACTCCAATTAGTCCTATAAGTAATTACTTTAAATTAGAATTTTAAGTTTTGTCTATTTAAAAATAATAGTAACAAAATCATAGTAGACTCCTACCTATTTGAAACATTTATTTAGGATTCGGTTATGGTTATGGATAGATGTTTATTTCGGATATCTGATAGTTTCAATTACGATTACGGAGCTCCTTAACATCCTTGGTTTAAAACTAGCAGAAGCTAATTATGCATATCGGTTGCGACAAAGACATTTAAAACTTGAAATGGATGAAATGCTTTTCTTTATTTACAAAAATTGTATACAAACCAAAAAAAAAAAAATATTGTGTGGTTTTACGAAACCACGATGCAAGTGAAACTTTTTTTCGGATTTTAGGCACTTAAGTAACTGAAAATTTTTGGAAAATTATTTGATTTAGGGTATGAAAATAGAATAGAAAGAAAGGGCTGTGGCACGAATTCACTGTCTGACGTGACGCGCACCTTTGCAACTATTTTTGAATTTCTATTATTGATGGTAATACTTGAATGTTATTTTCATTATTGAATTTGTTGATTATTGTTAAATCGATCATCTGCCTGTTGTTATCTATTGTAACATCACCGTTGGATATTTTTGCACTATTCTCACTAGCTGTATCTTTGTCTATCATTATCAAGTGAACAATAACATTTATATCAATACACTGATCAAAATTCAAATACCAATACAAATATGATTGACAATTAATGACAACTTATAATAGGTATAATAAAACGTTGTCATGGATAGGAAAATAGTTCATTAATTCAGTAATAGCTCGCGCAACAGGCATGGGAAAATGACATGGTATATAGCTTACAATGTGTATACGAGCTCTGCCGAACACTTGCCGATTCCCTGCCGAGAATGTGTTGCATTTAGCGACATGCTAAAGACAGGCCAAAAAATTTGAGACGATGTATAAAAAGTTTCAATTTAAAAATACATATATCAGTAAATGCATTTAAAAATAATTACAATTTTTAGTTTAACAAAATCAACTATTAAAATTTTTCTAATTTTTGAACAATCTCAATACGAAATTGATATTTAAAAAAAACATACTGACCCACTTGATGGCGCAGTGGTTAGAGCAACTGCTCTCTTTGCTACATGCGCTAGTGGTTCTGGGTTCGATCCCCACCGAATCCCTAGATATAAGATTAAAAATTAAGATTCAAGACCTACAGAATATTTCTGTGTGTAAGACAGTCGTGATATGACCATAGATGTTAAAGCGACTATAAACACCCAAAAAAAAAAAAAAAAAAAAAAAACATACTTCTAAAAAATAAAGCATTTCCGTCATTTTAAACCTATTGTGTCCATGTGGACATAATCTTATGGGTTAACCAAATATTTTCAAATTAAGTATTTTTTAAAGTTAAGATATTAAATTTTTTTTAATTAGCATTGGAATCAATTCAATGTGTCAATTTGCTGGAGAGTTGGATTAATACACCATTTGCATTTTGAATGTAGGCTTTTGTTTTGGAAAGAGTTTTATAAAAAAATCCTAGAAACATTTACATATTGTTCTTTAAATTTCTAAAAAAAGCAAAATATTTAGAGCTAACGTAACCTTCTTTTGTTTCTATACCTACCTTCACATAAGATATTCCATAGGTACTACCACCAATTAAATATTATATATCCGTTTGAGTGGCTTTTATCAAAACTTATAAGAAACTAAACTAACTTATTTATAAAAGCATTTTACTGTATACCTGTATCACCTAACTGTAAATAAATACTTCAAAAAATGTATATAATATTTATTTTGTGTAATACTTATAAATGAATTCATTTTTAGGCACAAATGTTCAACTATGTAGACACAGTAACCTATATTGCTTATATAATCGAGTAAATTCACACTAACATAAGTACCTATGTAGTATGCACCTATATACAATACATATCACCGACATCTTTAATAAAAGAGCGGTCTAATCTGAAAACTTATTTTTTTTGATTAGATCACTCTTCTAGTTAAGTCGAGCTATGTATATTTAAGTAGTTGAAATCTTTTAACGCATTATTCTTCTGCACATTTTCTACATTTGCACTCAACTTATAATGCACCATAAGACTCAATAACAATCTATTTTTTGTCAAAAAGTTTCTTCGTTTAAGAATTTTTTACAAATAGTTGTTAATGGAAATTATTTTAACTTATTAGATTCAGGTGTCACATAGAAACATTTAGTATAAAATATCTAATATTGATAATTTATTGATTGTAACCGAATTTTATTGAAATTAATATTGCTTTGATTGCGTCTTTGATGTTTACCGGGCTAAGTTGGAAATGAGATTTTGGTGTTGTTTTAGGTAGTAAAGTTATGCATATTGGGCAACCAAATATTATCTAGCGTCTAACTTTGATAAATATAGCCCATTTGAGTTAACGAGTTAGCTGGGCTTTAACCGTCGCAGTTACGGTGCGTCGTTGCTTTGATCGATAGTGCAATAACTTATATTTACGTCTACAAAGGCTCTTTATTCGTAACTATCAAATTATGGAGAGAAAATAACTTTCACATGTAAAATTATATCTTCTCACTCAAAAGTTCCACAGTTTTTTGCTTATCTCGATGCTTTGTTGTACAATAGGGACTTATTTATATTTTTTGTTCTAATATAACTTGTATTCTTTTTCATCTGAATTTTTAACTTCCATTTATTAGTAGGTAATGTTTAAACCAAACTTCTTTACTTGCATAAGTCAACTAGGTATAAAGCATTTTTGAGAATTAAATAATTAATTTTGAACAAATAATTTTTTTTCTTAGCTACCTATCATTGCCAATTTTGCTGACTATCATTTATCACAGATAACAAATTTAAAAGAGCAGGAACGGTGTTAAATGAAACACTAGATTCTATTTTAATGAAATTATTTGGTTCGGGGATAAACTACAGATAGGTATATAGACATTGTTTTTTATTTCCTTGATATAATGAGCCTTCTTGGATCGTAATATCCTATTTTGATCCTCAAATGTTCTATAAATAATTATTGTTATTTATTGTTGCGTTAAATTCAAAAATTTTTGCTTAAATTGATACAAAGCATATTCGTTGTACGTACTTGAGTGAATACGTTTTAATTTCTTTTCAAGATTAGGTACCTACATTAATACTTTTCATTTATGTTTAAATATTTTTCGTTTGAATTTAATTTATATTTAGCTATTAACAATACAAGTTCTAGCTTAGAGCTTTCAATTGTTTCATGTTTGTTTTTTTTTTGTTTCTGTTTCATGTTTATAACGTAAATTTTGAAAGAAAATTAGATTTTTTTTATAATTTATTCGCAGAATTAAATTGCATTACCAATCAAGGTACCTACAATTTTTAATACAACAACCAAGTGTTATACAGGTTTTTTCACTAGAAATTTGGTATTTTACTTATTAAGTGTTTGTTATACCTACTTAGTAATTAAAGATTATTGACGAAAGTCGTAGTAGAACGAAAGTATATGTATACCTATTTACAAGCAAATTTAATTTATAAATATTTTTTGCGTAGCTGCTGGTAAATTCATGAACATATTTATAACAGTTAGTAAAGGTTACAGTTCGCTTAGTAGCGTAGTTGACTATCGCCCTATACGTCAGTTATCCAAGAGTTGAATCCCACTGAGAGTCAAAGATTTTTTTCATACATTTTCGGATCTATTATAAACAAAGCAGTTGATGAGACCTTAAATAACCACACAAAAAAAATCTAGAAGCGACAGTAGCAAACGAAACATTTATTATTTTTTCAAATTCGCGCAATTTGTTGGATCCGTCACTAAATTCCTTACAGGAAATTTAATTTTCGAAAATACCTTTCCGATAAGGTTCATTGGTGACACAATAGTGGTAAAAAATTAGTGTATGGCTTATAATCTTTTATACCCTTGAATATTTTCTAAACACCAAAAGAGTAACGTTTCCAATTTGGAGTGTAAATCCTGTACTGAACTTTTATCCATTTCTCATAATCAATACTACCTACATAAAGAGGAACAAAATTTTTGATTGCTGGAAGATTAAAAATATTCCTTACAGAAAAGCATGATAAAAACTGTTATGATTTTTATTTTTCAATAATACCTTTACAATGAAAAATTCACAATAAATTTTGCGATGATAGAAGAAAGGTATATAGAATGTAGATTGAACTGAAGAAAAAGTGGATGGGTGTAAATTTAAAATGAAAATATTGCAGCAGAAAATATTTATCTCGTTCTTTAATAGCCTCATCACATAAAATATACTTAAAATTATATTTACACTTTAATCATGGTTTAAGTTTTAATAATCTACAAAAGTATTTTAATTTTGCAATCAAATTTGTTTAAAATTACATCGATTAAGGAATGAAGGAATGATTTTCTTTTGTTTAGTAAAATTTAAAAAAAAAACTTTTATAGGTGAAAATATTTTTTTAATTAAAAAAAATTAAGCATTTATTTTGTTAAAAATATTAATAATATTTTTATTATATATTTACGATACTTAATTACTAAATTATTTTTAATGAACGCACACTACATAATTTCAGAACATAAAATCCATTTTTTATATTACTTTGTGTAATATAGTCGTTCATCTGCATATTTATTTTTATCTCTACTGATATTTTAAATAAAATGCTTACAAACGCATCAAATGCATAAAATGATCATTTATTCAGTCATTTCAATCAGTATAAACTACCTAAAAAAGTAATAATTTATTCAACGGTGAATTGTTTTTTTTTACCAAATCGTGTTTTCCATTCCCAGATTCAAGTTCTTCTTTCCAAACTTGAACTATAAAATATTTATTTGATGTAGGTTTTTTAATTGAATTCTAAGCTTGTGATTTCGTTATACGAGTACAAGCTGCTTATATAAGTTAGTACGTTTTTCATTTTTAATGCATAGAAGATAAAGTTACAACGAAATGTCACAATCAGTCTTGATATATACAGTAACTTTCATGGTAAACATCACAGACATATAGTTGAAGAAAATGTGTTTCTATAGTATAAATAAATTTATCATTTTGGATGAAAAGCTTAAATTGTTTAGCTCGCGTTCAAATTGAATTCCAACATTCTCCTAAACTAAGTTTTCATTTTATTTTTAACTCACATGGAAGCTTTTTAGTTATGAAAAATAGTACAAAAATGTTCGTAATCATATTAACTATTTTAGAATATTTTAAGCTTTTAACTTAGTATGTAAATTTTATTTATGCAGTAAAACTTCGTAGTGTTTAATCACATTTTGTTTACATTAGTCTTCACTTTTCACTATTTTTTTTCTGTCTGTCGTGTACTTCAACTGCTTCAGCTTTCTAATTCTGAACTCACTCTATTTAGTCTTATCGAATTTGAAGGGTCCAACATCGTCTCGTGAACCCTTACTGACATCATCAAGTACAACCACAGCTACTGGATCAGCCCAAACTCCCGATGATGATGATGATGATGACAACGGTTATCGCAATAAATCATTTGCCGGACAAATAACCATACTGCCTAAACTACCGGGAATAATTCCTGTTAGTGGCCATAACTTACCAAGCGGATGGCTTTGAAACCCTAAATTTCATCTCGATTATTATTTATTTTTTATCCTTTATCTAAAATCAAACCCTATATCAATATCTATATACACAAATATATAGAGAAAAAAATCATTTATTTAAAAAATACTGTGTATTTAAAATTTAATTTTATGAAATGTGTATTTTATACAAGTTTGATTTAACATGCTGTAAACTTATTTTTTGTCGTATAATATTTATGTGTTCTAATTATTTATCTCAGGCCTCAGCTACGAATATTTTTAAAAATACATATTCACGTTACTTATTAAGACATTTTATTTGTAGTAGAAAATAAAAATATTTTTATTGTGTAAATACATACTATACGTAGATAGAACTTCTAGTCAATGGTATTAAAATATACATTTTATTATTAAGAACTACTGAACATGGTGATTTCGTTTATTTTTTTTAAAGCCATAACGATGTAGCTTTCAATTTAAGTTATTTTCTTACGTTTTATAGTATTTTGAAGTGTGATAAATAAATAAAAATATTTTTTCTCGATTAGTAAGTGTCAGTTACAAGAACGCTCTCTGTTACAAAAATTGGTTCTAGTTTAATTGAAGATAATTATTTTAGAAAATATATACGAAAACTTTTAATCACCCCTAACAGCTTAAATATTTTTAATGGAGTTAATTTCTTTCTACAGGTTTTCCTTGATTTTTTTTGAAGTTGTATCCTTTCGTTATTTTAAAAATATATCTACTTATTTTTTTTTATTCCTTAGCAAGAAGTAGGTACAGAAAAAAATATTTTCACGCATAACTAAGAAATGTCTCACATATAGTTATATCAAAAAATGCAACTATTCATTTAAAATTTCAATTAGAACACTTCTGGAGAATCACTACTTGACTTGATTTTCAAGCTACTTGGCCTAAAATCTTAAAATCAAGCCAAACTTAAGTCCAATATTAATTTATATATCAAGCATTGCTTTACAAGTTTTTTCAATTACAAATCACCTTATCAATTAAAATTCATTTCAAAAAATGTTCCACTATTCGGCTTGATGAATCCCTAAAAACGTCATAGGTTGGTTTTAGTTCATTGACATAGTGTGTGCGGGACAAAGGGGACCCCGGAAGTAGGTTGTAAAAAAACGAAAATTAAATTTTTTTTTTTCTTAAATCTAATAGTTTTAATTATGATATTTATTTGAAATAGCAGTAGAGTATTCCAAATATTTACAAATTTTGTTTATTTGAGAAAATAAGGGGCGGTAAATTCACCATTCGCCCCGGATGGCATAAATTTAGGCTACGACACTGGTGTGATTATATACGATTGACACATAGCAAAATAAAAATTTTTCAAACATTCTTTTCCCTATAGTAAAATGAATATTTGGCGTTAATACAATTCTATTTAGCTTTTATATAGTAATCGAGGGAAAAGAAAAATGTGAATATGTGATTTTATTTTCTTAGATGAACTTTTTGAAAATAATTTAAATTGTTAAATACATTACATAGAGGTAAAACATATAACTGAGTAAGTATATGTATACTTTTATTTTCTGTAACAAAGTAAATTATTACAGTGAAATATGTTAACATATGCAACTAATTGTAAGAGTTAATTATAGTATTTTGATGTAAAATAAGTTTGAAAACACAAAAAAAAACTATATCGATATTTTTTTATTGTTTTATTGTAAAAATGTAGCATATTAGAATGTACTGTTTACCTATACGCTTTTCTTACATTATTGTTTATAATTTTAAGTTAATGTTATGCTATTTTTGTGACTTATAATTACAATATCGTCAAGTTATAATAGTTTTTTCTAGCATCAACATTTATAATAATTTTTCTTCTACATACCTTTGTTGATATAATATCAAAACGAAATCGCCATGAAAATAACACGGTATTAAAATATTATAAATAGATGTTAGAAATGTTGATTTCTTAAATTTAAAATGATTTTTTGTTTTCATTTCCCTGTAAGGCGATAATTCTAAAGAAACAAGTTATCTATGTACATCTCCTATTAAAAATTGGCCTAAATATAAGTTTTATTTTCCATTTTCCATGCTTAAACCAATATTAATTGATTGATTGAATATTTATTGAAATATCAGGAAATGAATAACAATTACACAGCTTTATTTTGATTTGAATTTCGGATTACAAATAGAACACATTATATTATATTAATTTAAATTTTTGCAGAATTAACGCGCGTTAGGCAACACACTTAACGTGGATGATTAAGTGATTGTAAGCATTTGCATAATACAAAAATGATCGTTATTAGTTTAATATTTTTTTTACAAAAATTCAAATTGATTTCATGAACTATTTTTAAAAAATATAATTGAATAGAGCTGAGGGACCATGAAGAAATAATAAACATTAAAAATATTTACGTATTATTCCTTACGAATTTCCCCGGTGCTATTTCTTCATATAAATTATTCAAAAATATATTTCTTAAAACATGTTATATGAAATAAATCGAAATTTTCCTACCCTAAATTAACAATAATCCTTCTCATATTTTAGCTTTAACACGCATTAATCTGCAAAAATATTAAAAAATGGTTATTATGTAAGTAGAATATAAATTATTTCTTAAGAAAATCAGTCCAATGATTATATTCTAGTCTATTTAGAGAACATTATTTGGAAAAGCTTTTAACAAAAATCTACAAAAATATATTATTACATATTTAGTAAATATATATGAGTATAATATAATTACATTTAATAATTATAAATATTTATCTATGAAATCTAAAATTATCATGTTATATTTCGTTAGTTGAAAAAAAAAAACTTTTTTTTAAAATTATTGGAAATAGGTAAATAAAAAATTGATTATATTAAATTTAAAAATTATTTATGGGTCATCCATAGAATATCCTCATATAATGGGTAGAGAGGTATTGTCTCACATGACGGCAATAAAATAAGTCACTTATGTGACGGGATGTGAAGCATTCTTAAGAATATCAACTTATCAACATTTGTATAGACAAAATATAGGTTTTGTGAGATATTGTTAGGTAAGATATTGAAATACATGTGATACAAAGTGGGGTGGTTAGGTAAGGGAGTAAAATTATATAAATTTAAGGTTAATTATTTTATGGATGACCCCTCGTTATTGATTTAAAATACTCACCGTTCACAAAATAAGAGGCCTTATATAAAACATGTATCGTTAAAAAGGAATGATATGTTACAATTATTATGTGGCGTTAAAATTATTAAAACACTATTAAAATATAAACTTTTATGAATATATATATTTGTAAAATTCATATAAATAACCTATTCACACATTACATATTACATTTATTGTTTTAATGATATTTTCATATTAAATTTTTAAACGATTCTGATCAAGCACCAATTAGCAGAATATTTAGTAATCATTACACTCATACTTTGTTTGATTTTTGTCAGTGTGAATACTTTTAATATATTTAAGTTTGATACAAGATAATATAAAGTATTACTCAAGTTGTTATGTTGAATTATTTCTTATTATTTTTCTTTTTTTGGATGATATTTCTATTATAGTATAATAAAGTTAGGCCTAGCAAAAGAGAAAAGAATTTTTTTGTTGTAAGTATAGATATTGTTTAAGAGAAATAAAATATAATGTCTTGTTCAATATTACTTAAATAAACGGTTATCGAAAACAATATAAATAATGTATGAAAAAAAAAAAATAAAAAGTACAAAAGTATAAAATGTTATTTTTCCTTTCCCTGTTTTTCAGCTTTATATACCGAGTATACATTGTTACAGTTTTTTTTTTAATGCTTGAAAAATATCTAGATTCTTGGTACAGGAAATGCAAAAATTAATTATTGCATGAGAAAGCCACATAATATAACGATTGTTAAGGCTTCATCTTTATACTGATGATTAAACGTTTTAACAGTGTGTTTTAATCTAATAATCTTGTCCTATATTATAATGATTATAATCAGCTAGTTCATTATTATTACGTAAGTATAAAACCTCTTGACTCTTCCTCAATTATATTTTCATTTGCAAAACTGTTGTTCATTAAGTGTGCATTTTTTAGATTCCACAGTTCAAATTTGCAAGTCTTATTAAAAAAAAAACTTTTCTAACTTTTCATTACTTAACTTATGCATGATTGTCAACAAAATACTAAGCAAAAAATCAAGTAGGTACCTCAATTTAAATAAATAGTTATAGGTAGAGGAAAAGTTCATCACAGAATAAAATTATATTTTTAGGTTTTTAGTGTTTTTTTGAGCTTAAAATAATAAATTATCATTTTGCAAAACTTGAATTCCATTGTCAAAGAAATTAAATATAAAAAAAAACTAATATAAAAAAATTAATATAATAATTTCCACATACCTTTTTTTAAACTTTTTCAGGAAGCTGGGAAAGTCTTTGAGGATAAATTGAAGATGCAATCGGAAGTAAAATTTCTAAACACCAACAATTCGTAAACACTGACTTTTTGTAGTAGGTATATTACCACGAATTAAAAAAATAGCCTCATCAAAAGTAGGTAATAGGTAGGTACATTATATTCTTTCAGCTTTATTAAATAAAACTTTAAAAACACAAAAAGGAAGAAATCAACATACTCTTTACGCTTGACAGTAAATATATCACAATTTGCACTTTTTATTAACTAGTAGACTTAGATTTTCGGCACCATATTTAATGATATCTCAACAACCATTAATAGGTCACCTAGTCGGTTCACGATTAGATTGTCGGCCTATAGGTATGTTAGTAGTCCTAAGGTCGAATCCCAATTAACACTAAAAATTTTCATAGGTTTTCGGATTTCCCAGTCACTAGGACGTTGTCAATTGATACCACTATACCAAAAAAATAATAATAATAAAACAAATAAATTGTAATATGATTTTGAAAAATTGTAGTTCAAGTTAGGGATGTTACGGAGCTCCGATTCCGATAAATCGAAACTTCTGATTGTTATTTCACCTCCGGTTTCGACTTCGGTTCTGAAACTCTTTAATCGGAGGTTTTAACGGAGATCGAAGAATAGTCTTTTAATGTCGATTGCCTGCCAATATGTATCGTGTCCACCAGGATCAGTAACAAGCGAACAACATTTTAGTAGCGCTGGCTAATCTATGATCCTTTAAAAATAGTTTGGATTGAAACAAAGCTGCAAAGCTTTTGTTTGTTATGTATAATATTGGAGTCAATTCATTTGATTTAGTTTGCTAACTATAATTAAATCATGATAAATTTTACATTCACTATATACACTATACCTGTTTATCTAGTACTTATTTTTTTAGTAAAAATTAAAGAATTTAATTATATTATGTGTTTGCTTGTCCTTAAAACATGTTTCTTCTACCACCACCTGTGCAACTACCTCCGACCTCGATTCGATTCCGGTTCCGACTCTGATAAACCAAATTCAAAAACTTCGACTCCAATTTCGGTTCCAACAAAGCAACCTCCGTAACATCCCTAGTTCAGGTTATAAGTATAATTCAAAAATTTGAAACACTTAAAGGCTTCTTTATATTAGTTTAATTAATACATTTTATCTATTTAATGACCAAATTCGATAATATCACATGTTTAAACACAATTTATTTAAATTTTTACAACTTTTCAATAATTTAGTAAATCATTATAGTTTAAAAGTTAAAAATTGAGTTAACTTTTCTAAAAAAATATTTTCTTACTTTTTTTAGTATCATTTTGATTATCATTCCAAAAATCCCTGAAAAATCAAAATAAATAACAGTATAAATGTATTTAATTTGAATTGTAAAGATCCTTTGGTAAGTAAATAGTGACGTGTGTTATCTATTGTTGTTCAGATTGAAAACAACTTCCTTCCGATTTATTAGTTCCGGTCGTGTTATTGAATTACTATCTACAATCTTATTAGTCATTTGCAATAAAGAATTGAATCAATCATGTTACCTAGTGATAAAAGCTCATAGAGCATGTTTTACTTGTAGTTCCATCAAATTAGTGCTTACTTTGCCATTCTTTGTGAGGTTTCACCTCCGTTCAATCACAATCTTTTTTAAGATTAATTTAATATATGTTGCGTTTTTTTATTAAAGGTGGGAGAAAAGAAGTAATGGAAGATTTTTTTTAAATTTCTAGCACTGTTTTAGACAATAAAAATTCGCTAGGAATGTGAAAGAAAAGAGATGTGTAAATTGAGGGATATAATAAATAAAAACTTTACACTGTTAGTATTGTTATTTAGCTTCATTATATGCTTCATAGATGAATCTCAGTATGTATTACTGAATTTTGGACGAGCTTCAAACATATTCAAAATCCCAATCTATACAAAATAAAACTTATATGTACTTTATCGCCAAACATTTTTAAATAAATACCTATGGCAGGGATGGTGAACGGTACGCTTACCATAGATATAATGAAAAAAAATGTTTATGGTACGCACAAAAAATGATAATTCTTATTAATCATAATGAGAATATATTTTCTAAATTTATAAAGAATTTTATTCCCAAAATGAATTAGAACACAATAATCCATAAATTGAAAAATAATTTAAGAATAAATATATAGTTTTGATACTATAACTTTACCAACAAACACACAAAAGACATGTAACACAATGAAAATATCGCGATAGATAAAAATGAGCGCCGACAAAATCGCTAACCAATTGTTGCCGAAAAAATTGTGACCATTCTATTTCTTATAATGTACGTATTAGTTTAGAATTTTATCGTGAACAAAGTTTAACAGAAAAAGCCATCAATCGTATACAAAGCATGATTAACAGCACTCAACCCACTAAAAATTCTAAATACATACATTCAAATATGAAAACGTATTGTGTCTGATTCGATTTGAGATTCAAATATTAATATTTGACTTTATTTGGTCTTGATTTCAAGTCAAATTTAGAGCAAGTAGCTTGAATATAGTAAAGGAGCTTTAATATCAAGTCAAGTAGTGAATTTCTAGTAGTTATTATTAGTTTTGATATCAACTTTTTTGTTGATACGCATTGTTTATCACGTTTTTGTTGAGTCGCCTTGATAATGCGCCGTACACCCGTTATTGATTTCATTAGAATTATTTAGAGTTTGTGTAGAATCTTTATTGTTCAATATAATCCTTGATTATTTTGTGATACAATGTTTTGTCGGTAATCGGTAGATATTATTCCGAGTTCCTCATCAGATATTAAAAATTTTGAAATATCTGAGGAAGTTGAAGTGATACCGATTGTATGATAAACTTTCGATTGTGAAATAATAAGGAACAATTCTGAATAATAAATGGTCTCAACACAATTCATTACAAAGCAACTAACTATTAGGTAAAGGTATATTATTGATTCTGAACAATATGTATAGGTAATCAATATTTTTTATAGTTTATAGCCCAGAATAAATTAAAACGTTCACTATTCCTGGTCTATGGTAAATACAAAATCATTTATTTCCTTAGAAACTAATTATTTGTAATGAAACATTTTCTTTAACTGTTTTTTTATAAATAATTTTTAAGTATTAATTGTTAGAAATCTATAAATAGCAAAAGCCTTTTCATTTTAATCAAGCACTTTAAATTTACTTTCATCCAATTTTTAGAGAACAGGGTAATCAAAACAAAATAACTAAAATAGAATTATATATTGTGAAATTAAATTAAAATAAATTACATATCCACAATATAAATAGTTTATTTAAAGATTTTTGTTCTAATCAACATTTAAATTTCGCAATTTCTTTTCTTCATTGCAAAAATTGTTCGTTGAAGATAGAGGTATTAGTTTAAAGAAAAAATCTTTTAAAGGTAACAGCAGCTAAGTATTCACTGGAAAGAATAGACACAATGTATTATTCAAAACTGGAGATGAAATGAGACATTGTAGGCCTCAGATATATTTAACAGGTAAGTTGATGTGCTCTTTTGTGACTCGTAAATACTCGAGGCCATGTGGTCAAGTCAACAATCAACTCGAGACCAAGTTGGATGTTAGTTTATATTTTCTGTTGGACGCCGCGCCGCGCCATAACAGTGACGAACGCCTTCTCAAATCAAGTGTGCTAGAAAATGATTCTTGATCTCGATTGTTGTCATTTTGAATTAAGCAAAAAGTTCTTTTGTAATTTCTAGAAGAGCATTTCATCTTTGTTAAAATGTGCAGTTTAAAACTTATCGTTTAGTTGGAATTTAACGTGAAATAGTGCTTTCCATATTTGTGTAATATTTTCATTAAAAAAAAAGTAAGAAAATAAATTTATGTTGAACTTTTATATGCTAATTTTAGTTAAATCTAGAGTCAACGAATTACTATCGGATATTGGAGTTGTGTCAAAATTTCAATTTTATTTATAACTTGACGTCCTTGGAACAAGACTTAAAATCAAAAATTGAAAAATATTAAAAATTATCCGTTTAAATATTATATGAATGTAAATTAAAAAAAAACTGATTTGACATGCACCAAATAAAAAATATCAATTATTGATCTATCGCTCAGATTCATTTCACTCAGAATCGATCGTTTCATGCATTTATTAAATGTCAAAAGAATTATTATAATTAGTCAGAACACGAATTTGTTATTTTTTTTTTTTTTAATTTGCCATACACATGATAAAATTTCAAACAACGAGTTTCTAAAATTTAATAATACCTTACCACAAATGAAAACATTTTTAAATTTAAATTTAGAGCACAATTTGGTCGTTTCCATGCAAGGTACATAAATGGGCAACATTCTTATCGAATTTTCTTATCAAATGCGAACCTTTTGTGACATAAAAATCATAAGACTTAAAAAAAATAAAAGCAAAGTGTTTATTTTAAGAATAATACATATTTAAATTGTGAACCATATACATGTCCATTTACACCGAGACAAAAAGAAAATTAAAATATTAAAATAATATTTTAAAACAGAATTGATGTCAATCTCCCCATAATGAAAATTCAACCCGTAATGAAAATAAATGTTCCGACTTGCTATCATTCGCAATTTGAATCACTATTGAAAACGGTAATTATCGTATGAATTAATAGTTGTTGATAAATTGAACGTATCCACCTCATCCCATTTATAACTTCCGATTTACAATCGTTGTCGCATTTATAACTTTTTTAATGAATTACAATTGCATATAACGGGAAATGCAATCAGTCCGTTAATAATCCAATGACATTATCTATCATGAAATTGCCTTATTATTAAAAATCGTTTTGTTACTCTTTAATTTATAGTGTTCACAAATATGTAAAATTCTATTGCTGCCTATATTACATTTAATGGTTTAGGTTTTAAAATATGATTGCTTTAACTTGATGGTTTGAATAAATAATTTCGAATATATCAGTGATTGACCGTCCAAAAATAATGCCTTGTTTTAAATTTAAATAAGCCCCAATGTTAAATAAATTCAACTTTTGGTTGTGTTTTGATTAGAACCAGGCTGTGTACATATGAATAAATCTATTTAAAACTAAATAAATAACTCGTATTTTAAATATAAATGTGAAAATATTTAAGAAAAACTCAAGCTAAATGATAACCCATGTTAATTTAATCTGGCCAACTGTTAAATGTGGATTAAAATTTTAAAATTTATGCTTAAAATGTATCAAGGTAATATATTTTTTTAGTGTGGACTGTATTTTGGTAACAAGACTATTAAGGTCTTCCTATCACACCTACGAATGAAATTTTATTGTAATAAATTTATCAAGTTGTGAAGAATTTAAACTACACACATACAATTCTTTAGATAAGTATGATATTCATGTTAAATACTGGTAATAAACTATAAATATATGTTTAAAAAACGTGCTTCGTTATTTTCGGGTTCAATATTAAAAATAGATAATTGAGAAATCCTCGACACTATAATATTTATATTTTTGATATTAAGAAGATTGTTTAAAGTTTTGGATTGATTTCATAATATTTTAATGTTTGGTATACATTCAAAAATCCAATCCTTTTTAATATTAGTTTTTAACTAATCAATTAATGTGTATGTAGATTATAGAATGTTTGAAAAATTTAAAAATAAACAACTTTAATAGTTTTTTATGTCAAAGATATATGACTAGGGACAGATATACAAGATTTGTGTAAATAAATATTAGAAAAGAGAAAATGATGGTTTTAGATCTAAGAAGAAGAAATAATTTTTCTGGATATTAAGAACAAGTTCTCAAGCACTTAATGGCAAAGTCACGTTTTACTTTACAAAAAAATAATAAATATGTCTATATAAATAACACCTAAAAAAAATACATAAACTTAAATTTAAATGAAAGTCAAAACATTATAAGTACCTACTACTTATATACTTTATAATTATTTTTGATTAACTTAATTTAGTTTTGATATTCTTAATATTTTTAGTTATTATTCGTTTTCCATCATTAGGAGATAATTTTTGATTTTATTAGCTATAGATAATATACACTAAGATAATACTTATACCACCAGCTTCTTGAATCTACCTAAAGATCTCTATTAGACTCTAAATAGACAGTCGCTAAAGACAGCTAATGTTAATGCGACTCAAAATAAATTAAACAAAAAAAACAAAAAAAAACTTATAACTTATAAGGCTAAAAGAATCCGAGGGTTGAGGATATCCGAAATTACAACTCAAATTTCAAAGAAATTCGTAATTACAGAAAAAAAAGTTAATATATGTAGTTGGAATTAGGCTATTTATAAGTTTTAAGTAGATCAGAATATTGGAATTTATCTATGAAAATAGCTATTTTTTCAATATCCCTAAAGTAGGTATTCTCCTTTCTTATGGTAGATATAAAGTTTCTTTAATGGAACTGAATTTGGAGTTAAATTCAAAAGAACTAAGTTTCAAATATTTCTATAGATATGTAAAAACTAAAATTATAGAACGTGTAACATTTATAGATAAAGTTTGTTGTTCTGGTTTTTGGGTGTTAAAATCAGTGATGACTAAACTTTTAAGAAAGCTAATTGTTGGCCTCACAACAGTCATATCATAACTATTTTTATTACACTATTATACAATATTTTAAGGTCTTATTAAGACTAAATTTAATTAATTACATTTCATCAAACATGTTTTTAAATTTATTAAAGTTAAAATGTTTTTCATTGTTGACGTAGCGATTAGATTTCTTAGATTTCCACCCCACGTTTCAGTGGTGCTGCGTTTGATTCCCAATAAATCCTAGATTTTCTTAGAATCAGACTCGTAACGTAGGTGGCGCAAGCGGTGCCCCGCGACGAAGATGCCGCACGACAAAAGCAGTGAACAATCGTTTTAACCTTGAAAACTCTGTTAGTGACGCAGTAATGCATTTAATGTTGTATAACTCTATAATTTCCAAGATATTTCAAAGATGATTTTAAGAAGGGGTGAACCATTTTATCCCTTCGATTTGGGCGCCGTAATATCACACTACAAGTCTCCATAGAGTTAATAAATTTCTTCCAATTCGTGGGTCTAGGTAATCGTGATACGACCTTAGATGTTAAAGCGATTAAGCAGTAAAAATCACTATTTATATTTACTTTTGTTTTAGGCGCTATACGTAAGCCACTAACGCATAGGAAGGAAAGTATACTCTTAATTTAGGTGATATTATAAAGGGAAAGGAGATGTGAAATATAATATATTTCTCTTTGGAAGGAAGTTCCTTTACTGGGCTTACAATTAGAGTAAAATTGTGGAAAGCATCACGGAACGAAAAAATGATTTCCCTCTCTTTCTCGTTGATTTTAATTTCTCTCTTTATTTCCCTTTCTATCTTCTTGTGATTACTGCTTGCTTACAGTGATTGGTGAAAGGAAATGTACCGAGTGAGAGAGGAGAAATAGAAAAATAGAAAAGAAAAGAAGAAAAATATAATTAAATCCAAAAATTAGTCGCCACTGGTCGAAATATTAGAATAAACTTGGACAAATTCGGAAGAACAACGTTGTAAACATTTTAGTTTAATGAGTCAATCGATATGATAACTTGTAATAGCTTATTTCTTTGATAAACTGTTGATATAATTTCTTAACTTAAATATAAATCAAGATTATTTATTCAATAAATTGGCAAAATTTCAATCTTAAAAAAGATAATTTTATTAAAAATAAAACAATTTTTATTCTCAACTTAGTGTTGCTTACTTATGTTCTAAAAAAGCAGTTAAAATAATAACAATTTTAAATAAAATTTTTACATGTCTGATAGTCGTAATAAATAATTTAAGCGTGTACTTATAGAAAATATCCATAAAAAACCATTTGTCTCTAAAGGAAATGGATATCCATGCCATACGTAATATGCACTTTTTTGTAAAGTATCAAACTATCTATAAAAATGTGCAAGTCCATATTTGTTGCATTCAGTTGCAAATATTTATTACGGAAATATTTTATTCCACTCAGAAAGAAAGAACGTAATTAAAAATGTTCAAAAAAATCTTTGTTTAGTTTTGGCATGCAAATATTGATTTATATTATGAGTCATGTACAAATATATATTATTCTTCGTGGAGGTACTTGTAATTAATGCTGTATTTGTATGATGTAATTTCTTTTCTGTAGCAATATTTAAAATGTACTCACTGAAACAAGAAATTTGCAATTAATAGTCTCGCTTCATTTAATTAGGTATACATACATTTTCCTAATTCAAACTAAGCCTATTTATGTGTCTACATATTTAAAGTGTTATCTGTAATTGTGAAAAACATGAATGCTTCAATTATGTTTAATCACAGTTCAAATTTAGATACCTTCTCCTTTATTTGTCGTGGGTTTTAAAATATTTAAACCATATACAAATCTAAATTAATTTTATATGCTCTCGAAATTAAATATAACTTCATATATTTAAATGTTCGAACGCGCATTCGAATATATTCAATATATTTACTACCTACCAAGAATGAGGACGTTAAACTTTTATTGTCATATTAGCGACAATTATTCATTTAACAAATTATTGTGTAAGAATTTTTGAGCATTTTATTAGAAATTCTTAAATAGAATATAGGCAAGTAAAAAAAATCATTTTAATGAGTTACAAGCGAATGCCATTATAATATTGTTTTTGTATTTTTTTAACGAGGGGGCCATTGAAATAATATTTTTCAATTAGCTAAAAGCAACTTTAGGTAAGATTGTAGAATCACAGATACCTATGTAGATATGATTCATTGTCTAAATATTAGAAGATTAACTCCTAAAATGATTGTAATTTCCTGTATTATAAACGATCAAAATTCAAAAGTTTTATACTTGTAGTATGCAAAACTTTCCTTTAACACTTTTTCAGAAAATATAATTTTGTTAATATATTTTACTATTACAATTTCTTAAATAATACTTTCAAAATATGAATGAAAATGTACAAAAGGTATATAATATATACATAAGAATGATACATTAATTTATAAATCGTTTTAAAATTTCTCCACTATACTTTATATGGTATTGATTCGAAGTTTATTCATTGATTGTTAAATTATCAATTTCACTTATAATTGTACTTTCTTAACTAAAATTCAAGAAGAAATAAAATACAATTAATCAAATATCTACCTGTCAAAGTATAGAAACTATTTTTTTTTATCTTTTATACGATGTTTCTTTTCAATAAAAGAACAACCTTTCGTATGAAAACTTGAATAGAATGAAATACAAACGATCATTGAAAAGATTCTTTGAACCCTTTCCTTAATGTAGACAAAAGATTTTCCTTAGACACTTTGTTGAGGGTTTTTTTTTTGCTTCTACAGAATTTTTAAATAAATAAGTAGTTTTTTTTTTCTTTTCTGTAATGTAATCTTCGTTTTCTATGAATAATTATAAATTAGGATTTAGAAACTGTATTTGCGACCCAAAAAAGATACACCTACATATATATATTTTATTTTTATTTTGCCATTACACTGCTTACTTTTATATATTAAAACTAAAATTATATAGACACTTACATATTTGTGAATAATGTATTTTAGTAGCTACCTTCCTTTTCGAAATATATGCGTGTATACACTATACTTTTATCTAAAAAGCATAACTTTTTTTTTTATTTATAGACATTTTAGTAAGCTTATAAAGTTATTTCATCTTTTCCTTAAAAGTTTGATACAGTTGCCAAAATGCAATAAAAAAACGAAGCCCTTATAGAATCACTTTGTTATGTCAATCCGTTTGTCTTGCAGGAACAGATGAAGCTATCAAGTTGAGATTCATATCATATACCAAAGCCTAGGAGTCAGACTCCTAATGTTTTTATAAAACTACTCGTACCACTATTATTTAATATATAGCTGCAGTAGCGACTAGCATCTTTATAACTTAAATAATGCTGATTGAATTTTTATTTTGCTTTTACAATCCAATTGTCAAATGCCTACAATCAGGAAACAGTTTACGTTTTCTAACTCTAATAGTACAAAAATATTAAAATAAATTATGTAGAGTATCTTTTAGTTTATTTTTGTTGACAATTCTTGGAGCTATTCTAGCTTTATACTTCTTCTAAATAAGCCTATAGTGAGAAACTAGAATGTCATATCTCTGCAAAAATTGTAGTCCCTTGGAAAATAAAAATTTCAATCTTTTAAGCTAACCCAACCAAAAGATACAGTCATTAATCCCGAATATTTTGTGATTCTAAAATTTTATACGGGGCTTCCCGTTGATCAATAATAATTTAGTATAGGAAGCTAGACCTCATGGTACAATTTAAGTAAACAGTTCGAAAATTGTTATTTGAAAGTTGTATTACAATGAGAAAACAATAATTGTAATAAAAAAATTATATACTGAATATAAGTGCATATACCTCTAGCTAAGCAAAGTTTCAATTCGAAATTAAAAATTAAAAAATTAAGATAAATTTGTATTAATTTAAGTAGGTACATTCAATCCGGGACGTATGGTCACCTTAATTACTGTTACTCACATGAATGTGTGCCTATTTCTTATTTTAACATTATCACGTACATATTTATTTTACCTACCAACATCTAAAATTTAAATTATAATAAAATATTTTATTTCATTCATTTCTTTTTCCTCCAAAGAGAAAATATTGAAGAACAATAGCGTTTATAATACTAGGTCACTACTTAAAATGCTTTTAACATATTTACTAGTAATAATTATACTAATACAAAACGGAAACTAGCATTTGACTGGCTCAATTTGTCTTTATAATTAATTATATATTTAATGCAACAATCGTAACAGATGAGTTCATTTTGTCATTTTATTTTATGTGTATATATTGTATAACATTTTATTTGACATTAAGTGCAAAGAGTAGTTCTACATTATCTATATAGTAACCGATTTTAAACGATTGTTAACAAATTTCATAACACCTTTTTTAAAATGTTAAATGCCTTAATTTTTAATGGTTATTATAAATGCATTAAAGTGGAAGTAAAACGCACTACTTGGATTATTCTATGATCAAGTGAAAATGACCGGCAACTTTTGTAGCAGTCACGCCTTTCGATCAGGAATTAATTGAACTTAACTTGCTCTTGTTTTCTTCCAGTCTCATTGATGACCTGGAACGTTAAAATATGAATTCTCCGAAATTTTTTTGATGATCAAAGCAGAGTCATAAGAAAATCAAGAATTATATATGTGTGTGTAGGCCTTTGGCTTCTAATTCATTGACGAGTCCTTTCCATTTCTTCCTGTCCTTTGTCATTTCCCTCCAGCTGCTTCCTACAAGTTCCTCCACGTCAGCTTTCACGGCTTCAAACCACTTTTTCCTAGGTTGTCCTCTCCTCCTTTTCCCACCTCCACCCTCCAGCAGTACACTTTTTGCTCATATTTTTTCTGGCAGCCGCATTACATGTCCCAGCCATCTAACTCGTTGTACTCTTATTTTTTGAGTTATTTTGGGCTTGTTGAATAGTTCCATCACCTCTCTGTTTGTCCGCCTGCGCCACAACTCCTCTGTGATTTTTACCCCTCCAAAAATCCTTCGCAACACCTTTCTTTTCCATATCTCCAGTTTGGCTTCATCTTCTTTTCTCATAGTCCAGGTCTCACACGCATACAGGACTGTTGGTCTTATGACGGTCTCGTATAGTCTTATTTTTGCCACTCTTGATAAATTTTTTGATCCCAGTACTGTTGTAAGTGCCCCCACTGCTCCGCTTGCCTTCAGAATCTTCTCCTTTATCGCCTCGTCTTCGCTTCCTCTATTTTTGACCACCACTCCCAGATACTCGAATTTGTTCACTTTCTCGACCTTGTATACCTTTCCTTCTGCTCGGAACTCCACGAACTCATTCTCCTTTACCACATCCACTCCCATTTCCATATACTTTGTTTTTTTTTTTCATTTATATGTAAGCCGTACTTTGCGCTTCCATCTCGAATCCTCTGAATACTCTATGCAGTTCCTTCTTTGACCTTGTTAGCAAAACTACATCATCGGCATATGTCGGATGTCGGATCAGTCCTGTCCTCTGGATTCCGCTTTTCCTTATGATCATATCCAGGACCAGATTGAAAAGGTCCGTGGACAGAGGATCTCCCTGTCTTAGATCTCTCTTGATGTTAAATTGTCTCGTTGTTCCGTACATTCTGTACGGAAGAATAATAATTGTACTTATACTATGAAGGCTATGGAGCCAAAAGGAATAATATCTGAATGTATACTATGAAGGCTATGACGCCATGACAATAAAACAATATAGCGAATTAACGTTAAATAAAATATATAACAACAAATTAGTATTGAGTGAACCATAAACATGAAAGGACATAAACCCAGAATTGGGACTGATCGAATATAATAATGATCCATAGAGGAATGTTTCTTCATATACAAAAGAACGTGATATTCTTTATATATATTTTTGCTTATATTTAACGCTGCTTTATAACTAATTGCTATTGAATTCAATATCATAATATGTCAATTGATTTGTAAAACAAATATCTTATTGGTTGTAATTGGGTATATTTGGGTTGCTGTATTGGGCGACAGTATGGTTTACGCGGGCCCGCAATTTGATAACTTAAGAATGATTATGCTGTCGTCCGGCCACGATCCATTTCATCATGCAAAATCATCCAATATCCATATCATCATATCATCCATATCCAATACATGTACGTCAAACGTACAATCAAAACAACATGATTTCACACCGTACATAACCTGTTGAGAGCCTAGCTAGCTCCCAGGGGGGTTCAATTCGGGCAAAGCTGACCGGGCACTCGGAGAACCGCTCTAGCGATCCATGAACGAACCCCAATGTACCACCATACACAAACTAAATAACTTCACATTATCAATCAATTCATGGTGCAATCAATAAGATCAATAGTAAATTTCAAAGCTATGTAATAATGATAATAAATCGGGTTTTTTATGCCATAGTGCTTTTTCCCGTAAAATGGTGTTTTATTTACTAATTATAAATTATTTAAGAACTACGAGAAAACTCCATGTTGGAGGATTTTCGACGATACAAGTAGCTTCCTTCCACCGCAATTCTATTGTTCGTACTGACCAGTGTCATTTTTATCAGCCTTGTTAGCTTTTGGGGTATTCTTAGTTCTTCCATCGCCTCATACAGCTTTCTACGCACTATGGAATCATACGCCTGTTTGAAGTCAATGAAGAGCATATGTAGGCTCAGATCTTGTTCATAGCTTTCATTTTGGAGCATTTTAAGCGTGTACACTTGGCCTATTATAGATCTTCCCCCTCTAAAACATCCTTGATAAATTATTTCTTTTTCGTACTTGTTAAGTCTTTTGCGTATTAGACTTGCTAAAATTTTGTACGTTGTGTCCAACAGCGCAATTCCTCTGTAGTTTTCGCAGAGCGTTTTGTCTCCTCTTTTAAAAATAGGGCATATAATGGCTCTATTCCATCCCTCCGGCATTTTCTCTTCTCGCCATATTTTTTTTTATTAGATGGTGCACTCTTTCGTGGAGTTTTTGTCCCTTTTCTTTAATAATTTCCACTGGTATGCCACTCTCCCCTGCACTTTTGTTGTTTTTGACTTTTTTTATTTCTTATTTTTTTATTTCTTCTTTTATCTCTTCCATCGTTGGTTCTTCCTTTTCTCGTTCATCTACTCTTGGTTAGTCTGTGTTCTCTTCCATGGTAAGCTGTTGTGGAGCGTCTTCTTCCTCGTTCAATAAGTCTTCGAAGTACTGTGCCCATCTATTTAGTTTTCCATTTTAGTTCCTCTATCAGTAGCCCATCCTAATCTCTAGAGTAAATAGCTTTAGCCTTTCCAGTTTGTTTGTGTTTTTTTGTGTCTTGGTAAAAGTTCCTTAATTCCTTATTCACGAAGTGTTCTTCTATTGATTGTAATTGGTTTTGCAGTTTCTCTCTTCTTTTTTTTGTCTGCAAAATCGAGAATTATCAAAACTAAAATACCATTGATTTTTGAAAATACGTTGTATATCTATTATCCTCTATCTGCTATCATACACACAGAATAAGGCTGTCTTGTTCTTGCTTTTTGCTTTTTGCTAGGAGTTTCAAGTATGCACATTTAATAATAACGGAGACAAAATTGTAAAATTAAATCAAAATATAATCAACCCAAACTCAAAACACAATCAAAAATCGAAGATATATTTTGATAATGTCATGTTTGAATAATATAAACAATTTTAAATTTCTTCTTGGTTAAAATGTTGACTTGAACTATGATAAGTTAAAGCACTTGTAAATTGTAAATCAAAAATTTTGTTTTTTTTCTTCGTTCGTTATAAACAAAACCCAAATGTAGTTTTTTTAATTTCTCTTTACGAGACTGAATATTCTACGAATATCAGGCATTTTGATCAGATTTTATTTACAATATTTTAGAGACATATACAAAACAAATTAGACAAACGTTTTATGCAGATTTGTCTATAGTAGGTACTTTTTTAGAATACCTACGAGTAAAGTTATGCTTTATTAGTTTCTGTAACTTTCGTATTTCAATGCCTTAATAATTTGATTTACAATATTAAAATATCTTGGAGTCTACGACTACTTACAATATCAAACAGAAATCAATCAAATTTATTTTTAATTTTTAATTAAATCTTTAAAAATTAGTTAGATTACTACGATTCTGAACCGATTTTGATACATATAGATTAATTATTTTAAAAAACAGCTCTGTGGCGTAGACAATTCCATTTGGTTTAGTTTGATGCTGTTTTTGTGTTTTCAATTCGAGCAAATTTTAGAAAGTATGCCCAACAAGGCAGTCCGAGCCCATCACGTACCGAGAAAGATTGGATCCTTTCTCGGATTGTTTAATTAATTAATAATTACACATAAGTACCTATAGTTATTTATTATTGTGGTGACTGTTGAAACTTTATAACTTCAATTGGTTGGTTCTATTGTTAAAAATTAATATGAAAATGGTTAAACTTATAAACATTATAATTAGTACCTAATTGATAAATAATTAATATTAAAAATAAAAACTGCGTTACAGCTCGTTATTGGTTACTAACGGTGTTAAATGCACAATTTTTCTAAAACAATAATCATTTCAAATTTAAATTTATAAAAAACATAAAGCCAAATAAAATAAAATTAATTAATTAATTTACATTTATGAGAATATAGAACATGTTTGTTTAAAAGTTCACTAACAATAAGTACTCACCTACTTTCCGCGAAACAATCCAAAAACTTAACTTTGATGATAAAAACAAGTTTAATTTTCTCATGAATAGTTATAATTATTGTTTATTAATTTCTAGGTGTTTCATTATAGAATCATTTTATCTTATAATACAAAACTTATTTAGTGTTAGATGTAGATATAAAATATTTTTATTCAAATTAATAATATGTACCATCATACATTTTTAGAAACATATTGTTCAACATAACTTTAAATCAAAAATTACGTAATATTTTTATTTTTTTTTTAATTAGCGTTAAAAATATCTCCATATCATACTGACTTATACTTAATTTTACCATTATGCAAAATCTACTCGTATATAATGATTTATTCTTTATAGGAACAAAACGCACTGTACATGGAACATGCATATATATATTCATCTTAATACTATAGGTATATACAATTCGTGTAGGAGATAGAAATGTATGTAGTATTTAAAAAAAAATTATTTTATACTAATCGTATGGAAAGAAGTAACGTAAAAATATTTTTATATGGTACAAACTTTCATTGGCTTTATTCATTACTATAGGTAACCTTTAATGTTAACGAATAATCAATCATATTTTTTTAGAAATTAGAATTTAATTGGCAAGGTTTTTATTTCATTACCTCCTTTGATATTTCACAATTTAACAAACATTGCAAATAAATTTAATTAATCTCTAATACTATCCAATAACTTAAAAATTATTTACGAGCAATCAATTAGCACATTTATGTAATTACCTATTTATGCATTGTATAAGCATCATTTAATTTAACTTTGTAAATCTAATAAATGATAAATGAATCTACATGCAGATGTAACGAACCTTTGCTTTTGTAATTTCCTTTTTCGTTCATTTTAGAATTAAAAAAAATAGTCCATTACATTTAATTGAGTTTATTTGTATACTTTATTTTATAATTTAATTTTTTAAATGAAGTTCTTGGAGATTGTCCTGCTGTTTACAATGAGGTAATTTTAAAGTTGTATTAAACAGAGACTTATTACTTACTCATTTAGTTAAATTTTACATGAACCAAGTCATGATAAGCCACAAGTTAGTTTTGTCTTTGGTTTTATTAAAGAATATTTTTTTGAAACAACCCCATAATTATATAACGGCATAACAAGTGAAAGCGATAACAAAAAAAAAACTATTCGCCGACTCTAATTGAGTCTTTTTTTCCACTCTAAATCCGTAATATTATCATGTGATATATTATCTCTATGATGTTATATAAGTTAACTTATAAATAAACTTAAATGTTCTGTTCATCTCCTGCTCTAAGTTTTTACTTTACCTATAGGTACTATGTAAAATGCACTTTATTTATGTTGTATTATTCTTTCGCCGATTACAAGCAATATTTGAAATCTATATAATTTATTTATTTTCTTTTATTTCGTTGTACATAAATTGAGTCTATACTTATTGTTTATAAGAGAATATATAGGTAATACGAGTAATTTATATGTAGGTACATGTCTTATAACAATTCTATATAACAACTATAATAGATACTAACAATTTCCACAAGATATAATTTCTCGAAAATAAGGCTATTACGATCAAAAAAATTTTTAGAGTATTATTACAGTTATAGGTTACATAAAGTCATAATTTAAAACGTCTTTGTTAGCTTATAGATTGAGCGAAAACGTTATGGCGCTAAAATTAACATAATTTATTTCTTCACTTGCATTTACATTAATTTTGCTTTAAGGAATTCTTAACACTTCATTGTGCACGCAAATACCATCATTTATTAGAAATTTAAAATGTCTAATAAAGATCAAATAGTTCTAATATGATTGCGATAGAATGATTTTTAGAAGAGTTAATTTGTTCATTTTTTTCATATGAGAGTTTAGTTGTAAAAATTTTCCCAACAATTCTTCATCAAATTAACTTTCTTTCTTTTTGTTTTTATATGAACTCTTCAGTAAAAATACAATAATGTTTGTAATTTCTTCTGATTAATGTGGCCACATAAATATATTTAAGTTCCCTGAATTGTTTCACGTAACTGTGTATTGTAATGTTCTGTGAAATCATAATAATTGTGTGGACAAGAAAATAAATAATATTTTCTATGTATTACGATTATATGTAGAATACGGAATAATATATGTACCTATACGTACAGAAATAAAACTGAGTAAATAAAATATTCACTTGTCGTAAGTTTTTTTTTTTTTTACTTGAGTGTATTATTAGATATAATATAGATTTATATTTAAAAAAATATACGTACACACTATAGGTACGAAAACTAACTGTCCCATTAAAATAATGAATCATATCGATAATGTTAATATGAGAATTTATACTGTATAAATTGATAGAAAATAATATTACAATTCCAAACAAGTTGGATTCTTTCTTGTGTTCATTATTCGAAACCATGTCACCAGACATAATACATTATTTATGAAATTAAATGACTAAAGTTGGTCATATAAATATAAAAAAAAATTCACATCATTCTTCGGTTTATTCGCTCAATCGCTACCGTTTTACAGTTGACTGAACCTTTCATCGTATAATTTAGAAATTACGGAAAATGTAGAAGTGTATTACCATGTTCTACATCACATTAATCTCGGATTCTATGTACAAATACTGGAGATTTTATAACGGTAGGGTTGACTTGGATTTACACGATTTTCACTGTTATTACTTCTTATATCTTATGAAGGTGAAATCAATATAATTATTACTAATACTTAATATAAAATAATACAGTCCTCTATTGAATTGAAAAAAGTAATTAGTTTATTAAAGTAGAGTTTTTGTTGCGATATTATCTAATTGTTCTCGATATTTTTGTTATCAGATTTTAAATTCTCACTTTATTATTTACTAGCCTATTATCCTATTAGCATTTTTTGCTAAGCGTTCTTAATACAAACTGCATTATTCCAATCAAATTCGAATCTATATCTTTCAATAAAAGTACATTTGAATAAATTTCTTTCAACAATTTTTACAGAAAAAGGTAGTTGCAATTTCACAGAAACCGTGAAACCATATAAAATACCAAAAACATTTTCTATTGAATCCCATATCCACTAAACTATCAGATACAAAAATCTACTTTGCTATAAGGTAGCACCTTTCTTCCCTTATAAAGACAAACTTTTCCATTTCCAACTGTTCTGCAAAAAAACATACATTTTCTATTTATATAAAATATTGGTTGTAACTAGATTCCTTCATTGTAAATTTCGTCAAAATCCGTTCAGACATTTATACTGGAAGAAGTTATTTATCGCACAGGAACCGTACATTTCTCCAGTAGTGAAGTTCTCCATTGCTTCATGAACTATCTCTGTATCTAAATCACAGTAATTTGTCGCTCTGTTTTTGCATGCCAAAAGCACAAAGTAAAGAACATTATATTTTAAAGTATCTCACAGGAACCACATATTTTTTTCAAAATAAAACGTTGAGTGTGTTCTTTTTAAAAACTAAATGCATCATTATACTTCATTGGAATAGATTAGTTGATATTCTATACAGAAGTAATGAACTTTTTCAATATAAAAAGTAGCTTCTTGCACCCAAAGAAATATAAACTATCCCTAAGCAAAAAAAAAAAATCACTTCAATTTATTGATGCCTTTCTTCTACTTTGTGATGAACTATAAAAGGACAAACACACATTCGCATTTATAATATATCGTATTTTTTAGGTACGTATTAGCTAACTTAAAGATTCGTAAATTTTTAAATTATTTTTTACATAATGTAGGCACCCCGAATTATTAAAAAAAATCCTTTTAGTTTAATACACGAAACAACCGAATATAATCGAATATTTTAATGAGCGTTTTTTAGAATATCTGGATATAGCACCAATAGAACCTTTCTTCATCCTTTATGAAGGTGCGAATACTTCTAGTTGGGAAACTCGATTTAACTATAAAACTTAGTTTGTTTTTGCTTTAGATCCTGAAATTATTCATTTATCAAATAAAATCATTTTAATAAAATGAAAAATATGAATGGCTCTAACAATAGTGTCGTGATTATATAATCTCTCTACTCTTTTAAATCAAAATAGTGACTTTCGACTATCAAATAATGACTATTCACTATTTTGTAGTGAAAAGTATACCACTATTTGAATTTAGTGGTATACTCTGTACTGAAAAATAGTGAATAGTCACTTAAGTCACTATTTCGATTTAAGAGAGTACATCAAATCTCAATGAAAGTCTCAAAGTTTAGATAAACTCTCTTAGAAGAAACGATCTTAAAAAATGTTAGTAAATCTGAGTCGTTGAAAACGAAAAAAATATATTATTCTGTTTGAAAATTCGTTCGTCCACTGGTCAGGCGATTTCTCGACCTCTGTTCACCCGTATTTCACGAAATTTGGTACCAAGACATTTATAGTAATTTAATTGTGCACCTACTCTTTTTGCAATTTAATCGATTATACCAAACGGTATCGATACTACTATATTTCCAAATTAACAATTAGAGTTGCCTTATTTATTTTAGCTTGCAAAAAAAAATGTTATATGCAAAAAATGTAACTTTTGGAAGAATCTTTTTAAATAAACAAACCTACATTCAACAAAATGTATAAAAGTTTTTAACTTCTTAAAATGAGTGCATAGTTTTGCGTAGTTTTTGATTTCTAATTACTCTTATTAATTATAGATAGTATAAAAAATGATATAGTATGAGTAAAATTTACAATGTTTTTTTTTTTATTTTAAAATATTTAAAAAAAGTTATTGAAATCATAGAGAACTTATGTTAACTAATAAGTTACATTATACTTAAAACAATTAACTAAAATTAAAGTACCTATTTAATATTTAAAAAAAAAGTAATTATTATACTTACTTCTTTTTTAAAGGTGTTTTTTCATAAAGTTAAGTCTTTGGCGAAATTTTATTAAAGTGGAAATGAATCGAGTCAAAAATTTAATTTTTTTGATATGAAATTGTCCATCTATAAAAAAAAATTATTTTTAGAAGTTCAAACTCTATAAGTAAATATATTAATATGTATACATATGTGTGCATGGTCATACATCGATATACCTATATATCATTTTATAACATTATGAGAACATGATAACATTTAACATATTGTACAACATCTCTTTTTTCAGTAAAAATCCTTGACTATGAAAGATATTTTCTCTCGTCACAATATACAAATATTGATTATGCATAGAGATGTTATGTGCGAAGTAATTTTATTTTCATTAACTTCTTAATAATTAATATTACTTTAAACAAAGTTAGTTACATAATGACAATCCCTGTACATTTATACATTTAATATTTGAGTGATAAAAGTGTTTTATTTAATTTCAGGTCATTTTGGTGAACATTCTGCTATAAAGTATAATTAACAATGAGTAATAGCGGTTATACTTGCGTTCGGCATATATTTTGTTGGCTAAATATTATTTTATGGGTAATGCGTGTTTCATATAAATCATTCAAAAAGTTACCGTGTGTTTATTATTTTAGTTGGCTGGTGGATGTCTTCTCGGATTAGGAATATATTTACATCTAGAATATGAGGGATATACTTCGTTGGTACCTCAATATGCCTTGGCAGGAGCAGATATTCTCTGCATCGTTATTGGAATTATTATGTTTATTATAGCATTCACAGGATGCTGTGGTGCTTGGTTACACTCACGATGCCTTTTAGTGTTTGTATGTATTTCTCTTCTTTTATTTAAAATTACATAATTTACATATTATGTTATTTTGTTTTTCTAGTATTTTATATTGGTGATTTTAATGTTCATATTAGAATTCGGAACTGCATCACTGGCGTTTGTTTTTAGAGATGGCTTAGGACATGTTATGCGTGATGAATTATTAACAGGCATAGAGCATCACTATAACAGATCCGAATCTCAAAATCCCAATAGTTTGGTTCAAATTTGGGACCATGTACACACAGAGGTAATGGGTATGCAATAAGACATACATATTTATATCTTAAAAAGTCTATACGAAATGTATTCCCTATAATTTATTTTCTAGTTCCATTGTTGTGGTGTAAATAATTATGTAGATTGGTATAAAATATCTGCATGGCCAAAAGAAGACCGAGTTCCTGATTCATGTTGCATGCCAAATTTCACATTTGAAGGATGTGGTGTGAAAATAAACGATAAAACTCCAGATCACTGGTGGCCAAAGGGTTGTTCAAATCGCGTTCAAATGTGGCTAGTACAACGATTGCATATATTAGGAATAGTGGGTTTAATTATTGCCTTTGTCCAGGTATATTTGAATCTTTTAATTGAAATAATTTTAATATGTCTAACAACTTAATTTTTACAGCTTTTTGGGTTAATATCGTCAATGTTATTATTTTGTACAGTTCGACATCGAAGGACATCCCATACGTACAAAGCGTACGATCATTCAACTTGAAGTTACCAAAGTTAACGCAAAAAATTAATACATAATACAACAAGAATAACTTGTAACTCGTATAATTTTTTTATTATTTATTTTGAAAATATGTTGATTATAAATATATTTATAAACAAATATATGCCATTGATTCATCTAAGCTATAATAAAATTAGTTCAATTTCTTAGAAACATTATTTCTAAAAGTTTCTAATAAAATACATTTTTCATCTTTTTTTTATTCGAAAATTTCTAGAATTTTTCTTTTTATTAAAAATCATTTCCATTGTGGTCAATTGCCTTAATAACTATAAATTATCAATTATTTTTGTTCAAATTAAATAAGTTAATTACATTTTTAAAATTTAATCAACTTAGAAATTGTTTTAAAAAGTTTTACATTTATGAGAAAATAATAGAACATGATAATATTTGGCAATTTTATACTCTCAATAAATGCCTACCCATACGAACAACACTTTAAAATAAAAATACTGTATATACGTTTTAAAATGATATTAAAAAAATGCAATGAAGTTACCAATAATCAAAATGGTTATTAAAATGAATAACAGAATAATCCAATTTTGAATATTACAATAAAAATGTCATCGTGCCAAAAATATGTATGTATTAAATTTTTACTATATTAGTGATGCGTTTTTAGCACTCAACAAATTTTATGTTTATAGCTACCAAATATTAAAAAAATATATAAATATACATATAAATACAATTTAAAAAAGTAGACTCAGTAAATTCATTTTTTTAAATCCCCTCTTCTTCAAGACATTTTGGAGTAATTCCAACATTTTAGGGAAAATAGTTTTGCTATAAAAGTGGGTTTATTTATAATAGGTATAGATATTTTTAACTCATAAGACGCAAAATTATTTTTTACTTTTTTGAGAAAATTGTTGATATACAATGAATTAAGAATTACTATGAAAAACCTTCTTTAAAAAAAACTCTACTATTATGAAATAATGCTTCGTATTGCTTATTTGAGAGATGACTAGATGTTGGAAATTTCAGAATGGTATATTAGAGGATAATTAATGTAAACTAGAAGGAGCAGACTGTTCTCACATCGGGCCATGGGCTTAGTTTTCTTCCATCATAACTTAATCAGTAAGTTTTAAATTTGGTATTTTTTCAACAGATTTATTGTACTTGCTACAAACTAATCGTCTGTAGTAGTACCTATCTTCTTATAAAACGTAATTACTTCACTAGGGTCAACTAGGGTCTTTCTCATCCCAGTGACTTTAAAAAACTATAAAATTTCCCAGCATCGCGCCAACTATTTGAAAAAAATTAGTGTGGTCTTTGGTGAAAACCTAAATATTTTTTTACAAGTTTCATATTAATATAAATTAAAATTCATAAACATTCAAGTAAATTCGTATTTAGATTTCAATAATAAAACTTAATTTACAGAATATAAATGTCCTCTACTAGTCAGTAAAATCATATTGTTCCTCGTCACTCTCTTTATCTTTCTATTTCTTCCCTCTTACTCGGTACACTTCACTCTTCACCAATCATTGTTGCCAAGCAGTAAGCATAAGGAGATAGCGTAAGAAATTAGAATTCAAGAGAAAGAGAAGGAAGATCACCAGATCGCTTTTTCGTTACGTTACGGTTTCCACGTTGAAAAATTCAATAAAGCAACTTTGTTTCAAAAATTTGAAAGCGTTTTCAAACCTACTTTAGAGATCAGTATATCTAAAAAAAATTGAACGCAAATGATATCACCACGTTGTCTGTCCGTCTGTTCGTCTGTCAAGACCGTTTTTTTGAAGAACGGATAAAGCTATTATTATACTCAAGTTCATATCAAATATAAACCTGTAATAGCTCTTGGAAATGAGAAAAATGCAATCTTCTTAGTTAGCATAACCAAAAGATGCAGTTATTTATGTGACATAATTTTGGATTCTAAAAAATTTTAGGCATAATACATGTTGATAAAATAACTTTTACATGTTTTCATTGAACTCTTTTTTTTAAATAAGTTTATTTCCCGGATCATGGCTATACACAGGATTTTTCATAAGATTGTTAAGGCACTTATATACACTTAAAGACAAATGCCTTTTCACTTTTATTTAACAATTAGTCATTGAACTCTTAATGTACCGTATAATTCAACAATGAAGCAAAGTAATCAAAATCAAAAGTAATTTTCATTTACTGATACCAGTAATTCAGATTATCCCATTGTAACTCCAAAAAAACAAGTTCATTTCCTCCTGATCATTTTTAAAATTCTATTTCTTTTATTATGAAATAATGCTTGTTTAAAGCCATTGAGAATGATTGTGAGCTGGTTGTGCTAAATAGTAAAAGGAGTGAATGGTTTTACACCGACTCAAAAATGGTTAAATTTAAGAAAATTCAAGTATTAAGTATTTAAGTAAAGATCTTAAACCCTTATTTGATTTATTACTCTTTTTAGGATTTATTAAAAAGTTTTTTTTATGTTTTACTACAACTTAGGCAACTAATATGCTCTTGCGACATAAATATAATGAAATTGCCTAACTAATAACAAGTACCTATGTTTTTTAAAATACATCTCTTTCATAAAAGATACACAGTGATTTATAGATCAAAAGAATTCAACGGGATGCGGGAATGAGATATTGCAGTACAAAGTCATTCGAAGTTTGAACTGCTTCGAACATGTTTTAACGGACTAATTGGGACTAACGGAACTAACCTAACATTTATGTTTTGATGTTCAAAACAAAACTGTTTGTGAATTTCAATAAAATAAAAGCTAATCAACTACACATTTTAAAAATGAGTTCTTTAGAAAGTGCTAAAAAATTATCCGCCTATATGGTGGTTGATAAATATGTAAAGCCAAACATGATACTGGGAATTGGAAGTGGCTCAACAGTTGTTTATGCGGTGGAAAGATTGGCGAAACGAGCTCAAGAAGAAAATTTACAAGTTGTCTGTGTTCCAACATCGTTCCAGTCAAGACAGTTAATCATTAACAATAAGCTGACATTAGGAGATCTGGAAACATATCCATTATTAGATTGTGCTATTGATGGCGCCGATGAAGTGGACAAACATTTACATTTGATTAAAGGCGGAGGAGGATGTTTGTTGCAAGAGAAAATCGTAGCTGCTTGTTCTAAGCAACTTATCATCATAGCTGATTATACAAAAAATTCTACGTATTTAGGAGAACAATACAAAAAAGGGATTCCTATAGAAGTTGTTCCGATGGCTTATGTTCCTATTAAAAATCTAATCGAGAAGAAGTATGGTGGAGAAGTCTTTTTGCGAATGGCAGTGGCTAAAGCTGGTCCTTGTATCACGGACAATGGAAATTTCATATTAGATTGGAAAAATTTCAAAACCGACATGAATTGGACTACTACTAATACTGAAATAAAAATGATGCCAGGAGTTGTTGAAACAGGACTCTTCATCAACATGGCAAAGGCAGCTTACTTTGGTTTAGCAGATGGAACTGTTGTTGAACGATATGCAACAAAATAAATAAAACTTTTCAACTTTCAATGTGTTTTATTTTAATACTGATAAACATTATTTAAAAATTATATGACTAGATTAGCATTACTTTTCACATTTTTTTTTTAGTAAAAATAATTTCAAGCAATTTATGTGAAAGTAAATTTGAACCAGTTTCATGATATGCATAAAATTTTTTCAAAAATATCGTATATTCATTTGGCGAATTTATATTTTGTTAAGTTTAGACCATATGGACGAATAATAAATGAGACTCAATTATTCTTTTAAAGATCAATTAGTGCCAATGGCTTTTTTTTAGAAACAGACAATCGAATTAGTTTGATAAAAGGAACTGTGTGAATTTCGAATGTAAATATTTGGCAATATGTTTTAATATAGGCTCGTTTTTTTCATGATTCTGAAAAACTCTTCCTGACTAATTTCTCCGTCTCCATCGCGATCGGCTTCATCAATCATTTCTTGCAGCTCTTCATCGGTTAAATTCTCCTGCAATTCCTTGGCCACACGTTTCAGATTTTTAAAACTAATCTTTCCAGTGTCATCGTCATCAAACAAACGGAAGGCTTTCATGATTTCTTCTTTTGAATCTTTCTCGGCCATTTTTCCGGTCATCAATTTGTAAAATTCGTCATAAGACAATTTTCCTGTATTGTTTTTGTCAGTTTCAGCTATTAATTTTTTGATTTCTTCTTTTTTCGGTTCAAAACCTAGTGCTCGCATTGCGACCTTCAATTCTTTTGTGTCAATTTTACCACTTCCTTCTGTGTCGAATAAATCAAAAGCATTCCGGATATCATTTTTTTGTTCATCTGTTAATTCAAATTTGGGGCCTTTGGGTTTTTTTCGTTCCGTGTTGGCTGATGTTTTATTAAAGGCTGAAGTGTTAGATTGAATAGACTAAAACATAAATAAATTGGGTTAATTTTACGTAGATATTTATTAAAAATATAAAATAATCATTTACCATTTTTAAAAAATATAATTTATTATGGTGTTATTGATTAAACTTTGACCTAGGTGAATTTAGTACTATATTCACGAGTCGTTTATGGTCGTTTATCGCCTGTTTCAGCTTGTTTAAAAACCTGTCAAGAAGCAAAGCAGTGTAACCAATTCATGGCTACCAACTCAAATGTTCCTAAGGTTTTCACGGTTTTCTTTGGTTTTCATTAAAAAGGAGAAACCGTAGTGAACCGGAAAAACAATGTTTATCAGGCTTATCATGTGTAGGGTAAATCAAGGTAAATGACATTAACCCTCTTTAAAAGCATCTTACTAGAGTTACATTTTAGTAGTATTGAAGTCTAGTATTGTGTCTATTAAACACCAGTACACCCAGTAGGTACCTTTAAACGCTTTAAAAGCCAATTAAAAAATGCTCAGGATCGTGCCAACGTTTTTAATTTTTTTTATGGATTTCAAACATTTTTAATCTTTTTTAAGTATCTGTGGAATTTGTAACATCTGCGATTACTAACAGTAAATTGGAACGAATTTCTTTTACTAAGCTCAAAGTAAAGTAGCAGAAACCATCACGTAACAAAAACCATACCTCCCAGATGGTCTTTCTTCTCTTTAATTCTAATTTCTCCCTCTTTCTATCTTCTTACGCTTATTGCTTGCTAAAGAGAGAGAGAAAATAAAAAACTTATCCTACTGATGGTACACTAGGCTTAGTTGACTTAACTAAATTATAAAAGTTATAAAAATCTAGATTATTCTATAACTCAAATTTTAAATTTTTGGCGTGATGAAAGTACATTATAGTTTAGAATACAAGCAATAGACATCTACTTATCAAATCACGGTTACAACTAGAGTTCAAAAATTATGTAAGAAACTTAATTCCTATCAGAGGTCTACTACCGCACTAGCTTTTTTTTTACTTTGAGGATGCTTTTTTTATTAATTTTTTATTTAATTACCTAACGTTTTTTATAAAACTACACAATTTCTTTGTTATCTGAAATTGTTCAAAAATTCAAATGACTTGTCACTTCTTAAATATGCCGCATTTTTATTAATAGCTAGATTTACCCGATTTACCAGGGTTATTAGAGAAAGTATGTGAATGTCTAGGGCCGCGAACTTTTAGCCGAACAAACTACGGCTATAGTAGATAATTATTATCTAAAAAAATATGAAAACAGTTTTCATAATTAAAAAAGCTAGCAATAGCTGTATTAACAGTATTTCCTTCAACTTACTTTTGCGAATTCCTATTTTCTGAGATGAGTGTTACGAGTGTTACTTTTATCAAAACCAGAAACAGAATGGCTAGTGACAATTCCGAGGCTTGTGTTGCTTTAAAAGTAACCGCAATTACATAACAAATATAGACCGCTTAGCGTCGCAATTTTTACAAAAAAGATCTCATATTGGATAACAGTAGAAAAATATTGTGTGCCATAATAATATTTAAGCAAACTTTTATTTATTGTTTAATTTTTGATATTGAAAAATTATATGTGATATTTTTATTTTCTTTTGATTAAATATATTTAAGTTTTTTTTTATATAAATTTATATTTAAATACAAATAAAAACAAAGTATTTAAATGAAATAAATAAAAATTAATATAAAAACGAACAAGTACATATTAATTTCTTACATTTCCATAATATTTTATTTTATGGAATAGTTTCGGCACGCCGAAATTATGGTTTGAGGAAAATCATCATAAATATTATCTACTTATTATTAATATGAGAGAAATCATAATACATTTTTTTAGATTTTAATATTAACAAATTGCTATAAAATATTTTTAATATTATCAATAAACTTTAAATTTATTTAAAAATATCTGGTGCGAGGCGTCACACTACTTTCTTTTACATTTATGAAAAAACTCGCTGTTAGTTAAAAGAAATATAAGCACTTTGTAACAATACATATAAACAGTACTATATGCATACAACCTATAGGACTATATGTATATACACGAATTCCCAACCTTCATCCCAGAACCGCCCTTATTCGAATTTTCCCAGGAAAAAGTTTCAAATAAAAAATGTAGCCACTAATGAGTCTAAGAACTATAGAAAGTTTAAAGAAAATCGTTAGAGCCGTTTTCGAAAAAAATTGAAAAAGCTCAAAAACGTCAAGAGTAAAGTAGAGCTTTCGGTTAACCGATTTCAACCAAAAGCTTTGCGGCACAACTAGGTATAATATTGAGGCTAGATTCCAAGTTTGGTGAAATTCGGATAAAGCTTTTGATACGATATGGCTGTCACACACAGACATGTTTTTAAAAACCACTTTCATGGACTCAAGGGACCTCAAAACATGTATTTCTGTTGAAGGTTCGAATTCAAAAATTCGATCCGATTACAATACTTCCTTTACTATTAAGTAGTAAAAGAAAGTAATATGTATACACTATACAGCTTATATATATGTACATATATGTAGGTATACGAATTCCCAACCTTCATCCCAGAACCGCCCTTATTCGAATTTTCCCAGGAAAAAGTTTCAAATAAAAGTTGTAGCCATTAATGAGTCTAAGAACTATAGAAAGTTTAAAGAAAATCGTTGGAGCCGTTTTCAAAAAAAATTGAAAAAGCTCAAAAACGCTAAGAGTAAAGTAGAGCTTTCGGTTAACCGATTTCAACCAAAAGCTTCGCGGCACAACTAGGTATAATATGGAGGCCAGATTTCAAGTTTGGTGAAATTCGGATAAAGCTTTCGATACGATATGGCTGTCACACACAGACACACACACACACACACAGACACACACACACACACACAGACATGTTTCTAAAAACCACTTTTTTGGACTCAGGGGACCTCAAAACATATATTTCCGGTGAAAGCTCGAATTCGAAAATTCGACCCGATTACAATACTTCCTTTACTATCTATATAGTAGTAAAAGAAAGTAAAAATAATATCGATGATTTATAAACAAATATAAATAGTCCGTTGATTCACATACATTCTAGCACATTCTAGATTTTACTAAGGCCTACTTATAAGAGTGATAGAGTCAAGCGGACAACATATTACCTTGTGTCCATTAGTCAAAGAGAGATGCAATGCAAACAAAGTTCTAGAACAGTCTCGTACGTTCGATCTGATGAGTCTCACCCGTGCGCACTTATGGAACGTTATGAACTAGAAGGAACGAGAAAGTTCGAGAGAAATGCCCTGTGAGTATAAATACCGCGCGCCGAGCACAAAGCGTCAGATAAATACAAAACTACGAAGTAACAAGTGAGAAAGCTTAACAAGCGAACTCAATCAAACTCTCTCTATCTATACATTGTTGTAGATACAATATATTATTATTGTTGTGTGAACTATTTGAAGTGATTGTGAAGTATAAACGAAACAATGGCTACAAAAGCAATTGGAATTGATTTGGGAACGACATATTCGTGCGTTGGAGTTTGGGAACATGGAAAAGTGGAAATCATCGCCAACGACCAAGGAAACCGAACAACACCCAGCTATGTGGCATTCACGGACACGGAACGATTGATTGGCGATGCCGCCAAAAATCAAGTGGCCATGAATCCACAGAACACCGTATTCGATGCGAAACGATTGATTGGCCGTAAATTTGACGATCCAAAAATCCAAGCCGACATGAAACACTGGCCATTCAAAGTGATCAATGACGGTGGAAAACCAAAAATCCAGATCGAGTATAAGGGAGAACAGAAGAAGTTTGCACCGGAAGAAGTAAGCTCGATGGTGTTGACGAAAATGAAAGAAACGGCCGAAGCTTATTTGGGAACATCAGTCCGAGACGCTGTGATTACAGTGCCGGCATATTTCAACGATTCACAGCGTCAAGCAACCAAAGATGCGGGAGCAATTGCCGGATTGAATGTGTTGCGAATTATCAACGAACCAACAGCCGCCGCTTTGGCCTATGGTCTCGATAAAAATCTAAAGGGTGAACGAAACGTCCTTATATTCGACTTGGGTGGAGGAACCTTTGATGTATCCATCTTGACCATCGACGAAGGTTCCTTGTTCGAGGTAAAATCAACGGCCGGTGACACTCATTTGGGTGGTGAAGATTTCGACAACCGGTTAGTGAATCATCTTGCCGACGAATTCAAGAGAAAATACCGCAAAGACCTTCGAAGCAACCCACGATCATTGCGACGTCTTCGAACAGCAGCGGAACGAGCTAAACGTACATTGTCATCCAGTACCGAGGCAAGCATTGAAATTGATGCCCTCTTCGACGGCATTGATTTCTACACGAAAGTGTCACGGGCCCGATTTGAAGAATTGTGCTCAGATTTATTCCGTGGCACACTTGAACCGGTGGAGAAAGCCTTAGCCGATGCCCGTTTGGATAAAGGAGCAATCCACGACGTTGTCTTGGTGGGCGGATCGACGCGTATACCGAAAATCCAGTCTTTGTTACAGAACTATTTCTGTGGTAAACCATTAAACTTGTCGATAAATCCAGATGAGGCTGTTGCCTATGGGGCGGCTGTACAAGCAGCTATTCTTAGCGGAGACACCAGCTCTAAGATCCAGGATGTCCTTCTAGTCGACGTAACACCATTGTCATTGGGCATCGAAACAGCCGGTGGAGTAATGACAAAGATTATCGAAAGAAACGCACGTATCCCATGCAAACAAACTCAAACATTCACCACCTACTCGGACAATCAACCAGCTGTAACAATCCAAGTGTTCGAGGGAGAACGTGCCATGACCCGCGACAACAACCTATTGGGAACATTCGATTTAACGGGAATTCCTCCAGCTCCTCGAGGCATACCCAAGATTGAAGTCACTTTTGACATGGATGCCAATGGAATCTTGAATGTCACGGCCAAGGATAACAGTAGTGGTAAATCCAAGAATATCACCATCAAAAACGACAAAGGCCGCCTCTCGCAAAAAGACATAGACCGAATGTTGGCCGAAGCAGAAAAGTATAAGGAAGAAGACGAACGACAGCGTGAGAACATCGCAGCTCGCAATAAACTCGAGGGCTACATTTTCAACTTAAAACAAGCCGTTGACGATGCTGGCGATAAATTGGACGAAAATGACAAAGCCAAACTAAAATCAGAGTGTGATTCAGCGCTTCAATGGCTAGACAGCAATACGTTAGCCGACAAAGAAGAATATGAACATCGTCTTAAAGAGCTAACCAGTACATGCAGCCCAATAATGACGAAAATGCATCAAGGTCCAACCGGAGCACAAGGACAACAAATGCCTAATGGCTATGGAGGATATCCCAACAGTAGTTGTGGACAACAAGCTGGAGGATTTGGAGATCAAAATAGAGGTCCTACGATTGAAGAAGTTGATTAATTTAATAATTATTATTAGTTGTTAGTTATTTAAAATTTCTACTTTGTTATTTAAAGCATTGCATCTTATAGTAAGAAATTATAATTATTTAAGTATTTTTTTATTTAATTACCTATGTAATTAGTCTGTGATATCTATTTTTTTTAAATTATTGCCAAATAAACTATTTTAATTTTAATTAATAGTATTTTCTTTTTATACAAATTTTTTTCATAATTTATCTTTGCAGATCCACAGTCGGTGACTAATTGGGTATTACTTTTATAGTCTTGAAAATTTGTGCACTATATCATATACAACTCACCAACAATGAAAATGTTTAAGTAATTAATTAAATTAATTTTTTATAATTAATAATTAATTCCATATTTGTTCTATATTTGGTATCCTGTAAGAATAATAAATTGACAAGGTACCTACCGCATCTACACATTTTTTTACACATAAGATTAATTAGAGGGCTGTGTGGAACGTACCTTTAAAATTTTCAAATAAACTTCAATACTTGTTTGAATAACTCTTCAAAGATTCTGAAAAAAGTTTTTAAAATTTTAATAGCCCCGAAAAAGATTGAACATCGCCGGCAAAGATTTTTTAAGTATCTAATTAAAAGTAAAATACTGAGGTAATTAGACTTTTTTTGTAAGGTTTTATCAACTTTAATTTTTCTAAAATAATCAAATTCAATTGGTAGGTTGTGACAAAAATTGGGACCAATCGTGAGATATAAAATATAATGGTCCTCAAATTTCCTAGAGCGAGTTTACCTCAAGAATTCGCTTTCAATTGAAGAAAAATCTTTTTTTTTAATTTCAATTTAAAAAGAGCATAACCGATTCCAAAATTCCGTGGTATTATGGTAACTTCGTGCTATTAAATAGCATTAATAACAATTAGGAGAACATTGAGAAAACTTGTTTCAATAATAGATTTACAGCTTAATTATTATCATTAAGTTGACGTTAATAAAAAAACATTTTATCTATTGTATATTGATATATAATTTTTTCTTTTTAAAATTTTTAAGTATAGGTACATTGATTTTGAAACACTTTAAGAAAACCTATTTATTTTTATACTGCATTATATTTTTATGGGGGAAATGTTGATCAATATATACTCCTCGAATTCGTTTTTCTAAACATTTTGCATAAATATCAGCCGTTAATTCTTCCATTGCTGGTTCTTTTCCATTTATAGCTTTAGTCTCACATGATTTAACTAACGCTTCTGCTTTCTTTTCAATTTCCTAAAAAATATGCTTCATAATAGTATGCAATGTTCGCTTCTGTACATATACTATACCTTTAATTGTTCTTCGGTCGCTAAATTTTTCTCCAGTATTTTTGATTTCAATAAAAGAATTGGATCTCTCGTTTGTCTTACTTTCTGTACTTCTTCTCGTGTTCTATAACTTGTACCTGGATCTGATAACGAATGTCCTGAATACCTAAATTGGGTTTAAGTCAAAATTTTTTTTTTGCATTTTTTTCATATTTTTTTTACCGATAAGTAATTATTTCCATTACAACTGGTCCATTTTTAAGCGCATAATCAATTGCAAATTTACAAGTTTCTCTCACACAAAATACATCCATACCATCTACCTAATTGTATAAACCTTAATACTTTTCTTAATTAGTAAACACAATAAGTTAGGTGTACTTGTAGCCCTGGAAGAATATCTCCTTTTGAATGGTATGTTGGGTTTGCTGTAGATCTTTCCGTTGGTGTACCCATTCCATAAAGATTATTTTCACAAACAAATATGCAAGGCGTGTTATACAGTTTTGTCATATTGAAGACTTCGAAAATTTGTCCCTGACGAAAATATTTATATAAAATTTATGTATTTGTATATGTAGGTAGGGGTCGTTTAATCTTACTTGATTTGATGCTCCATCTCCGTATAAAGCAAAACAAACTCCTTGGTTTTTTAAATAAGCATTAGCAAATGCTATTCCTGCGCCTAAAGGTCCCTGGTGAAATTAAAAATGCATTTTTATTTGAATTAAAGCTGAAAACACATGAATATATAAATTACTTGAGCTCCAACAATACCATTTCCACCATAAAAATTCCTTCCATACATATGCATTGATCCACCTTTACCACGTGAAACACCTTCAACTTTCCCCGTAAGTTCGGATAAAACTCCTTGCACATCGAAATTATTGAATAAATACGTCCATCCATGAGCTCGATAAGACGTTATTAAACCGTCTTGTGGCCGTAAAGCGTTAAACAGCCCTACACATATCGCTTCCTGAAGATTATCCAGTGAAAGTAAATTTGTTTATACTTTTTCCCTAGGTTTATAAGCCAATGATTAGCTGCAATCAGAACCGTGAGATTATGGCGCCCGCTGTGAATTGATAAGAGTCCTCCTCCTTTTTATAATAATTTTTGAAATGTGTTGTTAAATTATTGAATAACTAAATGCATATGTACTAAAATTTTTCAATGTTAAATCGGCATCTTTATTGTTTACTGGTTTTATCATGCAGCGCCTCGTGTCGGGGCACCGCTCGCACCACCCACTCTGCGGCTCTGGCTGCAATATTGTATTTTATTTATAAAATAGAGGGGAAACTATTTAGATTGGAGTCACGAAAAATGTTAAGGGATTGTCATAGAAAAATATTTAACAAATATAAGCAGAAACAATTACTTGACCACTGTATAAATGGCAAAACCCGCGAACAATTTTAGATTTATACATTTGTTCACTTGATCGTTCCATTTTTCGAATTACATGCATCTGATCATAGTATTTTAAACATTCTTCTTTATTAGTTTTTGCCTTTGGTACTGGTCCTTCTTTGAAAATATGTAATTTTGGAGGCTAAAATATTGGTATCTTTTATTTAAAACTAGTTTTCGATTGTTTTATCTAATTACCGTAAAATCAAAAGTAGCTTCATGACGATAAAATTGTGTCCACCGTGAAAGTATCTATAATATATATTATACGATAGTAATTGTATTTTTCTGTTAGAGTATAAAAAAATCACCTGTAGTTTTGGAATCACTTGAGAACGAAAAGAAAACATTATGAAGGTGGTATAAAATTATTTTTTTTTTAAAAACTCAGCAAAAATTATAGAAGTATCTTTCAAAAATTGACACTATTGTCATAGAAAATATTAAGTTTAACAATTGAAAAGAATAGAAGTGATATGTGTGAAAGAATTAAGAGTACTGTAATGGTGGGGGTGGATACCCACGTTAATTTACATATGATATATTATATACAAATTACATAGGCCAGCACTGGCCAAAAACAAATAGAATTGCTTAAAGGTTAAAGTGGATTTCCGTCAGGACACATACGAGAGACAATAACTGCAAAATCGGAATATCCAGTCAACACATCACTCCCCTCCTAGTGACGATGGTCACGATTGTCGTCGGGCCGTAAGACTCTAGGCTGCTGGAGCCGTCGTGGAGCAGGGGCCGCTGGGACGAGCTGCTGGGCTCGAGTCCGTAAAACGACGCGGGACGAGTATGGAGTAGCTCAACCGAAGACCAGGATGCCGCTACTCCATAGTCGAGTAGCGGTGAGGGGGCCAGATGTATGTGGCGACTGGCGGCGTCCATAAATGAGGCAAACTTGCAGGTCCACGCAGAATGAATGGTCCTCGCTGTTGCTTGCGTGTTCATATCACGTCAGGGTCACCAGATGTAATGGTGGGGGTGGATACCCACGTTTATTTACATATATATTATATACAAATTACATAGACCAGCACTGGCCAAGAACAAATAGAATTGCTTAAAGGTTATAGTGGATTTTCAGGATCGTCATGACACATACGAGAGACAATAACTGCAAAATTGGAATATCCAGTCGTCACAGTACGATTAGAATTCGGAGTAGATAATAGATATAGGCAATACGAATATGAAGAGTTTTGATACTCAACAGCCTCAACAGTATGCTATTGACGACAATAATGAATATTTAGCGGTCCCCAACGCAACGACGCTTGAATGAAAATATTTCTAAGTACTCATAAGTTAAAGGACCAGCGGAGGATATTTATTTAGATATTTTTAAATTAGTAGTATACCTAGACGCGGTATATATTACTATCCCATCAAAAACATAAATGTGAAATGAGAGCCAAGTTTAATATTATGATATATTAGGTTTGTTCGTGGATCTAATACTGAACCGATAACAAATCAATCCAAGTGGATTTAGGATAATCGCCCAACGCATACACGCTTATGACATGATTAAGGGTTATTTTCCCGTGAACGAGTTTGAAAATGTTCGGAAGTAAGACGAGGATTAACGAGAACCCAGGAAAATTGTTAATTGCACTTAAAAGTAAAAAAAATAATTGCGTTGGTATATCTTTGCAGTGCCATTATTTTGTTACTTTTTAGTGCATTTTTTGTTAAATTTTTTTTATTTATTTTGAAGTCGGTTTTTTATTTTTTAATAATTTTTATTAATTTCTCGATTTATAGTGGTCTGAACTTTGATAACTGATTTTATTTCTTTGAATATGGAAAACCTACTAAACGCGCTGCTCATATGAGGCAGCGCCGTTAAATGTTAAAAGTTTACTACTTCATTTCCTGTTGCTCTTAAGGGTTGAAATCTTTTGCTTTTAAATTTAATGGAAGAACTAAGTATAAAATACTCTTTCCAATAGAAAAAAAATCATCAAAATTCGATGATTTAGGTAAATGTCACAATTTCATCTCCTACTTCCATCCTTAGAGGGTGGATTTTTTTCTTCAAATTGAAATGTGAACAACAACAGGTACGATATACGTAACAGAAAAAAATCGGGTTAGTCAGGAAAAATGTATTATATTTCATCTCTAATTTTTAACCCTTTATGAGTGACGTTTTCTTTTTTATAAAAAATGGATATGAGATGAAATTAAAATTGTGTTCTACCAATAAAAATAATTATCAAAATCGAGCTCTCTAATAAGAAATTAATATTTCATCCCTTAGTTTTCAACCCCTTAGAAGTAAACGATTTCCTTCAAATTAAAATCGGACCACACGGGAAACACCAACTTTCAAATAAAAAAAGAATAAATCAAAATCGCTTCACCCAGTCGAAAATTCTGAAGGAACAAACATAAAAAACATTCAGTCGAATAGAGAACCTCCTTCTTTTTTTGAAGTCGGTTAAAAAAAGAACGGAGGAGACGGAGGTGATAGGCTTAGTAAATTTCTTATTCTATCAGTTGGCAACGCTAGTTCTAATATTTGGGTTGGTATACATGAGACAGCGGCATCTTCTGCAAACCGTATCCCGCCATAATATATTTATGGTTGAATAAAATTGTTTTGTCTGGTTACGTTACTTAAATTATAGTTAAAATAGGTAATCATTTCTAAATCATGTCTAAAGTTGAAGAAGCCATGGAGACGCCTGATGGAGGTGATAATTCCGTAAGTATATTACACATACTTTTTGCAATAAACTTTAGACATCAGATGTGTGTCATCACTCATTGAAATTAATAACACTAAAATAAAAAATTGTGTTGCTATGATATTATTAATTCTATTTTGTTTTAATAGAATGAATCAACGTCCGATACAATGTCTTCGCGAGGAAAAGGTGAAGATTTTGAAACAAAAATTGAAACTGACAGAAGTAAACGTTTTGAATACTTACTTCGTCAGACGGAAATCTTTTCTCACTTTATGACCAGTAATCAATCAAAATCGTCGTCGGGTGCAGTAAAACCAAAAGCTGGGCGTCCCAAAAAAGTCAAAGATGAACCTGATAAAAAACCGGATCCCGGAGAGTAAGTCATTATGAATATTTTACCTTGAGGTTCAGAAGATGCTAAATGAGCTTGGCTCACCTCGTCGGCTCAAGAGAACAAAGCCAGTCGATCTGATCTAGCTGTGCATCTTATCTTAGCCACTGGGCTGTTTCCAATCACAAATTGGTTATCAGAAAGACAAGTTGCTAAATGAGCCAAACTCAGGTGTAACAAATTAGTTAAAAATTTTATTAATATTTTTGATAACTAGTAGACTCTTTGTTAATTGAATTCAAAACCTTTAATGTTATAAGAAACGAAGTCAATCTATGCTATACTCGTTTTTAGCGTTTACAAATGTAGCACAAAAATTATTGAATAGACTTGAATTGATTTTTTTAACGTTTTCAATATAAGTATATAATAATTCCGATGGTGATAATTAATTTCTAACAATTTATGTTTCAAATTTAAAATAGAAATATGTGCATCAGGGATATACGTTTGAGAGTAAGACATGCACATTAAATACATTATTTGCACGCGCATATTTTACACCCTAAATTGAATATTTTACAACTAAAATTGGACACTTGACTCGGTAGGAGTTGATTATACATTGTAATTAAATATTATTGATGAAAGTCATAGTGAAAAAAAGATTTATACATGTAAATTTAATTTATAATTATTCTTTTGCGGCAATTTCTGGTAATTTCATATACATATTTATAACAATTAGTAGAAGTAATAACGTAAATGCTGTTTAAATATAATATCCATATGATGGTAAAAAATTTACATGCGAATATCTTTGTTAGCTATAACTTTCATCAATAATAATCTTTAATTGCTATATATAATAAAAATCTAATAAGTAAAGTGCCCAATTTGATTTGCAAAAGTCTAATTTAGGCTAAACTTGTATAACTCAGAGAGTCTTCAAAATCGTTTTGCATTTGTGAGTGTGAACTTACTAGACCAGTGCTTTTAGCCTTTGAAAATGGTAAATAGTGAAAAAAATTATAGTAGGATGAAACCGATTAAAAAAGGAAGAGAATATAACAAAAATGAAAGGTAAAATAAATTATAGTCGATCTGAGGTGGGGAAGTGGAAAGGGGGGATGTTTTTAAGGGTAGAAACGGTTTATCTCGAGTTTCGACAAAACTGCTAGTCCTACGGAAAAAAGTTAAATTTCAAAGTTGCCTCTCTTCCACTTCCCCACCTCAGATCGACTGTAATTTATTTTACCTTTCAATTTTGTTATATTCTCTTCCTTTTCTAATCGGTTTCATCCTACTATTTTTTTTCTGTTCAAAAATTATTTACCCTGGTCTATACTTCGTAAAAGCTGTGGAATAATGTGTGGTAGCATATGCATGGAAAAGATCCTATCTTCGTCTTAATCATTTAAAACAGGACAGAATTCAAAATTAGCATATGAAATTAATAACAATTCATTTTTTTATTAGCAATATTGATTTCATACATTTTTACATGTTATATAATAATTTTTAAAGTCTGATTTCTAAACTTTAACCATCCTTACCCACGTGTGTAATTTAACAATAAACCGATTTTCAATAGAATTTTATTTGCACTTAACCTGATGAAAAGATTATTTGTAGAAAAAAAAATAATAGTCTTAAATAAAAATACTAAGCAAATCTTGTTTTTGGAGAAAAACACCAACGTAGTTAGATTCGAAATACACATTTTGAAAATACTACGTGAGATTGCGAAATGGAAGAGGTGTAGCCAAATCTCACGATATATCCTTACCATTTAGTGTAGTTTGAGCCTGCTCAGCAAAACGGGCTAGCATCAGCTAATTCTTAATAAAAAATATTAATTTATTTTTTCAGTCACCGTCATCGCAAAACTGAACAGGAAGAAGACGAGGAATTATTGGCTGAAACAAACGTAAAACCTAAACCATGTGTTCGATTTGATACCTCTCCATATTATATTAAAAATGGAGAACTTCGTGATTATCAAGTCCGAGGTTTGAACTGGATGGTATCGCTATACGAAAATGGAATTAATGGAATATTAGCTGATGAGATGGGTCTGGGAAAAACCCTTCAAACTATAACCCTCTTAGGGTTTATGAAACATTACAAGAGCATCCATGGCCCGCACATTGTAATTGTTCCAAAATCAACGTTAGCAAATTGGATGAATGAATTCAATAAATGGTGTCCTTCTTTACGAGCCGTATGTCTCATAGGAGACCAAGAAACGCGAAATAAATTTATCAGAGACGTATTTATGCCTGGAGAATGGGACGTTTGCGTCACATCTTATGAAATGGTCATCAAAGAAAAATCCGTATTTAAGAAATTCAATTGGAGATACATGGTCATAGATGAAGCTCATCGTATCAAGAATGAAAAATCTAAACTATCAGAAATTTTGCGAGAGTTCAAAACTACCAATCGTTTACTTTTGACTGGAACACCACTACAAAATAATCTTCATGAACTTTGGTCTTTGTTGAATTTCTTACTGCCTGATGTATTTAATTCTTCTGATGATTTTGACTCTTGGTTTAACACAAATCAATTTTTGGGCGATAATTCTCTGGTTGAACGTTTACATGCTGTGCTACGTCCATTCTTGCTCCGTCGATTGAAAAGTGAAGTTGAAAAGCGTTTGAAACCCAAAAAAGAAGTCAAAGTGTATGTCGGTCTTAGTAAGATGCAACGAGAATGGTACACGAAAGTACTGATGAAAGATATTGATGTGGTAAATGGAGCTGGTAAAATTGAGAAAATGCGATTGCAAAACATTCTCATGCAACTGAGAAAGTGTACAAACCACCCATATTTGTTTGACGGCGCTGAACCTGGACCACCTTATACAACAGACCAGCATTTAGTATTCAACTGCGGTAAAATGGTCATTCTTGATAAACTATTACCGAAACTTTTAGAACAAGAATCTCGTGTACTCATCTTCAGTCAAATGACAAGAATGTTAGACATTTTAGAAGATTATTGTCACTGGCGACAGTACAAATACTGTCGTCTGGACGGGCAAACTCCTCACGAAGATCGTCAGAGACAAATCAATGAGTATAATGCTGACGATAGTGAAAAGTTCATTTTCATGTTATCTACACGTGCTGGTGGATTGGGTATTAATCTTGCCACTGCAGACGTGGTAATTATTTACGATTCGGATTGGAATCCTCAAATGGATTTACAAGCTATGGATCGTGCTCATCGTATCGGTCAAAAGAAACAAGTTCGCGTATTTCGTTTCATCACCGAGAATACCGTCGAAGAAAAGATTGTTGAACGTGCAGAGGTTAAATTGCGCTTAGACAAATTGGTGATACAGCAAGGTCGACTTGTGGATTCGAAAAATCATTCTTTAAACAAAGATGAAATGTTAAATATGATCAGACATGGCGCTAATCATGTATTCGCATCGAAAGACTCAGAAATCACAGATGAAGACATCGATACCATCTTACAACGAGGAGAGACAAAGGTATTTTTTTTATAATAAATTCGAGTGCTTATTATATAATAAGTCTTATCCCGCTTTCTCGGTGTAAATTAAATTAAATGTTATTCTAAAAATCCATGCGTGAACTGATTTATAATACATATTTGTTTTTCATTTTTAACGTAACCTGTCCCATTGCTCGTGCGGTATTTACCTTAGGTATCTTCTTGGTTTTTATACGCCGGCCTCCCTCTTAACAGAATCTTGGCTACGCCTTGCTGCTCTCTATGTCTGGCAACTAGGAAGCTGTTTCTCTCGCGCATCACGATGTAACAGCACCACATTTTACATTGAATATTTTTTAAAAACCTACGATACATTGAAGTAACGAGACTTAAAGCGAGAAATTAAAAGCTGCAGTTGCGCCAATTCTGTAGGTTAACTGACCTTATAAGGACGGATTATTCAATTAAAATATTTCTTTCTTCAATATTTAACTAAAAACGGGTCAATTAACCACCCCGGAAGTTTCCTAAGGGGGGGGGGATGAAATATGATGTTTGTCAATCGTATTATTAAAAAATTACTGCATGGTGTAAAGTTTCATTTTCGTCATAAAGAAAGTTATGTTAGGTGCTAACTAATATCGCGTGTCTCAAAAGTAATGATAACCCGGAAGCAAGAGGTAGATGCCGCAATTCTTAGACGAAAAGTCCTTTGAATTTTTTTTGTTTAACGCACAAGGACTTTTTGTCTCAGAATTATTGTATAATTTACTTTTTCTAGTTTTTGTTCCTTTTTAGACATCCTGTATATAGGTAGCTTTAATTATTAGCTTTTAGTAAGTAGTTAAGCCTCTTGTTTGCACTAAGGAAGTAAGATAGTCAAGTAGCCGATAATTTCGTAACTAAACATGTCCGAAAAGCATTGCTTTAGCTTAGTCTTTTGTTATTCACTTAATTATTTGACGAAATCTTTGTTCATCCGCAAGAACTACAGTGTTAGGCTTATCGTCATAGTCATTATCATCTCATGGTCTGCTCCGATATTCTCGTCTGTAGAACTCTTAATTTTAGATAAGAATTTTTTTACTTAATCCAAGTTCAACACTGCTAAGTTTTAAGCTGTACTAAATTTTTAGTTTTGATAAACAATTTTATCTACGACTTGAATATTGAAAGAAATATGAGTTGTTTTTTTCTCAAGAAATAGTGAGTTTAAAGGGTTCTAAAAGTATAAAACATTGAAAACCTATCCCCTAACACTATGGCATATCGAACAACACTAACGATTGTTATTGTAACTCCCATTAATTTATTTCTCGCAAATGCATACTACCTTCCTGTACTCTATGAATATTAGTCCATTTATGTATTTCTAAAAGACAAATATTTTTTTATATAGACGGAACAAATGGCCAAAAAAATTGAAACACTTGGTGAATCATCGCTACGCAATTTTACTGTTGATGCTCCCAACGAGTCTTCCGTTTATCAATTCGAGGGCGAAGATTACAGAGAAAAACAAAAAGCCGTTGGAATTGGAAATTGGATCGAACCTCCAAAACGTGAACGAAAAGCGAACTATGCTGTAGATGCGTATTTTCGCGAAGCTTTACGTGTATCCGAACCGAAAGCACCGAAGGCCCCGCGCCCACCCAAACAACCAATTGTTCAAGACTTCCAATTCTTCCCACCCCGTTTATTTGAACTCTTGGATCAAGAAATATATTATTATCGAAAAACGCTTGGATACAAGGTACCGAAAAATTCTGAACTTGGGTCCGATGCAAATAAAGTACAACGAGAAGAACAAAGAAAAATTGACGATGCAGAACCTTTGACAGAAGATGAAATTGCTGAAAAAGAATCGTTATTAACTCAAGGTATAATAGTTCATAAATAATTTTTTCCAATTATTTCACACTTTTTTTTTAACAGGGTTTACTAATTGGACAAAGAGAGATTTCAACCAATTTATTAAAGCTAACGAAAAATACGGACGGGACGACATCGAAAATATAGCGAAAGATGTGGAAGGAAAAACTTCCGAAGAAGTTATGGAATATAGTGCTGTTTTTTGGGAAAGATGTCATGAATTACAAGATATTGATCGAATTATGGCTCAGATTGAACGGGGTGAAGCTAAAATCCAACGACGTGTATGTTATAAATATATTTTATCTTTTTAAGATCTTCATAAAATGTAACATTTATTTTACAGGCAAGTATAAAACGAGCATTGGATGCAAAGATGAGTCGTTATCGCGCTCCTTTCCATCAATTAAGAATATCATATGGAACAAACAAAGGCAAAAATTATGTTGAAGAGGAAGATCGATTTCTTGTATGTATGCTTCATAAACTTGGATTCGATCGTGAAAATGTTTATGAGGAGTTAAGAGCAGCTGTTAGGTGAGTTTATACCTTAATTTTGAATCGTAAAAAGAATGTACATCTCTTATGGAAAAAAATACAAAAATTGATGAAAAGTTGAGTTCAGAAAGTTAGGTTTAGAATAGCCGTCGTAACGTTCCTAGTGTTAATGCAGAGCATTACCAATATTCGGAACGCATGTCTAACAGTGCCAACTAGCGGAAATTTAACTTGCTCTAATTTCAATGTCCTTTCTCTAAAAGTAAAACCGAAATATGCCCCTTTCCTATTTATTCATGCCCCCAAAAGTCTAATATTTGTCTTCTTCATGTATTAAGAAAGTTTAAACATATTTCTTATTATTATAGATCAAGTCCTCAGTTCCGTTTCGATTGGTTTTTGAAATCGCGCACAGCAATGGAACTCCAAAGACGTTGCAATACACTTATTACATTGATCGAACGTGAAAATCAGGAACTCGAAGAAAAGGAACGAGCTGAAAGAAAGAAAAAAGCTCCAAAATCAAACGTTTCGAACGTGTCCGGGTCTGCATCAGCTGCGTCAAAATCGGCACAGAAGAGAAAGAATGACACTACCACAGGACCTGATAAAAAGAAGAAAAAGAAATAATATAGCGCTGGTTTTATTTCAAAGTAACGGGAAAGCATATCTTTTTGGTTAAAATATTTCATTCCGAATTTTCAGTTTAGCAATATGCGACGATTGCTTCAGTATAGTGACTAATTCGAACAAAAAGCAAAATTTATTTATTGCATCTGTAATGTGTGTTGTACTTTTTAAACAAATTATTATATTTAAGAATGTACGGTAATTTAAATTCTCTATAATTATGTATTTTAATTTTACTTAATGTATTTTCATTGTAGTTTATAGAATAAATACATTTTTTTAAGTCTTATGTTTTATATTTATAAAATTCGTTTTTAATTTTATTGATATAAAAGAGGATACAAATACTATCAAGGCTATACAGTGATTTAGGATTTGGTCTGTGAAGTCCGAGTAACGGGCGGCAAAAACTTATGAACTGATTAATTTATTAAATTGAAGTAAGCTACGTTTTAATATTGTTTAAAGTAGAAATAGAAAAACGAATATCATTAGTATAAAAGAGATCGCAAGGCAGGCAAATTGAAACATATAACATTACTAGTTGTTCTTACGTTAAGTTTCTTACGTGAAAGTTATTGCATGCGTTCGTATCAGTGTGTTTGACAACCAAAAGTTATGAATGAGTTGAATAAAAAGAATGAATAATTTATTTTTAATTCATGAATGCCTTATTTGTTTATAAAATTTCTTGATACACAACATTGCGAGTGAAAATACGATTAGTATTGAGTAAATGTCCTTGTTGTGGGGTTGGCTCAATAGTAGTAGGCATAGTATAGGCAACATAGTAGGCATTGAGCGTTACAGAATGAGTGAGTGAGTGAATCAGTGATCTGGGCTTTTATATTATCTTATTGGTCCGTTCCAAGCGACATACATGCCGCCTATTTCCGTGTACGAGCGTCTAAAAACCGTTTCATTCTACGTGGTGGTGCTTATGGATGTACCTTGAGCAGGTGAGTTTGTAACGAAAATGTCACCTATTATGACGGTCGGATTTAAACACGTGGTAACCGGTTCTAGTTTTTGGTGCGGCATCGTTTAGGTCGACCCAACGGGCAAAATGATGGTAGACTTGCACAGAAAGTAATTGCAAACAGTTTTTTCACACGCGCTTGCATGTGCTTGTGTGCCAACAAGCTATGTCGATTGGAAACAATCATATATAAACCAGCGTACCTAGGTCTTATATGCCTTATATATTTATCAGTAAAACCCGGCAGTCAACAGAATTGACTGCTTTTCTGTAAGTTCAAGGAATAAAGACATTGCACTTCGGAAAAATTGAGGGAAGCTGAATTTTTGCATGAAGCTTCCTTTTGTTGTTCTGAACAGTATATCAAAAGTCCCCGACGATACATGCGCCGATAAATGAGTTTTTGCAAAAATCTCGCTAATGGTAACTTTTATCAAAAAAATACACGTTATTGAATTTGAAGTTTAGGAAAAAATCTACAAAAAATATACTGTTACTTTTTTTCGTAAGACTAACGGGACTAACGGTTTTCGCGAAAATTTGATTCCAAAAGTTGTAACGTTCAGTATACACACCTTAATGGTATCTGTATGTCGAATGTTATATTTGTAATTAAACGTTAAATGTGACTCTAAATATTGGAAAATTTATTTACGTGAAACTATCAAAGCCCATAATAATGCAAATTAACGCATATGTACTACACAATAGTGTCAACTTAACTCTTAGCCTAAGACCCCTTCGCATGATTGCTACACTCATAATGTAGCTAATAAATATCAAATTAAAGATATAAGACTCTACTGCTCAGCTGCGTTCTTGGATGTCTCTCAGGCGTTCGACAAAGTATGGCATCAGGGTCTCCTCTATAAAATCGTGAAGGAGATCCTGGACTATTTCAAAGTATTGTCGTCATATCTGGAGAGTCGTTTTGACCAGATAAAAGTGAAAAACGCAACAACTAGTTTACGGTCTGTTAGGGCGGGCGTTCCTCAGGGTAGCGTGCTGGGTCCACTGCTGTACCTGATATACACGGCTGATATCCCAATGAATGGCGAAGCACTAACAGCCACATTTGCGGATGACACTGCAATCGTAGCGACGGCAGAAAAACCACAAAAAGCTACCGAAAGGCTCCAAAGTTGCTTGGATGGAATAGCCCAATGGAGTGGGAAGTGGCGACTAAAAATCAACACCAGCAAATCCGCCCATATAACATTTACAACCCGCAGAAATACCTGTCCCCCAGTGATGATGTACGGTGCAGAATTGCCACAAAAATACACTGTTAAATACCTGGGCATGCATCTGGATAGGCGACTAACATGGGCAGCCCATATAAAAAAAAACTAGAGAGCTGTTGAACAAAAAAATGTATTGGCTGATGGGAAAATCAAACTCATTGTTGGCGGAGAACAAGCTCCTAATCTACAAGGCCATATTGAAGCCCATCTGGTCCTATGGTATCCAGCTCTGGGGCACTGCATCCAATTCTAACATCGAGATTCTCCAGAGATTCCAGTCAAAAACACTACGAAAAATAATAGATGCTCCCTGGTATATAAACAATACCAATATCCATGACGACACAAATATGCCAACTGTAAGACAGGAAATTCAAAAACGCAGCACAAGTATCTGGAGAAGCTTGACGACCATCCCAACAATTGGCGGTGAACTTTCTAGATAACAGCGAGACAATACGCCGACTCCAAAGATGGAACCCTACGGATTTCAGGACCCTGATCGGTTTCAGGACTAGGAAAAAAGAAAATACAAACTGGAGTAGTCTAATGGGACAACTCCAAATCACAATTAACCAAAAGAACAAGACAACTTATTGCATCACTATGCAGATCGTGCTAAAAAAGAGAAATAAAAAAATAAAAAAAAGATATAAGAGTGCCAATTTAAAAGTGCGCGCAATTAAGCGAAAATCAGGATCACACGTTCTTTCACTGAATCTTTCGAGGTTCCATTACATTTCAAGTTGAGAGTATCGACCATTCTAAAAAGAGGTTCATGAGATACGGTTTACCCACCCTTTGATCAAAAACTGGGTATTTCCATGATAATATATAATATGTAAATGAAAAATATATTCGGTGATCATTTAAAGCCCGTTGACGCTTAACTTGCCCAACAATAGCAAAAAATAAACATAAATGTAAGCATTCATCGAAATAAAGAAGGATAACTTACTTTTAAATTTATTATTATTACTTAAATTTTTTAAAATCTTTATAAGAAATATCAAATAGGTATTTTTTTTATTGTTGAACAATTAAAAAAAAAATAACTAAAAACTAGGCTTCTTTTAATTTCTAATATTTGGTCTAAATTATATTTAAATTACAAGAACTTTGTACTGCGTATTCTAAATAGTCAATACAGAATAATCAACAAATCTGAAAAAATTACATATTAATGGAATTTGTAAGTATCTACTTCATCATTTCAATGAAAAAAAATTATCAGTAAATCTGAATGTGATTTCGTTAAAACACAGCCAAATCGAAACAAATAAAAATTTTATTGAATTTTTCTACAGCTATAAAGGTTATTATGCAAACAAAAAGCGTTTTTTGATTAAAAAAATAATAATAATTACTACATAAATATAGGTACATACACTTTACAAGAATTCTTAAACTTACATAAACGACTCTTAGGTTTAACTTTAAGTCATGATTTTTGCATTATTTTAGAAATCATTTTGATAAAAATATTTCATACTTTTTATATTATGTTTAACTTACCTGCATATTCAATGTTTAAGATAGAAATATAGAAGCTTAATTAGTTTTATGAAATCAAAATAATTTAGTTTCAAACTAGACTAATAATAATCTTATCTATAATAATTTGTATTTTATTATTTAAAGGAACTAAACAATTATATTAAGTGTTGTTATTTACTGAAAATCGGAAATTGTAAATTGCATTGTTACCTTTATTTATATTCCCTTCTCTTTTCTTTATAACTAAAATAGCTATTTGAAAAAAAGTACAGCAAATACATTTTTTAATAATCCTACCTCCGTCTGATTGAGTAATTACTAATTATTATTGTTGAATAATTTATTTCAATAAAGCTAAAACTGATTTTATACGAAAGATATTATAATTTTAATCTAGTAAAATAAATATTTCAAACAAATTTTTGTTATTATGGTGCTTTAAAATCAAACGTATTTGAATGAAAATTTAAAAAGTGAAAACTTGTGAAAAATATTTTTTTCTGCGTTACGACTAAACTTTTTTTCGAAATGGAAAATAAATATTTAATGTATCTAGCGGTTTTTGGAATAACGTTAGCGGCACTTGGTACGCTTTTTGGATGGTTCGTCATTCCATTAGTGATTCAAGATCAGATTCACTCGGTAAATATTCACTCAACTATTAAGTTTTTCATTTTTGAAATATTTTTATTTATTATAAAATATTATATCAGTCTGATCACTAAGTAATGTTGAGTTTTGTTGTATTAGCCACTTTAATGGCTACTGGGAAGATGATTAAAAACTTTCCCTTAAAACTTATTTTTAGAGAATGAGCTTGCAGAATGGCAGTAATTCGTATCCAATGTGGCAAAATTTATCATTTCCATTAATTTTTAACGCTTATATATTCAATGTCACAAATCCAGAAGCCGTTACTAATGGAGCCAATCCAATTGTGAAAGAAATAGGCCCATTCTGTTACAAGTAAGAAGAAAATTTATGTGAAAAAAATAATTTTTCAAAGCTTGAATTTTCAGTTTGTTCTTACAAAAAATCATATTAGAAGTAAATGATGAGAAGACAACAATTGAATATTTAATGAAACGTTTCTTCGAATATACCCAAGATCGTCCGGATTGTTTATCGGATAAAACTAAAGTCACTATTTTAAATATAGCATTAATGGTGATTTATATAAATTTTTAAGTTGAAATAAATTCATGGTAATTTTTCGTATTTTTTTTTAGGGGACAGTACATAAGATTTTAGAGTTAGCTCCCGGTGTTCTTCCAGCATTTGCTGAAGCAGTTCCGTATATTTTTCAAAACCCGACCACTCCATTTATAACAGCATCAGCTCAAGATATTTTATTTAATGGACTTTTACTCGATTGTTCTTCTGAAGAATTTGCACCAAGTATTTATTGGTAATCTTCCACTTTAGGTGTTCAGTACCTAGATGACTGCGCTTTCCTCGATTGAACGTTCAGAATATATTGAAATAATGGCCAAATATTTTGATTTGAGCTCACGCTCAGTTTTTTTTTTTTTTTTGTTAATAATTCAACTTTAAATTTATTTACGTTATAAATGAAACCTTTCTATAACGATTTAAATTTTGTTACTACTTGCAACTTTCCAAGCAACCGAAACATCTAGTAACTAATGCAATGCTGAAGGATAGGCAATCAATTATTAATGCATAATAGCTTGAATAATCAGAAAACCTGAAAACGCAGAGAAAACTACAGTTTCTATAAATGAGTCCTACATTTTGTCCCCGAAAACTACAATAATCTAGATTGTAAATTTTAACAAAATCGTTGGAGTTGTTACGTGAGAACGCGATTACAAATAACTATTTTTAGATATAAGTACAAATCTCAGTGAATACAATATGTCCACCTATTTAACAGTTCTGTAACAGTTACATAATGTTACATAACAGAATTGTTACGTAGAATGGTTGGACGTATTGTGTTCATTGGTACGGGATATATAGAATAAACATTTTCAGTCATTGTGAAGTTTTGACTTTTAGCATATTTTTTATCTGAATTGAAACAATTTTGACTCCATAAGAAACTCAAAGTGACTTTGTGAAACAGCAAACTATGCAAATATTTTCTAAAGCCATTACTGAAAATATGCAAATAATACCTACAACAAATAAGGACACCTAAAGTGGAACTTTAACTATTTGTTAATAAGAGTAGCCTTTAAAATTAAAAATATTTCTTTTAGAAATTGTTTGTCAAAGTATTAAAGGAATGGCTCCACCTCAAGTGCGGCAGCACGATAATGGAAGAGATTATATTTTTTCAGCCCTGGCTTACGTATGTATGTACTAAGGGACCATCCATAAACCACGTAACGCGTTTTCTATACTTTTGCGAACCCCTCCCCCCTCATATGTAACGCCATGTATATTGTCTAATACTATATCTTTTAACCGTACATAACATAAATGCATACCCCTCCCCCTTGGTAGAGTGTGTTACGTGGTTTATGGATGGCCCCTTAATGATATGATTTCTTAAATAAGTTTTTTTTAGATGAACGGTACAGACGGGGGTTCATTTAAAGTTGAAACTGGCATAAAAAATATGTCAAAGATTGGAGACATCATAGAATGGAAAAATAATTCGAAAATGGACATTTGGCCCTCTGATGAATGCAATGCTCTCGGTGGAACAGACGGATACATAATTGCACCTTTCGGGGAAGCAACGGCACTTAGATTTTTTCAAGCTGATGTTTGCCGGTATTGATAAAAACATTTTTTTACTATTTATTTTAACGGATATGGTTTTAGTTCGATCTATATGAAAAAAGAAAATACAACGGACATTTTCGGAATCCCAATGCAGCGTTTTATTGCAACCAATGATATATTTGATGTTTCACCAGAAACTGAATGTTTCTGTCCCCGAGTTTTAGATTTTGAAACTGAAGAAATTGAAGTAAAATGTTTAAAGAATGGTGTGATGGACGTTAGTAAGTGTATCGGGTCACCAGCAGTGATGTCTTGGCCCCATTTTTATTTGGCTGATATAGAATACTTGAGCTACGTTAAAGGACTTAAGCCTTCTAAAGAAAAACATGAAAATTATGCTTACATAGAATCGGTAAGAAACGGAATTTCGTACTATTTAAGACATCGTAAAACTTTTAACAAACAATAGGACAAACAAACTATCTATTGTTGATTTCACAAAATTTCTTCTAATCCATTGTTTTCAATATTTTATGAAACGATATAATCGATTGATCTTTGGTGTAAAATGATGTACAGTTATGTACAGTGTTTAGTTCATACGATTTTAAGTTCAATATTAGGTTTTTGTTCTTGTTGAAAATAAAACCATACATTGCGCAACACAAGATTTATGCAATATACAATTATAGTAACTTTTATTATTGCGCATGACTTGTATTGTATACAAATTACTGTTTCATTTTCATTGGGAACAAAACTATTAAATGCTCAACATGAAAACACTTCAAATTTTACAAAAAAAAATTTTTTTTGGTGTTCTAAGTCACTTTAAGATTTAAGGCCATATCACGATTGTCTAAACACAGAAAATTTCTGTTGGTCAATTTTATCTTAGGTTAGGATCTTAAGTCTAGCATTCAACGGACATCGAACCCAGTATATACCACTTAACGCATGAAGCGGAAAGAAAAACTGCTCTTATTACTGCGCCAATAGGTGGTCCATTATTTCCCAACCGATTACAAAGAATCATTATTATGAAAATAATGAGTCAAAAATTCTAAGATGATAATATTTGTTTTTATACATAAAATTAATTTTTAGACAACTGGAGTTCCTATAAAAGGACGTAAAAGAGGTCAAATAAATATGTTTTTAATTAAATCTGAAGAAATACCGATTTTACAAAATGTATCTACAGGCCTTTTCCCTATATTATGGATAGAAGAAGTACGCTCATTAAATTTCAGATAAAAATTTAAACTTAAATATAAAAATGTAATTGATATTTTAGGGAGCAGAAATTCCAAAAAAATATGAAAACATTCTGAAATCAACTTTTGCACAGTTTCGGTTGATTGATATTATTAAACCTGTTGTTGTACTCTCAGGTGTAAGCTGCTTCGTGGCAGCAATCTTTTTATATATGCGAAAAAATCATATTTTTTGCTATAGTGACAACCAAATCGACGAATTAACCGATAATGAAGTTGTCATGCCAGGATCTATGGATAACGGTTATTATCGTTGGAATTCAAACATTCAAAATATCAATAGCCAATATAATACATTGGCGAATGGTCAAGCTGCAAAAATAAGTGGAATTAAATTCAAGGAATCAAATCAAGTCTCTACTCAAAATGCAGATTTATTTGTCTCTCATTACTAAAATATAAATAAAATGTGTTCAAATGCATCAAACACTACGAGAATGGTATAAATTATATAAGTGAAGCTAACAATCACAATAAGTGGTGAAATAAATCAATTGCTGCAATTGTTGTTGCTAATATTTGTACTACGCGTTCATTCGAAGTGCACTTGAGCGTTAAAAATTATGACACAATTTCATCATTGTTAACACTTAAATATAAACTATCATTATCGAGTTTTCTTAACGAGCGAGAGTCGATTTTTTCTGAGCACATTGGACATACTCCTTCAGATTCAATTAATCTAAATATAAGAAAAGCAATATGTAAAAATTGAAACTTGATGTAAGAGGAACACTATATAAAAGTTTTAAAAAATTGATAATTTTCTCACTTTTATTTAAATAAATACAATGAAATCCCGCTTAACGAGCATAATTTGTTCTCGAATTTTTCTTATAATACGAAACAATAACTGAAAGTCGAGATTCAGGCTAGGTTTGACCCCACGATGTTTATTACCTTGTCACTCATTCTGTGAAACATCATATTTTTACATTTTGCTCGTTATATGAGGTGCTAGTTAAGCAAGGTTTCATTGTATAACCTTCCATAGTAAGTGCCCATATGATTATTTTTGGACTTGGATTTTTGAATGAATTTTTCAACTAACAAGTTGTTGAAATCAAAATATTTTAAATTAACTAATTTAAAATACAAACGCACAGAATTTCAGTTAATATAGAGACCATTAAAAGATAATTTTTCTCGATTTTCCAATAAAATTTCAATCATTATCTTTAGCATCTTTAATCCAACAAAGTACGATGGTAAGACCAAAAACTATAAAAACATCATAAAATCTTCTACTTAGACAGCGTTATAAAAGTCTTATAGAAATTAATTTTGAAAACGCTTATACAGCAGAGTAGCTACGTGAGTATGCTAATTGCTTATAGTATTACCAATAACTGAATTAATCATGATTTATAAGGAGATATCAGAATCATCAGATAACATACAATGTTACATTGTACGTTTTTAAATTATATTATTTTAAGAAAATAATAACATTTCGTATCTTTCAAACGCCAAATTACTGGTTTATGACATCATAAGCGATAAAACGCTATTTTCAAAAACTTATTATATATCGTCGCTTTTAGCATAGAAAATATTAAACAGTTTTCATAAATAATCAAATATCATATTGAGAAAACGAATTTTGATCTATGATAATAGTGTTCCCCTTAATAATATAAATATAATTTAAAAAAAAACACTTACACTGTCATTTCACTACGAATAGCTGGAAAATCACACTTTGGACACGCTGTTAAATCTATTTTGGTTATATGGCGACCCTTGAAAAAATAATTGTGTATACATATAATAATTCATTATATATTTTTCAACTTAATAAAAACTTACTGTGGCTATACAAAATGGTATAACGCTCTTACACTGAGCACAATTCATATCCGTTTCTAAAATTTTAAAATCACATACTGGACAAGGCGATGAAGGTTCTTGTTCTTGATCTAAATCACCTTTAGGTGGTTTGCGGACAACTGCTTCAATTTTTTTTGCATACTTCGGATCGATTTGAGACCTGTATTCAGAGCCCATTAACATTGATGCATATTCAAACGCTGCTTTTTTTAAGTTGGATCGATGACATTCTATAACTGTTGAAGTTAATATGGGCACAATATCTACAACAAATTACCAATTGAATTAATAACAAGCCAATAATGCCAAGTTTAGTAAGACTTACGAGAGGGAAATTTCGATATATTATTAGCAACACGAATCAACATGCGTGCTCCTTTTAAATGATCACCTCGACGAACATGAATCCGCACTAAGATATAACTATGCAGTAGCATTAAGTTATTTTGCATTTCCATCGGAATTTTCAAATGGTTTCGTTTTAATTCTTGATACATGCTAAATAAGACATCGTGAGCGTTTCTATAATTTCCATTCATTTGTTCTTCATTAGCAATGATAATAGCGGTTTTAGCAGCTTCACGATATTGCTTTCGAGCCATGTACAATCTAAATAAGTACTTTGCATCTTTTGGTAGACCATCAGTTTCTCCTAATAAATATTCGATTAATTCTGATGCTAAAGCTTCATTGTTGGATGAAGCCACTACATCAATACAAAGTGTAAATGCTTCTTTCTCATCACTAATAGATTTGGTAGCTTTAATCAAATGATTCATGGCTTTGTCGTACATTTTTGCGTGGAAATAATATTTTCCTGCAAGCAAATTATTTTTTTCGTTTTCAAAATGCATTGCTAAACTTAAATAGTCCTCATGTCGGGTGTGATCAACACTAAGAGTTTGTACAAGAATTTCTCCATATAATTCAAGTTTATTGTGCTTGCGAGCCATTTGAAACGCTTCGTCGTAACATTCTGATATAACTAAGAACTTAATGGCTGAAGGAAAATCGTTTAGTTTTTGGAAAAATCTAAAAATAAATTTATTGCAATAAATTTGAAAAGGAATATTGATGTCAGTTGTAACTACGCTCTCTAGTGTAAAAAATTGAGATCAGCTTTATAGAGGAAATTTAAATTAACTGCTAACATCCAAACTATTAAGAAAATTGAAAGTTTAGTAATTGTAAGAACATTTTTAGTATAGTGATTTTTTTTAACCCTTGCCGAAGGATAGAGACATGTTATACATACCTAAAGAATGTTCCACATAAAATTTACCAAAAATTTAATCGCTCATCTAAAATTTTAATTGAAATATTTTTTTCGTTGGAATAATCTTATACTATTACACGTAAGCATTCTCTACTGACTACTGACTTAAATTTTAATCTTCTTGACTTGATCTTCAAGTTACTTGACTTTTATTTTTGACGAGAAATCCAGTCAAACTTGAGCCAAACATTATTATTTGAATGTCAAACCAATCATTGAGTTCGTAATTTATTTCTTTTACAAATCATAATTTCAAACAATATTCATCTATAAAATGTATCCTACTACTTGACTTGAATGATTTGACGTTCATCTTTAAATAGACGAATACGACCAATATTTTTTTACATAAAAAGTGTATCAAAAGTAATGAAAAAAGCAGGAAGCTGGAGATACATGACGTAATTCTAAAACAAAAAGTCCTTTGCCATAATTGTATTCGACTCCCCATTAACTAGTTATTAACAAAATAAACTAGCCAATCAGCGAGAAAGAGAAGGGTGTAGGAGGAGTGCACTGAAACAAAACGTTGGAGACGGGAAGAGGAATGTCACTGTATGCTTTAATTTAATTAGGTAGTTGGTAGAGAAGAATAAATAAAATAAAAAAATATGAATTTTAATGTCGTTAAAAAGTTGAAAAAATTGTGTATGGTAGTAACGGTAGTAAATTGTGTTGGGATATTTTACGTGGGAGACTTATTATTATTTTCTCACTAGTACCTATTGATTGACCTGATTAATTTTTCTAATGGTTAGTTTATTTTGTTAATAATTAATTTAAACGGTGCGTCAAATAAAAAAAAAATCCAAATGATTTTTCGTCTTAGAATTGCGTCATATATCTCCAATTACGGCTTTTTCATTACTTTTGAGACATCCTGTATGCATTTGTAATAGGGCTCTCAAAAACGACTCTGATGATTTCGATGTTTACAACAAAATGTTTTAAATGTGGGTAAAAAATTGATCTAGCTTGGTCTCATTTCTAGGAAAAAATGTGTTCTCTGTTTTTTTCAAGTTTTCATTACGAAGTAATGACGTTATGAATTGATAAATAAATGATTGCCTATACATCAACATTGGATTAGTAACTGAATGTTTTGAATGAATGTGGGTTGCATGGAAAGTTACAAAATTAAAATAGTTATTAAAAGGTTTTTTTTATTATAAAAAGACGTTTAAAGATGAGAAATTAATTTTTTAAAATAGTTATATTCAAATTCAAATTCTTAGCCGTTATATCAACAAAGTGAAGTATGCCAAAAATTCTGAAAATCCAATCGAGTAAAACTCGATAATGTAGGTGGTAACTATTTCAATAAAGTTTCAAGTTCAACAGTTTCCTCTATTGTGTTAGTTATCATTATGGTTCCAAATAGCGTATTATACAACTGACCAATAATAAAGTAATACTCACTGAGCGATTAATTTTGCTCCTTCAACACTTTTTGTTTCTTGCACAATTTCCACGGCGACTTCAGGGTTGTTTAACTTTTCCAGTTGTAGTCGTACAACAGATGTATAGTCTTTTCCTAATCCATACGCTTTGGCTGCTTCTTCATATTTTCCTTCATCTTCTTTTGCTTTTGCATATAGTAAATGAATTTTAGGCGATGACACATGATTCATAAATTGACTAACTTTGTTCCAATTCTTTAGTTTAATGTAAACAGACGCTGCTTTATCAAATGTATTCGACTTTTCGTACAATAGAGCGGCTTCATTGAATTGTTTTTTCGAGTCCAACAAATCAGCACAATCTCGTTGCAATTGTGGGTTGTTTGATTCAATGGCAATATTAAAACCTTTGGTAACATTTCCACAACGAATTGACATTCTAGCAATGCCATTTAAACACTGAACAATATGATCATTTGAGAGGCTTCCATTTTCTTCGCTATCTTGTAAAGCTTTTTCATAGTGATTTAATGCTTCAGTGTAACTGCCACTGTAAATGTTAATAATACTTTAATTCTTCAAAAATTTAAAACAATATCGAAAATTCATACGTAAATTCTAATTGTAATGCGTATTCTCGAGCAATAGCTGGAACTTGTTCTGGTGCGTATTGACGTGCAAGGCGTAAAGCTTCATCCCACTGAAGCAAATCACGTCTCATACTCAATGCCGTATAAGCTCCTTGTGTGCCCGTGGTGCTTAAAAACCACCGTTGTGCTCCTTCAACGTCTTTTAATAACAAACACATGTGACCTGCTAATTCTCGCCAATCTTCGATTTCTAGGAGGTCAGTGAGAGCCCAAACCATACCAACATTTTCCATTCGCGAGTATACACGAATAGCTGTAAATGGAATATTTCTCATCATTTTAACAAATAATCACCAATTTAATAGAGAGTGGGCTTGAGGAAAAGAAAATATGCCCCAGGGTGTTTCTGGACGTATCTCAGACATTCGATAAGGTGTGGCGTCAGGGAGTCCGATTCAAAATGCACAGAGACCTTCCAAAGCAATTCTACGAAATCCTAAGCTCATACACAACTGAGCGTTACTTCAAAGTAAAACAGGAGGATGTGTGCTCGGAGTTGAAATCTATAAAAGCGTATAATATTATATTGGGTTGTTCGATAATTAATGTCGTTTTTTTTCATATTTTTCAAAGTGAATTTATTAATATTAATAACAAACATTAATCAATAATATATTGACCATTTTGTTGGATGACCTTTTGCCATCTTTCGGTAAGTTGAAAAATTCCACGTTTGAAGAAGCTTTGGTTTTTAGAAGCAAAGAACTGGTCCAACCCATTTTTAACAGCCTGATCGGAATCGAAAGTTTTACCATTCAAATGGTTTTGAAGGGAGCGAAACAAATGGTAATCTGATGGTGCTAAGTCAGGGCTATAGGGTGGATGTGGCATCAGTTCCCAATTAAGTTCTGTTAATTTTTGACGGGTTATTAATGAAGTATGGGGTCTGGCGTTATCCTGATGGAACATCACGGCTTTGCGATTGACCACTTCAGGGCGTTTTTTCTTCATTTCTTCATTCAATTTCGATAGTTGACGACAGTAGACATTCGAATCAATAGTTTGGTTTCTTGGAAGCAGCTCAAAGTGGACTATACCCTTGTGATCCCACCACACAGAAAGCATAATCTTCTTTTGGTGAATATTGGCTTTGGATGTCGATTACGGGGGCTCATTTTGCTTGGTCCATGATCGTTTTCGGACTACGTTATCGTAAACAATCCATTTTTTATCACCCGTTATGATTCTTTTTAGAAATGGGTCATTTTGGTTACGATTCAGTAAAGAGTCGCATATGTTAATGCGTTTGGTGAGGTGGATTTTCTTTAATTCGTGAGGAACCCAAACATCCAGTTTGTTTACGTAACCTAGCTGTTGTAAGTGCAAGTAAACGGTTGAATTCGATACGCCGAGCTTCTCTCCTATCTCCCGAGTCGTCATACGCCGGTTAGTTTCGATTAACGCCTTTATTTTGTCGTTATCAGTAGTGGTTGGACGACCAGTATATGGTGCATTTTGCACATTAAAATTTCCAGAACGAAAGCAAGCAAACCAACGCTGACACTGGCGTTCAGTAGGGCAGTCCTCACCATAAACTTCAAATAATTTTTTCCGAGCCTGCACCGGATTTTTGCCCTTTCGGAAGTAAAACAATAAAATATGCCGATAATGCTCTCTTTGATTGTCCATTTTCAACTTAATTTTAACCAACTTGCTTTCACTAATGACGCTCAGTTTTTGACTGAAGATAGTCTAAAGTCTAATATTTAAGATAGTGTATAATACTGTAACCCACCGAACCCCTACTCCCTGAAATATGCAATTTCATGCCATCTATGAGAAAAAACGACATTAATTATCGAACAACCCAATAATAGCTTATAAAAATTCGCTGGCGTTCCGCAAAGGAGCGTACTCGGGTAAGTTCTGTATATTCTCTACACCAGAGATATTCCCCAGACAGAAGCAGTTGGCATGGCAACTTATACAGACGACGCTACAATGATATCAATGGGACTCACTGTAGAGTAGTCAACGGGTATCTTCCAGGGGGCTTTAAACAAGGTAGACCGTTGGACTAAGAAGTGGAAGATTAAGCTGAACGAAACCAAGTCAGTACACATAAACTTCACAAATAGAAGGTACCAACATACTTTCTAAATATATATAAAATCTAAATGTAACAAAAACTGATGTTTTTTTGCACATATCTTGGAAAAAAACCTGAAGGTAGGGCGGTTAATAAGCAGGAACTTAAAATGAAGTACAGAAGGATGCACTAGCTGCTTGGAAAACAAGCAAGACTGAGCACAAACAATTAAGTCCGATAAAGAAGAGCGCGATAAAGTACCAGCAGCGTTTTTGAGGAAACCCGAACTTTGAGGTCCAGGAGATGCTGAATGAGCCTGATCCTCCTCGTCGGCTCAGGAGAACAAAACCAGCTGATCTGATCTAGTTGTGCATCTTATCTTATATTGGAACAGCCATTGGGCTGTTTTCCATCATAAAGTGTTAATCAGAAAGACAAGTTGCTAAATGAGCCAAGCTCAGGTGTAACAAACTTAATAACGTGAAACGTAGTAAAGAATAGTCATGAATTTTGGCTTTTAATGTAGGCATAGTTTACTATTTAGACAGCGCAGAGAACACTTTCTGTCTTAGAAAGAAAATATGTTAAACTAATTTTCTACTAAAAAAAATCTCATTTTTTACTACCGTATACATTACGGATACATACTAAAGACATTGAATACGACTGTACAGTTACCTACTGTACTTTGTTATACTGTTAACTGGCTAAATACATTCAAAAAATTCACATTTCTAGTACATTCATACGCCTACAAGGACGCATCCAAGTTTTAAAAAGGTAATTAATGCAAGATAAATGCCTATCTCAAAAAAAAGCTATCCAATTGTTAAGTAACATACCCCATTCAATTTCGATGTTTACCAAAGCTGTTTCTGCCATTGAATTCCAGCAATCTTTTCTATTTAATATTTCACACGTATCCCAGGCATCTTCATACTTTTGTAAAACCAATTGCTTATTCAGTGTTTGCTCCAAGCTGCTTAAGTTACGATCTTGTTTTATTGGAGAAACATTTTCATGCGAAGCCAACAAAAGTTGAACTAACTGTCCTCCGGACACTCCTAATGTTAATTCTCCACCCACAAGCAATAACGGCACTTGTTGACTTACTAATTTCATCGAACTTACTTTTTCAACAGCTGTACCTTTAAATGTAATTTTCTTTTATAACAATATTAATCTAAATTAATTTTTATTAAATTACCATGGACGGATTGTTTCATATAAATATAAGTTGATATTTCTTGATCATCATAAGAAATGAAAACGTTTCGATTTGTTAAATTATTGTCCCAAACGATACCAATGGTTGTTGACGAAAATTCTGGTATACTGACAACATCGTCTGAAACCTATTGGAAAAATTAATTGAATATTTTTAAACATCTTACTTCCACTAACCGGATTATAAACATAGCCTTGGCTTTTATCATCAATAAAAACTAGTCGAGTCCCTGCTGGATCAACAAAAATTTTTTTAATTCCTATCACATGCTTGTATTCTAAGGCCACTTTCCAATCTTCAAGAAAAAAATAGACTATATGTCCCATCTAAAACATAATAATAAGGCTGTAAAAGTAAAATAGAAAAAATACTTTTTAAAATACGCTTACATTTAAATGTACTAAAAAGGAAAAAATAAAATTTTCGTTGAAAAACGTTTGGTTCAGCATGGGCACCAATAGTACTAATAGATAAAATGTATAGAACTTGAATATTGATAGAAAGAAAGCATTCATTGTAAATTTTTCGAATGAACCAAATTTTTTGGGTATTAACTTATTATTTCTTTTTTAGTACATTAAAATATCAGTTTGGGTTTTAATTTTTCTTTTGTTATTTTAATTTTCTATTTTCTTAATCTTAACGAGTCTTGTAACCAATTTTTTTCATTTTGAGATTTTGAGGATTTAGAATTTTGGAATTCGGATTTTTGGATCCAAGGTTCTAGGTCGCGATTCTAGATCCACGGATCTCTAACACTGGTATGTGCAAAATTTGAAATCGATTGAATATTGAGATGTAAGTAAATATCGCTTACAAGATTTCTTCAACACAGACATATAAAACTAATATGAGCGTAGTAAAATAGAATGCAAAAACTTACATCTGAGCTATAAATCAAAAATTCTGTCGTTAAAGCATGATCCGATATAAATACATTTGGTTTATTGTTCTCAGGAAATGTTTTAGTTTCTCGACTTTCATTATTGATATCAATTTGGTCAATCTAAAACAAACAAATATACTGTTTTTTGCAGTTAAAGTTTAAAGAAAAAGTCTTTTACTGTATGTAATTGCAGCTTCCCATCATATAAAACTGAAGCAAATTCTCCATTCAACCGCATACTTGTTATAGCTGCTAAATATTCACGATCCTTAATTAACATTGGAATTTGTTCTTCACTCTTCGGCTGCTGTCGAGTTAAATCATAAAACCAGGCGTGATTGTTCATACCACAGGCTAAATGATAAGGTCCCAAAGCAATAAATTTTGGTTCAACTTCTGCTTTTACTATTGTAGGTAACTTTTTTGCTTTATCAGGACTGTATATGTATAAGGCAATATCAACAAGACCAGCAAGCATGGCTATTCTTGGCCCACAGACTGCCGATAATGAAGGCAACTGTGTTAAGTATAGACTAACACTACCACTTCTTCCTGCTACAGCTAATAACTGTCCATCTGTACTCCATGTGATCCTTTCCACTTCAGCTTCCTGTTCAGCTGTTAACACAACGCCCGTCCCTTGTAAATTATTCGTATCGTGAATTTTAACGCTAAAGATATAAAATTCATTAATCATAAGAATCAATATATTTTTTTTTGCTTACTTATTATCTCCACATGATGCAATTTTATTTAATTTTTCACACAGAGCGATATCATTTAAGCTTGTTTTATGGTTTCGTACTTGAAATAATTCTTGTCCAACTTCTTTAATATGAGTTGAAATAGCGATAAGAAATCCAGCAGTAAATCCAATTAAAATGTATCCATCTCCAAACCATTTATATGTAACAATATTTCCATAATGAGCTTGAAAAGCTAATTCGATTGGATTATCCGAATCAAGTAAATTATATAAATAGAGAGTTTTCTTTCCGACAATAAGACTAACCTAATAAAAAAATTAGAATTTAATGTTCATATCCGTTATATTTAAACATGCATTTTTATCGTCTATTTTTGACCGTAAGATGTAACATTGTGAGTAAATCAAAAAAGAGAATATTATTCATATGACATAAAGCGTATGGAAAATAGTAAAATAAGAAGATATAAAAGATCAGTTTCAGAATGAATAAGCTGTTAACTTCTCAAATATTTTTGTTTTAATATTTCGTAAAATGTTATTCAATTCTCATAAAACTCGTGTGAACCTATTAAAATTGAATTTAAAAGCCTTATATCAAAGTTTTGTTGATATCTCGTTTCTTATATTTTTAAGACATTTTGGACAGTTTGTAAATTTATGTATATAGAGTAATAATTTGTAATATATGTAAATAGAGCGATAAATTTTCATATAGACTAAAGCGAAAATTTACCGTGTTTTCAGTTCCAACTCGTTCATCTACTTTCATTTCAGAAAACTGAATATCAGCAGGATCTGCACGCAGCGTGATTACTCGCAGTGTATCACCATCAATGTTGCTAATAGACAAAGTACGATCTTCGGAACCAAGTGCCAGTAAATTTTCGGAATTCCAACAACCACAGGTTATTTTTTTGCTGTGTTTTCCTATTATAGGAATTCGTCTAAAATTTCATATTATATTAAATTTCTATTACTTTATGTTTAAATAAACATATCAAGTTTGTTCCAGATGAAAATAAAACGTACATTGTATACTACAAATCATGCGCAATATGAAAGCGTTGCTATTTTATATTGCATTGTACGATTTTATGTTCGTCTGGAACAAATCTATTATATTATTTTATATACGAGGCATTTTATAGTAAGTATGTACCGTATGGTAATGAAAAACGAAGGTAATTTTTTTTATCAATTTTGATTTCATTTAAAATCCTGAGACTTGATCAACTACTGTACATCATTTTTGGTAGGATTAAGACCTTAAACTGATTGCAGATGATGGAGATATATTTCTGTGTTGTTTACAGAAAGAGCACTAAAATTAGGGTAAGTTGGTGCTATTATAGGTTTGTTCCAGACGTTGAAGTCAAACACGTCCACGTAAGATAAAGAGCAAGGCACACTGACCAAGAGACAAGAGTGAGCGAAAAAATGTTTCAGACCTCAGCCGCTTGGCCGCATTAGGCCAAGAGTCGAGCGATAAACGTACGTTTTCGTGACAATAACTTGTTTCGACACGGATTTGGCGGTGTTTAAACACCGCAAAACTGGTTTAAAATTAGGGGGAAGTTTTTGCTTTATGATGTTTACTCACTCTTGTCTCTTGGTCAATGTGTCTTGCTCTTTGTCATTCGGTGGACGTGCTTGAACATCATCAAATGGACAAGTGGAACAAATCTTTTATATGCGAAAAGCGTTACGGCAACTATTATAAAACTATTTTCCCGATCTCAACATTTAACTATAGTTTTTGAATTATTTTCCAAATAGAAATATCATCTTTATTAACGCTCCATATTTTAATATACCATAAAACAAAATTTTTAACTAAAATATGCCATTCATAGAATATACTGCAACATATTTTGATAGCATTTTCATTTTATGATAAAAATTCCTAAGTGCTGTGTTTAAATGCATATACTTGTGATTCGGAACGTACTCAAATTTTTAGTCAATTAATAATGTGATAAAATCTTCAATTCACTTGGTCATTTTAGGTCGATTCACACTTTACGGATAGATCAAAGCTCAGTTTTCATCGTTCTTACTTTGTTGTGTGAAGAATTAATTTTACATTAGACCCATCAAAACCAAGTCTTACCTAATCCTTGTCCTGCCTTGGTCTGACCGTATGGTGTGAATCGACTTTTAATGAAGCGAAACGATTTTTTTACTCAGCCCCCCCATTACTAAAGTTTAAACTCATTTCTGTATTATGCCATCACTCATAATCTTTTCTTTGCATTTCACTATATAGCAATAAATTGTAGCCGTTTTCATCCTTTTAAAATTAAAGAAATGAATAACAGAAACGCTAGCGAAATTTTTATTGGCAAAGCCATTACATATTTTCAAAAGCAACCTTACGCATTGTTAAGTTTTTCCGTAATTTCGCCTGACTAAACGGTATCTACTTTAAAAAAAGTGCCTCGTATATCATCATTAAAAAAGGACATTTTACTTGGACGTGTTGTGATTGTAAATAGAAACATTCCCTTTGGTTGTTCCCACTGCTAGAGTTGCACTTGTCTTCGACCAGGCTAAACAACTCATGATATCTCGCAAACCTACATCAATAGTATGTTGCCGGCTCGTGTTTGCATCCCATAAAATAATTTGCGACATGCCTGAAGCAATCACTCCTAAAATGTCTCCATCCACATCCCACCCAAAACCACAGCACAATCTTAAAGAATTCAATTAATCAATTAAAATGTAAGTCCTTTGAAAAAAAATATTTTTTTTAAATATTATACCCAGGCAGTTTAATACGAGTTTGGATTTGACCATATCGATCTATCACAGAAACAGTGGCATCACATCCTGTAATTGCCAAATAAGATCCAGATCCTGTTTGCCACGAAAGGTATACTTCTCCAACTCCATGAGGCTGCTCAAGCCGATATATAAGCTGAAATTAATATTTTAATTAGTATTATTTTTCATGAAAATTTACATAAAATGAATTAACTATACAAATAATAAGTTAATGGAGGAATATTTGTAAATTGAAAATCTACAGCGTTAAACTAATATTTTTTAAATTTTACACAATTTTATAAATACCTTTTCAGCACTCATAATAAAGTATATGATTGATTCTGTAAAAAATAAACTATTTTCTTACAGCTCTTACATTTTCAATTTTTCTTCATAAAAATTTCTGTTAGTAAACAACCAACATTACAACAAAAAATATTACCGAGGCTACACAGCTAAAATCCCTAGTTATTTGACATTTGAAGTATATGTGACATATGTGACTTTAATGACGTATATGACGTATATGAAAAGAATACAAACCGATTCAAAATATTTGTAGTTGACACCGTTGACACATGTCACATTACATGTCATTAAAGTCATATTTTGTCATTTGTTATTAGTTTTAATAAAAATGGAATTAAAATTTTATGATTTAAATTTTAGTTTAATATTATTAAGTATAGTTCCATTATTACATGGTTTTAGACATTACACGAAAGAAGATATTTTAAACTACAGGTAATAAAAGAAAATATTTAATAAATTTAATCAATTACAAATTGAAACTCTTTTAGAATATATTTAATTTTGTTATATTTATTATATCAATTACAGAGAAGAAGTAAGAGAAATGTTTCAACACGCCTATGATAGTTACTTAAAATATGCTTACCCTTATGATGAATTGCGACCGTTAAGTTGTGATGGCATTGATACTTGGGGAAGGTATACAATTTATTTATACCTAAAGTAAAAACATTTATACGAAAACGAAAAATATATATTATGTGGTCTCAACCGTCTCAACTATATAATACAATAATTTCATACATTTAAGACGAAACAAAAATTACTTCTCGGATAAACTAGACTTTTTTTTTAAATTGAAGCAATGGTCATTTCGTGTCGCAAGCTAGATCATTTCTCACTCTTGAATCCTTAACTTCAGTCCCTGACCATTGAATTAGAACCACTAGCACAACGGTCGGGGAACCGGTGTAAATTACCCCAAATGGGGTGAAAATGAAATTTTTGGGAGTACAAGGGACTTTTTTCTACTTTACTATTTTTTAAGTGTTAGGATTTTTACAAACCATTCCTTAAACTTAAATCAAAAAGTCTCAATTTTGAAATTATTGTGTCAAACATGAAGAAACATAAATTCTTTAAAACCTAAAGGGGAAAGAAAAAATTCAATTAATTTTTATTTTGTTTGTTCCAATATGACAATTTATTTTATTTGTCTATTACATAATATGTACCTACTTACTATTTTCGTGCAACTTTTTTATTTTTCGTGTAAATTATTCAATAAATGTATAATTTATATTTATATTGATCGCCTCCTTCTCAAAACGAGGGGATAATATCGACTTACGCAAAAATATTTTGGGGTAATGGTTAAAAAAGTTTCCCAATCGCTGCACTAGCATATTGTCTCTTTTCTGTGCAAACCTCGTAACTACAACAAGAGAACTCTACAACTACAATATTTTTTTCCAAACTGAGATTTTTAGCAGAAAACGTTATCAACTGCTCCAATTAAGTGTAAAATAACTTTAAATGTTTAGAATGATAGTAGAATTTTTCTTAAAGGATTAATATTTCCTCGTATCCACATTCTATGATTCAAAAACCTTGTATTATTATAATCGTATACTTATTAGATAATAATAACAGTTTTAATTGATTTCTCAAAAGTTACGATTTTGTAGTTACGAAGTTACCTGGTTTTGTAGTTACCCAGACCGGCATTTCTAAAAATTCGTTAAAAATGAAAAGTTCTTTAAAAGCAGATACCTTTCTCAGAAAAAAATTACGGAGGATAAGACGGTATTTTATGTAGATATTGTTATTTTTACAAATATGAAATTAATAAAGTTTAACGCCTTTAACAATATGTTATTTAGTATACAACTTTGCTTCTACCGTTTTTTTTTCCATACTCATTTGGTTGTCCATTTAGGATTCAAAGATTGACCATCGTTGGTCACATCTTTCTCCCCTTTTCCAGGCAGCTTTTTTATGTTTTAAATTGTTTTAACATCTAAGGTCATATCGCGGCTGTATAACACAGAAAATTTCTGTTATTCATAAATTTAGGAAATATTTAGGATTCTATCAAAGGTACTATCTGGAATCAAACCGGTTACTACTAACGCATGAAGCAGCGATCTACCAGATCTAACCGCTACGCCACTAAGTGGACTGTGGATTTTTTTTTGTTGTTTAAGATCGCAACAACTACCATGGTCATTAGCGCCCGGCGAATCCGAAAACCCATGAAAAAATTCTTAAGCTTTCATTGGGACTCGAACTATCTAGTCAACGAAATTTGTTTTTCATACAAAAAATCTTTTGGTCTTCCGTTTCGTTATAACTGTTTTCCACGATATTTTATAAATATTTATTTTTCTTTTTATACTAAATTTTAATATAATTTTAGTTATTCTTTGACGTTAATCGACGCCTTAGATACATTAGCTGTGATGGGCAACTATACAGAATTTCAACGAGTTGTTGATATTATAACAACAACCGCTAACTTCGACTCTAACATCAATGTATCTGTGTTTGAAACAAACATACGCATTGTCGGAGGACTTTTAAGTGCTCATTTAATGTCTCATAGGTATTGAAATCTATTACGAAATTCAGTTATTAAGTTATAACATTTTAGAGCAGGAGTAAAGCTGGAACCTGGTTGGCCATGTAATGGGCCGTTGCTTCGTTTAGCTGAAGATGTTGCTCGCCGACTGATTGCAGCATTTGATACAAAAACATTCATGCCGTACGGCACTGTTAATTTACGACATGGTGTTCCAATTGGAGAGACGACAGTTACGTGTACGGCTGCTGTTGGAACTTATATAGTTGAGTTCGGAACATTAAGTAGACTAACCGGAGATCCAATTTATGAAGAAGTAGCTATGAACGCATTGCATGCTCTTTATAACCATCGATCACAAATAGGATTGGTTGGAAATCATATTGACATTGCAACTGGACGTTGGACGGCTCAAGACGCTGGTATTGGTGCTGGTGTTGATTCTTACTACGAGTATTTAGTTAAAGGTTCAATTTTATTACAACGACCTGAATTGATGAAAATGTTTCATGAAGCTAGAAAAGCAATTGACGAGTATATGACAAGAGATGATTGGCATATGTGGGTTTCAATGACAAAGGGTCAAATAACACTACCGGTGTTTCAGTCACTTGAAGCATATTGGTCGGGAGTTTTAAGTCTAATCGGTAAGTTCACTATTTTGTTTTTCAATGCAGTCTGATTAATTTTTATTTGGTTTTAAAGGAGATACAAGTAAGGCAATGCGATCGCTTCATAATTATCATCAAGTTTGGAAACAGTATGGATTTACTCCTGAATTTTTCAATATTATCCAAAAAGAAGCTGGGACAAATCGTGAAAGCTACCCACTTCGTCCTGAATTGATAGAATCTGTAATGTATTTGTACAAAGCTACGGGAAATCCTTATCTTTTAGAAGTAGGAGTTGATATTTTAAAAAGTATTCAGTATAGTTCGCGAACACCTTGCGGATATGCAACGGTAAGTGTCTATTAGTGTGTGTCAGTTGTATAAATAAGCCACCTGAAGAACAGTAACTAATGCAGTAGAAGCTTTAGAAGAATCTTATTATTGTTATAGTTACTAATATGGAGGGTAGAGGTAAGGAGCACAATTTATGTATCATGAAACGTGTCTCTGAAATAGTTTTAAATAAAGATGGAGCTGCTAGACCAGAGGACCAGGAATTGTTATTCAACTACACTAGCCATTTAATTTTCAATAACGAAGTATTTATTAATTACTCTATTCTATCCAAGTTCTTAAAATTATTTTACTACTTTCATTCATCAAACTTCATTTAATCGAAAACAGTTCAGATTATATCCTTCGGTACATCAGCACCATTCTTACCACTTTATTTGCTGCTATTCTGTGAACACTTTTTGAATCAGCCATATGAGATTGTGGTTTTTTATGGAGTGGATAGCTGCATGGTTCTTACCTCTACCTCCGTAGTAACTAGTTTAATGAACAAAGTGTTTAAATTGAAATTTTAGATGAGTGGTTTGATTTTTGATGTTATTTTATTTGAGGCATCTTTTAGCTATCTGTAAACATATTTTTGTCTCTATCTTTTGGTGAAGGTTCAGGAATTTTTTTTTTCAAAATAACTTGAAACGAATAAAAGTTGGAAAAGAAAACTTCAAGTAAAACTTGTAGAAAAAAATTACATCAAAAATGTTTTTAGTAAATTTTGAATTTTCAAACTTAAAAATAATGTTATTATAGATTAAGGACGTTCGAGACCATCGAAAAGAAGATCGAATGGAGTCGTTCTTTTTAGCAGAAACAACCAAATATTTGTATTTATTATTTGATCCGGATAATTTTCTTCATAATAAAGGACAACATGGAACAATCATACAGACTCCTCATGGCGAATGTGTGATAGAAGCAGGTGGCTACATTTTTAACACGGAAGCTCATCCCATCGATCCATCAGCATTGTACTGTTGCCACGATTTACCCAAAGAGAAACTATGGAACATTCAACAATTTCAACGTAATTTCAAGAAATTTGAAGGAAAAAAGTTATCGTCATATAAAAATAAATTAGATGAAGCAACCGATGAAAATACGTTAGAAGATTTAGTTAGTGACGAAAAATATAACGTTGAAGATCCAGACGAACAAACGATAAAAGTGGATAAAGTTTCAAATATTGAAGGAACTGTAGAAATTGTGCGTTTATCAAAGCATGAAATGGATGGTGATAAGTTAATTAAAGAGCAAAATAATATAAGTGATTTGAAAGAAGAAATTGAAGATGATAGTGATGTGGATTTAAATTTGATAGCATCTCTTCAAATTGAAAATAATTCGCATATCTTAGGTATTATTAATTCTTCATCGATTGATGAAGTTAATGCTACTAATAATGGGTCTGGTGTAATTGAACTGTTACCTGAGTTATTATATAAGTATTTACAAAAAAGTAAGGTGAAATTTGACCCACAGGTAATGTTAGAACGTATAAGACGTGAAAAAAAATATCCAAGAAATGAAACATGGGAAAACGATTACGAGCAGTTAATGTGTAAGGCTCAACCATATTTACAAAAGCTGTCGATACTAGGTGAATTTTTCGACTAATATATAAGTTCTTGTTATTTTGTTAACCCTTTTTTTATATTTCTGTGAAGTAACTAATTTTATTCAAGTTTATATATGAATTTTGAAACGTGTAAAAATATTGTAAAATAATAATTTATTAAAGTTGTTGATCATAAATACGATTTTTCGTTTTTATTTACTTTACTTGAATTAAACTTTACTTAAAACTAGTTGACCCGCTTTTCAAAACACAAACCTATACCCGCTTCTGGAAAACACAACTCTAACTTACGATTATAAACTGTAAGGAACTATTAAGGAAGTACGGATCTTTTATAAAAGAATAATTTGAAATTAGGTTAAATGTTAAGATTGGAAAAATAGTTCTAGAGTAGTCGCTGTTCACTGTTGGTGCAAGACTGTTATAAACTGGATGCGGTTATTTAAGGGTCTATTCAAGGATCGTTGTCTGGATTCTGTTAAGAGGGGGGCAGGTGTAGAAAAACCAAGAAGATATTTAAGGATAATGGTGCACGAGCAAAACGGGACAGATTACGTTAAAAATGAAAAACAAATATTATAAATCAGTGACAAACTTTATTTACAAAAAAGTAGTACGTTTAGTAGTACCTACTTTACGGTTCATGAGCAATCCTGCCAATTAGCTGCATTTTCTAGAGAGGGCAGTTGCCTTACCCTCTCCGTACCTCGCTACGGCCTTGGGACTATTCTAATGTAGACATTTAAAAAAATCTATTTTTCTTTGCATATATTTTCAAGATTTAAGATCTTTAAGAATAGGTCCTTAAGCAGATTTTTCAAAATTCAAATTATTTTTAGAGTTGCAGCAACTTTTAACCAAATGTGAATATTAATTAATATCGTTACCTGAATTATCAAATGTGCCAAACAAATTTAAAACGCCTTTTTCTCAAGGCTTCTTTCTTCAACCTACTCGACATGATATCTTAAGTTCTACTCAATCGATTTATTTAAAATTTACTACACTTTACTGAGCATCTTTACTGATTAAGAAATTTTGTGCAGTTATCTCAAAAAGAATAAGGCATATTTTTAGAATAAACATTACTATATAGACTTTTAAGCAATAAATTAGATCGCTAGGAAAAATTAAGTCTACTTGTTCTTGTGTGACAATGAAAAGGATAAAATTCTCTTCCCTACCTCCGTGTAATAAACATTTTTGAAATATATTAAAAACTATACAAAATTTAATTAGTTACTGCATTGCTAAAACTACATTTTTAAAACGGCGTCGCTCATACCACCTACCCTACGGGCCCTACGGCTTTGTCTATTTGTAACTATCCCACAGGATTCAATATTTTTTCAATATAAAAACTCTCTAAACCGTACCTAATCTATTTAATTAATTAAACTAAAAAAAATTTAATTCATTCTCTTTATACTAAAAATTACGTCAGTTAACAAACTCTGGTCCTGATTGAGAACCAATACAAACACTTTACTTATAGCTATTTTGTAGGAACCAAAAAGTTTTTTTTTTCAAAAATAAACAAATTAACCCATGCTTTCTACAATCTATAAACCTGCAATCATGCACAGAAACTTACGTTGGTTCATTATTGTACTTCTTAACAAAATCAGTTTAAGTAAATTCTATTTTTAGGCATCTTTTAGGAAACATAAAGTCGTTTTCAAGGATAAAACATGGTTTATGCTCTTTTCAATTCAGAAACTAAGTTTAAATAAAAATTCATATTAATATTTATTCAGATCCTGCGCGAGAACCAAAAAGACTTTTCTACTGCTAGGTGATCTACAGAAACCAGTGGCGGATTCAGGGAGGGTCAAAGGGGTCATGACCCCCAAGGTTTTTTTGCATTAAAAAAAATAAATTAAGTAAGTTTATTATTCTATGGTCTACTCAATACTAAGCATAACAGAACTTTGTTGTTTGGCTCGCTGTCCTTTCCTTCCCCAGCTATAAAGATATAGCTATATATATATATATATATATATATATATGATATAAAAATGTTGAAATTCAAAATTAAATATGATGTCAAAAGTGCAGTCAGGGTGAGATGAGGCAGCGAGGTCAGTACCTTTCAACCAGAGTGGACTGTCCTGTACTCCCCCTTGCATAAAAACTTTTAAAATTTTTAAACCCTCAAGAAACAACCCCGGATCCCGGTAGTGACCCCCAGCAAGCCACATCCTAAATCCGTCCCTGACAGGAACCATGCATTTTTAGATTATATTATATTAATGCTAAATATAAATGCTTTGCCAGTTTTTAGTTTTACAAAATCAAAACTCTCTTCCCCCTAAGCTATCATAGAAACTTAATTGACCTTTTCATCCGTTTAAAAAATAAGTGTAAGTCCACCATTATAATGCGTATTTCAGGATAAATCTAGCCAATGTTCATCTTGAATAAGGTACCTATCAAACAGTGAAAGAAGTTTTCAAATGGGAACAATAGTTTCGGGCAATTATATCTATATGCACACAAATTTACAAAAATCGTACTCTGTCTTTAATATAATTAGAAAATATCAGTAAAGCAGATTAAAGTTAAGAACTTTTAATATATATTTTAGCATTGAAAATGAATGAATTTATAATAAAAATATCACATTAGATTTTTTTGACAAAATGATAAAAAATGAGAACATCGTTTTCATAAAATATTTTCAAAAATAATGTTAAATAAAATTGACATTTGTGGTTTTTATTTTGATAAATTTTAATGTTGATAAAAACGGATGGACCTTTAGTCCAGTAGGTAAAACAATCATTTATCAAATCTTCGACCGCCAAATTAAATTCAAAAATGAAACAAAACTTCGAATTGTAGGAACTAAAAACTATGCCTAATAGCTCCAATGTCTAATCACGAAATTGGAAGCACACAATCCGAAGAAATCACATTAGCGACAAGGGGATATAAATTACTAAGAAAATTGGGAGAAGGATCGTACGCTAAAGTATTTTTAGCAGAATATCGCAGTCCTGACTCAAATGATAAAGTGAATACATTGGCTTGCAAACTAGTTGATACCGTGAAAGCTCCAAAAGATTTCGTTCGTAAATTTTTGCCTCGTGAATTAGACATTTTAATTAAGTTGAATCATCCTCACATCATCCACGTACATAGTATCTTTCAAAGGAAAGCGAAATATTTTATATTTATGCGATTTGCGGAGAATGGCGATTTATTAGATTTTGTCTTGAAACATGGTGCCGTCGCTGAAAATCAAGCTCGCGTTTGGTTACGACAAATGGCGTTGGCAATACAATACTTGCATGAAATGGAAGTAGCGCATCGAGATTTGAAATGTGAAAATGTTTTAATTACGAACAATTACAATGTCAAATTAGCTGACTTTGGCTTTGCTCGCTATGTTGTTGATACATCTGGAAAACGAGTAACTAGTGATACATACTGTGGCTCATTATCATATGCAGCACCAGAAATTTTACGTGGTATGCCCTACCATCCGAAAGTAGCCGATATTTGGTCCTTGGGAATCATATTATATATCATGTTAAACAAAGCGATGCCATTCGATGATGCAAACATCAAACGATTGTACGAACAACAAAATAACAGACGATGGCGTTTTCGAGCCAAAGTTGTTGATTTGTTGAGTGACGAAGTAAAAAAACTGGTGACTTTTATGTTAGAACCTGATGTTTCAAGGCGATATCGTGTTGAGCAAATTGTAGGTAGTGAATGGTTAGCGATGGATCCTAGACTTATGAGCTTAACAGCGGCTGAACAAACTGCTTTAAACCAAGCGACTGAAGAACGTAAACGGAAATTTGAAATAGAAAAACCAGGAATGAAAGTAATTCTTCTAAAGCAATTGCTAATCGAAAAATTCAGTCATAGTTCCTTGGTACAAATAAACTTTTAATACTCTATAATAGCACTTCCTTTTGATTCCAGTAACTTTAAAGAACTATAAAAATTCACAGAATCGATCCAGGGACTTAAGAAACAAGGAAGCATTTGAACCCCTTTTTTAATATTTGCAGTAATTAATATTACTAATAACATTTTATTCTTACACGATTAGAAAAATTTACAAAAAGAATGGAAAAACGGCGCTTTTTTTTGCAAATATAGATATATTTCTTTGTTTTCTATTTTTTTTAATAGTTCAAACGACTTTAACTCCTTAGCGCCTATTTTACGTTTTGTCATTTTTTATCCCGACATGCAGTGATGCTTTTCCAAAATTTTCTCAGGGGGTTCGCTATTAATTTGAACACTAATTGTTCTGATTTTAGGCTTAACTCAGCGTTGTTTATTTAGTTTTAGACAGGTGGCCCATTTAATTTAAGTAGTTTAATAGAAGACTGAATTTTTCGCCTACACTTCATAAACATTTGACTAATTTTTTATTTAAATTTAGTCAAAAGCTGCGGAATCGAAAAACAAAGAAGATGAAGTTATGGTTTTAAAAGATCTAGGCAACCTTAAGGTATATATTACTTTAATAAAATTTTCAAATGAATCTTTTAATATCTAATATTGTATAGGCTTCGTTATCCATCGAAATGAAACAAGGAATGTCAGGAACTCCATCCCAAAAATAACAATCAATGTCAGACATATAAAAGGAATGTCGTTTTATGTTTTAAACTGTTTTTATTTTATATCCCTGTTTATTTTATATAATATTATATTACAATGATTCCTTTTGTTTCTAAACAATTGTGGTACGTCTTAGATAAAACTTTTTGTTATAATATATTATCATTGTGCACATTTAACATCGTGTCTGTTTTTACAAAAGTTTATATTGTATATGTTTTGTAATGTCTTAATTAAATTTTATTCATATATTATTAAATTGAAAGTTATTAGAAATCGTAAACATGTGAACATAAAAAGTATGTACATATGTACATACTGTATGTACATACTGTATGTACTGTATGTACATACAGTATGTACATACAGTGTAAAAGATTCAGTTCGAGTAACTAGATATACTTGTATTGGTACGTTTTTGATTAATTTATTTGTGTGAAAGTTTTACGTTTAATAACGATGGTAAACTTAAATAAAAATTGGGTATTGAATAACTACAGGTAATGTGATGATTTTTTTTTGTAAACTATTTTTAAGGTAGTTGTCGTGTAGAAATGAGATGAAAACGGTTCATAATAGACTGCAAAACTAACGATAAGTACAATCTCGTACATGAAAATTGTTTGTTTGAGACTAAAACAAAGCCTATAAATTGTTAATGTAGTCTCACAATTACTTACTAAACCTTCTCTACTTTGTAAGCTTGGATTTTATAAAAACGCCAATCTCTTTGTTAACCCTATGAGGATATATTACGATAACTATTTAATGAGTCAACATATTAAATTTTTAGTGGTATAAATTCATTTGATGTATTTTTAAATAAAATTAAAAGTAGCTAATTAATTATATTTCTTGTAAAACTCGTACACTTTTTAGAATGTTTTTACCAAAAATAAATAGTTATTAGTTTAAAATAAGTTTAATATTAATTTACATTTTTAATCATTTATCAACAGTTTAATTAATTTAATCACTCATTAAAGTATGTACAATACACGACAACTATCTTAGTGTCAAAAACATCATTATTTTAAATCTTTAAAAAATAAAATGCTACATAACAACATTTTCAAATGATTTCTTATTGACCAAGCCAAATATATTTGATGACTTTTAGTTTGTAATATGAGCTTCAAGCAAATAAGTACTAATATTATATGAGTGTAATATCAAATAAATTCGCTTTCATCAAACGACAAAAAGGAAGGAAAGCAAACTAACAAAGGAAAGCTTTGAAATGCCCTTTTCATAAAAGCTCATTACAACGCATACCCACATACGTATATGTAAGGCTTTTTGCCTATAAATTAGTTAACGCAAGATAATCATTTCATTCAATAATTATTATTATTATTGCTCCATGTTATATTAGGTTGAAACAACTTTTGAATCTTCTTATTGCAGAGTCTAATTGTTATTTTCAATGTTATATTAACATTGAAATTAATAGAAATGAAGCACTAAGCTTTATTTGAATTTCTGGTGCTCATTATCCTGTCTCCGAACCCTTTGGATAATGACAAAAATATTCGGTATTTTCACTGTTTTCACTATTATTTCATTGGTTTTAGTTTTTAGCGTTTTTAGCTACAAACTAACTTGAAAAATATAAAGTTTGTTATTGGTAAAACTTCAAATTGATATTATCTCGCACTAACTAAGGCAAAACACTTCCGATAAAGTTTTGGAGATATCAAAAGTACATGAAAAAAGCTTTCCTTATAAGTAAAACCAATGTATATTCTAATAGGTGTCACCAAACTGTAGTTTTTAAATTCAAGATGTGTGAATGATCAACAATTAACATTTTAGTTGTTTATCTCCTAGACTTATGTTTTATACTTGGAATACCCAATTACATATCAGTATAACTCAAATACCTTGATACTCATGCAATAGTCTGAAATGTGTTATTATCGTTAAAAAAAAGCTAATATGTAACTATTTTTTCGAGGTTTTAGATATCAAAAGGGATGTTGACAGTAGTAAAAACTTACTTAACTGAATATTTTTAAGGCCGCAACAACTACTATGGTCAATAGCGACCGGTGAATCCGAAAACCCATAAAAAAAATTGGGCTTTCATTGGAATTCAACCCCAGAACCACTGGCAGATAGCGCAACACTCTAGTCAACCACGCCACTATAAGGGATCCACTTATTTTATTGTTATTTCAAAAAATACAATGAAGCACTGAATTTAGCTGCATTCATTTTATTATTTGTCATGTCTAAATAATTATAATATAATTAAGTTCAGGCTAATCAGACCAAAATGATTCAACGTTAACTTATTCTTTTCATTTATTGCAACGTTTCGTCGGACATTTCGACTTTTTCAGGCACATCATAAAAGTTAAATTTCAAGACATTGTTATTCTTGGAATGCTTCGCTGAAATAATTTTCATGGAGCGCCTAAAGAATTCGAAATGTCCGACGAAACGTTATATTAATTTGTAACTGTTTTATTTTTATATTGATTCGCTTATTAAATAAAAGATTAAAACCATTCACTTAGTTCTTTTGCTATTATTTAATTTTTATATTTAGACCAATAACAAATTTTATTTGATTAAAAGTCGGGTAAAATGGGTGACTAAATAAAAATATAGTGGGGATGGATTAAACAATGTGAGAAATGTGTAACGTTGTTTGTAGCCCTTGTGAAGAACTACTTTAGTTACTGTACTATTTAAGTCAGTTATGAAAGTCAAAACGAAGAATAAGACGTATAAAATGAATCCAATAAATTCGTGCCTAATTTTGATAGAAGGTATTAGCATTGTTATAATGCAATACTAATGTTTGTTAAATAATATAGTTTAAATGTATACGTATATACGTATATTAATTTAGCATAAACTGAAATAAAGCCAGGTTTAATATTCCTGTGTGAAATAAAAAAATTTAAAACTAAAAGGCAACAATTTGATTTTCATCATGTTTTTAGTAGTTTGAAGGTAATAAAAAAACTGAATATTAAAACCACAACAAAGAAAATTGACTGATTGAGCTTCCTTCGATCCATCTTTAGGAAGTTTTAAACACTTTTTTGTCCCATTTAAAAAGTTTGAGTTTATATCAAAACAGAAAGCTTGACTATAATCGTAATAAATGCACATTAAAATTAGATTCAAATCTATAAAAACGTCTAATATTTATTTTAATAAAAATAGAGAAATAACCGATTTTGCCATGTTAAAATAAATAATAAAGTACATATTTCAAAAATTTAAGTTAAACTAAGCTTTTACAAGGTCAACGTCCTTATTGATTCACAAGCAAATAGTTTAATAGTCTATTTGCAACAAACGCATATTATGTTTGAATGACATTTATCAACGTTAAATTACTTTATTTTCAAAATTTAAAATTATTTCCATTTTGAAGAAAAAACACACTTTCCATCATTAATTTTAAACTCATTTAGAAACGTTAGATTCGATTATTTTTTACGAAACACACTTCCAAAACGGGTTTTATTTTTTAACAAATTCATAATATTATAATAGAAAAATATTCATTACACAAAACAGGTCGTTTATTAACTTTCAAATGATTTTTATAAACAATTATTTTGGATACAAAATGTATGTAAGGCAGTTTTATGTATAATATATTTTTGATACTGATACAGGGAAGACACGTAATTTCAATTGATAAAACTATTTCTATAATATATATTATTATAAATGTAGGTATGTATATTTTTCGTACACTAGAAATTGTAACATGGTTAAAGAAAAGCGCTTCATTTTATTGTTGGAAATTTTACTCAAAGCGTCAATATCTACAAGTTCATTTAATTTTGAACGTTATCTATTAAAAAAAAATTATAGTCTTAATAATCATCCAGATTATTAAGATCTGAAAACGCATTTAAGATGATATTAAGAATTATGATTTAGGAGAGCTCGCCACTTACAATGATATTTCTATACATTCCAATTTTAGTAAAAAATAAATATGAAAAGTTATTCTTGTAACTTGTATATCTTAAACAATATTGACTAATTAATAAATATAGTCATTTTTGTACATTTGGATAGACATATTCATTTGAATTAAATGTTATATAAAAAGTATTAAAAAAACAAAGATTAGATGAAATTAATTTGTACAAAAAACACTTTGAAAATATTCCACGAAAGATTACTATTTATTCATCTTAGTGCCAGTATTACTCGCTTAAATATGTGGAAATTACATTTATGATGAATTAAAAAAAACTTTGTAACTGATTTATAATTGTAAATAAATTTATTAAATTAAAAAAAAAGATAAAAAAGAATATTTGTAAAATATGATATTCCTTATGCCACTGTAATACTCGTATTTCACAACGAACAGAAACGTTGCTTAATAATGGATTATACAATACGTATAATAATTGGAAATCATTCAACTTATTTAGTAAAAGGAAACATCTTTTCACACCAAAATCGAGTCTTTCAATCTTTGAGGTAATGGTGACGATGAACGATTGCTGAAAACTTCATCGTTGTCATCGCTACTAATTAGATGATAGACAGCCATGTCCTTTTCTCCTGTGATTTTCTTCATCGTCTGCACATTATGTTTAACAATAAAATTACTTTTAGGATACTAGGAAGTAATGTAGCAGTAAATTAATGAAAAGCTTACAGGTTTGGAAACAAATATCTTTAGTTTATATTAAATTCAACGAATATAGAAAATTAAATATTAATTATGTGAATTAAGATGAAGTGAGATATTATTAGACTGAATTTTTCAAAAATAAAATAGGAAATGAAAACATTTCTACTAACAATGCTTTAAGTTCACTTTACTTATTCAAGAAAACACTTTGCGTTAAAAGTAAGACTTTTAAAATGAATTATTAAGAGGAAGCATGAGCTTAGAAATTTCAACGTATTTTTTTTTCTTCATTTAAAGAGCCGGGTTGCTCTATTTTGAAATTCTTACATGACTTTAGTTTTAAAATATTAAGGTGGTATTCTGGTCTAGAAATTTGAAAAAATTGATTTTTCTTTTTTTTGATATTTTCAAAGCTTAAACCTTTAAGAATATGTCCTTAAAAGGATTTTTCCAAATTGTAATTATTTTTGGAGTAAGAATGGCTGTTTAAAAAAATATAGTATATATAATATTAACTACCATTGTATGGCCACTATACGTAATTTTACCCGAAACTTTAAACGCATTTTTCTCGAAACTACTTTTTTCGAGACGGTTGCCATGATATCTCAAGTTCTACTGAGCCAATTGACTTGAAATTTGGTGTGACCCTTTTCAATACATTACTCTATCGCACTAACTAAAACTATTATAAAATTTCAATTATTACTATTTTAAATAATTTTAAAAAGTCAAAAAAATGATAAAAAATTTTTTTTTTCAGGTAGTCGCCATTTTGTGAATTTTTTTTTTCAACTTTTCCGTAGTTCCAGACAGACTTAACCCCTTAAGCTTATTTATCTGAAACTATTCAAGATTTATTGACGTTTTTTTTATATATTTTATACAAAGGGACTTTATTAACAATTCTAAATAAGATTTGAGAAGATTTATTCAATTTAGAAAGGGTTTGTGATAGATTTAATCTCCAAAAAATTGACTCCAAAAGACTGTTTTACGTACCTACCACAAGTCTCAATGTACTTTCTCTCAGCAACTATATATTTGATGTTTATAATTTCTTTTTAAGTTCACCTTTAATAATGTCTGTGCTTACTTTTGAGCATTTATCTCAATTCATCTTAAAATAGTATTTTGTGAAATGCAACAATCCTCATGAAAAAATTAAGAAATCAAACATGTAATATAAACAACAAAAGATAACTTGTATTAATTGGTTAATTTTTTCTTCAATTAAAAAAAAAGTGTTTGGTCAATATAAATTAATTGTATATTTATTAATTTGTTATAAAAATTAATTAAAATAAAAAAATAATATTGGTGTAAGTGTGAATGTATAAAATGTAAAATAACATATAAAGCAGCCAAATAAAACTTGATCTTTGGTTAGTCCTGATGGATGAATAATTTCGATTTAAAATAAACCGTTATGATATGAATGAAGCCTCGGCCTCCCGATGGAAACAAAAAATTTCATGTCCGTGATGTTGAATTAGTAGTGTTTTTTAATTTAAAAATTTCGTATCTATAAGAAATTATTTTATGGTCAAAACAAAATTTGGAATAAAAATCAAACGTGCGAAATAAAAAATAAATAAAAAATTGTGCAAAAAAATAAATAAAATTTTGAAAAAAATAATAATAATTTCAAATACGATTCATGGCAACAAATATTGCTGTAATGAAAGATGGAAGATGTATTGCTTCATAATAGAAAGAAATTATGAAATATTAATTAAAGTTAGTTAGTTAGATGGTTAGAACAGACTTACACCACTAGCATCCCCATGAGAAGAAGGGCCATTAGAAGTTATCATTTCACCTGACTGCGATGCTGAATTCAATGGACACACCAAGTCTCCAAAGTCCAATTCACCTTTGCTTTTCTTCCGTTTCAAGGAAAACTGCGACTTCTTCGCAACCTGTATTATTTATTTAAGCAAAATTTTTAAGAAACAATATATTTCCAAGAGAGAAAAATTGTATACCTTTAATTTGGCTGCAGGTGTCAATGGAATATAACCCAATATCGTTTCCGCTTCTCGTTTTTCTTGAATAACATCGCGACCTAATAACTCTTTAAAATGTGTACTCAAATGGCGACGTAGTAATGTTTTATTGGGAGGAATATTTAATAACGTCGCCATTAATTCGGCTGTGAATTTAGGTTCATGAACCATAAGAGCACCATGAACTCCTGCTCCTCGTAAATTGGGTGCATATTCTGCTAGATCTACGATTCGTAACCATTCCATCACACGATGAGCCGTCCATAATGCAACGTCTTTAGATTCTGGAGGATTTTCTCCTAAAATAAAATTTTCTGATTTGTTCGAGCACACAGTTCCTTGGATTTAAATTTTATTGAAGTGGATTGGAATTCAAAGATTTTAAATATTAAGGTTTCTTTAAAAATAAGAAATCAAACTTTTATAAGATCACTCGCTTATCTGTCTGTCTAACAGAACGTCTGTTCTGAATATATTGTTAAAAACATTGAAATTTGGAGTATTTATAAAGTTTGAGTAAACAATAATAGACGTAAGGCTACTTAGTAGCGTGGTTCACTAGATAGTTGCCCTATACGCCATTGATCCTGGGTTAGAATCAGTGGCTCGGGACATTTTTACATAGGGGTGCTGTGTTAAAAAAAAAAAAACACAATGTATCTTATCAGTTTATAAAGTTTTGTATTATTTGTATACAAAATCCATTCTACGATTTTTAGCTGGATAAAGGAGTTAATCGGTCTTGATCCATATTATTCCTTAGCAATGACTCAATTAGTTTTCGGTTTAGTGTAGCGTACTATTATCTTAATATATTTGTAAAGTATAGTCGAAAGTTGCGACAAAATTAATTAGCCCCCTAAAAACACCAGAATTTTGCGACGAACGTCTCTCATCGTGGCCACGTACGCACTGTGGATATTGCAGTGTCAGTTTCGCTTCTTACGAAGCCGGCTGAAGTGACACTGTGAACACCACAGTTCCAGGCTTCGTATTTCAAAGTATTTTAAGTAAGATTTAAATAGTTCGTTTACATAACAATTGAATTGATTATGTTTAACAATTTCATTACATTATTATTATGACTCCATCGATATTATTGTTATTTAATAATATGAATGTAACTGCAATTCCGCAGTGCATATGGGCGAGCTGCCACTGGTTAGAATCCCAATGAAATAGAATGGGTGGGATTTGGAATCGGGTGAAATTTCATCAATTTCACACAAACGTCTGTATTCTGTAAGCGCCTACTCATTGTTAATTTGGAGATATGCTAAATTCTGTCCGATTTTGATAAATAACATAAAATTTTCGTTAAATTCCACCAAAATAAAATTATTATCTTTTTTTATTTAAATTTTCTAAAAATTAATCAAATTTCACATCAAATTTAAAATGTCTAATGCCTGAATTTAGTCGAAAAAACTCAATTTAAAACAAAGCCAAATCTTTGAATTTCAACTGATTTACGAAATCAACTGATAGAACGAATCTAATATTATTTATTTACCTGGTACTGATCGTCTAACTAAGCAGTCGGGCTCAAAAGAATGTTCTCTCAATACTTGAATACCTCGTCGCAAACTTGTAGCATGTAACATTGAAGTTACATGTAAAGCTGCCAAATCGTCTAGCGTTAATCGATGCAACAAACGCCCATCAATTCTGGCTTGAAGAAACGCATCTTTATGCTGCGGTAATCCCGTATCATCAAGCCAACGTAAAACCCATGCTGTATCCAAACGTCCAGCTAATGATAAATACGAATCTCCAGGCATTTCAGTCATATCAGAAATAGCTAAACATAACTTTTTCCGATGTAATGGATTTTTGATTCCCAATTCCTTTTCTATTTCGTGAGGTGATGCTGCCTGTAACTGGGCCCCATTTTTAATCCAGCGTTTTGCTTCCGTCAAATAATTTTCCAAGCCTAAATCTTGTAACCAGTCACAGATAATATCAACATCCCATTCGTTAAAAGGTTTTTCGGGTCTGTTTTAGTACGAAATGAAAATCATATTAAATATAATTTTAAAAAGTTCAAATAATTTTTAGTACCGTTTTGGTTCATTTGATTGGCTCCAACATAATCTAGCACCAGCTGTGGCTCGAACACCACCACGCCGAAACTCTCCATCACCGGGTAAATCATCTAAATTACCAGAGCCGGATCTTTTCATTTTCCCGAATATCTTCTTAATTCCTTTATTTTTGTTTATTTGTAACGAAGGTGAGGGTTGTGGGGAATACGCTATTATAGCATCGGTATCATCGATAACAACTTTCTCTGTATCAGCTAAAGAAAAAAAAATAAATAAATATTTCTGTTAATATAAAGGCTAACTATTAAAGAATTATAAAGCACAAGTTCATGTGCAAGCTTCATGCGATTATTCACATTGAAAAAAACGGAGTGTAAGTTCAGAAAATCAAGCTTGAAGCCATGCTTGGTTTGCAGAACTTTATAGTTTTTATTTTAAATTCATAAATTGATTACGTTTAGTTCGCAAGTTTAGGTGGTTTGATGGTATTTTTCACGTTGAGATAAACAATATTTGTACACGAATTCATGCGGCGAAATAAAATAATTTTGGTGAAATTTGTAACAATCATAAGTAAACACAAAATCCAGGCGTCAAGCAAAATAAAAATTGTGATTTTTGTCTCCACCTAAATTTGGGACAGATTGTCCACGGCCCCGAGCCCCCCCTAGAAGTGATGAGAAGCCCCTACCAAAAGCTACGCCTTTTTTCGAAGGCATACTTGTCGATGTTGGAACACTCGCATTGGTGGTCGGCTGTGTGTTTGCATTGTTGTCAACTGCAAGCCCCCCGTTATTAGTCATAAACGCTTGACGTGGTAGACTTCCATAATGCACATCAACTGTTCGCCGGTAGCTTGGTGGTGGAGTCTATAACATAGGTGGAAAATACGTTAACTACTAGTAATTTTAAATAATAAAATTGAAAAATTTACTCTTGAATGATTATCTTCTACTCGGATTGGTGATGGTCCTGTGGATATTGATGAAATGGTACTTGGGGATGGCGATAAAGCAGAAACTGTTAGCTGTAAATGAAAATAATATTTAACTTTAACTAATTAGCGTATTTACTTAAAAATGCTTTTCAATTTTAAGTAAATTTTTTCTTGTTTTTTTCTGGTTAAAAAAAGATGGTAAAATGAATTAAATTTTCATTTAGTTTTAATTGAAAATTTAAACTAAACAATCACGATATGAAAATTATAGCGTTGAGTTTGAGAAGTGTTAAAGTGTACGAATAATCAGAATTATTATTCAAAAAATATCGTAAGATTTACGTTAACAATAATTAATAATAATAATAATAATAAATTTAAAAAGGGTCAGTACAAATATTATTTACAGGACTTCATAAATTATATAATGTATTGTATATAACTACAATGGCCTATGGTTATTGTACAACCGGTTAAGCTTCTGCCTCAATTCGAGCTCTGTCTCGATAATTGGGAATTTTATGAAAATTTACAAGAGACAGAACTTGTAGAGACCACCTACTGGCGCAGTGGTTAGAGCAATTGCTCTCTCCGATTCATGCGTCCAGACTCCAGTGGTACTGGGTTCGATCTTCGTTGAATCCTAGACTTAAGATAAAATTGACCAACAGACATTTTCTGTGTTTAGGCAGTCGTGATATAATCTAAGATGTTAAAACGACTTAAAACACCAAAAAAAAAAAAAAAAAAATAATGTAGAAAATTGTAGGCAAAATGTATGAATGTAAATATTGTATGAAAAATGTCGAAATATTCATGAAACTTCGATTATAGCATTGATCTTGATGCATTATTAAACGTACGAAATGCTATAAAATGCAAAACAAATATACGGGTATAAACGTTTAAAATTAATAATAAGGGATTCATCAAGTCAAGAAGTTGAACAATTTTTAAATTAAATTGTGCTTGACACTTTGACTTGCTAATAAAATATCTTGCAATGTCAATGCTTAATTTGATTTGACATTATAATGACATTAATATTTTATTAGAGTTTGACTTGGTTTTAAGTAAAATATTAAGTATAATTTAGGTCAAGTAGTTTGAAAATTAAGTCAAAGAATATTAAAGTCAAGTTAAATAGTGAATATCTACGAATAAACCTAACACAAAATAATACTGTGGTCTCAATAAATACTACTAAAAGTAAACAATTTTTTTTCTTTTAACACGAATCAAAAGTCAATTTTCAGGAAAATAATACAATCTTGATTTTATTTTTAAAATCAGTTTTTTACAAAAAATAATTAGCATTGTTTGAATTGTTATTAAATATTTGTTTATGAAGGAGTCCAGTTGATTACTATAACATAGTAGAGAAGCTATAAAGACTATGATGTGAAATACGAAATATCTGCTACGAGGCGTCACAGTACTTTCTTTTACTTTCATTTATGAAACTCACTGTTGGCTAAAAGAACTTTAAGTACTTTATAACTATAGATATAAACAGGACTATTGTATATGCATACAGCCTATATACAATATACATTGGGATATACAAATTCCCAATCTTCACCCCAGAACCGCCCTTATTCGAATTTTCCCAGGAAAAAGTTTCATATAAAAGTTGTAGCCACTAATGAGTCTAAGAACTATAGAAAGTTTAAATAAAATCGTTGGCGCCGTTTCCAAAAAAAAAAATGAAAAAGCTCAAAAACTCCTAGAATAAAGTGGAGCTTTCGGTTAACCGATTTCAACCAAAAACTTCGAGGCGCAACTAGGTGTAATATGGAAGTCAAATTTCAAGTTTGGTGTAATTCGAATAAAGCTTTCGATACGATATGGCTGTCACACACAGGCACACACACAAACATGTTTCTAAAAACCACTTTTTTGGACAACGGGGACCTCAAAACATGTATTTCCGGTGAAAGCTCGAATTCGAAATTCGAGCCGATTACAATACTTCCTTTGCTATATAGTAGTAAAAGGAAGTAAAAATGAGATTTCATAAAGGCTAGGTCGTCTAAAAATATGTAATGGTTATTTTAGTCCTTAATTAAGGGTAAAAAAAATTGGGAAGGAAACTAAAAAACAACGTTTAATTTCACATCGCCAAAGAAAACTACTTAAAACACTTCAGCAATTTCAATTTATTATATAGGTACGAGTATAATATGAATATTATCAAAATGTTATGTTTTTGAATATTAAAGGATCATATATGAATGAACCTATGTGGATTGTGTAAAATTTGCAATGCTTTTCCCCGCATTTGATTGAACGAATACTCAAAAGTGATATTTTCTAGTATGTACTTATTTAACAAAGAAATACCTGATTTGACTGATGATTTGGTGTAGATGTATGATGTGGAATTGGTGATGTTCGAGGTATTAACGGCGGTTTCTTTATATTGGTCATTTGTACATGATTTCCATTCATATTGTAATGACTAGTGCGTAATTCAACATTTTCACGTTCTAATGCTGCTTGTTGCAATTTTAATTCACTCATGGCCGACATCAGTTCTAACTTCTGCGTTTCCAACGATGAACGTGACAACACTTCCTATTTTAATTAATTTAATTAAACAAGTTATATTTCGTTTGTTTAGAAGTAAGGTTTAAGTTAACAAAAACGATATGATGTAAAAAGGAAGACTGAAAAATTTAGAAAATGATGATGTTTGAGTTACGTGATTGAAGACAAGTAAGATATTATGTAAAATGGTATCATGAGTCTGTGAACATGAATGATATTGATAAGTATAAAGTATTATCTTCTATTCAAAAATCATTTCTTGACTTATGGATATGTTTTATTTTATAAAATTACATGCTATGAAGGACGGGAGATCCCAATGCCTTGACAAATAAATTTTGCCCGACATGCATGTGCATTTCTTCAAAAAAGTTCTCAAAAACAAAGATATAAATGAAAAGAATATGATGGTGCTAACTTTGATTCAAACGTCTGTTCAAAATGGAAATTATGTAAGCAACAAAATGAAATTATCATCAAAAAAATGTGTTGCTTAAAAAATTTCTCCAATTTTATCATTATATAATATTCAGCGCAAAGCATGCAATCGAAGATGACTTCATTATATTTATTTCGTGCAATATAAAATGTATCCAAATATAAATAAATAACATTGTCAAGAAAATAAAAGAAAATACTTTTTGCTTATCAATGTGGCTGGCTATGTAAGTAGCGAGTGCTCTTACTCTCTGCAGCAAATCCTCTGCGTTGCCCAAAAGATGTTTCTTCTCATTTAAAATTTTTTCCAACTCAGAAATTTTATCGGACTGTGCATCAATTTGTTCGGAAAGCACCGAAACTTGCATTTGTAGCGACTCTTTTTCACTTTCCAATCGTTTGATTCGTTCTTCTTGATCGGGTGTAGGCTGTAATCAGAAAAAAAAAACCTTTAACAAAAAATATTAAACTTTACAATACAAATAATTCAATGTTAGTATATAAAAATTTACGTTACTAAAAACAATTTTTATCATTAAAAATATAATCGTGCAGCATTCCCTTTAAACGCTAAGTAGTAGTCATCAATAAGAACAATGAATGGATATTAAGGCGCTTAAAGAATATTATTGTACATTTTAAAGTGCAACTTATTATTTTTCAAAAGGGCAAATAAAATCATTTAAAAATTTTTAACTTTCAGTTTACAACATTAATACCTTAGAGGAGTAATTCCAAGTATTATAATTATGATAGTCGGAATCAAGCCATCCGTAATGGCAACATGACATAGGAGGTAATGTATGATATGAACAACATCCCTCACTACCCCTATCATATCGACCGTGGGGTGGATGCATATATCGCCATGTATACGGAGGTGGCCTTCGTTCCATCGCTTCAGCTCCATTGTTGCCATACAAATCAGGTTGACTCCCCATTCGATGTTGTTCGTTTCTTGGACATTCCATTAATACCGAGGAACTTCCATAACGTTTTGGATCCGTACGCTCATGGTGTCTATGAAAACATTCATGTGATTCACCATTCCAATCAGGGTATCGAGAATTTTGTGTATTTTCCGCGCACCTGGTTGTTGAGTTATGAGTGCTATTTGGTGATAAAACCTCAGAATTCCAATGATTTAAATCATCGCAACAGTTCCAATGACGCATTTGGCATGGAGGCACCATTAACTCACAACGAGGTGGCGGAGGAGGAAAATGAAACTCGCGATGCTCTTCCTGAGACGATCGATATTCTTTCGGAGTGTGAGATGATCGAGATTTAACATCTCGTTCTTGACGATTTGGAGGATGTAAACGTCGTCGATCTAAGCTTCCTGGTGCTGATTTGTCAACACGTCGAGGCGATTGACTCTCCGATCGCGGACGAGAAGTAGGTGTACGATTAGTCGCAGGAGGTTTTGTTGAAATATTATGTTGCTGTTGCTGACTATGATATTGTTGATTTATTGACGACGTTTGAGTGATAATTGCGTTTTGATGTTGACTTTCTCGTCTCATTTCAGATGCATGATGAGGTGATGAGACGGTAGCATGTAAATCACCATTTCTTGAAGGAGATTGTTGCGACCGTGCACTGCTTATCCATTGAAAATCTTCATCGCAACAAGTTGAATCATCTGCATTTAATAAACATGTTTCGTAACTCTCCACTTCAATTTTTTGCAATAACAATGAGTTTAAGAATCAAATTTAATTGTTAAAGACAAAACGCCACAAACAGTAAAAGAATTAAACGGGCAAGATTAAACACGTATGAAATGATCTAAGAGAGGTCTAATGTGAATAATTTCAAAGGTGTAACAAAAAGCGACATCAATAACATTGAAGTGACCTGCTTGAGGTTTTGATGATGATTTTTGCTTTCCTCCCGAAGAGGATGAACTAGAAAGATCAGAAGTGGATGTTCCATGATGGGAACTGGAAACCGACCATGTTTCGTTGTTATTTTCAGATCCTTCAATTTTATAGTCGGACGCTTTCAATGTTGAATCATCATCCGGAGAGCTATCATCATCTCTGCCTGAGGAACGAGTACTTTAGGCAATAGCGCAACTAGTTTCAATTATAGCGATTATAGTTACTATACAGCGTGTTTCAGACAAATATAAATACAGAAAACACAGAAACTATATCCGATTTCTAACCAAAAAGTTCCTATTAAAGTCTATCTAAAGCTGGATTACTTTAATAGCGATTATTAAAAACGTCTTTTAGCGTTTAAACGAAATAAGGCTTTTACCATTCAAAAGAATTTAGGGTACCAGAAAAGCTCTATTTAATGTTTAATAATATTAATGGGAAGTTCTAAAATGTTGATAAGTAAAAAGATTTTTATAAGATCAGATTTTCATAGGATCAAAACTTGTTAATTCATTCCATCAACAAAACAATTTCTATAAGGAGAAACTTGGGGAAATCAATCAATTTTAAAATGATAACCAATATTTCTCTAATTATTCGAAGTTTTAATAGTATGGCATTTCAGTGAATCCACAGAATTTTCAAATCGAATTTTCTCTTTTGAAATGATCGAAAACATGACTAGTGATGCTCTAGGTCCTAGGGAGAAAGGATTAAAACGCATTGATTTGAAACAGCCGTTAAAAGTAAAGTCTACAATTCGTAAAAAATATTTTTTTAAAATAATATACAAACTAATTAATGCAATACTAGAGAGAGGGGGGGGGGGAAAGAGACATCTTTAAGGATTCACACATTGTTTGATTTTTTTTGATGATCTCAGAAAACAAAAAAAATTATATGATATATAGGTACTTTGGATAGAAACTTTTTGTCTCCAATTAGATAGAAACTTAAACTCTACATTCAAATGGACCTTAGCAATGCCTCGTATATTTTAACTCTAAACAAAATCCGAGACAAAAACATAATCTTCCCTTCAAGTTACTTGTGGCAGATAGACTTCGGTACAATTAAAATATAACTAGCGAGGTTGGTACCAGGTACCATACACTTCATAAGAAATCATAGGACCAATAAATGAAATAGTGCTCTATACATTTTGATGTATTAAGAGAGAAAGGCGATTTTCAACAGACACTACAGAAGTCTATCTGCCACAAGTAAGTTGAAGGGAACCCATGAAAATGTTTTTGTCTTGGATTTTAAGTTAAAATATACGAGGAATTGCTGAGCTCTATTTGATTGCAGAATTTAAGTGTCTATCTATATTGATAACATTTGCTGTTTTAAATGTATTCTTAAAGGGTTAGTCTAACACTTAGCACAAAATAATTCTTTTATGTTTAAAGTTGCATTAAAATCTGTGGTCATATAACACATAGGCTTTCTAAGCATCAAAGCATTTTGTAAAATACGAATATGGAAAAACCTAACTTAAGGATTTTATAACCAAAAAATATGTTGATAAATGAAGAAGAATGCCAATGATAATATTTTTCTTATTATTTAAATACCTAGAGGTCACAAGTTTTGGTAATATAAAACGAATATTGAAGGTAAGGTATCTAAGCATTGAACAAATATTTAGAGACCATGAATTTCAAAAATAAAAATATAGGTACACGAAGTCATTTAAAAATTTATAAGTCTCAAGCAGTCCGTAATCGAAATTTGATATAGAAATTATGAGGTTTCTGCCTCTGTACTTCTTTGAAACACCCTCTATAATAAGTATAATAATTTGTATAGTAAGTAAGATGAAAAGAAATATTCTATAATATACGATACATTAACTGATGTTACCAGAAATGAAACAAAAATGAACAAACATTTTGTATTCTAGTGAAAAGCAAATTTAAATACTAAAACACACAGTAACTAACCAAATTGAGTGTACATATACGACTGAACTGCTGGGTGGACATGTCCACTTGACATATCATTTTTTCGAGATGAAAATCTATTTAAAGACATATTGATGATGTATTTTTAAACAAACAACAATTTTCTTTGAAACATAAACTATTTGAAAACAAGAAAAAAACTGAGTAATAACGTTGAACAATACAAATTTTAGAATTGAACTATCATAAACGCAAATCGAGATTATCTTTGAACAAAACAATTTTCTTTTTGGGTATCCACATTGCCACCACATAACATCACTGACATAATATTTTAGAACTTTGCAATGTACAAAACGACATTTATTTGGAAAAGAACAGGAGAAAATAAACAGTCGTACTGGTTTGAAAGAGTTGAATATTCATTTAAGATTTGACCAAAACTCTGTTCATCTGAATTTGAACCCGCTCAAAACGCTTACAAGCTCTCGTCATCATCATCCCGTGGTTTTCAAGTTATTTAAAGATTTCGTCGTCTTTACGCACTTGTTACAATGATATTCTTACGGGAAAAAGAAAAGGAGAGGCTTAGAACTTTACGTTGATAGGCGTCGGGATCATTAAACATAATCTTCGTTTCTCTTTATGCGGCGTTTGGAACATTGATGACGACAGTAATTTTACTTTGGCCAAAGGCCAAAGATTCACTAAGAAAACAACTAAACACTAAACTCTATGTAAAATTTATAAAATTTACTTAAGAACCAGGATAATTTTTTTTACATAATTATAACTTATACATAATATTTTCAACTCTATATTTTTATTTTACTTAAGTAAATGTTCAGTTGTAAAATTTATTACAATTTTAAATCTACTTGCACCTTAATCCTTGAAAATAAACTTACAAATATATAAAACTAATAACATTGGCCGTGAAACTTAATTCTTCATAAAAGCTCGTTTCACACCAGGGATCAAGTTTTAACTCGAGGGAATTGTGAAGATAAACAAATTCATTAATAAATGTTCAATATTTATTTTTATTACTTCCAAGAGGAAAATAACTAAAAATTTCATAAAACTACTTTTTCCAAAGTATTCGTTTTCGGCTTCGTTCACCTCTTGTATATTTCTAAAAACAGTGTTTACTTAGGATATTTCCGGTTTCGTTATAATCTATGATTCAGAAGTTCACCTTGCACGAATGAGTCAAAAGAAAATTTAATTTAGAATTTTAAAATAAATTAGAATTAAGCTAGATTATTTATACGAGAAATAAAAATATTTATAGAGCTCAAATGATTTCTTTATTACAAATAAAGAAATTATTTTACTTATCAAAAAATATAATTGTCTATATCTTAATACATAATGCATACCTTGAACAATCAAAACTCAACATAATGGTGCTGTCACTGGAGAGCTTTTATTAAAAATTTTCATCGTTTTCCCAACGGTTCACAAATTTCATGGAACTCATTAAAATGTTTTCTCACAGTTTTTTTTTCTAACAAAGCTGGAAAGCTCGAGTTATTTTTAAAATTAATGCGCCTTTTTATTGAGCAATTTAATTTCTCTAATGACTTCTTTCAATTTTTCCACTATTTATAAATCAATTGGGAGTTGGGAATGTAAAAACCAAAATTAAAAATAAGATCATGTATGATTTCAATTAAGCATATGGTTTTTACACAAATAACATTTTCACAAATTGGCAACATGCATTAAATTGATGGCTTTGTGTTAAAATTAGTTTGAATTGATCTTGCCACTTATGTATTTACAATATATACCATTTTGTACAAGTTTGTATGCATTTACAAAACTTCAACGTTACAAATGTGTTTTCTCTGGAACAAATTGTTGAAACAATAAAATGCAGAGCGCTTATTGTTTCGAGCTGTGCTAGTAATTAGTGAAGAATATATTATGCCTTTTTTTAAAAATACATGACATTTTATAGCGATCCTCTATATTAAGATGCTTCTATTGAATGTAGTATACAAATTTTGCAAAAGTCATTGTAGAACATTTTATGTTTTTATATTTCATTTTGTAATTACTGCATATGATGTCTTATGTTGATAGACCTCATGCAAATGAACATCATGAATCATAATCTTATGGAGATAGTTGAATGTACGAGTATACGTACGATACACTATATACATACGTGCATGAGGTTAATTGAGGTTCTACTATAAAATATTTTGCATTAAATGCAAAGTCTTACAACTTATTACATTTTAAAAATGGAATATAAAATATGAGCATAGAACAAAAAATAACTGTCAAGATAATTTTTTCTATTAGTTTCTGTAGCTGATTCAAGTGAACTTACGAATACATGTCCATTTTGAACCTTTTCTCTAAACAAGAATTTCCCAAAGTGAGGTTCGTGCAACTTCAGGGAATCAGGAAGAGGTTGATGGTGTTACATGGGAGAAGTATGCGCTATTAAGTAATCTTTGAATGTATTTGACACTAAAGAATTATTTTGAACAAAATAAAAATGACATTTTTATTTGCTCGTGTTGGAGCTCAGTAAAAATAATTTCTAATTTAAAATAAACTACAGTTGAACACGGCTATCATAAAACGGCAAGGACCGAAATATTTTTCGTTCTGAACGGATTTTCTTTTAACATAAATTGGTAAGGAATATTTTTGATGAAATTGATTTTTGACGTTTTTTATTGCTAACTCCTTTCGAGATATTTTAAACTTAAATATTATATATAATTAATTTTTGCCGGGGGTGGGGACAAAAAATATTTTCATGCACAATTAGAGAATGTCAAAGAAATTACTCCAATTATATATAAAAAAAATTTCAGCGCCCACCAAAAATTTTAATCTAACATTTCGTTGATTTTACTAATAACTACAAAACTACTGGTTTTACACTCCAAATAAGATATTTTGCAAATCAAATTGGTGATTTTACATTTTCTTCAAAGATTAATTGAGGAACTAGCAGAAATTTATTAAATGCTGTATAATAAGCTATGGACAACGCAAGCCTTCTTTATACCTAAGAAGTTCATGAGCGTATTGCACAGGCCATACCTACAATAATTTTTTACCACCATTTTCATTACCACCATTTTCAAGTTATAATAAATATTTAATGTTGCCTATAAGATAAGAGGACATTATTTAATGTCGGAAAATGTTGTAATTAATAAGAAATAATTTATTTAAAAAGCTTCTAAATCCACTTTATATTACTTAAAAGCATATACTTTTCAAATATTTTTCTTCCATCTTTAATATGACTTTTACCAATGTATATAATACGAGAGAAATTAATAGATCAAAACAATGAGCTTCGAGAAATCCCGGAAATGGCTTATTCAGTTGTTTTGTGTCTCGAGAAGGCAAGATACAATACATACAACAATTGTTAATTATCATTGGCATCGTAAGGGTTTAAGTAAATTATATTTACATTTATTTATAAAAACGAGATTTATAGTAGTTTACTATTGAAGGAATGGTAACAAATAAATTCGAGTATAATCGCTAAGAACTTTCGAGATGATGCAACATATTTTAACAAAAGCTAAAAAAGAATCGCATACGACACGTTTCTTTCGATTTTTTAAAAATTTTAAAATTTCCTATTTGCCTTAAGAGGACCATGTGAATCACATTAAGAATTACTGTAATACATATGTATAAAATAAAAACGTTAGCTTTGATTGCGTGTATATAATACATATAGATATTTTAAAAAAAGTTTTTTGCACTCCTATGTTTGAAAATAAAATTCTTTGAATGAAAAACGGCGACAGAGATACAGACGACAAATCGGTACACATTAAAATATTATGTCAGTGTGTTTATCATAAAACCGTTCTTTTTCTCATAAAAAGCTGATTAAAAATATTCTTGAAAGAGTTGCGTTCAACATAAATCTATACATTAGTTACATACAGTAACTTTTACTTCCTTTGAGTAAGTAAATGTAATTTATTGCTACAACTGTTTTTAAAATTAAAAAAAAAAATTTTTTGTTTATTTTTCATTCACAAAACCGGGCTCATAAAAAATTATTTTTATGCTGTAAACATACGCTTTAATATATTATTTAATATTATTTATTTTAATTTTCCTTGGATATTAGAAATAATATCATTGTATCTATTAATACAATATAAGAAATAATATCATCGATGATTCGTAATGATAGGGACTAGATGACAGCATAAGATTCTTAATAAGACATATATCGTAGAAACTCAGAGAATCAAAAGATCATTATAACAATTATTGTAACATGCAGCCCAATGAGAATTAATTGCCTGTCTGATTAACTATTTCATACATGATATAGATTTCTGATACTCGTAAGTAGTAACCAGCAGCATTGGGTCATCATTGAAATAATATGTAATTAATTCGGTCAATTAAAGACCAACGTGAGTGTATTTCAGATACGTAATGTAATTTTTTCAAGCCTTAATTGCTTCATATAAACAATGTTCATTTTTAAGATTATGGTGTTAAATTTAAAGGGAATAAATGAAAAAAGTTATTGCAAAAAATTGAAAAGTCAATAAATAAAAACTAATATTAAATAATTTGTATATGATGTAAAAACCTTCTTCGTGAACACTGCTTGCAGTAACAGGACGTTCTTCTTCGGTAATCGGTTCTAATCCACCGATCGGTCCGAAACATCCGTTTACATCCATAATTACAAACTCCCGACCACTTGAAGATCCTTCTGACGATGAATCTGTGTCACTACTTCCTGAAGACGATTCATCCGATTCTTCTTCGTCACAAACGACCATTGTATCAGATCCTAACGTACTAGTTTCAGACGATGTGCTTAAAGGTCTTAAACCATCATCATTTCTTTTCTTGGTAATTTCCGATTTATTTTTATCATTTTTCATTGCGCTATAGTCATTCTTAAAGTCTTTTTCATCCAAATATAATGTAGTGTTTGAGTGTTGTGACATGTTATCGTTCGTTTTTTTGGACGAATTAAATGAGTTTTTCGAATCTGAATGCTCAGAATCAGATTCATTACTCACATAATTCTCTTGAGAATTATTTTCTTTAGTATTTTTATATTTGACTAGAGTTTCTACCACAGAACAAGAGGGATTTTGTTTTCGCAAACCCATTTCATCAGTCGTACACACTTTATCCGAGACACTGTCACTTTTTTCATTCACAACAATCGACGCTTTATTTTCCACTTGCGATGAAGTTATTTTAGCGGATGGAATGTTCTTGTTCTTCGTTAAATTGGCAGATAAACCTTTGCTATCGATAAATGGCTTCGATAGCGCTAATGGTCGTATGGGGCGGCGTGGAGGTGGTCCAGTCGCTGTGTTATTATTAATTGTATTATGTTTTTGTTCCAACATAGCTACGGCGGACGCTACCAGTGCGCCCCCAGAACTGAGACGTTCGTTTCTCAACGGCATATCCACAAAATGCAGGCAAAAGATCCACAACTATTTTTAGATTTTATTGTTTGTAAAATTGTTTCGTCTGGATTTTAGAGTTTCGAACACAAAATAATATATTACGACAAAAGTAAAAACGTTTCACATTCAATAATTTCTTCATTATCTGTAAAAATGTAATGGAACTTAAAAATGTTTTCCTAACGAATAGAAAATTGGTCAAAGCACGTATCGAAAATGTTGTCGTATTATTAAACTATTTACAAAACACAATAATTTTTCAGCATAAAAGACTCACTAACTATGAAAATGTATGTAATTTTTTCAAACTTTTGTATGAAACTAATGTTAAAAGAAAAATTTATAAATGCTAAATAATATAATAACTTCTAAAAATGCAGATAACAATGTTTATTTTAAATTATCAGAAAATTGTTATTATACTCTTGGATAATAGAAAAATTGTTTAAGTTTGTGTGTAAACGCAACAAAAATGAAACACACAATGATACTCTAAAAGAAGATAGGAAATGTTTAATTGTGGTTTATGTGGCATTAATGGTTTATAATATTTGATTTATGATTATCTAACTACTGCCATTTTAAAAAGAACTAGTTTTTATAAATGATTGCTTCGATATAAAATATATTATTGTATAATATAAAATGAATATTACTCAAAAGCTAAACTCTGAAGAATACGTACAAAAAAAAAATGAAAAATGTTATATCTATATTTTTTTCGTAAAATATGTGGTTAAATATTTGTACAAAGCTTTAAGCAAAAATTGTTAAAAATGTAAAGTCAATACACTAAAGGTACCTATACAACAATAAGTCAGATTTTAATTTTCTTTAAAGAAATACAATTAAATGTGTTTTTGGCGATTTTCTTTTATTTTAACAGTTTTTGAAAGTTATTTTACTAAAGCAATAGAGTTGTTACATGCAGTTTTGTAGTTAGTGTAATTGATACCATGGCTGTAATAACATTTGCAATCCCTCTTAAAAGTTAAAGTTAATTAAAAGTTAAGTTAATCAAAGATACGTTCAAATTAATTTGATTTACTGAATGAGCGTTCACAACTAGCAATAATTTGACACTCAAATGTTAGTATTTGAGATGCAACCCTACAGGATTGAAAAAAATATTTCTATTTTAACTCAGCAGTTTTTTTTTAAATGTGTTGGTACTGTTCATTCTGAACTCACGATATCTACTTAATTTTTCCACAAAAAAGTTAATTTTTGGTATTAATATTGTTCTCATTGTTTGTAATAAGTATAAGCAAGGTAGATAAAAATGGACTGCTTAAATTTTAGAGTACCTATACGCCTCGAGATTGAACAAAGGTCTTAAGATTTTTCCCTTATCAGCTGTTGACATATCCTACTTATACCCTACTTTCGACGTCGCGATTGTTAATTGTTACTAGTCAGAGCCAGTTTTTTTCATCTTTTCTTTCTCATTGTTTGTGAACTTTATAGTATTTGAAAAATCTTTTATTTATTGAACGTACACCGCGATATGCTTGGGAATAGAAAAATTATTATTATATTCTACATTCGTTGTCATTTTCCTACACAGTTTCGTCGATTTCTATAAATTTGTTTTTCACAATGAATTTTTATCAGATTTTTTTTCATAAGAATCCATGCTAAAACTTAATTTTTGGGGAATAATTTCTTTTAGTTATATACCGATTTAGAATTATCCTCAATCTTCATAAATTAAGGATTGAATTTTTAACAATATTAATGATTTTACTGTTAATTTTTACTAAAATCTGTAAATAGATTTAGTTATATTTATTGGGAACAATTTTAAGTCTAAACTAAACATTTCTCGCTCTTGGCTGGCAAATCGTTATATTTGAATATTTGTTCTTATTTTTGCAAGGAATTCACTGGTTGACTTGATTTTCAAACTACTTAACTTAATTGTGCTTTAAAATCTAATCAAACTCAAGTCAAATGTTAATATTCAAATACCAGGTCAAGTCAAGCACTAAATCCACAAGTTATTTCATTTCAAAATTAGATTATTAAGCTCAATTCATTGCACAAAATGTCCAATAGTTTCATTTGATAAATTTCTAGTTCCTAACTGATGATTCCTGAACTGATGAGCCATAACTAAATCAAGAATAACAAAAAACTAGAAAGTTGAGTTAAAAATGAAACAAATTACGAAATGTTGGATCATAAAAGAGTGAATAATTTGTAATACATAGGTACCTATAATCAGATTTTTAAATACAATTCTCGAATGCAAACTAAACAATGAGGTTGTGATTCATGTTACTAATTATTTTTTTTCTTGGATGAAAATATAAATACATATTTATAATTTTTTAAAACTTATTAAACACCCAAGGATAAGTTTTCCTTGTTTTATAAATAGAATATACATAATGGTGTGCAAATGGTAATCTAAACATGTTTCTTTGCAAATAATATCTGCTTAAACAACTTGTTTGAAATAATTTCGCTAGTATATCAAAAAATTTCAACGAAAAAAAATACTTCTGGTCATCTATGAAGTGTAGATATATCTATACAAAATTGTTATTAATGTTAGTTTTTTTGTCAATTGAGCAGCTTATTATTTGCAGTTTTAAGCCCGAGTTATTAGAGGCTTGTGCAAATGAAAACATACTGTATAAAATATTTCCTACAAATCACATTTCTGGTACTGAGCAAATTTATGATAGTTTTAAACAATCACAATCATTACATGCTAGTCTATACTTATGTACTACAATTATATTTATTATGGTAATTTTTATAATGAGAGACTATGAGTTCATATTCTATGGTAATAAATAACCTTCGCCATTTTTGACGCAGTTATAAGAATTCAGAGGAAGACAAGTTTGATTAAACTTTGGCACAAAAAGGTTTCATGCAGTTGTTACTGTATATACGACGTATGTAGAGTATATCTATCATTTTTAAATAAACTTCCTGTTTACTTCATTAATGTGTATGTGGGAATTGTGAACTATATTCTTAAAAATTAACAACGAAACATTCAAACAAAAATATTTTAATTCAAAATATTTATTAATAAATAAGAAATTAAAGAACATGTTTTCATCTTTTAGTTTTATGAACAACTTAAATCAAATTTATCTGTAAATATCAATGTAGTATGATTTTTAAAAATATATAAGTAGTACGACGTATTTTAATAGATTCATAGATCCTTAGAGCATTAAAATAAAATTATTTTGAATATATTATGTACATAAGATCGTTACCATCTAGTTTGAATGTAAGTTAAAATGTCGCCAAATAACTTCAATGTTTTATTTAAAAGTAGAAATCAAAAGAAAAAACTAATTGTAAATTCCTCATTTTAAATGAAAAAACCCACTGATCGCAGATGTTATTAATATTCTCTGCAATGCAGTTAAAAGTTTGGATAAAATAAGAAATGTTTTGCAGACGTAAACGTGAACAAACTTTTATTCTAATATTTTAGCGATTTTTAACCGAGTTTCAAAATATGCTTATTAACTTTTGGAAATTTATTCCTGTAAACGTAAAAGTATACACTACAGGTAAAGAGTAGACTATTAAAATAGGACAACTATTCCTTAACTTGTAACTGAACATTTATAAATACCATTTATGCTTTATTTTTGCAAAATTAAATACCCAATGAAAGTAATTACTTCAGATTTCATAACCGAAAAAACAATTGAATTGGCGATGAAAAATAATAAAACTGTATTTTTATTAAACTGAACGATGCAATTCCTTCATCTTTTAACGTTATTGTTTAGAATGTAGATTATATTTCTATTTTCTACAATGCTTTATAAATAGGAAAAGCTTTATGTCGAATAATGAGTTCTATTACTATATGTATAAGGAAATCGTCAAACAAAGAAATGTTCTGTTTTTTGAGTCATAAAAACAGCAATAAAATCACTTCAAAATCATATTATACAAATGAAGCTAAACAAATATAAAAGATCACACACAAAAGACTGCAATTTATTGTTTTAAAGTAGACTAATTTTTATTTTATCTTTTTAGTTATTTCTTTTCTCATAAGTTTAATGACAAATATTGATGTATTTATTTTTTGATAATTGAAATAAAGATACTATACAGATAAACCTATTAAAAGTTGCATGGTTTATGATAAAGATTTCATTTTTTTACACTTGAAACTGAACTTTTTTAATTTCTACTCAACACACTAAATTCATAATCTTCTCTTATCTGGTTTTCCTGGAATGCATTGAAATTGTTTCATTGTTCCTAGTTCTGTTTAAATTTTTATTCTAATGAACCATCCCATTAACTGTCGGGAGAGCATTGAATAATATTGTTTTAATATATTTTATATTTTTATAATAATATTACCGTTGTATTAATTAAATTAAGTTTTTTAAAACCATTTAAAACCGGATGTGACGTTCATTCAAATATCAAAAATAAAATTTGACTAACATTGGATTATATTCTAATAAGAGTAGAATTAATTACATACAGATGAATAAAAAAGGCATTTATATAGCTGTTAACGAAAATTGTATTTTAATTTGATTCCTCTTAAAATGCTGGATCATAATAATCGAGACGGTTGCAACAATTCTTATCGAATGGAAATTTTAAGAAATGAGAAGAACTTTAATTCGAATAGCTGATTATAATATTTTTTTTTCAATTGTAAAGAACAATATGGTTATTATAGGGTGTGTCCTAGTGACTTAAATAAATACGACGGGACAGGGTTCGATGAACAAACTGGTTAATGACCTTTTAGATATAACTCAATCTCTTATATAAATATATACTTAATGAAACGCAGCATCTAATTTTAATGTAACCAAATCATTGATCTAAATATTTGAATTTAAATAAAATACGAGTACCTACTATTATTTCAAGCACTATAAATTCAAATAAATCTATGTATTTGAGTCTTTTTTTAACTTGAAGTTTTAATAACAAATTCTGAGATTTGTAAATTACTTGCTTAGTGATAAAGTACGTACAGCAGTGAGAAAATTAAAAAGAGTGAAAAGGTACAGATTTTTATATACGAGCAAAGTTAAAAATAGAAACTTAGAAGGTTTATTCATCTCAAATTTTTTAAATATTTGAGATATTTTAGGCACACGTAATCTTATTAAATATGTGCGTATAAGTCACAGCCTGTAAACAAAATTAGTAACATTTTTCAGTCAACTTTTTAAACATGAAAAAATATTCAACCTATCTTATAAATGATTTCAAACTAACAATATTTGGCATGGCTAATTCAAATTGAATTTTTTGTCTATTTACTTATTCAATTTTAAGAATAATGAAATTTTGCATGTTTCTAATACATTTAACTCTTTAATTGCGAAGTGTTAGCATATTATAATCAGTTGAAATCATTTAGGTACTTTGAATAACTTATAGTTAAACTGAAATAGAACGTAAATGTTTATTATGCTCATAACAGAATTTTCCCATAAAATTCATGTAAGTTAATCAATATTCATTAAATGTAGCTATGTCATTGAACTACTTACACTCAGTTATTATTAAGTGTAACATTATAAGCTATAGTTCTCAATAGGATATGTCTACGTATTTGGAATATTTCAAATGCTCATTCGAAACATTGAATTTGAATTGCGAATAATAATTTAAAGATATATTGTTGAATGTTAGAGTTCGTATTAGTTTTTCGATTTTTACAGTGAAAAAAAATTAGCAAAAATTGATGGCACCCATGAAATAAAATAAATTATTCTCAAAAAAGTAACATTTTTAATGTGTACATTATAAAATTCCTGTTACCTTTATGTTTCATTTATTCATAGAACTTATTCATATTTTTATGATCATTTTTAATTACAAAGGTCATAAAAAGAGACCGTGTAAACTGTTTTAATTTGTCTCGGTTTATTATAGAACAACACATTTTGGTAGATCGAATAAAAGTGCAATTTAAATTGACATCTTGATCAATTAATAATCGAACCCAGCTTCAGTGTTAAAAAATGTGTCAAGTTAGTTACCGTACATACGTATAAATAATATTAAGTAGGTTACAAAAAACAATATGAAAATTGAAATAATGTTATTTGGAAGAAGTTTAAAAACGAATAAATCGCATTGTTTAATATAAACTGTAAACGTAAAACGTTAAAGATAAGAAAATAATATAGCTTTCGACCAATTCGACATTGAATCAAATTAGTTAAATGATTCTATTTTTAATCTAATATGGAGGATGATTTTGATGGTCTTCAGATTTTGAAATTTTGGTACTGGTTTCAGTTTTCCAACTTTAGTCTTTGGTGCATTCTCGCAAAAAAGTTCATATTTACTTTGAAATAGTACATTTCCTGTAACATTTATATGAAATACTTTTCCTATACTCAAATATAAGCAATTTTTGGGTCCTTAGTTTTTCTCATCAGCTGTTACACACACGCTCAAACACATCCTACTTTTAAACCCGCTAATGTTAATTTTTATTACATCAGAGTCTTTCTTTCTCCCGCTCGTTTTCTCATCTTTTCTCTCTCATTGAATGTAAACTTTATAGTATTTGAAGAATATAATTATTTATTCAAATATTATTGCATTCTTTAATGATAAATGATATTGTCTTTTTCCTACGCAGTTTTTTCGATTTCTGTATACTTGTTTTTTCACAGTGATTCTTTTCTGTCAAATATTTCCATTTTTCCACAAGAACGCAAGTTAAATTTGACTTCCGGGGTCTGATTTCTTTAAGTTATTTCTTGGTTCAGAGTTATCCTCAACCCTCAAAAATTTAGGGTAATGTTTATTACTAATTTTTCAGTGAAATTCCGTTAACATTTATAAATAAATTTAGTTACGCTGGGAGCAACCTTAAAAATCAGTAGCATTTATTGTTTTTTTTAAAAAGAACACTACTACAAGGTACGTTGATGACGGCAAGGCTCAAAAATATATTTGTTATCGTTGGCTTTAAAAACAATTCGTGATATTGCAGTACTTTATGCTGCATTACCTTAACTCCTTGCCTTACACAAGGAAAAAAATGGAAATGTAAAAAGGAACCTTAAAATAACTGATATATATATATAATAAATAAAATAAAGTAGTAGGTATAGTAAATCTTCTTACTTAGTTTTAAAAATTTTAAAAAGTTGAAAGTCAATAGGGGTGAGCCTTTTATATGTATAGTGGGAAACCGCAAATAGAAATATACGAGTACGATATAAGTCATTATAAAAGTACAAAATCATGTGTACTTTAAATATAAAACAAGCATTAACAAGCCAATGAAAAAGAAGAGGGTCAGAGAGGATTTCCCCAGACCCGTCCTTTTTTAAGAAGGCCAAAAATTTTGAGAAAAGTATTTTCCACAATTTGATAAAACCAAAAATTCATCTGGAGGACCCGAAATCATAACTTTGTTAAAACCAAAGACAAAACCAGACGAGGGTTTTTGTTTCTTTAGACCCGGGTTTTCCATCCCTGAATATTAATATTGTACATTCATAGATAATTAACAAACCAGAAGTCGGGAATCATTAGAACGATAAAGTTGGCAAATGAAAGTTCAGCTCTTTCAAAAAATGAGAATTATTGTCAAATTCTAAAGAATTGTTCTAGATGACATTTATATAGAAAACTTTGTCCTCTTTCAATATAAAGACGAAAAAAATCTTACAAGGATGTACTAGAAAATGTTAAAGCTGAAATACTTAAAAAAATTTTTATAGTTTTTAACTTTTAACTACAAAAAAATAACACTAAGGATGCCGGGATTTGGAAAACTTGGATTTTGCATTCTCAAATTCTTTTAACTTATTTGATTCGAGGTAGACTCGTTGTGTATGTTGCCATTAAAGAACAAAATATGCAGTCTAATGATGATTGTTATTATTACCATTGGTGAAAAACAATAAATTCTATTCATTTCAACTTTTCGGTAAATTATTTTAGAATATATACTTAGCATTTCAACATGTTGAAAGAAATACTATAAGATATGGTCCAGTTTAATTAATAATTAAATTTCAAGGCTAGTCTGGGCTAGTCATAAATAGGCTAACATTTAATATTTTATATATAGTTTCGGAGGGGTTTTAAATATTAACTGTCAGAGACCCAAAATAATGGTCTTTTATAACCATACATAAACGTAATATAAGAAAGAAGAAATGTAAATTACTTCAAATACACTATTGCTAAAAAAGTGAAAATTAAAAGTTATAAATGCTGAAAAAATACAAGACTAATTTAGTAAACAGTTTCAAAATTGAATATGATGTCCAGCATATTCTAAAAGCATGATCTCATGGTAAGGAAACGACAAATTAACATTTACATTGCAAATTATATTTGCGAGGAATATTAAATACTTCACTGATTGTATCAGACACAAAAAAATTACTGGATATGCTTCATAAAATATGAGTCAAAGTTGATAGAACATCTTGAGCGCGAGTCGTAGGTTATCGAGACATAAAAAATTGGATAGAAAAAAACGTAAACAACATTCCAAACTGTCATCAGAAGTTGATTTTTTTCAATGCAAGATAATTTTTATACTTCATGAATTTTTCATTCGCATAGAAGAGTGTATTCGAGATAGATTTTATATGAAAATTATGGAAATATAAACGAATTGGAGAGGACATATTTTTAAAAAACTGTGAATGTTTGCAGAGATAAGATTATCTCGATAAAGAAAATGAAATATCAAATGATTATCGATTCTATATAAAAGTAAAGTTTATTTAGTTATCAATGCAAAATAGAGAAAAAAATTATTTGGCTATATTTTTTAATATATCTTTAAGATTAAAAATTTCGAAATTTTCAATTTATCACGCACATCAAAAATTTTATAAAAAATCGAAGTGTGAATTGGGATTTATAATAACTGTGAGCGAAAACTTCAAACGTGACCATCTCAAGGGTGTGGTACATAGTTTTTCTATTATTTTTTATAAATTCACTGATTATATTTAATAATATATCTAAATAGTATAGGAAATATTGGAATAAAAAAAGCAGTCCTTCAAAAGTTCAAAAGAATTTTAATACCCTCCTGTATTTTAAACTATGCATTTTATTTATAAATATATCTAAATATTGATTTAAATTTAAATGTTTGTTTTTCGACACCAAATAAAATATGTTAATTATTATTTATTTCTATATAAGTAATAAAAATCAAAACGAACAATAGAGGATTTTAATGTAAAACTGTGTTTCATCATGATATTGAATTTTTAGTCCCTGTCTTCAACCTTTGTTTTGTACTAATAAATAAAATATTTTAATAATACGACAACAATTTCGATAAACGTTCATCTTAATTATGATTGATATGGCATGCACAGTAATTGTACATTTCATCATCCAAAAAAATTTCAATTAAATACGAGTATATATAAAAAAACGAAAAAGAAATGCTTTTAATTGAGGAAGACTTTTATATTATCAGATCAAGCATTACTTATTATTTGAAGAGATAAACACTGTGAACATAAAGCACTTAAACAAAGAACATATCTCAAAGTAATTGAAAAATTTCACGAATAATCACTTTTTATTTCACTTATTTTTAAGAAAGACAAACTAAAATAAATCACTGAACTTTTTGTTTAAATTTCGCACAAACGATATTCGTTCGGTTCGATATTCGTAGAAAAACTGATGTAAAATTTCCATTAAATTTTTCATTTCAAACAAACTTTCCGGAATGTTTATGTTGTACAAAAAGATTTACATCCACATAAAAATCGGCGTTTCACGTTTATCTTTTCTTCATATTAAATTAAAGCGAAACATCAATGTGTTGGTGTGTATGTGTGTATCTAGTGAGATAACTCTAGATGTGTATTTTTGAAAACCACACGATTGTTGGTTGCCGATGGTGCAGACGTAGGGAGAGATTCCGTTTTGAGGGTATCACACCAAAATCTTCCTCTTTTCAATTCAAAATAATATTTTCAGAGCAGACATAAAACACATGTGTGAGTACATATATATATATAGGTATATATATTTTAAACATATGTATGGAAGGTACACACACATTTACTTATATTTATAACAATTATGTGAGTTCAAATTTTAGTAACATCGACCCCAGAGCGAGAAATTCCATTTTCCCATACCACACTACAGTATACTTAAAACGACTGAATTCGAACTTGACTCAAATGCACCAATGAATATACACAGAGAGAATAATTTTTGTATGAACGCCGCGGCCAGCGACGTCATCATTAACACTCCACACTCAAATATAAGTAACATCAACACGAACCGACATAAAACTAAACTTTACTCTTATAAAATCTTATACGATTTCTTCGATAACACCGCCAGTCTTTTTCCCCATTCATTTCAACTCTTAAATCTATTGGCGATCTTAAAATGATTACCTCTTTTATCTAAACACATTTCTTTTTCCTTATTGATTATAAAGATTATGAGTTTCCTTCGGAGGAAATACAGATTTAAATCAGTTTCTAATTATTTATTTCAAGCCGCATTTAACTACAGTTGAGGTTAATTTTATGCTCGTTATCTTTCTCACGTACAGGAACGAAGATGATTAACAATTGAAATTATAGTCTGCATCAGACTTACTTGATTATTCAACGCCTTGATAATTCCACTCGTACATTTTAATATAAATTTTACTAGTACCAACATAATCTTAACTTTCTCCTATAAGCATATAGTTAAACACACCCTTAAAATGATAACACTAAATTTATTATTTTTTCATACAAATATAGTCTCACTTGAATTTAAATTCCAATCCAAACTTATTCTTTACATAATAAATACTTGATCAAATATTATATTCCACACTAAATGTTTTTTTTTCCTTATAAAACTACGAGTACTTATTACAACTTAAGATATCATTTGGGCCAAGATTTTGAGTATGTTTTTATTATTTTTTAAACTATTGATATCAATAAAATGAGTTTACTTGAAAATAAAACTTCTAATATACGTTGGTCATATCTCTTTTTCATACTAATATTAAAAGAGAAAATGTTTGAAAGATTGTCGAAGGCAAACTCCAAATCTGTTTATCAGATTTTAAAAATTCTATCGCTATTAAAAGGTACATTATTTCAGATGGATATCGGCCATATTTTATTCTGGAAAAAGATATGCACTTAAAGGATCATGATGCTCTTTTCTGAATGGATGAACGGATTTCAATGATGTTTAGTATAAAGATAGCTTTTGCGGTCGGTGGACACCCATCAGGAATGAAGTTCTTTACGTTATTTTTCCACCTCTAAACACTTTCTAGTTTCAAAAGGAAACTAAGAAATTAAAAATTTTTCTTATAATTTTCCCGTTTATAAAAATAAAAATATAAAATTTAAAGTTTTCTTAGTAAAAATAGTTATATAGGTAAGTACATGTAAGTAATTTCGTATTTAAATTTCAATTACAAAATTTGAATTATAGAATAAGTATAGATTTAATATCGATAGTAATACCTATAGATATTTAATATATGTACCTAGATATAGATAATTTAGTAAGGTTAACACACATTCTAGTTAATATCAGTGAAGAAACGTGTTTACATAAGTCAGTAGAATCAGTTTCTCTCTCTGTTTTCTTAATATTTTCCCTCTCTCACTTAGAGCACTTCATTTAAACCAATAATTGTTGGCAAGCAGTGACCATAAGGAGATAAGTAGATACAGAAAGAGTATGAAATTAGAATTAAAGAGAAGGTAGCTTGGTCGCTTTTTCGTTACGTTGTGGTCTCCACGGTTAAATTCCGCGCCGAATAAAGGAACTTCGTTCCAGAAAACGGGGTATAATTTCTGCGTATGCAAGCATTCGTCAATAAGAACGAACTAACGAATCAGTGTGATTTTTGAACAGATTTAGTTTGTAACTAGAAGTTGGCATATCATATTTACTTCAGAAAAATGTATGGTTCTTGCACGATAGCCATAAATAGAAATATCTGTTTGTTGGTGTTCTAATGGGAAACAAAAAATAAATCAACAAGATTTTTTTGTATACCTAGTATCTTTTTTGGGACAAATATTACAACATGCTTTTTAATTCTGGAGAAATGCATATTTCCCAAAGAATAGTAATCGATAGAAAAATATATTTATTAGTGTCACATAGGAAAAAAAAGGAATGGACCATTTTTTTATAAAAAAAACCTTAAATGATCTATAAGAGTGTATAATATATATGTTACTATCCTAGAAAAGGACGTACGTGGTTCCTATGGGATAATAATAAAGTAAAAATATGTCTCCTGAATAATTTTAGTGGAATTAACATTTCAGAGCATATAACATTTGTCAACCTTACACGAAACAGGAATGGGTTCGCCAGTTAAAATATAAAGTGGTACTATAGTTTTAAGTATGTTTATTATTATGTGAATACTAAAAAATGCCAGTTATATTCACGAATAAGTTATTATTAAAGTCTTTGAATTAGTTAAGTTAGATTAAATTAAAAATGATTGTTCCTATTTCTTACTGAAAGTACTAACAATGTTTCAACTTTACAATTACTTTACAATGGGGGAAAACAGCAAGGCATTAAATTACATTTCTCAAATGCTTTATTTTTTCCCATTGCAATTAAATTTTGAAAACACTTAGAACTGAAATGACAGGCTTAACCAGTTTAATAGTTTCAAAGTCATTTTAAATCGCACATTATAATAGTTGTGAGAATTAAACGGTAAATATAAGACAAGTGTTTGCTCCAATTATTTTTTTCTGTTTACTCTCACTTCCGCACGACATTAGTTTGCAGCCAACAGAGATAAGATTAAGAGGAAAACACAAATTTCTACTTCGCAGTTTTATATTACTTGTAATCAATGAGTTAGAATTTGGATGAAAAAATACAATTAAGTATGTTAATTAGTTGAATATCGGAAAGGATGTGAATATGAAAAGAAAAAAAAAACATTTAAACACTTGGAATTTATAAATAGGATAATATAATATAAGACAGTGGTTCTTAACATTTTTAAAGTCAAAGTACATGTTTTCTTAAAAAGAAAACGAAGAATCACAGTTAAATGGGCAGTAAAAAGAAAGTATAGCAAAATTTTCATGAGTTTTTAGTTGCAGATTTCTTCAACTTTATATTACTTATTTTTTGCGGTGCGTTTGCAACAGGTTCACGGTGGACTGGTTAAGAACTACTGATATTATAAGATTATATGGATATTAAAACTAGATGTTTGCTCATTAGGTAAGACTGTTGAAGTATTTCACGATAATTGCATCCAGGACTGTGGACTGTAAAAAAATATGTATATTATATAAGATCGATGCGAGATTATTTTGGCAAAACAGCCGTTTAACGGGATCGAGTAACGTAGACTTACTTCTAATTGAGTGCAAATATATAAGATCAATTTATACTATTTTTTTTTGCGTTTTTTACCAACTTTGCCACACGACTGTAACTAAATCAGATTTCCAAATTCTAAAACGTTATTTGCCTCTAAAGGCAATTATTAATTTTCCTCTTTTAAATGAAATTTGGAAGATGAAGAGTAACGCCGAAATATATTATAATTGGTACACTGTATAGTTTAATCTTGTTAACCATGTTTTCTATAGGAGTTCTTTGAGTTCCTCATACTGTTTTTATTTTATTTCTTACATGAAATTTATTAAAAAAACACATAAGTAGGTGCATTTAAAAAAGTCTGAATTATTGTATAAATGATAACAGGAAATATTAAGTCTAATTGAAAATTATGAATCTTAAAATAAGTATATCAATAAGAAATTAATAAGTACCTATCTTAAGACTTATAATAAAAATTACTTTCAAGGATTATTTTCATTAAAATAACAAGCGTGTAAATTTAAAATTGCATTTTTAATAAAAGTATCTCTCATGTTTATATTAATACCTATGTATTTATTTTTCCAGTAAAAATTAAAGTTGGAATATTTTAAAATTCCTCTCTTGTTATATGTACGAGAAGGTACATCTACTTGCAATGTACATAGTAATAATTTCTTGCCTCGCATAACATTCTTGAAATATTTCCTTTACCGCATAACAAATGAAAATTCTCATTTTGAAGTAACATTTTTAATTATTAGCAATATTACCTAAGCATCACTTACATTAGATCTATAAAATACTGAAAACAGTTATTTTAAAATGTTCTTGTTTTATTACAGATGCTGTTTTAAGTTTTTCTAGTTGAACTATTTTTAAAGAATCAAAAAAATTTAATTAACCCATTTTTTGTGATATTTTTATCTTCTGAAATTGATTTGAGGAGAACGATTATGGATTATGTAATCTATCTTCGTTGTGGGGTAGTTCAAAAAAGGAAACGTATGAAGAATGCTACCACATAGAAGAATATTTCAAAAAGACCAAAATGAAGGATTATGAAAATAAAATGGAAGAGTACAAAAAAGTGCTTGTTTTATTCTATTGATTGTTTAGTTATCGCAGTTGAGTAACACAAATATTGGCAATTTTTAAAAATCAATGTCTTCAAGTTCAATAAAAACATTTCAATCTTCATAAAGTATACCTATATGAAACAAGTTTAGATATTGCACAATCTCGAATGAACATTTCCTATATTTATTTTTATAAAAATTTTTATTTTTATAGCCTAGTAGCAAAGAAACATTTGAACCCTATTATGTCACATTTATCTTAAGTTAACAAATAGTAAAATATACAAATTCAAGTTTAAGGATTAAAAATAGCTATAGCAATCACGGAATGTCTAGCAGATGTAAAGCAGCTTAATTTTATTTTTATTTTCTCAATGTTAAGTTTGTAAGAAATTAACTCTTAAAGGGTTCCAAAATCTGAATATTTTTTGACACTTGAAAATTTTTAACTTTAAATAAAAGGTTTGCGAAACGTGATAAATAAAGGATTTCCTCAGATTTAAAGAAATCAAACAATTGCTAAGTGAGAATTTTTCAAAATTGACACAAATAATCACTCTGTGTTTAACACTCCCTTTCTCCATAAGCGGATCATAAATTTGTTCGTCTATCCAGTGTCCAAAAATTCAGATCGTAGTAATTAAGCTATTTTACATTTCTGATGATATCAGTCAGCTATATCATTACATAGAATAGATTTTAGTTTATGTATATCACTTTGCATACTATCAAATTTTACGGAAGAAAAACTTCGCACGTTATTCGTATAGTATAGGTACCTACTTCTACTCTACGCGTTTTACATAAAAAATTACAAGGTAAATCTTTTATATTACCTACTTATAAATTAACTTGACTTCTTGGTACATGTTGATCTGCTTTATTTTTATTCTTTTTAATAAAAAAGGTTCAATATAACAAATAAGTATATACAAGTAAGTAATTGAATAATAAACTATTTAACGGCGTCAACGTATAATTTTATGCAAAATTCATATTAGTATGTTTCCAAAAGTTTAAATGAACTCAAAAGGTAATTAACAAATTAAAGTGATGTCCAAATTATTAGAAAATTAGATTATCTATAATGTATAGTTCACAAACTACTTTAAATGCTATTAAATTATGTAGCAACTTATAACTGAATTCAAATTTAATTGAATAACCAGACTAACATGTAACAAAGCAAAAATAAATAAATGTACTTGTTAAATAGGTAGGTAGGTACATTTTACATAGATAATAGAAAAGAATTTCTCTAAAATTATAATGAAAGGTTTTATCGATTGATTGTTAAAATTACTCAAAATTATATAAAAACTATAAACTCTCATTTTTATACAAGTAATTTGATTTGAAAAAATTAAATATGAGTAACACTTTGTTCCAATTAATGTAAGACGGTAAAAAATTAGTTAAACCATTATCTCAATGATTAATACCATCGGCAAAAATTGGCCTTGTTTTAAATAGATATAAATCATCGTAAATAATGTCAAATTTTCGTTCTTATTTTATTGATTTTATTTATCCGTTCACAAAGTTTATGCCGATTAAATTCTAGTTATAATTATACATAAGTAGAAAAATAGATCAATTCTTTTATTATATGTAAATTAATATTAATAACACTGTTATACAAATTCATAAAGCGTTGAATTTAAAAAGTTGACTTTTTATTAAAGTAATGCTTATGACGTGAATATTTTATTATTTGTAATTCATTTTTTTGAAAATGTTTAATATTTTACGCAGTTTTTTTCGTGTCAAATTTTTGGAATTGTATCTTGATATATTTACCAATTAATTTCTTAGAAGTCATCCAAAATTCAAGGACGACCACAAATGTCTTGGCAAATTTGGAACTTAAATTGGTTTAATTTAATCACTGTCACGTGCTGCAATCAACTAGTTAGATTTAATTTAAGATGAAAAGTTAGACAATCGTTGAACTGGAAAATTTTTATGAAAGTTTCAAGAATTTATGACAGAATTTCTCACTCTAAAAAGTTAAATTACGGTGACATAAAATATTCATCATTAATTTTTTACAGACTGCTTCAACACGTACGAATATTATTTATAAGTAAAATTTAATGTTTTAAAATAAAATTGTAATGTTAAATCAATTAATGATAATATAAGATCCTCTAAATTTATCTTAGATTCATCGATAAAAATGTCATCAATGTCCTGAATTATTTTCTTCTTATTTCATAAATTTTTTTAATACGTATTTAAAACATAACTTTGGTATGTACCTGCATCTTTAAGAAATTTGAGTTGGGTCCGGAAATGCTTCAATTAAATTAAATAGACAAATTTTATGCAGATGTTGGAAAAATTCCAATATGAAATATTTAAAGCCTCAACCCATCCCATCAAATAAATGTATCAATTCGAATCTAACCAATATTTTTTTTTTAATATGAAAAAGGTGAAGCATATAATCAAGATTTTATTGCATATGTTTAAAATAATAAAATGAACAAAGGTTCTACCATAAAAATAAATTTCATATTGTCACGTAGAACAATACTCTCCTTCCTGTTTCTGCATATGTGTTTTATGAATGATGGCAAAGCATTAAACAACGGATCTTTTTTTAAGACTGATTGCTTTTTTAAAAATAAAATTTAGGTGTGACTTTTATTTGAACTAAAATCAAAAAATTTTAATTGAAACCTACGTAGGTAAGTGAAAAATATTATTCTTACTATCTACCTATAAAAATATTGAACCCCCACAAAAATTCTTATTTTATAATTGATATTATAAAATACAGGGAACGACAACAAAAACATAAAATTGATGAACATTATCCCATTTTGTGAATGCACGAATAAGCTTTGATGTTGAAAACTGTATTTGCCGTTAATGCCATGGAACACCCCCGTCAATGCACCCCTACTTCTCTAATCTCTAATGGACCCTTTGTGAAATGTGTCTGCCAGCGACCAACCCACATAATATCTTCTGTGTGTGTTTCCGTTTTCTACGTAAATGTATTAGCAATATATTTCATATGTTTTGTCTACACCATGTGCTTGTATACTCTCGTCAACTCACCCTTAAAATAAATTTACCCTTAAAGCCCCATTAAGTACACTTTACCCCACAATTTCAAATCATAATCAAAATATGAGAAATGTGGTCACTTATTTGCTTGAAAGTGATTTGCCATTGAAGATAAAGTATGGGATACTAAAAAAATAACAGAAATCAAAATATAGGGATCGCAAATGCACAAAAAATTGCATATCTATAGTACCGATTTATGAGTAAGTGACCAAAAAAATACATTTGGTTATTTAGAATTTGATTTTTCTTATAAAAACGTTCAAGTTGATTTTTAAAATTAATCTTCCAATTAACTCATTCTAATATTATAAAAGCGTGGTTCTGGTTTTAAGTTTAAATTTTTAGATCAATTTCGGAATAAATATTCATTTCAAAAAGGCTTTATTACAAATATACTAGAAATATTATGCATGTGCAACAGATCTGGATATGAGCCTAGATATATGAGCGATTTCATTTAAGAATAAAGAGGTAAAATTATTTTAGGTTATCCGAGAATTTCAAATAGTTTCAGTCACGGATGTAAGATTTCTTAGGAATTTTATAGGTTAATACAAATAATTAAAAAATAACGAATCCACATATAGGTATGTATATGTGATACATTTAGACTCCTCAGTCTTCATCTATCCGAAGCTTTTATATCAGATTCGGATAGGTTTTTATTTCGGACATTCGAATAGTTACGGGTACGGAGCTCCATAATATCCCTAAAATATACTGTTTTGAAAAACCGATATTTCTTTTAATGTGTTTTTATAACTTAAAAACAATTCGACCAACTTCCATAAGTTACATAATTAAGTATAGAAGAACTGTGGTTATGAGCATTTTGATTAACAATATTTAAAGCTAAAATAATAAAGTTAAATTTCTTGCTAATCAAATCTTACTCTTATGAATAAATAGCATAAAAATAAATTATAATAAATTATATTTCATTTCTGACTACAATCAAAGAACCGATTAACAAATATTCAAACAATCGAAATACTCAGTTAACCTGATTTTAATTTTTTAGGATTTTTTTCTATTTAGTTTTTTTGTAAGAACTTTTTGATGCACAACTTGATGTAAGAAAATTTTTTTTTGTTAGATACCTAATTTAAAATACCTTAACGAGACTCCTAACAAAATAATGAAATCATACGTCATAAATTATACATGGAATCATAAATGGTCGTAAAATGTAAAGCTTTATTGAAATTTTCAGTTATGCGAAATGCATCAAAGCATTTGCAAAAATCTTTATAAAATTTTTTTAAGTAATTGACGATTATTCGTAGGAGAACCCAAATTAACCAACATTGGTAGTAATATAAAAACTCCCGATAATCCGGAATACTCCCAATTCTTAGAAGAATGCTCTAATCCTCCAATTCTCTAAAGAAAGAGATCATTTTTCTTAAAAACAGGAGTAGATACGTCGGATAACCGGGAGTTTTTACTGTACCAGCTATTATATTTTTTCAACAACACAGTTTTAATGAAAATATTTTTATAAGGATTCTAGCAAATGCATTTATATTTTTATGTACTTAAGATACTATGCATATTCTGAATTCAGGTTTTAAACTGTTTTTACATAATCAACGAGTTTTTTGGGCCCACTAAGTAGGGCAAAAAGTCATAAAAAAATACGAGTAGTCGAAGAACTCGAGTTCTCACTTTTTGCTAGTAAAATGATTTCATGAGAGAAATTATTTCGTGGGTATCAAAATAAAGGAAAAAGATCAAAATCGGTCATATTTTTAAATGTAAAAATTCCCCAATTAACCGACTACAGTTTACTGTAAGGCTCAACTGAGTAAAATCTCATGACATTGAAATAGCACAAAAAAGAGCAACATCAACATACTAAGGAATAGGAATGCATAAGGAATTGGTTAGCTATATTGAATAAATGTTTCTGGTTACCGTGGGTAAAAGACCATAAATGTTAAAGTTTTAGGAGAATCAAATTTTTTACTGCCTATGCATGTTGGAAGAGTTTTTTTTCATCTAATTAAATCTCTTTTTTTTAAGGCTTAGATAGTAATACTTTGTAGCTCTAAAAGGAAAAACTGTGCAAGAATTGTTAAAACCTTAATCCTACAAACAAATTAATTAAGAATCTTTTACCTCCGATGCACAGTTTTATTTCACACAACATCGAGTAAATTAACTACTTTTATTTAAAAAAAAATTAAGACTATCATTTTGTGCAATTTTGTCTTTCCGAAATTTAATGAAAAAAAAAAAATATCAAATCGCTGGCTATTACACAATAAAAAGAAAACAATTTTTATCATTTTGCTAAATATGCAATAAGCAAAGCGAACGAGTAACAGCTACGAAATAAAATCCATAATCGCTGTAATGTAGGTACATAGTTCCGTTACATTTTTACACAAAAGAGAATATCTAAGAAACCTGAAAAATAATTTGAAAAATGAAACTATTGATTTGGAAAAGTGCAAGAAACTTTCCCCAAGCTGACAAGAGGATTACATACTAACACGTTTGATGGGGAATAAGATGTTGTAACAGTTGATATTTGATCATAAGATTATCATATAATCCCATTTCATTGTTTCAGTTTTTTGAAGATAGATTATTTCACCTTTGCGAGTACCCCCAAAATTATTAACTAAACAATAAATATTTGAACAAAATAAATAAGATGCGTTAATTAAAGTAACTATGTAAAATATGACAATAGTTAATTCAATTACCTTTAATTTAATGAGAATTTAACTAAAAAGTTTTAAGCATGTTGTATTCATATAAACTACTTTTCAAATGATTTTCATTTGCTTATTTTCTATACTTAATTAAAAAGTCTATATTATAATTATGTTTTACATTTTTCAAAAGTATAAATATTTAAAAATAAAAAGCATAATATGCATGTATAGTATTAAATAATATTCATGAAAAAAAAACTTCGTGCCAGAGAATCTTGGATTTATATAATATCGTGTACGTCGGCTATTTTATATTACTGGCTTATGAAATCCCAAAGACAACTAAAAAGCTCTTACATTTATAACCGTCTCAAAGTTAAGCTTCAAGCAAGTTTTTATAACGTCAAGATAAGGAAATGAGAAAAGGTGCAAGTGAAATAGACAGCCATTCGACTATATCTGGAACAAAGAAAATACTATAGTGGCTAATGTAAAATAGAAAGAAGCGGCTCGAAGAGAAAATCTTTTGGAAAAACAACTTTTTGTTGTTGTAACTGTGTAGCATCTGAATTTACTAGCCATATAATAAAAAATAATCTTATTACTCTTTAGTCACTCTGTAATAGAAGTAAATGGGATGTAATTTCAGTATTATTTTTCTATAAGTTGATTGAAATTATAACTTTAGACTTAATAATGTAATTATTTGTACCTTTCAATAACGTGAAACAAAATTGCACCTGTAAGGACGTAAACCAATAACAGCATGCCCCGTTGTAATATAATATAATAGTATAGGTATGTGTTGAAACTAGGTGTAATTATCGTTATCATATGAAATCGCCTGCAACGTTAATTACGATCAGTCGATGTAGGTATTAAATTGAAGTCACATAGTAATAATGTACAGAGGGTGTTTTGATTCAAACAAAACTGATGACGGAAATAAATCTTTTCATGTACCACTTGAACGCTTTGCACAAAATTAATATTGTCTATGTACTTTATTACAACAGCATTTTGGAAACTGCATAATTAACAACAAATACTTTTTGTACATGCTATTTATTAAAATTGTTAGATATAAATCACATTATTTTATATTCAGTTAAATTAAATTGAAATGAATAATAATTAATTTTTCAAGTGTTCGAACACATTTTCTTCATCTACATTGCAAATCAGCTGTACTTGAACTTTTTTTCAAATCATTTGCAGCAAATCTTTAACTGAAAGCGACTTGAATATTTAGGTACATCGAAAGGAAACGTTTTATTGGTAATCATTTTACATGAACGAAAATGTGTATATTATGATAATGTCATAAAAACCGGAAATGTAAATGACACCTTCTTGAAAACATCAAAATTTTTAACACGAACATTTACTCTACGCTTTGACACGTTATGAATATATGTCCCAAATTTACTATAAATATTTTATTAGTTCAATATTTTCCTATGTATCGAACTGTATATTTTCTTTAAAAGAATTTCTACTAGAAATATTTGTTATTTTAAAGCTGCAGAAAATTTGCTACTTTAATAGCAGTATAATTTTTAGTTTCATTTCGAGAGTCTTTTCTATGTAAAATGCATTAAATTATTTTGCTTTATACGGAAAATTACTTTAGCTATGAAATATCTGTTTTATAAAAGAAAATCCTCTTTAGATATAAAAGTTGAATGTTACGAAAATAGGTATAGATTTCTTCGTCACGAGAGTAGGACTGTTAGGAAGAATAACAAACGTTACGTAAAATGACAAGGCAACGCCCGTGCGTTCAAAAGCTTTGGATGTTTGTAAGCTATACTTCAGTGCAACAATATTACATTTTCAACAAGGGTTTAATTCAATTAAAAATTACTTATAAAACTATTTCGTTGAAGAAGAAAATCTTAGTTTTTTCCTGTTTTATTTTTTAAGTAATATTTAAAGAAAATGTTAATGAAATTTTTAATAAAAATAACTTATATAAACAAGTTTAATAAAAAGTAGTTTGCATAAAATTATGTGCAACAGCTTTTTCATTGTTAAGCTAGTAGTAAATTACTAACTATTGGGGAGCAAAAATGTAAAAAAGCATCAAACACCACTCAAAAAGCTCCTAATTTTTTAAAACATGTACGAATACAATCTATACCATATCTATACGATATTTCTATATTTTTTTAAGCGTATAAATTTTGATTGTATGTTTGTTGGTTTTATTCTATATGGATTATGGAATAGAAACTAATAGATAATGTTTTTATATTTTACTATTTACCCTATGCAAAAAAACTAAAAAACTTTTATTCTGAACGTGTTAACATCAGAGATTAAACTTTGTGAATTAACAATTCTTTTTTGTAAGTCGCTCTAAAATCTGAAGTCGTTTCACGACTGTCAAAACAACAAAAAATTTCTGTATGTCATGTTAATCTTATATCTAAAAATTCGACGGAGATCAAACCAAGTACCCCAAACCCCTGACCCTATGGAGCGAAGAAAAACTGTTCTAATCGCTGCTTCAATAAGTGGACTTTCCAAAACAAAAATTATATTTTATTATTTACGGGGATCCTAATCAGGTTTTAGACTTATTAAAAGTAAAGAAAATTTTAAGATTTTGAATAAAAATTTTCAATTTTTAATCCTACCCTGATTGATGCACCAATATTATTATTATACGCGGCTAAAGCCGCAGGGTACTCGTAGGGTACTCGCTAGTATAAAATAAATCAAATACCAACCGATGGTTTGGTTGCGGTTTTGGTCAGTACGGCTAAAAATATTGATCTTGGTGGTAGTTTCGTTTTTGACCAAAAATTTGCTTCGGTCAGCATTAACGTTCATGTCGTGTCGACACTGTTGAGTATGTAGTGGATTGAGTGATTTCCGACTAAATATAAATATTTTCTTTTATCTCATCGGAAATAACATAAGATTTCAGAGTGAAATGAAAATTAAATAAATTTTAACTACACTACGTAAGTTTCAGGTGCGGTCAAACCAGAAAAAGAGCCGACTAATTGGTTTCGGTTTCATCTAAAAATCGTGTTTCGTGGTTGCACGCTATAATACACATTGGTGTAAAATATTTTAAGTACATATTTGAAAAATGAAAATTACCATTATACTCTTAGGGGTGTTCCCTAAGGAGATGTTGACTTATACATACGCTTATACACATCTTATTTTTGACGTCGCTCGTGTTAATAATCGTTACTAGATCAGAGTCCACGCCTTTTCTATTCCGCTCGGTTTCCCCTTTCTTCTCTTTTGTCGTATGCAAACTTTAAAGTATTTAAAGAATATTTTATTTATTAAACATACATCGATATATCGATGAGATAAGATCGATAAGATTTTGTTTTTTCCTACACATTTTCGTTGATTTCTGTAATTTTTGTTTTTTCATAGTGATTTTTCTTTAAGAACGCATGTTAAAACTGAACTTCTAGGGGAATGGCTTCTTTTAGTTATATTTTGATTCAGAATTATTCTCAACCATCAAAAATTCAAGAGTAGGTATGTAATAACGATATTATTGATATTTCTGTTCATTTTCATTAAAATATGTAGATAAATAGATTGGGTTATATTAGGAAAACGTTAATGTGTTAAATGTATATATCTTTAATACTTTTAATTAGGTAATATTTAGGCATCAAAAAGTATTATACAAATGTGACAATTTTTCAAAGTTCTTTTTTTTGTGAGTTTTAAAATATATTTAATTAAACAGTGGCAAACTTATTAAAATTTTCTGTGCATCTTCAAAAATAACTATGTATTGAGAATATAATTTCAACAATAAATTTTTAATTTAAATATTTGCGAAATTTTATTTGTCAATTTCAATATCCTCGTAATCAACCAATACAAAAGAAACATGTTTACTAAATACTTTTGAGATACATATATATTCAATCGATATGTTTACAGTGATAGTTTGAATTAATGAGTTATGTTAATTAATTATTGTTTCCTATGGGTTTGAAATAAATTAAAAATCTACGTGAATATTCCATGGCTTAGTGATTTAATAAGTAGTACACATAAACCTTAACCGCAAAATGTTATTACTTTATTTGTAAAGTTTATAATTACACCGACTAAAATCTAAATGGAAACAATTTTGTTGGTTATAATAAATCAATAAAACACTGAAAATATAGGTATATCATGGGTTAAGTAATAAAATGAATTTTGTATAAGATTGTTTTTTACATTATTCTATCAGTTTCATTAAAAATACATTTTTAAAATGAATTATCAAAATTATAACAAAAAATTTTTTTACTGTATCCAAATCCTCCTTTCAATGGTATTATTGAGCAGGAAAATATTTCAACGGATTTAGTTTGCTTTTTTTCCATTTTATATCTCCCCGTATATATAGCTAGTACCTACATATAACGTAGCTAGTTATATATATATAAGTAGGTACATAGAAGACATTCGATGTAAAATCGCACATGCAATGCAATGGTAGAAGCGACATTGTTTCAATTGACATTCTCTATTTGATAAATAATCCCGCATCTATTTTTATGTTATTTTATTTCTACCATTGTGGCTGCTCTACTCGAACTAACTATGCGAAATGTTAACTGTAAATTTCTTTTAAAAATGATGTAGCTGCATAGTTAGCTTGACGAATCCAACAAGAACAGTTTGACGATATTAAATGTTGGCTTTTTATTTTCTTTGGACGTATTTTTATCTGCATTTTACGTTCTTTTAACGTAAATATCTTGATGGTGAAAAAAGCTTTTTGCAAATATAAGAGAATTTTAACTAAACTGATGACAAAGAAAATTCCATCGTATTGGAAGGATATAGGTAAGCTTTTTATCATCGAAAGAAAATATTTTCAGACGTTTTCCACTAGAACTAATATTCACAAATAAGATTTTAAAAATATTTACCAAAATTTAATTTGTATATTACAAAGTGTATAAGATAATAAAAGTATCTTTTACATGCAGCGTTTGCTTCATTTTGATATGTTTTTTTAAAGTTAAAGTAGTCCTAAGTAATGAAAAGCTTGTAACATGTATAAGTATATTATTATAAATTTATATCAATAATCTTAATTATTTTTTAAGGAAGCTAAAATTATATTTATTTAGAGAATATTTTATTAACTAAACATACACCGCGACATCTTCGAGCAGAAAAAATATAAATAAATTTTTTAATGTTTTTGTCTTTTACGTACATAGTTTTGTCGATTTCTATTACTATATAATAATTTCGCTTACCTTTATCTGGGTTCAGTATTATCCTCAACCCTCAAAAATTCAAAATTATGTTTTTAACGATATTATTGATTTTTCTGTTAATTTTGATACAATCTGTAAATGGGTTTAGTTATGTTGGAAACAACCTTAATTAACTCGATACGTAAGATATTCAGGCAGTATAGACCACAAAAGTATATTTTTTAAAAAACAGTTTGTTAATCTAGTGAAAAACTTTGAAAAATTGTTCCCAACTGTTTGTAAAAGTAGTACAGCAGAATATCATCTGCGTTCTTATTATCTGAATTTTATGCTTCTTAAATTATCAACACATCCCATAAATACAAAGAGACTGCTGAAGTTTTTTTTTCGTACTAAACAAAATCATCCTGAAAGAAAATAATGTATCATAGTATGAATTATAGCAGTGTAGGTATATTTTGTTGGGGCCGCAGTATTATTTTATATTTACCGTACTTTGTTTTAAGTGATATTATTATTATCGTTTTTAATTTAAATAACTACTTAAATTTTAAATATTTAAATAATTAAATTTTCAATTATACTTTTGTTGGAAATTACACATTTTGTTTTTTTTTTTACCAAATCATTTATTTAAAATTTTGTTTTAACAGATAACACGGATAATCGACAAAGGGTTAATGGAATTGTGAGCATCAGAATTCTGCGTAATGGTCACATACATAATATTATATATTAATCGGCAATTACTATAAAGCCTTGTTCACATTTGGCAAATAATTAAGTCAAATAATGAGTAATTTAGTAACTTAACGACTCTGACAACAACATCTTAGTCTAGTAGTTTAGTAGCTACTTTACTACAGTCTCTAAATTACTAATTGTAAGTGTGAAACCGTTATTAGTTTCCTATAAATCTAAAAAGTTGATTCTTTATACACCTATCCCCCGATTTACACGGTATTCGTTTTACACGGTTCATAAACTAATGAAATTCGGAAAATTTCGGAATATTCTAGTGATGGAAGTGACATTATACCAAGCAAGAATATAAGGCTGATAGTTCCTCAAAGTGATAGCGAATAAATTTCGAACAAACCTGAATTTGTTAAGTTTCAGCAGGTACTTTTTGAAAAATTTTTTGTTCCTATTTTTGTTTTCATTTTTAGAATAAGTTTACTATGACATCACGCCATTTTTTGGGCAAACTATACCTAGTTTAAAGTTTCTGGATATGTTTTACTCTTGTTCCATTTGAATAAATGACTTAATTGCGCAGTTTTTTCGTTTTACACGGTTTTATATAGGAAAAACAAAGATTTCATTTTACACGGATTTGTCTGGAACCTATCTTCAGTGTAAATCGGGGTATAGGTGTACTTTAATTCTAAAAAAAAAAAACAATTAAATAAAAAAGTTAAAATTAATTTTATTGCACAATAATTGAGAGAGTTTGTATATTTTTTATATCGATATCACTCAATAGCTAATATTTGTTCCTTATAATATACCATTGCATTATTAAGTAACTCCTATCAATTCTTAGTTCCGCTAAAGATACTTTGCTAGGATCGTAATTTAATCAAATAAAATATTTGTTGCTTTCATTTAGTCTTAAAAAATTGACTTTAAACTATTTCTCTGTGTAAACCTCAAGAACAAATGAGAAATGAACATTCTTTCAAGATTTATTTAACGAGAAACATACAATTAATTATGTTACGAGTACATTTTCACGCTAAAACTAGATTTTTCTTGTTTCAATTCAATGGTATAGGTACTGCAAAAGTGGTAGAGAAAAACTTTGCTATGACAAATTAATAAAAGTTACATTAATCAAGATTAAATAAAAGTTATGGAAAATGATTGAATTTGTGAAACTTTCGTTGATAAAGTGAAGAAGGATTTGTTAAATAAGACAGCACAACTTATCAATAGTATAGCTATAATTAACTTCAAAACTATACTGCAATTCGTTTTTCGACAAAAAAAATCTGTGCAAAATCTTGATCTATACAAATCTCTAATTTCATTTCCTAAATTATATCTGATATCTATCTACTTAGTTATTGTATCTGAAGAAATGTTGAAATATTTAAAAAAAGAAGTGTTGGTAGATCTAAACGAGTTTATTTTAAGTTTTATACAAATCTAACTCTGATTATCTCTAGTATCTTCTAAGTAGACAAAATAATGCTCATATTTTTGTTAGAAGATAGTAACCCAAACGTTTCTCGCAATTTTGTTTAACTAAGAAGTCTACGACAGATATTTTACAAAAATATACAAATTTTACAAAGTTATTCCATTTAATATTAAGGGTGTGTTCTAGATAAAAATAAAACCATACATTTACGGTACAATTGATACGTAATCTACTAAAAGTTACCATGATTTTATACTACGCAGAACATAACTTGAATCATACCTGTCGGTTTTATCTTGAACAGACAGAAGAAGCACCAAAAATTCGTTTAATTTGTTCTTCAATGCTGGGTACCTCCAGTGTATTGTTTTAGAGTCAGGTTAATTTAAGGTTCGTAGAGAACGTCAGGTAATCCATGCAATATGCAATTTAACATTCTTCAGTTTCAATTAAAATTGATTTTTTTTGAACGCTTTAAAATTAGATTTTTAAAATATGATTGTTTCATATTTTAACTTTCATTGGTATATTGCACACACCAAGATCCCGAACTATTTTATTTCTAAACCACTCCCAATAATTTCTTTTTTGGTAATAAGTAATTCCTTCTTTAAATTTTAAAATGAATATATAACATTTAAAAAATAAGAAATTCATAATACCTCATACCTCACAAATGTTCTAAAAGTACACGAGATAGTAATTATGTATTATTATAAGGTAAATATAGGTAAAAGCTTATAGATACTCTAAAAGCTTGCTAACTTAGAAATAAAGAGGATCTATGAGTTATTTATGAGTTGATGAAGGTGGAATTTGAATGCGCTTTAGTTCTTAAATATATCCAAGAGCGAAATTTTCAATGTATTTAACTAAAACTATACGTCTATACTCGTACGTATAATAAAGCTATTTGAGTTAAAAAGTGTTAGTATTTATAAATGATCATAGGAAAGTATTAAAAACATGTTAGGTATTCATTGGAAATATTAAAAAAAATTCCATTCCATCATTTTCTAATTGATCTCATCTAGATTTTAATAAAGACCAAATAATTGATCACTTTATTGCATCATCACATTTTTTTAAATGATTAAATAACTCTTTTATATCTATCGTTAAAGATACTTTGCTAGTGTAAATATATAGTATTTAAAACATTAAGTTTGTCACTTAGAAATAGTTTTGCAAATATACATAGGTATACATTTATAAAAGTACCTATTTCATTATTTTCTTGATAATTATTTTCTTAACACTGAAAAAATTCAAATAAAAAAATTTAAAACATCTTAGGTAGTTATTGAACATAATGTACCAGATATTTTTTACATAATGTACCTAATACTGGTATCACTTTAAAGAAAACTAGTATCAAAGAAATGATGAAAAACATTCTTCTTTGCAAGTTGAAAGCATTTTTTAAGACATTTCAAATGTTCCTTTTGAAAGAAAACTTCTTAACAAACAAAGGGATTACGATGAAAGTTTTAGGCAATTTTTATAAAATATGCTAAAAAAGGGATTTCATAAATATTTTTGAACCTGTCAGCATTATAAGTTATAACAGTAACATTTCAGTGGTTTGTTATGAACTTCCGTGTAAATATCATAGGCAATAATAATACATATGCATATTGTATGTCATGATTACTTAGTGTTGAATAATTATTGTAATATTGATTCACGTAGTGTATCATTTTTATTATTTATAAACAAATTTAAATGTAATGTTTTTTTTTAAATAATATGTGTCGATTTGCAATCTGTCCCAAGACAATAAGCAAATTTGTTGAACGTATGGATGGGACGACAGGGCACCCTAATTGGGGTACCTTCTACGTTACTGCCTGTAGGGCAGCTCCAGGAATGTCAGACGTTTCAGTCTAACAGTCTCCTCGCTGTTATCTACGAGTAGTAGGTTCATAGCCAGGTGGCTCGGATGATCATTTAAGCACCCAAGGTATTTGGCGCTGAATCTGGATGCCTCTTCCTTAACAGTAGCAACGCCTAATCTTTATGGATGTCGAAATTCGTGATATCAGAAGCATCAATGATGGGACGCACTGTTTTAGACTGAAACCTCTGCATTATTTCAATGTTAGAGCTGCTGGCAGTTCCTCCAAGTTGTATCCATAAGTCCAGACCGATTTTAGGACGGCTTTATTGATCATTTAGCAATAGACAGGTGCGATCCGCGCCGTAATAATTGTTTGCGCTTTTTAGTCATATATTTGCGCCATGTGAGTCGTCGGTCCAAGTGGATTCCGAGGTACTTGGCCATGTAATGTTTTTAAAAATTATTTTTATGGAGGAATAAACTGATTTTGGCTTTCAATATATTTTATTTCTAAAATGGTAAAATTAGAAGTTTTTACAATGCTTGATAGATTTTTTTGTGTTTTAAGTCGCTTTAATATCTAAGGTCATATCACGACTGTCTAAACTGAGAAAATTTATGCAGATCAATACTTATTAGCTTCAATATATCTAGGCTTTAACGGAAAGCGCACCCAGTACCACTGACGCATGGAGTGGATATCTAACATTTCTAACAGCTGCGCCACTAAGTAGACTGATTGATGAAATTGTTCTCTTTTATTTAAATTTTATACGTACCCGAGTTACTTTCTTTAGTTACTCTTTTATAAAACCAAATTTAATCGTAATAGCCCCTGTACGTATTCATGATCTATTATCTATTTCATAAAATAGAAAAGCTGAAATTTTCAACCAACTTCAAAAACAGGGAAGGCTCTCAATTCCATTGTATTTTTATGTGTGTGTTACTGCAAACCTTTTTTCTAGGTGAACCGATTTTCATAATCCTTTTTTATTTGAAAGCTGCTGCTTTTCATGTGGTCCTATATAAATTTTAACAACATCTGAGTCGAAGTTTTTGAGTTATTTAGAAACGTTGGATATATTTTTGTACTTATCGATTATATCCACTTTGACTCATTTTGCTTATTTTGCAATTAGTGAAATTGAACCATGAAGTTTATTTTCAAAAACCATTTAAATGACTTACTTAAAAAATTACACTTAACATTTAAAAACTTTGTTTTACTATAATTTTGAAAGTTTTGTTATACTTAATTAATATCACAAAAATGTAAGTTTCATACTTCTCAATAACTTTATATTTTACATTTCAAGCGAAATTTCATTTTCCCACCAATTTTCTGTTACTAATATAGACTTGGGAAACTAAACTAGCTGCAACTGTCGGAAATAATTCAATTACAAAACAATGGGCGTTTTTATTATTTCATAAAATAAATGCTAATATTCAGAAGTGTATATTACACCCAACTGTTGTTGAATATTTAATCTTTAAGGCAATTTTTGTCGTTATAAATTCAAGAAATACAGCGTTATGTTCGTATATACACATAATTAGTAAGTGTTATTAAAATTGTAAAATACTCTTGGCGAATGATCACTCATAAAGAACTGGAAAATAATATCTGAGAAGTTTCAAGAATTGAAAAGTCTTTTGTGATTTATAAAAGATATTTTGTTACGATAAAGACAATTCCGAGTCAGCCGAACTTGGATATGATAAAATAGTTTCAATAAAGGAGAGAAACTTAATATTGGTAATATTATTCAGTGAAGCGAGCCAAATTTTTCGTTGATAAAATTGAGAAATCATTTTTGTAACATACGATGCTGGTTTTTTAATATAATATTCAAATAAATTCCGATAGCTGGATTTGAGTCATCATTTCAATGATCAGTTTAACAGTTATAAAAAAAAAATAAACATTACGTTATAAAATTATTTAGAAAAGCGTTATATTTGTTTTATGTTAGATGAGTGAAATAATTTGCAAACAATGGTTAATACAAACAAGTTACATATTATGTATAGATGTATATAGTGAATACTGACCCCATCTGTGAATAGCGACGAAGCTTCAGCTATTTCAGTCATAGTACTAGTCGCTGAAGCAGTAGAAGCTACTTCCGGTATTGTGGCTATTGTGGTCGTAATATCCGTTGGAAAATGCAAACCGAACATTCTCACTGAACTACAACTGTTAAAATTCTTTTCAATATCGGCAACCACTGATACTGGTCTGTTAAATGGGTTGTGTTTTGTATCTTCTATTGTTGCACTAAACCGAGTGTCATTGGAAAAATCGTTATTAATCAGTTTAACTGAATCGACTGCAAAATTGTTACTGTCAATATTTTCCACATGTAAATTTTGCGTCGTTAGATTTGATTGATTATTCGTCATAATATCAACACTAATAGGTCGAACAAATAAAAATTCAGAAGATTTTTGCGAATTTTCCGTATTGCGATCACGTAAAATCGAAGGTGATGAAATATTTTCTTCAGGTTTAGGTGGCAGTATTCGTTTCCGTGGCAGTGGTGTAGGTGGTGGAGACAAACTTTGAGATGCTTTTATAAGAATATTTTTTGCGCTTCGTAACGGAACAGCCGGAGGCGAATTCGTCGGTGCATGATGGAAATTCTCTGTTTAAAAATGTGTCACATTTTATCAATAATTAATCTCAATCTTCCCTACATGATTTAGTCATTATTTTCAATTAATAACATTTTTAAATATTTTTGCCTACTAAAAATTTTTTTGTTAATTTAACTTTAAAAATCAAAAACCTAATATATTATTATCTGCTATATAATTTAGTTGGCACTTATTCGATTAAACAAAAACACAACCAAAATTATATTCAAACGCTTCCTAAATAAATTAACTGTAATCAACTTAGTTGATATTGATATAATTAAATAATAATAACTAATTGATAATCATATCTACACGCTAAACAAATAAACATATGTAGGTACACATAAACCGAAATAATGTTTGAGTTCATATTGTTAATTTATAAGAAAACTAATAGGTAGGTACTATAGTTATTCTAAATGTAGCTGTTTGTGACTTGAAAAATCATGCACTTCTTTTAAAAATACTCTTTATACTGAAATAATGCTTGTATTTGCTATGCATATACAATTTATACCATATACGAGATGTGGTCATCACATTAATGAGACTGGTGCTACTATAGACAAATACGTATGCTGTTTATATATATATATATATATATATAATATATAACAAATTTGTATACTCGACAGCTTTGGAGCCAGAAGCTTTCTCTATTTATTGTTACCTATCTCGGATCTCGAAACATGTTAGTGAGACTATGTCTTCATTTGTATAAAAAGTAATAGTTTTGTTGACAGTAATACAGAATGTTTTTGTTAGAACCACGAATTGTTGCCTCTTATCGATTTAATTGTATTGATCAAAACTTTTTAAAGGCTAATAAAATGTGAAGAATCTTAATTTTTCCGTTATAATTCAGAGTAAATGTATGTAATTGATTAAGAAAAGTTCAATTTTTGTGATAGCTTAAAGAGCTTGAAATTTATTAGAACTAACATCGCATTTTTGGAAAAAAAAATCATTTCAAGTAAGTACAACATTTTTCATTTCAAATAACATTTTTTAATTTCGTATATCAAAAAATTAGTGTAGATATTATTATTATAGTATTAAAAAATATTACGTAAAATGAAAAAGATTGTAATTGACAAACTGTACCAAAAATGCAATCTTATTTGCTGTAAATTTCAAGCTTCTTTTAAGCCATCATAAAAATTGAACTTTTCTTACAAGGAGACACCAGCAATCCGCAATCGAGTTAAGAGATGAGACTTAGTAGGGTTGTGGGGGGGACTGGTACTAAGGAAACTGTAAAGACTTTAGGGTAGATACGCAGCCCTTCCTGAGATATTAAGGGTTAAAAATTTGAAAAAGTGGTGCCACCGTTTATATTCTTTAAAGCGTATTACTTATATATCAAATAGCGTGGCGCAGTGGTACAGGCATTAGCTTACCAATCTATGCGTCCTCGGTTCCATTCTCGGCTATACTTTTTTTTTCCTCGCCACAACTTACACTAAATTTATCAAAAATTTTAATTTATTAATTTAATTTTTTTACCCTAATTTACAAACTTACAATCGACATTTTTTGTACATGGCCTACTTTTAAATCGAATAAAATGGATTTTATTAACCTGAGAGGGACCTGGGGGCCTTGCAGAAGGATAACATCTCAAATAGACAGACTTGTTGTGTATTCGACGTATGTAAGTATATGCGTAATTCTCGTTAGTTAATTTCTAATAAACGTACAAATTCGGTATGGTCATGAAAATAAAAATATCGAGGAACATTTTCTATCTGTGGTGAGTTGTTTTCGGCGAAATTCATAAGTCGCCTACGACCGTTAGTATTTAATTATTTTATTGCTACCTCCAGCCCCGGAGGGTGAAATCCTTGTTATATCTGCAAAGGGTTCAAACTGGCGAGAGTAACGCTCTTTTTTTTCTTGCCACAATTTACACAAAATTTATTTAAAATTGTTTACCCAAATTTACAAGCTTGCAATCAACATTTTTTGCACATATCCTACTTTACGTACTGCCTTACTACCTACTTAAATATAGACTTTTGTGTAGTATAAAATAAATTTTATTAATTTTTAACACTCGCACTTGGACCATTTCACATAAGTTGTTTTTATACTGGTACGCGAGTACAATCTTTGGGATGGTAGATAGATAGATTTAAAAGTAGGATATGTACAAAAAATGTCAATTGTAAATTTGTAAATTAGGGTAAAAAAAATTAAATTAATAAATTAAAATTTTTGATAAATTTAGTGTAAATTGGGGCGAGGAAAAGAAAGTATAAACCGATAATCGAACCGAAGACGCATAGATTGGTAAGCTAATGCCTTTACCACTGCGCCACGCCATTTGATACATGAGTAATAGACTTTAAAGAATATAAACGGTGGCACCACTTTTTCAAATTTTTAACCCATAATAACTCAGGAAGGGTTGCGTATCTACCCTAAGGTCTTTACAGTTTACTTAGTACCAGTCCCCCCTACAACCCTACTAAGTCCCATCGCTTAACTCGATTGCGGGTTGCTGGTGTCTCCTTGTTAGTCAATTACGTATAGTTATTAAATTGGCAAAACTAAGATTCATCACATTTTATTAGTCTTTCTTAAAATTTTGCCTCATTTCCAATTTTGGTTCAAGTGAATCGATAAGAGGCAACAAATGTTTAACTGTTGGCTGGAATCTTTAAGATGAGTTTAAGGTCTACTCAAATACATCAACTACGTTATAATTCTGTACCGTTATTAATTAAGACCAGAGACCGCTAGATAGGAGATGCAACGCATTCGAGACTCACATTCTGAAAGAGCTCAAGAACTTGAAAGAAAAAAACTGATTCATACTACAGTATATACATACGTTTCAAAATCAACTGCCTTTTCAATGAAGTGCAACCTATGCATAGATGATAATTGCATTATCTATCACGACACTTCTCATTAAGTAAAACATCCCAATGTGAGTCTTATTCGACAGATATGATATCATGTAACTTTATTTGTTACATCTAGACTGGACCTTGATTGATTAAACTACGTTGATTATGTTGAAAAAAATATACTGACTTAAAACTACGAAAGAAAACTATTTCGTGTCACAAAAAAACTTGCAGAAAAAAGCTTCCAGCGCTGTTTTGAACAAAAGAGAATTCTCAAGAAATGACACAGCTATAGATAAAGTGTAATATTAAAGGTAATAATAATTAAAATATATGTCCTAAATTAAAAATGAAACGTTTTATAGCATCAATTTCGTTATTGCATAGGCTACACCTCGTCTATATTACCTACTTATTAGCTATTTTATTCAATCGTGAAAATTTAAGTAAATATAGTATAGTAACAAAGAAAAAAACTCGAGAAACTTTATTTTTTATACATACAACCGAGCAGAACGTAAAAGTCAAGTGCATTTCTTATATGCCTAAACGTGCTCGCTTAGTTACGTACCTACGTTGTAGTAAATATTTAAGCACACATAAAGAACAGTAAATATGAGAGCCATTAAACGAAGCGAACATAAAAATTAATCTTAAGAAATGCCAGCAAAATAAGAGAAGCTCAGATAACTCGTTACGGTTTAAATTTTTAATAAAAATATATTTATATGTGTATAACAATTTTAAATAAAAAAAGTATTCCTACATAATGAAATTCATTTGTTCAAAAACCCCAATAGAAATTTGATCTTTGCAAAAAAATAATCTTTCAAATTGTAATATTGATAAAAAGAAACGTAACTTTTCATATTGCCAATACGTTATTTACCGATATTATTTATGCATAGCTCTTTTCCAATTAAGAATTCATTGTTTGTTATTAGATAGTGTGCACATATGAACATTTGTATTCATATAGGAATGCGTTTGAAATTTCATTAGGCTTCTTCCTGAAATCTGTCCTATTCCATTATTATTTGATTTTCACATAATTATCCATTCGAATGCGCATACGTACCGTTATTAATTGAATAATTTGATTGAAATGTGATGGGAGGCTGTTTGTGGTTCAATTGTGACGAAACTATTGGTAAATGCGATTGTTCGTGCACGTTCAATGAATGTACGAACGATGTCGGTGAAAATGCTGGCGATGGAATTGGACGCAGCATTGTAAAACTGGGCACAACTTCCGAAATCGAATTTCGTTGCGAGGGATGTAGTTGATGCTCATAACTTTTTGTTAAGTCGTTACGACTTCCGTGCACTGGGGTGGAGATCGGAGAATGTTTTATATGATATAAAGATTCTATTTGTTTGAATTCGTGAAAAGGTTTATAATAGGCATCTTGCTTCGCATAAGGAGGCATTGCACAGAATTCATTGCGAATTGGCGGCAAACCGTGATCCCAAGTTGAATTAATGCCTAATTAATTAATAAATATTTTATTCAATTTCACAATTGGAGTTTTACGTTTTTAATAGAAGTTATTATCAAAGAAAAACTGTTAGCTATAAGGTTTTAATATTCACTTTTTCCATCAATGTTTTAAAAGTACGGAAAAATGTGTTTGTAAGGGGACATTTTGAGAGTATAAAACCTAATGACTAGCTCTCACCGCGATAATTTTCTTTGAAAATTTCCATTTCAGAGACGGGAGGCGCGGATGGATGTACCATTCGTGGTGGCAGTGGAGGCGGCGATATAACTTCGTTCGTTATAAATTGATTATTGTACGGTTCTTGGTAGCATTGGCGTAGAAGATGGTTTCGTTGCTGATATTCATTATCTTGATGATCATTATGAGACGGCTGTGTATTATAAAGACGCTGCTGTTGTTGTTGATGTAGCGATGGACTGTTAGGCACTGGTGGAGTTGAAGAACATGCGGAAGCAACACATGGAGCTTCATGTCGTTCAATAATAACATCCCATCCGGAATTACCCGTATTTGTTGGAATACATCCTCCGGGAGTCGATACTCGAGAGCCTCCTGCTCCAACCGTAACATCTTTTGTTTGGGGAATAACTATTACGTCTACACTGTTTCTCCGTAATCTTCGAATAGCTGGTGGTGATTGAGAAGGTCGCAATCTCAATAAAAACGTTACTTCTTCATCTTCAATCCCTTTTAATTCATCAAACTGTTCACTCATTTTTATGTTCAATTGATTTCAATCAGTAAATAACACATAAAAAATTATTGATTTAGTCTATAAAATTGAATTCCGCATCAAACCTAAATATACATTGTCAATGATATCTATCGCAAATAAATGCGACATTAAATATTTCATGTAAAATCTTGTTAAATATGCAACAACAAACATAATAAAATTGATTTTCTTAAATTTTTTATTTGTGCTATGAATTATGATCCATAAATATGCAAGTTTTATAATTTTTTCGACGAGAGATGCACGTATTGAATAGAACGATAATAGAAGTGATCCGGAAGGCTATAAGCTTCGGGTTATATAAGGAACAATCAACGCCATTATACAGTTAGAAATGCTTCAACAATTTTTCAAGAGCTCTACATTCAACGAATATTACAGACAAAAGTATTATTCACCAGCGTTGTGCTCGTAAATGAACCTAACAAATGTATGAAAATTATATTACTGTCGCAGAAAAAATTACTAGATGACATACAATAATTAAATAAGAATAAAATGGATTTAATTAAACTGCAAATAATAATTAAAGCTTTTGTGATCCATGCATTATTATGCCTATAAAAAGCTTTTTTATGGGCCTCTATATAATTTTTTATTTATTTAATTTTCATTTACGGTTCAACGTGTTTGTCGATTAATAAAATAAAAGTAATATTATTTTTTTAAACGTGCTTTGATTTTGTTCAATGTATCTGCTCTCTGTTATCACATTGAAAATTGTACTCATGTTATATAAAAATTATTTTTTTTAAACTTCATTATAAATATTAGTTTCTTCGCTTTACACTTTGCATTGGGTAGATATTGTAGGCTTGTTCCAGATAATTGTTTTACATTGGGCGATCAAAAAACCTTATGTACCTACTTTGTGCGGATGTCTTAACTTTGAGTTTGATGCATTGTCGTAAAAGTCTCTGAAACGCATTAGTGATTGGATGAATAAAATGGCAGAATATCGAAAGCATAGAGCTGTATAGTATAATACATAGTTTGAATCCGAGCTAGGTTTTAGTACGAAAATAGCCCATAAGAAAACTCATCTGACAGACGCGTTCAATGAAATTAATGAAATAGTCAAAAACAACCACAATGCACAAATTTTCCACATCGATACTTGCTCGAAGCTAAGTAATGGTATCACACATAAAATCACAAGTTTATCTGGTATAAAAACTAACCCGTACAGAAAAAGCCACAGATCATCTGGAACACTACTTTTACACTAAACATTATCTTCTAACGTTCATGTACGGTTTTTGTTTCATGTAGAACGAACCATGTGTAAACTAACACTAATAAAGTGATTTTAAGCCACTGTGCCGTAGCATTTTTGGGTACCGCAAAATTCTTTATGTATATCGTCAAATCCGTTAAAACATTTTGACAGAACGAATTAGTACCTATTCTACAGGAAACATATTTTTCCAAGTTAAAAATTATTCAATATCTTATTTTAAGATCTCCGGTACCTGCGTGCAAAATTTCAATCAAATCCGTTCAACCGTTTAGTGAAAGAAATTTTACTTACACCGTAGGGACCGTGCACTTTTTTAGAACAAAATACTCTTTTGCTCCTATGGTCTTATAAACTATATCTAAGAAAGTAAAAATCACATTGATTTGTCGCCTCATTTCTGCGTGTCAAAAATATAAATCAATAAGCAAACGTTTGTACCTCAAAATATTCGACATGAACTTTGTATGTTTTCAGGATAAAATTTCCTGTACCAATTTGAAAAGCTTAACACAATTAAATAACTTCTTTTTTTTGCTAGTCATTCAAATTAAATAAAAAAAAGTATGCACAAACAAGCAGTGAAAGTTTTAGTTTCATTTAATAATTTTTTTCAATTTTTCGTAACTTGAAATTCTAAACTAAAAGTTTGATTTTATTTGGCCATTTCGATCTCTTGATCTCATTTTCAATGAAAATTGTTCAACTGGAATTCAACAAGATACCATAAAGGGGTTTCATATGTAATTATTAATCAAGAGTATAACATATATTTCAAAAATTGTCACAAAATCGAGAAAAGGAAAACGTTTTAGAGTTATGTTTATATACATAATTTTAGCTTAATTGATCATTCGAAAACGGAAAAATTTGAAACAAAAATGTTTTCATATGAATATATACACACAAAGATTACTGATACTTGCGTATTACTACAAGCAAGAAATGAGGATCTTTTTATTAATACAAAGAAATATTACAACTCAGGCTTTAATATTTCATAATACAACAAATTCAAAATAACAACACCAACTTAACGAGACATTTTTAGATAACTCACATTCTGAATATTTGCAAATGCATTCCGCAAAGCTTCAGTCATCCATTATTTACATTTGAAAAGCTCCCTCTATCTCACACATTAATCAGATTATAAAGCTGTTCTCTAGCACAAATTAACATCATTCGCAACGTTTCTCTGCAGTTTCAACTATTTAAATTCTCCCGTTATCTGCACTATTTACAAAAACTATCGGAATATTGCAAACAAAAAAGCCAATAGCTTTATAAAACGTTACATATTTTCAATAAATCGTTGTTGGTTTAAATATTACAATAAATACCTTTGATATAATTATTTATGTTGTATAGCATCAAAATTCATTACAATAGTTTTTTGTTTGTTGAATTGGAAAATTAAAATATCATGCTGTTTTTCAATAGTTCTCTATGCTAAAAATGATTAATTTAATAAAATATCTGTTGGTTCATCGCCGTAAATTTGAGATTGTTTAAAAATTAAAACAAACATTACAATAAATTAAAAACAGCTATGTTTAGAAATAAATCACATATGGAATGCTATTTAAAATACGTGTACAAAATTTGAACTCGAATTGAACCCAAAGTTTTCCTATTGTTGTATACATATTGAGAATACGAGAAACAAATCTCAAAGCTACTAAAAACCCATCTAACTCAGACGACGACAATGTAAATCAAGACAATTTATTTTATGTGGACGATACGATCTAGCAATGAGCAATTAAATTACAGTGATCAAATAAGTACAAATCATCAAGAAATACAACGATGCGCTGAAAAAAGTGGGTTACAACCTCATTCGAGAAAATTCAATTCATTTACACTGCATTCACCATCGTGAAGAAATGCGGGAAGATATAATGAGTTCCAAATCCCGAACAAAAGAACAGAAAATTCGTTTATAGAAACCTCCACATATCAAATGAGAAATATTAAGAAAACACTTGTTGTAGGCATGTTCGAACACAAACATAATATTTGGTTCTACAATAAAGTCGTAAGATCTGAAACCTCAAATTTCAACGAGACTATAGTCTATAATCTATATTACCTAGTTCCTAGATAGGTACTTATCAATGAAATAGATATAGAAAACGTTTCGAAAAAAGAAACAAATACGTGAGGAAAATTTTATATCATATATTAATAAACCTACATACATTTTAAAATTTGATCGGCATTTGTGATAAATGATAATTCAATATGTCACACATAACTAAGCTAACACGTGAAAAATTATGTTCTAATTTTTCGTTTTGTTCTAACAAGGTCTAAGAATTCGATATCAAGTTTTGGCGCCTTGAAAAAAGCAGTTTTGTCAAATTTTAAGTTCTGTGGCAGAACGGATGGGCAATGCAAAGTTTATATGAGCCGTTCAGTGCAAACATCGATTAACTCCGTAATGCAAAAAGTTGAGTAAATTGATAAAATAGACTTCTAAAAGACATTGTCTTTTATGGAAAAGCTGAAAAGCAAATTGCCATTCAGAGCTGTTATTACTTATTATTAGAAAAATTTATTTAGGATATATAAAGTTAGAAGTCAACCAAGTGTTTTGACATGAAAATTTGTAAAAGTTGAAAAAATAGAGTTACTCGATGTGTGCACTGAGCGGCTCATATATCAGTCGCGCATAGACTAAATTACCAAACTTATTATTTGTATTTTTTTTTTTTTTTTGTTATTTAAGGTCACCACCTATGAAATATCATGGGCTTTCAGTAGAATTTGACTGATTTGAGAATCATTTCAACGACTCTGTTTTATTGCAATTCCTTTCAAGTAGGTATCTAAAGTTAATAGATCAGGGCTGGCAAACCCGAGGCCCGCTTTTAAATTTTTTTTGTCCGTGAGATTTATCAAACCTTTATAAAATATATATTTCTCTTCAAATATGTATATTTATGCTAATTATAAGAAATTTTTAATCCCAAAAAAATGTCTACAGAGAGTCTAAATGTAATAAGGTGGTATATAATTTTACCTACATATGACCCGCGGAGCTATGATGAATTTTCAAAGTGTCCCGTAAGGTCATTTGACCCCACCCCTCCCGACACGTTTATAAATATTTAAATTTCAAAATTTACCTTCAACCTAGCTAAAATAAGTGGTACACAAGTCTGTCAAAAATATAGAAAATGCGAATACAACTTTAAAAAGAAAACAGGGAGGTTTCTGTTACATGGTTGTAATTCAGGGATAGAATTTCGAAGAAATGTTTAGATGTGAAGTTGTAGTTGTTTTTCTCTACAAGAGCTTGGATGACCAGCGGTTAGGTTAATAAATAAAATAAAACTATCGGTAAAAGCTATGTGTAATTTAATAAGGACTAAATACACTAAATTATAGACTAGTGATTCGATTCAGGGGGGCGCTGGTAACCTCGGATGCATTTGGGGGCCATTCGAAGTAAATGATACAGAAGATTTAAAAGATTGCTTTAGGAGGGGCTGAGTATTTATTTTTCTAACAAGGGGCGCCAGACCAAATAAGTTTAGGAATCTTTGTAATAGAGTAATACTTAATGTAACAATGAAATATTAATTACTACACTTAATCTAAAATTAGTTATCAATTGACCAATTATTATCTAATAAACCTGCATTGTAAACTTAACGAACTTATAAATTAACAGTATAAATTTTGATTTCACTGTATAACAAAAAAAAAAAAAAAAAACAATTAGGATTAAGCAAAAATCCAACCTCCGCAACACCCAATACAAGTTCCCGAGGGGTGTTTGTGAGTTTGAATTACGAAGGTTTAGAAAACCAATATTTAGGTACAAATATAAAATTCTTTAAACACAATAAAAATTAATTTTCTTTTTTAAATAAAAAGTTGTAAATTGTAAATCAAAGAAAAATTGATAAAATGAAATGTTTTTATGTCTTCATAATATATATTGTATGTTTGTACGTTTTAAATGATAAGACATCGTAATTTTGACAATTTTTCTTTGCTTTTCGCAATTCAAGAAAGAAAATTCATGTTTTTGGGATCAAGGAGTTTTTTTTACGAGTATAAATCTATAGATATCTTGGTTCTAAAAAGGCCAATGTCTATTTTACCATTCCCAAAAAAATGCCAAATGAAATACATATTGGTCTTTTTTGTACTAAGGTTACGTATAATGAGATTGGCCTCTATTAAATTAATATTTCTCGTAATGTATTTATCTCAGAACAATTGGCCTTTTTTCCACTAAAAATACTTCATATATGAAGATCATTTGTTTGCATTACACAATTGGCCCTTTTAGAACCAATGTACAGAAATATTCATTTGTTATTATATATATACGAGCTTGAAAGACTTGTTTTGAGGGTCGTTTAGATTTTACTTTTGTTAATTTCATCTCAGATGTAATTGATTGGTCAAAATTTATCGCACAGTGCTAATTGTTAATTATTGTCGTAAAAATGAAAACTTAATAAAACTTTAGTCGATATACGTTTTAGTATGGTGCTATTATAAAACATTCAAAACAATTACATTCTACATTTTATTAAATTTAAAGCTTTAAGTCCAAGGTTCTGCCACACTTTTGTATCTTCATTTCATTTTATATTTAACTTTGAAATTGTTAATCTTCCTATTTTCTGTATAAACGAATATAATATTTTTAATTTTATCTTGTTTTTATCATGTAATTATATTTTATTATGTCAATTTCAAAACAGGACAATAACTCTGATATTCCGTACCTTTATATTATCAATTTACAAAGACGTTGAAAATACAAACTATGAGCGTTTTAAAACTTTCAAACTAATAATTAATTCTTAAAACGTCAAACTTTAAAGTTTTTATGGCGTTTATATAGTACTAGGAAAGTAATATAAATCATTATATATTAAAAGTTTTTCTTTAGTGTATTATTAAAAAGAAGAGTTTTTTTATGAAGTTTCTTGATTCGCATTTTCTCAATTAATATACGTAGATACAAAAAGTAGTAAATCTATTTGAAAAGTCTTAACTTAATATTGATATACGAGTAAGTATTTTTCTGTTATATAATTTGTTCATGAATACAAGGCAGTTATAGATAAATAATCAGGGTGACGACTGAAAACTAATTTCCAAATTCCCTGACTTTTTCCTGATTATTCCAGAAATTTTAAATCTCTTGAATTTTCAAGGTTTTAAAGATTTTCCAGGTAAATCGCCATCCTGGATATTTTCATCAAACAGGGATTTCATAATAAACATTTCTGAGTTTTTTTTTTTTTTTTTTTTTTGTAACATTTAGGTGTTTGATAAAAAAGTTTTTTTATATACTATGTGCATATTAAGAAAAGCATAATGAAAATGTGATTTTTATCATTCTTAAAATTTAGGTATCTGATTATTAAATAGGAAATATTAACATGACATATTTATTGTGTTCGTTGACTGTGGAGACATATGAGTTGACACGAAGTAGCTACATTAATACTATTTTTTTTACTAATATTTTGTCAAGAGACTAATAATACTCCTTCACAATTTAGGTGTTTTCTCTACGTATATTTAGACTAAGAAGATCTATTTTTATTTTTAAAGCGATTTTTCGCCGGTCGTACGGCCAGTATTATGTCAAACTCTTTTATTAGAAGATCATTAGTCGCGAGGTAATGATTACTATACTATAACTTTTAACATGTTTTTCAAATAATTTTAAATGAGAGCGTTAACACATATATGTATACCTACGTATGAAATATTCATTTCAAAGCTAAATGTTTATTTGTTTAACAACATTAGATATAAAATTCAGTATTTTAGTATTGTAAAAAAATAAATTTTATTAGATATTATAAAAAATAAATAAATAAGTTAAGATCTTTAAGAGTTGTTGAATGTTTAAACAATATTTTTTATTTAATAAAAACAATTTAATCATTTAGGCCTTAGGGAGTCGTGCAAGTATTAGTTAAACACCGAAGGGGGGGGGTCTTTAATTTGCTTATTTTTGATGAAATAGGGGCCGAGGGTGTCTAGATGGTTATTAAGACAGTAATGTATATTTATTATTATTTTTTTGCAAAATGTAGTGGATTCTAATTCAAATAAATATGGTTATCCTAATAATTGTTTATGCTTGATAGCGAAGAGTACCTATATACAAGGATTCCCGAAAACAATTGATATTGCTTAGGCACTCGCTCTCGAACAGAAAACAACCAATGTCATCGAGAACTTGCAGTCATGGATTCAAGTATCATAGACTGAGGATAAATAATATAAATTTTCAAAATTTTAAATAATAAAAAATTCAGACCGTTTATAAGTTAAAATTTTTTAAAATATGTTAACGTACGTTAACAATTGTCTTGATATAATTTATTCAACTAATATTTAATAGTAATTGTGTAATAATTCACATATTAATAACAATAGAGAAACCTGAATAGATTTAAAACACATGTTTACGTAAGCATAGGGCGGGGGATTAGGATTTTACTGCCTTATAAGGGAGAAAGAGGGGTTAGAAATCACTAAAATACTGCTTTAAGGACTCGAACAACCCCTAGGTTCTTTTATACGTTTTTAAATGTTTGAAATATGAAATTATGAGAGAAAGGATTTATGTAGAGATTTATGTGTAAGAATTATTTCAATAATTTGTTTAGTTACTGTTTCATTGTTAACGAAGTCTAAGCTTTAATTTAAAATTTAAAGAAAGGTAAAGTTTAAAAAATGAAGAGTCAAAAGCTTGTGAACTAAGCAAAACGCATGCACATTTTACGAGTATATCAAGGTAAATACATACTAACATAAGAGTATATTTATGTGAGATGACTGAAAGCTCATGTTGATCGCAATTACTCCAATACAACATAAATTACAACAAACTTTTGTAAAGCTTTTATCGAATAAAAAAACCCTTAACAAGAGGCTCAATACTGGTTTGAGAAATCCCTTTTCTTCAGAAAATGTGTGTTGGAAGTTAATTCCATTGTCTCTCTTAAAATTAGGTGGACTCATAGTTATTAAAATAAATTATCTTTTAATACGTTTACGAAAATTCCATCCATCATTCTTAAGATAAGCGTTTTTATAAACTTTTATTAATGAGCTTCGGGTCACTACTTTTATTAATCAATTTCGGGCCACTTAATGCGTCGAGTTTAGTTACTAATCTAGTTTAGTTCCTCGATTACTATATCTACCCAATGTTTAAAGCATTTATATTGTAAGCAAGTAATTTATCTATAAAATAGCAAGCATAAGCTTGCAATCATAGTTTTTATTGTTTTTATGGACTAAAATATTTTAATGAAATAAACAACGCAGGAGTTTTAATTTTGTTTCTTTTTCGGATTCGACGGTCACTATTGACTTCAATAGTTAAGGCAGCCATAAATAAATAAAAAAGTAACAATTATATTAACACCTCTTTAACCACTATAAATAATTTATTTTATTTTAAACATTCAAGCTTTTGAGACTTTCAATATTATACAGTAAAAGAAAGTCTTGGGTGGTTTAACATTTTTAAATTTATTTTGCAGCTTCTTAATGACTCGAATCCAACAAAAACGTTGATGGATGTGTTGGAATTTTCATTGGACATTAAAACAGAAGAGCTACTTTAAATTAAAACATGACATTGTTAAACCCCTGATCGAAATCCTATGAAACTCACACTAAAAAAACTTTTAAAAAAAGTTTAAAAACAAGTTTGAAATTCAATGAAACATTACAAGGACTTCGTGTACTTGTACCTATGTATTGATTTCATTAAAATTTGGTTTTCCGCTATTTTAACACAATTGTTCGAAAGCCATTCAATAGTAAAATGCGACTGCTAACAATTTAAGTTAAATTTATAGTGTTTAATACGGAAATTGATAAACAAATGGTGTATACTAAAAGAATATATGATAAAATAAATCTTTGGTAGTAAATACGAAGTATTATTTTATTGTTTATCCAAAATTATCCTGTTAATCAATAAATCAATCATATTGCTTATAATTTTTAAAAATCAAATATTAAGACACTCTAAGTATTTTTAAAGAAGAATAAATGTAAGTTGTTGCATACTATACGAATTTTAAGGTTTAGAAATTAAAATAAATAAGTTCATTCAAAAAATTTCATTTAAAACTTTTCCGCGAATCATACAAACTTTAGCAATTCACAAAATTATGCACATAAATTTCACATTTCTATCACCATATTACTTTTTACAAAATACTTGATATTTGAAACATGCGATCTTTTTGCACTGATACAGATGCACGAGACATTAAAAGAATCGTTGAAACACGCACACATTTGAAACATAAACGTTTGATCAATGCATAAAATTAATGATTTAAAGAACAAATAATTTAATTTGAAAGCCACTTGATGAAGTGGTCGAGTGGAAATGCCGTGATCTTACGATCAAACCATGTGTTTTCTTATGCGACAATCTTAGCGACATAGATAAAACGCGCGGCGTTAATCCGCCTACGACTCTCAACTTTCGAGTTACTTAAATAGATGACTAACACATTTTGGGGCTCAACAAACTATTTTGTTATTGTTCATAACTCTTCCCAGAAGGAATTGAAAATGTTTACCTAGGATATATTGTTTTCATTAAGTACACGCAAGCGATTTCCTCGACGGCAACCATAAAAATAGGAGTTCGAAAGAAAGAAGTGAAATTTTGTCAAATATATATATATATGTACATATTGTCACTGTGGTGTTAATTTGCACTTTAAATTTTTGAATAAAAATCATGACATTTAAAAAAATAACATTTTTCAATTATGAAAATACGTGTAAATGTATAAATATACAAATGTAATGCAGTAAAGTATTATAATTTACACTAATATATGCCAACGTCTCGTATAATACAATACATAAATTTTAAACCATATGGTATTTATTTAGCCTGAAAATCTCTTTAAGAATTATGAAATGAAAAAATTAAAAATTGGTATAAATCCAGTGAAAAAAAATATTAGCACGTAGGTGTAAGACTACTACAGATTAATGGAAATCTGGAACTATTTCTTATAAGATTTCATTTTAAAATTTAGAAAAATCAACTTAACTAGATTTATTTATTTGCATAGTAATAAAAAATGGGTACTATTTTGAAGTGAGACTTTTTTAGGCGTGGTAAGGAAAAAATACACGTGAAGCATCATACACATGATAGAAGTGCAACTACTTAAAAAATAAAGAATGCTAGATTTAGTGTGATCGACAAGGAGAAAGAGATAAAGAGCATCTTAAAGAAAGTACACCAATACTAAATTTGCATAACAATCTGTATATTCAATATTAACAATGTTTCTCTCAATTCTCGTCCACTTATCGATTATCGAACCGACATCTAAGAAGTTTCACTTCAAAATTTAGCACAGAGTACTTTGCATAGTTTAAAAATGTTACGTTACACGCTATATCTAACACTTTTTGCAGACTTCTAAATTATTATAATTACAACATATGTAATATACCAATACCGGCATATTAAGTGGTATACAAAAATCTTATTTGGTAAATCGATTATCTTCGTAAAACAAAATTTTTAAAAATGATTACATTTGCTTCTTAAATGCATTATTTGTTACTAAGAAAACAATTGCCATTTGGAGATGTTAATACTTAGAATTAGAGAATATTGAATGTATCTCGGCAAAGAAAAGTAAACCAAACGCTTTAGTATAAAAATTTAGGAAAAAAAATCAGAAAATTAAAATTAACAATTCAGTAAGTGAAGCGTTTATATCAATATTGGAAAATACTATATCTAGAGCCAAAGGAAAAAGTTATCAACATTTATTATTTTAATTATTTAAAAGTTGTCAAAAGCTATATAGTAAGGTAAGTTTTGTATCTTGGGAAGAATAGAACTGAATCTATTGTTTACATGTTTATCATTGAAAGGCAACATTTTAGTTTAAGTTGACGTACCTACCTAAAATCATACTTTACGTAATATTTTTTGTGAGTATCTCAACATTTATTAAAAACAAAATAAAATGCTTTATCTTATCCGTCAACAATTCTATTTATTTTAAAACCCAAAAAGTACCACAATTTGACCTCTAAAAAATTGTCATAAATAAGTTTTGTCATCTTAACATTATTCGTTTCATATTAGTTCAATCGTCCATAGCTGAGGCAAAAACGACACTGTTATTCCACGCTGCTCACAATGGTTGAATTTGTCAACCATTACAATATGACAAAATTTGCTGAACTTAAGCCTTCATCCATACAAGATTGTGTTGACAAAAGAACTGAAACCAAATGCTCATCATTCAAAATCTCGATGAAATGGCAACTAATCTAAATTTTCATCGAAAAAGCTTCTTTCCAATGATAAACAGTACAAAAATAAGTTGCGATGGTCGTTTGAATGGCGACTTACTTAAATCAAAAATGGCATTGTAAAATCGTATAATAAAACCGTTTTGCCATTTCTATCGTATAAGAAACAAACTGTATTTTATTTTAATTTTAATCCTTTTTTTTTTTTTGTTAAGCTCAATATGTGACCGAAAGACGTTTCACTTCTTATGCGTGTATTCTACTGCACATATTTTTGACTTTTATGTATATATTTTTTTAGCATCTTATCTACTAAAATGTTTAGATTGAGTAAACAAAAAATAAGGATTCGTTTTACTTCTTCCAGATTTGATTTCTTCAACTGCCCAAATTTTTTCGTGAATTTATTTTTACAAAAGTATACATACGGATGCTCACATTTACCAACTATTCCTGATAACCAAAATGTGTAATGGTTTCTAAAACATTTGTTTCATCGTATTCACACAGAATATATTGTGTGATTTTACAAAAAGAAATGTACGTATTCTATTATTAAACTAAATGCGAGAGCATTTTTCTTCCCTCTTTTTCACTTTTCACATAAACATCAATTCATTGGAGCATTCGTTTCGTTCTTGTTGACACGCATTTTACTTTTTAGTATTTTGTCTTCAATGTATATGTATAATGTATAGAACAATTTCATCTTACTGTACATAAAAATAAATTTTAACACCTCTCACACTTTCCTTAAACCATCAAATAAAATGGATATGGTTATCAATTATTTTTCCACGCCGAAACTCGGAAAAATGTCACCTTCTAAGTCTGTAAATATTGATCAAAAAAAAATCTTTCATTTCTTATCACTTTAAAAGCTTTTTGACTTCACAATAACCAATCTATATTAATTATGAAAAGCTTTTTCGAACTCAGAATGTATTTTATTTACGAAAATAATAATTATTTCAAACGATACAAGTCAACGGACAATGCGAAAATAATGAAAGGTTGACGTCTGCAAAAGTTCCACGACGAGCTTAACAAATACTTAATTTGTTCGAGAAACTTTTGAATAAACTTATTTGTACTCTTTTTATTTCCAAAGTCATAAAACTAAAAAAAAGAACGTAAACTTTACGTCAAGCCATTAAATAGAACCCATTTAATTATTAAACATATATAGGTCTATATTATTTAGTTTTTGCCTTTTTTCAACTCGGTTAATTATCTTTTGCCTGGAAGCGTATAGTAGCACTATTATTTGAAAAATCCAAAGCAAAATATAGTCGTTATTTTCTCACTTGTTCACAAAGTAATCGTAATTGAAATCTTGTTTGTACAATAAATATAGCTACAAAGATTTTTTTAAGATAAAAAAATGGAAGTTCTTACGCTGATTTATGTATGCACTTTGAAGCGAGCGTAAAAGTTGTAAATAGACACGTTTAAAGCATATAAAATTTTGAGTATTACGTTATGTTTTTTTTCTATAAAAAATAGTTTTATAGAGTGAAAACCTCAGTTAAAAATTCTTTTTCATTTATCGTAATTAAGTTATTGCTATTTGAAATAAGTAAAATAAAATGTAATATTATATATGTAGATATGTAGATTTAACAATGTAGACACGGAGTACAGATCAATAACAGTGACCAGGAGGCAAATGCAAAAGTTGTGGAGTCTCTATTTGTAATGCAGACCAAAATACACAATAGAAACTTAATTAGCATTTCGTAGGAAATAACGTTGTTGCTGCACGATTGCGAATATATAAACGAAAATAGCAAAACAATCGACTCACCTCCGTAACGCCAAGCTGTTGCAATAAAGTAGTGCGAAGTTCATTATTGAGAGCTGCTTTTGGTGCGGATTTTAATAAATTGAGCAAATGCTGAGCTGCCTCCTGTGCATTATCCTTGAATCCTCGGCTAAAAAACGTCGGAGATGTTGTTCCTCCGCATAATTTATTGGGCGATGAGCTTGTCGCACCTAAAACCAGATTTTCTATGAAGAAAATATTTTATATAAATTTACTTGATTGAGATATATCGAATAAAATAAGCAGTAATAAAAATGTAATTTATTTCAAATCTATCTCTGTGAGTGACATATTGATTTTCTCTCATTTTTTTTTATATAGAGAATAATAAAAATGATATGAGATGTTATTAATTCTGACTCGAACAAAATTCTTTTTATCACTTGAAAATGACATAACTTTTTTTTCATGAAATTTAAACGTATTTCACAAAACAACTTGATAAAATGATATGCATTGAAGGTATTTGGTATTTTAAGGACACAAGTTTAAATACATGCAATTGCTATAAAATTAGTAAACATCAAATGGACACAGGGATTCATCAAGTCAAGTAGTTAGACATATTTTGAAACCACATTAATTGTCCTCAACACTTTAGCTTGGAAATAAATTTATTTGTTGATTTAATTTTACATTTAAATAATTTAAAATTTAAATATTCATCTTTTATTTGCTTTCCAGCCAAAGTCAAGTAGCTTGAAAATCAAATCAAGTAGTGGGTCCCAAAAAGAGATCAATTTTCTACATCTGTCTCCTCAATGAACCTTTTCAAGTAAGTTTCGCTTGAAATTTCTCGAAAAAAGGAAAATCTAGAATTTCACTCCAAGTCAATACTTACGAGAAAAATTACCTCGAGAAATTCATAAAAAAAGGCAGTACTCATGGATTTGAGTATGGAATGATGGCATTATCACCGTACTAAAAAAGGTAACTTGGCATACTTCAACACATAAAATTGTGTTGAAGCTTTATCAAGAAAAAGTATAACAAATCTATTATCCTAAGCAATATAATATCTTTTAGTTGCTTAATTTCTAACAATGAATGATGACTAGGTAACCTTATTTTTAGTAATTCTAAAGCACAAAGTAAATGACCAACACCGTATAAACTATATTTGTTTAACGAAATATCTTCTCAACTTATGCTCATTTTACAATCGTAGACTCGATATTATGTCACAGAACTACAGTAAAATGGCTTTAATACGTTTTACGGAAGAATTCGATAACAGACAATTTCTTTTTGGTTCTTCTACTTCTCTTACTCTTGAATCACCAGAAGAGGAAGACAATGAGATGAGTTCAAATTTTGAAGATCAACTACAAAAAGCCAGTGAGGCTGCAACTTGATACAACAACTGAACAACAACTAATAAGAAAGTTGATCAAGAAATAAGTCCAGCTATTTGAGTCAATGGGAAAACGAACACCAAATGTAGAAAACCTCTAAAAAGCTTTAATAATTATATTTAAGTCCACCTCAACATAAAAAGTTTTTTAAAACCTAAAATATTGTTACCAAAATACATAACAGAGTGTCAGAAAAAGTAATTGATGCTCTGTTAAAAAAAATATATTTTATTATAATGAGTAAGTAAACTAATTAGTTTATATCAATCAAGGATTAAGAAGATTGATCAAAGCATTTCATATAAAAATTGTTAATAATAAAAGTCTTAATGTTGATCTCAGTCATGGCACATATCAGTAGATATGTTCATCCAATAAATATCATCGTTGACTATCATCTTGTTTAGTCCCAGAAAAATTTAGTTCTACAGGAATCAAACTGAGAAACACTAAATTAATGTATGTAGCTATTTCTTCATTGATGAACTAAGAGGTGAGCTGTTTAAAATATGATATTTAACTATCTTTCAAAATTTTTTTTTGCCAAATTAATTCAAATCACGAAATTGTACGTTCTTGACAAAAAAACTTTTGAATTGTTAGAAAGTCCTAAAAAGTAAATGAAATGTAGGAGATTAATGATTGTGACATTGTGTGAAATCATTTAAACCCAAAGAAGGAGTTTTTAAAATTACTAAGTAGTGAATGATTATTAAAAATATTCCACATACACGTAACAACAAAAATTATGTAATGTAGCCACCTTTTTTTAATTTAATTAAATTAAATAAGAGTAGTTTTTTTACCTATAACTATCAACTTCATTTTGAATGTTAAGTGTAGCACTTAAATACAGTACTTAAAGCACATATATGTATACATAATTTGAGGTATGTACTACCTAGTTATAATTTATAACACTTTATAGCATTTAAAATTTTTATTTATTTTCTCAATATATGACCAAAAAAAATTCATAATATTACTTAATAAGTAGGTACTTCTAATTTTTATAAGATGAAAGAATTTTTTTATAATATTAAATTAATGGAATTTTTTATCCGAAAACCGATTTTTTTACATATTTACTTCTATTGAAACTTTGTATAAATTTCGAGTTTTGTTTAAGTTTCAATAGCTCCTTGTCTTTATTCAGAAAATTTGCAAATTTACTGACTACGGGATTTTCAACAAGTTACAAAAATATGCAGTCGATTTTAATCTCTTTCGAGCATGTGTTTGTTCATGCGATTATGAAAATTATCTAGCGTACATTTAAACGAAAATTACAGCGAATATTTTGTATGTATTATATTGTGTACACTTCTAAATCGCTTTTTTGTTGATGAAAAAACGATTTTTTTTCTTTATTGTTCGTGTGCGTATCTATGTAAGCAGATAAAATTGTTTACAGAGCATATTTATTAATATTTAAATCATTTATCCGTTTTAATGTTAATGTATAGTGAACAAACGAATGTATACGTAGGTACGTTTAAAAAATTAACTAAATATGGTACAAAAGGTACCTCTATTATACTCTACGAAGATTACAACAATTGTACAACTTACATATTTAATTTATAATAAGAATAATAATAATAAGAAAGAAGTTTACATGCATTTAAGTATTTTATTACAATTTCTTTAGATATTTGAATTAATAATTTGTTGAAAAAAGGGATACACTGTATATGTCATTACTCATTCAACAGTACAACATAAAGATTTGCATAGCCCCATTATTCGATAGAGCTACTAACATTTATATTCGTAAATGAGAATCAAAGTGATATGAAAGTATGCATTTAAAAAATTACTTTTCATCTAAGAATTATGCCTGATTCTAACCAGGCTATAATCTTTTATATTAAATAATTTTCTTATATAAAAATACATAAGTAATATTTTCAATATAAGTGTAAATAGGTCCTCTAGTTGTGATTTTTATGTATGTAAAGACTTTGATAGAGCAATGATTCGTCATTCTAAAATTTATTAACTATTTTTTTTAATCGTAAATGGCCACTGAGAAAGACTGATAACTTGATATGCATTTTGGTTTCATTTATGGTTCAAAAAATGAGTGACAATGTCTTGAAAAATCATATGTCGCTAAACGCTCAGAATTCAACGCACTGAAATTTATTATATATGTGAAATCAATAGAAATATTTGCATTATCTCGATTCCTTAAGATCTTATTGTAAATTAAATAAAACCTGCTTAGTACGTTTAAAAAATCGTAAGTTTAAATCTTGCTGGCTACCAAAAGAAAATAATTTTAAAAAAATTAAGTGACACTTCTTTAAAAAATAAAGAATATAAAATATAGGGTGAAAGATAGTATGAGAGGGGGAGGGGAAAATTATCTTAAAAAGAAATACAATATTTACCAACAACAAAATTTGCCTAAAAGATATGTTTATACAATAGTTTCTGCACGTTCTTCTTATTCTATCAGTATATATACATCTCTGTATATAGTTTTCCTTCTCTTTTTCTAAACGTCATATCTTTCTACTCTTTCTTGTAACAAAACAAAGCATCCTTCAAATTTTAATTTTTAATTTTAATTTATATACCTTGTATGAGTCGGGTGTGTGTCTTGACCTCCGCCGAACCCCTAAGACTGACTCACCGAACCCCTGAGGTTCGATCGAACCCAGGTTAAGAACCACTGGGTTAGACCTAACCTATAACTCGTAACGTTAATGCCGTGTTTCTTTAAAACGTAATTTAAAATATAACTACTGTTTCAAGTGAATGCTTAGTTCTTTATCACATCTTTATCCTTTTATATTTCCTGTTGTCCCATTTTCTTCTGTTTTTTGAAAAATACAACAAAATTTTTAAAACGTAGGAAACACGGCCTATTGCATAACATTTTAAATGTTACACTATACAACAAGTTTTCCCTATTGCACCTATAGAAATTCCACTAAAGAAAAATAGCGCTGTTTTAAACAACATTTTTGTCAAAAACCGATGTCGGGATAAAAGACAAAAATACTGAAATGGATAGTAATTAAATACGAGTATTTAAGCATTATAGGATAGTAATTAAGCATTCAAAAATAAAAAGTTTTTATCAGGTTCGTTCGCTATAATAGCCACATTTTAATTATAAATTAAGACTAATTTATAGAGAAGTAAAATTTTTTGAGCGAAAACTTTATTTTTAATGTAAAACATGAAAATTTTCTCTGGAATAAAATACTACTTGCCATGATTTAATATTATTTTCAATCTTAATTGAAATAGTTTTCAAATAATATTCACAAATTTTCATGTAGTTTTATGCATATTTAAAAAAAGCTTCATTTATCTCTATATACTGTTTGTGCGTGTACCTGTTTGTACCTACATAGTTCAATTACTTTCAAAAATAAATAAACAGAATGAAATATATAAGTTTCAGCGAAAACGGTTTCACCGAACACATTGTTTTCCAATTGAGATTACATAGGTATTTTTCCCTCGTAAGCACTTTTCCCGTCTAAGGATATTATTACAATAACGTTGTTATTCAATGATATGCTACCCAATAGAAGTAAAGTATCCAAAATTTTCTTTATAAACATCCCTATTCCTCATTACGCTTACCACTAGACCCAGATGTTCCCGTTTAAACAAATCAATAGATACGTTCTGTATTTCCCTCACTGCTGTTCACTTTTACGTTAAAACAATCTATTTGTTTGAATAAGTAGATACAAATTTTCCATTTAGAATAGAAACATTTGAGATGCTCTAACACCGGAGTGATAGGTTTAACCATTTAGAAGTCATAAATTATTCAGTTTTTAAACTTCAATCTCTCATCCATCGTAGGAATACCTTGAAGTTCAAATGTATGATAGAATTATTTATAAGTGATTCTCGTGTTTATTGTTATTAGGTATTTGTATTAACGATAAAAGGAAGAGGTCTGAACTAAAATGTATTAAACTTAAATAGCACCTATAAATACGTACGCCTTTATATGGTGTCACACCTTTTCCTAGATTTAGCGATAAATAATGAAATAAGTTTATTATTTACTCCGTTAATCTAAAACAAATACGATGTAATTTGCTCAGGAACTTGTAAAATAAACACAGACGATTTAACAATTGAATACAAAATACTAAGATTAATTCCAGTCATTAGTTGGGTAATGAAGATCTTTGTACAACTATGTCTCCGTTACTTTTTGAAATATTTTAGGTAGTTATTTTATGATGACCATTCTGGGTATCAAATTTTTGTAAATGAAATATTAAAATTTAAGTTTAGAAAAAAATTGGTTCGTCAAGAAAAAGAAATACTTTCATATTATGAACAAAATTAACTTATAAATGTTATCAAAGATTTGCTTAAAAAAAATTTTTATGAAAATTTTTACTTTTTTTTGAAGTTATTTATTCATAAACTTCATTAAGGTATTATAGCTGTTTTTTTTTGCTTTATTTAAGGTCACATCAACTACTATGGCCATTAGCGACCGTCGAATTCGAAAACCCATGCAACTACATCTTAGGCTTTCATTGGGATTCGAACCCAGGACCACTGGCGTTTAAGACAACTATCTAGTCCACCACGCCACTAAGTGACCTTTATAGTTGTTTTATTAAGTGACCTATTTAAAAATTGTAGAACTCGAAAAAAAAGAGATTAACTCGTAAGTATTGTAATAATTTTTAAAACTTAAACAATCAAGAATTTAATAATTAATTCAAGTATTTTCGTTGTATTTCATGGAACGTATATATAATATAAATGTATATTAAAAACGTTTATTTTTAAAACTCCTTACTCTAATTTTAATATTATAATCATTGATATTTTCAAATCGTCAACCTTTATCCTTATCTTTAGTGGTTTTGAAAGATTGAAACGTTTATTCCTCTTTCAATTGAAAAAAAGAAAATATTGGTATCTATCGATATTATAAAAACAAATAACAAAACATAAAAAGTAAAGGCCGTAGGTATGTAACAGACGTTTTTCACAACTATATTCACCGGGCGGAAAATTGAAATCATAAAAAAGAGACCGTTTCCCTTTATAACAATGAAGTACAAGATGAAACTTTTGTATTTTCCAGTATCGATTTCTTTTTATGTTTACTTGTTTTATACGGTTAGTCCTATAGCTGATACTCGATGAAAAATGATTATTTCAAGATGAATTAAATGAATTAAAAACGAAATATGATTTCAGTGGGTAAATAATGAAAAAGTTTCCATATAATCGCAATATTAATAATGATATGGACAAGGATTCACCATTAACTTTTAGTCTGGACAAGAAATAAATGTTCTGGATTATCGGTAAAATCTCTGTGGATTGAACCCGTTCGAAAATAGAAATTTATTATTATCGTTTCTAGTTCTGAAAATATAAAATAAATTTGAGCTGTTTTATTTTAAAACAACAAAACAAATGATATTAGGTTTTTTTGCTTAGATTTTAAAATTTAAAAATTATTTTTTTTATAAAAACCTACTTGCTTTTATCACAACTAAATATTAATGATTTTCAATAACTTGTAAATATCTTGATATAGTTATTGTAAAAATAATAATTATCATCCCTATTTAGCCAGTTACCAAATTTTCTAACAAAAGTTGGTAGCCATAATTTCCCCGAATTACCTTAATTAAGTTAAATTCTTTGATGTTTTTATAGTTTATTTTAACTTATTATTTCTTAATTCTATATGATTACATTCATAGACCTTAAAAATTTTGGTAAAGAGCTAACAGATAGTTTCATTCATAAATGCATTAAAAGCTATTTTTTTAGTTATAAACTTATTAGTAACTGAACTTCTTTTATTCATATAAACAACACCGAATAAAAGTATTCCAAAGCCGTAGTCTAATTCTAAATAAAAGCTGAAAATTGTTCAGTTAAGTTGTAAAATATAAATAAGTACAATGAGATTCTTTTGAGATAATTTAGATTGTAATGCTTCAATGTGTTTTTTGGTGTTTTAAGTCGCTTTAACATCTAAAGTCATATCACGACTGTCTAAATACAGAAAATTTCTGTAGTTCTTAAAACTTAGATCATAACATAGATCATAAGTCTTTAATCTAGGGATTCAACGGGGATCGAACCCAGTACCACTGACGTATGTAGCGAAGGGAGCAAACTGCTCTAACCAATTGAACAATTATACCTATTTGGAGTTTTCTTATAGTTACTCTCTTAATTCTTTGAAGTTACTTAATACGTATAGTATTAACAATTCTGTTATACAGTTAACAATTTTCAATTACTTCCATCAATTAATAATAATTTCTAGTCGAGCTTAAAATCAACCCAATATACGCCCAAACCTCGCTTTGCGTCGTTTCGTTTTGCGTTTTTTCGAAATTGCGTCGCTGCTGAATTAGTACTATTTTTCACTGTGCGTTGTTTTGAGTTCGAGTCTTGTATGTGAAAATGCTTGCTATAGAAAATCATAATTCACTTTGCGTCGTGTTTTTTTGGAACGTAACCACAACGCAAAGTGAGGTATGGGTGTAGTAAGTTTTCGGTAGAGTATTCAATTATAAAAGAGGCCTTTTCAAGATTAGTATTTTTATTAATTATTTAAATAATATTCAATTGAAGTTTCATTGCACATAGGTAATTCAAATATTTGAGTGAAAACAACCAAAAATATTGATTTTTTTTCTTACTCAATATTTGCACAGGAGAATTGACTGAACGGTTTTTTCCCTTTGTAAACAAAATCTGTATTTTCTTATTTTCTTTTTTGATATACAAAATAATTAAGCTTTCAAAAAAAAACAAACGATTATTGTTATGAAAACAATCTGGTTTATAATCAAAGTTTTAATATTAACGTCAAAAAGATTTTGATTGATGAAAAGTAAATATTTTCCCCCTGTTAGGATTACCTGTGTACTCTAGATTATTTAGCGAGAAATATTTCATAATAATTCTATTAAATCGTTTTTCTGTTATAATTTTCCTAGATATCAATACTTACATTGTAATGGAGTCGTTGCCGCTTCCGTGGCCGACATTGACAATGTATGGTTGTCATGGGGCGAAGTTGCTGATGGGACTGATGAAGCGTCAGCCCCAGTTCGTAATCCTCGACCCGTATTACACACATTAAACCACCACCACCGGGTCATACGGACACAACGCAGGGGCTGTTAACACCCCGTAACTACAATAATTATGTCACTTTTCTTCCTCTTTATAATAAAATTTTCATAAAAGAATGTCAATTTAACCAACTTTTACATTTTTTGTGTATACTATACACTGAAATGAACACATTCAGTTAACCACTCTACTATATTTCACCCGTATAGTAACCAGAATTTTCCCTATAATGATTTCTTGTCATCTTTCCATCATACAACAAAAAGAAAAAATAAATGAAAAGATAAATTATTTCTCATTTGCGAAAAAATAACGATGAACAAATATAAGAAATATTTTAAAACGGAGTTTCAGAATGTGAGCAATGTTAAAATCCACTCAATATAGAAAAATGGATAAAAAAAATTAAATTGGTGTTGCGGGAATAAAATTCTTTCCTTTTCAAATTGATTTTGACATGAAAAGTCAACAGGTTTAAATACTGCGATTTGAATTAAAATTTTTTCTATAATATTTTATTTTTATAGAATTAATTTGAATAGGTATCAATTTTTAATTAAAGAAACTAAAAAAATATCTTTATTATTTGGTTTACCGTTTGCAATAGTACCGTATTTCAAAAAATAGCTCTTTTTAGGTAGGTATATGTATATATAAAATAATTATAAAATACACACTAATTTTTGGTAGAAAAAAAAATATTTCAAATATTTTACTTGACCCAAAGGCTTGAAATGACATAAAACTCCAATGAAATGTTGATATTTAAATATCAAATTAAGTCAAGCCAAGGTTTAATGTGATGATTTCCAAAACATGCAAACGTGCACAAATCTTCGTAAATTTTAAATGAATCACAACTATTTTCTACGTAATGCGGCACTGAATAAAGTTGTGACGACAGAATCGTAAAATGTCACATTTGATTATCGAGATAGTAACGTAATTACACAGAAAAAGTCTTTTCCTAAATTTTCTATAAATAAAAGTGAATTTGAGTTTTTACTTGCATAAAAAGTGAAAAATAAATCACATATTACCATTCATGTTTTAAGATAAATTAATCAATATGTAACAATTGTTAAAATACTATTACAAGTTAAGTGTCCTACTTTTCCAATGCTTATTATTTATTGAACATTTCAAGAAAAATAACAGTACCTAAATATAATAAAATACCTAAAAATGTTTCAAATTAACTTTTGTAAGTTAAAAGCTTCTACTACCTGCCAATTTGTCAAAGCTTTAGTTTAAATTGAACGAGTGTCGTTATTAAAATTGAATCACGTAAAACGCAAAATTTTCTTGATTTTCACAGTTATTATTTCTGAATCTCGGTGAATTCAAAGTCTAATTAGATGACGGACAGAGTTGAAAGACCTTTAAACATGAATCAATAATTAAATGAAAATCATCGGCGTTGAATCCACACATAATATGAATATGCATACACCCAATTTATTGTGAATAATGCGGCCGCGTTAAGGGACTTTTTCCAAACTGATGAAACGAATATTCCATTTTCCATTAGGCTGAAAGTAATTTATTGCCAATGTTTTCGTTAAATTTTTCCGTTTTCACCAATTGGTGTGGCTGAAATAAATATTTCACTATACTTAAGTCGAATATTTCCGTATTTTCTAGATAGCTTGAAAAAAAAAATTAAAACCCATGTGCTCTTTGTATTATTATAGTGGTATTTTAAATTTTATGTACTGCTTGTTAAATTCAATTAGTTGAATGGTTCAGTAATAATATATACGATAAATCAAGTTAAATTAAAAATAAATGAAGGGTAGTTTCTTGTTTTATTAAAACTTTAGTGTGTGTGTGTCTGAATTAAAAATTAAGATAATGCGGTATTCCCCTTATTTCATTATCTTGTTTTATCCATTTACAACAGTCATTTAACCATTACGAATATTTTACTTCAATAGAATTTAATGATGTTTGAAGAATTTGTATTAGTACAAAAAAGCACTTATTGCATATCGTATATGGAAATCTTTTGTAATTTTGTCATCATTTATCTTCTTAAATTTAATTTTTCTCTTATTTTGAAATTAAATGTCTAAAAAAAATTAAGTATTAAACTATCTCTCATACTTATGCCTAAGCAACTACCTATTAGTTAAAGTTCCACCAATACAATTATAATCTTTTTCTTCAGGTATTATCCCAGGAAATTAAAAAAAAACGGTTATATTATTCATAAGTACTAGTTGTTACTATCTATTTAATAAACCTCAAAACCTGGATATTACATAAATGGACTTAAAACCTATTGAATCATATTGTTTGTAACGTACATAATATATTACAAAGTTTACCTTATAACATTTAACGCTATTCCCAGTGAGATGAGCGTTAGAGTGGAAAAGGGTTGAAAGGTTCTTTTTTAGGATTTCCTTAAAAGCCCAGAAAACGTTCAACGAAAAATATGAAGTGAGCTAAAATAAATTAAATTTTTTCTGAAAAAAGTACCTTAATTTTTTTTTCAAAACCATAATTTTATGAGATTTATACAAAAACCCCAACAATCAAAAAATAATGCAATGCAGTATCTACTTCAATAAATGTTTTGTTACGGCATTTTTAGAAATAATAGAAAAAGTTTTTAACATATCAATTATTTATCACAGAGATTCTTAACTGGTTATTTTATAAAAATAATTATTTAAGATAAAAGTTAGCTTAAATGAATTTTTTAACCATTTAATCACCATTTTGTCGAGATAAAATGACTACTTTAAAAATTCCAAATTAATGTTTTACAGTTGTCTATATTTGACTTATTGTTAGTATTTGAAAAAATAATATAAAATAAAGTAGAAATCTTATGAATTTCTTACTAGCTGTATCCGCGACTTCGTTCACGTGAGCTTTAGAACATTACTTATAAAACTTCTAGATATCGATGCTTGGAAACCCGCCAAAGATATAAACACATAGGTTACAGGGATGAAATCTATAGGCTGTAGGCTAAAGTAATATTTTTCTACTATAAAACATATCCTAGTTATTTAACCATTATATAGTCAGTTATTATTATACCTTTCATCAAAACTATTCAAGTGGTTTTCGTGTGATGCGATAACGGACAGACCATAATTTTAAAAATGGCAAACTTGACCTATTTATCGATACTAATGATTTTAAGAAGAAGATTTTCCATTTATTTAATATTGAACCGATTCAGTTACATTTTTATTATACGTTTATATTACAATATGCTATCAGTAAAGTGCGTTTTAGTCAAAACCAATTTCGTCTAAACAAATATCAGGTCAAGCCAACTATATTGCGACCACTTGCAATAAAGTTCAGTGACAAATTTTTTGAACTTAATTTCATTAAAAAACTTCTTCTTTACGAGAGCGTTTCGTGGCAAAATCAACAATTTCCGTGATTTGAAAAAACTACGCTACGAGTTTGACTTTGTTATGATTGATAATGTGTATTGTATAATACCGATAAAATATATCATTTAATAACTTGGTCTAGAACAATCTCGGCACAGAAGATTTTGTTAATGGCATATACAAAAAATGCATATACAATATTTCTACAATCTTAATGTTAATAGTCACATGCTATTTATTGATTAAGATAATTTTGAAAAAAAATTTGAATTTTTCTTAACTATCTCAAAAATAAAAATATATTTTTGAAATATTATTTTTAATTGAATAATTAAAAAATTAAATTAAATAAGCAATTTATAATCTTATAAAATTTTAAACATCAAATCTAGTTTTTAATTGCAATTAAATATCATCAATACACTAAAATAAATAATTAGCTTTTAAATTAATATTAAATATACCTATTCAAAATTCATTCAATTATATAATCACTAATTTAAGAAAAATATTCAATTTTGTTGCATTCCTAACATCGTATATATCGAATATTTCCAAGTTAGGTATCTAATTTTCACAATCAAACTGAAAAAATATATTTAACAAAAAAAAATCAATGAAAGCTACAATAAATCGTTTTTAATGAAATTAAAAAAAATTTGATGTGTTTTTGACGTTAACAGAAAAGTTCAAATGTAAATGTTTCATGAGCAGACCAAAAAAAATTGAAATGTATATTATTCAGTAGATACCAAATACTGCAGTATGCACTAAACAAATGATGCGGCATTAATATAAATGTAAAACTTATATATTCGTTATTCGAACAAAATGAAACATTCAAGTTGTACACTGAAACTAGGTGTTCCATAAAATAAAATAAATCGTTGCAGAAAATCAAATTTATCAAAATAATTCTAATGAAATGAGTAAATAACGTAAAGTTAATTAGAATATATTGATTTTGACTAAAACATTACGCAGTGTCTTATCTTTTATTAAACAGATTAAATAAATTAGCTTAGTTGTTCTAATCTTTGCTATTAATTAGTGAGATAAGTCTAGAGTGCTAATTACGTAGCGTTATTTACATACGAAATAAATCGGAACAAAAGTAGCAGTAAGTCAACGGCCAGGATAGTGTGAACTTTTACATCAGCTTTAATTAGTCTGGGGAAATTTTAATGATTAAAAATGTACTTTTAAAGACGCATAATTTTTTTTAATAACTATCCCTTTAGCTATTTATTTTTTAAATATAAAAACTTACAATAAATTTCACTGATATTTGCTGTTGTTGTTGAAGTTAGAGAAAACGTTGAAAAATAAAACAAAGATTTGAAAGTAATTTTTTATGTTTACAGTGGTTGCTCGAATTTTTACTTTTACCATAAAATTACAATAATACAATACATTTTAGTTATACTATCGTATAACTCCGATATAAACAAATTGTGTTGTCAAAAGTTTTTATTACGATTTATCACTATATGTATGTTTATCGATAGAATATGGTACATAGTAATTGTTAACATCTGAACACCTTTTATAAAAAAGTAAGATCCAATCCTATACAAAAACTATAAAAAAGAAAATAAACAAGAAAACCTTAAAAAATATTAGAACTTCCAAGAATTGTATTGTGAAAAATTGAGCATATCAAAAGCATTACTTATAAATGTTTCTTAATCAAAGATAATAATCGTCATCATAATAATAATAATAGACGAAAATTTGTATGTCGACAGTTGGAGACGGTTTGTATAAATTCTTTGTTATTCTAATCAGTGTTGTATTTGTGGTCCAGCGATTAGAGTGACAGTCTCTCTAGCAAGATGTCTACGGATCGCATTCCTCATCGATATTTTTTTTAATTATACATTCGGTATTTTAAACTTACGGTCGGGAATATTTCACGGGAAGCTACTAGTAAACTAAAGTACTATATGGTATAATTATCAAAGTTTCAACTCTTTTTTGAAACCACTTAGAATTACAATTCGAAAAAAAATCGTTCTCTAGTAGTGCTTACAGTGCTCTCAAAAATAACAATTTCTAGATTCATGTTTTTGTCTTGACTTCTATCGTGTCTGGCGTTTAGCAATGGATCTGTGTTATATAGATATATATACAGATTGGAAGCTACAAAAACTAGAATAAAAAAGCTCAATTGTATTGTGCAATTACACATGAAGAATAGTGGTGTTACGAGTTAATGTCATATAAACAATGCTAGACCAAAAAAAAGTTGTTTTAGTAAAATTTTAAAGGTATGTCTTTCTTTTTAACCCCCAATATCCCATTTTATATTAACTTCAAAATTGCAAGACCAAGACAAAGGTTAAAAGTAAATACACCTAGGTCTACATTTAGGAATCTGTCGCCTCTAGGCACTTAATAAAATGCCACCCGAATTTCGGGTAAAATACCTCAAGTGTCATGTTAAAGTATGTTTAGATAGAAATCAAATCTAAATCTAAAAATCACTTTTATTAGAAGAATATTTTTTAGATAATTTGCCATCCCTCGTAAATCTGCTGTGGTTAAATAGGCCATAACTATACAAAACTAAATTGAGAAATAAGATTAAAACCGAATCCGGACTAGAAAATATTCGAAATATCCATAGGAAATATTTTCAAAAATAATGCTCACACATAAACTGAAGAGTTGCAAAAACGCAGTTTAAAAATGTAGTGATAATAATAATTAATTAGCAGAGGTTCATTATAGCGAATTTCATAACTAAAATAACATTTTTTATAATCTGTTACACAAGCAAAATTTTTGTAATTTACCACTCCATTATTTTAACACTATGCCTCCTTTCCTAGCCCTTTCCTTTTTTCATAAAAATATTTAAGGCTTATTACAATTTGTTAAAATTATCTAAGAAATACAAAATGCAATTTTCTAAAATTTATAAAATACCTATAATTAATAATTTTATCTATTGAAACATTTTACTATATTTTACTTTTTCGGGTTATGATTCGATTTTTCTTTAAAACGCGCATTTGGTCAATGATATTGTATAATTTTTAATTATAAAGATTCTATACTTATTAATTCTTTTTTTATTAAACTAATTTCTTTTTATGTATAAAGTAAAAAAATAACCCTCATAATACTTTCATTTCTTAGGAGGTACCATAATATGATACATTTTAATGCCGTAAAAGTGACTTTGTGCATTAATAAGAATTCTTTACGTTAAAATGTACATGAAATGCACACCTACTTATAGTTGTATAATATCTTAAAGATTTTTTTTATATTATTTTTAACAAAGAAATGTTATAATATTTCTCGATTCAATTAATTAAAAAACAATCGAGAAATGCAATACTTTTTTAAAAGTCTATACATTTAACCGAAAAGCAGGAAATAAGTTTACATATTTTTCCTCTTTCGTTAAAGCGTTTTTCATGTGATATTATTGCTTGCCTATTTATTTAATAGCAGGGATTTTTACGTGATCGAACAAAACGAGACGAGCTAGACGAAAAATCAATAGTAATTGACGACAATATTTCTTATTAATGTTTCAAAGCCAAAGAGTTTTGGAATTTAATAACAACTTCATTGACTGAAAAAACCAATTGAATTTCTCGAAAAAAATATTTTCTTTCCTTCTTATTGTTGCACTCAAGTATAAGTAAGAAGATAGTAAAAATGAAATGTAAAAAAATAATTTTAAAATAAAAGTGTAAGTAAATATAATAACACTTCACTTAGGATTAAAAAAATTAAACCTTTTATTACACTGTAATTAAAATTTGATTAAATCACGAAATGGAATTTTAAAAAGTTTATTATATTCCTTTTTTTATTTATAAAGAAAAATTTTAAAAAAATTGACTTGTATTTACAAAGTGTTTCACTTCTCGAATTCACGCTAAATCAGCGCACATTGAACTTATCCACACTACGTGCATGCATACAAAGCAAGGATAATACACACACAGGACTGAAATGATAACAACACTAAAATGATGCGACGCCAAGTACGACGCCGGCACCGTCAATGTCTGGAATGATAATTCGCGGAAGAGTGGACCATACGATAACGTCTCTCGTCGCACAAATACACACCTGTTGAAGCGTTCGAATACGGCGCAGATATATCCATACTACAATGAGTTAGAGCAGTGGTTCTCAACCGTTTTACCATAACAGACCCTCAAAAACTTCTAACATAATATTATCCTAACATCCAAAGCCTTTTTTTTTATTTTTTTTTTATTTATTTATTTAAAGTCGCCTAAACAGCTATGGTCATGCGCGACTTTCATTGACACTCACGATCGCTGCACTAATGCACTATTTCACAATGTTTGGTATAGACCAGCGTTCCTCAAAAAATCTAGGGTCGCAAGAATCCCTTCAAGAGAGGTGAGGCATCCCTCGATGTTTGTCGGCAAATCACACCGCTCCTTTAGTTCCCTATAACACTGGCACTCCACAAGAACATGATAAACTGTCAGGGCGCCTCCACATTTCCCACAACCTGTCCGTTCCCCAGTTATCAGGTGAGAGTGAGTCAAGGAGGTATTCAATATATATCCAAAGCCTTGATGAAAGCATTAGGTAGATATACAACTTGGGGTAAATTGGGGAAAAGCTAATGAACACTAACAATTCTTCGCACTAGGGTACAATTTCTGTTTGCAGAAGGTTTAGTATCTATATGTATATTAAATACAAAAATTTTAAAAACAACTAATACATCGTGAATATCTATTGTTTGTAGTATATTACAATACACTGTAAAAAAACCGGTGTAAGTCCATGCGGTGTACGGTGTTAAAATTTCCGGTGTTAAATTCAACACCGAAACCGGTGTGACAGTAACACCGTTAGCGGTGTTAATATTTTTTTTCGGTGTTAAAACGGTGTCATAAATTTTCCGGTGTTGAATACATTTTAACTATAATAATTTTTTTTATAATTAAACGCTATATGTTTAACAATTAGAGAAAAATAATTTTAAAAAATTATAAAATAAGTTTATGAAGATTAAAAAATTCAACACCGAATTTTTAACACCGCAAAAGAGCATTTTAACACCGGTGTTACACAACGGTATTAAAACGAGTCCATTTTAACACTGCTTTTTTTACACTGTATAAACACCTAACTAGTTTCAATATAAAGCAAATACAAAAAAATCATTAATCTTAATTTAAATAAGAAAAAACACATAAAACGAAACAATCAATTATACTTTTAACAGCTTTACCTTATTTTACACTTTATGTGTTATGCGTAAAATCAGGTTTTCGCTGGGTTTGTTTTTCTCAACAACCTGCATTCAGTAAATGTTAGGTATTAATGTTAATAGCATCTTGAAAAGTTTGTATAAAATATTTGAAATATTTGTAGATATTAAAATTGTTTTAATTCATTTTGTGGAAATTTATGGAAAAAAAAATTGTCGAGTTGAGAACTTCCTCCTTTTTTTGAAGTTGGTTTAAAGTATAAAAATCAAAATTGATTTCTTACTCAAAAAAAAATTGAAACGGTGTCAGAAGTCATCCAACAAGGCTACATGAAACAACACTCAATATTCGCCGAGCATGAAAATCCAGCTATAAGCGCCCTTGCAGCAGCGCAACCAGTAGCAAAAGAACTAAAGAGACTAAAGAGAAAACGGAATGTTGAATAAAAAAAGCTAACCAAATAAAACAGAGTTGGGTAAATCACTGGATTGTACCCGGTACAAGCTTCACATTAATTAGACTTATAGTCTACCCATCACAGAGTCATCAGAACTGTACAGTCATCAAGTTAAAAAGAAATTAAAAGTCGCTTAGTGTACTAGGGGTAAAGTCTAATGGAAGTTAGATTTTTCTCTTGGATTTTCAGATTCGCCGATCGTCAATGGCTATAGGAGTTACAGCAACATTTAAAAACTCAAAAATAAATTATAAATGCTCTTAAATTTAGCAAAATGATAAACTTGTATTAATTCTTTTATTAATCAGTATATGATGGTAATTCGTTGACAGCGGCGATATTAGCGATTTTATAGATTAGAGGGAGAGAGAGAGAGAAACTGTAAGACAGACATGCTTTACATTTTTCGACGGTGCAATGCACAGCCACACAATCTGAAATACTGGCAAATACTGAAAACCACTGGTTGAAAACCACTGAGCCAGAGCTACTACAATCAGCATCCTCGTTTAACCAACGAAAAAGAGATACGCTAGTTATTCTTTAAATCAGATTTCCCCAAAAATGTCTTCACTTCAGAAAGAAACAGAATACGTCAATGTGTTTTACACACAATCCATGGACAAGGAAAGACAAAAAAAATTTAGATGCAATGAATAGTTGAGTACATCTCGTTAGTAATAAATTCAAACGAATATCTCGCAAAATTTGAAGCTAAAATAATATGAAAAAAAAACTTTTTAAAAAATAATATTTTAATGAGTATTTTCCTTCTTTTAATCTTTAAAAGGTAAACTAAAGTTGTAGAACAAACTAATTAGTAATTAAAAGTTCATGAAATCACACATAGAAAATAAAGTTCAGAAGAGTCAACAATTAATTTATTTAGTTATTTCTCAATTAATGAAAATTAATTAGTTGGTTCAAATTTCTTTCAGCCGATGTGACTATAGTGAATATAAAATTCAACCATAGATACTGATATAAATAATAATATATTACGGATACGTTATATGTTAGGGAAAATGTATGCTTCGGATAGTACTCATAGAACTTCAAATAAGAGGGTGAAATAACGAGTATTGTCAGCGTTACAACGCGAATGACACCCTTATTCGAATAACAACCCAGGTTCTCAATACATATATAGAATCATTACAAAATTCGAATGATATTCAATACGTATGTATACCTATTACCTTTTTTAATATCATTGCAAAAATCATATTACATCGAATGTTAACATTTTTAAGAGCAGTAGAAAATGAATCAAACTTGTAATCATAACAAAATATCCTCATCGAATAATGGTAATTCAATAATCATTACCTACATGTAATATTAACAAAAAAATCTTTTCTCTGACATTTTAAAAACTTTTTCCAAGTACTAAATGTTATCTACTTTCAAAATACGAAACTAAAGCTCCAAAGGCATACAAAGTATAGACATATTTGTAGGTAAAAACTTTTTATTTAATAGTTACTTACCTATCCCGTATTGTACTGTACATAGGTATAGGTACTGTATAATATATACAAGTACTTTAGGTACTGTGTATCTAGGTAGTAAATTTTAGATTGTTTAAAAAAAAAATTTTAATTTTTTTTTTTTATTTATTTATTTAAGGTCGCATCAACTACTAAGGTCATTAGCGACCGTCGAATCCGAAAACCCAGAAAAAAATCTCGAATTTTCATTGGGATCCGAACCCAGGACCACTGGCGTATAGGGCAACTATCTAGTCAACCACGCCACTAAGTGACCTTTTTTTTTATTTTTTTTTTTGTCTAAAAATTGGCACTTAGTAGACATTAAAAGAAAACAAGTGAAAAACCAAAATGCTAAAACAAGCTATTAACATCAATATTAAGATTGCTCGAAATGCATTTGTTATTTTCCATTTAAATAAGAGGATTTTTTTTGACTATTCATAACTTTGGAACAGTTTATCGTAATAACAACCCAAAAGAATATATTTAAAGAAAATTCAAGAAAATTTACAGTAATTGACAAAAAAGGTCCTTAAAACCAAGTTTCTCAGAGCAACCGTTTGAAAAATATCAGAGTTCAAAAATAACACTAGTTAAAATTTTTTAATATTTTCCAACTTCCTGTTCTAAAGACCATTTTTGTAGAGCGTGGCATTTGATTTAAACCCCTTCTTTCAGATTGTTGTTACGATGAACTGATCCAAAGATATGAAAATTCAAAAATAAAGAAAATATCTTTTCCTTAAAAAACCTTAATATTGATATTAAGAGCTTGATTGGGCACTAAAATTTTTGTTTCGATATATAGTATTAATTTTTGGACAAAAAAATAATAAATAATTTTTTTAAAGCACCATCATATCAATATAAAGGTATTATTAATTAAGTTATGAACTGCGTTTATTTTTTTTACGTATCATCCAGGAGTTGAGTGTTAATGTTTAGGAAAAGTTTCATTTGAACGAGAACTAAAAACAACTGTTTTAACATTTCTTAAGAATATCTGAGTAAATTTGGAGTTGGAAGAACCGCAAATGTCTAAGTGAATTGCTCGCAAACCACAGATTGCCGACCTTTGTCTAAATCAAAATGGCATTAACCCGCACTTTACTTATACGAGTAGAGACACCGAAGTGGGATAGAAATCCCAAACCTTGCACATTAGTGCAGGATGCTATTTTCAATATTTCTCATTGAGAAGTTTTAAGTGTCAAAACATGAACTATAGGTAATTTAAAATTGGTGTAGAAATGTTGGAGTATGGAAAAAAAATTGTTCAACAAGTAATGGAAGATATTCCCTTTCTTCCAATCGATTCCACGCACTTCCAATCTATAGAATCAAACTAAATTATGTTTTTCGTATTTTCCTTCTGTTCCATTCGTAACTGCTACAACCTGCTTTAAGGAACTCATTTCTGACCATGAGAGGTATCAAAACCTTCGATTCCCGTCCCAGAAAAAGAAACTTCCAGCATTGTGTTGAATATCATATGATTTATATAGAAAAAATAAAGGGATGATAAGAGATGTATGCATAGAAGGAGATAGTAATTAAACTGTCTAAATTGAAAATTAAAAGTTTTACAGCATTTATCAGCTCAACTTTGGTCTTTTAAAATTATAATTTTATAACAGTTACTGATATTAGTAAGAGATGCAATTAACAGCCTGGTAGAAATTAATTTAAAAGTAGACCAAACAAATTATTTAAAGTAATATTCAACATCAAAACAATTAAGTTGAAAATTTACATAATCTTTCATTATTATGGTTGTGTTTAGTTTTACAATTGAATTTCTTATTATGAAATAGTTCTTTGCACTTTCCTGAAACGCACTATTAAAGCAAGTGCACTAACTCTTACAACTATCTCACTAATTGCATTTAATCGAAGCAATTAGCAAAACCAAAAGCCACTGAAACCACATACGGCGGTTAGTTGCAAAATCCAGTGCAGAGTGTTGTAATTAAAAAGAGATTTAGACTCCAAAAGAAGATTTAAACCGCTTGTGCTGGCGAATATTTTAACAAATACACTTTATACAAATATCTGATCTAAACTATGTTATATCTAAATTAATAGTTTTATTAATTCGCTTAGTCCAAAAATAGGTATATTTTTCATTTCTTATGACCTACATTTTAATGTGTTAGTTATGCGGGAAGCAAAACCATGTGAATTTTGTCTCGTATTATTTTAATATGAATGGATAACGTACATTACACATTATAATATCTATGTAGTTTCGTTGAAGTTCTAACACATTCCAACACATTTTTCATTCTAACGCTAGAAAATAGTTTGTTAAATTAAATTGTTTGCAAGTGAAATAATTCACATAATTTCATTTGAAATATTTCAATTTTTCTTAGTATTATATGTTTAGTTATTTTATTCTAAAATACGATTCTTAGAATACAATTGTGTTGTGAATTGCATTAATTTAATCTCAATATCAAATGATATTGTAAGAAATTGCAGAATGCAATTGCCTATTATTTCAACCCTCTAAAATAAAACCTTTTTTGAGAAACATTTTAATATCGCCGGAAACTGACTGTTTCAATAACTTTAAATGGCTTAGAAAAATTTGAACATGCAGTTCAAACTTTTTTTTAATATCTGTATCTATTCTACATTTTTATTTTGGACATGTTAAAAAAACACAAAAAAAAATTGGAAAAAGGATGTTTTCAATAAGTACTCTTTTTCGAGGTTTACTCTTTAAGAATTGATTTTCATATGTTGTAGAGTGTGGTACAAAAATTTGGTAGGAAATGAAATCTTGTAAGTATTTACAAAAATGCAAACCATTGTTTTTTACTTTCTTTTACTACTATATAGATAGTAAAGGAAGTATTGTAATCGGGTCGAATTTTCGAATTCGAGCTTTCACCGGAAATACATGTTTTGAGGTCCCCTGAGTCCAAAAAAGTGGTTTTTAGAAACATGTCTGTGTGTGTGTCTGTGTGTGACAGCCATATCGCATCGAAAGCTTTATCCGAATTTCACCAAACTTGGAATTTGGCCTCCATATATACCTAGTTGTGCCGCGAAGCTTTTGGTTGAAATTGGTTAACCGAAAGCTCTACTTTACTCTTGGCGTTTTTGAGCTTTTTCAATTTTTTTTCGAAAACAGCTCCAACGATTTTCTTTAAACTTACTATAGTTCTTAGACTCATTAGTGGCTACAACTTTTATTTGAAACTTTTTCCTGGGAAAATTCGAATAAGGGCGCTTTTAGGGTGAAGTTTGGGAATTCGTATATAACATACTTATAGCCCTATAGGTTGTATGCATATAGTTTTAGCTGTTTATATGTATAGTTACAAAGTGCTTATATTTCTTCTAACTAACAGCGTGTATTTTCATGAATGAAAGTAAAAGAAAGTAGTGTGACGCCTCGCACCAGATATTTTTACTATTAGTTTATAGTTGTAAAGTGCAGGTATATTTTTAAAGAATATTAAAATCAAAGTTTATCTTTCATAATGGTTAGTACTACATTCAACTCTGTTCTATTCATAGTGCTTTGGCTCATTAATAATTTGTAGCAATATTTGTTGTTGTAAAACTACAAAATGCTATACTATACTTTAAATAGCATACTGCGATATACTGCAAATAGATTAACTCAATTTATCAAGTCTTTCATCTTTCACGATGAAGTTCATATTGTCGATACCAAGACAAAGCCACTATCATTTAAACTTATTGTTTAAAAAAAAATGTTAAACTTTTTTTTAGGTTTCGTAAACCTAATTATAATATGATGTCTATGTATATTTCTTTTTATTCATAGAATTTTTCCTATTGAAGTTCCTATTTTTCATATTGGCCCCCTTTGCCTAGTGTATCTTTTCCAAGATTATAGTTCTGAAAGTATACGGCATGCGTTGAAGTTGGCACATCATTTTTTCCTTCAAAAAATTCAAACGACTGATAAATCCTTGTTGAAATCTCTTTATAATGCATATACATATTGAAAACATTTTTTAAAAAAGTGTACTCCATTAATTGTTAGTGGATACTTTCGACGACTATAGAAACTTGGTTAAAATGGTTAAAATAATACCCCACTTTGCGTGTCTATAGTCTAGTGTTTAAAAGCTCTACTTTCTAGAGATGATACCAGTTGCCTATTTTCATAGCTGAAAAAAAGGTTTATCTACTTTGCTGTTGTTGTCCCAACAACAAATCGTAAACTTAAAAAAATGATGAGATTTCGACTACAAATACCATTTATAATATTTCAAATAAAACTGCACGTGGCTACTTATTCATAAAGATTCAGAAGATCGCTCTCATACAATCGTATTTATATAAAACTGACGCCGTCGTTACGAGCTTGGTATATTTGCGACTTCTTTTTCTGTCGAAATAAAGTTGTTACCAGCCATTTTTCCAATGGAATATATAGAGCGAGTCACATTCTGACATTCAAATTTATAAAAATTTTCATCAAGTCTTCGATATGAGATGATTCTTCAAAAGAAAAATATTCCTTACGTCATTGTTATGCTTTGTTTACATAGGTCATCACTATTTAGAATTACCATCAGTTATGAGCAATTCAAGGATGAAATACACAAAAAATAAAAAAAAACAAAATCACTGATGAGCACCTTGAGAACTAATTAAGAATTGCAATGTTCATAGAACCAATTCCACTGTATTTCTGGAAACTTTTTTTTTTATTACTGTTAAGTCGTTATATAAAATACAACGGACTATATTAAAAATATAAAATATATTAAAAATGCCGATACATCGTGGTCTTGTTCAAGATTAATATTAAAAAAGTTGATATTTCTTTCAATTCAAAATGTTTCAATTAATCATTCATACTTTTTGAAATGGTTAAATCACAAGTAAAGTTACTTGTACCTAGTATAATAAATTGAACGTTATGCCTTAAAGTTATATTTACTAATAAGTTTCAGAAGCTTACATATCACCTTAATCAGAGGCTCCCAAACTTTTCTGTCGCATAAACAACTTGCTATATTTTTCGGCTTTGAGTACCCCCCCCCCCCCCTTTCTGTTTATCTCTTTTATATTTTTTTTCAATTTCATCAATTTCCAATCTGTTTTTGGCATCTAATATCAATCTATTCACCATACTAGTTTAATTAACTTAATGTGTTTTAAGTGTGTTAAAATTATAAATTGTTACTTAACTTATGGACCCTTTTTTTCTTTGGTAAAATAACTTTTGTACGTTGTCATTGACCCCAAAAGGTTCAATTTAGACCACTTTGAGAATTACGGCCCTAAATTTTACTTTATATTTTCGTATGTTCAAATAATAAACATTATTAAAGGTGTCAAAGACTAGCAATCATCTTTAAAATATTTAGAAAAATTATAAAACTTAACAAAATTAAATGCATTGCTGCATTACTAAAAAAAAGTTTTCAAGGTTATAACAGCATTTCTATTGTTCGCCTTTTATCATTCGGCACCTGGTGCCAGAACTTCGTTCATACCACTCACGCTACAGCTTTGGTTCGTTGATGAGTGATAACAAAATTATCTATCTTAACACCAACGATGAAGTACAACTACAAAAAATTTTCGAAAAATGTTCGCATTGAATATAAAAACTAAATGCTTCAATTATTGTAGCATTTAAGATAGTTGCCCAAAGTAAAAAAAAACATTGAAAGTTAAAAAATAATTTAGCTGCAACTTTGTTTCAGTTTCTTATACAATAGGAAATAATACAATTTAGTATTCCATACAGGTTTTACGTCTAAAAGACACGTAAAACATTTGAAAAAAAAATACAACGAAATTGCAAAAAATACTTTCGTTAAACTTACTTAAGACGTGCCACTGATTACTGAAAATCGTAATACAACAGAGAACAAATATTGCATAATAAAACATTTATTACTCGAGATAATATAATCGCATTATTTAAAATTACATTTTATAACAAACTCATTTTCAATTAATTTAATTCATTCGATTAAGTGATATTAGCATATTTTAAAATGTTTGTGACAAGCATGCAAACCATATTGTGTGTAGTAGGTACGATTATGTCTATTTGTGACTACCGATAGTGAACCCAGCAATTATATAGATACCTTTCCGTTAGAACCGTCCATTCTTCCGGGCTGCATGTGATACCAAGATAGCATAATTAATTAGTTGTCAATCAATAAATTTATATGAAAAACGTATTTTTAAACCCGTCATTAATACAAATTCCAATCAAATTCCGATTTATCATATAATGAGATTTCAATAGAATATTCAATTAAATTAAATATTCTTAGAAAATTTAGAAATTAGATAATGCACGTAGTCGATTATTTTTCTTGAGTATAATTTAAAATTCATCACGTATAGTTGTTTTTTAAATTACCTCGTTTATTAATTGATTGATATGTTATTATTAATATAAAATTTCACAAACCTGAAATAATTCCATCCATTTGTTGTAAGGCTGCTTCCAGCAACTTCCTTGCCTCTGATTGTGGTGAAGGCGAAGAAACAGCACAGTCTGATTCGAAAAATTCTTTTTTCGTGGTCATTATAATACGAATTCCGGGTCCTAAAAGTTTTAAAAATGTAAATAAACAATTCAATCTGGTCATACATGCAATAAATTTAGTTTTTAAAAACTGTTTACTTACATATATTGTGAAAATACTTAAAACATTGTATAAAACTTAACACTAGTTATTAATATAAAAATATTTTACAAAAATATTAACTTTTTTAATTTTTTGACAACTACACGAGTTTTATAGATATGAATGAATGACGCATAGTAGTTCGTCATGTATTCCAGCAGATGTCAGGTTTGGTGGCAAATAAAAGAGGGAGAATTTAAATGATTTAAATTTATTTGCGGTATAGAACAGTTGGAACAGATTTGATATTTTTAATATTGTTTGAGCTTTATAAAAATTATTATGATTGTAGAGACTTGTTTCTCTTAAGACGAAACAAAACCCTTTTAGGGTAATTAAAATATACCTGTATTCTAATAAAATTAAAACTTATAATCGCTACTATCGCTACCTATTTCAAGCTAGGTTATTGCTCATTCTTGAACCTTTGATTATGGCCACTGCCCATTGAATTAATTTCATAAATTTTATTATTAATATTTCATCTGAGCAGTTTTATATATTTATTTCTGTTTGTCGTAGTAAACGGTAAACGTATGTTAGCCAAGAGACAAAAATGTAAAAATCGACGAGGAAGTCGATCAGTTGTTAATTATTGGGATTTTTAATATTAGGGTCTTTTCCTGGTTTTAACAATTAGACAACTTATTCAGTTTACTTTGATTAAAATTCATGTTTGAAAATGAAGACTGTTTATATATTACGTCGAATATGTAGAATCGAAAAGGGAACAGCAAACACAAGTTTCTTCAACTTACCATAAATATAGGAATACGAGGATTACTATTCTCGATGTTCAACATATTTACATGTTTTCTGACATGCCTTCCTTCTTCAGGTTTTTCGAAGTAGACTTAACTTGTTTATAGTGAACTAAGCTCACTTTTGAGCTCCTTGTTTTTAATTTTATTATTCTAACAATTGGATTTCAAAGCTACAAATCAACGCCAAAATAAGAAAATTTTAATCTTTTATCCTTCTCGAAACCTTTTGAATAATTATTTTAAAATGGTTGTTTCGAAATAGTTTTATTAACGGACAAATTATTTTTCGGTTTGTGAAAATTTATACTAGAACCGCACCTTAATCGTGCCAAATAGTAACATGTATCCGTCTTTAGTACCGCACTTTGCGATCTCTGATTTAATTATAAGTCAAAGCCACTGAAAGGATTCTTGAAAGGAATTCAACCGATGTCCATGATAAAAGCTTGAAATGAAATCTGCAATAATTCCAACATTGAATTGGATTAGGCAATGGAAACAATACAGAAAAAATAAACCAAACTTGTTAAATGTATTTATTTATTTATTCTAAAAATAAACCCTTTTACCATAACAATATTAATAATAGATATTTTCAAAATAAATTATACCCTTTACTTAGAAGAATCACATAAAACCACGGTAAGGTAATCTCAAGGAATCATATTTAAACAAAAAAATTAATATAAATCCTATCAGAAACTAAAATATATTTATTTCGCCATTTTAATTATTATTTTTTTCATAGATAATTTAGAATTATTTCTTAAGTATATTAAAAAGAAAATGGATGGATTTGTTTTTCAAGAAAAGCAAAACGGCTTAAGGCACTGCCATCTATTTACATATTAGTACCTATTGCACAAGAATTTCGATAGTGTTTTTTTAACAACAAATAATTAGAAAAAAAAATAAAAATTATTACAATATAATATAGAACGTAGCCAATCTTCCAAGAAAAAGAAATCTCTAACAATACTGGCATTAATTTTCTTGTCATTTCCTTTGATTTTTTTCATAAATAAATTAAATACTGTACACTTGTAATCATGATATTTTATAAATTATAAAAAAACCCACAAGATATATAAACAATAATAGAATAAATGGAATGTAAAAATTATGGAATTGTATCTAAGATTTTGGTTTTGTTATAAAATATTACAAATTCACTTCATTTACTAGAAGTTATTATAAAAAAAAGATGTTTTTTCCATTTTTAGTAAATAATAATAATACAATACAGATGCCATTATTAATTTGGCTTATTATACAAAATTAACTATTAACAATTTTTAATAAATTAAGTTATACTTTGTATAGCTTAAATTTAAAAAAATAATAATAATAATGGAAATAAAATTGTATTATAATTTTCGTTGTCTTTTGCAAATAGAGTAAAAGTATTTCAAGAATTTATACCATAGTTTAATAAGGCCTCTAATTCAGATACGGACAATTCCAAGGCAAAATGCTACTTTTGAAATTAAGATACCACGCTGTGGTAACATTTAATTTTATCTATTCTTAAAATATAAATATTTTTAATTTTAATTTGATTTCAAGATAAGACTGAGGTAAATCATTGGTCAATTTTATTGAAATTATATATAATATGTATATAGGATTTGATTTTTATTAATTTTATTCAACTCAACAATTTACTAAATCATTTCTATATTTGACAACGAAAAATTTTAAGGAAACATGATTATCTTTTTTTCGTAGTAAATGCAAAAATATTTTTTAATATACAACAATTTGGTCATCTACCAAAAGGTACTGTAGCTCTTGGAATGAAACTGAAAGAAAAAACTTAAAATTATTAACAAATATATTTCAAATTTTATCATTTCTTCTAGATATATAAAAATAGCAGACCGAGTCTTTTTCTTATCAACATTCTTTTTTAATGATTTAATATTCTATAAACAAGAAGGAAAGTTCCAAGTCTCTTCCTGATAAAGATCATATTACATAATACATATATAATAATATTGTATTGAGTAAGATTGTCCATGGTTTTAAGACATAGATTTACTCAAATTTCCTTTCTTTCAAAGTACATAACAACGAAACATAATCAATTTATTATTATATACTAATCAAAAAAATAGTATTTGCCATAGTAATTTTTGCAAACTATTAGCTATAATTATCATAAACGGAATTATAATTTTAGAATGTTTTAACAAATACCTAATTTGCTTATTCAAGCGCATTTAATTTATTAATTATAATTATCCTTTCTGTGTAACTAATTAATAATATATATTATTTAAATATTTAATGTTTGAAAAATTTATATTCTAAAATTATATTATAATTTATTATATGTTTAATTTATTTTTTAAAATTGTATTTGTAATATGTATGTATATAACATTGTTGGACGGAATGTGTCAGGAGCATTTTGAAAATGCACACAGCTCAAATAACTTTCTTACTATTAGCCCCATTTTTTTACAATTGTCAATATTAATCTTAAGGCTACTTCAAGTATTCTTCTCTTTCATTTTTTTAAGTATATTGAACTTTATTAGTCAGGCACATTATTTGCACATATTGTAAAAATATAATTTATCGCCATTTCAGACCACTAAATTTGGTCCCACATAAAATTTTATTCCGAACTGTTTTCGGTACATTTTTATGAAATTCGCTTATTTGGAGATTTTTCGTTAAAAATTCGTTTGTTTGATCTTTATTTATAAAAATTAACGCTAAATATCATCACTTTCGGTTGATGTACATTGAAGGCATCAACATAACTGCTTTCAATAATGCGTAATGAATTTTTTTTAGAAAACAAAAAAAAATATAAAAATCTTACCATGGTGTGTTACTAAATATTCTATACAGTATAAGAAAAGCTTAAATTACCCCCTCTTCCTTCAATTTTCATTCATCTTACATAGTTTTTGTGAAAGATATAAGCCATAAGAATAAGAAAAAGTTAGATAAAAAGAAAACAAAGCTAGTTGAGACATGTATTATAATTGTTTTTTTTAGCTTATAGAATTTTTCTTCAGCACTGAAACGAAGGATATAAGAATCATAAAAACTGAAGCTTAGTTATATGTTAGGTTTGTTTCAATCATCCTGCTATGGCGAAAATATTGATTAACGCAAGCAAGACTGAGTGAAGAACTGTTTCAGCTTAAGCCGAGGGTCGACCAAAACGAGGACGCATCAAAAACTAGACTCGGTTAGCATGTGTTTAGATCCGACCATCATGAAGTGACAAGTTCGCTTGCGTTACAAACTGACTCGCTTAATTATATGTTCGGAAATGGCCGTGCTGGATGGTCGCATGGAACGAACCTGTTATAAGGCTCTTTTACATTTAAGCCCAAAATTTTTCAAACGTTTTTTTTGATAAGTCATTTTAAGCAATTCTTAGTTCGACACATCCAATTATTGGAAGCGTGGAATGTTTTCTTTACTCAAAGCTGGTAATATATTAACTGGAAATTGTTTATATAAAAAATCGCAAAGAATATTTTGTTTTCATTTAATTCCCCTTGCAACTAATGATTTCAGAATTAAATGAAGAAAAACATCATACAAACTATCTGTTGGGGGGTCAACAATTGGATGATGTTCCATCTATTGGAGAGATGGAAAGTCTTTTAACCATTTTTCCTGGACCTTCAACTACTCTCTTAAATTAGAATCTAACAATTGATTAATAGTAATAACAACCCATCGATTTGGAAAGAAAAAAAATATAGAATAATTATATCTCATTATTATTGGTTTTGGGGGGAAGGTCGTTTAGTAACTTGAGGGAAAGTTTTGTTTATTTTTTTTATAAACAAACTAAGATAAACCGATTTTAACGAAGAATCACAAACAAACGAACTGTATAAAAAATGTAAAAAAAAAAGTTTTTATGTTGAACCAATTTTAGTAATCTCGTTATTAATTCATTACCTTTAACTTGAAAATATGTTTTACGTGCTTTTAACAGGCAAGAATTCATTTTAATTTAATCTGCGGTCACCAATGTTTTAGATAAAAAGAAAATTTTACAACTACCATCAAATAATATATTTTTTAAAACCAGCTATGTGACATATTTAGTCAGCACCAACTTTTTTAAAAATTTAGAATTTTTTCTCATTGTATATTTATTTTAGAATTATGTATGTCCAAATTAAATATATAAATATGAAATAGTACGTTTACGAATATTAATACGTACAATATAATTTGTATCGATTCAAATGTATATTGCATGATTTTCATAAAATTTCCAAAGCACCATTTGTCAACATTTAAAAACATCATAGTTATATATCTTGAAACGTTTCAGTTTGATAATTGTATTCTATATAAATAGAACAATAAAAATAGAAAAAAAATATCGTCATAAATCGACAATATTTTTTTTATCTTTACCGCAAAATATACAATTAATAACTTTGAAAATTTTAAACCTTTAGTAGCGTAAAATCTTGTTCTTTTTACCTAAAACATTAACTGATTGCTACTGATGACTTTTACTAAGCAGATGCGAATTGAATTCGTATACGTTAGAGCATTGTTCTCCACAAATATTACATTTCCATGGATTAGCATCCGAGTGGCAACCCTTATGCAGGAAATAGAGGGTTTGATCTGGAAAACCAATGCCACAAAATGTGCATTGCAACCCATACAAACCACGTTTACTTAATGTTCTCCATACAGATGAATCTGATGGTTGTTCCGGGCCTGTTGATGTAATTATACCATTTGTCGTTGTAGCACTAGAAGGATCGCCGGAGGCACTTTCGGGATTGCCAGAACTTGGTGATATTGTGGCTCGTGAACGTGAAGATGCATTTCGATTAGCCATTTTACGTTTTAAGTCTTCTCGTAGTAAAGACTTAAGTGGAGAAACTTTAATCAATGACGACAGACTACTCGATGTAGCTGTTTGTAACTGAACACTTCCTGATGCTGTTGTTGTTGATAGATTAACAGGTCCATTTACGGTAAGGCCGCGAAGTTTCTGAGGCTCATAGTTTAAGTTTTCGTCAGATTGCGGTTCTTGTTTGATTGGAATAAGACTAATTGATGGTGTAATTGATGTTTCCAAACTGTGATTCATATTGGAATGCATGTGGCTACTGGACGGAGCGTTAGAATTTGAATCGGCTGATTGTGGCGAATTCGGACATTCGCCATTCACACGTTGATTAGATGATTCACCGCTTGGCTAATTGTAAACAATTAATTAAATATTATACTTACAAATACAATAAGTGTATTTCATGTGGAGCATACGAGTAAAACTGTTGATGTTTTCAGTGGTGATATTCAAAAAATTTAACAATCAGTTCGCTAACAGACAATTTAAGTTTTCAATATTTTGATAGCAAGCCTTAATTTTGATATTTAGAGCTCGTTTTGGCACCAACGTTTTTGTTTTAATATACCTATACTATAAATTTTTGGACAAAATAGGAAAAACAATTTTTTTTTTTTGAAACGCCCTACTATACGAGTAGATATAGGGGTAACATAATCAACAATTACTAAAATCGAAAACATCATGGTTTTTTACTTATATCTGCGTCATACAGAATGCCCCAATATTTAAATTGTGCATACCTGAGATGGAGAAAATGATGCTGGAGCATCTGCCATTGAGATTTCTACATGAGGAGTTAAGAAGTGCATGGGAGGTGTTGCATTATCCGCTGATCGAGCACCATTTGATTCCCCTGAATCGCTGTAATTTGTTACACTAACAGAAAGACCACTAAGAGCACTCATAGTTGATGGATCCATCGAACCCAAATGACCCGCTGCTGCTGCAGCTGCGAGCAGTGAGGCTTGACTTCCAGCAGGACCCGGGTTATCCAAATCGATACCGTGTCTAAATAAATAAAAATTAACTTCATGAGTTTTGAATGTATTTAATTCACATTTTTATAGGATAGTTCTGTCAGTTAGTAAAGGAATAAATCAGGAAACCGTATTAACATTCTTAAAACGTAGGAAATAGAGAAGAAAAATATTTCAGGATTTGAATATTAATTTACTTACCCGGCCAATAAATAACCTGGATTGTCCAAATCGATTCCATGTCTAAATAAAATAATGAATACTTTATTTTATTTTTAAAAAAGAAGAATGAAAAAGAAAAAAAAATGAAAATAAGTAGACTATAGGATGGGAGAGACTGGGAACAAATAACTTAATACTTGGTGGGACTGATTAAGTATTGCATTGAACTCACCGATTGAAAAAGTGTACCCTGAGACTTTTCATGGAGCCTGCACGGTAACTGCATAGAGGACATGATTTGACCAAATCATGTTGTCCCACATGTTCGTTTTGGAAATGAGCACGCATTGCGATTTGTCGTTGAAAGCCCCGATTGCATATTGGGCAGTGGTAAGGCAACGTTTTTGTATGTGTTGTAAAATGTTCAGCAAGATGATCTTTCCGGAAGAAACGTTTTTGGCAGACACGACACTCATACGGCTTAACGCCAGTATGTCTCATACGATGCCGTCTCATGTTAGCGCCATTTGAAAATTTCATATTGCAGACATCACATTCGAACAGCTTCCGATGCGGTCGGTCAGGCGGGGGATTGTTGTTTTCAACCAAAGGCTTTACATCGGGTTCCGCTTCCCGGCTATGACATTGTGCCACGTGGGCCAGTAACGCTGACTGACTAGCGGTTTCATAATTATCACATTGGTCACATCTGAGCATTGCGGTTACTCCATCAGCAGAATCATAATTACTGGATGCTGTCACTTTTTCAGCATCGTTTTCATTGTTGGCTTCCTCAACGCGAGCTGCAGCACTTGCAGCTCTTGTTAGATGTCGACTACGAGGACTACGAGTAGTCGTAGGTACAACCTCAACATTGGGACTTGGTTCCGCTGCTCGAGTCCCGCCGGAATCAGCTTCCCCCGCCATATCCTCCATGATTTTACACTTTAAAGTAAATCACCTCCTGCAGAAGGCCTCTTTATTCGAACAATATTTTAGTGGCATTACTAAAAAAAAAAGAAGAAAATTACTTTTAAATTACAATAAAATATAATTCTATGTATTTTCGCAATCCCTTTGAAGAATTTGGCAAAAAAAGTTAATTTCCGTTTTAAAATATGCTCATTTTTATTTTAGCCATATTAAAAGTAAATAATTTTAGTGAAACTCTTGGAAAAATTACAACAAATTGACAAAATATTGAGAAGAGCAATAAATAATGGTCAAGGACAAGAAAAATATCTCGTTATTGTTAAATTTTTAATGTAAATAGATAAAATAAAAACGAAACCTCGGAAAATGAAAGTATTTAGTCACTACAACAAAACTATTTTCCTTCTACAATAATTTAAAAAATATTGGTTAATTTAAAACTCAATATTTTTATGAATTAAGCCATTAATCCATATTGCCATAGCGTCTTCATTATAAATTTTAACAAAATTCCCAAAACAAATCGTGTTTTTTTTTTCGTTTGAGGAAAATGAGGCGGAAAATACATTTTAAATATTGTAGTTTCCTAATTTAATCAATATGATATTTTAAGTGCCTTAACATAATATGACTGATTAGTTTTCATAAATTGAAAATTTAAATGTTTTTGAATTACAGTCTAAAGAAAATATATTCAATATCACATTTAAAATACATCTTTGAAAATGTGTCGTTTTTAACGCCTAAATATCTTTTTAAAGTGCTTTTTTTTCCACTTGCTTCCTGTGTGTAATCGCTAATCTATTACCTAATTTTTGAACCCCTTCCTTCCTGTTGTACAATTTTTCTCAAAATTTGTACACAAACTTAGTTTCAATGAAGAGTAATGAAAATAAAGATTTTGAAACTATAACACCTCGAGATTTAAATTAATAACATAATTTCAAATTCTACTTTTTAGTGTATTTGAAAAGAAGCACTCTTTTTATTCTCATGAAAATTTGTCAGTTATTTTAGGTGACTTTAAAATCTAATTATGTATGTAATATGTATATCTAATACTGTAAAATTTCTGTAATTAAAAAATTAGGAAATATCTAAAATTCACTGGGAACCGAGTACCAGTGCCACATAGAGCGGAGGCCTACCAGATCTAATCGCTAAATTGAATAACTTCTTATGATTTCGTATATTATGATGGTATTTTAAAAAAAAATTGTTTAGAAAACTTTTTTAATGAAACATTGTTATATAAAAAAAATAATTCAATTATTGATACTAATTATTACAAAAATACAAATACATAACTTGGGATACTTGATTTTCTTACTTTTTTACTTATTACTAATTCTATTTCTTTAACTAGATTTTAGGGTGCTGTATGGCTAAAAGATTTTTTCTGTTATTCCAATAACAGTTTTTAAAATCAAAATTTTCAATAACTTAAAATGTCTCTCTACCCGCTTTGAACAAATATTAAAGTTTTTCGTTATTGCCTTTCAAATTTGATCAAAGCATTTTTGAAGACACAATAGCAATTTTAGAACTCCAGATCGTAACTGATACCTCCCACGTCCTTCTTAAGAATTAAATTTCATCTTTCTTTTCTTTTTGTTAGAAAAAAATCGCTTTTCGAAAGATTTTGCTTATGAAACAACTGATAGTTATTGTGTACTAATTACAGACTAAACGTGAATGTGTGATGGTTTGGGCGTAAACTAAAATGTGTCGAAGAAAATAACGGTTTGATGAACAACATCGTTTTCTTTAGTTCTAATTCTCCGGAATTGCTTTTCAGGATTTTTTCCTTTTAATTTTGTTTTGTTTAATCGTTGGCTTGGAAAAGTTTAGTTGGAACTTGATCATTCGCTTCAGATTTGGTATTCAGTAACTACCGATTTTTGTTTTTAATAGAATGAAGATTTGAATTGGGGTTTTTTTTTGACTAAAAGATAAAAGATGAAACTTACCACTACTTGAAAGATTCGGTCTTAAGTTTTTTTTTCTACTTTATATTCTAAAACGAACACTAGGTCTATGAAAATGCATCAATTGTACGTTGCCAAAATCATCTTTCGAATATTTTTTATGGAACATCAGGTGGTAGGTATGGATATGGTTGATATGGGCTATAAATGTAAACTAAAAAGTGGGTAGGTGAACTTAAAAAGCGACAGTTTGATGAGTAACAATTTTTTCAGTACTGGCTTGCTTTTTAGAGTTATTTCTTAGGGTTAGAAAACTCTCTAGAATAAGTTTGGTTGGAACTTGGTCACTAACTTCATCAATTCTATTGGCTTTGTACATGCTTTTAGAGGGAATAAAAGAATTGAGGGTGCCATTATACGTGGCTACAGGTGTATTCATTGGTAGCTTTTTTATTAATTATAGACAGAGAAAAGTTATTGTTTCCGATTATGTATTATTGTAAATGTATAAAAGACTTCAATATCTGCACAAAAATGTTTCCTATTTTATTTCGTACACTTCTAATTACGGTGGTTTTAAGAAAAATTGATATTTGTCTTAGAAGTTTGAAACATATACGAAAACATTAGTTTTGCTCTGCAATCAGCTGAATTGTTAGACAAATGAGTTATATAACATTTTATAATTTAGCACGTTTAAATAGAGAAGCAAAATTTAAATAAAAATTTAACATGCCTCTATATCATTTCTCCTTTATTCTTGCTAAAAGTACTGTCAATTATGACTTGGGTGGCGCTGGCTAACATGCACAAAGAATATCCATTGATTACTACAGTTTTCGTAAATAAAAAGAGCAGCAGGAGATGGATTTTGATAAAACACTATTTGGGTTACCACTAATTTTGAGTTAACACTATTTGAAAGACATGATTTTAAGTTTTTTCCACTATTAGGTGCTAAAACTACCACACTTCAACAAATGCGTCGATTGAACATGAAAGACGATAATGCAAAAAATAGATAGTAATTGTTCACACTAAAATATGATATTAGTTGACACTTTAACAGTAAAACCACTTGAACTCAGATTAACAAAATTTACAGGGTCAACAAAAATAGTTTGAAGTTTAATGAGACTTGTAATAAGTTCACAATTTATGAAATTATTGCCTTAAAGAAGTTTTCGTTCAGTTGTAGATTTTTAACAATGTTTAAAAGTTGATACAAGGCTTGTTCCCTATGAAATTAAAACCATACATTGTACAGTACAAGTCATGCGCAATATAAAAAACATAACTTTTTTGTCTCATATTTGCAGTCAGATAAAAAAAGAAACCTTTACTTTGCTTATTCTGGAGTTATGTGATTTTACTATTAAACCATTAAAATGTACAGTTATTTGTGTGTTTAATAGAAGACCTTACTTATGAGTTTTTTTTGAAAATTATTAGTTTCAAAACTGGTCGTTATTAAAAAAAAATTCTATGATTAAGTATCTCCTACTTGATTTATTTAAAAAAAACAAATTAACGAACAAAAACGTGAACATATTTAGGGTTAAATGACGTTATAATGTTGATCACGGTTCGATCTCGATCTGGTAAAATGTTGTCAAATAAGAAACATTAATCCCTATTCCGTAACACTTGTCACTTGTAAAGTGAGACGACAGTTCAATTTTGTATTGTCGCTTCACGACAAATGTCGTGTATGTGACGATAGGACGGAATAGACCCAAATGTATACATCCATCTATCCTTAACAGTCAAGTTCTAACCGAATCGTTACAAATAGTAAGAATTCACATATTATTGTTTCTTACTTTACAGTATTTTATTAGACCGGGATCAACGTTACAGTGAAGATTAACCCTTAAAATACGCCACTAGTGTTACGTTAAATGTATTTAAAAAATATTCACACAACAATTTAATGCAGAGAGACTAAAATATCTACTGGCATTAATGTAATATATATAAAATTGAAATCTACCGTAAGACAGTAATATTTCTTAAGACAACCAAAATTAAACATTTATTTTTAATTCTGTTACTGATAATATTATCAAAAAGTTCCGTATTATCACGTTTAAGGTCTTTAAAAGTCTTAAGAACTGAAATTGATTATAGAAACTATTTATAAAAAAATGCAAAAATTATGCAAAGTACTTACTAATTTTTTTAACTTATTAGCTAAAAAAATGTATATATATTTTCCAACACATTGAAAGTAGTATTATAAGTAATTTTACTCATGATGTTATTTAAATAACAATTTTATTGATAATTAATTAATGTTATTTAAGATTAAATATTTCTCTCAGTCGAGTGTTAAAATGTTCTTATCAAATTTGATAATGATAATAAATTCAAAATTGGCAAAGTAAAGAAATTAAAAAAATATTATGTGTTAAATTGTAAAAAATACTAAATGTTTCAAAATCAAAATTTTCCTTTTATTGGTTAATTTAGGCAAGAAATGTTTTTCAATTTTCACCGAATATTTTAAGAATTTTCCTTTAAATAATATATAAGTTATAATTTGAAATTAAAAATAGACAAATACATGAATAAATTATACGATTGACTGTTATTTTTGTGATAAATAACATCACTTATATAGGCTACATTAAAAACCGTTATATTTCCATTAATTATTGCTAAAATATGAGCTAGAAACGAAATTCATTAAAATGTTAATAGGTCAAGATATAAATTTCCTAAAAATATCCTAAAAACTTCCTATTTCAATATTGCATTCGCTTATCAGCTTGATAAGATTAACAATAACAAACCTCGTTATAAATGCATTTGGTAAATAAAGCAGTTGCCACAATTTATTTGTAAAATATTTTAACTTTCTAAACGTAATTAAAACGAACAGGAACGAATCCCATGTACGCCACTGATATATTCTGGTTTAATTATCATCACTTTTCTAATTATGCTGACTTACTGATTTCTGATAGCCTTATGGCTTTTCACAATTTTTCTATTCATGTGGTACATGCACACACACATACACATAACATTCGATTTTAAATTTCATTCAATTTGTTTTTAATGAAATGTTTTTAGTTCAACGTATTTCTAGCTGTGATAATAATAATGATAATATGCAATAATGTGACCCATTTTCAAACGGAACTAAAAACCTGTACACGTGGAAATATGTTAGTCTCAAATTATATTTAAATGTTTCATTTGCCACACAAAATTTAATTCTTAAATGCACGTGAAAAATTTAATTGTTAAAAAAATTTAATTTTAATTACTTGAAAATGAACACAGTCGTTGTTGCTTTAATCTCACACATTGATGCACTTAATTTGAAAATTTAAAACATCTTGATTTTAAAACACCTGTTGATGGTGTAATTACTATGAAATTATTTTTTTTTTTAATTTAACGTTTAAGGGTATTAAAAATATTTTTTTTCTCTTAGCGGATTAGCAGAGGTTTAATATATTATGTTAAGACGAAATGTTAAAGAATTTCAATTGATTTCGACAAAACTCGCTTCTGACTTCTACCTCCATTCCGACCTATTTCCTGCAAACCACAAAACGTAACTGTTAATTCGCAACGATACACTTTCGAAAGAAATAGTGCGAATGATTGTAAACGATGTTTCTGATGATAAATAAACGAAGGGGGTCACATGTACTATACTAGATGCGTTATTATAAACATTTTAAAGTTCGTGGCCAATTTATAAGCAAAAAAACATCAACACCATTATTTTACTATAATCATAAAAAATTCAATTAGAGGAATCAAAATTAGGCCATAGTTTCATATAATTTTTTTTTTAAATACCATTCAAATCGAACACTCCCATATTTTCAAAATGAACCGCTATTTTTCTCGTCAACGTCAACACAAAATAGTGCAGACCATTTATATTATATGGTCGTATCGTAACTGTCTTTCTACCTTTTTTATATTCACGGGATATATCAAATGATTATATTTCAGAGCAGAAAACTGAACATAGCCAAAAATATGTTAGGCTCAAATATTCATTTGATATAATTATAATTAAAAACACCATAATATTGATTGAAGCATACATACAATTAAGTGGGATATAATATAAAGAATCAAAAAAATGTGCACTAGTTTATCAAAGGTTGGATGTCTCTCTTTTTGCCAAATTTTCACATACACACACATTGGATTAAAATAATAAACTTGTACACGTAACACATATGATTGAAATAATAAAATTGGTTAAAACACTTACATAACTAATAAAATAATTAAAAACAATAACATTAAACTAAAGGAATGTGAGAATTTCGTGAAAATTTTGTAGCACTTGTGTGTCTTGCTTCTTAAGTTATGTTTGACCGCTTTTCGGCCATTGGAGTGTTTTACTTACGACGTCTGACCTGTTGTGAATGTAGGGTATTTTAATAGCCTACACAAAACAAGGATGGCAACTTTGAAATAATCAATTTTGACTGTAGCTGTCTTTGTTAATAATAAGCCGTTAGAACGGATGGTTTTGATAACATTGGGATGTCTACAAACGGGACATGAGTAGGTCGCGCCAGTGACTGCTAGCGACACGCTTGTGTTAGTTCCACGTTTATGGTTGGTTTCTGGACACAGGTTGGCTTCGTTGGCTTTTCCATTGACACACACCTGTCGTTTCATTACCTATCCTCTTTCTACCTGTTCCACTACAACAGCAAACCTCAAACTTTTCTCGTCGTTGCTCTTTGTTAGTAAAATTTTATTTTAAGTACCACTAGATCTATTCCTGTATCTTCTTATCATAATATATTTGTACTACGTGTATATTAGTTCAATAAAACATTAAATTGTTAAGTCATATAAGCGTTGGTTCAAAGTAATTACTGATTACCCCAATTTATTTTTAGTGCATGTGTATTTAATAGTCAAAACACATACATAGGTACACCTTGCATGTATCATACCTATCATACAATGATTAAAACAATATAGGTACAGCTCCCGAATTATTTAAAGCTAATGCACGTTATAAATTAGCTTAGGTAAAATTATGTTATAATTCTAATATCGTTTTTAAATATTACGTAATTTAATCTACAAATTTGGTTAGTTAGTATGATAAAAAAATCTAAACGAAATAAGTATTTAAAATGATAACTATTTAATGATTAAATATATAATAAAATTCTTACTACAGTCTTTAATAATAATTTTATTTAAATAGTTACTATAAGTTTGCCAGTTTTTTGTATGAATTAGGAATAATAAAATATTAATTATTGAAACTAAATGTGCGTAAACAAGTCTTCACTGACCAAAGAGCATATCGGTCAAATGTCCGGTGGTCCGGTCTGGTAAAGGGTTGTTTAGCCTATTGATTGATTTCCTACATTAAGAAAATTATATATCTTATGGGAACGTCACTAAAATGCCCGAGCTGCTTTTAGGTCCCAGCCCAGGTTTAATTTTAATTTCCTAAATATTATCTAAATCTTATTTATTTTTTATTTCTTATAAGGGCCCCTTTATTCTACGTGCTGCAACGTGAAATATGCCGTTCTATTACACCTTAAATCTACATAAAATAATAAAAAACTGTTACCTCTTAAATATGCAATCAAAAATAATTTTAGTATGAGAGAATAATTACCCAAAGAACATTCTGATAAGTTGTAATAAAAAGTTGATTGATTAGAGAAATACAGCTTTTGATATGGAAATCGTGGCCTTGGTATATTTTTCTAATTTTCCTATTTACCGGCAATCTGCTAGATTGCATTACAAGGGAAAGATAAAGTAACTGTGATTATGTCTACAATTTCTGAAGCTAAGAATTCTAGATTTACTTATTATTGATAACGAAAATGTGAATTATTCGGAATCGTTTTCAAGACTTTTAGGATTTTTATGTAATTTCCTTTAGAGAATTTTATATTTTCTGTGTCAAATTTTGTGCCTCCGAAATGCTTCTGAGCTAGGCCTAGGTATGCCTCGAATACCGATAGTGTAAATTCACGACTATCTCTTATAACAGTCGCTAAAATGACTTCATTATAATTTATAAATATTTTTAATATTTTTAGGTTCTTCATTTTGCCTATAAATCAGAACAGTACAGTCATTCTTCTATTTTACGTGTTCATTTTGTTTGTCGAGGTTCTGAATATTTTGACCTATGATTTAAATTACCTACAAACATATATACAAATTTTTTTCTCGTAGGAGCAATGGTTAACAACCTATTTTAACAATAAGAGCGACAACAAATAAACTATTATATAGGTATAGATATACTATATTTACTTTACAAATATAAATATATACTATACTCCTAATCCATCCATTTTTCTTCGAAAGCTATTCTGTACGTTTTTTAAGAGCATCAAATTTGTTTCAAATTAAGCCCAATCGAAACTCTGCACGTCAATGGGTTTCCGAGTTACGGGACTGAAAATAAGCTAGTTTTTTTCAAAAATTGAAAATTTTAGTTTTACACTTTTTTTGGATTGAAATTGCGTCGAAACCATTGATCCTACGAGAAAAACTTGTATATATGTTTCTACCTAAGTAATTTAATTAGCTTTAAACTACGTGCAAAGCAGGGTTTGTAAGCCTCGTAGTTATCTCAAAATCTTTAAAAAACAATGAATTGCATTTTCCCAGAAATGTACCTAAACACGTTTTGTTGCATGAATTGATTTTTAAGCATTTATGATCCCGGCTGGACTCATCTACATTGCCAGTCGGCAAGATCCTGCTCCCGCAGAGCTACTAAAACACCTCTCTTTTAAATGCAAGAAGGGGTGCTGACTGGTAACTGCAGTTGTCTGAAAGCAGGGCTTAGATGTTCTGCTGTGTGCTATCTGCTCTGGGGAAATCTGGGCAATACTGCAATGACGAGAACGATAGTGGCTAGCCTCAAATAAACTCTGACGTTCCACCAATACTGGAGTGCCCAGCAAAATTCGATTTTACCTTATATGGGTTCTCTACAATTTTGAGAGAACAACGATTTTTACGGGCCCTGCTTTGCTTTTAATTTAAAGCTAATTAAACTGTCTACAAATTATATTCAATAAGTTCTGCTCGTAGGATCAATGGTTTCGACGCAACTTCGATCTAAAAATGATCTAAAACTAAAATTTTCAATTTTTGAAAAAACTGGCTTATTTTCAAAGTGCCGTAACTCAGTGACCTATTAACGTGCAGAGCTCCGGTTGGGCTTAATTTGTAACAAATTTGATGTCCTTTAAAAACGTGAAGAATAGCGCTCAAAGAAAAATGCATGGATTAGGAGATACCGATATCTGAAACAAGTTTAAAATTTTCACGGTTTTCCTCTATAAAAATTTTTCTACAACTTTTTGAGAGTTGCAAACTTGAGAATACATAGCTCTAATGGGTCCAAACAACATACCAAAAAATAGAAATACATCATGTTTTGTTAATTTATTGTTGATTTTGACTATTTTGACCTATTATATAAAGTAGCTACAGAAAGGTATAATAAAATAATATGAAATTTCAGAATATAGGATATTCATTAAACCAATTAAATAATTGTTAACTTACGTTTCGTTTCATTATTTAAGCTTGTAACTATTAAATTATGAATTCAAACTAAGAAATATAGGTATAATGTGCGAAATTTTTTCACTAAACATACTTTTGTACCCAAAATACACATCCATTGACTATTTTAGATCTGAACTCTAAGTACGAGTATATCTAAGTTTTCCCTTATTTAAAATTTACATTTTTATATTTATTTGAATTTGTCAGTTACATATTTGCCTTTTAACTAATGCGATTCTAAATCTGTGCATATCGCCTATGCATATGCATAAAGTATACATGAAAATATTCCTCACATACAATGTGCATACGATAGAAAAGTTATAAATAATTTAGGTTGAAAGTAAAGTATTTTACTTCTTCATTTGTACAGATGTTTTAGTTTAAGAAAATAATAACATGTTATAGTTATCTTGTTTAAAATAAAATTAATTAACGTTCATCAACCCTTGTTTGTTCGAATGCGAGTGATTTCTTTTTTCTTATTTACAATTAATTTATGCAACTTGATTTAAGAATTCAAGAGATCGATTTAATTATTTATTTACCGTATGATTAAACCATCCGAAAAATAAATTTTCAATTCGAAAAATTTGCTTAAATTAAGATCCTAACGATTTCACTAATCTATTAGATTAATTCAGTGACTCATTTGTTAATGCGGTTTTGTTAAGTAAAATTTAAGGCAGTTCATTTATAACAATTGGAACTTTACATTTCGAACGATGACAGGGACTAAAGGAATAATTCATGGAGTGGTAAAGTTATATTATCTATATATCATATGATATAGACAATGGTGTCCAGTACTTAGAATTTTTCTAAGGACACAGCATATGATGCTATTATAACGTTCAATTCTTAATTTTAACAAGAAAGAAAATTAATTTGTAATATTTTACCTACTCCCCTTTTATCTTAGTGTTATTATATTATGCTTCTCATTCTTCGAAATCAAGATCAAATTTTTGGTAGTTAAAATTCTAATTAACAAATAAGTACCAATTTTTAAAACTTCAACTTTCAATGGATTAATAGAAATCGTAATTACATCAATCATTGTTTCATATTCAAGTTAAGATATTTTTTGTAAATAAATAGAGGGAACTTAATACCTTGTTTCAATTGGAATAAACTAAAATACTAATTAATAAATTGATATGTCGATAAAATGGGACATTTTTTCTACGAACAGCTTATAACTAACTTATTTTGTTTTGTATTTGATTCCATTTAATTCCCATTTCTTTTCAGACAATTTTCCTTGTTAATTATAGAAAACTAAAGTAGCATTATTAATGTGAGGAGTCTAGACATTTTATGAATAACTCATTTACTGGAAGCGACAAAGTCATTGTGGTCATCCTGTTAGTTACAACTGGAACATCGTTACGTTAACATATAATATATGTACCTACTATTGAGACCCAGACATTGTTTGAAACAATACTTTGTCACGTATTAAACTTAAAACTGCTGACACGATGAAGCCAATTCGTCATTTATTTTCTATTAATTTTATTACAGTACTTATTTTATAGTTTGTTATTAGATCCTCACATACTTTTGTCTAACTGCATTTCATGCTGACTTGCCACTTACTTAATGCAAAAAACTTATTTCTCAAAAAAATAAAAAGTTATTTTAACTAAGCATTTTGATTTAATATCCCATCTTTACGGCATTTATCTCATGGTAAAAAGGTTATTTTTATTATTTATATTTTATATGCAGCTATTCGTGCAATCGTATTATTTTATGTTAAATTTTCGGATTTTACTTTAAAGTACATCAATTTGATTTCGTTTGCTCTTTACAAAAGTTTATCTTGAAAAAAAAAATAGAAAACAGAAAAATTGGTAGTCATCTCATATAAAAGAAGCCGGTCGTAATAAAAGATATTTTAAACAATTCTTTTACTTTGAACCACACAACAAGTGGAACTTTCTATCTTTTAAAAATAAGCATGAAAATAAAAATTCTTAATTAAAATTAACTTGATTGGTAAAAAATTATCAGTTGTACTAGTTTTACCGATTTGCCAATGATAGTTACCTAAATACAAATATAAAATAAAAATGTTGAGGTTCTCTGTGTCTTCCTTAACATATTGTGAACATTTCCCTTGAAGTTTTCGAAACCTGGCTGTACCACCTTAAGGTGGAATCTACCTGTTTCGAGTCCAGGTATCAAGTTGAAGACACAAGCAGGTGCTTTTCATTCTATCGAGATAATATAAAAAAGGGATAATGATCACAATACATTTATTTAACCTTGTGAGTCTCCCTCTTTTGCAAAAGGGAAACGCGTGCCCACATACACATACATACATGGACAGTGTCTGGCCTGTCTGACTTATTATATAAGAACCCTTGGCTTTTTACGCTCTTTTGGAGGCTCAGATCGAATGACTCAATTGTACTAAAAACCACTCGAAACTTGTTTTTTGTACATACACTTCCTCTTTTGTCCTAACGAACTTTTTTAAGATTTTAAAATGTATCCAATTTTATATAAAAATATATTCTTTATAATTTTTTTTTACAATACTTTATAAAATTTTGTTTTAGAATTTTTTGTGTCTATTGTTTAATTTCAAATTAAAGTACCAATATTTTTTATAATTCAATTATTATTAAAAATAAAATAAATAAATTAAATAATTAATCGTTTACATAACTAAGTTTTTTTTTATATAATACAATTAGAGCCTACGTAGGTACTTTCGGTCATGTTATTAAATTTCTAATACTGTCAACATTCTAAAAATATATAAACATCTTCCAGTGGTTTATGAATGAATTTAAATTTAACAGTATTTTTACAATAAAATTTCCAAAAATTATGTCAACCTTATACTAATTAATTAACCTGATTTAGACAAATGTTTGAAAGAGCATGGGTGGACAGTAGCTTAGATAATTAATACGTACGGGAATGTAGAAGTTCAACGTTAAAATATTGATACTATAACTATTAATAAATCTCAGTTTAAAGCTTTAATGTAATTTGCTATAAAATGCTATTTATTTATAAGTAGGTATGTTCTATTTAAATATACCTAAGATACTTTTTGAATGAAATGAAACAAATCCAAATCAACTAAATTCATTGATATAAAATACGCAAGAGTCGTTTATGAATGTACAAATTTTTTGGCATCTGCTTTTGCAATACGATGTCGCGTACCAAATTGAATTTATTTTTTGGGAGATAAATGTTATTTCATGAAATTAACTTGCAATGAATTATCAACATATGAATCAAAGTGCAACATGGATTTTATGATTTTATAATTTTAGATAAAATCACATAAAAATTAAAACCTTTTCTTTCACTTAAGAAATAACTAATAAAAACTTAGATGTAGATAAAATTTCAGAAGTTATTAATAGGGGTACTTTTATTCGAAATGAATAGGAAAGTCACTACGTATATACTATGTATGTATTTATATTTTTTTATACTCAAAGGAAGCAAATGTTAAGGAAAATATATTCTTGTTTATTTATTTTTTACATTTAACTAGAAAGGTTTGTCAGAAAGATCTCGATCGTGCAATCAATTTACTTTGAATAACTTTCGTAGATACGAAGTTAAGTCTAGAAGTAAAGAAAGGGAATAATAAATAAAACTGTGTGTAAGCGAAATGTATATAAAAGTAAGAAAAACAGCACAACCTACCATTCTTCCATTTCTTATATAATGTGTACACTGTACAGACTGTACATATATAAACTAGATACGAGTATTTCCCTCAATAACTAACAGTAAATAAATAAAGCACATTCGGTTAGTTCAAGTTTTGTTTTCTTGAAGATTTCTTTTTATATTACCACAGGATAAATATATTGTTTTTAAGGCGTTTTTAAATGTATTTATAATTATAATCAAATTTATTTTAATTTGATATCTATATTAAACATATAGTAAACTATAATAAATAATTCAATTTAATTGCCAAAAAAATAAAGTTATTTTCTTTATATAGGTACTAACGGCTATATCCGTTATTTCGTTCACATAAAATTTGACTAACAAAATAAACACAATTGCTGTCTTAAAATTCTTTCTCTGTCAAATATTCTTACCATGACGAGCGAAACTCCCTAAATCCCCTTTTTGCAAAAAGTAGAGTCACTCCTGAAGTAAATGTTGTAAATTTACAGAAATATTAGTACTTACAAGTATATAAAAATATACTTTGTATATAAATCTCTATAGAAGTTTCAAAGTGTAACTTTAAAACGTTATCCTTACTATGAATAGCCATAGTCCTATTGACTGATCTAGTAAAAATATCTATCGATATCAAAAATAGTACATAAGTAATGAGAAAAAGAAACTTCGAAACAAATATGAAAAATTAACAAAACAAAAAAAAATAACTGCATACAAAAAATGACAACAAACGACATACATATTATCTAACACTAAAAAAAAAATTACTATTTAATCAAGAAGACAATGTTCTATTATAGAATTACATACGTACCAACAACATAAAAGACTCAACCCCTTTTTTGAGCTACTTAGGCGTAGAATTTCAATACTACTTGTGGCCCCTGTCCATTCAGGAAAACTTTTTAGTACATAATATACATTTATTTTTGTATAACTCTATAATTTTGAAATAAATTTCAAAAATGATTATAAGACGATGAGAAGGGAGCGTCGTTTCATCCTTTTGTATCCTGCTGTAATATCATGCTACGGCTCGGACTCTACATAACACAGTGAAAAACCTTAAAACAAAAAATCACAAGTCTGCTTGAAAATCAAAATGAATATTTAAAAAAAAAACAACACGATGTTTTTCCTCCATATCGCTGCTTTTTTTCCGCATCATTGATGCATTGTTATATCAATGTTTAACTAATTACGTTAGTATATTAGTATTATTGTTATTATTTCTAGTGCCAACTATGTACAATGTTAGTATAGGCAAACATATATACAAAACTCAAAGATTATTGCCTACACCAAGAATTACAAGAAAACGTACGTTATTATGTAAAAGTTATTTATTTTTGAAAATTGACAAAAATTAATTATATTATCTGAAAGTTTACATGGAAAAATTGGTGTAAAAATTTAGAAAATTTCAAGAAAAAATCCTTAATTTTGATTTATTTATTTCATAAATTTCATAAATATCGATTGAATAACTTTCTACACTTTTAGAGCTAAGCTGATAGCTGTTACAGTATGTTAATATATTTAATTAATTACAAATTTACTTATCTTTACATATTATTGGTATTATATAAATAATTTTGTTATAATATTATGTTTCTGAATTTATAAATGAAATATAAATCTAACACTTTTTTTAAGAAAAATATTCATCTTATTGAAATTAATAATATCAATAAATAATGAAAAAATAATATTGGAACATATTTCATCTACATTATATCTACAATGACATTTTCATTAGAAATTAATTGTTTACGTACTAAATTATAACGTCAATATTTTTATTTGACTTTTATGAATAAAGCATTTATATCAGGTGTACCTAAATTATTATAATATTATATAATATCGTTATAATTATAAATGTAACAAACTGTATTTAAAATTTCATTTGTTTTTCCTCCTTAATTGGCTATCAGGATCTGGGTCCTTTTATCCAATTTGGTGGTTGGAATTAAAATTTCAATTGAATAGATATTTTCACTTGTATAATTTTTCTAGGCTAAAAATTTTGAAAATTATACTTTATATTGCTAATAAGTAATAACAATAATAAGGAGAGGTACATACAATCATTTGTGCTTTTTTACAAATAATAAAATTCATACAATCGTTTGTTTTAAAATTCCTACTTATTTCGGAGTCACTACAAATCCAAATGGCAAGCCTAATTTCAAAAATAAATACATACTATCTTTATATCTACGTTTCTAATTACATTTACTAGTGCAAATACTTTATGAATGTGTATTGTAAACACCTACATTAAATGTAGGTATGTGCATTAACTCATACACATATATTATGTAAATGTAGTTTTTTTATTTAACTCTTAGAGGATTAAAACAATCATAAATAAAAATAAAAGCTATTATTAAAAATAAATATTTACAAATATGGATTAATTAAAATTTGTTTGTTTATTATTTTTTTAAATTAAACGTTTGTGATTTAATCATTTGAGATGATTTTGTCGTTCGCTGGAATATTCGTTGTTGTTGAATTTTTATCCTCGATATAAACATTTGCAACTCTTTTCGAATTCGTTTTTGAATCTTTTTTCACTAAAACAAAAAAAAAGTATACAAATTAATCAATATTCTTAATAATCATGAAACTAAATTGTAACTTATTTAACGTGTGCAAGTTATTAAAGTATGAGAGTAAAAGTAATCATCTAAAAGTTCAAAACCTTTACTGAATGTAACCATCAACTATGCGGTTACAAAGAAAAAAGTTAAATAAATATAAGTAGGTACTCGGTACGTATTTCGTGAAAATATTTCACTGAATCTCAAACAAAAAAGTCTATAATGAAGATTGATCTTTTTTTTTCTAAAGTGATTTTCTTAAAATTATTTTCAGATATTTTATGAGTTTTATTTCCGTTGCATGCTATGGGCGCTGTAGAACTTTAATATTCGTTTTATGGGAGTTTAATATGATGTTTCTAATATGTATATCTGCTATTTCTTAACGCTACTTCCTTATTGTGTAGTTGGTGTAAGTTAGATAGTCATAAATTTTATTATTATGACGGTTATAGTTTTTCGTCTTAAAACTTCTACTCATTTTATGAAATCGATTACTTTCCAAATTCCCCGATGAACAAAATTGCATTTTATTAAAAAAAATCGATTTTTTAGTTGATTAAATATGAATTAGGGACTTAAAAGACTTAAAGGGACTTAGGAAATTTATGTACTTAAATTATCTAACACATTTAAAAGGAATTTGTAACCCGTCTTTATAATAATCCGTAACAAAATATTACACTCTTTTCATTTTTAAGTTGTATGTAATTTTTTGAAAATGAATTTATGGTGATCCAATATAAAAAACTGTAACTTTCTCATAGAAATTCACCAAACCAAGTAACTGGCTACTTATATTATGAAATAGAATGAGCTTGATATTATGATTCTAAGGCAGTGGTTCTTAACCGGTGCACTGCGGTGCATCAGTGCATCGCAAGCTTATTCCAAGTACACTGCGAAAAAATTGATAAAAAACTGGAAAACCCACAAAAAAGTGAAAACCGAAAAATTATGAAAGCCAATGAAAAAGTTAATGTGATTTCAATTTAGTCGAATCAATTGCACGTATGTTGAAAGCTGATCATCTCACTGTCGTATTTTAGGTCTCTTTTTAGACGACAAAACGAGGGTAATTTTTTCAAAAATTCGATTTAATATTTTTAATATCGGCAAAGCCAAATTTGGCTCAATTCACATGTTTGGAAAAAAAATTTTTTTAATTTTTACTAGTTCTCAATGGATTACATCAACTAGTAAATGCGTTTTGTTTAAAGCAATTCAATCCAGCATAAAATTATTAAAATTAATAATGCATGCTCTAAGAAATTAGCTTCAAAACGTTTTCTGTCTCCTGTAAAATTCTTGAAAATGGATTGAGTTGGTTTTGAAACTTATCGCCGCAAGTGTCATATTAAAATATGTAAAAAAAATTGTTTGCAATTTTGTATGTAACTATTTTTTTAAATAAGTAAAAAAATTATGTCTACATATTTCATTCGAACTCTTAATTTTGGTGCAGCGCCACTTTTTCCCATGATCAAAAATGCATCGCGACTAAAAAAATTTCTATCGTTTAGTTTCGATAAAAATGAACGAAACTTGCAGATCTTATTTTCGCGCGAAAACTGCCTTAAGAAATGTAATATTCAAATCATTTAAAGAAGAAGTCTCAATTTCAGGTTGAAACGTTGTGCGATGCAACAGTAACTGATATTGTAATTAACCATCAATCTGTTCTCATTCTTATAAATATTACAGAAAGTTATCGTTTACAGTGGATGTGAACCTCAACAATTATTCAAATATTTCAAAGTCCATACCTTGCATAACAATTGATAAATATTTCCGTTTAAGTCAATTTAGGAACATCATAACATTTTTTTTTTTGATCCATATTGTTATCTATATCTATCTACATACATTGTATATAGATATATATATATTCAATTTCATTTTATTTATATGTATATGTATATACATAACATGTGTTTTCTATGAGTTAAAATCATTCAGGAACTTTATTTCATCCTTGCCAGATGTTTGCGAATATTTTGGGTCATTTTTAAATAATTTGCGATTTCAGCTGTGTTACTATAATTAAAACCGGTGGTATTCCACAAATAAGATCCTAAACAAAAAAAGTAAACAAATAAAAGTATATATTTGGATCACAATAAAATAGTTACAAACTGAAAACTTCATCCGTAATTTATAAAATAAATTATTAGAATAGAAAATATAGTTAATACGAGCTATTTCTGTATGAACAACCTCACTGATGTGTGCCATGTTACATTTCCTGTTAAACTTCCGCTAAATCTCTCATCTAAATTTTACCTACATGTCTTATTAGAAAATTAAGTAAAATTCCAAAGCAGAGCACATAATACCCCGATGAAAGATCTTCCTTTTGAACCCTAATTAAATGAGACTTAAATGTTGTGTTTCCCTGCATACAAACTAAATAGGGTTCTACAGACCATTTCTTTTGGTTTTAAATCTTATTATTGAAATTTTGTCAAAGAAAATAATACCTCAAAACAAAATTTTCAAGTTAGTTTCATTTATGATATCATATTATTACAAAAATACTTTTTCTATGTCAGGTTACCATTTACAAGCGATAAAAAAATTGTCAACAGACAAATATGGTTATTGAGGGTATTATTAAACTAGTTTTGTGATTAATTTAGTAAGTGTAAGAAAAAATTATGGCGTAATTTTATTGAACTTCAAGGTTTTGTAAAGGTATAATACATAGGCTATACTCGACAAAAAAGTTTTTCCAGTTAAAAAGAATTCATTTAAGCTTTAAAACAACAATACATGAAACGATACATTTTATGATTTTACTGTCAGCACAACAAACGATTTACATATAGGTAAATATGCAGAGAAAAACTTTGATTTACGATATCATATTATTAGAAGTGTGTGTGCTTTATGAATAAACATAGTCTTCGTTAAGCTATACGTTTCATTCATACATAAATAATGTTTCATTTTGCAAGAATTGTTAGCAGGTACCAACACAATTCACTATTGTACTTTATTTGTATTTTTTTAATATTGCTTTTTCGATAGAAGTAAAAAACATAACATACATGTTGATGTTATATTTTTTATGGGTAAACGAAATAGGCTTTTGTTCATGTAAAAAATATAACTGCATAAACCAGGGATTAGCAAGATTTCGTGAGCCGCATGTGGTTCTAACTAAGGTGTTTGTGGTTCTCTCAATAACTTCAGATTCGTGAAGAAAGGAACCATTAGCAATGTGTCTAGAAAAACCTCTACGAGAAAAATTTGGATATTTTAATGATATCAAAGAATTTTAAAAAATTGGATAGTTATATACAAAAAGTTAAAATTGAGACTAAGATCGACAAAAAAAGACTACTGAAATTAAAAAATGTTGTATGTGCAATACCAATAATCAGAAATGCAGAAATAATCAAGGGAAAGCAATGCAAATATGCATAAAAATACTCTGTATATCAAATATTTACAGAGCCATCTTATACTATCGTTATGTGTATACGTCACTTTATTTTGCTTCACTACCGCGAGTATCGAAATATTTCTCTTTCTCTTTACGTCGTCTCTTCTTTCTCGTGTAACAAAACGAAGCGTTTTGAAAATTTCAAACTCAATTTTCGTCCAGTTATCAATTATAATTTTCTAAAATCCATTCCTATAAATTTAATCAAAACCCACTTATTATTAGAAATAGTGGAGCATCATGAATTGTATCACGATTGTCTAAGTACATAAAGTTTCTGTCATTCATACATTTATAAATATCTAGAATTCAACGAGAATCGAACCGAGAACCACTGACGTATGGAGCGAAAATGTAGTAGATCTTACTGTTACACCACTAAAGGGACCACCACAATAAATACAGAAATTAGTTATTACTTATTACAACTTAAAAAAATATGGTAAAGTTTTATAGTTGGCCAATTTGACAAAAAAAAAAAAAAATTTTTATGACTTTTAGAGCTGACAAAATTTTCAAAACAAAAACTTAGAAAAGCCTAAAAAATAAATTTTGTTAAATAAAAAAATGGACCAAAATAAAAAAGCTAAATTATATTTTACCTTCAAAATATTTTTTTTTCAATTTACTCTTAATTGAGTTTACGTTGCTGAATTTGAGTTTAAAATTTATTAGATATTTAATTTCATAAAAAACGCTTCTTTTATAAATCATGGATGTAAGTTGCAAATCAAGAACTTGGTAACTACAAAATCTTGGTAACTAAATTCACGAGACTCCATTATTTCTATAAAAACCATTTTCGTAAAAAAAAATTATACAAATTAAAAAAGAAACATTAAAAATAAAATAAAACAGCTTTATCAGGATGTAATAGTTTCAATTTTCAATAGGAAATCTTAATGTAGACTTAAAATCTTAATAGATACAAATTTTGATAGTCCCAATTCCCGGTAGTGGAAATTGTCGGTCAATTATTCATTTTAATGTTAATTTATTAAACTTATTGAAGCGTTATCTAACAACCATTCTTAGGCGGCTGTACTGAGTACCAATGCCGTAAATTGTTCTTAATAAAGTTCAAGAGAATTTGGAATTTGGTATAAGCTCGGAAGTTTTATATTTCTTTACAGCCAGTACAATATCAAGCATGCGAATATTGTATGATTGTATTTTTGAAATAATAATTGATAAGTATAAGATAGTATAAGTTGTGCTTTATTATAAATTTATGAAAAAAATATTTTCCGAGCATAATTTTCATCTATGGAAACTCTCAGCAAAAACACAACTACTGAAAAAATTAAAAAAAAATATTCAAACGTTCTTTATGTTAAAAAAAATGTTTTTAGAAAGATTTTCCAAACTTAAATCATGGTTTTGTTAAGTTAACTTACCAAAAAAACATATTATATAAACATGGCACACATATACGAATATGTATTACTGACATTTACCAATTGTGGTTTTCAACCAAAACAAATAAAACGCCCAAAATAATATTTGAAGCCATAATTTTCCGAAAAAATCAAAATATTTATGATGAACTCAATTACTTATTTTCTTTATACACTTATAAATTTTCAGCTCCACATTCGAGAGTGATTTGTAATGTCTTAGTGGTCTTAGTGATGGAAATATAAAACTAACAATACATTTGATGTGAAATTAAATATTGGTTTTCAATCATTAATTACTTGAAAATTTGGTATAGAACACAAAACTTAAGTTTAAATTTAACAGTTAAAAATAAACTTTTGAACCTTAGGGCATAGACCATTTCCTTAAAATCATGCTTTTTCTGTTAACTGTTTATTATTACAATCAAAAAGAAATGAAAGATGTAATTAATCAAACTGTAACAATAAATATACACCAAAAAATACAATGGAACGATGATAGATGGTTACTAAAAGATTTACTAATAAAAATATTTAAATTTTATTTTTATACTGTTTAAGTATAATTATAAATAATCAAATATCCTTAATTTTCATTAAGTTTAAGCACATTTACATTTTTGGAAACAATTGGTTTTCAATAATAAATAAAATTTCCTTGGTAGTCCTTAAAAATTAATTAAAAGCGCTCAATCTTAATTAATAAAAATTAATTTTAAACTAACGATTTCTCATCTAAATAAGTATTTTCGCAGTAAAAATTTTTGTTCATACTTTTTCATTTGCAGAATTCGAATATTTTAGGTAATTATATTTATCAAAAGTTAAATTAATATTTTCAAATTCGTTATACTTATGTACTAACTTTTGTTAAACAAATGTCTATATTACAATGTTTTTATGTAGCTACATTTTATTTTTCAACATTCTACGTCTTGCACTCCTATTGTTAAGTTCAAATCTGTTAGCTAACGTAAAAAACTAAATGAATTAATATGGTTAATAAAAAACTTCTATAATTACCCAAAAGCTGTTCAAGGTACACACATTGATTGTTGTGATAATTTCCATCATGGATTGGCGACAAATTGGGCTCAAGAGTTTCGTTGATATCTCCAGAATTTACCATTAAATTCAATCGAGCTGAAAGTTCTTCTACATCTGCAACAAAAAAAAAAAAGTAAAAAATGTATGAAGATGGCAATGACCGAGATGAACAGACAGAAAATGCTGCTTTTTATATTTTCTCGGTAGCAACGATAAATTGTTTTTTAATGCATGTAATAGTTAAATCCTATTTTAAAGTAAAATAATGAGAATAATAAAAACCGAGGACAAACATTTGAGTTTTCAACTTTTTACTCATTGACTTGTTCCGGGGAAAATTTTTCGAAACTCCTCCAACTGAATTCAAGTAGATATTATTATGGAGTACTTTTTGTTTGCTCAAGATTTTATTACACCAAATTATTCGTTTTTAAGGGCAATGACTCGGATCAATCTTCTGTAATGAGTAACTAGAATTCAACGTTTTTTTTTTTAATTCAACCAAAAATTTCATATACCTAAATAACGAAGAGCAAATATTGATCTACGTATATTTATTTTAAATTATAAAAATATTTTTTTTAATATAATGATTTCAAAAATTTGGACATTGATTTGTCCATGAGATTAAAACTTATATTTAAATTTAGCAGAAAATTAGGTACCTAGTAAAAATAATTTTACCGTTTCAGAATTATGACAAAGGTTAAACATACACTTTAAATTTTATATAGATTTTCATTTTGATAGTAAATCAAAATTTCTTGACTTATTTACATTCCAGTAATTAAATGAACGTATATAAAATATGTTTAGGTGATCGACCCTCTTAAAATAATTCCTCCAAAATTATACTTTCATTTATGCTCCCACGTTGTAGATTTATTTTGTGATATAAATTTTAAGTTTGTTTTACTTTCTTTATTTGTAAACATACCCGAAAATATGTGTGAGTAAGCTTCATATGCTCCAGCGTAAAAAACGACATTTTATTTTAAATTCAATCGGAAATATTTACAGAAAACTCAGCAACAGACGCAATCCTGATTTGAATGAGTTTATTTAGAGTTTTTGCTTCACGAAAACAGTACAAACACAAGAAAATCATGTTATTATTCCTTTGATATTTGACAACAGTTATTTGAAAGGTAGATATTATTTATAATATTATCACAATAAATATATTTGCAACAAGTTCAAGTGTTGAATTTATGATATTATTGGAGAGGTGCCAACGAAATATGTGGGTATAAGCCATAAGGTTCTTGAATATGTTTGATATTCTTACGCATTGTTTAAACTGCGTGCATACGAGTACTAAGTTGTATATAAGCATACTTTTTCATTTAAGATATTTATTAGGTGTGTAATTCAAACATAAATACATAGTTCCGTTGTGGATATTTAATGAGTTAAGGCGTGAATTGCAAGCATTCGTTATTAATTAAATAAAATTTATTATATAATTCTTTTTCTATCAAACTATATTTATTCGCTAATGTTTCTCAAAAAGAAATGAAAACTTATGATATTTGCAAATTTAATAATTTCTTACCAAAAACAGGGTTGAGATGGCGCAAAACTTGATGCATGAAAAAACTAACAATTAGTGGGACTTAATTTTACTCATTTATGCCAGTAACAGAAATGCCCTATGATAAGAAATAGAAATGGAAAGTGAATGAAAATTGATCAAAGAAGTCAAACTAAAAATACAAAGAAAGCAAAGATATAATTGATAAGAATATCATCAGAATAAGTTGATAAGAAGTAGTTCTAAAATGTATTAAGATGTAGAAAATAGTAGGTACATATAATTTGTAGCAATTTTTCTAAGAGTCGGTGGATACTAGTAGCAGCTCGTATATGTATGTACGCGTTGTGAAACTGCAGCAGCCCAATTTTTTATCGATATTTTATAATAATATATCGATACATTCATTACGCTACATCTGAGATTTACTCATATCTGATATTTAATTTTTTTTTAATTTTAGCTGGCTTGAATAAAGTAATAAACAGATTAAAAATGGCTACAAATGCATTTTTATTTAAAATATCTGAACATAGTATCTTTTATGATATATCTACGTTTTCTTAGGATCTTCATAGTGTTCTCATAGTTGTGAAGTTCAATTCATAAGACAATTTTTGTAGTAACTGATTTTATTATGAAAAATAGTAGGTACATATATAATAGTATAAGAATAATATACGTCAAGTTCTCTTTTACATTGTGTAGAAGGATTATAAAAATATTCGTACCTACATCTCGTAACCGCATTTATTCCATAATATGAAATAAAGCACTATTTGAAGTATCCTAAAATGGGAATTTCATAACTTTACCAAAACTTATAGTTTTGTTCATATTGGCACCTTCATAATTTCAATTAATATAAGTAAATTGGTTGAAATATTATAGATAATTAATTTTTTAAGTTTTTTTTTTTGTTTTTAAGAAACAAGTATAAACAAACTGGAGAGATTTAATTTTTTTAAGTTGTTGTTTCGCAATCTACCAAGGCAATAACCGAATCTGTTAAACGTCAAGATATAATACATATAAAAGTGTTTTTTTAAACATTAAAAATGTAAAGTTACAATAAAGGCTCATAAAACGTATAAAAGAGTAAGATCAATAATTATAAGTCATAGACTTATCTTTATAGGTTCTTTATGTAAGCTTAAAATAATTTTAAATTCGTAAATTTTGAACATAGCATGTGATTTATATCTTTAAAAAAGAAATTCAATAATTTTTCAAAATCTAAGTTTATGAAAATATGTACTAGTAGCTAAAAAAAATAAACTAACGCAGAAATAAACAAGCCATTAAAAGCATAAAATTTAATTGTGACTAAAGATAATAGATATACGTTGAAGGCTAAGCCACTGATGATAAAAAAATGGGATTTGAAAGTCTTACATAAGTTAAAGAGAGGATTTAAATTTTTGAAATATTTGACTTACCCCTAAACTATCGATTTATTCAAAATTGACTTGGCAACTATGAAGTTAGCTGAAAATTCAAGGATCTCTGCTTTTGTAGTTCCCAAAATTTGTTTATTAAAAATTTGAAAAAATTATTCATTTTAAGAATATTCGTAAAGAAATGGCCCTTACTGGCCTAATTAAGATTTTTTTTTTCAGAAAAATAATTATTTTACAAATCACTTTAATGTATTTTTAAGACAACAATGTGTTAAAAACTGATTCTATGAGGGGACAAAAACATTTTAACTTTTAGGTAGAAGACCTCACAAATTCAAACTTTTATCTTGGAAATAAAACTACACTTATTGTCGGATTCAAGGAAAACCCAACAATATGTAAATTTCTTGTTTTGAAAAAAAATGGGATTTGAAATTTCTTTCAAAATTAGCTTTAGACTTACCAAATCAAATCCACAATTGAATCAAACCTTTGCTTATCATTTGTGTTGTTTAACAATATTAAGTGAAATGAATAAAAAAATTATTAAAAAATTAAATATAAAAACATAATTTAAATAGCATATAATTTAAATTTGAGATTTTTGCCTTTTGGTGGCTTTGTTTTGGAACAGACGAATTATGTTATCTATTGTAGTCTAGTGTCTTTAATGAAGATATTTAATAAAACGTAGGTATTTTATGCTAAAATTTTTGTATCGAAATTCTTAAAAATTTTCCTACTGTTACAATAACTGTACCTACCTACAATAAGGTGTGTTTGTAGTTTTTAGATTTTTCGAGATATAAATTTATTTTCTTATGTTAGATTTGTGCTTGTATTTTTTTGCGAATTTTACGTGAACAAAATCATGGATATCTATAACTAGTAAAAATATAATTAAGATAAGTAAATATTACCATAATAATTGAAAAAGTATTTATTTTAATGGAATTTAACAACAAGTTTTAAAGATAAGGAAATATTTTTAAAAGCCATAGTTTTTACATCAACTTTTTTACTTCTGTTTAAATTATAGCTGAAAAATATTTCATACAAAACAAAGAAATATATGTACTATGGGTGTGTTCTTTAAAATATCTGCATGCATTAATTTATATCGAATTTTCATTCACTGCATACTTTTTGATGTTGTGTCCCGACAAAGACTTCTGATTTCAATCAAGTGACATCAATTTAGTTTTACAATAACTTTCTCACAAATACATCAAGACTTGGTATTGTGTAAGTTCCTTAATCGAATAATTTAATACATTTATTGTGTCTAAACTCCCAATATTATTGGGTCTTGAACACTGTTTTCCAAATATAAAATTTTTTAAACTTTTATGTTTCCTGCCATGAAAATATCAAACAAACAACAACTTTGAATTTATTCATTATTTATAATGCAGTAAAATTAAATTCATATCAGCCGAAGAGTCTTATTTTCGTCTGACATGACTTGATTGTTAAATATTTATAGAAATGTTTATTGCACTGAGTTAAATTTAATAAACTTTCTGGTAATGTAGGTCAAATTTATTTCATTTATTTGGATTGCCGTTTTCCTTTTGATCTTATTGAAATAAATACAGGTGTTGAGTGAAAAGCAATGCTTAAAGAAGATTTGTATGAATTTTGTATTCTACAACGATGCAAGAGAATGGAAAAAAAAAATAAAAATATTGAAAAAAATCATGGCCATATTAGGTAAAGGAAAGGCCTCTTTTTGCAAACTAGCGTGGTTTATGATTAAAAAATAAATTGCGTAAGTAAGTATGTTATATGTTTGCAATTTGAAATTGTTTCTATGCCTATAGGGGAATCTATTCCATTGACAAAATAATTGATAAGTCATTTGGAATTCTTAACGTATATTAATCATACATTTAAAAAATTTTTGAATGGACAATTTTAATGCGTGGCCGGAATTTAATGCGTTGTAGAAGAATTTTGTCATATTTACGCATCGAAATAAGTTTTCTACTACCTATAAACAGAAACGATTTTATATAATAGTTAGTAAGAGTTATTAAGGCAAAAAAATATTTGAAGTAGGTACTGAAAGTTTATAAAAAAAAATAACATTATTTTTTTCAATACTTATACATTTCTTCCAAATTTTTTTTTTTTAATAATAAATTTGATAAAAGTTGGAAAAATTCAAAATTCCGTTTGTATTTGTTTCCATAAGTATTTTAATCAAAATAATATTATACTGAAAATTGAAATTATAATTAGTATACAAAAACAAACCTTTCAGTACACTAAAATAAATATATTTAATTGACTTTAACTAGTGCTGTAGGTATCCTCCAAGGGTATACTAATTATTGTAATTATTGATTAAGGAGAATTAAAAACGTGTCAAAAACTATAATAAAAATAATGCTATATTATTTTTAAGCCTGATCCATTTTTAGTTAATAAAAAAATTAGTCTACAAAAAAAAGCAATCCACGTTATCTGTAGTTTTGAAGAAATAATCTTTGATATTCGAATGTTAAAAAATATACCATAGAATATGATCTTTTCCGGTTTCAGTGTAATTTTTAACTAAGCTTAAAAAATAATAAACGGTAGCAAGTTTTTTGAAGTTTCCGGTCACGAGTTGTTTGACAAAAAATAAAGCCGTGTTATATTATTACTGTTATTAATATATGAATACATATTATATATACTATATGTATGAATGTATGTATGTGTACTATCACAGCATAACTCCCTATTTGAAAAAATTGTAATCATAGAACCAGATGTAGACTGTCAACGAATTTTCCTTTTATTTCAGACGATTTTACACTTTTGGTTTCACGAATATATTTTCTTCGTCTCAAATTTACGCCTAAGAACAGCTGCTTCCACTTCTAATCAAATTCAAATCACAGCCAAAAAATAACATTTTTTAATTTCTTTTCATTTTCAATGAAAAATTTAAATCATATTTTACAGAAATTATATTTTGTTCATTGCATGATTCATTATAATATACGAGGCACAAAAAACAGATTTTTTGCTTCCTTTTTGACAATTACTTTCATAATAAACATATTATCAAAATAATTAGTAGTAGTTATTATGTGAAATAATGTTTTTAAAAATGTAATAATACTATGAACCATTTCGTATTTTGTATTAAGTGTTTTGAACTCGACGTTTTTGTTGTTGTATTTTTCTTTTTGCTTAAAGTTGTTTTAACAACTGTACGTATTCTAAAAATATTATCGAACTAAATCAATCTAAGCTTACTGACCCCATTCTATTACAATTGCTATAAAGATTCAAATAAATGCGCTTCAAAGCGATAAGAAGCTTGTCAAATACCCTTATTACTTTTTAACAAACAAGATCCTGCATTAAGACGTCCCACACTTATCGATTTTTTTCATCAAATACTTTTACTGAAATATGCATAATAACATACATAGACATTCATTACTGAAATTTAATGTCTCTCTAGTAATTTATTCTTTCTGGTTGCGATTTAAGGTAAAGTAGGTTCTTTTCCTTCACGTTCAATCAAATGCTTACCTGGTAGTACATCTGTAGGTAAATAGAAAACAAATTTCGAGCCTTCTGACTTATTTAAAGGTGAAAAATTATATTTGTATGTGACTCATATTCTCAGCGATTTGCACTTGTGCAAAATGCTTAAAACTTTTAACTATGTAATTAAAGCTTCAAGATGATTCAAAAATACAAGAAATAAAACAAAACAAAAATTTTCAAAGTGTATTTAATAATTTTTGCATTATATGTTAACACCGATAAAATTACCTATCCTTTAATTTATATTATAACTATACCTATACCGTAACAATGATAACCTATCATCATCAATGATAACAATACCTATATACCGTATCATTGACTAACAATAAATTTCGAGTAAGAGTTATCGTTTTAGGTATATTTCGGTTAAAGCTATGGTAAGATTGGTTACACTTAATTAACGATAGCTTAAAATTGTTATTATCATCATTAAAGAATGAACAAGTTTTATGCTTATTGGTAAAATGGTTCCCAACACCGCTTTTGGGAAAAAAAATTTGATAAAGGTACCTAAATTTTTTGATTTTGTACTTGAAAGTAAATGGTAATAAAATTATAAACTGCCGTTGCTCTTATCGAAAAGGTACTATGAGTATTTTAATGAAAAGTTGTATGAATTGATAATTTAATTTTTTTGAAATTTGTACATTTTTATAGTTTTTGCCCAGTACAAAAGAAAAAGTTTATCACGAAAACGCTTATAATGAAATTCAGTTAATGCGAATTAATGCTATGATCACAACTAAATGCTATTATAAATTTTTACATTTAAATACGAAGTAAAAAATTGTGCGATAAAATAAATGTTTTAAAATATTAAATTAAGAAAAAACTTAGCTACAGGGAGAGAGAAATAATGTTTTCGGAAGATAATCATAGACTTTCATTTTAGGCAGGTTCCTATAAATGTAAAAATTAAAAAAAAATAATTATAAAACTTTGTGAGTGAAATGTGACTCGTGACTGTATAAATGTGATCAAGGGTGAACGCAACTGTGCTTCAACATGAATGAGTGAGTGAAATATGAGAAATATAGAACTAGATAAGTCGCTGATGACCTTGGACGTTCCAAGCGACTATAAATAATAATTAAAAAAAATTGACATAAAAACGTGCTTGAAAGTATATATAATAGTATTTTTCTTTTAAAACGAAGTTCGTTTAGTACTAAAAATCGAGCTCAGTCAGTTTCTAATGAAAAAATCAATAATTAGTTAAGCAGTGAATATTTATTATAGACATTAACATAAAATAAACATGTACGAGCCGCGCAAATTGTCTTGAAATTGTCAGACATAAAACTAAAAATAATTTTGAAATAAACGTAAAAGTTTACTTCAATTAACGCGAAAAAGAAAAGTATAAATAAATCTGTTCTAATTTGCCAATACAATTAACTTGTCAATAGTTATTTATATGTGTTTTGACGTAAAACGAGCCGTTTTCGTTTGAATATTGGCTTATTTTGAATCATTAAAGCTGTAGTAGGTTTCATAACATCCGGATCAATGTTAAGTTACTGAAAATAATTTTCAACACGAAAGGAAATTGTAAAATTTATGCTAACTTATGTGGGCTTATTTTGATTGACACCAACGGTTAAGATTTTGACTTCACCGAAAAAAATGTCTCATATTCGTCAGAATATTTTTAAATTGAAAAGAAGAATTTTTCAAAATCGTAATCTATATTTAACTACGAATAATTAATATCTATCTATAAGGAGATACAAGTCAATGTTAAATTCATCTTCAGCAACCATTTGAAGATATAGATTAAGTACCTACTTAAATAGATGAAATTTATAGCTCATATACCTAGATATGAAAATTTCGCTTCATTTTTTTTTAAATTTTAATAGCAAATATAGTGAAACACATTTCAAAGATGACACGCTGAATATAGCTTTTACAAATTGTTCAAATTGATATTTTGATGTATGTCACATGAAAAGCTGAAACGTCCTCTGCTTTTGACTGCTTTATTTAGCTTATTTTTTTTTGCTCGAGAACTTTTAAAATCTGTTTCAAATAATAACCATAATTATTCAGAACAATTATACCATTCCATCGTTCAAGTTGTCCATCAGTTTGGTTTGAGTGAGGATTGTAGTGAAAATGACGCATGTGGTAATGGAAATCAAGCTGTGTTTAGACTTTCATGTAAAACACAAGAGATATCGAGCGTTATGTATGTGCGCTTCATAATATCATGTTTATTTATTTTTCAATGTAAAATGTATTCAAATTTTATGAACTTATGAACATCTTGTGGATGCTCGATGTTAAAACCTTCTCAACATCAACATTATAATTTACTGCCGTTTGTGTATTCGTTTATATGTATATACGTAAAGGGTTAAACACGAGCTGATTTTTTTACTTGGGTGATTGACATCTGGATATTAAGAGGATAAAACCTGCAGGATTTTTTCCAAACATCTGTGTCACTTTTTTTCTTTAATAGCAAAAAAAATTATTAAATAAATAATCATATTTTCTCCAAATTCATTTTATAATAAAGAAACTTAATTTAAAATAACAATCACTACATTACAATATGGGTGCTATTAGAATGTTTCATATTGATTAATTATTACTCCTAATTTAAATATCTGAAATGTCAAGAGCTACTCATAATTCATCTTTATTTCCTCGGAGTAATCATTTTTATAAATTGTGATGGATAAGCAATTTGCTCATGAAGTATCTTATAAATGATTAAAGTGATATGAAGCTTTTACCTACTTATTCAAACATCCTTTTCAAATGCACTTACATTTAACATTTTTTCTTCTCTTGGTAATTTCATTTCATTCACAAATCTAAAATAATTTAAAAGTTGTACTAATTTGAATTTTAAACGTGAACGTGTATCAACATCTTGTCAAATCACATCCTCGAGTCTAAATTTGTTTGATTTTTTTCAGCCGAAATTAATCGTGAAAATGAAAGATGTGGCAATTTCCGGCATTTAAATATACCTACAGACAAATTTAAATACAATATATGAGAATTTTTGAAACTATTCTCAATTAAATGAGGTAGCAACGTCACTAAAAACGATCCACTTCCTACTTATTTAAATAGGAATGAAATTATTCATTCCTACTGGTCTACAAATGCAGCTGACATTTACGATTTTAGTTTAAAAATACATTTTGAGCAATTTGAACGCGTGTAATTAATCGAGGAAATGTTAAGCGTTTGAATAAAATGTAATAAAAATGTTGAGAAAATATAACTTAAAATAATTCATCACAAAAATTTTTATAATAGTTTAACTGTAGAAAAACTAAAAAAAATTTGTAGATATTCAAAATTTAATCAAAATTGAACGTTTAAATGGCAGCATGTTCAATTTGTTCGAAATTAAGACACAACCAATTATTTATTACAATATGTACAAATTTAAGAATTTGACCCTTGTAGGTACTTTCGTGCACAAAAACTGTATCATTTTATAGAACAGTGGTCGGGGAACTTTTTTTACCATTACCCCAAAATAATTTTGCATTAGTCGATATACTCCCTTATTTTGAAAACGAGACAATCAATGTAATTTTTTTTTTTGATTTTCACAAATTTCGCTTTTTCTTAAAAACCAATTGGGTTCGGGATTTGAAACTTTCAGGATCTTATTATTTCATTAATACTTATAAACCTTCCAAGTATCGTTAAAATATCTTCCGGGAGCAAATTCACCATACTTATACCTCTAGGGCCTTACACTTTATTTATTGAATTAATTGACACGAAAAAAAAGTTGTATGAAATGAGTAAGTATGAAATACACAAAACACAATTCCCATATTGGAACAAACAAAAATTAAGTAACTGAAAACTTTCCCTCTTTAGATTTTGGAGAATTAAAAAACTGGGGCTTTTTGATGTAAGAACAAGTTGAATAAAGTCTTCGGCCATAATAACACGTTTATAAAAAAGCCATGGCAAGACATTTCCTTATTACTCTCAAAAATTTCATTTTTAGCCCATTTGGGGTAATTTAACCCGGGTCCCCGACCGCTGGTATAAAACATAGATCATGAAGAATATCGATTATAGAAAATAAGAATCTATGACTGTCAAGTACCGATGTTAGAAAAAATTGTTGAAAGTTAAATTTCTACAAATTAACGCCAATAGACATACGATCAGAGTGTATGATAGTACTTTGTACACAATAAGTATTTTTAATTTGTAATAGGTCTGCATCAGCCATCAACAGCGCTATGGCGACTATTCTAGAACTATTTTGCTGGTCTCAACATTTAACCAGTTTTTAACTTCAATTAAAACCTTTTTTTATTTCAAAGGAAATTTTTTTTCATTTCAAAAGCAAACTTTTTTTTAATTTTAAGACTTTGAAATATTCGGTGATGGTAATATAATATTTTTCTTTGAAAAATTTCTGAAAAATCAATTTCTAGGCGGTCACACTCGTAATGTTCCTTAATTTTCAAAAAACTGTATCACGAAAATTACCGGGAATGACTTTTTTATTGCTTTCTCACACAACTTAATTAAAATGTAAAGGAAATTTTAAGATCTATGCTGTATCACTACCTATACGTTAAAAATATGGGAGGCCCAAAGCAATTCATGAAAATTGAAAATTTTAGTATGAATATATTCCAATTCAAATATTTGCTCATACAATATTTTCTTATTAAAATAATGCTAAACAAATAGTTAATTTTAATGTTCTTGTATTGATTTTATGGTTTGAGAAAATAAATAGTCCTTGTAATTGTAATAACATTTGTGTTCACTTTAATCTTTTTTTTTTTCAATTTGATGAATCATGATCCGATTTGCAAGTAAATAGAAAAGCCAAAAATAAGTTAAAAGTACAAAGACAACAAAGTTTTTTAGTTTACTTCCGTATATAAATGTGATCTGGTTCTAATTATGCCTATAGTTTACATTGAACTTTATGGATGTCTATATTAGAAACGCTTAATTTTATTTTAATTTTTATTTATACTCTGAAAGATCTAAAGCATCAATGCCCGTATGTAAAAAAGTAAGCATGTTCAAAATCAATTGTTGAGAGTTTTAAACATTTAATTATTTTTCTGTGATCTTATCCGAAAAGAAAATTAGTAATGAAATAGAAAAAATAATAAATGATGTTTCTTATAGCAATGTAATTTTTCTTTGTAATTGTATTGTTAATGAAATGAATTTTAACATCAAAGATTTATTTATGTGAAATGGTGATTTCTCAATTGAATTTCGCAACCAAATGTATATTTGCTCTATCACTTGAAAGTCCAAACTTGACTTTACAACTTGACGATCTTTGAAATCTTATGAATTGTGGTTGCACTTCAAAGTTAGGTAGGTATAGCAAGAAGGTTAAATTTGAAGTGGAAAACCTAATTATAAAATTACAGTTTTCTTCACATTTGCAATGCTTTATTTTTAATTATGAATTAAAAAGCTTAAAAACATTTTTTATTTAGCACTTATATATTTTTAATTATGTACTTTAAATAACTGGTAAGAGTAGAAAATGTAAATGTTCAAGTTCGTAATTTTTATAATGGAATCAATAGATTAATATCCGCAAGTATACATTAAATATAACAATCTGGATTCAGTTTTTCCCACAATTTTCTCACTTAACTTGAAGTGTTAAGATAAATTATAGAAAATCGAATTTATCTCTTTCTTTAAAATTTAATTGCATATTTACTTTAGCAAAATAAATCTATCTTTAACATTTTGAAACTGAACTGATATTTTAACGGGCTCAGCAGCCTTCAATGTCAAAAATTGGAGAAATATTTTTGGTTTTTGCGTAACACAGTTACGAAATATCCTATCTCTGTAAATGTTTTTAAGAGATTTAATTTTTAAGCTTGTAGAATATAAAATCCGACAGCTGTCTTTTTCAATGCTAAAAATATCGAAAATTTAGAGAATTAATGTAATCAAAAATTAATTTTATTTCTTCATTAAATACGTCTTCACTGGATAAATTTAAAAAAAATAAATAAATACGTTTTGTAACATTTGATTAAATAAAGCTGTAATATGCAATTATACAAACGACGAAAAAGATTTACACATTGGAAAGCCGGAGTACCCTCCATTCGTTTTTTTTTTATTATATAAAAGTTGTGGGAGTATGATTTTTTACATGAAACCTACAAAATTATTCACCATTTGATAAAACGAATGTGTGAATCTTGCCAAAATATAATTCTTGTATATATAAAAATTCTGGAAAAGCTGACGTTTAAAATTCTTATCATAAATTAGCACAAATTAAACGCAAACAAAATCAGAAAATTTATTATTTCCTTCCAAGGTAATATGTTCTGTTTCCAGTTTTTAATCATATTAAACATTTTAAATCACCAAAGTTACTCATTGTAAACCATTAATTTTGGTAGAGAAAATGTCATAAAAGTATATTCATATAAAGCTCTGGGAAACAAATTTTACGCTATATACTCGTTAGTAATAAAACAAAAAAAAAAAAAAAAAAAAAAAAAACAAAAAAAAAAAAACACTGATTTATAATTGAATATTATGCGGACATTTCTGCAAAAGTATTAATAAGATATTGTTGTGTTGTTTAGTTTTATAATTGGCATGTTTCAGATGAAAATAAAACTGTTTATTTTTGGTTCAATTAATGTGAAATATACAAAAAAATCCTATAAGGCTCTATGGTTCGCTAAGAGAAAAGAGGTCAGTTCGTCAACTCAAGCCAAGCTACGTAGTTTTTTTAAAATGTTTCTAGTGGTGGAATGGAAATAATAATTTATACTTAAAATGAATTCTTCAGAAGAAAAGGTCCTTTGGCTTTAGGTAAAAATAGTATTTCAATTATTGATAACTTACAGAAGTGGGTAAAGCCATCATTTGAGTCAGGATGCTTATAAACGTAAGTCTTATAGTCATTTTAAATAAAATAGTTATTAAATAGTTTGTTTGCAGATAAATTAGAGAAAGCAGCTATTCTGTAAGAACCCTACATTTTTTTCGGGGAAAAAGTATATAATATAATATTAACTGATGATCTAGGATATCTTCATATAATATTAAAATTCGTTCAGTCTTTCATATATTCAGTTCATATTTAAAACTATTTCTTGGAAACCGTGCACTTTAAGGAAGTAAACGTGTGTCGTTTTTGATAACATTTTATATCTTTTTAAGTATACAATTTTATTTCGCTCATTTATTTTAATTGGGTGGGTTAGTAAGTACCTTACAAGAATCGTAATGGTTCGTATCTTTATGTAAAAATTCCATTTTATAAAAAACCATCTCAATCCGTTGATATATTTTTGAGTTATAAAAAAAAACATACAAACACATATTTGAATCAAAACGAATTAGTTTAGGTTAGATTATAAGGAACACCACATTAAAATTTGTAATTGTTGTTAGTTCATTATTAATAATAGTTATACAGACGTTTTCTTGCTAAAGAAATAGGTACCTACTAAAGTTTGTATAAAATCTGTCAACTACAAACCGTCGTTATCACGCGTGGGACAGCTGAAAAAGAAATCCAGTTAATAATGAGAAAAAAATTTAAAAAAATAATAAATGCTCTGTACCAACACGTGGAAAAGTTGAGCAGATGGAACACGTGTGACTTGTTTACACGTGGAGCACTTCGTGCCAAATTAGGTAAACTATATGGGTTTATTTCTACCCTTTTCAGCATGTATTTCCTATTAATATAGAACCTAATTCTTATGGGAAACTAATAATTATTTTTATTTATAGCAGAAAGCTCGATGTTGCATTAATTGAATGAGAAATTTTATATTAATACCAATCCTTAAGTTATATTATTTTGTATACGTGGTTATTAAAATCATTTTTTTATTACTCTTATAAAATTTATCACATGTACAAATTGGTTTTTAAGCCAAAAGTGTCCCCTTCGCAAGATTGTACATATCATTGAATTATATAAATATCGTAGGCACGTGTAAAAATAATTTTGAATATAAAACGTATTTTCTATTGCTTAAACATGTACGGGAAATAAGAAACGTCTAAAAATAATTGATTTCCGCTGATCAGAAATTTTAACTACCGATTAAATTTGCACGTAGGTGTATTTATGATGTAAAGAAATCGATTATGCTAGATATTATAATTTTATTTATTATTCCTGTGACTTTTGGATAAGAAAAACTTATTTTTATTAATATGCTCTATTAAGTAAAATAATAGTTAAGTGCTTAGTTAGTAAAATATTAATCTGTTTCATTACTATAATGAGGAGTACATAGTCATTAGTGTAAAAGTTAATTTGACAACGTACTTGTATTTTGAGATGTCTAGTAGTTATTGAAGTAGCAAAATAAGAATTTTGTACATGTTTCACAAGTGTTCCATTTTTTTGTTAAATGATATTTTAATAGGTACTTTTACAAAGTACATGCTATATGCTGACGAAGAATTAACTTTACATTTAGTATTCCCACTATAAAGTCAACTTCTAATTATAATTTTTACAATAGAAAATATGAGATTTACGCTTGTTTACACACAGAAAACTACAACGGAAAAAAGTTTTTTTTTCTCGATAGCGAAAATCCATTACAGGAATTATATGAAATACGTGCCAAATGGATCTATCAGGCTTCTATAGGTACTTATCAAAAGCAGTAACCTTTCAGACATTAAATTGGTAGCGTATTGAATTAAAATAAAACCCCGAAAAAGAACTTTTATTTGCCATTTACGAACGTATTACAACCAGCTATTAGAGAATATAACAAACTAACACTCAGTTTATATTGTTGTTAATAAGATAGGGTTTAGTTTTATTTAGATTTTCACCATTCAAAATTAGATATTTTTGTTTAGATTGTTCTTGTGAAACCATCGGTTGATTTTTCCTTTTTCTTTTAGAATAAGTCGAGTCTTGAATACTTAATATATATAATAATAACCCGAGCTTTTAATTTTAAGGATAACTAAAAGTAGCAGATATTATATGGTAAGGAATAATCTACGAAAAATAACAAGCATATACTAGTAATGTCATTTAATACCATTTTTTTGGAAGTGATATAAATACATTTTAGATAAAAATTTAGCTAAACATAACTATGACTGCAATTTGTCATCGTCTTAAAACCTAAATAAGTAGTTTCTGAAGAAATCTTTCCAAAGTGTCGACCTTTACTCCTTTAGTCAATATAAACAACTCAATTACAAAACGTTTAATAGAAGCGACTCAACTCATTGTTTATGAAATTATATTTTGTTTTGCCGAATTAGCACAATGTATCTACATTTATTACATCTGAAATGTTATTTCATGTTAATCAAATTATCGACTTTTAACCTTTAATTTGCCTTTTATGCGTTTTGTTACCGTTTATTCGATAGCAGTGAACTTTTGGGGAGTTGTGCGAAATTTCACAAAACTTTCTGATTCTTTGTCGTCTCAGAAAATAGCCCTTTTAATGTTTATAATGTATGTGTATAAGTGTAACAACTTTGTAATCATATTAACAAAGTTATATAGATAATATGATTTCGTACGCAATATAAGTGGTATAGTGGTAAGTTGTAAGCCGTGTGTCTACGTTAATGAGTAACGAGTTCATCGCCTTACTCGAAGTACAGAAACGTTATACTTTTGAATTAGTTTCGTTCCACGTGTGTGCAGTATAAACGCCGGTTTGAATCATTTTACATACGAATACAATGTTTAATGTTTTTTTGCATTTTACTTTAAGTTCAATTCAAATAAAAAATGTCTTAATGAGAACAGTTCAAAATAAAATTTTAAAACTACATAAGGTGTATACTTAAGATCAGTATGCGTTTTTTTTTTCACAAAGTACGCACAAAACCATACCGTACGCAATGCTAGTCGGTACGATGCTTCATGTTAATGTTCGATTGTTAGAAAAGTAACAATAACGTAATAATACGTTGTAACGATTGCTGTTTATTTAAGTAACGAATACATTTACAGATACACAATTACTCGTTACTTCTACAGCTCTTTAGTATACCTAGTATGTTTTTCTGAGAAATATGATCCGTAATTTACAAGATAAACTGAAAAGAAACACGGAAAAAAATGTGTTGTAGATTTAACAATATTCCTTGTTAATTTTACAACATTAACTAGTATTATATAGGATGACACCACGTGTGGTTACGTTTACCAGTTAAGTGTAATTAAAAAACTGTAGTATTATTTACAACACGAACTAGTAAAAATTACTACTTGATAATCCTAATGTAGTTGAATTTTTGACCAGCCCCCTACAACTCCATGTTACAAAAATGTGACCATTTTTACTCGATTTGCAGTCACTAGTTGCCATTTAGTTGCCAACGAGTTGAACGAAGAAGACCACAAAGACTGACAAAGACCGTAGAATTTATGAAAGTCGGAGATTAGAAATAATTTTTTTTAAACGTCAGGCAAGTTATTAAAATGAAACTTTTTTAAATGTTTTCATTATTATTGTGATTATGAGAATAATTATGATAAGTATTTTTATATAATAATTATAATAACTCTGATAAGTTTAAGTGGTAGGGGGCTGTTTGAGACGTATGACTCTTATAACAACACAGATTTCTGTAGAAATCGGTCACGTTTTTTTAGCATTTCTCGTATCTAAGTGACAGGGGGCTGTTTTTGACACTTGCATTTATTTGTCAAAATTATTGGTTATGTTGCCGCATGCGCAACAATAAAAATCTTAAAAATATAATTATAGAAAAAGGTAAAGATGGCTCTGATGTTTTTTTTCTCAACTGTTTTACAAGGTTTTACAACATAATGGAGTAAATTGTACATTGTATATAGTATTGTATACACCAAAAATGGTAACGATTACGAATTTGTTAAAATTCGTGACGTAACATAAATGCCAAAATTTGTTAATTGTACAATACTCAGCAGTTGTAACAGCTACATATATTTACTACACTATAGTAGTAAAAAATACCATACGTTAGAGCTGAATACAACACAGTGTGTTATCTGCTGTTATATTTGTGGTTATAGTGAACACAAAGTGCAGTAAAAATATTACTAGTTTAGTATTGTAAATTTTACACCATTATTTTTTTCCGTGTAGTCTTAGAATGATTTTTTATTCATGTAAAGTTGCAAGGAAAAAGCAAAAATACCAAAAATGATTTTAAAGCTTTAAATATAAAAAAAAATGTATAAATCAATAATTAATAAATATATGCTGCAGTTACGCTGTTTTTACTAAATACATAGATATGAATTGCATTTATGGAGATATTGTTACCAGATGGTAAACAATGTTACCCATGTGATTACGCGTTACCTACATTAATCATTTATTTATATATTTTATGTTACTATATTTGTAGTTATAATAATTATTTGTATGCTCATAAAAAATATAAAAATAGGTAGCGGTGTAATGCATTAGATCGTTTTAAGTACATACTATGTAGATCAGCCCCCTGTCACTTAGATACGAGAAATGCTAAAAAAACGTGACCGATTTCTACAGAAATCTGTGTTGTTATAAGAGTCATACGTCTCAAACAGCCCCCTACCACTTAAACGTATCAGAGTTATTATAATTATTATATAAAAATACTTATCATAATTATTCTCATAATCACAATAATAATGAAAACATTTAAAAAAGTTTCATTTTAATAACTTGCCTGGCGTTTAAAAAAAATTATTTCTAATCTCCGACTTTCATAAATTCTACGGTCTTTGTCAGTCTTTGTGGTCTTCTTCGTTCAACTCGTTGGCAACTAAATGGCAACTAGTGACTGCAAATCGAGTAAAAATGGTCACATTTTTGTAACATGGAGTTGTATGGGGCTGATGTAGAGTCTGTAATGTATAGATATACATCGTATTAAAAATGCAAAACATTTTTTTTAATTGTCTACAAAATATTGTGCAATTTATATGTAAATAATACTTGGCGACTTTTTGACAAAAACATGACTTAAAAAAATTAATATAATTAGCACAACACAAGTACAATTTAACAATGAAAGATTTAATAATACGAAAACAGCCACTTATTTTTATGAAATAATTAATATCAACCCATTTGCTGCACACATTTGTCAGCCAATCTGTCCTCATGTTTGGCAAAGTTCAAGAGAGAATTTCTTGTATTCAAATTAACTATATACGCTCTGACTTATCTTATTTTCATATACGCTTTTCCAAACGCGCGTCCCTGAAAACGATGACTTTCATGCAAGCTCATTCGACTTAGATATTTTTGGTTTCGCCAAAAGAAAAAAAATGCCATGCAGATAAATTCGCGATACAAACACATGCTTTTCCTGAAAAGAGCGGGAGATTTCTTTGTGTCTCTACGTGAAACATTTTTCTTTTATCCAGCATGAATACTGCATTTTAAATATCCACATTTGCATTTTATGAATAGAAATAATCCCGTAAAGTATCTGGTTAAAAATGATAAAAAAAAAGTTCAGTTCATAGATTCGAATAAATCAACTTGATTTAATAACGATAAACAATTTTTTTTTAAAAAACTGTATTATTTATATTTAAAAAAACAAACGTAAATATTAATTCAAAATTGGTACCTAGTGGTAATATTTACCATGCGATCAGAGCCAATATTAATAGTTTTATTTATAAAATTTGATTTAAGAAGATGAAAGAAAAGCAGTGGCTCTGATAATTTCCATTAGTAAATCATATTCGCAATTCTCTTTCATTTTCTAATCACATGTGTGTGCAAATCGATAAATTACTGGCAGCCCCATAAATTTAAAATTATGGATCAATAGAAAGTCGACCGACTTCCGAAATTTTCCACTTCAAAACACTATACGTAAATTAACTTTATTAGACCCAATCAATAAAATCATAATTTAAATTCTCTCAATTTCGCAACTCATAATTGTGTTATAGTTTAATTTCATTCACGATGAACACAAACCGCAGCCAAGCTTTTATAAGTGATGCATCCAAGAATTGAATTTTTAAGTGTCACGTTCCCAGTCTCTCTCCATTACATTTAATTTCTTTATTACCTTAACGATACGAGTTACACTGAAGTACGATAGGAATTATACTTTCAAATATACGCCCCAGTTGTGAAGTAAACTTTTCGCTTTTTACAAAATCGAGTAATGCCGTATAAATAATTCAATTAAACATTACGCAAATTAACAAGAGAGATTTTAACACAAGTCATCATAAGCGTTTAAATTATTCAACGACATAAAATACGTGTCAAAGTAAATTTTTACCTCTTTCACATTTCTTCGTTAGTTCCTAATGAGTTCACTTTAGTTTTATACACAATAATCGTATCTACGATATGCATTACGGGATAATCCTTTTTTGTTGCATTTGCCGTAAATTTTCCTCTACTTTACTACGAGAAAACATTTTTTGGCAGAAATGCACCCAAAAGCTCGTTAAGTAAATTTAATGAATATTTTTCAGACGGTTGGTGAGATTAAAGCAAAATACATAAATATATTTCTTTCACCTTTTTTAAGGCAAACAAAAATGTATAAGCTTGTATTAAATATGAAACAAAAATAAATGTCGGCACCTTTTTATATGTGAATAAAGAATTTTTTTTTTGCTAAGGCATGTATGAAAATCTTGTATGAGATTACAACAATAACTCATAACTCAAAACTTGTGTATATGTAGCCATTAAAATGAAATTTAAGAAGCCCATTTTATTACAGGAATTTTGTACATACATATATTATATATACCTATAGTGTTGTTGATGGCAGATGTATTTTAACTTTTGTATACATATACATATTTGTTTTTATATTCATTATTATTTCATGGTTTATATTCACTTTATTTTTGTGTATGTAAATTGTACATTGTAGGTATTATATATTATGTACTAAACTAAACTACTAAACTTACTTATATAGATATTAATAAAAATGCACTTCAGAACTGCACTGCAACAAACTCTCAAATTGATAAGTTTAAAAATGTATACCCCCATAATAATGTGCATTAACTCACGTTGTTGTTCCATTGTTATAAAATATTGTAATAAAAGGTGCATATAGACTTCATATATATTGAACAATAAATACTACTATATGCAATATGCACACTAGCGAAATCTTTCCCTCCACAATAATAGAGTTATCTGAAGATAATCCATAGGCAACGTAATTGTAGGTAAGAGGAACTTGGATTCAAAAACACTTTTAGTGGTAATGGTATATAAAATACCCAATGGATTATAACATCCTAGAGAAAGAACTTAATTCCTATATTAATCAACTCAAGCTCGAAGCAACGATTTTAAATATGAAAGAAGTACTTTCGCAGCAGATTTCAAATACTTTTAGGAAACAGCAAAACGGCCAAAGCATTCGTCAAAAACCTTCTTAGCGCTACGATAAACAACATTTTCTCCTTATGGCATTGATATTGGTAACTTTGAAGTGTTTGAATTAGATTATTAAGCAAGGAAAAAAAGCTCTAAAAACTCTCAATTTGAACTTTAATATGAGCTTAGTTCACAACACAAGTAGAAACAAGACGTAAAGAAGGTCTAAAGCCTAAAATAGTATTTTTAATTTTTGTGGTTAGTTGAAAAAACTCGTGTTTAAAACATTAATTTTATTAAGAGTAACCGAAGAAGTTGTTTTATTGGTAAGACAGAATCGTACCTAAAATTAAGAATAGCAACAACGTATCTTATCAAAGAGATGTAAGGACATTGTTCACATTAAGTATTTGTCAGTTCTTGTGAATAAAATCTTAATTAAGTATAAAATCTAGTTTTATTCAATGTTCCCCTAATTTTGATTGAAGTGCCTACTTAAATTACAATAAAGGCCTATAAGAAATCAATAAAACGATGTGGCTCACAGCATTTTTTTAAATAATTTCAATATACATATTTGGCTCTTTGGCCAATAAGTTTGCCGATCACTGGTATAGTCAAAAAGTAAGTACTTAAAACATAATTCCAGATTTATTTATTATTATTCCAGCTTCTATTGAAAGCTATATATTTTAAACATATTTTTGCAATACAACAAGGCTAGTAGCCTCCCGTTAAATATTCACGAATGTAAGTTTAAATACCAAATCTATAATTAAATTAAAAATAAATTACGATTGTAGGAATCGTCCCTTAGACTTCTCGCATCATGTGAGACCGTCACTGTAATTGCAGGGCCACAAATATAACATTGAAACTCTATCAAAACATTAATACCAATCGTCTCCTAACTGTCAACATACAAAAATTTGCCTGTTACTATGATGTTGATGATGACGATGATGAATTTGCGTCGCAAAAATCCGAACAATGAAACTTTCTTTTTAGAAAGGAGTTTTATTATGCGTATTTATTTGAAACAGTAGCAGATTATTCCAGGTTATTTATAAATTTTGTTTAACTCTGAAAATACCACGGGTGGCATAAATCCACACTGCACCACTAAGCCTTCTTTTTGGTTGATTTTAAATGGAATAAATAAAGGCTATATAGTGATAATTTAAAATTGTAGTCGTTGTTGATTAGCTCTATACGGTCTGTAATAAAATTATTTATTTTATAAATTTCTATACATTTTCGGATTCATCTATCGTCATAGTTATAAAAGATTCTTTTTAAATTATATTTATATAAAATTTTCTAAGATAAAGATTTACTTTCAGTTAGGAAAATACTGTTATCCTTATTTGGATAGTCCCAAATATACCTAGAGATTAGAAGAAATACAATTATCCGCTGTCGTTTTAAAATACATATCATTTTAAAATGAAGTAAAATGGAAAGTTAAAACTACCATCATGAATTCTGAGAATTTGATGATTTTAACTAATTGTAAGATTGTTTTAATATCAATAGAGGGGCTGAAATTTGTATTAACAGACAGACAGGCAGCGATATTTGGGATTTTATTAATATAGATTTAAAATTATAAATTCACGTTGCAGCAAGTTCAACATACTCAAACGAAATCGGGCACATCAGCTATAGTCGTCTTATAAAATTAATTTTTGCCAAAATGTAGGCTAACATTTTTAATCCCCGACAACTGTTCATTATTTTAATTGGATAAGCTACATATATTTTCATCGCAAAACAAAACAAAATTTGTATATATATATACATATATATATATATATATACATTGTACAAGTAGGTATAGTACAATACACATTAATATGTAACCGATCCAGAGTTTTAAAAATCCGTTTTTCAAGCTCCAAAAGTAAGAAAAAAAACTTTTTATTTGTTTAAAAGCATTTATATAGATATAAGCTTGAATAATGTACAATAAGATTAAAAAGACAATAGCGAAATGTGTATTACTATGTATAATAGATTCTTTCGATTATAATGAATGCAATTGTAATGGAATAAAAAACATCTTCGTGGTCTTTTTAAAAGGAAACAGAAAGTGTAGGCATGCAATAATTAAAAACATCAGCGTCACAGGATTAATTAAAGTAAAATACTAATTACTATATTTGTGGTAGAAATGATTTTTATTTGTACAGCATATGATGGGAAGATTCAAGGCTATGATTTGTCTCTTTTTCTTAATAGATTTTACCAGACAATTACTTTGAAACAAGTTTTAAATTTTAACTGATTCTTTTATTTGCATTTATTTAAATTCTAATTTATACAGTAAATACAGAATAATTGCTAAAAGCAATTCTATAAATAAATTTTAATTCCTGGAAAACGTAAATAACAAACTTAAGATTTTCCTTGTCTCGTAAACTAAATTTATCATTTGAATTTTACCGTCTTTTGATATTGTGAATCATTTTAACATGGATCTACACTGAATAATATTGAATGAAAAACACAAATTCAATTTTTGACTAGAACCAATCTAAGATTATCTATCTAGGATAAATATTTAAACTACATAGGTACATTGACAAAAGTTAATTATGTACGGAAAAAAATGTGTTGTAGATTTAAAAACATTTCTTGTTAATTTTACTACATTAACTAGTATTATATAGGATGACACCACGTGTGGTAACGTTTACCAGTCAAGTGTAATTAAAAAACTGTACTATTATTTACAACACGAACTAGTAAAAATGTAGTTGAATTTTTGACACTTGAATTTATTTGTCAAAATGATTGGTTATGTTGTACGCGCAAACGCCAAAATTTGTTAATTGTACATTACTCAGCAGTTGTAACAGCTACATATATTATTATACACTATGGTAGTAAAAAATACTATACGTTAGAGCTGAATACAACACAGTGTGTTATCTAATGTTACATTTGTGATTGTAGTGAACACAAAGTGCAGTAAAAATATTACTAGTTTAGTGTTGTAAATTTTACACCACTATTTTTTTCCGTGTGGGGTGCACCGTTTACACTGTACCAATGTATAGACGAAAGAATATTTGTTTCATGATTTCTGCTATCTCAACTTATAAATTAACGGTTACAAATAAAATTTGTTGATTATAATTAATAATAGCTATAAATATTCAGACTAACCTAAAAAGACGTTAATATAGAGAAACATATAATTTATGATAATAAATACATTGTATATTAGACGTTCATAGCTTAACAAAGTATTTTGCAATTGCTTATCGAGAAAGAATGTGTTGCATACTGAGAAGATTTATTAATTGAATTTTATTCACATCTATGACAAACATAGTATACAAAGATTAATTTATATTCGTACATAACAGTAGCATAAAATATCAATTAATTTTTAGCTGCAAGCGAAGCAATTAAAAGTAACAACGAAGATTGTTTAAACATCAATAATATTAATTATTAATATGAACTATTCTTATGTTTGTTAAAATATTTTGTATTTTTTCTTATTTCTATTCAAAAGAAAGCAAATTTTGTTTTGTTCTGCGACTGAACTTTGAATATTTTTAGCGTTAATTTGTTCAAGATGTGCTTAATATAATACGCATGTCTAAGTTTATTTCATATTTCTTTAATTTTATAACCATTGACGTTAATATGTTACATTGAAAATCTTGCTATAGTAAAATGTTGGTTTTATTCTGTTACGCATTAGCATGTAAAATTCATTATTTCATAGCATTTACACTTCTATTCATATCTAGTCTGTGATAATGACCTCTTGGAATTATTTGCATGAAACGGCGAAAACTAATTTTTGTTTCATAAATAAACGCACGTTCATACTTTCAATCAAATTATTGTTTTAATTTTTTCATATATAATACAATTGACAGTTACAAAACCAACTGCCCAAATCAGTAATCTATATCTCAATTGTTTGAATAAGATTTTATCTGAGATTATCTGATTTTATCAAGTCGCCAATACCATTCTTCCTGGTTTTAAAACTGCTTGAAACTTTTATTTAAATGTTGGCACATGACACATGCAAATATTTGATATGAGTTATTGTTTGGTCAAGGGTTTTGGTATTAATTTATTTACTTTTCAATCAGGTTTTACGATCTTGTGAAGATTAAGTTCATCGAATCTAATTGCTAAAATTACTGTTAGCTGTCTCTATGAGTTTCAGATGAAATATTTATATGTTTTAAATAACAGAAATGAGCACGAACGTATCGCCTTACACTCCACAGACCAGCCCCTAAAATCAATTATTTTTACATTCAAAATCAACAGATGTTTTGTGACTGACCAAACAAATTTTCAATTGAAAACAATTTGCGTGTGAACTTGGTTTCTCCAACGTGCATATTTTTTGCAAAGTGAAATATTATTTATTGAAAATGAATTTTCAAAAAGGCAATTTTCGTGTTCCTTAAATGTAATGATTTTTCTCTACAAATTACGATGATAGTGCTTTCAATTTTAGATCCAATCAGTAATACAAATATCGTTCATAAATAAGAACAGATATTAAAACAAAACAGTTTGTAAGCATAATACTGTTAAGTTCATTTACTGAGAGTTTTAAAAAAATAATTTTTTTAGTTCGCAATAATTGCAAACTATCATATATGTTGTTTTTTTCGCAAGTGGGTTTTCCGGGCCGTAGGGTAGGAAATAAAGATAGATGTCGAGGCCGGTAAATCGGCCATTATAGTATATATGTACGTCGCTAAACCAGGTCGATATACCGGGCTATAGAGGATTCAAAGGATTAAACAAAAATGGTATCAACTACGAAGTGTACCCAATCCAATAGAGTCATTAAAATCGACTAATAAAAGGAAAAAAATACCAAAAAAAGTGACGTCCCTATATAGATCATGTACCTACCTATGTACCATCTTAGTTTAACATAATTCAATAATGTCTTGAAAAATATTCAATAATATTAAGACCTAACATTTAAGCATTTTTAAACGCGCATTTTGGAAGCGCCTATTGTATACGAGCTCTGAAAATTGGCATCTGGATAACCGTTATTCTTATATCTCTACGAGTTAATGTTATTCTATTCACATCTTTTTATAGTGAATTTTACAAGCAATTTTAGTCCAAAGATCTATATCTTTAAACTCTTTCAGTTTTCAAATTTGGCAGAAGCGAAATATTATCCAATAGTCACACTAAAATAAACAATGATTACATGCTGTAATGAAAACGAAAATTAGCTCATAGATAGTTAATGTTGATATACAATTGGTACTGGATACTATCTTTCGTAGGTTTCATATACTGTGGGTTACAATATTAATTTTTTCATCAATTCTTATAAAAGCTGATTTAAGTTTAATCTTTTTTTTTTACAAAATATAGAACGACATATTTTCCACATGAATGAGACAGCTCAAATTCCCTGATTTTGTAGGTTTAAACTTTTTTGTTGTAACTGAACATAATTAGTAAAGCAAATTTCTTGAAGGTTCTTTTAATAAATAATAATTCTTTTTTACGGACGAAACGAAACAAAACAAACTTTCCATATAAATATTATAATATTACACTTTCATAAAAGAATAGCTACTCTTTATCATATTTTATAATTAATGCAAAGAGAAATCTATTGTATTAAGAATTATTACCTGTAGCGTTTTCATATAAATATACACATAAAATCTTTCCTATTTTATGCATAACATGAAAAGTAAAGTGTCGTTATGTGCAAATTTATTCGAAACGAAAAAAATAGTTTATGATAAGTTATTTATATCAAATCATTTTTATCAAACATTATAGATACTATATTTTTTAAGCGTGAATAAAATCGATTTTTAGAAAATCTTGACTAACGTTTTATTTTCATATAACATACAAAATTAAATTGAAATATCAAATCTAAATAAGAACTGTCAATTAAAATCCTCATGTTTTCAATTAAAAATCTCAGTTTTTATTTTTATATATCTTTTTAGTTAAATATTCGATTAAAGGAGTTTTCCATGTGTACATAAAGAATAAAGAAATGTACCATTAACGGTATGTAGTTTTCCTTTATTCCTTTTCCCTATATGCATTTAACGGTTGTAGTTTCGTATTTTCTTCACACAAGAATTTTCTTTTTATTCGCAAATAATGAGCAGCGCACAAGCGAACGTACCTACCATATAATATATTTGCTAGAAATGCACAAAAACATTTATTAGTTTTCTAGGTTCATTTCGGACCATACAATAAAAGAACGAGCAATGCTGCACGTATTTTCAATTTACTTCAAAATACAATTTTTAAAAGGTTTGTCTGAAGTGGAGTTAGCTACTTTTCAACAATTTACATCAAACAATTGTAGAAGTCTAGGTGTGTATATACGTTTGAGCCAAAATTAAACAATATTAAAACCGTTTTAATTGCATGTAACTATATCAAATATCTATACGTAAGAATTAATTAGAACTTTTACAGTATGAAAGTAGAAATGTCGTTATGCAAATTAGAGAAATATCGTTCATTAAAATTATACTTCAAGACATAATAAAACATATTTTTTTTATTTATAATATTATTTAGATATTAAACTTTTGTATTATTTTACTTTGTTTATTAAATTTAGTTTTAAAATATACAGAAAAAAATGTCTCTCCATTTTTCCATTCATTTTTCAAACTCTTAGTTGGTGAATAAAAACATTTTAAAAATAAGTAAGCACCTAGTTTTCAGAACCTATGTATATGTCTCAGAAATAATCATGTGCATTGAAAATTTTTCATAGAACGTTATTTTTATTGTTTTATTAAAGTTTACCGATAACACAAGAATACGATGAAATTGGTGGTCTGAATTAATTACTGGGAATTTGATAACCACCCAAGGGATGATAGTGATTAATAAACCAACGCTGTTCACATTACATTGGAATAACAGTGTACATACGTTTAACATATGTACGTATAGATGGGTAAGTGGTAATCTCTCCTCTATCGTGAACAGTAGATAAAGTTTTCTAGTTTTTTTTTTAATTTATATAAATATTAGATTGGTGGTTCACAATATTGTAATAACAGAAGTTTCAAAACGAAAAATTGATCAATAAAATAAACCAATATAACTTGAAGAAGTGAACAAGCCTCTATTTTTTTTTTATTTTTATAAAAGCTTCGTAGTTGACGAATAAAGCAGTACTCTCTATTTTTAGTAGGTATACGAAGTTAACGCTTCTATTAAAAACATTGAAAAATATTTATTGGATTTTATTATCTATTGATTTCTATTGTTGCATAAGAGCCATTGAACATTTACGTGATTGTAGCTTAATTCCACAGGAACTAAGCACTTCTCCCGAATAAATAGTTCTCTTGCAATCTATTTCTTAATAACTATTTATAAACAGTATATATTAAATTAAATTTTATCTAATATTTCTAGTAACTACTTGCTTAAGGGAATAGGACTATTAATATTTTTATTTTTACTAATCAATTAAGGATTCATCAAGTCAAACTAAACATTGTGTACAATGAATAAAACATAAAATTTTATCTTTGAAATAATGTAACTAGCAAATTCAATACTTAACTTGGCCTGATATTTAAATATAACTGTTTGACTTTTTGACTTGATTTTAAACAAAATTAAGGTCAAGTAGCTTGAATACCAAATCAAGTAGCTTAAAATTCAAGTCAAGCAGTGAATATTTAGTTTCAATATACCTATAACTGCATTTTATTTTACGGATTTTTTAAAACAACAGATACAGTTTTATAGTAATTCTTAATTAATCAAAACCTCCAAATTTAATGAGTTTAATTTTTTTTATCCTCTTAAAATCAAAAAACAACGCAACTTTGTTACAAACTCAGTGTTCCTTTTACATACTGCAGAGTTTTAAAAAAATATTAAAAATATCTCAAATCCTTCAAATGGTTTTCCTAGGCAAATTAATTTTAACCAATACAAATATTTGTAAACGTTTTGTACTTAACAAAAACAATATACAATAAATTGTGATGAATTATCTTAAATTGTTTATAGTAAGTTTAAATGTTTCGTAAGCTAGTATCTTTCCAAAAGCATAAAATTCAATTTGCAATAAGTAGATTTTAAACTCAATTTAGAGCACACAGGATAAATGCATGATATAACTTTTAGTTAGCTTAAATTGTTCATTAATTAACTGATAGATTAATATACATTTTTATTTTTAAATTTTAAATCAAGATCATCTATACATTATTCATAACTACTAGATATATGCAACGTAATTAATTGTTCTTAATTAAACAACGAATTACATGAAGGTTCAATATTGCACGACAGCGAAATGAAGGCTTCCTTCCTTTGATAAAACAGATGTTTCACTGATTGAAGTTTAGAACGCTCACTGATTTCTAATTTTCAAATATGTGCATTGTATTTATATACACTGTGTAGATACAAAATCGTTGAATCGATTTCAAAGCGTTGGACATATGCATATGAAGAAGGCTGTTGTGTCTAAGTAAGTCCCTTGTAAGGAATAACCGTCTCATAAAAACAAAACTTTAACGCTTCAACCAAGAATATTTTTCTTAGTTTGAATACCATATTAGGGTCGGATCAGCAGGAATTGAGAAACGTGAGATTTCATCGATGGTAGCGAAAATATTTTGCTCTTGAGGTTTTAAGCGTCGTTGGTCATAAATCATTTAGGGAACATAAATTCAAATTGGAACCAATGAGAATACGTCTTATACTTTTAAAACGAAATAAATTGAAAACGTAACATTAACTCGGTGTATACTTAAATACATAGATGAATTTATTTTTAAAATATCGCCAGTAAAAATCAGAAACGCATCAATAAAACAAAAGAACTATTTTTTTACTAAAAAAAATGATGGTTTAATTTTTGAAAAATATTGTGCATTTAAAAAATTAAAAAAATAATTTCACAAAATTATTAATATTCAAATTTTAACTTAAGAAAGACATAATATGAGTATAGACAATAAAAAATTAACAAAATTTTGGATGTTAAACTTTTATGTGTTATATGGTTTAAAAGAGGAAGTAAGCATAAAATTATATATCTGAAAATTTACTGTTAAGACTGTATTAAAAATGACGGTTTAAATTATTCCATCTGGAAATTTTGGAAAATATATTAGTAAGAAAGGAAATTCAGTTATTATCATCAGATGAGTGAACATAAACCAACCATAAAAAAATTTAAATATTCTTTTTATAATATTTTAGAAATAGGAGTCCTTCGCATAATTAAGTGGATCATACATCCTCGAATATATGAATACTATATCTACATATTTTATGTATGTACGTATAAATTTTCTTCAACCTTGAAAGCAAATTGTTAAGTTTATGTATGGCCTAAAAGTTAGAGACAAAACAAATTAGAAATTACCTACAGCTATGAACAACGTTAAATTTTTATAATTTCAAAACATTGATTGGACTAAGAAGACGTATGACTCTTGCATGAGAATTAAGTTCCGGTATGTTTAACTTGTAATTCTCTTTTGTTCGTCTTATATTTCGTTCAAAATTATTAAAACCACCACCATTCAGTTAACTTAAAAGTCACGCTAAATGATTTGGTACACATGTGGAGACTTTGGAAATTGTTGAATCCTCCGAGAGAAACATAACATATTAAGAATGGTTACGGCGCGCATTTTTAGTAGTCTCATCACGAAAAGCAAACCTTGACTTCCGAGCTACCTCTCAGGAAGTGACGTACGCGCGTACGCATCAATTGTACATTTGTATAAAAAACAAGGACTTAAGAAAAAAATCTCAACGAAAATATCCTCGCTTATTTACAATGTTATTATCAATCGTAGCTCTCTCCATTCATCAATGATAAAATAATCGCTTAAATTAAATAAGGACGGATATAATAAATATACAGTTTAATACACAGATATATAGCTTTCCGATTTTCATGTGCATATACCGGCTTTCGATTCAATTCATCGTCTTCCTTCTTATTTTTATCCTCGTCTGTTTAACTGAAAAATAATTTGTTGTTTTTGTTTGGGTAAAGGTATTGTTCAATCATTTCTTTTATTATTTACTGTTCAAGAGGGATGGTTTTGAATTTATATTTTATTTATTATCTTAAATCGTTTGTAAATCCCGGCTTTTTGTTTACAAGAAGATCCAACAATAGATTATACCTTTTTCATATAGTAGCGACATATTAAGTTAATTTAAAAAATATTTTCTCTTTTTCAGTATAATTTGTGTCTTTTAATTTAATCTTAATTATTTTTTTAAGTCAACTTAATATTAATGGTATTTTTCCAGTAACTCTGAACTAGCTTCACGTAAAAACGTTTTCATATAAGAACTTGATCAGTTCTAAACTAACACAAAACTACAAGTTTCGTTCTATTTAACATTTTTTGTACATTAAAGCAGCGATAAAAGAATATCATGTTCTTACTTTGTGACGCATGTCTACCCGTAGATTAGTTTTGAAACGATACCTGCTCAAGATCAAGTACTTACTGGTTTAGATTCGTACAAAATAAGCACACAAAATAAAATCACAAGTTAATCTGGTATACAAGCTAACCCGTCCAGAAACAGTCATAATTATCTGGAACGCTGTTTTGTCGTTCATGTACGGTACATTTCTATTAATGTATCACAATATAATCATCACATGAGACATTTTATACTTAATTCGTTCTCTTTCAATTTCACAAGTATTTCTTTACGAGCTTCTAACATTATGATTTATAATTTTTTTCTATTTTTAAAATAATTAATAAATTAGCTATCTGTAACCTATTTATAAGACAATATATGAAATAAAATATTTGATATGCAACAGTCATTTAAAATAAAGTTAAAGCCATGATGTTTAACAGGGTAAAGCTAAAAGTTCCATTCAACCAAGAAACCTCCATGTTCAAAGAAGGATAACACCACTAAAGTACAAATTTAGAGAAAATGAATTAATAAAACCAAGAATGTTAGAAATGGTTCGCTCCTATATTATAGGTTGTACCGTTTTATGTTTAATCGATTTTTGATTTCATTTTACATAAGCCTATAGGTGATATAATATATATAATATATTTATGCATATTTTTTTATATTCATGAATGAATTAGTTCATCAAACTCATTTAATGTTAGTAGTTATTAACGTACCTATATTATTTATGTGAAAAAGTAATTTTTGTTTCTATAATTTTTTTTACCTACTTCATAAAAATCTAGAGAATTTCGAAACATATGGTAGGTAATATTAAACCAGCAAACAGCAAAAATAATTCATATTCTCACTTGTCACGTTAAAATCATTAATAAAGACCGGAAACGGTTTCTCGTCCGAATATTATAATTTGAAGATAATTAAAATACTGAAATGATTAAATATAAATTACTGAGTTTAAAATGTTGGTTTGCTTTACAGTTAGATAAAATAATGCCTACAGGGAATAAGCAAATAAGTAGTGAATTGTTTCAGGCTGAAAAAGTCTATGCCTTTATAATAAGCTGCTTAATAAAGATTGACAATAACTTCAGCGAAACTGAAAAGGAACAAGTAACGTCATTTGTTAACCGATTTCATTTACATATAGATTGTTTTGCTAACATGAGATTTAAGTGTAAATTACAAGGTGCCAATTTACAATTTTGTAACCAAGAATAGTTTTTTTTTAATTAACAATTATATTGTAGATTCTTCGTTTAAAACAGCGTACGTTTTTGTAGATTCTAAGACCGAAGTAATTTTAAAATGCGGGATTTCAGTAATGGTAAACAAATATTTGACTAACAACGGTAGTGACTAATTTAATTTTCTAAATTAGATTCGCATTGATCTCTTTAGTAATCGTATGTTTACCAGATCAGTAAAAATTGCTTATTCCAACTTTTTATAACAATCTTTCATTTTATTATGGCTCCTTTTGTCATTGAGAATTAGAGTAAGTTAAATTATGTACGTTATATCTATAATAGTATTTATATCTTACTATTAGCTACCTTTGATTTCGTCGACGTAAAATGTAATAAAATAAGTAAACACAGTTTAGTCTCAAGAAAATAAGCCCCATAAAATATGTTAGATATAAAGAATAACTCAATTAAAGATAGTGGACTTAGAATAATGTTTTTCAAATCTAAAAAAGATGACTTTAAAAACTAGAAGCAGTGGTTCTTCATATTTGCATGTAAACTCATAGTTATAAAATTTGAATTTAAGAAAATTTATAGCTTTAGAGTATTCAAGTCTCAAAAGATGCAAAACTTTCAGCCCCCTCTTTGATTCACTTCAAGTTCAATTTCGAAAAACATTTTCTTAGTAGAAGTCACAGTTCACTTTTTCAACTTATTTTTTTAATTGGTATAGCTTCCAGCATTCCTGTCAGTCAATATAAAAAGAAGATAATAAGAATTGAAAATGGTAAACAAATGGTGCTAATTTGAAAATCAAAATTACCATAAGAGTAAAAAAATATTTTTTGGTTATTTAGAAATTAGTTGAGGCGTTTGAGAATACTACACTTAATCTATTATATTTACTATAGTTAGGAGTGGGTAGTTACCTAAGTAATGATAAATTTACTGGATTCACGGCAAGTTCATCGAAAACGAATTCATCGAATGCAAATTCATCAAAAACGAGTTCATCGAATGCAAATTCATCGAAAGTCAATTCATCGAAAAAAAAATTTTTATAGATATTTGAAAGAAATGACAAGGGAACCGGAAAAAAGCTAAAACAGCAGTGGTCAACAAATGTTGACAATTTTATAAATAAAAAATTGACAATAAAAGTGTTAGCTATAAGACAGACGTCGAGAACCTTTAATAAATTTTTTTTTATATTATTAGATATGATTGAATCAGCACATAGCAGTTACGGAGCGATCCAATAGGTACTACTTGATGACCACTGATGAATATTGGCAATCGAAATACGTATCTGGGCTATACGTCAAAAATATGATTGAACTTTTGCTTAAATTTATGTTTATAGTTTACTTATGTAAAAAAGTAAATCACCTTTTTTAAGGTTAAGGAATATTTTAATAAGTAGGTGTTTCAAAAAAAAAAATACTTTCATCGTCAATTTTTTATTTATAAAATCGTCAACTTTTGTTGACCACTGCTGTTTTAGCTTTTTTCCGGTCTCCTTGTCATTTCTTTCAAATATGTATAAAAAAAATATTTTTGGATGAATTGGTGATTCGATGAATTGATTTTCGATGAATTTGCATTCGATGAATTTACATTCGATGAATTCGTTTTCGATGAATTTGCATTCGATGAACTCGTCGGTTACCAATTTACTGGCATATTAGGTAGTCCCGGATTTAGGAGGGAGGTAAGTGGGCACCTGCCACGGGCAGTAGTTTTAGGGAGCGCCAAACTGATCGTTACTAAATATATATATTTTTTAGCTAATAGTAAATAGTTAATAAAGAGTACAAATTTATTAAAGGATTCTAATTTTCCCCTTTTGGTCACAAAAAAATGTCACCCGTTCAAAAAATTTCTATTAGAGCGGTATTCTTTGTAATAATTCAAAAAGTTGAAATCGTTTACCTTCCCCTATATTTGAACGCTTACTACAATGTTTTTATAGAGTACCTACTTTATAACGCATAAAAAAGTCAGTTTTCTAATAAAATGTTTACAACTTGGTCGGTAAAGGCATTTTTAAGAGATTTTTTAAATGTTTTATAAGAAACTATTAAAGCATACCTATAGATTAAGAATATGAAGCAGTTGAAAATGTTAAAATTAGGACTCAGAAAATTCTAAGCTTGCAACACTCTTTTTGGGCTATTTAGGGGAAAAGTTTAGAAAACCTTTTTTTTTATAATGATTATAATCCTCACAGAAAAAAATGTCTTCAAATTTCATGTTTTTATCTTGAGGTTTTATCTTGTCTTGTATGTCTTATCTTAGTGGTTTAATCTCCAGCGTGTCTGTTAGTCAATCACGTTACTGTTTTATACATAGAGATTATACAGGGAAACTGTTTAGTAGTTGAGAAACTTACCGGCTTCGAAGTTTTCTTTAAGACGTTTCCACTGGCGTGCGTGATGTACAGAGTATGCTGCAGCCACAACAAAAAATAAAATGCATGCACATACAGCCATGGCTAAGACGATAGCCTGCCAATCCCAAACCAGCGTCTCGACGCTGCTAAATGGTGCATCATCGGTTGGTCGCGGCCACACGAGTTTCTCATTCACAACATTTCCATTCTCATGCTCGTCAGCGTCGTTATATGTCATGTCGGTTAAGCCTAACGTCGGTCGAACTAAATTATTCCGATTCTCATTCATACTGTAATCAGAAGATCGCACTTTATCACTCGTGTCTGAATGAACGATCTCGCCATCCTCTGTTTCGTGTTCCTCTTCCTCCATGCTATCCTCTGATTTATCATTTTCTGTCGTCTGTTTTAAATTGTCGTTATGTAGATGATCGTCTTCGGTCGCGGTATTGGCAAACCTCCAAATGACGCGCTGTTGTGAACGATGGCGTTGTTTTTCGGATGATTCGACCAACACTTTTTTATTAGCTTCAATCAAACTAGACTTTTGTGAATGATGATTTTTTTCACCGTAATCGTCCGTGTCATTTTGTATATGCCGTATCGCACTATCATAATCTCGTTTATCATCCGGTCTATGATGATGTCGATGATGATACTTTTTATTTCTATTGTTCAGGTGCTCTGAATGTTCTTCATGGGGTTGTAATAAATCATGATTATCGAGTTCATCACCTTCGTTTTGTTCGTGCCGATGGTGATGATGATGCCTATGATTATGTTGTTTGTTTGTTTTTGACTCGGATTTATGTTGGCGCGATGGAAGCCAAGACCAATCTAAACGTAATTCTGAAATTGGACCACATAATGTGTCTCGATGAAGTTCGCATGGCCTTATTACAACTTGACCAGCAGGTTGTAAATCGCCGCATTTTGTACAATTTTGACAGTTATCTAAAGCTGAATCCCAGTACTGAACACCAGGCGGGCATTGTAATGCAATACTGATCGAAAATAAACTACTTAACAGAACTAGGGACGCTACTGTGATTGAAGGATTTCGATAGCCAAAAGGCATCACCTGAAACAAAACGAAAAAGAAATTATAATTTACAACTCAAATTTTATCAACCAAACATTACACGAGACATACAAAATATGTTTTAAAGTGCTAGTTAAATGTTTTATAATCATTATTTAACAAAGAACTGAGCATTGTCAAAGCCATTCATAAAAAGAAAATCTGTCAACAATTTCATAAAAAAATAAAAACGGAGTCGTAACTTTGTTTTAAAGTTACAACAAGCATTTTAAATATTTATGATATGTAACGAACAGATTTATTTCCATTTTTAAATGGTTAGTAATAAATGTCATTGAAATTTAATACTATAATGTTAATTATTTATTTTTGGGATAAAGTACGAGAATACTTAAAATAAAAAATAATTCTAGCGCAACCATAAACTTTCAGTCGTTAAAAACTTAAAAAAACTATTTTAAATTTATATAATAGTTTTGAAAGAGCCGTCGTATAATAAAATGATCCTATTTTTTTTTCGTAAAATTTACAAAAACCAAGTTTATTGCATAAACGAATCGCTGAATATTTCTTTCATAATAATAATAGATAATATCATATCAAATCACATGCAAATAATTATAAATAATTTTTAAGGATAAAATATTCCTTCATACTAATCAAATTTTATTTAAGTATAAGATCTAAAAAATTGTATGGATTTTTAGAAGTATAGGTATACGTATAAAGTTGGGATCGCAGTATTATTTTGTATTAATCGAATTTTATTTTAAGCGTTTTCGTTATAAACTTTTTTAGTTTATAGATTTTTGATTATAATTAATATAAAGCAGCTTCATATCATATATATTCATATCACAAAGTATGTTGATGCATACCTAATTCAAAAGGTGTGTACATGTTTTGTACACTAAGGATAATATGTATAAATATATAGTTGCTATCACTATAGATTTGACACACGTAGAATCTTTTTAATTTACTATCTACATATATAACAATTTTGAAACTCTTCGGTTAATCGGTTTTAGTTCATCTTAGAACTGGGGCAGATTGAATAACTCTTTCATCTTTTGATCAACAACAAAGTACCCACGAAAACATATTGATATTACATCCTATAACCAGTAATATACATAACAGAATTTCATTTTAGGAAGAATGAAGAAAACAGTATTTTTACCGTTAATTACAAGTTACATTGATAAAATAATATTTGGAGAATTTTAGATATTACTTTGCAAAATATAATACGGGAATGAAATGTTGTGAAACCAATAAATAGTTATAGCTTTAATTTTAAAGAAACGAATGATGGAGTGAATTAAGTTGTCTCATTTCGTAAACATATTAAAATATGCTTATGGGAAAAAATGATCTGTTTGAGGTTCGTTTTCATGACCTAAGTAACTATTAGGTACTCGATCTCTTGATATTGCGTTCTCCTGCAACATTCATTATACTATTCTTTTTTTTTTGGTGTTTTAAGTCGCTTTAACATCTAAGGTCATATCACGACTGTCTAAGCACAGAGAATTTCTGTTGGTCAATATATCTTAGGTCTAGAATCTTAAGTCTAGGATTCAACGGGGATCGAACCCAGAACCACTTGACGCATGAAATTACGTTGAAAATTTGCTTTAAAATGAATTGGTATCAATTTTAGTAGCTGCCTTTTAAAAAGACATTAAGGAAAGACATGGAGTATAAACAATAGCTATTTTATTTTTTAAGATCAATGTTTGGGTTTTTAAAACATGAAATTTTTTTCCAAACTATTTAAAACTAAGTTTCAACTACATAATACAAGTCATTCAAAATACTTCAAATGTAGATACTGACTAATGGTTATGGAAAATCGTTACATCAAACAATATTTTTATTCATTGCACGTAAAAAAAAACAATAAAATATGTTATTACTTATATAAGCAACATTGGAAATAAAATAAAACCAAAAACTGATAAATGCTATGAGCATATTCATATTGTTTTTTTAACATTTTGTAAGCCCCTTGTCTATGCCACAAATCCCACACAAACGTCGGATCTGTAAGGATCAACTTAAAATGTCAACATTTTCAACAAAATACAAAAAAAGCATATTTTAATGAAAAGCAAACTCGTTGAGCATACATTACTGACTACAATAAGGTTTATTCATCAGACTAACTTTGAAGTTTTCAAGTTTTAATCTGCCCACCGATTGGGAATTGGAAGACTATAGTTGTGTAGAAAGTGATATTTTTGAACATTTAATTTAAATTTCTAAAATTACCGAAATGCGATTCTAGTCGAAAAATGTGTTTTTAAGGTCGATTTCTTTTTCAATAATAGAACGATTTGTTAACTTTGTTTTTTTTATTTATTTATTTTCTTTAGAAGAAATTTTTGCACTGCATGTGAAAAAAGATTTCTATTTACATGTATCGTCTCATTTTTTAGCAAAACGTTTCTTTTAATCTATATGTTGCACCGAAGTGTGAAACATTCTGCGTAAACATTCTTGAAATTTTATAATGGTTAAAAAAATCGACACAACTATTTATAACAACCAAACCCGCTACTAAAAAAACTATAACTTTTGGTTTAAAAACAAGCATAAAACGTTTGGAGGCCTTTGTTAGTAGATGAATCAAACGTTTGCATATATTTTTTCATAGGGCTTAGGAGGAAAGCATAATTATCTTTTCTTTCGCACAAATCGAAATTACTTTAACCGACCTACTTTTAAATGATTCTTATTCTTTATATACCAAAACCACATAAAGTTTTGATCCATGAAAATCAAATAGGTACTTAATACTGTTTTGAAGCCTCCAAAACCTTAATACCATATAGTGATATATATATATTACAGGCCTGTATAAAATGATATTCGTATTGAATCAAATTTTACATGCTCTTAATCTCCAAAGAGCTACAAGATTTCAGAAATAGTAATTTGTTAGATTTTTTTTCTTTTTTGGGAGCATAAAAATAAAATATATATAATAACATAAAATCAGTTCATTATATTTTGGCAAAAATTTAAAGTTTGGTCAGATTTGTGGGAAAATTACAGAGTTTGTGTCAAATGTGAAAGAAGCATATTGAAGTAACACATAATTTGTAAAACGAAAAAAGGAATTTTTTTATTTTCATTCTTTACAAACGTTTTGCTGATATAAATGACTTTGTCAACTTTACTAATGTGTATACGCAAATACAGTACCTATTGTAAATGAAATACTATTTAAATACCTATGTATTTTTAACAGAAATAAATAATAGTATTTATACATCTATGTACACATTTACAACTTAAACGTTACATTTTCTACAAACCAAAACTTACAAAGGACTTAAATATTCAAATAAAAAATATTAGTGAAATTTATTAAAATACAGAAGAAAAAACTGTTTGCATAAGAAATTTTGTAACAACTTGGCAAAAATTATTCTCGTCATGAAATAAATTTACATAAACTCCACATTAACGCCTTCTGTTCACGAATTGTGTCGTTCAAATATCTATGCACACACTACACCATTTTCTACATAGTCTAGAAGTTCATTTACAATGTTTTAGAAAGGTGGTGAATGCAATATGATTGAAATGAGAAATTACAACAAAAACTTAAGACAAGTTTCTAGAGGAAATTAATACGATGCTTTTGTCACATAAAGCACTATCTATTATATTTCACAACAAAAAATTAATACCGTATTGTTCCTAAGAGACAATGGTTTTAGTAAATTTTAAATAAAAAATGTATTTTTACTAAGAAACAACAATGCCGAATTAAATTAAATTGTATTTAATGAACATCCTTTCTTCAGCCATCACAGCTAACTTAAATCGAAAAAGTACTGTACAAAGATTCTTCCAGATGTAACAAAAGATGAAACGGAAAATCCAGACAACGATCAATTATGATTATAATTTATTATTTTTGTGTAACAGTGTAAACGATCACTAAAAAATATTTCAATAAATCATATTTATTATGAAAATGTCACCACTTATTATTTTCATTTCAGTAAAAAGCTAATGTTGTTCAAATTAATTAACCACTTCATGTCCAACGCATCGTCTAAGTATAAATTTAGTAAATTGTATTTTCCCTAATAATAAATTTACATAACATTATAAAATCTTATAGATTAAAATTAAAATATTAAATTTAACAAATTAATTATGTTTTTCTTAAACGTAAATTTTAACTAAAAGTTACTTAATGAAGTAAGAAAGGCATAAAGTCATTACCTTATTTTTAATAGAAAATTGAATTTTAATTTAATTTTCAAAACAGTTCCATTGAAAAAGCGCTTTTTTTTTGTAAATCTACATCAAAAAACAATTTCTGAGCAGAAAATAAGAAAACTCTCATCCAAAAAAAGTTGAACGTAAAATGAAGTTAAAGAACTTAATTATGTATAAGATTAAAAGTTTTATATTAAGTTATGCTTATTTTACTTTTATAAACATTCAAATAATGTATTTTCCAATCTAACATTAATTAATATTATAGAAGAAATATGATTAATAAAAGGAGTCAAAATATAAATAGCGTAAGTCATAATTTTTAAAGAATGAAAAATGTATTAAGTAATTAAAATATTTAAAAATAATGGTATAAAGAAATAAAATAAAAATTTTAAGAATGAAAATTCTTCCTTTGATAAAAAGGAAACAGTAATTTATATTGTCCCGTCGTTTAGGTGTTTTAATCTGTCTTTTAATATTTATAGACAGCATTCCCACAATTTTTTCTCATTCTTTTTTATCAGTCTTGCTTCAAAGTTAAAGAAGCAAATAAAGATTTAAAGACACGGTAGACAAAAAGTATAAGACATTTGTGTGACATATGGCAACCATTCCGTCAAATATACCGTTGTATTTGTGCCCGACAGGCAATTGTAATGTTTTTTTTTTGTTTGTAAAAGCACCTAACGATTTATTTTTGTGTAATTACCTTGCGACAGCAAAAAAATATAAGAATGTACATTTTTTCTCCTAAACTTTCAATTGTAGCTTAATCAATGATTTTAGTACAGTTGATTTAATTTAAATTGTATTTTATTTGTAATAGTTTCATTTAAATTACTTTTTTGTTCATAATGTTAAACCTTTTTGCTTTTATTTTTTCTTAAATACTAAATTTTGTCTAACTAAAACTACTTAACAGTGTTAAATTGGTATGTAGAACATTTTCACTTAGCTTTTCCGTGTCATTTTATTGACGTGGAGCTGCATTCACCAGATTCTTTCTCTTTAGTTAAAACGTTAACTCGTTTATATAGGATATTGAATAGTATGAATATAAAATTTATCTGCAGAATATTATTAAATTTTCTGTGTCGCTAGTTTTTTAACTTCACAGATGTCTTAAAAGCGTGTCGCTTTTTTTCTACCAAAATAATATCAATTATGACAGAATCTATGTATTCTAGTGGTTCTGAATAAGGGTAAGTTTTTTAATGAATGTATAAGAATAAAATTACAAGAAGATATTTAAGATATTCCATTATAAAAATGTATGTAGAAACAATTAGATAAATGGATAGTGTTATAGTATAGATAAAGATATATTTATTATCTGAAAGAATTGAATGAACAACAATTGGCGCACATTTTTTAACTCCAAATGCGTTATTATTTTTTCAAAAAAAGAATTTCAAGAATAAAAAATGAAGAACCTGCTTAATATTATAATCATAATAAACGTATAGTAAATAAACTTTTGGCAATACGCACGTAAAATATTTCTTCAATACTTCTGATGTTACAAAAAATAGTGTTAATTGCTTCGAACAAGAACAAAATAACAAATTGTCATAATTTTTCGTATAGAGTTATTTTACATATGCTTCTAGGTGTATATTTTAGAATTTCATATGTTTATATATATCTCAGAATAATATATGGTTCCTGCAGGATACCTGTGTAAAAATAAAAACATGTTTTTTGTTTCTCAGAGAGAAACAAAGTAAAAGTTCAATTTGAATTTTTGTTAAAAAAAAACAACGCCAAATAAAACAGGAGCCGATCTTCTAGAAATTCACAACAATCTAAAACTAATCTTGTAATCTATCAAAGCTTGCAGTTATAATTTTCAAATATTTTTGTTGAGTTTTATCATGTTAATTTTTTTCTTTTCATTTCTTTGAGAATTTAATGATTAGAGTATTGTCTACTCTAGATAATAACATAATTTAGTTATCTTATTAAATAATGAATCAATTCATCAAAAATAAAAAGTCAAGAATATGAAATTAGATCTGTATAAGTACTTCAATAAATCAGACTTCAATCATTTTAATACTCTTATAAATAACCCCTCACAACTTTAAATAATTTAAAAGTGAATATAGACTCTGTCAGTCTGAGTCAGAATATTTAAAACTGTTTTGTGCAATTTATGTTAATCGTTTTTATTTTTTTGTTAATATTCATAGGTTTTTATCGAAAATTGTAAGCTTCCAATTTGGTCTTCTAGAAGCTCTAAGAAAGTTTGTAAGTAATGAAATAGTTTTAATGATTTAGAGTTAAAAATCATCATTGAATAATAGGCTTATTTTTTAAATGTTAAGAGCCTCAAATTTGAAACGAGCCAAAAAAATATCTGAAAAATATGAAGCGAAGAACAAGGAAATTACCTTGTTCCTATTTACGTACAATATGTGACTATGAGCAGATTCAAATAAATGAACTTTGAATTTTTTATGCAAGATTATAAATGTATAGTTTATTGAGTTTTTTGATATCATCGTAATTGACAACATTTTAAAAAAAAATTTAATTTTGCCATGTAGATGTTAGATAGTAAAGTATATGGCGTATTGCATTGTATGCAGTGTAAAATATGTACCGACTGTACTAATTAATTAACCTTACATAAGACATGTAGTTATTTGCAATTTCCTTCTAATGCAATTCCTAGATAAATTAATGGTTATTGAACTTGAAATATGCTCTAATGTGTTCATGTCTTTAAAAAATAATTAATACGAGCATAATTAATTTATTTTAAACCACCATTTCTTTATTGAAACCTCGTTATTTTACAATTGGTTGTCTGCTAAGACATGTAGTATAACTCACATATAAGTATAGTATTATATAAATAGAATTTACTTACATTAACAAACAGTTAAATTAAATAAACGAGACACAAATAAAGAAAACATTGCTGTCGTTGTTTTACAACTCGAATCTTACATTTCACTGTTTATTAGTAGTTTTGTCTTATTAAAATGAATTGTTTAATTGGATCGTTTTCTTGACATTGTTCCTTCTTATTTAAAACAATTACTTGCAATAATATTGAAGAAAATATCACTGATTAGAACCTCAGCGTATATATTTGTCAGTCAACAGGGCCAAATTATTAAATTACTGTCAATTTCAATAAAATTAGTTAAATTGTTTTAAATAATTATCTTTTTATCAACGGTAGATATGCTTTCTTTATTTGTCAAGTCTAACTTTTAAGATATTGAATTATTTTCTTGTGCAATACAATTTATATTGTTAATGTTAAATAAGTTATAGTTACATTTTTAAATTAAATTTATTATAACACATTTTCTTGATTTACTTACAATACAATAGAAATTGAAGGTTTAGACTAGTGTTTTCCAAAGTGTGATACGCGTACCCTTAGGGGTACAGGAAGAGTTTGATGAGGGTACGCGTTTCACACGAGTTTGATGAGGATATTTGTTGCACAATACTTGTTGTTGAGAGTAATTGTCGTTTTGGTATATCCATTTTTGGCAAGGGGTATCCAGCGTTTAAGAAATTCAAAAAAAGGGTACATATGTGTCAAAAGTTTGGGTAACACTAGTTGAGACGAATAGTTCTTAACCAATACATCGCAAAAAAAAAAACAGTAAAAACTGAATCAAATGTAGTTTTATATTTTGTTTTTTTCAGAAACACTTTTTTCTATCTTTCCATATACTCGTATATGTAAAATTTTAACTGATCGCGAAATTCATTTATTACAGTTAATATACAGAGTTGTGCATTTTCGACGGCCTTGTTAACGAATGTAATTTAAAACTTCAATTTTATAAAATAAATATTAAGAAATATTGTATTTCTGTCTACGATAAACATCCAGTTCTTCAATCTTGTTATACTCGTATACTTATCAACATTTAAGTTGGTTTCTTAACAATCACTAATGTCTAACAAACATTGAATTATTTGCTGCGATGCGTCACAGAAATTTCTTTTACACAAACTCGCTGTTGGTCAGTGGAACGAAAATAAAAGCCACGTTTGGGTTAAAAAATTATAAACAAAATTTTATATAAATATATCTACATAAACAAAGTTACTATTGTAATTATTATGTACACCTACAGCCTTTATGCCTATATGAACTTCCATTCCAACCTTTCCCCCAGAACCTCTTTTATTTAAATGTTCCTATGAAAAACTTTCAAATAAAAGTTGTAGGCATTAGTGAGTCTAAGAACTATAGCAAGTTGGAGCCGTTTTATCGATTATATCGTTAATAGTTCGATTTGTTTCCTTTCGTTTTCAATTTTAATGTTGTTTTCTTCAAATTTTCATTGATTTGTGAGTTTTTATCCGTCACTGCGGTTTTAATAAATTGGATCTTTAGGAGAGTCGATGCAGATAAGACATTTTTTGTGTATGTGATCATTAAGATATTGTGGAAAACGAACAGGCAGATGCTTACAGAAACCTCTAAAGACATTTATACCACCATACCGGAGTCATTAACAGATTTTTGAAGCTCTTAGCAAGAGCAAAATAGGAACGATGAAATTCAACAACAACCCACAAAATTGAAGCAAAAAACTAAATGAAATTCGAAAGTCAGTAAATGCCATAATTGACAATTAGTCAGCTAGAAACAAACCACCAACAGATCACATATGCGTAGGAAAGAAACCTACATCTAAATATGGAAATTGTCTCAATCAATCTAAAATCTTATATTACTATGTAAAGCACCTCTTATGTTACACGTTAGGGCTGATAACATGGAGACCGTAAAAATAGTTAACAACAACAACCGACTGGCCTCCTTTTATCCACCAACTGAGAGGAACGAACTTCCTGAATCAACTTTAGCTACCTACAGTAACCATGCTAATGACCTAGTTATTAAAAAGGAAAAATTTAACTTTTTCCCTTTAATTTTCAACATCTTATTAAAAAAAAAAAAACAACCATTTTTTATATTACCTATCTACCTATCTTACACAAGGCTTACCTATTCTTACATAACTAGCTTACAGATTATATTTTCAAGATATAATATTTGGAAATCTTAATTTTATAAATATATAGACATTTTAATCTTTAATTCGTAAATTACGTTATAAAAAATCCTTATACAAATGGAAAATTCAATCAATAATAAGTATTGTTATGATATTTTAATTGTAGAAAAAAGCGATTTAATCCAAGTAAAGCTAGCTATGTCTTTCGTGGAAGGTCCTCAAAACATTTATAACAAACGGATAATAAATAAGCTTAAAAATAAATTAAATGTTTAAATTACATTTTTTTCAACGAAAGAAATCAATATTTAATTAAACAAACGGATAATCTTATGGTCGGATAATCTTGTGTTAAATTTTAATTTTTATTGATAGTTATTCTTATATATTTATTATTTATGCTTACATTTATGTATACAGCTATGTTTTTTATATATTTCTCTACCAAACATTTTTTAATTTCGAGCATTGATTATATTTAAATGCGAAAAAATTAAATATTTATGATCTCTTGTTTATACTATAGTTTATTATATTCCACTAGGAATAAAATATAAACTTTAGATAAAAATAAATATTTTACAGAGACCGTGCTATATTTTATTTCCTGATAAACTGATAAATACAGGATAGCAGACATACCAGAGATATTTCGAGCTTAAGGATTGAATGATGTATGCAGAGCGTCATATTTATAAAGAATCCCACATACTTTGAATAATTACTAGACGTGGTATGTACGACAATATAATGAATGTCTCAGACATAATTGTCGGTTTTCATAATGGATTCAAACACCTAAATAAGACATAAATATAATAGAAATGATGAATCTTATAAATAAATAATAATAAATTGTTACAATTGTGGTTAAAGACGACATCAGGTACTGCATTTATTTTGAGTGAAGACATCTACAATTTCAACTACGAGCTGCCTCCGGAATTACTAATTTATTGAAGTATGTTTGTATAAGTAAGACTAGGATGGAAGGGCGAGCAATATAAAATCTTATTATTCAATTACATACATCGTCATCAGTAAGGCCGTTTGTCCCATAATAGATTAAAACCTTCTTTAGCCTTTATAGGCCAGTCAAAATCGACATAAAAAATAGCTAAATTCGCAAAACATGATGTATCTCTGATTTTTTAATATGTTGTTTGGACCCATTAGGGCTATGTATTCTCAAGTTTGCAACTCCCAAAAAGTTGTGGAAAAATTTTTATTGAGGAAAAACCGTGAAAATTTTGAACTTATTTCAGATTCTGCTCGGTATCTCCTAATCCATGCATTTTTCTTCAAAAGCTGTTCTGTACGTTTTTTAAGAGCATTAAATTTGTTACAAATTAAGCTCAACCGGAGCTCTGCACGTTAATGGGTTACTGAGTTACGGCATTTTAAAAATAGGCCAGTTTTTTGGAAAATTGAAAATTTTAGTTTTAAACCTTTTTTGGATCGAAGTTGCGTCGAAACCGTTGATCCTACGAGAAGAACATATTGAATATAATTTGCAGACAGACCCCGGCTGGACTCATCCACATTGCCAGTCGGCAAGATCCTGCCCCCGGAGAGCTACTAAAACACCTCTCTTGTATATGCAAGAAGGGATGCTGGGTGGTGGCTGCACTTGCCTGAAAGCAGGGCCTAGATGTTCTGCGATGTGTGCTATTTGCTCTGGGGCAATGTGCAAAACTTCAATGAAGAGGACGACGGTGACTAGCCTCAAATAAACCCTGACGTTCCACCAATACTGGAGTACCCATCAAAATGCGATTTTCCCTTATATGGGTTCTCTAAAATTTTGAGAGAACTACGAGTCTTACAGTTCCCGCTTTGTACTTAATTTAACGCTAATTAAATTGTCTGCAAATTATATTCAATAAGTTCTTCTCGTAGGATCAACGGTTTCGACGCAACTTCGATCCAAAAAAGGTCTAAAACTAAAATTTTCAATTTTCCAAAAAACTGGCCTATTTTCAAAGTGCCGTAACTTGGTAACCCATTGTCTTGCAGAGCTCCGGTTGAGCTAACTTTATAACAAATTTAATGCTCTTAAAAACGTGCAGAACAGCTTTTGAAGAAAAATGCATGGATTAGGAGATATCGAGCAGAATCTGAAATGAGTTCAAAATTTTCACGGTTTTTCCTCAATAAAAGTTTTTCCACAACTTTTTGGGAGTTGCAATTTTGAGAATACATAACCCTAATGGGTCCAAACAACATATTAAAAAATCAGAGATACATCATGTTTTGCGAATTTATTGTTGATTTTGACTGGGCTATTAAAAAACAATTTCAAGCTAAATTCAAAAAATATGGTAGTATTTCTTTACCTACAGTTCGTAAAAAAATTTAAATAAATTTGATTACCTACTAAGTAATCAAATTTTGTGAATAATAAGAAATTTTATTTCCTAACAAACGAAAAATAAATTTCAATAACTCTGCTGTAATTTATTACAGTCCTGGGTCTCGTCTTGATTTATCCATCATACGAGGGTCGTTCAATAAGTCCTTTGAAAATCTAAGAAACAGATTGCAGATTCATAAAAATCGTTTGTTTTTCTAAACTAAGTACCATTGTTCAATAGAAAATAATTAATTTTTTAGGTTTATCGATCACGTGGTTTAAATTTTATCATCGACTGAAGCACAGAACATTGGTCTATTTAGAAAAATTGAAAAAATATGAATTTCAAATGGTGATAAAAATTTGTATTTGGAAGGCTTGACACCAAAAGAAACCAAAGCTGAGTTGTATGTAGTTAAGTTTATGGTATATCTGCTCCTGTGTTCACCACTGTTTATAATGAAATAAATGGATTTAAACGTAATTTAATTGATAAAGTTAACGATATGTTGTTATCGATCGGCGACCGAAAATGCGTGAGATAGTTGAGACCACAAACATATCACAAAGGGTCAATTTTCAAATTTTATACTAAATATAGGATATCTATATAAAAAATTTTGAAAAGATAGGTGTCGCGTTTGTTCATAAAGAAAATAAACGCAATCGTGTAATTGAGTCTGTGGCTATTTTGAAGTATTTTTGTCGTAACCTGGATGAATTTTTACATCGGCTTATAACTGTGGATTGAACATGGATTCAATAGCACATGCCAGAAACAAAATAATAGTCAAAACAGTAAATTTTTGACGAGTAATGCACTTCTAAAGAGGTGGAGGTGGTCAAATCTATGATTTAGACCTAAAATGTTCAAATATAAGTTAAATTTCTTTTAATTTAAAGAATACGAAAGAATAGATACTATACAAAATACGTGCTATACGTATTATACGTAGGTACAGCTTGTCCTATTATCTGTATATATAAAAGGAGAAACTAATTGACTGACAGACACGCAGACGGTTACACCAACCTGATCGGCTCAATTAGCGAAATTAAAAACATAACTTTTCAGAAAGTTATACTTTCTAAGTATGCTATAATTACATTGACTTTCACGAAGGAAGTAAGATGTTTTATTGGGGGGAGATCATAAAGGATTTTAATTGTTACGTGTTAACCTCACAAAATCATTTAAAAAAATAAATTCACTGTTTTATTTTTGTTCTTCAGTATAGGTATAACTGAGTACATTTTTTAGTGTTGTCATTTCGTTCAGACAGTACCCATGTAGTTTTATTCTTTTTAGTTTTTAGTTTTTTTTTTTTTTTAGTTTTGAATCTCCTATACCTAGACTTATAATTTTAAGAGAATAGGATTTCTTCAAATTTGTAAAATCTATTGATATATCAATTTTAAATTTTTAAACACCGAAGACTATCATTGAGCCATCGTTTCATTTTCATAACAAAATTTTCAGGAGTTTGCAATATATTGATTGACATTTTAAGAAAGAATTTGAAAAATAAAACTACTTCCTATAAATAGGTATATCTAAATCCCTAAAAACTGTATTTTTCCTAAATGTAAAATAATTTATTAATTAAAAGTATTTGAACGATGTAAATATTTGATACCAATCACGCAATATGTCTCTGAAGTAAATGTACATAAATTACGTCAAAAATATATTATTATTTACGATCATTATAAGAGCAATGAAAACGTAAGCAAATAGACAAGTGCCTAATTAAAAATGTACGATATAAAATATTGCCAGAAATATATTTATTATCTTAATTAAAGCGTCCCTCATTTTTATACGTCCAAGTTTCACAATTCATTACATCGTTTATTAAGCTTTCAAGATAAATAGGTTACAGTCGAAATATTTCTAAAAATGCACCCATTTTAAAATTTATATATTTATAGGTATGGGTATTATACATAATGTCAAATTATTTTTTAAAACTCCAAAACACTTGAAAAAAATAAAAGGAAAATGAATATAAATTGGTTCGTTTTTAAAATTTGTGCATGCTTTATCTTTCATTCTTCCGTTGTAACAAGAAAACCACTTGAAAGTCTATTACTTAAAAGTATATAATGTAATATTGAATCAACTCAATGGATTCCTGTAAAACCTTTTAAGAGGGACACAATATCTTTTATAAATATATATTTATTTTAATAACTTTGGTCTGAGATGTTAAAGAAAATTGTATTTGCAATTGTCGTTGCTATATTTAGAAAAGATAATGACTTTTTAATAAAATTAAATTTAATTCAATTCCAATTGTATATTAAAATAAAATATATTATATATAAGAAGAAATAGAAATGTTTATTCAGGTCATGGTATAAAAATTTATTAACGTGAGATCTAAAAATATAATATGTGAAACGGATTTATCACAGAATATTAAAAATTAAAAAAAAAATGCGATTTACTTTTGAAAATGACGTGGATTATTTTGTAATTTTATAATCTGCCAAGACATTTATTTTTGTATTAGTTTTTTTGATTTATCATTTTTAAAAAAAAAGGAAATTTGCAAGACAAAAAAATACAAAGGATATCACTTTAAGAAGCTAACTACATGGATTTTAAAAGTTGAAAATTGTATTAGAAACTAATTGTACACTATAAAGTTTGAATCAACCAAAATAATGAAGGTTTTGAAAATGAGTTCTAGTTTTCGAAGACCCCTTAAAGCAGTGTTCTCATATAGCAAGATAAATTCTTAGTGATACCTTTATTTGAATTTAAAATATAAAAATGCTTGTTGTTAAAATAGTAAAACTTTTATTAAGTATTTATAATAAGGCTACGTTAGTATAGCCTTTTAATATAGGTACATAGTATAATTGGAAATTTTGAAAAAAATATGCAAAACTTAGAAAAAACTATATCCACCAACATTGAATATTGTACTACTAAAAAATGTTTTTGAAGCTTTAAGTACCGACAATTATATAGGGAATTTAAGAACAGCTCTTTGTCTCGAACGTTAAATAGAATTGATTTGAAATTTTAGAAAAATAATTCTAAATATAATGTACAATTACCTACTTATTTATACAAAAAACATTTTAAAAAATTGATTTTTCAAAATTTTCAAACCTATTTATGTATAAACTCGTTAAATACAAGTATATTAAAATATAAAAAGTTGGATTTGTTAACACTTTTAAGTAACAATTAAGTTATAAGTTCTAGTAACATTAGATATTTGCTCCGAGTACCTGTATAGCTACTACAATTATTTATGTAATTCCTAAACGTATCAAATATTTGGTATTTTTCTAAATTAATTTCACTATAATAGTTTTAATTGATATAAAATTCTTTTTGTTGACATAGTTAATATTTTTTTGAATCTTTTCTCAAAGATTTTGCGAAGTGTAAAAATTTTAATATTGATTTTGAGGAGAAATCTAAAAATAATTTACTTACTTAACTTGAAAACTATTTTTTTTTTTCAAAAACATAAAAATACTTACTATGATAAATTCTTATCATTTACACCTGGAGATAAAAATACTTTTCACGCATATTGTTTTATAACAGCGTATTTTATTTCATTTAGACCTCTATTTAAAAAAAAAAACAACATATTTTGGTATTATTTTGTATAGAATAAAAATATTATTAAAAACATTTCTGTGCATTTTTGTGACCTCATTTTACATTTATTATTTAGTGAAATCGGACCACTGTCCTGTTGGTCAATAAAACAAATTTAAAAAAAAGAGATAAAGAAACCTCTTGGGTTTTTGGTCAAATATAATAATTAAATTAAAATAATTAATTTAAACCTAATATGAACAATGAAACTAATAATGAAATTAAAAAAAATTTTAATAAAGTCGAAAGAAACGCGAATATTTGCAAATTTAAAAAATCGAACTAAGTAATTCAATAATTTTTGTGATGAAAATCACAAAAAACTGCGTTATCTCACAAAAATCAAAAGATAAACGAATAATGTTTGTACTAGGAACAGCTCGATTTTCTTATTATTTGAACAACCGTAAAAAAATAATTAAAAATATGATAAATGAAACGAATAAAACCATTTGCTAACTTTAATTGAAAAATAAAATACTGAATGAATTGTGATAATATGCATCACAATAATATTTTAAATAATACCTTTTATAAAGCAGTCATTTATATTTATGTCATTTTTAATCCAATTAAAATTGATTTGATTTTTTTCATGAAGCAAATTTCGGAGCTTTTATATGGAAAATATATACATAGATATATACAAAACAGTTTCAATAGATAGGTAATTTGTCCTTTTTACTACAAACTGCCAACGTCTGTTTTTTAATTGATTTCGTACACGTGAAATGGCAAACTATAAAATTAATAATCCAAAAATAAGTCTTCAAAAAATATCTGTGAATCTTTAAATTTCCACGAAACGTTTCAAAAATAAGAAATTATACCGCCCAAAAAAATTCCTTTCCTCAACATTGTGCCACAAATTATAGGTAGGTAATCTTAGAATTTCTAATTGAAATTTTATAATTTTTGTTTTTTCTTAGAAAACAATTTTTTTGTTTTCTATTAAGCCTTACTCGCACTTGGCTTGTAATTTAGTAAAAGTTCAAATAGTTTAGTAACTGTAATAACGCAACGAAATTACTCGATAATCGACGAAAGTATTTTCCAAGTACGAACAAGACTTTAGGTACCTACGCAGAAATGAAATAATTAAGTACCTAAGTATATGTTTATTAAAAAGACATTTCATAAGCTTTTTAGTATTTGTTTTTGGTCGTTAAAGTCGTTTTAAGACCTTTGTATGAGTAAGAATTATCACGAGTGTCTAAATACAGAAAATTTTAATTATCTAGTGTTCTATTATACATAAACCTAGAATTCTTAGAGAATCAAATCGAGTACCGTCGATGTGGTTTTCTTATGGCTGCCTATCAGTAAATAGGCTTTCCAGCTATTCAATATAGCTATAAGTTTTGTTATAAAAACAGTGAAGTAAAAAGAAACAAATAAATCAATCATTTGATATCCAATCACTTTAAGTTTTATAAAATCGTATAAAACAAAATTTGATTTTCCTTGAAACAAACGATTAAGTTTATAGCCTTCTTTCCCCCCGACAAATATTTTTAAAGAATTCAGAATTGAGAGTTATAAAATACCACTCAACATAATAAAATTTATTCGACAAAAATTAGTAGTATAACAATGTTTTTTTTTTAGCAACTATTACTAAACTATTAAAAAGGACTCTATCGGATTTATGGAACATGCAAAAACTGTTTAGTTCAACACAAAATTAAACATGAAGTTTCGGGATTCACTAATTGCCTTGATTTTCAAGCTATTTGACTTAAATTTAGCTTAAAATCAAGTCAAATGTTACTTTTTAAATGTTTAGTCAAGCGAAGTATTGAATTTACAAGCTATTTTATTTAAAAATTAAAATTTTAATTTCAATTTATAGTACTAAATATCCAGAGCCTTGTCTTGATGAATTCTTAACCAAACCTTATGTTTGAACAAAATTTTAAATTCTGGTTGATGAATATACATTTTCAGTAGTGGTACACAATGTTTATAATTAGGTGCACAAAAGAAATAATCAAGTTTTTCAAATAAAAAATGTACACTTACATATAAAGCTTATAAGTTCACGATTTAACATATCTGGTTTATGTAAGCTAAGACATACAGTAATTCATTTAAAGATATGTGTTTATATTGACCAAAGTGAACGCAAAAAGAATTATCCATCTATGGTTTTCTATATGGCTATGCAGTGGTCTTATTTGGAAATCTTTCTTACTTGGTTTTAATTTATTTGTGTATGTGATGTACGTGAATTCCGAATAAGTAGCGAAGGTATACAAACTTGTTGCATTACTGCCGCCAGCCTCAGCTATTACCATACTCAATTATTCTTGTCATTCCTGATATAAAATGTAATAAAAAACCATCGACTCTATAGTTACAATTCTAATGTTCTTTTTCAATTGAATGTACAATGATACCCATTATATTCATCGCATACGTAAAATCAATACAAAACTTAATACGTACGTACAACAGTGTAGTTGAACATAAAATTAGAATCTAATTCTTTTGAAACTGTTTTATTCGATAGTGTAATAATTAACTTAAAAAATGAAGCAATAAACCTAACTATCACTCAATTATTTTTTTAAATAAATTACTATTAGTTTACATAGGTATAAATTTATGAGTTTGGTGATAATTTATCTCTTATTCCAAAACGTCGCACATACTTAATTAAAATTATAATTTATTACTAATTTTCATCTAAATTATTAATGATTTTATGGCGAGACGTTGAGATCATCACAGGATTCTGTGCATGCGATTCAAAATTTATTAAACATGTTAGTAATCGCAATTTTACAATTATAATACGCTCAAGAAACAAGATGTGTACATTTTCCTGATTCAATCCTATAGAAATAAATAACACGCTATTAAATATATACTATTTTCTCTCTATCATGTCTAATTTGTTTAACTTAAAAAATAATTTTAGATAGATAATTACAAATGAATTATTTCGAAAATATCCTAGTTTACATTACACGTTGTCAGTATGAAATAAAATAAAATTATAGCTAAATTGTCATTATTAGGTACGTGTAGCAAAATTGGCTATAAATATTAATATGACTCCAACGTAATTACAGTGTTCGTTAATTACAAAATAAAATAGCAACAAGCTTACCCTAAAATATGGTTGAAGTATCAGTTAATTTTCCAATTTTCCCCTTTAAATAATACACACGGTGGGATATTAATTTATGAATAACAAATTGAAAAACAGATCGAGCTTGGTAAGTTTTTAAAAGAGTTTGTAAAAATAACTTTTATTATTTTCAACAATATTTTTAAATGGGATGTAGTTCTATAAGGTTTTCCATTGCGAGGTCACCAAAAGTCAAAACACGTTATATGGGTGTTCTCAGATAATTGTGATTTTTTATGTTTTTATGTTATGTACTTTATTTATCATTTGGCATGATTTTTTTCCCTAACAATTAGTAATTTAACAAATTTGATAGTACTCTAGAACCTGCATAAGGAATTAAGACATAAATTATCACGGATTACATATAGATAACTTACGGAAATACACTCAAAATGTCAATACTGTGGCATGTCTTCAAACTAAATGTATAAGTTTCTACTTATTAAGATCTGTGTTGCAATGTAAACCTTATCTTTTATAACTAACGGCGAATGTATACTCCATCAAATTATATTATAATTATACCTACACATTGATCGCTAAAAATAAATAATCATAAAAAGAATAAAATTCTCGGGCATAAATCAATGTTGATTATTTATTTTTGCCGATCAATATGTCGCTATAATTGAAATATAAATTGATGAAATATACATTAGCCTTTAGTTATAAAAGATAAACTTTAAATTGCAAAACAAATCTTAATAAAAATGTATACATTAATTTGAAAAATGAGAATCATACATGCCACGGTTCTGACATAAAAAATCACAATTATCTGAGAATCGCTCATGTGCTAGTTTTTTTTTATCTACTAGCAAAATTATAATCTACTTCAGAGGTCCTTAAACTGTGATCCGCAGACCCCTACGGGTCCGAAGTGGTTGCTGAGGGTCCACAAAACAATTCTAGTTAAAAAAGTAATTGTATTACTTATATATTCAAAAATCAAGCTTGGAAAGTGGCGTAAAATTCTAACAGTTAAAAATAGTCTCGAAAAAAAAGTTCAATAGAGAGTCCGCGAGCTATATACGTTTAAGAACCCTTAATACAATAAATTAAATTAATTAATTCAAGGAATATGGCCGGTAGAAAGATTAATTAATACTTTATTAATTTAATTATGACACTTTATTGAAATCTAGAAAGAGCTATATAAAGTAGAAAAAGATATAGATGTAGATACAGATATAGATTCAGTATATTCTAGAATTTCCAAATGTTTTTAAGACCATTTATATCAGCGGTCGGGGAACCGGGTTAAATTACCCCAAATGGGGTAAAAATAAAATTTTTGGGGATACAAGGGACTTTTTTCTATTTTGCTATTTTTTAAAAGTGTTAGGATTTTTACAAACCATTCCTTAAACTTAAATCAAAAAGCCCCAATTTTGAAATTATGGTGTCAAACATGAAGTAACATCAATTCTCCAAAACCTGAAGGGGAAAGTTTTCAATTGATTTTTGTTTTGTTTGTTCCAATATGACAATTTTATTTTATTTGTCTATTTAGATACTTACTATTTTCATGCAACTTTTTTATTTTCCGTATAAATTATTCAATAAATGTTTAATTTACATTTATATTGATTGCCTCCTTCTCAAAACGAGAGGGTAATATCGACTTACTCAAAAATATTTTGGAGTAATGGTTAAAAAAAGTTCCCCGATTGCTGCTTTATATACTCCTTGTTTGTTAGATACACTCGTTATATAGGAACAACTGACGTCACAGTAATATCTTGTGAACACTATAATATTTGTAGTGTTCTACTTTAAACAAATAATTAAAACTATGTTTTTTGAGTATTTATTACATTTAAAATAAAAAATAACTATTTCCTTCCACATTCATACAATTTTAAATACGAGCACTTTTCTAAAAAATGACAAAATTTCTATTGTTAAATGACAAAGAAAACGGTAATTTCATATAGTCGACTACAAGTTTACTTCATTTATTTTATTTTTATAGCGATTATACCATCCATTACCCATTGACAATAAAATAAATACGGAATCCGAGAGAATACCTCAACTTTTTTGTTCGTCGTCTTTTAAGCGTTTGAAAGAAAAAAGTCAATAAAGAAATAATCTATTGATAAGAGTAAGGAAACTTTTATAAAACTCTAATAAATATTTCATTCCAACGAAATCGTAAATATTTAACGGTCAATATTTACGTTTATTTAATTTACAAACTTTTTAGCAAGCAGAATTTATGAATTTTACATTTATAAATCGTTAATTACTTCTCAACTTAATTACTAATTGTGTGTCGTTAAATTTTAACGTTTTAAAATAACTTTGTTTACTATATTTATGTTAAATGGACAAGTTCATAAAATTGATCACAACTAACAATTTTATTAACAAAATAATCAATTAACATTAAGTACAATTGTTTCGCAATACAGTAAAAACTATTATTGTGAACGACATAACATAAAATTTATTAAATTCTAAATATACCTATCTAATAAAAACCTATAATATCAAGTTAATTTAAATAATATAAGCAACCTACTTCTGTGTAATATCTGTGCGTATTTCTATAAGCGATAATTAATCTACATGTAAGGGTACAATTAACAGTAGTTGGAAACAACAAATAGGTAAAACAGTAAATAGTTGAAAAGAGATTTTAAAATAGTTTCTTTAAAAGTATTAATCAATTTTTATGTCATATTTTTTGCAATGAAAGAAATATCTTGTCTAAAATAATTGGGTTGTCTCAAATTGTGGCAAAAAATAAATTAATAAACATAATAGACCATTTATTTGAAATTTTAGAATGAACCTTTTGAGAGACTATTATTATTCTTAAAGAGTCGTTAATTTATTCAGTAAACTTCTCTTTAAAAATGCTATATTTGAAAAAAAAAATTAAATACGATATCTGTAGAACTAGTTTATACATAATATTTCAAAAAATTAATGGGTATTTCATCATCCAACAATTCAAACGTAGACAAAAGTAATAATTGTTGAAGCAGTTAACATCAAAATTAAACAATTTTTCATCATCATTAAAAAGTTATTTTTTTGTGTTCTAAAATAATTTAAACTAAATAGTTTCCGCTTTTTAAAATTGAAGGCAATAAAACTTTATAACAATTTCATACAAATAATATGTAGGTAATTGAGCCGTTAAAAATAATTTTTATTAAAAAAGGTAAGACTCAAATTTTAACTCAAATCACATTAAAATTAAAAATTTTAACTATCCGTAGAATAACACATTATTTTGCAATATAAATAATATAATTGTGTCTGTGGCAATAGAATTTAAGCTAATAACTAATTTTACATAAAATATATAACACATTTCCAACCATATTTTTGATATGCTAAAAAGCTGAGAGAAAATATTCGAAGAGAAATAAATGTTAAGCATTATGCAAATTGTGAGTCTAACTCTTTTGCTGGTTGAAATGGAAATTTAGAAAATTCGAACAAAAAGTTTGCGAAACGGTAAAAAGTTGCGTTTTTAAAACGATGTTTTCTTTTTTTGGCAGCAACAAGAAGCATTTTCTATACCCATTAACATACGAAAAACGAGGACAATATTCTTATCTATAATAGTTACCTTGAATGTCTAATGAATATTTTCAATGCAAACAGTATGAAAATTTAAATCATGACTTGAATCAATATTACTTAAAATTCTTAATTTATCGATGAATTTAACTCAAATGTATGAAAAAAAAAGAAAGTTTTAGTATAATATAATGTACAATATTAACAAATGCGAATATATTTACGAATTAAAACACGATAGGCGTTATTTGTATAGAAATCATTATTTCTAAATGTAAAAAGTAGAATAAAATAATAACTCATTGACAATTCACCATTGCAAAAATTAATACTTTATCGAGTTCTTTGAGCTGTTTTATTGTTCCTAAAGCATTTGAATACAATTTTTTATAATTTTTTAATACATAGAATCAAATGTAAACAATTAGAATTTTAACGAAATATATTTGCCGTTATATAGTCACTAAATATTGATAGGATGGCATTTTATTAAAAATAATGGCGAATATTTTTTAGTAAAAAATATATACTTATGCATTGGAAACGTTTTTAATGAAAACGCTTGGTATATAACCAGGGCTGGATTGGGATGATAATTAGTACCGGGAAATTTTAATGACATCGGGCCAAAAACTTTATTATAATCCAAAAAATGCCCGAATTCGCGTACGTCTAAACGCAATACCGCTGCCTGTAAAATTTTTTGTTTAAATCTTACCACAGGCCAGAAGTGGGCCACGGGCCACCGGGAATTTCTCGGTATCCCGCCGGGCCAATCCAGCCCTGTATATAACTAATGATCCTAACTAATAACCATTTGATTATAAATATTTTTTTTTATAATGAAACTAAATCATTTGTTTAATGAATGAAATATAATAATTTCCTAAAATCGAAATAAGTTTAACAAACTATATAATCACTTACCTTTGAATTTTTACAATTCCTGAACATTGCGTTAGAATTAATTTATTTTAAAAATTTCGTAAAATTTGTACAAATTGACATTGGAAGTTCGTTACAAGACCAAAAACAATAGAAAAGGGTGAGGTCATATTTTGTGTATATGTACAGACCTTAATGAGTGTACATATTCCTACAAATTTAAACAAAAAAATAAAATTAAAGAAAGCTTGAAGTCATTAAAAATATAATGCTACGTATTTCGATCCCTACAGTTTCATTACAAGTGTTTTCTATTTTCCAGAAATTATAAGCTTATATGTTTTATGGTGTTACGTTTACATCTAGGTACTTATAGAGTTTATACTAGGGATATTATGGATATGAAATTTCGAATTAATTTGGATATGGATAGGTATAGGAATAATTTTACACTGGCTTCGGATATAGAATTTATTCAGATTATCCGTTAGTGTTGGATAAATTTTTTATCAGAAAGATAAGTTGCTAAATGAGCCTCAGGTGTAACAAATTTGTTAAAAAAAAGTTTTGGATAATTTCGGCATTATTAGATTTTTAAGAAATTGTAAAAGTAAAACACAAATAGGTAACAATTTGATTATTTCTAAGTTATCATTTGGAACAAAAATCAGTCATATAGTAAGTATTTACTAAAACTACTCAATTTTAAGTGTTATCTACTTTAAAATGCAATCGTACCAAAATTATAATGTACTTTCTTTTATCCGAAACTATCCAAAACGTTTATATCGGATTCGGTTACGGTTACGGGTAAATGATTATTTCGGATATCCGATAGTTTCGGTTACAATTACAATGTTTCTTAAAACTCATGGTTTACTTTTATAATCGTTTATACCGACGCGTACTTCTTATTAGTTTGTAATTTTTTTAATCTTTTTGCATTGTTTTCTTGATCAATTATTAAATGAAATTATAAAACAATTTATAAAAATTTTGTGAAGAGTTACCTATTTAGATCTAATAATTTTTTTTACTCATAGAAACACAAATCTTATAGAAATACAATAGCATTGAAGATTGAATGAAAAAGGTGTCGCGTTTTAATAAATTATAATTTCTTTTTAATTACATCTGGACATATTCAAAAACTTTAATTATCCGCTCTGCAATATAAGTATACCTATTTATAATGAAAGAGTAATTAGAAAGGTGATTTGAGCAATCTTTAATTTACACGCTATTTAAATTAATTTTTTACGAATACAAAACAGTTTGAATTACCTTCAAGAAATTGTTATAAATCCCCATACAGACTCCGTTAAAGAAAAAAAATTTGAAAAAAGCACACACACACACTTTTAAAAAAAGTTCCACTTATGTTTTGAAAAACTTGGGAAACATATCTAAAGTCCGAAAACTCATAACAGTAACGAAAAATTTTAAATATTTAAAAACACTTTTTTCTCCTGAATAAGTCTTTTAGGGTTTTCAAATGTTAAGTAATAACTTTTTGAAAGATGTATTTCACATTTAACGTACGTATATTTAGTTGTTTAAAATTGGTCTAATTAAGGCCCAATTAAGAATAAACAAACAATACTTTAGAAAAAATATTTTCTTTACTTTCTCAATTTATTTATATATCGATATATAATATTGAGTAAGCAATAATTGGTGAATAAAATTAAGATTTCGTTGTTTGTGGAAAAAACTCTTAGCGCAATGTTTGTAACGTAACTGAAACAGATGTTATGAAACGTTAACACGGCGAACGTTCTATGTTGAATGCGCTCACAGTCAACGATGTTGTGTTGTTACGATTGTCGTTGTAGAGAAACTCCCCCACTCGCGTAAGTGTAAAAGTTAACTGGATTTAGAAGTAAAAATTATTCATTCATAATGGTAATATGCAGGTACACTATCTATAATTATATACCCTCCTTTGTTCTTTCCGCACAAAACTACTTAGGTACTACTACCTACTACTTACAAAAACTTTAACTTATATTGTTGCATCATCAACATCTATTATGTACAATATATATTACAACAATATAAATTACAACTTGTGTAATTCTAATTCCAAATTTTGTACATATAATCATTTTGAAAATAAAAATTATATGTCTAATATTATGCCTTATATTCTCACAATCTTATAGGTATTTTTAATCGGTTAGGTGTCAGTTTTTCGAATCACAATTTTTCGAAAGAACAATTTTTCGAAAAATTAATAATAAATAATTTAAGGGACCGAAATAATTAGAGTAAATTTAGTTTTATTTGCCAGTTTACACAAAACAAATGTAATTGAAAAAAAACTTTTATTTAGTAAATAAAATATAATAATATTTTGGATATTTTAACATATACTTACTAAACAAAAAAAAAACAAGTAATTACTTAAGTATATAGGCATAAGTTATAGTATACAGATTGTTCATTTTTAGTAAGATTAGCGTGGTCGAAATTTCAAGAGATATCGATAAATTTTGACGTCAGCATGGGGCTTAAGCAAGCCATTTGCAAAATTCAAGGTACGACCTAACTATGGCAACTTAGATGGTTCAATTTGAACACTCAATATTTTTTATTTGCGAACACGTTTTCAATATTCAATTTCCATTGAGTGATAATCATTTTCATTTATTTTGCAATTCAAAGTACAAATATTTTATAAACATCAGAAATAACAGGAATAAAACACAGAAAACACCATAAAATTAATGAAATATAATATACCACGTATTTTAAAGATGACTAAAGATTTTAAAAATATTCTATAAATTTAAAATGGTCTAATAATTCAGGATCTGTATTCATAAAGATGAATACTGAAAACTCATAGATATTTGCAGCATAATTTTTATGTTAAAACATTTTTGTGTACAACTTCGTGGTGTCACGAAGTGTACATTCAGTCAACTAATGAAATTCGAGTGACTACAATTTCTTTTTTTGGGGGCTCCGCCAAACCCCCGCCAGGGGGCCCTCCTGGACCCCTTTGGCATTTGTAGTAGGAAATTCTTGAATGAATTTATATGAATTAACTTAAAATACATGACAGTTCCCATAATTACGTCTTAATTGACAGATTTATCAAAATCATTTCCCATAAGAAAAATGCGTCTTAAAATCCGGTTTTTATCGAAAACGAAACGAAAACTCGCAAATTACCACTCTTTTCGTTTTCTTTTGACTTGTTTTATCAAGAATTGTCGTCAATTCTTGGCGCCACGCTAACCTTACTCTCCTCTTCATTTAAAGTAAGTTACACTATCGCTATTTCCAGAACGAAAAGAGATACAGAGATAGTAAAAAGTGAAAAAAAAGTTATATGTGTTGACTAATTTCTCTTTGAAAATATTTTTTAATTGTATTTATGTACCTCTTTCATTTACCCTACCCGTCAAAGTTGATTTACACTGATTTTGGTTCAAAAACATCAACCCTACATGTAAAAGTTGATTTATACTGCATTATTTCGAAAAATTGTAGTTTCGAAAAATTGTGCATTCGAAAAATTGTGTTTCGAAGAATTGTGATTCGAAAAATTGTGTTTCGAAGAATTGTGATTCGAAAAACTGGTCGGACACTTTTTAATCGTACCTATGTCCGTCTAGAAACTATATTCTAGAAAGTATCCGGGAAAAAAAGAAACAATTATAATTTTTCTGTTATTTCTATAAGTATATATATATATATATAAGGCAGTATCGTGACTGATTGACAGGCACAACAGAGGTTAAACCACTTTAAAATAAAAACATTAACTTTTAAAGTGTTATTCCTGAGAGGACTGTGGCCAATGGTCACCATTTCGAAAGGGCATTTCGAAATTTCATCTCTAAAAGGCTCTATTTTAGCAATTATGAATCTATACATACCCACAAATGTAAGGAACCTCTTTTTTATTGATTAAATTGTTAAGTTTTTCAATAACATTCTTAGGTAATTCGTAATAAGGTATGTTTAGAATTTAGACCCTATTCTTTATTGTTTCTTCAATCTACTACATTTCCTTGGTATGAACTTCTATATTACTTAAATATCTTAACATTTTATGATGTACCTATAATTATGCCATTGCAATCAGGTATGTAGAAAAGCCCCGTAGCCATAACAGAAACTTTTAAATATCCAAAATAAAAATCTATCCGTAACCGAATCCAATATTTAAGTTTCGGACAGGGTAGAATTATTTATTATAATTTTGATTCTATTGCATTTTTAAGTAGATAGCACTTAAAATTGAATAGCTATAATAATTTCTTTTAGAACTGATCAAAGTACCAAATGATAACTAAGAAATTAGGACAAATTATTACCTACTCTCTTAAATCGAAATAGTGACTTTAGTGACTATTCACTATTTTTGCAGTGCAGAGTATACCACTAAATTCAAATAGTGGTATACTTTTCACTACAAAATAGTGAATAGTCAATATTTGATAGTCGATAGTCACTATTTCGATTAAAGAGAGTATTTTCACCAATTTTTGTTTTATTTGTACAATTTTTTTAAAATCTATTAAGCCGTAACCGTAACCGAAACTGGTATAAAATTATTTCTGTATCCATATCCTGATTTCATATCCCTGACTATACAACTATGCAAAGACGTAGGTAATACATTAATGATTGAGCCATAAAATAAAATTTTAAAAAATAATAAAATGTGTTCATACGCTAGCAACGATATGAAAATAGACACAATTTTATTATAAAATGTTGAGATACCATAAGAAGTTAAAATCATACCTATACTTGATACTACGAAATGTAGTATCAAGATATAATAAAAACAAAATTCAGAAACAATATAGGATCTAAACACAATATGAAGATGTACATACCTCTTGTAGTGCAGGTTTTACTTGTAATGTATTATTTTAAAACATTTATTTAATTATACCTATCATTTTATTTTTTTTTTGTTTTACAATTTAATTAATGTTAATTGTAACTACTTTAATATTTTAAGCTTATATCGAGATTGCGTGTTTCATTTTACTTGTCACCAATAATTATTAAGTCTTTAGCGATGAGCACATAAATTTTCATCAAATATAAAATATAACAATTCAAAAATTTAACAACAGTTAATATTTATAATTTAAACACACGTCTATATAGTATAAATAAATAAATAACTTAATATAACATTAATAAATACTTTAACAATTTAACAGCTATAAATATAACTTTTATATGCCGTATCTTTAATTTACGAAAACAATGGAGAGGATTTGACTTCTCTCATTATATTACGTAGGGGAAAGTAGGGTATTTGAGAACAATTGTTGGTCACAGTTAACTTAAAATTATCTTAATTAATAAAACAAAATAACAATTTTAGTAAAAGTTTGTTTAAACATAAACATTACTTATCTACTTTAATAATTTGAACTCAAAACTTTTTTACATTAACATAATAATAACAAAAATATAGAATATAAAAAATATTGCCATTCCTATTTCCCCGGTAGTGTGTGGGGTAATTGAAATCAATCCATGGGGGAAATAGAAACTAAATTGGGTAAATTTAAATAAATGGCTAAATTTCGCGACCAGCTTTTATATCAAATAAAATGTAATAAATTGGTGTGTTTGATTTAATTCAAAGTTTATTTATTTCCTTTTTAGAGCATTTAAAAGCTTGTTTTTAAAAGTGTTTTTTTTTTACTTTAGGTTATTTTTAGTTTTTTAGTTTTAGACAGCGATATCGTAACGAAAGCTTGATCCATATTTCACCCAACTTAGAGTTTTGCCTTCATTTATCGTCTAGTTGTGCGAGGTTCAACTGTTGGTTGAAATCGGTTTACCGTAAGCTTCAGTTCATTCTTTGGATTTTTGGGCTTTATCAATTTTTTTCGAAAACGGCTCTATCAATTTTCTTTAAATCTCCTATAGTTCTTTAACTAAGAAATGCTTAAAAAATTTTATTTGAAACTTTTTCCTGAGAAAATTCAAATAATGACGGTTCTGAGGTTAAGGGTGGTAGGTCGTATTTACTTAGAGCCTATATGATAGTTCTGTTTATATAAATATTTTAATATTATTCAATTTAGAATTTTTTTAACTAATCGTGAGCTTTATTTATGTTCTTTTAACCAATAGCAAGTTTCATAAAAGAAAGTACTCTGACGCCTAGCAGCATATATTTTATAATGGTATCAGTTGCATTACATTTAAACAGGACCTAAAAATAGTAGCAAAAAGGTGCAAATAGTTTCGAAAAAAAAAATTTTTGACAACACTAGACAAAATTTTATCATAAAGGATGCTGAAACGCAGTTCTACACCGTTTCATGGAAAAAAGCCCTAAAAAAACTCAAAAGCTACTAAGCTAGTCTCGAAATGTGCGTGAAATTCAACACTCAACAAATTATCTTAGAATTTCAAATACTTAATTGTAATAGTAGATAAGTTCTTATGTTAACTTTACAAGCTTGGTCTTGAAGCTTTGTAGAGCAATTAACCTTGATCTTAGGCTAAAAACTTTGTAGACCCCTATTTTAAAGTGTAACGTCGAATTAATTAATTGTTTATTTTTTAATTAATTAGCTATCTTACATTAGCTTATATTTAAAAATGTGATAATTTATTTAGCAAACGCATGCACATCAAAATTATATGTGCATATAATATAGGTAGGTCTGCAGTAAAATTTAAAAAATGCAATTAGCAATTTCATTGTTGCATAGGACTTGAAAACAGCCGTTCATTGGCCTTTGTTTTGTAAGGAATGTAATAAAATCAAAATCGACGAGTGTCAGACACAAACGCTGCCTATTGACTTAAGAAATGCATTTGTCGCATCTATTTTCATCACTATCACGATATTAATTATCCGGTCAGCTAGCTTCGGTCTGTTAACTAAAATGACACCTGGCACAATTGCAGACTTGATGCAGGTGTCCATGAATGAATTATATTCTCTCTCCAATTATTTTAATGGAATGCATTACACGAACTCAGCATTATTGAAATTCAACAAATTTTAGCTCAAAAACTTCAACGTTATAAATTAGGTATGGGAATAGGTAGCAATTAATCGATCAAATTTTTTTCTTATCTGTTACAATAAAGTAATAACTACTTTTACGTTCTATTACTAATACGTTCTATATTAAACTCTCTTTTTGGTTCTTTTTATTTTTCATTTAATCATTTAACAGTTTAGATCATTAAGCAATAATGACTTAAAATGTTCCACTTCTTTAAGATTATCGAAATTTGTAGTAAGAAACATATACCTACCTACTATCTATAACAACTGTGGCAAAATGAATTTGAAACAAAAAAGATATAAGTTCAATATTTTTTTCCTTTCTTTATTAATTTGCAATCTGTCCTTGGACATTAAGCAAATCTGGTGGATGTACAGGTGGGAAAGACCGCACCCCCTGGAAGGGGTACCTTAAGGTGATAGTGGTTCTCTAAAAGGTAACTCCAGAAATGAGACGCGATTCAGCCTTCGATGGTGGTCGGAATTACCTAGAAGGTTGACAGCCAGATGGTTGAGGTGTTCGTTCAGTCTCTGCAAGTATTTTTGACTGAATCTAGCTATCTCACTCCTCACTGTAGCCACTTTGAGGTCCCGGTGGATGGCGTGGTTGGACTGTTGGAGACGTACCAAGGGGCGTCAGTTATTGCTTTAGAGTTTAGACTGAAAACGCTGAATCTTGTTCACATTGGAGTTACTGGCGGCTCCCCACAGCTGTATCCCATATGTCCAAATGGATTTAAGTATGGACTTGTATATTGTTAATTTGCTGTCCAGGGACAGTTGAGACTTTCTTCTCAGTAGCCACTACAGTTTCCGGATAGTGATATTCAGTTGGTTGCGTTTGTGGAGGATGTGTTTAGATCAGGTGAGACGTCTATCCAGGTGCATTCCAAGGTATTTGGCCTCCGTAGCCCGGAGTATTTCATGGTCATTAAATGAGAGAGGTGGACAGGTTTCCCTTCTTGTAGTGAATGTCACGTGGACAGACTTGGTCTCGTTGATGGTGATTCTTCACTTGCAGAACCACAGCTGGAGTTCGTTTAGTGCAGACTGGAGCTTCTCGGAGGCCATTCTGGGACAGTCGTGGATGGCTAATAGTGCGGTGTCATCTGCAAAGGTCTCGATGGTTATTTCTTCGTTGATTGGGGCATAATTGGGGACACTGCATAATTGTGCTTGCGACCCTGTGCACTTGTTCGATTGTGGATTGTTGTCGCCTGAACCCAAATTGATGGCTGGGTATGGTGCTGTTGGCGTCCAAGATAGGCTGGAGTCTTTTAAGAGTTCAATATATAAATTAATTATTTATTAAAGTTCATGAATTCAGGTTGCATAAGTTTACACTAAAAGATGCCCGTGATTTAACATTTGGCAGTTTTGATTTAGGTATCCTTTAAAATTTAAAATAGGTAAAGCAAACTTGGGTATTTGAGAGCAGCGGGTAATTTGAAACAGTAGAATTTTAATTATTCTTTTTTCGCAAAAATGTTTCTAAGTATTTAAATGGACAAGTGTGATGACCATTAGTTCCTGAATAAAAATTTTGCATCTTGCTCATTGCACATTGCTATTTAACAGTTCAATTTATTTAGAGCTTGTCGCTGATTTTACTCCTTGGAAATAAAGCAAAAGGACAACCTCATTTTTGATTGTTATTATGATCCAAAGCATTAACATGAATCAAGGAAATAAACTCTTGTATGTAGCTAGAATTCGTATAAGAACTACGCTTACATCGGCCATATTTCGTAAAACCTTGCAAATATCTAATACAGTTCGTAAAGCATTTAATGAATTACACTTAATTAATTATAGTTAATTATTGAATTTTCTGAGAACATTTAACATTGTAATGTATATATTTTTTGCCCCATCAAAAAGTAGAAGTTTCAACAAACAAAGCTCACCGATTTTTTTAAAAAATCAGATGTGTTGACGTGAGAATTTTCGATTGAAAATTAGGGTGCTTTTTCGATATTAAGTCATTATAAGGTGAAAAAATTAATATTTTAAGTCAAAATAATTACAGTTTGTTTGGGACATCAAAAGGTAAGTTTTCACCAAATTTCGTGTAAAACAAGTTGTTTTTGTAAAAGATAAAAATTAAAAACTAAAAGTTTTGTAATTTGAATTTTGCACATAAATTTTGAGGCTATGTGAAAAAAGTTTCAGCACAAAAATTGTAGATCTACTTATTATCTACAACTTTGCTACTTAACTTTTTTCGACAGGACTTGTAGTTTTGTCAGAAATCGACATAAACCGTTTCTACCCTTAATAAGACCCCCTTTTTCCACTTCCCCACCTCAGATCGACGGTAATTTATTTTTTCCTTTCATTTTTGTTTTATTCTTTTCCTTTTCCAATGGGGTTCATTCTACTATAATTTTTTCCCTTTTTACCATTGTCAAAGGGTAAAAGCACTGGTCTAATTGAAATGTGTAAAATTAGTGGTTACCTACTAAATTGATAATAATTTGATGTGATTGATACTAGCTGAAAGTGGCCCAATTTTGGCATCAATATTATGGTTTTTCAGGAAACTTAAATATATGTATAATATACCCATCTATCTACCTATTTAATATATATTATAATTATGTAATATGTATTAATTAAATAATACATAATAACCTTTATAATATTTTTCAGGTTTCTTAAATTCTTTTTACTATTTACCTACTACTGAAATCTATTAGATACATGTTTCGACTAGGTATGTTTTCAAATGAATCCCATTCTGTAGTACCTTTAATGCTATCTTTTTAATGTTGGTTTTTAAGTTAACTGACTTTATCTCTTTCTTATTAAAAGCTTGCTCTTCCATATAAACTCTATGAAATTAATGAAAATTTAAGGAAGATTAATGACCTGAACGTTTGAATTATATCTATTGTTATTTGCATAGTTCACAAAATGTTGTTAACAAAATATAAAGCCTGTAAGACTCCGGGGCCCGTATCATAGAACCATAAGTAATTACTTTTCATACTAAAAATGTACCCTAATGCAATTTGGTATAAAATATTTGAAATCTTGGAATTCTAGCACAAGCAATGTCCTCCGTGTATATTTAAACCAATATTAACAATATTATTGATCGTTTGGGGTTCTATAAAAGCTCTGGTTATGTTTTGAATATTAAGCTTCAAGTACAATATAATTATTGTGAATGTTATTGATCGTATCTAATTTTCTTAAAAGAATTTAAAGACATTTTTATTTTTCATTTAGCTTTATTTGTGATAATATCCGATAGCATTCTTATGTACGGATGTCGGAAAGCAGCTCAACAATTACATACGAAAATGGTGGAAAGAATAATGCGAGCTCCAATGATTTTTTTGGAGACAACTCCCATGGGAAGAAGTTTATCTTGCTGTGTTAAAGATTTGTATATTTTAGATGCACACCTTTCACAAAGTCTTTCTAAGATGTTGAATGAAACATTTGAAGTTTGTATAATTTTCTACTTCATTGCTAAATGTATACAAGAAAAAATGATCTTTTAGGTATTAGCAGCATTTTTTGTTATAAGCTTCAGCACTAAGGAGTTTTTAATTGTTGTTGGTCCACTTATAATTATTTATTATGTGTTACAAAAATTTTGTAATTTTGTCTGGAATCCGTTTATAGGTTTCCCATTTATTCGTATTTCAGTGAAAGCATTGCTGGAACAATAACAATTAGAGCTTTCAGTGCTCAACAACGTTTCGCTACCGAATTTGATAAGAAAATTGAAAAGCATCAAATGTGCTTTTATCCATTTATTATTCAAGGTTGTTGGCTTGGTATTCGCTTGCAGTTCTTAGGAAATTTGATTATATTTTTTGCCGCACTATTTGCGGTTCTAAATCGAAACTCAATCAGTCCAGAAATAATGGGCCTTACAATAAACTATGCTTTTGGAGTAACTGAAAATAATCTATTTAAATATTACAAAACAGCTAACTGTCTTCGTTTTTTATAGATAAAAACTTATTTTGAAGATTTAATTCGATGTTTAGCTCAAATAGAAACCAATATCGTGGCTGTTGAAAGAATAAACGAATATTGCAGTATTGAACAGGGAAAGTTTAAAATGCATTACTTTAGATCAAAATTATGTTTGATGATAAAACTAGGAAGCTCCTTGAAAAGTTGAGGCAACCACTCCAAGTTTGGATTGGCCACAAAAAGGAGAAATTGAATTCGATAACTATAGCGTACGATATTGTCCTGGTTTGGAGTGTACTTTACATGGAATTTCATTTAGAACAAATGCTAAAGAAAAAGTAGGAATTGTCGGTAGAACTGGGGCTGGAAAATCAAGTTTAACCTTAGCACTATTCAGGTGAAATTTAAATAAAAATAAAAATAAAAATTACAACATCTAAGTCAATATGTTCTTAAATCGAATTTTAGAAGCGGCAGAAGATGCTATAACTATTGACAGAAAAAATATCGCTAATTTAGGACTACATGATCTTCGAACACAGCTTACAATCATTCCACAAGATCCGATATTATTTTCTGGTTCACTTCGAAAAAATGTAGACCCTTTCGAGCTATTTACTGACGAGGAAATATGGATAGCTTTAGAACATGCTCACCTTAAAAATTTTGTTTTGGTTACCCTGAAATTTCATTTAATTGATTTTTTTTTATAAACTAGTCATTTCTTTTTTAGAGCTCTCTAATGGATTACAATATGAAATTTCTGAAGGAGGTGAAAATTTATCTTTGGGTCAGAGACAGTTAATTTGCCTGGCTCGTGCTTTGCTTCGAAAAACAAAAATTTTAATTCTTGATGAAGCAACAGCTTCTGTTGATCTAGAAACGGATGCTCTGATACAGCGGACAATCCGAAATGAGTTTTCCGAGTGTACTGTTATTACGATAGCACATCGTTTGACCACAATTATGGATTCCGATAGAGTTTTAGTATTGGATAAAGGCAGAATAGCAGAATGATGATACACCTAAGAATCTGTTGAAGGATGTTAATTCGTTGTTCTATAAAATGTCCAAGAACGCAAAAATAATTTAAATAAATGGTAGATGTACGTATCTATGTATGTACCTAAATGTATGTTTCTATGTAGATAATAAATAATGGAAATTCTGAAATACCAATGATAACATGAGAATCTTTTGATTTGAAAATTTTTACATTTTTTAAAATTATTAGAATAAAAATTAAAATATTAGAAAATAAAATATCGGGTGTTACTTCAAAATAAGTTTTTTTTTTAATTTGTAGTAGAGGTTTTCTTTCACGAAAATATTTATAAGTATTTAAATAGACAAGTATTAAACTAGACAATTCATTAAAACTAACCACTGCAATAGAAAGAGAACGAATGAGAAATTAGAATTAAATAGAAAGAAAGAGAAGGTCTCCTGGTCGCTTTTTCGTTACGTTGTGGTCTCCGGTCTAAGCTCTATAAAGAAACTTCATTCCAAAACTACGTAGGTTTTTCGTGCTTATTTATTTTCTTCTACAGCAGTGGTGCGCGAACTATTTCCATTTGCGACCCCCATTTTTTTTGAAAAAAATTTTCACGACTCATGAGTAGATAGTAGGCGTTTTTTTTAATCGTCAACGTCGGTCGTTAGAATTAAATTGTTTCCTTTGAAGTTTTTCTTTTCTACTTGGGTGGAATAGGAGTAGGATTTGAGTTCGTGTTTAATTCTGTTCTCGGTAACTATTTTTAATTGAATTTTTATCTTAGCGGCTATAGGTATTTTTCATTTTCATATAAAGTTCTTTAAATTTGGCGACCCAAATCGCAACCCACGGTTTGCGCACCACTGCTCTACAGAAACCAAACACTAATTACATAACTTTCTTTTGTTACGTAACTGTTACAGAATTTTTACGTAGGACAACTTTGGCATTTTACATATTTGAAAAAAAAATAACATTATGCATTGATTAAATCGAAAAAATAATCTAGGTAATATGTTTCTAATTAAATTTTGAGATTCAAAAAACTGCTTTATCGATTCAACTCATTCAATGTGTAATATACTAAATCATAATTTTACACAACAGTATCTGGAAACATTACAAATTGATCCTTTGGAATAATTTTAAAAAAATTTTGCTATCATGTTAATATTGTTTAATTTCAATTAACAAATGTATGTATCGTATATACATAATAATTTAAATCAAAATTACATAATTTTATAAAATAATATAATGGTATTGCTAATGTTTCTTAACAAATGCAAGAATAAATTTTATGTAAAAATTCTTCATAGTTGAAATTTAGTCACTATATAATTACATTTGTGACAAAAACATAGTATGCATAAGTAGTATAATAACTTGTATTTAATTAACAATTTTAGTATTTATTTCAACTAAAGTAAGCTATCCTAAGATATATTTAAATGATAGTTCCGGTTGGTGTCAAAATTTATTTACAACAAATGGAGCTGAAAAAAGGGTAAATATTAAAATCAAATGATTTTCAGAAGTCATAGTCAATTTTCTTTACCTATTTTGAATCCTAAGATTAATACTCCAAACAGAACTACGTTTGAAATAACTGCTTCTCTGACTTTTCGTTTTTCCATTGCCGGATCTGGACGTTCACTTCGCAAATCTAATCGAAACATCTTTTATTTTTATTATATTAAATAATTTACAATTTGGTTTTATATCCCAATAATATCGACAAGATTGACAATAACCTTAATTTTTGTATTAGAAAATTCAGATGAGTTCAGGAAGTAAGTGCAGAGGCCTCTATAGGACAATCTACGGACATATAAAACTGCGAAATTGGCGGAATAATTTAAATTGTATTCCTTTTATTCTAAGTTATAAGCTTAATGTTATAAATATTAAGAGATTTGCTTTTAAAAAGTAGATGGGTTTTTAGCATTTTCAGTAAAATATATAACTAATTTAGATTGTCAAAAATATGAGATTACAGCATAAGCATAAAGTAATCTTGCATAGGATTATGGATTATTAATGATTTTCCTGATTTTATTATTACCATTATTATACTAGGCGCTAGCATGGGAGAATTTAGGATGTACCTTGGTGGGGGGTCACTATCGGGGGGTGTGGAGATACCCATCTAACGAGAGGGGTTCAGGGGTCCACCTTCGGAAAATTTTTGAAAATTTATCTCTCAAAAACGTGTTTTATGCGTCCTTGGTTAAAACAATAACCATCGATTAACTAATAGATTTGTATTTTGTTTATCATAAGTCCTAACTAGCCTGAAGTTTAACACAATGAAAATTGATTTAGGCCTATATATTTTAAAAACTATATTACATCTTTCATTGATAATTATTTGCTATGTGTCTGACACGCAAAGTCAGGCCTTCATACATTTTAAAATAAAAAATGGTGTTAAATAGAACAGAGAAAACTGCCATTTGATTGTATGAAACAATTGATATTATTGTCGATATTCACGCTAAGGAAAGGAAAGAACAACGAGCCAAACAACCAAATTTCAGCTATTTGTTAAGTATTATTAGACATTTGAATAATAAACTTAATTTATTATTTTTTTAATTCAAGAAAAGCTTGGTGGCGATAGCTGTACCCTCGACGCCCGCGACTCGGTTTCGCGCTTACTTCAATTGTTCACAAAACTTCGTGATACTGTTTCTTGAATATATTTAAAAATATTTAAATTACGAAATCAAAAAGGTCAAAAAGTTTTGACCAAGTCAATCAATGTAATAAAACAAGAAAGCATGTTTATTAGCTAATTTATTTTTCAAATTATGAATATTAAATTAAGTGTTAGCATAAAAGTAGTAGATCTACTTGTTATGTACAACTTTGCTATTTAACGTTTTTCCATAGGACTTGTAGTTTTGTCGAAAATCGAGATAAACCGTTTCTGTCCTTAACAACACCCCCCTTTTCCAGTTAATTTTCTAATGGGTTCATCCTACTATAATTTTTTTTTCTGTTAAAAAATTATCCACCCTGGTCGCCCGGGTCTATAATTAAGCAGATTAAGAAACAACAAGAGCAATTGTTCATAACATTTACGTGTAGATTGATAATAATTTGCATGAAATTGCAATAATTCGCAAGAAAAAAATTTGCGGAAATTGATATTTTAGGAGAAAGACTTCAAAAACGCAAAAACGTCAACCCCCTTTTGGAACTTTTTAGAGGTGGAATCTCGAAATATCATAATAATACTCAGGAATAAATCTTAAAATACTCGTTTTTATCTTCATTGGTTTAGTCGGTTTAGCCCGGTTTATCCTTCATTGTGTCTGCCAGTGAACCGTTTACTATTTTATATACATAGTTGAAAATTTTCTACTATATTCTAGCGATTCTAGCCGTACTAGCACGAAGGAAACAACTGAAAGCCACAAATACAATTTTAAACTAGCCTGCAGTTGTCAGTAATAATAAATAAGATCAAAATCAATAAGAGTGTATCGATCAAGATCGATAATTAAAACGATAACTAATTATCATTGACATTTCGTTGAACGGAGGGTTTAGTCCTAAGAAATTGAAGTTTTATTTGTTACTCCTATTTAATTTTAATACCAAAATGTTACGAAGTTCGCGAAGTTTTTAGCATATTTTTTTCATTAAACAAAAACATGACAAAGTATAATGGTTGAAATCGTTGAAATAAAAGTTTATTTCAAATAACTATCCAAGATCTGAAATCTTACAAGTAATATTACACAAAATGAATATTCTTGGTTTCATGTACTTTCATTTAAAAAGTAAATCATACTTTTGGTTTGGAATAGTTCTCGGTTTTATTGTTACTTTGAATTATCCTAATTTCGATTTAGATTGTGATATTAATACTTCAGTAAAACTAAATAATGAATTGTTTAACAATCTCGAATCTTTAGAACCAAAAATTAATTTAGCTAAGAAGCCTTTAACTCCGAAAAAAATTCCCAAAACGTTTATTCGACCTCGATATTACTCAACTGAATTGGGGATTCGTGAAAAGTTATTCGTTGGTGTGTTAACGTCATTTGATAATTTGGATAATGTTGGGATTGCAATTAATATCACCTTAGGAAATGTGGCTGATAAGGTAAAAGGAAAAAAGAACAGCTAAAATCGTTGTCTACAAATTATAAGTTTCAGATGAAATATTTTGTACAAGCGTTACAAAATCATGATCGACCAATTCCAGTTAACAATGTTGTTGGTTTTACGGACAGCAGAGAAACACATAGACCTTTCCATGTCTTCAATTATATCGCTGATAATTTTATTCAAGATTACGACTACTTTTTTATTATAACAGATAAAACATTTGTTAATAGTCAGAGACTACGAAACTTGGTTAACAAAATTAGTATCACAGAAGATATTTATATTGGAAGACTAATACCAGATAGCAGTTTCTGCTCGTTAGGTAAATTGTCCTATAAATTAAGGTGATCGTGATACGTCCCGGATTTTCACCTTGCGTCCCGGATTTTTCTAGAAGCAATATTTGTCCTGGGTTCAGGTTTTTTGTCCCGGATTGTCACGACTTTTTGAAAAGGATCTTATTTTAAATTTATTTCAACTAGAACTAAATGTACAAAATTTGAACCAAAAAAATACTGATTTTTATTATATCTTTAAATAGTATTTGTTATGTACAATTTTTATTAAAAAATAATTAACTTAACTACCTAAACATTAACTTAACCACCACCCCCCCTACAAGTTCCCACCCCGGATTTGATATAAAAAAATATGGTCATTTTATATAAATGCATTTATACTTTAATAGTATGAAGTTGAAATTTTCAGATGCTGGAATTTTACTTAGTAACAATGTTTTACAAAAAATAAAAAATAATTTAGATTGGTGTGTGAAAAACGCAGTTTCACATGACCATAGCGACAATATTGGAAGATGCATCGCACATTCATCATCAAAAGAATGTACAGAAACTGTTCAGGTATTGAAAATTTTAATTAAAGAAATAATTTCATGTAGTACTAATGTAATGAAATTTAAAACTTAATTTTAGGATCAAAAATACCATAGTTATAAGTTGAAGCACTTCAATGTTTTGAAGCATATACCCGATTTCAAAAACAATTCTAACTTTAACAAGGCCATTTCGATCTATCCTATTATAAATGCGACTGATTTATATGTGCTTCATGATTTTTTTTCTAAAGTAAGTTTTTTTTTTAAAGTTTAAATAGCGTAATTCACAAGGTCTGCATAGTGCTAAAGCTACTGAATGACGTAAATAATCACAAATTATTCTGATTATTTTTAATACTTACTATTAATATAAGTATGTAAATTTAGTATTAAAATCATCAAATTAATTTTCACTTATTTATGAAAAGATCCTAGCACAGGGACATAATATGACGTTCAGATTAAGCCGGCGCCTGTTATATTGTTTGTTTATCTACATAAATAAAATGATAGCCAATTTTATCTATGTTATTTGCCATGTTTATCGTTTATCAAAAATCATCAGATAAGTTTTAATCATTTCGAAACTAAGTTTCCTGATTTGGTTTCGAGTAAAATCGTGGAGACCATAACGTAATGAAAAAGCGACCGGGATACAATGATTGGTGAAATCAGTGTGTGGTGAAAATGGTGTATCGAGTGAGAAATGGAATATAAAAAGAGAGGGAGAGATGATTGACTCCATTGACTACTAGATGGCTACATCTGTCGACTTTACTAAATTATAAAAGTTGTTAAAATTAAAATTCATAAATCAAAATTTGTATTTAAAGTGCAGTTACGAAATTACTTAAATATATAAATGTTTTTAAACAGACAACTCCAATTTTTATTTTTATGAAGAAGAAAAATGTAAGAAAATTTATTCATTCTTTAATTTAATTTTATTTTTTCAACAAGAGTTGAAAAAATAACGTAAAAAACTTTGTTTCTGACGGGGGTTCTCAGACAGCACTAGTTTTTTACGGTCCAATTGTTTCTTGCAATATTAGAAACAAACTCCATAGCAGACAGTGGCGGCTCGTCCATATTCACTGCGGTACTGCAGCAACCCCAAACAAATTATGTAAAAATACGGGTTTAATTCATATTATTAAATGACAATAATATTGATGGAGTCATAATAATAATATAATGAAATTGTTAAACATAATCAATTCGATTGTTATGTAAACAAACAATTTAAAACTTACGTAGAATACGTCGAAATATGAAGTCTGGAACTGTGGTAATTCTCACAGTGTTAATTCAGCCGGCTCCGTTCAGCTTCGTCTATGTACGCTTAAGTTCGTGTAATCCAATCTATACATGTAACAAGCGAAACTGGCACTGTGATATATACAGTACGTTCGTGGCCACGATGAAAGAAGTTCATCGCAAAATCCTACTGTTTTTAGGTGGCTATTTTGTCGCTACTTTTGACTCTACTTTACAAATACATTTAGACAATAGTACGTTACACTAAAACAAAAACAAACTGAGTCATTGCTCAATAATATGGATAAAGACTGATTAACTTCTTTATCCAACTAAAAATCGTAGAATGGATTTTGTATACAATTTAACCAAAAACTAATTATAAATTGAAAAGATCCATTATGTTTTTATTTTTTTAAACACAGAACCCCCATGTATAAATGTCACGAGCCGCCACTGATAGCAGAGATCACTCATTAATTTCATTGCGGGTCCGTGTAAAAATACATAGACTTGTCGCGGTTCGTTTAGTAGATGATGACTATCAACTAAGATTTAAAACATCAATTAAAAATATCAATTGAAAAGGCGCAGGCTAAATTAAACTACCACCAATTTTATATTAACATTCTAAGATTCTCCTGTCCGCCATTTGGTAATAAAACCGTGCTACAAAACTAGTTCACCGAAATTAATTATAAATTATTTATGTTATTCAGTACTTTTTATTATGAAATACAGACATTAGGTTTGTTCCAGGTGAAAATAAAACCGTACATTGTACATTATAACTTCCAAGTTATGCGCAATATAAAATTATGACGTATTAATTATGGCAGTATACGTTTTTATTTTCATCTGGAACATACTATCATCAAATACCGCATAATACTATCTTTTGTTTTAAATCTATAAATTATTTTTTATAGCAAGCGCTTGTTGATATCCACCAACAAATATTAGAATTACGATCTAGCATATTATCTACTGTGCGTTTACATCCAACACAATATCAAAAACTATCGTGGCCAATAGGAGAAAAACGTCCGTATGAACCAGTTAGTCGTTACGATTTACAGAACTACGACTTATTTAATGCTACTCATATTTTCTTAAGGGACGAATTTAGAAATTTAGACTTATTGAATTCTAATGAAAGGGGAGATATTTCGGTAAATAAAAACATATTAATTAAATTGGAAAACGATCAAGATGAAATTCGGTTAACACGAAAAAATGTATTTTATTATTATTATTTATTATTTTATTTTATAGTTATTTTTCAAAAAAAAGTTGCATTATTGTTCAAACTTTTTATTTATTATTCAATATATAGTACATATTATGCATTGAGTTGTCAGAATTCATTCTTAGTTTGTAAGCTACAACTGCTTAAATGGGTGCGGGTTTTAATTTTTTTTACTCGGTACTAATTTAATGATTTAATGAAAGTCGTGTAAGTTTCAGCATGCTTTTGTTGAATTAAATATACTTCAAAATATAAATACTGCAATCATTAGAAAAAAATGGTATTTGCCACAATAAATCAAACAAGATAGAAATAAAGGACAGTCTTGGCGGGACATTAGAAATTATGCTTGAAATACGAAACAAATAGCTACACTAATACTATAATATATATATATATATATATATATATATATAAAAGTTACAGTCAATTTGTCAAATTTGGACATTATATAAAATACCCGATGCATGTGCAAAACGCCTCTTTGGAATGGGCATTTTATGACACGATTTTACAGAATAGTTCCGGCCTATTATTTTGATTCGATCGGGATTTCGGATCTGAGAGACGCCGATCTCGGGATTTAACATTTAACAACCAGTTGAACACATACAATTTGGAAGTTTGTCAATAGGCCATTTATTGGGATTTTTAATACAAAAGAATACTTCGGACCCTTTAGCTTCGTGTTAATCGTTTTTCATTGTAGTTTTCTTACAAATAAGCTGTATATAAATATTTTTCCAGCGAGTGTTAAATGCATCTATTGTAAAAATAAATTCTCAATATAATTACCAATATGAGTTCCGAAAATTAGTAAATGGTTACCGGCTTTTTGATCCAAGTAGAGGTTTAAATTATTTATTAGACTTAGAATTCAAAGATCTGAAAAATGGAAAACGAGTTATAAAAAGGTTTGTAACTATAATAATTAAATTCTAAATACGGACATTTAATATGTAAACGTTAATATCTTTACAGATTAGAGATTTGTAAACCTTTGGGTCATTCAGAAATTTTACCAGTTCCGTATGTAACGGAAAATACTCGCATCACTATTATATTACCATTGTATGCATCGGAAATAAATGCAGCTATTAAATTTTTAAATTCATACTCTGAAAACATAATGACGAGACGGGAAAAGACTTTTTTAATGCTGTCATTTTTATATGAATCTGATGCACCCAGTAAGGGAACAAATGATACGTTTCTTCCAATTAAAAAATATGCACAGAAAATTATTGATAATCAAAAAAATGGAAACTCTAAAATCGCTTGGGTTTCCATCAAATTTCCAACGAATTACATTGATAGGCGACGAAAGATGACCACACTAGCAATAATTGATCTAACACTAAGGAAAATTGGATTAGAAGCACTGATACTTTATTTGGACGTTCATGCTGATGCCAAATATGATTTTCTTAATCGAGTATATAAAGTATATACTAGTTAAGTATCTTACATTGACACACATTTTATTTTTAGGTTCGAATGAATACTATTATTGGTTACCAGGCCTTTTTTCCTATTCCTTTCGTTCAGTTCAACCCAAAAATCTCGGGACAAGAAGATTTAGATGTGACAAAAACCGTCGGACAATTTGATGCGAATGATTATTCGTATTTTTCAATCTATGCAAAAGATTACGTGAAAAGTATATTTGCTTATTATTAATTAATAATTATTTATTTATTAATGATTCATTTATATGCGATTTCAGCTCGGAAAAGTACTGAGAAAACAATTCCCATAGTTCGAAATGATAAAGACATCGGTTTAATAATTAACGAAGATGCAAATGTCGATTTCAGAAATATATTTGATTATTTTATCAAATATCAATCGAATTTACATTATTTTCGCACAGTTGAACCTAGTCTAAAAATTAGATATCATTTAGATTGTGAAACTAGTTTTAAGTCGCCGCGAATGGGGTCGAAAACGCAACTTGCCAAATTAATTTTAGATTATATGAATAAAAAAATGTAATTTTTATTGTAAATCATTAGATTTGTTAGGGAAAACGCTTAATTCTTTCATTGATTGTGTTAAACTCAATTTTATTAATAAGATATTTAGGAAAAATTATTAATAAATTTCTTTAAAAGAAATGAGATTTTATTCTTAGAGATGTATTTATTTTCACTATGATAATAATTTTATATTAATATATGTAACTTATATTTTGTAATGTTGAAGTATTCTAATAAAAGAAAGAAATAATTAATGTGCTATTATTAATTATGTAATTAATAATAAGTAATTTTATGAAACATCTTTTAAAAAAATTACATACAGTGGAAAACTTTTAAAACGAATACGCTTTAGACAAAATTTAGTTTACTAGAAATAATGCTGTGTTCTCGACTAAAACTTTTGTAATTCCATAGATTTTCGAACGATGTTCTGGATTGTGGCTTGCGGAAATTGAAAGGTGGTAGAAATTATTGTAACATAATAAAAAAGCGTTAGTATTGGTTAGTTCTATCAAAATTTATCAGTTTGTTAGATGATACCCGCTCGCTTTGCTGAGAGTATCTAAATTTAATTGATTGATTAATAGGTTCCCTACCTTCATGGTAAAATATAAAAATTAATCTATTTTGACAGAAAAAAATGATAGATACTTCCAAACTTTAGAAAATCTTAAGAAATCATTAAGAAAATCTTTCTTACCAAATATCATTTAAAACCGTTCAACTATTTTAGTAGAAAATATTAGGAGCTATCCTACAGGAACCGTTCTTTTATTAGAATAAATGATATTCAATAATAGGTATGTTAAGATCTGAGATATCTTTAACAAAACTCCATTAAAATTCGTTCCGTTAAGTAATTGTTAATTATTTAAAAATGTATAATATTATTTTAATACGTTTATTTCTAATTGGTATCTTCGACAATGAACAATAAAGAAATACAAATATTTTTAAACATTTCATTATTAATTTTATCGGGTGTTAATTCATAATTATTTTCCAATAAAATTTAAACTTTGTAGAGATTTTTTTTCTTGAGGAAAATGGGTTAAAATGCTATTTCACGAACATTTATGAAACTTCTTTTAAATACACGGTTCCGTAGGATTTAATTGTTATCCTTGTTAAGCTATCCTCTCGATTATTTCGGCATAAGAAGCAATCTATATCATTCTCTGCCTCTTCTCATTCTCTGTAAGGGCTCAGAAATATGTTTGTTATGACATCACATTACAAATCTTTGAATTTTCCGACTTTTCTCTACTATAATATGCATGTATTAAACCCACAAACCTTCCTCTTGAATCACTCTATCAATTGTTGAAAGCTGCATTAAAATCTGTTTTGTAGTTTAAAATATCTAAGGGAACAGACAACGGGAGCGACTTTGTTTTATCCTATGCAATACTATGTAAAGACAGCGCCGTACTTAAGCAGGTGCAACAAGTGCAATCGCACTGGGCTCCCTATTTTTGGAGGGTGTTGGAGGGCCCCCAAATATTAATTAAAGCCTTTAGAAAAATTTATCCAATAGCAAAAATTCAATAAAATTTAAATAAAAATTTTTCTTTAGTGTCTGCACAGGGCCCCAAAAAGTTACAAAACGGCGCGGCGCTGTGTAAAGATGAAGTATATCAATAAACTGTTACAACAGTTCCTATCGTTATAATCAGTTTTAATTGGCTTTTATTATATTTCCTATAAAGTGGAAGGTCCCTGGTCTTATTTTTAACAGACTAAGAGTGAACGGAGGGAACCTTTTGTTAAAATTTTCATGGGCCGCCATTACACATAAACATGTATATTTTTAATTTATTAATTTTTGAGTTAACACTTAATGACTTAAGTTCTTTCTTGCAGTCATTTCTCGTATTTTTTTTTTAAATTTTAATTTTTACACATTGTACCAATTGATACCTATTTTATCCATTATGATCCATTTACCCGATTTACCCCCATTACCGCATTGATATTACATCTATTTGCATCTATTTTATCTATGGCGGCCTCTACAGGAAATGCCAATTACTAAAAATGCACATATAAGGAATACAGGTCTATGGCCTCTGTGATTGAGAAAAATATTTTAAATATTTAAACGATTTAAACAAAAGTTGAAACAAAATTTATTTAAAAAGTTATTATTAAATACTTTGAAAATGTCTGCATTAAATATGGGGACTCAAATTGTAAGAATTCTGTCTACTCAGTGCAGAAAAAATAAAAGCTCAACACTAACCTTACTTAATAGTTTTTTAAGAGTATACCGAATTTGTTTAATATTCCGAGAATGCAATTCGACCGCTTTATTCATACAACTCCAGCAATTTTTCGAACCCAATCAGGACGATACAGAGTCACTGTCAAAAAGGACAGACCATTAACGTATGAAATGGCCAATCCTCCACATTATATTGCCCATCGTAAATCTTGGAATTCGTGGAACACATGTAATTAAAAAAGAATAATTATCAAATCAAATAAAATACTTGGTATAAAATTTTCAGCAAGCCTAAAAGATGGTTTACGACCTGCAGAAACTGCTGTTGAAGATGTTTTCATTCGTAAATTCATGACTGGAACTTGGCACAGTTTGTTCGTATCGGAAGTAATAATTAAACGACAACACAATTTAATTAGAATTGCAGGAATTGTAAGGCAAGCTATAAGCTCCAGAAAAATGTATTTCCTAATAGGATATTGTGAAGAAATATTGTCATACTGGTTACAGTGTCCAGTTAAATTAGAACTGCAAACAGTAGCAGATAAAAAAGATGTTATTTTTAAATATATTTAGATACATATGTAGTTATTGTAAATGTTTAATTTGTTGAATAATATTTTAAAACCGAATGCTGTGTGAAATATTTCATCCCTAAATTTAAAGTTATCTACGACTCAAAGAAGGCTAGTAAATTTTTCAAAGGTAAATATCAACAGATACGACAGAATGTCTAATTTTTAATCATTATAAATTTGGATGCACATAATTGAACTCAATTGTTTACAATATAGTCGAACCTGGATGAGAGAAAGAAACTGGATAACTGAGACTGATTATCAAATCTCATCGTCTTAACTCCCAAAAATCTCTGTGTATGAAAAATAGAAACTTTCCATGTTTGAGCCTCTATATAAATGAGACCACATTTCGTTTGATACTTTTTTAAATGAGACTTGAGGGTATACATGCATGTACTCAACTTTTGGTTTAGAGAGCACACCCCAGTGAACATGCCTACAACTCCAGCTATGTAATTTATGAATAAATGTTGAAACGATAATAGTAGTAAATGTGGTGGTGTAACTATTATAACGAATAAATTATAAATATAGTGTAATACCTACAAGGCTACAATACCTATTTCTTAAAACTTACAGGGTGTTTTTAGTGTAGACACATGGTCAGGTGCCATGCACTTCATGGGAAATCTTGGAACGCTTGAAACCAATGAATGAAACAGTGCTATACACATTTTGGTACCCACATTTTGATGCATCAAGAGAGAATGGTTCTGTTGCAAATCGTCTTTCTCTCAATCAAAATGTGTACAGCACTATTTCATTCATTGGTCCTACTTGAAAACCCATGATTTCCTATGAAGTTCATGCTATCTGCATCACACGGTTCCTCAAACTTCACTAGATCTACACTGAAATTAAACTGTATCACACCGTGGTCCCGTTGGTGTTTTAGTGCAGTTAGAATTTAATATGTACAGGGTGTACAGTAAAATTGGATCCGCTAGGAATTTAATTTAAAGTATTTAACGTTTTAAATAAAGATGCATTCATTAAGTCACTCAAATCAAACTAATTAAAATATTTCAAATCTATTTGAAACGCAAATAGAATGTATAAATGATTGCACAAAATGTCGATATTTGAGTACTTTCACGGCGTAATTTCAATCTGTTCAAAATTTACGAAAAGTAGAAAATTTTTCGGTAAGCTAAAAATTTGCGTGTTCAAGAAAAATGTTATCATAGGGTTTTCGAGGGCACTAATACCGAATTTAAGCCGAATTTGTTTGAGAATTTCTTGTTACCTATTTTTAAACATTGCAAATTTGCTGCTCTCCGTTAATTTTGATAGCAGCAGATTCGGTAGGTATCAGCGCCCTAGAATATCTTATGATAACAGGTTTTCACAAAAACATTTTTTTTAATTTTAATAGGTTTCATGAAAATTTTTCATTTTTCGTTATTTTCTTTTAGAAAAATTCAAGAGCTAGAAATACGCATATTATTGAATAAAATCGCGTGAGATTGGGAGGCTGGAATAAGGTGGGAGTGGTTACCCCTATTTATTTACATATAATATTTACAATTACAGTGGCTAGCACAAATTGAATTGCTTAAGGTATATAACGTCGTTTCGTCAGGGCAGTTGAGAGAGGTATCACTGCATGTTCGAATTCCATATCTAGTCGCCACAAATTTATTCCAATTTTCGCTTCAATTTCACTCCACATCTGGAAAAAATTCAGCTGTGTAATTTTAATTCTTTATCAGTTGAACTGATTAAAATAAATTCTTCGTCTTCTTATCCAATGCCCACTCTTGATATTTCTGCCATTCAGTGCGGCGCCGTCCAGTAGAAGGTTGAAAGTAGTTGGTTTTTATTGTTTTCGTCTACATCTTTTACGTCTGCAAGTGCAGCGTAATTTCCAAGATGAATGGCGTTCATGGTTCCTCATTGCCGAGGGAGTAGATCGAAGTCGGTAGGATGCCAATACGGTGCAAGTGCTCGCATAGGTACGCGTCCCGTGGTAGTTCGGAAAGCTAATTCGTCGAGGTTATTTATAAACTAGAAAAGTTTTATTACATCAAAAGATTTTTGTATGAAATTTAATGAAACAAAACTGAATTTGTTAAGTCTGACTTATGGAAAAAACAGTGAAAAAAATTTCACAACTGCACTCATCTATTGAGTGATTTTTGGAAATATCACTCAAATATCATTGACTTTCAACTACACTGAAAAATACCTTTAATAGCACGATAAATCAAGTTCCGTCAGGGATCTCATTAGTTAATGCCCCCTTATAGCTTGATTAATTAATTATAGTGCAATATAAGCCTAGATGCCACCTAAGAAAATGAATGTATAACACTCACTAAACATAAAGAAATTACTTTTATATCAGTTTAAGGAAATTTAAAAAAAATCATTACAACTCTTTAAAAACAAATTCAAAATATAATTCTTTTTTAAATCACATTTTCATTACTCAATAATTATGTATTCACATAAAGAATATGAATGCATTTAACTCTGTCAAATGAAATTATTAAAGCCAATATTTTTTAGATACAATCTTAAAATATTCCATCTCTAAAAATATGGTACATTTAATTATCGTATCGTACTTGTTATGTGTATTAAATTACATTATTATATATTTTTGAAATAAATTTATAATTTTTACGAACTTGTTAAAAATAATTTTAAAAATCAAACTAGATTTTTGGCATACTCAAATTATATTAAATTAATACTTTTTTGAGCTAAAATAAAATCAAATTATTACTAAATGCCTCAGATAGTATTCATAAATAATCATTACGTGTAATTTATTTATTTTACAGTAATTTACTTAATGTATTACTTCTATGAATTTATATTCAGTCTGTTATTCAGACATAAGGAAAACAAATCAGGAATAAGAACGACCAAGAAAATCAATTATATTCGCTATAGCATATGTTATGCGTAAATATTCCTGTTAGACGTGGAAAACATAAAAGGCTTGTTCTACAATAGATGAAAATAAAACCTCATATGGTACGTTACAAGGCATGCGCAATATTAAATCATTGCAACTTTTATTATATTGCGCATAACTTGTACCGTCGAGTGTACAGTTTTATTTTCATCTGGAACATACCTACAATAAACTTTCAATTAACCGCAATATTCTCTTTTCCACAACAATAAATTGGTTGGTTTAATGGCGTAAAAGACAGCTAAAGTTTTGATCCATAAAATTATGTGTATAGTTATAATAAAAATGTACTATGGCAAAATAAATGTTTTCAATTAAACTAATCAATAATTGAAAAAAAAATCGTTTCTGTGTTATTACGCCATATAATTTCGTGGATAATAAAAAGTTTACTATGCATGTCAAAATTGTAACTTTATTTTTATTTTTTTAATAAAAGTATTTATTCTTTAATCGAATCTTCTTTTGACAGCAAATAAAATTCTAAATAGCAACATAAGTATAACAACAACATAACTCTGATCAAAAATGTGTTAAGGAACACATTTTGAAACTCTATTTTACATTTTTACAAAAACTTGTAATATGCTCAAACATAAAAAAAAAACACTCTTCATATTAATCATTCGCAAACTTCCGATACCATTTTTTCCATTTCCATATCGGTGTCAATATCATGATTCACTTCAATTGAAGTGCTATTATTTTCTTCATTCTTAATTTCGTTTAATGGAGGAAAAACAAACGATGGAAATGCCTCATTTACATTGATTGGTGTATCTGTCATATTCCCTATTCCATCAGTGTTGGTTGATTGTGTTGCAGTTGATATTAAGCCTATTCCTGGAGAGCTAGACGTAAATGATGTATTTGTAACAGCCCCTTTTGGAACAGCAGCAGACGATTTTGATGCTCCAGAAGTATTTGGCCATTTAAGATTATCCATTTTTGATAGCTCTTCTAAATCTTCAAGACCTTCAGGAGTTTTTAAACGTAAAAGTTCTTCATACAGTTGAAGATAGTGATGCTATTTATAAAAAAAAAATAAATAATAATAACTTAACAAGTACATATTTGAAAATAGAGTTAACTTACTTTTAACGCTAATGCACTAACAGCTGGAACTCGTTTGGAAGATGACCGACTTGTAGATCGTTTTTCTAAAGATTGAGCTTCAATTTCAGATATCCACCGTTCAACTTGTTCAACTATTTCGTGTCGTTTCAACCAGAAATGTGTATGAATCACCTAAAATAATTTAATCATATAATATTTTATCACAACTTTAGAATTTTTATGAAAATGTTTTTCGAAGGAAGTTCCTTTACTGGGCTTCTAGTGAAATTGTGGAGACGAAAACGTAACGACAAAGCGACCTTTCCTCTCTATTTTTTTAATTCTAATTTCTCACTTTTTTCTTTCTATATCTTTAGATTGGTGAAATGGAATGTACCAAGCGAAAGAGAGAAAATAAAAAGTGAGAGAGAGAAAGAGAACTGATTCTATTGAGTACTAGTTGGTACGTTTAGTCGCGACGTGACTAAACTGTAAAACTTGTGAAAATTTATATTCTACTAGCTGCCTCGTGCTTACATTGCTGAGCGTCCAATATTTTTACTTGAGATTAAACCATCTTTATCGCAAATATTGTTATTTCACATTAAAAAATTTGATTAATTACATCCAAATATAGTCTATATTACTCAGAAATAATGTAGCTTTCTACGGGTGAAAATATCAAACTCGGTTCAGTAGTTTCAGAGACTACTTTCTACAAACAAACTCATAAACTAACAAAATTTAACTATTTATAATACTAGTGTAGATAAATCAAATTTTATAATTTAAATCGAAATACAAAATTACTTAAATATATTATAAATGTGTTTACTAAGTAAACTATATTTTTTTTTTACAAACAAGAACATAGTAAGAAAATTGTTCATTTTTGAATTTTCTTTTGAAATTAGAGAGAGTGTTGAAGGTTGAAAAATAACGTAAAGTACTTCATTCCGACCACACTAGTTTTTTTAAATTTTTTTATTTACCTGCTTGAAACATGGACAAGGATTACGTATTTGTTCTAGCATCGCCCATCGGACCGTAGCTTGACAAATATTAGCGTTATATTCTAATGAACTTTGTGTTCCTGATGGTGATCCACGAGATCTTTCGTAGCCTGGTTCATTGAAATATGGTTCGGGTACTAAAATTAAGCTTTGTATGGAAACAAGAACTTGTAGGAAACTAGACGTTTGCGAATTCCATTTTTCCTCAGGACGGCCGTGCCAAGTGTTCAAAACCGATAAGCATACTTTTCCATCATTATACAAATTGGGATTAAAACGTACAGAATGGCGACCAGTGGTTTCTAAATTGATCATCATTGGTGCCTAAAATAAAAAACAATTTTAATAATAGCTATAAATATATTGAAATGAAGTTAATACCTGAGGATAATCAGGAGGGAAATAAACATCTAATTCAAAACATCCGTTAGCATAAGGTGTATCAGCTGGGCCCGTAATTAAAACCTTCATTACATCTAACCGATCGGCATCGCAACGGACAAAAACCTGTAATTTTTCATTTAACATACATTTTTTAATAAAAAAAATAAATAATCATCAATAATCATCAATAATATACTTACAGAACTACTATAACTTAAAGGAAGACTAGTTGCTAAAGTGACGGCTTCTTGAGCTAATCGTTTTACACGAGCTGAATGTGACCGATCTCCAGCAGTTTTTACATTACTTTCAAAATGATAAGATACCACAAATTGATATCCACCTCCTTCCGATTCACTGCATTCTCTAATCATTTCAAAAGTGTCTAAAAAAAGATTTATTTTAGCTTTTAATCAAATGTAATTGGTTTGCATTAAAAAATAAGACTATTTTGAAACTGAAAACGTGTGATAAAATAAAGGTTAACGGGAATGAAAAATGGATCTAGTTAGATATCATTTCAGAAAAAAATTCGTTTCTCCATGTTTTCAGATATTTTATTACGGGATAATATTACTGAGAATTGATGAATGTATGATTGCCTATCCATCAACATTGCATTAATTACTGAATGTTGGTTATGTGCGTTGCATAGAAAGTTGCCTATAGTAACAAAATTTGGATCATTATTAAAAAGTTTTGTTTACAATGAAAAGAATTTTGAAGTTAATTTAAATTAAAATTGCGTTTGCTTAAATCATATTTGGCCGTTATGCCAACAAAGAATCCAAGCATATACACCTACTTCTTTTTACACAATAGATAACGTTCTTAAAAAATTGGTTAAAAAAAATATTAGCTAAATGTTCCTAGCTCTAGCGTAACTAATGAAAACCGTGTTAAAATAAATTAATTCGGGAAAGAATAGATTTTTGTCTTTTAAACTTGTATTAAATCAAATTTGTGTAAAAAGAGAATTAGTATATTTTGAAAATTCAATAGTACTTGTTTTATCAATCGAAATATTGAACTACAATAAATTCAAAGATAAAGGGCATTTTAAAAAATCATTTGGTGATTTAGAATTTCTGATTGGTTATTGAAATCATGACATTAAAATGTTGTCTTTTAATGTAAAACATAATTAAGTTTCAAAAAACTAAAATATTGGTTTGTGCTACGATATTTATATAAATATGCCTCTCAAAGGCTGAGTTCCACAGTGCGTTTAAAACGATTACGCTTGTTGCCGTTGTTTTTTGTCAATTCCACTAACTTTGAAGCTTTACGACAACGTTAGCTAAAGTAATGGCGTTATTGATGAAATTTTACATTACAACAACCGTAATTGTTTTAAATAAAAGGCTAAAAGAGCGATTCTAATGTTTGTTTTTTAATGCTGTCGCTACTTAGTGGAACTTCCACTTGGTGGTCAAAATAATTGTTAGCAACAATTTGACGTCATTATTGTAATTGGACGCATTCAGGAGTTTTCGGAACGTTGTCGGAAAATTTAAAATTCACTTTTTGAAAATCTCAATTGTTCAAACGTAAAAAAAATAACACTCACCAAATTGCAATTGTTTCATAACTTCCATATATCTTTCTTCCAGGGCCTGTTTCAGAGGACGTTCAAGCGTTGTTAGTTTATGATCTTGTAAATTTTCTTCTGTAATTACATCCATCATTTCATCGGCATGTGTACCAAAATGTGACGCTGCTACTTTCACTAAATCGGCAGTATTTTTAATATCAGGAATCAAAATAGCCAACCCCTCATCAGATTCATTATCTTCTAAGAAGGCCGAAGAAGTTAATCCCGAAGATGCTTTCATGTATTTATTCAGTTTGAGCCCTTTTAGAGCATTTAATGTTCCGGAACTAGTAGGTCGTTTATTTAATCTAGAAACAACATAGATATAAAGAATTACGAAATAATAATAATTTTAAAAAATTACTTTAATTTTGAAGCGTAAGTATCCACGCAAATTTTCATGTTTGCTAGAAGTGAAACTACAGATCCATTATTTGATGCACCACCGATAGTTTCTGTGGAAGTTTGGGGTAGTAACAATGTTACTAATTGCGATCTCATTGCAATAGAACGTATTAACTGTAATAATGCTTGATACAATGGAATATGACGAGCCATGTCCAAAACTAAAAAAAAAATCCATATATCACATGATATACTGAAAACTAAGATGGGTGTACATGAGTGGAGCTAAAATGATACGTGGCATCACTCAAATATCAAATTTAAAAATATTTTTAAATTACATAAGAGTTATAGAATTGTTTTATACTACATGGATGGATACTATTTAAAATTTTACGATTTACATTTAAGAAAACATTAGAAAATAATGCTGTTTAACAAAAAAATATATTGAAATTTTAATAAAAAATAATTTGCAACACAGTGAAACTAAATCAGAGGTTTTAAAAATCTTTTGATAGTTAAAAATGCTATTTGTTTTGGTATTCTATGTAGTGTAAGGGAAACTTAAATCATCCCTCTCAAATGTTAATCATTTTACTGAGTTTAAGAAAAACCCAGTAAAATAAAAAACAACACCGCAAAGAAAGGTAGTAGAAATATGGTATCTAATGGAGATTTTGTAACTTTTAACGTTTAATATACTTTTGAATGGATCATACCTGAATCATTTCGAAGATAAGAACATAAAGCTGGCAATAAACATGATTGTAATAGTAAATCATAAAACACGGATGGTAATTGTTCCTCATTTGAATCGAACATATCTTCCGAATAATCGATATCCATGGAAAATTCATGAATCGTTCCACCTGGATTTATGTAACTTGATAATACTTGTAGTAAAACCGTGACATGCTCTTCTTCACTTCGCTGTCGCATCAAAGCTTGTTCTACATTCCATGATTGTTGAATAGAGCCAGTTCCAAACCCTGTTCCTTTCGCCCAATACAAATGAGACTTATCTTCAGTTTTTGGCGTTGCTGCTGTACTTCCATTCGTTTTTGTTGTTGTTGTTGTTGTTGGTGTTGTTATATTATTTTTAACACTTCCCGGTAATCGAAAGTCTTGCGTTTGATGTGTGAAAACAGCAAAACATCCCAATATTAAATGAATTACACCATATTCTATTGATGTTTTTCTTAACAATTGGCTATCATCTGTAGTAATTGGTGTAGTATCATATAACTGGCGGAGGACTTGAAATGGTAACATTGGTAATGTAGGAGCAATAGGCAACGAAAATATATCAACTAAAAAAAATCATAACATAAAATAAAAAACATTTTTCTTAGCTTAAGAAATAATTACATACCTCCTTCCCCGTCATCGGTCACACCTAATACTAAGCGTAATAAGCATTGAGCTTTTTTATAATCCTTAAGTAATACATCTGCGTAACCAGGAAGTCGAAGGAATAACGCAAAAGCAGCTAGTGAATGAGGTGGAATATTTAAAGCTACATTTGCTGGATGTGTCGGTGTATGAGATCCTCCAGGGACTGTATCTTCTAAATCTTCGTAGATATATTCACTTTCTTCTACTTTAACCCATTCAGTGTCTGTAGCCTCCGCTGCACTGGCTGATGAAGTACTAGGCATTGGTGTATTGTTCAAACGAACAGCTTCAGTATATGCTAAAGGTAAATGTTGAGACAAAATCGCTAATCCTCCAAACGAGCTGAATACTTCCAACGTTGTAGAAACGTTTCCAAACTCTGATAAAACTGCTTCTGTTTGTGGGTGAAGATTTTCTACAAAAAAAACAAGTATATATTGTCACATGCAACTAAGTGTTGAGATTTGATTCCTTGTGGTTAGAGGCCTCGAGGTCTATCTAATGTTGTAATGTAATGACTGAATGAAATGGACCGCTTAACTACCTTTTTCTAAGCTGCATCTATTTTTGTAAGATTTTAATGATGCGAAAATCAACTAATAAAGTCAGCAGATGGACAAGTATGTGAAAAACAAAATCCCGAAAAATAATTTTTTAGATGAACGCTTTGCATGGAATGTCTTAGATATGAATTTTACTCGTAATTCAATGAAGATAAAAAAATTAAAATTGAAATTTTAGTATAGTTATATTTAAAAAATATTTACTTAGTTTGTTAAGCTATGTCAACGAAGTCACATAATCACAGGCTATACTATTACAGAGAGAAGACAAGAAGGTTATTCATGTAGTATAAGAGCTAGTGACGTCGAAAAAAAAAGAATTTTAAGTCGGCCAGTTTTTATATATGTTATCTCTCGCACTATCCCGGACATCATACGGGTTGTCTGGCTGTCGGGAGGGGTTGCGTTTATTAGTGCGCATCGCACCTATGATAGGTAAAATGTTGAATTTTTCAGAAAAAAGAAAACGTTTCAGATGAAATTTGTAGAAAATAACATATTACATAAAAAATGTCCAGTGACTAATTTTCGTACAGTTGCTAGTTTGCTCGCTACAAGCTTTTAAAACTCATTGTATACATGTCGGCACAACGGTTGTATCTCTAAATAGTCGGCCACTCAAATGACGTCACGTCGAGCTAGCCTTTCCAAGCTTGTAGCGGGCAAACTAGCCACTTTATGAAAATTATTCACTGGACATTTTTTATGTAAAATGTTATTTTCTACAAATTTCATCTGAAACTTTTTCTTTTTTTTTTTTTGAAAGCGTCAATATTTTACCTGCCATAGGTGCGATGCGCACTAATAAACGCAACCCCTCCCGACAGCCAGACAACCCGTATGATGTCCGTGATAGTGCGAGAGATAACATATATAAAAACTGGCCGATCTAAAATTCTCTCTCGAAAACGTTGCTAGCTCTTAAACTATATAATAAGTCTGTTCTAGGTAAAAATAAAACTACATTGTACGATACACGAAATGCTCAAAGTAAAATTATGGGCATTTTTTATATTCCGTATGACTTTTTGGTATTGCACTTGACTAGTACAGTAATATGCACAATTTTATTTTCATCTGAAACAAACTTGAATTAAAAGCAAAAATGTGATTTTGTGAAAAAAATTCAAAAAAATTTGTCTTATTTGGGTATTTGCAATTTTGGAACAAATTTCCAAAAAAGTGTAGCTTTTGGTTCAATTATCTTATAAAGAAAGTTGTCATTGATTTTTTTTTTCAAACTCTAAACAAAGTATCTAAATTTTAAAGTTTCAAGAAATCTTGTACATTTACTAGAAACTTTTTTTTAAGAAAAAAGCAATGGAAGTTCTAGATAGGAATAAAACGCGCCTAATAAAAAGAAAATCCAAACATTTTCTCTTTAAGAGTATAACTCCAATAAATTTAAAATTTTAGGAGCAATTTTTGGCATCTTTTGAATAAAAATACATAGTAAAAAAAACAATTTAAGTATCTTACCTTTGTTTTGTACAAGCGTAAAACGAAGGATCTGCGAATGTACTCGCGATAAAATTTGTGACAATTTTATCGAATTAGGAAGAATTTCATATGGTAAATCTTCACATTTCAAATAACGAACATTTTTATCGGAACTACTTCCATCTCCAGTTGGTATCTGCACATTTTCCATTCTTAATACTTTACGTTTAAAATCACTGGTTGGAGTCGATGATTTCCACAGCAAATTTTTTGCATCTTTAACCCGTTTATCTTTAGCTGTTACTCCTGCAGCCACACTCATTTTATCAGTCATATCCAAAGCGACTTCCCATAAATCTTTCTTCAATCCCTTCACTTGTGAAGAAAAATGTGTTGCATTTTTGGCAATATCTGATATAAATGAACTTCCCGACATAAACGACACGTAATTGTCCAATATATCTTGCAATGACATATTAATATTTAACTGAAGAAGCATATGGTGATTGGTAACTCGAAACGCAGGATGAAGACTATTATCGAAGGACACGGTGAAATGTTGTTGTCGAATAACAGTTTCATCAGTATTTATCAAAACCCAAACTTTTTCATTTTCTAACAACAGTTGTAAAATTAATCTTCGTGTAAATCCACACATTCCAATATTCATATTTTTATTTTCTACGATATCACATAAACAGACGGTTAGTAATGTTTGGTTTAGGGAACATAAGGAGCAACAACGAGACAAAAATTTAACGGTTGCGTCTTCTAACTTATAATAATTTTCAGATTGTAACTGGCTGCGTTTTACTGAACATTTATCATGGCATAATAAACGAAGAAGTGGTAACCAAAAAACAGAACCCATAGGAGATCCGAACCATTCTCGCATGTTGACTTCCACGCACAATTCAGCAAAAAATAATAAAATATTAACTATATTTTCGGTTCTAACAATTGGACTATCTTTGAATACAAGTTCGATCGCATTATCAAGCTTCATATCAGCCATTGATTTGCCTTGGAATATCTCAGAACATGCATCACAAAATTGAGAAACAGCCTGTACCAATACTTTCAATAAACCTGAATCTAATAACTGTCGAGAAGCTAATGGTGATCGACTAGCTATCGCTATCGTTTGTAATTGACTTCCACTCAATGTTAAAGTCGATAAATCTCGAACTTTTAAGTAAGTGTGCCAATTTGCACCCGCTTCAAACACACCGTCAAGACACTGTTTCGAGTCATCCGTCATACTATTACTGTCCTTTTGGTCATCAGATACAGACGCTCCTCGGTCGGTTGATAAATTTGGTACCAGAACCGACATTTTAAAAAGCAGCAACGGGAAGAATTCTTCACTTATTACACAAAACGAACAAAGCAGAGCATTTATCGATTTTTTCAATGCTAAATTATCTCCGACTACGGTACTCCACGTATAAATTACTTCAAATAACTGCTTTGTTATTAGTTGTTTCAAATTAACAGAAGACTCACTATGACGTACATCCCATAAAATTGAAGCAATGCAATGAATATACGAAGCATTCGGTGGTATTTCTGTTGGACAACTAATATTTTTCTCTGCAATTTCATGTAACCAAACTAATACTGTTGATATTCGATGAATTGTATCTTGATTTTCAGTTCTACATAATTTATGCAACAATTCACATACAGACTCAACTGCAGAAGTACGCAGAGTTATTTTAGTTGTTTGAAGAAATGCAGCACTGTTATTCAATAACATTTTTATAACACGAAAACTAATATTTAAGTCATAGAGACTCAATTTTAATAGTACGCGTTCTAAATTTGGAATAAATATCAACGGTATTTGAACCGGCACCAACAACAACCCACAACACGCTTCTATCAAATAAGGTACTTTAGCTGCCTCGTGGATGATTGATAAAGCTAGTTCTGAATTATCAGATGGTAATCGTATACAGTGATGTAATAAGCGCAACCAACCAAGACTAGATTTCGTTAGTTGTTCTTCTTCACACAAGTCGTTCAACGGTGTTTTATTTTGTCCACCAAAAGCAGGTGTTCCTAATAATCGGATTTGTAACAAACCGATTGTGGAGCTTTCTCTTGGTTTATATAGCCTTAACAAAACATTTGTAGCGACTTCGGGAGTTGGTAAGTGCATTCGAATTGATGACATACCACTTGATTGCAGAGGAGGACAAAGAGGTATTAATGCTGAGGATCCGTTTCGAGATATTTCCAAAGCAACCGCAGATGGACAGGCTGAAAATTATTTAGTAATTAGAATTGGAGATTGATCAAGTCAAGTAGTTAGATATTTCTCGAAATGCATTGTGCGTGATTTTGACTTGAAATACCTTGCTATGTCAATTCTTGGCTTGATTAGATATTTAAATTAAATATTCAACTCCAAACTTTATTTTAAGTCAAATTTAGATTAAATAGCTTGAAAATTGAGCTAAGCAGCTTGAAAATCAAGTCAAGTGGCGAATCTTTAATTAGAATGTAAGATGTGATTAATAACTTACTTGCTAAGTTGTTTGAATGAGGATGTAGTTGTACTTCTCGTAATAAAATAGCAGCAGGTAACGAAATCAATAATTCGACATGATTTTCGTCTGGACAAAAGTGATAAGACCATTGCGGTGTTCGTGCTCGTCTGTGTGGAGCAAGTGTTGCTTGAATAAGAACATCAGCCGACTGAGAACTCGATCTGCTTGTACTTATTGTTCCTAAAAAGTGTTTAACAAGTTAATTTTGTATAAATATTTAAAATTCTCAACAGGCGAGAATGTTTATCTCTTATATAAATAAAAAGATAATTAATATTAGAGTAAAATAAGCAGAGATCTATATATATAAAAATCAATTGCTGTTCGTAAGTCTTGCTAAAACTCGAGAATGGCTGGGCTGATTTTGCTAATTTTAATCTTTAAATATTTGTGGAAGTTCAGGGAAGGTTTAAACGGTGAAAAACATAAATAATAATTAACGGAAAATACTAAAAACGATTATAATATAACCTTAATGAAAAATGTGACGTCAGATCTATTACTTTACGTTTTCATAGCAACAAGGAATTCCACGTTACTAATTATTAATACTAATTTTCAGGTCTTAAAATTTTAATAAGTGTATGATGAAATTATCAGGTGAAAACTTTTTCATAGTTTTTATTTATGTATTATTATGTTAAACCTTTTAATTTAATTTTATAAATTATCTGTTATTATCGTTATTATTATTTGTTAGATACCTGATGAAGTCGGAATAACACCGACGAAACGTTGTACAAAAGAAAAATAAATTGTAAACATATAACTACTAATTATTGTTATTAGCTAAGCAGTATTAAAAAATAACATTTAAGTTAAATTACAAGTTACACCGTTTTATAATTGAATTTCAAATCCAGTGAACTTTCGATAAGTTAAATTCCTAGGAACCATAAATTCATAGCTAATTAATAGGTGATTATCTTATTTATCTACAGTTAGATTTAGTAATCGTTTGAATTATTGAAGGATGAGTTTTATTTATCCATTGTTCGATTCATTGTGAGTAAAACTTGGGAGTAATTAGGAAATCCTCTGTAGTGAGAATGATTTCATTCTTAAAAATAAATATCCAAGTTCCAAAATGACACCCGTAAGAGTAAATAAGCAAAGCATACAGTTCGACTTAAGTGATCCCGATTGGGAGTTTGCCCTAAGTCAAACTGTGAAACCGATAGGAGTTTGATTCATAGAGGGGAAAATACACTGAGTTATATAGGGGTGAATTGGAACAAAAAAAAATTATCTTATATACTCAACTTATAGGGAGTTTAACGTATTTCAAACGTAAATTACGGGTAATAATCCAGTGAAAGATGACTAAACTGCAAATAGTGAGGTTTCTAGGCAAGTAAAAATACAAAGATATTTATAATTCTGGAAATTTTTCGATTCCTGAGGAATAGGTTACTATTTGCTTTTTATGCCAATATAGCTATAATGACTTTTATATATTTTACTATGACGGTTTCTATTTATCAATCAGTTTAATTTAGCCATGTCCGGTGAAGCAGGCGGGTATCAGCTAGTCTAAAATATTTATTTCTGTTCGTAGAACAGTTACTAGTTACTGTTTTAAAGTTTACTTCTACTTAATTAAATCTCATAAAATCTGTACAATATTTGTTTGAACAAAACAGGAATGTGTTTTCATAGAAAAAGTAAGAAAAAAAAATCAAAGATGTGTTTTTATATGAGTATTTAAGATTTTGGTATAGATTCGATTTTAAAGTTAAAATTTGTTAATAATTAATTCAATTACCTAATGGAGCAAAATTGATCAAAGATTCCTTTTGTTCGATGGACGCTTGAATCATTTTTTTACTATTAGGTGCCCCTCCTTGATAAGCTGTGCTCGATAATTGGACTCCATGTGGTGAAGACAAATATTGCATAACCTGAGAAAATTTTCAAAATAATAATACATAATAACACTAATATTTGTATTTGTAATATACATGTGAAATGGTCGCAGGCTGTAATGTAGCGATGACCCTACGGTAACATCGTACTAAATGTTCTGCTAAAAATCGAACTCCTCCTCTAGAACTGAACTCATTCATCGCTTCTTCTGTACTAAGTATTTGTAACAACCACCAAACTAAAGGCTCAGACAATTGCGTTCCAGATCGTGAAAGAGTAACACCTTCTAAAACAAGTTTAAATGTGAATAATAAATGCAATAAGTACAAGAAAATCTAGTTAATACCTGGTGATAATAATTCTAAAATCGGAGTTAACAATAGTTCTGTACTGGATGATTTAGTGGATATACTTGTTAGTAATTGGAATACAGCGTCTCCGACATTCGCTGGTTCTCTTATTTCAGACAAACAATGAGGCAATGCTCCTGCTATCATGACCAAAGAAGATCTTCCACTTATACTCAATGTATAACAAAATCTTAATATAGTTGGAATACGATGTAAAATTTTATCGGCAACATATAATATTTTTGTGTTTGATGTGGAGTTGCTTGCCAAACTTGACGCTCTACTTCGTTGTTCTGCTTTGCTTTCATCGGTTTGTGATATATTTTGGTTTTCAGAAGACATGGGCATGTCATTTTCTGTGTCATTTGATATTCTTGTTGCAGTTGTAGACGGGAATGAATCACGTTGTGGTGATGGTAATGGTATTTGAATGAGTCTAGAAATTAAATGAAACATTATACAATAAAAATGTAACGGTTTTAAATCTAGTTGCCAATCATTTAATGTGTAATCAAAAAATGCATTTATTAATTATTTTAACTATTTTTGAATCCTTATTTAGGCAATATTCAAAAACAATCTAAATGGATCGTATTAAAATGAAACCTACTTATTGCCAAGATGAAGAAGCGAAATTATAAGACTATCATATGAAGCTGGTTTTCCTTGTGCATTTGCATCTGTACCCAATACCGATGAAAATAAACTATTGAAACTATTTCCTTGATTACTTTGTTCTGCCATTGTAACACATTTCACACTCTCGACTCGAGTCATATAATTATACACAATACATCCTACAAATAAAAAAATACAATTTAATCATGTTCAAAGACTAGAAATCGAAATAAAAAAAATACCCACCTAAACTATCCATTATATTTAAAGTGATATTAAAATCAATATTTTTAAAATCTAAATTGAGTAGAGAATTAATAAATTTATATTGAACATCTAATGGGCCTTTTTGTTGAGCGATCGGTCCGAGACTTGGTTCTATTAGTTGATGAACCAATTTTAACATTAAATCTTTGAAATAGTTTCCTAAGCTGCTTGTTATCGTCACAACATCACTTCGCATTTGTAAGCGAACTAAGAAATCGTATAAGATTTGACAAACAGAAGGTCCCGCCTATAAAACAACAAAGAATTAAAATATGGTAGAGTTTAACTTGAAAATGAATAACTGACAATATTTTTCTCTGCTAATAGAAGTCCGTTGCCCGATAAAAATCTAAACATCATTTGTGAAAATAATGGGTCTTTGATAATGTACCCAGCCATTCCGTTTAAAGACTGCTCAATATCATTCCCATTCCAATCCGGATAGGGAAGATTTGATGCTAATGTAAGACACTGAAAAGCTAAGGTCCAAGCTCGTAGTGATATCGATGGGAGCCATGTTAAAGCGGACATTAAATGTGAAATTGCGTTAGTTGAAATCGTAAGTCCCGGAACAACGGAAGAATAGTAAGTATTATTTTCAGTTAAATTAATTGAAATTGTAATCCACAGCTGAAGAGTTTGCTCTAAAATTGATACAGATACCTAAAACCAAATTTATTTTAGTTAATCACAAAATGGATTTTATCTTTAGGTTCGTTCGAGCACACAGTTCAAATTCAATAATTTGAAATGTCTTAAAGGGGTATATAGAGATATATACGTTGGCGTAGTTTGAGGGGATACTATTTTTTTTTTTTGATTTCGCGAATAATTTATTAAAATTTCCCTAAAACTACGCCAATGTAAAAGTATTACCTAAATATTTTGAATGTTTGAATTCAGTGAAAATCCCATTAAGTCAAATACAAATTCTTTAATTTGAATTAATGCTCGAACAAACCTTATATTAATACCATTCGTTCTAAATCCGAAAATAGAACATCAAAACTTTGAGTTAATATTGTGACGTTTCCAACTTCTCCATTTTGTACGGTCATCCAAGGCAGAATTAAATCATCAGGCCAAGTTTCTACATGCGGACTTCTTATACTTTCTGCTGGTGGTGCCGTCAAAGATCCGTTAATAGCAATTGGTAAATTGTACGCCCCTACCATTGATAGTCTTCGTAACATTATTTCAGGCATACTATCAAATCCAACTTCCAATCTAGCATCGATCGCTGTTGAAATACTAGAAAGATAACACAAAAATAACAACTAAATTTATACATTGGATCGCAATATGAAAGTCATTCTTCAGTTTGTATTAATAATAATTTTGTTCGCGGTTCTTGAACTGATCCATAATAAGTTCAAAATCAAGACCCACGAACACAGCTAATATTTGAATGTGTATTTTGGTGATTTTCAAACCTTTTTTGTTGCGGTACACTCTTAAAAAATATAAAATTTGGCAAAACTCTAAGATAACTTTCAGATAGATATTATCTATAGGTACGTTCCAGTAGGTGCTCACAAGTCACAACGCCGTTACTTTTCCATTTTTGAAAGAACATTTTAAGCGTTGTGAGCACTTAGTGGAACACACTATGTACTACACAATATAAAATAAGATAATGTACATTCTACAAAGATAATAAAATGCAGATTTACTGTAAAAAATTAAACAACATTAATTTTATTGCTCAGTGGTTGAGAATCATTGGTGTACTTAATACTTTTTAAGTACAAGTATTTATTTGAAAATTGAATAATTTGCTTCAATTATTATCAACTCAAACTAAAGTAGTGCCTTTACATATTGCAAGTATAAGAATATATTTTTTATGAATACGAATAGGTCTGTTTGAGCATTCTGTTCAAATTCACAAATCCCTTAATTCGAACTAGTCTAAGATCCGAAACTACATCGACCTTCACCGAGTTGATAATAAAATGAAACATATTTTATTAAGAATTTAGTATATTAGAAAATATATTAAAAATGGGTTGCCTAAAAAAATCCTGGACAGACTATTTGTAATTATTTTAAAACAAATGATTTTTAATAAAATATTGCAACATCAAGATAATAGAAAACATTTTATAGCATCATAAGCGTTGATATAGGTTTGTCTGCAAAAAGTTCGGTCCTATTAGGAGTTTGTGAATTTTAAAGATTTAAATTTTAATGTGCGTGGAAATGTGTGACAGAGAGATCCGAGGTAAGTATCAGCCCCCTACAACTCCATGTTACAAAAATGTGACCATTTTTACTCGATTTGCAGTCACTAGTTGCCAACGAGTTGAACGAAGAAGACCACAAAGACTGACAAAGACCGTAGAATTTATGAAAGTCGGAGATTAGAAATAATTTTTTTTAAACGTCGGGCAAGTTATTAAAATGATACTTTTTTAAATGTTTTCATTATTATTGTGATTATGAGAATAATTATGATAAGTATTTTTATATAATAATTATAATAACTCTGATAAGTTTAAGTGGTAGGGGGCTGTTTGAGACGTATGACTCTTATAACAACACAGATTTCTGTAGAAATCGGTCACGTTTTTTTAGCATTTCTCGTATCTAAGGGACAGGGGGCTGGTAAGTATACTGTGTAATAAAAAGGACCCAACATCGCAGTCGCCTGTGATGTGTAAAATTTTTTCTATTTGTTGCAATATTTTATTAAAAATAATTTTCTTAAAAAATAATTAAAAATAGTCTGTCCAGGATTTTTTTAGGCAACCCATTATTAATATATTTTCAAATTTACTAAATTCATGATGAAATATGTTTCATTCTATTATTAACTCGGTGAAGAAGGTCGATGTAGGTTCGGATCTTCTACTAAACTGACTAAAATGTTGAAGTGAATTTTAACTAAACTCTTTCAAGATTTGAATTCAAGAACACTGATATTTTAATTTTGAATTCGACAACTTTTCAAAATGTATCAAAATTTTGTTAGTGTAGGAAATCGGCACATGGCTAAAAAGCTATTCTAATGGCTTTTTGTTAAAATGTCTTCTATGAAAAAGTAAATATTATAGAAATGTTATTCTAAGATTGTCAAAACAATTTCATTTTAAACAATATCAGACCAAGATGCCCAATAGTAAAGTATAGTCTTGTTCCAAATGAAAGCAGAGCCGTACATTGTACGCTACAAGACATGCTCAATATAAAATTTTGGTAACTTTTTTTATATTGCGCATTACTCTCACCGTATGCAATGTAAATTTTTATTTTCATCTAGATCATATCTTATATTTCTATACTATTTGTAATACATGGAAGACATTCTAAAAAAAATTCCATCGAATAGTTTCCCACAATTATGCGCCGATTTCTCTGAAAACTAAAAGTAAAATAAATAGTTAAAAAAATTTCGAATACTAGATAGGTAAAATAATTATAATCATTTTTTGTCTAAATTTGATTAAATTTTGTCGAACTTCACGATAAATTTAAAATTTCAAATGTTTGAATTCTCGCAATGAGAACCCACTTCAAGGTATATCAATCTTTGAATTTGACCTGATGCTTGAACGAATCTTAACATTAAATATTACCTAGAAGTAGGAAGCAGACTTGACTTTTCGGTCCCATTTTTGCGTAGTAAATTTTTTTCTTTTTCTAAAACATAAACTAACACTTCATCTACTTCAGAATCGTCAAACTCGGGTAAAGAAGGTAACGGAACACCATTTGATTTTGATGTTGATGGATTTGAAATATTTGTCAATTGTGATTCAGCTTCCTGTTCTTGATCGATAACCATTGGTAACACATCATCTATATCAATTATATCATTAGGCTCGATATTTTCAGAATCCGTTAGCCAAAGCTGTTCAACAAACTGTTGTGAATCCGTTTCCATTTCATTATTCGAATCAATCGAAGATGAAAATTCTTCTTTAAGTGCATTGCGATTCATAATTAACTGTCCTTCTAGCATGTCCAATAAAAGGCATGTAATAGCATGAGATATCCACTGTGTGCCCTCATTATGTACTGCAAGTCTTAATAATTGAACGAGCTGTTCAGAAGTAACTAATTGGTGTAAGGACAGTGGAGGTTTAGTCGACATTATTAATCGAGCTAAAGTTTTGCAAGCTAACAAAAATATATCAATATTACATGTACAGTCCATGTTTAAAATTACCAAGACCAACCCACGACACACAGCCAAATAGTGTGATTGATTGAAATGATCATATCGTTTCACTTTCACATCTTCCACTAAAGGTTTACTAGGGCCTTGTTTATTTTTTCTATGTTCTTGTTTTAACGCTGCTTCGATTTTTGATGATAATGTTGCCGCTTGATTAGATAACGTACAAAATGCTTGTGCGGATTGTTGAACTGATTTATGGGTATGTTCTAAATGGCTAATTTGCGACTTGTAATGCAAAATTTTTTTGTATACTTTTTTCCTGTAGTTATCAGTGTTACGAGCATTGATTGTGCTGGTTCTTTGAGCCGTTGTTTCCGCTATCAACCAATCCCATCTTGTATTCATGGCATCTTCACTATTATCACTTTCATTTTTAGTCGAATCTAAACTAATAGATAAAAACAGTAACAACCAGCTTAACAATCCTAAATCAGTTTTTGCGGCAACAAGTAAATTTTCAGAACTGATCAATGGTTTTAACAAACCGCATAAACTTTTCAGTGTTGGATCTAAAAGAGTTGATTTGGACGCTCCATTTGATAAACTTTTCCGACAAAGATATCCCAAAACAATGAATACTCGTTCTTGAGGAAATATTGATTGGTTATGAGATGCGTATAACTTTGTTATGGTATCAGATAAAAATTGACCCCACCAAGGTTGTAATCCGCACATACGAACTAATAACGAAGCTGCTGACAATTGAAGACGCGTATCGTAGTTAACACAAAGAGTCATAAATAGTTCTTCACACGTAGTTTGGTTGAAATGTTTAAATAGCGATGAAGACACTCGAGGCAATGCCCCAATTTCATACACCATAGCTATTAAGACATCAAGAAAACATTCACAAATTGTTACCAATTTATCAGTACTTGTTTGCGCTAAACATCGATTCTCATTCTCAAAGACGGTGGTTTCTTCACGATCAATATGCGATTCTAGTCGTTTCATTACATTACGTACAACATTTAATTGTTGCTGGTAAGTGATACATTCTTGATAAATAGAATAAATTTTCAAATTTTCTGCGCTATTAATTTTCTCTTCTTTCAAATACTTCAAATGGTTGTTCATATGGTGATTATTTAATACACAATTGGCTAATAAAGGATCTAAATGATCTTTCAGCTTTGTACAAGCTAAACTATATCGACAGTTAATGTCTTCTAAAATAGCCGTTAAAATATTTAAATGATTCTCGGTTTGAGTTTTAGTTGGTATTAAAGAGTCTGAATTATTAGCGTAAGTGTCTTCAGGTAGAATAACGACGTGGCCATAAAAGTTGCCAACAGGAATTTTACATCTAGTTGTTGACATACCATGTATTCCGATTGTAGTAATTTTCAAGTATCTACATAAAGGCGGTGGTTGTAAATCGCTAAGTACAAGACATTTTGTGCTAATATCCGAAGCGACAACTAATTGAATGCCATCAATATCTTCACCCTGCCACCAAACATGAATACTTAACGATACAAGATCAGTACAAGCCGGTATAAACAAATCAGTAAGAAGAACAGGTGTTCCGAAATCTAATATAACAAAACGACGAGCTCCCGAATACATCCGTTCTATGACTAAAACTTGTTGAGGTGGTGCAAGAAGTAATTGTTGCCATGGAAGCATATCATTCTCTGTTTTTTTCGAATCTAATTTTTCAGTATCCTTTCGTGGGCCTTTATTGGTACTAGCCTTATTATTATCACTCGCATCGTTACTAGATACATTCTCTTTATTTTCCTGTGTCCAAGATGAATTATTCAAAAACTGTGGATCAAACGAATCGGCAATATCCGAATCCATTTCCAAATTAAAATTATTAAAATTAGAATCGTTCTTTTCTACCACACTACTGTTTTCAACAGACATTTGCTCTTTAAAATTTTTATCAACTTGAAAAAATTGATCCTGTTTCTCAGTGGTTTCTTCTGGTTTCACTGCTTTCCAACTACCCACTTTATTGGGTGAATTTTTCAATATATTTAAGCTATTTTTTTCCTCCATTAACAGATCGTTGAAAGTTGATTTACAAAACTGGATGTAGTCATCCAATGCAGAACTGCTTCCACCCACAACTGAATGGACTCCATGATCAAATTTTAATGGCCATGTCGCCGTATTGTTACTACTAGGTGCATTTATCGCTGTTGGATTTATTGTGATTCCACTATTAGCATCGAGACGTTCCATTCGAGTGCCATCACTGGCAGAAACACATGTGTAATGTAATGACTCTGTTTCTAGTAAACCTCTAGTATAATTATTTGTTACTAACGCACGACACCGACTAATACCATTAGTTTTATTATCACGATTCTTCTGTACCGATATGCCAGGAAGTAAAAACAATTCTTTTAAATCAAATTGTCCTGATCCAGAGATAATGGGATGGATCGATATATTACATGATGGAAATGTTTCTCCCGATGCAACTGATCCGAATATAACAGGTGCACTACTTGATTTCTGAAGAGTTGGTGGATCAATATCCAGCAATTCAGGTTCAAAGGGTATACCATACAATCCAAATCGACTTCGTAATAATTGATGGTACGGATTTGTACGGGTCTGAAGTTGTTGTGCTAATCGACGTACTAAGGATATACATTCTACTGCTGCCCCAGCGGCTCCACTATATCCACTAACAGCGACATGTTTTAAGAGCATCGTAAGCCATCGCAATGCACTTGCTGAATTAATACGTCCCAGCATAGGGAATATTTTCAAAATCGCTTGTAAAACAGCGTTATCGAATTGTTGAGAAATCTTTATATTCATCATAGTTCGCCCACTTCTAAAAATGGAAAATAACACAAATTACTTTGTTAATTAATACATCATTGTATAACACATTTCTATCGATTTATGAATGTTTTATCCACCAAATTGTTTGACTCCTAATTTAAGATAGTGTGAAGATTTAGAAGCTAGTTGAAAACACTTGTGTGTACCTTTATACCTTGTGCCATCGTTGTACAGTTAAGGTTAGTCAAATAATAGTGGATTTGATAAATTTTGTAAACGGTTTCATATTGCTTACATAATAGATTTGTTCCTCTTGTTCATTTGATAATATTCAAACACGTCCACCGAATGACAAAGAGCAAGACACATTGACCAAGAGACATTAAGCAAGAACCATCCCCTAATTTGAAACCGGTTTTGCGGTGTTTAAACTCCTCCAAATCAGTGTCGAAATATGCGATAGTCACGAAAACGTACGTACATAGCTCGACTCTCGGCCTAATGCAGCCAAGCGGCTGAAACATTTCTTCACTCACTCTTGTCTCTTAGTCAGTGTGCCTTGCTCTTTGTCTCTCGTGGTCGTGTTTAGATTCAACGTATGGAACAAACCTTATAATGTATCATTATATGTACACTAGAGTGTTTCAAATAATTTTTTTTTTGGTTTTCTTATTTTGTCCAAAATTTGATCTTTAGCATATATTAAAACAAAATTTTTGATCTTTTAATTTCCATAACTTTGAAATAGTTCATTCTACCAACAATCTGAAAGAAGTGATTTAAAGGAAAATTCACGCTTCGAATTTTCACGCAAAAATAGGTTCTTAGAACAAAGTTCTTCAAATTAACTGTATAAATTCTGTATGATTGTATTAACTGTATAATTCGGCTGCATTTTTTAATATTCGATATTCGGCCAAATATTGTGTACTATTCGGCCGAATCCCGAATACTAAATCATAACAAAATAAATAATTATTATATAATTTATAATTACAAATTAAAATTGAAAATCAATTAGGTGGAATTAATTATGATGAATCAAAACAATTTTTTCTACATTTGAGTAAAGTTTCCTCGAGTAGGAACCTGCTTTGAATTTAGAAACCACTACTTATATGGATCTAGTGTCCGATCTAGGCGAATACTTTGTAAATAAAAATCAATTTCGGTTAACGTTATTTTTTTTTTAATAAAAAATAATGCGTCTCGTGATACGATTTACTCAGAAATGAAACGGCCGAATATTCGGTATTCGGCTAAATCACTATTCGTTGCATCTCTAGTATAAAGATATCAGAGGCCAAAAATAACACTTAATTAATTTTTTTTAATATTTCTTAACTTTGTTCTAAGGACTTTTTAAGAAAGTGTGAAATTTCCCTCAAATCCCTTCTTTCAGATTGTTGTTACGATGAACTGTTCCAAAGTTATAAAAATTAAAAAATAAATAAAAAATTTCTGTGTTATTTAAATGGACAATGAAAAATGGATTGAGGCGAACCTTAATATTAATATCAAAAGCTCGTTTTGGATGGACAACTCGACAGAAATGTGTTAATATATAATTGTTGAATAACTTACTCAACACAGACAATCATCAATTTCATAAATTTATGGGCCACAGAACGAGATCCTTCAATTAACCCAGCGAGTGTAAGAGCATACAAATGAGGTTCTAACGTTCGCAAAAACTGAACCCCCAAATCACTTCCTCGGCGCCCCAAACGAACATTTGCAATCCATGTAAGCAAATCTAATGCCAACATTTGAATTAATCGGCTACGATTTTTACTCTCACGACAAGCACTTTCACATAAAATGTTTATCAAATGATTGGATTCTACCACAGCTGAACGTTGAGATCTATGAAGAAATTACATGAATAGAACAAATATAAACTTTTTTAACTTAAAAAATTAACATGAATTACCTTTCGTTGGGAAGATTGACTTGTTTCATTGCCCGAATGGTTATTGAAATTTCTCGTAGCCAATCACATCCCATGTAATATTCAGCTTTGCGAACGACTTTTTGGAATGATCCTTCTAAAATTATACATTTTCAAATTAGCATAATTTTCTTTTAAAATTGCTTTAAAATTAAATGTCTACATTTGAACTGTAAATGCAAATGGGAAAGAAATTTCAAATATTCACAATAGGGTACATGACAATTTTTTTTAACCTGGTTATTATTGTTCGTATGCACTCACAACAGCCCAAAAGTGCAATATTTTTTTAAAAATGAAGTTAATTTCCTAAAATTTTCCATTTTCCTATATACAATTTTATATTCGCGCCAAAACGCCGATAAATGACATGGCGGCTTCTGTGACGTCAGGGCGCGGTAAATATAGCCACACGCTCTCTGTCATATGTCACAACAAAGCGACAAGTTTGATAAGTTGGTTAGCCAACAAATCTTACTGAACACAAAATAGAGACGCGAACTGATGGTTTGTAGCTGTCAGTGGGTTCGGTCGTTTCAATTGACAGAGCCGACTGGAGCCGACAGAGCGCCGACGTCACGAGCTCTGATTTGCGTTTAGTATCACGTGACAAATGTTTGAATTTTAAGACTTTTATTTTATTAATTTAAATAATAAAACTTTCAATATTACTTCAATAAGCGTGATTTTCTTAATCCTTACACGTAAATCTACCATCTAAATAACAAATTTTGTTAATTCTTTCTTACTGTCATGTACCCTATTCAACTATAATATATCGTAAAAATTTAAAATAAGTTTGTTCCATTATACGTTACAAGTCATGCGCAATATAAAATTATCGAAACTTTCTTTGATATTGCGCATGATTAGTTCTGTACAATCGACCTTATTATTTTCATCTAAAGCAAACCTAATATTATAATATGAAATTATTTAAATAATTCTCACCGAGTTTGTCATCTCTTTTAGTATTGGTTATATCTTTTGCAGGATCAAGCAAAGCTTTGATATGAATAAGTAAAGTACGTCCACGGGCTTTTAAAAGCTTTGGGCTTGTCAATGTAACGCAGCCACTATGTTCAGAAAGATCTAAACAAGTAGCTAAATTAACAGGACCACAAAGAATGTCGGCATTATGAGCACGTAAATATTCATCGGTTAGAACAGGATTTTGAATAGATCCAGAACTAGAATTCCCACTACCACCGGATGAATTGGCCTGGGTATTTTCGAATAAAGAAAAATTTACTGCATCATCAACAGGTGTCGTATGAGGTCCATATTTCCGATAACCAATACCAGATGCATGTTGTTTTAACAATGTTACCTATTTAAAAAAATAGTTTCGTTTACTTGAAAAAACCTAATAAGGATATCTTACTTGTAAGTTGGGTAAAGATAAGCAAGGTGCATGAAGAGTAAAACGTAAGTCTACATGACCAACACAAGCATTCCAAGGCAAAGTTAACTCAAAAACATGCTCATCCCATGTTGTTGCATCAGTTTGCAATCGCCATGTTCTTGTATGTTGAGTACCTCCATCACTTGTAGCCTAAAAAAATATTGCTTAGCATTTGATGAATATTTCAATAGCTATACGATTACTTGAATTTGTTGAGGAAGTTTTCGTTGACATTGTTGCATTTCACTCCAACAGGCGGGTAAAATTGCACAATAACTCGAACTCAATGGTTCACATTGACTAAATGAATGCAACAGTCTAAGTTCTGGAACAGTTAGCGATGCTCGACAATTCAACATTTCAGAAAATGTGATTGTATCTCCAATTTTCGAAGCTTCTATCAATAAAGTTTCATCATTTACTTTTTCCGTGTGGTATGATTTCGTAAGATCTGGATTCAATTGCGATACATTTTCTAAAAATGAAAGAAAATCAAATCAAAAATATAGATTAACTCTAGCACGAGATCGCTGTGACTTCAGAAAATTTTTGAATCAGATTTTCTTTTCTTCTTTCAAACCCGTAATTTTCAAAGTGGTTCATATTGACTCCCAGGGGGGAATCGAAAAATTATGACATTTGTGTGGCGTAATTTATAGATGGGTTTTAAGTGGAAGGGGAGGTTTACTCAAAACCGAAAAATACAGCAAATGGTCTACGACCTACGCAACAAATAGTTTAGGAATCGTCGCTTTAAAGTATGGAAAACTTGATAACTGGTGTTATCTCTATGAAGTGATGCCCTTGAATTTTTAGCACGCAGGGTGTAAAGCAGGATTAGGTGTCAGTTTTTCGAATCGCAATTCTTCGAATCACAATTTTTCGAATCACAATTTTTCGAATTACAATTTTTAGAATTACAATTATTCAAAACACAATTTTTCGAATGCACAATTTTTCGAAAGAACAATTTTTCGAAAAATTAATAATAAATAATTTTAGGGACTGAAATAATAAGAATAAATTAAGTTTTATTTGCCAGATTACACAAAACAAAATAAAAAAATCTAAAATAAGTAATTGAATAAAACCTTTTATTTAGTAAATAAAATTCCACCAGTGGTTCTCAAAATGTTGGAGCCATCAAATGATATAATATATGTCAGATACTATTTAAAATAAAAAAGTTGGGTCCCATAGTTTGAGAACGACTATTTGAAAATAATTGTTCATTTAATGTTCATTTCAATTACTTATTTTAGATTTTTTTATTTTGTTTTGTGTAATCTGGCAAATAAAACTTAATTTATTCTTATTATTTCAGTCCCTAAAATTATTTATTATTAATTTTTCGAAAAATTGTTCTTTCGAAAAATTGTGCATTCGAAAAATTGTGTTTTGAATAATTGTAATTCTAAAAATTGTGATTCGAAAAACTGGTCGGACACCGTAAAGCAGAGATTACCAAATTTTTTATGAAAAATTTTCTCAATTTTTTTAGCATATTCAAAATAAAAATGTTTGTTTTAATTATAGTAAAAAATTAAATACGTTCCTACATTTTAATATTAAATGAACGGCCATTCACAGTTAACGGGACCACATTGACCCTATTGCTATTATTATGTTTCTTAAGACTCTAGAGCAGTGGTTCTTAACCTGGGTTCGATCGAACCCCAGGGGTTCGGTGAGTCAGTCTCAGGGGTTCCGCGGAGGTCAAGACACACACCCGACTCAAACAAAGTAGACTCGGTCCTCTTTTTATGCGGTTTTATTTCAAGAAGAATTTTTTTTAAATAACTATTTTAGACCATTTTGACATATTAAAAGAGTAAGAACTTCGGAGAATTTTGTCTCCGGATGTATCGCTTCCTGCCACGGTATATCAGGAATTGTACAAAAAATTAGCAAAGCCATCGCAAAGTTTAATCACTGATTATATTGTCAAAGGGAAAAATCAACATGCGAAGTTGAGACTAATTTTACTTGTGAAGAATCATTGTCTTCAGGACATAGATCTAATATGCTGACTAGTGACTAGTTCTAGTGACGTTAGTGATTTCGAATCAGTTAGCAAATTATGCCGAACACTCTCATGTAGCGACGATAATTCTAAAGAAAAAATGTGAAGAAAAATTAACTTTTATAAAAATTTTCTGTATTTTTCTTTTTTTGTAAAATTTTTCCGTATAAATTTAGAAGGAATATGTTAAAATTATATTTTTCTGAAATTTAATAAACGTGTCTATGATTGTTAACGTTTTTATAAAATTATGAATAAACCACCTATTGGCGCTGTGGTTAGAGCACTTGTTTTCTCCGCTTCATGCGTCAAGTGGTTCTGGGTTCGATCCCCGTTGAAACCTAGACTCAAAATCATAGACCTAAGAAATAATTGACCAACAGAAATTCTCTGTGTTTAGACAGTCGTGATATGACCTTAGATGTTAAAGCGACTTAAAAACACAAAATAAAAAAATTATGAATCAATTTCAGAAAGAATATGGTAAGAATAATTATTTTTCAGAAATTTACTAAACCTTTTTTTATCCGATTTTCGGTATATTGTAACTCATTGATTTAGTTTTATGCGGTTTTAAAAAATTATGGAACGTATCCTTCCTTTATTTTTATACTTGTGTCTAGTCTTTTTTTGTGCGATTTATTTTTAGGCGTTTTCCTGTGGAACGTATCTACCGCATAAAATGAGAACCAAATGTATTTAAAATATGTACCTATGTTTTGCAGCATAGTTTATAATAATCTTTAATCTAAAACACTATAGTATGTAACCCATTCAGAGGCATGCTCTGTTCAATTCCCATTGAATCCTAGATTTTCTTCGAGTCAAAAAATGACATATTTTCTGAACTGTTTGTGTTTACACAGCCATGATATAAGATTTGTTCCAGGTGAACTTAAAAACGTACATTGTACGGTACAATACATGTGCGACACAAAAGTCATGTGTAATAAAAAAAGTTACTATAATTTTATAAAGCGCATGACTTGTAACGTACTGGATGGGTTTCTTTCATCTAGATCAAATCTATAACTTTAGAAGTTGATGCAACTCTAACCCGCCTCCCTCAAACACATACTACAAAGACAATAGAATTTGCTGTATAAAAGCACATACTTGAAAATAAGTTTTATTGTGTCATTTTTAAAATTTGGCGATACGCTTAAAGACTTCGCTGAGAATCACTGCTCTAAAGTTTAGACAGCATTAAAGTTCAATAAAAAGAATCCACAGTACACGGTACATACCAGATCCAAAAACACCTGTACAATCTAAAGAATTTTGCATAATGGGAGAACTAAGATTGATCTCCATATTATTGATATCTTCCTCTTCTTTTTCCTCGCTAAAATCATTGTCTTGTCCCAGAATAGCATAAAAATGTAACGGTCCTCTCTCAGTACAGACACAAAGGCGTTCTAAACCTAAAAAAGAAAGAAATAATCAATCAAAATATTCTATTGAGATAATAAAAAAATAATTACTATTGCAATAACTTGCAGATACATAACGAGTTCCTTCACTTTTAGCTTCTGAGACTATATTTAATGTTGCCAAATCGATTAAGCGTACTGCACCATCAGCACAAACCATTGTAGCAAGTCCTTCTAATGTGCCTTGTCCGTCATTTTCTTCTAAAATAGGTAATAAACTAATTTCTTCCGGTTGTTCCGAAGCAGTCAACTCCTTCGACAACAACGGTTTCTCTTCGATTTTAACAACGCGAGACGAAAAATTCAATGCATAAATCAACAACATGCTTTTTCCTAAAATATTCATATCCTTTGATCGTAAAACAACTAAGATGTGTTTTCCATTTTTCGTGGGTATTATTTCGAAAATTTCTAAATTTTTATTTTGACAATTTTCCGGCAACATCACACACTGCACGGTATGTGAATATGAAATTGTTCGCTCTCCTTTTGCTTTAATATCGTTAATATGGTCTGATATCGACTTTTCTGAACTTGTACCAGGTTCATTAGGCTCGTTCAATCGCTCTGATTCTTCTAAAAGCTGACCATTTGTAAGTGAATAATCTACTTTCTTATCATTTTGCAGATAAGATCCATAGCAAACATCTTCAGTATAGACTCGAGGCCCGTTATGAGCTTCTGGAGAAACGGTGTCCGGAGGAAAAAGAATTTTTTCAATGTTATGAGGAATGAAGTTTTGATATGACTTGGGAGACATTTCATTGTTATTCGCGTAAGACTCTGTTGGTTCAGAAAACCAAAAGCCAACCGCTGCACTATCAAATTCATCATTGAAACTATTTTCTTGTGAACCCGATTGCTCTTCACTGTCCATATTGCACAATTTTGTTAATAAGCCACTGGATTCTTTATTAAGTACATTTGTACTATCTTTTGTAGTTGATGTTGAATCTTGTTCTTGGTCAGTAACAGTGCTACAAGCCGCCGACTTATATTGAAAGTCGTAAACTACCAAATATGAATATTTCTTGACGGAAATTTCTTCAAATTCTTGGAACATATTTGAATTTGTTAATTCAGACTTTTGTTGGTTTTGATTATTTAACGCTTCTACCGATGAATTTTCGGCTTCTTCCACGGCTTCACCAGTTTTATAAAGAGGCATTGCTGTAATATTACCACTGACTGAAATCCCACAAATTATAGATGGTCGTATTTGTGTTGATTTTTGTTTAGTTGTTGATTTATTTGATTTTGTGGGTGATTTAATCGATTGGGGTGTTAATGTGCGTTTTTTCTCCCCAACAATTGATAATGCCGTTAACGTCACATTATTATCTAAAATAAGTAAAAGAAAATCAGTAGAAAAAATTCGTGTACATCATGTATAGTATTGGTAAGTATCAATTGCAACTACGCTCTCTATTAGAAAAAAAAACTGTACAAGTTCAATGAAGAAAATATTATTTTCAGGAATATTTTAGCAAAATATTAAAATATTGAGTTAACGAAATAAGCCAAATATTAATGGAAATTAACGTGTCATCAAATATTTAAAAAAAATTTGGCATGATAAAACATCTACATTGGATCAGATATTTTAAGCAATTATAAGGTGAAAAAACCAGTTTTTTTTATTTAACAATTTATTTTCTTTTTACACTACGTTTCGTCGGTGTTATTCCGACTTCGTCAGGTATCTTAAAAATTGTTATACCAAATATAATTTGAATATAAATTTAACAATACAAAATTTCGGGGCCACCTACTGGCGCAGTGGCTAGAGCAGTAGTTCTCTCCACTTCATGCGTCAAGTAGTACGGGTTCGATCCCCGTTGAATCTTAGACCTAAGATTAAAATTGACCAACAGAAATTTTCCGTGTTTAGACAGTCGTGATATGTCCTTAGCTGTTAAAGCGACTTAAAACACACACACACACAAATACAAAATTTCAGATGTCAAATATTAAGATAGGCAATTATAATTACTTACTATTTGAATATAATTAAAATTATATTTGGTATAATAATTTTCAAGATACCTGATGAAGTCGGAATAACACCGACGAAACGTAGTGAAAGAAGAAAATAAATTGTTAAAATAAAAAACTGGTCTTTTCACCTGATAATTGCTTAAAATATTAAACTATTAAGACCTGAAAATTAGTATTATTGGATCAGATTTTCAATTATATAAGAGATATACGTCCTAGTATTCGGTTCATAATACACACAAATGCTTTGATATTATACCTCTTTTGAGAACGTTATGAGCTAAATTTGGTATTCCATAATCTGCATGCGTTACATAAAAACAGTGGGTCCTTTTCAATTTTCCAGACGTGTTATATACAGAAACCATTCCTCCAGAATTTCCAAGTGCAATTAATCCCGTAACATTACTATTAGAAACTAAAGTGGACCCTCCATATCCTCTAGGAGCGATATCGAGAGCTGGACTTGTAGCATAGGATACAGCTAGCGGAACGTTTTGAGTATATTCGCCTTTGACAAAAGGACATGTTGGTGAATGACGTTCATGCTCACTCCATGGTTCATCCGTTCGTTCCCAACAAACTAAGCAAACCGAACACGTGAAGCACATTGCACGATCATCACCAGAATTGTTTGGTTGATGATAGAAACCAGCTTGAGCCATTTGTTCTGGTAATGCCCATTTATAATCCATATGAGGCCATCTGAAGTACACATAAAATTAAATCGGTTAATGATTAGTAAAAATGTATTAATGCATTCAAAAATACCTGGCAAAAGTTTCTCGCCGTTTGGCCTCGCTGTACATATAAGCACGATCGCAGGATGGTATCACTTCACGTGGGGCTAACTCCGTTAGTCTTTCACTAATCGCTGCAGCAACAGCCAAAGCTGGTACATGACAATTTTGAGCATTCAATTCATTTACTACACGTAATGCTACCGATCGAAGTGTTGATAATTTCAATTCCAAACAAATCGTATTCCACTAGATAACAATTAGTTAATATATGTATTCATTATATGGCTAAAACATTTTGGTAATCTTAGCGTTTAACGTTGGACACGAATGTACTTACTTACACGTATAAACTTCTGTATATTTCCTTATAAAATGGAAATGTTTTCCATATAAAAAATAACTTATTGTTAGATAGAATTTTAATAAAGGGTGTCTAAATAATATTCCATTAAGCAAGCCATTTATACATCTTATTTTCGTACTCTAGAAATTATAGAGTATTTCCGGTACTTCCCGTTAATCTAAAAGCTTAGTTCGGTAAAAAGTTAAACTTCATTATATAATTTGGGAAAAAGTTCGATAAACTGTTTGTTTAATTTTTCCCTTTGTTTAAGTTTATATTAAAACCATGTAGTTGTGTCAAAGCCCGAAGTACATTGTGCTATCTAACTGGTAATAACAAATTAACGGTGCATGAAATAAAAAATTGGCAAATGACTTTTCATTTTAGTATTGCGTCATTTACTTCCAGTCAACATCGATTTTTTGTGATATAACATCAAATTAACAGTTTATCAAACTTCTTCCTCAAATTATACCTTGAGTTTAGCTCCTTACCAAACCAAGCTTTAAGACTAAGGGTAAAAATCGGAGTTCAGAAATACTCTATAATTTGTAGAATACAAAAAGGAAGGGGCTAATTAAAAATTACAATTTTTTAAAAATGAAATCAGACAGTAAATAATGAAGGAAATCAATGAAATCTTATTAAATTGTAGAAAAAACAAACACAAAACACGTTGTCTAGTATTCAACAATTATTGAGGCGGAGCTTATTGTAAAAGTTCTCGAAGAAGTTCGCGTGGCGGCGTTCCAGTAGCAGAAGTCTATTGTGCTTCTCTAGCGCTTGTATCGTGTTCTCGCTTGCACGCACAGGCTCAGGCGGAACGTGACACATTTTCGCGCGTGCTGCGTGTGTTCATCAATTTTTAAAACGTTATCACGTCAGAAAATGATACTTAATTAGCTGTATCTTTTTATTGGATCGATTTAAAAAGTTGATTTTTTCACACCTTCAAGGGATTACAGACTTAAGTACAGTAAAAATCGTTTATAACGACGCCGGATATGATGAACAACCGGTTATAACGAACAAAACTTTCGGGTGCCGTGATGTCTTAGATAAGACGATACATGCGATACATATCGGTTACAGTGAATATCGCTTATAACGTATAACGTGTATTTGATATAAATTTCAATTTAACAGCTTTATTCATTTTTAAGAAAAATGGTCTTGATAGAGAAGAACAGACAACGAAATAATCCTATAAAGGTTCTGTTTTTTTTTAGAGGTACGGAACGGAACCCTAAAATCGCTAAATAAGTATCCTTGGGGGTTATGCATAAATTATTTAATGTGTTTCTTGTACTTTTTGAACCCCTCGACCAGTGCTTCTTAAAGTGGTGGGCCGCGGTCTACCTACAGGGGAGCCGTGAAGATTCGAAAATAAAACAAGTAATTAGCAAATGTATGGAATTGACTAGTAAGTATATGCATATAGAAAATTCAAAAAATAGAGGGCCGTGAAATACTGACTTGGGTTCCAGGGGGACTGTGACTTCAAAAAGTTTAAGAAGCACTGATGTAGACTATTTAATACTATAGGAGTATTCTTTAACCATTGAGAGTTTACCCCCTCCCCCTGGTAGAGTGAATTACGTGGTTTTTAGATGGCCCCCTAAAAAATATGCCTAACATACTAGAATTCCAGATGCGTTAGGCATCATAGGGAGAATATACCCAACATAAGAAATATGCATAACAGTAAAAAATACACAAAGTCGACAATTTAACAGCCAAATGGACTATTTAACAATGTGAATAATTCCCAACATTAAACGCCAAGATCACCGAATTTTTTTATAATATACATCATATACTAACTTTTTGCGCTTTAATTCCACTTCTAGGTTGACTTTGTGCACGTGTTATTTTATCAGTAAGCTCATTTTGCACTTCCGAATTCAAATCCGCTGATGCCAAGTCGACGTTTTTGAGGCTTTGTTGAAATATGATCGCCTAAACATAAAAAAACGTGCTCTCAACTCTCATCGTACTATCAAAAAGAAGTCTAAAAAATTTTACCTCCGATAATAGCAATTCCAATTTGACAACGTCATCGCTACTTTTTAAGCGACGCTGTAATATTGTATCTAAAAGTAATACTCCATTATAATCTGAACGTACACCTACACCTTGACCATCAAGGAAAAGCACTTTGTTTTCTTCTTCCAAATAGCTACATTTTATATTTGCGTTAGCTTTAGCTGAAATTAACAATTAATTATAATCAAATCGATGAGATATGAATATTAAAATAGTAAATACTAATTACATTTGAGTAATTAGTATGTATTTGATTAAAAATATATTTTTTAACATTACCTGACAGTGAGCTCGTATGTAATACAACACCAGAGTTAACATCTAAAACATGGACGTATCCACTTCGTGTTGTCACCAGAATAATATTTAATGTTGGGTGATAAACAATATTTTGTGAATCTAAATCAACATTTAAATAACCATCTTCTTTGAGAGACCACAATTCTTGAGCCATTTTGCTAGCACATCTGTCTGTCCGCCATTGGACTTCCTTTAGAAATACTAGGGTGTTGCAAAAACAACGATTTCACTAAATAATATCGATGCTATTTTACTAAATGCTTTTATGACAAGATTTGATTAAATAGGGGTTTTTTGCACAACGAGAATAACTTGACACTTTATCAATTTTTTCGAAAATGTTTCTAAATATTTTTTTAAATGTGAGTTTGACAAAACATCGTAATAAAGAAATTATCTCGGTTGCATACGATTTGTCAAACGTTTTGTTAAATACGTTAAATATTCCGGTGATATGCAGTTGCTCTCTCTGTGGATTTTTTTCTAAACTACATTCAAGATTTCGGCGAATTCAATGGATTCGTAGAAAAATTTCCATTCTTAATAATAACAGTTTTCAATTATTATTAAATTTTTTTGATTATGCATTTTAACAATTGTTTGTTTTCTTATAATATATTTTCATTTTTATATTGCTCTTTTAAGAATTACTTTATATGATTTAATTCATAAGACGTAAAAAAGTTGAACTGAAAAAATAAAACGATCGAACAATGATAATTTAAATATTTAATTACTTATCTTTATCTAACGACTAAGCCATTAGCCATTACAAGGGTGGCGGCTAGATAATAATTATTATCCTTCTTTCTATGTATTTTTTTTAAGTTTTTTTAAGTTTTGTTAACTTTTATTTCTTCCTTCATATCTCATTATGTATACCCTCGAATTTTTCACCGGAAAGAAGTTATCGTAGAACATTTATTTTTTTACTAAACTTTATGCAAAAATATTATTCCTTCAGAATCCGTAATTGCTCTAAGTGTATAGTTATTTGTTAATTAATAATTAACTTTTACAAAATTTGCCAATTCAAAAATAAAAATGGCTATAAAATCCAAAAGTATTACTTTCTTATTAGTTTATTTTTTTACAAAAAAAATGCTCCTTAAATGCTCTTTCTGCATCCACAACTGCTCCAGGTGTATAGTTAATAGTTAACTAGTATTTCAATTTTTAAAAATTTGCTAACTCAACAATTAAGATCGCTATAAAATTCAAATTAATAACTTTTTTATAAAAATTGCTCCTGAAATCCTCTTTCTGCTCTCTCTTCTTTAATTAAAATCGCTTTAAAATCTAAAATAATAATTTCTTAGAAGTTTTTTTTAAAGCTTTCACTCTGCTCTGTTGATTAATCAAATTATATATGAAATTTTACAAAATTTATAGTAATTAATTTTTTTAAACTATTTATACATCAATTGTTGTACTATGACATCATTAACTATCGTTGGATCTTATGAAAAGTGAAAACCGAATCATATAGTACAACAATACGTACATGTATAAATAGTTTAAAAAAATAATTATTATGAATTTTGTAAAAATATAATCAATTATTTTAGTAATCAGAAAAGAGCATAGTGAGACCTTTTAAAAAAAAACTTCCAGAAAAAAAGATTATTTTGGATTTTATAGCGATCATAATTGTTGAGTTTGCAAATTTTTAAAAATTGAATTATTAGTTAACTATTAACTATAAAAACACCTGGAGCAATTGCAGATTCGGAAAGAGCATTTAAGGAGCAATTAAAAAAACTTTACAAATTGTCATAATTTTCGATTTTATAACGATTTTAATTTTTGAATTGGCAAATTCTTTAAAAATAATTATTAATTAACTAATAGCTAGGGTACTTGTCGCTATACTTTTGTTACTTTAGCAATTTCGATAAAAATTAGAACAATTAATATCAAACTAGTGTCACATGGTAAATCAGGTGGAAAGAAAGTATTAAATACTCTGAATTTATTGCTAAATAGTAATAGTTGATAAAAATTTAAGCAAAAAATAAAAATTAAACTTGAAATTTTCAAATTGACTCTGTTTGACTTCAAAATACAGTCGAACCTCGCATACGGAGCATAATTCATTCCGGAGTTTACTCGTAAATCGTAATGCAAAACACTCGTTAAGCGAAACGATCTTAACCATGTAAATTAATATAAGATGGTAATGCGTTCTATAGCGAAAAAATATTTAAAAAAACATTTAGTGTAACTTTTATTAAAAGAAAAATAAATATGAATTATTAAGGATCGTTATTCAACTTCATTTTTCTTCTATCGCGGTATGAAGCAACGGTATGAGAATCGGATTTCAAGAAAATAAAAAAATCGAAATAATTATTATCATACGGCATACCGTTATTCATTAGACCATAATTTTTTACTAAAAAACTGTCTAGAGATTTGTTTTTGTCGACGCTTCAAAATTTGGTAAAAACGCGGCGCATGATTCGGGGGATTCGGGGATTCCCCCATTTATTTTGCTCATTATGCGAATTACTCGTTATGCGAGGGATGCGAGGTTCCACTGTATATGTATTAGGGTGTATATATACTTATATACCTAAATCTAGCCGTATTACTTATTGGACGAGGTAAACATTAAAATATGAGATATGTACTATATTATAAAATCTTTATCGATAAAAGTACCATTAAGTACAAGTAAGTATTTATATATATATATAGTAAATATATGTATATATAGGTATAACAAATACCTTGTTTGTTCAGTTTCCATTTCATTCATTATCTATTTTTTCCTAATCCTTCAATCGATTAATTTAATCCCAATAAGCATTTAATAATAAAATTAAGTTTTTCTTGTATCACATGTATTAGCAATAATTATCAAAGCATAGAATGGTATAGGTATGATTTATTAGAACGTTTATATCGGCTACGTTAGGCTACGTTAAAGATCAATGGTCATAGCCTTAAATTTAAAAGTGCCTACCTACCTTCTTAGCAAATTTTAAATATATTTAGCTATATCAATCAATAGATATTTATTAGTTAATTGCTAATATTTTACTTAACTATGACCCTACTTTTTTAGTTGCAATACTGCTTTTGTTCATGAAAATCAAACCGATATTGATGTAACCATTAAAAGAAATTTTCTGTGTTTACACAGTCGTGATATGACCTTAGATGTTAAAGCGACTCAAAACACCAAAAAAAAAAAATAAGACAAACTTAAAGGAAAAATAAAAAGAACAAAACCAATTACCTATAACGAGAAAGTACAACATTAAATTTGAAGTCACCACTAATAAAGGATAAAGCAGTCGGAATTTTTTTTTGGTTTATTTATGGTCGGATCAGCTACTTTGGTCATTAGCTCATTAGCGACCGTTGAATACAAAAACCCATGAAAAAAATCTTGGGATTTCATTGGGATTCGAACCCAAGGCCACTGACGTATAGAGCAACTATCTATAGTCAATCACGGCACTAAGTGACCTGCTATTATTGTATATTCTGCACGGAAAAATTCGAATCTCCTCCTAAAGAATATTGGATCATGTGTAACAAACGTAACAAGTGGACCTACGAGCAGTGCACTCAACCTACGTCTAATGATTACGCCTGTGATTTGTGTAAAACACTGCAATCAACAATAATTAAAACTTTATTATATACATCATTAGTCATTACCCAATTTAGCTTCTAATTCCCCTACAAATTGATATAAATTACCCCACACACTATCGGGTAAATAAGAATGACAATATTTTTTATTTTAGTAGTTTTGATTTCAGATTTTTTTAAGTAGATAAGTACCTAATGTGAACGTTATAACAAAATTTTATTATAGGTATTTGTTATTTTGTTTTACAAATTAAGAGTAAGTATTTAAAGTTAGGTGTTCTCAAATACCCCACTATCCCCTATATTATTATTTATCACATACCTAAATTTATTATCAAAAATAACAGCAAAAATAAATAATTTTATAATTACAAAATCGTTAAACAATATTTTTAAATTACATATAATTTTTATGGTTCTTTGAATTTCATAAAAATTATCTAGTTTTAAGAATTATGAGCTAATAATTTTAAATGACTAAGGTATGAATTTTCTAGAAAAAATACTAAAAAAATTCAAAATCATTAAAAAAATCATAATTTTTAATAAATAAATGAAATAAAAGTAACAATTAATAAAGGAATAATAAAAGACGATGACTTGTTACTTCCATTTTTTGATGTAGTTGTTATTATTGGAGCTGAGGTAATATGTGGCGTTTCTGTCACACTTGATGAACTTGATGTGTCCTCAGTTGCAGGGGATGTTACTTCTTCAGTTGACGTTGAAGAAAATTCCACTGTAGATGTTGAAGATGATTCGACAGTAGAAATTGAAGACGGTTCAACAGTTGAAGAGAAAGATGAAGAGGATGATTCAACAGTTGAGATTGAAGAAGATTCAACAGTTGAACTTGAAGATGGTTCAGCAGTTGAGATTGAGGATGGTCCAACAGTTGAACTTGAAGAGGATTCTAAAGTTGAACTTGATGATGGCTCAACAGTTGAACTTGAAGAAGATTCTAAAGTTGAACTTGATGATGGTTCAACAGTTGAGATTGAAGATGGTTCGACAGTTGAAGGTGAAGAAGATTCTAAAGTTGAAGTAGATGAAGGTTCAACAGTTGAAGGTGAAGAAGATTCTAAAGTTGAACTTGACGGTGGTTCAACAGTTGAACTTGACAATGGTTCAACAGTTGAGATTGAAGATGATTCAACAATTGAAGGTGAAGAAGATTCTACAGTTGAAGTTGAAGAAAATCCAATAGTTGAGGTAAATGTTGGTTCTTCCGATGTTATTGTAGAAATTTCAGGTGAAGTTGTTGACGCTGATTCTGCTGTAGAAGTCGATGTTGATACTTCTTCTGTTTTGGGTAAATCACTGTTTTTCAATTTTTTTGAAACGCTATCCCGAATCCTATTATGAAAAAATAAAATTTATGTTAAATATACTTACTAACAAAAATACATATAGGTACTATATAATATAGTAAAAGTATAAGATGAAGATGAACAAACCTGCCATGTTTTTTATAATTTACTACATTAGCATTGGTGAAAATTATGAATGTCACCATAATAAATAATGAAAAATTGTTTATCAACTGCATTATTGTACTAAATTGTTATACACTTTATATTTTCCAAGTAAAACAAACGAATTGATCACATTTCATTAAATTTCAATTTATATTAGTCTTGATAAAAAGATTAAACTAATACTTTCTCGATAACATATTTTTATTTTCTAGAATACCTATGTAAGTACATTATGTGATCAATACTTCGAATATAATATCCAACAATTGTTATATACGTACTTAATATAAGCATTGATTAAGCTATAAGTGCGAATACCTATATTTTTCAATTATATCGAGATGTAATTGAATGAGATGATTTCTCTACTCTATGATTATATTCAAAGAATCAATTCTTTGATAAAAACTTTCATATAAGTAATATTTTTGTAATGAAAAAAAAAAGAAGAACAATTTAAGATACCGTCAACCCAATTATGAATTAATAGGTATAGATTATAAAGTTTGGTATACATATACCTAAGTATAATCAGCCATGGAAGCGATCATAATATGACCGATATGATATAATTTAGGTATATTATAAATAATAATTATTGACCGCAAATCAAAAGGCTTTGGATTTTTTTTAAACAATAAGGTCACTGGGCCACCTATTGGCGCAGTGGCAAGAGCATTAGTTCTCTCCACTTCATGCGTCAAGTGGTTCTGGGTTCGATCCCCATTGAATCCTAGACTTAAGATTCTAGACCTAAGATATACTTGACCAACAAAAAGTTTCTGTGTTTAGACAGTCGTGATATGACCTTAGCTGTTAAAGCGACTTAAAACACCCAAAAAAAAAAAAAAGGTCACTTAAGGGCATGGTTGACTTGATTGTCTCCCTATACGCCAGTGGTCCCAGTGCCGAATTCCAATGAGAGCTAAAGATTTATTTCATGGATTTTTAGAGTCGTCGGTTGCTAATAACCATAGCACGCTGGAAAAAATATTTTCGTTCTATTGAAACCCACAAACGTACCTACATTCGACATATACTAAATCAAAAAAAAAAATGGAATAAATGAGCTAAAATGGAGTTAAAATGGAGCTAATGATATTAAAAATATTTTTTTTTTTTTTTGTTGTTGTAACTAATTGTAGGATTTTTATAGTGTTGTATTTATAGTTAACTAGTTTTAAGTTACAATTTCATATGTTCATATTAAAAAAATTATGCAAGGGGAAAGCTCTTGATTTAATTAGATCGTTAAGTTACGTAGATCTACATTGATAGATCTAACGATAAGATTATTTTCTTAGGTCTACGTTGAAATAAACTTGTTTAAAAATGAAATAAGTCATTATATCTATTTAGATCTAACATAACATCCTTAGATCTAGATTGGCCTAAGCATATCTAAGTTGATCTAATGAATTCCATTTTTTTTGATCTACGTGGAATAAGTATAGATAAACTTAGATTTAAAATATTTTTCCCGGGCAGTTGATGCGACCTTAAATTAAAAACAAAAAATTAAAATAATATTACAATACATAACATAACATAAAACAGCGTATTCGTAATTTTCTGAAAATTAATTTTTTATTTGTTGTTAAGTGTTAAAATAATTGCACTCCCCTGTAAAGGATTTTTTCGTTCCGTCGTAATCTACATTTAATACGGCAAACAATGATAAAATCAATCATTAATGACTAATAAAGTAAAGATTCTATTTATTTTACAATAGATAGAATTTATTTTTCAAAGAGAAATACGTCACTTAATAGCTCAACGATAAGAACACCGCCACTTGTATCAGTAACGTTGTTCGATTTTGGTACAATCCAATATAGTCATAAATATTTTAAAATATGGTTAGAAAGTTTTTTATTCTGTGCTTACACTAACTTAATCTAATTATATCAATAATATCTTAAAATCGATTTATTATCTTCAATCAATCAATCAAACGAGCTGAAATTTCAGACCCATACACGTGCTTTTAATAGCATTTGTACGAATCAATTATTCAATCAATTCAATTTAATCAATTATCAGAATTATGAATTGATTTATAAATCAATCATAATTAATTAATCAAAAAGTATAAAGTTTTTTTCATGGAAATCGCTTAAAATTACTTTAAGCTTAGCAAAAGATGCAGCTCGAAACAACTTGGACATATCGAAATGATTTTGCGTGAAATCTTATAAGCATTCAGAAATTAATCACCTTTAACTTGTGATTTTTGGTACGATTTCAGCTATATATAGTTTTGATAATTATTTAAACTCGGTACGATGTATGTCTACAATCTTTTCTAAGGTTCATATCTTATATATACATATATATATCATATATATATATACAGTAGAAATCGTTTATAACGAACTTCAGGGGACGGTCAAATTTCGTTCGATATTAGCGATATTCACTATAACCGATATGTATCGCATGTATCGTCTTATCTAAGACATATCACGGGGCCCTAAGGTTTTGTACGTTACAACCGGTTGTTCCTTATATCCGGTGTCGTTATAAACGATTTATACTGTAATATATATATATGTATATATTGTATATATATAAATATCTTATAAAATTAAATATTTTCGCAATTTTCATGAGCAAACAGACTAACATTCTTCAGATTCATTAAATTTCTTAAATTTGCTCCACGATATTATCAGCATAGACCTCTCTATACACTGTAGAAGATCTTGATCTTGGTGTTATGCATTTTGTTAACGTTTCCTTTGTATGAATGGAAGCGAGTGTGAGCTGCCGAATCGTACTTGGTCGACTTTCGAATGCCCTTAGCTACAACCTTTTTTTGAGACTTGTGCTGGACCTGCACCTTCCCAAATCGAACCGTTTTAAAAACATTAGGTATGTTTCCATCTTCTAGAAGCATTAGAGGTATTAAAGATTGCAATACAACACGTAATTTTGTGATATAATCGTTTTATTTATATACTGTATATATCTGGGTGACCGAGCTTTGTTATATTAAATACTCAAAATATTGCCTTCGTTTTTTTGTTTGAACGTATGCAATTTGTGATAACTAATTGCTCAATTTTAAGCTTTTTTAATGATTTAAATTTTGTTACTGTTTGTAACTTTCCATGTTGTCGACTATCCAAAGCTTTTAGAATGTAATACAATGTTGATGGTTAGGCAACCAATTATTCATCAACGTATAATAATATTTTTCCGTAAGAAAAAACCTGAAAATCAAATTTTTCTTTTTTTGTTCTCCTAGTTTTTCACTTGTTCAGCAAACCTCTAAAGTCGCTATTTATAAATTTTTCTAGAAATGAGACAAAACTCAATTACTCAGCCTCAGAAATCCTCCTATGGTCAATTTCGTTGAAATTGTTAACACCGTTGTCGAGAACGTGATTACAAAAATTGCTCATGTTTTATTATAATTAGCATATGGAGTTTATACTCCGTTATAGATTTACAGTTTATAATATAAGATCTGGGTAAAAAAACGTAAAATAAGTAAATTTAAAGTGAGATGTATACTTGAAAAAGTTTTCATTAGAAGATCACCAAAAACGCTGCTCATCTCTGATTATGATTATTAGACAATTGTTTTTGTAAAAAAATAGTTCTATAAAGAAAGTATTTTCATTTCATTATTTAACTGTTGCTTGTTGAATAAAAAATATAATTTTTATGGCGACCTTTTTGGAAGCACTCCCCGCTATTTACCCACCACTGATTTAAATTAGAGTGATTAATTTAAATATTAAAAGGACTTTAATATATGGGCCGTTTATTTTGAAAGTAATGTAAGTCCATTTTTTCTTGTTTCAAGATAATTAAGGTTTTGCGTATTTGTCAATTTAAAAATTTGGGTTAACTATATCAAGTCAAGCAATGTTTTTATTGATTTATCAATATGTAGTTTGATTATATAAATTTGTTTTAGGCGAATATAACTAAAATAATGTATATTTAAGGGCTGCAAATGGACTTACACCACTTTCAAAATTAGTCCATTGTAAAAAACGATTAATTTCAAATTTCGAAAATCAAATGTAACTAAAATATACTTCATATTAATCCAGAATTGTTGACAAATAATGACACGGTATAAAATAAAAGTAGCATCTTTAATTTTAGACGTTAATTACATTGTTAAAATTACAAGATACTGGTAATATTTATATGTGGCAGTGTTTTGAAATATTCATGATATACCGGAGGTTTATAAGATAATAACTGCTTGAGGTCTTTATATTTTACATAAGTAATATAGCTGGCATCTTGATATAAAGCGCCAGGGCGATTTTTTTTTCAAATTTTAGCGGTCTGTCAGGACCTATGTCCTTCATTGATGTTTTATATATAAAATAGTATCTATATGGTGCACTTTTGAAAAACCTCATTCAACATATTTGCAACCAAATGTACCTGTTCTCTAGTAGTGTTTCTTGTTAACTTTTTTCAAATTACATTTTGAAGAGGTTTTGTTAAAACAAAGTTCTCTCATTTCATTCAATGTAAAATGAATTAACTTAGTTTTCTACATTGTGTTATTACATCAAAATAATCCTGTGGTGTAAACTGGAATTTCTACTTTCGCAATGCTGTTTCTATGATACCAAAAGCTGCATCGTTCGGAAGATATATGAATACCCCGAGAGTAAAAATGAGTGAACAAATTGGAAAAAAAGTTGGACTTACACCACTCTCATAATCAATTAATATGTAATTTCATTTACCAACCAATTTTAAATTGTACATAAAAGGGGATTTTTGAAGATATTAAACATTTACTAGTTATATATAAAAAAATTATATTAAATTAAGCATACTTAACGTCATATCTCCATCTTTAAAAAAATGGACTTACACCACTTTCAAAATAAACAGACCATATTTTTTAAGCTATTTAAAATTAATGACTTCTAATTGTATTTTTCAAAAGAAATACGTAATTATTATAGTAATAGTAAAGTTCCCAAGGAAAACAAAGTCGTACAATGTACGATATAAGCCGTAGACAATATAAATCAGTTATCATAATTTTATATAAGGCATGACTTGCATCGTACATTACTTTTCTGGTTTTATATAAAAAAATTCCGTGTCCTTAATTCAAAAATTTATTAAAAGTTTTTAACATTTTTACAATTTTTAATATATATCACGTTACGCATTGTCTTCTACTTCTTCTTTTGGTTTTTTGTAAGGACGACATTCAGGATATTTGTCTGTTAAGAAACTTCGCAGTTCACCATATTCCGCTAATAAATACTGCCGAACAGCGGGTTGATTTTTGATATACTCCTGTTTTTTCAAATAAATTTCCCACGAACGATGCTTGGTGAAAAATGGAGGAAATTTTTTCTTTTTCAAAACAATTTTTCCATCTAAACAATATTGCTTGAAGTCAAGAATCTCATCTTGCGATATTTCTTTTTCATTTCGCACAGGCCCACTGGGAGACGCGATTATTTTTGGGAAATAATCGTTTTCCTTACAAAATTCTACCAGATGTAGCTTCTTCTCATCTGCTAGTTGCTGATGTGTTTTCTATAAAAGTTCAACAATTATTTTTTATCAATTTTAAAACTATAATCTTGCTTTGTGCGTACTTGTTTTAATAATCCTAAAAAGAAAGCTTTGACGACATGTTGTAGATTTGTTGATCCTTCAACTTTAGCATACAAATCTTTGATTCCAACTACTTCACAGATTGTTTTTATAGCTCTATGACACACTAAACCAAATCCTTCTGGTTTTTGTGAAACAAATACTTTTGTCTTACCAAATTGAGAGAAAAAATCGTGATAAACTTAAAAAAGTAAAATATTATTAATAGAAATTCTACAGTTAAAAAAAGGTTTTAACCAACCTGTATGGTTATTATAAATTTTAATGTGCATAAGCTTTTGACCAGCACGATTTTTAGCTTTACGTACAGCTGCTTTGTTGTCAACAGCTTTAATTAAAGCAAACCCAGCAATTCCATTTTTGTTACCAGTAACAGCTAATAACGATAAACGTCGTTTTCTTCCAAAATTTCCCTTCATATTGAACACGGTTTTTAATTCTAATACTTTTGTGTCGAACCCTTCAAAAGTGTCTTCACCGATTGGATCTGGTGGTCCTACACTTCTTCCTGGAAGCTTCGATCCAGACCAACCGCGCTCAATAGGGCTTAGTTTCATTCTTCGAAATGCTCCCATTTCATCCCGCAACTTAATTAATCGTGTTTCATGCTCAGGATCTTCAGGTAACTTTTGTTGTTGTACTAACTCCCGACCGCGCATAATAGGTGCCGATAACCCGGGCCATAATATATTTGCTTTACCAACGCCAATAACTTGGCCTTTATTTAAATTTTTAGCTATTTTCCGACTGCTTCCTTTGGCTCGGCCCCGCTTTTTACCAGCATTACTAACAGAAGTAACACCTTTCCAAATTTCATCGGCAGTCACTGAAATTTTGTAAAAATTTTTAGGTTAGGCTAAATATCTTAATATTACAAAAAATACATACATTTATTAAAATAGCTTGTGTATCGGGTAAATTCTAGTGTTAAACGTAATGGCTTATTAAAAATGTCAGCATTTGTTGAAGAAATTCTTAAATTTTGAAAGGATTTTGTCAATGTTGAATATGCTCTCAACATTTTTAACGCCATCTTACGTTTATAATTTAACTACAGATTCTTCGTCTTCTTTGCTTCTTTCTTTCTGCCATCATGTTTTCCTTGTTTTTCCTTCCTTATTATTTTACCTCATTTCAACACATCTTCTTCAGAATAACTAAAGAGGGCATAGTATGTAACAAAAAAGCACAAAATATAATATGTGCTTTTATAAAAAGCACATCTCCCGTATAATCCCGTTTATCCATAGCAAACTGAGCTTCAAGCTTGAATCAACTTATATTTATTTCAATAAAAAATTTATAACTCATGTATAGCCGATAATATTATTTAGGTTCTATCTGCTTACTATACTAGCAATAATCAGGGATAGGTATTAGCGCTTAAGGGGGCAAAAGAAGTTATAGGCGTAAAAAAACCTTCAATTTTTTATAGTAATTGTGTTTATTTTATAAAATTGGCTATACAGTGTTTTTAACAATGCTTTAACTTTAATTTAATTTTAAAAACGTTGTTAATGATTAAAATATCGCCATCTTTGTTGGACCAACTCAGGAGAGTAGCAGGTACTTCGTAGTGACCATCATATCAGCCTTCTTGATTTTCTGATAATGAGACAAAAAAAAACTTATCCTTAGTTTAATAATAAATCAATAGTCTTTAATCCAAGCTTTTTTCATTTTTTTGAAAATTCACAAAATGGCGGCTTTTGAAATCTTAAACCCCGCTTTTCGACCTAAGTCATCAAAATAAAAAGTAAATTTCTTAAAAAATAGTAATTTCCAACAAAAATTAAAATCCTTCGATTAAAGCCAAGTATTTAATGCCAAAAATAAGATGTCAAAAGATCGAAATCTACAAAGTGGTTTTAGAGTAACGGTGATCCCCGCTTTGAAAAACATTGAATAACATATAGTTTTGAGAAAAACTCTTTTAGTATAATTTTTATGTGAAACGTCAAGTAAAGTGGAAAAAGTTACGCATTCCTCGACTATTATCATCTGTTAAATCCAAATATCCCAAATATAATTTTTCCCTCGAAAAGTTGAGTAATTGTTTATAGCCAATTGTTTAACCCTTATGTCAATACCCGGGTACCCGGGTACCCTTTTGCATTTTCTTACTCACATATCTTTTGTTTCTAACGGAAAATGACCAAATCCTTTTAGATCCTCGTTATTTGAATCTAACAACATCGATTCGTACATGTTAAAACATTTAAATATGCAAAAAAATATATAAATTTAAGATTTAAAGTTTAACCCCCCATTGCCCAATACCCGGGGTACCCGGGTACCCATATGTAAAAATTTAGTGTGTCTACAAAATTGCGGAGTAATAAATAATTAAACTTGTCTCAAGGGATAAAAAATAATACTCAATATATAAACAAACGATTTTATTTAATTTTATTATTAAAAAGTTGATGATTTGCCGGTTTAAATTTGACCTTTCAATGGGTATAAATTGTCTGCGTCGCATATCCACCATACTTTGATTCCATACTTTGCTGGCTTCAATGGCATATACTGGGTGCATTTCATTCTCCCTTTGTAAGGGTAGACTTGCTCATCGACTGTCAAACACTCTGTCGGCTTATAAAGTGCTGATAAATTGGTATTCACCATTGTCCAGATATCGCGGAACGGCGCTGCCTTATCTTCTTTTATTCGAACGTCGTATTGGCAGTATCAAACCATTACAGTACAAAACCGAATTAATCTTAGAATGCCCCAAAATCTATTGATACCCATAGCCGCTCGGTATAATGGATTTGAAGTTGATTTAGACATATCTAATGTATGGTCCAGTATTGGAATTATTCGCACCTGTCATAATTAAAACTCCCAAGAATGCGTAAAACTTTTGAATAGTTATATTTTTCCACGACATTTTTTTTCCTAGGCTTTTCTTTACTGTACAAATTGCATACAGCAATTGCCTTTTTGTTGGTGGTACGAATAATTATGTCGACCATTTCAACCAGACTGTTGTCGACTGTGTCGATTCGCCACTAATTGTAACTGTTGTGTCTAACTCAGCCTCACTCTCACGATTTTCCATTAAACACAGACATATTATATAAATTACAGAAATATTAAAAGATTATCTACATTATATTTGAATATAGAAATTGTAATGCTAGAAAAAATAATAGTAATTAAGTACCAGATTCTTCGCAGTCTGAGGCTTCTGAATGCTCTCTGTTAGGTAGTAGTCCTCGTCGTCACTATCTGCGACATTATCCTCGACAGCGGAATCTTCTCCCAATAATTCATTCAAATATTTATGTTTTTCGTCAACCGTCAGTTTGTTAAATTAGAAATTTTTTAATTATATAGTGTAATAAGCATTTAATTGTATAAAGTTGATCCATTCAAATAACTACTATTTATATGAAAAACTTGAACGTACTTTGAAAACTCAGTTGGTGATAAATTTTCCATTAGGTATTTATAACAATTTTCTCACAAATTTCAGGCAGAAAAAAAAACACTATGCTTACAAAATATTCACAAATATTCATTTTTACTTTAAATCAAGTCCAGTTTGAAAATAACCATTATTTCTAATTGTTATTGCTAATTTTCTACCTTTTCATCCTTCCCAAGGTTATTATTTCTTTAGAAATAGAGTTTTTCAGATGATCGATAATTCTTTGGAAAATCCCTAATGAGATGAATTGAAATATCAAAGTTTTCAGGAATTTAAATTCTTATATGGAAAGAATAATCCATGTGGGTACCCAGGTACCCCGGCTATTGAACAACGTTGTAACGACTGGGTATTGACATAAGGGTTAAACAATTTTTTTAAATTATTTTTTATAATTAATTATAGTTTTTCTTATATGTTGGGCTATTTAAAAACGAAAGTAATTTTAACAAAAATTGGGTCAAGTTAATATTTTTTGAGTTAATAATCTTTGAAAAAATTTTGGTCGAGTCGCAGACCGCAGTCCGATATCGCTCCACTAATTACTAGATATCTCGTAAACTATACATCGAATTAACTTAAAACTTTCAGAGAATATTTTCGAAATATTATACTTTAAGAGTATATTAAAAGAAAATGCCAACTTCATCCGCCCCCTTTACTTTTATTCTAATAATGATTATATTCGACTATTTTGAATTACATTTCTATTATTAAGGAATTTATATTTTATAAATTGGAAAGATAGATTATTAAATTTGAGTATACGTACCTATATTATCGCATAACTAATGTTAATTTTTGAACTTGCTAAAGATATCCACCCATCTTTTATCAAACTCAACGTGTAAAATATATAGGTAAGCGTGCACGGTACTGCAACATACATTTTCCTATGTAGGGGAAAGTTGGGTATTTGAGAACATCGGCTAATTAAAAACAGTTAAATTTTAATTATTTCTTTATTTAAAAAAATTTTAATAATTAAAATTTGATCTTTTGTTACAATTTTTGCCGTATGTAAAAATCTTTGAAAAAATAATTTTTTTGACCTTTAGTGCGTATTTTTTTGTTATTATCTTTCATTTACAATTCATTTATTAATTTTATGTGACTATTTAAGTTAAATGAAGAAAATATTTTAAGTATCGAGCATTTTAATATGAATTGCCTAAATCGGGTAATTTGGAACGATTTTCGCGGGGTAAATGTGGACGGTTCTTATTAATATGTAAGAAATGAATTATTTTCCAATCTTTCGTAGTGATCTAGGTGTTATGCCGTAAAAAGACTCACAACAATCGAGGATGTATTTTTCCAATTGATTTTTGTGACTATAATTGAAGACAGGGTGTCGTCCTTTTTTCGGTTTCTTAAATTCTTCTAGATACACTTGTCGGAATAATGTAGATTTTGGAACTCCGTATTTTTTTGCTGCTTTGCTTAAAGAAAATCGTCGACATCTCACATCTTGTCTCGCGCGTTGGAGATTTTCAATTGTGTACCGCGGTATTGTTTTTCTTGTGTAATTTCTGGACATCTAAAGAGAGAAATTTTTTTCCGTAGAACAATCATAATTATTGGAAACAACAGCACAAAATAAAATTGATCCAAACAAATTGATCAAACTAAACAACAACAACAACAAGTCAACAAAACGAAACGTTGCATTAGAGTTTAAAATAAGAAAATTCTTCAAAAAAATTGTAAAATAATTCATTTCTTACATATTAATAAGAAACGTCCACATTTACCCCGCGAAAATCGTTCCAAATTACCCGATTTAGGCAATTCATATTAAAATGCTCGATACTTAAAATATTTTCTTCATTTAACTTAAATAGCCACATAAAACTAATAAATGAATTGTAAATAAAAGATAATAACAAAAAAATACGCACTAAAGGTCAAAAAAATAATTTTTCAAAGATTTTTACATACGGCAAAAATTGTAATAGAAGATCAAATTTTAATTATTTACTTACCGTGACAGTATGCGAACGCCAATTTAAATATTTTTTTCTGTCAGGAACGATAAAGCACACACTTGTCAATTCAAACACTAATAAAATTTTTTTTAAATAGAGAAATATTTAAAATTTAACTGTTTTTAATTAGCCGATGTTCTCAAATACCCAACTTTCTCCTATATTATATTTCACAAATACAATTCACAAAAATTCACAAAACAAGTTATGAATTTAAGCAAAAATAAATGTAAAAATTTACAAACCGAAAAATCCAAATTGTTAATTTTGTATCTCCAGATACGTATTTCAAACGCCATGCGTTCGTCATCAGGGGATCAAATTGAAGTGTCTTCGAGAACAATTTCGCGAGAATCAGCACGAAATTGTTCTCGAAGACACTTCAATTTGATCCCCTGATGACGAACGCATGGCGTTTGAAATACGTATCTGGAGATACAAAATTAACAATTTGGATTTTTCGGTTTGTAAATTTTTACATTTATTTTTGCTTAAATTCATAACTTGTTTTGTGAATTTTTGTGAATTGTATTTGTGAAATATAATAATTAAGTCCAAAGTCAGCGAAATTTAAATTTTTTTATTCTCCTATATTATCATTACCCAATGTAGTTTCTATTTCCCCCGTGGATTGATTTCAATTACCCCACACATTACCGGGGAAATAGGAATGGCAATAGTTTTTATATTCTATATTTTTGCTATTCTAATGTTAATTTAAAAAAGTTTTGTGGTCAAATTATTAAAGGAGATAAGTTAAAGTTCATGTTATAGCAAAAGTTTACTAAAGTTGTTATTTTATTTTATTAATTAGGATAATTTAAAGTTTATTGTTCTCAAATATCCCCTTTGTTTCACCTAACATACCTAACATACCTACATATGTGTACCTACTGTGTAACATGCATGTATGTTACAGTAAAGGTACGATAATTTTATATTGCACAATACACATGGCTGGTACAATAAAGTGTACGGTTTTATTATCATCGAGAATACACTTACTATTTTTTACTTACTAGATAAGTAGGCAAATCTCAAAAAAAAAATTCGAATATTCATTTTATAGGGTTGAAAGACTGTCTTACTTATCGAAAGCTATCACTGCAATCATTTTCTAAAATTGAGCCAATGATCGCTAACTATCCTTAACAAGACTCCCCCCCCCCCTTGAATTCATAGCCACAATTTCTGGCTAATATTGAATTATGATCACTAGCATATTTTAAAAATTCGTTAAAAATGTAGGTAGGTACCTATCATTAAATGCTCGTTATTAAATCAAAATCCTTTCTCAAAAAAACAATAGATAATTGAAAGTGATAATATATTTTTATTTTTTACCCTAATTTTTATAAACTTATTTATATTTAATGAAATATTTTAATTTTAATCTCTCATTCAAAAGAGATTGCTTATAAGGCGTCTCCCAAGACCTTGTATAGATAAGTTACGATAGGTATTTTTAATAACTACCTATGTTTTATTAACTGATAACTAATACTTCTTATTATGTGTGCAATTTTGCAATAATTGTGTTTCCTTTATTTAAATTTTTTTGTCATTGAGAGTTGGGATTTTTATCAAAATAATTGAGAAACTAAAAGAATATATGAAGCAATAACCTTGATATGAAGCTACCTTTTTTTTTAGTATAATTCATATATGAAAAATATAGCCGATTAAAAAAAAACTATAGATAGATACGAAGCTAGAATAGAAATACCGCAATAGATGAAACCTATTATTTTCTGTAGTTAGTCCAATGAACGAAGTATTCACAAATCACTAAGCGTCCAGCCATTTTTTATTTCAATGGTCAAGAAGTGGTTTACCGAGTTCCATTGTGGTCGTACCAGTACAATTGACGCTGAACGTTCAGGTCGCCTCCAAGAGGTCATCATGCCTGAAATAGTCGATAAAATCCATAAAATGATATTGGGCGATCGAAGACTGAAAGTGCGTGAGCTGGCTGAGGCTGTAAGGATCTCACCTGAGTGAGTGCATCACATTGTACACAAATATTTGGGGATGAAAAAGTTATCCCCACGATGGGTGCCGCGATTTCTCACGCTCGATCATAGATAAGCGTAACCGTGTGATCACATCAATTTTTGCGACGTTTTACTACCGTGGACAAAACATGGATACATTACAATACACCAGAAACTAAGAACCAATTAAAGCAGTGGGTTTCACCAGGCGAACGTGCACCAAAGAAGGCAATAGTGCGGGTCTATCGGCCAACAAAATCATGGCTACAGTCTTCCGGGATGCATGTGGTGTTATTTACGTAGATTACTTTGAAAAGAGTCAAACGATCACCGACGACTACACTATTTTCCGAACTTTTGGAGCGATTCGACAACGTTTTGAAGCAGAAACGGCCACATTCAGCGAAGAAAATGTGCTGTTCTACTAGGACAATGCACGAGCGCATATGTGTGTACTGTGTAAACCCCACGGCCAAAATCTACAAATTATTCTACGAACTGCTACGTCATCCCCCATATTTTCCAGATTTAGCCCCCTGCGACTATTTCCTATTTCAAAACCTAAAATAATGGCTGGGGGTGGGGTGGGATGGGGTAAAAAGTTTGGGTCGAAGGAAGACGTGATCACCGAAACAAACGCGTATTTTGAGAGCCTTGGAGAAAACTATTATTTGGAAGGAACAAACAAAAAAAAGAAAAAGCACTGGACTAAGTGTATCCAGCTAAAAGAAGATTATGTTGAAGAATAAAATGTTTGTACGAGAAAAAAAATCGTTTATTTAAAAAGTCACGGACTTATTATCGTATCTAGTGAGAAATAGAACAGGGAAATAAAATGTTTATAATCTATACTTGAATATATGTAGGCAGGTATAAACTAATGCTAGGTAATATTTAAAGTATATAAGATAATATATAGGTAATAATTTACGTATTAACTATTTAGTCACACATATTTCAATGGAAAAATATAACAACTGGAATTATCAATAAAGCTATATTTGATAACGGTTCGTGTGCATTTTTGGTTGTGGTCTCGACGGTTGTTGAAGATATTGGTACAGTTGGGGTTGAGTTTAAATCTGATGTTCCTTCGGTAGATGCCGATTCTTCGGTTGACCCTGATGTCCATTCTTCGGTTGATACTGATGTCCATTCTTCAGTTGATGGCGTTGTCGGTATTGCGGTAGTTGTTGTAGTTTTACGTTTAGGAAAATGGACATTCTCAACAGAATTTTTCATAGAAAATTCTAAGCCGGATTGATCCAATGTATTATCAACAATTTCTTTTTGGAATAAGCTATCTGCGGTATCAAGAATCCTATACACAAAGACATTATGGAATTAAAAATGTAAACCATAAAAAAGTAATAAAAGTGTAGGTATATTGATTGGACACTAACCTTTCATTTTTCGACAATTTTATTATACTTGCATTTGTAATGAATATCATTGTTAAAACAATTGTATATAATAAGAACTTCGGGACTAACTCCATATTGTTGCAAATAATTTGATATCAGTAAGTAATTAATTTCAACAAATGCATTTTCTAGGATTTTTCTTTTTATATAGTCTATGATAAGAAGATTAAATCAGTTACTGATAATACATATTTTAGATTGTCTTCAAGTACTTATATTCAATGGCTTTAATTTCTTCAAGGAATATAGAGAAATAAGTAATATCTACACTTAACGGGGAATCACACAAATACCTAGGTAGGGGAAGTGAGCCCAAATCGGGTAGGCAGTCTTACGCTCCTGTATGAAGTATTAGAACTTTGTGCGCGTGCGTGGAAATTTGTATAACCCTGGCGAGCTTTGATCAGCTATGCTCGAGTGCCGGACTTGTTTACCAACAAAGCTCATGAAACCTGTACTTCTTATTCTGGCATAGGACATATTATTGTGATTTGGCCAAGAATGGAGTTCTGAAGCATTTTAGTTTTAATTTACTATCAGTTTGAATTTGCTATTTGATATCTATTTGTAATAATTATTGTTCATATTACAATATTAATAATAATAATTATAGGTAACTCTAAAAGTCTAATGAAATGAGTATAAAATTAGTGATTTAAATTAGTGTTAATCTCTATTGACTAAATAGCCTATAAATATTGAGACTCATTAATTAAATACTACGTAAATGAGTATTATTAATACGTTATTTTTATATCAAACGAAAAAAAATCATTCATGATTCATTACAGCAAATAAAAAGACGTTAACCCGTTTTGCCCAAGGTGTTTACCCGTTTTAGGCTTATGTATAGGGCAAAACGGGTTTTTTGATAACTTTACTATTTTTAAAATTTAACAAATACTGGACATACAGTGTAATCAAATCGTGCAGTTTTATTTTAAAGTTTAATTATTATACTATATTATAAAGTTAATCTACCTACCATATAATACGAATTTTACAGTTTTTTTACCTTCGCGCTTAGCTTACCCGTTTTGGGCCGACTTCCCCTATATGTATCTACCTATATTTATAGTAATTACCTATTATAAATGAGTATTCAAACAGAAAACTCTCAGTTTTCATCAAATCTTGGTTTAATCAATCATTTACGGAGCTTTAAGGACGCAATAGTGGGTATAGGATAAAATAATTATTTTCCTATTTTCTTTGAAAATTAAAAAAAAAATAATTTGTGTATTTTTGAACTCTGATATCTTTGAAATAGTTGATCTGACAAACTTTGTTTTAAGGATCTTTTTTGTAGAACGTGAAAATTCCTTTGATTTTTTTCAGATTGCTGTTACAATGAACTGTTCCAAAGTTATGAAAACTCAAAAATAAAAAATAAAAGTTTCTGTGTTATGTAAATGGAAAATGAAATATCTAATGGATCTATAGACAAACCTTAATATTGATATTAAGAGCTCGGCAATAAAATTTTTATTTTACTATTATATAGGTAGGTAGGTATAGGTACCTACATACTATCAATTTTGGACAACTCAAAAAATTTTTTGAACATCCTATATATAGGAACATCCTATAGTATACACATTTCAAATAGATGGTAAGAACTATATTATTGTGTTTTTTTTTTAATATCTTTAAAGATAATAGGTATAAAAAATAGGTAAAAATTCAATTTTGAAATGCAAAAGAGTACAAATTACTAAGTACTTAAGAATGTCGCTGGAATAGGTAGATAAGAATATACGTATATGTTTATGTTCTAATATACAAAATAATGAATAGTTGGGTAGATTATCTTATGTACAATACATATAAATATTTACATCTTTTCCTATATACATTTATAGTACCTACGTATTAGATAGGGCACCGTTATATTCGCAACTTAACATACTTCAACTTTGCCAACGTGAGCTTTGTTTGTTTGTAAAGAGATTTGCAATAAAGCTAAAACACTTGAGTGGAAAAGGACGTAAGTACATAACAAACTTTATATCTCTATATACATCGTGTACCTACGTATGCATATCTATTTATAACTGTGATTCCCTTATCGATAGATTTATTGAAAGATTTTAATTAAAATAAAATCTTTAAATTATAACATTGTGCTCTATTAGCGTATCATTTTTAAACAAATCATTTCTAATCTATATCTACTGAAAAATTCTTTGGAAGATTCTTGCGTGATTTATGTAAAAGGCTACAGCTGAGAATTGCTGACTGTGTAAAGCGCTATATTAGGTATATTCCGCATTTACCCCATGTATAATATGCATATTATTCTTACGGAGGCAATGTAGCTCGGTATGGAATATATTACATAACTACATAGGTATATATGTATACATGTATATATATATATATGTGGGTAGAGCTTTATATAACTCACATCGGTGTTGTGAAGAAACTTAAGTGTAATGCAAACATTGAAGCAGCCGCCATTAGCAAACAGCTAAGCCGATTTATTAATCTGTTTTAATGGACTTTACAAGTCATACTACCCTTCTCACTAACTAGATAGATACCTTTATGTACTCGATTTTGCCGACATTAAATTGTTTTAACTTAAATGAACTTTTTAAATCAAACATTGAAAAATTGTATTTTCTCTTTATTTAGGTACATCTACCCATTTACCTACCTATATCACTGTATCTATAACTGTCAATGTAGATACCTATGTACTTGACCAGGAAGTTTCTTTTAGTTTGACACTTAAAACATATTAATTACTATAATAAGCATTGTCTAAGAATGGATAGTAGATACATATAGGTATTAAATAATAAGGCAGCTATAAAAATAATTATCTATACTATACTTACCTAGATACTTGTAAGAACAATCCTGATTTTATGAATAAAAAAATTTCTATAATTCCAACAGTTACAAATAATTTAAGATTTTGCAGTATTTAAAACAAAATAAAAATTTGTTGTACAAATTAAAACCCAATCAAAAATCAATTTTTTAAAATTAAGATAATTTTTAAAAACTGCATAAATTACTCGTGTAAAAGTGTTATCAACTGATTTTTCTTTTTAAATATGTACTTAATGTGATACTCCCTTTTTTTGTTATTTTCAATGTGTTCTGGTATTCATTTCACCACGTACTTTATATAAGTACTACTACGATGAAAGTATTGGTCATTGACGGTGGTGGAGGTGCTGGTAAGAGCTAAAGGTACTCAGATGGTGGTGGTGCAAGAAGTGCCCTCTTGGCCACGCTTGTCGAGCGCCACTGTTCAAAATACTATAAGAGTGAGGGACGAGTACCTATAGTACTTGAACCGTCGCCGCCACTGCACTCATTTCAAGTATTTATTAGAAGTCGTACTAACTTACAATGTCGCATTGAATTTTATTCTAATATATTTATTTATTTATTTATTCATATACTGAAGTTTGGCAGCGTTTAGCACGAGAAATTACATACATATTTAATGAAAATACATTTCTCTCTAATAATTTATATTAATAAAAGGTACCTAGATATCTACAGTTTTTTGTTTCAAATACATCAACCTATCTGAAAAAGAGTTTCTCATAATTTGATTTAAGAATAATTAATATTTTTTTAGAATATTAATATATTGTATAGGCAAGTTAATTACCAAAGATCTCCACGTAAGTTAAAAAAATGTATTCTACACATAGATAGATATAGATATATATTTCATCTACTGGAACTTTGTCTATGAGGAGTAAAACTACAAAAACACTTTGTTTTAAACAATAGAAAATTTTTTAAGAATTTCATTAGGTATATCTACTACTATCTACTACCAAAAATTGGGCATTAAATTTAAAAGATAATTAGGCACTGAATTTTAATAAATACACAGTAGGTATACCTACCTAATTTAAAAGAGTTAAAATATATTAAAAATACATACCTAATAAGTATCTACTGTAGATATGGTTACAAAAAAATTATTTAAAAAATAAATCGAATCGGTAAAAATATAGATTAAAGTTAATTAAAAATGTTATTAAGAGATTTAGTGCTGTTAGTATGATTGTAAGACTGCGATGCAAATAATTTGACTCATCAAAACTTTTTGTCACGAGCCGTATATGTAACTGATTTTTAACCCCCATAGTAGGTATGTAGGTACCTACCTATAAATAAAAGAATTTGGATTTAATCAAAAGTTAACAAATTTTACAACAGCAAAAGCTCGAAACATTTCCTTGTCAGCAAATTGGTAAATACAAAGTTGCATTTTGAGGAAGTTGGTATATCTATATCAGAAGTATTAAAATGGAAAAAAAATCTCTCTAAAGGTTAAAAATTTGACAAACCTTTCCTTATTAAATCTACAAATCCTCTAGAAATAAAAATGGTTTTTCAACCACTAAGACTTTTCTTTGCCTGTAATTTAGTCAAGGTAATGGTAAAATATGGGTCTATAGGTAATTGGTTAGGTATATTATAGAATATAATATGCGCATAATATAGAACCAATTCATAAGAGATATACCTATATCTGCAATATAAAAATACGTAGATCTTTTAACAATGTCACATTTTATGAAAACAGTTAAACTTATATGCAGTTCTGATTGTCGATAAGTATAGTCAATATATACCTACCTATATATATCTACCTATAAATCAGCATGTGGTATAGATTATCGTTTTATTTTAGTTTAATATTAGTTTGAAATTACATGAAAACCTTTCCTGCTTTAACTGCCATTTTCAGCTTAAATTTTTGTACTTTAAAATGAAAATCGTGTCTCGGGCAAATCGAGTAGATATAGATATAATAAAAAACTTAAGTAATATGAAAAATACGCTGAAGAAACCGAAAAGTTATTATTATTATTATATTAAGTAAATATGCCTTGTTTGTGGTGATCCGTATGAAAATCTTCCTAAAGAAGACTAGGTCGAATGTGGAGATTTTAGAGAATATGGGCTCATGGATCTGTACTTCTTATTCTGGCATAGAACATATTTTTGTGATTTGTGCCAAGATTGAAGTTCTGAACCATTTTAGCTTCAATTTACTATCAGTGTGTATTTTTTATTTGATATCTAATTGTAATAATTATTGTTCTATAGATATACTTATTACAATATATTAACACATTTAATATCTATAATAATAAGCAACTCTAAAAGTCTGATTAAATGAGTATAAAATTAGTGTTAATCTCTATCGACTTAATAGCCAATAAATATTGAAACTCATTAATTAAATACTACGTAAATGAGTAATATTTTAATACGTTATTTTTATACAAAACGAAAAAAAAAATTGATTCATGAGTTTTATAGATAGGTACCTACTCATTACAGTAAATAATAAGACGTTAACCCGTTTTGCTCAAAAGAGCTACCCGTTTTAGGCTTATGTATATATATATATAGGACAAAACGGGTTTTTTGATAACTTATTTTGGTAACTTATTTTAAAGTTTAATTATTATACTATATTATAAAGTAAATCAACCTACCATATAATACAAATGTTACATTTTTTTACCTTCGCGCTTAGCTTACCCGTTTGGTCTCACTTTCCTTACGTTTCTTTATAAATAATACTCCTAAGAGTTTTATTTAAGGTCCATGTCTACATTGTTTTAAAAAGTTTTTACAATAATAATAAACAAAAATTAAGAGTAGGTGCCAGAATTAAAACCTTGCAGGTACAATTAGGTACTGGTCTTAAAACTATACTTAATTTCATAAATAAAATTTGTTTTCTCTCTCTTTTTTTTGTTTGTTTTTTTTTTTTTTGTTAAATCGTCAGGGAATAGAAACGCAAAAACATCATTGACTGGTAGGTATATATGTACCTATGTACCTAATTACCTATTCTTCTAATGTTAGGGTAAAACCAATTCTTTTCTTATAGGTAGATAATAGGTGTCTATACACAGTTTTTTAAAATAAAAGCGTAATAATTGTTTCTAAGTATAATTTGGAGCTATACTCCCAACTAAAGGTATACATACTTACCTACTATTATTATTGGTACCTAGATCATACATATTTCTTTATTTTAAAATTAAATTTCTTTATATGTATATATAGGTACCTAGTACCTACCTACCTACATAAACCTAATTATAAAATTTTTTTCCGCTATAGGTACCTATAAAGGTAGATAAGTGGTATCTACCTACAGATAATTTTAACGATTATTATTATAGGTAGATACCTACACATAATATATTAAAATAAGTACCTAGTAAATTATGTGAAAGATGCTAAATTTTATTAATTTTGGAATTTATTTGACAGTACCTAAGTAGATTAGCAACTGATAGACAAAGACCTAGGTATAGATAGGTGCCTACTTGAAGTCATGTAGGTACCTAAACTTTAAAATAATAACCTGCGAATATTATATCTTATAGTAACTATTTTACCTACGTAAATAAATAATTAATTTAAAGAAAAAAAAGTCATAACAAATAAGGTAAATTGATGCAAATTGTTGACACTTTTACGATTAATCTCAAGCAGTAGGTTTTTTCGTTACCTATATAGATATAACAAAACGTTTCGAATAATTTGTCTTTTCACTTACAAGTTAATATAACAAACGATTAAAATTAACGTTGGTACATTTTGCAAATAATTTATTGAAATTAAATTTATTAAATACTCCTTGATTTCACCGTGAAGTAATCGTATTAAAATCTTGATATTGATTATTTGAACTTTACTTAATAAAATCGAGAGACGAAAATCTCAGATAAGAATACCGTATTTCCTATTTATAGGTACTGGAACGTACATAACAACCCCATGTATGGATGAATGAGTGATAGAACGCCAAATATCATTCACTCGAGTGTACTTTGCAACCCTCCAAATGACGCCACCTTATTGGACGATTATAGGCGACCAAGTTCCTTCTCAAACTCATCAGCCGTCCAATAAAAACCACTTGAAAGTTTTTTAGAGGACGCACCTAGCGTGTTGATTTCCTCTTCCTGGAATGAGAAAAAACATTGATTAATAATATTTTTCAAGCGTTTATTGATTTAGGACGCTCTTTTCTGCTTTATTACGACTTTTTGATTTATTTATCCTTATCGAAATTTTAAATGGGCTAATAGGTTACACGTTTTTGCATTTAGTAGTTTTATGGATGTACATAGTCAAATTTAAAAACTATTAACATGATTTTTTTTTGGAAATGAATTTTAATAATTCTTGGTAATCTTTAAAAAAAAAGTATCAAATGTTTGAGTCTTCGAAATGGACTGTTGTAGCAGGTTGTAAGAGGCGGGGCGTTGGTACATTTCCAGTTTGTATTCCCGCCTATTTCGTATGGATGTGGGTTCTGAATCAGTTATTGCGCCGCCTATTGTTCTCTCTGTTTACGATCACCATGGCAACGATGGTCGTTATCCTTATTGGATATTACCATATGGTATAGTTTTGTCCTCGTTGGAGGCTGCATTAAAGTCCCCCGATCATCATTCGCTGGTTGGTTCGTTGGTTGGTTTGTTCATGTTTGATGATGATGATGACAAGTGGCATGTATTTTATATTATACGGTGGTAGTGCTTTGGATGAGAGGCAACAACAGCAGCAGCAAAACTTATCGAGGACGGCCGCCGCCCCAGCAGAGAGTTAAGCGCTCTTAGCGAACAAGTAAAGAGTCTTATATACTTGACAAGTAGACCACTTTTAAGCACACTCTCTGGCCCTTGTTGTCGATATCATTCGGTGATGTTTGATTTATTTATACTATAGAGAAGAGACTTACTTATAGAACACTCTGTATATTATAGAGTATGTGAGTGTAGATTTTGTTGTTTTCAATTTGTGTGTAGCAAATGTGTGTGTGTTAAGTTTCCAAACTTGTTCTAGTGATTTAAAACGAAGTGGAAGAGTGGTGACGACAATTTTATTCAACATCTTCAAACTTCTTCTTATTATCATTATAATAATTATTTGTGATTGTTGTTTTAAGGTGAACAAACTAAATGGTCACATAATAAAACTAATTCAAACAAGTACTAGTGACTAGATATGGTTAACATTTAATTAAAGTTGTTAAGTTAATTTGTTTTGAATTAATACATTTTAAGTGCTTTCAATACTTTTTTACATATACACTGTGACTAATATTATCATTTTAATAACGTGGATAAACCAAATTTTAAGTGTCAATTTTAAAGCTTAACTTGAACATGAAATTTAGTGAATATGAATATAACGAGTACTGTGAATTCACTAAAGAATTAAATGAATTTTTGCTTGAGAAAAAGAAGTGAATATATTTACTGAAATAATAACGGTTTTATTAAAAATAATCATTTTCATCTACTTGTAAAATAGTTGAATTTGACGTTGGCACATCCCCTAATGTCTAGTTTATCAGGGTTGGCGGGTGTGAGTGTGTCGTCGAACAGTGGTGTTCAACAGCAACAGCAACAAGAACAGGGTGGAGGAGGCGGTGGAGGTTTTGCTTCAGGTGTTGATAACGGGTCAAACGGTGCCGGCAACGATCGCGGAGACCTTCACGGGCTCGTTTTGCCCGAATTAAGCGGCGTGGAATTGGCTATGAGCTTAAGTCCCAAAAATTCCCACAATCCACATTTGTCTCATCACGTGGCGACTTCAGCGTCGGCCGTAGCCGCTCATCATTTGCACCACTTGCATCAAAGTGCTGTTTCGTCTATGCATACGACACCTTTTAGCGTCACAGATATTTTAAGTCCGATCGAAGAAAGTTATAGAAAATTGGAATTAGCGGCATCGTCTGTTAATCCACCTTCACCATATAGGTAAAACTAAAGAAATTTCTATTCAAAGCATAATGTCATTTGAAAAATAACTGTAGATATTTGAATGTAAGACGTAGCGAACGAGAAATAGTTTCCTATAGATATGTATTTAACTATAGTGCAGAAGTACTTAATTATTTTTAATCCCATAATTTCTATCAAACTTGGTGTTTATACCTACACATGTAAAAAAAATAAAGCTAAAAGATATTTAAGTTGATAGGTAGGTACCTACATATATCTACAGATATGGATATAGATATACCTATTATTGATTCAGTTGGTTAAAATGTTTAAATATTTAGGTACCTATTAAGGAGCACTTGCGATTACTTATTTAAAAATAGGATATTTGAGGATGTGCCTGTAAAGTTACGGAATTTATAAGCACCTAAGCATCATGAAACTTTTTTGGTTGAGACAGATAAAAATCTGTCAAGAGGTAAAAGTAATGAATAAAAGTAGGTAGGAGAAGTAAGCCCAAAACAAGTAAGCTAAGCGCGAAGGTAAAAAAAACTTTAAAATTCGTATTATATGGTAGGTTGATTTATTTTATAATATAGTAGGTATAATAATTAAACTTTGAAATAAAATACGATTTGACCACATTATACTTATATGTCCAGTATTTGTTAATTTTAAAAAATAAAAAATTATCGAAAATTCCGTTTTGCCCTGTACATAAGCCTAAAACGGGTAACAATCATAAATATTTTTTTTTTGTTTTATATAAAAATAAAGTATTAATATTACTCATTTACGTAGTATTTAATTAATGAGTCTCAATATTTATAGGCTATTTAGTCGATAGAGTTTAACACTAATTTAAATCACTAATTTTATACTCATTTCATTAGACTTTTAGAGTTACCTATTATTATAGAGATCAAATATGTTTATACTGTAATATAGAACAATAATTATTACAATTGGATATCAAATAGAAAATACAAACTGACAGTAAATTGAAAGTAAACTGCTTCAGAACTTCATTCTTGACACAAATCACAATTATATGTCCTATGTCAGAATAAGAAGTACTTACAGATTTATAAGCTCATTCTCTACAATTTCCACATTCGTCCCAGCTTTCTTTAAGTGGATCTTCATACGGATCACCACAAACGAGGCATATATACATTTCCGTTTTTTTCTGCGTATTTTTCATGTTAAATTGTTTATATCTACCCGTTTTGCCCGAGACACTATTTTCTTTTTAAAGTACAAATATCTAAGCTCAAAATGGCAGTTAAAGCAGGAAAGGTTTTCATGTAATTTAAAACTATAATATTAAACTAAAATAAAACGATGATACAAACAACACGAAAATTATAACGATGTTCGACTAATCAGGACATACTTAACTTGAAATTTTTTAGAATAATTATCAAAAAACATTTTTATTTAAAATTCCTATGTTGGTAAACAATTCCGGCGCTGGAGCTTAGCTGATCAAAGCTCGTCAGGGTTAGACAAATCTCCCCGTACGCACAAAAGTAAGACTGCTTACCCGTTATATGGGTGGCTTACCCGTTTTGGACTGGCTTCCCCTATATCTATATCTACCAATTGGAGTATCATAAATTATTTTAAATTAAACATATTGAAAATTAGAATCTGAAAAATATTTTTTACTACTTATCTATAGGTACATTACATTTTACATTTGATTATATTTGCAGTAATATCGATTATAATAAGTAATTTCAATAATATTAGGTTATAGGTATGCACAGCTATGCAGGTAAATTAGATACAGTAATAAAACAAATTTCCATACTAATTTATTTGCCTACACTTTAAATTCTCTGGTCAAAATTGTAGGTCGAAGCTTAATCATGCTATTATAATCAATAGTTTCGCATTGAATTGCAACATCATTTTGTAATTGTTGTGTTTGAATTGAATTTTTGTTACTCCTTTCATAACATATCTTTCCATTCAATTATATGTAGTGACATAAGTCAATGTTAACAAGCGTAATGTATTAATAATAAATAACTATAATTGTCGTTGACATGTGTTATGAATTGTTAAAGCTAAATGATTAATTGATCTAATAACGCATCATTATTGAAGGCTAGTAATTACGAAGATACACGACCAGCTATTCATTGTGTGATTGATGCAAAATAAAAGTAAGTTTGCTTTAAATAGATATTGCATATCGTAGATGTACCTACGAGTATATCTACATGTAGATACCAATAGGTATACTTATCTATATGAGCCATATTTTTATGTGTCAAATATCACAGTATTTAATACATAATTTGAGACATCTTCTCAATGAATTTTGTATAATATCTTTTTTTATGTAGATATAGACAATAGACATCTATAAATTTAATTTCTAAACCCGCGGTATAACTAGGTAGGTACTTACTGGATAATTCAAAAAGATAATTAATATAGATACAGTTGCATGTTCATAAACAAGAAAATCGAAAAAATCAATTTCAATAAAACTGCATTGGAATTTATCTACCTTTCAACCACTGCGTTTTAATGAAAAACGATTTTGTAAAGAGCATATAACCTTCTCTGCGTGAAAAATTTAAAAGCGTATTTTAAAAACCTCAGCTTTTGGTATAGAGTGTTCATATACCTATGTACCTAGTGTAGGTACGTCGCTATGTCGTGTCGCTTGCAATTTGAGAGGATCCCATACAAAGTTTGGCGACAGGGCCATTAATGACCCATTGCTTAGCCAGAGATGCTAGTTGTTGGCCTAACATTGGCAACTGTTAACGGCCCAACTACGGTTGCCGGCTGGATGATAACCCCGGGCCGCTAATAGCAGTCGACTATCGGCCGACTGCAGTAAAAGTTACCGGGCCGTTAATGGCGATTAACAATCGGCCGACTGAAGCAAAGGTTACAGGGCCGTTAATAGAAACCAACAATCGGCCGACTGCAGTAAAAATTACTGGACCGTTAATGGCAAATATTATAAATTAATAAAACTACTTAAATACTGAAAAAAATTATATAAAATCAGCTCAACGATTATTATGATACAATCATTTATTCACTTTATAATACATACAATCTTAGTAAAAAATCAGACAAAATCAATAATTAATACAAAAGTAGAATTTTAAACCTGGCGTACATAACACGCACTCTAAAATTAAAAGGGAATTTTTGGTGGTTTATAATGAAGATCCTCTTTCTTATCGCCCATTCTCACGATCCACCCAACCAGAAAACAATCGGACTACAATGCCAGCGAAATTTTTAGATTCCTCTGCATCCCCAAACTTTTCAGTTACAACATCTAGAATATGCAAAATCAATTATAAATAAACTTGTTTTTAAGACACAATATGTGTGAGTGAAGGAGTTAGAACTAAAATAGTATAAGAGGTGAAAAGAGAAGATTTATTTTCATAAAGGTATGAAAAAAAAATTTTAATTGTAAAACCAATTTTAAGATGAGAAAAAATTCTCTAGAAAAATAACAAACTAACTCACCTGCATAATAGAGAATTTTGACTAGATATTTATCCCAATTTTCATTTGCATCGCTTAAGTCTGCAGCAAACTTATCAACTTTAGGATACTCATCAGCCGGTGGATATTTACAAAGTAAAATGCCATTTTCTTCTATAAGAATCCACTTGGATGGAATTAGATCAATGGTTTTTGTATCGTCAACATTTTCTAAAAAATCAACGACTGCGTAGAGTTTCTACCATAAAATCCTTCCATCTGTAACATTAAATTTAACTATTAATATTTTTTTATTTGATTATTTCACACTATGAGAAAACTATTAGATTATCAGGTAAATAAATATAAATTATCTATAGTTTAATTTGAGAGAATATATTATTATTCAATTATTAAATAGAACTACTTACTTTAGTCAGAGACTTTAATAGACTGGTTATCAACAGGCGATATAGTAATAGACGAACTATTCTGAAATACAATAATACACTTTAAACACTACCATGCGATGATGCGACTGTATTGTGTTAACGACAATTTCTGTGTTAACGAAACGAATCCTCTTGCCCCTGTTCACCCGTTAAAAGTATAATAATTTACCGCCAGATAGCACTTAAAAGAAGGATATATTCATACTTTGCGTTCATTGGTTAATTTTGTAACACATTTGGAAAGTATTTATATGGTGCGAATATTTGAAAATAATTGACGCAATTGCAGAGAAAAAAAAAATGCATTTAAAATTTATGTTTCAAATAGATTTATTTTGTTCATATTCATTATTAATTTATAATTTAAATGTTCATGGGATTGTGAATGAATATAGCATATTAGTTAATGTTCAATGATTTTTATTAAAGCGTCATATTACGTTTCGTCCCTTTCAGCACATTATTTAAAAAAAAAAACGCTTGATCCATTATCAATTATTTTTCTTTTTACACAACTTATTTTATATAATATTAAAACATATTACACCCTAAGCATAAGTCAGGCTTATTATTTAGCCAGGCTTCGGCCTATTGTTGGCCGACGAACGAATATTGAATGATGATCGAATAGACGGCGACCGGCAATTAACCAGATATGGCCCATTAACAAATTCCCATTAACAGGCCGAGCGTTGCTAGCCAGACATCGGCCGAGAAACGGGGCTTTTGTCATTAACGGCGACTTTGTATGGGATGTTTTCGAGTCGTTGACTAATTTTTTTCTTTCTGGATTTTGAAAACTTTGATTTTAATTTAATAAATATAATATTAAAAATAATATTCTTACAATCTTAATTCAAAAAATTTCAAAGCTAGACCTAAGTTTTTTTTTTCTGAAATATACCTATCTATCTAGGTAGATACATTTAATTTTTTTTAAATAAACCATTATCATTCCTGTTCAAATATCAAAAAAATAATTGGAATTAGTAATTTTCAAAAGATAGAACCATTAGCGTGAAACCCTAAGTCTCAAAATAAAATTGCTCTATATATTAAAGGAATTAAGAACTTACTAATAATTATTTAGTTTTAAGTATCTAACATTTACGTCAAAGGGCTTGAAAAGCAAGACAAGTAACTTCATAATCAAGCCAAGTAGTGAAATTTTCTCTATTATTATTTTTATTATTTTCATTCGGACATACATAACTACAGATTTAATTCATAAATACAGTTCATTGAACTAAGGTGAAAACAATTCAGTATGAGATTTTCTACCGTTTATGTTCGAATTTTAAATCCTTGACTTAAAGAAAAAGAAAGAATTGCATTCATAATTGCCGTTTATTGTGTTCCCGCCAAAATACAACATGCGCTTAAATATTGAATTTACCAAACTATTTTTAAATATAAGTAAACGAATAGTTCTACATTTTATACGTGTATACCGATCAAATGATTTACAAATAGAAAAGAAAATACAAAATTTTGAGGTTAAGTAGTTTTAGGTAGTTACCCGTTTTAGGCTTATGCATAGAGTAAAACGGGTTATAACTTTGTTATTTTTTAAAATAAACAAATACTGGACATAAAATGTGGTCAAATCGTGTTTTATTTCAAAGTTTAATTAATATAAGTACTATATTATAAAGTAAATCAACCTACCATATAATACGCATGTTACAGTTTTTTACCTTCGCGCTTATAGCTTAACCCTTTTGGGCTCACTTCTCCTACCCATGTGCTATTCTATAAGGATTATTCTATAGAACGACATTGTCTTCGATTTTTTTTGTATTGCTTTGGTCAATGTTCAGGACTTAATTACATAAACAATTTTTTTAATGAAATTTTTGTATAGTACCTATACATAATCTACCTATAATCGAAAAGCTATAGGTAGGTACACTAACAGTTAATGGCATATCAATAACATTTAATTAATTCCTGATGTTTTGAAATTGATTCGTTGAACTGTTTTTAAATTTTATGAAAGTGTTATGTTTGAATTGTTAGAAGTTTTTCAAAGTGTTATGACTAATTTTTATTTTTTTGTGTGTAGGTCAACGTCAAGTGGTAGTTCCATAAACTCACCAGTAGCGTCTACGGGCGGTGGAAGTTCAGCGGGTGGCTTAGTTGGCGGAGGCGGTGGTTCAGCGGGAAGCATGGCGAACGCATACGCAACAGCCGGACAATTCGCTGCAGGAGCGCAATATTGCAGTCCTGCAGACACAATGGGCCTTGGGCCTCATTATTCTACCCCTCATGGCTGGTACCAGAGCACGGCCGCTGATCCCCGCTTCGCAAGTGAGTCCCATTTAGGTAGCGATTGTTACCCTTTACTTTTTCATTACTAATGTGTTGCTTCATTCCAATAATAATGTCATATACATAAAAAAGATTCAACTTACAAAAGCTTCAAGCTTAAAACATTGTTTACAAATCGAATTATTCAAGTACAACTTCGTAAGGTTCAAATATTCTTAAAAATTCCCTCTTTTTAAAAGTTGAAAATACCTACTTAAGAGTTATATTTTCACACTGAAATATGTCAAATATATTAACAATCTGATCGTATTTACTAAAATCACGATTCCCTGTAATTAGATATTTGGGTCGTGCGTAACATAAAGATGAGAGGCTTGAACTTGTTATCGATACCTAAATTACGCCATAAAGGATTCCAGTAACATATCCGCAACAATTAGTTCTGACATATGATACTTTTATAGAAGGACAATGATCTTATATGGATATGAATTGTATCTACAGATCCCCTACTTCATTAATATAATGTAAACTGTTCACTCCTTGTATTTAAAAACATTTCAAAACAAATAAAATTTTGACTTTTATAATAATTTTTAAAATTAAATTTCTTTTCAAGTAGGTATCGTGAAATTTAATAGGTATTTAAAAGTATATACGAGTACGAGCTATCTAGGTTGTTTAATATCAAACATTTCATTTGATGTAAGAAATATATTTGAAATATAAACCTATGTAATTAAAAGTAGAGAAGAAGAAAAGTTTTGAGATGCTGAAAAAGAAAAATTTTTCGTACAAATTTCCTTTTGGTACATGGAATGTTAAATAAATATCGTCAATGTCGGGGATCGTGTTACTTTTCAGCTTGAGAAAATATAAATAACAGTGGCATTTAGGGGATGAAAATGTTGGTTTGTGTTAAGCCTCGAACAAGAAACCGATATTTTGAGGATTCACACATGAAATATTTCTTTAGCTTGAAGCTGTGGTATATTAACACCATGGAATGTGTTTGTTATTGTATATCTTATCGTTTGTAAGTTTATAACACGATCTCACTAGGAAAGCTATACCTACGAGTATTTACTACTATCTATGGCGATATTATTTTGGAAACATCGAAATTAAATTTATAAATCAATTATTTAGCCAAACTCAAGTGCACTATGTACCTACTCTTTCAATGAACAACTAAAAAAATCCACATTCCCATCATATAAAAAAAAATATCCTAAAATATTAAAGAAACGTGGGAAATTGCTTCTCTCAATATTATCGTTTGTCTTGACAAACTTAAAATTTTATTTTTTTAATACGTGGTTATTAGGGTGTAAACGCTAAAAGTTTAAATATTATTTTAATATACGGTAAACGGTAATTTGTTGTAGATAATAAAAAAAAATCAATTTTAGAATTACATAGAATCATTATTGTTTTTTAGTAGGAACAAATTTTAAATAGATTTTATGAAAATATTTATCTTCAATATGTATTTACACGCCGCGTTTGCTTTTACAAAAAAATAAGAAAAAATTATTAATAGAAATAAATAGTTATAATCAGTTGGCGTTATTTAGTGACATACACAAGAAAATTTTTTATTTTTATTTTATATACTTTATAATATATTCATATGGAATATTATTTATATTAGAGTCGGTAATATTATGTAGGGGAGAGTTGCCAAATGCGTACTGGTCACCTAAATCGTACTAGACCTTTTATTTAAAAACTAATGCATTTTGATATCTCTTGCGGTGGTAAAGATATGAATTTTTATTTCTGTCGATAAAGTAAGACTAAAAAGTCATTTTCTTAAAGTGTTGTTTTGTGAATGACAGAAGCACAAAGAACCTCAGGCAAGGCTGATGTTATTTTTAAACGATTTTAATCGGCTGAATTTAAAATAAATCTGACAAATCTACAGTTTCTGAGGTAGCCTTATATATTTTTGAAAATTAGCTATGTTAATATATCTATATTATTTATTTCTATTTAGTTTTTAAAACATGCTGATAATGTTTTAAAGATAGTTTCAATTATTTGGCTGGACGTTTTTTTCCTTAATCGTACGGGTATATGAAGGCAATGTAGGATATTCGAAAGAAGACTAATATTTATGGTTGTCCTAATAGTATTTCAGTCAAGTAGTATAATATTATATATAATTTGTAAAAAAATAATAGTAATAATAAATTATTATTATATATTATGTTATATTGTATATTAAACTTAAATTAAACTCAAAATACAGTTTCTCTTATGATTTTTTTGTATCTTTTTAATTCAAAACATGAGAGATCTTGAATTGTCCGTGGGACATTGAAATACACTTTTCCTTTCAAATAACCCAAAAGAAAATAGTCTATAGCTGTGTCAAATCACTTGATCTTGCCGGCCAATTCACATCGAAATTCCGATTTGAATTGGCCGGCAAGATCATGTGAATTGACACTGGTAGACTATTTTCTTTTGAGTTATTTGAAAGGAAAAGTGTATTTCAATGTCCCACGGACGATTCAAGACCTCAAACGCAACATTCTACATGAAATTAAGGTTATATTGATCCACTTTTATTGCAAAAAGTTATTGAAAATTTTGATGTGCAGATATAGAACTGTAAAAGGAGTCGTGGTGGTCACTTGTACGATATTGTTTTTCATACTAAATTGCCATAGATTCAACTGTGATTTTCAATACAGATCCACGAATTTTGTTTACATGAAATATGTTTTATTTTCCGTTAAAAAAAACTAACAGATGTCCCACCCTAGATCATTACGAAACTTAGGTACTTATACAAAAAAATAACTGTTGAGTGATTTTTAATACATCAGTAGGGCGATGTTTAAATTTTAGAAAAAAATTATATTGCGTCAATTGAGGGATAAAGCATTTTCTTTGTCATTAAATACCACTCGTTAAAAATACTACTCTAAATTAAAAAAAAAGTATAATAGTAGATATTTAATGATTAAAATTTGCATTCATTTTCAATTATAAAAATCTGCTTAATTTCAATATAAACACCTTTTAAAATATATACAATATACTCGTACATACTATAATCTGTACAGGGTGAAAATTTTGAGTGTTCGGATTGTCGAGGCTCTACTGTACTGTTTTAAACGATAAAACATGTATATTTAATTGTATACTTAAAATGAAAAGTTTTACAACATCAATTTCGTTTTTTACCTACTATATTGTATTTATTGTATAGCTACACGTTGTAGAATATCTTATAGTATCATACGTTTCTCAATCTATAGTTATATAGAATGTCTTATACTCAATTTTATATCGCTTTTTTCCTATAAAGACTTAGATATACGAAAACAGTGATGAAAAATTGAATCCAATATAGTTACGAATAATTGGTAGGTAGATATTAAGTCAAAATTTATTGATTTTCTTATTTGATAGTTTTGACTATTTATTTTTTATTTAAAAGTAAAACAAAACAATAAAGTTATATTTATTTATTTTCTGTTTTATAGAAAGTGATAATTTAATATATCTTTCGCCATAAAATACATTTTTTACTTTTATTTGTTGTCACATAATGGAAAAATCAATATCACATCAAACTTGATAGACATTTAAGAGTAGGCATTATAGAGATATTTTGTTTTTCTGATTATACATGTACATACAGTATAGATGAGAAGTTTTCTACTGATGAAATTCATTGTCAGTTATCAGAATGACTGTTAAAAAACGTGCTTTTATACATACTACAATATGTAGGTATATATGTACAATGTTCATCTACATAACTACAACCTCTCTTTATCTTATATACGTATACAATATAGACATTGAATATTTTAAAAATATTCAAAAGTATTTTAAATCTATTGACAATGTAGGTCGATTTAATATGCTTCCATTGCTACTGAGGTAGATATTCTAAAACGATGATGAAGAAAACAAAGACAGATACGAATACAGTTTTATTTATTGTTGTCAAACATACAGCATATACACATCAACCAAGTGAAGTAGTGGAGCAGGTTACATTGGATACTTGAAGTGCTTAGCAAATATCCAGATACAATTGCAGAATGTTTGATGTATTGCAGGGCCGGTTCAATACATATAGCTATGTGACGTTCAGAGTCGGCTTTCCAAGCTTTCAGTTATTCGTCAGTTGCAATCATGCTTTCAACTAAATATATTAAAGTGTATACACAATCATTTTTTCCCAAATCTGAAAAAAACATCGACCACTCAAATATGGCTGATTCATCGTTTTATTTTATGACCTAGAGATTTATTCTTACTATCATCGTGACTGTTAATAAAATTTAAGATGTATAAGTGGTTTAAAATAAACATTTTATGATTAATATTGGTAAATTGTTATTTTACGTTATTTTGCTTATATTTATTGATTTTTTTTTTTTTTTTTTTGAGTAACGTTAGGTAGGTATATCGACTTTATTTCTCATTTTATATGTCGGAAATTTTATTCTTATTTATTAATTAAGTATGAATTTAATGAATCACTTCTTTTGTGAGGAGCTATTCTGTTAATTTTATTTGTTTCAATTTAATTGTTCTTGGAACTAAGATATTAATTTTATTTAATTATTTTATTTCAATATAATACTTTTGCTTTATAACAAAGAATCTCATAAGCTTACATAATATTAATCAATTATACTTGTATTTTACACGTATTTTACTTTTCAATTACGTTTTTTATAGTTCCATTATAATTTTTTATACAATTTATATATTTCAAATATCCATGATTTTTTCTTATTTTTACTGTAGAAAAAATTATTTCGAAGGCTATATTACTTCAGGTCGCGCTGATAAGATTTACATCACACAAATCTATAAAACAACGTAACCAATTATAATGCACATGCTTGTGTCAACCTGTGACTTCGTTGACGGTAAAGGTTGGTAAAAAAATAAACAAAGGCAATAGTATATTTTAAATTAAAAAAAATTGAAAAAATTCAAACATTTTCAACACTATTATAAAATTGTAGCGTCATTTCCAAAATAAAAATTTGAATTTGTCCAATAATTATGTACGTAGGTAATATTAAAAAGTTTCAATTTTCATATTTCCTTCGGCAAGTATAATAAACCTTCCATATAGTGTTTTAAGGAAATAGTTTAAAAAAATAAAATAATAAATGAGTAAATGCGACTATTTCTTTGGCGATTTTCTTGTAATTTTCAACTCTTAAATAAACTATTAGAATTTAGATCGTGCCCTAACCTGGTTTTTCTGCTATTGGCAAAAAAAAACAAAGAATGTAGATACTATAAAATAGAGGTTCTTGATATTTACATGTAGATTGGTAATTGTAATAATAGAATTGGTGAAACTTGATATTTTAGTAGAAAAACATAAAAAATGAAATATTTTCAATCCCCGTTTTGAATTCCTTAGAGGTGAAGTTCTGTAAAACCTTTTATGTGCACTGATTTAGCCGTCAACTTGTCTGTCAGTCAATCAGCTTCTTCTTATATATATAGAGAGAATAACTTAATAAGTTTAAGAGTAAACGGTATACGCCTAATTCCCTTTTTATACGACAGATACATTCCCAAAAAAATCGTGTAAAAAAGGTATTGGCTACATGGAAAAATAGTAGATTGATGCTAGAATTTAGACCAGAGCTAAAGACCACCAAAAACCATAAGTGAACCTTCTGGATAAGTTTATTCTATTCTGTGACCAAACTAAATTAAAACTTACCTAATCCAAATTACCTATTTCTTTATTCTATGCATAATTTGCGGATTACATATAATCGACATAATCTAACTGACTTGTGATAAAAATTAACGTGAAGAAACAATGTAAGCAATGTGAGAACTGAAGAGTGAGAATGAAAAAATTTTAGAATGTTGAAAATCATGTTAAATAAAACAATTTATGTCAATATAGAGAAGCTTTTTAGGTGTATTTTATATCAGATAATAATTTTGATGCCATTTTTTAATTAAATATAAAGTTATACAAAATTTTAGCGTAGTTTATTACCTTAAAGGTACCTATATCTATTTCAACCAATCAATAAAAAATTATCTATAGAAAAACGATATTCAAATCGTGGGAAAATACTTTTTAAAGACAAATAATATTTATAGCTTGTACCAACTCTTATATATATATATATATATATATATATATATATATATATATATATATATATATATTGAAAAAAAAAGTAAAAGTTTATCTTAAGTTCGTTTTCCGATAGTTTTTAAAGACCTAAAACGACATTTTTTAACAAAATAAAGATATCATCTACCTAACCCTTTTCGTTGTCAACTACGAGATCTTTTATTTGGATTATTGAAACTGTGTTGTCGCACTCTATTGTCGTATTTATTGTTATTAGTTGAAAATGGAACCTATAAGATTTGTGTCCAGTAGTACAAATGTGCGTCGTCTACACTGCTATAACATCATGAACCACTCTCTAAAATAAATATTGAACTATTGGAAGTTTGAAACGGTCTACTATATAAGTAACCAAAAACATCTATTTAGATAAATAGGAAACGTTTTTTGAGAATAGTAAAAAATTATAAGTAGAAAAACTTTTAACAAAACGTTAATATTTTATTAACTATTAAATGTTAAAATAATACTCAAGGATATATCTAACATTGTTACAAATTTTCTATTACATTTTACCCACCTATAGAAAATAAAAAACTGACTATGTAATAAGAATAATTATGGCTTTAGTAATTAATATGTCGATAGTAATCGTCGGTTTTAAAGTAACTCTATATACATACAAGAAAGGATTAAAGTAGCATTTTGGAAATTATTGAGTTTGAAAAATCACCCTCAATAATGTAGGTACTTGCAGTTTTGAACAAAAAACTCTTGTAGCGATGCATTCGGCCAAAAAAAAAAAATTGAAAATTTTGAATTATGAGAAATGAATAAGAAATGTCGCATCCACTCTTTAAAAAATAGTGTATGGTTTAATTTTAGAACACATCAATGTACATATATATGACATTATACTTAATACTATAAGAAACAATATGGTTTTGAGCTTTACCTTGAAGAGTATTAAACCAACAAAACCATACAAACTATGAAACTTTTCAAAGAGAAAATATCAAAATAAATTTGGAAAGCTTCAAAGTTTTAAGAAACCTTAAAGAATATTAGAAAATCGAAATAAAAAGGTTTCCAAGCCAAGTCTCACACCCTCTTCCATAATATAAAATCATTCGATTATAAGGTAGTTTATAAAAGACATCAGGTTAAAAATGATTTACTATATATTAGCTTTGTTCTCACAGTAGTTCAAATTCAGTAAATTTTAACTGCTTTCTGACTGCCAGTTCAAATAAAATCCTAAAACTTCCTAGAACAGTGTTCTCCTTTTATTGCTTCATACTAAATTCACTGCATGGAACGGCCGATTTAAATTTCAAATTAGAAATTTTGCTGTGCGCACACTCAGCAGTTTAAAAGTAGTTGAAATTCAAACCAGATCACTGTGAGAAAGAAAATATTATTATTATATATTTTGTTTCAACGCAACCAATGTTAATTCAAAATTGTTCATATATAGTGAACTATAACTCAACTGAACTAATAAGTCGAACAGTTATTCCGGTCTCAATTCATCTCTATCTAATCCGGTGTAAGGTACTTTCATCTCAATCAACTGAACTTGAGACGCGTTTGGATTAGTAGATGAGGAGCCTCGCAGGATACTTCACCTAGTGAACTAAGTCACCCTAGTCACTTAATCAGAATCACCTTTATACGTCGAACTGTTTGGTTTGGTGATTTATCCTAACAAGTGTTATATGGAACTTGATTATTTTTTCTTATGAATTAAGTCAAATTCATTACCGATGATTTCCTGATGATTCAAACAATTTACCTCAATGAGTCCAATAATGGACAAGGTGAATTCCCGAATGAACGTTTACTGAGCCAAACTATTAATAAGTTGAGCAGTTTCTTCAACTTAAGCCCTAGAAGTTAGACTTATCGAGAATTCATTTTACTTGTTTCAAATAGCCGAGTTGTTAACATATAAGCTCTATACTACAACAAAACTTGATAAATTATTTTCCACTATTATCTTCATGGATTCAAGTTGTACAAAAATGTAGATCTTATCGACTATTTCTAACAATTAAAATTACTAAACGACAAATAACTAATTTTCCTTTTGCTCTAATTATGAGTAGGTACGTACCTACGTATAACATTGTATCAACTTAGTTTATTTTTCAACCAAATATCTCAATGTGATTTTTAAATAAAATTAATGATGAAAAAATCACTACTTATATAGGTACTATTTATACTATAATTTAAACAACTGTTTAAAAATGTAACCATTTCCTTTGATAATAATCTTTATGTTTCACGACAATTATATCTCACTTATTTATATATATATATTTATATATATATATATATAGTAAAACTAGTCTATGGGTGCGTACCCCCAAGGTCTGACCCTAATTGTAATGTTGTTTAATTTGGGATGTTATGAGTCTTTATGGAACGCATCTTTTAGTTACCATTTTGGTAAATAATTAATATCTATTTTTATATTGTTTATGAAAATGTATTCTTAATAAAGGGTTTCACGCCGAAATATGTAGGAAATATGTAATAATAGGTGCAATATGTAAAAATATGTAGTAGGTATAAAAATGCATTCGAATTATTTAGAAGTTTCTAATTCATAATTAAACGTATGCATAGGTATATTACGATATCTTACTCTAGAAAAAGATATAAATACACATATGAATCCGGACATAACTATAAGGTTGTCGTTAGAAATAGGAGTAATAATTAGTAAATGGCAACTTTGTGCAAAGGATATATAAAATTTTCTTTGATAATGATAAATGTTATTTCTAATAGTAGGAATTATTAATTAAAAACCCATTGTTAGGGTTAAAAATATTATAACAAACGTTTGATAGCATATATAAGTAGGTATAATTATAATTCAAATCATCACCTCTAAACAAATAATGATAAAATAACCTACCTAATAGCAAAATTAAAAAAAAATCATCTAAGTAATTACAAATATATTTAAAAATTTTAAATTGAATGTAAAATTTTAATATTTCAAGCAAAAAGTATTTGTGTTAATTTTCTATTCATTAAAAGCGTAGGCTAAATATAAGTGCTAAAATTAAAATATTAGTTTGCTAATGATATTTTTTTGCTCATTATTATGTACCTTTCATGTCATTACTTAATTTTTCTTCTGCTGAATGCAAAATTTCAATGAAACTATTATTATTTTTGTTTACTTTCTTCAACTACAATCTACTATTCAAATATATGTATGGTATGGTATTTATTGATTCTACGTCAATAAAAATCCATTTACAACTAAGAAGTAGTTTACTTATTTTAGCGTTCCATTCATAAAATTTTTTAATTCATTAATGAAGTTGCTTAAACTTTTAATATTCCGTATAATAATTCTTGAAATACTATGCAAAAATTTTCTGTAAGGTATTTGAATAAATATATTATACTTACACAGTACATATCTACGTATAGGTAGAGGTACTTAGATAATTGTATACGCTAATATGAGATACTTATTTCTTACAATTAGATTAGAACACATTGTTTGCTTATATACATAATACATATTATATAAGATACATAAAGAAATTTTTAAATTTTACAGTTTATATTCGTAGGTGCTAACTATAAACAAAATGCAATATTAAAGTTTTTCCTAGTAGAGTTTCATTCATATATATTTTACGTAAAATTGGATAGTTTATAAATAATTGACAATAATGTACGAATATTTTTAAACAAAAATTTGAATTTACTTTCTCTAATTTTTAGTATTAATGAGTATAATTTTTTTAAATATTAGTTTTAAAAAAAGTTGCTTAAATTCTTTGTTAAAACATTTACAAAAAAGGTGCTTAAAATTACACTCGGTAGTGTAGTTTTAGTCTTGCCATGAATAATGATATAATATTTTCTAACACATTAATGACTAAACAAGTTTGAATGAACTTCTTTATTTACTCACGTAAATCTTTCGAACGATGAGTGTTCAAAAATATAAAACCATCCAAGCTGCACCATCAAACCTATATAGGTATGACAAGTACATACCAGTACCTATTAAAACAAAGAATCATTTCTTAAAATCAATAATTATTTTTTTTTCTTTAATTCAGTTTGCACTAAAATTTATTATTATTATCATTTGAAATAATTGAAGTGTTTTCTCACACCATCCTATTATTGTATCCATGGCAAGCCGATGAATGGTAAATATTTATGTTAGAAATTCTCCTGTGTCCATTTCACAATAATACGAGGGTTCCTTCGAATGTCTGGCTTAAATAAATATTAACTACGATTCCACCCTCAATGCACTATCAAAAGTAATATAATCTTGTAGAAAATTTTAAATTGAACATTTTAGAAATATAATATCTAAAAGTTTTAAGATATAGGCTTTATTTAACTATTTTAGATATATTTTAAAATTTATTCTGTTTTAAATAGTCACTAACCTATGTTGATCTGACGATTCATGATCTTTATATTATAATTTTAGCCTTTATTTTTTTGAAATTCTAAGCCATATTAGTTAAATTATATTTACCTAACAAAATTCAATTTCCGTACGATTCTGATAAGTGGCATTTCAAATCCTTGCACAGTTATAGCCTTTAGTCATCAGCTCTATTATCCCGTTTATCTTTGTAGGTGTCATGATTGTAAATTTTTCTAAGTGTTTTCTCATCTTAAATCTTTTAAACCACGTTTCACAGCGTATTTACAACGATTGTGGTCATTTATTTTGTTTTTTGCCCTTTTCACTAACTTTGAAGCTTTTGAGCGATGCCATTACTATGATTCATCTCTTAAAATTAGTTTACGTGACCGTTAGCAAAAGTATTGATGTCATTGATGATATTTTACTTATCTACTCGTAACACAACGATCGTGGTTAATAAACACCTAAATGAACGTTTCTGGACTGGTTTTTAACATTGTCACCATTCTTTATAGAATGTAGTCTAAGTATTTTTCAAAAGCTGCGTTAACGAGACTTTTAACAAAAAAAAAAAATCAAATTTCTTTTCCAAATAGCTGTTAATGTGCAACTATGATACGAGATATAATTTTGTTGTTATTGCTTAGGTACTTCTTTTGCTTACATTTCCTACTAATTTTCCAAACTTGATTAATGTATAGTGGCCAATGAAATCATTATCTTTAGTGATTTTATTTAACAATTTGTTTTCCATAAAGATAAAAATATGAAATTATAACTGGACTAGTTAATTGGGTATTGAATATAAATGTAGGTTGCTATAATCCAGTCGACTCCTAATACTGCTTAATTATATGAGTATCTATAGAGAGAAGAGATAAATAGGTTAAGAAAATTTTGATCAAAAATATGCTAAATACTCGAGTCTTTTGTGTATTAAAGCTTGAATAAAACTTTGGAAAAATTTTACAATTATTTAACAAGCGACGTTCAGTTTTCATAGATTACCTTATAGAATTATAAATTGATAAATATTAATCAATAAAAAACTAAGTAAATATTTTACAAAAAGTTGACTGCAAAAAAACTCAATTTTTAGATTCTCTATATGAATTGACATAAAAACTTGATTAAGTAATGTAGCCTGTATCTACTTGATGATTTTTGAAAACATTTCTAAGATCCTACTTAGTACCTAAATTAATTACTTCATCAACCAAAATGAAATTGTTAAAATAATTAAACACGAAAGATAAATTATGAGAATCATTTTCTATTTTTTATAACTTAAATCTCTTAAATTAACATATTTTGTTTTTTTACTACCTTTAGAATTGAAAATTTTCTTAACATAATAGGTACCTATCTATATACACTGTAAAATAAATCTATAATTTAAAAATCAACGATGACATCTAAAAGTTTTATGTTGGTTATGTCTATAGCTCAAGGAAATCGTTGATAAAACAGTCAAGAGTAAAATAAGATTTAATTTGATAACTTCATCTATCTATTACCTACGAGGTCTAAATTTTAGTAAGTATTTATATAATCTCTGGGTAACATTTAGCCTATTTCGCCTAATTAGCCTAAATCTTCTAATTTTAATTTACAAATCAAATTAACGAACGTTTTTTGTTATTAGTAAAAATATTAATAATCTTAAAAACATTTTTAGTTAAATTCCTTTAAACGTCTTAAAAGTTAAACCTATATACCCACCTAACTTGAAAAAGCTTACCAATATTTCTCTTGTACTTCAACTTATCGAGATTCTACGATATTTGATGAAATTCAAAAAGTATATCCTTACATATTTTATACGAAAAACGTCTATTGATTAGGGAAATCATGAATTTATAAACATTAGTTTTGAACTATTTCATAAGTTTTGAAATAATTTCTTACCATAATAAAAATGATTTTATATAATGATTTTATTAGTGTAGAAAACTGAAAAGAATTAATCGCAAAGGGTTTTAATTTTCTGTCGCTTGAACATAACTCAGATTTTTTAAGTTATTTTCGTTGTTATACACCTATGTTTTAAAGTCTAATTAGATGTTTCCACAATCTCAGTCAATAATGATTAATGATTTTTTCATAAAAATCGAGAAACAAACTTATAAAATGCGCACAGAATATTTCCATGAATTTGCGTTGTAGCTAAAAAAGAAATTTTTAAATTTTTACTCAAAGGTATGTAAGTGTACTAAAAATCTTAATACATAGGTATAAATCATAAAACAAAAATGCTACACTCGTTAGTTTCTTTGTAAAAATGCTCACTTTGTATTATGTTAATTTTTTAATGGTCATAATTGCTTCAGATGGATATTATGATTATAGAGCTTTTTGTATTTCTTAAGCGATGAATATGAGAAGCCCATGAGTTCTCATATTTATTTATGTGCAAACATGTATCTAGCCACTTCATATCGACGGTAGTACGACGTTGTTCGTAACGACGGCATTATTCGAAAATATGAATAGCCGCGTGTGTGCATTTTATGTCATCTCATATACTGTATATTTTTGTTCTGATAACTAAAATTTCCATTTTAACATCGTAGAACGTGTAACTCGCAAGATAAAGTTAAAAAAAAACTTAAAACCCTCCTATACTATGGTATAGTTTGAAGATATATATACAATAGGTATCTACTTCTTATAATTTTAAGTAATACAAGATAGATTGAAAAATTAAAATATTAAGCTGAAACTTTTATAAAGCGTAGCATCTAAGTAAATTAAGAGGTTTACTCAAATGACATTAATATTGAAATAAAATAAAAATATTGTTTTAAGAAATTTTAGGTTGAAAACTATAAAAATCTATAAATTAATTTCAGTTTCAAGATTAATGGGAAGTACAGCTGCTTCTGCGAATATGGGCCATCATGGGCTTAATAACATGGCTGGATTGGGAGCATGTGCAGTACCTGATACAAAACCAATGCAATTTCCTTTGGCACAACGGCGGAAACGGCGTGTCCTTTTCACACAAGCACAAGTAATTTATTTTCCATTTTTATTTTTAATAACATACCAACTTTTTCTACCAAGGACTAGGTATATCTATGTTTATAAAATGTCAAGTTTTATTTCAAGTGTTATTTCAACTTAATACATCTTGTTTTCAAAAAAATAAGTATTTCATAAAACTTCTTATAAATGTTGCAAATCAAATACCTTCTTACTTATTTCGATTGCAATAAATATAATGTTTCATTTTGCAATTATTGGTTGAGCATCTCAGAAACTGCAGTTGTTTAAGTGAGCTCCTTCGGTTGCTAATGTTGGTGGAGGCGCAGTGTAATAATATTCTGCAAATACCATTAACCCATACATATATTTGTTTAGTGATGTGCAAGTGAATTTCCATAACTAATACTGCGTAGTTTTTTTCTTCGATAACCGATCGTATTGGATGGTTCTGTAATGTTTGCATTAGTAATTTACTTGAAATATACCTACTGAAATACTTGAAAATACACGCAAATTTTTTTCGTTAACTATTTTATTGTTGATTTTATTTATTGCAATCAATGTTTTACTTATAAATCAAAAATTTTGAAATATAATATTAAAAAATATCTGTTGCGTCAAATTATATTTTTTGATATTTTATATTTACTGTTTAAAGAGAAACTTTTATTTAACAATATTTCTTCAATGTGAAAGTTTCTTTGAAAAGTTTTTATTTTAATAAATTAATTATTAAAGATATTTTTGTATTTGTTTTATTATAGGTTTATGAATTGGAAAGGAGATTCAAACAACAAAAATATCTCTCAGCTCCTGAACGAGAACATTTAGCTTCATTAATTCATCTTACTCCAACTCAGGTATGATAAAATAGATTTATGATTAAGCTACTTTAAGCTATAAGCCATTTTTTTTAAATTTTCATTATAATATTATGTTAAAAAGAAATTGTATTGTTCAGATTTCAGAATTCTTGGCATAACTACATAAAGTATTATTACGATATGAAACTATTTCCTGTGATTGATTTTATCTATAATTAAGATTATCAAATAATCATTTAATCATAATATAATTTCACTATAAATTTTTATGTTGCATTATGATAAAATGTGGCGTTAATGAATGTTAGTTAAATCGAATATCGATACAACTTATTAATTATTTTGCTACGTATAAAGACTATAGATTTAAATATAACGTTCTTTAACTTCTGTATAATTGCTTTTAAATTTTTCCAGTGGTTGCACTATATTCATAATGCAGCGAATAAGTTATGAATTTTAAAATTTACCACTTATTGATTATATATAAAAGAAAAAACAAAAAATGTTGATATGCCAATAAATCATAATGTTTCATATCTAATTACTACACAAATTGCGTATTAAAGTCTAAATTAGAAAAAAATTTATGTAAGAACGACGTCCTATTTGCATAAGCTCGAGCTCATCTGAGATTATCACAACATTTATGTGCTGTATTGGGAGCAGTAACAACATTTAAATTTATCCTGAGAGTCGGGTTTAGAATAGCTTGGTCCTGTTAAATATGAGGGAAACGTTATATTCAACCCTTATGTCAATATTTCGGGACGTTTAAATCATCATATCCCTTGTTTCTCTTTCGCGTTCGGAATAATACAGCATTGAGAGTAATAGTAACATTGGCAGCTGCCAATCAAAATGTGAATGCATTGTTGATTTAGTAAATATTTAATTGTAAAATTTAGTGTGGATTTAATATAAAATGAAAATCAAATATGACGTAGCTCTGCATAAATATACATTTGTATTCGAAATAATATTTTAAAATTAAATATTTAATTTGGTTTTCAAATATAACTAATAGCAGTTAGTGGGAGGTTGTATATAAAAAACCTGTCAAACAAAAATTACATTTTCAAAATGAAACTTAAAATGATATATTCATTGATAAATTATTATCTATAGGTGTTGTAGGTATACCTAGTACCTAAATCTATCAAGTATTGTTTCAACTATAACAATTTATAAATGAAATGACGAGACGACACACGCACAAAGTTAGTTTACAATAATTAGATTGAAACGGATGTTGGTAATTCAAATGAATATTATTGGACATTGGATGATGGCTGCTTATTTATGCTCATATAGATTGATGTAATAATACACAATTGTTATTGCATTAATGAAGATGGTGATGAATTAAACATCATTTAATCACGTCTATGTGTCTACGTAAATATTTCCGATTTTCGTAAAGACAATAAAATTACCGTTTGATTTAAAACTATTGTTCATATTATTACAATAGAAGTACCTTTGTCTATATATTTTCATGATTTTTGACTAATTTTTATAACTTTTTTTAATCAAAAACTAGGTACAACAATTTGCTTGTCGATGATTGTAAAATCATTAATTTTCTGTAAGATCCTTTTCTACTGAATATAATCTAGATTTTTAAAAATTAAATTTGGATGTTATTTTTTTTAATTTTTTTTTTTTGAAAATTGTTTAAGATAGTTGTAGTTTTTTGATAAAACTCAAAATTTTCAAAACGTTCTGAAAACAGTAAAGATTGTGTGACGACAGATTATTGAATAATCTTGCTTTGAACCTTATGTGTAGTGTATTACCTTAGTGGAAAGTTTTGCAAATTAAAAAACTGGGCATATATAACTAGTGTTTAGTCGATAAATATCGTACTTGGTCAACAAAGCTACTCAAAAAAGCTATTTCCTCATTCCAAAAAATTCAACCATAAAAAATAAATACCTAAAATGGTGAGTCTTGTTTTATGAAACATTGACTTATATTGACTATAGAAATAATGAGGAAAATCGGAGCTTTATTCCAAAGCCGTAGTGTGCCGCGGTGCGAGCGATGCCTTTTTAATTCTTTCGCACCGGGCGCCGAAATATCACGCTACGGCTCTGCTCTATTCTTGTTTATGGAATCTTGAGTGAAATCTTATTGAAATTTTGTTTATTTATGAAATGAAGAGTTTCTTCATTATTCCTGTAAATAGTTTAACATACACAGCAAAACCGTTATAAAGAAACTTAAGGGATTAAATTATTGTTTCGTAACAAACGAATTTCCTTACTGAAAAAAATATTTATCCTAATTTCAACGATGGCTAATTTAATTTAATTAATTGTCTAATCAATTTATTTGTTTATTTTGGATTTTTAAGCCACTTTAACATCTAAGGTCATATCACGACTGTCTAATTAACAGAAAATTTCTGTTAATCACTGTAATTTTAATTCACAAATATTGTATCAAGGATTCAATGGGTATTAAACTTAGAACCACAGACGCATGGAGCGGAGATTAACTAGAGATTAACTTATTTAACCGCTGCACTAATAAGTGGTTTATTATTTTTTTTAAATTCATATTTGTAGAAATATGTGATACAATCTTCAAAGACCGTAATTACACAAAATATCATCTCACACTCCACTTTTCTAAAAAAGTTTTCTGTCTATGCATAACGAATTTTCAAAAAAAAAGATTCGAAGGTGATTTAGTATATAATAATAATTATAGTTTATAATTTTTACTACTAAGTTGCCCTGACTCCTCGGATTTCTAATGCTGTATATTCACTTTTCAAGGTATGCCACACCATAAACATAAAAATGTTCTGACTGCTTTCACAACTTTCGATGCAATTTTTGATACACGTGAAACAAATTCTCAATCGTGTGAAATAGATTGAAAAATACAACATTTTGACGTCACACGATTGCAACAACCAATCAGAAACCCTTTATTGCCAAATCAATCCGCTTCAAATGGTTTTTATATTTAAATTGATCGCAATTCATTATTTTGGTTAAAAAAATTAAACGTTTATTGTTTATCAAAATTCCAATACAATTGTTTTCTATTTATGTATACTAATATAATTATAAGCTTTCAGTTTCATATATATAAAATGATCTTTCTTCATTGAAATTCCTAGTTTTGAATTTAGTTATAAATTTTTTGGCTTAAGATTTGTGAAGAAAAGTCAGGTAGCATATAAAAGTGATCGTTGATGTATAAAATTTTTCACAACGTACGGATATCCTTTTTTATATTTAGCGAACAAAGTAAACCATTTCGGTTTCCTCTAGGTTCGTTTAGGTAAGATGTTTGGTAAGGGTGAAATTGTTGTGGGTGAATTTTCGGAGGGTGTTTACGTGTAATGAGGTCTAGGGTGTTACGAACGTAGCATCGCTGTTGGTTGCTGAGCTACGTGCTCAAGAGGTAGCTCTTGAGAATGCTCCCGTCAGCATCACCACAGACACAGGGTTCCTGCTGACGCCACAGCCAGACGACGAAATTCTCCATCACTGCTTTCCTTTGTCCTTCTATGTTTATAATATTTGCAGGGTTGACAATCTCAATTTTGTTTGCTTTTTACAAGAAAAAAAAAGAACATAGAAAATACAAAATGGAAAGCTTTTTGTTTAATTCATTAAAATTATATAAAATAGCAAGTCGTTGAATGAGAGATAGATAAAAATTAAAAGCAACTGCTTCATTTTTTGTATTTCTTTATTTTTAGTCAATTTATTATTAAAAATAAAATTTTCACCTTAAAACTACACAAAAAAAATACCACGCTTTCCTTCCATCTTAAAATGTTCTAGTAAAATTCAAAAATGTTCTTTTTTTAAAATATAATTATTGTTATCAATAATTTTTATTAAATATTTCAATGATTCTCTACACATACCTAAATATAAATCGAGTATACAACTGAAAAATAATTAAAATTATGTGAAGTTAAATTTAATGAACTTAAGCAAATTTATTTACAACCTCTATAATATCGTACCATTGGAAAATTTTCATATTCTTACAAAACACGTAGTTAGTCACGATCCAGCTATTCACCATTCCTTTATTTATCATAATCTTCTTTTTGTGTGTAGAAAATGAAAAATAAAATCTACGTCACTCAGTTGAGTTGAAGGGCTAAAACCAAATCCTTGTCTGAAAAAATAAATAATTACTGATGCGTGTTTCTTCAAAGATATTTCTTTAATTACATTTCAGTGCGAATCAAAAAAAAAATATATCATATAATATTTACGCCTCCGGTACAGCTTTTTCAATCAAATGGTGTTATCCACCCTCATTTATAATTATTACATATTTCTTGCTTTTATAGAAAGTTCATTTTTTTCATTTTTATTGCAGTGTAGTCCTCTTTTCCTTTGCTGCTTATAATCTTTCCATTTTAATTTATCTTATTGTTGGCAAAGAAGATTTTTATTACATCATCGCGAGATGGTTGCTTTAATTGGATGAATTCTCAAGTATTATTAGTAAAAAATGAATTACCTTTAATTTAAACTTCTTATTTCATATTTTTATTATTATTTCTGTATTCCATTTGAAGACTAGAGATATCTGCTTATCTATAGGTACCTCTGTACATAAATATCAGTTTTTACAAATTAATTATAATGTTGATACAAAACAGTTGAATTTTCTTTAAGTACTTACCTTACGCTTTATATTCAAACATGTTTTAATTGCAATTATTTATCATTATCAAAATCATTAACGAGAAACCATTACTAAAGATAAAAGATGAATGGATATTGACATTTTAAAATTTTGTGATTTCTACAGTAAATGCATTTTAAAATATTTAACATACATAATGGCATTGATGGCGTTAAATTTTTCATTTTAAACCCTTATAGAGATATTTAAGTAGTAATTATTTTATTGTTTCTTCTGATTTTTTATTTGCCGAAGTAGTGTTGGAAATTTTTTTCTGTTGTAGCTGATTTTTCTTTCCTTGTTCTTGATTTTTGAAAAATTTGTTAATATACCTAAGTTGTTTTTGGGCATTGGAAAATAAATAAAAATTACATAATGAATGAGTCGTCTCGACTGAGAGCTCTTAAGCTACCACAGCTATAACTGGTAGTTTAACCTTTATAGACATTCAATCCTATTGAAATCAAAAATTACAAAGAAGTTGGTACTTAGATATTAATTCTTTAATTTTTGATTTAAGTTACTCAATCATTTTTAGTTTTCGGTAAAATTAAGTTTTAAAGGCATTAATGACATGTATTGACAATGATTTTAATTTTTTATTTTAATCGTTATTTTAAACAATTCTGAATTTTTCTATTCTTCCCAAAATAGCATCTGACTGTAATTTTCTATAAGATGCATTAATGTGCTTTTTATTTTTTATGAACCATTATATTTAATTTTATAATATCTCCAATAAAATATAACTTAAACATTGTAATTATTATAGCTATATTAATATTATTTTAACGTAGTTCTCATGCGAAAAAAGCATTCTTAGTTTTAGCCATACGAGTTACTAAAGGTTGGAATTTGGCAAATATTATTCATCATATTCATCTAATTAATATTAAGTGCATTTTCTTCTTGTGTTTTAATGGGTAAACATAAAGTTTGTTTAGATTCTAGTTGATAGGTCTTTTACACGTTACAAATTATTCAAAATGTTCTTAGAAGCACAATAAACAAGATTTTTACCTTAAAGAGCTTTGAGCTTAAATATTTAAAATATTTTTTACACGCACATGAGATTTTATAAGACATTTAATCTAACTCATAAAACTTATAAAATGCAAAAAAATATATACAAATGGTTCCTAGACCTTTTCAATCCGTGATTGACGCTTTTGACTCTCTATTGCAAATCTGGCGACGGCAAACGAACCCATTTTCTGTGGTCGGGTTGAGCTGAAATTTAGCAGGTAGATTCAATGTCAATGACAATACTTTCTATTAAAATTTCAGCTCGGGGAAATGTATCTACTATAATTAACTTTTTTTTAAAATCAATTTGGTCATCCATCCTTCCGAAGAAATGCTGTTTGACCTTTGAAATTTACACTTTTAACTATTTTGTTAGCCAAAGTTTTAGCTTTATTTTATGGGTTAATTTTTCATCTTATATGATTGAATTTCTGAAACTACACGAATAACCACGCATGGGTCCTATATTTATACAAACATACCTACTTTAAAAAATCATAGAAATTACGGCATCAATACGCTTATAAAAAATAACATAAGTAAAATTATCTGGAAACACGTTTTTCTACGTGTTTCAATTAAAAGCTTTAAATGAATTTTTAAAAAATATATATTTCAACTCTTATAGAAAATACAAAATAAGTTTTGTCATTTTTTTCATATTTCCAGTTTAGTGTCGTTTAGATCTCAATTTCTCATCGCAAGAAAAATGTGAATGTGAAACATTTATATGCCAAGTTTGATTATAGCTTTGAACTTGTATGTTCAACCCCTAAAAGTGTTCTTCCGATTATACAAAAATATTAGTCACTTAGATTCTTAAGAAAAATTACATACCTTAAAATAAACGAAATCGAAGTGAACACTTGAAATATCTTCCTTATGTAGTAATTTGTAAATTGTTAACTTGTTATTTGCTAACTTAAATTACAGACATAAGTACTTATACGAGTATGTCTATAAATTGATTATGATTAATTAGTACTATTAATGCATTAACTAAGTGTACCTATGATTTACAAATATTTTAATTATTAGTTCTTAAACGACTGGGAAAATAATATTTAAACAAGGCTATCATTCATACAAAAACAACAAAAAAAAAGTAGCGGATGAGAACGATAATCTCAAGATTATCGTATATGCATTTTTTATCGCTCTATTCGAGTTAAATGTAATTCATGTTGTTCCCCTCCAATAAAAATCAGATGGAGTAAAGATAAACATATTTCAGTGGCAAGGAAGCATTATTGAATAAGTTTGACATTTATCGTGGTAGTTAATAAGATATTGAGGGGCGCATAATGAGCCCCTGTGGTGGGCGATGTGCACACGCTCGACTGGCTGCTTTCAGGTGGCCTCGGGGGCGCAGCGTGTTGCCCTCGAATTCCTTGTTGCCTTCGTGTTGCTGTCATTTTCTCGACAAGTGCAGATTGTGTGAACAGAACGTAGAGAACATTTCAGTGTAAAAGTCCACGTCTTTGATTCGTTATGATGAAAATAGGAAAGAAATGAATGAGTTGCTGTTGATGTGTCTGCTTTATACACCCTCTATGTTGTGGTAGCAAATTGTCTGTTACATTCAATGGTAATAATAGAATACCAATGTTTTGTTAAGATGCAATTAAATTTTTTATCGGTTGTTAGTGATAAAAAGTTAAGTCAGGCGAATAAAGGGTTTCCTGTGATTTTTTTAAGATTCAAGTTTTTCTAATTTTTTTTGGTACTTACAAGTTATATTTTTAATTTTGCTTATAGTCACTTACAAATTATAATCATATATTAACACTGCAGTGTAAAGTTTATGAATTATTTCATAAGAGCAAGATGCTTACAGGCCATTAGGGTTCGGACTGTTGCTGTTCTAATATGTATTTAGATCAGGAATACGTTATGTACCTACGCCATAATTTAAACATGCTCGAATGCAAACACGAATATTTTAATAAGAAAATTCACAATTTTAATCAAACTTATTTGAATTAAATTAAACATACAATTGGTAATCACATTTTAATTACCTACTTATCCGTTCATAAGCTAATTTCTCTGTGACTCATATATAGTATATGTATAGACTATAGATATATAAAGTCCTCTTTTACTTGTTGTGGCTTGCATGACATTTGCAATCGCATCATTTCACGTGAATGTCAATGCGATTACTTATTCGAATATATGAATGCAAATAGGTATTAATATTCGTAGCATCTCTGACTTAAAGATAAACAAATGTAAAGATTCCATGTGTAGAATTCCTTTCGGAATTTTAACGAGCTCTTTCAGGTATTGAAAGTGTAAACGTATAAAATCTATTAATTAATCCTCTTTGGCTCGTTATCATATTATAGGAAATTGGAATAGGTATATCATGCATAAATACAGTATATATCTAAGTAGTAGTTACACTTAAGCTTCGGATTATCCGAAATAAAAATCTAACCGTAACCGAATCCGATAAAAAATTTTGGATAAGGGGAAGTCTATTAATATTTTGACGCTATTGTATTTTAAGAATAGATAACACTTAAAATTGATAGCTTACATAATTACAGCAATTAGTTTTATGACTGAATACTACACATACATACTTGTGACTTACTTTGTGACGTATGCCAACTCTTAGATTAGTTTTGGGCGTTTTTAAACGATATTCAACGATATCTGCTCGACACCAAGTATTAAAAAGTTCGAGTCCAGATTCGTAAATCATAAAATCACGAAGCCATCTGGCTTATAAACTCACCAATCTAGAACACTTCACAGATTGTGTGAATGAAGTAGGGATGGGCAAAAATATAAAATATATCGATATATATCGTATCGATATTTACAAGCAATATCGATGCATGCAGAGTAAAAAATATCGATATTTCGATATATCGATATTTTCATCTCAAAACGCGATTACTTGAAAAATTGTCAAAATATTCGAACTACTATGCATATACATACGTTCAGAACGAATCAATTTGAAGACAGAGTCAGCACTTATACCAAAACTCGCGCGATTTGGTTTACATTAATTTATGCTTACATGAAACGAACATAAATATTACAATTATAAGTGGAATAAATAATAATTATTATAAAATATAATAAAGCTCTTAAAAAATATATCGATTTTGATATTCGGAAATAAATATTGATTATCGATATTTTGAAATTTAAAATATCGCCGATATTTATCGATTATTTTCTACAAAAATATCGATATTTTGATATATCGATAGTTGGAGCCCATCCCTAGAATGAAGTCATTTTGGCCCTCATGAACGGAAATGTATGAAAATGTACGCTTTCTCCATTAAATATGTCGAACCTAATATTTATACATCCGCATTCAGATCCGAAATTTAAGATCTATAACATCTCTAATCTAGACATAAAATGACATTTTCATAATTATTCTCGCCTAGGGTTTCACAGCCTAAATTGATGTTTAAGCTACTTATGGTTTGATTTTCAAGCAACTTGACTAAAATTGACTTTACATCAAGTTAAACTTAAGTTTAATATTAACATTTAAATATAAAAACAAATCAAACATTCGACTGCACAAATGTTTCATTTTTAAATTATTAAATCAAGCTTAATTCATTTCACAACTATTTAAATAATATGGTCAAACCGTATTCATCGAGTCGAAAATTTTAACATCAAAAGTCTGGACTCAATTACCCTGATCCTAAATCCATCACTGATCACTAATGATCACCACTGATCACCATCACTGATTGATGATGAACACTTACTAAATATTCACCAAAATCAATGAAATACTTACTTCATAGTATTAACTATTGGAACTGGTATGGTACATAGTATTCTGCATTTATTCGTCTATAGTTTTATATTTTCTTATTGTTAATGAAAATCATTTTCTTAAGTTACTTTTTCGAGAATTAAAAGAAAATTTTCAATCATAACAAAAATCATATACCTATTATTGTAAATATATATACTACATAGATATTAGATACCTATATTAATATTTTTAGAAAAAAAATACACCTACCAGCATTTCGTTTAAAATAAAATGTAGCTAAATGAATTTATGATTAATGTTTACAGTTTTAATTAGAAATGGCAGGCTTATTTATACAAGGGATGTCAAAAGGACGAACAAAGTCAACCAACCAGCTGTAAACTTTCTGAAAAGTTTGACTGGCAATTTAGTGTAGAAATGATGCAATGTCAAAATGAAATTGAGGGGACCAAGTTGGAGCGATGATCTTTTACTATGTAGTTGGTAAATGAATTTACAGTATGGTGAATGTACAAATGTATATATTATACACATACAAACATTGCGTTATATACTATAGCCAGTTAAATATATTTATGTGGATATATATAGGTGTTCTTGTTTATGTACAAGAATATATCAATGTTGATACTACTATGCTTTGACAATTAATTGCAATTTAATTACAAGCTGTCGCACAGCGCTCATGATTAAATTATCTGGTACTTGGTAGATGTAAACGATAGATATCAAATATATTGCAGGGTTGAAAGTTAAATTGAAGGGCTGGGAAATACACATCAATATGTATATGTATGATAGAAAAGCACTCATTCATTGCGTGAGTGACTACTATTCTATAATATATGTAAAACTATAATATAACAAATATTTTGGTTTATAAATTTTAAGTAATATTTTATTCTTTCGCTTAGAACTCAAATAAAAATATTATTCACGTTAAATATAAGTTACATTTTCTGCCTGTTCATTATCAAACCGACATTTTGTTTTGGGTTGTCGTTAATGGGGAGCTATTGAATTGTAGTGCGTTGGTAAGTTAAGTCGATTTAATCCTTAATGAAAACATACTCTGGATTTATATAGCGATTGAGTAATCACTGTGGGAATAATTTAAGGAGTTAATTTGAGAATCGTGCAAACATTTTTTTAACAGTTTCTTATAGATTTTAGTTTTACTTTAAAGATTTTTATTTTCTACTATTTTGTATATCATTGAAATAAATCTAATTGTAAGTATATAGGTACTATTGTATGTTTAAGTTAAATATTTAAAAATATAAAATTGTAGAGCAATTGAACTTTTCTAACATTTTTTTTTTATTGACAATTGTTTGTCATAGATTTAAGTACCTATACGTATAAAATGAAAGTACATATAGCATATCATTAAGTGTTAAAACTGTAAAAAGCTTTTACGATAGCATTAAAGCCAATAATTGGACAAACTCTTCACTTTCTACAAAACATGTGGACGTAGTAATAAATAAGTCGTTCTTGAAATTTATGAAACTAACTCTAGAAACATCCATATCGTGAAGTCGGTCTTTTTTTTCGTTATTGATCAATAAATACTTAAAAGTATTTACTTTTCACCATCATTACTGACACGCTTTCAGCAAAATTATTAAAGGTATTGAACGCGTGTTAAAAATTGCCATCAAAAACCAAAACGGTCTAGAGTTTAAATGTTGATATGCCATTTTAATAATTGTAATAAAATACGAATTGTTTCGGTATTTACATACAAGAGTAAAAGAACGGATATAAAATATTATTAATTTATAACTCAATATCATACAACGTTATAAATTTAAAAAGGTAGGAATTTACTATACCTATTTGTTGTTGATTTAGAATGGTTTATTTATTCTTCAAATGACATACAATTATTTATTATAATTAATGAGCTACCGCAAAACACCATCAACAATTCAAATAAACTTGAAAAGAGAACGTTGTCAGCATGTCAGTAAGAAATGCAAATAGACAATATTTTCTTCATGTAGATATAGGTACCAACGAGCATATTGTCATGGACCGGAATCATATATACCTATATAGGTACATAGTACATACGTTCATGTTCATCCGTATTCTTTACTTGGAATTATTTATATTTATATTTTATTTGTAAACAGTTTGTATTATAAGAAAGTATTTATCTAAGACTCAACCGGCTATTATTTAAATTTTGAGTTAATTAAATTTTATTTTAGAACAAAAATTGTGATAGCGGTAAAATAAATAATGTGGTTCTTTAACTAAATATTAGGTACCTACTTAAAAAAGATATAGTGTCTTTCGAATTTATTACAAATTTGAAAAAGTGTTAATAACTACGAATGGCAATATAATGCTTTTGAGCGCTACCGCTGCAAAATTAAAAAAAAATCATTAATAAACTAGACACTATTTAATTAAATATCTATGTTACTAAAGCAATGATTTTCTAACGATGAATACCTAATGCTAAATGAATCATTGAATCATTAAATGAGCTCAAAAATACACCCAAGATAATTAAGGAATAGAAAATCAAAAAATTTAATAATATAGGAGATAACAAAACTCACCTCTTATAGAGAGTTGCATGGAATTTAAAGGTTATTAATAAGAGGGAATCGAAATGAGCAAGACTTTTAAATAGGGCCTTAAGTCGTCTTAAACTTAAATGAAACAATACTTGCCAAATCGATTAACTCCATAAATAGCTTATGTATAGCTTTCTAGTGTATAACGTGCAAGTTCATGCTTTATCAAAATTTAACTTTCTTGTATAGATAATACGCGCGTTACCTATCGAAAAATATATTATTTTTAATTAATTAAAATGTAGAATTAAGTATGAAGCAATTCATTGAAATATATTTCAATTAATTAAACATTATTTGAATGGAAGTATTAAGATATAAAGCTTTTTAGAGAGGTAAGAAATAAGTATTCACATTTTCTCCACACAATAAAAGAATTTTAAATGCCCCTTTGCTTTGAATAGGAGATGAAATGAAATAAAGTGCTCGTTCAGAGTATTTTATCATTGACATACCTACTTATCACATATACGTGCCTCTATACATGGTCAGTAGGTATGACATTGTGTCGTAAGCCTTAGGCAAAAGGCATATAATTCTTCTCAACTATAGTAGGCAAACGACATAAGCGACACGTCTTTTATAGTCAAAGTTAATACAAACAAGATTTTGAATGAACAAATAAAAAACGCTTTTTCTTTCATTCGTAAAAGTTCCTTCTTAATCTTACTGTTAAATATACCTCAACATAAATTAAGATATAATATGCTTATAAATATATACGTAATGTACTTAAAGGTATTATGATAAAAAATCATCTCATACTTCGATATTATTAATATTTCATACATTAATTACCTAGTAGCTAATGTAATTATTTTATTTGGTTTCAGGTTAAAATTTGGTTTCAAAATCATCGATATAAATGTAAACGACAGGCTAAGGAAAAAGCGATGGCAGAACAAAATCAACACAATCAAGTAAGTTGAGTTCTCTTATAATAATTTTAATTTTCCATAAATAGATAATGTAGAAAAGTTACGCACATAAACTTTTAAGAATATGGAAAGTTGAAATTTGCTCTGATCAGTTTCTTAAAAATATCTGAAATGTCGTTGTTTCCAAGAAAGGTTTGTGTAGGTTGAACAGATGAAATGTTTAATCAATCAAGTGAACGGATATAAGATTTAAGCAAATGTTTCCTACCTACTTGAGCTCAGTGTATATTCTGTTCTTAAATACTAATTGAAAATTTCATTTGAACTCGAAACTACATAGCGTATTACGATATTACAGTACATAAGTATATAAATAGTAAGCGTATAGTATAATAAAACTTTAAATGATTTAGTTCATTTTTATAGATAGATGCGATAGATGTACGTATTTGTTATATTATATAGCACAGACGTACTTACTTATTTCCATAGAAATTGGTTTAATAAAAATTTAGTTGATAGTCAATACCTATTACTCATGAGATTAGAATTTAAATAAGTAAGTGTTTTTTTTTTTAGTTTTCTTAATACTTTTGATAAGATAAAGAGAATTGCACATTGGTGCAATTAAAAGTGGTTTAATGCTCTGTAGAAGGGAATTGATCGATTTCAAATGTTGAATAAAATTTTCAATAAACAATTTTAATTTTTTGTTTAGATTAATTTTTTTCATGTGTGTACGTAAAGTACTTATAGGTATACTAAATAAAAATTTAAAGGTTATTAATGTAAGGTAATTAGAATGAATCGATAAAAACATTAGTTCCTATCCCGGCTTTTAAGACGTTTAGCGATGAAGTGAGCTTAAAATGGATACCTAAATATATTTAAACAACAATAAGTTTATTAGAGTGTATCTATGTGCAGTTGATACCAAAAACGGTTAAAGTATAGTGTTAAAAATTATGTTTTATAGTTATTCTTAACTACTTAGCACTTTTCTCATAGACTGTAGACAGTTATGAAGTTGGTGTTCTCAAAACAATTTTTCAAAATGTAATCATTCCTGAACTATTCTGGGTTGTAAAAATAAGTCTTATAACTATAACTAAACTATTAAAACTGTTTTAACCCTAAAAAATCTTTCCAAAATATATGTTGTCATTTTGATCAATACTCTTTTGGTTCATGTTTCTGTTTTTTAACTCATGTAGATATGGAAATATAAGATCATTATTTCGATCCTAGAATTGCTAATGGGGATTAAGGATCAATTCTCTGCATTACAGCAACAACTTTTAAATTCTTAATGCTTTTGTCGTTGTTTAAATAACAAAAAAAGTTTTATCAAGCAAAAATTTTCATTTTAAATCACTCTTAATTTTACATGTAATTAAAAATTGTATGTATAATATGTGTAATACAACTTAAATTAGAAACTATACATTAATCCTTCATTGCTTTTCGACATTCCAAAATTTCACTTGAAAAAAATATTAATACTTTTATCTGATAGCTAACTCAAAACGATATTCATCTTGAATTAGGCAATTAACTAATTTAACATTACTAATAAATGGCACGTTTATTTGGTGTTTTAATATCAAAATATCTAATCAATAGAAATAAATTCAGTTTATTCAAATTTTTAAATTTTTGTAAGTACCTACTTAGGCAATTTAAAATTTAAAAACCTGTATCATTGTTATATTATAGATTCTCAAAATCACGGGATCGAAAGTCTTAAATCTCGGGATTTAGATATGAAAAAACGCCTCCAAAATCTCGGAATACTGAGATCATATTCTTAAGATCTCATACTTATCTATAGCTAATTAAAATGTAAATGCAAAATGAATCCTTGATTCTTTTAGATCTAATTGTCTACAAAAATTTTACGTACTCTATGTTTGGACAGTTATTATCAATATCGTGTATAACGTACTAGGTAGGTACCCATAGTAAATTTATCATACTAAAAAAATTATTTTAGAACATCCTCATTAATGTTAAAGTCATATATTATTTTTTTAAATTTTTTTCTTAACAATTTGATATAAGTAGATAACTATATTTAACAAGTTTTCGTCCAATTGAGAGTAATACCAGAAGATATACTTCTTTGCTTAACGTTAAAACATGTTTTGCTGTAAAGTTTGTTTCTTGTAATGAAACAAATCATGTTAAATATTAATTTGATTGTCTTACAAGTTTAATTTTTTTAATGGTATCGTACATTCATTAAAAATATAAAATGTACTCATAATTTCTCTCATTTGCAAAGTGATGACCTTGTCCTCTATGTACATTTATCATTGCAACACAAAAAAAAAGTAATACGGATGATCTAATCATTATTTGAAATGGTAAATATTGAAAGATAAAGGTGAAGTCGAAGGTAATATTGCCACCAGTTATTATTTTATTTTTCATTTCAAACACTGGCAATGATAGACAAAACAACGTCATATTTAACTGAAATAATATTTGCTTTAGGTTTTTATCCACTAATTTTTAGTTTGGTAGTAGATACCTACCTACATTTCATATATGTACCTATACTACAACATAATATACTAATGTTAACAAATATTTTTATTTTAATTATGTATAAAATATTTTTTTATTTTGAATTATAGATATGGATATAAATCTTAATTTAAATTTAATTAATTATTTAGTATATTTATTTTTGAAAATCACGATTTTATTGGTATTTAAAAAATTAATATATTGGAAATATTATCATTGAAACTTCTAGAAAATTGGAAAGATTAGTGGCAGTTATTTAAGAGGAAGCTAGAATTTGCAAAAAAAGAAAATTTATGCATAGTAGCACAATCACTGAATAGAGAAAATACAAAATATTTGCAATCGATGATGTTATTCCTTCCATATCGAAATAAAAATGTAAATGCAGAATGCGATGTTGGCGCGTTTTGTTCAAGAGCAAAACCACTTCAGATCCTAAGTTGAAGTGGTTACGTCACAACTGTGCGGCCATCATGTCGTACACTCACGACCAAAATTTATTTTATATAATATATTATATTTAACTCGTACAATTATTATATTGAACGACAAAAAATTGTAATATTACCATTTTCTCATAAAAATATATTAATACAACTGAATTGATTTTCTTGAAAATTTTTTAAAAATCGCATCTATTTTGTCATCATGTGAAAGGTGAAAAAGGGAATAGTGTGTTATCATGTTTTTAATTGATTGATACCTAGATACCGTTAATGCAGATTATTTTGGCCCAATTACTGAAAATGTTTAAATTATTTCTAAATAAGTCCTTGTATTTTCCGTACGTAACCCGTTTTACACAACGTCATTACATTAATCAATTCGTTACATTGATATAATTTATATTAATATTTAAATTTTTTAAGATGTTAGTCGATTTTTCTTTTAAATTGTGGCAATGTTACCATGTTACCATTTCGTTTAGAGTTACCTTAGTCCAAGATGATTTTAGAATGTTTAAAACGTCTTGGATCATCAGGAAATCCAATTTTGAGCGAAAAATGCATTCGAAATTTAATGAAAATTTATTATTATTTTCTATTGAATTCCAAGTCCAAATTAAGTAATTTAAATTATTATTATTAACATTTTGAAGTTTAATACCTAATAAAAACTCTAACTTACAAATTGCTAAAAATTAGGAATTCCAATATACCTACCTACCTAAGTACCTATACATATTTTTAAGGAGGTTAGTTAATGCAAGTTCTTTTTCCTAGTAGATTTATTCGTCAGAAAAATTAAAGAAACAACTTATAGTTGATCAGCTAAATTTTGCAAAAAAAATATAATCTATAGTATGTATGTAATAGATATGTATATTGTATATCCCAATTGCACAATAATTTTGACTGTTTCTAGTTCGAGACGTTAAAAGTAACCTATATCTGTACGTCTTGTACATGCAGTCAACAAATTAACAAATGCTGCTATACTAATGAGTGTTTAAAAAGATAAGAGTTACTGCTTGGTACTGTCTACTACCTACTACCGTAGGAAATTTTTAAATATAGACCCTAAAAATATATACAAATTATTTCCTCTGCTTGGGCTAAAGTACCTAATGCACGTTTACTGGTGAACCTACCAAAGTAATGAGTATCAAATTGTTGAATTTTCTATGAATTTATTTCAGTCGTCGAGCTCTCCACGACGTGTCGCAGTTCCAGTTTTGGTAAAGGACGGTAAACCGTGTTCAAGCGGCAACGGTAATAGCGGCGGAGGCGGTGCTAGTAGTCATCAAGCAGGCGGTTCTTCTTCGGGCGACCAAAATGGGTCGCGAACTCAACAAAGCTCCGGTGGAAACGGCGCCGGGGGCGGCGGTAGCAGTGCCGGCAGCGCTTCGTCCCTGCTATGTTCCGGGGGCGGTGGTGGTGGCGGCGGTGGTGTGACGACACAGCATCCCTTACACCCACATCATCATCATCACCATCCGCTTCAGCAGCCAGTAGGGCAAAGTACAGCGGCGGCAGCCCAGTGCATGGCAAACGGCACCATCGCCATGGCCGCGTATCGAAACCAAAACAATTATCTGCAACATCAGCAACAGTGTGGTGCTTATTTACCGTTACAGGGTCGGGCTTGGTAGTGGGACGTTTACAATGAGTGAATAAAGTACACGAAATAACCATTGTTTAACCACAATATAACTGTGATTATAATCGGAATAATTATCTTTATATTGTGTATTGTGCTTTATTCATTCATTTATCGGATCGTTCGAAACAAATAATACTGACATATTATTTTTGTAAATATGTATCTTATATTTTACGTGCAACTTTCTACGAAAGACACGTTAAAGTTTTTAAAATAATTTAATCTAATATTTACTTAAAAGCTAACTCTAACTAAATGAAGTGAAACTTAAAACAAGTCTTAAATCGTTGTACTTATTTTTTGCTAATCTCATTAAATTTAAAACAAAGTGACTTGTGAGAATAAAATCAAATCAAAATACAATGTACCATTTAGTTAAATTCACGATAAATAAATCATAAAACTTATAGTTATTATTTTGAGTTTAAAATTATTTCCAGTTAAAACCAAGAAACGATGCAATGTGTAAAATTAAAGAAAATTTATTTATAAATATGTTTAAATCTAATTTTTTTATCTATTTAGATATCTACTGATTTTTCATTTCATCATTGGAAAGTTGTTTTAATTCAGGTAAAACTTATTCAATTATCACAAAAACTGCAAATAAGAATCAATCTTTTAGTGTCTATCCGTAATATATTCTACGTTAAAATGAATTATATATAATTTTTTATTAGTCAAATTTAATATCTACAATTCTTTAACTTCATATAGACATCTATAACTACTATTAAAACAGAACATTTTTAGTGCCAAAGATAATGTTTTGAACTATATTTAACTTCGTCAAATTGTAATTATTCTAATTAATTTGTAAGTTAATATTAAGCGGTTAAATTTGAAAATCTACGATAATAATAATGTAACTATATGCAATATGCTGAAATTTAGACAAGGGTTGAATGTAGAGGAATAAGCTTTTTGTATTTAGGTACCTAATGTAAAAATTTGTAATTATTTTACTAAACAACAAAAAATGTCAAAAACGAGCACTTTTTTCACACAAACGTTTTTAATAAACTTTTCTATAAAGAAGAATAATTATTATGTATAAATGTATGATTAATATTATCATTATCATTTCTCATTTCTACATAATAATATTGTTAAAAATGTAAATATGTTAGAATTTGAAATGAAAAGTATAGTAGACAGTGAATAGAAATGGTTATTTATATAAAATAGTCTACTATATATAAAATAAAATTTCGAAACTAAACAAATTTGAATACCTTTTATTAACATGAAAAAATTGTAAAATCGGATACTTAATTCGATATTGTGTTCATTTTTAGGATTTCCTTTGTAAATAAAATTCTTATATATAAATATTAATCAAAGGCATTATTTATAAAAAAAGTAATACCTACATTTATAAATACCTTATTATATATCTAATTAATATCTATGAATTTATAAAAAAATAGCGTCAAATGCACCTGTGAATGTATTTAACATATATATAATTATTATTATTATTTATCTGAACTTGTGATTGTGGTTTGTATGGAGAATATTTTTTTTTTTTGAAATTCAATAAAAACATATTACTAATTAACTGTTCTTAATTTGACTAAACATACCTTGAGCTTTTGTCACTTATAATTTTTCAGGTTTATTTCAGTTTTTTTTTCTATATCTAGGTTAGTTTTAAATAATTCAAAATTGGATTGGAGTTTATAGTACCTACTTACCTACCTATCTATAGTTTCTCAACTATTTGAAATTAAGCAAATCGTTTTCAATCTATTAAAAAATTATTGCTGCCATTTAAGTAAGTATGCATAGGTAATATCTAATCGATAAGGCTAAATATTATGAATAACTACTAGGTATAGTATCAAAGGCAGTAATTCCCAATCTTTTTTGGCCCACGCCACAGTAAGAGAAATCAAGAATTTTTGTGACACACCTTTTTACAGCAATGTATGAATTTCTAAGAAATGACGAAAAAATGTAAAAGCTGATTAATGTTTATACGAGCCGATAGTATCTATTGAACTGGTTGCATCTGGCAATGCAACTAGATTTAAAATAAAATATCCGTTATGGCTTACACTCTGGTTTAGATATAGGTAATATATACAAGTTTTACTCAAAAAAATGTAATACATACTCAAAAATCCAGCAAATTTAAATATTTTCTGAAAATATTGCGACACACTTTGGAATCTCTCGCAACACATAGTTTGGGAATCACTGATTTAAGGTGTATTATTAATTATAGGACTAAAAATACTGGCTCTTATTCATGGGATATATCAAATAAGGTTTCAAAAATGAAAACACAATTTTAGGTCGTTAATGTTGACGGAAGTACAAGGATTTTGAACATGACTTCATTCTAAAATCAATAAAATAATTTAATGAATTAACCAAAAATACCTACTAAAGGTTATATTTGTGTTAGCTGTATTCATTCCTTATAATACGGTCAAGTCGTGTTCGAAGGTGCTATATACGATACATCCAGCTCTTTTTTTCCTATAGGAAATAGGAATAGATACTAAAATGCTGAATTTTTTTTCACTCGTTCTATACTTTTTTCGAGGTGCTGACAGCTGAAACCGAATTTCAACTTTGTTACTTTCCATCATAAAGAAAATGGCGAAAAAATGAACATTTTCGATGTTTTTCCAAAAAGATAATATAATATTATCTATGTATTTTTTGAAAATGATAATTCTGTACAAAAATAAAGTAAGTACATTACCTTTTTTTTAAAAATTTTTTCCTGACCAAAACACTATTTGATTGAACTATTTGTTTTTTTTTTTGTTGGTTTATTTAAGGTCGCATCAACTACTATGGTCATTAGCGACCGTCGAATCCGAAAACCCAGAAAAAACATCTAAGGCTTTCATTGGGAATCGAACCTTGGACCACTGTCGTGTAAGGCAACTATCTAGTCCACCACGCCACTAAGTGACCTTCACTATTAGTTAATTTATATTAAATTTTTAGTGCTTTAAGTAAGTTGCTTTACCATTTAAGGTTATATATCACGACTATCTAAACAACAGAAAACTTTATTGGTCATGTTCATCTTAGATCTTAATTTTTAAATTAAGGATTCAACGGGAAGGATGGAGTGGAGAGCAACAGCTTTAACCACAGTGCCAATAAGTGGACTATAAAGTTTTATTTTTGCTATATAAAGTGTCGTACGAGTATAGTTATATACGACATGTTTCTATAAGATTGAAATTCTGATATTGTTATCTTTAATCACATAGAACAAAAAATTCATCTCTTTGCACGCGGCAATATGACGTTCCATTGAACCGGGGACGTTTTTTGGTCGGTTGAGTTTGTAATTCAAGCAAACTTGTCTCTTTATGTGTACGCATTTAAACGCGTGGTAACCATTCTTGCTCTTGATCAGATATTGTTTTAAGACACTCAAAAACTAATCTAAGGGTTGATACAGCACAAAGTAAGAACATGCACGTTCAATTCATAACCGCGTTAACGTGCACGACATGGCAATTGGGACAAACCGGTTGTTGTTAGATCCTAAACTACATTAATATTTACTATTTCTAGGAACAACAATCGATATCAATAATAACATTTTTCAATTGACAGAATAAAAATCAATTTTAAGTAGATTAGAGTAAAATAGTGATTATCTTTTATCGATAAATGAAATTTATATAAGGATAAAAATTTCCCTCCCGAAAGTAAAACTACACAAATATTTTGTGTAGTATTATTTTTTTGTTTACATAAATTTCCGATGCAAACATTGAAATAGAGATTGGGAATTTTCAGCGTCACAATCTCAGTACCTACATACTTACATTTCAGAATTAGAAGCACTGTAAGTTGATACACTTGATATTTTACACTGATACTATGATACATAATACTGATATTTTTGTTGTAATTAGCTGGATTTGCTAATTATTAATGTATTATTAATAGGTATACTAGTTAGCAGAGCGGAAGTGTGGGTGGTGCAATGCTTCGGCATTAGGCGCCGCAAGACAAAAGCGACAAACAATAGAAATGCCGTTTTAACGCTAAATTTTTTTTTAGTAATGTAGGTAGGTATTTAAGTTAGTTCAGCCTAAAATATGTTGGTATATACTTATACACAGGGCCGTAACTAGGCAGGGGCAATAGGGGCACTTGCCCAGGGCCCAGGGCCCAGGGGGGCCCCGGGTGGGCCCAAGAAGACCCCGATAAAAATTATCTCAATTATTTTCATTCGTATTTTAATGAATATTCCAAATCACATATATAAGTAACACCACTGGTGACTCAGATAGACAAAAGGGCCCAAAAAGGCCAGAATATGCTATTAGAATTTTTATTTAAAAAAACATATTTATTTAATTTTTAATACTTAATATTCTATTGCACGCACTTGACGCACTATTCGTTTTATTGCTTACAGACCTTATCATTAAAAAAAAAGTGTGTGCAGTTTTAAATAGCACCCAACAAATAAAAAGCTGACAGGGCCAGTGAAGCCAGATCGTAGGATTTCTTTACCCCCACTTAGTAGCACAAATTGAGGAGAATAATGCCTCTTCCATATGACACATTATATGCAATATTTGTACCTTGTGCCGCACATAATCTTAATTTAGCTGGTGTTCACGCAGTATCCACAACGTCAGGAATGGTTACCTTTTTTGGCACTATCCAAAGATTATTCAACTTCTTTTCTTCTTCGACGACGCGTTGGAAATATTTTATGAAATTTTTAAAATTATCACTGAAAGGGTTTTCAGATACTAGATGGTCGTCAAAGGTGAATGCTATAAAATCATTGTGCTTGCAACTTCTAGAAGTAAAAAAAGAACTTGAAAGAATAAAAGATGATTTGTCAAACTCTGAGGCAGTGTCAAATGCAAAAAGATTATTATTTCAAATTAATTATAAATTTATATATTTTCTTCATGTTTGGAATAAAATATTACAATGCGTTGACCGTGCAAATAAAGCCTTATAACACAAAAATCTATCAATAGACCTTGCAACAAAATTAATTAATGGTCTGCGTTGCTCTTTACAAGGACTACGGGAAGTAGGATTTAAACAAATAATTTCGGATGCACTAAAAGTCGTTTTGGAAATGAATATTGAAGCTGAATTTTCTAATCAACGAATTAAGCGAATTAAAGAAGAAAGTGTTACTAATCTCAACCAAGAAAATTTGTTTGCAATACAAATGTACAATATTTTTGACATTTTACTTAGTGAAACAGAATGGTGTTATAGACAAATGAAAACTATATTTGAAGATTTTCCTTTTCTTTTTGGCTCGTCGTTAGAATCAATGAGCGTTGTTGAATTACAAAAGGCGGCGGCAGATTTATCCAGAAAATATGATAAAGATTTGAATAGTCACGAATTAAGCTGTGAAATTGAAAGTTTTAAGTTTCAAGTATGTGGGCTGGTGGAAAATTTGAAAGAAGCCACTCTTCTAAATTTATTATAGACTATACATGATTTCGAATTAGTCGAATCGTACCAAAACATCATTGTTGCTTTAAGAATATTTCTAACCCTAACAGTCACCACCGCTTCTTGCGAGAGAAGTTTTAGTAAACTGAAGTTAATTAAAAACTATTTAAGATCGTCGCTCTCATAACAGCGTTTGTCGAACCTGTCTATTATATGAATTGAATCTAACATAGTGCAAGAAATAGATTTAAATAATATAGTTGATGAGTTAGCGGAAATAAAAGTAAGAAGAATGCAATTTAAATAGATTTTTAATTTGTTTTTCTTCATAAATATAAAATAAAAAAAATATGAACAGAACCAATTTAAAGATTTCTTACTTTGTGTTTATTTATTAAGTGATATACCTACTAAACTTTAAAAATGGGAAAGAACAGGAACTATAACCAATTTGGAACTATAACCATGGTAAATTTTTTCTCAATTTTTTTTTATTGAGGGGGGCCCAATTTGAAGGTCTTGCCCAGGGCCCACAAAATCCACGTTACGGCCCTGCTTATACAGCTAGGTAACATAATGCCTTTACCTATAATATATACTAGGTACCTATATATAAAATAGTATACATATATATACGCATCTACAAGAAGATATGCTCATATATAAAATAGGTAGGTAGCTATATATTATGGCATTCAGTGATATACAAAATAGAAGCAATATTAAACTTTTTTTACTTTGTTAACTTCCTCATTGTTTGCACAATAATTGATTTTTATAATAATTATTTTTTGAATAAAATCTATTTCAAATACCATAAACGATAATATATTCAAAATTTCTACTTAAGACATTTATAAGAAGATAAAGGGTTGGTTAAATTGAATATATATGATGTATTCATAACCTTTTAGCGCCCCTTTTGTTTGTCTAAGAACATTCAAATAAGATCCAAGAGGGAGGACAGAAACATTCTATTATTTACATATTACAAGATCAATATTGTGCTCTGACAATACATAGTTTGGTAGACGAATGCACATCTCAGTGGAGATAGAAAAATGCGTGTACATACATACTTTGAAAGTACAAGGAACCCCTTTTATCCTTGCAGGTTTTTTTTTACTTACGTGAGATCAACGATGAAAATCTTTCTTAGTTTAAATATATGTACATTCACATTTATACCTTTGTGTTAAAATCCCTTAGTCTTTGAATCAAACAAAATATTCATGTATATAAATATCATTTGATGGAATGGTATTTTACTGATGTGGGTTGTTTGATTTGATCTCATGTCAGACATTATTTTTTATTATAATATGCTATTCATTGGCATTTTTCACTTTTTTTAGACTGCTCAAATGGGTTTCTTATTAATTTTAAAATAGAATATTTGTGAGTAATAGTTGATTACTTCTTGTTGGATGATTTTATCATTCAAGTCAGCGTTAGATATGCATATACCTGTATTCATCTTTTTCTGATTAAGAAGATTATTTTTCCTATAATTTGTATGTGTTTTTTTTAAGTGTAGGGACGATAATTTACCTCTCCATTTATACATAAAATAATAAAATTGCAACAAACAATAAGCCATAGGTATCTGTATATTGAATATTTTTTGGGAAATCTTACTCTAATCAGTAATAAGTCATAATTATCAAAACCAAGACCAAATTAACCATTTTTAAAAATATGAATTGTCTGTACAACATCACTCGAAAACCAGGGAACGAATTTTGAGAAAATTTTGTAAAATGATATCTGATTACCCGGGTCAATCTAGGATACTTTTGCATTGCGAGAAAATGTTTGATTCCCATAGAAAAAAAATAGGGTCAAGCGAATATCACGCAGAATCTATATTCATTTTTAGTTGATTAGGTATATAATATTAATTGTAATAATGTGCAAGGCAAAATAGGCAAAAAACGTAATTTTTCTTAACCATATCAAGCCAATTACCTATCAGGGAGTAGATTGTGTATAATATAATTTGTATTTCGATTGGGTTATATGAATTTAATTAAGATAAAAGCATATAATTATAAACTTTTATTGTCACTTTCTTAAATTTTTATTGGTAGTATTATTTACATTGTTTAATTTGTTTACAATTAATATATAAAATTCATTAAGTATTGACTTGTAATATCCAGTGACGGATTTAGGTTTGATGCCGCCCAAGGCCCTATCCTATATGCCACCTCTTTTCAATGAAAAAATTATTACCAATCTTATAATTTAAGCATCTAAATATTATTAAATGTTTTATAAGTACTATTTTTAGTGGGTAAGTATACCTCTTTATTCAAAACGTCGTACTTTTTTATAATAAAAAATCTTTAATGTTTTTTTTTGTCCTAACTCCCAAGATTTCACAAAATAAATAATTGATAATTAAAAAAAAATTGTAACTAAGCCTATGTAAATCCTAAATCCGTAAAAATGTATAATTTGTTGTTGGATAAAATAAATACTTATAAAATGTATGGAATAAAAATTAGTCTATAGTCTTCATTATAGCCTTTTTGTTCATGTCTCGGGCCAGTCTTCAAACATCGTACCTATATTTTTGATAAGTTTTATGAGCAATTTTCAAAAGCTCACGTGGAATAAGACACGGGTACCTATAACTAGTTATAAATACCTAATAACAGAAACATTTTTATATGCTCGAATTACAACATTTATAAGGCATTGTATATCAGTAGGTATACTATATATTTTTTTATAATATTTTTATTGAAAATAAATCTAACCGTGGGAAAATTCAAATCTAATTTTCATACGACATACACATATGGATAAAGTACCTATACTACATACAAAATTGTCGATAAATGATACGGGTGAGAAACAATGTTTCTCTGTTCAAAGTTTCTATATTAAAAGGAAGTTCAATAAACTCGACAATATTTAGAATGAAAAAAAGAGGAAGTTACAATACAATTAGTAAAATTTAAGTATACAATATAGTTATTTATTAAACTATTTACTAATATTGGGACAAAAATATAGATAAAACATTTAGAATTAATTTCAGCTACAAAAAGAATGTAAAATATTTAGGTATTTTTGTGTTATTTTCTTTATTTTTTATTTAAATAAAATTTGTACTGAGTCATGTACGATCGTGATTTGAAATGAATTAAACGATTATTGTTATTATAAAACACCAAACCGAATTATATTAAAAATATTTCTATTGTATGTTTTGACACATTATTTAAACGTTTTGGTGGGTAAGCAGACAGACGGTAGAAAGGTAGATCGTAACTTAGTGAAAAGTTCTGGTAAGTATAGAAGATTAAGAATCTGTAAAGCCTCGTGTTCAACCTATCATAACATTCTCTATTGTTAATGGATTAACTACGGGAGGTCTTGTTAAGATTTTAAACACACAATTCGACAACAAAATCTCCAGTTTTATTCTTTTTATTATACGAACAACTGTTAAATGCTACAATAAAAATAATATAACGGGAGCGAATTTTCACGGGTTACTTCTCCGCTACATTAACCTATATGAAAGGGACTAAAATAAACGTGACACTTTTTTACATCTATTTTAACAACAAAAATAAACGAAAAACAATTTTTTTGACAAATTTTATCTAATAGATTTTTAGAAGGCTACAACTTATAATAATTATGAAGAACTAATTTATCACCACACACGTTGTCGAAACAGTAAAATCATCCTCATTGTCGAAGTAATTCTCATCTTCAAAGTGTTTAAATTAAAATTCCCAACTATACAATGGCTTGAGACAAATTAGCGATACTTTTTGTACTACATGGGATAAGAGTTAAGTGGATCTAAGAAAAATATCTGTGTGGTCCATAATACCTATCTGCACTATCTATATATATAATTGTGAGAATATGAGAAGATCTTCCATTACTACTGAAAGGTAATTTTAAGGAACATGAAAGTCATAAAAGAAAGATAGTGAATAACTCTTGTCGTGGTTAAAAAAATAATTATAAATAATGGTTTGAAATAATGAGGTTCTCATTAAAAGATATTTCTGATATTTATTTGTAAAGACTCAATTGATACAAATGTAAGTAATAATATTAGATATATGAAACAAAAATTAAGGCACATAGATTTGAGCTTTTTTCCTCTATCAACAACAGAATTATGTAATCTACGTGTATAGTGTATACCTTTCAATACTATCAACACCCATCCTCCATTTTTCAAATTATATAGATAACCAAAAAAACTATTTGGCAAAGGTTATTTTATTTTCCTTTTGATGTATATTTTAATGTACTTTACATTTGATAGAAAGCAGTACCTTTTTAGATGAGCTCACTAAATACGAATACCTAAATAATTTCCCATACAAAGCTTAGGTATTAATTATGATAAAAAATTAATTATGATACATTAATTGACGAATTAGTAAATCTAATTATTTAACATGTTTTGTCATTGAGAACACTTAGATGGGTGTGAAAAATTTCAGCTTGATTGGATATTAGACAGTGCATATAAAATATCGATTAGCGCCGTAGAGTAATATTACAGCGCCCGATGCTAAAGTATAAAAAGACGCCCCGTTATAAACAACTTTGAAATAAGTATTTTAGAAAATGTAGAACAATACAAAATTAAACGTATTAGTAAAAAAAATTAATATCTAAACAGCATCTCTATTATTCGCCGCTTTTATCGTGCGGCACCTTTATTAATCGGCGTCTGGTGTCGGGGCACCATCACACCACCCACATTACCACTCTGATTATAATATTCCTTTGGCGCAGCCAAAAGTAGTTAATTCAAGCGTGATTAAAATATTATAAAACCATATATTATTCACTAAAATTTATTAAGTCAAGTATATCTGGACATTTTTTGTAATAAATTGAGTCTTATCCTTTATTTAATTATTGAAATAAAATAACTTGTAAATCCAATGCTTGATTTTACTTGATACATATTTAAATTTTGACAATTGATTTAAGTTTAACTTGATTTTAAGTCAAACTTAATTGAAATAGCTTGAAAATCAAGTCAAGTAGTGAATCTCTAACACCATTACTACTAAAGAGGCAACATCATCTCTTATAGTGTACTATATTTTGAGGTTTTGAATTAAAAAATGTTACTTTTCAGAGAAATCATTCATGTTTATAACTTTCAAGTCATTCATTTTGATTAACAAATTTTCGACGAACCTTTTTTAAAAGTTTAAATTATTGATATAATTAGATGAATTTTAGTTTAAAATAACCCCACATGTTTTCAAATTTATAAGGTTTTCAATTGCTTTATTATTTTATTTTAAATCCAAAATTTTTCTAACTATACTTTAAAACTTAAGTAACGACCTTAAAAATCAATTGTTTGAAAAACATTTCCGGATAAAGAAATACCGTGAATTTCGTATAGTTATCGCATGTATCAGTTTTGAAATAAATTCCGCCTTTCTATGAGAAGTCAGGTAGGTACTTGAACAAATTTAATTTTTTTTTTTTGAAAATTAGAACTCAATACTAGTTGAATTATTGAAAATAACAACTAAAAAAAAGGTTACGTATTTGACTCGATCATTCTTTCGACAGTTAGGTATGCATTCAAAATCCACAAGAACATTTCAATCATTTCTCATTAAAATTGGCTTAGCATGAACGTTTCCAATTAATGAATATAATCATACTTTATTGCAACATTTCCAGCTGAATTTTGATTCAGAAAACAATATTCGATTTACATACGCTAAATAAAACAATTGGCCACGCTTGTCGGATTAACCTGCAAATGCTTACGAGTTAAAGGTAGGTATTCACCCCTCATAAAGCATTACTATGTGAATCCCCAATTCTCTCATCATTGCAGTATTTAATCGTCTAATCACCGTAAATAGGGGAATTATTTAATGTTAATTAATTTCATTGTTTACTAAAATATATTATCTAAGCTACTTTTAAGAAAATATTTCCAATAAAATAAACTTTAGCACTCGATTGTTATGAAATTTTTCGATATAAGTAATTAAAGCCTTATGATTTACTACGGCGTTATAGCGTCGGATATAAATTAAAATTTACATATCTTTCTTGCTTAAATATCAATCTGATTAATTTTAATATAGATAAATATAATAAACCTTGAAAACAACCACCCACAAAGACGTTTTTTGTTCCCTGAAAATGACTTGTATATTCTTCTGGCAGACAACCGTATGGATGTCTAAAGTCGCTCAAATGAAGCGTTTTCACTATCTCAAACTAGTTGTGAAAGAATAACTGCAGTGTCTGTTTGTATTCCAAATGAAATGTTTGACTACTGTTGGAACGCAAAAGCTAACAATACATCCCGTCAAATCATCAGCTTGTCATCGTTAACGTTAATGTTTCAATGTCTTTATAAAAATGTTGAATTGACGGCCCATCACTAGCACCTTGTTTGTTTGCTTCTTCAAGAAATTGTTTTTTTTTTCTATTTAGTTATAAAATTTTATTTGAGTTTACTTTTAATAATATGCTCGTTTTTTTCTCACCACTTCATTAAAAAGAATGAATAAAATCAATATCATTCATATCTATCATATCTATCTACTAATATTAACATATTATATCATTTATTGTTATGCATCATACGTATTAAGTACCTGAATCAAATATTGAAGTAAAATGTCAAAGATTTCAAGTTTATTATATCAATGTGAGTTATAAAATGTTTTTTGTATCTACAATGGATAGCTTTAAGGTGTTATGAGTATTATAGCTTCTGTTCAATTAGTTTCGTTTAATTTTTGACCATTTCTGAGCGCATATTAGTGAACAAGGAAATTTTAAGTTTAAAGGATGTACAAGAAATATTGTTAGTTGTATTAAATCGCATATTGAAAAATAACAAAACAACCTTTATGTTATTTTTTATATGTTTATTATGTTATTTATAAGTACCTACCGTTTTCTGTAGGGTTTTAAAAATATCAACTTTGTACTAATTAAACGCAATTTGCGGGTAGCTTTATTTGATTTCTGCCTTCATTTGATGAAGGTTTCTGAAAGCCATTAAATGCTTTGTGGGTCATAACGGGGATCGTGCTTTACCTATTTTTTATTGTGAGTTTTAGCAATTTATAAGTGGTAATCTTACCTCGAAAGATATGGAATCCAAAAGTAAAATCAGAGGGAATATTTGAAAACATAAAAATACATTCGTTCTTGAACCAAGATTCATAACAATTTCATGAAGAACTTTAACATTTAACATTCGTTGGCAGTAATTTTAAGAAAGCTTTTTTAATTCCTTAAATTTTTGTCAACGATCTAGAAACAAAGAAGTTGGGGGATTACAGTACAATGGTCGGGTACCCTAAGCACAAAGCTAGTCACCATGCTGAACGGTGAAACTACGTTGCCCGGTGTGAAAGATAATCCCCCCCCCCGTTATAAAACATATTTTAATATATTTGAAAATTATAGAAATACACACAACAAAATGCATTTTTACATTATATACTAACAATTTTTAAGGCTAAAACGGTATCTTTATTATTCGCCGCTATTTTATCGCGTGGTATCTTTATCATTCGGTGGCTGGTGCTAATACACCACTCGCACCACCCAAGCTACGGCTCTGCTATAGTCACAACAAACTTTTAGAACCGATCAAATAGAATATGTCAAAATCCATAGATGTAATCCTCCGTAATCTTCCGACATTGTTTCTTTGACTACCATTTATTTCGCTCAGAAATTTATGATTTGTCTGTACAGTACCAATCGTTCTTTTGAGAGATGCAAAAATATTTTAATTTTGAAACTGAGATGAAAAAAATTTTTGCAGTGCGGAATTTGTAGGTAGGTATATGTTTTGCTGCCAGAAAAAACAACTTGTGGTTGGTAATACTTTAAGACTTAAGTATTAACTTGTATCCTATTTTTGCCCAGTAAAATCTCAATAAACTAACTTGATATGCAAAGGTACTCAAAATGGTTAACATAGTATATGTCAGGCACCATTAAAAATAAACTGCATTAGTTTAAATTAAAAATAAAGACATTTTAATCAAAATTTATGAATTAGATGTGCTTGGATTATAACTACAAAGAACACTAAGCGGTTAAAAGAGTTAAAAGAAACTATAAGCAGCTCTTTTAAACTCATATTGATTAATTATTCAGTACAATGGAGTCCGATTATTGTGATTTTATACTTATAATAACCAACTGTGTGGAATTGATAATAATTGGAGTTTTCCTTATTTTCTAAAATATACTTTGTATGATATCTGCTTAGTATGACCATAGTGGAGGATTTAGGTTTGATATTTTCATCTTCAAAATTATGTTGTCTGCAAGTTTTTGTCGTTTCTAAAATACCGAAGCATCAATCCAGCACTATAAGTATGGCGTGTTTATTATTTCCCTTCGATTTCAAATTCAATTTTTCTTAAATATTTTTTAGGTCAAAGAATACAATTTTTAGGTTGCTTTATAATTATATAATTTTGGGTGTCCTTTAGATATTATTATATTTGGGAGTTATTTGAATTTAGGTAATTATAATTACCTAATAGCTTATTAAAATTAAATTAAAAATTAAAAATAGCTTACGATTTATGTATAAATCGTAAGCTATTTTAATTTTTTAGTAAACATGGTAAACTACTTACCTAAAAATATTACTTCTTCTTTATTTGAAGACTTGTATAATAGTTACAAAATTATCAAATACATAATTGAATAAATAATAGGTATGTAGTAAAAAACGAACATGTTCTATCATATTTCGAAATAGTTTCATCTCTATACGGAAGTTCAAACAAAAAAACAACACATTGTCAATCAATTGAAAATTATTGTTCCTCTCTGGTCGTTCTTCTTTCATGGATGTTTTATTTATCTCTCACGCGTACGTGATGTTACAACTTATTGCTTTATAATAAATCAAGAAAATATGTGCATAGACAGAACCGTGAGAGCAGAGCCGTTCTAGGTATAATATTTTGCATCGCGTACAATTTCATTTATAAAAATTTCGCATATGAATCATGTATGCAAAATCTACTCATAGTTTTTAACAAATTGATTAAAAATATAACCTTATAGATTTGCAATTCATTGAATTTTAAAAATATAGGAAAAATTAATAAAATTAAATAATACAATTTCATTAATTTATTACCTAGACGTCTTTTTAATTTCTGTCAATTTTCATAATTTGCAAATATAACGGGCCTGGCATAAAATAGGAAATAAATCTTGCAATGCTTTTCCTGTTTCATCCTGTTTTACAGTGGGGTTGATTTTTGTACGTGACGTAACAATAGCCAAAAGAAGTACCATTGTCTTTAAAATTGTTCTGTAGTCATCACATTCACCCCTATCATTATTACAAAAACAACGAGTAGTTTTCATTGTATTCTTTAATTCCTGTGTGAAAATAATTTTAATTGTTCATTACTTTAAAAAAAGAAAAGCTTCTTCCGGAAATATATTCTGGTTATTCTTTATGAGATTTTTTTAAAATTTAATCAACTTGGTGCTGTAAAGATTTTTTTTACTTAACACGACTCTTAGTTGAGGTGTTTTATGTTGAGACCAAATAATTAGAATCTAAAAAAAATTGCTCCTTTTAATTAAACTTGTATTCTCCATATAGTAAGTAAATTTACCTTTATAATAGGTGATTTTTTATTAAAATATATTTTCAATAAAAAATCTATTGATATTTTTGTTTAGATATACCTACATGAAAAAGTGAGGTTTATCAAAATTTTCAGCAAAGTTTATTAATAATTTTCCTATTGAGAAATTATCTTAATATGGATTTATTCAGATATTATTCCATATTTTTTTTTTATTTTGATGTAGATTATGCGTGCCGTATCATTTCTATAGTTTACAAATCCTATTTTTGAATTTTCAAAACGTTATGATTACATCAATGGTTAAATGCTAACACTAATTAAATCTGTCAACCACAACAAAAATAATCTGTATAACTGTTCATTCTGCATCAAATTGAGTGCAACAGCCCTCAGCGTATGCTTCATTCTCTAATCCATTTTGTCTGGATTTGACAAGGGTGTCGAAATATTATATCGATATTTTATATGTGTGCGTTATTACGAGTCGCAAGGGTAATTCATAAAATATAGAGCACATACATCAGACATAAAATCAAAAATAAAATTTTTTCACGACTTTATTTGTTTGACAAAAATATAATTATCTTTATAATTACTTAAATAAAAAAATTATTTATTTTTTTTAAATATAAAATGTAATTAAAATCAAAGAACTGTGAAAAGTAAACTAAGTGTAGATAGAAAATAGTCTAATTCATTGTATGCTCTGGAAATGACACAAAGGGTGAGGCGTTTTGTTGGACAGTTCCGATTTATTCACTTTATCGTTACAGTTGCGGTTTGGTCAACGCTTTAGTCACCCTAACTCATCCTCAGTTAGCATTTATCACATACACACATCGCGTTATATTCAATATTAGTAATGGATTCCTACACGCCCACAAAAACATTCCCGACACTGTTTAGCTGGCCACCGGCGTCGTATTATTCTCTGATAATAATAATCCACCCTACAGTAATAAAGTTTATACATATAATAGTCTATTATGGTGTTAATTTTCTACAGTATCAACAAAATCTGCGGCAAACTATCCCCAATAAACATATTTTTCTTACTAACTAAAAAAATAAAATAAAATTTCATTGTTATATTTGATTGGTAAGAAAATTGTCAATGTGAGTATAAATAGCACCTATTAATAACTGACAGTTTATTCTAATTCGACGTCGAAAGTAAGATATGTATGTACGTACATGTAAACAGCTGATGAGGAAAAAACGTAAAAAAATTAAAGACAAATTAATAAAATAAACTTTGTCGTCTCCAAATTTTTAGCTTAAGGGTCAGTCTGATTGTTTCATCAAGTCTCAAGGGTTAAGCTCTACTAACTCATTAAATAAACATATCGTTATGGTTTTAAAAATTGAAGTAAATACAAATATTGAGTGATTCAACATTGATCTAAATAGTTATGAACTTAATTTATTATTTTACTTCAATTAAAATATCAATTCTGAACTTTTAAACTTGCTTATATTGTACAATATATCGATTAATTTTAGGTAGGTATATATATATATATATATAGGTACATATAGGCAATACAAGGCAACTTCTCAAATTTCGTAATATTTCAACCCTCCAACATTAAGAATGCGTACAATTACGAGAGGTAACATAATGAAAATAATATCCCTAATATTTCCAAAAGTTTTGTATTGAGAAGTAATAATCCGACTGCTAACGAGTAAGTGTGATTAATTGTTGCCAAGTTACGACTCAGGTCAAGTGGTTCCACGTTTTCTCCTTTTAAGGGATGATATGAAAGTTCTGTCTATGTTCAATTGATGCTGGTGTACTTTGCTAACTGGTCGTTCTAGGTAACATTATCCTTTGTATATTACAGCATTCCACGTAGCCCTCTCCTTTATGTAACACTGCGCTTGAATTACACATTCCCTCTAATCTTCAAGTAAGCCGATAAATGATTTATTCGCATCAATAGTTTTCAATTTGGAAACTCTAATAACACGACTTGTGATAGATCAATTTATTCGATATTTTGTTTGAAAATAAATCGGCAGTGAAACGGTTAAACGCTTTTAAAATCTTTTAAATTTATTCCTTCGTGTTTCTTAAGTAATCACAAAGAAGAATGGTATTTAGCTAAATCAACATTGGACTTGTTCTCAAAAGGGAATGAACAATGCAATATTTTTCATTTTGATGGACACGGGTTTTTTCTCCACCTTGGTTTGCACTTTTTTGTTTATTTAGGACAGCCAACACATTATTGGAAATCCGATTTCTGATGAATGTTATTCGTTTTCTCTATTTTTAAACCTCATTTTGACTTGATTGGATCGTCTGCACTACAAAAAAAACTTCACAAAAAAATCTCATTTTTAAGTAAATAAATTTGAAATAAAAATATGAAATTATTTTTTCACAAAATATTATTATAAACTTTAAAAATAAAGCTTATTTTCTATAAGTATATTTTTAAAAGATTGCAATGCTTAAATAAGAATATTATTAAATCGCTTTTTAAAAATTCATTTTTCTGAGAATAAATAAAATAAAATAGTTTATATCTTTTACTTTATAGGCATATAGGTACCTACATATATTATGATAACCCGTATAAAGTTAAGTTGTTTAAGATTTAGCTTACACAATCGGTTTTATTTTCAGACTTCATCAGCGGGTATATTATGATCATTATTTATTAGATACATATACCTACCTAATTACATTTTGCTTGAGTTTTTGTAAAAATCTGTTTTTGGTTGTGTGTAATTAACCTACTGATATTATTTAGAAATCTGAAAACGTAAAAAAAAACTGTTATGATTGATTAAATGTGCACTTTGCCATATGTTATGTAGGTAAATGTGCAGTTACAAGTACAGGGAAGTATCATGTCATTGCATTTATGTAAATAATATAATATAATATAATATAACACAATATAAATGAACTGCATTACCAAACTCATTCTAACTTGAGGCAAATTTTCTCTTTAGAAAACATTTTGTGGTTTTAAAAAGGTAGGTATATAAATGCAAATCAAATATTATCAATATTACTATTATCTTTATACATATATGTTATAAAACAAAAACTAAAAAGCTTCTTTTTCCCCGTTATTTCAAATCCACCGAAAACTTAATGACTAACCTGCTAGACTTCACAGTTATATTTAGTTGAGCTTCAAGATTATTGATGGGTATGATAATATTGGAATATATATATATTATAAAACCAATAGAAGCACTAATTTTCGTACAGGTAACTGGTAAACAAGGAAAGAGCTTATGATTTTATTTATTGTGTAAGCATTTCTTGACAAGCTATTCACAAGAATTTGAAAGTTTGGGTAAAACACCGTACTTTAAATAAATCTAGTTTCAAAAATTACTATTGCTGGTTGAAAAATGCAATATTTTTTGGATAGCTGGAATAAATTCTTTTGCCATAATTTACCGCAAATACGCAAATAATCCAAAATTCGCTGCTCTCGATATTCCATACTTGCAGACCCTGTTGTAAATCCGATTATTGTAGATAAATTTAAAATCACAATAACTTTTACTGGCAAAAACCTAATAATGTATTCTATCTATATCAATAGAAGAACAACTTTATTTATATTAACTATTTATATTATTGTACTTAGTTAATAAGACTTAAGAGTTTGGAAATTAACATAAAATTGGACCGCAAAACTTCACACAAAAAAGTTTTTGGGTATAGAGATAAAAAACTACTTATTGAGTCTATCCTTTTTATTTCAGCAATCAAATCCAAATTAAGTTTATAAGAATTTGACCATACAGCTGCATTGATGTAAATGAGAACATAGATGTTAATATGCTAAAAACCTATAAACAATGAGTGAAGTTTATCAATTGAACTTATTTTTGTGTTTAAATAATGTACCTACTACCTACTTAATTACCTACAATTTATAAAGTATTCGAATTTTGTAAAACAATTCTAATTTTGGCATGGTATTACACTCAAAATTAGACATTTTATAAATCAAATTGGGCATTTTACAAATCAAATTGAATACTTAATTGCATTTAATAAAAAGATTATACGTAATAGTAAAAAAATTCCTTTAGTTTTGTCGAAGACAAAATGTTCCACTTATTATGGCAATATTGATAGGATAATATAAGACGAAACAATTTCTCACTATGCCGTTAATTCAAAAATTTTCAGTACACTTCTTAACATAAGTTGACAAAAATTGAAAATTAAATTGATTCTCAAAAAAAAAAAAATATATATATATAGATGCGGTATGGTTAATAATGGACAGCGCAAGCTTTCATCATATCTAAATTAAGTCGCAAGCTTATTGAACAAACGAGCCGTAAATTAGATACTTAAGTAGTTTTTTTTTTCACCATGTTTACAATGATGAATCCTATCGAGGAGGTATTTTCGAAAATAAAGCAATTGTACCTATATTATAATAAATACATATCTTTATCCCACTATGATTTTTAACAATTAATTATAGTCTAAGATCCGAACCTACCTCGACCTTCACCGAGATGATAATAGAATAAAACCTATTTTATCATGAATTTAGTATATTAAGAAATATATTAAACATGAGTTGGCTAAAAAAATCCTAGGCAGACTATTTTTAATTATTAAAAAAAATATTTTTAATAAAATATTGCAACATCAAAATAATAGAAAAAAATGTATATCACTAGAAGCGCTGTTTTATTGCGAACACGTTAATATAGGTTTGTCTGCAAAAAATCGGTCCTATTAGGGGTTAGCAAATTTTAAAGATTAAATTTTAATGCATGTGGAAATATGTGACAGAGAGATCCGAGGTAAGTATACTGTGAAATAATAAAGGACACAACATCGCAGTCACCTGTGATGTGTAAAATTTTTTCTATATGTTGCAATATTTTATTAAAAATAATTTTTTTAAAAAATTATTAAAAATAATCTGCCCCGGATTTTTTTAGCCAACCCATGTTTAATATATTTCCTAATATACTAAATTTATGATAAAATAGGTTTCATTCTATTTTCATCTCGGTGAAGGTTGAGGTAGGTTTGGATCTTCTACTATTACAATGTATACTTAATTAACACCTAATGAATAAAATTTGTTTTTTGAAATTTCAAATTTGGTTTGTAATATATCCAATTTGAAGTGTAAAACCTGTATTATGAAATCAGAAGATGATAGGTATTACTTAACTAATTTTAAAAAAACGATCATTTACGTTACGTCATTAATACGATGTTTTTTGAAAGTATTTAGAATTAGTAGATAATAAAAAAAAGGATATATCCCTTTAACCGGTCATTTTAATAATAATATTTCAGTATAAGCTTGTAAGATTGGTGGCTTCATTAAAAACAATTTCATGTACCATTTTTTTAAAATATTTAATCTGTTTCCCAATGAGTAGAATTTTTACTTAATTTGAAAAATTAATTTTAATATACGAGTATTATATAAAAATTTAATTTCAGGAACTAAATCCCACAGTTTTCACTTTTCTTTTGTACTACATGTAAATAAAATACCATTTTGAAGAAAATGGCAATAAAAAGAAACTAGAAGTCTTTTTACAATAAGTTTGCGAGCAGTTACATTGTTACCTAAGGTGGAAAACGTTGATAACGAAAATGAAATTCGGTTAAAACAAAAAAAATATTTTGTTCCCTTATGCAGTTTCGTTGAAATCATTTTCCATTGCACAGGTACAGTTAATTTATATCTTTAATCATAAATTTAATTAGCACTAAATAATAATTTAAGTACACCTAAAGAACGTCATGCCTAAATTGAGCGAAAAACAATTTAAAAGTATTTCATAGTTTTTAATATCTAGGTACAAGTACTGAAATAAATGAGTTAAAAATGTTTTCTTTTAAGTGTTCTACTATGTACCCACAGGTACACATGCATATATAAAAGATTGTTATTGTACGACATATAACATACAAAAACCGAGTGAAATCTTAATTTACTTTCCTTGATCAAATTAGTCTTTGAAGCTTCCCCTTTTGAGTCATTCGGAAACTTTTTTGTTGATTCTCTGAAATCGGAAACTGTCCACGCACTACTTACCGCTGTCCATGTCGAGTGTATTTGTATGTTTTTGACATCATACGCTTCGGATTTCTGGAGTTGACACCATAGAAGTTACGGTACGATTACTGGAAGAAGTTGGATAGAAAACTTTATGCAAACATTTAGAGCGATACCGAATCACATCTATTGTCATGTAAATAATAATTGTGTTAGTGGGTCCATATTTTAATATAATTTTATACCACCATATTATATTCATGGAATAAATATTTCGTTTGTTTGCACACGATATATATTATAGTGGTTTCAATAATCCATTACGGTTTTTATTTTTTTTTTATTAATAAGTACCTACATGTTTCACATTTTCGAATTTTTTTCTGCAATCAAATATTTGAATAAGTAAAAATGGTTGCAATGAAAACTGAAATCTAAATAAATCACGTTTACTTGAAAACACTTACCTTTTATTAATTAGTTTTAGTCGAGTGCAAGGTCTAATACCTACAAGATTTTAAGATGTTTAAAAATCGTAATCAAAGACACCGCTTTGGATTATACAAATGAAAAAAAGTAATTCGAGTATCTATAACAAGGAAAGAAAATATACAAAATATGTGTAATAAGAGCAAAGAAGCGGACAATTGATTGAAGTGTGTTTGATTATTGTTATAGATATATTTAAGTTGAAAAAGAGAAAGATGGGGCGTGAGTGTGTGTATTTGTTTTTGAAGAGATGTAAAACATAAATACTTGGGCCCAAGTAAAGAGGCTCTTAGCAATTAGATGGCGGCAATGCTTAGTGCCCTTCAGGCCATCTGAATTATCAGAGCTCAATGTTGTTATTGTTATTATTAATACTGTATAAGAGTGGTAGACGGTGATGCAATAGTGGTGGTGAACAACCCTTAAACCTCACTTCGAATCGAGAAGTAGTTCAGGTTTTTTATATCGTCTCACAATTCATTCTTTCCACACTGAATTGGTATCTACTTAGATTTTAGCAAGATAAATACGGAAAAAAATCAAGTTTACATTTTAAGATATTAAATCAAGAACTTATTATTTTCTTATCTGCACTAAATAATGATCAAGCTTCACAATTCATATAAATATTGAGTTAACTTTATTCAATTTTAAACAAGATGTATTTATAAGTATTTATATCACTATCTAGATATATCTATTTGTAGTTTTGTAAGTGCTTATTGAATTATATTTCCCATTAAAACAAAGATAATTCTACTTAATTAAAATTAATGTAAGCTTTATTGTGAACAATAGCTAAAGTTGAAGAATCAGATATTTCCTCTTCCGGATCAAAAAATTTATAGCAGCTAAATAACTTATAAAAATAAATATTTTGAATTTAATAATATACTTACCATCATATAAATTAAAATAGTCTTCAAGTCTCCAACTATTAGTATTTAAGTAATTAAGAATATGTTCCCTTTACGCACATTTTCTTTCCTTTGTTACGTCCTTAGATACCTATACCTTCAATAATGCATATATGCATGTTCTTATAAATACCGTATACTTAGTTTTAAATATTAAATTAAAAAAATATTTCTATAAATTAACAATGGTTCAAACTATAACAATTTGGAACTAAAACGTAAACCTAAAACTTCATGGGCATAGTTATTATTATTACAAAATGATTAATAATGTTAGATATTATTAGCCTCGTCTATACTTGACATAAAATTGGTTTAAATTCACGTCAATTGTTAATACTTAATTATCTAGTTAATCCAAACATTGAATTTGTATGTTATTTCAAAATTTAAACATTAAATTCAATCCATTGCACAAAATATCCAAATACTTCACTTGATGAAACTTTAATTGTAGGTATAGGTGGTTGTGAAACTGGATTCAACTATGATTACCTTATTTCGTCCACATCAACAAGAGTTTATCAATTAACATCACTCGCAAAAACAACTTGCTTTTCAAAACCGATCAATAAACAACTTTTTTAAAGTAGGCATAAGCCCCCTATTTGAAAACATCCCTCAACACTTTGTGCGATTAGTGAAACCTAGATTTTCGAGTTCAAGAAGTATAAAGTAGTGCTTCAACGCTAATCACGATAAAAACGTAAAGAATTTAATATATCGCCAATTCTAATTCGATTCTAAAGATTGCTCCCCAGATATACAAAGAAATGATCTGAAAGTTTTATGAACACTTTTTTGTTCCAGTAGACATAATGTGATTATATGTGTTTAATACGAGTAGGTATATTTACTTTCTACCCTCAAACAAAACGTTAATGAGGATTAAAAAGACGGTGGAAATTTAAAAATCTTCAATTATGTACTTACTTATAGAATCACGAAAAATAAAATACTAGCAAGTAGTTTATAATATTTAAGTCGCACTAGTAGTAAAAAATTAGGTAGGTACCGCATGACCAACTTCCAGATTAAATTCCTGTTTAAAGCATTTACAGCGTTCCGTGCATTAAACTATGGTAACAGATCTATCTATAACTGTCCACAATAGTTCTCTTTGAATTTTTTTTTTTTAATTATTTTATAAATTTTAATTTATAAAGCTTTGTAAAATTTCATATAAATAGATATCGATTTATGTATTTCAGCTTTCTGTTTTAAAAAGGCATAGAAAACAAAAAGTTTATTGGAAGTTGAAGCGACTTAAATAAAAAAAAAAAACCTTACCTTAGAATAAACTCAATTTGCTTTAATCAAAGAGTAACATAAAAATTACATAAAATATAAATCATATAAATCCTTCTTTGAAGCATATTTAAAATTTGAACATTTTTTAACCTATTGTTCAAAAATGTTCCCAGTACCCAGGATGGATACTGTCAACCTAATGAGCATATTCATACTGGATTTACAAGAAATAAAATGAAAATTGATAAAACGCATAAGTATAAATAGCGGAATTTTTTTACAAAATTTTGTTTTACACCTGTAAAAACGTAAAAATTTAAATCTATAGGATGCCAAGTTTAAATATTTTTCCGGAATGATGGAAAAATTTTCAATAATGGTCAACACTTAAATAAAAAGAAAAGAAACTAAAAACCTTAAAATAATCACTTCCCAAAAAGCAATGGCTTAATTAGATTTGATTGAATTTTGTTTTGAGTTCCATAAAACAATGTTAACCTATGTGGGATCCCGCGGGTTCCCGCTGGATTGAAGTCATTGCAGTAAAAATCCCGCCGAATTGAAAACAATGCTGGATTGCAATCTCTACACATACAAATAAACTTATATAAGTACTTGAAATATTTCATGCTTAATAACAATAAAAAAAAACACTTAAGACTCTAAATTTCACGAATAAATCTATAAGGGTTTTTAACTCTTTGTTAACGCCTAAAAAGTCTCATTTATCACTTATTCACTTGTAGCAAAACTTGTACCACTTTTAGATGATTTAAAAACTTAAAAATTTGGTATATATATAGGCAGAATATTAATTATTGTAAACAAAGGAAAAGTGCAGATTTGATCAATTTTTTTTTATTTAGTTCCGAATTTAAATCACAAATTTTCTTTACTAGTACAAAGTAAAGCAAGTATTGTAATAGAGTCGAATTTTCAATTTCGTGTTTTCACGTTTTGAGATCCCTGAGTCCAAAAATAATAAGATTTAAAAAAGCTCAGTGTGTGTAAGTGACAGCGATATCGTATCGAAAGCTTTACATAAATTTTACCAACCTTTTGGTTGAAATCGATTGACAGAAAGCCCCAAATTATTTTATAGGTTTATGAGTTTTTAATTTTTTTTTTCGAAAACGGCCTCAACGATTTTCTTTAAACTTGCCATTGTTTTTATGATTCACCAATGCTTATAACTTTAGTTGACACTTATTCCTCGGAAAATTCAAATGAAGGGGGTCTGAGGTAGAGGTTGGGAGTTCTTATATACATAGAGGCTGATGTATATATACATATTATAGGTAGTTCTGTTTATATAGATATTTAATATTATTATTCTGTTTATAATGTTTTAAGCCAATCTTGGTCTTTATTTACCTATATTTTTTTAACCAATAGGGAGTTTCATGTAAAAGAAACTTCTGAGACGCGTCGCAGCAGATATTTTTAATTGTTTTTGGCTTTGAAGTAACACACAAAGTTTTTTTTATCCCAAAAAATTTTACGAATTTTATGAGATAACTATAAACAGTAATTATATAGATTAAAGAAAAGTCATTGATTGACGTTTTTGCAATCCGTTTAAAGTAGGTAAGTATAATGGTAAGGAGGTAGAATAGGTAATTTTTCCTTGGAAAAATGAACTATTTTGGTATTTAGCATAATTCTTTTTCATTCTTTCCATTGTGTTAAGACATATACGTATATATACTCGTATTTTCATCAAACAGCGGTATTTTATCCAAAAACATGAACAAAAAATAGAATGTCATAGGTATACCTAAATATTCTTTTAGATTATGTAAAAAATGTTCTTATCGTAAATTAGGTAAGTATATCTACCTAAGTAGTTGTAGTTGTAATTTAAAAAAAATGTAGTGAAACTTGGTATTTGCTTAAATCTCAACTTTGTTTTCGATGATTTGTTGGTAAAATATTATATAATATATATATATATATATATATATATATAGGTACTATTGATTACTTAGAGAAAAAGTTTTTTTAGAAAGATATAAAATTTAGGTACCTACATAACTCATCAAACGATTAGGTATGTGGTCGCCAAACTTTTTAACTTCACGGATTATTAAGAGGATTTTTAGTGTTAATCAGTAGATATTAAATGAGTATATTATAATATAAGTATAATTCACATTTTCTCGCGAGTCACTATAGCGAACCGCGTACCGTCACTTTGGCGACCTCTGCCCTTGATATACATAACTATTATTAACAAGTAGGTACTAATAATTAATTTGTAAAATGTAATTATAAACTTAAGAATCATTACAAATAAAAATTTATCGAAATTCCCCAAAAGAATGGTTGTAAAAAATAATTATTAGCAAAGGATAAAACATATCCTCTTTTCCCGGTATATTTTAATGGATATTTATTAGAAATTTATTACAAAAATGTATCAAAAGATATTTAATAAAGCTTGCATTTTAAAAGGCTTGAAGTTTGCTTGAAGGATTCACAGTTTGTCGCCTTGTAAAAATATCATTATAGTAAGGGAGCGAGAATTTTTCGAGGGTTACACAATTTGTCATTGTCATCGTCATCGTCATGCATTGTCCTGGAGGATATAGAAGAATTGTCAGGGATCATTCGTATATGGTTCAAGCATACACAGTTACACACATACACAAACACATTTTGTATATTATTTTTTGCCATTTATCCGAAGCTTGTCACATTTTACATTATACATTATATATTATGTTTGCATGTATGTGTTTTTCCGGGCGTTTGTTGTTTCAAGTGCACCTCCGGATTGTGTCGTCGACCAATTCCCTTCAACCCCTTAACATACCGTAACAATCAAGCGGCTTTGTGTCCATCGACTGTGGATAGTCTCAAATGTTAACCCTGCAGTTTTTTGAATAATAAAAAAGAATAAATTCAAAACGCTTTGTTCTATTATTTTATGAATACTTAAATTAAACGTTAGGGGCGGAATTATTTGAATATAAAACGGTTATTGGTTTCTCATTTTTCAATAAATATGCTCAAACGAAAAGGAAAAAATTTGATTTTTTCACAGACGCAATAAGTTTACAATAAAATTCGTGTTTCACCAAAAGATGTTTCCATCTCTAAATTGAAATTTGAAATTGTATTATTCATTACTCAAGACATTTTGGGGAATGTTGCCTTGTTATGCAACATAGACAAAGCAGATACTTCAACATCAAAAATATGTTCTAAGTGCTCTTCACTGTCTGTATTTGGTCCAACAAAGTGAAGGATGTTCACATAAAGGTTGAAGTATTTCTCCAATAAAAAGTTATAAATATTAAAATGTATGTGATTTTGCTGAAAATCATTTTTTTTTAAATGCTGCACATAAACAAATTTCATATAAGTATACGAATATCTACACTTATCGTTAGATTAAATATGACTCGTTAACATCACGATTTTAATGTTGAATATTTGAACAAGTAAATTTTCCATTGGTTTTACTTTCCTAAAAAAACTAAATTATCTCTGAATTTCAGTTGCTAAATTATGGGTTTTCAAATACAATTAATTTGTACTGTTAAGAGTATTACGATGTCACTGTAATATAGTCTGCCTAATGTATCATAATATAAGGTATAATAATACTAATAGACGATATAATAATTTGAATCCTGCTTAGAACATCTTTTTATATAAAACGTGATATATATTTTTTTTTAAAGTAATTTGATGCATAATGAATGAAATATTTTAAAAGCTTTTAGGGAAAAATTCATTCCTCTGATTTAGAATCAGTAAAATAAGTATAAAAATGTGAGGTAGCGACTAACGAGTTGATTCATTACGTATAACGTGGTGCTAAAAAGGGTGAAACGAACAACAAATGCAGAACGTTTTTACACTTAAGATTGAATCTTAATGCGAAAAAGCTAGTGGTACAAAGTAAGAGCTTTTCGTCGCGACATTCACATTTGCATTCAGGTACCTACCTACTAGCGAAAAAGCTAAAGCATAGCGACATTTTACCTGTATGTAAATTATATTTCTTGAAGATCATAAATGAAATTTTGAATTAGTTCACTTTATACTACGAGGAAGTAAATAAATTAATACGGAAAAATTTACAAGTATATGTATGTATATAACTATATACATATGTGCGTTTATATTTTTTTGTGTAAGTACATAATTTTCATAATAAATGTTTACTTCCTAAAACGATTCTGGCCGAGTGGCAATTTTTTGGGTGATTGATTTGTAGTGGTGGGCAGATGTGTACTTTTTATATTATATAAAGTAAATTATCGAGAACCTTTCCTATGTACGTAGTACGTAGAATTAAACAAGTAAAAACTAACAATGAAAGGAAAGCTTTGAGTGAAGCGGTCCTGGTGGTGAATAAAAGAAACATAAGTGGGCACTTGAACCAGCAAACTGGAGGAGTAGTTGTCCCCTAGTTGCTCCCTAATACTATGTATTATAAAAAGCGTTTCACCAACCATCATAATAATGTGTGTACGATGGCGAAATGTATTCAGTTAGTTCGTTTTTAGGGTTTCTGACATTATTATATTCGTCTATTATTATTGTATAAGTACACACATAGACACACACATATGAGTTCAAATAAAAAAAAAAATGATGTAAAATCAGTGGCGGATATGATAAAGTTTTGCCATTCAACGAAAGTATAAAGTCTAAATAAAAATTTACGAAAATCTCCCTTATTTCCTTTTCTGTAGAGTAAATAAAGCTTGTTGATCATGATGAGATATAAATCTTTCGTTGTTAAAAATATCGCTTACGACCCTGAACTTTTTAACGTTAAAACCTTAACACATTGCTCATGATGTCTCAACTACTTACACGCTCATTAAGGCTGCTTTTTAAGCTAAACAAAGCATGTCCGAAACCCTTAATACTTTGTAAATACTTCATGTATATTACAAAAAACGTTATATTAAAGTGCAAACCGGCAGAGTATGTAAGTATTTATAATTTTTAATTTTATGTTTTATTTTTCATATTAACAAATCTTTATTTGTAAGTGGAATAAGTATAAGTAGTCATTTTAAATGCATTTAAAAATTAATTTTAATCTTTTTACTTTTTTCGTTTAATTATTTGAATGGTAAAATTAATTTCATTAACAATTCTGGGCATTATTGTTTAACTAATATAAATTTACGAACAGCATCTGACCCTAAATTAAATTAAAATGTATAGGTATGTTTAATGACGTATTGCATTGGTTATTGTATTTTTAAAAATATTGAACAATTTTCATATTTGATAAGTATCTTCTTATTTACTAGGTACCTACCAGAGTAAAAAATGTTGGTGTAAAAACTGTTTGAAATAACGGTGTAATGGATAATATTAGTTGGAAAATATAAAAATGTTAGTTTAGGTTTTTTTGAACACTGATATCTTTCAAACAGTTGATCTGAAGAACTTTGTTCTGAGTACCTTTTTTGTAGAGCGTAAAATTTACTTTAAATTCCTTCTTTCAGATTGTTGTTATGATGAATTGTTCCAAAGTCATAAAGCTCTCTCCATTTTGCTGTAGATAAGTATAAATATGATGTATAAAACGTTAGGGTGCTTAAAATAAAATCTTATGATTGCCAAAAATTGATAGTTATACGTGGTTATACGTATATTAAAACAAAAACTTTGACGTCAAAACGAGCTCTTACCAATATTATGGTTATCTCGATCCATTTTTTTAATTTAGGTAGGTACCGTAGGTACCTAACATTTAAATAACACAGGAAATTTTATTTTTATTTTTGAATTTTTATAACCTTGAAACAATTCATCGTAACAAAAATCTGAAAGAAGAAAAAATCTAAGATAAAGAATAAGAATTAAAAATATATTATTATTTTATTATAAGTACGTAGTTGATTAATAACCTCCAATTGGCTTGAAAAGGAAAGAATAAGATGTAAGGTACTTGCAAGTTTAACAAAATAATAGAATGTTTAAGTTTGGAAAAGTATAGCTGTATCTATAGGTATATGTAAAAGTAACACAATATTTAGGTACTAATGTTATACCTACTTATAGCAAAAAAGCAGAAAAACAAAATTATTTGGTGCTGAGTGAAAAATTTAAAATATTTACCTATTTATATTTGTAGATAAGTATATCTATATCATATTGATTTCCAACATTCACGTAAACCGCAGCTATTTTATAAAAATTGAAAAAAAAAAATTAGTTTTTTCTACTACCTAAGTTTTTTACTTCTTATGTCCCTAGAAGTGTCCTTATATGTGGATATAGGGGAAGTGAGCATAAAACGCGTAGCCCACCCAAAACGGGTAAGCAATCTTACGTTCCTGTATGAAGCATTAGAATTTTGTGCGCGTGCGCGGAGATTTGTCTTACCCTGACGAGCTTTGATCAGCTAAGCTCGAGCGCCGGAATTGTTTAAGACCATAGGCATATTAAATATAAGTATTTTGCTAATTACACTAAAAAACTTCAAGTTAAGTGTTTCATGATTAGTCGAAAATCGTTATAATATTCGTGTTGTTCGTATCATCGTTTTATTTTAGCTTAATATAAGTTTGAAATTTCATGAACACTTTGCCCGATGCTTTATCTGCTATTTAGAGTTTATTTCTACTTTAAAAAAAATAGTGTCTTGGGAAAAACGGGTAGATAGATATAAACAATTTAAAATGAAAAATACACAGAAAAAACCAAAAATGTATTAATGCCTCGTTTGTGGTGATCCGTATGAAGATCCACTTAAGGAAGACTTGGTCGAATGTGGGGATTGTAGAGAATGAGCTCATGAATCTGTATCTACTTCTTATTCTGGCATATAGGACATATTATTGTGATTTGTGCCAAGAATGAAATTCTAAAGAATTTTAGCTTCAATTACTATAAGTTTGTATTTTCTAGTTGATATCTAATTGTAATGATTATTGTGCTATAGTATAATATTAACATATTTGATCTCTATAATAATAGATAACTCTAAAAGTCTGATTAAATTATATAAAAATTGTATAAAATTAGTCTTATAAATTAATGTTAATCTCTATCGACTAAATAGCCAATAAATGTTGAGACTCATTAATTAAATACCATTAAATGAGTAATATTAATACTTTATTTTTATATAAAACGAAAAAAAATTGATTCATGACTCATTACAGTAAAAAAAAAGACGTTAACCCGTTTTGCCCAAGGTAGTTACTTACCCGTTTTAGGCTTATGACATAAAATGTGTTCAAATCGTGTTTTATTTCAAAGTTTAATTATTATACTTATATACTATAAAATAAATCAACCTACCATATATGATAGATATAATACGAATGTTACAGTTTTTTTTCCTTCGCGCTTAGCTTACCCGTTTTGGGCTCACTTCCCCTACCTAGGTAGTGAGTTATGACTAAAATTTAAATCATTTAAAACCTATAGGTATAGGTAGTTTAACTATAATAATATCATAGACAGATTGCATTTGAAAAAAAAATACATATACCTATCTATCCCTACGCATTTTACAATGTAATCATAATTACTGATGCACATACATAAATGGTGGATAAGAGCGTTTCATTGTTCCCGTTTAAGTGGCCATAGTGATTGCCATATGCTACATTTGAAAAGTTGAACAGTAATAAAATGTCAGTACGTATGTACTTAGTAAATGTAGGTAGGTAGTACAAGCATATGTACTGGCAAAAACTAATACCAATATGTTATGAAGGTACATAAACTCGTAGATATACACTTACATAAATAGATGGGCACAAGGACAAAAATGCAAATGAATGTAAATACTAATATAAATGCAAATCTTCATATAAATGCATTTATATAGCCACGTAACTACTATTTGTATCACATTTGTAACATACATTTTCTTGTACCTATATATAGATACCTAACTATTATTTTAAAAATAATAGAAAATAAAAACATTGTGAAACTGGGAATAATAAAAATAAAATATGTCACAAAGCAATTGCCCATGCCGAAATGAGTATTTTATTCTCTAAAGCTGTACCTACCTATATACATATACAATACACAGATAGGTATCTATTAAAATGCACTCGTACATCAAAAAAAGAAAAGAGAAATAAGCATTGATTGTGAAGATAAGGGTATAGTAGAAGTATAAATTAAAACTTGTTGCAACATTGATTTTTATACCTCAACTTTTAATGGGAAATATTTATGTGGTTAGGTAGCTAATATAATTAGGATCTTCTTAATATTTTCAGTATCTATAGATAGGTAAGTACCTATTTTGCTTATTAATGATATAGTTTTAACGCGTAATGAAAATGCATATACCTACCTCTGTATTTATGTATATCTACTCGTATACAAAATACCTAAGTAAAACCTAGGTAGGTATCTAAGTACCTACTCTCTTAAATCGAAATAGTGACTTTCGACTATCAAATAGTGACTATTTACTATTTAGTAGTGAAAAGTATACCACTATTTGAATTTAGTGGTAGATATACTCTGCTCTGCAAAAATAGTGAATAGTCACTAAAGTCTATATTTCTATTTAAGAGAATTAATATATGTAGAGAAATAATTAAACCGAGTAATATGTAGGTATAGGTACACTTTTTATACTTATTGTTAGATATATCTACACGATACAAAATTCTATCCATTCAAATAGACAAAATTAAAAAACAAATATGTTGTTATTTATTTACTGAGGTAATAAAAAAAAAACTCATTGTAAATATAAAAATCTGATTAATATCTACTATTGAAAAAGTTAATTAAAAATTTAATTTTTCACTTAAATCTAGCTAAAACATGTACCTACAATGTGTTCCTATCTAGATTTACATAAATATGCTATAATAGGTAGGTACCTACCTATCTATATGCAAATAAAATTTATAATTTATATTTGGGCAGATTTTATATTATTTTAAAAGCAAATACTTATCATATACACTGTAGTTATAAAATATACAATTTTTAAAAACCAATGATGATTCCTCTTAAGCTTTATTGAAACATTTGCAAAAAAAAAAAAAAAAAAAAAAAACTAAATTTTTAACAGAGCAACTAGGTGTGAAATTAAATTTTGTTGGATAGTTTTATTCACTATTATGACAATCAAAATGGCCTTTTCATAAGCGAGCCAATACAAAATATTACCACAATATATCAAAGTAACTATTGGATATATCATATACCACCATAGGCTCAATAAGCATTCTCATTGGATGAAAAATGACGCATGAGTACTACAACAAAAATACTTCGTAAAGCTTTGGTGAATTGTTTGAGGGAAATGAAGAACCAGTTCTTGGAGATTGTTGCACGAGAACGGAACTCACAGCAATAGGCGTTGGGAAATAAATTGTTTTTATATATCTAACTAACTATGTTATACTTGCTCTTCGTTAGTATCTAATGAAAATTATTACAATTATTAACATATTATATGTACCCATTCATGTATGAATATTTATTAAAGTAAAAAATATTATTAATCGTATTCATTTTTTTTTATCATTTTATATTGAAAACTTTCATCTTAATAACTTTACATTAAGTTTGGGTTTTACTGCATTTTATTTTTCCCAATTCTTCAAAAATAAATTGATTAACTTTTTAACGAAAATAATACCTGTTGATTATATAATTAACAACGCTGATGGTTATGGGAAACCTGTACCTACATCAGATCAAAATTATCGTTGTAATAGTCATGTAGGTACCTATACTAACAAAAATTACAGCAATAAATATTATTATTATAACTTTACATCCAACAACTACCTAAAAACATGTTAGTTGAAACAATTTTATTTTTACGATTGTAAGGTCTACATTAAGGATGGCCAATCTACGGTTCATCGTGGATTTTATTTGCCCCGCAAGATATAGGTAGGTAGGTATAGGTACATGCAATTTTTATAATGTCAAAAGTAGTGAAAATCAATGTAAAAGAAATACCTATATACCTATGTGTAGATATTTTTGTACCTTCTCATAAATTAACTCTCGAAATTATGAGGAACAATATTTTATATTTTAAAATAATATTTTTGCAAATAAAGAGAGATATTGCCTATACCTGTTCTGGTGTGGATTTAAGGTACTTAATTATATTTACATACGTATGCAATTAAGATAATAAGCACAATATTAATCACATTATATAAACTCAGTTATCTATACTCTATAGAGAAGTGTCATAACTAAGAACTTACCTATAGTACCATGAAATGAAGGATCTATGAATACTCTCTTAAATCGAAATAGTGACTTTCGACTACAAATAGTGACTATTCACTATTTTATAGTGAAAAGTATACCACTATTTGTAGTATACCACACCTTTTCACTACAAAATAGTGAATAGTCACTATTTGTAGTCGAAAGTCACTATTTTGATTTAAAAGAGTAGGGATTTCTCAAATCAAGTACTTAGTTGAACATTTTGTGCAATGAATTGGGCTTAGGGTTTAAGTTCGAAATAACTTGCAAATTCTGCAAAACTTGGTATGATATTTAAATATTAAATTGTACTTAAGTTTGACTTTATTTTAAGCCTTTAAGTCTAGGATAAAGTTTGATAATCAAGTCAAATAGTGAATCCCTCAATTTGAAAAACAGAACATTGCGGTTATAAAATATTTTTTCCCAACATAACAAAATTATTACGAATGCATAGGTAGCTAGTCATAAATCATATATACCTAGATATACCTATACTAAATTATGTTGGTGGCTCATAATCTACATAGGTTTTTTGCTATTTAACAGCTGTTAATTACAAAATTACCCAGGTACTTATAACTAGGTATTATATTTTGGTACCATATTACTTTTAATATTTTTTTTATTAAATTTATGTTTAAATGCATAAGTAAAACTTGATTCTGTAACTTATGTTAGAATAAGTAATACTGGTTAATATTATTATAGGTACATATATAGATAAGTATATGAAATATTAGCGGTAATAATTGTATACAATATAAACATATTTTCATATTATGCTTCATATATAGGTATACGCATTCGAAAAATAAGTTCTCATAAGAAAATATGACTTCAGCATTGCAGATCACCGCCACCCTTAAACACAGTATTGAGCAACGGAACCCACACGGAAATTTCCATCTTGATTAGATCTGAATAAAGGGCAAAGTCAACCAATTAAGCACGGAGACATGATTTCTCCAATACCTCTAGTGGTGGTCGCCAACTCTGTCATTGCCGTCGTCTAAAATCATGTGGGACGCGCTCATGCGTGTGGTCACCGCTGACAACCCCCTAAGGTAGGACTCACACTTTACCCTTACTAACGTCGTATTATATTAAAAAGTCATGTCAATCAAATATTCTCAGATCGAAAGATCGTGGTTTAATGAGAAAATGTTGACGGAATGTTCACCTTTTTGCAGTTTTTCAAGTATAATGAACAATTTCTAAATGCCCAATACAAATGTTGAATAAAGAACAAACATAAATACAATTGCTATTATGCAATGAGTAACTTGTCGTTTATGGAGAGAAAAAAATTGTACGAAATTTGTACAAGACTTTCTCACAATCGCATCTCTTTGAATTGGTGAAATTAGTGATACTGAAATCGTTTGTATTTATACTTATGTAAAGAACGTATATATAGGTACATACTTCATATACCTACCTTTACCTTACATTACCAATGTATAATAATCTCATGGCTGTTCACAGTGGGACTTTTTGTCTGTACAATAAAAGCTATATCACAATTAAAGAAAATTTTACGTGTTCCTTTAGTAGAAAATGTACTTGAAAAAACAAATGGCATTACGACAATTTTACCACCAAGCTATTGGATTTTAAACAATAGCCTTGTTCAAAGCCCCAACTATCAACCAATTGACATATAAATTTCACTGAATGAACTTTATGAACTTGGCCGATTTTCGACGAGTCAAGTATGTACTTGATCTATAGGTACTCTTTGATTGTGAAGAGTTTGAACGTTCGACCGACTACTGGGGCTGGAGCTTACGATAACGACGGACAGACGGTTATACGTCTGGTGTTTAATAAAACATTATTATTGAACGCGTTTGCCATTAAGAAATGCAAAATAAAAGACATACAATTTGAAATTTTCTGTTAAATAGGTACTTCAGAATGCAATGAAGCTATCAACATTTTTTGTTATTTCTATATGTCTTAAAATGTATAGGTAATAGAATTATAAAACTCCGCACGACGAATTCTGGAATAACGAATTTTTTAACATTTAGATTTGGTGAGAATATTGTTTCTCGTTACTTTCTAACAATTAAAATACGATTAGGTACCTACGTACATATTATTAGTAGGTACTATGGATATAAAATTTGTTTAAGAAACAATATGCAAATAAAATCGCATCAGTAGGTAGGATTATAACATCTTTACGTTTTTTGTTTGTTAATGAACTTAAGTCTGGAATAAGTTATAGGCACTTCCGGCACTTCTGCCAATAAAAATTGACTAGCGAAATAGTTATCTGCCAAATGTAAAAATTTGAAATCTTTTTTTATTATTATTATTAATGTTTCAAGTCATTTTATAACAACTTAGGTCATTAATGACTTTAAAATTGTGTTTATGTGATATGTTGACTTTGTGACTATATTAAGTCGTACATATTGGATTTTTTGATATATTCTAATGTTGAAATCTTTTTATATTGTGGTACAAAATAATAGGATTATTGTTTGATTATATCGACGTTGGTGTATATAAGATATTTTAGTCTAATTATTATTAAAGAAATATTAACTGTTTTATTTTAACTTACCTTTATCTAACAACCTGAAAACTAAAACGTAGGTACGTATAAGGCGTACTTTCCGACTAATTACATCTCTCAAACTCATCAATATCTAAAATTTGAAAAGTTAAACGAAAATACAAACAACACGCATTTGAATACGTACATCATAAAGTGAGAAGTTCGCTTGAGTTACAAATTGGGTTTGTAAAAAACCGTATTATTGTTAAAACCGGTTTTTCGTTTTTTTTCCTATTTAAAACCCCTTAAACCTTGTTAACCAGTTAAACACGGGCTATTAAGAAAATTAAATCAATAGATAAAAAAATTACCCCACTCTTATTGTATTTATTTACAAAAGAGCACCATCAAATAATGATTTTTTTATATTTTTAATTCAACTTTGTTACATAAGTTCATTTGCAAATTTCAAAATTTAATAAAACTGATAAAAAAATGTTAAAGAGTAATTTTACTCTTTTTTCGAAAGGAAATAGTATTTTAGAAATACTAATTAACAGTGGTTTAACAGTGATTAAGGCATTTAAAAGTAATTCTAAGTTGCTCGTTCTTTTCCAATTTTTTTGAGTTGTTGATGCATCATTTCTATTTCATTCACATGTAGATATTATTTGAATCTCACTATCTTCACCATCCAAACTTTCTGGTTCTGATTCAATTTGAAACATTCTTTCTAATAATCGCCTGCCAAAGTTAAACATTTCTGATTTTGACAAATATGGCAAAGAAACTTGCGGTTAAATAATTGATTTAGTTTTTGCATAGTTTGGGTCTTTTGAATAGGTACTTCGTCAAAGACACTAAATTAATATTTCTACGCTCAAGCACCATTTGTTTTAGTAGAAAAATTTCCATTTAAAATACTTTATTTATTGTTTTCTTTTGTAAAATTCATGTTAAATAATATAAAATACAGTTAAAAAGAAACGATTATTTTTATAGAATAACCGGGTTTTCGGTTTTTGATTTTTTACTAAAGCCCCGGTTTTAACTAGTGATGTTAAAAAATAATCGATTTTTATTTAAATCGATTATTATTTTCTAATAATCGATTTTTTATAATCGATTTTCATAGTAATATAAATCGATTTTTAAATAATCGATTATATAAATTACGCGTTTAAATCGATTTTCATAAACAGCGCAAACTTAAATGCAAACTAGCTGTAACGGTTTTTTTCATTCTTGTCATTTAAATATAATAGAAATTCATTCAAATATTTGATTGTTAAATTTAAAATTCATTATTAAAAGATTGATATCGAAAACAGTTTTTGAGGAAATAAGGTTGTAATTTTGTTAGGATGCTCATCATTTCATTTTTATTATAATAAAACGTTTAATGGTACTGAAATTGTGTATCAATAAATCATATTTGCCTTATTCCTTACCTTGAAAGTTTAATGGAAGATTCGCTTTAATTTTTAGTTTTGAATTGGTTATTTTTTTATTCATATCATTTTATTTGATTTTTAATCTGATAAATTGTTAGTATGAATCTCTTAGGTTTCATCATTATTGGAATATGAAAAGCAAGTAGAATTTTAAATAATAGAAAAAATCGATTTTTTTTTATTAAAATCGATTAATATTGAATAAAGAAAAATCGATTTTTTTCCATTAATCTCACATTCCTAGTTTTAACCGGTTTGCAAACCCCTACAAACAAAAACAATGGAACGATATATTGCTGTTCGTATACGGAAATGCATGAAAACGAGCGTCCTGTATGTAGCTTGTAACGAACCTTTAATAAGTTAAACTATCTGTACCTACACTGTACACATTACCAACTACCAAAACTAATTTTCAAACAAACTGAAATTGAAACATTGAAGTAAAAAAAAATGAAAGCTGCGAAAGTTTAATTTCTGAGAAAATTTGGAAGGACTTTTTTTCAAAAATCCTATACTAAGTGGATAAAAAAGGAATTTGAATATTAAATTCTTTATTCTAAGTTTAATTTTCAAATTTATTCTTAAAAATTGACGTTAATTGGTTTTTATTAAAGTAAAGCGTAAAAATTTAATAATCCGGAGTTAACATTTTAAAATTGTTCACTTAAGGGTCGAAAAAGTATCTATTAACATTTTGAAAAGATTTCCAGAACCATATTATATGTAACTGAACCTATAATACTAGTTGTTATGTATAACTGATGAGTTTTTCTCAATTTATTTATACTATAGGTAGCCATAGGTACGTTCAAGTAATTTTTAATTGGGAACTCCTCTTTCACGGATTTTTTCTGCTGTTAATAATTATCGTTAGTTCGCAGATTTTGATCGCTTCTAAGTTTTTTCTATGGAGTGGTCAAATATTAGAATATTATCAAAATCGTTTGAACACAAAAACTTTTTGTTGATTTTATACCTACTCCTTTGTATTGTTGCAAAACGTAATAGTAGATACATAATAAGTTTATTTTCTTTTTCTGTTTTCACGGGCACACTCCTTTAGATTTATTATCTTACGATAGAATTGTGCTTCGATTTTATCAAAATTGTTCAATTTTGAAACCTTTTGAACGAATTAAAAATATTATGTCTATAACAGGGGTGACCAACCAGTAGATACATAATAAGTTTATTTTCTTTTTCTGTTTTCACGGGCACACTCCTTTAGATTTATTATCTTACGATAGAATTGTGCTTCGATTTTATCAAAATTGTTCAATTTTGAAACCTTTTGAACGAATTAAAAATATTATGTCTATAACAGGGGTGACCAACCCAAATGATTTTGCGTGTCACTTTGGAATTACATCATAACTCCGCGCGTCGCATATAAAATTGTATACTCCATATCAGATTTAGACCCATTACAGACATTTTTTATAGTGAAAAATTAAAAAACAAGTATTTATTATTGTGTTTAACATACCTACCTAATAATAACAATATTTCTTTACTAAATATGGTTAATATATGTATGTTGTCAAGTACGATACATTTCACCGACTGGAAAAATAATGCCTCAGGTTGAGCACGCACCCCTGGTCTATAGCATGAATGCATTTTTGAAAAATTTAATCGTTAAAAAATTCGAAGGGAATTTTTACGACGTTCGTGTTAATTTTAATACTTACGAATTATTTTTCATTTAACTAAACTGAAAAATAAACTTTGTTTCAATCTGCATTTTTATTCCAATTGCACCTGTTCATCATCAAATTTGAATATTAAATGGCTAGAAAATAAATACACTTATAATTGTACTTTATAATATTTTTTATTTCTCCAAATAAATTGATATTCTTTGTCTACAAATAAACATTTGTATGTTTAATAATTCACACGATAAAATTCAGTGTTACATGGAATAAAATAACTGTAAAAATTGTTTTACTAGTTTATTTTATGTGAATTGAAATATTTAAATAAAATATATAAAAGTTTCGCCTTTTTTAAAAAATACATATAAACTTTTCATTGAATGAAAGAATGGTTGAACTACCTTCTATCGCTTCGATGTGAACTGCTTCTATTTCCTCCGAAATCCGATGAATAGTTGCGTGTATCAGTTCGATTATTTCGTCCATAATTTGACTGATTACCACCTCTGTTTTGATTATTGTATCCATGGAACGTAGTATTGTAACCCCCGGAACCACGTTGGTTATAACTATTTAATGAACCTGAGTTATAACCCCTTGACGAGTTATTATAATCGCGATTTGACTGTGAAGAGTATCCAGAATTATATCCAGATCTTTCTCGGCCATCTTCCTGATGTGAACGTTGGTTATTGTGGCTATAACCTGCACGTGAATTATCTCGTTGATTATTTCCATCGCTCCATCGGCTTGTACGATAACTAGGTTGCGAATGATCGTTTTGATCTGCCAAAATAAATAAATATTTAGTTATTTAGAATACCTAGTTCAAAAATGCAATTTTAATTTTATATACAACTTCCATAAACAATTAATTATGAACAATCTACGTATAAAAATCAATATTAATATCTTTGTAACCATAACAAGTAAAACGTATAAGTTTAAAGCCTTGCAATCGCCGTATTTTTTGGATAAGACGCACCTAAAATTTATAAGATAATTTTTCGAAAAATATTTTTTTATGTTACTTTTGGATTATAGTTTTTCTTTATTGTTACCTTAAATTTAAAGATGATTTTTTGAAATATAATATTAATGTTACCTTCGGACCATAGGGCGTACCCAAAATTTGAGTCCATTTTCTATGTAAAAAATAACGTCTTATAGTTCAAAAATACAGTGATTATTTTTTTAAAATGAGGTACCAATTTAAAGAAAAATATTACCACCTCCAGATAAATGTTATTTCGATCATCAAATGTTAATAAAAGATATTGAAAATGCACGATTCAGCTAGGGATTCATTAAGTGAAATAATTGGCTGGCTATATTATGAAATGAATTAAAAGCTATGGCTTTAAAATGAAATAATTTTAGAAGTCAGTACTTGAACTGCCTGGATATATAAATACTGACATTTATCTTAAATTTAATTGAATTTAAGTCAAGTAGCTTGAAAATCAAGTCAAGCAGTGAATCTTTAGACTCAGCTAAAGTCTTACGTAACAGAACATTCAATTAGATTTTTCGTCAATTTATACGAAAACTATCACAAATCAGTCAAATTAATACATGTTAATGGTAATTATTATAATAATAACAGAGGCTACTTAAATGAAGTCATATTGAAAGCACCTTGTTTGTATTATTAATTTGAGTAAATTAAACATTTTTCGTTTTCTTTATATTTTATTTTTCTTCAATTTTCAATCAAAAATTCAATATTTAAAAATAAATCATCGCAAAGCACAACTATTGACTAGGACCTACTATTGACTAGTTAATAATTTTGTATTGTTTAACATTCTCAAATAGGTACATAAGGTAAAGTACCCAGTACTTGAACACTGGCAAAAATGGACCCAGTACTTGAACAGATTTTTAAACTTGCTCTAAAACAAAATCTAAAGACTCATTATAAGTAATATGTGTATGTAATGATTATTTATTGGTTCAGTTATCGATTTTAGCGATATTTTTTCTTTATAAATTGAAATAATAATATTTTTGTCACATTGAAAGTTGACACATAAAGAATAGCCGATAGTGGCTCCTTTTTTCATGAAAAAGGTACTCAACCGTAAACTGATCAATCAGTAAAAAAAACTGTTTATTATTATTGTAAGTAAAAAAATTAGTGCCAACAAATGAAATAGTCCTTCCTAAACATCCTAGAATTTTTGCAAAGCTAAAAAATATAATTTTTATATTTAATTTTTTTCGTCTAACTATACCTCCCAATGTTTAAAGCGGTACCCAAAACTTGAACAAGATATTTAAGTATTAGGTATATGCAATTCTAATGGAAGCTGTAGATGAACAGCGTGACAAGTGTTCTAGTGCAGTAATAATAAATTCCATTTAATTGTTTTCTTTTTAAAAAAAAGTATAAAAATATACATATATAGTGATTATATTATTAAAAACTGCAGTAATTCCAAAAAATTTTCAGTGCAAACTTATTTATTTGCCCGAAATAAAATATTATTGAATTCAAACCAATAAAAGTTGATACCAAAGGTAAGATAAACATTGTGACTAATATTTACTTGTTAATCAACAATATAATCCGATAAAATTAATAAAATTATAGTAAAGTTCTAGTTTAGACACCCCGAGATTTACATTGTTGGTGTACATTATTAATACCGCGAAGTTTTACAGAAAACCAAATATCTTAAATGTGTAAAACTTTGAGATGTCACTATTATTATATATTTTTATATAAAACATAATATAATATAACATTTACATTAAATAAAATTGAAAATTCCTATGTAGGTAGAGGTACATAAAAAATGTAAGGTTATGTCTAAATCTTGGGGTGTCTATAACGGAATTTTATCCATAACCCAAATAACAGTTCATATTTTTATTTTTTTTTATGGGTAATATTAATCAATTTGTTGATAATAATCGTTTACAACAATGAAAAACTAATTTTTCGAATGTATTTCATACTTGTTCAACTACTACTCCCGGGGCGTTCAACTACTGCAGCAAGTCAAAATAGCTTGTTCAACTACTGGTGCATTTGATGTATATTTTCAAAACTTTGTAAAAATATGATAATTTTATAATTTATTACTTTCTGTTTGGTTTTATCTTAAAAAAATATCTATATTTTCATAAACAACCTTTCTTTGATCAATTTATTCGTATTTTGTTTGTTTAAATTAGAGGTAAATAGGTTTTGTTTTGAAACCCGTTCAACTACTGGGTACTTTACCTTATTTATTTCAAATGATACATAGGGAGTAGGAAGTATTTTGCTTAAAACAAAATGTTTAATGAATATTTGCTACCTGATAATTTACGCTCCATTGTTTATAACATACATAGAAATCGCAAGAGAATTGATGTTTTAGGGTTGGAGACACAATAGACTACTGATTGCAACCAACACTTACGTACTTCACCTCCAAACATCATCACTACCATCAAACATCGTTGTTAAGTACCTACCTAAAAATCATTAAGGCTGATACACCATCCACATACTCGATTTCAATTGAAATTTAAAATTTTATGAACTAAACCTAGCGAACTAATTCGAATGAAACACCCCTTTGTTTTGAATTAATGAGATTGTTTTATTGCGTATAATGAGGAAATAATTTAGAACAATGAATCATTGTTACATTTGCGGAACATAACAAATTGTCAATTTCTATATGTGTGATGCAAAAAATTGTTTGAGTTTAAGAAAACTGGCCAAGTGCGTGCTACACCACGCCCAAAAAGATTTTCGTTGTTGAGACAACATTTCATAATTAAAATATATTTTGCAAAAAATGCATTTTTGCATGCGTTTAGTTATATTCCAAAAAAGTGTACGAGTAGTTAATCAATTTGGTATTTAGATAATAACTAGATGCACACACTGCTGACCGCTTAAAAATGTTTAGGAGAAAAAACAAAATGATAACAAACAACAGAAAATTCATTAGAATGTTCCTTAGTTAAGGGGGTATTCTAGTCTAGAGGCCTGAATTTCAAGCGTTTTTTGGCAATTGATTAAAAAAAGCATTTGATATTTTTACTATACATTTTTTTATCATTTGCTAACACAAAATTAATTTCAAAACAAAAAAAAATTTTTCATTGAGTTATACGACTTTGAGGTAGAGGGGAAAAAAAAAGACCGTGTCCTCGTCGCCATGATTTCTACCCTTGTGGTCATTTGAAAAATTAAACAATGATGGATTCTTGATAAGTACAAATGTCGCTATCGCATGAACCTCCAAAACTGAAAAAAAAATTTTTTTATAAAATGGCGGCTACTCAAAAATAAAGGTCGATTTTTTCACTCATTTTTTAACTTTGTCGAATTTTTAAAAAATACTACAAATTTAAAATTTTCATTTTTTGTTGGTTCATGCGATAGAGAGATATTTAAAGAATGTTCATGACAAATTTCAAGTAAATCGGCTGATTAGAACTTGAGATATTATGACGACCGCATCGAAAAAAGTAGTTTCGAGAAAAACGCGTTTAAAGTTTTACGTTAAGTCTCAACCGGTCTAGTTGCCGCGACACTAAAACGGCTATAACTTTGGAAATAATTTGAATTTTGAAAAATCCTTTTAGGAAGATATTTTTGAATATATAAACTATCGGATTATGAAAAAAAAATTTTTCGATTTTTTCAAAATTCTAGACTAGAATACCCCTTTAAAACTTAATCTACTGTTAAAATTTTAAGACGATTGATTACTTCTTTCAATTTGTATTTTAACATGTGTTCTTACAAAGATTTGTACACTCAATATAGATTAAATTTATTTAAACTTATGTTGAAAAAGATAAAAAGGGTTTCAACATTTTAAGTTATATCACTTGAAGTAGGTATATAAAACAATTTTGCAAAATTTGATTAGCATTTAAGGCACAGTTGTTGAGAAAAAAAATTAAATATAAATCTAAAACCTGATCTAACTGGTATATTCACCGTCAAAAGTATATAACTTTTTCGTTTTATGAGTTTTTTTCTTATTTAAATTAAGATTAAGGTATTTTATATATTTCTTGTATTATATTGAATATATTATATTTATATGTATTTACTTCGCTACAGGTTAGAAATAGTAGATGTCCATGAATTATTTCTGTTTAGTAAATACTTTTCGTCTCGATTGTATCTCCTATACATCCTTAAATATTCATTAGATAAATAAGTTTTTGAACATTTCGTCAAACTTCTTCATTTGAACGATTAAGTTCATTTGTTTAAAATATAACGTTTTCTGAAATAATTATTGTTTTTACCGGTGAGCTTTTTTATACTAAATAGCATAAGATTAGAATTATTAATTGAGAAATCTTTAATACCAAAAACTACAAAAAGTACCTATATTTTATTCATAATAATTAATCCAGGAAAAGTTTTTTAATGTTCTAGAATTTAACGTTTTTTTTTTTCAGAATTTTTAATCGTAAACTTGAAAAAAAAAAACATATGGTGGCAGAATTGTTTCGATTCTAGTAAATAACTTAGAAACTATTGATTAAATAAAAATAGCGGTTTATTTCCTAAAGACACCTATCCGAAGATACCTTACTTGATTTTATGAACGGATTTTTTTAGATATATAGATGAGGTAACATCTTTAATAATTATATTTGTAATCTTATTTCACTGTATAGCGGCACATAGGAGGTATCTATCTTTTAAATTGCATGTTCTTAGAGCAAATGGTTTTTGAGTAAAATGGCTATGACGGGTACACAAATGTATGGACAGGGCGAATCTAGTAAACGGAAATCAAAAAAATAAAAAAAAACAAATATCAAAGTAACAATACATTTTGTATTGATAAAACTTGTGAAATAATTATAAATTGATTACGCATTTAACGGTATTGAGAAAAAAACGATGAGCAGTAGGTAGTCGTTTCCATAGTAATGGAACATAGACAAGAGCACTTGAAAATGTGTCTCCTGGTCGTTACTAGTGGTGGTTGTGATGATGTCGCTGAGTCAGGAGTCACTACGACCGACGGGAAAAATTTCAGAGAACATCTAGCGGATTGTTGAGAGAGAGACTACCAAATATCTGGCTGTCACGGCAGTACGTTTGTAAGCCTTGTATGTTAGTGCATCATAAGGGTGCTTGTAAAGGACTGAAAAGGTCAAGAGAATGTTTTTTCCTTTCAAATTTTCTTCCCGTATTTCACAATTTAATAATTCTAAAATTAGAAATAGTTCATCTTAACTTTACGTTACAAACAAAACATTTTTTATAACATTCAGAAAAATTGTTTAGTTATTTAAATAAATGACATTAATAGCAATAACGAATAGTTTTGAAAAAAAATCTATATAAGTAGTACTTGTATATAAAATTAAATGTTTGCAATGTATGTATCTAATGTATCTATGTAAATTGTAATGTACCCGAGAGTTGTAATGAGAGAACATCCCAGAAATGTTTACTGAATTTTCTGCACATTGTTTAGATTCTATTTGTTATTAGAACCATTACATTGTTCACAATAGCGTTTACGATTTACATTAACTAAGTAAATATTTCAATTAGTCATACGCAATTTTTAATCTCGTAGCATACAATTTTTTTAAGTTATATACAAAATCATTGAAATGCGATCTGAAATTCTGTTTATATTGATTTTTATTGTAAATTTTTCTTATACGTTAGAAAATAAATTTCACTAGATTGGCTTAAAATTATAATTGACGGAAAAACGCCACCACGACACGAAATTGGTGTAAGAACAAAAAAAAAAAAGAATTGATTGTAATAAGCTCTTTCAGATCGAATTCATATTGATTTCACTTCGAATTTCAATATTCATTATTTAAACATTTCAGTCGTAAATTAGGGGTAATAACACAGCCACACAAAAAAATAAAAAGTATCTGACCCAGAGTTAATTTTTATCCAGCACCCTTCAAGTTTTAGATAATCGCTGTAACACTTCACTACCACAAATATCCGATCCAAAGATTTTCTGAAAACTGAATAGTGCTGAAGAAAAACTGATCACCGGCTTGTACTCAGCATTCAAGAATACACCGAAAACCACATGTACCACATGTGAATTAAAAGCGATGAACAATTTCCTCAATTTTTAGAAAATTTAAGTGTGCTGGTGAAAAACTAATCACGGAACCGTACTAAGCGTAAAAAAAACACAGGAAACGATATGTCGCATCTCTGGGTCAGAAACTTTTTTTTCGGTGTGACAGTGAAGTTTTTTCGTGATTTTCAGAAAATTGAAAGGTGTTGTAGAAAAACTGACCATCAATTCTAGAGAAAGTGTGAAAATATACACCGGAAACCGTATATCACATCTCTGGGTGAGATACTTCTTATTTTTGTGTGTGGCTGTGTACTTAAATGAAATAAGACGGGGTTGTAAAAGTAGAACACAAGTGAGAAAACGTAGGCATGTAACACCGGAATTAATATTCAATTTTTTTCTCTAATTTATTTAATTCATAAAGCTTTATTTATTAACACAAATAAAATCTACACTCTGTCTGTTTATGTGCCTATTGATTAGGGTAAGTCTAGCGGTTCTATTAGCGTTAAAAAAATATTCAAGAATCCAATACATATATGTTATAATTTCTATGCAATTTTTAAATAATAAAATTACAATATTAAGAATGTCGAATGTCATAAATGGACACAGTATACAACGTTATTAATAACAAATTATAATTCTGTTATAAGGAAGATTTGATTATTTAATCCACAGAATCACGCCTTGCTGCTACTTTACTTAACTTTAAACAAATTCATATACACCCGTTGATATTTTATAAAGGTAAAGTGTAAAATTGAATTCAACAAAGTGAAAGGGGGAAAATTATATACGATGTCTGATACACCAGATAATTTGGACAAGATGGACATGAACCGGAAATCAGAGTTCTTGGTCAAGCGTGAAATAGCTTTTGCATTTGTGTTTGACATATTCGCTTACGGATAAACTTTTAAAAATCAATTCAAGTTTATACGCTTTCAAGTAGTTCAAGTAAAAAATCATATGAAAAGAAAAACCAGATCGATAAAAGAATACACTTCTATTTTATTTTTAAAGAATATTTACAAATAAGGAAGTGATCTATTAAAACTTAACAAATAAGTAAATTGATTGAAAAATTGATTGTGACATATCTTCCAATCCATTATAACATCCGTTTGTGATAATATTTATTTTCAAATAAGTAAATGTTTATGTTAAAACCTGTAATTATTTTTATTATTAAAACTATATTTTACTTTGTTGCCTAGCTCCGTTTTGTGCGTTTTAATAATATAATTACATATTATTATATTATGTACCTGATAACAAGCTATTCAAATCGGTCACTTTGTAAATGTAACCACGCTTGACCGGCTTTACAACTTCATTTTTATTTCAAGTTTTATACATTAAGTTACAAAACATTGTCGTGTTATTATATAAAGTGTAGCTTTTGTAACAGAAGCTAAAATAGTCGTATTTAAAGATTTTAAAGTACAATTTCATTACCATATACATAAAATTTTATGAAATTTTTTTTAATATCAAATATTTTGTACAAAAATTAAGTTTGGAAGATTTCGAAGGTACGAAGGGAGTTATTATACACCTGTGAGTTTTAGGATAATACTAAAGTGAGGATTTGTATTCAACTTAATCTGATTTAAAACCGCCTCTTAACAATGAGCTAAGTAGCCCAGAAGTCCGTCATACACAGAAAGAGTAGCCATTCTTCAACAGATATATTTTTTTCTTTGTATTGTATATTATGCCCATTTTTTGTTGAAATCATCTAATTCATACAAATAAAATACGTTGCAAATGTACTTCATATTTCTATAAAATTAAACTTTTTGATCATTTTTGATGAGGGATCCTTTATGTGGTGAAATTTTCTGCATTAAATTTGAAGTTTTTTTTTTTCAGAAATTGCATTTGAAAGAGTACTTGAAATATTTTTGTATTACACCTTAATGTATACATGTTGTGGGTTGATTTTATTGTATTGATATAGGTATATAAATATTATATAGATATTATATATAGATATGGTTAAGCACTTAAAGTGGTGGTTTATTCAATTAAAGTGTAGTTTAGTTTCCAGTTCGATTCACTCTATATAATGTTTAAAAAAGAAATCCGAAAGATTGTTGGACTTTCTTTTAATCCTAATATTTTTTAATAAAAATTTCCCAAGTAATTTTGTTGAAAATTTGGATTCATACCCCAAATATTTTCTAAGCACGAAATATGTATATTCAGATCACATTAAGTTGAAGTTACAACCATTTATGTCACATATTGTCACAAAACTCCATAATCTTTCTTTTTTGTTTATTTTTTTTTTTTTCATATTAGGAATACAAGTTTGCTTCCCGTTTTTTAAATTTTAAGCATTATTGTAAAAACTGATTATATATTTATGTTTCAAAGTAGTAGCCATCGTTTGTCATTACTTTCTCCCATCTTTCCAGCAGCAATCGGATCCTGCGTAGATAGAACTGGGCATCTTTTGAAGCGATCCACGAATCGATCCAATTTTGGACTTTTTCATAAGACCAGAAGTGTTAGTCCTTCAGGCCGCGTGCATCGATCGAAATAGGTGATAATCAAAGTGAAAAACGTCTGGAGAATATGGGGGGAGCTTCCTATTTCAACGTTTCTAAGTACGTTTAGACAACTTTTGGAACATGAGGCCGAGCATAGTCATGTTGCAAAATAACTTCTTCGTGTCTTTCGAGGTATTGTGGCCGTTTTTCTTTCAACGCTCGGCTCAAACATATTAATTGCGTTCGATAACGATTCCCTGTGATGGTTTCAGACGTTTTTAGCAGCTCATACTACACGAAGCTGGTCCCACCAAATACAGAAAATGCTCTTAGAACTGTGGATATTCGGTTTATCCGTCGGCGCACAAGCGTGGCCGGGATATTCCCATGATTTTCGGCGCTTGGGGTTATCGCAATACACTCATTTTCAATCACCTGTCACAATGCGATGCAAAAATCATTTCCGTTGTTGTCTTTCGAGCAATTGTCCACAAGTACAGGGGGTCTACCGCGTAGTCCGAGTTTTGGAAAATAAGATTCGGATTCGAATAATCCGTACCATGTGAGGCGAAACTCGAAAGAGATCCAAATCCAAAAATTGATGACAGTTTCACTTTCAAATATCCCGCTACTGTGTATTCCTAATTTCGTATCAAATCTCATAAATTCCATTCGATAACTAATTTGTTTTCGAATGCGCTTTGTTTGTAGTTTTTTTTTTCTTTTTCCTATGTTTTTTCGTTTTATTTTTGTTAATTTAAGAAAATATAATTTAAGTTTGTTATATATATTTAAATTAATAATAGAAATAGTGTTTTTTGTAGTTTTAATTTAATAATAAAAATAGTCAGCATTTTTGGAATCACTATCCCTATCACTAAAATAAACTTCAATTGAACAATCCATTTTAATTTAATTTTATCAAATAATATTTAAATAAATAAAACAACTCGATTTGTATACAAAATAATTATTTGTAAAAAAAAATTAATTATTTGTATTCGAAAATTATTTTTTTGCTATCAAAATTGAATTTCTCAATTGGCAAAACTATTCTTCATTCGAATCTCTTACGCGGTACGGATGGATGCAAAATTCGGATCTGCCTGATACGAAACTCGTTCGATTCGAATTTCTTAGAAGATAGAGGGTCAGAAATGCCATTCAACATCTCTCAGCTTCAACTCGTAATTCGTATGGCAACCAATATCCTTGCTTCTGGATCATTCCCGGATTTTGTTTTGGCGTTTTAAAAGTGCTTTTTGACTCACTCCCGATAATCTTGCCAACTCCTTTTGAGTTTGACACGAGTATCAAGCAAATGCTCTAATTCTTCATCTTCGAAAACTTTTGCCTTCCACCACAATGACGGTCTTCTACGTGAAAATCACCGTTCTTGAAGCGTTGATACTACTCACGGCATGTTCTTTGACTCATAGCTTCAACATAAATTTTTGAGAGAATTCGGTAAGCCTCAATCGCAGAATTTTTAATATTTAAAAAATAAATTAACATCTCCCTCAAATGACGAGATTAACTAAATTGACATTTTTAATCGGTAATTATTATATGATGTAAACACAAATTAGCTATTGGTACTATCGGGTTATGTTCAGAAGATACTTAAGAGTATTATAAGCCGGCTATACTGCTTTTGTTCGACGCCTACTTGTCGTTAACGCCGTGTATAGAAAAATGGCGCGAGCAAAGTTGTGTATCTAATAACATCTATGTAATGGGTCAGGACTATACATTGCAAATTTCTCTAAACATTTGTGCTTTTACGTTTCAAGATGTGTAGAATAAGATTTTTCATAAAATCTGTCCCGTTCGGCGTTCAGGCTCTTTCTCGGACAATATCCATCGAAACTTTTGAAAATTTAGTAACTCTGATAACATGAATGGGGTATCTACTATTTATTTTTGTGAATTTTCTATACCTAACAGGTTTAAATATCAATACTATAATATTACAGGAATCACAGAATAATGAACCTGTGTGTAAAATTTGCAGTTTTTTGTTTAACGTGAAGTGGTTTTTTAAGAATATTATGGATTTCATGGTTTCACAGACGCTGCATTCAAAACATTAATAAAGAGAGAATTGAATGTCGTAGTATCAGTAACTTGCATTTTTTGCAAATTTAAATGATCTCAATAAAATTAGACATTTTTCATGCAAAGTTGGGATACTGAACAAGTAGATTCTTCATCATGTTTATTGAGTTCATCTAAAGTACCTATCACACCCTAATTGATGATTTTTTGATAAATGTTTCACTAAAATTTAACATTAAACGAAACGTTTTTTTTTTCGATTTCAATAAGTTGTCAAAATTGATGAGATAGCGAGAAGTTGAAAATCACAATGTACAGCTGTTATATTCACAAATTGTCAAATTAGGCGTGCGGCTGTATTTGACACGTCAACAAAGATAAGCAATTACGGATGCCCGCCCTCATTCTATTGTTAACAGCGTAGTACTGAACACGACCGTTGATTGTTGTCATTGTTACGTCACGCCTTCACAAACAACCTCGCACAATAGAATTCAAATACTACACTATGGGGTGAAAAATAACTATGAGGGGTTAAGTATGAAATGATAAAAATACATACCATTTTCTAATTTTATTGGCTTTTTATCTATTTATGATAACCATCTTAAATTAATATATTAATAAATGGAATAAATATTAAATACACTTGTGGCAATTTTATAAATTTTTTGTTAAAATTACAAACACCCTTTTTTTTAAAGAACAAATTATTTTTGGTTCTATTTATTAAAAATACCCTATTTTATATATAAACTTTTAAATAAATTTTTAGACAAAAATGAAAATTTATCGTTTCACGGGCACTAAATAAATACCTAAGCCCACTTAATGTTTAAAAACATATTACTAGAGAATTAAAATAAAATAAATTTCCACGAGAAATATATAGTTGGGAAACTGTACTTAGCTTCAAATAGTCACGTGTCAATACAATAAAAGCTCACGTGACCCTAATCAACAATTAAAACAAACAGTACCAAAGCGTGCTGCATGTACACCCCCCTTTGTTTGAACGTAGTAGGTGTCAATCAAAGTACTCAGCAGGATAACATTTTATTATAATATAATGAAGTTTATGCCAATTTTATATTTATTTAATTTTAATTGACAAATATTTAATAATGTCAACAAACCGATTATTAAAATATTAATATATAAGAAAAAAATAAATAACTTACTTCTTTGTGAATGAAATGCGGATGGAATCGAATAATTTCTCGATTGAACTGCCATTGGAGGAGGTACTGATGAATAGTGACCTGAACCGCCTCCTTGTTGGAATTTTGCCTTTCCTTGATGACTGTAAATTAAATTAAAATTAGTAAAAATTAAAATAAAGCATAATATTGAATATTACTTTAGCATACGATGTCCGGCCTCACCCAGTGATGCCCTCTGTGTTGCAGGTGCCATACCGATTTGTGGTCTCCAAGCTCGAGATGCAGCTTCATCTAAATCGCCCGGTTTGAGGACACGAGGCGGCTCGCGAGCACCATTTAGTCGTATAGCTGGAAAAACGAAGCCTTCGGGATATTTAGGATCTCTGAATCTGGCACAATATACTGTGTTATCAGTAATGGGCATTAAGCCTATAATTGGCGAAGGCAAATATCTGAAATAAAGAACAATTAAATTAATATTGTGTATAATTAATTATATGAATAATTAAAAAATTAATGTTATATTTAATAAAAAGTTATAGAAAGTGAAAATAATTTAACATGAAATTCGATAAACACGAAATCCCAACAAAATGGTTCAAATCCATACCTTTTTTTACCAAAACTAAAATCGAATATAAATAAACGCACTTCAAAAAAAATGATTTCTTTTAATAAGATAGTTTAAGCTTTATGGAGTTTACATATTAAGAATTGTTTTTTTTTTTATTTTGGATATAATCCCTCCATAAGGCCTGTTCGAGATGCAAGTAAAACCGTACACCGATACAATTGATGCTCAATTTACAAAGAGTTGCCATAACTGTATAATGCGCAGAAAAATGTAACTGCACGGTGTTACTTGCATCACGAACAGATCTATAAAGAGCTGGATGAAAATTGTATGAGGCCTAAAATCGAGTATTAAAAAGGGTCACTAAAATTAGTACAAATCAAGTTGCTACCAGTTTCCGTCGTTAAGCATGTGTTCGAAGCATTTGCTAGTGCTTTGCATTAAATTACTATCTTTAGTTTATAAGAGCCCTGCACCAGTTACGATCACTATGGTGGCTATTCTGAAATTATTTTCCTGATCTCAACAAGTTGTTAGAGTTTTATGCACACGCATTTACGGTCGGTTCAAATATGGTGATGTAAATGTGAGTGATAAATCATCATTATTTTGTTATTTCAGATCATCAGTTTTTTTTTTGGGTATATTTAAGGTCACATCAACTACTAAAGTCATAAGCGATCATCAAATCCGAAAACTAATGAAAAAATCTTGGGCTTTCATTGGGATTTGAACTCAGAACCACTGGCGTATAGGGTAACTATCTAGTCAACCACACCAACAAGTGACCTCTAGTTTTATTAAGTATATATGAAAAATGGTCAAAAACTCTGGAATGATCAACAATTGGTTAAAATCAAACGATCGAGAAAGTTACGTTATCACCAAAGGGAAATCTCGCAAAATTTCTAGACCAGGGGTTTTCAACCACAGCACCGCGGCACTTTTGAGTGCCGCAACCTTTTAGAATGTGCATTCAAATTTTAGAATTATGAAAATTATTTTGTATGTACTTATATATAAAGTTAATTAAAGTTTGGTATATACTGTTTTATTGGACCGTGAAAATTAGAGATTCATCAAGTCAAGCATCTGGATATTTTGTGATTTTTTCCATGTGATTCTACGCATTGTGAAATTTGTAAATTCAGTGCGATTTAAGCGATTAATCATTTAAATTGTGATATTTGTGTTTATAAAGTTTGGTTTTTATTACAAGATTATTTGATTTCGTGGAACTTAATACCGAGATATTTAAGATAAATCCTGTTATTATAATTTTGTTTTTTTGCTTTATTTAAAGTCGCATCAACTACTATGGTCATTAGCGACCGTCGAATCCGGAAACCCATTAACAACATTTTGGGCTTTCATTGGGATTCGAACCCAGGACCACTGGCGTATAGGGTAGGGATGTTAAAAAATAATCGATTTTTATTTAAATCGATTATTATTTTCTAATAATTGATTTTCATAGTAATCTTAATCGATTTTTAAATAATCGATTATATAAATTACGCGTTTAAATCGATTTTCATAAACAGCGCAAACTTAAATGCAAACTAGCTGTAACGGTTTTTTTCATTCTTGTCATTTAAATATAATAGAAATTCATTCAAATATTTGATTGTTAAATTTAAAATTCATTATTAAAAGACTTCAATCAAAAACAGTTTTTGAGGCAATACGGTTGTAATTTTGTTTGGATGCTCATCATTTCATTTTTATTATAATAAAATGTTTATTGGTACTGAAATTGTGTATCAATAAATCATATTTGCCTTATTCCTTACCTTGAAAGTTTAATGGAAGATTCGCTTTAATTTTTAGTTTTGAATTGGTTATTTTTTTATTCATATCATTTTATTTGATTTTTAATCTGATAAATTGTTAGTATGAATCTGTTAGGTTTCATCATTATTGGAATATGAAAAGCAAGTAGAATTTTAAATAATAGAAAAAATCGATTTTTTTCCATTAATCTCACATCCCTAGTATAGGGCAACTATCTAGTCGAGTGTCAACCACTTACCACGCCACTAAGTGACCTTATTATAATTATAAATAATATTATTTTATATGATTAGTATTATATCTATTTCTTTTCTTTATACTGATTTTTTTTCTTCTTTTATGAGTTACTATTCTTCAGTATTTAAAGAATCGCGTTTATGTCCAGTTTGTCCGTATTTTTGTCCAGAAAATTTTTCTTATGGAGTAAACTGTCACTCGTCGAAAATTTACACGCATAATTTTTTAACTGTTTAATACTTAATGTGTATTATATGCATGTGTAAACTGTATATGAACGCAAATCTCTTACAAGAGAATAACTTAGAAACCGTTAAATGGAAGATACTGGCAAAATAGTTTCAGAATAGTTGCCGTGGTGCTGTCAGTTATGATCAGAGCAATTGAGGCGATTAGACAAAGTCCCTACTAAAATTGGTGACATAATAAGCACTACTACAATACGCTCCGCTCTACAGGACGATTTCACTATACTGCCTTTGCTGCGATATGGCACATGCACTATTAGATTATAACAGCGCGAATCGGTGGTATTTTAACCCTCATTCACATTAGCATTAATTTCTTTAACACATAAATGTTCCTTCTTCTTTATGCCCTATGGGTGTATGTATGAATTTTATGCTAAGCAATATAATACACACTATAATGTAGTACCTATAAAACAGTGTCTATGATGTGAAAAATATGGCAACAAAAATGACCTAAAAATACTTCAATCTTTTCAGGTTTCCGTTAGGTACCGATTTTCACTGTATTTCAATTAATATATCTTACCCTCCTTCTAAGACACACTCCTCTGCAATTAATATAGTGCCTTGCATTCCATCGATTGAAATAGGTACTTCTTGGTCTGGAGGTATCTTTTGTCGATATATTGCACGAACTAAATCATAACCACTGTTAGCAGGTGAAATATAAAGACGATCATCACCACGAATGTTTCGCTTTTTCTCAGCGTCAGTAAGCTGTTCATAAAACGTTTCAAGGCTTTTAAATAAACGATTTTCGTCAACAAACGGTAACAAAGCAACGCCTTGCCAGGCAAACTTTTTTCCATTTAAATCAATTTTAAAATCTTCAGGATAAAAATCGATTATAGGTGAGGTAAAATCAGTCATTAGTTTAGCCCAAGGCTTAGGAATATGTTTACTACTAGCTGCTGGAAATACTCCCATTAATTGTTCTAATGGCTTCAGAGGTTCGGATCCTCTTTCAAATTCGGTGCTCAATCCTGCAATATTGATAAAATCAGATGCAAATGGAGCGTAATGATATGGGAAAAACCATTTCCAAGACGCGCATCCCTGGTAGTAGTATCTCAAAACCCAACATAATCCACGAACGTATTGAAGAGCAACGTTATTTCTATTAAAAAAAATACAGATGTAAATATAAATTGATTGATTTTATTTAAGTTTTGTCTCGATTAAAATAAAACCGTACATTAAACGGTACAGATCATGCGTAACATAAAAAAGTAACCATTATGTATATTGCGCATGCCATATTGTACAATGTATGGCTTTATTTTCATCAGGGCCAAATCTTTTATAAATCAAACCTGAATTCCAAATTATCAGCTGCTACATCAAATTTGGATTCATAGTATCGATCTTTAAAACCATCTTCCCATAAACGAACTTCATCATGAGCTTGTTCATCTTCTTCCTCTTTTTGTTCCATTTCATCAAATTTACGTTTTTCTCCTCGGCGATTGTCGTCGTCTCGTGTATCATTACTATTTTCTCCCTAAAAATATATTTATTAAATAAACCAATAATGCCATAGAAAATTAATAAAAATTACTTCTTTTCGTAACATCATATCTAGAGCTCTATTTCCAGTGGGTCGTTGTTCGGAATGAAATGACGCTTTTCTTACATTGAAGATTTCACTTCGCAAGTTTTGAATAGGATTCATTCCTTGCCCCAACGGCTGTAAGTACAATATTCAATTATGGATGCCCTGAATTATGTATATTTTAATTAAATTTAAATTTTAAGTAATTTAATACAATATGTACCATCGGAGCGAATTTAGTATTCTCCATAAACCGTAGATTGGGTCGATAAGCATTAAAACGACCTGATTGACCTTCTAAACGTCTTTTTTTGGCTTTTTCACGAGCCCTAAATGACAGCTCATTTTGTTGTCTTCTTTTAAATATATCATCTTCCACAGAACCCAATTGCGACATTATTAGTTGAACGCGATCTAAATTTACGTCTCCACTGTTAGTCAAAAATCCCTGAAGACAATACATTTATAGAATTAACATTTTTTAATCAAGGGTTAATTTGCTGTTAAACGTATGCTTACCCCAGTTTTATAAACGCAGTCTTTGTATAAATTAACAAGACGGTCAATGGCTCCTTCGCGAATTTCCAAACTTGGTAAATGTGGTAAAAAATCGTTTCCAACAAAAAAGCACATAAACACCCAATCATCGATGACTCGCTCAAAATCATATTTAAATGGTAAATTGGGCATTTGCAATTCACGCTCTAAATATTCTCGTAGTACACATAAACGAACAAATATAAAATCACATTCGTTTCCAAATTCTACAGTTGGCTCACATATTTGGGTATCAGTTATACCTTCACAATTTTTCATTTCGTGTCCTTAAAAAAATTGGATAAATTAAATTCTATGATATACAGGGGATATGAATATCAATAGCAATGGGACCATGTATAAACCACATAGCTCATTCTACTAGGGGGGAGGGGTTTGCTCTTATGTTACGGGTGGCTAAAAGATATAATTTAAGACAGTCTACATGGCGTTGCATAGGATAGGGGTGGGGGACAAAAAGAATGAAAAACACGTTACGTAGCTTATGGATGATCCCAATATGCAGGGTGCTATGTGGAAGCGTTATGGTAAGCCCAGGTCGCTAGTAGTCTAATACAGTGCTTCTTAAACTTTTTGATGTCCCGGCCCCCTTGAAACTCAAGCTAATATCTCACGACCCCCTTATTTTTATTTTTATATATTCAAAAACTTACTATAGACCAGGGTCGATAATTTTTGAACCCAAAATAAATTATTGTAGGATGAAACCTATAAGAAAAGGAAGAGAATATAACAAAAATGAAAGGAAAAATAAATTACGGTCGATCTGTTGTCGGGAAGTGGAAATAGGGGGGGGTAGAAACGGCTTATCTCGATTTCCGATAAAACTACAAGTTCTATTGAAAAAAATAAATGGGAAAGTTGTAGATCTTTTTATTACCTACAACTTTGATATTTAACTTTTGTCAGTAGGACTTGTAGTTTTGTCGGAAATCGAGATAAACCGTTTCTACCCTTAAAAACCCTTTTCCACTTCCCTACTTCAGATCGACCATAACTTATTTTTCCTTTCATTTTTGTTATATTCTATACCTTTTCTAATGGGTTTCATTCTACTATAATTTTTTTCACTTTTTACCATTTTCAAAGGCTTTAGCTCTGGTCTACTAGTCAATTGCATGCATTTGCTAATTATTTGTTACATTTGCGACTCCATGGCCCCCCATTTTAAGAAGCATTGGTTTAATAAATCATAAAGGAAAATAGAGGTCAAATAAAAACTTTAAAAAATTTTCATGTAACTTTAAAGTTTTATAAAGCTTATTTTCAACGTGAGGAGCGTTTTGTATGCATATGTATGTAAAAGGTGTTTTAACTATTAATGTTATAACTATCAATTCTTCTGCGAGCTCTCTGACTTCCTAATTTATTTTGTTAATACCAAATTAACGCCGTGTCAAATAAAAAAATGGCAAAATACTTTTTATCTTAGAATTACGTCATCTATCCCCAGTTTCCTGCTTATTCATTACTTTTGAGACATCCTGTATTATTGATATATGCAATGTGGTAGCGGATGAGCGACGTTGCTCGGATTCATTAGAACATTTTTTATTTTTTTCATTTGGTACTAGGGTGGTAGGAGTTGCGAGGTGATGATCAAATAATTTGTACAACCCGGGACATATTTCTTAAAAACAAGAATACAGCAACAATACATACCAACTTCACCACAAATTTCACATGGCCTTGGTTTATTCGGTTTGAACTCTTCTCGAATAATTGTGAAATTTGGTTCATGTGTAGCCAAACCCAACATAATCAGATCAGCGTCAGCCCCGCATAAGCAATGTTGGGTGTTTGGGTCATGATCGGGCTGAGCCCTTTGTTTTCGAATAAAATCCATAATTTTATGTTCTCCTTCGCCGGGAACATTGGCGTCAGATAAAATCACTTTTATTCCCTTCCAACCAGGATCGTTGTTAAGCTTATCATGTATGTAATAATGTAAGCAGTCGGATAAACGCGACATGAATGGCGTTCCCGGAGTGATACAGTTTGAGTCGAAATGTTCTTCTTTAGGTTTTTCCGGTGGAAGTTGGGCACCTTTCGCTAACAACTCTTCTCTTACACGTGCAATTTCTTTGACTTTTTCAGCGGTTTCTTTCGACGCTCGAAAACGACGGGAGCGCTGTTGGTTCATTTTAGCACGAGGAGCAACACCGTCAATAGCCATGTAAAGAACTTTTCTAGGTCTCACTATGTTAAATAAACGATCGATGCATTCGAAGATTGCAATCATCATTTCGTCTTCATTTTTTGGAGCTGGTTTATCTTCTGGATGAGTACATGGATGAATAATACCATTCATATCCAGATATAGGTTATCAAATTCAACTCCATTTGGATTTGGCTGCGAAGTATCTAATGGAACTTTAACTCCATCGACAATTTGAGCCTACAACATAATTATTTTTTAGAATATGTTTTTACAAACATGTTTTAGCATTTTACTTTTTGTTCCACACAGTAAACAATTACAGATGGATACTTCTTACTAAGCCATCGAAAAAAAGCCGGAACTCCCATTGTGATTTGAAGATTTAAATATTTTCAGTGATATGCAATAAATGAATCAAGAATTATTATTAATAAATTATTCCCATTTCGTTTAGCAAATACAGATTAAAATAAACTTGGTTAAGAAAATCGGGAAAACCTCAAGTACGCTCAAGTCCATTAAATAAATCCACCAATGACCAATCATCAACTTTAAAACTAACTAGTACCAACAAAAAAATAGCCAAACCAAAAATGACAAGAATTTAATGAACTACATTTGAAAAAATATGATTAATGTATTTGAAACTATGAAATTTTATAATTTATAATGTTTATGAACGAATAAAAATGATATTATAAAGTTAAATGAAAAAAAAAAACAAATAATTTAAAAAGAAATTCTCCCCATTTTCCTTGGTTCGAGAATTTTGTTGGCCAAATTGATTTATAGAAACGTCTTGAACTGCTCGACTTGGCTCGACTTCGCTCGACTATTGCCGACTATTGGTTGCTACGATTCTATTTGATTCTACGCTCCGTACTATTCTTAAAAACGTTTCGTTTTGAATTTTTTTGGCCATCATAAACATGGAAAATCAAGAAACGAATACAGAAAAGCAACCGCTTTTTCGTGATTTAAACGCTGAAGATCCTGATCCTGAAGCGACAGTTATTGAATCCCTTTGTATGAATTGCGAGAAAAATGTATGACACGACACATGGTTTATAACAGAACAAGTAATTGTAACATTTAATTCATTTTTTAGGGAACAACACGTCTTCTTCTAACAAAAATTCCATTTTTCAAAGAAGTGGTCGTCATGTCCTTCTCTTGTGACGAATGTGGCTTTAGTAATAACGAATTACAATCTGGCGGACAAATCGCCGAAAAGGGAATCAAATATGTTCTTAAAGTTGAGAACGAAACTGATCTAAATAGACAAGTTGTTAAAAGCGACTACACAAGCGTAAGAATTGATGAGTTAGATTTCGAAATTCCATCACAAAGTCAAAAAGGAGGTACTTTTTGACCATTTACAATTAATTGTTTAAGTAAATAATGCCACTTTTTTCATATTAGAAATCACAACAGTGGAAGGAATCATTGATAGAAGTGTTGCTGGTTTAGAACAAGATCAGATTGTAAGAAGAATTCAACATCCCGAAGCAGCTGTAGCAATTGATAAATTCATTGATAAATTGAAAAATTTAAAAACTCTTTCCGAACCTTTTACTTTGGTAAAATAACATATTAATATTTGAAAATAAAAATCTTATATCTAATATTTGTAACTGGATCGTTCTAGATTATTGAAGATATTTCTGGAAATAGTCATGTTGCTAATCCAAATGCACCAAGAAAAGATTCAAATTGTACCGAACACACTTTTATACGAACCAAGGAACAAAATCATATTTTAGGAATTTTCACTCAAGAAGAGGTAAGCCCTAAGAAGGTTTAGTTTTTGGAGATTATGATCATAATGGGATTATTAAAGTTGTTAAGAGAGAAAATCAACTTAATTAAAGTAATTCCAGTGTGCTATAATATAGTCAGAGCATTACTTACTAGTTTCAAAAATTAGTTCAGTTACGGTGATCTAACTACGTAGCTCAGAGCATATATAAGTATATATAATTTTTAACTCTCTATTGGTTTATAGAGATTTGCATATAACGTTACCAGATCACTATCAGTCATTAAAGAAACATCTTTAAAATAAATTAAAAATAATATTTTTAGTTTCAATATCTCGAAAATAAAACGACGTGATGCTACTTTTTTCACATACTCGGTAAAGTTTTTCATACCCTTCTTCTTTTTTTCGATTTTGTCGAGATTTTTTAATATATTATACATAGTTGAGAGACAGGAAGTTTCACATGCTTTAAATGGGAAGTGACCCTCAAAATCGCGAACTTAGTGATAATTATCTCATGCTTTCAACGACCAAAATTTTTGTAACTTCGGGATTAGATAGATAACGTTATTCTTAGTCTGTAAAAAAACATAAGTCAAATCTGTCGAAAAGTGGTGCCACGCTTAAACTACATAAATGGCAACTTTTTGAAAATTTACAGTATTTTATTTGAATATTGAAGAACATTTTAGTTAAAGTTGAAGGTGATCTTGTGTTGAATCTATTTAGTTATTGAGAAAAAAGCTAAAATTTAAAGAAAACAAGTTATGTCCGTTAAATGTACCAACATTTTTGGTCTTAACCAGCCCCCTACAACTCTATGTTACAAAAATGTGACTATTTTGACTGCATTTGCAGACTTCGCCAGTAATATTAGTTGAAAACAAGTTAAACGAAGACCACAAAGACTGACGAAGACCGAAAACTTTTATGGCGGTCGGAGGTTAGAAATAATTTTTATTTAAACGTTAGGCAAATTATTTTTATTGTGTTCATCTATTATATAAAAATAAGTCGGGTTTTTCTTCCTGACGCTATAACTCCAGAACGCACGAACCGATTTCCACGGTTTTGCATTCGTTGGAAAGGTCTCGGGCTATGTGAGGTTTATAGCAAAGAAAATCCAGGAAAAATTTAAACAGAAAAGCGGGAAAATCGACATAATTGTACTCTTCTCGTGGGATAACAAGACAATTGTATCTTACAGGAATCGTGTATTTAATAGAAGTTTTGTTAAAGTACGTGAAATAGAGTTATAGCACATTATCCTCAAGAAGGCCTGATCTAATATGTACTACTCCCGTGGGATAGATATGTTTTTGTTTGTCATAGAGCAAAAGATTGACATGATTTTTTGCAATAGGGTAGTTGAAAGGTCAGAGAAAAATATAGATTATTAATTCGTATGTTAGAATAATGCACGATTCTCAAAAGATAGCATAACAATTGTACTTATCCTACTGCAAGAATCGTGTTTTTAAAAAAGCTATCCCTAAAGTTCATGAAATAGCGTTTTAACACAATCATTCCAAAAAAGTTTAAATAAAAATTACAATTTCTACAGCAAAATATGATTTTTAATTTAACATCCGATAACATCGGGAAATTAATAATGAAAATTTTTGAAACATTGAAACTTCTTTCGTTGTTAATTTTTGAATGTCTATAATGTTTAAAAATAAACGTATTAAATTACTATTGAAAAATTTAAACTTGGTGAAAAACTCAGTTTAATATATAATACATTCAACATTTTCGAATTGTATTGCTATTTAAAGAACACAAGTATAAGTATTTTATAATATTCATAAAAACGTATAGAACCAATAAGATAGCTCTTCTAGATAGCTATATAGAATATCTTCCTGGAAAAGTACAATAGTTTATCTGATTTTCATGAACTTTCTATGAATCAAAGATCTAGATCTTTGATTCTTGATCTTTTCTAGATCTAGAAATATCTATCTGTCTTTTTTTGTTGATGGGATGAAAGTTTCCATTATTCAATCATTATAATTTAGATACGCTCAGCGAAGCGGGCGGGGACCAGCTAGTTATAAGTATAAGTATTTTTATACAATAAGTATAATAACTCTGATAAGTGATGATAAATTTAAGTGACCGGGGGCTGTTTGGGACGTATGAATCGTATAACAACACAAATAGGTAACAGTTGTTTTTCAACTAGCTACCAGCGCCACTCAAAGGTACTAAGATTTGCATAAAAATCGGTCACGTTTTTTAGCCTTTCTCCTATATAAGTGACAGGGGGCTGATCCCCACCATGCATGTCTAGTGTTCAAAATCTCCAATGCTTAAATAAAGCATCAGTAGACCCGTTTACGATCGTTTGAATCTAGAAAATCAAATTCAAAAATTCTCTGCGGTCTGTGGCATCCGGTGGCATTAAATAGAATTATCAACAAAAACCAATTGGTCAAATTTGTTTTTGAATTACATATTCACATTATTCAGTATTTTTTTTTATAAGTTGCACACCTTGTTAAGTACTCCATTATTATGAATCGAATAAAACGTAGTAATTTATAAAATTAATTTCAGTCAAATATCGACATAAATTAAAGCTAACTTAACATTTTTCTGAAAAATAGGTAAATGATGAAAAGAAAGATTCTGCAATCTTACATCGCATCCAAGAAGGAGAGTATCCTTTAGAAGACCTGCAAGGAGAAGTTTTACAATTTGCTACTAATTGCAGTAATTGCGGTTCTCCGTGTGAAACTAATATGAAACTCACAAGTAGCTCTTTTCCTTAAATTAATTAACACAAAATACAAATTTTGTGTTTTTCAGATATCCCACATTTTAAAGATGTCGTAATAATGGCCACTGTTTGTGATGCATGTGGTACTCGTACCAACGAGGTAAAATCGGGAGGTGGGATTGAAGAGAAAGGTCTAAAAATTGAAGTTACTGTGAATAGTAGTGATGATTTTTCTCGTGATGTATTGAAGGTATATGTTAAAGCATTTAATTAATTCTAAGAAAATTTGATAACATTTTTTTTAGTCGGAAACATGCTGTTTAAGTATTCCTGAATTAAATTTAGAAGTTGGTCCAAATGCTTTGGGTGGTCGATTCACAACAGTTGAAGGGATTTTAGTCGCTATGAAAGATCAAATTTCCAATCAAGGAAGTATGTTCTTTGATAGTCAAGATACAGACAGCAAAGCTCGTTACGAAAAGTGTGTATTCAAATTTAAATTTTTTACTATACAATTGATGCATTAAATATGTTTTTGTTAAGATTTTCCCAAGATATGGTAGAGGTTTTAGAAGGAAAACGCAAAATTACGTTAGTTTTGGATGATCCTGCCGGAAATAGCTATGTTCAGGTATCACACTTTCTTCCAGGTGTTAATGGTAGTATATTTATACTTTCTTTAATTTTCAGAGTATGAGTGATGACGATACACCAGATGAGAGCTTAAAAATCTCTCACTACAAACGATCGTTCGAGCAAGATGAAGAATTAGGAATAAATGATATGAAAACAGAAAATTATTGAAATATAAATGTTTTTATTTTAAATATTATTTTGTAAGTAATTGAGTAACTGGAATATATTTTATGAAATTTTTAATTTCTTTTGACGCTTACTATGCCTTGTCCTGAATGCATTTTTATCCTTCTTCTTCATCGTCTTGTCCTACTACTGTTTCGCCTTCAAGCTTTCTTAGTTTTGGAAGTCTTTTTAACGCTTCTTTAATAAACACTTCGGGATCCATTGATTCATACAAAGGATTTCCTAAAATGATTACACAATTTTAACATTGTTTTGTAATCAATATGCTTTTTAATACCAATAAAAAGTAAATCTTCGAGGGACGACATTTGTTGAAACTTGTTAAATTCACCCCAATCTTTTATCATATTATTTCCTATATATAAAACTTTAATTTTTTTCATTGCATCAATTCCTTTGGTTTTCTCAACTAAGTTGTAAGACATCCATAGCTCTTCTAAAGTATCACCCAAAACTTCCTGTGAAAAAATGAAATTTGAATAAAAAATAAGTTGTGAGTTATAGTCTATAGGTAAATGATTTATTGAGTATTTAATACATTTAATAGATCTTCGTGAAATGCGTAAATATATATAGTCTAATGGGTTGCCTAAAAAAATCCTGGACAGACAATTGTAACTATTTAAAAAAATATATATTTTTAATAAAATGTTGCAACATCAAGATAATAGAAAATATTTTATATCATCATAAGCACTGTTTTATAGCGAACATGTTGGTATAGGTTTGTCTGCAAAAAGTTTGGTCCTATAAGGGGTTAGCGAATTTTAAAGATTTAAATTTTAATGCGCGTGGAAATGTGTGACAGAGAGATCCGAGGTAAGTATACTGTGTAATAATAAAGGACCCAACATCACAGTCGCCTGTGTTGTGTAAAATTTTTTCTATTTGTTGCATTACCTATTTTATTAAAAATAATTAAAAGAAACTGAACCTGAACTTTTATAGTCCAGGATATTTTTAGGTATTCCATTTTTAATATATTTTCTAAGTTCCTAAATTCATGATAAAATATGTTTCATTCTATTATCAACTCGGTGAAGGTCGATGTAGGTTCAGGTCTTCTATTAATAGTTATCTTTTGAAATTCCTTCCCTTGAGTAACCAGCGGTGTGCGGTGAGTTTTTACTCGAGGGAAGCAATAAGGTAAATACATCTAAAAATACGAAATACAGAAGGATGCGAGATATGTGGTTGTATCGCAGTATTGAGTGTAATTTTTGAATTAGTTTTTACATGGCTTATATGTAAGAAATAAATTAGCATGCATGATTTACACACCCTTATATATGAGTGTGGGACAGAAAACATTAGAAGGAACCCAACAAAATAATGCAAAGAATTATATTGAAACATGTCTTTTTTAACACGTGATAGACGAGAAAAATAAAGAATATGGGAGATTATTTGAATGAGACAGAGAGAAAAAAGAGGGTATCTCAAAAGAAATACATTACAGAAGTTGCATAAAAATATTCTATCTATCCAATTTTTACACTGTTATTAGTTCTTTTTATCTTCCTTCTTTCTTATGTATCGAAATTTATCTAAGCCTGATGCGTCTATGAAATTTGACTCTCAATTCCCATTCACCTACCGATTATCGAACCTCCGCCTAAAAAGTTTCACTTTAAAAAATCGCCAAACTATATTAACGTAAAAAAAATTTGAGAATATATCGTGTGGTGAATACGGCACAACTAGATAACGTAGATAACTACAGTCTACATATCAGCTGTTTTGAGAAAAACTCCAATTACCTAATAATTTTTTTTAATGTCTAAAAAAAGTGAGGACTTCATAAATTGTTATTTTTCTGCCATTTCTAAGTTTTATTTAACTAGAGGTATTTGTGTCTTCTTTCGAGCACCCTAACAACCAGATTTTATGGTATATTAATTCTATGCCCATATTGCCAAATTCCTAGTTACCTAGTTATAACTACTCACCCCACGATATATATGAAAAAAATCAATCATTATACATAAATAAAATGTATTTTACACTCAGTGGAGAAAGCAAGAAATAATTATTTACATAAAATAATTAACTTTTTATCTTATAAATGCTTCCTTTATTGCACGCTTCTGTAATATACGCGGATAATCTTGAAATTACACGAGTGTAAAAAAATCTATAAATATGGTCAATATGAAGAAGTATTGCGCGATGATATCGGGGAATAAATTGACTGCGTAAATAAAAGTATTAATGTTTATATTTAAAGTAGGTAAGTACCTAAATAAAAAAATTATCGAGTCCAACATTGGCAAATTAACAATTTAGAAGTCAAGCATAAAATAGTATATCGATAATTATTTTATACAAATTTTAAAGTTAAACAATACTAAACTTCAGGAAAATCTTTACCGACACTTACAAGACCAGAAAAAGATTTTATGTAATTCCGGCTAAGCGATAATACTTTTAAATTTTTTAAAGAACTAATTCCCGTTATTTTTTCAATCATATTTGTCGAAAGGCTGAGTTTCCTATTAAAAACATATATTAGTTTATGATTTTAATTAATATTTTGTTTAAACTCACTGACACTTTTGTAAAACCGCAAGTGAATTATCCATTTTATCAATTGGGGGCCACTGAAATTGTAGTCCCACTTCTAATGCTTCTTCTGCTGGCGTTCCATTTGTTTCTTCCCATAATTTCAAAGCATCTTTAATTGTCATAGGTTTTGTCATTTTAGTTTAAATGTTATTTAGTATTTAATAATAAATTAAAAAGATTTTTTTTTAATTTGAAATGTTAGTTTCTTTGATATAATAAACAGTTAAAATTAATAATATCGTTGTCATAGGGAAGTTATTGATAAAACTTCGCGCCATAAGTTAAAGATTTCGCTGAAGAGAAGATTTGTACGTCACGTGATCGAAACTATCCAATCGGTAGAAAACCGTACAAGAGAGGAATAAAGTGGTGTTTAACCCTAGTTTTCATTAAATATTTTGTTTTAAAATAATGCCGAAAAAAGAAAAGGTATCTTTAAAACGCAATATTAACATGTAACATTTTGTTCTATTTTTCTTTTTGAGAAACAATATCATTTCTTTATCTATATTTCTGTTTAACGTAAAACTATGTTCTGTGTGTGATTTGGTTTTCTAATGAAGGGGTGTTAACATTTGACGCCGTGGCTCCTTATTAAAATTAATCTTTTAATAAAAAAAACTTTATGTTTTTCGTCTCTTATTTCCAATTTCATCGGTAGTGTTTCTTTCTGCTTTTTATTTCAAATATATTTTACAACTTTGCTGTTGGACGCTGTAATGGTTAGTATATTATTCAAGTCATTATTTTGTTGGTTAAGTTTCCTTTTTGATAAAACTTGTCAATTTACTGTCAATTGAGTTTTTCCATTCAATCTAATTCTGTGAATACATTTCATATCTATCCCTATTTAAGAGGTAATTTTTACATAATTTATAATTTATTCCATTTTCCAGGATGTCAAAAACAAAGCAGACAAAGGAAAAACAAATGGAGATACTGATGAGGTAAGTTTTTAAGTAAACCGTTGACATATAGAAATAATATTGATTTCTTAAATAATACTTTACAATGATAATTTTTTCCTAGGAATTTTATATTTAGAAGAAAATTATCTTTTATACATAAAGTCCTAAAAAGAGATTAAAAGAATAAATCAAGAATTAAAAAAAAATGGTTTAAATTCCAGTCAGTTAATTACAATGACTATGTATAGTTAATGGTAAAATGATGTTTTATCTATTAATTAAAAAGCCTTTTGTCATTATTGATTTTAATATTGCAAACTTCAGTCGTAAGATCCTACACAAAGAGACATGTACAATGTTCATGAAGTTATATTATATAACATACAATAGTTGCATAATGCATTTTTACTTAGTACCTAATTAAAAAAAAAATATTTGTGTAAAAAGAGATAATTTCAAAAATTATTTTTTTACAAGTTGAACTTGGATGAGATTGATTTTGTATTATCAAACAAAATAACTGGTAAGCATTTAATCAAATTGTATTACAGTAGTGCTCCAATCTAAAGCAAGTGTAGTGCAATTATATTCAATCAAAAAATTCACTACGTAATTAGCCTAGTTTAGTTTGAATCTATTTTATAGACATTGAAAGAGGGTAGTTTAGAAAAGTAGAATATGTACATACATATTATATGTAATTGAACAGTGAACTATAATAATAACCTTGACCGTCGTGTTCAGAACATTGAAGACAATCTTTAGCAGAAACAATTTGTTATTGAAACATTACGATCAACGATCAAATTCCTTAGAATTTTTTTATTCATTTCATCAGATCTTCAAAAAGAAATATTGTTTTTTAAACGTATTAATTAACTTTTACCATTCAAATATTTTTAATTTTTTTTCGATACTTTGTTACGTATTAAATATGATATGTTATTAGGTGCAAGGTAAATTACATTAATTAATATTTTTTCATGGTTCATTTAACATTACAACCGAAAAAATTACGTTTTGTGAGTTAAAAATTATCACCAATGATATTTTATTAAAAAATACGATTTATTAATAATTTAAGGAAAAAGATAATTAAAGAGATTTAGGTCTTGTTTTCTCTGACACAACTATATGATTGATCGTACAATGACTAATTTGATTGCTGTGAATTTTTCAAACCTTCCAGTGCATAAGAAATACTTGTCAATAGGGCTAAACGTTGAACGATTGTTCAACGATCAATCGCTCAATCATGCCGAGGAAAACAGATTATTATTACCTTTATATTTTACATAGCAGAAGACGATTCGAATTGAAAAAAAATAAAAAATGATGACAAAAAAAATTGATATAGGTCAAGGGTCAGGAACCCGCGATTCTTTACCCAGACGTTTGAGACTCTCCCGACATTAACTCCAAATTAACGTTTATTAAAGTACCTTTATGAAATATTCAAATATGTAGTGTCTATAAGTTTATTCTTAAATCGCAACAACCAATAGTTTTGAAAATTATAAGATATTATAAACGTAGATAACTTATATATAGATATTATTTATAATATTAACAAGATTTTCTCAGTTTCCTTTTCAGTTCCTTAGTTTAAATATGTTGCCTACTAAATATTTCACAATATGTAACTATTAAAAAAACGGTTAGGTGTGAGCAAAACTTGCGAGAGAAGGGTTCCGTTATCCGTATTATGATAGTACTACTAAACAACACTACCAACAAAGTTTTTTTGTCTTTTTTAGTTAAATTCAAAATATAAATGCGTAGAAAACTCATGGTTATACACTTAAAACTCAAAAGTAAAAGCTATAAATTCATATCATTCACAAATGACCAAATTCTCAATTTGTCGTCTATTTCTGATTTTCCGATTTCCAATCAATTGCATCGTATACCATCATACATATTTCTATTCAACACAAATATTTTAAATGCAAATAGCGGGAACTAGAAACGTAAATGCAATTACTAAAATAGTGCAATTTAACAATATTGTAGAGATATAACACGAAAAATAGGAAATCCGAATATGTAAAAGCGTGGATACACTGGAGCCTTTTTCGATAATTACCATAGTACCTAACGAATTTGTATACTTATGATGAAATTTAACTTGATCAATTCGATAATTTAAATAATTATTATCTTTAGAGAAAATTTCTATTGATTTCTTGTAATAACTTTATTTTTATGTTTGTTATGGCTTAAGTTGAATTAAATATATCAAATTAGCAACGGAAAAAGGCAATATTAACAAATAAATAAAGGCATAACTATAATATATTTGAAGAGTGGACATCAATAATCGGCTAAGTGCCAAAAAAAATTATATTGAGTTAGACCCGAAAAAGCAAGCTAAGTGCCATTGCCAACATTTAATAGTTACTTACTATTAGCCAATTAATAGTTCCTATTAATGATCATGGAATTTAGCCCGCTTTTTAGGTTCTTGGCAATGGCACTAATAGCTCGATTTTTCGGGTCTAACTTAATTTTTTTTTGGCACTTAGCCCTTTGTTGATGTCCGGTTTTCATTTGTTTTAAACAAAAATGGTGGAAACAATTTTATATTTTCTAAAGCTACAGACTTGAGATTTTCGGTTTATTTTTTGAGTCAACTAGGAATAAAGTCTTAAGCAACATTGTTTTATAAAATTTACCGTTAACAGTTTCAACGATAAGGGCAGGGAAGCTTTAAAAGTAATAACAGTTAATGGATAGTTAAATGATAATTTCACATTTATGTTTTCGTACTAATGTTTGAAAATACTATATTGTCAGTAATCCATAAATGGCCGATGTTAGCAATTTTTCCGATTTTCCAACAGTTCCTTTAAATTTTTCTAAACCAACTTAACACGACAAAAATAAAAAAACAAAAAATATTATTTAAATACATCAATTACTTTCTGAGATTTGTGTCTACAAGTTACATACGTACCGATCTTCAATTTTTAGGTATATATAAAAAATTGAGGGCGTTCTTCATAGTCGTCACTTAAATTTGAAGAATCACTCAAGTATGGTGATCAGTGTTTGCCATTGAAATGTTACTTTCATAGAACTCTTTTCTTACAAAATAAAGAATACGCTCAAGTAAACACTTACCTCAAATGTTTTAACAGTTTTCATAGATCAAACTCATGACATTAGCCGAGTATATGCTTAACTTAAAAGTTGTGTAACCATTAAAACTTAAGTGAAGGTGTGGGCATTCCCAAGTAAATGCTTGTTGGCTATTTATACTGCAAATATTTGGAGCATTTACTTGAGGGTTCTCCGGCCTTCCCCTCACTATGGTTACAAGTATTTCAAGTTGAATATATATTCAACTAATATCATGAATTCGATTTGTTAAAACTGTCAAAATATTTGAGTTAAGTGTTCACTTTAGCATATTCTTTATTTTTAATGAAAGAGTTCTATGAAAGTAAACTTTTTATGTCCGACAATGATCACACACATTTGAGTGTTTCGTCAAATTTGAGTGACACCTATGAATACCACCTTGAGCATATGGTTTTGTGATTTCATAAAGGCTCCGTTTTATGTTTTTGCGGGATACGGCACCCTAAAAAGAACTCTTTATATAAAAAGGAAAGTAAAATTGGACATAAATTACTCATAAATATGATCTGCACATTTTTTCAATTAAAAATGTTAATAAAGCAAATTTTTTGTACTAGAAAAAAAATTTTACGATAATTTATCTTGTTTGTTTCATAAAATATTTAACAAATTATGATAATGCAAAAATATGAAAGCATCTTTGATAAATTGATTATTTTTGTCTTGTTTGCATTTAAAAGCATAATACCCGTAAAATTTACAAGGAAAACCTGGCGCCTGTTCAGCCATTTGAAGTTTGAAGGAAACTAATTGGCATAGATATAATCTAATTAACAACTGCACCAAATGTATTTTTATTTCAAAATAAATTTGTCTGTTTCTTAGGCTCACTATAATAGTTGTGTTTTTAACTGGGAACCAGGCTAACGCACCACTTAAGCTTTTATAATTTTGACTTTGTTCTTAAATTTAAATATCTGTATAACAATTACGTGAATACTTATAAGAAATTATTTTATTTTGTAGAAATTAAAGTGATTTGTTGACAAAGAATTGTTGTTAAAATCTGCGCTTGCAGCGATGCTTGGTCGGTCCATAACATTCGGTACTTTATATGTACTATTAATAACAAGTTAATGTTGGCAAATCGCTACCACAGACCTTGAATTAATATTTTTTGTGTGTAGAGTCGTAGCGTGTATTTTCATACAAATTTCATTTACGATATACATACTACCTATATTCAATAAGTATTTAAACTCGGTGTGAGAAACGACATCATTGCGAAGAAGAGAATATGTGCGATCATGTTATTTTATTATGCGATGTATGTTAATTTTAAATAGAGATGAGCCGGCGTTATAAGGCTAGAGATTATTTTTTTCATATCACACTTGCAGACTTTAACTAAGAGTTGATGTTTTAAAAATAATTTACATTATTATTAAAAATGTGTGCGTGTGTGCTTGAAAATTTTGATTTAAATTAGACAAAGCTAATACATTTATTAAGTTAGTGAAGTCAACGTGTTTTTTTTCCTTATTAAAAATAACAAACCTAAGGCAATAAATTTGTTGATATTGTCTTAAGTATTTTAAACCACTTAGCTAAGTGTATCAATATTTATTTTTAAAAATATCTCAAATAGCTTAGTTTTGTTACGTTTGAAGTGAGTTGTTTTATTACAGTGCCTTAGTAATAACATTATTATAGACATTCTACAGTTAAATTGTATAATATATAACGTTCTGGAATTATAAAACAATAAATAAAACCCACTAATATTTCATTTTTCTAATTAGTAATTTCATTGTTCTAATGCTCCATTTTTATTCATTATATCTGTTTCAAGTACCATAGGTTTTATTTTCTTAAATTATTTGCTAAAGAAGATGACAATGTGTACTTTGTAGAATATTTTATGAAAATCATTACTTTTAAACCTTTTAATACCTAGTACATTGTACTTTAATCTTATCTTAAGAAAACGGATACTTTTACATAAAATTGCTTACAGTATTAATTGTTTCAAATAACATGAAATTTAGAAGTCTATATTCAATACAAATTGTTTAACCATGTTCACATTAATATCTGCAATAATATAAAAAAATCTGATAGTGAAGCATTTGAAACTAAGAAAAATTTTTATAAAATGGAAACAGAGGGATATTCACCATTTTCGTTTCTCGTTTAACAGTGCACCTTGGTTAATTAAAACATATTTGTTAGATAAAAATTAGCGATTAGTTTTTGCAACAAAACAAATATTTGATTTTAATTTTTCCTCAATGAAAATGTTGTCTGGTTAATTATCAGTTTTAAATAAATAAAATTTATTTAAATCACTAACAAGTAGTATAGGTAACGGTGTAGTTAATCATAAAAATTTAAATTTTATTGAATAGATCGTAGTGTATATAGTAGATATAATATTGTTAGTCGAAAATATTCAACCGGTTTTATTCAAACTTGAAATTTAAATTTATAATAAGTTCGAGGTAAACATCTTAATTTTATATCGATTAGCTTTAAAAATGAATTTGAATATTTATTATTTTGATAATTTGCTAATTATGGATAGTGCCAGTTTTCTGCTTATACCTAATTTCCTTTTAACAAAAAAAAAAAAAAAAAAAAAAAAAAACTTTAAACTCCATCACTTAACAATGATTTCTTCAAATGAAACAAACATTATAGCAATAATAAAAAATATTTCCTAGTGAAAATAATTCCTTAAAAAAATTCTTTTTAACACTTAAACTTTTTGAAAACTTGAAACTATTATTAACTTACAACTAATTATTATTTACAAGTGCATTGTGCAGTTTATAAGAATAAGAAATATAAAAAAGTATTATGTAAAGTTATCCGAACGTAAAAACTAACATTGTAACAAAATTAAAGCTAATTATTTAAATATTTATTTTATCCTCCATTTATAATTCTACGCACAAATATTTATGTAGGTACTGTTAACGTAGTGATTTCATAAACCTTAGTGTGTAACTCGTCAAAAAATCTTTGTTATATTTTTAACTGAAATTAAAAGTATAAAATTTACATTTTGATAAAAAGTTAAATTCATTTCCTTTGGTCCAGTATCTATAGATATACGATACAATGTTTTGCATTGTCGTATAATAATTCATTAAATAAGATTAGTACTGATATATTCAATTAACTTTTATTTTTTAGTCATCTCTAATATTGTGAATTGGACAATATGTTAAGCTAGAATTTAAAAAAATTAATTCGTTTTTTTACGTTATTAAAATTTACGCGTTTTAAATAAGTGTTTAAACATGTTACTAAGAAATATTCTGTGAAATTATTTTAATGATCATAGAAACTATTTTTTATATTATGATGCTTTAATTTATGAACTTATTTTAATTGTGATGACTAAGTTGCTATTTTGATAATTACAACTGTCGTGTGTGTAAGTGTTATTTAAAAAAAACTTTTTTATTACGTTTTGAATCTGAAAGTGTTGTGTGGCAATTGATTTTTCTTTTTTGTATTTAATTATGGCTACAGTTGCACTTTCGAATATTTTTCGCCGTAGAAGACCATCGTGGAATTTGGATTCTGTGGTAAATATATTCAATAAGAGATAGAATAATAGTGGATAATTTTTTGTCGGTAGTTTTCCAACCAAGTAAATACAAAATAGTCTTAAAAATTTACATTACATGTTTCCTGCAATATTTTTTTCCAATTTTATTGTATATTATTGTGCTTATGTATTAAATTATGTCTAAAAGCTAATATGTATATTATAATATTTGGCATGATAATAATATGTATTAGCTCTATTGTTCTAACTTATAGTGGTATTATTGGGACGAAGAGCAATGACTTGGGTTCAATTTTTGTTAATGTGACAACTTAATTAAGTCATTCATACCTTAAAATATTGATTCTATCATAACATTTTGTAATTTTTATGGTCTATGAGCTATGGTAGAGAACCAATTACAAGAAAAAAAAACACTATACATGCATGTCTATTTTGTTTCAAAGAGAGCCGTGTTAAATTAAAGAGTAATTGTTTAGTATTGATTTATTTGATCGAGAGTTTTGATTAACATTACGGTACGAACTTGATATATATATAACACTAGACTAATAAATATTTACAATACACCTATATCTTGCTTTCCGGAAAAGTTAGTCGTAAAGCGATAAGACAAGACAGAAGTTGAAATTCTCGTAGAATGGGTTAACAGAAAATCACTAAAAGTAGGTTTTTTTTGGTCATATAATGAAACATTGTAAGTCGCAAATCAATAGTCTCACAATTAAGAAAAGGTTCTTACTGTAAAATGCTCTATAAAAAGAGGTGGTCTTGTGAGATATACTTTTCCAATAATATGTTACACCAGTAGAATTTTTTTTACCTTCTATAAGAATTTGAACCAACCCAAAAAAGATTCATAAAAATCTGTCAACTCGGAAGAAATGTTTACAAATATATATTCTGAGGAAACGCAGAGCTTCTTCTTTTTTGAAGTTGTCTGAAAATGAATTTAATATTCATGCTATAATTGTACTCATTAGTCCTTATGAAATGGTGCTTAAATATCCCACTTACATTTAAAAGTTTACCTTATATTTTTAGACATTTTGAAGTTCTTAACAAAGATTTTGTTTTATTTAATTAGTTTTGCATTTTTATGTACATATTACCCTTTGCTTAGGCACTTCATAATAACACCTATATAAATTTTCTAACATTGGTTTTTTTGATATAATTATTATCCGAATTTTTTCGTAATTGAGATGTAATCAATAACACCTCTCTTGTAGTCATTTTTGTTTCATTGTCAGATTTTACTTGTTTTACTTTACCTACACCTTTTTTGGTTTACTCTCTTAAATTGAAATAGTGACTTTCGATTACAAACAGTGACTATTCACTATTTTCTAGTGAAAAGTATACCACCAAATTCAAATAGTGGTATGTAGAGTGGTATATAATAGTGGTAAATAGAGTTCATGTTGCCTCGTAAGAATAATAGCTGCGTTTTAGCTAAATATTTAGTAATGTTTTTATTGTCATGAAATTGTAACTGAATTGTATTTTATCCTATAAAGAAGCCAAAAGCTTTGAATTTTTTCAAATTCACAAAATTTCTACAGTCGTTTAAAATTTTTTTATGAAACAGTTATTGAAAAATATTAATCAATCCACTTATTGGCGTAGTGCTAAAATTACGGTTCTATGCTTCAGATCCTATGGGCAAATCCCATTATAAACCCAGGATTTTTCCCTAAGTTTTCGAATTCGATGGTCTTTAATGCATTCAGTAGTTAAAACCAACCTTAAGTTTGTTCCTTCATCAACTGTTGACATCTACGCTCATACACATCTTATTTTCGAAGTTGCTTATGTTAATTATTACTAGATCAGAGTCTACCCATACTCTCTCTCATTTTATCATCTCTTCTTTTTCGTAGTGTGTGAACTTTATAGTATTTGAAGAATAATGTACTTATTAAACATTTCCGAGCGATTTGCTCAAGAAGAAATAAAGTTTGTTTTATTCTTTAACGATTTTGTTATTTTCCTACATAGTTTCGTCGATTTCTGTATTTCTTTCACAGTGAATTTTTTTCTGTCGGATATTTCTATTTTTCCATAAAAACCCATCTTAAAATTTAATTTCTGGGTAATAATTTATTTTCAAAATGCGGAAGTTTGCTTTTGAAAGCTGCCTCAAATGAGCATAGTATATCTTCTACCGTTTCTGCCGCTTTCAAGCAGGGACGGCATATGTTGGTGTCTGCCTAATCTATTATGTGAACATGGTAATTTAAGGTACAAATGTACAATGACCCGTGTAGAGGCTCATTAAGAGTCTTACGTCCCTTTTAACGAGTGATAATAGCTTTGTTCTCATAGTGACTTGGTTTGGGCTAGAACTACTTTTGAACTGCTTGAGTGTGTGTATACGAAAAAAAAGGTGTTCGGTTTTCCGTAGCATTCAAAAAGTAGTTCAAATCCAATTCAGGTCACCGTGAGAACTAAGCTTATATGCCATGAGTCCTCTTCTTGGAGTAATTTATGATTTTTTTAACTTGTTTCTGCCCTGAAGTATAATTTAGAGTTAATATAACCTCCAAAGTTAGAATGGCTATTAATTTGGTTTAAAATAATAATCCATTGAAGTGTATTGATATATTTTAGTTTTAGAGTACCTACAACTAAATTAGCTTTATTGAATATAACATAGATATTGAGTTTTATGAGCTCATTTCAGCTGATTGATTAAAATATAAACATAATTATTATTAGATTGTAAATATTAACCAACGTACAAGTGTAGATTAATGTACTTATGATATATGAAACGATGTAGGTATTTGATGATGATTATGACTAGTATTTGAAACATTTAATTCATATACGTTTTAATTGAAGCGTTCTAATTATGTTCATTTCTTACATGCCTTAAATAATACATATTAATATTATTTTTGAGGAAAGGAGATTTAATTAAAGTTCATAATTGTTTTAATACACGAAACATCTATTTTCTTGAGTTTACAAAGTGTATGGTGCCTACTATTTTATTTAGATGAGGTTAAAAATAAGTATTTAGTTTTCTATATACGCATTATAATTCCGTTTTGTACTGGATGAAAAGAAAATAATATTTTGTTCTAATAGCTCATTTATTCAATTTCAATAAAAATTATGTATCAAAAAGAGGAATCATTGCATTTTAAAAACGGTTTGTTTAAAAGCTATATAACAATTAAACATATCATTTGACATTGATTTATTCTTAATATACTTTTTCATGTATTTAAATAGTTTATAAAAGTACAACTTATTAATAGGTAATATTAATTGAGACGCTAGAATTTTTAATTATAATTTGAGGTGCTTAACGTACGTCAATTTTATGTTTACATTGGAAATTTGGAAATGCTTTCATGATGAATTTTGTGGAACTTTTAATAATTATTTTTTCTATTTTTATTTTTTAATCATTGGATATAGATATTGAATAGATATATATCTACCATTTAACTTCAATAAAGGAATAAAAATACACATTTTACCGACTTATTTATAAATACATAGTCAATGTCAAATTTTCTGTATGTACGATATAGTATGATCATGTCTACGTGCTTTCGTTTAGTAATTCACTCGATAATAATTTATTTGTGTATCATTATTTGTCATTTTTATTTAAATTATATAACTTGAAGTTTGAAGGTATCTTTTCATTTCTTTTTATACTAATAAGTTCTTGAATATTGCCTTATTTACTTTTAAGATTTTCGAAAATATTTTAACTCTAAGCAAACTAATTAGAGTTTCATGCTTATTTGTATTATTGAAAAATATAAAAAGTAATAAATTATTAAGGCGAGACCAACAATTAGGCTATAATGAAAAAAAGTTAATTACATAATTTTTCCATTAATAAAATTTAAGGGATCACAATGCTGCTAATAATTTATGATCAATTATATGCAAAGATTTGTTTAGATGGTTTTCGTATAGACTTGTTACATGGAAGAAATTATAATTTCCACTTCATTTAATTTAAGATTTTTAAATGTGTACTTAGTACTTGTTTGGAAGCTTGAGACCACAACCCAGAAAGGAACACATTGTGATCGTGTATTAGTTTTTTATTTGATTTTATCGAATGACCAATTGTATATAGCTATAATAATATATAGCAATTCGCAACCATGTAAGATTTTTTTGTTTGTGTTAAACGGCAGATGTTAAATTAATATGAATTATATTGATAAAAAATATTTAACTATTTACACGATCGACATTTTACTATCAATTAATTTTAATTATCTACATAATACATACATTATCTACATTTTGCTTTAGTAAAGCAGTTCGTAAATTGTTTCAAACATGTTACGGAAGTATTCAAATATTAGTATTATTGAAGTTTTTCTTGATTAGATATTGCGACGACTAATTGCATTTAAAAAAAGAAGTGAAAAATTTTATACACGCATATGAAGTGCACCTAATTAAACGTGATATATAATGTGAATACATTTGTTTGTATGTTTTTGTTTATTTACATACATTGACGCGTTGCAAGTTTACGTTCAATTCATATGATTATTGCATTTATATTTAGTTTTTGTAATGTTGTAAGCTGCTAGTAGTTAAATGATCCCAGCGATAAAAATTGTAGATCAACATTTTTGGCACGATTTATTATTAGGCGTTAGTTTTAGTTTATAAAAAAACATAGGATGCCGTATCGAAATCTCTAGTATTTGCCAATAAAATATTGAACTGAAGTCTGAACATTGATTTGAAATGCCGCGTTATTACGTAATTTATTATTGTTTTTAGATTTTCACTAATTTTTAGTTCTATTTTTGTTTGAAGTTGACAAATTGTTGAAAATATAATATGTAACCTTTTTGCACTATTAATATTTATGAGTTTTTATTGGAAAATTATTTAAATGGCGAAACAACACTATTTTTAAATAAATTAATTTCAACTATTAACACAATACAATAATATCCGTGAATAGAATTTTTGTTATATTTCCATTAAAAGCGCTATACATTGTAAGATAAAGGTCTACATTTTGTTTACTTTTTTTACGTATAAATATGGCAATGTTGAATATATGGGTAATTACTAATTTGTGTTTTTTTTTTTTTTTGATTTTAAAATTATAATTTTTTATTTCGTCATCTTGAAGTTTCATCGATAGTCACAATCGACTAATTAAATTTTACAATATGCAGAAATTAATGTTATTATTTTCAAATCGTAAGACTAACTTGATTTTACTGTGTTTATGAAGGCATTACTGATCTACAATCTAGTTAAAACTAATATTCGACTATTATTCGGTATTTTCGGTCTTTTTTTATTTGGTTAAATATAAAATACTTTAAAAAATAACCAATATTCAACCAAGTTCGGTATTTGGGTTTCGTGACAATAGCTACTATTCGTTGCAACACTACTCTATTATATGTGCAAATAAATAAATAAAATATGGTACAAAAATTTATTGTATATTAATTTCTTAAAGTAAATTACAGTAGTAATATAATGTTCCTTTATATTATTTTATATTTTGTGAATCTAAATTGAACTGCTTTATTTCGAATTTAAGTATTTTAATCGATTATCGATACTGTAAACTTTACAGATAAAGATTACTTGATGCAGTTATTGACCATTTTTTTTTCGTAAGTTTTGATATTTGCTGAATTGATTTAACCTTTAACAAAGTATGTGTTGTCAATACGTATAATTTACAATTGTTAAATAATAATATTTGTTCACTTATGTTAGTGAATCAGTGGTTAGAGCAGTTTGCTGATTGCTCTCTCCGCTACATGCGTCATTGGTACTGGGTTCGATCCCCATCGAATCCCTAGATATAAGGTTTAAGATCTAAGATTTACATGGCCTACAGAAATTTTCTATGTGTAGATAGTCGTGATATGACCTGAGATGTAAAAGTGACTTATAACGCAAAAAAAAAATTGTTATTCATAATACAGCTACTCTTTAAACATCAAATTAGAGGTTTTTCACTAAAAATAATTGTAGATTCATTTTTGGTCAAAGCTATAGATAAAACACCTGAAATAAGTTAATATTCACAATATGAATTAATGGATTTGAGAATTCATTGATTTGATAAGTGGTTATGAAATGTCATTTATACATTTTCCTATCAAGTGAAAAAATGAATTATTTAGAAAAAATCAAATGTCTAGAATAATTAGTGAAATTTCACTAATTCGTTGTAAAAAACAATTATTTATAAGTGAATACAGCTTCACTTATGCAATTAGTGAAATTTTCACTACATAGATATTTTTTTAAACTAAATATCTAACAAAGTAACTCCGTACTTGGGCGCTAAGGTAGTAAACTGGTAACTATTCTATGACGTTATTGATGTTATGTATAGTACTAAATTGTTGATTTAAAATTAAAACACCTTTTTTTTCAACATTTGAAATTAAATTAACATGTAGTTTACGTTACATTTATCTGGATTCTCTAAATTTATAGATTTCCTTATCCTTATATATTACAAGTCTATAAGACTTTATGCTATTCGTAGTTACAAACCGTTTGGGACAAAATCTTACATTAAATTATAATTTTTGTATTATTCAATTATTCTGTATTTAGAGTTATTTAGTTACATACTAATTGAGGAAGATTATATGATTTAGCGGAAAACCCTAATTATCGCCTAGAGAAAGTGCTCTAGTATTTGTTTGCACATTTTACGGGCTGTGTGCGGTGGAATATCCTTGAGATTCTCAAATGTCCATCAAAAAGATATTCTAAAGCATAAAATTTACGAGAAATGTTTCGGCCTAATAGCTTTGGTTAGATTTTTGCTCTACCTAATGTCAACAAATCTTTTTTATAAATTTTCCACGCGTATGTATGATTGAATTTCTAGTTTTTTATATTTTTATACCTACCATTTTTAAATTATTAATTTCAATCGAATTTCAAAGGAAAGAAAAAAAATGATATCAAAACAAGAACCTTTTCCCTACCGATAAAGTAACCCACATGACAAAAAAGTATACGGTAGGCGAGCCAAAAAATTGCCTATAGTTCAAAAATAAATTTCTGGTTTTTACAATAGAAATCAACGTTTGCTATTTTTAATTATATGCTAAATAAGTTGGATGTTTGATTTACAAGTTTTGAGAATGCAATATAGTTAAAAGTTTTCTTTTTTAATTTTATGGAAGTTACACGTACATATGTAGCAATTCGATAACAATAAAAATCCAAGCCGTATAATTAGTATTGCAAAATTCCCTAGGTCAGTGTTGCAGAGTCAATGTCTCACGTCTTTGACTCTGACTCTGCCTCGCAGTCTGAAAATTACAATAGAAATGTAACAAAGCGATCCAAATTTAAAAAAAATAAAACCATAAACCTCTTATCTTATTTTGACCTAAATCGGAAATATGGCTCACAATCAGTGGCTTAGGTTCTGTTGTATAAAAATGACAGTGTATAAATTACTTCTCTTCTCTTTGAGTCAGATAAAATAGCACTAACTTGATACTTGAATAAAGTAGGTATACCAATACCTAATTTCATTCATTCAATGATTTTATTATGGCTTATGAGTTATGAGGAATCACTTTTGCATATATACTGGAGTATATCTATTTTCTTTATAGGAATTTTTTCTATCTGTATCATATTATTCTCTAAATGTTAATATTGTTACAATATATTATTTAAGCTCTTGGTTTGAAAATACAAACTTATATTTTAGTTATAATATGTTCGCTTATTATTTGAGTTAAAAGCGCTAACACAAAAAAGATTTCAATCGTTTCAAAAGTTAATCATGCTCTTACTTTACCTTACAATATTTATGCATTTGTAATAATTTATAAATTGAAACGTCTAGTAACCGATTTATTCATGTTCATCTTTATATACTCCCTATAATTTTCTTTTAATATCGGTTATTTCTTTAATAATAACAACTTCCTTTCGTTTGACGTCATTTTCTTGTGTATGTCACATGTTTTGAATGTTACTATTATTAACATTAAATTATCTACCTTCTCAAAACGAGAAACAAATCGAAAATTTATGAAATATGAAATCAATATATTCGTGTTCATTTTCATTTAAATATGTAATATGCTTTAGATATAGATATTGTTAATGGTTCAGCTTTAATATTAATAACATTAATCCATGTATTGGGTACAATTAATTAGTTGAAAATTTGTTTGAAATGTTCCATGTTTATTGTTTTGAAACGAAAAGAGTTCATAGGAGAAATAAGTTACATATATTGTGGCTTCGTAAATTTGGTAGAAATTCATAATTAATTTTTCTTAGGATCAGATAATAGCTTTATTCTCACAGCGACCTGAATTGGAATTTGGATTTGAACTGCACAATCCAAGGCACTGTGAGAACAACCCATACAAAGTTTGGCGACAGGGCCATTAATGGCCCATTGCTTAGCCAGAGATGCTAGTTGTTGGCCCAACATCGGCAACTGTTAACGGCCCAAGTACGGTTGCCGGCTGGATGATAACCCCGGGCCGTTAATGGCGATTAACAATCGGCCGACTGAAGCAAAGGTTACAGGGCCGTTAATAGAAACCAACAATCGGTCGACTGCAGTAAAAATTACTGGACCGTTAATGGCAAATATTATAAATTAATAAAACTACTTAAATATTGAAAAAAAATTATATAAAATCAGCTCAACGATTATTATGATACAATCATTTATTCACTTTATAATACATACAATCTTAATAAAAAATCAGACAACATCAATAATTAATACAAAAGTAGAATTTTAAACCTGGCGTACATAATACGCACTCTAAAATCAAAAGGGAATTTTTGGTGGTTTATAATGAAGATCCTCTTTCTTATCGCCCATTCTCACGGTCCACCCAATCAGAAAGCCATCGGGCTACTTTGCCAGCGAAAATTTTAGATTCCTCTGCATCACCAAACTTTTCAGTTACAACATCTAGAATATGCAAAATCAATTATAAATAAACTTGTTTTTAAGACACAATATGTGTGAGTGAAGGAGTTATAATAGTATAAGAGGTGAAAAAAGATTTATTTTCATAAGGGTATGAAAAAAAAATTTTGATTGTAAAACCAATTTTAAGATGAGAAAAAAATCTCTAGAAAAATAACAAACTAACTCACCTGCATAATAGAGAATTTCGACTAGATATTTATCCCAATTTTCATTTGCATCGCTTAAGTCTGCAGCAAACTTATCAACTTTAGGATACTCATCAGCCGGTGGATATTTACAAAGTAATATGCCATTAAAATGCTTCCATCTGTAACATTAAATTTAACTATTAATATTTTTTTATTTGATTATTTCATACTATGAGAAAACTATTAGATTATCAGGTAAATAAATATAAATTATCTATAGTTTAATTCGAGATAATGTATTATTATTCAATTATTAAATAGAACTACTTACTTTAGTCAGAGACTTTAATAGACTGGTTATCAACAAGCGATATAGACGAACTATTCTGAAATACAATAATACACTTTAAACACTTTACCATGCGACTATTGTTTAACGACAATTTCTGTGTTAGCAAAACGAATCCTCTTGCCCCTGTTCTACCGTTAAAAGTATAATAATTTACCACCAGATAGCACTTAAATAAAGGATATATTCATACTTTGCGTTCATTGGTTAATTTTGTAATACATTTGGAAAGAATTTATATAGTGCGAATATTTAAAAATAATTGACGCAATTGCACAGAAGAAAAATTCATTTCAAATGTATGTTTCAAATTAAAGATGTATCGCTTTGTCGCTGTTTACTATTGTCACTATCCACATTATTTATAAAATCTACACTACTTACAAGTTTTTTTAATTATCGAAATTTTTTTACGCGTTTATTTGACATTGTAGGTACAATTATTCTGAACGTTGATGCTCAATAAATCTTAAAACACAAATCACCTTAAACATAAGTCAAATATAATAGACTCAAAGTGATGAATAACTCAGGGTGACTTAGGGCCCCCTCAAAGTATTTAAGGTTTATAGTAAGTCATCTGACTTTTAATTATTTGTGCGTGAGCAAAAAATTATTTAGCCAGACTTTGGCCTATCGTTGGCCGACGAACAAATATTGAATGATGATCGAATAGACGGCGACCGGCAATTAACCAGATATGGCCCATTAACAAATTCCCATTAATAGGCCGAGCGTTGATAGCCAGACATGGGCCAATAAACGGGGCTTTTGTCATTAACGGCGACTTTGTATGGGAAAGCTAATGAGGGAGCACACATTTTTTTTAACTGTCATATGATATGACAAGGGATAATCATATTAAAATGCTTGTCAAAATTATTTCATGAAAATCTTTAATTTTGGCGTAGTTATAATCTTTATCTCTTGCGTAACTTTGAAAAAATGTAGTGTTCTATAAAACTTCAATGTCTTTCTAACGGATACACTTTTGATAGTTATTATATAACGATAACTGCAAAATTTAAATTAAAGTTTAATTAAATTTTGTATCTACTAATTTAAATCAAAATATTTTACTATTTTTTACTTGATTTTGTCTCGTTTTTGTTTTTTCTAGTTATAAGAGTTTTGTATTATAGGTATATACGATATTGACGTTACTAGAGAATAATTCGAGTTTTCTCGTTAATTTATTCCAATCAACATAAACTTTTAATCTCAACGCAAGATTAAAAAATACAAATCCCTCCCCCATAACATAACTATACCAAAAATATTATTACTTAAGTCTTGTTAAAATTTTCTGTCTCCAAAAATTTTATACACGAAATTTATACTGTACCAGTACAAAAAAAAATTTTTTGTTTGCTAAAAAAAGATTGAAAAGCATTCTTACATTCTTTGTTTTTCTTTTATGTTTTGTGTAATTTTTTTTATCTATCAATAACAAAACTACACATTCTTCAAAAATAAATTATTTATTGAATAAAAAAAATATAATCACTAAACACATATTTTCCTCGAACTTTTTTCTACAATTTCCATGAAATTTGTAAACAGAAAATGCGTCATTCTTTGCTTTTCTGAATTTAGTTGACACACTGTCGTGTGTCTAGGTAATTTACTACATAATTAATTTACTGTGATAATTTAAAACGAGACACCGAAAATTGCAAAGGTACTCGTACCTACCTAAAATCGTTTCCAAATGTGGCTTTATGATGAGAATTATTTTTCCATACTTGAATGATACCGGAGAAATGACGATATTAAATACATTGATTTTGGTGGTGCTAAGGTTATGGGTTAATACAGCGATCGGGGAACCGGAGTAAATTACCCCAAATGGGGTAAAAATGAAATTTTTGGGGGTAATATGGAAAGTTTTTACCATGGCTATCAATAAGCGTGTAATTATGGCCGAAGATTTTATTCAAATTCTTCTTTCATCAAAAATCCCCAATTTTGAAGTTATTGTATCAAACACGTAGAAAGATCATTTCTCCAAAATCTAAAGGGGAAAAGTTTTCAATTAATTTCGTTTATTCCAATATATAATATTATTTGTGTATTACATACCTACTTACTACTTTCATGCAACTTTTTTTTCGTGTAAATTTATTTAGTAAATAATGTTTAATTTAAATTTACATTGATTGTCTCTTTTTCAAAATGAGAGGACATTATCGACTTATGCAAAATTATTTTGGGGTAATGGTAAAAAAAGTTCCCCGACCGCTGGGTTAATATAATTTGCTAAAGCCTATCTGCATAGATAAAGATGTTTTAGTTTATCTCTAGCCAAGTCTATGTTAAGTGGTTGTTGGTTGCTGTACGGATCGATGCGTTCCAGGAGGATTTTTTTGTTTTGAGATCTTCCTTCACTATAATTTCGTATTGTGTTTGATTGACCGGTTATAAACTTTGGCTAAAATCATAATTTGATGGATACTGTTTCATATAACTGACACATTTAGCTGATGTTTAGTCTTCTATGTGAAGTCATCGGTTTCCCAATTTTCAATAATTGTTATTATAATATCGGCGTTATTAATAAATAAAATACTTAGAGGTTTCTTGGAATTACTATTTATGAAAAGCAACTTACTACATCTAAATGTTTAAATTGTTTATAGCTTATATAGCTTTATATTAAACAATTTCTGATCCATCAGACTGTGTTTAATAGTTTATTTATACAGTTTTTTTTACTACACAGACTTGTTTGTGTAATGAGAGATATTTATTATTATTGAATATTGTGATTAACAATAGATAGACTCAGGCGTTTGTTCATTTTAATATTGAACATGAGATGAATATTGTTTTATATCAATAAGAAATATTTACTAAAAATAATAAATAGAAAGTGTAATAATAATAAACTCGATGTTTTTTTCTTTTAAAGTAATTATTTAAAAAAAATCAAGTTTATTCCACTTTTAGAGTTTCAATGTATATACAACATTTATGTACATTTGTATTTCTTTCTGACATTCATTTCTAGTATAGCAACACATTTTGTCTTAAAAATACATTTGACAATGTACAGTTGAAAAACTAAATTGTATTTTAATTGTTGTAGAATAAAACTGGATCTACGCCGGTGACAGGAACAGGGAGTAGTGGAACAATGGTTGTATCGGGAGCGCCTCCTCCAACAGCTATTAACAAAGGAGCTAAATTAGGAGCAGGAACTGTGCAAGGTCCAATGGTTAAAAAAGATAAACGGCAGTCTAGTTCACGGTTTAATATTTCTAAGAATAGAGAGTTAGAAACTCTTCCAACTATTAAAGGTTTGTGATATTATATCTATTATTTTTTATTGGTTGTACATTTGTTAACTATTTTATGTAAAAATAATCGAAATAAGTTTTCAAAACTTAACTAAAACTAATTGAAAATCACCACGTAGAGGTCTAGCGGTTTGATCTGTTAGTTCTCCGCTTCATGTGCCAGTGGTGCTCGGTTTGATTCCCGTTGAATTCTAGATTTTTCTAGATTTGTTTAACAGAAATTGTCCATGTTCAGACAATCGTGGTATGATTTTAGATTACACCCACTTAAAACACCAAGAAAAAATTGGTATTTAGTGAAAACTTCTTTTGTTTACAAATGAAACATCAAAATTAAATTTAGTTTTTTAAAATTGTAATTTCTTACAATTAGTTTGAAGGACTATGAAATTTTACTTCATAGCTATTATTAAATCAAGGTAAATATAAGTTAGCTTTCAGAAACAGACTTACACAAGTATCATTTATATATTAGCTTAACTTGTCGTGTATAGGCTACATCATCTCATCGTATCTGTATTGTAGCTTTATAATCAAGATTTTACTGCCATAGGCAATATTCTAGTTAACTTAGTTAGAAAGCCGTCATTGTTAACCTCCGTTGTTATAATTCTCAAACAAGGCAATTATAATTTTACCAAAGCGTTGAAATTAAAGTAGCTATATTAAATGATTTTGTGGCCTTTATACTATAATACAGGGGTGGCCAACCCAAATAATCTCGCGGGTCTCTTTCGAAATGCATAATAATTTCGCAGTCGCATATAAAATTATATAATTCCATATTAGTTTAAAACCCACCATAGACATTTTTGGAGTTACAAATTGAAAATAATGAGTTATTATTTTTGTGTTTACAATTATTCTGCTAGTATTGTGCAAACATAGATAATATAATAATAATGAATTTGTTTCCGATTGAAATAAAACGGTATATCGACGGTACAAGGATTGGGCAATATAAAATATTGGTAACTTTTTCATATTGCGTATGGCTTGTATCGTAGATTGTATAGTAGTTTTTTTTTTTTTGGGAAGAAATCAAATGATACTAAACGCACATTGTCAATTATTAACACACATACAAAATGAAATATAAGAAATATTTAAGTATAAATCAGTGGCTCCTTAGTAAAACCACTGAAGTCAATTTTTCGAAACAGGAGATTATGGTACATTTTGAATCTCCATTCAACCCTCCATGAACTATCACAAGGATAATTCCAGATTAAGCCTTATTTGTCAGAAATCAAAATATAAAAACACAACTTCAGTCCATTTTCAAATTTGTCTGTAGAATTTAAAATTGCGATACTTCAAAAAACGTCAAAATAAACGTGCGAGGTTTTACTAAGGAACTACAGAAATTAAATAACAACAATTAAAATTATCCAGTCTTTCACTTTGCTAATCATTTAGCTAATTTTTTCTCATAACTTCGATCGTTAATTTGCACCATAAGGATGCACAAATAATTTACATTTTATACATTGGTTTATACTACTTTGGCCATTATAACATGAGTATATTGTCCACTCCTGTCATAAAACTTTGAGAAACATCCGAGGATCTTTTTTGCTTTTAATTAAATTTGTGGAACAAACTGAAATCTTGACAATTTTTACGAACCAGAGAAATGTGTTGATGTACCACATATTTAATATTTTTATTACAGTTGTTAATCGTTGTAAATTATTCTATTGTATGAAATATAATAATTTAGTTATTATCTAAAGCAATAATATGTGCTAAAATAACCACCTTCATAAAGTGATTAATTATTCAAATTGGCTGGTGTTCTGTGAAATAAAAAAAATCTCATAGTAGGTATTGATTTGTTAATTTCAAAAACCATTAGTATTTTTTTGTTGGCATCACGGTTAGCTTCGTTATATAATGTATTAACTATACCTTTGGTGAAAGACACATTTGGCAATAACCAACCCCCTACGAACGTTAACATATTCAAAAACACAAATTTGATTAAAAAAATCCTTTTACCAACTTGTAGTTGTACACTTCATGATTAACAGTCGTTTATTTTTATTCTGATTGGGAGTAATTTGTATAATTATTCTTACAATTAATTTCGTAAGCATTTATCATCATAATCGACAAATATCGTCTCGCTAGCATAAAATAGCCTAGTACTATTAATTTTTCTACTTAAAGAAATTTTTTTTAAATAAAATAAATAGCAACCAGGATGCATTTACGAATTAACTGGTCTATTAACATAGGTATTTTGATTATAAGTGAAATTATTTATCATATTACATATTAATAACCTTGTGTTTGTATTTTATCTGATATTTTAGCTTTTTATATAGAATTCTAGAAATGCAGTGTTTTCATAAACAACGTGTTTAATTAATAAGCTAAACGTTTTTTGAATGTGTAAAAAACTAATATTTATTTATGTGTGATAATACTCGTAGATAAAATTTATTTTAACCGCCATTTTACCAAATTTTATAGCTTTACGAAAATGTTACCGGATACACCAAAGTAACAAAAATGTAATACTTAAATAGAATATTTGAGACTTGTGAATATTAGAGGGTTGATCGACATTTTGTAAATTGAATTTGTAGTTTTAAATAATTTAATTTCTATGTAGATTGCATTTTAAGTAGGACTTCAGCTGCCTAAATTTCTATTTAAATTCTATCACAAAACTTATAGAGCTTTAATCAAAGTAAAATCAATTCAAAAACTGAATTTAAATTACTAGAACACTAGGAAAAAAAATTCAATCGGGTATTTGTACAATGTTAATTTAGAGATATTATACTAAATTCTTTCTAAATGTTATAACTTGAAATTAAGTAGCTATTACTGAAATGGCTGATTGTGGTATCAAATGATAATTTAAAAATTAAGCTAAATTACTGCCTATTTTTGTTTTAATTTTACAATTTCATAAAAATCTTAACATTCGTAACCGAAACTATCCGAAATAATTTCATATCCGTAACCGTATCTGAAATCGGTTTAATATTATTTCTATGTCCGTATCTGTAACCAGATTTGAAATTTCATATACATAACGTCCCTGCTGCCAACGTTTCTGATGTTCATGGTGTCTTTCAATATTAAATTTTTTACAATTGTATTTAATCTTATCAAAAAAGACCAACACATCTGCCTCTTAAGCTTAATTATAAACATCAGAATCTTTAAAAGGAAACAAAAGATAAATTTAGTACATAAATAAAGAAAACTAACTTAAACTGAACAAATGACTTAAGTGAAAAGTAAATTTTTTTTTAACCTAAGAATACAATTTTACATTTAAATAGCCTGTAGTCTTTTCTAGGATCATCAACAATGATAAAAAATAGTATTCGTGATAAATTGTTCCGAGTAAGTCTTTCAGTATACATACCTATATTACGGTAGGGTATGAAATAATGTTAGTAACTGTGATTGAGTTACATCTAGTCACCTCATTATTCTGATTTGTGATTGTATTGTGACTATGTGATTGATGATATGTGTTAGTATATGTTATGTCTAGTACTTGCTATGTTTAGTACAATCACTGTACTAATTAGATATTGGTCTTTTTTAATTTTCAAAAACTAGTTTTTATCTTCTTTTTTCCTAGCGATGAGTGTTTTTATCCTTCGAATCTAACATTTACACTAATTGAATTTCTCTACTTGTCTTGTATTTCCACTTTTCCAAATAACCAAAAAAAAAACCAATCAGAGATTGCAATTTACAGGATAATCATATAAAAACGTATGATCTTTTTTTTTTGGGTAATAACATTTCAAATTTTCTATATTTGTCGGCTTAACATATTTCTTATAAGCAAAAAAAGTTTCTTATTAAAGTAACATACACTGTTAGTAAATAGACTAATGTACCTACATACTATATACATACATCCCTAAAATATAAGAAAATTGTTATCTTGGTACATACATAGACACATCACTATAAGAAAGCGTCAAAGTCAATTCGACGGTATTTCAAAACGGCGCCGGCAATTATTCGCATGCGCCAATGGTAAATCCATATCTCACTAGTTTGTGGGGGTGAATTCCCCTTTTTCCCCGGTATTTGATTCGTACATTTTGCTCAGAAACGGGCCTCAGTCAACCCTCGGCAATTGCATTGTACGTCACAAATATAATTACATCCTCTTCCATTTAAATTCCTTGTCATAACAAAATAATACATTAATATTTCGGGCTAATTTTTTTTTACTTCCTTATATTATATTTTTAATAATATTTATATTCTTAAAACTAAGTGTGCCATATTAACTAATGTTTGTGATGTGAGGATAATTTTAATTATATGTTGATATTCAGTATTATAGTACTGTTGCTTCCCGGAACTTAACATTTTCAGCTGTTATATTGTGTACATTTTGTGCTCTTGAAGTTTTCGATATTAGTCATAATATAGAACGAATTGTTTATCTTTCTATTCAATCATATTTATTACATTCATTGTGTTTTTAAGTAAAATGTCGAATTGAACGTTTTCAATAAATTCCAATGAAATTAATAAATCCCTTTTTTACGTAATTCAATGTCTGCTGTTGATAGACCGTCAAAAACAATTCTAAATTATACAAACAAGGAAATGAAATGATAGGAAATGTTAGGTAAAAGTTGATGAAAGTTATTTTTAGAATACATATCTTTAACTTGGTAGTGCGTACATTTATTTAGAGTTCCAAAAAATAGTTATTTACTAATATAAAAGTCGTCGGTTTAGTTAAAATTATTTTCATTAATTATCTAAATCAATTCATTTTATATATTGCAAACTGATTAATTATGATCTATTCATTTTTATTAATTTATAATAACACCTATATGGTGAAACCCCCATATAAATTAGTGTAGGAGACAAATCAATATGTATTCAAAAGTAATAACTAAATGTAGATATTTGCATAAATGTCAAAGGTAATTCTAAAATTTTCACAACTGAGTTAGACATTTTCATTGGTACTAGACTACATAAAGATATCTATTAGTAAAAAAAAATAATACTTAATACCTTTTATTAAGTGAAAAAAAATCTGAAAAAGTTTTGAATTAACATTTTAAATATAGCTAAATGAGAATTTCACATGTTTATCTAACGAACAAAGAAAATTTTTAACGTGATAAAATTAGCATATTTGTTTTGTACTGAAACATACCAGCTGACTTGCTAAATAAAGTAAAAAAAAAATCAAATCTTTATTTAATGTTCAACTTTTTTATTTGTTGAAGGTATTATCTAGTTTTTAACATAACTAACAACGTCACATGCTAACAACGTAGAAATGAAATAAAGTAAACTGATGAATTTTGAATAGAGATTAGTTAAGAATGAATTCTTAGAGATATAATCGTAGGCAAAAGTACTACTAAATTTGTGCGAGTTCATTAGTTTTGGTTTAAATAAGAAAAAAAATCATCTTATTTTTGACAGTGATTATAACAGCGGTCGGGGAACTGGGGTAAATTACCCCAAATGGGGTAAAAATGAAATTTTTGGGGGTAGTAAGGACATTTTTTGGTATTTCCGAAGACTTAAGTCAAATTGTTATTACATCAAAATGCCTCAATTTTGAAATTATTGTATCAAAAATGAAGCAAGATCATTTATCCAAAATCTTCATTCAATTAATTTTTGTTTGTTCCGGTATTAGAATTTTATTTTGTTTGTCTATTGCATACTTACTATGTTTATGCAACTTCCTTTCCGTGCAAATTACTTAATTCAATAAATAATTTATAATTTTAATTTACATTGGTTGTCTCCTTTTCAAAATGGGAGGGGTAATATGGACTTTTTCAAAAATATTTTAGGGTAATGGCAAAAAAAGTTCCCCGACCGCTGGATTATAATATCATTATTTGTATTAATCCGTACAATCAGATTTTTAGTTGGTTTTTAATTTTTTTTACCCTAGTTTCTATGATACAATTTCAAAGTTTGATACATTTGGTAGCTTTTTTATGAAAATTTAAGCTATTTAAGCCTATTTGAGTTCAATCTATTCAATGACCAAAACTCCATAAGAGCCAGGAGTATTACGGAAATGAAATTTCGGATCTGGACAGTTACGGAATAGGAATAATCAGTGGCGTAACTATACCATCTGAAGCCCGTGACAATTTCATTAGATAACCCTCCTCCCCCGTAAATAGTCATAATATTTACCCCCCCCCCCATCCCGTTTTAAATGTTAATAATTTATATGAATTTGTACGTTGTCATTAGTTGTGTTGAACTTTAATTGATTTTAATTACTGATATAAAATTGTTAATTTTTACTAAATTTTGTTAAGATATTATGTTACTTTTGGAGTAGCGGCCTCTCGGACCGGGGCCCAAACCCTCGTGGAGCCCGTGGCATTTTGCCAGCCCTGCCACCGTATAGTTACGCCACTGGGAATAATATTATACCACTTTTGGATACGATTACCGATATGACATTATTTCGGATAGTTTCAGTTACGGATGGTACATTTTTAAGAAGTCATAGATATCATTTTGTATAGAAAGCAATATTATTAAAAAAAAAAGAAATCATAATAGAAAAATAGATAATAATTTGACTTTCCTTCTAAATTATCATCTGATCTACAATTAGTCATATAAGTAATAGCTTCTCAATTTTAAGTCTTATTTAATAAAAATGCAATAGTAACAAAATTATAGCAGAGTCTTCCCCTATGTAGATTTTTACTTCGCATATCCGATAGTTTTGGTTACGTTGACCGATTTCCTCAACATCCCTGATAAGAACATATTTTAAAATACATTTTTCTAAATTGTAATAAGTCTTCAATGTAGTCAATCATTTAAAACTATTTTCCTATCAAATCGTTCGTTTGGCAGCATTTTAATTTACTTCCCAAATATTTTTAACTAAATTAATTCACTTAACTATAATTTCTAAATATATTTTTACAATAAAAAACTAATTTTATTGTGAAAATTAGGTTTATCTACATCAGTATTATAAAAATAACGTCTTATATTTTATTTTATTATTGAATCAAAACGTAATAGTGTATTTCCTGAGAGACTGAATTGAGATCATTCTCCTTAGGGATGCAGCGTAGTTCTTTATTGGAAAATTTTATCTTGTGTACAATATTTTATTACCAAAGCAAATTAATTTACTATTGAAAAAGAAAGTATCACCAAATGATATGAACTTTACGAAACACCAAGACTGAAATATTTCAACTTTATTACTTACATTGTGAAAAATAAATACGAGTTTTTCAAGTGGTTTGTCAAATTGATGATAAGTTACGAATGAAATGGTTCACACGGCTTTTGGGCAAGGGAACGCGATGAGTGGTCGAGATGGTTCACCATTAGGAATACCGAAATCTCCATCATTTCATAGCGGCTTAGATTTAGTTGCATCCGCGTCTGCTGATTCCCTCGACGGAGTATTTGATTCAACAAAACGATTACCATATCAACAGTCACCAACAACAGAAAACAACACATCTAAAACGTCATCGTTTTTTAGTAACAATCCTTTTTTAAAAGATTCCACCATGTCCGAATTAGCTCAACTTGAATCTAGAATCAAAGCATTCGGCTTCAATCCATTCGTGTCGTCGAAAAACGAAAAAGACGATAAAGAGAAAGAAAAAACAAACGTTACTACCACTGGTAGTTCTTCATTCGGGACCAACCCTTTCAATGAAAACGAAAAAAATACGAATAATAAAAATACGCCAACAATTAAATCGAATTTCAATAATAGAAATATGGGATCAAATCACAAGGCTTTAGTATTTTCACACCCTGATTTTAACTTTGATACGACCAATAATTTTGATGCCAGGAACTTTACAAGTTCAGATAATCGTGTAAATACAACGTCGCGAATAATAAACGCTCCAGTTTCCTCTTCGGGAACCGTTATTTCACCCCCAGGATCATCTTTTGTTTCGCCACGAAACAATACAAACGGACACAATTCATCTATTACTCAGAGAAATAATCTAATGAACTCATCGCGTGTAATAGCTTCTTCACCAAATGGTGGAAATAGTATAATTACTGAACATTTACCTTTATTAATGGGTAAGATGAGAGAAAACTCATTAAACGCTCATCGTTTATGAAACTAACTATAATTTTATTTTGTATATACAACGTTTTATTGATGTTACAATTTTAATTACAGATGCACCTCCCGCTGAACGAGAGGCACTATTTATTAAAAAATTGCAACAGTGTTGTGTGTTATTTGACTTCGTCGTAGATCCATTATCTGATTTAAAATGGAAGGAAGTAAAACGAGCAGCTTTATTAGAAATGTTAGAATACGTATCCTCACAAAGGAGTCCAATTACCGATGCTATTTATCCCGAAGCTGTACATATGGTAAATATGAATTTGTTTCAGTCGGTTGTTACTAGTTTATTTTAACCGTCCGTACTTTTGTTTAGTTTTCAGTGAATCTCTTTAGAACATTGCCTCCTTCGTCAAATCCAAATGGTGCTGAGTTCGATCCGGAAGAGGATGAACCAAATTTAGAAGCTGCGTGGCCTCACTTACAACTGGTCTATGAGTTGTTTTTAGGTTTACTGGAAGCACCTGATTTTCAGCAAAATGTGGCCAAAAAATATATTGACTACAAATTTCTGCTCAACGTTAGTCTTAAAATTATTTCTTATGTAGACAAAAATAACTATAAAAATTCTTTTTATAGCTGTTAGAGTTATTTGACTCTGAAGACCCTAGAGAAAGAGACTTACTGAAAACAACATTACATCGGATTTATGGAAAATTTCTAGGATTACGCTCGTACATTCGAAAACAAATTAATAATATTTTTTATAGGTATTTATTTCTACATTGTTAACTATCAGATGCATATTTATTTTTGGAAATATTTTATAGATTTATTTATGAAACTGAACATCACAACGGTATTGCTGAGTTATTAGAAATTCTAGGCAGTATTATTAATGGTTTCGCATTGCCATTGAAAGAAGAACATAAAGTTTTTCTGTTGCGAGTATTATTACCGTTACATAAAGCGAAGTCTTTATCCGTATATCATCCACAATTAGCCTATTGCGTGGTTCAGTTTTTGGAAAAAGATCCATCACTAACACAACCTGTTATTCGATCGTTATTGAAATATTGGCCGAAGACACACAGTCCTAAGGAAGTAATGTTTTTAAATGAACTAGAAGAAATATTGGATGTGATTGAACCGACGGAGTTTCAAAAAGTTATGGAACCGCTGTTTCGTCAGTTAGCTAAATGTGTTAGTAGTCCTCATTTTCAAGTTGCCGAACGAGCGTTATACTATTGGAATAATGAATATGTGATGTCTTTGATAGCAGAACATGCTAATGTTATTTTACCTATAATGTTTCCTTCATTATATCGCAACAGTAAAAATCATTGGAACAAAACTATACATGGACTTATTTACAATGCGCTAAAGCTTTTTATGGAAATGAATCACAAACTATTTGATGAGTGCACGCAACAATATAAAATAGAGAAACAAAAGTAAGTTATTCGTCTATTTCTATCCTTATTTTTTATACAGTCTCTAAGCACTGAATTAGGACCATTATCATATCTTAAAAAATGAGATTCAAAGTATATGTTAAATGATCTAAATTCCAAACTGTCTTAATTACTATATTCTTAAATGTAATCACAATCCTTTCTTTTGTTGTAATAGTTACTAAATATACTAAAACTCGTATATTGCGGTACGGGACTATCCTTAAATGATGTAACGGGTTTTTAAAAAGATTTTTTTTTAATCCGCCCCCATATCATGTAGATATTTAGTCATCTTCCCCGTTATTATTTTGTCTTACGTAATTTTTAAACCAGTGGTTTTCAAGCTGGGTTTTGCGGAACCCTAAGGTTTCGAGGATCATGTCCTAGTATTTATTTACGTCAGCCTCTACGTAATTTGATATTCTTTTTTTTCTTAAAGGTTCTGTTGAAGTTTGCACAACTGTAAAGGGGTTCCACACCTCAAAATAATTTGAAAACAGCTGTTTTAAACCAATAAAATATTTATAATTAGATGCTACCTGCCCACTAACCTGCGCGTATTTATATTTAACTGATTTTTAGAAACCTTTGTACCAATATGTCAATAAATTTCTTTCAGTTGGTTTTAACCGTAAAAGATAGTAGTTATTCTTCAAGAACTGTTTATTTTTCAGAACAATAATTTCTCAGGGATAACTTCCAAACCTTAGAACTGCGTTAGTGATGCGATAACAGGCAGACACAATTTTTAAAATTGGTGGATTCGGCCTCTGTAGCGATAATAACGACTATTGGAATAAGATTGTCCAAAAAATGTTAAATTTTTTAGGTGTATAAATTATTTATTTCTCCTAGTCATTTTAATTTGACGTATTAGTAGGTATTCTACAAGAATCGTGATTTTTTTTCACTCAAAAGTGTCGCGACACAATAGTTGAAAATCACTACATTAGATAGTCAAATTATGAATATAAAAATTTTCTCGATATATAATTCGCAATCTGTCCCTGGACAATAAGCGAATTCGCTGAACATATGCATGGGGGGAGGCATCACTTATTGTGACGCGAGATGGATATTCCTATCGCAATGGCAGTTCCAAGCAAGATACTCGGTTCAGTCTTATAACCTCCTCCTGTTATCCAGTAAGGAGACAGCCAATTGGTTGGGATGGTCGCTCAACCGGATTTAGTATTTATGGCTGTGTTTAGATAAATCTCTTCCCTGACTGTGACCGTCTCAAGGTCTTTGTGAATGTCCTGCAGCGTGACATTGCAAGGCGCGTTTGTGAGTAGCATTAGGGTTTTAGACTGAAACCTCTGGAGAATATCGATATTGGAACTGCTGGCGGTTCCCCATAGTTGAAAATATAAAATATAAGCAGCTTTTAATAAGTGGATATTTATTAAATCAGAAAATCAATAAAAAGTAGGTAAAATAAATACAATTTTTCTCTAATTATTGCTCTGCTAAGACAAATGTCCAGTTATAATTAATATTATCAAATGCGCTGCAGTCGATTGTATAGTTATGAAAACAGTTGCATTTGCGTTACGTTTATCGAAGCTCATTTTTTTCCCCCCTCCCACGAAACATCACCTAACATTAAAGTATATCTCAGCTTTTTTCCCAAAAATACGTTACGTGATTTATGGATACCCCTATCAACTCCTACTTCTTAAACAAGAAGAGTCAAGCAAAAACCTCAGTGGTCTTATTTCAATAGTCACGGACATTTCAAATATAATACGTTTTAACACTACATGAAACGAACACATACAACGATATACATAATATTATAAAACGTTAGATATAACGACTTGTTTATAATGCCCTACATAAAAGTAGTATTGCTTCAATATTAAATCGGTTTTCTTTTTGTAGTGAACGAGAACGACAGCAGCAAAGAAATGAACAATGGATGAGAGTTGAAACGTTAGCACAGCGTCGAGGTGGTGGTGACATGGATATACGATTATCGTTCACAAATTCCTCATTAAACTCCTCAGGGACCTTAAGTCAAGCTGGTGATAGTCCAATAGATGCTCCTGATGAAGAACTTTCTTATGCTAAACTAGAAGAAGAAGCAAAAGAGGTGTGTATGCACTTTTAACACTGTTCTTTCTTTAAAAAAAAAATTATCCACATGACTGGATAAACTGTTTTGCTTACATCCTTGTACATAATACATCTAAATTATAGTTTAATATTTGTGTGAGCTTAATAAGAGATTGATTTTTTTTATTAATAATCAGGTGAGAAAGATACAAAACAAAGGTAAGCCTCTTTTGCGTCGAAAATCAGATTTGCCGCTGGACGGTTACACAACACGAGCACTCAATGACCATAAAAGAGCCGATGAATATCTAACGACACCTCCAGATGTAAATAAATGCTAGTCCGATGCGGGATTAAAGAATATTTATCCTCTTGAGCTAATAATATCTTTAAACGTATAATTTGTTATAACTACCTGCTGGTTTCAATCAGTAATGATTTTTGCTATGAATCTTGTTAAAATTAATTTCAACAGTTGTTAATATAAATTTTTATGCTGATTAAGCCATCATATAAATTCATACTTAACAAATGAAATATGCCTGTCGTAATGGAATAATTATTAACCTAACAGTGTTATTAATAAAATCTTTTCATTTTCAAAAAAACAAAAAAAAAAAACAAACATATACACAATTAATTCTATGATCGCTGTGCTTATACCTACAATATGAAAACAGTTGGCGTTAACATCTTAACTATTATCATTAATCATTTATAAACCATACTGTTGAAGTATTCTATATTATTTTCATGTTTTGCTTAAATTTTTGCATTGAGTAATTAACATTTTGAAATTCACATAAAACAAATAATGAAATAAAAATTTTGTGTGTTGCAAATGATTTGTTTGATTATTTTAATTAAAACATACTGTAATGGCTTTAGCAATCATCTTCAATAAATTTAATTAATTTAAATCTAATTATTTTCCAGATTTTCAACAGTTGATACTAAAACAAAATCACTTAAACATATAAGAAAATTAATAGCTGTTAATTAGTGTAATTGAATAATATTCACTCAATGCAAAAACGTATTAAAAGAAATCAAAGAAATTTAAATACAAAAAATACGTAAGACTATTTAACAAACAGCTGGAGATATATAAAAAATAAACGTTGCGATACATAAATATTATATATAAATATATTTGACTAATAATAAAATCAGATTATTCTTTGTGTAGATAAAATAAGAGGTTTAAAACATTTTTAGTGATTATTGTATACTACATTTTTAAGTTTTCTTTAGTTTTGTAATTATTTAATCAATCTTTCGTATCAAAAAAAACTAATCAAAATTTTCATTTTAAAGATGTGTAACAAACTGGCATGGTAATTAAAGAATGATTCATAAGTTTGTACATTTTAAGAGAGATTTGTAATTATCTAAAAGTAAAATTGTCTAAAAATAAAAATAATTCAATTTAAAAAATATTAAAGAAAAAACCATCAACTCACAAAACATTAATAGAAATAAATTCGAAATATCGATGCTAGGTTTTTATTTAATTTCATATAATGAGATAATTATTTTTGATTTTACATTATTGATTACATTACATTTTACATTACATTATTTTACATTACAAAACTAAAAGTTAAAATAAAATATTTAGTCCTGTTTTTGATTTCTTCTTAATCAGCAAAAAAAAAAATGCCTGAACTTATGAATCAACTTTATATATGTGTATATTCGTTTTCATTTAAAATAATAAAAGTATTTTTAAAGTAATTACCAATTTCGTTATTTGATTTAAAAACCTATTAAATGGTGAAACATTTATCGCAAAGTGAATTTTTATATACTCTGTGACCACTCAGGAACTTAATATGACCTAGAGCAGGAGTCGGCAAACTTTTTTGACTGTGGGTCAAAATCGACTAATATGTGGGTTTTAAATAGACTTTTGGGCCAGTGGTATTTTCATTTTATAAGAGTCTTTCAGTGAATGAAAGGGGATATTGTTATTTCCCGGGCGCCAAAATTTAACAAGGAATCTTTATAGATCTCTCCAAAATAAAAGGAAAATAAAAAGTACAATATTCCGAGTTTTTACTTAGTTTTCGAGAAAAATTGGATTTTAGTAGTATGACTCCAATGTTATTTCTTATGGAAGTTAAATTTTGTGAATGCGGCCATCTTTGGAACTACGAAGTTTCGACAGCTGCTCTCAACTATCTTGAAAGTATAACCCGGGGGTGCAACCCCCGGTAAAATTTTGGGGACAGAGCCCACAAAATAAAAATAAAACCACCCCAACTTATGTTTCAAGAGAAATTAGCAAGTTATTGCAAGTGCAAGTGTAACCATCGCGTTGTTTTTTAACCAAATTTGACCATGTCGATGCAACTTTTAAAATTCGATACCTCGAAAACTAAGTGAAAACTTGAAAAATTGTATTCTTTATTTTTCATTTATTTTAGCAATATCTATAAGAGGCTGTCGTCAAATCTTGACGCCCAGGAAAAAACAATCTTGCCGAATGAAAGATAAATTATAATTTATATCAAGAAAATAATTACATTTCTTTGATTGATTTTATATATTATAATTTAATTTCGGAATTGAAGTGGGTCACTAAAAATTATCAAACGGGTCACTTGCTAACCCGCGGGTCGTAGGTTGCCGACTCTTGACTTAAGGTATGCATGGGAAAATAAAAGTGAGGGTTTTGTGCCAATTTAAAACGAAAAAAGTCTTTTAATTAAATACAGTTTTTTAGTTTTGAAACTGGTGGTATTTAAAAGTCATTTGTTCGTGCATCAGCTTTGGCAACAATATTTCTTTTAATTATAAAAAGCGCTAATTTCTAAGTTTGGAAAACTACCAACAATGCTTTTTGTGTGTAGTCCTTTGGTTAATGCACGAGGAAAAGTTTTATGAATATCTTTTGAGCCCATTAGACATCGTTTACATTGAGGGGATATATCGCAAGTTTATACGAAACGCACATAAAGATACTTGAAAAAGTGGAGACAAAAAAGGTTCACGCTAATGATATCTCGTAGGTAACAGATCGCTCGAAATGCCACTCGTTGGTCGCTTAGGACTTAGATGATATATTGCATGAGATATTTCCAGGATATATCGAATTCTACTAAGATAGCATAGTGAAGTTAACCAAGTTAAAAGGATAAAAATATAACTTATTGCACACAGTTTTCATTTAACTAGAAATACACCAAATATATAGTACCGACATATCGTCTACTGTGATGAACTTTTTAAGCGATATGTCGGCTAAACAACCTACACATCCTGGTGATAAAAACTTTTCTAACTTAACTTTTCTCTCTTTGTGACTGAGTGTATCACCTAATGGAGCATTTCTTTTTGCAACTTAAAACTTGTGTAGCAAAAAATGAAATGCTCTACATCTGTAGAGTTTTTTATTTTAACAAAATAATAATGTGTCGAATACAAACCAATAAAGTAAGATTTGTTTCTTTTATTGTAAATAATTAACATTTACAAACATCAAATTGGGCATCCCCAAATTTGTTCCTTATTATTTTGGCCTACAAGTAAATTTTATACCAAAGTTACCACCAGATTCCGATCTAAAAAGGTTATTAAAAAATGATATTAACATTAACATAACATGAACATTAACAATTTGGATAATTGATTTTGGTAAAACATACTAAGTGGGCAATTTAAAACACTATAATTATCTTTCTTTAGAAATTTTTATCGAAACAAATCAATAAAAGATGATAAAATGATCAATTATTTTTGTTTTAAAAATTGAAATAATTTCACGTTATTTCCAAATAATTAAATAGGTAAATCGGGTAAATCATTTTCGAATCAAATCTTAAGAACTAAAAATATTTGGAAAATATATAACAGTATATAATATATAATAGTATAAATATATAATAGTATATTGTGATACAAGTATCTAGGAAATTTTCGATTATAGAAAGTTGAAACCACAATTGTGTAAAATCAATTTTCCGAATTAGTGCCACACACTGTTTGTTTTTAATGCGAAATATAACATTAGGAGTTGAAAGAGAATAGTTAACTGCCATTCGCTTCATTTTGTATACATTTCATTAGTTTTTTTTTAAGAAACGACACTCATTAGTTTTATTTGAATTCCTCAATGCCTTTGTAGCTTCTCTATTTTACACGCAAAAGGACATGCTTCATAATGATTCCAATTACAATGGAGTATTAAAATGATTTACAGTTGCAACATGGGCTAAATAATTTTATGATTTTTTCGCAAACGTAAACAAAAAATAATTATAAAAACATGTTCTCCGTTAGTTTGTATTTTTTTCTTGTAGAAATGCTATTTCTTAAAAAAGTAATCTGAATAAAACATAAATCGTGGTAAAAACAAACATAAGTTGAATGAAAAATAAATTGTCGGATGGTCTGGATAATTCTATTCAAAATTAAGAACGTTTCCTAAAGACCGTTTTTTAAAATATTTTTATTTAAACGACTACAATGAGAATAGCTGAGGTGAACTAACAACTTTAAATCTTACATAGATCAATGTAAATAGCCTAATAGGATATATCCTATGTATGCAATGTCATAAGGATGACGATGCATGGAGATCGGAAGTAGATGTATAGGGTGATCCAATTTGAGTTTTCTAACTTTAATTGAGAAAAAAAAATACAAAATGTAATTTTAGTTTTTTTTTTGTATAAGTGTAGGCTCACATCTTTATGCCAAACGCGCCAAGGAGAGTCATAATAAATACTCAAACTCTGCAAATGACGACGAATCGATAGTTCTGGATCTTCGGCTACACTATTCCTCATAGAAGCAATACTTTGAGCCAAACGCACTCCACGATGATGAACCTTATACAGGAAAACATATATTTTTTGGAGGGGGAATGTTGTTGAACATAACATTTGTATGAAATTTTAAAATAGGACGTATTTGAACATTCTAATATTTAAATGAATAATAATTAGAAATTGAAAAAAAAGTTTCCATTCTCTTCACAACATTTGATTATTCCTACCTACCTCATCATTTTATTTTAGCAATCAAATATCTAGATTTTTTTCTGGTTATGGTTAAATATATTTTTCATCTAAAACTCATTGATTTAAAAAATTGATACATCGCATTAACTTTTTAAAAATATTTTAGAAATTAAAAACGCATATGAATATGATTTAAATTTAAAAGTAACTTTTTAAATGTTAATAGACAAGATTTAATGTAATAGTAGAGTTAAAAAAAATAAGAGAATTGATTTATGGGTAGAAAAAACATATTTTATATTTTTTTTAGTTTTATAATTTTCTCTTCTGTAAAATTTCCAATTGCACCCATAAAATTCCATTTTGCGTCATAACATAAATTACTACAATTTATTTAACTAGAAAACAAATTAATTCACAAATTAAACTAACGTTAAATCAGCAGAAAAAAAGGAATATTTTTCAATAATATATACATACTATTACAACTTTTCGACTAATAGCATGCTTTCAAAGCGGCAGCGTAGCCTTAGTTAAATTTTTATTGTATACATTTTCTTTTTCAGATGCTTGCCGTTTGTGATTCTTTTTGATACTTTTACATTATATATTTCTCTGGTATTTCGCTAATTTCTTATTAAAAACAAGAAGAGTCAATGATTTTTAAAAAAAATTGGTATGTCTTCACATAAATTTGTATTAGATCTTAAAATGTTAATTATTGTAATTATCTATGTACCATTTCCGTATAAAATATACATAATATATATACATTATTATGGAAACAGTTGTAAGGAAAATAAAACAAATGTTTATATTTATATAATGTAATATATTTTCTTGAAATATTACAGTTAATGTATATATTTATTTTAAAATAAGCATTTTAAAATGGCTTATTTTATTTTTGAAAAAGACTATTGAAAGGTATCTGTTAAAGATTAATTAATAAGTTGTAAACTTTAAAGTACCTAGAGATGTATAGTTGATATTAAATTTTATCAATATATAATCTACTTCAATATAACTTAGAAGTATAAGTTATTGTATTTTGTAAATGGAAGTGTGATTATTAAACACGTGTATGGACAATACTACAAAATGGTTGAGTGAAGGTCACAAATAAGAATATTAATTTTTTGGTCAATAGCACAATTTTTTTGTATTTTTTGTTGTGTATTTTTTATTGTACAGCTTTGCTTCATAAATTGCAATGATTAAATCAATTAAATTAACTTGTGTTTTATTTATATCCTTTTAACAACATACATGTTGGATCTAAGTGTACCAATCTGAGTCCAATTTTTTAATTCTTTATATCTTTGTTTACAAAATTAGCTATAAAGTTTTTTTTTGGTGTTGTAAGTCACTTTAAGATCTAAGCATTAAGCATATCACGACTGTTTAAGCGCAGAGAATTTCTGTTGGTCAATTTTTATCTTAGGTCTAGGATTCAACGAAGATCAAACCCAGTACCACTAATTGACTCATGAAGCGGAGGGAGCAATAGCTGTAACCACTGTGCCAATGAGTGGTTAAAGCATTTTTTTTCTTTTCGTTTTAAATCGCTTAAACAGCATGATCATTTCGCGACTTTGAATGTTCATAGTTTCTTGTGTCTATTAATCACATAAGATCCAATCTGCTAAGGCTGGGCACTCCTCGAGTAGATGTTTCACCGTCACTCTCCGACCGCATCCTTCGTAATTTGAGCTGCCTCCCTGGATCAGATGTGCGTGTGTGGTCATTGTATTCACTATTCTGAGCCTAGTTATGATTTTATCTAGTGCTCTAGGTAATTTTTTGGCAGGTGATTCTTCCTCGAGCGAGCCTCGAATAGCTGTCAACTTTTGTGGGGTGCTTTTCCAAGCGTTTTTCCAGGTACTTTTAAATTTGTTTCTGATTAGTTTTTTAAGGTCCTCGGGACTTAGATCTTCATTTTGTACTGTTTCATTTGTGGTGGCCTGTTTAGCTTCATCATCTACCCGCTCGTTGCCTTCGATTCATTATTATTTGGCTGAATAATTAGGTTTTCTCCACATTTATTTTTTTCCTGTTTTACGGGCCCCAGGATATTCCTTCCTTTTATCACTGCGACCAAGGAGGTCTATTGTAATGTGACTCTCTGTGTTAACTAGGGGAGCTCCAGGCTTTTATAGAAAGCCAGCACCTGCCTAGGGACTGCCGTTGCTATCTCGCTAGGCGTCATGTCCGTCTTTCCGAGATGCTGCAGTCTTCTTTTAAAAACGACCTCACATTAGATTAATTATGATCAAATTTTTTTAAGAAATTGAATTTATTTTCACAAAAAAAAATGATTAACTATTTATTAATAAGATATTAATTAATCTAAAATTATAAACAGATTTTTCGTCTTGTTTACTCAACTCAGCGCCATGTAAGTATTTAATATTAGGTAATCCACTTGATTGGTTAATAGTCCTAGATTGGTTATCAATCCTTCCTGAGAACTAAGAAGTTAAAACCTTAATTGACTAGACTGGACTAGACTATTAGGCACCGCACATTTTCCCCCGGTTGTTAATTGACAAACGAGCACCATTAATAACCAATTTAAAGTGGCAGGCAATCAAATTTATATTCAGTAATGTTTCTAGAACCGGGTGAGAAATTTGATCCACATCACGATGAGCTCTATCGATTGCTATAAAAAATTTCCCTTAATTTTTTTGACTAGTAAACGCAACCGATCTGAACAGGCAGGCATGCGATTTCGTATTATATGCCGACAAAGCTATTTTTCTGTATTTTTTCCAGCCACATTGAAAAATAGTCGATAGAAGTGTCGCTAGCTCTTGGGCCTTAACACATGGATTAAATAGAAGAATAGAAATCTCTTATTGAGATGTTTCTCTGTAGATCCAAATTTCTTCCCAAGATCCAGTTTCTTTGTAGAAAAAACAATATCTTTATAATAAATATATTGATAGAGGTAAGCCTTTTTTATGAGGTCCGGGAAAAAATGTTTTTGTCTTATCCCATATAGCACGTAATATTGCTGCAATGTTGCAGGAATATTACTTCGCAACATTGCAATATTGCAGGCAATATTCCTGCAACATTGCTGCAATATTCCTATGTCCGCTTTTTTATGTTGCACGCAACATTGAGGCAACATTGCCTCGTAACATTGAGGCAACATTGCCTTGTAACATTGAGGCAACATTGCCTCGTAACATTGAGGCAACATTGCCTCGTAACATTGAGGGAATATTGCCTCGCAACATTGCGGTAATATTACCTCGCAACATTGCGGCAATATTGCCTCTCAATATTGCAGCAATAATACTTTTATTATAAATTATATATAATAATAAATTATATATAAAATATAAAACATTACTGGGAATTTCAAAGGAGTTTATTATTATTTCGTTTTATTTTAAAAAATAAGACAAGTTTAATAATTTTGAAAATTATTACTTATATTTATAAAAATTAAAGTTATTCTACATTTATAAATAACTTATAATATAACTATATACTTAATAAACTATAATGCCTATATAATAAATTAAATTTTTCCTGCGGCGCGTTTAAGCCTTGTATTAGCCTGTGACAACCACAGCCCAATACCTTCTATAATCTCTTTCTCAGAGGATGTTGTATTAACGGATTGAATTGTTTCTGTAAAAAATGTTGATTAATAATTAAAATAATATTAATTTACTTAAAAAGCGAATTATGTATTTACATTTAATAAGTAACATTTATAAGTAACAGTATAACAATTAATAAGTATAATTTAAGGTTTGGAGAATAATTCATTTAAATTAATTCTTAAAACCATACATTATACTTCTTAAATTTAATGAAACTTATAAAAAGAAACTTACTGATAAGTAGTTTTGAAAATTTTTGAAATGTTGTGATTGGCATTTTTTTTACGCCCTTGCCAACTATATTTAGCAGCAAGTTGATTATCCATTATTTTACTCATTATTATATTTATCACCAGACTTAATTTTTGGCCTCCGCTTGTTTTCAAACGTAGAACCTAGAAATCATAAAATAAATTCAATTACCTATTTGTTAAAACTATTAATAATTGATAATTTTTTGAAATAGACATGTATCTATATTTATTACCATTTTTCTTCGAAATGATTTTTCGCCAAGATTTTTTTCCAATTCTTCAAGTTGTTCGTCGCTTCGAATCGGAAGCAATTGATCATCTTCATCACTATCATCTATATGCTGTGAATTGTTCTGAAGCATGTTTCTAACTTCTAGATTTTTTAATGGTACATCAATTCTCCTAGTTTTTCTTGAGCTCGAGCCCATTCATCTAAATATGAAAAAAATTAAATTAAAAAAAAAAACAAACAATAATGAGTTTTTAATTTTTCAAGTAATAGGTTTATAGTTTCACTTCGAAGAAATTAAAAGTAAAATGTTATAAAATTTTGTATAAACCATATACATATATATACTTACTTGCACCAGCATACCACTTTTCGACTGTATAGCTCTCCCAGTGACTCTTGTTTAACGGGTATTGTCCACTTTCCAATACTTTTGTGGCGGCTGGAAATTGGCGGCTGAAAATGCAGTGTTTATCTCTCGCAGCTGACTTGGGAAAAATATATGATATACCTTTATGATGTGATCTGCTCTTGGCCAGCGCTGGCATATGTATTTGTATATATATTTATGTAAATAAAAGGTGGGTAACCACGCCCACCATTACATTCTGGTGACCCCGACGTGATCTAAACACGCAACAACAGCGAGGACCAGTCATTCTGCGTGGACCTGCCAGTTCGCCTCATTATGGACGCCGCCAGTCGCCACATACATCCGGCCCCCTCACCAGGGAATTCAACGGTGGAGTAGCTGCATCCTCATCTTCGGTTGGGCTACTCCATACTCGTCCCGCGTCGTCTTACGGACTCGAGCCCAGCAGCTCGTTCAAGCGGTCTCTGCTCCACGACGGCCCCAGCAGCCTAGAGTCTCACGACCCGACGACAATCGTGACCATCGTCACTAGGAGGGGAGTGATGTGGCGGCTGAAAATGCAGTGTTTATCTCTCGCAGCTGACGGGAAAAATATATGATATACCTTTATGATGTGATCTGCTCTTGGCCAGCGCTGGCATATGTATTTGTATATATATTTATGTAAATAAAAGGTGGGTAACCACGCCCACCATTACACTTTATTCAAAGTATTTTGAGACTTTATATTATGATTTGGCCAAATACATTTTGTTTTATCTTCATTAAGCCAACATGAAGGTACAATTTGTACTCCATCGGAAAATGTAACAATTGAATATTTTTTTGTAAATTGAGACATTGTTATTTATATAATAATTTTATGAATATTCAACACACCAATGTTTTAATGAACGTAGAGTTGAAAGTGAAACTATCCTGTGTCTTATTATGTATCTTATACATGCGGTTGTTTAGGCCTTAGGGCAAGTCCAGGCAGGAAATGCACTTCATAGAAAATTATTGTTCAAATGAGTAAAACAGGTAGTGCTATACACAGTTTGATGTATGAAAAGATAAAGACAATTTTCAATAGAGCCTTTCTCTCTTTATGAAACGAAATGTGTATAGCATTATTTCATCCATTTATCCTAGTTGGAGATCCATAATTTCCTATTAAGTGCATGCAGTATCTGTGTCCAGGTAAATCGATATTTTATGGCATGTTATTAGAAAAAACCTTTTCTCAGAGAGAAAGTGTAAAAAGGTATTAAACAAAAACTTGAAAACGCTTCAGTTAATATTCGAAATAAAAATATTAAAGGATAAACACACTGCATAATAAGAAAAAATATTTATATTTGTGCATTTATAATTATTGTAATATTCATTCACCTATTCATATCTCCAATATTGCTGCAACATTGCCAACCGCCTGCATTTGTAATATTACAATGCAACATACCTGCAATATTCCTGCAACATTGCCAACCGCCTGCATTTGTAATATTACAATGCAACATTCCTGCAATATTCCTGCAACATTGACGATGGCCTGCAATATTGTAACATTGCAGCAACATTGCAGCAATATTACGTGCTGTATGGGATCATATATAATCAGATTTGAAAATTGGCCAGATATAATCATATAAAATTATATATGATTAGACAAAAATATTTTTCCCGGGAAATCAATTACAAGCAAAGCACATTTTTCGAGAGCATTATTATAAAAACTAAATAAAATAAAAAAACACCAAGTATAGCAATAACTAAAAAGATATTACAATATGAGTGAGTGACCGACAAAAAATATTTTTTTCCCGGGCCTCATAAAAAAGGCTTATCTCTATCAATATATTTATTATAAAGATATTGTTTTTTTCTACAGAGGAACTGGATCTTGGGAAGGAATTTGGATCTACAGAGGAACATCTCAATAAGAGATTTCCATTCTTCTATTTAATCCATGTGTTAAGGCCCAAGAGCTAGCGACACTTCTATCGTCTCTTTTTCTCTTAAAATCTCTTAATATCAAACTAACGTTGTGTTTACTTCTAATAAAAGGGTCTTCTTTTCTAATAACTGTGTCTTTTTATCATAAAGCAACTTAGGTTTTCTAGTAATTCGGATCTCTTAATAATTAACATATCAGTATTACTTGTTAAGAAGATGTGCCAAAGTGCTAATAGCGCTATCGGTGATCGATGAAACTAAACTGACATAATACACAAATACAACAAAAAACATGGATAGTTTGCTAAAGCAGTGGGAATTATCCCATCTTTTAACAACTCTTCAAGGTAAGTAACAATTTAAGTTTTTTTAAAATTATCTTTAATTAGCTTCGTGGACAGAACCTATATGATATTGTAACGTTTTTACGGGTTCGTTGGTTTGTGTATAATGACTACGAATTTGTTTTTAAACAATTGTTTATTTATTTATCTAACAATTATACACTACAACAATGTTCACTGTCAACAATAGTCACAGTACTGTTTATATTTCACTATATACACAATGTCGAACATTTATTTGAATACTGAATTTGTTGGCTCATCTTTCGGATTATTTATAGTAAGCGATCACCCGTTTCTAGAATTTTCTATTTGTAATCTTAGCGCCTGTCTTTCTCTCCTCCATTGGTAAATTAATGTAGAAAATACTAGAACACTCGTTCCTCGTCTCATCCTTTGTAATGTTAATCCGTGGTCATAAAACTACATACTTCAGGGGGTCCATCCTTGTGTGCAATTCTTATGATACTGGTGATTGTTTAATCTCGCCCTTCGGCGCCAGACACAAATGGGTATCTTGGATTTGTGACAATATAATAATATGTACATGCATTTAAGGTTCATGATGTATATGAAGAACATAGGCTGTTTTTCAATAGACCATCATAAGACATAGCAAGCGTAAACGCCATGTTGAAATAGTGGTAATTCAAAATATTCGTACTGTTTTGAGCATTAATGGCTGGGAAAGAAATAATATCTCCACAAACATATACATTATTGGGGTTTGTAATATGGAGTACGGTTTGTGCAACGCTCGTAGAAAATGACCATAGTTTTCATTCTCCTTATCATACATTTTTAATTATGTCTTATTTTAACTCGCTCCGTGTGTATGTTCAAAGTATATTACTCAATTTTTGAACATCTTCCCGTTATCTAATCATCACCAAATTTTGCATGCAGGTTGAAATTCGATGACATGATTAACCATAAAATTTTTGAAATTCTAGTGTGGATAGAATTAATTTAATTAAATATGTTCTATTTATATATACTTATTATGTTTAACACTCAGTCAAGAGCAATTATTAACTGTATAAGAGATTTTTATCACATATTTTGTCCTTGCGTTATCACTTTAAGGACTTTAAGTATTACAACTCTCATGGAACGTTATAATTTTTTGTGCACTTACACACTTTTTTCGCTTTATACTTTCGGAGATATATAATTAAGTTATTTCTAATATTAAGTTAAATTTTGTTAAATAGGCATATATGACAGGTAATACATATATGCCTGTTTATTCCTCCCGAACCTTTGCACAGGAAACATCATGTTTCCTCTATAAGATTTTAATGTACTTTTCTTTGTATGTATATTTATATATTTCTGGGAATTAAATAAATAAATAAAAAAAATTGACTTATACACATAAAAAAGTGTGTTTGCCTTGATAAATCTCCAAATAGAGTAATTGAAATTTTAGAATACCGTTACGGCTAGTTTTTGTAATTGTTAAAACTTTGAAGACTAAAAAGTAGAAAATAAAAATATATAAAAAACATTTTTAACAACTGGTCTTATTCCCAAAATGCACTTAAAAGTAGAAAATAAATTTTATATTAGAATTTTCAAAAACAAGATCCCTATAGTCCCAATTGATATAGTCATTAAAATTCAAAGTGATACAAGAATCTATAATCATAGGTATATTATGTTAAACAGATCACTTAATTGATCATCATGACTATAAAATCAGGGTGCTCAAATTAATTCATTAATCTGAAATTTTTCATTAGCTGAGCAAATTAATTTACATTTTTAAAATGTAACACTAATAGAGCACCCTGGTCTTATATAGTCATGATGATTAATTTAACATATACCTATGATTATAGATTCTTGTATCACTTTTAATTCTAATGACTATATCAATTGGGTATATAGGGATCTTTCTTTTTGAAAATTCTAATAGAAAATTTATTTTCTACTTTTAAGTGCATTTTGGAAATAAGACCAGTTGTTAATCATGGTTTTTTATATATTGTTATTTTGTTTTCATTTATAACGTACCTGTATATTCTTTATATACATAATAATAATAGGATCGAACAAAAATTTTTTACTATAAATTATGGTTTTCCACGAACTTTTTTTTAAATATTTATGTTTTTTTTCTCAACAGAAAATGACATTAACGACTTACACGAACTAGGAGAATTGTTAAATAATCGTATAGAATTTAATACGGTTTTTCCGAAAGCTGGTAATCGGTTGGCTCTTCGTAATAAGTATTCGGAATACGTATGTTCTTTTTAGGGTGTTGTTTTTGAAATCATTTTGTATATACGATTAGATGGGCACATTTATGTGCCACACCATTTACTCACCGCGAGTAAATAGGTTTGTTCCACTTGTCCATTTGATGATGTTCAAACACGTCCACGAATGACAAAGAGCAAGACACATTGACCAAGAGACAAGAGTTAGTGAAGAACATAAAGCGGCAAGTCCCGACTAGTTGACAAACCGGTTATATAGTGTTTAAACACCTCCAAATCAGTGTCGAAATACGCGATTGTCACGAAAAGGTACGTACATACCTCGACTCATGCTAGACAATGCGGCTAAGCGGCTGTGAGCTGAAATATTTCTTCACTCACTCTTGTCTCTTGGTCAATGTGCCTTGCTCTTTGTCTTACGTGGACGTGTTTGGATCAACGTATGGAACAAACCTAATGTGACACATAATTGTGTCCGTCTATGTCTACCTATTTGTATATGATTTTTACGTAATATCGATCGTTTACGAGATTATTTCAAGAATAAAGCCCCGCAGTCCACAAACTGCAATCATTTTTTATACACATTTTATGTTCCTAACTGCAATTTTATTCTTAAATTGCCTTTATTTATGGGGCTATTTATAAACTACGTTACGTTAAATTTCGTGATTTTTACCACACTCACACCTCCCCTTTCGCTACGCTGCGTCACACCTTTTGAACCCCCCTCCATAAATATTACATCATATAGCTTACCAACTAACTTAATAATAAAATTTTAAAATATCCTTAAATATATTCATAATATAAAACTGCACGATATTATTTACACATTCAATAAAAACAATTAAAAAATATTAAAGAACTGTATAATGAACTGCGAAGGTCTTGTTCTCTTAGACCATTGATTATTAGACCCTCACCTCGTCACACTAAGCGATAACCCCCCTTTGTATGCGAACGTACTTTATGAACGGTCATTAAATTTTTTCTTAATTTTAATATTATGAAAAAATTAAACACCATTTATGATACTTTGTCATAATACATGTATACGGGATGTCTCACTACCCTTGCTCATCTCTAATAACTCCCATAGCTTTAAAATTTCAAAATAATTTGTTGTCGCTCTTATTGTTACAATGGGTTGTTAACCATTGCTCCTACGAGCAAAACTTATATATCTATTTGTAGGTAATCTAATTAGCTTTAAATTATGTGCAGAGCGGGGTCTGTAAGCCTCGTAGTTCTCTCAAGATCTTAAAAGAAACCATATAAGGTGAAATTTCATTTTCCCAGAAATGTACCTAAACACTTATTTGTTAATTGAAGTGATTTTTAAGCATGTATGACCCCAGCTGGACACATCCACATTGCCAGTCGGTAAGATCCTGCCCCCGGAGATCTACTAAAACACCTCTCTTGTAAATACTCAAACGCAAAATGGTTACCATTCAGAAATGTAAAGTAGGTGCTAGCGTTGGAGATCTTAGGAATTAGACGCACGCGGAGCGCGTTTCGGTACCTTGCGCTCGAAAATATTTAATATTTTCCAAAATAAGAAAGATCCCAACTTTTTGTAAACTGGGTTTTGTAGATAATAAAATAAGGAATAAAATGATATTTTTTTAATTCGATTCAAGTTGGGGTAAGGGGGTGATATATATAGCTTATAAACAGCTTATAAACAATTAAATTGCAATTGTTTATAAAATTTATGCAATTTTTTTTTTAAATATATTTTCAAACCTTAAGTAACAAAGTACAGAATAAAAAAAATCCGACATAAATCCGAATAGTAGAACTGGAGATATAAAATTTCAAATAGGCAAAGGTTGGAAAAAATTTAAATATCATCGAAAATTTAAATGGGCATAGTATCAAACGAAAATTTTTTTGAGCAAAATCCAAAAATACGGGTTGTTATATTCACGCATAGAAGCTGTAAAAAAAATTTCAGGCGATTCTAAAATGTCAAGTTCAAATTTGCTCAGATTTTGTGCGGTTTATAAAAGAACGACCCAAATGCAAGAAGAGGTGCTAGGTGGTGGCTGCACTTACCTGAAAGCATGACTTAGATGTTCTGCGATGTGTGCTATTTGCTCTGAGGAAATGTGCAAAACTGCAATAAAGAGGACGATGGTGACTAGCCTCATATAAACCCTGACGTTCCACCAAAACTAGAGTACCCACCAAAATGCTATTTTACTATATGAGTTCTCTAAAAATTTGAGACAACTACGAGGCTTCCAGGCCTCGCGTTGCACTTAGTTTAAAGCTAACTAAATTATCTACAAATTTTATTCAGTTAGTTCTGCTCGTAGGATCAATGGTTTCGACGCAACTTCGATCCAAAAAAGGTCTAAAACTAAAACTTTCAATTTTTGAAAAAACTGGTAAATTTTCAAAGTACCGTAACTCGGTAACTCTTTGACCTGCAGAGCTCCAGTTGGGCTTTATTTATAACAAATTTAATTCTCTTAAAAAACGTACAGAATAGCTTTCGAATAAAAATGCATGGATTAGTCATTATAAGACACCGGACAGAATCTGAAACAAGTTCAAAATTTTTACGGTTTTTCCTCTATAAAAATTTGTCCACAGCTTTTTGAGAGTTGCAAACTTGAGAATACATGGCCTTAATGGGTCCAAACAACATACTAAAAAATCAGAAATACATCATGTTTTGCGAATTTAGCTATATTTTATGTCGATTTTGACTGGCCTATCAATATAGTATATTGAATTTAAATTAGATTATATTGCTGGGTTGAGCAAGGGTTGTGAAACATCCTGTACAACAGGGAATTATAATTAAAGTATTTTTTTAATATTACAAATTATTATTTAATTTTTAGGTTCGTGATAATGCCATTCCTTCAAAGTTTGATGATTCTTCAATACCAATTCTAATAAGCGATTCTTCGTCATGTGTTGTGAATAATGAATGTTTAAATGAATATCACACACCAATTTATCTAAAAGAAGAATCTGATAACGACGAAAACAATTTCCCCGAAAAAAAACAAGACGATACAAACATAAGCTGCGAACCGCCCTCAAAAAAACAAAAATTATTTCGGAACTATACAATAAACTTAAAAGAAGTTTTAGAAAAAAGCCCTATAGGACGTTCAATTTTAACAATTTATAAATATAAACAAGAACTGTCAACACAATGCCAAAGCTATTTATGTGACCTTATAGTAACTCACTACTTTGAGCAAAATATTTTGTAAGTATATAAATAGAAAGTATAAGTTGCTGCTTCAGTAAAAATTCTAATACTAGAAGATCCGAACCTACATCGACCTTCACCGAGTTGATAATAGAATGAAATCTATTTTATCATGAATTTAATATATTAGAAAATATATTAAAAAGGGGTTGTCTAAAAAAAATCCTGAACAGACTATATTCAATTGTTTTAAAAAAATATGATTTTTAATAAAATATTGCAACATCAAGATAATAGAAAAAAATTTATATCAACCAGGTGACTGCGATGTTGGGTCCTATTATTACACAGTATACTTACATTAAAATCTTTAAAATTCGCTAACCCCTAATAAGACCGAATTTTTTTGCAGACAAACCTATATCAATGTGTTCGCAATAAAACAGCGCTTATGATGATATAAAATTTTTCTATTATCTTAATGTTGCAATATTTTATTAAAATTAATATGTTTAAAAAATAATTAAAAATAGTTTCTCCAGGGTTTTTTTTAGACAACCCATTTTTAATATATTTTCTATATATATTTTCTATATATATTTTCTATACTAAATTCATATAAAATAGGTTTCATTCTATTATCAACTTGGTGAAGGTCGATGTAGGTTCGGATCTTAGACTATAAGCTGTGATTACTATTTATTTTAATTTTGTTGTTAACTTTTTTGTTGGTTAAAATTTTCGATATTTACTATTACTAAACAATAATAATAATAATATTTGAGTATTGCTTTAGGTTTTTAGAAAATAGGCAGTTAGAATACTTAGCAAATGAAATACATAATTTATTCGAAAACGAGGCTGTGTCGACGTATTACGTTAAGCCAATACCAAAAAAATTTTCAAAAAATAATAAATCTGGAAATGCTAGAGGAAAACTAGTAGATAAATATAAAAATAAACGAACTTTTATTCGCGAGGCAGAAAATTTAGAAAAAAAAAGAATTGAAAAAAAAACGGACATTTTATTTAATCAAGGTATTATTATAAAATTTTTGAATGAATAGTTAAAAATCAAGAATATAGATAATTAGTGAAATGTTTTATTCTTATTATTTTAAGATTTAACTGAAGCAAAAGAATGCCGTGAATGGCTAGTACATAATAGAGCTCCTCTTGCTCTAGTAGAAAAAAATTGGGCAGGCTCTTATGAGTTAAGAACACAGGAGTGCATAACTAAGCAAACGATTTTCGAAATTTTTGAAAAATGGCCGATTCTAAAAACAGATCTTGGCTCACATTTGGTAAAAATTATGTACGATATTATTTAATGATAAATATTTCTTTTTTTTTTCATTTTTCTCTGGCAGATTGAACAAGATTTTAGTCAAAAGTATCCAGACGCAGCTAACAAAATTACATCTGGTTGGAATGACTTTTTCAATCAAGTCCTTACTTTCCATTCAAAAAATTTAAGTGCATCCGACAAATTATATTTAGAGTTATTATCCTCAGAAAATTTAGATCGAGGTAAATTATATTTTTTTTGAAATTATTGATGTTTAAATGGGCAATTTAAAATTACAAATTTTTAATCTCATCATTCACAGATATCCGCACATACATTCAACTATATTTACTACCAAGTCTTATTCCACCAAAATCTAGCAAAGTTTGCATTAATAAGAAACAACGACAATTTTGGAAACCGACAATTCCTGACAGTAGGGAAGGGTTTTGTATCAATGTCGAGGTATAACATTTTCGCATTAATATTTATAATAATATTTTTATAACACTCAAAATTATTATATTTTGCAGAATGTCACTGACATAAAGAAAGTTGTTGCTGGTAAGCGGGAAAAAATGTTTAAAAGAAATCTTACTCTGCAGCCTTTTTTGGTCACAGTTGGAGAAGAATTTAAAACTATAGAAGCCATATATGTCCAAATTGATGAATTTCGCTACAGAGTAGCATCCGTGTTAAAAGGAATTGAGCTAATTGGGAAAATATTTCTTACATTTGGTGCACATTATCCAAAAGAATGTGAACATATATGGTATCTTATCCAATGGTATTTATGTGATATTCGTACAAAATTTGACAATAAAATACCATTTATTTGTACAATTTTTAATCGCTTAACGAAAAATCAAAACGAATAAGTGCAAAATATCCTCTTAGTCTCTTTATGGAGATCTAAACTTTTTTTTAAAACATATTGAATTTATGCATTCCAATGAATTGATGTATACATGCGTATACGAAAATGTTCTCGTATTTTCGCAACTGTTTCCAGGCTTAAAAAACATATTTTAAGCTGTAAAAACCGAAACTCGACACATTTAACCTCCTCTCCGCCCGAAAAATTATTTGTAACTGCCAATTTTGAAGACACTGTAACGAAAAATTATTTGCTTATTGATGAAAATATTCAGACAAAATCAACAAAAGATGAAATACTAATTGATGATTATATTTTAGAATTCATAGGGAAATTTTATTCCAAAAGTTCGGTATCAAAATTATTAGTACAAGAAATTATTGAAGAATATTTGGAGCTCCTTGAAAATTTGACTACAAAATTCAAAAATAAATTAAAATCTCATATACCACAGAACTTTCATAGTGTTATTGATGTCTGTTTAGAATTAAATATTTTAAAAAAATTTAAAATCAGAATACGAACGAGTTAAACTATTGAAAACTTTAAATGTATTTATTCTACCTCAAAAATTTTTTATCGGTGAAATCAAATATGATAAAAAAGTACATAGAGTTACAGTACAGTCTAAAAAAACAATGCGAGAGGCTTAAAGTCATAAAAAATAATGAATTAAAAATATTATAGGTATCAACTTCCCTATATTATCAAAATATATCCGATTGTTTCTATCAATACTTGAATAATGTTTTCATTTTTTTTTTGTTTTGTTTTTTACAATTAGTGTAATTAATTAAGTATTACCCTTATTAATTTAATAAATAATAATTCATCTTTGTAACTTTAATTATAAGATTTATGTAATAAATACAACCAAATAAATAATTGTATAATTCATTTAAATATAAATTTGACACCATATGAACATACTGATCTTCTAATCAAAAATACGTATAAGCTGCTTGGTCCAAATAGCTTAATCTTAACTATTAATATAATATATGGAGTTACGCCAAAAATATGAGGGTATTTTAACCTAGTATAGCATTTATTCATAATGAACAGAGATCGAATAGACCATAATCAAGTTGACTAGTTCTTAACATCAAATGTAACCTCTTAACTATAAATATATTGTTTTTTCAGTGATATATACCGTGGGTTAACATTTACTATCTCGTTTTCAATAAGTCGTTGACTTTATATTTTCAAGGTATAGGCAACTAAAAATACATGTGTACATCTTGGCATTTCGAATGTATTCGCCGTATTAGTTTCGCAACTTTTATTCTTTTTCTACCAAAATTGAACTTGTGCGTTGCCATCGATATTAGATATTATCTTGACAACTCTTAGTAATCTTGAAAATGTACCCTCTAAATCTGATATTTATTAAAAAACGTCGATTCTGCCAACTAAACGTACCTATAGGCTATATTGTAGAACCATTAGATAGTATACTTAAGTAAACTTAATCAATGGTAGAACCGGTAGAACTCGCACTTCTAACTTTTTTGGAGTTCTTGTTTGTGTAAACCTATAGTGCATTAAATATTTGAAATTAGTGTGTTCAATTTGAATTACCTTAAAGTGATCGCACAAAACGTCCGACTACGTAATAGTTGTATAACAGTTATGTAACATTCTTCTTCGTAGCATCGTTGTTACATGGTTGGACGTTTTGTGCTCAGTAAGTATTCAACATCTTTTAGTCATATAATTAGCGCAAACAGCTAAAAATATTTGGTTTGAAATTTTTACGATTGTTAAAATGACCAATCTATACTAATCCTCATTAAATATTAATAGCATTTACAGAAATTCTTTGATTAGGTATATATTATATCTGTTATAGGACCTATGAAATGTGTTTTATAAAAGCGTTAGAGGGTGAATAATTAAGAGTATCATATTACATACTTACCGGGGGATAAACAATCAAGTGTTGCCCGGGTTGCCTGCGATTTATAACGACAATTTAAATTGGAGAAGTAAAGGCGAAGCCCATTTCAATTTTGATGTATCCAAATCTTTAAGTTTAAAAAAAAGCATCTGAAAAAAATATCAAAGGATTAAGGCGTAGGAAATTACAGAAAAATCTAGATGAAATAGATGTATGTTTATATTATTATTTATAACGTTTATAACATGAAATAATTTATTCCAATCTTTCTTAATATTGATTAAATTTATATATTATATAATCATTTTAACAACAAGCCGACAATATATACTTATTTTATTTATACACATTTTTATATACTATCTTTTTTATAATATTTGTTCATATTTATAAATGATAACTTTAAAGGGTTAACAAGACAAATTTTCATGTTCAAAATCTATAATATACGTTCTACACAAGAAGGACATAGAGAAGAATGTAAAGTAGTGAAAAGATCAGAACTTTTCGAAGTTTATACGAATATTAATTTTTCATAAAAGGTAAAAGTTAGTAAATGGTAAAAGGTTAGTAGTATAAAGAGAGTAAATGTTTCAATAAGTTTTTTTCAACTACCAATAATATTGGTTCCAATTTGTTTCCATTTAAAAGCACATTAAATTACATTGTGCGATATTTTATAAACTGGTCATTTAGTTTTACGAGAAATGAGATATGTCCACTTACTTTAATTTGTATTTGATGTTCTTTTAAGCTTTATATAACTCACTATATGAATTTGCAAATGCATAATTTTTTATAATTTATATTGTTGTATGATATATTATGAATAATATTGGATTTTTGAATGATAAAATGAAATTATTTTGATAGTTTTTGGGTGATGTTTAAAAGAACATTAAAACAAATAACCGTTGCACGTTCAAACAATTTTACAGATTGATTAAAAAAACAGCACGTTTTGTTCAGTAATTTCATTTTGGAATGTATGTTAATCTATTGGTCTCTATTTTGTCTCCGTTTTGAATATAAGTATAAGACTGTAATTTTGTATAAAACTGTAAAATTCTTAGAAACAACCTTCATCATTTTTGTTATCATCTAAATTCATTACTTATATCATTATATGCAATGATGTAACTATGATACTTATTAATGAATATATTTCAATATAGTAGGCATGTTATTTGGATATAAATGAATTGTTATGAATTTATTTTAATCACTGCAATTTTTAGAAAATTGTGCGATTTAATATATTCAATTGTTAACGAAAAAAAATTCACCTTAAAATTTGTTTTGATAGCAGTGATAGTTAAATGCCAATTTATTATTTTATTTTTTTCAATTTGACAAAAAATATGATAATTTGAAGAATATTGAAAGTAAATACTTGAGAAATAAAATACTAGACTAGATTTTAATATTTTAGAGAAACTGATAGAACACAACAGGGTGAATAAAGTTTACTTTTTTATTGAAATTCCAACCCACTATATCTGTTAAAATCTCGTTGGGTAGATTAAAAATTCGTTGCTAGCAAAAGTAGATTGTTGTAGGAAAATCTAGGATAGCTTAGTATTTTATTATATGCTTTCTTCGTTAGGTTTATTTTTTTCATGTAAGTCTACTTTTCTGACATCTTTGTCTACACCTAAAACTAAGATAACAAATCAGTTCTTTGTTTTTTTTTAATTAAAATACAATTGATTTTTTTATTTCCTACATTTTAAATAAATTCTGTTTAAACAAAAAAAAAAAAAATGGATGCACCAACACTGATATAAATTAGAGTGTTTAATTTTGCGATAGTTTATATATTTTTTTTGAATTATTCATGCCAGTATCAAACATACAATAATTTTTTTCATTAATTTTAAGTATTTTTTTGTTGTTATGTTACTGTATCCTGTAGATATTTATAATATGTCGATAATAATTTACATTAAACCAGGGTCGTAGCGTGATATTACAGTGTCTGATGTGAAAGGATAAGATGGCGCACTCCAGTCTAATATTATCTTTAAAATATATTGAAAAATCATAGAATTATATAAAATTCAATGTTCAATTGTTGGACGCTTTTATCGTGCGACATCTCTACCTTTCGGTGCCGCGGCACCGCTCGCACCATCCACCCTAAACCTTACGTCTCTGAATTTAACATTAGTACAAAGAATGTAGTTCATTGTAACAAACACATTTTTATCATACATAAGCAAAAGTTGGAACTTGAATACATTAAAAACGGCGGGTACGCACCACCGAAAGCGTAGAAACTGAACGTTTTACTGTAACATAGACAGTAATAGGTAAAAAGGTAAGATGAATTACTTGTTCTTTAAAAAAAAATTGTGGATGAAAAATTACAAATGATGGTTTATTGTAAAGTCAAGGAAGACCTAATAACAATATGTAGTGACTTAACTGACATAGATCAATGCATGTTATTTTTAAATAAAAAATTTTCTCGATTTTTTTTAGTATTAAAATTTAAAATTTCAAAACTTCACTTAATGGTGCTCTGCGTCAGTAGTACTAGATTCGATTACCGTTGAATAAAATTCCTAGATATTTCAAGATTTATGACCTACAGATATTGTGTTTAGACAGTCGTGATATGACCGTGTAGAAGTCAAAGCAACTTAAACACAAAAAAAAAAGATGAAAAATAGAAACAAAAATATTGATTTGGTCAACTTATAATTCTATAATACTTCAATATTCCAACTAAGGAATGCAGTTCGGGAAGCCAGGATCTTGTAAACAATAAACGTGATACAGAGGAATCTTGCGGGATGGTTGAGAAAAAATTAAGTTTATGTATGTTAATTTTCATTTTTGGAGTTAGTTATATCATCACTAAGGTTAAGAGTTAAGTTCAGTCGATGAAAGATTTTGAAAAATATCAATTATAAATTTGATTGTTAAAATTTGTTTGATTTCAGTTAAAACCCTTCAAACGTGGTAATGCAGTTGATGATATTTTAGCTTTATAAACCCTACTATAAGTACTTTTTATATAATCATTAGGTATCATACGTAAGTATCTGTATTATAGCATAGCATCCCGTATGATTGGCATTTCTCAGTTCCTCACACATTAGAGACGAAGTTGTCCTAGGAAATTAATTCTATAAGCTTACCATTAAGAAACAGTTTTCGGATTAAAATTGAACTATAAAGAATATAGGAAAAAAGTATACCTATTTCTGAGTTTAAGAAAGAATACTAAAATTAGTGCATGTTAAATTGCAAGAAGTTGGCATTGTTAGACAAATGTTCAGATCATTTTTAATATTACTCTGCATACGATAAGTATATTAAATTTAAAATAGGCTTATAACGTTGATCAATAGTGCCACGACAATTATTAACTATTTTCCTGGTCAAAGTTATTGATATTTTCCAAAAACTTTAAAACGTTTAGTCGGGTTTTGAATTATTCTTTCATTAGAGATATATCTTTAACTACAATTCATAGTTTGACCATAGCATGGAATAATGTTTAAATAAGCGGTCAAGTGCCCCCTTCCTTAATAAGTCGCCTCCTTTATGCCTCCTGTATGATATAAAAACCAATTTATCTAAATAAACTGAATATTAAATGCTTAGACACTTGAATTTAAAATTAAACTCTTAAAAATGTTTATTAGGAGTATAAAATATTAAAATTGATTTTATTTAGCTAAGTTAGCTGAACTCCTTGAAAGGTTGACAATTAATCCCTATTTGCTTTGCTATTAGCTTTGATAAACTGTTTTATATTTTCCTACTTAAACATGATATTTCTTTAAATAAATCATAAACTTGAAAGCTTCTAATGTAAAAGGTTGAAACTCCCTGAATTAGTAAACTAATTATAAAATTTTAAAAACCCCAAAAGATTTTCATTCTCAAAATGTATAAGAAACATCCTTTTTTAAAGTTTGTTTCAATGTAAACTTGGAGAGTACCTGAGAGTAAATTGAAAGAATAAAAAGAAACTGCAACACTATCAGCGTTTTCTAATAGAACATGCTTGTGTAGATTATGTCAAAAAGCAAAAAAATTAATTTCCAATTTAAATATATCTCTTCAATTTTGTACTTAAATGAAAAATTAATTATTAGACAGTTTTTTAAGTTACGCATTCTTTAGAAAATTTATATAAACCACAATAAGAGATTTGATAAATTGGAACGATTCGTAACTCACCTTCTCTTTTCATGTTGTCCACATATTTGCTTATGATTATTTTTTTAAATTATAAAATTCAAATAAATAAAAAATTAACATTGTTAGGTTTAGAAATCAAAATTTATAGACATCAAAATATGTCCAGCTTTCCTAGAGTATCAATCAGTACATACTTGCTGATTTTAAATAAAAAAAAGGAAAATAATTAATAAGGTTTCTTAAAACTAAAAATTTCTAGATCGAAATTATTCAACACTTATCTTCATAATAACCACAACAAGATAAATGTTGATTTATATTACAGTTTAAAATATAAACAAAATGGTCATTTAGGACCAATTTTCGGATGTTATTCAAGTTATCGACATTATTACTATAATCCTTTCAATTTTCATGTTGGATAATTCTGCACTAGTTATTTATATATGTATATATTTTTTTAATATAAGTAATAAAACTAAAAAACCAATGTATTGTTAGTAAAATTGTTAGTCACAAAAAGTTACATTCATCATTTTTGATATGAATAGATTATTTTTAACCCATCGATAAAAAGCATTACCTACTTTCATTTAATATCTGTAGATTTATGTATATAATTAAATTACACATTTTTCCAGCTATAAACATAATACACAAATACTTCTTAAAAAAAGTAATAACACGTTAATGAAGTTACTTGTTTAGTTTATACCTACAAGTTGTATTAACTTTTAGAATTGGTTTGGCAATTTAGGATTTTTTAAATATTGACTATTAAAATTATTTGATGTTTCGTATTTTTTATATACATTTATTTCATTAAAATAATAAATAAGTAGTATAAACAAACTTTTTTTTAAAACAAAAAAAATATTAAAATATTCAATTAAATAAATTAAAATAGGACTAATTTATAAAATTAAATCATTAAACAACCATGCAATTCGTGTAAAATAATTTTCAAATATCGTTATATATTCAGTTTTCGTTAAAATAATGAAAAACTTTGTAAGTAAGTACCTCAAAAAATGATTATTTTTAAATTTATGATGTTATTCAAATTTTGATACAGACGCTTAATTATGAGTTATTTATGTATATGATGCTATCGTAATGAGAATTAAGATTCTATAAAATGTTTGTAGAGAAAACCTATGTAAAAAATGAACACACATTTTTTTATATAATTTGATTAATTTTTGATTTTATAACGTATTAATTATTTATAACAAATGCATTTATTTAAAATTGTATGCTTCAAATAATTTATTCTAAGGAAAATAGACTAGATTGAAAAATAAAAAAAAATATGATAAAATAATATAAATTAAATTATTTTTTAATTCATTACAATCATTTGTAATGAAAAAAAAACAGAAGATTTTCGCGTTTCTTATAGATGTGATACAAGAAACATTATTGTGCTTATTTATAATCAAAGTCGAATAGTCTTCTGCTTCATTTCAATTACATGTAGTTAACTTGGTAAGTTGTTAACTAGTGCGAAATCTCAAGAAGAATCTAATACGAGTATCAACTATCAACAGCTGCTTCAATATAGCTGATGTTTTATAAAAAAAAAAAAATGATTTCTTTTCTTATAGTATCAATTAGTTCACTTTTAATCAAAAGACTTTCTGTTACATAAAATGATATATTTTGAATTATATTTTCCAGAAACAATCGAAATAAACTAGTAGTCTACCAATATAAAGTCTTACCCTGAGTAGATTGACAATCGGTTTACGATTAAAACTGGTCAGCAACCGAGTCTACGTTATTCTCTAAAAAATGTACTGCCTGTTTTACACGCATTTATATCATAAAATTTTGAATAATCGTTAAAATTTTTGGTAAGTATTGTATGTAAATCATAATATTATAATCAAGAGTAGATTACAGGTTTTGGCTAAGGTCTAAAGACTATTGAAGTCAATTAAATTTTTGTTTTACTTAGTTTACAGTTCTTGTGTTGTAACCTTTTTGCCAATAGTAGGTATAATAAACTGTTGGATGACCTGGAAAGCTTAGGTCCTATATAAAATTATGTATTCAACTATAAGATAGGACATAAAAATGACTCAATGTTAATAATATTTTTAATTAACTGGTGATTATGCTTTTTAGGGGCAGTTATCTAATGATTTTGAGAAAATAAATAAAAACTTGTGGCATACCTTTAATTATAGATTGACTTTTAATTGAAAAATGGGTCTTAAATGTAACAAACTGAGAAGAATTTGGAAGATGGAATAAAAAAAAGCTGTGTTAAAATGCAGAGATACTATATTAATATTGTAAACATTTATAATACATATAATTATTTAATTTGAATAAATTGAATAACCATAAACACTTTTAACTTCTTCTGTTCCAAAATTTTGTTACAACTAAAATAATTAAAGGTGTTGTGATAGGCAGTGGCGTCATTACATTAGCATGGAAGGTACTCGAATCTGTTATCATTTGACCGACTAAAACAACAAATTGTTGAATAATTAAGAACCTCATAGTCATTGGAAATTTCCTTCTACATAAAAAGTGGACTTTTTTTGGCTGTATTCACTTGTAATGTTTAGTTAGTAAAATATTTTTGAAAACTTGTTAATTGAACCGCTGTTCCTTTGTTCTTAGAATAAAATTTGCTAACTTAAAAATCCATAGATGATTAAATTGGCCACCACATTAGGCTCCATTCCTCAATATGAAGCTATTTCCTATTTTACATTAACATTGTTTTCAATATGCATTATCATTAAATTATCAACTTCTTACCATAATCAAATTATCAACCATCCATTTGCCTAAGGTTATGCATTGTATTTTCCAGAACGACATATGCGGTTCGTTCCTTTTAATATATAAAGAGTACATTTCCATGCATTTTCGTACGTGAACAGCAAAATGACGTTCGACATAGTCTGTGACGTGTTTTGGACGGGTGATTTTATAAACCAGATAACCTTATGATTTTATGGTGTAAAAATCTTACTAGTACTTTGATCTCGAATAGGTATCGTTTTAAAACACCTAAAACTAATCTAAGGGTCGACATACGTCACCGTGTTAACGTACAAATGTACGGCGCGTTATAATCTGTGAAATATATATTATCTCTTTTAATTTAGTTAACAAATAAGGATGTTCCGTCACATTCAGTTTAACTAATAGTTGATTATTCAACTAGTTTAACTAGTTCTCTGAGAAAAAAAGTGGTTCATCCAACTTTTGCAATAAAATAATTTGATTTTTAAACTGTTTGCATGATCAGTTACTTAAAAACATTTTAACATTAGATTTCTAGCACAAAATGGTAAAGATTTATGTATCAATATATATATCAATTACTGATATTAATCTTCTACAATATCAAAAACTAAAGTGATATTTTGTAAGCTATTTAAAATCAAGGATAGAAAAAATAACTTGTTATAAAATATTTAGATGATGATTTAAAATTTTTGATATAACAAGTTTGATTTTTGGTAGATAGATGTAGCTCTTATAAATATAACAAAATATATTATATTACAATTAAATATAAAAATAATTAATCTAAACTACGTAAAAATACATACGATGTTTTTTAATTTTCCTTTAAAATTTCGTTTGAGCGATTCTTTCATTTTTTTCGCGGACGTACACATAGGCATTGTAAATTATTTATTGATCTTAAAATGTAAATACACATTTTCAGTTTAAATATAGAAATCATTTTTTTAAAATTGTCTTTTTTAGTAGTGTTTTAGGAAGGAAATTTATAAAGCTTTAGGAATTATATGAAATAAAACGTATGGAAGCTCTTATAATCGAAGAAATTTAAATTATATTATTTACATAATATGTGTAGATATACGTTAGTAATTTTCAATATCAATGTTACAATATCTGCGTTTTATATTTTTGAACACAACGATTAATCCTCAAATCATTGATGAATTTTATTATTTGTATATAATATTCATATTTAAATATCTATTCAATTTTTTTTCTTTATAAATAGGGAATACATCAATTTATTATTTAACATTTTCCCTTAATTGGATTTATTCAATACCTTAATAAAAAACTATAATGACCATCATTTATCTATGCTTAAAAGGATAAATAATTTATACATACATTTGATAAAGTTAACTATTTTATAACTACACGATGTACAAAAACTGAAATTAATCGTTTAAAAAACTATTTACTTTAGACTATTTATTTCGTTTATTTTTCCATCCAACAGTGATTTGCAAAATTAGAAGTAAATTGTTTTTGTTCACAAAATAATTAAGTAATACCTTTTCACAATCAGATATCAGGTATAAGTATTACTTTCTATATAGTTTATTTTGATCGCGGCTTTATAGTGAAACTGAAATTGGTTAGCGTTTCATGATAAAAATACGTTTACTTTTTAAAAACATTAAACTATTACATTTATTTCAAATTAATATAAGATACTGTATAATGTATGACTATAGTGTAAATGACTAGAATTAAATCTTGACTTAGGCCTGTTTACTGTAATAAGTATTAAAAAAAAAGAACTTAAAAAACGCTAAGTAAATTTCTGTTTTTGATGATTGAGTTGGTGATTCACTATAAAGTCAAATAAATAGATTAATAATATTATATTTATTTCGTTTAACTGTTCCACAAAAAAAAAACTTTGAAATTTTCACCGTTAATAACAATCTCATTAAATATCAGTTTGCAATTTTTCATGTTTCAATCGTTCTTTCTCAGAATCCTAACAAAATTGCTCGTTTAATACTGCTTAAAAATAAAACTAATCAAGCTTTAAATGTTGGATATGAAAAACGTAATCACAATAGTCCGATATTTGATTTTTTCGAATTTTTTTCTTTTAAATAACAAATACAATTGTACATTTAAAATCCTTCGACAATGTGATACACTTCGAGGATTGACATAAGGACGTAGAACACCCATAGAGAGAAAAGGAAAAATGCTGTGAACCATTTACAGCACATAGGACCACCGAGTTCACCTCCAACAAACGCTGAACGTCGTACAAGTAAGATAGCGATCGCTATAAGTGCTTCCGAGCAGAAAATAGTCACTGAAAACGCTAAGCTAAAGGTTTCATTAGTTAAACACTTGAAATATTTAGTCTTTTTAGAGCAATTATTAAACTTACTTTCCGGGGTTAACTCGAAATGAATTGCCGTGGTAATTATGATAAATAGCTGCTATTGACCAGGCTACTCCAATGCCAAGAAAAACATTTACAGCATTACTTCCTGTTACATTACCTACACTGGCATCTGCATATTTATCTTGTATGGCTGCAACTTTACTAGCAAACGTATCTAAAACAAATTATTTATTGTATACAAATGGGCTTATTTTTTCAATAACTTTATTAAAAGACATTTTTTAATAATGCTATTAAAACAAGTATCTAACTTGTATACCCAATAATATTTATATGTCTTGAATAAAACGTTTGAAAATCGTTCTTTTTAAAACTAATAACATTTAAGAATTTAAATTTTTAAAGCTGGGTTTACACAAGTAAAGTTTGCTTGCATGTTGGGCATATCGCCCCTATAAGTACCTAGGCATTTACTGATTGTACGTTGTGTTGTAAATTCGGCATCAGCTCATATGGCGGCTTACCTATATATAGATATTGTAGATTCAAAGGAAAAGTGAAAATAAAAAAAAAGCTACCCAATATATTATTAAACCTTATTTATTGAAAATTTGATTGGGTTTCAGGCTTTTCTATTTGACTTGATTTTTAAGTTACTTAATTTCATTTTCAAGCTACTTGACTCAATTTGATTTGAAATCAAGTCAAGCTAATAAAGTCAAATATTAATATTTAAATATCAAAGATTGACTTAAAAAAATGTATTTTTAAAGTCATAATATCAAATTCAATTCTTTTCGTAACAGCTAAAATTACTTGATTTGATGAATACCTTATTGAACCATACTTAGAACAGTTTAATACATTGATAAATAATCAACAATTAAAGACATTTTAAAGAGATCATTAAATATTTTGATTCGATTTTAATTATTAACATCTCAATGTCGTTTACTGACAATTGAATTTTTTATAAAAATTAATAAGTTATAAAAATTAATTAATAACAATTAATTATAAAAGATAGGAAGTTTACTTATCGATCAAGTTTAGTAACTTCATTTATTATATATAAAGACTTGCAGGACTGATAAGAGCCGTCTTAAAGAAGTTTTCATGAGCTCTTTTCTACTAGTTTGATTCATACACTAGACCCACTAGACAGGTGTACCTACCTATCTCAAAAAATATTCGGCATAATGAGGTGAAAGTTTACAGGATTAGATAGGGATGAATCGAAATCGGAATTCAAGTTCGAAGTTCGACTTTTAAAAACCTAACTATACTTATGTAGATAACATTATCATACTGTCGTCAAAAAACTGCTAATAATTTTTCAAATATTTTCAATCAAGTTTAAAACTGTAAGTACTACCTATAATTTAAAAATATCAGTAATAATTACCTGGAATACTTGTTCCTAAGGCTACAAACACAATAGCCGTTACAGAATCTTTGATACCTAGTGTAAAACCAAAATGAGAGGCTACATCTCCGATAACTGCAGTCACTACACCAATTCCCAATATAGATACAACAAAGCATAAATAGCCTCCACAGATATCTGGAAATAAAGATTCAACTAATGACTGTCACAAAACCGGGATACGTTAATTACCTGTTGGAGGTACAAATGCAAAAATTAACTTCCAAAAAACAGTCAAGATGTGCAAAAGATAGTCAACACACGATGGAGATTTAGGGTGAATATCGCCGTCTGTTTCTGATTCTCCGGTTTCAACATCCTCAGAATCATGACCGTGGTCATCTCCCGGACTTACAGTCAATGCTTCGATAAACTGCTCTTTCCAGGAAGACGTTCCAATCAGCAACGACGCGTTTGCTCGTTGAACCAATTTATCCACCGTATTCTAGTAATAAAATAGAGAAGTTATTTGATTTTTGTTTCTTTAATAAAAAAAAAAAAAAAATAATTCTAAAAGTTAAACTATAAAAAATTGCTATTCTTTCATTATAATTCACTAAAAGACCACCAAAAATATTAAAATCAAATAAAAACAATTAATAGATTTCCAGCTGTATTTAATATTCAATATGATTTAAAATTTTAAGTTTTTGAAATATTTTGTAAGAAATAATTTTTAAGCCTTTCTGTTTTTATAAAGATAAATATTATATTAAATATTGTGCTTTTGTCTCATTATGTGTGAGAGCAGTTAGACAAACAGATTGTTTTGGAAAAAAAAACGTGCAGTTTTTAAAACGTTAAATCTCTAATATATATTAAGTGTTAAGAAATTCAAAGAAACGTAAATAACATATCGTTGATGGACAATACAATATATCCAATACTTTAAAAAATCAACTTAAGTGAATGAAGATATTTAAATATATAAATTATTATAAATATAAGAAGTTACCTTAAATTCTTTGCTTTCTTTAATGCGAACTTGTGCTCTAATGGCGTCACCCAATTTAGGACGGCCTAATAATGCCATCTTTTCAGCTTTAGTTAATTGTTCCGGTCGCTTTTTCTCAGCTATTGACGCCAAACTTGCTAATTCATCTGAAAAGACAACCTTCTGTAGTATGCGTTGAGACGAAATCGCCAGAATTTCTCTTATCATTTGTTGTACATTTAAATGGGTTGTAAAATACAAATAGTTAAATTATATTATTTACACAGTTAATTACCAAAAACCAAAATATTAACAAAAATGCGGCAAAAATGAAAAATGATTTAATTAAGATAACAATATATTAAAGATCTAAGTTAAACTAACATAAAATAATACTTACGTAATTATTGGAACACAAAGTATAAGAGGACATCACAAAAATCGTAGGTAACGTACGCACGTAACAACAACAATGTTTATAACGAATGTGGTGCAAGCAGAACAAAGTAGAAATAGAAAAAGAAAGAAATAACAACAATCAAAAACAAAGGAACACACCGATAAAAATATGATAAAGCTGAATCGTGTGGAGACTCACCACCCGACATTCGTGGCTCCCCTAATTGTACATAAAAGAGTACATCCTTCTCGTAACTGTCCTCTTCAACGATGTGAAGTTCAATCGTTTGCCTGAAATAAATAATAATTATTATTAGTGTTATTGATGATGATGAATTGAGCTTTCAGAATAAATTTAAAATATCTAAATACGAGTATAATGGAATTACTACGCGATACTCATTCAATCATAAGGTATAAATATTAAATTAAAAAATAACAGCTTAACACTTTAATAGTTTAATACATGCTTTCTCCATATCTTGCTGCTCCATTTTATACCTAAATAATATTAGATTATATTTTTACATGTAGATAACTAATCAATTACTGAAAAGTTATGTTCGGTAATAGTACGCAATTAGTGTATTTATAACATTTCCATATCTTTATAGGTAAATTGATTAGTAGTCAAGAGTCAAAATATAGGGAAGGTTTCTAGGCTAATTTGAACCACTATGGTATCTAAAGACTGTTAAAGTTTGTTCCTTTTTGGACCAGCAATTAGTTACACGTAGATGCACAGGAGATAAATGCATCCGTGTTTGTTATTCAAATGATATTTTGTTATTAAAAAGTTATTCGTTTGACTAACAATAAGACTAAAATTAGTTATTTTGATATAGAGTGAAAACCGTTAATTCGTCTAAACGTAAGAATATTTAAAGTTTTATTATTTAATCAGAAAACTTATTTATTAAATTTATATTTAGTTATGCGTCTATACCAACATGTATTTAACATCTAAGGTCTTATCACGACTGTAAGCTCTAAACATAGCAAATTTCTGTTGGTCAGTTTTATGTTAGGTCTAGGATCTTAAGTCTAGGATTTAACGGGGATTGCACCTAGAACTTAACTACTTGACGCATGAAGCGGAGAAAGCAGTCGTTCTAACCACTGCGCCAATAAGTGGTTTATTTGCATTTATGCTACGATATGTTTCATAAGAAAAAAAGAGTTCGTTTCGATAAATACTTATACAAGCAAAATCTATATGATGAATAAAGATAGAAGCTATATACAGCTGCAGTGTAAAAGATGTACTAGTTACAAGTATATGCCAGTGCCTGTAGATTTAAAAGTTATGTCTATTAAAAAAACGTTCATTGTTATAAAAATTAATGCAATTGCGAATGAATAGCGTCCTTTTAAAAGACATTCTTACAAAAAACGAACCAGAACATTACAAATACAGAATATTAAAATCATTGTATCAAATGTTTTGATAGTATCTTTATTCTCAAAACATTTTTAAAACTTTTGAAAATAAAATATACTTGCGTTATATTTGATTCAAAAAGAAAACATTCAACGTGGAGGCTTAAAAACATAAAAAGCTTTTTCAAACTGAATAAGAAAAACTAGGGAAAGATATTGTCATAAAGAAAAACCTATTCATTTTAAAATGGTACTAAACTTTAATTATTGATTCTATAGTTCGATTTCTTTTTACGGATGGACACTGATTTTGTTTGAATAGAGAATTCTGTTTTGAAATAGACGGTTTGCTTTTTCCTTCTAGCGATAGTATTGAAAAAACAAAAGAATGCCACTATCAAAAGAAGATTCGCAATAACAAAGGAATTACATTGAGGTCTATTTTGCATAAATATCCTGACAGGAACAATAAAAAAGTTTTTATATTCTTACTCTTTCTCTTTTTGTTGTTGTAAATTTTGTGATATTTATCGAAAATGCGAAACAAGATTGCCAATTTTCTGATTATTTTTACCGTAATTTTTAGATAATAAAAGCTTATTACGCCTTCTTCGGTAAATCGAAGACGCTTTAAAAAACCATGAGTAGGAGATCAACTAATAGCAAGTTAACGTTTAATTTGTGCTAGTAAAAAAATGTGGTTGTACTAGTGTTAGAATATTTTGAAGAGACCTTATAGATACCCATTTTAACAGACACTTATATTTACCAATTACCTATACTGTATTAGTGTATTATATTACTTATATCATTTTATTTTAATTCTATTCTTTTACAATAACATAATATTAGTATATTATATAGCATAAGATATTGCTTTGTTGATGTGGTTTGGTGGACGAATGTTCTTTTGGTTTGAAAACTTAATGGTATTTATGTATTACAATAATTATCGGCCACTTATTAGAATTTATTTATTACCAGGATACTAAAGCATAAATACCTATAAAAAGAATGCACTATAGATGTGTTACAGAATCGTCTATACATAGGCTTGGATAGCATCTAACATTTGTACTGGGTATAACTTTTTTTTTGAAGTACCAACAAGTTGATATTTTATTTATTTAAAAAATTGTTATTCTCTACTTTGACTACATAAAAAAGTGGATCTTTTATTTATTATGGAGATACATATGAATATTTGTTGATGTAAAATGTAATGTAAGCATTCAATATATCTAACAATAAGTATAATAAACGCATTGTAGACTATCTCTTTAAAAATGACGGAATTATCACATCGTGCGTCCCAATTGTTTTAATTTCTTACTAAAAAGTATCAGCCCCGGTTCTAATCGGGGTGTCAAACCGGGGCATCTTCCCCGGGTGACAATTAAAGGGGGTGCCAAAATATCAATTAAAAGCATAGTAGTTTTTAGTCCGAATTTTTACCTCCTAGTCACAAAAAATGTAACCCATTATATAATTTGGGAGCTTTTTTTAAGAATATATATCGCAAGTGCTAGAGAGAAAGGGGACCACCATCAAGTTTCTGCTCTGGTTCGAAAAAATCGTAGATCCGGGACTGAAAACGAGCTTGTAATATCAATATTATGTTTTGCTTCAATCTATTTTTTCACTTTCCATTTAAATAGGTACACAGGAATTTTTTTTTTATTTTTGAATTTTCATAACTTTGCAGAAACCGTTGATCGTAACAACAAATTGAAAGAAGGGATTTAAAGGAAATTTTACGCTCCAAAAGAAAGATTTTATAAAAAAAAGTTTTGCAGAAAACCGTTTCAAAGATATCAGAGTTAAAATATTGGTAACATTAATTACATTTTTTAAAATATTTTCCAACGTTGTTCTTTTTGTAGAGCATTCACATATTGTAAATTCCATCTTTCAGATTGTTGTTGAGATGAACTGTTTCAAAGTTATGAAAACTCAAAAAGAAATATAAAAACTTTTGTGTTATTTAAATGGAAAAGAAAAAAAAATGGATTGAGACAAACCTAAATATTGATATTAAGAGCTCATTTTGGCAATAATTTTTTTTTTGTATCACCTTAAAATGTATATGTATATGTAGTAGTATACATAGGTATATGTACATATACCTATGTTATATGTAGGCATATGTAAAATAGTATAGCGATTAACAAGACAAGTCGGAGATGAGAGGAGATGAAGATGAAAACACAGTAAATATGTTCCTGAACACTAACGTCCACTAAAAATTTTTTTTTAAATAAGTGGCTCAAAAAGAAAGCTGCAAGTTTCATATTTTCTGACTCATAAACCTACTCCTTATAAATTATCAGGTTTTTCAAATATAAATTTTGTAATTGTCAATCTACATGTAAATAAAAAAAAAACATTGTTCTTGTTATTTCTTATTTTGTTCATTTAAGGGTTGGAGAAATTATTCTAACTCCACTATTTTTAATTGAAATTTTTAATCTTTACTTTATCTTTATAATAACGTGTTTTATATTTATTTACTTAATATTTTGTATGAAATTTTCGGGAATTATCCTGCTGTTTGCATTAAAGTTTTTTTTTACAGAGATTTATTTTCGTCAACCTGAAGTATGTTTTTTTATTTTCTTGAATTTTATGCAATCAAAGTCACTAGTTTTGCATATATGTATATGATATGATAATCTAAAAATGTAAGAAAAGTTGAAACATGTGATTTTTTTAAAAGAATCATGTAGAAAAACAAAACCTTATGATTATCTTGATGGCGCCAAAATGTCTCAAATATTCCCACATAAACAAAATAGGGAACAGTTTGGAGACGCCGGCGTCGTTGGGTTCAGTTGGAGGTTACTGTCACTATAGCAACGGGAGCAGCAGCTAACGTTACTCCCCCTCTTCTCTTTACGTATTATCATATAATGTTATTCCCTGCAGCAAAACACGCATCAACGGCAACCACTGACACACTATATTATACTCTTCCATAAATACCACACTCGTCACATTGTTAGATTTAGAATATAGCTACATGACGAGTTTTGATTTGCTGAATTCAAAACTAATAATCAACTTTTAAATATTTGGTGCTTTGAAAATATAAAAGTGCTTTTAAACTTAAAACAGAGCTTGGGAAATTCTCTGCTGAAAATATTACCTCGTATACAAATACAAGTACAAGTGTGTAGACATTTAAAGACAATAACATTTAGGTGCACCCTCGAAAATTCAGTTCATTCCTACATACAGCATTGTTAATATTTTATTTTGTGTTTCAAGTAATCATTTTTTCAGTAATTTTCACCTCTTTTCGCATTCATACTGTTAAAATGTTTTAATGCTTTTTAAGCGAGAAAAAAATGCGTTGGAAATGAAGCTGATACATAATTGCTTTCTTGATTATATTTGACTGTAATAAAAACCCAATAAATCACAACGACATTTGTTGAGCAGAAAAATGACGATTGATTTTTTTGACTGCTATTTGACCTTTTCAATTTGTCAAAACATTTTATGCCTTATGTGTTGGTAATTAATTTTATATCTTTATGATTTTTTATAAAACACTTATTTTGCCATTTATGAAGAAGTAACAAATAAAATAAATGTGCTACATATTTATTTTATTACATTATAACAAATCAAAAATTAGTTCCACTTCAACGGCGGTAAATGATTCATTAGGTTGAAAAATATGTGTACTATTAAATGGTTAACAGCCTCTTAATTAACTTATCCTATTTTTATAAAAATAGTACAACATATACTTATTTAAAAGTTGTTAAATTAGGTAAAGAAATAATTATAAAACTTGCAATTTGAATTAAGGATTTAAACTTTAAACAAGTATAAAACAATCTATGATTTTCTTTTTAAACATACTTGAAATAAAAACTCTTTTTACTTTATAATCAGATGTATTTAATATTTAAGTACATAAAGAAGAAACTCTTTTATACATTTTAAATGTAATTTTTTAAACAGTCTTCAATTTAATAAATAAGAAGTATGGGTCTTGATTTAAAATGGTAGAAATTATACAACTTTAAGTTTTTAATTACAGGGTCTGTAAAGAGGATAAAATACGAACATAGTAAATTACATTAATTAATTCATTTAAACAGAGTGATAACTAAACATAATTAATTGATATTGCTATGTTTGTTTTAGTGGTATTTGGTAATGTATGGTAATATATATATATATATATATATATATATATATATATATATATATATAATGTTGTTTGTTAACAACAAAAATGACAAATCAATTTTCTATAAAAAAGGAATATATTTTACAATTAGTATTAAATTAAAATTATAATAAAAGTAATACAATAATAATATTATTACCTATAAAAAAGGAAATTGATTTTAATGTCAATTATTCACTTCTTCAAACTATGTACACAATAACACAATTAAACAAAACTATTTATTCTACTTGACAACAGATAGGGACGCTGTTACATATATATATATATATATATATATATATATATATATATATATATATATATATATATGTATCTATAAACAGTTAGTAAGTTTAGTCCGTTGGTCAGATCTTAAGACACTCGTGAAAAGGCAATTAATTATAGAGCAAGAAGGATTGTTCCCATGGGAATGATGCCAAAGCCAAGAGTCACAAGGATTTGTTGTAGATAATATTGTTTTATTTGTCTTGGTTTATTATAACTACGGAGGTAGTTAGTTGTCAAGAGAGCTTTATCAACAAGATTTTTTTTTGCTTATATATTCTATGTTATGATTATGATTGATTTTAATTTAAGTATTTAGCAGTTCTCTGAAGCTCTGTTTTTAACATGTAGGAGACACGTTACATTAATTAAACTTCAACTTTAATAAAAGGTTGAAAAAATTAATAGTTATATAAAAACTGTTTAGTCTGCTCTTACTTAATTTCACCACATAATATAATTGTGTGTGAATTAAATGATTGAAATTAATATTATCTTAGATTTATAGCAATTATAAATAGTTAAATCAAATAAAAACAGCTGAAGTTAAAAAAATTTGATACCTACTGTATGAAATTTCAAATAAAATACAAAATTTATTATAATGGATTGATTTATATCTATAAAGAAGGACGTTGTCCTAGGTGTTCCTAATTAATTTCGTTTATTTTAAGATATGTTATTTCTTATTTTGTTAAAGATACTTATAAACTTTTAAAGCAGTTTTAATGTATTTTCATAAGCTAAAAAGAAAAAAGTGTTATTCAATAATACCTATATGATATACATAGAAAAGCTATGGCTTTTCTCAAGCACTTATGTCCAAACCTTAATCCTACTACTCATATTCACATCATAATTTTACACATCAGTCACTTCTAGGATGTGCTAAAAATGTCAAATTCCTTGACTTGGAAAACATGATATCAGATTTCAAGATGCCTTTTTGGTGAATATAGAGTATCAGTCTGTTGAGGTTTTGAAAAAGGCAACACTTTGTATAAAGTTTTCACATATAAAGAGCACGATAACGTTGTACCTATACGAGTACGTATAAGAGTCACAATTTGTTTGATTTTATTTTATAACGAATGCTTTTTAAAGTTCTTGGAATTTATTGAAAAATTATCTCTGACTTCGTTTTTATATAGCTGAATAATACAATCATTACTGAAACAGTAAAAACATTACAAATTGGTGTTATTAAATGTTACTAATGATATTCAAAAGAATTAAGTGTTATATAAAGCTATAAGGTAGTTATTTTTTTATCGTACATTGTGTTATTCGTAATAATAAATACGTAGTAATATGGTTAATATCAATTTACTGTGGAATTAGCTTTATTTATTACTGTAGTAAATAATATAGTGTAATAATGTGTAGTAAATTTGATGATTGAGATTTGATGAATAAAGATTTGTTGATTTACGAGATCGAACATAAATTTTACAAATTATTAGAAATAACTCAATAATTATTTTTATTTATTTAATTATTTCTAATAATTTGTATATTTATGTTCGATTATTGCATTTGCGTATATGTATGACAGTGTTAAAATATTTTTGTAATTACAATAATTTATGTTTGTAGAACCCTGAAAAAGTTGCGATCAGTTACGAAACGTCGCTGAATTTGAAAATTAAAAAAAAAGAATATAAGTAGTAGTAAATAATTGAGCGACTTTTTTTTCTTTATAGTATTGATAGGCACTACCTAACTTGTTAGTGTCAGGTATGGGTATATAATTGTTTTCAAAATTCTTATTAAGTTACATTGAATAATTCTTTTTTAGAATACAAAATATGAGAACTGAAAATATAGCAAGTTTTTGAAAAACTACGAGTATAATTTCAGTGTTTGATACTTATTCGAAAAATAAAATATATTTTTTTTTTTTGTTGGGAAATGCTATATGTACTTGACATAAGTATGTCGTAATAATTCTATAGGCAGTTGGTTATCTTTTTATGTATTTAGGTATACAAAAATATTTGAAATTTTTCAAATACAACGTTTGAAAATTGAATTTAAATAACTTTATATAAAAAATTATTTATTTATTAAAATTAAATTCCGAACATTAAATTTTAACGCAGTTGTTTAAATATGCAATCGTAAAGGCAAAATTTTATTTCAAAATATCGTATATAGGTACCTATGTAAATTATGAATAAAACATATTTTTTATCATATTTTCCAAATAATATTGGCTTTCAAATTGTTTGTCAAAAACAGATCCGCTATATACAAGAAAAGTTCCCATATTTGGAATTCCATGTGCGTATACATTTTACTGGGAGTTAAAGTTGATGCAGGCTGACAAGCGAATCGTTTTTGACAAACGCAATGCAGACCAATTTCGTTAAACATTTCAGTTTTTTTTTCTTTTTTGAATAACGAATAATGTTTTATTAACGTGATGTGACCGACTTTCATCACTAAAATATTTTTTTAGAAGTTTACAGAAATAGATTCTTTGCGTATAGCTATTTTAAAATCTTCCGAAATACGTTTGATAGAAGGCAATATTTAATTTTTAATTGTGCATTTATTAAATTTTTTAGCATCCATGACGTGTTGAAGGTGCATAGTTTTATTATTTTTAACTTTCTTGCTCAAAATACATAGTCTATTATCAAAGATATAAAAATATGAACATAATTTTACAAAATTCTTGTAGAAAGATATTAAAAAGATGAAAGAATTTTTACAATTACTGTTTATAGTAATATCTTGTAAAGATTAAAATTAAAAAACTCACACTTTCAAAGTTTGATTAAAATTTTTTGGTTATACAAAGTATTGTGGTACTTAGTTGGCATTCTGGTATATATGTATTTATGTTTTGTGAAGAAAGTTAAAAAAAGTATATCAGTAAATTGGAAAAATTACTTTCATCCATGGTATTGAATAATTATGATGGAATATTATCGGGAACATGGACAATGAGTAAAAAACAAATGCTATATTATCAAATGTTGCAACATTACGTTGTTATTTACAATTTCATAGGGTAATATTTGAGGTTGAAATTCACGCAAAAGACTTACCACACACACTACAGGGGAAATAGGAATGGCAATATTTCTTATATTCTACATTTTTGTTATTATTATGTTAATGTAAAAAAGTTTTAAGTTTAAAACGTTCAAATTATTAATGTAGATAAGTAATGTTTATGTTATAACAAAAGTTTACTAAAATTGTTGTTAGTGTTTTTTATTAATTAAGATAATTTTAAGTTAACTGTTCTCAAATACCCCAATTTCCTCTACTTTAACTGATAATCTACTACGCAAGGAATACGTTAGGTACCTAAAATATTCTTAGTGATTAAAACTTTTCATATTAAAGGTACTTATATAATAATTTCAAAGTAAGAATATTTTGATATTTTTAAGCAGCTAAAAACTTTACAAAAGAAGCGACTTTTAAGAAGCAATTTGTACTTTATTATATTAATTAAAAAAGTGGCATGTTATGGAAGCAGTGAAAAAAGAATAATTTTTCAAGAGAAAGTAATACCAAAACAATTACTACAAAAATTAACTCTTATTTCGGGAGAGACAAAATAAAATATGTACCTATTCACATAAAAGTTTTGCAACTGAACAGATGAGTTTAAATGTTAATGTGGACGGCTTTAATACTATTTTCATTAAATTCAAGCATATTTATAGCTTCAGTGTTGTCATTGTCAACAAAGTTTGTGCCGTTCGTTTTTACCGAAAGTATGTCGTTGAGACTTTCGAAGTAATGTAAATCGGGCCGTGAATTATTAAACAATAATAAATCTGATGAAAAAATAAAGAAAAAATGAAAAGTGTATAATAAACATATGCTATTTGTATATAATATAGTATGAACATTTTTATTTCTGAACATATATATGTGAAAAATGTATTTACATTATCAATCATATAATATTGATGTTGAAACGAAAAATTTCATAATTCGATTTGTTTTATTTAAACTACATATTGTACAATACCTTGTATATTTTTGAAAGATAAACTTTATAACTTTTGAGTTTCAAGAACATTTTGAAACGCTATATATTTGTTATAAAATGTATTGACACCATACTTATATGTGTTATGTTCTTTTTATAAGAATTTAACTTGCAACTTTTATGTTTTCCTGGGCATTTGCAGCTTCACCGAGCTCGCCTAGTTTATAAAGTTTAATTAATCCGGTAATCTTTAAAATGGTTACGTGAATTATTAAAACGAGAAAGTGTGAAAGTGACGTTAAAATAATTTCAACAACGTTTACAGAGACAAAAGGAAAGATTTTTTTTTCAAACTACATAATAACAAATTTATCAAATTACGTTTAGTAAAATCCAGATCTGTTCTACAATAAAGGGTATAAAAATAATTTTAACAGGTTTTTGTAAATTTATCCATTTGTGCAGTGAATATGTTATAAAAAAAGTCTTAGTTATAAAAGCCAAATAAAAATCCAACTTAAATTTTTTTGTATTTTCATAGAGTTTGTAAAAAATACCCATTGAACTATATATATGTATAACTGTAGATATATACCCGACTGATAAGCACGAAAGAAATGATACTCTTCCTGAAAATAACCGGACGTATTACACCAATCTTTATTGGATAAATTTAGTGGAACGTTCAAGCGTTTAGATAGCTACTGTAAAAATATTATGCTACCATTTTTATCATTTGACAAAACTAGATCAAAAATGTAATATTTTATCGAAACAGTTGGTGCAAGATATATCATCACTTAGTATAAGCAATTAGTTTCGACCAATATAAATAGTTATAGTTTTATGTTATCGTATTTTTCAAAAACTTTTTGAACTTTTGCAATTTGGTTTTGATATTGTCGAAATAGGTTTATGTAGAATAAACAACCCTTCATCATTAGATAAGGATAATTTTTTTCCTTAGCTCTATAAATTTTTAGTTCGATTTTTAGATTTTCGTTGTTTTAAATCTTGTTTTATGGCAATTATTAGAACTTTGAGCAGGCATAATTAAGACAGTTTCAATCACAATACTTATTAACAGCTGCAGATAGTTCTTAACTCTTACTTTGATATCAATTTTAAACCTTATTTCAATGAAATTTCAAAAACAAATTTAAGGTCCCAATTCAATGGCTAAGGTCTCTGTGTTATGGTGTAAGTTCTTACATCATGTATATCTTATAAACTTAACCTACAAGTTTAAACGATGTCCTTAATTTTAAAAATACAGGTGTAATTCATACAAATTTTTTTTAATGTTATTATTTTGATCTTGTATGTAAAGCAACAATTTTCAATACGAAAAATGTAATCAGCATTTGTAAGAGCATATATGCAGGAAAGAGATTTCCAATTCTCGATGTGAAAATCGTTTACCATGGCACTTAGTTTAAGTAACAAAGAAACCGTTTTTATCATTTACCCTTGTAAAATAAGTGCTAACTAATCTATCAGTGGTGTAACTTTCTCTAGGTGAGTCCTGTATCAAATTTTTTCAGGGGAGAAAATTTTTGGATGTCCCGCTTAAGATTATTGTAAAGCTTAAAAATTTGAATGAGATTGTGCATAATATTTGGCAATTTTTTGCTTCTAAACTGTTTTGATAAAGGTGATACGACAATGCTTTGTGGTGATAGCAATGTTTTTGTAGACAATGTGAAAAAAATATGTAAAATAATTTTAAAGCAAAAGAAAATTATGTATGTTTCTTAAAGTAGGTACTTAACTGCTTTAACTACGATGAACAGTGACTGTAAAATCAGAATACAAAATCTGAGTTTACTGTGAAAAGCAATCCTAGAACCACTGGCGCGTAGAGCGTCAATTTAGACACTAGGGGATAAGTGGACAAAATTATATCGTTACATAACGTTTTGTGAGATAATTCCAACGAGTTTTAAGTATTATCTTAACTTTTGTGTCATCTCGACAACAAGCTTTTTTGAAAGCAGCGCAGTTGAAGCTAGTATATTAAATGGGTCAAAATTGTTTTGTCCTCAATCGCTATTTTTTGGCCACAGCTTTTGTATGGGTCTACTTCGACATTTGCAATAATATTTGCATAATTGATATTAATGCTATTTACAAAATTAACGAAATAAAATTTGCACTCGGCTGTTTGTTTGAATATTGCAATCATAGACTCCATTGCACCTAATTTTAATCATCTGGCTTATAATTTTTTAGACAACAGAAAAACTGTAGATTTAGTGATTATTATTTTGCTCATCTTCTTCCTAATTGATGTATTGTTACACAAAATTGAACGGTTCAATTATTACAGCCATTGAGACATTATCAAAACATATTTTAGTACCTACTTAAGTAGGTACATTATATTACTTATGTAGATTATATGAGATAGTATTTTTTAGAAATTCCAATATAAGTTTTATTTGTAAAATAAGTTTATAAATTTTAAAAATGGTCATCAATGTACGTATCTAAAACTAAAAAAACTGGGGAAAATGAGAACATTAAGAAAGTAGAAAATAGAGGTGGAAATTAAAAAAAATCAGACATTAGGAACATAATAAAATATTGAAAAACTAAAATATTTAAAATTATTTTTAAATTACATGTAGGTACCTACATTAAAAGTAAAAAAAAAAAATATTCAGACATATGCTATTGGTACAAAGCAAAAGAAATAAATGATACTTTTTGTGGTTCTACAAAATATAAATAATTAAAATTGAACCAAAAACATTTTATAATAAAAAATTACAAAAATAATAAATAATTCTAAAATTAAACACAACCTTATGGTTTATTTACGGTTGTTCTTCATTTAAATATATGATATTATTCTAAAATATAAGAATGACATTTTTATCACTTTCAATTAATAAAGGGGCTTCTTTGATGTTAAACAATCAAAATACGTACAATTCTAAAATATCAATAAAAGAAAATTATTTATCTATCTTAAAAGAACTTTTAGAAGCTTTCTGGTATACTTAAAAATTTAAATTAAACTGAATTTTTAACATTTGATATAGATACGAACTTTAAATACTTGTAGTAGTTGCAAAGCTATAGGAAACGTTTTTTGTGCAGTCAAAGATTAAATAAGTTTATTTTGGAAAATTAATCATTCATGAAATCTCACAGTTAAAATTAATGGAAAAGGAAATAGATATGAGGAAATGTGAAGTAGAGGTGGTGAAAGCTTTAAACAATTTGTAAATGGAAATTACTTTTTGACATGAAAATTGCAAGCAAGAGTACATACTTGCTATTTCTATTATGGTGAAATATGAAAAGGTAGATTTTCCTCTCCTTTCGATTTTCCACGATTCGTTCAATTCATTAGGTATGGCAAATATTTTACTTGAAATAAGACAAAGCATTGTCCTATTAATATTTTGAATAATTCCCAGTTGAAAATACCAATTTACATTTTTAGTTTACTAACAGCAAATTTGATAAAAACTATAAGTCCTTTTATTTATTTTTTGCTTTATATTAAGTTAAGACATTTTCTTTTTATTTTTCCATATTATACATGTTGATGTAGAGGTTTAATTTTTTTTTGATTATTTATGCAATTTTCAGGGAATGTGTTTTTGCGTTTCTTTGTTATGGGTATTGATTTTTCATCAAATTTCCATCATAAGCGTATGATTACATAACAATGCAATATATTTGGCTTTTTATGATTTTTGGTTTTTAATCCTGACACATTGAACATTGAAATTTCATTACAAAAAACATATTTAAATATCTACCACTCCACTTTTATAAAATACGAATCACAAATTATGAAACTTATTGTTAAAATAGAAGGTTTAATTTAATAGCAAATCAAATAAACTAATTCTGTGTGTATACATAACACTCAAATATTGTTTTGAAAACATAAATTGTAACCAAAATGTTTGTACTTTTGGTTAACTTTTTTGCTCCAAATATTTGCTCAAATTGATAAAATAGCTTTACCTTTACTTTTTTAACGGTACCTGCTACAAAAGCAACTTGGTAAGTTTTATTACAAGAAAATAGTTAAGCTTGAATAAAAAAGTATTTTATTTACGATGTTTCAAAGAAGTAGTAAATAATTTGCTAAAAAACACTGATTCAGTTTTTTGCTAACTTATACAATCCAAAACGGAACTAGGTACCTATATCGAAATATTTTAACCAGTACCTATACCTACGTATATAACTGTGCTTTTGTTATATATATCCGAGAGTTATTAAAAAAATAGTTTCATTATGTTTAAATAGCTTTTATTAGAAATCAAAAAAGTAATTTTTTTTCAATCTTAAAAAAATAGACTTTTGGTAAAAGAATATAGTTAATGAATATTTCGGTTTCATATAATAATAATTTAATGTCTTATGTTAGTTAAAAAGGGAAATTATTTTTCAAAGAAATACCTACAGTAGTTTATCGGTTTTTTACGTTTGATATTTTCTGTTAAACTGAAGTAGTTAGCAAATAGACAATCACTAAATACATTGCTGGTGAGATCTGCCTTACGTTGTTCATATTTGTACCATTCACGAAGTTGAAGCATCCAAGTGACTAACATCACGTTCACAATTCGATCGATATCAAAGCGACAACCAAACTGAGCTTTATAACGATAAGAAGGGTTCTTTGTATTGTATTTTATCTACGCGTTTGACCTCTTACATTCATATATAGGTTTTGTATACTATGACATAGAGAGGTCTATTAAACCAATACAAAAATTATATCGTTATCCCCTCTATATTTGATAAAGCTCAGGAAAATAATGAAAATCTGATTACCACAAATCTTATTTCTTAATAAAATATAAGAATTCAGCTCTAAGTTTTTTTTTGTATCTCTATAATTGACTGATTTAATGGTTTTGATAGCCTATAATACGTATGCTCTTGACAATATATAGGTATTTCTTTTATACATTCAGAGTTTAGATAGCTAATTTAATTTATTTAAGATAGATGTTAACAAAAAAATTTTGCCTTACGGTATTGATAAAGTTTACAGAATAAAACTTATAAGAACGTTTAACCTTTGACCCACATGGATATAAATATTAATTTTAATTTTTAAATTATTGAAATGTAAAGTTTGCTAAAGTTTAATTAAATGAAGTTTTTGTTCAACGCTACGTATGTAGTTAAATTGAAAATTTGGTGGTTCAGATACAACGAGAAAAATGATTTCAATGTTTGCAAAGCATGAAAAATATATTTAAAATACGATCTACATCATACTTAGACTTTACACGGTAAAGTTGTTTTGTGTTTTAACTTATAATACTTTTTTAGGCTTAATATCAGTTTAATAGCTTTCTTATGTTACCTAAAGTTGTATGGGTTTGATCGAAATTTTCGTATTTAAAAATTAATTTTTCTGTTCCATTTATATCTTTCTCTTTTGATATATTTTATGAATGACACACCTGTCAAATGCTTTTAAGACAACTTAAAAAAATTCTCAACTGGTCTTACTTATTTTAAGTATAGGAAGGACTCGATTAACAGTGTTCACTGTTCCGAAAAAAATAATTTTATTTATTTACCAAAATTAATAATTTTTAACAAAATTTAAACTATAAGATTGAATTCATAATATAATATAACGTGTACAATTCAGATAAGTTAAGAAAGGGAAGAAGTTAATATACTGTTGAGTTTTTACGAACAAGAAAATTTAAATTTCAGTGTAGTGCCAAATTTGAAAAAAAAAATATAAATGAAAAAAAAAACATTTTTAACTAAATAAAAAACTTTTGTACAAGATATTTCAAACGCTGATAATTTTGAATATATGTATCATATTATATACTTGTACATAATTGGTTAGATAAAATGTCTTTACATTATTACTGTGGCTGTCATTTACCCTATTTCATATTACCCATTTCTTTATTATTACAAATAGTTAAGAAATGTACTTTACGAATAATGAGTTTTGCTGTAGGTATATCGGTAGTATCTATAGATACTATTATAATAGCAAATATTATGTGCTATCGGCTTTAATGGACCATTCTAGGTAAAGTTGAAGAAAAACTGTCCAAATTAGAAAAGTTAATTTTACTTCCAGTACTAATTTGAAAATAAAGAAGATATACCTACTTTTCATTCTTCAAAAGTTATTTAGTTATAAACATTGTAAACAATAGAAACAAGGTAGTTCCTTACATTAAATGACTCAAGTATAGGTATTTCTAGGTTTATACAGCTTAATTTCATGATTGCACTGTACAAATAGGTACTAACAAGGACATTTGATTTTTTTACTATAAGCCGACGTTTTTGTCGATTTGAATAAAAAAATTACTTTAACAATCTCGTTTTTTTTTGGGCGTCAACTATAGCCATTAAAAATTGGCGAAAAATCCCAAAATCCAATAAAAACTTTTGGGCTTTCATTGGGACCATTGACGCATAGGACGACAATCTAGTCAATCATTAGGTGAAATTTCTTTATTTTAAGTTTTTAGATAAAGTCGACTTTCTCTAACATGCACTCGGCAAAGTTCAACAAATTTTTTTTTAGTCTAGCAAAAACTGCTTCCGGTACCTAGCTACCATAGTAGTACCATAGTAGTTTTATACTTCAATTTATACTTTCTAAAAACTGTATCAATACTTGAAACTGTAACATTGAATCGTAATATTCTGCTGATATTTCATTAGCACTTGATGACTGGGTGTGTGTCGCTATTTTTCGATCAGAATTTTCAATAAAACCGGGAATGATGTTACCGGACTATTAATGAAAGTAATAATTTTGTTTATATTGTTTTGCATCTTCAAGAGTTTCTGAATGAAACGAAAGACTGCAAGGTTTTATTCAACACTGCTGATTCCATATTAACTTAAGTTTTTACAACGACTTTGTAAAGGCTATCACTATTTCACGAAGTTTGAAAATTTCTTCTTTCAACACACAAACCTTTAATTATATATAACCAGACATTACAATATGTAAAATCAGTATGCATTTCACTACGTATTAAACTGACACGTTTAACCCTTTGCGTGCAAGAGGCTGATAAATCCGCTTCACATTGCATGTCCTTTAAGTGCGAAAAGCGGAGATATCTCATACTACAGTAAACGCGTCTCTTAAGTGCGAAAAGTCCATATATCTAAATAATAGTTTTGTTCTCACAGTAGTTCAAATTCATGAATTTGAACTGCTTTCTGACTGCAAGTTCAAATACTAGAATGCCTAGAACAGGAGTCGGCAACCTTTTTTGACTGCGGGTCAAAATCAATTTATATGTGAGTGTTAAAAAGACATTTGCGTCAGTGGTATTTTCATTTTAAAAGAGTTTAAAAGAGTTTTTTAGTGAAAAACTCTTTTAAAATTTGAAAACAATTCGCTTTTAAACAATTTTTTTTACATTCTTTTATTTATTTTATATATTATAATTTAATTTCGGATATAAAGTGGGTCACTTATAATTAACAAACGGGTCACTTGGTTACCCACGGGTCACAGGTTGCCGACTACTGCCCTAGAACATTGTCTTCATTCTATTCGCTCTATACTAAATTCACTGCATGAAACAGCTGATTTGAATTTCAAATGCAAAATTCTACTGTGGGTACACTTAGCAGTTCAAAAGTAGTTCAAACCCAATCTGGGTCACTGTAAGAACGAATAGTCTCTGTCTCAAAAACCCATAATTTTTTATGTTGTAGAATATATATAATGTGATGTACTTATGACTTTTCATAAAATTTAATTTCGCACGTAAAGAATTTATACCAATTAATTAGAAATGCTTTTTTCATTGCTGAAGTGACAGAACATTGACATGATTTGCAATTTAAAAATCAAAAAACTCATTAATAAACATATATACTTATGTATTGTACGGATTTGCACGGATTTTATTGATTTTATTGTACTTAAGTATGTTTTAATTTTTTTAAATATTTTTAAACCAACCTTATCAAAAACAACCATTATTAAACAACAAATGTATGCCTACTTCTCAATTTTTATTAATGAGTCATCATATACATATACCCATTTTATGCCCTTCATAGCGATAAAGCTCTATGGTTTTCATTGTTGAATTCAATTTTTAAACTTTGGGGTTCTTATTATAGGTATTTGTTTGGCATATTTGGTATATTGTTTTTTTTCTCTATGGATTGTTCGTAGCTTTAACATTTCGTTTACTGCACATATTAACTGACAAGTGAAAGAGGATATTTGTATCTCTTGGGAAAAATACACATTATATACGACCTATCGGCATTGATTCAAGAGCAGCAAAAATACGTTTTAACCTTTGTAAATATTGAAATATTAGTATTTATTTACATTTAAAAAAGTAAAAATATTTAAAAAACTACTGAGCTATTTGTAATTTTTAGAAATCAATAAAACTATTAATATTTTACTAAAACTCTGTATGATAAAGAAAAAAGATATCTACGAGTACAATCTACATATTTGTATTGAAAGTTTAGATATTTTATTTATGATATACGAATTAGAACTTTACTTGTCCAAAGGCAATAGAATATGTCACAGAAAAATAAAAGATCCAATATCTGTATTATAGGTACATAAATTTCAAACAAAATTAATATTTAATGTAATTTATATTCAGATCCTATATATTTTTTATCATTATTACAATTCATACTTTATATTGCGAAGATGGAAACAAAATAAAGAAAATAATTTCTGATATCGAGCGTTAAATTATGAGTTAAATTTTGTGTTTTATATTTTAGTATAGAATAATTTAACGACAGGAAATGCGTAAAGTGAAACAATGACACATGAAAAATTGTATTGAATGAGTGACAGATAGAGATGAAGCAGAGACGTTGACTTGTAGTATTTGTGTTCTCGATTTAGCTTTACCGTCATATACAAAGAAGATTTTTCTTTCGTTCTTATTTCACTGTAATTTCCGCCGTAGCCGTAATATTCCATACTTTTTCCCTTTCTTTTACGTATTTGTTCTATTTATTCCTTTGACTTATAACCTGCCAAAATCTACACGTTAGAGATATTATACACTTTGTTGAATAGCATCAAATGAATATGTAACAGAAACCAAGCTGTAAAAGCTGCTTTATTTTTATCTTTAGCCTAATAAAAATTTCCTACGCAAAAAATCAATTCGTTTTTATTAGCGTAATCCAACATCTAAGTATACCTATAGACACCGAGTTAATACAATATGGTATTTTTTTTAGAAAAAACTTATCTAATCTATTAGTGTTGACAAGAAAACTTATTTATTTTAACCTTTACATTCCAATACTTCTAACTTGATTAAATAATAAATATAAAAGCTTTATATTTTATTCGTGAGGAAATTTCAAGTAAAAGATCACTCGTGTTTCAACATTTAAACAAGATTTTTTTTTTCGTTATGACGTTCAATCATAATTTCTCTTTGATTTAAAGATAGAAAATACTTCAAAGATGGAAAATTTTATGAGATTTGTGACAATTTCAAATGACAAAATAGATTTCCAATAACCTGTAACTATTTCTCAAGCTGATTGAAAATAGTTTTATCACATATTGAATTCCATCTGTAATCAATTCCTCTAGAGACAGTAGCGACAGCTTTTAAAAAATGCATTGACTGAAAGTAAATAAAACTGTAGCTAAAATGCAATGAGCGTTTAACAGAATACTACATTCAGCTTATTAAAAAAAATAAAGAAGAAAAATTCTTTTAATCAATTATTCATAAACGTGCATATATGAACATGTAAAATGTAGATATATTCAGATATAGTATACACATGTAGAATGGTATACTAATTTGAAATTGTGTTAGAGGCATAATTTGCGAATCCGAAGACAATAGTACAAATTAACCTGCTAATTTCAATATTACGTCTTTGATTTACAACACAAGCTAATTTCTTGTTAAATTTAAAGGATAATTCCACGCTTATAGTCAGTTACCTACATGAAATCCAACTCGGATAGCGTGCAAAAGGGAAAATCAGTTAATCAAGATTTATAGACGTTATTAATCTGTCTGAAATGTATTTTGGGTTTTTTTCTTACATTTTTTTCACCAAAAATCTTTCGTAAGATTGTTAAAAATATTTATTGTAACATAGAATTTCGTAGAATAAAAAAAAAACTCAAGGCATCTGATTTATAGTTTTCCAAATATAACATTCATTATAATTGTATTATTTTAAAGTATTAAAGAACAATTTCTTGTATTAGAAAAATTTGTACAAGTCAAATTGAAAATAGGATAAGTAGTCAATAGTCAATAGTGTATTTTTTAATTTCAACATAGAAAATAGGTAATTTGCATTGTATTTATTTTTATATTACTTACATACATATTGATATATATATATATATATATATACACGTATAGATAATAATAATTGATTGTTTTTTTTTCTTAACTTTAGATTCAAGAAAATCATTTCTAGAAAAAAAAAACAGTACAAAACGTCGTTTGTATGGCTCTTGGGGCCATTTTTATAACCTTGACATCTTCACAACAATTACGAGAAGAGATTTGAAATAGTAAAATTTGGACGATAACAAAAGGGTTGAGGCTTATTTGGCAAATTACTCCATTTATTACTGACAAAGAAAGGGTGATAATGGCCGTCTATAACTGTCGCTTTTGTTAGTCATAAGGTTAAAGCTTGTTATGGAGAAAATATCTCGGGGGTTTAGATTGTATAAAAGAAAATCTTCTCTATTTGAAAATTAAACCCTCTTCAATAAGGGTGGAACAAACGCATGGAATGAGAGTGTACCTGAGTTTTGTTTACTAATTAGTTTTGCTTAAAGGTAAATTATTATAAAAGAACTAATTACAAAATTTTACATTTTTATATTGTAAATGTACCTATTTAAAAAGCATTAATTAATTTGTGCCCCTTCAGATATAAAATAATTAAGAAAAGAGAATCAGTAATGATATATTGCTTATGAAAATTTTTGAAAAGCAGTGTTTGTCAGATTTCAGAAAGATTGAAGATACCTAGCAAATGTTGGAATCATTCAGGTACTTACGACGTGCTTTTGACACATGTGATACTACACAAAAGCACCAATCGTTAACTATATCATTCACATTCACTCTTGTTCGTGATTGTTATATTTGACTGAAAACATTATTTAAAAAATATCTATATCAACATCTTTTGGTTACATAAAATGTTCGTATTTTTAACGTTAAATAATTAACGAACAGGGAAAAGTAATTTCAGATCCAAACACAATATTCAGTCGGAAATGAAACTTTTGTTATATATACAGCATCTTTTCAGTTTGGACCAAAAATGTAAACAAAACCGAAACTTAAATAGTTGAGTTAGAACGCCGTTTAATTTTTATTATATTCTCAAATCTAATGTTTTTCTTTGTTGGTAATAAATCATTTCATTTATAAGATTAAATAAGAAATTATAATCTATGGAGAAATAACTCGACTCCTTGTATACCTGATAGTATTCCACGTGATATGAACACTAATGTCAATCGAGCGGAAATTTCTAACAAAATTTTTGTTTTGATGATTACAAAAAACAGATTTTATATTGATAAAATTTCAAATTTTGTGTTTTAATGATATCTATTTTAATTACATATGTCATTATTAAGACTGCTCTATGAAATTGTTGTTCTATTTTAATTACACTATTGTTATTATAGATCTTTAAGATAAAATGTTAACTACGTAAATTTATTATCAGTCGCCAATGACCCAGATGTTGCAGCGAGTTTAAATAAAGAAATTTTAAAAAAATGACATCTATGTAAGTGATGGATTCAGTTTTAAACTTTCAATACCAATATTTTATTATTAATTTTTAAATAATAAAATGAATAAATATTAAGAAGATGTTATTGCTAAACTGTAGATGCCATATTTTCTAACATACATATGTCTCTATATTATATTTGTGTTGGCATAAGCTGACACAATATGTAGACACTAGACATCAATAATATCTTACCGCTACAGCATAACAATGCAATGGACTACATTGGATGTAACGTTTAAGGCAAGATTTCTTAACTTTTTTACTATGTTTTTTTTCCTCTCACATCTAAAAATGTTGCACCCTCTCACGTTCCAAAAACGTTTAAGGAAATTACACAGGTGAATATAAATATTAAAAAAATTTCTATTGGCTTCGATTTTTCAGTTGTTATTTACTAAAAATGTTTTAAAAACTTTCGTTAGTTGAAGTTAAAATATTGAGTTTTGTAAATAAAAAACCGCAATAGAAAGAAAGTAAAAAACAACAAAAATCCTATAGTTCCTGTATGCTAAGATTATTTAGTTTTAGCTGAGTCCAAACTGTTTTTATACAGATAAAGGTACGTAGCCAGTAGTCAGCAGTGCCAAGTTTTTTTTATTATTATGATTTACTTTTCATAATAGGTTATGTCTACTTTTACTATTTTATATGAGGGCCTTATGAGGGCCTTACAAAGCACTACAATTAGTATTTTATTATGATAGAGAAAAAAATAAAATATATAGGTAATCACATGTGTAGATTTAATAAATTACATCTTTACAGTCACATTATGTGAATAGATAACGTAAAATAATACACGCAGAAGAAATTATTTTAGTTTTTAATTTTATTTATTGCTTGGACAGTAAAAGGGGGGAAAATCTCCGTTGGTTGAAAAGATACCGTTCTAAATTTGAGATGGGAAAATCTTTAATTATTTGTACAAAAACAATGCATTTCAGCATAATATATCGCACTCAATGGCCATTAGCTACAAACTGTTTCGCCTCTCTTGGCGCATTTTACTTCTTAATACTTCTTAATTAGTTTTTAATTTGGATTTTGTTTTTGGGTTCTCTTTATTTTGGTGATCTGATAGGAGCTAGGGAGCCCTTATGGGCACGTTCCCAGAATACCCAGTGGGAAAGAGGCGCCTATTTTTTATATTGTAGGAGTAATTATTATTTAAACCGCCAACATTTGTTTCATTACATTTTGATGGTTTCACCACATTTCAGTCAAAGAACAAAATTGTAATCAGTACATTTCATCACACAAATCGAAATTTTTATAAGCTTTATAGGCAAAGTGGGTAGTTAATAGATGTAGATGAAAGAAATACGTAAAAATTTAAGTTTAAATCTAAGTACCAGAGTAGGTGAAATGTATTTAGATGACTGGCTATTGTTAAAGCACCAAGCTAGATTTTTCACAAATTGAATACCCCAAGAAAAGATTTTCCCTTCAATACATACATACCTATTTTCATATTGCTTTTTTATGGATACAATTATTTTCTTTGATATTTAAATTTTTTCAAATTTCTGCTGAAACTACGGAATATAGGTATGCGTTTTTAAATTTTAGTGCAAAATAAAATAAAAACTTTGTAATAATAGACAACGACTGGTAGCCTTAAAAAAGTAAACAATCTAAGTAATAAATGTAAAAGTATAATTATAAAACAAGTTATTCCCTGTGTTTTTTAAATTACTATTTTACAAACATTTGTTAAAGATCGAAAAAAGCTTCATAATATGTAAAAAAGAAATGTTTTAACACCTAGGTATGCGTAAGCACAATTTTATATAATTAAGTAATTAAAAGACACTTTCAAATAGGTAATCATTTATTCCAGGTGTCCAACTATATAATGTACATTTTCAGCAATGACGAAGCTTGATGTTTTTATCCCCAAGGGTCAAAATTTGCGGTTACTTAAAAACAAGAGTCCCAATGGATGTATTTATAGATAAATTGTAAAATTAGAATATACAGCTAGATAATAAAACATACTTACGTAAAACATAAATTTTTTCTAACGTTTTTACTGAAAATTTCCATTGACAACAACAATATATGATAAATAAGTAAAAACACCTAAATGAATCATTTTTATCAGTATGAGTATTTAATTTTTTCAAAGGAACTGTAAAATATTATTTTCTTGAGTAAGTTTTTAAGAAGAACACGTTATAATTCTATTTGTTACCACATCATATAAACGCTATACGTACCATTTTTATATAAAAAATATTTTTAAAGTATCGATGATTTTATTTTATACATGAACATACTATAAATCTTATCTATTCAATTAGTAAATTTTTGAGTATGATGGTTGTCAAATTGTAAGGTTAAAGCAACAATTTTCTAAATCAATGAGTGTTTCAACTTTCAATAGGTATAATTTTTTGGCACAATTTCAGTATTTCATCTATGCTGATTTGTCTCCACCTAATTATAAATAAAACTTCAATTACGTAAAGTGCCTTCGGTTTTACATAGTTTGAAAATTTTATAAAAAAAGACTTTAGATGAAAATTTATTTTATAGGAATTTTAGCAAAAAATTTCTTGAATATTTTTTATTTTATTCTAAATGCTTCTAAATCAAAATTGAGGATATTTCAATATTTTTATTCAAAAAAATACATACTTGGTATAGGAATACGTACATATTTAAATTTAAAAGTTCATAACAACGACTAACAAATACGTGGGAAACAACATTGCAGTTTGAAATGGTTCATTAATCCATATCCTTAGGTAACATGTTAAAAAAGTAAACTTTTCAAAATGAAGAAACTATTTTCTTGAATAAGAACTATTTGTGTAAATGAGATACTTGAACGGCGTATACCTTCTTATTTATGGTCGTACTTTTTCACAGATTAAAATATTGTCCTGTATGTGTAAAGTATTTTTCGAGAAGTTCATGCACATTAATTAATTTAAAATTATCAGAATGCTTAATTTTTCAATCACGTTATAAAACAATTTTTTGCATAAAAAAAAGTCTGTAAGTCTGTAAACTAATTTTTGTAGACTTTAAAACAATAAAATTTCCAAATATTCAAATATTTTCACTATTCAATTTATTGAAAGCAATAAAATTTATTGTAAGAGTATCAAGCTAAAGTTGTAGTACCCTGATAAATATTTTTATTCACGTTCAGTTTAAAATCTTTATTTAACAAGGACCTACTGTTACTAATATAAATTTATAGTTGAGTGTTTGTAAAATATTAGAGAGTATAAATCAAGATGTTTTATATCAAGAATTTACAGTGCGATCGTTCTTTAAACTTTTTTTCTTTCCTTACGGTTTTCGTTTTCTTCATGTCTTCTCTTATGTTCAATTTGTATATTTGAATAAAAAGCAAACATAGTTCTAACGATGATACATTTCTATGCCAATGAAAATGTTTATTTCCTCTTCCGTCTATCAATCAATAAACATTTATTGCTTGCATACTACGAAACATAATATTAAATTCAATTATTATAAGATAATTTTAGTATATACATTCGTTAGTGCCACTATAAAATGTTTTGATTTGAAATAAATATGGAATATAGCGAATTAATTTTTTCAAGCAGAACACTTTGATTTATATTAAAATTTATCTTTGCTATTATGTGCCACAAAAAGTAACTTCAGTTTAATGAATCTACCCGTAATTCAAAAATAGATAAATTTATTACTATATCATCACAATGTTTTAAATAAAGAAAATATTATGAAGAGTTATGAAATGAAGTTATGTATCAATAAATAATGCTACATGAAATAATTGTATTAATATTAATAATCATTAATTAGTCAGGTAATTAATTATATACTAATTAACTCAATTACATATACCAAACGGGAAAAATATTAAATTGAAAAAACGCATCAAAATTGGTTCTACCGAGTTATGATGTTATAAACAGATAAGTACACATGTCAAACTTGTAACTATCGTCTTTTTATGCTGGGGTTTAAAAAGATCCTCAACGACGATAATTTGTCCAATTTCAATATGACATAATCATAACAATTTTTTTAGTTTACTGTCGGTTTTGTTACAAAAGTAAGATAAGCTCTTTAAATATGTTGTGCTTAAAGCATTCAAAGTTTTGATGTTTGATTCAAAAGCTTTGAGTTCTTAGTAAAAATTTCAATGCATTGTGGTATTGTTATACCTGCCAAAACAAACCTTATCCTCATTGATGTTTTTTTTAACTTCACCTTTTTGTGTCAACGCAATATTATAGTTATAGGTATGTGTAGACGATAAAATGGTAGTATTGTGTCAAAAAGATAGTTTTTCACATTCTGGAGTCTCAACTATTTTAAAATTACTAGTCATTAATGCAATAATGAAGAATGGCACCTACAATTTCGTAGCACAAGAAGATTTGTTAGTTTGACCCCCCCCCTCCCCAACCTTCTCCTCAAAGAAAGCGATTCTTAGCAAAATGCAAAATACAATTACAAACTATTGAAAATTCTTCCAATTCTTCTAGGAAAACAGCTTGGTACGAGTGAACAAAACTTTTCCATACTACAATGACTAAAAATATTTAAGAAACAAAATGCTGATCGGCTAAAGAAGTTCGGTTTACTAAACATTTACTACAGTGTCTTAAATGTTGGTGCAGGAAGAGTTATAGGTATTTATGTTTACAATAAAGATAATGGATGAAGTTATTGGATCTGTGAATTTCATACCTGTATTCATGCTTAGTTAAATTTTTTTTCTAATCGCATTTCTTTTTTTACGTGTGTCCCTTATGTTGTGATTTTATAATATTAACCGTATTTTTCGGACTACCTATACGATGCACTTTTTTACATAGAAAAATAGACTCAAATTTGGGTGCGTCTTATGGTCCGAAGGTAACATTAATATATTTTTTTTTTGGTAGTAGGTACATAAAATTCGGTAACTCTTTTTTTATGCAACCCCCTTCGCAAGTGTTCACAAAATCATCAAAATAAAAAATAAAAATTACATGGAAAATTTTATTGAAAAACGACGCTGGATTTTTTTTTTTGCTTAGATAAGGTCGTTTCAGCTGCTGTGGTTTTTAACGACCTCCTAATTAAAAAATCTCACTAAAAGGGTTGCAACTCAACCCCAGAACCACTGGCGTATAAAGCGACAACCATACCAGTAAGTGACCTCAATTGTATTTTTACCTACTAAAAAAGAAATAAAAACATTTTCAACTAAAAATTCGTTGTTTCATTAAGACTTTAGAGGCCTATTGCAGTCCTAACAATATTAATTATTATAATATGTAATATAAACATTAAAGAACTGTTGTTGGTGGAGAAAAAGCACTAATCGTCTATTTATTGATTAAGGTAAAGATTTTCGACCATAGATAAGTTTATTTTTTTAAGTAGATTGAAGGTCGGGATGCTGTTAAAAATGTAGTATTTTGGTAAAGGATAGATTTTGAAATATTTTGAAAACATAAATAAATTCATGTTTTTGATAAGAGAAATGTTCTGATGATTTAGTGATATAATTATTAATTTTGACTGACGGCATTTCAAGCACTATCAACTTTAGTATGATTTAATCATATACCTAACATGAAAATATGTATTAGTATTACAACATTGATTATTATACATAAAAACTAAACAGCAAATTGAACTTGATCGAAAGTATATTATGTATATATATGACTTCAATGTATATATAATCGACAGTTTTCAAATAAACATTAATAGCTTTCGACCACAACATAAACGTTAGAGGTTTGCAAAAGTTATTTTATGATTCATAATACACAATTATTAACACATTTAAACTTTTCACTTTTCTAAGTTTAACAAGCTTCGACTACCTACAATAAAAGTAATTTTTATTTTTCCCAAAAAAATACTCTATTAAAGCTTTATATTTGTTCTGATTTAATAATCTAGTAGATTCTTCGACAATAATTGTTTTGAAGGTCTCCAATGATGTTAGAGGTTTTTTTTTTATTAAATAAATGAAACGTTGAATGAAATTGCCTTTGGTGTATGAAAAATAAACTTCTCTCGGGGCAAATAAATACTCACTAAAGATTGTAGATTTATTTGAAGCACTAAGACCGTATACACCTATTATAAACAAGTATATGTAAAGTGACTCTTACTAAAACGTATTAAATTTTAAATTTAAAAACATGAAGAAATAAATTTTATGATTCAATGCAATTTTCGTGTTGCAGTTGAACTAAATCTTTTTATTTTCTACGTCATAAATAATGTAGTTGTACCTACTAAATCTTAGGAGAGTTCTCATAAAATTTCGCTGTAAACTACTTTTAAATCTTACAATCATTCTCACGAAGAGCTTTATTTTCTTTTTTGGCATTATGGCTGATATACTTCTGGAAATTTTGAAGTCTTAAATTATTTTGCTCCAAATTACATTTTGTGAATTAAATCTGTTCTTTACATTTTTTGAGCTTAATGGTTCGTGTAATATAATCTTTTTTTAGTATTGAAAAGATAATTTATTAAAAATTAAATTTATTTTTAATCTACGTATTTCACTAATGCATGTTCATATAATATCATTAATTAATTCATTAATTCTGTCATACTATTTATTTTATATATTTGAATAAATAATACTCCTATTATTATTATTTTTGTTATATGAATGTATGGGTGGGACTATTTGGCATAGTTCTACCTACAATATATTGAACAACCATATTAGGTTTAATAGAGTCAGCAATTTAATTTTAAATATTACATTGGTATATCTGATATTATATTTGATTAATTAGAAGTACATTGCTATATTGAATCTCATAAAGAGATTGAATTCATATGATATTGTTTTATTTCATTTACCAAATTGAAATTAATAGCATTCCAAACTTTTTATATATTATCTACCTTTTATAATTACAAAAAGATTATATTTCTATGTTTAGAAATAAATTATGTTTTCAACTTGATTCTATGTTACAATTGTTATTATAAAACATAACAAAAAAATATATTTTATAATAATTTTTTTTTTCAATTTAATACAATTTTTTTAGTGAGTGGTACTTTTTTGGCAATAATGATTAACTTTAATATATAAAATTTATTAAAAATGGAGTGACAAAATTGAGAAAATCTAAAAAAATGATTCTATCTGTATATGAACAAATTTAATCTGAAATTCATTCTTTTAGGATTCCTTTTTAAATAAAAAAAATTTACAAGATTAAATTTTCATAAGAAAAATATAACGTTTGAAGATATATTCATCTCTTCAAATAATGTAGGTAATTTTTGGGAAAGTATTTAATAATTTCTAATATGAGTTGTTAATTTTTAATACCTCTATGTTGATATTTAAAAGTCTGCAATTCATTCGGTTTTATTAAAAATTTGCTCACAAAGTTTAATTAAATTTGAAAGCCATACAGTTTAAAAGAGTGCAAAATTAAGGAGCAAATGGACTATTAAAAAGTATAAATAGAAATAATTGAAAATTTGTAGGCAGGTATGCTGTTGTGCTGTACAATTTATAAAAAAAAGCTGAAATGTTAAAATCATTCACAATCGCAATATAAAAAAGTGCTCGTTTCAGTCACGAAACGAATATCACACCGCTATATAAAACATCTGAAATTGTATCCGTTTTACATAACAAAGAAAAAATTTTTCCGGAAAAATATTTCCGACGGAATCAACATAATAATCATGTTTTATTTACAATGTTATCTATTCAAAACTATTGTTGGATAACGTTTTTTTTAAGAAATATCAGAAAATGGAAGTTGAAGCTTTTTTACGATCGAAAAATTCTTTTTCATAAAATATCAGCTTTTGAATGAAGTTTCCAACACAAAATGTATAATTGTAAGTTGGATGAAAGCTTGAATGCTTAATAAAACCTGTTACGCTTAAAACTTTTCAAAATTCTACGTAAAAAATCCTAAAATTTCTAATTACTAAAAAATAAATTATACTCCTATATAATATAAACTTTTTTCTATTATATCGCTTAACGAAAATCTTTATTAAAGAAACAAAGAATTTATATTTGCCTACATCTATTCGAATGATGTTTCCTCATCAAAATTAGTTTGCTCAGTAAGTTTAGCTAGAAATTCATTGCTTGACTCGATTTTCAAACTATTGTGACTTCAATTTGATCTTGAATCTTGAATCAAATTCAACTCAAGCCAATAGCCAATATATTTGAATATCAAATCAAGTCTAGCATTAGCCTCACGTTTTGCAAAATGTTCAGCTACTTGGCTTGATGGATCTCTAAATTTATGGATTAATATTTTTTTTAAATATATTAGAAGAATAGGGAAGAGTAGATATTATTAAAAAAAGAAAGTTATTTATTAAAATATCTCCTTTTTAAAACTCGTAATATTATATTTTTAAGTGATCAAATTTTATTATTAATTTATTAGACTTAATGTATTACTCGTATTTTCACCAGTTAGACCAAGAAATATTTATCTACCTTTTTAGGAGAATATGAATATGATGAAAGAATATAAATTTGAGTTTCTTAATTTTAATCCATAATTTATAAGTAATAATTACTATATACCCATATAATAATCACAACTCTAACTTCATAGATACTTTAAATGTCCATTTAAATTAGTTTTAAGTTATTAATAGTTTTATATTTTCAATATTTTTCATTTTAATGTGCACCTTTTTTTAAGAATATAATGTTTTTCCTATAAAATTATTTTTTGAAAAATCATACATATTTCATCAAATCATCAAACAGAACAGTTCATAAATATACAAAGAGCAACAGCGGGATATTTAAAAGTAAGAAAATTTTCATTTCAAGTGGATACATAAATTAGGTATGATAGCACTAAGGTAGGTAGGGTATGGTAGCTCTCAGAGATGTTATCTTTTCATTTATGTTGTTTAAATAAAACGTTTAACGCACCAATCTGCAGTGAATGTTGGGTGTGCTTAAAACTGCAGAGTTATCCCTGCCCATTGATTGCTATGAAATATGTATTACAAGTAACTGACATTTTAATTAATCATCCATTCGTTAACAATCTTAAGAATATCGCTGACGTATAATCATGTCAATAGACGTGAACCTTAATATTCATTTAAAATTAAATTTAACCCACTCACTAGTGCGTAGTCAAACTTAATGAAATTTTTCACCAAACATTTCTCAGTTTTGAATTTTTCATACTTAATGTTTTTAATATTTTTGAAGTACATTAATGAAAATGTCTTCGAATCACTTGATGCTTGTTGATTGACAGTTTAAAACATTTTTATGTTTATGTTTATATTTCTAGTTTTTATTTAATTATTTACGGATTTGAATTCGGTTTAAATACACAGCTGTGGACTTCGTTTATAGTGATTTAACTTGAAGTGACCAACCGCTTAGTATGACATCATTACAGTGTTAAGTTTGGTTTTCATATATAAAACTCTTTATAGCATGAATAGTAGGTATATAAAGACATTTCACTCATTATGACATATTTTTAAGAAATTTTTCCCGGTTATACCTAGTGATCGATCTGAGTTTTAACCTTTTCGCTCGATTTTGCGATCCGACCGACCTTTCTCCGCTATATCGTTTAGAATTTACCATTGAAGAGAAAATAATATGCATATACCTACTAGAAAATGAAAAACCAAAATCATCTTTCGCTAAGTAGTTAGAGGTTTGTCATTCGACAATATCAATGATTTTTAAAAACAAGAACATGATTAAGGAATTGTTCAATTCATATGTATTGTATATAGGAAGATGCTTTAAAAATCATGACAGAGAAATGTTCACCAAGCATTAATTCGATGGTTTAAAATTATGAGTAATAAAAGTATACTTATCAGCGGTCTTATTATACGGAAAAAAGCCAAAAGGGGAATATTTTTGTTTAACCTATAACTACCCCTAACTTTAACTATTATGCAATTCAAGGAATTTAACGTCTTACGTCAATTCATGTTTATTTTTCTCTATTCTTAATAGATTTAAATTTAATTTGTAGTTTTTTTCTCTATTAAAGTAATACTGAACAACAGTTGAACGTTTTTATTTTCTAAAATTATGTTTTATATGACGTCCGTTTAGTATGACGTGTTTGATACATTCCATTGTCATTCCATGTCATTATAAGCGAAATCGTGGATATTTAAAATATTGTATTTGTTTAGTTTGTAAATAAAATTTAAGTTAGAAGTATTGCTAAAAAAATTGTGACATTGTTGATAACTAGGAAAATAATAGATTTCAAAGATTCGTATAGAATTCATAGATTTTAACATACATTTTGGTTTCGGTCGAGAGCAAAAAGAGCTGAATACTCGTTTACGATTTCGTTTTTTGGGTTAAAATTGAGTTTTGGTCAAACACATCAATTTCGTATTAAAACAATTTATTTTATCATTTACATTGCATTTAACAACAAATTTAGCATTTAAAAATCCATAGACTTTAAACAATTGGTTTTTCAATTTTTAGACTAATAGAATTAAAAAAATATTTGGTACCATAAAAAAATTACATGGTTTGTTTTAAGAACTGCTATTCTTGTAAAATTGGAAGACATGCAATCTTATTGATTTACGTCTCATTGTTTAATATGCCTAAACATTATACGAGTACGTAGGCATGTACACTGTATGGCAGCTCTGGGTGATATTGAGGTATATTAAATTTCTAAGAAACTGATACAATGTAACACCTAGAATGAATATATTCTGTTTTTAATGGTGGATATGTTTATGATTTCTTTTGGAGATAAATATGTGTAACACAGAAAAGAACATTTATTAAGTATTATATCTTTTATATAAGTCATGATATTATGTTAATATACATACGAATTTGTTGTAAGATTTATTTAAATAAAAAATAAAAAAAAAATAATCGAAATTATAAAAATGTATACCTACTTACAATACATTTTATATAGCGGGAAAAACATCTATTTTACCAAACTCCCTTTCATTTGACTAAAGTTTAAAATATATTTTAAGTAAATCAACAACCACAAGATTCTTTCTTTAAACAACGCGTAGCCCCAAGCTTTTATAACACAAAAGCCTATGTCAAAAATGACACACAAAACATTATTTATTTCAATTTGCAACCGAATCAATCAGAATGATAATTTTAGTATGGCTTTTACTTGGAAAATAACTCGAAGCAATTTACTCAAGCGGTGGAAGAAATTGACAATTTCGAATGTTTAGGTCTGACTGAAAACCTACCCAACCTCATTTGCGGTAAATTGGCAGAGGCTTGTTCTTTCCGTTTGGGTAATTTAAAGTCATTTTCTCTATTGAATATACATGCTTTGAAAATAATTAAATTAATATGAAATTTATTTAGTTTCTAAGTGTTACATATAAATATATCAATAATTTAAGTAGAGATTGAAATTTTATTAAAAATTAAATAATTTGAACTTTTAGAATAATTAATACCAACTAAAAAAAATATTAAAACCTAAATAAAAATAATAAAACGAAATATTACATAATCTTAATTTTACTGGTATATAATATGTAACATAGTATAGGTACCTGTTAAGTCAATTATAATTTTTCATACTTTAATAAAAGTTAATTTATAAGATCGAGTCATTTGCAAGTGGAATTCTTCGTTAGTTGTAATTTTTGTAATTTATGTATAGTTCAAATCTTTTACTTACATTTACCGTACGCTCCATATCCAATAATTGGTATTAGAATAGGAAGTTGGGACTATGCAACACCTGCATGTCTAATAAAATTTGAAATCTACAAGTTACATTAGTAGGTATGAATAGTTTATATACACAATTTGCTCTACAAAATATATAGATATACCTATCATACCATACGAAAAGAACATTAAAGGATGTGAAACTTGTTCTTTGTTCATATATTTATTCGAAGTAAAATTGTGAATTCTTCTGTTTATAATTTATGGGCATAACATAAAAAATAGTTCCACCCCCCGATATACAGACTTATGAAGAATATATGAGATATATAATAAAAAGTATTAAATAGTGTAGTAAAAAGTATACCTTTCATATAAAATAAGAGGAAATGTGTTCATACGTAAATATAGAAATGTGTCAAAAGATATGAACTGTTCGTATTTATGATCTGATAAATAATTTTTCAATTGAAAGTTTTTGAAAAAATATTTTCTTTGAAATTGAAAATTTATGATATAGTAAAAAGGGCACAGAGTACCGAGATAGGATCCAATTTAGAATGAATTATTGAATATTTGTAGTTTTGAAGTCATATTTAATGTTTTGAAATAAAAAGGGGCCAAGCTTGTCTCAGATTTTCAAACATTAATATTGTTAGTGCCATTTAGTTATACACTCTATTTTATCTAACTGATATAACAATTGATGTGATTGAAAAGATGAAGTAATGACACTTTAAATTGTAAACACCATTTTACAGTTGAGATTCTCGGCTTAAGAACCGCATATTGTACAATCAAGAATAAAGTTAAAACAACAATTCCCATCAAGTGATTTAAAGCACCGTAATCGCCGACAGTTTGTAAACTTCCCGATTATATCAGCAGAGTTGGTTGCCTTTGAATCAGCCAAACGTTCTTTAGCAAACTTATTAAATGCCCTGCCAGTGAGAAAATATCACTGACGGACTAGTGAAATTAACGAACTAAGCAGGAAAAGGGTTCAACTTTTGCTTTGTAATTGAACAATTGGACAACACCAAAATTGGGAGAAGAGGTTTCCAAACCGCATGATCTCTGAGGCCGCGATTTCTGTTGATGTTGTTCATGTGTTTATTTTATATAGTAGGTATATGTTTCTGTTTCTTCACAGTGCTTCCTTTGAGTTGATGAAGCCTTGCGAGAAAGACAAGGTTTATTTGATTTACGATTTCTGCCCCACAATTAAGCTATGTTAAACCATGCTTAATAGGTTAAACTTCTCATATTTGATATTTTTCCAGTGTTTTTTCAGTCGTGTACTCATAAATCTTTCGGGTTTGCATAATATGTGTACTCTACCGCAGAAACAAGAAATCTTATCTTTGGGTAAAGGAAACAAATATGAAATTTTGGTAGGTGATCTAAAATACTAAAACCGTATTTCGGAAACATAATTTACGCGATCAGTAAACTCTGGAGATACGGAAGTGCCACGATGTTCCAAATTGTTCACCGCATTTACGGTCTTATGACAGAATATTTTCAGATCGAAAATATTCTTTTTGCAATCACTAAAACAATCAATTAAAAAAGTGTCGCGTTCATTAACGTTTGTGTTTGTTGTTACGTAATATAGGACATATTGGAGCAGAAAATATGGCAACAATTTTCAAAAAAATACTTAAATATAAAACATAATAATATATAATACCTACTTAAATATAATACTTAAATATAAATAAAAAAATAAATAAAGTTCTATCATAACGGAGTATTGGTTTTTTAGAAGTCTAATATGTAGATATAGTAACTCTGTCAAAATTATATGGACCCATACTGTTAAGAATTGTCATATGACTTTTTCTCGCTATAGAGGTCTCAGAATTTTCCGTCCTTTTATCACCACGACCAATGAGATCTATTGTGATGGGCCCTGCACTAATTAAACTGCACTAAAACTGTACTAATTAGGGGAGCATTTAAGGCATTAGGCTTTTAAAGAAACCTGGCACCTGCTAGGGGCTGCCATTACTATCTCGTCAGGTGTCATGTTCTTCTTTCCGAGATGTTGCAGTCTTCTTATACAATCTGCCTCACATGAGCACAGTATATGCTCCGCCGTTTCTGCCGTTTTCCAGCAGAGACGACATACTATTGTGTTGGTGCCGGCCAGATGGATATTGTGAAGATGGTAATTTAGGGTACAATGGGCCGTATAGAGGCTTGTCAGGAGCTTTATGTCCCGTTTGCCGAGTGACAATGTCATGAGTTCTCTTCTTGGAGTACTTTATTTATTAGTTTGTCTCTGCTCCGGAGTAATTCTCCAGTGCAAGACTTTGGTTTTGGCTTCCCGAGCTAGAAAAGCGTGTTTGATTTTGCTTTTTGTGATTTAGTCATATGATACAAATGTGTTTGACATTTTAAGAATATTATTAAGATAATGCTATAAAATATCTACAAGGCCATTGATATTAACGAAATGCTAAAAACGATCGAAGTCTTGACGAAATATACAAAACAAAGATACACAACACTCATTTTATATATAGTTATATAGGTATACCTATGTTATGTATATTAAAGGACAAAATCAATATTATATAGATCAATCACGCTGATAGTTTAAATTGAATAGGAAAATAAACGCTAATCTTTTCGATTGATCGTTTTCAGTAAACGTATAATATATTGTACTTCACCTAAGCTTTTAATAGAAGTATTTAAGTGACCCTTGCTGTTGTGTTAAAATATTACTGTTTAGATCAGATATTTTCATTGTGGATAGTTTATTTATTGAAATGTGGAAGAATATAGTGAACCGAAATGGGAAAAAATGAAATATAAAATAAAACTTTTATTGCACATTCGGTTGTTAGATTTGTTACAATATAGTTTAAATTTTTGTAAAGTTTTGTGAATGTACCTTGATAACTATCCATTTAACTCTATTACATATTTATTACAATAATTTATTGGAATACATTCTTAGAAAAATATTTGTATTTGTAAGCAGGGAAAAAGTAGTTAGTGCAATAGTGATAAAAAACCCAACACTTTTAAAGAATAAGAAAAAAGAAAGATAGATAACAGAAGATTATTCTATGGAACAAGCAAGTTTACAAAGGGAAAAAATGATTGATCTGATTGTAAATATGGAGATAAACCAAATGAAATCTTTTATGGAAACGATAAAAAACTAAATATACCTTTGATGAAATTATTTTTACGGGTTTAAAAGCTAACTACTAATTTTAGGTATTAACGTTACCATTCGTTATGTTTTTAATAAAAAACAGAAAAAATTTCAAAAAAAAATGCTGTACGAAACAAATTATTTTGATACATTATGATTATAGATTGTGTAATGTTAAATAAATATAATACAACGCCAGATTTATAAATTTTTTGGTTTATGATTACAAATAACAGCCATATTTAAGAAAAGGAACTTTGCTTTTCTGTAAAGTAATGCTTTTTGAAAAATATAAAGATAAATACACTAAGATGATGTCTGGATTCACTCATAAAGATAAATTAGTTTAGTAGTAGGTAGGCTGTAAAAGTAAGTTATTTTTTATAACTTTAGTATAACAGATTCTAATCTCTTAACTGTATTACATGATGCGTAATAAACAAAATTTAAGTAAACAACAAATTACTGAATCACTAGCATTCCTATATATAATAAATCTTATACCTACTATATACATTATACTACTTATATTTACCAAAATACGAGATACGAATTTATACTATACTGATATATAATACAAATTTATAACAGAATACGTAGGTATACCTACCTACTTAAAAGTTTTTTTTAATGCGTATTTCACTTAATATTATATTATACAAGTTTCTTAAAAATCATAAAGAAATAAGTTATTTCTGAATTTAGATAAAACGTTTGTAAAGCCATTCGAGTTCTTTATAATATTTTTTTTACCTAAAATATTGTCGCGTCACAACTTAAACAAACATTTGTAAAATGTAGGCACATTAAGTATCACTTTATATGTATGTAAATGAAGAACAATATTTTTCAACAACTTTTAAATATGCATCTACTAGAATAGTAGATAGCATAAACGTTAAAAATCAGTAAGGATATAAAATCAAATATAAGTATTTCTAGTTGGTAAATTTAAATCTCTTATTAAATCTACTCTAACTCTAATTAAACACATTTTTTAAAAAGAAATATTCATACAACCAAAAAGTTTTTCATTCCTAACATCTTCTAAAACTATGGATAACTTTTTGAAGGTAAAGTTTGAGTTAAACTGATAAAGTTTTTACAATCATTTTCATCAATATTGAGGATTTTACTAACCTACAGAATTACTGAAGATAACTCAAGAGGTATGCACTTCATAAGAAATTTTCAAAATCATTTGTTTTGATACGACACTCAAAAAAGTCTTAAAAACTTCAACAATTTGGTTCAAAATTAGATTTAAACACTTGGGCAGATATATGAGACATACATTTACTGGTATTGGTCGCAAAAGTTATGTCTTTGTAATACGGAAAAACAATATAAAGAGAAATAATACTAAAATGTTTTAAACCTAACAAAAAAAGTTGAAAATTGTTTCTGTTTTAACTTCAAAATAAAGATATAAAATTTAACAGAGCTTTATAAAAAGTTGAGTATTTGTATTAAAATGAAGGTAACAAAAACTTTTCATTGTAAAATAATGTGACAATAATAGTCATTACATTTATTTTAAATGATGAGATTTTATTTTATCTTTAATACAAAAGACATCGCAGTCATAAAATGTCTTCAATGCTTGCGTAAAAATACTGTTATTACAACGGTTTTATTAAACAAGGATTATGTTTTGTGTTATTACTTATTTTTCGTATAAACTGTTAACATATTATACAATATATTAAAGTATAATAATGACGATATAAAAATGGAAATGATTTTATTATTTCAATAAACGAGTATACTCATTTAAACACGGTTATTTTTTAAAGTTGAAAAAACGTATAAAGTCATATAATAGTATTTTGCAAGAACATAGATGTATGGGGTATCAATTTTTTATAAACATATATTAAATTGACTGGCATGTTAACTAAGAATCTAAGTTAAAAAATTGCGTTTGAAAAGAGGAAATAAATACAAAATTAGAAATTAATAAGATTGTATTTGTTTTTGGCATATTAAGTAAACGAACATTAAAATATTGACGTACAGAGTTGTTCGATCTCGATATTTTTTTGATTCGTAAAAGCTGCTCCCTAGGAACAAAAAAAGAATAGTGTAGGAATTTTTTTAGCAAAAGTAAACATTTTAATTTCTTTTATTCCATTTATTTGTAATCATTTTACTTTATTCAAAATTTTGGAATGATAGATTTCCAAGAAGATTAAAATTATATTTATTCGGACGAATTAAATTTAAGTATTTTTTGTAAGTTAAGTAAGAATCTCATAATGGATGGAAAAAGAGCAAGTGTTCATTCCAAAAATATAGGAGTACTTTGAAGTGGACATGCAATTATATCTTCGCAATGTTCATTCTGAAATACTTTTAATGGGATAATATATGGTTTCTACAGAGTGGTGACCCGCACCATATGGTGAGAATACCTTTGAATTTTTTGAAAGAACATTTCCACGAAAGCTTTATCTCCTTCCGGAGTGACCTTCAGTGGCTGGTACGCTAACCCATTCAAGGACTCTTATTCAACTGAAGAAAAAAATTTAAGTTGCTTTCAAAAACATATGCGTCTATTACCTAAAAATTATCGAGAACTTCAAATTATTATTAAGGTGTTATAAGTACTTAAAATTTCTAAAAAATAACTTTTTTAACTTCATTTTCGTAGTGCATAAATACATAAATTTAAGGCTGTTCTCAATATAATTATACTTCTTTATGAACTGTCATAAAAATTATGTTGTGTATGTGTGTATGCTTAAAAAATATTCTTCAAATACTATAAAGTTCATATCCGACGAGAGAGAAGAGAGAAAAAAACGAGTGGGAGAGAAAAGGTGCAGACTCTGATCTACGAATAATTACCATGTAACACCAAAAGTGAGATTTGTTGTTCGAAGTTACACGTATAAAAATAAAAATGTGGTTTTTGAATTTTTAAACTCGTTTTTTTTCAAAACTATGTTTTAAAGTCGGTGATCAAGATTTCTCAAAAATAGCGTAATCGATAAAGTTTCAATTTTGACTTAATTTTCACGCATTAATGGCATACTACGGAGAGACATTGGATATCAAAAATTAGACGACCAAACAGTTGTTTTTTGCAATACAGAATTTAGTACCTCTTGAAATGTTAAAAAATTTTGACGTAAGGATTTTAAGTGAAGGAGAGTAATGAATATATTTTTGGAAATAATACACGAAAAACTTTAAATGTTAACTTGCAAAACAAATAATTTGATACAGCTCATACTGTTGGTGTTATTTATTATTAAACTAAGAACGTTTCCTTGTCGCATCCTTAGAAAAAGGTACACATATTGCAATTAGACACAAAAACATTTTTAAGTAGGACTTTTAGATGCCCTAAATATCTTTTTTGATAAAATAATTTTTTTGTAACATTTACTAACATGCACAATCTTTAAAACAACAGGAAAAATAATCACAACTTACAAATCTTTTGTTACAAAAGGCAAATGTTTTATTAGCATTTAAAAAATTAATTCTTAGACTTGAGAGAATATTTTCTTCTATACAAGCTATGGGTAAACCTATTTAGAAAAATATAATTATATATTATAAAAATATATTGGAAGCACAGTTATAACGTTTTATTACAAAATACTGAACTATTTTTTTTATTTTTTATTGATAAAAGCGCTCAGCAACTGATGGCTTTATGCGCTGACGATATAGAACTGAACTATTAATAAGCTTGTATCTTTAATCTGGGTTGAATCATTTCAAAACCAAAGTTTTACAAAAGTCGTAACTAGTTCTTTAAAAAGTTCAGTGCAGCAAAATTTTAAGTTATATCTTAAACTGATAATTTAGCATATTTCAAGTTGTTAGGTGTCAATGCATGATTACTTTTAAGGTTTAATTTTAAATCTATTTTGTTAGGTTTATGCAAAAAATGTTGACCCCATAAAATATATTACAATTTTATTCACGATCAAATGCCTAATACTAAAATCCACAAGAATTGAGTAAATAATAATTTGTTAAATGACTATAGTTACAAGTTTTCTATAAACTATAAACCATGACGTTTGTATATATTTTATGAGTGCATGTTAACAATTATGATTTAATGGCCAGTATACGAATAATTATTGAATAAGTACATAAACGATTTTTTTATTTATTTTGAACTAACAACACTTGTAACGTCAACGTATTTATAATTTCTTATATACCTTATATTATATAATATTTTATATCTTTATCACACATTCGTATTTATCATCGTAAAACTTATAAATAGTTGTAAGAAAAACGTGACATTGATCAATTGGAGAAAAGCTAGATCTTAAAGAAAACTTCAATTTCGAAAAAATTACACTTTACAAAAATAAAAATAGAAAGTAAGAACATGTTTAACTTTTCCATTACAAGTACGAAGAAATCATATAATTTTAAAGTTATTGAGAAAATATTGGTACATAAATCTCTGTTGGTGAATTTTTGACTGTTCTACTGAATAACATAATATTATCATATAATTTCCCAAAATATGATCTTTGAGCTGTCAATTTCAATTAATTTTTAGCGTACAACGTTATAGACTGAAATTGTTGATTATTACTTTTTAATTTTAGTCAGCAAAAAATAATAGCTATTTGACTGGAATATTCAGTAACCAGTGATGTTAATTTACAATTTATGAAAGTATCTATTTATATTTAAATTGAATTGAGCGAGTTGAGTGTGTTAAATAAAAGCTTTCATAAAACTCTGTAGCGTTTAATGAGAAAATAATTACACACTACCTACATACAAACGTATATTTGTATATATAGGTATATGGTGTTTACACTATCAATATTTCAAATATTGAGTTTTTCCAACCAACTTGTTTTGAGCTATGAGCTTTGATGTAAGTGCTTAATTTGAAGAGATTCGTTAAATATCAGTGTATAGAAGATACACTTATAAATTTGAAGGTTTTTGCACCAAATCATTTTACAGACAAAAAATAGTAAAACGTTTTCAATTTATAAAAATTACACAGGGAAAAAAACTCATTAAACTCACTTTACTTAGTAATTGTAATTTTTAAAATAATATCTTGTTAACAACAATTTAAATTGTTTGGGTTACATTTCGAAACATTGAAAAACTAATACACGCTTCAGTATCTGAATGTTATAATTTGTATATATAATTAAGATGATGATATGAAGTGAACGTTCAAATGATTCCAATGCCGTATTACCATACCATTTACCCTTAATTAATAATAAAGAATTTTTTAAATCAAACACAACCACCGTCATTAGATGGAATATATCGTTGCCAAACACACACGCAACTCGTCGTGAATCCCAGAAAATTTGTATTTATACATCTGATTGTCCCTGTTTTAGAAATAGCACATAACCCAGTGCCTCGCCGGAAGGTCTCGTTTTCAACGTTAGAGCGTTACGATTTAACGAACCGTCGTTAATAGTTACGGCAGACGACCAAATATATAAGTTGAAAATCATTCTTAAAAAAATTCTCACATTCCATTGATTTTGATGCCTTTAAAACGAGAGAACAAATTTCTATCATTTTCAAATCATCATTTTGTCTGATCTCATTATTTCTTCATAAAATTTTTTTGAAATCTCTACGACCGTGAGACAGAAACAAATTGTTGGTAAATAAATGTTTTTTTATGTAAATTAAAGTTTAAACATATTTTATATGAAAGTAGAAGTATTGGTTAATCAAAATGTGCTATTAAAGTCCTCTTGGATACTAAAAAAAATAATAATAATCGATTTTAATACAAACAAAGTTGGTATGGAGTTCTTACAAAACCGCTTGTATACATTAGTCGGTATTTTTTTGAGAAAAAAAATTTTTAATGCCAAAATCTTTGACAATTGAAGAAGTACTCGTATCTACATTCTAAGCCTACATTCGTTTGTTATTTAACAATGTATATTTGTGTAGTATAATAGAATTTGAAATCATCGAATAACAAAAAGAATTTCCAAATAAATCTCATTAGGTAGTTAGTTGTTTTGTTGATATATAAAAACAGGTGAAATAACAAGAAGTTAAGTATTTCATAAAAGTCTTGAAAATAAATGAAATATTATTATACCTTTGATCAGATAGAATTTTAAAAATAGCTATAAAGGAGAAAATTATGAGATTATACTTATATATATACCTACTATACTTACATGTTTGAGATTTATTTCTTTTCATTGCAATAAATTTAGTTTGTAATTTGAGAGCTTTTTGAAACTGTTTCTTCTTCACATTGAGATATGTTGGTAGAAATTAATAAACTTACTTCTCGTTATGATATATCATTTGTTTACCAATCAAAGAGTGAATATTGAGTTTGTAATTAAAAAATCAATGCAGATCAAACAAAATTTGAATTGCGGAATTACATTAAACTTATATAGTTTATGTTATTCTTATACCTACATTTTATTTAAATAATAACAGCATAACACTTTTGATGGCATTATATTAAGAATTACATCTGTACTGTGGAAATAATAATTTTCTTAATTTTTTTAATTTAATAATTTTAAAAAAAGTAATTTTTTTTGCAATGATATTTACAAAAAAAAAAGCAGAAAAAAATAAATTTACTTGAAATGTAACTTGTTTAATTTTTTAAACTTTAATTTCTATTGTAAGGTAAATGCAAAAAAGCAAAACATATAACAGGTTATATTGTACAATATATCACCTATTACATAATAGTATTACATAATACTACATGTTATAGAAAATTACTTGAGAAGCGTAAGGAAACATCGGTTACTTCTGTGTTAATGGTTTGCGACTTCACAACAAATGCGGCTACAAAAAGCTCAAGCGATAATAATTTCAAAAATAAAATTATTTTATGGTTGACCATTAAATGGTCAAGGTTTATCTATTTACATAGAAAAAGACAAAGTTAAAATTTAACCCACGAGAAAATTTTTAAACAAACACCGAATCTATTTGGGCTTAAGATTGTGGGTATAGAGATTATGGTTTTCTCGTGTCGTATATTGTGTTTGTTTAATGCCCCGTAAACCTATTAACTATTCGACAGCAAAATTTCTCCTTTGACTTTTACGAAAATGTGAATATACCTTCAGTGTTAGAAAATCTGTCGTACAAAATAAGTTAAGTACCTATATATTTACTGGAATTGTATGAATTTCTTTTTTTAATTTGATATTGACAAGACTTAAATACTCTACTACATTTCTATTTTTCATTAGAAGACTGTGATACTATGACATATCTCTATTTTTTGCTATAAATTACTTTTTTGTTTTTTATAGAGATAATATGCCGGTTGGGATTGAGTTCTATTTTTTGTAAGGGATTAACAATAATACCTGTAAAAACGTGCTAATATGGCTTAAAATAGTGAAAATGTTTTGTCTTATGGTATGCTTAGTGGTCCTCTTGAGGTTACAAAGTTTTTTTTGTTAGTTTTAATATAATGTATAACATATTCTCTTACAGAAGAATGGTGTTATGCAAAACATTCAAATATTTTTGTATTTAAAATAAATTATTTTCTCTCGTTTTATTTTTAACATTTTCATTAGTTGACCCTTTTCTTCAGTATAAGTTCAGTAACTTGTATTATAGTTTAGTGGTTTATAATTTTTGACCTTATTTTGGAAAAATACAATGCTTTTATAACAAAGAATGTTTTATTTGTTTAAATCAACAATGAATTGATAAAAGTTTTAGATCTAGAAGAAACAGTAAAATTGTTTAACCTGTGATTAGATTTTAGATTAATTATTTCTGTAATTTTTAATGGTATATTTGTATAGGAATCTTCACAGCCATAATTCTTGCTGACTTTGGTTAGTAAGTAAGTAGAATCATAATGGTACAAAATGTGAAACAACGCTCATTTTTATTTCTAAAGCTTTTTTGAAGTTGTTTGGAGTAAATTAGGTCCAAAAAAATGTTTTTTTGATAAATCGATATCCTCTAGCGGTATGAGCAATATTTCTTCAAATCTTGCAAAAATTGAAGCTTGCTGGTTTTTAAGACTGGCCTTGAAAAAAACTCCTACAGTGCAATTTCTGAGACTAAGAATAAATGCATTAAGTCAACTAATGTAAAATAGCTTCAAGTACGGACGGCTCCAACAAGATATTGTTAATAACACTCGAACACCATGCATAACAACTTTGTTGTTGATCTAGAGAAAAAATTTAAAAAAAAAGGTTTCTGTTATAGATTTGCTACTAATTAACTATTTTACCTAGGAAAAGTAAGTATGAATATTTTATCAACTATGTTCACTCACATACGTACCTATGTTTGCACACTATGATGATATTGTTACTCCATAATGTAAAACAAATAGGTGTACACTAGTATAATTTATCCTGCATGCGCAAAAGTAATTGGAAAAGCATAGTTTTGCTTGTAGTTTAAAAGAGTTAAGCAATTTTGTTTCTTTTGTCGTCAATAATTTTTAATGACTACTTATTTAATTTTAAATCATTTATAGTTTTAATTTGGAAGCTGATAAACATTTAGAAATTTCAAACTGTTTCATTTTTACTTAGGCTACGTTCATTTGCCATTGTAATCACTAGCTCGATAAACGTTCTAATTTCTGATGAAGTTTTTTAAGTTTTATTATTTGATGTACCAAATATCCAGTATAAACACTAAGCATACCTAAGTATATATGTTTTAACCAAGTTGATTTGCTGTTTGAGAACAAATCAATTTACACTTGTAATAAGACAGTTTGAGCACATCAAAATTATTGTATGTGATTGTAGGAGTTGTTAATATTACAAAATGTAGCTACAAAATACAAGTATTTGCAACAATTCAAATCGTAGAGACTTAATAATTAATTATTAATCAATATGGAAATTGCAGCAAGAATGTGGACGAGGACGGATGAACGATAATAACACTGTGTAATTAAGCATTACACAACGTTGCATCACCGGTTTCTTCATGCATTTGCTTCTTTAAAAATGAATTTATGCTTATTATATAAATAACACTATTACTAAAACTTACAATCAAAAATTTGAAATTTCAATGACTATTGTATGGCACCAGTTGTTCTCTCTTTAAACCTGACGCAAAAATACGGAAATTATAAATTGGACATGTGTATCTGAGTGTCTGTGGCATCGTAGCTCCCAAACGAATAAATCAATTTTATTGCAGTTTTCTCTGTTTGAACTTTTCTCTATTCTGTGTTTGAAAGCTGGTGTGTGATCGAGATGGTTCTTAGCTATAATTTATTTTAAGAATATTTGTTTCTGAAAAATTTTATTATAATAAAGTAGCTTTTTCAAAATTTTAATTTCTATTGCCAATACTCATGCTATATTGAAAACATCAAGTGCTGTCCAAGCCAAACAACAGTCAGTATGTAAATGGGTAACCGCTTGGGAACACAGCAAGTCTTGAACATATTTTTTGCAAAGATATGCAGGTTGAAAGCACTTCTATGCATTTTAAATAAAAACTTAGTAAATGATCGCTTTGCTTAAGCAAGCAAATTATGACTCTAACACGTTTTATTTTATGCTACAGTAATGCATATGTGCATGTCAATATCCATTACGAAATATATCAATAAATATAAAAATAGCATTCACTACTTATTTCAATCTAAATTGAAACAAAAACAAAAACAAATTGTTATTTTTTTTGGTGTTGGTTTCTGTAGCTTAGCCCGCTTAGCCTAGTATTTATAAAAGGCTAACGCCCACATATTTAAGAGAAGGTGAATGTTATTAATAACATTACGTTTGAAGAGAAATGTTTCTTTACGATTTTCAAATACACTTAGTGTAATGAAGGAAGAAGCAAGACAAACTAATGATAGGATCCCATTTCGCTGATAATAAAATAAATTAAGAAATAGGTTGTTACAAACAAAGGTGTATAAGGTATGAACAAGGTATACCGTATATCGACAGTTTATGGCTTGTTTTCAATTTTGTCAATTGCTTGTTACAAAAACTATATTTCTGGTCCTAATTTAAAATAAACAAATAATTGATTAGTGTATCCATCGATCAAATAACGATAAAAAATAAGTTTCTTTATGTATTTATTTTGAAACTTGTGCATAAATTGTTTGAATACTCGAATCAACAAAACAGTAGAATGTATTGCTAAACTTGAGTATAACCCCTAACTTGAGTATTGGGGAGCTTTTTATTATTACTGGTCTTATTTTAACTTGCTTCGTGTGTATGTTCAAAGTACATTAGGGGCCATCCATAAATTACGTCACACGAATTTGATGATTTTTGACCCCCCCCATCCTTGTCACAACTGGTCACATTTGTGAGACCCACCTTTCCTTAGTGTGACGTCACATATTTTACAAGTTTACATCTACAAATAATTATTAAATTAAAACAGCAGTTCTAAAGTTTGTTTTATTTCAATTTAAATGATTTTTTAATAAAATTAACATCAAATCAAACATTTCAAGAAATAAATTTAAAAAAAACGACTAATTATATTAATTAATGATCAAACTTAATCATCTTGAAAGTCAATTGTCAAATGAAATAAAAACAATATCACCGCTAGTCACGATGCATTTAGCGGCATTTATTAAAGAGCAATAGTGTCGGCGCGTAACACTACACCGAGAAAAAAAATTTTCTTCGGACAATTAAATCTAAATATTACATATTTGATTGGCAATGGGCTATCAAAACATTTTACTGGCGTAAATGAAATTCAGTTGTCAGTAGAGAAATTTTTTCTCAGTGTAGTAGAGCAAGTGGCCGACAAAACAATTTGAGCCTTATGTTTGTACAGATAGTGTTGCAAATGTTTTTGAGTTTTTCGTCAACCCCTCCCTCCCCCTTAACATGTGACGTAATTTATGGATGGCCCCTTATCCCATTTTTGAACACTTTCCCGTTATTCAATGATCACCAAATTTTGCATGTAAGTTAAATTTCAATGACACTATCCGCCATAAAAATTTTGAGACACTAGTGTGCTTAGATGTAATTTAATTAAAGAGGAGTATTTTCGATTCATATTGACTTTAAATTTGGAGAAAACCGCTACGGCTAGTTTGCATTTAATTAATAAATTGTAAAAACTGCAAGGACTAAAAAGTAGAAAATAAATTATATAATAGAATTTACGAAACGTAGGATCCCTGTATTCCAAATTGATACCTACAGTCATTAAAATTAAAAGTGGTATAAGATATAATCGTATGTTAAATTGATCATATTGAGCATATTAGTTGATCTCATCTATAAGACCAAGGTACTACTCTATTACTGGTGAATTTTAGATAAGTAAATTAATTTGGTCAGTTAATGAAAAATTTCAAATTAATGAATTAATTTGAGTAACCGGTTCTTATAGCCATGATGATCAATTAGATGATCAATTTAACATACGATTGTAGATTATATCACTTTTAATTTTAATGACTGTATCAATTTGGAATACAGGGATCTTTCTTTTCGTAAATTCTAATGTAAAATTTTTTTTCTACTTTTTAATGCATTTTGAAAATATTAGACCTGCAGTTTTTAAATTTTTTTTTATATTATATATTTGGATTTCTTTCCAGAAAAAATTTATAAACATGGTATACGCGCCATAACGGTATTTGTTCTTTAATTAATCCAATATTAAAGTAATTAAAATTTAATTTTATAAAATATATGAAAATTAATATTCATGGCAACAACATACTTTTGAGTGTTTCGAAGTCAAAGCTCAAGCGTAAATATCGAAAACTTAAATGACTAATTAGTTTCATAAATATTTAAGAGTAATGTTTGAGATGTATCTCAATGTAAAAACGCGCAATTACACTTGAAATTCAAAGTAAACGTTTATAGTATCTACCCACTGACATCGCAATAAATTTTGCTCCGTTAAGCTTAAAAGGTTTGAACGGGGTTTTCATTTTAAAAAGCATTTGAATTTGTTTCAAATTTTATCACAATGATAACATAAGAAAAAAAGTAAACAGCAACCGAAGAGTTATGAATTTGTATTTATCTAAAATTCAAACTACATATTAACTTATCCAATGCATTTTAACAGAATGAAAACAATTTGTTAAATGGTACAGCTTACGTTTGAACTTTTCGGACGCATGGGTGCATACATTTTCCAAACGTTGTAACAATAAAATAAAAAGAATTAATCTTTAATGTATTTGAATTAAATAAAAATACTGATACAAATGTAAAAGGATGAATTTTATTGCTCTCTTTTTAGATTTTTAAATTTACGAGCTACAGTTGTATAAAATACTCATGAGATTTCTGTCTCGTTCGTTGTGCATAAACTTGTAGCGGTTTATCTAGTAGGTATTCTCACATTGACCATTTACTTTAGAAACTTGGTTCGATAGTTAAAATAACTATCGTTTGTTTGCAACAAGTAGAAAAATTAGAAGCACAGAAAAAAAACCTTTATGTATATTATTCAATAGACAAATATAATAAACCACGATTTAATATTTTAAACTTTTTGTTAAAACTGTGTTAACGACTGTCCGTACGCATGTTAAGATATCTTCTGTGTATATTTACAACAATTACATTAGCATGAAGACGATGATCGATCTATTTTTAAAGATGCAATATTTTAAAACCGATCCCAGTGGAAAGAGAACATACATTATAGATACGATATGTTATTCTAAAAATAAATTTTGGCTTCTTACAAACGTCTTCATTTAAATATTTTATTATATTAAGTAGACATAAAAATAATCAAATGAGGTACGATACATATATATGTCACCATTATCAACTGTATCGCGTTTGTTAGTTTTTGTTCTTATCATTTTCTTTTGAAAAAAATCTCCAATAAAATATAACACCGTTGATTTCTTTCGTGTCATTTATAAATATCGTTGTTGACGAAAGGAAAACTGTTCTTTCGTCTGTGATTTCTATCTTACCCTTGATATTAATGTCATCTTTACTTTTAAAAGTATTTGCCGTATTCTACTGAGATATTTATGTATCAAAATATCAAACGTGATATGCTTTATATTTTCTTTTTTAGTTTGTAACATACTATTGTATAAATTACGATATTTTCTTTCCAAAACTTTTTATTGAAAAGAAAGTATTAAAAGAAAAAAAACTCTATTACAATGTTTTACTATATTGAACTACTACAATGGCCAAGTACAGAGCACATAGTAAATGCTTTATTATAAATACATTAAAACTTGAAATAGAAATTACAAATCAATGTCTGTAAATCATTCTTATGAAATGTTTTATTTATTAGATGGAAATCGTTTAATTTAAACGGTTTATATTAAACACGACACATTATTACAAATATACGTCACTCAAATTAGTCATTGCTTTCATAAATCAAGCTTTCATCAGCTTGAACGTAAATATGATAATTACAATGTTTAGATCAAATACTATTTAATTATTTAAATTTCATCACATCTATGTACCTATTGTCTTCATGAAATATAGATATATCTTTATTTACTGCTATTTATAATCATTCTCTTTCGTTGCAAAAATGATCTTCACATTGCTCATATTATTACTAGGTTATAATGATAATATCTGTCCACCATTTCCAGCCCTACCTTTATTTAACGCAAATATTCCTGAAAATATTTTGATATTTTTCCCTAGAAAGAGCCTAGGGTTTCTAGTTTTTCGAACTTTTCTATCTCTCGAAGCACGAGAACTCTCGACCAGGATTTCTCAAGTTTCTCAAGTATCTCGAGAAATTTAAAAATTTTGAATAAACACTATGTTACTTTAAAATTTTTGTTTTGTTACATACTGATAGAAATTTGGTGAAAAATGAGGTGAATTAAATTTAATGGTACATTTTTTTGTAACCATCAATTACACTTAATTAACAAATCAACAACCAACAATGAATTAAATAAACTATATACCCTCTGGTCTACATACAGGGTAAAGAGTTATAGGACAGTAATTAACTTTTTTTATAATTATTGAGTCCCTAACAGGTCTCACATGTAGAAAAGTCTTTAATTAAACAAAAAATAATTAGTAAAATTAAATCCATCAATCCTATGTTTTGGAGAGCTTACTCTCTTAAATCGAAATAGTGTTTATTCACTATTTTGTAGTAAAAAGTATACCACTATTTGAATTTAGTGGTATACTCTGCACTGAAAAAATAGTGAATAGTCACTAAAGTCACTATTTCGATTTAAGAGAGTAGGTATATATTAGGAAAAAGCTTTGAATTAACATTTGATTTCTTTCTTAATTATTTGGCGAGTAACTGGTTTAATTTTAGTTTGCAAACTATGGTCAAATAATAATAATAATAATTATTATTATTATTATTATTATTTTATCGAGAAACTGTGATGTTCTTAACATAAAACTCATAAATTTAAAATGCATTTTTAGTTCAAGTTGGCAGCAAAACGTTTGTTTTGTTGAAAATTTTTTTATAGTTATCTACATGGAGAAAAACGCCAAATCGACTAAGTGCGAATAATATTTATTATGTTGTTGACTTAACGTGAAACATGATTTCTCAAGTTCTCGTGGAGTTGAGCTTTTTCCTATCTCGACTAAAGGCAAATTTCTCGAGAATTCTCAAGCAGAAATCTTAATAGAATCATAGTGGGATATTACGGCAGCTATACAGTCTATACGGCAAAAGGATATACAGTTAAACCTTGCACAGCGAGCATAATTCGTTCCGGTTAGTCCGAAGTCTTACCCGTAATGCGAAACATTCGTTAAGCGAAACTATCTTAACATAGTTATAAATTAATATAAAATATGATAATGCGTTTCATTCTGAAAAAAGATTTAACAACATTATGTGTAGGTACTTCTATTTCAAGAAAATTACATTAATAATTAAGGACCGTTATTCAACTTCATTTTTCTTCTATCGCGGAATGAACCAACCTAGAATGAGAATTAGATTTGAAGAAAAAAAAATAATTAGTAACATACGTCTAATTCTTTTTTACTAGAAAACTGTCTAGAGACATTTGTTTTTGCCGACGGTTCAAAATTTGGTAAAAATGCGAAAAGTTCTACGCACGATTCTGGGATTCCCCGAGTCCACGTCACTCGTTAATTGAGCTATTATTTTACAATTTATTTTGCTCATTATACGAATTACTCATTATGCGAGGTTCCACTGTACATTGGTAATTATGATAGGGGAGGGGGCGACATATACTTAATTATCTTTGAAATACACTAAAAAACAATAGAATTATACAAACTTAAATGCATTATTAAAAAATTAAAGGTTAAAACGGAATCTCTCTTGTTAGTCATTTTTATCGTGCGGTATCTTTATCATCTTATTGGTGCCGGGGTACCGCTCGCACAAGCCATACTAAGAATCTACCCCTATACGTGTGGTTTCTTTAATACATTAAAATGATCTCCATGTTCTTAATAAATTTAATGTAAATAGCGTTTCAATATTTAAAATGGATATTGCCATGTTAGTGGTTGCGATTTAAAAGTAAGTCCAAGTCACATCCATCCAGTCACATTCATATCACTTTAGCACCTATTAGCGATTCTGAATTTCGTAGTGTAGATATTTGGTAATAAATGCGGGAGAAAACCCTTCTTTGGTCTTAATTCACAACCAGGGGAAATAAGATGAAGAGTATTTAAATTTTACATTGAATGTCTATATCACTAATTCTTATTTCTATTCCTGCGTTATATCGAAACGTTGTTTTAACGTAACAAAACGTATTTTAATATGACATTTATAATGTTTTCACTGTAAATTTTAACCATTTAAAAAAAATTGTTTTTTTTTTGATTACATGATTTTTTAAATAAAAATTATTATTTAAAAATAACAGTTATGAATTATCAATATAGAGCCTAGTTTACCCTCAGTGAAGCGAACAGATAGCTGGTTATTTAATGAAAGCTAAGATCCTTAAATTAATAAAACATTTCAAATTATTTATAGGTAAAGTTATTTTGACTTAGTATTTACACGAAATATTTTAAATATTTCAAATTAAAATGTTTAGCCTATTATACATACTGAAATAATTCCATGTTTACCCGTAACACGTCTGCTTGAGAAGATATTCATACGTACCTGTAAAGAAAAAAATAACCAATAAATACTTATCTTAAAAACATAAAAAAAATATTTCTGTTCATTTATAAAGAATATTTTTATATTATTTTTGAAAAAAAAAAGGATAATACTTAGGTAATTGTATAAACATTTCAGAATTGCTTCAAAATTATGGACTATTGAATGTTCTATGGAGCAATTTTGCATTTCATTCTTTTTTACCGCTTTTAAAATAATGGCCTGTTAAACTGAAAGGAAAAGTTAAACCTCTACAGTACAATTTGTCTGTGAAAACGAGGTTTTATAAGTTAAACTTGTTGTGATGTGAAATACACATAGTATAACGAAAGAAACAAACGATAATGTAAAACGTGCGAATTGCTTTATTCCAGAACGAACTTGTAATATAACGCAAAGATCTTTATCAATGTTTGAAGAGTGATTTTCAAAAAAACAACTTGACTTAAATAATTCTTTTTTTTCTTTGACTTTTTAATTAAAATTAGATTTATGAAAAAGCATTTTATTTAGATAATTGTTTTAGTCTTGTTGGATATAAATCGGAAAGAAAGTAAAACGTTTAAATATGAAACAAATACAACATTTCTACTTCAATATAGTGCAGTGTATTCTCTTCAATATACATACAAGCTTTACACTACACTTAATGTATCATTTTTTTAATTTTTGTACATCAATACTTAAATCTATTTTAATCAAAATAAATTATATTAAATTGGTGTTATGACTAAAAGTACCAGTACACGCGCGAAAAGTTGTTTTAAATAATCGTTTTGTCTTAACTTCTTATTGAATGTGAAAAGTTCGTGATATCATCATTTAATCAATATATTCCCATGTGCAGGAGGAGTTGATGTTACTCCAAGGGTCAGCTTTAAACATAATTTAATATTCCTATTTCCAAGAAAATAGGCGTTACAGAATGAATCACTTTAGATGAAATATGTGCTAAATATGTTATGAATGTGTTAAATAAACTGATAGAAAAGAATTTTCAAGTTATCTTTTAATTTATAAATGAGTAACCGAAAATTTTAAACTATAAATTACTTATACAATTAACAAACTATAAAGGAACTTTTTGTGAGAGAATCAACGAGTTTCAGATGCTTTTTATTTCTTAAAGATATAAATAAAATATCATGTAGTACAAACTAAATTTTTTTAATACGTTATGTATTTACTATTAACACATTTACTATTATTTAAGCAGCTAAAGTGTGTGTCAGTTTGTCGCCGATAGGTTATTGGTTTCTTGCGTAACAGTGCCAGCCAATGGAGTGAAGTTGCCACGGAATTCAAAATATAGTCTATATACAATAAAACATGATGCAATGATACCATATGCATGCAAGTATCATTGTTAAATTCAATTTCCATAACAATTAATAATAATTATAAGATTGTTTATTAACCACAATTCATAATATTTAGCGCAGCAGTCAATTCTGTTGATTGTCGGGTTTTACGAGTTATAGTTTAAAAGAAAAAATTGTAAAACTGTTAGGTATCAAAAATGATTTAACTGTATTAGTATTAATCGTAAATATTGAATGTCGCGTGCATACGCTGTTTGAAGTTAGATATTCTTAAAATCTCACTTTTAGAATTGTATCATTTTTGATGAATGAAAATAAAAATTAATACATAGATAGTTTTGATAAAGAAATGAGCAAGTCTTACAATTAGTGTATTTTATAAAACATAGCAAAAGCAATTAAAAGTTTTAAATATATTACAAAGGGCTTATATATGTTTCCTACAAAAATGAATCTTTCATGAACATTAAAAAAAGAGTAGATAAAAACGCACTTTTATTGCATGTCACATACCCTACTTGCATCAATAACCATAAAAAATTTTTTCATAAAATACGATTGAACGATTGAATGAAATACGATTGAATATGCATAGTAATAGTAAGCTCGGTAAATTGCAATTATTTGCTTTGAGAAAAAGTTATCGCTTTTGAAGTTTAAAAAGCATTCATCGCAAGCATTACAAAATTGTATGTAGTATAATAAGTTATAAACTATTAAAACACTTAATCACTAATACAATATTTCAACATTAATACTAAATATTTAAATTTTATGTTTTTGATATATTACATATTTCATAGTGCTTTTTAAGGGTGTATTATGTTGAATAAAATGTACTACATTATTTGAAAATACGTATTTTATTATTTATTTGGTAAGTTAAATATTGAAATATTTATGTATAATAATTATATCTCCATTGAATATTAAAAACGAAACGTGCATTTCGATGTAATCTTTGACAAAAGCATTTCATTTTGAAGGGGATGATTCAATATACATGTTCATATATAACTATAAATTTCCATGAAATGTTCATAATAGTTGATGCTCTCGTTTGCAAATGAAAAACGATAAATATAACACGCAATTTAGAAACATAAAAAGTCAACCTTATGAACTGTTACAATTAAAAATAATTTTATGTTTACTTGGTTTGTTTTATAATATTTATGTACGTATATATTTATGGCTGCACACATTGCATTTGCATATTGGACATTTATTTGATTGTCACTTAAACTATTAATACAATATAAGTTATACAATATGTAGCTTTAAGTATATATTTTATTTATTTTTATTAATAATTTATAAGTTACCGAGAATCAGATATCGTCGATTATCCAAAGTTATTTATTGGGATAAATGAAACTTAAAACTATAGAAGCAATTTTTTTTACGTTAATTTTTTATCAATTGCTTACTGTCTACATACAGTTTGATAGTAATAAAGACTATAGAAGTATTATACATTGATAATATTTCGTCTACGATCAAAAGCTAAAAACGATACTAACCTGTTAAAATCCAATACGATACAACACTTTTTTTTATTTCATTGTTTATTTGAAAAAAAAAATCAATACCAAGATAATAAATTTTATACTTCCTTATTTTCTTAAAATAAATTGAAAGTGCAAAAATATTTCTTACTCTTTTTGTGTCATTAAATAGATGCAAAGACTCAGAGAATGAGAGAAATTTATATTACCAAGATAGATTGAAATAATAATAAAAACTTGTTCACAGATCAGAACTTTACACTGAGTTAGAATTTATTCATTTGGACGGAACAAAAAGCATTGTTGCAGTTATTTTAACACTAAGCTAAACCAAAAATTACATTTTATTCAACCCAGTTACCATTTACAAAGTCAGATGTGCACGATTAATATTACATAGCAAATGTGATTTTTCGGAAAGAAAAGTACATACGTGACTTTATATCATTTTTTACCCACATAAAGATTTAATTTTCTTGGTAACCGACTTATCTTTTTCATTGTACTATGTATTGTACTACTTTCTTGACTTTTGGTTAGCTAAAATTCTTCTAACGAAACAATTTCAAAAAAAAACTTAGACAAAATAGATCGAAATATTTGACTAAATTTATTCACAACTATGACTAAAGAATAATTTGAATTGAATTTTCGAACACATTTTATATTTATATTAGGATCAATTTGATTAATGATTGCTTACTAAGAACCGTACGTATTATTTTGAAATAACCGATGATATTAATTTTCATTAATTACAGAAAAGAATAATTTATGTATGTAGACGATATTAATGGTATTTTATATATAATAACAATAACATGTCAAAAATTTTAATCTTTTATTATGACAAATTTACAGAAAGTGTTAGGTATATGTATTGAACCAAACTTAATTTTAACAAGTCGAGGTAAATAACTTTGTTTCCCATATTAATAAGCATTGATTTATCGTATTGGAGAACGTATAGAATTTTATTGTACCTATAATAATTTATAATTTAAACTTTGTTTATAAATAAAAACCTGTTGCAATTTGTAACTAACGACGTTATTAACGAATTTGATTACAAATTTTATGTAAAAAATCGTGTAAATGCTTTTTCTGTTTCAAATAATAAAAACTCAATCCATATACTTGTGTAAATACTTCTCGTCAATTTTTGTAAATCAAACAACAGAAAAGCTTTGATTTTGTAATAAATCACGCAACAAAAATAACATGTTTGTTCAATCCTCTACAATCATAGCTTTGAAAATGGGTTTTAGTGTGCTTACAATACCTGATACAAGATTCAGGTTTACAATTATATATTTGAACTTATGATAAAAATAAATCATTGCCAACAATTACGCAATTTAATTTTTAACATTTCCTTTTCTACTCACATAAAAATATTATTCGTATCTGAAAATCATTAACAGAACGAATATTTGTAATAATTACATAACTAGATGACGTAAAAGCTAGTTTTGACGACAATTACAATTACGAGCATTTCATTATTTCTTATACAATTTAAATTTGTACCCGTATTTTTCAAATGTGCTGGCTTTTATTATGAAATAGAAAAATCAAATGTATTGATTTTCGATACACAAAATACCTATAATTGAAAATTTCCATGTTCAAAGGTAGCTGCGGTCAACTTTTTTATTTAATTTTGAAAACTCATTCTATCATATAACGATATCTTTACTAACATATGACATTTTTACCTGATATGGTAAATTGATCACGCTAAAAAGTAATTTTTTTTATTTTAAGGAATTTGAACATGAATAGAAAATTATAAATACATTTTTCATCGTTTGATATAATATCAAAATTGCGACAAGTTTTTTTCATTTTATTTTTTAGACCAATATATTTATCGTTGAATTTAAATTTATTTGAAAAATTTATTCAAAACATCACGAGAAATATGACCTTATGAAATAGTTATTGGAAAAATTCAGAAGTTAGATCATAAATTTGTAATTTTGTGAAATGATGTTTCAAACGTAATATCCTACACTGGAGTAAATTAAATTCAAAATAAATTCAATTTTCTCGATTATGAAATAGGTCAAGGTGTTTATAATGTAGAGAGATTTAAATTTTCTCGGCTTGAATAAATTTCAAATATGATTCCATTATATTTTCTACTAGTACAATTCACTGAAAACTCATTTCCTAAATGTTCAATTAGGAATTAGTACCTTACCATTATTCGAAAATGGAAACATTTTAATTTGTACAATGTTCTGATTGTGAGACTTTAGAACTTCTTTATATTATTAAATTTACCTTATGCGATTTTAAATTTCTTATACTTTAGATTAAGGGCAATTAGTTTTAATCTAATGTCACTAACAAATGCCATTATTTCATTTGAGAGTTTTCAGATTATTTTAGACAGGTAATTTCAATCGATTATATAGAACAAAGAGCTGATTGGTTGCGAATAATAAAGGTTGAATGGTTAATTGTGTGAAAAGGAGCGACATAAATATAGGCGTGACATTTCCTAATTGTTTCTGCTATTGAAAGTTATATTATTCAAACTTTTCAAAGAGGTTGTTATCAAAACTTAAAAACTAAGTTTTCTAATAAATTGTTCACAATAATTTCATATTTTTAAACGGTAAAGGTATCAGTAACTGGCTACATATTATATTTTACATTATTTTTTTTTATAAATATGAATTTTTGTACGGCATATTGACATATCCTTTTTAAAGATTTTATAAATAAGATTCCAAATGTGGATAAGAAATTAAATCCTCCCACCCAAAAAAAAAAAAAAAAAAAAACTATTCAAGAACTGTTGCTAAGTTAAATGTTTCACTAATTAATGAAGAAATGTTGTTATACTCATGCTAATAAAACCGGGCGCGTTTACCTTCTTATGTACGCGAGCTACGCGGGTATGAAGTTTAATTCTTAGATGTAATTATGGAATGTGGAGGTAAGAAGCACAGCCTTTGTACCATAAAAGTGGCCCCAAGTCCCAAAATAGCTAGAAAAATTGATAGCGTCGCTGTACTAGAGAACCATTTTCAACGAAAACACCAACAGTTGCTTAAGATCAAAAAGCAAAGTTCATGTCATCGGTCACAGTTCAATTCAGATCTCAGATCATTCTCTCTGCTACATCAGCGCTTCTTTATATTGTATTGCTATTCTGGGGCTGTTTTTTGAATCAAATAACTGAAAGTGATTGAGATTAAGAGATTCATATATGTTATCACAAGTCTAAGAATGTGCCGCTATGTGTCTAAGTGAGTGTCGCCATTTTATGACTCTGAGGTGGTGTCACCTGCTCTCAGCTGTGGGTGGGCCGAACCAATCACCAGCCAATGGAGGAGAAACCTTATGAAATACTAGGAATTCCAGAATATTCTCTCTCTAAGAGCTCCGTCTTCGAGACCACCTAGCACGAAGGATTAAACAAAAGAATGGAAGTTTCTACCAAGGAATAATAGGGTCGAATATTCTAAACGGATTCCGAAATCCTATATAAGCCTCGGACAAACATAAGGCGAGGCAGTATGGAAATAAATCTTCGATAGTCTGAAAATAAATCATCCACGTCAACAGTCTATCGCGAAAGTGATCAGTCTTGAAATAAATCTTCGACCAGTTTTAAAATAAATAGTGAAAGTGACCCAAATTAAATAAATTGTGAACATTGTGGAATAAAGTAAAACAGTGTAATAGTGAGTGACAATAATTAGTGAATAAGTGACGGTGAAAACTGAATAGTTAAACAGTGAACTCAATAATTGTTTAAGTGTATATAAATCATTGTTAACGTGTAGTTTTTAAGTGTCACTGTGTAAGATAAATCAATAAACAATTGTTAAAAATAAATTTGTTGTCATTAAACACAAACCTAGAAACCCGTTAAAACTTTACAACATAATAAAAGAGTTTGCACATGGATCTTTTACGCGGTAAATGTTTTTGCTTATATTTTATTATATTTTATATTTAAATACGCGACTTAAAAATTCATTCTTATAATTTTTTCATTACGCGCCAAAAAGTAAGTTTTAAAATATATTGTCCTTGAAGTTTGTTCTAACAGAAAATAGATAAGCAAAAGACATGTTCATATAATTTAAACCAAGTACCAAACTAAGGAAAGGGAGGTTTTTAGCAAGTTTATTTTTGTGATGTGTTTGTGTATTAATAACTCCCCAAGTAACACAAGCGTGATTTTTTTTTATATTTAACACTGTAATTATAGTTTAACAGGACATTGTGAACAATACTTTGAAACTTATTAGCTCAATAGTAACTACTTAAAGAGTAAATTTAGTCTCCATACTATCTACTTACTTCGATAAAATTAGTTACTGGTTAGCGATCAACGCAATAAATGAACGTTTTGAGGCATTTTCATTGAAGTATAGTGTACGAGTATGTTCGTTTTTTAACAGAAAAAGTTATAGGTAATATTGATAATAAATCAACCTCCTGCCTTTTACGAGCTTTTATCTATAAACATTTGTCAACAAAAAACTTCAAATTGTTATCATTTTTTCAGTAAAAATTCACGTAGGTACTTAAAACTTCATATTATACAAATCCCATAAATTATTTTATTTAGTATAAAATGGACTTAGGTACACTTCCTTCAACTAAAACGATTCATTTCTTATCTATATGTGATTTTAGTATGCGCTGACAAAATATGAATTTTTATTCTTTTCAATAGAAAAGATCAAACAACTTATAAAATACAAGATCATAAAAAGTTATTTGCGACATTTTCAAAATAATCTTTTGTCAAGTAAAACTTTTTACAATTTACCAAAAATGTATTTATATCATATGAAATTTACTTGTTTACTTTTTTGTGTGCACTCTGAAAGGATGTTAACTGTCAACGACATAAATGGTTGTAAAATTAAGATCCTGTCTTTTATAGTTCTATAACGTCCATTTTTAAAGTTTACTTCCTATTCCGCATTGCATCGTAGCTGCTGGTAGTAATTTGAAAGAATGAAAATTCTTGTATTCTCCCTTGGGTGCACAAAACTATAAGAAAATTCCTCCGACTGTTAACTGTTAGTAAAAAAGGTGTTACGCGTACGTGATTTTGTTACGACACAATACTCCATGGAACATGTTCCCATATAAGTTTATAAAAACATAACAGCACAAAAATAAAAATGTTGTTTAAATGATAAAAATCGTTATTTTCTGCATAAAAAGTTAATTTTCAGTAATTTATGCAGTTCACGGCAATTTATATCTATTGTACATACAATAATACGCTGTTATTTTGGGATTAATAGTTTAATTTTAGTGCTAATTTTGATAAAATAGGATTTAAAACTATAGCCATTATTATTTTTGTAATTGTGAGCAAAACAATCGAGAGGTTGTTGGGAATTTTGAATACAATTACCTACATAGCTATAAATAATTTCCGAATCAATGATTATCAAGTGCTGGAAAGTTAATGAAGGCTTGTGAAGCCGGCAGATAGCTGTACTGATGATAATATACACGTATACGTGATTCGAATTAATCAATTAACAATGCTAGCCAGTAATTTCTCGTGTACATCAATTCTCTTGATTTTTATTGCTCTGATTCAATAATACAATTTGCAGCCTTATTACTGTGTAGGTATAGGTATTTGCGAACAAACATAAAAAAAAACTATTTAAGAAAAAATAAAGAAATCCGGATAAAACATTTTAATATTTTAATGTAGGTACTTACATAGCACTTTTTTCATGTTATATCAGTTTATATTACGTATTTTCTTAGCTTCTTGGCATTAGCTGAAATATGTAAACCAATAGTAAGACATTAAACATGTTTAGGGTACATTACATGATTACCTATATTTACCTATAGGTTTGCAATTTAAAATTGTTTTATTGAAATGACAAAATGGTAGTAATTAGGAACAATAATTAATCGTTTTAAATCTTGGAAATATTTTATAAAATTAAATTTAATATTTAATTATGAACCTCAACCAGTACACAAATTGAACTTTAGAAACTATATTTCTACAAAATATAAGAACATAAATTAAAAATTTAAAGGAATCGTTCTGTTATTTAAAAGCTGTATAGACCGATTATCTATCAGTTCAGTATGCAAATCCATCTAGCTTTTATCATTATTGCAAGTCTTCAATAAATATGTTTGTATTTGATGAATATACGATTACGCCTACATCTTAAATATTCTATGTTGTTAAATTTTATACAAGCCTTTGACGAATTCATAATTTTCAGTATCTTTGAGGTTTATGATCAAAATATCATTTCACACAAAGCTATAATTATTAAGCTGATATCTCACTTATAAGAATCGGTTAATAATGTCTTCTGATCAGGTTAAAGATTCGACATGCGGCCTTCTCAGATCAGAATATCTTAGAAGGTTCAAGTCCAAGAAAATGCGACAAATGCAATGAGGAACTGACCGCCACTCACGATATTAGCGAATACCTTCAATGAAACGGAAAGGGCATCGACTCATCGACCATCACAAGTACAAACCCGCCCTCAATAATCAAAACCTTCTAGAAGAAATCAAGAATATCCTAAGCAAACTCCAGCTTCTGGACTTCACCTGAGAGGCTGTCTATAGGTCGCTAAGGTTAGTTTATGTTGTTGCGACTAATATAAACAAAACAAAAAAATGGTTAAGTAAAAGGGCTTGAAAAGTTACCAACAATTTCTAGGGTAACAGAAATAAGATATTTAATGTACACTGATAAGACGAAACCGAAGTAATGAAGTAGATAGGTGTTGAAAGACTAACATTGTTTTATTAGTGGTTTCAAGAAAACCGCGTAACGGTTCCGTATTACATGCCATGTGCTCCGACCCTTTAAAGAGGCATGCTCACTATTTGTTCATAACTTTGGAACGAATTAAAATTTTGTTTGAAAGTTTCAGAGCTTATTCTTGAATACTTTTACAAATGATTTATAAAAGAAAAAAAATTGAAGCCTCTACACTTATTTTCCCCCTTAATCATTTCAAAGCAGGATGGTTTTGAAAAATATACTTTTAAAAATAAGTTTTAATCGTATTATATTTGCCAAAATCTTATTAAACTTTCAATATTAGAGTGCTAGTTTGCTTAAGTTAAATTTTACAAGCTGAAAAATTGAGTTAATTTTTTTCATCTAAACGAGTAGGTATATCGGCGTACCGGGACCCATTTGAGGTCGAAGTCCCTGGGCATAGTCACGTATGTCCTTTCTAGTAAAGACGGTACTGAAAACCTCAGTACTTTAAGAAAATATTTAAAAAAAGGTTACTATTTAAATTAAATTTTTCCGTTCTATTATTTCACACATGTCGTTCACAAGTGTACATATTTACAACGACAAAATATATCGTGCTGCAATCAAAATTTAGACGTAATTGTCATTTCAATCTTTACTTGCAAATTAATAAAAAAAGTAAATTTCTTATTATTAACTTTTATTAACTGCTGTTAACCTTAGTTTATAAAACTAAAGATCTAATTATGCAATAACAATGAATCAAACAGCTTTTACGGTAAAATTAAAGTTGGAATTGGGACACTGGTAAGTAATGTACAGAATGAAAATATGCAATCCCCGAAGTAAATCCTGTGGGATACTGAAAAAGGTGTTGACGGTGTTGACTAATCCCAAGAGTGAGTATGTTTAATGGAAAGATAAATGTTTTCAATGATATTACCGGGCAATTTCAAATTAAATGTTTCAATCACTCTCTTTAAAAATAATAAGCCATAATATGAAATTTGTCGTTAAAATATCTAAGAATAGAATTAAAATAATCAATAATAATGAAAGTTTGAATATGAATCAAAAACTACAATTAATAAAAATATCATTTTACTTTATGAGAAAAGAGTGATTATCCATCCAAACAAATAAGCTGTGGACATTATAAAAGAACCTTCGTTTAAAATACTAGTCAATTAGAACCAAGTATAGGTAATCATACCTAATAGTTGTTGTAAGAGTAATAATAATTTACGCTGGGAATCTCTTGGGTTCAATTCCTATAATAAAATTTACAAAGTAAAAAAATTTTTCAATCATTGTTTTTGGTAGTTATAAACATAGTATGAAACCAAGGTTGTATAAAACTGGTTATAAAATGTATACTTAGTACTTAAATAAATGTAACAATTGGTAAAAACTACATCCATGACAGTTATAAAACAGCTGCAAATTGGTGACGTTTTATTAATAAAATAGTATTAAACTGAATCTACTTTTAAATCTGAATAAACATGTTTATTATAACTAATGGTGTGTTAGTTCTAAAAAGCAAGAAATAATTATAATTTACTTGGATATTTGGTATTATATAATCAAATCGTAATTTTCATACTTTTACTTTAATGTGCAATACACAATTGACGTTATTGAAATTTCCCAGGGCATTAGTAGCTATTTGGTTTCTAAAAACTCTTAAGGACTACGTAATAAAACGATTGAATGTGAAGCAAATATCGAATCAATTGTTAAATCTTCAGTGTAATTCAACAGTACATCAATATGGTGAATGTCAATTCGAAGCGTGTGGTTTGCAAACTCAGTGTAGTTGTTCAACGACTAAAACATGTTTCGGATTCGTCTCGTTCATTTTATACATATTGTAATGAACCGTCCCAACCTATACCTAATCGTCCTGTGAAATATGTTTCGGCTGATGAAGCCGTCAAATGTATTAAATCAGAAAATACAGTGTTTTGTCAAGGAGCGGCGGCTACTCCAATTGATTTGCTTGCAGCGATGACAAAGTATGGCAAAGAATGTCAATTGAAGAATGTCAAAGTGATTCATATGCACACAGAAGGACCAGCTGTGTATACAGATCCGTCTTGCGAGGGAATTTTTCGATCTGTTTCAACTTTCATGGGGGCAAATGTAAGAAAGCCTATTGCTGAAGGCCGAGCTGATGCAATACCAATTTTCCTACAAGATATACCTCAGCTTTTTTATCGAAAAATGTATAAGCCAGATGTCGCTTTGATTCATGTCTCTCCACCCGATAATCACGGTTATTGTAGTTTAGGAACCAGCGTTGATTGTGTTCGAGCAGCACTATATCATAGTAAATGCATTGTTGCTCAAGTGAATCCATGCATGCCTCGAACGTTTGGAGATTCCTTGATTCATGAGAGTCATTTTGATTTTGCTGTGCAAGTGTGCACGCCATTGCCGTCTCATGGTGATAAACCACCAAGTGAATCTGAATTGAAAATTGGTTCATTAATTGCTGAGAATTTAGTCGAAGACGGAGCGACGTTACAAATGGGAATCGGCAGTATTCCTGATGCTGTCTTGAATGCGTTACATAATCACAAAAATCTTGGTATTCACTCGGAAATGTTTTCAGTTGGAGTAGTCGATCTTATAACCAAAGGCTGTGTTACTAACAATGAAAAACCAATTTACAAAGGTCGCATTGTGGGGTCGTTCTTGATCGGAACTGAGAAACTATATGAATTTGTCAACAACAATCCATTCATAGAAATGCTTCAAATTGATTTTGTCAATTCATATCAAGTTGTCAAACAGTTACCAAAAATGACAGCCATAAATTCATGCATCGAAATTGATTTAACTGGACAAGTTTGTTCAGACTCAATCGGAACTCGAATGTTTTCTGGTTTTGGAGGACAAGTTGATTTTATTCGTGGAGCTGCTGAAGGAATTGATGGTCGTGGCAAGCCTATTATTGCCATGCAAAGTGTTACCAACAAAGGTGACTCTAAAATTATTCCTACTCTCAAAATTGGTGCCGGTGTTGTTACTACACGAGCCCATGTTCATTACGTTGTTACCGAGCATGGGATTGCTTCATTATTTGGAAAAACACTGCGACAACGAGCGTATGAACTAATTAAAATCGCTGATCCTAAACATCGTGAGACTTTAGAGAAAGCGGCATTTGAGCGTCTGAAAGTTATGCCTTCTCCTTAATCAAAGATAGTTATTAAGATTAAATTATATTTTCAACTATTAAATATCTATAAATAAAAAAGTTATTATGAAATAAAATAAAATTAGCTTTAAAAATAAAGATAGTTTCCTATTTATTTTCTCGTCTCTTAATATACTGAATTTTTACATTACAGAAATATAAATATATTTTTTTACTAAAAAACTAAAATTTTCAATTTTTGAAAAAACTAGCCTATTTTTACAGTGCCGTACCTCGGTAACCTAACCCATTGACGTGCATAGCTTAGGTTGAGCTTTATTTGTAACTTTGATGCTCTTTAAAAATGTACAGAATAGCTTTCGAAGAAAAATACATGGATTCGAAGATACCAAGCAGATTCTGAAACAAGTTCAAATTTTTCACGGTCTTTCCTCTATAAAAATTTTTCCACAACTTTTTGAGAGTTGCAAATATGAGGATACATAGCCCTAATGGGTCCCTACAACATATTTAAAAAAAAACAGAAATACTTCATGTTTTGTTAATTTATTGTTGATTTTGACTGGCCTAATAATGGCAGAGGAAATAATAATATAAAATCGAAATTTTTGCACTGATATCAACTGAAATTCTAATTGTGGATCGATAATAAATTGAAAACTATGTCATTTATAAAACAACCATCGCTATTTTATGATGGATAGCCAAATCATTGGTGTGGATAATGCATAAATATTAGAAGCGGGCATTAACGCTACGATGTAAAAAGCCACGCTTAAATATAGTATAAATTTTGAGCTTTAAGCTTGCATTCTGTTCCGGTCTAGAAGATTTGATACGTTATAAAGTTTTAAGCATTTTACTTAAAAAAAATACGTAAAAACGAGTAGTAGTAAAAGATGCACATTAAAAATCAAGACAATAACTATGGAATAAGTAGTATAGTAGAATAGTATAACTATTTCAATAAATTATTATGTAACTGGCTCAAAAATTATCTTATATTATCCATGTTTGTACAGTGAATATTTTTTAGAAAATCTTATTTCAATGGTCGTAATTATTGATTTAGTGGCCAAATCTATCATTTTTTAAATTTCTGTTCTACATTTATATGTGAAAGTTTATTGTAAATTTCAAAGTTTTGAATGCAAAATTCGATCACATTTTAGAACGGAATCTCAGCATAAATAAATTTAATAAGTTTTTATTAATGATTAATTTTTTTAACGTTACTTTCAAGTTGTAGAATTTTTTTCTCGAAAAAAGTAAAAAGAGATAAAATGGTCATTAATATGGTAATTTCAATTTTACACTCAATAAATATTTACATAAGTGAGAATTCGAGACTCTTTGTTTTTGACATTTATTGTGACACTCAAGTACCTACCTAAGTGTATCTAATCGACTGTATCATGTATCGTGTTATAACAGAAACATGTTATGTCAAAATGCCTGTAATATTTAGGTACAATTACAAATACAGGGATCCAATGTTATGCTTCATTTCGACACAAAATTTCAATTAACTTTGAACAACACTAAAGCGACATTTTTCTTGTTTGTTACAATTCATAGCTATACTGTCGGATTATGATAGACTTATATTTATAGCATGTATTGTACTTATAGTAAAATAAAACTAGTGTATGTAACTACTATAAAACTGTTTAAGTAACAATGTAAACATTTAAAAATTTTGTCATTGACGTAGTTTAAGTAGTACCTATTCAAAAATGTAAGAGTTATAAACATTCAAAGATTTTAAATACTTGTTTATAAAGTATTTTTAAAGAATCGACTTGAAAATTCTAACGTGCTTGCAATGCTTAGAGCTACTAGCACAAAATGAATGAAAAGTTTTAAGGCATTTCTTTTTGCAGGTTTACTATGAAAGATAATCTTCGTAAAGAATATAAAGAAAATGAAAGTATAAAAAATGTGTTGAAAAGATTGGCGGCAACTAAAAGACGTGGACATATTAACAATGGCTGGACATTTGTATTATTAACAAAGATTAAAAGGAACTTTATGGGGTGTTGGGGTGTCGTTTTTAGCACATGCTATTTTTATATTTACACCAACGATTTCTGTCTATATTATATTAAATAATATGTTTAATGCATAACAATAGCACCCTTAATGTTTTTTTTAATATGATCTATCTTTGCATCTATATTTTATCAGCAAATAAAATATATGTAGACACTTCCTTTAATTGTATACCTACTTTATAAAAATAACCATTATTTAATGAACCTATGAATGCTACGTGCATTAAACACCGATCAAGTATCTGTGTACCAGGTTGATGATGAGTTTCCTTGTAACAATAATATTTCATAATTAAAATAAACTGTAACGAGATTTCTCAAACCTGGAGCCTTTTAACTGAACCTTTTAACCGTAAATATGCATTATTGAGTCAAATTAAGTAACAAAAATTGAAGTTAAAAATTAAAAAAATATATAATATCTAATTTAATTTAAAAATTAGATCTTGTTGTTCAAAACTTTCATTAGCTGAAATGCAATTCCATTTGCCTTTTTTTTAAATTTGTTCAGACTTTATGGGTTATATCTGACAACTTTGAATGATAAATTTCATAATATAGAATTTTAAGTTGCGTGAAATCTAAAGTTTATTTACCCATCATTTTTATTTTATCTGATAAGATGAAATATTTTTGTATAACAAAATTGTTGACGATTCCGTTGTGTAAGGTTACATATTTGAAATCTTGATTAAAATATTATTTAACGCCTGTGATAAATTTAGCTTGCAAACACCTTCCGTTTTCATATAGAAACTTTAAATTAATGAAGAGCAATCTATATTGTCAAGCTATAAAATTAAAAATGAATTTAATAATAACTTTGAGGCAAGTCGAAAAATAAAATAAAATTAAAGAAAAAACGATTGGCAGCCTCTCAAAATGAGAAAAAATAAATAGGTAACGTATGTAAAAATAAACAGCAGCAAAAGTTGAAACTGTTTCTAACATTTTTTTAGCATAAATTAAAAGTAGACCTTTTCTAAGTATTTCTTTTTCATTTTTTTGGTATTTGTAATAGTTAAAGGAATTATTGTTAAATAAAATCATAAATCTATTTTCAGACACCAACCTTTTGAAATGTAACTTTGCCCACTAAATTAATCGCTCCAAATGTCCTCAAATACTTTTCAACTGTATGGTGAAATCAATTACATTTCTATAAATATGTAACATTCCTTTGTAAGTTATGCCAAAATATTATCTAGGGAATTAGTTAACCTCATCATTGAGAATGCAGATTTGAGAACGTAAGCCCAAGTCGTAATAATTAAATAGAAACAGAAATTGAAAATTGTGCTATAAATTACTTCCTCCTATTACTGTATACGTTTGCAATATTCATCTATATGGTACATTAAAACTTTTTAAATTAGGTAAAACACGTAATGAGTTAGCTGCTACATCCTGAGAGGATAAAGCAAAAGAAATTGAAACAAATTTATACCATTTCGTTTCTAAGCAATTAAATTAATCGCAGACTAGGAATAATTACGTTGATATCTTATTTTAAAAAAGCCAAACATTTTCTTTTAGGATATATTTTTCATAAATTTAAACTCATATTAACACTACCGAATATGAATAATCACTAATACCTATACACTTATTAGTTTAAAATACAGAATACAGCTATTTCTAACATTTATATATCCCTGTATATATTTATGTAGATACCATGTTTATAAAAGAATCCTATATTTTGATGTAAATTACGTGGTTCTAATACATCTTGAGGTGCACTATTTCACCTGGTTTTCAAGCTACTTGACTTGGTTTAAATCTAAATATTAAAATAAAAAGTCAAGTACCTACCTGTAACATTAATTTACGAGTTCCTATAATTTATAGTTAAATATTTAGTTTATTTCATTGCACAGAGTATCAGAGTGTCTTACCGCATGTGATAAATTTCTTAAATATTAGATATCATAGTTAGTTAAATTTAAGACTTAACTTACTGTTGACACCTTTAGCTTTACACATGTTGTTGATTGGATGTATTTCACAATGAATAACTTAACATTAAATATCCCATTTAACAACGAATTAACAAATATTACGCAGTAAACCAATATCAAGTCAAAAGGCAATTGAAAAGTGATATGGATAATATATTTTGGAAATAGGTCAATGATGCAATAACGAGGAGGAAATTTCCAAAGTACGACTCTCATTGAGTTCATAATATGTGCCCTCCCTTAAATTTTAATTATGAAATATACCTACCTAGTTACAGGCATATTATGTACACTTATGCGTATATGATGTATAGGTATGTATACTGTAAACGTATAAATATATATATATATATATGGGATTTTTGAACAACCCTATTACAAGATAATTATTTTTCAGTATATACTTATTAACAACTTTGGCTTTTATTATGATTTTTGAATGCAAATTTCTACAAGCATATGATTGAAATAAAAACGCTTAGCTAAGTAATTAAGAATGCTAACAAAAATTAAGTTAACTATACATAAGATGCAGTTCATAATGAAAGAGAGTTATCACTGCTCAAAAAAATTGACTTTGGTGGAGACGGGGGAAAAAACTCAACGCTTCGAGAATTCGAGAAGAAAGAAATCGTGCTACAAGTTTAGTCAGCAGCAAAATACAAATTGATAGTATTCGAACTGGAATTTGTCTCTACTGTAGATAATAATAAATCTTTTTTAACAAAACAAACATATTTATTAACTATTATGTTAAGAACATCACAATCTTTCGATTAAACTAACCATAATTAAACTCCAATACTATTTTTGAGTACTGTATGTCAACTAAAACTAACCCAGTTGCTCGCAAAATAATCAGTAAAGAAATTAAATTTTAATTCATAGCATTTTGTAGACTTTCAGAAACACAAGATTTATTGCTTTAATTTTAGGTACTAATTATTTTTTGTTTAGTCAATGATTCTTGTACTAGTGAAGATTGGTAGGGACCGCAGTTAATTTAAAAAAAGTTAAGTACTACCCTACTCTTTACTTTTTACTCAAATAGACTAGCCAGGTTTAGTTTGTCTAATTTATTGTTTATTGTTGATGCCTTAATTATTAAGCGCAATTAATGGTAATTTAATGTTTATAATTTGATTTATTTGATCTTATCTACCAATCTAATTTAAAATAAAGCAAAAATAAATACATACAAATAACATCGTCTTATATTCAAAATTTCTCGAAGAACTCTAGTTCTCAGTGAGCAACAAAAGTTTAACTACGAAGAATGTTACGCAACTGTTACATAACTGCTACGTAGTTAGACAATTTGTGGCTACTAAATAGGTAGATACTTGACAATATTTAGGTTATTGCAAATGTATTTTAGTTGAATACCTAATTATTAACTTGAACTGTCTGCTTAGGGAACGTACCCCTACTACGTGACTCGTATAAGGGGGGTAGAGGTCTTCAAAAATACCACGCTTGGTCACAGGGGCGGAGGCGGGGCCTTAGGTTTTCGTCACGTAGTCGATATCCTTTAGGGAAATTTCGCGTCTTATCGAGATTCTTGTTTTTGTAAATTAAGCCCTGTTGCAATATGTTTTTACAAAAGTTTTTTTCTTGTTGATAATATTTTTCTCACTTGTTATAAGTAATACAGCTATGCACGAACTGTTGGCATCACGTGGAAAGCACCGTATTAATAAAAACCAATATGAGCCAAATTATTTTTCAAGTTGCAATGATTCAAAACCATATTTATGCGTTATTACGTGAAAACTAAAGGATGTAGGGGACCCTGGCATATACTACGGGCAGTCACCGAGGGAGTGGGAGTTCAAGCATTGTAAAAAAGGGTCACGTAGTATGGGTACGTTCCCTTATCTACAAATAAGGGTCTCCCAAGACCAGTTCGATAAAATGGTATCAATAATGGGCTCCACACACGTTGAGATCTGCATCGCCCCATATCTCAAGTATCAGTATCGTGATACAAATCTCACCGTGTATGGGCCGGTCTCAGTACCGCTGCATCGGTATCAGCTGGTATCGCTCTTTGCATCGCTGTACTGTAACCTCGATGCCGGTCTCATGCAACTGATACATGTTGCAACGTGTGTAGTCTCACTATGATGTATCACGCTACTAAAATATAAAAAACTGGGAATAAACTGATATATGTATAACGTGTAGGAACAGTTGAAACAACATGGTTACAAATCTCACATGCATCCATTGCCACCTTACGCGATGCAGATCTCAACGTGCAGGGGCAGTTGAGACATGGTTACAAATCTCAGATGCATACATCGCCATTTCACGCGATGCAAGTGTCGATGCAGATCTCAACGTGTATTGAGCCCCATCAAAGAAAAAATATCTCTATCTTTTTCTCACTTTTTCACGAATTAAAATAAACTTGAGTGATACCTACTTCATGTTAAAACTTTTAACATTTTTATTTTTGATATTAAAATGTGGAGTTTAACATACAGGGTGGGGCATAAGTGATGACCCGGTTTCTAAAATTCATTGAGTGACCTATGGTGGGGGTAGGAAGTGAGGAGGGATATCATTGTAACTATTGAATCATACCATTTTTAGTTTTTACCATGATTTGGACCAGTGAGTATCGTGGCTTTACTGTGCGAACGTTCTTTGAAAATGGCCGTTCCGTCATCGCGACGCAGAGAGCTATGCGAGTGCATTTTAATATTCCGCGTAATGTTACTGTACCAAGTGGCAAGACAATTAGACGTTGGGTTCATGCTTTGGAGAAAACTGGATCTACAGTAATACCTAGAAGTACGGGAAGTATGAAAATGGCCGAACAGTAACAGTCACAGCTTCACGTTACTTATCAATGCTGGAAAACTTTTTTGAGCCCCAACTGATACACCTGAGTGACAAAACGAATCTAGGAGAACTTTGGTTTTAACAAGATGGGGCTACAGCATCCACAGCTTCCATTTCTATGGCCAAATTAAGAGAAATGTTTCTTGCTCAACTTTTGTCTCTGAGAGGTGAAGTGGTATGGCCAGCGCGTTCCCCAGATTAAAGCATGTGTGATTTTTTTCTTTGGTATTACTTGAAGGAGAAAGTTTTCAAGCATTGCCCCCACACATAGAATAATTTAAAGTCAGAATTATAGAGGAAACATCCGCCATACCCCTTGAAATGTGCAGAAAAACAGTTCAAAATTTCCGAAATCGACTACATCAGTGTATTGCTGCTGAAGGCCGTCATCTTGATAATATTATATTTAAAAAATTATTTAAAAAATGGTAATATATACTGATTATAATAGAAAAAGTTTTTACTCTCTAAGTTATTTAGTTTTTTTTTATACCTTCTTAAAACCGGGTCACTACTTATGCCCCACCCTGTATTTGGAAGTGATCGATTGTGAAGTGAGTATTTTTTGCATTGAAAAATGAACTATTTTCAAAATACTTTTAACACTGAAAATAGCTTAAAATATTCTTACTAACACATAATTTAACTCAAACTAGTAGGTTTATTAAGAACAGTTCTTGAAATACGATAGTATTCTAACATCCAACAATATAAAATGGTACGAGTTTCCGTAGTTTGAAGTTTATAAATTTTTTTTGCTTGCATAATATGCTCTTACACAAATGTGACAACGTAAAAAAATATTTTTTGTTGAAGAACACATTTTCATACATTTTTTCGGTTACCTGAATCACTTCAATCTAGGTACATACAGAACAACTACTGTCTTCTGGTACGGTGGTACCTAGGTAACCAAATTTGAATTTTAAGACATTAAAAGAAAGCAATCTTTTAGCACCGTTTGCAGTTTTATGCTTATGCTTGTGGTGATTTTTAAGTCACTAATTGCAAGTTAAAAGTTTAGGCGAGACGCAGTTTCTATGTAGCAATAAAATATTCAAAAACTAAATTTTAGATTCTTAAATAATCATTTATGGAGTATTTGCATCGTGCAATCGGTAGGTACAACTTTAATGTAAATTCTTACTTTTTATTTACCAAAGAAAAACAATTTTAACGCATTCACATATACTTTAGAGCGCGCAGCCTCTTCTTTAACATAATATAAATGCAAAGGAAAAAAATGTAAGTATGATAAGATATGTAAGGAATAAAAATAAGACTATAGCCAACTTTAAAAAATTAATAAATTCTTTGTATAAATTATTTTAAAAATTATCGTTAGAGATAATAGGACGACAGTATAGTGAGAGCTTGCATATATTTTATTCATTCTATTTGCATAAGAAATGAGATTTTAAAGAATCAGCGAACCTGAGCTATTCTAAGCTTTAGGTGATTTTTTTATTTTTGAAATTAAAACCGTTTTTATTACTCTCTCTGTAAAATCAAACAAAACAAATAAAGTTTTTCCCATTATGTTAGTTTATTAGCTCTTCAAAAAATCAAGTAGAAAAAATACTTTAAAAATATAATATATTACACTATGAAAAATTAAAAACACAAATAGTAGAATGTAAGAAAAAAAGGTATGTCGTAAAGTGCTTGAAACTTAACAGGAAAATGTGTTATAGCGTATAAGCATGTTTCATAATATTGTATCTAGTGAATCGAAAGTTCATATTGCGACAATTCCAAACAAAGAACAAACTTGTTAGCTTTTGATCTATGAACAATCAACCTGTCAAGAACGTATGGGTGTATTATTAAAGCCCGTATTGTTAAATACAATTTCTGCTTGAACAATTATGTAAAATATATACCAACAGTTTCAAGTTCATGAAGTTATTTTCAAGTTGTTAAAAAAATATTAAAGGAAATTATTTTTAGTTAATTTTTTTCATATTTCAGTTTTCATTTCTCTTAAATAAGATAAGCAACTACAGATAATCATATTGCCACACATAAAAAAACAACTATCTGACCCCGAGATGCGATGTAGGAATACCGATGTATTTTTTTACGTTGAGCACGAATTCATGGTCAATTTTTTTCCAGCTCCTTTAAGTTTCCAGAAAATCTCTAAAAAGCTTTCAGTAAATTGAAAAAAATGGCCACATCGCTTAAATTCACATGATATGTGTAGCTTTCGGTAGATTTTTTGATGCTGAGCACAAATCAGTTATCAGTTTTTCCTCAACACTCTTCATTTTTTAGAAATTTTGTGATGTAGTTGTGAAATCCTTCAGCAATTTTTTCGAAATTGAGGAACGCTACTTTTTTATTAATACAGTATAAACTTCACTTATAAGGACATCTAAAGGAAGTAACTAATCCGTCATACTAATCGGACTTTATGAAACATATTTATGGAAAATATTATATCTGATCCATATTATAAAGAATTTAACTTATATGAAAACCACTGTAATGACCTCATAGGTTCTACTAAGCGATTGCTCACTAAAAACGTAGTCACTATAAAATATGAGTTCTACTGTACTTACTTTGTTTTATGTAGCTGTGTAATCTTTAAAGGGTTAGTAAGGATATATGTATATGCATATTTTTAATACAGCTAAAAATGAAGTACATATTTTTTCGTGCTAAAGAAACAGTATTTTGAATGGCCATCCTGTATTAATTTTATTTCTTGTTGTTCGTTGTCTTTTTGGCATCAGAGACACTATTTACTTGTGTACTGTGTTTTTAGTGCTTACGAACTAAGTAATAATTTGACTAAGTAGGTACCATGAACATTATAATGAATTTTATAAATTTTAACAATTATTTGAATAAATAAACAAAATTATTAGAACTTATTTAGTATTTCGTTGAGATTACAATATCAATATTTCTGTTCCGCGTGTTCGTGATAAAAAATGTTTTTCACTGTATTTTCTGTTATGAAAGATAGCGTTATCTGTTTTTTTTAATAGAGCTATAGGCAATGATTAAAAAATAAATTTGTAATTTGCATTATTTTCGACTTATCTAGATAATACTAGATAATACTAGGCAATTTTTTTCTACTTACCTGCAAAATTATTCTATTAACTGTAGCCGTTTATAACTTTCATGATAATAAATTTCGTTAACGAAAACATTTATCACAACGTTGTATGGTTGTACTGTATGTGTTGTATATATATATATATATTATATAGTAAAAGTCATTTTTTACCAATTACATTTGATTGATTTAATTATTAAAATTCGCATTTTTTAATGTGAACAAAAGATAAACACATTTTATAAACCTTAGCATTTTTGTAATTTAATACGCGCTGATCGAAACGTTTTAAATTAAACTCAAACGAAAAGATTTTAAATGAAATTTCATAAAAAATGGGATGTATTGATTTTTAAAATATTCCATGAATTTAATTTACTTTGTACTCAATAAGCTGAAAAGTATCTACATAATATTAAATCTCATCTGTTTTTACATTTCATTTGATTAATTAATTATTAAATCTTTACCTGCACATTATTGCTGTAGAAATATGTATGCTGTAGAAGCATGGTAGCTCATTCAAAGCAAAAAGTAAATAATAAGCCGCTTATAAATATTTTGTTGAAAAAATAAAATAGGTTAAGGTGCTTTAGTTTCGTCTGACAAAATATAAAAAAAGTTTCACTTAAAAAAATAATCCTAATATACTTAATTAGAGTTTATACTTTTTTTGTTATTTTCAAATTTTTATTCAGTGAATAAATAATACAAAAAAATTATCAGTAGTTAAAAAATCAACAATAAATGAGTTACATGCAATCTTTAAAGTGTTCTATTATATTATACAGACATGTTATATATACGTTAATGTGTATAGGACACCCAGCAATTATCAGTGATTTTGGTAAGCACAGTTCTAGTTTAAGAAAATAATCTTCTGTTTATGAAGAAAGAAACTACAAAACCATATAAAAGCGGGAACCACATAAAAATGTTTCATAAATAATTAAACATTATGAACTTATGTTAGGAATGTAAAAATAATTTATTTTTAACCCTTAAATGAATTAGGAAACTACAAAAGCAGAAGTTCAATACAATGCATGCTGATTCCTATATGCTCAAATAGAGTTTAAGCAAATTATTAGTTTAGTGGCCACTTGTGGGTAGAATTTCGAAAAATTCTTCCTTAGTGGGTCTCACAGTCAACTTATAAATGAAATATCCTTATTTAATGTTGCTATCTTTAGTAGTTTAGCCTCGAGCGTATCTGTCAGTCAATCACGGTACTGTTAAAGAAACTAATGGCTCTTACCGATGGCGTAGCATATATGAGGCAAAGGGGGCACAAATATGGGAGCGGCAAAAAGTAACAACATTTACTAATACAGACTGCAAAATCAGGTGGTGGTAATTAGTTAAAAATGAGAAAAATCCGTAAACGAGATGTTTACAAATCAAGAAGGGCCATTTTTGGCATCGGGAGTACACAAAGATGTTTTTTTTTTTCCTTTATTAGATAAAGTACTTAAAATTTAAAAAAGGTTTCAATAGCTACTTAATAGTTACAATAGCTCTATAGCTACTTTAGTAACAGAACAAATGGCAGTTTCCAGAATCTAGATTCTAGACGAATGTACCCTAATGCGTTTGCGTTACAAAAACACAAATATGAAATTTTCTTTTTAGAAAAAAGTTTTATGTTGGATATTTATTTGAAACAACAACCTATTACTATATTTCAGGTTATTTATAGATTTTGTTTCACTGCAAAAGTAAGGGACGGCAAATTCATCGTTCGCCCCGGGTGGCTTTAAGCTACGCTACGGCAGTGGCTTTTACGCAAATTGCGCTTTGTAGAACAGTATTCTTCCCAAAAATTAAAAAAAAATTAAATTGATTGTTGAAAGCGGTTGTTGCATTATATTCCCAGGTAGATGTACAAATCTCTGTCGAGTGTCGACGAGTTCCCAAATCAAAACAGCCGCTGCTGTTATTACAGCAAATTATTATATTAAATGAGTTAGAACTTGGATAACAATCGAGTAGGCGTACACCTAGCGTAAAATATTGAATGTTTGTATCTAAATTGGTTGAATTTGATTAATGCTTTTTTTTCGAAATTGTAATGTTTGATATCTATGCTATGAATTATATTTGATAATTGAAATAACATTTCCTCTCAAGCGGTTATTATTTTCTTTAAATTAATACATCATTTGCAATAACTGGTTAAACGAAAAAGCTTGGAAAAATATTATGTTTAATTTGTTATACTCATAAAAATTGCACTTTATTAAATTTAATTTTTTGGGTTGGAAATGCTAAAAGTGGGAATGCTGAAAGTGGGAAATAATGAGTCATTTAGTGAAAGATAGTAAAATAGTAATTAGTTTGTTCCAAAATGTAAAGTAAGTACCTAAATACTTTAATAAGAGAAATGCTAAATAAGTCCTATCAGAATCCCTATTTGTGAAACTTTCTTAACTATCTGAATGATACTATGAAATTACAATATTTTAGAAACATAATATAATATATTATATAGGCATTTAAGTACACAGAGATAAGGAGAATAATTTAAGTTACTAAAGATTTCCTTAAGTTATAAGTAAATGAAAATGCAATATACAAAATCAACTTTCGTTTAATTTTGTTATAACAAAGCTTTATATTTATAAAACAAATTAAGTTTAGAAAACAAAATTAAGTAATGAATTTATATTTTTATGTTGTTTACTTATTTTATTTATAGTTTACTAAGATATTGAAATTCTAAATAAGTTCTGTTTATGTATTATTTTTTTCAATAATGACCAATAACTAAACATATTTAATGAAAGTATTGCTGGCTTTTGCTCGTACAGAATATCTAAAATGTAACTTTACTGTTTTTGTGTTTTTGATGCGGTGTTTTATTTATATATAAATCATTTCGCCAAATAAGGTTTCAGAACCTAAAAAAAATGTCGGTAGGTATAAAACTTAAAAAGCAATGAATTATTATTTCAGTAGACTTTATGCTGTAAGAAGTTATACGTTGGTATAAATCAATTCAACTTATAAGAACGTAAAACGATAAATCAATGATTGTCAAACCTCTTATTAGGTCTGAAAATCGTTCAACTGTTATTCAATATTTGAACAGTCTTAACAGCTTCAATATAAATAAAACGAAAATACATTGAACGTTCTTTTTTTTTTTTTTTTTTTTTTTTTTTTGTAATATATCTCTTTATTTATTCTTTGGATTAGTTACAAGTAACTCTAGCAAAGTTTGTATCAATTCTTATAGACTAATACACTAAACTAGAAAATAAAGACTAGGATAGGTGGTTTTTCCAGTTGGCGCCCTTGCGTTGGCTGGATTGTTCCATTTGGGGTCCGAGGTAGGAGCTGGTCCGAGCTGGGCTGAGTGTCCCATCTGGGGGCAGGTCCGTTGGCGGCCTCCTGGCTTGATAAGTTTGCGGTGGGTGTGTCGTGATAGCGTATTGAATTGCGAGTAGTTGTGAACGTGGGATGGAGTTATCATGGACTGATTGTAGGAATGGAGTGGAATATGGTATTAGATGTTTTGGATTGTTTGAACGATCCTCATTTTACGTCTTCTCATGTAGTCCTTGGAGAGAAAGTATACCAGGAATGTTCCAATTAGCGTGGCGATAATAAGTAGTGGGAGTTCGGCTCCATTTTGATTAGTTTTAATTTTATTATTATTTTTTTTTTTTTTTAATTATATTTTTTAATTTTTTTTTTTTATTCTTTGGATATGCTGAGGTGTTTTGGATTTGTTTCCGGTGAGATTGCTGACTAGGATGTGAGTTCGTTGAGTTGAGGTGCTGAGTCAGTGGAAATTACGACGTGTTTGGACAGGTGAAGGAATTATGTTGTCACGTTTTAGCCTCATGTGTCTTCTTTTTATTTTCAATATTTGTTGTCCATGTGGATTTCGATGTTCTGTGTTTTCAGGAATATGGGTAATTTGGTTTTTCAGGAATAGGGATAATTTGGTTTTATGGTTTAATAATCCGTTGGCATTCGATTGTGTGATTTTTAGGTGCTTCATGGCTTGAGTAGTTTTGCGATGAGCTCGGCCTGTTGTTTTTGAGTATCTTGTAGTTGTTGGAGGGTTGAGGTTATTTGTTGAATACTATTCATCAACATCATAATCATTTGGGGGAGAGGAAGGTTGTCCATTGTGGGTTCTTGTGCGGGCGAGTGGTTTTGTTTTAATGCGTCAGCGTAGGAGTGGATATTTCTGGGTAGGTTCAGGTTAGGGGGTGGATTTAGCGGTTGTGTTGGTTTGTCGTTGTTGGGATAGTGTTGTTTGTATTGGGGACTTGGTGGGAATAGCTTGCTTTTTATGTTCTTGTTGATTGCGAGGTAGACCGGGCACCCTTTGTAGTTGGCCGTATGGTTTTGGCCGCAATTGCTGCATCTCTTTGTTGTGGGGTCCAGCTTGTCGCTTGGGCATTCCTCGGTGCGATGGTTTCCTCCACAGGCTACACAGGTTGATTTCAGCTTGCAGTAGGCCTTGGTGTGTCCGTATTCCTGGCAGTTTAGGCATTGAACGGGGCCCGAACGTTTGTGGGGCTCTTCGATTGTAATTCTTCTGGAGAGTATGTATTTTAACTCGTAGATTGGGTGTGGCTTTCCTTTGGGGGGTTGAGCGGCTTCAGGTGACAGCTCCACTTTGAACATGGGTTGGGGCTGTTTATATTTGTTAAGAATGTTGTGGACCCAGTTGATTTTGAAGTTGAGGGCCTCTAGCTCAGCTTTGATTTCTGTGGGGTCCACCTCGGAATCTATTCCTTTGATGACTACCCTCAGTCCTTTCAGATTTTTCGCTTGGTATGTATAATATTGAAGACTTTTGTCATCTAACCATTTAGTGATCACGGTGTAGTCGGTTGGGCTGGATAGTTGAAGTTTAGTTTCGTGTAGTTGACCTCTTTTTAGGTCGACCATAAAGAAATCATTTTTGATGGACTTGTTAAGGTTGAGTTTTGTTAAATTGGTGCTCCTTTCTCTGATGTATATGGGGGGAGGCTTTGGTAGGGATGTATGTTCCTGCTCGGTGTTGGCGAGGATTTCATACCTGTTTTTTGTTGAGATTTTGACCGGTTCTGTTTCATTGGTTTCGTGGTTCCGTTTACGTTTATGGTTTACGGTGAAGTATCTTCGGATTCCGTTGTTGGTGACGCTGTAGGTGTCGTTACCGGAGTTGGAGTTTACGTGGGTGTCTTCGCTGGAGATTTCCATGGTCGGTTTCGCGGTTGGTTTATTTTTTTTGATTTTCCATGAAGTTCCCTCGTATTTACGAGGGTGTTTGTGAAACATTCACTCGTAAGGTTGTTTGTGGGCCGGTTACAACAATGGTAATTATTTTGAATTGATTGCAATATTTTGCACCGGATGTAAGTCACGTTGTAAGTGCACACGATACTTAGTGCGAGAGAATGTACGAGTGCTGAGAGAGCACGTCCGTTCTCTTGGACTGATTGAGCGCGAATGATTGAACGTTCTTGAAATTTATATTACTGGTTTACTTACAGTTTGGGTATCATAAAGAGTATGCACAAAGCATTTTTACTGTCTAGAAATTTATCATTTATTGGCAATATTTCACGCATTTCATCCTTTATAGAGTTCTTAAAACGAAATTTCTAATACGAGTTGTAATAAAATTAAAAAAAAAATAGCTGAAAACTTTTATTTCGCCTTAAATATTAATAGGTATATCTTAATAAAGTTTACATTATCAGAAAGTTTTCAAATGTATATGATGTATTTTATAGTTTAAAATCACTATGAAAAGGTAAATTTTAACACCATATACTTTCGTAAGCTATTCACCTATACAGCGATAATCCTCAACTTAACGTACGCATAATAATCTGTAAGAGGTATTCAGTTAACTACTCCAGAAACATGCAAACTTTTGGGGATCACATATTTAGTAAATAATATGAAAATAGAGAAGTATACAAGTTAAAAAAGCTTGAAATTTTCTGATCTAAAAAGTTCATAAACACGTGTTATTGGGGTTGAAAAAAAAGTATACCTATATCTACTCATATTTAAAATTTAACATAATTTTGACCAATCTATTAATATAAAATATAAAAAAAATATATTCAGCTAGATAAATTTCAAAAAAGTATTTAACAAAACTTTGTAGTTCAGGAACCAAACTAAAAACAACAATAACAATTGCTGTCAACACTTTTAGCAATGCCAAAAAATGTCTCAATTCAAAGTACAAATATAATTAAACCAATTCGGATAAGCCATTTTAAAAATTTAATGCCTACCTGATAAAATTAAGTAACCATTAAAGTTCAATTTTATTATAAGACAAAACTCTTATTTGTTATAGGGTACCCTCATGCAGTTTTGAGAAAAGCTGCGTGATTAAATATTTATCATATCAAACCAATCATAAGATGTGTATAAGAAAGCGATAATTGAGTCGTTCATTGCAAACAGATTAACTCTGTAAAGCAAAAATTTGAGTAAATTGATAACTGAAATAGTTTTTCTAATACTAAAGCGAAAAAAAATTCATTTAGAGCTGTTATTATTATAATATTTATAATAAAAATTATTTTTTCTGAACCCAACAATGTGTATGAAATATAAAATAATTTGTTATTATTATTATATCACACGAAAAACAAAATCAACTTCAAAACTTCCTAAGGCAGGTTTAGACTATAACAGAAATTGCGACACAAATTGCTTTACTTTTCACACTTAGACAGATTTCTTGTGTTGGGATAGTGTCTGTAGATAAAGTACATGAAACTTGTGTTCGAGTTATTCACACCCAAAGATCAATTTTACGAGTACATAAGAGTAAAGCTTAATCACCATGAATAAACGTCGTGAAGCCACTATTCCTGCATATACTGTAATTAAATAAAGACGTAAACGCAATCAAAGTATTTGGGTTCACCAGTGAATTTATAAAAAAAGAAAACTATTGTAGAAGTTTATCGTAGATTGCTTAGTGAATTGCGTGAAGAAAATCCTAAATCTTATCGTATGAAATGTGAGAATTTCGAAAAATGATTAGAAACAGTTAATTACAGTAGAAATTGTTTGTAACGAACGTCAGGAAACCGTCAAATTTCGTTCGTTATAAGCGATATTCACTATAACCGATATGTATCGTCTTATCTAAGACATATCACGGGGTAAGAAGGATTTGTACGTTACAACCGGTTGTGCATTATATCCGGTGTCGTTATAAACGATTTAAACTGTATATAATTAAAAAGGAAAATAAATAAAAGTGAATAAGTGCTTACAGTTATACATTTTTGTTAGTTTGAGAGTATTATGAAATCATAAATGTAAGTTTATAACACAATACAATAAAATGTATAAAACTGATTAATTGTAATTAGTTCAAAATTAAATATCATTACATCAGCATGCGTATCCAAAATCCTTTAAAAAGTTGTACTTACTGAAGAGATAAATTAAAATGATATATCATTATAAAAATAATTTTGTAAGATTATTTAAGAATAAGAAATAATCATAATACAGAAAACCGCTAGGTACTATATAGGTACTTACCTTATATGTAAAATGGATATTTACACATAGTATAGTAAGGTATGTACTAACTAAGGTAGATAATATTATTATACTGCAATGGCAGATGTGCAAGGAAAAACCCATGCTCTTATACGTTCCTATATAGGTATATACCACAACGTACTACATACCATGAAAAACTCGCAAAATTTTGAAAGAACCACAAGCAAATATTGATTCATATAGTATAATGAGGAAATATGAGCAATATATTGTTGTTTTACGTCAATAAATGTACGTATACGATTAATTAATTTCACATAAATTTTAGAGATATATTTATGTACAATAGATATAATAAAAATTGGATATTTAAATACTTATGGTAACTAAAATAACTAACACGATAAGTTTTGACTTACATCTATGAAGTTCTGACAAATGCAATTGTAATTTTTCTTTAAGTTACTTGCAATACTGTCCTTTTTGAACTAATTTGTAACTAGTGATAAACAATTACATTTCTTTTACATATTACCACTTATTTTTCCGGAAACTCAATTGGTTAAATTCATTGTATAACTATAGTACTGTGACACGCTGAAGTAATCGTTTGAGCTCTATCCGCAGTCATATTGGAGAAAAGTTTTAAGACAACCTAACAAATTAGGGGTTCGTGTCTCATTTTAAACTTTTGTTCGACTTGGTACAAAACTACCATGCTGATGTTGATGTTAAATTCAATTTAGTCAAACTGAGTAAAATAGACTTTGATCGCCTCTCTTTTGTAATAAGTTTAATTTGTTTGCATTTTCGATTCGATTACAAGACTAAAAATTAATTTTGTCTAACAAATGGTTTTAAAATATTTTATAACTTAGTACTTGTTTACCTTCAAAGCTAACAACTTTATTATAAACGGGGTTTTTCAATTTATTAAAGTGTTTTAAGTGTCGACTGTCCTTTCATTATTGACCAATTTCGCTGTAGTTGATTAATTGATAATAAATTTGATATTCCACTAATCGGTACAACCCATAATAAGTAGGTAATAATATTATTATTTCAGTATTTCTTGTCTCACTTCGTAATGCGTAAACTCATTTTTATTATATAATCAATCAAAAACATTTAATAAAACATCGGGTTAATTTACAACAATATTTACTATATATTGTACGTAAATGTTACCTTTAATTTAAAAAAGGTTAACACCATTAGTCAAGCTATTTACTACTTTCAAAGTAAAAAGATTAATAGTTCAAAGTTTAAATAGACATGACAATGCAATGATATGTAATGTGCAATATGCATGTTCTCAACTTTTGAGGCTTCCTCAATAAAAATTCACTAAGAAACATCACATAGTCTACATCAGAGAAATGTGTTCACCACTACAGAATAACCTAGTACTATTTCGCTTTGTAATGTCTGTAGAGGGAGGTGTACCTACTTAATGGCAGCTTTTTTATTAGTAATTGATAGGCAAACGTTTTTGTTTCCAATGATGTAATAGTCCATGTATGTGCAAAAAAATGTTACCCCTTTTATTTCTTACAATTTTGATTTGAGTGGTTAAATTAAAAGTTAAATTCATAGTGCACTCATAAATTTGGAAGAATACGAAAATATTAGTTTTTCTTTACAAGCAGCGTTATCGCTTGACAAACGAGTTCAATAACATTATATAATTTGACACTTATATATAAAAGCAAAATTTTAAATAAAAGTTAAACAGTCCCTTGCGTTTAAGTTAGTGCTTTCCTATTTATTCTCAAAAATTCCTTCTTTTCTAAGGGGGCTGTCAAATATGACTTGGGTGCCATCAGATGACATGCACAAAGTGAATGACATAAAAGAAATGCCTACATATTATGTGTCAACAACGTTAACTTTTCCAATTCTTTTTATTGAAAATATAAACGCACCGAACTTAACTATTCTAGTATTTATAGTAATTGTCCCCTAAATGCTATTTTTAGGAAATACTGGTTAATGAATTAAAACAAAACAACCAAGAAATAGGAGAAGTGAAACACTTCAGTGAAACTAACAATTATAATTAAATAAATAACATAGTTTTTACAATAATTGCTTAGACAAGAAATAATAAAATTTACTCACTCTATGGTCCACTACTATGTTAACACAGAGTAGTTTTTATGTAGCAGCTAGTTATATCATAAAACTTTCGTGTTTCTTAAGTGGCACGGTGCCCACGGTGAATAACAAATGGATACGTTTGTCAATTTCAAAGCAGTGTTTGCACATGTTAAGTGAAATTCTCAGCAATTTTTGTATCAAGTGGTCACCGTTTATCAAACCTGGGTTCATTTTTATATGCTGAAAACCAATCAGCAGTCGAAACAATGCTTTCTTCGAGTGACTACTCCAAAAAAGGATAAGATCATTTCATCCTCCGGAAAGGTATTTATCACGATTTTTGGGATTCAAACGAAATAAATAATCCTCATTAGATTTTAAAAAGAAAAAAGTTAACAAAGCAGCATTGTAATGCATTGTTAGACCGATTCGATGTAAAATTGAAGCAAGTACGGCCCTAGGATCTAGCAAAAGAAAAAATATTGCTCCACCTTGACAATGCACCAGCACATTCAATCGGAATCGTCGCGGCAAAATTGCATGAAATAGGCTACGAATCACTGCCGTATCAGTTGTATTCACACGACTAGCTGACTCCTTGCGACGTCATTCTGTTCTCTAACATAAAAATTTTGTTCGAGGGAAAAACTCACCTCTTATAAGGAGGTTATCTCCGCAAGAAAGGAGCTTTATTTGAAGACTTGAAGAAATGCTTTTCTTTTTTTTTGGGGGGGGGGGTTAAATAATTGGAGAAACATTGGGAAAAGTGTATCGAACTAAAAAGAGTTTACGTTGAAAAAAAATTTTTTTTCGTTGAAATTTGCGTTTTCCTTTCTGACACGGGTGTTTATTGATCGACCCTCATAAATGTCTACTATACAAAAAGCTCAAAGAACAAAATTCAAACTTTTCAAAACAAAACTGATGTAATTATTTTAAAAAAGTAAAAATAAATAACTTCGAGGAGTTTTCCTAAAAATAGTTTAAAAACTGTGTAGTGATATGATATTAAAAGAATATGATATTATTATACTGGTTTTGTTGAAGTTTAACTGTCAGAGCTCAATTTGTATTGAGGATAAATTGCCGGGGAACAGATGCCTTGGGTCTAAAACGCGTCATACTTTACCCCATATAAGCCAGATAAAGCCTAAGCGCACCTAGTAGATGTTCAGTTTTCATCAACACTGAAATTCTCCTTTAAAAATTACCTAATAGGTATGGTTACAATTTTTTTCTTCGAAAACGACGCAATATTATCATTATTATGTTACAAAGTATTATGGGTTAAGGATTGAGGAGGGTATACTTATTCTAAGAAAATAGTATTTCACAATACGGTAATCTAGTCTCGCAAACGTTTATAGCACAAACAGTGGCGGATCATCACTTTATAAGGACCTAGGCGCCGCTTAATCTGGACACCCCCTATTTGTCCAACTAATGGGAAGACAGACTGAATTTATGAAAACTGAGATTTCAAAAAGTTTCTTATACTTGAAAAAAAAACTCAAAAAAAATTCTTAGATAAAAGAAAAAAAAATACATCTAACATATTTTTATGTAAAACAGTTAAACAAATCATCTATTCAAAGATGAAATAAGAATCCAATATGAAATGCTATATACGTCACGGAATTTTACGGGAACATAATTGTTTTTTATTTTGAAGATCAAAATTAATTTAACTATTTTGGAGATTTTTTTCTTGAGTTCTTTTTTTTAATACTTTTATTCAACATTCATATTTTGGTTTTCGAGGCCCTACTATTGCCGAGGCCCTAGACATGAGCCTACTGCGCCTATTGGGTGATCCCCCACTGAGTACAAACAATAAATTAATCCAAGAATGTCAATATAAACTTGAATAATAACCAAATAATAATAGGACTAAAATGATAGCTTTAATACCATTTCATCAAGGAATTAGTGGTTATGAAAAAGCTAACGATCACCTTAGAAAAACGACGAAAAACGACAAAACTTAACCGAAATATTACTCTACATACAGAAACTATAATACAACTATTAAACCCCTTCAATCAGAGATTCAGAACATCCTAATGAAACTTCCCATTCTGAAATCTACCAAAACAAGATTCTTAATAACTAAAATAAACGATTTTTGTTTCAAAAATTATATTTACTTTTAAAAAATCCCCTTAAATGGTTTGACGAATAAAAATTAATTTAAATTGATATCTATAATTTAACAGTTTTAAGCTTTAATTAGGACCTTAATGAACTTTTCTTCACTGTATATCAGCTTTAAAATTTATACACATAGAACAATAATTAAAATAATAAATAATTCAAAACAATTTTATATTCAACGGCCAAAATAAACATCACAGAAAAGTTTGCATAACATCATAATAATGTACATGGAAATCCAGTTAACGCATTTAAATTTTAATAATGTTTTCATATTTTACTATTCATGTTGCGTTTATGTTATTGTAGATGTTGCGATTATTTCAGTTAACACTCTTAGTCTAATAAGTAAAGGTAATCGTATTTAATTGACGAGTTGAAAATGAAACTATTTTTTTTTAATTTACTGAATGGAAAATTTGAGTGTGAACATAAAGTACAGCTATATTGTTTGTATGAGATATAACTTTTCAGATATTCATACGTCAGAAGTAATGTCTGAATTGTTTTCTTGTCTATATAACATACGAGTATGTACCTAAATAATATTTTCAAGCTAAAGTATATTTTTGATCAATTATATTCCCTTTTACCATTTAAATGAAAATCTTAATTTGATTTTTTGCCGTTTTAAGTATCGAAAACAGTGTGATATTTTTTTTAAAAACGTTAGATGATTTTGCAGATTTCGAATAAATTAAACTGCTCTCTGGAAAAACACCACTCTCAAGCAAATAAGTGTACATCAATTTGTCCATCCAAAATATCATATCGGTAAATTGACGCTCAATTTTCTTTTGCAACACCGCTAACATTTTCGAAAACTACATCTCACTTTGGCGAACGAATAGTTAAATAATTAGATTGAAACTTGGTTTAAACTCTAATCTGTTTTTTTCTATTTTAAAACCAACTTTACCTCTTTTGATGTTCGGTAAATTTAATAAAAACTTTACGATAAACTTTGCAGAGAAAAGCATACACAAAAAAAAACGAGATTACAAATATTTTCAACTTTCTACTTTTTTATAATATGAGAGAAAAATTCTAAAAAGCATTAAGTAAAACAAATAAGTATGAATATAATTTCATAATGCCTATCATCTTAATAACAAGTAATCTTCCCTCATACATAATAAATCTATCATTATGTATTAAGGTTAATTTTTATAAAGTGTTATTCTGTAATAACTTTAGTCTAATTGAGCAACTTGAACAATTTACTTTCATCAACGACCTAGAAAGCTGCCTTAATGAGCTTGACGTGGTATAATTTTTCATTTTTTCCCTTTTGATATTGATAGAGTAATACGCATAAATAAGAACTTTTATCGTTAACATAAAATAATATCAGCTTTAATTAATATTCTTGTTGATGGTCGTTATATTCTAAATGGAACTTTTTTAGCCTTCAGAAATTGTATAAATTTAATATTAGTTTACACATTGAATATATTCGGTGTCATTCATTTAACTAGATTTTCAATTTAGTTTAATTTGGTTGATTTTCAGCGGCCCAATAAATTAATATGCTTGTCTCAGGAAGTTTCACCGAATATAAACTCCAAATGTGCGTCAAACCTCAGACAATTATAATGTATATTCTTCATTTACGGGAAAGTTAACTGATATTTATGATTTATACAATTTTAAATTAGATAAATGGTAGTTCTCAAAACGAGTATTTCAAAAGTGTCACTTTTATAACGTTCGTTTTTATACATGGGTATAATGAAAAATATAAAAGGCTATAAAAACCGTCACATTTGTAAGGTTTAATGGATATTAATATTAGTTCTTAAGATTTAACTAAAAAATTAGATAATAGAGGTTTCTTATAAAAAATTTAGAAGCTAAGGAAAAATGGATAATGAAACTAATAAATTAGTATAGTTGTAATAATTTTGTCAAAAATTATTTTCTTTTTGGAAAGTAAATCTAGTTAATTATTTATTAATTGCTTTTCTAATTACATTATTTCGTTGGCATAAACAACAAATTATTATGGAAACATAATTGACAAATAATTGATATCTAATACAAAACTAAATAGTTGGATAACTCGTGGAACGTGCTGAATGAACATGAAGTTGAGATTATTATATGCCATAATTAAATTTTATCTCTTCTAAATATGACAGCACATAATACCTACATACACATATTGGCCGTTTAAGTTTTGAACTGCAGTTAAAACACAAGTCTCGTTACGAAGCTATTTACAGACATTCAGTTTTATATTATGTTCTCAAAAATATATTTCTTAAGTTCCAAAATAAGATCATAAGAAATCGCATCCTACTCTACCAAGAGTTTTATCTATCAAAAGAAGAATTTGTATTAAAGAGTTTTTAAATATTTTTATCATAATGTATAAAACCTTGTTTTGTTGTTATACTAATTCCTAATCTAATAAATTCATTCTTTATAAGACCGAGCATCAAAGCTGTGTCTTGGTTGATAGCTTTAAACAAAAAACAAAAAAAAAGTTATCTTTTCAAAGAACAAGTTGGTTTTTATGTCCTAAGATAATGTATAGAGCTTCAAACTAGATATAATTTTATAATTTACCTTTTAATTGTTTGATGTATTACCTTTAACAATAATTTGAGAAATTTAATGTCAGTCAAGTAACTTCTCTAGCAACACAAAGTAACCCCCTTATACCCTCTCGTCGTATAATTCTGGTATTATTTGATCAATTTTGTTTCAAATATGACTCCTAAGCATTTGACTTATAGACGATATGTTGTTTGCCGATGTAAATATACGTACCGTTTTTTTTACCTCAAGTACAATCTTTTATATTTCAAATAACATTTTTAATATCATATAATCAAAAATCTCATAAATATCATACAAATTATAATTTTATCTGCTTCTTTACTATGAAGATTTTGTTCAAGAAAACCCTAAGCTCGAAGAGTTTCTGAAAATTTTAATATTGAAGGCTCTTATTTTAACGAATACGACACGTATAATACCAACTGGTGCTCATGTCTTCAACATGGAAATATATTTCCTTCTGAAACTTTTCATAACAGTAACTTTTACAGTTTTCTTATAGTTTTCTCATAAAAATATGGTGTAATAATTTAGTTGACCCAAATAGCGCATCATACAAAGATTAGATTAATCAAAATAAAGTATTGTAAGGCATTCTTTGTGGATGCCAAATGTTAAACAACCGAAAAATGTAGCTCAAACCGAAATGACACAGTCAAACAACATCAGTCTGGAATATTTAACTATATGGAGTATTAACTATATTTAAAATAAAATAAAAATATTTTAATTTAGAAAACATGTGGTCAATTTTAAACACTGCTTTTTAATGCTAACATTCCTATTATCTCTTATATCCATAATCCATATAATAAAAACCTAGAGTTGTATAATTACCGTCCGTGTATATTAAAATATATTTTTTATTATATAAATTTCTTTTTGACAGTAACTAGTATAGTCCTCAGTGTTTGAAATATTGATTTTATCATTAAGAATGTAAAGTAATTACTGCTTTGTTGGCTACTCTAACATAGAATTTGCGATATCAAATAGGTCACGGGAGAGTCACTTAGAGATGAATGGTCATTAATGCACTCTACCATAAAAACCCTTTCAATTAGGTTAAACGAGGATTTCGCAGTAGACAAAAATAAAACTGTACGTGTAAAATACTTCCGCGTTCTCTATTTTCATTTAAATAAATAATTTTATTTTCACAAGACATAAAACCGTAATTTACTAAAAATTACATAGGTCCTATGTACTACGTGGAAACATGAGAGATCGTTACAATTATGTACGAGGGTTCAAACGTGTTTTTTTTAACAAGAAATTAGAAACTCAGTTCTTGGAAAGTTAGGAACGAAAATAATAAGAAAAGTATGTACATATATAAAATATACCTTGAAAATAACTTTTGCGTTATCCTTACAACGTAGATCTAAAATATATAAAAATTACCATAGTACAATATATAAAGTAAACCCCATATTTTTCACTTTATTTCGTAAAAATAAAGAAAAATAAACTATTATTTATAAAATATTGTTCGAACAAGAAAAACCAATGCTATTGAAAATAGAATATAAATATGGACTACAAATAATAACATAAGCCGTTTATATTCAAAAAATATTCTGTTCAATAAAATGATATCGTTTGAAGAGATTATAGAAGAACAAATTGTTAAAAAATAAAAAAGCTGTTTATAATATTATATAAATCACATATATGTATCATTTTCAATCACAATTGATATGTTTCGTGATGAACTTATATTGTTATAAATAAAACATATTTCACAGAAGTGTTTACGATACATATCAATGGCTAAAGATTAACAATATAATATTCTAAGAATATATTTTTTTAAACTTGGTTATTTCATAAATTTGGTTGCAAAAGTATCTAGATAGATAACATTTTATATTTATAAGTGGTTTAAGCTTATATAAACTTAAGCTCTCCAATAAAATTATGTGCATTAATTAAAATGGATGAATTTGTGAAAAACTTTCAAAATATCTTTTGTTATAAAGCAGTGTACGTGCTTTAAGAAAGAAAATAATAATGAACTTTGGCAACAATATAATTTATGAGAAGTAAAGAGCTTAAATATAAGTTATTTTATAAGTTGTTCGTTACAAACTAATTTACAGTGAGTTATTTATGGATTTAAATAAAAAAAGTTTATAATATAACAACATGTCGATGAGTCTCAAGATATATTTTAACTATAGGTGGGTATATAGAAAGCAAAATTTTTAAATATTGGAATAAATCATAACCTAAAATTTCTTCTAGAATAGAGAACCTTCTAGAATCATAATCTTCTAGAAATTTGCCACTTATAGAAAAAAATATTTATAATTATTGTTATTATAAAATTATTTATTATAAAAACTAAATGTTTTTTTTACTTCAGTTAATTAACTTGGGGTTATAGAGGAAGGTTTATAGAGTATTATAAGGTATATACATATATAAGGTTTATTTTTAACAAATTTAAATGTCTATGGCATGGTTTTACGTTGTACTGTATTTAGAAATATAAATGTTTAAAACTAAATGCAATTATACATCCTATTATGGTATTGCGGTTGAAGCTCCTCTGAAATATGCAGTGTGTACGTAATTAATAATAAATTCTCCAACAACTGATTGACAGAAATGTAAGAAACTGTAAAAATAGCAAAAGTGTTTCCATGCGATGCTTCAAATTGTTCAAATTTAAGGTAGTGAGTTTTTGGAGCATAAATAATTTAACCTTTTTCTTCTTCTACGTATTTCTTTTATTAGATACCTATTGAGGATATTTTTTTAAAAAAGCTTCCGTCTACTTTTTACACAATCGATGACATCCGTATATCGTAAAAGCTTTCCAATAGGTATACAGAGACTGACTCGTAAACCCATTTAAATGACATGGTTGTACGTTTTGTGCTAACGGTATTTAAAGAAAAACGTTTTCTAATTCAATATAAAAGTACACCATTTTCTAGATTTGAATGACAAAAAAATCTTTCGTTCTTTTTTATTATTCAGATTATTTTATTGTTGGAACGATTTTATTATATTATATTATAAGTAATATATATAAAAAATATAATATACCTAATATGAAAATTGTATATACCACATTTTTGAATGAATTATATTTCAATTTGGTTCTATATATTCTATTGGCGACGAGCGATATTTTAAATAGATGAGCATTGAATGTCAAGTCCATGCACCTTATTGTAACTGACTATGGCTGCAATCAACCAGAAAACCGTTTAGCTTTAAGTTTTATAACTTCTTTTCTTTTTTATAAATTGTGAAATCGATATTTTTTGAATACAAAATATATAAAATTCTATTTTCAATTTCTTGTATACGAGCATAGCATCGGTTTCAAGTTTAATATGTAAAGAGGAATAGATAATAAAGATAATCAAATATAATACTTCCAAAAAAATTTGACGCAATATAAATTGTATGATAATTTTACTTAAAATTTATAACTTCTTATTGTAACATATATAACATAATTCCAATTTTCAAGAAAGGTAATTGAAGGAATTATATGCTGCTTTGTTGACGATAGTTAATTTTTGTAGTTTCTGTGAAAGCTTAGTATAACGGAACTTAAAATAGCAATTTCTTTCTTTGATTTAACAAATTTTTAGAAACTCCTTAGAATTGGTTGTAAAAGGAAATACAAAAAAAAAAAACTTTTACGTTACGAATAATTTTGCAAGCAACGAACTTTCAATAAGTTGTAAAATATAAATAAAAAATATAATAATTAACCTCTGTAGGACGATTTTTGTCAATCTATAATCTTTGCATGACGTAATTAATCTATTTTACAGTAGGTTCGTTCCATTTGACAACTCTTATAAGTTAACGCGGTGATAAAAAAAACTTGTATGGTGTAACTTTGTGACGTATGTCGACCCTTAGACTAGTTGTGGGCGTTTTAAAACGATAACTTCCCAGAAGCAAATACCTACTTATGAGTATAGATTCAGATGCGTACAGCATAAAATGATAAGTTCATATGACAATGAGTTACAAACTCACCCGCTCAGAAAACGTCACAGATTCTATCGAACGGCATCTTGCCGTTCATATACGGAAATGTAATATGGAAACGTACTGTCTGTTAAATGGAACGAACCTAATAACATCATGTCTCGACACTACGTTAATCACAATAATTCACGTGCAGATACCTTGTAAATGCGAACCTAACATCTAAATAACAAACTTTAGTGTAACGAATTAACTGATATAACGAATATTTTCTAATTTTTTTCAGATTTGGTAAAACAGGGTTTTACTGTAAAATGTTAAAATTATTGGCTTATAACAAATTCATGAAGTTATCAAAATTCATAAAAGATGAGATAAAAATAATTAGCCGTTAAAATAGAAGATTATTGTTTTAATTTTAATTCATTAAAATGTGTTTAACTTATCAATACGAACCACTAGGAACCCAGCCAAATGATGGGACATTTTTTTTTAAATAAATTGTGATAAATATTTAATTGCAAATAAAATAACTTGCAAATTCAAAACTTGAATTGCTTTTGCATATAAAAATTAATATATAACGCAAGTTAGACTTAATTTTAACTCAAATTGAAGCTAAGTAGCTTGAAAAAGTCAAAAAGGTTTAAATCGAACGAATAATCTAGAAAGCAGCATACAAATTGTCTTGCTCTGCGCAAAGATAGTGCAATTGGTGTTTTTAATTATTGTGTACATATTATATACTAATGTAGATATACACTTTTAAAAAATCCCCCATCTAAAAGAAGTAAACTAAAATTAGGATTTCTTTTAGCTTCCTATTAAATTTTTTTTAAATTAATTTTTTTTATCCTTATTTAATTTGTACATGCCACAATGACCTTGAAAGCTTAAAGACAATCTAAATAAAATTGGAAAAACGATTTTTCCTCATAAAAATTTTACTCGAGGAGCTGCAAATGCCACTCCAATATTCCTTTACGCTCAAGAATTCAAGTACGTGCGTCACTAAACATGTTATCTTTAGTTATTTGGTTCAGTGAATATATTAAATTTATCATTTCTTTCCTTTTCAAATTTATTAACTTAATGTCTTTATTTTTTTAACTAAATTAGGCCTAATGCAACGAATATTTCCTTTGTTTCTCATCCACCTATATAAAAAAGATTTACAATAATGTTTATGTCTTTTTAATTTCATGTCACGGAAAATATTTTATTTTATTATTATATGTTTAAGTAAATATTACCTTTTGTCTCAGGTAGTATAATATTTCTCTGGATTTCATAATTTAAGATCTACAAATGTAAGGCACTTCAGTATTATGGTTTGATAATTTTAAAATGAAACTGTTAATATAATGTAGGGGATAATTTACAAAGCTAATACCATTTCAAGTAATAATTACAAAGTGAAATCATTGCAAAAATGTATTGATTAAACATTATTATAAATACATTTTAAAGAGATTAAAAGTATTTCAAAATTAAAATTATCGTCTAATATGGAAATAATTTGACGAAACCTGAATATAAAATTATATTTCTTGTGATGATATAATATAAATGATTCTAATGAAAGAATATTTTTAGATTTTAAAATTGAGTAACATAATAATTATCTACCGTTCAGACAGTTAACGTTTATATATCCAAATATAAATACTTTTGTTAATAAAAGCTAAAAAGCCGTTGAACTATTGTGCAAGATTATAAATTGTCAAGTATTTATTTTTAAAAAAGCAACATTTAAGTTTTTATATTTTTGCTATGACTTAATGTATAGGGTTTTTTTTCAACTAATATGGAATAAAACTTTTGATTAAATTTTATTGTTATATTAATTATTACGCAATAAAATAAAGGAAAAGCTATTCTATTTTTTTTGTCATAGGTTTGTTGTTAGTATTTTTTCTAATTTTCAGCTAGAGTTGTTTAGTCTGTGTGTTGGAGTGAAATTAAATTTTCACATCTGTTAATGAAAAAGAATAATTGAAACTAAGTTATAAATTTGATTACATTTGATAAATGAAATAAAAGCAATAGCACATATAAACAAATTGCAATACGTTGAAAAACTAGCTCCGTTTTTAACATAATTAAATTAGAAAGTTGTTATACATTTATTGGAAAAGCTCACTATCAAATTTTATATATTCACTTCAATTTAACATTTTCGTATGATTTTGACTCATTATGTTTGAAATTATGATGTTTTTAAAGTTTATATGTAACTTGTATTTCAACGAAAATCGTGGGATTTGAGAATTTTATCAATTTCTAAAGTTTGTTTTTTAAATTTAGGTTTCGAAATTTTTTTTCGAAATTTTTGTATGTAAAGCAAACAAATTATTTCAATTAATGCAGAATATGTAGTCTTTAATAACTTCCATCTAATAAAAATCTAAATTGGACTTACCAATATTGAATATCAATATTTAAATGTTCTCGTTAAATTATTATGTTGAGTTTATAAGCACAGAATTTAGAAACAAACGGTTTCAGTTAAATATTTTCATGGCTTTTTGTATTATAATAATAAATACAGTACTTAAGTAATAATATTAATTATTGGCAAAAACATTTTTAGGTAAATAAAAATAATTTATATACTTATAGGTCACTTAGTGGCGTGGTTGACTAGATTGTCCCCCTATACGGCAGTGGTCCTAGGGCCGAATCCAAATTAATGCCCAAGATTTTTTCATGGGTTTTCAGAATCGACGGTCGCTAATGACCAAAGTAGCTGATGCTACTTTAAATAACCATAAATGATGATCCTCAGTGATTGACTAAAGATCACACATCAACAGACGTTACTCTACCTTATCCTACCAATCCCAACTCCTCCCTAATCCTACCCCCTATCCAATCCCAATTTTCTCCCCCACTTCCCAAACCATAACCCTTTCTCAATCAATCCATCACTTTTACTAAATGCTCTAAGAGCAGATTGTATAAAAATTCAAATTTTAAAATAAAAAAAAAATTAAAAAACTTTAAATAAACCAAAAAATAAATACTTTGGTATATATATGTATATCAGTTTGATATCCCGGGTGTACCATAACCATATATTCTAAACTTTTAGTATTAAAATATAAATAAACGAATACAATTAATGGAGCTTCAATGTAAAGTTTGGCAAAAAAAGGAGCATCATGTAAAAATCCAATCAAAGGATTTTTGTTTTCGTTCCGTAGAATTATGCATAAGTAATCTGCTTTCTTAAATGTAGGTATATTTAATTAGTCTAATTGAATTTGTTCTTATTAGTTGCCCTGAAAATGCAATCAAGTTCATTTCAGTTGTAGCAGAAAAAGTATTCCATTTTCACAAGAATGTTTACAACATTTGCTGTACCGCTTACTATAAATAGATGCGCTTACTATAAATAGCTCTAAAATACTACGCTAAGATAAAACTTTGGCCATGTCTTTATTAAGACTTGGTTTGTATATAAATACATTAATATACTAAAGCAGTCTTAAGAAAAATTTAATAAGCTTTTTTATATAGCTGTAAAGCTGAGATTTAAGCTGATTTAATAAATATTCAGTTCGTTATGGCATTCTATATATTAGATTTCGTGGTCATAAGAGGTTAAAAGTTGTAGGAACTACAACTTAGAGATGGAAGCAATAACGGATATTTAAAATGGATATCTTGAAATGATTCTTCTATGAATGACCAAATTTAGGCATGACGATATTTGGTCTACAAAGGAATTATATAGTTTGGTGAATTGATTTATAATTAGCAATTGTAATTATAGTATGGAGTTTGCAACCTAAATATAAAAGTGAATATATATTTAAAACGGGAAGTACAATATAGGTATAAGGATTGTAGGGTTTAGGTAATTATGAAATGGAGGTCGTTGTTATGTGATAAGTACATAATTCACTAAAAATTCAGAAGCATATTGGAATCAAAAATGCTAATACTAACTGCAAATGATGTACCTAATACATTAGTCAAAACTGGATGAACGAGAACTAGGAAAGTGAGACAACTAGGAGAGACTTATGATCAGATTATCAGATTCTATCATTACAAATCTCAAAAATCTAAATGAGAGAATATTATTTCATCGTGAACCTCTATAACTGAGACTTACTTTCCCGTATACTTCTATAAGTGAGACTCAAGAGAATATATTTCTATTTTCTATGTTCTCTTCAAAAGCTCATAACTAACTTATACTTGAGTTTGTTACCATTTGTATAACATCTAAATAATCTCTGTAAGTTAGAAACTTCTTTATTTCACATACAAAAAAAAATTTAAGAATTTTGGCTTAAAAAAACCTATAGTGGTGAGAAAAAAATATCCCTGTCCAGCTTTTATTCGCTTATTCAACTGTATTTCTATGTTCTATGGTAAACGCTATATTTGATGATAATTATTTGTATTTGCGTTAGAGTAAGACTATAATATCAAAAATGTGATATATCTTTTCGTAACAATTCACATACGTATCTCAGATATCTATCAATTCTTTCTTTTAATCTTAGAAATTCATCATTAGCTACTTACTTTTATTATAGAAATGTTATGTAAACAATTTTATCTTTTTTTGGCCAATTATCATGTCCAATGTTTTTATTCTGACTTGTTTTTAAAGAAAATAATTTAAAAAAATCAACTATTTAGAATCATTTAAGAAAATAAAAATGGAAAAATACATCGTGTCTAATGTAAGATTTATCTTAATTATCTCGGTGATAATCTAGAAATTAGAATCAAAAGGATTAAAAGAAATTTCCAGAAATGGAAGCTACAAGGAAGAAAAAAAAGGGAGTTGCAAAGGCATTTAATGAATCAATAAAGGTCTTAATGCTAATATTATAATTTAGATAAGAGTTTTACGTCTGTCTGACTTTTCCTGACAGCTCAGGTGCTTTACTATTTATAGCCTATGTTCCGATAAGGAGTAACAGCTTTTAGAAACGAGTTTAGAATCGGTTTTTCAGCCAAAACTACGAAACCACGGTGGAGTGTTTGTCGAAAACGTCATCACTGACATCATTACTTTTGTTCAAAATTACGTAAACACTTCTTAAGAGATGTGTCAGAGCGATGAATGCGTTCAAATGGTTCAAAGTTGGTGAAAAGTTGAAAAATCAACGTCAGTGAGCGTAATCAATGAAAACGCGTTTATGGAACGGATTCCTAGTCAAGCAAAATTTCACTGCTGCTTATTGTACTCGTATTTTAAACTTGTCCAGTGACTGTTATTATTTTTATAATTATCTTTCAAAAACAGATTTTATACAATATGTTTCTTTATCTTATACAAATATAGGTTTGCATTGAGATCTAAGACTATTATAACGATATCACAATTCACTAATTTTATACATACTTATTTTTAAAGGCATCGGAGATCCAAAATCTTACTTTATTCAATAGTTTGTTTTATCCAATCTTTACGTGTAAATCATCAAAAGTTACTGTGTACGTACCTGAAACAAATAAAAAATATTATTACATACTGAATATAATCACAACCGAAGGCAGGTAGGTACTTGATTAAACTAATAAAAAGTAATCTGATTTGCAATTTTCTTTAAACACTTAATATCTTCTTTGAAGTGTCTTTTTAACAATATCTAAAGCTAAACTGAAATTGTATTACTTATCAAAAAATGTCAAGTGTACTTTTCAGACTCTTAAAACTCAGATGAATAGAAAACCACTGTATTGAAAACAACACGCCGTAATGCTTTAAATAGTTGTTGAAATTGTTTTTGTCAGTACTCTCTTGGTTTGTAGTGTTTATGTATCAAGTCAATTTAGTATTAAATGTAGATATTTGTCAAGCACAGTTAATAACACACATAGTAAATTTGTTGTACCTTAAGCATATTTATACTTTAACTAAATCTACCCCAGATTATTACAGTTAAATATTAGTCTACGTAACTTCTTATGGATATATTTTTACTTAAATTGTTGATAATATGTATAGTTTTTAAATTTGGAAACTTAATCAAAGTATATTTAGAATAATAATTGCAAAAAATAATAAATATTTATATATTTATTATTTTTTGCAATTATATTTGTAATTAATTGTGCATAACTTAAAAAAAGAAAAGCTTTTGTACATAAAGGCTATAATATAGACCGTAATATAACATTTTGTTTTCTAGATCCTCTTTAAGGGTTTTGTGATTGTTTAACGTTGATAACGTTTTAATTTAAGCATTAAACTTAAGTTATGACGTAACAGTTATTTAAATATTTATTCTTTGCACTGTTTTATATAACTATTTACTAACTTTAATTTCTAGGTGTATTATATTGTGTAGCTCTTATTATTGAGTACATCTTACACACAAGTGTAAACCTTAAGTAAATTTGAAATAAGGGAAACTTTGTCTATTCATTTGATGCAAAGCTTTAGTATGAAATGTTATATATAAATGTATTATTTTTAGAGTGAAATGCATTTCATTTTTCACTTTGTTTATGTTGTCCAAATAATAAATTATCGTAAGTATCGTAATTGAAACAGGATGATACATTGAATAAATTAAATACAGCAAAAGGAAGAGGAAAACGTTATTTATATTAAATCAAATATGAAAATCTATTTATCTATATTGTGCAAAGAAATTACAACAATAACACAAATATACTGCAAGTAGTAAACATGGCATTAACTACGATTAAAGTTTCGAACTTGAACGAATATGTAAATATCTGAGTTTTTATATAAAGCTAAATTTTAGTGTAGTTAACTGTTAGCACAAAAGTTGTAGATAACTATTAGCACAAAAGTTGTAGATCTTCTTATTATCTACAACTTTTCCATTTAACTTTTTTTTATAAGATTTGTAGTATTGCCGGAAATCGAGATAAACCATTTCTACCCTTAACCCCTCTTACCACTCTCCCCCCCCTCAAATTGACCGTAATTTATTTTTACTTTAATTTTTGTTATATTCTCTTCCTTTTCTAATGGGTTTCATCCTACTATAATTTTTTTGTGTTCAAAAATTTTTGGCTTTGGTCTATGTGGTGTTACTTTTTATTTTTTGTTAAACAAAAATTTTAATGGAAATTGATTTTTGACAAAAGGACAAACATTTAATTACTGTAACATTAATGCTATATTTCAATTTTTAGTTATTAATTTGAATGTGATTAATAATTGAAAGAGATATTAGAAGTATGTAAAATAATAAAATTGGAAAGTTGCATAAATAATTTTTATGTCTCGATACTTAATTTTTATGTTAGACTTTTCTTATTTAGGACCCAAAAATGTTTTTCTATGCCAATTTTTATCAAATAAAAGTTAAGTATTTCTTTCAAAAATATATTGAACAATAATAACAATATATTCCTGTCAACCGCAGCTTTTGATAATCTTATTTTTTCAAATCAAATGATTTGGTAATCATTTTAATTTTATTGTTATATAAATTGAAAATTTAACTTTGATATCTAGGTAGGTATTAGAAATCTACCTTTACAATATAATATCATACATAAAAGCTCTACAATCTTTCTAACTTTTTCATGTTTGAATAAATTTAAAAATAACTTTTTCTACTGAATTTTAAATTTGAATTTTACGTTGAGATGTGTTCAATGATAAAACTTAAAATGTTTAACAATTTACGTAAAATAATTATGAGAAATATGCAGATAGATCTCCAAAATTTCAAAACTAAATGAGATTCGATACATTCCAAACAACCAACTCATACGCAAACCCACGCTCTTAAAGAGCTTTATAAGTAGGTGGTATGAAGTTCTTTGAGACAGAATACGTATTATGTACTAACATACAGTTTGCATATTTTGTACGAAACATACGACAATTTTCACACAAAACGCAACATGAAGAAATGAATTTTGTGCGCGAAAAGCTTCAGAGAGGATTTAATTTTGTTCTTAAAACGATATTTTCTTATTTTCTCGCTGAAGTAGATAAAATATGGGTGGATTTTGAAGGTAGCTAAACTTCTCATTTTCTTTTTTATTATATTATAAAATCGTACGTTTTGCAAAATTGTGATGAAATTTGATCAATATTTTTAGGTGGTGTACGATTCCATAAATTATGCAGATAATATTTTAATATAAATATCATCCTATTATTGGCCAAACGATGTTTTCCACTTTTATGAGAATTTATCGAAAGGTAGAAGGAAATATTTAATTTGAGGTTAAATATTCATATTATTCGTCGTCAACCTTTGGTGATGTTGTCGTATGAAAATTGTTCAGTAAACTTTCTGTCGTTTTCTACGAAATTGCTATTTATAAACTGGTGCGTTTATGAAATTTCACTTCCAATTATACATTGTAATTTCGTAGTCATAAATTAGATGCTGCTGTTGTTATTTTATTGTATTCTATAATTTTCGTTTTCATATTATGTAGTATACTTCCCCTTTTATCATTTCCATTTCATTTTTTTTACAATAATTTAGTAAGACAACAATTTATCCCTCTTTTCATATATGTTTTCAAAGCATACGTGTATGCTCATTACTCTATCGTCCGATTTATTATCCTCTCCACGATTTCAATATGGATAATTCATAAAGTGGAATTCATTTTGTGTTAAATCGGTATTAAAACGAACTACCCTTATTTATTTTGTGGCAATTTAAATGAGCATAAAACAATCATAAATGAGGCAGTTAAATTTTAAAATTGTTTCCCAATTGTTCAATTGTAACAAAAACGAGAGAGAAAAATGAGACTAAGTAAATATTGAATTCCAAATAAGATTTGTCATCATTCATAAAATGTAGATTTCAAGTATTTACATAATTTTCACATAAATATACATTATACATAAATACGAAATATGTAACGCGTAAATTTTCTTCAAGCGATCTTGAACATATTTCAAAAGATTGATGCAAAATTTAACTTGAAAAATTTGTAGCAAAACGTTCGTATCACTTATATTAACTATAATTAAACATGCATTGTCAATCACGCTGTTAAAGTGACGCTTCGATTTTCCAATAATGATATAAGTACTTAGTATATAATTTTAAAAGCTCTTGCAACAAAAAAACTTATTTTAATTGATTGTTCATTCTTTTATAATTTATAATTTATAAATAAGTATTTTCCTATTATATATTGTAGAAAAACTGATTTTACTATTACAACAAATATATTGTCAACAATTTAACGGAGTTTTTCCAATAGTTAATTATAACATTAATTGATGGTTTTAATATTTAATTTAGTAATTTCATTGAAAATTGTGATTTGAATACATAGATAAAATAATGTTTAATATTTACTTTGATAACGAATCAGTTTTAGTAGAATTGCTTTGAAAAGCTAATGTACAGATAGTTTTTCCTTATCTATGTGTTGTAAACATCAACAATTAGAACTGATGTGTTTATATAATACTATACTTTATAGTTGTTTAACTCGAATGACCGAGAAGTCCAAAGTGAGAATAAATAGCAAAGAAGTTGTTTTAATAAAGCATAGGACTAGAAGGATATATAAACATTCTCGAATGGTAACCTTCAAGGTAGATTTTTCGAAAGACGAACAAAATTAACTTCTTAAATCTCTATTTCCAATTTAGTAGTTCTAGCAAGTAGTTTGTATTTTATTTTCTCGGGAGCTTATAGCCAAAGGAAATGAAATTTATTGTCTTTAATTGCTGTCGTGTCGTATTTAAAAAGTTTCAACGACAATAACGTGTTCACTATTTTGTGATTTATTTATAATCACTACAGTTTCTCGACTATCTCACATTTACAAATGAAATGATTAATACGTTTAAGTATTGAATTTTTTCCGCTGTACGGGTGTCAGGATTTTCTGCCTTTTATCAACGCATTCAAAGGGGTCTATTGTGATGTGACCCTTTCTATTAACTAAGGGAGCATTCGGCTTTTAAAGAAAGCCAGCACCTGCCTTTGGGCCACAGGGGCTACCATTGCTATCTGTCATATCCGTCTTTCCGAGAAGCTTCAGTCTGCTGTTTTCCAACAGAGACGACGTATACGACGGTACCGAATATCCGGCGATTCGCTCGAGAGTGTGGCCGAATATTCGGTGTTCAGTATTCGGCTAAATCACTATTCGTTGCATCTCTAGTTTATATATTGCTTTTATTTTATTAATTAGATATTTTAATGTATTTAATTTTCGTTTACAAGTAAAAATGTACAAACAAATTTCGATAAAAAGTTCAGTAAAGCTTTATAATCCTCTATTTTGAAATTAAAATAATATAATGGAAATATTTCAGATAATATATTTTTATGATAAATGAATTATAATATCAAGAATAATAATAGGTGATTATAACCGAGTATATGCATAATGCTCACGGTTTGCAAAAATTTCTTTGTATCTGTAGGATATCTTTGTTAAATTATTCGCTTTTAGCATGCAAACAAAAAAAATTTTTCGTATGAAAACATTTGACTCGAAGCTTTAATCTTCCATAAACGGAGTTGTATCGTAATAAAATTAACTCGAATTTCATAGAATATCAATAAATATACTAATATTAATTGAAAAATTAAAAATTGTTTTAAGAATTAGTTCCACAAAATCATTATTAAAATTTTTTTTGAAGTTTTTCTAAATAAAGTGCACATCTAAGGAAAATACTATTCTAATAAAACTATTTTAAGTGACTCACTTATAAACCCTTATGTGATTAATAGACACAACAAACTGTGATCATTCAAAGTCGCGAAATGACCATGCTGTTTAAATGACTTAAAACAAAAAGAAAAAAAAATAGGGTTTTTTTTTAATTTCTCTTATTGTCAATGTGTTTGGAAAATATCGGTAAATATATTCGGATAAATGTGGTCAATGTATGATATTAAAATACATACTTCATAAAGCTTGTATGTATCATCGTATACGAAACTTACATAGGCACTATATACTCGTATTTTTGTATGACTTAAATTGTAAATTAGCAAGAGTGTGAATTATATACTTTTTATAATATACTTTTCATATTCTTTTTTCCTTAAAATGGAAAATATACAAATTCAATTTAGCATTAAATTTTTATATCTGAGTAAAACAGAAAAAGTTACTTCGAAGATGTCAAATAAAACAAATTAAATGAAATGATATTGGAAAAAATACTGTCATAAAGTGTCAAAAACACTTTTCAAACTGAGCTTTGACATTACAAACTATGCATCTACAATGGATGAATCTACCAAAGGCAACAGAAAATGTAGATAACCATATTCATCACATTGTAAGGAAATGTGTATTTATAATATTACAAAACACTTTTGTTTGAAGAGCCTCGTGAAACACAATGTGAATATTACGCTCTTTCGTTATACTATGTCACGTGTCGTTAACTCAAAACGTTCTTTATACAATATATTTAAACATAATTACTTACTTTATAAAAGTTTAATACATTCAATGTAATATGAATGCAATTTTCACTTGTTTTCCGCATATTGTATGAAAATCAAAGTTATAAATTGGTAAAATTAAGAACTGTGACAAATGCAATTTAAGTATCCACATAAAATATGTGTTTATAGCTAATTCACGTTCAATTCAAATAAATATATTGCTTCAGGATAATTAAACTGAGGATTGCAATAACGCTATGTGATAAAATAACAATAATTTACTCGTTTGATTCGTTTTGTGAAATAATAAATAAATACAGTTCCGTTTTGTATCATCTACCATAAAACGACATCCTGTTTATGTATAAATCTAGTTGTTCGCAATTATATTTTATAAAAATCAGCATCATGATATATTTATCTATTTAAAAACTCAATATCAATTCTCATATTAATTTGATAAATGTCTTTAAAAAACTTATTTGAATACAAATTTATTAAATTACCATATTTCATATAAGAATAATGGTATTAGGATTTTCAGATCTTGTTAATGGGAATTTAAAGATTTTGTGGGAATAAATTTATTTAAATATCATTTTTGGCTCTTTGACATTTTCGTTGTCAACTCAAGAGTGACATCAAACAAAGTTCTTGCTACTGATGCCGTGACTACTTATAAAAGCATTATTTTTATTACAATGATTTATTATAAAATATTTTAGGTATATTTGGTAGGGTTTTATTTATCTGGGTATACGTGCTATTTTATCTTCCACATCAGCACAAAAAATATGTTTTGATAGCACTATTTGTATGCTATTTAAAAACTATTCTATATTTTAAACATTCAAAGGAAAACAAACTTTGTTAATCTTTTATAACATTTTATCAGTGAAACATAAAACAAAAGAAGAGGAATAGCTATTATTAAATTTTCTACCCCAATAAAATTTAAATAAAACAATTAACAACTTTATGCAATGTACGGTGTTCGAAAATAATTTCATTATTAAAAGTTTAAAAGTGAAAACAAATATATTATTGTTCCAGTAGAAGTAATTTGTTAAGAGTGGTCTATCGGATACACTGGATTTAATTTTGAAATGATACACAGTAAAATATTATTTAACAAGGAAATTTCAATTGATTTATAAAGTAGACATGTTGAAATTAGTTATGGAATAAGATGTAGGCTAAATGACCGCCTCGGCTGTGTTGGCATACCTTGACCCTTTTGATGAAATTTTCGAAGATTTTTCACAAACAGTTAGCTTTATTTCAGAAATAATGTGTTGGATCCCTGTTTTCAGTTTTTGAATTGTTTCTCGTATGTTAACAGAAATCTTGGATTTTACAACACTCCAGAGGGTAAAAAGTGCAAGCCGTCAAGTCGCAAGATCTGGGTGGCCAATTAAGGTCATCGTTTCTGAAAATCACTCAAACAAGAAAACGTTTTCTTAACTAATCAACGGATTCTCTTGCTGTATGGAATGCGGCACCATCCTGTTTAACCTCATTTTTTCGGAGTCCATGTCGTTTTAAATGGTTCCATGAAAAGTTCAGAAGTACAAAATTCGTAGCAAATTGCTTCTGCTGAAGTTCAATTGCTACGAACGATAACGTGTTGATGTTCCTGGATTCTTATCAATAATCTCACTGACATTTGAAATATTTTCAGCCTGCCACACAGGACAAGGACGCTCTTTGTTTAGAAGCCAATAAGTTTTCTCAAGTTTTTTAATTTATAATATCTTCAAAAAGTAGACTAATTAATAAAAATATAGATTCAAAAAATTCCACGAAATTTTTAAACTGACTCCGTATAACTTTTGGCAAGTTTTTTTAATGTATTTTAACAATAACAAGACGTTATGTTCTTTAGTATAGTGACTCATTTTTAAAGACTTGAAAAACAACGGATGATAGCTATCAAACATTAGAGTTTCCAACTTAAACACAAAAAAAGAAAAGGAAATTTAAATCTAGCCTACCAAATGGACTACCCTGTATATATATATCATAAAATATAGTAGATAAATATGTCGGTGAATTAACTTGAAGTGAAAAAGGTAATTGTAATAAGGAAAAAATAACTACATACTTTAACATTTTCAAAGATAGTAAAACTTGCGCTAAGTATTAGCAAAACAATAATTTAAACACTTTATGAGAGATAATCAACAACGAAATATTTTCCTGTTCAACATATTTTAGTTGAACATTAAGGGGAATAAAATGTTAGCGTTCTCGATTCCCTTTTTATTTGATATATAAAACCTTTATACATATTTTCCTGGAACTGTAAAACAAAACCATACAGTTTCTGTACGCATTCCTAAAAGAATTGGGTACGAAGAATTAGTTCCATAAAACGTTGTTTAGGTGAATGAGAAAATTGATTTTCTGTTAGACTGTTATTATTGTATGTATACGAATACCTCTATCAATAAAGATATGCGTTGGGTTCTTACTTTTTCATTTAAATTAAGTAGATAACGATTTTTATTTCAGTAAACTTTTTTTATAGATGCTTTGTTTTTGATATGTTCTATATTATAAAACTATATTATAAGAAAGTTTTTATTGTTTAGAAAACTATCACAATAAAATAAGTTCGAACAAAGAATAAGTACCGAAATTTTATGAATATGATATTTGTACAGTTTTATTTCAACTAAACAATAGTAGGTACAATAGCAACTATAGAAGGCAGTCATTCTAACACTTCTTATGTGCTTTTTGTTTCAGAAAGGTTATCAACTCACTACAACTTTGTTACCATTTTACCAAGGTTTTGTGATATAGTAGGTCTGTTCCATATGAAAATAAAACGTACAATTACGGTACAATTGATGCGAAGTATACAAAAAGTTGACATAAATGAATTTGCGCACTACTTGTATGGTATCGTAACTGTATGGCTTTAGTTTCATCTAGAATAGCTCAATAAGTTATTTAGTACAGTTCAATAATTGGTATTTAAAAAAAAAAATAAAATTTTACTTGTTTAATTAAGATATTTCGTTAAATGGAAAACACAAGCTAATTCTTGTATAAAATACGTACGTCCTAGTGTATCAGCAAAAATAAGTGTTTATTTTTTAAGAAAATGTTAAAATATTACTAGTTTTCAGGACTTTTACTATAAAACTGTAACTAAAGGAGACTGATTTTTTATAGATAACTGACATTTTGTGGCTTTTAGATTAAGTCTTATATATGAAGCAACAACCTGAAAATAAATACATAACCTTAATAAAATAGAAAGTTATATATAAGAATTTAACGTTCTCTTCAAACTCAGTTGTTAATGTTCATACACCTCAAACTTCTAAAATGCTTTTAACATATTTTACGAATATAAATTCGATGTTATTAATTAGATATAGTTGTTCATTTGATACTAGTGATAAAGCTTACATTATCCTATCCCAAAACAATGCAGCTATAGATAAATAAATATCCGTTGGAAGCTTTTCTCTGTTTTTTACTACTATTTTGCTTTAATTTTCTTTATATTTTTAATTGACAGCATATTACTTATAACTAACTTTTTTTTACTACAATAACAAGAAAAAGTAAAAAAAAAATCTTCTACGTGTTTAAAAGATTTTGAATTACTTTATACTGAGTATTTTATTGATCTTAATTTATTACTTTTACTGCTAAACCTATTGCTAAACCTGGCCACCTATTGGCGCAGTGGCTAAAGCAGTAGTTCTCTTCACTTCATGCGTCAAGTGGTTTGGGTTCGATTCCCGTTGAATCTTAGACTTAAGATCATAGACCCAAGATTAAAATTGACCAACAGAAGTTTTCTGTGTTTAGACAGTCATGGTATGACCTAAGCTATTAAAGCGACTTAAAAAAAAAACAAATAGATTTTGAATTACTTCATTTACTGAGTGTTTTATTGATCTTAATTTATTATTTTTACTGCTAAACCATTCTTCTTGACTTCTTCTCATTATCATCCCTTGCGTTTTGCTTATTAAGTTATCAGTTGGAGATCTTTTGTTTCTTAACTTGTTAAGTTACTATACTACAGTTTCTTAATGGAACAATCTCTTTGTTCCCTGCAATTTTATGCCTAAAAACGCGTATTCATAAATTTCAGTCACATTTTCAGGTAAATTAATTTGGATTATATGTGGATTATTTTAATATATAAGAGTAGGTACCTTTATTGTACAATTTTAAGCATTTTTCAGAGCATCAAAATAAAAAGTATTGATTTTCTACATTTACCTATACTGTAATAAAATAGTAACGACATTAACATAAGCGTTTTTTTAACTTAACTTTAAAAAGTTTTATCTCTAAAAAGCTTCTATGTAAGACAGATCAAATCAAAACCAATTTTATTCGCGTGATCTTTTTTCCTACCGTATCTCCGATTATCTTGATATCTTGAAAAAGTGAAACAAATTGAAGGATGTACTTTTTTAAGTGCTTTCATTTTAAATTCGAATCAACTGACTCTGTTATCGTGTACAACATGACGAAGAATGTAAGAGCATATTAAACAACACCGTTAGAATATATAGGTAAGTCAATTTTTTAGTAGAGTATATAAATCTTAAAAAATAAAGATTTTTATTTTTTATTTTTTTTAATATTTTGCTGCTACTAGATTTTAAGATGTGTTGGCATCCGTTTAGTTATAATGAAAGCAGATGTACAATGTATCAATATTTTGGCATTCGTACAATCTAAGACTTACATACATTCATGTCTTTTTCGGATACCTGTGACTACACGATGGGTCAACATTAGGTTGAAAAGGTGCTAGAAAGGGCTACTACATGTAAGTCATAACTTATCATGACAAGAAGAGGTTTGAGGTTTTTTTGTTGGTTCTTTGCGGTAGAGTCAGTAAGAAATAGTAACCATTAATGTTAATTTTTCTTGTTTATCAATGATTCGTTATTAACTTTCCATTAATTTTAGAAAGAAATTATAGTAAAATAATAAATTAATCCTATTTATTCAATCTATTGTTTTAACTTTTTTTTTTAAATTCTTTTAATACTTATTGTCTATCGAACAATAAAAATGGAGGTACAAAAAATGTAAAAGATAAACGTCGAACGTTGATGGACATAAAGCGGTACAAACCAGCTGCAAACACTTTTTTCTCATGGAGTGTCATTATTTTATTGATTTAATGCAAGATAAATATTTGCATTCTGCTATTAAATTTATTGAACTAAATTGATCTGTTTGTCATAATCTTTTCTAAATAAACATTCATCAAATCCAAACACATAAAATTACATTTAAGCATCGCATTATACCAACGTTTTCATATACATTCATATGTGCACACTTTTCATTTGACAACTTTTTTGTTCCCTGAAAATACATAGTAGGTACCTACATAGATATAATGTTTTGATTGTGACACTTTTATTAAAATTTCTGTAGATCAAAAGCTTTATACAAACTACCCAAAATGTAAGTCTTTTAATATGTTAAAGATAATATCTCTAATATCCTCTGTAAAAGGTTTAACACAAAGCTTTATTTGAGTGCTTATTCACTTCAATTCAGTAGATAGCTGATAATGTAATATCCTTTTCTTTTTGTCCATAATTTAAGCATCTTGACGGTAAATGATTATGATCTCTTTTAAAAAACAATTTTTAAAACGCCTGACTTTCTTGTACAATATTATTAAATTTTCTTTAAGTAATCGCTTTCACTTATCAAATCGTTATAAAAATTTATTTCAGTTCAACTTTATGTTAGAAAAATAAATGCTAATTTTCACGTTATTGTAAAATATTTATAATAAGTTCATTTAATATTCTTTTTTTACAATTTTTGAAAATGATAAGTTTTTACATAAACACAGGTTGAATATAATCACATAAGTAATACGAAATATACCAAAAGTAAAACTAATCAAAAAAATTAGAGCAGTCATAAATATAGCACAGATTTATAAGCTATTAAATTTAAGAGATATTTTTATCATCACTTAAAAAGTAGATCAAAGCTAAAAATATTTGGTTGCGAAGCATTAAAATTTCAAGTCCCATAAAAATTTTAACAATTGTAGAATTGAAATGTTTACAACATTTTTTTTAACAATAATATCAAAATATAATGAGGTGCAAATAGTAAAAGAAAAGGATGAAACTTTGTTAATAATTTAACTGGCAGTACCCACACATAAATAGAATTATGACATCTGGGATTTGCTTTTGAAACCTAAACGGTTGTTCATCCTTCATATAATCTCAATACAGAAACAACTATAATTTAAAGTTAGAATTTGACGTAGAAATTCAATTTAACTTTATTTCAAAGTTGTAGATCATTCAAAATACTTGTTCGAAATTAACGAGTTCCTCACATACTTAAAAAAAATGTGTAATCAAATATTTATTTAGGTATCATCAGGTAAATATGTGAAAAACTTTTGCTATAAACACAAATAGGTCAAATTTAACGAAAATTCTCAACCAAAATAGCACAGTGTATAGCGCAAACAAAAGTTTTAAAAAGAGAAATTTTAGGAATTTATGAGAAAAATTTATGACCGAGATTAAGGTTTGAAAATATTATGGTGTTTCATCTTATTATATGATGTTATCCATTTTTTTGTGCAACCACAATGAAAAAATGGATTATACGATGACATAGAGTTATTGAAAATTTTCCATTTTATTTCAGCGTGTTTTCCTTTACTATCATCTATAAGCATCGTATACCTATTGTATATACGTAATACCAACAAATTGATATTGTTTTAGATGTATATGATTTCAATTAATTTTACCCATCATCATTTAAGCCTTCATAAAATAAAAAAATATCAATATTCAGACTAGTATTATTAGGTAATAACATTAATGACTAAACCCATTTCATTTTTCACTCAAAGCAATATTAGATGTAAATTTACTTCATTCAGACTACAGCTTCCATTTAACTTAATGTTCAATTGCTATGATTTATACGTTCACGTATTTTAATGATCGTTTAAAATATGAAAATACCATCAAATGATGTGTTTATTATTTAATTTTATGGTTTTGCTATTAAGATTTGCGTTTGCGATGATTACCGTTCGTGCATTATTAAGAAAACTACAAAATATTGAAATAATAAAAAAAAAACATTTTACTCATATTTTGTTTCTACTCATCAAAACTGTTTATATAAAAATTTAAGATTATGCACAGTATTGAAACAATAATATATGGATTTACATGCCAAATTACAAGCTAATGGATGTTTTAATGTTCCTATAAAAATCAATTACAAACGTATGTACGTCAGTATGTTTTACTGTATCGTATATAGTCTATCTGTCATCAAGTAATATTAAGCTTATGAAATAAAATCAACACAAGTTTTTTACTATCATTAATAAACAGATGAATTGAAAACAAAAGTAAAGAGTGTGGCAGAGTAACTCCATAAAAAATGATTAACACAAACATTATAAGAGATCTAAATTCTAAATTTTCGTTATTTTATAAACAAAAACTCAACTTCTTATTATGATTTTAAAATGTTTTCCTTTTAATAAACTCCATTTTAATCAAAGAATTTTTGAAACACATTTTTTTACTTTTTTAGATATGTCAAATGGTATGTTATCGATATCAGCTTGAATATTATTTTCCTATTGATCCGGGTCTTTGGACAGTCTATAAACTAAGGATTTCAGCAAGTCTCATAAAAAAGATGCACAAAGTTAATTTGGATATGCGCATTAACCCTTGTAGGTCACTCCAAAAGAAAATAAACTGCATACAAAGTGTACTGTAACACCATCCTGTTGAAACTATACATTCTCCGTATTATAGTGGCTCCTAAATTAAATTGTAGGTTTCTTCAATACTTTGATGACAAACACTGCCAGAAACACAAAGAGCAAACCACATTCACCAAGAGACAAGAGTGAGTGAAGAAATGTTTCAGCTTACAGTCGCTCGGCCCCATTAGGAGGCCGAGAGTCGAGCTATGTACGTACGTTTTCGTGACAATCGCGTATTTTGACACTGGTTTGGTGGTGTTTAAGCACTGGGTACCGGTTTGTAACTCGAGCGAACTTGCCACTTTGTGTTCTTCAGTCACTCTTGTCTGCTGGTAAATGTTGTCTTGCTCTTTGCCTTTCTGGTAGGTGTTTGAACATCATCAGAAGGACAATAGAAGCAAATCTTGGATGGCGTTGTTTAAATGCTCAATTGGAAAGTAATGTGTACTTCATTGTTAAACACTCGGGCTTTCCTTGTCCACTGCATGGATGTAACTAACAAAATAGGTATCCTAGACGTGCTCATTAATTTTTTCATTTTAATATATTTTACTCTTCATCAAAATCTAAGTGTGAAAAAACTTTTAAGGGTTGAAACACGCTCTTAAAATCATCCTTTTAAATGTATTTTTACAGTTTTCGCACATTTACAATTTTTCCGAAATAAGAATTCCTTAAGATTTTTTTTTTAGTTTTGTTAAAGTTGTTTAAAAATCATATCCCGACTGTCTAAGGCAGTGATGTTAACGAGCTCCGTAATCAAAACTATTAGATATCCGAAATCAATATCAATCCAAAACCGTAACCGAATCTGGTTTAGTTATATGAAGTTCCGAAAAATTTCGGAAAGAGAGAATCTATTATAACTTTGTTACTATTTTTAAATAGATAACGCTAAAATTTGGTACTTAGAGTAATTACTGATATGACTGATTGTTGTGCCAAATGATAACTTAGAAATAAAATCAAATTATAGCCTTTTTGTATTTCACTATTTGACAATTTCATAAGAATCTAATATCCGTTATCGAAACTCTCTAAAATTAACGGATAATCCGAAATAATTTTATGTCCATAATCGTACCCGTAACCGGTATAATATTATTTCTATACCCGTATTTGTATCCAGATTCGAAATTTCATATCCATAGCATCCCTGGTCAAAACACAGAAAATCTCTGTAATTCATAAATCTGGAAATATCAAGGATTTGCTAAATTTCCAATAAAAAACAATATATTCAATTTACAAGTATGAGAAAACAAATATGCAGTTTTAGGAAGTAAGGTTGAGATTGTGTTTCAAACTCTAAAAACGTTTTTCCACCGATATAAAAAATGGGTCGCTCAAATTATTATTAAGAATAGCATTTCTCAAAATGAACATGTAGGAGAAAGACTCTTCGGATACCTTTCTTGAAGCCTACAAAAAGGAAGAAAAAAACACTTTAATGCATACCATACTTCAAGTGCATCTTTTAAATAAGGAATTTTCTCTGCCGCACCTTATATAAATCAAAATTATGGGTGGGGTAATTTTGTCAATATTCAAGTTACATTAGCTTGGTTCTCTTACGATTAATTATTATATCATTTACATAGGTATATGCATTGATGTTATACAAATACAACATAATTTTCCAACCTTTAAGAATATTTTCATGAGCAATCACGAACTTTTCAACATTGACTACCATTTGACAAGTAATTCTTTGTTTAGTATGTGCTTCCAACAATAAATTTTCATATTATAAATCTTTTTATAGGAAACCCCAATTAAATAACTATAGTAAAATCATTAAATAGTAAATAAGTTATTGATATAAATTTAGTTTGAAATCATATTTTCATAGAAAATTTTTTTGAAAAGTTTTATTACTTTACTGTCGTTGATAAATACCTAGCTATACACAAATTATGTTTAATTTAGTAAAGCTAAAAGTAAAATTGTAATTATTACAAAATCCAATTTATATTTTTGAAACCCAGTCTAGAAAAATGCGTGTGGAAAATAATCACACAAAAGGTAGCATTATCAAGTTAACGTTCATGATAAACTCACCACTAATAATAAATCTGTGCAAAAACGAACGATAGTTTTATGCAATTATTTTCATTGGTTAGTGAGAATGACCATTATCGGAGGGAAACTTTGTTGAAGATTTATATCAGTTCACTATATTATAACCTAGCGTGTAATCAATGTAGAAGGTTATAGCATTTTCTTGATTACCAGGTCAGGCGATATTGACATTTTCTTCGTTAGTCAATCAGTCAACTTAAAAACAACAGAAAAATAAAATGAAAAATTACAAGGTTGAATTATTATTATATGTATTTGTCATATTGTTGAACTCAATCTCGACCAACGTATTTTTTCAACACCCAAACAAAACTGACAAGTTATAAATTTTGTAAAAGCTTTATTTATATACTATAGACCCATTTTTCATGTTAGCGAGAATATATGCACAAGGAAAAAGAAAAATAATGGCCCATACAATATGTCTTTGTGTTATATACTATGTTTATCGTTGTTTATGTCTGAGTACTTGTTGCATTCAGTCGCTATAAATGAATTTTTATGAAATTAAAAATGAAAACCAAACAAAATCGAAAATCTACTGCAATGTGATTTAAAAACTAAAATAGCATTGTACTGGTAACAGAATAAATCTTTAATAAAATCTTATCACAATAATATGAATATTTTATTAGGTAATAATATATTTCATTTATAAGAAATTTATCTGATAAAAAACTTTCACAACTTTATTATCAATATGGCTAATCTACCATGAAAGCTAAAAGAAAAGAAAAATCTCCCTATAATACTTTCATATTATATAACGTAACTTGTTGAATTAGACAAAGTTAAGCTACATATTTGAAAAAAAGTTCATAAAAACTAGTTAAAATGTTAAGACTAGTAAAATATAAAATCATCATTACCTAACAGTTGAAAAGTATCTTTAATACTATTTTTAAAATAACTTTACTGGTGCGATTCTGAACTGATTTAGGGACTATTCGTTAGTGCATTCTTGAAAAGAGCATTCGCGGGTCATTAAATTCTTAATTTTCTATTAATATTTCGTGTAATAGCCGATGTTCGTGGTTCACAACAAATTCATTTGTTTTCAATTCAGAATTGAATGAAGCCTACGAACATAGTTACACAATATACCGTATTTGCCGGACGATAACGCACTTTTTTACTCTAAAAATTTGACCTAAAATCAGAGTGCGTCTTATGGTCCGATGCGTCGTATAGTCCGATAATATAATTATAATAATAAATAATATTATTATTATAATAAATAATTATAATAATAAACTTACTTACAAAGAAATACCTACGTATTACAATAATAAAGGAATAAAAATATTTTAACTTTTTGTTTTTTGTAAAAATTGTGTCAATGCGTCTTATCATCCAAACCATATTTTTTTCTAAAAATTTAAAGATACATTTTGGGGTGCGTCTTATCGTCCGGCAAATACGGTAGTAAATAATTATAATTTTGAAGAAAAAAAAACTTATATCATTATATTATGTGTTTAGTGTTAATCAATTATTATAATTATTATTTTTAACACCAAATAAATTATGAGCATCCTACATTTATACCAAAATAATGTCTTTATGAATGGTTCTCAATATTCAACTGAAAAATTACCGAAGGTCTATTTCCTTTTAAGTTTAGATTGGTGAAATAGAATAATTTTCAGGTGAAGATATAATTAACAACAATATATACTAAAAACTCAATTACATTTTAGCAAGTTAATTTTTATGTCACAATTATAACATACAGAATACGCTAATTAGGTACATTATTGTAAATCAATCCAGATTTATCTAAACCTTAATAAAACATTAAATTTGTTTAGAGATAAAAGATAATTTTACATATAAATTTTAATTTTTATAGTGTTTGTTCTTTTTATATCAACTTAAATTATTTAATATCAAATTAAAAGTTTAAGTTAAGACATCATGTTCACTTACCCAAAATACATAGCCGTTCATAAAACACAAAACTCGTAAACTTAATTTAATTATTTAAATATCAAATTAACTTCTACTTGTACTAAAATTACTGAAATATTACTTATTTCATCTTACAATTAGTTTATTAATGTTAGACATCTAGATTCGCGTTAAAGTAAAAAAATATAATTTGAAAAACCGTTGTTATTTCCGTTGCAATTCAATAGTATACGAGTGATGACATATTCAGTTATCATCAGTCAATTGCCACTTATTTGTTACTATTACAATATTTAAATATTCGGAACATTCTTGAATGTTCTATTGTCGACAATCAACGATCTTGAAGTTTTAAAAGGGTCAGCAATGGAAGTCTTTAGAATGTTCAAGAACAAATCAACTGCCTATATAAGGAATCAACTGTGGACACAAGATTTATTCCATGAATTCAAGTGATTCAAGTAAATGAAGTTTTGATTTCAAACGCGATTAGTGATACGAGTGAAAAGTGATTGAAGTAAAATGATTTTTGTGATAAATCATTTATTGATGAATTGAAATAAATAATGTAATTTGTTTTATTAAACATTTTGAAAATTTTCATCGATTAAAAGAACCCTTAACGAAAAGCTCAATACAAATTTGAGAGAGATCCCGTTACAATACAGGTTACAATACAATACAATATGTATATTCAAATTATCTCAGTGAAATTCTAAGACCAATAGTGCTAGAGCGAGAATTTCCTAAAATGAAAGTTCCAATCAGAAAAAGAAAAAAAATACTCACAATTACGTGAACATAAAATTTTGATTTTTAACATTAAAAACAATATTTTTAAAAAAAATTTAGTAACTAGTAACTATCTAGTTTTACATTTTTCAAAACCCCTGAGAATCCTTCTTCAAATTTGGTTGAAATATAAATAACCAATATATTAAAAAATGTGATTCAAAAGAGGTTTCATTCTTGGATTAATTTTAAACAAGGAAATGATAGAAATTGTTTTTTTTTCACCAGAAATTGAAATTTTTTTTACAAAATCTAAATTTTATAATCACTCTAATTAAATTCAATTCCCACAGTAAACATATAGAAGAATTATAAGTTTTAGTTTTATAATTATTACCTACATAATTGAATAAAAATGTATTAATTAGAAGATACATTGTCAATTTGTGATTAACTAATATTAAAAATAAAATAACAGCTATTAGGTAGCGTAGTCTCTAGACTAAAACGTCAACTATATTAATATTTAAATAAGAAATGTTCCTATATGAAGAGTGTGGAGTTATGAAAATAGTTTCGTATTAGTGTATCAATATTTAATCTACATTGATACAAAATTAACCTGTTGCTCTCTATATGAAATTTCCTATGTCAAAAAAATTAATGAAGTTATTAAAATTTTATAACTGTTTAAGTGTAACATTGTATGAAACAATACAATGAGGTTTGCTAATTGAAATCAAAGTTATTTTATTCATTGGAAATACATAAAATAAAACGAGGATTAATTACTATACTATTAAATTACAAAGACTATTTCGTTAATTAATATTTATAAAAAAAATATTCACATTTTCATCATCTAAAATTTGTCTACTTGTGAAATATACAATTCGGTGAATTTTTCATTTCACCCAAGAATTTAAGAATGTAAAGTAATCAAGAGCAAATTTTGCTTCTATTGATTTAAATTTATTTATATTAAAAGTTTGATACACAAAAAGTCAACTTTTTGGTCGTTTTTAAGGAAAATCACATTAAAATAGAATATTCAAAATAATCATAGTTCTTTACAAACGTAAACACAAAAAAATCACATTCTTAAATGTTAAAATAAACTGATATGCAAGTATTTTATAAAAGTATTATCTTGTATTATGTAAGTACATTTATAAATCTACATAAAGAATATGGCATTTTTTCCACAGCTTCTAAACTTTTCCAAGTTTTTAACATAATAATTTATTACAAAAAATTAAAATTGCTGAAAAATGAAAACAATTAAAATGTTTATACTTAACGTTATTTTACAATTTATTAAAATATATTCACCGTTATATTTTTTTGCATTTTTCCCATAACATTGTGTTGTTACGTCTTGGATATATGATACAACGGTGGTTTTTATACATTAATATCAAAGCCGTTGATATTTCTTTAAAACAATATACTCAAGTGTGATGATATTAACGTATGTTAATCGAGAACAGTTTTGGATGAAAATAAGACACCCGGCTATAGAATATATTAAGCTTTTTATCCCTAACATCATCAAATTAAGCTCTCAGCTTTGACTATATCACCAGTGAACTAAATATTGATATTGAAGTTTGTCTAAAACTTTCATTTTTTGCACTTCATTTCAAACGACTCAGCATTTTGATAAAATCATCAGCACCATCACATTTTTCACGATTAAAAAAGTTTCGAAAGACGTTTTTATTATATTTTTTAAGTAAAATGAATTGGCATTTGTGAAAATAAAAACATTTTAAGCTATATAAATATGAAAATATAATAATAAGCATATTAATAAATTTTTATGATTTCTCATTTCATTTACATTTGAGACAAAAAATATTTATATGTTGATTACATTTATTCTTATTATAATTATAAATAATTATATCTATTTTCCTATTCTTGGGTAAATACTATAGGTAGGCATTAGGCAAACGGTTTTTTTAATATTCTCAGTAGTTCAGTTTTTTATTTGCTGATGTAAGAGAAATTAATTTACAATTACTCAAAGGGAGAAATATTCACGTATACAAGTGCTTGTAGTTTTTTTTAAAGCCTTCACTTATTTGTTAATTAATTAAACGAAGCTTGGATTAAACAGAAGTGATAGACAAGATAATTACATTTTCTAATTCTCTTCTATGAGTTCAACACGGTGTTTACCTCTTTAAATTATCCAGTACAATATGTTCAGTAAATTACGCTCCTTTCATTAAATTTATGATAGACATATCGAAGAGATCAAATAAGCACTATAAGTAGTACGAACCTTTGTAGAATGTTTGTAGGTGTATACAGAAATTTAATTAGCTAACTACTTTTCCCAGAAAATGTGAAGAGTTTAATTCTTATATTTAAAAACAAAAGAAGCATTGATATTTCAGGAAACAAATTTTTTGTCACGTAGTACATAATATTAATAACATCTAAGGTTAAAATTTTGGTAACGATTCTACTCAACCCAAATTCCATACAAAGTCACATTCCACCGCAATCCATAAATAATTTTGTAAAAGGAAAACTAAAGTCAAACGCAATGAATATAGTTTATGTAAATATAATGTCGCTATATTATATAGGGACCTATTTTTTCTCGATGAAACAACTCAGTGAGAATAACTTATGTTAGATATAAAATCTTCGCTTTGGATAGTGAAACTTATTTAGAGTTATAAGTTTAAGTTCATTTTAGTGACAAATTAAGTAGTTTAAAAAAAATGATACTCGCTTCAGATCTTATATAGTTACACTGCGCCGTGAGACATGCCCTGCTGTAATATTAAATGGATTAGAACTTCCCCAGAGAGATACTGTCAAATATTTAGGAATGCATTTGGATCGGAGATTGACTTGGGTTCATCACATTAAACAAATTAGAGATCAGCTAAACAAAAAAGCTAAAAAACTGTATTGGCTTCTCGGAAAAAAGTCACAGTTATCTATCGAGAACAAACTCTTGGTATACAAGGCAGTTTTAAAGCCAATTTGGACTTACGGGATCCAACTATGGGGAACAGCGTCCAACTCAAATATTGAAATCCTCCAAAGATTCCAGGCGAAAACATTACGACAAATTATTAATGCCTCCTGCTATGTAAACAACATCAAAATACACCAAGACACAAAAATCTCAACAGTAAAGGAGGAGATTTGCAGAATTAGCGAAAAATATTTGAAAAGATTAGATGAACATCCAAATGACTCTGCATTGAACTTGCTGGATAATAGCGAAGCGATGGTACGGTTAAAAAGATGGGACCCAATTGATTTACCTGATAGATTCCAATGAGAAAGCATCAATATGGAGTAGCCCATAGAGGACTACTTCTTCACAAGCTAATCAAGACCAGAAGCACTAATTGCACCGCTGTGCAGATCGTGGATAACTTAGGGAAAAAAAAGATCTTATATAGGTAGATCAATATGTTCTAATAAGAACGTCAGTTTTGAATTGCGCGATATTTGCAGTGTCATAATTTAACATTAAACTTTGGCTGTTCGTTAGTATATAATGGCAAGAGGCTTAGTAATCAGAAGACCATGGGTCCAAGAGCGCTTGTTGATTGGATTTTGAAATAATGACAATTGGGTGGTGATTTCTCAACAAAAATCATTTTAGTGACAAATTCCATTTTTATCTTGAAGGCTTCGTTAGTCGATAAAATTGTTACATTTAGAATTTCGAACATTAAAGAGTGATAATGGAGAAACAGATGCGTCCAAAAAGAGGCACTGTATATGGTTTACGTTTTAGGCTGAAGGCATAATCGGGCCATTTATTTTCGAAAATGCAGTTATTCAAGCTTTAATCGTGAATGGTGTTTGCTATTGTGAAATATTAACTAACTGTTTTGTGCCAAAATTAAATAATGTACCAAAAATAATATGGTTCTCGACAGCATGTGGTTTCAACAGGACGGTGCAACATACCATACAACCAGAGAAACTGTTGAATTACCGCACGAATCATACACTGCTCGTGTTACTATACTCGTTTTGGAGATTAGCATTGGTCGCCCAAATCATGTGATTAAACGTCTTCCGACTCTTTTCTTTAGAGGTTTTTTAAAGCCATAAATTGATGTAAACAAACTCACAGCGATTAAAGCCTTAAAAGACAAAATACAACACTGTATAACTGTAAATTCTGCAAAATCTATATGCAACAGTCCTTGAACATTTTATGAAAATAACACGTCTACGCCAGAAAAGCTGAGGCGATCATTTGTCCAATCTTTTATTCTATCCATTATCTTATGGTGTGTACTTCATTATTTAATTAATGTTTGTGGCTTATGCCACAAATACATTATACTATATATAGATACACATTTTATTTAAAACTCGAAACCGGCGTTCGATTGGAACACCCATTATACCTATATAAACTTAGTTTTAAAATCAGGATATCCTAGACGTCCTAAACCAGGGTATTTTGTTTCTATTTTTTTATTGTTTAATTTTTTCTAAGTTGCGGTACGTTTCGTCTGTTTAATTCTGCACATTTGCACAGTTGCACATTTAACTTAAATAATAAAAGTATAAAAATACAATTACATACTTGGTCTATGATATCCTTGATGATTTACAAACTAAGTTTATAAAAAAATTAAAACAAAAATATAGTCTTATGTCGACAATAGACTCACGCGAGAAATCTCGCCGAGAAGTCTTGCCGAGATATTGCGCGAGAACCGAGAAAGTTTCCACATTCATGCTTCTCATGCAACCTTCTCATTTATATTCAACAAAAATGTGATATCGTCCTCTTTTCTCGCCCGAGAAACCCTTTGAAGCAGGAAAAAAACCGACACCGATCGGAGAACAGGCGAGCGCGAGAACGAGACGAAGAGAAACCCATCACATTCACGCTTCTCGGGTGCTCTCGGGAGTTCTCTGCGTGAGTCTGTAATGGGCTTTACACTACTAAAAAAATAGTTTTATAATAGGCATAAAAACAATAATTTTTCGTCCAACTTATTGGCATAGTAGTTAGATTGCTTAGATCTGTTCCGTACATCAGTGGTTCTTGGTTCGATTCCCCTTGAATCCTAGATTACTCTAGAACAGTGATTCTCAACCACTGTGCCGCAAAATTTTAGAAACGCTAACATTATTTATGCTTATATTATGATCAGTGTTGCCAATTTTTGAAAATTTTTAAAAGTATGCCGCAACAGAAAAGAGGTTGAGGATCACTGCTCTATAGTCTAGATAAGCAAACTAGATACATTTTTTTCAGATAATCGATATGGCCTTATAATATGTGAAAACACCGAAAAAATTTCACAGATCACTTAACCGTGTATGTGTGTGTCTTACGTATGTCCTTAAAGAAGCTCAAAAGTTGTATAGAATTCCTATTTTTCCTCGTAGTTTGACTGTCGGATTCTGACTTGTGATCATATTTAAGATTATAACAAATCTATTTAAGTGTTATAATTTAAAATAATAAAACTTAATAATTTAGAAAATATAGGGGCCTACACTTGGCTTGAAAAAATGTTTTTATTTTTATTTTTCGCACAGGTAAAGTTAATCAATACTAAAAACGTAGTTAGGTACATTAAAAGTTGGATGCCAATAAAATTATACTTTAATCATTAACGTAAGTAAGAGTTCTTAATTTAAAATGCTGAGTTACTAAAATGTATTTTTCAGGATTAACTCTCCTCTAGATTAGTTGAGTATTCTTTCCTTATAGTGCTTTCATTAACTTATGCTGTTTGCAAGGATTAATTTGATATTTACGATTACGATTTCTATTGACTCACATAGCCATCAGTGCGTAGAGAAAAGGTGACACTTATGGTTTGTGTCAAGAGTCTAACATCTGAAGGGGCTCTACCCTCCAGCTTTAATACGAAGCTGGAGGAAGCTTCAATACGAAACGTATTATTTCAAATTATAAATTTAAAGTTCTTGGAAAATATATTTAACAACAAAATAAATGTCACGAGTTCGGAAATTTCTCTTGACAGCACCCCACATACCAACATTTTGCAAATGATTTAGAATATTTTATAATTAAGTAAACGTTATTATACCATATCCTAAACAATATTTTTAATATACTTTGTACAATGTAACGTTATGTCGGAATTTATTAGAATAAAATTTAATAAGAGTGAAGAATTTATAATCACGTAAGCGACATAAATTCAAGTTTTCTATATAAACATTATATGTTTGTATTAATAAATTGTTAAAACTATTAGTATTTAAGATTATAACTAACTGTTGATAACAAAACGACTTTTTATAACTATTTCCACAATTTTATTTAAACAAAATATAAAACTTTGCCAGGTTTAAGAGATTCAAAAAATTTAAATTAACTCATAACTTTTTCAATAAATAATTTCCTGTATGATCGAAGAAATGCACGATTGCAGTAATATTAAGCGATCTATTTAAATACTAATGCGGTAACGTGTGTGGTGAACTGCATATGTACCCGGTTTGATAAGTATCTGAGTCAGTAGGGAAGGATGTAACTGGTAAGTTTATTCATTGTTTAAGATAGCGTAAAACACATAGTATAATATATCTATATATTTCACCTCAATAATCAAATTTGATTTTGCTGATTATATTGAATTATAGACCAAGGTAGTTGTGTTTCCCTTATACATCAGAAATTCAGACTCTAACATGTTAATAATCTTTTAATTGGTACCAATTTGATTTACTACCTCAAAGTTATAAATCGATTATATCGTTATGCAGTCAAACGTAAGCTTCCAAAGATAAAATTTGAAATTCAATATACCTGTAATGTCTATAAACTACCAACAAAGTTGGACACTTAATAACCATTTTATACATAATGCATCAAATTTTACAATTTACTTTAACTAAAAAAAATCATGAAATTTGTTTAAGAAAAATTTGATTCATCGTTCAAATATTTTAAGACACAAGACTACTAAAATAGAAATTGTATTTTTAAATTAGTAACGCTGCCCTATTCTTTTTAGACAATAGAAAGGAAAATTAAATAAATCAAAAAGAAATTGTATTTATTGAGTCTAACGTAAATGAATAATCACAAGAAAATTCTGTATTATGCTGCGTAAAACGTCGAAACGGTGTCTCCCTTTTACGCGTGTTACGTCTAACACCTATTCAGAGTGAGCACTGAATCGATGAACAGAATCAAGGGAATATAGCGTAAAAAAAACGTTTACCCTCTGCTATTAAATTATAGAAATGGCACACACAATTCAAACTTAAACGTCATTTGTGAAATTTATTATAACCATACAACCATATATAGAAATAATTTAATATTAAAAGTGATGACGACTGCAAAATATATATTAATACATATAACAATGTTATCCTCAAAAAAGATAGAGGTATTTAAAATCAAATCAATTAAGAGTATATTCAATAAAAGAATTATTATATAAAGTAAAGATTATAAATACTTATTTATTACATATTAAAAAATATAAAAAAATATGTTCATTAACAATTTCAATTCTATTTTCTATCATAGCACTTCACTAAAAAAACGTAACACAATTAATACCTACGGAGGTTTCCTGACCTTATAAAAGGCTGTAAAAATTCCTAATACCGTCTCAATGACAAAAAAATGTAGAAATGTTTCTCTAATTTTTGTTAACTTTTTTACAACTATTCTTTTTATTTAAAATATATTTTATTAATTCATTAAAAAATCAGGAAAATAATTTTGTTTTTAAATTTTTGAACGTTTTCAAAAATTTAATTTAAACAGCTCGTGAATGATTAAAGGTGTCTGTTTTTCATATATCGAGTGTTAATGTTTTCTTAAAAGTATAGTAGGTACTCGTATTGTAACGAACAAAGACAGAGAAAAAGAACAACGATGGAAGATAATGGAACATTCTAGATTTTCTAAGGAAATTCTAACAATGATCTCCAACGATTTGGTAAGTTTTTAGAATATTCACCAATCGAACTCTCTCGAATGTTCGAGAACAGTTTATAGCCTATAAAAGAAAATTTTATTTGAAAAATTATTTTGTGATCAAGGAATTAAAATAAGCAAAGTAGGTTTGGTTTATTAAATCTTTTGTACACTTTCCAGTGAAGGAAAGAACCCTTAACGACTGACTGACAGAACCTCTTTTTGCGATACTACAATTTTTTAGTTTGCAATCGTTTGATGGTTATTTGTTTTTTTGTAAAAATAAAATAAAATTTACCATCTATTTGCGCTGTGATTAAAGCACCTGCTCTCTCCGCTTCATGCGTCAAGTGGTTCTGGGTTCAATCCCCGTCGAATCCTAGACGTAAGATTCTAGACCTAAGAAATAATTGAGCAACAGAAATTCTCGGTGTTTAGACAGTCGTGATATGACCTTAGATGTTAAAGCGACTTGAAACACCAAAAAAAAAAATTGACCTTGGAGTTTTTACTTTTTGCACCTTTAAAATATGGCTGTTTTTATCAAATACAGTTCGATTCGAAATTGTTTGAATGTGAATGATGGTTTATTAGTTATTGTTAATTATATCAATATTTATTTAGTTATAATTAATTTTTTAATATTGTAAAGACAGTAACAATGCTGGTATAAACTACACGCATGCGCAAAGCATTGTAAGTTACGCGGTTCATTTGAATTTCGTTTAAAGACGTTTCAATAATAATAATAATAATAATAATATAAATAAAAAAATCTGTTTCAAACTTCAAACTATGACCTGTGACTGAATGCTTTTAAATCGAGATAATAGTTTCACTTTTATAGAACTATATTAATTTTGTGTGTACGTTTTCTTTCTAAGAACATTTACCTACATTATTCTTTTTTCAAACAATTTTTCCAACTTTTTGTATTTAAAATACTTGATGCTAATATTCTTCAAGCTATCGTTTACTATATATTCTTAAGGACTGGTATTTAATATTTGCATTTAACACTTTCAAGTTCCGGTAGTTGATTTTACGATGTGCAACTTCGTTTTATAATATGAAATAAGTTAACTATTAAAACGAAGTGTAAGCAAACGTAAAAAATGACAACCAAAGTAAATTATCATGTTTCCTTAAAAGTACCTTCGTTACAATTTTAATTAAAAAGTAACAATTCACTTTTTTTTTTCAATAAAATATTTGCATGAAAAAAGTTACGTTTTTTTTAGTTAAGTTAAGTTTTACATTTAATTTATTCAGAATAGTTAATTATGATGAAACAAAATGAAAGAAAGTCGAAAATCTTAATTTTATACAGTATTTCTGGCTTGAGTTCTCTTCATTTATTCTTTTGTAGCTATTTAATTTTATGTTGGCTCCCTTTTTTTGTGAGCTTTTTTCCTACCAAATAAGTAATTGAATATCTACGCGGTTCTACTGTAAATAGAGCAGAATTGGTTCACTTAATGACTATACTTATAAAAAATGTGTATATATCCTCTCAGATAAAACAAAGTTAATTACAACCAAAATGACTCGTTCTTGATTATGATGCTAGTAAAAAATATAATAGGTCACCATTATTTGACAACAATCATTGGCGTTTTACGGAAATTAGTTTTGTTAATGAATGAAAAAAAAAATTGAAATAATTCCTTAAATTAAATGCAAAATTGAACTGAATCAGTGAAATCATATGAATAAGACTCGAATTACTTCCTATAAATTTCTTACACAATTACAACTTTTATGATGGTTTTCTAATTTTTATTAATTCATCTTAAAAATAATATTCTTACGTTTATTTATAGCAAAATTGTTCATTGTAGATTTAAAACGGTTTTAGAAGTGTATCTTATAGTAATTTAATTATAAATATTGCATTTTAGCCGCACCTTTTTACTTATTCATCATATTTTGTTGGCAACATAATACGTAAATAGAATTATAATGAAGACCCTCAAAGATATTAGAATTTGCATAGTTTATATGAAATCAATATTTATATTGAATAAAATATAAACTATAGAACAATTTTATCAAAGAAATTTTTTTTATTATATTATGTATAAAGCTATTTTTTTCGTTGTTTTTTAATATTGATTTTAGGATTTATAAGAACACAAATGATGCCCATTATGTAGCAGCAGTTAGAGTTGAATTTGTTTTTCAACAAAAAGTTTATAATTAATCAAATAAAGATAAAAATAAATCAGACTTTTTGAAGTACGTTTTCTGTAATTATGCAAAGGTTTCAATCCATAGTCGGCAAAAAAAGAATTACACAAGCTAAAAATCAAATCCATCTGAATAGATTTAATACATATACACATAAACATAGAGCATTGTTGTTTCATTAATTACAAAAGTAAACTCACACGCAAGCTTTATAGATCAAAGAAATGTGTTTTACATGAATAAATATGTTCGTCACGCGTTTAAGTCAGACATTTAAATAAAACCAAATTCTTAATAAACTCTTTAGCAAACAATTGGTTAGAATAAAAATGAAAAATTGACATATGATTATGGTTAGAAAAACTAATTAGGTTTGGTGCAATTTTAATAAAAAAACAGATTTGGAATGTTTGAATTTGAAAGGTAATTATAATTAGTATGTACTAAACAGATGAACTTCCATAGCTAATATGAAGTAAGTAAAATCCTTGAAATATTTGCCTTCAGCCCACTCAATAAGGTGTGAGCAAAAAATTAATTTCTCTTGGTTTTCTATTTTGAATGTTAGCAAAATGAAATCACTTTGCATAGTTTTAAATTAAATGATTAGCATATTACTCATGCAACGCTTCCTGTATCAAATAAAACTGCGTTGTATTTGCATAAAAATTTTAGTGCATTTCAATTCAAAAAATTATAAACTCATTTCTTAACATTTTAATATAAAACAAGTAAGATTGTATTTTTGCAAGAAAAATAGAATTTTAATGTAGTTTTAACATCAAGTAAATAAATAAATAAAAATTCTCTTCGCGTTTCGGTATATTGGATGTAATTGAAACGTTCTACAGGTTTCCTTTACTAATTAAAATTAAATAATTGAATTTAAGCGAAACAGAGCTTCGGTATTTATCTTGCAATATAAACATTTGTTGAAAATCTGTAATTAACTATCGAAGGTAATAACAAATTGCTGAGCTTAAAAGTAACTTAAACTTTTAGCTAAATGCGTACAATAATTGTACTTATTATGAAAATGTTTATATTACTTCCATTTATTTAATGAATTTAAGGTTAGTTATGTATCCCTCCCCCACCAAAAAAAGCATTAAATAATGAGAAGCTATAAGTTTTAGGTGGCTAAACAAATTTATTAATCATACTCGTATATTGATTAACTACCGACTATCCATAACTTCGGTCACGGTTTGACAAAAAAGTAGACACAGCCCTGTCCTAAAAACTAATACTCTGTCTATGAAAAGAAAAACTTCTTAAACTGCCCTTCTGAAAAGGATATTTCCTTATAGGATATCAATACAAAACTTTCCAAGGATAACTTTTAAAATAATTTTAACCCTTAAACAAACGAATTTGGAAACAAGTGGAAGTGGAAGAACAAAGTGAAAGGAGTGGCAAGATCCGTAGAACTAGAACAGTCGCCGATGACGTTGGAATTTCCAAGCGACTTTAAATAACCTTAAATAAAAATCTGCGCTTTTTAAAACATTCCAATTTTTCACTTTTGTCATAATCCAAACGGAAAGATTATTAAATTATTTATAAAAAAGTGCCACAGAAGTAATTCGTATCTTCGACAATAAAAGTGCAGTTCTGCCAGTGTTGCATTAACGAAACTTGATATAGCTGGATTTTTTTTAATATACATATTAGATGTTTTCCAAAATAGTTTTTTTTTGTGTTTAAGTCCCTTTCAACAGCCAGGGTCATGTTGCGACTAGTGTTTTCGTTTAAGTCCGAAATAGTTGTTTTCTACCACAGTAGTAATAGTCTAATCAGTCTTCACACTCACAAATACAGTTTTGTGGCATAATATGTATCAGTACACAAAAATATGTAACATTTAATAATGACTGAAGAAGTAGTCAAATTTTTATTTAATAGGCTTAGTATCAAATATTTCTAGTTAAAAACGGGAAAACACATTCGGTATTGAAATATTAAAATATTTATTTTCACATTGTTGCTTCTTTGAGGGAAAGTTTACGAGTAACAGTAAAGTTTCGACTGAGTTAAACAATATTGATCGTTAATTTGCCAAAACTATTCATTGACCGTTTTAGGTCTTTCAATCTCATATAATTGAAAATAAATTAAAAACTAAGGTATGCAAAAAAAAATATTAATAAGTCATATAAAAAAGAAAATTAAAAGAAATCTTCATATTTTATCAAAGGAATATAAACTAAAAGCACTAAATTCTAAATATTTCTATATTTTTCGTTCATATGTAATTAACAAGGATAAATATCAGTACACCGGCCTTAAAAATGTATCAAGATTAAACGATAAAACTCTTTTCATCCGGTTTTTATCTTGACAAAGTTATGTACCTAACATTTTTATAACCCTTCACTAGGAACACGCGAGAGTAATTGCTATAATATGAAATTTTATTCAAAGGATTTTGATAAAGAAATGTTAGTTTTTTATACGTAGCATACCTGTGACCCAATAATAAGTATGAATTAAACGCATACTCAACAACTTTAATTGCAAGTACGTTTTTAAATTCATGAGATATAAAACATTATAATTGAATAGAAAAACTAGCTTTAATTATACAGATAGATTTTGGTATCAGTTAGATTTTTAAGATGCATGCCATAAAATTATAAAACTAGTTACTTACTAATTAAAGTTCTATCTAAATAGTTTTCAATGAAGTTCTTAAATATTTTAACGTAGAGATATTAAAATTTCACCTAAGCTTAATTTACAACCAATTGGGGAGATAGTGATCTCTTTAAAATAAACACTTATTGTAGTTTCCAATTTTAAATCAACGATAACTTTCAAATATTAAGTATTATTTAGTAAGCATTCAAGTTGGTAATAAATTACGAATCAAAATTATTTCAACTCTTTGTGTTCCTAAGACGTATGTATATATTAGCAAACTAGAAAAAAATGTGTCTTTGGAATAAAAAACCTGGTACAACGTTTTAATAAGGCCTCGATAACTCACAATATACATTAGTTAAAAAACAATAAGCAACCTTTCAGTTATGGTGCAATAATTTAATATGAAAATCACTATAAAATCAATTCAGCAGCGTAGTCTTCAATTTACAGTAATTACCCGCAAATAATTTCTTTAAGATGAGTTCAAATTATTAATAAATTAACCTTAATAACTATCGATTACCGATATTGTCTTGTGAGTACATCTTTAAAAAAATTACGTAGCAAGCATTATATTCAAATAAAAAAAATTAAATTTTATTAAATATATAAAGCCTAGCGTTTTTCCATATTTAATTTTTTTTTTTGGGGTAATGAAAGAGCCTCCATTTTTATGTTTGTAATATTCATCAACAGTAAATCTTTTGTCAGATTAATTTTCTAAATTGTCATAAAGAGTTACAAATCTATGTGTACCTACATTTCAAATGCATTTGTATAATGAATTTTTCCCTTTTAAAATTTCAATGTAACATTATTAAAACTTTTTTTTAATTACTAAAGAAAAAGCTTAACGGTTATCCTTTTACGCATTGTTCCATTACAAAAAAGCTTTTGGAATTCCCAAGAATCGTTTCAACATTGTCAATCAGTTACAGTTCATTCTTTCTGTAATCGTCGCCACAAAATTGATTAATTTTTATTTATTTTAGGTGCTGTGATGATACAGAAATTTTTATTAATATAGAAAAACCTATGTGCTTTGACAACATTGAAAGATTCTTCAAAAATATAACAGCAGATATGTATATTTGTAGCTACTATACTCGTATATTAAAAAATAATTTCTTTGATATTAATTAATAAAAATGTTCTGCATTGATGTGATAAAAAAGGGATAGTGAAATATTATTTCATAACTTTTGATTAAATTACTTTATTAGATCCCAGTGAAAATAACAATAAGCTACACAAAAAAAAAATGTAAATTGTAAGGCTTAGTAAAAATTTAAAAAGTATTTATTTTTCGTACATTGCTCTCTAACCCTGATTTTTTTTTAATTAAATAAACTTAGATAAGTTAGTATGATACATGATTCATAATCATCCATACCAGAATACCGACCGCATGTTTAAATTAATAAATAATTAAATATCTGAATTGACGTTTTAATATTCATTTGCAGTCAAGACACGTCTCTTCTGTGGTTAATGGACGTGTTTTATGATTCTTTTAAATTGATAAAATAATCTTCGGTTAAAAACCGACTACCTAAGTGAAACTCTTTTCTTTAGTTTTCTTAACTCTTAAAATTATAATTTTGTTAAAAAAAACTAACAGTTACCAGCCCGCTTCGCTGAACGTAAACGATACTTTATTCTTCTTAATTAGTTGATTTTTTAAAGTAAAATTTTTATTATAATGTAATTGTTTCTTGAAAATTTAAATTTTTTAAGTAAAATAGTTTCTACATATTATTAGTTCGATATTTTATTTTTCAAATTTCAACACAGATTTTAACACAACCAGATTTGTGTTATGAAATTCAGAACTCATGCATCTCAGAAAACCCCTTTAATTTCCGGTTTAGATGAGGAAGAAGTAGAAATAGTATTTTATATGGGAGATTTAAGATTCATCAAGTCAAGTAATTAGACATATAGTTAAAATGAATTTTGCTTGCTATTTTGACTTGGAAATGAAATTAAAACGTATGAAGTTAATACTTTACTAAATTTGTCATTTAAATATTGATTTTTGACTCGAATTTGACTTGATTTCAAGTCAAATATAGGCTAAGTACCTTGACGTCAAGTTTTAAATTTCTGTACTTTAATAGAATTAATAGAATTTTAATTATTTTAAGTATTTTAACAATTAAAATCAAACAATAGGTTACCTTTACCATTACATCATTAATTACAAAAAAAAAAATAAAACTCTTCACATTTTTGCAGTAATTTGACTTGGATATTTTATAGAAATATATTGTTAAATTCATAAAAAGAATACCAAGAACATTGAAAATTTTTTATTTTTCTGTTTTCAATGGGTAGAAAAAAAAGTAGTTGAAATCCCTTGAGATGTATATATCATAAATAAATTCTTCCATTTATCATTTTAGAAATGATTAATGAACGTAATTTTAAAATTTTAGTTAAAATCTTACAAAGCAAATACGAGTACATCTATTATTTGTTGTTTTTTAGTTAATATCAATAGCCATTTAACTTAACAAAATTTTTATGTAAGAAAAATTCTAAATCAATTGTACATAACCGATTGAAACATAATACTATAAACATAATACATATAAAGAATATTTCTATGCAATATTTACACTAACGTGATGTTTTAAATTTACTTCTATTTTCCAGTTGGAAAGAAAATTTAACTCTCAAGGGCATTGAATAGCGGTAATTAGTGTTTTCCTTGGATATAGTGAGAAAATGAAATATCAAAGACCAGAGAAATTAATAGCAGGTTAATTTTTCTATTTATCTACCTCTTGTAACGATGTACTGTCATTTAACGCTATACTTATTAAAAGTGTAATTACACACCGTGGCTGCTTTGATGGGAATTTAGCTGAAATGATAATCTTTTCAATTTTAATACGAAACAATATAAAATCACTTCCTTGTTTCGTTTTAATATTACAAAAAATGAGAGAACTTAGAATTTTATCTATATACGGTTTGGTTTATTAAAAATAGAAACGTATTCTTTCAAATGAAAGAAATTTAAATATATTTTTAGCTTTGATGTTTATTTATTGAATGAATTAATATTTTTACAAAAATGGGATCTTTTATTATAGTTATCACTTGATTATCATTCTAATTTTTATGAAAATATACTTCATTTTAATTTTTAACGTCAATCAAATCAAAAATATTACTAGGACCTTACCGTTTATACAATATATAAAATATATTGTGGTCCTATTTATGCAATATAATTTACTTAAATAAACTATAAACATTTTGAACAAAAATTCAAACTAATTTCTTAACGTATTTCCCAGATACGTATTGTATGCCAATCATCAATGGTCATCAAGTAATATTGGATCGCTCCGTAACTGCACAACTGAATCGTGAATCGTCACATAAATAGAACCCATAAATATATTTTATAAATTGTATAAACTATAACTGTTCAAAATCAGCGAAAAATCTAATTCGATTTTAGGACCTTACCTTATCGAGAAAATCTCTGTAATATATTTTATTTAAAATTTTTATATTAGAAAATTGTATAAGGTAACTAATCAAATTAAAAATAACAATATTTGCAACAGTTGCTCTCTTCGCTTCATGCATCAAGTGGTACTAGGTTCGATCCCGTTGAACCCTACCCCTAAGATAAAATTTACCAACAGAAATTTTCTGTGTTTTGACATGATATAGGTCATGATATGACCTTAGATGTTAAAGCAACTTAAAACACACACAAAAATTTTATGAATACGTTTAACTTGATTTTAATATATTTCCATTCTCTTCTTTTTTTTTAATTTTTGAGCTATATTTTGTTAGGAAATTGATGAAACCCAATAGTTGTTTAATATAATTGGACTTAAGTAGATTATCGTATGCTTATAGTGAGATTTAGATATATGTGGGTGGAGTTTCATTTCTTATATAACATAATAGATGTTTCGTTATAACCGAGTAGGAGTTATTTTAAACAAACTAAATTAATTAAAACGAGAAAGCTCGTAGACAAAAAATTTGTTTGTAGATATTTACATTTTGAGTTCCTGGAAAATTAATAAGAATCTCTATAGGTTTATATGAAATAAATGTTTGAAAATTAATTTTCTTGAGAAATACATCAAGTACATTATTATTTTCCTTTTTTTTTTTCTTGAAGGTAAAGAATTTTAAATATATCTTCAAAGCTTTATCATTGTTTATTATATTTTAAACTTGCCAATTTTTAAATAATGAATTTATAAATTTTGAATTTTATTGCAATCTTTTAGTATATAGTTCTAGATATAGATTATTATAAACGTTTTACGTGGAAGTAGATGTATCAGATAAGATAATTTAAAAACCATGACCTGATATAACAAAAAAAATCAATATATTAATATATAGGTAATTGGATTATTCAGAATTATTAGAATCATTTCTAAATTAAGTGGCAAAAATTATCAATTAATCATTCGATTGATAATAACATGTCAATTATATAAGGTACGTTATTAAACGTATGTATGTCCTTTATTTATCATTTCTTTATATACTTTAAATTTTATGCTAAAAATAGACAAAAGAATTGGAAAAAAAATATAGGTAGTGGCTATTAAAGTAATGATTGCATGTCCAAGGTTAAATAACTAACGGAAGCCAAATACAAGGCAAAAAAAAGAAATAATGCAGAAGCCTATTTTTACTAGATACGATAAGCTGCGACGAACTAGAAAAGACAATTAGATTAACCCATATAAGTACACGGAGTAAGGTAATACGATGTTATAAAATATATACCTACTAATAACTTTAAAACTTATTTCTAGAAAAGTGTCATTATTAAAGCTTGAAAACGTTTATGTTCAAACCATGTATTATCGCTATTGTCAATCAGACAATAAGATTGGTAGGTACCTACTCTATAGTCTATATCTAGGTATATCATTTGATATTAAATATTTACATAACAATTACTGGTTTTATCATAAAATGACAGCTATTTTATTTAATTGATTTGATCATTTTTTATTAATTTAAGTTCAATTTTTTAAAAACACTAGATAGTTCCGTACATACAACTTTAATATTTTAACAGGTAGGTACTTACTAATTATACGTACTTCTTTACGTACCTACTTATTATTACTTACTAACTTTCAATTTTACATCATACAACGGATACCGGATCATATGGATTAAAATATTTTCTTGGTTACGTAAAATTCATATGCAAGATAAAGGCCGTTTTCCAATTATCGCATTTAGCATAAAATCTGACATTATTTTTAGCATCTAGTGTTCCAACTACATATGTGCATTACACTTTAGAGTTTAGAGCGAGAGCCGAAATAGCATTGCTTACGAATGTAATGCGCTAGTGGTACCAACAAGCTAACATAAAAATATGAGTTGGCATTATTGAAGTGTATTTGCCATGTCATTATTGGTCATTATAACGTCATTATCATTTGGATAGGATGATTCCATTAAAAAAGAAATAATTTTTTATAACTCATCTTGAAACTTGATATAAAAAACTTAAGAATTAATTTATATGTACAATTTGTAAACAATGTGATTACAAAGTGCTTAGGTTACTAACCTGGCTAAACCTAGAAAATTTTCTTCAAAACCTTAAGTGAAACGCACTCTACTGTAGCATCTACGAACTAATCTATTCCAATTAAACATCAAAATTATGTGGCGGTATGGGGCACATAACAGTATAATGCCATGTAATTGGAAAATGGCCAGAGTTGTTCGTTGTTACTTGCACGTTATAGTTATGGCATCTTATAGTGCAGATTTTGTTTTAAAAAAGGAAAAATGTAAACAAGGGCATTTTATAAAACTATTTTAATAATTTCATTGTAAATACTTCATTTAAAAAAATCTAGTCTGATTGTGTTAATATAAGAAATAATATTTTTTTAATTTATTATTCTTTATGTTTAGTTGCATATAAGTAGAATGCCCTATAGATATTCAATTAACAAGGCAATAAGTTGAAAAAATGAATAAATTGAATAGAAAAATTAAAAACCGTATCTATTGCTATTATTATATTAAACTAATAACATTTATGCAATCATTTGCAAATGAAATTAAAATTAAATAAATAGCGATAAAACGTTGCAGTTAACATGTTTTTTATATTTCCTATATAGAATAGTAGATCTCTGATTAATTTTTAAAATATTCAGGAAACAATCATTGATTTAAGAACACATTCGTTGAATATGGCATGTATATTGTATATACATTTAATAGTCTCAATGAATATTCAAGTATCTTAGAGATTGGCATTTTCTTTTGGTGGTGGCAAAGAAACTAACGTTTTCCTTATGGGGTCCTTAATACTTGATTTGCAGTTATTAAACTAGTGCAAACGATGCATTTTTTTGTAACTGCTCTTGGTTTAAGAGTTTCAATAATACCTTTTGTTTTATTTTTTTTCAACACATGACATGTTGTGTTACCAGATATTCACTTTTTGACTTGATTTTTAAGCTACTTGAATTGATTACGAAGCTTTTTGACTGAAATTTGACTTGAAATCAGAACTAGCTTAAGTCAGATGTAAATTTTTAAGTATCAAGCCAAGTTAAACATCGCCTTCGTTAACTTTGTTAATAATTTCATTTTAAAGTCTTCATATCAAACTCAATTAATTTCAGAACATACGTCTAGTTACTTGACTTTAAAACTGCATATGTTCTACATAGTTGAAAAACAATGTTTAAATATTCAATCAGCATCATCACTTGGAGCTTATTAAGGCTAACGCAAGAATCTTTGGAAAATTAAAGTCTTTTGGGGAAATTTTTTCTCCGGTATAACGAAACATCACTTATGTAGATACACAAAACAAACCATTAATATTCCTTTTTTAAGTGCGTTTTTATATATCATGACGTTGAACATAGCAGATAGTTATGTTGATTTGGAGCAGAAAACAATAATTTTTAGAAATAAAACTAGTGTGGTCGGGGTACCCCCACTAAGGAACTAAGTTCTTGACGCTATTTTTTCAACTCTAAACGTGATTTAATATGTTGATTTCTATTGGTTATATCAATGTATTTTGTATTTTATAATGTGTTTTTCGTAACGCCAAAATGCGTTATCCTCTTTCGTTCAACTCCGACTAATTATACTCTCTCTCTTATGCGTTTTGTTATGTTATGGTTCCTGACAGTTTACTCTAAACACAGTAAAAGAACTTTGTTCCAAAAAAAAAGAGATCCTTCAAAAGTCTCATATTGTAGTCAATTAAAACAGTATATGTATCAAGTTTAAATAAAACAATAACCGTGATAAACGTTACCAAAATTCATTTTTTCCTGATGAAATGAAAAAAATGCATACAAATCAATTACATCAGTACATGCAAACGTAATTCCGGCTAGTATCTTATAGTTAGAAATAATTACAACATTATTTAATGTTTCGTGGTTATTGCAATTCAATATATTTTACGAGTAATTTGCAACAGCAAATTTTCAGTCACAATAGTATTACGATGGCATGGCAAATTATCTTCCAAAGATACGCTTCAATAATGTAATGAAGCATTGAGACAAATAGAAAAACTATATGCATCTAGAAGAAAGTTCCATTGAATTCGTGCAACTGGCTTACATAAGCATGCGAAATTTAAGATTAATTGCACACTTGAAGTGGGTCAAATTTAACTTGAAAGATCAAAACTCTATGGATTGATGAAACCTAATGGAAATTTACTTCAAGTGGTAGGTTTTATTAATAAATTATAATTGTGAAAAATGGAGAACTGCTGTTATTTCAGTGACTTATTAGATTACCCTCTAACCTTGACCAGGTATGCAATAATTCTTAAAACTTCTTTGTAACCTTCAGTTATGTTCAATAACTGTGACGTCTAGTATAATAATGTCAATAATACTACAAATTATTTACATATTCATCGTTTTAAAAATGGAATCAGGATATTAAAGTGACCAGACAGACATTCAAAAGTGTACCGAGTTATTATCTACAATGCTTAGATTGTAAAACATTCTTCTGCAAATCATCAAGTATCCACTTACCTTTATTTTTATTACTATGAGTAGGTTTACTAATTGTAACTGTAAGTACAAGTTTTGAGAAATTGAATTAAATATGATCAATTATAAACATGCACAATGCACATAAAGTCATGCAATTTTTTTCTATATGTATGGAACTATCAAAATAAATTATACCAATAAAATCCCTTAACAAAGATTTCTTCTTAATAGTTAATTAATTTACAGGAAATTATTTTCCAATTTTAAGATAAAATAATCTTACGTAAATCGTTTTGATGTTTGTTTATTGGAAAAATCGATTTTATTTATTTTCATGTATTTTGTATTTATTTTCATTAATATAGTTTTAGTACAACACATATCAAAGCATTTATTTCTTAAAGCAATATATAACTACATGTTATATCTCACAGTATAGTTAAGATAAACTTTACCTACGCGAACTTTTTGAATACGACAGAATAGTTTAAAGTTGGTCGTTGTCTTTAATCACCATAAAAACTCATTTCATTTCTTTTCTCATATCAGATATAAAATGTAACTCGGTAGAAGTTCTATAGTTTTCTTTTTTATGAATAAGGCATTTGACAAATCTAAACCTCTGTTGAACTGAAAGCGTACAACTCAAAAGAATTCCGATTTATAAAACCTGTTAATAGTTCATAATTACTACATCTCTATGCAAATTAATCAACCGTTTAAATTTATCTAATTAATTCCAGATTCTAACAATACAAGTTATAAGTAACATTTATGAAACCGCAATGTAGTGCAAAATTGATTCAATCGTTAAGAATTTTCTTCGAACTTTTCTGTTTCAAATGAGAATTAAAAGAAGAATAATAATAAAAGTTCAATAAGTTGTAGCGAATCATCCATCAACAACAGTTATCCACTACTTTCTTTTCCGATGCACTTAACAATAAACTTTACATGAAGTTTATACGACTTTGGCATCCCATAATTTCACTTAATTGAAGTTTGTAAGGATAGACAAACTTTAAAAATTGGATAAAAATAAAAAAGACTCACAGTCAACATTTTGTTAGACAAATACTATTTGTCTTACAGAAAGTTAATTTCAATCATACGATACACTCAAAAAACATTCTTTAACGTCAAAGAGCCAGACTTTAAATCATTTTTTTCTTTACAATTGCATCAGAAAAGTACACTAAAAATTAAAGTGATTTATCTTTTTTATCATTGTCGCATTTGTCAACAAACGGAATTGAGTATTTAGATCATTTAGAACGTTTAAATATAGCGGGAAATGTGAAGCAGTGTATCATTAGCGTCATTAAAATCAAGTTTAAGAATCGAGTCTAATTTAGGTTAATGTTTAGACAAGAGTATAGACTATAGAACATCAAGAAAGTGAATGTTATTCTAGAATTTTTTTTCCTGGGGTTAACTATTACATAATGTCTATAGGTGTAATGTAGAAAGGAAGCACGGTATGTAATGCTTTATAGCTTAACATTGTTTCAAACGTGTGTGTTAACTTACTCAGATTCGTTGTTTTCGAAAACCAGCTCGTCGTGAACTGCTTCGTAATCCTTTCCGCATTTTGCCGTCCCATCTTCCGTCCAATATGGTATTACAACACGACCCCTAGCACCCGAATACCTCACCACTTTCAATTCAAACGTGCCAATACTTTCAACGATTTCAAAGTCTTTGGCTCCAAAACCGAAAATGCCTCCGTGATCGTCATCCAAAATCATAACCGTAGCCAACATAGGCGATGCAAGCTGTGCAGGAGGTTGAACATTCATTAGTCGCACATAAAAATGTTCGTCTTGCTCAAACACATCGTCATCAATCACTTCCAGTTTGAATTTCTTCTCAGTTTCACCTCTGTTAAATACGAGTGTGCCTTTTTTCCCGACGTAATCACTGCCCGCTTCAGCACTTCCATCCTCAGTGGCAAAATCAACGCTGCATGGTTTCGATATATCGCCGGTGCGGACAACCCGAATTTCGAACTCTCCACAATTCTCCATGACAGTATAATGTCCGGGCTCGAAAAATACTTTGCATATGCCGCCATCGTTGGCGTCTTCAGTTTCCGTGTCAGTACGCTGTAATTCCGCTTTCACTTCACTCAAATCACTTTGGGCTCGTTCCGATATTTTTCGCATAATATTTCCACTTCCCATCATTTTACGAGTGGCTTGAATGCGATAAAATGCACGGGACTTGGGGCCTTTATTTAATACAATTTCATGCGCCATATATTCCAATTGTTCGAGATCGTAAGCGGGGTATTTTTTTCGTAAGTCTTTCAATGTTTGAATGTAGTCCTTGCGAGATTCTTCAAATTCTTTCATTTCATCACTGATAGCGCTTTCTTCGAGAATTTTCAAGCCGCCGTCTTTTAATTCCATCTCAATAGAAGAATCACCCTCTACTTGAACAATAACGCCTCGTTTGTTCATACGGTAATTTTTGTTCAAGTATTTGTAAATGAGTAAGCGTCGGTCAGCTACATATGCAGTTAATACGGTTGTTGGAAAGAAGGAAAATGTAAGAATGCCTTCCCATACTTCAACTTCTCCTGGAGAAATTACTGCAAGTATCAGGTAGAGCCAGACATATGCAAATACAGACCAAGCAGCTGTGACAAAGAATACACGTAAATGCTTAATTTTTCTGACTTCACCGTTTGGAATTACCAACACGCAAATGGCAATAATGACAAACAAATTGTATGCAGCCGAGCCGACAATTGTTCCCGGGCCCAAGTCACCGGCTTGGAAACTTTTTGCATATATTTCAATAATTGATAGAAGAATTTCTGGAGCACTCGAACCTAATGCCATCAGCGTCAAATTGGCAACGGTTTCATTCCACACGCGAACGACGATAATCTGTGTTTCACCATTGTGTTTCTTCACTTTAAGTTCACGTTCCTGTGATGTAATTACTTCAATAGCAGCCATGAAACGGTCAGAAATAATTGAAACGCCAATGAAAAGGTAGAGCAGCAAGAAGAAATACACAAGACCACGACCAACTATTTCGAGGGTTGAGAGGTCATCGTAGGGACGCCAACAAGGGATCACCAGCCCATCTTCACATATAACTCTGCTTGAGGTTGTATTATTCTCGGCACCCTCCACATAACACAACGAGCCACACGCAACAAGCCAAAAAATCCAAAGTAATTTTGCCATTTTAATATCGTATGTAAATATACAGCCTAAAGCGGAAGATTCGAAGACAAAGAGTATATGGAAGATTTCAATAGAGACAACAAAAGAGTATTAGCAGTTTTTTTCTTAAGAACTCTTTGATGTTAAATTTTTTTTAATAAGAAACATTCTTTAAATTTTGAGCAGAATTTTTATTGAAGCGCACACTTTAATAGGAAAACTTTGTATATGGTTGTCGAAAATTTACATCCGAGCAAAACATATTAAAAACAATGAGTATTAAATAAGTTGAGGATGAAAGTTAGTTCTTAGATAGTTGAAATGGTTTTTTGCATCGTCAAGTTTTCAATAAAATTTTTCAAATTTCGATCGTTGTTTGACAGAGAATTTATAATACAATATTTTACAATCATCGCTTTTATACATATTTTATATGCGATAGTTTCGAACCCGAGAAAATTTCACAGTCTCACACATAAACAAAAGCGTTGTATGTTGAACGGATGTTTGTGTTGGTATGTATTTCAGACGACGTTCAGACGGGCGGCGAAGAAGCATCAGACACGAACCGTGATTAAAGCACGACTACTGAACAAGTAAAGGCGTAGCGGCGGAGGCTCGCCCCAAAACCACGCATATCTTACGCGCATGACTCACACACACAGTTTTTCTAGTAGTCCGCTCGTAGATTTGTAATCGCACGACGACAACGAAAGCTTCCAAGGCGTCGCTCTTCGCCGTCGTTATCAATGTCGCTCCGAAGATTATTTTTATTTTTGGATTATCTCAGTCACATTCACGCAGCCAGCAGCAGCCAGCTAAACGACCAGAAACGGCCAGAATTGCACTACGTCAAAAGCGACCATCATTTTCATATAATATTATCCACTCACATTTTACGTGTGGCCTTTATTCAAACGTAATTCAAACCGTTTTCACGTATATTTTCACGAGTTTCACGCGCGTATCAACACGCTACAAAAGAAAATTGGGATAATTCTGTTGCAAAAACGACATCGCCATATGCCAAGCATACGCCAAGTTCGTAACAAAGCCAATCGCTTAAGCGCAGACCAAATTGATTGCCAATCAGTAATAATTAGGATTTCATTGATGTCATCGGTGGTTATATGAATTTTATTTCTCACCGTTATCATAACGTTCATATTAAATACGTCAAACAGTAAAATTAGACCTTGACCTATTTGTGCTCTGATGAACACTCACTATTGTTATAATTAAGCTTTGAAACCTTAATTTATATCGCTTTATTTACTTGTTATGCTACATTTAGAATGTAACTCATCAGACAAAAACGATACATTCAACCTTTAGGCTCTTACCTATAATTTATAAGCGACTTATTAATTTTACAATTGACATTTAAGCCACTTTCTATGTCTGTAAAGATATAGTGTTAATACTATGTCTATACATTTAAGCGCGGATTTATTTAATTTTTTTTATATTTTTTACTAGCTCAATTGAGAATTTGATTTTTTTAAATTATAAAATGATTCACCACCAAAACATCTCTAAAATAATAACCTTGATAATAGAGCCTATGAAAAAATTACCGTTAAATTTCACAGCAATTTTAATTAACAATGAAGCATTTAATAGTTGATTCTATTATGACGTATAGTTTATGTTTTTAATATAAACTTGTTCCAAGATATATCAATAATATAAACGCATAAAATGATAACTTAAATTTCTTATAAAAAAGTTTTCTTTTTCAAAAAGTTACTGTTAAAATAATACATATTTAACGCACATATGAATAAGAATTAAAAATTACACCACCACACAAAAAATAAAAAGTATCTGGCGCAAAGATGGAATGGTACCCAGTGTATTTTTTCACGTTGGAAACAAATCCGTGGTAAGTTTTTCTCCAACACCTTTTAATATTCAGAAAATCGATTTTATTTCTCAAAAATTATAAATTTACAGTTACGAGGTTTACCCTGAAAGGGAACGATATCGCATCCCTGAGTCAGATACTTTTATTTGTGACAGTGAATTTTTTCCCCGATTTTCTGAAAACTGAAGAGTATACTGGAAGAATAGTAATCACGAATTAGTGGTTAGCGTGGAAAAATAAACCAGAAACCATACATCGCATCTCGCTACGTGAGAGTTTCATTATCTCATTGCTTTTCAAATATTATTCGAAGTCAAATACGGCTATCTATATATATGAGAAAATTTAAAAACTGCAGAATCTAGGCTCAATCTAGGATTTGCGACATCTTACCAAAAGCATTTTTTGCGAAAGACGGTAAGTCAACTCAAAGTTATTTAATGGACGGTAAGAGGTTTCTCGTTGCTTGCCTCCTAATAAAATATTTGATAGTTACTCAATTAAATGTAGCTTAGCATGTCCAAAAAGACATTATTAGAAAATTTAAAATAATCATTTTGAATCAGATTTGATCTCAAATGTTGCATCTAAAAACAACTATTAATTAGCTATCAATTTACAAGAAAATCAACTATCAAGAGAATCTTAGAATATACCTAACTTCAGTTTTAAGTCTGATTAAGTTTTCTGATTAGTTATAAATAGTTGAAAAAGATTTTCTCGCTATAAATTAACAATTAAGTTAAAAGATACAAAATTAGCTTTTTCAAAGAGAAGTTACTTCCAAGTGAAGTAGCTTCAAAGAACGGGCTTTAAATATTATACAAGATATGCAATTTTAAAACTCGAGCCAACCTTCGGAAATACGAAAAAAAAATTAACAAAATGTTCCAAAACTTGCTACTTATAGTGCATTTAAATATATCAACCTAAGCTTGCAAGAGTGAATCCCGAGTTTACGACACAATGAAATATCTCCTCCCACCCCTTCTTTATCAGAAAAATATTTTGATTTCTCTATATATAAATTTTGAGCAAGCGACATACTCAAGTCAATTTATATTGGCTTCTTCACACACCGGATCCACAACAAAAAAACAAACAAGTACATCCTGTAATTCTACTACTTAAGCACTACTATAGCAAAAAAAACTTGTTCAAAAATCGACAGTTTGAATATTACACATTCAAATATTGGTGCCGATTTAAAGTTTCTTCTCGAATAAGATTTTTCTTCAAAATATAATTAGTTCACAATGTTATGAAGTAGCAAAATTTGGTAAAGCCACTACAATCGAAAACTATTTTATTTTCATTTTTGTTAAACCCTTTTATACAATTTTAACGTATTTACTTGCGTTAAAATTATTTCAAAAATCTACCTACATCTTTTACTGACTAATTATTTGTAAATTTAAATTACTTAGTTTAAGAAATAAAAAAAGATTTAATTAAAATTAAAAATTCAATTTCTTATTTAGTTTATAGGATTATTTATGTTACTTATTTTCACTTATTATGAAAAAAATCCTTAAAGCCATGTAGTTCTATAATGTTAACGTCTACATAATATACAATATGTACCACCTACACGTATATAAACGTCTACATCTGCAATTCTCGTGAGTGTTTTTTGTAGTGTGATTTTGCCACAAACAAATTATTTCCGTATAATTTCATCAAGTAAGCCTCGACAAGTGCATACTTTTCATTAACTTGATATCTTAAGAGCAGTGAGTGCTCCTATTATTTCAATTATACACTTGTAGCTATTAAAACAACACACATGCAAACACAAAGAGCAATACTATTTTTATAAATCCAAAATATTATGTTCCAATGGTACTTCAAACAAATTCAAGGGCAGAAGGTCGATGTACGCTTCCGTTAATATTTCATTGTGTCTTTTTTACGAAGTGAATTTATGGAAAAGCCAGATTGGATTTTTTTTATTTCCCATTTGTAAGACTCGGGGGCACGCATTGTTTGATATTTAAAACGAATTAGTTAGCTGGAAATGAGTGGGAGAATAACTCATTTTCAACAAATTGAAAAAATTACTAAAAAATGGATAGTAGGTACACTAATAGCGCGGATAAAACCAAAAAAAATCGTATGAAAAACGATTTAACGATTATCTTTTTAAAATATATCTGATTTCATTTTCAAAGAAAAAAGTTGGAATTAATTAGATGGGTTCAAATAAATAAAATCCACTTAAGTTATCATTGTTAAAAATAGAACATTACAGTTAAAAAATTAAACAATTACGTGACAAAAAAAGAATCAACAAATCTTATTTTATTGTAACTTTATATTATTAGACAGTCTGCAAAATAATTCTTCCAAATTAATAAATCAATATTGAATATTAAAAACACATTATTTAGCTTTTGCAAATTTATTTCTCGTCTAGTTACATTATAAATGAAGTACCGAATAACGTATTTAAATTGTATCTACGCTTACGATTAAATATATACCTACATATTACATAGATATAATTAAATTTTACTTAATAATCTAAAAATACTTTTTTTCTAGCTTTCGTAGCAATTAAAAAGTAGAAAATCAATTTAAACTTACTTAAAAATAATTTTATAAATCCAACTAAAAATAATATTTCAGGGAAGAATATTTCACGTTTAATTAACTTTTAAAATATTCTCAAGTGATTAAAAAGTAGTTAAATCTTTTACTTGCTTTGAGAATGTATCTTACTGAGTTTGTGAAAACCTGATTTTACAGCGTTTGGTTAAAAATAAAAATGTTCGCATTTAATGTCCTATTACACAATTATGCAGTTGCGTCATTTCTTAAGTTTCCTTTATAAATGGAGGTGTTAGATATTTATATAGAAACTGAAATCACGTTTCATATATTCAATATTTCATTCCTATTATTGAAATATTGAAAGTTGCAAAAATATTGTAAGGGTATATATTCCTATATTGGGAGTTTTATTTGAGATGTTATGGTTTTTGAATACATTATTGAAAGAATAACAAAAGGTAGAATAAACTTCTATTCAAGCAGAGAAAATAAACTTCTTGTATTATAATTTTCAAATATATTTTATAAGAGAGAATTATTTATATTCAATAAGGTAAATTAATTTTGAAAAAATTATCTATTCAAGTTTATATTTCATAGAAAATGTATTTTTCTTAAATTGTGTGCTCCACAGAACCCTGGGGCTTCGCATGGTCTCTGGCGTAATTAAATCAACCTCCCATTTAAGAGATACATAATCGCATGAAATATGTCGAAAAAAACATTTTTAAAATGTAACCAAGAAAATAAACTAAGTACCCATGTATAAATATAGGTAGTTACAAAAATTAAAAATTTTCTTTAAATTTTTAAAAAGTGTTTCCCACTCTTAAATGAACGAAATAATAAACTTCAAAAGTTCTTTAAATTTACATAAAAACTGATAATTACATAAAGAATTTTGAAAAAACTTGATATTTTGAGAAAAATAACAAATTCAAAATTTTTAAACCCTTTTTGGAACTACGTAGGAGTAGAGTTTCGAAAAATCTTTCATTAATAGGAACCACTAAGGAATAACACTTTTGTATATATTTTATATTATATAAGTATAATAGACATGGTAAACTCAAATAGCCTTCTTCATTTTTTTTTCTTTCACAGAGCTTTTATTAAAAACTAATACAAAAAGTGAAATAAAAATACAACCCTGAAAACAGAGAAAGAAGATAGAAAATAGAAAATAGAGACATGTGATAAACAATTTTTTTGACTTTTTCAAAGTTAAATAATTGCTAAGTAATTTCTTTTAAAAGTTGGTAGCTAAGAAATTTATTTTTTAACTTCCTTTTTACTCACATAGGATTGGAGTTCCAACCAACCTCATCTTCGAATCAAAATTTTATTCGTATTATAATTATGCAAAAACCAGGATCGTTACTTTAGCCGTTTTCCAGTTCTGATGATAAGCCAAGCCCTTCAAGTCTTCATTTGTATATAATAGATTAACTATGGGTACGTTAAAATATAGGTAGCAAACAATAAAAACGTATTTGACACTATACAAAGAAACTTTGCAAAGATTTTCAGACCTCATAACGTGTTATAAACATTGTCAATGTTTTTCTTCTTCCATTAAACACGTATGCAAAGGCTAAACTTTTGCTAATATAAAAAGCATAGTATAAAAACCTAATTTTGTTTTGTATGTTTCAATAATTAGGTATGGACTTTAAAGATATAGCTAGCTTTTAAAAATTTTAATTAAGTATTTATTACTAATTTTAAACGTTTAAATAAAAGTGACCTAATGTGAAAGACAACTAAGACTGCAATTTAACAAAAACAACAGACGCAAATAACCGTGTAGTTGAGCGTCTTTAAATAGATTAAATTTAAAAAAAAAATGCTTGAAAAAAATATAAAGTAAAACATTTTAAAGTTTAAAGTTTTAAATAAGCCATTACTTAAACTGCTACACATTATTAAGCTATATAGGTACTCCGCGATAATAAAAACATTTTCGTTAGTTTAAAGGGGAATCGATACATTAATTTGATAAGTATCCTATTTATCATTATATAATTTTAAGGAGTAAAGATTGGTCTAGATTTTGTTTATTTTATGGCGCCAATTATTATATATATAAATTTGAGAGTTGTTAAAAAGTAACGCAGTTTTATATTGAATCAATAAATAAACTTTAAAGTGTATTACGAACGGATTATCAAAAAATAATTACATATGTTGATTACCAATTGTTTTTAAATCAATCAACCTAAAATGCTGATAACTTTACTTATTTACCTAAAATCTTATTAAAAGTATTTTTTACGATACGCTTTTTACTAATTTCTTATTACATAAAGCAATTAGGGATTTATGAAAAAAGTTATTTTATTTGTTTAATAAAACAAAAAGTTTGTCTGTGAGTTTTCTTTCGTGTAGATTTTATTATCGTTACTATTGTAAAAGTGCAGTTCATTGGCATCGACTTCAATTCTCTTGTTCTTGTAATGATAGTTATTGATTGTTACTAGCATCTGATAATTGTATTTGGCCTTTAACTTTTTACTTATCTTGCACATAGAAAATAATGTAGAATGTAGAATAATAGAGCATAATAAAACAGTTTGCACAAACTCAATTTTACTGGAATTAAAAAACTTCTATTATAGTTCTTCTATTTTCCTTATTCTCATTTTGAAAATTGTTTTTTTTTACTATGATAATTATATTCTCATTTAAACTGACATGATTAATGAAGTTATATGAAATAGTAACTATTTTTTTTTAAGTTTACTACTGGAAAAAATGTAGTCTAAAATAAAATATATATACAAACTTTGGTTATAGCTTCTAAACATTTTATAAGCTTAATAAATATCAAAATGTTTAAAAGTTTAAAAGTTTTAGATACATATTTAAAAATTCATTTAATTTACATGATGGTGTACTAAGTAGCACATAGTACTTCGACGATGGTTTTTAATTGGAACTACGATGATGCATGCGTTACTTCATGAAATATATAACAAGAATACTCACTAACGACCTTTGAAAAATTTAAATATGAATATGTTTTAAAGAGCCATTTTTGACTTGACTTTTTTCATAAAACCTTTTACTCTAACGATTTATATGTCGTATGAAATATTTTGTCAAAGCAAATTTTTAATTTTTCGTTAAAATTATAAACAATTAATTTCAATTTTGTGTTCTTATTAAAAATGTCTATTACACTAATTGTATCAAAATTTTCGATTGGTTTAAATTATATGTATGACTTATAGTTACTTATAGTGTATAGTGTATAGTTAATATAGTTACTTCATTTGTTATGACCTCATGCTTCCGTAAGTATAATTACCATAATTTTCAAATACCATATTATAATCTATGCTCACTATAATAATTTCTTAGTCGTTTTTTCAGTCTGGTAGTATGACTACATTTTGAGGATTGTTTTTAATATAATGTATTTATAGATTAAAATTCAATGACTCATGTAAAGGCTTTTTTTTTAGAGTTACACAACTTTAAATTAAAATAAAACAAAGAAAAATATTTTTAATATCAATTAAACTGACTTAATTGGATAGATAATTTTATGGCATTAATGTTTAAATATGATTTAGGGCATGGGTCCTACGACTGGCATAAAATAGACGAAGTACACGATTAGTTTGACGAACAAAAACATTATTTTGAAAAAAAATTCAACAACTTGCAAGTGTTGCTCTGATGTAAGTCTATCCATAATGAAATGCCAAACCAAACTAAACAAAAAGCAACTAAGTATATTAGCTGTTAAATCGGTTGTCAAATAAAGCAGTGTTACTAACTCAAAGTTGTGAACTTCTAAAAAACCATCTTTACTTATTACATTATTTTTATTAGAAATAGTTTTATTTTAGTTTTAACATAATATTTTTTTAAAAACACTATTTCTCAAAATATTCACATTATTAGTTTAAATATGTCCTAATTCTTTTAGTGTTCTGGGGGGCTTTTTTTATTTTTCATGTGTTTCTCTTGTATTTGAAAAAAATAAAAGTATATGAAAAAATAATACCATACAACAAACTCTTAATTGTAAATCTAAAGTCTAGACTCACGATAATTACTAAGATTTCTTATAAAAATAGCTTTTTTTATTGAAAAATGTTTTGTTCGTTAAAAAAAAAACTTTATTCAATCAAAATAAAAATAATATATTTATACCTACTCTTATTGATACGCTAAATCCTATTTTGTACAGAAATTTTTAAAAAGCATAATGTTTAAAGGGTAACAGTTTTACATAACAATTCTTACATAAGTAATTACATAAATCTGATTTTTTTAAAGTTAGGTAGAAATATCTCAAGGCTGCAATGTCCCTAATTAAGAGAGTTATTTTTATCTTTAATAATTTATGAGAAATTCAATTGTCTTTTGCAAAGTCTAATTTTTCATCAAAAGTAAAGTGAAGCAAAGCACGTTATTCGTCTATTTTTATCAGTTCTTAATAAAATTGGCAGACACCGATCTTTTTCAGTCGACAAAATTGGATTTTATTAATAATCAAGCAATGTTATTGACTACTTTCCCGGGAACTATATGGATACCATTTAGATAACTTCTTTTTTTTTTTCATAATATTGTATAATTATCTACCTTCCTTGAAAGTTAATTTTATACTCAGTTTTTTTTTATTAAAAATATTATACATTTCAATGTTGTTTTAATCAATGTACCTATTCCTTTACATATTATAATAAAACGGTTACTTTGAACTCTGCATTTACTTTGTAAAATTCTTCTCATTTTAAAGCTTTTAAAAATGTTATAAAATGAAAAAAAATATCTTTTGTTCTCAGCGTTTATTAAAGTTTTACTTTGCACCATTTTTAAATATTCTTAATCTCTAAAATGTGTAAAATGATTTCTTTTTATGATTTTACCCTTAAAAGTATTGTCATGTATCTATATACACTTTATTAATTTTGAATTAATAGAATAACTTTGTACCAACATTAATAATTGTTCTCTTTTTTCAAAAAACAAATAAATCATGATTATTTCATTGATTTTCTAAATTTTAAAACACCTATACAAAATGAATAACGTTTCTGTTGAATACAAAACGTATTGAATAGAACATAAAATCGAAACAAAAGTGAAAGTTTTATTTATTGTTCCTAAAAAGTATTCCCAAGAGAGCCACCACAAGCGGATTACACTTTTATCCCTAACAATTTTCAAATGAAGTAAACTTGTAAAAGCTAAGATAAAGAAATAAGTACACAATATAAAATCAGTATTATACCTACCCACTATATGTGTTGATCAATATTGCTGCAGATGTAAGAGTATTTTCAATAACAAAATAACGGTAAACTCACGGTAGGAAGGTATGTACTTCGATTGCAATATTTGCAAAACGGTTTTTTACTTAGGTTAGTACACTAAATTTGTTTAAAGGTTTGGAAAATAAAACCCAAAATCTAATCTCGAGCTTTTAAAACTGGTATTAACTCAGCCTTTCCGTAACATATTTCAAACGTTAAATTTTAGATATTTTTGAAGTATGTACATTCACTACCTACCTAGTTTCAAAGATAGAGGTTTAAAAGAGAATGATTCTATTTTTTTAATTCTATTTTTGGAATGCATTTTAAAAATATAACAAAAATATTTGAGATCTTTATCCAGATCTTTATTACATATATTTCACAAATACAATTCACAAAAATTCACAAAACAAGTTATGAATTTAAGCAAAATTAAATGTAAAAATTCACAAACCGAAAAATCCAAATTGTTAATTTTGTATCTCCAGATACGTATTTCAAACGCCATGCGTTCGTCATCAGTGGATCAAATTGAAGTGTCTTCGAGAACAATTTCGTGCTGATTCACCTGAAATTGTTCTCGAAGACACTTCAATTTGATCCACTGATGACGAACGCATGGCGTTTGAAATACGTATCTGGAGATACAAAATTAACAATTTGGATTTTTCGGTTTGTGAATTTTTACATTTAATTTTGCTTAAATTCATAACTTGTTTTGTGAATTTTTGTGAATTGTATTTGTGAAATATAATAATTAAGTCCAAAGTCAGCGAAATTTAATTTTTTTTTTTTTATTTATTACATAATTCTGCCAAACTATATAAATAAGGGACTTACTTTCAAATATATCCCAAAGAATTGGTTCGGGAAAAACAGACACCCAACCAGACACGCGAGAGATCTAAAAAGGGTTTCGTTTCTTGTTTTTGACGTATAAACCCCAAAAAGAATTAATATCTAGAAGAATAATTAAAAGAAACTTTTTTAATTAGAAATACTTAAGTAATGACATTTACTTTGAGTAGTAAGAAATATTTGAAACTTCTGTATTAGTTTTATTTGGTAAGCAGAAAAGTTTTGTCGTTTTTCGATTAAGTACATATAAACTTTGAATGTTCAACCCTTGATTTCTCTCTACCCAATTAAGATGGTCTTAGGATCAATTGAAAGCTTATATTATTAGTTTGTAAATTTAGAAGTTTGATTCTGTCTTTTGAAATTGACGGTGAAGAAAATATAAGTACCTACTGAATTTAAACTCTGAAAGAATTCATTTACCTAATGGTATACTTAATGAGTTATTAACATAAATTAACCATAAACGCTTTAACGTATAAAGATGGCTTTTAAAGTTAAGTGACAACAAAATAACTTTTAAATGAATTTTACTCCGTAAAATTTGAAAAGTTTGTTAAAAAAAAAACTCGTAGTTAAATTTTATTTCTTCACCACTAGGTGCTGGTGTGCAACTAGATTTAACCCTTATAACAATCATTCGGCTACTAAAATAAGTAATCTTCAATAATGTGGTGTGAAAAATAGTTAAGATATATTCTAAACCCATCTCCTGCTTTTATAAAAGCTATCTTTCATCAAAAAAGCTAATGATGTGAATCTAATGGGAATGATAAGGTCCTATCGACGAGGAGTCATTGCATTAGCGCCAAATTATATCTTTATTATGTCACATAATCCGATTGAAAGAACAAATCCGTGAAATTCGTTCAGCATATAATCACATAGTATGACGATCGCAAACAGATTGTTTGCTGCCACGACAACGTTAAACCAAAAATGATTTTAAGTATAAAGAAGTGTTTCCAAAATCTTTAGTATAAAGCGCTACTTCGTTTTTTTCCTTTAGGTATTTGAACTAATACTTCTATACAAAAGTTTCAAAATGGCAAATAATTTCGAAATTGTCATAGGGTTAAAATAACAGCGACCAATTTTTAAGTTCAAAGAGTACCTTGGGTTTTTTTAAAAGTTGTATTTGCTGATAAATAGAAACTATTTATTAATTTATGTTATTTATATACTTAAATAATGATAGTTTATATAACAAATAGAAGATTTTGATATTTTTATATTCTGGTATGCACGATAGGTTCAGAAGTGCATTTGATAATGGAAAGATATCACTCTAGAAATAATCACAAAAATCTGTTGAGTACCATTTTGATAACTAGTCTATTCATCAACTCGCTATTATATCCATTAGACTTAACACAGGATTATTAGGATTGCCACTTAACTTTCTTTAGTTTTAAAGTCCAAATTGGTAGGATTTTATAGATAAAAAGTTTATTTACAGTATCTGATTTGTGTTCTCATTAAATTGGTAGATTCTCTTGTGCTTTTTTTCTATGAGGTTGTTCCCTTGTTTTTTAATATGTCATATTTAAAATTGAATAGGCAAAAGCTTTTGAGCTAATTAACAAAATTCGGTATTTGGTTTGTTTTTAAATTTGATATTAATGACATTTTGTCTCAAAATAATTGTTAATTAGAATAACATTTTCCAATATGGTTGGATATTTTAATACAATCATTGAGTTTGAAAGTGTGAGGAACAGTATTTCCAATAAGTACTTTCAAAATGTTGTAAATTGGAACCCACAAATATGAATGCTTGTTACCCTTGTTTTTTCCTTAAGCTGAATACATCAACTTTCAAACCAATGAATGAAAACCAATTTTCAAACCATCGAGGATGGTTAAATTATTGAAGAGCATTTCTTGTAACTCACGTAACAATTATTGTGTAACAAAAAATATAGTTGTTCCAAAATTTACTCACACAAAAATGCTAAAAAGTGCCAAATATAACAAATAGTTGCCATTTTTTTAAATCAAAGAAATCTTATTTTACCTGATACCCTTTCTCACCATCTTCTAAGCTTACGTGCTTGGGAGACCAAAACCAAGGCCTTGTACAGCAGAAATACTCCGGGGCAGAGACAAGCTTGGAAATTTATAAAGTAGGTAAATTCTCCAAGAAGAAAACTCATGACATATTGTTTTTTGGCAAAAGGGACGTAAGATTCCTAACGAGCATCTATACGAGCCATTGTATCTTAAATTTTCATAAGATTGGTAAGGCCGACACCAACATACGTCGTCTCTCGTAAGCTGCAGAAACGCCGGGGCATAAACTGTGCTCATGTGAAGCAGTTTTCAAAAAAGACAGCTACATCCCGGAAAGACGGACATGGCGCCTGGCAAGATAGCAATTACAACCCCTAGGCAGGTGCTGGCTTTCTTTTAAAGCTTAATGTTCCCCTAACTAATACAGAGGGGCACACCACATAGACCTTATTGGCCGCGGTGATAAAGGGAAGGAAAATCTGGAGACCCGTACAGCGGAAAAAAAAAAGAAAAAAATTGCATATTATAGCGTTAAAACTTTCCTATTATTCTTTACGATGTAACAAGCAAATCAAACACCATTTTTAATAATTATTCCATCACTTCTCTTACTATTAATTCGTTTATTTATTTCTATACTCTAGGTATTACTTCTTTTAATTACGAGTATTTTTTTACATATTAATACAATATTTTTAGTCATATAATTTTTTTATATTTTTATCCAAAATCCCATAAACTATTATCTTATTTAAGTAATAATGGATATGAATCGTGTACAAAATTATTTTAAAAACCCCATCTTTTGATAAGAGCATTTTGAAACTTTTATAAGTAAATAACTTTTGTAATTTCACACAAAGAAAAAGTTTCTACTACCAACATAATTTTAATTTTAATTGTTAAATAAATATCTTCTAAGGATAGACAAGAAATATAAAAAAATTGAAGTAGGTAAATATAAATATTTAATCATAAGAATATACAAATAGAAAACAAAAACACGATCTTAAAGTAGAAAAACAATGGGAAAATATATCATTGAAAGAAAAATCATATTTGTGTTTACGTAGTTCAGCACTAGACTAACAATAAGTACAATATTATACTGTAGGTATGCTCATTCTTTTTAATACTCATGTCTGATTTGAGCATATGTATTTTTTGATTCGTATGTGAGTAAAATTTGCTTACATGTAAACATAAACGTCTTATTATTATTATTAGCAGCGTCTTATTATTATAATAATTATTTTCATATAGTTAAAATTAGCATTACTTTTTAAACTAACAATATTTACACAGACTTTTTTTAATAAAACGCATTATTTTAATCTAATTGCTTTCAAATGATTGCAAGTATGCTTAATACATTGTTCTTTAAATATTCGTTGTTTATTTTTGAAACAATTCTGACAAAGAAATGAGATAAATCATTAAATAAATCTGCTATGATTTCTTTCTTTCTTAGCATAATAAAAATTGCTACCTCTAATAAAAGATAAGAGAACATGTAAATGAGTTCAACGAAACTGTACACTTTTTATAACCTTCATCAAATTTTACTTTTGCGGTAAGTACAAAAATTTGCGAACATTTTTTTTTTAATTATAAGTTAGTTGTTGAATTTAGCTCTCTTGGGTTTTAGTAGTAATTTATTAGGAAAAAACTCCAACCTTAGCGTTTTCAGGAAAAAATATCTGCTGCGACGCGTTACCTAACTTTCTTTTAATAGATGAAACTCGCTGTTGGTTAAGATAACCAACATAAATGACACATTTTTTGGTTTGAAAAATTATAAATAGAATAATTAATGATTTTCTATCTAAACAGAACATGATGTATATACGAACTCCCACCCTTATTCCCCGAACCGTCTTTATTTGAAATATTCCAGGAAAAAGTTTCAAACAAAAGCTGTAGGCATTGATGAGACTAATATCTATAGTAAGTTTAAAAAAAATCGCTGGAACCTTTTTCGAAAAAAATTTAAAAAAAAACTCAAAAACCCATTGATTATATGGGGGCTTTCTGTCAACCGATTTCAACCAAAAGCTTCGCAGCACAAGATGTAATATAAAGTCAAAATTCTAAATTTGGTAAATTTCGGTAAAGCTTTCGATACGATATCGCTGTCACATGGTGAAAACTCGAAATCGAAAATTCGACCCGATTACAATACCTGCTTGCATTACTATATAGTAGTAAATAAAACGTAATTAAACATCGTTAATATCTATTTAAAATAATTCGGGGAAAATTAAAATTTTCAAAACATTTTATTGATTTCATTCTTGCAGTTCTAATATTGTTTTTTTTAATTTGAAAAAATTTGAACCAAAGCAAAAGACTATCTATAAATTTTAGGAAAAATGTTTCCAACGTAATGCATTATTTCTTATAGTAAATTTTGTATAAAAAAGCATCTTGATTAGTTTCAATTTGTTGAACTTTTTGCAATTTTTACTTTCTTTTACTACTATATAGATAGTAAAGGAAGTATTGTAATCGGGTCGAATTTTCGAATTCGAGCTTTCACCGGAAATACATGTTTTGAGGTCCCCTGAGTCCAAAAAAGTGGTTTTTAGAAACATGTCTGTGTGTGTGTCTGTGTGACTTTGTGTCTGTGGGTCTGTGTGTGACAGCCATATTGTATCGAAAGCTTTATCCGAATTTCACCAAACTTGGAATCTAGCCTCCATATTATACCTAGTTGTGCCGCGAAGCTTTTGGTTGAAATCGGTTAACCGAAAGCTTTACTTTACTTTTGGCGTTTTTGAGCTTTTTCAATTTTTTTCGAAAACGGCTCCAACGATTTTCTTTAAACTTCCTATAGTTCTTTGACTCATTGATGCCTACAACTTTTATTTGAAACTTTTTCCTGGGAAAATTCTAATAAGGGCGGTTCTGGGGTGAAGGTTTGTAATTCGTATACCTGCATGTACATATATATAAGCTGTATAGTGTATACATATTACTTTCTTTTACTACTTAATAGTAAAGGAAGTATTGTAATCGGATCGAATTTTCGAATTCGAACTTTCAACGAAAATACATGCTTTGAGGTCCCCTGAGTCCAAGAAAGTGGTTTTTAGAAACATGTCTGTGTGTGACAGCCATATCGTATCGAAAGCTTTATCCAAATTTCACCAAACTTGGAATCTAGCCTCCATATTATACCTAGTTGTGCCGCGAAGCTTTTGGTTGAAATCGGTTAACCGAAAGCTCTACTTTACTCTTGGCGTTTTTGAGCTTTTTCAATTTTTTTCGAAAACGGCTCCAACGATTTTCTCTAAACTTTCTATAGTTCTTAGACTCATTAGTGGCTATAACTTTTATTTGAAACTTTTTCCTAGGAAAATTCTAATAAGGGCGGTTCTGGGATGAAGTTTAGGAATTCGTGTATATACATATATAGCCCTATAGGTTGAATGCATATAGTACTGTTTATATGTATTGTTCCCCCTCTAAGTGTTTCCTGCATGTGCTTTGCTTCGAATGCATGATGTAGCTTTTGCTTTGCATTATAGTGCGGTCGGAGTCGCATCTTGTGCTCGAGGGAAGGTGCAGACCGACCTTGCCGAGGTGAGGGGGCTTAAGTCCGATGTCTCTGCTTGTGGAGTATCGGGCGACAAACGAGAAACACCCTCGCTCTGCCGTGCGTGGAGACCCGTACGTTGGGAAAAGGGGATCCTGGTGACTGAGGGGGCCGGGCAGCGGACCGAGGGAAGCGGCCGCGTTCGGGATGCCCAATACGTCACTTTGGCCCTGGCTTCTACCTAAACGGGGGTCGAGAAGCTAGCCGGTCTCGACTAATCGGCATGTCGACAGTAGGCGAGCGCTGGAGGAGATAGATGGTCTCCGGCGTAACCGCCTGTTGACTGGCGAGGTTCGGCTTGTCCGGACCTATATTCCCTGGGGAAGCCCTGGCGTGTCAGTGGCACGTCCCAATTGAGGCGATAAAACCCCTTTCCCCATGGTGGGTGGGGTACCTGGGGAATGAAGTTAAGGACCGTGCATATGGATAACGCAACACAAAAAACTGGGGTATTACAGGGGGGGAAAGGGAAGGAGGAAGAAATATGGGGGCATTGGCAGTGGTGGGGGGCGAAAGTCGGACCGCCAAGGCGAATGCGGGGAGCGTTGTGGGGGTCGGTGCGCCAGTGAGTGGTGACAATGTCACGGCTCCACTGGATGAGTCGGAAACCCAGACGGTGGCGGCTCTGGGCGCATTGCGTCTGGAGCCCAAAAGGGGGCGCCTATCGGGTGCCGCCAGAAGGAGGAAGGCCCGAGAGGCAGCGAGGGAGGCGGGAAAACCCTTTCCCCCTCGAGTAAGGAAAAGAACGGCAGGAGATAGGGCAGCCAAGCCTGCTCCGACCCAGCGGCCGGGAGGGGGGGCAGAAATGCCACCTGCTCCAGGGGGTGGGAATGCCGCGCTAAGGAGGACGCAGGGCAGGGAGGGGACTGAAAAGTCAACTCCCGGAGCCTCGCCTTCGGGGAAGCGGGTGAGGGATACGCTCTCCACCCCTTCGCCGAAGGAGGGCAGGGTCGCCAAGCGTCCTAGGAGAACCCAGCTCGAACAACGGGCTGGACTAAAATACAACGAGGCACTTGGTGCTCTGAAGATGGCCGTTGTTCTGGCTGAAAACCCGGAGCAGCAGCTGTCGGATGAGGAGTGCTATCGGGTATTGCGGGCGATCAACGAGGAGGTCTTTAAGGCGAGCCTCAATGAGAGCCTGGACTTTTTGCGAGGTTACCACACACGGGGTGTTGTATACATCGTATGTGGTAACAAGGAGACCACGACCTGGCTTGAGGGGATAGTGGGGGGACTGAGGCTTGAGGGGCTCGGATGTCTGCGAACCGGTTTGGCGAGGGACATCGTCGGGGCCACCCGAGTCTCGGTTCTCCTGTACACGGATTTCCTCGAGGACAAGTCTCCGAAAAAACTTTTGGAGCTGTTGGGCGAACAAAACTCGACGCTCAAAACAAAAGAGTGGCATATCTTTAGCCATCTTTAGCCAAGAGGTGGGCAAAAATACCATCCTTTGTGCGGAGATAGGAAAAGGAGCAAGGAGGGCGCTGGAGGAGATGAACATGGTGGCACGGTTCGGCCTCAACAAAGCGACCTTCAAGCTGCTGGGTGAGGCGGCATCGACTGAGGATGCGGGTAATTCAAATAAACCTGCAACATAGTCGTGCCGCCTCCGCTGCCTTATGCAAGATGTTTAGTGCCGGGCGGGTCGACGTGGCGCTCGTCCAGGAGCCTTGGTTGGTCTCCGGACGAGTGGCTGGTCTGGCGGATTGCCATGGGACTATCATCGGGGGGCTAAATGCGGAAAGGGGAATCCGGGCGTGCATAGTTGTGCGTGCGGGCCTCGACGCATATACAGTAAATGAGCTATGTTCCAGGGATATAGCTACACTTACTCTAGGACGACAAGGATCGGCAGGGGCGAGGGAGCTACTCTTTTCCTCCGTATATCTGCCGTATGATTCTCCAACGCCTCCGCCATCAGAGGAACTGGAGGACCTTGTTAAGTTTTGCAGGACTAAAAACTTGCAAATGATAGTTGGGACCGACGCAAACTCACATCATGAGGTATGGGGCAGTACCAACAATAACAAGAGGGGTGAGCACCTGCTGGAGTTTATTGGATCGAAAGGCCTTATAATTCTAAATCAGGGGGACGAACCCACCTTTGTTAACAGAAGGAGGAGAGAGGTGATTGACATAACACTGGCTACTCCCCTTATAAGCAAAGAAGTAAGAAAGTGGTATGTGTCGGATGAGATCAGTCATTCAGACCATAGGTATGTGGTGCTGGAGCTGCAAGGCTCTGAGCGAGCAGAGGTGACATACCGAAATCCACGAAGAACAGACTGGACCGGTTACAGGAGGGCACTAGCTTCAAGGACCAGACAACTGGACACTGAAGTGAGGAGCCCCCTTGCACTGGAATATGTCTCAAAAGACTTGGAGGAAGCCATTATGACATCCTACCAGGAGAATTGTCCGCTAACCACACGTCGCAGGAGGGGGGTGACGTGGTGGAATTCTACACTAGAGAAAATGCGGAAACGGACTCGATTCCTCTTCAACTCAGCAAAGAGGACAGGAGACTGGGACAATTATGCCCGGGCCCTGACAGAGTATAACAAAGAAATAAGGAACGCTAAAAGGGATAGCTGGAGGAAGTATTGTCAGGAGATAGAAAATGCTCCGACAGCAGCTAGACTCCAAAGAATCCTAGCAAAAGAGCCTGCTAATCCACTAGGGACTCTAAAGGCCCCAGGTGGAAAATGCACGGAAAATGCAAGGGAGACACTGGAACTCTTGTTCCAAACCCATCTACCTGGTTCCAGGGTGATGCAGCCGGAGCAGTGGGACCAACTAAATGAAGAGGGACTATACAATAGGACCTCTCGAACAGATTGGGAGACTGCGAAGTAGGTGGTTACCTTTGGCAGGGTTCGGTGGGCCATAGAAGTCTTCCAGCCATACAAATCGCCGGGACCTGATGGAATATACCCTGCTTTACTACAGCAGGGCAAGGACATCATAGGCTCGGCTCTAAGTAAGCTCTTCCGGGCCAGCGTAGCGTTTGGGTATGTACCAAGTGCCTGGAAGAGCGCACGAGTGGTCTTCATACCAAAACCGGGGAAGAAATCATACCGAGACCCGGGGGCGTATAGACCAATCACACTGACTTCTTTTATACTAAAAGTGTTAGAGAAGGTGGTGGGATGGCATGTAAAACACACCTCCCTAATTGAGAGGCCTTTACATCGCAACCAACATGCATATCGGGTGGGTAGATCATGCGACTCGGCCTTGCACCAACTGGTGACAAGAATTGAGGAGACGATGACCTTCAAAGAGGTGGCGATGGGGTGCTTCCTCGATATAGAGGGAGCCTTCAACAACACCACATATGCAGTAATGCTAAAAGCAGCAGAAAGGCATGGGATAGAGGATACATGCAGAAGGTGGATAAAGTCTACTCTGCATGGAAGAACAGCTCATGCAACTTTAGCCAACGAGACGCTGAGGGTTGTGGCAACGAGGGGCACAGCTCAGGGAGGGGTGATCTCCCCCCTTCTGTGGAACCTTGTTGTGGACGACCTCTTGGATAGGCTGAATGGTGAAGGATACTACACCCAGGGGTATGCGGATGATATCTGTATACTGATCCGGGGGAAGGATCACAACACTATCACAGAATTGATGGCCGACGCGGTGGGGGTGGTGGAAACATGGTGCGGGGAGGTGGACCTCAGTGTCAATCCCTCTAAGACGGTGGTTCTGCCTTTTACTCGGAGGAGGAAGCTGGAAGGCTTAAAGCCTCCAGCTCTCTTTGGAGAGCGGCTACAATTCTCAAAGGAAGTTAGATACCTGGGCTTGACACTAGATAGTGGATTAACCTGGAGCTCACAACTTAAGAATATAGTGGCCAAGTGCAAAAGAAACTTGATGATGACAAGGAGGGCACTTGGCCAAAGATGGGGCTTAAGGCCGGAAATCATGAGATGGCTATACACTTCGGTGGTGAGGCCGTCCGTGACATATGGGTGTGTGGTGTGGTGGCCCAGGTGTGAGCAGAGCGGGGCCAGGGGTGACCTGACCAGGGTCCAGCGGCTGGCCTGTCTTTGCATCACAGGGGCAATGAAAAGCACACCCACGGCGGCCATGGAGACTCTCTTGGATCTCCCTCCACTTCACTTGTGGGTGGGGGTGGAGGCCAGGCTGAGCTCGCACAGGCTGCAACTGAATGGTGCTTGGCGGACAACTCCGCGAGGGCATGCAAGGATAGTGGACGTCATCGCCAGCCCCCTCATGGGGATGGTAAGCGACTGGATGCCCACTGAATACAGATTCAAGTGCCCCTATATGGTAACCTTAAGGCCATATATGGGGGGAAACAGGGAACCAAATGAAATAATGTGGTTCACAGATGGATCGGTTATGGACGGAGGATCTGGCGCGGGGGTAGTGGGCGGAGAACCATGGGGGCGCATTTCAGTGCCGCTGGGGACTCGGCCACTATTTTTCAAGCGGAGGTCACGGCCATTGCCATATGTGCTAGAGAGAACTTAGATATGGGCTATCGGAATAGCCGAATAGTATCGGAACATACGTATTCTCTCTGACAGTCAGGCAGCGCTAAGAGCGATTGCCAATACGGTGATTAGCTCAAAGCTGGTGCTGGAGTGTCGGCAACTCCTGGAGGGCCTGGCAAAGTACAACCGAGTTAAACTTGGTTGGGTGCCGGGGCATAGAGGAGTCGAAGGAAATGAAGAAGCTGATGCTTGCGCAAGGGCTGGTTCGATGACCCCACTCATGGGCCCAGAGCCTGGAGTGGGGATCACCAAATCTGCTGTCAAAAGGGCGATGAAAAGTCGACTGAGACGGCAGCAAAACAAATACTGGCAAGAAATTCCTGGCCAGAGGCACAGCAAGAGAATGATGGGGCAAATCTGCCCCTCGCTCACAGCTGAGGTATTACGGCTGGGAAGGAATCAACTCAGGACAATAACAGGACTGATAACCGGACACTGTGGACTGAGGAAGCATCTGCAGACTATTGGGGTGTCTCAACGAGACCTCATTTGCAGATTGTATGGGGATGGGGAGGAAAACGCGACCCATGTCATTTTTGACTGCAAAGCCCTCACAAAGTGGCGACACCTGTATGGGATAGATGACGCCCAAACAGGCTCAAATCGCGCGAGCTTAGTACAGGGACTGCTTCTGCTAGGCAGAATGCTGAACCTGGAATAAGCAAGGATCCTTGCATAGCAGGGATGAATGAGCAGAACAGGAGTACAATAAGCCTTAGGTTGCAGTGCGGGGGGAACGTGCCCTAACCTGGTTTTTCTGCTATTGGAAAAAAAAAAAAATATGTATTGTTACAAAGTGCTTATATTTGTTTTAACTAACAGCGAGTATTTTCATAAACGTAAAAGAAAGTAGTGTGACGCCTCGCACCAGATATTTTTTAATATAGTTTAAATTATTTAATTTATTACTCTTAAAAGTAAGAAGTATTACTTTACGTAAACTTTATTCATTAATTTCTTAAGATATGTTTAAACTTCCATCTCTGTTATCTAATTTGCAAACCTAATACGTATAAAGTTTTCTTAACTTACAGTCTTAAGTTCTTAGAAAAGTTGTCATATTGAATTGTAGGAATGCTAAATGTGACTTATGAATTATCCTTCCTGAGTTGAAATGCATCAGATGTACATTATCCTAACTTCCAACAATTATTTTCATATAGTTAAAATACACCTTGCATCTACAGAGATAAATATTTGAAAGTTTATGTTTCTAGATAATTCTCTTTATAAATCTAGAAGCATTCAATTAAGTAGTACTATAATCAAGTAATTAACATTCAAAACTACTTCCAAATAAAATAAAGTTTGGTACAACGCGGAAAATGAATATAATAATAAACTAATTTTTACTTTTACTTATAAGTTATATCTTTTACATTCAGGTAGTAAAATAATAAATAATATTCATCAATTCGATTATTGTAGAATCTAATTGTAAGAGTTATTACTTTTTAACTCTTGGTTTTGGACACTGTCCATCAACCATTGCTGTTATATTTGAAACTCCTAAACAAAAGTTTCAATAAAACAAAAAACTCCAAACAGTTCAATCATAGTACGAAACGTTTATATTGTAATAGTTCATCGTTTTTTTAGATATTTGTTTTCCAACGTCTTAGGCTATTATTGAATGTAATCGTTAAATTTCTAATGCCATTTCTTCTGAAATTTTTTTAATGGCATTTGATATGTGAAGTTCTCAAGGCGTAAAGAAACACACGTTGTGTGAATCGCTTTTAATTTCATAATTTACAGGAAATATAAGTAGTTTCATTTCAATTTGTTTTGAATTTTCAGGAGTTGTCCTATTTTTGGTTGAAGATTGTTTCATACTATTTCTCCCTTCATAAACTGGATATTATATTTTAAGGCAGGCTTCTGTTTACTTCGTTGTCAAATTTTACGTGCCTAAAGTCACGGGTAGCTAATAGTTTATTATATATAGTTAATTAATAATTGTTAAAGTTTATTAAATTGTTAGTATTAGGTCAGTCCATAAGTGCGTGCGCAATAATAGCATGCACGGGATTCGCTGTGAATCACTCTACCAGGTCAATAAGATTTTGAACCTATTGCAACTTGTTGTCGATCGACTAATGTATCAGTTACTTTTTCACCACAAATTGCCACAGATTGGACGCATATTATAGTTTAAGAGCTAGCTATGTTTTCGAGAGAGAATTTTAGGTCGGCCAGTTTTTATATAGTATGTTATCTCTCGCACTATCCCAGACATTATACGGCTGTCTGGCTGTCGGGAGGGGTTGCGTTTATTAGTGCGTATCGCGCCTGTACAGGTAAAATATTGAAACTTTCAGAGAAAAGAAAAAGTTTCAGATGAAATTTGTAGAAAGTAACGTTTTACATAAAAAATGTCCAGATGCTAATTTTTGTAAATTGGCTAGTTTGCCCGCTACAATACTATAGTTTAAAATGTGTAATAAGAATAGTGGTTCCTTAAATAAAAATAACACTTTAAAATTAATATTTGTGAAAATGTGCTACACCATGATTCTTATTACCTAACTACTTCTATTCGGTTAATTGAGTTCAAACTTATTATTTTGTACAACTACAGATAATATAATTATTAAAAGTACGTTGCTGGCATATTGATAGCGTTTTATTTAAATTAAAATAATATAATTGTTTATTATATTTATACTTCATTAAACTTTTCTTTAGTTTAGGAATTGTTTTTATTACCAAAAAGATTTTTCTTTATTGTGGTACGTTGCAACACACAGTAACACACTAAATGAAGTATTTATTGATCTTAAACAAATATTACATACAACATCCTTCATTAATGACGTAGAAACGTAGTAGATATTAACAAAAATATCGGAATATAAAGGTCTGTCCCGAAGTTAACAAGACTTTGTCAATATGGAAGTTTTTGGCAGCGCCACTTATATATGACTATAGGCGTCCAAATGGTACATTCGTTACCGACTTCTAGTAAAAAGTTCATGACATTTGATTGACTGAAAGCGGAGTTATGGTTCTCAAACAAAACAATAGTAGGTTTTTTCATAGGTACAACATGAGCGTTGAACAAAGAGTCAATATCAAATTTTGTTTCACACTAATTGTAAGTAAAATGTTTACTGAAACGTTTCAATGAATGCAACAAGTTTATGGTAATAATTGTTTATCCCGTGGCAAAGAGTTCATGAGTGGTATAGACGTTAACGGTCGTGAATACATCAATGACAGCCCCCATGTCGGCCAACCGTAATTCGCGATTACGCCAGAGAGTATCGGAAAAGTGCGTTTAACGTTAATGGAATTGGGAATGTCTAAAGAGTCGATCTATCGCATTTTGTGTGCTCACAAGTGTCACTGTGTGCCCTACAAGGTGTCTGACGACCAAAAATTTCTCCAAATTCAACGTTGCAAGGAAATTGTTTAACCTATTTGTTGACCAAAAATCTTATTTTATCCATTCTTATTTTAACCATTTTTCACATTCGCCTAACGGCTCGGAGCTACTTTTATCTGTTCGAAAAACTTCATGAAGGGTATGTGTTATGCTGACGTTTCGGCCATCCATACGCATGTACCGACATCATATCAGGGGCATTCCGGCTAGCGACCTAAAATCCTCATTTCAAATGCCATTAAGTCGTACCAATCAGAATATCGAAATGGAAAGAGACTATTTAAAAAAAATAAACCAACTTTGCTGAAAAAAAGAATTTTTGTTTTTATTTTTAAAAAGTCCTGTTTATTTTAAGACAGGGTGTGTACTGCCTTGTCATTCTACCTATATACCTTAGAGTGGTACTATTATGATTTCGCGGCCTGTTTTTGGGCGTACGAAAAAAGTATTTATATTTTTTTAATTAATAATTTATCTTATAAGGCAATCAAGTTTTTTAAAATAATGTTTTATTTGTATAATTATACCTATTATATTTTTGGTAAAATAAATATTTTTATAAACATTTTTATTTAAATGCTTTAATAAAACTTCACAATGAGAAATAAAAAAATAATCCGTTGTTATCAAAAGAAAAGTAGATAATACAAAATAGGAGGATATAATATACCTACAATTCATTTTGCGAAGAAACTTCTTTAATGTAAACGTTTCTAATTTTGAATAAAGTACCCTAAAATACAAAATGCAAACTGATTTCCACAGAGAAAATCCACAGGAAAATAGAAATATTATTATTCGTTATTACATATTGCAAGTATAAAATCATAAACTTTAAAAATAAACTAAATTAACTTGAACAAATCGTAGCTGGATCTGGAAAATTTTCAAAATCGGATTCTACAAGAACTTAAACCCGGATGATTTATTTCAACCATTTAGTAAACATCGCTCGAAATATCTAGGGGACAAGTTGGAGTTTCACTGGAACGGCGAAATTAACCGGTCGACTAGACGAGATCAAAAACCAAAACTCTTACGAGCTATATTTAAGTGTTTTAAATATGAAATTCTTCTTGCATCAACCTTTGTTTTTTTCTTTGAAATAATTTTACGGTAGGATGTGTGTTAAAATTTTTGTGTTGCAATTTATAATCTATTTTTTCCGTTTCAGACCAGTTCAAGCATATCTTATCATTCTTTTTTTAAGAGAACTAAACAAAGATGTTCAAATAAATCGCATTATTTATATTGCAATTGGATTTAACGTTTGTGCTTTCTTAAACATCATCTATATTCATTCAGTGTTGATAACGTTGAGATGTACTGGAATGAAACTATATATTGCAGCTTGTACACTAATCTATCGTAAAGTAATGGCTCTGTAATGTTCTTGTTATTTAGTTAGTTTAGACGTTCTGTAGACGACTCTTATTAATTCGTTCTGTCCGTCCGTCCGTCATAGTATGTATGTCCAGGGTACTTAGGGATTCATCAAATTAAGTAACTGGACATTTTTTGCAATGAATTGTGCTTAAAATTTTAACTTATCTTTTCTTTTAACATATCTTGCAAACTGAATGCTTGACTTGGCCTAAAATTTAAAAATTAATACTTATTTCATGTGAGTTTGAGTTGATTTTAAGATTTTAAGCCTAAATTTACGGCAAATAGCTTGATAATCAGGTTAAGTAGTTTGAACATCAAGTCAGTAGTACCTATATAAATAATTTTATTACTTGGTGCTATTACTAAGTACTAAAACTAAAAACTAAACTAAAAATTTAAAAAATAAAATTGTATCTTATAAAATTACTTAACTCTTTACAATTTTGATCTAAGTAATTTTTTTTTTTTGATTGCTTGTAGTTAACGTCTAACAAGGAGACACCAGGAACCGGCAATCGAGTTAAGCGATGGGACTTAGTAGGGTTGTAGGGGGGACTGGTACTAAGTAAACTGTAAAGACCTTAGGGTAGATACGCAGTCCTTCCTGAGATATTAAGGGTTAAAAATTTGAAAAAGTGGTGCCACTGTTTATATTCTTTAAAGTGTATTAATCATGTATCAAATGGCGTGGCGCATTGCTAAAGGCTTTAGTTTACCAACCTATGCGTCCTCGGTTCGAGTCTCGGTGTGTACTTTTTTTTTTTTTTTTCTTGCCACAATTTATACTAAATTTATAAAAATTTTTAATTTATTAATTTATTTTTTTTTACCCTAATTTACAAACTTACAATCGACATTTTTTGTACATGTCCTACTTTTAAATCTATCTATCTACCATCCAAAATATTGTACTCGCGTACCAGTAAAAAAGAAAACTTATGTGGAATGGTCCAAGTGCGAGTGTTAAAAATTAATAAAATTCATTTTATTCTACATAAAAATCTATATGTAAATAGGTAGTAAGGTAGTACGTAAAGTAGGATAAGTGCAAAAAATGTCGATTGCAAGCTTGTAAATTTTGGTAAACAATTTTAAATAAATTTTGTGTAAATTGTGACAAGAAAAAAAAGAGCGTTACTCTCGCAAGTTTGAACCCTTTGCAGGTATAACAAGGATTTCATCCTCAGGGGCTGGAGTTTTCAATAAAATAATTAAATACTAACGGTCGTAGGCTACTTATGAATTTCGCCGAAAACAACTCATCACAGGTAGAAAATGTTCCTCGATATTTTCATTTTCATGACCATGCCGAATTTGTACTTTTATTAGAAATTAACTTACAAGAATTACGCATATACTTACGTCGAATACACAACAAGTCTGTCTATTTGAGATGTTATCCTTCTACAAGGCCCTCAGGTCCCTCTCAAGTTAATAAAATCCATTTTATTCGATTTAAAAGTAAGACATGTACAAAAAATGTCAATTGTAAGTTTGTAAATTAGGGTAAAAAAAATTAAATTAATAAATTAAAAATTTTTATAAATTTAGTATAAATTGTGGCGAGAAAAAAAAAAAAAAAAAGTACACACCGAGACTCGAACCGAGGACGCATATGTTGGTAAACTAAAGCCTTTAGCAATGCGCCACGCCATTTGATACATGATTAATACACTTTAAAGAATATAAACAGTGGCACCCCTTTTTCAAATTTTTAACCCTTAATATCTCAGGAAGGGCTGCGTATCTACCCTAAGGTCTTTACAGTTTACTTAGTACCAGTCCCCCCTACAACCCTACTAAGTCCCATCGCTTAACTCGATTGCCGGTTCCTGGTGTCTCCTTGTAAGTTATAAGATTTTTATCGCTAAATTTCTAAAATTTTATAAAATAAGCCGCTACACATTGAAGCTAAATAACTAGTCTTCTAAGAAAATTTAGTGTGTACGCGTGTCTTTCGATTAGTCTTCAAAACGTAGGTATACCTACCTATGGCTGTTCTAAAATAATGTTTTTTTTTTTATTGAGTCAATAAATTTTTATAGATCCCTGTGATGTTAACTACTTTTTAACTTGCTATCTATATGGTTGAAAGTAATGAGAAAAATTAAGGTTCCCAGTTGCAACTATGCTTTATGGGTATATATAAGCTAAAGTAATTAAAGAGTACTTTCTTACTGATAAAAATGTTTAAACATAGTTTTAGATGCAATTTTTTTGGAAAATTTCTTTATAATGGTTTAAAAAGCTTCATACATATTTATGCATACACTTAATATATTAAAACTTTAAGCCATACAGACATTCATAAAAAATTTTAGGATACATTATTTTTGAAAAATTAAATTTTGATATTTGTTTTAAATAAATATTTAATGTAAATTTTAATCCAAACAATAACTTATGTTATGCTCTGTGTTATGTTCGACTTTTTTGACCGACTTCAACAATAGGTAGTGGCTTCTTACTAGGCTCGTTGCGTATTCCATATACGGTGACTACTTCACTTGATTTTTAAGCTACTTGACTTGATTTCCAAGTCATTTGACTTAAAATTAAGTTAACATTAAATTTACAAGTTATTTCATTTAAAAGTTTACATGTTAAGCTCAATTTATTTTACAAAATGTCTAACTACTTGACTTTAAGAACCCTCAGTTGCGTATGTATTTGTTTAAGTATGTTCAGCGATTTTTTTAAAATTACTCTACCGAAGTATATTTATTTTTCCTTCACAGTGTAGATCATAATTCAGAGTTGGCGCCATTTTAGGACAACGACCATCTTTAACGTTAAAAATTAGGAGTTAAAACAGTAGTTTAAATAGAAATAAATATAATTAATAAGAACTTTTATTATCAGAACTTGAATACCTATTTTGGCTATTTTTAATTACCGTATTTGCCGGACGGTAAGACGCACTCCAAAATGTATCTATAAATGTTTAGAAAAAAGAATGGTTTGGACTATAAGACGTAAAATATAATATTTTAATTCCTTTATTAATTTTAATTCATTTTATAATTGTAATACATAGGTATTTATTTGTAGGTAAGTACCTAAGTTTATTATTATTTATTATAGTAATATCATTATTATTATATTATCGGACTATAAGACGCACCCTGATTTTAGGTCAAATTTTTAGAGTAAAAAAGTGCATGTTATCGTCCGGCAAATACGGTATTTATTTTAATGCGAAATATCTCAGTCATTAACCAAAATCAGATTTTAAAATCTGCTTTAACTTCACGATTAATAATAAGTACCTACTTCTAAGAAATTAGTTGCATCTCTTCCAAGTGGCTTTGTTAGCAGCTGCAATAACTTTTTTTAATTTGCAGATTTTACGTTTAAACCAAACTTTTACGCATACTTCTGTTGGGCAAATAATGACTTTAATATCAAATGATGTCACTCAATTTAATATTCTTTTTTCCTATATAAATTATCTATGGGTGGCCCCGATTGGGTCTATCGTCATTGGATATTTAGGATATCAATATATGGGAATTGGAGCCATCGTTGGCACAGTTTATTTATTCTTAAGCGTTCCTTTACAAGGTAGGGATATGCTTATACTTAACAACACTGTTCTGTTTATACCTATGCTTAATATTTATAATTTTATACCTTTTTCCTATTTTTAGTTGTTTTGGGAAAGTTATCCACTAAATATCGTTTACAAACTGTCTCATACATAGACGAAAGACTTCGTTGGATGAACGAAATAATCAAAGCGATCCAAGTGATAAAAATGTACGCCTGGGAAGTTCCTTTTGCAAAATGTGTGATGACTTCACGAGTCAATGAATTGAATAAAATTAAATTGAATAACATTATCAAAACCATTATTTGGTCGTTGCAACTTTTAAATACCAATTTAGTTGTGTTTATAACAGTGATCATTTTTGTGTCCCTGGGAGGGAGGATATCGACAGAAAACGTGTTTGCTATCTTCATTTTATTTAATATACAAATTGAGTGGGTATTAAAAGATTTCCATTTGAGTATGAATAATTTATCGAAAAATGTTGCGTCACTACAACGAGTTGAAGCATTTTTAGTTAAAGAAGAAATTTACTGTATCAATGAAAACAAAAATCAAGAAAAACGTTCTATGGTAATACTTGAAAATGTTTCTACCAAGTGGAATGCGAACGAATCTTTAGAAATATTAAAAAATGTAAGTTTTGATTTACATTCTGATCAGTTAGTAGCAGTGCTTGGTTCGGTCGGTTGTGGAAAATCAACGTTACTACAACTGATCTTAGAAGAGCTACCACCAACCACTGGATTAGTGAAGAGAAATGGAAGCGTTTCTTATGCAGTTCAAGATCCGTGGCTTTTTCCAGGAACTATACAAGAAAATATTCTATTTGGTCTTGAAATGAATTTAGACCATTATCAAAAAGTTATCGAAATGTGCTGCCTCAAAAGGGATCTTGAAGCATTTTCATATGGAGACAAAACGCTGGTGGGTGAACGTGGAGCGTTTCTTAGTGGTGGACAAAAGGCTCGAATCAATCTCGCTCGAGCTATCTATAAAAATTCCGACATTTACCTGTTCGATGATCCATTATCAGCCGTCGATGTTCACGTAGCCAAAAAGATTTTTCATTACTGTATAATTGATTTCTTAAAACATAAAATGAGAATCTTAGTCACACATCAGTTAGACTATTTAGAAATGGTAGAAACTATTTTGTTGATAAACGATAGAACGGTGGAACTCATTGACAAATATAAAACAATCACTGACAGGAAATTTTCTAATCTTATTGAAAAAGTGACAAAAGAAAAAAAATCTATTACAAAATGCAAAGGAAATAACGAGAACTCTCAAAGGATTGAAGAAGAAAGAAGACAAACGGGATACGTTAAATTTAACGTTTTTAAAACGTACTTAAATAATGGTGGAAGCTACTTTTTCTTATTTCTGATGATTTTATTGTTTATGTTAGCCCAAGTAACAGTTTCAGGAAGCTTTGCATTTCTCGCACATTGGTAAGATAATTACAAAACGATTGCACTACTTCAATTGCATAGCAATAAATTTTTGTACTGTTTGATTTTTTTTATTTAGGATAAACTTACAAAAAAACACAACTGAAAACATTATTTTTCATCATTCCATTTTAAATATTTATATATTTTTAACGGTTGGTTCCGTTTTATTCACGATATTTCGTTCATGTATGCTTTTTAAATTTTGCATCCGAACTTCAAATACGTTACATAAAAAAATGTTCAATCAAATAGTTTATGCACCAATGAGTTTTTTCAACAAAAATCTCTCAGGAAGAATTCTAAATCGATTTTCAAATGATATCGCTACTGTGGATGAAGTTTTACCCTTAGATTTAAGCATCTGTCTCCAAGTAACGACACGCCTATGTTATCTCTAGCCAAATAAGTAATTTCTCTTTTTTTAGATCGGCTTACAATCGTTAAGCGTTGTCTTAATTACAGTAACGGTTAATATTTGGTTGTTCATCCCAACGTTTTTAATTGGATCTATGTTATACTTGGTTGTAATAGTTTACTTGAGGACATGTTTCAGTTTGATGAGATTAGAGGCTGTTGGTAAAATAAAACTGTCTAAACACAAAACCTAAATTGATTGATTAATTTGCAGGTCGTAGTCCGATTCAAAGTCACATAAATTCAACGTTGGAAGGTCTAAGCACAATTCGTTCATTTCAAGCCGAAAATATGCAAATCAGAGAGTTTGAGCGACGTTTAGACTTACACACAGAAGTTCATTACTTAAAATTTGCAGGAGCTCGATTTTTTAGTTTTATCATGGATATTCTTTGTGCTGTTTATATTGCTCTTGTTGTATTCAGTTTTTTATTGTTCAAAGGAGATATTTCAAGTATCGGTTTGACGATTAGTCAATGTGCCAGTTTGGCGAATATTCTTCAACGAGGGGTTCGGAAAGTCATTGATGTTAGTTCGGACATGGTTTCTGTGGAACGAATTGTTCAGTATATGAATATTGATCCGGAAGAACCCCAATCTCAAAATAAAGCAATCAGTAATCAAGTAAAGGAAAAAATGAATGTCGTTTTCCAAAGTGGAACGATTGCATTTCATAATGTTTCATTATGGTATGTCTTGGATCAAGCACCAGTTCTCAAAGATTTATCCTTTACGATTTCTTCTGGCGAAAATATTGGAATAGTTGGTCGAACTGGAGCTGGAAAATCATCTCTAATATCCGCTTTGTTTCGTTTGTCTTTTTTCGATGGTGACATTTTTATTGATGATAGTAATATTAAAAAAATGGGACTTCAAAATTTACGCTCGCAAATTTCAATCATTCCGCAACAACCGACAATTCTTTCGGGATCTCTACGGCAAAATTTGGATCCATTTGAAACTTACAGCGATTCCGAGTTGTGGGACGTATTGGAACAAGTAGAACTTAAACAAGTCTTTACTAAACAAGTAGAACAATTAAATAGCCCATTATTAGAACAAGGTAAAAATTTAAGCATAGGCCAGCGACAATTGGTCTGTTTGGCTCGAGCAATTTTAAAAAAGAATAAAATTCTTATATTGGATGAAACCACGGCTAACGTTGATTTGGAGACTGATAAAATTATTCAAAAGACCATTAAAGAAAATTTTGTATCATCTACTGTATTAACTATAGCACATCGACTTGATACCATCATTGATTCAAATCGGATCATGGTTGTTGATAATGGTATCATCGTGGAGTTGGACCATCCATATTTACTGTTGAAAAATGAAACTGGATATTTTTATAATCTCCTAAAACAGACTGGAAAATCAACGTTTGACAAATTATTAAACGCAACTCTCAAAAATTATGAACATCGTTCCAAATAAGCAATATAATATTATATTATATTATAAAAATAGTAATAGAAATATTTGATTTTACTTCAGCATATCTAATACAGTTGACTCTCGATAATTCGAAGTTAAAAGGGCAAATTAAAAACTTCATATTATCAAGTGTTCGAATTATCAAAAGGAGTGAAGAAAACTCTATAATACATAAGATATTGTAACTGGATTTCTCAAACCTGTATTGAGTTTCTTGCTAAGAGTTCTTTTATTTGATGGAAATTTCACAAAATAAATTGAATGATAATTGAAGACAGGGTGTCGTCCTTTTTTTGGTTTCTTAAATTCTTCTTGATTCACTTGTTGGAATAATGTAGATTTTGGAACTCCGTATTTTCTTGCTGTTTTGTTTAAAGAAAGTTGTGCACATCTAACATGTCTTGTCTCGCGCGTTGAAGATTTTCAATTGTGTACCGCGGTGTAGTTTTTCTTGTGTAATTTCTGGGCATCTAAAAGATAAATTTTTATCGTTAGAACATTCATAATTATTTGAAACAACAGCACAACATAAAATTTATCAAACTAAACAACAACAACATGTTAACAATACGAAACGTTGCATCATAGTTTGAAATAAGAAAATTCCTCGAAAAAATTGTGAAATAATTCATTTATTACATATTAATAAGAAACGTTCACATTTACTCCGCGAAAATAGTTCCAAATTACCCGATTTAGGCAATTCATATTAAAATGCTCGATACTTAAAATATTTTCTTCATTTAACTTAAATAGCCACATAAAACTAATAAATGAATTGTAAATGAAAGATAATAACAAAAATATACGTACTAAAAGTCAAGAAATATTTTTTTCAAAGATTTTACATACGGCAAAAATTGTAACAAAAAATCAAATTTTAATTATTTACTTACCGTGACAGTATGCGAACGCCAATTTAAATATTTTTTTCTGTCAGGAACGATAAAACACACACTTGTCAATTCAAACACTAATAAAAATTTTTTTAAATAAAGAAATAATTAAAATTTAACTGTTTTTAACTAGCCGCTGTTCTCAAATACCCAACTTTCCCCTAAACAGTGAAGTGAACGTGATAACGTCGACCCGAGACCTCCAAATAGAAGAATTAAGCCGAAAATTAGAAAAGATAGAGAAATATTTCAGCCGTGGTCAAACCTCTTCGCGTGATAGCTCACGTTCCCGAAGTAGAAGCAACAAATTTAGGAAAGAGGGACAATTCTGTTTTTACCATTTTAGGTAAACCGAACTGCCCGAATTGTGGCTGAAAATTGCGTTTTCTACGCCACAGTGTGATACGTCTACCGACAAAATTCGCCCGTACATTCCAAAAAAATTTCGAAAAAATTTTTTCGAAAAATACCACGGACTTCGTCACCCAGGTATCCGCGCTACAGTTAGATTTATAACGTCGCGTGTAGTGTGGCTCTGCATCAACAAAGATGTAGCTTCATGGACTAAGACGTGCATAAAATGTCAGAAAAGTAAAGTGACAAGACATACCAAAGCTCCAGTACACTTTTACGAAAAACCTGATAGTCGGTTCAAAACGGTACACATTGACTTAATTGGTCCGATGTCTCAATCAGAAAGGTATACCTACTGCCTTACGTGTATAGACCGTTTTTCAAGTTGGCCTGAAATCGTCCCACTGAAAAACGTCACCGCCGAAACGATAGCACGTGCGTTCTACAACAATTGGATCGCGCGATTTGGTGTCCCAGTAAAGGTAATATCCGACCGAGGAGCTCAGTTCCCAAGTACGCTGTTAGGTGCACTAATGAAACATTGTGGAATAAAATTAAATTGCACGACAGCATATCACCCACAGAGCAATGGGAAAATTGAACGATTCCATCGTCTTCTGAAAGCAGCCTTAAAAACACAATAAAAGACTTGGTCACAAGCACTACCTACGGTATTGCTTGGAATTCGATGTCTGCCTAACGAGGAATATTCATCCGTGGCGGAAATGATGTACGGCACTCCATTACGCGTTCCCGGTGATTTTTTGAGCGAAACTGAAACTCGTGACGAATCTGCATCCAAGTACATTACAAGATTACGCAACAAAATGAAACAATTACGACCGGTTAACGTAAAACATAACAATCGTAAAAAACCCTTCATCCATAAGGATTTAAAAAAATCAGATCAGGTGTTTGTCAGAATTGACCGCATTGAACATGCGCTGGAAAAACCATACGAAGGACCTTTTCGAGTGGTGTCCCGAAACGACAAATATTACACCATTAATATCAACGGCTCCGAGAAAAACGTATCAGTGGATCGGTTAAAACCCGCTTATGTTCTTAACGATCCTGAACGCATCGGAACACCAGTACTCATACCAACGAATAAAAATAACAACAATCAAAATGATAACAACATTAATCAACATAGTGCGGCATCCTATGGGATCCCACATCATGGTTTTTCTTCCAGCTCTTCGCCAAAACCAATCTGACGCCAACCCAGTGAAAAATTGCGAAGCGGTCGAACAAGTAACAGGCCAGTTTGATTTACGTGTGTTCACTGAGAGGGGAGAAGTGTGGCAGGCGGCCCTGCACACAAAACAAAACCAGAATATGGCAACCCAATTTTAATAACAATCATTCAGATATTAGTATTGAAAACCTCCAGACCTGTTATAAATATATTTCTAAATTATAAATTTGTAATATGTAGAATATTAAATTAATTAAATAAATTATGTATTAATAAATCTACACTTATATAGAATTTCAAAATCCTTCTAAAAAATTCGGCTGTATTACCCCTGGGCTTTCTATTTTTCTAGGAATCTATTTTTGTCGACACCACTTTCTAAAATTCTCTGAATTATCGATCATTCCAGAATCTTTACTCCTTCTTAATTCATCCAGTAATCCTTTTCGACCCACCCTCTCCGTATGGGGCTCCTCACCACTACTAATCTGATAACAGACCGCCTTCTCATTGACCGACTGATGGTGACGCCCACTCCCGCTAGGCCGAGTAAGTGTAGGCATTAAAATGCGCCGTCTTCATCTTGGGATTGTGACAGTATATATAGACTATAGAGCCGGGGTCTTCAACCTTTTTGCGCCTAAGAGCATATATCTAGAATGCCGGTCTGGCGCCGGGCACCGTTTACTTTTTCCAAAATAAATTTATAGATAGCCGTTGTTCTTTTTGTATTTTGTAGTAAAAATATTTTATCATGGTCTCACAGCGAAGGGCACACATAAAAGGGTCTCCGGGCACCCTGGTGCCCGCGGGCATAGGGTTGGGGACCGTGGCTATAGAGTATAGAAAATAGAAATTAGAATTAGTCTTAGCACACAAGCTCCAACATGTTTAAACAGCACACTATAGTAGTTACTTAGTAACTTTGTTACTTAGTACAAATTATCAAGTTGTATAAGATGACCTTGAATAATCAAGTGTTGCAGTCTCGAAGGAACTGATTTCCCTTTGAGTTATTGAGTAGGTATACCAGCATGTATAGTTTTAATCGTTTTAATTCGAAATATCTCAGAGTTTTTCTAGGGATTAGCATCATAGATTTAGCATATACTTTGAATTATCGAGACGTTCGTATAATTAATAATCAAAGGTTTAAATAAACGAAAGTCAACTATACTATGTAAAATGGTATTATATATCTATTTATATACAGCAGTCTCACTAGTTCGGCACTATTAAAAATTAAGAGGTACCACCGTACCGGATTATTGGATTGTATAGAAACAATCATATTATATAAATAAAACAAAGCTTTTGTAAGTGCGGAATAAAAGTAAAGGGTTGAGGACGTTCTCTAACTTTTCTGCCTGCAGTAGTGTTCCTACGTTCCAAGTTTTTGCATCTGATCTTTTCTGTGTAACTTCTGGTGTTTACCAAGTTTCCTCCTCCGAGGGGGAAATTTTACCTCCGAAATCATTTACGAAGTGAAACCTAACCGTTTGTTACCTTAGAACTCAATAATGTGGTAGTGTCCCGTATTCCTTCCACATAGGCAGAGGGGAGCCAACCTATTTCAGCCGCCTAATCTAGGACAGACGCGATTTGCAGCCGCTTCTAACCTAGAGAACAAACGCTGCGTTACTATTGATCAATTAGATAGCTGTCAAACGAATCTTCAATTTGATTAATCTTCATTAATATTATGCAGATCATAATAAATGTATTTGGCAGCTATTTTCACACTATTTGGACACTATGTATTTATATAGGCAATCAAAATTGCACGAATGTTTTCCATTGTTCGATACGATTTTTCCAAAAACCGTTGGCCATTTGAATAATAAAATTGTTTAAATGTGTATTACTGAAGTTTCTATGAAACAATCTACAATATTCTATCCCTTTCTATCGCTGTTTGTTACAATACCTTTGAAAAAATCAGATTAATATTAAGAATTACGAATCACTGATGGTTGTAGCTGCAACTTTGCTACTGTCTTTTCCGTCACCAACATTTATTCATTCTTTGACTTCTTCCCTCACGTTTTTCCTGAAATATCACTGGAAGCAATTTCTCAAGGAACTCCATAACCGAAACTATCGGATATTCGAAATAAAAATTATATTCGGAAAAGGGGAAGTCTATTAAAATTGATAGCTATAGTCGCTATAGTTAGGGTATAAGCCTACAAAATGGTAATTTAGAAATCAAATCAAATTATTAAGTAGGTACTTAATTGTGTTACCAGGGGTGCTCGTTCGCAGTGAATATTCTCTAACATTTTCTTTAGTGTTAATATTACCATTTAAATATTATTTGGTAGATTAGCACACTAGCTGATGAATATATAAAACTATTAGAAAAAAAAAAACAAACACAAAAAAGTGTAGTAGAAAATCACCGATAGTCATTAAAAAAATATATTTTTCTGATTAACTGGGGGTTCGCGCGAACCCTTTGATGTGAATGCTATGGATCGTGTGACGGTTCGTTGAATATGAATCCTATGGTTCGTTAACTGGGGGAACCTCTACGACCCCCAGGAAAGCATCCCTAATAACATCCCTAACTGAAACCTTGCATCAAAAGTTTCTTGCAAATTACACTCTCCAATCGTATTATGAAACTAAAAATAGATACTTACAGTTTTATGTAAATGTTTTCTGGTTGGTTGGTTTTCTGGTACTCTCAGTGCTTGTAGATACATATGTGGGTTCATTCGGTAGAGGTAGCCATGGTATTTCAACCTTTTTTTTTTATTTAATTTTTCTGTATATCAATATGTAGATAATATTATGAAAATAATGAACCAAAAATAGATTTTAAAGAAAAAAAAATAACAATAATTAAACGATCGATAGCCGAAAGTAACAAAAAATTTCACTCTATAGATATAAGAAACTTAATATTTTCTAAAAAATGCTTTAAAATTACTTAACAAGGCAGTGGATTGCCTTGTTAAGACTTTGAAAGTATGATTAAATTCCATCGAATTTAAAATTTGAATAAATCGATTAATTTTACGTTTAATTTTCAACTCTCACAAACAACGATGTCGTTATTTACTCCACATGTTTTTGAAAGGAAAAATAATCATATTTTATGTTAAGCACTGTCTACTTGAATTAGATTGCTTCGTTTTGAAATGAGTAAAAACAAGTTCATATAGTGTTGTCTGTTTATAGGTAGCTGTACATACTCTGATATAAACACCGTATATTATAGTACCTCCGTTGTAAATTTGAATAAGAGCTTTTTTATGGTTCAACAATATGCTAATTTAAAAAGGGTAAAAAATTTATATAGAGACACTTGGAAATGACAGAGACCTTTAACCTTCTTCTGCGCTTACTGTTTTGCATAGTCAAAAGTCATAAAAAAGTTTCCTGAAAGCTCTATATTTTTCACAGATATTTTACAATAGGTACCTACTACGTTTAACGTTATATAGCGACTCATTTGATTTTTCTTTTTCAAACGACTATTTTAATATTGTACATAACAATTTCACAGTGGTATGATATAAGACTACCTTAATAGTCAACAATAGTCGAGTTTCGCTTAAGAATTTCATATGGAACGCATATAATACAAAAATGTCTGGAATTCCATCAAATATGAAATGAACAACTTACCTAACACCATTGCAGAATGAATTTTGTAATATAATGCACCCGTTATAATCTTTTATCAATTTTATAAATATTGAGATATTAAATAAAAACAACAAAATCATATGCTTTAATAAAAAATATATTTACAAAACGCGAAAATAATTGTTGAATTTGAGTTAATTATTTAAAATTACTGAACACTTTTATCCAAGTTTCTGATCAATCCACTTGCAGGAGCTTGAATCACTTTCCTTGATAATCGCATTAAGCCTGAAACTGGATCTCGGCCAAAATATTTGACTTGAATCTCATTGCCTACCTCCAATCCTAAGGCAGATGGATGATTTACCTGAAAGACAATTACAAATGTATGTAAATGTTTAGATTAATCACTTTTAAAATCTGTGCCCGGGGGTAAAAAGCCTTTGTTGCTTTTTGAAATGAAATTAAGAGTTTAATACTTTTATATGAATTTATTGCAAAAGTGCAATGCACTAAATTGTCGTAAATTGTTAAGTGCAGAAATGAGTTTTAGTCAGTAAAAAATTGACACTATTTGCCGACATGAAAGAAAACGCATGTATAAGAAGCATTCAACTATGTTATAAGAAAAATTTAACTAATTGATAAAGTAAGAAAGTGCTTTTAATCCCTTATACTAGACCGACTAGACTTCTATACTTAGACTTATTATAAAATGAGGTTCACCGATAAAACCGCCAATAAATAAAAACACGAGTCGCCAAAACCGCGACGGTCAGATGAGCACCAACAAATTCATTTTCGTGTATTTTCGATAAATACGCACCAACAAAATCACGTCAGTAACCTCGACCCATTTACATGTACCTACTATCATTAAGCTACTACCTACTTATATTGTAGAATACAATTAACATCTATTAATCGGGTAAAAGTTTGTAAAATTTCCTAGAAAATACCAACAATAAGATAACCAGCAGGTCTAAAAGGAGTTGACTATCAAAACATCATCCTTCATAGGACAAATATTCGACATTCGATTTTTGCAAGTGTCCGTAAATCTATTTTTGCATTATCTACATCATTTCGAATGATGAGAATATGAATTGTGTAAATAACACAACTGCAAGATTTGCAAACGTCTTCATGTAATAGTTTCTTCCTTTTTTAATAGCAAACAAAAGCATTAATTTGAGCGACCAAATTTTTTTTCAATATATCGAGCGATTAAAATTGTCAATCCAAAAATAGAGAAATTTAATTGTTAATATAAGAGTAAGAAAATTTACAGTCTCACAATTTCGAATTACTTGAACAAAATTTAAAAAAAAAAACAGGAACTCGTATAATGGAGACTTTTTCAAAACAAAGGCTAATTATCATGACTTGACACTACCAAATAAGTTTTACGACACCTTTTAATTATACAATTAACGTTGATATCCTTCACATGTCGTAAAATATATCTACAGGATTTTTTTTATATGTAAAAACGTTTTAATATACACTGAATGTTTAATTTAAAAATATAAAAAAAATTAACTAAAAAGATAGAAAGAAATCAATTTAAAATTGATTTCTTCTATGAATAGGTTGAATGAATTGAAAAGGTTGCTATGTATTGTTCTATGAATAATACAAAACATCTTACTTTGAAATGTTATGTTAATATTGTTTCTTCCTAATTTACAACAAAAAAATGGATGAAAAGGAAGTCTTAATTCAATCAAAAACGTTAAATAGATCGCATGTCAAGTGAAAATTAAAAAAAATTCATTGCAACAGATAAGAAATACAAATTACCTACTGCTTAGTCTCAACACCGGTATCTTAAAAGATAATTTAAAGAACATTTGTTAACGTTTAAGTGTTGAAACTATTTGAAAAATTGATAAGAAAGTACCTACATACAATGTTACGATGTATACGACGTAGTATGGAGATACGTAGACTGTTTATGAACCGTTTAATAAGAGTGACCTAAGTCCATGTATGTTCGAATACAGATATTGAAGAGTTTGCATTTGATTACCTACATTTAAAAATCAGGGTAACAATCAGCACCACAAAATTTTTTTTTTTTTTTGGTGTTTTAAGTCGCTTTAACATCTAAGGTCATATCACGACTGTCTAAACATAGAGAATTTCTGTTGGCCAATTATATCTTAAGTCTATGACAGCGCCAATAGGTGGAAAATAATTTTCTTGGCTTTGTTTTTAAAGATATCAAATTATTATCCCAACTAGTAGATAACAACTAACAAAATTAAAGAAATAACATTTTTGAGAGAAATGAATGGACTTAAGTCACTTTCGTAATACATCAACTGACGATTTCAATTGATAGGAAAGAGTAAATCCGTATAGAGAAAATAAATATCCGTTGCATTGGGTAATACCCGGAACACTTGATAAAATGTATAAAATTCTTATCGGCATTTGTAAAATAGATTATTCCAGATAAACAAAAACTTTTTTTTATTCTGAAAAAGGCATTATTCGAGTGAATCGGCATATTCCTTTTTACACTGTTGAACGATTTACAATTAAAGGTGGGAAAAACAGCTTTAAAATACGCAGACTACTTTTTATTCAGGAAAAATGCATGATTATTGCGGGATAGCTAGTGGAAAAGTATTTTTTTTTTGTTTTCATAAAGGAACAGAGAAAAAGATCAACGTGACTTTTTCTATAGGGATCATTCCATGTTAAATCAACCAATGGTTAAAATCAACTATTTTCGATTTCGATGAAATTTGGTGGAAAGTTTTCTTATATAATAAAACGATTATCTACAAATGAAAAAAATCAAAAAATTATGCCACTTTTCAAGTTTTTCAAAATTATTTTTTAAATATCTCGAAAATTATTATAGCTATAATACGTCTACAAAAAAAAACTTAGTTTCGTTTGAAAGAGGATATACTTAGAGTTCTGTTAAAATAAGTTTAAAAAAATTTACAATTTGCCAAACTTATAGTCGGTAGGTACTTTGAAATTTTAAAAATCAAAAAAATTGACAAACAGCATTAAATTTTAATATATATATATATATATATATATATATATATATATATATATATATATATATATATAAAAGGGTTAATGTCCAAAAACTTGGTAAAAAAGAAAAGAAAACAGGCCAAATCACTGTGATACTTATAGAAAAAAAAATTAATATTTGAAATGAGCAAAAAATAAAATATGCAAAAAGATAATGAAAATTTTATAAATTGTATAATTTAGTTTGGTATTTTCTGGGAATGGTAAATATGGACATTGGCCCTTTTAGAACCAAGGTACAGATATAATATCTTGTACTATAGCACTCTAGTCTCATTAATATAAGTTTGAAAAGCAAATCAGTAACAACTGTGCAAATGACCTAAGATATTTTCATGGGTTTTTGGGTTCGCGGGTCGCTAATAACCGTAGATAGTAGTTGAGGTGGCCTTAAATAGCTAAAAAAATGTAATGAAACGAGCAACTGTATCACTTTTCGTATCCAGGAAAATGCGATCTTGATGAAAATAATTTTTGCAATCAAAGAATTTTCCGTCAAAGCATTTTTCATTCCTAAATAAACCAAACGAACACGTTTTGTCAATGATTAATTTTTTGTGGGCGAAACAAGGGCAAGTGAGGTAGTAATATATAATGTGTATATATAGGTAAATACATAGACTTATGTAACTGATTCGTTAGTTTTCTTTTTTTTTTCATGCTCAAAATTTCACAAGTTTTCTCCTGGGATATTTTTATTTTACTCATTATTTGGAAGTTTTTTTTTTAAATTATTTTTTTACATATTATATAAAAACTATTACCAAACTGCTGAAAAAAGAATACATCTCAAAACCCGGAAGATTCTCTTAGCGAGAGGAAAAATAAATTGAAATTAATGTGTTTAAAACGGATTCATGGCACAACATTTTACATCATTATTATTGGCTATTTAAAGTTCTCGCAATTGGACTTACACCACTTTCATAATCAACAGCTCATATTACTCAAGTACCCATCGAACATTTTACAATATAATTATGAAATATAGTTTTAAATAACTTCAACTTGTATGTAACTGAATAATGAATATAAAAACTTTGAGTTAATAAAACTATAAAACAAATATGAGAAGTATAAAATGCATAGCGATAGGTAATAATATTTTGTTAACATAATTTTCTTATTTTATGTTTTATTTGAACTAAATGCTTCATAATTTGAACAAATAAATTGCATTTTAAATGCTTTTATTGAAGCCCGCGTGTACTTTAAGCAACGTCGATAATAAAGAGCACGCCAAATGTCTCAACACTAAAAAATTACCAATAGTTACCAACTAGAAAAATGAATAAAATAAAAAGAACCAAAGAGCTTTAATGCTTTCATCGTTTACAGTAGTTTGCTGACTGATTTTCGTACACGTCATATTGACAGGAAAACGAAAATTGTGTGAAAATTGAAAACATTCCAGAAAGAAAAGCAATACCTTTAACGTCGTTATAAATTTTACATAGTTTCAAATAGTTAAATATTATATATTCGTCATGGGATTAACAATATCTAGTGCCTTAACAAGACTTTTCGGCAAAAAGCAAATGCGGATATTAATGGTAGGCTTGGATGCCGCTGGAAAAACTACTATTTTATACAAACTAAAATTGGGCGAAATCGTTACAACTATTCCAACGATTGGTTTTAACGTTGAAACTGTCGAGTATAAAAATATTTGCTTTACTGTATGGGACGTCGGTGGCCAAACAAAAATTAGACCTTTATGGAGACACTATTTCCAAAATACACATGGATTAATTTTTGTAGTCGATTCTAACGATAGAGAACGTATAGCAGAAGCCGCTCAAGAGTTACAGGTATTAATGTTAAATATATTATCTGGTTAGTTTCTTTAGGGTGTGTCATTTTAGAATATGCTATCAGAAGATGAGCTTAGAGATGCCGTCTTACTTGTATTTGCTAATAAACAAGATTTACCAAATGCTATGAACGCAGCTGAACTCACTGAAAAATTGGAACTTAATCAATTACGCAATCGTCGTTGGTATATTCAAGCAACCTGTGCCACCCAAGGAAACGGTCTCTATGAAGGTCTCGATTGGTTGTCTAATGAACTATCGAAAAAGTAATACGTGATTTTGTCTATGTTAAAGATTATTAATTTAAGGCTGTATAAGAATAAGATAAATGTATATCAGTTTAAATTGAAACATTTAAATATCATATTGATAATTAAAATTTTCACAATGTCTATCAATATGATTTTGGAAACCTTAAGCACATAAATAACCATACAAATAATTCTCAATTGTTATATACTTTACGGATGAAAGAAACATATTTGTATGTACATTGTGATTTATATATACATTAACCAAATTGAAAGAATAAACTAATTTCTCAGTCACTTAATTCCTCAAATTTGAATTAATTTGAACTAACAACGTGTATTAATTGTTCCCATTTATTTTAATGGTAATACTTTTAATAAAAACTTTTAAATTAATTTTTTTGACTTACCTTTCTTTGGTCTAATTGTGAGTTATGTAAAAGTGCTGGGGGCATAGAAGGGTAAAGTGTGACCATTACTCCAATATCACGCAATTCCACGATTTTCGCTGTGTATATTCCACCGAACTCCAAGTCAGGTGTACGTTGCTTCGATAAAAACTGGTCTATGATCTCCTTCGCTTCGTCCATAGCTTGTTGATTTGGAGCAAAAATACTGAAATTCGTTTCATCTGTTTGATGTACCTAAATTAAAAAAAATCAAATTTAAAATTAAATTGAAAAAATTTAAATTTTGGGTTGAATTACTTCAACTCCTGTTTCAGCCATTAATTTTTTTAAGTTTGAACCTCCAACTCCCAATAATTTACTACGATTATGAACTTCTACTTCTAAGTGTTCAGAAACTGGCCAATTTTCTTTTTTATGTGTTCTGAAAGTAATAAAAACGATAAAATAAAAATTGATATTTATTTGCTTTGTGCATGTCGTTTGAACGATTTAGAGAATCGATGGTGCCGGCACAATTGGCGACAGGTGTACTAACTGCAGCTTCTTTATTAGCTATTAATATGGAAAAATATCGTTTCCAATGCTAAATTATTATTCATATCTTAAAGACCCGAATGTCTGTGCAAAAAATTGTTATTTATATGAGTGCTTTTGATGAAAAGTTGATAATTGGCTAAGAAAGGGTATAGCCGGGTTTATATGGCAAATCTGCCACCTCAGTTTTTTCGATTTGTATTTGGGGGATCAATTTGACATCAAACAAAAATAATTCACCCAAATTTTTATTGCCCTATCTCAAACGGGTTTCGAGATTTTCAAAAAAACTCCTTTTCGATTTTATTTTATTTCAATGGTAAAATTGAATATTAATGAATGGTGATTTTTTTTCCAAATTCTAGGACTAAAAGAGACGTTATAACACTATCAAAATAAATCCCAGAAGAAAAGTCGATTTTCCAGCGGAAAAATAAAACTACAATATTTTTTAAACGTTTTTTAAAAGTCTCACTCACCAAACTTTCTCAGAAAATGTCTTTTATACTCCTTTAAACTCATGAATTTTCATAATTTTTAATGTGGTGGAACAGTATTAAAAAAAAAACTTCTTTGTCGACATCAGCGCTAGCTTAGCTGATGGCCGCTAATGCTATCGGCCGGGACTTTTAGAACCTATTTCTTACTCTATAGCCGTTACCGAATTAGAGTTACTTTAAAGTGATAATATAGCCATCATTGCTAATAATTGGATTACTTTTCTTCTTACTTGTTTTATTAACATTATAAAATAAATCCTACGCTTTAAAATCTATATGCGGCGAGAAGATTGTATGGCAAATAATTTTTCAACTGAAAATTGCAGAATCTACAGTACCTAAAATCTCAATAATCCGGAACTATTAAAAACTATTGTATTACATTATTATTATTCTACAGATTATACCTAATACCTTTCATTTTTGGAAAATGTATTTAGTGATTTTTTGAAACATAAATTACTTACATACTTAGATTATGCATTTTCAGTTGAAAAATTATTTGCTATACAATTCTCTCGCCGCATATAGATTTTAAAACGTAGGGTTTATTTTATAATGTTAATAAAACAAGTAAGAAGAAAAGTAATCCAATTATTAGCAAAGGTGGCTATATTATCACTTTTTAAAGTAACTCTAATTCGGTAACCGCTATAGAGTAAGAAATAGGTTCTGAAAGTCTCGGCCGATAGCGTTAGCAGCTACCATCTAAGCTAGCGCTGATGTTGAAAAAAAAGTTTTTTTTTAATACTGTTCCACCACATTAAAAATTATGAAAATTCATGAGTTTAAAGGAGTATAAAAGACATTTTCTGAGAAAGTTTGGTGAGTGAGACTTTTAAATACATGTTTAAAAAAATATTGTAGTTTTATTTTTCCGCTGGAAAATCGACTTTTCTTCTGGGATTTATTTTGATAGTGTTATAACGTCTCTTTTAGTCCTAGAATTTGAAGGAAAAAAAATCACCATTCATTAATATTCAATTTTACCATTGAAATAAAATAAAATCGAAAAGGAGTTTTTTTTGAAAATCTCGAAACCCGTTTGAGATAGGGCAATAAAAATTTGGGTGAATTATTTTTGTTTGATGTCAAATTGATCCCCCAAATACAAATCGAAAAAGCCGTTGGGGCAGATTTGCCTTATAAACCCGGCTCTACCCTTTGGAAAGTTCTGCGTTGCAATCAACTCTGTTGTTTGGCAAATGAGTTAAATAACATAATATAATTTAACACGTATAAAAATAGAAGTAAAATTATAAATATTAATGTAACATTCCCTCACATTTTAATTAGTATTTTCTTGTCTTTCCTCATTTATTCCTTTCTATGCTATAGATACTGTCAATTATAGGTTTCCATAGCGCCAATTGGCATGCACAAAGTAAATCGGTTTTTATTGATGAAGATAAAAACGTACATTATACGGTACAAGTCATGCACAGTATAAATAAGTTATAATAACTATATTGCACGTGACTTATACCGTGCAATGTAAGTTTTTATTTTCACAGGGAACAAACTTAATTAGTTATTATTTACCTAGTTTTACTAATTGTTTCGTTCATAATATCAATTATTTTACTTTTGGCATCAGTCGCTTTTTGTACTGCTTCCATAACAATTTTCAATGGCAAACCAGGTATTTTAATGTCTGCCTGTAACGCTGTAATTCCTTTTTTGGTACCTGCTACTTTAAAGTCCATGTCCCCCAAATAATCTTCAATACCCTAAACAAGTGATCCATATTGATTCAATGGTTAACTACCTATATTTATTACGTATTAAACGTTTAACACAAAACTGAAGGGAGAAAAATATTTTTTCGTAATTAAACAAATTCTATTTTCGAAGACATCAGCTTTCATAAAATTTCATTAATGTTGGGAAGAACGGAATTAAATCTGATGTAATCTGGAATATAAAACTAAATGGACCATTACCTATCTTCCCCTACATATTATTGTTGTTTGTTTAAAAGCGAACATTTTTTCCGAAGTTGTGGTTTCATTTATATACATATATTTTCTGAGTGCATTATATTCGATTCCATGCGTTTTGATCCCCGGACAAAATATCCTCAGACAAAAAGTCCTTATAGAATAACCGCAAATTATATTTGTAGCATAATTTTGATGTTAAAACATTTAGTTATGTGTAAAACTTCGCGGTGTCAAGAAGTGCACATTCAGTCAATGAATAAAAATCGGGTAAACGAACAATGACTATAACTTCTGTTGGGGGCCCCAAACCCCCCTCCAAAGGAATCCCCTGAACCCATTTGGCATTAATTAACACAGTTTTTGCGGATTTAACACATGGTGGTCAATTTAACACTATTTCAATAAACAATTGGGGGTCAATTTAATAAAGTTTCTGCGGGTTTAACACGGATACATGGGGGTCAATTTAACACTTTTTTACTAAAAATTATTAAATATAAAATCTTAGTTATTGAGATCAAAACATTTTTTTCCGCGAAATTTATCAGAGTGCTTTTTTATCAGAAAATTGTAAGGTTTTGAAATTTCATGAAATATTTGATGGCAAATATTTTTGTCATGGGGATATTTTGTCTGAGGAAATTTGTCATGGGGATATTTTGTCCGGGAATCAAAACGCTTGATACCTTATATTCACCAACTATCAATCTTTTTTTAAGTTATTTATTTTTTTGGAGTCAATTTATAACTTTAATAGTGAAAGGGGCGCCCTTTGATAGTTCATGGTCCTAGATTACACCTCATGCCTAAATTAGGGACGGTTTTTTACTGAAGTATTTTACGTCGGGTTTATCTCAGATAATAGTTAAATCATACAGTGTACAGAACAAGTCATACGTAATATAAAATTATGACGACTTTTTTATATTACGCAACAAACCTATCATAAATACTCTTGACTACTATATCAAGAATTGTAGTTATGCTATATGTACAGTGTTATATTCAATGGTGACTTATAAACAATTTTAAAGGGGGTTCCAAGTTTGTTAATTAGAGAACTAATTGCATATTGGTAAAAAGAGAAAAAACCTTACTGGATTTACATGCTTTGACTTCTGTACCTAGTTTTCAACTCCAATTTTAGATGTTTGATTTTTTGCATATCAAAAATATGATCAAAAAATTGTCAAAAATCAAAATATGTAGTAATTAGTTGGGTCGACAATTCTTATATCATGTTAACCTAATTTCACCTTAAGTGTTTTCGTGTTAAACGTTTTCCACTAAATAAATATATTTTTAATACCAATAAATCTGTCAATATTTTATAGTCTTCTATATGTTTTGTATCTGAATTTTCATATTTCGTAACTAATCCTATGGCAACTCCAGCAGCTGGAGCGCTTAGGGGAACTCCAGCATCCATTAATGCCATACTTCCGCCGCAAACGCTAGCCATAGAACTTGAACCTTTAATTTTTATTTAAAAAAAATTAACATTTATTTAAAATTATTAAAATTGAACGTTACCATTTGATTCAAGTACTTCAGACGTTAACCGAATCGTAAAAGGAAAATCAGATGAAACAACCGGAGCCAATCCTTTTTCTGCAAGTGCACCATGACCTAATTCTCGTCTGCCAACAGGACCTACTTTTCCTGTTTCTTTGGTGGCATATGGTGGAAATTCATAATGCAAAAAGAAATTTTTCTCTTTAACACCACTAAAAATAATTTATTTAAAATTAAGATCAAGTAAACTTTTTTTAGGGAATACCTCATCAACATTGAGACTGTATCCATTTTTAAAGCACTATGAGGAGAATCCAAAGAAACAGTACAAAAGACCTGGGTTTGGCCTCTTTGAAACAATGCACTACCATGTAAAGGCTTGTATAGGTCCACCTTAAATAAAAAATAAAGACTCAAAATAATATCAATTCATTCAAAATCGTTAACAAACCTGGCAAGAAATATTTCTAAGGTCATCCATTTCTCGGCCATCACAGCGTTTATCTAATTCAAATATTAAATTTCTAAAAACATCTTTGCTTAATTTATTAAAACAGTCAATAACTAAAGATAAATCTTCTATATTAGGAAAATCAGATTTGATCTTTTCAAAGATATCAGTTCGTAAATCATTGATTGCATTATCACGACTAAGTTTATCATGAGTATAATCACGAAATATTTCACGAAGCCTCATATCCGATAGTAACTTAACAGCTGCTTTGATTTCTTCTGGGAGATTTTGAGGCTTTTCTAGGGCACGTTTATTTTTTCCACAGTTTTTTTGTAATTTTTCAATCCCTGCTATGATGAATTGTGCTTCTTTAGTTCCCATTTTAATGGCTTTTAAAAGATCTTGCTGTAATATATTATCGCCCCGTCCTTCTAACATTACGACTAAGTTTTGTTTCGTAGCGGTAATAATTAAATCTAATGATGATTGTTGTAGTTCTTTTCTTGTTGGGTTTATTATAAGTTCTCCAGAGATTACGCCGATGCGAACAGCGCCAACAGGACCATTCCACGGTATATCGCTTAATGAAATAGCAGCTGATGCTGCATTTATTGAAGCTATATCCGGATTATTTATGCTATCTACCTGTTTAAATATTTTTGAATTATGAAATGTAAATTTTGTGAAGTATTAACACTAACCGCAAGCATATTGCACATAATTTGTGTTTCATAACTATATCCCTCAGGAAACAACGGTCGCAAACTTCGATCTATCAATCGAGAGGTCAGAATTTCTTTTTCACTCGGTCCGAGTTCACGTCTAAAAAAATTTGTTGGTATTCTTCCAGCGGCAGCCGATTTCTGTCGATAATCAACTACTAGAGGTAAAAAATTTGAAGGAGCCGGTTTTGTTTTAGACACCGCTGTAACCATTACTGATGTGTCTCCTATTGTGGCAACTGCACAACCGTCGGCAAATCGAGCATATTTCCCGGAGGAAATAAAAATGTTGCGGCTACAATACATTAAATTGAATTAGTTTATTTATTTAAAAGTAGCATAACCTTATTTTTCATAAGTTTCACCCGTTGGAAAATGATATATCGACATCTGATATGCGGGAATTTGAAGAATCATTGAAGTATCTTTTAAGCTGCTTATATTGAGATAAATTAAATTGTTTTTTATAAAGATTTAAATATTTGACATATCGAAATTGAAGAGACATGCTTGATTTTTGACATTTGCCGTTACTGTAGATAGGACTTTGGTGTCTTTATAGTAGCTGTGGCAGTATTGTACCTATTGTACAATACGGTACACTTTAAGGGTGTTTATATATTTTACATAAACGAAATAGCCCAGCAATGGTACAAAAGGTACAAAATCGCCTACTATACAAAAGACGACATTGAAGAATATTCAAGAATATCTTTAAAATGTATTCGAGTGTACAGTACTGTTGTAATCTATAGTACTACTGTAGTGAGCTTTGAAAATGCAAATGCCGCAAATGCATGAGTGAATCGGGTGAATATTGGTTACCGTGGTTACCAAAAAAATTGTCCGTTTTTGAGTAATTTGGTCGTTTGGCCATGAATCGTTAGCAATCGTTAGTTTCAAATTATAGGTAATTGTTGTATTACATATCTTAAACGAGCGCTTCTTGTATGTAAATTTATTTCGCGTATCTCGGAACCGGTTGTAATGATTTGAATGAAATTAAACAAATAAGAGTCTTTGAGGGCGAAAAAATGGATTTAGATAGGTTTCATTTCTAGCAAAATACGTTTTTTTTTTATATTTTTAAGCTTTTTATTCTATGGCAATATTGTTATGCATTAATGAATAAAGGGTTGCCTATCTATCACCATTACTAAAATCGTTATTGAAAAAAATTTAAGTTAGTTATTAGAGCAATTAATTTTTAAAACAAATTACTTGTCCTCAAATTAAATTACTTAACTGTTATCTCAAAAAAGAATCTAAACATTTATTTTTAAAATTCAATCGCTTGGCTCGCAAAGCTTGGTCATCCATATCTTTGGTCACACATTGATAATATCAATGATAATATTTAAAAAAAGTCTTTGAAAAAAACATGGTGTTAATGTATAAATAATAGTTTTGTCACCTTTCATTGATTTCTCAGTTTCTTCAGGTAGAAGAACCCCAACTATAATTAAAATTTCAATATTCACTTTTATATTTTGCATTGAAAACTATTAAGTAGATTAAACTCTGTAAAACAAGAAACTTCATACATTATATACATATGTGAATTTTAAAAGAAAACAATACATTAAAACGATTAATTCGTGACTTTATCGTTTATCTAAGGTTGGTCTAGGATTATCTAATATAATAAGCGGTTTTATAAATTATCAACTATTATATAATATATTATTGTTATTATTGATTTAAAAACTATTTTGAATATTTTTTACATTTTATTGGCCGGACAATGAGAAAGAATCATAAACAAACTATTTCAAATTGAGTATTGAAATTGATGGTTTATTCTGTTCGTTAACCTTGGCTATGAAACTGTAACATATCGAAACATATAGTGTAAACATTAAAAAAAAAAATAAAATTCTCGTTTGGACTACTTCTATAACCCACTTTCAAATTATCTACATTCTACACTGTTCTTCATAACACCCTGCATATTAAACAAACAAAAATTATGTTTTGTGTAAATAATTTATGGCAGATAAACAAACGAAAAATGATTCTGATCTTATGATAGATAAACGACTCAGCATTATTAAAGCACGAAATCGTTTATTATCATCCCATAATTTTTTAAAAAATTAGTTTTCTGCAAAAGATGGAGAAACAAAATTAAACAAAATTTGAATTAGCCCAACATTTTTTTTCATGAGTTTTCTTATTCGCCGGTCGCTAATGACCTTAAATAAAACAAACAAAAAAATTAATAAGAATTGGCAAAAACCTATTTTTATAGAAATTGTTTTTAGCCATTGAAATTTCAAAAGAAAAAATATTAAATTTTTAATTTTGCAAAAAAATCATTACTTAAATAAAAAAAATATAAAAAATATCACATATAAACTTTGTCGCGTCAGAGACCGTATATTATATGCAAAAAGCATATTATTCGTGTAATGTACAGTATATACTCGTCTATAGTATATACCTACACTAATGCAGGTATAAATTTTATACAAATTGATTCTCTAACTTTATGTATCTTTCTTTTGTTGTGTCCAATCTCAAACATTAAAGAATCTTTTCTTAACCATTTGATTTTTTCTCTTTAAAAAAACTATAATAACATTAACATAAGTATGTATTTTTCATTATGCATAATTTGCAAAAATTAGAATTCTGAATTAATATTGCGACTTTTTGATATACCTGGTATACCCATTATATTCGTAACTTAATTAACCCTGAACTAATCTAGGACTAGTAGGAACAATACTATTATAACACAACTTGTTACTATATAATCCTTTGTATTTCTAATTATTTAACAAATTTTTCAAAAAGAATTATATAGGTATAAAAAAAAATTTCATAATAAAAATTGCTTTGATCTTTTATTGTACATAGTTTACATGTATAATAATTAACAATAAATTTAATTTTTTAATTAAATTTTGGTAGGAATTATAGGTGTATTATAGATAGGTAGGTCATTATAGATAAGTATGCCCAGTATACCTTACTTAGTAATTGTATTATTACACTAATTGGAAGGTATTTTTTCCGATTTTTAATTGCTTTTCAATAACTTTCTAATACTTATAGGAATAAAGCATGTTTTTATCAACAAATATAAAAGCGCAAGAAATTCCGTCATTCATCCAATATTTATATAGGAAACAGCTTGGGTTGTTTAGCACGTGAAACATAAAACAGGTTTCTTTTAACCAAATCAGAAGCAGTGCAATAAAATAATTGAGCCGAAGACATAGAAGACAGAGAACAATTCTAACACCTGTAACAGAAAAACAGAAACCTGTTTCTCTTTACCAAAAGTAACATCGAAAAGCTGTTATTTTTCAACATTATTATCGTGAAGAAATTACTAATCTCTCTTCGATCCTCCCACCACCCTAAACACCACTTAAGAGAATCTTTTGAAACCACGACTTGAGACTATACTTTATATTATTTACATGTGTACGCAGAGAGAGGTAGAAGAAAACGGTCAACTCCACACATTGGCGTTCTTTCCACCGGACTTCAGTGCTGGTTTGTTCAGTCTTCAGCCGTGGATCGAATGTGGGACAAAGTAAATTCTGTACTGACCGGTTGATGTTGAGTGTTGGATAGTCGCGCTATTCAAATGCAGCGATGCCTGGTTGAGAATCAATTTCTAGGCTCCCATCGATGATTTTCAAGTCGTAAACGTAGCGATTTTGTGAATTTGTTAAAAGTTTATCGTTTCTTGGAGACTTTTTTTTGGCTGACAATGTTTCGTCGTAGTCGAGCGTATACCACTATTATTGTTAAGTTCTTCGTGTTGTCTATTATGTTTTGTGTTATGTGTGGAGAGGTGAAGGGCTTGCCCTCCTCGACAGAGGAATGTTTAGATGGAATCTGTAAGAATAGCATGTTAACCGAAACGCCTCCAGGTAAGTTTTAGTCGAAGACTATTTCCATTAAAAATTTCTTCAGATAAGGATGATATTTTTTTACTAGTAATTAACAAGAGATCGTTTATTATAATTAAAACGAGAATGTTTTCATTAATAAAACGTGATAAAAAGTTGTGAATTTGAGGAAAAAATCATCTTAAAAATGTAAAGGTCAAACGTATAAATACGGTCGCTTCAATGGTATTTTTAAAGAATATTGTAGGCAGAAGTGGGTGTCCTTAACATTGGAAAAACTTCCTAAAAAATACCTAGGTATATTTTTATGATGAAGTCTTTTATAAAACAAAATATACAGTTATAGAAACGTTCTTTCCTTTTTTGCGATACCATTTATTTTTAAAACCTAATTACAGACAACGATAAATTTTTAGAGATTATAAAAAAAATTCTTTAATTAAAGAAAAAAAAATCAGTCTATTTCCATTAGAGATATAAAATTAAGTTATCATAACTTTTCGTGCAAAAACTCCATAAAAATCAACGGAAATGATTTAAATTCTTAAAAACGGAACTAAGTTGAGTTAATAAACTTGAATATGTATGAAGAAATATGAAAATGAATAAATAAGTTATACAAGAATTGAAGTTCAATGTTTCAATTAAATTGATTACCTACTGTAATGAAATGTTTGTTTTACAATAAGTTAATTTAAAGTAATTAAAAACGTTCTTTAGTTTTGAATTTAGATTAATAGAAAAAGAGATTTGAAATTTAATTAAAACTACCTACAAATATGATTTCGTAAAAAATTAAATTTTTAAAATAAAGAATAATAATTTAGTAAATAGAAGAGTACATTTTCACAACATCCTTAATGTGGATTTTTTAGTCTTGGAAAAATTAATTAAGGATGTTTGGGAGGTAAATCAAAATAATAAACAAACGAAATTCACTAATGTAAGATATGCTTTAGAAAATCCTTAATCTACTAATAAATTTTTAAAATTATTGACAAAACCGTTCAAAACGTACTTACAACATAGCGATTTTAAAATCCTGTAAGTATTTTAAACATGTGTTCTTAGGAAGATTTATTCACTTGACTTTTATTTAAACTAATGTAAAAAAGGTGACAAATATTTCAAATTTTTTAGTTACACCATTTGAACTATAACAAACAATTTTGCAAAATTTTATTTACATTCTCTAAACGGTTTTTGAAAAAAAAAAAGACAAATTGAACGCCTAATTCTTCTGGTTAATGCATGGTGTGAATTGAGGTACATTCACTGTCAAAAGTGAGTACTTTTTCGTTTTATCCATTTTTTTTTCTTTTTTAACTCAAGATTAATGCATTTTATATGTTTCTTTTAGTACTGAAACCATTATTTACTTCACAATAAGCGTAAAACAGATACTCAGGAATTATTAGTGGTCAGTACTTTTCTCCCGATTGTATCTCCTATTCATCCTTAAATTAACTTGCTGTTTAATAACATTATAAAGATAAGTTGTGTCATATTATTATGTCTATTTTCACATCCATAAATTACTATCCATTAATTTAGATTGACAAAATAATTTATTTATAATATACATATCGATTAACTACTTCCTTTTTTATGTAAAGTAAATGCTTCCCAAAGTTTTAGTTCTTTGGAAATAATTCATTATAAAAACAGTCATTGTACCAGTTTTAAATTATGTTTACTTAATTAATATTAGAAAGTTAGCCTCCTCTTTTAATTGAATTTATGATGCAAATATCAAAGAGGAATATTTCGCTGCTTTAAAATAATTAAAGTGTGAATTAAAAAGCATTTACTACCTAAATTTAAAAAAAAAATTATTTTGAGAACTTTACGCGTGTTTGTTGTGGTATAAGAAACAAGAACTACAACAAGATTTTTCTCTTTTCTAATTTACAGTAAGATTTATTATATTCCTTTCATCTTTTTACTTCTATTTTTATATTATAATGTAAATATATAGTAAGTATATTTTAATTATCTTATAATGACAATTTCTTTTTATTAAATCTTAAAGAAAAAGTAAAACCTGACAAATCACTTATAAGTAAGTGGAATTTTGAAATTTTTTTTAGGTTTATTTAATGATACAAAGAAATAATATTTATTTTTACACTCAAATAAATACCGTTAACCAAAATAAAAATTACTGATACCCATTCCAAATTCTCTGCTTCAGTCCAATCTATGTACTAATATTCGCTGATATTCTACGAATTGTTTGATATTTTTAAGTACATTCCAAATTAGTGAGACACGTCACGTAATTTCATTCACACAAAATTATCAAAATCAAATTATTTATTGAGTGTTGCCCATTAAAATTCTAAACACTTATGATCTTATAGTTCGGTATGCGGTTTGTTTTACTGAATACATTCATAATGTCAATTCATTCAAAAATAAATAAATATGAAAACTCATGCTGCAAAACTTCTAAAATGTTTTACAGTTTTTTTTCTATTGGGAACTCTGGAACTATTGGTTAACTAAACATATTTAGTACAAATTACATACTTAGGTAGAATATTATTTCGACTTAAGTTAAAATTCTTCTTTTTCTTTTCTGAGTCATCAATATTTCTATTCCTGGCTACGAGTATTAAGAGTTAAAGAAGTTACTTAAGAGTAGTTTAGAAACCGAGTTTTCTTAAGATTACTTTGATTTATTCTAAGTTGTAATAATTATATTAATATTAGTAAAGTTACTGGTCTATTTTAATAACTTTGAGCATGTATGGTAGGTACGCTTATGGTACATCATTTTTACCAGTGATTCTCAACCAATGTGCCGCGGCGTTTTTGTGTGTCGTGAAATTCTCAAAAGCGTGTCTACAAATTTTAGAAATGCAAATAATAAAATTTTTTTGTTGTATTTTCAGTTGCTTAAACATCTACGGTCATATCATAACTGTCTTAAACACCAAAAATTTCTGTAGGTCATAAATCTTAAGTCAGTCTTATATCTAAGGATTAGACGGGGATCTAACCCAGTACCACTGACGCATAGAGCCGAGCAACTCACCTAATCACTGTACCATCAAGTGGTCCAATAAAATATTGAATGTATCTCTTTACTGCAAATTGGCATTCTGTTCTCTTTGTATTTAGTAAATATGTATATTATTTTATATAGTATTGAAAATTTTTTCCATAAATTATTTTATGTAATAAACAGTGCGTTCCACCAACTGCTCACAACGTTCGAAATGCTCATTCAGCAATGAAAAAGCCACGGCTTAAATGACATTTTGAACGTTGTGAATGCTTTTTAAAACGCACCCATAAAGAAGTGAAATTATGCTAAGCTTATCTCACTGCCAGTGTACTGCCGATTTTTGAAATTTTTAAGAGTATACTGCAACAACTAAAAGGATTGAGAATCACTGATCTATAGGTACTATCCATACTAATGCTCCGAATGCTAGATATTAGTAGTTGCCTATTATTGTTTTTTCTTTCTAATTTAATTAAACTTGATTTTTAAATTTAGAAGTAGTTTTGTGCTTCATTATATACCTATAACATGATATATAACAATGATATCAACTTTTAATAGAATTAGGTAACCTTAAGTTTCATTAATAACTTTTTCCGTATACGAAAATGCTTTTAACTCCCCCTTGTAAAAATATAAGTTTTATAGAAACTCTTTTCTTACTTTGTTGTAGGATTTTTTACTTTTGCTACAAAATCAACTACGATATCAATTGTGTTTTTTTATAAAAGTAAAATAATAATAAATAAATTTACTATAAAAATAAATAAGTAAGACTCATAATTTTTCTTTAACTCTACGATAAAATAAAATATGGTTATCAAATAAAGTATATCAAGTTCATTTGTATTGACAAAAAATAAATCACAGTAAGTAATATTTTATCCAAAATTTAGAAAGATTTAAATTAATAACTCATATATTTTTACGATTGTTTTCTGGAATCTACGAAGATAAAATTAAAAAAAATTACCCATACGATATTTTGAATTGAATAAAGATGCCTAACTTTACTTTGTCAAAATTTTAAAAATATTTATGATTGTAAAATTATGTTAAAATGTAGATAATAAAAGCAATTTTAATTTAACATTTTTTGTTGTTGATATGTTCTATGACCATATAAATCAATACATATATATACTCATATAAATCAAAGTTAATTACTAACGTTATAAGATTAAAAAAAAAATATATGACGTTAACTTAAAAAAGTGAAATAAGTATAAAAATGTTTAAAATTAAATGATATTAAAGTACTTGATATATACAATGTATTTAAAAAAATGTTCCAGTAATATTGATATAATATATACGTAATGCTTCAGGGTTTGTATTTTAATCGCTCATCACTATCTTCTCTAACACCGAACGAAACATTTATAAGTAATTTATAACAGTAGAGAACTGATTAGAATTCAAGAACAAAAACTTAAATGAACCATACATAATAAAGTGCTTATAATACTTAAAGTGTTTCTCTATTAATAAGTCTCTATATTTAATCAACTCTTATCTGCTTCATGTTAAAATTGCTTTTCAACAACCACTTAGTATCTACATTATATTTTCTATACGTAGGTACTTATTTTAAATAGTTTATTTTTACATTCAAACGAATATTTCTGTGTGAAAACTGTAGTATTAAAATCTAATTGGGCTTATTTATTAAGTTTTTGTTTAATTTACGTTTTATAAAAATTAGTGGGAGATGATAATTCAGATTTGAACGATAATACCTTATTATATATTTATATTGAAAAGTTTCTACCTTTTTTATATATAAAAACATATTATGTAAAAATCTTATTTTCACCAAATCTCTTAAGGCTCGAGAATATCAGAAAAATTTTAGTATTCCTGGGATTCCTCGAGAATATCTAAATACAACCCACTGTAATCGCAAAGAACAGACATATTGGCCCGACGTTCAACAATCACAAAAAAAACTCAAATGAATTGAATTAGTGAAAGCTGGCTAATTTCATTTTTTCATGCGATTATTTATCAAAATTTCATTTACCAAGAATAAATATTTTCGAAATCTTTTAAGTATTGAGATTCATTTCAACCCCAAAAGAGTACTTGTGAAAAGATTTTTTTTTATCTCTAGTACCCACATCAAACGTAGTTGTAAAAATTTATTTCACTGTAAGAATTAGATAAACGCTACAGAACATACCTAATATTTGATTACTTTCCATAGTTCCAAGTAGAAGTTAATATATTGCATCGATTTATTTCGAATTATTTACCTAAGTATATCCTTTTAATTGATAACATGAACTTACTAAGGTTTTCACAAAATTTTTTTAGTATATCGAAAAAATGTGTCGAAAACTATTAAATAAGTAGTGTTAACCAATTTTATAAATAAACGATTACCTAAAAACATTCACTCTTCTTGATCAAGTAGAATCTTAATTAACTTTGTTCGTGAGCTCAATTATATTCATGCTGGCGATTGACCGTGCTCACTAATAGGGCAAAAAAAATTGAATTAGTACTTTAATCATATTCTAAGAATAATTTGTTATAGTTAATAAAGTATAAAAATCGCATAAAGCAAGCAATGAGAACTGTTGATATCTTACTAAATTTCTGCGAACAAAACATTTTTGCCTTAAATGGCGTTCTGAATTAGAGAATTAGAACTGAGATATACAGAAACTTTTTAAAAACAAAAATTTATTGCATTTTCAAACCCTGATAACGTTATATACTTACATATGTATATGATACATAATTAGTTAAATAAAGATAGTGTCTCGATTAATAGAAGTTTTCATTTATCCGTGCAGTCCATCCCCGTCAATACTCCAGATAATCAAATTCTTATGTTATATGATTCTAGTTTCAGTTACCTTCATTGTAACTTTATAATTTATGACACAATATTTTTCTAGAAATTATTTAAATTGTTTCGTGCATTACTTAAGAATGCATTCAAATCTTCTTTCATGGAATAAAATTCGTGATGAAGATGTATTCAACATAGTGGTTTACCATTGTTGATTATTCACATAGATACATATTTGCAAACAAATAAAAAAGTAAGACACCGAAATGACTGCAATGTTTTATGGATGAACCTTGCTTTTAAAAGTCGTCGTTGGATCACAATATAAATATTAAAAAAAAATTATATAAGATTTTGAAGATTGTGGTCAAATGCATACCTACAGACGTTCAGATTGACAAATCGTTTACAATTGAAATGTTCATATTTATTCAGTCAAATATAGTATTAAGTTTTGAACTATCTATTGTCCAAATTTAACTTTTTTTTTTAAATTGTTAAATAGAATATAATTTTATGTACGTTTGTAAAAGAAAGCGGAAGAATTATAGGAAAAAAAAGCTAATGCAATTTGCAAATAACACATTCAACCTCAATGAATACAATTAGCTGAATTATCAAACCGGAAATATTGATTATGTTATCGTGCTATAAATGCCATGAACACCACCTAATTGTAGCTACTTTAAAAAGTAGTATTTTGTAAAAAAGTATTAAAAACATTAATTCGATACTTTTACAATCTGTTAATTTATATTATTAGATATAAATTACTTACTCTATATAAAATTTAGTTTCACGTTTAACGATTAAAATCTAAAAATCTTTTCTGCATGTATTTTTAATTCAGCTAAAAAATTAATTATTTTTATAGATTGAAACTTTATAGTGAACTGAAACTAATATTGTTCACAAAGAACTACTTTGATAATAAAGTCTACGCAATATAGCGTTAGCAAAGCTAGTAATTACATTGTTAGTTCTTGGAATATACTCTTGGTATATAAAAAGTATCAATAAACCATAGTCTATTTTACTGAATCAAAGTTTTAGATAATTAAAACATTAGTTTAATATCTATTTCTTGTAATGAGACAAGATAAAAAGATCATGCAAGTTTTAAAAGCAATTGAATTTTTAATTAATATTTCAACATACTTGCATATCTTGAAAAACGTTTTTCTTCTTTCAATTTCCTTAAAACCTATTGGAAAATTTATTAGAACGTCGTTTTTTTTTTATTCTAATAAATATTTATTTTATGAAATCTTGGGATTTTGGACAAAAAGAAAGAGTTAAAGATGATTTATTTTAAAAAATGCGACGTTTCATTTATTTTAAAATAAATCATCTTTAACTCTTTCTTTTTGTCCAAAATCCCAAGATTTCATAAAATAAATATTTCAATCATGGATGAAAACGTTAAAACTAATTCTAATAAATATTTTTAAAATAATTGTGATGAATCACTAAAAGATTAAAATTGTATCAATAAAGTATTACATATAGAGCTATGTATCTATGTACCTATGTATGTTATATAGTTTTCATGAAAAGTTGTTTGCTTATTTAACTACAATGTAAATAAGTAACATTTTGAGATTTATAGCGGAAAAAATAAAATGCTCTTTAAGTGATTAAGGCTAATCAAAACCTTAAATATTTTACTGGCTTTGAATTAAATGCCATTTTTCTCATATGATGTAGGTCAGTCATTTATGTCACCATTATTGTAAGTATGAATAAAACAGAAAATTTAATTAACTTTTTGTAATGTAAGACAATTGCTATTATATACGTAGGTACTTCAAGATTAAAATATATGTAAGCGTGTACATGTTTATTTATAGTTTTAAAGTTAAAATATGAACACGTAATGATTTTTCTTTCTTTTTTAATATTAAATATTATTTTCATTGAAAATGTACTCGTTATATGCTTGAAGTTACTATAAGTCAAGAGTTAAACAATTGTTTCAACTTCACTGAGGAAACTTATACTTTAGTTAGGAAAGTTAAAATTTAAATCTATACCTATTTTCTTGTAAATATTTCTATAAAGTGGTACTCAGATTTTAAAGTCTTTGCAAATAAATTGAACTTTTAACTGAAAAAAACAATTTAATAGCTATTGATCTTTTCATTGGTCAAAGACTTAACTAAATTGTTACATATTATGGTACATAATGTTTTCTTATACATATTACATGTACATAAGTACATAAACTTTGTTCTCACAGTGACCTGGATTGGATTTGAACTACTTTTGAACTGCTTGAGTGTGTGCCTACGAAAATGAACTCTCGCCCACTCAAGCAGTTCAAATCCAATTCAGGTCACTGTGAAAACAAAACTATTAACACTTATTATTATTAACGCTTTTTGAAAATATTCAATTTTAATAAAGGAAAATCAACTTTTGAACCACGAAAATGTATTTTAAGAAATCTATTTTTAAAGTTTTGTGTTTTGTGATTTCATATTAAGTGAGGAAGGTGACGTGACATATTTTATGCATTTTATGTCAGGAAATTTTACAGCAAAAATCGTCAACAAGCCATTAAGTTCTTAAATGTATTTACGTTTTTAAGAACAAATTTTTCAATAACATTTTTAAGTAGATATCTATATACCTGTAATGGATGTTTGGTGTGTTTATTGTGCAATGTAAAACATGGATTGTAATTACAGAAAACCATCTTTCTATTATTATTAATTCTTTGCTTTGTTCAATCATTCATCAACGAATCAATTTCAACAACATGCTACATCAAAATAAACAACACTAATAACTATGTACCAGAAACTATAATCTACAGGTCTACATTAAATGAGATGATCATAATTTCCTTACAATAAAGGCGTTTTAACTACAAAAAATTAGATGAACGAGATATGACAAAAGGTCATCTACCAAAATGGTCAATATATCATTGATTAATGTTTGTTGTTTATATGATATAAATAAATTCACTTTGAAAAATATGAAAAAAACGACATTAATTAACTATCGAAAAATCCAATATATGGTATACTAAATTCAAGATTTTAATATTTAACTGTAAAAAAATGACAAAATTAATATTATACTCCTATTAAGTTTAACTAAAGATCAAGAAATATCATTTTTTTAAAAATGATATTTCCCTAAATAACCAATTTTTTTAAAATTATATCTACCTATATGGTAGGTATACAAATGAAAATGTGTTACAATTTTTATAATATTAAATCAATCGTAGTTAAAATTTTAAATAACTATTTAATTATAATAATTGGTTTCAACTTAGTACCTATAACAACCTGTTGTCCTATTGACAACAAAAAGAAATTCTTAAAAAGCTCATGAGTTTCCCGTACATTCATTTTAGGATAGATACAGCATACAACGTAATTTTTATCTATTCAATAAATAATGGGTATAAAAGTAGAGTATAAATCGTTTATAACGACACCGGATATAATGAACAACCGGTTGTAACGTACAAAACCTTCGGGCCTCGTGATACACCCCCGGCCATTTGATTATAGCCACCTGAATATTTTTGAATTTCTCGGTAAATAATAATCTTATTTCGTAATTCTTTTTTTTGAAACTAATGTTACTTTCACCTTTCTATTACCTGTTAACAAAGATTAAAAAGGATAATAAATAAAGGGGAGAGACTTAATTTTTATGTTTTTCGTGTATTGCAAGTCGGTCATTTGATTATAGCCACTAATGAAAATAGTCGTTTATTTGTAAAATACTAATTATTTATTTATTCTACATAATTGTATAATCACTTAATATTTAGTACATGCGCCTTTCTTAATTATAACCTCTCTTAGTCTATTTGGGATAGATAAATACAAATTTTCTATAATAGTATTTGGGATCGCTTCGAAAGCTCCTTCAATCGCCAAAATTAGCTCGGCTTTGCTGTCAAATTGGCGTCCTTCTGCATAAATTTTCCTAAAAAGCCACCCCCACACATTCTCTATAATATTGAGATCAGGAGACAGGGCTGGCCAATCTAAATATACAATATTATGTTCTCGGAACCACTCTTTCACTCGTTTTCCGGTATGGATGGCAGCATTATCCTGTTGAAAAATCCAAGGTCGTCCTTGAAACATCTCGTCAAAATTAATTTTTTCTATTTCTAATAGTTTGATGTATTCAATGGATGATTGTCTGCCTTCTAACACCACCAAATTAATTGCACCATAATACGATATGGCAGCCCATACCATTACAGAACCATATGATGAATGGCGACGACTTAAAATTAGTTCTTCTTTTCTAACATCATGGAAATAATACTGAAACCCATCAGGCCCATCTAAATTAAACTTTTTTTCATCAGAAAATATCACCTTTTGCCACTCTTCCTTCCATCCAAAATATTTCATTGCAAACTCCACTCGCGCAGTTTTATGTCGTCGTAATAGTTTTGTTTTTTTTTTGTAATTTTTTCCTTTTTAAATAGGAGTACTTTTGTATTACCCGTCTCACTGTTCGTATACTGGCAGAAGCACCTAATTTTGCACGAATAGCAGTCGCAGTTGCCATCGAATTCGACGCTTCGCGTAAAATCGCGCGTCGTCGCCGCCTGGTTAAGGCAGTTGGAATGCGCCCTTTTCGATTTTTTCCATAATTTTCTAGGTTTTTTAAAAAAGCTGCTATTGTTGAATGGTGTCTTCCAATTCTTTTACCGATTTCACGGTTTGGAACATTTTCGGAATACCATGCAAATATTTGACCCTTTTCTTTTTCGGTCAGAGTCTTTTTACGACCCATAGCGATCCAAACAAAATAATAACTGTCGCAAATTAAAAAATAACTATTCTCACACAATAATTAAAACAATTTACTTTGTTTTTTGAGCCTAGTCGTCTTGAACACTTCTAATAAACTAGTGGCTATAATCAAATGACCGACTTGCAATACACGAAAAACATAAAAATTAAGTCTCCCCCCTTTATTTATTATCCTTTTTAATCCTTGTTAGCAGGCAATGGAAAGGTGAAAGTAACATTAGTTTCAAAAGAAAAAATAATGAAATAGGATTATTATTTACTGAGAAATTCAAAAATATTCAGGTGGCTATAATCAAATGGCCGGGGGTGTATGTTTTAGATAAGACGATACATATCGGTTATAGTGAATAACGAACGAAATTTGACGGTCCTCTGAAGTTCGTTATAAACGATTTCTACTGTATTAGATAAATGTTGATTATTAATAACTCTAATAAGTTACTGTATTTTATACGTAGCGATTAAAAAAAATTAATAACAAGATTTTAAATTGATTTATTTTTGTATTATTCAAGATGAAATCACAATATTTGTTGCTAATTTTAGCGATGTAGTAGAAATAATGAGATAATGTAATTGCGTCATTTTATTTATAACCATCATCTATTGTTTAATTACTCTATAAAAAAGTCATGAGGAAGATATTGATGAAAAGAAAACGCAATAAGGCCAAGAGTGTGAGTATGACTTGATTAGAAACATTATGGTTGTAATTAATTTATAGGTAGATATACTTACAAAGTTAATTTTCTATGATACTTATTCTTTTAACTATTGTTTGAAAACTGTAATGTATATCTTAAGATTTTTAAACCAACCATAATTTTTTTTTCAGTTTATAAATTAAAGCTTTATTTATAAACTAGGTACATTTAAAGTATTTTTTCTTTGTACGTATTTATTTATTTTTATTTTTAGTGCAATTTTTCAAAAGGAAATAATACGAAATGGACTTTGTTTTACACTTATGATGTTTGCACGTAAAGATAAGTTAAGTATTACCTTAGTTTTATAGAATTAAAAATATTGTTCAAACCTAAACATTAAAATTTCTAAAAATCGAATAACACAGTTATAAATAAGTATAAAACTGTATTTTTGGTGTTATTAAATGAAATACTTATGCGTTTTTCTTTTCTAAATATAAGCACTTCTGTCAATATATTATTTAGTACTTCATTCCGTTATACATATTTTGATGTAAGTAATTTACAGTTGTTTCAACGATTTTAAAATCATTACCGTCTATTCAGGGATTTTAAGCCATATTTATTGATTTCACCACAAATATAATGCCATAATATTTTTTATTTTTTAAAAATGTGTATTTTTAGTCTTAATAAAACTGTTACTACTAACTATTTGTAACATTTCTTGTACAATATCATATTCGTATTTTAAAGTATGTAACTAAAACTTGTTTTTTTTTTTTTTTTTTTTTTGGTTATTTATAGTCGCTTGGAACGTCCAAGGTCATCAGCGACTTATCTAGTTCTATAAATTCTCACTTTTCACTCACTCATTCATGTTGAAGCACAGTTGCATTCACCCTTGATCACATTTATACACTCACGAGTCACATTTCACACACAAAGTTTATAGTTCGGTGAGGAGGTTGGCCTCTCTGAGGAAGTTCAGGCATGATGAAATCCCTTTCTCGGTGTTCAAGCAGTCGCTCAAGCTTTGTGGCACTGACCACTTCCGTCTGAGGTTATCCGTTTCTTGACATTCCAGCAGCAGGTGCTTTACGGATATATCGTATCCACACCTGCTGCACCGCGGGGCAGTCCTGCTGAAAAGGTGACTATGGGTCAGTCTTGTGTGACCCACCCTCAGTCTGCAAAGGCTTACCTCAAGGTTTCGTTGCAACTCTTGCACGGGTAGTTTTTCTGAGGTGGATCCTCTAATTTCAATGAGTTTTTGTGGTTGGGTCCGCCAAAAACCGTCCCATAGTCCCCTCGTTGCTTCCCTACACTGTCTTATAGCGTCTTCGACTGACAATGTCGTTTCCGGCCTTAGCTCGCCATTTGTGGCTTCTTTTGCTGCTAAGTCTGCTGCGACGTTTCCAGCGATCTCCTTGTGCCCCGGAATCCATATTAATTCGACCTCTCTGTCATGGAGCTCTCTTAACTTGCGTTGAACTTGTGCCACTGTGGTATTTTTGTTTTCTCTACTCTTTATGGCTTTTACGCATGATAAAGAGTCAGAGAAAATGGCTATCTGTTGTTCCGCAGGGTCATTCTCAACTAGTTCTAGGCATTTTAAAATCGCTTTGGCCTCACAAGTGAATATAGAGGACCCATCTGGCATTCGTACTCTGATGGTATCACTGGTGGAAAATATTGCGTAACCTGCCTTCCCATTACACACTGAGCCATCTGTGTAAAATTTTTTGTGGTATCGATACAGGGTGTTTTCCATTTCTAGATGAAGCTTTTGAAATATCTGAGAGCTGGTGTTTTCTATTGAATGTTTGGAAAGAGATAGGTTAACTTTTGGATTCCATCGTTCCCATGGAGGGGCATCAGGTAGTTTTCCGGTAGCTGGTAGAGGTGGGGGAATTTGGAGCTCCCTCATATATTCTTTAGCTCTTTCTCGAATTGGTGGTCTACGCCTTGGGTGGCCTCTATTGTCTTCATGGATTATCCTGACGCAGTCACTAACTGGGTTCGTGATGTTTTGCTGCGCTCTTATGGTGTACTTTGTTACGAGCTCTTTGCGTCTGTATGAGAGTGGCCATTCGCCAGCTTCCGCCAGTATACTGACCATCGGGCTTGTCCTAAAAGCTCCTGTGCAAAGTCGCATCGCTGTGTTGAGTACAGCTTCTAGGGTTTTTGTCAGGTTTTTGGACGCTGAATCGTACAAAATAGCACCATAGTCGATTTTCGACTGTATAAGGGCTTTGTAGGTGGTTTTTAGGGTGCGCAAATCGGCTCCCCATTCCTTAGATGCGATTGCCTTGATTAGATTTAGGCGCTTGTAGCAGTCTATTTTTAGACTCTTGATGTGACTCTTCCAGGTCATTTTATGATCAAAGGTCACTCCCAAGATTTTTGTAGATACCACTCTTTTGATTGGGAACCCATCCCAGGTAAGAAGTATGTCATTTTGAGTACGTTTGGACGAGAAGACAATAAATTCAGCTTTTTCCCGTGACAGCTTGAATCCTGATCGCTGAGTCCAGTTCTGTATGTTGTTTAGATCGTTTTGGATTAATCTTGTTGTTGTTTTTAGATTAATTCCTTTCCTGATCAGGGTCAGGTCGTCCGCGAAGAGGAATGGCTTGCACGGCTTCACCGCACAGTTGGTCACTTCATTTATGGCAACCAGAAATAGCGTGACGCTGAGCACTGATCCTTGGGGTAGTCCATTTTCTATCATAACTGGTGGTGATAGAGAGTTTCCCACTCTTACTTTTATTTTGCGACTGTCTAAAAAGTTTTTGATAAAAGCCAGGGTATTTCCTTTTACTTGGCTTTCGTTTAACAATCTCAGGACTCGATTAGTCCATGTCATTTCAAACGCCTTTTCAATGTCTAGGGCTACCATTATGGTGTGGAATCCATCATTTAGTGCCTCGCATATTTCGGTGTCCATACATGTTAGTTGGTCGGTCGTTGAGCGCTGATTCCGGAATCCAAACTGGTTTGGGGAAAAGTAATTTGCCGACTCCAGATACCATCGTAGTCTTTTCGATATGATTTTTTCTAACACTTTGCATAGATTGCAGATTAATGATATAGGACGGTAGTTTTTTTGGGTTAAGAGGGTCTTTTCCATGCTTGTGTATGGGCACCACTATTGCTGTTCTCCAGCTTATGGGGAACACTTGATGTTTCCATATGTAATTATATATGTCTAAGACGTAATTCATTCCACATAGCGGCAATCGTTTAAGCATCTGGTTTGGCAGATTGTCCGGACCTGGGGCAGTACCTCCCAATGAAGACAGAACTGACGTTAATTCCTTCATTGTTATTGGCTCGTTGATCCTATTGCTGTTGTCCTCAGTGTCCAGGTTGCTTCTTCCCTCGTCTACCTGGTCTTTGAATTGGCGAAACTCATCGTCATAGTTTGCCGAGCTCGAGTTCTCGGCAAATGCGTTGGCCAGTATTTCGGAAACGCGACCTGGTTCCATTACCAAGTTTCCGTCTACCTCCTCCAAAGCCAATGGGTGGGTGGCTCCATTAGTTCCCTTTATCTTTTTTATCTTTTTCCACATCTCTGCCACGTTGGTTTTCTGATTTATTGTCGAGATGTACTCCTTCCATGATTGTAATCTGTTTAGTTTTAATGTTCTCCTAGCTTTTGCCCGTTTCTTTTTATATTCGATTTTCAGCGCTTCTTGCAGTTCCGTGTTTGTGTTATTTTTGAATGTCCTAAACGCTTTTTTGGCTTCTTTCACAACGGACTTGCATTCGGCGTTCCACCACGGGAGTGGTTTTCTTCGAAGGATTCCTTTTGTTTTTGGTATGGAAACCTCCGCTGCCGAGCTTATTGTGTTCGTGAAGGTTTCAACTATCGTATCTATGGATATTTCTTGATAAAGATCCAGGTTTGGAAGAGATGGTATTTCCTCATTAATTCTGGTTTGGAATAATTCCCAATCGGCTTGCTCAAATTGCCATTTTTTTGGTATTTTACTATCCTTTTGTCGTGGGTTATTTGTTTGTGTTATTGTAATACAGATAGGGAAGTGATCGCTGTCGTACAGTTCTTTTGTTGGGCTCCATTCCATTCTGGTCGCTAAGGATCTGTCTCCGATTGTAAGGTCGATGCTGCTTGTCTTGCCGTTAGCCACGTTGAAGTGCGTTGGTTCTCCAGAATTGATTAAGATCATATTGTCGTCACTAACCAGCCACTCTGCTATAAGGAAGCCTCGGCGGTCACAAGTCGATGAACCCCAGAGATGATGGTGGGCGTTAAAGTCACCCAGCAGAACCACAGGTTTTGGAAGTTGTGAAATTATGTTTTCCAGGGTTTGTGTATCCAAATTGACATGATTGGGAATGTATATATTGCATAGAGTGGCTTTGACGAGGTATTTGATCGAAACTGCAACTGCTTCGAGGTGGGTTTGAAGAGGTACTTGTTCTGGCCGGGAGATTGATTTTATAAAAGTCGCAACCCCTCCACTACTTCTCCTAGCTTCTTCCCTATTTTTCCAGAATGCTTCGTATCCTTTTATTTTTCCACAATGATTGCCTGAGTGATTGGTTTCCTGTAAACATATGGCGATTGGATCTTTTTCTTGAATGAGTACTTTTAGGTGTTCTTGCTTCTGGTAAAAGCCATTTATATTCCATTGGATTATTAACATAATGGGGTGGCGACTATGCAAGGAGTCTTGAAGTTTCCTTTAACTTCTTTTGTAGCCTGGTTATGCGAATTTTTACTCCTCTATTCATCTTAGGGTAGATAGATGTGCACATTTCTGTTAATCCTTGGATGTCAGTGGTGAATTCTTTTACGATGTCATTTACGTTTCGTTTGCTGTGGGTCAACTCTATTAAGTTTTCGAATTGGTCGATGGTTAACGGGAATTTGCTTGTTGGATCTAGCGATTTTACATCCTTTTTGAGCTCCATCCACACAGACTCATCCTCGTTTTGGGTGTCCGATGCTTCCTTTTCAAGTTGTTTTATCTTTTTTGTTCTTTTAGTTGTTTTTTTTGTCTTTCCTTCATCCTCTGAGGAATTATAGTCTGACCTTGCTGATTCCGACCTTTCTTCAATTGTCTGTATCCTCTCCTCCAGTTCGCAACTGGATGAGTCGCCCCTTCCTCGCTTTTTACCTGTATCGTGGTTTTCTGGGTTTGGGACTTTTATTTCAATTTCTTTGGGAGGAGTTTTATCTGGAATTTGGTCTGGCCAGCTGTTGTCGTTAGTCTTGTTTTGACAATTTGCCTGCGTTGGCTCAGTGAGGGCCCCTTTAAGCATTGCACTATATGATGGTGTTGATTTTTTTGGGCATAATGCTATCAGGTGGTCGATGCTACCACAGTATGAGCATGTCTTTGGTTGGCCGTCATAAGTTATCAACGCTCTCGCTCCGTTAATAATAACATGTGAGGGGATATGCTGTTTTAACATAATTCGTACCCATATGTTCCCGGTTCTTATCGGTTTGTTAACTTTTATAATTGATCGTCCCCAATATTCATCCTCGATATTGGTAATTTCCCCATATTTCTCCAATATTCTTTTAATTTCTTGTTTATTTGTTTCGAAGGGTAATCTCATTATTTTTATTTTTCTGAGACCCAATCCTGCCATTTCCATTTTCATATTTACTATTCTACCATCAGCTGTTTTTATTTTCTTTTTATTATCATCCATATTTTCTAAAATTTCTTGGCACGATCTTGTTGTTGTAAATTTCATGAATAGTCCGTTTGGCTCGAATTGCACGCCTATCAGGTTGTTTTCAAAGTCCGTACAAACTTGTTTGATTGTCAAATCGATCCAGTTAAATATTTCTTGACTTGTTGGTTTTTCTTCTTGAGAGGTGAAACACCTGATGGTGTTTACTCGTGTGGCCATGCTTTGTAATTTTTATGCCGGCCACACGTTGGTTTTGATTTTGTTGATATTTTTTGTTTTAATTTACCCCGTTAAACGGAGATTTCACAAACACTCGTAATTTAACACAGGTTATTTGTTTATTTAATGTTCACTCGGTGAAAACTTGATAAGAACTGTGACTAAAACTTGTATTTTACAAAAAATGACTGCTTATACCTGCTTTGAATGTTTCAAAATCTTTGTGTTCATATTTTCTATACAAAGATTTAATCCACTGTTTCAATAAAATTGGGTTGAATTATGAATAGAAAGTAAAAATATCGTTTCTAGATTGATTAATTCGCACGATTTACTTCTTTTATAATCTTGATTTCTATAGAAATATTTTAGTGCTTTAATGCAAATATATAGAACATAGGTGGGTATTATGTATTGTTAGATACTTATTAGAGTAACATTATCTTGCTTTTGACGAGGTTGAAATTTCATAAGAATGTAAAATTTTTAATAAAGTTAAACCATCAATATGTTTAAACTAATTCATCACTTCATTATGCATCATCGTGTTATTGTTAGTGCGATTTATGTTTTACAAATACGTCTCCATATTCCAGTTCAAATAAACAGTGGTTTTTTGGAAATTCAACATAAGGATCTTATTAGTTTTATTTTATGCTTTTTGTTATTTTAGATCTATAAGTAATAATCTTAAAATTAATTAACATGTTGTAACCAGTTCAATGTCTGCTATATGGTTACTTACTTTCCTACTAATTTAGATCGCTACAAACAGATCGGACTAGTTTATTGTATCTAAACTAAAAATTTACAAATCTGGGGGAAGCAATGGTACCAATTTTATTTTATAATAGTACGTACAGGAAAATAAGTTATCAAATTAATAACACAACCAAAAAAAATATAATGGATCTGACCTGAGGATATGTGGTTTCCATTGAGTTTTTTCTCTCTGAGCACGAATCCGTGGCCTTACTTCAGCGCCCTTTAGTTTTCAGAAAATGTTTGTATCGAATTTTCTTTTATGATAGTAAAGTTTTTTGGTGATTTTTTGAAAATTGAAGGGTGCTGGAAAAAAATTGACCACGGATACATGTTCGAGAAAAAATACAATTTAATTATAAGTTTTATTACTTCTAGCTAAGAAGTACGCTATGCATAGTTTTGAGTGGCATTGTATGGCAATTATTCTTTATAGTCATAAATCGATTAATAATTTTTTAAAACACTGCATGATCACTAGGGTTGTCACTTTTTCTTTTGCCTATAAGAGACAAAATACACTTAAATGTGGGAAAATACCGGATTTCAGTTTTTTTTACCTGACATAAATGAAAAACAAATTTTTTGGCAATTAACTCATTTTTCGTTTATTTTAATGGAGAACGGGTTTGTTTTTATAATTTGCTTTTATTAGATTAGTCATGTATAAAAAATCAATTCAATTATAATCATTGTTAAAAATAATCGATTTCGACAAAACCAATCTTGGCGATATTTTGGAATTCGGGACTTCCCAAGAAAAAGTCAGTAGATAAGTCGTTTCCCTAACTAAAATGCAACAGTTTCATAAAAGATTCATAATTATTCAAGAAAAAATAACAGATGTAAACGTATGCTTAGATAATAAACATGCATTTGAGTAATACCTGGTAATGCATAGATTAGAGCTGTTTTATACTTTTACTAACACAATATTTTTAAGAAAATAATGTTTTAAAACTTAAAAATAGAAACATTTTGAATGAAGCATTAACTAATTCTTTTACTTATTCATTAAAAAATATTCATATGCAAAATTGCATTTGTTCACAAAAAAATATACACACAAAGTTAAAATTTCTATTTTTGCAATTAATTATGTAGGTATACATTTTCTTGTAAACGTGTACGTTTCGAGTTTATTACAAATCAAATTAAAACATTAATGAAAACCTAATATTATTCTAGTTGACGTGTCTAAGCGCATGATTGTAGATATGACAAACGAAAGCCGCTCATTTTCTCTTCTCTTTCGTCGTATGGGAACTTTATAGTATTTGAAGAATATTTTATTCAGTTAACATAGTCTGCAATAGCGTCGGGTGGTAAAGAATTAATATTATTTTTTTTAATAGTTGTGTCATTTTCTTACATAGTTTATCGATTTATATACATTTGTTTTTATAAAGTGATTTTTTTCTGTTGGATATTTCCATTTTTCTATAAGAACTCCATGTAAAAATTTAACTTCTCAGGTATGTTTTCTTTTAGCTATATCTTAATTCAGAATTACACTCAATACTTAACAGGTCAAAATATGGTTTTAACTACAATAGAGGCCGTTCATAAAATACGTTAGCATACTAGGGGGGGTATCGCTAAGTGTGACAAAGGGGGGGGGGTCTTAGAGAACGTGACGTTCACAGTTCATCAAAGTATTCTTCCTTAACTTTTTTCTCGATATTTTTCTGTCACGATAAAAAGTCATTCGTATTGAATGTGTAAATAATATTTTCAACTATTTACACAAAATATCAATATCTATTACTTATGTTTTAGTCAAAATGAACTATTTATAGGAGGGTCGCAAAAAAAGTGACGTAACGTGACGAAGGGGATGGGGTGTCCAATATGGTGAAATTTAGCGTGACGTAGTTTATAAATGGCTTTATAAATTGGTTTTCTGTTCATTGTAAAAAGGTTTAGTCATAGTGGGAACAACCTTAATATTATTATCTATACCTACAATATGTCGTACGATTACATCTAAACCCATACTATGATACAAAGAAAAAAATGTTTGTTTGTACGTAGAGAGTAAACTCTAGAACTCAGAGAACGAGTTGTAGAAATCCTTTTTCAAATTTCACTATAACTGGGTAGTATAGACTTTAATATATAGCCGTACTTTATGGGTCAAGAAGTACTGAGTAATTTTACTCTGTGATTATTCCAGAAAAATCTTTGGTTCCTCTGGGGGGGGTCTCCATACTAAAACAACTCAATGTATTTTGGTGAAAGTTTGTATGAAAGTGTCTTTAATTCTGTTACAATATAAACTACAAAGCATACTTTTTATGGTTCTAAGTGGATCTCAAAAAAAAAAAACAAACAGTGAAAACAAACTTTTTAATATACCTACCCAATTAAGTAAGTTTAAACATTTTAAGGTTTGTTTTTTTTTAGTTTCTTGTAAAAATATACAATATTGAGTTACTATTGGATTAGAAGTATACATACTGCTATTTAAGTTGTCAGTATAGAAATATAGTTTCAAAAATAGTTTTGGTAGAAATAATGCAGTATTTAATGCAAGTTATATTTGTTACTTCCAAATTAACCAAAGACGGGTTTGTCTGTATTTTTTCAAAAAAATTGAAATAAAATTCATAATCTGCATAAGTTAATTATATTCAGGTCGACATGGTAGAACTTTCAAATTTTGGTAAATCAAATGTAAAAATTTGTTAAATAACAGTTCTGGTAATTTTATTTACCAACAACAAATATCTTAAATGTCGCTATTTTGATAATTAATTTACTCAATAGTAATACATATTAAATGTAAATAAATATTGAGCGTATTATTGGTTTAATTATCATGTTAATTATTAAAGGAACTCACTAACATATCCATAGTATTTTAAACATGCACAGCGAAACTTTCAAGAACAGGAAGTCGGTAATGAAAATATTAATTCATCTACCGTTATTTTGTACGTATTAGGTGTTATTTATGCATTACGATTTAATTTGTTTTAAATTGATGAAACTTCAATTTAAATTATCTAATAATAAATCATAATCTTTATACGGGAAATAAATCAAGACATTATTATTATAGTTATTTATTCTTATTCAATTTTTATCGTATTAATTTTAACATCTAGGTAAAATGAAAGGATTTACCTATATTTATTATTAAATCAAAAAACCAGTTTTCAAAATTTTCTTTCGTTATTTTTTGTAATTATTTTAAGTAAAATTTTATGTTTAATTATATAAATATTTAGTCAAAGTTTTTGTGCTCTGATCAAGATAAAAACCAACTTCAAACTAGAATACATATAATACATGTTTATCACTTTGAATATTAACTGTATTATTTTTAATTTTTCAAATATTCATAATTTTAAAATAGAAGAAAATTAATTTTAGAAACATCAATAACCAGTTTTTAATCGATTTCAAAAAAAGAAAGAACTTACTTTTTATCATACAGTGTGAACTATTAAATGTGTTAACAATTTCAATGGCTTTTATATCATTTAAATGCTAGACACATTTAAAGATTTAGTACAGTCAAGTTTTTGCAATCAATCTTCAATACAAGACTATTCGAGTATGCTTTAAAAATAATGTTTACAGATCTAAAGTATGATTTCATCGATTTTGAAATTTCACTTTTTATCGTTTCATCTTTTCATCTGAAATACTTTCAAATTTATTATACCAATAAAATAACAAAGATCTTGACTATAGGTAATTTGATGGCAATTTATGTTTCTATTGTTATTTATATTACTTACCAATATAGTTAAAGATTGTATCTAAACTGAAGCGGGTCTTTATATCAAATTATTTAGTTACAGTGCTGGTATCATTTTTAACTTTGGAACAAATAGAAGTTTAATTCTTTGTAAGTGTGAGTTATGAAAAGAGTCTATGTAAATATTTACAAATACATTTCTCAGTAGTTACAGCTCTCAAAACTTACAGCTTTATGTAAAGTTTTCAATATAGTAATCAAAAAGTAAGGTAGAATTTTATGTATTTAAAATATTGTATATAATATGTTTTCTATAAATATATCTAAAATACCAAGAAGAAAAACTTTTCATCCGCACGTACTTAAATATCAGGAAAACCCATAGATTTTACAGGTAAAACAGTCAAACAAAAAATTTTGATCAAAGCACGACGCAGCTAACGATTTACTCATTGTTTTCTTTTTTTTTATCATATCCAAGAGATTTCGAGGTCAACCGTTTTTCAAATACAAACTGCCAATTTTTCCTCGTCTGTTTGATTTCTCAGAAAAAAAATCTATAACATTTGTATGAAACAATCGTTTTCATTTTGTTTTTGCTATAAAACTTCTCTGTTCGTATATGAGTAAAAATATATAATATTAAATAGTGACGTTTTTTTCTGTAAAAGTAGGCGAAGTATAGAAATCGAAATATTAAACAAATTTCAACTAAGTATTATCGGCTAATTGTCACTTTTAATCCTCTACAAAACCAGCAATATTACCATTCCTATTACAGAACCCGATGTTTTTTTTTTCTTAAGATATTCGCCACCAATCTCTTACATTAGCGAACTTACAACATAATTGTTAATCCGATTTTCTCCAAAACTATTATAAAAATTAAACTAAATTTTATGAAAATATGCACTTAAATAAGCTCTGGTATTATAATAGTATATAACACTAGCAGATCCTCCCTCGCTTCGCTGAGGTTGACAAACGAAACTTGAGTTTACATTGCAATTATGCAATAAACACATTTTTCGTTCATTAAATTCCCTCAGGAACAATGGATTATCGAGACTAGTAGCATATACATATATACACTAAGCAGCTCTTCTATATATTATAATATAATTAATGCTTTCGTTCCTAACTTTATTTCTTTATGAGAAACAATATTTTCCAACAATTTTCCCAGGATAAAAGATAATATATGCAATCTATGAACCCGAGATTAATCATGTTAATTTATTCTTTGTTTCCTGTTAAAAAACAATAAACAATTTTTTCTATTTAAAGCTATTCTGCAGAAACCATATATTTTCCAGAGTAAATAGTAGCATATGCAATCTTTGATATGTTAACTAACCTTGCAAAAATTACACTAAATCGATAATTTGTTCCTGTTTTAGAAGCAATAAATACTTGATTCATTTTATATGTATCCCACAAGAACTATGCATTTTTTCAGGACAAAAGTTACCCTTTCTGCTTTCCTATGAATAAGCTACTTTTATATCAAATATCATTAAAATCTCTTCATCTATTTAAAAAAGAACATCTTGATTCTCCATGACAATACGTTTTTTCAAAATAAAATATCCCCTATGCCTGTGCTGGCGGACCTATGACACGCGTGACAGAGGTGTCAGAGGTTTTCACAGAAACAAAAAAATTTACTCTACATGCATCATCTCGTGATTAAATCTTCAAAACCAAAATGTCACTAATTTATATTGTTCCTATTTTTTCAAAATTTCGACACGCCAAGCTCAGGAGGTTCGCCATCACTTCCCTATGCACTATTGCAGATTATAGACTATCTTCGTGTAACATTTTATCCAGATATGATCAATCGTTATGGCGTGATTGAGTAACAAACATCTATCAATTCAAACTTTCGCATTTATAACAGTAGTAAGATTTCGGGTTCACCGCAAGTCAAGTTCCTTACTATGTTATAAAATAAATAGAGATTGTTATCATGACCTTAAAATGAAATAACTCGTAAAGTCAATTTTTGATATTAAAAAATTGACTTACTTATGTTTGATTTGATTTCAGGTCATGAAGTCAAGTAGCTTAAAAATCAAATCAAGCAATGAATCTTTAATTATATTATCAAAGATAGGTATATATAGTATATACCTATAATTTATGAGGTCCTCGTATTACAACTTACTGTTTATATCTTTCTATAAAAATTTGAAATATGAGAGTAACGAATAAACTATACAAAATGTTTTTATTTAAGAGTAAGTGATAACACATTCTTTGGTAGATTAAGCAATATCTAATTGTTTTCTTAAACTTTATTTAAATTACTTTATTCTTTTAGTTTGTTTTTATTTGAAAAATTGAGTGTACGAAGAAAAATTGGATGTTTTAGTTTTAAAAAGAATCTCAAATCTCATTGAAATGATAAAAAATGAGAGTATGTCGTTAAAATCGCTGTGTTATGACCAAAAAAATTTCTTTATTTTCTGTTAAATGTATAGTCTTCACGCTATTTGCATATGCATGATAAATGGGAAACTCTGTATCCATATTTAATTACAAATTTCCAAGAATTTTTTCTAAGGTAAATAACCGTTTAAACCAGAATTCCATTAAAATAAACTTAAATAAGCTACGTACTTACTATTCATCATTTAGATATTGGATTTTGATTTGATATTAAATTGATCGAATTTTTTTTTAATATTAAAAGCTTTATTCACATTACACTTATTATTTGAATAAAAATATCTACATAAATAGATTTTGTAAACAATTTCAATATATGGATTATTACTAAAATGTTATTTTAGCTATATTCACTTTATATCTAACCCAATTCACAATAACTTTCTTGCAGAACAAAATGTTGCAAATATATTTTTTATGCAAATTATAATAAGTATTATATTAACTAGTGATTATTTAAATTTACAGTATTACAAAACAATTTTTTTCTTATGTATTTTGGCGCCTACATCCCATGGTATGAATATAATTGTTATAATTCTGCCCTTCCCGCATTGTATGCTGATTTGTGAACTATATTCAATAAATAATACAATAAATGCAATTGGCTCAAGAACGTAATAATAATTTTTTTAAAATCTAATGTTAACTAACAAAATTATATATTTTTCATTTGATATAAGTATGCATAATATATAATATATAGTATACCTAATATTATTATAATAAGAAATAAATTATATCTTAATTAAGTTTGTTGAACATCAACAGAATTTAGATGATTGGAAAAAATTAATTTATAAGCATAAGTAATTTTTAGAGCATAAATAAATGTTCATATTTGATTTCTCTTCTTAAAATATGCATTTCTAATCTTTGTAATGTGAATTATTAACGTCTTTTTATAAAAATACATTCAATTTAAAAACAAATTTAAGTGTTATCGAAGTGGTACAAATCTCACATGTGGCATTAATTTTTCAAGAAGTTTTTTTTTCACATAGCGTCAAACGGTTTTGAGAAAATCGAACCACTTGACCAATAAAACGGTTCGTTTTAAATGAACATTTTGTTCAATGTGGATTGCATTAAAAATTATGCTCTTAAAATCAATCAATCTGGCTGTAATTAATGCATTTTCCCACGATCTTGTAAGCAACATGATATCCTAAAAAATAGATTGTGTTAAATAAAAATATAGAATAAATAAGTAGTAGAGAATTACATTTTCAATTAATGTTATAGCTACCTGTAAACTACAGAAATGTTATTGTCATTGGATTTCCCCAGTTTCTATATTAAGTATTAAGTAATGTATTGTTGCTAACATTCTTTAGCGATTATGCGTCAATATTGTGCTACAAATAAATTTATGCATATATTAATTACAAATTGAGATTATTTGAAGGTAAAGTCATCGTTAAAAAATTGTAATTAATTGAGAAAAAAAAAGTTTTTAATGCATGTCTTAATAACTACTAATAGCACTAGACGAATTAAAGAAATTAAATTTTAACTGTTGATTTTTTTATTGCTTCAATTTTATTTCAGTAAAATTTTCATATGAAAGTATGCACTATATTTTTGTAATAAAATTGCAGTAAAATTGATTAAACCAAAAGTGAAATGTAGTTGTCAATCAAATGCCTGATAAATGAAAATAGAAATCTTATACCTACTGCTAGTAACATATTTGCAGACTTGTCACGGAGAAAATTGGATTCGAGTTATAGCTAATATTTTATAATAATTAATGAAAAATCTCTTCTTCGCTATACTGAATAATGAAGTGGAATAAAATTTCTATTGAAAAATTAAGATTAATTGCACTCACATTGGATAAAATGTGTTTGCATGATGAAAAGAAAACTGGAAGACTAGAAGACTAGAAGAAAACCAGTTATTAGGCTCAAAAAATTTGAATTCTTTCAACAAAATATGAAACATATACCTACTAACACTTAAAGAGTTTATTTTAACTCACTTGATTTATTATCTACATATAATTTTCAAAAAATTAAAATTGCTGCTTTAAGAAACAAGCAGCACGTAAATTAAATGTTGAAAAAGTATAAGTTTTCACAACGAAAGAATTTTTTTTAAGAAAATTAGAAATTTTATCTCATTTAACTAGAACTTAATTAGTGTTTTGGAAATTTATTGTTTCTTTATTACAAAATATTTCGTAAAAAATTTTTATAAGAAAACACAACTTCAATTTTTTATTCTCCAAAGGGGATGCTTAATGGTTTAGGCTTAATTAATGGTTTTAGATCTTTCTAGGTGTCATAAATAAGTTTCAAAATCGATTTTTTGTCCATACAAGTATGAGCATTATGGATTCGGCGCCACATAATTTCACTTCATTAAAATACTATTCTAAATAAATTCGTTAAAATCTACAAATCTATTTACTATAAAAATCTCCAATATTGTTTTTTTTTTTTGGTGTTTGAAGTCGCTTTAACATCTAAGATCATATCACGACTGTCTACACACAGAAAATTTCTGTAGATCTTAAATCTTAGATCATAAGTCTTAAATTTATGGATTCGACGGGGATCGAACCCAGTACCACTGACGCATGTAGCGAGGAAAGCAAACTGCTCTAACTACTGCGCCACTTAATGGACTTCTTCAATATTTATCGAAAACTATATTTAACATTACCTTTTTATTTTTATGCTTTCCAAGCGTTTGACAGCTCAGTAATTTGCATTTTTTTTATTCGCAATAGAAATTTAATAACAAATATATAGCAAATATACCTAATTAAATTAACTTAAAATAGTATGTTCAAAGTATGTCTCAAACAGATTTACCAGGATCATTTCCTTTATACCTTATATTTATAGTTTCCAATTTAACTAAACATTATTTACAGATTTTAATAAAAATTAACAGTAAACCCAATAATTTCATTAGCAAAATAATCTTTAATTTTTGAGGGTTGAGAATTATTATAAACCAGAATATAACAAAAAGAAAGCGTACCCTAAAAGTTTAATTTTAATATGGATTCTTATGGAAGAATGGAAATATCCGTCAAAAAAAAATCTGTGAAAAAAAGAAAATGAAAAATCATTAAAGAAGCATAACAATAATACCAGTGACGGCTCGTCCATATGCACTGCGGTACTGCAGCATCCCCAAACAAATTATGTAAAAATACGGTTTACATTCATATTATTAAATGACAATAATATTGATGGAGTCATAATAATAATATAATGAAATTGTTAACTTAATCAATTAAATTGTTATGTAAACGAACTATTTAAATCTTACTTAGAATAGGTTGCAAAATGAAGTCTGGAACTGTGATGTTTACAGTTTCAATTCAGCCGGCTTCGTTCAGCTTCGTCTATGTACGCTTAAGTTCGTTTAATCCAATCTATGCATGTAACAAGCGAAACTGGCACTGTGCTATTCACAGCATTACAGTACGTTCGTGGCAATTAAAGAAGTTCGTCGCAAAATCCTACTGTTTGTAGATAGCTAATTAATTTTTTTGCTACTTTTGACTCTACAAATACTTTTAGGCAATAGTACGCTACACGAAAACAAAAACAAATTGAGTCATTGCTAAGGAATAATATGGATCAAGATCGATTAATTCCTTTACCAGCTAAAAATCGTAGAATTTTGTATACAAATTATACAAAAAATACATAAATTGAATAGGTACATTATGTTTTTTATTTTTTTAACACAGCACCCCCATGTCAAAATATCACGAGCCGTCACTGAATAATACAGTGAGTCGTTTAAAAATATTAAACAGTAGGTATGCTCTAAGCATTAACTGAAAAAAATTAAAACAAAGTTTTTGTTCGTTTCGTAGTATTTCTATACTTTATGTCAGTGTGTCAGCTCCTTGATTATAAATAATAATAACTGTTCAGAGGATAATTGTTGCCCAGTCTAAAATTATCCTCTGAACAGTTATTAGTATTTCTAAATAATTTTTTCATAGCATTTCCTCCCAAATATACTTTAACCTAATTTAATCTTTGAGAAGACCATTTTAGAATTGAATTTTCAATAGTCAACGTTTTACATATAAGATAGAAACAGTTTTTTTTTTAATATTGCGTAAAACATACATATGCACATTAACTTAGTAAACTTCCTCGTAAATGTTGACATAATTTTATTTTCTCTATTATAATTTTGATTTTAAAATAACTGTTATTAACTGTTCAATGATGTTGACTAAACTGTTCAGTTCAATAAAACATTATAAAGGAATTTGTTACATAAATAAATATAATACAACCTAATCAAAATAATTATATTGAAGCACACGCTAGAAATAAAAGGCTGCACATCTTCAAATAAGTGCTAAAGATATCTTTCTCATTAAACATTCTATTTTATGTTAAACATTGAAAAGTAGTTATAGCTGTATCTTTTTCTTTTTTTCTATATTGCCATATTATTTGTTCCTATTAAATATTTTTCTACACTAATAGAAATCGTTAAATTGATTCTTAGTCACGTTCTACATCTCTATTGATTTGCACTAATTTCTCCATTTGTTTTAAAAATCTTACCTATACGTGTTTTATATAGTTTTATGTGATTTATTTAATTTAATTGTTTAAATTTTTCTTGGTACTTCTTTAAATTATTGTAATGAATTGATGATTGTATGAAAGAGTGGAACTAAGAACGATAATAAATGAAATATTCATAAAAATTACAAAACATTTATTAAAAAAATAATTACTACTAAATTTTATGACTTCGACTTTTATCATTCATTAAGACAAACACTAAAGTCTAAATGGCTGTGAGTTTAATTTTTTTCATCGAGAACATACCTATTATATTTCATTAAAATTAAGTAAGTCAATATTTAAAACATAAAAATTATTTGGTTCTTAGTATTGAGATAAAAATAATCTAATATTATCAATTATGATTGTTAAGTATATTTGCAATATTGGCAGCATTAATTTTTTAATTCTTAAAACTGATGTAACCTACATTTAACTGAAATACTCTTTCTTATCTTCAAAAGTTTATTTGTAGATATTTCAAGTTTTTATTTTATCCTACAACTAGTCAAAATACCCGGTGATAACTACCCAGATTGTAATTTATTTAGTGTAGATCGTAAAATCTTTATTTTATCAATGCTGAATTTATAGTTGCTTTTTTAAGGGAAGCCGAAATTTGGGATTAACTTCCATTAAAAAGCTGCGAAACAAAAAAAAGTGTAATCCACAATGAACATTTTTTTAAATGATGATTTCTTTATTCTTTCAAGTCTCATAATTTAATTAATTATCTATAGATAATGGATTATTTGTATAATTTTAATATTTAATTTGTACAAGAGACGTTGGAAATTTAAATTATAGACAATATAAAACATACTATTACATCGTATTATGTATTCCCTATTTAAATAAAATTACAGTATTAAAATATTACAGTTATCTTCTATAGTTTAGTCTCTTCAATGCTAATATAAGAATGAGTTAGCTCTCAAAAGTTATAGCTGATCACTACTACTGTTGATCATTGTTGATACTGTTTCCTTTTGGCAGTACTTAATAAAAACTCTTTTAAACAAATCTCACTTAAACTCACGTTCATGCCCTCTTTATTTCTATCTGGCTTGTTGGTTTTAATAGAAAGGGAGAACCAAGACTCAACAACATAACGCAAATAATATGTTCAAAAATAAAAATGTAGCTACAAAATTCAGTTACATATTATACTTTTCATCAGTGTTTCTCAAATAATGATACATGCAGTCCAAGGGGTACGAAAATAGTTTGGTGGTGGCATGCGTTACACCGGAATGTGATGGAGATATTCGTTACATCGTGTTTGAAGTTCATTATAGATAATATCCATTTAATATGTATGTGTAAAGTAGGGCTGTTACGGAGGTAGTTCTATCGGAACCGAAGTCGGAGTCGAAGTTTTTGAATTTGGTTTATCGGAGTTGGAACGGAGTCGAAGTCGCAGGTGGTTGCTCAGATGATGGTGACAGAAGAAATATGTTTTAAGAAAAAATAAAAACATTATATAGTTCAATTCTTTAATTTTAATTCAAAAAATAGTAGATCAACATGATGTGTAAACAATGGACGTAAAAATGATCATGATTCAAAAAATTGTTAGGAAACTAAATCAAATGAATTGACTTCAAAAGTAAAATATTATAATTAATGAACAAAAACTTTGCAGCTTTATCTCCATCCAATGTATTTCTTAAAGGGTCATCGATTAAACCAGGGCCACAAAAAAATTGTTTGCTTGCTAGCGACCTTGGTGGATACGAAAAATATTTGCGGGCAATCGACATTAAATGACTATTCGCTAGGCTTCGACCTCCGATTTAAGAGTGTCAGAACTGAAGTCGGAATCGGAGGTGAAATAACAATCAGAAGTTTCGACTTATGGGAGTTGGACTCGAAGTTCCGTAACATCCCTAGTGTAGAGTAAATATATCCATTTTTGACGAAAGGTACTCAAAAAAATGATCAAAGGTATATACCTATACGTATGTGACACAAGTTTAGGAAACGCTGCTTTATATAAATTCTATCTATATAAAATCTATTTAAAACCATTAAGAATATTTGCCAAAAAAATATTTAAATTAAAAATTTTTCCAATACTTCTCGAGAAAGAAGAATACTAACGAACAAACAAACAAATTTATATAATTATAGTAAAAAAAAGATATTCAACCATAACCCGAAATTCAATATTTTGTAAAAAAAAACAGTTGATCTTTTGTGAACTTTTGATCAAAACGAAAAATCAAAAACCCAAAAGTTACTCTAAAATTTATAAAAATCGTGACAACATTTAAACTAAATGAAAAAAGTAAAATCTTTATTGTTGAAAAAAAATAACAAATTCTGTAATGTATTAATTTTTGAAAAGTTTTTGTCTTTTTCCTCATCAATTTTTGATTTTCCGTGAACTTTCACGAGATCATTTATCATTTAACTCACGAATAAAATACCAGTTTCTTAATGCATGTTTACGTAGTGTTAATTTTATTAATTTAAATTAAAATTTGTTGAAATAGTTTCTTTGTTATTTGTTAATTTATTTTGTATTGCAAAATGAAGACATATTTTGTCACTTATTTGTTTAACATTAAATGATGGAGGTATAGTAATTATTTTGATCTTCACATTTAAATGCTTACCTATCACGTTATAAAATTACTTTCTACGCCTTTTCTATGGGTACTTACGTTTTATTTTAGCAGATAAATAATACTTCATATAGTAACATTTATTGTTATTTTATCAAAACCATTTTAGTATTCTTCAATTTCTTTTTAAGGCTATTAACTTTCAATTTTTATTTTATATATTCACACAGAAAAAAATTTATCATTCTCATATACTCAAGTATGAAAACGAGCAATTGGGAAATTGATCAAAAATATTTTCTTAAATATTATGATGAAGAAATATTTGTATTTTTTAATGATAATAAGTTTCCTTAAAAATTGAAACCCATTATACTATTTAACAAACCTTCTTTGAGTATTATAAACCTATTAAAATTAGTTTTCACTATTTAATCTTATCAGGATTCATAAGATAAAGAGAAAGATTTTTTTTTGTACATCTGAAGTGAAAATCAAACGTTTGTCTACAAAAAAAAAAGTAAAAGTATATTCGATGATTTTCGAAAAAAGCTATCTTTCGCTCATATCTAAAACACAATACAATGTTTGTATATCGTTGTTATAATGAACAATGAACGGATAAACATTTTTGCATACGAAGAATAAATGAAATTTAATTTATTCAAGTGAATCGTTAAATTTATGCAATTGGGTTTTTCGGCGGATTAAAATTTCAAAGTTTTCACCTAAGGAGAAGTTGCGTAGGAACCGGATATTGTATACGTAAATGAATCAAATTCATCGTAAAACTCACTTTTCACAGTTTTAAAAATAAAAATTAAAAAGTTTTTTTTCTTGTTCATTTGTGCGTATGTAAGTGTGACTTAATTGTTTTCGAGGACATTTCGATATTGTTTGTTCACTTCTTGACAAACAAAACGAAATAAAGAGTGAAATTATTTTTGGGAAATTAAAAATTCATTTCCTGTTGATAAAAATAATTTGAGGATATTAACTAAAAAACGATGGAATTTTAGCAATATTTAAGTTATAATTTCCGTAGGCTAGCTATTTTTTTTTTTTTCAATTTCTTTACCAAAAATTAGGAAATATTCCTTGTTGCTATTAACAATACGAACTATATCAGCGTTTATGAATCATAAAAATTTAAGCAATATGGACTTAATTAGCGGTAAAATGCATAATATATTCACTAATAATTATGTTGTTTTCTGAATATAAAGTCAATTAATGAAATCTAATCATGTAGATCCATAATATAAAAACTTTTCAAAGTTTTCATTTCGATAATATGTAGAGATTCATCAAGTAACCGAACATTGCCATGATTTGAGCTTAATATTTTGTCTTTGAAATGAAATAACTTGCAAATACAATGCTTAACTAGATCTGATATTTAAATCTTAGATATCATTCATTTGGATTATCGGCTAAGCTTAAAAAGCTTAGTTAAGTAGCTTAAAATCAAGTCAAGGAGTGATCCCTAATAATATAGGTACATAGTCTCTTATACTGTGTCTATTACTGTGATTGATAATTAGAAAGTGAGTAAAAAAATTACCAAAAATTACAAATATTATTATAGTTGTTTCATATAAAAGTCGAAAAAATCAAGTTTAAATCATTTGTAAAAAATATACAATTACTTGACTTGATAATTCTCTAGGCAGAATATTCCAGGTTATTTACTGTTTAATTGAGAAAATAAGGGGCGGCAAATTCATCGTTTCATCGTTTGCCCTGGGTGGGATGAGTTCGGCTACGTCACTGTCTTAAACTGAAATGTAGGCTAACAACTTTATCCAGAAGTTTTTGAATAAAGTTCCAAATTCAATATCAATTTGGATTTCATCCACCAATTTTAACAAAATTAAACAAAATGAGAATTTACATCGACAACAAAACCTACTTATTACATATATAGTTATATAAAAAATACATCCACTCTCAAGAAAGATACCTAAGGATGCATATGAAAGGTTTTTTTTTGTTGATAAATATAGTGGTTTAAATAAGTACAATTTTAACATATTGTAGGTAAAAGAAGTCCTTTTTTTCAAACTATGTACTTAATTAATGCTTTATGAGAGAATTAGCAAGATACAAAATAACTTTTTAACTATTTAACTTAATAACAACGTTAAAAAAAGATTTTTTCTCTACAAGAGAAATACGCATAATTTAAATGCATTTAAATTGAATTTAATTATTCTAGATACCGTATATCTCGGCGTTTAATATGTTTTTGTAAAGTCAAAAATGCACTTCTAATTTTCGGGTGCGTATTATACGCCAGATATAAAATCTATCTTGATACATTCAATTTTTTGCATATTTATTTTATTTTTAAAATAGATTGTAGAAGAAAATGAATGTACTCGTATATTTGTAAAGTATTTAATTAGAGCACATAATATGACAAATTAGGATTCAAAAAAGTAATGGGAAAAAAAGTTTGTGTATAAAACCTGTAAATAGGTAAATATTTGTCTAAAAGGTTACTTCGTACTATATACGCCTAAATATACGGTACTTATATTTGGATGAAAGGATGTAGGTAGTAATAATGTAGCACATTTATGTAGGTACGCATGTAATTAAAGAGATTATTTAGGTTATAAGGTTATGCAAATTTCAAAGATTCATATTAAAAATTACTTTTGGTGAGTAATCAATTCATTTTTGTCGATCAACAAAAATTACCGATTGCACCGCTTGGTTCAAGATTTCGTTCGATAAAATTTGGTGGAGGTAATTTCTAGGGCATGTTGCAGTTACTTATCAACAAAGTTACACAATATTATATTTCTGATGATGCTCAACGTTGTTGTCGAGGAGACGAAATCACCTTTTTACTTCATATGTGCCGTGATGGGAAATCCACTTTTTACCTATACGTTATACTTACATTATACGTACCCAATCCGGCATTCTTCACAACACAGTCACTATGCCAACAGGTGGAACAAATCCAAAAAATGTTTTAATGCTTATGTTCTACAGTTCTTTTTTGTGTTATATAATGTTATCCATCTTCGTATTTTTTTTTTCACTGTCTAGCCATATTACCTAGGACATATAAAAATTCTTTCAACTTTAATTCGACTTATGTTGAATAAGTTTTTAAATGAATTTTATAATCGTTATACATTATAGACTTAAATAATCAAAATATAATATGATTCAAGAAGTTAATTTAAAGTATCAAAATGAATCTTTGTAGTGTTAATAAGACGTTAAATGAACATATAATTTAGAATATCCAGCTGGGATCGTTATATTGTATAAACCTTGAAGTTATAAGCCTGTCTTTCAAGAAGGATACAAGTTTACTGAAATACACATAGGTTTAAATCAAATCAATTAATTAAAATATTATTGCCATGATTACTATACTGAAAAACCGAAATATCTATAGGTCTATTTCCTATCTTAATTTAATAATAATTAAATCTTTATAACAATATTAATTTCAAATACCTTAGTCGTATAATAGTTTTCTTATTTTAATATTTTAAGTAAGAGGTGTTGTTACTTTCAAGCACATTAATTAAGATAAAAGTAGCGGATTTTTTGCATTTATTCGGTTCTTTCTTCATAATAATATAATTACTAGAAATTGTTTAAACTTTCACAAACATCAAAATTACGCTGGGTTTTTTTTTCTTTTGATAAAACGTCAATTTCGATTGTGAAACAGGTGAATTTTTAACGGTATTAATTTTAATAAGTATGGAAATAAGAGGGTGGGTGGACCGGTAATTTCCGATTTCCAGAATTTTTGGAAAAATGTACTCTTAAATCCGGAAATATTATCGCTCAAGCCTTGAAAATCAGTTTCAAAAAAATTGGAACATACTGTAAATACTTAATGTTATGTTGTCTATAAAATTAAAAAGATAAATTCTGTAAAGTCAATTTATTGACAAAAATATTAAATCTTTTTCATGCAAGCGCTTAAAAATGCGAACTTGAAAATTATATTTTTCTTTTTTAATTGATGTCTGTGTTTTTTGCAATTTAAAAATAGTATCTTTATGATCATTAATTTGACTCTCAAGAATTTTTTAAAACTTTTGAAATCGTATACAGAAATCAAAAAAAAAATCAATATTAAGCAAGTAGGTAATATGTAGGTGTAATAATAAAAGAAAAGTAAAAATAATTTTTCACTCATTTTGGATATAAAATCATAATTTTGTCATATAATATCTTACCATATGGTACAATTGTTTAGGTAGTCGAATTACTGCATAAAAAGATTATAGCAAGGACCGCAGCGTAGAACTTCCTTTTTTTCCAAGAAATCTCCATAAGACTGGAAAATCAAAAATAAAACATTTTATTTTACAAAGCACAATATCATAAATTATTTTTGGAGTTTTAACATCTCAGATCATATAAAAAAAAAAATGTTTCTGTATAGGTTACTTCATATTAGGTCATAAATCTTATATCTAGGATTCAACGAAGATCTAACCCAGTACCACTGACGCATGGAGCGGAGATCAACTGATCTTACCGCTGCGCCATAAAGTGAACCCAAAAATTGTTTAATTTACCTTAATTTTAATGGCAGATAAAGATGATTTAAAATAAATGGTAAAATATTAAAAATTAACATGTTCTAGCTCTTAACGATAAACAGTTTTTATTACAATTAATTGAAAATATATACACTATCAGATTTGGTAATCAAAAGTGCCTAAGAGTATTAATTTCAAATAAATTTTAAAATGTTGATAGGCACACTATTGTTTTAGTTAACATTGGACGTCTATAGTAGATTATAATTTTTTAGTGACCTCAATGAGGTGATTTATTAATCTTAAAAGTAAATGATATTGATGTAGCTAACAAACAGCGAGTTAATATCTCAAACATTAATAAAATATCAATGCTAACTGATGCACTAAGTTTATTCATACGAAAAGTTTAGGTTTTTAGACTAACAACTTGAGACAAGCATAGATAGAAAAGTATTTTTTAGATTATATATTGATAGTTAACAAAAAAAAACATCACTTATTTGAAATTATGTTGCAACAGCAAAAATATTCCTCAAAAAATGTAATAATAACTTATCCCTTATACTTTGATCGTTAGCATTTTTAATACAGGTTTTGATTTTATCAAAATACGAGTATGTAATCATCTACCTATAATCAATAAATATACTTAATAAATTCAAAGACTTTACTATGCAATTGTGTATTACCATCATGTCTATAACTTATTGTGATGCTTTTCACGAGTCATTGACTTTCTTACTTTCAATTCCTTGCAGCCAGTATTAAGTCTTGTTCATTGATTTGAACAAAATTTAAAAGTAAATAAGATTAAAAACAATTCATTTAACATTTCAATCGAACATTCACAAAAGAAATTTACCTTGACTTTTACTTGGTATAATTTTTAAATAGACTTCATCTTCACTGTTACTATTCCTCTTTTTTATCTTACATTTGAATTAATGTCTGTTTTTTATTCAATTACTTGTTTTAAATCAGTGATTCCCAATCTATGGTAGCTTGGGATGTACTACTTAACTTATTTATCCTATACCTATATCTTCTTTCTCCTAAAGGCAAGGGGTGAAGTGTGTGGGGGACAAAAAAAGCCAAGGCCCCAAGCGACACAATTATGAGAGCGACAAAAACGACTAAATTTAATATTTCTGTAAATCAAGCGATGATAATTAATTAAAAATGAGAAAAATCCGTAAACAAAGCTCAAAACTCGCGTAAAGAACTTGGAAAATCTTTTGAATCTCCAAGACTTTTTAATTACAAAGAAACAAATTTTTGACAATGGGAATGCAGATACTAACTAAACACACGAAAACAAATTAATTTGGTTTTTAAATGAAGTAATTGCTGAAATTTGAGAAAGGTTCCTATTGCTCATGGAGGAATCCATGAAAAAAATTTGTTTTGCAAAAACACGAAAAGCAAAATTGTATTTTTAAAGGATTTTTATTTTCAATATTTATTTGAAACTTAGCTTGACTTGATTTTCAAAATCCTTATCTCAAATTTGGCTTGAAATTGCGTGAAACTCAAGACATATTATTATTTAAATGTTAAATCAAGTCAAGCATTCATTTTGCAAGTTATTTCATTTTCATTCAAGTACATATTACATGTCAAGTATAATGCATTTAAATAAAACCAATTACTTGACTTGATGAATTCCGAGAATAATATATATATATATATAAAGGGCATTTCAGGTTATTTAAAAATTGTGTTTGATTGAAAATAAGGGGTGGCAAATTTATCACTCGTTCTTTTATTACGCTACTGCCTTAGGAGAAAGTCAACCTAAACATTATTGCAGTTATAACTAGCACCAACATATTGTAAATTATGTGAATGTCTTAAATCCAGTAGATGAAAAAATTGGTTGTCTGTAAAGTTGGTTTACGGACGATAGTTTTACGTGTTAACGTCATAAAGAAACATTGATGAAAAATTGCATACTTTTATGAACTGAATTATCATCACTGAAGGGTCATTATTTTGTATAATACAAAGAAGGAGTTAATTGAAAATAAACAATTTTTTCAAAATGAAATCAGACTGAAAATTATGAAGGAAATCAATTTTAAATCTTATAAAGTAAATTGTAGAAAAAACACCAAACACGTTGTCTAGGATTCAACAATTGTCTCTCTATCGTTTGTATTGCGTTCTCGCTAGCACGCACAGGCTCAAACGGAACGTGACACTTTTTCATGCAGGCTACCCAGTGTTCATCAATTTATAAGACGTTATTACGTCAAAAATAATGAAAGATATTATGTCTCTTTTAGTTTGTTTAGTTGGTAGCTCTTAAAGCTCTTCATATAAAATAAACCTACGATACTTCCACATTATACACCTACACAATGTTCTGCGTATAAACAATTTTCTTTTTAAAATGTTATCTTTTAGAGGTCCACCCGATATGTTAGAAGTTTTTGTCATGATAACAAGGTTGGTGAAAACCGCTGTTTTAAATGAATGCAAGCTATAAAAGCTATTATCATTGTTATTACTAATTTTTAAGAATCATTCAAGAAACGTTCTATTTTAAGTCTAATAAACTTATTGACAAAATCAAAAAAGAAAACTTTTACTCGCTGTTATAAGAATATAGTTACTAGTACCTACCTATAAAAACACTTAATTGTAAATTATTCAAATTTTCTCTTTTCCTCGTACCTTACAAACTTTCAGACCGCTTTACAATTTGAGTAAATAAAATCTTAATTACCCGATGCATGTATTGTTCTTTCAAACTGTCTTATTTTGAGTTGAAAAGAAAATTGAAAATAGTAGGTACTTTCGTGTCATCGCGTATTAAATCGTTATCACAAATTTATCATAAGGTACAAAGAATATACTAGTCAGTATTTTCATCAACGATCAACCCATTTCACATCGTTAATATAATTCACATCAAATAAAATACGCCAATCTTTTTTATTGTTTCCATTCAAAAAGCAGTTAATAAAAATTCAAATAATTATTCTCATATTTAACAGGTTTTATTCAATTTTAATTCAAAATAATTACATTTTATGAAATAACTATAAAACCAAGGTTTTTATGTACGCATATATTGTGTGATGTGTTTTTCTATAGCTATTTACAACTCATTGACATAGATTTTTTTTTCTTACAGATGATCATGGCAGTACCAAAATGATGGAGTCATCGAGCTCTACACTTCCGCTACCTTCTCTGGGTATGATCTCAGAGAATGTTCATAGTGATGTCACGGACGTTCCTCCTGCCCCAGTTGTTCCTTTACACATGGATGAAAAACAGAAAGGCCGTGCAATTAATTTCACGTTAGGAGATTCGGGTACTGAAAATATTATCTCACCTAATGGTACTATAATTCCACATACAAAAGCTACAACTGGTAAGGGTATTATAGTAATAAATATGATTTTTAAAACCTTATATTATTATTGAGAACCGTTTTGTTATAAAATCCCCGACTTATTTTAAAAAGCGTCAATTATTTCAAATTCCGATTCATTTAAAGGAAATAACGTTTTTAGATAATAATCTTAATTTAAACGATCTAATATAAAACGTACTTTGTTGTTTCAATTTATTTTATAGTTTAGATAAGGTTTGGTATTAATTCTTTTATAAAATGTATTTGGAAAAGATTATTATTGAGTTATGAGATAAACGAGTATCGAAATCAGTGATCTTCAACCTTATTTAAATGAAGGGTCAAAGTTTTGTTATGGAAGGGCTTGAGGGTCGCATTAATCTTATTATATAGATATATATTGTCCATCAACTTGGAAGGAAAGTATATAATTTTTAAAAAAATATTTGGGTTTAAAACTACAGTGAAATCAATATTAAAATAGGTATGTCACAAAACTAAATAAAAAATTTAAAATTGGTTTTTTTTTTTTTTGTTGACTGGAAAATCTGACACTGTTTCTCTTTAACTAATCCTTCAACGTTGCGACTTTTATGTTGGATAAAGCGATTCGAAGAGAGTTTTCTAAATGAGTGTCAGAAACACGATTCCTCAATTTTGATTTCACATTCTTCATTTTGAAAAATAACTGCTCACAGATGTATGTGCTGCCAAAAACGGATGCTGCCAACAGAGCATGAAATATGCTTTCTGGAAAATTGATCTTTTTCAACATACAATGAGTAAAACCTCAAAAGCCCAATATTTTTAAATTTGTCCTGTAAATCGCTATATTACACTAAAACTAATAAGTTCCATTTGCATGTTTTCGAAACAGTCCTCCACATTCACACGAAAATACCATCAAATATTAATGATTGAACTTAAATCATTTGGCGGGCCGCTGAAATATTGGCAGTGAGCCGCAAGAGACCCGCGGCGCGGGTTGAAGATCACTGATCTAAATGTATTGTTGTTGGATAAACCGGTATAATATTAAAGTAGGCAAAGTTTGATTCAATGTATTGACTTATATAAAAAAATATTTAAGTCATTTATTTTGAAAATATTTAAACATAATCCTATATTTCAAAAAAATAAAAATTAAGGTTGTTTCATTTTTGCATGATCTTTTCATTTTGAAGCAAACTGTTAGATTCTAATACGAGTATACTATATGTATCTAATTGAAATCAATAATATTTTGTAATACGAAATGTTGATAAAGTGGTGAAATAAAATTATTTTGAAAATGGCATAAGACGTAAGATCCATTTAATGAAAGTTTCAAATGTGTAGGTACCTAGAGAAAATGTAAAAACCTCAATAAGTAATATCAAATCAGCACCATTATACAAATAAAACGAGGCCACTCACAAATTTAAAATACAGAAGGACTTTCTGTCGCCTATCTATGAATTTGGGAAACGAATCCCTAAATAATGTAAAACGAGAAAAATAGCTTAAATTGAACAATTTTATGATTTCATTTTACGGAGTTTTGTTTAAAAATAAACTTTGCTCCACAATATGCATAAACAAAATATACACATTAAAATGTGAAAAGGTCTACATAAAATTTAATTTTCACATAAAAAGACTTCAAAACCCCAACTGCAAAAAATTGAAACCGCATCAGATATGGAGGTTCTAATGTACAAGCATTAAATGGATTTATTACGTGATACCTATAACAGTCGAATTTGGATAAGCAAAAACTTAAGGTACTGGCATTTTTTCTCATCAATTAAAGTTTTCCACTTAGCTTATAAAGGTACAACCAGGGTGTTTCCCATTTACAGAAGTTATATTGATGCTATAAAAATGTTCGACAAACTATATATATATACAGTATACCTACACGATAATTCTAAGAATTTGGAAAAAGCATAAGAAAGAAAATACTAAATGTAAGTCATAGAGTTTCTTAAAAGGATGGATAGGGGATGAGATTCTTAAACGAAAAAACCTTAGACATTTTTGAATCTGAGCCACCATTAATTAGATACTAATTAAATAAAGTAACGAATTACAGAAGCGTGCTAACAGAATAATAGTCCAGACAATGAATGGTTTGTAGAATGGGTAGGAAGGAAAAGCATTTTTGACTAGGAGATCTAACTTTTGAGGATGTAAATCTCAGAAACTATAAAAAATAGACAAAAAATTAATCGAAGCGAGCTTATTGAATATTTCATGAACTTTAATTTTACTACGAATACTTTTTTCTTAAACCACCCTTTTTTAAGATATAAACAATAAAGCGAAAAACGGGACTGTTTTAAATCCAAGGAAGAAAATTTTTGACGACAAGATCCTGTTAAGACTAGTTATATATAGGAAGTGAACATCGTACGTATCCACATTCCTAAGGGTCGCGCTGTGTGAGGGGTGGATTTAAGAAGACTTAAGATTTTTCGCTTTGTTGTCACTATTCTTAGTAAAATTAAAATTTTCAACAAGTTTACTTCTATTCGTTTTTTTATATTTCTTATAGTTTCTGAGATACATACCCCCAAAACTACATACACCTACAAATACGTTAATAGATGAAATGAGAAATTAGTCAAATAGTTTGGTAATTTTTTTTTATTCGAACCTTATCTTATTGAATTTAGATTGAAACAGATAATAACTGAAATTATGTATTAATTTATTGTAATAATACCTAATTAATAGATAAAATATACTTTTTGATAAAAAAAATATATAATATAGGAACTGCGACTGTTGAAATTTGAGAAAAACAAAATCCTTATAACGGGAAAATCTTTAAGAACCATTGGAAATTTCACATTTATGCTAATTAATATATTTTTTAAATTTGATGAGGGGGAGACAATATGAATATTATAACACTTAGTAGACTAAGGATGGCTAAAAGATTATTTTACGAAATCGGTTTCTAGATCTCTTATTAGTACCCAGAAACGTTAAATCCAAATTTTAAGGGGCTGAGGAAATTTTTCCCCGACCAATAACATAGGTTTATTGTTATGAAAATACAATAATAAATGAAAATAGTTATCATTTTGTATAGTTTTTGAGATTAAATCAAATTTTAGGTAAAACAAAACCAAAAATGAAAGATTTAAGTGATGTGAGCATGGACGATGACGATGAAGATATTGACTCTGTTCAATTTGTGATGACTACACAACGCACACAATCTGTAACAATGAAAGAGCTCCATTGTGAACACAATGAAAAAAAATACAAAATCGGCGAAAAAGTAGAAATGGGCTGTGATGAAACATGCATATGTGAAATGAACGGAAAAATGAATTGCAAACCTCGATGCACAATACCATTCTTTCGAAAAGGAAGACAAGTAAATGATCCATTATGCACTGAACGAGATGTTGAAGATCCGTGTTGTGCAATTCTAGTTTGTGCTGCGGATACAGGTAATTAAAACCACTATTCTGATTGAATATTTTTCATTCTCATTAATTTTCAATGTTAATAGCCACTGAACCTTTAGAAATGTGTTCCTATAAAAACAAAACGTATGCCAGAGGAGAAAATTTCGACGAAGGATGTCTAAATCGCTGTAAATGTGAGCACTCAGGAAATGTTGTATGCAAACCTAGGTAAAACAAAAATCATCAACAATAAGAAAAAATTATATTAAATGTTATTCACTTTAGATGCGCTCCAGTTACAAACAAAACTTCAGATCGTTGCGTAACAGTTCCAGATCCAAAAGATTCTTGCTGTAAATTGGTGTTATGTGATGTTACATTAAATGAGCATGAAAAAGATACTATGCCAATGTCTGCAAGTTCTGATTTAGCAGTTAAAATAACGTCGGTCAATCCAATAAATAGTACATCTATTCAATTAAGCATTGAAGCATTCAGTTCAAATATTTCTTTAAAAAATGTTGAAGTCAGCGAAGATAAACAAAATTGGATTACAAAAGAGATTCTTCCCGAAAATATAATTAGCGGCTTAAAAAGTGGCTCGAAATATTTTGTCAAAATTGGTAGTCAATCTAACATAGTTGATGTACAACTACCTGCTGATTTAGAATCAAAAGTTGATGAATCACCACATCACGGAGCTTGTAAATTTAAAGATAATAGCTATAAAATAGGGGAAGAATTTCATGATGGGTGTGTATCATATTGTCTATGTACTGAACAAGGTGTAACTTGTGATAAAATCGATTGTCCAACCAACTTCGGCTTAGATGTACTGGATCCTCATTGTTTAGAATGGGAAACAGTACCACCACATTTTGTTCCTACTCCACCACATTGTTGTGCCGAACGAATGCAATGCAAAAATAATGGCTCATGCACTTACGAAGACAAAATGTACGCAAACTTTGCAGAAATCCCTATCAATATCACTGGATGCCACAAACGGTGTTATTGCGAAATGGGAAGTGTAACATGTCAAGATGCATGTCTTCCAGTTACAGCACAACCTCCATCAACACTTCCATGCAAACCCGAAGAAGCTACACTTTCCCATCTACCAGATGATGATTGTTGCTTATATTGGATTTGCAAAGAAAATAACTCAACAAACGGTAAGCTAATGGCTACTAATATTTTATAACAGCTTGACAGTAATTGCACGTAATGATAAAACATAGAATTGCTCAAATGCATTATTTTTGTTTGTGTATTTCGTTTTTATTTTTAAATTAATTCCTTTTATTGCTCGTACTTGTATTTCTGAGCTTATTTAATAGCTTTTTTGTTATTCATTCACAATTTAAACATCTAAAATCAAGTAAATAATATGTATTTAAAATGATAATACTTATAAAATTTATTGGAATCTTCTAAAGATGCAGTTTAAAAATATGTGCAGAGAGCCTCTAGTTAACACGTCTTTATTATATAAATCGCTAATTTTATGAGATCGTATGTTCAGTTAAAAGTGTATCTAACATTCAGTGTTGTCGCTTTAGATGACTCCGTATTAAAATATGTCGGAGCGCCCTTTTAGGCGCCCGCTTAAATTTGAGTGAGATTGTGCATTTTACAAACTTTGTCTTACACAATTTGGGCTCGCGAATTGGCGATTACGATTTCACTATAAACATTTATATTTTGAAGTACCTATTATTATTTTATTTTTTACTTTTCATTCGCTCATTGCTTAATTCTTAAGCTTTTAATCTTTACGCGAAGCTGAGACTTACTCAGATATTCTTCAATCAGAATTTAACATTTGTCTATGCCCTATAGGGTCCTTAGACGAACCTAACTTTTGATTTAGAGGACGGCGAATCCTAAAATACACTTCTGTGTACGCAAAAATTTTTGATTAAGACCTTTTCTTTTGTTCCTTTCTGTTTTTTCATCGTGCGTGAAAGTTTTAAAATAAGAACCCCTATAATTTTACTCCGTGCATGCAAGTTTATAAATGTAACAGTACTTATGGAAAGAAAAATAACAAACCAATCAAGTAATTTGGAAATATTCACAGTTTAATGAAGGGATAGATTCTACAACCAACCAATCCACCCCATTCAGTACGTCCTTTTTGGTGTTTCTGTTTGATGTCATTCGTTTTAATTTATATTATTTTTGATTGAAGGTTAACAATTCAATTACTTATCGGTGGAAAACACATGTAGGGGTTGAAACTTGCTGTTAAAGCCCAATTATCCCTAAACGTGTATTTTGAAAATTTGGTTTAGTTAAAAACATTTTAAAATGAGATACTTTTAGGATTAATTTACCTCAATCAAAAATAATGGATAATGGCAGTAGTCTCATGTTCTAGAGTTTAAAAAAAATAATAACGAGGGTGGAAACCTTTACTTGTTTTTGTCATCTCTATTACTACCACAGTCATAAAAAATATAGTGAGTTGTAATATTAACATAAATATTGTAAACTATTAACTAATAATATTTTTTGTGTTTTAAGTCGCTTTAACATCTATGGTCATATCACGACTATTCTAAACACAGAAATGTATGTAGTTCATAAATCTTAATTCGTAATCTTATATAAAGGGATTATAACCCAGTACAAACCCAGTATACTATTGACAAATAAAGCGGAGATCAACTGACCTAACCGCTGCACCATCAAGTGGTCCAAAAAGAATTACCTATGTACAATAGAATTCAAATTTCATGGCCCCATGCAAAGCTCTTGAATGTTCTTCATTCTAGCGTTTCCACACTGTATAAATATATTTGTACCTATTATGGTTGTACGGCTGTACCTTATTCGGTTGTGCAAACGATATTTCTATAGTAATCCAGTTAAATAATGTGGAAAAAGAGTTATTTTCGAAAATAAAAATTAGCTTTAAAGTGTTTTAATATCTTAAATCTTTAGTTTGAGGTTTCTTAAGTTGCTTCAAAAATCTCATCAAATCTCAAAAGCGTGTATCATCAAAGATGTTTAAGCTCAAAATCAATTTTGTCAATCGAAATCAAAGACAATAATGACCTTTAATCAGGCACGTAGTCACGGGGTTATAGGGATCTCAAATTGTGTTAACAAAAACGTGTAAAATGTTATTTACAAGTTCTTTCGAATTTTCAGCTGTACACTAAACTTAAGTAGACGTCTAAAAGGGCCTCTGACAAATGTTGATATATAGAGCACGTTTATGATGGATATCTTGATAACATTACGTTTCATTTATATAGATGAGGCTGAAAGCTTAGCTTTCACATTATACTCTATTGGCAATAATTTGTGTAAATGTTATAAAATTTCGTAATAATGCATTTTTATGTTAAAATCCTTGGAAAAAATCTTTATACAACAATGAATTTCTAGTGTAATGAGGTTTTGAAAAAAAAAAACTCATAATCCTTAATAAGTTTGTTAACATGGGGCTCCGTATATTTGCAAACTCAAATTTCTATCTCTTAAAACATTCTTGACATCATCGACCGATTTTCAGGCACGCCGTCGACTACCGGACAAGACGGACCATCAGACGATTCATCAAAATCTAATAAATCAACCACTGGTGGCTTTTTGTTGCCAACTCCATTACCTCCACAATCATCCACCGTTAAAAATAAAAATGCTTTTGTTAACATTTCCAAAACTAACAAAACGGACATCAAGTCTGAAAATAACTCTAATCAAGATATTAATCCAATATCAGAATCAGATCCATTAAAGCCTCATTCTAATTTAAATAGTGTGAACGAAAATAAGAAACATCCATTTAAATTTATGGGACCTTTGGCACCTGAGTATCAAGACAAAAATTCACCTTCATCAACTAATTTTTCACGACCTTCAAAACCAAAACCATCAAAAACTACGACGACTGTACCTTTTGCCACAAAACCACCATATAAAATTCCTACATTCCACGGAGTTCCTCAAGGTCCGTATCAACCACAAGTTCCTGATTATTTCAATAATATCGGTCACGGCTTAAAAATCCCAACCTCGGACAATCAACCTACAAATCAAAATCACTATCCAACCGATTTACCTAAACGAACGAAAACTCCAACTCACAACGTTTTATCCCCTGAGGAAATTTTGCATTTGTTGCATCAACAACACCCGTCTATAATCCAATCAGCTCCCCCGGGAACAGTCATTAAAGTATCAACAATTCCTCTGGATCATTCAGGTAAACCGCTTGCTACTAATTTAGACGCTCAATTGCAACATCCTTTGAATAATGACCATCTTCACGCTAACGCATATCCTTCATATCAAGCACCAAATGCTAACTTAGCACCATTAAACATTGAGCAAATTTTGCATCACATTAACAATAATAAAAATAACCCATCATATAATTCGGGAAATATATTTCACAATGTGGGTGGCGGAGACGATTTATATATTTCACAGCCTTTTGATAATCGCCACCCGCAGCAACAATCACAGTACATCAATTTAACGCGTGCCCCAGGTGGGTCTCCTACTTCTAATAAAAACATTTTAAATCTTATTATAATATTACTTTTACATTGTTAAGTAGTGTGCTAACTCTATTATTGCAAAATTTTATCTTTTTCATTTAATTTCGAATATTAAATCAAATGTTACAAAAAATTTATGTTTCAGGTTTCATTCCTGGGTTACCAGGAAATTTCCCTGCTAATCCTAATTTCAACTCAGGACAAGGTAACGAAACATACGAGGATAATATTTAACATAAAAATAATTATTGATAAAACTTTTTCGTTTAGATGAAATAAACATAACTGATTTGGAAGCTTTAAATGAGCATACAGTACGTTTAGTATTTACGGTCCCCCCTGTTATAGTGGGTCTACATGGACGAGTTGAATTACGATACACGGATCAAATGTAAAATAAATCTGTATTTTTAGTGCAGTAAAAGTCCTGTTATCGGAATTTTGGGGGATCAGAAGATTTAATAGGGCCCCATAGACGAGCGTTCTTTCCGCTTAGTTCAATCGTGAAGGAGAGACTGACGGGAATCACATTCCTCTCGTCCCTACTTACAGAACAGGTCTTTCCTGCGATCATTCTTTTCAAGTAATCATGACGTTCCATCATGTCGGGATTCATAATCCTTTCGTGGCCACTAACGAGAAATAGAATTTATATCCGACGGGAAAGAGTGTTCGTGTATGGGCTCTTTCCTCTCGATTCGGAAATATTATAATCATGTGAAAGGAAAGCGCGTCCTCTCACCTAATCCTGCAGTTTTATAGATGGAACGTAAGGTGTTAGCCGTTACTGGTATGGCTGTAGCTATATACACTGTACAGCTTGTACAGGGGAAGGAGAAAAAGAAAATGGATGAAGAGGTGGCTTCGTGATTGGGAAATATTTAGTGTCATGAAATTGCTGAGAGAATTATCGGTTAATAAACGGTTAATGTCCGCGTCAGGGTCGTACTTTTTATATACTTGACCAGAGCCTGGTGTCCGTTATATTTTAAATTTTTGTTTCCGTAAACTTCCTTATTTTTTAATTACCATAGTGCTGGGTGGGCTTTATATACTTCGCTATATACGCTTATATACGTCGCTAATGTTAATTGTTACCAAAAAAATCTGACGAATTTACACTAAAACACATATTTTGAAAAATTTCACGTCAGATTGAGTGCGATCGTTTTACCCAAATCTCACCAGTGATGAGGGGGAGGGATCAGAAAATTGACAAAAATACCTCACGTTATTAATGGACGCCCGGACATTTTAGTTAGCTGAGTGTGCCCGCTAAATAAATGCTGGATAATCGGACTTTTACTGTAACTTTAAAAAATTAGTTTTCGATAATTTTAATTTTATTTTTAACAGAAATAATGACAACCCTGCCACCTGGGAATTGCAAGTATTTGCTCCACCAAATGACTTCATAGGAACCCAACAATTAGAATTTGAATTACCGGGACTTCTTCCGGATACGGAGTATAAAATAAAAATCACAGTTATTTTACGCGATTTGCACAACACTCCAAGTAGTCGAATCTACCGCGTACGCACATTACCACCAGCACATAATCCAGAAACTACATTGCCCCCAATAATTCCCATAAATCCCAGTTTGAGTGTAGGTGAAGTCAACGCAACTTGGATTACCGTTACTTGGAGAAAGTTCACCGATTATGAATTACAATTTATTGATGGAGTCCAATTACGTTACAAGGAAATCAATGGAATGGTCTATGCGGCTACGCCTCTCATACATCGAGCTGTTACAAGCTACACTATTGAAAATTTAAAAGCAAACACTGAATACGAAGTAGGAATATATTTCATTCCATTCCATGGACAACAAACAGAACTTCAATCAGAAAATATGCTTCGAATCACAACACCACTTGAAATCGGTATAAATTAAATCATTTTTTTTTCTAATTTTTTAACTGCAACAAATATTCAATTACAGATTTATACGGATTTAACGTTACATTAGAAACTAATTTAATTAAGTCAACGAGCGTTGAAATATCCTGGTCCGGAGTTCCTTATCCAGAAGATAAATATGTCAACATTTATCGTGCCATATACCAAACTGATTTTGGTAAAGAAGACTTTAGCACTTTCAAAATAGCTAAACGAGATTCACCAACAAAAACAACAATATTTGATTTGAAACCAAGCACAAACTATCGTCTATGGCTTGAGGTTTATTTAACAAATGGAAAAATTAAAACTAGCAATGTTAAAGACTTTACTACTAAAGATGGTGTTGCACCGTCATTAAATCATTCCACACAGCAAGGTTGGTTTCCTTAACATAGTGAAAATAAATAACTATTTGACTAATAAAATATTTGGATTGTTTAGGTAAATTGGCTGGTGTTACAGGAGTAGAGGCTAATAAACAAGAAGGAGATTACTATGGTCCCCTAGTAGTCGTAGCTATTATTGCTGCAATAGCGATTTTTGCATCATTAGTACTAACATCAATGCTGATGAAAAGACATGGACAAAATAAAGCTGCTATAACCACCCCTAGTACAACGAGAGTTTCGCAAGCATGTTACAACAATCCTACTTACAAAGTTGAAATTCAACAAGAAACGATGAGTAAGCAAATTGCAAATAAAAAATTTTAAAAAAAATTCTACAGAAATATTATTTTTCAGATTTATGAATTAATTCTTAAGATTCAACGACACAAATACAATATTTTTGAAGTCAGTATTTTTGTAGATAAATGTGTTTATATAATAATTATATTGCCAAACGTTGTACCATATTTAATAGACGATTTTGTCGAATCATATCAAAGAAAATACTTTGTAAATACCGTCCATTATAAACCTATTTCTTTAAATATAATTATAATTTCATATATTATTTTATGTTCTTCAGATAGATAAGTTATAATTTTTAATTAAGTTTATGTAATTGACGTTCTGAAATATATTGTTTCTAATATTTAACTTTTTTTTTTCATTTCATGTTAATTTCAATGTCTAGAAAAGTTCACAAAACCCTCAATTCTACGGGCTATCAATATTTTTAAAGTATTAATATTTGTATAAATTACAAAGAAACACTTATAGCTGAGAAGTTCATAAGTAATATCTTCAAACTATTGTTAAACGTAACGATACTTTTCAAATAAAATTTGTTTTTTTTTTTTTTTATTAAGTAAAACAGAAAAGAAAATTTTGCATTAAATAAGATATTCAATTTTTAAAAAGACATGTCATACTACAATCTCTAATATGGTTACATGATAACTTTTAATTTTTGTAAAGAAAAAACTATACTTGAAGGGCAAAAAACCAAATTGCTCAAACACTACCGCATGAACTTCGGCGAATTACACACGGTATACACATACAATACACGTTTCACATCTGATATACATGTTGCCTATACATGTACTGTGAGGACTTACAGCGATCGATGGGCGACCTACAGAGAAGCTGCAGATAAGCTAAAAACTGCATTAGCCGTCTACAAGGAGCTATTCACCAAATACAACATTCGATTCGAAAACTCTACACACGTTGTTAACCCACACAGAATTTTCCGTCAATTGCCAAACGCAAAAAAAAATCCTTCTTGATACTATCTATCCCAAGAAAGAATACCAGCCACAGGAATTCAGAGTAGTGTAAGTAACTATGATGGTAAAGTTACTGCATCTTAGCTGCTTCCAAAGAACTGTACAAAGTAAACTCGGCTTCTCAAGCAGTCTTTCTCATTGATTCAATACATAGCAATACTGGGCGTATCGAACAAACCAGCAGCGTGCAAAACAACCATGGCCTGCCGTAAAACGCTCGTACAACTGTAGTAAAGGGGCTGAAAAATTGAACTCCAGCGCATCCCAAACCGTGTTGGAAAACAGGGAAATGAAATGGCCGACTTCTTAACGAAGCACGGAACTTCCCTGCCACAATCGTATGCCCACAGCTCCTTAACATTGATGAAGGCGCAGATTATCACTGCCGTAATAAGAGACTCGGACATTCACCTACAACATTCCTTAAGAAACAAAACTTGGGCTACCGTTATTGCAAACGGACCAATCAACCACAATCCTCTATCACCCGATTGTACGCGGAAGGGGGGAGGAGATGAAATCGCAGCACCTCATAACTTGCTCAACCCTCAACTACGGCTCCTTGATGAACCGGAAGATAACAATATCTCTCGCTTGTACTGGTCAGCGCGCCTCCTAATGGAAGGCGCTCTAAACAAAGGCGGGCGTTTGTTAGTAGTAGTAGTAGTGTGCTGTCCCCAACCCGACGAACTTCATTCGGCAAGGTGATGTTCAGATATTTTGTTTTTTCTATTTAATATTACTTATTTCGCAAATCTTTGAATTTTCATCAGTTAAATAATAGCAATTTCTTTTACATTGCCTTGAGAGCTAAATTAAGTGTAAAAATTTTTTAATTTTTGCATAACTGTAACAATTTTTCTTTAAATGTTGACTGTAAATGAAATAACTATTAACATCGATTTTATTAATATTTGACTCTGTTTAAAGTCAAATTGAATTTAAATAATTTGTAAACCAAATCAAGTAATGAATACCTACATTCATCTAAAATTTCAATAGCAGTATTTAGTTAATTTTACTAGCACTACACTACTGTGTTAAGGCATAATTCAACAGTTATGACAACGAAATAAAAAAAAAACATATATTAAACCCACAATGAACATAATATTTTATTTGAAGTTAATTACGTGATTAATACATAAACTAAACGTGTTTACAATACATATATGTATATAGTATATACTCAAAAGCAACTGGTTTTGTACTTAAATAATGTTAAAGTATATTTGGAGGACTTTGATGAAAGTTTACATTTTAAATGAGTATTTGAAATCTTAATCTACATATACTTCAAGGTACAAAGATAGGGGTAAATAATTAATTAAAAACTATGACAATCTGAACAATTTAAAAACTATAGATAACATCTGTTAAAATCAAATTTAGATGAATAAAAAAATAATTTAACAGTTTACTTTAATTTATTTTAAATTCTAGAAAAAATAATCAATAGGCTCTATGCTGACTATTTTGTGGAAGATGTATTCTAAATGTGAACACTAAATATATCACAAAAAAGAATTTTAGTATGTCTCGCAAATGTGAAAATAAATACATAATATTATATTGCCCCAAATAAGAGAAATAATATCACAAATAATTAAAATTAATTTGGATTCTTGAATGAATCGTTCAACTTATTTATTTTTAATTTGAATTGATTTTATACTTAAAATATGTTTGTTTTTCGTATAAAAGTAGCAAATTTAATTTTTAGAATAAATGCAAATTATTTGTTAAAAAGCTCGTTCTCATTGTTGTCTTATTTGTAATACAATTAAAAATATTTATTATAAAAAATGTGCAAATTTAATACAATTTTGAGCATTTTTAAATTATAAAAATTAAAATCAGAAAATTAATATAATTTAATTTGGTTAGATTTTTTTTATTTTGGTTTTGGTCTTGAATTAATCAAGTTAATCAATTGTTAAATACAAAAAACATTTTATCAATGTGAAAATACAGTTGGATTTTCATTGAAAATCAAAATCTTTTTAGTACTGTTTTTTTTCGCTTATAAATGTCTGGAATTACAATAAAGACTAAATATCGGCTAAACTTAGATAAGAAAAATAAAGTCTTGTTGTGTAATGACTATAGTTTTACTTAAAGGTATTCTTGTGGGAACCTATGTTTATATAGTGACTTCTCCATATTCTAACGACCATTTTTCATAGGCAATTAAACTGTGGGGTGAAACAGAACGGCGAATACGTTTTAATGATTCAAGAAAATCGTTGATCGTAATATTACGTACACAGCTTAAGTCAACGTCTTTGACTTGCTCAGGATCGAGTTCTACAAAATTAATGTGTTATTAATTAACATATGTTAAAAGTAGTTTTGCTTAAGCTATTTACCACGTATAGGACCCAATGCAGCATCTTTGGCCAAAGCAGTAAGATCACTTCCTGAGTAACCATCTGTAAGACTAGCCAATCTTTCTAATTGGGCATCAGTTAAAGGACTAGAATGTTTTTCCAGTAAACGTCGTAAAAGTTGAATTCTTGTTCGACTGTCCGGTAAAGACACGTACACCCGCTTAGGAAAACGTCGTAGAGCAGCTTCGTCTAACTCTTGAGGTCTATTAGTAGCTGCCATAACTATAACTCGATCACCTTCAGCATTTGAAGGTAATCCATCAAACTCCACAAGAAATTCTGTTTTCAAACGTCGACTTGCTTCGTGTTCACTACTTGATCTTTCACACAATAATGAATCTACTTCATCAATAAATATAATCGATGGTTGTAATTCACGTGCCACAGCAAAAAGAGCTCGAACTAATTTTTCTCCTTCGCCTACATATTTGCTGGTTAAACTTGCTGCACTTATCGAAAAAAATGTAGATTTACTTTGTGTTGCAACAGCACGAGCTAATAACGTTTTTCCATTTCCTAAAGGAAATAAAATTAAATACATTATATTGTACATTAGGGGGTCCAAAAAAAATGAACATGTGTTTCTTAGGCAGCCTTATTGGTCTCAACTTAAAACCCTCCATTTTATTCTTTTAAACTACGGAAATGCGTGCCGAATTGTATTAATATTTTAAGAGTAATGCAAGAGTACACCTTTGTTGATAAACCTAGGGATTTTACGTTCAATGTACATATTTATCCTATTCTTTTATTTGCCCTGAGGAGAAAATCAAACTATCAACATTTTAAAGTCGAGTCTCACTAATCTGGCACTATTACAAACTAAGGTTTGCCGTATTATTAGATAGTTCGAATTATTTGATTGTATAGAAAATTTTATAATATGTAAAAATATAAAGCATTCATTGATGCGAAAGAAGAGCAGAGGGTTGAGGGAGGTGTGAGCGGAGGTTGTCGAATTATTGAACGTGCCGGACTTCTGAAGTGCTGGGTTAGTGAGACTACGAGTATACTGTACAATATATTACTTAAGTGGCAAATTACACCAACATAATTTAAATAATACTGATTGGGTTTTAATTTTTATAATATTTTGAATATCTTAAATTCAGTAGATAGGTTTCTAACTGCCAGTGATAGTAATATAATGAAAGAACTTACGTTTTAAGTTACTTTTTCTAAGTACTTTTTAAGTTTGTTTTTATTGGTAACACTTAACTACTTCTCACTACAAATAAACCTATGATGGGCATCCAAATAATATAGTTTTAATGAATTCAATTGAAGGCTATTAAGATAAGATATTAAGCATGTGGGCAGTGTGAAAATAATAGATATGAGGTTACACATTGAAATCTAAATTTATACACGTTATAGCATAGTTTATACTTTATAGTGTAAATTTAATGTTTAAAAGATTTTTTTTGGCTACAAAAATATAAGTTAACGCTCGTAAGGTTTTTAAATTAAAAATGATCTGTATTGTGTTTAACTGTAATAGAAATAGGATGTGATAGGGATATAAAGTTTTATGATTTTCCTAAAAATATAGAATATATTAAACACGAGCGCTACCCGCCATCACTTTCACTGCATGTACTATTATACGAGTAATATTTGTAATTAAAAACGTATGTTATAATCGTGTTTTCAAATGTAACTCCAACAATTTCGATGAAATTTACAACTTAGGGGTAGTTTGGGGAGAGGGAAAATTGATTTAGTTTGGTTGTTGTAGACCAAGCTAGATCAATCTGTATTTTTAGGGTTTTTATTACGGAGTAATATTATTATGCATTGTTGTACAAGCGATTGCCTATCCATCAACTAATCCATATATTAGCTACTGAATGCTTTTAATCCTTTAAATGTATGTGGGTAAAATGTAAAATTGTACATACTATCCGTATTTTTATTCTTATTGGAATTTTTTTTTTTATTATTAAAAGTTGAGAAATTAGTTTTCCAAATTTGTATATGCCCAAATCAAAATACTTCCGTTATCTCAATAAAGAATCCCCGTAGATATTCTGAAAAGTCAATCGAGCAAAGTTCGGTCACCTAACTGCTGTAAAATTATTGAGGGGTAAATATTTGAAAAATTAACTAAACAGTAATGGCATTTTATATAAAAAAATAGGCTTAAAATAAGAAAAATAATTTACCATAGTACCAAACTAAATCACAATTCCCCTAAACACATATTTGAAACATTGCAGCTACTGTATTAGTACTTATTATGTGACCAATATTAGTAAGAACTTTCACCAGTCACTTCAAGTCTCAACCACCCTAATCGTAACCGACAGCACCACAACGACTATTCGAAAACTATTTTGTCAGTATCTTTATTTTAAGGAATTTAGAATTATTTTCCCATAAAAGATGTGCGTTCTTACCTACATTCCATAGTCTGGCCTATAAGAACTACCTACTTATACTCTTATTGTAGAAAATATTGATCTCAACTCGGCACGGGTTCTTATTTTACTTTGATTAAAAATTTTATTTAAAAAGGTTTAGACCTAATTGGAAGAAATACAGGGTAAACAAGTTTTTGCTTGTATTTTGAGACACCTATTGGACATTAAATTAAAGCCAATTACCTGGTGGTCCAAATAATAATAAGCCCCGAGCAGGTGATCTCAAACCAGTAAATAACTCAGGACGCAAAGATGGTAATATAACCATTTCTTGAAGAGCTTGTTTGGCCGAATCTTGTCCAGCGATATCATCCCATTGAACACCGACTCCACCTTCGACGATTTCGTCGAGAATAATTTGAGCTAACTTTGAATCAACTCCTTTTAAAGGTGGATGCCTTGTGGGAGTTTTACTTCTAGTGTTTCCACCGCTGGAACGACTTGGTGTCGCTGGTGAAACTCCGTTGGCACTGGCTTTTCTCGCTGGAGAGCCATTATTTGGAACTGATAATTGTCGTCGCACGGCTGGTGGTGTAGACACAGGGATTTTAACACCAGCGGGTCGTGAAGATACACGCGAACCCATAGAGCGTGGCAATGTTTGACTTTTTGATAAACTATTCATATGTTTAGCAGGAATCGTTTTACGGTCAGAAGCTGAAATTATTTTTCGGAAATAAATCATTTTTTTTATTTTTATTTAACGATTTTGTAGTTTCATTAAAATAGAAAGAAAAACTGAATCAACATATAGCCACAAGCAATTTGAAAACCAAGCATTTAATAAAATATTTACACGAAAAATAGAAGTTGTAGTCTCGAATTATACCTGTATTGGAAGACAAGTTATTATTTAGATTTTTTGGGCCATTTTTCTTTTGGAGAACTGATACTCCTTCCGTAAGTGTTTGCAGTCTTGGAGTGGACCGAGTTCGATTTGGTTTGTTTGATGTTTTAATACTGGATGTGTTTGTTGTTGATGTTCTTGTAGATGTTTGGGACTTCAAGCTCAGCTGGGATAACTCCACTACAGACACTACGCACACAACAATCTAGTGCCACCACATTTAAAATAAAAGAAATAGATGCAAAGGGGAAAACGATAACGTTTACGAAATTGAATGAAGACAAAAATGAATGAGACAATCTTGAAAAATACATGCTCAACATGGAATTTGGCTTTATGTACATTCAATGAAATTGAAAGTCCAATTCACATGCCTGCGTTCGTAGCGTAATTTGAAAAATAGCCAATAGAAGATTTTCAAAGCTAATAGAAAACATCAAAAATAACTATTTTAGAGTAGATAATTAATCATAGTCATACCTAAAAAATTTAAGCGGTCTCTAGCCATTGCTAAATTAGTTTGCATTTTATCATGTAAACGCTGAGCTCGTTCCCATACTTCTCCTCGGCCTCCCCAGCATTGCACGGCGATACCCAGTTCCAATTCAGTAATTCCTTTACGATACAAATCAATGGCAAGCTCTTTATGACCTAAAAAAGAATAAGATTTTTTTTTTAAATTACAAAGAAATTAAATTTATTTCATGTCAAACATTTAATATTTGACTTTGACTTCAATTTCCTCCATCATATCATGACATGTTATTAACTACAAAACTAATAATTCAATTTGAAATTGAAAATTGATATTTCAATATTCCCAACAATACTCTATTATGAAATTAATGGGGATTACAACTTCAATATTGCTAATAGCCTAACTATTAGAAATCAATATATTTTTAAACAAAGTTATCAACCTTTGACCTAAATCATAAATTTAATTAAATCATAATTATTTCATCTTTTTTTTTCAAATCTTGTTACCCATTTTGCTGTTGTAAGCTTTTATAAATACAATTTTCATATGTAAAATCTTAAAAATATGATGAAAATTTTAAACTAATATTGTCTATAAACGTTTTTAATTAATTCATTTTACATAAATACTAAAAATAGATTAACTCATTTAGTAAAAAAATGAACAATTATTGATTTATATTATATACCTAATTCAAAATTTAAGAGAGCACAAAGGAAGCGCTTATATTCATCAAATTTAAAATAAAAGGATATTGACCTGATTGAACTTTGAACAATCGATTTTTAGTTCAATAGCCTTTTATTTCTAAGTAACAGAAACTCCGAGAAAAACTTCACCCATTTTAATAAATAAAAAATTAGGCATATTCCCAAGAAAATAGGTTTGCTAGCAATTGTTTTAAATTTTAATAGATAGAGGTGGGAATTAACTTTATATTGTCTTTAATATTAAAGAATAGCCGTAAAGAGACTCAATTTGTAGATAATCAATATTAAAATTTGTTTTTTACATAAAAACTTTATGTCCCTATCCCGATTACGTTAAAACTGATGTTTTATAATGCAAATATGACAATTTATTTAACATCGCATCAACTACTATGGACATTAGCGACCGTCAAATCCGAAAACCCATGAAAAAACTGGAGCTTTCATTGGGATTCGAACCCAGGACCACTGGCGTATAGAGCAATTATCTAATCAACCACGTCACTAAGGGCTCGTTCACACGCTTCAACTTGAGTTGAACGATAATTTTCAATCTTTTAGACCGTAGCGGGGTAAGCGAGGCGAGAAGTGAAGCACAAGAGAGTTAAATGGGAAGCAAATTGAGCAGAATTGAAAGAAAACTGATCAACAAAACTCGTTCAACAAAAGTTTGATTCAAGGCGCGTTCAGACGTTTTAACTAAACTCGCCCGATAATTTTCAATCTTTTAGACAGTAGCGGGGTAAGCGACGCGAGAAGTGAAGTACAAGCGAGTTGAAAGGGAAGCAAATTGAAAGAAAACTGATCAAAAAAACTCGTTCAACAAAAGTTTGACTCAGTTTAGTTGAAACGTCTGAACGCGCCTTGAATCAAACTTTTGTTGAACGAGTTTTGTTGATCAGTTTTCTTTCAATTCTGCTCAATTTGCTTCCCATTTAACTCGCTTGTGCTTCACTTTTCGCGTCGCTTACCCCGCTACGGTCTAAAAGATTGAAAATTATCGTTCAACTCAAGTTGAAGCGTGTGAACCCGGCATAAGTGACCTCAAATGACAATTGTTTTAAAAAACTAAGAATCGTAAATTGAAAACGGTAATTACAAATTTTTTTTATTAAAAGTGGAGCAAAATTATTCATTTAAGACTGTTGGGCAGGAAAATTTTAAAGATTATAAACAAACGATAATGCATAAGAATGTTCCTTAATTAGTTTTAAATCTACTGTTTAGTTTATCAAATGATTAACAAAACCGACATATTAATTTTATTAAAGATATATATTGAAACGTGTTTATAGGGAAAGCGTTTATAATAGCCTAAGATCCCGCAGCATGATTGCTACACTTATAATGTAGCCTAATCATGTATATATCAAATTAAAGCTCTTTTTTTTGTCCGTGATAGAATGCAGATGCCCATCTTAGAGTGACTGAAAATAAGCGAAAAAACAGCTATAAAGCAGTGGCGAGCGGTCCATACATGCTGTAGATGCGCCGCATGCCTTGGGATTTTGTAGGACAATTTAAAAATTAAATATTTTTTATGATTTTTTTAATTTAAGTAATTGCATGTGTTGCAAAATGATTCAAAAATACAAAATATTTTTATTATTTATATATTTTTTAATTTACGAAATTATGAAACGTATCGCTCATAATATTGGCATAGAATACCACATCAAATGAACGGCAAAAGCCAAATTAATGCGCAGCGACTGTCGCATGCGATTGCTTAGCTAGAATTGGTCGCGCATGCGCACTAGTACGGTCGAGTACTATCTCTCTCGGCGTTTAACATTGCCGGTTGACGTTTATAGATGCGTTAGACGTTTTGAATTTACTACGGCTACTCACTGTTACTGATACTGTTTGTGACTTATTTTGATTTATTTACCCAGAGGCCCTACAAATGTTTTATTCTTTAGATTGAGAACTATTTTCGCGGTTTTTAAATACATTACATGATGCGGTTATTAATGATTTTTGTAAGAAGGAGCGTTGAATAAAGCTAACTTTAAAAATAAATAAATATAAAACCATGTTTATCAAAATAAAAAAAAATTGGTTTTTATTCCCCCCTCCCTTCTAACCGCATGCTCTGTTTCAAAAGTCACCACACGCCACTGCTATAAAGTTGAGATGAAGTGAGGGAGAGTTAACGCGCGGCGACATTTGTCAGCCGAGAACAGCGAATGTTTGCGCTACAAGTTTTATCTCGATGGCGCGTCTCGATCTATTAAGGTATTAAGGCACGCAAAAGGTTTAAAAACTCGGCAGACTAGTATTCGTCTTCCTTGTCTCAAAAATATTGTCGCACGCTCTCTCAATTTATCTTTTTTTTAAAGCATCTTTAACAGCTATTTTAGATTATTTGCGGACAATTTTATATTGGCACTTTTATATCATCATGCGCAGAAAAAATAGCTTTACTTTGATATATAAATGATTAAGTTACATTATAAGCGGAGCAATCATGCTGCGGGATCTTAGGCTATAAGAATAGTACTGTAGACCCAAATATTTATGAACTACATGGGCCCCATAGACGAGCATTCTTTCCGGCAGGAATGTTGATTCCGTTCGGAAAGAACGTTCGTGTATGGAACACGAGAGGAAAGTACGGGTTTCGCCAAAAATTAGCCTTATCAGGATTACTTGAAAAGATTGCGTTTTAAAATTTACGCCGTTCGTGGAGCCTCGCCTTTCCTCTCAGTTCTTACCTGTTCAAGTGGGCACCGTGTCGCTCTTTTGATTTTAATTTATAACAAGTGGTTTTTTAAAAGTATTTTAATTCCGATTTTTGGAGTGCTTCTTTTTAATATGGAGTCACAAGAGCATGAAGATAAAAGTGACGTTAGAAATGTGCCAAAACACGTAATTAAAGAATTCATTAAAGTATATAATGCACTATGGCAATTAAAATTAAGAAAGTTTAAGGAAACAAAAATTTAAAATATAAAAGACACCAGGCTCTGGTACAAGTATATAAAAAGTACGACATTAACCGTTCATTAACAGATAATTTTCTCAGTAATTTCATGTCACTAAACATTTCCCAATCATGCAGCCACCTTTTCATCCATTTTCTTTTTATTCTTCCCCTGTACAAGCTGTACATAGTAACAGCCATACCAGTAGAGGCTAACACCTTACGTTCGATTTGTAAAACTGCAGGGTTAGGTGAGAGGACGCGCTTTCCTTTCATATGATTATAATCTTTCCGAACCGAGAGGAAAGAGCCCATACACGAACACTCTTTCCCGTCGGTTGTAAATTCAGTGAACAGTCCTGACGGATTGCTATTTCTCGTTAATGGCCACGAGAGGATTATGAATCCGGACGTAATGGAACGGCATGATTATTTGACAGGAATGATCACAGAAAAGACTTGCCTTTAGTGGGGACGAGAGGAATGTGAATCCCGTCAGACTTTCCTTCAGAAATGCACTAAGCGGAAAGAACGTCGGGAGAGAACGCTCGTCAATGGGGCCCTAGTATGATCGTATTTTTACAACGAAGTTCGTTTAATACGAAAAGGAATAAGTACTTCAATACCTTCTGTTATTTTTAAAACCGTTTTTTATTTATGTACAATATTTAGTTAAAGCAATCTTATCTAAAGTTTGATAAATAATTCAATAATATAATACACCATCATTCTTTTGAGTTATGTAAGAATCTAAGCTATAACATAAAAGTAATTTTAAGGTCTTTTATTTTAATGGCATATAAATTTAATGACAAATTGAAATTATGTAAAAATCATGAACATATTAAGTATTTGAATTTGGGAAAAACAAGTAATGACTCATGCAGTTGTCTGCCTTGACCTATGCAAAGAGATACAAAAGAGAATAACGTTACCTTCATTTTCTTCATCAATTTTCAGCGCTTTTGATATGAATTCAAAGGCTCGTCGATGATGATGTTTTTGTTTCGCTAACAAGGGATCACCAGGTCCAGGTCCTGATGTTTTTGGTCCTAAATTTTGAGACATCTCACTGACGACTTGTTCTTTAACAATTTCAGTTTGAGCTTCTTCACCCCTGTCATTGACAACAACCAGTAGCGATGCTGCTGTGTTTTGTAAATCAGTCGTCGTAGTTGTAACCGATTTATGTCGAACAAAACGCGATGAACTTGTGTATAGATATTTTAAGATAACAAACACTTGATACAGTAAAGAGCGCAAAATGTTAAATAAAAATATTACAGGAAATGATACGATATAGAGGTTAGTTTTATGAACATTTGAATATCTACCACTCGCATTAGTCATTGAGTTTTTGTTGTTTGATTCCGAATCATTGGTGTTTCGGGATGCTTTTTTATTTGGCGATTTACCACTTTGCACTTTTCGCACCATTCGGAAGCCATGACAATTATGTTGACAACAACTTGACATCGATGCGCACAGACTGCAACGCAACCGATTCGAACACATTCGAACCAATGAAATATTTACGTTTTCGCGATCAATTTGATTTTTCTTTTTTAAAAAAGAAAAACATAAGTTCTACTTATATCAACTTATATTTGACTACCACAATTTTAGAATGCAATATGAAAACTATCTAAGTCTAATACAGTTTTTTTTTTTTTTTTGGTTGAGTAACAATGTAATATCCAGTGGATCCAGTAACAATATCCCTCCTCTAAAATTCAACTAGCGTGAAAAATTATTATATAAAACGAATAATTTACATACTCTGATTACATTAATAATTGACAGTTACTTTCATATAATAATCACAAATATTCACATCAATTTATAAACTTAACTCAATTAAATTAACTTGTTTGAACATCCAAGTCAATCTAATTATACTACAAAGACAAATTATACGCACTGCTTTATAAAATGGTTTCCTAAATTTAAATGGTTCCTTTTTGTTTTAAGCTAACTTGCCAAAAATGATTAAGGAAATAGTCAAGGCTGATTAAGAAAAAATGTGTATAGAATATATAATGTTAACATTAATAATTCATCTTATTATTCTTTTTTGCACTAATTAATTTTCTTGTTCTTATCAAGAGTATAGTTTATTATAATTTTTACTAACGAACCAATTTTCATGGTAAATTAATAGTTTCATTTTAACATTATCTTCCAGTTAATTAATCCTTCTATGTGCTAGACAAAATGTTTATAACAACGGGGTTAATTTGACCCCAGTAACTTTAAAGGATTGTATATAGTTTCAATTTAAAATTATGACAACTTGTTTATATTGCGCATAATTTGAATCGTACAATGTACGTTTTAATTTTCATCTAGAACAAACCTTGTAAAAAGTATACCCAACGAATCGTAACCTTTGTCAATGATCTTAAAAACTATACTTACGCTTTAAATAATATCCTCACCGTACGTATTTAGTGTTCAAAACACCTGTTTCCTAGATACAACCCCTTTGGGGCCATCCATAAATTACGTCACACAAATTTCATGATTTTTGACCCCCCCCCGTCCTAGTCACAGCTGGTCACACTTATGAGACCCCCCTCTCCTTAGTGTGCCCTCACTTATTTTACAAGTTTACATATACAAATAATTATTGAATAGTATCGGCGCGTAACACTACACCGAGAAAAAATTCTCTTCAAACAATTAAATCGAAATATTAAATATTTGATTGGCAATGGGCTTTCAAATCATTTTGTTGGCGTAAATGAAATTCAGTTGTCAGAGAAAATTTTTTTCTTTATTGTTTTACTTAATACTTAGATTAAAATAAATTTTGAAATGTGACGTCACGAAATTTAGGACCCCTCCTACCCCCTTGTCACACTTTGTCGACCCCCTCCATCCCCCTTAACGTGTGACGTAATTTATGGATGGCCCCTTTAGACACATTTATGATTCGTTTAAGGGAGAATACCCTACTCAAAAATTCAGTAAGTTCATACTGTGATCCCGTACTATTATATTATTATATTACAGGCTAAAGGTAGAATTCCAAAAACATTTTTCATTGCTGCTATATCATTCTTTATTATTCGTAAAATAAGAATAAAATTAATATTCGACATACAGATACACTGTCATTTAATATCAGTAAAATGTCCATTTTTCGAATGTTATTACTTAGTTCAACTAAGGAACATAAGTAAATACAATTGCAGATTTTGAAAGTATAGGTATGGATTTTGCATGTATTTTTGACCTGAAAAAGAAAGTATTCGGATGAATCATATTTGAATTTTTTTTCTTGTCTTTAGACTTACTTTAATTTCAAGTCTGTTGTTAAATAATCATGACTCACAGCAAAAACTGTTAAGTCTTCAAACTTATCAGATACTTCTGTGAAATCAACAGTACTATTAGAGTTACTTGGATTACATGCCACCAAATATCCAGGGTTACCAGATTTTACCCTGCATAAAGAAAAAAAAATTAAATAATTGAAAAACCAGCACATGTTTACAGGTATATATGTGTAAGCTCATTCAGTTTCGTGTTAACCGTTTTTCACTCTAGGCTAATTTAAAATACAATGTAAAAGCAGTTATTAAATTTATACTAATATATTTAGGAAAATAAAAAGCTGATTTTAGATAATAAAACTAAAATGGTTACTGTACTTAATTAAAATAAAATAATTTGAATTACATCAAGGATTAAGTTAGTAATTGTTTCATTATGCTTACCCACTCCTTTAGTAATAAGAGAGCATTATGTTAAAAAAATGTTATAAGTTTACAAATATTTAAGATTCAACAAGAATTATACCTGGTATATGCGTAGACAGTATCGTTTTGTAATAAGTACTGATCGAATGCACCAAACATAACTGATGGAGAAGTTCGAGCTTGTATCAGCGCGGGATCAATAGTCCATTGTTTGTTTTCTCCAATATAAATTATTGGTGTTCCAGGAAGAAGCATTGTGACAATATCAAGTACATCAGTTGATAAACTTCCTGGTACATACTGAAAAAATATCAAGTAAAACATAAGTAAATGGTATCAATTTGCATGATAAAAAATGTACCTCCCAAGCCGGCCATGCATCTCCTAACATCGCTTTGGCATTTACTATTCCGTTATGAATATGATAAGCAGTTGCTTGTCGAGCATGGAAATTAAACACTCCCGAAAAACGTGGTAAATTGACAAGAAGTGTTCCATTTAATGAATACGGTTCTAGTAAATCGATGTCCTCCTTGAGAGTCAAAATTCCTTTGTCGTTTGATGATTTATTTATAAGATTTTTCCATTCGACTAATACTGTAGCAATGTCTTCTTGATTACGAGTGTATGTATGTGTGTAAAATTCATAGTCATCATGAATAGTTCCAGGTTCTGAAGATCCAATATTATCATTACGTAATTCTGAATCAACTAATAATTTATCAACGCCTGATAATCGCACTCCTCGAGCTCCTGCTGTCAACCATTTTTGTAAAACCGAACTAAACTCAGTGATAACGTCTTTGTTTCTAAAATTCAAATCGGGAACACCCATTTGAGCTAAATAAAACTGTTGACGGACGTCAGAATATTTCCAAGCAGAACCACCACGAGGAGAAAGCTAAAAAAACATATCAATATAATTATTAAGAACTAACTTTTTTAAATCTTTCATCATACCCAGTTATTTGGAGGCAGAGGCTCTCCACCAGGACTAGCTCCTCTGGGATCAGCCCAAACATAATAGTCTTCAAAAGGAGTTTGTTTGTGTTCCGATGCGTTGAGCCACATTTTCGTTGAAACAGGGTGTAGATCAACAATTATGTTTACTTCAGTTTTTGGAAAACCAGAAATTAAAGTATCGACTTCCATGTAGGAATCTCCTCCACCTGGAATAATCACTCCTTGCACATTTTCACTTTTCAGGTGATCTATAAGTTCTGCGTTCGGAGCATCAATTTCAACAATTGGACCTTGTTCCCACCAAGTACGAGGTTGTGGCGGAGCACATTTTGGAGCTACTACAATGATTACGATAGCTCCAACCAGCATCAATAGCCAAATCAACCAGAAAAGAATGAATAAAATCCAGCGTAAACGAACCCAAAACGGGTCATTAGCGTAACGCATCAATTCTTCTTTTCCCATTCCCACAAAACCGACTTTATCATCTAAAATAAAATTATTAATTATTACCTATTATTTTAATATAAAAAAATCTTACTCATATTTAAAGAAAATATATAAAATATTTTTAACGACAAGAAATTGTTATTATCACCTCTTTAGCTACTGAAGTAAAGTCTACCGTACTTTAATTACTATGAACTAATTATTATCTCATTTTGTTTTTTTTTCTTGAAAATTAATTACTATTACTCAATACAATTAACGTTTAAATTATTTCAGTGGTATTCTAAAATGATTAATAAGAAACATTTTTCAAGTATATATTTTTATGATTTTTCCTAGAATAACTGTTACGATTTTTTATGCATAATATAAATCAAAGTAGAATTTCCAGCCTAGAATTCCCAATGTAGATGCGACAAGAATATCAAAGAATCAATGTTGAAGGGTTCGAGCAACCAACAACCATTCTAAATAAGAATTCTATCGAGCAAAGGAATCTTAATTAAACTTCATTTATTCACTCTCATTAATTGGCTATCCATTTTAATCGTTAACTTTTTGCTGTGAATCATTTATTTATTGTGTTTGGATTGATTTGGATTAATAAAAGATTTATAATATAATTTTAATTCGGATTTCTCCGTCACTTTTAACACTTATACATAATTCTCTCTGGCCTATATGTTACTGGCGTCGCTCACTTTTAGACAAAATTACTTTGGCCTAAGAAAAGTTTAAGCAGAGTGGAATTTAACTAAAAAGGAAAAGAAGAATATTTGATTTTTAAGTTTCAAGCAATGTCAGCTTTGCCTGACACACACTCGACAAAGTCAACTTTTCCTGAAGCGTTAAATCGACTTTCGCGATAACATATACGAGCGATCCAACAGAAAACAATATATGTTCATTTTAGTCAATTTTTCATAAAAGTAAAACTAAATTTAAGCTTATATTATGCTTAAAAAATCTAAATAGTATGTAGATTTATGTTGAACTTAAATTACTCAAATAAATTTTTTTATTTTTGAAGTACCGTAAATTTCGAAATAATAAATTTATATCAGTGGCAAGGGGGCCCAGTGACGTAGCGTGAATATAGGCTACGGCTCCGGTGTGAATCATAAATTTACCGCGCCGTATTTTTGAAATTAAAAAAATTGTCAATACCTTTTTAAAATAAAATTTTTATTTTTCTCGTTATTAACTAGCTGCTATCGACTAATGCTCACAAAGCCATAACGTGAGTGGTACGAGCGGTGCCCCGACACCAGGTGTCGAATGATAAAAGCAGCGACCAATATAGTTTTAGTAATGCAGTACTGCATTTAGGTTTGTGTAGTTCTATAATTTTCTAATCGTATTCAAAGATATTATATAACGAGAGAGAGCGCCATTTTATCCTTTCGCATTTTACTCCCATATTTGTGAAGCCCGGAACTATAAGATTTCTTTTGCTTTTTGTACGCTAAATCGTTGCTTACGCTATTTTTAAATTTTACCCGATAATAGTCAAACTACTAAAAGGGTAAACAACGCTAAGTATGTAATGCCTATATCGTACCCTTCGTAGAATAGGGGTACATCGCAAATTAAGGTTGTTTGAGTTGATACAGGTTAAACTGTGGGTAGGCCTACGTTTATCGATAGAAAGATGGGATAATTCTAGTTTACTCTTGATTCGTAAAAAGGTGGATGTGTCTTTATGCAAAGGAAGAAAGCAACTTTAGAAGCGTTCTAAACGGCACATATATGATAAGGATATACGATGAGACATGGGTTAAGTCAAAATTGATATAGAAAAACATACAATACTTATAATGATGAAGTTAAGTAAATATGTGCACAACTCTTGATTACATATTTTTAAAGATAACTGATAAAATATACATTATAAAATACAGAAATAAATAATTACATGAAATCATTTTAATGATTCTATACGAAAAGAATTTTCCTAAAACGCTTTGAATTGTAATTAAACGGAAATTTTCACCAAGAAAAATTTTATGCTAGTTAAAAATATGAAATACCTACCTGACATTTTACACAGATTATTATAATTTAGAAATCAGATAGTGAACTTTCCCAAAACTCAATGTTATAAACCAATTTGCAATAACTGATAGTCAAGTTCTTTTGATTTTTTTTTTTTTTAATTACAAAATCGTTGATTATGTTTATAAAATGCTGTTAACTTGCTTAGTAAACTGTTTTATGTTTATAATTCAACATGTACAATGCTTGTCTTGCAAATATTTAAATGAAATTAAATAAATGTTTTACCTATTTCAATTTTGGCATCCCCATTTTGCTTTTCTGCCAACGGATAATTGACCGCGTTTTCTTCGTTGTCTGACTTGTTCGAATGGGGAAGCATTTCTTTATCTGCTCCATCCAAACACTCTTCCGAAGCTTTCGGAGCCTTTGTATTCATTATATTTTCTTGAAAAATCAAAATTTTAATTAATAATTTCACCTAAAAGTAAGTAGGCGTTCACCACATATTCACATTAATAATACTTACATTGGCGAGAACACGAGACGGAAGAACAAGTGTTCGAATATCTTTCCTCTCCGAATTCTTTTATCAGTTAATTTATTTAATTTAAACAATTAATGTGTATTGGCCAAAATTGATTTGACCTATAACAAATGTGATCTTTGAAATGTGATCTTGAAGCAAAATCTTGGAACTCCGTAAAGATGAGCAGATGTAATAAAAGAAGCAAATGTATGATGCAATGATTATTGTACATTTCTATTGGTTCCCTTTGCGCAATGATTTCGTTGGGATGCGCTTTGAAGGGAATACAAAATTTAGCGCTATTTCCATAATGTATAAGTGTTTTAATAAATTATTAATTTAATGATAGAAAAAGATTCATATTTAAAAAATTCTTAGCATATTAAGTATATATTCACCAATCGATGGCGAATAATTAGAGAATATAAACTATTAAGATTAATATGGATACTGATACATACTATACCTACTATACCAATGACCATACAATATGTACCATAACTGAAATATAAGATTAAAAATATCTTCAAATATTAATAATTTGTGTTGAATATGTATTTTATATTTAATTTAAAATCAATTATGTCTAGAAATAAGATAAAATACAAACTGTTCTTATTATTATTATTAATTTACTTACGTATGAGTTTTACATATTAATATCAATGTTAAAATTGTAATTCTTTAAATCAGTGGCTCTTAAATGACCGTTGCGATTCCTATGGAGGGCATAGTTGTGAATAGTTGTATGATTGTATCGGCTGTATCCTTAGTCCTAAGATTTAATAATTGACCCTTATACATCTTGGCAATAAAACAAAATTTAAAATAAATTTTTTCGAGTTTTTGATCGTGATATTAGACACCTGGTACGAAAGCATAATTTTTCATGGTTAAAACAACATCTCTTTGGTTAACCGCTCTTACCGTTCGACACCTGATACCGGAGCATCGCTCGCACTACCTACGCTACAGCTTTGAGGGAATAAGATAATCGATGATTATGTTACAAAAGGCGACAGATGTTATCACTTTCAGCTTTGCCATTAACTTTTTATAGGGAAAACTTGTTGTTTCTTATGAACAAACAATATATTATTATATTAAATATTATGGTGTATTGAGTATTCGATGCCAACTTTAAAAAAAGATTTTTCGAAAACTAAATACTAAAACACTCAAAAAAATGTATTTTTCATTTTTTGACGTGATAACGTCTTATAAATTGATGAACACCAACAGCCTGCACGAAAAAGTGCCACGTTCCGTTTGAGCGTGTAAGCGAGAACGCGATACAAGCGATAGAGAGGTACGATGGAGTTCTGCTATTGGAACGCCGCCACGCGAGCTTCGTCGAGAACTACTACAATAAGCTATGCCTCGTATTCAATAATTGTCGAATTCTAGATAACGTGTTTTGTGTTTTTTTTTACAATTTGCTTAGTAAAATTTAATTGATTTCCTTCATAATGTTCAGTCTTAATCTTTGTATTATACAAAATAATGATAAATCAGTGATAATAATTCAATTCATAAAACATTGCAATTTTTTATCAATGTTTCTTTATGACGTTATCGCGTAAAACTATCGTCCGTAAACCGACTTTACAGACAACCATTTTTTTTTATTTCACTGATATTTTTAAGAAATCGTTCACATTGAGGCGATATATCGCAAGTGATATACAATACGTGATTTGAAAACAGATATATGACAGATATGTACGATATGTATTTGAAATCTGGATAGAAGTGATGCAAACGATGTAAACGCTACTTAAAGATTCATCATCAAATCTTAACGTCATGGAAACAGCAGAATTGTCCTCAAAAGTATACTAATTCACTCGGAAAGTTTTTCGGGTCTATTAGTCCAGTTCTAGTTTCTAGTTCTTTTATATTTTTATTTTTTAAGCTCGGAAGAGAGTCGCAGACCAAAAAGTTTGAGAAACACTGGTATAAATGACGATATTTTACGAAATAGGGCGATGTTTGTCAACACTGTCAGTGAATGACAGATTCAGACATTGATATCATTGATATGTGATTTCTTTCGAATAAAACTAAAAGATATTTGCAAATAGTGGCAAAATGGCAATTACAAATATATTATTGTTAAGTCAGATCGCTGGCTATGTCATAGCTTTAATTTTATCACTATGTATTTTAGTTCCAATGAGTATGCATCAAGATGAATTCAGGTTCGTCTATCAATAGTTTTTATAATTATTATTTGTTGCTATTTTATATATTTATATTATTTTCTATTTATAATCAATGCATTTAATATCTATCATTACTAACAAATTAGGTCAGGTTTTTGGGCAATGAAGCATTGGTTTGCCTACTTCTTCAGGTACTGGAAATACAATAATAAAACCCAATCATTACATTTAACTACATACTACTTTATCAACGGAAATTACTAATTTAATTGCATTGATCCAATTCAAGAAACAACAAAAATTTAAGCTAATGTTTCTTAAAATTTAACAATAAAAAAAATTTGCTAAATTACTAGAGACAATGCAATGAAGCAAATTTGTATCATTGTTCACAGTTATTCACAGTAATTTTATAAAATGTGTGTACACAACTAGTAGCTACTCATGACTCATAGTTGAGACTCAAAATATATACCTCTGTCTGCCTCCGTCTACGAAGAGAGGAAATACAAAAGCACGTCTGAAGGACAATTTCGGGAAATTAAAAAATAACAAATAAAATTTAAAGATTAACTCAATTTAAGATAATAGCTTCAGAATATTTTTTTCAACCCTAGCAAAATGAACGAAATAAGGCACTGCGAAAACAAAAGTTCTTTACATTTGCATGTAGATTCATAATTCAAAAATTATAATTTGAGGGAGCTTATAATTAGAGAATATGTCTCAAAAATGCAAAACTTTCAACCCTCCTTTAGAGTCATTGATCATAGTCCTCTCATAAATAGCATTTTTAAATTTCATGGTTTCATAATAAGGAATCTACCAATAAGTAATTTTTGAGTTAGAAGAATTTGTCGAACACACTTTCAAACGATTTTATAAGTATTAAAAATGAGTTATTTATATGTAGATATACCTAATTTTGAATTAGATCAATGTAATCTATTATACGAAATAATTTCCGAAAACAATGGAGTAGTAAAATATAAAAACTAGCGCGGTCGAAGGACCTCGGTCAGGTACAAAGATCTTTACGATATTTTTTTAAACTCTAAATACTCTCTGGTTTTAAAAGAAAGCTAAAAATTAACAAATTTTCTTACTTTTCTTATAATTTTCTAATTTACTAAAATAGAAATTGGAGTTTTCATAGTAAAACTAGGTATATGATTAAGTAATATAGTATTTTGATTTCAATTAGAAAATTTTAAAAATAGAATGTACATTTTTACAGTTTTTATAGTTTAGTAAAGTCGGCAGACCATCTGGTAATCGGTTCAATCAATTTTTTTCTTCCTCTTTCTATTTCCCCTCTCTCACTTGGTACATTTCACTCTTCACCAATTACTGGCATAGATAGAAGGGATAAGAAGATAGAAGGAGAAAAAGTGAGGAATTAGAATTAAAAAGAAAAAGAGGGAAGGATACCTGGTCGTTTTTTCGTTACGTTATGCTCTTCGCCGTTTTACTCTAAGCCAGTGGTTCTAAACTTTGTTGAAGGTATTGACCTCTACCAGTTTCATATGTGCACCCCTTCTTAATTGGAAAAATAAAATATGATTTTTTTCAAATTCAACACATACATATTTGGTATGTAAAGGTATATAATATTTAAGTATATAAACCTTATGAGTCGGGTGTGTGTCGTGACCTCCGGTTCAATCAAACCCAGGTTAATAATCATTGCTCTAAGCCCAATTGGAAATCTCGTTCCAATATTAATATGTTGTATTTCATTATTGTTTTTCAAGTACCTAAAGAAGTTGGTACACCAATAAAATATACTAGGAAATTTTTACATTATTTTAAAACGTAATAAACTATTATCCAAAAGAACTGTGACTTAATTTATTATTATTTTTTATTTGACTTTTAGAGGACACTGTTTACTGTTCTCAACTGGTTTATGGAAAGAAGGAGACGGTCAACTGGATGTCAATTGGGCTTCCCAAGCATACTGTAACTACACTATTTTCCTTGGATTACTACTCTGTCTAGTGTCAGCGGTTCAAATTTATCGCCTATCGGTATTGGCATACCGTGGACAGGACAGCACCTTTTTATCAGCATTTATAGATGTTGTGACAAATATCATACTCTCTGGTATGACTGTGATTGGGGCTTTAATGATTACTTTAGGTTTTATGGCGTGGTGTGAAAATATAACTGAACGCTTTCCTTCGTAAGTTTATTTAGTTATTTCTAATGAACTCCATTGTCCATTGTTAATAATTTACTTTGTAGTTGTGAGGTTGCCTCTGGTAAAGCAATTGATAAAAAAGACGGGATTAATACTGATCGATTTTATATTGAACTAGGAGCAGCACAGGTATTTGATGATGAATTTCCATTTAAATATTGAAGTTAATGATTTAATTTTTTTTTAGTTTGGAGCTTGGGGTTCATTTGCTTGTTGGGTGGGTTTAGGAGTATTTGCGGTTATTAAATTATGGCGATATCATCAAATAGAAAACATTCGCGTTTCAATGTATCATGAACGTCAGAGATTAGTCAATGAGTCTGTATCAACAGGTGTAAGTCCTAGTTCATCTCTTAAGCGTGAACCAGGAGAGGAGGTTAAAACAACCGAAACAACTGAAGCAGATCCAGATAGATGATTGATTTTTTCATAAAATATCCATATTTAGACGATCCAGCTCTTGGCGTCTTTAAAGTTTTTTTTTTTTAATATAATTTTTTCACGTTATAACATACACAATATCCATAACTATCTATCAATCTATCTATCTATCAATATTCATAACCACCGTTCTCGTCTGGTGCATTTGGTAACCATAAAAATTGAGCAAAGGTATAAATTAACAATTTCACGTCTGGAACATTTTAAAAAGTAAAACCTCGAAACACGAAACATTCAAATAGTTAATCATTTTCAAGAAACGGATACCTATTACATACATGACTATTGACTATACTAAACATGTATCATACTGGAACACATTATTATATACATAGCCACAAGGAGTATTATCCTCCTTTAAAGAATATAAATAACAAAAAATGCGATCTGTTGACATTCCTCTGTAATTACCCTGAAATTATTTTAGATTAAAAAAGAAAAAACATTTTAAAAGATAACGCCAACATTTTGATGTATATAAACATCAACCTTTAGATTTATCGAAACATTGAATTTATAATTTTATTTAAAAATATTTATATGTTGTTTTCAGGAATTACATACATTAAAATTAAGTTTTATTTTATAATTGATTCTAAAAAAACAATCCTAATATATTACTCTATGAATCGAAACCTTTTTGTAAAACAGTTATTAATTTAACAAATATTACATTGTCACAAAAATAGTCCTAGAAAAATAAGAAACGTTCGTTAGGAGCCATCCATAAATTTTCTCAAGAGGGTCAACAAATTTCGTTTGTGTGACAAAGGGCAGGAGAGATCATAATCTCAAGTAAACTGTAAAATATGTGACGTCACATCAGAGTCAAAAAATCTTATAAATTTGACCATCTGTGATAAGAATGGAAAGAGGGAGTCAAAAAACATGAAATTGTTAAAAAACGTAAAATGTAATTTTTAGATGGCCCTTTATTGAAGAATTTTTTTTTATAGTTTTAGGAAAAAATATGTATATAATAATTTTAAAAACATATTATAAGGATCCTTTATACATTGTTACCAAATACAAAAATAAAAATATATTTTCTTTACACAAATGAAAATCTTAAAATTTTAATTATTGTTAGTAATTCTTATATAATTATGTATTTATGAACTTTTATTTATATGAAAGTTTTATTTACTCACTAAGTTTCAATACTAAATTATAAATGTATACAATGCCAAAAATAAAGATTTGATTCTCTGTATTTATTTTTTTATTTGTTCTATTTTGTTGTATTTGAAACTTCTGTAGGTAGTGTAGAGAATTATTAAGGATTCATACGCCGGCCGTTTGATTATTTAAAAAATCTCAGAGAACAAAAAAAAGAGGTACCTTTTTTAAAACATAATTTTTTTCGTTTTTTTTTAAATGTCCAAAATGTATTTATGGCTTCGTTACACAGTCATTTGCTGACCTAACAATGAACCATTACTGCCACTGTGTACTCGTGTAACAGTACTTCTACTGACTGGTCACAAGATGAGATTAAATTATGTACATGGCACAAGCAATTGCTCAACTGGTCAAGAGACCATAGTCGCTACCCCTCCGCAAATTCAAACCAATTGATGCCCAAGTTGTGTGAGAATGGCTGTTTTGCGTGAGTGCCAAAATTGACGATCAAAATCACAAGTGAACCTTCTGCATAGGTCTAAGTTCTGTGGTACATTCACACGATGTGTGTAGCTGCACTGCAATAACCAGGTACCATGCACTTCAGGAAATTATGGAACCAATGAATAAACTACATAGTTTTATACCCATTTTAATGCATTGAGAGAGAAAGGTTCTGTTGAAAATCGTCTTTCTCTCTTCATGCATCAAAATGTGTATAGCACAATTTTATTCATTGGTTCTAGTTGGAAACCCACGACTTCCTATGAAGTGAATGGTACCTGACAGTAACCAGTTAATAAGCTAAATTGCATGGTGTACTGTATTGTGTAGCCAAGCTAATAGTCTTAGTTACTACACTTAATACTGTTAACACAGTGAAATCTCTATAGTTCGAAGTTAAAGGAATCAATAAAAAACTTCGTATTATTAAGTGGTTGAATTATAAAGAAGGGTGAAAAAAAACTATATATGTTCATGTAGAATAAACTCACGCAAGCTCCAACAAGTTTTAGCAGGACCTTAGGGTATACTATTAGGGTATATTATTAAGTGTACCAAAATATATTGCTTATAAGCAGGTCCGAACTGGTCATAGAGAAACTTAGGCAAATGCCCGATGAGTCAGTCTCGTCAAAGGGCCGTTTAGTTCGCAACAGTAGCTGGAATGCAACATAACTCGTAAAACTATGAATATAATTTCAGTGTAGGACTCAAAAATTTCAAAATTTGATCCTCGATTTGAACATGAAACGTTACTGCCTGTAGGGCAGCTTCAGAAATTTCAGACTCTATATTTAGTCTAACAGTCTCTGCGCTGTTATCCAGTTGGTTCATAGCCAGTTGGCTCGGATGATCATTTAAGCGCCCAAGGTATTTGGCGTTGAATATGGATACCTTAACGGTCGCATTGCTTAAATCGTTATGGATGTTGAAGTTCGTGATATACCAAGGGGCATCAAAGATGACACGCAGTGAAGATACAATATGAATAATTTTTTTAAACATTAAGCACAAAACTTATTTTCACCTTTACTCCTTATTCTCTCTGCTCCTTATGAACAAAATTTTTGGATCTTATTAACACTGTTATCTTAAATTAACGTACGGAAAAAAAATTGGTAAACATCCAGCAAAATAAAAAAAAGGAAATTAATTTAAATTATTTATTTTTAATTTTTACATTAAAAATTTATTATATACTAAACGCTATTTAATATTAAAATACTAAGTTTTTTAAATTACCAACTAATAGCAAATTATAGCTCATTATTTACACTATTATTTACACTTAATACAATATTTACTAAGGAGGTAAAATCTCTGAATGTAATCCAAATCCAGATTTTAAAGTCAGAAGGAATTTCTAATCTAAGAAATTCGACTCGATACGTTTTTCTTGTTTGATTAGAAATTTCATCTGAAATTTATTTGTTTATTTTCTGCTAAACATGTTAAATTTGTTGTGAAAAATTGGTAAAATAATTTTCATATGGCAAACAAACTTAAATAATACATTTTAATTAAAAATTATACTTTTACTTATAAAATTATATGCATTTAATTAAAAAAAAAATTACTTTGTATTCATAGAACACAAACGACGTTTATAACATTGAAAAACGTCTCCCCTAAAATCTAAATTTAATCATTATAAAATTTATCGAAATATCATGAGAAAATATTTTATTATTTTTATAGGATTCCTTTAAAAATAAAAATGTAATTCAATTATTATGCAAGAACGTAGTTAACTTAAAAGTATCAACTTTGTTCATATCTGCTTTGTGAATGTCGGTAGAGGGAATAAGAGAATCGATGATGACGTTACAGGTAAGAAACCACAAGTATCCTCACTGGAAGCTTTTTTGTTAGTTTTTGATAAGGGGTCATTCAAGTATTACGTAAACACCGAAGGGGTGGGAGGGAGTCTTTTATTTGCTTATTTTTTATCACATAGGGGCCGGGGGTTCTGGATCGTGATTACGGCAGCAAGGAGGGAGGGAGGGGTTAAAAACCACTAAAGTTCTGCTTACGTAATACTTGAACGACCCCTAAGAAAAAAAAATATTCCAAGCCTCATCAGAATTAGGACCAAAAACCAAATTTAAGATTGGATCCAGGAATGTTAAAGAACTCCGTAAACGAAACTATCGGATATTCGAAATAAAAATCTATCCATAACCGTAACTGGATCCGATATAGAAGTTTCGAATATTGCATTTTTAAGTAGATTACTGATTGTAACGATAACTATGATAATTTAGAAATCAAGCTAAATTATTAACTGGTTGTATTTTAATAATAAATTTCTTAAAGAAATATATAAAGAAAAATATCCGTAATCGAAACTATCCGAAACTAACGGATAATTTCCGAAATAATTTCATATTCATAACCGTATCCGAAGCCAATATAAATATTATTTATATATCCTTTAGATACGAAATTTCATATCCATAACAATCCTGATTAGATCAATAGCTATGACAACAATAACAGTTTTAATTTGTGTTTTAGTTACTATTATAGCTCCAGGCGCTCCAGGGCTGCAATCAGCACACTCATAACTGATACATACTAACTAAAATATTAATACATAATACTGAATAAGCGCAGAACTAGTACAAAACTATTATATGAACAAAGCGATGAACAATTTAAATTAAGCCTTTCATTGCAAACATTGATTAACTCCGTAAAGCAAAAAATTGAGTTAATTAATAAAATTGACTTATAAAATACATTGTTTAGGCAAAAGATAAAAAAAATAATTTATAGCTTTTACTACTTATTATTAAAAAAAATTATTTGGATATACTTATAAACTTAGGAGTCAACGAAAATTTAAAAAAGTGGAGTTAATCGATGTGTATACACTAACCGACTCTTATTAAAACTGCCTAATAAATTTTTAAAGCTTTCTCAAAACTGATTTTGAAATATTAATCAGACATGCTTTCACAATTTTCAGTTTTAGATTTTTTCGATGTTTTAATTTTAATGTCATGTTCTTTGGATAAATGATTTCGCAATTTAACAGTGTTTCCAATAACGATTTTACAAATGGTACACGTTTGGTGTTTAAAAGACATATGATTTTTAAGAGCACTTGACTGTGTAAAGGATTGATCACATAGCTTGCAAATAAAAGGACGATCTTTTCGATGCGTTCGAAGATGTTCTTTCAAGTATGCAGCCCGAGCAAAAGTCCTTTTGCATATTCCACACATGTATCTACGTTCTGAACTATGGATGACTCGATGTGCTACCATACTGCTCTGGCATCGAAACTGAAGTTTACAGATATCGCAAGAAAACGGTTTCTCTCCAGTATGCAGACGAACGTGTTCTCGTAAAATTTTCACAGTGGAAAATTGTTTACCACAAGTGTAACAATACGTGTCGCATTCATGATGAATTTTTCTATGCGTTGTTAGTTGCGATGTGGTTTTGAATTTTCGATCACAATCAGAACAAGGATATTCGACTATGTCTAAATGAGTTTTTTTATGATTGTACATTTGTAAGCGAGATGAAAACATTTCGTTACAATTTTGAAATGGACATTCGATGGTATTGGGGAAACGTTCACATTTGATAATTTCGATATCGGAATGTGTTGATAAATGGTTTTCTAAGCGAAATTGTGATATAAAACTCGAACAGCATACTTTACAAAAGATGTCTTTAACATGTGTGTTTAAATGTGCATTCAAATTACTGACACGATTGAATTTCCTCAAACAAACTTCGCATGCCAAATCTTGGGCTGTGTCGTGATGTAAGATATGATATTTCAATGCCGTTTCTGATGTAAATGAAATGGAACACAAGGAACATTTGTAAGGGTCAGTTTCGGCATTGACCCCGTGCAGACGGTCTCCATGTCGTACTAATCCCTGTCTCGATCGAAAAACTTTGTCACATTTTGAACAAGGGTAGGTCTTTTTCCCGGTTGTGTTAAATATATTAGGGTGAAGTTCACGACGATGAGATTTAAGCGCTACTATAGATTCACATTTAATGAAACATACACTGCACACCAAATGTTTATTTTTCAGGTGGGTATTGAGACATGTCTTTGAAGGAAACTTATCTGAACAATATTTGCAATCGATTCTAGGTTTAGAGTGATGGGAATCTTCCATGTGTATTTCTAAAAATTTCTCATTCGAAAATTTCCTCCTACATTTTTTACATTTAAGAATCAGTGGATGTTCAAAATTATGTCTGATGAATTCTGATTTCTTTTCAAAAGTTACTAAACATATTGGACAGATATTTTTCACTTCTTTTGAAAGAGTATCATCAAGTGTTTTATCATCATCATTATGTGTTGTAAGTTCTTCATCACTATTACTTACTTTATCCTCAACACCACTATTCTCATCGTCCATATGTTCAATAACTTCTGGCTTTTTATCCATAAGAACAATTCTTTCATGTGTTTTCAAATGTTCTATAAAATCTGAGTTTGTTGCAAATGATGTCTTACATTTTTGGCACAGATAGATTGAGGCTTGAAACGTTTTCGGTTTTTCCGTTTTAACGGGCGTTTCAATTTTGATTATTTGAACATTTCCCCGTGTATCGATTGTGTTACCCTCTTTAACGATTGGTTCGGTAATTATTTTTAAATGTTCTACCTCTGGGCGACTGGGTGACGAAGGCGGCGAATCAAATATTGCAGCGGGTTCTAATTTTTGCGCTTCTGGAGACTGTGTTCTGGGAGAAACTGCTGGGGATCTGAAATAAAAATTTGGTGTGCTATAAGCATGATTCCCCTCCAGATGAATTAAAATGGAATAAAAATGTAAAAAGAAAACTAATATGTAATTTACGACTGTATTTATTTCTAAATATTAAATGTACAAATCAGTACAGTTAAAATAAATCGCCGTTAATAATTCTTTTACAATATATTTGAAATAAATGTACATAATGAAAATATAACACACGTATAATACATGAATCATTAAAATAACTAATTTTTAAAAGTATTTCGTTTTTTTTTATACACTGTTTGAAATAGTCAATATTTATTTCTTTCATTATTTATAATTTTATTTTTTTGGAGCAGAGCTTTGGGTTGTAAAAATGTTTTTGTAAGTCTTCAATTTGTAATTAACATGGATTGAAGAACAGTAAGTATCCCCCATTTTTACTTGAAATAAAAGATTTAATCACAAATTGATGCAGTGCTATTATTGTTTTAAGTAGTTACTTAAGTCTGTAATACGAATTAATAATTCGTTTTTGTGATTATCTGATAAAAATAATTTTAAATTAATATTTTATTCTATCACTTCGAATTTATACACACCGAACAACATGAAAACTTTTTGAAATACCCTCCGTATTCTGCGAGTTTATGCTTATTTTCAATAATTACTATGAAAAATTAGGTATCTTCTAGAATCTAGATGATTTTACGTTGCAAGTAATGCACAATAAGCGCCGTCTTAGGGGTAGAGTGAGAGGAGTGGTTGATTTAAGCGCCAGGTAGCAAGGGGCGCCGAAAAGTCAAACGCGAAAAACAATTTTCAGCACGATCTAGATATAAATCCGTAGATATACGAGCTTTTTCTAATATTAAGTCTGATTTTTTCAAAAGCTAAATTTACTATATGAAGCGGTTCGATTAGCCTTGAACCTAGTCCACAAGATGCATGTCTTATTAATTTACATAAGTGACAGCTTTTTTGTGCACAGCTGAAATCAGAGCTTCCTAAAGGGTGCTGAAAAACAATCTCGTTCTATCCTAATCAAAGGCTAGGGCCAGCACTGTACACAATATAAAATTATGCATGACCTTTTTGTATTGTGCATGACTTATATCGTATAATATATACGTTTCTATTTTCTTCTGAAATATACCTAATATAAATAATATTTTCTTTTCTATGAAAACTTAAAAAGAAATTATTTTGAATTTCTAGTATCACTTGTTAATTTATGTCTGTTTCTTGCAAAACCCAGTTTTAGATAAGGCCGGCTTTGCCTAAGAAAATTTCAGACAGTCAACTTTGCTGAATGTGTTTATGGAAAGCTTCCATTGTAGGCAATGTTCAATATAAAGAGTTTTCCAAAGTTTGTCTAGTTTTTAAGACAAGTGTTAAATTTATACCTTGTAGACTTGAATCTTAAGAAACATTATTAATATTAACAATTAGAGAGACCTACCATCCAAAATTATATCATGCACATTTTCAGTCACAGCAAAATTAAAAAAAAAAAAAACATACATCCATAATTACGTGGTTAACTATTCTTATAGTTTATTTTTACGATGTTACTGTACATATACTGTCATTAAAACGTTTTCCCAAAGTTTTCCCCGATTCGGATAAAAATTTAAACCGAAACTCAAACTTTGCAATGCCTACTAATGTGCTTGGTATCATAGGAACAGCTGAAGTGGAGTATAATGCTTTTATTAATGTTTGCTATACATTCAAGCAATGGTAATTAATTACCTAACTTTCACAGACAAACTTTTCTCAACAAAATTTTCTCTTTTAAATTTTATTTTAGCTTTTCAAGTTTTTTTTTTTATAGGTAAAGTCAATTTGGTCTGGAGTATGCTTGACCGGTAACAGATCGATCTCTTGAATAATTACACTGATAACATTGACAAAATTTTACAACAATTAATTCATTGAACTGTTGAAAACATTAGTAGTTTATTATGATCTTTTCAAGAATCAGTAGCAGTTCAAGAAGTAGTCAGTAAATAGAAACTTTTAGATTTGAAATTCTTTTAAATAAAAGGAAAAATAAAGAAAAATACATAAAGTATGTTATTAAATCAACCACATTAGTTAAACTCAAAAATATTCCAATATTCTTAAGAAGTTTAGGCGCTATCCGTAAACCACGTCTTCTCTCTGCCACGTAACACATTTTTGTGGGGGAGGGTACTCTATTGTTGGATGATACAAACAAAAAGGAGGGAGTTCATACAAATATAAAAAATATAATAATAAAAATGTGTTACATAGTTTATAAACTGCTCCTTGGTTAATTGTCAATATTTACTAAAAATTAGTATCCAGTGTAAAATTATGTGACGCGTCTATTACTTACGTGAAACGTTAAGGGGAGAGAGCGAGAATAACGTAACTGTTTCTCGCAAGAAACAATGTTAAAATTAAAAAAAAAATTAATTTAGGGGCACAACTAGTTTGAAATTTTGAAAAATTAAATTTTTTGCCATTTGTGAATAATTTATAACTCTAAAAATAACTTATTAAAATTTCAAGTAAAAATCGTAAATAGTTTCTGAGTAACAGCTGAAAATCAGCTGATCTTTGTTGAAAATCAGCTATTCATCAGTTAGAAATCTTTAATCTTTAAACACGTTTTTCTCAAAAGTACATATTTTAAATTTGCTGCAGCTTTAACTCAAAAACAAATAATCCGATCGATTTGGGTCTTTTATTAACTTATTGTGTATTTGATTTTTCATACAATGACCCTTCAGTTTTCTGATTGGATGAAAAATATAATTTTACCAAACAAAAAACCATAAGATTCTTGAGAAAAAAATATATTCTATTGTTCAATATTTTTTATTTATTTCAAGCATTATCAAGGCTACAATCGCTGCAGCAGTGAGGGGCCGTTTTTAAAACCCGGGAGATGGTTAATAGTTTGATGAAAACCAACTATTTTCATTTGAAAAAATTATTTTGTAGGTATCCACTATTGATGCATGAATATATCTGCCAAATTTAAAATATTCGATGTAATAGATTTTTTTAAAGTCAACAAAATCACCATTTTTTCAGAGGGTTTTAAATTAATTTGTGCCCATTAAAATATGTAAAAAAATTTACTGTTTAAAATATTTGTTCATGAAACCAAAAATATAAATCAGGTTTCATGCTTTTGCAACAAGTCTTATAGGCAATCATGTCATACTAATAGTATTTGTGGTTGCCTATATCCGAACAAAATTGCCACGCGCGGTACACACGCAAATCCAAACACCCGACCTATAAGTAAAACATGAAACATAACGCAATAACGTTTTTTGTTTAGAAAATTGTTTTCTTAAAAAAATCTGACGCATTTACACTAAAAATACATATTTTTAAAAAATCTCCGGTGAGATTGGGAGACGAAGGAGAGGGTTGAAACAAATCTCACCCGGGTCAGGGATCTCCAAAAACGTCTCACGTAATTAATAAGCGCTCCCTAAGGCATTTCTTTTTGACTGAGACATTCTATTTAAATAACGTAAGGGAACAAATACAGCATTTCCAAATCAAACGCAGCCTTGTGCTAAATCAAAGCTCTTTCCAAACCGTAAGCAACTTTTTCCAAAGGAAGTAAAACTATTTTCAAGTCAACTGTGTTCTTTTTTCTTCAACAAAATTATTTTTTGTAACATTTCCCAGTCCAGAATAAATCTCATTTTCGTATTTAGAATAATTATTTTTTTTTAACTTGAAAACTAATTTTTCTTTGATAGTTTGGTATTATAAATAAAATTGATACAATAAAGAACTATTTTGAAGATTAAAAATAAAACCGTTAAAATTTGTATGAAAGGAACTACAATTAACATGGAAAAAGATGCATTTGCTTGAAAAATTTTAATTCATACAAAGAAGGTACAATTGGTATGTAAAATGTTTAGATTGACTTGAAAATGTTAGAAAAATTGCTTATATTAACAAATGGATTATTATGTAGCTCTTGAAAATAGATGTGTTAGTTTTAAAACCAAAATATAAATAACTACATAAAACATATATGAAAATGTAAAAACTAGTAAATTATTTTTTTTAATATAAAAAAGAAATATAAAATTCATCACGGTTTCTATATTCTTAATATTTATTATTTAAATTAACAAGATATTAACAAATCGTTAATTTCTCTAGTGGTCTCTTTTTTACGGTGAGTTTTCATATGACTTTTAAGATACCTAGCTTGTCCAAACCGAGCACCACATTCCTCGCACTCAACTTGAAAGTCTTTACTGTGTGTTTTTTGGTGCCGTTTAAGGTCTTGTGCTAAGCGGAATCTGCTACCACAATGAGTACACTCATGTGGTTTGTATCCGGTGTGTAACCAACCATGAACCTTTAATTCGGTAGACCTGCGAAAACGTTTACCACAAGTGCGACAAACGAATGGCTTATCGTTAGTGTGAAATATTTTATGAACGTATAGCGAAGCTTTTTGTTTGAACGATTTTCCACACTGATCACAGACAAATGGTCTTGCTCCTGTATGTATGTTCATGTGGTCGTCGCGTGTGTTTTTAGATGCGAAACATCTTCCACAAATTTCACAAGAATGATTTTTAACGCCATAATGTAGCTCTTTAATATGACGATTCAATCCACTCGACATTCGAAAACTTTTACCGCATAAATGGCAAAAGAACGTTCGTACTCCCGTATGTATAGTTTGGTGTCTTAAGAAATTATATGACAAATGAATTGTACGGCTACAATGTTCACACTTATAGTGAGTTTTTCCATCAACTTCTATGCGACATCGAGCAAGAAGTTCGGCGTTCATTTCTGCTTTGGTTCGCTTAAAATTCTCTTTTTCGAGAACATCCGGATGTAACTGCTTTCGATGCTTCTGCATATCGTATCGACGTGTAAATCCTTTTGGACAAACATCACAGTAAAATTGTGGTATTATTTCACACTTTTTACGACGGTGATTTTTTTCATTTTTATCAGAATGTCTTAGTTTTATATGTCGTGTTAGATCAGCTTTTAAAGCAAATTTCAAAATACACCTCGGACAATGATATTTAGTTGCTGTCTGTTCTATGCTCTGATTGGATTCTGAAATACCCGTTTCATTGTTTTCTTCTTGATATGATTCAATTGACATTTCCGATTTTATTATACCAGCGGCTGCTAACGCTAACGTGTCTTGGGGCAGTTCCGTTTCATTGTTCAATACAAACGTTACTTTACATTCTTGCTTATGTGCTTCCATTTCATTTAATACGCTAAAACCAACGTCGCAATTATCACAATAATATCGCTGAATAATTCCTAAACGACCACGTCTAGCTTTATGTAATGAAACGGCTAAGTGGTTCAATAAAGCACTTTTCGTTTTAAACTTTTCATAGCATGTACCACAAGAAAATTTTTTCGATGAAACACGTTCACTTAACGGAACATCATCAATATCTGATTCATTGTCACTATTCTCTGTTTTCATGGTGTATATTGTTTCTGTTATGTACTCAGGTTCTTTTTTACCGGGTGAAGTTACTGAAGTTTTTTGGGAATTGTAAAATGATGAAAAGCTGACAGCTCCACTTAATCTGTAAAATAAATGTCCTCTTAAAGAGGTGAAGCCCACAAACAATAATAATAAAATATAACATTAATAAGAAATCAAATGCAGGGTCCAATATCAAAAGGAAAACTTAAAATAAACTATTAATAACTTGAAGAATACAAAATATATGAATAAATATAAATTTTTTGGAGTACATAGTTGGATTTTATTTAATACAAATATGTCATTGGATGATAGTAAAATGTAACTGCTAAATGACTCATTTTGTAACTTAATTAAAAGTATGTACATTATAAACAGAGCCAGTAGTGTGTATTACGGGGTCCAGTACGAAAGAATAAAATGCTTCTACTTCCCCCCTATTATAATCATCTTTGAAATATTTTGGAAAATTATAGAACTAGACAAAATGAAATGTATTTCTGCAAAACTAAATAAACATTTCAAGATTAAAATGGCACAATCTTTATTGTTTTCCGCTATTATCGTACATCTTAATCATTCGGCGTCTGGTATCGGGACATCACTCGCACCATCCACGCTAGGGCTCTGATTATAAACATAATTGGCATTAAAAATTTAAGACAATCTATGCTCAATAAATGATTTCGTTAATAAATAATAATATTTTGTTGTATAAATACAAATAATTATCATGTACGGTGCAGTGATATAATTGATGTTGCTAAAGTACCCATAATAAATGATGCTTCAAGGTATCCTTTAAAAAAAATATATAATCACCGGCTATTGTGTTAGGACTACTCATAACTTTTCTTAATTTTTCAAACTTTTAGGCGTCATTCACAATGAGGTGATAGGTGATATATCATAAGCGATATACATGATATAATATCAACAATATTATACCCGTACATACCACACATGCAACATATCGCGCAAGTGTGAACTGTGATTTTAAATATTTGTCTACGTGTATCGCTTATCGACTCAATATGAATGGCGCCTTGGGCAGTATCATACAAAAATTGCAATTGTCGCTATTTTATCTATTTTAACCTTTCGGCCCATTAAAATCTTAAAAATAATGATTTTGCGGGAGTATTATTTATATTAACAACTATTTGGATTTTTTTCATAATAAAATTGACAAAAACATTCAATTCACGTTATAAATGAAGTACAAATTATGTATTTAAGTATGTATTTATTAAATATAGAAGTACAATTGGTTAAGCGCATTCTTCTTTTCGTTAATTTATAAATATGTATTAAGAGAATGCTTAAAACTTATCTTGTCAACTACATACTAATTATATAATATGCGACTAAAAACGTATTACGGTTTAAGGGGAGTATGTACCGAGCCAGACTCAACTTTATTCTTATGAAGATACGTTTCCTAAATCTATTAACTTTTCTCTGAAACTACGAATCAGAATTAGGTGAAAGTATAACACTATCTTCAGCAATCTAACTCTGATATTTTAAGCAGGAAAATTCTCTTAAAATCTGTATTTTTGATATGGTAACATCTTAAAAAGTTATAATTTTCGATTTTTTCCATCTTTCAACAACGAACGACCTGTACGAAGTATCAAAACATTTCATGTATATAACTTATAGAGAATAAAATGCTCTAAAAAAATGTTCTATAAAAATTTTCCATAAAATTGATGGCTGTGTCAAAAAATTGAAAAATTTATCACCAATCTCACTTTAACCTTGAATAACTTTTGATGGAATAAGTATATCAAAAAATTGTAACAGGTTTTTATTGTAGAACGTTAAATTTTCTAGATAAGTACTTATCTTGGTCATTCCTAAATATTGTCCCCAACGTGAGCAATAAAATTCCAAAGTGTAAGAGAATGGTTTCCCCATGTTGTTTTAACGGAAAATGGAAATTTTAAATACGACACCTCTTAATATTAAGACCTCAAACTTTCACGGTATTAATTTTTTGTCATTTCCAAGAACATTTTCGATATAATTAAAACGACAATAATAATTTTTTTTTTGGTACAGTCTAATATTTATATATTACTAGCTGATACCCGCTCACTTCGCTGATTCCCGGCCTTCATAGCGAAATATAAAAATTCATCTATTTTGACAAAAAAAATCATAGATATTTCCAGACTTTAGATCCAAAGAAAGTTCATCAAAATTTGTAAAACTACTTTTCAAAAAAGAGATGTTAGCTGTCTCACATCTGCTATAAGATTTTAAGTATAAAAGTACCTGTATTCCTTTAGGACTTGGAAATCTTTCCTACCAAATGTCATTTAAAACCGTTCAGTTATTTTAAGGGACATTTATTGATTAAGCGAGGCGTTTCCGGCTATTTTTGACCCCCCCTCCCTTATGGTAAGATGTCGTGAGATTTGGCACAACCCCCTCCCCCAACCCCCAATATAATGTGAGATTTTTCAAAGCGTGTGTTTCTGGTGTAAATTATTTTAGTTAATTTGCAAAACCACTATAAATATTATTGTGTAATATTTTGCCATACTTAAGTGAAGGAGCACGTTTTTCTTATTTTTTTACGTAATATTACTCTGTTTCTTGTATAAAAAACACGTGGTATTTGCCGAGACCCCCCTTTTACAAAAGTAAGATTAGATGAGATTCGGCTCGACCCCTCCACCCCTGAACGTTTCTCATAATTAATGGACGCCCCCTTAAAAGAATAGATTAGTAGCTACCCTACAGGAACCGTTCCTTTTTTAGGATAAATGATATTCAACATGCTAAAAATCATGTTAAAAATACAAATATTTTAAAAAAATGTCATTATTAATTTTATCGGGTGTTAAATTGAAATTCATATTTATTTTCCAATAAAAATTGTTTTTTTCTTTTTTTTAAACTCGTTAGCGAACTTTCGTTACTGTGTAAAATTGGTCAGGCCTTCTTGAGGAAAATGCGCTAAATTCGATGTAACAATCTTTAACGAACCTTCTTTTAAATATACGGTTCTTGTAGAGTATAATTGTTCTGCTATCCCATGGGAACCGTTCATTATTCCAGACTTAAAAGTAAACTCTATCATTCTCCCCCAAACTACCACATTGCAAATCATATCAATCTTTTACTTTGTGATAAACAAAAACATACCTTTCCCAAGGGAATAGTACAGTTTTTCTAAATAAAATTTAGATCAAGTCCTCTGGAGGAAAATGAGCTAAGACTTTATTTCGTGAACTTTAACGAAACTGCTTTTAAATACACGGTTCTTATAGAATACAATTGTTTTGCTAACCCATGGAAACCGTTCATTATTCCGGTATAAGAAATAACCTATATCATTCTCTGACCCCTAAACTACCACATCGCAAAAAAGAAGTTGATCTTTTGCTCTATAAAAAAAAAAAAACAAAAAAATACCTATCCCACGGGAACCGTTTATTTTTTCTGGATATAAAGTATACTATATGTTACACCGGATTATAATTTATATGCCTATATGTCAAATTTCATCCAGATCCATTCAGTTGTTTTTGCGTGAAAGAGTAACAAACTTCCATACATACAAACATTCGCGTTTATAATATTAGTAAGGTTTCTATTTGTAATTTTTTAACTTATGTTTCTCTTAATCAACAACGTATTTCATGTAAAAGAAAGTTCTTTGAGTCGCAACAGATATTTTTTATCAAAATCAAGACGGCTTCACTTTTATTAAATTCATCTAGGAACTAAACTACAGGAACTCAGACTCAACACAAGAAAAAGAAAGAAAGGAGGAGAAAAATATGCATATATGCCCATTGGCAACTAATGAATTGCCTTGTGCGTGGTATCTATTTGGTTCCGACAACTGCCGAGCCACAAAATTATTTAATCGCTTATGGAAAAGTCGCTTAGTGCGTGCTAGGCTTTACTCTTGTGGTGATCTTAAAACATTTTTGAAGGCCTACCTGAATCCAGAAGAGCGAGAAAAGATTTTTTATTTTATTTTTTGATACCTACTCCCCTTAATAAAATCTACGAGTTCGTGCAATGGATAACACAATGGAAAAACTATGTTTAATTACATTGAGTTTTCTAATAAGACATTAAAAGCATATTTAAAATTAAGGCACTCAAATAGTAATACGACTATTATGATTGATTTTATTATGATTACGTAGATATCTTTTTTGTCTAAATGAAATACCACATTCTGTACAACTAAATGGTTTTTCATCAGAATGTATTAGACGATGTCTTTTAAGTTCATACTTAATTCGGAAACACCTGCCACAAATTTCACAAGGAAATGGTTTTTCTCCAGTATGTCGCGTAACATGTATCATCAGTGGAGGTTTAGTTCTAAATCCTTGTCCACAGTAACTACATTTATGAGGAAAACTATCTGTATGAGATCGGTTATGCACAAATAACGACGCTTTTTGTTTAAATGCTTTACCACACAAATCGCACACATACGGCCGTTCGTTGGTGTGTATTCTTCTGTGTTCTTCAACGTTTCGTCTAGTAGCAAACATACGACCGCACAAATCACAAGGGAAATTTTTAATTCCCGCATGAGTTTCGCGTAAATGCCGCACTAAACCTTGTGACACGCGAAATTGCTTACCACATAGGTCACAGACATAGGGACGTTCACCTGTGTGAATTCGACAATGCCACATATACGTATAAGGGCTATGCAAATTTTTTCCGCACTCTTTACATTGATAATATGTTCGTTTATCAATGATAATTCTTGCTTGCTCGATCTCATCTTTATTAAGTTTATTTCGGCAAATCAACTTATTCGTTTTTAAGGCTGTATGAACTTTTTGCGTTTCTCCTTTATCGGTGAAATCTACATCATCCGATGAATCCTCATCTTTTATTTTCGAATTGTCTATCATATCAGTAGCGGTGATTATATTATTTGTATCGTCGAAATCCGAATTTTTAAACCGATTGCACTTATTTCTTAGAAATTTTTCGTCACTATGGGAAACAATATGTTTTTGGAGATCTGCATTATCCTCAAAATGCTTATTACAAAATTTACAAACGAACAATTTCACTGAATTTATATCTTCCTTTTTAGTAGTAGTATTTTTTATTGAGTTTAAATGAATCTTTGAATGTCTTCTTAAATCAATCGGTCGCTTGAATATAATTTTACAAATTGAACAAAATGGTTTTGAATTGGGCGTTTTTTTACGACTTCGAATTTTCGTTTTTGTCTTCGTTATTGTTTTGTCTTGAGTTTTATTCTCTTTTGGATTAATTTCTATAAGTGATAAACAAGAATCATCGAGTCCACTTATGGTATTGTTAGTTAATAAGAAGTCTTTTGATGGCTCCGGTTTTATATGATTTTGGCTTATATTTATGGAAGGTTCAAATGTTCCAAAATCGTCTACTGTCTCAAGTTTCAAATTGATTGACTGTATGGCCTCGTTATTTTGTTTTATACATTGTGTTAAATATTCAACGATAAAATTAGTTTGTGCTTGGCGGAATGATAAGAAACCGGGTGCTCGGGACTGCGCAACCCTGTAAACATAAACGCGATTTAACATTTTAGCAAATTGTTATACTATTTTAAATTTATATAAACATTATCATTCCGCCAAACGTTTTCTAAGATTTATTTGCTTAATTATTTCTGGTTTAATACATTACATTTTTCTTCATCTAAACTCTAAAGCAGTGATGGCGAACCATTATACCGGGAAAGAAAATTTCAACGTTTATTTGTTTAGTTAAAAATTGCAATAAAAATATATGATTTTGACCCCAAATTTAAGGGCCTATTGAGTGAGTACTGAGTGTTGAAGGTTCTATAATATTAAATTTTAAAAAAACCTATTTAAAATGTACTAAAAAGTAAAAAACTATACTTTTGACCAAAACGTATGTACGTGTCTCAAAAAATAAAAAGTAGACACTTTTAATACACGTACCAATAGCACTAGCCCCCATACTCTATTTTTTGTTCTTAACGAATCTGTAAATGCGTGAGAATATGAATGTATTGTCATCGAGAACTTGTACGTGTGTAAAATTTCAATTCGATTTTATAACGGGAAGAGGTTATAAGATACCACCCCAGTCCCACAAACAATTACGTGAAGTTGCGGGGAAAAGAGCTCTATGCTCTATTTTTTAGAATAATAAAAAGGCCTTTATTTAAGACCATATAAAAGAGCAACATTTTAAGAATATTATGTAAGCATTTTGAGATCGACAGTGACACACTAAGTGTATGTTTCAATAACTTAAGGGATGTTACTACAGTTGGGTCTCTACAATCCGACATTTCTTCAGCCCGTCACTTCTTTTAACATAGGAGCTGCTATCCATATACCACGTAACTAACTCTAAGAGGGGGGGGGGGGTCGATGTGACCTATAGATATAATTATTTTATGTATTAAGTTATATAAAATATATCGTATTAAATCAAATATAAGACGCACATTTTTACGCGTCTCTATTCATAATGCGTCTTATATTGGATGGTTAATTCAGGTATACCTTTATTCAGGTATTTTTAGGTATTTTTTTTATTTCTAGCTTGAAATATGAGAAAGTGATATCTCTAACTTTTTTAAAAATTTATTCATTTAGGTTAGACCTGTAATGTTTCGCTTGATTTTGACTATACCGAGCAATATAGATGATGTCATGGGTCCAAAAAAGAATCCAAACTTTTGCTTGTCATCTCCGCATATTTAGGATACATATTATAATAAGTGGCGTTATTTAATCGATGTAATATGATATTTATAACAGGAGGGGCGGCAAAATGTCTACATGGCGTCATAAAGTGGGGGAGGTTAAACGTACAGAAAACGCAGTATATGGTTAATGGATGACCCCATATGATCTAAGCTGTAGATAATATAATATTTTTTTATTTTGTTTTCTGTGCCCATTAAATTGTTACTATTTTTTTTTTTTAATTTTTCATTGAAAATCCCATTAATCTTACAATTACTTCTATAATCCGGCATAACCCAAACCCATAGGTACCCAGCTACATAGACTTTACTGAATTAAGGAAAATATCAATTTTTTGAAATTTTCCAAACTCATATCGTATTTTGGTAAGTATGCAGTTTCCCAGGCGCCAAGATTTGACGATAGATTCTTATAGATCTCGCTAAAATAAATCAAAAATGAAGATTACAATTTTTCGAGTTTTTGCTTAGTTATCGAGAAAACTAATTTTAAAAGTTGCATCGACAACGTCAAATTTGGTTAAAAAACAACGCGATGGCCACACCTAACTTGCTATTTTCTCTTGAAAAATAAGTTGGGGTGGATTTCTTTTTATTTAATATTAAATCTACATCGACCTTCACCAAATTGATAATAGAATGAAACATATTTTATCATGAATTTAGTATACCTATTAGAAAATATATTAAAATAGGTTGGCTAAAAAAATCCTGAACAGATTATTTTTAATTATTTAAAAAAAATGATTTTTATTAAAATATTGCAACATCAAGACAATAGAAAAAAATTTATATCATCATAAGCGCTGTTTTATTGCGAACACGTTTTGTCTGCAAAAAGTTCGGTCCTATAAGGGATTACCGAATTTTAAAGATTTAAATTTTAATGCACGTGGAAATGTGTGACAGAGATCCGAGGTAACGTTACTGTATAATAATAAAGGACACAACATCACAGTCGCCTGTGATGTGAAAATTTTTTTCTAATTCTTGCGATATTTTATTAAATATCATTTTTTTGTAATAATTAAAAATAGTCTGTCCAGAATTTTTTTAGCCAACCCATTTTTAATATTTTTTCTAATATACTAAATTCATGACAACATATGTTTCATTCTATTATCAACTCGATGAAGGTCGATGTAGGTTCGGATTTTCTACTAGTAGTTCCAAAGATGGCCGCATTCACAAAATTTATCTTAACATAATAAATGTAAGAAATAACCTTGGAGTCGTGCTACTAAAATCTAACTTTTTTCTAAAACTAAGCGATAACTCGGGAAATTGTACTCTTCATTTTCGTTTTATTTTGGCGAAATATATAAGGATACGTTGTCAAATTTTGGAGTTTAGGAAACTATAGCATCCCGTAGTATTTTATAAAACTAAATTACTGAAATTTTATCTGTACTATAAAAAGGTTCGTCAACATTGCTCTGAAGTATAAATCCAAAATATGTAAATAATACTGTGGAGACGATTCATGTATATTATTATAAAATAATTGTAATGTACTATTTAATCCACGTACTTCCCGTATATTAAAATGCTATCAATAAAGTTGTTAGCTTTATATTTTTTTCGTGTCATAACCGAAACTGCATAGTTTTTGTACACATTCAAAATAGATTATTACCTATTTAATGATTAAATCATTTTAACCGAAATATTAATTTTGATAAGAGATACTACAAGAATTTAATGTTCTATCACATTTCCCTCTATTGCAATAACTTTTGTTTGATTAATTTTATGGCAAGAACAATCAGAAAATTTTATCAAAAACATATGGAAATGCATTTGAATAATACAACTTTAAAAGTTAGCTATAATTTAGCTACGACTTAAGTTACTGCTCCAGGAACACTTTCCACTTGAGTACTTTCTTATATATTATCTTATGTTAGATGTATAAGGGTTTGTCTCTTGTGTTTTAAGAACACTCTTGCTGTAATTATCGTGTATAATTAATATTTACCCTTGATTTCATATTATTTGTTAGGTCACAAATTGAAATTTTTATTGCAAATGTTTGTTAAAATAAATTTACTCTACATTTAAAGCAATTCGAATACAATAAATGGAAGAGCTTGTTTTTAATATAACACTAATTATAACATTACACTTAATAAAATATGTTTTGTGATAAAATTTTCTGATTACCTATCTTATGAAAAGCAATGAACAAATACATTAAAAAGACAATTTACCTCTGATCCGGAGATGTCGTTATTGTTATGCAATTTTCAGTAGGTTCTTCTACGACCGTCTGAGCTTCTTGTTCTTCATAGATGGATATTCTCTGCAAATCTTGCTGCAATGCTTTAAGTCTTCTATCCGCTTCCATACTAGTTTCGTACAGTTCATGCCAACTAAGCAACGTACTAGCACATTGATAGCAGCAATGATTCGGCATGGAGTCTACTTGTTCCACTTGAAATGGCAAATATTGATTCATCTTGTATTGCAATTGATACTCTAATCCTTCTCCTTCATATATTGAAATCAAATTATCACTGCGATTAGAACACAAACGACATAACGAATCCAACCCAATTATCCCAACGTCTGTTATTTCGATGATTTGGTCTGTTTCACTAATAGCTGAATGGATTTCAGATTCTGGAACTATTTGAATTGTTGTTTGCTCCATAATTGCAGAATGTAATTAAATTTTTAACTCGGTAACTTAGTTATTAAAGTAAACTGAAATTGTATTAGAAATTTAATTAGTAATAATCTAGTATTAGCAAATAATTATATTCGTATATCTTACTGTATAATTAAAACATTATTTATAAATGTTGGCAATTTTTATGAATTATATTCAATAATAATCTTAAATTGAAATTTGACGCTTTTCGCTTTCTCTTGAACTTCTTTAAAATTCTACAAAATGGCAGGCCAACACCACAGGCTAATCCACTGAACTTTTTAAGTCTAATCCAGAGGTTCCCAAAATTCTATAGGTTTTGTATGTTTGGTGGTATAACAAAAACTAAACCGATTAAACCTATTTTTAAAACTCAGCGTCTGGGTTCATAAGACCATAATCTAAGACTTAATCAGTTTTTTGACGTGATAATGTCTTATAAATTGATGAACACTGGCAACATGCACAAAAATGTGTCACGTTCCGTTTGAGCCTGTGCGTGCAAGCAAGAACGCGATACAAGCGATAGAGAAGCACGATAGAGTTTTGCTACTACAATACAACTACAATAAGCTATACCTCGTATTCAATAATAACTGTTGAATCCTAGACAACGTGTTTTATGTTTTTTCTACAATTTACATAATAAGATTTAATTGATTTCCTTCATAATTTTCAGTAAGATTTCATTTTAAAAATATTGTTAATTTTCAAATGTCTAATTCCTTCTTTGTATTAAACAAAATAATGATAATTCAGTGATAATAATTCAATTCATAAAAGTATGCAATTTTTCATCAATGTTTCTATATGATGTTATTGCGTAAAACTATCGTCCGTAAACTGATTTTACAGACAACCAATTTTTTTGTCTTTAGAAAAATTATCACTATTTGGAATAATGTATATACATTTAAATCAATAAAAAACGTAAATGTAAATATCAGTAAATATCAGATTAGATATTTTTCTCTCGATGACGCAAGATTATCTAAATGTTCTTAAATATTAATTATCATATTCATTTTCAAATTCTGTTAATTTTCTTAAGGCCCTCAATAAAATAGGTTTCCTTCTAAAACTCTATTAGAACCAGAACCTAAAGAATCCAGTTTTTATAAGAATATTAAATTTAAGGGCATGACAAAAAAGTTCTAATTGGTACGTTTGGAAAACCTAAAAGTATGGTCCAATGTTAATATTTAAATATCAGGTTAACTCAAGAATTAAATTGCCGGTTATTAAATTTCAAATGTTGAAATTTTAAATTAAAATTGTTAAAAAGTTCAGTTTTTCGATTTGATGAATTAGCTAAACGAAATAGAGTTGTTGAACTAGTTTAATGAACAAAGTAACTGATTGAAAATTTTTAAGTGAAATTTCTCAGGTGACTGTAAATGTAGAAGAAGAATGTAGAATAATTGAGAGTAAAATTTCAAAGACACTTTCTTTCGTTACACGAGAGAGAAAAAAGGTGCGACGTATATATTTTCCAACGTTTAGAAGTGAAACAAAAGAAAGCAACGCATACGCAGCGGTAGAATAAAATTACAGTGTAAATATTGCCCAAATCTCTTCTCTCTAATCTAAATCTATCTCTTCTTCTTTCTCCTTATCACTTACACTAAATTTCTCATTTTTTTAGAAGTTTCACTTCAATTAAATTTACCTGCACGCGCAGTAGTTTTAATTAGTGTCTAAACTTTGGTATAATTTTATAAATTCTTTAAAGCATTTTTTGCTATGTGTGAAAAGTGTTTGCATTCACTTTTTGATGATAGTTGAAAAAAAATCAATAAAATATCTTCAAAATAACTTAAAAGGGACAGAACTTGGAAAAAACGTTTTAAATAAAACGAAAATTCCTATTATTGAAAAAAAAAAATACGACGTAAAAATTTTTCAAATTTTTGCTTTTCTGTACAATGTACATAGCTGTTAGGGTTAAAAGTTTCCTACTAAAATATTCTCTCTCAAATATCAATTCTCCAACTGCCCTTGTGCACTGTTTTTTTTTTTTGCTAAAAATAATGTAGTCCCACTAAAACGTTTAACTATGTCTTTGAGGAATAAAACGAGGCACTCACTACTTGACTTGATCTTTAAGCTACTTAATCTAAATTTGATTTGAAATCAAGTCGAACTTGAGTCAAATAATGTTATTGAAATTTCAAATCAAATCAAACATTGACCTCGTTAGCTGTTTCAATTACAAGTCAAAAAATGTACCAAATGTACCACAGTTTGGAAACGTCTGAACTCAAATCAGCTTTATCCATTTTCAACTGCTTCTACTCACTACTGTTCCCACAGCAAAACACTGAACTGTACTACTATGGAAATTGCGTAATTGGTATATATGTATGTGTGTATTTGTCGTATTTGTTAACATTTATTTGAATGTGTTAACATTTACCCCATGTATCTACAGAATCATTTGCATCCACTTGTATTGCTAGTATATTACTTATTTTACTTGCATCCCTGGACCCTGGTATCTAATTCAGTATCTTTATTATTATTTAGTACAACCAAGTAATGACTGATGAGTACTCAAAGTACAATTTGAATTCAATATTGATACGATTGATACTATTCAATCTGATCACTATCGTAAAGGGGTGTACGGGGTGTAATCGGTAATGTAAAGATAAAGGCGAAGGATTACGAAGTCATACGAAGTTAATATTCGTTTTATTTATGAATTACGGACTGTACGACGTACGCATGTCATGAACTAATATTTACGATTGTTTACGATGTTTACGAATTTACCGTTTACGCCTGTTTACGCCATTTACGCTTGGTTACGCTAAATGTGGTCAATGTCAAGTTACTTCAAATTTCAAAAATGTTTATAAAGCAAAAAATACACTAAATCAAGTTATTAATCTTTAACAAATCCCTTTAATATTTTAAATGATATTCAATGAATTCAAATAGAAAAAATTTTTTAATAATTAAACTAATATCAAATAACGCTATTGTAACATTTTATAACCTTTTTAACATGTTTATAAACAAGAAATCATATACACAATGCAATCACCGGTTATTAATTTTGTTATAAAATGTCTTAATTAATATCGAACATTTATCTACCGTTCATACTATTAGATAAAGAAAAACACAATAGTATTGTGTATTATTTATTCATCATTTTTCCTGTAGGTATGTGATTAAAGAATCCTATAATAATTTAAAGATACTGCCACTAAACACATTTCTCATTATTTCATTGAAATTAACCTTTTATAAAAGACGTTTATTTTGCACTTGCTTTCTTATCAATTCTCTAATTATATTTCTTGTCGTAATTATATGTAAAAACTATAAGTACTACTAAATACTCTGTTACAGGGGAAGTAATAGAGAGTAATTCTTACACCGTTACAATATTAAAAATGGACAACAAAAAACTCTTACTAACGGTAAATTCAAATAACGAATTGTTTTATATTTATTTTAATCAAACAACTTTTTTTATAAGGTTGCAGCATTGCTTGATTCACCGGAAAATTCAAGTTTAGAATCATCTACAGATTCTGAAGACGATGACGATAATTTATTATATTTGCATCTCGCTATTAATGCTACTAATATGAATAAGAAAATGATAGATCAATCTGTAGAGATGGATGAAGATGAAGTCGAAGAAGAAGATCCCACCGATTTTCTGCATTCAGAGCAACTATTCGAAGAACAAGATAATTTAGATTCTTCGATCAAAATATTAGATTATGTTGTTAATGTAGTTAGTCTTTACTCGGATGAAACATTCAAAAATCTTTTTCGTGTCAATCGGGAAACTGTTAAGTTTTTAACTGAATGTGTGGAACAAGCTTCTATTTTACCTTCTCATGCTGGTGGACGAAAAAAAATAAATGCTGAAGCACACTTATTGATTACTTTGAACTACTTGGGTACAAATGAATCATTACGAGAAATTGCTACCCGTTTTGGTAAGATCTTATTTTATATACAATGGAACCTCGATTAACGAGTAAAATTTGTTCCCGAATCTTATAATGCGAAACACTCGTTAAATGGAATAATTACTAAAAGTCGGGATTCAAGCAAGATTCTGTATGTGATATCATAATGTTTCCTCTTTTGTCACTCGTCTTGAAAGACATAGCTCGGTAAGGGAGTTATTATTTTTCTTTTTGAATCCTGTTTGGCTCGTTATACAAATTACTTGTTATAGTAGATGCTCGTAAAGCGAGGTTCCACTGTATTTATGATATACAAAATACATATCAATATAAAAGTTAGTCCTTGATAAAAATAAAATCGTACATTGTACGGTACAAATTATGCGTAATATAAAAATGTTATTGTGCATAATTCTAGGGGATCCGTTTCCATGGTGTTTTACGGTGTAAGCTCAGTGTAAATGTAGATTACGCAGAATAAACACTCAAATAACACGGTGGATTAGTGCGAGTAGTGTATCCTGTATTTTCCTCTTAGTCTAAGAGCTACCAACGTTTTCGAGAGAGAATTTTAGGTCGGCCAGTTTTTATATTTCTTATCTCTCGCACTATCCCGGACGTTATACTGTCGCCCCAAATGCACCCAGCTATTTATGCTACTATTGCCCTCTTGAATCGTTTAAGTGTCCGTAGGGAAATGGTACCACCCACTTTGGGAATCTCTGTATTAAATCGTGTCTGCACTGAAATCACAGCTATAAGTTTTATAAAATTGATATTTATTAGTAAAAACTAACCATATCTATTAGGAGTAGTATTTATCGTTTGTATCACGCATTCAGTGGGATTTCGGTGTTAATACGGAGTGGTACATCAGAGTAAAACAAGACAGTTCGAGAGCTAGCGACGTCCAAAAAATAGAATTTTAGGTCGGCCAGTTTTTATATATGTTATCTCTCGCACTATCCCGGACATCATACTGGCTGTCGGTAGGGGTTGCGTTTATTAGTTATTTTCTACAAATTTCACCTGAAACTTTTCCATTTTTCTGAAAATTTCAATATTTTACCTGTACAGGTGCGATGCGCACTAATAAACGCAACCCCTACCGACAGCCAGGCAGCCAGTATGATGTCCGGGATAGTGCGAAAGATAACATATATAAAAACTGGCCGACCTAAAATTCTTTTTTTTTCGACGTCGCTAGCTCTCGTACTGTCTTGTTTTACTCTGATGTACCACTCTTACGCTTGGCTAAATAAGTTTGAGAACCTCTAGCGTAACACTTGCTTTTTAAACTTAAAGTGGGATTTCAGTGTAAGCTCGGTGTAACTCATTTATTAAAACTGTACCGTATCTACACTGAAATTACACTGTATCACACCGTAGTACACCAGTGAAAAGATCGTATAAAATTTTCACATTTCACGGTGGGATTTACGTGTGTAGAGTGTAATCGGATCCGACGGTTTTCTTTTTCCCCTGAAACAAAATCTAGAGCAAAATTTTTTTTACAGACGTATCATTACACTCTGTATGGAATGTTATAAGAAGAACAATTTGTTGGCTTTGTATGTTGGAATCAAATTACATTAAATGGCCTCAAAACGAATCCGAAATCGAAGAAATTAGCAACCAGTTTTATCAAATCAAAGGGATTGAAGGTGTTATGGGTGCGTTAATGGGTGCACATATTAAAATATCATGTTCCAAAGTCTTAAATAAAGTAAGTCTTATTTTCTTAAATAAAAACAATTTTTTTAACAACCTAAACATTTTGAATAATATTAATTTTAATTATTTCAGTCGTACATGAATAACGAACTTTACTACAGTATAATTCTACAAGTTGTCTCAACCGCAGATCTACAAATAATTTACGCTAACACAAAAGGACCGGGCTCAATGCCATATGGTCGTATGTTAATAAAATCTTCTCTGACTCAAGAAATTGCACCTACAATTCCACAAGATAAATTCATAATTTGTGACAGTGCTTATCCTTCCTTACCATGGTTGGTTCCACCATTTAAAGATTTTGGAACATTAAATGAAGATCAGTTGAAATTCAATGAACTCCTTACTGAAACGTTAGCTCCAGCAGAACATGTGTTAATACTGCTTAAATCACGCTTTTCAAGACTTTGTAGTTTTACAACTCAAGATTTAAATCATATAACAATGTGTGTGACAGCTGCGTGTATTTTACACAATATTTGCAATTTACGTGATGATACTTACATACTTGAAGATGAGAAAGATAGTGAAGAATTGTTGAGTGGTTTTTTACAAGAAATAGAAATGGAAGATGAAGATGACGATTCGCAAAATACGGATAAACGAGCCGAAGTGTTTAAAAAAATGATAAAAACAAATTCATAAAAAGTTCTAATAAGTTATTTAAAAAATGTATTATATTTTAACTTTTATCCCATTTAAAATTTATTTAGTTTGTAATCGAGTTTAATAGTTAATCTTGTAACGTACACTGTACGGTTTTATTATCATATGAAACAAGTCTAATGTAAAGATATCTAATGACGAAGATTTCAGCATTTAAATAAATAAAAAATTATTTTTGACGTGATAACGTCTTATAAATTGATGAACATGGGCAGCCTGTAAGAAAAAGTGTCACGTTCTGTTTGAGCCTGTGCGTGCCAGCGAGAACGCGATAGAGAGGAACGATAGAGTTCTGCTATTGAAGCGCCGCCACGCGAGCTTCTTCGAGAACTTTTACAATAAGCTACGCCTCGTATTCAATAACTGTTGAATCATACAATTAAATAAGATTTAATTGATATTCCTTCATAATTTTCAGTCTGATTTCATTTTGAAAAAATTGTAATTCTCAATTAACTCCTTTGTATTATACAAAATAATGATAATTCAGTGTTAATAATTCAATTCATAAAAGTATACAATTTTTCATCAATGTTTCTTTCTGGCGTTATCGCGTAAAACTATCGTCCGTAAACCGAATTTACATACAACCAATTTTTATTTCAACTTGGGCTTCTTTTAAGCATTATAATCTTTGTAATTTTAGTTTTATCCATTTTCTGTTTACAGTATTTCTTTTATAACCTGATATTTCAAAAACTAGTTAGGCGACTCTAATTGTTGAAAACTTTGATTGAGCTTGTTCTAACTGAAAACTGGTAAATGCTAGCTCAATTATTAATTAAACAATTGTTATGTTAAAAAGTGTAGAGTATTTTGGTCCTTATTAATCCTTTTCCTACGTATTATGGAGACTGAGTTAAATGCGATATAAACTTCTTTGAAGGATGTTTTTTCAACAATCGGGGAGTGTTTCATCATCAGTTATTAAGGGGGGACTTTATAGATTCTCATTTCAAAAAGTAGTAATCGTTGTAATCTTCCATTTTAAAGATCCTTATAGTCTTTATCATCCTTATGAGAATCCCTAAATAAGACTCTTATCCCTCTAATTTGCTCTAATCCTTATTGTATATTTATAATACACTTTTTCAGCTTTGTCGAAATTTAAATTTTGCATGTAAATATTTTTATAATTTAACTAATCGTATACCCTTCATATTGTTAAATTTATTTAAGTAATCCTCAATGTTTAAATAGTTGTTTATCTGGAAACTTGTAAACTGCGTTAACTCCTTAAATCCTCCTAACTTTGCCCATAACCGAATATGTAAATTGTATAATTTTAAATGTAAACATCCAAAACGAAAGATTGTCCTTTATTTCATCAATCTAACTTATTAAATCATTTTTAATTATTTTTCCAGCTAGGGGCGCTAGAGGATTTTAATCATTCGAAAATATTAAATTAAGGTTATAAAGGGGCTGCATCGGATGTATTATAACCTATAAAAACATTTTGTATCTATAATGTCAAAAGCGGTAAATCGATTAAAAACTCTTAAAAAAACGACCGAAAAAATTCAACATGGTAAATTAAGAACAAATATTGCTGCAGGAATGGCTGCAGCAGGTCCACCTTTGGGCCCTATGTTAGGACAAGTCGGTATTTAAGATTTTTAAACCTCCATGTGATAAGTAACAATTTATTTATTTTAGCGTGGAATTAACATTGCTGCATTTTGTAAGGATTTCAATGAAAGGACTAAAGACATAAAAGAAGGCATTCCATTGCCTTGTAGGGTTACAGTCAATTCCGATCGCAGTTATAATTTAGTCATATATCAACCTCCGACTACGTTTTTCCTTAAACAGGCGGCAGGCATTCAGCGAGCCGCGATGACGGGAGGTGAAGTCGCTGGAAAAATTACTCTTAAGCATTTATTTGAAATTGCCAAAATCAAAAAACAGGATCCACCATTAGCTTTAATGACCTTAGAACAAGTTTGTATGATGATGGTAGGCATCGCTCGCACTTGTGGTATTGAAATAGTACGTAATTTAGATCCAAAAGAATACGAAGAGTTTTTAAAAGAACGAGCTGTTATTGTAGAACAACAGAAAAAAGAACTGCAAGAAAAGAAAGAAGCAAAAATGTTACGAACGGGTTAGATAATATATTAAGCATACTCTGTGCATATTGTAGAAATATTTATTTAGTCATAAAAATATACAATGAATTTTTATCCTGAAATTATTGTAGTTAATTTTTTTCTGTCCTTTACAAATTTCTTTTTGCGTTGTTTTTCTAAATGTTTTTTTAATTTACCCGACTTTTTCAATTCTTCAAATTTATTGACCAAGTCTAACATTTTTTTCTCAGCTAAAATAAAAAAAGTAGTTTAGGATTTCAGTAACTGAAAAGTGACGGAGATTTTGATCAAATCTGCAATGTTATATTTTAATTATCTTTTGAAGAGATCCTGATACAGTGATATAATATTGTTGCTCAGTGCAGGCCGGTGCGTGTTATTTATATTGTTTACTAGCAGATTGCATCCATATCAGATAATATCCACCCGCTTCACTGAGTGTATCAAATTGAACTGGTATTTATTAAGGTGACCATATTTTTTATTTCAAAACGGGTACGGGAACTTGGAGCGGGGGGGAGGGTGTGGAGAGTTAAGTTAAATAACTTAAATATGATTTTTTTAGATAAAAATTCTACATAACAAATACTATTTAAGGATATAATAAAAATCGGTATTTTTTTAAATGAATCAAATTTTGATCTTTGATCTCCAAAATCTAAACGGGGAAAGTTTGCAATTAATTTTGTTTGTTCCAATATGAGAATTTTATTTAGTATATTACATACTTACTACTTTCATGCAACTTTTTTTTCGTGTAAAATTCAATAAATATTTTTTTAGTTTTTTACATTGATTGTCCCTTTTTCAAAATGAAGGGGTAATATCGACCTAAGCAAAATTAATTTGGGGTAATGGTAAAAAAAGTTCCCCGACCGCTGCCTTGAAGTTATCTCTACGTAAAAAAAACACGTTGATTTATTACTCTTTTCTTGCGTTTTAGTAGTGCAAACCGTAAACTAATGAATAACAATTTACATTTAAACTATCCTACGAGAACCGTGCATCTTTCTGGTAAGAAAAGTCTCTTGTGTTCTTTTTAAAATCCTCCTTATACGAAATTTTATTTTACTCTGTCAATTTAATTAAATAAAATAGTAGATACCCTACATGAAACACAAATGTTTCTATGATAAAAAATAGCCTCGTAAAATATACATATACAAAAATCATTTCAATCCATCCTTATATTCCTGAGTTACAAAAGGACCAACAAAATAAATCCGTAATAATATTATATCTTAAATTTATAGTTTTTTAAAAATATTATTTTGGATCAAACGAACTGAAATAAAGAATATAACATACACCACCCTGCACTAACAATAAGTGAAAATATTACCTCACTGTGGCAGCATTCCGTTAATAAGACCACGACGATTAATTTAAGTTTTCTGATTAAGATATAAAACAAATAATCGGATTTACTTGTGAATAATTTTCACTGCCGGTCTGCCACTTATGAGACCTTGTTAAGTACCCCATAGTTTGAATTACTTACATTTTTTCTTATACTGTGGACGTTTTCCTTGTTTTAACATTTCAATTATATTTTTCTTTTCTTCATGGTCCTGCATCTCCTTTTTTCTACGATTTTCTGCTTCCCTGTTTTGATTTTGCTAGAATTAAACTTCAAATATAGTTTCAGTAACAATATAAAATGCATTTTAATACCAATCGCTGAAGGCACAATTTCTTTTCTTTCTTTGTTTCTGGGTCGTTTGTTTTTGCTAATTCTGATTTAAGTTTTTCACACTCTTTCTTTCGTATTTTCTCAATAAATTGGAAACTTTTCTGAAACTTTCTTTTATCAAAACTACCGCAAAGAGGATCAAATCGTGGATCTCGAGCAACAATTGTTTTGGCATTTATTGAATTTCGATGGACGTAGGTAGGTTTTTTTGCACTCGTTTCTATAGGTCGTTCATCTTTTCTAGTTTTATTTTGGGGAGTATCATTTTTCTTGGTTGGTTTGTCGCAATCAAAAACTATTTCATTAAACTTTTTTAGTCCTAGTTTATTTTGCAGAGATTGAATTTCTGCAAAACTCATGGTCGAAAGATTCGATCGAAGTTGAGACTGAAAATATTGTTTCAATGTTTATATAGAAATTTTGATTTTGAGTTAAAATAATTTAAAATAAAATATAGTGGAAACGCTTTAAATGAAACCATAAAGTGGTCTTAACTATAAAGCTACGATTTACGCCTGGTCGCTCTTTGAACGCGTTATCATGCAAATTGTCTTCGTCAGAAATCGGATTAGAATGTAAATAATTCTGTTTCTATGATTGAAAGCCCTCGATTGTGTCCGAATTTTTCGAGAATATTTAGTCGAAAACATACAATGTGCAAACTGTTTGAAAAACGTGGTATAGATACTTCGTAGGCTTTCTAACGAATTTACATTAATATAAGCTATAACCATGGTTATTAGACTCCATTAAGCCTACAACTTTTATTTGAAACTTTTTCCTGGGAAAATAAAAGGGATTCTGCAACAAAGGGTGGGAGTTCGTATATTCATAGTAGTCTTAGATCCGAACCTACATCGACCTTCACCGAGTTGATAATCGAATGAAACATAATATGTTATCATAAATTTAATAAATTAGAAAATATATTAAAAATGGGTTACCTAAAAAAATCCAGAACAGACTTTTTTTAATTATTTAAAAAAAAATATTTTTAATATAATATTGCAACATCAAGATAATAGAAAAAAAAATGGTTATCTGTAAAGTCGGTTTACGGACGATAGTTTTACGTGATAACATCATAAAGAAACTGATGAAAAATTGCATACTTTTAGGAATTGAATTATTATCACTGAATGGTCAATATTTTGTATAATACAAAGAAGGAGTTAATTGAAAATGAACATTTTTTTCAAAATGAAATCGGACTGAAAATTATGAAGGAAATCAATTTTAAATCATATTAAGTAAATTGTAGAAAAAAAAAACACAAAACACGTTGTCTAGGATTCAACAATTGCCTCTCTATCGCTTGTATCGCGTTCTCGCTTGCACGCACAGGTCTAAATGGAACGTGACACAAAATTATATCATCATAAGCGCTGTTTTATTGCGAACACGTTGATATAGGTTTGTCTGCAAAAAGTTCGGTCCTATTAGGGGTTAGCGATTTTTAAAGATTTAAATTTTAATGTGCGTGGAAATGTGTGACAGAGAGATCTGAGGTAAGTATGTACTGTGTAATAATAAAGGAACCAACATCACACTCACCTGTGATTTGTAATAATTTTTCTATTTGTTGCAATATTTTATTAAAAATAATTTTTTTATAAAATAATAGTCTGTCTAGGATTTTTTTAGGCAGCCCATTTTTAAAATATTTTCTAATTTACTAAATTCATGATAAAATATGTTTTATTCTATTATTAACTCGGTGAAGGTCGATGTAGGTTCGGATCTTCTACTATAGAGGGTGTATACATATATGTAGTTCTGTTTATATAGATATTTATATATTATTCTTTTTATAATAATTTATGTTATTGCCAAAATAAAATTCACATCAGTTATTTGTCAAAGTAGATATTTTACTATTACAATATAAACTAAACATTAGGGTGTTACAAAAAAATTTTAGTGACAAAACAAGCTCTTAATATCAATATTAAGGTTTACCTCAATTCATTTTTTTCATTTAAATAACACAGGAAATATACTACCCTAGTGGTCTTAGTGTTAGAATCGAATCCTAATGGAAGCCCAGCATTATAAACTTGACCAGCTGGATAATTTTCGAGGATTTCATTACAAAAATTGATCGCATAAAATAAATAACTATTAAAATAATAGAATTACATTTTTTTTCAATCCTTAAATAAATAAATTAAGGAAAGGAACTATAAAAATAGAGGTAAATTGTGAATTTGCAATTGTAAAGTTAGAATTTTGAGAAAGTTCATAATTTAGGAGGACTCAAAAAATGAAAAACTGACAATTCACCATTTGAGCCACTTGGGGGGTGGGGTGGAATTTCGAAAATTTTTGCCTTATTGAGGGTCACAGTTCTCTGAGGAAAAACAGTTTCAAATTTCATGGTTTACCTTCAGTGATTTAGCCTCCGAAGTGTCTATCAGTCAATTATACATAGAAATGATGACATGATGATGTTTATAATTGATTCCACGTACGTTGTACTAAATATGAAAAGGAAAATAATTATTTGTCCGATTTCCGAAGAAAATCATTCTAACGAAAAAGCGCCTCAAAGAGAAGAAAGCGAGAAACTTCAATTCTAAATATTCGTTTTAAGGAAACGTGGGATCACTGATTATATATAATCCATTTAATATGAAATATGTGCGCTTTTAGTTTCATTATAAACATTTTTCACTGTACTTTACTTACTATTTCTTCACTATCCATCTTGTGTACCAAAATATTTTCATTAATGGTTATATGATATATCAACTTAATCAACTAAGATTATTAACTCAATTGGCTTAATACTGAACTACTTGTTCCTATTCATTTCTTCCAATTTATTTAGATTATAATTTATTAAGTTTTGATGTTAATAACGTTATTAACTTGTTAAATAATTTTCTGTTTGACACACGCTGGTTTTGACAAGTAGGTTTTCATTGCACTATTCGTATAAAACCGTTTATTATCGGTCATCTTCGTAGGCATAGTTAAGAAGAATACACGCTAGGAGCGCTACAATTAGTTATTGTGTGTATTGTTTCTTTTCACTTTGCGTACTTTAGCAACAATTTCAAAATTATTTAAATTTTTTTTCAATACGCAACAATAGAAAAAGTTATAAACGCTAAAAGAAAAATGTTTACGTCTATTACTAATGTATTTTAATTTTTCAAAAAACAAAAATAATTTTGAAGGATATCTTAAGATATCTTTATACTCAGTGGATATATTGATTTTTTAAATATAAGAGCAAAGAGCGTAAACTGTTATAGTCACATTGGTGGTTGATAGCATTTTCCTTATCGAAAATGACGTCGCCTTCGTATTTAGAAATATTTTTAGTTAGTATTCTTTTAATAATTCCATTTTTGTATGAAACTAGTCATGTATTTAGATATTATTTAAAATTTTTTGTTTATTACGCCGTCATTATGGTTAATTCAGTTTTAGTACTACCCATAATGATATTCAAACCTTGCGATGTGAAAAATCTACTGTAAGTTGATTTATATTATCATTATAGAACACGTGCTTATTAAAAATTATTTAATTTTATATTTTTCTTTTAAATTTAAGTTTGGCTTCCACCATATGTCATCCAATTTCAAATGTTTTGGGAATCCGTTGGCAGTTACGAGGTCGTGAATATCTGCAAAAAGACGAGGCTTATATAATCGTTGCAAACCATCAAAGTTCCCTTGATATACTAGGAATGTTCGACATTTGGCCCATTATGGATAAATGTACTGTAGTTGCCAAAAAACAACTACTCTATGTTTGGCCATTTGGAATATCCGCTTGGCTTTGTGGTCTTATATTTATTGAACGTTTGAATTCCGATAAAACACGCAATACATTAAACGAAGCCACTGAAAAAATCAAAACAAAAAAGGTAATAATCGCTTTCATTTATCAGCAATGCAAACGTTTAAAAATATTTTAAATTCCACAGATAAAACTATGGGTTTTCCCGGAAGGCACAAGAAAGAATACCGGGGATATTCATCCGTTTAAAAAAGGAGCGTTTCATATTGCCATTAAATCAGAAATTCCTATTTTACCAGTTGTATTTAGTTCGTATTATTTTTTGAATGATCAAGAAAAACGATTAGATAATGGGGAAGTTATAATAACAACTCTACCTCCAATACCCACCAAAGGATTGAAACCAGAAGATATTGATGATCTCATGGACAAGACCAGAAATATTATGATTGATACTTTTAATGCAAGTACGAAAGAAGTAACTGATAGCTTATTGAAACCCTTAACACCCACTTCTCAGTAAATATGGCTTGATGACCATAAATTTCCAAAACAGTATATATATTTGTTTTTAAATTTTGACCCTTCTTTACGTTTCATTAGATATATTTTTAATGTGACCATAAACTAAAACACTAAACCAAAGAATCGTTTTAAAAAAGTCAATTTTTGCCAATACATTTTCCTCTAGTTTTAACGTATATTTTTATCCTACCAAATATTATTAAAATATACTAAGTTAAACCTTGAAGTTATTAACTTTTTTAATGGCTGTGCTTTACCAAATGTTAATATTAAAATTTAATACAAACCTAGCAGATCCATTGACACGGTGTATTACGGTGTAAACTCAGTGTAAATGCAGATTACACCAAGTGTACACTGAAATCACACTCGAATTACGCGGTGGATTTGTGAAAATGTTACCTATAGTTCAAACTTATTTTACACTGATATATCAACACTCGATTCATTACGTGTAAGCACCGAATTTCCACTGAATGAGTGACACAAATGATAAATACGGTGTAATTTATTACTAGTTATGAGTAAATACGATGTAATACTTGCTTTTTAACTTAAGTGGAATTTTAGTCTATACACGGTGTACTACGCGGTTTTCAAAACTGCACCGTGTCTACACTGTATTACACCACGGTACTTCTGTGTAAATTTTACGTTACGGTGGGATTTCAGTGAGTAAAGTGTACTCGGATTCGCTAGGGGTCAAAAGAAAATATTTTCCAACAATCTTTCGCTGGGTCGCTAATTCTAGGTAATGATAAAATGTGTAATTTGTGGATACTTTTTAATCACATGATAAGCCACATAAAGAGTTAAATTAAACCATGAAGATATTGAGATAGATCCAAGTATCCAACTATAGAAAGAAAACTTTACTAAGCATTTTTTTTACAATTTATTTTTTTTTTTTACTTATAGTCGCTGCAACATCATAGGTATTATCAATTTAATCAATTCTGGGAAATTTTTTCAATCGTAAAATCAATTTTGTTCTTAAATTTTGCAAGAATCAAACACAATAATTGATTTAAGTTGAAGATGTAAATGATGTAATGAATCTGAAGTAAACGTTTAGCAGTTCTAAACTAATCTAAACCAACAATTGATAAAACTACCAACGTATTTTATTTTAAGATTTAAAAAAAATAATCTACCCACATCTAACACTACAGGACCGATAAAAAACATCATACATCCAGTTTTATTAACGCAATAAGTATGTTATATTTCTATTTTAAAGTCTTAGATTACTTAACAAATACGGGATTGTTAAAAACCAATGTAACGCTTTTTTATATTTACAATCCACCTCTTGCAATTTAATGCCATGTAGGTATTTAGTCAACCCTCCTTACGTCATAAGTGTTGTGTGTTTCATGACTTTTAAACTAATAAAATATACAAAATAGTCAAATAATGAAATTGAAAGAAGAACAACTTTTAATTGGTTAACTGTTCTTAACCATTTATTTAATAAGTGAATCAATGAAAAATAAATTAAATAAAAATAATTAAACATTTTAACTAATTATTGCTCTGCTTGAGACAAGTGCCAAGCGGTAGACATTATCTAATGCGTGACATTGGCCCAATTATTAATAAAAAAAAAAGAAATATTTTAGCGATATGTGTCTCGAAGTTGTATCTCATTTCTGTTTTTTTAGTATCACCAATATATGAGTATTCCCTTCTTTTCCACAAAAATGCGTTATGTGGTTTTTGATTACCCCCCTGTAACAAAAGGCGGAGGGAAAATCACTAAAATATTATTGTGTGGGATTGTGTTATCGTAACTGCGGTTGATGAGAGTATATGCACATTATTCATCTCCTCAAAGTAGATATCTAACATTCATAAATGATAAAAAATGAGAAAATTTTATACACTTAAAATAAATGAACGCAGTACAAATAATTTATAGGAACTAGCATTTTTTCATGAAATTTTCTACTTTTTAATAAATTTATTGATTTAATGCAGATATCTATAAAACTAGGGACGTACCACTAGTACAACATATTATAAATTAACACTAAATATAAAATTTGAGCTGTTTAGATACTGATCTTAAAGTCCCCAAATTCAGATTTTTAAATAAAATAATGGACCCTTAATTCAAAGGAGTGCGTTGGTCTTTGATATACGAGGAAGCGGCCTGGCGTTAGAATTGTCAATGAATTTCTATTTCCAAAAATATTTTTTTACTAGCAGTTTTTGATTGAAAATCATTTTTTGTTAAATTTTAAAGTAGTATGTGTTATATTCTATATTCAGAAAATAAATTTATGTATGTAGTTTTAAAAAAAATGTAAGATGAAATAAAAAATATTTAATGAACTTAATTTTTATTACTCTAAGAAACAAAAACAATTGCATGCATGCTTTTAAATTAATAATAAAAATTAAATGGTGATAAAAGTATATAAACCCTTTTTAATAGCACATAGCTAGAGTGACTCTAAGGAATTTTTGAATCTACGGGTACTATCTCTAGTGAATAAACGTTTTAAATCCCAGATACGTTTGCGGGGATGTTTTAAATCGTAAGTATAGTTTCTAACTTTCCTAAGACCATTTTTAAAGCAATATTTTTGAATTTTTGAAAAATATATCTCATCAACTTTGTGCTAATCCTATATTCTTTTTGACATCAAATATCTTTAAAATTACTAATTAAGGTGGTTATAGTTACTGTCGCATTTTCCCAAAAATGTACCTTAATACTTTTTTGTTGTATGAAGTGATTTTTAAACATGTATGACCCTGGCTGGACTCATCCACATTGCCAGTCCGCAAGCTCCTGCCCTCGCAGAGCTCCTAAAACTCCTCTCTTGTAAATGCAGGAAGGGGTGCAGAGTGGTGGCTGCACTTGCCTGAAAGCAGGGCTTAAATGTTCTGCGATGTGTGCTACCTGCTCTGGGGAAATGTGCAAAACTGTAATGAAAAGGACGACGCTGAAGAGCCTCGAGAAAACCCTGACGATCCACCAATACAGGAGTACCCACCAAAATGCGATTTTACCTTATATGGGTTCTCTAAGATTTTGAGAGAACTACTAGGCTTACAGACCCCGCTCTGCACTTCATAGAAATCTAATACTAAAATTTTCAATTTTTGAAAAACCTGGGCTATTTTTAAAATAACGCAACTCAGTTGCCCATTAATGTAAAGAGCTCCAGTTGAGCTTAATTTGTAACAAAGTTAATGCTCTTAAAAACCTACAGAATAGCTTTCGAAAAAAATGCATGGATTAGGAGATACCGAGCAGAATCTGAAACAACTTCAAAAATTTCACGGTTTTCCTCTATAAAAATTTTTCCACAACTTTTTGAGAGTTGCAAACTTGAGAATACATAGCCGTAATGGGTCCAAACAACATACTAAAAAATCAGAAATACATCATGTTTTATTAATTTATTGTTGATTTTGACTGGCCTATAAAAGTAGATCCTTGAAAGAAAGTTTGTCGAATCAACCGTTTCAAAGATATCAGATTCAAAAATAACACTAATTAAATTTTGTTTCATTTTCTAACTTTGTTCTAAGGACTTTTTTTGTAGAGTGTAAAATGTCCCTTAAAACCTTTTTTTTTAGATTGTTGTTACGATGAACTGTTTCAGAGTTATGAAAATTAAAAAATAAAAATTTAATAATAAATTAAATTTATATTCAAATTATATTTTTATTATATTTGGTATAACAATTTTAACAGACTTTTCAAGATACCCAATGAAGTCGGAATAACACCGACGAAACGTAGTGTAAAAAGAAAATGAATTGTTGAAATAAAAAACTGGTCTTTTCACCTGATAGTTGCTTAAAATAAAATATTACGTATCGATTCGATAGTATTGAATTCGTTCTTGTGAAATAATATTTTTACTCATTGAAAAGAATTACCATTTATTATTGATAGGCTTTTTTATTAAATTAGAAAATGCACGTATGAGTTACATATTATATACAAGTTTGTGTTTGTTATTAACATGACTAAATCTTTTAGTTTTATTAGTAAAAGTCTACTATACTTTCCATAAACTCAAATTTAAAAAAAAAGTTCTTGAGTATATTATATAAGGCCGCGGTTAGATTGAAAACGAAATTGTATTCGTAACATTGAATACTAATTCGTACGAATTCATCAGTAGTGAAAAAAAACTTAACTGAAAACTGTAGTGAAACTGAACCAACTGCACACATTAATTATTTGTAAACATTGGTGCTTAATTAATGTGACTACATCGAGTAAAACTTAAATTAAATTCGTATTCAATATAACCACGACTTTAATCAGTAAAGATGAGATGTGTTGATGTCGGAATTAAGAATTCACCTCACTTACATATTATCGCTTATCATCTTAAAAAGTAATTATTAAGAGAATTTTGTTTGTGTTTGACTATATGAATAAATAAAACTGTATTCGAGTCAATATTGATATCCACTAATAATTATAATCTTAAAATCCCAATAAAAGAACATGATAAAAAGTAATTAAATCTTAGACTTAAACAAAACATTTATATTATCTTGATTCCAATATCATATAACAGCAAAATACATTTTTTATATTTATTTTTTCATTAAAATTTTATATTATACACCCACTTGAAATCTGAGATGCGTCGTTAAGAGTATTTTCATTGCTAGACATTGATTTTAATAAGTGTGCCGGCATAAACGGTTTATGACTGCGAATTTTATAAGCTAAAGTTAAAAATATCGATTCTACATTATCCAAATTTTTGTCTGCTTTTGCCGATGTTTCAAATAACTAAAAATAAATATTTAGAATAGTATTTTCTATATACATAATAATTACTTATAATTATTTCTTACCGGCATATTGTATTTATCAGCCAGTAGTAAAGCTGTATTAGTACTAACACAATATGAATCTAAGCAATCGCATTTATTGCCAATTAATATTCTTGGAACATCACTGCCCAAATTATGGGCTTCACATTCCTCTACCCATTGAGGTATATTCTGAAATTTATTTAAAAATAATATTTCGAATACATCGTATATATATTAAATTATTAACTTACATCGAATGAAGATTTTTTCGTTACATCATAAACAATAACCACTGCATGGGCGTTACGATAATAATGATCTACCATCGATTTTCTGAATCGTTCTTGACCGGCCGTATCCCAAAATTGTAACTACAAAAGCATTTATTTAATATTTAAATTAATTTTATTATTTATAAACAGTACCCTTATTTTTTCATTTTCGATTTCAATAACTCTTTCTCGGAAATCAACACCAATTGTCGCTTCGGAGCTTTCTAAAAATTTCTGTTCACAGAAACGATATGTTAATGAAGTTTTCCCAACATTTGAATCTCCAACTACGATTATTTTGAATGTTTTCATTTTAAGTAAATAATACTCTTGAAATATTGTTCTCAATATTAGTCAGTAAAAATATATAAAATACATTATTTTAAAACAGTAAATTAGCAAATTGATACTTATCAATGTATGCAATTGCCTTAGTGTTAAGTTATGTTACAATTGTACAATAATTTATATTTATGAAAATAATTTCATTTTTCCGTAAGTTTTTTTTTCAACGTTTCAGGTACTTTTATTATATTATGAAAAATTGATATTTCAATTTTGTTACGACTAATTAGGACCTAATCGACTTAATCCTTTTAATTGTGAAGCATTGTGAGGTAAAGATCATATGATTTAGCCGATTTAGCTGTCAAATTTGACGTTTATAAAATATTCATGCGGTTCCTGTCAAATTATTACTGTCACTGACTGTCACCAACTGTCACGAACTTATTATTTTTAACACAATCAAAAACAACCAAAAAAACCTAATCCAGTAAATCAAATAAATAGACAAAATAAAGAATCAGTTAAAAAATATTACAAATTGTTTTAAAAAAAATAAAATTGCATTATATAAAATAAATAAATTGAAAGGAACCAAATGGAACCAGATTGCCGGAATTAGATTTTTTAACGATTTTAAGTTGGCTAAAATTAGTTTATTGAAGTTTATAGAGAGCGCTTTTATGGCGCCATTCTTTATACTTCTTTTCCTATTATTTAAGGAAAACTCCCGCCTAATTTCTATGTGTGTATAATTTTTGTTTTCTGTTCGTCTAATTTTGTTTAAAAAAAAGTGAAATTAAATAAATAATGTATTCAAATTAAGTTGTGCTGCTATTGTTGCATTCTTTTACCCAAGTGTACTCAGTGTGCTTCAAATATAATAATTTGTTAAGATTTAAATAACTATGGATTCACTGAAGACTGATGTCGAGAAACCTCCTCAAAAGAAATTAAAACAATCCACTTTGCCATTTCAATCTCAATCTAAAATCAAACCTCCAGAAATAAATAAAAAACGGAAACTTTCTAATACTGTACCAATTGAAGATGAACCCATGATAAAATGTGTTAAAATAATATTGGATCGGATCGATTCTAATTATGAAAGGACCAATAATGAAATCGATGTTGAATCGAAAGATCATACATCTGAGAATAACGACGATGTCGATATGAATGATTCCTTCAGTTCTAACGATGAAGAAGATAAAGATGTCGATGAATTAGATACAACCGACATAAATAAAAATGATTCGGAAGATGAGGCAAATATTTCAGATGTATCATCGTTAACGCCAAAACCGCTAACTCCTAAGCAGGTAAGTTGTACCACTTTTTATAGTAAAATAACAAATCGTAATCATTGTGAAAATTTAGATAAAAAAACGCTTGGAAAAGCAGAAAAGACATGAAGAAAGAGAGCTGTTGCGGCAAGAAAAAGAAAAGGCTCGCGAAGCGAAAAAATTGGAGAAATTAAAACAGAAACAAGAACGTGACGAACAGAAAAAAAAGGAGCGGGACGAAAAGGAGAAAAAACGGCAGGCCGAAATCGAACTAAAAAATGAAGAAAAACGTTTACGCGAAGAAGATCGTCGGAAAAAAGAGGAACAAAAAGAAGAAGAACGTAAGCGGAAAGAACTTGAAAAGGAAGAACAAGAAAATAAAAAGAAAAAAGCTGCTGAAGCTTTCGTCAATTACTTCTTCGTGCCGAAAAATAAAGTCAACGATAAAACCCTGGACGAGTCACAGCTTGAAAATGAAATGAATAACAGTTTTATGCCATTTGCTGTTAAAAATGACATGCAAATGGCGCCGATTTTTAGAGAGAAACTTTCTGGATCTCAAAAACAATATTTGGATGAAGCGATGAAAACCCCGGTTGAAACTGATCTATATTTGACCGAATTAAAATCTGGAAAAATCACCGGATCGTCTAAGAAAACTTGGTCGGATATTCCAAAAAACGATGACGATGATGATGATGTTGTTGTAATAGGTAAATAATAACAAAGATTATAAAAGCATGTAGAAGTTCAGCTTGAGTTTTTTAATAGTTAATTGGGTCTGTTCATAAGTCACGTAACGCTTTTTTTTTTTTTGTAAAAAGGGAAAGGATAATCACTTATATTAAGTTAAATTCGAATAAGGATGGTTCTGAGGTGAAGGTTGGGAATTCGTATATATGTTATAATATGTACTTATAAGTATACATATAGGTTGTATGCATATAGTTCTGTTTATATGTATAGTTATAAAGTGCTTATAATTCAAATATTTTATACCAACAGCGAGTTTCATCTGTGACACCTCGCAGCAGATTTTTTTCGTTTCACTGAGCGTTAAAGATTCGCTACTTGGGTTAATATTTCATTATAAATGCAGGCCAAATATTGAATTTGTAGGCTATTTCATTTTAAAGTTTAAATATCTATTAAGCTCAATTCAATGCACAAAAGATTCAGATACTTGACTTGATGAATCTTTACGGAGCGTAAATCAAACGTAATTTTGTCCAATTTAATGAAGACGAAAAAACTATTGAAGACTTAGGTTTTATAATGAAAAAGAGATAATAATTCATTGTATAGATAAAGGTTTTTATTATTAAACGTTTCCCTTCATAATATTTTCTTTCTATGCTTGAGACAAAAATAGTTTTCTCGATCACGCGTCCCGTTGCATACCCTCGACCAGGTACTTCATAGGAAATCATGGGACTAATAAATGAAATAGTGTTATACATATTTTGGTGCATGAAGAAATATTCTGTTGAAAATCGTTTTTTTCTTTATGCACCCATATGTAGGTATAGCACTCTTTCATTTCTTGGTTCTAGTTGGAAGCGCGTGATTTTTCAATACAAAAATATGACTATTTTGACTGCATTTGCAGACATCGCCAGTAATATTAGTTGAAAACAAGTTGAACGAAGACTGACGAAAACCGAAGACTTTTATGAAGGTCGGAGGTTAGAAATAATTTTTTTTATAAGTACGCCAGGATAATTATTTATATTATTTTCATTATTATTATATGAGAATAATTATGAAAAGTATTGTTTCCTTTCGTGGAATACCGCTTATATAGAGAAAATCAGAGAGATCAGTTGTTCTGAGATGTTTTTATTAATAAATACAAAAAGCATTTCGTGCCCACAGACTTTTTTCACAGACAGGATTTTTTCTAATTTATATGAACTCTTGGAAGTATATTTCTACTTATTGTCTGAAGGATAAAATAAAAAAGTCCACCCAGAACTTAATTAGTAGATATAAACCGTAACATCACTGGAATTGGCTATTATTTCATTTAAATATAGAATAATTCTTTTATTAAATACGGTAGAATCTTGTTAAACCGACTCTATTAAAAACTGGATTGTGTAGACAAATTCATAATAAATAAGATAAAACATTTCATAAAGGGAATACATAATGTATTTGTATTCAACTATATTTATTATTTATATATCTATATATTTTATATAATAAATTAGGAGATGGAGCTAGCGGTGCCCCGTACCAGGCACCGAATAATGAAGATGCTGCATTATAAAAGCGGCTAACAGTAGAGATATCCTCTTAACTTTAAATACTTTTATCTTTTCGCATTGAGCGCCGTAATATCATGTTACGACTCTGATAGAGGATGCCTAGTTATTGAACATGCTGAACTATTGAAGTTCCTAGGTAGTGAGACTCGGCTGTATAAGTTTAAAAATATTAATTATTTGACTAAAAACCGTTCTTATTTAATTTTTTTTATCTAGTTTATTATCTTAATAATTGGTAACAAAAAAAATTATCAGGGGTAGTGAGGGTGACTAGATATCTACAAGTAGGGAGGTGGATTAAGTTACTTGGTTTAGGGATAACTTCTTTTCTGTCGTTTCCATACCTATAGCACGCTAAATTGGGGTCTTACAAACATGGTTGCAATTGGGTATTGTAGTGGTAGTGTATTTCAAACTATTTTAGTTCTAGCGAATATGGGCTTCAGTTTTACGGGTTATTGGCAACATTTCCTTTACCGCTTTAAGAAATAAAACATTGAATAGCTACGCGCTATCTAAGCGTCAAATTCCCAGAAGACCAATTAAACTAAATACACCAACTCCAATTGGAAGTTCTGATACTTCTATATTTTGGGATAATAGATTTTTCTAATGAAGATAAAATCGTACATTGTAAGGTACAAGCCATACGCAATATAGAAAAAAGTAATTATAATTTTTTATTACGCATATGGGTAAGTCTTTCAAGAGATAAAGACATTTTTGTTTGCGAATTTTGAAACACATAGCCTGTGCTTTACGTTTAAATGTAGCGACAAAACACATTTTGTTAATCCATTTAAATCCAAATAATTTTTTATTGGAACCGTGCCAATAAGATATTAAAATTTTTCACAATAAAATTTTTTTTTAAAGGTCAAATTACGTTTTCCATGGTAGATAAAACGCTTACTATATAAACTTCATATTAGCAAAAGTGTGCTCTTGCAAAATGGTATAATACTAGCCATATACCGTACCAGTCAAAATCAACAATAAATTAACAAAACATGATGTATTTCTGATTTTTTTAGTATGTTGTTTGGACCCATTAGGGCTATGTATTCTCAAGTTTGCAACTCTCAAAAAGTTGTGGAAAAGTTTTTATAGAAGAAAAACCGTGAAGTTTTTGAAGTTGTTTCAGATTGTGCTCGGTATCTCCTAATCCATGCATTTTTCTTCGAAAGTTATTCTGTATGGTTTTTAAGAGCAAAAATTTGTTACAAATTAAGCCCAACCGGAGCTCTGCACGTTAATGGGTTCGGCACTTTAAAAATAGGCCAGTTTTTTCAAAAATTGAAAATTTTGGTTGGGCTTAATTTATAACAAATTTGATGCTCTTAAAAAACATACAGAATAACTTCCGAATAAAAATGCATGGATTAGGAGATACTGAGCAGAATCTAAATTAAGTTCAAAAATTTCACGGTTTTTCTTCTATAAAAATTTTTCCACAACTTTTTGGGAGTTGCAAACCTGAGAATACATAGCTCTAATGGGTCCAAACAACATACTAAAAAATCAGAAATACATCATGTTTTGCTAATTTAGCTATTTTTTATGTCGATTTTGACTGGCCTATATCTGTCAATACGAGTTTCAAAATTCATGAGAATTTATGCACATTACTTGGGGATACCTACTGTTTATGACCTGTACCATACAATGTGTGGTGTTATTTTCATCGGGAATAAAGCTAACAGTTTTATATCTGAACGTTTTGATTAAAATTAAATTTTTATTCCAGAAGACAACGAATTTGGTGGAGATCTACTTGAAACAGCTCCAGAATTAAATAGAATGAAAATAAAACTTTTACAATTTTGTGATAATAGGCGACCGCCTTATTGGGGAACATGGACCAAAAAAAGTGATTTTATCAAATCAAGACGACCATTTGGCACTGATAAAGTAAGTATTTATTCAAAAATATCCATTCATAACAATAATACGTTTAAAGTCTCGATAAAAATTCCTGCAATCCATTCTTTCTCTTTTTCACATAACTTTTCGATTTTTCATTTTGCGTGTAATTGATTCCATACTGTGCGAATCTTCTACGATGAACTTTTCGATGTTTCGATAAATGATCACTGCGAGCAAAACACTTTTCACATAGTTCACATTTGTACGGTTTTATGCCGGAGTGTGACCGACAATGACGCGCTAATTCATCCGACCGTGAAAATCTCCAACCACAATTTGGCCATGTACATGCAAATGGACGTTCACCGGAATGTCTTCGTAAATGAGCTTTTAAATGAGACGCTTTCGCATATACTTTATCACATCCTTCATATGTACATTCAAACAATTTTTCTACTACTTCATTACATGTTTGCACGCTAGAATATTTAACTTGTTCGATAGTAGGTGTATTTTCGTTATTCGAATTAGTGACCACCTTGTCATGAAGCAAAGATCTACGTCGATTGTATTTGATTAAATAATTCAACTCATTGAATTGATTTTTTGATTCATTTTGAAAATAATTGTCATAGTTAGTGTTTAGATAATAAACGGGCTCCGATTTTTTCAAGTTATCAATTTTATGTACGTTGAAATCCAAATCAATGCCCAGCACTTGCATTGGTGTATGCGTTTGTAATTGTTCAGCACTTTCTCGTAAAAAGTTATCACACGAATCACTGCATAGTAACGTTTTTTCTGGTAGAGAAAACGTGTTTGAATCCAAAACCATTTTCGAGCTTGAATCGTCAATCATTAGATAATCCAAATATTTTTCAATTTCCAACGATTCCAAATTAGTATCCGTCAATTCTTCTAAGTTAAAATTAAATATATCGTTATTGTTGTCAATCGCATTACTAGAATCGATACTTGGTTGAATTTCATTTGGAGGTAATAACGGTGGTAAATCGTGCAAATTGAAGTCCATGCTATATTCAGTCATTGCATTTTCAAATCCCAAACTTAAATTATTCAAATCGAAGAAATTCAATTGCTTTGAATCTTCAAACATCTAAAACAATATAAATAGAGTTTAAAACAGTTAACAATCACAAATGTTTATTTTACTCAACGAACCTTTTTCGATAAAATTTCAATACTGACTAAGAGAAAAATAGCTTTTGACAAATTAAATAAATTAAAAACCATGTGCTTTTTAGTGTGATGACAAAATAATTCGTACCAAGCACTTGTGTCTCCAAATACATAAATTTTTTGTGTTAAATGCATATGTTCAAATATGTATGGTAATTAGTGTGAAAAAGATAAGACTTGGTGAATCTCTAGGGAATAATCGGGAGATAAAAATGTATAAGAGATATTTGCTTGTAATCTGTTCGCCACCGGTACTATCTGGAGGCAAGCACCAGTTTTGAATGCCAGAACCCTTTCATATCTCGTTTCACGTATGCTTTCAACGGAAGTTGAAGTCCATTGAGATTTCAAATTATAATTAATTTTTATATATTCAAGTGTAATTTATTATATTTTTCTTGAAATGCCTATTTGAAGTCAAAATATTTTTCCAACACATCACTGATAATTATCGTACATTATATATATTGTTATCGTTCCCAGATAGGATTTTTATTTTACAAATAAAAATATTTGATATTTTAGTGGTGTTTAGTGGCACAGAATATTTTAATGACGCACATAATGGATCTGATGCAACTCAACGACGCTTTTTAAAACAGTCACTGATATGAGTATAATTTACGCATAAAATTTCTTTTATCATAATTGGGATTTTGTATATTTTTTTAAACTATCAGAACATGAAATTTGGGTACCGTTATTGCAAGTAATACTTTTTTTGTTAGTGTAAAATCTTGAAAATAAATCTTAAATTTTCTAAAAAGAAAGGCTACATGAGAGGGGGAGGGAGTCCAGAAGGGCTAAAATAAGATCACGTAGTTTATGGACGCTCCCTATTTGAAAATAGATTCTTAAGCCGATCACTAGCAAATCATAAATCGGGCGAGAATACTGTACGTTTTAAAGCACTGCACGATGGTAAAATTTCTGACGAACCAAGGATTTTACAACTGGCTTTCGGCTTTTTTAAAGGTAAAAACAACTCCATTTCCACTAGCGTTGATTTTTACATGAGGTAGTGATCACAATTAGCTGACCAATGAGTAGAGATCTCTTATTTCTTTATTGAGAACCTTTTTTTTTTGAAGTCGCTTAAAAACTAATTAAATCAAATTAATCAAAACCAAGCTTTGATTTGAAAATTTTTCCAGAACATCTACAGTTACTAAAATTACACGCAAATTACGCACTACAATTACAAAATAATAATAGAAAAAACTCAATTAGTAGAACAGAGTTGGGCTTATGAATAATTATAAAAAAGATTTTTTTTTTACTGACTACTATTTGTAAGAATCTCCCAACAGATCTAAGAGAATAGTTTACAAATAAAAATCAAATTCATTTATAATTAAATTTTGCCCACATTATCATCAATCTGTTTATTGTATTCTATGTAGCACATTTTTCATAGTAGTGCCCAAAAAACTGTCGTGTATTTCTTTATTTCTTTATTTTAACGTTTTTATTTAAATTTTTTTTCTTACGAAGTGGAGAAGAATCGGCGCCGATGCTAGTAAACTCATCACAACTAATTTTCGGAGCTTCTAAAGTATTTTTGTGTTTGAAAAAGCTTTTTCTGTTTGAACTAAACACGAGAAGGTAAATGTAAATGTGAAACGCAGATCAAAAAAAAAATAGAACCCATATGCTTATCAATCTCATCAAAGTTGAATCGTTTTTCAAGTTCAATGTGTAGTGAAGCTTTTGTATACAATACATTTAGTAACTAGTTACATATGAAATGCAAATATCTTTTGCCGAATATTCTATGCTGCGGCCGAAAGAATATTTGGCTGAATCATTGGCATTTCCACTTTCAATTGATTCCATTTTAATATTTTGATCAATTAAATAAAACCGCCATTATTTATACATAAGATTATATAAATATAATATACCTAAGTATTTTATACAGGACGTCTCAAAAGTAATTAAAAAGCCGGAAACTAGAGGTAGATGATACAATTCTAAGACCAAAAGTTCTTTTGCGTTTTCATCTAAGAAGAAGCGTTAACGAGTTTTTCGTTATAGAAAGTGACCAAACAGATGCATTAGGAGGTGGAGTTCTTAATTTGAAATTTTTAAAATAGGAAATGGCATGCTTTATAATTTTTTTTTTCATTTTAACGAGGTGCATTATGATACAATTATTTACTATTAAAATAAAAATTAAAAAAATATATACGTTTATAAAAATACCAAGATCTCTTAGAATTATACTAAGAAAATATATTATTATTGTTATTAATTTATATTTCATTTTTCTGCTCATAATTGTATTGTAGTTGTTACTAAGGATTTTATAGAGCTTCGGCTCCGACTCCGATAAGTCGAAACTTTGGATTGTTATTTCACCTTCGGTTACGACACTCTTAAATCGGATGTTTTAACGGAGGTCGACGCTTAGCGAATAGTTTTTTAATGTCGATTGCCCGCCAATATTTTTCGTGCTCACCAGGATCGATAGCAAGCCAACAACTTTTTAGTAGCGCTGGTTTAATCGATGACCCTTTAAGAAATAGATTAGATGGAGACAAGGCTGCAAAGCTTTTGTTCTTTCAGTATACTATTTTACTTTTGGAGTCAATTCCTTTCATTTAGTTTTGCTAACTACTGTTAAAACATGATAATTTTTACATTCATCGTCTCCACTGCATGTTTACCTTTTATATTTTTTAAAATTAAACTTAAAGAATGTAACTATATAAATGCTTTTATTTGTACTTAAAACATATTTCTTCTGCCATCACCTCCGACTTCAACTCCGATAGCCAAATTCTAAAGCTTCGACTTTGGTTCCGATAAAACCACTTCCGTAACATCCCTAGTTAATATTACTTAAAATCATTTCAAAATAACAAATTACCATTATTATTCACCACCTATTGGCGCAGTGGTTAGAGTAGTAGTTCATGCGTCAAGTGGTACGGGTTCGATCCCCGTTGAATCCTAGACTTAAGATCCTAGATCTAAGATTAAAATTGACTAACAGAAATTGTCTGTCTTTAGACAATCGTGATATGACCTTAGATGTTAGACTTAAAACACAAAAAAAAATTATTCAATACAATTATATTTCAATTGAGGCAATAAGAAAAATTTTAGCAATTAAATACTTCATGGTTGTCAAAAACAGCCCCATAATAAAAATGTCGCTGACTTATGATTATACACTTAAATTTTTTTAACTTAAACATTTTTAGAGAAAATACAGTCAAAATGGATACATTAATAGTGTTGTTAAAGCACTGTGTATAAAACATCACTAATGGTAATAGCCCAAACACAAAACATTATTGAAAAACACATCTTAGAAAAATTCACTATTAAATATACTCAAGGAATACGATTTTACTATGAACAGTGAACACACTGAAAATTTAATTTAATCTTGAACATGTATTTTTCGGTACACACATAGCAAATATGGCATTTATAAAATTTATATAGCATATATAAAATGGTTTACTCTTTTGCATGTAAATTCGCAATTTAGTTTTTATTTTCTAATTATTTTTTAATTTATTTTAGAAAATTTTCGATTATGAGGTAGATTCAGACGACGAATGGGAAGAAGAAGAACCGGGTGAATCATTAGAAGTTTCCGACGATGAAAAAGAACCAGAAGATGATTATGAAGTAGATAATGAATTTTTCGTGCCACACGGATATTTGAGCGATGAAGAAGGCCGTGATGAAGAAGACGATTCCGATACCCCGCCACCCGAGCAAATTGATAATCACGAACATAAACTGAAGTTGCTTGAAGAAGAATTTTTAGCCGAAAGAAAATCAAAAACCGATGTCTTAAAACCTCGAGTTATTGGTTGCATATGGTCCGATAAGGACAATAAAAAATCCGATGAAACATCCGATGTTATTTGGAGATTTTTATCATATCGTAAAATATTATGTGATGAACAAGTGGTGCTTCAAGATAAAGATCCTGATGAATTCACACTGTCACCCTCATCAGGAGGAAATGATAGTGCTAAGAAAAAACTAAAAAATATCCCTGAAAAATATTTGTCTGATTTTGTTAGTTTAATACATGGAAATCAAAATGGAAAAGAATTTCTTTACAAAGAATTCAAAGCTTATTTACTCAACCGCGAACCAGATTTAAACGTAAGCAAAAATAATTTCAACAATAAGTTAAAAGAAATTGCGACATATACAATTTGTACCGATGACGGACCTCTGAAAAATCGCCATTGTTGGTACGTGAACAAAGAAATTCAAGAAGCATTGAAATGTGATATTTCTCTTCCTAATAAATGGTCCTACATATTAACTCCGAAAAAACAAGCAAAAGATATTAACACACCTGCGAATGAAAGTGAAAATAACTCCCCACATAATAGATCAGAGAAGAAAATACCACCCAGTAATATAACTAAATTTACGCATATATTATCCGAAGAAGAAAAATGTAAACAGTTTGAAAGCGTTAACAAAACAGAAGATGCTAATGATAAACCAAAATCAAAAAAACGTGTACTCTTCACAACAATTTCTACAAAAAATGATGATTGTTCAGCCAAGGACCTATCGTCTTCCAACGAAAAACCTGCCAAGAAACGAGTCGCTTTAGTAAGTCTACCTAAAGAACCGCCCGTATCAAAACCTTCACTCAGAGTTAATTTATTAACCCAATTCATTCAACGTACTACAAACAAATTTTCTGAAGAGACCCAGAACCCACAAGAAGATGAACGATTAGATCCAATTGTAATTGATTTAACTGAAAATCCAGAGACAAAAGAAACCAACAATATAATCGAAGAGTCAACGAAACTTTCCACCTCGCAAGACAGAAAAATTCTTAAAGAAATATCTGAAAACGATTCTAAACTAATAAATGAATAAACTTATTTTTTAAGAATAAAGTTATAGTGTTAAAAATTAAATATTTCCAATTTTGTATTTATAGTAAGCAATAAATTTAATTTTTGATGAAAAATGTTTTTTCTTATTAGGCATTTTTTGGACCTTTCAGTGTTCCACTTCAGTCCCACAGACAATTACCTGAAAAAAAAGAAGAAAAATTTACAAAATACTGAAACTAACTAACAAAACACAATATACGTATATAAAGTATATACATAATATATAATATATATACTTAATAACACTCTACTGACTTATAGTTTGCAGAGATACTTGGAGGCTTGGAGCAGGTACGGATCGTGGTTAGAAATTATGGGGCTGCTGCTAGTTTTATGTGGATATAGGAAGATGATTTTAAAAGCCTGATCTAGTTCTTTTGTATATTGCGCATGACTTGAACTGTACAATATACGTTTTTATTTTCATCAGGAATAAACCTATGAAACCTATTTATTTTTTTTTTAAATATATATGTCAATTAGTAAACATTTTAAATTGATAACAATTAGAAGACTAAATGTGCATATTTGAATTCTGACAAATTAATGCGTTGAATTTTATAAGAGATGGATATTTTCAACCATGTTAAAAATAAAAATTCACTTTGAGAAAATTTATTTGTACACACCAATTTGTTTGTTCTCCTTTTCATTTTAAAAGATTTGATCACTTTAATAATTCGTACTTATTGCTACGCATAATGTGACCTAAGTATTTCAGTTCCCTCTTCTTAATAATTAATAGTGAATTCCGTGTATTCAAAGCTATTATTAATGGTCAAAGATAGGCAATCATTGAAGCAATAATGTATAATTATTAGTAGTACTACCCCACAATAAAAAAAAAACATGAAAATATATCAAAAACGAATTTTTTTGTAATGAAACTAAAGAACTAGATCAACTTTTCACCCTAGAAATCCTCTTTATTATAAATCACATCAAAATCGAGAACCCGCTTACAATATATGACGTATAATTATTGCTTGTATAATAGCATTACATATTATACAAATACAAGTATCATTAGTTCATAGTATAATATAAGTGGGGGTATATCGGATGATATTGCAGGATAAGTATTCCATTTTGGAAAAGTCAAAAGTATCATAACTACAGATCGCATATAAAATTATAAAATCTTTATAGAAGATTTCTCATATAAGTACAGAATGTGTAGCAAACTGCAAGAGTGACGTGTTGATGTTCCTGGCATTCCTGAATTCTCATCGTACTCTCACTAACATTTGCAATGTTTTCGATCGATCGCACAGGACGAGGACTCGGTATAGCTTTTTATCCACAAGCGAATAAGTTTTCTTATTGTTAATAAACTTCGAATGTTAGACGGTTCGAACTTTTTGAACAGTCTTCGCATAATTATTTTTACACATATAATAAGAAATTATTACATACATAATTAATTTTTTTTTCTTATCTTTTCGACCAAATTTTAATTTTATTATCATATCATTTTATCGTTATCACAATCAAACAAAAACCCTTCGTGAAAAATTCCGACATCCCCGTATCGCTTAAATGAAGCAATTTTTTCGCATAAATGAGTGTTAATTTTGTAACAACCTTGCTACTAAGTATTCTCCATAACGATAATACACAGAATACTAACATGTACAGCTAAAATAACGGAATTAACTCATGACATTTTAGCTCCCATTTTTATCATTTTTTTTAACACATAAATATCCCATTTTTTTAAATATCATATAGGCTGTTATTGTTTTTATAACTTTAAATTAAAAAAACTATAAAAGTTACATATATTGCAATTTATTAAACAAGAAACAATCTACATTTTTAAAAAAATTTCTAATTTTTTTTACAATAAAGTAACTAAACATTTTCTTTCAGTTACTTCAATTCTTTGTTAGTCATCATTATGAGTCAATTTATGTTTTTTAAATGCTTTCCCATACCTAAATGTTTTACCTGGTGCTAAATTAAAATATGGGACGCTAGATACGAAAAGCAAAAATTCATTTAAGTTTGGGGGCCGATCTATTTTTTTTGCGGGGGGCTTAAAATTTGTAGTTTCGCCACTGTACATGACAGCAGCATACAATAATCTATCAAAAAATTTTCTCTTTAATAAAAAAAATAAAAGAACCCTAAATATTTAAACAAAAATGTTTTATTTTAATTTCAAATTTTGTATTTACAAATACAAACTGGCAGCAAATACAATATCTCGTTTTATTAATCTAATACCTTCAGTGAACTTTTGTTCCAAATCAGCATTACCGATAATTTTCGATGCTTGACACAACTCTCGCAATAGCTCTTCGAGGCGCCGCATCGATCGAATTATTGATCCTTCGAAAATATCCGTCATTTGGCAAACTTCCAAGAATGTAGATCCGTTACACCACGCATATACCACGTCCATTAAAAATGGTTTGAACGACTCCACGTAATCCTCTTCTTTCAACTTAAGATTACATTCATTTGATACTTTCGCTATTTTACTCGCGAAATTTTGCATTATTCGCAATACCCCTGATAATTCTTCAGCTCGTGTTGGCATTTGTTGTGATTTTTCATCACAAACTAAACAACTTAGTAGTGAAACTGCTAAAGGAGGCGACAGTTTATCAAAGACCCCATTGAATAATAATTCTGTGACTAATAATTCATCGGTACAACTCAGCTCACAGGCAACTCGACCTTTTAACTTAATAACATCAGTTTCTTCACTATAACCGAGACGAAACAAGATTTTTTTTCGCTGTGAAAGTTCTTCCATTTGTAACAACGATTTTGTTTTAATCAATTCTTTTCTTGCTGCTTGCAATGATTTCTTCACTTGTAATTTATTTAAATATTGTTCGTACGTTTCTACGATTTCTGGTGTTTTAAATTTTTCTATTAATTCCTCAAAGTTTTTAATTTTTGATTGACATTGTTTAAATTCAGGGTCTGATATTTTTAAATCATTTATTGGATCTAATAAAGGTACTTTATTATTAAATCGTGTTAAGACTTGTTGTAGCAACTTCTTAACACTTTTTCGATTATCTGGTGGCCTCAGATCTTCAGGTAAATGTATACGAACCGAAGATATATCGACAACATGTTTTGATTCCAATGAAAGCACCTCCATTGTGCCTTTATCGTTGAAATTACAAGGTTTAAAATCGTCGCTTTCATTAATTTTTTCCACGTACATCAAAACATCGATAGTAAGCACAGCCGAGTCAACATTTTGTTCTATGTTACGTCTCATTGGGGGTTTAGTTTTTCGAAAATTAACAACAACCCCCCATTCGAATTCGTCACTCCCTTTCTTCATCTTGATCATTCGTCCAGGTTTTAAGAACGGAACTATCACTTCCGGTTTGTTGATGTAATTTTGATAATCAGTTTTTGATTTAGCGAGTGATTCGTTTAAATGATGATAACGGAATAGGGCATCTTCTTCGACATCTAGTTTTAATTTTTGATACTCCTTTCGAATATTTAAATATTTTTCATATAATTGAGGTATTAGTGTCATATTTTGAAATTGGAAAAATGACCGTTCCATTATATATTCCGGATTGATTCCATCGACACGTAATAAATTCAATACCATGTTATATGTCAAATGAAAAGCTGAATAAATTGGATCGGGTAATCCTTTAACAATTTCTTTACAAATGTTTGGAGAAACTTTTTCGGTTATCATTAATATAACGATACCTTTATCGTCAAGACCACGACGTCCAGCTCTTCCAGACATCTGTATATATTCCCCTGATGTAATAGGTCGAAATGATTGACCATCAAATTTGTTCATTCCTGTGAAAATCACAGTACGAGCAGGCATATTAAGACCCATAGCAAACGTTTCTGTGGCAAACAACGCTTTAATCAATCCTTCCGAAAACATAATTTCGATCGTTTCCTTTAAAATCGGAAGAAGACCACCGTGATGAATACCAATACCACGTCGAAGAAATGGCAACACATTTTCAACTTGCGGTATTTTTTGATCTTCCGGTTTCAATACATCCATTGCATTCTTAAAAACATCATCTACTAATTGCTTTTCTTCGGTTGTATTAAAATCTAATTTTGAAACTTGCATAGCATAAGATTCGCAATCTTTTTTGCTAAAGCTAAATACAATTACAGGAGCGAAATTTTTTTCCATCACCATTTTAACAAGTTGAAAAACGCTAGTTTGCTCGGCATTTGTTTTAAATCCACCCTTTCTCCCTCGTTGGAGATCTGTTTTACCCTTATCTCCCGCATTTTGAAACAAAGCCATCGCCTGATTGAAATTATCTTCTTTAAATTGGCCTTTTTCATCAACCACTAAATGGATTCCCTCTCCACCAGAAGGATAGATGTAATGTTGTAATGGAGTCGGACGATAATCTGTGTAAACTACATGGCATGGTTGCTTGTGTAGATAGCAAACCCATTCAGCAAATTGACGTGCATTTGGAATTGTTGCCGAAAGGAAAACGTAACGAACATTATGTGGTAAAAGAATTAAGGATTCCTCCCAAACAACCCCTCGTTCTTTGTCACGCATATAATGAATTTCGTCGAATATAACCCAGCCAACCTCTCGTGTAACTTCTGACCCCCTATACAGCATGTTTCTTAAAATTTCTGTTGTCATAATCAAACAAACAGCATTAGGATTAATGGTTACATCTCCCGTAATAAGCCCAACATCACCAAATTCCTCACTGAAATCACGATATTTTTGATTACTCAAAGCCTTTATTGGAGTCGTATATATAACCCGCTGTTGATTTTTTAAGGATAACGCAATCGCATACTCAGCAACAACCGTTTTTCCTGCACTCGTATGAGCTGAAACTAATACAGATTGGTTATTTTCAATACACAATATAGCTTCTTTCTGAAACGGGTCGAGTGTAAAAGGATATTTTTTGGCTGGTTCATCCGAGGGTGGTTTGAGCGCCTCATAAGGATTCGATGGTGGCGATGCAACTTCATGAGTACATGCTTCCTGGGTTTCCAACGTTGTTATAACCACACGATTTTGACACTCATCCATGTTGATAACATCCACGTCGGCATCGTCTTCTTTTGACTTTTTGGGTAGAACGTCTTCATCTTGAGTTGATTTTCGTTTGCGTGATTCGGTATTTCCTTTGAACTCGGCCTCATCGTTACTTAATTCAATATCGTCGTCGATATCAGCATTCTCGTTTTCAGATTCGGAATTGTCAGCGAATGCGTTGAATAAATCTAACGTTTTCGACATTTTGATTCATTAAAATAAAATTGAAACACTTAAAATTATGAAAGCTTTTTCGATGTATAAACAAAAGCACATTACTAGCTAAAATTTAAGGTTAAGTTCGGATTGTTCCACAAAGTTCTAACCGTTCTAACCAGTTCTAACAGTTCCTGGAACTTAGCAGGAGTTTAAAAATATAGTTTAATTCTAATTTACACGTTTTATTAACAATTAAAAGTATATTCTAAGCTTATAATTAATTATTTATAAGGGAAATATGAAAAATTAAATGAAATGTTAATAAGTTAATAGGGTTAATAGATTTTAAGGGTTTTAAATTACTTTTTTTTATGTAAAATGTTAGACATTTTAACATCTACTGGTTTCTTTCGATCGGCAATAATCGTCATAGTTCGGCAACGACGACAAAACAAGTCGCTCAAATAATTTATCTATAAGTAGTAATTAATTTGTGTTTTATTCAAATGATTCAAATAGTAGTTTTATCTTAGTTATCTTAAAGTAAGTTTTACATTTAATAAATAAATTATTTCAAAAAAATTATATTACATTGTATAACTTTTGTTTGATACTAAGCAGATGTTCAGTAATATTATTAGAAAAAAGTATCATTTTCTATTTGACATCACATCTCGACATTCTAAATTAATTTTTTATTTATTATCTATTAATTTCTTTATATATCCTTTGTTGTTCAATGAAATGCTTTATATGTATTCTTAATAATTTAATTGTATATTATGATGAAACATTTGAGCTTTAGTTTATTTAAAAAAAATTATTTATTATAACAAAATTATTAGAGCCTAATTTAAATATGTTTTCTACTTTCTAGGTTTCGATGGAATTTAATTCGAACAAGAAAGCCAAAGGAATACTTAAATCATTTTAATGGAATAGAAAAGGTAGATTTAACTAAATTGACGTTTAGAAATCGCCAATACAATACTAGAATTTTAATTATTAAATATAAAACAATTAGACATTAACTTCAAAACAAAATCAATAAAATGCTCAAAGATTAACAATAATATGAATTTTAAATGTCTGGTAAATATAATTTTGTTTGATTTTAGGTCTTCAAATCCAGGTTATAAAATTACCATCTCAATACTTAAGGTGAGTCAATAGGAAACTAATTGAAACTGGATTTAATTTTATTTAGTTGCAAAACTATGGACATAACTAAATGTTAAGAATTGCTTAGTTTATTTTTGTCGTATATATTATAATGGTATTAAATAGAGAGAGATAGAGCAATATTTGTTATTCAAAAATTGAGAGATATTAATTTCAAATACCGTACGGGAAATATTATTAGAATTGTAAACATATCGTTACTGTTGAATGCGCTAATGTTTGCAATTTAATACAGGAATTACGGTTTTATACTTGAATATTCATTCATCTATGAGTATTATGCATTACTTGAAAGAATTGGTTTTCAAGATAAAAATGTTTGAAATAATTGAATTTATATTGCGTCTATTGAAACTTTTTTAAATTTTCTTTAATAAAAAATGAATAGTAAGTTATTCTACTTAAAAACTAAAGAAAATTGAACACTTTACATATAAAATTACTTATATTACTTATTATCACTTTATAATACTAACCAATACTTTTTAAAATAATATGAACTAAAATAATGTAATTCTCTATTATGAATTAGTTGAATTTGTTTATGTGCTTGTATAAACCATAAGATGACCTCGTTTTTACAAATAATTAGTTTTCGAAAACGCAAAACTGTTTATAAACGTCAAAACGTTATATCTTCTTATTTTATAATTTTATGATAAAAAAATTATAACATAAATGAAAAACCGATTTCAAAATTAAAAAAAAAAATTAAACAAAAAAGCACTAAAAAGTAAAAAAATTATTGCGTATCCTTGCAGTGTCAACGACTTACAAATTATTAGGATGATATAATGTACAACTATTGTTATTTTTGTAGTTGGTGTCAGCCAAGGAAATTGGACTATATTGGTACTTAGCAATAAACAAAAATACCTTATGAAATTTATTTTTCAAATGAACTTTAATACAATGTACTAGTACTGTGACAATATCTAACGACCTTTAAACTACAAAATACCAATAACCAACTAAACCTTTTTACAAATGAACATATATATTTATTTCCTTGGCTGACACCAACTCCAAAAATAACAACAGTTGTAGATTATATCATCCTAATAATTTGTAAGTCGTAGACACTGCAAGGATACGCAATTATTTTTTTTTACTTTTTAGTGCTATTTTTGTTTAAAATTTTTTATTAATTTCGAAGTCGGTTTTTAATTTTGTTATAATTTTTATTTATTTCTCGAGTTTTAGTGATCTGAAGTTTGGTAGCTGATTTTATTTCTTTGAATATGAATAAACCTACTAAACGTGCTGCTAATACGAGGCAGTGCCGTTAAATGTTAAAAGTTACTACTTCATCTCCTTTTGCATTTAAGGGTTGACATTTTTTGCTTTTAAATTTAATGAAAGAACTAAGTGGAATACTCTTTCCAATAGAAAAAAAAAATCATCAAAATTCGATGATTTAGTTAAATGTCACTATTTCATCCGCTATTATCATCCTTAGGGGGTGGATTTTTTTCTAAAAATTGAAATGTGAACAATTTAAAGGTACGATGTATGTATAATAGAGACAAAATTATCAAAATCGAGTTAGCTAGGAAAAATTTATAATATTATTTAATCCCTTATTTTTACCCCCTATGAGTGGAGTTTTTTTTTTATCAAAAATGTATATTAGAGTAATTTAAAATTATATTCTACCAGTAAAAAAAAGATTTATCAAAATCGAGATATCCAAGAAGTTAATATTTCATCCCTTAGTTTGCAACCCTTTAGAAGTGAAAGATTTCCTTCAAATTAAAATATGACCACACGGAAAGTACTAGCTTTCAAATAAAAAAGAATTATCAAAGTCGAGCTATCCAATAAGAAATTTACATTTCATCCCTTAGTTTTCAACCTTAAAATCTTTCAAATTAAAATGGGACTACACGGGAAGCACCAGCTTTCAAATAAAAAAAGAATCATCAAAATCGGATTACCCTGTCATAAGTTCTGAAGTAACAAACAAATAAAAATACAGTCGAATTGAGAACCTCCTTTTTTTGAAGTCGGTTAAAAATAAGTTTGGTCGAGATGAAAATAAAATGGTACATTATACGGTACTAGTCATGCTCAATATGAGATTATAGTAACTTTGTAATGGATTTTCTTCTACTCACATTGTAACTACGTCGCGTCGGAGTGAACATTTAAACAATTTTTTTTCGCACATTTAAAGCGCTCAATTGTGCTGAAAATGAAATATTCTATACATGACTATTTTATATGAAAATTTAATTATAATTAATAAAAAATTGAGTAACAGTGATTAATAAAAAAAATAAATTTTACTCACAACTCCAATAATTGTTCAAAACGTGAAACAGTTGAGTGTTTGGATTTGCAACTAATTATTGAATAAATTCAATTTAATTTCCACCCTTTCATTCTTGGAATTGAATATTTAAAATTATGTTATGCAAAAGTGTGAAGTTTGCAAGAAATTTCATGTTAAAAAAACTCGTTTTTTACAAGTGTTATTTATATTAAATATGACTTGTACCGTACAATGTACCATTTTTTTTAATCGATGGCAAAAGTACTGAACACTAATAATTATGAAATATCTACTATTTGTAGCGTGTAACGAAATAAAGAAATAGTTTCAATATTAAAAGAAATACATAAAATTAAATAATATTGGTTTACAAAAGGAAAAACACAAAATGAACAAATTCGATTTACTTTTTACAGTAAATATATTTTAATTTGCACTATGCATTAGTTAGTAAAATCAGGATTTTTGTAGCTATACTAGATACAACTATTTTATAATTTGAATACATTCTTTCAAAATTTAGTTCAAATTATATAATTTGAAACATTTGGTAGCTTTTTTACATTATTTTAATAATATAATGAAAAAATCTCCATAAGACCATGTAATGTGTCCATGTAGTTATTTTTCCAATTGTAACTTAATGTTTCAAACGGTTTATTCAATCATTTTAAAATTTGATAATAACTAATACTAATACTAAACATTCTGCTAAATTTGCACGAGTCATATCTATTATTACTTAAATGAGACAACAGCTCATGGACTTTTGGACACAAAAGTCATGTTCTTGATTAATGACTTTATAAATTATAAATTCAATCTTAAAATCTTCATAAGAACTCATGTTAAAATACAGTTTCTTTAATTAGCTATACATTTTGACAATACAGTCAATAATTTAAAATAATAACAGTAGGCTTAGGATTAACAAAGTAACATTCTAATGAATTTTCGTTTGTTTGTCATTATTTAGATTACCTCTTAAACATCTTTAAAACTAAGTTCATTTTCATTCATATCTATAAAAATGTTTATAACAAAAAATTGATGTAATATTAAAATACAAAAAAATAACCAATTAATTGAGGAGTGTTCTTTTAAAAGGGCGTATTTACCATTTCATACCTTCTTAAGAGACATGACTAGTGCGTGGGCGTCCAAAAAGAGGATGATTTTTGAATAGTTAACAAATTTGAGGATATATTTGTGTTTCATACTGTGAATGGAAATTTTTAGGATTTGAATAAATTGATTTTTAGCAAGTTATTCATAAACTCCTAAACTTAAGAAATTTTCACTGTTGCAATAATTATAGACTGCATAGTCCTTGAAATCAATTTCTTAAATGGAATTTTTGGAAACTGTCCTGCTGCTTGCAATAAGGTAATTTTGCAGTTTTGCTTTGCATAGACAGAGTTTTATTTTCGTAGACCTAAATTGTGTTACTAAATTTTTCAATTTTATGGGAACAATTTCACAGGTCTTCAACGTGAAATTTTAAGGTTTTAAATTTCTACGACTCTAAAATAAAAATTATTTTTATTTTGCCAGCACAATACGCACAAAGTTTAAAACGTTTATGATGCTTATTTAGTTCAAGTTCGATGAGAAAAAGTAAAAAGGTAAAAACAAAAATTTTTCTTAAAAATGAAAAGTTTTTTTTTCCCTATCTTATGCTCAGCTGCTTAGATGCAGTTCTATAAATACATATTGACCACCTATTGGATCTGTGGTTAGAGCAATTGCTCTTTCCGTTTTATGCGTCAAGTGATACTGGGTTCGATCCCCGTTGAATCCTAGACTTAAGATTCTAGACCTAAGTAAAATTTGAACAACAGAAATTCTCTGTGCTTTTACAGTCGTGATATGACCTTAGATGTAAAAGTGACTTAAAACAAAAATATAAAAAAATACATATTGTACTTTTGTTGTTGAAAGTAAATTTAACTGGGTAAAAAATTAGGAAAATGTAGTGGCAGCTTAAATACAACACAATTATTCGTCATTTCTCTTCAAAGTATTGATTGAAGTATGGTTTAAGGAAGTCAATGAAAAATTAGGACATTTAACTTTCAAATCAAGGGGGAATTGGGATGTGTCTCTAAACTCCTAAAAATCAGGAAACCCTGATCAAACCAAGACACCTGGTAACATTAGTAGGAACCCAATTTACTTGATTAGATAGCTTATAGCATTGATTAAAAAAATATAAACTCCGTTACTTGTACTGTTCCGATTTTGATAAAAATTATAAAAATCGTCTTCTATCGCCGGGCTTGTAACTTATAGCTTTTTGGGGGTTTGGAGAAGACTTTCAAACAAATTGGACCCTAAGTTATCTTAAGTGAAACAATATTATTAGGATAGCCGAGATAGGCATGTAAAATATAAATAAACTGCATACTAAAATATAAATTTAAATTATTTAAAAATGAGCAAAGAAAATAAATAGTTTTTTTTTTGAAAAGCATTTCATTTCTGAATCTTTCTTTTGATCTAGGCCCTGGGGAAGTGCCCCTGACTTGTTACAGCCCTGCAAAATCAAAAATAAAAAAAAATTATTATTTTTTCTAATAAATTTGTGTCTCAATGCAATAAATTTTGTAGTGCAAAACATTACTGACAGTAAACGATTAGAAATGATTAGCTAACGATTACAGTTCTATTACATTTGTAAATTGTATACCCAAAAAAAAGAATATTAAGCGCTACTTACCTATTCATGTCTGTTGGACAGATATTTTTTTAAATTTCTATTTACTCTACTTGTAGATTAAATCTTCTTTTAATGAGTGCGAAACAATTTTGTAAGCGACACAATTTAAATATTTTTTCATTAGTGAATTTATTCTATTATTTTTGTTTGCATATCCTATACATAAAAATGTATAATAGGTTCCACGTGAAGAACTTTTCATGAGGCTTTTGTTCCTTTTTTCTGGCGGGGGAAAATTATTTCCCAGTTCAATTTTACCTTTCTTGTTTTCCAATATTAACATTAACTCATTCGTGCTTGTGAATTTGTTAACGCAAGTAAAATACGGTGCTACATGTGACAATATTAGGATACTTTTGCTACTATAGGATATTTTTGGTAAGCATATTTTCAACAATAAATCATTTTATATACTTAATATTATGTTTGATAATGACAAAACGAATTTTAATCCGCTTAAGTAATACAAGTGCAAAAAATAATAACTCATTATTATATACTTTATGAAAAATTTCTTTGCTATTAGCAGATTTTCTTACTTAATATAACTGTAACTGAAAAACCTTAACCACTTCTTTTTTACCTACTGTAAGTGAAAAAGATGAGTTTTTTTAAAAATTTTGCCAATTTACAAATTTGAAAGTTCTGAAATAAAATTACTAGTTTTCTCATTTAATGGTCTTGACATCTTTTTTCGCTATTGAAAATGATCAAAATTAATTTGTATGAGAGAAATGACCGATAATGAGCCACATTATACTATGATCATATTGTGTAAATCTGTATCCGGTACATTCAGCAAATTTCCGCTTTTACGTGGATGTTACAATTGAATAGGTCGATGGTCGGCTTTGTCAATTATTCCGAGTTAATTTTAAATACTTGGGAACTGATGCAAAAATGCGTTATGTCATTATCGAAAAAAAATTGTATAATTCTCATCAGAATTTTTTTTACAGTGAATAAACCATCATGTTACAACAAGTATTTTTTATCTTACTGCCACTGGCTTTTGTAAATAGTGGTCAGCCCGAGGGCACAATATGGGAAGTATCGAAATCGACGGACGACTATTTGGATGATAGGCCGTTTTTAGGACGAGACTCCTTATTGGAAACCCATTCAATCACTGGTCATAGTGATAGGAAACCTCTTAAAAAAGAAAAAAGAGAATCTACGTATCATGTTCTTATTTCACCTGGATTGAAAAGTTACTTTGACTTCAACAATCCTGGAGAGGAAACTTACAATGAAGTACACGTTCCAGCTCCACATCATTTAAAAAGACGATCCATTGAAACGATGGATGAGACTCCTAAAAATGATATCGAAATTAAGACAAATTTGAACTCGTCGCAATCTGAAAATTATACAAATTTAAATGCACCTAAACAATCTGCCAGAGAGGCACGCGGGGCAACAAAAGAACAATGGATTCAACAAGCGTATCCAGTAGATTTTCATGCTCCAAAAGAAAATAATGATCAAAGATCTTCAACTGCTAACGATGAGGCAAACGTTCGAGCTCCACGAGTGCATTTCGTAACCCAAAAACGTTTAGATGCATCAGAAACGCAAGATCGGGCCCAAGTTGCATCACGAGTTCCACCAGCTGACCCTCCACGAAATATTCGTCCTTACGAACAACCCCATCGAGCTCGAAGCTTAGAAAATTATGACTATAGAAGTCGTGCTTATGATTCTCCAAATGGCGTGCGTGATTATCGTGATTATAATCTTCAACGAGATTACAGCCGATATGACGATCGTTACAATCCTCTGCCAACGACTGAATATGACCCAGGATACAGTCGTGCACAGAAGAAGCAGCAACGAATCATTTATTATGCTACTTTACCGGATGTCATTAGATCTCCTCCCAACGTAGACTTGAGATATCGTTCACCGGATTTGCCATTACCACCCAACTATTTCAATCGTCAAGACGACCGATTTGTGACATCTCCAACGGTTTCAATTTCAGATAACAGTTTATATTATGATAAAGAAGGCCGATATGATATTCCTTCTACATATTCATATCGACAACCTCCATACTATGGATCGTATTCTGGATATCCTTCTCGACACGATTACTCAAGAAATCCATATCGAGCCAGTCCTAATTTAGTGCGACGCACTGCTTCTGCGGATAATTATCGAACACCAACACGAAGTAGTTCAACTACTTCAAACACAAATAATAGAAGCAATGATAAAAATAGACCATCCGATAACAATGGAGACCGAGTAGCTCCTTATCCGGTGAAAATTTCTACAGGAGTCAACGTTAAAGAAAGTGACAGAAAAATTCCGGAACGAAGAATTTATGCTGATCGAGATCGGGAATATGTCTATGCACCTCCATCATTTCAAACGGCTGACGATGATTCCGTAGGATTTGAATCTCGATATTAAAAGGCTATTTTTGATTTATAAAAACTTTTTAGTTTATTTAAATCAAAGATGATTATAAAATTAAAATTGGGATTTGGTAATGGGTAAATTATTTAAACATAAATTATTTTTTACACTTGTATAAATTTTTTTCAAAATAAAATGATTTAGACATAAGTACTTTAATATACTTTATACGATGCTTTATACTTAATATGATTTATACGATTTATTTTTCATTCTTCGCTTCATTTTTCTTCATGGTAGTTATACACACGTCGAATAAAAATTTAGCTAAGTGAGAGCTAAAATTTTCTTTCGATATGAACGATCTGTATTCTTGTAGCCATTTTTCAAACTAGTTAGAAGAGTTTTATGAATAAAAAAAAATATTGGTAAAATTATAATTATAACAATACCGCTGTTCCTGATCCCAACTCTTTACTATATACTTCTTTAAACAAACTGTTCAATTCTTGTGGAGTTAATCGTAAAACAGAGCATGCCATTTGATGAGCTTTTTTTACTGAATCGTTTTTCCACAATTTTTGACAAGTTTCTTCATCGAGCAACCACAGAAACTCTTCTAAACCATTATCGTATTGTTTTAAACGACTTACTATTTTTTCTGATTTTTTTTGTTCGGCTTGTATTTGCGACTTGTAATCCTCAAGCATATTTATAAATTCGGTCCGTTTTTCTTCCATTAATTGAGTCATGGTTTTCTCCATCTGAAATTAGAGATTATAAAATTTAAAAGCAGAGTATTGAATGATTCTATGACGGCCCCAAAATATGAGGCACCTATCTATCATTGTATTTATGAAACTCATAGTAGCAAAATGATTTCCTATTGCAATTAGACTATTTGCAATATTTTTTTTTACTAAACCTAAATTTATTCAGGGTTTTGGAAAATTAGTGATAATAAAACCCAAAATTAAAATTCGTGTTTTTAAAAATGTAACATATTATAAATAGGTAGGTACTAAGAAAAGTTTTTATAACATAATATTTCAAACATAAAAGTTATAATTTTTTTTCGTTTTTTATGTCGCTTATCTAAGGTCATATTAGAGCTATATAATTTTTAAATTTATGTAGGCCATTAGCCTTGAAATATCTAGGATCCAACGGGAATCGAACCTAGTGCTACTGACGTATAGAGCGGATATCAAACCGCTGCGCCACTAAGTGGACTCTCCTATTATTTACATTTAAATGCCGATTTTACCAATTTTGCGAGAAAACAAAATAAAACGATATCAAATGAAGAAAGGTGACAAAATATAATTACCGACAATTGAAATGAACAATATTGTATTTGCTTTTAACTCAAAGGATTTTGGAAAAAACATTTCTAACAATCTTAAAAATGTTGTTCAGTTTTTCCTGTTTATTAAAATGAAGCCCCAAAATAGTTGATTAAAACAATAAATAAGTACCGATCGAAATTGGGTATATTTTGATGTAAAACTATCATTGGTAGGTAACTAAAGAATAAAAGATTATCAGTAGAAAAATCAATTCTCAATTAATAAGTGTATTAGAAAAAGAAAATGTAGGAAAAAATATGATTTTAAGAAATACGATGAAATAAAAAAGATCTATACAGTAGTTTAGTGATAGATTGTGATTTGTGTGTGATTTGTCGAGTTTTGAACTATGTATATAAATATAAAAAAGAATATCTGTGATCCTGAATATACCTTAAACTTTTCATTTTAAATATCACATGATGCGTTTGCAATAATTTTTTTAACTTTTCACCACAACCCCCAAAGTAAGTCATTATAACCGGGTTTTACTTTTTACTTTCTTTTTCTATTATATAAATAATTAAAGGAAGTATTGAAATCGGGTCGATTTCGAGTTTTCATCGGAAATACACGTTTTGAGGTCCCCGCTCCCCTAAATCCAAAAAATGGTTTTTTAAAAATGTTTGTATGTGATCTAGCGATATCGTCTTGAAAGCTTTATCCGAATTTCACCAAACTTGGAGTTTTGCCTTCATATTGCAACTTGTTGTGCCGCGAAGCTTTTGGTTGAAATCGGTTGACAGAAAGCCCTATTTTATTCTATAGGTTTTTGAGTTTTTAAGAGTTTTTTTTTTTCAAAAACGGCTCCAATGATTTTCTTTAAACTTGCTATAGTTCTTAGATTCATTGATGCCCACAACTTTTATTTGAAACTTTTTCCTCAGAAAATTCAAATAAGGGTGGTTTTGGGGTTGAGGGTGGGATTTCGTATCTGCATCGAGGCTATATGCATATAGTTCTCTATATATCCTTGGCTTTTTTATGTTCTTTTAACCGAAATTGCTCGTAACAGATAGACGCCTAGGCAGATAAGCGAATGAGATTATAAGGGTTTCGTACGCCAAAAATGCACAAAACCTTTAAAACCGAAAATTAGTATTTTATGTATCAAAAGACGCAAAATTTGGGCAAACCTATGAAAAATGAAGGAATTTTTTGACTTAAAGTAATTCTGTTGGTTTAAGGATTATTAATTAGACTTTGGCATATGGTATATGTATATAGCAATTCTTAGCTTAATTAAACCTTTCCCAAATCAAGTTTAGTTCTTTTCATATGACTTGAAACTCTTACTAAATTAAGAATAGCTGTTCTATCTAATTTAATTGTAATTTTAACTATTTTTTTTTAAATTTTGACCTTGAAAAAAATAACTATAGTGATAAGTAAAGCAAGATCCGAGGGATATTTTACTCTTCATTTTTTACCTTAAATTAAAACCTTTGAAAGAAGAAAGGTCTTAACTCACATTTATGTAATTTTTGGAAAATGTACTTTAGCATTTGAGCTTAGAACTTTAAATCTATATATTACATTTTTATGCGGATTTTTGTCATTTTGATGAACTTAGCAGAATTCTAATCTTATTTATGTTATTAAAAATCATTTTCATCAAAAAATAAGTTAACATTTTCTTCTTTCAAAGGCTTCAATTGATTTGGAGAAAGTTGCTTGAGGTTTGGAAAGGACCGCATTTAGTTTGTAAAAGATTTAAGCAGACTTGGACATTTTAGATATAAATTATTAACCTGTGTGTCAATATAGTTTTCTTTTCGTTTCAATTCTGAATTTAATCTCTCACATTCTAATTGAATTTTTTTAAGTTCTCCATTCAAAAAATCTTCACGATCCTTATAAACTTGAATAGTTTCTTCATGTTTTTTCGTATCTACAATAAAAGGTCGGCCACATTTTCTAGATTTGTCCACTTTTTCTATTTTTTCCGCTAGTTTACTTTTCATATTTTCTAATAAAAGTTGCTTATGGTGGCACACACTTTCTGAACGTGATAACCTTTAGGAACGATTTTAAAATTTTATTAAAGAAAACCTCATCAGTTTACTAATAAAATTATACTACCTGCATTTTAAATTTGCAATCGTATTTTCATATTCGTTGACTTTAGTTTTTAACTCTTTGATGGTTTTATTTTGGTTGATTATTTGGTGAGTTGAGTTTCGCACTTGGTCTTGTAAGGTTTGTAATTTATTTGTGTTCACTTTAACTGCTTCATTTTCTTCTTTCTCACAAATACGTTTTACTGATTTTTCGAACCAATCGATTGTGGCTTTTTCGCCATCGTTTTTATTTTTTTGCATGTTTTGCGTGGCTTCTCTAAAAGCGTCATTTTCCTTTTTCATTTCTAGGTAATGTCTTTGAAGATTAGTCATCTGTAATCACCAAATTTAAATAACATTTATTGATAAATTAATTGGAGGGCTATAAATTATAGCAAAATGCGTCTCCTTCTTTATGTATTAGACTATTAGAGGAATTCTACTAAGTATAAGTAATTTAAGACAATAAGACAAAAATCTTATTTTATTCGTTAAATATTTTAGTTAAACATTTTGATTTTAACGATTAAATGCGATAGCAGAATTTTGTATGAGGGCAGTAGGTCATTAAATTTGCATAAATTAATTATTCGGTGTTAGTTGTCGTTAATAATTAATTGATACTACTCTAGTAATTACGTTAAACATTATAAGTATCTTATAGTTAGTTAATAGAAACAATTTATCAATTTCAATTTAACAATTTCATTTTCCTAAAATAGGCAAATATTGATATAAACATATTAAATACTTTTTCAATAGTTGCATCAATCGCCATTCGTTCATGTTCATCATAAAAGTCTAAATCCATTTTTTTATTGTTATCTGTATTTAAAATTCACGGTTAATTTTGATTTATTTGGCCAAAATAATTTACTGGAATTTTGAAGGATTTTTATGCAAACCAATTAAGATTTTTTTTGTTTAGATTAAACATAATTTCTATAGCATTGATCATTTAAGTCATAGTTGATTTGATTATAATCAAATGAATTCAATTACCCGTTTTTTCAATTGACTAATTTCATTTTTCAAGCCACGATAAGTATAATTATTTTTTGGTTTTAGCTTAGGATTCGATTTGTTAAATTTTGATGGCGATTGGCAAGATACGGCATCATCATTTAATTGTTCTGGATTGCCATTTAATGCTTTTGAAATGTTGGAAACTGTAACAATTTGTTGTTTAAAATATGTTTCCATTTCTTTGTAATTATTCTTATGCCATTCTATTTCTCTGTAAAAAAGAGGTAAAAAAAATGAAATTGAAAGTTTTCACAAATAAATTCAGAGATTTTTTATGTCAAAATGATAATGTCTAAAAATATTTGTTTAATATTTTTATATACTGTGATTAGTATAGGCAACTGAAATAACATACATACTTTTGGTGTTGCGTTTCAGAAACAATTTTATCGTTTTCAAGTTTTTCAATTTTACGTGCTGCATCTTCTAAAATTGTTTGTATCTTATAGGACATCAATTGGTAATTAGAGCCACACGAATCTATTGATGTCGCTGACGTTTTCGTATCGTTTGACTCATTTATTTTAGATTGATTTGTAACATTGTTATGCTCATAAAGAGCTTCTGATATTAACCATTGAGGTAAAAAGTCCGGTTCATTTTTATGAATATTTGATTTGGAATTAAATTCCTTTCCGACATGAGATAATGGTTTTGGGGGTGATGAACTTGAACTTGACGAATCTTTGAAAACTACCACATTTGGTTGACTCTTAGGTCGGATTAAAACATTTTTGTCAGATTCCATGAAAGTGACATTTTTTTCGAGCAATTTATTTTTATTTTGCACCGATGTTAAGTTGTTTGAAAGTTTATCCGGTGATGGAATGAGGTTTTTAGCGACTTGCTCTAAAATGTTTGTGTATGCTTTTCCTTCAGCTTGACGGATAGCTTGCTGTTCACTGATAGCTTAAAAACACATATTGATAAAAATACTTTTCTTTTTTTTTGTTAATTTTACCGACACGAACCTTCTTGAAGTAAATTATTACTTGCTCGTAATTCTTCAATGATATTGTTGGCTACTGCATCAGGGTTTTTTGATGATAACTAAAAATGAATTTTTAATAAAATATTTAGGTACTTATGAATAAATTAAAGTTATATTTTTTAAAAGAAGATTTAAAATATAAACGATTTTTATAAAACATTAATCACCTCGCATTCGAGGTGATTATATTTTCTAACATTTTTTTTAAATATTAATATTCCCATTGAAATATTATTTTGCAGATTAGCAAAAAAAAAGAAACAGTTAAAAATTGAAAAAGTAGTAGAAAATCACCGATAATAAAAAAAAACGATAGTAATTTTTTTCTGGTTAAAAGGGTTAAAAGTTCGCACGAACCCTTTGGTGTTTTTTTTAATTTTAATTTAATTTTTATTTATTTTTATTTTATTTTTTAATCAGGAAAGCATTCATGCATATACTTACATACAGTTTAATATTAGATTAACTATAATTCTGTTAAATAATTCTAGTTTTTATTTAGGATGTTTGGGAGGTAAATCAAAATTATGACAAACGAAAATTTACTAGTGAATTTTTAGTTAATCTTAAATCTACTGTTATAACTTTAAAATGATTAACTACAGTCTACAGTGAACTGTTCATAAGTTATTACAGTTAAGAAAAATTTGTACGTATATTTTAACATGAGTTACTTATGGAGATTTGTTCACTCAACATATTAAAATTGTTTGGCCTAATACATGTAAAACAGTTTTGCAAAAATTTTATCATAATAGTATTCGCCATTGTTGAGAAAAAATTTTCATAAAAAATTCTATAAAAAAAATGAATTCTAGATTTCTGACATATGGCGTAGTACCTACTTTAATCCCTTTTATTTTGGCAAATTGTAAAACCACTAAATGTAAGCCAAGAGCCCACTATCCAGACTAAAGACAATGATATGCTATCTTCTCCATTACCGCAAAGTATGTAAGTTATGACTAACTATAGAAAAATAGGAAAACATAATTCTCTGGTATGATCTCTATTTTTCCTTAAACCAGTTCCCCAGAAAATAATTTTATTGGACTAATAGCGTTTATTGAATGAACTTTATGTATATATATATGTATATATCTTTTAGTATTGGAACTATTGTCTTCGTCTCATACTACAAAATGTAGATATTTTCAAATTATCAGTGTTTATTACTTTTGCTCCCGATTGTGTCGCCTATCCCTCATTAACTGCATAAACACCATATATACAGTACTAAAAATTTATAGTAAGCGAATATATAATTATATAATATAATATATAATAATATATAATATAATATAATATTATATAATATATAATTTTATCAACAGCAACTTTTAATAATGCTTCATTTTAAAAACTCTGATTTATTGTCTTTTTAAAAGACTATCAACATTCGTGTTAAAAAATCTTACGCACCCTTAAATCTCTACTAAGCATTTGCGTTCTTACCACACGCGGTCTTAAAACTGAGAACATATCATAATATCATTAAAAAATCATGCTGCAAAGATGGACGAAAAGCTATAAGAAAAATGCTTAAGTAATATGTCGCGGTCATAATTTAACATTAGAGACGCGGAACGTCATCTTGTCTAATGGAAATAATGTTTAATGGGGTTTTAGTTATAGCTCTCTGCCACTATATGTAGTTGGGTGTATACATTTCAATTAAGAGGGAAAAGATTCTTAATTAACGTAAAAATATGATAAGGGTCTTTCGTTCCCCACTCAATTTCGTCTATACTGGTGTGTCGCCTTGTCTCTTCTGCATCGTGTAATGGATTAATGATGTAAATTTTTTAACACAAGAGTGCATGAATTACATACTAATTAAACGGGTTTAACAATCTACCGGATTTTTATACTATTTTTACGATGCTAATCGAGGGAAACTTGTCAACGAAATCGAATTAAGTATATAAATAATTGCATATTTTCAAAATGAAATACTGTGATGTGGCTCAGGTGGTTGTTTTAATTTTGATAATTACATTGTGACGACGCAAAGCAGGCGGCTTAAATTTTCCTTTGTGGTTAATATTATCACATGAAAATTGTTTTACAAGAATATCATGTGGAGAAAACTTATCCGTCTTAGTTTGGGTCACCGAGCAACCATCCCTGGAAGCTAATATTTCATTATGATCTTATGTTTGTATAAGAACGAAAAGTATGGAAAGTTTTAACATCAACTGCGGAGATTCAATAGAACCGAGAAAATCTCAACACTATAACTACATGTCTCAGTCAGGATATCTTCTCTCGCTGTATCAGATTTGTAGACTCGAAAACGAAAATAAAACTTGTTTGTTGCGTCACATTTGAGTCACCTGCTGCAGACGCCACGAATGAATTTAATTAAATTTTCAGTAAAACTGTTTTTGAACGGAATAACTCTGACTCTTCCGTTTTGTTTTACACGATGCGGCCTCTGGACGGGGGTGGCCACGGACTAGACAAAGAGCTTCCGTTCTCTTTCTCTCTCACTTTGGATAATCCTGTTGTTGTCAAGTTATTTTCTCTACGCTGTAACTGAAAACATCATTTCTTTTTGATTTTCCTAACATAAATTTAATTAACGTTACTTATATTTTCTGTTGATATTTTGTTTTGTAGTTCTTTGTATATTTTCCTTAAGGCTCTCTCATGCTATCCGAGCTTTTTAGTATTTTGTTATTTCATTTTTTAGTTTTAATAATATAGGTAATAATAATATTGTTCCACATTATCAAACATATACCTGATGCACCCTTTACTATAGGTTTATATTTATTAAATTACACGACTCATTTCCATTGAGTCTTTTTTTCATTTATAAAAAGTCTTTAGGTTTTAGAATTTGAACAATTACAATACCTATAACGTAGTTGCACTATACATCTTTTGTTCAAGGGAAAAATTATATTCTCAGTCAAAATGTCATGCTATTAACATAATATAAAAGAATAGTTTATTTTCATAATTTTTTCCAATTTCATTATAGCTAGGAAGTTGGTGGCAGAAATTTTTAAACCGTGTGGAAAACTTTGCAAATAGCGATGTTTTAATTATAAAAACCTCTAATTTCATACCATCGTTTGGTTTTTGTGTGTACTCCTTTATTTTGTGTATGAGACACATTTTTTCGAAAAATTTTCTAACTGTTAAGAGCCAAATACATTCTAATATCGTGTATAACCCATTTGAATTTCAGTATAACTTTTATGGTGTTTTAAGGCTTCTGTATTATAACAAAAAATCTGCGGCGAGGCGTGACAGTACTTTCTTTAAATTTCTTTTATGAAACTCGCTGTTGGTTAAAAGAACTATAAGCACTTTATAACTATAAAAACAGAACTATATGCATACAGCCTCAATGTATACCTACACATTCCCAACCCTTAACCCCAGAACCCTCCTTATTTGAATTTTCGCATAAGAATGAAAGAAAATAAGAATAATTGTTTTTTTCTTTGAAATTATTTGGGTTTGGCTTAGATTCTTTTGCTTGGAAATGCTACAAAAAACATATCTGTAAATGTAACATGTACATATCTGTAATCTACTCAATATCTATAACCTAACGCCATATATATGTTACCGGCCAAAGCCGATTTCAGGACGAACTAGTTTTGTCTAGGTTAAACTAGTTCTTCCTATACGCGATAGGATTAACTAGTATAGCCTAGGCAAAACTAGTTGATCCTGATATAAGTACGCACACTCTAGGATAAACTGGTATGGCCTAGTCTGAACGTTATAGTATATCTAGAAAGTCAAAATAAATAGATAAACTGAATAAAATACTCCGTAATTGGAAAAATAATTATTTTTATTAAAACCATATCGATTCGTCAGTCTTCAAATTTGAAAGCAACAATTCATTTAAAATCAACTTTGTGCAATGATCACTAAAAAAAAATAAATGTAATCGAATATTGGATGAATAAATTTTAAGCCTTTTGGGAACTCCCGCATGTAGTAGGTACAAGACCTGACATGATTGCTCAATTACATTCGACTCTGTTAATTTTTTTTGTTTAGACTTTTTAGACTAGGTCATACCAGTTTATCCTTGAGTGTGCGTATTTATATCAGGAACAACTAGTTTGGCCTAGCCTAAACTGGTTTATTCTATCTGGCTTAGGACAAACTAGTTTTGCCTAGGCTATACTAGTTAATCCTATCGCGTATAGGAAGAACTAGTTTAACCTAGGCAAAACTAGTTTGTCCTGAAATCGGCTTTGGCCGGTAACATAATATATAACCCACACCTGAAGTTCAGGAAAACGTTTTTTTTAGTTTTATTGTAGACTGAAAGAAACATTCTGGGGAAATTATAAATGTATGTTTATTATCGGGGAATTTTTATGATTGACATAATTTTGTAGCCCAGCTTCCACTATTACCTATCAATGTTTTGTAAAAAATTACAGCTTAGACATGCTTTTATAGTTTATACAGTATTTGTGATTAGAAAATACTATAGGTATGTATAATAATAAAAGTTTTAAAACAAAAAAAATACGGCTATGATTTCTCACAGTTAATTCTGAACTCCTTTATATGATCTGTACGATAACATCTTTGAGATTGATTCAAGATTTACAAATTAACGAAAAAGGATTGAAATATAAGTAACGTTTACGGGGTTTACTGCTTAACTTGATTTTTAAGTTATACATGTCCTAAATTTTGCTTAAAATCAACTCAAGTTAACGATGGAATTTACAAGTTATACTCGTTCTATTTCATTTCAAAGTTAAGATTTCAAACACAATGACTGCAAAAACGTCCGATTACTTGACTTGATGAATCTCTACTTAGATACGGTTAGCTTGGAATAAGTTACACCTGCTTATTTAGAAAGAGTTTCAACTTAAAAGGAAAGGGCTGTATTTGACTTAGAAATGTGCCTTTAAAAGTGCTACATTTTGTTTGTAAAAGGCTAAATTTGATTTGAAAATGCTATATAGATAACGATAATAATAATATGTAATTAATAGATATGGTCTCTTACACGGTACACCATTGTTTTGTTCATATCCTACTATTTTAAACAAAGCGCTTAAAAAACTCAGAACCAATACACAGTAGTGTTTTTTATTGAGTTATACTATTTTCAAATTAAACGACCTACATTGAAAGTGAATGATATAAACGACGCCCCTACTAATATAAAGCGCAAGTCGTCGCGACGTCGCTTTATATTGTCAACTTGCTCGGATTGCTTTGGACATTTACGGCCGCCCTTTTTCCAATTTTCTTTCGTCATTGGTTTCTGAGATAAATTTTTAACAAGTAACGCTGTGATTTGAAGATTGATCAGTCTCTAGAAAACTTAATAAAAAAAAAAACAATTTTCATTTGAACAATCTACATGTTATGTTACGTTTGTATGTAGATGTGTACAATTATAAATTTAATATGTTATGCAGTATGTGTATCGTTTATGCAAAAGTCACATTTATTAATGACCAGCCTTCTGAATCTGACGAGATTGAAATGATACGAAGACAATACGCGTATTGTCCTAGGTGGGTGACTGAAGAGATCGCTGCATGGCCTGCTGCATTTTTCTGCACTTTAATCAGATGCAGAGAAGATCGACATCCTCCTGCCCCATATGTGTGCAGTTATTTTACATATGCGACTGAAATCGGACACTGAGGATGACTCTTCTGTGTTTGTCTCGTTGGCTCCATCTGATTCTATTGTTCAAAACGATAATATTTATGCGATTAGTTAATGTCAACGATCAGTGAGGGCGTTACTTCAATTGTACAATGATTAAAATCTAATTGTATAATATTTATAAAATATTACGCTACTGTGTATGTTTGAATGAGAAGGATATCTCGATGTTCTTTCTAGTGAAATATTTTTATCTACCTGTTCGTATCAAAAAGTTTATACTTATAATAAATATGTATGTTATAAATATAGAGGTTCATAGAGAAAATGACCTCATAAATCCTAATATGACTGGTAACAAGCGTATGAAAATGACAAAGCGTACGGTTTCGTAATATAAAACAGGTACATTGTTGTGGGTGGATTCGCGTTTTGTTTACGATAAGTATTATACTATAGAGAAAATATTATTTTTCTAACACATACATTTTATATGCAAATATAATATATATAGGGAACACCTTATCCGTCAGTTTTGTATACTATTTTATAATTTCCTACGGGAGTTTAATGATGGCTAAATAAAATTGACTTGTAAGAAAAATTAAGTAGATATAAATTTTTTTCACGAAACTTAATTCAAATAATTTATTGTTTATTGGTCGTGAGAAAATAAATGAAAAAAAAATCACTAGATTGTACTTGGATATGGGCAGATGTGTATTCAAATATTTTTATCAATTCCATCTCATCCCTAAAACAACAGTAGCGAAATTTAATCTATATCTGTCGTACGCGTGATTCCTCCGGGAATTTACACCCGGGACATACCATAGGCAATGGGATGTGCAACAAAGTGTACATTCGCAGCATCGTCTTATTATCAAATTGCGATCCTTTAATTCCAACTCATTCTGTTTCTTTTTTACCTATGGTGACGACATTTCGTTATTTCATTCATAAAATAAATTATTCAAATTTAATCACGTTCACTTTGTAGCTAAATTCAATTACTTTGTATATATTAATGTGTGAACGTTGATTGTATTATATATTTATTTTCTTCTTTGTGCTCTTTACATTTGTACTTTTAGAATTCATTTTCTCGGTCTGTCTCTTGAGTTTCTCGTGAAAAATTAAAGATTTCCTTTTTTTGTAAGTTTAATATGAGAATGTCTAATCTAGTGTATATTTGAATAAGTAAAATAAGAATATGGCTATAGTGACCGACTAGAAAATGTTTAGCTTACGATAATGATCGTCTTGGGATGCGATAACAGCCATCTCGAATCGAGTGAAATAGGAAAAATAGAAGGGTCAAATTGATGAGAATGCGAGCTCGAAAGCTTTTCTTATGTGAGCACCTATATCTAGACATTTTGCTCGAGTATAAAATTCAAGTTTAAAAATTAAAAATAAGATGGCTCGTGATGGCGAATAGAGGGTTGTTGTTGGTGTTCGATGCAGTTACTGTAGTTAATGACGTTTCTTGTTCGTCGTTAGTGCACGTTTTAATGTTTATAATGGAAAGTATGTGCAGTCGTAACGTACGAGGCAAATGGACGTAGTCATTTCCATTAGGTTTATTATTGCTCCGTCGCGCTGTTTTCATCTTACATTTAATTTTATAATTATTATCTTTCAACATGATTACTTTTTTACCCAAAATTTTGATTTTGCCTCGATTTTTTTGTTCAATTATTAGAAAATTAGTTGCATAAATGACGAGGGTATTTGTATCAAAAAAATATGATTAATGTAAGAATAAATTTGAAGATGTTAAATATAGGCTGTGCAAACCGTAAAATTCTGCGAAAAAAATTATAAAATTTTATGTAATTTACTAATTACATACGAACATTTAGCATAATTGTCGTGGACATGAAGTAAAGGGGAACGAAAATTAATCATTTTTGCTGTCTCAACAATCACGACAACTAATTATTATTGTCATACATGTAGTCAAGTAATAATCATAATATTTCTCACTCTACAGGCCATTTGACTATAATCGGAGTATAGGATGAGTAGAAAACGGGAACGCCACAATTATGGGGGCAACAAGTCAAGATGAACGCAACCTATAATTATGGGCGCACGTGGATCTTTAGTAGTGCAAAATTAAAAAAAAAAAAATAATCGCTTACATTTATATATATGACAGGATGATTTATTTCAAAACGTTTTGCTATATTTGAGAATCTAATACGAAGAAATTAAATTGGTTGAGCCTGAAAGATATTACACTGTCATAATTATAGATAAATTTTGAAAACGTTCAAATTCCATAATCGGACCAAATTACCTGTTAACTGTTTAAGTAGCCAACATTCTATTTTCGTTTTTTTTTTTTTTTAATATACCTAGTCGTAATTTTAGTTGCAAATGTAAAGGTGTGATAGTGACACTTGGTGCACGTTATTTTTTCTTTTATAAAATAGGAAATTTTATCTTGCCCATAAAACAATATGTTCCTTTTTCAATTCTCACATGCAATAATCTTGTTCACTATCTTATAGAGTGGACCATGGTGGTTGTTGATTGTGTTGATTATAGTAAATTGATTGGGCTTGTTGCACTGGACCACTAATCTCTTCGTCATTATAACATGGTCACGATTTCAACGCAGAGACGCAAATCTCACACTAGAAACATTATCTGTTGCGAATACGGTGACATTACATGCTTCCTCTTGTTTAACATTGGTGTATCGACATATTTTTATCATAATCTTGAAAGAAAATGAGAGGCGACTTGCTTCTTCGATCTTCGAAACATACTTGGATCGATGTATGATTCTTTAAACGTGTGTTATAGTCAGGTACATTGGAAAAAAAGTAGATTAAAATCAGATTTTTTTTTGTTTCACTTCATGCTAGGGGTTCTGTTGTCAAATAGCAGACGAATCTCTGATAATTTTACCCTATCTTTTCGTTTGTATGTCATAGTTATTTTACTTTGAAGCTATTTGCACTATGAAGATATAGTCCAGGAGGAATCGGCGCATGAGTATCAAAAACTATTCCACCTCAATTTTTTATGCGATTCTCTTCAAATTACCCTACTGATGATATAAATGCATGTTGCTAGGGGGCAACCCCGTGCCATATTGTTTAAACCGAAATTGTTTTTTATATAATTATTTTTTTTATATTGTTTATTATTATAATAAACCGATTCCTCCTGGACTAATAACTATTGGAAGCTATAGAAGTCTACTAGAGTGGTGAAGATATAAACTTAAGGGTCATACCCTACCTATTCAATTAAAGCAGTTTTTTCAACCTTTTTATCATGACGGATCTTCAAAAACTCTTTAACATCTCGTGCAAATCCCTTAAACATAAAAATACAAAGAAAAAATTGAAAATGTACGGAATATGTGAATGTATAATGCGCAAGTAAACATTCATAAACATTGAAATCTGACACTTTGGGCTTTCCCGCTGTAGACTTGTTTGTCATGAGGAGCTTATAGATCTACCAACAAAAAGAATATTTTTTTTTAAATAGGTGTAATTATTTCCATTCTTCTCTTGTCTACTGGATTAAGACGTTCATAATAAGAATCAATCCGCATATTATAAAGACTATGTTGGGGCTAGTTTTCACTACAGTTGTTTCATAGTTAGTGCCAGTAACTTGATTTTCTCCTCAGAATCAGCGGAGAATAAGCGGATAGGACAAATACAATAAATCATAAGGTTGATTTGAATTGAGTTTTAGTAGTTTCTTTTACTACTACCTATATAGTAAAGGAAGTATTGTAATCGGGCCGAGTTTTCAGCAGAAATACGCGTTTTGAGGTCTCCTGAATCCAAAAAAGTGGCTTTTGTAAAAAAGTTTATTTGTGTGACAGCGATTTTGTATCGAATGCTTTATCCGAATTTCACCAAATTTGAAATTTGGTGAATATTGGAATTTGCCTTTATTTTACATCTAGTTGTGCCGCAAAGCTTTTGGTTAAAATCGGTTGATCGGTAGCTCCACTTTATTTTACGGGTTTTTAAGCTTTTTCAATTTTTTTCGAAAACGGCTCCAACGATTTTCTATAGTTCTTAAACGCATTAATGCCTATAATTTTATTTGAAACTTTTTTCAAACATTCAAATGAAGAGGGCTCTTGGGTAAAGGGTGGGAGTTCGTATATGCATAGAGATTATATAGGTACATATTGTTCTGTTTATATAGATATTTATATATATTATTCTAAATTTAATTGTATATATGCAATTTTTTAAATAATCGTGGTTTTTATTTATGATTTTTTAACCAACAGCGAGTTTCATGTAAAAGTAAGTAGGTACTTCTAGTCTAAGACGCTTGCAATCAAACAAAAGTATTAAAATGATCAATATAATCGTACTAATTCATATGCATTTTAAGACAATGCTACTAGTTTTATAAACACTTCTATTCACAAGGTATTTGTATACTCCTGATGAATATGTACAATTTCATATCTATTCTAATCACGGCTTAATCAAAGCCAGTAAAGAATAAAATTAGTAGCAAATAAAAAAATGGCATTAAAAAATTGGCAGTATTAAGAGTCATTAATTTGACGACAAAAGTAACAAGAATGTAATTTTAAATTGAGGTAGAGGTAGCGATCAGTGGGTATCTTAATCTGCTTCTACTTTTTCTCCTAAGATATCCTTACCTATATATGTAATATACCTATTCCTATATCGACTTTTAAGATCAAACATAATAAGTATATATTATAGAATGTTACGTACCAAATTGTGTAACTATCGCAATTTTTGTTATTTACATTAAGATTATGTTTTATAAATAGTTACTTAAGATTGAGGAAAATTAGTTGTATCAAACTCTAAAGATATTATTTGAACTTTGCAATCACCAAATGAGAGATTTATATCTATTGAAAATTCCACTAAACTTTAAATCTAGTTATGAATTTTTTTCCCGACAATGTAACTCTTCGTATACGTGGTTCAACATGCACTTGATCGTTTTTATATACTCTGTATTCAATTTAATAAACGTTGTTCGGGAATGGTTCATATAGATATTGGTTATAAACACATTGAAGTTAGTTTACAGCTGATGGGGATCGAAGCCCCCAAAACCAATCAAGTTCGAGGTGCCCTGGTAATTGTAGGTGTGCACCTCTGAGACATTGGGTTATATACCACATATGGCTACCCTTCCATACCACATTTCAGTAAAATTAGAAATTATGTTATTATCGAACTACAGCTTGTTTTATTCTCTCGTTGCTCGCATTTCACACCCTTAATTTTGACAAATTATCGATTATTAATATCCCCAAGCTCAAGGTAAAACGTACAAGTCACGGCTAAACTACGACTATTGTTTTTCGGCTCTTTTATAATATTTTTTATGACGCTTCAAAAATTGTAGGCATTTTACAAAGTAAATATATCACACATAGTGACGTGATATTTTACGAAAAACTTGAAACTCAACGGTCAAAACTAGTTATTAAACATATCTCGGGTCGCTTTGTGTTTTTGGGGTTGAGAACTATTATTATCGCTATACGTATTTTTCAGCCGCAAGGGCATTCCGTCTTTCCTCTGTGTCACGTCTATTCGAAACCGCAAGAGCGCATATTTTACAACTTTTCCCTTTCGCAAAGCACGCAAATGATTGTCAGAAATAATTCATTTATCTTAAAGTTTTCAAACACTTTTTCCGTCAAAATTTACTTTCGACATTGTGACAGGAATGATTTACAAACATGTAGAACAACAACGATGGTATGCGTTGTTTCCCTAAACAAATATTTGGAAAATTTAGCTTTGTTATTTTTCCTTTCGATTAGACAGAAATAATTATAAATATATTATCTAAAACTGCAAACAATTATTGTCATTTTTTATTAGCCAAGAATTTAAGTTTGTGCATAACAAGAGGTTTTATAAATATTTTGCGATTTATAGATGAGGGTCGCTGATGAGATGAAAACATTCTTTGAATCTGTTTTAACTTGATATATAATTAAAAATTTATAAATGCATTACTTGAAATGGTACTCGCTTCGTCTTTGCGCTTCGAATCAAAAATGCTCAACATTTTGTTAGAAAATTCTTTGCTTTGATCTGATTTAGATAAGAGAGAGTTTTATGTATACAAAATATAGAGAGAATAGGAACGTTTCCCTCATCCGTGTGCTGTTTAAGGGGAAATTGGCGGGTGGACGGTGCATCCCCCCTGTCTCAAACCTTTGAACATCTCTGTAGAGTGTAGAGTGTAATGCGTGGTAAGAGTAGAGTGCACTACCTCTAGCTATTCATAGGAAACAGACATCCGAGTTTGTTTTAATTAAAAGTTTTATATTAATTCTGATTGCTACGTTGTCGTAAAATAAATACATAGAGATAAGTTCAACTTAACTGAAACTCTATGAGGATTTTTCGTTGTATTAAAAATAGAAATTGGTATTTAATTATTAATTTCAATCTTTATAAATAAAATGATAACTAATTCCATACTTGTGTGTATTTATCGTAAAATTAATTAGATAGATATTAAACGATTTTTATAGTTACATTAAAGTTTGATTTTTACAATAAGTAAAAACTATTTGAACATCTCAATAATTTAAAGTATTATAATTAAAATTGTTATATTTAAATAAAAAAAGGAACTTAAATATCAAAACTGATATATATATATATATATATATAGAGAGAGAGAGAGAGAGAGAGAGACTTTTTACACCTAATAAATACCTAAGTTAGTAATCTTTAAATTTATTGTAAATGTAAGGACATTCGGTGATATGTAAAATTATTAAAAATATGTAAAATATTCTCGTTGAAGTCTCAATTAGAGAGAATAAGGTTGAGAGATGCTACATTTTAACAATGAATATCTAATTATATCGCTATTAGGTATAAATAGCTACTTCATAAAGTAAACGAAAGGAATTTTTATTAAACTTAAGTGTAAAATGTTTGAAGTTAGCATGCTTTTGTTGTGAATTCCTTCCAATTTTGTTGACATGAAATTTACAGAAAATATCTGCTTCGACGCGTTACAGAATTTTCTTATACATGAAACTCGCTGTTAGTGAAAAGAACATGAACAAACTCTAGGATTGGTTAAAAACTAGCTACTGTCGCCAACGCATTCATTCGGCTTTTGCCGTTCATTTGACTTGGTAAACTATGCCAATTTTATGAGTGATACCTTTCATTATTACGTAAATTAAAAAATTTATTAATGATAAAAATATATCATTTTTAGAATGATTTTACAAATGCAATTACGTAAATTAAAAATTAAATGAATAAATCATAAAAAATATATTCAATTTTTAAAATCGTCTTACAATCCATAGGCATGCGCCGCATCTACAGCATGTATGGACCGCACGCCTTTGGTAGGTACCTACTAATGGAAAAGTATAAGTAAAAAGTTGCCAAATTATTAATTCCAAGAGGCTACACTCAGCGAAGCTGGCAAGTAGTTGGATGATATATAGTACAGATGAGCATGACATAAATATCGCAGATAATAATAATGAAAGAGATAGTTTTTGATTTTAACATACCATGTGTTAAAAAGTTATCGATCTTTTCTACCCACTACATAATGTCATAAATGTCCAACAGACCGTAAAACGTAAAATCGTCTTCTATTTTTGTTTTTATTGTAGTTTTGAAATGAATACACCTACTACATGCAATTTCTTTCCTTTGCAATGCATTTGTAAGTTGTTAGCAATTTTCGAATTTAATGTTCAATGACTTGCAGATATGTCTATATATAATAATATGCTAGTTTGCAATGTCAATAACAACTCAGTAAACAGTAATGAAATTACCTTACGCTACAGAGGGTTAAACTAAAACCACATTATACATATCGTTGGACCTAAAGAGAAGTCGTTTATGTGTTCAATATATACTTCACATAAATGAAGCGTTTGTCTTGAGGTCGTTACGTTGAGCCCCCGCGGGCCATTGGAGGACCATCATCAAGCAGCAGCAGCTTGGCTTCTATTCAATGAGAGGGATGAATTCCTTCCATGTATGCTTAACCCCTTTCTCAGATTTTGTGTGAGTTATGTTATATGCAGTTTACACAGCCACTAATGATATCAAAATATACGACGATTCAATATTGAAATTTCGACTTCTTACATGATTATGAAATCTCTCGCTCTTAGTCTATAGTTAGGTACTTACTACGCTGTTCTCTATCTTGTAAATGCTAATATTTGCTCATTTTCGGTTTGTTCTCGTTTGCTAAATTTCATTTTTTTCCAACGTTTTTTTTTCTATTTCTTCTGTTTTTAGATTAGCCCGACCCACGCTAATTCTTTATAGTTATGATATTACAAAGATTTAAGAACAACGCATTAAGAAATAAATAAACATACAACACACATGTGCTTGTAGTAATTTTAAATACAATCTCTTATAAGACCAACTTATATACGGAACAAGTTTGAAATGCACTTACAATACATGATCTTTATGCACATTTGACCTGATAACAAGCACGCTCCTTTTTTGTAACAAATAGTAAAAGCCTTTTTAAATTTCGCATAATGACAAAAAGAATGAAAAACTTTCAATAATAAATTACATTAAAAAATAAAAGACACATTAATATTGTATCAACATAAGAAAAATTGTTACCTAAACATTTCATTTAGACTGAAATCATTGCAAATTTGTTTCATGTAACATTGGTAGTCTACATTTTTTAGGTTTAAGTATGTTTGGAAAATGCGTGCCTATGAGCAGTTAACTCATGATAATATTAGATTTCGACGAATGAATATTGGGTGAAAAACCGCAGGAGGTGTTTCATTTCATTTCGTTTCATTTCATTATGGAAAACAGGGTCGCACTATACGGTTATATTAATAAAGATAATGCAAGTAGAATACATTAGGTTTGTCACGTTGTTCGAAGGTATGGTATTGGTGTATTTGATTATTACAAATACCTCGTAATGCTGCCGCGTAATAACAAGAATATTTATAATCGTAAAAGACCATAAAGATTTTACCGCTTGTCTCAAGCCACCCTGTGTTTATCTTTCTCATGCACACGTAGATAAACGTATAGGGTTGATGGTGAGGTACCTCGAGAAAACACCCGCTGTGGTTTTTATATCAGCGCTAATATAATAATGACACGGGTGGCGAAATTTGTTGCCTTACTAAAGCTACCATCTGAAACAGCCCTTCGTAACATCTTCGTAAACTTTCTCTGCGAATCTATTTCCTTTTTTTTATATAACATAGGTGTATATAACATTTTCACTTTATCATTGTTTTTAAAGCATTGATACTGAACGTCAAGCTTAGCGATGCCTTACATAAATTTTAACATTTATTTTGTGATAAAACATTGTTATGCAAATAACTTAGTATAAATTACCGATTTCAAATGGTAGCACTATTAATTTAACTAACTGTAATTTAAAGCTTAATTAATTTTTAAATTGTAACCTATTGTTATGTTTTGTTTTAGATTTGGCGTTGTCGAATTTCCAACGGAGTCATTTGTAGGAAAATATGGTGAGATTTTTTTAATATGAACATTTTATGTTACACGTTGTATTTCGTTTTTATTTTGTACTTAAATTTGACTTTAGTTTTCTGGAACTTTAGCTTACAGCTTTCTTCTTAGAATTTACCAGTAATGTATGTTTATATTTCTTTATTATTAATTGAATGTTTTCCATGATTTTTTTTTGTGGAATTTAAAAATTACATGTATATGCTAGTAAACTATAACTTTCAACTTTTGCAATCAGTGGCGTATTTATACCGTTTAAGGCCCGTGGCAAATTTTTCAGATGGGCCCTAACTTAATGTAAAAAACTGGCTATAACTCTGTTAATTTTTGATTAGTTTTTAATGTAATTTAATCAATGGACGATTTCGATTGAAATCGCAATTTTTGCTGTAATACGTATTTTTTAAATATCATTAAAGTTCATATTTTAATTAGAAGGCTAAACAAGTCAGTGCTCATTTCTTTCGTAAAATTGTACCAAAACATAGCGCCAATTATTATTTGAACTTAAACGGGACAAAAATCATTGCTTTGAATAGTGGAATACATCAAGAGGAATCTTATACTAAAAAAAGTAAAATTAATCAAGTATTTAGTTAAGTACTTTAAGGATTAACTAAATTAATCAATAAAAATTATGTTTTTTGAACTATATTTAGTTACTAAATTCCTATAACCAAGCATTATGTTTGGTATGTACTACAAGTAAAAATCTTTTCAGTTTTGCGTCTGTTGTCAGTTATGGGTTGTAGAATAAGTTTCCTATGCATTTAATGACGTTCTGAATTATAAAAGACGTATTGTTTGAAGTTTTTTTTACAAATTTAGTTCTAAGCAAAACATGTTCTAAGCTGCTTGACTTAGCTGCTAAGTTTTAAGCGTGTTGTAACACTAGATATTATAATAGATTTTTTTTTTATTGTTGGCTTCATAGGAAGCAAGTTTTTTAGCTGAATTATAAACTGGCTAGTTTTGTTGTTTCCATAGTAACATTGTTCTTATAAAAATTGTGCTTTACGATTGGTTGTCATTTCAATTTAGCAGCAAAAGCTCGAAAAATAGCTCATTTCTATCAGTCAAATCCAGAATACGCTTTACAAGGAATACTTGTATGTTAATGGTATTACATATAAAATTTGTCTACGCTTATCTAGACTTGTTATATTTTTGAATTTCAACAATTTCAAACCGAGTCCCACTTTCCGATGCGCGTAATAAGTAACCTTCTAAAATGAATAACTCCTTACAACTTTACTAATAATTCAAAGTGCTATTAAAGAAACTAAGAGATTAACAAATTATCGATTTTTAAAAGCTTTCATCGTATGTTTTGAATTGTCCTTATACCTACGAATTCTTATGCCAATAAGTCTTTTTTTTTGTAATATTTTTTTATTGGCAGTTTTTGAATCAGATATAACAAAATTTACTAAGGTAGTTAAAACTGTTATAGAATGAAGTTCCTTGTCTATACCATTATGTAGATTCGGATGTAAAATGTGGGCCCAATATTGGCCGCTGTAGATTAAGTCTTTTGACTTTGCATTTTCCAAGTTCAAAGTGTATTAGCTTTCACCTATACTCCTTCTGTACTTTTCTTGACTAATTGTAAGTGTACATGGTTAAATTCAAATGCAAATAACAATTAATTAGGTAATCTTAAATTGTAGTTAAAAATTCAATATGAATGGCTCATGTAATAAACAATTTGAGCCAAACCTTTTTATTTCTGATTTGAATAACCAATTCAATTTTGGAAATGTCCTGCAGATTTTTTATGAATTGAAGTTTTTATAGTTAGTACAGTTCATGCTTGTAACATTTTCGAAAAATAGTTGTAGGTACCAATATAAGTAGCTTATTTCCAATAATAAAAATCATTTTTTCAGTGTGAATATTGGGATCATTTTCTCAACTTTTATATTGTTTTATTGTTTCCAGCAAAAATAAAAATGACATCTAAACGAAGAAATAACGTAGCTCCACCGTACGAACCTTCGAACCCATCGAGAGTGGCTGCTGTCAATAATGCAGCAGAACCAACTCCGACGGCGTCAACCAGTGATCCCACGCCTGCAAATATAACGAGCATTTTCGAATGTCCCGTTTGTATGGATTACGTTTTACCACCAATTTACCAATGCTCCAACGGGCATTTATTGTGTTCAAACTGTCGACCGCGCCTTTCGAATTGTCCGACTTGCCGAGGTGCGCTAGGCAACATTAGAAACCTTGGTCTCGAGCAAGTTGCGATGATGGTAGAATTTCCATGTAAACACATGAGTACTGGTTGTAAAGAAAAGTTCCTAGCTAGTAAGAAAGAAGACCATGAAGAGATATGTGAATTTCGGCCTTACAGCTGTCCATGTCCAGGTGCATCATGCATTTGGCAAGGAAAGCTCAACGGCGTCATGAAGCATTTAGAAACTACGCACAAAAGTATCACAACACTGCAGGGTGAAGATATTGTGTTCTTAGCCACCGACATCAATTTACCTGGAGCTGTCGATTGGGTGATGATGCAAAGTTGTTTTGGCCAAAATTTTATGCTAGTCTTGGAGAAACAGGAGAAGTTTGATGGACATACTCAATTTTTTGCTATTGTACAGTTGATTGGACCACGAAAACAAGCCGAAAATTTTGCTTATCGACTCGAGTTAAATGGTCATCGCCGACGATTAACTTGGGAAGCTATGCCTAGATCAATTCACGAAGGGGTAGCATCAGCGATAAGAAATTCTGACTGTTTAGTTTTTGATACGTCAATAGCAAGATTATTTGCTGACAATGGAAATTTAGCGATTAACGTCACAATTTCAGTTGTAACTTAACTAGTAATGTTATCTAATTTTCCATCAAACCTTTCTCAAGTTTCTTTCTAATTAAAATACTCAATATATAACTAAAATATTAATATTATGTTGTGAATAAGTTTTTATTTCGGGTCAAATTGAAAATTGTATAGATAGGTCATTGTGTTCAACACATCGTATTTAATGAATTAATTTATTCAATTTATTTGTATCCATTTGTTTTCAAGTAAAATAGAAAATTTTATATTTTAATGTAAGAAACATAAACTGTTTAATCTTATTACTGAAGCATAGATAATAGCGACTTTTTTTACAAATGCAGCAATAGTGCCTTTTTTCACCTAATTTTTTTGAAATCAAGAAATTTTCTTATATTCATTCTAGTCAGTTTTCTAAATAATTTTTCAAGGAATGGGTTATAATAAAAAATATTTCTTACTAACAAATATGCACTATACGTGATGGATTGTACTTCTTAATTATTAATACGTAAGATAATAAAATACTTGCTTTTTGAAATATATTTATACTTGAAAATTTATTTTTTTTATTGTATTTATTAATAATTAGTTTAATGATATTATGTCTCGTCTTTTTGTGGTACGAAATATAATTTATTAAGTGATTCTCAAATACGTAAAAACCCACAAATACGAATTACAACAGTGAAAAAACCAACCGATATACGTTTAGTTTTCCATAAGAATTTATGTTATACGTTATAATTTTAGTTGAAAAAAAGTTAAAGTGCATATAAACGCTTAGTCTCAAATCACCAGGAAATATAGTTTTAATTTAAGAATTTTTATTTATTTATCACTGAATTTAGTTAAATAGTTTTAAAATGTTTCAATAAATGTATTTTATAAATTTATTCATATTTTTATTGCATATCCCTATTGAGCGATTCCAAGATTTAATTTCAGATTTGTATTAAAAACGATTAAAATCTCTTGCGACAACGCTTATTTTTTAAACTAATGGTTTTGATTAATCATGTGATTGGCTAAATCAAAGGCTGACATTTCACCGCATCTTTTCCTATTTTAAATTGAGAATTACACAGATACGTAAGCAGGAATAAGCGGTAATCAAACAGAAGACCTGCGGGCATCGGTCATCATCATCTATCGTTAATAAAACCATGTCCCCAAATGTCGTTTCTTCATTAACTACAAACACCGACAAAACATAAATCAATCCTGTTAGAAATTCAAGCGATGTAAATATTGACTATAACTGATTTTTTTTTCTCTTGCAGCATTTAATATTTAGAAAACATCAATAGAGTAAATACGGTCGAGATGAGAACTTATCTACTGCATTCGCCAAACCAAGTATATGTTGAATATATAAATGATTTGTCGCTCAAAGATTATTTTTCATTTTGTCTTCTTTTAATAAATACTTTTTAATTATTTCCCTCGAAAATATAATTCGAAAAAATAACATTTTCGTTTCTATAAATGAATAGCCGTTGGCTATTGAAAAGTAGCTGATTTTAAACTGACCTGTTCTAGAGTGGCGTTGGAGTTCGGCTGTGTCAGTAATGTGGAATCTTCGTTTCCTTTATCAGACGTTTCGAAAGTAATGACGTCGTTCGCCCTAAAAATCACACAAATACACATCATTCACATAACTCTTTGATCTTGTTTTACCCTATTTTGTAACTCATCTAGAGCGTTTCAATTTATTTGATAACATTCGAAAAGAAATTAAAATTAAATAAATGTACATTTTTAAATCGGTTGTGCAAAAAAATCAAATCACGACTTTGATGTCGATTAACGTTAGATACTATGATGTTCAATATAATACAGATTTTTTTTTTGAGGCAAGTTTTAAATTTGGCAATTGGGTTTTTTTTTCAAGTTGAAGACTAGAGATTTCAATGAATTGTTATTTTAAATTAAAAGAAAAATTGCAGTTAAATCTATACATATTATAATAAAAATGTAACTGAACTATTTATTTAGGTGCCTACATATACTAAATATTTTTTGGAAAATCTTATTCTAATTGTCATAATTATGGATAAAAAGGCCAAATTCACCATTCTAAAAATATTATATGCCTTTCTATCTGTCAGTTACCGCGTCATGCGAAAACCACTTGACAGATTTTGATAAAATTTAGTATGATGATTAGTAACTATCCAAATCTAGGATAATTTTTATTGCAAGACCTTTTCATAAGGAAAAATACAAAAACCGATTTCAGCAAACATCATGCCGAAACTACATTTTTAGAATGATAAGGATATTAGCAGTATGTAAGTAATAACTTATATAATGTCCTCAAGGCAAAGTACTTAATTTTTCGTAACCACATCAAACTAAATGTTAGTGATTGGATTATTTTAATATAATTTGTAAGTCGACTGGGTTATAAATACACCTATCCCCCGATTTACACGGTACTCGTTTTACACGATTTCGCTTTTATACGGTTTATAAACTAATGAAATTCGGAAAATTTCTAGGAAAATTTTGGAATATTCTAGTGATGGAAGTGACATTATACCAATCAAGAAGAAAAAGCTAATAGTTCCTCAAAGTGATAGCGAATAAATTTCGAAAATACCTGAATTTGTTAAGTTTCAGCAGGTACTTTTGAAAAATTTTGTGTTTCTATTTTTGTTTTCATTTTTAGAATAAGTTCACTACGACATCACGACATTTTTTGGGCAAACTATACCTAGTTTAAAGTTTCTGGATATGTTTTACTCTTGTTCCATTTGAATAAATGACTTAATTGCGCAGTTTTTTCGTTTTACACGGTTTTATATAGGAAAAACAAAGATTTCATTTTACACGGATTTGTCTGGAACCTATCTTCAGTGTAAATCGGGGGATAGGTGTACTGTGTTGCAGTGTTGTTTCCATTCTTAAATTTGTGTACTGTTAATATGTAATTCGTTAAAGTTTGAGTTGTAATATTCGTCTTTGTACTCAAATATATTTTGTGTGGTTATGGAAAAATAACAGACAAATACTTTAATTTTAATTATATTAATAATAAAGGTACCAAAGTTCGAAATTGATAGTTTTGAAAGTTTTAATTTTGTTGATAAAATAAATATTATATTTACGGATCTAAGTTGGCATAATTTTAGGGGGCTAAACATAGAGATGATGAAATTTTGAAAGTGAAAAAATATAAGAACAATTCAAATTAGAAACTGATTTGTATTCCTTTTGTTTTTTATGTGTGAAAATTTTTCTATAAAATTTAAATCACCAACTTAAATGCATATTTGAAAGCATTTTTCAAAAAGAAGTAGATAGTTCAATGCTTTTATTTTATAACTAAAAATATAACTGTAAATCTCACGGCAAACCAACTTTTGTATTGATTTTGGAACTAATTTTTAATACTGTCTTTGTTTCAAAATAAGAACTCGTTTTGATTAGGGTGATTCAATCAGGAATTGCCAAAATCAATTTTCTGAGAACTTCAGGAAAATTTTACATTTTCGAAAAAAATCTCATTATCGAAATTATCGTTTGAGCTGCAATAAGTTAACGGTTCATTTTTAGTTACTTACACTTTTTAAGTATGTATAAGGATTATTTTTCGTGTTGGAAAATATTGTAACAAAAATAAAAAATAATTTATAATTTTTTAATCAACTTCTAAAATGCATTTCTATTTTTAAAATCATATTTTTAAATAAACATGTTTTATATATTTTGAAACGTGTGGCTTTTGGTCAATGGAAAATGCAGTAGAAGATAAGTAAACTAATTACAAATAGTTTAATTTATTTTATTCCTCTTTTTAAATAGATTTTGTGCGTTTTTTGAATCTCATGAATTTCTGGGATTCCCATTAAAAATCATCTTTTGTGACGAGTCAAAAAGATGATTGAGATTGAACAATCTTAGTTTTGACGAAACATTACAACTAGTCAAAAAATAGTCAAAAGAATATTAATGCATCTCGTAATGCACTTTTAGTTTAAAAAAATTATTTTTTAGTTTTGTCTCTTAACCTTCAATCGTAAAATACATATAATTAAATTGTTAAGAAACATTTTTCACATTGACAATGCTCATAAGTTTAAATTTTCTATGCATTGCTAGTTTTAGTTAATTTATTTTTTTTAATTTTTCTACACACAAAAAGTTATATTGGCATTTATTAAGGACTCAATTTTATTAAATTGAGTTACTAAAAATTTTATTCTGGTTTATTCATGTCCAAGCGTTATGAAGTAGTTGGGAGTTTTATTTTAGCAATTAAATTTTTATGGCCCTATTTACATATTGTGTCTTCTGTGTCGGTATTACAGCTATGCATGTGAATACTTATATACATATAGTAATATGGTAATAATGATGTTGGTGATGGCTGTGTAAGAAGATGTGGTATGTGTCTTTATTAGAAACATAACTTATGAAGTCTTTATTGAATAATAAGATTCTTATTCCAAGCAAGGAATGTATGTCATTTGTGTGAGAGATTATTCAGTTTAGATATACATTGGACACATCATGGACACGATTGACACGACAACATTCACGGTCTTTATTGATCTTTAACCACTTATTACATCATTTTCTTATGCTTTGACAACTTGTAAGATTGATTATAAGTCAAGTAATGTTGGATGGAGCAGGCGACATCGTTTGATTTCAAAACAAAAATTGATTGCTCGTATGATAGCGGTTACGTTTTTGACCAAGCATTTTTTACGCGTTTTTGTGGAACATCAAACGATGTAATTTTAAATTAGTAATGTAACGATTCGCGATTTGATATCATAATAATCCCGTTGACATTTTTCAAAAATTGCCATATTAATTAAGATAAAATACTTTAAATACAAGAACAAATTGCTACCTGATAAAAATCGAATATTTATAAGTTAATTTAAAAGATATATAAAAATCACGAAAATTTTATGTAAGCTTTATAAAACTCGTTTGACGACATCGTTTTTTCAATCTTAATAAGTGTTTGTTACATTTTTCAAAAAACTTTTTCTGTTTAAATTATGCTAACTGTTTACACCCAATTCTTAATCTTTTTATTACATTTTAAAAGTAAATAATAAAACATGGTTCTCTATAATTTTTTTTAATAATAAAAGGATTATTTCATTCAAACTTTAACTTTATAAAAGAGAGCAGCATCTAAACAATACTTAATTTTCATTTTTAAAAATTCGGTTTTTTTAAGACTTGGGTTTTAGAGACCTTTTAGAAAAAAAAATATTTTCGCGGTGTTTAAGATACCAGTTGCTAGATTTATCGAAGTAGTGGCGAGAGCTATAACCCTGGACTGAATAATTGAGGGGGCGACAAAAACCATTTACGTTTACTAATCCTGTATGTAAAATTATAGGTGATAGTCATTTTTTTCCCTGTTAGTAGAAAGCCAGATTAGGAATCGTTCCCCCCGCAATGCAGCCTGAGGCGTTTTATAATCCTGTTCTGCTCATGTATCCCTGTTGGGCAAGGATCTTCGCTTATTCCAGGTTCAGCATTCTGCCTAGCAAAAGCAGTCCCTGTACTAAGCTTGCGCGATTTGAGCCTGTTTGGGCGTCATGAGAACAATTAGTTAAACTTGAGATAAAAATTCGGAAAGAGGCTTTAAAATGCCCTCAAAACTCAAACCATAGTGATTGGTATATTTTTAGCAATCGAAGTACAGATATTCACTAATTACACAAAATAATTAATATAAATATTTTTTTTTCTTTTTTGATATAGATGATATTTTGATATATGCTACAATTTGGGAAAGATTTTAACTATCATAACTATTTTAGCGATAGAACAAGTGATGGATTATAGAATTTAGACGAATGTAAGAATTTTACAGTTTACGTTGTTTTATTTAAAGTATTACAACAGAGTAGTCTAAGTTATTTTGATATTTTGTTTCATTTTGAAAATAATAAGGGCGGGAAACAAATCGTTCGCGCCGAGTGACATAAATCCATACTACGCCACTGTGTATAGATACACCATGGATACGCCATACATAATAGCATTTATAGTTCATCAAGAAAATTAAATTTCTTTAAAAAATGCTACTTTGATCTAGAAAGCTAAACGAAAAATTATTGAAAAATAAATAAATAAATGCGAATACATTAACATCACTATACTAACGCCTATTTAGTAAAATAATGACCGATTTAGGCATAATTTAGCACAATCTGTTTACTTTTGCACTTACAAAATATTGTCGTCCCCAAGTTTTTGCCGCCCCTAAAATTATGCCGCCCAAGATCCGGTATGATAGGCCTAGGCGTAAATCCAGCACTGAAGAGTGGTGCACTATTAATTAAGCGAAAAAATTTTGTTTTGGAAACTTCAAAGTCCATGTACCTAACTCCTTAATTAAGGCATGTTTAACAAAGGAATCTTGTTTAAGTTGAGTTTTTACTGGTCTTTGTGAACGTCTTTAATTTACAAAACCATTTATGTTAGACTCATTTAAAAAAACATTTTTTTAAGTTCAAATCATCAGTAATTGATTGATTTATTGTTTCAATTCTTGCAATTATTGATATCAATAATGAGGCAACTTAAACAGTGAAATAAACGTGTATAATAAATAATCGATTTTGATATTACTTGTCACATCATTAATTACTCGAGACTTGATCAGCCGATTGCCTATTGAATTCAAACAGACGTTGTTAACGGTTTTACAATTATAAATAAAAAATAAAGTAAACATACATCGGTAATACGTCTACGATAAAGCGGATCTTATTACTTTTTATTGCACTCGAGGCAACCTTTAGAGTTTTGATCATATTTTAAATGTACAACTGTTTAATTATTCTTTTATGAGTGAGAAACGACGAATGAAAATAAGAAGAAGAAGCTGTAGCGTAAAATGTAAAGTGCACGACGTTGGCCGCGTTTGTATTAGTATTATAATATTGAAATGCAATTCGATATGCAGTTGCAGCTCATATGCATATATTGAACAAGTTAATAATGAAGTCGTTAAGAGATTCAAATAGATTTTGAATGCAGTGGAAAAAAGATATTATTAGTACCCCGAAAGATAATAAAATTTTAAATTGATTTCGAACGCGAAATGTTACTTTCAAATTTAAAAAAAAAATAAAATCCATATAATATTATGTTATCAGTCATGTATTTTTGAAAATCTCTTTTAAATTACATGACGTTTTTTTTCCTTGCAAGAAAATTACGTAGTGGGTGTGTTTCGATATTTGATTTACAATCATCGAACACACAGCCGGTCTATCTAGACGCGGTGTCAAATTTAATAAGTATTTTCACTCTGAATGTAAAACGTTTTGATGTTCTAAATAAATTAAAAGATAGTCTATGTTCATCTAATCATCTATCCACATAGAAATTTGGCAATAAATAATATCAAAATGCCAATTCTAATTGGCTTCGTATAAAGATTTAAAGCGATTTTCAGAAAGCAACGATTTGCATCATTTGACTGCATTTGATCGGAGGAGGCATAGGAGGACATGCATGTAATATTTATGATATTCATCTGTGTACTATTGGAAATATTGTCACTTTCACTTCAGAGGTATGAAAATAACAAACAGCGTTCCGCAAATCGTTCACACGCTCCTTTGGCTACTTTTCTGCAATGTCAACTCGTTCGAATCTCACATATTCTCATAAAATAACTTATACTCGACTCGTTGTGTCCTCTTCCCTCCTTATAAAATCGTCAATTAGTTTTAAACGACAACTTTTACTTTTTCCCTCATCTAGCTTAGATCTTGAAGGCGACTAACGTACGTTTTCTTGTCAATTTGCGTTTAAAAGATCTCACGGATATGACCATCAAAGATAAATTAGCCTATTCAAATTATGGTGACCATATAAATTATTTACAACTTGTTGCATTTTTCTTTTTAGAACTTGTTTATATGTATGCATATATCATTAATTTTTTAAAAGTAATTTCTTATAAACGTTTAAAAGGACACACCTGTATTGTACTTAAGTGCATTGTGCATCTACCAAAGTGTAGTGTTGGTGGTTGAATGCAACATCCCGTTGCATAAAGACCAAAATGCAGCATTATGCAGTAGAAATTCTATTCAGTGTTATATGTTCAAATATACATAGAGTCCATGTATATTCATGTCTATGAAATGTGCAAGGAGAGGGCGAATAAGGAACATTCGTGTTCGTACGATAAACAATATTCCTAATTCAGGTCACAAACTTGCTTCATTATCGATTTAGTATTTAATGCATAAGTAAAACGTATTGTTTCTAACTCCGCCCGACAATTAACTCTGAAAGCATTCAACAACGCCCAACATCCATAAACAACCAGAGAGCCACTCACTCTATTTTAGCTACAATTCGCACGGCTCTTATTGACTCTTTATTACGTATTGCATCTTTTATGTATATGCTATTTAACTTCTTTATGCAAATGGTTAATTTATGATGCATCTCATATATTGCCCTGTCTTTATGTCGATCTGTCCAAATCAGTGCATCATAGCAGCATGTTTAATTTCACTTTAATTAATAGATATAACTTTTACTCATTTTTATTTTCTGAGATTTTTTTCAATTTTACAACCCACAATAGAATTGAAATATCGATGCAAATGTTAAAGTTAATTCGATGATTAATTTCCCAATAAAATTTCACACGGTTAAGGATAGTCCTTAGTTCAATAAGAATTTAACAATCTGAACAAAATTCGGTAGGATATTATTTTACCAATTAAATCACTGTGACCGATACATATTTCGATAAATATAATATGTTATCGTGTTATATAAAGACGATTTTATAATGCAATAATAACGACGCCCAAATTAGGTTACATGCTACTATTACTGAGTGTTGCTAGTCTTATGATAACCTTAAGGTGGATAGGGTCACGAAGGTTTGCCTGTTAAACCACTTTTAACGTTATTTTGAATCGAGCTTTGGGTAAAGAGGTTTAAAATTGTAGCCCCTTAATAGTTTTATGAAAAAGATGTAAAAAGTGGGAATCCCATCAAGTTTTTTTTACTTAATAATTTGAAATAACAATCTGTTTTAAGTAAAATAAAAATAAACACGTTAAGGTCAAAATTCTTTTGTTTTTCCCTTTTCCTTATATAAGACAGATAAAAGCCAAAAAAAAGCTTTTAGATTTTTCGATCACAAATTGTAATTTTTATTACAACAGTCCAACAGAAGAAATAGTTATAACTAATAACTAAAGGCCATAGGGGCTGATGTTAATAGAATATGAAAGAAGTAAATATTTACAATCATTAAAAATGTTATTATTAGTCGCTAATGACCATAGTAGTTGATGCGACTTTAAACCCCCCCCCCCACAAAAAAAAAATGTTATTCCATTTCATTAACATAAGGGTGCATTTTTATTTCAGTCAAACTTAAACCGGAAAATCAAACATCTTCTAAATCTTTGTTGGGACATTGAAGCTAGAAAGTAAAAAGCTCAAAACTTATAAATAGACATTCTATGTACCCTCCTGTAACAAATTTAATATCTTTCAAAATTTAGTTAAGAAATGATTTATCAACCCTATACCTTTCCTGCTATTAGATAAATACATAAGTGATAAATGAAAATAGCATTCATGGAACTTCAGTTAAACTAACAACATGATTTTTGAGCAAATCGAACTACTAGTCGAGACACTGGAACTAGAAGTACAAACGAAAACAGGAAACAGTGAACAACTGATGTTCAAGGGGTAGAGATTTAGATCATCAATATATTTTATCTAACGTTAATCTAAAGTTTATATAAATTAAAACTATCAAGTAAATTATCCCGATTAAGTAAAAATTATTCCGACATTCCTAATTGACAGAAAAGAGCTTACATTTTCATATAAAAATTGAAATGGAAGATATGCAAGTCGGAGACGTATTAAGAGAGAGCGTAAATAGCGTATTTTTGCAATTAAATCTTTTTGTTTTGAAAAAACACAAGTGGAATTTTCAAAAAGTGATCTACTCTTTCAAAGCTAAAGCTAAACAATTCGTTTGTGACTGACAAATTTATGAAAATTTAACTTTGGTATTTTTCCTACAGTTATAACAATTAAATGCCATTTTTACTATTTTTATGAATTTGCTAAAGAGCTTATGTATAGTTTTCGTTAATTGGGCAAGTGTTTTTTCATGACAAAACTAATCAATTTCTGAAATTAGTAAGTATCATATGCCCTCTAATGGTTCGTTGATTATATAATATTTTGTCTAACTTAAAACCTAATGATGAGGTGTGTATACTGTATATGTATGCAGAAAAGGAAACTATATTCACCTCAACCGAAGAAAACAAGATAGAGATTTGTTAAATTTGAAAAATGAATAGTAGTTTATCATATAAAAACTTTTTTTGTTTGTTTAGGTCACGTAGCGTGTAGCGTGGTTGACTAGATTGTCGTTCTATATGCCAGTGGTCCTAGTGTTAAACCACCTTTTAATATCTTTAGGACCACTTTGAGAAACTAAGCACAGCGAGGGATTTGTGGGAGACAGCAAAATTTTCAACTTCTACTATATCCACAGAGTAAGCAAACAGGGTTTCTTAATTTAATGGTTTGATAGTGAACTTCTTGCATTTCAGCTTTCTGAAAATTGAAAAAAATTAACATCTAATATCACGACTGTCTAAACACAGAGAATTTCTGTTGGTCAATTTTTATCTTAGATCTAGGATCTTAAGTCTAGGATTCAACGGGAATCGAACCCATTAGGTACCACTTGACGCATTAAGCGAATAGAGCATTGCTCTAACAACTGCGCCAATAGGTGGTAATAATTAATTATTATCAGTAGAATTAAATTTTCATCATCAAGCAGCTGGAGGGTTTTAACTAGTTTAAAAATTTAAGTTTTTATGATTTATATTTACAATTTTGAAGAATCATTGATTAAAAAAAAGGTATATAGCATTTTAAATGAAAAATTATCAGATTATTTTAAATAAAATCAATAGTTGTAGCCGCAATCCGAAAACACATTTATAACTTTCCATTAAAATCATCTCTCCACTATCAACAGAGAATGGATCAGCCGATCCCGCAAACAATTTCTGCCCGTAAGATAGTTCCACTGAAAAAATATATAGGTATAGATACATAAATATATAGCAGATTGAATATAAAATCGATCTTATTGTTTCGATTAAACAAATCGACATCAAAATTATTTAAAAAAAAAAATCTTCGATTGGCCATCGTTTGTCCTTTCTCTTTTGCGTCGGTCAAACTTATTGCGATTGGTGTTGAATGAGATGGGTTGGGAGAAGGTGATCGTTATTGTTGCTACAACAATAGTTGCATAACTAAAAGTTCTAACCAGGATGTTAGAGAGTTCAGCCATACAAGGTGACATTGGCGGAGCAGCGTGATTGCCGTAGGGGCTTCTGTCTTCGTAGTTGCCTCCGCGCCAATGTGACATGACTCCACCATCACGATCTCTTACAAGTCACATATACTTGATATTACGATATAAAGAAATTGATAGATCGATAGATCACTGGATTTCCAATTACAGATACACAAAACGGCCGTGCAAGCAAAATTATTTTAAGAAAACATTTCCTTTTAATGTCCTCAGTAAAAAATTTAATTCATCTGTGATTATAATCACAACTCGAGTCGTTCGATTTCCAAATCATTGACATCTACTTGAGATTAATCGATAAATCATAAACGTCAAAATTGTCTATTCGAAAAAAATGTCAAATCAATATTTCCTGAAGAATCTTATCGCAAAATCAATCGATTGTTGTAACATTCGTCAAATAAAAATCGGTATAGCGCAATGTATTTAGGAGATTGACCCAAAAAGTGAACTGTGTCAAGAATTCAAGTGTCGAATTGCTTTTTATACGAATTAAATAGTAACAACTCTTTATGTCCTCCCCTGTTGTTGGCGTTGTCGTCATTGTTGGGTCGCCACATTGTTATCTGCCAGATAAAGAAAAAGCGACAACCTCCCGCTGATGATGATGGAATATCAAAGGTTACCATTTGTCTCGTAGACGTTTTCAATCTGTCGTCATTTATTTGTATAGAAAAACCATTTTTGTTTTATATTCTACTAATCATTATCTTTATACTACTTAATATGTTTTAACGAATCCGTGTTTAACTATATTTAAAAATAATACAGTAGCATAATTTTCCGCATTTAAACTGAAAAAAAAATCTTTTCGTGAGATATGATTCAAATGCTCATATAAAATGCTTACATCTAATTAAGCAAGCACATGAAGGTAATTTACAATCCTTTCTGGAGGCTACCAGCATGCGATAATGCCTCAAATTTAAAACGCCGACATTTGCTCATTAATAAAATATAATAATTACATAAATCCCGAACAACATTCTATTTGATACGTTTCATATTCATATCTAGTTCTAATTAAAGTAACATCAAAATTTACTTTCTAGATTTCAAATTCAACGACGAACAAGAATTTTCTTCATAACGGTGCTTAATAGGCTTTTGTACAAACGAAACGTAAAGATGGTTTGAATGTCATAGAAAAATGTATGAATCGGAGAATTTGCACAAAGTCGAGTTGGAGAGAAATGGAGGCAATGACGAGGTACATGCAGTGACACTTGCTGGAGGCTTTAGCAGACACATATCACGACGACGAATACACCAAGATGAAAATGCAACATGCACATTCATCTTGTCAGCAGCCTTTTACAGCCTCGCCTTTTACATTTCCCGGTTTCGTTTTTAATCACCTGAGACCATCGTAAGACAAAGAAAATTTTATGATTTTTCTCATTCGAAAAATAAATCAGAACATACATAAAAACTATTTGATACACTTTGGTGCACTTGAAACCAATTAAGTGACAATTAAAATTAAATATTTTATTTAAATCTTTGTCCACTAATAATCAATTATAAAAAGAATTTTACTGTAATTTCAAGCTTTGTTAACTACCAAGTATTTTTAATGAAACGATGAAATCACTAACCAGAAAGTTAACAATTGTGAAATCAAATATGGTCTAAAATGAGAAAAGCTCGCTCATTTACAATTTTTAATGCTTTAATTTTAGTTTCAATCTCGTTAGCTCTGAGTTTTGAAACGATTGAAGGACAAAGGATTTGGTTTATCACATTAGTTTGGAAAAGAAAACTCTATTGATGATGAATTGGTAACGGCCGTCAAAGTTTAAATAAATGTCTCTGCTGAAGGTCATTTAAATTAAAAAAAAAAAAAACTTTTGATTTTTTTAATTTTATTAATCGACTAATAATTTCACAGGAGAATTTTTTTATGAATGGATTCATATGTTTAAAGGGAATAGAACAAAATCTTTCTATATATGGTTTTCAATATTTTTTTTAAGTCTTTATGCAAACAAGTTATTGAGTCATTTTTCAATTTTAGCATCAATGTGAATGTTAACGCCTCCATATTTTCAATTGAACGATAATGCTTTTATAATAAAGTTCTTTCCCGATTGAATTATGAATGAGAGAATTTATTGAAAGGATTTTGCATCGGTAATAAAAATTTTCTCTCTGTTTTATGGGAAAATTTTTCCCATAAATGTTTTATATAGTAAAACTGATAAGTCCTATCGTAATTCGAGATGATTTTACGTGTAGCATACATATGTGAAAGATATAATATATTTTCGACGAACGTGAAACAATATTGTGCTCGTCTCGGTAATGTTACCGGAGAATGATATGAAGGATGTGGTGGAAAGATTCCGGTGTCAGCTGTCAAGTGTCGCGAGTCATTTTCAAATAGTTGGACTGACGGCACTGCGGGATATATTCAACATTATTCAAATTAAAGAAAAAGAATCAAAATATAATCGAGAGAAAAAAAATCAAACAAAACTTGACCTCTCTCCGCCTTAGACATGGACATTATTAGACTAAAATCTACTTCTATTAACTCAATTCTGACTGAAATGTAAAATATGAACATAATTCCAAGCATATATTTAAATCTAGCCGTTATTTGAGTATAGTGTAAACTGGATACAACGCATTTACATAATTGAGCATGTTTGCAATTTTATATGCTAAACTATGTATTTATACAACAGCAGCATCGATAATAGCTATGCTTTGCCATGACAAATACCACGATTTAAAATCTGTCACATACAACATGCTTGGAGCTTTGAGCAACTTTACTCCACATAATTTTTATTATTAGCAACTTCTGTTTGATTTTTGTATTCTTTTCATAAAATTCAATTCTATTAATATATCTGTAAATTTATCACCCGATTTATTTTTGATATTTAAAGGTGCGATCAGAATGAAAAAACCAATAACAAATAATTCTTCATATCATCGACAAAAACGTGTTTTCTGAATCGCATGCAGATTGCATTTGATAATAACCAAAGATGATTGGTGGATGCTGTGCGAATTGTTTATGATTCTTGTACGTTTTGACCGTTTTGATTGTTTCGTCGTATGTTCAAACAATTCTCGTTCTTCAGTGTCGTTTTTATTAAAATATCACTTGTCAATGTTACAAACAATGCTGGACCCGTACCGTTGTGATTTACAAAAAGTAAAATATTAAATATGTTTTGAAAAGCATCGAAAGGGGATGCAGAGAGAGGCAGATTGGAAAGATAATATGTGTAGGTATTTTATGGCATAGCGGCAAAGACACAGAAAATCTTGAACCTCATCTCTCTTATTGAAGGTTACATCTAAAGAAAATTATCGATAGCTTCTATGATTTGCGCCAATATTCAAAGAGAGAAAATTCTCGTGTATATATTTTACGATTTCAATTATCTACAAAAGCCTTGGCCATTCCGCACACAAACAAGGCCTACCCTTGCACAAAGTGCTCTCATCATTAACTTTTTGCTTTTCAAATATTTATGACTTAATACAGTTGCAGTAGCATTCACGATCAGTCGAGGTACTTATATAGTACCATTGATGGATGCATTTTATGATTTTTTTTAATGCAGTGACATATAACCCTGCGAAAAATAAATCAAATCACACGACGCTAATAGTGTTAAGATAATAAAATACCTATATTTAATCTAAAAGAGACAAACTAAAAAAATACGATTTTTTGACGGTACCCCCTGCTTAGTAGAATTGTGTCGCGTGTGCAGTCACCTGGAACTGATAAAATGTTAACCTCTATCTCATATTATAATTTTTATAAAATGTATGTTTTCTTTGTTTGAATTTTCGTAACGAAATTCTTGTCACTTTCGGGTCAGTCAACTCATAAATTGAAGTGATTCTAAAAAAAAAAAACTTGTCAAGTTTAGATTAAGAAGCCTATAGGCAATCGGTCGTCGCGTGTTTAATTTCACAGACTTTTTGTGTGTTAAAAAAATACAATTTATGCCTCTAATGTGAACATTCAGTACAACAGCTGCATATATAGAGTATAAAGAGGAATACTACGTTCATGTCAAATGATTCTCATTACCCAGACGTACACTCGATTCAGTAGCAAAACGATGTCGCTAATGGATACGACACTCAATAATTTCTTTCTCGCAAAGTTTATAAAAATATATTTATGCATTACGAGTGAGATTCTCTCTCTGCACTGATTACCTGTGTCATCTGCTTTACACGGACCTAAGAGGACTCGTTCTATTAACGTACGTACATACACACTATACATACATATAATGTGTGCTATACGAACCGAAACGTTCATCGAATATTTCAGCATTACGTGAAGATAAAACGTTAATTTATTTTAGTGGTGAAAAAGATAGTATGGGAATTTTTGATAATATGAAAGGAATGTCGTTTATTATTTGCTCACCTTTCATCTTGCTTTTCGACAGCCGCTTCTTTTTCTTTGACAATTTTCGTTTCTTCGACTGCTCCGTTCTCTCTTTTTGATTCCTAGTTTTTGATAACAGAATTAATTAAATTTATAATTATTCTAAATAGTATACAAACTGTCTCAAACTAAACCTTAAATTTGATGAAACATTAGTAAGTACTTCTAACTAAGTAACAGTATAGCAAAATGATTAAAATAAAAAAAAATAGTTAAATATACCTTCCAACATTATTCCAACGTTACAGATATCTTATTAAAAGATTTTTTATTAATTTTACTGTGTATTATTTACATAGTAAAAAACGTAAAAAGTATTTTATTGAATTTTGGAAGTGATTTTATATTTATTCATGAAAAAAGAATTAGTAAGTGTTCTAATTGATTCTACTACAATGCCTTATTGCTATGGCTGAATTTTATTAGTTAGATACCCACGTAATAATGACAACATTATCAAAATATAATTTTAAAAAACTTGAAATATTATCAACTTTGTTATACTTATCATTGATATTGAAAGCTTTTATTCTAAAGATTAATGATATTAAACCCAGAATGTCGTTAAGAAGATGACAATTGACAGTTGCAGAAGCTAATTTTTAAAAAAATATTGTTTGAGTCATTAAAATTAATGAAAATATTTTATTAAAAATGTATAGTCCATTTTATTATCGTAGGTATGCTGACTTTACCAAGTATGAAAACCCAAACGGTAGCTTTGTATTATTTTCTTAACTATGTCATTTTTCTTTACTTATGTTAGATATAGACGTATAATAAAACAAATAATGAAAATGATGAAAAAATGGTGCATGATGTTATGCATAAACATTGTGGCAATGCATCACGCTGATTTTTTTGAAACATTCTCTAACTTCCCTAAAATATCCTAGTTAATAGACATAATGTAGGTAGGTAGGTAGGTAGGTACTGTAAAAATTACAAAAATTTATCATTAAGTCGATTTTCTTTTTTACGCAGCCTTTAATTAAAAAGTATAAAAAAATATTTAAATCAGTTATCAAAACAGTCTTTTATTTTGACCTAGCGGCTACCCGTGACTTCATTCATGTAAAATTTTACCAAAAAAATAAACACAAGAATTAATAACCTAGAAATAATATTTACTCCTCAAAATAAAAATTTGAATTTGAACAGTAATTACATACTAATTTTTATCTTCTATTACACCCCCTCCGTAATGTATAACTTTCAATAGGTATAGTGTTTTTAAAGAGTACGTTATAGTGAGTAGAAAAAAATCAGTCTAAAAAATATCAATTATTAAAAAAGTGAAGTCATTTATTTGGAGATTTTCTTGAAATTTAAAAAATTGTTTTCAACTCTTGAATGAACGAATTAAAAAATTACAAAAGTAGAAGTTCTTTACATTTACATGTGGATTCATAATTTTAAGAATAAAATTTGAGAAAATTGATAATTTAGTAGAAAGACTCAAAAAATGCAAAATTTTAAACTTTCCTATTGAAATACTGGGTGGAATTTTAAAAAATTTATCTTATTGGCAATCAGAGTCATCTCAGGAATAACACTTGGAAAATGCAAGTATTTATCTATTATGGTTTGGCATCCAACGTACCTGCCCGCCAATCTTTTTAATTACACTTTTATATACTTATTAAGATTATAATAAATTTACAGTAGGTAGGTATTATTTCACTTTACAAGAAAATTTATGGATGGAATCATAATGTTTGGCACATTTCATTGAGATTCAATTTTTTTTTTTGTTTGTTTATTTAAGGTCGCATCAACTACTAAGGTCATTAGCCACCGTCGAATCCGAAAACCCAAAAAAACATCTTATTCTTTCATTCTGATTCGAACCCAGGACCACTGGCGTATAAGACAACTATCTAGTCCACTAAGTGACCTGATTACAATATTACTTCGTGTTACTCGAAATTTTTCTTAAACTTTTCGTTGGAAACTTTTCCAACTGTAGTTATGTACTTTAGCTAAAAGCGTATTTATTCAATAAATTTTAATCGCATTTTTGATATTTTGGATATTTGACTGAAGTTTGATTGGATTTCAAATTGAATTTAGATTAGTTAGCTTGAAAATCAAGTAGTAAATCTCTAATTGAACTTGATTTTAGAAATGTTAAAGTTGGTATTTAATTTTCTATCTTACTGATTTAGTATAAAATAAGTACTACAACTTTTCCTTGACATTTTCAAAAAAACCTTTACTAAAAATGATTTTAACATAGATCAAATTGTTTTCATTTGAAATAATTTTGATTTACCAAAAAAGTTTTCTTTTAACACAAAAATAAATCGTCAATAAAAGACTTTTTATATTTAGTTTAATCTAACAATAAGATTTAAACATAAATCAAAGCAAAATGATTTATCTTACGAATTTAAAAATTTAACCGAATCTCAAAATATTAAATCAGCACAGATTCAAATGTAGTTTAGTTTGAGACACTTGCTCTAAAACAAAAAAAAAATTATGCTTTACCTGCATTTGCTCATTCGGAGACACGTCATAAGAAGAATAACTGGAACTGACTTCCATAAGGTTTGAATCAGATAAAAATTGCAAATCTAATTTTGGAATATCGATCTCATTTTTATTTTTTTCTATTTCTTCTAAGAGCTCTTCCGATTTTTCTGTTTTCTCTTTTTGTTCATCTGTGCTTTCTTCATTTACTTCACAACTTTTTTCAACAACAGGTGCAACACTTTGCCATTTTTCGAGAATTTTATTCATCATTTTATATTGTTTTTCAGTTAGTTCTTTAACGCAATGCTGATACGTTTCATCATTGAGCAATTCATCATCTGGCTTTAAATTAGAATTTATTGGAACATACGGTATCTTTGTTATATTTGAGTCACCCGAATGCGATAAGTTCTTAGCATTGTTTTTCTCTACTTTTATTTGTGAAATAACTTCTTGTACAATATTTCCAATATTGCACTTGTTAATTTCATGTTTGATTGTATTTTTTCGTGATGAATTTGCAGATTGAAAATCAAAATCACTGTAAACTCGAGCTGGACTTAGATTATCTAAAACAAAGTTATAACTGTATATTATTATTAAATCTAATACAAAGGCCATGGAAAAATGAATTTAAAACGAATGTATTTGTCATAACGTTAAAATTAAAAATTGAAATGACGAAGCAGCATTTTTTTATACTTAATCTCAGCCTTAGATTAATAAAATAAAATAAAAAATAATAATTGTGCTATCACCTTGAAGTGTCTCTTCCGAGGTTTGCTTCGTCACACGTTCATGATGGTTTCGACTTTTTCGTTTTACAATAAATGTGTCACTATACCAACGAATGCGCGAATTCAATCCATCTTTTTTCGATTGAAATCGAGCCTTGAAAATTTTCGATTCATGTTTGCTCACTTTCATAGGAATGTTTTGTTCTTCTGAATGTATTGAATTGGGAATATCATCACTTTTGTTATATTGGTTTTGAGATTGATTTTGTCCACTTAAATATTTTTGAACAACAATTTCACATTGTTGTCGCAAGTATTGTACAAAAGCTTCATGAGATTGATTCTTTGCTTCATTAAAAATATCTTGCGAGGAAATAATCGATTTAAACAATGGTAATTCCTTGAGATTTTTTTGCGAGAGATCCAATGAAACGGGAACTTCTTGAAAATCTAGAGTTGAATCATCTATGTACACCAGTGAGTGATTTGAAGATTTCGAACTGTTAATACTAGATTGACTTTGAATCTCAGATATTAAAGATTGAGAGATTTCTTTTTTCGGAAAGTGTTTGTAAATTTTTTTCTCAGAAAATAAATGTTCGTTGGTGTCAAAATTTGTTTTATTTGAACTGAAATGCTTTGCGCGTGATTTACTATTTTGACTAATTGTTGACCACGATGATGATGTCGACACATTGGAACCGAATTTCGGACTAAAATTAGTTGCTTTTCTTTCATCATTGTCATCATTGTATGTATCCCACGAACTCGATGACAAATTTTCAACATCGGACTCGTAATCTCCTATTTTTTGCTTCATTATCTGCAAATAAAGAAAAGTGAGGTGAGAAAGTCGATTTATGAATTAGAAAAAACGAGGTGGCTTCGATTTGTTCGACACCTCCGAGCTATGTTGCACCCAAGACTAGGCGCGATATCGACAGACTGTGAGAAATGAAATATCCTCTCACTTCTCTATCCCAACACCCTGCTCATTCTCATACTCCCGCATAAAATCAATCAGTAACACGATGGCTATGCACATCAGAAAGTTAAATCTTCTACATTATAATTACTTAACTAATACACAGGTTTGATAAATGTTATAAGAAAATAATAATAATAAAATCGCATAATTGAATTTCAATTCACGAATATTCCTCCCAGCTGTAACTTCTATGAACTTACTTTTTTTACTATTGGCGAAGAAAATCGAAAAATTATAATGATGTTAATTTTATTTATTAGAAAACTTTTCTTTTTCTTATTCGCTAAAATACTACAAGTTGGATTTTGCAATAAGAAAACTGCATTTCCGTATTAAATAAATGGTAGGCCAAAGCCAAACGCATTATAAATGCATGAAGCTTGTAATTGCGCGTAAAAAGATAAATAAGCTCCACTAATGGAGGGATTTATGCTAACAAGCCATATAAAGAGTTTTAAAACGAAAAGAAAATAAAACACAAATCCCAACTTTCATAATTCAAGGAGAAAATACAAATTTTAAAACTTGAATTTTATCTTCGTTTTAAAAGAGTAGGTACCCACATTTTATGTATAACATGAGAAAGTTTATTTTTTTTTTTTATTCTTAGACAATGCTTTGCTTATTTAAACAGAAAAATATTAACGATATTTTCTTGTAAAATAGGATTATTTTTGGATTATTATATAGCATTATTATATTTCAATCTAAAGGTGAATCTATATACATTTTTTAAAACTGTTTTCTAATTCAAGACTACGATATATTGTTAGGGGGATTTATTTCCTATGTTTTAAGGTCATATCACGACTCTCCACACACAGAAAATGTTGGTAGGTCTGCTAGGTTTCCACTGACGCATGGAGCTGAAAGCAACTGCTTTAACCGCTGCGCTAATAAGTGGACTCAATTAATTATAATTTTTATAAATCCAAATCTTCAGTTCTGTGAACCTTGCAGATTTATTCTATCCTCTTTATGCTTTTTTTTTATCCAAATTAAGAATTGCTTCAGTACTATAATAGCTTTAATAATTATAGCCGTTTTTTATTGAAAGTATGAGTTTATTTTTAACAGAAAGGTTGAAAATGACAATGAATACAATATGCTGTAAGAGCGGATTAATGAATATAGATCCAACAGTTTTTAAAAATGTTTATCTTTATATACTACTATGTTTTTTAATGTTATTAGCAATTAGATATAAATTTAATTTTAAAAAAAATTTGAAAATTATTTATTTTTAGAAATGTATTCATCATTGTTAATAATTAAGACCTTCCTTAGAATACATCAGATAGACCTAATCAGAAAAATCTGATAAATTATTGTTGTTATTAGCATCCATATTGTTTAATATTTAAAAGATTAAATTATCAGGAACTTGGATAAAAAATAAGATACGTATAACTTCAAATACATAACATTTCAACCATTTTATTTGGTCTTCATCAGGTGTTTCTATATTTTTTGTATCATCAGAAAGTAGAGATTTCAACGAACAAAAAGCCCACCGACTTTTTTAAAAAAGTAAATATATTGACGTGAGAATTTTTGTTTGAAAATTATGGTGCTTTTTCAATAATAAGTCAAAATAAGGTGAAAAATAAATATTTTAAATCAAAAAAATTACAGTATGTTGGGGACATTAAGAGGTAAGTTTTTAACAAATTTCATGATTTTTTTTTTTTTGTAAAAGATAAACATATAAAACCAAAAACTTGGTTATTGCGATTTTTCTCATAAATTTTAAGGTTATGTGAAAAAAGTGTTAGCACAAAAGTTGTAGATCTTCTTATTACCTACAACTTTTTTGTTTAACTTTGTTCCATAGGACTTATAGTTTTGTCGGAAATCGAGATAAACTGTTTCTACCCTTAAAAACACCCCTCTTTTCCACTTCCCCACCTCAGATTCACCGTAATTTATTTTTCCTTTTAGTTTTGTTATATTCTCTTCCTTTTTAATGGGTTTTATCCTAATATAATTTTGTTTCACTTTTTACCATTTTCAAAGGCTTTAGCTCTATTCTACATATATGGGTTTAGGCACTTGTTGAGGTCTGATAAAGGCTGTTGGTCGTTGCATTTTGTTTGTTTGTTTATTTAAGGTCGCATCAACTACTATGGCCATTAGCGTCTGTCGAATCCGAAAACCCATAAAAAATATTATTGGGATTCGAACCCAGGACCACTGGCATATAGGGCAACTATCTAGTCAACCACGCCACTAAGTGGCCTTTTTACACTATTGTTGTATTATTAAAATAATCCATTTTAAATTATTTTCTTATCATCCATTTTTCAGAATAAAATAGTAGTTGGTTCCAAATGTTGATGTGTAGATGTGGGAAGACGTTTGTTAAATAAAATAAATAAATAAAATGTTTTTATTGCACTTAATCTTACAATATTTTACAAATATTACGTTTATTAATTATTGGTGTTCCAAGAATTAAAACCACCATCATATTTGATATAGTAGATTATTAAATCAATTAACAATTATAATTTTTTTATATTGGTGAGCTTAATTTAGTTGATCTTATTTTTTGATAGGGGAAAAATTAATATATATACGTATGTTAAGAATTTGTGAATTTATAGCTTTTGATAAAATTTGATTTTTCATTTTCTATCTACTAACTTATATAGTTCTAATATTATTTATTTTCAATTACTCTAACAATGGTCTAAGAGCGAAAATATCGTATGAAAACATTAATTTATATTTAAAATTCAACGTAGTGAAATATTGTTGAAATTCCAATATAGCGAAAAGTCGCGACATCAACTTAATCTGATCCAGTTATGTATAATTCATTACAAAGACTTTACATCGATTTTCTTAGCAAAAACACTCTTTCTCTAATGATGACAGGTCGGTACGAAACGCTGTCAAAGAGCATACATGATTAATATGAAACGTGGCTCTGTATTTTTTTACATTCGGACCAAACACTCATAATATTAATATTTACCTTCTAATATCGAACGTACATATGTCCATAGAGTGAACATAAAGAAAATATACTTCCGCATGTACGCATCTCTTCTCATCCCATTGAAATTCCTACTGATCCACTAAGAGAGAAAGAGATTTACTACGTTAACGTTTTATACGAACAAAGAAGCTTTTAATATATTACATTTGATCGTCATCACTATTATAATCATTAAGAATTATTCATGGGGTGGTTATTGCTAATTGTATCGTGATTAGATCGAAACCTTTCTTCTCAGTGCCTATTACAGTCATTCGCAAACTTTTTCAATTTTCCTCCTCGTTTATGATTATTATTAATTATTTGCAATTGTATTTTAAATCTCATTAATCTATCAGTACCTATACGAGCTATGAGTTACTGTCTACATGAAAAAATAAATTCAAGAGAAAAGCACTGAGATCATCTCTCGATACCTCCAATATAAATCAATTTCTAAACACTCATTACATGTCAATAAAGTGACTTAAATCTCAAACGATTAACATAGAAATAATCACGTTTTGATTCTAAATTACGATCAAGACAACTCGTTTTTTCTACTCTTACATCACTAGACAAAGAAAAATTTTTCAAAAAAAAAAAAATCTCTAATTCACTATTATCATGGAAATCGATTTGTGTTGTGCAACGACAAAAATTTTAAATCAATTTATTGTAACATTTAGGTTTTCCATAACTTTATAGATGCCGAAAAAACCGCAGAAAATAATTCCAACGAGTAAATTATATGATTATCTGTGTGAGATATAACAAGTTAGAAGAAAATGCATTTTGAATGCAATTATTTTCAATATTGCATCTGTGACGTCATTTGAAAAATAATTTGATTAATTTGTTGAAATATTAAAATCGATTTGTATATAATTAGAGACGTTTATATATAAAATTATTAGCGTTCCGTTGAGAGTGAAGGAGAGGAAGTTGATGACCGTATTGGATGATAGGTAATGATAGGGTTTAGAAGGTGCCGCTTGAATAGACGGGACAGTGGGTGAATGCACTAGGAGGTCTTCTCTGCCTCTGGAGGAGCACCAGATCGCAATTTAGCACCGCGTTCACAAACAGGTGATTGAGGTGTCGTGACTCACGTCCACGTTCGACTTGCAGAAGGTATAATCTTCGTAAACCTCCACCAGCACCCATTTGTGCACTGTTTCCTCGACATAGACGACTTGCCCCTCATACATTTTATAAAATATAATTGTAACATAAAGAGACAAGTTCGTAACTGGAAACAGAAAATTGATTTTATTAAACAGCAGAACAATACAACACTTCGTCTCAAAAAATCACTTAATTTATTTTTACAAAAGTCTTTTCCATCGTTATTAAATCGGAAGTTTCGTTTTGCTGCGTCACGAAAATGTAATTTTTCCTTTGATTCAATATTTTTCCCAAGCGTCTCGCCGGATCATTATCGTTCTCATTGAAAGCAAAAATGGGTTTTCAGTACCAGTGTCAACGATTGCCTCCGTTATTAATCGAGCTTTTATTGTAATTTTTTCATCTATTTTATGCACATGGTGAATGTAACAGTTGGCGTGTTTCGGTTTCATTGCGAATTTCAGATTTACAACGAAATTAGTTGGACTGCGATGGTTTTAAAAACAGCAGAACAAATGTTCAAACGTCAACAAATAATAAAACTTTTAAATTTTACAACGAACGAAGATGTCGTTTCTGTTAGTAACAATAACAATGTCCCAATACTCACACATATGTGACATGTTTATGTTTTGATGACACAACAAACGGAAGAGCCATACGAGCCTAAATGTCGCACTCTAATGTATTTGTCTATTTACATCAAGTAATAATACACACAGTTGGAGATGGAACACACACACAGGACATATTTATTAAAGAAAAAAAAATGTGACCAGAGACATACACACAATCACACATTTTCTTTTCTATTCATGTTTTACTTCATCATTTTTAAAAATTACAGTTTCGACTGACTAATAAAGTAAATACACAAGTTCAAATGATTGGGTGATTGGCATCTAAACATTATTTAATATGCAAACTAGACAAAACAAATATCTACTACTATAATTTACAGGAAAACATTTCAAAAATTTCTTAAAAGTCACTGATTTAAAAATCAAATGTTCTTGTCCATTCAAATTATTATCAATCATTTCTCAAAAAGTTGATGTATTCAGTTTATTGTAATTAGAAATGTTATTTAATTTAAAAATATTACTAGGTAATAATAACGACGAGTATACAAAGAGCGTCCATTTCAAATCAAAGCAAGTATAGAAAAATGATTTTCGGTGGTAAAATAATCTCAAAATTTTGGGCTAGTTTTAAAGCTAAACTTATTTCTAGTGTTTTTCAACAAAAAATATTTCATACTAGCAGACCTTCTCTCGCTATGCTGAGGTTTACAAATAAAATTTGTGTTTCCTTTGAAGTTATCTGATACCCAAATATTTTTTTTTTGAACCATGCATTATCGGAATAGTAATTTATCGTGGTATACTCGTTAGTATACTCGTGGTGTACTCGTCGACTCTTCGACCATTAAGTTTTTGCTACAAACATTATACAATTTCACGTGGGTACTAACTTTGCTTTTTTGTGAGAAACAATAAATGCGTTTTTCTTTTAGCCATCATACAGATAAAAATTTTGTAGGAAACGGTTAACTGCAATCCTGGTTGAGCCCCCAAAATTATGTAAGAAGACTTTAACTACAATTTATATATAAATTCAATTCAACGTCGTTTCAACGTAATTTACTGAAGGATTCTTATTCTTTTCGTTTTCATTTACATTCCAAAATCAACAACAACAATATCTGAACATCATAATTTTACAAGCCTTCGCAATCTTATTAAAACTTAAAATTAACAATAACAAATTAAGATACCCATTCCCACTTACAATCCAATCTCGATATCCCGATACTACAATTATTTTTCTAAAAAACAATGGTTACTCCTATTTTAGTATTAATATAATATATTAAATTAACGTATCTTTCGTTTAATATAAAATCTCCTCTGCAGAATGACCAAACTCTTATGTCCAGTTTCACAGTGGCCGTTTAAAGTTAAGTTCAGCTGAACCTGATGAACTGGAGTTCGAATTTGAAATTTCAATCATCCAGTTTCACAGTATAATTAAAATCTCAGTCCAATTGACGTATTTAAATCGTATAAATGAATTTTATGAACAAAATTGGTAACATTGCATGTGGTTTTTGACAAGTATTGTATTATTTTATTTATCATTGTACAAAATTGATATATTATCTTCATCACTCATATCTTTGAAATCACTTACCTATCGAAAATATTTAATGAAAAAAAGATGATAAATTAAACAAAAAAGGATAATAAAGATAACATAAATAAACTTTGGTTACTCGGTTACGTATAAAATTGCAGTTGTTAAACGTTGAACTGTAGTTTAAACTGAAGAATTCTGTCGTATAATTTAAACGACAGATTGCACTCAGTTCAATATGAAACGAAACTCTGAAACCAAATTATTTGTTGAACTGAAGTTTAAACTAGAAGTGAAGTTTAAACGTTCACTGTGAAATTGGGCATCAACGTCCAAAAGCAATAGGTAGGTACTTAGATTCTTCGTATATAGAATCATTAAAATCATCCCCAGGTATAGACAGTATCTGATTTTTAGTAGTTTTAGAACTTGAATTTTTTGATAAATACGTAATTAGTTTTGTTAAGTTGATCAGAGTGTTAGTTTTGTATTCTCTTCATATTGGAATATTTAGGTTTTTATTTGTGATAATTGGTTACCATAATTTCTCAAATATTATTTTTAAAAATTATTCACAGAAATCTCAATTTATATAAACACTTGGTGTATTAATATATTTTATGTATTAACGTATTTTTATTGTGACCTAAATTAAAACTGTTATAGGTATCAACGTAATGATGTTAATCATACTTGAACTTAGAATAACAGAAATAAAGGATTTAATGTATTTTATACGGTTATGAAAATCTCAACGAGTCAATTTTTTAAATATTTGTCGCTGAATTTTTAAGTTCTACTATTACTTATTGATTGTTAAATTAAAAACAGTAAAGTTCAATGCTACATACAGGTATAATTTTTGAAGCTTGATAAAATTTCCATGTCACCAAACAATTAACACATCCTTTCTGTTATTAACGAGTACCGAGGTGATTCACAGGTTCCACTTTTATTCTGTTTAACATCCTGTATAATATCCTATTGAGTCATCTATTACATATTAAATATTTGCGCGTGTAACTTACGATATGATTTAAGCTTTATAAGAGTTAAAGTTTTACAAAAATATTTTTTTTAAGTAAAACACTAGGAATTATTGAGAAAGGCTATATGAGTACAAAAATCTAGGTAAAAATAAATAGGTATTTATATAAATAGGCACAGTGGGTATGACTGTTACTAAGAATATTTCTATTGATAAAATTATATTTTCAAAGTTGTTACTTGAAAGAATCGTGAATGAAATTGAATTCCAAATTCGTTACTCACCCGCTTAGTTTAATATTTATTTTCTAGACGAAACAACTATTGAATGGTACACGTAAACGTTTTAACAAAAATATTGTTAAAAGGACTCAGCTGTGACAATATGAGCGTAATCAACGAAGTGACGGTTGACCGATAGCACTTCATTAGTCCTCTGTTCTTTCACCCTTCAATAGCCAAAATTGTATTCTTCATCACGTATATATAAATTGCCTTACAGCAACATCAAGACAAACATTTACAAGATAATCCTATTTATTAATCTCTTAACTATTATTATTGATATCTTATATTTTCTTTTGTATAACATATCGTAAATCAGAAAATCTTTTCAATATTGAAGTTTACAACCGCATCTTATAGTGTCAGCTTTTTTTTTTACTAAAACGTGCCTAATAAATATCATCGTTTTTATGTAAACAGTTAACATTTACGCAAGCTTCGACAAATTTTTATTATTAAAACAACAAATTATTTTCATATCAAAACACTTAACCATTCTTATCGTTTTTATATACCCAATCCCTTAAAATAACAATTTTTGTCGTTTTAAAACCACATGTGTGGGTTTACATACGTTTATCACAACCAGCTAATAATAATGTGTCACATACCTACTCGTCTAAGAGTTATGACCAAATAAGCATTTTATTTTTGAATCAAATCTTGTCTTAAATAAATTTAGAAGTGATAATATTTATATAACGATATTTTGAATTTGAATTAGGCGATAGGTAACATGAACAAGTTCTTATGACGTACGTATATAAGAATCAAAGCAAAAAATAACTATACAGTGCATGCTTACCTATTTTAAATAAAAATAAAAAAAAACACTTCAAAACACTTCAAAACACACTTATGAGAAATACATTCATAACACAGATAATTTAATAACATTAGACATTATTGACATAAAGACACAAACGTACAAAACTTTAAACAAAAATGTTCTAACAAATTTCAAAGCTTTCTTATATGAGTGGATATTCATATTTTCTTAGTTATTTTAAGAAAATTTTACACTTGGAAAGCTCTTATATATATATATAATATATTTATTTATTACCCTTATAACAAGTGTGGTGAGTGTCGTCTTAAGCGAAAGCTCGATTAAAAGAATGCGATGAAACGTTTAAGGGGAACGTTTTTCGTTTTGAATAGTATGGGTAGTATTTCCGGTGGTCGTCTGAAACGTGTGTGCCATTGCAAAGCGATGTCATTTCCGGTAGCTACGCTGCCCGGAATCACGACGCATAAACTCAGAGATATCCGGAGTCCCGGGACTACTTGCTGTGGACACGTGACTGAATGCCGCATACATGTGACTAGAATTCACTTAGTTCTGTCTTTTCTTTCACAAACCCTCATTTATTTCATTCTTTTTTTTTTTGCTCTTTTTTCCTTTGAACTTTCCACAAACAGTTAATTAAATATCGAATTTACCGCACAAATAATTTTCAAAACACCGACTAAAAATTCTTGGTAAAAATTTACAAACATTTGTTTTTCTCCAAGCCAATTTTAATACCATTCATTTTTTATTTTTAATTAAAATTATATCTTAAAAAGGTACAAAGTATTTATAGAAAGATAAACGCAGCTACAATATGTCTTGGATTCATAAAAATAAAGCGAGGATTTTCTCATTGATGTGCCACACCAAATGGGATGAAAACTAAACATTGTCGTACTTTCACAAACGAGGGAGGAACATTGAATTCGCGTATGCAACGGCTGAGGGTTGTAATGCTTGTGTATTTATTTAATCTTGTGAGACAATATTTATACAACTTTTTTCCGGATATAAAACGCTAATTTAATCTCATTTCTCAGCCCTCAAGGGTTGTTTTTAATGTCAAAAGAACGAGTGAATTACATAGGAGAAACACAAAGAATGTTGTCAAAGTGGAAGACTTGTTGCCTCTGCTAAAAAGATTAGGGAGGAAAAAACCTCCAAGAAAATATCACAACTACATAAATTTAGGGTTGTTACGCGTGTCAAACGACAAATCCTTGGACTTCCTAATGTGAGAAAAAAGAATGGGAAATGAGACGTTAAATTTAATGTTCAAAGATTTTATTAAAAAAGCACCCATATAGAAAAACATGAGAGAAATTGAATAGCTTATGAATAGTAATGTGTATAGATTTATAAAATTAACAAGTTACGGGAATGGTGGTGCAAAATCTTCTGTTCATACAAAATTAAACCCGTCTATTGAAATACAGTTAAAATGACTGGAAGGCACTTCCGTTTAATACTATAGGATAAAATCTGTCGTCACTCGTTTTATAATGTAAGATTTGTACGTCCTTTTAGATACTATACAGAAGACATTTTCATTCTGTACCCGGAGGGATGCCAAGATATTTCCGTAGATATGGGTACATAGAACAAACTCAAGTGAATCTTCTTCGTACATGTGTGTATTAATATTTGTCATTTAAACACGGGAACTTAATTAATTTTGTGACAGTTACTAATTGTTCCTTTATGCTTGAATTTCATCAGAACTATCAAAAGGCTTTATATGTATTCGGATTTTCTGCATCTTAAATATAAGTGAAGTGTTTACTTTGAAAATGATTCGATAGAGAAAAAAGTGTGCCTTAATTTTGTCTATAAAGGGATTTTGGAATGAATAAGATAATGAATGTGTGTATAGTAGCGATAAAGAGAAGGGGAAATAAATAACCACATATGACAAGAAATGCCTCACTCGAGTAAGATAAGAACGACTAAAAGAAAGTTGGGGAACATCGCTCATTCAACCCTCCGTTTTCTTTGAGCAATGGACCACAATTCACACTCTGTCCAAAGTCCGTAGGTAATCTAAACAGTTCTTACGTGTCTTGTAAATAAAGTACCATGATTTGAAAAGTAATGCAAGAATTCTAGCGACATTTAAATTTCACATTTTAACTACCTACTAATCTTTTTAGTAGAAATTACATTAACTTTTTTCTCTTTTTTTAAATGCTATTTTCATTATTTTTTTCAATAAACAAAAAAAAGGTAAGATGGTGTAGATACCACCTAAGTGTGTGTTACACTTCCTACGTCCATAAGGAGTACCGGTATCAAGATAACATTGTTCTATAAATAAAATGTATTTCAACCCAAAACAATTTTCAAGGAAAATATTCTTTATGTTCTACAGCTAGTGTTTGTCACTACAATAAACCGTAAACCGCGTTTTCTTTTTTCACGAAAATGAAAAAACCGCAATCGTCGTGGCTTTCAAAAAAAAAATCGATTTTTAGTTCAAAAGTATTTTTAGTAGGTATAGATAATTGTTAACTGTTTAACCTGGTTTCTCATCTCCCCGGCACATCATCGATTGAACAAGAACACGATGAAGATGGAAAACCAGAGTAACTCGATTTGAATTTAACTGAGTAATCAATATTGCGTGGTGCACTAGATATGTTGTTACAGAAATTTTTACTCCCTAAATTATTATCAATAGCAGCATTATTAAGAATATTTAAATTACTTGAGCTAGAGTTTGTACTTTGCAGAAATACTGGTAAACGTACTGAAAAATTGGGGAGATTATAATATGGAACGTTATTCTGTATAAAATCAACACCAAAATATAGTGAAAGAGCTTTCAGCGCTTTTAGTTTTTTTATACAAAAATTCGGTGAAGATTCTCCGATAAACAATTAAATATTTAAGTTTTTCTAAAATTTAATAAATTTAATAAAACAAAAAACATTTTTTAAGTTCCACTATCCACAAACTCAATGTTTTAAAATTTTTTAACCGTACAGCTAAAAATTAGGAGGGAACACTATTTCCAACTTTAAAAGTAAATTATCCCAGAAACTATTGACTTACCTATGTGGGCTGGTGAGAATCAGAATGGTGTAAGTCAGTCAATTAAAAATAAAAGTTAAATTTAATTTTAAGTTAAGTCAATATTTATGATAACAATACATAATTCTGTTAAAAAGACTGGTGTAAGTAATTAGTCCATCCAGTGTTTTTTTTAGTATGTAGGGATTTTTCTACAATGAATTTAATAAATCCTTAAAAATCTCAAATTGAGGAAAAGTTGACTTAGGTACACCATTCTGATTTTAAACCAGCTTATATAGAAAAAAATTCAATTTATTTAAAAAAAGAGAGCTGTAATTAGTGGTACCTAGATGTAGGGAACAGATCTTAGAGAGGTGCAATCTCAGTAGTTGCTAAATTATAATCCATTGTTTTGGAAAACATTTAGGATTACCACGTAAATTTTATATCAACTAATGTGAAGATAAAAAGCGTTAAAAATGAGTTTATGAACATTCAAGTGTAAATTATGAAAAAATTAAATTAAATTTGTTCAAACATGTTATATATGGAACTTATAGTTTTACCTAGTTAAATTTATATTCAAATTATATTTTTATTATATTTGGTACTAACAATTTTCAAGATACCTGATGAAGTCGGAATAACACCGACAAAACGTAAAAAGAAAATAAATTGTTAAAATAAAAAACTGGTCTTTTCACCTGATAATTGCTTAAAAAAACTTATACTCCTAATATATTATTATTAAATTAAGATACGTTCTTATTTAAAATTTTGACTTTATCATGAAACTCGAATTTAAGAATCTTAATAGTTCAATTATGAATTCGACGAGTTCTGTCAGGACGCTATCATAAGCTTTATCTAAATTTTGTTAGAGTAAATCCAGTTTTAAAAAGTTATTTGGAGCTTTAGAGTACTTACTTGAGAATTTATTATAATACAATTTTATTACAAATTTTTTAACTTACAGTAAGTTACAGATTAGAGTACATTATTGTCAGATGTACTGAGTTCCCATAACCATCAGTTTGTACATTTGAAGTATTTAGAATAACTTGAATTATGTAGTTGAAGCTTTTCAAACAGTTTGGAACACATTTTTATGCATCAAAACCCAAATGTAGAGCTTATTTGAAGTAAAAATTTTCTCAGGCGTCAAATTCAGAATTTAAAATCTAAATTCTGTTCAATGCATTTCATTTCAAATTCAAATCCCTAGAGTAGAATATTTGTTGTTTGACTAAAATTTTTAGTAATTGATTTTTAATTTTCAATTATGTTAGGTACATTATTATTACTGTGAGCTAACTTTTACTGCATTTTTCATTGTTAAATTCATTTACTTAAATACAAGTAGTCTGTATAAAACTTGAAATTTTTAAATTTCCTCAATAAAATATCACTCCCTTTCTGGGCAAACCTCGTAAATACAAAATCGTAATTTTTGAAAAATTATTAAAAACTGTTATTGTTATCTAATATAGATACCATACTTGAATAATAACAGGTTCTTGAATCAGACAACGTAGATATTAGGAAAATAAAAAAAAAGATCTATAAGGAAATTTCTATTATCATTTTAAATATTTAAAGTTGTTGTACGCTAAATTGGAGTACTCCAGCTAATGTTTTCTACTAAAAATCTTAATTTCGCAAAACATGTAGTTATACGAGATTAACCCAGAAAATGCATATTAAGATAAAATTGTCCTCTCTTATTTATGTATGAAATTAAAGTAAATGTAGCAATGAGGTAAATGTGAAAAAGTAACAGAAAATATTTCCCTAGATACCCTATTATTCGGTTTGTGACATTTTCATAAACACCTCAGCAGTTAAGTAGAAGCTATTATAGCATCTATTTGAATGCAAGACACGTGAAGCTTTTTTGGCTTTATAGCCATTTCACGAACATGTCGCTCAGTCACGTGGCTAATGTTCACGACGACATTCATAAAATGACATTAAAACGAATCCTAATGGTCTGCGAAATGTTTCCTCTGTGTTTATAATATGAAAATATATTCAAATCTAAATCAATCTGGTATATTTCAATAATATTGCGTCGTTTAAAACACCCATTTATTTTTAGGATTTTGATTCATTTGATTTTCAAGAGCAAGTCATCTCTCCACTTGTGTCATTTGAATAAGATCTGTGACGCTTAAAATAATTTTTTCGAATTTCAAGTGGAAATATGTTAAAAAATATCTTTGAAGTGCGTCTATGTATTTTTAAATAAGTCGATCAGGCTAGTTTTTGTCAATTTTCTGTGACCTCGGAATTGCTGATGATTAAATTTTAATAATACATCGTCTTCGGTTTAATTCTTCGGCACTTGTCTTTTCATTTTCAAAGGACTATCAAATTATTGCCGGCCGAAACCACAAGTTTGCCAACCCTGTGAACAGAACGGTCTCTAGTGGCTACTTTTGTTTGAAGTTATGACATATTCGCTCGAGTACTAGCCGCGAGACTTTACTCATAAATCCTAGAATTGTATTAGGTGAATACCGCACGTATTATCAAACTAAAACCCTAACAATTTTCTAAATTAATTTCAAAATTATCCTCAAATTCAACACGAAATATACTATCTCATTTTATAAAATATGATTCGTATATTTTTCAATTTTTTATCAAGAAAATATAGAAAGTTAAGAAATTTAAAAAATGCAGACACCTCCTCGAAAATGTAATTACCTTATTTATTTGATGAATAATTAAAAAGTAAGAAAACAATAAATACTTAGGTATATTGTTTAAAATGCAAACGTGGCACGACAGTAGCATTCGAAAGATTTATTACCCCGTTAAAACTTTGCATAAACCTTGAATACAAACGACAACCTTCGGTCTCTTTGTACTTATAGTTGCTTTAGCAATGACTGTGCGGTTGTTCCGTAATCTAATTGGAAATTAGGTACCTAATTTATTTATTATTGAATATAAATCGTCCACGAGCCAAGTAATTAAAGCTTCAAAGCTTTCCATCCCTTCACTAAACATTCGTCTAGTTAGCTATGAACTACTTGAATTGCGCAAGACACCTGCATTAAAAGCAGGAGGAAGACGCATTGCTTCTTTAGACTCATAAATGAAAGGATCTGTATCATTCCTTATGGCACATCTTTCATTCCTTTGCACGATACAAATTATGTAGGAAGAGAAATGACCTGAAGCTTATGCTTTACGGGAACGGAAATATTTAGTTTAGATAAGGAAGCAATTGAAAGTAATTACATATATTTGTCAGCGATGAAGGGATGGAATCGAGGTAATTTAAATATTTCTTTTTCTTATAACATTTTATTGCGTGTTAAAGAGAAGACAACAGGGGTCGAGATCTTTTGTTTTGGGGAAAAATATTACAACACAGAATGTTTGTAATTGCAATGAGTGAATGATCAATGACATGTGGCCAATGGGCAGTTAAATTTAAACAGGATGGTCGTTTCCCAGGACACCACTCTCCGTTGACAGGGCTTTCCATCAAGTGCCTGTATCGCTTCTAACGCTTTATTACTAGTGTTACAAATACAGCCTTCAAGCCAACGACTAATCGTTAAGCCATGGGTGTCGTATACATCTGCTACAACTTAATTTTTTCTACCATCGCTACGTACAACTAGAAATAAATTTCGCTAATATCGCGAAAAAATTCTTTTTACATTATTTTTTTTTCCAAATTACCATTTACGCTTTAATATTTTATAATATCAAAAATGTGGATTAAGATGTGGAAAACACGCCAATGGAGAGTTGAGGACACCAAGACATAAAACTCATCGGTTTGCCAATGTGCTCGAGTGAGACACCGATAATGAAAGCTTTAACGAGAAAGCTATGCCATTACCATTTGTCAAGTGACCCAATGAATTCTTCAGTCGTATTTCGTTGACCACTTCGTGTTTTGTACGCCCATTATTGGTGTCAATATGCCTCCCGTTGCATGCAATTCTTGTTTATTGCTTCCGTTTAATCGTTTGCAATTTATTCTTCACAAAATCGTTTGAAAAACAAGAACGAAAGCTCTAGAAAACAACGAATATAACAATAAGTGCAAGTCTGTTATCGAGATTATTTCCAGGATAAAAAGAAAATCTTTCTTGACAAGTTTGCAATGTTATACCAAGATATTGGTTGTTATTCCATCAAACGTTATTATATTGCTCACTTTAACCCTTTCGTGGACCAAAAGGGTCAAACAATCTAATTAAAGTGATTGAGTGACAGTTGTTTCATTTGAAGTTATTGTTTAGACCTCCCCTACACTTAACACATCACGACAACCAACGAAAGGGTTATTTTAACCCTTTTTTCAAACAAAACGTTCAAGATTTTCTTAGAAATAATTATTATCAAAATATAAATTTTAAATAAGTAACATATATCTATTAAATTGAGGTGAAAATGTTAAAATAACTATATTAGCAAATATGATTACGCAGAAATTAAAGCCCTCTAGCTTTCACTAAGAAGCCACGTTATTTATATGTACTAAACGTAATATCCTTTGAAACATCAAGATGCTTTATCAATATAACTAAGTAGTTTTCAAGTACACCCAACATCACACACAAACATTAATAGGATTAAACTAAAGAAAATCACATTTAAATTAATTATTTTTGCTAGAAATATTTTTTTCTCTCGAAAAGATTTACGGTTTGTCTAATTGCGACAGTTGCTAGGGGCTCAATCAACTTTGACTAATGTGTCGTCAGAGGGGTTGTTTGGTGGTTTTTTTTACACAATTCTAAGTGTCTTTGAAGAGGCGACGCTTTAAACAATTACAAGATTTAATTAAAACTGTGCTCCCCGGTGCGAAAGCGCCATCTATCACTGAATGCCGCGTCACTCAACCAACAGGAGACGAGCCCCAGCTCCATTACTTTAAACATTTATTTACATTTTCTAACCATTTAGTAGGATGTCGAAATCTGACTCAGTCCGTAAATGATTTTAGTTATAAATGTTACCAGAACCTAATAAATCTACAACAAATATTTTCGTTGGAAAATTGATTAATTCGTATTTATTCAAGGTGATTTTAGGAAAAAAATAATAAAATCAATATAAAGCGTACACACCACCATAATCTCTTAAATCGAGAAAATATCGTAAATACGAATAAAACATGTGTAAATTTAACGTCGGTGCGTGGCTGGTAGACCATAATTCAACCATAGTCGTTACCATCACCATAAACAAGCGGGTGGCGATCCAGGTAACTCCTGGTCTGCAGTAGACCCCGTTTCTGAAAAACATCCTCTCGTATACCTACACCTACATTTCTCTGTATATGTATCACCCCTGACTCTTGGGGTGACATACGGCACTACTCTCGGGGGTGCCACACCGATCAAACTGATGGAATCTTTACTTGCACCACAATGTTCAACCGGGGGCAGATACACGTGATTGAGGATTACGGCTTTCCACAGAACGGTTAGAAACAAGTGTGGGTTAGAAGTAAAAATAGCGCAGTGTACTATAACTTATTTATATTTTCAAAAGAGACTTTCTATTTTCTAAAATATCAGTTTTTATAAAAATATTTTGATTCATAAAATAAAAAACAATAAACCAGTGCATCATCCCTTATACCGTACCAATAGATTGCTGCAGGCATCAAATATCGTTCTGATAATCGTTTGATATCGATTTCGTTTTACGATAAAATAACAGAAAGAATATGAACGGCACAAAAATGTCAAAATGTTTCCCAAACGTGATCGTAACATAACAGAAACTCTCTCCTGAATAATAAACCGAGTCGGGGGTATTTTTTATTCACTTGTAATGCGATATCAATATATTAACGTTTTATTTGACGCCGTATGTGTGTTGAAGAACGACATGAGGGGTTGTTACGATAATTGCCATCCCCAACGTGTCACATTTTATACCAATAAAAGGAAAGAGAACTTTTTATAAAAAAATATTTTAGACGCTACCTTATACTAGCGTAGTACTATGAGCATCTTATGCGAGGTAATTACAAGTAGGAAATCATTTTCTCGACATTGTCCTAGAGGGAATTCATCTTAAATATTTATTACTGAATGTAAAAGTTCTCGGCGAAAAACAGGAAAAGTACCACCGTATAAGAAGAAACCTAATTACAACAAGTGATCAAGTTGATGACAGAGTCATTAGGGGTTGTGTGACGACAGACGCGAAATACTCCCACAATCAGCCCTGTATATGAGAGTGTGTAAAAAGCATTCCGTAAAACATCCCCAATGTTTATTTCCTACTGACTAATCACGACAGATCGTCCACCATTTCGCCAGCACTATGTTTCAGTCGGAATGGTTTCGAGCGACAATTTATTTGACCCTTACTTAAATTATGTTTCCTTAACAATACCGCACGCTCATTTAGCCGAAATACGGAGAAAGATCGGGTTTAAAATATTACTCATTCAGATTAATTGCAATCATTCGTTATTTATGAGGGAAATTTCGTTTTATCCTGCGTACGTACTGGAAAATTTTTTCAGCAACTCTAAAGAAACTATTGATGGTTTATTAGCAATGTTTCGTTCTTATGCTGGTCTCTTCAAACTCAATTATTGACCCCTCGATGTCTGAAGTCTGAAGTGGTGCAAATAGACTGGGTGGCTAATATAAAGACGCAATGATGTCGCACCCCTAAATGAGCCATAAACGTGATCAATGACGAAGACTTCCAACTAATTTCACATTGTCTATTTCATTATCTACACATCTTTAACACCTTTTCTTTCGCAAGAATACTTTTTAGATATGAATTTTTTATGGTCTCCATAGAAATAAGATTAAGTTGAATTCATACGAAGATTTAAAAAAATCGTATCTAAGGTTAACGTGAAAGACATAAAAGGAAAGGATTAGTTTATCTCCATCCCCATTGTGGTGGCGCAACCACAATATTCTCCAACGTAACATTATGTAGTCAAAACTAACATAGAGCTGTGTTGTTGGCGGTACAAGTCCGGTATCCTAGAATGAGGAGACATGATGTGAGGGAAGGCTGAGAAAGGACCTCTGAAGGGGATGGTGAGGTCACGCCAAACAGTTGTAAATCTGCGGGTGAGTGGTGGTCAGTGACAGCTGCTGCCACCCCCAAGGAGCCGGCTACCGCCTCCGGCATGCAACACACGAGTGTCTTCAAGAATATTCCAATCCCTTGTCCTTTGTCTTACCACCAGCTACCATCACTTGTCTTGTCCACTCTTAATCGATACGTGCTTTTGTTGTATTAAGCTTTGATCTATGTGTCTATTTACTTCGTGCGTTTCTTTTTTCCCCAATTTTGTCCAATTCTAAATTATATAGACCGGAAAATTATTTTTTTTTCTTTTCTTAATATTTTTTCTAAGAATTAATGCCTAATCGAAAAATATTTATTACTTAAAGATTCTCTTACGAGTTAAAGCTTTGAACAGAAACGCCTGTAACTTATTACTCACTTTACTCTAATTTTAGTAGCTTGGTCCAGCAGAAAGCCTTGATTTAACATGATATTTATGAATAAGTATTTACAATTATAAATTTATTCTCTGATTTAACGATTAAGTAGTTTGCAATAATTACTTAAGTGCATTGCTGGAAGTTCAACTGAAAATCTAAAATGTAAAAATTACACTAACCTATAGCTCAAAGCAATTAACATACAGAACACATCGTCACTTGTAACTATTATACAATTGGTTGTATTTCAGAAAACACACAATTTTTCAAAGGAAACAAACACTATCAAATTGTACTTTAGGTACTTGCCGCAATTTTAAATAGTGCAACCGAAAAAATATATTTTTCTGATAAACCTATCGACATAATCTAATCCATTGTGTGAAGCTCAAATAGTTGGAGATAGTAATACAACAAAAAGATTTTTGATACTACCAACTGAAGTTAGCACAACAATATCTGTTAGAGATTATAAAAGAAGATATGTAACAAAAATATTCGGTAAATCTACACTCGCTAGCAACCAAATCAACTCAACCCCTAACTGCACATACATACTTTGATTTTACTAAAAGCATACGTGATACATATAAAAACAATAAACTGTTTGAAAGCTCGAAAATTAAGAAAATTAATTCCTCTTTTTTCTACATTTATATTCAAACACGATTAACTAAGGAAATAATGAATGGATATTGATAATAATGATACCTCGTTAAAGCTGAAATGTCGGTTTTTGAAATGGCATATTGTTTTTATGCATATCTTTTATACTTTTACGAAAAACAATGTATGCATGTGGAGTTAGAGATTGAGTCGATTTGGTCGCTCGCGAGTGTATATACGGTCTGTTCCAAATGAAAATAAAACCGTGCAGTTACGATACAAGTATAGTTCTTATAATACCTACATTTAAGGTAACTTTTGTATATTGCACATTATTTGAATCGTAAATGAACGATTCTATTTTCATCTGGAACAGGCCTAAAGTCAATCTAATTGTAGGACCCTCAACGGACTTCATAATTTTAACTTCTGCTTATTAAAACATATTTAATTCTGCGCTGAACAAAAAAACTCATAGGTACCAAAAAAAGTTCTTAGAATGAATAAAAATAAACATAAAAAACGTTTTATTACATAACGATTTTGAACAACTTATGAATTAAGGATATTGATTTTATTAAGCAAAAATTTTGCACGTATTTAATAGAGCATATAAAAAATTATAATATATATTTTTTTTTTATTTTAAATGTAATGCTAGTTTAGAAAATATCATTTTCTCCTTTTAAGGTTTTAAGTCAGAAAGTATTTTTTACAGTAAAATGAGACAACAATAGAGATCTCATATATTAGATGAATGAGAAAATATCAACAGAACGGAGTTAAATTCGTAAACGTTTCAATATTGCGTTGCTTGTATGGTGAATGGAGTGTCGTACTTTCTTTAAGGGCGACGTTTTTCTTATTTCTAACTACAAACATGCATATGATCAAACATTCGCTAATTGCCTTTTTATATCATATAACAAAGACTTAAAAACTCAAAAGTTAAATATTAACAATTGTTTGTTTACTTAATTAAATACTTTAATTTAATTTTATTTAATACTTTTAGTACACCTTATTATTTCTAAAAGTTAAAAAAAACTAAGGAAGCTTTACTCTTTACTAATTGTTAAGCAATTGTAGTAGTTAAATTCATAACCAAATTTATACAAGTAGGTATTTCATGCTTGTTTATGTAGTAATATAGCAATTTATTGTCTTAAGAGCAACTAATTGCATTAATTTTAGTTAATATAGACTTGAATGTGAAAATACAGTTTTTAATATACAAATATATGTATGAAAAATTGTATGAGTAAAAATATAAAAATATGCAAACGTAATAATTGAAATATCAATGTCTGCATGTTTTTGTACCCTTACAATTCCGTAAAGAAAAGTGCATCTGCAATAACTTTCAAGTAAAGCCATAAATCTCTTTCAACTTCATTTGAAAATGAAATAGGACATATATAGGCAATAGGTAATGCTCTGCATTTTATAAATCAAATTATACGTTGAACGTCTCAGCTGGATATTAATTTAATATAACCAAATAGCGGGAGTGAGATCTACAATAAGGTGGAAAGAGTGACCAAAAGAGAGACGAAAGGAAAAAAATCTATACGCTTGCAAATTAAATAATTGCGTGATGTTCGACATCGTTTAGTTACAGTTATCTTCATATCTTACTTTATGGTGTGACTCTGAAAATGAAATCTTTGAAATAATAATTATGGCTTGGGAAAATGTCGGCTGTTCTTTTAATAAAAAAGAAAAAGACGCACCGTGCTCGAAATGAAGATGAAAAATATGCACGACGGTTTAATATTTTTAAGGAAAGAAAAAAAAAATACGTGACGAATTTTGATTGAAGCAAACTCGATCGTAAAGTGCATCGTATTTTAAATATCTAATTAAATTTGTGGTTATTAAAATTTAACTATCACAACATAAGCGTTCCAAATGAAAGCTGTACAAAGTTCTTCAATTTTCTTATTCGCGTGTCGCTTACAGTAGCGTAACGTAACATACTTGAAATTAACCTAAAATTTGTTGACTTGACAAACTTTTAAACTTAATTATCACGAGCGAATTTCAAATAGGTTACCCTGAATGTTTTTACACGAAAACACGAAATCATAACAATAATAATAATAATATTTCGTTACGTGAGCCGCACACACCTGAGCCACGGTTGGAGTCAACTTTAAACTGACATTAAAAGTAAGTTATATGCTCCTACGTCTTCTTGGTATTACTTTATATCTTCACCTCACTTCATGAGAACTTTCCGCAACAGCCACAAATCAGATGAGACATAATTTAATATTTTCCCTATTATTTTATAACACATATTTTTTAAATATATTTTATGTCCCCTTTCGTACGAGAAAGTAATGAAAATATATAATTATTCATTTACGATTGATTGATATGGGGGTTTCAAATAATTTACACGATCAGTTGTATGATAAAGTGTTTTAGGGAAATTGATAAAATATTTAATATAGTTGTGAACGGAAGGACGATGCTAAACAATTTGATAAATAGCTACTTTTCAATGTCATGTGCCCTATGAGCGAATTTCTAATATTTGCGAAGGCCTCATATATCTGTCGCCTCATCGTGGCTCCTTCAACCCCTAAGACTTGAGCGTCTCATGAATGATAAAATAGGTCTCTCTCGATCTAAACGTGTATATGTGTTCGTCATCTTGCTTTTACCCACCGCAGCAACGTCACGGTTCAATGAATAAATTATTTGGCAAACCTAGAATCCAGGATGAATGTTGCCTAACTGAAACATATTTCCAACGTATCTTCCATAAGTTTTCATATTTTCTAAAAAAAAAGAAGAACAAATCGAAGAAATTCCATTTGCCTGTTAAAGTACATAAAGTACTTATAGAGTAGTTTATAAGTCTTATTATGGAGGTGTATCTAAGACAGGGGTTGAAACACCCAAGTTACAATAATACGTCAGAACTGGCTACGTCTCACGGGGATAATAACAGTGGATGTGCATTTGCCGTCAAATGTCGTAAATGTCTCTCACACATCAACAATGCCCATTAAGTTCCGGTTGACTTAGCCCACCCTTGTCCACCCACACTATCCTTCCATCATATGTACACGTACACATACTTCGTCATTTCGCACAAACATTACAAGGGTGGTTTAAATGGACACATTCCAGCACTTTCGTAATGTTTTATATTTCGGACGAAAATAATTGGTTTAGCGTAATTAAACCGAATGGAAATACATTTGTTTCTTATTCTGTTTCTGTTAAGGAGATTTTTTTTAGAAATTAATAACCAGAAATTATCTCGAATGTCACGTTTCCAGTTCACGACGAGGACAATTGATTTGATTCGAAATAGCTAACATCTCTGACGGGTGAGAGAAAATCTTTAGCTCACCGGAATTGTATACATTCCTCGCCACATCATCATGTCAAAATGTTCTCATCTAATCTAGTGGAAAATTTCATCCTTCGTCTCACTGAAAATCCATTAGAGTTCAACGAAGATTTTTGTAAGAATTCCGTTTATTTGTGTTTCTGTATTTTAAATTGGCATTTCCCAAATAAATATTATTTCGTTTTACTATTACCTTTTTAAAGAATTCCGAACAACCCCTTTTTGTAATATTTTTTACCTCTTATCTAAAACATATAAAACAGTGGTAAGTCGTGTCATTGATGTTATCTTAAACAGCATGAAAAGATGAGGGGTCCTACTATTAACACCATTGTCGGGATAAAACCGGGGGCAACAACAGCAACGACAAGCTTTCGGAATTTGTCAAGGTGTCAACATGAAATATGACCACATTATTCCAATCGTCCATTTAAATTAATTATCTCCCAAAGCCGATCAATCGAGGAGATTGAATTATTTGGTCGACTAGCGGCTAATCAACGAAAGAGCATCTCATGGACAAATTGGCCAATCATTTTTTATTCAGATTTTTGATCAGATAATAAATTGTATATAATATGTGTGACTATGTGAGAAAGGCACATAGTTTTTAAATGACTCCAAATTATTTTCTTTGGAAAAATTTTATGGCGTTTTTTCTTCTTTTTTCAGATTTGTGGTTTGACAATACAAACACTTGTATGTCTGTGGATTCGTTCAAGACAAAAACATTGAGTGATTTTTCTTCAGGACCACCCTGATGTAACACCAAGTGTCACCGCAAGCCACCAGTGATTTCAACCGCCGCATATTTAGATAATTTTATAACTGGTCAAAAGCCAATTTCGGCACAATGTCATTTTTGATAGCAAAAAATCAGATATGCATAAAGAAACTTTTAATTTTTAATTTATTAACATTATCTATGATATGTACTGAGATTGTAGACGTAGAAATAGCAAAGTTCAAATGATAAAAATTAATTTATCATTATATAAGAATTTTATTTTATTGTTAGCTGCAGTTGGTATTATGATTTTCAAATTTACTCAAAATAGTTTGGTTTTTAAAAGATTGAAGATAATGTGTAAAATAATTAATTTAACTTCTAAAAATATTAAATTGCAAAAAAATCTAAATATTTTTGTTTTAATTTCATTTCTGAGTTAGGTATAGGTACTGAAATATACTGTAGGTAGGTATATCAGGGATTTTTATTCCTATTACTCTTTGCAATACTATAGATATACCTATAGTACCCATATCTTGATTTTTTGGGTTGAATTTTTTTAGAGATTTTTTTAAAGAACTTGGATAATACTCTAGATGTGATTGCAAACATCGATAATGAAGACACCACTGACCTAAATTCGAGCTTCGTTTTATCTCCCTGGGCCATAAGGGTTGCTGTAAGAGGGGTCGTTATATCCCTCTATTATTTGCTTGTACAGTTATGTTATTGTAAGTAAAGAAAAAATCAATACACGAATTTAAAAAAAAAAACGAGTTAAAAATAAAATAAGAAATTTTCTTTTGTGAAAGAATCGTTCGTATTTCATGTATGAATGTCTGAAATTATCATCTAAATAAGAAAGAAAATGGAAGAGTTTTTCCCATATTGTGTATATGGGAGAATTTGAGGGTCTTGTAAGATGGTTTGAGATACGGTGTGTATGGTCGATATGGGACTGAAAGGTCGGTCAAATGGACTAGTGACGGAGCAACCCCGATGTGATTTCGTGTTGATAAATGACCGGCCGTAATTCATCACGGCTGTGCTCCCGAGACATTGATCCGAACCGGGAGACTGCGTTCCTCAATTCCCCGCTACATTCAACCATCCAACCGTGCCACTATCTCAACACCACCAACAACATATTCCCAACAACAGAAACACGAAACTCGTTTTTATCGTCTCCGCGGTTTTCCAACGCAAAAAATACAGAAAATCACCAATGGATTTCCATCAGCATTTCATATTGGATTATAAAAATTTTAGTACAATTTTTCAACCAATCGAATCATTTTTGTTCGGTTTCAGTATATGGATATTACTTGCTTAATAACCTATTACTATAAAACCAATTTGTACCTATAAACATAGGTACTTGTAAGCTATAAACGACATAAATTAAAGTTTTATGTTTGAAAATTTATAATTAATTAAAATACTAAGATACTTACTTCTTAACTACTTATTTTATTGTATTTAAAAACATTTTTCTGTGATTATAATGCTTTAATTTCAATTCCTGTTATGCAAATGCAAAAGTATATATACAATAACATTATCTAGTATTTTTTTTTGTTTTTGAATTTTTAATATGTCTTGAAGAAAAGAAAGAGTTTTGTACAAATTTTTATATATTAACAGTATATTTATGGATACCAATAAAAATTCATAATTCATAATTTTTACATATCGTAAATTTGAATTTCGATAGTTTTATACACAATGCACAAGCCGTTAATTAATATACTACAAGTAAATCACCTGGTTCGTTCCAGTTAACATTTTTTGTACGTTAACGTGGCGATTAGAGAACTTGTATGTTATTACTTTGTGACGTATGCCTACCTTTTGATTAGTTTTGGATATTTTTAACCAATACCTGCTCAAGACCAAGTATTGGTATTATCGGTTGCAACAGAAAATAACAAGCTCATATTGTAAATAACCTCATCCATCCAGAAAACATCAAAAAATATGTGGAACGTCATTTTGCCCTTCATTTCAGTTCATGTAATCTAGTGTATATCAATAAACAGACAAGTGCAAGAATACCTCGCGCAGGGAGGGCTCTGTACAAAACTGAATACTTAACAGTGAATAAATTAATGAAACTTTATCTTCTATTTCATAGATTCCGTTTGAATTCTAATACATTTTTGTTCAAGCTTTTATATATAAGTATTAAGGACGTAACTAATAACTCTTTATATTATATTTATGTTTATGTGTAATCTACTTGTTTAAGTTTCAACCACTATCATCAATTCATTGCGCATTATTTTTAAAAATTGATCAAACATTAAATTTGCTTAAAACTCAAGGACAGCTAAACTGCTCAGATGAAAACAATATAGTGAGTTTATAACTAACATTTTCCATTCACTGTCATCGTAAAACATCCCTTGTGCATATTTGTCATAGAAAAAAGAACACTTAAAATGTATCCAGTAAGTATTCGTAAAATACATAACAATGGATTTTGCACAGAATATTGGTTGAAAATTAGTGGAACTTATTTACATGTTTGAACCAGGTGTAATGGTGTTCTGAAGCTTGAAGTTCTTGAATAGCTGTATTAAAGCTTTTTAAATAATTCGTAATGTATAGACATTATTACTGAACGAAAAATTGTCGAGATAAATTTCTTGAAAATTCAGAAAAACTGGATATTATTTAAAAAAATGAAAAATAAAAACTGGCATAAACAAATCTTTAATTCACATAATTTTAAATTTCCTAAATCATAAGAACAAAATATCGTTTCTTAATCTTAGAACCAAAATTAAAAATTCAATTTTTTATAATTAATTAAAATGATCTAATATAAGTGCCTTTTTATTTTGTCTATCTGATTTTTTATTAATCTGTGAACGTAAAGCGAACAAAGTTTTTAGAGAAATAAATTATTTTGTATTATTTATAACATTTTACTTTGCCGCTGAATGAAATATGTAAAGTAAACATGCACGAGACGCACAAGAGGAAGAGAGAACCAAAACCAAATTGCGGGTCTGATGGAATTAGGGCTTGAACATTTAGCTATATTTAAAAAAAAATCATATCACCTTATAGTTTAAAAGATTTGATTCCGACTTGGACGACCCTGTGAAATTGAAAAAGTCGGACAATTTATAAATGGCTTTATTTACACAATTAGAGTCGTATTTCAGGATTGTTATAATGAGCTTTTTATACGTTCAATAACTCGTCACCATCGGGTGGCCCGCGGCGTTTATTCTGGGCCCTGATCGTTTATAATTGATAACGAGCAGCGCCCCACGATAGGGGGCCCCGCTGTTCCACCTGGGCCGCGCACAACTCCCGAACACATTGTGAACGAAACGGCTATAAATGACTTAAAACCACAAAACACAAGAAGAAACTATTAAAAATCATTGAATTTCTTTATTTCTTCAATAATTTTTAGTCACATCATATTATACATATATTGTAACGCATTACCTGTTTTTTTTTTTTTAATTAGGTACGTCATCACGATTACCATTCATCTAAAGCCAATCATTTGAAGTATGCTCTTTGAAAAATCTCATAAGTCCAATTGCAATTTAAAGCCAGAAAGATTAAACAAAAATATACCTCCATTCAACCATTAAGAAATAAAGCTTGTCTAAAACAGGGGTCATATCAACCGAAAAAGTAGGCGTATTTAATATAACATCAACATAAAATTTAAGAGAATCTTTTGACATGAGAGAGAAATTTTGAGGGATCAAATGGACGTCGAAATAAATTCAATAGAAAACTCGTCGAAGGCGACTCTGCTTGGAAAAAGTACGTTCACTTTTATGTTCTTTGCCTTCCACCAAATACACTATATTTAATGGCTAATTTCACTCAGTGACCTTAGAGAAGAAAGACGCCTCCCTTTTAACTTGATGATCGTTTTGGATGGATATATCATATACCCTCGGATTGAAGTTCTAAGGTGACCGCGACGTAGCGGTCACCTCAGTCATCTCAACCTATAAGACAATTTTCCATTCGATTGCATTTGAAGAGGAATTTAAAAGGACAAACGTCCTCGTCTTCTTTACGCCATTTACCTTTAATTTTTTTTTCTTTGATAAAAAAAGCCACCAAACCCAAAACATACCTTTGCATTAAAACGAATATAGAGGGCTGAATAGTTGTTGTTGTTTTTATTATTGCTAACCACCGCGGGGGACTTCGCCCCATTCTTTGTTTTAATCTACTTTGTAGCATCATAACGACGACATTGATTTATCGGACACCCGCCTGAACATAATGAATTAATGACCAAACATGCCGTGGATACCAATATAGCATATTGAATGATCTTTCGTCTTGCACAACAGTCATCTAGCCCCTATTTACCACCCTACATGTAACTTTCTACAAATACTTCAATCTCACTTCTCATATAAACATATAAAGCATATAAAGTTTGTGCTTATAATCGAATTTCTAAAATAATTTTTCTAAAAGTGAAACTTGTTACCTTCAGTGTTCCCATTGTTCAAATTTTCATAGTCTCCAAATCAAAAACATTCAGAAAGCTCTTTACAATCGTAAATAGATAGTCTGTTTTCATATAACCTCATATTAAAAATACGAAAAACATCCCTTTTTACGTTTCTGTGTGGCGTTTTGTTGGAAAAGAGGGATACGCAGCTCCCACTAATGGATCACTTGCAATTTTCGGATGTTTGAATGCGTGCATACATTGAACAAATATAAAATGTGCACATACATATATATTTATCCCATTGAAAATTGAAATTGACCATCCCTTAAAATCTTCACCCCCAGACCATTCCATCGCAGTATCATGAATTGAAGCCAACGAAATACAAAAAGAGCCGCATTGAGGTCCACCTCTGAAATGTTTTTGCAAATAATTAGGATGTTTTTATTTTTTGTATTTTTGGTTCGGTGAACTCATCTGCCCCGGTTTGATCTTTTCAACTCGTTTTATTTTAATTACAATGTTGACGTTTAATTATGTTAATGGATATAAATTTTTCCCCAAACCGGATTTTTGCGTTTCGATATTTTAGTCGGTGCAGAAAAAAAATCTTCATTTTCATTATATAGAGTATAGTCTTGTGTGACTATTTTTAAATTTTCCTTTTTAAACACGATTTAGTAGGTAAAAAAGAATTAAGTACATGTCCTTTCTCGATTATGATCGGGGTAATAAAACGATTTAAAAATATGTTTAATAAAGGCTTATTCTGTCAGCGTGATTATTTTCGTGACGATGTCAATATGTGAAAAACTTCCGTCCAATAAGGGAAATTGTTTAATTTCCGGTCTGCGTGGTACACAAAATGCGCGCTTTTTACCTTTATATACACCAAACCTATACCTACCTGACTGATGATGATGATGATGGTGCCCTTCACATTGCGTGCTTCTTTTTCCTAAAGCTCTTATGCGCCCTCATTAACAAGAAACTATTTCCATCAAATAATGAGAAAACGTTATATGATTAACATTTAAGATAAACCCGGCCGCGCCAATTGATTAACGTTAAGCTTTCTCGTGATTAAAATCTGAAAACGAAATTACTCATTCGATTCGATTACGCAAAAGAAAAATTTCGTCTCTAATTTCGCTGGCGTCATTGTTGTTACATTAACGACCGAAATCGATCCTTGTAACATTTGTTGTTTAGACGAATATTGCGATATATTAATTATTTTCTTGTTGCCTGAGTTCGAAGTGTCATTAGTTCTATATGGGGGATGGTGGGTGTAGGTTGAACGATGATGCTTGTCGTTTTGTTCGTGTTGTTAGTAAAACAACCCCCGGCCTTATTTTGATGGATAACGAATGGCACTGGAAGTGTCGTGTTGGAAACACGCGCAACTTAACCAATCACCCGAAAAATTCTCTCTTGTTTTTGATACTTTTCCAGCCCCGGGAAAAATGATTAAAAGCTTTACACACACCTTTAAACTATCTAACAAACGCAAATATTGAGCTATCGTTATCTATATTGAAAATAAAATAGGATCTCATCTTTCTTATATATATTATAAAATGTTAAAAGATTTTTATTAAGTATGAAAATTAGTCTTGCTTTTGTACTGGGTCTGTCGAATGGCGCTGACGTTGTCACGATTGACTAAACTTTCGACTAAATTACGCTCAGCTTAGATTGACAGCTGTCCGGAGGGATGGAAAGAGACCGGGTGTGAACATGAAAAATCATTGTTGATGTTATGACATTGTATTACGTGATGTATGGAAAATTCTATTACATTTACTCGACGTTTCAAAGACAACAAAATATGAGTGTTTAATAAAAGCTCATTCATCAGAATTAGTGGAGAGCTTGATTTTTTTTCAAACCTAACTCACCATAGAATGTAATCATTTTATTTCCTTCTCAATCGTTTTGATACAAATCAAAAATACGTTAAATAATTAAAGATCGCTTCGAACAGTGACTCGGTGATGAGAGATTTCCAAAAAAAAAAATCACGTAAAAGTTACTTAACTAGTTCTTGTACGAAATTTGTAAATTAACATGTCAGCTTATCAAAAACGGAGCCATCAATCATCTGAGTTCAAATGAGACATTTGGATATTATTATCAAACACATTTGGCATCCCGAACGTGCAAAAAACTCAACGATCAGATGAGATCGCGTTAAAAATTTTTCGGTGAAAAAAATTTCACCACAAATCTGTCTAAAATGTGCAAAAATCATGCTCGTTCCAGTTATTTATTTATTTCATGATTATTTCCCCCTGCTCCCACTTATAACAGTTGTGAGTTTTGTCTTGTGCAAGAAGTAAGATTTCATCTCGTCTTTTTTAAGTTGAGATCATTTGTAGAAATGATGGATTAATCTTTAATGTCTTTGGCGATTAACATTAATCGTAAATCAAATGATACAATGATTTATTTGAAAAAAATTCAAATTTTTTCGTGTAATTTCTTCTTATTGCAATAATTATACAATGTGCATGCCTTTACTGCAACAATTTATGCATTTGTTACGATGATGTGTCTAATTAGATCACATTTACATGCCATGAACTTCTTCTATATATACATTTTAATATTGCTTTCAAATAATAATAGAGGATCTCTGGCCGTTAGTAATTATTAGTCATTTTGAAAATTGTATGAAAATTGTTAGGTGTTTGTTATTTTCTTATTTTCTTGCTCAAACGAAACGAAGCATCTAATATTAAAAAAATTGCAATAATATAGATGAAACCAAAGCAGTGCAACAGATATTGCAGTACTAATAGATATACTTATTTTATATTTAAAAAACTCGAGATATCATTACTTACAAATGAATATTTAATTTTCAATATAATCATATTCATTGGTTAAAATTATTTTTTAAACCTCCATTCAACTTATAAAAGATATATAGCACTTTATGATTTGGAAACTTCACTCAAATTTTTAAGAAAATTGAGATGAATTTACCAAAGTTAATTTCCAAAATATAGGGTCTAATAATGTATGTTTATAATAATATATTTTTAAGTTGGATAATTTCTTATAATTATAAAATAATACGTAAGTACTTATACGTACGATATATACTTCAAAAACTAAAAATTAAAGTAATTAATGTATAAATTTTCCCTAAACCTTTCAAGTCATTGAAAAAATGAATAATAATTAATTTTATGCAATCGCCACAGCGTCATTATATTAATTAAAACGAAAAAAAAAACTAATTGTAGACACTTGAAAACGATCATAAAAACTTTAAGTTTAAGTGAATGGTGTGCGTAAATGAACGAAGTGATTGATTTATTTATAAACTTCTAGCCAATAAGGGCACTTGTATTATATTATCGTACTTTTAGTAAACTTTTTTCTTTAACGTTTAAGAAAAATTCAGCTTTTCAACATTCAAGGGTATCTTATCTTCTTATGATACTATGATTCTTTACAATTTTTTCCTTCGGCTTAAAAGTTTTGCATATTATGTGGAAGTACCTATATATGTGAATTCCAAAGTTAACGTCATTATGTTGTAAAATTTTGCTACTTCCTGACACGATTTCTCAACTTTTGAAATTATTCTTTTGACCACATGCGGTCGTTTTTTCAAGACCTTTGTTATGACCTTTACTTTTAAATTAGGTGTAAACGATTCATAGGCAAATCATTAACATATTTATGTCTTATTAGTTGTATGAACATTCCTATTTCATACACATATCAAATTAGATAAGATTAAGATTTTATGACTTAAAAAATTAGCTTTCATTTGAATTTCATTAAATGGACGACGGGTGTCTGAACAATCTTGTTTTTCATTTCATATCATCAGTGTCTTCGTTAAAATTTGCATAGAAAAAGCGTACTAGAAAGTCCCACATTGATGTTTGTAATATCTTAGGGATTTAGGAGGAAGAGTGGTTTCAAGTTTATTTGTACATTTCACAATTGACGTAATTACAAATCAGCAGCAGCCGCTTTGGAATAACGTGAATATTTGATACCACTAAAAACATAATTGTGTTGTGAAGAATCTACATAAGGCGAATGAAACGATCGCAATCGATGGACAGGTCCAATCCTTGGTCAAGCCGAGGCTCGAACACGCGATCTTGTAATCAGAACCGCAAGTCACGACTCAGATTCCACCCATTTGCAGCACACAGATGGACATTACGATTTTCCTACAATAATCACATAGGCACACAATGCCACACACAAGTAAAATTCTTGTACATTTCTCAAAGCCTTGAAAAAAAAATAACACGAAGAAAAATTCATAAATTTATAGAGCGTACATGTGACGATTTGCTTTGAATTTTTCTTAATGGCAAACAGGGTAAAAAAGAAATATATCAGTGAAGACAATGGAAAGTTGTGAAAGAAACGCAGTTGAATTCCGGTGACGAGCTGCCGCGGTTCCGGCCAGCGCCAGTTCCGGTTCACGTGTCTTACATTATGTCCAAGCGTCAGCATTTCGTCCGCTCTAGCGAAGACAATATTCAATAGCGTAGACGTATTATTTATGAAACGTGTTAAATAAAGATGGTCTCTCATAATTCGAACGAGACCGGACAATTACGGCGATGTGCATGAAGCACACGTTCCACTTCTTCTAAGCTGGACATCGAGATCTAGCGTTTCGATAACGCTGTGTGATTTACATGTTGGCAATTGTAAATTATTGTTGCACTAACTGTAAACAATCGCAATTCAAAACCTCACCTAATTAATTGCAAACTGAAACTTTGATGATAATAGGAAAATCTGTTGATTTAGCGTATGCAGGTAATAGCCTTAACTTATTACACACCTCTTAAAAATATAAAGATTTTTCGATAAATCTAACAATTTTTTGGGTCCCAATTCATCCCTATCTAATTCTGTTTATTTTTCCGAACATTTTTCTTCAGATACACCTGTCTAGTTGATGAGTCAAACTGCTGAAAAGGGCCTCGCAGGAACCTCCACCCCTAAAAGTCAAACTTCTAACCAGTACCCATACAAAGTTTGGCGACAGGGCCATTAATGGCCCATTGCTTAGCCAGAGATGCTAGTTGTTGGCCTAACATTGGCAACTGTTAACGGCCCAACTACGGTTGCCGGCTGGATGATAACCCCGGGCCGCTAATGGCAGTCGACTATCGGCCGACTGCAGTAAAAGTTACCGGGCCGTTAATGGCGATTAACAATCGGCCGACTGAAGCAAAGGTTACAGGGCCGTTAATAGAAACCAACAATCGGCCGACTGCAGTAAAAATTACTGGACCGTTAATGGCAAATATTATAAATTAATAAAACTACTTAAATACTGAAAAAAATGATATAAAATCAGCTCAACGATTATTATGATACAATCATTTATTCACTTTATAATACATACAATCTTAGTAAAAAATCAGACAAAATCAATAATTAATACAAAAGTAGAATTTTAAACCTGGCGTACATAACACGCACTCTAAAATTAAAAGGGAATTTTTGGTGGTTTATAATGAAGATCCTCTTTTTTATCGCTCATTCTCACGGTCCACCCAACCAGAAAGCCATCGGGCTAATTTACCAGTGAAATTTTTAGATTCCTCTGCATCCTCAAACTTCTCAGTTACAACATCTAGAATATGCAAAATCAATTATAAATAAAATTGTTTTTAAGACACAATATTTGTGAGTGAAGGAGTTAGAACTAAAATAGTATAAGAGGTGAAAAAAGGAGATTTATTTTCATAAGGGTATGAAAAAAAATTTTATCTGTAAAACCATTCTTAGGATGAGAAAAAATTCTCTAGAAAAATAACTAAATGACTCACCTGCATAATAGAGAATTTCTACTAGATATTTATCCCAATTTTCATTTGCATCGCTTAAGTCTGCAGCAAACTTATCAACTTTAGGATACTCATCAGCCGGTGGATATTTACAAAGTAAAATGCCATTTTCTTCTATAAGAATCCACTTGGATGGAATTAGATCAATGGTTTTTGTATCGTCAACATTTTCTAAAAAATCAACGACTGCGTAGAGTTTCTACCATAAAATCCTTCCATCTGTAACATTAAATTTAACTATTAATATTTTTTTATTTGATTATTTCACACTATGAGAAAACTATTAGATTATCAGGTAAATAAATATAAATTATCTATAGTTTAATTTGAGAGAATATATTATTATTCAATTATTAAATAGAACTACTTACTTTAGTCAGAGACTTTAATAGACTGGTTATCAACAGGCGATATAGTAATAGACGAACTAAGTATTCTGAAATACAATAATACACTTTAAACACTACCATGCGACTGTATTGTGTTAATGACAATTTCTGTGTTAACGAAACGAATCCTCTTGCCCCTGTTCACCCGTTAAAAGTATAATAATTTACCGCCAGATAGCACTTAAAAGAAGGATATATTCATACTTTGCGTTCATTGGTTAATTTTGTAACACATTTGGAAAGTATTTATATGGTGCGAATATTTGAAAATAATTCACGCAATTGCAGTGAAAAAAAAAATGCATTTAAAATTTATGTTTCAAATAGATTTATTTTGTTCATATTCATTATTAATTTATAATTTAAATGTTCATGGGATTGTGAATGAATATAGCATATTAGTTAATGTTCAATGATTTTTATTAAATTGTCATATTACGTTTCGTCCTTTTCAGCACATTATTTAAAAAAAAAAAAAAACGCTTGATCCATTATCAATTATTTTTCTTTTTACACAACTTATTTTATATAATATTAAAACATATTACACCCTAAACATAAGTCAAATATAATAGACTCAAAGTGACGTATAACTCAGGGTGACTTAGGGCCCCCTCAGGGTACTTAGGGTTTATAGTAAGGCATCTAACTTTTAATTATTTGCGCATGAGCAAAAAATTATTAAGCCAGGCTTCGGCCTATTGTTGGCCGACAAACGAATATTGAATGATGATCGAATAGACGGCGACCGGCAATTAACCAGATATGGCCCATTAACAAATTCCCATTAATAGGCCGAGCGTTGATAGCCAGACATCGGCCGAGAAACGGGGCTTTTGTCATTAACGGCGACTTTGTATGGGTATCACATTCATTAATCAGACTATTTGATTCGGTATTTACTCAGATAGGTGTCATTTGGAACTTTGGTGTTTATTCTAACGAATAAAATCAAATTCAAATAACTTTGATAGCTCAAACTCTTTTCCCCAAAAAGTCAAACAACGGATAAATCAAACACCCCCTTAGATAATTCGAAGTCTTGTGAATCCAACTATAATTAAGTCTAACAGTTTTTATGGTTCTTTGGATTCGACTTATCGAGAGTTCACTGTATGACCCAAAATAAATTATATTTTAAATTTGACAAGAGTTTGTCGCTTTAAACGTAATTCCGCCTTTAGCTATATAAATTCATTATTCACGATTCGATGGTTACAATTCTTTCGAGATTCGCCGACTATTGGTTATTAATAATAATTTATTATCTTAATAGGTTTTTAATATTATTGCGTATAAAAATTATTAAGCAAAATTATAGTTGGCATTAATAACATAAATGATTATTATCTTAGTATACAAAAAGATGAACGATTCAACCAAGAAAGTTTTTTTTTATATCTACTACGAGTTAAAAAATTAATTAAGTGGGTATCGACATTTAAAATATTATCCCTAAGATATTACAAAATAAAAAGAAAATCAGGCATAAATTAATATTATTATATCTCCTTTAACAATCGAAAGAAATTTTAAATTTGCTTTTTAAGATACAAGCTGTCTAGTAGAAGATATCAAACATTATCTTTTAAATAGCGTGAGCTTAAAGTCTCGTATCGAAGAAATCGAGTTGTCAATTAGTTTCCTATCTTTACGAAATTGTCTTTAGTTATGAATGAATGTCTTGCTGTTGTGATAACTTTGGCATTATCTTTACCAAGACAAAAAACTCATTCTTATTTCCAGGTTAAAATTAAGTGTTTGGCTGGTAAAATTTAAATTACTTTAATTAACGTAAATTAAAAACGTTCATAAAAATGGGTGCAACTATTTTTGCTTGATTTGGTGCTTCCAAAAAAATGTATACAATTGACAGTAGATACCGAATGACAATGTGGGACTATAGATACATCTTAAAAAATATTTCATCGTTATATAGTCAAGAAAAAAAACTTATTAAAATGCAGATATTTCTGCAGAAAGTTGTTGTTATTATTTAAAAAAAACAGTGACAGAACAGGGCTTTTCAAAATAGCCAACACCCTAAAAAGTCGGTGCATACAAAATATTTCAACATCTATCAGATATTTGATTAAAAGCTATTAGCTTTGTTCACGGGTCTTATTCTGAATCGATTATAAATCAGTTCAAGAGAGATTTAGGATTATCGTCAAGCGCATGCACGCTTATGAACCGATTCAGGATTTTTTTTCCGCGAACGACTTTAGAATTGCTCCGAACTAGACAAGGATTAACGAGAACTCACGAAAGTTGTTAATTGAATTGAACGTTGACAGTGGTTGACAGCGAAACTGGACTTTGAACTAGCCATGATTTATCAAACTGTACATGAGTAAGAAAATCAAATTTTTCGTCCTAAAAAAAATCCGATAAATTTTTTCTAGGCACCTGAATTATGAAAGCTTCTTTTTTATTTAATTTCAAAAAATGAGGTCCCATATATTTTTAATTCATAACAGTTGGTATTCCTTAGAATAATGAATTTTTATTATTCTTTTTTTCAATCAAAGAAAACTCCTCATTACTTCTTATCATCCAAACTATAAACTTCAAATATGTTATTCGTAGCATAACTTTATATAGTTTAAAACTAACAAAGCGAAGAAAGTAATAAAAACAAACTAACACACAAAACATGAAATGATCTTATTTTGAAAGTGGTCTGAATCTATTTTAAGAACAGCCCTTAATATATGCTGTGTTAAAGAGTACTTAGGTATAATAGAGAAATTATAAAAGTACTTATAAAAGAGAATGATAGAAAATTTAGAATTTTAATTAATTATTTTATATTTCCTAATTAAATTTTTGTTGTATTGAGGATTTTTTAAATAAAAATTTTGCCAAGTGTATTTAATTCTACCATTCAGATGAGTTGTCTTGTAATGAACTAAGATTGCTTTCAAAATAAATTACTCGTATATATGGACGAAATGTACTATAAATTAATTTTGATGAGCTTGTTTATTAGCACAGTGATAAGATTATCATTATTTGCATCAACAATGCTCGGTTTTATTCCCATAATCAGTATATCTCTATTTTTAAATTATTATAAAAAAATAACTTAAGTGTTTTGACTAATTATTATCATTAGTATATTTTATATAATCTACACTAATTTAGGTACCTTTGTAATAAAAGCAAAATAATTTCAGTTATTATTTTATGAACTTTTTTGAGTCCAAAAATAATTTTATAAAATTTATTTGACACAATTGTTAATACGTACTTACCAGATTTGTCATTTCATAGATTAAAAGTTTTTTTTAGTCGCATAATCCCGAAGATCCTTAGCGATTATTGCTTTTGTATTATGTTTCATCCAATAGTTTTGGGATTGGAGGATTTCTTTAATTGGCTTCAAAAGTGATAAATTGTTGAAAGAAAGAAAGAAATTCCCTTTTACAATTTTAAACGCTGTAGTGCAGAATACAGAACGATTGCATGGGAGACTGTTAAGAGATCACCACAGTTCTGGGGGCAGATTTCTCCAGTAAATGTGCATGGGAGAAAATTATATGGCCTATTCTAAGTTTAGTGACTATCACTTGGTCTCGTTTATGTTTTGGTTGGGGCGCAACTTCCCAGGTGTTCTTGCGTACATTCTATTTAGTTTGTTGTGAGGTTTATTCTGTGCTCCATTTTTCTTCCACGTGTTGCCTTACCAGTCTCCGTTCGAAGTTGGTATACTGTTTGTAAGGTTCGTCCCATTTGATACTGCTAGTTTAGCATTTTCCTCTGCTATTTTATTGCCAAGTATATCTTGATGGGATGGAATCCAGGCAATAGAAATGTCCAAGGAGTTGGGCATCCCGATTAGTTCCTCCTGACAGTGTTTTACTAGCTCATCTGTGTTGTGGGAAATCAGTAATGAGTCAGGTTGATTTAGAGTCTGTCCAAATGAAAGCTTTTGTCAAATTTAGCTGTTTAATAAGAGAAAGACTTATCAATAGAGCATACACCTCTCAGGAGAAGGGCAAAAAACTAGGTAGAAGCCTATGGTTATACAGTACTATACTAGTAGTATACTAGAAGTATACTTGTATAAATTATAACTGATAAAAAGGAATCCTGAAATTTCTGTCCTAATTAAAGAACACTGGCATTTTTATTAATTGCCAAAGCATCAAACTAAATCATCTTCAAAATATCAAAAACATCTAATATTAACTCATCCAATCAAAAATCACCACAGTGCTAACGATATAATACAATTGAAGGATTTAAAAATATGCTTATGGCTGTAATGTTTTTTTTTTACGGCAATCAGATAACTAGTCTTTTCTATTTTGCTATAGACAAAAAATTTCTAAGGCATCAATGTTCAAATTGGATTTTCTTATTTTCAAAGTATATAATTTCTATTTTATTGATATATCAAGACATATTTTATTAAATTTGACGTGTAAAGATTATGTGATTTGTTACTTTCTTAAACATTTTATTTTTTTTAACCACATCTTTGAAATCCACCAAAAAAATAATATTTTTTTAAGAAATTCATTTTTTAACGATCGATAAAAATCAAATCACACCATCTGTTAAATTTCAAATCCAATTTTTATATTTCTACAATAAAAGAATTTCAATATTAAAAAAAAATAAATGATCTGGATACCTATCATAATCGTTTCACCAAATCTTATCCAAATACATAATGTGTGTCTTTCTCGATCAGTAAAATGCCATTACAAAGAATTTCACAACAATAGATAATGAAATATGAAATAACTTGTGTCTTATTTCTTATGATCACAGTTTATATTGTTATGACGTAATTACGACACACGTACACATAAATATTTGTGGTATTGTTCGTCTAAATTTATTTTGAGGAGGTGGATCCGAAAGTAAACAGTTGGACGAAACGCCTGAATAAAAATGATTTATGTGTGATTGTGTCTTTATCATTAGCACCTGTATATATGACCCGGCGTTTGATTGTTCCTATACACACAAATGCCAGAGTTGCCTTCTCAAAATGACATCAAATGAAAATTACTTTGATTGCTTCTTAATAAACTATCTATCTTTAAAAAAATGTATTTAGATGATTAAGATTTATAAAAATAATATTTCCTGTATCTATGAATATGTAGTCTATAAACTATAAAGTAAATACATACAAATACCTATAAAATTTTATAGATTTCTACAAAAAAGATATCGAAATGATCTTTTGAATTCTCACAATTTCCCATTTGAAACAACTATAGGCATGTTGAGATATGTGCTGATATAATAATACCCTCTAATCATATAGTGTACACAACTAGTGAATAAGGTTTTATTATGATTATTATTTGAGTTAAGTGTGAAGTTGTTGATACCCATAGTGTAATTGCGATGGAAATTGTACTTGTGTCTCTTGTATCGTGCATTATTATTGCCAGATTTGTATTTACATTCGTACGACGACTGTAAGACTAACCATTATTTATGCATATGATACGATATTCGCTTGCCAATTTACAATATAAGGTATGTCAATGGGAATTGTATTGTAGTTAACGTCTCAGGTGATTGCAATCGATTGATGTGTGTATAAGAAATATGTATGGCTTTATCCACTTTATCTATAATAAGAAGTATCTGAAGATATGTATCCATATAAATGTATTTGAAATATTCGAATTAGTTAAATTACATAGCTTGAAGCAAATAAAAACAATTTAAAATTTTCTTAGTTCGAAAAAAATAACAATATTAGGTATCCTGTATACCTAGATACTATATGAATAACGATTAATTTAAATGTCTATGATATAATATTATTTAAAAATTTGAACTAAAAAGACTAAATTCGGTTGTGATATAAAAAAAACTAAAATTAGTGACGTGTTTGACAAGATCGTTGCCCTAAACGCCAGTGGTCTTAGAGTTGAATCCTAATTAAAGCCCAAGATTTTGTCATGCGTTTTGGGATTTGCTGGTCACTAATAACTACTACCACTACTACTACTAATAACCAGCAGTTGATGCGACCCTACAAAAAAAAATAGACAATATTAATGCTAAGCCCGGCAGTATAAATTTCAAAATATCAACCACCTCATCAATTCCATTAACTCCTATGAGACCTATTCGGAAGAAGGCTTTAAACTCTACACAAAAACAATGTTTTTAATTAGGTACATCAGTGAACATTCGTCTATGAAAGCATTGGAGTTATACAGTACCTCCTCAAAAACCAAATAGATATTATTTCATCGAAAATACAGTTAGCTACGGCGTAAAAGTTGTGCCTTCTAAACGTAAAAAGTTCTTACCACCGAAGCCACCACTAGTAGCGCAAATATTCTCTCATAACATTTTAATTGCATAATGAGTTGATTTTATGAGTTCTTATTCCTAAACAGAGCCATAGCGGGGATGGTGTGAGCGATACCCTAGCATCAGGTGCAGAATGATACAAATGCCTAATGGTAACGGCGCCTCACGAAAAAAGTGGCGGACAATAAAGATGTCGTTTTCATCTTGATTTTTTTAAAATGTTATCTTAGTGCTATATAAGGTTTGCTCCATACGTTGATGCCAAACACTGTTCCAAAAGACAAAGAGCAAGGCACATTGACCAAGAGACAAGAGTGAGTGAAGAAATGTTTCAACTTACAGCCGCTTGACCGCTTTAGGCTGAGAGTCGAGTTTTGTACGTACGTTTTCGTAACAATCGCGTATTTCGACACTGATTTGGAGGTGTTTAAACACTAGGTAACAGGTTTGTCAACTCGAGGGAACTTTTCCCTTTATGTTCTTCACTCCCTCTTGTCTCTTGGTCAATGTGCCTTGCTCTTTGTCTTTCGTAGCAGTGTTTGAACATCATCAGATTGACAAGAGGAACAAACCTATAATATCACGTTTTAGCTCTGGATGTGAACATTAGATTTGAGTGAAGCATGAGTTCAACAAGATATCTTTAAGCTGTGAAATGGATCATAGTATATAACCTACATACATTTTGATTACTTACAAGGGAAGTATAACGAAAGTCACAGTTGCAATTTTAGAAAAAAAATATTCGTTTGCAAAATCTGCTCTTTAGTTTCAAAAATTATTTCCATATCAACGTCTACCACAACATCATCGTTAGATGTTTGTATATATGTAGTATTTTATTCGTATATAAGGAACGTTGTTACAAATATTATCTTCTAAGCTTATCGACCCATGAACGTTTAGGAAATTTTTAATAAAGAATAAAGAAATGTTTCTTGAAAAACGCATGGATTGTACTATAAAATACTCCATGACTATGGTCATTTCAAAAGGAATCTAAACATTATCAACCCATATTTTTAGATACATTTTTTCTATATATATATATTTGGATTCGCCATATTTTTAAAAAATTGAGCAATGGGTAATGCGTTTTCAAAAATTGAATATAATCTAAAGCTCTTTGATTGATGAACGGAGATAATTTAGAATTAATACCACTGGCGTATGAAATAGCAATTTAAAAGTTATTTTAACTTTAATAATAATAATGCTTAAATATAGCATAAAATAACGAATTGAAGACAACACTAAACTTTACCATAACATTTATCTACGAGTACTTAATATGTGTGATAGTTGTTACACGATTTAATTTCAGCAACTCGTTAAAGATTTATAATTTTCTTTTACAGATCAGCACATTATACATTCACCCACAATAAATGTGTTACAATCTACGATCCAATCAAAATTCCATTGTCGCGTCAAAATCGACTTAAACCAAAAGTCTAAACAACAACAATAATATCAGTAATTGCCTCCAGTCAGACTGAAAATGATTATGAAGAATAAACGAAACGACGCACCTCGACCAACCCACTTTTTAAAACAATTTGCAAGTGGCTGGAACTCTATTTTCTTATGAAATGGTATAAATAGTGTCGTTTATGTTCCAGAAGAGTGAGACGCCCTCCCCCACACTAGATGTTACATAAATGGTGAAGATGGTGCGTAGGTGGTTTTGGGTATAACAATCTAGGCGTAAATTCAATATCATTAGAGTCGGACCCGACAAGAAGAAAGCTACGAGGCAGAGGCGATAATCGCGAAGACGACAAAGATGACCTCTACACAGATCCACTTGTGTCTGTCCCAAGAAAATGTAATTGTTGGAACAAGTTGTGTGCAGCACATTCATCCACTGCCGGCAGCAACTCACGCACGGTCACCTTTTGACCCACGAACACTCCGCCCCTGCACTTGGGTCTCTCGATCCTCATTGTGTCCAGAGCACTTGGACCGCACGACTTTCATATCAGAACATACATTACCTGAAGTCCTCATGGCAAGTGGAATTTTAATGTTGATAAATACAGGTTTGACGACGAAAATTGATCGATTTAAAAATATTTTGTAGAAATGATGACCGGCTCAAAATATCCATTGTCAGATTCCAAACAGGATGTTTTTTTGGAACTTTAAAGCCGCTTTAACATTTAAGATCATATCACGGCTGTCTAAATACAGAAAATTCAACAAATTACTGTAATCTACTGATTGTAGGAAAATCTAGGATTCAACAGGAGTTGAACCGAGCACCGCTGATGACGTAATCGATCTAACAGCAACGCAACTAACAATAAGTAGAGATAATTTTTTCTTACCCATCTTTTCAAAATTCTAATATTTATATCAATAGCATCATTTAATACGGTTTCCTCATCAGCTGTTAACATATACGCTCATACATATCTTACTTTCAACGTCACTTATGTTAATTATTACTAGATCAGAGTCCACGCCATTTCTACCTCACTCGTTTTCTCCACTCTTCTCTCTCGTCGGATGTGAACTTTATAATATTTTAAGTATATTTTATATATTAAACATACACCACGATACCATAGGACAGAAAAAAATTATAATTATATATTTTTTAACACAGTATCGTCAATTTCTGCCAATTTATTTTTTCATGGTAAATTTTTTTCTATCGGATCTTTTTTTCTTAAGAACATGTAGTAAACTTTAACTTCTGGGGTATGATTTCTTTTAGTTATATCTTGGTTCAGAATTATTCTCAACAATCAACCTCTTCTTCAGAATTATGTTCTTTATTACTGTTGAATTTTCTGATAATTTTCATTAAAATCTGAAAATAGTTTTAGTTTTCGGGAGTAATCTTAAGGACTAAATAAATGTTAATCTGCACGGAAAAAAATGTGTTGTAGATTTAACAACATTCCTTGTTAATTTTACAACATTAACTAGTATTATATAGAATGACAACACGTGTGGTAACGTTTACCAGTTAAGTGTAATTAAAAAACTGTAGTATTATTTACAACACAAGCTAGTAAAAATGACTCCATGATAATATAATAATATAGTTGATTTTTGACACTTGCATTTAGTTGTCAAAATTATTGGTTATGTTGCATGCGCCGCATGCGCACCATTAAAAATCTTAAAAATATAATTATAGAAAAAGGTAAAGATGGCTCTGATGTTTTTTTTCTTGGTCGTTTTACAAGGTTTTACAACATAATGGAGTAAATTGTACATTGTATACAGTACTATATACACCAAAAATGGTAACGATTACAAATTTGTTAAAATTCGTGACGTAACAGAAACGCCACTCAGCAGTTGTAATAGCTACATATTATTTTTACTACACTATGGTAGTAAACAATACTATACGTTAGAGCTGAATACAACACAGTGTGTTATCTGCTGTTATATTTGTAGTTATAGTGAAAACAAAGTGCAGTAAAAATATTACTAGTTTAGTGTTGTAAATTTTACACCACTATTTTTTTCCGTGTGCATATACTCCTTTTAATTTACGAAGAAAAACTTTGTACCCTTTTAAACGAATTGCAAGCACGAAGAGATGTGAAGTTTAGCATAAATGAAGTTTTATAGAGTAGTAGGTACCTCTACAGAACGACAAAATTTATTTTTTATTATTTTAATTATAAAATCGTTAAATAAAGTAAAAAAACGTAAAAGCAATACTGCTGCTATCGTTGTGTAGAGATTTGATGATAGAGACTTCAAGATCTCGACAAAAGAAAACAATAAGAAAGAATTCAGTTTTTCGAGTTTATCCGCTTAGTTGTCAAAATAAATATCGTATTTTAAAAGTTGCATCGAATGCATTAAATATGAACTAATGTTGACTTAATAAATATGTTAATTATACTGCCATTTAGTGCTGTTATTATAATTGTTAGTGGCACGGACGGCATGGATATTGAAAGTATGTATCTACTAATATAGTTGGGTCAAAACCAACAGGACATCATGGCAATATTTTTATTTAATTTACAAAGCACAAGCAAACTATTTACAATTTTTATATTGTGCAATTTTGATGAAATATGGAATAGTTTTTTTAAAGATTCAACGGGGATCAACCCTTCAGTACCACTGACGCATATGTAACGGAGATCAACTGCTCTAACTCCTATGCCAATAAGTGAACTAGCTATAGTTTTGATCCGTACACAAATAGAAAATCTCAAGGAAATTAAAAAAAATGGTTTATCTAAGGCTCAAGCTATATATCGTTTTCTTGTCACCGTATTTTAAATTTTCCCATTACTGTATTTACAGGTAGAAAACGCGCACTTCTAATATTTCGGAATTCTTTTCTATATACTGAGCTATACACATAACATGTATATATAATGCTTATGTACCTTATGCATATACTATATAGCTTACTTTTGTATAACTCGCAGGTTCATATTTTCTCAAAATTTAACTTTTGTGTATACATCGAAAAATACGGTAGTAGAAATTAATGCATAATGATGTATCTATAGCTTTGTTCCACTTGTCCATTTGATGATGTTCAAACACGTCCATCAAATGATAAAGAGGAAAACACATTGACCAAGAGACAAGAGTGAGTGAAGAACATAATGCGGCAAGTCCCAATTAGTTGACAAACCAGTTATGCAGTGTTTAAACACCTCCAAATTCGTGTCGATTTACGCGATAGTCACAAAAAAGTACGTACATAGATCGAATCTCGGCCTAAAACGGTCAAGCGGCTGTCAGCTGAAAGATTTCTTTACTCACTCTTGTCTCTTGGTCAATGTGCCTTGCTCTTTGTCTTGCGTGGACGTGTTTGACTTCAACGTGTGGAACAAACCTTATAAGTACATATTTGTACACGCTCGTAGCTATGGTGTAGTAAAGCAAAAAATTGGAAAAAAATTGTAATTACAGAAGTAATTCTCTGAAAAAAGAATCTCACTTGTACATTAAAACTTTAAATTTTATTGAGTTATAGTCGAATTTTAACTATTAACAACCACTGGTTTCTATATATTGAAAAAAGTATGTATAAAAATGATTTTTATTTAATTTAATTATTATTGAATTTTAAATACTTATGTAATTAAATTATGATTCTTTGTTTCAAAAATTTAAAAATTCAAAATTGATATAATTTTACTTACGATTTAATTTCGTTAAAGTATTATTGATGGTGAGCAGAAGTATAGTTGACAAGCTTTTAAAAATATATGCAAAGCTTTCAACGGATAGTAGATTCAAAATAATAATCTCACAACATTAAATTATAAACAAATGTTACAATTTTTGTACAAGAATGAATAAAATATTAAAATTAAAATGGATAGGGAATTAAATGAAACAAAGTGGTGGGTAATATAATATCTTTAATAAAAGAAAATATGTTGGTGGAAAACATAGCTTAGGCCATCAATAAACGTCTGTTATTTGTCGTCTTTAGACGGCAAAAATTTATCACAAGTAAAATGAAACGACAGTGATTGCACGTTAACTGTTATCTTAAGTAGCAATTAAGTGACAATTGACGAGAGGGAGTTAATTCACAAAAGGAGCCACCCTAACCCTAAGATTGGAATTCAACCTCGAACAGGGACAGCTGTCCATCAAACGTCCGCTTGGGTAGATAATTCGCAATCCTCAATCGATTTATACCAGATAATTATACTGATTTTCTCACAAGAAAATATTTCGATAAGTACCTAGTTATATTTTATTTGGTTTTCTGATAGAAGCGAAATTACAGAACTGTAAAATTCATGAGGCATAGCACAGACCAAGTTTTTTAATGTTGAGCACGACAACTCCCTGTGGATATAAGGGAAACGTAATGTGTCCTTTAGCCTGTTCAACATTTCCTGGCGTGACATTAATATCAAATATAACCCCAAGTTAAAACACATTGTGGACTTTTCTAGAGACATTTTAAAAGCATATTAGGTACATTCTTAAAAATTATGAATGCTACTTTTGAATTATAAACCATTCTGTTAATTAGCTCTACAGTTTTAATTGGTTTATTTTATACAAGTTAAACATCGCCATAATCGTTTTTTGAAATTTAAAATAAAATATGATTTAAAAATTCTATTTTAAGTTGATATACGAGTAAGACCTCGAATAATGTTAGATTTGATAAATCATCAAATAATTCATAGCTGATTCTTATTTTCGTTAAAAAATATTATTTTTTGTAATTTTATGTATTAATTTAATAAATTCTTAAGTACCGACCTCTAGAATAAGAGAATAATATGAGAATAAGAGAGGCGTAACGCAACAATTACATGTTTATACTATAATGATTCACTTTTTGACTTGATTTTAAGCTACTCGACTTATTTATTACTTGAAACCAAGTAAAACTTAAGTCAAATGTTAATATTTAAATAAAAGGTAAGTAAGTGAAGCATTGGCTTTACAAATTATCCAACTTTTCAACTTATACACTATAATCTTGATGTAAGGTTCCCATTATCAATTGTTTATAGCTAGGTATATGTTTATATATAAGTAAAAACGTTCATACTTACAGATTTTAATTTTGACATTGCTTTTGTTAATTGTTACTATATAAAAGTCCGCTCCTTCTCTCTCAAGCTTGTTTTCTCATCTATTCTTTCTCGGCGTATGTGAACTTTATAGTACTATTATTGTATACTACTAATTATTTTATTTAATAAACATAAACCGCGATATCCTCGGACAGAATCAAAATTATTATTATATTATTACGATTTACATTAGCTTTGTCGATTGATATAAAGTTTTTCGCACTGAAATTTTTTTATCTTATATTATCATATTTCCATAAGAACCTATGCCAACATGTTAAAATTAACATCGTGGCTATGATTTCTTTTAGTGATATCTTGGTTTAGAATCATCTTTAACCTTTAAAAACTCAGGATTATGTTTTTAACGATATTATATCGATTTTTATTAATCTTCTTTCAATTTTTATGAAAATCATGAAAATAGGTTTAATTATTTTGGTCACAACTTTAAGAGTAAATATGCCTTATCTTACACATTGTATTAACTATTAAGTATACTCTATAGATAGTAAAATGACAATGTATTAACTATTAACTAGAAAATATATGGTTTTCGATTTGTTTTTTTTTTTCAATAAATGCTGTAAATGTTACTTAAATTATTTTAAATAGTTCAAATTATATAATTTGAAACATTTATGACCTTTTATATTAATTTAAATAAAAATCTGTTGAGTGAACAAATCTTCATAAGAACACATGTTAAAATACAGATTTTTTTATATTTTTATAACTTTTAAACAGTATTGTCAATCATTTTAAAGTTCTAACAGTAGATTTAGAATTAACTAGGTAACTGTAAGAGACATTCCAGTACCTACTTAATTTTTTTTTTGCTTGCCATCATTTTGATTTACCTACTCCTGAATTGTTGTTTCTTATAATACAGGTAGGTAGTCATTTAATCATCAATTGAAATATTATGTTATTTATATTTATAGGCCACAAAATAAAAAAGTGATATAGTTTAGACCTATATAGGTAGTATAAGTTAGTAGTATAGTATAGGTAGTACAAATTAACTATGTTCTTAACATAATAATTAATTACCTATGCAGAGGACGACGCGGGTATCAGCTAGTTGTTAATAAAATATGATCCAAAAGATCTATTTAAATTGATATAAAATCTTGAATAATGTTTGATTTGATAGGTAGGTATTATATAGCCAACAATTTCAGAGTTCTTAATTTACGTTAAAAATGTGAAAGCTTCAGCTTGATGTAAAACGAATTTAATAAATTCTGATTAACTTGGATGTGAGAATTAGGAAGAAGTAACGAGATACATATCATCTATACTAATATATAAAATTGAAGAGTTTGTTTGTTTGATTGTTTGATTGTTTGGTTAAACGCGCTAGTCTCAGGAACTACTGGTTCGAATTGAAAAATTCTTTTCAACATCACTCTACGACTAATAGCAGCAGAGCATCAATGGAAAATGTTGCAAAAACCAGGAAAATTTTTTCCTTTTGAGAGCGTTTGTTGTCTGCCCTGCGTAAATGGTTAAAGTTACGCAAAAACCATGCATAGCAAAATTGTTCCTCTTAAAAAGTTCTAAAAAAAAGTCCGCGACGACATATATCTATCTTTTAAGGTTGGCCCTCTATAACCTTTTTAATGGTTATTAAAGTTGTTTCAAAAATAATTCATTATTAGCAAAATTGTTTTTAGAAACATATTATTAATTCTTACCCAAATAAATACGGTTTTTAATGAAATTTGGTATGATGATAAATGACAATCTGAGTCATTAAAAAGAATACTTTTTATAACGGGAAAATGTCTCATTTATCCGGGAAATTGAAAAACGGGTTGGAACAAAAATTATGCATAAACTATACATTTTTATTTGCAAATGAATATTTGTGATATTTAAGTATGATGATAGCTAAATATGTGAATCATTATCTACAATACGTTTTATTTCGGAAAAATTTCTCATTTCAACGGGAAAATAGAAAAACTGGTTTAAAGAAAAATCATGCTGAAACTAAACGTTTTTAGCTGATTATAATAGAGTTTATTAATAATTATAACTCATAATGTCCTCATGGCAAAAAATAATTTTCTTATCCTACAGTCTAATTTTTATGCAGGAAAAATGTGCGGTTCTCGTAGGATAGATATGTTTTTATTTTTCACAGAGCAAAAGATTACCATAATTTCTTATAATGAAATGGTTAATTGAAAGTCAGAGAATAAATATATGCTACATTTTATGTCAGATTATAGCACGGTTCCCGTAGGATAGGATAAGAATGGTATCCTTCAGGAACTGAGTATTTAAAAGTTCATGGATAAGCGTTTTAAGGAATTTTCCTCAAGAAAGATTGGTCTACCCTTTATCCAGGAAAAATGTACAGGCCCGTGGGCTAGATACGTTTTTATTTTTCATAAGGCAAAATATCGACATAAATGTACTCTTGTATGTACAATGTACAATTGTATCTTACAGGAACCGTGTATTTAATAGAAGTTTCGTTAGTACGTGAAATAGAGTTCTAGCGTATTATCCTCAAGAAGGCCTGATCTCTTTTTTATCCAGGAAAAATGTACTACTCCCGTGGGATAGATATGTTTCTGTTTGTCATAGAGCAAAAGATTGACATGATTTTTTGCAATAGGGTAGTTGAAAGTTCAGAGAAAAATATAGATTATTAATTTGTATGTTAGAATAATGCACGATTCTCAAAAGATAGCATAACAATTGTACTTATCCTACAGGAATCGTGTTTTTAAAAAAGCTTTCCATAAATTTCGTGAAATAGCGTTTTAACACAATCATTACAAAAAACTTAATTACACTTAAATTACTATTTAAATTACTATTGAAAAATTTGAACTTGGTGAAAAACTCAGTTAAATATATAATACATTCAACATTTTCGAATTGTATTGCTATACTTAAGGAATACAAGTATAGGAATTTTATAATATTCATAAAAAACGTATAGAACCAATAAGATAGCTCTTCTAGATAGCTATATAGAATATCTTCCTGGAAAAAAAAGATCTAGAAATATCTATCTGTGTTTTTTTGTTGATGGGATGAAAGTTTCCATTATTCAATCAGTATAATTTAGAAACGCTCAACGAAGCGGGCGGGGGCCAGCTAGTATGTTTATATAAAGGTTCTTTTAACGCATCTTTTTAATGACATGCAAAATATGCCGAAATTGTCGCATGGCTAAGTTTTACAAACAGTGTTGCAGTAGACGTGGTAAATCAGTTGAAAGGAGATGGAATGTTAGCTTGTAATGAAATGTGAATAATGTCATTCCTTTCTATGGGGAGACAAAAAAGGCCTTGTGCTGTGATAATATTTACTATATGTTTGATAAAAGTGTATTTGGTGTGGGATGTAATTGCAAGAGATTGTCGCATGGTGACTGTGAGTTTGCCTCTCTCTGAGGACGAATCAGTAACTGTCCAACTGTGGCACAAGTGACATCGTTTAACAGCCGCGACAAACGCATTGAGCGCTCTATAAACACGCGTGTAATAGCGTATATAAACACACATAAACGTCTACACTAACACGCGCCACGTTCACTTTCCATACAAAATTATCACGGCCGCACATGCCACAAACGTCACATGCTTTCAAGTGTTGTTTTATTAATATACCATTTCGAATGTTTCTGGTGCATTTTGTCAATAAATTTTTAAGTGATGATCAGTGCGTATATTTATCTAAAGTAAGATTTTTTCAGGAACTAAATAATCTTCTGCAACGCTACATTAACCATTAGCCATTATTATATTCAAACATTTTTAAATATTTCACATTAATTATCTTCATTCAAAATTTCAACTATTGCAACTTTAAATTATTTTCAAGTAACAATTTTATAAAATGTAGCCATAAAAATAATCACACTTCATAAATTTCTATTACTAACAATTAAATTTATCAAATAGGAAATTTGTAAATACGTATCTCCCAAGCTGATAAGAATCATTTAATTTAATATAAACTAACAAATTTATTGTTATGACTATATTTTTATTAGTTTAAATGGAAGTTCATGTTTTAATGTGGGTGACATTGATAAGATAAAAAAATTAATTTTTAAATTTTTTTTTTATGTGAATTAGGTATCTATCTATAATTTAGGTATCTAGATAATACTTACTATAGAATGTTATCCCGAAAAGACATTAAAAATTAGTAGGTACTTAATGACTTTAACTTAAAAAAAAGACAAATACCTATAAAGTATAGGTACATAGATAATTATAAATTATACTTACTAATACCTACATATATTTCATATACTTACAACAATTTCTTGTGTAACAATATACTTTGTAAAGATTTATTTGTTCAAACTGTGCATTAGATAAGTAGATATAGGTATGGGTATCTTAAGCAAGTAAGCTTATCAAAAGTTTTAACAATGTCAATGCTTAATGTATTAATAGCACCACATTTTTACTTTAAAAAATATTCAATAATTCTCGCCTATTTATATGCATAACCAATTACATAATAAGTAGGTATATTAGCTATTCATTATACAACTAATTAAAATAATTATAAGATTTAGGTAGTCTTTAGGTACCTACCTATAAACAAAAGTTAAGATAATAGTTGATGAAAATTGTCAAACCCAATTTATACATTTTAGCTGTCTCCAAGTTTTCAACTGATATTCTTCTCATTTTGTTGTAATATAGTAGATATATGTCAATCAAAATAATGATCATCTATTTCTTTCAACCGGTCAACGACAGAAAATTTTTATGCATTTGGGAGATTGTTTATCTTTAGTTTAAATGACTTAAATTTGAACTTTTAAGCTTTACTTCCAGTAACTATCTGCTAAAAGCAAATATTTTCTTACTGCATCAGAGACAAGATTACCACGTGCACTCGTATCGTTTTATATACCTAGATCAAGTTTTTTAGGGGGTAGATATCTATTCTTTATTTATGTACCTACTTATATTTTGTACTAGATATTTTAAAGTATCCATTAAAATATAACAAAAAATAATTACAATAAAAAAATTTTTATAAAAGATCATAATTCATTTACTATATTTGTTTCTATGGTTGGATAAAAGCCATTTTTAAATAACTGTATTCTGAACTGGAGAACTTTCAACAAATATTACAATAATACAACAATATTAGGTTGCGGACCAGCGGTTGAGAAACGCTGTATACTAGATAATTATATAGCTATGTATCTATGTATATTAGGCATCTAAATGAATTTAGAATGAAAGTTAGTTAAAGTTATTATCTTAATTTTCATTAAATTACCTACCTACATTTTACTAAGTGATTAGTATCTTTAGGAGTTCCATAAAAAATTTTGATATCATCGAACTAAAAAAAATACTTTTTTTTGAAATTCGAATCCCTCTCAAAACTTAGAGTCCAGGAGGAATGGTGGACCCTAACTTTTTCCTTCTCCACAAGCTTGCGTTTAGATAAACGTAGGTTATAGATAGAATTAGGTACCTACCTATGTTACATAGTGTTCAGTTAGATAATTGATATTTGTAGGAAATTTTAATCAATTGATAAGGTAGATATATGTATATATAGTTACATGTAATTCTTCCAACGATTGTGCTTGTTAGTTTGTCAGTTGGCCACATTCAAGTCATAACTGAGAAGGACTCTTTGTATCAAAAAGAATAAATCAGAGTGGGTAAAATTATCCTTTTCTATTCAAATTAATTAATATGATGTTATCTAACGCATTTGTCAAACAATTTAAAGCTGATTGTAGAGCAGAGCGAACAACAGCGTATTTTTTCTAAATTTCTGTATACCAACTGCTTATCAAGTTTTCTTCAAAACCACCGTAAGCAAAATTGTAGGAAAAAAAATAAAGTAGGTACTTACTTACTTTTTTTTTGTGCAGACTTTTGGAGAACATTTGCAGACACATGCACAATTATATTTACTCTCTTAAATCGAAATAGTGACTTTTGACTATAAATACTGACTATTCACTATTTTGTAGTGAAAAGTATACCACTATTTGAATTTGGTGGTATAAGTACTTTTCACTACAAAATAGTGAATTATAGTCACTATTTGTAGTCGAAAGTCACTATTTCGATTTAAGAGAGTAGGCATGCGGAAAGAATAACTTTTTTCCCATTCAATCACTAGGTATACCTATAAGTGTATAAGTATGTTAAAGCTATGCGCCTGTCGTCACTTGTAACAGCATCATCGTTTTTCTAATTCCCTTTACTATAACATGCACAAAGTCAATACAGAAATTCTATCAAGTGAAGAAATAGGTACCTACTACTTACTTAATTCTAAGTTTTTTATTTTTTATTAATTATTATCAATGGGTAGGTATAGATATAGGTATATAATATGTTAACGATTATTATTTAGATTTTATTTTTGAGATTGGAAAATATTTCCCCGACTTGATGCTTGATGAAATCATTTTTTTTTTCAATAATATTATGAAAAATAATATTGCCTTATGTCCACATGTCTGTCAAATGTCAAATTTGATAAGAAAGAAAAAGTGTCGGTTACGCGACATTTGTAGATAACTTAAATACATTTTAATTAGAAAATGATTAAAAAATGAAATTTATCAAATAAATCGACCCAATGAAATGGAGCATGAATTTCAACTTCACAAAAAAATATTTTAATCAACGCATCGATTTTTACTAGAACCGAAAAAGAAAGTAGGATTCACTTAAGAATGAATAATAGATAGATATCCATATCTACACGTTAGTATAGTTACATGTGTTTCTGGTAGAAGGGAAGATTCACCCTAGTAACCTATTTAACTCTGAACTTCCCTTTTTTAGAGACTAGGGGGAAGTTACCGATTATACTCAAAGGGAGATGTTCTTAATGTTTACTCTGCTCGAAAAAAAATCTTTCCGATTGTGAAAGATTTCCTAAAGAATTTTATTCATTTTACAATAATGTCAATATTTCTATCATCTGTTCGAATTATGCTTTGATAATCTAATGTCTGCTTAATCAAGACAATCATCTATGTGTACATTTAATTTAAATTCTTTCTGCATCTTATAAGTGTACGTTTTTTTTTCTTATTATTTAAGAGAGATGATGAAGATGCTCCATGGTGATGCTGATGATGGTTCAAACAAATGAGGAAACGCATACATTAAAAAGAACACATGTTTAATTTTGTTAGACAAATTATTATATAGAAGAGACACTCATTACTTTCTATAAATAGAAAAAAAAAATATATTCAAGAGTTTTATTGAAGATCAATGCCCTTTTGGCTGAAATTATCTTTAATCAAGCCTTAATAAAATATTTCAGGATACATATTGAAAAACAATTTCAACTTTCTGAAGAAAATGGGACGTCCTTAAATGAATGACTTAAATCAAGACGTGTTATTGAAACTGTAATTTTGAAAATTAATTATTACTGTTGTGACAATGTGAATTTAATAATAAACAATCAGTTTCCCGTTTTATTTATTTGCGGTGTATGTGTTGCGAATGGTTCATCGCTAGATGTCTCTGCCAGATGTTGGTGTCATCATTTTCATCTTATCGTCAGCGACATTAAGTCCGTCGTCTATAACGTGTGATCGAGTGAAATGGCAGTAGGTGAGTGTTTCGTTTCTCTCACTTTATTTATTTTTCCGATTATTGATTGAATCGTTAAAACGGTTCACGTTTTGTGTTTATGTAAACGCTCGGACTTTATATAAACAATAAATAAACTTGAATTGTTTTGGATTGTCGAAAATTACCAATAAGTTTGTAGATAAATAAATTATTCTCGTAGCGTGAAGATTATTTGATCACGAACTGTGGAATTTGTCTCGACCGTATGGAATATATTATACTAAATAAATTTAGATTTTTTTTTAATTCCGCTTTTTTCTGTTTCTTATAATTTGCATAGTTGCAAATCAATTTAAGAAATTTTTAAATGAGGAAAAAATTAAATTTAATGGAGAGGATTTACTTAGTTGGTTCAAAATTTTTTTCGATAGTTATCTAACTTGTTATGCTGTGAAAATTTCCAGGGTTTGCAAATTGATCCTAAATAATATAAGAAGGAGGCGACATTTAAAGATGCTTGCTAGAGGGGACAAAGCCAGGTGACAATGGTGACGCCCTCGTGCGCGGTCAGCGTAATTCTGCGCGCTCACTGGTCCAGATGTCACCCGCCCGACTTGGTGACATCAGGTGGTAGAGTGACATTGCGACAAAGAAGGCGGAGTCGAACACCTGTTCTGTACCAACCAAACCTATGCGACAAAAATCCTCAATTCTTAATGATTCAACCAATCAAATTCGTTTATGACAACGTTTTTTTATTATTTAGTTAAAAAACATAAAGCTTAGATAGCCACGCTTTTGTTATTCTAACGAAAATCTCTCAGAAATGTTCGCTTTTACTACCCCTTTCGTGCGATATCGATTTCCATTATGTATGAAACGTTACACTCGTAAAACGTGATAAAGTGTAACAGAGAACAACATTTACAAGACAATACTAACAGACGCTCTTGCTTTATTTTGAGCTTGAATTTCATTTTACTTGAAAGTACTTTTTTTATATGGTTAACGTAACGTTCTCGTATGTGAGCTTTGTAGAATGTAGATCGATAAGAATAGGAATATATTAAGTTTTGTATTGTTCAATGTCATGTAGGTAGGTACTAGGTACCTACCTACTCAAGTAAGTACCCCTTATTCAAGTCTGAAGATTAGGTAAATATAAAGGCGACCTATTATTTTGGAAAATATCTAGAAACTGTGACGGAACTTTCTTGGCTTACTATTGGTTAAAAGAGGACCTCAAACCGTTTAGGTATTTCCGGCGAAAACTTGAAATCGAAAATTCGACCCGATTACAATAATATGTAAATAGGGATTCCTTTAGGGACCTACTGTACGAGTATAGCAAAGGAAAACAAAGTAAAAATAGATAGGTAAGTAGGTATCTACATATATACCTACCCACCTAGATATATCTAATTAAGTATAGGTACTTTAACTATAACTATTGTTATGATTACGACCACCTATATTCTAGGTGTAGATACCTAAACTAATGGCACACTCTAATTATGTAGATTATTGTAAACGAATCAAGGTCCTAAAAATATCAAAGCATTTTATTAATTGTTTAAAGTTGTTTCACAAAATTGTTTCACATGTGAGAAATTATATGTTGGTACGAACGCTATAGGTATTTATATTGTAATTCCTGTTATTTATTTTTAAATCTTTAAATAACACGATTCATCTAAAATGTCGAAATGTCGTCCATCTCTGGACAGTAAATTTTTTTCTTGACGAAAATAAAAAGGTTGAAAATGTTTAACTGTCTCGAACTGAAAAGAGATATGTGAAAAAATATGTTTATGTAAAGACGGTTTAAAATAGCGTCTATCGTTTGGTGGTCTGCGTGTGTTACACTTGTCATGAGTGACACCGAGCGTCACGAGAGTGGCCTCTTGACGGGTTACCCAGGGGGTGTGGGATGAAGGTGGAACGCTAGATTTGTTCCTGAGACATCATCCATTTGGCACCGTCAAGTGATAGCTGACATAAACAAAGTCTTTGTTTAAAAAAAAATAATAAACGCGTGTTTTTTCTCGCCAGCACCGTAATTGAGCCGAGCAATTTCCTCGTTAGGCTTCTCTATCGTAAAGTTCGTTTTGTCACAAATTTAGATCAATATTATCCAGATCACCATAAAGTTCTTATATTTATTTTTCTATTTACATTGGTGGCTATTAATAAAAAGAATTCGTCGAGAATTTTTCCTCTGTCGATTTGAGACTTGAAATCGAGAAGGACGTAGGTCATTGGTTTATTTTATATTAAATTTTAATGCGCTTGCGTTTCACATGTGACGTCAGCGGACCATTGACATTTTGCGACGCCAGTGACAATTTTAACATTTACCCCTTTATATGTCGTCTTTTCTACGACGCAAGTCTGGTGACATTTTACTGTCCGATGATTCGACATTTCAAGCTCCGCCCTTTTATATTTCTATATACTACGATAACGCATTTAATATCATATGGGCTTCGCCTACATTTCACGATTTCAAAAAGGATTACCAAGAACATTCCTTTATACTTTAAAAAAAAAAAAACGTTAAAAGAAAAACTTAAATCTTTAAAACTTTTTAATATCAAATCTACACCCTAAGATACTATCTTAGATTTTAGATGTAGACCTATTAGAAATTTGTTTGTAGTAACAAGTAGGTAATGGGAAAAGTCAATACGTCATCTTTATCTAATGACAGCTGGTAGATACCAGAACTCCCTTGAGTGTAATACTTTTTCATTTACGCTTTTCGATAACTTCATAATGAAAAATCTAAAATTTTATACCTGGTCATTACTTTGAGAAATTAATCTCTTTAAAATTAAAAACTATGTAAATCTAGGTAACACTAATAAAGCTACATTAATCAATAAGTATTTAGAAAAAAATAGAAAAGCAAAGGTTTTTAATAGATAGATAATAAATTGAAAATTCCTTTAAAATTTTAAATGAGCTGATATGAATATTAAAATTTTACAATCAGTTAGTAAAAAGTTTCACAAGCTTAAAAAAATCAATTTAACAACCATTATATTTTAACAAATCACAGGTTGGTTTGATTGTGGGAATCTAACACGAATCAAAAATCATTCAAAAAATTACCATATTTTTTTCTTCCTTTTGATATAAGGTATCTTTAAACAAACTATCTCTTCTATCTTCATCTCAAATTACATGAACAACTTTATAGACAATGTTCCATTTAAGACACATCATTTTAATTTATTTGCATCAGATTTAATTAAAACATCACACACTATGATTTGAATATAAAAAAAAAAACTCACAGCAAAGAAATTAATTTGACACCAATTACGGTTTTTTCCTTGTACAAATCCCGTCCAAAGAAATTATGGTTGTGAATTTCAAAAAAGAAAAATGTTTTTGGAATATTCTCTCGTTCATCTCATTATTATTATTATGATCTTAATTACTTAATTTGCTTATATCCGGTTTTAATTAGACTTATATTTTCTGAGTCCGTATATATCTATAGTATAATTTTAATGATTTATTGGACTAAATAAAAAAATCCACACTCTAAAACGCAACTCTGTCACAATCAAACTAATTAATCATTACATGACAAATATTATATAAATAAGTGACGATTTTTCCATTAATTATGATAAATATTGATAGCGTTTATGTATAATTTGTTCGAAGATATGAAGCGTCTGTTAATTACTGGACACGAGAACTGTGATTATGTAAATTTTTTTAATAAATTGATTATCTTTAATGTCAAGGGTACAACGATCAAACTTAATACATATAATGTGTTAAATATTTCGATGTCATTTTTGGAAAATATAAAATTACCACGCCCAAAGTCTTTGTATGAAAGTTGATTTTATGATTTCGTCTTTTTTTTTTCTTTGAAGGGCAAAACGAAGTCCGCAGTCGCAGTCCACCTCGAGCAGCATCACCGATGTCGCAGCAGACGGCGGGGATTCAACCTCCTTCAGACTCGTGGCCCCAGTCCTCATCATCCCCACAACCTCCAGGATCTAGTGCAGCTACCACTGTCACCGGACCTGCTTTTACCACTGAATACGCGCGCCTGCGTCATACCCCAACGTCTACATCATCACCACCACCTACAGAAGCCGTTACCCCTGATAACGACATGCAAGTTGTAAGTAAAAGAATTTTCATCATTACTTTTACACTTTTTCTTATTTAAAGTCAAATACTTGACGAAAAAGATTTCTAACTTTTATGACTAGGAACAATAAACAAATTGTTAGATTTAATTAATGGTACCTATATCTATTATCTATAGGTACATTAATAGTCAAACTTTTGAAGAGCATTATAGAATGAAAGAAAATGTAAAGTTAGTTAAGTACCTAACTTTGATAAAAACTGACTTTTTTGTTGATTATTGTTATATAAGTAAATAAATGTATTTTATTATTCATAAGTTTCAAGTGATTAACTATAGTGTAAATAATTTGGGGTCAAAGGTAACAACAATTAAAATTTATAATTTCTGAATTAAATTGTTAAATTTTAATTCACCAAGGTAAGTATCTATAACCTATATATCAAAAAATTTCAGACCCGTTTTGGTCCTAAAATGGATCTTTTACCCTCTTTGGACCTTCAAAGAGTAAAATGAGCCTCATATAGACCTAAACGATATTCCATCGTCTTTATTTTAACCTACATGAAATTTTTATTATATTTTGTAAACATATCGTCTCGTCTTAAAAAAAGGTTTATGATCATAAAACATAAAATATGGTTGTAAATTTCTTTTTTTTACAGTACCTATTGCAAATATTGTTTACTAATAATCCAAATTTTTGATCTCTCTCTTTCCTATACTTAGATGCTTAATATAATATTGTATATTCTGGTATCCATTACTGGTTTGATCCTTAATCCTGTTCACTCTTGTTAGTTTTTACTCAGCTTTAGTCTCTTGTTAACCGTTCGAGTGCTACACGAGTTATTATACAACAATTGAATAATCTTATTTCACTATTTGATTATTATTTTTCAATATTGTCTATATCAAAAGGCCTAAAAGTGTAAATGTAAAAAATTTAAAAGTGAAAAAACCGAGTTTAAAAGAAAATGTGTGAAGAAATTTGCTTTAATTTCTTATCTTGAAAGTAATCAGAGAGATGTTATACAATTAAATAAAATTTCTAAAGAAATGCACATGGTTGGGTATATTGTGGATTATAATAAAAGGAAATCTTGGAAAAAAATGATGGCAATGGCGACAATAAACGAGCTGGTAAACAAGGACAAGGAAATTAAGAACTTAGAACTGATATTTGTAATATTCTTATTACTTTTAAATTTATCGCTTATATTAATGAAATTTGTATATTTAATGAATTAAAAAAAACAAAATATTAAAATAAAAATGTTATTCTTTTTGAAAAAAAAAAAACTACCAATAAAACAATAAAAGAGAGTGACAAAGAAAGAGTGGAGAAAAGAGAGACAGAGAGAGAGAGAGAGAGAGAGAGAGAGAGAGAGAGAGAGAGAGAGAGAGAGAGAGAGAGAGAGAGAGAGAGAGAGAGAGAGAGAGAGAGAGAGAGAGAGAGAGAGAGGTCCATTTTAAAAAATTTCTGTAGACCTCTTTTAAGCCTAAACATGGTATTTTGTCCGATAAATGCCACTTGTAGGTTCAAAAGAGGTCTAAAATTTAAATACAAATGGTCATGTTTCAATCTACTTTAACCTTTTATAGCCCAGATTTTGAGATCGAAAAGAGGTCTAACATTTCGACTCGGGAAGACAGTCGTGTTATGATCTTGTGTTAAAACTACTAAAAACTCCAAAAAAAATGTTAGATATAAAGTTATATTTTTGTACACCTAAAAGTGGCGTAACGGTGAGGTTGCTGCTCGGTGGTTCGTAGTGTTCGATTCAATTCGCCCTAAACCCTTAATTTTGGTTTTTTGTCTTGGGATATACTTATAGGAATGGCACTGTAGCGTATAGACACTCGCACTAGCGCTTACAAACATCAAAGAAGGCCGGTATTTTTTCAAATGGACCTCTCTCTCTCTCTCTCTCTCTTCTCCATTCTTTCTTTGTCACTCTCTTTTATTGTTTTATTGGTAGGGTTTTTTTCAAAAAGAATGTACCTATTGTAAAAAAAAGGAAATTTACTTATGTTTTATGATCATAAAACTTTTTTTAGGACGAAACGATCTGTCCACAAAATATAATAACAATTTCATGTAGGTTAAAATGAAGACGTTGGAATATCGTTTTGGTCGAGATGAGGTTCATTTGAGGTTTTAAAGAGGTTCATTTTATTCTTTGTAGATTCAAAAGAGGTTCATTTTACTCTTTGTAGGTTCAAAAGAGGGTTAAAGATTACTTTTAGGGCCAAAAGAGATCTAAAATTTCGACTCGGGTTAACACAGAAAATTTCAATAAATCACAAATCTTGAAAAATCTAGGATTTAATGGGAATCAATACTGGTACCTACATAGATCTATAACCACTTTAATAGTGGAATTAACACTTTTGGTTATAGATATTTTAGGCAAAAAAATTGTACTAAGGACGTTTACACTGAAATTTAATGGTATTTATACATAAAGACTTAAAGCTTTATTTAAGAATCAAGGTAATATTAAAAAATTGAACTTGATTCACTTTGAACCCATCAAATATTATTTTTATTTTCTTTTACTACTATCCCTACTAGATATACCTACTTACTACTATATAGTAAATGAAGTACCTACCTATTGTAATTGGATCGAATTTTCGAATTCAAGCTTTTACCGGAAATACATGTTTTGAGGTCCCCTAAGCCCAAAAAATAGATTTTAGAAACGTGTCTGTGTGTGCGTGTGTGTGACAGCCAATCTTATCGAAAGCTTCACTTTATTCTTTGGGTTTTTGAGCTTTATCAAAATTTTTTGAAAACAGCTCAAACAATTTTCTTTAAACTTTTTTTGTTCTTAGACTCATTGATGCCTACAACTTTTATTTGAAACTTTTTTCTAGGAAAATTCCAATAAGGAAGGTGTTGGGGTTAAGGGTGGGAGTTCGTATACATAGAGGCTGTCTGAATATAGTTTTGTTTATACGATATGTTTAAATAGTGCTTAAAGTCTTTTTTAACCAACATCGAGTTACTTACAGTATTTACTTTCATAGAAGAAAGTACTGTGACGCCTAGCAGCAGATATTTAAAATAACAATGTTGTTAAAAGTTAGACATTTGTCGGACAATTATATAGCAATTAGTACCTAAACCTTTTTGAACAGTTACTTAAAATAGGTACCTATATAATGCCTAAAAATTTTTAGTTAATTCGCCAGAAATATTAAAAGGCACAATTATGTGACTTAGATTTTTATCTAAATAAAAAGGAATCTATATATTTTTGTTGTATAGATACAATCGATAAGGAACAAAATATAGATGATAATTTGATTATCCTGATGTTGACATTGATAAGGTGCGTGATATGTAAATTACTCTGTCGTTATTTAAGATAACAATTAGCGAAAACTGTGAATTTTCTTCGGGATAAAAACGACGATAATCTACCAATGGAAACAGATGAAAATACTTTTTAACGACTTAAAGCTTTTTTGTGGTCGATAGAAATAGCATGAATTCAAATTGAATTCTGAGCTCAAATATCCATTTGTTTCGCTGGTTATAGAATAAGGCTCGTTCCCAATCGGTTCGCCTCGGTAAAAGGCCATATCGATGCCGGCGAAACGTTTGTGAAACAAAACGTGTCTATGAGAACGTTGGTGGGGATCAAAAAGGAGTCGCTGCGATCGTACCGCGCATTTCTATGGCGTACGAAATGTTTACCAGCAGCCAACATTTCGGTAACTTATGGCTTATTATTATTGTTCATAACCGGTGAATACAAGCGCGAATTAAAATAAATTCGTCTTCAAATTGTTTTTTTTTTTTTTCACTTCATACAGTAAATGAAAATTGTTATGTCGTTGACAAAGCAAACACTGACATTTTCCTCTTACCTACCGCATGCGTAAAAGGGGGGTTTTGAATTTTCATGTCATTCAAATGACGTAATCAGGTGGACATGTTGACAAGTGACATCATAAACATAACCTAAATGTTTGTCACGCGTTTCTTTTATTTTTCTCAATTCAAAATTTATTGTGCATTTATTTGAGTGTATTGATTATTCGAGGATTAAAGTGAGTTAGCAAAATGCTTTTTTAAATAATTGTGAGAAAATTAAGTATGTCGACATTTTTTAGTTTACAACAAAAATTTTCATTTTGTTAGTTTTTACATAGTATTTTTGTTTATTTTAAATTGTGATGAATGAAGCGGCAGGATATCATCGGATTAGAAATAATATGGAACAGCGGACAAGTGGTTTTCAGCCATTGCCGCCGTTCCCGGTTCCGCCCGTCGGATTTCATCCTGTAAGATTTCCACCTTTGAATGTAAGTACATATTTCAAAAAAAAATTTTTTTTGTTCATTATTAATTTCATAATAAAATATAAAAGGTTAGACTACCTGAACATTCGTTCCTTATAAAAAAAGAGATAATAAAAATCCAAACCAGATGTTTCTAAAATATTGTGAGAGATTTTTATTTTTCAATATAAATGAAACTAACGAAATAATTTTTTTTTTATCAGTTATTTATAATTGGTATACTGAGTATTAAAGTAATTGTTGTGCTAATAAAGATTCAAGAGATAATTTGTCTTAATGGTAAAGTAAATGAGAATAATTGATAAGAAGGTAATAAAAAAATTAATATGATCGTGGGTTGAATATGAAGAAGACAAATGCAGCTATATACAAGGAATAAGTAGGAAGAGATCGGGGCGTTTCAGTAGATCCGTTATCATTTAAATTTCCTATATCTATACTTCTCATGTACCACCTGTCTTCAAGAAGTGCATACACATTTTTACACAAAAATCTATTTATATTTTTGAGTAAGTTAGGTCATAAGTATGTCATCTCTTTAACATTAAAGTCGATGGTGCCTCATCGCATTTAAATCCAACAGTCTATCTACCTAAATGATGATTGAAATACGAATACATATTATGTTCAATAGTGCTTTGAAATTTATTCAATTTTCAAATCCACCGCGTGAATTTCATCTACAAAGCGAGGCCATAATTTTCACTTTTTGTATTTCAGAGGCGTAGAAATCCATTTTTGATTGACAATTTGAAAACGTGTGGCGCGTCATTCTTTGTGAAATGATAGTGTAGACGACGCAGTCTCGTCCTTCAGAATTTATTTACACGTCTTTTTGAGATGTTGCACACCGGCCACAATTATCATTGCACATTATTGGATACAAGCGGGAAGAAGAGTGGAACGTATATATGCATGTTTTATTGTAGTTTACGACCGTGGTTGTCGTTGTATTCAGCTTGTTCTGTTGTTTGACTACAATTTACAACACAGAACAACAAGACGGTCGAATAAAACGGTCGGACGAGCGACAACCGAAACATAATGTTACTTTCTTACTCAACTTTACTCTGCTTATAATAAATGCAATGTGCCCGGTATGATGCACTTTTCTTGCATTTGTAAAAACGTAATAATGTAAGTAATGCGCGTTTGTGTAAATGTGATGGGGCCGCTGCAAACATATAATTTCCGTGTGATGTGTTTTCGACGAAAATCACTAAATATTAATGTGGTTGGAGAATTTCTTTCTGTAGTATGTGAGAAGAATGGCGACTGTGTTTAAAATTATTAGAATGGCACAGGACCGTTTATGTGTCATTATCGTAAATGATCGCCATCGCTATTTAGACAGAAACGGATTTAAATATGCATAAATACTTTTGTCTATACCTACCTACGAGTCTCTCAATTGCACATATAAGAAAATTTTCCTGCACTATTATACCCATTTCATTTTTCAAACTATCGTTATATACCTATAGATACCTATTTTAAAAGTCAAATGTTGGATTTAATTTTGTAAACGAAGAATACTTTATAAATAAATTCAATATCTATAATATTAATTGATACTTAATTGACTAATTGACCCGTCTCTGCTTTGCTGAGAATAAATGAAGAGAGCTGAGAATCTAACTTACAATACTTATATACCTAAATTTTTATAAAATGTATAATTTCAAAACCTAAGATTCATTTACCTCATTCATAATCTGATCAGCTAAAACCTTTTAAGATAAAGATTAAAGAAAAATCAACTTAATTAGAATCATTGAGTTCCTCATGATAAGAAGTGAGTACCTACTCTCTGCTCTCCTTGAGCAAACATATAAGACTGCAGTAGAAAAAAATATCTGCTGTGACGCGTCACAAAACTTTCTTCTACATGAAACGTGCTGTTGGTAAAAAGAACTTAGGTAAATAAAACCTACGATTGGTGAAGCAAAAATGTTTCAATGCAAAAATGGAAAAGTAAAATATTACATAATTTTTAGCGATAAACTTTGTTAATAAAGTTAAGCATAAATTGAGTTATTATTTAGTTTTATATAAATTTCCACCCTCTTCTCCGAACCTCCTATATTTGAATTTGCTCAAGAAAAAGCTTCAAATAAAAGTTCTTGGCCTTAACGAGTCTAATAACTATAGAAAATTTTAAGAAAATCGTTGCAGTCGTTTTCGATAAAAAATGAAAAAACCCAAAAACCTATGGAATGAAATGAGGCATTCAACTAGCTGAATTTAATCTAAAGTCTTGCTGCACAACTAGATGTAATATGCTGTATGCATATGCAAAATTTGAAGTTTGGTGCATTTTTAGATGAAGCTTTCGAAACGACGTCGATGTCACAGTCATTCATCAAAGACCAATTTCTAAAAACCACTTAATCGGACCTAGGAGACCTCAAAACGTGTATTTCCAGTGAAAACTTGAAATCGAAAATTCGAACCAATTCAGTGGCATAGCGATGGGGGGGGCAAGGGGGGCATCGTGCCCCGGGCGCTACTCACAAAGGGGCTCCAAATGGTCCACAAAACAAAAAAATTATTGTGTGGTTTTACGAAACGAAAAAAACGAAAATTTGAAATTATCAACCTTGATGATATTATTGAAAAATTTGCTTCATCAAAAGCAAGGAAAATGTATATATAGGTAGTAATTAGGTTTTTTTGGATTTGGGGGTGGGGGGTGGTGGCGCTAAAAAGTATTGTGCTTAGGGCGCGAGTTAAGCTCGCTACGCTACTGAACCAATTGCAATACTTTTCTTTACTATGTACCTCCTTAGTAGTAAAAAAGGTAAAGTTTATAATAAACTTTTTATACAAAATTCTCGTTGTTTCCTTTCTTCGTTTCTAGGTCATAATTGAAAAGCTTCCATAGCTATCCTGCGGAAAACATGCATTTTTCCATTATAAAAAGTAGTAGGTACCTATGCAGGTCACTTAGTCACTTGGTTGACTAGATTATCGCCATATAGGTTTTAGAGTCAAATTCAAATGGAATTTCAAGATTTTTTTCATGGGGTTTCGCTGGTCACTAATCACCGTAGTAGTTAGTGTGACCTTAAATAACAACAAAAAAAGTGGTTGCGTGTACTTATGTACGCGCGTGAGAAGTTATACTTCTTTGGTATCATAAAAAATTAGTTTTTATTAATTTTATTCAAATAATCAATTTTAAAAAACTGTAATTTAATTTTTAATAATAATATATATATATATATGTAATTGTTAAAAATAAAATTAGGAGAATAATAATTTAATTTGTATCAATAAATAATATCCAAAGAAAGCTGCAAAACGTTTATAAAATTTGTCAGGATCATTTTTCTGGCTAACAATTCATGCATGTCATGAAAACGAAGCTTCATAGAAATTGCGAAATAAAGTAAGTAGCTACTTGTCAAAGTAAATGTCTTATTCATATCTTGTGTTACTAAATTATTATTCTAAGATGGTTGAATCATTTCAGAATCCCAGATTTTGTGATAACTAAGAATATGCATGAAATGCAGACGTCATTTTTATCATTAACTTTCAAATAGTATAATAGCTACTGCAAAATTCGAGAAAAGTAATAACTTATTATACACTGCCGGCCAAAAGTTTGAGACCATATAGATTTAAGCCAAAAAAAGGAAATATTTTTAAAAATTCAAAGACAAATACAGTAAAAATGTTTATTAATATTATAGTTATAACCTTTAAACATACTTAGTATAGAAAATAAACATAAAAAATTATTCTATAAAAAAAAATGAACTAATTACTCAAACTGTTTTTTCATCAAAAAATCCTCCCTTGCACTTTATTACTTTTTCTACTAGCCTCGGCATTCTACTTATTAATTTATTTATGGTTTCTTGAGAAATTTTGTTCCAGCTTTCTTGTAGTAGTCTCCACAAGTCTGCAAGTGAAGAGGGACACTCCTCTCGGACATTCCTATCAAGCTCGTCCCACAAAAGCTCGATTGGATTGAGATCCGGACTTTGCGGTGGCCATTTCATGATTTTTAAAACTCCTTCTGCTTCTTTTTGTAATAAATAATTTTTACATAGCTTGGAAGTATGCTTTGGATCGTTATCTTGCTGGAAAATGAACCCATTGCCAATTAAACTTAAGCCTGATGGTACAGCATTTTTTTCGAGAATTGTTTTATATTCCCCTTTCTTCAAAATTCCATCAATTTTAACCAAATTTCTAATTCCATGGCCCGAGAAACAACCCCAGACCATTATTGAACCACCACCGTGCTTAACAGTTGGCACTACACAATCTGGTAACATCTTTTCTTCGGTGCTACGCCGAACGTAAATTCGTCGATTTGAGCCAAATACTTGGAATTTTGACTCATCAGTCCAAAGAACTTTTTTAAAATGATCTTCTGTCCAATCTCGATAGAATAGGGCCCACTGCATCCTTTTTTTTTCTTATTTTGCGGCCTTAGTAAAGGTTTCCGAACGGCAACACGACCAAACAGTTTAGCGTTCCTCAACCGTCTTTTCACTGTGGTAAGCGAAACTGGTTTATTTAAAGATTTGTTCACTTCAGCACGAATTTTTGGTGCTGTTAAGCGTCTATTCCTTTTGCTGGTAATAACGATAAACTGATCCTCACTAGAAGTAGTAGCTCTCGGTCTTCCTGAACGTGGAAAATCTTGAAAACTACCCGTTTCCTTAAACCGAATAATTGTGCGATGAATACAAGTCTTCGAAAGTTTAAGTTGAGACGCAATTTCACGTTCGGATTTGCCTTCATTATGTAAAATAACAATGGCAGATCGAGTTTCGATATTTATTTCTCGTACTTTTCCCATTTTTAAAACGTTTTAACTATAGAAACCCCAAGTTAAGACTAAATTAAATTATTCGTACAAAATGGTACATAACTTAAAAAAAAAATTTAAAATAACCTGTTTTAGAAAGTCTAAATAATAACAAAGAATAGCCAGTGCAAAATTAAAGAAGAATAGAATTAAAGAACAATTAATACGGAGCTACTTTAAATATAATGATGACCCTTCCACTGGCCAGACACCCTGCGGTCTTGGATGTTTTTAAACAGAACCCATTAATTGTATTTGAATCTGAGAAACATACCTACAAAAGTCTCTTTAGATGTTCATCAGTAATTTAAGAATATGTATGGACAACAATTTTTATTTTATTACCGAAACTTTGAATACAATAAGTGATAGCATAAATATATTACAACTGGTCTCAAACTTTTGGCCGGCAGTGTATATACAAATGATTAGGGATGTGAAAAAATAATCGATTATGAAAATAATCGATTAAATCGATTTTTTTAAATGTGAAAATCGATTTTAATACGTATTTTTAATATTGCAAATAATCGATTAATAACGGTTTTTTTTATAATTAAAAATCAATCAATCGATTTTTCATCTGCCACCCCTCGACATTAAATGTGGTCTTCTATAGTCCGGAGCGCGAATAGGGATGTGAAAAAATAATCGATTTTTTTAAAGTAAAAATCTATTTTAAAACGTATTTTTAATATTACAAATAATCGATTATTTATTAATCGATTTTTCTAGCTAAAAATACAATCGATTAATTAAAAATCGATTTTTTATGTAAAACATCACATTCCTATAAATGACTCATATTATTAATAAATATATTTTTAATTTAGATATAAAAATTAATAAATTAGTAAATAAATACAACAAAAATTCAAATTACGCGCGCCTAGTTAAAAATACCGAGCCGTTTTGCGGGCAACTTCAAAAAAAAGAAGTAGGTACCTATCTTTATGTGGAATCTTTGATCCAGAAACTATAATCCTATACTATTCACGTAGGTTTGCAATTACTTGTTTCTGTTCGAGACCCAACAAACATATTGTATCAATTGAAAGTTATCCCCCCGTACAGGAATGATACGTCAATTTTTCAGAATATAATACCTATAATATTAAAAATCATGTCAATTAGCAATGATACACCTTAAATCTATTAAGGTGTAACATACAGGAATTTAAATTTAAATATTTTCAGGATTAAAGCTATCCTTTATTTGTTCTCATAAATAAAGTACCTTTGTAGTTTTTACTAAATATCATTAATAATTAATTTAACATTCAAAAAAATATTTCGAGATCCTGCAGGACAATGAGTTTTCGGAGAATATAGCCCATGACCTTATGAAGTATTGCAAGTTTTAAATGGCGAAAGAACTTTCAAATAGGCGCAGTGGTTTCCGATATTACTTTTTAGATAATAGGTATGCACAACTCACATTCTCACTAAATTCGCACCTATCTCATAAATATTAGGTTTTAGTATAGGTGATTGCTATTTGTAAGTTTGTATAATTTGCATTTATTTTAATAATTTTAAACTTCTGATCAATAATCTAAAAGAATTTTATAGAAATAAAGTAAACAATTACCTACCTAAAAGAGGAATTGATTTTCAAAGTTTTTAGTTTAGGTTTTTCTCGCTAAAAAGGAATTTATAGTCAATACAATGGCTATCTAGATTGTAGATTCTTGTTATTACTACAAGTTTATATGAAATTTTTAAAATTATTTATAAGCTTTGAAAACAATATAATTTAGTATATTGTAACTATTTTGTATGACAAGTTGACGTTAAAAATCCATCATTCCTGCTATTACAAATAGACAAGCAAGTGATGTTGGCGTTCGTCACGTTTGTTGATTGTTGTTCGTGTGATGACAAAAGGTGCAATGTCGCGTGTACGTCTCCACTTTCTCATGCCTTATAAAAAAAATAAAAATAATAACCCAAGAAATAAAAGACACTTAATTCATGAAGGTTTGATTATCATTACAACCATAATAAACCATTTTTAGCCAAAGGTTAGAAATAGTACCTATTGGGTTCTAGTGAGGGTGGGATTGTGAGAAATTGCCGTATAATATGACAATTATTGGGGTCGCCTCGTCATTAAAGATGCGAGACACCGAACGAACGAACAAACACCGTTTTCAAGACGACCGTTTAATATTAAATTAAAGGCGGGCGGGGTGGTTTACATTATTAAACGTAATTTAATGTGTCTAGCTAGGTGGATTTTCACTCCTACATATCTTTATATCGTTCCTTTAATAATAATGATGATAATAATAATAGGCTCATCACTAGGCTTATAGGTGCTTAAATATAAATATCATCAAGAATTTAGATTATAAAGAAATCGATATTCTTGGTGAGTGTGTTTTAAATATGATTTTGTAAAACAGTTTTACACGTGCTTTCGGTACAAATATATGCTTATTATTCAAATATCGTGATTATTTAGAGAGCGAGGGAAAATATATCTACCTTAGACGTTTATTTATGAAACTTGTAAATATTTTATATCCATTACTATAAACAATATAAATATATTCGCTTAAGAAAATTACTATAATAGACGAAAAAAGATATAATTAAATAAGTATATCTATGCCTATAAAAAAAATAACAGAGATTAAAAATCAAATATTAATTAATATGATTGATTTTTGATCACTTCAAATATTTGCAAGAAAACAATAAATAAAGGTTCTTATTACATTTTTTTTCTTAAATTACTGTCACTTCAACTAGATACTTTATTAGGATCTCTTTAAGGAGTTTTTATCAATCAAGTTTAAAAATGATAAGAGTGTATATTATAATATGTCTGTAATAGCTGGAGGTTTAACATTTATCCTCGAGCATTTTATTGAGAAATTTTAAAATTGTTTAAAGAATTTCCTGTGGGAGCCTTCTCTTCAATCTTCTATATGATCTGCATATTGACCCTGCAGGTTTAATTCGACGGCACTTGAGCAGAGGGAAATGTAATCAAAAACTTTTTTGGCTTCCCGAGTCGAAATTTCAGACCTCTTTTGGTCCTAAAATGGATCTTTTACCCTCTTTTGGACCTTCAAAAAGTAAAATGAGCCTCATCTAGACCTAAACGATATTCCATCGTCTTTATTTTAACCTACATGAAATTTTTATTATATTTTGTAAACATATCGTCTCGTCTTAAAAAAAGGTTTATGATCATAAAACATAAAATATGGTTGTAAATTTCTTTTTTTTACAGTACCTATTGCAAATATTATTTACTAATAACCAATATTTTTTATCTCTCTCTTTCCTATACTTAGATGCTTAATATAATAGTGTATTCTTGTATCCATTACTGGTTTGATCCTTAATCCTGTTCACTCTTGTTAATTTTTACTCAGCCTTAGTCTCTTGTTAACCGTTCGAGTGCTACACGAGTTATTATAAAACAATTGAATAAACTTATTTCACTATTTGATTATTTTTCAATATTGTCTATATCAAAAGGCCTAAAAGTGTAAATGTAAAAAATTTAAAAGTGAAAAAACCGAGTTTCAAAGAAAAAGTTTGAAGAAATTTGCTTTGAAAGTAATCAAAGAGATGTTATACAATTAAATAAAATTTCTAAGGAAATCCACATGATTGGGTATATTGTGGATTATAATAAAAGGAAATCCTGGAAAAAAATGATGGCAATGGCGACAATAAAGGAGCTGGTAAACAAGGACAAGAAAATTAAGAATTAAGAACTGATATTTGTAATATTCTTATTACTTTTAAATTTATCGCTATAATATTAATGAAACTTGTATATTTAATGATTAAAAAAAAACAAAATATTAAAATAAAAATTTTATTCTTTTTGAAAAAAAAAACTACCAATAAAACAATAAAAGAGAATGACAAAGAAAGAGTGGAGAAAAGAGAGAGAGAGAGGTCCATTTGAAGTTTTTGCTGTAGACCTGTTTTGGGCCTAAACATGGTATTTTGTCCGATAAATGCCACTTGGAGGTTCAACGGAGGTCTAAAATTCAAATGCAAATGGTCATGTTTCAATCTACTTGAACCCAGATTTTGAGGTCTAAAATTTCGACTCGGGTTGACTTCTTATATGTTCTTTTATACTTATGCTTAGCTCGTTGTGAATTTGAAGCTTCCGCTAGCGCAGCGCCTTGTTTTGGAAAATTTGCAGCCTCTTCAAATTCCCCTTGGAAGTGTTAATCCAGACAGAACAGCCATAAATTAGTATGGGTCTGATCATAGCTTTGTAAATCATAAGAGAGCACTCTCTAAGAAGGCTTGTTTTTTTATTTACAAGAAGGTAAAGTTGAATTAAGTGTGCATTTTCTTCCCTTATTTTTGAAGTGATGTGATCTCTCCATTTTAGCCTGCAGTCAAAAGAATGCTCGAAGTACTTCACGGATTTATTTGTGGGGCATACCGTGCATACCGTCCTTGAAAATTGGAACCGTCCTTGTACTGTTATAGTTTTATTTTAATTACAATCTGAACAATATTGTTGCAGGATTGAGGTATCGTTAAAAGACTACGTTCTCTTTATATAACATTATTTGCCACGCATGAAAGATACACTGTCATTGGTTTTTCAAATTTGATTGATGTGTGAAACCAAATATAGAATATGCTATAATGCTCCTAAATAAATAATATTATATTTCGAAATAGAATAGTTTAAAAGTCATTCATTGTGATAATTTTGTCTGAACAAAGTATCAACTAATGATTTTATCTTTAAATTTCATATTTTGAAATCAGTCAATAATATCTGTGGCGTCAATTTTCCAAATACATAAATATTCATATAAAGTCGTGAAAATGTGTCATTTTCTTGTCTTGTCATTGCTTAAGTAGTTTTAATTTTTAAAATAAAAATTAATTATTCTTATTAGAGTTAATTAAACATGAGGTAATTAAATCGTTGTACACATTCAAATTAAAATTAGAAAAAATATTAAACTATCTGCATTTGTGATCCATATCGCCAATTTATTCACCTTGACAATTGAGGAATTAAATATCAAAATGACGTCAATTCGATTAGTGTTTCAATTAAAAAAGACTATCGATTTGATTTATGAAACGTTTAAGTCATCATTTTTCCTCAACAATAAGGGAAAGGAACAAATCACTAAAATACAGCTGTCCTTCAGATAGACTTTTTTATACTTATTAGAGAGAGGCGAAAAAAATCCACTTGAAATAATTATTTTTTGAACGGGGAGGCGTGCTTGACCATATAGTTCTTATAATAACCAAATTAACTTGGAAATAAATTCCAGAGTCGTGTCGTTTTCCAAAAGTAAATATTATTATCTCTAATTTTTCTAATATACTATCCATGCATATACTCGTATACCAAACAGATTTGACGCTTTATGACTCCAAGTCTAAGTAGAGAAGAAAAAAAAATCTATGTAGAAATAATAAACCTGCTTGCTTGTAACGTATTATTACGGCTTTTTTGTGGATGTCAAGGGTCATGTGAACTTGGTGTGATTCATGACACTGTCATTTTGTATAAATAATAATTTGTTCATCATTTTGTGCGTGCGAGTCGGAGAGAAACTTCTGATATTTTTTTCTCTTCCCTCTGGTTTCTTAATATCGTTTGTACAATTCCTTCACTCGTAATTTTCATATTATCAACATTCACCGAGACCATTGTTGAGTCACCTATACCGATTCAAATTAGTGAGAAAAAGATGACCATAGAAATAAATAAATTATATTGTTCAAGGAAATGACTTCATTATTCAATCATAATTTTTACACTTTCAAATCAATTTTCAATTAAAAACGTTTATACGAATGTAACGTTTTCCATATATATATAATTGAATTTTAGTTTTTTCACTCAAAGATAATATGAAAAAGGCAGATACTTACAATATCAATATTCTTACTAATTTATTAATTGTAAATAAAAGTAGTTACTATAAGTTTTACGAGAGAAATTATCGTTTTAAGGACAAAGTTTATGTTCGCCACAAAACTTTTATTAAAGGGGAACAGTTAAAAAAATCTTATATTTGTTTAAAATATCAAGATGAAATGGTGTCTATAATAAATAGTAACGCGATGATGACTGAATTGAATATTTGAAAACGTTTTCCAAACGAATATTAAATCGTGCCTGGCGGCCTTACTTAACAACTCGAATGATTACACCGCCCTATTTGTGTACACAAATTGTACCAATTAACACGCTAAAATAATCAATTATCGATACCTCTAAATATATTGGTGGTGTAAATTTCTATTTAGAAATAATTCAATGCAATTCGAGTGTTACAAACTAAAATTTCATTATTGACTTGTATTTTTTCTAATTTAAAAATACTTATACTTAAATTTAAGTAGATACCTATAGATTTCACAACTCTACCTAATACAATAATGATATAGATAACCGTTAGTTATTATAAATTTTTATCCAACGCGGTAAGATTAATCTATTAAATCAAATTTCACGATAACTTCCTTAAAGATCGTTTTTTATATTTTATTATGTATAGGTAATGCTTATATTCAGATGATTATTCAGCTATCATCATGCGAGGACCATTATATCAACAATAGCAATCGCATGTCAATTTATCCTTTCAAAATACTTAAACACAATGCTGAAATTGAAACCATTGGGCTGTCAACATGTCACACCGTATGGCGAAAGGAGCACCCTTTCAAAACCAAATTTCCATGAGCGTTCCATATAAAAATACGTACATCCGTTTACGATATAATTGTTAAAATTATTTTGTGGTTGATACGAAACCCCTTACTTAATATTATAAATATCAGCTAGCTAAAATGCATGAGGTTTTGAATAAAACTTTTAATTTGAGAAGAAAAAAAAATCAATTTAAAAATAAATGGTTTATAGAATGAAAAGAACGTGTGTTATTTTTTTAGTAGGTAATTGACAATATTTAAAAATGATACAAGCGTATACCTATATATAAGTTGGTATTTAATTAATGGAAGTATTATATGTCTACAAATGTACATATACTTAAACATATTAAAAACAATAATAATGGTTGTTTTTAAATAATTATTATTTAATAATTTAAAAATAATTTTTCATTTAATTACTGTAATTAATTTAGGTATATATGTATAAATGTATTTTAATAACTTATATTAAGTAAGTAAATGGAAGCAAAAAATGCAATTGTTATCAAAAATGCGAAAAATATAACATAGGACACTAAAGAAGCCAACTTATAATTATTTAAAAAAATATTATTAGTACTTACCTATACGTATACGTACCTATATGAACGCACATTGTTACTTTTATCTGACTTAATTATGACCGAATATCTTAGAATTAAAAAATGTATACATATATGCTTTAAATTACTAGACTTTTATCAAACTATAGCTATTCCGATTCACGAAAAAAAGTCGATAATGTACCTAATTACAAAATACAGTTAGTAGGTGGTTAAAATATGTAGTAACAATATTGTTAAGTAGATATGTACCTATATAGGTATGTATAGTGAAATGACAGTTTTTTGGTTGCAACGCTTACTAGTTTCTTAATAATGGTTTAAATAATTATCTCCAAATAACAAATCAAAGTGTTATTAGGTACACTGTATACACAATACATTGATATTAAACACAGTTTATATTTAGTTATTACATTTCTCGTAAAACAAAAAGCTGTTCCATGTAGAAATGAGACATTTTTCCGCTATAAAAAGTATGCTAGATATTGACCTGGATAGTCAGTTATCCTCGTACAAAGTTTCATCAAAATCCGTCCAGTATTTTCCGTGGGAGGCGGTAACAGACAGACAATAACGACTACTGAAGTAAGTTTTTCCAAAAAATATTCAATGTACAGACACGGCTTAGTTAGAATATTATTAGATATGTATAGATTTAGAGTTTCTTAAGGACCTTCAAACCTCTTCTAAGGAATATCTCGAACTGTCAACCCTTTGGGATCCATTTGATAGTTTTATTTTGTTGAGGAGATATAATTGTACTCAAATATATTTTTGTTGTAGATATTTTGTTAAGGAAGATTAGGTAACGCGTGTTAGTTGTTACACTCTTACATATATAGTTATTTTAAATTACAACCAAAGATTATTATCACACCACCTTAGTTTTAAGTTTACATATTGTGTATATAATTTCGCTTTTGCTTTTTGCTCGTCCACATTAGCTGTTTCGCCACCATCAACGTCATCTTTCTTGTTAATATCAACGCCGTCCAAAATTAAGAAATTTTCCACAACGAACGCCCACTCATCGTAATTTTCACGTCCTTTAAGTTTTGGAACATTTATAATATAATTTCCAGCCATTTTTACAAACTTACATTACGCACTTTTACGAAAATTAGCGGGATCTGGACACATAACTTAATGAAACGAGTGGTGCCTTTACAGACTATGTTAATTCTTATTTATTTAATGTAACTAAAACAACAATTCTATTTGTGATGTTGCCAGGATACCGTATTATTTTAAGAATGTTTCAACATCTACAAAATATCAATATATAACGTGGAATTCGTTATTACTATGAAAACATAAAAGAGCAGATCTGACGTCACATTTTGCATTAAGATTTCATTACATACCTATAATATATTAAAATACTTATATCGCTAATAAATATAGAGGTTGCGGTGGTAGAACGATGAAAGTTTAGGGTTGTATGCATTTTTTAATGTCAAACCATGAAAATATTAAAATCAAAAATTTTGTCCAAAAAATAAAAAAAAAATTTGGGCTAGACCACCCTTATCACTTAGAGGTATGAAAAAAGGTTACGTCCTATTCTCAGACCTACTGAATATACACATAAAATTTTATAAGAATCTGTCAAGCCGTTTATTATTAATTTTTTTAATATGAAGCTTTTATAATTACTTACTTAATAAGTAACTTATAAGTAACCATACTGTCCTATAAAGGGCCTTTTTGTGAGTACTTTAATATGTTGTAACAACTTTAAAGGTTCATTTCATTCGCCCTACATTTTTTTTTTTTACAAAAATAAGAAAAAAGGCATTTCTTTCACAAGTAATTAATATTTAAATGTCAGCAAAATTGTTAATAAACTTATTTTAAAATTTACAGTACCTATGTCATTTCATAAAATTTATCATTTAATAGGATCATTAATAATTTTATGATGGAAAACGTCGATTTAATAGCTCGTAAATAATTTTACATAAATATATTTTTAGGTTAAACTTTTTATATTTGTTTTAACTTGGGAAAAAATTAATTAATTATCACAAAACTCTCCCTCCATATGCTATTTATATAAGTATATATATTGGTCGTTTCGTATTTATTGCTCATGTGAACAAAAAAATGAAACGAAATATTAAATAAAATTTAAATGCAGTCGCAATTAAAAAAAAATGTGTATTCAATATACCTACTATATACCTACATGTTGTATCTATGTGATATATACTAAAAAGTTGAATGGTCATGAAAAAGTCGTGAAAAATGTGTAAAAAATTACGAAAAGATTTATTTTTACATTTGAAACGAGCCAACAAATTAATGTGTCAACTTATGGAATAACATTTCCATTCACACATTTATAATTAATGTGGGCCCGGGTTTTAATACACTAATATTTATACAAATATATTCATAGATATGCAAATTGATTTTTATTTTCTTCGTATATACTCGGTTCTTACAAGTATAATCCTCGAGGTTATAAAACTTAAAAGATATAAATATCAATCAATTTTCACGTTTTAAAGTAATTTTTCTTCCATTTTTTAATTGTTATAATTTTGATAAAAGCAGGAAATTGATGTTTTGGTCTTTGGGAGGCAAATTAATGAAATGAGGTTTTTCAAATTGTTAATTTGTGTGCAACCAGTTGTTTGATTAGAACAATAAATAAAAATACAAATAGAAAGAACCGAAAAAGCAAACATATCGGGAAACAACGGGTCACTAAATTACACGATTGTCATATGGTGTTAAAACTAATTTGGAAGCGTGTGCCAAAAACGAAGCAGGAGGAACGGCAAAACTAAAAATATTTTTCCGGAAATCGCCACTTATAACAACTTAACAGTTACGGTTTTAAACTGAAACTTTCTTCAAAACCAAATTAATCAACAGTGTTTGCGTTTCACAACATCTTTTTTAGCTTTTGGCTATACATATACTACTCGTGTTTTTACTTTTTTTTAGGTATTATATTTTTTTCTTAAATTATTTGATTGTTTATTTTTTAAACCACAAGTGCACGAAGTTGTTACTTTGAAACAGACGCGACGCACGTGCCTCAAATAAACACATATGGATACTAAGTAATTAAAAAACGAAATACAAGTGCGATTTTATTAGATTTTTGCATCATATATACACATTGAGCAGTTGATTTTGGAAACTTATCTGTAAGATATTCGTTATATTCGTCGTTGAATAAAAGCCATAATGGCGAGATGCGGCTATGTCGTTAGAGAATTTTATTGTTTATCTTTCTTACTTGACTAAAAATATTTAGACGTGTACCTGTTTACAGAAACATTTGTAATGTGTCAAGTTTAATGGTTTCGTGTAGGTGAGGTTTAATGCGCGTTGAAAGATGGCGAGAAATTGAAACTGAAACGAGGGATCTGCTCATATTCATAAATTTTGTCTTGTTAGCATTAAATTTTTTTCCTTTCCTATAATCAAGATAACAAAATTTTAAACACTCCTATCATATCTTAGAAAGTTGATCAATTTGAATTTTGCAACATATAAAAAAAGTTTCGCTTATTCGTTGGCTTTTTTGGTCCTTTTTTTCAGCATAAAAATATAATAAGAATAGTATCTATTTATAGTCTTTTTATTAGTTATAATCTTATGTTCTTTGTTGAAGGGTAACTATATGTTATCAATGTTTATACTATGTACTATACCATGTATTATATACCATATATATAATACAGAGTATAGATATATAGATATGTATAAATACCTACTTAAAAGTATATATCTTTTCATATGAAAACTAGCAGCTCCCCGTGATTTTGTTCACATAAAATTTGACAAAAAAAGTAAAAAGAAGCCTATGACTTTAAAAATATTACATAGCCTATGAAGAGAGAAACCATATGAACCATTGCACTGCAAAAATAGAATAACTCCTGAAAGCATTATAAATTGAAACGATTGCTCAATGATAGTCTTCGATATGTAAGGAATTAAAAATGATACTGTAGAAAAAATAATATGACCTTTAAAAAAATGCGAAACCTACAAAAACCTTAATCAAATAAAAAAATATGATCTAAAACAAAAAAAAATAATACTAATCCTAAACAAAAAAATAAAAATTATCAAGATTACATCAGATAGAATTCAGCATAAGTATAGATATGTCTCCAAATTAATTTTGTACAAACGTCTGTGCAAAATGTTACTATATTTAGGACTCTAAAACCTTACTATATCAAGAACTCCAAATTCAGCGCTTGGATTGGATTAACTCTGATAATATATCGATAACCTTTGTTAAAACGGTTTGATAGAAGTCGTGGAGTTCATAATAGGTAACACTATTATACTGGTCTTGAATTTGAATTATAAGTAGGTACCTACTTATATCAAAAACTTAAACTTTGAATTGTTTGAATTTGATTATCACTAGCAGACAATTCAATAAAAATATTTTCTACTGGATACTCGAACTTTTGTCAGCATTTTTTTTTGGTTCTTCAATTCACTTTCGTAAAGGTATTGCATAATCAGTATTCAACATCCAGCAATGATGTCACATATTATATTAATTTTTATCGTATTTGTAAAATAATGAAGTAGTTAGTAGGTACCTAGTACCCAAGGTCCTAGTACCTACCTACGTATAATATATCTACTAGCCACAGCGTCGTTCACGTGAGCTTTAGAACATTTTTAAAACTCAAAATAATGAAATTCATATTAATGGCAAAAAATATCAATAGGAATAATAAAAAATCCGACAATGAAAATCCAAATTACGTGCTTCTATCTTCAATTGAATATCTGTGTAATACAAGTCAACGCGTAGTGCTTGTAATAATCGTAATTTCTTAAAACTTCAATAACTTATTATTAAATGAATATATCGTGATAATTCGTGATATTTTTTTTAGATATGGACCATATCTAAGAAGTAAAACAAATAAAATTTGATCGAAATCTATATCCAGTAGTTTTTGCGTTATTTAGCACACAACGGCAGATCGCTATATCATTTTATTTATATAGAAGATTACATATATGTACATATTCGTCTTACAAATATACCTATAGATACCTATATATTATTCATAATCACATTTCAATATTTTATATTTTATATGGTCTATATAGATAACGATGTTTCTTTGACTTTGTGTATCCAATCAATAAACCAAATTATATTTCACATTTGAGTATGTGCTTCATAATATACTCGTAATAAAGCGTTATTTTTTTCATTTTTTACGAGAAGCGTGTGTAAATAAATGTATATTGTTTCTTCGCTTTTATTTTTTTACGCACCTGAAAAATCAATTGTTTCCTAATACTCAAGTTTTGCTTTTGTGTACCTATATACGATTTTAGATATAAAGTGTAATTTCCAAAAAAACCTCTAAGGAAAAATTTTGGTCAGAAAAATAATTAATCATAGTTCCGTAATCCTAATAATTTTTTTTTATTTAGCAATTGTAGTTTTTACCATTTAAAAAAAAACAAAAAATTATCATAAAAATCAATAATAACACTAACGTTCAGGCTAAATAAGGGCCATTTAGAATTTAGCGGTTAGACGTCTTTTAAACTTTCGCTTTAAGCGTCAGTGGTACTTGGTTCGATTCCTGCTAAATCTAAGATATTATTAGCTTTGTAGATTACAAAAATGTCTATGCTTAGACAGTTGTGATATGATCCTAGATGTTAAGACGACTTTAAATACTAAAAACAAAAACTAACTTTACCAACAGTATTAAGTAGTGTATTTTTACAATTGTAATTTTTTAACTATCAATTATTTGAAACCCTATTTTAATGTGTTTTTGTTCTTCCTGCTCCATTAGATTAGTTATAGGATCAAGTTCGTGATGGTCAATAGTTATAATCATTGAAAAACAAATTATTCTAATCGTAGCAATAGCTAGTCTGCCTCTGCACAATCCTTTACCAAATCGTTTCAACTCCGAGTATTGAAAGTTTAAAACATATACATATACTTACATATATTAAAGTTATTTATTGTAATATCTATTATATGTAACGGTCATTATTTTGTCAAACAATGCCTAATTCTTTTAACGAATAAAAAGGTAATGAAAATGTTAAAAGATTCTAAAAATATTTTGTGACTTTAATTCAAATAATGATAATGTTAACTAACTGAAAGATATTTTGGTAATTCTTATAAAGCTCTGTATAAAAAAAATTTACAACCCTTAATGATACACGAACGTATATATACAAGGTCGTTGATTTTACTATATAATTTAATTTTGAATGAAGAACAAAAAAAAATATCCTCAATAAATTCATTACAATCGACTTCCTACATTTACTTTAATTGACACCATTGATATAAAAATTAATAAAACACCTTGACTACTAGCGAAAAAAAAAATTTAACGACCTCATATTAAATGGGTATAGAAGATAAAATAATATATACCCATAAACTTTCTCATTCGTTAATTTCCAAAAAATAAAATTCAAAAGAATTTACCCACGAAATTCAATCGACAAGTCTTGAACATTGACCTCTGTACGAAATTCTTGTTGACCGTATACGACATATACTTACTTGTTGTTTTCCTTTTCTCTATTATAGAATAACCAAATCGACCAAAAGCATCCGTGGTCTATCGACATAAGGTACAAAAAGAACGACCTCGTGACGATAAAAAATAAATACCAATTTATCAAATCGATTTAAATTTAATCATTTTTCAATCCATCACGTAAAGTCTTTACTATATACGACAGATTAAAGAGAGAAGTTAGAGGTTAAGATAAACAATTTATAATTATATTTTTTAAGTCTACAAACGTTTAAGTAATACATTGGCTATCAATCACAAATGTAATGACATAGACGATTTTTTCATGATTTTAAGTTAAAAATAAATATTTATGACACATTTTTTTTACTTATAAACTAGGTCGAGTTTTTACAGCTTTTGAAATAGCCGAACGAATTTTTTATTGGATATTTATATGTAATACATTCATGTCTTAATTAATGGTTCATAAAATGTAAAAATAGAGAAAAACGCATTCTTAGAAAAAGAGCATGAAAGAGAACCCAGGTGTGTTTGTTGTAATCCCTTTGGATCTTGCCCTAAAATTCAGTTTTATAAAGGTAGATATACAAACATTTTCTGGGCTTGCCAAGGGGTTGAAATTTCTTACGTTTAATTTGTTCAAGTTTGATTTAGTCGTACAATGGCTTTAATGTAAGCGGTGTCGTTGTAAATGGTGAAGTTTAGTTGTATCGTATCTATATATTATATGTGTGTTATTTGAGTGGGTGTCGGCTGTTGTTTCGTCAACAGTCGCGATTGTGGGATGAATGGGGTGGCGATGTAAAATTAAAAAAAAAATAAATCGTGCGCCCACCCCCATGGCGCTTAGACGCTTACTGTTGGAAAAGATGATAAACCTGTGTAGATGTCGAGGAGCGCCACACACATCGAACAAATTAAAATTCTTTTGTTTACCATCGTCAAATATTTTGTGAAGCATGCTTTTTATCGAACATTTTTGGAGCTTCTCTTCATACTTTTCATATATGTGATAATCGTAATGTTTTCAAAATAAATAAAGAAAACATTCTGTAATTAAATTTAGATTTTTAATTAAGTACCTCAAATATTTATTAAGTAATTTTGTAATTATTTACGCCTGAAATTCGGTGAAATATTTGGATTAATGAAGAAATTATCGTAATTTTTTGCCATATTTTTTCGAGCAATTTTCATAAAGGTGAGTTCTGTATTATTTGGTTATAGTAAAATATGTTGTGAACATTTAAATATTAATTTAACCTATAGGAAATTCTTTTTTTTAATAGATACATTTTAGGCCACTTAGTGGCGTGCTTGACTAGATAGTTGCCCTAAGTCAGTGGTCCTGGGTTTGAATCCCAATGAAAGCCGCAAATTTATTTCATGGGCTTTCGGATTCGACGGGCTCTAATGACCATAGTAGTTGGTCCTATCTGTAACAAAAAAAAAACTTTTACTTATTATTATTATTATTTTGAAGTTGTATTAAGTAATTGATATGAAAAGAAATTACTTATACACTAATACAACAACATTATTATTTAAATACTTAAATACATCTTATGATAAATTTCTAAGATGCAAACTGTTTGAATAAACAGATTTTTTAGAAAAAAATGACTCTTATTGAACTAATTGACCCTTTTATAAATGATATAACAATTACTTTAACACTGAGACCTGCAAGTTGGTTGGGAAATTGGATAAATGTTAAGTAAGAAAAAATGTTAGATAACTTGTGACTTAAGAAGTTAATTTTAAATTACAGTGTTGTTTTTTTCTTTTTATAAAACTAGATTTTACTATAATGATTAGCGACTATTAGATCTAAAAACTCAATATAACAACCCTAAGCTAACAGTGAAATTTTCTTGTAGCAACAAAGAATCACTAAGTGTATACGAGAGTGCTTTTTTAAACTGCTTACAAAAAAAAACATATGGAAAATATTTAATTTAAAAAAGAAAATTGATCGTAAAAATTGCGAATGCAGTACTGTTCGCGTGATTGAAGTGAAACTATTTAAAATATACTTATAAATACCTACTTAAAAAATTTAAAATTTCAGTGAATTTGAACACAAGAAACTTATGAACTTCGTAAAAATGTAATATTACAATTTTTTTTCGAGTAGGTACCTATAGGAATAATTCTCAACCATTGTATCGTGATAGTTACTTACAAAATTCTTGAAATGTGCCATCAAATTTTAGAAATACTAACTTGTCTAATATATTATCTTAACTTGTACGTATCCGACAAATTTTGAAAATTTAAAAAATATACCGCAACAAAAAATAAAAAGCCACCTATTGGCGCAGTGGCTAGAGTTCTTTTCACTTCATGCGTCAAGTGGTTCTGGGTTCGATTCCCGTTGAACCCTAGACATAAGATTCTAGATCTAAGATATAATTGACCAACAGAAAGTTTCTGTGTTTGGACAGTCGTGATATGCTTAGCTGTTAAAACAACTTAATTAAATACCCAAAAAAAAAAAAATTAATAGAATCACTGATCTACAGCATAAGATAAGTGCTTAAAGAGAAAAATGACATTAATAGTAGTTGTAGTAAAATATCTATAAAAATATATTTAATATATAAATATTTGCAATGACTTTGTAGTTTCATCATAAAACCATGACTATGATTGCTAATACAATAGTTAATAGTGAATACACACCAACAAAACTGAAAGTAAGTTTAACGATTAGAGAATAAAACCTGTATACTCGTATAATGTCGTAAGAATCGCTCTTGAACTTGGTTTGGTTTCGTCTATAAATTGCTTATATCTGATTAATTGATACCTTATTTTATAATTAGTTTTTTTAAAGCTTTAATTTTATTGTATTAAATTACTACTGCATATTTAGGTTTTATTGTGTTTTTATAGTTCACTATATTTTAATGAAAGAAAGGAAAAATTAATTTTTAAAAGGCACATTTACATTGTTGTTATTATAGGTATACCTATATATACCTAGTACTTGACAACGTAAGGTAAATCAACAGTTCCACTTATGAATCTAATGAAAAATATCCTTCCGTCATCGCTTTTACCCACAATAAAAATATAATTTACGAACATAATGAGGTCGTCACGTGTTAGTTGTCAACACAACAATGCAACATCTAAGAACAACAAAATTAACAAATTAGTCGACAGTAAAAAGGGGGGCGGTTAAATGCGACACACGACACTAACAATTTTGTCGTCATAAAAACACATCTCATCCGCTTAAAATTTCGTCACCCTTTGTTTTCTTATACACTAATACAAATAATAATTGGAGCCACAACTATATTATGTGTAACGTGTTCACGTTATCACAACGACAGCATGTTCTTGTTGTTGTAATTGTCGTAATTATAACCATCATACATTAATATGGGCGGATAATTTGATTCGTCTGTATCATTGTCGCAAAACGTTTATTATAATGGGAAATTACGGTAATTATCTCATGATTTGTATCTGAACCGGAAAGATTTTTTTTCAAAAAAATTAAATCATTTTTATAGCCACATCTAAAATTAATCAAATAATTGTTTCTGGAAATAAATTTATAGGAAAAAAAATTGGGATGACAGGAAACGTTCACTCCACAATCAATTATCATCATTGCGGAGATTTCATCATCTCTCATAAGTTAAAATGTTACACAGCAAAAAAAATGTTATAGCGATAATAACGTTACGAATTCTAACGACTTTATATTTATTATTTGACAGTGAAAGACGAACGTACCACTCGTAAATTTTCCCATAAATAATTACAGTTTGAAATATCTCTCTACTTGTTACTTATTACTTATTGATGACGCGAGAGGATGTTACTGAATTTTATGGTCCATAGATAATTTAGAGCCGGAATGCGAGTGTGTCGAGGGACATAAATTAAGTCGCACTTAATTGCTTTATGTTATGAGTAATCAAATGTGAAAAAAATCAGTCAAACGTCCAAAATTTAGCCCTGGGTCCCATTATAATTTGGGTCAAAATATTCATTCATAAATGAGAATACACGACCATTTATTAACTCCTTACTCCATCTAGATTAACACAAATAAAAGGTAAATCTGTCGTTTTCTTCAAAAAATAATTTTCACTATTCGAAAAAAATAATTATCAGTGTATTGTTAAAAATTGATTTAAAAAGTGACTATTTCTTTTTCATTTGAATTTAATTCGTTAATATCCATGACTAATAGGCAAGATTTTTCGAACAATACCATTAATCATTTTTTTTTTCAAATTGAGAAAATTGGCTCAAGGCTAACGAGACGAGAGGAGAAACACTCCTCTAATATTCATTTCGTGATCAAAACGTTCCTTATTAAGGTGAAAAAGTCACTTTACGCAAACTGTACAAGTACGAAGCGATTCTAAACAATGAATAAAAATTAATCAAGGTCTCCTCGAAAAAGAAATCACTTTTTAGCAGATGCATTTAAACATTATAATATTCTAGTAATAACTCAAAAATATAAGTAGGTAAAAATATCCTTTCTAGCTTCTATTGTTATTAATATTAAAATGTTCCGATCAAACTTGAAAACCCCCCTTTGCAAACTATTCAAATTTTTTTTTACTCTGCTCTTATAATTGCATGTATTAGTTGAAATGAGACAACCGTTAAATGATAATAACAGGGTTTGCATTTTGTATTTATGCAGAATATGTTTTCGAACCGGGTTCAAAACGGCAGTCACAATGGGTTGGTAGGTTGAAATTTTTGAAGGGTTGGGCTGCTATATGCATGTATACATGTATATATATATAAAATATTAGAAGGGTTAATATTATGTAGAACAAGTTCCAGAATGAACCGTCCCATTCCATTCATCCCTATTTCGATTTAAGTACAGGGAATCAGGGAATGAGACTGGCAAATATGCGAGGGTGAATGATGCGTGGCCATCTTTGATCAATAATTGAGTTAAACAACGTTGACGAACATTATTATATTTATCGAGAGAACTAAACAGCTGATAAATTAATAAAAGAAAGGGTGATGATGGAACTGGAAAATTTATTTAATTTTACACTGTGAATTTTGGCCATAATTATGAGTTTATAATGTAACTAATATTAGTCTTTCATTCATTCGTATATTATCTAATGATTTATTCTTACCTTCATTTTTTAAAAACATATTTGTTATCTATGGAAGGTCACTTAGTAGTTAGTGGCGTGGTGGACTAGATAGTTGCCCTATACGCTACTGGTCCTGGGTTCGATCGAATCACAGTGAAAGCCCAAGATTGTTTCATGGGTTTCCGGATTCGACGGTTGCTAATGACCATAGTAGTTGATGCGACCTTAAATAAACAAAAAAAATGGAAAATATTCCCATTCTCCAAAATTCGCATTTGTACTTGCTAGTGGATATAGGCGCCGTTGGCAGGATTATTTTCCGGAAGATGAATATGTATCTTTAATTTATGTATACCTAAACGTACTTACTAAAATAATAGTCTAATGTACGCCTGTTCGTATGAACGTGATGGATGTCAAATTTAAATAATAAGGACATATCAAGTTGCATGTCAATGCTTACACTTACCTATAGGTAGGCTACAAATATTCATAATATTTCATTACGTTACCATTATATTAAAAGGAAAAATTAACCGGTAATAACCGTAAATATTAGTGGGTATAATATATACTGTTATACATATACAAAATACATTGTATATTAACTAATAAGATATACAATAACTTGTAAGAGTTACCCTCTTATTTCATTCGTAAAGTGTTGTACAAATTTAAACAATAATCAAAATGCTATAAGCTTTTATTTAAACAATGACTTTAATATTAACAATGCTATTCCTTAATTCATTTCTGTCTATTTTCTATCATCATTAAGAGGTCCAAATGCACCTCCATAATTTTTCTTCAAAAGTGATATAATGATATAAAAAGTTTAGATTTTTTTATGGTAGGTCTACCTTAGAAAACAGAAAATGGTTGATTTAATTTTCATTTTAATCTTGGTAATGGTACGATAATATTCACATTAAATAAGCAAATCGCAAAATCAAATTTAATTCGACTGTCGATTAAATATCACCTGTTGTGTTTAGTACAGAATCATCAAACAGAAGGCTTGTTCCATTTAACGTTTGTTGTACGTTAACGCGACGATAACATTTTTAGTGAAGCATTTCTATCCTTAGCTTAGTTTTAGGCGTTTTTAAATGATTCCTGCTCGAGACTAAGTAGGTACTAGTATTGCAGGTTCAGATTAGTAGAATATAAGATCACAAGTTCATCTGGTAGGTACATAAACTTACTCATCCAGAAAAAGTAACAGATTATCTGAAACGCTATTTTACCGTTCATATTATGTACGGTTTTTCTGTTAAGTGGAACAGTATTCAAAAGTATAAGAAATTACTAGTTTTATATTTTTGTTAACAAATGTAAGAGAAAAGTTAACAAATATTTGGAAAAAATATTTATTCTGATATGTAAGTACATAGATTAGGGATTCATTAAGTCAAGTATGTTAGGCATTTTTTTTAAATGGATAGTGTTTGAAATTTTGACTTGCAAAAGGAATAACTTGCGAAGTTTGACTTTACAACAAGTCAAATTTAGGTCATGCAGCTTAAAAATCAAGTCAAATAATGAATCCCAAGTATGATATTTCATAATAATTCTTTAGTTTTCTATATAAACAACAAATAAAATATGATCCCAAAAATATACTTACTCAAATGTTGAACATAGCTGTGTGATTAAGAAGAAAGGCCTTATTAAGAGAATCATGAAATATGGGGTACTACTACCTACTGGAATAAAGCCTCTTTGTTCAGTATTTAAAAATTAATGTTAGTAGGTTCTTTAGGGACAATCTTTGAAATAAAAATTTTAAAAAGTGTTTTTATTATTGAATATACTATATATAGTAGTTTGTAATTTGCAAGTATCAAGTCAATACCTGGATATTTATGATATTGAAATTTTGAAAAATAACAAAGATTTTAATTTTTTTTATGTTGTTTGTTAAAGATGTAACAGATAAAAGGTTTTTCTTTGAACCGTGATCGGTGTTTGAGTTATTTTCGAATGTATTAAACTGAATACAGTACCTAATAATTAAGCTATGAAAGTTCTATTTTGTTGTCATACTTAAACATCATATATAAACATCATAGTATATTTATCCACATATTTAATATAATATGTGAATATTGTTATAATAAACGATGGAAGAGAATTAGAGACGGTGGAGTTTTGGAATGAACGTTGAACGAGTTTCGAAGCCGTAGGGGATGATCCCGACGACGACACATCAACAGAACTGAAATATAAGAGAGCATGGATGATGGCAAGGGAGTGACGTCCTAGCGACACCCAACCCTTTTGTAATGAACCTCCTCTTCCTTCCTTCGGGAACTAACGAACGACCCCATTCCCATTCTCATTCCTAATGTATACACACATACACACACAAACATACAAGTACCTGGAGACCGTTATATACAGTATGTGTAGTATTCCCGAAACATAATGATACAGGGAGGAGTTTAACATCATCATCATCATTAGCATCATCATTTGAGACGCTCGTGACATCATCAAATAAAACAACCCTTTCTTGTGTATGACATTGTGGCAACAAAGAGAGATATTGCTCAAAGCTTGGCAAGCTTCGTGTTCATTATTGCCATCCTGTGTCAACAAATACCGAATAAAGATGCTTGAAAGGCCAGGATTTTCTATATGAATTATTCAAGTGTTCTTAATTTGGATGTTGTTGGAGCGGGAGACGAAGAGTCGTATTTTTCATAATTTATTTTTTGGTTTGCACGCGTTCAGAATCCCGAGATTTTTGATGATGAAGTTAATTAAAATGTTTTTCTATAAGGGGAAAGTATTTAATTATTTTCAATAATTAAGCAGGTGATTTAACTTTGTTGTCGTTGAAAACATTATTTTGACCATCTATATGATACTTTGCTTTATGAATTTCTATCGTATGATGCAATTTGCGTGTACTAAGTACTTATTTCATATTTGCATACAATAATTTAACCGGTTTTTCGTGCCCATTACGTAATGCTAGAAATAAACATAATGGAATGTGAGTTTTTTGAAAAATTTTATGTTGAATTTCATGCGAATGGCTATAACTATGATTTATCTATCTATTGAGAAAATGTTTTACTATTCAATTTTTTTTTGCTTTTCGATAGCTAAAAATAATTTTCGTACCTATTGGTTTTGGAATTACTATCTCATTAAAAATTTTGGTTAAAAATATTGACCAATTACGATAATCATACTAATTTGAACCGACCTTCGTTACTGGACAACAATAATCAAATCCAATATACACTTCAATTATTATAAGTTTGAAGAAATCGTGATTTGTTCCATATGACTTTTTTTCCTCCACAAAATTGCTAAACGACGAAAATTCGATATTAGGTGTGGCATTGTCAATCTATCAAAACGTTCTGAGTTTTGTCTTTGACTTTATTATTTCGTGATTTGCTTTCATCTAAATAAATACTAATACCCTATAATATTTTCGTGAATGTCGCGCGTGACAATTTTAAATTTGTCCTTTCTAAGAACAAATTGTCGACACCGGATTCCCGATAAAAATCGGGGTGTGTGCACGTGTGACACGTATACATCATGTCCGTTTTGGAAATGACGTGCTAATACGCCTATTTCCCTTAGTCGTAACTAAAAAAATGAGCTCATAAAATTCCGAATCGTGATTTCAATTAATTTAATATATTTTTTAAAAATATTAAGCCGGCTCTCGTTTAAATATTTAATGATTTAATTATTCGTTAAAACTTTACAGTCAATTCGATTCAGTTACATAAGAACTCGATTAATTATTACAAACGACCATTTATTCACATACTTCTTAATTTATTTTAATTTTCTTTTTGTAAATTAAAGATTGAAGCATGGGAAAATGTCAATCTAAATTAATTTTTATTGTCCATCATCCATTATGGTTTTTTGATTTATCCGAAAACAATATGTTGAAAAGAACAATGAGAAAATTACGCTTCTTACGTAAAAATTAAAAAAATATATTAACTACAATGTTTCAAACACCAAACGTTTATCTTAAATCCAAGTGCTTGAGCTATAAATTAAATTTTTTTCCTCTTAAATGGCAAATGTTTCTTATAAATTTTATTTAAACACGACATTTTTCGTTCAAAATATTTTTTTGGAATTTTCAGAAAAACTTTACTCTTATATTTTTTTTGTTTTTTGTTCTTTTATCGCTTTTTCTCCCTTTCGTGTTGAATGACAATGATTTATTATTTATAAGACAATGGAAAATTAAATGGCATTTCGTGACAAACCCAACCTATCACTCTTTTATATAATACGGCTTACGAATCATCAACCGTCTTTCTTTAATATAATTAACAATAAAATAAATATTTATAATTATAGTTGTACACACATTAACGTCTGTACTGCAGAGAGTAAGGGGCATTTTACTCTTTCTCTCTTTAGAAATGAATAATAAATGCTTTTTTAATTTATTCATGTATACTATCTAAATTAATTGTAAGTATTTAATAAATACATGAGTATAGTGAGTACTCACTTGAATGTTTTTTTTTTTATAATTTTAAATTAATTAACAAAGAAGATAAACTTACAGCAATTTTTATCAACTTTAATATTATACAATAAAATATCTATTACCATTTAGTGAAATATCAGGGAAAAGTGGTAAAAATTAACGAGTAAAAATATAGTTTCTTGAGCTGCCTTACCTATATAAAAATCTTTAACTTAATTCAATTATTTGAGTTATTTATACACAGATTATATGATTTAGAAACTTAAAGTATGTAGAGAGAGCTTTCATTTAGATCTATAACGAATAAAAATTACTCCTACTATACAAGAAATGCAAGTTGTATTACAGAAAATTATTACATAACAGACGAATTCGTTTTTTATTTTATATTTTTGCTTAGTTAAAATCTCAAACTTATTTGATTATAGAACGACTCTCGTTAATTGCAGGATCGTTGCTCATAAATACGAGTATGTCGCTTAGATGTGGACGGTGTTTGAGACGTTAATTGTGTGGGTTAAGGTTTAATACATACATTGAACGCGCTCTTACTTCTTGTTATCTACTATGTAGTTTTATAATACCTATTATATGTCATACAGTGTATTGTACCTACTCATATTCCGAGTTAAAGTAGTATCGAAAGAAAGTAAATACCATCACCTTATGTAGATGACAATAGGCAAACTAAAAAAGTGGAATAAAAAGTAGGTAATCATTGGTCATCGTGTGTAGTGGATACCTACCTACTATGCTTGTCTATCTTTAAGTGTGTTATTTTTTCAATGTTTGATACTTTTAAATAAGTATCTACTTTTAAAAATTTATTTGATTTAAAAAATAGTTTTTTGACAATCCAAAATTGATTCTTTTGTGTATAGGCACTATTGCTTTTTTGAATATAAGAAACTTATGTCCTCTTAGTGGCGCAGCGTTTATAGATCTGTAAGATCTCTCCACGCATCAGCGGTACGATACTGGATTCGATACCCGTGGAATTTTAGATATTATGATTTTAACTAATAAGACCAGCGGGTGGTTCTTTTTTCCCTCTCCACTTTCTTATTTAATCATCTCTTCAGTGTCAATATCACAACACAACAACAACAACAAAATTTTTAAAGCAAATTGGTTTAGTATTGGTTAAATCAGGTTAAATTTAAAATTAAATAGTTTACTTGTCAATAAAGTGCGCTGCATAACAACAAGGTTCCCACCAAATGTGGGAGAAAACTGAAAATATCTCAAGAAATTTAAAGATTTTACGGCTAAAGTTGAGTTGGTATTGTTTCAGAAGGGATAGGTCAAATAAGCTCCCTATCCTTTAGCGTTGAGTGGCAACCCGCTGAATATAATTAATGATCTACAAAAAATTTCTGTTATTATATAGTCCTAATATGTATGACCTTAGAGCGTTGTTAGAGCGACTTAAACACCAAAATAAATAAAAAAACACTGCTTCACTTGCATTGATACTTAAAAATTAACATTTAACATAAGTTTGATTTCAAGTCAAGTAGTTTGCAAATCAAGTCAACCAGTAAATCCTTAAGTTTAATAATAACAATGTTTAGTAAAAATGTATTTCGATTTCATCCATTTATCAGGACAATTATTTTGCATGAATATATATATATATAATTATTCCTTTTTTATAATATTTTTAAAGGCATTGATTTAATTAACTTAAATAATTTTTTCTTCAACAATCTCTATATATAAAAGAGTAAACATTTTCACTGACACATACGCTGGAGTTTAAGCCATTCAATATAAAAACATGAACTCTACATTAACTCTAAAGGGTTTCTTTTTTTAATAAACTGTGATCCCAATAGAGTACAAATTTTTGAAATTTCACACCTTAGTTTTTCTCCTAAAATATAATTTTTTCAAAATTATTTTCTTGTAATTAGCAATGGAAAAAATCTGTGCTTTAGTTGTCTTTTTTTGTTCATTAAACGGTTGAAAACAATTTTAAGAAAACCCCCAAAGAAATGGCGACAGTGGCTCATTTATTAGTTTCAATTAAGTACTTATTTTTAAAGTTTGTTAGTAAATAGTTTTTTATAGTAGAAACTTATAGTGCTTATAGTTTATTGTTTTTTTTTTGGTGTATTTTTATAATAAACTTCTTAACAAGTGTGCTTTTACCTGCAGTAAGGTGACCTTGGTGTTTCTCTCTTCATAGAAGGGAAGTTTATTTTCTAAGTCAACTATGTAAACTTATTTTGTTAAATTTTACGTGGACGAAGTCGCGGGTAGCCGCTAGCTATGTAAATAAGAATTAATTATAACCCATTAATTATATGGGTATTGAGTAACAATAAAAATTATGACTCGTTCTATCTAATTTTAACCCTTATTGTTAATTTTTAAATTATTTATTTTGAATTATTTATGACACGTTATAGATATGTATAGGTACTTATACCATTTCAAAAAAAGATAAATGATCTATTATTATGTTTATTAAAATTGAAAAAAAAATATTTATATAATACAAAAAAAAATATTCAAATAAATATAATTATATAACTTAAACGTTTAAATGCCATATTTTTTAAAATATTTTTTGTAAATGTCGTTGGGTATAATTAAAATATAGTTTAACAAAAAGACGAAGAACAAACATGTCACCTTATAAGAACAGGATTTGATCAGATTTGATTAAGGAAGCCGAGCCTACTTGTTTGTGGAAATTCGAAAAAAAAGCTCATTTACATACAATTTTTTCATTATATCAGTTATCAAATTCAAATATTCTTTTCTTTCAATTCTAAGTTTATTATAGTTTCAACGTATAGGTATAGGAATTTTAAAAATAAATATTTATTTTTAAATAACCTTTGATTTCTTCATCTTCCGGAAACGTGTCTCATAAATTTCTTTTCATACCTATCGATTTTTTTTCGTCTTCATGAATACATTAATCGTCAATAAATAACACATTATTTTTTATAATTAGTTTGCAAGATAATTTTACTGAAAATTCGCTTTAGTTTTACTCGAAAACCCATTGAAAATGATGCATATTTAATCTGAAAATGTTAAAAGTCAACAAGATGTTGCAATTCATGGCATAAAGTTTAAGGTGTGTGGGTGTCTGATTTCTTAGGCTAATGTAATCCGTTCGAAATCAACGATAATTATCTTAGGTCGCATAATCGTTAGTTAACACCAATTTATTATATATAACACCAGCGCAGAATATAATATTACAACAAGTAGTTAATCATTATAGAATGCACTCATCAAAAATGCATTATATGGAATAAGGATTTTTTCATTTTGCTATATGAAATAAATTATGCAGATTTCTAAATGTGCGCTTTTTTGTTTCAGTGGGCTTCTGTAGCGTCTTGGTTTTTTCGACCCGAATGTTTGCCTCCTTTGAACACGGCTAGTGCATCCCTTCCTGGTAGTGGTGCATTGACGTCTACAACATCATCAATTTGTGCACCTCGTCCGTGTTTACCTCCCCTATCTTTACCTTCTGGTTCAAAATCTTCGTCTTCGACAACCACTTCAACCCCAACGACATCGTCAGCAACAGATTCAACCTCGGGAAGTCATAAAGAGCGCAGTTCGGTGCGATCTGAACGTATGATAGCGCCTACAATTTGTACGGTACGTAAAATATTACATTTATTCGTTTTAAAAGTCTAAACAATATATAAATGTTACTTTAATATAATTAATGTTGCGACATACGAATGAGATTAACCTCTCGGCTGTTGCGCGTTTCTTTATGGAATGTCATGAGAATTGTTTTTGTGGTCAGTGGACACGTTTCTTCCGAACAAAAATGATCAAGATTGATTGAGATTTAATTACAATGTTCATTAATATGATATAGTTGAACGTCATGAACCTCAACGAGTTCTCCGCACCACCACCAACCATCTATTTTTTTTCTATCTAAAATATAATAATATGATTGTTACGAAAATCGGAGACAAAATTTAATTTCTCTATGAAAAATGAAAGTGTGCTAATATTAACGAAACCCGTGCAATTTTTTTTCATCTTTATTTAGAAATGTGTGAGTGTATAGAAAATCCTACGTTCTGCCATATCTTTTGTAAAGATGCAAATAGACAATATAATGTCTTTTCAAATCTTTCAGTGAGGGCGTTAATTATCTTTTACAAATAAAAATAATAAATTGACCTCGTTTATTTAAGATTGAATCTATATTAAGGAGATAAAGGAAATTGGATATTATGTAGATTCAATATAAACCTACAACTTTATAAATATTAATTAATAGCCTAATTATTGTAAAAGTAGTCTAATTATAAAAGTAGGGGATTTATATGTAGAATTATAATAAGGGTTTGCATGATAATTGTGTAAATTTTAATAACATCGCTATTGATGTGTATTTGTATAACTTCACATTAGTTTTTAATATATTAACTACGTTCTTTGAAAAGAGCAACACTACAAAACTGAACGGTGTTTTGAAGGGTAATACAACGCCAAAGACGTTTGATGGAGAGGATTATTTTTTTTTTGCAGAAATGATAATTAGCGACTGTCTTAATTTCTTTTTTTCAATAAATCAAGATTTCTCATAAACTAAATGGTTATAAAATTCATTGAATGGCGCATATACAAGCAACCGAAACCACTTAACTATTAGGAGAGCTTGGAAAGGATTTTGATTACTGTTCTAGCCTTTAAAATAGTCTTTGTTATAAAAGAAATATAAAAATAAACACTTTTTTATAAATAAAAAAAAATTATTTTTAAAACTTATGATGGCTTAACAATAACAAATGATGACTCCCTTTAGATTTTTACTTGAATGAAATGATTAACAAGCATACATAATTTCCCCTTCAAGTTTAGTTTAGCTATGGCTTTCAACGAATGATTTTTTTTCTAAAAATGATAAGGTAATTATTAAATTTATAGTTATACTCGATTTTTTTAAAACTATTTTTAGTTTATTCCATATTTTTATTATCATATACAGCAGGGGTGTCCAAACTTTTGATGACAAAGGGCGATTTGCTTTTAAAATTATTACCGGCGGTCGACTAACAACGAAAAGTAGTAATTTATAGCAAAAAATAAGTTTAACATTTCATATGTATATAAACATAAATAATATCAATACCTATACAATATTAAGCTATTTTAATAACAGAAATTAATGATTACTACATAAACATATAAATAAATTAGCGCTTAGCAGCTGATTCTCGGAATAACAGATATGTAGATATTAGGGCTCGTTCACACGCTTCAACTAAACTCGCCCGATAATTTTCAATCTTTTAGACAGTAGCGGGGTAAGCGACGCGAGAAGTGAAGTACAAGCGAGTTGAAAGGGAAGCAAATTGAAAGAAAACTGATCAACGAAACTCGTTCAACAAAAGTTTGACTGAGTCTAAAAGATTGAAAATTATCGGGCGAGTTTAGTTGAAGCGTGTGAACGCGCCTTTAGATAGGCGGGCGACTAGAAATTGTCACGCGATTGACCGGTCGACCGCGGTCGACGTCTTGGCCACCCCTGATATACAGAATATCAGCGTAATCATCATATCATAGGTACTAATGATAATTTAGAAATAGGTGAAAATGTATACCTAAGTGATAGAAACTATAAAACATGTAGTTACCTTCATTAGGCTGTTTCAAAAAAAATTCTTATAGAATTAAAAAATTGATAATATACTCGTAAGTTAATTGAAACAAACTTTGGAACTTTGTAACAACAATCTGGAAGAAGAGATATAAAGGAAATTCACGCTGTACAAAAAAAGTAGGTACCTACCAAGAACAAAGTTGCCAAATATTTAAAAAAATGTAATTATGTAGTGTTATTTTGGTTGATCTAAGGAACTTTGTTATAAGAACTTGTTTTGTAGAGCTTGAAATTTTCTTTTAATTACCTTTCAGACTGTTGTTAAGATGAGCTATTCCAAAATTATGAAAAATCAAAATTGTTTTTCCTGTGTTTTGAAATAGAAAATAAGAAAATTAAAAAAAATGGATTGGGGCAAACTTTAATATTGATATTAAGAGTTCGTTTTGGTACCAAAATTGTTGTTTCAATGGTTATCTACTATCAATTTTTGGACAAAATAAGGGAACAGGTTTTTTTGAGACGCCCAATGTCTATATAATATGTATCTATATCTTCTATATACTCTTTCGTAAAACTTTTATTGTTATTATTGTTTTAATTTATTTAAAGTCGCATCAACTTCTAGATTATTAGCGACCAGTGATTAGCCATTAAATCTTTTTATCTGACAATTATTTTTCTCTATTTTGGTAGAACTATCATTGTGTACATTCTACTAACGTCTTACAACGCTTGAAATGTTCGTTTACCCATTGCTTTGCCATCGTTGAAAAAATGTTTCGAGTTTATTAGTTTTAGTGGACCGTACCTTTAGTAAACGGTTTCGATCATTATATTGTTATAATGTAGTGAAATTTTAATGAAGATTTCCACGCTGAAATATGTGGAAAATATGTAACATAATCAGGGCAATATACGAAAATATATTTTCTTACAATTATTAAAGTATGTAAAAATATATGGGGTCTAATTGTTTAGAATTTTCTAAACCGTATTTTAAATGTATGAGTATTGCGATATTTAACTCCAGAAGTTCCTTTATTTATAACCTATTAAATAAAGTAAATGACACGAAGCTTTTTACTGGAATAAAACAAAAATTGTAGAAAAACAGTTACAGTCCTGGCTGATTGCTTATTTTCTGTTAAATTAATTTATGTAATAACTAGAGTGTGTTAAAATAAAGCATACCAGAACTTTTCATTTCAGATTTTTATCTAGGTATAATATTTTCGTCATTTCTCTAATCTGTTTTATTTACAGCGATTTTTATAATAAAAATTGTAAGAACTTGATTTATAATTTAAATTGAAATAGATTTTCAAAAATCTTATCGAGTTAAAAATAAATTTTAATTTATGTGTTTTGGTTCCATAGCCAAAGGTATTTAAATATTGAAGTTCTTCATCTAAAAAATATTATGTGGTTTTTAAGGAAGTAAAAACTAAATGAGTATTGATTTTTCTTGACTCTTAATAACTCTATACAATATAATTGTTGTAAACCTATCAATTATTTTCCAATCCACGCACAATTTACAACTACCTATTTTTAAAAAAAATATTTACATTTAAGTTTTAATAGGTGCATTTATATTGTGACGAAAATAAAAATGTGAGGAAACAATAATGAAGAGATTAAAATGTTTCTGGTAAACACAATAGAACTTAAAATTGCAACTTTGATATAAAAAATAAAATAAAATATAAAATGAGTCATCAGAGATTTTAGTATTGAAGCCTATAATAGGCCAGACACGATTGCCTCAAATTTAAATTGTCAGTATTGAAATCTTGATTTTTTACACACGACCACGGACATGATGGGCTTTCCATTCTAAGAGCAACAATAATGTGAGATTGGTACTTAAGACAATGATTGTGGGAGTCTGATTGACAATTGGCGACGTAAATCTTTGTAAAAATTACAAAATTACAATATTCAATCATTTAACAATTTTTTTCCAACTAATTTCAAGTGTCTTGATATGTCAGATTTTTCATAAAAGTTCATGGGTTGGGTAATAAATAATTAAAAATTTGTCACATTTTTTATGTTTTGAAAAGGAACAATATGAAGGTAGTTGGTAAGTAGTTTTACGGAAGATTTTATTTTAGTTTTTGATTTGATGAGAAAATGAGTTACCTCACACAAGAAAACCTATATTTTGTAAAGTCAGTTGTGGAAATCTAATTATCTTAATATGGGGCATTATTTATGAGCTTAACAATAGATGTTTGTTGGTTCTAACAATGTGATATAAAAATTAGCTTTGTTATTTTAGTGATTCGTCATTCCGGGGGATGAATTACCTTTACGACTGACACTTGACAATAGGTACAATTGGAAATAAAGCTTGAAAAGATAAATCATTTTTACATGTTTTTTTTTTTCAATATCATTAAATAAATTTTAATTTATGTGTGCTTGAACGAACATTCTCGAGACTGTTCTCGTTTCTTATTTCTCTCGTTTTTATCAATGCCAATTATTTGTAAATTCCAATGAAAATTACTAGCGCTGATTGGTTTCGACGTCGTTGAAAATGTTTCCACTACACATCGGATAAATGGTAGTTTGTTGGTAGATATAATACGTTTTATATGGGAGATTACTAATAACGTAATTCCACACATATTGTGTACAATAAATAAAATATATGGCGGCCGGAGAGAGATGCAGCCGCACATGAAAGGGGCAGTTCCAGGCACGATTCGTCAATCACATGTTAAGCAACTGTCTTTTCATAACCACGCACACATTTGCCTTTGATGATGTTGATCATGTTGATGAAGAAACTATTACTGAGAGAGCTCCTTAACTGGTGGTTACACGAATAAGAAGGACTCGGAACCCTAAGAATTCCAAACGATTTCTTCAAACTCAAAAACCGTTTTTCCCATCATCATAAACATTGAAAAATATTTAATTTCAAACTCTTCCAATGAAACCTTTTGATATAAGGGGCGAGTGTTATAACGTTTGTCACGCGACACTCGTGTCAATAATTTTCAACTCTCAAACTCAAGCTCAAAATTGATTATTTTCTCTATTTAGAAATCGCATTTTGTCACCCTTAAGAAACGAGGGTTGAAATCGATGTATCGATATCAACAAAGTAATCGAAAGACCTATTGCCATGTAATTACCATGTCAAACAGCTGTTAAACGAAGTATCTCTTCCACGTTGCAACCCTTAAATATCAATTTAAACTTGTCCTAAAGGGGTGCTCTAAAATATGATACTCTCTTTCCACTTTATTTTTAAGTTATCAAAGACAATTTTTCAAGTCAACATCAAAAGCTCCAACCATTGCTCATTTAAATTCGTTTCGTTGTACCATGCAGTGACAAGAAGAAAATTTCCCACTTGAGAAAAGTGTTGAACATTGTAATTTTCTCACGATTTTCAGTAAAAAAATTCACAGGTTATATTTATTTATTCGGCAATAATTTAAAACTCGTTACTCAACAAAATAAACACTTGATACATTTCCTTGAACTCTTGGAATTGGAGATGAAAGCAGATATGAATTGAATGAGTCTTTTTCAATTCAAGTGGTGTCTCTACACAGAAATGTCATCGTTATTTTCAATCCCTTTTCACACTTTATGTCGTTTGTCTTACAAATAATCAAATACAAGAGGAATTTAATGACATATGAGAGGATACGTATTACTATATTAATGTCATTTGGGTTATTATTGTCGCCTTTTGAAAAAAATGACACCAAGATGAGACACATTTTTTCAACTCATGATAGTTGACACAACATATAGATACTCAATGTTTACAACCCTCTGAAGTTATTATAGCACCTGTCATATATCTTTTATTTACCTACTTTGTAAAATATAAAAATCAAACGTTGACTCTTTGATATGGTATACGAAGAGTCGTTTTAATTTTTAGGAAGTAAAAAGTTTGCATAATTCGAAAATAATAATCGTATATACATACATCTTATTTAATAAATGTATGAAAATTACTTAAACAGCCGCGCACTAATAATGTGAACAAATTCGATAATTATAGTCATTAATGTCTTTGATTGAATTACATCGTAAATTTTGTTCGATGAAATCGAAAATATTATGGATGCCGCGAGCGACATAAAAAAATGCTCGCGTCGAGCGCCAGTGCGGCAAATTGCTTCATGTCATGATCTAAAAAAACGTGTCTGTGGTCCGGTCGTGTATAAAAGAAAAAAATTTCAAATTAAATCAAAAATATTATTTATTCTGTCTTGATGTTAAATCATTTATTTTTTTTGTTTTTATTTTCGTTCGTAAATAACAAAGTGACTGATTTGGTTGGCAAAAGAAACGAAAAAAATTTCATTAATTTCAGATAGATTTCCGAATCTTATACCAAAACAGAGACCAAAATATAGTGATTTTGCCTAATATATCTAGTAATTATTCTGTTTAGAAATGGAGATAAATTATTCAAATAAATGATAATTTATTGTAGCAAAATTCAAGGTAAAAAGTTCGAGGTTGGTATTATACAATATATTTATTTAATATAATCCTTTAGTAATTCGGCATAGGTTATTTTCCTTCATAAACTGTTCGTTACATTATGGTTTATGATTTTTATAGGCATGTTAATAAAATAATGAAACATACTGAAATAGTTAATATTTTATAAATTAATTGATAGGTATTATTAAAAATAATCTCTTGAATCAAGAGAGCAAAAAACTTGAATTTTACATTTTGAATGGTTTTATCAAGCACTTAAACCACCAATTAATGCCAACAGTTTTTAAAATCCACCAATTTGTAAACACATTAAAATAATAAAGTTTCTATCTGGTTCTACTAAATGTAAATGAAAATTAAAACCTATATATGTAAATGTAGCAATATAAAGTAGTCATAGGTTAGAGTAGGTTTATAACGTAGTGTGAAAATCAAAGAGATATTTTTTATTAAAAATATTTATGAATGAATAATAACAAACTCAAATTAAATGGATGTAAAATGTAAATGTATCAATTAATATGTATTAATGTAATGATTAAATTAGTAGGTAATATTAATGTACGTATTATAATTCTAAGACCAAACAACTCCAAGTTTAATTTTCCCTTCAATAGCGAGCTTTTAAAATAGTCGTAAGTAAAAAAGTTACTCAAAAAAAAATTATGTAAATCGTCTAGTTGACTTATCTACGATTTTCGTGTATCTATTGCCACGTTCATACGTTTCAACTTTAGTTGAACGACGATTTTTAATCTTTTAGACCGTATTAAAAGTTTGAACCGTTCAAACTTTTCGTCGTTCAAGTCGATGAGTCTGATCGAGTCCAATTTGCTTTCATATCTGCTGGTTTGTGCTTCACTTCTCGCGTCGCTTACCCCGCTACGGTCTAAAAGAATGAAAATCGTCGTTCAACTAAAGTTGAAACGTGTGAACGCGGTATTACTCTCGTTCGAAAAAAAAAGTGTTTTATTTAGAAAACACATTAAATTAGGCCTCTTCAGTAATAGATCGTTGAATAATTATTCGTATAGTCACACCAAAGAAACAAACCTTAAATAACTACTAATTATTGGCTATAGGACCTTAGTCAGGTTTTTCAACCTATTTGCAGTTATATAAAACAATAAGAATAATAACAAAAAGAATAGTTTGATATTTGACGGAATAGGTTAAAATTAAGACATTACTTAACACATTTATTTCAAATGCTGTTAAAAGATTGTTGAAAACACCAAAAACATAAATGACCTCATTCTTTTTAAATGATATTGCTTTAGGTCCAGGTTTTATATGTTAAAATTTTATATGTTACGCGCTATACGAGTGACACATACATCATAGCTTAACCAGCTTATAGCTTAGCACATAAACCATTAGTAAATATTTTTAACGGAATTTCTCAAATCTGCATTGAGCTTCTCGTTAGGGGTGCTTTTACTCCTTGGAAATTTCACAAAACGTTTAATAAATAAAATTAATTTATTTATTTTTACTCATGGATAAACAATTTATGATAAAAATCACTTTTCGATCTTTTTTTAATAGTTTTTATCTCTATCACTTGTATTTATTGACTGCCTGACTCAGAATGGATTCATTCTACTAACTGTACCCCCTTATATAGTTGCTTACGAAAACACTCTAGAAAGTTTCTAGAAAGTTCGTTGCCGAACTTACTAGAAGCTTTCAAAACCGCTGGCTGTCAATAATGAAACGATTCAAATGCGAATTGTAAAAATGTTGGTAGAACAATCTAGATAGACTGTTCCATCGCTTTTCGTTGCAATATGCTTTTTCTACTGTTTGGATCTGCAATCTGTTCCTGGACATTAAGCGAATATGTTGTTAACAAGCGGAATAGACTGGACCCCTTTAAGGGTGTTTCTGTTTAGGTTTATGGATCTCGGAATGGTAGTTTAAGAAATTGGACGCGTTACAGCCGTTAATGGTGGGTCAAGTTTTCTAGGAGATTGACAGTCAGATAGTAAGGATGGTCCTTTATCTTCTTCAGATATTTTTGGTTGTATCTGGTAATCTCGCTTGTTGCCGTAGATATTTTGAGGTCTTTATGGATGTTGTGATTGGTGACGTACCAAGGAGCACCTGTTATTGACCTCAGAGTTTTTGATTGGAATCGCTGAATTTTGGCAATATTGGATCTAGAAACTGATGCCTCGCTACAGCTGTATCCCATACGTTGTATCCCATAGGTTTGATAATAGAATATATGGTCAACTTTACGCAGAGACAGTTAGAAATCTCCTCTTAGCAGCCATCACTGTCTCTTGAAGGTTATACTAATTGAGATCTATGACACCTAGTATTGTAACATTCATGTTTGTATGTTTGAAACAATACATTGGAACATTTTGTTTTTTTAAGCCCAACTTTTTTTCAGGCGGTAGATAATTACTGTAGTAGTTAATACGGCCTTAAATAATAAAAATTATAAAAATGTTGTTTTCACAATTATTATTGAGAAGTGAAATCTTAGTTTTGTTTATATGAAAATCATTTTCTTATAAATTTTTTCTGAATATTACCAGGCAATTTCAGTAAAAACTGTAGTGGAATGGTTGTAATCTCGTCAAGCTTTTACATCCCACCGTAAATAGTCCATTCATATTATAATCTCTTACATTACATTGACCAATACAGTACATAGGTATAGGTAACGATTAACATTGAAAGGGGAAAATAAAAATATAATTATATCTAGTATACCGCACAGTTTTATTTTAAATATATTTTTTTTTAATTTTTTAAAAGTAAGAGTATTTAACTAGAAAGTTTGTTAAAACTAAACTCGGTACAATTCCTTACTGTAAGTACTTATTAGTTATTATGTATAAGATAACGGTTCTTTACGAGGTTAGCATTGCATAAATTACGATATAAGTAACTGAAATATTAACTACTTATATAGATAAAAGAAAGGTAGCTTAAATGATCCTGATAAAATAAATTTTTAGTTTTGATTAATAAGAAAAGTTAACTTTCGAAAATAGGTAATACCACAGTTTTTGGTTATTTTTATTAGGGATGTTACGAAGGTGATTTTATCGCAACCGAAGTCGGACTTTTTGAATTTGGATTATCGGAGTCGGAATCGGAGTCGAAGTTGGAGGTGGTTACACAGGTGTTGGCATTTTTAGTTAAATTCTGTACTGTTAGTTAAAAAATAATATATTAACAATATTAACATGTATTGTAGACGATGAACGTAAAAATTATCATGATTCAATAACAGTTAGCAAACTAAAACAAATGAATTGACTCCAAAAGTAAAATATTATACTTAATGGACAAAATCGCTGCAGCTTTGTTTCCATTCAATCATTGAATCTATTTTTAAGGGGTTATAGATCATAGATTAAACCAGCGCCACTAAAAAGTTGTTCGCTGGCTACCGACCCTACTGGACACGATATATATTGGCGGGCAATCGATATTATTAAAAGACTATTTGCCAGACTTCGACCACCGTTAAAACCTCCGATTTAAGAGTGTCGGAACCGAAGTCAGAACCGGAGGTGAAATAACAATCAGAAGTTCCGACTTATCGAAGTCGGGGTCGAAACTCCGTAACATCCTTAATGTGTATGTACTTTTAAGTAATTACAATAACAGCTTAACTATTATATGTCACTTTATTAAAATTTTTCAGAAATAGATTGTAGTTAGTATAGTAGCTGAATTTGTTGAAAATATTTTTTTCTAAACATATTAGAATAAAATACTTAGAAATCAATTGGCTACATAAGCATCTTTAGGTAGACTTAATTGAATTTTCGGCATTACTTTGTAGTTTTGTAGTTACTTACTTATGAACTTTATGAACAAAACATCGCTATTTCATTATGTGTAGCAAATAACAAAAATTATTTCATACAAAAATGTATGAAAGTGAACAATAAAATTATAAGTAACAATGATTTTGATTGTGTTAAAAAAAAAACAAATGTTCTATCTAACGTAACGAATTGAGAATGAGTTAGAAAAAAATTATAAAAAATCATTTTCAATTTGTTGCCACATGTAGCGATTTTTATTTTCCATCGATCTAATTATAATTTAATTAAGAAGTTCAATTGATGTGAATTGAATCGAGAGAAAAAAAAAATTAAACATGCTTAATTTTTTATAACGCAAGATTTATGAATCAATTTTCATTGAAGTTGGCAAATGAATTTCATTTATGAAAAAAATCAGTTCGTAAGTGAATGAAGAAGTAAGTTGAAGAGTTTTGAAACGAATCGAATAAATGACTCAATTCGTTAACGAACCACTTGATATTCCTGGACCCGCTAATTAGACCGTTTCCCGGGTGACTTTAGTACTTGAAATGTTCACTCCTCGTTCATTCCTGAATGAATTAGGCGACATAGAATGCCATTGCTCCTTGAACGGATTACACAATTTTCAGAGTGTAGAAAAATCCCCAATTGCTTCATCTTTATATATAAATTTTCAAATAAAAAAAAAACAAAGTAATTTGAACTACTTGAAGAATCAAATAAGAGTTGATATTTTATATACAATTTGATGTTATTTTTTCCAAATTAAACTTTGAACACGAGAATATTTGTTTTGTGTAGGAATTAAATCAAGTTACTCTGGTTAAGTTTAGGCCCTTGTCAAAAATCAACACTTGAAGCATCATTTTCAAGAGGGTTTCTCTTGAGGCAACAGGACTACGAAGTGTCATTTTCATAATGGAGCAAATGACATTGCAGGTAACGGCAAAAAGATCCATCTCACCCATTTACACCCTTTATTATTTGGTATAAATGTTGGACATCTATCTCTCATTAAAAAGTCAATGGATGTCTCAAACCTTTTTCTTTTCTTTCTTTCATTATTATTATCAGCATCATCATTATTATTATCATTATTTATTATTTGATGTGACTCTCTGAAGTGTGGGTAAGGGATAAAAGGAAATTGCAACGTCATTCGACTGATTGGAAGGACAGCTGAGAGAGGAGAGTTTTTTTTTTAAATCGATTCAATTTCTTGATTTTGTAACGATGAACTAACAATAAAGGAAATAATTTATATATGATCCCTCTGATTATCACACGAAAAAATACACAAATCCTTTCGACAGAAGAAAATCTAACTCTCTCAGTTCCATTCATTTGGTTTTCTTCATTATTTTTTTTATACAAATATCAAAATTACTATAATTTAAAGTTAAAGTGATAACGAGCATTTTTATTTATTATACCATAGGTATAAAAAACTCACAATCCCGAATGTCGTTTCGTGAAGAATTTCAATTATAGAACGTATAAGAAATTAAAGTAAAGAAAAAAAAACGATGAGAGATTTTGTATGGTAAATGTGATTTGTGGTCATGGTTGACTTTTAAAATTACACGCTTAATATTCGTTGTCGTCAAATTTCTAATTTGTCTCGTGGTAAAATAAAAATTATTTGAAAATTTGAATTTGAAGAGGAACGATTTGAATAAAGTTTTTTTTGTATTTTTTTTTTTTGTATTCCATGGAATTAATGATTACTTTCGTCAACATTATATTTATTATCATCATTATCATTTGATCGTACGTGTTATGTTAATGACCATGTAAGACGAAATTACACCGACAACGATCAATTAAAGATTATGATGAATTCGACATCATTGAAAAGGTCATCATTACCATCAACTTGTCAACTGTCATACGTCGCGTCCATTATCAATCGTCACGATTTCAGAAAAGTAACTGACACTTTGATTTGTATCACGTCGTTGCGTAAAATATTCAATCTATTCTTTTCTGTCGCCAGAGATTACAATAACTGGGTATATCATATGCAAAAAATTAAAAAAAATATGTTGCCATTATAAAATTTAAGACTTACTAATCGCGTGAATTAAAAAAAAAAAGAAAGAGTTTAAAAACTATTGGGTGGTCCAGATTTTTTGATGTATTTAAATTAACGGTAAGCATTTTGTTGTTGTTTGCAATTATATATATCTGAAATATTAATTTAAAAAATACCATCCTCCAAATGCACACCTTCTCTCGACAGACCTACTTACATTTTTTTAAATTTTTACTACAGAAAATCTAAAACTATTGATGTGTTGTACAGCAATAATAGTTTGGGAATTTCCTTAAATGATTAAACAGTGTGCTTAAGGCAAATTTACCTATTTTTAAATTTTGTAGTTTTGAGGATAAAAGTCAGAAAGCACTTAGCTTTTAGTGTGCCATTGTCCCCATAGTAAAAAAATTATGATTACCAGCATTTTGGTAAGAGACTATATTATACCACCTATATGAAATAAAACTACTTAAAATAGTCTATACGGACTTCATTTAATGTTTCTTATTTCAAATATTTCGACATTGTAAACAAAATGAACAGGATAGCGTGCAAACGCAATTGATCTCTTGAGAATTGATAATGTAGTTTACGTAAGTAGATATATATATATATATATAGAAGTTGCACTAGATTTCCAACTCCGTAAGCTCTGCTTTCTTATTTTTTGTTTTATAAGGGAAGTTTGGAAATTTCTACTACCAGCTAGGTGTAATTTATAGACCTATATTTATATGGAGCTTTATTTTTTGATATTGCATTAAAACGAACTCCCACTACTCGTGTATTTGGCGAGTACGCCAATATTTGTGTACTTGGCAAGTACAGCAGGTTTCGTCACCTCTCGGCCTTCAGTGTTTAATTTAAAAGCCAAAAATAGACTAACTGTAGAAATTAATTCCGGCCAAGTCGGCAAGTAGTGGGAGCATCGATAAGTATGAACTTCTCAATTATACGTAAATAATTAAAATCTCGTTGACTCGCGGCATTTTTATCGACAACCAGAGGGACTTCACCAGCAGCAAATAATTGTACAAGTAGTGGCCGAGTGAACCATTCCCACTACATGGCAAAATACAGGCAAGTAACAAATATTTGCCAAATACACGAGTGGTGGGATTCCGCCTTTACTTGCAATCACAATGCCTTTGACCGTAATATTTATAAATCGGAAAGCTATACCATATAGAGAGAGCAGGAGTGGACAATCTTATGTGCAACTTGGGCCAGAATACGATTTACATTTCGTTCGCGGGTCGTAGTTGTTAATTAACGTTACGAATTTCTATTTTATGGTATTAGTACTAAATTATGAATAAAAGTGCTGCTATAGGTACCTATGTTTGCTTTAAACAAGACAAATTACTGTCAAACCTATAAGTGAGAACTGAGTAAGTGAGAAAACTCTATAAGTGAGAGAATATTTTGTCAAATTCCATAATTTTGAACTTTTAAATCCTCTACAAGTGACAAACAGAAACCTCTATAAGCGATAGTCCTTTTTCACCTATGGACCCCTATAACTGAAACTGTTACTTGTCTGTATCTACTATAAGCGACAGTCGAGGGAATTTGACATATGCTATTGACAATGGCTCATTAATTATTAAACGAGTCACGTATGTAATACGTATAAGTTTATCACTAAATATTTGCTAAATTTCTATAAACCCTTATTAGTGAAAAAAGCTGCTCTTTTATATCTCTTAACTAGAAATTCGGGTTAGTAACAATCTTCCACAAGTGAATAAAATATCGCAGTTCCTTGACGCTCACTAATCTGTAAATCGAAAATTAAACTCGATTTTTTTTTAATTTTGGTATATATGTTAGTTGGTATAAGTATAGGTTGATGGACAGTGATGCTTTCTCAAAACTTTACTAGGGGGTTTGCATTTGTAGTAAATATTTTCTAATATTTTTTTTTAATGTTAATATTACCATTGAAATATAATTTGACAGAGTAGCTGGTACCTGGTTATAGAGTATAGTGATAGCATTTAATTTTTCTGGAATACACATGCGATTTATTAAGTTTCTGTTCTGATGATAAACCCGTACTACCTTATGACAAAAACCTTTAGGAGGTAATTTTTAGCATTACAGTTGTATGTAGAATATATATTTCTGTATATATTAACTGTACATATAATATCTTTAATTTGGTTATACGTTATTATTCTACCTTCCTTGCTTCTATAGTCACTGCTAAACATAACTCAGAATTGAAGGTACCTTAGCTGTTAAAGATGATATCAAGTGAGGGAGTGTTAGCACGCAACGACATTTGTCAGACGAAAATAGCTAATGCTAGCGAATTATTAGTTTCAAATTAAGCGTTGTGCTCAAATTTTTTAAGATTGTAAATTTATCAAACCATTAATAATTTTCATTATGAATAAAAATATCGTTGTACATAGTTACCTACTATTGTACCTATAGGTTGCTTCTATATTTTGTAACAATAGCATTGAATTAACTTATTTTTCATGACCTTAGATGTTAAAGTGACATAAAACACAAAAAAAAAAACTTATTTTTTATTGAAGAAATATTTAATATTTTTTTAATAAACTAAATACACTCACTTCTACTTTCCTATGGGATGAAAGGACATTCTTTTGAAATGTTTTTACCTACTTGCACGTAGTTATGTGAAATTTTATGGTTTGTCAAAAATTTTTTGTGCTTTGATAAATCAAATTCGTGCCAAATTAGTTTGTAGAAAAACAACAAAAATATGCTTGTGATTTATTCATTTTTTTTTTTTGTTGGTGTTTTAAGCCGCTCTACCATCTAAGGTCATATCACGACTGTCTAAACACAGAAAATTTCTGTTGGTCAATTTTAATCTTAGGTCTAGGATCTTAAGTCTATGATTCAACGGGGATCGAACCCGTATTATTCATTTTATAATTTCATTACCTATATAATTTTTTTTATTGACAATTCTCTGAAAGTTATTCAAAACAATCCAATACAAAAATTTTATAAGTAGTTAAAAAATTTAACTAGGTTTTAATGCAATGAAACTGCATAGGTGAACCTTCAAGCTATTTTTTGCTTCATTTTTTGTAGTTCTTTTACAAGTTATTTGTATGCCAACTTTAGAGAGCCTAAAAAACATAAAAATATGATTATAATTTGTGTTTATTTTTATTTTGGTATGTAATTTCAATGTTGTAATCGGGTTTAAATGAGGTTTTAACAAATTGAGATATTTCCACGTACAAATTTGACCACAAAATATGAGAGAGTGGGCCTAAGGGGCAACTTATATTGTATCACTCTTAAAGCACGTTTGTGAATATGTGTTATTATAAATGTCATACACATGTCTGTGTGTGTCAACAAAAAAACGACGTAAAAATTGGTGTAAAAAGCCAAACATTTTCATTTTTTATGTCTTTTAAATATTTTTCGTTGATTTTTCGGTATGTTTGTGTTTATTTTGGACACTTTCTGGCGTCATCAGTAGCCGGAGCCGCTCGTTAGCACCTCGACTACCTATTGGAAGCATTATCTGTCATCGATGTTAAAACCCTCTTTGGTTTCAAAATATTTTTGTCCTCTCCAACGCGAGTCGTTGTTGATCCTTTTCAAAAATGTATTTTTGTCTCAGTGTAAACATTTTTTAATAATGTGTGAAATCATTAAAAAAATGTCGTAAACCAAAAAGAAAAAAAGTAGTTTTTTCTAATAAAAATAGATTTGTTTAGATTAAATGATCCGTACAGGAAATGTAAAATATAATTAAAATTACCGCACCAGATTTTCTTTCTTTTTCATCTTCGATTTCACTGTCTATTTCTCTCAAAATAAAACGCGAATGGCTCACAAAACCACGACAACTACCGGGCGTTTGGGGTCAATCAGTGGGTCATTTGTGAACAGTTAGAATTCAAACCTTTTTCTTGTAATCGATAATAGCTTTTAGATAAACCCAACTTGTAAGAATTTCGATTAAATAATATATTCGATTTAAAGAAAAAAACGTTTATCAAAAATGTAATAAAATAATTATACCTACAATTTTATCTAAAGAAAGATTATTTTCATAAATTAATTGTGAGTAATTGTAAAACAAGTACCAGATAATTGTATTTTCCGCCTTTAAACTAATGACAAAGCTCGCTTTAGCCAAACACGGCGCGGTGTGGCGGCCGTCATTGTAATCGTTGCGTGTTACGAGTTATTTGTTAAAATAAAGTGGAGAAAAGATTTTTATTAAAATATTATTACTTTTTTTATATATTCAAGCAATTTAATCATATATTAACACAGTAACAATGTTTTGCGTGATTTTATGTTTTGATTAAGCGTAACAATTTTACTGATTAATTATCAATATTTTAAAGGAATAAAATGCATATAGCGATGCCCTTCAATTTTTTCCCATAACGAAGATCTTTTAAGAAGTTTGTAGAGCTATACATTTACTAAAATTGTATGTAATTATTTAAGTCCATGGCTGGTGTTGTATATGTATTGGGTCTGCATACTAATTTCGTATCTTAAAATGTCGTTTTGTTGAGGAAATGAGACCGAAATGTTAGTGTGTGTATGTGTTTGTATGGGAGATTTGCGGCTAACGTGTGTGAGAAATTTTTAACGTTTTCAACAGCTGAATGTTCCGAGATAAATATTTACACGAATTATCGAGTCGTTGTGTTCTTCGAGGCTCGGCGTTGTGTGTGTCCTTTGTATGTAGATACTACGAGTTCGAAATCAAATTGGGGGCTCGCGATTGTGTGTGTACCTGGCGACATACGGCACCATGACATGGATGTGTGTGTGTTAATTACACGTTGCTGTAATTAGACAATTACGAACGAATGTGAAACCACGACACGTACGAATTGATAATGGATAGAAAAGTTTTCGTTTCGCTTTGCATGTCGATGATTGTCTTAAATACTGAAATTGGTTTTGGTAACGTTATCGAAATAATGCGTTCAAATAAAAATAAAACGGAAGTAATTCAAGAGTGAAATGAAATATAAAAGGTTTATGAGCGTTTGAAGATGTCATAAGGAATAATAAACGGCTGCTTATCGATTGGTTATGGGCAATCAAACATAACTTCATGCCAATGATAAATCATTTGTTGTCTCACATGGATAATGACCAGTGGAGTTTGGGGCCATCCATATCAGAAGACATAATATTACTTCTAGCGTGTTCCACTCTATTTATTTTCTATCGATCATAATCAGTTCACAAGCCTGGCTGGAATTTTATGAGAGGAAAAAAATCAAAGAGATTAAGTACTTCTTTCTTTTTGCATATAAGTATAAGAATTTTGAATTTGAAAATATTACTTGTATAATAAATGTACAAAAGAACGTAATTGTGCATATAAAATATAAATAAAATTGCATAAAAAATACTACATACCTATTTTATTACTATAGAAAAAATTTGATTTTTTTTTTTGAAAGAAATAAATTACATAATGTACAGTGAGATGGTACTAAAATAGTGTTAAAATCATAATTTTTAACACTGTAAAGGATTCAAGGCGAATTTAAAAAATTACTTTTAAGAACGAGACAATCTTTTTACGAGTCTACACACGGAAAAAATGTGTTGTAGATTTAACAACATTCCTTGTTAATTTTACTACATTAACTAGTATTATATAGGATGACACCACGTGTGGTAACGTTTACCAGTCAAGTGTAATTAAAAAAACTGTAGTGTTATTTACAACACGAACTAGTAAAAAGGTATAGTTGAATTTTTGACACTTGCATTTATTTGTCAAAATTATTGGTTATGTTGTACGCGCCGCATGCGCAAACGCCAAAATTTGTTAATTGTACAACACTCAGCAGTTGTAAAAGCTACATATATTTTCTACACTATGGTAGTAAAAAATACTATACGTTAGAGCTGAATACAACACAGTGTGTTATCTAATATTACATTTGTGGTTATAGTGAACACAAAGTGCAGTAAAAATATTACTAGTTTAGTGTTGTAAATTTTAAACCACTATTTTTTCCGTGCATGATTGAAAATTTACCTTTAAAAAGTTCTCTGAATCTGGCCACTAAGCTTAAAAATTTATTTGAAAATTTTGGAAATTTCATTAAACTACGTAAGTACCCATAAATAAATCGTTTTTATTTTTGTTTTTACTCCAACGGTTTGGAGATAAAACTAGGATTTAAAAGAGCCTCTAATGAAACTTGCAGTTATTGTATAAGGTTTCATTAAGAACTCATCATTAAGATTGGCAATTTTTATCTAAAAGGTTCTGAGATAATTAAATTTTTAGATCAGTAATGGTTATACTTTTAAGTGACTGAACAACCTTACAGTTCATAAAGCTTACTGTGGGTTACCCCTCATTGGAAACTAATGCATGGTTTTTGTTAAAGTCACACATTTGTTTATTACATTACGACTTATATGTTAAAGAAAATCAGATTTCAAATTAATGAGAAAAGTCACAGGTGTCAACAAACAGATATATATTTATGATTTTAGAACGATATACGAGAAGAGATTTCCAAAATTCCTAACTAGTTCCAAAATTTTGAAAATTAGTTTAAGTTCTCGCTGCTATTTGGTACTACCTACCTATAAGGGTACAAATCAAATAAAAAACAAAATGCTACAATCGAATACTAACGGAGCACAATCAATTTTCAAAATTTTATCTTAAAAGCACAAGATTGGTTCCCAAATTCACAAAGATTGCTTTCTAACATAAAAATAGTATTCAGACATTATTATATCAATTTTTGATTTTAATGAACATAATTTTTCTTCAATATTTGAACGAGATATAAGATTAGATAAGGATTTCTCAAAAATTAAAAAATAACGACAAAAATATTTAAATAAAATTCTCATGAAATCATGCTTCTCAAATAAGTATTATATCTTACTTCTCATGTGCAGTAATATTATCATTCTTTAATTTATGCATAATTTATGTAATGCAATTAATTGTAACGTATAATTTGTTTAGTTAATGAGCATTTCATGAACACAATAAACAAGGAAATTGAGAAATAAAATTGAGTTCGGAGAGGCGACAAAGCATTTTAATTTAATAAATTGATGATGAATAAATGATCGATTTTCATTAAAAACTTTCTTTATCTATATACATTAGCAACAGTCTACACTAACACCTTGGTTACTTAAAAACTACAACTAAGAATTTACTAATTGTCTTGATCTTTAAGGTACCTATATTTGACTTGATTTTTAAATTACTTGACTTAAATTTAGTTTAAAAAATCTTATCGTTATTTTAAGAAATCAAATCAAACCAAGCATTCCATTTGCAAGTTATTTTATTTCAAAGCTTGAATATTAAGCTCAATACATTGCACTAAGTATGTCCAGTATTGACTTGATGAATCTCTTATTACAAGGAAAAATGTATATAATATAATATGCTCTCTTAAATTGAAATAGTGACTTTCGACTACAAATAGTGACTATATTCACTATTTTGTAGTGAAAAGTATACCACCAAATTCAAATAGTGGCATACTTTTCACTACAACTATTTTGATTTAAGAGAGTAGATACTTATATTACGTTATACGTTATTGAACACTGTTTTAAATATTGTGACGATATCGATACTTATTGAAATAAAGTTATTTATTTTACTTTATCGTTATCGTTTATGAGCTGAAACGAGGCTTTTTATGTTTTTGTCCCTGAATTCGTGGAAAATTTAAAATTTCAACTTCATACAGCACGAACACAATAATTACAATGTTACGATCATAAACGTGACGCCCCAGTCTCAAGTTATTTTCGGCCAAATTATCGAATATTCACCGCCAACAACGACAATTTCCAATTACAATATTCCCATTAAGTAAACACATTCAACTCTTTCGTAAACTTGTCAAAAATAAATTTTTCAAACCTGGAATACTTCACTTGACTCGTTTCAACAAATCCTGTCCCGAAAATATATTATAGTATAAAGCTAGTGACGTTACACATTGTAAGTATTTATATTTATGTTTGCATTTAGAATATGGCGCCATCGACATCGAATCTTCACACTTTTTCAACCGGTTCATTAAGTGTTTACTAAGACGATCTCAATAAGAAAACATTTTAGAATAGCCTCCATTATAATGTGGCCTATTGTTGTTATTAAACGCGTTGAGATCATGTCATTGTCGTGATGCTCATGTGTGTACATAGCATTTTATTTGTAGACCAGACGTCGTCAAATTATTTTATTCATGTCTTTTATTTCACACATATTATAATGTGGACAAAAATATATAAGCGATAGGAAAAAGAAATCTTTACGAGACGTCTCGATGCGATGTGTTAATTGGTTTCAAATTGAAAAGCGTTTTATAAATGTATTCCTGATTTATTTACACAAAGACCCATATATTTTCATAAGTCAATATCAAAATACGATAATACATAATTTATTTCAAATGAATAATTCAAAGATTTTTTGAAAAATTTTCAATTTTTTTTCAAGTGAAAGAACTGCTGGACATTTTTTTACGTTAACGAGAAGGAAGAGGAGACGGTGAAGATAAATCAAAATAGATCGAAAGGAACAATAAGTTACTTGAAGATATTATGTAAATGATTTTTGTCTGAAGATTTTTTTCTGAGTCACTCCCATTAAAGACGTGTTCAGCAAGTTATCGTCTATATAAAGACCGCCCATTTTTAAATAAAACAAAAACGGTATGGAGGGCAACACTACCAGTTTTCTGGTTTGGTCAAGTGGTGCTTATCATTTTGAGATTTTTTATTGTGAGTGCGAGAAGAAAATTACAAAAATCTCTAAGCTACACGGTCAGCCGCATAGCTGCACACTCACTAAGTTTGTATTTCAATTAGGTATTTCGACAATGTGAAAAAAGTAGCTCTCAATTGTGTGGAACAAAAGCTTCCGAATTTAAGCGAATCTATAAATTTATTGAAAAGCTTTGCTTTGTTCAGGTATTTGGACGATGAAACATAGTTTGTCGACCACAATTGAGTTATTTAATGTGGAATTTCTATATTTTGAACAGAAGCTTCACCAATCGGGTGGTGCTGCAGTTGATAAGCTCATGTTTTGTTTTAAGTATGTGCCTGCTCGGAAATTTTATCAAGCTCTTAATTCATTTAATTGTGTTGAATGCATTAAATATTTTGAATTGGAAACATTTTTCGGCCAGCTCACAACAACAAATTCTTAAAACTTTTAAAATTATTTTGAAGAAATTGAAAAAAACATACTAAAGCTTTAATTTGAAAAGCTAAAAATTAAAATTCTTTAGAGGGCACCTACATTGACCATCGTCTATTAATATTTCAGAATATACGAAAATGTAGATACTGATTATGTTTATATCTAAATGTCTTCGATTAATGAAATTAATTAAACCTTACCAATTACCTACAGATTAAATACTCAAATTGATTAAGTAATTATTCAAATTTAGTAATTGCTTTGAATGTCCAAAACAGTAGATGTTTAAATAGGTATATGCAGGCAATTATATGCATATGCAGATAGTTAAACAAAAGGGGATTTTTCAATTATTATGATGTTCTATTATTCTACTATAAGAGTGCAAAATATAGATTGCATGAATTAGGTCTGACTGCGTCTATTAGATCTAAATAATTTTACACATAAAAATCTTTTTCTTACTATTAAGAATCCATTGTGAGAAAAAAAAATAGTTTAATAGGTAGATATATCTATAATAGTTAGTAATAGTTGCCCCATAGGATTTTAATATTATGTATAGGTACTATTTTTATACCTGTATTTCATTTCTTTAAAAAAAGTAATAGGTACAGGTGCATTTAGATACCAAATTTTGAGATATGAGAATTGGAACAAAATAGGTAATACCCACCTATAAGGGGTTATTTTTAAGTTTAAGACAATAGACCGCAGACAATCTTTGAATTTCAAGAGTATAGGATAATTTTTCTAATGTATAACTTGATTTAATACTCAGCCTATAACGGCATATTTGTATACGTTGATAGTAGGTATAAGTAGTACTTATATAAAATTTTTGTCAAACAATTTTTTAACATAACATATATAAATAGAGAACTCTCTTTTGAGAGTACCTATATTTGGAAGGGAACGAATATTAAATTAGATTAAATAATTGAATTTCTAGTGTAAAATTGAAGAGTTGAACAATTGGAAGAAATTAATTTTTTGAAAGCAAATTTTTTCTTATTTCTTCGTACTTCTTTGAAACTTTAAGCAACTAGAGGAGCAATGTATATACTTTTTGATAAACCATTATATAGTTACTTTAGGTAATGACAATTTTGTGATTTTTTGAACGGTGAAAACAAAATTGTTTGATTATGCTTATAGTTTTAACGTTATAAGGTATTGGTTAAAAGAAATTAAAATTAATCAAAAAAATGTAGAAATAATCGCATTAAACCAACGATACTGAAGTTATTGCTAAAGTATGTAGTACCTATATACTATAGCTTAAAACAGGCATTTTGTAATTGTAAATTCAGTGTAGAATATGTTGCTACAAACTTTTTTCTAGTGTTTTCTAGTTTTCTAGTTCTAAGTCACTATATGGAGATTTAACAGAGACACTAAGTGGGTTAATAGTACCTTTTTATTTGTTCCTGCGAATACGACGCAGTCTTTAGGTTACGTGTAAACCTAAATATATAGGTAGTAGGTAGGTACACATAAAGTTGGTAATAAATAGTATATAGTTAAAGTATATTATAGTTTTTTAAAGTTGTAGATCTGATGTATTTAGATCTTTTCCGGTACTTACTACTTACTTCAATTTTTTTATGTATAGGAATACTCGTATGTACCAATAAATAAATTGTGGCTCCTCTTATATATTTTGTTTTCTTTTCCTTGTAGGGTTTCTTCATATTCTGAGAGTCCTTAACATTTTAAATCCCTGACAAATAAATCGTTATCAACATTGAGATCATATTTTTTGATCGAGTTTGATTTTTTTTTGTCATTATTACCAAACAAGTAAATTGTCGTATTGAAAGCCTGCACATGGTTTAGTAGCACGTGCGCATGGATTAGTTTGAGTCAATTATGCATGTGTAGGTATAAGCAATTTAAATTATTTGATTTGAGCTAACTAATATTGTACAGCTAACGGATTGAGTTCTCACTTTGCGCTTCCATAGGACTTTAAAAAAATGGAAGTATAACTTGTTATTTGATTAATATTAACAGAAATTAAATTTTAAAAATAATAACCTGATTGCGTAGTGGACTAATATGTAGGTATAGTAATAATAATGAATATGTATCAAACAAAATTTGTAAATAAGGGCAAATTTTTCCGCGAATTGAACCATAAAATTCCTTTTTTATACATGCATATTGAAAATGAGTATATAACATGAATAAATATGGCATATTTTATGAAAAAGATTTATTGTAGTAAATTTGGTAAAATGATAGCAAACGAAGAAGATATAAACAGATTTATACAACTTTAAGTCAAAAGTTCCGATTTCAGCTATATTCATCTATACCTGCTATGAAAGACACCGACTTTTAATTAAAATGAATGCTGATACGAAAAACAAACAAACAATTAATATTTCTACTGGGAAAAAAATTAACTAGGTACATTTTAATATAAAAAGTTCGTTTTTCACCGAATAATTTAATTGAAACATTGTTAACCGTCAATGGGCTTAACATTTAGGTACTTACTGTATATTTATAGCACGTATACCTATATTGAGCATCAACTTATCTTTATTGCATTTATTGCAAACCTATTGCAATTTGCTCATTCAATAATTTAGTACGATTAATAACACGATAAAAAAACAAAGTATTAAGTTTATCGCTGGTAATTATTTTTGATTATTTGTAATTATATAAGTTTCAAAATATCATAGATCATATAAAGGAGATTATTGCTAAAATCAGATAATATCCTAATAAAATACTTTATATTATAATTTCTACGCAAAAACTATTACTCTTAAATAAACTTTTTTTATAATTTAGATATATTTTAATGACGTTTTATTTGTATCTTTAATTTTCATTTTGGTGAGTAAAACTAAAAAAGAATATATCTACATATCTTTACTTTTAATAAGGATAATTGGTTAATGCTTTCAATTTCATTGTTAGAGTAAATTTCCCTGTTTCAACTTGTCTCACTTAAATAATAATAGCAGAGGAATAATTACGTGTGTTGAAGGCTTTATCATGAGATGAGATCGCAAATAAGTCAAAGATTTCGTCACGTTTTCAGCTTCCGGTCTTAAAGTAGAAACTGAATCTATCTTCCTTCATGAACCTTATGTAAAGTTTGATTTTATTGGTTTCAATGCAAATTACAAATTAATTTTCATTTCAATTTCAATTTTTTTTCAAACGGTACAAAACGGCCACAAATTGATTTTAATTTCATGAAAAACACATGACTTGTGTATAACGAGATTTAGGCGCTGGTAACTGGAAAGAGTAATAATGAAGGTTGTTAAAAGCTGGTCATTGATTTGTTTGCATTTACATACATTCGGGAAATGGAAGGGAGCAAATTTGTCAAACATGTGAAAAACAATAATTGATTAATTTAAAAATCAGACCGGATACAATTAGTGTTTGTTTTTTACTCTTTTTTTTTCGTTGATGAAATTTTAGGGACGAGTTATTTCCTTTTTTTTTTTTATTGTAACTTGTGAATGTGTGGTTCTATAGTTGATACCTCCTGCGCTTACTGTTGAAATTCCCTCGGGATGTGTTTATATGTTACATGTGCGAGTCCTGTATAAGCTCTATGTTGACAGCTCAATAATGTGTATTAATCCATTAAATCCACATTTCTGATTGAGTTTCTCTTTATCGATTGATTGCATTTATTTACCATTAAGCTCCCCAAAAAAGAAATAAAAATCTAGTTTCGTTCATGTATCAAAAATCTGAAAAATTCAACCATTTATTAAATAATACATTCTGATAATAAAGATTTTGCGTCTACATATATGAAAATCGTAATGTAATGGAATATAGTGGAATAGTGGAATAGGATGAAGTATATTCCCCTTTTCCATGTGATATTGAATGGGTTGTTTAGTCGACTGATGTAAATAAGACGTCACCACTTCACTTTGTGGCGCTCCACCGCATTGGGGATGATTGAAGTAGGACGTCAGGTCTTCGAGAGCGACATCATCATCATCCATCTTTCGGGATGGATCCATCACTGAAGGGATGTCGGACGCGGTAACAATTGCTTTATAAACGTTGTCTTATTTGCATTTGAATGAGGAAGAGTATGTCTGGATCGTTTTGCTCGTATCTATCGTCTCCTGTTGAAAATTGAACGACTAAGATGTTCCCTTTCTCATGTGTGGATTATAAATTGATCGGAGAGACAAACCCTCCATCTAAATTCTATCATATCTTAACTCCTATACTGATTTTTCAATATTTCACTAAGGAAATCTTATTAAAAAAAAACTTATTAAATTCATTCCTTTCAATAATAAAAAAATAAATTATACTAGATTTAATGTTGGAAATTGGTAAAATTAATCAACGAATATTGGGTGCGTCGCACCCAAAATTATGTCAACACACCTTACCAAAAAAAAAGTGAACAACTGATTTCCGTCTTTTATTACATAGTTTTTCATTATTTTGAACTACAATTAATTTAGTAAGAAATCCTTTAATTGCCAGATTGTTTAACTTGGAGAGGATATTTTTCATTTTGTGTAATATGAGGTAAAATACATCCCTCTGTTAATAAATGTAATTATGCTAATATTTCATATTTAACTTCCTAACAACTAAAATATGCAAAATTTTACAAAAATGTAAAACGCGAAACTGCCATCTGTGCTTCCCTTTGATTCGTTTCTCGTTATTTAAATGAACAAAAAATTGACCAATTATATGGAAAAATTGTAATTCCCTTGACATTTTTTTTCAACATAAAAAATTGCCTCATTTCAATAAATAAAAAAAGAGTCGATAGAACGTTTAATTTTAAATCATATTTCTGATCGCAATTATGCCCTCGCATCGACTCAAACTCTTTGCGCTAATTTAAAATGATTATCAACGTTCTCGTTGCTCGTGTTATTTCCAATTGAACCGATCCCTTTATTCGAGTATCGAGTTGCTTTTTCAATTTGGCTTTGGGTAAATCAGTAGGTTATCACTTTCCCATATGAATACGATATTCATTTATACTGATCGAAAAATGTGAAATCACTAATATATAATCATAAGCCTTGTTTTCTGCTCGGTATTATCTAACTAAACGTCTATTACTAAAAAAAAAAAAAAAAACTAGGTGTTACAAACCAAAGATCTGTAATAGTTAACATAAGCTTATGTTTTCTGTATCAAGATCAATATTTATTTTTATTAATTTATTTTTATACCAATCTTATTTTTCTCTGTACCTACCTTATAGAAATGCCTTAAAAAATAAAAGTTATGTTATGGATGGTGCATTGGAATTAAAAAAAAAATGTTAATATATTTATACATAGGTATAACCATCAAAATTTGAGTCTATAGCCATCTTTACTTAAGTACCTACCTGTTTTAATTAGTCGTTCGTAGTTTGTATCTATTTATTTAGATTTTTAAAAATTATAGATTCAAATTTTATCATCCCATGCTATTTGTTTTCTCTGTGGCCTGAATGACAAGAATGATAATTCTTTCAAAATTATATAAATACAGAATAGATATTATACATTGGCCATTTTTCACTAAAACGAGAAGTAGTTCATGTTCGATCTCTTCAGCGAAGGTCAAATATGTTCAACATGTTTCAAATATGTTTTAAGAGAAGATGCCAAATACATAATGTGCAACAAACTATGTAGATATTTATGTTTCCATTTTATATTAAGAAGCTTTCGATAACTTAATTTAACATATGCAAATTTTATGGAAGACATCACAGAAAAAGATAATCGTGTATAGCTAAAAAAGTTTGTTTTAAGGTAAATGTTAAAGGTTTATGTCACAATTTATCTTCATAATTATATTGAATATTGAATGAAAATAATTTTGGTATAGAAAAGCTTAAGGATATTCTCAAAAGAAAAAAATCTTACATCCTTTCGAAAATTTAAATTCTCACATGCTTAAAAATAACATTTGTATCTATATAGAAAATATTTCAATATCCCGTATGAGATTAAATTTAAAAATAAGTATATGCTATTAAAATTTATACTTTCAGCCTAATCAATTTATGTTAAAACTAAGTAAGATTGCTCAGACTCGACTTTTTTTTTTAATTTGAAGATTATAGTTGCTACGACTCCAGGTTCATTTCGCGACTTATTGGTTGGTTGGTGTAATAGCCGTAGAGTTGGAAGTTAGATATGTCAATAGTAAGGTGATTTCTTTATTGACTCCCACCTTTGTTTAAAGTCAGACACTTCCGGGTCCAGCATATTCCCGAAATCTTGCTGAGCAAAAGGACGTGGACGACCAGGGTCTTATCTTACCAAGTGGGGAACTTCATTAAGCTCTCCACAAGAACGTGGGTAACTCTGGACTTTTTGATTTTTGGGATAACTGTAAAAAGCGTTACTTTTTCAGAGCTCAAGAAACTTAAATTACCTAGTAGTAGTAATGTAAAAAGAGTAAAAATAGAAAAAATAATTTAAACCCAAGTATGAAGCACGTTTTAAAATAAAATGTAGGTAAATATTACACACTAATGCATACTAAGGTATAGTCGAACCAAAATTTCGAAGCGATTACTTTAAATTTTACGATATATCACGATATTAACAAAACTTACTATTTATCCGTATTTAGTTGCAATTCTAAATATTTAAAAAACATGCATTGCAAATAGACATAAACATTTTTTTTTATTTCTATATATGTTCTTTAAAGCGTGAGTGCATTTGAATTGCAAGAACTGATTTGAAAAAGTATTCCTCATTCTTATCACAAAAGTTCCGAACATAAACAAAGTCAATTTTTTATTTATATAAAGTTCATTGTACTTGCATATTTTGGAAATTTATATTATAATTAGGTATATTTATATAAACATAAGCAATTAATGTCTCTAGTCTTAAGTAGTAAAATCCGTTAAAATTTTTTTGATCGGGAATTCTCGATTCAATCATGTCTATTAACATTCATTTTTTGGTGTTCTAAGTCTCTTGAAAATCTAAGGTCTTATGATGCCTGCCTAAACATTGAACATTTTTGTAATTTACTAATCTAGAAATATTAATGATTCAACGGGAATCGAACCGAGCCCCACTGACGCATGAAGCGGAAATCTAATAGATCTAATCGCCACGCCACTAAGTGAACTAGCATTTTTTTTCCGTTTTAGTCGCTATAACATCTAAGATCATATTACGACTGTCTAATCCTAAAAAAGTTCTGTTAGTTTTTTTTATCTTGGATCATAATTCTTATATCTAGGATTCAACGGGGATCGAACCCAGACCACTTGACATGGGGCGTAGATCAATTATAAAAGGGCCTTATTAATTTTTATTTAAAAAGAAAGATAACATTCTTCAATATTTTTAAAAGTTGTCGTTAAAAGTTAATTTTTGTTATGTGTTTTAGTTTAACTTTCATGGAATTATAATAAATTAGTTGATTTTGCTATTTCTACCCTTTTGTGATTGTTATGGCGATCAAGAACCCTTTATGCCTTAACGATTTTAAGTCATTGCAGAAGTCTCTTTTTTTAATTTGAACTGCTTTTTATGAATATCTTATATTACTTTTAACTTGACTAATCAAATAAACTAATTTTTACAAAAAATATTTTAATTTACATCAACACAAAAGAGTAACAAACATTCCTCTCCTACTTGATACGAAAAATATCATTTATCTTTTACGTAAAGATCAACTCATCAGTTCTTAATATTTCATTCTAAAAAGTGCAATTGACATGAGATCATCAATTCATTTCATATTGAACAAGGGCGGCTTACAAATGATGAACTTAAACCAAACGGAAAAGAATACAAAAACTTCAAATATACACAAATTGAATAAGAGAGATTGTTTTTACAATATTTGACGCATTTTTTTAAAAAATTGTTATGTACATATTTTATTTCAAACTATTTAACAAAAATATTTCAATTTTTGATAGATACGAATATATATTTTACATGAAACTAGGCGAGATAACGAGGTGATGAAGATTGCAGGATACAACCAAATTGTGTAGAAGATTTGAAACACAAGTTGTTGGAGAAAGATTGAGCCAAAAAACAAGTAGCATAATTTAGTACGTATTTATTTGTTGATTGTAAGAAAGTTACGATGGCTAAACCCCTTCCGTCATCTTTTTATCATCCCTAGAGGGTCAATTTTAACGTAAATGTCGCGAGGGTGAGTTATATATAATAAAAATTCACGCTCTCTTAAAATCCATGTCAAATATATTCAAATTGGGCTCGTTTAGAAGTCCCGCAGGCACCATTGAGGTTGACTGCAATTTCCTTGACATGAAACAATGCCCGCCGTTCCCGTAAAGAGGGTCACGACTTGATCCCTCGGGATAAAGCTTCTGATATTCGCCACATTTTCTATATACGCGTCACACTATCATCGCTCATTGCCTTTTTTTAAAGAGAAATTCTTATAAAATATATATCTTCACTTAAAAGAAAGAAATTTTAAGATCTATAAAAAATTATTATAAAAAAGCATAATTTTCAAATTAAAATTTTCACTAGGGAATGGTTTTTAATAATATTTATAACGGTGATAATTTCATGCTTTTTGCAATATAAAGTTGTGTTCTGTGTACACTTGTATGAATTGCTCTATATCTCTTTCCACCCTGCTTTTCGTAGTAGATCCATATCGGTAGGGTGGTCCAGGCTAAACTGGGGGTCAGACATTCTTCTATGCTTTATATGAATGAGCACGTCCCCTTTCGAAGAAAGAGTTGAAATTAAAACCGAAGACAATTTTAATCTTTGATAAAAGTTGTACCACGCTCTATAGCGACCAACCTGGGCCTAATTAAAAGTCCGCGTTTAAATTAAAATTATATTGTGTGCCAGTACACGAGAGTTTTAACTTTCGTTGCTTAGAGAATGAGGCGTTAATGCTTTTATTTTATTTTCCACCTAAGTGTACGTAAATATACAGAATATTCATCTCCACTTACAACAAGATGTTCTGTGTTTTGCATAAATTTACTTAACTTACTTGCGAACAAAATAGGACGTTCATAAAATGTTTGTAAAGTCGACGAAAATTCATTCTCTAACAATGCTGAAAGGAGAATATTAATCCATATTTTTTGTGTTTCAGGCAATTCGATGTACCGTTCCTAATTGCAGTTGTGATTGTTTTGTACCAGGAAAACGACATTTGCGTTACTGCGACACGTGTAAGCATGGATGGGTTCCACACGGTGAGTTGAAAATATTAATTATATTCTTGTTGCTGAAATAAAAAAAGATAAATAAATTGTCTTTGCACTTCTGCGAAACAATTCCATGTCTCAATTTCCAATCACACAAAGAACGCGATCCAGAAAGGCATTAAACAAGTTTGAAAAAAAGCTCGCGTTAAAAACAATGCGTTCTAAAAGTGAGCTCGTAAAATCGTAAAGAAGACGCCAAGTTGGCATCAAAACACAGACTGCAACACCCTGAGGTGAGGCACAAATGAAAAAGGGTGATATGATTTAAGACACCTAAGAGACGGCCTTTTAATATAGAGAGAAACTCGGGCGCTCCGGATGGCATCTCTATTATACCGCTCCACTCTCATAATATACAACCCACCGCTATCGTCTTTTTCTTGGTGGAGTTGCCAAACATAAACCAATCAGAAAACCGTTGCACGTTAAAATTTAGGACCCTCGTGACTAAACACAGTGAGTTTCACGTTAAGTTATATTTTTAAACGGCAATGAAGAAAACTATTTGTAAAATTTTCTTCTCTGCACTGTTCTTCACATAATTATACCCGTTTCAAAATTTGCCTGCCTTAATTAAGTATCTATTATTTACCTGGATTTTCGTAGGTGTACTTTATGAGTTTCCGTTTTCATTGAATACATTAACACAATTGATGCAGAAAATAAGAAATTTCTAACCCACATATGCCTTACAAAATCAATCTTTTTTAAAAAAAAATGTTCTCATCTACAACCTCCCACATGTCCTAAAATAGTTTCCTTGTACGTACAAATAAAAATGGGAACAATAAACATGATGGTAATGAATAAAAGAACTATCCTTACGTATTGGAAAATTGATCTATTCTAGTTTGGAAAACGTTTTACGGCCACATGTGGTGTACTTTATACGCTAATGTCATCAAGCGAGGAAAGAGAATATATTGCTGGTCAACAAAATAACCTCTTTTCCATCTTTATATTAGCCGAGAAATGAAAAATATCATCGATTTGAATGATATAGTGTGACCAGGGGGATGTGTTCCCTATAATATTCCTGCATTTTTTACAACGAGGAGGACATGGTATTTATTATTCGTCAATACCTTCCTGAAGACGTGTCCAGTTTTTCGTCGTAGCCAAAACAAAAAGCGATAAAGAGCTTGAAATATATTTGAAGTTCTAGTAAAAAAGAAAACATAATATCGGTTAGAGAGGGTCAAATCATTTTTATATCGCGATGTTATTTTATATTTGATGATGGAATTGTTTTGTATCATGATCTAAGGGTTTGTTTCGCATGTGTCCCATGGGAGTTTTATCAATGAATATCATATGAGCGAGGAATAAAGAATTGTTAAGTATGTGATCGTTTTACTGACAAAGAAATATAATAGAAAAAAAATCTAGAAATTTTTTTCTAAGAATGGTTTCTGAAGTTGATCATTTGGTTGTAAATGTTATACTTTAAAGTTTAAATATAAATAAATCATAGTATATACGTATATGTAGATACATTTAACTATAGGCACATTTGTACATATTTATATTTTGAATGAGAAACGGAATATTTAATATAGTCATTATAGTAGCACATTTAAAAACGTTTTAATAGTTATAATTTCTTTTCATAAAGATTAACATATTCTATATGTAGCAATATTGACACTTACATATAGGTTAATCAAAATACAGTGATCCGTCGTACAGCCTTAAGGTGTTATAATTAAGGTCTTCAAATGAAAAAAAAATTGTTTCAAAATTGGGATACGGAAACGTCTTAGTAGGAAACGTATAATTTTTAAAACTCAAATATACCAACTTAAATAATTTGAAATTGGGAGTTTGGATATCTATATCAAAGGTTCCCAATTTTTTTTACCAGAAGGAACCCTCAAAAACTCTTTGCATAATTAAAAGTTGGATCTATTAAAGATAAAACTACAAAAAGAAAATTGTGCATGTATAAAATATTTTATACATGTTTAATACGCAAATATACAAGCAGAAATATTTGGACAGAGACCTAACACTTTGGGCTCTCCCTAAAACCGTATTTGACATGAGGAACCTTAAGAGCTACCAACAAACTAAAATAATTTCTTCTATTATTCTTTCATCCATAGGATTTGGGGCGTTCAAAATAGGAACTAATCAGCATGATTTAAATTTTGTTGATGTTAGTTGTCACTACAGTAAGATATTTAGATATTTTATAATGTTGGTAGCTCGCTTTTCTCTTCAGGGTTAAGAGGAGGATAAGATAAATACGTTGAGTAACAAATCCAAACACTGGATTTTACCATAGTTTATAACGGTAGCTTTGTGAACCTCCAAGGGTCCGCAAACCATAGATTGGGAACCACTGATCCATATACTCATAGGTACTATACTTATACACATGGTACATCGTGAATGTCATAAAAATCGTACATGGTTATTGATTAAAAATAAAAATTTGAATGAATTCTTTGATAATGATTACTTCTTTCATGTTATTTTTCTTACTTTTTCTGAATCGCCAAAAATATACTTTATACTAAGAAAATATAGAAATATAATTATCATGTTATGATTATAGGGTCGCATCAACTATGGTCTATCTACTATGGTCATAAGCGACCGTTGAATCCGAAACCCATGAAAAAAATTTTGAGCTTTCATTGGGATTTGAACTCAGGACCACTGACGTTTATCAGGCAACTATCGACTGACGATAGGGCAACTATCTGGTCAACCACACCACTAAGGAACCTGATAGGCTTTTACGTTATTAAAATAATTCAAAAACAGTATTAAATTACACAAATGTCAAAACCTATATATATATATATATAGTTCATATCTTATGAATGAGACCTATTATTTTTTAATAGGTCTCTTATAGGTAACATATAAAGGTACATCAGATTTTTAGTAGCATATTATGGTGACTAAAATTATTGCCTTATACTTAATCCAGTAGTTCGAGAATTGAATCCAAGTGGAAATCCAAAATTTTTCTTTGGTTTTCAGATTCACCGGTCAGTAGAATACCAAAAGTAGTTCATGTATAGCCTTAAATAACCAACAAAAATTAGTATTATAATAAATCAAAAGTCCTTTTAATTTTGATATAGAAACTCATAGGTATCAATGCATGGTTCATACGAAAGTATGAGGAATATTTAAAAAACCACAAATAGATACATAAATGTGAATTTAACACGATGAATAAAGCTGTAAATGGGGTTATTGATCAGTTTCAGTAGTTTGGAACATTTTTTGCTGAACCAGTTGCAATTAACAGATACCTAATCTTTCTAGAACACGAGTAGATATAATTTTTGCTTGCTTGCTGTATATAATTGTACATTTTTTTTTGTGAAATAAATTTAGCTTGATATTTTAACTTGAAAATGAAATAACAACGAAGTCAATGCTTGACTTGATATTTAAATATTACTATTTTACTTGAGATAAACTTGGTTTCAAGTCAATTAGATTGAAAATTATGTCTAACAATCATCAGTAGTTGGTGCAGACTTCACAAATAAGTAATTATAAATTAACGTCAACAATTATTTGAGACAAAACATCAATCCCCTAATTGTTTCAGTATACTATGAACTTTTTAAATTTTATTCCGTCAAGTTTTTTAAGATAATTTACTGAAGAATAATTTACCTAAGAGTCTTTCACTATGTTTTTTTAATTTTACTAAAACTACTGAGAATTTTTGTTTATTAAGCTTTAGTATTTTTGAGCTTTGTGAAATGAAGATGCAATTCGTAATTTCATTACTTTTATTTGATTACGTTCGAAAAACATTTGGTATGAAGTGACAATTTAACAGTTAAACAAACATTTCAGTATGGCAAACGCAATGCATCAAAAGCACATGCACAAATACGATACAAAACAGCAATTGTGGAGGTAACATGCAGGGGCCGTGCGGTTTAATAGAGATCGTACGGCGGTTTTCAGTGCAGCACGCTAAGCCGCAGGCACTTTTTCTCGAATGCAACGCGTTCACTGTCATTTGCACAGCAAAATGAACCGCTTGATGTTAAACAATTAATAGGATTATGTTATTATCGGAAGTAGGAGATAAAGAGCTTTAAGCATTTCACTATTTTTTTTTCCAATATTTATTTTACTCTGTTTTTATTTTGAACAGCAGAAATTAATTAAATACATTGTTTAAAAAAAAAAAAAAAACGAACGATACACTAAAGGGAAGAGTTGCATTATTCATCAACTTTATTTTCCGACCCACATGTATTTTGCATGTAAATTTACGAGAATCCAAATTTCCGCAAAACCAATGATATGAAATATTACCGACAAATTGAATAAGAAATTCCATGAAATTGGCCTTGTATAGAAAATTCTAATTTCATTTCTCACAAATTATTAAACACATTACCTGCCCTAATTCGACGACCTTAATCCCCTCTGATTTCTCCAACCTCGAAATAGAATCCCGATTTTCGGATCATTGTCAGCTCATATGGGCGACTTAATGTTAAAGTGAGACAATTGCAAACAGTTACAAGAACTAAAATAAGGACGAAGACGAAAAAACACGCTTCTCATTCACAATTGAATTTTAAATTATTAATGTCGCAACATATATAGAGACTTTGTTTCGTAGCAGAATGCATTTGTCAATTTGTTTCACAACGGGATGGAAATGGAATGAGGTATGACAATATTACAAATTATTTTCACCCCGACGGGGGAGGTTGAGGGTGACATATCAATGTGATAGTTAGGGACTCACTTAGAGCCCCTAAAGGCGCGCCACAACCTGCTGTATTGTCGTCATAATCTACATTATGCGTGGATTGTCTTGTCGCGTGCATCATCCCTTAAAAATATTGCAATGTACCCCTCTAATCTAATTTAAACATTTTCAATTGATACATCAAAGCGTGTGTAATATGTTAAGGAATTATTATTTAATCAAAAACTCGGGTGAAATGGGACAAGGGAAATATAAAAGATCAAAAATTTCCGCCTCAGTTGATATTATTTTAAATGACATATTTATTGGATTTCATATATCTATTCCCGCAAGGTTTGAAACGAGTTGAAACGCGGGAGCAGACATTCTTAAAGTCTCTTTATAAATTTGAGTGCATGCACCTAGCAGAAATAAAATATAAACTTATGTCTATTGCACATCTTTTTAAACGGCAATGTAAGCATTTATTTCATTTATTAGGATATGGAGACATGTTATAAAAAAAAATCATATTTAAACCTTGATTATATTAGTTAACTTTTTTCAAAATATTGAATATATGTATGTATACAATTGGCTTAGAAAAAAGCTGAATCCTCCTGAAAATTGCCTATATGCCTATTTAAACCTATTTAAGGATTTTAAGAAAAATTGATAAAATTCATTAATGGCGTTAAAAATATAATCCTGAATTTTTGAGGATTGATAATAATTTTGAACCAAGATATAACTAAAACTATAAGTTAAATGTCAACATAGGTTCTTATATAAAAATAGAAATATCTGAATGTGAGTGATCAGATACTCGGAATGAAATATATGCTATTTATTTTTGTAATGATGTTTCTATTTAGGCTTAACACTCCAAATTGGATATTTTACAAATCAAATTAAACACTTTACTCATATGAAATTTATTATACAAAGTTATTAAAGATTATTGATGAAAACTGATTGAATTATATTTATTATGACATGAAACAATTTCTTACCCTGTCGTTAGTTCAAATATTTTCTGCACACTTCTTCAAAGATCAATTGAAAAACTAGAAAAAATAATTAAATATGATGTGGTTATAGTTATGGACAACGCAAGCATTTATCGTACTAAAGAAGTTCGTGAGCTTATTAAATAAATAGGCTATACACGAATTTTATATCGTTTTTAAGTACCTACGATGGATCCTATCGAATAAGAATTTTCGAAAATTAAATTTCTGTTAGGTATTAGTTGACGGATAGTTTATACTACTTACTTGTTATAATTTTCTTTTAATATGTGCATGCAATTATCAGATGGTATTACAAAAGAATAATTATAAAATTTTACATGTATACCTACTAGTATATCATTGTTCTACTATGACTTTCATCAATAATTTTAACTACTATGTATAGATAATAAACAACTAATAAGTAAAGTGTCCAATTTAGAGTGTAAGACCTGTAGTACTGAAACATACTTGAATATTAGGGAATCTTTAGGGTGAAAACAAGTTCTAACGGCACATCGTCAGCAAACTCTTTTTCAATGCATAACCGTGTATTCTTTATATACCTACTTTTAACTAACATCATGAAACTTTTTATAAGTATATTTGAAAAATTGAAACTACCATTGTACCTACTTGGGAATATATATAATTTACATACGTACCTATAAATATAATAGCTTTTAATAATAGTTTAACAATAACAAAATGAGCCTTTTTGTAAAATTGGCTGTTTTTTGTTTGTTTGAGATTAATTTGAAAATTAATTATAGGTATAGAGTCAAATTTAACAGGTCTTTTTACGATCAAGGAGTGCGAGAGGAGAAGTTCAGAAATAATGTGGAATTCCTTTGGGAACATATTATCGGTAGGTTTAGAAACAGATGTAAGAGATGATCGAACGGGTGTATGATCGTGTCTGGATTTAGCGCATCATGTTCAAATGTAAACAAATGGGCGCCATCGACAACGACGGCGACGATGCCTATGTCGTCGTGACGTCGGGACGTCGTATTCCTGGCCGCCACACACATACACACATAATATCTATCACAGGGTAATCTCACCTCAACTAATACATTATTTCTAGCCCCCACAGATCGCGAAACAAGTTACAGTTAATTTATAATTAAATCCAATTTTCCTTTAAAATATGCAAAAGACCTTTAAAAAACCCCGACTAAATATGAGCTATAAACTTTTTAACAGTTGATTTTTTCCAAACAATAATCGTAACGAATTATCGCCTGTTTACTTTACAAGCAAACACATTCGGTTGACATCTTGAAAGCATGTAGAAAATTTATTTTATTTACATTTTGGCGCGTTTAATCACTCATGAAAATAGACAAATGACTTCTTTATAATGCTGGAACAACTCCAGCATATTTTCTCTTCTCTTCTCTCTCCTTAGTGAATGTGGCCATCTATTTTATGTAATCAGCTTAAGTCAAGCACAATAAATTTTCATTGACGACCAATTTTTCACGAAAACGTAAACAAATATTAAACACTAATCGTTTGTTTCTCAAATAATCTCTCAGAATTCGTGAAAAAAATATATACACAGACTTTAATTGCATTAATTACATGCTGTTTGTGTCTCGATTTTGGACAAAAAAGAAGTGTGGGTAATTGATTGTCGAGAAGATATTGGCAACACTTGACTAAGTTTCAACAAAAGGCCTGGTTTCGTTTTTCACTTCTTTGGTGATCGACCGTCATTAGAGCGGAGAAGAAAAAGAAAATTTGGATAAATAGTAAGAGAAAAACGAAACTGACGACGAATTTTATTATCATTAGTTCATCAGTCATTTTTTCCTTCTAATTTCTTTCACGTTTTAGACAATAGAACGACCATTTTTGAGCAATTATCGTAATTATACGTAAAAATGTGGGTCTTGTGAAGCGTTTCAGGTGGACATGTTGACATGTTTAATTAAAGAGTTATTTCTCAATTTTTATGTCCATCAATCACCGTTTTTTTCAACAGAAAAAATGAGAGTGAAAGCAAAAGCAGGTTTTATGAAAAAAAATACCATGAACTGTTTAACTACGAGTACCTTAATATCTGTAGGTTTTGGTGCATTTCCTAGGGTTATTTTTTTAAGAACCATTTTCATCTTAAATGTCTTACAGTTTATCTGTAATTATCAATACAGTACAATGGATGCACAATACACAAAAAATTAATGCCACAATTATATACTGCGCAAAGCTTGTATTGTAACTGTACGGTTTTATTGTCATCTGGAACAGACCTTGTATAATTTCGTTTAAAACTACTTAGTATGTAGCTTTAAATGTTTTAGAAATTATTTTAAGTTTAAAGAATCAATTTATTTCTTTATTATATCTACGTGGCATTCATCATTACTTATTCTATTTTTTTAGAACTATTCTGTATATATTTATGAGTTCTTGTGGCTGGCGAAAACAGTACGTACATTCATACATACATTACCACCACACTGTAGGCTTGTTCACTCAAAATTCACTCACTCACTCGACTCAAAAGACGACCATTTCCGAACATTTTTGTGTACAAGCGCTTAAAACTTGTTCCTGGCTGTTTTGGCGGGTCTTATGCACGTGCCTTGAGCGGGCGAGTTTGTAACTCAAGCGAACTTATCACTTTATGATGATCGGATCTATACACATGCTAACCGATTATAGTGTTTGATGCGGCATCGTTTAAGTCGGCCCTCAGCCTAAGCTGATGGTAGACTTGTGCACAAAGTAATTGTAAACCTCGTGTGGCATCAAAATGCACTCGAAATATATGTATATCCACTACTGTCCGCTACATTCAATAAGAAACCAGGGCCATCTTTTAGTGAGCTTATTATGCAATTATTCATACAAATTTTGGTTTATTGGACGGATTAATTAGATAATTTGATATTTCAATATGTATTGTCATCGAAAGCACATGTGTATGCAAGATCTCAGTTCGGTTGTATATAGATAATTGGGTGAAATATTATATATCGAATTAATTACTGAGAAACCAATATTAGCTATAAATTTTACTAACTGAGTTAAGGGTAGATATATATATTTGTTATCTGCGTGTAGTTTTTCAAAAATGTCAAAAATCAATATTGTAAGTGTATAATTACTAAAGCGCATTATGAAGTAGGTTAATTAAGTTGTTAATTTTGAGAATCTGAAAATAGCTTTCCATTTTACTTGAGCAAATATGTAAGTGTTCGCATTTGAAAAATGACGCTTTTAAGAGTTCGATATGAAAATTAATGTGAAAAATTATCTCGTAGCGCCATAAAAATCTCATTCGAATATGAAATAATATGTTAAAAGGCCAAGCACTCAAACGATCATGAGTAAATGTGGCCACTTATAAAGCCACGCGCATAAATTTTTCGTAAGTGTAACGAGAAATATTTTCATAAATGATGATGGCCCCAACAAAAACATGCACAACACCGTATGAGACACAGACCTAAAAATATCTCGGACAAAACATCGTTTTCAACATCGACATTTTTCCCGATATACAGAGGGCTATTGGGCGGATGGAGACTGAAAGGGGGCCAAAAGCTTTTTAATGTAAATATATTTCAAATAATGTTACGTTCACGAAGCATATGTGTCGATCAGCTTAAATTGTCAAATATTTTATAAAATAATTCTCGTATCTCTAGCTTTTATACTTTCCACATTTCGATACCGTGATGACGTCGCTCAACTCAATACTTTTCATTCAACGCGAACGTAAATTACGTTTCAAGATTTTCGCAGCTAAAATTATCGAATGGATATATTTATCTTCCATATTTTCGAAACGGGCCTAATCAAAAAAATTAATAACATTTTTTTCGAAATGGACAAAATGCCGACATGCGACATTCGATCGGCACCCTATAATTACTTTCCTCCATTCTTTCTCTTCAGCGTCCTGACCACGACACTGGGTCGTATGATTGCTTCAAGTCCAAAATATAATTTTATAACTTTTTTTTCGGTTCTTGTTTTTATCATCACTTTATATTACAATACTTACAAAGAAGTGGGTGGTGGCTTTTTGATCGAGCCGGCTGTGGTAATAATGTGGTGCGATCTTATCTCAAATTTGAACAGCATTACACCATAAAACTTTCGAAATAAATTATTATTAACTATTGTCGTTTCTTGTTTAATTTCATTCAATTTAATCAAACTTAAAAAAGACAGACTCACCTTAAGAAAATCGATTTTTTCGATAATAATCTTTGGACCGTAGAAAAAACGAGCGGTGACATCTGCGTAAATTACAGGCAAATTCAATTTCAAGTCCTAATAAAAATGACTGTGACCAATATGACAATAAAAAAATCTTTGTCACGATTTTTTTTCTTTTAGTTGACTATTTTGAACTTGTTGGCCTTGTCATAATTTGTTCAATCATATTCATAAACTGCATTAGCAAGCGACGAGATTTTTACCAAGTTCTTCGCCTCCTTCAAATTTTTAAAGATGACAAGTGTCAGTGGTCGGTCATACACAAAAATATTTTTTTAATCAGAATACATAATCTGGCGGCGACCCCTGAACGACGACATTTTTTATCTTTCTTCAATCAGTTTGTTCCTGCTTCATCACTTTGTTAAAAATGCAATTCAAATGCAATCAGAATACAATTCGACATGTCAAAAGGCTTGTTAATTTTTCATTCATGGATCAAAAATTATCTATAGCTATTTATTTATCGATTTCATAACATTGATTTTTTTATAACGTTATTTCCTAAATGGTATATAACGATTTTGTAACGAAAATTTTCACATGACATGACGTTAATTCGATCGCTTATCGATTATCGATTTCATACGTGATAGATTTTTCTTTCAAAAAAGAAAAGCTTGGTAATTATTAAAAATAAAAAATCCGTTTATGATATTTTAAAAGTATTACACCATTAAAAATTTTCTAAGGCAAATCAATTTCCTCCCAAATTAATTTCCACCAGTTCTATTTTCTAATATGATAGTAGAAAATCTCATCTAATTTAGCCCCCTTGTTTCATGCACAATCTCATTATTTATTTACGTAAGTTTCAAATACAGCCACTTTATCATTATCAGAGATGAAATATGTCATAGTTATGACACTGATTCGATTATAGAGAGAACTAGTTGACAAATGACCGTGATAATAGAACAGGAAGATGACCTCACTATAGAATCCAACCAACACCGGTGTGTGTGTGTGTATAAAAGACCATCGATTCTTCCTGAAGCCAAAAATCGCGCAAAACCATTTTGACATTCTCACAGCAAATTTCGAGCTGTGATCTTTTCGATACTTTTAATTATGACCTTACTTTCATTTTAATAGCGTTTCGTGAATTTAATTTTTATTAAGATAATTTTATGGATGCGATGATGACTTTTTGCTGAAGAGTTATTAAAATACTCGGCCGAACTGTTAGTAATTTATGAGATTTTTTAATTTTGAGGACTTAAAAAGACTTAAAGAATGAGTATCTCATATAATACGGTACACGTATTTAAATTTATTATTCGGCAAAAATTAATGAAATATATCTTAACAAAACCATAATTACCTAAGTATTAGTGTTATCCTTATTGTTAAAATAAACTTTAATTAAGGTTATTTAAAATAGTTTTTTTTAATATCCTTTTTGATGGAAATACTCTAAGTGATATCAACTTTTCATTTAAGAGTCTACCGTTCCAAATAAAATATTGCAGTTGAAGTAAAGGAACAGGAAAAAGCCATTTTATCCAATTTTCTTTTTTGTCTGAAAATATGATAGATATCGTTGTCTCGTATATGACATATTATATGAAAAATAAAAATTTTGAATAATTTCCTCGGTCGTGTCACAAAACGAATATGAAACGCATCAACGGGATCCGAAACATGTAATTTTATTTTGCAAGTCATAACGAGCCATTTGTAAAGAATAAATTTAATGTCGCCATATGTCATAAATATTCATTATTCATCCACAATTAAATGTAGTTACGTTCGTAAGAACATTCTGTCGTGATAAATCTTCACGGATAATTCAACTAAGAAGAAAAAACCGCAGTGGCAATTTTTCAAAAACTAAATTAACTTTACTAATGATTACTTTGAACCTATAAAGAAATATAATAATCAACACGTAATGTAGATGTTGGTCGAAATCAAGGTTGTAAATTTTGAATGATTTTAGGTACTTAGTTTCTTTTTTTTTAATTAATGTGATTTACCATTACCTATAGACAAAATTCATTCAGTTCAATATTATTAGAAATTATTAGTTCAATATTATTATCCAGAAATATCTAGGTGCGTCCTTTTAATATAAGTAGGTATATATATAAGTATACTTATATAGACACACTAAAGAATTGTTGAGAAAATATTTGCAAGAAGTAAATTACTTACCTATATTAATTTTTTACCAAATGTTGTTAAACTTCTTAAATGAATCTTTGAAAATAATTTTTAAATTGCAATAATTATATTGTCAATTAACAGCAAATGTAATTAATTGTTTAAGAATACAACAATTGCTTGTTATACACATATGCACACTTTTATTTCATTAAAATTTTATACACCTATATTTAATTTATAATGACCTCTGTTGTAGCGACTTTTTGGTTATAGCGACGTTATATTTAGGTCCCTTGAATTTAGAGTATACTTTCAGAGAAAAATAATGTTACTATAACGACTCTATACATAACGTCGATTTCTGATATAGCGACTCGTTTTAATAAACTATTTGTCACAAGTTCCTAGACCTTGCGACCAAACGTACAAAGATTCATTCGTAACATACACACATAGCATCATTCATACCATCATTAAGCTTTCTTATAGTTTGTTTAAATGCACAGGTGGGCAGCAGTTTATGAATATACGGTAAAATTCCTTTACTTTCAAGGAATAGGGAAAGTGTAAGCAGATCCTTTCGTTCATTATTTCTTGCTTTCTTTGTTCCTACGTATTTAACGACTGTCTGAAATAGCGACGGAATTATAGTGGTCCCTTCATCGTCGTTATAAGCGAAATCCACTGTACTATAGGCAATAATACTATAGATAGAACAAACGTTTGTCCATTGATTGTAGAGTAAGTACTTCTGTAAGTTTATTTTAGTTGTAATTTTTTTATTTTATTTTATTAAAAGAAACAATAATTATTTAAATAATTTTTAATTACATAAAAAAGTTCGGTTAATGTTCAGATTTATTTTATCTCGTTAAAACTGTTCTGTTTCTCAAAATGTTGAAGGACATCTCTTCTGTAATTTAGATTTTCCAATTTTCTTATAAGATTCTTTTCAAAAATGTTCACATATTATAGTTTCCACGTTTTTTTATCTCTAGATAAGTATTCTGTATCCATCTCTGCTATTTCTCAGCTGTTTTTTTTATTCCCCTCAAGTTATTTTTAGTTGTGTGTTTTTATTGTCCTATTTTTTCTTTCATTTTATCTTTATTCTCAATTGGAGACAGGCCTTTTTAGACTTAACATCCTATATGTACGTCCTTGTTTTATTTATTTTTCTCTATTCGTTAATTTGTATAGTTTCTTGCTCATTTGGTCTATATCCATTTTAACCATATTGATATCATATATTCATTTTGCTTCATCGTATTACTTATCTTTCGATTTTTCTTTTTTTTTTTTGGTCTCCTATGTACCCTATAACCCGGTAACCTATGTGCATATTATTTTTATCAATCCACTTAAGTTGACACTTTAAAAAATTAACCTATAAAAAACAAACCATTTCTGACTCTCCACTGACCTTACTGACCTCTCTTTATAAAATTTTGTTATTTTTTTTTTGGAAAATTTTCTTTATTCTTTACAAAAAAAAATATAAGTGAAGTTTTTGAACAAATAAAACCATCTGTTGTTTGATTGAAAATATTCAGTAAATCAGGTTTTTGATTGCGTTAAAAATTATTAATTACTACGTCTTATAAATAATCTAGTAAAACAGCAAAGTTCTTGTTTTAGGAAGCTGATAGCAGAAAGTCTTACAGCTATTGATTCGTGTAGGCTTAAAAATAATATACATACTTTTAGTTTTAAAATTACTAGCAGACTCGGACCCATTTCGCTGAGGTTGGCAAATGAATATGTGTAATTGTGCAATCTATGAGCCCTAAATTAGTCCTACCCAAAAATCACATTAATTGTTTGGTTCCTATTAAAAAACTAATAAAGAAATATTTTTAATTAAAGCTATCCTGTAGGAACCATACATTTCTCTAGAGCAAACATCAACATATGCAATTTTCAGCTTATAAGCTGATCTTACACTAAAAATCATGTCGAATTGTTAATTTGTTTCTTTGTGAGAAGCAACAAAACAGATAATTTATTCATAGGTGTCCTACATAAATTATGCATTCTTTCAGGACAAAAGTTACTCTTTGTGTTTTTTATAAATAAGATAATTGTTTGTTAAATAGATTGAAAAACAAAGATTCATCCATTCAAACTTTCGGAAATTAATATTATAGTAGTAAAATTACTATCAATGTCTATCAAATGTTATCATCATTGTCTTATTTTTTTTATGTAATTCTTAAGTTTGTGAGATTTTAAAAATCTTAAATAGTTAAAAAGAGCTTTTTTGTTCCTTTGTGCAAAGTTAGCAGCACCTAGCCTTTCCTCATACCTTACCGACGAGTAAATAATATACAATTTCTGCAACCAGTTCTTTGAGAATCTTTAGTGTTATTATCAACGTGGAAAAACTCTTAAAAAGAAATATAATCTGTTTAATTATTTTGATTTTCAAACAAACTGATTTCATTTAAAAATATAATTTTAACTGTTTGATGCAACCGAAAAACTTTCAACAACACAAAAAAGACACGTTCATTAATTGTTACATACACAACGAAAATTTAATAAATTTCAACAAGTTTTAAAATATCAGTTATTAAATATCTAAAAAGAACAATTTACAAACAATTTTACAATGATTATATAGTATTATTACAACTGCATAAAATTAAGTTAGTTTCTACTTTTTTTTATGCATTGGTTTCAGAGTTGGAAGCTTTATAATTTAAACTGGAATATTGAAAGGCTTCTGTTTTCAATTAGTAATTGTTTAATTCATGTTTTAAATGTATCTAATTGTTTGCGTAGTAATTAGATCATCTATTGTATTTTTTTTTTATAAAAAATTTAATGAATATAGTTTTTTTTTTTTGATTAATATATATAATACTTATATGATTTATAACTTATTTTTAAATTTCTGACTATTAAAAATAAAATTTAAAAAGTTTTGGTTACATTAAGTCGATACCTACGGTCAATTATGAAAATTCTTCGAATGAATCAGGAAAGTCAATTTTTTTCGATTATTTAATCGCTTTGATTGACATTGGGGTATCGAAATAATTGAAAACTCTCAATGGAAATTTACTTTTTTTGAAGTCACGCGTCCTAAAATAATATGGTTAAAGTGAATCTCATATTAAATTATTTTGTCTCTCATCTAAAACTTCTGATTATATCTAACCTATCACTGTTGGGTCAATGTCGACTTAGATCATACCGTCATATTACAATTTGACACCTTTCAAATTATTCATTTTTATGTCCATCAGAGACTTCAAGAAAAAAGTAATGCTCAAAACCCAAGGCATATATTATATTATTATTTATGAAAAAAATCGTCCTTGATGAAACAACAGCAATCAAAATTATTGTATAAAAACTCATAATTTATTCAATAAAGTTTTTAAATAATATTTGTGGTGTTCACCAAACACGACGTAATTATCGTACGAAGAGATCTTGTTGTTGTTCTCATACGTGACAACTTCCCATCCGGGATCTTTATTTTTTCTCTCTTCACTCATTTACATTAGCAAGTACTAATTATGAAATTGTCTTTGAATGATAATGTCACGACTTATATATATAATCTTCTGTATAATTAATGGATATTTTTACATAATTAAAGATTTTATCTAAACGATCAAGTATGACACCATCATCGCGAGATTTAAAAATATTCTCTCGAAGAAATATAATAACTCTTCTTCAAATTTTATTTTATACAAAGAGGCATTTTTTTCGTTTTTGATCAATCACAAAAATATATAATCGAAATAATTATTTTTCAGCCTTGAATTTTAGAAATCCATAATTACAAGGGAAATTACGAAAACAAATAAAATTAATTGAATAATTCTATTTTTTTTAAATTTTATCTTTAATTGGCCTTGGTTTAAATGGCGTGATTTTGGATTTAAATGATCATACTTTTTAAATACATACTCGTAAATAAGTCTGATTGTAACGGACGGGAGATATATTTTCGAGTCGACTATAAGGGACGATGTCTCTTGGGAAAATGGGTATCATAATAAAGCTATTTTAGAGACTCGTCTTATAGCTATACGTACGAGGACTGTATATTAATAATCCAATAGACGGCTAAAATCGTATTTTTGACCATTTCATTTCGATATATTTTTTTATTGAAGATCTTATAAATTCTTAAAGCAGCCGAAACAAATTTAGAATAGACAATCTTGTGAATAATTTAGAAAAAAAAATCTAAGATTCTTGAGAACATTTTCCCATAACCGATTTGTCTTTTAGGTTAATATAAATTTATAGCTGTACGCCAATATTAAATATGAGGTCTCTTAGAGAGCACGTTTGAGAAATGGCCAATGTCTGAATGTTGAATGACTATGAGGGGGTCATTCAATCCCGATCTTGTGGACCACATCTTGCAGGACATTCTCTTGTATTATTAACCGCATCAATTCGAATGAATGCATTTTTGAGAGAATTCGGCGCCCCTATCAAAATAGTTCGCCACAGTGCGGCTGAATGTGACCGAGCGTCGTGCCACAAATTCGTCCCATCCCTGGGCTAACGACCTCGCAACTCACTCAATTGTAGCTGTTATGGTTATTAAGGTTTCAATTATACCTCTGTACATACATTATTTATAATCATATTTTAAATTAAAACGCGTCCATATTATGGCTGTATTTTTTTCTTAGCTGCTGCGTCTTCGCCCTCGAACTCCACGATGCTTCTTTCATGTGAACTTTTTTACATTTGTTCACACGTCATATACCTTATGCATATTTTATAAATTAAATAAATATAACGTTTCTTTTTACTTCTCTTCTCGTCTTACGGTTTTACCAAGTCAACCATTGATTTCGCTAATTTCATTGCTAATCAAATATAATACAACAATTAACTCAATAAAGAAGAGTGTATTGTAATGTCAGCAGATGCAAATTGCTCCATAACAATAGCACATTTATGGTCTTGGCAAATCGATTTAAATTTGTGAAAAAAGTAAATAATAATAAAAAATCCTCGGATGATGATATAATTTACGAGGTTTCTGGTCCGTTCATGAAGTGCTCTTCAATTACGTCTAATCAATATCGTTCCCGTACCAGATAAAAAGTGGCTGACAAATAAATCGAGACAATTTCCAAAGAACGAGCCGATGCTCCAGATAAAATCCGCCAGACCTCACACAGTTTCGTGCGCCCGTAAAAATCTCCTAGGTATACATAAGATTAATGAAATAAAAAACAACACATAAAACCTTCATCATTTCAAATAAATTTTATAGCGCAATTGACCCGTCAATAAGTTCATATTAGTGTTTCATTATAAGATTTTTTTTCAAACAGTGCTCGTGACTCCGCATTGAATTATGGAACGGGACCGTATATATAAGCATATACATTAACTGGTCCATTTAATATGCACATTTTTTAAGCTCATCACTCATTAATGAAGACGTTTTTATATGACATTTGATCTAACTATTTTTTATCTATTTCTATAAAAAACTTTAAATTTTCGCAATTGTATAGATATCTTGTATAGATATCACGACCCAAAAAAATAAGTTATTGAGATTTCCTATTAATTTAACATTTTTCTATATTTTAGGTACTCATAGATATTCGCCATTTGAAAAATCTAAAATACATTTTATCTAACGAGAGATACTTATATAGGTATCTTTATTTATAATTTTTAAAATTTTTAAAGAAATAAGTCGCCTTTATAAGTAGGTGTATTCCTTTTTAGGTATATGTGAATATGGTACTTTAAAGTAGGATCTATAGAAATATTTTCAATTATATATAATTAAAGTTGCTGATCAAAAAAAAAAAAAAAAACACTAATTATTAATATTTAAATAAAAACCTCAACATTTTATAAACATTTTTTTTAAAAAATAACGTTCTACCTATTAAATATCTATCTATGTCAAAAATGGGGGTTGAAATCATTGTACAATTAAATAAGTGCAAACTTTTCTAAATTCATGATATTTAACCGAATCGAGTAGCCACTAATTATTAAGGTAGTTAAAACATTTTATTTAAATAAAACCAAAATACTCGTATTATTAAATATTGTAGTTTGCACTTGCACACGAGTATTATTCACAATATACATTCAATATCAACATGTATAACATAATAGGTACTACACATACGTCAAGACAGTTTCAAAGTTTTTAGAGACTTACTAGACAACATTTAAATAAGAAAAACCTCTTGCGGGAGTAAAGTATTGACGTGTCACACCTGATATTTCCTGACTTCAGCTGTCTTTTGATCTTTTAACCCGCTAGAGCTTGGAGCTGCACTTAATCGGGAGATTCCTAGATTTAAAGATAAGTGAGAACGAATCAAAAACCTGTAATAATTTCTAACCACTCCAATAAACGTAATAGAAATTACTGTCTCAAAACGATCTATGTAGTCAAAATAACTTTTAACGGTGACCATTTTGCTAAGTACTTAGGTACATCCCTAGTCTACGTTAATAACAAAAATCGATATTTTATAGGGTGTACAATCTGTACTATCGGTACTACGAGTATATAATAGCGCTTCTTTTCATCACCTTCGGTAGTTGAAACATTAACAATAAGATAAAAATGATTTTAAAAAACTACAAAATACTTAATAACATTAAATACTAGTAAACAATTTCATGGATCATTTAAAATGGTTTACCTAGATAATAAACAAGTTATACGTAAATTTTAACAGTAAAGGATCATACACTTAAAATATTTATACTTATCATTGATTGTTTTCGATGAAAAATGCAGAACTTATTATAAATAAGGACAATAAAAATAATTTAAATAGTGAAATTAAATGAGAGTTTCTAAGAAATATTTTTAACAGTAAAAAAATGCAATTTACTACGAATTCTATACAACCAGAGAAAAGCTCGAATCTTCTCATCCTCAATATTCATCCATGCATCCTCTATATGAAAGAACATGTCATAAACAAAAAAATATCTGCTGCGAGGTGTCACATTACTTTCTTTTAAAACTCACTATTGGTTAAAAGAACATAAATAAAACCCACGAATGGTTAAAACAATTATAATTTGAATAATATTCAAAAATCTATAAAAACAGAGCTATATACGCATACAGCCTTTATATGTATATAGGTACGAACACCCACCCTTAACTCTAGAAACCTCCTTATTTGAATTTTCCCAGAAAAAAGTTTCAAATAAAAGTTGTAGGTATTAATGCGTCTAAGAAAATTGAAAAAGCTCAAAAACTCCTAGAATAAAATGGACCTTCCGGTCAACCGATTTCAACCAAAAGCTTCGCTGCACAAATAGATGTAGGTATAATATACAGGCAAAATTCCAAGTTTGGTCCAAATGCGGATAAAGCTTTTCATACAATATTCCTGTCACATACGGACAGACACACATACATTTTTCTAAAAACCACTTTTTTCGGTTCAGGGGCCCTAAAAACGTGTATTTCCTATTACCTATAATTATGATTTGTAGATGGTTGAAAAACATAACTACAAATTAAACAAAAGCTACAACAAGTGAAATAGTGACACAAAACGATGTAATGAGTTGATAATCTGATTCAGAAAAAAATCTGTATGCCACAGAAAACCAGCTTCCCGAAGCTAATATTTAATTAAATCATTGCATATCTAGTGCAAAAAGTTTATCTGAAAAATGTAACCCCTCGTTTGAGCTTACAACCGTAGTCAATCAGATTGATTGAAACTGGCAGAATAACAGATCGCCACATTTGTTGCATTGGAACGCAGTGTTGTGGCTTTTCCTTCTTTTATTTTTTTCCTGATCATCCCTTCTCTTCTTTTGTAATCCAGACACGTATTTGAACAGCGCTCTTCACATGTTCCCGCTCATATCGCTGGTCAGTTCAAATCGAAGATAGAGAAAGGGGAATCCATCATGTGTGAGATCATTTTAAATAAAATATAATCCTATTATTCCCGTTCTCTCCTACCTACTTTCCTCACAGAAAATTTGCAATCGTTTAATAATAATAATTTAATATTTATGTAAATTACGAGCACACGAGAATTGTAATGATCGTAATTAAATGTGTGTCTGTGTTTGTGCGGCGCAAATGAAATGCAAGTTTTCATGTTGAGGTTGGACGAACGGACACAAGAAAGACAAACCATGACATAACATTTGCAATTCTGATGTGTGTTATGATATATATTAAAAGCAAATAAAAGAAATAAAAATATACAATAATGATAAAGTTGGTGAATTTCTTTGACACGCGAACCTTCGAGATCTGCATAAAGAATAAGAATGGAAAACACAAGAAAATGCTTTCGAGCCTTGTCAAGCTCGCATGCATCGGGTTTCTTTAACTAGAAAGACAAATCTAAATATTTTCAAGACCTATGAGGGCCGTCTTTTCTTTTCCTTGTTGTGTTATTAGGTATAACATTCAATCTGTGCATCGCTCCACTGACGCGTGTCTAAATTACGCCGTAATTATTAATTATTTAATTAATGATTAATACTGATGATTTATAAAAAAAACGTATAATGTATATAAAGAGAGGTTTTTAGATTTTCATGATTTGAATTGACCTCTATCGTGTTCAATTAAATAAAATATACGAATTGGTGAAATCACATTTTTCAAGGCAGATTTTCACTTCTTTGCGTTTGCAATATCGAATGTTTTGTAATGAAAATGAAATAAATTAGTGTAAGAGGGCGTTAGACTGTAATCGATACTTATTTTATTGATGATATCAATACATATAATAATTCTTGTTGCAATACACAGGTTATATGCAAATATTATCAGCAGAATAATAATATACAATAATAATAATAATAATACGAATGTGTCTAGAAGGGTGGGCGGCCTCATTTACGACTGATTGTGGGTTCGAACACCGTACCGCCGTAATGACTTCCTCCCGCCTTTTGCTGCATGCAGCACTTGTGAAATGTATAATTAAGTAATTTATCATTTATAATTTGTTTCTAATTTAATTACCGTATACATTATTATAATATTAGATACAATTAGTATAAGGGTAGGAGCTTAGCAAAATTCTTAAAAAAAAAAGAGATACTATAATTTCTTAAATCCACCGTCGTTTGTGTCCTCGAAACCAATTACTTCATCTTACGTGAAAATTATAATATGCAAGTATTTATTTTGAAATATAATTTTCACGTTGGTACGTGATTTTAAAAACTTCAATACAAAGGCCATACGGATTCTGAGCTCTTATGAAACTATCTATTATTTTTGTGTGGTGGTTCAAAGTGTGAGGTTGTAATATAATTAATGCTAAACACAAAGTTATAATTAGTTGACAGACAAGAACGCAATTATTACAAGTTGTCATTCACTTGTAAACGTTAAGTTGATATAGTCTTGGATTAAAAAAAATCAACATAATCAAACAGCTCTTTACTTGTTTGGTGTTTGTGGTTAGATTAATACGAGGATTTATAGTAAAAAATCGAAATTTTCCTGTAATAAAAATTGCTTTACTGGCATATATGTAATTATTTGTCTCATTTCTGTGAAGATTAAAATCCGGACCCGGGTATGAGATAATAATGCTCGTCCTTAATTGTATGGTTTGGTTTTCAATTGAATAAGAAAAAGTTGATCTTTGTGACTTGGTCCCAATCTTTTCATCTTATATTCAATGTCATTGCCAATAATAATCATCAATGATAACCACATAATACTCTCAGACGCAAATTATAGATCTTATTCGGGTTTCGGTCGTGTGATTTTTGTCGATTATGTCATCTGTTGATTGATTTTTTCTTCGTTGAAAATTATACACAATTTCTTTAATAACTTAAAAAAAAAAGTATCAATCATTTTATTTTCCCATTATTTTTTTAAATTTATTTTTATAATCGAAATTGAATGACGATATAAATAATTACGCTTCGTAATTAATTTTTAAGTATTTTTTAATCAACCTTAGTTAAGTTTTAACAAAAAATTATAGTTTTATGAGAAAATATTTCAAACGTACCGAAGAAAAAAATGCTCTGAAAGATCAGTAGATGTACCTATTTATCTTGATAATTGTTTCACATTAAAATAATAGATGTTGATTTTTACGTTCATTTCCAAAATTGCAGTAATAGGGTTATTGAAAGCTAAAAATGTAGAAATGTTTTAAAAAAAATTTATATAGGCTGATTTATCCTTTTTTTTAAATAACTGCTTAAGTGATTTTAAGTTACCTAAAAGAGGCTCTCACATTTGCGTTTTATTTACATTTATGTATCTGGCGTGTATTTGCATGAAGAAGGTACGTGCGGTCGCAATTAGCAACTGAAGAACTCTCCAATTAGCGAATGCATCAATTATGCGATGCACGGGCCGTGTTAGCTTAAGCCAACAACGAAGTCATTGGCTCAAATCTCTGCAACAGCCATTAAAAACTCAGATTACTTTGTAATGTAGAACAATGAAAAAATTTCTATAGCAAATTTTACATAAAAAGCTATATGCGTAAACGACTTTGAACAGAACTCTAATAGTGGTACTAAGAAATTATCAATTTGAATATAATATTGAAAGTTTATTGGTTTATTAGAATCAATGCAAATTTTTTTAAGACATTTTTATTATTAGTATCATAATTCAAAAGCAAACTAAGAAAAAGTTGTTTAAAAAATGGCTTCAAGTATCGTCTATCTAACGATTCCCACAAAAAATAGATTCGTTAGCAAACTTTGTTAATCGAAAATGTACGAAAAAAAACAGAGTTTAATTTTTCACGAAAATGGCAAAGCTGAAAGGTATTTTAAAGTTGTTCCCATTGTAACTAAACCTCAAACGTTTGAATGAAAATTGAAAAAAATTTATAATATTGTTAAAAACATAATCTTAAATTTTTGAGAATTGTGGATAATTCTGAACAAAAACTAAACTAAAAATTTGGCTATAATTGAACTATGATTATATCATACCCTAAATGTAAAGTTTTAACATGAGTTGTTTTGGAAAAATGAAAAAATCCGACAGAAGAAAATTTATTGTAAAAAATCCAAACTCACATTAATTGAACAAACTGTGTTGAAAAATGCCAAAATAATTAAAGAGTATAAAAATAATTTTTCCTGTTCGAGCATTTCGTGGTGTATTTTCAATAAATGAACTATTCTTGAAATACTATAAAGTTCACATACGACAAGAGATAAGAGAATAAATAATGCGCGGTAGAGAGAAGGAGTGAACCTTTATCTAGTAACAATTAACATAAGCGATGTCGAAAGTAAAATGTGGATGAGCGTTGGTATATGTCAACAGCTAATGAGGAAGAAACCTGTAGTATCTTTGTTTTTATGAGTTTCAAAAAAATTCATGCATATGCGTCAAAGTATTAAGGCTTATAGCTCTAAAAGTTGAAATTTTGTAAATATCTCATTTCTTGTGCTCTTTAGTAGATATTATTTGTTAAATTGATAAATTAAGTTTGGTTCCAACAAATACATAAAGTTGCCAACCCGTTCTATATTTTGCATTCTATCTGGAAAACGGTTAATTTTATGCAAATTTGCTAAGAACCAAAGTATAGCTTATCAACCTTGCAAAAAATACAATACTAAAAGACACAGAAAACAAGATGTGTACAAAAGTTCAACTTTTAGAGCTTTAAGCTTAAATATTTTAAATACCTACCTCGATACACGCACATTTGTTCTATGAAACTTAAAAGTCAACTGGGTAGGTATACCTACGTAAAACATTAAAACAAAGATATCTACCTACTTAAATCGCTTCCAGCTTTTTCATTCCGTGGTTGACCGCTTTTTCCATCTTATACGAGTGTATCGTAACTAGATTACTCTGAAAGTACACGTCATATTTATATACATCTTATGCACGCGCGGGCCTTTTTATAAAAATGCATGAAAGAATACTTATATAGGTACCTAAATAAAAAAAAATCTATGGAAATTAGGGTATTAAGAATACCTTAAATATAAGAAACAAAAATTTTGAAAAAAAGTTAAAATAAAAATTATTTAGAGAGATCAAAAGTTTCTTCCTCCTTAATTTAATATTAGTTTCGTTTAAAACAGATCAATATTTTTTGTATTCATTGAAAATTTATAAAGGCGCAAGGAGTATAACTGTGATGAATTTTCCACCGGATGATATTTAAACGATACTAGGAGGATTTGTAGGTATTTATGAAATAATAAGATCCTGAAAGTTTTAGGTCCCTAACGCAATTGGTTTTGGGGAAAAAGCAAATTTGTAAAAATCAGAAAAAAAAAATTTCTCGAAGAAACGCGTGAAAACAATTTTGTAGATCAATCGATAAAAGTCCCATTCCAAAAAAAAAAGGCAAAAATACACTTTTAAAGAAAACTATAATAGTGAATTCTGCTTTTAAAAGTGTTTTCATAGAATAACATTTACATATTATTACAAAATGAACGAAATCGGAGGACACCTGATGTAACTTTTTACGAAGTAAATTTTTATTTTATTAAATGAATAAAGCCTTCTCAAATATACTCCAACGACAGAAACTCCACTGTTTATTTTATATCTATAACTTAATTGTCTTATTCATTAATTGATAATTGAATTGTTAATTTAGACGACCTTCAAATACTCTCAGTAAGCGAAAAATAATCAATCTTTTTTTTGTCTGAAAGCAACTAAATAGTCAATAATAATTATTATCTATATAGACAAATATAAATAAAAGTTTGACTTCATTTATTTTATTATTTAAAGCAATTTTTCTAGTTGCTGCAAAACATAAGAAATTGAAATAAATTGACAGTGCCTTTATATATTATACAGATACAGAAATTTAAATATTTTGTAATTATGCCTTCTTCTTTTTTGTCAAAGAGTAAAGAGAAATTCATTTCGAGGTCCTCTTATCTTCTTTGTTTAATAAACGGAAATTATTATGAAGATTTATGAATATTTATGGATGTACGAAAAGTTGGCTTTTATTAGACAAAATCGTCAAGGGAAAAATTAAATTAAAAATAGAGATATGTTTTAGGAATCCCCGAAAAGGAACGATGAAAATATCACATGGGTAGGTAGGTGTTAAAAACATTACGGATATAGGTAGAACTTAAAAAAGGTTTCATCATTTTTCACTAATTTGATGTTTTTATTTATAAAAACAAATTAAATACTCACTGTATATGAAATACAAAATGTACTAATATACGTTACCTGCGTACACTTATAACCATCGATCGTACCTAGTACCTACTTATAACAATTTTCTTTTTACATAATAAATAGGGGGTAGGATAAAGTCGGTACTCATTTTCTTTCATTTTTTATAATGAGAGTGATCGTTTAGAAAGTGGAAAAAAAAACGTTTTTATTATTAGCATTTTAATATAACGACCAATTAAAATATCATCAGTCGTTTAGACATCGTAACGGCTTTGAGAATATTCTAAAAAAGCTAGAGGTCCGCCATCCCCTGTTTGTAAAAAAATTTGCATAATTAACGGTAATGATTTATTCTGACAGTCTATTTATTCAATCACTCATTACCTTAAATCCCAATATTAATGAAATGAAAGTAAAATCATCACATGAAATTATATTTTTACTTTCTGTATGTAGGTAAGCATTTAATTAATTATTATACATTTTTCATAGAAATTATGTTAATGTCTTCTTTGTGGGATTTTTAAGACACCGTTTGATACAATAAGTAAAAATTAGACAATCATTAATATTGTAGATATCAATTAATTTATTTCTTAGTTTTTTTTTTTTTTAATTTTGAAAATATGAAGTTATCTGAACAGGATCTATTTAAGATATGTACTGGTATCTTTAGGCTATTTTTACAAATGTGAAAACTTAGAATTCTATTTATGTTATATGTTTAACAAAATATTTTTATTTGATGAATATTTTTCTTCTCATTTTCCCGTTCGTGGTAAAATATTACGTTTAAGGTAAATGATCTGGCTACCTATTCGAACACCCCATTTAAAAAAAAAACATTGCATAATTAAATTTAATATGTAATCCTATAGCAATTTGTGAAGAGAGAAAACGAACCCGTTGAGGCAATCCAGGGTCATGTCGAATGGAAGAGGCTCACAGTGGAAAAAATTCTCTATCCAGAGATAATATAAAAGTCTTAATTATGATAAATTTAGCACTGCTTCCGTCTATTTTTTCTCAACGGGAATGATGCCGGATACACACAAACCCCTTATTGTTATTCTCGGTGGCTCGCTTCGAACTCACACTTCCCACCCGTTAGCTCGTATTTAACCCTTTCTAAGCACGGACACACGGCGAGGACAAGATGAAGAGGTGAATGGAAAAAGGGTTGATGAGACTCACTCATTTGTGATAGAACCACCTCGCCAATCCTCGTATAACTAACTGCAGGCTAAGCTTCCTGTACTGCCGCTAGCGCCGCGCTACTCCCACGGGTATATATCCCAACCAAAAGGCAGCTATGTGAACAGAGAAACGAAAAGCTCGCATTTACGTCGCTATTTCTCTAGTGAAAAGAAAATACCTGAACTCAAAAACAAAAAAAGGCCTCTCTCTCATTTGTTATGAATTTTTAGGAGTCGGGATTATAACTTTGATTTGTTCGAGTCACTAGACTGGAGTACACCAATTATCTATCCTAGGTCGACTATCCCATGGGATGCGGTGATCTTATGACGTAAAACTTGGCTGATGCTCAGTGACCATAGTGTCCCCAAGAGAGACGTCCACTATCCTCGTTTAATTGCTTTGTTTACTTCACGTATTTTCATCAAATGAAATTCCCCACGCTCTACGGAACCTTTCAAGTTGATCCCAATCGAATTCGTGAATTTGGGATTAACAAAATTTATTTCAAATGCGAAACTCACAAAATCTATATTTTTACTGTTCAAATTAACACTCGTATTTAAAAGAAAATGTACTCAATCAAGCTTCCCAGCACACCTCTTCGATAAATCTTATTTTAATGTTCCTCCAACTAACATGAAAAGTACAATGCAATAACAAAGTGTAATTGTGCAAGATGCATAATTAAAAAGCACACACCCATTAGTCTAATAACACAAAATGATGAAGGTTGCTATAATCTTAAACGAAAATATGAAACTAAATTTAATAGAGCTTTGTTTTCATCAGGCTTCTTTTACATGGAAAACACCCCTTATATTTTATATTCACGGTTAGGATTCTTAAAGACGAAAGTCAAAACGTCTACATTCATTCTACCTTCTCGTCCTTTTATGTATTGTTGACATTGCTCAATAATTATAAAACAAAGCTCGAATGCATCCAGAAATGGGGGCGTGAGTTTTATATATATTGTATGCGCTCTCACACAATTTAAATTGTAAATTTGAAGACAGCTATAGAACTTAATTAGCTTTCATACTTCTTATATATATATATTTGATCCTCCTTGAAGACAAATTTAAGCCTTGCACTCCGTCAAACAATGAACTCGTACGAGAAAAGGAGAGCTTTCATTAACATGAGAAGCGCATGATGATATCTCTTTGTTTATGGATTGCATATTATTTAAAGTTTTTGTCAGCAACAAGTTTTCAAAGTTAATGCACGCGGAAAGGACTTTTACATTGAAATATTAAGAATCAACGGCGTCTCAATGAAAGCAGGGAGTATTTGGAAGCAGTTCTGTTGAAGGAAATATACATGGGTATTGTTCTGATATCATCTTTGTTTAGTTTAATATTTCGCGATGAGACACTAGCGGCAATTAACAACGATTTTCTAATTACAAATCCAATCAAAAGTTTATGTGGAACAAAGTGGCAAGATCAAATTACTTGCAAAAACTAATTTAATTATGTTATATTAGTACGTCGTAAACTTTCTGTGTGAGTTTTCATATTGTGAAATAGAATAATATTTTCGTTCAAAAAAAAATTAGTTTCGTTAAGTGTCTCGGTTAGTTTTATATCATAGATAGATTTACTTATATGGATGTATTTTGAATTAAAAGAAAAAAAAATATTTGGCTAGAGCCACTTGTGATTTTGATCAAAACTCTGATTGGTGGAAGTAAAGTTCACGGGATGCTGTAGAGCCGTGCTGAGCTGGACCCAACCACCTGTCAACGTGTCACTCGTCAAAATTATGGCTCGCGCACTCATTACTGCCTTCTTGTTTCTCTTTGGAAAGTTTGATCATCACACAGTACAGAGTCAAGATTTTATTCATCATCATTATATTGTAAAACGTAGCTTCAACTTCAGCGAAATCGGTGTAGAAAAGAAGAACAAAATACGATTCCATTTTAATTGAATTAACGAGCTTTCAATTCCAACGACGTTGGATAAAAATAAAATGAAACTTTCTTAAAAATCTAATTATTAGACAGAAGAATTTCAAATTAATCAGACTCTTAAATCGCTGAAGCATAGATTTTTTTTTGAAGGCCAATTACATGTCAATACTCTCTGCTACTCTGTAATGGTAATAATAATGTGTCAAAGACGAATTCCTAGTATCCAAGGAGAAGATTCAATAAGCTGTGACAAATTAAAAATTAAAAAAATCTATTCAAAAATTATTTTTCATCGTCACTTCATCATACATGCGACAATTTCAATGACTATAAAAAAAATAATTACGCCTTAGGTGTACTTCTTTTAAGAATTTTATGTCTTCTCATGGTAAGCGGCACTCAAAAAGGACGTTGAACTAAAAGCAATAATAAAAAATTTATTGATTCTTGATAATTACCTACACAGTTCTTCTTGTCAAATATGACAAAGTCTATACCGTCTTCACTCTTTTGCAAAAACTTTATTTAGTTTTGTGTCCAAAGTATATTAAAATAAGAGTATCTTCCGTATACAATATTTGATCTGTTAGGAAATATTGTTTCCCATTTCTTAAAAATTTTTATACATCTAGATTAAAAATTAAAGAGTTCGACAATTCCTTTTACAGTCAAAAATTTGAAAATTGCCATGTATTGTATTTTTATCGTATTTTTCTCGAATCGTTTTTAATACAAATAAAAAATATAGGATCGCTTATTGTTGGTGGTGATGTTAACTATTACAGATTATCACTCTATACAGTATACATTAATGGTCCTGGGGTCTAATCCAAACGAAAGCCTAACATTTTTCTTGGGTTTTTGCTGGTCGCCAATTAACATAGCAATTGTATTGACCTTAAATAACACAAAAAAAGAATCAACTTTATGACGTATAAAAATTATTAAATTGAAGGACTAAATGAATGAAGGAGGTATTTCACAAAGCTTAACGAAAGAAAAAGTGTTCTGTAATTTTAACTTTTATAATTGCTTTGTATGAAGGTCTTTATTTGTTTTAATTTTGCAAAATATAAGTAGCTACAAATATCCATGAAATAATGTTCAAATAAAAATATTCAGTTAAAAAAAAACTATAAAATTTAAGTATAAAGCCTAACTCTCTATCATTAAGCTTTGTTATAAATTATTATTCAATTGTTAAAATCACCTACCTTGATCGTTTCAAAGTACAAGCTAATAAACAACACGCATTCTTATAGTTTCTGATTTTCTTCCATCGATTTTAACTTTAATTATTAATTAATGTAAAATAATTGAGAGCTCACGTCAGGCTTTATGATTACCAATAATACATTATACACATTAATTAAGAAAGACGCTTATGAGTTATATTTGCTTTGAAATTTGTTATAGGTCAAGTACAAATTTGGATAAAATTAACTTAATAAAGGTCTCTAAAAGAGTGAATTAACTAAAGCAATTGCGATTAAACTTATGAAAATTTCGAACAAAACATTAATTTAATATACCTATGTACAGGTACTGTTTGAAGCTTGTCCTAAAGTAAATAGGTAAATACTTTCAATAATAAAGAGAATACATAAAATTATAAATCAAGATTTTTAGGCAAAATACATAAACCTAAAAAAGCTTTTACTATTGTCGGTGAATTTACCTCAATTTACACTATATATGTACTTATATATATCACAAGTAATATCAGGTTTCCGATTTGTTTTTAACTTTTTTTCTCAACATCCGTTTATTAAATGTTGCTATTTTTTTAAAATTATTCAAATCAGACAGTTTGGAAACATTTGACATATTTTTTAACATTAGTGAAAATAAATTATAATATATCTATGGCGTGAAGAAGTTTTTGTAAGAACAATTTTTTAAATCATGTTTTGTAATTTGTTGTCGTTTTTGTACGGTTAAGTTAATCATTATAAAATTTTGATACAAGATTAAGGATCTACTAAAGGATATCCTAGTGAACTTTTATTTGTCTGTCATCATTTGGATTAACCTGTCAAACATCCTAAATATGAAATTGATTTTTCTCGAATTAATATCATTAGGAATCTTTCTGAATAAAGCAATCTCTTCCAAGTTAAATATAGATAGGTATATGGAGAAATTTGAAAACTTGATCACTTGATCATACAAGTTTTTACATGCGAATGAAGAACAGTACAATAATTAGCTTTCTTTTAAGGACTATAAAAAAGGCCACTGTATATTAAAAAACTTAATACAATTACTTTGACAAATTAAAAGCTTAAATTTTAATGTTGCTAAATATTTTCATTTTTTCGTAAACTTTTCTGAAAATAAATTAATTTTATAAATAATTTACCAAAATGTGAACTTGATCAATAGGACTTTAGATTTTTGTTATACCTCGTAATAAAGTCTGAGCTTATACATTTAAGTTGTATTTTTTAAAGTTGATTCAAAAACTTTATTATAAAATTGAAATTGGTTCGTAAAATATTAATAAAATATCCTAGGTATTGTAGTACCTTTAATATTATAATGAAAACTGCATTTTTGTATGAATGATTATTATATAGGGATATAGTCTTCTTGGATTTGAAAGGTATCATAAAAAAATTCAAATTATGATTTAGTCACTTAAAACAAAATATTAGCTATGGCACAGTGCTTAGTTTCAAAAATGTATATGAACGATTGTCGTACACATATTTACTAATTGGCTTGATTTTCAAGCTACTCGATTTAAATTTTACTTGAAATCAAGTAATAATCAAGTCAAATATTAATATTTAAATATCAAATCAAGTCAAATATTGACTTAGCACGTTATTACGTTTAATACAGTTATAAGTCAAAATTTCAAACACAATCCCTTAGAAAAAATGTTCATCTACTTGACTTGATGAATTCTTAGTCATACAGGGAAAAATATCGAATATTTAACTGGGTTTTATATTTAACAGACAAGAAAAGAAAAATTCTTTCACTAATTCATATGTATAACTATATTATTCCATTAGTATTACTTTCTATAGTTTTTAGTATTAAATAGCTTTAAATACCAAGTTTATACTTATTTATTTTCTGTATTCTTTTCTAAGCTAAGGTATACACTATACATACATAGTTGACATTTTGACCCCTCATTACATATACAATTGATTTTTTTTTTCATTATAATGGTTACATTGTTACTATTTTTAAGAAAAATTTAACTCTAGATATGTAATTAGGTAAACTAAACGGGTGATAATTATTTTCAATTTATCGAAACTCAAGTTTTGACTTTTTTTTTCACTTAACGTCGAGGCTTTTCAGTCTATAAATAAATCAAACATTTAATATGCGGCTACTAAACAATACTGTGTTAATTTTTAATTTAAATGGTTATTTTTGTTAGCACAGTTAACAGAGTTTTAATTAGCTATATTTTTGGTTTAAAGTTGAATAAAAATAGTGGGAAGAAAAAAAAGTTTAAATCACAATTGAGAGCTTTGTTTATGTGTAACTTATCTGTATGATACATGAAAAGCATTAAAGAAAAGATTCTTTGATAATTCGTTTGTCCCCGTTTCTGTGTATAAACATGTGACAATAAAATTCAAATAAAACACTCTTTTATAAAATACGACAGTATTAATTGCGGCAAAATACAGACGACGTTGATTTCAATATGTGTGCGGTAAAGTAACAAACGTTATTATTTCAAAATCTAAAGTCTCCATATGCTAGAAATCAGTCGGAAAATATTTATATATTTTTTTTTAATTTTAGTTCTTTTCCTTTTTGCCTTCACAATGTCCACAACTTCGAACTTTGTGCTGCTGGAATTTAATCAAAGAGAGGCTTTGTATAAACACACATATAGATGAATGATCCGACAAATGTAAACCAGAAGTTGTTGCATTTAATACAGATGATTTCTGCAGTGAGAACACAAAATTTATGCGAGCAAACCAAAAAATCTTTTCTTTCTTTCCCCTTTTCCTTTGAAAAGTATCTCATTCCAATTGATGATTATTACATTGAGGCCGTAAGTACAATGATTCAGTAGGAATTGAGAAGTGATATTGAACACGGGGCAGACACAAACAGAATCTGTTTGGTAATGACAGATGACGCTGCAAAATGTTCTATATCCTATACGTTCAGAATAAATGGAAATCATCTCCGGCGGCTTTTAGTCTCTGGCACTGTCAGTGCACGATGATGTCCCGACTGATAATTGCTCGGCCTTCATTTACTCCCATTATGAATATGAATTTATAATTTAGATTTTAATGTACTCACTCCGAAAGACAATAAAGTCAAAAGGGGAACTGAAAAATTTACACACACACACGCCTTCAAAATGAACGACAAGCTTTTAAGTCGAATCGCTTTAGCCAACGTAAAATTAGAATTAAGAGATTTTTTTATGATTAGAAATGAAAAGCAGCCCTTAAATTTTATTCGGTTTGATTACCGACGTTTGTTGTTAGTATGGTTCAGTTTTTTTAAAGGTGATCTTGTGTGGTCAGTTGGGGGTCCTGACGCCACCCGGGGAACATCTGACTAAAGCCGCCACTGCCCTCCTATAGTTCAACACCATTGTGTCACACAACCGTTTCAATTTATATTTTAATGTGATTCAGGCCAAAAACAAACCGCGCTCTTTATAGGGACATTCAAAGAAATATCTATTTACACCTCATCATCTGCACGATTTATGAGATTGATATCAAAGAATGTGTTTTTCTTTCAAATTAAGCGAAATCAACGTCGAAATTTCATGTTGCGAGAAATGTTTGTTTTACTTAAAGATGATGGGACATCGACATTGACCGCGAGAAATTAACTTTTACAGCTTTGTGCATTTAAGTGTGTGTCATTAAGCAGTGTCATAAACAATTTTTCTCAGAACCACTCATCAATAAATTCATCAACAAAACCAGCAGTCGTTTAATTTTTTTGTTTCTTTGAAAAATTTATACAAAACTTCAAAACTATTTGATAAATCTAGGAAATTAAAATTTCCTACGATAATTACCATCAGTGAGTTGACTTTAGTTATTATTTTAATGGGACAAAAAATATTTTCAGCGGAATAGAAAATATTGAGAACCTCTGTTTATCGTGAGACACAAATGTAGAAGAAGCATAAAGGGCAGATAAACGATCTTTTTCGGTCACTAATTAAAAACCGTTTATAACAGGTTTCATTTCATTTCATTTTGAAAATGTTGAGTAGAAGACAAGGATCTCCCAACTCTGTCTACACAAAAGGTATACACATACATACAGTTGCACAACACAATAAACATAATTCAACATGAAACGATTTCAATTAACTGATTGATCTGACCGAGTGTAATGAACCGCCATTATTTTCATTATTATTATTATCATTATATGTTATTAAATCAGACTTAAATATATTAAAAATGTGAGACATTTTCTTTTCTTTTGGTAAGAGGAAGATGATACAACCAAATTTATATGAAAGAAAGAAAAGACAAAAACGGAGTGCTGGTTCATCATGACGATTTAATAGACTTTTATGAGGTAGGATAATTTTTGAAAGATTTAAAATAAAGAGCTTAAAATTAAGTTTAGGTAACTTAAAATAAAACAGAATCTGCACTGATTTCATACATAATAAAAATTTGTATTATATAAAAATTCGTGCAATGAACTCGTTTAAGATATTCTATGGCCCAAAATATGCTTCCTGAGTAAATGATTACAAAATATTAATATTGTAAATAATGACACATCCAATTCCAATAAAACACGAGAACAAGAAGAAGATTTCATCTCATTTATGATTTATGTTTTTTGTCTTTCTTTCAATCTATAGGTATATCAATAAAATATTCTTAGACATATAAGTAGTTTGCGTAAGCGTATGTTAGAATGAAGGCGGTTAAAACCACAAACATTATGATAGCTAAAAAATAGCATCAAAATAAATAATCAATCTTTAATATAAGCAATTTTAATTTTTTTTTTCTATTTACAGGTAAGTTCGTAGAGAAAATCTTTTTTTCACGTAAGTAAAAATCTGTTTCAATTTTCACAGTCCATTCCAGTAACTAGCTTTCTATATACGCAATATAACCATTGATATACCTACAACGAAAAATTTAATCTCCACACAAATCTTCAAATCCTTTTAAGCCGTACAATAGGAACAATTTCAATTTACCTTTGTGATAAATTTTTGATTTTTCTTCTAAATTAATTAAATTCCCCAAAAAATTACTCACACATACCATTTAGACAATAACCCATGTTTATTAACTCCAAGGGGCAACTTTCCCGGAATCTATAGCACGTAATATTTTCCATTTAAGCAAACAAATGCACCCCCAACATTCTCATAAAATTGTAAGCTAATTGCGTAACACGCACATATCCATCCATATATGTAGTAAAATTATTTAAATTATAAATTTCTAAATAAACCCCTTACTCCACACAAATGAATTTATATTATATCTCCGCTGAATTGTATGTAAAATAATTATTATGAAATTTCTAGTTTTATAAATTAGGGCTGATGTGTTTTAACACGTTTAATGTTTTAAAACAACGACCACAATGGGACAAAAAGTGCACTTACACATTTACAATAGTCTTTTAGCGGTCTTTTGTTGTCCTTTTTCCGTTAACGTTTATTGTTAACTACCATTGTTATATTTTGCTTGTTTAGGTACGTAATAAAAGTTGAAAGGGATACGTTGTCATTTTCACGTTTTCGGAGGGAATATTCATTAATTATCCATGGGGTTAGGATAATATTGAGTTCTTTTACGTTTAATTTTTTTTTTTTTGATTTCTCATCCTTTCTACCTTTTTTCATCATCAATATTGATCAGAATCGATTTAAAAAGTATATAAAAATATAATTAAACCATTTGTAACAATCTGCAAGAAAACAATCGACCTGATCGTAGGGGGTTACTAGCAAGGGTCAGGTTTTTCTTTCATCATCATCTCCAATATTAATATTAGAGCAAAAGAAAACAATAAATGCAATGATGAAAGTCTCAAAACCAGAGCGAGAATTTTTTTTCTTTTCTGTATTTGTAGGAGTCAATCTCTTTGACTTCGAAGGACCTGAAAAATAACTAACTACAAAGTCTGATGTCGATCCCTTACGTTCGTTTCAACCCACCCCCCACCGTGCCCTATAGATTGATATATTGAACCGTGAGGCAGGATTTTAATTGGAAGACATTTTTTATCTTCAAATAATGGTAATAAAAGCACGAACCCCGTCGAGGTCCCCGGCTATATCCCGTCGTGTGAGTCGCGACCGTCTTGCCAGGCGACCCAATATTATTATAAGGTGGTTATAATTAGCTTTTATCGAACATATACATACATAATATGTTTATAATAGATTTTCAAAAAAAAAAAAATAAAAATAAAATGATTGCTCAAATGATTAAATGCAAAATCAATCATCATTGATCATAAGAAACGTATGCAATAATAAAATAATATGCTTCTGCTAAAGCGCATCTAAATCATATTTAGAACAAATTTTCATACACTCACCACTACTCACATAATTTATGTAGTTTTTCCTTTTGTTTTATTTTCTTTTTTTCTGGAAAACAATTTTTTTTTATTACAAATCAAATAAAAATAATCTACATAAATTTTTGGCATATAACTTCTGAAATTTTATAAAGTTTTGTTCTAAAAAGTAGGTAGGTATAAATAGGTAGACATAATTTTAGTAAGTAGTACCATTTTAAATAACTCTTTATAAGCTATAGAAATCTAGACTGTTTAGACCGAAAAGCTTTGATCGTTTGTTTTGAAAACAATTATTTCTACAGATCCCAAAGCTCTTAAATTATATATTTAAAATTAATCATTAGTAGTCAAAACATTAATAAACAAACAGTTTTGATGAAATCACTTTTGAAATTTTTTTGTTCTGATCTTTATTCCTTATAGGTACTGTATTATTAACTACTATATGTAGTCTTAGTTTAAGGTTGACGAGAATTTTTTTTTTTAATCAATTGTACTATTTTCATACGATTTTCGCTCATAAACGTTTTTCATAATTTTTTAAACTTTCAAAATTCAATATTATGTTCTTACAAGTTCTTATGTGTGGTTCCAACAGGGTAGTGTGAATGGATTTAAAGGTTTGTTTCTATGATACGATAAGAACTTTCTAAAGAGTATACCTCTCAATAGGTAGATATAATTACTACTAATAACTAATAGGTAGTTTCGATCAGTTTCATGATTATACTCTATATATAAAAGAATAGACTATATAGTTGGCTAAAAATACGCTGCTGACTGAACCTTTGATGGTAAAAAGATTCATTTTTAAAGTGTTATTTTTGACTAGACTATAGCCCCCTCTAAGGAAGGATTTTTCGAAATTCCATCACTGAATAGTTCAAAAGGAGGTTGAGAGTCTTGCATTTTTTAGTCTCTCCTAAAAAATAACTTTTCTCAAATTCAATTCTTGTAATTATCAATCAACATGTAAATGTAAAGGGCATTTGTTTTTTAGTTTCTTAATTCGTTCCTTTAAGGGTTGAAAATAGTTTTTTAAAAAAGCTCTATAGGAATGGCTTTGCTAACTTATTAATATTTTTAAATCATCTTTAAACTTAGTATGTTTTCTTTCTTTAACTTTTATAATAATATCGTCGGAAAATGTGTTTTTGCTTGTAATAAAATGATTTCGATGTTACTTTCTTTATACTCAGGGGTATATATTTTTAAGCTTAATGTTTTTTGCTTATTTTGTTAAATTAAAAGTCAACAAAGTCTGTTTTTTCCATAAAAATTGATTCAAGTCAATTTACTAGGATTATAAAGTACACACAGGAATATCACGACTGTTTAAACTCTAAAGAGAGAAAATTTCTTTAAGTCATAAATTATAGGATACACGATAGGATTCAACCAGGATCGAACCCAGTAGAATCGCTGACGCATGATGGAGATCTAACAGATCTAACCATTGCGCCACTGAGTGAACTTGGGAAATTATTATCTACAACGAAATCAATAAATTACTAACAGACGTCTGTGAAATTCCATTGAAAAATAAAGCAATAAGACATTTTTGAGGATAACAGAAGCAAAAATTAAGCTATTCAACTTCTAAATGTTCTCTGATGGAATATCCAACATCTCAAACTAAACTTTTATTGTCAAGAAAGATTGACTGTTTCATATACCTATTACCTACCTATAGGTAGATATTAGATAAGTATAACTATATCTATATACTTAATCGTTCAAAAAAAAAAAACAAAACTCAAAGAACTACTCATGTATCTACTTTGTTTAATCGTTGAATCTGATTTTCTTAAATTTAGTATTTTGGGAAAATAACGTTGGATTCTTAAAAAAGGTTCGAACTTCAGACAGAGAAATAATATAGTGTATATAGACTGCAGATAATGTTTAAAAGTTTGTCATTTTCATATTCGGATAATTACAATGAAATTATTGTTAGAGAAGCTTTATTAAAATAGTGTAGATATATTACTAAAACGTTCCTGTAATTCTATTTATATAATTTCCTTAATGCATTTGGCTAAACTATAAACTAGGTACTATACGAATTCAAACTAATACATATCCCAACTAAATAAAATGAAGACAAATTGAATTTTCTAAAAATTCTTAAATTAGCTTTTTTATGTTGGCGCGGTTTTTCATTTTAAACTCAAATTTATTTGTTGTTAATAATATGAGTAATCAAATTAGATGAAAAAGTAATAGATTTTAATAGCAATAAAAATTTAAATCAAAATAAAATAGGTATAAGTAAAGTTCAAAGAAGTTCATAGTTTGAGTATACTTCAACATATATAGTATTAAATTTAATGCAAGCGACTTTTTCTGTCGCATATTGCAGTTTTAATAAGAATCGCTGTTTTGTTTAGAAAAATTCTTTCATACAAACATTATGAATGTACACACATAATGGTAGATGATATTTTCATCCATCTCGAATGAAATCAACTTTGATGCCTATAGCAGAGGACTTAGAACGCTTGTGATCACCAAACTGGAAAGTAATCGAGCATGCAAATGATTAAATTTCAACATAATTGTAAAAGCCACCCTCGAAACTCATTCCCAACATTTATCCCGTCCTATCCGGGACCATTTCCTTGTTTCAAATATCCGTAAGGGTTCCACATATACAAGTGATGTGTAGCCGTGAGCTTTGCAAATATGGTAACAAAGCTTTGATGTGCTTGTATTTATACACACAATATGTGTATAAATCTTTGTGTAGATATGTGTGTGGGATATGTCTCACTTAATGAAAGTTTGGACAACTAATTTGGCATTCACATTCCAACAATTATCAAAAATTACAAATGTGTCTATTCAAGCGAATATTTTAAACATCAGAAATGACGAGGGCCCAAAATGAAAATTAACGTTATCATCCCCGTCCGATATATTTCATTTCATTATTGCCAAGCTTTTCAATTAAATTTCCAATTGTTCAATTCAAAAATATTTGCCCTAAGGAAAGCTTTTACGAATTTCTAAACATTTTTACAATTTTTCAAAAAACAATAATTCAATCATAAAATTATCAGGCAATTAATGTAATATTTTAGCTATACGGAAATCTTTAAACATAAAGGTGTCAGGGGGAAAAGCGAATGAACACCTGTCCTTTCTTTTGGTAAATTTGCGTTATATGGTTTAATTGTTTTAAGTTTTTTAGCTAATTTGTCTCTTCATCTGCTTTTCCCTCAACGACAGTAAATGTCATGGATAATTAGTTATAATTGTAGGTTATTTATAGTTCTTATCTAGTGAAATTATTGCAGGTTCAACAAGGTTTCCCTTTATACTTGTAAAGCTCCTTGAATAAACTGCATTTTCTTACTGTTAAATAAATAATTTTATAATGATCTAACAGCTTTTTGATACCTAATTTTTACATAAATATGAGTGTGCAGATTTTTGCTTAAAATTCGTGATAGTTTAAAGGTGATTTAAAGATACAATCTGGACTATACATCTACTGTTTGTAACTTCTCATGAAGTAAATAAGTAACACTAAGTAATAAGCAATAAAAAGAAATTTACTTTTGACAGTGAAAATACCTCATTTACACTACTTATGTATTAACCAGTAAAATCAGGTTTCCGATTTGTTTTTATCTAAGTTATTTTCTCAACAACTGTACTGTAGTTAAGGGAAAGGTGTACAAGATGACCCCATTGGGTAAGATGATCCTTTTCAAATGCGCCCAAACAGCTAACGCTATCTAATTGAATTTTTGACAAAACATAGCCTCAAATACCTCCTCACCACTGTTCATTTGCAAAGACAGCATAACCAGCATGTTGGATTTTACAGAAAAAAGTATAAATAAATATAAATTGTGCTCAGTTAATATAAGAAAAGATTGAATTCAATGTTACAATGCGTCTACTAAAAACTAGTAAGCGCAATGCCTCTTGTGTTTGTGACATTCTAATACGCCTAATTTTGATTTTTGGGTTACTTGGAAATAGCGGCGTGACTATGGGTTATTTTAATTAACATTGAATAAAAGGTTGCACTTGGGGCAAGATGATTCCTTTCCTTGTGTACAAGATGATCCCCAAGATTTTTATGTACTTACGTACATTAAGTTTAAGAAAACATTAGATTTTTCGTCTGAGTCATCTGAGGAAGATGACACAGAATGCATTTATTGCACGGAAAAGTTTTCCGGCAATATCAAGGGTGGAGGGTGGATCAAGTGTTGTGCTTGTGGAAAATGGCGGCATGAAACTTGTGCCGGAATTGATAGTGATGACCGTTGATACAAATCCATTTATTTGTGAAATGTGTAACATAACACCGGCCAAAAAACGATTGCACTTTTAAGAAAAGTTGCATAATGAAGCCACTACCCAGAAGACTGGATTAGTTTTTTTATAGTTTATTTTGTTGAGTTATAAACTTGAGTAGGTATATGTTATAATATGTTTAATTACAAAAATTATCTTAAATAAAGACGTTTTATAGTCTTGATTTTCGCTTTTACTTACCTTATTCTTGAAAAAATAAAAGGTTGCTCGACATTGGGGTAAGATTATCATTGGAATCATTTTACCTCAACCATAGGGATCATCTTAGCCACCCGGGTGTATAAAATGATTACTTTGTAAAGTTTTAAAAATATGTAGCTTTATATTATTATGTAAACTGAATTAATTATAAATGTTGAGTATGATAAAAGATAGATAAACAAATATGGCAGTAGTAAATGCTATCAAGTTTATTTCACAGGGAAATATGTATATTTTATTTCAATTCTTGCTTAGAGGGATCATCTTGTACACCTTTCCCCTATTAACCAAATTTTTCAATATTGTTTTATATAGATCAAATAATACAACTTTAAAACTTGATATATTTGCCTTTTTTACATTATTTTAAATAAATTGAATCTATTGACCAATCAAATCTTCATAAGTCCACTTAGTGGCGCAGTGGTTAGAGCAGTTTGCTCTCTCCGCTACATGCGTCAGTGGTGCTGGGTTCGATCCCCATCGAAGCCCTAGATCTAAGATTTATATCATCTACAGAAATTTTCTGTGTGACTACAGTCGTGATATGAGTTTAGATGATAAGCGACTTAAACCAATAAAAAAAAAAACAAAAATCTTCATTCAGATCACATGTTAAACTAAAAGTTTCTAAAATGGTTAAAACTTTTGAACAATATTTTCAACAATTTTAAAATTTTAACATTAAATCAAGGGTTAAATAAGAAACATTCTAATAAAATGTCTTTTGCTTGCCATTATTTTGATTTACCTCCTAAACAGCCCTAAAGGCAACTGAAGGTTCAAAAGCTTCGAACAGTTAATTCCATATTTTGAATTCTTTTTCGTCCTCTTTCTGAAATGAGTACTTTCAAGTTTACTTCATAAATATTAAATTAATAATTTTTTTTAAATTGAAAAACAAGATTTTTTCTAATTCATAATTTTTTCTTGGTGAGTTTAGCCATGTTACGCACCAAAAGGCTTTGATATAATTTGTGGAATCCGATTTTGCAAAACAAGTTATGCTCACAAATAAACTATTGGAAATGTTGCTCGAGCAATTTTTCAGCTTCTGATTTACTTATCAATTATGTTTAATTTAGACAATATTTTTAAGGAGTTTTATTGCTCTCCTCATCTTTTTAGATTGATTGAATACAGTAAAACGCTTAATTTTTTTGTTCTTGGTTGGTGTTTGTGAAACTATTTAAATTACGAGGAAACTTTATAAAAATAAAGAATATATTTTTTTTTGGTTGATAGTTATTGAGATATAGCACATTCCTAGTTTTGTATCATTGGAAATATCTATATAAAACCATAATTGGAAAAAATTGGCGTGTGTATATATTTGTTTGTATTGTATTTTTTATGAATTAAAATTTAATTTTTCAACTACGAATATATTCAGTTTTCTTCTTCCAAACACAATCAAAAATGCTACAACACTATTTCCAATAGATTTTTACTCAGATCTCAGCAATAAATGAATAAAAATAACTCTGATTATTTAAGTTTTTATTTAAATTTTCAAATTCTTCTACGTTTTATAAATAATTAAACAAACCTAAATTATTACCTTAGACTAATAATAATAATTTGTAAATTTATGTTTGATTATTGTATTTACGTACCTATATGTATATATAACAATGGAAAGATAGTTTTGTAATTAATTTATGTTTTTAGATGTCTGAAGAATTTGCGATTTGCAACGAAACGTAGCTGAATTTGAAAATTTAAATAAAAATAAAAAACATCCAAGTAAAGCTGATCTTAAATAACCTAAGACGTTTTCTTTCACTAATTCCAATGAGCTTACAATGGTTAATGGTTATGCTCACAAAACGCTAGGCTCGAAACATTTTTAAATTTTTGTGCTTTTCTAAATTTTTATGGTATTTTTTTTTTTTTTTGGAATCGCGTTCTAAGAAGTTTCCCCTAAGAATATTGTTTCTTGATATAACTTTCTGGCCATTTATTCCTAACGTCTAATCTAAACCTGTATCGTTTTACAATATTTTTTCGAAACTAATGTGGCTTATAACTAATATGCATTAAAAATTATATTTTTTTATAAGAAAAATGTAAGGAATGGAAAGGTTTGTTATTTTAACACATATTTCAATATACAAGAGAAGCGTAAAATTTTGGATTCCTAAACACATTTTGTCAGCAATTAAACCTTAAGTTGTATTGAGCTACTAGCATAAACATTTCTTATAGATAAATTAATATTTGTCTCTCAAAAATTAAATGTTTATTTATTTAACTAAGAGACAGACGACACAAAATAGTGCTCTTATATTTCATACAGACTTGTTTTCCAAATGTGGACAAATATTTAAGATAATTTTGATTAGACAACTTTTAAGAAAGTTTTTAATGTTCTACAAGTTTTAAGTTTGCGTGTGTTATAATATTTTATATCTGTATTTATCTAATAAAAACAAATATAGTTCTTGAATGTAATTGTCATAATGACAGCATCTTCAGTCTCATCTTCATAAAGTTAATTATAAGTTCATCCAATAGAGATATTTTAATAAGGTTATATATTCATTCAAGTCACAAAAAAAATGTCAATGCTCGCACCGTATTATTAACGTTATGGTCAGACCATCTCTGGAACTTGATAAAAGGAAGAAGGTTGTATGTAAGTTCTACCCTCCGTGGAGATAATGACAGTAATTTTAAAATATGGAGACAAAATTCAACCGTGTCCATACATCTTTTCATTTCGAATTTGTTTTGAAGAATAACCACGAGAAAATTGACCACGTATCAACGGAATTCCAGTTTGAATGAGCCAAGGTTTCTCTATTTGAATTTAAATATGTTTTGATAAATATTTAAAAAAATCACAGCTTCCCAAATCCAATTTCATTTCGAATTGCTTTTCACAAAATTTGTGTGAATTTCAATTCTCTTTCGTAATAAAAAAAAGTCTGAAATTCTTTTTGCGCCACAATTCAGAACAAAATCGCTTCAACATACCACCTGTCGTGCATAATTGTTTAGATCTAACAATTTCCAAATTGAACGACAATTTAATTCGTCTTTATTACGAACAAATATTTGCAAATTCAAATTTAATTCAGATCCGAGGCAGCAGGAAACGACACTAGGTATGGAATCAAAAGAGACGAGGCAGAGTACCACAATTATTGCCACACAACTGTGAAGTAAATTATGTCACGCTTATTTACAAAATCATTTGAATCGCCAAATCACCACTTTTACAAATTCGAACAAATAAATCTCGCCATCGTCTTCGTTTATAAACCGTTTAATTCCATCTATTGATATTGCGTTAGAAGAGGAACCTTGAGAACATATTTTTTGTGTAAAAATTTCGGCTATAATATCAATTTTATCTGATGGCATTTCATTCAATTGTAATTACACTCGTGATGAATGTTGTTGAATAATATCATTAGGTCTTATGTAAAAATAAAAGTTTAAAAAAATATGTACAAGACGAGTGAAAAACCCACATAATATGCAAATTGTCGCTCCTGGCGACTTTTTGACGAGCGAGACACAAAATATTATTGTTATTATCATTACCGTATATACAGATTGTTTCATCTTCAAGCTCAAGATGATTTTTTTTTTGAAAATTTATTTGCGTGGAACTCGGATAGAAAAAAATTGAAACTTATGGTCGTTATGGCTCATTATCAATTTAGTCGCACAGTTGTTCTATCAGAAATGGCTGATTATCGAAGAAAACTAATATTGTTGTTAATGTTGTTTAATTTGTTTCTTTATTCTATAATTTGCTTCTTTTTATAAGAAAAATCAATTTTCTTCATTTGAACTCCAAATAGGATTTGAGTGTAAATCTAATATTCATTTAATTTAAGTTGAGAGATTGCGAATCTTTCAATAAGATACAGTTTGCACAAAACAGTTTTGGCTCTTGAAAATTCTTCGTTCCCATGACTAAATAGTCTTATTATGTAAATATTTTTGTTCAATTTAAAGTAAAATTCGTTCAATTGACAAAGATTATAAAAAAGTGGCTATTTTCAACTGAGAATAGAAGCCAATTTAAATATTTAAAGAATAATTCAAAGTAAAAATTCAAATTAATTACCTGATTTTTTCGTATATCGCATAAAACGGGATACGATTTGATCCAGTTTTTGGTATAGAAAATTTTAAATTTTCCTAAACGATTTAAAATAGTTTTCATTGTATTTAAATTAAAATTAAAACTATCGCTTCTTTCAGTAATTTTCGAAATAGTTTTAGAAGTGTAAAATTTAGAATTTTACAAAGTTTATAAATTGACCTTTCGTCATGGAAACACTCAAATTTGAAATGGATTTTAGAGAGTTTTTTCCAATCTAATTTCGATCAGTAATATTTGGATGTTGTCTCTTACTTTCTCGTTTTATTATTCGTAAAGAATGTAATAATAAGTATATAGGTATTGAGAAGACGATGAGACTGGACTCTATTATTATTGAAGTAGTGTTGGTTTTGTTTGACGAGTGGGTGGCGTTGGACACGAAGCAAAAGAAGAAGCGCTTTTGGCTTCGTGGACGTCGTCCACAAAGGCCAACCTCTTCACCTCAACATCGATATTTATGTCATTACTGCGGATCGAGGTTAGCTGTGAGAAACGTCTGCTGATGATGGCCTACAGCCTCTTTCTTTTCAATATTCAAAGAATTTTAAATGTTCAATCTTTAAAGGGTTTCCATCAAATTGAAACCGAAAAAAAGTGTAAAATCATTTTTGCCATCATGTTACATAACACCTTCGAAAATATTTTTAAAGGACAACAATTTTGTTTTATACCTTTGATGTTTCTCCTTGCTGACATTGTGCCTATTATTAAATTCCTTTGTGGAGGTCTCAAAACACCGCTCACTTACGAAAAGAATAAAAAATCCACCATTCATTGTAATAAAGTAATTAACAGTATAATAAACGACTTTGGGCGACACTTTATCCGAAAAGATGATACCTGGACCGTTCTCGGTTTTGTCCTCAACGTCCCAACACATTCTCCAATAAATTTATTTGGACACACAAAAAGAGGACCTTTAGATCATTAATTTTTTCATTTCGACACAGAACGATCGGTGTCCATTGAATTGTCTGATGGTGGTGAGGTCGACTCTTTTACTACATCGTTGTCGTGTCATAATAATAAAAAAATCATATTTTTTTAATTGAAAACCTAGTAAATTCTATTGTTCGGTCCGGAAGAATATTTATGTCCTAATTTTATTGGTGCATCTCTGTTTAATTAAATCATTAATTATAAGTGAAATATTTTCGGGTTTTATAGTCCTTTTGCTGTAATTTTAAAGCTGTATGATTTTTTTTTCTTTAAATTGTCATTATGATTTTTTTTAAATTACCACCATTAAAAAAGTTAATAAGATTTCCATATATTATACGACAGTATAATAAATTCCATGACAAGATTACCAATGGGTTGATACGTGAGAAGACAAGTCAAGAAAAAATCTTCTATGGTTTCAAGCGACGACACACGAAATGGAAAAATGTACAACCCTCTCTCATTCCTGAGTTGTAAAAGGGACAAAATAATTTGCCGATGCGGATAAACGGACATAAGAGCCGCGAACCGTAATAAAAGACGTGTGGTCACATTTTATATTAGAGATGTAAGAGACTCGGTAAAGAGCACGCACTGTAAGTGCCCAAATGATCACCACACCACGGCCTGCAGCATCATATTCTTGTCGTTTCAAATCTCCTTTCTTCTTCACGATACCTTCGTCCCCGTATATTTCTTTAATCTAATCATATCTGTACGTATTGTGTATGGTATGCAAGTATGCAAGATAATGATCGATGCAATTGCATTTCCATCACATGCACATATTATACAGGTTAACCGCATTCGATGTCTTGGATTCAAATCATTAGATTATCTTTCTCTCTCTCTCTCTCTCTGACTACTTTATTAACGTCGGAATTAGTTACGAAATAATCGATCGACACAATACACATCAAAATTACACTTAGGACAAAACCATTAAAGTTATTTGTTTTTATTTAAAAAAAATCGATATTGAAAAAAACTACTTTTCAGTTTTTATTTCCTCTGTTGGGTAACATATCATTTTATTTTTAAAAATTAGGACGGAAAAAGGTTCACAAATTTAGTAATAAAAAAATAAACCACGAGTTCCAAACAGTTATAGAAATTTAAATTATTAAGAAATTAAAGTAAAATCCCAAGTGTTTACTTATAATAGAAAAAAATAATAATTCCAATTTCCGTTAAAAATACTTACTTGTAATATACAACTATAGTCAGTAGGTACCTACTTACTGCATGTACAACAATATAATTTATTAAATTTTATTTCTTCACGCTTTATTCTGTGTTAATAACCAAGAAGTTGGTGGCAGAAATGGTTAATGATTTGTTTGGCGTTTAGAATGAAGAGGAACGGAGTTTGGATGTTTGTTGAAAAAATAGGGTGTATGATAAGGTGGCTAGAATTCCGGGACGATTTCTCGTTATTTTTTGGAAAATACTTAATTTTTATATCTGCAAATTGTTGTTTGAGGCTCAAGAAAATAATTATTCATTTTAATTTTATATAAATATGTTTATTCATATTAAGTATATTCGGTTTCAAATTTTTTACAAACATTTCTTACGTAAGAGTTTCAAAGATATTTTTTGGGTATTTAAAAAAAAGAAGTATTATAATTTTTTTTATAATTGGCAATTTTGCAACAAAATAAATAGGTAATAAAGTCCACTTAGTGGTGCAGTGGTTACAGCAGTTTGCTCTCTCCGCTACATGCGTCAGTGGTAGGTGCTGGGTTCGATCTCCGTCGAATCCTTAGGTTTAAGACGTATGATCTAAGATTTAAGACCTACAGACATTTTTTGTATGTTAGACAGTCGTGGTATGACTTTTGATATTAAAGCGACTCAACAAACCAAAAACAAAAAAAAAGGAATAGCACAAGTCCTTCAATGCTTTTACATTTTAAAAATACTTTTTGTGCTTATTCGTAATAATGTGCCTCTTGTGCTTTTTACGCAACGGTTTCATAATCGATTAGATGACAAGAATTGAGAGTGAAATTTTAGGAACCTTTTAATTTGTCATTTCGTTACACGAGAGAGAAAAAAGGTACGATATATAGGGAACGAGAATGTGAAGTGAGTACTACCAACACTCGAGGTGTAAAAGAAATAACAAAAAATAATGACGTATACAAATCGATAGAATATGATGACAGTGTGAATATTAAATAAACATAATATTTGTAATGCAAATTTTGTATTTCTCTCCCTCTTCTTGTTTCTCCAACTGAATCTCTCATGTTAAATATATATTTTTTTTAATTTTTACTTCTGTCACGTGTACAGTACAAGCACAGTTTTTATTTTTTTCAGTTTTAGATTTTTTTTTAAGTCTCTCAAACCTTATATTTTGCGAAAGCTCGAACGCTTCAAACATGTCTTATGTCTCAGGAATCAAGGAAAAAAAAGGTCGAGACTGAACAATCTTAGTGGCAAGGTGAATTATAACTAATTTTTTAGAAAGAAGAAAAAGCTTACCTCAATTTGGTTCGTATTAGACACCTATTGCTAGTTATTCTATTAAAATAGCCGTTCATGTCAGCTAGTGCCATCTAAGTCATAATTGACAGCTCTCTTAAAAAAAAGCAATGAAAAAGAATAGTAAAGTAAGTATGATGGTGGAAAAATTTATTATTTCTAATGAAATCTTAATCACCAACTTAAATGCAAGGGTACATTGATAAGTGTTTAAAACTTTAAAGTACTATATTATGCATGTGCTAAAATTTATGACGTTATTAACCTTATTTGGCAAACAATATAGTTAATTACAGAATGGATTGAATATTTTCATATTTTTCCAAAGTTTTGAGTATCTACACTATAGATTTTTCCTCAGATTGATTCAAATCAAAGCTATAGGAAATAAAATAGAGAACGTAAAATATTGTACAGACATTTTGGCCTTACCAAATATATATATATATATATATATATATATATATATGATATATAATATTCTATAATAATATATAATCGGAAACAAAATCTTTTCCATATCAGTGACTAAAAAATCTCTCCATGAATACGCCTGTCACCACTTATAACAACACCGTCGATTCTTTTATCCTCTTTATCGATATACACAAAGTGAATAAAACTAAGAAAAGAATTGAGAAACAAGGTTTTATTAAGTTATTAAGTACTCATCAAACATTTTTTAAACATATTAAATATTATTACCAGAATAAGAAAAAAAACTGATTAAAAATTCGCTTCATTAAGAAGATGTTCACAAAAATGTGATACCACAAGCTAAAGAACTCGACAAATCGACTCGACAAAAATGCATATGATTAATTTGTATATCTGTTGTGTACCGCAGTGTATCTATAGATATCTACATATAATTTTTTTTACTAAAATAATTTTTATGAAAATAATAAACTTATTTATGAAAATTCTTATTTCGTATTCGAGATTTCCTAATAGCAAATCAATTTTTCACATAAATATAAGTATTTACTTTTTTCACTACCGATGCTATCTTATAGGCAATCAAGGCGTGTTATTAGTTTAATCGTTTATGTCGACATCAAAACTACTTAAGGAACAGCTATCTAAAAATTGACCAAAAATTGGTTTTGAAAATCCAAGAATAAAATTTCACACTCTCAAGAAACTATTTTGCCTTACCATTATATTAAGAACAATGTATGATGAGATTAAATTAATTAAAACATTTTATAACAAAATATATAAATTATTTTGTTTAAAGTCTTTAATTATGTAGTGATAAAATTTTTTCTTTACTTTCCTCTGTAATTTCAAAACTAGGTACATAGAAAATAACAATGATTTAAGTTCCGTTATTATTTTTTTACTTAAATAGGTAGGTAAATAAAATTCAAAAAATATGTTTGTAAATTATTTAATTAATTATTAAAAATATAAATAGCTACACACTTCCTTCCTCGTTGTAGATTTTTTAATGAGACAGAAAAAAAAACTATGATAAAATCAAATTAACAATAATTATACATGCTCTGCATATTTACTGTTAAAAATAGATGAATTTTTCAAGGGGGCGGAAGACGCAACCTCGTACGAAATACAACCAATTCCATGTTTGAATTCACAAGCCATCGTTGTCCCATTATAAGTAAAGAATGGCAATACTAAGGACAACGAAGTAATAACGGACATAAGACAATCTTGAAGCGCATCAAGAATAATTGCCTTCTTGAAAAGCGTTGACGTAACTTATAAAATTATGTCAAGTAATCTTCTTATCTAATTATAAAATTTAAATGAAAGTATCATTTTCAATTGTCTCGGAAAATTAATTTTCAAATTAAAATAATAAAAATTAACACTAACAGTGTTCAATGTTGCAATGCATATTTCTGGATGGATTTTCAAGTAGATGTGCCAAGAGAAAAAATGTGTTACACAAGAAATAAAATTGATAGAATTGAGCTGAATACTTGGAGTAGGTAGTAGGTAGTAGGTATATGATAAAGGTAGTGTTTTAGTCGTCAAGTCAAGTGATCCATTAATCATTGCAGTGGTTTTATTTAAAAAATAAAATTAAAACCCATTGACACAAACGAACAAAGAGACAAATATTGTAATTTGTGATGGGACGTGGAGAAGTGAAATCAGAAGCTTCACGTTGAGAGTGTGATAATGTCGCCGTATGCATTCCATAAAGCAATTCCATCCAGACATACCAGCACAATTACAATCACAAATCAAAATCTAAAATTCGAATAGAGAGACACGTAGGTAAACCAACACATTTATAAAATATCAAAGAAGAAGGACAGTTCTTTCATAATAATAATTATTATAATTACGGATATATATGTGTGTGTATGATGCAATCAACGTAAATGTAATTTTCTTTTCACAATTCACATGGTCCGCTTCTTGATACACAAACACATCGAAGGAAAAAGGCCATAAACTGTATATGTATAGGGCCTTGGCTATTATAATAAAAGTAATTATAGCCATCACATATACACACATAGGTACATTCTGATTTAGATGGACGGGAATAAGAAGGTAGACACTTGTAATGCCGTCCCTTTGTCAGCAGCGACAAGTGACAAATGATGGCGACGTGCCTCCTTCACAAATCCGGACCTGGCTTGAATTTTCTATCTTGTTATTTACATTAACAGTGATTTTTGAATAGGACTTCGGGCTTTTAAAGAGGAAAAATTTCCAAGCCACAAGACAAAAACCAAAACTCGAGTTAATTAAAAAAATGTCTTCAATCTGAAAAATGAGATTTTATTTTCCACATACGTTTTTTTAGGTATATTCTTTCATTTAATTTTGGTTTCTCATTGACGACATTCACTTCGACACTTACAAAAAATTCTATAGAATTTTTTGGTCCAATGTCAAATCGATCATGGATCGATCAAATGAGATGACCAAAATAATAATAATATACGAAGAAGAATAAAAACGGGGACAAAGCATTTTTCTGATCGAATATCCACACATATGAAGGTTCGTTAAAGTCACTGAACTTATTGTTAATGAACGATGAAAAATACTCGCCATCCATTCTCTTCCCTTCCTGTAAATCTCAACGAGCGTGAATTAATTCGATATATTTTTCTATTCTTTGTCAATTTCCAATTTCTCATTTGTCTCTTACATCATTGAGAAAATTACCGAACTATGTTTTCACGGTTTTTATGACAATATTTTTGACAAAAAACGTTACATACGGAACACCTAATCGTGTTCTTTTTCAATCATAATAATTAAAAAAACATAATGAGCAAAACAATGATGTGCTCAATGCAATAAGCTGTCGGTACATACAAATGAAAATTTTATAAGAAAACACCACTTATCTACGTATTCTTACACGTTTTCATTCATCACAATACATTTTTTAAATTTAAAAAATATAATGTAATTTCGTTTTTATTGTTAATTGTTTAAGAATTAGAATTTGTAAATATTTATTCAACTGTACGTTAACGTAAAACAATTGTTTAGACTGATTTACTTTCCCCTAAATTCACTTAACCCTCTAATTTCATGGTGTAACTTCATTAAAGCGCACGGGAAAGAAACTTTCTTATTTTAAAAATGAATATCAACACAAATCGTGGTCAATGTATTAAGCATTTTTAAAGCTTTTCTTTACTCTTTTCAGCATATCGACAGATATATTAATTATCAAAATCAGTTTGATAATATTATTCTCCAGATGAACGAGGTCCTTTGACGAGTAATTCTCAACCTTATTTCTACTGTTGTACATTTTTGAAAATTTCCAAATTTGTCGGCAGATTAATAATATTATGTTCAAAAAAATTTTACTTATTTATGATGCACTGTGTAAAAAGATTATGATCATCTCATGGTCTATGATCAATCATATGCCCACTTACACTAGACAACAAAATACAAATTTTCTATTTAAAATTAAGTTACAAGTAAAAAGTTCTAAATAAAATTGTCACTGTCGGCATTTCTAAGGTTTGGTGACAGATTTGAAGAATTCTGTGACACCCTAAAGTGTCGCGACACAGTGATTGAGAATCACTGCTTTTGATGGTCAGTGTAAACCAATATTGATTCCCAAACTATGTGTTGCGAGATTAGTAATTTTGAAAAATAAATTTGATTTCTGATTCAATTTTTTCGTCATTTCTTAGAAATTCATACATTACCCATACAAAGTTTGGCGACAGGGCCATTAATGGCCCATTGCTTAGCCAGAGATGCTAGTTGTTGGCCCAACATCAGCAACTGTTAACGGCCCAAGTACGGTTGCCGGCTGGATGATAACCCCGGGCCGCTAATGGCAGTCGACTATCGGCCGACTGCAGTAAAAGTTACCGGGCCGTTAATGGCGATTAACAATCGGCCGACTGAAGCAAAGGTTACAGGGCCGTTAATAGAAACCAACAATCGGCATTATCGGCCGTTAATGGCAAATATTATAAATTAATAAAACTACTTAAATATTGAAAAAAATGATATAAAATCAGCTCAACGATTATTATGATACAATCATTTATTCACTTTATAATACATACAATCTTAATAAAAAGTCAGACAACATCAATAATTAATACAAAAGTAGAATTTTAAACCTGGCGTACATAATACGCACTCTAAAATCAAAAGGGAATTTTTGGTGGTTTATAATGAAGATCCTCTTTCTTATCGCCCATTCTCACGGTCCACCCAACCAGAAAGCCATCGGACTACTTTGCCAGCGAAATTTTTAGATTCCTCTGCATCCCCAAACTTTTCAGTTACAACATCTAGAATATGCAAAATCAATTATAAATAAACTTGTTTTTAAGACACAATATGTGTGAGTGAAGGAGTTAGAACTAAAATAGTATAGGAGGTAAAAAAAGAAGATTTATTTTCATAAGGGTATGAAAAAAAAATTTTAATTGTAAAACCAATTTTAAGATGAAAAAAAATTTTCTAGAAAAATAACAAACTAACTCACCTGCATAATAGAGAATTTCGACTAGATATTTATCCCAATTTTCATTTGCATCGCTTAAGTCTGCAGCAAACTTATCAACTTTAGGATACTCATCAGCCGGTGGATATTTACAAAGTAATATGCCATTAAAATCCTTCCATCTGTAACATTAAATTTAACTATTAATATTTTTTTATTTGATTATTTCACACTATGAGAAAACTATTAGATTATCAGGTAAATAAATTATCTATAGTTTAATTCGAGAGAATGTATTATTATTCAATTATTAAATAGAACTACTTACTTTAGTCAGAGACTTTAATAGACTGGTTATCAACAAGCGATATAGACGAACTATTCTGAAATACAATAATACACTTTAAACACTTTACCATGCGACTATTGTTTAACGACAATTTCTGTGTTAGCGAAACGAATCCTCTTGCCCCTGTTCTACCGTTAAAAGTATAATAATTTACCACCAGATAGCACTTAAATGAAGGATATATTCATACTTTGCGTTCATTGGTTAATTTTGTAATACATTTGGAAAGTATTTATATGGTGCGAATATTTAAAAATAATTGACGCAATTGCACAGAAAAAAAATTCATTTGAAATTTATGTTTCAAATTAAAGATGTATCGCTTTGTCGCTGTTTACTATTGTCACTATCCACATTATTTATAAAATCTACACTACTTACAAGGTTTTTTAATTGTCGAAATTTTTTTACGCGTTTATTTGACATTGTAGGTACAATTATTCTGAACGTTGATGCTCAATAAATCTTAAAACACAAATCACCTTAAACATAAATCAAATATAATAGACTCAAAGTGATGAATAACTCAGGGAACTCAGGGTGACTTAGGGCCCCCTCAAAGTATTTAAGGTTTATAGTAAGTCATCTGACTTTTAATTATTTGTGCGTGAGCAAAAAATTATTTAGCCAGACTTTGGCCTATCGTTGGCCGACGAACGAATATTGAATGATGATCGAATAGACGGCGACCGGCAATTAACCAGATATGGCCCATTAACAAATTCCCATTAATAGGCCGAGCGTTGATAGCCAGACATGGGCCGATAAACGGGGCTTTTGTCATTAACGGCGACTTTGTATGGGTAGTGTAAACAGGTGTGTCGCAAAAATTCTTGATTTCTTTTACTGTGTCGTGAGTCATAAAAGTTTGGAAATCACTGGTGTAAACTGTGAATTTCAGATACCCCCACAAAAAAGTAGCACAGGATTAAGGCAAGTTATCAATCTCTAAATTTACCCCATAAGAAGATACAACACTTGGGGTAATTTTTTTTTTCAAAAAATTAATTATGTCCACATTATTTGCAGAAGACGTATGTTATCATCATATTAAAACCACACCAAGTTATTAAAACCTGCTTATAAAGTATATATTTAATTAACGTTAATTCCTTCCTCGTTCATTTCACGATTGATGCTAAACTTACAAAATAGAAAACTTGAAATTGTCACTCTTTCGAGTGAACACCACTTTAGCCTTCTCAAAAAGCTTGTCACATCAGTGTGTGCATTTCAAAAAATAAAGTTTATCTTCCGCTTCTTGTATACTTATTATTGGACATAATTTTTCTATGAAAAAGATTACTAGCCAATATTTTTAAAAAATCAAAATAAATTTATTACGTACTTAGTTTTATTTTTATATACGAGTACTAAAAAATCAAAATTTAAAATATGACTACTACATTTCGTAGCCAATTTATATAATTAAAAGATTATAGAGATATTTTTAATTATTTTTTTTTTCGTCTCAATAATTCAATCCTCCAAGTCTCTTGACTTTTACTTGTAGAAAAAAATGAGCTTCATATTAAAAAAATTAAAGATAATTAATGTTCCTATTAGCAATAAAAATTATTGTTATAAAACTAATGACCGAATCGGATCACAATACCGAGACATAAATTTTATCAGATTTAATCGACTCAGCTTGAATTTAAAAAACAAACGATACTAATTATTAATGTTTTATTAAATGCGTGAAAATGTGGCTTTTTTCAGGTGTACAAAAGCTCGAGGAAAAATTAATTATAAAATACAACTAAATCGGATGAGCTTTGTCGAATGATAAAAGGTGAGGGGATCTGCTCGAGAGGGATTCAACAAGTGGATGCATTAATGTCACCCCTTGACAAACGTGACAGAAAAAGTGGCTTTATAAAAAAAAAAACTCACCCCTGGCAATTCTTACCGATTGAAAACTGTCTTTTCTTTTATGCGGGAGGTCTTTATAAAACTCATGTATTATACATTAAATTTTTTTATCATTTATTATATTTCTTTTTTAAACTTTTAAGATCTTATCACAAATTTTGTTGACAAGATAAGCAAGGGGTCAGGATAATTATTCGAACCAAGATGTATTAAATGTTAATTTGTCAAACAAGGACATAAAAAGTGGGATCATAAGAAGCAGCGGTAATCTAATGGAGACTTGTAGAGAGGACGTTTTATTGTTGTTGTCGAAGGAATTTCTGTTAGATCAAAGTTTTTATTGGTGTCAAACACTCCGAATTCTTATCGTGTGATAAATGACGTTATAAAAATGAAATTTAGTTTTCTCTTAGATTTATTACGTCATAGCCTTACCGAAACAGCTAAATATTAGCTTATGACATTTACTTTTAATTATTATCTTAATATTCCTATAACCCAATTAAGACAAATCAAAACTGTGGGAAACGGACAAATTTATCCGCAAGCGTAATTTTTATTTGCACGCGATATCATCCATATAAAAAATGACAAGTCTATTTGAAAAATCAATACAATTTTTTCTCAAAAATTTACGCCTGTGTTTTTTGTAATAATGGATGTTTTTTATGATTAGAAGAAGTAACGCTACCTTTATCCGACAAACGTTAATTGGATACTGAAACACCTTTGGAATCGTCTCCGAATGAATGGCTTCTTGATTTATAATATCCCATTTATATAAATATCAAAAAATTCTTATTCTGTTGACGTCTTCGCGTCTATCTTCAATTTTCAGCCATTGACACGAACAAGAGACAAGCTGATCCATACACAGCTTCCATCGTCTCATTTATATCTCATTTATATTTGATTTTTATTCACAATATTTTCTATTCATTCTCGTCTGATTTTATGACGACTCTTAATCAATAATAATAAATATAGATAGCAATGAAAAATATTAAAGCTTTTTCTTTTTCAATACTCGTTGGGACGATTTTTTTGCGGTGATGAGAAAAAAAGTTTTTTTTTTCAAATAAATAGCTGCAAGGGCTGTCCATCATAATATCATTAACCGACCCATAGTATGGTACTTCACACTGTTCCATCTGCCAAAATTATCATAAACGTATCGTTAATCATCGCTTGATTATGCCGTGGAAGAACATTAATTATTGATGTATATCAAGTGAGCTCCAATCCCCAGGTACCGTGGGGCACATCAAAGTCCTAACCAGCTGCAATCTTGCATTCAAAACTCCCAATGCAACGTCCAATGTTTGGCCTCGACTCTACCTATATTGTGCATATATTTTGTGAATATGGAATATAATACATATCCCTATTACACAATATCCCATCCTGTCTAAATGTCAAATGTAACTTTAGATTTTCTCTTTAATAATTATCATTATACCTATATAAAATATGGAAATAATCTTTCTTGTTTAAATTGATTTAATTGTTTGAAAACATGAGACTATGATAACAATTTTAATTTGACCTTTACAATATTAAGAACTTGAGAAATGCATCAATGCTGCTTTTCTCATAAGGTTTTGATAGTGTAGGTTCTTTCCACAAACCTTGAGCCCTGCCAATGTCACGTAATCTCATTAAAAAGATAAAAAAGACTAATTCAAATAAAAACTTATCTACATATCTATGATGTAATTAACCCAAAACAAATTAGCTGTACTTTATTCCCTAAAAAAATAAATAAACAAAAAAATAATTAAAACCTTATTGATTGTAATATAATATAGTAAATTTATTGCTAATTTTCTCAGTATAGGTACACAATAGTTTGTACTTTTATTTTATCGTGTTATAAAAATTGTAATATGAGATTAAATGTTTCTATTCCTGGTTGCTATAATTTGACTCTATACTTTTATAAACTGTTAAAATATTATCCTTATTATCGACAATTTAAGTAATTTTGAATATTTCTCGTTAATAAAGTCAGGTAAAGAAAACTTAGCGTCATAAGAAACATTAATGTTTTTCGTTTTTATTATTATACATATATATTAACAAGCAACTGAGTTTTTTATTACTTCTCTATGTTTGTTAAAAAGAAATGGTATAGAGCATTAAAAAAAATACAGCACTTGCTAATTTACAGGGCTTAATCTCCAATACTTGAACGTTAAAAAGGTAAAGTAGATATCTTTTTTTTCAAGTTGCATCAACCCGAAGGTCCTTAGCGACTATTGCTTACATTGTTAGTATTACATTTTGTCCAATAGCCTCTGAGTTTGGAGGATTTCTTTGATTTGCTCCAGAAGTGATAAATTGTTGAGAGCCTCATTTATCTGTTTGGGGATATAATTCCTTCGATATCTTTAGTTTATTTGTAACTTGCAAAGATGCTGAAGAATCCAAATAGGTAGTCGTAATTCTTATCCTTATGTAATTTTTTACTTACACTCTTAAATCGAAATAGTGACTTTCGACTACAAATAGTGACTATTCACTATTAAGTAGTGAAAAGTATACCACTATTTGAATTTGGTGGTATACTTTTCATTACAAAATAGTGAATAGTCACTATTGAAGTCACTATTTCGATTTAAGAGAGATTATTTTCCGAATAGAAAATCATTAGGTACAAGAACCTGAAAAGACCAAAATATTTTTTTCATATTAGATACTAAACAAATTTCGTCTTAAGAGAAAAAAAAATTGATGAACTCATTACACTACCTATTTAATTGAACCAATGTTTTATTTCGTATTAACCGAACTTCGATTTAAGTGTTTTCGTTACAAACAGTTTTCACAGAAATTAGTTACCAAAATCAAAAGTTAGGTATTCTTCGTTTTGATTGATTGACTGCTTGGTTTGATTTTTATGCTACTTTACTTAATTTTCAGACACTTGTCTTAAATTTGACTTTAAATTTAAAAACTTCATACTTAAAGCAAATGTTAGTATTAAAACACGAGTATCAAGGAAAGTCAAGCATTGGCTTCGTATCTATTTCATTTTAAAGTTCTTATTTCAAGATCAAGCTCAATTTATTATATAACATTGTCTTTTACTTGATTACATGAATCCCTAGCTTTAATTGATAATAATTCCACTACAAATTGTTAAATTCTTTAAGGGAGTGTCAAATGGAAATAACAAAACAAAGAAAAATAATTAGGTAGGTAGATTTGTTTTTTAAACAAGCAACACTTTTTGTTGTCCAGGTTCCAGAACTAGAAGCATAAAGCTTTTTAAAGATTTTTCTTTACGTAATAGCGCCCATTGATATCATTCATATCTAACTATACTGGTTCATGAATATAAACAACGTTTTGTCATTCTTTAACCACTAATATCATGTAAACATATATGGTTATATTATAATTTATTAGTAAACATTTAGCTTTTGATTTATTCATCTTTCCACTTAGTAAGAGGTTTAACGGTTATATCTATTTTGAATTTTATACTTGGCACTGCTACGATTTGCAATAGCTCTTTTGGGGTAATAGGGTCATATCCCTTAATTTTTATGTCTGATTTGTATAAATAAAAATAAATAAAATTACTAACTCTATATCTGTGTTTTTATGTAAGTACTTATATAATTTTAGTGGTAATCGTTTATTAATAGTTGTATACTTAGTTGTATTAAAAATATTTTTATTTACTCCTTCATATTGCATAAATTATCAAAAGTATAAGATAATTAATAATTATCCAAACTATAATAGAGGTATTGATCCTACAGTAGTAATATCATTTGTTTCGGTTAGTCTATAGTTAAGAAAGATTTCACTGTAAAAACATTATCTAAAAATTGATCCAGCGACACACATCCCATACAAAGTTTGGCGACAGGGCCATTAATGGCCCATTGCTTAGCCAGAGATGCTAGTTGTTGGCCCAACATCGGCAACTGTTAACGGCCCAAGTACGGTTGCCGGCTGGATGATAACCCCGGGCCGCTAATGGCAGTCAACTATCGGCCGACTGCAGTAAAAGTTACCGGGCCGTTAATGGCGATTAACAATCGGCCGACTGAAGCAAAGGTTACAGGGCCGTTAATAGAAACCAACAATCGGCCGACTGCAGTAAAAATTACTGGACCGTTAATGGCAAATATTATAAATTAATAAAACTACTTAAATATTGAAAAAAAATTAAATAAAATCAGCTCAACGATTATTATGATACAATCATTTATTCACTTTATAATACATACAATCTTAATAAAAAATCAGACAACATCAATAATTAATACAAAAGTAGAATTTTAAACCTGGCGTACATAATACGCACTCTAAAATCAAAAGGAAATTTTTGGTGGTTTATAATGAAGATCCTCTTTCTTATCGCCCATTCTCACGGTCCACCCAATCAGAAAGCCATCGGGCTACTTTGCCAGCGAAAATTTTAGATTCCTCTGCATCACCAAACTTTTCAGTTACAACATCTAGAATATGCAAAATCAATTATAAATAAACTTGTTTTTAAGACACAATATGTGTGAGTGAAGGAGTTAGAACTAAAATAGTATAAGAGGTGGAAAAAGAAGATTTATTTTCATAAGGGTATGAAAAAAAAATGTTAATTGTAAAACCAATTTTAAGATGAGAAAAAATTCTCTAGAAAAATAACAAACTAACTCACCTGCATAATAGAGAATTTCGACTAGATATTTATCCCAATTTTCATTTGCATCGCTTAAGTCTGCAGCAAACTTATCAACTTTAGGATACTCATCAGCCGGTGGATATTTACAAAGTAATATGCCATTAAAATCCTTCCATCTGTAACATTAAATTTAACTATTAATATTTTTTTATTTGATTATTTCACACTATGAGAAAACTATTAGATTATCAGGTAAATAAATATAAATTATCTATAGTTTAATTCGAGAGAATGTATTATTATTCAATTATTAAATAGAACTACTTACTTTAGTCAGAGACTTTAATAGACTGGTTATCAACAAGCGATATAGACGAACTATTCTGAAATACAATAATACAATTTAAACACTTTACCATGCAACTATTGTTTAACGACAATTTCTGTGTTAGCGAAACGAATCCTCTTGCCCCTGTTCTACCGTTAAAAGTATAATAATTTACCACCAGATAGCACTTAAATGAAGGATATATTCATACTTTGCGTTCATTGGTTAATTTTGTAATACATTTGGAAAATATTTATATGGTGCAAATATTTGAAAATAATTGACGCAATTGCAGAGAAGAAAAATTCATTTGAAATTTATGTTTCAAATTAAAGATGTATCGCTTTGTCGCTGTTTACTATTGTCACTATCCACATTATTTAAAAAATCTACACTACTTTAATTTTGTTTAATTGTCGACATTTTTTTACGCGTTTATTTGACATTGTAGGTACAATTATTCTGAACGTTGATGTTCAATAAATCTTAAAACACAAATCACCTTAAACATAAGTCAAATATAATAGACTCAAAGTGATGAATAACTCAGGGTGACTTAGGGCCCCCTCAAAGTATTTAAGGTTTATAGTAAGTCATCTGACTTTTAATTATTTGTGCGTGAGCAAAAAATTATTTAGCCAGACTTTGGCCTATCGTTGGCCGACGAACGAATATTGAATGATGATCGAATAGACGGCGACCGGCAATTAACCAGATATGGCCCATTAACAAATTCCCATTAATAGGCCGAGCGTTGATAGCCAGACATCGGCCGATAAACGGGGCTTTTGTCATTAACGGCGACTTTGTATGGGATTCTCATTAGTCGTTATACGCGCCCTCATCATCTCAATTATAAAACCCATTGTTACTATTTTTAACAAAGTGATTAAACAAAGCGATTACGCAATCGATAATTTTTAAATAAGTACATCTAACTGAAGCTAATCTGTTCGTTCCTAAAAAAAGTACGACATATTTGCATACGAATTTAATATTACTTGAAATATGCCACACTTTTTGATATGTGGTTGCTGTAAAAAGACCTTACACATTGTTTATTGAATCATCTACCACCGTTGCATATATATGTTATATAAAGTGACGCACCCTAAACATCCCTCGGGAGCGTCCTCATATCAATTATAGATATATACAAGTATATTACGATTTATATAGGAACCATTCTATCGCGATATGTGGTGGAAAAAAGGGTCATAATCACCTTCTTCTATCTTATCTGAAGAAAATGTATACTGCTTAAATATTAGATGCATTGTCTTGTTATTATACTGTTGAATTTTGTCTTCGATCATCATAAAGCTGATCATAATATTTCAATTTATTTTTGAAACCTGTCAGCACTTTTTCTCGAATTCATTATACCGTATATTTTGGGATTGTTGTTGATGACTAGTATTATGACAATGAGAATTATCAGGCATCAGCATCATCAGTGTCATGACACGTTGTATTTTCGTTTTGTGTCTATTGATCTCGTCCACATGAAACTTCTTCGACACTAGTAGAAGAATAACATTTTAAAAATTAAAGTTTCTTATCTATAAATAAATTATAACCAAACTCGATGGAGTTGCGAGTTTTTTATTTGATGTTGATTTTAAACCAATATCACGAATTGACTGTTAACTTTCGCAAAATTTCCAATAATTTCGTCTACAAATGTAAGCATAACATAGTTTAACTAAAAACTAAATAATTAAAAAACTTTGTAATGAACGAGAGAATGGACGTCGGGAAAATTACAAAATATTTGAAGGAAAATGTTGGAGAATATTTGAAATATTGTACGATAAATCTTTCATTCTCTCTTTCTCTCTTGCAACATATTCAAACATGAAGGGTTGTTAGCCACATTCGAGGCTTGGGGATGATATTTGTCTCGTTCTATATCCTCGGGTCGGTCGTGTTATATTTCTCCTTTATACATTGCATTTTAAATGCAGAAAATCCGTGGAGAGGCAGCCGCGTTGCATTCTGAATGAAACCTCTCGTCTCAATATACGAATAAAATAAAAACATGACACATTCAACCCCCATACACAACCATCCCAACCCCATCATGTAAAGCTTAATTAAAAATCAACCTCAAACAAAATAAAAAATTAATTACATTTAAAAAAAACTATTCGTTCGAGAGTTTTTTTAACTTTTTTTTTAATATTTTATTTTAGTTTTAGAGAAAAATCATTCGTAAAATATGAGTGAAATGTTCACGGTTTCTTGATCGTCGGAATCGTCTGTGTAAATGCGACATGGTTTTGCATGACAAAGGCTCTGTCATTCGAGAGAATGGTGCAAATATCATTTTAGAATTATTCATGAGTAACTTCTCCCATATAGAACCACAAATATGCAGACATACTACAGACACAACAGTCGTAGAGAGTCCTAATACGATTGACAACGCTTTTTCCTCTGACAGAACCAACCGTTATCAACCCCTCGAACACACGTACCTACATACTGTATAGATTACACATTCATTTCATTCGAAACCTAAACTTCACACAAATGCGAAATAAATAGGATTAAAATATGATTATAACTTTCTTGCAAAAAAAAATTAACGACCCTTAATTTTCTTGTAAATATTTTAGGCAACGACTCCTCCCATTTGAACGAACAACGTTAAGAACTTACTTATGACGTTTATACTCATTTTAATTAATCTTTCAGTAATGCGATTTTAAACAACGGTTATACGACTGCATATATTACGAGAAAAAAAAATTCATTTTTGTTTCGTACGCAATTCCTATGTGAGATCAACGGTTTGTGATATGCTCTTTTTGCAAACACGAATTTCGCTGTGATTGAAACGATACAACACCGAAAAGATTTAATAATAGTAATATTGCAGCTTCTTCGGCGAAAATCGCTTGGCTAGACAAACAATCTTCCGGCTTACGTGTCATTTGCCAAACCGGTAATTTGCAATCATGACCCGAGTTTAAAACGCAAATCTCTCCAGATTCGAAGTTTACATAAAATCAAATGATATGATTGTGTACTATTACGCTCAAATCCAATCGAATGATTTGTAAATTGCTGTCTTTGTGAAAAGCCTCAATTATTGAATGCTATTTTTTTATTAGTAAATGTTATATCAACAAACAAAAACTAAAATAAAAAAAATGGAAATTCACGACAAGACCTCATGGTGTACCTTGGTATTTGTTTTTGATTATAGACTTTATTTGAATAATATAAGTAGGTACGTACTAAAAAAAAGAAATGCAAAAAATCAACTTGAAAAAATCTTTTTAAATCTTTTTATCTTACTTTTCGAATTCGTTATTCTATTTCCATTTTCATGTTTTCTCAGACATTGTTAGTAAGTACTTATCGTTAAAAATCTAAAATATTTTCGATGTGCTTATAATTAAATAATTACGCGTTTATCTGCATTGTATTTTATCTCAAATATTTGTATTAAATTTGATATATTAGGTACATATGATTCGCCTAACTAATCATAAAAAGTCTTTTAATTTTCGCTATCCTTAAATGAACAGACTGCCCTTAAAAATCATTTTTCAATTATAAAAGATCGCGTTGAAAACCAGCTGGCTCAAAAATCATCTGCTTTAAAATATTATTATTATTTCTCGTACTCTAACATCCCATTAAAACCTTTTGGAAAAAAACGAAACAGCTTATATTAACACCAATATGGATTTACGATTTAATATTTAGTCGTCTAATGGCGCATCAAAAACCGTCCACAAAAATATAAAAAAAGAAACAACACAAACGCACCCCGAACTCATTTTGATGACGGACAATTCCAACGACCATCTGCCCTTTCGAGATTTTTATATTTCATCATTGGCAGAACAAAACCTTCTTTCTTTAAACAACCCACAACAAATAGATACAACATTTTGTGTTTTGAGAGCTTTATTCCTCGTTTCAATCATGCAAAAACCTACTTGAACATCATTTTTTTGTTTGTTACAAATTCCATCTAATCGTAAGTACCATCTTGAGCCCCTTTGATACTTGTATAGATTTTCTTTCTGTGTAATCTCGGGAGTTTAATTAAATTTTCTATATAATTGGCAAGAAAAAAGCGAACGAAAGAGCAAGTCATTTTTTGTATGAAAATGCATCCTTGCTCGCACATACATTTCGCGCGTTTAATGACGTGTTAATTCCGGTTAAGACATACAGCATAAGAAATTTATATTTAAACACAATATTTTATAAACGACAGGTGAAACTCAAGTATGAGCAAAAAATTTATTATGGCGTGACCCGACGATTACGTTGTCATCGCAAATGAAGTGCCGCTCTATTAAAATTGAAAAAAAAAATATATCGAGACGATGACAAATGGCCAATGTTAAGAATTATTTTCCGAGAACGCTGACAATTGCTGGACGAATAGAAAAGCCAATAATATACCAATCTTCGTCATCAAGTTTTTCCAATCCATGGCTCTTTGTTGAAAATGTTTGTTTAATAAACGATTGGTCGTTTGATCTAAACCGCATTTTACGCTCAACATACTATTCTTTACAAGTCCTTCTACTGAACTCAATCTAGTTTAACGACTTAATTGTATTTAAATCATTAAAACCGTTTTGTAAATAAAATCTTAATTACATTTCTATTGCAATTAATCGTCAAATATTATAGGAAGATAACTTCTTCAGTCATAAAATTTGGGTTTTTTTGGATGGGAAGACGTCAACTTAACCTTCTCATACATAATATGTGATGGAAAAAAAATGATTATTATTGTGTGGATATTTTGCAGTTATAAAAAGGCATTTTTTCTAAAAAATAAATAAATCTCGGTAATTATTGTGGCACAAAACCTATTAGAATACAATGAAAATGAAGTAGCTCTGAAATGTTTGTGGCCCGTAAAACACATACATGAGACGCGAAGAGACCGCGTGTATTCAACAACAATGACAATGACAGGTCAAGAGGAAGAAGATTGGTCGCACCAACCACCGTGTGACCAAGTGATAAAGAACTCGACAGCAAACTGGAGAGACAAAGATTGACTGATGTAAGGTCTGGAAGAAACAATAAAGAAGCAAACGACAAGGTAGAGCTACGTTTACGGCTTGAAGAATATGGAAGTCATATTATTACAGCAGTTAACAGAAAAGCAGATGGGCCTCATAAAGTCATGCAGATTGTCGTTTTAGTGTCTCCCACACATTTACATACAATAGACGCGTCAGTGACAATTACAAAAATTTATGCAGAAGAGGGGAACGTTCCGACCGTCAACGATACACGCATCTTAAAATATCTGTAACTCATTTTTAATATTCAACACTTAAATTTGATATTGTTAATGTACCTACTTATTAGCGTGTTACTTATAAAATTCCATTTAAAAAAAAATTAAAATAAAAAGATTTTTCTATTGGTGACAAAAAAAAATCCTTAAATTGTTCTATATCTGTTTTATCTCCCCGAAAATTCTTACTAATAAACTTTATTTTCTATTCGAAACTTGATATACTTATGCATTTATAAACAACCAGGAAGTTGTAAAAATTAAAATATACTTACTCGTATTTAAATGAGACAATCATATATCTATGTATTATGAATCATCTCCCACAGTAGGTATGTAGGTACTTATATAATAATATGTGTTGAACCTACAGTACTGAATAATTTTCACAATTTAAAAATAACGTAAAAATCCATTTTTTTCACCTTTTCTGCTTGATAATTAAATATTTTCAAGGAAAAATTCCATTTAAAAATAATGTTAAGTACATACCTACTTAACTATAGGGTCAAGTCAATTTTTTGATACTTTGTGAAATGAGCTGAGCTTAGTAAAGTAAATTCAATGCTTTACTTGACTTGATAATTAAATATTAACTTTCTTTTTGAGTAAATAGCTTAAAAATAAAGTTAAGTATAGTGAATTCCTAAGTTTAACATGAATTTTGAGTTTCGGTTCTATATGTCTGATATTAATGTGTTGCTCTTAATCAATTAAGAACAAAATAAGTTCACCTAAAAAAGTTTGCTTTTGAAGTAGCTTGAACAAAATTAAAAAAAAAAATTTTGGGTCTTTTAACATAAAATGTTATATTATCACGATTATATAAGCACAGTGAATTTGTTGGTCAATTTTTATCTTAGGTATAGGATCTTATATCTAAAATCCAACGGGGATCGAACCCACTACCCGTTTGACGCATGAAGCGGAGATAGAGCAATTACTCTATAACCACTGAGATAGTAGCTGGTACTTTTTTTACTGTTATTTGTGTGTTTAAAATAAAATTAAGGTTTGATTTTGAATTAGGGGTAATTTATAGGTTTAACTTTTTTATATCAATATGAATTTTCTCATGTATAAACTCCTTAAAGTAACGTCCTGATGATAACGTTCCCATTATATCACATATTGTTAGAAATGTTTTTTTTCTTCTCCGAATAAGAGCTATAATATTTTTTATAGACTTATTTTTAGAAGTGAAGAAGAATCACCATCATATGTACCTACTTTAAGATAGTATTCAGCTTTTTAGTATGCTATCAAGAATAGTTTCAATAAAGTCTTATTAATTCTTCGTTTTATTCTTTTTGAAAACATTAGGAGGACATTGGAAACACTAAAGTTTGCTGTTAAGTAGTATTTAGTAGTTTTAAGTTAAAAGAATGGTATGCTTCTTGTTTAACTCTATTATCCATTTCTTGATTTTTCAAATATTTTATTTTTTTTCTTCTTTCATTCATCCATTGCTACAATTTTTTTTATTTCATTATAAAAAATATCCAAAAGCAAACTTAAATATAAATTGCTATTAACATTTCAATATTATTAACAACATATTATAGGCAGTTCCTACTTTTTCACCAGAAAATGATTGTATTTTCAATGTTTCCAAATGACTGCACTACTTTTTGTACAATGTGTAAACATTACCTAAATGAGAGAACCCTGAATATCTTTGCGTAAAAACCAAAGATTCAAATTTTATTTTTATTTGATTTTTATTAACTAATTAAGCACATTTTTATGAACTTCTTTTTTAACTAAATTGTGCATGAGGAGGAAAATATTTTTTTCTTTAATGACAGTTCTCTATTTTTATGACTGATTATTTTTTCATTTTGTGGCCAAAATTGATTATGTTTAAGCGATTAAAAGCTCACATATGAAGAACTCATATTGAAAAGTTCAGAAGATTAAGATAAGGTGATTAGGACTTTTTTCGGTTTCCGTATTTTCTGTACCTATATGCTTCAAATCACTGTAACTTGTTCAATTTTGATGACATACGTTTTTTTAGGTAATAAATTACCAATTAACATATGTTATATTAACAAACAAAACAAAATACTCACAATTTTCTCAATATTTTCAATGACTCAAATTTTACACACAAAAAAAAACAATGATATATTCGATCTATGCAAAATGTCTTGATCCTTGCTTGATCTTCCAACGATAGTCAGTTTAAAATATTTATAGTGTTTATTTTTTGCCTACCTTCTCTCGTGAAAACTAAATTTTTTTAAAAAAAAATGTGCAAAATGTAAAATAGGATTGCCCGATAAATTATATAATGCTTGTTCTAACTTGAGAGGCGGTGAAAATTGTTGAATCGTACTATTTCAATATTCATAGTATTTAAATAAAGGGTAGAAGAGGCCCTGGTTGCAAAAGAACATCCTCACTTCGAAACCTGCAGGAATGGTTCCAAAGGTTAAATGTAGTTAGAGATACTGTTAGCAAAGTCATAATAGCCAATAAAAGCCAATATCTATTCGCTGAGGACACAGCTTAAGAAGTTTTAAATTAATTATTTAAGCATGTACGACACAAAGCAGAAAAGGAAGACATACTCTAAACCTAAATTAAATTAATAAAAAATTAACACTTCTAACTATTTTACTATATTTGTAAAAAAATATCTAAGCTTATGAATTCAATTAAGTAATCAAGTTTTTGACCTAGAAACCTATAAACTTTCTTTTTTATTTAAATCACACAATTTAAATGAAAATTTGTTATGGATCTCCACTACCCTAAGTGCCTTTTATTTAATAAAAATGCCTAACTCTTTTTTCGAGTCGAAAAAAGCTCATATTAGTCAATTCAAGAGCATTAGTACCTACTCTTTAAAATCGATGCAGGTATGACAACATATAACAATTGATATAGATATATGATAACATTAATTAAGCTGTAGAAAAAACTGACATGATTGCAATCAGTTGGGATTTTTTAGTTGAAGCAGCTGAAAAATTGAACTTAACTGAAGTTTGTTTAAAAATTTGTCTCCTGTGTAATTTTATAAAGTTGTCATCAGGAAATAATAGATTTTCATTTTTTTTAATTATTTACTGTCCAAGTTTCTAGTCAAATATTGCCTTTAATTAAAATTTTTTAATTTATATTTTCATCATCGCTTAAATATTAAAAATGCTTATTGAAATTTCAATCTCGTATATGTGAATCTATTGCATAAGTGTATTTAAAAGCTCTTTACTGCATAAAGCTTTTATAGTTTAAACTACTTTATAAATTTATGCATAACGTCGTAAGTTGTTTATAGTCCTAATTATAGAAAACATTGTTGTTAATCGATAACTTACAAAAAAAAAAACTTTATCTTTCAAAATAAAATAATTACAATAATTGAAATATTTGAAAAAAACCCCAGACTTTAGTTGTGAAAGAAAATCCAAAAGATTATTATATGATTGATGCAAGAGGCGTATTGAAGAACACTGAAAACATATTTGTTAATAATCGTTAATTACGATATTATAACAGAAATATGTATAAAACAATTCGTTTCTTCAAGATATTTTCTTTGAACAAATGCAATGGGAATAACAATATTACGAAGGCAAACTGTTCTGCTTCCGGAAGATTGTCATGGCCGTGACGACATTTCCATATAAGAGACAAATGAGCGTCTAACGTGCTGCTTATCTTCATCTAAGATTATTACTTATACCATATTATAAGAATAATAAGAAACGGACAATTTTTGCTTGTTAATTCATATTAACATAATTTAGGTTTATTTACCTTGAATTAGATAGCTAGTGTTAATTTTATTTTGAAATAGAATCGACTTTATTATCTTATATATACCTAACCCCTGCCTATAATAAAAAGTCATATGCTTCTAACGCGAACCAAACCAATTTTTGAAATCAACCAATTTACTAGAGTGGTTTTGGGAAAATTTAAAAGGAAATTTATATATGTGATGACATAATATACAAATGTATAATAGAAAAATAACTATACGAAATGTTGCAATATGGTTTTTTGCTAAGAGATTTAGAAAATATAGTAGATGTGTAAGGGTGTTGCAAGCGAAGCTTAAACAGACGCATTGTATGTTTCAAGCTCGATAAAGCTTTGAACATACGACAATAAGACGATATGATGTTTTTTCCATTTGACTAAAACAGAAACAGAATTTATTACAATTGGTTTCATTTTAGACAGAGTAAAAAAAACATCTAGAACTTGTAACAAATATTGCACAGGGTGGCCCATTACTAAAACGCATTCTTTTCTTGAAATTTTATAATAAAAATTGGGCATTATTCAAAATTCCAAATTTTATATTATAAAAATACTAACAGCTACCCGTGACTTCACGTAAAATTTGACAAGAAAGTAAACAGAAGCTACACAGTTTATGAAAAGAGAATCTGGGCTTATGAATCACCCTACTGTAAAAAAATAGGACAATTCTTGAAAATTCATTATAAATTAAAATGATAGTCTTCAATGTGTAAAGAATTTAAAGTGATATTGTAATTATAACAATATAATGGCAATTTTAAAAAGCAAAAAAAAATTTTTTTATAAATCAGAACTTCTATATACTTATTTACATATAGATAGATTGGTAATTGTAAGAAAATAATTCTAGAAAACTGATTTTTTAAAAGAAAGACGAAAAAAACGTTCAACCCTTTTTTTGTCAATCAGCTTACTTTTATACATATAAGATATTTTTTATTAAAGTCGCTTCAATTTCGAAGGCTATTAGCGACTGAGCATAGTAATACTATATCTATGCCTAAATATAAGATAAGTTAAAAGCAATTGTAGAGCCATTTCCAAAAAAAAAACAACTTTTGCCTTAATTGAATAGTAATTATAATTTTCAAATTTAACCCCCCCCCTCCAAATATAACAACAATAAAACAGAGTACCTTCGTTATAATGAGTTGAAAAGCGGAGTTTAAAAAAAGAATAACTAACGAGTCAATAAGTCAAAGAGGCCTTACCAATATTTGGTAATTTTCTAGAAATTTAAAAAAATGGTTTCAACCATTAATGAGCAATTTAAGAAACTAAAAAAACAAAGGTTTCTTACATTTATATGAAGATTGATAATTGCAGGAATAAAATTTCAGAAAGCTGATATCTATTTTAGAAGAAAGAGGTAAAACGTGAAAATACTTTCAAACCCTTTTTGGAACTACTTAGGGGTGGAATTTGGAAAACGTCTTCCTTAGTGAATATCACAGTTCACTCAGAAATTACCTACACTTTAAAAATTCATGTTTCTATCTTTAATGGCTTATATAGCCTTCAGCATGTCTGTCTGTCAACCAGTTTATTCTTATACATATATATTATATATGAGATATATAGAGATATCATTATACTCGTATATAGTAAGTTTAGACACTACAGTTAGCTAATAGTTAAGAAAAGTAGCATCTTAAAAAGTTGATTTTGCTACAATTACTTTTAATTTTATGCACCCTTATGATGACAATTGTATCAAATTATTCCAGTTACCGTGCCACCTGTTTATTTCTTTATTTAAAAAAGCAATCTTGATATTTGTATTCATATATGTTCCCAGCATTTGTCAACTACGAGTATAAGCTTGAAGGTAAAACTGGAAAAAAAAGAATATTTGTAATAAAAAATATATGAAAAATTCCAAACGTTTCTTCGGTCCAAACTTCACAAGCGTGACATTAAGATTGTCACAGATCGTTGATTTTTTTTTTAATTAGGTAAAGAAGAAATACACAATAAAAATTAGCATAATGCGACCACGACAATGACACAAAAGTCCATATAAATTATGGATGTATTAATAAATATTTATAAAAATCATAAATTATAATAAACATAACGTGTGAGCTTGTCCTCGAAAAAGATGAATTGTCACGTCTTAACGACGAAGAAAAGACTTTCTCACATTTGATTTTTTTCATGTTTTTAATTAAAGTTTTTGAATTTTAATAGCAAATTGAAAGAATCCCACTTCCGTTTTTGTTTCTCTTAATTTTGTAAAGACTATAAGATTACTACTGAGACTTAAAGTTATAAATTTATTTTAATTAATTCTTCTATGTTATATTTTTTATGAATTTTTATGATTGGTGGCCAGTCAGCTTTGGAATACGTAAAGAGGGGGTCGCATGTAGCGATTACGTTCAAGTTACGGTTGTTTACTAATGTTAATTGGTGTCTCATTATTTTAAATCAAAGGACATGCGGAATCCGTGACAAGACGAACCATCGTTTCTTGGAGATTTCTGAAATTGATAAGCGTCTTATAAGTAGTTTTAACCAACTTTCCATTCCACATATGGACAATGAACGTTTCATAAGAAAATTGTTTTTTATTTTACTCTATAGTCAACTCCTAGAACAATTTCTAAGCGATATTTTCCTGTTAAAATTCTTCAGATGAAACTGGAACATTAGCTGATCAAATGAATCTGACACTAGCGATGCAACTAAGGGATGTATTATATATTGTTTTGTGATTATTCTGACATGTGTAAAATATGATGTGCTATATTACAATTCATGCCATTCACGTATTATTCAAATTTTCACATTCGTCGTGTCTATTATCTTTTATCTGACAATTCATTGCGTCCATCTCCCATTCAAAATTCGTGGTAAATTTCAGACTCCCTCACATATTGTGTTAAATAGAGCAATAGTAAAAATAGCATGCATCGAAAATGTCATCCAAATGTTCACGAGTCAAAAAAAAAAACAAATGTTGAAAATATTGATGTTAAGAAATTCGTTCTACATCATAAATAATCATCATATGTTTTAGACTTTAAACTTTCTTCTCGCTAATTTAATTTTGTTAATTTTTAAATCTGATTAAAGTACGACATTTAAATTTTATAATTTCCGCTTAAAAATATTATTTTCTTAATTGCTTACGAAAAAATGTTTCAAAATCTCAAAATAAAATCCATTTATATGTACCTAAGAAAATATTTTTCTTACATTTAATATTGTAATAGTCTAAAAAAATGTACAACTTAAGTCGGTAGTATGTATTTAACTAATTTACTCATATTAGCTATTTAGTACCTATTTAGGTAGATATAAAGTTGAAAGGCAGCAAGTATCTACCAATAATGTTTGAAGAGCATTTAAATGTAGCAATCCATTATTATAAAGATATTAGTATAAAATAGTTAATAACATATGTATACCTACCTATCATTATATTTAAGTAACTAAAAGCTGGAAAATACATGGGTAGTACCTTATATTGAAACCCACTTAGTGGTGCAGCTGTTAGATAAGTTACTCTCCGCGCCATGTGTCAGTGGAACTGGGTTCGATTCCTTTTCCGTTTCAAAATCCGATTCCCTAAATATATCACAAAGACTAATGACGTAGGTACAGAAATTTTCTGTGTTAAGATAGTCGTGAATGGCCTTAAATGTTAAGGCAACTTAAAGACTTAAAATATCGAAAATCAATTCATCGAAAGCAAATTCATCGAAAACCAATTCATCGAATGATCAATTCATAGAATCGCCAACTCATCGAAAAAAGTTTTTTTGTAGATATTTAAGAGAAATTCCGAGCGGACCGGAAGGCTAAAACAAAGTGGTCAATAAGAGTGGCCAATTATATAAATAAAAAATTGACAATAAAAGTTAGGACAAGGAAACTAATTTACTTAAAAGATTTATTAGTGAAATAGTTTTCATAAACAAATGTGAATGTTTTATGTTCTATAAAACAGACGTCGTGAACCTTAGTAATTGTTATAAAAACATTTAGTTTTTTGTATTATTATAACAGTTACGGAGCGATCCAATACTATTTGACACTACTTGATGACCACTGATGAAGATTGCTTGGCAATCGAAATACGTATCTGGGCAATACGTCAAAAAATACGTTTGAACCTTTGTTCAAATGTATGTTTATAGTTTACTTATGTAAATTATATTGCATAAATAGTTTTTTTTTAGTTTGCCAGTCCCCTTGGCATTTTTTCAAATACTTAACTATAAAAAAAAATTTTTCCGATGAATTGGTTTTCGATATATTTGTTTTCGATGAACTCGTTTTCGATGAATTTGTATTCAATGAGTTGATTTTCGATGAACTCGTCGGTTACCTTATTGACTACAATGATTTTACTATACAAGTCTACTTCCCACGAAGCTGTGTAGAAGCCACAAAATTCACGTCAAACTTTCACAAAACGTGGGTTAGCCGTAAGATGTGCTTAATTTACACTGTTAATGTTAGACAGAAATTATTGTTTAAAGGAAATTTCACGCTCTACAAAAAAGGTCCTTAGAACAAAGTTGAAAAATATTAAAAATGTTTCATTAGTATTATTTTTAAAATGTGATATCCTTGAAATGGTTGGTCTGAGGAACTTTATTCTAAGGACCTTTTTATAGAGCGTGAAATTTCCTTTAAATCTTTTTTTTCGTTCTATTATTGTTACGATGAACTGTTCCAAAGTTATGAAAATTCAAAAATAAAAATTTTCCTGTGTTATTTAATTGGAAAATTAAAAAAAAATGTATTGAGGTAAACCTTAATATTGATATTAAGAGCTCGTTTTTTTTGTTGTACCTTCAAGTAAATACATAGATCGTAATATTTAAATAAGTAAAAAAAAATACTTACTATATAAGTATGTGCTATTAAAAGTATTTCTGTTATATTTTGAGGCCAAGTCTTAAAATTGACTTTAATTTTGAGGTTTCATGATCGATATTTTGAATAATCATTGTCATACAAATTTGGCGTCTGAAATCGATTGAAAGAATTCCATTCTCGGTTTGATGCTTGATCTGAAATAATTTTCGACAAGAACAAAGTAACGTTCGTGGTCTACAACAATAATATAATTATCGTGAACGATAAGAAAGAGTTCAGTTGTTTTTTTTTTCTTTAATTTAGACCCCCGAATCAAAACCATAAATCCCGCTATAGAAACGATTGTAGCACGGCCATTAAAAACTATCGAAACGCACACGTGTGTGTGTCAAATAGCAATAGCTCTAATAGTAATAATAATGATAATGATAAATATTATTGTTATGATCTATGGGATCTTAGAGAAGCCTACTATATATTTCTGTGTGTGTGTTACAACAATGCATGGCAATTATTGTGGTCAGTGGCCACTTGTTTCGGGCGCATGTGGTCATTATTCACGGGCAAAAGGTGTCATTATGGGCACCTAAAGCATCCGTCAAGGAAGTCATTATAACTATATATATAAAATGTATAGATCTGATAGGTATATGTCGAGAGATAGATCAATAGAAAATGTTATGAGGAACAGGGAGGAGTTGTACGTATGGGACTTCAAGTCCAAATCTATCATAAGCATATGATTCATATTATTAGTGTTCTAATTATTGCATACAACTTCAATCCGTTTTTATATATTCGAAGGGTACAGTGGTGGCTTTAGTTCAAAATTAAATATATTCGTTATAAAAGAGTTCCCCCAACTATTCAATAATTTAATTAAACCTTTAATCACCATAATTATGATTAAATATTATACGTAAATAGACATATCAAAATTTTCAAATTTCTAGCCAGTTCATTTTTCAACCAAGTTTTATTGTTTTAGTTTAACGCGAGCATTTATCGGGGTAATTATAAATAATTTATCAAAATTAAGTAGCCACTTATATTTTCAACAATCAATGTCCAATTATGAATATAATTTAGAATAAATAATTTTGTAAAATAATTTTGGGTGTACTACTCCTCGTATTCATATTATAAATCGTTAATTACCAACTAGGTATTACTTGGTAAGTGAATAGATTATAAAATATATTATAAAATTAATAGAATTATCCTCTTTAGTTTAAACGCTTATTATTATCCGTACTTATAGATATTATTATTTTATATATGTAGATAGAATTACATTTAGGTACTGCCAAAAACACGATTTAATTTATTTCAATTTTCTTAAAAAATTTAAGAAAAAAATTGTTCTGAACAATGCTTGGATATAAAATCATTTGAAGAAACCTGCATATACTTATATTCTTTTGGTGTTTTAAGGTTTTTTTCCCTTCTCTGTTATTGATATAATACACACTAATACACATTTTACTTCCGACGTCGCTTATAATTATTGTATCCAAGCAAGTTCGCGTCTCAAGTTTTCTCCTCACTCTCTTGTCGTATGTGATCTTTATAGTATTTGAAGAATATTTGATATATTAAACCTATACCACGATATGCTCGAGCTAAAAAATATATATTATTTAATGGTTTTACTTTTCTTCCATACAGTTTTATCGACTTCTATAAATTTGTTTTTTATAGTGATTTATTTCGAATATTTCGATTTTTTCATAAGAATCCATGTTAACATTTAACTTTTGTGGAACAATTTATTTTAGCTATAGCTTAAAAATTAAGAATCAGGTGTAGTTATATTGGAGAATAACCTTAAATAGCTTTAACATCTAATGCAGTGATTATCAATCGCTTCGAAACGGCACTTTTGGGTGTCGCGAAATTTTTGACGTATCGATGCCTAAAATTTTAGGAACTCAACAGTAAAAAGTACTCCTATTTTATTTGTAGATGCTTTTATACAAAAAATTAGCATTCTATTATTCTTTTGTCTTTGTAATAATACGTATAGATACCAATTTATACATTTTTTTTGCGTTAAAAGTCGTTTTAACAACTATGGTTTGCTCCAGATGGAAATAAATCCGTACATGCGCGAACACATGAATTGTATCATACAATATCGGTTTAGGTTCATCTGGAACAAAACTTGTATTACAGCTATGTAAATACAGAAAATTCAGAAAAAGGGTGAGAATCCAGTGATTCTATAAATATCTAGAATCAAATGGGAATCGAACTGAGCACCACTGACGCATGGAACGGAAATCTCAGAAATCTTACCGCTGTGGCTTTAAGTGAACTACGTATTATTTGATTTTAAATTAACAATTATTATTATAAACTATTTTAAACTTTGTATTATAGATAGTAAAATTTGTTTCAACTTATTATAGTGTGTCGTCAAATTCTAAAATTTTTATAATTGTACCCTACAACAAAAAAAAGAAATATTGAGAATCACCGAGGGTCATATCACGACTATCTAAACACAGTAAATTTCTGTAATTCAGACTTCTAGATTTATGATTATCGAGAATCAAATCGAGTAGCCCTATCGTATGAAGCCGAGGTCTAACAGATCCAAATGCGCCACTAAGTGGACTCTTCACATTCTTAATGTTACTTAAAATTAAGGTTTTATTGCTTTACTTAATGATTAATAAAACTAGGTAAGTATTGTCTTTATACTTTCAATTTTTAAAATTCATAATAAACACGTTTGGGTATAATTTTTAATATTATCTTTTAAATTTTAATTTAATAAGTCGAGGCTTTTAATTTTGACTATAAATAGCTATCAAGTAGATTATTTCTAGCGATTAAAAATAAATAATCTATCATTTTGCCGTTTTTTCACGTACTTAACTAATAACACAGTCGATCTCGTATAATATTTTCGATTCGACTCCACATCTAATTACATTCTTCCCAAATTAAATCAAAGCTATAAAATGTGTACGACAGCATCACCTTTAATTGCAGGGTCTTAGTCGTATTCCTTACGCCCTCGTCTCACCTCCATATACATAGCCACATCGGAAGACCCGTATAATATATATGTCCATATATTTCGGTAATGTTTTTGGTGTGATTATATTTTCGATCGACCACATCTCAGCATAATTATATATTAAGAAAATATAATATCTAGACCAATATTCAACGTTAAAAAATGGTGAAACGTGGACTTTTACTGTATCAAAAAATTATGTAACGAATTCGTAGACACGATCTCCATCGTTCATGACTGATCTACAATTTGAGATTCACATTAAATTACCGAATATCGTAACAAAAATAATAACATTATTCTTATTAGAATTTTTTTGGTCTAGGAAGTTTAGTCCCGTTTAAACATTTTAAATTCAAATTCTTCTAAATCAGATTTTTATCAAGCATTTTCATCGTCAAAACATTTTCAAGGCGACAGAAAACCATTCTCATGAATTTTCATTAGCGACAATATTAAAAAAAATTATGAAATAAATGTCAGTCTCAATTAACCATGTTCGTGTTTCACATTCATTTAGCAAGCAGGAAAGTTTAGAGGGAACAGAGAGAAAAAAAATGTAAATGCGTATCAATTAATTAATTTAGAAGTAAAAATTGTTTCTCATTAAATCATAACGGACTGTGTCAACAGTTGTTCTTATCACGATTTATGACAATTTACAAACCGTTTATACCATAAAAGGGTTGCCGTTCCCCTTAGTTTTGCTAAATTAATTATTTATGTCATATTTTTATTTTCTTTGCTTATACCTCAGAGCTTTTTTTAACGTTTCTCTTATTAAAATTTCGGAATTTAAAAAAAAAATTGAAGACAATAATCATTAACAGGGAATAAAAAGACGAAGTAAGTATTGTGTATTGTTGATTTCATTAGTAATTAAAATTATTTTATTTCATTCAAAATTTTGTGCACGAACTGATATTAAAACAAGCACTTGATATTATTATAATTAAACAGCGAAGAATGTCAAGAAGGTTACACTAGTCTTGGACAAAATGAGGGGCTAAAAGGCAGAATAAGAAAGCTAATTGTGGGTGCATGAAATAGTTGAGGGTAGTATGGGGCCGAATGAAATACAATCTCTTCTACGTGCATGTGTAATTGTGGAACTTGTCGGAACAGATCGCGATAAAGTTGATGAAGTGTAGTTTTATTCGATCGCGTGGTCATACTTGTAACCGGAAACGGAACCCATGACGGCCGTGTATAGGTCGTCTCACACCTTTCCGGCTCTGTTGGCAGTCATCCCTTTCTTTTAAAACATATAAAAATAATAAAAAGACAAGGTATCTCCATATACCTACGAATGTTGATTTCGAGCGAACAGGATTTGTCTTGCTGAAAGTAAAAGATAGGTACCTATATAAGCAAGTATCTACATTTGTACATTATCCTTTTTGTATTCTTCTTCTATATGAATCTACTTTTATTTATTAATCACAATCCTATTGTCTCACCGTGAATCGGAACACAATAATAATTTTCTCACAAGATTAATCAACACAAAACGTGTTTACGAACGAAGAGCGGTGGAATATGAGGACGCCTATAAAGAAACGGATGGTGTGGAGGATGAACATTACGACGTTGTTATCGATCGTCGAAGCTTCGTTTACCTACTTGAAACGAACAAGAGCGAGACAAAAACCAAGCGCATCACGTGACGGGTGTAAAGCAAAAAAAATAATCAGATATTTAAGCTGGCTGTGGTGCTAGGGGGCGTACTCACCATCAATCAGAAAATACTGAGTTGACCCCTTGCATATGTCCAGTAACAGAAAACCTGCCCCCGTCACATTGGGTCACCTTTTGTTTCATTACATTCTCTTCCCATCATTTCAACCCCACACAAAAAACAAGTCCTGATTAAAATAAAATTATTACTCGATATTTTAAAATTGTAAATAAAAATAAGTAATCAATGAAGGTATATACGGATATGTGGAGTCCAAGTGCGAACGACGACGATAATATAGCGTGTCCCCATATGAGAGCCTTATATTGTCCATAAAATTATTGTCCGCCCCTTTAATCTAATCAAAATGATGATGGTGGGTAAAAGATTATCGTGACCCGTGTGCATGGGAGGAAAGAGAAGGAGTGTCCCATAAGATCATTTATCTAAAATGAGATTTTTTTTTTGAGAAACAAAAATCCAATTGAAACACGGAACTTACAAACAAACAGGATAATTATCATGTTTGTAAAGTAAGATAAAATAATTAGCGTTTCAAGCTTTTGAAAATAATTTTTTTATTATTTTTACCACCACTCACTGTATACCTATCTTATTCATTTAGAAGAGATTTTTAAAAAAATACTTATAGGTACCTCTGTGTAACCAGAAATTTTTTTTTCGTAAAACTGTAAATTAAGCTCTGATGAAGAATGGAAGCAGTTCCTTTTAATCAGAGATGTGTCAGAATCGCCTCATTTTTATATTTGGTTGGTACAGCCAAAATAATCATACCTATAATGTGTTATGCTTTTATATAGTGTCTGCATAAAATACCAAGTATGACAGAATTAAATATCCTCACTGGAAAGTAAGTTAAAAATTAAAAAAAAACATGTTTTTGAGATCCTTGCGTTTAAAAAATGTAAGCTCGTAGCTAGATCAGTATAATACGTAAAAAAAGGAAAGAGTATTGCACCTATTATAGGAATAAAAGTTTAAAAAATTGTGAATATATATACCTAGGTAGCTGTTTTAGGTTAAGTATCTTATATAAGTTAGCTTAATTATTATCAAATGTTGTCTGCGCAAGTCTAAATAATCAAGCTAAAAGCTCATACAAACTAAAGTCATAAAAGCAACTTTATTCCTATATTTTTATGGACATTTTGAGTCGTCATTAAACGTTTCTGATACCTACATACGTACTAATATCGTATCAACTCGTACATAATATTTGCTATATTTCTTACAGAAATTTTTATTTTTTTAATTATTATAATGATATATAGGTATTTACTTACTTATCTACCAAAAATAAAGTATTTAGAACGTTTCAATGTTTGTGGGCTTTGAGCTTGAGTATCTTGACTTACACGTATATGAGGTTTTATGAGACTCGCAATTAAAGTTGACCAAAAAGTTATAAAGAAAGGCATCAAACTTTCACAAGAAACTTTTTTTTTTGTTTTGAGAATTTATTTTCAGTTTAGGGTGATTAACTTTGAAACATCAGAAACACCCTACAACATTATAATAAAATATTTGCTGCGACGCGTAACAGAACTTTCTTTTACACGAATGAAACTCGCCGTTGGTTAAAAAATTAAAATGAGAATCTTATATCTTAAATATCTTAAATAGAACTATAGTACCTATAGATATAGTTTTTATACCTACCTACTAACTTCCACAGTCTTCCCCAGACCCACCTTTACCGATTTGAACTTTCTCAGAAAAAAATTTAAATAAATGTTGTAGGCTTTCATGATTCTAAAAACTATGGTAAGTTTAAAGAAAATCTTTGGAGCCGTTTTAGAAAAAAAAAAAAAAACTCATAGAATAAAGGGAGCTTCCTGCTAGCGTATTTAACCAAAAACTTTGCAGCATAACTGATGAAATACGGAAGTAAAATTCCATGTTTGAAGAATTTCGGATAAAGCTTTATATACGGTGTCGTTGTCACACACAGTGACATACACTCACACATAGAAATTATTTTAAAAATTACTTTTTTGGCCTCAGCTAGGACCTCAAAATGTGTATTTCCAATACAAACTCGAAATCAAAAATTCAATTCGATACGCAATACCTCCTATATTATAGGTACCTACTTAGTTTAGTAGTAAGTAGGTACCTACCTTATAGAAAGTAAAAATACAAAACAATTAAAATGGCTTATAAGATATAAAAAAACGACAATTTTATCCATATGTTTTGAAACTGAGCACAAATAGTGCCCAAAAAAAACTTTTTTGATTATAAATGAGACGAACTAAGGAGCTAGCATATAAATACTATGCAAAATATAAACTGAATAAATGTAGGCTACTAAGAAATATTACAATAATTTTTGACTAATTCAAATGCACATAGTACAAAAGACATGACTTTGAAGTGTGTACCCACTTGAGAAAATCAATCAATGCTTATAGATGGATAAGTTGTATATTTCTGTATAGTATTTCTGTATTAATTTGCCTTAATTTAATATAGGTATGTCACTAATGTAACCCATAGTTCAAACCAGTAACAAAACTATAAAAACAATTTTCCAAAAAAAAATATTGGTATTAAATTATCTACATATCGACATTATTGTGAAAAATTGAGATTTTAACATCTATTTATATATATGTAGGTGCAGAGGTACCTAATCAAAAATGCCATGTTGAAAATTAAAAAGCGTTGGACTTAAAGAGCTCAAACCCCATTCAAAAGTATAAGGGCATTTTAAGTAAACTATAATCAAAATAGATGTAGTGCAATCGTTTTCACTTGAAATAAAATAAACGAAGAAATAAAAAGTTCTATATGCCATGACGTGTATATTTACTCTATCTGTAGAGCACCAATATCTAAGTGGAGCGAGAGAGCCATTGAATAAAAAATCTCAAATAATTATTTTCAAATCGAAAGAACGAACATTTGACAGAAGCAAAGAGGGCACTTACCGAGAACTTTTAATCGGGGGCACGATGTTGATTTCAATTTGAAAAGGATGGCAGCTCAATCATATGTACCTATATGTACTGTAGTATGTATGGTGCATGTATATATATGAATATTATACATAAGCATATACACAAAAGGGCACATTGTTTGCATTGTTCACTAGGTCCTTTAATCAAAGTGAACTCAGCAATGATGAAAATGGACTATGGGTAAGAGGGATGTGGAAGCACAAAACTTATCGAAGGGACTCAAAAATTAGAGGTTCTCGTATAACAATACAGAGAATAAAAATATAATGGAACGAAATGAATGCACGCCCTCTCTTATTGTCGAACTTCATTCTGGTGACAATAATTCACTTATGTGAAAAAGGCCAACTGAACTAATTGACATCGGTTAAGGCCCCTTGCATTTGAATTCAACAAAATGGCTGACTTTGAAACAAATTTTATTATATTTAAAATATATTTTTTATTTTATATAAAAGTGAAAATTTAAAAATTATCAATTAGTGGTTCTATTTTAAAATTTTATTTTTAATTTTTTTTTTGAAGAATTATAGGCTAATTAGTATCGTTGAAATAGATCTCCTAATAAACATCTCGACTCTAAATGTTAAATGTTTAAATTAAGTGCCTGCCATCCGATTAGATTATAGGACTGAGTTCTTCCTGATGGCCAATAAAATCACAAACAAATTCAGTTACCTAAATGTTAGGTAAGCTAATTATATTCAAGATAAAGTAAGCCTTAATTTTTTTTAAAATATCCCTAATATGACTCAATAAAGTTGTTTTATTATTGTCATGTCAATCAAAGTTATCCATTTAATTTTAATCATTGAAATAATTTGTAAGAGTTAAGATGAATTTTTGTTGGTGGTTGAATTGATTTCATAAAATATTTGTGGTAATTTTATGTTTTTATGATCAACAATGTTAAACATTTATCTACATTTACCATATAAGTAAGTACCTAATTGAAATAAAAATTAATTAAAATTAAAATATTCAAATACCTTTAAATGCACATATTACAACAAAACATCGTGAAATAGAAAGCAGAACGACAAATTACAAATATTTAACGTGGACATGATAATGTGAAATCGTTTTTATTATGAAATTGAACAATAATGTGTGACGAGACATTAATAGATGGATATAACTACTTAGTTGGTGAAGTCGATTTTCATTAATCAGATATGAAATGGAAGACAGAGCAGTGAAAAAGAACTGCGAAGATTAAAAAAAAAAAAAAGGAAATAAACAAGCGAAAAATTTCTCGTCTCGTCCACGACGGTGCTACTTCGTTCATATACCTTAAGTAGGTACATCCCATATACCTATACCTATAAAAGAAAATCATGAAAGCAGAACCAAACATAATTTTGATTCCAATCCAAGTCCAAACGACATTTAATAAAGGCAAATTAAAATATCCGTTGGAAAAAACACAAAACGCCTCATAAACCCATTGTTTTGTTTTTACGAAATAAATTTTCCATTTTCTCTGCGTTTCCTTTCAATTTTCGAGCAAACAATACACACACGTCTCGTCTCATCCGCAATTAGAGCGTAAGACAATATATATCTCCAATTGCTAGCCTCTATAAAGTATGGACAAAATTACCGGAAAAAATGACCACGTCCAAAATGCGTACAAGGAGATGAAATGTTTCGACTCTTTTATTTGGGCATCCCTGAGTTATTCGTTTAAATATATGTTTCCAAGCCTTTGGATGGCACGCTCCCTCGAACACGTTGACGACCGCTGTTCAACATCGAATAACACGTCTGCTTTTCTCTTTTACAATTGGTTAATTAGGCTCCCAATTTGCATATTATAATTTCATTGTTTATCGGCAAAAGTGATCTACTTAGTGGAAATCTAAAATTTTGTCTTAAAAACACTTCAATCAGAGCTTATTTCAACGTAAAATTATTCTTATTAACAACCATCTACATATACTTACCTATATATCTATACCTACCCATATCTACCCGCCAATTTCAATATAGATATTACTTGATAAAAATTTAACACCAATAACCTGATCACCTGATAAGACCCATCGATCATCTGTAAAATTTCGTTATGATTTCTTAGTTTTTCCTTCTTAAACATTGAGTTACCCCAAAAGCTTAAAAATTATCATTATTATTACCATGGTAATATACCTAATGGTATATGCATATACCTTTAGGTATATTACATAAAATATCTTGACTAAATATGTTGACTACATAGTAAATAAAAATTTACTATAGGGGAAGTGAGCCCAAAATGGGTAAGCTAAGCACGAAGGTAAAAAAAAACTGAAAAATTCGTATTATATGGTAAGTTGATTTACTTTATAATATAGGTAGTATAATAATTAAACTTTGAAATAAAACACGATTTAACCACATTATATGTTCAGCATTTGTTTATTTTAAAAAATAAAAAAGTTATCCGAAAACCCGTTTTGCCCTATACATAAGCCTAAAACGGGTAACTACCTTGGGCAAAACGGATTAACGTCTTTTTATTTATTGTAATGAGTCATGAATCATTTTTGTTTTCGTTTTATATAAATATAACAATTTAATATCTATTACTTATTTATACCTACGTAGTATTTAATTAATGAGTCTCAATATTTATTGGCTATTTTGTCGATAGAGATTAACACTAATTTTGTACTAATATAATCAGACGTTTAGAGTTAGGTACCTACTTATTATTATCTAGGGCGATCAAATATGTTATATCTAATATTGTAATACATATAGAACAATAATTATTACAATAAGATATCAAATAGAAAATACAAACTGACAGTAAATTAAAGCTAATATGCTTCAGAACTTCATTCTTGGCACAAATCACAATAATATGTCCTATGCCAAGATAAGAAGTACAGGTTTCATGAGCTCATCATCTACAATCTCCACGTTCGACCCATTCTTTAGGTGGATCTTCATACGGATCACCACAAAATGAGGCATCTATACATTTTCGGTTTTTTCTGTGTATGTTTCATGTTAAATTGTTTACATCTATCTACCCGTTTTGCCCGAGACACTATTTTCGTTTTAAAGTAGGTACAAATAAACTCAAAATGACAAATAAAGCGGGCAAAGTGTTCATGTAATTTCAAACTTATATTAAGCTAAAATAAAACGATGATACGAACAACACAAATATTTTAACGATTTTCGACTAATCATGAAACACTCACCTTGATTTTTTTAGTATAATTAGCAAAAAAATTTTATTTAAAATTCCTATGTTTGTAAACAATTCCGGTACTCGAGATTAGCTGATCAAAGCTGTTAGAGCTAGACAAATCTCCGCGCACGCACACAAAATGCTTCATACAGGAGCGTAAGACTGCTTACCCGTTTTGGGCCCACTTCCCCTACATATTATGTCGTTTATATTAACGTTAATATTCATAATAATATGACTTAAAAGTAAATAATATCATTAAAAAGGCTGTTTTAATTTTAACCTCCCCTTTAAGCATAATTCAGTCCAAACAAATAATTGCGGCATGAAGAACTGAACGAAGTTGAAATTTTATATTGAACATTTGGATTTTAATGCGTGTCATGTGAAGTGGGACTCAGCTTCAATAGCCACTGCTAGCAATTGTCAATGAAAATGCTCCTTATTATTAGCATGATAATAAAAAGTAAATATCAAGCAAAAGAGGGTCAACTCCTCCCTCATTGTGTTTTTTCAATCGTTTGCTTTTTAACATAAAAGTTGCAAATGAACTTTCAATAACTTCATATTTAAAGATTTTAGTGCAATTTTTTTCATTTAATGATTGTGATGGGAACGGATGCATTTGCAAAGGATTGAATCGCATGATGCAGATGGGGTTGCAAGCTATGGGATCTAAGCAAACATAAAAAAAATGTTCAAGAGAAAAATGGCGTATGAATGTATGTGTAAGTTGAGGTTTGTAATGAAGCAGCTGTCGACCGCTCCCACAACCCATACCCTTATTAAACTACCCTAAAAGTTTATCAGTTTCACATATCTCTCAATAAAATGTCGGTCAAACATTCAACCCTCGGATATTGGAAATCATTGTTTTTTTTTTGCATTTGTGTCCATTTTGTCTAATGGGTGGACGTCTCATATGAATTATATGTAACACCACAATTAAAAATAGAAGTTTTATTTAAGGGTTAGATACCATTCTGTAAGAATTGAGGCGGAGAATACCTACATCAGATACTAAATCTGATAAATGTTTCATTCATAATTTTAATTAAATTTATCCAATAGTCTTCGAGTAGTTTTAGAAAATATCACGTGATTTGGCTTATCTACATTTTTCCAATCGGTCATATGTCCAATATGTTTGTGTTTTCTATTTATTTTTTGTTACTTTTTGTGTAACTTGTGTTAATAATTTTTCAATGAAATTTATCTCCACTATTCGTCAAGGTTTTTTTCAACGCATTTAATGTACAATGATTTGTTACTTTCAAAGAATCAAATTGGTCAAACATTTAAAGTCTAATTGACAAAACCAATATCGAATTCTATTGGACATCGTCACGTCTAAAATTACAGTGTCATAATTTTTACATGATTTATCTAATATATAAAACAAATTCAATTTGAAACGTTTTTCATGTGCTTAATGTGCAGGATATTTGGAACGGAAAATTTCTTTTCAATTTGTGATGTAATAAAAATGTCGCCGCTCCCGGTTTGGTTGGATTTAAAACACAATAGGTAAAGATTGTCATTGGTGGTGTCACCTGATACGTCCCATACGAGCCAATCAGAACGCGGCGTTCGCATGTGACATGCGACAATCATTTGGTGACACGCACAAACGAGAAGTCGCATCGAGAACGTGACAAGTTAGAAGGAAATGCACGATGACAAGAGAATTCTACGTACAATACTTATCATTGTGTCGCATTAACAAATAGCATGAATTGAAACTGATGTTTTGTCAAGCGTGAACCTATTATCTATTTAATATACAGGTAGGTAAGTATGTACCCAAAAATTTCGGAACCATTTTAAAATTTAATCAACCAAAAAATGACATCTTTAAACATTTCAAGTACCACAAAAATATTTTGCCGTCCCAGATAAAAGATTTATTTTCTCCCTAATAATATGATTGACAGATGAAATACGATATTAATATTTTTTCTGCAAAAATTGTTCATAAAATATGACACAATACAAAATATCCTACAAATAATATTGTTATTGTCAACTATTGTTGTCTCGATCCCTATGAGATAACAGTTTTCCTCTGTGTAAAAACATTGGACAGTTGTTTTGAAATGTCCCTTCAGGTTGCGTGCACAGATTATAATAATAATATTTGAGTGCATTTTAAACCTAAATTTATCCTCCCCAAAGAGCCCTTTGCATATATATACGAATGTGAATACCTATATAATAATTCAGCATCAAAATCATCGTTATCAATAGGATGATGCGCATGTAATATTGTTATGAGGGGGATGCAATATGTTGTTGTGTACATCGTCGTTAGTTTGGTGAATCATATAATATTGTATTACAACAGATTAACAACTCAGCCTGAGCCTGTGTCTATTTTGGTCCATTTACAAAATCCCGACCGCCCATCGCCACTCATCCCTTTCTAATTCAAACAACAATCGGCCAGAAGTGAATTAAAGAAAAAAGAGACACAAAAAACTCACATTCTATTGTACTTGTTCACCGTTCAAACCAAAATTAAATAGTTTTCAAAACGATCATATAACTTGTGACAATGTTACAGAAGCAAGGGAAGATTTTTTTTTTTTCATAAAGAAATAATTTATTTAAAGAGGCTGCCTTAATAGATAATAAATAATGTGTTATGAATATAAATTATGAGACTGGGACTTTTCAGAAGAAACAGTAACGGTTTAAATACGATTTTAATAATCGCAAGAAAATTAGTCGAGCGTTTTGAACCATGCCCCTTAAATCTTACGTCATTTAAAAATCTTTTGTTTAATTTAAAAGGAAAAAAACTTTCTAAATCTTTCTTGTTTGATGTAAAAAGTCGAAAATTTTAATAAATTAAGTTAACGATCCCACGTTTATTTAAATCGTTTACGTTCGATTAGTAGCAATAATTTTGTTTTATACGCATGCAATAATTTCTATGGCGCTTCTGGTTAACGATAAAACTTTTATAGACCTTCAGATTCGTTTGGAGGCTTCAGTATTTGCTGCTGCTGCTGCCACTTCGGTTATTTAAATTAAACACGATCATATCGACTTGATTTTCTTTTTGATGAAGTCCAATAAACATTTTTTGAAACGTTAAAACCCGCAAAGAACCGACTTTTACTAATAATAGATATTAAAAAATAACAAACATATAACATAAATAGGTAGATACATCCATTTATATGATTGTAAAACTAATTGCGCTTATGTGTTACTAACAATTACACAATGTTTATCGATTATTTATTACATTGTTTATTGCATTATGGAGACGATTCCTCACATTAAGAATCCACTTCCCATCGATATTTAAGTAACATTTATTACAACTACCAACAATAGTTGTCTTTGTCTTTCTTATTAATCAAATAAAGAAATTATTTGAGTATAAATCTTTGATTGCGATGATATAGGTATAATTTTTAATTACCTCTTATGAAATTTTTTATTTAATTTGTGTTAAACAATATGAAGAAATATTCAATTAATATTAAAAAAAAATAAAATAATTTTAATTAATTGCGTCTCGATACATTTGTAAATCATAAATAGTGTCGCATGAATTTCATTAAGGAATTTATTTAGATCAATAGATACCTATATTTATGTAAATCAAGGTAAGATTTGGATAGACATAAACAAATTTATGGTAAATAGGTAATTAAAAACGTATATTAAACATAAATTTGGTTACCACATCCTTGAAATTTTATTAATGACATAAAACTAAAAGACGTCAACGTATAGAAAGTTATAGGTACCTCTCTTACCCTATAATAGAAGATATATGTATGTACCTCTAAGTAGACATAGGTACTTTAGGTACAAAAAATAGGAACATTATAAAAAGTTTTTTGAAGTTCTGAGATTGTATGATATATCTATTAAGTACCTACAAAATGTATTTAGGGAAGTAGGTTTCATTTATACCTATAGCTTTTCAAATGTGATGTTATATGATTGAATAAATTATGTAGGGGAAGTGAGCCCAAAACGGGTACGCTAAGCACGAAGGTAAAAAAAAACTGTAACAGTCGTATTATACGGTAAGTTGATTTACCTTATAATATAGTACCTATAATAATTAAGCTTTGAAATAAAACACGATTTGACCACATTATATGTCCAGTATTTGTTCATTTTAAAAAATAACAAAGTTATCAAAAAACCCGTTTTGCCCTATTACATAAGCCTAAAACGAGTAGCTCCTTTCCGCAAAACGGGTAAACGTTTTTTTATTTACTGTAATAAGTCATGAATCATTTTTGTTTTCGTTTTATATAAATTAGATTAAAACTAATTTATAACACTAATTTTATACTTACTCATTTAATCAGACTTTTAGAGTTACCTATTATTATACAGATCAAATACTTATGTTAATATTGTAATATAGAACCATAATTATTACAATTATATATCAAATATGAAATACAAACTGATAGTAAATTGAAGCTAAAATGCTTCAGAACTTCATTCTTGATACAAATCACAATAATATCTCCTATTCCAGACTAAGAAGTACAGGTTTCATGAGCCCATTCTCTACAATCTCCAAATTCGATCCATTCTTCTTTACGTGGATCTTCATATGGATCACCACAAAGGCATAAATACATTTTTGTTTTTTTTCTGTGTATTTTTCATGTTAAATTGTTTATATCTATCTACCTGTTTTGCCCCAGACACTATTTTCTTTTTAAATTACAAATAAACTCAAAATGGCAGATAAAGCAGGCAAAGTGTTCATGTAACTTTAAACTTACATAAAACTTAAATAAAACGATGATACGAACAACATGAACATTATAACCTTTTTCGACTAATCAGGACATACTTAACTTGAAATTTTTTATTAGATATAGTTAGCAAAACAACTTTAATTTAAAATTCCTATGTTTGTAAACAATTCCGACGCTCGAGCTTAGCTGATCAAAGTTTGTTAGGGATAAACAAATCTCTGCGCACGCGCACAAAATGCTAATGCTTCATACAGGAGCGTAAGACTGACTACCCGTTTCGAGCGGGCTACCCGTTTTAGGCTCACTTCTCCTACATATAGGTGTCTACCCATTCCAAAAATAAAGCTTTTATAAAACCGTCTATTAGAAATAAATTTTTTAATCAAAATCTATTATTTAATGTTACTTACTTATTCTAATTTTTGTATTTTAAGGTTGGTTGTCCATAACCTCAAAATGAACTTTAAACAACATAAAATGCAAGTAAACCGCTTAATTTCCATTTTAAGGTTTTAGAAAAATTGTATCTATAGAAAACCTTAACTCCAATAAATTAAAATTCAAGATTTTTATTTTATTCGATTACCAACATTAGCTTTTTCATACTGTAAAAAATTCAAAGTAGGTACCTTAAACAAGTTCTATCAGTTACTTATAATTTCGTGTTTACCAATGTTGCAATACAAAGCATATCGTTTTGTATTCCTTTGATATTAGCTCAAGTGAGGTTACGTAATTTTCCTAGGTTGTAATCCATTGATGTATTTATAGTGGACTATCCTGTATAAGTTACTAGTATAAATCGTAATTGTTTAGTCAATATGATCTTTCCGAATAGTAAAACTATTGTAGAGTCCAAGCAAAATAACAAGCAAATTGTTGATTTGAACATTGGCAATCGTGAAACTTTGAACGGTTTGCTTGCTTGACCTTTGGGCTTATTTCTATAAGGATGCAAGTCCAAGCATAGTTACGTTGAATGAGCACATTAATAGAAAACTTTTTTTAAACTTACAAGTTATAAGTTAAATGATTAGGTAGGTATATAGAATGTTTTCTTACAATTAGTCAAAATAATTATGAATTATTATTTTAATAGGGTTTAAATTTAGATTTTTTTCATAAGTCAACATGAACATTCAATTGTAAAATTAGTTATGAACAAGTATACATAATTAAAACAAATTTGATATTGTATTATGGGTTTTTGAAGCTATTTAAAGTATGAGGCTAATATATTTAATTAGAGACCTAATACCGCCATCCAAGTTCAGGTTTTGAAATAATAATTTCCTGTTTATAGATACTTTATTCAGTCATATAAATAATACTGAAGCTATTTGTCTACCTTTATCTAATAAATTTTATAGATATTATTAAAATATAAATCTTATTTTGTCTTTGACACATGGTATATAGAAAAATATTATATATATCTACTTAAAAAGAAGTGTTTTCTATTTTAGAACCCATGAAGAAAAAAGTAAATAAAAATCATAAATAAATATGGATGGTCTTTAAAATTAAAATTAGAGTATCGTAACTAATTAAGTTACACGTTTATAATACCCGACACTGAGTTTATTCAATTGTGATGAAGCAATAATGGAAATGGGAAAGAGAAAAAAAATAAACACTGACAACTGTGAAAAAATTACAATACAATTACAATAAAAATTATTGACGTCAAATATTATTATTATCATATTTATTCGTCGATCTCCCCTGTCTTTTTCTCTCCCGTGAAAATTTCCTGTATGACACCTTTGTCATACGCGGCTCAAATTGAATATTTATTTATTCAAATTATTCGTAGCGCGTGGTGAGTTCATTTATTCTTTTCGTCTCACTTCTTCCTTATTTTTTTCCACGTTACTTTTCTCTATTGTGTTAATGTGTTAAAAACGACTCGACAAAGCTGCAAACTCGTTTTTAATGATATGAAAATAATTTCATTTTTAAAATTGGTTTTGATGAGAAGTAAATAGGCCCAATACATATTTTCCTATACGACCTTCGTTTCCGTATTAAAATTATACAACATCCAAAAACGTTTGAATCGTTAAATCTTTCCGTATGCCTATTTATAAACGTTATCCCTTTATATCGGTAATTATAAAAGTAAATATCTAGCTGTGCTTTATAGCCCAGTGAATTATGGTACATTTGGGTATATGGAAAAGGTCGGGTAGTTCTCTTTTTCGGTATGTTGTTACTGTTATGCCTTATAGTCCAGTCAAATATAACTCTTTAACTCTTAACTTTAAAATCTAAGTTTTGAACTATATAAGCACAAAATCATCAAAAAAATTTGCCCTTTTCTATGAATTAGATCGATATCTCCTAAATGGTTAGTTTTACAAAAAAAAATATTGTTATTACATTTAAACTAGAGTAAATTTCCTACAATTAATAGCTGTAATGAGCTTTGTAGCTTGTTTAGTGACTGAGATACGGGCCTTTCAAATTTCAGCGTTTTTTGAAAAAGTTGCGCAACAATGATTTTTTTTTAAGTTTTTGCGCAATAACTCCTAAGCAACGTTGTTCAGATCAATCTTCATGAAAATCAATTTCGAAGATTAGCTAATTAGCTATAAAAAATGCCATATGATAGTACTACGATAAATACATTAGAGCTATAGTCAAAGGAAATGTTTTAACGATCTAACAGCGGTTCTTTATCCTCGTCAATCAATTCAAGATGTGAATATTCCACAGATTTAACTATAAATGTTAGGGTATCTTCTATTTCAATATCTTCAACTATAAGACTGGTTGTAAATCGAACCTAGCTTACACACAACCCCATGCGTGGTTACTTCTCGAAACAATGATTTCTATTTAGAATTAACAGCGTAAGTTATGCTCATTCCATGGCTAATCCACGTTTTATCTGGATCTAGTCGATTTCTTGGGAAGTATAGGTAGCATATTTCTTGTATCTCAGCTTGGTTCAATATACCAGCCGTACCTTGGAAAACGTGGATTTATGTTTGGGTGAGCTACATGCATATGCTTTAGACGTGTTATAAATGGACTGTGCGTGGACTGGATTCAATTTGCAGTGAACCTGGGCATATTTTTACAAGCTTTTTTTATCAAATATTTGCATAGAATAGAACATCTAGATAAGTATTATGGATGTACTTTTTGGCAACCCCATATATTTTTACAACCTTTTTGCAAAAAATGCCTCAGAAAAAAAAAACTTAATCTAAGGTTATCCCGTCAACAAAAAGATGCTCACGTATTAATTATTCAATTATATCTATCGATTTTGGATCTAACAACCAATATATTTTTTACTATTTAGGTATGATTAATGTTTTATACATTCGTTGTATCTGAGCTTCGTTCAATATGCGGTATTGCAGTATGAATATGACTATGGGTTGGGATAGATAAAATGAAGACAGCTTGGACATGTTTTGGACGTGTAATTTATAGAAAAGATCGAAAAGAATATTTTTTATTGATTTTGTGCAAGTATGATCCACAACTTGGACTTCAAAACTAACCCATAACAGAAACAACATACCAAAAAAAAACAGAGCTATATATATACCCGAACAATAAGCCCATAGTTCAATAAGATCTTTTTTTTGGGGAGATTTACTAAATTATTATGAGTTTTAGACACTTTTTTCATTTGACATTTGTCATATATTTTCCCATAAGCGCATTTAATTTTATTTGAAAATATAAACTTTTATTCGTCGTATTATTTATACATTTGTACTATGTTTCTATGCAAAAATAAATCATCGTTTCAAATGATCCACACAAACCATTTCCATCCATGATGCACACAAATAAGCATCTATATAACGATGCAATGAATTATTTCTTCCATAAACGATAAAAATCATTGCCCATAAAACGATGACATCTTACTTTCAGCGTCCTGTAGGTACATACGCAATACCCCTTATATATACGATAAAACAAAAGGTATGATGTTGCAACTGCGAAATAAATTGTAGTTATCACAAACACACGTAAGAAATGCAAGTCCTCAGAACCGGTTTTCTATGCAATAAATGCATCACAGTGCATGCACACTCATTGCTCATAATGTCGATCGTGTGTTAATCGTTTGTAGACATTTGAACCGACGTCAATTAGAAACGGATCGTTAATTGATTGGCTCTAACAATCTTCCAGTTTATTTTTTATAAATTTTTCTATCCCATCTTCATTATTAATTCAATGCAAATTTATGTGAACTCAAAAGTTCAACAACCATCATAATAGTACTTTTTCATATATAATAATATGTGAGTAGATAAGTAACTACATACAAGAACACGTTGATTTCCAAATTAATTTAAAAAAACAATACAAACGACCCAATAGTTCAAAACAATGATATTTACGTCAATTTGAAAATAAAGAGAATGTGTTAGATAAAAATATTAAGCCCAATATATGGACTTTAGATATGTATGTAATCGGTATGTTAACTGACGGCCCATGACCTCTTATTGACCTCCTATTAAAAAAAATCTTATTACATAAGAGCGATTTTTTCTTGGTTTTCAAACCCAACACGAAACAAACTCCAAAAATATCATCGTTTAGAAAAAAAAATAAAAATTAGCAATATAATTTTCTTTTATAGTTGGCTAAAACACGAAATATTCGTTTATTTCACGATATTTAATATTGACACGATATTTAAACCGATCTGATACCAATAATGGACTAATTACGATTACAGCGACGATGCCAAAGAACAAGAAGAATACCGAGCTAATTTTTCTCTTCACTTCTTCATTTTTACGGAAACGAAACGGAACGGTTCTGAAATGATCGGTTCAGTGCACATTTCAGCAATTAATCACACGTTTTCTAACGATACTAGAAAGACGAGAAATTCATCCTAATCTCGTCCAATAAAAGTAGAAAACATATAGAATCAAATCAAACATTTAAAACGTTAAATATTTTTAAGCTCGCGCCCGTATCTCATTTGAAAAATTTCTATAGATATCGTTAAAATACACAACAAATCATTATCAGGCCCTCCTTCTCTTTCCGCCAAAACCATCCAAAATCCCATAATAAATGTACATTAAATATTTCATAATTGGTTGAAAATATTCATAATAGCGTTGTACGAAATAAAAATCAAATTCATTTTCGAACAAAAGCTTCACTGTTATATTATGTCCTATAGCGAAATTCATGTTAATATATATTTTTTTAGAAATTCTCAACACAATAGTAAGGAAGAGAAATATATGAAAATAAAGCAAGATAGGAAACTGGGTACAGAAATAAAGACAACCTACACTCCATATTACTCATTCTATAATCTTTCGAAAGAGTAGAAAATAATATTAGAAGGAATATGAAGCTCTTTTTAAACGATGAAATAAAGGGTTATTAAAACGACCATTAAGAAGAACATATCCCCAAACTCTTACAATCCTTTTGAAAAAAATCTTTAATAATTACTGTCATAAAGCTTCCGTTCCAGTATCAATAGAAATAGGTTTAAAAAAATTTTAACATAATATTCACGTGAATTTTCTTTTGATAACATCACCATTAAAAATTAGTAATTATAGGTACTAAATTTGAGAAATATTATTTGGATATTGTAAAAAAGCAATGGTAACTATCTATTACAATTAATATCAGTGATATCTATATATAATATACCTATAGATATCTTATATAGTTTGACTCACAATCAGTAAACGTTCGAATTATCGAGGGTGGAGTTTTAATTATCGATGTTTCGATTTATTAGGAAAAATTAGAATAATGCATTACAGTGAATATGATTTCATCCTTTAGAATAAATATCCAAGTTCCAAATGACACCCGTAAGAGCAAATAACCAAAGCATACCTACAGTTTGACTTAACTGACCCCGATTAGGAGTTTGACTTAGAGAGGTGAAGTCGTGAGAAATTCGATTCATAGAGGTAAGAATACCTATACAGAATTACATAGAAATGAATTGGAACAAAAGAAAAACTCTTTAACTTATCCACGGGTGCAACATATATAGAGTTTAAATTACGTCAATTTTAAATTACGAGTAATAATCCATTACAAGTTGCCTAAACCGCAGAAACTTAATGCAAATAGTGAAATTTCTAGGCACATAAAAACGGAATTTTACGATATTTTTTCTCTAATTTTTAAAAACATTAATTTTTATTTGTATAAGTAAAATCCACACTCGGCCTTAAGGTGTTGAACAGTCTAACGCATCTATTGGCAGGAATCAGTATATGGTATATTTCCAAGTTATCACTTTTTATTTTGCCAACCTGTAAATGACCATATAGTATATAATGTTTTTACTTGTAAAATTATCATTTTGTTATAAAAAAATTTAGGGACTCATTTCTTTACGTGGTTTTTAGATACTTTTCTTGCTTTTAGATTTACCTATAGATACTAAAATTTAAAATATATTAAGTCATTAAGTCCAATCAAGTCAAGCTCAAGTTAGAAAGTTAGTATCTATTAACTTGACCTAATTAGATTTCTAGAAAAACTTGGTAATTAAATCCACAGAATCAGGTCCTACTTTACTAAACTCTATAACGAAATCAGGTACCTACTCTCTTAAATCGAAATAGTGACTTTTGACTATCAAATAGTGACTATTCACTATTTTGTAGTGAAAAGTATACCACTATTTGAATTCAGTGGTATACTCTACACTGCAAAAATAGTGAATAGTCACTAAAGTCACTATTTCGATTTAAGAGAGTACATCAGCTAGATCTTTCAAAAACTCATTATCAGTATTAAGAATAAAAATATGTATAGTATCAATATGCCTTTACTTTTGAGATATTGTCCATAATAACTCTTAAAAATATGTTATTGAATAAATTAAAATTTAATTGCAGAAGTCATTTAAAAAACCCATTCATTTTTAATGTTATTTAAGTTATTCTTTGATTAAAATTCGGTTCCAAAAAATGCAATCTTGACCCGAAAAAATGGTCTCTCTGTCATTCATTTATAGTTTCCTATAAACTTGAAATAATTACTTCAATACCATTTCGATATGAATGACCTCAAATATTCTCTTTTATTCTAAATGGGAAAGAATAATTAATAATCTGTTAATTAGATTTAAAATTAAAGCAATTTTAAACAATAGTCGACATAAAAGGACGACAAATTTTTTGTCATTACATTTTTCCAGATCAAGGTTTGTGTATATTTGTGAATTCGTAAAATGACCTTTTACATATATAAGCATTCACAAAAATCGTCTTTAGAAATTCAGAACCTATTTGAAAACTTACGACACACAAAGATAAACAATTTCATTTTCTTTTGAAAAAGAATCAAATTGATTTTTGTTCTTGATTTATAATGAAAATGCCAAAGACCCACGAAAATTGAGTGTACTTATTGATAGAGAAAGTTAATCTATCAATTTGATTGATCAAAATTGTCTTTCAAAATTTTAAAACAGTTCACAGTAGATTTAGATTGTTATTATAGGTAGGTACAAGACCTCGATTTAGTTAAAGGTAAATACTACACATATATTTGTGTCACTTCTTACAGAATATTTTCAATGCGTTTCTATGTCTAGAGACTAGTTATTACCCGCGACTTCGTTGACGTAAAATTTAACAAAATAAGTTCTGAAACGTAGTTCAAGCTTAACTAATTACACATAGATCCCCAACTGGTTATAAATAGAGAAACTACAGGGCAAATTCACCGTGAGGGCAATTTTCAAGAATTTCATTACAAAAATTATAAACATACCTATAGGTACCTATCTATTATAAAATATGTTTGGTATAAATGTAAGTCTCTTTAAGATTAAACTAAGAATAATTTTTTAATCCTTTACAGGAATGGTTTAAGTAAATTTTCTTTAAATTTGCATGTAAAGTCATAATTTTAAAATTAGGATTTGAAAAAGCTGATCATTTAGAAGTACTTAGTATACACCTACTTAAAAATAAAATGCATTCAACTTTCTCTTTGAGTAACTTAAGGTATAGAATTTCTTTATGGAAAATTAGGTTGATACAGGCAGCCCCTACTATTTCCTGCTACTTTTGAGTGAAAAGATGATAAATATCAATTACTCTGAAAAATTATTTTTTGAAAGTTTTGAAGAGCTATAAGTAGGTTTTGAACGTAGCGTTCTAATTTAATTTTTAAACGACATTCGACACCGTTTTTAAGTAAAAAAAAAGTATATACAGAAGGTTCGTTCCAAGCGATTCAAAACACCACCATTTCCGAACATTTACGTGCACGAACACTTAAATACCATTTTTGGCTGTTTGGCGGTGCTTATGCACGTGCTTTGAGCGTTTTTTTTTTTGTTTGCGCTGGAAGGTGGAAATCTTTAAAAAGCACCATAAGACCCGTGCCTCGTGGTAGTGTGGAATTTTTACCCACTAAACCTACCTTCCAAATCACGACCAATTTTACAATCGCCTAGTGATTTTTATTTCTTGGGTCCCCGGTAGGGGACAATTATTACAAAATAATTTCCATGTTGTTTATTCCCTGTGCTGAGTTTTTAACTCAAGCGAACTTGTCACCGTATGATGGTTGGATCTAAACACATGCTAACCAATTGTCCTTTTTGAGGTGGCATCATTTAGGTCCACCCTCAGTAGAGAGTACCTACAGACTTGCAAACAAAGTAATTGCAAACAATTTTTGCACTCGCTCTTGTTAATGTTCGTGCATCCCCACCGCAGGACGATTGGAACAAACCTGGAATTTTATATTGATTAGTTGATGAACTTTGGAGTAATCTTAAAAACATTTTTAATTTTTTTATTTTGGTTTCTTAATTTTTGAATATCTTTAAATCAGCTTTAACAAGATACATAGATAATTCGCTATCTCAGTGCAACAGTGAGATATCTCAAAAAGTCTAGTTTTGAGATAATGCATAAAGTAACTTTTATGCTCCATCTTTAAAAAGAGTGTTTCTAGATTTGTTAAGAGAAATTCTATTATTCCGAAAGCTTAATATGTCTAGTATTATCTAAAAGAATAGTTTTTTTTTAATATGGAGCATAAAGGATTAAGGATTTAAGGATTAATTAATTTAAATTAATTAATCCTTAACTACGGTAAAATCAATAAAATTATACATTGAGATATATCCTTTGGACGTATGAAGCTGTTTAATTCAGAGAAAACCTAATGTTGCACTCAATTCTTCTGTTTTTGGTGGTTTGAAAAGTGGTATATCCTAAAATTGGTATTTTTGAACTTGTCTCACTGTTGCACTGAGGTAGCGATATGTACATTAAACATATTGATTGGCTTCAATATTTAATTACCTAGATGTAAGTATCAATACATTTTTTCGGGTCTTAATCGGTTTATTCGTTCTTGAGATATTGTATGACAAACTCGACTTCCGAAAATCAGAGAAAACTAAATAACTTCCCTTATTTTTAAAAATTTTCAATTTTAATAGTGGGAAGTTAAAAATCCTTTTTTAGTGGAAGTCACAGTTTTCACAGGAATGCACTTTCAAATTTCATCTCCTTTTCAGGTTTAGTCTTGAGTGTATATGCTTGTCAATCAAGATGTTGTTATAATCATGTTATATATCTAACATATAGAGATATATAGTTATACATTCAAAAAAGTGTCAAGTTGTAACCTTTTAATATTTTAGTGTTTTCTATTAGTAATTAAACTTTTAATTTTTCTGTATAGGTATTAGGTACCTCGTAAAAGTACCTATAGCCATTGGTATATTTGATTTAAAGTATTATCTATATACATATATCTACAATTAATTGCAAATATTGAAAAGATTTATATGATACAGGTACCTAGTTATTACAAGTAAAGAAAAGATAATATATCAGTAATAACGCTTCTAAATTTAACTACTGGTACTTGTAACATCACTATTATCTGTAGGTACTCATGAACCTATACTCTATGAATTATGATTTGTATGAGGATTTTTTTTTGTTGTGTTACCTGTAAAATAATCGATTGATCTATAACTATTTTTAAAAATTTTTAATTCGATTAAGTGCCACTTTTACAGTTTAAATTAATTTTTTATCAAGTAAATATTAAGTATTTCTTATAAACTTGTCGCATGTAGAAAAGATTTTTTTAACATCACCTTATTCACAGGTAGTATCGAGGCCTTACCGTATATATAAAATGTTTTAGATTTAAATTAACTTTTCAAAATCTCATATATTCTGGTCGCGATCATTTCGAAGATGGATAGAGGACAAAACAAAACAAGAGCGGCCTCGAAAGTCTAAAAAAAATCTATTTGTTTGTAATAAATAGAAGTAGGATGGACAACGACAAAGATTCCTCTCTTTATGGAACGGAACGGAATGGAATGGAATGGAAGTTGTACAGAACGACGGCTAATCACTGTGATCTAACAGCAGAGGCAAAGGCAATTTATATTGGAATGCAGCGACGATGGACAGAAGAGCCACAAGCGCGGACCTAACATAACCTATAATTATATGGCTTGTCTCATATATATTGTCTCTTCGTCGTAGAACAATACCCGCGGATGATGGCCTCCACATATACAAATACTTACATCCATCATATATAGATATACAGGCACATTTTAAAAAATCCGACCCAACATTGCCGTATTGCCCCCGACAACTTGTTTTAGTTTTTTCACTATTTTTCATTAGTCGTACATATAAGAGACATTCAGTGGCGTAGAACTTACAACTACTAAGGATATTTCAATTCTCAATACTTAAACTTTTTTTATATTTTGTTATTTTTCATATTCCATCAAATTGATATTCTGTTCTCTTAAATTTTCAGTTTGAAATATTGATTACTTGATTTTGCTTCCTTTTAAATAAAATTGTCCACCGTCACTGAGTCACGTAAGGAAGATACGATTTTGTGACACTGGTTGTACAGAAAGAAGGTGTGCATGTGTGAGATGGAAAAATGAAATTTGCCTTCTCTTTTTCTAAGTGTACGTTCATCAGATAATAATAATACGAGATTCAAACTACGCCCCCATACTTAGTTTATATAAATTATGCTTATAACGTTCGATTAAGTACCATTTTTGTTCCCATATCACACACATACACAGGCACAGACAATCGTCCAAACGAATTTTTTCGAACCGATCTCATTAACTTACCATACTCACACGAGGCTGTCTTTCGTTTTTTTTTTTTAATAATATTGCGGACACCAATAATCAGATTAAAAACTTTGAGGCTTTTTTCGAATCACGATCGGTGTAATTTGAAATGTAATTTAGGCGCGCGATCGTCAAAATAGCAGATGAAAATCGTGGGCATTACGTCGATGAGACCTTTCGGAAAATTGACAAAAATCGTTTCGGACAGTCACCCTCCTCCCAAACTGGTTTTTTATGAAAACGATGACATTAGACGAGTGTAGGCTCTTTCACCTGAGGCCTACCACCGTTCCATTTGTAATGGTGTGAGCTTGCTGACACATTTTTTTTCGATTCCAAATGATTGATTGTAATCGAAACGTTTATTATTTCATAGTTTTTTGTTGGAACCAGGATCCTTTTTTTATAATCGATACTTTCATGCATAACAAAAAGAAATATGATGTCATAAATTGCATAGATTATATTATCTATATAATCAAAACAATGTCAAATCCACACAATAACGACTCGACAGTTTAAAACGCTAAGTGAAAACTACTGTGAATAATGACTCCATTAGAAACATACACCCAAATGCAACGCACAAATGCATTCATCCACATTAAAATTTTCTTTCCATATTTATATCAATATTAATTTAAATGCTCACAATAATAGCACTGACTCGTAAAGTTCGGACGACGTTTTAAAGTGTTTGCACACATTTGAAACGGGGGCGCCGCCACCATGAGGGATGCAACTCACCCCGACAACATTTCAGTTTGTTTTCCATTAAAATATTTGTCACGAATGGTTAAATACGACAAAAATGTTCAAACTCTCTTTCAATACAATACACCCCAAACAATACATAGATATAAGGTATTGCAATATCTACTAATTTTCTCTGAAAATTCATTTAACCAAAAAAAAACCTTTATTTAATAATTACCCAATTTTCCATCGTAATTACTTGGATTTCTTCACAATTTACATTGCTGTTGACGAGAAAATTGACAAATTTTCTTCACATTTATTACGTGTACGAACTCAATTTTTTTTTAATTGCGAAAACATCAATGAATGCAAGAACGAATCTAATAGTTAGTAGTTACGTTTAATTAAGTATTACAAGAAATTTAAACTGCAATTATCATAATAAATTGGGTCAAATCGAAATGTACAACAGATTTACAATTCATTTAAGAGCTTTTGCATTTGTCTTGCTCTATTCTAAGTTCTTATAATACGAGTATATACTTAAGTTTTATATCAACACTATATAAAGACGCTATAAATAATCAGCTGCAACGAACCAGAGTATTAATCTTATCTTAAATTAATAGAATTGTATGACGTGAAAAATCAAGGCGCCAAAAGATTTGGTCTATTCATACAGCTATTATACAACGTAACAAATTTGAAGGGCAAAAATCCATTTGGAGTTATATAGACCATCTCTTTTTGTCAAACATTTAGATGAGTCTCAGAATCTTTTTTCCATTTGTCTGACATTTATGAGAATGGGGAAGCGAGAGAGGACGGATGGTATATTAATAAAGTAATGACAAAGCAAAAATTTTCAAAGCAGAAGCAAATAATGTGTGTAGGGTCATCTCACCTCACTCCCATACTACTTTGTGGTGCAATGACACAATCATTTTATCTTGTTATGTAAGACATTTTTCATCGTGTTCCTTTATATAAATTAAGTAGATATAATTTTATCTCCCTTAGATTTTAAATATTTCTCCTTTTTTACTTGCTTTCGAATTGATAACTTTAAAAAATCTTTCAGTTAATAATATGCTATAAAAAGCTTGAATTTCTATAAGTACTTTGTCATAAAGAAAGCTTACCTACTTGTTAACGTTATCGATACAGATGCTTATAAAACAATTAAAGTTTTAAATTAACAGAAAATTTAAAATAATGAAATATACCTAAACACCCACGTACTTGTCTATTAGTATGTTGGTAAAAGATACAAGTGATATTTTAGTGCTATTTTTGTCGCTTATGTTAGATATAGTTAATCGATTAACAAGTGAGCGGTTTATACAGTGAATATTATTGCTCAGAGAAAAGTTCAGAATGCTTAAAGATCATTTTTCATATTGAGTGCAATAAAATGATCGTCCATTAATATAATCATTCAAGATCATTTCCATAAGACAGACGATTTTCCTGATACCCACACAAATTATCTTATATTATAGACATAAAATTTCTCATCTCAAGAAAGTATGAAGAGGCAGTAATCGACTAAGAACCATAAAGACGCGAGTCCATATACCAAAGACATTACGACATCCCCAATTTAAAAAATGTCTTTAATCATTTCTTATAATAAGCATAATAATCAACAATTGCTGTAAATTGTATATCATTGGCCACTTATTTAATAGATGACTACAAGGAGAATAGAGCGAGACTGAGAGAGAAATCTGAAAATATCTAACACCTTCCAGCGAAAGTTTTAACGTTATACGGAACTTTTTATAGGACCGAGTCGAGGTCGATGAAGGCTTTATGTATATGTATATATAACATCTTTTGATCCTCAAGTTATATCTTTGCGTCATGTACACTACACATGACGCTTTGTATTTTATTATTACCTTTACAATTTACAAATACATTAATATATGGACTTATGGTCAATGAAAAAGAAAATCTTTCCTCTGTCATTTCGTCACAGACTTTTTTCTTTATTAAATGTTTTGTTAACATGCCCGATTAACACGGACTGTTTAACTCTACTTATCGTATAACAATAGTAGGTAATAGATTTTCTGTCGTATAAGTACCTAAATACACTATACCATGTATCTATAGCCCATTGTTTTTCTGTTTGTCTCTGATTTTTTTGACTCGAAAAATTTCAAAAAGTATGAACACAATACAAATTGAAGCAGGGTATTTTATGTGACATAGATAGATATTTTATTGAAAGATTTTTCATCAAAATAATATTCGCTAATTACTAATAGTATAGGTATTATAGGTATTAAGAAAGTTGAATATATATCTCATATACTATGTATAAAGGAAGAAGCTAATTGATTGATGGACACGCTGGAGGGTAAACCATTGGAGATAAACACATGAATTCTTAAAGTGATGTTGACTATGATATCCACTAAAAAAAGATTTTTCGAAATTCCACCCTTGAGCAGCCCAAAAAGTGGTTGTAAAGGTTTTCATTTTTTACGCCTTTCTTCTAAAATATGTAATATATCAATTTTCTGAAATACTATTCTTGCAATTATCAACTTTTATATAAATGTAAGAGACCCTCTAGATTTTAGAGCCTATAATATGTTCATTTAAAGGTTAAATTTTTTTTTTTTAAATTCAAAAAAAATTCCCAAAGAAATCGCTTCTCTGACTCATTTAAGGGAAGTGAGCCCAAAATGGGTAAGCAGCCTTACGCTCCTGTATGAAGCATTAGAATTTTGTGCGCGTGCGTGGATATTTGTCTAACACTGACGAGCTATTTTAGCTAATTTACTAAAAAATTTCAAGTCAAGTATGTCCTGATTAGTCGAAAGTCGTTATTATTTTCGTATTGTTCGTATCATCGTTTTATTTTTGTTTAATATAAGTTTGAAATTACCTGAACATTTTGCCTGTTTTATCTGCAATTTGGACTTTATTTCTATTTAAAAAAATAGTGTCTCCGGCAAAACGGGTAGATACCTAGATATAAACGATTCAACACGAAAATATGCAGAAAAAAACAAAAATTTATATATGCGTCGTTTGTGGTTACCCATATGAAGAGAGATCCACCTAAAGAAAACTGGATCGAATGTGGAGATTGTAAAGAATGAGCTCATGAAACTTGTACTTTACATGTGTTCTGTACAGTACATATTACTGTGATTTGTGCCAAGAAAGAAGTTCTAAACCATTTTTTTTTCTTCAACGAACTATCATTTTTTAATTTATATTTAATATCTAATTGTAATAACTATTGTTCTATATTACAATATTAACATGTTTGATCTCTATAATAATAAGTAACTCTAAAAGTCTGAAGAATTGAGTATAAAATTAGTGATATAAATAAGTGTTAATCTCTATCGACTAAATAGCCTATAAATATTGAACTCATTAATTAATACTACGTAAATGAGTAATATTAATACGTTATTTTTATACAAAACGAAAACAAAAATGATTCTTGACTCATTACAGTAAATAAAAAGACGTTAACCCGTTTTGCCCAAGTTAGTTACCAGTTTTAGGCTTATATATAGGACAAAACGGGTTTTTTGATAACTTTGTTATTTTATTAAATAAACTGGACATATAATGTGGTCAAATCGTGTTTTATTTCAAAGTTTAATTATTATATAATACTATATTATAAAGTAAATCAACCTACCATATAATACGAATTTTACAATTTTTTTTACCTTCGCTCTTAGCTTACCCGTTTTGGCTGACTTCCCTTACTTATTTTTCAACTTATTATGACGCATTTCAAGACATTGTATTGAAATTTGTACCTATATTTGGAGGGGAGGGGGGTATAAATTGAAAATATTTTTGACGTTTGACAATTTTTAATTCCCAAGTAGGCTCAGGCGGCTCGGGCCACTTTGAAGGATGTAAGTTGTTACCTATTTGTGGAGGGGATCTAAAACAAAATAAAAAAATAAAAAATATATTCACAGTTTTATTTTTTAGACCAGTACCTACCTAGGTATATATATATATATAGATAATTGCGTATTTTTTTAATGATTTCTTTTTTTTAGATTTATTAGATTTTTTTTAGTTTTAGATCACATGTTTTTTTATAAGGTTTTTTTTTAATTTTTGTTAAACGTCATTATATTGTTTTTTCTACAATATCACTTTTAATTCTTTACATATCGAGAGCTATCATTAAGTCATCGTTTCAATATTTGTAAAGAATATTTAATAGTATTTCTATTTTTTGCAGTATAGGGTGATTCATATGGTTTCTCTCTTCATAGACTGTGTATTATTTTTTCAAGACACGCGAGACACGTTTACTCTTCTTGTCAAATTTTACGTGAACGAAGTCACGGGTAACTGCTGTGGTTATATAAGATACGTCTATAACTATTTTTAAGGAAATCAAACGAGTGAAGATTTTTCTTAACATTTACCTACATATACGCTTGAATTTTGCCAAATAAAGCAAGGATGTAATTTATCAAAACAATTTGAAGACTAAACTATTTCCTCAAACGTAACCCTCTTTTGTAAAAATGTTTTTGAAAGTCTCAAAGAAGCTTCCAAGGAAAGATCAAATTCAAACGTGCCTACTCTTATTGTGTTGACCTAAAATGATGTTCTCGTCGTTGTTTATGTTGTTTTGTGTTGTTTATGACTTGTAAACATAGGTCCACATAATGGGCCTCATGTTTTACATTCTATCGTAATAATGACCGTTTTACCATTATCTAATGCGGAGAAAAGAAAAAAAGAACAATCTTCGTTTTATGGCCATAATATGGGGTGGAGACGTCGCTATCTGTCACATAAAAATGTCTTACATACTTATCCAGAACAATAACAAAGATAGTGGTATTTAGACGAAGAGAAATCAAAGTTTTCGTATCAGGGATGAAATCTCTCACTTATTACAATAGACCTAAAATATGAGCTATTGTTTTTGATATTATGAAATTAATCACCAAGCCTTTGGGGGACTAATTTTTTAATATGAAATAATTTCCTCGTTTAATACGTTTATGAAATATTCAACGATTTGTGAATACGAAAGAATTTTTGCGATTTCTTTGAAGTAGCCTTTTGAACAAAAGGCCTCGTCATCATCACGATCATCATCAGTATCATCCTCTAGGCGCCTCAATTATGCATATAGCAATTAAAATGAAAAATATATTTTTAAAAAACGATGAGAAAGGTAACCCGAAAAAAGTCATTTTTTTGATGGACACGGTTAGAAAAAGCGACCCAGAGGGATGATGAAGGTCCATGCGAGAGATATGGCCCCCTTTGTCGTCGACATTCTGCGCCGCGGCACTGTGTGGGCCGCATTGTCCCTTGGAATAAAGCGGCGTGGCCCTCGAAGGCTCCTCAACGCCCCAAAACACACCAATCATTACCACATTGCTACAAATATGATTTCTGTCAAGTAAAATATGAAATGGGGAGTAAAAAAATTATTTGTCATAAATAATACGATGACGGGGAAACTTTTAAAATTCCATTTTTTTATTATTTTTATTTCTTAATTTTTTTCTGACAGTCCCATTTTAATTATATCTAGTCTGCAGAAAAAAAACCATAGACACAGCTAGCTACCTATATTTATTTTAAGAAATTTATTCTAATTTAGTTTTAACCCTTATGTCAATACCCAGTCGTTACAACGTTGTTCAATAGCCGGGGTACCTGGGTACCCACATGGATTATTCTTTCCATATAAGAATTTAAATTCCTGAAAACTTTGATATTTCAATTCATCTCATTAGGGATTTTCCAAAGAATTATCGATCATCTGAAAAACTCTATTTCTAAAGAAATAATAACCTTGGGAAGGATGAAAAGGTAGAAAATTAGCAATAACAATTAGAAATAATGGTTATTTTCAAACTGGACTTGATTTAAAGTAAAAATGAATATTTGTGAATATTTTGTAAGCATAGTGTTTTTTTTTCTGCCTGAAATTTGTGAGAAAATTGTTATAAATACCTAATGGAAAATTTATCACCAACTGAGTTTTCAAAGTACGTTCAAGTTTTTCATATAAATAGTAGTTATTTGAATGGATCAACTTTATACAATTAAATGCTTATTACACTATATAATTAAAAAATTTCTAATTTAACAAACTGACGGTTGACGAAAAACATAAATATTTGAATGAATTATTGGGAGAAGATTCCGCTGTCGAGGATAATGTCGCAGATAGTGACGACGAGGACTACTACCTAACAGAGAGCATTCAGAAGCCTCAGACTGCGAAGAATCTGGTACTTAATTACTATTATTTTTTCTAGCATTACAATTTCTATATTCAAATATAATGTAGATAATCTTTTAATATTTCTGTAATTTATATAATATGTCTGTGTTTAATGGAAAATCGTGAGAGTGAGGCTGAGTTAGACACAACAGTTACAATTAGTGGCGAATCGACACAGTCGACAACAGTCTGGTTGAAATGGTCGACATAATTATTCGTACCACCAACAAAAAGGCAATTGCTGTATGCAATTTGTACAGTAAAGAAAAGCCTAGGAAAAAAAATGTCGTGGAAAAATATAACTATTCAAAAGTTTTACGCATTCTTGGGAGTTTTAATTATGACAGGTGCGAATAATTCCAATACTGGACCATACATTAGATATGTCTAAATCAACTTCAAATCCATTATACCGAGCGGCTATGGGTATCAATAGATTTTGGGGCATTCTAAGATTAATTCGGTTTTGTACTGTAATGGTTTGATACTGCCAATACGACGTTCGAATAAAAGAAGATAAGGCAGCGCCGTTCCGCGATATCTGGACAATGGTGAATACCAATTTATCAGCACTTTATAAGCCGACAGAGTGTTTGACAGTCGATGAGCAAGTCTACCCTTACAAAGGGAGAATGAAATGCACCCAGTATATGCCATTGAAGCCAGCAAAGTATGGAATCAAAGTATGGTGGATATGCGACGCAGACAATTTATACCCATTGAAAGGTCAAATTTAAACCGGCAAATCATCAACTTTTTAATAATAAAATTAAATAAAATCGTTTGTTTATATATTGAGTATTATTTTTTATCCCTTGAGACAAGTTTAATTATTTATTACTCCGCAATTTTGTAGACACACTAAATTTTTACATATGGGTACCCGGGTACCCCGGGTATTGGGCAATGGGGGGTTAAACTTTAAATCTTAAATTTATATATTTTTTTGCATATTTAAATGTTTTAACATGTACGAATCGATGTTGTTAGATTCAAATAACGAGGATCTAAAAGGATTTGGTCATTTTCCGTTAGAAACAAAAGATATGTGAGTAAGAAAATGCAAAAGGGTACCCGGGTACCCGGGTATTGACATAAGGGTTAAAAGAAATGTATAAATAATACCTACATTAAAAAATTATTTAGAAGTTTGGAAAATTAGAGTGACGATAAAACGCCAAATGAAAATCCGAAATTTTAACTGTATTGAATCAGCAAAATTTTTTGGAAAAATATTTATTAACAATTAATATTTCAAGCGAACAATTTTTAATTTGTATCTGTTATTAAAAAAATGGTAAATTAATTAATAAATATTGTGATATTTACGACCCTTTAAGTACAATATAGATATGTTAATTGCAAGTTATCTATAACCTATAAGTAGGTATTTTATATTAAAATATTTACAATGTTTCATCTTATTGTTAGTTGTTAAATAGTTGTTAATAAAATTAAAAAGCAGTCTTTTAAAACTATTTCACGTGATTGTAGACAAAGTTAAAATATGTCACCCTCAAAATTATAGTACTACACATAGTAGGTATCCCGTCAAAGAAAATACCGACCCGAAGGGGGGCCCCATTCCCGTACGGGGGGTCCTGTCATGTCCTAAGTCACCCATCTAGTGACAAACGGCACACGGTCACACTTGTTGTGCCGACCTCAACATTTTTTTATTTTTATTTTAATAAATGTATACCTACCTGACAATTAACATTAAGTCGCTCGAAATTTCATGTAAAAAATTATTTCAATTATATTATTAAATTTCTGTCATTTATCGTTTAAGGGGTAGTTTCAGCCACAATGTTATCAATTTCAAATGTTTCATAATACATTAGAAGGGTAGAAATCATCGAGGGTGAATTCCCAATGTGCATAAGAACAAGACAGCCCGGAGAAATGCATTGGTCAAGATTTAAATTATTCATTGCACACAAAACCGAGGGCGCTAGCAATTTTAAATTCAAATGAATCATCCAACACGAAATCAAATCAACATTTTTTAAGTTCAGAAAAAGTCACATAAAAACATTTTAGTCTCGACTTCACATAAATTTGTTCATTCTATGTGTTTCAATGTGTAAAAGTCCCTAAATAATTTATTTGAAAGGTTTACGACTATTTGCTAATATATTTAGACAAATAGACGCTTTGTCGGGATCGATGACCACCCATCAAGGTTCAATTGAACATATACTCACAAGAAGACCAAAAACGAGGATACAATTATAATATCGACGAATGCTATTGTCCTTTTTTTGTCGGTAATTGTAAATATTGTGAGAATTGTCTTCGAACTAGCCAGACTTGTTTGAGACCAAGTGACTGTAAAATTACAAATGGACTTATATTTATTTTAGAGAAAAAAAAATGTTTACCAGAATTTAATCAGGCAGATAATGTTTTTTTTAGTTAAAAATATTAATTTTACATAAACGTCTTGAAAACATATTTTTTGAGCATTGAATAAGAAGAGATATAAATGATACGACAACCTGTAGGAACGACGAAATGCCCTTGAATCAGGTAGGGAACAAGCATTTTTTTTTATCCTGACAAGATAACAAAGAAGGTGACCTAACTAATGATGATATTGAAAGGTTTATTGTTGCGGCATTGTTTCGAAAATGGAATAAGGGACCACAAACGATTCATATCCAGCTGAGAGCGGGCCCTTGTATATATCCAACGAACATACGACCCAGATACACATTTCGATGATTTCTTAAACGTCTATAAAAATGTGCAACAACTCAGTTGACATTTCTTCATAAAAAAGGCTCAAAACCATCATCTCGAAATGTCATCGTTTCGACTTTTCTATGTTAGATTATTGTTAAACTAACTTAGTCTAAAACAGACAGTTAAAAAATTGAATTTTGTCAACCGTGCGAATTGAAACAAGCTTTGACTTCAACAAAAGAATTTTGTCACAAAAGATTTTTTTCTTTTTATGTTTTTACATGATTTACCTTAGTCTATTGATATTTAGATATTTATCTTTTGAGGCTTTTGTATGAGAATAATGTTTTTTATTGCTCAGAACAAGAGAATCCTATTATTTGAATACAACTAATCCTTTTATATTTTTCTGTCAAATACGGCTTTTTTCTTTCTTTTTGCAATAGAGATGATTTAAGTATTACATAAAACTTAAAAAAATATAAATGGATTATTAGTATAATATACAGGATTTCTTAAATCATAGATCGCGACTCCAAATGAGTCGCTTAGCAAAACTTGGGATCATTAGTTTTAATGTAAAATATTTAAATACGAAGTACCTACCTATATAATTTTTGTCACTATAATGTGACCTCCGTAATTCGAATCACAAGGGATTGATAATATTTTTTGATATAACTATAGACGTATTAGATTAGGAAGTTTTCGATTTACAGGGGTAAGAACAAAAATCGAAATAAAGATAGATACCGAAATATTAAGTTTTACATGCATTGTGAATATGTATATCTACATACATATAATATTGTCTTGTATACAGAGTCTGACAAATAAATTATCGACACCACTGTGTTTCTCTATGAATAAAGTTTTTTATTTATAATTTCTTAAAACTATTTACATATTATTTATAAAATCTTACCTATGAATAAAGAAACGACATTTAATGTTAATAATTATAAATGCCAGTTCCCAAAATTAAAGTGTAGAATCATAATGAATATTAATAAACAAGTAACCATAGCAATATAAAAAATGAGGGATGAAACCTTACATACATATAGATATAAGGAATATATAGGTACCTACTAAATACAATTTAACAAATTTCTACGAAATTTTTAATTTTATATTTTTACTTATATGTTTTAAACCAGTCCTAAAACTTTATTTTTAAAATGTGTACCTATACCTACAATATATTTCTATATACCAATACATTTATCAAATGAATAAATCATATACCAATATAGATAGCTACTTATATTATATAATATTATATTTTGGTTTCTAAAAATATTTGAAAAATGGTATCATGAATGAAAAAAAAAAAAAAGAAACCCTTTTATAATAAATAATAAATAGAAATCAAGGTATCATTTTTTTTTGTAATACCTATAGAGGTAATGTTAATTATATAGTCACAGATAAAAAGAATAGAGGGTATCTATAGGAACAACAACCATATCCTATTAAGTGAAACCGAGCTAGGGATGATATGAAATAAAAAACGGTAGAAAATTAGGAAAATCAAAAGAGAAAATTAGAGTAGTAGCCAGGTAGAGAAAATGATGTTGCTGTCTCTGTTTGTGGTTGTTGTCAATACTCAGTTTCTGCTCTGTATTTCTTCATTAGAGCTAGGAAAATTGTGAACACTCGCAACAAACTCTGACGTCTTTCCCATTCGATCGCCAATTGGGCCGAACTCATATTGTTTTGCTCTGATTGCCTTCCATTATTTTTATGTGTTTTATATGGGAAAGAGGTCTATGAGACGTAAACTGTGATTTGTCAGTTGATTGGGATAATTGGCATGAGAGGGAAATGTTTTATGTACCTACGTATAGCAACTATTTCTCGTTTTTGTTATAACGCGACTTCAGCCTCTGAATTTAGGATGCTCTCGTATCATTCTAATATAATCACGTCTTTTTAATTTGTTAAAATTTCGCGTACCAGACGTTAATTGCTCTGGATATCTGGTTTGATTACCAAGAATTTTCTTTTATCTAAAATTCTATTACCTAAAAATAAATAAATCACTCCAATAGTTTACCTTCTCATAAAATATTTTCAGTATCTATATGCTAGATTCGTAGGTATGACATGTAGGTATAGGTATTCAGATTTTATAATGTTTTTCTTGGCATAGTTTTTTCATTTTCGTTTCACTAAATTTTAATTTTTAAATAGAATACGAATTGTCTGTTAAACTATTTACACGATATGCAAATATATAAAAGAAAACTATTAACGACGAACAAAGAAAGAAGTAATAAATTTCCTTAATGAAACACAGAAAAAGACCAAGTAATTTATAGAGTCATAATGTTTTTTATAATTTTAGAAGAAATAAAAAATTGATAGATTTGTAATATATCATCAGTTGATATAAACATATAAAACAGATATTTCAAGTTACAATTTTGTAAGATTTTGCCTTACTTTTTCTCATATAAATGAATTTGTGGGTAATATCTTCCAGATTTTTATGAGAATCAGCTATATTTTTTCAAATTGCATCTACGTATTTTAAGTATTAGGTATACCTATTTTCATTGATGTACTTACTCTACCTACATTATATCTGATTTATAGGTATTATGAGTATTTATTGAAACATTAATTTGAAAATTTAATTTTTTTTTTTTTTTTTTTTTTTTGGTGTTTTAAGTCGCTTTAACGGCTATGGTCATATCACGACTATCTAAACACAGAAAATTTCTGTTGGTCAATTATAATCTTAGTTCTAGGATCTTAATTCTAGGATTCAATGGGAATCGAACCCGGGCCACTTGACGCATGAAGTGGAGAGAACTACTCCTCTAGCCACTGCGCCAATAGGTGGCTAATTTAATATTTGTTGTAATGAAATTTGCAAGGCTTCTTTTCTCTATTTATTATTAATTTAATAATAATCTAAATAAGTTTAGAGGTATACTTATAGATAAAATCAAATAGTAAAACTTTTTTTTTTGTATAACTCACTTATTAGGTATCTACCTGTAGGTACCCTATATACCTACCTACTTAAACGTTATTGAATTTATAGAATCTATAAGAATTTATTTATTAATAATTTTGGGAATTAGCAAAATACTTTTATTTAAAATTCCTATGTGTGTAAACAATTCCGGCGCCCGAGCTTAGCTGATCAAAGCTCGTCAAGGTTAGACAAATCTCCACGCACGCGCAAAATGCTATGCTTCATACAGGAACGTAAGACTGCTTACCCGTTTTGGGCTCACTTCCCCTACCTACCTATATAGCAGAGGCGTGCGGTCCATACATGCTGTAGATGCGGCGCATGCCTTTGGATCGTAAGACGTTTTAAAAATTGAATATTGTTTATGATTTATTCATTTCATTTTTAATTTACGTAATTGCATTTGTAAAATCATTGTAAAAATGATATATTTTTATCATTTATAAATTTTTTAATTTACGTAATAATGAAAGGTATCACATAAAATTGGCATACCTAGTTTACCAAATTAATTGAACGGCAAAAGCCGAATGAAATATGAATGCGTTGGCGACAGTAGCATGCGATTCTTTGCTTCGAGTTGGTCGCGCATGCGCACTAGTACGGTTGAATACTATCTCTCTCGGCATTTCACATAGCCGATTAACGGTCAGCAGATGCGTTTGCCGTTTTGAATCTAAACAGTAAATTTAATTATTACTGATACTTTTCGTGAGTTATTTTGAATTATTGACCCAAAGGCCATACAAATGTTCTGTTCTTTGGGATAAGAACTATTTTCGTAGTTTTTAAATACATTATAAGATGCGGTTGTTGATGATTTTTGTAAGGAAGAGCGTCGAATAAGGCTAATTTAAAAAAAATACATATAACACCACGTTATCAAAAAAAAAATATAAATTTAAAAAATGTGGTTCTTATAACCCCCCCCCCACTTTTAACCGCATGCTCTGTTTTAAAGGTCACCGCACGGCACTGCTACCTAGGTACCTAAATTTATCTTAGAGATTAAATCTGCATTTATTTTTTCAAATAAACATGCTTTTAATTATTTTTTTTATTTAAGTAGATATAAGTTAACTGAGCAGCCTATTTTTATTTGATTAAAATTTAATTTGGTCAATTCCACTTACCTACGTTTAAACGAGTATTTAAACAGCTGTATATATTAACAACAACGGTTTAATGGTACTAGTGTTAATCTACTTTAAAAGCAATTATATTCAAATTAATTTCTACGAATGATATTTAAAAAAACGAAATTAGATTTTTTGCCAATTTCATTCATAATATTATTTCGAACTGTTGTAACCTAGCTATGAACGGCATAATAACATGAAATTCTGATTCATACAATTAACATAGGTAGTTGATTAGTTACATTTTTTTAAATTTAAAATTGAGAATACGAAGGAGTAAATCATTTATACATAGATACTTAGATATACCGATATAGGTAAATGAACAGTGAAAAATATAAGTATAGGTATCTAAATATAAATAAATATCTACTACCTATAAGAAAGAAAGAATATAGATAGTAAGGAAACTGGAAATAGATGTCTAAGTAGTTCAATGTGTGAGTTTAGTTGTAAGCTATAGATATTGCAAATTTGAAATCACCAAAGGTGGGTCCATATATATCTACCTTCTTAAATAAACATTTCTTTTTTAACTTTTAGAAACATTTTTATAAAGTTCGGTTGTTCGATAAGAAAATTTGTTTCTTCGATCTTAGTTTATTCAGGAAGAAAAAGTGTCCTTAAAAATTAGTTTCATCATTTTCAAATGACATGCTTTTCCGTCCAATATATCTATCTATGTATTCTTAATAATCATTGCTTGGTCGAATCTGATTTGTATTAATTTATAATTTGTTTAATATTTTTATTGGATTATAAGTACCTAACAAAATAATTCATCATTCGAAAATCATTCCTTAAGCATTGCAATAATACCATAGATATAGGTGCATTAATATAGTACCTACCTACAAATACGGGTAATGGAAGGATTGGTGGGGTCAAACGTTTTAAAAAATGGTTTCAATACACATTTTCATATATCTACCTGTACAATATTACCTAATACACAATTAGCAGTATCAATTGCTATCCTACCTACTAGGTATCTACTAAACCTAACTTTTACTATACGACTGTTTATGCTGTAGGTTTATTTAGGTATAGGTACGTAGATTACCTATTGTGTATGATAATGCATATGAAATGATCTTAAGTTAATTAAAAATATTGAATCAACCATAAATATAAAAAAGTTTAAATTGAAAGAACGAAGATAAGAAATACGGTCACAGGATTTTGGATTGGATCGCTAATAACCGCAGCAGTTGATTCGACCTTAAAAAACAAAAATATTCCCTATTGATTGAATGCAACTAAACTAAGATTGAACAAACGAATTTTCTTAACGAAGAACTTACGAATCAAGTGAAGTGGATAAAATTTTTTTCAAAAAGTTAAGAAAATATTTTTATGGGACCAACCTCAGTGACCTGAAAATTTGACGTTCCGTTTTCTTTTCCCGGCCTTTGGGACATTGATGATATTTTCTTGAGATTGTAATTGTCAAGTGATTCTGTGGGCGGTTGTGTTATTTTGTGATCGAGGGGGGTTGGCGAGGATGAAAGGGGGGTGATTGCGGGTGTATGAGGAAAAGAGTGAAGTGGCGGTAGCGCGGTGCCGGTGACGGTAGTAGTTACGACGAAAAACGACGACAGAACGCGACGTCCTCACAATATCCAAACGTTCGCATACACATCGACATAGAATATGTCCCTCCCATAGTTATGCGCGCGCACCGGACAACAGGACATTGGTGACACCTACCTGTGTGTCGCACTCGTATCTTCTCACTCGCACCACACGCACTCTCTTTGTCACACACATCCCCACCATTTACGCTAGCAGAAGTACAACCCGAATAGAATATTGTGACCGTCCGTATATGTTTGTGTGAATGTGTGTTGTGTCCTCCTCTTATTTTGTATGTGTCTGTGTGTTGCAGCACTGGACAAGCTCGGCTCACGTCACCTGTTCACAAACAGTCAGCCGGAGCCCGTGCAACCGAACGCCGCGTTCGACATCGCAAGTCTCGTGCTTTATGGGTGTCAAGCGCTCCCCATTCGCTTGAAGATCCTGCTGGATCGTTTGTTCTCAGTACTTCATACCGACCAAGTGACGCAAGTCTTACACGGTTTTGGATGGACCCACGAAGATTACGCTAGAGGCTACATTCTTCAGGTTCGTGGTGTTTTGTTCTTGTTGATTATTTATTTGTATTATTTGGTGTTTTGTCGTTACGATCGCGGAAAATTAGCAACTTGTGTGTGTTCTACGGATTTTTTTTTTTTTTGTTCAAACTGTGCAATTTTAATTTTTTGTGTTTATATTATCCTGAACAAAGTCATTTTTTGACATTATGTGAAAATATCAACGAATGTTCATAACAGTTTTTCTTATCTACAACTAGGTTTGTTTGTTTTTCTTAATTTTATTTATTAGTCGCATGAATTTCATTAATTCTCTTACCTATTATTAATTCTTCTAAAAGGACCAAAAAATAACCCTAATTTTTTAATTTATACCTAGTAAACTAAGTATTTACGTAGATAACCCAAAAAACTTTTTTAAAGTTTGCTTTTGTTAATCCAAATATGAGCTACAAACTTTTCTTAACACTTTTACTTTTAAATGTTTACAAGTGACATATAGATAGTAATACAGTTGGCTTATTAAAATACACCAAATTATGAAAAAGTTTTGTTTATATCTAGATACAAATTATGCAAGGACAGAATTATTATGATTAGTTGATCTTAGTTTTTTTTTATGCATCTATTAGAATCTGTTGATAAAATAAATTAAATATTATCTACTTATCTACCCACTTTAAATATTAAAGCTCTATTTAAAATTAATTTCTTAAAATAATTTTAAACTATCAAGTAAGTAGATAGTTACCAAAAATTTGTTATACCTTTAAATCTTATTTTGAAAAAATTTAATGTAAACAGGGAAAAATTATTCAAGCAACATATATTAAAACAAAATATCTTTAGTGAATAGTGAATAAATACATTTTTTGTTTTAACAAAAAAATTTACATGCTTAACGAGGTAATTTTCGAGCTATAAAGGATATCCTTTTATTTTTGAATTAAATACAACGAAGTGTTTGGAAGGAAGCAATTAGGTATTTCAAACAAAAAACAAATGTCACCCCCATACTATAAAATCTATAATATTTAAATATTATCTTAAAGAGCCAAAGAATCTGTACAAAAATTCCTTGAAACATTAAACATTGATTAAATGTTAGTAAATAACTAAAAACAATAAATCGTTAGTAGGTATATACCTAGTAAAAATACAATGGAAAAATGTTAAAAAATCAAAATTCTATCGGTAAATAAACGTCATTTAAATCAACGTGAACCAACGTAGAGCTTTCGCGGTTTCCGACTTGTTATGACTACAGCCATCTATGCGACACCTGACGAACTACTTTTCCCACAATATCATACAGTTCGAAAGAGAAATTTTGTATTATTCCTATTTTTTTGAGGCTTTATTTTATTTATTTGGTTAACTTATTTTTTTAATTGATAATTTATTTATTTGACCAAACAAATTTAAGAAATAAATATCCCTAACTTAATTATAACTCTTCTAATAAGGCAATATTTTTTGGGCTCTTCTAAAATTAATCAAGTCAAGTACACTTATTGTTAATCCTTTATTACTGTGCGCCTAATCTTTTTCATTTGTTCATCCCGTAATTTATAGTTACCTTTTTTATATCTTAGACATTAAATTACGTAGATTTTATCCCGTTGAAAATAACACAAATAAAAAAAAACGGAAATAATCCAATCCTCTAATTAATTTCGAAAATAAAATACATGGCTAAATCTTCTTTTTTTAATAACTCCATTTTTCACGTGACCTTAATTTGCATTACAATATAATCATAATTAATAAATAAAAGAGCCGCAAAGCTTTGTTTTCATTATAAAGATATGTTCTTTAATAGTAATTTAGCTATGAGATTAACATCCAACGATTTTTTTTTTGTTTATTTTTTTTTACAAAATTTAATTGTCATCTTAATTTTGGATTAAGCACCGTTAGTTTCGTCATTAAATTGACGTATATCTTTGGTGCATAGCATGAAAATTAAACGATGAGCGCACATCATTTTTCTACCATCTTTTTTGTTCAATAATAAGCAAACAAGAGAGAAGATTTTTTTTGTATTCAAATGAAACACAATCACGATAATAATAATAATTGTTCTGATAATTTAATTCATTAGTTAAAACAAGCTACATATTCATCTATAATTAAGAGTAATTATAAATTACGGCGAGACTCTTTTATTATTATTATCTCTATTTGATTTCTATCCACAGTGAATAGATTGCTTTTTTTATGATTTTCTACTTAAAAGAAATTAAAAAAAAAACTGATAGACGTCATGTACAATATGTGAAATAACAGTTTTTTTGATATTAAAAATCACATCTGTTTGATTTCATTATTAACGCAAAAATCATTTTTATAATTGAAATAATAAAGAAGACCCCCCAAGTTCCAATTTTCACGTTGGATGACTTGAATATTTTTCTTAACCATATATTTTATTTTAAAACAAGGACATTGAAAAAGATCGTTTTTTTGAAATATTATAATACTTGACTGAAAATTTCTAAGAACCACATCAAACCATATTCATTTCTATTCAGTATATAAAGGTGAATGAAATATTTAATTCATATTTTCATTATTTTTATAAAATCGATTTGTTAATATTTTAAAAGAGAAATGAACACGAAATATATTATATTTTATAGGTGAATATATCTCTACTAGTCCATAATATATTAATAGATATCTGTTTCCAAAAATAAGTTCTGGTTGTCGTTTAATTAGAAATTTGTAAAAGTGGAGCTTAGCCATGAGAATAATAAACAATGTAATAATTAAACGTGGCGGTTGTATTTAACGAAATTTTTAATTAGTTAGGTATTCATTAAAAAAGTCATCTTCAAATATCTATCATCATCGTAAACAGTGAAATTTTTAATTATTATATTTGCATGAAACACTTCATTTTGTAATAATCCCTTGGATGTAGTAAATCAATTCCAAGACTAATAATTTTCGAAAATAAATTTTACGTATCGCGGCGCCACTATAAAAAAATAATTCGCACGACCGAAACATTTGCCAATGCGTGTCGTTGGCCATTTTCTCGATCTAAAACCGATATTTAAGATAATTATACAAAGGAGCGACCCTCGTTGTTTTAAATAAAATTCGAAAAGTATTTTCTAACATATAGGTGTATAACGGGGCCCTCAAAACCAGATGATTAGAGGGAAGAAGTGTATAAATTTGATACAGACATCCAAAAAAATGGAGTAAAAATGCACACAATTTAGGCTACTGTTTAATTTTGGCTCGACATGAAATGATGCTGATTGTAAAATTATACCTTTAGATATTTCCAATTTGAACTGCAGATATCTGCACAAGGAGATAATATTATTTAAATTGTCGAACAAAAACTGAATTTTTCAAATTTAATTCGAGTCACAAATAGGCCATATGCCGATACACTATATATCTATATAGGTATACCTTTGTAGCTAGTAATTAAAGTGAATCGTTAGTTTTTGGCAATAAATTAAAATGTTCGTTCAGGGGAGGCGTATAGAATGTGTGCAGTGCACAGACAAAATGATACACGGTTTTTCCAAGAAGTCCGCGACGAAGTGAAGACGAGCCGACCGTTTAGTCATAAAAATTCAGGTGACACGCTCGTAAAATCCCGAAATTATAAATGTGACATGTTTTTTATTATTTACGATTATGAAATTGGTTTTATTTCGAAAAGTGCCGGGCTCACAATAGACATTTAATGAATTGGAACGCGTCGTTTGAAATTTACGAAATATCAAAGGTTCCAAAACATTTAATTGATTTCACAAATAAAGGAAAAAATACATTAATCTGGTATAGGTGGAGGTTCCCAGCTTTGTTTTAGCAAGGTTGTTCTTGACAATCTTTATTCGCGTCTTTATAGTTTTCATTTTGCTAACTCTGTTAAATGATTTTGCGTGTCTAGATGTTGAGACGGATCAAATGTTCAATTGCAAATTACAATTTACATCATGTTTTCAGTTTATAACGAGCAGTATTAATCTATAGTTGCGGGCATTAAATTATAAATGTTATATTCACTTCACAATTAATTATGAAAAGAAAATATTTTTAACAGATTTCATTCGTAAAAATAAACTAGTTTAAATAAAAACTTAAAATATCAATAACTATTATTTAGAAAAGTTGTATAATTCATTGTTTCCTTATAGTAGGTACCTATCTACTCATTACTTATATAGAGAATCAAAATAGCTCTTATTGTTAGCTTCTTTCCAGTATCATAGTTAAAATTAAATTACTGTAACTGTTATTGTATTGTACTCTCTTAACAAAAATCAGTGAATATTTTACTAGTTGCTTAAATAAAGCTGCAGTATTCACTTATTCATCAATATTTTTCACAACAAATTACTTATCTAGGTATAGTAAAATTTTAGGAGTACTAAATAATATTGAAAAATCACTGATTCATGTTTTGTGAGTATAGTATTTACAGCTTCCTTTTATTTTACTAAATAAATTAAACAGATTTTTACATTTTTACCGAGGACATAATTTGGTTGGAAACATGAGTTGAAAATTTCAAAAAAGATCGACCCAGTGATTTGTGCCGAGAGGTATTCCCGGACTAGTGGCATATTGGTGATATCTTTCACCCTTTTTTGTTGTAAAAAAGTATTGTTTACTAAAATTATATAATATTTATATAAACCTCAATATTAATATGAAGAGCTCGCTGTGACGTGCCAAAATTTTTTGGTTTAATATAAGTATACCATCAATTTTTGGACAACATAAGAAAAAAAATAAATAAATTGTTTTTTTTAAACACTAATATCTACCTAAGATATCAATAAAGAAATTATACAGCTGATGAGTCTACCGTTTTAAGGCATCTGCGACTATGCTTAATTTCCTAATCGTTAGGTAGGTAGGTAGTAGTTACTTACTTAAAGAGGTTCGATACCAAATTTTTCAAATATATTAATACAGCTTTGAAAGTTTACCACCGAAAAATGAATAGCTAAATAAAATGCTTATTGTCAAAATATACAGGCTAGCTGGTTGACCGTATCGTTTTAAAAAGTAATGAATTTATTCTTGAATGTTATTGATTTTTAAGCAATTGATAGTTTAAAGCTAAAGTTAAAATATGTTGCATTAAACTTGGTTATGCGTGTATCTATAACTCCCAATATTAAAAATATTGCTTGCTTGTGATAAATATTTTTATCGATGGTATATTTTATAAAAAGAAATTTGGTCCCAAAAGTCATTAGGAGTAGGTCAACTATATACAGGATCATGTACTTTATTTAAGTATGTACTTTATAGTAAGTATCGCAAAATGATCGAATAATGCTATAGGCTTAACATTACCTAATAGTAAATACTACATACGCAAGTGTGCATATAGGTAGCTATAGACTATAGAGTATTATAGACATATATCTACACTGAAGCAATCGATGCTTAAATTTTTGTTTAGTTAAAGTTGACATAAAATTATATTTTCGGTACAAAATGAAAAATACTTTGTTTATGAAAAAACTCAACGGACGATTTATCTTTTTCGACAAAACGATTTTTAAACGCTTTCCATTTTTGAATCCATAAATACCAAAAGAAAAATAAATATTACACGTCGTAAATTTTAATTTTATTAATATACCTACTTCAATAATATCTTGCATTAGGAATATTTTTTGGAAATATGTCGTAGTAGATATCAATAGATTTCTCAGAAATTAAATAGAATTTTTGAAAAAAAATTCTTTTGTAATTATTAAGAATATTAACAACACAAAATCAGTGGTTTGTGTCACTTGATGGTCCATTCGTTCGATAATTTGAATATTTTAGCTTTGCCGCCCATGTCTGAAGTGGTTTCAGAATAAACGCTAGCGGGGGTGAAACATTTCCATATATAAATATAATGAACCACGCGCGTGAACCAAACGATCCAATTAAAAAATATTTAAGGAAATTTTAAGCGTAAGAGGACAAAAAGATAAAGAAAATTGACCGAGTAGCCCAGAGAGGCAATGTGTTTAAATTTGTGTTTATTTTATTTATGAAAATGAGGTAATTAAAATAATTTCAATTAAAGAGTAGATATAACGGAATGAATTTATGATCGAAAATAATTTTCAATTAAATGAAACCACAATTTGGAAATATGTCTACAATTTAATATTCAACAGTTTATCACTTTTTATGATCGATAAGTTGGTGATATTTTTTTCAAATGAAATATCTATAACAAAGACTTTCTCTTGGCTCAAAAAATTCTTTCACGTTTAATCTTGAAAATCTCGACCCCAATTATGATTAATTTTGTGTTTATACTTAAATTATATAGAAAAATAAATGACAAAGTTATGTCGTGCAGTTTTGCATAAATATAGACGTGTTTTGAAATCAAAAGTCCTTCGGCAAATGGACGTCCCCTTATGTGTATAAATTTCTCATCAGTCATCATAATCATCATTATTTGATAGAGTGATCCCGTTTATCCCCCACCCTCATAATCTCGAGAGACAATTCAGCCGAAAAGGAACTTTTTGGGACTTTAGAAAATTATTTTTGTCTCGAGATCCAACCTTTATTTTGTCGTTGAATTTTTTATTAAAAAAATATTTTATATATGCGCGCATCTGTGGTCATTTTAAAAATTAGTCAAGTAATTTATTAAACAATTTTCTGGCCTATAATCTTATAAATTCAACAATTTATCCGCTGGACATGATAATTTATTTAATAACGAAATTGATGGTAGAATACATTTTTCCACTCTCTTTTTCGACGCAATAGATATAACAATTCATTTTAGGTATCTAAAAGAATTTATTTAAATATAAATATTTTTGGATGTTAAATGCATTTCAGCTAACTGAAAGTGCAGCATTTCAAACACTCAATCGCGTATGTAGCTACAAAATTAAATCTAATGTTCGAACCCGAGTAATTGAGAGGAGGAAAACATTTTTTTAAATCAATATCGAGAGCAGTGATGTGTTCTGGTTAGCATCTTAACTGGAATGTATAAATAAACTAAACGAGAATAAGTGACTTTTCTTCTTTATGTTGCAACATGCCGTAGAACTAGGAGAGAAATCGAGAAATAAAACTTTGAGTAAATCATCATCTATGAAGAACGAGCGGCTATAAAATTTCGCGGTCTAACATTTTAACCATCGATTAGCATACATCTAAAAATTATATAGTTATCTACAAATAAACAAATACTCCAATCTTGCAAAATAATTTCAACCTTCTATGTAAGTTTCCTCGAAAATTTCCTTTCCTAAACGAAATATCAGAAATCAACCCTTATCATATTTAATGTAGTCCGATATCCTTTTACTCTAATGGTTGATTCAATTAGAACGTCGGCCACGATTCGTTTCCTATATACGCGTATCCTCATTTCTACTTCACCATTCTTCCTATGGCTCATATCAAGAGGATATAGCAAGACCCCGCTCTTGCATTCCCTCGCCATATGATCCCGCAGGCTAAAAGGGTTATTCGAAACGTACAGACTCGGACGAAAACATCACGATCAGAGACTAACTATATTTGATATATCTGCAGATAAATATTTTCACAAATAATGTAAAAGAAAATAAGAGGAAAAATCAACTCTCAGATAAAATATTTTATAATGAAATTTAAAAAAATTTACATTTGCTTATAACGATTTAGAACTTAAGTTTAATCTTGTAATTTTATAATATTAAAGAAGTTTTAATATTTAAAATTATTCATTCATATTTTTTGTTTATAGGAGGCTCAAGGCGGCGCCCTGGATCGATGGAGTATTTGCAGTCCTGAAGAGGAGCCGTTAGTTTTGCAACAGTTCTTACGTTTCGGCGAAACGAGAGCTATTACACAACAGTTGCTGCTTGCGCAGCAGGCGGCTGCCTTGGCTCAGGAACAACGACAAGGAGGGCCTGCAGGAGCCGCCAGCGTAGGCGGTGTATCCCACGCTTCATTACGTGCACACTCATCGTCGTTACGATCATTAGAACGATTTGAGGAATCGAAAAAACGTCTCCTTCAATCACTCTCGTCTAAACCCTCATCTACATCACTAACGTCAACATCGTCGTCGTCATCATCGAGAATACCATCTTCTCTACAGACTATGTCACCAAGTCGTCGACCATCACCACCAACAGCATTAACGCCGCATCACTTACACTTAGGCATTCATCATTCCCGAATACCACATCCACCTTCAATGTCTCCCCATCAAAAACACGCACCTTTAAACTTCCTTAAACTACCCACCTCAAATGGTCCCGTTTCTACTTCATCTCCTCCAAGCAGCATCAGTAATAGTCCTATCAGTGTATCTCCACTAAACCGACTCCAAAACATGCAGCCGTTTGATTTTCGTAAACTTGGTGCTGGACTTGCAAATTTTCCTACTTCAAATGTCAGTTCTGACATGCACCATCAACGACGTCGTCACTCCGAAGCAGAGCATGGTTCAGCTGGTCTTAATCTTTCAATGTCCAGTCATTTACCGTTTAACTTACCTCCGCCACCACCCCCACCATCCACTGTCGCCATGTCAATGGCAAGTAGTTTAAGCCATTCGGCAGCAGCGATGGCTGCAGCAGCCGCAGTTTCTGGTAATCCATTAGCTGCAGCGACTCTTGTTGCATCTTCATTTCCTGGCTTGCTTCCATCAACCGGGAAAAAATCACCGTCAGCAGCTGAATTTTTAAGTGGTGGTGGAAATAGTGATTTTGGTTCAGAGGAGGATGATGATGAAGATGAAAATTCTCAAAGCGCTTTAAATTTAAGTAAAGACGCGATGAAAGCTCCAAGCAAACAGCATAAAAGTGGCCACATCCGAAAAGCAAACACACCTACAAAGCGTCACTGGGGTTCAGCTGGACTTCCACTCAACTTGGGTACTCAGTTCATCAACCCAGCGACCGGAAAGAAACGTGTTCAGTGCAATGTTTGTTTAAAGACATTTTGTGACAAAGGTGCGTTGAAAATTCATTTTTCCGCGGTACATTTACGAGAAATGCATAAATGCACAGTGGAAGGTTGCAACATGATGTTTAGCTCACGACGATCTCGTAACAGGCATAGCGCCAATCCTAATCCTAAACTACATTCACCTCATTTACGTAGAAAAATTTCTCCGCATGATGGACGCAGTGCTCAATCACATCCAATCATTCTTCCACCACAATCTGGTTTAATTCCAGCTGGAGCCCTCAACCCATTAAATCCATTTAGTCCATTTCCTTTATTAACTCCACCACCCGATATTCGGCATCATTCTTCAGCACTGGCAGCGATGGATTTCAAACATAATTTAGATTTGAGTTTGCAACACCGTTATGAGGAAGCAAGGAAAGAATATAATACAGCGTCGTCGGAAGATGGTACGGCTGCTCCAACTACGACCAGTAGCAATCAAGAAGATGATGATTTTGATGATGATGATGGTATTGTGGTGGTTGGTGGCGATGACGACGATGAACCAGAACCAGAGTTAGAACGTGATGAGAAATCGGTACAAAAAACCAATGAAGTAAATGGTGATATTTCCGACCAACCGGAAGATTTCAGTATGCCATCAAAACGATCTAGAGTTAGTACGGGTGGTGAAGGAGATGAAGAAATTACTAGTAATGTTGATAGTAACGATGACTCTCTAAGTGTTGTTGACACGCATAGTTTAAAAGATGACGCGTCTCACTTAGTAATTAACAAACGTAAACGTAAAAGTCAAAATCCCACACGGTGTGCAGTTCCTGTTGTGATGGAGGAAGACGGACTTAGCGACGGCGATTCCTCTAACGAACAACCATTGTATCCTGAGCTTCCCTCTGAACAACAAGAACCTGAAGAGTTGACTGTCAAGAAAGACAGCGAAATGAAAACGATCAAAACTGAAAGCAACGTCGAACGAATGGACTATGACGACGAAAAAGGTGTGAAAATCAAGAAAGAATCGGAACAAATTGATGAAGAAAATCGTGATAAAGCAAGCAGTCCTGATGTAAATGCGAACGAAAAATCCGCCGATGCTAATATTGTCGATATTAAAAAAAGTTTAGCTCCTTTGTTTTCGATTGATAAATTAAAAAAAGAAAAACTAGAAAAAACTATTAATAGTGATGAGTTTGAACGTAAAGAGGCGAAAATTGAAAAAGTGACTCTAGAAACACAACGACCACCGAGTTCGGTCGGTAGTAATAAAAGTGAGGAGTCGTTAGATTCGTCAAACGCGTTACGACATCTCGAAAGTTTATCGCACGGTCATTTCGGTGATTTAATGTCGCGCGGTGGTTTAAATCTTAGCTTAGGTTCAACACCACCCCAATTTCCACCGTTGGGGTTTATGATGGGTGGCGAACCACCGAGTCCTACACGATCTCACACTTCCTCAGTCGGTGGCGGCAGTTCGAATGGACGGGATTCGCCCTCGGACGACAATAGCGAAAACCAAATTTACGGACATTTCGACAATGGTACATTCATCAGTACAATGGATGTGCCGATTGACAAAGACAATCCGCGCAAATGCACAGCCTGTGGTAAGATATTTCAAAATCATTTCGGTGTAAAAACTCATTATCAAAACGTTCATTTGAAACTGATGCATAAATGTAACGTAGATGGATGCAATGCGGCGTTTCCATCGAAGCGCAGTCGTGACAGACACAGCGCAAACCTAAATCTTCATCGAAAGCTGTTGTCAACATCGTCGTCGGACAAACCAGGTGCAAGTTTATTCATGGACAAATCGCCGTTCGCTACACTCGCCTCAAATCCGGCCCTGCACAGTGAATTTCTCGCCCGTCTCTACGCGGACACGCAAGGTCTGCCCTTAAATTTAGATACGACACCATTTAAAGGTCACCCTTTGCCACCGCCGCCCGCTAGTCTTGCCGAGCACATGTTCTTGAACGGAGATCGCGTTCCACCGCCACCGTTGCTCCTGCCGCCGCTAGGTAGCCTCGCTGCTTTTCCTGGCTTGAACACTTTCGCCAACCATCTCGGCTTTGCACCTACCTTAAACGGAAACTTCTTCGCCTCCCGCAAAGATCGTTCCTCCGGATCCGTATCACCAATGTCTGCCGCAACACCACCACCCACATCACCCATCCCGTCAGGCCTTGTACACTGTGTCGAAGAAGATTTGCCGGCCCTGGATCGGGACGGCCTCATCCCTTGTCGTTTATGTCGAAAAACATTTCGAGAACCACTCTCATTCAAAGAACACTGCGAAAAAACGCATCTGTCCGAAATGCACAAATGTCCAATATCGGGATGCAATAAGGTTTTCATTTCGAGAACGCGAAGAAATTTACATGCAGAAAATGAAATGGCGCATACGAATAATCATAATTCCGGACGACGGCGAGGTTCCGATGCGACAGCATCGTGACCCCGAGTGGGACCATATTTTCTCGCTAGACCTACAGTACCTTTATGGTGGTGAAACGAAAACGAACTCTATTGAAACAATAATCCCACCCTCTAGTGTTTTTCTCTTTTAAATTTTATTTGTAAAAATAATTAATGTATAAAGTTAGTATCATTTTATGTGTTAAAGCATTTATGAAACTCGAAAAATAATTTCTTTTGTAAATGTCTCACAAAAAAGCCAGTCTTGCAAAATACTCATTTTAACTAAATTAAATCATGTACATATATTCTCAATGTGTATAAATTTAAAATGGATTTAACTAAAAAAATTATTTAGAAAATTTTCAAAAATGTTTAATCATTAATATCTAAGGAAATTAAAAAATTACTGAAAAATCCTGAAAAATTGATAGTTTTCAAAACACTTTCGTTGAGAACTTTCGATTTTATGATTTAATAGCTATTATTTATAAGCCGGCCAATGCCCCCCAGTGATAATTTAAATTACTTAATTAATTATTATATATATAAAAATGAAAATGTATTTAGATGTGCAATAACGCTATTTATGAATAGTGTGTAAATAATTGAATAAAAAATTTAAATAATTAAAAAAAAAAAAAACTCATAAAAGCTCTTTTGTTGCTCACAAGATAAAATACTTATTTCAAAAAATGCAACATTTTTGTGAAAGACGGCTAATTGTTTTTTAATGTATAAATGTTGTACAGATTTAAAATAAATATATAAATTAATAAACAAGTAATGTAAGAACTCAAATTAAGAAAATGATTACAAAATTAGTTTACAAAAATTCATACCTATTTCAATTTATGAGAAAAAATTTTTTGAATAAACTCTATCAAGTATACGAATCGTACGTAATATGTAAATTATTCAATTTTTTCAAAAAATTATTAATATAATGTATACTTAAATTTTAAAGTCACAACTTACAAAATTGAAATTTTACTCTTATACGTCTATGTTCTCCATTTTTAAGGAAAATTCTGTGAATTTTTTCATTCATTTTATCAATGTAGGCTTGAAACATATTTAAGAAAAAAAATTGAGAGAAAAATCAATTTCTCTAAGTTTACATTGACTGAAAATTATTATTGCAATGTATTGCGCATACGACAAATAAAAACGTAATTGCTGTCTTAAAAAATTTTTTAAAAGTTTTCATTGAAGTAACCTGTATCTTATCCCTTTATCATCCCATTTTTTTCAGATAATTTCAAATTTTTTTAAAAATTTAAACGAGGAAGTCATCAATTGTCACACATTACAGGGGGGCTTATGACTTGATAATAATATTATTATATGAATTCGATAATTTTTATGAATCATAAATATATTCACCAATATGAAGCAGCTCTGGAACTGGTTTTTAAACGATTATCGAAAGTCTTCAAATCTTTCAAGGTCTTTTTAACCAATATGAATTTTTACATGAGAATATTTAAAAGAAGCCTTTATGTTTATCTATTCATTAAATCGCAGATTTGATACATTATAGTTACTTCTGTCACTATTAGGTAAATAAAATTATGAAATATATTCATATGTAGTTACTTATTTAAATTATAGTTTTTATATTTTAAAACCCTTTATTTTATTTGGAATTGTTTAACTAATTTAAGTTTTTGGTCATTTTAAAGAAGAATGAGATGGTAATTTTAATTATGTTCGTCATATAGAAGATAAAACCACACTTTATAATTACTCATTTTCAAAGTGAATGATTATCATGTAAAGTGTTTGTTGGTCACCTCATGCATCCACTAATGTTAAACTTCATATTAAACTATTATAATGCTGTGAAAGAAAATAACACTATTTACTAATAATTATTCTCTATTAGTTTTAACATTTTGTAAAAAGAAAATATTAACAAATTCCTATCTACTCTTGAAGTAACTATCGTTAATTTTTCAATTAGTTTTTCCTCAATTTTAACTTTTTTTTTTTGGTAGGTAGGTACACCTATTATAAAATAAATACAGTACGGTACTATAAGGTATATTACTATTTCTTACTTAAAATTTAATTCCTACTTGCTATTTCTTCTTTTAAAAAAAACATATATTCAGGGTCGTGGAGATAAAATCCGGGCCTGGAGGATAAATTCATCTGTCTCTTCTTCACTCTTCTGTTTTTTCTTTGTTTTTACAAAGTAATAGTCACTTGTCCTCCAAATGAATTTTTGGTACCTATTATCGAATTAAAGAAAATATTTTTCTCCGAAATTAGCGGGCTTCCTAAAAACTACAATCCCGGAGAAATAAGCCACGATCTCTCTCCTTCATCGCGGGTGGGTAGGTAAAAAATGATTGGCAACATTATGCCTTTCTTGGTACAGTTTGATATGCATTGCATTTGATTGAATTTAAATATTGATATCTTTAAGCTTTACAATCTCCTAATTTTGAAATTATTCAATCAATAAAATAATTAAAGAAGTGCATAGATTCTTATTAATGTATAACCATAACCTTTTTAACTCCAATTCTATTATAATTATTATTATCGCCTCACAGTGACATACAGTGCCATATCTAAAGTTAAAACATATGAAAGGCTCATCTAGATAAAAACCAGTAGGTACCTTTAAGTTTAAGTAAGAGAGCTTTTATTCTTCTTACGAAAAATTAGCGCTTCATATGCCTATAACATAAGAGAAAATTTGCAGTTCGTACTGCTTTAAGAACATATATCGATATTTTGAAAAATATTTCTTTTGTAAAATGTGAAATACAGGAAAGCACAATTAAATGAACTTCAGATAATATTTATATGTAATATGTATTTTATCTTTAATCGTTTTATATCGTTCTTTGTTTACCAAACCTCGAGCATTACCTACCAGAGAACTTTATACAATTGTCAATTGTCTTGTTTCGAAAATAAAAAAGGCAAAGAATGACCAATCTTAGTAGTAAGATACCTATATGAACTATTTAGGTAGGTACTTATAATAATCTAAAAAACTAAAAATTGAACCATAAATTCAAGCATGCATAATTCATTAATTATTTTATGTATTTATACCAATCTAAATTTTAATAACTAAAACACTTGCAAACCTTCCGGTAAATGCCTATACTCATTAATTTATTTGTCCTTTATATTTATTGTACCTAAAAAGCAAACTATCGTAGAAACCAAAAAAAAAACAATCAATGGACATAATTCAATATTTTTTTCTGATATTAAAACTAAAAATGCGAGAAAGTACAGATATCATAGTCTCTAATTTAGATTTTATTGTTACAATAAGAGTTTCTATTACACGCAGGTCATATTTTTACAATACTAATTGGCTATCAATTAATAAGCTCGCAACTATAAAATACTGTAATTAAATTAGGCTCTTCTAAATGATTTATTACTGGAAATAGATAATAATTAAAGCAAGTAAAGCTTTGATGTATTTATTCTATAAATATATATAGAAATTTTTAAAAATCAAACCCTTTTTACCCTTTATTTTTCTCATAATTAGTACTCTAGTTTAAATTTTAAATTACGAAAAGTGGTAATGGTCCCTTTTTATAAAAGCATCAACATAATATTTATAATTTGAAATATTATATAGACTTAAGTTTCGACCGAAATTATTCAACGAAAGAAAATATAAATACCAAATGAAAGAGGGTAAATGTCATTTATAAATACGAAATTAATAGATCGGGCGTGGTCACTACCATTATTTTAAAAGTTTGGAAAAAAATTCAAATTTAAAAAACAAAAACGATCCCATTATGTCTACGAAATGAAACGCAATCTTGAACCCTTGATAATTATAAATCTGTGTGATTGCAGGCTGGTTATTTTTTCATTCCTCTTTCGAATTGGAGCAGATACCAATGTGGGTAAATTAAATGAAGCCAAAAAGAATACAGAACTACAAATTAGGTTGATAAATGCTCAATTTCTTTCAAAAAACACTCCCGATGAAAACGCACGCTATTCGCAAGAAATTTTTGACAAATAGCTTTCAAGGAAAATTAGTCGTCTGATAAACAAAGCAAATTCACAAAAATTTCCCTTTCACATGAGGACTCTTCGTGCAGACAAGCGACGAGTCTCATACAAACATCGTCCTCCTCGTTAAACGTGGGAATTGCATGTTTCTTTGAGATAAACGTAAAGAAGCAGCTCCGAGAAGACACCGTCGTCCATTTCTTTCGTATCATTTCATATTCGATACGTAAACGTCTTTTTTTTTAAATTCCTTTTCGCTGATCGTCCAAGGCCCGTACAGTACGCTGAGAAATGACGAGACAGCATCAACTCTTTCATTTTCAAGCCCCTGTCTTAATTATAATCTTTACAAACGAACTGAACTAAAGAAACGCTAAGGGGGCGGCTTACAAAAATTGTAACTACAAAATCTTCGATTTTCACACGCATTGATTTTTTTATCATTTTTTCAGTGCGGCGCTGTTTTTTTTTTTAAACTACACCAAATTTTACATTTTTAATTCAAAACTTTTAAAATCCCTCGGGCTGCTCAGCCACAATTATTCACAAGTCTTCGGGTGGTGAGGACCGTTAAAAGGGTTCAAACCCAAACATACATTACATTCAAATTAGATACATTTCAATTTCAGCATGCATAAAATTGCATAGGACATGCACCTAATTTTGCAACGGGATTACTAACTGCAGCTACGCTCCCTAAATATTCCGTTTATAATTTTCGGTGTAACTTAAGCTGCTTCATCATTATTATAAACAGAGAAAAAGAAATTATAAATAAATATGTTATCATCTTGGGTTTTGGCTTCAGGTGAATTAGACTTAAAGTTGCATGTTATATCTCATCTAACATCTGCACAAATGTAGGATGGGCATTTTTGGCTGTTTTTTGATTACAGCCGATCGTTATATCAAACTGAAAACAACGAAATATGCCTTTTAGTGGGTTGGTAATTCAAACCCCAATTACCTTTGCATAATATGGACAACAGATTTCAATAATTTTAATCAAATTCAACGATTTTAATTTTACATTTTTCTTCCAAACTATAAATTTTGTATTTTATGTTATTACACACTATTAAATAACAGTCAAGTACTATTTAATTACTTGCATTTCAATTTAAATAGATACTGAATTTATAAATAGCACCGAAGAGAATAATGTAAGCACATAATTGAGGTAGGAGTTGAAAAACGAACGACTTGAAGTCGTATGTGTAATGAGATATGTCGGAGATTTTTATTACAAACAAGAATTCGATTTTAGAAACTGAAAGCCTAAAGAAAATGTTGCGTTGTAAATACGATATCTCTTTAGCTTTTCTTTAGCAATCGTTTAAATATTGAAATTAACATTTTGTTACTTATAGGTGCAAATAGGGATGAAGTTGTTAGGTAAATAATTTTATTCGCATAATTAATTTTAAAAATTGTAAATGCATATGGTTAAAAGAAGAGAAAAATAATGATTTGAATAAGTATTCATTATTTTAACTACTTATATAGTTATATAATATGTATATTGTAACGAAATTAAAGATTTCGTTTACTTTAAGACAAAAATTAAATAAAATCTATTTAGTTTTTGAGCAATAATAATTATTTTCTTTTAATTTAGTTGTTATTGTATCTTTTGTCGTGAATTTGTAAGGTGGGATTCATTCGACAAGGAGGTAGGCTCAAAGATTTTTTTTTGTTAATTATTGTTATTTGAGGGATATGAAAAAAGCTACAATAAATTAATAAGTTTTAATAGTGATGATAATTTCATTTAATAATCCATTTTGCATCTTTTTGTTTGTTACAATTTGTTTTGACCAGATTTAAGAATTTATAAGGATTATGTTGTGAATTAGGCGGTTATAATATATAGTTAGAATTCAATGGTTCTCAAGTCTCAACCTTTAAGAAGTCACGGTGCACTTTTGATAATGAGAAAAAGTGGCGGTGCACCAGAATTAAAATATCAAAAAACATATGGACATAATTTCTATTACATATTTGAGAAAAAAAAATTCAAATAAATAAACAAATACAAAATTTCATCTATTTGTAACCGACCTCAAAAAAAAGAGGAGGGTCTCAATTTGACTATATTTTTTTTTGTTTGTTACCTCAGAACTTTCGACTGAGTGCACCGATTTTTATGATTCTTTTTTATTGAAAAGCTGGTGCTTCCCGTGTGGTTTCCATTTGAATATGAAGGTATCGTTTACTTCTAAGGGGTTGAAAACTAAAGGATGAAACATTAACTTCTTATTGTATGGCTCGATTTTGATAATTCTTTTTTTTTTTGGTAGAAAATAATTTTAAATTAATCTCATTTCCATTTTTATAAAAAAACTCTACTCATAAGGGGTTAAAAATTAGGCATGAAATTATAAATTTTTCCTGGCTAACCCGATTTCAAAATTTTTTTCTATTACGTGCATCGTACCTTTAAAGTGTTCACATTTCAATTTGAAAAATCCACCCCTAAAGGATGAAATAGTGACGTTTAACTGAATCATCGAATTTTGATAATTTTTTTTTATTGGAAAGAGTATTCCTGTAAGTTTCTTTCATTACATTTAAAAGCAAAATATTTCAACCCTTAAGAGCAAAAAGGGATGAAATAGTAATTTTTAACATTTAACAACGCTGCCCTCATATGAGCAGCGCGTTTAATAGGTTTACCGATATTCAAAGAAATAAAATCAGTTATGAAACTTCAGATCACTAAAAATTTTTTAATTTTTACCAATTTTTTCGCGGTGCACTTGCAGTAAGCTCGCGGTGCACTGGTTGAGAACCACTGAGTTAGATAGTTAGGTACTTATTAGAGATTAAACGGATAGCAGTTGAGCTGGATACCGGATATTTGGCAAATCTTGTAACCGGATAGCCGGATATTCAGCGGTCGATTATCCGGTGAAACGTTAGAAGCTGAAATAGAAACTCGTTTTAACTCTATAAGTTTAGACTCAAACAACTTGATTGCAATTTAGCTTACCCCGAGACTCAAAACAAACTACTTGGGGTGCTTGATGCTGAAAGAGTGCGCCAGGAAATTCTATTGAAATATTTAAAAACGTCTTGTGAAGAGCGCTCCAGTAGCAGTTCATATTCATCGCCGACTAAAAAAAAGTAGAGGAGAAGAGATAGTCAGTTGTATGTTTGTATCTCACAAAACTCATGACACGTTTTGGGATTGCTTTGATTAGGTAGCAAATGAAAACAATACTAGCCAGGTTCAACGTGAAGAAAGAAATGCGACAGCATTTGAGCTTGGTTTTTATCTTAATTCGGTGCAAATCGATCGGAATTATAACCCTTATTCTTGGTGGGCAGCTAATGCTAAACAATACCTAAGAATTCAGAATTTACTGAACCATATTTTGCGTCATAAGCTACCTACAGTACGAAATCAGTACATGTTTTGTCAATAGGTATGCAGGTATACGTCATTATATGTCTTATAACAATACAATAATAAAAATTGTTAATGTTTACTTTGTTAGACATTTTTTACTGTACCTATTCCTAATAGTATAGAACTGTAGGATTATTTTGAACAGTAGTAATACTTAATTTTTGATTTAGGTAAAGTAAGAAAACCTTTTTTAAAAAACATTTAAAATTAACTTTACCTAAAGTTAGGGTATATTTTTTTCTGATTTTCTATAGATTCCTTAAATTCTTTAGTAGTCTAGTGCTCACGTTATTGCTAAATATAAAATTTGTGAAAAAATCTAACCCATAATTATGTTGACTTCTTTGAACATCTTTAGCTACATACTAATTAAGCAACATCATGTTATTTTAGAGGAAATTCCCAATTTGTGACTTAAGAGAGAACTCGAGTTATTGTCTGAAGATTTAAATTGGTGTAATGTCCTAGGATTTTCCGATGTTTACCAAATAGCTTATTAAAAACCTACGAAAAAATGTTGATATCTATACTTACTTTCCTTTGATTTGCACTCTTTCTAATCTCTGTAAGCGTCTTTGCCAAAGTCTCATCTTTAAATTTAATAAAGGGTCGAAACAGCTTCTACCTTTTTATATTTTGGCTTAACTTTTTGAAATTTGCAAATCTTCAATAAAAACATTTTAAAAAATAATGCAATAAAGAAAAAAAGAAAATTTCTTACAATTGTGATTAGAGATTTGTTATACTTGTCTTGATTTTCAAACTACTTGATCTAAATGTGACTTGAAATTAAATCTAACTCGACTCTAATATCGAGTGTAATTATCTAATATATTAATATTTAAATGTCAAATGAAGCCAAGTGTTGATTTCGCAAGGTATTTCATTTTTAAGTCAAAATGTTAAGCGTTAATTTATTTTTTTTAAAGTCCAGCTACTTGATTTGATGTATCCCCAACTGTGATGTGACTATTACTCGCAAGGTACCCATGTTATGGAATATACCTACTAACATTTTTGTCTATCTATACCTACTTGTAAAAATTGGTGTTTATGTTTACCACCACCTAAAAATATTTACCTACAGTAAATTTTTATTAATTTTTTTTTATTAAATCTAGTTTAGGTAAGTAGGTACTTAAAAGATATTAATTTTATAACAAATAAAAAATTTAGATAAATTTCGTTAAACCAGATTTTTAAAGAGTAGATACCTACCTAAATTGGATTGATGGTATGTTTTATTATCATTTCAATTTTTTTTTTCACGTGCAAAACACAAAGAAGCGTTATTGATTTATATTTCAATATCATTCAAGTAATATGAATACCAACATAAAATGTAGAAAGGTAAGTAATAAATCAGTTTACTTTATTTTCTAATAGGTACCTACATAGAATAGATTAAGGTATCGAAAATCTGAATTCTGTCACATTCAAACAAATGGCTGTTCAATATCGTAAAACAAAACTGATTTTACTTTAACACGAAAACTGATAATCTAGAAAACGTTTTTTTTAAGTTATTGTAAAAATTATTAATTTTTCCGTTTACTCTTTCCTATAGTCATAAAAAAATAGAAAATTCAGAATTTAATAAACATCTTGTTGTAAACACGCCCCTGAAACGCTGAGAACAGATCGCATGTTCTGTGTCTTGTTTTATTTTTTCTTAGTCACTCCGCATCAATTGTATAATGAGCGTATATGGAGTTTGTATTCGTACGAGTGCTCTACGCTAGTTGATTTACTTAAGGCCTTTAGAGCCTCTAGTAGTAACCTTGAAACCACTCGCTATCCCTTAAGCTCTGGAGCAACATTAATTACAGCGTTCGCCAATCAAGCAGCGACTATAACGCAATTGATAGCGATCATCTCAGACCCATATGCATCAAAGCCTGCAGTCATTTAAACAAAAACAAAAAAAAACGAAAAACGAAAAAATGCTCGTGCATCGAAAGTGAATGATTTTCACGCACATCTAAACCAAAAAGGTAGCAATGTCTGATGGTTAATTTCCATATTGTAAGTCCTCAAGGTGAATTACGGTAAAATTTACCGCCATATGCTAAATAATCGCAATTGATTCACAACCTATATAGGTGAGGTATCCACCATCCCTATTCATTTCGTTTTCCTAGAATTCTAGTAGGTATATATTTTTATGAGAAGTGTGATTTTTTCACAATCTATCGCTGATCTCTTTAATGACATATTCTGCGGCCCTCTTGATTACTTTTACGACATTCTTAACAGTAATTAAGGTTCCAGTTAATGAGCGGTGGAAGAGTAAAAGGTCTGTGGCGGAACAAAGGTCACTTTTAACAATTTGAACACCCCATGAAAAATAAAAAATAAAGACAATAGCTAGGACTAAATCGATACAAAGATTAGGTAAAATTATTAAATTGTTCATATTTATTTTAATTGAAATAAACGCAAACGTGTTTTGATCGTCTCTTCTTGGTTAATTTCGCCATTAAAAGGCACTTAATGTTTTATGTTGATCATTTTACTTTTATGCGAGTGTTAAATTATTAAGTCGAGAAAGAATCGCCGTTTCGTAATTATATCTTTAATATTTACAAGTAGTAAAGCGCGTAGACTTGCATTTTCAAAGATTTTTTTTAAAGACTTTAATAACAACATCAATTGCTTAAGTTAAAATGTAAGAAAACAGGTACCTAGGAATATATGGGTTGAAAACATGACGCAGTTGTCATCGTGAGAACATTTTTAACGCTATAAACTCCAGTATTTCAAGTGATGTGATAGAAAAAGTTTAAGTAAGGCTAAAAAATCTTCTAAAAACAAAGAATTTAGGATAATAAATTGGCCGTTTAACGGTAAATCGTTGTCACGAACATCAAATTTTCATCTGTGCAATTATGCGATTAGAAAACATTTACTGAATTACACCCCAATAATCGACTCCCTTAAAATCAGCAACCTCAATTATTTAAGACTAGTGATTTTTTTTCTCCAAATCCAATAACTTAAAAATCGTTCATCTCTAGATGAACGCCACTTCATAGTTCATCCTTCTCGTCTTTAATTTCAATCTTGGAATTATCTCCAAACCGCGTGATTAAACGTATTTTTCTCATCACAAACAGATATTTGTTAAAATGTTTGTGTGTCCTAAAATTAACTGCAACCCATATCAAGAGCGTAGAGCGCAGATAACGTATTATTATTGTGTCAAAGTTGGGGCGGGTCGACAGCCCCATGGGACCGACCGAGACCGTCAGCCGCGCGGTTGTGGTAGTTTCATAATTACACTATACTTTTTTCTACACACTCTAAATATGGCGTTAAACGGATGTACAGGGGCGATTTACGAGCGTTTTGGGTCCCAAATCAAATTAGCAATCGGTCACTTCACAAATGATTTTTTTATGAATTTTTATCTCTTGGAATAGACGAAATAAATCAAAAAAGTCACCTGTACCAAAACAATTTTAACATAAAATAAGTGGAATCTCATAACGTTGGCGCAAAGTGATTTAATCCCGACCTGTATCTAATTGGCGCTACGACCATATTCTACATATAAACAAAAATAAAACAAAACCAAAAACCTGGTCTTAGAAATAAATCATTGATTTTGACAGAGTAATGTTGGCTGACGATGATCTAATAGTTACTTTTGATGAGTCCATGTTGGTCATTCTCGTGATTTCTCGTAACTAAAGAGCGGCGATTAAAAAATAAATTTTCTGATCCTCTTCTCGATATCGCTCAAATGATTTCTTATTTTAAATTTATTTGACTAAATGTTGACCACCGTACACATAAAGTAATTTATGAACACGATCGTCCTCGGTGATCTATCTATAAAAATTACATGCAGACTTCAAAGACCTTATATACCTGGTACGTAATGTATAAAAGCCTTATAAGACTCATCCCATGAATCTTCCAACTATAATTAGTTTATGAGCGATAAAATAATCGCTACGATTAAAATACACTCAAATTCATTAAATTTCAGTCATTTTGCAGTTCTGTTTAGCTATTAATTAAAATATACACAAAACGTCAACAATTTCTTTTTGTTGTTTCCATTTAAAAGAAGCGATTTTCTTAAAAACTGGTTAAAAAGTACGCTTTCTTTAAATCGAAAAGCCTAAAACGATCAAAATCACAATGGTATATAATTATCCTAATGGCTATTGTTAGGAATAGACAAGCACGTGTCAGTAAATCATAACATCACACATGTAGTAATTTCGTCTTGATTCGCTTTTATCCTTCTCAATTTTTAATTAGAGGACAAAAATCTTCGTTTCTTTTTATTCGCCGTCAAGCTTTGTCCTCGAGCATTATATCTCGAGTAATTATATCAAACAAATAAATTCTTTTTACAAGAATGTTAATCGTTCAAATTATAAATTTCAAAACAGGATCTTCAGATATTGGAAACATTAAATTGCCAAAATATATATTTTGTCTTTTTCTCCATATGGAGTTAATGTTTCGGATACATGCTGTAGCACTGCATTGCCTCCCACTCAACGAAACAGTTTATTGTAACGACCAAACCTCTCTCTATGGTTAGAGGTAAAGATGACGCTGATATAGGACATGATTTGCATTCATTTGCATACGTCGTCCAACATGATGCACCTTGCTGTATCTCGTAGGACGGTTCTTGACAACTCCGCAAGCCATTTATTAAAATAATTAACAGAAATATTATCGGAGCTTTTCTTTTCCCATACTTCAAATCCCTTCATCTTGGTATTAATTAATAGTCGGGTATAAATTTGGATCATTGACTGTTCGAATGACAAACGATTTCATTTCGCATCCCACACTGATATTATTTAAGACGATATCGACAAAAATCATACTTTCCTGGGAGGGTCAAATATTTCGGTGTTTTAAAGACAATTTTTAAAATATTATCGTTATAGTATCGATTTGCTCCGAAATTTAAAATTTTTTTAATGGTTTTTTTTTCTTTACTAATTTCCATATAGACAATGCATAAAATTACAATACGAAACATTCATTTAATTTATATTTAAATTGCTTGTGTCAAACGCAAGTTATGTCTTTGCTTTTTCGTTTTTATCTTTGTCTTTTGCTTGAAGCGTATATAGGATAAGAGAAGGTGATACATTTCGGGGGATGAAGACCCAAAACACGCGTAGATCGTGAAGCCTGGAAGACATATATACATGCATATATTTTTCCCCTTGTCGTTTTTATAGATTTCGATTTTGTCGATCCGGGGCTGTTCTGAAAATAGGGATGAGCGCTACGTGCAGAGATGATGTATGAAGGCGGCATTCACAGCATGCTGTCCCGGGACAAGAGCGTTGAGAGACCGCATAATTACCACATGATTTACGCGTTCAACTTCTACTTTACACAAACATAAATGTAACCAAAGTATTCATAAATAAATAAATAAGGCACACAGACAAAGATGAAACGCGTATATAATCAAATAGATCAGCCAATATTCTTGTATTACAACGTATTCTTAAAACCCTCCGCAATCACCGCGTGGTCCCAATGGTATATTGCGGCCTCTTATGGACAGACAATTTTACGTTTCGTTCCATTCGACAAGTTGTACAACAACTTGCCCCATAACTCGAGAAAAAAAATAAATAATTATTTTCCTATCTCACCATGCCCTGTAACGATAATTACACTCTTTATAAATATGTCACAGAATCCAACAATACATGAAGAAACAAGTCTATTGAAATGCATATGCATGAACAACTACAGATGCACATGAAAAAGCCCAGCCGACCAAATATCAATACCTACGTACATAAGTGATCGCCGCCTTATAATATATGTCTACTGGATTGCTTTTAATAAACGATATTTAAATCATTTGTCGTAAGCATCGATCATAACTGGTTGTATTTCTTCAACTTACTACACAAACATTTTTAATTATTTTCACATTTACATATCTTATACCATATAGTTATTACTTATCCTTTAAAATAACCAATTTAAAATAATTCAATCATAACAACAATCATACTTTAAGTACTACCTACCTAACTATTTTTTTCCAACAATACAAGTAAAATTTTAAGAATGTACTCAAGTCTCAACAACTAAGTCACAAGCTTTAAAATATAGTTGGCATTTTCTTATTGAAATAAACACACGCAAGTTTTAATGTTGGTAAACGTATCTACTTCTAAAAAGAGTTAATTATACCTACCCAGTTAGATTATTAACTTCAATATTTTTCTCAGGGTGTAGGTGAATATAGGTGAAAAATATACGCGCGAAAAATAGTTTGTATTTAATTTGATAAATGATAAATTATTAAATAGCTTAGGTACGTAAATATGATAATCTATTTACAAATTTAATAATGTTTAATGATGAAAATGTTCTAAGTTCTTGTGTAGAACTTAAAATCTTAAACGTTTAATTTAATTTTGTTTAATAAGACATGTAATAATATGTATTTTCTCTAGGCATTATTTTCTACAAATAGAAGTAGGGGAAGTGATCCCAAAACGGGCAAGTTAAGCGTGAAGGTAAAAAAACTGTAAAATTCGTATTGTATGGTAAGTTGATTCACTTTATAATATAGGTAGTATAATAATTAAACTTTGAAATAAAACACGATTTGACCACATTATATGTTCAGTATTTGTTTATTTTAAGAAATAAAAAAGTTATTCGAAAACCCGTTTTGCCCTATACATAAGCCTAAAACGGGTAACTACCTTGGGCAAAACGGGTAAGTTTCGGGCAAAACGGGTTAACGTCTTATTATTTGCTGTAATGATTCATGAGTCAATTTTTTTTTCGTTTTATATAAAAATAACGTATTAATATTACTCATTTACGTAGTATTTAATTAATGAGTCTCAATATTTATAGACTATTTAGTCAATAGAGATTAACACTACTTTATATCACTAATTTTATACTCATTTCATCAGACTTTTAGAGTTACCTATTATCATAGAGATCAAATATATTAGGTAATATTGTAATATTAGAACAATAATTATTACAATTAGATATCAAATAGAAAATACAAACTGATAGTAAATTAAAGCTAAAATGCTTCAGAACTTCATTCTTGACACAAATGACAATAATATGTCCTATGTCAGAGTATGAAGTACAGGTTTCATGAGCTTATTCTCTACAATCTCCACATTCGATCCAGTTTTCTTTAAGTGGATCTTCAAACGGATCACCACAAACGAGGCATATACAAATTTTCGGTTTTTCTGCGTATTTTTCATGTTAAATTGTTTATATCTATCTACCCGTTTTGCCCGAGACCCTATTTTCTTTTTAAAGTAGAAATTAACTCAAAGTGTCAAATAAAGCGGGCAATGTGTTTATGTAATTTCAAACTTAAATTAAACTAAAATAAAACGATGATACGAACAATACAAAAATTATAACGATTTTCGACTAATCAGGACATACCTACTTAACCTGAAATTTTTTAGTAGGTATAATTAGCAAAAAACTTTTATTTAAAATTTCTATGTTGGTAAACAATTCCGGCGCTCGAGCTTAGCTGATCAAAGCTCGTCAGGGTTAGACAAATCTCCACGCACGCGCACAAAATTCTAATGCTTCATACAGGAGCGTAAGACTGCTTACCCGTTTTGGTCGGCCTACTCGTTTTGGGCTCACTTCCCCTATACGATGCACTAAAATTGATTCCATTTATTTATAAATATTATAATGAAATCTATTGTTTTAAGACCTACTGTTTGTGGTGTTCGTAAACACAGATAATATTTAAACCCCTTTTCTATTATAATATTGTATTTAAGAACAAGTAGGTACTCCAATAATAAGTCACGCAGATCCGCATGCCAAATGAATTTATTTCCCACAAACATGAATTAACCAACGCCATTTAAAATCGTTAATTAAAACAACAGTAATTGTAATACCGGACAATTAATATCAAACAAACATTGGCGTAAACTTTTATCAGATCCCGTAGTGTCCAACGTTTCTTTCTCTCTCGACCAGAATGTTCCATTCATGTGCATGTTCCACTGCAATCCTTTTAAAAAACCCTATCACATAGACGTACACACCCTATCATATTCCTGATCCTGAGTATCCTAGTACAAATTGGAGAGATTCGAACAATATTCTTGTCTTGTTTGTGTATGGCGTTCGATATTTGGGGTGGAGTATTTCGTTGCGATGTGATCATATCAGTTGTGTAATTTATTATTTTGAAAACGTAAAATTATTTAACAAATACTGTCGGTGACAAGCGTATCCTATTTAGCCTTGGGCTAAAAAGTAGTTTATCTGCATAAACACATCTTTTGTGGCAATTACACAATTCCGTTTTGTATAAATGTACACAGTCATCAACTTAAGTATCGATCCAGAGATAAGAACAACGCAACGATATTATCAACATCGAAACGAGCTAGTTAAAGGAGCTATAAAAATCAAAAATTTATCCCTCAATTAAATATCGATGGAAGATCAAGGAATGAAATAAGAATTGCAAGATTTGAAAGAAATGAGTATTAAATAAACGTTTTCTATAGAATATTGGCGTGCTACACATACAGATTGTAATAGTGGTAATAATGGGCGTTATCAACACAAATCGTTCGTTAAAAGTTCATTTGAGAAACATGAAATGTTTCTATCTCACATCTCATTTGAAAAATAGACAAAACGATGGGGTTTACGTTGTGCAAAACCAACGAAATCGACGCACGCTATTCTTACATTGTTGGCCGTCGTGACGCTACCAAGACACACGTCACATCCGGTCACCTGCGCCTATGTCTTGTCCAAACCGGGGGCGGCCTCGATTAATTTGGAAAAAAGTTATAAAATAAACTTTCATCACGACATTTTATATGAAGACGATTCGAAGACCGTTGTTAAGATGAAATGAACTCGTACGATAAGTTTTTATCTTTAATGAGAAACGCGCGTTTTGATACGCCCTCGACAGAAAAGAAAAATAACTAATCCATAATAAAATCGAATTTCAATTAAGTGTAAATAACAACCCGCTGATGTGTTTAATAAGGCAAGTCCTCGAATTTTAACTACTCCGTGACACGAATAGGTACCGATTCCAATTACATTTGTATCAAAAAATAATCATTTTATTTCATTAAAAACCAATCAAATCTTCTAATATTTTATAATAATTAGCTTTTCATTCATAATAAATAAATACTTGACATTTCTTAGGTTCATAAAATTTTGCCTCTATTTTTAACCATAATATATTAACTACTTAAACAAGAAAAAAAAAACAATTTAAAAAAACTAAGCTTTGATGAAGTTTTATAGGTATATTTTATAATTTGGCATCAAACTGTAAAAGGCACATTTTCTTTGATTGCTCAGTCAAATAAAAGTCAATATCGAAGGGAAGTTACAAAAGGTAGGTACTAAAATTCCTGTAATTATGATTGTTATAGCATTTTATGAGTTAAGTCAAAAGTGTCAAAAGATATCGTGTACGCGTATTAAGTTATTCAAATTCAAAAGCTCTTAACAAGGAATTTTTTGAATATTTCGTTTCCTGTGTTTTTAAGGGCATTTTGAGTTTCATTAAAAGTTGTAACTATAGATCAAAAAAATATATTTCTACCTAAGCTGAGTTATCAAAAAATTAACAGTTTTTGAGACTGAGTACAAAATGTGGAGGGCAGAAGACCTATGGTCTTTATTATTATGTACTCTCTTAAATCGAAATAATGACTTTCAACTACATATAGTGACTATTCACTATTTTGTAGTGTGTACCACTAAATTCAAATAGTGGTAAACTCTTCACTACAAAATAGTGAATAGTCACTATTTGTAGTCGAAAGTCACTATTTCGATTTAAGAGAGTAGGTATATACTTTTACTTTTACTTTTACTTTTACTATTATATTTTTTTTCTGTTAGCAGAAAGCCAAGTTAGGGCTCTTTCCTCCCGCACTGCAGCCTTAGTCTTATTGTACTCCTGTTCTGCACATGTACCTATCCCTGTTGTGCAAGGATCCTTGCTTATTCCAGGTTCAGCATTCTGCCTAGCAAAAGCAGTCCCTGTACTTGCGCAATTTGTGCCTGTTTGGGCGTTATTTATCTCAGGAGTCGTCACTTTGTGAGGGCTTTGCAATCAATAATGACATGGGCCGCGTTTACTATTATATAGTAAAGAAGGTCTTGTAATCGGGCCGAATTTTCAATTTCGACTTTTCACTGAAAATACAGGTTTTAGTTCCCTTGAGTCCGAAAAATCTGTGTGTGACAGCGATATCGTATCGAAAGCTATATCCGAAATTTACCAAACTTGGAATTTTCATATTTCATCTAGTTGTGCCATGAAGCTTTTGGTTGAAATCGGCTAGCAGGAAGCCCCACTTCTGAAAGCCTACTATTTTGTTCAGGAGTTTTCATGGCTCATGGAAGTTGATGCGACCTAAACTAACAAAACTTCAACATACCTATTATGTTTTTAAGCAGATTTGTTCATAAATTAAATGTATTTAAACTAATGTAAAAACGGTGGCAAATATTTTCAAGTTATATTGTTTGAACTATCAAAAACAAAATTTGCAAAATTGATTAAAACTCCCTAAACGGTTGTATAGAGAAAAAATTAAAACAAATTGAAAACCTGATTGAAGCGTAATGTAAATTTAAGTATAAGTACTCACTATCAAAAGTAAATTGAAATTTTTTGTTTTATGCATTTTTTTCTTATTTCTCTCCCGATTGTATCTCCCATTCATTCTTAAACTGCAATGCATATTTACTTGTTAATTAAGCGTCAAGTTGTTTAACTACCTCATTGTCGAAATTCGATAAAAACATTTTTGTAACTTGGTTGGAGTTAAAATATATTTTAATTATGAAATCTTATCCTGACAGCATAATTCTTCTAAACGCTTCGTGTTTTAACACGCACGGTTTTTACAATTATTTGTCCTATTTAATACATTCCTTGTTTGTGAAGTGCGTCAAAAATAATTTTGGTATAAATTTTTAAAATTCAATAATTTATTTGGTTAATAAAAACAATTAAGGTAATTTAATGAGTTTTGTTAATAATGGCACTATAAAAATAATGTCAGGAAGATAATATAATATAATGTAAAAGCTTTGTAGATTTAATGTGGGTACAAAGTAATGGCAATTAGCATAAACGAATTTATTACGAGAACGGCGCCACTAACGAGTCTTAAATGAATTGTGGGCATTAATTTGAAACCAAAGTAAACATTCACACACTAAAATATCCAAATAGTTAATAAAAAAATAGGATCAAATGTTGAGTTATTTTTTAAATGATGCAGTAAAGAAAAAAAGCCGAGTGTCATAGAAACAATAATTCACGGAGAGAGAAAAGATGAAAAAATTAAATGAGCGTAGGTAGCCTCATGTGGTGATTGGAAATGAATTGAGGGGGGCACACTGGGGGCTCCAATATGGTCCCCAGGAGGGCAGAGCGCCACCGCCACAGGATCATTTATTTGTCTTTGAAACATCCGCCGCTCTCATTCGTTGCACACACTACTTAACTTTATTGTAAATTGTCTTTGTTTTAAGTTGGCGATTTTTTTATTTTATTTTCAATAAAATTGCAACACCATCTCATAAATTATTGACTTTGATATTTCTCGACTTCTACAAAGTTCATTCAGAAGGCCATGACAATTTAACTGAAGAACAACAAGATATCTTTTTATTTATGATCCGATAATCCGGAGATTCTTAAAAAAATAACTTTAATGAATTTAAAATCAGTCGTCATTACATTGATCACGTCTATAGAAATTCATCAATCAACGTGAGTATTTCATTTGTAGAAGACAATAAAGATAAAAACGGTCCATTTATAATAAATTGTTCCTGCCAAGACGTAATCACAAATGATGAAAACGTTTTTAAAATCGCGTATGATCCATACGTATTCCACCCATTATGTTATTCTTCGCTGTCTCTTTTCTTGCTTCAGTTATATCATTTCCATATTAAGAAGCTCTTTGCGTCGTCCATTTTATAAACCAATCAATATTTGTTCCAGTCCCAACTTCATTCTTGAAAAGAATGACATACATAGACTTGAATTGAGCCAATCAAAATCCCAACTCAAGCTGGTTGGCTTATCTCGATTTTAGAATCTCTTCAAAATTAATAAGTAGGTACCTTTATATAAAAACGATAAATGTATACATTTCAAAAGGAAAAGATAATAGGTAAGCAGACATTCAGGTGATTTCGTAGCAATCCAAAATAAAATTACATTTTTTTAGAACTATGCGTGTCAATTGCAACTACGCATTCTATTATCAAAACACGGTAGGTACTAGCTTAGTTGAGTGAATTTATTTCATAGGATATTTAAGGAAATTCGTGATCACCCCTTACAGCTACAATATTGAGAAACTCGAAATTTGTTAAGAACATTTTTAATGTTGTTTTATTTGACAAATTAGACACTTTTCAAATCAAATTGGGACTCTACTCATTGTAAATGGTGGTTATTGTAGTTAGTGTTTATGTATATCTTATACTCACTGATTATTGATGAAAGGCTATGATTATCGACTAAATAATATGACATAAAAAAATTCACACTCTGCTGTAATTCAAATATATTCTACATACATATTTTCAAAGATTAATTGAAAAACTAGCAAAAAAATTTTCAAAGCATTCTTCATTTATCATACCTACTTAAGAAGTTCATGAGCTTATTGGCCATACACTAATGTTTTACCACCATATTAACTAATGATTAATCCTATCGAAGAAGTATTATCGAAAATTAAAATTTTTGCTAGGAACTTATTGGAGAATCTAATAAACAATCAAAATTAAGAAATAAAAATAAAATGAATCGATCTATTGCCCCCGTCACTTTTGCTAATTGTTATAAATATTTTATGAATATGTAACTATATGAAATTGTAATACCAGCAGCTACCGCAAAAATATTTAGAAATTAAATTTAGGTATATAAACCTATATTTATCTTTGTCGCGCTATGAATTCCATTAATAACCTTTACTTACTACGTTTACAAAACACCTAATGACTACTGTGAGCAATTTGATTTATAAAATATCCAATTTGGAGTGTAAGACCTGTGCACAATTTATTCAACAAGTTTTATTTTAAATTTTTATATCTAATAGTAAGTTTTATCCTCGTTACATTAATTTGGAAAAATTCTTCTTTTTTTTCAACTCTATGGGTGAGGAGTGGAGGCAAAAGTATTCTCACACATAGCTAAGAAATGTCTTAAATAAAACTATTTTAACCACTTATTTTAAATGTCTATTGCAGTATATTGTTCATTGGACTAGAAACTATAACTATCACAACAGTTTCTTCAGTTCTATTAGTTACTATAGTGGTTATCTAAATAGTGTAGATACATCCTTACTAATATTATAAACGTGAACGTTTGTAAGAATGGATGTATGAATGTTTGTTGCTCTTTCACTCAAAAAGTACTGAATTATTATAATATGATTATAATCCGGTGTAACATATAGTATACTTTTTATCCAGCAAAAAAGGTACGGTTCCCGTGAGATAGATATTTTTTTTGTTTTTTTACAAAGTAAAAGATAAACTTCTTTTTTTACAATGTGGTTGTTTAGGGGTCAGAGAAAGATATAGGTTACTTCTTATACCGAAATAATGAACGGTTCCCATGGGATAGTAAAACAAGTATGTATCCTATTATAGGAACCGAGTATTTAAAAGCAGTTTCGCTAAAGTTCATGAAATAGAGTCTTAACCCATTTTCCTTAAGAAAACTTGATTTACTTTTTACTAAGGAAATTTTTACTATTCCCGTGGGATAGATATGTTTTTTGTTTATCACAGAGTTAAAGATTGATATAATTTTTGCAATGTGGTAGTTTGGGGGAGAATGCTATAGCTTACTTTTAACTTTTAAGGCTAGAACAATGCATGGTTCCCATGGGATGGAAAACAATTATATCCTATAGGAACCGTACATTTAAAAAGTTTCGGTTAAATTCGTGAAATAGAGTTTTAACGCATTTTCCTCAAGAAGGCCAATTTAACACCCGATAAAATTAATAATTAAATTTTTTTTAATATTTGAACTTTTGCATTGTTTATTGTCGAATATATTACAATTTAGAAATAAACGTATTAAAATAATAAACTAAAAATTTTAAAAAATTAACAATTACTTAACAGAACGAATTTTAATGAAGTTTTGCAAAAGATCCTGTAGGATAGCTACTAATCTATTCTTATAAGGGAACATTCATTATTTACGTGAGGCGTTCAGGGGCCGATGGGGTCGAGCCGAATTTCATCAAATCTTACTTTGGAGAAAGGGAAGGTCTCGCAAATATTAGGTACTTTTTTAAGAAAACATGTTTTGAAAAATATCACATTAGATTGCGGGTTGGGAGAAAGGGTTATGCCAAATCTTATGACATCTTATCAGAGGGGAGGGGGTGGGATTTCAAAAATCGCAAAAAATGCAAGAAATCTTTTAATCAATCAGTTAAATTTAGATACACTCAGCGAAGCGAGTGGGTATCAGCTAGTACCTAATATACCAATAATATAGGTCAATACAAGAGAAAAATTGTTTTTGGAGTTTACATTTTTATAGCTAAGTCTCGTTTCTATTTATAAAGGAATAATGAAAAACCTGATTTGTTATTAATAAATTTTGCTCGTATCCTTTTTTTACACTTGTAAAAAGGAAATTCAATGTTTTAGAATGAAGAAACAAAGAACGCCATGTTTTAACAATCTAGGAATGGGTATGCGAGATATAAACACTAGTAGCATATTATAATTTTGACTTAAAGTGACTATAAGTATAGTACTTTTTAGCTATACGTATTTAACATTTCTATTGCCCTCCTGATTACAAAAATAGCGACAAGAAGTTGTGAAAAACCCATTGTTTCATATTGGCAAAATTATCTCCTTGCGTTTACTTGTTAAAAAAAATGCAACTTGTTAAGAAAAAATAAAATACAAAATAAGGGTTTCCTTTTGACCTTATTCGACTATTATCTAAGTTTAGAGCGTTAAAAAATAAAACTAATTAAATTACAAACAGTAAAAAGACGAGCGCTTTTAATTAAAAAATAAATAAATAAAAAGACCCTCCGCCAAATAGAAGACGGCTAAAAAGACCAAGATTAGGAGACCAACTAAACCCGCAAATAAACTCTTAACTATTATTCTAATATATCTGTGATAAAATAATAAAAGTGGCTGTGCTTGTGCTATGATAATAATTTTAAAGAGACCTTAAAAGAGACTTAGTTATATTATATTATACATTATCATTTTAAAACAAGAATATTATATTAAAGTAAATCATTATATTTATAGTTAGGACTGTCAGTGGACAGCCGCCTAACCTCATGATTTTACTGTGATTTATGTATAAGAGCCGAACTATATAGTACAATATATGTACAAAAAGTTGTCAAATAAATTAAAAAAAAAAAAAAAAATAAAAAGATCGTCATAAAAACGTGTCCACTTGATGAGTCAATGATATGAATCTTTGGTTTACTACATGAAATTTACAAAACTAAGATAGGGAAATACGTGTTCCGAAACAAATTTTCTAGTAACTGAGGAATAGCAATTAAAAACCAAAAAAGGCCTTTTTTTTTAATTTTACCAGCTAAATTTTTTTTAACATTGAAACTTAAAGACTACAACCAGTTTTACATATTTAAATTCAAATAATTTTGCCGCCCCTACCGATTTTTATAATTCGATACCCTATAGTTATAACTTGGTAGAATAATAACATTTGGGTATACAAATAATAAACTTTTTTATTTCTATAAGAAAAAAAAAATATCCTAAATTTTCCGCCCTTTAAATCTACCGCTCTAGAGTCCAGCCTACTTAGTCTGCTGGTAAATCCGCCACTGCCTACAACAATTGTCCTATATAGGAGGATCAATTTTATTTGTATTAATCATATATTTGATGACTCCTTCAATCTGAATTTCTTTTAAGGAATTTGTAAAGTATACATTTATTTATTATAGTAGGTATATATGTATAGATAATAATTAATAAGTATGTAACTACTTAAAAATATTATTAAAGCTAACATAATATGGGGTTTTTAATATAGAGTTGTGATTTTTGTGAAATGAGATGTGTAGGCAACTTTTGCTTACATCAAAGTTAGACTGATCATCTAGAGTAATGCATTTACATAGCAAATACCAGTTCAAAATTGAATATTTTTAAGAATTTTAAATACAATTTCACACGCTACTTACTTATATTTATTTTTATAACACTAAGATTGTTTTTCTATATAAGGATCAATATTCAATAGTTTAGATTTTTACATATTTGATTGCTGAATGTTATAAATTTATTTTAACTACCTTTTTATTTAGTCCTTAAGAAATTTACTTGACTTAAATACAATTAGGAGATTCTTAAAGGTTTTACTGATTTCAATTTTTTTATTCTAGTCAAAAAATAAAGAACAAATAAAAAATGAAAGAGGGTGAATGCTATATATTTTAGTATGTTCATAAAATAATCAAAGTTTCTATCGAAAACTTTTAATAATCAGAAGATATAGAACCTCAATAATTAATCAAAATGTCAACATAAATATAAGGATGTTAAATATCTAAGTTCTACTCAACGAAGGGTCATCAAGTTTACGAGTCTAACGATAAGAACAAAGTTAAGTCGCAGCGAAAATATATTACCCGATAAATCAAAGCTCTTAGCTTGGGACAAGTCTACAGATACAAAAATCACAATTTCGCCACCATGATGAAATACTACTATTAGGACATAATATTTTTGTTCTGAAATATTTATAAATTGTATAGAGATTTTAGTTGTTTTTGATTTTTAAAAAAATCGTATTGTCTTGTTTCGATCAAACGCTGTTATCAAATCAAGTATATGTAATGTTAAAGCTACTGAAACAAATAAATTTGGACGGAACAACGTGGCGCACTGACCCTTCGTATGGTAAATCCTTAATGTAAGCTGCCCTTCTGAATTTTCCGCCCGGTCGCGTTTGACAATCAAAAAGTTCTTTATGCATCCCATCGACAAAATGCAAATCTCCTTCAACATCGAAGGTAAATCCCTCTGTATGTTCAGCAGTCAATCGTTCAAGGGGATTTTCTATACACCAAGAAAAACTTTTCACAATTCTGATAAAAATCCAATTCGAAATATAAAATGTTTTTAACAGAAAACGTAGATATATTTTTTCTAATTTATGCTTCTAATATCTAGTTTTAAAGACTTATTTATAAACAACGATCAGTTTGAACTCAGAAAAAAATAATTCTTATTTTTTATAATAGACGTTTTTTCTATTCTTATACGGATGAACCTCTAATGGTCCGCATCTTGTGTAGGATGCTATTTTACAAAAAGCCGACTTTCAACTACAGCCAAACCCAATTCACATGTCAAAACACAATTTGATAGATCGACATACGTTCAGTTACCCATACATCAGTAGCAAATAAATATGATCCAAGTATTTTTAATGATCTATGAATCAAAAATCACTCCAACTACCCGTACTTTGTCGGCGCCCGATCTTTTCATGTCTATGTCAATCACGAATTCGTCCAAATGCGCCATCAATCGAACCTTAATGCATGTATTTTTAAATACTCATTCGACATTTAAATATATGCTTAATGAATACTTTCCTTACCCCTTAAAGTTTTAATTGTAAAAATCACTTATCTTTATATCTTGAGAAAATCTAATCATAAACTTATTTTCTTTACGTATAGAAAATCAATCATAATATTTGAAATAGAAATGTAAGTTTTAAAGGCATGTCAATATATTTCCCAATAGAGAGAAACGTTCCGAGATAAGAGAATTAATAAGAGTATTCGCCCCTTAGTCACCCCCTTATATGTCGACCAGTGTGGTCATACGTCATTATAACAAGACACGATATCGATAAGTTGTAATAGACACACGATTAGAGAAAACTTAGAGCTTTTGTATTTAAATCGTTTTTGAAACGTAAAAGTCTTAACCAAGATAAAAAACAACGTACAAAGCTCGTGTCATTTCAGAAAATTTCCTATCTTTAAAATAAATATTTCAAAACGAGCTTATCATAATTGTTATTTAACTCCCTAAAGACATATGTGAACAACTCATTCGTCATCGCCTCACAATGATCTTTCTTTTTCATCGCCTTGTCATATTATTTATCATTTTTCTGGTATAAAATCTCACCCCCATTTCATCAATACAAAATGAAATAATATTTTGTATATATACTCGCATATAAAAGTTTAGTTTATTTTGAAAAAAAGAAATCAAGAAAATTAATTTTCTTAAAAGGACTTAGAAGTAACAAAAATCCTGATGGTTGCGCTTAATATCCTCACATCTTTTGAAACGTGAATAGATTTTCTTCTATATGTAAATGTGATGGAAACTTTTACGAGGGTCTACGAGAACAAAAAGGTATTCAAAAAACTTTATGTAAGTATATCTTTAACCAATATATTTTGCATTGAAAATAAACTTACGAATGGATACAAAGAAAAAAGTACACAAATAAAAATAAGTACTCTGACTATATCCACGGCATGAAATAAAACGCTTGTAAAGAAAATTGAAAATTTTATCTATATTATCTATATCTTACACTAAATTAAAACAGTAATAAACTCAAGCTTTATAAATATTACATTAATATGAAATAGAGGAATATTATTCTTGCGTTATCAGCCCAATAGTACCACGATGACATTCAACAATAAAAAAGTACTTATAAATATACTTAGGTAGCAATAACATGTATTGATGAAATAAATCATTTGCAAAATAAAATTAATCACCTTTCACCATTTAAATAATAGTAAAATAGGAGAAAATATCATAGCAAATCACAAGTTGCACGACAATAAAATATAAAGAAATTCAAATTTATTCATTGCATTTATCACTTACCGAACAACACCCTCAGACGCCTCGAACTATCGCCAACTGCATTTCATTTCGTGTTGAAAAAAATGTGCACTTTATAGAGGTCTACTTTGATCTTTATCATTTGACTACATAAATTTTATAATACAGCTACGTCCTTTTTGCAATGCACGACATTTATTACATATAATTTGATTTTTAGTGTTTTAATCACTTCAATTGGCAAATCATTATTTCTCCCTTTTGACAACTGGTAATAAAACAATTACCTACATAACGTATTCAAACGGCATATTATGCGACAATTGCGTGGTCTTTTTGAGGAGAAACTAAATGTATGAAAATAGGGACTGGCAATCACATCTACAATTAAAATATGTTTATGGACTAAAAGAAAAGCATTCCGTATTGTTTAAAAAATATAGCTAAGAATTCTATAGTTAATATACGAATATAAAAACATATTTCAGGAACTTTGAACTTATATTATTTTAACATAGAAAAAATTATAATAATTTTCTAATTTTCACCAGAACTACCTACGGCCTAGTAGATAGTTCAAGGTAGTAATAAGCCCTACGGGTTTATTACGGGTTTTCAAAAAAAAATCCTATAGTGTCTAAAAATTGATAGTATCTATATATTAAAAAGAAAATTTTTGCGCCAAAACGAGCGTTTACTGATTTTAAGATTTAAAATTAAATTAATTAATTTAATTTTAAATGTTTAAATTTAAATTAATTTAAGTTTAAAACAACACTAATAAAAATTTTTTAATATTTCCTAACTTCGTTTTTAAGGACCCTTTTTAGCGAGCTTGAAATTTTCTTTAAAATTTAAAATTTTAAGATTTACCTCAATTCATTTTTTCATTGTCCATTTAAATAACTCGGGTTTTTTTTTTAATAAACATAACTTTGGAACAGTACCTACATCGTAATAATATCTGAAAGAAGAGATTTAAAGAAAATTTCAAGCTCGCTAAAAAGTGTCCTTATAATAACGAAGTTAGGAAATATTAAAAAAGTTTAATTAGTGTTGTTTTTAAACTCTGATATCTTTGAAACGGTTGATCAGAGGAATTTAGTTCTAGTAGCTTAAGAGCCCTATAATGCGGTGCACTTCTCTTTCCTTGCAGCTTTTTGCTCGGTACGCTACCTTTGCGCTTATCGTTACTTATATCATACTTGTATCGCTGCTCTACTATGCGGTTAGCCTAAAAGTAGAGATTTAAAAGAAATTTCACGCTTTACAAAAAAAGTGCCTATAGCCAGTGGCGGATTCAGAGGGGGGGGGGGGGTCACGGGGGGTCATGACCCCCCACCAAGCTTTTCTTACATTAACAAAATGTTTAAATTACGTTAATTATTCAAGTGTCTAATAAATACTAAACCTAATAGAAATTTGGTTGTTTGGCTCATTGTCCTTTCGTTCCCTTAGCGTGAATACCGACCATAGTATCTATGTTTTATACATTCAAATGGCAGTTTTCTTTTCTCTATAATAGGAGTACTAATTTTTTATTTTAAAATATATGTAGGCCTACGATTTTGCGTGTCAGGCTAGTTAGGACCTATGGTAAAATTTCTTTTTATTTCTAGGTCCATAGGCCATGGTTCATTTGTTGATTGTATTGTATTTACTATTAAGTTGTCAGTTGTATATTAATAATTTCTTTACAAGTTTTTAATACAGACCTATACTAAATAAACTTTATTTGGTATTTCTTTTCTTGAATTCTTGAGTTAACGTGTTCGTTCTTTCTTAACTTATAGGTATCCCTTGTTTTAAACAAAGTAACAAAAATGAATTATAGACAAAATTCGTAATAATTTATTTGTTTCATGAGGTATATTATATAAAGTTACCTTACCTTTCGTGGAATTTCTTACGTTTATAACATTGTTACAGGTTGTCTGCTAAATATATACCACAAGATACAAATCTATTAGTCATTGTTTTTAATCAAGAAACGCATAAAAACACGTTTTTGAGAGATATATTTTCAAAAAAATTTTGAACCCCTCCCTCCCCTCAGGAGGTATCATCACACACCCCGATAGTGACCGGGTGTGACGGTAGTGACCCCCCACCAAGCTACTGTCTAAATCCGCCCCTGCCTATAGCCTAAAATAAGCCTTTTGCTTATAATAAGATGATCTTCAAAAAACTTTCAGGGAGCTGCTTGTGGTAAGTCACGAACTATACCTTTTTTTGTTTTTACCATGCGTTCCGTTACTTCTTATTTTACCAATACACCACTGGGTACAACCTACGTTGAGCTGTTTAAATCAAATTATAAATTTAAGAAAATATAATTTCTAAGAATTTTTAAGAAAATACAGGTACTTAATAGATTTGGCAAAACCATCAGCGAAAATAATGACAAAAACTGCTTTTTTTTTGTGACAAAAAAGCAAGTTTAATTGCTTTGCACTTATCCAGTGTCGTGACGCTTATTGTCGAATCGCTCTTCTCATAACTACGCGGTGTCCTATTGAAATTCGTGTGTTTGTTTCCTTACTCTTCTCTTCCTACTTATCGTCACTTGTATCGCTGCTCCACTATGTGGTCAATACACGTCCTCAAAAGTTAGATCTCATAGTCAAAAATTTTCTTTCTTTTAACGCACTATACAAACGATACAAAACATCCCGTTATTCCGTTATCGCGTTTCGGTAATTGGTTACTTTATTTTATTAATATCTAATAATTAACAATGGATCAGATGCAAAAATGTCCAAGGACTATTCGTCTTTAAATTTCATCACTTTTTTCTGGATTTAAGTTCTGAACTAATCCAGACCTGTTGTACGAATAAGCTAAAAGATTTTATTATAATTATTCGTTTGTATGCAAATATTTGTTACTCGTTTTGGTGTTGATTTGAAAACGTATTTCGAACTGTAACAAATCGAAAAATTTGTTTTCCCAAAATTTCAACTAAATACACTCAAATAATAACGTATCAGCGAATTACTCGAAAAAATGCTTTTGTTAAATTATACTCTTGATCGTAGATAAAATAAATCTCTTTTTACATAAAATACTTTATTTTTGTTATCACTTAACAAAAATAGTTAGAATACTCATACTGAATGTTAAATAATATTCAAGAAAACATTACAAAAGGACTACGAATGATGTACTTTTATATTTAAAAATGTTAACAATACCTCTTTTGATACACTTTTTTTACATTAGTATTATAAATAAACTTAAATTTCATTAAAAAAATAGATAATAATTTGAACTTATTTGTGAAAATATTAAAATGTAATTGATGTTTAAAAAAATGTTATATATCATTTCAAGTTAAAAATATAACATCACTTATTTCTTGTTTTACTTCTCGTATTATACTTATGTTCATTTTCATTTTGAACATTTTTTAAGGAAAGCTTATTCTTCTTTGATAAAGTTGCTGGATCCTAAAATAAAAATTACCGATTAAAATAGTTTGTTGTTTCCTTTTTTTTTGTATATGTAATATTAAATAATACTTACTTCACAATTAGAACTTCTTTTGTTATTTTCCTTTTTTGACTTGGTGGTATTTGGTAAATTTTCAATTGAATTCAAACTTGTTTTTGGGGCTGTTTTATGTGTACTTGGTTTATCATTATTCGAAGTTGGAACTTTTATTTTGATTTTATCAGATTCGTCTATGAGCTGTGTTGAAGCATTTACTAAGTCAACATTAGATTCAATAATTTGTGTCGCTTCTTCGTCTTCTGTTGGATTATCTAAGTCTTGCATATTTACATTTCCATCATCGATGAGATGTGTGAAATCGTCATCAGGAACATCATTGCTTTCTTTTTCCTTTTTTTGGATTAATTTTTCTGTTCTATTTTCTGTTTTAGTTAAATCTTGTCTTGGAAACACTTTTTTGTCTATGTACTGAGTAAGATCTTCTTTATTTGAATCTTCTATATTCTGTATCAAAACTTCAGTTACATTGCTTATAGCTTCTTTGACAACTTCTTTTTCATTCACAAGCTGTGTAAGATCTTCATCAAAATTATTATCACTTATATTTTTGTTATTTTGGATCGAACTTTCTGTCCCACTTTGTCTAACATCTTTTTCATCAATAAACTGTGTCAGATCTTCATCAGAATTACCATCATTTACATTATTTTGAATTGAACTTTTTGACACGTTTTGTCTAGGATCAGTTTCATCAATAAACTGTGTCAGATCATCTGATTCTTCAAGATTAATATCACAGTTTGTATTCGAATTACTTGAAGTTATTTGTATGAAACTTGTTCCCCAATCAATAGATTTCTTTATTGTATTGGTCTTTACTAGAGAAATTGTTGGTGTATTTTGTTCTGGATGATCATTTTCAATAATTTGTGTTAGCATATCATCTATATTATCATTGTCACAGTCCAGCCGATTTTTTTCAATTATTTGAGTTAATATATGATCAGATTCAGATGTAACATCTTGCGTTTTATTTTTTGCCAAAGCAGTTTTATTTTTACTGTTATTTTCTTCCGTGTTATCAATTATTTGAGTTAAAGCATCGAAAATGTTTAAATTTTTTACATTTTCTTTCATCCCATTATTGTCAATAATTTTTTTTAAATTTTGACTCACAAAGCTACGTTGTACTAGTGGTCGTTGAAATAGGTTTTTATCATCATTGACATTTTCATCAGTTAATAACAATTTTGGTTTGAATTGTGGCGTGGAGTTAGAATTTTTAACTATGTCCGAAGAACAAGGTTTTATTACTATTTCTTTAGTATCTTCTTTTTTAATTACTTGTATTGGTAGATTATTTTCGGAAGTTTTCACTTTTTTAGGATTTTCTATGTTATTGTGTCCAACAATTGATATATCAAGAGGTGAATCAAACCGAGGAGTTTCATCGTCCAAGTTGGGAAGCAAAGTTTGTGGATTTTCTTCTTTTAAACGCAATGCAGAAACAGATATCATATCATCTGGAAGTTGTGTGGCAGCGTTGAAAATATCAAAAGATTTATTTAAGTCGTCTTTTACTTTTGGTGCATTAAATATATTTTTCAATGCACTTTTTGGTTGGTTATTTTTTTCTCGATCTGATTCAATTTTGTTTTTTACTGAAATAACATCATCATCAAAAATTTGAGTTGTTACATCAAAAATATCATCGTCATCCTTCTTAAGTTTAGACGATACAGGGGACTGTTTTGAGGGCTCTTTGTTCAAATAATTAACTACTGGTTTAGCATTAATAGGGGTATCAAATATGCTTTTGCATTGAATGCTATTTTTTGAGATTATATTTTTATTTGGAGTTTTGATACTATCAGCATCAATTATTTGAGTAGATATATCAAAAATGTCAATGTTATTCTTATTGTCTCTTAATTTTGAACGAGGTTCACTTTGAATTTCGACTGTGTTCTTTGGAGATTCAATATTATCGACATCGATTATTTGAGTTGTTACATCAAAAATTTGAATGGTACTATCATTATCCGTCAACGTTGAACTTTTACTTTGATTTTGTTTGTCTATAGCAGAAGTTCCAGCTTCTAATAAATCTGGTGTATTAATTTGAAAATCATTCCCAGCATTGATTTCGTTTTCAAATATATCTTCATCACTGCTTTCAATGATTTCAATGCATCTATTACTAATAGTATTACTATTTTTGAATTCCCCTATGTATTGGGTCAAAATAATACTATCATCACTATCACTATCTTCAATGACGGGACATTTTTTACCTTTTATCGATTTTCTAGTTCCAATCTCTTGAGAATATTCCGTCATGGACTCCCGGTATATTTTTAAATATAAACTACTTTCATGGGTTTTTGAATCATTTTCCTTACTATTTTCAGGTACTATAAAATCAAACTGTGTCTCAGAATCATTAAATTCAGCAGCTCCATTTTTCTTTTTAAGATCAACAATTTTCTCGTTATGATCGAAGCTCTTTTGTAAACTTTGATCATTAATACAATTAAGATCAAATTGAGTCTCTAAGAGTTCATCTTTGTTAATACTATCATTAATTTTTTGTCCTATTGAATTTGAATCACTTTTATCATTATTTTTAGGATCTAAAATAAGTTGAGTTTGCAAATCGTTGAAACTTTCAGTTGATCTGATTGGAATTTGATTGCTAGCATTGTTTTCAATAGAATTCTGTCGCATAGACTTGTTTAATTTTTCGGAATCATCAATCCATTCAGTGTCTTGTTCAAAAACCCATTTTTTATCTTCAGCAATATTACATTTAATATCTTTTGAGTTACGACTATTCTGTAAAGGACTAGGTTTTATATCTGATTTGCCTTGTAAGCTTTCTACATCATTCGAACGAATCGATTTTCTTTCCAAATTAACATTAATATTAGCTAATTCTAAATCAGAAACGTCCATTTCATCAACCCAAGTTTCATCAATTGCTGTGTTCATAATATTTTTATTAGTATTTTCTTCCATTTGTGTTTCAAATTGTGTCGGAGGAATAAAATCATCGTCATCCTCAAATAAATCGGTATCGCACACTTTACCATTTGAAATATGTATGCTATTGCTTATAGCTAAATTTTGATTATTTTTCAGACTATACTTTTCAGTTATGATATAAGTAAAATTGAAATCTCCTATCGACACTCGTGCTTCTGGTTGAAGTACGTTACAAAGATATGGAGTAATAGTAGTGTTATTAATTTTTGATGTTATTAAAGGATTTAAATTACTAAAATAATGTTCAGATCCATTAACGATTATCGCTGCTTGAACTTCAGACATTCCCTGCAAGACAATTTGGTATATCAACAATTTAATACGAAAATTGATCATTAGGAATTAGATTTTATTCTTACATGTTTTTCTATATGGATTGTCGCTAGATTTTTATTAGTTCCTATTAAATTAACCCCTTCAAAAATTTCATGTTTCTTAGAAAAATGTATTTCGGCAACCTAAAAAGAAATCAAAACAATATAAATGTTGAATGTTTTTATAATGATTATAATCCTTGTTAATCAGAGAAATTAATGTAGTAAAATATAAATATAACAAATATTTACCTTTCTTCGAGACATTTGTAAATGAATTTATATTTTAATGATTATTATTATATTCAAAGTTTCACCGCCATTTACACCATTTACAATTTGACGTTTGATAGAAGAGGTAGAAGGGGTAGAAGATTATCAAGTCGACTTCCCAGTTCACATGGGCAATTTATTACGTAATGTTGTCTAGTATTGTAGTTCACTTGACTGGCATTGATTGCAATTTGCAGTTGATTGCAGTCGTTGCAGTCATTGTAGTATTAGTTAATCAATGGTATTAGCGGTATTAGTACAGGGAATAAAGACCATAAAGACATTGCACTTCGGAAAAATTATGGGAAAGCTGAATTTTTGCATGAAGCTTCCTTTTGCGATAGTTTACATTATTATGGGCTTTGAAACGTTCACGAAAATACATTTTCCAATATTTAAAGTCACATTTAACGTTTAATTACACAAATACCGTTAAAGGAGTGTATACTGTACGTTACAACTTTTTACGAATTTTCTCAAAAACCGTTAGTCTTACGAAAAAAAGTAAGAGTATATTTTTTGTAGATTTTTTCCTAAACTTCAAATTTGATAACTAGTATTTTTTCGATAAAAGTTACCATTAGCGAGATTTTTGCGAAAACTCGTTTATCGGAACCTTTGAACCTGCGTAAAATTTTTAGCGGCGCATGTATCGGCGGAGACTTTTGAGATGTTGCTTAGAACCACAAAAGGAAGTTTAATGCAAAAATTCAACTTTTCCTAAATTTTTCCAAAGTTTGACCTTTTTTGTCTTCATTTCCCGGACTATATTGTATATATTATATAAGCTGTGTATAAACCGTATATTAAGCCTATTAAGCTGTATAAGTCGTGTAATAGAACAATGATACTTAAGCTTTCAACCACTTTTAATAATTCTAATAAACTACTTCAGCTACATTTATGTTATAACGCTTATATAACATTTGGGCGCTGTTCACATTGAGGGGATATCGGATATATTGCTTAGAAAATTAAAAGTAATTTTAAAACTATAATTTTATCGTCGTTTAAAGCCCAAAATGCTATAAATATTACTCAGAAGTATTAAAATAACACAAAGTAAATTTTTTTTTTTTGTTTAAAGTTGCATCAATGCGAACGTCCATAACTACCATAGCTACTATTATGTTTGTTACTAAATGGTATTGTTATAGTCATTTGAACATAGATTCCATAGTTTGTCTAATACTCTATGAAGCTGTCTGGTAGCATTTGTTAGATATACATATATATAGGATACATAGTTAAAGCTTCAAACAGTACATAATATGAAACATTAAGCCACAAAGCTTTTTTTATCCCCTAAAGGGTTTGCGTTTTCCTTAAAAACTCAATCCTTAAACGTCGAACGTATAGAACCAAAACTAATCTTGAAATATTTATAAAACCAGTTTGACTGAGGTACGTTCGCCATCGGCCGTTGTTCATACGTCACTGCAATAAGTTTTTACTTAGCACACTACACGGACGATACTAATTTATCTAACATTCCTAGGCAATTAGCTCACTCAGCACTCTGGTTGATAAAGACAATATGGCCATAGTTATATACTCTCAGATGATACCTTCAGATACCCTTCTGGAGTCGATTCACTATATGCTTATCGTCCTATAACCTTTGGTTACCCTATGAAATCTACTTAAAACCTTATGACTTATACATATATATATATATTATGAAAGCATTGTACAGAATCTGATAAGGACTGATCATCTACGTTAAAGGAAAACAGTAAATAGTATCATAGACAAACTTTGAAGCAAAGATACTTAAGGTAGTTTAAGAGTAATTTTTTATTTTTCCCAATTTATATGTCTTTTTAGAAGGCAAGGATTGTAGGAACCCGGATTCGTAGTACCTGTATGTTATATATTCGGTAGATTGCAAAAAATTAGCTAAATTGATACATGTATTGGGGGCGTTGATTAATTATAGTCCCACATTAACCATTAACTTAAAATCAATAAGGCTTCATATCGTTTATATCAAAAAATATTTTAATATTTTACCAAACGTAAATTAAATTCGTAGGTAAATAAAGATTCCCGGATGGTAAAAATCCGAATTTTTAAAAGTATGTATAAATAAAGAAAACGTCAATTCGTTTATTGAATAATGAATTGTTTCAAGCATTTATTTTTTTCAGTCCAAGTTTTAAAAACTTCATTTTTACAAGTTAGCCAGTTTTTTTGATAACCATTTGCCATTAATTTTACATCTTCATACGTGCTATTTAATTCTATATGTATATCAAAATTATTATCTTTCATATTGATGATTTCAAAAAACTTCTTTGCTAATTGACATCTACAAATTAGAACTTGCGCCTTGGATGAATTAAAATTTTTTTTGGTAATTCCTTGTTTACGTCCATTCACCGATACTTCTAATGGCCTGAAAATTGAAATGAATTAATGTAAGTATAATTAAATGAATTTTAAGCAACCAACAACCTTTCTTTAACATCACACCAAATAATACTGGAAGGACATGGTGTCTGATTTTCTACTCTATACTTATTAAAGTCAACGTTTGATTGCAAAATAAATGGATTTATTGCGATGATTACGTTATTATCGAATCTAGAAACTAAAGCCCGATTAAAAGCGTTTGGACAAAATGGTACATTTCTCGGTAAAATAATGGACGTTAAATAAATCGGATCATTTATTAATAGCGATAATAGAGCTCCTTGAATTCCCAACCTAATCCATCTTGCTATTTTATCGCTACAAGAAACCGATAAAGTAGGATCGCCTCTTCCTTAAAGAAAAAAAAAAATTAAAGTAAAAATTTGGACAAAAATATCACCCAAAAAATGCGTGACTATTAATAATATATTAGGATTAGTTACGTTTACATTAATTACAAAATCTTTTATGGTTGAAAATATATTTTTTTTCTAGTACAATTATTCAATATAAGTGTGATTAAAAAAATCGTGACCTCCCCCCTCGAGTGAGATTTAGATCAACCCCCGCACCTGTCTCAATTTTACGTGAGATTTTTCCAATTGTATATTTCTAATGAAAATGTATTGGATTTTTCCTAAGGAAATATAGTTTTCTAAACAATAAGCATTATTGTGTAATGACCGCATTTTAGTGCAGAAATTTCTTATTTAATTGACGCAATTTTTTCCCTCTTTTGCATTGTTTCTTGTGGAAAAACTACATAATATTCCCTGAGACCTCCCCCATCAACAGTAAGATTAAATAAGCTTCAGATCGACCCCCTCCTTCTAAACGCCACACGTAATTGTTGAAATTTTTACAGGCTGTTATGTAAAGCGATACAAAAAAAGTTTATTTTATTAAAAAATATAACCGTACATTTACGGTACAAGCCATGCGCAATATAAAGTTATGACACGTTTTTGTATATTGCACAAGACTTCTACTTTAAATGTAGTGTTTTATTTTTATCTGGAACAGATCTGTTGTGTACTAACTGGGATTTGCTACCCTTAGTCTTAACAAATCTTGTAACCGATTTTGAACTCATTTTCTTTGTACTTCAATTAAACATTATAATCAATTTGTAAAAATTATATTTAACATGTTTGAATTTTAATATTTTAAATGAAAATTTAAATTTTTACTTTTTTTTTTTGAAATACTAATTGTTGCAAAAAACTCACTTAGTGGCGCAGCGGTTAGATTTTTTAGACCAGTGACTCGTAACCTTTTTGTTGTTGCTGCGCTACACTCTTAAAAGAATTAAAATTGGACATAACGCTGACAAGCTCAAGATAATTTAATTTATCTAATGGTGTGTTCCATTAGGTGCTTACAGCCCTCGGAATGTCATTATAGTTCTTACTAGGGTTTGTAAAAACCGTATTTTTATTAAAACCGGTTTTTAGGTTTTTTTCCTATCTTAAAAGCGGTTAAAAATCGGGTTATTAAGAAAAAAATCTTTAAATCTATAATAAAATCACCCCACCCTCATTGTACTTATTTACAAAAAAACACCATTAATTATTTTTTTTTTTTAATTTTTAATTCAACTTCACTTACAAAAGTTAATTTGCGAATTTCAAAATTTAATAAAACTGATAAAAAATGTTTAAAGAGTAATTTTACTCTTTTTGTTCTTTTTTTGAAAGAAAATAGAATTTTAGAAATACTAACGCATTTTTGAGTCATCTCCAAGACAACTTCTAACTTTGATACAAAATTTCCTGACACAAAAAATGTTCTTTCTGAATCCGTCGAAGTTGGTTTAACTATGATTAAGGCATTTAAAAGTAATTCTAAGTTTCTCGTTCTTTTCCCGATTGTTTCAAATAACTGGCATCATTTAGCGACATTTCCACTTCATTCACATTTATTATTTGAATCTCACTATCTTCACAATTTAAAAAAAAGTACGAGTATTAACTACAGAAAAGAAATAATAAAACAGAAATTAAACATTTATAGCATTAAAATTTCCAGTAAAAATTATTAATTTATTGTTTTATTTTGTAAAATTGATGTTTACAATTAAAAAAAAAAAACGGTTTTAACCGGTTTGCAACCCTAGTCTTTACTATTGTATTGCTAAAAGAACATTTTGAGCGTTGTGAGTGTCTAAAGGAATCATATAATACACAATGTAAAAGTATATAAAAAAATATCTGGTGCGAGGCGTCATACTACTTTCTTTTACTTTCATTAATGAAAATACTCGCTGTTAGTTAAAAGAAATATAAGCACTTTGTAACGATACATATAAACAGAACTATATGCATACAACCTATAGGGCTATATGTATATACGAATTCTCAACCTTTACCCCAGAACCGCCCTTATTCGAATTTTCCCAGGAAAAAGTTTCAAATAAAAGTTGTAGCCACTAATGAGTCTAAGAACTATAGAAAGTTTAAAGAAAATCGTTGGAGCCGTTTTCGAAAAAAATTGAAAAAGCTCAAAAACGCCAAGAGTAAAGTAGAGCCTTTCGGTTAACCGATTTCAACCAAAAGCTTCGCGGCACAATAAGATATAATATGGAGGCCAGATTCCAAATTTGGTGAAATTCGGATAAAGCTTTCGATATGATATGGCTGTCACACACAGACACACACACAGACATTTTTTAAAAAAACATTTTTTTGGACTCAGGGGGCCTCAAAACATGTATTTCCGGTGAAAGCTCGGTTTTGAAAATTCGACCCGATTACAATACTTCCTTTACTATTTATATAGTAGTAGAAGAAAGTAATAAAGTTTATTGTTTACGTTTCTAACATTTCGAGAATTCCATGAATTTTGCGACACTTTCAATCAGAGTGAGACAAACTATAGATTTTGCTAATTTTAAAGAGATTTAGCCGTTAACAAATATTAAAATTTTTTAATTTTATTATATTTTCTTTAATATGTTAATTAATGATTCTAATAATTTCACATATACCTATTATCATCAAAAGCACGTGTGTGTGTAATCTTTCATGGATTGGATATTGGAAACTGGGAAAAATATCGCTTACAAGATTCCACAAAAACATATAAATCTAATAAAAGGGGGGTGATAAAAAAGTGTCCAATATTAACCTGGTTTAGTTCGTATTGCTCTTACAATATGATAATGCATTCCTTTTAAATGAGGATCCTGCAATGAATCATTTTTCAGACATTTGGCTCCAGTACGATGAATATCATTTATAGATTCTTCGGATTTTTCTGAATGTTCTACTTTTTGATATTTATGTGTTGTATTCGATTCATGATCAGAGTCGTTGTATTTACGTTTCAACACATTATCTTCTGAATTCATTTCATTTAAAACAGATGTTGTCTGTTTAGGAAATATAGATGCATCGCCACAAGGTGTTTGTGTAGTAAAGAAATGGAACTTAATGAATTGTTTAAGTTTACATTTCCTAAGTTGATTATTAAAAATAAAAATTGAATTTTCGTTATTGATTAAACTTGTGATTTGACTATATAAGTAACGGAGAAATGCTCTGCGACATATAATTTCAGCATGAGAATCATTTAATATTGAACCGTCCTCTACGAGACTATTTTGCCCGATACATTTAGTTCCTGTCCCTAAGCTCACTACATTCAAACTATTTGTCTCCAAATTTTCTTGAACGATACATGATAATATAGTCCATTCATTATTATTGGGTTTACCGGTTTTTGGTAGTTTATCATACGATTCTATGCATCTTAAGGCGATTTCGTCTGAAAGCAGAGGTTATGTCAATGAAAATAATTTTATAAACAAAATATTATATAAAAGCAAATAAAATTACTCATGGTTCAAATGGCTTAATTAAGACTTGAAAAAATTTAGTGTTTACCTTTTTTAGTTTGAATGTTATCAACGTATACTGAAGGTGAGGGTGATTGAATTGTGTTTAAAGAAATATTCATAGTTAATACATTTTCAATACAAATAATTATTTAAGATGATATTATCGCAAATTTAGTTGCATTTTTTCATATGAAAATATTAGGACTTGAATATAATTGTTTATTTTCACTATTTTTTTTCCTATTTAAATTTTTTACGTTTTTTTACATTCAGATAACAGCTGTTAATAAGCAATGCTTGTTAATAATATTTGCGATATTTATTTTACTGATACATCTTATGCATGTTAGAAATATTTGCATCATTAATTAATAAGACGTATTTCGTACCAATTTTTACCTTTTCTCTACAATTTATAAATTCTTATATAATAAAGTTATGATTCGAAGGGCTCAAGTGACATGTAGTACCTAAATTAATTCGAATTTACTACAAAATATATAGTTAGTAATTTATTTATATTTTAGTAGTCTTGAATATTGATGTGATATGATTAATTAAGGTCATTGACTCTTGCTTAATTTAAATTTAGGTACCCTTAACCTAAGATGTTCATACGTTCCAGTAATCCCGGTTTTCCCGCACATATTCCAGTCCAACCCAATTTTCAGTTTACCATCATGGTGTTCAAAAACAGATCTTTGAGACACCTTTCTTAGTTTTATAAAATTTAAGAATTAGAAATAAACAAAATTAAAAATTTTCATGAAGACCCTTTTCTGGTTTTACTTTTCTCAACGTAATTGTAAGTATAATTTAAAAGCTTTAAAAATAGCACCTTAGTCGTTAATAGTCAAGGGTAAAGGAATTCTTGTATGTACCTAAACCATGTATATGGAGTTACGGTGATTGTATATTCTAATATGGTTCTAATCGTTTTATTGTCTTATAAATTATTAAGTTTTTTTTGTGCTACGATTAGATTTTTAAACATATAAGACATCAGCTATAACTATCTAATCTTGAAAAACTACATTTAAATTAAAAGAAAGTTTTAAAATTTAATTTTAAAAGAAATACCTATGTTTAACCATGGAGTACCTATAACATAAAAAGTAGGTAATATCAGGACATATTATTAAAATGAATAATTGTTCTCCCTTCAGCTTTGTAGCACCGTTGTTAATAGTACCTACGAATAGTACTTAGACCGTTCGGGACATATTGTCCAGTATGCCCTGAATAGTATATTTTCAAATCAGGTGATTATTCAAATTATTATGATTATCTCAAAGTATATTATGATCATTGCATAACAGCAATATACGATAGGCACGGTAACCTTATAATATACAGTCAATATCAAAAATTAATTCAATGCCGTATAGAAAATGTAAAATAGCAGAGTATTATTCGATTCAAATTTAAATCTGTTAGTTATTAAAACCGCTATGGAATTAAAACATTATACAAACTATATAATATATAGAAATTTACTGGTTGCAAGAGGAAAAATAATATAGAAAAGAAAAAACATGAATACAAATAAGTGGGGTTTACTTGGATAAGTTCCCATTTATTCAGGTCTACTCAAAGCTAACTAGTGAAACTAAAAACTTAGGGGATTGGCAACTTTAGAACTAGATATGGCTTCTTTTTAATAAAATATTTTGCATAGTCATAATTACAACTCGATAACTTCCTGGGATTCTCCTCTTCTTGCATTCATTTCCTATCCGATGTTTTTCTTCATATTGAATGCCATATTGAACATAATAAGAGAATGAAAGCTCAAGATTTTTTTCTGGGTTTTCGGATTCGACGGTCGCTAATGACTTAAATAAGTCATTATCACTTCTTAAATGAGAAAGAAATAAAAAGATTTTCTCGTATGCAGTTTTATTTTCTTACATTTTATAGAGGTTTTTGGGAGTTGAAATGGTTGAAATGATGAAACTGATAATTGGACTCAGTTATCGTTTTTTTCAGATTCGACTGTATACATAAAAAACCTTAGGCTCTCGTATTAAATAGCGATAACTTAACAAAGCAACTGCAGAAGTATTTCGATTACAGTAAACTATGGAATTTATGGATTAATTAATGCGTGTATATTTATAAACAAATTAAAATTCCCGAAGAATAGGTTTTTCACTATTATAGTGAAATCTTTTTAAGTAATTTTTGTATGGAAAGTGAAATATTAGGTTTGCTCCAGATAATAATAAAATCGTAGATTGTACGTTACAAAATTGTTTTGCGCATGACTTGTACTGTACAATGTACCAACGTTTTTAGTTTCATCTAGAATATAGCTGTTATTAGGACTTAACGGAGGTAAATGGAAATACATATAATCGATTTCGCTCGTGGCACGTTATCGGGCGTTTGTAATGACGTTTTTAAATTATACTGTAGTTTTTAATTTTTTTATTTATGAAAAGTATAGTTTTCTTTTACGAGTCTCCGATAGTTTCAAGGTTTCTCCAAATAATTTTTATTTACCATTCATGAATATTTTGGATTATTTCTTGGCTCCCAGGGGTCTACTTTGATAAACAAACTGCCATTTGTGGGATATAGAAATTTGATCTATGATTTTTTATATACATACTTAACTACAACTTCATTGGATCCTATATTAAAATACAAGAACTGAAAAATAAACTACTGAAAGCATTGGTTAAATTTTAGTAAAAAATTCTAAATATACAAAATATATAAATATATAATCTTATTCTTTTAAAATAATTAGGTATATTCCATAAAAGAAAGTTTTTTATATTTATTTCGTTGTATTTACAATGTACGTAGGTATCGGTGGAATTATAACTTAGAAACAACATAATAGGTTTGTTTCAGATGAACATAAAACCATACAGTTACGATGCAATTTTTACTCAGTATACAAATATGGCAGCTTTTTGTATATTGTAAATTTAACGTTTTATTTTCATTTAGAACAGACTTTATGATATTTAAACACATAAAAACTATATTAAAATCGTCAATTCAGCGGATAATACCAATAATTTTAAATTGTTATGAAAAAGGTCAAAATAAAATGGCAGTGATAGGAAACTATTTTCTTTAAAAATAATCAACAAATTTTCTTATTGAATTACTTAAAAATGTGAAATTAAATTATCAGTTTTTGTTTACTTTTGTCCTCGACTATATTAAAATATTTTTTTGTTTAAATAAAATATTGATAAGATATAATTATGGCGTGTTTTTAGCGTACGATGAAACGAAACATTTTCTGGCACAATAAAAGTACAAAATATTAGAAAACTGTGCAAAGAAAAAATGTCAAAAAAACCATTATTTACTTGAAGAAACATTTCATTACCTAAGTAAATAGTTGAGAAAAAAATTAATCTTAATATCTAAAAATTAGACGATAGTAGGTATTTTTTTATTTACAAATGGAGAAGTGTATCACCTCGTCTCGTTAATGAAAAAGGCAATATAAAACACACATTAAAGGTACGTATTTATAAATTTAAAAGTTGAATTGCATATTTAAATATTTTAATGATTGTATTTCTTCTCATCGCATAAAACTGATTATTCTCCATATTATTATAATGACGCTACTATATTATATGATCACGCTATATTGATAACAGACGTACAATAGTAATTATAAATTGTAAGTTCAGTCTTTGTTAATTGAGTTTATTTAGAATAGTGCACAGATCATATTTGACTTGTCGTTGTATAAAATTATTTAATTATTTATTACGCATACAAATGACTTTTAAGTGAATAAACGAATCAGTTTATCTTTCTCGTATTCTATGTGTGTGGAGTTGGTGAAGTTATTCAAAATTATATGGAAGTGAAAACGAAATACACAACATTAGTTTAAAAACTTAAACCAGTTCGTCGAGACTTGCCGCAAAGATGGATGAGTCACTGAAATCAACCGAATACAAGACTGGCGATGAAGAAAAATTCAACTTAGTTTACAACAGAAATAAAATAGATCTAATTGAGGCAAATCCTCCCAGAAAACCATCAATTTTAAACGAACAACTCGTATTTTCATACAAAATATGCTGGCGCCAAGTAAAATTTAAATGGTCTGTGTTATTGTAGTAATATAAATTAATATTTTAATTTTAGATTGTTGCATCTTGTATAGCTCACAGTATAGTTATACAAGTTGGAGTAAATATGGCTTTTAGTGCTATTTTATTACCACAACTCAACTCGGGTGATAGTGAAATTAAAATAAACTTAAATGAAGCATCATGGATAGGTATGCTATGTTTAGATCCAATATTCACTATTATTATAGTTTTATTAACTTCTAGCAAGTTTAATTGCTATTGCTTTACCAATCGGGTCCTTATCAGTAGGACCTCTGATGGATCGCTGGGGGCGGCGTCGAATTTGTATGTTCTCCTGCATTCCATTTATAATAGCCTTTATAATTATCGCAACTGCACAATCTTTGACTGCCTTATATTTTGCAAGAATTTTGTCGGGAGTCGCTGGAGGTAACATTTGTAATAAGTTGGGTGTAAATATATTTTAAAAATTTAAATAATTCTTATAGGATTTTGAATACAATTTATAAAAGTTTTAACTCCTAGTGGGTCCGTTTCCACGGTGTGTTACGGTGTAAACTCGGCGTAAATATATATTACACCATTTATACACTGAAATTACATTCGATAGCACGATGGATTTGTGAAAATTTTATTTGTCGTTAATTTTTTTTACACTGATATATCTATATTACTGAATTACTGATTGAGTGATACAATTAAAGGAGAAATATTTTAAAAAATGATATACTACTAATTTAATACTAATAAATGATAAATACGGTGTAATACCCCTTTTTATAAAACTTGTGATTGTGGTTTCAGTATGTACTTACAGAGTAGTAACATCTGCTTTTTAAATTTCAAGTGAATTTCAGTGTGTACACGATGTAACAACTGTATCATATTTAGACTTAAATAACCGTGGTATTCCATTGAAAATACCATGTGATTTTTTTTTATTGTGGGGTTTTATAGTACACACTGTAATCGAATCTACTAAGGGAAGCTCTAAAACGTTTTGAAAAGAGAATGAACAAAGCCGTGAAAGTTTTTTTTTTAAAATATAATTATAAGTTGGAAAATGCTGAGGTATTTAAACAGTTGATCGAAAAAATATATTATATCTATTATAAAAAAATTATTTCAAAACTGATCCGATGTTTAAATCAGGAAAATATTTCTAGAAGAGTAGCTGTAGTTGGACAGAGTTGTAGTGTGAGCGGTGTCCCGACACTAAGTGTCGAATGATATAAAGATGCCGCACGATAAAAACGACAAACAATCGAAATGTCGTTTTTACGTTGTTTTTTTTTTATTAACCCAATGTGTTACAACGAAAACTTCTTTTCGTGCTATTTAGCGTTCAAGAGCTCCACAATATACCATTTGCTTATAGTTTAAAAAACCTGAGTGCTAATTTCATTTAAAAAAATTAATCCAATATGTAATGTATTTAATCGTGTATAGTTTTATAATTTTCCAAGGTGGTTTTTGAGCCACCTTGTTTTGAACCACCTTTTTTCAAAGGTGGTTATAAGATGGGGGGAGGGGTGACATTTTATTCTTTCGCATCGGGTGCCGTAATTTCATACTAGGGCTCTGTTGTAGACGTTAAGAGCGTTAATGAAGATAGCCATTTAATACAGAGTATTTCCAAATACTCTGAACTCATATGCCGGCACTAACTAGTGGCAATTTGGCATGCATTAATTTTAGTGCTCCTTTTTAACACAGAGATCTACCTACCTAATTCCTAAGTTCTAAGTTTTAAGATATTTAGGGAAATTCTAAATGAATCTGAATAACATCTAGCTAAAAGAGTCTAAATACTTCACTATTTTCAACATAAAATTTATTATAATCACTTCGTTAACTTAGTTCATTCTTTTTTAAAACTATTCAAATTTCTATATTATCTTAATATTTTTCTCCGAATCCTAAAGTAATTATTCAGACAAATATTGGAATTTTATTTGCACCAATGAGCTACACTAAAAATTGTTTAAACAGTTCACCATTTGTAGGACTCTCTACGTCTGCCATAGTTTACGTAAGCGAAGTTTCCATTCCTGAAATAAGACCAATGTTGTTATGTTTAAATAGCGTTTTTGTATCGTTAGGAATACTTATTACTTGCATATTAAGTACGTATTTCGAAATGAAATAAAACAATTAAAATAAAATAAATGTTACTATTTTAGGTCTATGGCTCAAATGGCGAGTCATTGCAAGTATATGTGGGCTTCTAACTTTGGCTAGTTGTATCTCTATGTGGTTTATGCCAGAAAGTCCACATTGGATAGGCACTTTTAAAAAAGATGAAACAGCTATTGAAAAATCTTTGAAATGGTTATATAAAAATACAGACGTATGACACAATATTTATGCAAAATCCAAAATAAATATAGACAATTTGTTTTAGTTGTACAATCGCGAATGTAAGCGTTTTAAAATTCGGGAAGAAAATGCTGATGTTGACAATGAAGTTAAGCCTTTACTAAAATCGAATTCGATAAAAATTTACCGAGAACCCATTGTTTATAAACCATTTTTGATTTTGGTGGTTCTTTTCATTTTACAGCAAGCATCAGGTAAATAAATTAAATCTTATTGTATATAATATTTGGTATTTAATTTATATTTATTTTAGGTGCTTACGTTGTTATATTTTATGCGGTTGATTTATTTAAAACAACAGGAGGGCGATTTGGAGTCAATGCTGACGAATATGTTAGTCTGGTTCTTCTAGGAACCATAAGATTTGTAATGTCTGTGATTACAGCTGGAATTTCACGACGTTTTGGTAGACGTCCGTTGTTAATAACTTCTGCATTAGGCATGAGCATTAGTGCATTGATCACTGGACTTTATTTACGATATGAAGGAATTCCACAGGAAGGAAATCCAATTGTAGTGATTTGTATTTTATTATATGTATGTTTTAGTGCTTTAGGAATACTTGTCATTCCCTGGGCCTTAATTGGTAAATATTAAATAAAGTGTATAATGACGTGAATCGGTCTAATTTATTTTGTTTTAGGGGAACTTTTACCAGTGAAAGTTCGCGGGAAACTCGGAGGTGTTATGGTGGCATTAGCTTATGTGTTCATGTTTGTTGCGGTAAAAATTTGGCCCAGTTCTTACCAACTGTTAACAGCTCCAGTTAGTTATAATTTACGTAGTCGAAAAAGAATTGGTGTACGAATATCGAAAAGTACTGATTTTTTTCAGAATGCCTTCAATGTATGGTAAATATTATAGAAATATAGTTTACTATGGGACATCTTGTTCTGATATTGTTTAAAACGAGATTATTAAAACAATCTTAGCTTGTTAAAAATATCGCTTTTAACAGTGTCAGACCAAAATGTCCCATGGTAAACCCTATTTCTAAATTATTTTTACCATATTATAGGCCGGTTCCAAATGAAAATAAAACCGTACATTTATAAAACTTTTGATTCTCAACATACAAAAAAATATCCTAACTGTATAGAACTTGTATCGTAACTGTACCGTTTTACTTTCATCTCAAACATCCCTTACATTGAAGACATTCTGAAAGCTCGATCGGAATAGTTTTCGGCACTTATACGCCGATTCCTAATCGACTAAGAAAAACCGTTTACATTTTTTAAAACTTATTTTTTTCTATTCCCAGGTGATGTTTATAATCTTATCCGTAACTTGTTTCTTCAATGTCCTTTTTGTATGGTCATGTCTTCCTGAAACTTTGGGTAAAAGCTTTACCCAAATTGAAGAATATTTCCACTAAATGAAAATGTGATTTTTCTAATAAATAAAAAAGTACTCAAATAAATTCATAATTTTATTTTCATTTTTTATATAATACTTATTAGCTAAATATTAATCTAATCTCGTACAGAGGATTCACAGTCCACTGTTGTTTCAAATAAATAAATGTGTGAATAATGAAAAAAAATTATTCGAAGGGGGGGTACACCTTTTAGTTCTTTTAACTTCACTTCTCTATTAGTTATAATTTATTTAGTTAAATTAAATGAATCCATTTATTTGAATACGTCAACTTTGCTTTATATAACAATGAATGAAAACGCAGCGTTGTGAACAGGCAGAGGACAGTGGAATGCCATGTAAGGTATATAATTACCTATATATGCATAGATAATTGTATGCTTATAGATACATATATACGCACATAAAACTATTGTGTATTATTTACATAAATAAAAATTATTAATAAAAAATAATGGTTATTAAAAATATAAAACAAATCAAATATTAACTGAACTTTGACAATTACAAACGCTGTGATTTCATACAATATTTGGAGAAGATTTGTTCTTATTTTTTTTTATAAACTTTCACTTTTTAAAAATGTTCTGCCTCGTGTTTTCATTACCTACCCCGAGAAAGAGTAAAATTTTCATCACAAATAGCTACCATCAAATTGTAAAATACGTTTAGTGTGTAGTCGCATTTTCTTCAAATTATTTTTTCTCTCAATATATTTACAAACAGGCTACGCATCATGTAGCACGTCTGTCATTCTTCATAATTAATAATGATAATATAATATATAATATAGATCGATAAATGTACAAATGATTGCTTAATTTACATGTTGAGAAAGAAAATTAAAAACTTACGTTGATAAATTGTTATTAATTCATTCATAACGAACTGTTTCTTTTTTAATTATCTCATGTTAATAGAATATAAAAAAAGAAAAACAAACATATGCATATAGGAACAGAGCTGTGAGCTATGTTCAATGTCCGCTCGTATTTTTAGTTTAAAAACTACACAGCCTTGTAGCCATCATTTTTTTTAATTATTATATTAGAATAGTTATAGTAATGCAATCTGGTCCTGGTGAATTTCACCAGAATATAATTTATAATATATTTAAATATATTCTTTTTGCTCATCATCTAAATGTGCAGACATTGTTTCATAACTATCGCAAATGGCTGTATCAAACATATATACAAAAAATTACAATTAAAGTTCATTTACATATCGTTTGTTTCATCATCGATTTCATAAATCTTTTATACGTCAATTGACTTTATACAAATAACTACAAATAACATTGTCATTATTGTTCATCGATTTAAGTAAACACCGCGCCTAAGTGTCACTTAAGCAATATTTCACTTTCTCGAATAATTATCTATTTATTTAGGAATATATTAAATACGTTTAATTTTATTACTATCTTCTCATTTTAAATTATTATTTTTTTATTTGTACCACAGTAAGTTATTCATTTGCATCACACATCACTACAATTGTTCTACAAATTTACTGAGTTGATCCTGGGGAGTCATTGTGGACGGGGGTTGTTCTGTTTGATCATTGGCAGAACTAACTTGTGTCTGGCCCGGTTGAGAATTAGACAACATCATCTCAGACGGGCCGGCCATGTCATGACCTCGCGGGCTGGGAGCGGGCTGACCCCGTGGACTTGGTACTGGTCGCGGAGAAGGATTTGGTTGAGGACTACGAATGGGCGGTGGACTGCGTACACTTTGCATTAATTGCTGGACGCTCCCTGCCGGTGGCCCCATTGATTGCGGGGAAGGTTTATGTCCTGATTGAGGCATATAGTTAGATTGGTCACCACCAAAACCACTATTGGCCACAACAGTCCACTGTTGATGGGGTTGTCGAGGAATGCCACCAGGCATTCTTTGTTGTTGGTAAGGTGGAGCTGGGGGTTGTTGGAATTGCCCTTGAGCTTGTAATTGAACCTGTTGTTGCTGCTGCTGCTGTTGTTGCTGTTGTTGTTGTTGCTGCTGTTGTTGTTGTTGCTGCTGTTGTTGACGTTGCATTGCTAACATATGTTGTTTGTACCATTGAGATGAAAGCATTTGCTGATTAGGGCCCACCTGTCATTATTTTTAAACCATTAACAAATCATAATCAAAAATTAAACATTTAAAATATGAACTGTCTCCATAGCCTTTGACGGGAACCCTAATATTTTTTAAATCGTTTCCGACACATATATTGCCTAAAATATTGTCGCTTATCTGCCACAAGGAAAACTCAAGTCGCAGCTCAAGCCAGCGACAATTTGAAATATAATACTTGCATTTACGAATGAAATGTGCCAAAAAAGGAAGACAACAAGTGACAGGGCCACCTATTGGCGCAGTGGCTAGAGCAGTAGTTCTCTCCACTTCATGCGTCAAGTGGTACGGGGGTTCGATACCAGTTGAATTCTAGACTTAAGATCATAGACCTAAGATTAAAATTGACCAACAGATATTTTCTGTGTTAAGACGGTTGTGATATGACCTAAGCTGTTAAAGCGACTTAAAACACAAAAAAAGTGACAAAAATATATTTAAAAAAAAAACATTAACTAAAACAATGTTGTCCAGTAGGAATATTTCTTAAATTAAGCTCACATGAAAAGTATTTACAATTGGGGATGAAAAACATATCCACACTATTTCAAAAACCTTTCTTAATACTCTGCCATATCAACGTTTAAACTACATACAGAAATTATAGTATCACCACAGACAATTGTTAAAAGCAAGAGGACAAAAGAAACGTATTCAAAATATGAATATAAAATCTCAATAATATTGTAAGCGTAGAAGTATTGGAGGATTGTTTGTTACTATTTCACTTTTATGAAACTTGATAACAATATAGCACATACATCAGAGTAACACATAGGCAATATTTATAAAGATATTGTTTAAATTGACCAAAATATAATGATAAGTGTCAATTAAGTAGTCTTTTGGCGTCTGTTACAAAAATCAGAAAAGTTACATGAATAGTGTATGGTAAAAATGTTTCTCTTAAATTGTCTATGCCAGCATATATCTACCTTTTATAAGAAATCTCAGGGGTGGCCAATCCAAATAGTATTGCGGACTACTTAGGAAAATGATCATAACTCTGCCGGCCACATACAAATAATAGGCCTTAATATTAGATTTAGATCCATTTTAGACATTTTTTGAATTGCAAAATTTAATTATAATGAGTTATTACATTGTTACTGTTGTGTTACATCAGTCAAATAGTTGGAGATTTTTTTAAATAAATTGCGAGACCAATGCTTAAAACTTAAACCTGATTAGTGTTTAAGTTTTAATATATACCTCTAGTTTCGATTTCAAGATTTCGAAAATCAAGTCGAGTAGTGAATCCCTTATTAGGCTTACTATAATTCTTACTTATAAACATACATAATATATAATAATAATGATACTAAATAGCACATTGTAACGATACAGTATAACACTAAGAATGAAATATAGAAATATAAGTATGTAATGTATTTTATTAATACATTGGGTTTCGCTACTTTGACCATTATAAAAAAAAAAATATTTTGTTAGTGTGATGAATCTTGAGGAACCGAAGTAATTTGGACAAGTAAGGAAGTGAGTAAGCGCTACAAAAATGGTGCGGTTGGGTCGCACTGCGGGTGAGGTCATGGATAGCCGTTAGTAGAAGATATAAATCCTGCATAATGTGTAAATTAATCAAAATTTTATTACTACTATTTCTAACAATTGGTGGCTTTTTATGTTTATGCTATAATATAATTGTTTATTATTTTTCGTGTTTTTTTTTTTTTTTTTTTTTTAATATATTATAGTATTATACCTATATCAAAAATTTTTAGGAAAATTTCTAGTCCGAGTACTGATTTCAATAAAATAAATAATTTATTATTTAAAGGATTTTATTTTTCCCGGTACCTTCTACACGTAAATAATCAAAACGGCGACTGTCGGAAATGATTTAAGTTGCCGTCGACGGTAACGGACGTAACGGAGACAGTTCGTTTAAAATATTATTTTATTAAAATTAAATTTACCTGGCCTGGTCCAGAAGCCTGTTGTGGGTTGGGAATAACATTACCCGTTTGGGGTGTGATCATTGCTTGTTGAATTTGTTGTAATCGACCCTGATTTGGCGCCTGTTGGGATATCATATGCGCAAGTTGTGTTTGAGGAGCACCAGCATTTCCAACATTACTTGTATTCGTATTAGCATTAGCATTTGATTGTGCCTAAATCAATAACACCATTTAGAAATCAATTTCCTAACAAATAAAAACTAAGTAATACCTGTCTTTGTTTTATAAAAGCAGCCATTAATTGAGGATTAGATTTTAGAATTTGTAATATTTGAGCTTGTTGCTCGGGGGAGTTGGGAGATCGAAGTGTTGCCATCAACTGTTGAAGTGCTTGCTTGTGTAAAATAGAACCGGTTGACGTTTGTGTTCCAGGCATTGTTGGTCTCATGCCAGCCATGTGTGGATTGATACCACCACTTCCGAGCACTTGCTGTTGTTGTTGAGCAACTTGAGGATGCATAACACCAGGTTGTCGAATACCTGGCATACCCTGAGATTGATATCTAGGGGTCCACTGTTCCATTGGTAGTAAGTTTGATCCACCAGGACCAGTCATTGGACCTCTTTGCATTTGGGGTGGAGGCGGCATCACTTGTCCACCAGGACCTGCTTTACCATAACCGGTACCGTGGGGTGCTTGCTGCCGTGCTGCTTCTTCTTGCACTTGTTTTACAACTTGTAACACATTTGCAGGAGGTGTTTGAGTTCCACCTGGCTTAAGACCAACACCAGGTTGATGAGGTGACATTAAACCAGCACTAGTTGATGACACAGTATTAGCAGGACTATTTCCACCAGGACATGGGACTCCAGATGGTCCAGCTGAAGCTCCACTCGCAGGTAAACCAGTATTAACAGTTTTCATAACAGCCATACGTCTTCGTAATAAATGTGCTTGTTGAAGTCGTTGTTGTAATTGTTGTTGTTTCAATTTATGTTTAATATTAGAACAGAAAGGTACAGGACATTTGATTTCTTGGCAATGTTTCGCATGGTAACAACATAATGCAATAAGTTGTTTACATATTGGACAGCCTCCATTCGTTTTACGCTTGCAAACTTTCGTATGTGTTACTACTCGTTTCATCTTCTGGCAACTTGGTAGTCGACAGTTGGCGTCTCGACATTGACAAGCATGAACTAATGATTGTATACAACGCTGAATAGAGAGCTTTCTCGCTTCTTGAGGATTTGCTTGTTTCTGGTCAGAAGGTGACGATCCATCATCCAAATCAAGACCAAGTTTATCCATTTTATGAGGATGTCCATCTTTTTCGAAGCATTGAATACATAAATCGAAATCGTCGCAAACAGTGCAGTGGTACCGTGTTTCCACATGACCTTTGCAGTTATTGCATGTGTAAACGAATTTATCTTGACTCTGATTATGTAATTCGTATAACATTGACATTGAACTAAACTTGGCACGACGCAAAGATGAGAATTCGTAATGCCTTTCTCTAGCCATTGTCAAAAATGCATCGCGTCCGTCCATTAAATCGCAATTGATAAAAGGATCTGGATCTTGTATAGGCTAAAATTGAAAAGAAAATAATAAATAAACAATGTTCAATAAATGAGATTTTAATACTCTATAATCTATATCTATAATAACACAAATTTCATACAAAATCTGATGTAAAAGTCACAAACATGTAGATTAGATATCAAGAGTTCAAACGTTAAGGGTGTTTTTAATATAAGTAAACTTATCGACAGATTGTAATGAAAATTAATAATATCGTTAACAACAAAATCCTGAATTTTTCAGGGTTGTGGATATCTCTGAAACGAGATATAACTAAAAGAAATTATTCAACACAAGTTAAATTGTAACATGGGTTTTTTTGAAAAAGTGGAAATATCCGATAGCAAAAAAAATGATTTTATTTTTATTTATAACCTTCTTAAATGAAAAACTTACCAAAAGCACTCCTTATTTACTACTCATAAGGGGCCATCCATAAATTAAGTCACACGTTAAGGGGGAGGGAGGCGGTCGACGAAGTGTGACATTGTGTGACAAGGGGGTGGGAGGTGTCCTAAATTTCGTGACCTCACATTTCAAAATCTAGTTTAATCTAAGTGTTTAAAGGAGTAGGTTCAAAGTACATGGACTCAAGATGATTAAGTTTGATCTTTAATTAATATAATTAATCGTTTTTTTTTTTGTTAATTTCTTGAAATGTTTGATTTAATGTTAATTTTATTAAAAAATAATTTAAATTGAAATAAAACCAATTTTGAAACTGCTGTTTTAGTTCAATAATTATTTGTAGATGTAAAAATGTAAAATATGTGACGTCACACTAAGGAGGGGCGGGTCTCATAAATGTGACTAGCTGTGACAAGGACGGGGGAGGGGGGTCAAAATTGATGGAAATTCGTGTGACATAATTTATAAATAGCCCCTAATTTGATTATTTTAAATATTTTGTTTATTTAAAATTCGTAAGACAAAATAGTTATGATGGGAAAGAGTGACTTCATGGTATTACATCGTAGGTGGTGAATTTAAAAAATGCGTTATGTGGTTTATGGATAGTTCCTATGTATGATAAAAAATTAGATTACTTACCGCTAAGCTAGCAGCAGATTGGGCGGAATGTAATCGTATAACAAAAAATACTTCTTTATGTTTTTCCATAGTCGCTAAAATTTTATCAGATAAATCATTTCCCGTTTGGGGTGTATTCGATTTTTTGCTATTTTTCCTTTGATTCGCTTTGGATTTATTACTCTTTTTGACTTTCTTTTGGCCTTTCTTCTTCCCATCGGGACCAATTTCGTTTTCATCAGACAACGAAAATATCTAAAAAAAAATAAGATTAAAATATCTTCTTAAAGTAAAGAAAAAAAAATTATGTACCGCATTCGCAGCTGCAGCTTCGGCCGCTTCAACTTGTTTTCGTTTCTCTTCTTCTTCTTGATCTAATTCTTTAATACTTTCTTCTAAAACATTAGGCCAAAAATCACCCTCGAAGTACGGTAAATCAGCAGCAGAACTAAATTTATCTCCCATTGCTTGCTTGTGGATATCCTTTAAAAGTTTCGATTTGAGTAATTTGCCCAATTAGAGGTTTTTATTGTTTAACACTTACTTTGTAATCAAGTACACGTCTCTCGATGATTCCTTTATCCAACATCTTTTTGTACCATTCTTGAAGTCGTTTGGGTTTTGGAATTTTTTGCTCGGTAGGATGGCAATGGAAAATATAATCGTCACCTTCCGATGGTGGACAAGCCCAAATATGGGCCATCGTATATCCTAATTGCTTTACATAATCCATGTAACCGAGTAAAATTTCATGATAAACAGCAGTACGAAATTGTCTTGGTTTAAAAAAATGCACGGAATCTAAATATGCTATGTACACACGTCGCGTATTTGGCGCTGGACATTCCGAACCATATTCTTGAACGTGCATACCAAAGAAGCATACGTCCGTGCCATCGATTTCTTCAAACGCAAACAGAGCCTTAGCACGATAAGGAAATTCACCCGATAGTTGTCCTGTTTCAACAAATCGACTTCGCATTCCAGGCTTTACCTCAACAGTCTTTTCCGAACTTGAAACTACACGAATTGACACTTCACCGGCTCCGGCCTCTTTCTTTTTCAAAAAGTTATTTACACGTGTTTCTATATAAATGCCTAATTTCGTAACTGGAAGGCGTTTCGCCGTAAACTTATTTTCTTTTCGTTTATTACCCTTTTTCTTTAAACAATTATCACAAACAAAACCTGCAGGCCAAATTGTATCTAAATGAAGAACACAAATTTGATGCACTTTACGTCCACAATCTAAGCACGTCACAAAATGTTCAAGTTCTAAATGATCGTTTTTCATTTCCACAAACTGGTCTTTTTTAATCTCCCTAAACATATCAATTCACAATTAAAACACATTCAATAAGCATATTTTTAAATTTATAACAAAAAAAACTTACGTCGTTTGTGATTGAGTTGGATCATCTCCAAGAGTAACTGAATCGCCAGGAATATCGTTGAAACATTTTTGACAGAATGTATACCTGTTGGAGCCGAGTCCGTATGCCTTTAGACTGATGTTTTTTGTTTGATGGTAGATGAGACGTTAAAGCAAGCGATAATAATGGTGACGAAGCGACGCCAGGCAATAAAATGAAAAGAAAACACACCAAATGTTAAGATATGAACCAAATCAGTTACACATAATATGAATCATGATTCTATTAGCTTTGTTCGCGGGTCTCATTTGGAACCGATTATGAAACTGTACAAGACAGATTCAGGATTATCGTCGAGCGCTTGCCCAGTCATGAACAAATTCAAGAATTTTTTTCCGCGATTTTCAAATTAATTGCAAATTAACTGGACAAAGTAAACAGCAGAACCCGACTTAAACTCGATTTATCAAACTGTTCACGGCTAAGAGGACCATATTTTTCGTCCTAACAAAAATTCGAAGATTGGCAAAATCCATTCTGAATCGATAACGAATGAATTTGGTAGGAACAGCGAACTGTTACTAAAATTTAGAATTTACTGAGTCACGAACGCTCTTTTTAAGAATGCAGATGCTATTTCTATTCTAAATCGATAACGAACGACTTTAGTAGGAACAGCAAACTGTTACTAAAACTTAAAATTTACTGAGTCACAAACGCTCCTTTTAAGAATGCAGATGCAAATAGTCCTTGAATTAGTCCAAAATCGCACTCGCGAACAAAGCTAGTGTAATAAAATTATTGCACAGTATGTGTTGAAAATTTAAAATCACAATATCAAACATAAATAATGTTAGACGAACCAATAGTTTAATTTAACTTAACCAATTAATTGAACAACCAATTTAATTTAATCAGTTTTTAATCAAACATCAAAAATATGAACACTATTCAATACTAGGTTTTTGCCCTTTACACCAGTTAAAAACATGAAAACATTTTGTAAAATTTTTATATGTTGACTTTGCAGTTATAAATAAAGGAACCATTAGTTTTTGAAGGACAATAATTTAAGATTGTTTAGAAGGAAAATTAACTCTGCCAGTTCTAAGCTTAAATATAAGATCATTACATTAAAATAAATATAAAAGTACACATTTATGAGTTATTCATTTTTAAATAATTTCTATTTCGGCGTTGTTTTTTTTACTACAATCCTCATTTAAACGAAGTTTATTTGTATGCAAAAATGATATTGCATGAATATGTCGACAATATTAAAACTCTAATACCAATGAAATTTAAATAAGATTTAAAACTCTAGTAAATAATTTGAAAACTTACTTATTTTGATAACTATAATATTTGGCATCCCTTGGAATAGTACATAATTGTTTTCCATAACAGCATAAAACTTGAGGATTAAACGTATATTTTCTACCACAGCAGTAACCAAGAGATTGCATAACAGGATCAATTTCTTGCTCGAACACTTCGGACAACTAGAGAAAAAAAAATGGTATTCGATAATTTGTTGCCACACGCAAAGTACTTGAATCAACATACCTTTGTACAATGCTTATACACTTTAGAATTTTTACGATTATAAAGCCATGCATTGTCAAACATTAGCCATACATCATCAACATATTCCCATGGATCTGAATATTGGCCTGTATCTAATTTTCGTTTTATCGTTGAGAGATCCATTGGCTTTTTAACAATATCAAAATAATCAGGAATTCCTAAAGCTTGCGGGTCAACAGGTTGTCGAAATGGTATGGATTCGGGATCTTGTCTATATAATTTTTCTAAAGTGGGCATTAATGCTTGACGTAATTCGTCGGGTTTGAACACTATAGGAAAAAAATATTTTTTTAGATTGATATATTAGGAAATACAATGCCATACTTACAGCATTTTCGTTTTTTATCAGTAGCACCAATTTGAATCGGCTCTATTTTTGGTTTGGTCTCATTCGTTGAATCACACATGCTGGACATTGGAGATCGGGATTCTTTAATCGCAATTTCAGAGTCGTCCATCGGTTCTGGAATTTCTTGTTTTATCTCTGTATTGCTTGAATTTTTTCCGCCATCGTTATGATTGCTCATATCGTCCTCCCTCTTGATTTCGTCTTCATGTTTTATATCAAGTTTTCCTTTTGTCGATGGTGGAGGTGAGACATCTTCATCTTTGTCATGCGCTGCTGTAATCGCTGCCATTTGTGAAGACATATTATTTTGTCTTGGTGCATTTAACGCCGACCGTTCAGACGGTGTCATTCCTTTTCCTAAACTTGACGATAATACTTGTGATGGTGTCGTGGAAGGAGGAGGAGTACTCGCAATACTCGTTTGAATTGGACTTCTTCCAGTCAAACCAGGAGAAGCACCTCGAGATGAAGACACAGAAGTTGGTCCAGTACTTTGTTGTGATGCTACAGACGCAATATTATCTGTGACTCCCGACATAGATGAAGGTAATCGACTATTACTTGAATTGAGATTATTAAACTGGTTTTGTGATTGGTTGCTTGGTATATTTCCAAATGGTGACTGTGCTGTTGGAGTTGTAGGACATTGTGCCATTCGAGCTTTGATTAAATCGGGGAAGGAATGGCTTCCAGCAGGTGAAGAGCTCGGCAAACCTGTAGTTGGGCCATTTGAATTATTAAACTGACCAGTTGTCCCACAAGCAGTTGAACCAGGAACATTTCCCATACTTGGCGGGCCTTGAGAAAGTGGTTGGCCAAACGGTGATAATCCTGGATTTGGAACAACCATATTTGGCTGTGTTGAATTGACAGAAGCGTTCGCGTTAGGACTAGGACCTGGCGGCCCGACTAAGTGAGATTGATTTGTAGTTGGAGGTTGTGGTGGTTGCTGCTGCTGTTGCGGTGGTTGTTGTTGTGGTTGCTGCTGCTGCTGCTGTTGTTGCTGTGGGAACTGCATACGAGGACCACTAGGCATCGGTGTAGGAGGTTGTGTATTAAGATTACTCATGGCTGGACTATGACTTCTCAAACTGGTAACTACCGCTGAAGGATTAGGTTGACCTGCTCGAAGTAATACTCCTCCAATTGCTCCGGGAACATTCGGTCTCATTTGAGGTTGCTGCTGTTGATTTACTTGCTGCTACATAAATTTATATTTTTACTTACTCAACACTTTCATTGTAACAATTTTCATTACCTGTTGTTGCTGTTGAAGCTGTAATTCTTTTCGTTTTTGACGTTTTTCTTCCAATTCTTTTTGTATTTTATAGATCTTTTCAGCTAAAAGATGATAATATTCCGATCTTGAATTAGCCATTTCATACATATCTCCTTCTACTTTCCTAGCGTATGCAACTAAATTATGCATTCTTTTATCTAACATAGCTGAAGGATCTGGCGTGGGGAAAATGGCTTGTACTCTGTCAAGACAAATTCAGTTAAATATTTGCTAACTTCAGGAACTATTACCCAAACACTTACAATTTATGAACCAAATGATTTCGTAAATCGGGTGTAACAGATTGATGCCATTCCTTAGTACCTTGAACCGGGTTGGCAGTAACCTGACCTGGTTGTAATCCTCCTGGTAGTTGTAAATTTGCTAAACGTGAATCACCAGTGCCAAGTGGTCCTTGACCATCAACACCGGACGACAGTCCAAAAAATTGTAACTGTTGTATGTTAGCAGCGGCAGCTTGAGCTTGGGCATTAGCAGCAGAACCAGGTGGACCTTGACCACTAGTAGATGATGGATCACTTCCCAATGGTAATGAAACGTTCGGTACTCCGCCACCCTGTCCCTGATGAAATTGCTAAGTGTGAATATTAATTAATACAAAATATAAAAAAAAATAAACCTTCCCCATTTTGTGCACATTTCAATGATTAATTATATTCATACTTGGAAGAAAAAAAAACAAGGAAAAATAAAAATATTAACGTTTTAGTGGAACATTACAGTGAAAAACAATTAACATGAAACCGCTTAAAATAAAATTTTAACAAAAACACTGAAATAACACTCGTTATTTAACAATGTTTTTAACTAAATATTATTTACCTTATTTTGATTGCATAGATATTTTTCGTTTAAGAAGCCCAAAAAGAAATAAAAATTGTGCATTTTGAAAATTCAGATTGTTTTTAAATTAATAATATATTTCTTGGCTTTTCAGATTCGGTGGTATCTTTAGCGACCAACAGCAGTTGAAGTGACTTTAATATAAAATATAAATAATTAAGGACTTGGCGCTGTATTAAAATGCCATCAAATGAACAAAAATTGAATAGAATCGTTATTTAGATAATAACTTTTGAATATTAATAATTGGCCAAATTAATTGGCTCAACCGTTCAATATTTACAACAATTAAAAAAATCGCTATGAAAATTTTAAATTTTATAATTTGACATAGATAAAACAATTGTAAAAATGTTGATTTTATATATTTTGTTAATATATGGTGCAATGTGAGGTGTATTCACTGTTACAAGTAAGTTTTAGTTTATTTTTTGTATTTGAATCAAGATTGTATTTCTTTTAATATTTTTAAGGCAACCTTTGTATTTTAGCGTTGGTAATTGCATAATAGTCCATTTCGTTTTCTAAAACCACTTGTAAGAAATGATTGAAAAACTATGGTGGGTGAGTATTTCTTTTGAAAAATATGAAAAATTACACGGGGATCCATCAATGAGAAAAGTTTTAAAATGTTGAGAAAACTATTGGAAAAAGCTAAAACAACATAGTGTTCACTATCAAAAAACTACTTGGAAGTTTCTACTGAAAAATTAACAGAAAACGATTTGGTGGAGAAAACTATTAAAAAAGATCGGAAAACTAAGTGGAATTCTTACTTCGAATATAATATTGAGTATTCTTCAAAAAAAGGTGCTAGAATCATGTGAGGGCTACTACCGAGAAAAATTTTAAAAACAAGAAAGGTTACTATAATACTAATAGAATAAGTTTTAAAACAACGTTGCGGTCATTGTGAATCACCACATAATAGTACACAGTAGAGAGACAAAATCATATACGTAATACAATTTCAGACCATGTTAATGTGAGTAAATTATAACCAACGCTAAATGCCTATACATATTAATATTTTTTTTTACATTTATTTCATGACATGCTACAAACAATAAATCTCTGCGAATTGTTAGGTGCCATTCACATTGGGCAATAGGCGACATATCACCTAAGCCAGCTTTTTGACGTGATAACGTCTTATAAATTGATGAACTACGACAGCCAGTCAGAAAAAGCGAGAACGCAATACAAGTGACAGAGAGGCACGATATTATTGTTGAGTCCTTGACAACGTGTTTTGTGTTTTTCTTTTACAATTTACTTAATAAGATTTAATTGATTTTCCTTCATAATATTCAGTCTGATTTCATTTTGAAAAATTTGTTTATTTTCAATTAACTCCTTCTTTGTATTATACAAAATAATGATAATTTAGTGATAATAAATCAATTCAACCACCTATTAGCGCTGTGGTTAGAGCAATCGCTCCACTTCATGCGTCAAATGGTTCTGGGTTCGATCCCCGTTGAATCCTAAACTTAAGAGCCTAGACCTAAGATAAATTGACCAACAGAACTTCTTTGTGTTTAGACAGTCGTGATATGACCTTAGATGTTAAAACGACTTAAAACACACAAAAAAATCAATTCATAAAAGTACGCAATTTTTTTATCAATTAGGTATTCTTTATGACGTTATCACGTAAAACTATCGTCCGTAAACCGACTTTACAGACAACCAATTTTTTAAACCTTTTTTGACCTACGGACCAGTAAAATTTATAAAAATAATTTCGTAGACCGGTGCATATTTAATAAAAAGTTTTAGTAGTTATTAAATAATTACTGGTGGTGGTGGTACTTGAGCGATATTGTAGCCTCTGATATATCGCGTGAACGTTTTTTATCGCCCCAAGCAGGGTTGCCAGGCGTCCGGATAAAGCAGGACATAGTTAGGCTTTTTGATTGCGTGTTCGGCCAATAAACGGTGTCCGGCTTTTGTTAAGCTTTTTACATTTCGCAAGTAATAGCAAGTACATAAGATTTACTGCCTTTATTTAATTTAAGAAGAATTTAAAAATGTCGATAAATGTTTATCTGTTTGTATTTACTTTTCATTAGAATTTAACAAAATTTATGCTAATAATAAAATAAGCTTGATTCTACATAAAAAATTTTTGTCGTACCTATTTATACTGAGAAACAACATCCTCAATAATGTAGGATCTCCGGCTTTTTTTATCCAAACATCCGGCCAAATTGGCTGGTATATTTGGCTATTAGGTTTGGCGACCTGGCAACCCTAGTCCCAAGTATTAAGAATTTGTCGCTCTTTATCGTCTCAATGTGAACGACGCCAGTACTTGTGCTCTCGTTTGTATCCCCAATACATCATTAACCGTTGTTGTTTTTTAAATTGTTATTGAACTATTTGTTTGCATGAATAGTCAGGTATCAATTAAAAATATAACAGTTCATTAGCTCTACGTATACAGTATGAAACAGTGTGTATATGAAATTCGATAAAAAAAAGAAATTTAATAAAGATTTGCATTTTTTATAATAGTGTTTTTAAGAAAGAAAAATATATCGGTTCCTTTAGTTACGTGTTAACTTTTCTTCACTGCATGTTATATCAATATTTCAATTTGTTGAAATTGACGTTAGAGTGGAAAATAAACATCAAAGCCTACTATTGATATTTTCTTATGAAATGTCTCCATCAAAATAATATGGTGGTGTCGTTTAAAAATCTTGCTTCTGTGTTCGTATTAAAATAAATAAAAACAAAAATGCAATACCTGTGATGGAGCTAATACTCGCACTGCGTTCATGTTTGGTGGAGCTGTTGATGTTTGTAAGCCTGCGGGACCCGTCATTCGAACGCCTGCAGCTTGTCGATTAAGAGCTTGAGCTCCAGGTAACATAGAGTTAGGTGCACCAGGTGCTGAACCCGTAGTCGTAGACATAGTCGGACATTGAATCCCCAACGCATCGTATGCTCGTCGCATATCAGACGGTGATGGATTGGGTGGTTGATTGTTCGATGGCGGGTTTGTCGTGGCTGAAATACAAATATAATTGTATACATTTTTTACTTCAATTACTTTAAGTAAATTTAAATTCTACATTCACATTCTGGAGGAATTTTCTCTGTTTAATGCTACATACTATAAATCTTATCATTTTTGATCAGTATAAATTTTATTATTGAATTTGTCAGTTTTAATTTTCAATGTTAGTGTATATATTTATGTGTAAAACGTTAACATAAATGTACAATACCGCTATTTTTTAAATTTTTTTTGAATTTTTTTCAAATGTCAAAAATATTTATTTTCACTTTTTCATAAAAAACAAAACTTGTTTTATTAGATAACCATACATAACAATATTATTTTTTTAAAAATTGTACGTTCCAAATTGAAATTAAAAATAACGAATTCAATGTTAATATTAGAGATGCAACGAATATTTGGCTACTATTCGGTATTCGGCTGCATTTTTTAATATTCGGTATTCGGCCGTATACCGAACACTAAATCATAACAAAATAAAAGTTTAATTCGAAATTATATATATATATATTTAAATTACAAATTAAAACTGAAAATCTATTAGAGAAAATTAATTATGATGAATCAAAACAATTTTTTCTGCAGTTGAGTAAAGTGTTTTCGAGTAGGAACCTGCTTTGAATTTAGAAACCACTACTTATATGGATCTAGTGTCCGATCTAGGCGAATACTTGGTAAATAAAAATAAATTTTGGTTGCCGTTAAATTTTTCTTTTTAAAATAAAAAATAATAAATCTCGTGATACGATTTACTCAGAAATGAAACGGCCGAATATTCGGTACCGAGTATGCGGCTGAATATTCGGTATTCGGCTAAATCACTATTCGTTGCATCTCTAGTTAATATTTTCATTTTATTTTAAAGGTATGAGATCATCTATAAACTACGTAACGTATTTTTCCTATTATTTGAAACTCTTCTTATTACTATGTAACTCCTCCATGTAGACTGTCTAATATATCCTTTAACCGTACACAACATGAGAGCATACCTACTATGTTACGTGATTTTTGGATGGCCTCAATAAAAGTTCAGTAAATTCGTCGAAAAAAGAGCTTTCGATACAAAAGATCGGGTAATGCTGATTTTATTGTTATACATTTATATTTAAACCATTTTTGGACCATATGCGCAGCTGCATAAGGGTAAAAAATCATTACAATTTAAATATTTTCTATAAACTCGTTCAATATCTCCTAAATGATTGGTTTTAAAGAAAAATATATTTTCATTTAATTTAAACGAGTAAATTCCCTGCAATTTATTAATGAGGATATAATGAGCAGTGTAACTTAAATAGTGACTTGGATACGGGTTTTTCAAATTACAGTATTTTTTTAAAAAGTACATGATATTTTTGAAGGTTTTTTAATCAACATCTCCTAAATAACGGTGCTAAGACCAATATTTATAATAATAAGTTTTAAAGATGAGCTAATTAAAAAAAAATGCCATAATATGGCATTTTATGATGTAACTACGATAAATACTATAATATTAAGAGCTAGTTAAAGGAAACGTTAAATGATCTAATCAAACAGCGGTCCTCGTCAATCAATGCAGTATGAATATTACATATCCTCATACAAAAATACAACTATAGATAGGATGTTTTTTAATTCAATGTTTTCAACTAAAGCGAATTGTAAATCGAACCTAGCCCACGCACAGCCCATGTACAACCAACGTGAGGTTACTTCTCGCAACAATTATTTATGTTTAGAATTAACAACGTAAATTAAGCTCATTCCACGGCTAATCCACGTTTTGAGTGGGTTAAGTGAATTGCATGTGAAGTAGTTTTGTATTGTGCTATTTTAGCCAATACATATTCTTTGTATTTGAGTTTGGTTCAATATGACGTACATAAAAATGCGAATTTACGTTAAGATGAGGTAAATATGGGTTGCGAGGAAATGTTAACCACGCTATAATTCCACTTGTACTTTATATTATATAATTTAAAGTTCAAAATCAAAACTAGTTGACCTTTTGCCTATGAAAATGTACCAATTCACTGAACTACGAGTATTAATCAATACCAAAAATCTCATTTTAAAAGGATGTTTAAAACTAAAACCCAGTTCATTTTGACAATGTTGCCGATAAGTAAACTTGAAGTTATTCATTTTATACACTAGTAGTAGTTACCAGTTGCATTCGCAACTAAAGGTTTTATCTCAATAAAATGTTTAATATGAGAATAATCATGTAAATAGCCGGTTGTACCAAATAGGCATGTTTGAATGTCGTGCGCTGTGTCAACTTACCCCTAACAACGTTTTGAATGCGTAAGTAGAGATAACAGAGAGAGTTGTCATACTGAAACATGCAGGGCAAGCCTGTCAGTCATTAAGTTGGTATAGCGACATCCCATTCTGCACGGACGCACAACAAGAAAGGGAAGTTATATATATGATGATTAAAAATCAGAATTATAAACCCTTTAAGCGGGAAGCCCCAAATAAAATAAAATATCTTAAGTATTTTGTTTTGATACTACCCAAGCATAAGTTATGAACATACGCGGTAAAATATGGATTTTAATTTAATAGAAAATATTTTAATTCGGTTTTTCAAATGGGATTGTTTTAAAATATTGACTCCGCGATTTTACCCGACTATGTTCAATTACTTGCTGAATTCGTTCAATGTTGCATTACCCGGAAAATGGTTAGTTAACGGCAACACTGCATTTTGAACACTTACAAGTTGAATATTATTTTGTTTGTCTGCTTGTTTTTAAAACTATGCGTTGAAAATCCTAATAATTCAAATTAAACTTTCTTTTTAATTCGACTTTAAACAGATGAAACAATCAAATTTAACGTATTTACTGTTATCATTTTTTATTAGGTAATTAAAATGTCATTCCAAAAGCATGCCTTAAAGTTTAAACTAAAATTAAGTCCATTTTGAACACTTACAAGTTGGATTATTGTTTCGTTTGTCGGCTTGTTTCAGTGGTAGACAAACTGGACAATCAGATCGAGTACAATGTTTCCAGTGACTAATTATTTGTCGGGATGAACTGCAATGTGGAACTGTGCAACCTTTTCCAGCCTGGCACGTTGTCATATGGTTCAGGACATTCTTCATCGTTTTACAATGCGGTAATGTACATTGCCAAGCCTCCCCATTTGCCTGCGACTCACGTCGTTGGCATTTGTGCGCGTGTAGAAGTAATACTAACTGTTGCTGGATAAGCTTTCGTTTCTCTGGATCGGCTGGGGAAAGAACACATTTATTTAGACTATCCATGCAAAAAATAGTTTATTGATATCTTGTTAGTTGATTTATGGAAATGATCATAAAATAACAAACCCAAACCTGTCGACGTAGGTGCACTTGGATTGGGTACATTGGGCGGTTGGTTTTGTTGAGTGGCTGCTTGCGGGCCAGGCTGACCACCACTAGGTGCACCACTTTGAGGTTGAGCTGGTGATGGAGCAGGCGGTTGAGCTTGTGAAGCCATTCCTCCCTCATTTACATTACCAATGGGTCCGGGACCACCTGATAATGATGAATTAGGGCCAATAAATTTTGATGCTTGTAATACGGCTAAGTTTGCAATTCGTTGTTGTGGTGTTGCAACTCCTAAAAACCAAATTTAAGAAATTGATTAATTTTATCGAGGGGCTGACAGTTTTTGTTTTACATTAAATACAACTTTTTTTTAATAATACAATATGTATATATTATAAACATAGGGTAGCAAGAAAATAATTTCATGTTTTAATATAATTTCCATTTTGTGTGATCCTTCATCATTGTTGTGGCAGTTTCATAATCCCCTTCTTATAGAAGGCAGTCTGATAAGGTCTTTTTCAATAAAAAACTGTTCCAAATGGAATTTTCACTCCACTTAACGCATACGGCACAGATTAATCGAACTTCTCTTCGCCAGTCTTAAGATTTTTATTTAATTTACAACTGAAGTGTGGAACACTTCCAAGAACCACTCCTCTCTACCAAACCGAAGTATAACGACCCTTATCAATTAGGGTTTGGACGTGGTCCCTATCAACTGTATGGGGTCAGCCAGAACGGTGCTCGTGTGCGAGTGAAACATCTCTCGAGCGGAATTTCTTGAATCAATTTTAGCAAATTCGCAGTGCTAAGCAATCACCTGTAGATTTGTGTCTTTCACGACAAAGAAAAAGAACCGAAAATAATTCCTTTGGGGTACTGTTTTAAAACTCACTTTAACCTTGATTCACATGCTAACCGAAGAGTACTGATACAAAATGTAAACACGAAGAAATCACAATGGAACTATCTTTTCTTTAAAACAAGGACTAAACTATCTATGAGGAAAACATGAAGACTTTCTTGCCAACCTAATAATAATATACTAACAATATTTTTTTGAAATGAAAAAGGCTGTATTTCAAATAAAAAAAAGTAATGTTTTCATACCTGGAGGAGTATTAACGCCTCCGACACTTTGAGGTCCTGCGTTTGGAGATCCATATCCGTATAAATTTCCAGTTGCAGACATACCTTGTCCTGCTAAAGCGCTCATAGTTCCAACCATATTCGGGGGTGCTTGCATTCGTGGCCCACCAGTCAATTGATGACCAGGTCCACCCCGTGGGCCAGTCATATGTTGTTGCATTGCTGCACGTGTATTCAACATAGGCCCATTTTGTAAGCCTGTATGATGAGAACCTAACATATTATTATTTGGGCCTACGTTTCCAGATGATGGCAGTGGTTGTTTATTAAGACTATTTGTTACTACAAGACTACCTCCTGCCATTCCTCCCATCGTATTCATATTGCTATTGGTCATAATCATACCACCGCCTGGTGGTACACTGTTCATGCCAGGCATTGAGCTCATTACTTGTACGTTTCCATTACTAGCCATTGACATAACATTTCCTATTGACGACGTTAAGCCACCAACGCTATTTGGAATATTGCTCATCACAGAGTTAGCTATACTAGAAGGCATATTGCCTAGAGACATTGGATCTACGCCACCCGGACCTTTTGCGACCGAGACATTTGGCGGTGATTGAAGATTTGGACTTTTACTTCCCAACTGTCCAGCAGCAGCTAAAGCTAGCGAGTTGCCAACTAAATTTTTATTTCCCTAAAAATTACGATTTCGTTTAGATAAGTCGGTCAACACGTATACGATTCAACTAACTTGTTGTAATATGTGATGATTTAATTGGGCTTGCATCTGTTGTTGTCGTAAAGTTACATTAGCAACTTGTACGGTTGAAAGGTCCTGTTGATTTGGATCAACGGATACTCCATTTTGTAGTGATCCTCCTGGGCCAGGACCTTGTGGAGCAGGTGGTTTACTTGTATTTGAACCAATATGATCGGCGGACAACCCCCATGATCCACCTGATGTCATTAACTCATCTGGTAAATCATTTTCCAGGTCGAACATGTCCATGTTCGACAGTACATCTGGTTTTAAATAAAAAATTATCTTATTTATCTATCAACAAATGTTTCAACTTAAATATATGTATACAATACTAGTGTGGTATTTAAATGTACTTGTTTATATAAATACAAAAGGTAGTTTGTTTAAATATTAAATTTTAAGTACAGCAAGGATTCTTCTTGAAATATACAGTTTCTAGGTACACAATGATTTGGAAGTTATAAAATCAAGTTTACATGCAATTTATTTTTCATGCTGAGAAAAAAAATCCTACGTTATACACTCAAAACATGCCAACATGAAATATTACACTTTGATTTACGTATAGTACGGCTGTATAAAATAAAAATATAAAAAGAACATTGAAAATGATTTTATTTAAAATGAAGTACAAGGAAATTCTTATTTGATTCATTGAATAACATTAGTTCGTTTTTTTTTCAAAGTTAATTATGTGAATATTGTTGTTTATATCTATTTATTTACTTGTTTTCTGGGGGTACGGTTGACCCCAAGTCTGCTGATGTTCTTGCAGTGCTTGTGAGAGACTGTGTTTTGGAAGCCCACCACCAGTGTCCGAACCCACCAACCCACCGCAGTTGTATGCATGGTGCATCATTGCCATTCCGGGCACTATTTAATTTAAGTTTTGTTAGAAATGTTTATTTATACAATAAATTGCCTTAAAAGTATATATATATATAAAATATGAAGTGCTGAAGTTCTTTGTTTATAAATAATATAATGAATGCCTCGAAATGATTATATGAGTTGTAAGATATTTTTTTTTCACAAAGCACAATTTTTGAAAAATTTATTTTCTTGAATGAAAATTGTTGCTTAGATGGATTGGTGAATGCAGATAGAAGGTGATGAACATTAAACATTTCACACAGTTTTGATAGATTTTATCTTGGTTGATTTAATTAAGCTTTTGTAAATTATTAATTACGTGTACTGCACATAGAAATATAAACAACGTTTATTTATAAATTATTATTTATTTGTGGAACACATAATACATTTACTTACAACAACACAAAAATATTTCTTCTCTAAACATGCATTAATTATCAATCAATCGAAAATGTGTGAACATGACTTAAAGTTTTTGTACAAGTTATGAAAGATATTTTATTTGAACAAAATCGATACTAAAAGCATTCCGGGTGAAATATTTATTAAAGAAATAACTAAATGATTAGAAATCATGCAAAAAATATTTTGATAAAAAATTGTTAAGAGACTTTTAGTAAAATAATGTAATCATTCAAAGTTGTGATTTGGATATCAATTAAATGATATATTATTTTGGAATAATTTTGAAAAATTTTTTAATTGTCAGAAGCAAACGCATGCATGCTTTTTATAAATGTGAGTGAAAACGAAAAGAGAATAGGAACGAGTGTTCATTAAATGTGTGCGATAATGATAAGAGCATGAGACATGTCGCGTTTGCGACTGCTGCTCTCTACGATAGTTCAATAATAATAATAATCATAGTAAAAATGTTATAAACACATAATGTAAATGATATTAACATATGAAATATACGCACCAGAAGAGTCTGATGGACCCTGAAAAGGGTCCAACTTGGGCCTTTTGGCATTTGTAGGCCCTTCAGCCATGGTGGTGTTGATCTAGGCCTGTGTTTACAAATCTGATGCCGCCACAGCACGGGCCAAATGCGGCGGACAATCACTTCGTATCTATCCACTATTTACCAATATTTAAACTGTTCGGACATAGTTTTTACGTATTTTTAACGTATATATAACAATTAATGTCGATGTGCCAGCAGTTTGATGTACATAACATCCACCAAGGCACATATTAAACAATAGTATTTACCCATTGGCCATAATGAAGCCTCGATTGGCCGACTACACAGTGTGAGTAGGTCTCACCATCTTCCGACGGAACTAACACAATGATCTCAACTTAAACCGAACACTAGTATAAACATTTCATTAATTTTTTAATTAAACACACACTTTCTTTACAACCCGCTCACAATAACAACATTTCAATGCCAAATTAAACTTCATTAATTACGTATAACTACATAAAATTTTAAGATAACATCCGAAATTCGACAGTGTCTCAATAAAGGAATATGGCGGCTGTTGATCAAAAGGTTTTCTACGCTTGTCATAAAATGTCTGGCTCATAAGAGATGAACAGACCCTAATCATTGGCTTACGCTTACCACGTGATCACGTTGAGGCTTCCTATTGGTTGCGATCCGGCCGGAAACTTCACTGCGCCGCAGTTTCCGCCAATGGCACTGACGTCACTTGCATGATGGCAGACCCAGCCGTTTTACGATCAATTATTATTAAAAAATTTCGAACAAATCATTATTTATTCAATTTTTACTAGATTTTAAAGATTCTAATAACATTTATTTCCACTTTTTCATTGATATCTTCACTTACAAATACCCTAATATTTGTATTTCTTGTTAAAACTTACTTACATTAGACAAATTTGAAATGTAAAATTTGTTTTATGAATTAGATGAAGAATTGTCATCTATCATACTTTTACTTTTTTATTTTTTTTTTAAGTGCTATGATTTTATTGTACCGAAATGTTTATTTTATTGTTCTTAGGTTAAGTTTAAAATATATGAACTATGTATAACAAATTATTTAAGTATTATGCACCTTAAATCGTATAGAGAAAAAAAGTATAGTACCTGGGTGTAGTGTAAGTTTACAGAAATGTTATAAATGGTAATAATTTTTGTCATTTCAAGCTCATTTTGAAAGTTAACGAACTTTTAAATCAATTAAACTATGTTACCATTGTTGTAATTATCAATATTATAAAAAATAATATTGCTAATTTCTATGTGTCAAATGCAAAACTAAACTACCTGATAATAGGTATTTCAAAAAATTAAAATACTTATCGATTTTTAAGTTTAGGAACCCTATACATTTTAAATTTATTTCTTTGTTGAAACAGGTCTACACTATATTTTAAACGTTTTTTTAAATTTAATTTTTCTTCGTATATTGTTGGTGTTTCAAAGCTTGTGTTACTTTTACTTAAAACCAATTTTTTATGAAATATTCCAACTAAATTAGTTAAATAACATTTTACTTTTGAAAATTGTTTTTTTTTTTGGACAAAAGTATAAAAAGCAGGAAAAAGATTTTTAAAACTTATAATAGACAAAAAAAATATACCCAATTACAAAAATTCCCTTTTTAGTGTAGTGTTAAGTTATGAAATAAATTAAATACCCATCACGATATATTACGGCTTATAATTATGAAACTTCTATTTCAGGTGTAAAATCAATGTTAACACAATCTTAATGTAATAGACTTAATAAAATAAATCGTCAAATAATTTATTTTACAAAGTTTTTATGTTATTCCTGAATTCAAAAACCGCGGTGCCTTATAAATGTAGGTACGGGAGGAATAATACAATTAAGTGTTCAATTTGATTAGTAAAATGCCCAATTTGATTTGTAAAATGTGTTGGAGTTGAATTTAATTGCTGCCACTACCGACCACAACAATTCAATACTAGAGAGTCTAGTTCACAATCTTATTAATTACATTATTGTAATATGTTATTAATATGTAATATATTATTGATTTGTATTTTAAATTTTGGTCTAATTGTGCCGCCATAAGCTTCTACCTACTGGTAAATCCATCACTGGTTATTATCAATCTAAATAGATACTTTATCCTTTATTACAGAAGATCTACAAAATATATATTTAATAAATTATAATTTTTCACCTTGATTAAATTGTACAATGGCTATAGTTTTAAATCAATAAATACTTAGAGGGTACAATAGTAACAAAAAATTTATTAATCATCTTTAAGTTTTAACTTTTTTATAAAGTTTTTTTTAAATTAATTATATTTTTAATAATATATCTAATAGATCAATTTCAAAACTAATCTAATTTGATCTTTATTAAAACAATTTCGAGTGTTTCTAAAGTCAATATTTCACTAAAGTTGTTAAATCAGTGAGGCTTCGGTTGATGTCCATCGACATAAAAGTTTCTTGTGGCTTTTGGTAATTCTAATTCCATTCCCTCCATGTCCTTGGTCAACACTATTTGACACCCTAAAACAAATAAATTTGTTATATAACAAATGTGATACAAAACTCTTCGTTTATAAGAATCAATACCTAATCGGGAATTTTCTTTTAAGAATGGAGCCATATCTAAAAGATCTTCTTCCTTTTCGGTTGCTTCTGGTAATCGACTAAGATATGAATTTTTTACGTAAACATGACACGTTGTGCAGGCTAACGAAGCTTCACAAGCACCTTCCATTTCTATCTCATGTCTATGGGCTAAGTATAAAAGATTATCGCCAACTTTACCTCTAACGTTGACCTTTTCTCCATTTTTCTTTATATATGTAACATTAACACTAAAATTTTTACAATTATTTCATTAATAATAAACGGTATAAGTTAGAGTTTCCCAATAATAAAAATGTTTTTTTTTCAACGAATACTCTTTTTTTCCTTTTGTGCAAAACCCCCGATAAATAACATTTCAAAATTTTGAACCATGGAATTCGTTGGCATTGACTAGTATCGAAGTATATAAGTATTCTACTATATTCAACTATACACTCTTACTGAAATAACTATTGCTTAGAGTTGAATTCAGAGCCGTACGTGATATAATGATAGCGTGCCCCCTTCTCCTGTTTTATAATTATCATTGAAATATAAAGGGAAATTATAAAGCCATACAAAGTTAAATGGATTGCTGCATTACTAAAAGATTTTTTTTAGATTTAGACGGCATCCTTATTGTTTGTCGCTTTTATCATACGACATCTTTATCATTCGACGCCTAGTGCTGGAGTATGGTTTGTACCACCCACGCTACGCTACTAGTTGAATTATGGAATAAAAGTTTTATTTAACTTTTCTGAAAAATTGAAAATAGTAAATACATGTTCTAATACGCACAATACTCATTTTGTGGTCAGGTTCCGTTAATTTAACTATTTACTGGAGTCCACAATTCCGTTACTGTTATAAATACACAGTGGTACCTCGACATACGACTTTAATCGTTCCGCAACCTTGCTCGAATCTCGAATTTTATCTTTTATCTCTATTAAAAAGATCAGATGCACGATCTGTTGCAACTTTTTGAGACCTTCGACCTGCTAAACCAAACTCGTATCTCGAATTTCGCTCGTAACTCAAAGCAAAAAATCACTCGATCGCCGGCTCGTATCTCGAAAAACTCGTATGTTGGGGCACTCGTATGTCGAGGTACCACTGTACTCTTCAATCATCAGCTGAACTCTTTCTTCCTTCTGCACTCTATTATAGTATAGTAGATAAAGATAGCACAATGTAGATATAGATAGTACAAAAATTTGTTAAGATTCACATGTGCAGACAATTCCATGCGCTAAAATTTTTCTAGATGCCCAAAAACCAACTAAAGTCAAGAAAACGAGATAGTAAAAGATGTTTACAAAAATTCGACTTTTGTGAGCTTAAATATCTTAAGCAGCATATACGAAATTTTTAAGTCAATTGATAATATATCACAACAAAGATTTGTTTTAGTTTGTAGATTATTGCTTTGTTTAATTTCTAAATTAAATCTTCATTTCTTTGACCTAATAAAAATAGAAATTCACTACTTGACTTGAATTTCAAGCTACTGGATCTAAATTTGACCAAAAATCAAGTCAAGCTTGAGTGAAAGCTTGATATTGAAAAATCTAATTGAAGTTCACAAGTTATTTGATCTACAAATCAAAATGTTAAACAAAATGCATTTAAAAATGTCCAATAACTGACCTAGCGAATCCCTAAATAAAATATTTATGTTATTACTAGAGATGCAACGAATAGTGATTAAACCGAATACCGAATATTCGACCGTTTCATTTCTGAGTAAATCGTATCACGAGATGTATTATTTTTTATTTAAAACAAAAAAAGAAAAATTTAACGGCAACCGAAATTGATTTTTATTTACAAAATATTTGCCTAGATCGGACACTAGATCCATATAAGTAGTGGTGTCTAAACTTAAAGCAGGTTCCTACTCGAGGAAACTTTACTCAAATAAAGAAAATATTGTTTTCATTCTTCATAATTAATTCTCCTTAATTGATTTTCAATTTTAATTTGTAATTTAAATAAATATAAAATAATAATTTCGAATATAACATTTATTTTATTATGATTTAGTATTCGGTATTCGGCCGAATAGTGTGTACTATTATAGTGTACTATTCGGCCGAATACCGAATATTAAAAAATGCAGCCGAATAGGCCGAATACCGAATAGTAACCGAATATTTGTTGCATCTCTAGTTATTACCTTGACCAATGCCTATAATTTTGACCTCAACTCGGCACCTATGTATAACTACAAAATTTTGTTTAAAAGTATTTAGACTGAAATGGAAAAATAGAGAGTATGCGTTTTAAAATTTACAAAAAAATCTTGGGAGACCCTAATGTAAGTATCAAAATTTACATTTCTTCCTCGGATTGCGGCTCTTGCCATTCATATTCCCCATGGAAAACAGCTGTAAATAAGAAAACAAAGCATATATTATAGATATTGATTTATTATAGATATTTTATTTTATACCTTTGCTAGACCTAATAAATCTCTGAGAGTTGATTAATTGTGGAATTAAAGTATTTAACATTTTGAAATTGCCGCTTTTTAAACGCGATGACGCCACATACATTCTCTTTAGTAAAATATCCATTAAAATATTTCAAATTATTTATAATAAAGCTCATTGCCTGTAAATAGAATAAAAACTTTGGCAAATCTACCGCCACATTGTTTATTTTAAACGTAAAATTATCAGAAATTAATTTTTTCAAGACCAAAATGGACCAGATTTACAATCATTTACAAAGATAAAGAAGCAGATAAGGCAGTTTGACGTTTAAAAAAATCAGCTGATCGAACATAACCTATAAAAAATTATATAATTAGTAGAATTCGTAGTTATTAGAATTACATGTCTAACGGCTTTAAAGTGGTTACTTTAAATCCAATTTAATAGTTAATTGTAGTTATAGTGGGATATAGTTGCTTAAAATTGGGCTTTTTAAATAAAATCAAACTATTGAAAATGTCAGATATAAATTTGGATTCTTGTTGTATTAACAAGAAAACCCCATATGAGACTAAGCTTTCAGCCATTTATAAGCAAAGCTTCGCTTATTATACGGTGAAAGAACGAATGCCGGTGATTTTAACTCGAATAATTGATAATTTAGTAAGGGACAAAGACAACATTTGCATTAATTACAACGAACAAGCTCGCGATGAGCTCAAAACGCTTATTGGAGAAATATCAAAACTGAAATATGAAATTCAAACAAACAAAGCATTGATAAAACTAACATCTGATTTTCCAGATTCTGAATTGTGGAACACATATCTGGACGAACAATCGCAATCTGACCCACCAACGTTTTTTAATTCGGTCTGGTTGTATGCTGAATGCTATATGTATCGACGTTTAAAGGACATGTTCTACGAAACGGCAACATTAAAGAATTTCGATCCTTTCAAAAAACAAAAAGACGATGCTCTTATAACCGCAGTACCATTACTGTTATCGTTAACTGATTTATTAAATGCAATATTTGAGAAAAACTCAAACGACCAAACTGAAAATAAAAACGATTTTATTAAATTACTAAAAACAAATTTGTGGGGTAATAAATTTGATTTATCGCTGTCCCAAGGTGCAGCAGTTGAAATGGGGTCTTCCACTTTCGAGAAATTAAACGAAAATCTTTTAGTCGATCAATCCGATCTGATTTGGGACGCGATACAGTCTCAACTAACCAATGACCAAATAAGTGTCGTCACTGACAATGCAGGATATGAAATTTTCTCCGACTTTTGTCTGGCAGACTTTTTAATAACGAAAACATTAACGAAAACTGTTCAGTTTCACGTGAAACAAATTCCCTGGTTTATTTCCGATGTGATAACTGAAGATTTCGAAAGAATCATGAAACAATTATCGGACCATGAAAATGAAAAATTAAGAAAACTCGGAGAACGATGGAGTGGTTATGTGAAAAATCATATTTGGACGGTAGAAAGTGATCTGTTTTGGACTTCTCCATTTGAGTTTAGTTTAATGCAGCAAAAAGACAGTGCTCTTTATGAAAAATTAAGTAAATCTAAGCTAATTATATTTAAAGGAGATTTGAACTATCGCAAACTATTAGGAGAAATTAACTGGGAGCCAACTACTTCGTTTGCCAAAGCTCTTCAAGGCTTCCATCCAACTAATTTGTGCACACTTCGTACGCTTAAAGCTGATCTGATTTGTGGTTTAAATAGTGGCACTGCAGAACATTTAAATCTTGCCGATCCAGATTGGTTGATATCTGGCAATTATGGTGTAATACAATATTGTCCTTCAATTTAATTTTGTCAATTTAAATTTATCATATTGAAGAGGAACAACACTATTGTTTTAATTGTGATTTCTCATATCAATGGCAATCTGGGAGTACTATTAATATTACAGTTTATAATATTGAAAATTTGTTAATTTATTATGTAAAATATACCATAAAGTAATAAGGGAAGAATTGGTAGTATTCTTGTGTATTCCACATGTTACTTTAAGTAATATTTTTGCACTTTTGGTTACCTTTAGCTCCTTTAACCTTTATTACGGTGTTTGAACCTTGGTGTTTGCCAACCTTTTTTAGTTGCGGTACACTTTGGACAATTTAAAAAATTTAGCGGTACACTACCTAACAATAAGATAATTTTAAAAGATTTTTATTTACCCATATTTTTTATGTGGCCTACGACAGCTAATTATAATAGTTATTAATTTTCCATTTAAAATAAAATTATATGCACTACAAAAACAACAAAATGTAAAAATCTTCTATAAAAAAATTTTATTATCTATATTTATCTCTATAATTGTTTCTATTTAAAAATTTCCTTTGATTTGTTATATAAAATTATCTCATTTTTGAATGCAAAACCCTAATTACAGTGTGATTATCGCTAAAAGTCTTTTCAGTTTTAGTTGTAGCGAGTAATATCTACCTATGTAGATATAAGATAGCAACTTAATTTCGTGGATTATAATAAATTATATCTATGTATATGTATTCAAGTATTTTAGCAATACAAATTAAAATATAGTAACTTGTTAAAATTACAAAGTACAATTAATAATAGAAATGTTGGAATTATGCATTAATAATACATATCTAGCTGTTGAAGATTTAATTATGTAGTTTATAATTCACGCTTACATGTACTGCTTGTGGCATATACTCTGCTATTTTCTTCTTAATGTGCTAAATCGTTTCAAATGTTCTTTGTGAGATTGGCTATAGCCATGATGTTCTTATTCCAGGTGACCTTTTGCCATATATTTTTCCTTGTAGGATACGTTGACGAAGGTCATATCTGGAATTGTTCCGCATAATATGCTCCAAGTACTGGAGTTTCATGCATTTAACTTTTGTAACTAATTCTTTTTCTTTTCCCATTCTAAGCAATACCCTCAATATTGGTAATTTTCTCAGTCCATGATATTCTCTCAAAATTCTTCTGTGCAACTATAATTCGAATGCTTCCAGCTTATTTGAAATTGTTTTGATTGTATAGCTATTAACACATCTTAAATTCTTATTTTGGAAAAGAAAAAGGTTGAAAATATCAATTATGCATCATTAACATATAGCCATTATAGCTATCGAAGGCTTAGTTATATAGCTTATGTTTCGTACTTGTATGTATTGTTAGTTGCATATGCGTAGATAGCCATAAAAATCAAATTCTATTAAAAAAATTGTTTTAAAAATTAATTAAAAGAAACTACTTATGTCTTGCGATTTTGTTGCAGAAAGTTACTTAAAGAAGTTGAAACATTTTCTCATGCTAGTAAATGAAATACTCAATCAATAGCGATTTCATAAAATCCAACTACATAAGTAAAACAAACTTAGAAGATTTTATGATAAAAATATCTTTGTTGAACCTAAATAAATATATAAAACCAAAATTCATAAATTATATAATCGATATAATCCAAAGGAAAAGACTAAAAGGGTTAATTGAGCTTGCATATTGAACTAAGCTAATTTTAACTGGATACTCACTTAATTTTTAAAATTAATTTTTTGTTTTTCTTATACATATCATAGAAACTCATAAAAGTATAATATGCCTTTGTGAATTAATGTGAAAGCAAATAAGTACCTATAAATATGCAATATAATAATGATTTTGTTGAATAGTAAAAGTGTGAAGCTTTTTTAATGGCCCTCTAGTTTCTAACGGTTACAATAGCAAACGCCAGAGCTTTTGAAGCTCTGTAAGTTAGTTTGGTTAGCTATTAAAGCTTCAAAACTTTAAAAGTTTTTCTTTGGTTGTACTATAGCCTCCTAGATGTCACTGAAGCTTCAGAGTATTTTAATTGTACCATTCTCTTAACTTATTTTCATCGTTTGTGCATAATTAATACTTATTATAAAACACTTATTTCACCACTCTATTAATTTTTAAATAATGGGGTTTAATCAACAATATTAATTTTGCCAATGATTTAAAAAATATCATGAAGTCTTTTTTTTCATAGCCGAGATACATTTTTGCTAAAAATGTAACGTAAGACTGTTTTCTCCTAGAAAAAAATTATTTGGTGTTTGTAAAAATATGTCTAGTTATATTTAAAGTTCATGAGTCTCACGTTTAATTATAAGAAAATATTTGAGAAACCGAAATGGCCGAGCAAATGCTTATAAAAGGCTTTTCTTCATCGACAAACATTCCGAGAATTCTTCTCATGAGTGCTTCAGGCGAATACATTATCAAGAAGTCTCATAAGGCTTTCGTATACGAATATTTTATACTTTACTTATAAACTCTTTTACAGAATATTTGAGAAAACCTATATAAACTATTTATCACTAATTTTAACAAATTTGTTTTCAACTTGCGTAAGGAAGATGCCACTGTTTTCTGCTGAATGTGAATATAAACACTTAAATAAATATAAATTTGTTTATTTAAATTTGTAATTGTGTATCGGGAAATCATGGAAAATAAAATTACTTTTCTCTTCACATGTGCTTCATAAGAAATTCTGGAACCCCACGTGGGTTCACGTGCCAGATGAGCAAGATGTTTCTTGTAATAAAGGAGGAAGCATGTCCTGCCTTTTAGCGAAGTACTAGTCACCTTCAGAATGTAAATAGAATATCCAGGTAGCTGTTTACCCTTCATTACCTCGACTTTAAACCCCCTCAGGGTCTACGCTCAACTTCGTGATCTCACACTTGTCGAATCTCTTTTCTCTTAAAGTATAAATATATAATTTTGTATATACGATAAACTAATTTACATCTTTTTACTTTGATGTAAAGCTTAAAGCTCCCCATTATCGCTTGTATTTATTTTACAAACGATGAGATGTTGTTTTTTTCGATTAATTTGACACAAATACGTTTGCACTAGATATCTTTAATGTAAGACTTTGAGTTAATAATACGAAACAGTGTTTTGTTAATTTCGAACAAGCGGTTTAAATTAAATTTCTGCAGCAAGAAAATCATGTGTAGATTTAAGCACAAATTATGTATATTTCAAAAATTTTAAAATTTTGACTAAACATTGAAACTAATTGTTACATAATTTACCACCAACTTATTAAGTACTTAATGGGCCTATGCATATACATGTTAGGGCCGTAACTAGCTTTTTGGGGGCTCTGAGCAAGATTTTCAAATTGGGCTCTAAGTTACCTGGAATGAATATATACATATCTATATAAGTTAAAATGAATAGCCGCTAATGTGTGAGATTGTGAACTATAGGATAGTTTTGTAAAATATAAACAATTTTATTACATAAACACAATTTATCTATATGCCATTGTAAATAAGTAAAAAACATACTCGTAACTACGCAAGTTTTTTGAGAGACCTCTCTGGGTTCTCTGGGGCCTTGGGCAAATGCTGCAGTTGCCTCTGCCTAGTAACGACTCTGCATCTACTCGTATTATAGAACAATGAAATCTGAACATAAATATTCTGAAGTCGAACTTTTGGTTTCTACTTTCATAACGATTTGACTCATTTGTCAGGGTAATAAATATTAAATTTTATTTTATCGAAAATTTTCATAATTCTGAACCATATTTTTAGGATTAACAATAATCAAAAAAAGGATTTGTTATTAGGTAAATGTACCGTTTTTGTTAGCAGTATTATTAAAAGAAGGGTCAATAATCGTTTAAAGTTGTTAATTTTAATACTCTGACTCATAACGAGTTATAAAATCATGTTTTTCTTCATAAAATATAATGTATCATTTAAGAGACTATGCATAGGCTATAAGTAAAATCAAATGATTAAATTACACCTTTTAACCTTCTTAGATAATCCCTATTCAATTAGGGAAAATTGTATAAAAATGTGAAAATCGGCTGTAGGTTTTAGTTTAGTTTTAAATCTGTAGTGATGATTATGTAATTGATCTAATTATGCTATCTAATATGGGATATTTTTTATTTTTATTTATTTATTTAATTGGACTTTTTTATTAACACTTTGGGCTATGTGATCTAATTACTCTATTAGCATTTTTTTAAATTGATGTAACAAATAATTATCTAAAATGATTTGAGGGTGGAGGTAAATTTTTTTAATGCAAAAGGAGGGTATGTAATGGCAAATATTTGGAATAGTGATGAGGAAAGAAAGGCTAAGACCAAGATTAGGACAGCCTTGGTATTGGTCTTGAAAGTATATAAAGACCAATTTTGCCCATCATTAGTGTTAAAATCTAGTAAAGCTAACTGAAAATTTCAAAAATATTTTCAAAAATACAAAAAATGTTTTGTACCAAGAAAAGCATTTATTAATGTTGTTCAAAATAGTTTGACTTATATTGACTGGGAATATAATTTTTCTTTTGTTTTAGTTGACCGGTAGCCAGGAATATTATCAGCCAATATTCATTGGAATTTTTCAAAATAATTGCTATCATGGCTCCTATACAGACAACAATGTGCCCATCAATTTTTAAATTCATTGTGTAACCCGAACGGTACTTATGGTACTATTTACTTTTTTGATTTTTTTATTCTTAATAAATGACCCGTATAATACCATTGTAGTTTTTTTTTTGGTTATTTAAGATTGCGTATTAACTACAACGGTTATTAGCGACCACCGAATCCGAAAACCCAAAAAAAAAATCTTGAACTTTCATTGAATATAGGACGACAATCTAATCAACCAACACTACGAAGTGGCTTTTAATAATATTAAAGGAGTCATAAAATAATGAATTTATATATTACTAGCTGATCCCCGCCCGCTTCGCTGGACATAACTAAATTGACTGGTTATCAGAATTAATAGAAACCGTCATAGCAAAATATAAAAAAGTCATTACAGTTAAGTTTACGTAAAAAGATAGTAAATTTTGTAAAGATGGGTAGATGAAAATTTTATTTTGGAAAGGATTTGCGTAAAATCCGTTCTTAGTACGCGTCTACATGGTAAGAGGAGTAACTATGTTGAATTTCAAGTCGATCGGACCTATAGTTTCAGAGATCTCGTGATAAGTCAGTGATCGTTTTTCGCTTATATATATATAGATAAGTGTTTTTACAATAAAAAATAAAGATATTAATTAAGTTATACAGTCAAATAGAGCGTATAGTATTTTTCACATCTCAAAATAAACGACTAAAAACTTTTTAAGCGTGTATAAAAAAAAGAAAAAAAAGTTATTTCGAGAAAAATGCGCTTTAAAAAAATTACCGCATCGTGTTATGTAAACGCTTCGACACTAATGAGAGACGCTCACTTAATTACTTATTATTCCAGAGAGAATTAGAATTTTGATTTGAAATTTAGGGAGTTTATATTTGGATAGTTTTACAAGTGATTTATCTTACAAAAATTGATTTATTTAAAAGCCTCTGCACAGTGTGTCTTCTTTTCTTGAAACGTTAACAATTTATGAATACCATATTTTCCGGACGATAAGACGTACTTTTTTACTCTGAAAATTTGACTTAAAATCAGGGTGCGTCTTATGGTCTGATGCATCTTATAGTCCAAACCATACTTTTTTTCTAAAAATGTATAGATACATTTTGGGGTGCGTCTTATGGTCCGATGCGTCTTATCATCCGGCAAATACGGTACTTGTAAATGAATATTAGTTGATAGTGACGTTATCAAGTAGAACTTCAATGATAGATTAATTAAATTTAATTACTTTAATTAAACTAGAAATTTCTTGTAGAAAAACGAAGCCGTGCTAATTATATATCTGTATAAATTGGAATGGCTGAGTTGTTATTTTTGTTGCGTTATGTTTATTGTAGGGCCTCACTTAATTACTTATAACTCCAGAAAGGATTAGAATTTTGATTTGAAATTTTGAAAGCATATTTTTTAATAGTTTTACAAGCGATTTATGAACGGGAAAATTTCTTTTTTCAAGGGTTCTACACAAATTTATCCTTCTTTTTAAAACGTTGACAATTTATGAATATCTATGTTTCTATATTGGTTGATATTGAAGTTTTCTAGTGGAATTGCAATAAAAGTTATAGTATGAACACTACTGATGATAACTAAAAATTCATTATAGAAAAACGGAGGAGTGCTAATTACATATCTGTATAAATTGGAATGGTTGATTTGAAAGTTTTGTTGTGTTATCATTATTGTAGGGTAAGGTGTGTGTAGTTGCTTGTGTTGGCCACGGCGGCTTTTCCAATGCAGTGCTGTAGGACGCAGGCCCGCACCTGTAAGAGCGCGACGCCAGCTTCGACGCCGCAGTCGTTTCTCACTGCGTCACCAATCCAGACGTGGCGTCTTCACTACTGTGCGCTTCCGAATTTAAACGTCTCATCCCGCCGGTATTTCACTCTATACTGGATAACTGTACTGTTACGGATCATATATTCCGTATATACATAGCCGCTTATGTATACATATATATTTACTTATACATATATGTATGTATATTGCTTACATTTGATATACTGAGGGTATTTGAAATGCATACAGATGCAACCGTAATGCAACTACTTCTGATTAATTAGTGCACATTAATTAATCCGATTGCATTATCAATAGACAACAAGGTGTTGGCTTCCGAGTACTGACAAATTGTTCATACTAAATCGGTATAGTTTTCAAACAAAGTGTTTTCGTTAAAAAAATTTCATTTTTGAACTTGAAAGAACAAAATGTGAAAAAGTGAATTATTCAGTTCAGTTTTTTATTTTCGTAAATTTCAATTGGCTGAAAGAATTCGTTAAATTTACTAAAAGGAAGTGAAAACTGTTGATGTGTTTGTTTTAAAAAGGAGCACCAATGGATTCAAAAACGGTATATATATCTTTTTATTAAAAAAAAAAAGTTATAAAAGTTTATTTTTTTCAAATTGACGCAATGTGGTTAATGTGAAAATTTCTTTAAAAGTTAATAAGTTTATTCTATCATGTTATTCATTGACCTGAAGAAAATCTTTCTACATTTTATTCCTCGTTCACCCTTTTGAAACAACATAACATCCCTAAAACAGAAACAGAAACAGTCCGTCTCCAAAAGTTATTCAACCGTTCAAATATTGTCTGTTTCTGACTCTATTTTCTGAATTTCTTCTTATCAAATCAAACATTAGTTACATTATCCTTTTATCGTTTGAACTATTATCAATAGAGATTTCGTATTTTAAAAAACAATTTCATGTACTTACATTTAATTTGATTCGTGCTTATATCCCTGATTACACAGACAGTTGTCACAATTTTAAGGAAAGCCATAAAAATTACAAAACGAAAACATTTTACGAAAATGTTACGCACATACAAATTCTAACGTTATCGAATACGTGACTGACGACCGAAACACTAAATTACCATTTTCATTCCTTGTTAAACAATCACAACAGAAGACACCGAAAAAAGAATAAAAATGGTTTACGGTATAAAAACTAAATCTTAATAATTAAAATATACAAATTTAATTTAAATTTCAATTCCCAACACGTATTTACTCTTTTTTTTTTAAATTAAATTCTCCGTTCTGTCTTTTTATGTCCGCAAGTATAAAAAAATATTATATCTTCAACGTTGAGTTTGAGAGAGAAATTTTGGTTGGTTTTCATTTTAAATCTCATAAAATCGTTTTTTTAAAGAATGACTGCTGTATACTATCGTCTTCACAGCACTATCTTACCTTAATTTTACCCCGTTCTCTCATTTTCTAAGAAGATGGATATTAAGAACTTGGGACTCAAAGCTCCGTTAGAAACGCGCCCGCTCCTACCATAATAGAGCTTTTATGTAACTTAGAATCTCGTAAAAACGATAAATTAAATCTTGGTTCCATTTACGACATGGATACATATGTATATAACTTGTACTATACTCTTACCAAATGAAAGTAGGACCATACTAAAATTAAGAAAATAAAAACTATAGGGTACTTGAATCTTTTTATTTATTCTGATTGATTTGGTTTCTTGTTTTGTCCAGTTAAATTTTGAATCAAGAAAGTATTTTGCTGTCTAAGTTTCAATGACTTGATATTCTGATGTATTTTAGAGCAGCTATTACTCGCTATTTCATGAAATTCAAATCGTAACCTGACAATATCCCTATTTCAATAATTTATATCTAGTGATTGTGTTTCAATCAAATTTTCCAATATGTTCTTGTTGAGGAAATGAAAAAAAAAAAATGAATGAAAAATCGCTTGATTTCGGGTTTTCCGGAACAAAAATTGTCTCCTCTTTTTCTCATAAATAATTTATTATTATAATTCTCTTTTCATTCCTTCATTTTTTTGTTATAAAAGTTTGAGTAATGGCTTGGGGTGTTCTCGAACGTCTGGAACGACATCATTCGGTTAGAAAACGATTTCCGTTTTGATATCAAAACTTAATTTTGACAAAAATAAAAGAAAAAGGGATGAATTTATGGGCTAACCCAAAAATAAAATGTTGAGCGTGTAAATGATTGGGCGAAAAAGATAAATATATTTGATATTGAATTACGTATATAAATTGTGCATACACCGTTTTAAATATTTTAACGTTTAATCCGTTTATAAGAGGGGTTTTTAATTTTTATCCTTGACAAACATCAAAACATTTACACTCTTTCAAATTATATTCGCCTGCTAGGAGATGTAATTCTTAAGGTAATTCTGTAAATCATTAAGGGCAGATAAAAATTATTTTGTACAATTGATTTTGTATTATATTAGTGTTTTTCATTCATAAATTTAGAGCTTAAATTTTTATAAAAGTTCCAACAAATGTTCGACTTCGACTTTAGTAAAGTAGCTGCAATGACGTGGTTACATAATATATTGAATCATAAAGTTTTTCTAATAATAGAATAATGACAAGAAAAAATAATTTATAGATAATAATTTACAATCAAAAACATTATAGGTATACTATAGTAATTTAAAGATTGCTAAAATTAATGATTTTGAAACACCATAATTTACTTGAAAATGTGTAAAACTATATATTGTATTTTTATTATTTAAAATTAAAAGAAATGATTAGGTATATGTTTAATTCTTATTAACGAATTCTGGAGTATTTTCTAACGTCGCGTCGATGCATTTCATGGCGTTAGACTTACTCAGGTCAACATGCATTTAAATAGACAGAGTATTTTACAGACATTTTATTCGTATTAATAGGTATAGAGAATACCTAATAAATTTAATAAATGAAAAAAAAATTGTAAGATTCCGTTTTGCCGGCTATGATTTAACGTTCCCTCGCTATTTGCGTTCAATTTATGCGGTGCCATTTTATTTCAATGGATTATTACCTGTAATTTACATTTGAGATATTTGAATTTCAATAATAAAAATTGAAACTTTTACGTTTTTTGTTACATTTCATATTATGTTAAAAATTGTGTAATACCTTCTTCATCTTACGCTGGGAAATGATGGGAAAGTTAACGAATCAGAGAGTCAAATACAACCTTAAAAAAGATTCCAAAGAGTTTATAATCAATTATAATTTTTTCTTTACACCGATTTCGTGCCTTAATGACACTTTCCTGTCAAGTTTTTGTTAGGTAGTCACTACCATGAAAGAAATTTTTAGATTTAATCATTTTATATTTATATAATTCACCAAGTCAAGTAGTTTGAAATTTTTTAAAATGAATTGTGTTTGACTTGTAATTGAAATGATTTCTAAATTGTGAATGCTTGGTTTGATTTGACTTTTAAATATTAATCTTTAACTCAAGCTTTACTTGATTTGAAGTTAAATTTAGGTTAAGAAGCTTACAAAGCTAGTCAAGTAGTGAACAATGGAAAGAAACTTCATGTTAAGATATAAAATACATTTCGGTAGTCTTATTCTAAGACGATCATATTTATTTTTTATTATTTGAACATAAGAAAATAAAGTTCCCCAATAAATGTTAGTTATTTGTTTAATGAAAATTTCTCAAATGTTTCACTTACTTTTTATTTTCACTCATTGCAAACTTTGAAATCGTGTTGAAAGTGTTTCTGAGTGAGATAACAGTGAGTTTAGGAGTTTGAACTTTACACGTTTTTAAACAGAAACACCAATTGGTTCTGATTTCTGTTTATTCGTTCGTCAACGATTATCCATTCGCTGTTTCAAACTTGCCAATTTGATTTTCTCGAAAATCCTCTACGAAGTCGAGGTAAACTGAAAATTTTCTACAACCCTAGAAATGGTTTAATTAATTACATTCTGCAAACTATTAATTTAATTAAGACAAACACAATAATGAATTCGTAAACAAAAGTGTGTTGAAGGGAAATGTTGAAAATGACGTATACAAAAGAAATTTTGCATGTTTTGTTAGTGGGTAACACAAAAGAAAAATTTATTATTGTTATTTGACTTTAGTTAAGTTTTGTATAAAAAATTCTATGTCATTTTATTTTCTGTTTCTTTTTTAGTCGTCTTAAACATATTTTATTAAAAAAAAAACGTCAAAAATTATTGAATGAACGGTTTTATTCATCACAATAACAAAATAATATCTCGTTTTTCCCAATATGTCACCAACTAATCCACTCTCATCGTTTTTCTTCGTCTTTGGAAAAACTTGTTGGCATTTTTAGTGACTGAAGAACGAGGACGTAGTGAATAAAAGCCGAGTGTTGCATAAACTAGGGAAAAAAATGTCGGCAAAAGGACTAGGTGGTGTGGATAAAGGGAAATCAGAAAAGAAGAAAATCTCGAACGACTGACAACGTTTTTTATCGTACGAACAAGTGTCTTTCTCAAATCAATAATGGCGATAAAATATACTGCTTCTCTATAATACAAATTTACAAAAATGTCTCTTGGCGTGAAAATGAATAGAGAAAAAAAAATAATAATAAAAAAATGTAACTACATTCCCTTGGAGCCACAGTATGATTTGTAGAGAAATATTGAAAATATCGTTATAAAAAGGTGTTTGGCACACAGAAAACGGACGATTTTATTATTTTTTTGCGACAAATAAATTTGAAAAAAATTACGATGAAAATAAAATAGAACGTAATATAACTGTCATATTTTATAAGACTTCAATGAGCTGCAATAAAGAAAAAATTTACTTGATCAAAGTAATTTGAACGTAATATATAAACTGAAAAAACTTAGAATTTTCATGCTATTGCTAATCGAATATTGAAATATTTTTATAGTCTTTTCATAACTTTTCATTGTTTTTAAAATTTGAAAATTCATCTTATCTTTTTTTTTCCTGTAACAAAAATTATAAAACATGATTCCTTTTTCCATAAATTTTTAAGTCATCCAGTTCATAGAGCCAACGATATTTATATTGTTTTCATTTTCCTCGCTTTCAGTTCTTTCTCATCAAATATTTCTTCGGTTTCTATGTTTTCATATATTTTCCACATTCATGCACTATTTTCTTCGTTTCAAAATCTGTTTGTTGTTTTGCTTTCAAAAGAGAATAATTTATCTGATTTTTTATTGTTACCACTCAAAATACTATTGATTGAGAACAGAAAACACAACATATAGAATGCAGAGTTTTAATCCTATATCTATTTAGTTCTGCTCGTCAGTGATAAATAAATGATTAAAATATAATCCCAAAGCTTCTCTGTTCCTTTATTTTTGAAATGTTATCTTTTCGTATTAACGAATCGTAATTAAGAGAAACGGAAAAGGATGTTTCATACAGGAAAATAAATTTTCCTATATCTTCATTAGGGTTATAAATGTAACCCCATTTTCTTTCATATAATATACGTCTAATAAGGATAGAGAGAGAACTAATCTGTTTACATCCTTTTTTGTGTTATGAACATTTCTATTTGGTCAAATAGAGGTTCAGCGAAAATTTATGTACATATTTAGAAGAGTTTATGTTTCAGATTTTCTGTCAGAAAAATGTTTGTTTGATACAAGTATAAGAGCAAAGTACAGTGATTTATTAACGTCAACAGTTTTATTACAAGTTTAAGTCATAATTCAATATTTTAAATTATACTTGTATGGAGCGATAAGCTTATATTAAATTTTTGAATTTAATGAAATGCAATGAAATTTTTCTTAACAAAGTGCACTAAAATGCAATGGCTTTTTTATGTAAACGTAGAGATGAAATTTACAGATTTCCTTTTTTCATATTAAAGTTATAAATATTATATTTTACTTTCTTTTACTACTATTACAAAATCCTAAATAAACATTCGATGAATGATTTTCAGAAATGATAACTACAAAGTACCTACATATTTAAACAGTCAAAACAGAAGCTAGAAGAATTACTGGTTATTATTTATTTAAAAGCCACTCAATTAACGATACTTGGTTTCTTAGGCCTAAAATAAGAAAATAAAAAACATGAAACTTACTCAACAATCTATCTTAAAAAATCTCTTAAACATAAAATTTAATAGGCACACTATTTATATAACCAATTACTATACAATTTTCAAAATTATTATATTTATTATGAAAAAGTAAGCAAGGGAAAACAAAAATTCAACCATTTGTATAAAACGACACTGAAAACAGAAGCAAATTAGAATAAAGAACGAAAAATTAGAGTTTTAAAATTATTATGTAGATTAATAATTATTCAGTATGAGTTTACTGACACTGATATTTTACAAGTTATCCTTCAAAAATTTAATTTTCCACCCTTTTTTTATTCATTCGAGGCTCAAATTAAAAATTAAAAACTTAGCAAATGATTTTTTTGCTTCTATTTAAAAGTCTAAATATCAGAACTGTAGTTTAAGCAGTATCTCATGTAAGCTGTGAGTAAAAACATAGCTACTCAATACAAGTGCCTATAATTTTTATTTTTTTTTAAATTATATAAATAATTAGTACTTTCAAGTAGTACCTTAAAATAATTAGTATTTAAGTTCTTATACTTTTACTTCGAATTTTTGTTTGTAGTACTAATTTCCATAAATAATTTTAACAAATTGTTTTTTAAAAATATGAAACATCCTGATGTGTGATCTTAGATGTGAAGCATCCTAGTGAAAGGAATTTCAATACAGAAGATGTTTCGAATCATTTAAAACGAATTAAATTATTATGCTGAACTAAATCCATGATTGTTAAATTTTATTTTTTAAATTGCGTTTCAATAGTATATCTCCTACATACTGTGTACCATATTATGAACATCGATTTCCACTTCAATTTTGTAAACGTATCGTTCTCCGTTTTAAAATAAGTTCCAATTTTACAAGAGATTCGATTTTCTTTTGTACTCGCAGTACCTATATGTTACGTTAATAAAACAGTGTTCTTGGAAAAAAATAATAAAGTGTTCTTTTTCAAGTACAAATTATAACATTTTCTTTTTGAAATAACATACCAAATGTTGTTATGTGTACCTCTGCTATTACAATGAACCTTAAATGTTTACCAAGAATATGTGGGACAACAGGTTTTCAAAAAAATTAAAATTAGGATGATTATTTTCATGAAAACAAATATAATATAAAAACGGATATTTAAAAAAATAATAATAATGTATTTTATGACAAACCCTTAAAAAAGCTTATACAAAAGGTAAATGCCAACAAAAGACCAATTAAAAGGACTCAATACTATAATGATCATCCCTGACAGTATTCTCAATAAAAGAATTAGTCCATTTTTTACAAGCTTGTGTTCCAGCAATGTTTTTTTACGATTGACAGTGCTCTAAAATGTTTTCATTAAAGAAAGAAAAATCAGTTTCAGTTTTCATCATAATAAAAGATTATTGTTGTACCTACAATGAACCCTTGGTATCTTTGTTACCTTTCAAATAAAGTCAAAGCTCCTTATTTATGCGAGCTTCTACATTTTGTAAATATACCGCAAACCATGAGTACGAAATAATCATTTGTTTGAGATTATAAGGGATGCGTTCCAAGATTACAAAACACATTAAAAGTTACATAATAAAACGAATCAAATAAGGAATTTTTTAAAAATAAATAATTAGTACCACAAGCTAAAGAAATTGTTTATGCATGAAGTAATTTTTTCTTGTTTTATCACTTGTAGGGTTGTTCCCAATAGAACTAAATCTATGTACAGATTCTAATGAAATTTAATAGAAAAATCAATAATACTGTAAAAGATATAATAATGGATTTTTGAGGCTTGAAGATTATTATGAACCGAGATATAAGTATAAGAAATTCTTACCGAGATGGGAAATTTAATATGGTTTCTTATGAAAATATCCGGCAGAAAATAATTTACCGTGAAACAGCACAGAAATCAACGAAACTGGGTAAGAAAAAAAAACAAAACCATAAAAGAATATAATAACAATTTTTTTCTGACCGAAAATATCAGAGTATATGTTTAGTAATTACAATACTCTTCAAACACTATAAAGTTCACATATGACGAGAGAGAAGAGAGTATACAACAAGCGAGAGAGAGACGTTGCAAACTCTAATCTATTAACAATTAACATAATGATATATACGTGCGTATATGTCAACAGTTGATGAGGTATACACTTCAAATATTTAAATTTCACTTGTTATTAAGATACAGCTTTCGTAATTTATACGTAAGTTTACTTATTTACAAAACTCATTTGTCTAATATCTTAAACAGAGGTTCTACACCTTAACCTTCTTGGATATAAATAACTGAAGCTATTCAAAATGATTCTAACATTGTTTACAATTTAGAAATGTTCTTATTATTAGTAAACGATTGAATTCATACCACAAGCAACAACAGCCAAATTAAAAATCAAGTAACATATAAATGAAGAAGTTATAAATAAGAATTATAAATAATATATAAATATAAATAATTATTTATATACTTTATTATATAATTAATAATTTTATAGGTAAATAAGAAGTTACCAAAAATGTAATTAATTGTTAGACATAGTACCACTATGCTCAGTCGCTAATAGCCCTGGAAGTTGAAGTAACATTAGAATAAAAAAAATGATGAAAAAAATTGAAAAATTGTCTGATTTTAGCTAAATGCAATTTGTTAACCTTAATTGTTTTGAAGTGATTTATTAGATAAGTTTTTTTGTTTAGTTTTTCGTGGTACATTTCTATCATCTGAAAATACACTTAAGAAAATTTTGGTTGTCATAATTTTCTAACAATCTAACGACAAAAGTGGAAAATTTCGTGATTTGTCTAGTGGAAGAGTATCTTCATCATATCCATAAATCACCCGATGATAACCCAACGGATAGATGATAGGGTCCATCAGGGGAATAGTTCTGAAGGTTTGCTTTAGGTTGTCTCATACCCAGTCGTGTTGTTGAACAGAGGAACAAATCTCAGGGTGCGATCTTAGTGGTAGTAGCGTCATCCCTTTTCAGAGGTCATGTGCACACAATAAATAAAATATATTCAATATGTAGGTAAAATTTTCATTTGAGTCAACTTTAAATCAATCACAAAATGTATTTGAAATTGTTGCATACAAAATAAATATAGTGTTTCTGAAATAACATTTCGCACTCATAGGCTCATTTCTAAGTTTTTAATTTTCATGAAATTGTTTACATTCCAGCGGTATTTGGTTAGTTTATATTCTTTTTTACATTAAGTTAGTGGCACTTTTAACAAACTCTGAATTGTATTCAAAATAAGATTACAAGCTCATTATTTTTTCTTGTAAAACACGAAAATGTAACATTCATATAGTTTATTTGTCGTTATTTTTTACGAGAAGCACTGTATTTTCAAACAGCCGACTATGAAGTTGCGGTTTATTTTTTGTTCATTACTCCATTGCGTTCTGTAGTAAGAAAGAAAATAATAAAGTCGACATAAATTACATTTTCATTACGCATTTGGAACGTTAACATCTTATAAGAAGTATTAAATGATTTTTTTAAATTTTAATGAACGATAATGTTTACTCAGAATTTTTAACGCCTGTGTATTCAATACTCATACACAGTATACTTTATATTTACAAAGTGTAATTGAATTGTGAAAAAGTTTTACAAAAAAAAAACTTCAGTAGCATTGGTGTTGAAATATTTCTTAACCACAACAATAAAAAGCTTTTTAAAAATAAAATCAAAACAGTGTTAGTAGTTTGTGTTTGGTTAAAAATTATCATCTCGTACTAGTGGTCAAAAAAGCAGATGGACATTTACATTTAAACGGTCATAAAATGACTATTACTCGTGTAATTATTATTTCCTTGTTACGATTATGACCACGGGACCTGGCTGTGCTCATCAGTATACAAACTTCCGATGTGAGAATTATAACGGCTCCATGCTTAACTGTCCTTTTAATTAAATCCACAAATAGGAGAATGGACAGAAAATTATTACACTGAACGGTTTAATTAGACTTGTAATTATATAATAACAAAACGTCGTTAAATGAACCGGAAAATTTATTTAAATATTTTATATAAATATTCATATAGGTAAGAATTAAAAGAAATAAAAGATTTCATGAAATGTGTTTTCAATAGTAAACGCAAATTTTAATGTATACACTTTAAAGTTAATATTCCAAGAAATTTAAATTTTGAGTGAGGCTGTAAAGAAAAAATCAACACCATATTTTCTTACCTCAAAATTGAAATTATTTAATTGAGTTAGGGCTTAAATTATTAGAAAACCAATATCTCAAGATTAAACTCAAATTGAAACGCTTTTGTAAAAGACAAACAGCAGTTTTGGCAAATAGAATTGCACTTAAAGGCGCCACCAATGTGAAAATGTGTCAGAGGATTGAAATCCTGAGTGTGAACGCTACTTCCGGTTAAATAGTCGTTAATGAGATTATTTAAGTGCTTTGATTGCTTTCAATGCCACGCCTTGCTTTTGAATATGAGGGATGTTTTGTTTATATTATGAAACACATGCATAACGTTAAAATATATGAAACTGAATGGGACTGAGAGGAATTAAACGAGAACAACACTAGGAAAGTTATCCGAACGAACGATGAAGCAATCGAGAAATCCGCTTTATTAACATACATTAGACACACGGATTTTACTGCATCTACAACTCAAACAACAATGTCTGAGGTGTAGGACATTTGTGTTCTAAAGGATAACGAGTAGGTGGTAATGTGTGTTAGAGAGAGAGTAAGTCATAAAGGGTAAACCGGGTGATATGGGACTTGTATTTATTTGCATATAATGTATGCTATATACGTATATACACATATATACATACATAAGATATCTCCCTTTTCAATCCAGGAAAATGAGAACTAGGGAGAATAATCCTGAATGTTGGCGACGACAACGCCACGTGGGCAGGAAGGGTGAGAGAATGATAAACGATGGGATCAAATTTAGCAGAAACTCGAGCGCATATTATTATTATTATTGTTGTTATTATCGTTATTATGATTATTAAATTAATAGATTCGGTAAGGTCTATTGTGTCTATTTATGTATGTTTGTACAATCTATAAACGGGAGAAGGTCAAGAGAGTTGTTTCTCTAAGTGCACATTCACAATGCAGCTCCCTGTTGTCTTGTGGCCAACCAAAACATAGTGGAATTAAGCTTTGGGTTTGTCGATGGAAATACAGTGGGAGGACAAAATTAGGGTTTGACTCAGGGAAATTATCGTGGGTCAATGCATTCGGCGTGTGTCGTTTTACACACATAAATTTAATAATGCTTTGCAAGTTTGTTCATATTTACAAACTAAATCATAATCCATAAATTATAAATATCATACAACGTTATGAACTTTAATGTTAAATGAGTGAATACTTAATATTTTTGATTATGAATAAACTAGTGATTTAAACTTGTAATTAAATAATAATATTGTAAATACATAGTCTATAAGAAAAAAATGCTATAAGAAAAAGTAATTTATAAACGAAAAAAAATGATGAAGTATCTTATTTTGCAACTAGTGACTACCCGTGACTTCGTTCACATAGCATTTCATAGAAAGTAAACAGAACCCTTCCTTAAAAAAGAATATTTTATTTATGAAGAGAGAAACCAACTAAATCATTTTATTGCAAACGCCTATAAATTTCGCTGTACAAATGAAACGATCATTCAATAATAGTTTTCCGTATCTAAAAATTTACAATTGATATCGTAGCAAATGTTTCTTTAAAATTGTTCTCAACCATTAAATGAGAGAATTAAGAAATTAGAATATCAGAGGTTCTTCACCTTTCCATGTAGATTGATAATTAGAAGAATAGAATTAGCGAAAATTGATATTTTTAGAGAAAAACTTAAACAATATAAAACCATCACCTCCTTTTTTGAATTACTTAGGGGTGGAATTTAAAAAAAAAATTTTCTTTAGTTGGAATCACTAAAGAAATAACACTTTGAAAGTTAATATTTATATCTTCAATGGTTTTGATGTCAAGGTGTTTGAAAGTCAATCAGCTTATTCTTTAATACGTATCGTGTATACCTAGATATTTTATAACCTTTTTCAAATTAGGTATATTTTATTTATTTAACCAGAAAATACAGATATAATATACATATATGATTATATATCTGTCTGATAGAAATGTCTACATCTGTACACAGGACTATTATGAAAATTATATAATAGAGAAAAATGTATAGAATATTCAAATGTAACAAAATAAAAAATAATTCAAATATAACAAAACAAAAGAAAATTTATAGAATAATTAAATATTAGATTTTAGTAGCCATTTAACTAACTTTTTTTAATAGACTTCCTACTTTCTTCTAAGCATTTCAAATTATTAGGTAATTTATTAAAATATTTCACAGCGATATTGCTTGAGCTTTTATTAGAGATAGACTTATTCATTTTGGGAACAGAGATTAAATTATGTCTAGTATTAACTTTAATATCACAGAACTTCATTTTACATTCATTGTAATGCAGCAACATAGAGTTTACAATAAAAAATTTCCTAATATCAAGTACAGAGTCATCTCCAATTCTTCTAAGCAGCTTATTTTGCATTAATACTAATGATCTTAACGTATAAGCCCATGTGTGCCCATATGTGATTACATATTAAATAGTAGTAAATAGTAGATCTATTTATTAAATTTTTCTTAAAATACATGTTAAAACATCAAAATATGGTGGAGTGAAAATAATAATTAAATATTAAAATTACATCAAAGATAATTTTGTTATTGAAGAGTAACGTTAATGGTAAGAGAAAGTTTAACTTTTTTAAGTAAGCAAACTTGTGAGAAACTTTTTTGAACAAATCGCTACATCAAAAGTCTATTTATTGCTTTCGGAGAGTCATAAAGTTTCATAAAGAGCATCCTAGAGGATTCTAATACGCCCACTATGTTTAAGTGGCAGCAGGTGAAGTGCACCCAAGAACACCCGTCGCATTTAAGAGCTTAAGAAAGTTAAGCTCTACCTTATTTGTAATATAAAACGTTTTTAGTAACCTAAAAAAAAACTTATTTTTCCAAGAAAATTAAAAGAAAAATATAGAAATTGATATGGGCATGAGTGTAGAATGTAGATGTATTGGAAGTGAAACTTCTATCGGTTATAGAACATATTTGTATTTTTTGACGTTTAAAATAAAAAAGCATAGTTGCTAGTTGAGAACAGAAAGTTTTTTTTATTCCAAATAATTTCTTAGATATTTATAAAAGAATGATTTTTATGCCATTAAAAATTGACATTTTGTTTTTCAATTATAGATATATGTAAACATTATATTCAGTTTTATTTTTCCAAAGGTCTAATATCATTCACTAGATGTGATATTTTCTAATGTAGTATTATAGTAACGTAATACAACACCTCATGAAATTTTAGTGTAAAAATGTTGAGAACCGAGCTAATAACCATGTAGTGTGTAGAAACTATTTGCGACGGTGACGGTTGTTCTATAAAAGCTTGTTCAATCGCTTTCAACGAACAATTTTATTCATTACCTACTATATGATTTTATGAATGAAAGTAAACTACTATAAGTTTATATTATGTAAAATTAATCAATTGCTAAAAATTGATAAACATATATAAGAGGTTGTGATGCATGTTTTTATATTTACTTGGAGAAGTTATTCTTATCAATTTTTGAAAAAAAAAACTAATAGGGTATTATGAGGCACTATTTTTTTATTAACTTTATTAATAATCTATATATTAATACGTGAAGCAAAAATTTGTGACCCCTTTTTACCGAACATTACACGAACGGAGGAGTATGAAGTTTGGCACAATTGAAGTTTATATGAGGAAGTTGCGTATTGAGATAATATTTTTTTATAATAATGCTTCAAAATACCTTAAATTAATGAAAAAAGACGTCACACACACTATCATCCGTTTGACACACATGCACACAATGCATAGATATTTAAATCTAATTGTCAAACTTCAAAATGTCTTACGTCACTACCAAATGTCCCAAATGTCATTATTTAAATAAAATATTTTGAGAGGAATTTAAATTTTGAAATAATAATTATTGAAATTGAAGGAAACAAATTTAACCGAATATTTGATTATTGAGTAATATTACTAAAAATATTTTTTCATAAATATACTACATATTACATATTTTTAAATAAAAATTATGTCGATTACAATATTTGAACCAGCCCCCTGTCACTTAGATACGAGAAATGCTAAAAAAACGTGACCGATTTCTACAGAAATCTGTGTTGTTATAAGAGTCATACGTCTCAAACAGCCCCCTACCACTTAAACTTATCAGAGTTATTATAATTATTATATAAAAATACTTATCATAATTATTCTCATAATCACAATAATAATGAAAACATTTAAAAAAGTTTCATTTTAATAACTTGCCTGACGTTTAAAAAAAATTATTTCTAATCTCCGACTTTCATAAATTCTACGGTCTTTGTCAGTCTTTGTGGTCTTCTTCGTTCAACTCGTTGGCAACTAAATGGCAACTAGTGACTGCAAATCGAGTAAAAATGGTCACATTTTTGTAACATGGAGTTGTAGGGGGCTGATTTGAACGATATTTCGGAAAAAGGAACGTTGAGTAAGCTTAATCCAAAGTTTGAAACAGGAATATTGCAGCCTATTTTCAATTTTTGATATTTGGATTTTTAATGAAAATATCTAAACAGAAAGGCAGGTACTTTTGTTTTACTTTTGAAAGTGGGAAACTCCCTTGAAAGTACTTCTGTTTTTTCATAGTCATATATAATTTGTCTAGTAAATATTTCAGAATATAGTAATTTGAATTGAATTACAACCTTATAAAAAGAAAATTAATCGAATTCCCAACGTTCATCACCCCAGAACCGTCCTTATACGAATTTTCCCAAGAAAAAGTTCCAAATAAAAGTTGTAGCCATTAATGCGTCTAAGAAATATAGTAAGATTAAGGAAAACCGTTAGAGCCGTTTCTGAAATAATTTTAAAAAGCTCAAAAACTCATAGAACAAAGCGGAGCTAACTATGATAGAAAAATTTTATGTTTTTGGCTGTCACAGACATGTCTCTAAAAACTACTTTTTTGGACTAAGGGGACCTCAAAACATCCATTTCCGGTGAAAGCTCGAATTCGAAAATTCTTCGAACCTATTACAATACTTCCTTTACTATATAGTAGTAAAAGAAAGTAAATATGACACAAGCGTGTCAAGTTTGAAAATGATTGAAGAAAAAATTTTTGAGCTATAAAGTGTTCACAAATTAGAAAAAAGTAATTTCAAGAAAACGCGTTTGAAAACAAGTCATGGGGATACCCACTTAATTGCATACCTATAACTTGGGAACGAATTGATATTTAGTTATGAAATTTTCAGAGAATATTCTGGAATAGTTTAATGAAAGATTTATGAAAGAAAAAAATTAATATTTTGAAACCTCTACACCTATTTTTCCCCTTAACTTAAAATAAATATTTTCAATCATTATATGGACTTTCCTCAAATGAATCTTGAAAAATAAGTCAAGGAATTATTTTCCAAACATTCACAAATACAATTCATCATCTGCTGTAGTTAGCTTAGTAGCTTAAGTTTTTGAAGCAGTTACAAGTGAAGTGTACCATTAGGTATATTAAAATTTAAACGAATTATGGTCGAATTTCGACCACTGGGGGACCACTAGTATTATTAATTGTTGGATAGTACTCGTATTTTGACTTTATAATGAAACAGTTTTATCTAACTTGAACGTCAGATTTAAGTTCAATTTGGATTCAATAACATATTCATAATATTGGCTACAAAAATTATTTAAGGGTCGCAAGGTGGATTGTAAAGTTGAAAGTCAATTGTATTATAGATACACATATGTATTATCGACAAACTTCTTTGGAAAAGTATTAGTTTCTATTATGAGAAAATTATTTATTCTTCAGGTAGATTATTCAATTTTTTTAAACCAAAGACTTCAAAAAGAATCGTATTGTTCTGATTTTTAACATTACAATCTATAGTATATACTAAGTTCGTTCCAAGCGCTATACCAGCCGACCATTTCCGTGTACCAACGTCTAAAGGACGTTCCACTCAAACTGGTCGTGTTTATGCATGTGCCTTGAGCGGGTGAGTTTGTAACACGTGGTAACCGATTCTAGTTTTTGGTGCGGCAACGTTTAGGTCGACTCAACGGCCAACCTAATGGTAGACTTGCGTAGAAAGTAATTGCAGACACTTCTCTTCGGTTTTTGTAACACGTTCTCGTCAATGATCGTGCACAACCAAGGCTTGTCGGTTGAAACAAACCTACTAAGTTATGTATAAATCTGGAAGGTTAATTCTTTGAACGCGCTTGCCTCAAATATTAACATTTCGGACCTTATTTTACTTAAAGTTAATTCATGCTCTTAAATTTTGAAATAAGTATCTGATCTCATTAATTTCAACCTAAAGCTTCCTATTGATTTATTCAACTAAAAATTTCGACAAAAATTTGATTTTTTTAAATTTGTTATATTTTGAAAAATATTTTGAAAAATATTTTGAACTATTAACCATGCTCATTAACAACGAAGCAAATATACACTCACATTATTATGTTACGTGGGTGAAACTATGTTATTTTTTTTGGATTAGCTATCTTATTATATCTTTACACGTATTGTAAAGGGTGCAATTTTAGATAGTTGAGAAGGAGCTTTTCTAAAATAAACAACGATAATATACTTTGTCGAATGAGATGATTTTAGTATGTATTTAAACTAGTTTGTTGTATATAACACTAAAAAAAGATTTTCATTACAATGTTTAAATCAAAGGGCTTATTTATTTACTATTGGCTTAAAATTTTAGTTCCGAATGTCCCAAATAAGTGAACTGCTTTAAAATAAGTTCAAATCATTGATTTGGGTAGGTAATTTACAGGGATATTTAATGATGTAATCTCATTTTACAGAGATTAAATGCATCTACGTATTACAGGCTCAATATTAGATAATCAAATTTTCATCGGTCTGTGCATTTTGAAATAGTGAATACTGAATGGATAACTGGCTTTTAATGTTTTGAAGTATTTATCCATACCTCATAACGTGAGAATGAGGTTTTAAAGTTAATGTTCGTTATCCAAATTATTAAATAAATAAGAAATTAAAAATTTTTCTTTAGAATTATGTTTTAATTAATGCCATAAAAATAGAGAAACGAGGGATATTTTTTAGGGTAGATCGAACTATACTTATTCTAGGGTTTGCTGCTGTGAATAATAAACATTTACATTCATGGAGGATGTGCATTTGTATTTGTAGCTTTTAAGGTATAGATACAAAATATAGAGATGAGAAACAAAATTTTAAAATTAAAAAATAAACTATTTAGCAATTATATTGATGGCTTGAACAAAAATATAGTTTGCAAAGATTGGATACTAAAACAAGGTAAATTATGATTGAAAACTTTTTCGTATCCTTTTTTGTCTGACATTTATTTTCGCCTGCAGGGTAAAAGTTTTATATCAAATGTAAACGACGTTATATATTTGTCAGATCTTTTATGATTTATGAGGACCATCGATATGCAAATAAAAATATTACCTTTGCGTGATGTCGATTCCATTCAGATAAACCAAGAGAATCAAACATGAAAAAGTATATGTAGATATAAATACCTATAGTATTTGACGATGCATCAATTTTTAATAAAAAAAAAACACTCTGCACTTACGTAATAACCGGAAAATGCCCTTATGTACCTAAGAAATCATTTCTTCTTTGATTCTTCAACAGTTATGCTAACCACAAGAGAATCATTATGTTTTAAGAAATAAAATTAAGGCAAAGTCATTGGACGAATAAAAATAAAAATTAAGAATCTTGATTTTTGATACTCTTAACCAGTCCCTAGTGTATTGTTAAAAATATTTTAATTATTTAAAATGTGTTTTTTATTCCTTTCTTTGCTCTTCTTAACCTCTCATAAAAAAAGAGATTATCACTTCTTCATTAAATTTTTAATTCCAAACAGATTAAATATAAACACTAAAATTCTATTTGAGCTTTATTTATTATTAAGTAATTTATCTTATATTCGTAAAAAATATATTTTAAAACGCTTCTATGTACTCGTACTTTTTAATGTTGTTTATTATTTGAGGTGTATTCATAATCCTGATAATATATATTCATAAAGATAAGGTCCCCTGAGAATTTTTCTGCACGGGGATTATTTTCGAGGTGCATGGTAGGTAGAGTGAAAACGAGCCCTTAACAGGCTGGAACCCCTGCGTGCTACGAGTGTACGTACGAATTTATACAATATAAAGGTTCTGTTTATTTTAAGACTGATATTCCTGGGAATAATTCGAGCAAAGTTTTACGATGAAGAAAAAAACTTGCAAAAAACAATACCTTTTTCACAGTTTTACGACCTTTTTAAACCGATTTTTTGTGTAATAAAACTGTCTGTTTTTATTTTGTACGATGATCTTTTAAAAGACTCTAGAATGAGTGAATGGATACAGTTCTATTAATTAGTGATGTAGTTTTTTGATTTTTCTTAGGCACACTTTGATAAAACGAAGGTACTTAAGTACTTAAAAAGTTTGTGTTCACAAAAAACTTTTCTTATCAACAGTAACGATTTAAAGTGATAAGTTCTACGAAACATTTTTCTATTAATTTTTTATTTAATCTTATAACTTATTAAACTATGCAAAGCGGATTTCTTAACTTCATTAAGATTTTATTTAATTAAAACGGAATAATAAATAACGCGCTTGCATAAATTTAATGAAAAATCAACTGCAGATATCTACCTATAGATTTCAAATCGGTACCACTTACAAATTGTCAACTTAATTAAAACTTATATCTAAAATATATATTAATTAACATGAAATTGAAATAGGAAAAAAATTAGAATGATTAAAATGACGCTGCTTTAATGAGGTTGTAAACAAATTATTCCCGTGTTGTTAACTTTGTTACAAAAACATTATCTTTTAATGAAATTAGTTTGAAATTAATTAGATCAACAATGTTGAACGTCTTTGAGTTTTCATATGGTGTTGACGCTGTCTTTTCACAATTGTTCTCATACCTAAAATCTTGTCTTTTGCGATCCTCATAGTAGAAAATCCAGTCGATGAATGGAGTTTTCGGCTAACCGAATATTATGAAAAGCGGGTGATAATTATACTCTTAATTGCTTAATTGTTATTTAGATAATTCATTGTATATAAAATATCAGCGTAATTAAATCAACAGTAGGCGTTTTAACAGTCAGTGTCTATTTAAATGGTTTACATCCACAAATATGACACCAGCTTCGATGGTTTACATTAAAAAATTAAAGAACAATTTAATTATTGAATGGGATGTAAATAATATATGCAATTAACATAATGAAATAATCTACACTTTAAACCTCCTAAATAAAAAAGAGAATTTAAAATTTACATAAAGGTATGCATGACTTAAAAATTTTGATGTACTTTTTAACAAGTAGGTGCATATTATAATGCATACATTGATAATTATTTCGTATTCCTTAAGGAAAATATATGTTTTAATGGAAAATCCCCAGTTAATATATCTATAATTTTATGTAAATAGATATCTATTATAAATTGGATTAAGCTTTTAATATAATTTGAATTTTTTTTCTCCGAGAAAAGTTATAATAAATTAATGTAATGTTTCCATTTCCTAAATTACACATAATTAAAATAAAAAAAGTAGTTCTCGTTAAGTTTTAATTCAATTTTACATCCCATCCTTCCCTCTCCTTTTTTCTGACTTTATCGATTTGTACTAAGCATATTAACAGTATTAAAAATTCTCTCGTTTATTCTTAATTAAAAGATAACTTTTCTATTAAACTTTTCCATTTCAATGTCTCCTTTAAATTTAATTCAATCAAACCAATCAAATAGATGTGAGATATAAAACAAAAGTACGCGAGGTTCTTGGTGGGTTTAGTTGAGGGTTTTTTTAGAATAGAGCTTAGACAGATAAACTATGAAAACTATGAGAATTTATAGCGTTTCTGTAACGAAGAGATAAACGTAATTGAGACAGGATTTGGACGAGACAGAAGGACGTTCGGGGTAGGACGAAAATTAATGGAGGCAGCGTTCGGGGGTTGGTCATATCTGAAGTAGTCAGGTGGGGTCTTAATTAATCATTTTATTAGTAAGAAAATTTATCATAATCATCATCAGTATTGAGAAATTTACGTTATGTAATATGAAAAGTTATGTAATTTATTTAACATGGTTTTTGCTTCTTTTTTCCTTTTTCTTCTATCTCTCAGTATTAAATATCACGAAGTATTATGGGGAACATCATTACTTATCTTATATTAAATTATATTTGCTAGATAAGCATATTATTTTCAGGGTTTAATAAATAAAAATAATGGAAGAAACTATTATGTAATCTGTATAGTAAGAAATTGTTCTGCATTTTAAATGCATGGTGGCATCCGTTTTGGCTTATGTACTTTGTAATTTTCTCTTGTGGGAGTGTGAGTTTATAAGTTTTTTATTATAATAATATATCCTCAGTGACTTACAGTTAGCTAAAAATGAGTGATCTGGGTGGTATCTATTTAGAGGATAGGTGGTACATATTTTACACATTTTGAAATATATACCTTTTAATCATTTTGCAACGTGGAAAAAAAAGGAGCTGTTTTTTTCTTAGTTACTTCTGGTTATTTTTGGGTTCCAGTCATGCCAGTGATCACTGAGTATCGGATTAGATTGTAAACGAGTATTTGCTATACTTTATTGAAGTTTTACTTAATAGAAATATGACTCTATCTCTCCCTCTCTCCCTGATCCCTCTCTCACTCTCTCTCTCTCTCTCACTAAATTTCTCTATCTCTTTCGATAACATGAAAACCCCAATATTTTTTTTAAATGTTGTTATTACAATTAAAAAAGCTCAAAAGTTAAAAAAAACATTCTGCCTAATATTATTATTTTCTCTTTGTTATAATATTTGTACTCTTGTTTAAAGTATATGCATTCTACATATAATAATAATTCTGTGAATAGCCATCATTTAATGGCTGAATCAGTGACATCACAGAACTATAAAATAAAATAAAAAATGTTTTATTTTAGGTCCATTTTATAATACATAGTTTTACAATCGTAATAAAAATAAAGAGTATACTAGATTTTTCTTCAATTACCCACAATATTTATTTTGTCTCTTTTTTTAATCGTATTTATAATTGCTTAATTAATTTTCTTTCTAATTGTTTTCTTTTTTTAGATATTAATATTTCCTTTTTATGCCTTGTAGCCTCATTAATCATTATCAATATAATATGTGGCTATTGTATTAATCTCTACGTTTTCGATGTATTGATAGATATCTAAAAATGCTCTTGTTATCTCTCTTACAAGATCTATTATGAATAGTAAACTTGATTCCCCATGCAACTCCGCTACTTATGGAGTGCATCTATGTAGGTTTGTTTAAGACCTCAGGAACATGTTTTGTATAACCTGGATCTAACTATAAAAAATAATAATTTCAAGCATTGATATAAGTAGATAGATCTAATTATTTAACTTATCATTTTATGTTTTTCAATAATATTCATATTTTAAATTAATTTTAATATGGTTAGTATATATCTTAGTAAGTAGGATAAAATTGAGATTTATGTTGTAGGTAAGTATATCATGTTGTAATGAAAATACACATTAAGATAATATATTAAATTACTCTTTTATTTATCAACTCTTAGGACTTAAACAGAAGTTGGGATAATTGAATGTGTCGTCGCTTTAGCGACGAATTCTGGAATTAGTTTGCGGTCGTCTCAATTGCTGTTGCCTTAGTCTTGTTGATTTGCAGCGACGATTTGTCTTTCACTTTGGCCATGCCAGTTAAATAAATAGCGATGCGAAATTCCATTTTTTAAAATTATATAGATATAAAATTATTAATGCCACAAAATGTAAGTACCTAAGTATATAGTATAGGTATACATTAGCTATCTAAGCTGATCATTTACTTTTCTTTAGATTAAGGTTTCTTCTTATTTGTGTTTCTTCACACGTGTCTTAATCAATTAATTATGTGTAGTTATTTGCATAAAAAATTGAATGATTCAAATTCAAACTGCATTGTAAAGGAGTCAATGTTTTTGCTTCATTATTCTCATAACAATGAATCTATGTACTCGGTCGGTACTTCATGAGGTGTAAAATTCGATTCTGCAGTAAATCCGTTCGGCGTCGTCCAAGCGTCGTCTCGATTTCTGTTTATTTGAATTTGACCAAATTTATTAAGGAAACTTCTAAGAAAATCTCGTTTCGTAAATTTTAAATTTTTGCTCAAATACAAAGATACTAGTACACATAAGTATATTTAACATTACATTAGTAAAATACGTAAAAAAATTATTTGTTTTTTTAAATTGAGCATTTTTTCGGCTCTTCTCATTTTTACTATCGGTCGCTAGTTTTCCTAAACTTTGTATAATGTTTTTAAAAATTTGATTTGGCTATTTTCATTGTAGAAGATCATAAAAGTTTGAAAATAAGCTTAACTAAAATCCAAAGAAGTTAAACATAGTATTCTTCAAACTATCTAGTAACTATTAAGGATCATTCTAAAGCTATGCGTAGTTGCATGATTTCGTCATACACAATGTGGTATTCAACAAAACAGACCAGCTTTGATCAATTAACTAATGTTTTCTAGGATCTGTTGACCTAAATAGAGTACATATTATAGAGTAGGTATACCTACATATAGGTACTATAGCGACCAACGTTTTCAAATTATTGAAGTTTCTAAACAATTAGTAGACTAATTAAAATTCATTTGAGAACAATATCAAGATACTGATGCGAATAAGCTGATAAAAGACAAAAGAACGTTGAAAACATTTGAAAAAAAATTTTTGCTGCATGAAATTTGATATTATTTTTTTATGCTAAACAATACTATTTTTTTAATTATGGTCTTCATTTTTTTGTATACATATAAATTAAATGTAGCTAATTCTACGATGTTAACAACTAACCCAAAAACTAATGGTTACTTGAATAAATAAAAATTACTTATCTCTACATGTGTATTAAATAAAGTTAAAGTTACAACGTTGTAATTTTGAAAATATAAATGAAATATGAATGTCAGAGAAGTATCATAGAACGTAAGTCATATACACATAATATTACATAATTCAGCGGGACTGATGTTATTTATGTATGTATAGTATAAAATCAGTAGAAAACATTAACATATCATTTCGAAAAAACAACCTGATGTTTGTCTGAAATCTCAGTAAAAAAAAAATGGAATAGGCATAAAATGAATGTCCTTATTATATACATACCTACAATATAAGTACTATATGTTTCTATACAAGTATAGGTGTTACTAATAAAAATGAACTATTGATCCCACTTTATCATTAAATACCTACATGAATGGGATTTATTATAAAAAATTAACATTTGGAATGGATTTTCATATAGTATGTTAAATAATCTCTTTTCATTATATTAACAGAAAACAATTGTAATATTTTATTGAAATCAACAATCCTTATTACCATATAAATAGCTATTATAAAAAGTGTTTTAATTTACGCTAAGTAAAGTGGGCCAGTAAAAGATAGTAAAAATAAAAATTTACGTAAAAAATTAACTATAAGAGTGAATTAACGACAAGTTATATTTTTGATGAACTAAAAGGTTAGCACAAATAACAATTAGAAATTATTATCATAATGAATATATTTATAACGAGGCGTTATTATTACATAGTATTTCTATATACGTTGTTAAAATGAAGTCAATAGATATAATTTTTATATTATAAGTAGTAAGTAAAGATATTTTATTATAATATCTATTATAGATAATAGCCAAACTTATGAAACATGATTTTAAGAGTTTTTTTTTTCGTGAAAATAGTTACGAAAAATGTACAAAAACTAAAATAGCAATAAATAAACATTTTTTATTTATTTATCTTTGTTGGTTAGCTACACTGTAATTAAAATAGTCTCTCCTATAACACGTTAAAAGCTGTTATGAAATTTATTTTCACCACCAGAGAGATAATGCTAATCATAAAAGTTAATAACGAAAATAAAAAAATAAAATTATCCCGTTAAAATTTCTCACATTTAACAGATTTAAAAGCGTCAGAGTATTAATTTTTTCCTAAAGAAAATATTTTTTCATCCCTTTTATAATAACAACAATGTTTTTTTTTTTCTCCAATATATACGAACCATCTTCGTTGAATGTGTATATATTTCCCAAAACGAGAATAAATAAAATATTTGTCTAATAAATGTTGACATATCGATTTAAACACGTGAAAATAATTTTCCAACTTTTTCTATTTGTCGTTTTGGAAAGCCCACGTGGATTAAATTTTTATTTTTATCGACACATTTTTTTTTGTTTGTTTCCTCGTTCAACAAACTTTGTAGCCTTACATTTCCAAAACAAAATAAGACATGACGTTATTATAGTGGAAACTTCGTTGTCCATTTTCTCTAATAAACATTCCTTAGTATTTATTTTCTCCATTTTATTTTTGTATAAACGTATCGAATGCATGTATCTAAAATGCATTTGTTGGCTGAACGCCAAATGTGCGTTTGGAATTTCTATTCCCCAAACGTCCCGGATTATTTAAATGTATATGCGTTGAAAATATATTTTGAGAATATTAATAGGAATACGGAACTTAGATTTTGTTACATACAAATATTATACATTTTCTAAAATTAAATTTATGTGCACGCAAATCGTAAATCGTATTAATTTTTTGTTTTATTTTTTAAAATAATTTCTTATATAGAAGCATTTATTTCGTATTCTGAAATTTTTTATTTGATATAGAATATCATTTTAGTTAAAAAGGAAAAATGAACAGATAACCAGGAAACTTGTTTATGGAAAATATGAATAAATTCAAAATGGTGTTGATGGAAGCGATATCAAATTCCCATTTTTCTCAGTCTTGATTTACATTTTAGATGTTATAGGCCTTTTTTCAAGACATAAAAATTGTTTTAAGCATTGAAAAAAATATTCGTAACCTGAATTTAACATATTAATGAGAACGATATCTATAATAGGAAAAAAGAGCTTTTTTTACAAGTCTGTAAAAAGATCGTTTTTTAATTCTATTTAATAAAAATTCATTAATGTGAAAAATATATCTATAATTAATTCATATTTAAAATTTTTAAATTGATGGTGAAAAATCCCTCATGTCAAGTTCTTTGTGTTTAATCGATTGTCGGTTTACTTCACTCATCATCTATGCACACTCCCTATATCCTCATTTTCACGAACCGTTTTTATTTCTCATCCCAAGTTTGAACAGAATTTTTTTTTCCATTAGCATTAAAAAGATAAATTTAATTCAGCGTGAAAAAAAAGACAAGCAAACAAAACACATCGCATAAATTGAAAAACTCATGTCGGAAAATTTTTTGCGTCCCGCATTTTTTGGGGTAAAATATTTTCATTAAAATAATTTTTTTTTCAACTAAATACAAAAAGAAAAGGTAGGTAGTTGTCATATTGAAGAGTTTCATTTAAAAGAAGTAAAAAAACTATTTTTTGTACGTCTTAGGTAGAAATATAAGAGCTCAAATGTATAGGCTTTAAAGTCAAATTCAATTCACCAAACCTCAATTTGCTTTTACTATTGTAAAAGTTAATAAGACAAGAAGAGACTCATTGATGTTCAATTCAGAAAACGGATTGTGGTTGATGTAGGACAACAAAAGAAATTTTCATCGAAGCAAAGCTGCAAAAAAAGAATAAAATGATTCATGTAGTAAACGAAAATAAGCGAACAGATTGTTGAAATTGATGAAATTATTTTGATATGGTTATATTTTTGAACAAATGTTTGCAATAATTCATGTGAATTTCATTTGGAAAACTTAAAAAACATTCACCTAGATATAAATAAAAATATAATCTGACGGAAATGTCTTCTACGTATTGTGTGCAAGTCATGAAACAGATGCGTTTTATTTTTATTATTATTATTACTATTATTATCTTGTCCAGACAAAATTGGGGGACGTCAAATATGGTCGTTAAGCGTTGAAGAACATATATAAGACGATTGTAGCGGTCAAGAAATATAAAAATATAACGTAAAAAATCTTGATAGTGATACAAACAAGTATCCAATTACATTTTTATCTTCCACAAAGACAAAGTTGACTTTATATCGTTTACACTTTACTCCCAATTTATAAACGATAAATGCCCAAATAATTGAAATAATTTACAATTAATTACTTTAATGAGATATTATTGTAAAAGTTTTCTCATTAGAAAGTTAAACGTTACGATAATATTCAATTAATATTCGAATAATCGACTCCGTTTAATTCAAAATAATTAAAAATACAATTTCAAAATGTTCGTTATTGGCAATATTAATACCGTTTTGTGAAAATAAATTAAGAAGTACAAACGACGAACAAATTATTTATTTTCTTCTAATAAATTAAGTTTTTCTATTGGCATAAATGTTTGAATGCTAAATTTATAATGTACAATGTTGATGGGATAGGAGGTTGCAAGACCACTGAGGGGCTGAGTGTCCGTAGTGGTTAACTAATAAGGGATGGTTATGGTATTAAATCAATGGAATGGGAGCATTATAGGAGGTTTGGCTGTTAATTGTATTCATTGCTTGTTTTACAACCCCCGCGAATCGGACGAGCTTTAGAATTGGATGTTGAATGCTGTTGTGCTATGGGGCGCGGTATTGAACACTTCGTTACAAACATTTCCCTCTGTCAAGTTTATTTATGCAATTTATTTACCCATCAATACTCGAGTGAACTCAGCCTTTAGCAAATTTTCAAGCCTAAATTCCCTTTTGCATTAGGCAACAATTCTATCGCACATTTGTTACTAACCAAAACAGGTAATTACCAAATTAACAATTTAACAAATTACTTTTGATGAATTAATGGTCATTCTCTTACCCTCCATTATAGTTGACAAAGGTGTTAATATTTTCCAATATTTCATAGACAGGACTAATAAAACATTTATAAATTACACCCTAACATTATAAATAAATAAGGATATGATTTTCATAATCATATTAGTAATGATATTCTATGTCGCCATATAATGAACTGATTTTATAAGCCTTATAAAAATTTTTTATAATCTATTTTATAAACAGTTCAATATTTTAAAAGATATATTATTGATATTTGAATTACTAGAATCCGATAATGAAACCCTTTGGTGTAAATTATTACTGCGTGATATTTAGTCTCTTTAATTGGAGCTTTCTCAAGCGATTTAATAGATTTGATTGACTATCAAAATTTCAAATTGAACATACATATCATGGCAATTAACTGAAGTTTACACATTTCGGCATTTAAATGCTGAACTAAGCAAAACTACAATCAAAATAAATTAGAGTAACTTTACTTATTATATTCTATAAAACATTTTTAATAAGTAAAATAACCTATTTGGAAAGTACCTACCTAAGTATTTTTCAGTGTGAAATTCTTTTATTTCAAGCATTTGTTAATTATATTCAAATATATAAATCCAATAATCAAAGAACACAATATCTGCAGGAGTCAGACGTTGTTTTGTAAATTCCAAGAAAATATTTTTCTTTATAATTTTTTACACCTATATAAAGCAGTACTATGGATGGCAGGTAAACTAAACCCAAATTACTAAAGAAAAATTAAATTTGAGTGCAGTGAACATGAAAACTTTTTTATAAGATTTTTTAGGTTCACTAAGAAAAACTTTTTCAAAATTTCAACCTCAAAGAAAAAAAAATTGACAAAAAAATAAATTTATAAATTCTAACTAAATTATCAATTTACCTACTAAATATTTTTAAAGGAAAAATATTTTTGTATCTTCTCATTTCATTCACTAAAGAAATAAATTGTTGAAAGTTACGAAAATTTCACAAGATATATTTTTAATTTGGCTTAATTGCTGGTCATTCTTTCCTTATGTGGCAAAATTATAAGAACGACATGAGTAAAGTTTTAATGCTTTAACTTTCTTTTCACTTGAATATGCGAAACATTTTAAGAAAAAAAAAAGATTATTATAAGTAGGTATTTCATTTATGAGGACTCAATACATTAAATTTTCTAAAGATATAAACAAATATTATAATTAATAGTAGATTTGCATTTTTTAAATATTTTCACGAGTTTTTAAACAGTGGCGTATTTCTTCAATCAGAACTGTGCTTTTTCCGTAAAATTTACACGAATAAAGTCACGAAAAATTACTAAAGCCTCTGTTTATTATTATATAAATATAGTTTATTATCTATTTATCTCTGTTATTTCTATAGCATCTGTAAAAGCAAATCTGAAAAATGAGAATTTTTTTTAGTCCCAAGATTTATCAATATTGGAATCTCGTTCTATTGCTAATGGATATTATGACACAATCACAGTGAAATTTTAAAATAGAAGCCTATAAATGTCCTTTCATTTCCAAGCTCATGAATACCCACAATGGTATTAAATGTAAGCAAAATGAAGTGGTAAATTAAAAAAATTAATTATACAAATAAATTGGTGGCCAATGAAAGTTCCCGAAAAGACTTAACTCATGTTGCCTTTTGTCGATATGCCCATACAGAAATACCCAATATGAATACATATACTCAAAAATAAATCTCTACATATAATAAAATGTAATTGGGTACATAATAGATTGAATATTTTTTGCAAAATTTTATTTGTATATAGTCATATAGTTATCGATACAAAGACCAAACTCACTATTTTTAAAATTATAGCCTGTCTTACTGTTGCCATATCATGTAAAACTCCGTTGATGGGTTTTGATGAAAAATATGATGATAACTGATTACCCGAATCATTATCAAGGATATTTTTAATTACGGGAAAATGTCTCATTAATATGGAAAAGAAAAAAAATGGTTTGAGTAAAATCATGCCGAAACTATACATTTTTGGTTGATTATGATATTGGTATAGTAATAGCTTGTAAGGTACCTACTCAAAGCTTTTTTCTTCACCACATCAGGCCAATCATCGATGTATAGATTATTATCTATTCATACATAACTTGTATTTCGACCGAGCTATAATTAATAATCACGATAAAAGCAAAGTATTATAATCATTGTTATTTTTGTTCATTATAATAAAAAAAATTATTAAATTTTGAGTTGCAATATTAGTATTTGTTCTCAAATGCATTTATATTATACAGGCAGTAAGGGAAAACCATAGACAAATACTTAAATTTTATTCATATTTGTAAAAGAATATTGATATCGGGAATGATTATTTTGAAAGGTTTTATTTTGTCATACATAAAATAAATATTACACATATTTAGGAAATAAAACGTAACCTATAGACGTCACTGTAACCCATTTTCTCATGTCTCTGGCGCGACTTCAAATATAGTATATTGAAAAGTTTTATAAGCAATGTTCTGAAGCTCTTGTGAACGAAGTCGCGAGTACAGTACAGGTAGTAATTTATAAACTAAAAATAAATTAATATTTAGCCTAAAGCTATATAAGTAATTAATGGATTCCCATAAAAGCAAAAAAAAATTATGATTTGTATAATTTTTGATAACAATACATTTTCTGAAAACTATATATTTCGAACAGAACTTCTGTTCTAACCTTGTTTGTTTTTTTTCTCTATGTATCCAATGTATGCCTACATTCACTAAAAATTCATTTGTTATAAAAAACTTTTTCGAGTTTTTGTGATTTATGTTGTTTCTGCTAGCATCGATTCAATTAATTTTTTTGATAATAGTGCACCTATTTCCATTAAACTACGTATACTTCGAATAACAAACATTATATCAAAATAGATTCTTTGTAGCGTAAATTTTCCATTTACCCATGAGCTTAATTGTCATATGCTTATTGGTTAATGGTATTTGAATAGTCTCCACCCAAACTAAAATATTTCTGTTCTGATGGTATGATAATAATTATTGAAATTAAATGTAAACCATTGTGTTGTTTCAGGTGAAAGGGCGGTGAGGGTGACTGATAGTTCTTTGGGACGGCGCACACAACATGGTGTGGTATGGGCTTGTGGCCTTCACTTGTCGTCGTGGCGCTGTTATGCGCGAGCGCTTTTTGCTCCCCTGATTGGACGGATGAATGTCCGACAGCGTGTCGTTGCAAATGGTCATCGGGTAAGAAAACTGCATTATGTCGTGAAGCTGGTTTCACCACTCTTCCAACATCACTTAACTCGGATATGCAAGTGCTTGATCTCAGTGGAAATGCCATACCGTATTTAACTAAAGACGCATTTCGATCTGTCGGACTGATCAATCTGCAACGTGTTTTTATTCGAAATGCGCGTATTCGAGAAATCCATAAAGATGCGTTTCGAGATCTACTCATTCTGGTTGAAGTTGACCTCTCTGAAAATTTGATCACCAATGTGAATCCCGCAACTTTTGTAGGAAATGTGCGTTTGCGGATATTATACCTAAGTGGGAACCCTTTACGAGAATTGGTCTCTGAACAGTTTTCGGCATTACCACATCTAAGAACACTAGAACTTGAAAAATGTCATTTAACTGTTATTCATCGAGATGCATTTGTTCATATCTCTGGCTTAGAATCGTTGAATTTAAAAGATAATAAGTTATCGGAATTGTCTGAAGCTGCATTTGGCCCGATAGCGCGTCTAAAAACTTTAGTGTTAGACGGAAACCCATGGTTTTGTGATTGTCGTTTACGTGGTTTTCGAAATTGGTTTTTATCAAGTAAACTTCATTCAATTCCATTAACATGCAGTGGACCAAAACCTTTACATGGATTAACGTGGCAAAATGTACCATCGGAACGGTTTGCGTGCGCGCCTCAAGTTACGTTGACCGAACGTCTAGTTCAGGTAGATTTAGGCGGAAATGTGACAATTGGGTGTCGAGTGCGCGGTGACCCCGAGCCGGAAGTGACATGGCTATATAACGGCCGTGTGATAGGTAGTGTAAATACTACGCGGCCGGACCAAGTGCTCTTAATAGAGGTCGAAGAAGGCCTTCTCGACAAGTGGATTAATATAAGTGTATTTAACGTAAGTGATCTGGACGCTGGTGACTATTCTTGTGTGGCAAAGAATATAGAAGGTTCAGTGAGTCGGAATGTGACATTAGTATTACCACCTGTAGCGATTGTTTCGACATTGAGCCGTGCCGACACATCTTGGTGGTGGTGGGTTTATATTTTATGTGGTGCATCCGTGGTTTGTATGGTCGTTATAATAGCGGCAATCGGAATTTGTTGCACGTGTGGTCGTAATCAACGACGACGCAAAAGACATAGACGAAAAGGGAAACTTAAAGGAAGTGTCAGTTTTACTGATCAAGAGAAAAAATTATTAGACTTGAGCATAACGACAACCACAGAACGGCAATCGGCTGCTGATAGTTGTGAAATGCTAGGAAGCACTGGTGGAGATTCACAGCCTGATTTGGACATTATGGATGTTTCTGGGCCGGTGGAACTGTGTGAACCACCACCACCGCCTGTTCATATCACAATTGAAAGTCATTCAGCTCAAGAAACGAGTATATTACGACCGAGTCCATCGTCACAAGCGACATATCCAGCGACTTTAGGCGTGTATCCACCACCGCCTGAATTTTCAACAAGCATATTACCAGTAGGCGCTTTTGGTAATATTTTAATTTCTGTATCTGTAAGTCAAGATCCTACAATGGATATTCAACGTTATCCAGATCTATTGGATATTCCTCATAGAGGTAGTAGTTCTTCATCCAAGCCAAATACGTCCTTGAAGGGCGTGAGCGTCGCAGCTGGTCCTGATGTTCCATTTTGCTTGACAGCTGAAAATTATGCGACATTACCTCGACGTCCTTTACGTCCGTTGGCTTGCTCTGGGCCTCAATATGACAATATGGGTCCCCGTGTTACAGCTGGTGGTAGTTCAACCTTGTCCTTACCTGATGTAGATCCAAATCTTGTCGTTATCCCTGAAGATATTCCTCCTCCTCCACCTCCGCCAATTTGTTCACCAATAGCCGGTGAATATGTATCACTTTAAAAGAAAAACTGTCGATTTTCTCTAGGTTAGTTTAATTAATACATCAGAGTAACGCAACGTTATTTTTACATATAATAAAAATCAAAACAGACAACAAATGTCTTTTAGAGAATGCTTTTAGTCCTTGAAGAGTATACGCGTTTTTGATAATAATATTTAACGAAAATAAATAGATGGATGGAATTTTGATATCCCCTTGTAGTAACATTTCTCATTTAACAATCGAATTCTAAAACAATACAATACATATTTGGAATAATATTCCAATTGCACTCTCGGTGCAGATTTCGAATATGTGTACTCATCATAAATGAAAATATGTATTTGCGGACCAAAATTTAAATTGAAAATTTAAAACAATAACCGGTCTGGTAAAATACAAATTTCGTTGCGTTGTTCCTGATGCTTATCTTTGTTTGATAATGGTCGGGACTCAATTTTTTAGCTCGACCGTAACACAAAGTTTGTAACATAAATCATTTTAGAGTATTTCAAAATAAAAGAAAAATAAAAACAATGATAACAACTATAACTAAATTTAGAGATTAAATTATTATTATGAATATTATCAGAAATATGAAAAATAATAATAATACTAACATATTATGTATATTATAAAATACTATAAAACGAAATAAATTTAAAACTAACAATCAATATGTTGTTGTTTCAAAATTTTAAGAAGTAATATCGCATAGTATATTTTGGTTTCAAAGAAAAATTAAATTTATTTGATTTTTATTTAGAAAGAAATGTTCACTTTTTTTTCATTTTTAACTATATTGTCAATTATCAATTAATAAAACTGTTAACAGTCATAATTTGAGACAGGTCTTATATAGTAAAAAAAGGTTTGATAAAACATTACTTTAGAAAATGGAGCATGGTTTGGGTAAACAGAGGACATCTCTACAGGAAAAATAGTTCAAGACGACAGTAATACAGAAAATAGTAGATATATAGAAATGGCTATGAGTCAACGTATTTTTTGTGAAACTGAAAAATGACAAACGAAGTAATGTTATAAGTGAGAGAAAAATCAATTTCTTCGTATTGTTTATGTTCATATATTTGTACATATGTTAAACGTATTTTTTTATATTTAACGTTTTGTAAATGGAAATTAATTGTGACTGTTAACAGTTCCCCAAAATATTGAAGGAAAAAATGTTAAAGGTTATTTACATTGAAATAAATAGCTCAAACTTTATTTATTTAACTGAATTATATAGTTTTAAATTATATAATATAAATTATTAATTTGTATAATTCTGTAAACATAATTGCTTGATGAATCCTATTTGTATAAAAAATCATTTTAAATGCTCAAAATTGAATGTTATTGAAAGTATGGATCTTGTTTTCGTTTTGTGGAGTATGGATTAAAATAATTAACCGTATCTTTAAATAATTAAGATTTGAATTCATCATGTTTGAAGCTACACTGTTTGCAAGAGTAAGTGTTAGTGGTAATACTGAGATGAGGCTGACTCAAAATACCCCCTTCTTCGTAATCGATCTTACCGCGAATGCCACACGGATATGTTTAGTCAAATATTAAATTACTTGCTTGCGTGTAAGTTATGTATTTCACAGATTTTAATTACAACTAAAACGTTTCAACTAAGAGTGATGTGAGGTAATTGTACGTAGTGGATAAGTGTGCGCATTCTTAATATCTTAGAAGCCTTTATACTTAAATATGGGATACCAACCTCCTCTTGCATTATATCATTAGAAAATGACTTAAATGTTAGTTTAAGTGGGATATTTTTTGTTAAAAACGATACCATTTTTTATACCAATGTTACGATATTTATATTCTCATTATATACAAGCACATGCGTTATTATAACTAGTTAAATAATAATTTACATTATTACACCTCATAAAATTATAAAGAGGAAAAGTACACGCACAAGCTTGTGGAGCAAAAGTACGCACATCCATCAGCACTGTAACCTTTATTAAGATAGTTCCATGTAAACACAGCCACATTCATCCCTTCAAGTTAAGCATTACGAACTAATGCGGTAACGTGTTTATTTACTTTTCTTTCATATGTATACGCGGGTGAATCTCGAAGTGCTTCGAGGACCTTCGAAGAGTGGCTTCATTACGGAGAATAGCCACTGTGACGGCCGAAAAAAGAAGTGATTTTCAAGATTTTTTCTAGCGAGATAATTTTTAAGAATATTTTGTGAAAGAATGTTTTTTAATTTCTTACATATGTATATATTAAATATAGTTTTTATAAATTTTCAATGAAAAATATTAATTTGCTACAATTACGTTACTAGATCTCTTGTACAATCTTAAAAAACTCTTTCTTCACGTTTGTATCGATTTATCGAAAATGGGTTACCTACTTAAAAAACAAAATTCAAAGTTTATTATTATTTGTTTAAAAGTATAGTTATGTATGTAGCCAATTATTTTTATTTGAACTTTTCACAAAATGACGATCGATTGTTGAAATTTTTTCCATTTTTTCGTCCTTTTTTATTTTAGCTATCTTACATTAGAAGATAGTAAAACTTAAAAACGGCTAAAATTTATTGAATCGGCTTAGCTTATTTAGCTATTGCAAAGACAAATACATCGAAAGATAATTGAAAATTGGTTGAATTATGATTAAGTTAACGATGTGATCAGTTTTAAAAAAGTCGTTTCGAGAAAAAACGATTTTGAAGTTTTTTGTCGATATTTCTTATTATGCAATCAATGTATCCAAAATGATTGTCACTCAGTAAATATTTTAAATTTTGAAATAAAATACAATAGTCATGTTTTCAAAGACTGGCACAAAAAAAGACAAGGTAAAAAAAAACTGTAAATTTCATATTATATGGTAGGTTGATTTTCTTTATAATATAGTGTAATAATTAAACTTTGAAATAAACACGATTTGCCCACATTATATGTCCAGTATTTGTTTATTTTAAAAAATAACAAAGTTATCGAAAAACCCGTTTTGTCTTATACATAAGCCTAAAACGAGTAAGTACCTTGTGCAAAACGGGTAAGTCTAGGGCAAAACGGGTTAACGTCTTTTTATTTGCTGTAATGAGTAATGAATCAATTTTTTTTTATATAAAAATAACGTATTAATATAACTCGTTTACGTAGTATTTAATTAATGAGTCTCAATATTTATAGGTGGTTTAGTTGATAGGGGATTAACACTTATTTATAACACTAATTTTATACTCATTTCATCAGAATTTTAGAGCTACCTATTATTTTAGAGATCAAATATGTTAAAATTGTAATATAAATAGAACAATAATTATTACAATTAGATATCAAATAGAAAAAAATTATAGTAAATTGAGTCTAAAATGCTTCAGAACTTCATTCTTGGCACAAACCACAATAATATGTCCTATGCCAGAATAAGAAGTACAGGTTTCATGAGCTCATTTTCTACAATCTCCACAAACGAGGCATATATAATTATCGGGTTTTTCTGCGTATTTTTCATGTTAAATTGTTTATATCTATCTACCCGTTTTTCCCGAGACGCTATTGTCTTTTTAAAGTAGAAATAAACTAAAAATGGCATATAAAGCAGGCAAAGTGTTCGTGTAATTTCAAACTTATATCGAACTAAAATAAAACGATTATACGAACAACATGAAAATTATAACAATTTTCGACTAATCAGGATATACTTAACTTGAAATTTTTTAGTATAAGTAGCAAAAAACTTTTATTTAAAATTCCTATGTTGGTAAACAATTCCGGCGCTCGAGCTTAGTTGATCAAAGCTCGCCAGGGTTAGACAAATCTCTGCGCACGCGCACAAAATGCTAATGCTTCATACAGGAGCATAAGACTCACCCGTTTTGGGCTCACTTCCCCTCAATTTTAGATAAAAAAAAATTGATCCATCACAGTGGCTATTCTTGTTAAGTGAGTATCTATAGGTACAATAATGTGTGCAAAAAATTGTAATATTTTTATAAAGGATCTCTTGCTTACATGGTTATTTAAAGCAGGGCTTCTTAAACTGTGGGTCGCGACCCCCAGGGGGGTTGTGAGACTACTGAAAGGGGGTCGCAAAGATCTGATACTTTTCAATCATTATAAATAAAATTTTAAAATTAGTATACACACTACGTACAAATATAAATACAAATAAAAATCATACAAAATACTATTGTAGTTTTATTATAACTATTTTTTGAAAAAAATGGCAATGCAAAACTGTTATGTAGGGCCTATAAATGAAAATATGGAAGTAGCATTTAAAATAATAAATACAACGCGCTCCTCGATTTTCAACTGAACGTTCGACATTGATGTCTGTCCAATTATATATATGTGAAATGAATGGGTACGTATTATTTAATCCTTATTTTATTTACATTGTAAAATAGTGCGATATTGCATCTACATCTACGGTTAATATATATTTCATTATATGGAGGAGGGGTTCGTTTAAAATTTCCTAAGCTTGAAGGGGGTCGCTATATAAAAAAGTTTAAGAAGCCCTGATTTAAAGGAAATAAAAATCACAGAAATTTAGCGATGGCTGTATTTCAATAAATTGCATCGTTTTACATTCAAAATATATAATTTATAAGCATAACAAAGTATGAACGCATGAAAGGTTCTAGGCAAATAACTACGTTATAAAAATAAACTTAATCCTGCCAATCAAACCTACTATTCGTTATGAAAATGTAGAAACAAAAACAGGAAAAATATAAACTTACATGTGGTATAAAAAAAATAATAATGTTAACGTAAATATAGTATCTTTAAAACTATATTGAAACACTGACTGCGTACATTTACTCACACTATTGAGAAATTTTCCACTTTCTTGTTTGTTTTTCTCTACACCACAAATAATCTAGCTTATTAATTGCTAGCTAATGTTAGTTTTTAACAGTAATATTAAAAACGATTAAAAATAATACATATTTTTTACTTTATTTTTTTTACGTTTTTATAGCTTTAAAACATTTGTCTACTCTAACCACATTTGACGCTTTGTTTGATTTTTCCGTAAAGTTTTACTTAAAAATAAGTTAACGCAATCATTATAAAAGAGATATCACCGCAATTGAAACTTTTTCATAAATAAAATTTGAGCTATCTATTTAAAATTAATTAAATAGACAATATAATCTTTAACATTTCCATATCTAACTTAATTTGAGTAGGTATACACTATACATACTGTTGTATAATTAAATTAAAAAAATGCTTAAATATGATTTTTAAAATCTACGATAATTATGTTTACTATTATACTTATACTATTTTTGTTTGTTTTTGTAGAATTTAAAGTAATAAAAAATATTTTTTTCAATAAAATAATTATTTAAGAGATTTAAATCTGTGTACGAGTTTTATTTCCACTTTCATTTATTTCTCCTTTATGAAAATTTAAAAGCCCTTGGAAGTCTTGAAATTATTAAGCAAAAGGAGGATTAATTACAGAAATTAAACTTCTTTACATGAAAAATAGAAGGAGTTAAATGTTTGATTTTAACACGCATGTTGTTAATAAGCTTTTTGTCTGGTAATTTAAAATGTATGAGTTAATTTTATAAGCTGCAATTGTGTTGTGTATTATTAAAAGGGAGGTATATCAATATTTATTCAACGCTAAGATTTTCTTCTTAATTTTTAATTATAGTCGGCCATCTTGAAGCATAGCAAAAAAAACGTAACATTGCAAAAATTCGTTGAGTGGAAGGAGAAAAATGTAAAGAGGCTCAATGATAAATGTCCACATGTAACATGGATAGTGGATACTTCTATCTTTGTCAACCTTATTAATAATTTCCTTCAAGACGCTTTCTCGGCAAATTCATAAGTAAATATAATGCATATAAGACGAAAAAATGTTTGTATGTGTACCTACTTATATACAAAGTCTTTGGTAACGAGACGGGAGCAAGTGAGAACTACCGGAGAACCATGGCGCTGGAAGATGGCCGTAAATTTTCACGAGAGCGTCGTGGAATAACAATTAATAAAACATTACTTTCCGTAATGTGGTTGAGTTGTGTGAAGACTAGAAAAATAGCTTCCAGAAAATCTTTCCTTGCCGCAACCAAACCTTTTGTGTGTCCCTTTTTTTTACTATTTTTCTTCTATATTATTTTGTTCTCTCGCCAACTTTTATTATGTTTATCTTGTAAGATATCCTATTATAGCAATATTTTATTTCTATTTTTCATATATTTTAAATTTATATATGACAAGCGCTTCAACTTTACGACTTTACCCATGAAATTCAGGAAATATTCTCAAACTTCAAGATTTTTAAAAGCAATTTATGACGAAAAAAGAAGTAGACCTGGTCTATTTAACAATATTTAAAAATATTTTCCTCTACGTGTCTTTTTTTATTTTCCATAAAAACTTTCGTTATTACATTAGAGCATACTATGTAATATATAAAAAGTGAAATATTATAAATGCTATTTAAAATTCAAATTTAAATATTTTTATCTTCTCTTTCCATGTAAATTACAATAAAAACCAGATTTAAAATTTTATGATTATATGATTTTACCTAAAATTTCTCTTTAAATCCCCACATAGAACTATAAATTAGCATTTTGCATATTCGAAAATTTTCAAGCGCTCAAAATAAGTGTCGTGGTGTTTTGATCATAGCGCATATACATATCCACGTAACAAAGAGTTGCGACAAAATTTTACAGTAAATGACTTTTCGAGAACAATTTAAAGGATAATTATATTTGAAGCTCGTCGCAACTTTTCGACAACAAAAGCAACGATGCCAGTTAATTCACATAAAAAATTTACAGCTGAATTATATTAAAACCAGCGACCGAAAGACACAGGGATGTACTAGGGAGATGTTCCGGGGAGGCATTCGACCAAAACGCTACAATCGCTACCACACGAATCCTCGAAAGCAAAATGAATATTTTTTTAAATTCACCTACAATCTACAGAATAATTTTCTTTTCCATAAATATTATTTTAAATAAATTATCTTTCTGTTACCTATATAAATTTCATATGGCCATATGTGATGTGTGCCAGGTTTTGACAGTTTTTAAATTTATATAAAATACTTCATATTAATGAAACAAGTATAGTTGAGAGATTCAAAAATGAGAAATATTTTTATTCATAATTTATACTTTTCAGAGCTGGCCTAAAGATAATTTAATGCAGTACCTATATCGTATAACAAAGTATCTTAAAAATAGCATAGTTCTCTAAGATAAAGAAAATTACATAGTTAAATGCGGTTTTGTTAAAATTAAATTCTCATATCAAACAATTTAAAAGGAAGATTTAATATCTTCAATGCTAAGGATTTATTTAAAAAAAAGATATAAAAAACCTTAGGGGAATTATTACAAAACATTTATCTCAATATTTTTCCATTTTTTATTAAATAAAAATATATTAAGTAATTGTATTATACTATCAAAATTCGTTCGTCTCAAACAAAAAAATATTTGTAATCTATACTTTTTATATATTATTTAGATAAAATATAATTGAATTGTTAATTTAACATCTATCTCTGTCTCTATAAATGCGATAAAGTCATTAGTTTAAATGTAAAAGGGGATTGAAGCGCGGTCAAATCGAGCGTGATAAATGAGTCATCCGTTCACAGGAAATTGGAATTATTACTTTCTTTATAATCCTAATATCTAACTACTATTTATATTTGATGAAAAAAGGAGAAAATTTAAAGGGCAGATAAATACAATAATTATAACTGTACCTCCCTTATATACAGCCAATGCAGGTACGTTTGGATGAATGGGAAAATCAATGGGGTGGTTTGACAGATGATATTATTTAATGCCGTGCAAGTTTTCATTAAAACGAAACAACACCTGGAATAAAAAGGTATTTTTTCATGAGAAGATATTAAAAATATAAATTTTAAATTAAAAGAAATGAAAAACAATGAGCTAATGTATTGCATATAAATAAAGTTATATTTCAATTTCACGCTAGTACACCCCCTTTGCTTGGATAAAATTGAAAGCTTGAAAGAGACGTAAGGGATTCTTGTAACAATATATCGGTTTAGTGTACATGCTTTGTTTTATTCGATTTGCATTTGATGGTCTGTGATGATGATTCGTTGTTCAATTATTTAAAACTCTCTTTATGTACGTAGATGAAATGTGAGAGTACACCCAATACTTGTTCTATAATAAAACAACTTTTGGATTTTAGTTAAAATGTCTCTAAGCCAAAAGCTTTTGGTTGAATTTCTAAACTTAAAATTTTTTTTATGCTTGTTGGGCAAATTAAGTTTAAAGAAAATAAAAATATATTGCTAAAAGTATCATTATTTGTAATAAAACGTATACTTATATGATATATTATTTAACTTGATATTGATCCTGGAAATAAATTGAACGTAAAGTAGAACAAATCTTATACATATTTTCCAATAGAAAAATGTCTTAGAAAAAGTTATTGACTTTAAGTAAAATAGTGAGGAATTTTTAATTTTTAACTTTGGCAACTATACTTAAATTAGTGTTTAGAGAAAAATAAATTGATATTATACTATAACATATTATTTCTTTGTTGTCAATATTATTTAAATTATTAATCACTATTATTTATTTAAATTTATTTATATAAATTTTTTATTAATTAGGTAAGGTAGGTAGGTATTAGGTTTTTTTTTTAATAATACTACTACCTACCATTGCTATTGCTACTATTACGAATAGTGTTAATATTATTTAAATTATTTTTTACTATTATTTATCCTTATAAAGTGTTTATCAATACTTATATAAAATTGCATAGATGCAAATTACAATTGAAACCATTCCAATCACCACTTTTATAAGTACAATATAGAATGACGAACTATCTTATTGTTAAACTGTATAATTGACGATGGAAATTTTACAAAACGTTTGATAAACCAAACTACTTTATTTTAATTCGTTGACAAACAATTTATCAGAAAAATCACTTTTCAAATCGCTCGTATCATACTACTTGAGTCACTTTGTAAATAACTTAAGTTGATTGCTTTTTATAGGCAAAGTATTCTTTCACATTTGAAAGAGTTTTAGTGCCGAATCTCTTAAAAATTTCAAAAATCGTTGTCTATCAATGACGAAAGGTTCAAATGTCTATACGGTTAAAATTTTCATAGAACAATCTAGAATGTTCCATTCTTTTTCATTGCTGTTCGTTGCCTCTGATTTTGTTCATTACAATATACTAAGTTCTTATTAAAATTGAAAATCAACTTTTACAAACTTTGTAGTTTATATAATTTAGTGACAGTTTGAGTTGTAGATACTTTTATTGAACAACTATTTAAACTCGTATATGTATATCAGTGGTGTAGCGGCTAAAGCTGTTGACCTCCAATCCATGTCAGTGGTAGGTACTCAGTTCGATTATCGATGATTCCTAGATACTTGTAAATTTGTGAGTTACAGAAATTTTTTGTGTTCAGATAGTAATATGATCTTAGATTCTAAAATTATTAAGACTAAAACTTAGATATCAAAGCGATTGAAAATAAAACTTTTTTTTAAAAAGTTCTTATGAGACTGCCTAAACCGTAACGTTTAGATCTCTGTTATAGAGATGTTCAATTCAATATTCGTTGAGTTTCAGAATAATAAAAAATCTAAAATTAAATATCTTTAAACACCAAAAAAAAAAATATACAGTTTATGCCACACAAATTTAACTAATTATGGATGCAACCAGGAACACCAGGATATTATTCAGAGCTTTGCTAAACTCTAAGAAAACTTAATGTCGAAAAATTATTGTTTCTTTGCAATATTAAGAAATATAAAAGCTATTTAATTACTGAAACGGAGGACGGAGAGACATCGAACACCATAAATTGGTGGATGTTTAGTTCGGATACATTTTTTATTTCAAACTCGAGTCTACGCGCCTTGAAACTTTAAAATACACGTTTTAACATACAAATATAAAAATTATATTGATTATGTTGGTAGAGTCGACTTCTAGTTATTGAAATCTTTGATAATATGAACTTTTCGATAAGTCAATGCATATTCCAAATCCCTAAAATGCCTTTTTATATGTTATTACGAATTAAAACAATGGCTTTTGGTATAATTCGAAATAAATTTTGTATCTGGCGAGACTGCAACACTTAATAGTCGGAAGTTTCTTACATGACTTTCAATAATACTTAACAGTTAACACTTATATAACTCGGTTAACACTTCATAAGAATTAAGTGTGTTAATGACATTTAAATATTTTTATCTTCTCTTTCCATGTAAATTACAATAAAAACCAGATTTAAAATTTTATGATTATATGATTTTACCTAAAATTTCTCTTTAAATCCCCACATAGAACTATAAATTAGCATTTTGCATATTCGAAAATTTTCAAGCGCTCAAAATAAGTGTCGTGGTGTTTTGATCATAGCGCATATACATATCCACGTATCCACATATATACATATCCACGTTCCAGATGAAAATAAAACCGTACATTTACGGTACAATTAATCTGCACACAAAATGTTGTCATAATAACAATAATTTTATTTCGAATATACTTTTAGCAGAACGCAATAAAACGTTAGAGTAACTTATTGTCTCGGTGTGTTTCCAAACCTTAGTATCGCTTTATCACACGGACTGAACGTCATTATATACGTCATTTCTATCGCTTATATTAAGCAATATAAATGCTTAAAAAAATAAAAAAAATGATTCAATCTGTGGAAAAAGGTGAGAGAAATGTCGATGTAGCCCAAACGTTTGATATTCCAATGAGCTTATTCTCCACTGTTAGAAGAATTTCTTATGTAGGGAAAAATGAAATTTTTTCAACCTCCTTGATAATTCGAACACTTGATAGTATGAAGTTATTCATTGGTTTCTTCAATTTCGAATTAATGAGAGTCAACTGCAATTATTTATTGAGATTAGTTTTCTAGTGAAAATGAGAACAACATTTACAAAGTTTGGCTTACACACGTTAGGGTCCCTATAATTTGAGGTCCTCTCATCATTGACAGGACTGATACAACGGTAGCTACGCTTCTGAATTAGTTCTTAAGAAGTAAATCAAATTAACCGTGTCAAACTTTAATTTCCAAGTTAGTGTTCTTATGAATTTATTTTTAATGAGATAAACATAGAATCTGGAATTTGATTTGTAAGTTTTAGGTTCTTTAAAACGATCAACGAAAAATGAAAAAATAACAATTTCTAAGTTGTTTGAATAGTACGGTTTAAAAAATTAATTTAATTAAATTGTTTGTTTAATTTATCAAATTACATAATTAACGTTTATGTAGATTAAAATTAAAATAAATATGGAAGCATAGATTGAATAAGCCTGTAGTACTTATAAAAATTATATATATATATCATAGTTATAATTGCAATATCTTGTTTGTTTTAATTGGATGGAAATACGAACTTAAAATTAAATGGGAAGTGTTTCTTTGAAGTTTTTCTAGTTATATAAAGTTTTTTTTATGTCCTTTTGTAAATGGAAGTGTTTTCCTCTGAAATCTTTGAATAAGTAAAACCAAGCAACTCTCTTATATATTTTTTCCGTTATAACTTGCGTGCATGTATATATTTTTTCCCAGCTCGATTATAGCATGAAAGAATTCTACGTCCGTAACTTCTATAGATAAAGAAGCTTATCATAGGCAGTATAGAAGTGATACTATCCACCACAAAAGCTATGAAACGTTATGAACGACGAAAACCTCAAAAAAATTTAAAAAAAGATATACCATACGGTAAAATGTAATGAAAGAAAAGTCGAACGACAAATACGCGGTGGCAGGGAATGGTTAACCTTTTTGAAGCGGGACAACTCTTCGTCACCTTTACTGAATTGTAAAAGGATTGTCGGCAACGAGCGTTGATCGTCTTATATGGAATTTATCTATCCCCTTCAAGGGATTTTACTTCTTGCTTTTTTTTAGCTTCTTCGCTCTATTTTGTTATTTCTAAGATATTTTCAATGTCGTTAATACGAATGAAAGTAGCTTTTTTGTATTTTTCCTTTTCAATATATAAATTAATGGAACGTACGTGCTTCATCAAACACTTTTTTAAAGCACGGAAACATTTTTTCCTCCTTTTCCAAGTGGAATAAAAAGACTCTTACAACTTGTTTCTGTACGAAACTTTTAATAGTCGTCCAGTGAATGTTATTTATAATAATTATAAAATCAATTTTAATGTCAAGAATTCCTTTCATATTGTGAATAGAATGGTATCGTCTTGATACGGAAACTAAGACAACAAGAAAATCCAATTTCCATTTATTTCGATCAACCAAATTATTCTAAGGGGATACATATTGGGATAATTCTCGAAAACAAATCGTTAAAGTTAATGAACTAAATAAACCAGTAAAGCAACTGGAGGCTGCACTAGTTGGAGCCAAGGCATCGTCATCTTAAATATATATGAAACGATATAATAATACTCTAAATGAGAATAAATCGGGATTTGTTTTTGTGTTGTTTGCTGTGGTGTTATCCCCTAAATCTAAACACATACAAACACATATATACGAGAAAATATTGTTGACTAAACTGCTTTAAATAAAGAAATGAAATAAGTGGATGAGAAGAAAATTATGTTATTACTTAATCTTATTTAAAAAGCACTTGAAACTACAACGAATCGCAATGGGATATAACTAAATATTTTCACGAGAAACATCTAAAATTCAATATATGAGGTTATGAAAATCTATTAAGTCGTTAGTTAACATCATTACGTTGTTCGTGTAGAATCCTTCTTGTTTTCTAGTTGTGTTTTAGATAGACTGTATAAATGTATTAACTATGCATTAATTTAATCCTTACAAGGAAATATAGCATAACAAATTATTATTAACCATGATGAAAATAAATTAGAAATGTTGATCTTGAGAAAACTAAATAATTGTACCTACTATCTTGAAATTTCTTACGTTAAAGACAGGAAAAGAAATTTGATAAATTAAAAACCATTCCATATGTACTTTACATTGCGTGTAAAACTACCAACTACCACCGTTGAAAAGTAGTTTCTATGTTTATCCACAAAACATAAATCACTTTCACACGAAATTTCTTATTCTAATGTTATACTTAAATATAGATCGTATTTTATATTACTTGAACATTTTGGGTTGTAAACACGAATTATAACGGTGATAATAATAATAACGAACGGTAATCGTTATCACATACGGTCATTAAATTTGAAAATGGCCTAATAATGTAACATAAAGCTAAAACAGGTCTCGGCCGCGGTGTTTTCGTTTACGTCACGTAGTCTTGAAAATCATTTGCTGCGAAGAGGACAGGAATGAGAAAATAAGGAGAATTTTGATCTTAGCTGCAAGAAAATAAAAGTCTCCTTCGTGAAAATTAAGTACAGTGACGTGAATTTGAAAACTTTTAACGATGTAAATTTTAAGTTTAAAAATAAAGTTCAGGCAAAAATGTCATCAAAAAATAAAGATAAAAATTTTTCTTGTCTCAAGCATAGTAAAACGGAGCTTTTTTGTTCTAAAAAATACATTTTAATTCGAATTAGTTGAGTTTTTTATTTTTTTAAACTAGCTTAGAGTGAAAAATTAATAAGAATATTGTAAAATAAATAATTTAGTGGGAAACTAATAAAGATTTATTTATATTATTGTAGATATATTATATATCTATACTTCATCTCGTCTTAAAAATATTTTATCGGCTGTGATAAATTTTATTTCTACAATTTCCTTTTGAGAGTAATAGGGGTTGGATTTTTTCTTTTTCTTTCCAGATACGAAACGAACCTTAACCCCTCTACGACTTAGTTACCAAACTCTCTTTTTAGTTCACCCATTTCTCCACTTAACAAAAAAAAAATATAGTAAGGGATGAATCGGAATGGTTCGATATAAATCTTGGTCGTTTATATTGACATATTTGCTTGTACCCAGCCTTCATTCGTTGCTATTTAAGGGTTACGGATGATAAGGAATTCAATTGTCGGACAATAATAAAATTTTAAAGCTTTTATATAGATTTTTGAAATAACCCGAGGATAAATGGAGTTGGAACGGTTTTGAATTTTTTCGTGTTTCATTGTTTGGAAAATCTAAATGTGGTGAATATTTTTTTTTTCACAAAGCACTGTTGCATTTTACGTATAACTTTGTTACAATGGATTTGATTCCCATTTGGGCATTGTCGACGACCGATTTATTAGAAACAATACAAAAGGTAGAACAAAACAGCAATCATGTAATCGAATGATATAGAATATGTTCGTGTGTTAAAAAAATAAATAAAGTTTTGATGTGATATTGTACCCTGTTTTATTCGAACAGAAATAATAGAACGTGTTGAATTATAAATTACACACGAATTAATCAATGGGCTAATACATATTTTGGTTTTGTTTTTTTTTTTTTTTTTCTAACATAGCTTTTATATCTGATTATATTTTTGCTTTATCCCGTTAAAATATGTTGCTGAAAATTGTTGCCTTCTTGGTCAACCATGAGTGACCATAAAGAATTTAACAAAGGTTTTCATTTTTTCTTTTACATTTCTCACTACTAAATATTCATGGAACATAATCAGCTGTTTTATGGTCCATTTATTTTTCTTTGTTTTTACTTGGTACCAAATAAAAAAAAAGAGCTGTGAGAAAACAGTAAGTGAATAGTTCAGGAAATTGAGAAAATGTTGTTTTGGGAAGTTCATATTTTTTTCATCACTTTCCACGGGACTTATGTGCAAAACTTTTCCAGTTGTGTTTTCCACCCTTATTATTTTGGAACAATAAAATGTTTAAATTTGAATACGGTCATATTTTTATTAAGACTCAGGCTCTCGTGAGCGGGAGAAGCTTTGTTAACAAACGGGATGAGATGAATGTAAAGCACGCGAGAAAGAAAGAAACAATTTTTTTAAGGAATTTAATAAAAGCCAAAGTGCTTTATGATGAATATTTTCCACGAACACCCATTTCCCATTTAGTGGAACTCATGTGTGTTGCTTGTATGTAAAACAAAGACAGTTTCTAGGGGCTTAGGTAATGGCAAAAATATTGGTACGAGTGAAAGCGTATTGTAAAAAGCATGGTCATGAAATTTTGAGTATAAACAATATGAGCAACATTTACATTTAACCGAAATATTTGTGTTTGGGCTTTATTTATGTGTTTAATAAAGTGAAAATATAAAGTAAATAAAAACAAATTTTTACTAAAAGAATATATTAAAAAAACTTTTAAAGTTTACTTTTGTGTTACAAAATTCAAATATGGGAATTATTTATTAAAATCAGAGCCTTATATAACCTGATGCATACAAAAGCTGAAAGTAATCGTGTAGTATTGCCAACAGTTTGCGTCTCTTTCTTTCCTAAGATTTACAATTTTTTATGTTATTATTTAAGCAGACCAAATAACCAACTCTCCTCACTGTTTTGAACATTAAAAATGTATTAGTGGACTTAAAAAAATGTATTAAAGTATGACAGGTTTCCCACTTCTAAGGGATGTAGACGATAGAGTAGTGTTATGATAAAAGAAAATGTTGGAGTAGTACCCTACTATTAAATAAATATTTTTGGAAAAACGAACCTAATTTCCTAAATTTTCCAGTGATAATTCTTTTACCTTCTCATTGATAATTTCTTTTGGTTGATTTTTTTAAATAAAAATACCTGACAGAAAATGTAATATTATTTATTATTTAAGTATTACCTACCTATAAATACTTTTACTTACCTAATTTACTTTCTACAGTCTGTTGCATCTTTATTATAAAAATTTTCAATTATGAAATCAATAAAGGATTTTTTCGTAATGACGTCATCTGAAATTGAAGAATTTACGCTTTCATCTTTGGAAAAAAGAATTATTGCATTTATTTTAACTGATAGCTTGCCATTTGGGTACCGGTACCCAGAATTGGTTTTGACATCTTTTACTTGTAGATATGTACTTCTTGAAATTCTGACCGAAGGGCATAGAAATTAACGTTCGATCGAAAGATGATTATCAACTAAAACTTGTATCTTCTATAGAGTTCTTCTTTTAATTTCGCCTGAAACTGAAACGAACCGAAACCAAAACCTATACAACTTATACAAATACGTTCAATTTTCTTTGTGATTGTGAAATTTAATTCTGCTTAGTGGTAGATCCAAACATGTTAGCAGAGCCGTAGCGTAATATTACGGCACTCGGTGCGAAAAGATAAAATGCCCCTCTCCCCCAATCTTATAGTTATTTTTTAAATATATTAAAAATAAACAGACTTCTACCATATTAAATGAAAACTACTGCATTACCTATTAAACATTTTTTTCAATGTTCAAGTTAAAATGTCTCTATTATTCGCCGGCTTTATCTTGTAATGCCTTCATCATTTGACGCCTGGTGCCGGAGTACCGCATCTACTACTGACATTACAGCTTTGCATAGAGGCACGGATATGCATCACGTAGATAGGGTCTATATCAATATATATATATTAATATATTAACGTCTATGTATAGGTCTAAGTATATAATTGTTCAAATCAATTTATAAAAGACTTACCAATAATTTTAAAAGTAAAAACACCTAGATTTGAAAACAATTTTTATGTGTTTGCTTTATTTTCTGGAATAGTAATACGTTTCTTTTTCTTATTTTTGGGCCCTTTGACCTTAAGTGCGAATAATATTTAGTTCTTGTTTAAGCAGTGAGTATTTTTGTAATTTACTGTTTTAATTACTGAGAGCCATGTATTTTTATACTACGAATAAACAAATCAACATGGGCAATTAAAACTTGAAACTAATCAATTTCACATTTTGTTTATATTTATCCAATAATGATTTGAAAAATTTTAACTATGAATCCCTGTCCGTTATTAAAACTTTTTGTATTGCATTGTTTTAGTTTTATGGGTATTTTATTACCAATTAACGGACCAAATATCGTTTTACCAATATTGTAGAATCATAGAAAAATAATTTTAAATACAAAATTAGATTTAACAAAATATTGTTTGTTATTTGCTGAAATGTTTTTTTACTGTTCTATTTTAAAGTACCAATAAATGAAATACATTCTTTGCATATTTTGAGAAAAAATTTGTTCAGTTCCATTTATTAAAAATCAAGTAAAAAAAACGTCTTTAAGAAAATTGAAATAAGTAACTTGGACTTAAAAGTTCTCAAAACATATCATTTGTGATGTGGAAGAAGGAAATTATAACTACATAAGTTTTTATTAATTATTACGGTTTTTTAAATTACAAATATAATAGAGAAACATTTTTTTTGAACCTAACGAAGTAGACACCCATCATAAGGAGGTTCGAAGAAAACCCGAGATAAAGATGACGTTTATACGAGTATATTTCAAGTTTTATAAAATTTTATTTGGGCACCCCTGTAGTTTGTATAAATAAATATTTATTATGCCCGTAGTAAGTATAGCGACATAACAGATAATAATTGTAACTATAAATGAAACACCACCGATGTTAAAACGGTCGATAGCTCATTTCATAAGCTGTTATTTCAGTAAAAGTGCACTTCTTTTATATTATTTCATCCTGATTAATGAGCTCGACTAAGCTATCAGCAGTTAGAAACTCTGTAATATGCGCTTATCTTAACTAAATTATTTAATATTCCGCGATGTTCATTAAGATAAAAAGTTTTTAGATGTTTATATTTAATGTTTTTAAGAAATCTAACGTATCATTAATACTTTTTGAACTTTTTCAAAGGCTTAATTTACCATAAGTTTTATACTCCTATAAAATATAAAATGATAGAAGAAATTTTACTAAATATTGGTTAAAATCATATATAAAATGAAAAAAAACAACCTAATTTTTTGCTTTTAACTTACTCATTCCTTTTTTTTTAACTTTGGAAATGCTTTTAGAAAAACGTACTGATAGTTTGAATATTACACTTCAAAAACTCTGTTTTGAGAGACTTAAAATTAACAAAATAAAAATATTTTTAGTTGAAGCAATTCAAGAACAATCAATTGAATTTGAATTGGGTTTTACAAAGTTTATTTGAATTAAAGTTTTAATTACATATTTTCCCTTTTTGTCAAATGTTTGACAAGGGGTAGCTGTTACCCCGTAGCGTTTACTTTATAAAAGTTGTATGATTTCTAACATGAAACTTTGTTCGTTACGATCGTAAATAACGATGATAAATTTTTGTTTTAAAATCGAATATATAAAGTATCAGGAGATGAAAACGAGGAGAAAAAAGACGCTTCCGGCGAGGTTGTTTGATAAGGTCGCATTTTTGTGGATACCTAATGTACACTAAAGTACTATAAAATGGAGGTATTAAGGATTTGTTCGTTTTTTATTTTGCTCTGCGAATTATTTATGACTTTTTAATATTCTAAAATAGAGAAAATAAAAAACTTTGTTTTCAAATTAGATTAATAGCATTTGATATTTTTACAGAACGAATAACGTCCGGTGTCGCGTAGAAAATTCTCTTTGGAACGATGTAGCTTTCGTATAAAAAGACGTAGGTACTATAAGACGGGTCAGGTAGTACGAGTATAGTAAAAAATTGCTTTGTATTCAGTTTGAATTTCCCGCTACCTTTTTATCCCGACGGTAATCTGTGACATTGATTTACTTCCTTGTTACACATAAAATAAGTTTTATTAAACATTGATATACCACGAATAAACAAAAAAATTTAATTTCATCTGCAATGCAGTCAAAATTTTAAAATATAAAAATTAAGATATCTATTGATATTAAAATAATATTTTTAAATTAATTTAATTTTATTTTTAACCTATATTGAAAAAGTTGTGCAACATAGACAGGATAAAAGATAAGCTTTCGAGTCCGGTTAGTTTCGACTATAGCACACTTATCAAATCGATTCGTTTATTTTTGCTGTATCTTGTTCGAATTCTAAATACAAAATAGAAGCTTTAATGGTTAAGTGATGTGTGGAACATAAGGGGTTGGATTTACATTCTATTGTAAAGGCAAAGGACGATCATTTACAGAATGCCATAGGTCTTTGTGGCTGATTCTGTTTTACACATCCGACCAAGATCCTGTCGCAGATAAAGCTGCAAACAGTTCTCCAATTTTCGATCGTTGCATACGTGTATTATAGCCTTAACCACATCAATTAAATTACATCCGGCAATTTTCGACCTAATTTCCTCAGTATGCTTCAGTCACTTTCAATGAAAACTAATTTTGTTTGCTTAAAAATTATAAATACTATCAATTAAAAACATTAAAAGTAAAATTTTGTATCAACACTTTCACATTTAACTAAATAAAAAATATTTCCTTATTTGATACAAGTTAATTATTTGAATTTTTGTCAAGCAACGTTTTGAGCACTCAAATTTTCTTTAGTCAAAGAGTATTATAACGTTCAAATAAGAGAAAATAAAATAATTCTTTGTAGAAAATTAATTCTAGTACAAAAGAAAATAGGGCGTACATAAAAGCCAACACGTCAAAACGTAATTTACTCGTTTCATTTTTTGAGCTTGGATTAATGGCTTAATGAAAATAGAAGGAATGAAATACAACAAAAGACAGAGAAAACAAGTCAGTCTACTTTAATTAGTCTTAAAATAATTAATATTAAGCAACTAATTTTGAAATGTTTGTCTTCGGTAAATTGTAAATGTATGTGTACATGATGTACGTAACTTAACGTAACGTAACGTTACCGGTACATAGAAAATTGTTATTAAATTTAAAGTCAAATAGTGGAACCGACAACGACGTAAATTTATGCCGCGAATAAGTATAGGGAATATGCGAATATAATTTCGTTAAATTAGTTTGTCAGCATTTCAGTTTGAATTTACGAGAAAATTAATTTTGAAATTTGAAGCTCGTCTCTGTTCATTTTGAAAAATTTGTGAGGTAAAGAAATTCGTTTCTCCGAAGTCAGAAAACTACCACGATCATTTTCGACATTAAATCGCAAGTTGTCAACTTGTAAATTTATTATAGCTGTGTCAGTGGTTCTATAAACCAAGTTTTCTTCTTCATCCACCCACACATTCATTCATTCATCGTATTTATCGCACTCTTTTACTCTACTCGAACACTTGGACTGAAACGTACGATCGTTTCACGATTTCTCAATTTTCGTGCGAAAATAAATCATGATTTAGCAGCACCCCCACAGTTCATGGACAACATCGCGACCGATTGGACTACAATTTATCACAAACCAAAATGTACAATAGACGTTATTGTGACCCAACCTAGATAAAGGACGGACAGTCTAGTTGAGAAACAATTCACATTCGTAATATCACAAAGTCTAGACAAAATCGAAACAATCGTCCGTTTGGCGAATAGTAGTAGTATACACAAAGAATATAAGCGAGTAAACACTTCGTGAGTTGCATATTTGAATAAGATTGAAAACTTTTATTTTTATGAACGCTCAAATTCGTTTCAATGATTTCTTAAATGCTTTTATTGCAAGAAAATCAAAGTGTCACGAATTTTTCATTGGGAAACGGAAGTTATTTATCATTTTTGAATTAGATTGCATTTCAAGAGTAAAATATGAACGTTTGTCTACGAGTATTGTTTATGTTTGTGTTTATTACAATTCATTTATTTTATATAAAATACATTCGATATATCTATAGATATTGGTCAATAATTATTGTTGCATTTATTTTTATTTCCGTAAAGTTGCTTTTTAATAGCACTATTGCTTTAAGCGGCCTTATTATTATAATATTCTAAGCAAATAACAATAACAGGCCAATGAATTTTCATGAAAATAAACTCAGTTCCTATTTAGTTCTTTACGTTTATAGGACATTGCATTGTTTCTAAAAGACCCACGAATCATATTAACAAGTTAAAATATTCTTATACGTTTGAATGTTAAAAAATTACTGAATCATTAGAGCTGATAGTACAGCTTTAACTAAAATGGTACAAAATAGCATTTATTTGCGTTTGATTAGATTGAAAAACTTGAATGAGCAAAACTTAGTAAGTTTAGCAAAAAGATGTTCGAAAGTTTTTTTTTTTTTTATATTTGGTTGCAGTCAGAAAATAAGGCTAAAAATAATACTTTTAAAACTAATACTTGGACCACTTTTCAAAAAACCTATAAATGAAAATGAAAAACAATTGGTGAAAAATTCTATCAAAATATTTTATCGAGCAACAATGAAACAAAGCTTTTCTAATTAAAAAACTTCCTCAAGGAATCGCACCGTAATTGATTCTACATGCATTGCTTTGCTTGTATTTTATTAATATTTTAAAAGAGTAATTGTAAAATATAGTATGATTTAGTAAAACCTTTGGTGTTAAGTGTCAACACAACTATACTAATATTATGAAGCTGAAGAGTTTGTTTGTTTGCTTGAACACGCTTATCTCAGGAACTACTGACTCAAATTGACATTTTTTTAATGTTGGATAGTCCATTTATCGAGGAAGGCTTTAGACTATATAAAATCACGCTACGACCAATAGGAGCGGAGCATCAATGAAAAATGTTGCGAAAATGAGGAAAATGTATTCCTTTTGTGAGCTTCCGTTGCCTGTGCCTCGTAAATGGTTAAAGTAACGCAAGAATTATGCGCAACAAAATTGTTCCTCTTAAAAAGTTTAAAAAAAAGTCCGCGGTAGTAGGTATATGTCTATCTTTTAAGGTTGGGTCACTATAACCGCTTTAAAGGTAATCACATTTGTTTTAAAATAATGCATTGCTTGGAAAGGTGTTTGTATAAACATGCTCTTTATCTATATATTAATACGTGAAGCAAAAATTTGTGATCCCTGTTTCCCCGGTTCTGTAGGGTAAATAATATTTTCTAACATAAACTATGGAACTAATTTTTATGAAATATTATTAAAGAAACCTCAGATCTTAAGATAACGTTTTCTACAGGATATCTACTAATCCATTCTACTAAAATGAATAAATGGTTTTATATGACATTTGGTGTAAAAGATTCTCAAGTATTAAGGGAACAAAAGTAGGTATAGGTATTTTATTTATGCATATATATATTTTTATACGGTATGTATATGCATAATAACGTATAGACCTAGGTAATAGCTAATATCTCTACTTGGAAAAGTAGTTTCACGGATTTTCATGAACTTAATATGAATCACAGGTCTAGAAGTATTTGTCGTTTTCTGTTAAAATAGCTGAATGTTATATTATATTTTGGGATGAAGGTTTCTATTAATGATCAGATTAATTTAGATACTCTTAGTGAAGTGGGCGGGGATCAGCTAGTTTTTTATAAAAACTTTTTTGCGCCATTTTTTTGCTAACTTTGACGTGGTGTACAACGTTTAAATATCGTTATAATTAGGTAAGTCTGTTCACTCAAATATTTTTCAGTATAAATAATATTACAGTTAAACCTTTAAAGATTTAAAATCCAATAAAAATTGTTTGTAGTATCATGGTATCAGATTGTAGGTATGTAATCTGAATACGGTTTTGAATAACAAAAATATATTTTAATAAAATAGAAAGAACAGATGGAAGAACATCTGACGTTTATAACAAGAGGTGCATGTCTACATACCCGATTAGACACAAGAATACGATAATCTAAACTGAAGTGCACCGCTGAAATATTGAACTCAGCAAAAAATTTCGTAGAATATTCTAAGAAACGAAATAGTTATAATAAAAATGTTGTTCCCAAAAACATGAAAGTGCGTATAAAACTCAAGAATTATTTGATTTAATTGATAAGTATTAAAAAACCATAGTTAATATTTGCGATATTTATTGAAAACTTTTCTATATATTTACATGTACCTAACATGGATTACCTACGTTAAAAATTAGGCAAAAATGATTTGAAGAGTTTTGATATAGATAGGAATATATATAATATATTTTTAACAAAGAAAATTTAAGAAAAGAAATCAAATGAATTGACAATAAAGTGAAAACTCGGCTGTTTTAAATGCACAGCATCAAAAAAATTTGTTTATCCTTGTTTTCAAATAATTTTAACAAACTCCAATTTGTTAACGAACAAATTTATTATTTTCAAAAAAAGCATAAATTGAGATAAAAAAAAAACAAATTAAAATTACAATATAATTAATTTTTTTTCACAATGTATTTTGTTTAACTAATTGAAAATATGGGTTATATTCGTCAGGTGTTCGTTTTTCCAACGATGTCATCCAGGGGCTTCCAAATTTATTTTTAGGTCTATCTTTGAATGAAAAAACAAAGATTTTTTTATTTATTTACCAACCTGTCTAAATACTGAGTACAACTTTTACGTAATAGTTATTTTTACATTTTAATAAAATTAAAAAATCTTTTTTTTATATTATTTGTCAGAAGTGGTTACAATATAGGTATGCTATTGTTTAATTTGATTATATTAAAATCGTAAACATCTGAATTTTGTAATCAGTCAAAGTAATGTGACATGACGGTCATAGTCCAATCAGATTATTGAAGCTCTACATAGCTTTTTGACGAATATTTACAAAAGAACCATCAATTCATGTTCAGTATCATTTTGTATGTTTTGTATTTTTTGAGCTTTATAAGTTATAGTAGTTAAATTAATGGATTGCGTTTCAATTTTATCTTTTTTTTGTGTTTAAAAATAAATGATTTGAATTAGTTTCCATCATTTTTGTGTACAAGCACCATTACAGTAATAAGCTGTTTACAGGACATATAATACATAAATATATAAAACCTTAGGGTTGTCTTGGCACATTAACATAAGCCTAGATAAAAATTAATTAATGTGTTCTGACTTCAGGATTCAAAACTAACAAAAGGACTGGCAAAAATACTGATTAATACTAATTTGTGTTATCTTTTCTGTCAAATGTATGTGAATTCTGTCAAAGCAATATTATATTTTTCAACTAAAACATTAGTTAGTTGAAACATTTAGCGAAGAAAAGGTGAAATTGTGAAAAACGTTTACAAACGTGTACCTTATCTTTATATTAGAGGGACTATCATATAATCAGAGTAAACTAATGGCTTAAGCTACGATCTTTATGTTTAAATACTAACTTGGTATAAAAAGGACTTCTTTCAAAAATTTAACTCTGAGTGACTGAAAATGTTGTTTAAAATTAAGTTTAACTCTAACTCAACAACTTCAATTGAATGATTTATTTGAATTAAATTATTGATGAGGGTTTATTGCTACCAAGGAAAATACGCGTACTGCAAGTATCATTTGATACATCCGATAAACATAATATTATGGAGCAGAGCGTACCATTAATTCCTTAACAATATGAATTTACGTAAAAAGTCCAATGTTAATATTTTTGCAAGTTAAGTCAGGCATTGAATATACAAACTGTTTTATTTTAAAGCTTGAATATTAGTTAAATTAATTACAAAAAATGTTCAAAAACTTAACTTGATAAATCCTCAGTTCTGGCGGCTGTCCTATGCGGTGTCAGGCGTTTTGATCCCTGGAAAAATACCCCGACAAAATATCCCTGACAAAATATTTCATGTAATTTCAAAACCTCACAATTTTCTGATAAAAAAGCACTCTTTGTTTAATTCCGTGGACAAAAAACTTTTTGAGCTCAATAACTAAGATTTTATAATATATATAATAAAAGTAATAATAATAATAATAATAATAATAATAATAATAATAATAATAATAATAATAATAATAATAATAATAATAATAATAATAATAATAATAATAATAATAATAATAATAATAATAATAATAATAATAATAATAATAATAATAATAATAATAATAATAATAATAATAATAATAATTATAATAAATAATAATAATAATAATTTTTAGTAAAAACGTGTTAAATTGACCCAAAAACTGTGTTAATGCCAAATGTAGTCCAGAGGGTCCCCCTGGCGGGGGTTTGGGGCCCCCAACAAAAGAAATTATAGTTATTGTTCGTTTACCTGATTTTCATTCATTGACTGAATGTGCACTTCTTGACACCGCAAAGTTTTACACAAAACTAGATATTTTAACATCAAAATTATGCTGCAAATACGATTTGGAGTTATTCTATGAGGACTTTTTGTCAGAGGATATTTTGTCATGGGATTATTTTGTCATGGGGATATTTTGTCTGAGGATATTTTGTCGTGGGGATATTTTATCATGGGGATATTTTGTCCGGGAATCAAAACACATGGAGCCGTCATAGCGTTTTTGGGCTCTCGTTCGATTCCTGTTTGGTTTCATAAAAACCTTGACTTTATAACATTATTTATAAAGATACTTGTTTATGACTTAAAATGTTAAAACCAACTGGAAAAATGTGAAATGTCAAATTATTATCAAGCATTTAACTTATAAAAAGTATAAATTTTAAAGGTATTACAATAAAGCTAAAATTGTTGCTGTTTAAAGATTAGTTAAAATTTTTCCATTTTATAATAATCAAATGAGTACATCATAATCATCGCAAAATTCAGGTATAAAGATGGCCAACAAATTACTAGGAAAGCTCACAAAAAAGAATTTTAAAACTTCGAAAGAGGAAAAAAATTTAAAAGCAATTAAAAAAGTTAAAAACGCAATACAGAGGAAGGTTAAAAGTTAAGACGAAAGTATTATTTCAAGTTTATATTTAAACAAATTCAACAACGCATGAAAATTCATCAAAAGAAATTACATCTAATTTACTGAACGTTGAACTAATAATAATTGTCAGTATAAAACATGATCAATTTTTATAATTATAGATTATAAGAAGCATGACCTTACTTAAAAAAGCGTATTCGTTAAATCAATTTAAAAATGGTTTTTGTAAACTGTAAAAATCTTTTTCAAACCCTTCATGCTTTTCTCGTAGAGAATTAATTATGAGTAACATTGTTATTATGTAAATAATATAACTGTAAATAATTACAGATTATCTACAACATTGGATAATGAAATTTTTCTTAAGTGAGAAAAAATATTTTATTTAAAAATGGAAAAAAGAAAATGTTATAAAATCTAACAATTTTAATTAATTTTTTATAACAACGCTAAATCCATTTATTTTGTAAATATTACATGATTTCATTTAAAATTGAAATTTATATCGAATAATAGAAATACCTGACAATATTAAACGACACTTTTTGAAATTAATTTATTATTGGCCTTTATTGACTTTAGCGAATGGCGACATTTAATAAAATTCAATATTTGAGTTATTTTCATCACTATACACCTTCATTACATTTTCCTCGAGTCTCTCATAAAAATACACTCTAAACATTACAACCTCTGTACCATTAAAATCTTTTATCGATTAATGAGATTATTGAAGTTTTTATACACTTTTAGCACATTGTTAAATAGATTAATATTAAAATAATAAATTGTATATAATTTTTTAATGTTTAATGGTTCATTTTAATGTTTGTAATCAATCTATTATATGTGTATTGTCTTATTTTTAAAGTTACTTCTTTCATTATACAGATCGTAAAATTCACATAAGACAAATTTTATTAAAACGGTTGTAACTATTTGGCAACATTGTAAAAATGTTTTTAGACTGTTGAAAAGAAAATGCGCTATAAAAGTAACGGTTGAATTGAAAGGTGGATTTCAAACATTTTTTCGTTACAGTGAAATTATTAAATTTTATAATAATTATCTTTTATGAAATACTACCTATTATACCAAAATGGTAAGGGTAGTAAAATAAATGTTAATAAAAAAATTTTGTTATACTAGTATGTTTGGAGCTGGGTTAGATTTTTTATGGAATTGATTTATGAATATTTAAAACTCCACAAATGAAAAGTCAGTATCTTAATATTTTTAAGATGTCTGAAAGTATGAAATTATTTTAAATTGACTTATATTACGAGCAATGGAAATTTTACGATTTAAATCATAAAATATACCTAAGCTTACTTTAACGGAAATTTTATTTTGCCATTTGTTTGCCCTAATAGTGAAGTGTAAAAGTGATTAACTTTAAAGTTAAAATGTAATGAACCTTTTCGATTACTATTATCTCTTTAACTAAACGTTAAGTTGAAACAAATTAGTTTATATGAATTTATTTCAATTCATCGAATTCATGGGTTTTAACTCTACTGTAGGGAAAATCAGTGTAAGTATTCTCAAATCATAACATTATGTTCTTAGGACCGTAGAAGTGTAGAACTATCGATTTCATTAAAAAAATTGGTTTTCTGTAAATTTGGTTTGCGGACGATAGTTTTACGTGATAACGTCATAAAGAAAATTGATGAAAAATTGCATACTTTTATGAATTGAATTGAATTGCTGTTACTGAATTATCATTATTTTGTATAATACAAAGAAGGAGTTAATTGAAAATTACAATTTTTTCAAAATGATATCAGGCTGAAAATTATGAAGAAAATCAATTAAATCTTCTTAAATTGTAGAAAAACAAAACACAAAACACGTTGTTAAGGATTCAACAATTATTGATACGAGGCATAGCTTATTGTAGAAGTTCTCGAAGAAGCTAGCGTGGTGGCGTTCCAACAGCAGAACTCTATCGCTTATATCGCGTTCTCGCTTGCACGCACAGGCTCAAGCGGAATGTAAAACTTTTTCGTACAGGCTGCCCATGTTCATCAATTTATAAGACGTTATCACGTCAAAAAATTAAAATATTCCTTTTTAGTATTAAACTGAAAATATAAATAAATATTTACTTGCTTTATATTTTTTTTTAGAAATAATTGAAAATAATTATTGTGTTGCAAATAAAAATTTCAAAGGTTTAAATCTATTACTTAGTTTTAAGGTCGCATAAACTACTATGGTCATTACCGACCGTCGAATCCGAAAATCCATGAACAACATTTTGGGCTTTAATTGGGATTCGAACCCAGGTCCACTAGCGTATAGGGCAATTATCTGGTTAACCACGCTACTAAGTGACCCTTCTTAGTTTTTTGAGGTCTAAGTACGAATAAAAATTAATATTAATTTAATTTTATTATTATTCTTATCTCACTTTAAAATAAAATCATCGCTTATTTGGATTAATTTTCTTTTGTAGGATAATTTAATTATCATCTTATTATATCTTATCCTCATTAATCTTCATATGATGAAATTTAAAAGTTACGGAATAGAATATTAGAGAGCAGCATATTAGTGTAAATGTCGATTTATATGGGAATATATGAAAAGAGGAAGTTATCGTAAAATTCGGTTGTGGAAATTGATTTGTCGTACATTTTTGCTACATAACAGATTTGTTTCATTTAACGTTAACGTGGCGTACCTAAACATTTGTTGTGGCGATAAAAGAACTGTAGGTATGTTCTTACTTTGTGACGTATAACTACTCTTAGATTGGTTTTGGGCGTTTTTAAACGATACCTGATCGAGAAAAAGTAGTATAACGGGTTCGGATTCGTATATCATAAAATCACGAGGTCATCTGGTTCATAAACCTTCCTGTCCAGAAAAAGTCACAGATTATGTGAAACGCCATTTGCCGTTCATGTACGGAAATGTACTGGAATGTCCGCTTTTTCTGTTAAATTAAATACATCTTACGACGTCTTAATGTTGAAACAATAATACAAAAATACTGAACTATGTGTTGTACATGATAATTATGTGCCGAATGGTAACACTGATTGAAATCATAGGATTTTAAGATAAAAAGTTTTCAAATTTTTTACTTTTTATTTAAATAAATACAAAATTATAGATTTTGCGTTAGTTTTACGCTATGTGAATTTGTTCCGATAAAAATAAATTGTTACATATTATTTACGAGCAGAAAATTGAAATCGCAGAGGTAGAAGCGTTTAATTACATTTTGAAAATTTCATTTACAAGATAACTTCACGCGCTTGCCGTTTTTCCGATATGATAGTTATACTTAATTTATCCATTTCGATTTCTCGTTCAAGTCGACAGTTTTTGCAAGTGATCGCGTCCCGACGACAAATTTGTGTATTTGACAGGGAATCGACGAACGAACGACGTTACGATCCTGTCATCTCGACAACCATTATGTCATATGACTCACGTTCACGTTCACGTTTCTTTTTTCTCTGTTCGTGCCATAAATTGTAAATATACGACCATATATAGCGTCAAAACATGCATTGGCCGTCTGCGAACGTCACCATAAAGTTTGAGAGCATTGCGAGCAAGCGAACTATTGAATCGCTAGTTTTTTCAATCGGAATATATTGCCCGAAAAAAAGTATCTAGGTCAATATCAAAGCACGTATTCGTCTCGATTTTTATGATGTCCCTATAAAGGTATTGTGTACTTAAAAGAAATGGCCAAGATAGGTAATATAAAGTTACAGATTCTTTCCGTAACTCGATCTCCATCATATTTCTAAAGGAATATTGAACATTTTGACCGGGAGAATTTTCCAAAGAATATAGACATGCTTGCGTTCTAAGACGTAAATGCCATATATGCATTTTATGCACAAAAGATAGACGAAGCAAAAGAATGAAGATTATTTAATGTAAAATCCATAAAGCATTAAAGAGCATTGCAAAAGAGTCAAAAGAAAAATTTATATAAGAAAACTTAAAAAATTTAATTAAAAGTCTTACAAATCTTGCGGTTACGATGATATTTTTTAAATTATCTTATTCTCGCTCCCTTTTTCAACTAATAATAACGAAATCGTCTCCCTGTTCTCATTTGCGCTCCTAAAAATCATTACACCTTTATTAAATGATATCATCGAATTACCAGAGAGCTCTGTAAGTTTTCTGTGTGAACAAATAGAGAATTTTTTGGCGAGTATGCGTTTTTCGCACAAAATTCATTACGTGAGCGTTATTTTTTTTCACATTTTTTTTGAAGAGGAAATAAAATTTAAAATGGCGTTGCGGTTATGCTAATTTAATAGCAAGTGTGCATGCAGAGACCAAAACCCTTACCCTTTTCATGAATTATTAATTTAACACTTCATTTTTTCATTTATAAACATTAAACAATATAAACGTATACACAACAAAATAGTATGTAAAATACAAAGTTTTCACTCTGTCAAATCATTTAATAAATTTGATAAAAATTGAATTTTTCATCTATGACAGTAATGCATTGATTTTTCTACTAGAAAAACTCCCATTTATAATCGGCACTTTGCTTAAGTTTAAAATAAATTTCAATCGGCTATGTACAAAGAAAGGAAAAAAAAATCAAATAGCACTAAGCTATTTAGTTTGATTTATGGCGTTTGATTCACTCGTCGCAGTGATAATCTTTCGTTTCGTTACTTTATATACAAAATTGAAGAGTGCATTTGAAAATAAATAGCTTGAACGATTTGACGTAATAAAAGTGAGACTTTTCCATGGCGTATAAATTCCAATTCCTGTTTGTAAATTCTAAACGTTTTATCTCCCTTACACTTATGTGTGCTCTAAATTGTCCTCACTAGAATACGCTTACTACAATATTATCTTTTTTATAAATATGCAAAGTGCATCTTCAATTTGCTTTTAAGATCAGAAAAATGGAGAAGCTAAAATATTTTTGGATGAAAAGATTTTTTCCAATTGTTTTATTTTTTATGAACGTAATTTAAGCTTTTTAGACACTTAATAGTTTCTTTTAAATGTGTTGTTTTCTCTTCGAGAAAAACGTGAGTAGAATTTGTTCATGTTACTATTTTAAATATTTTTTAAAAGAGAAATCCGATAAGAAAATGAATGCGATGCAGTTGCAATTTTTTATATAAACGTTCATGTGTTAAATTAAAATTGAAATGCAGTTTAGCTTTAAAAATTATTTATAAGTATGCAAAAAAAAATTTAACAAATGTTTCTTTTTTTTTAAATGGGAAGTAAAATAAAATTGTTAGGACCTCCAGTGAATTGAATAACGAAAGAATAAAAGAAATGGATGGATCGACCTCACTGTAGACGTTCGAAATGCTTGAAATCGTGGCTGGAAACGCTCGGTCGCTCCGGTGGCTTTGGCTGCATCAGATCGGATGTTGAACTTGTTTCTGGTAGTCGTCTCGTGCTTTTTTCCTTCTTGTTCGTCTTAGCACCCCAACCCTCAACTTTCAATATGTACAACCCCCATCGTGTCGACATATTTTCAATGTTCAAATGAATAGAAATAGCTACAGCGAAACTCAAATCGTGTCCGAATGGAATAAAATAAAAAATCTCATTCCTTGTATAAATATAACCATGTTCGAAATATTATTGTTGTGAATATTTTTCTCGATCTATTTCATTCATATACACGAACTTTCCGGTTTGTAAAGCCACAATAATTGTTGCAAAATAATAAAAAAAAGAGAAAAAAACAAGAACTTTTATTTTCTTCGATACATTTCTATTATTCCGCTAGTTTGCTTAAATGCTTTGTAATTGGTCTTGGAAAATTTTCTATTCATTAACTTTACTTTTAAAAGCTTTACCAAGTTTTTAATGTAATACTTTTAAGAGAATAATAGAGTTCTTTTCATTTAAAATTGATTTTTAAATTAAACTTTTTTATTTGCTTACCTGTAGGTATTTTAAATGAAAATATTTTCTAATGTTTTATTATTTGAATTGATGTAACAAGTTCTTTATACGAGGTGGTATGAGTTGAAAATGGTGGGTTTGTGATACGTACCTATACACATGTTTTATATAGATATAATATTATGTGAGTGCATTCAAATGCATCTTTTCGGTATACAAAAGCAGAGTCGCTTGAATTGAGCTTTCGTTTTGGAGTTGTGCGGTGAGCGCCCCCCTCCTCTGAATTGTATGCGTTCTTTTTTGCGAAAAAAAAATCAAAGACTCTCTCTCCCTCTCACGCTACTGTTGCAGGCCCGTGTGTATAAAAGTTGAATATTGTGTATATTTTACATTGTATATACCTACAGTAAAGTGAACTTTTTGTAAACTTGAGAGTGTAACATATTTTTCAACAATCGCTAATGTTTAAATATATATTTTGTTGATAATGCATTCTACGAGCATTTATTTTATTAAATATGGACTGAAGTGTATCAGTATTTTGAATGTATAAATAAACTTTTAATGTTATTGTGTGCATTGTACATAATATGTATTCAAAAGCTCATTTTTTTCAATATAGCTCCAGTAAAACTTAATTAATTTTATACAATTATGAATGTGCTATAGCGTGACTTCATTCATGTCATATTTGACAAAAAAGCAAACAGAAGCCTCTTTTAAGAAATTAATACACAGCTTATGAAGAGAGAAACCATATGAATCACTCTACTACAAAAAATAGGACAACTCCTGAAAATTCATTACAAATTAAAATACTGACTCAATTATAGTCTACTATATATAAGGAACCAAAAGTGCTTTCACGGTCGTTGCTAATAAGGCGACTGCATCGGAGATTTTCAAGATAAACTTCCTGAAAATGAAATTTTTTGGAAAACATATATTCTCAAACCAAGGCTATTATCACTCATGCTCAAAACATTTCAATTTTAAAAAATTCATAAGTTGTGATAATATTTATATAGTTCATAATGTAAGAGAAAATTTTTTATAGAAATAAATTTTGATACAAATTTAAATAATAATTTATCAAACAAGCTCTTTTTAAGTTCGAGTGTCTGTTGTGCAACGTAAAATATAATGAAACATTCTCGATATTGCTCTAGATACTTTTTTGTGTCCCAGAAATCAAAAACAAGGTCAAGGCTAAGCAATCCTGTTTATTTGAATACCCAAAATAATCATTGTTTCTATTTGAACAAAAACTGATAGGTATATAAAGTATTAAAATATTAGTTAGGTATATAAGAATTCATAAATTGTAAAGTACCTACAGGCTACACTGTATTATGTAGTATTGCGTACTGTTTAAACTGTTTTATAAAGCCTTAAAATACTAGACGACATTATTTAACTTAAGAAGTTTTCAAGTTTTCAATTTTTAATGTTACATACGCTGATGAGTAAAACTAAGCCATATTTGTTGAGAAACATGTTTAAGACAAAATAATATTATTTTCGTATTGTATTTTCTGAAACTTAGTTATTACAGTGTATTAAACATTCAAGAATACTACTTAAATAATTTGTTATGCAAATTACACAGCGTATATTAATGTTTTATTCTGCCCAAAAAAATTGTTTTTTATTTATGAACTGTTTCAGAGAATATTTCAAAGATAATTTTTTATTTGGTGCATTTCTGTAACGTGCCAGGAAGTTGGTTGTTTAAGCACTTATTTTTTCAAAATTCAAGAAAGTTTTGTTTCCCCATGTTTCGTGAGATGCCATTTACCTTTTTCTTAAAAAAAAACGTATTTATGATAAATAATATATTTTATATGTTATATTAATGACCTCATATCGAAAAGAAAATCATAAATAAGTAATGAAAAGATTGGGAGGTTGTCCGGATATATATTATAATTTATTCCTCTAATTTTATTAGCAGAAATACTTCAAAAGTTTTTGTAGTATATATATATATATATATATATATATATATATATATAGAACCAACAAACATATTACCTTTACATATTTTGGTTGTGCTTTGAAGTTATGTTTACTTAATATCGATTTTATATTACAAGCCTAGCGTGTTCAATATTTTGATTTTATTTAGTAATGAATCGTTTAAGTTTTATCACTTTAAACAATCTTTGCTTATAGCTAATTTAAGTTGCAAATATGAGGCGTGACGTTTCAAGAAAAATGATTTTGAAATATTTGTTTTTTAGAGGAACATATAAATCATCTCTGACATGTTAAGTGGGATATTTGCTCATATTATACCGAAATATGTTTGCCTATCACCCATTACTGTGATCTTGACTGACAATCCAAAGTTATGGAAATGCTTAGTATTGCACGGTTAGTGGTCGCTTACGTGTCACTTGGCTTGTAATATTCATTCCTCTACATATGGTTGCAGTATGATAGTAATATAGGGTTTACTAAGAATGTTCCTCTATGATATCTACAACTCAAAGTTGAGCAAATAAATTTTACAGTAACATATTAAATTTTAGATAAATCTTTATTTTTGTTTGGGTTTTCAAGAATAAATAAGTATGGTAGTTATAGTACTTAACTTTTTTCTATGCATAGCTAATAAATAAAATATAAGATTATGCATTCAGAATTTATGCGTTTTGAAACTTAAAGACCTATATGCCTAAACACCTCTGCTTTACACTTTATTATCGACGCAAAAACAAAGAGGGTGTCAATTCCACCTGTATATTTTTTATATTAGACCACGCATAACTTTTTACTCAATAAACCGATTTTGTTGATTTTTTTTATTCAGAAGGAATTGTTTGTTTCATTTTAATTTGAAAGAAAATGTCCCCATCTAAGGGGTTGATTAATAAAGGATAAAATATTAACTTAGTATTGAATGACCCGATTTTGGTAGGTAATTTTGTTTTCTCTTGAGCAGATCATATTTTTAAATTATTCTCATTTTAATTGAAAAAAAAACTTTATTCATTAAAGGTTTAAAGTTTAAAAATAAAGGATGGAAAAGTAACATTCAACTGGTCGATTTCAGTTTTTTTTTTTATGTACAACATACTTGTACATTACAATTTGAAGGAAAAATTCACCCAATAAGGGTAAAAATAGGGGATAAAGTTGTAACTTTTAATTGAATAATCCGATTTTGATGATTTTTTTATTAAGTATGTATGGTTTCAGTCTAAAATTTAACCTTTTTACAAATTTAACTTGTTTTTAAAATAAGAAAAAAGCATGGAACGATGATAATAATGAAAATAAATAATTTATGCATAAAGATCAAATATTAAATTTAAACGAAAAACATTTACAATTTGAATGAACTATAACAGTAGGTAGGTACCTTTACAATTAAAATTGAAAAATAAAAATTAGGCCGTCACTAAAAAGGTAATTAAAACCAATAAAGTAAAATTACCAGTTAAGATCATTACGTAAATACCTATGACTTAGGTTTAACTACTTTTAAGTCAGCGTCAAACAAAAAAAAAATAAAATAAAAATAATTCATATATACCTACAGTTGAAAAACTGATTAGCTATATTTTTAGAGTAAAAAGCTACAATTCTTACAATAGGTTTAATGGGTACCTACCATTTTACTTTAAAAAATAATAAAAGTAAATCTTTAAAAAATATTATATAAAAATTTTTAAAATATTATATAAAAATATTGCTCGCATCAAAAGTTTGAATAAATCGAAATTTTACGTTTATGAGGATCATAGAGGGATATTGTTTGACTTTATTTTTACTTTACTTAAGACCTAACAAGGTTAAAGCAATTCAGTTTTTAGAAATATTGAAAGTTGCAAAATGGTTACAATAACAGAATCATGTATATCCTCACGTATGTCCGTTTAAATTCATATCTAGAATATATATCAACTAAAAGAGCGTTGCCAATTATCAGTACCACGTTATCGTTAAGGGTTACTTTTATCTCTTTAATGACCACATCTCTAACTTTTTATAAAATCTAGATATCTTAACAAAATATCGTTTTCTTGATTTTTTGTTTTTTTTTTTTGTTTTTTTTTTGTTTATTTTTTGTTTGGCACCATCTCAAATGGTTAAATTCAAATGGTAGGTAATTAAGTAAAGATCTTAAATGCTTATTTTACTTTTTCGAGTTCCTTTTCAAGTCGTCAGTTTAATTTTTTTGTAAAAACTTTTTATGGAAGTACTTTAGAAAATACTATCAGCCTATTAGAATATACATATGTAAATTTTTTGAGAAATGATAAGTTTTAAATATAAATAAATATGAGAAAGTCTTTTCTATACAAGAATATAATCGCAGTTTTGTACAACAAAAATGACAAAAACCTGGAGACAATAATAGACAAAAAAAGAACACACCCACAAGGGATAGAGGAACGTCACATTTTATATGCTGTTCGTATCCATGAGGGAGACTTAATCCCAGACTGAAGTGTTTCATCGGTATAATGTTCAACAGTAAATAAACAAAGACATGAAATGAATGTTAAAAACGTTCGTTTGAGACCATTAAAATTTAAAAATGTAATTATACGGTGTGCCGCTAAAAATACCAAGTAATTATATGAACGAAAAGCCGTTGTCCCGTTAATTCACCGTCGCCGTTTTCAGCGACAAGGCATATGGCGAAAGGTACTATATAAACGTAAAAAGGATTCTGGAAAAGGAGAATTGGGTTGTCATAGAGGCAAGTAGGACGTCTACGTGTGCCTTGTGGTAAAATCGACGATTTGGCGTGCGCTTGTCCTTCGTGCACTTTAATCATAGACCGACGGATTAAGTGTAATCTTTAAAAGCACTTTGCAGCCAACTCTTTTTCCATCTTCCAACGTCTCAGTTTATTCTGATGTTAATAGCTTTACACAGGCATTACTTATTTGTGGAATTACAAGATGGGAAGAAACGCTTGTTTTGTTACAGAAAAATAAATGATTATATTATTTTTATTATTAACATTATGAAATATTTAGAGCACGACAAGTAAAATGATCACCACAAGTTCGTTCAGACGTTAAATCTTCAACATGCAAGAATAGACTAAAATATTTTCCCTTTCGAACACATCCTTATTTCTCTTAAGTCAAATCTTGATCCGTTCAATGTCTCAAAATTGTAATTAATCGTTTTACCACGCTCCCTATATTTTATATTCTGTTCAAAAAGGCTTAAGACCATTTATATTATTACGGAGGAAATTCTTGTGCGTTCTGTAAGGCCTTTGATCTTTTCTTTACTCTTTTTTTTTAATTTCTCCGTGGTTAGAAACTGAGAAATTTATCTGAATCTTAAACATTATCATATTTATCATTTGAGAACGGGAATTTATCCTTGTTAATCCTTAATGGTAAAACACGGAATCCTAGTCTATTTATGGAGTTATATCCCAGTTTAATCCATTTACGGTACGTTTTATAAATTCAATTTCAAGTTTCTCTTCGTTGATGATTAATTTAAAGTAATTTGGAAAGTTTAAGGATGCAATTTCATTTTTTTTTATTTCTCATTGAATATAACGAGAAAAATCTGAAGTAAAATCAGTTTTTTGAGATAACATTTCGAGATTTGGTGTAGTCAAGTCCTTTTTATATTAATGATCTGTAAGGGTAGAAAAGAAAAATTCTCCCGAACAAAATAGGGATAAAATATAGAAGAAAAAATGGTCTATACCGTGTGTGGATGAGCACTTTTCCGTTATCATTCTTAAGATAAAAATGTCACGTCCGAACGATGTCCGTGACAGTATGAATTTTGCTGTGGTTTTCGTAAGAGTCCTACCATCATCTTACGTCGAACCAAGTTCTATCCCTCTTTGTAGAATTCGCATTCATCTCGTTTTATGTTACGAAAAACTTGTAAGGGTTGTAAGGGGTGTGTTTATAGACACATTTATTGTGTATATAACGAATGGAGTACACCCACAAAAAAAAAATAGAAAAAGTGGAAGTTTCACTTTTTTTTTTAATTTCATGAAAAAAAGTAAATTAAAAAATGATAAAGGGAGAAAAAGGGGCTTGTTTAATTAAAATCGTTCCACGTTGAAAGATTTATTTAAAAATTTGTCAGGAGGAATTAAATAATTGGTTCTAAATTCCACAAGTTTGACAGGAAATGAATGATTTTCTGAGATTCAACAACGTGGAAAGAAAAAAAATCTTAAGGGACATATGTTGATATTGAAAAATTTTTGGTGGCGAAAAAGTGAGTAGTGACGTGAAGTAGGACGTGCTAGGATGAAACGGTATCGTTTTTATTTTTTAATTGAACCTCGTCACATATATGCACTACCTATTACCTTATGCATACGGTAGAGCAGCTGTTACCAGCATGAAATTTTCATTAAAAGTTTTGAATAATAAAAAAAAAATCATTCATATCTGACAGTAAAAAGTGCAAATGATGAATGTTAAATGTCGTTAGTGGTGAAATAAATAAACGGAACCAAGTGATGTTGTTGCACACGGAAAAAATAAAAATTGAAACATAAATAAATTATTTATAAATTATTGTTAAATATTAAAATCTGAAACGATATGAAGTTACAAAAATACATTTTTATAGATTATTTTTACCACGCAATGAACTTTCCATGTAGAAATAATGGAGTTTTACGACTGTAATTATTAAACACTCGATTTAGTTTTATTTTTACAGGAAAATCATTTTGTTCTTTTAGTATTATTGTTATCATTACCATCAAATATTTTTTGTGGTCATTAATGAACAAATGGAATGTTTTTGTGTTTAAAAAAATTAAACCATACATGTTATGTTCTTTTTGCCTCTTGCATTTACTGAAAATATACAAAAATGTTAATAGAAAATAGCTGTTTTATAAAACTAAACTTGTGTAGTTTTACACTAATCTAAAAGTATAATATTCACTAATAAAATACACTCATCTAAAAATAGAATATTGTAAATTCTGTAAAGATTCTATTATATTATGTATTTATCATATAACATAATATTGTTGGGCTAGTGGAAATAATCATTATAGGTACCAGAAAGGTACGGTATTAAATTTTAAACTTAAAAATTCTAAATTTAATAGTATAATTTTGGTTTTCTTGATTATTATTTTTCATCAAAAATATAAATACTTGATTACGGTTTCGTACGTTAAAAAACGAGACGTGAAACCCTTATAATACCACTCAATTGTCTGACTGGATGTCCGTCTGTCACGGACAATTTTCTCCAAACCTACAAAATAAACAAATTCAAAATTTACCATATTTGTAGGGTTTAGTGAAGAAAACAGATCTCTATTGAAAAAACAAACAACGATTTGAGGAATACTTTTGGGGGTTAAAGTGGAAAATTAATATTTATTAATAAATGCTATGCCAAATGAAAGAATTTATGCTAAGAATTCAGATATACTTACTTATATTTTTTTGATATTTTTAAAATGCATAGTTCAAACGTTAATAAAGAAACTCAATGAAAAATGACCGTTACTTTCATCCCTCTATCTCTTAAACTACTAGGACTTAATTTAAAAAAAATCTCAACAAAGGTTCTCAAAGTTTACCGGAAAAATAATAGGAAAATCGTAGGTCCTTAAAATTGCAAAATATTAAAATAAGCAATTTCAACTCTCTTTGTCTCGTATATGCTTTCCATATCATTTTGAAAACTCGTATTGGCGGGTGGGATGCTATGACTATTTTCTTTATAGTAAGATATTGTTTTTATTACAATGCAATAGGTAATATTAAAATTTTATCATTTAACTAATTCGGTTCTTTTTTACTTTTATTGTATTCCTTATATTTTTACTTTTTTCTTATATATTTTTATTCTTACGCCATAATTTATTTAAATTCTTTTTCTTTGTAGCATCTTTGTTTTTTGTAGTTGTCTTTTAATTTATTTTTTCATTACTTTTTCTATGCTTCATTCTTAGTTTTAAAGGAAAACTTAATGAAAGACTCAATTCTCTAAAGCAAAATGTCAATTTTTTCCATTATTTCTTGTACTTAAAGCAATCAAAGTCTTATTAATTTATTCATATCGATTATATCGGTAATTATTTTTTGCAAGTGTTGTCTTTTTCATTCTTTATTTGATAATATTCTATTTTATTTTGGTAGGTATGCTTTAAATATTTGAATTATAATAGTTAGATTTAAAATTTTATGTTTGAAATATAAATTATTACAAAAATTGTGGTCTTAAAAAGCATTTTTAAAACTTCAATTTTATATTTTAGGTTTTATCAGGATATTATTGTTTTAACAGGGTATTACATGGGTACTACTTACTGTTTTACGGATGAATTATTCGCCGGCTTGGAAAAAAACTGTAGTCAACATAATATTTTATAATTTCACTGAAGTTGTTGGTAATTCAGTATTTGTGGCGAATTAAAAAAAATTATAAGTCTTATACTTTTGTCCTATTATTGTGGTATCGCTTTGCTTCAAACCTTTCAAATAGCCCATGAAGGGGAGTAATACGTGTCCACTGTCCATATCCTGGTTTTATCATCATTCTAATTTTCAAAACCCCTAAAAAAATTTGGTCTCTGTAAAAAAGTATAGCAGAAAGTCCAAATAATGTGAATATTTCACTTAGAGTTCAAAACACTTCTACTGTGAGTTTCACTTAGAGTCAGCCGATTTTTTTAAAATTTAAAATTAGTCTTGAAATAATCCACATCAAAATTAATACACAGAAAAAAACCTTAATAATCATACTCATTATAATACATACGTAGAAAATCCTTTACATTACATTATATGAGAGATATATAATATTAGATAATATAAATTAGAAATAGTTTCTATAAAATATGTTGTATAATAATGAGCTTGGATATGATTTATTTGATGAAAATTTAATAATGAAGCTAATGCAGCCCATTCTTCAAGGTTTAATTAGAAAATTCAGATTTCTATCACTTAACACAGGTAAAATTATATATAATTAATGTGAAAATTGAAGAGACATATTACCTTTGAGACCAAATTAAAGATATGTTAGATATTGATGTAAGAACATCTTTATTAATTATTTTTAATATTATTAATTTAAATGCCAAAAAGCTTAGTTTAAAGAATTCTTCCTTATTGACATTTTAAATTATCTATCTGCTTACAGATGCATGTAACGACGCTTCTCGCTTTTAAAAGAAAACATAAGTGCTAACTGTGAAAACGGAAGTGTTGAATACATCCTTTGAGTTAAAAGAAAATAGAAAAAAAAAAACGTTTTTGTAAATATTTTATTATAAAATATAGAAAGTTTTCATAAAAAAATTTCCTTTATAATTAATGCTGTATTACTTTTATGTTTTTAATGTGAGAATTAAAAAAATTTAAATTAGATTTTTTTATTTCTTCACCCCCAGGAAGCTTTTTTTATAAATTTTTGAGAAACTGAAAAGACTTTATTACATATTTCTTAAAAAGTTTTATAACTACTCAATATTTTAAAGTAAAAGGATAATTTTGGAGAAAAGCAATTTATTTAAAATATATAATCCGCTGTTTGAATTATAAGACGAAGGTTAAAATGTTGGAAAAACTTTTAAAATTGATAAAACTTTTTGCTTTGATTGTTCTGAGTAAACTATTTTAAGTATGATCTACCTGTAAGAGCCTTAGTTTTCGTATATATTGATTACTACGTTTAACTCACGTTCGCAATTGTTGCCTTTGTTAAGCTCTATGTTATTTTGAATCGACTGATTGAAAAAGAGCTTCGAGGAGAAAGGTTTGTTTGTTTGAATTCAAGCACGTAACTGGTTATTAGTTTTTTAAAAACTTAACAAAAGTGGAGCATAAGAATAAAAATTTATAGTTTCTACAAGAAAAATAATTTCATATTTCATGAGATAGGTAAATATATCTGACTCGGCTCTAAATACTATCCAAATTGCCACAAATATTCTTTATAAGCTATATAAATGCGTTTTTATTATATACTAACTGTAACCGAAAGAATTTGAATTCATGAAGAAGTTTTACATTTAATTAGATAGCTTTAGAGATTTTTTTTTCCAAAGCCGTAAATAAATGTAGCTACTAGCTCATGCAAATTTTGAATACTAAATTCCATTTTATATGTTGTGTTTGACCTAAATAACGGTTAACTGTATATCAATCTGCTAAAACCCGAATTTGTTGTAGTTTTTTCTGTTTTATAATCTCACGATTAACTCAAAATACTGAGAAGAACCTACATCAAACAAGATATCAACAAAAGTTCATAGGAATTTGAGTTTATATAGATATCTCAAATATCTTGCTATTTTATGCACGCGATATTTTATGAAACCTTAAGCTACGGATTCCTAAATTTTTTGTACCCTGGATCGCAACTAAATTATTGGTATAGCGGCGGTCACTGCCTATTTTATTGAAGGATATTTATGAGTTATTTTATAAGTTATTTATAAGCTAAGTCCAAATTTGTCATTTCTGGTAAAACGATTTTTAAAGTTTTGCTGAAGATCAGGAATTGGTTACAGAAACTTATTTAAATGTTTATTATATAGGTACTTTATACATCTGTTTATTAAAATTTATGGCTAGAAATATTATTTATCAATTTATAACAAATATATGTGGTAATTAGTGCATCCAATTCAATTTCAACTTTGGACTTAGCTCACTATACACAATCAACACAGATATAACATATTTATTAATATCGTTTACATGTACAGAACAGATCTATTTATAAAACGTATACCTATGTATACAAAAAAAAAACAAACAAAGAAATTATGACTCCACAATCCATATATTATACAAAAAAATATCTGGGAAGACATTTTTCCATGAATTTCAATTAAGAGATGAGACCTAATTTCAAACGAAGGTATAATATTTCAGTCCTAGCAATAAGTTGTTCTAAGAAACTAAAAACCAAATTATCTTAATTTTTATTTCCTCATTGATTTTGTTGAAATCGGGTGGTTTTCGTTTCATTGAAATTTTGTAAATTTCAACTTTAATGATTTGTCTACCCTTATGGGTGTGCTTTAAAAGTATTGTCTCGCCAATTAAATAAATATATGGGTTACTAAGATTTCGATGAATAATAACATAATAATATCATATGCCAAAATTAACTTATAAACTTAATTGGGCAGACCTAGAATACCTCCCTTACAATTATTAACCTTTAACATGGTTCAACACGACTTTTGCAAAAAGTTCTAAAATCAACCTCGTAAAAAAATAATTCCAAGTTAAATGCTCCAAGAACTAAGTAGAATACGGAAAAATATTTATTGATCAATAGAGGTGTATTTTTGTTGAATATAAAACCGAACATATCAAAATCTGAGATAAAGCCCTTAAAATATCTATAACTAATCAATATAATCAATATACTTTATAAATTTTTGTGAAACTTGTAAAAATTATTAAGTATGCTATGGTTAGATGATGAAGTAAAATAAATAGAAAAAAGTTCCGTTTTAATGTTATTTTAGTATTTATGTTTTGTAAATATATTCAGCCAAAAAAAAAACAAATTATACTTCCGCATAAACAAAGTATGTTAGGAAAATACTACTTTATCTATGATAGATTTGATTTTGATTTTAGTAAGAAAATGAAGAAAACATCTAAACTTTTTTGTATTACTAGATATGTTGTTATATGAACTATGTGTAAAGTCGATGAACTTTCTTTTAAATAGTTTATTAATTCAACTAAATATATGAAACGCTTGATACTCGTATAAATATTTCTACTTACATAAGATAAAAATCAATATTCTCACGCCCAAATACTTATATAAAGTGAAAATTTGAAAGGAAACATAAAACGTTTAGGTCAAACTGCTCACCATATCTTGGAAACATAGAAAATTTTAAACGTTTGAAATTGAATTTTACGAAAGCGAGATATTTTGTTGTTCATTTTTCGGCAAAGCAATAGCTTCAGTCAGTAATGCGTATATACATTTATCAGATGTGTCTTGTAAAATATTTTTTTGAATACACTCAGATGAAAGGGATGATAAGACGAAAACGGGAAATAGTCGGCCGCTTGATATTCAGACGGAGCTTTTCTTTTGTGTTTACTTCAGATATCAGACAAAACAAAATTTCTAAGTTTAGTTAGCGTGAATTTCGTTTTTGTTGAAAAATGTTAACTTTGCAAGAACTAGTAACATTGTTTTGCATTAAATTTATTTTAACATCTCCCTCTCTCTGAGCAAGTGACAAAAGAAAAGAAACAAGTCGCTATTTTATGTAAGTTTGCTAAAAATAATCGCAAACTCTTTCAATTGCTTTAATTTGGTACAAAAAATCAAGCGATGAAATTCTGAAAAAGCCTTTTAGATAACTTTGGAAACTCTGTGTAATTATACTATATATTAAGTGTAAAACTCACTTTGTACCAAATATAATCAAAAGACTTACACATAAATAGTAAAAGCTAGTACCTAAGTTATTAGTATAAAAAGATAAAGAGAAAGATGGTTAGAATTCTTAGTAATATATACAAAATAAATGTGGATGCGATGGAGAAAGCTTACGTGTGTGTATAGAACTAAACTATAGCTATATCATACATTCTAAATGTGCTTTGATGAGCTTAAAAGCTGCAAAAGTTATGAATAAGTTTAATTCTGCTCAAAGGCTGTGAAATATAATTAATATCGTAAGTATAAAGTTTAATGAATATATATATATATATATATATACATGTTCCGAATTTAATACAGAATCAACCACTTTAATTTAATAAGAATATTCAAGGCCTTGAAGACGACTGATATAGTAGTTTAATAAAAAGACTAGATTTGTATTGGTTAAAGAATGTGTGTGGAGATGTGCATGGCGTTTTACTAACTTTTGAATCAAAACGACACACATAATATGATAAGAGTATTCAATATTAATTTTCATAATGGATTTCAAATGATTAAAAGAATAATTTAATTATTTAAAAATCGAGAGTAACGAGAGCGTTAAGTGCAATATATTGGTGAAAATCAAATTAAAAATTTGTATAATTAATCCGGTTTCATCCGTGGACTATTTTCCAGGTTGTGATTTTTACCAGTCATGCGTGGCTTCAAGAGAAAAATTGATGTGCATATAAATACATAAACGAGAATACAAACATTATAGCGCAAAATATTTCAATGTATGTACCTAAGCATATAAGAGAATTTGTAGCCCTTCAAATATAACACAATATATAGCTAGTATTAACAAAGGTGGGAGGCTGAAAGCTCATTTTTCCTGTTTTCATACATTGTTATAGGTAGAAAAGCAGGAGAGCTTGTCTGATGATCTGTTGTTTGTTTGCATGTTAGGCATTGTAGCTATATGTATTTTGCTGATGACGTATACGAAAAATGGAAATGTAGTATAAAATATTATTATTACTAGTGTTAATATTATCAGTGCGTTTACGGATTATAAATTCCGACAGTTTCGACGGCTTGATTTCATAATTTCCGGTAGCTTATTTTGTGTTGGTTTTAATTTTATTAGGGAATTTCATTAGCCGGAAGAAAATAGTTTCATACGATTTTAAAAAGTTTACAATGTTGTATGTACTAAATGTAAATGTACTGAATCTGAAAAAGTTTCTTATTTGTTTGATGAATCGAGAAACTATTCGACGAAATTTTGATCAATTTGAAATTATTGAAAATTATTCCTATAACTGTTGTCGAATATTTGCAACAAAATATACGCAAACAACTATAAGCTAAAAGTGGCGGTTACTATTGATTAAATTTGCTTGGCAAACATTGAGTTAGATAAAAAATAAATAGATATTCGTAAAGGGTAAATATTAAATCGTGCCAAAAATTTGTCACAGCTTAAAACTGAAACTGAATTTAAAAAAGTTTGAATAAATTTTTAAATTTCAAATTCAAATTTTCAGTGAAAATCTGGAAAGATATAGAAATGCTTTTTTTGGTTGATGTTTAACGAAAAAAAAAATATTTTGCCTTCGTAAAATATAAAGCTGTGAAAGGCAATTTTAATTTGATTCCCTCGTGTGTTTCTTGTATAGAGATGAGTTTTTTAAAACTTAAATTGGTTTCGATTGTGCCAAAGCTCTCGTTTTCTTTTCTTTATGCCGTTGAGCTTTATACCGATACCTCCCATATCCGTATCCGTTATATTTCGTGATTGGAACGTAAACTACTAAATACGTTTGTGTAACGCGACTTTACCCAGGGCCGTATTTTCATATATAATAATAATAGTAATACTAATAATAATAACAATAATAACAAACGTGAATACGAATACCCAAAGATACCATCCATGTAAAATTGAGTAGATAAGATAAGTCATACGGCCCTTGATTCTCATTCTATGTAGCTTCCATTTTCCTTATTTCTCTTCCATATATTCTCCCATACATATACATCTTTTGATGCTTAGTATTTTGCACATATTGATTTTCACAAATGGCTTTATCTTTGTATTTGTAAGTAAAGCTTTTGAGTATGAGGCGCTGGAAATGAGGTTGGTGGGCGTTTGCATTTAGTTTGAATTTTGTATGTTCTGCATGACGACGACGTCTTTTTCAATCTAGCAAAATACTCTCATTTTATACACAAATAAGTAGATTTGGCATCATTTAGAAGGATGCAAAATTATAAAACGAAAATTTTCTCCAACATTATCACCGTAAAATACTTTTATTTGCTTTTAAACAGAACATTTGATAAGAACTTTTAGTTATTGTAAACTTTTGATATTTATTTTTATTTTTCAAAGCTTCTATTTATTCTGTTCATGCTTTCAGTCCTTTTGCTAATTGATTTGATGATCCTAAATGAGTTTGTGTTTTCTGTCTTCATTTTCTTGACTATTTCGTTTTCTTGGATATACACTTTCCCATAAGTATTAGCTACCTCGAGAGAAAAATAGAAATGTGGAACGCAAAGCCTCATTTTCTCATCGTTCTACAGAACGATCCAATATCGTTGCTGAACAAAATTTGATTGATGAGTAAATAACAAAAATAATCCTCCAACGTTCCAACAGCGTTTTGTTATTCCTCATATATACAATATTAAGTTTGTTACGTGGTGATTGTGTGAGAAGAATAATGTAAAAAAATTTAAAAATAAGGAAAGATATTGAATGTGATCAAAATGGGTGGAAGGAAGTTGAATGTTGATATTAGGAAAGCGTCGATTATCAATATAATATTTGTTTATTTTTCTTCGTCGTGAGACGTCATTGTTGTTTGTTTAAAGCTTGAATATATTCGATTAAATAAATACGAGAATTCTTAGATGGATATAAACGTTCAAGACTGATAAATTTTCGATTCCACATAATTTAATTTATGCTCAATTGAAGTTTAATAAGCAAAGTCTTGGTTAAATTGTGCAACTGTTTGAAAAAAAATAATTCAACTGAATGTATCAAAAAGTGATTAATGTAGGCTATATAAAACCAAGTAGAGTCAAGATAAATTATTATTAAATATCTTTATTTTATACTTATAATATAGGTATCTATATTTTATAAATTAACAATAAATAAATTATCTTCTGATCAAAATTAGAAATTCTTTATACTCGTATATAACCTATAAGTATCTACGTTTTATAATTTTTTCAACACTCTTAATTGAGTTTAATGATTGCAAAAGATTTAAATATTTTCATAAACGTTCAAACGTAGCGGAAACATTTCGTAGTGCATACTTATTTAAAAGGTAGAATATCCTTTGAAATGGGGTTCGGAAAAGGTTTTAGGCCAATGATACACGGATTCAACATTAGGATGTATGATAAAACGTTGCAAACTTGCAATTATCTTTGAAGATACTTTTAATAAATTACTTCAAGTCTTATAAGCGTGGACAAGTCAAGACGTTCAAGGTTTGAGCGAGTTTAAAATAATCAAAATTTTATAAACATCTAATTTTCAATGGTTGAGGAGTATTTTTGCCATAAAAATGGAACTGGAAAAAAATGTTTTTTTTTGTCTTTCATTCCAAAATTTACATTTTTTTCACAAGCTTTATTATTTTTATTTTTGATTTGAAATTATTTCTTAATATATAAAAGAAGCTGATTGGCTGGCAGACACACTGACGTCCAAAATATTAAAGATAAACACATACATTATTAAAGTTACTTTAAAAAGTAAAGAACGTAACGTTTTATTCCTCGTTGAACTGTGGCTTCCACTAAGCAAAGATTTTTTGAAATGCTACCTATAGGTATTTTACTAGGTATTTCAAAAAGGAGGTTGACGTTTTTGTATTTTGTAAGTGTTTTTCTTAAAAAATCCATTTTCATTAATTTATTTTTGCAATTATCAATCCATATGTAAATGTACTATCAATCTGCCATTGCAGTTTCTTATTGCGTTCATTTAAAAGTTGAAAATAATTTTTAAAAATGACAAAGAAAGGGCTTCACTTACTCTTTTACTAATATTTTTTTAATTATTTTATGCTTTATATGCTCAATATATTTTAATTTTTTAACTTTACTTTTACAAAAGAATTATTTCAAAAAATATTCTTTTGCTTGCAGTAAGGTGATTTTGACGCTTCTCTTCGTATTTGAAGCTTTATGTAAATATATATTTATACTTATTTATAATATAACTATACTAATATATAAAATTGAAGAGTTTGTTTGTTTGTTTGTTTGCTTGTTTGGTTAAACGCGCTAATCTCAGGAACTACTGGTTCGAATTGAAAAATTCTTTTTGTGTTGGATAGCTTAATTATTTACGAAGGCTTTAGGGTATACAACATCACTCTACGGCTAATAGCAGCAGAGCATCAATGGAAAATGTTGCAAAAACCAGGAAACGTTTTTCCTTTTGAGAGCGTTTGTTGCCCTGCCCTGCGTAAAAGGTTAAAGTTACGCAAAAATCATACATAGAAAAATTGTTCCTCTTAAAAAGTTCTAAAAAAAGTCCGCGACGAAATATGTCTATCTTTTAAGGTTGGCCCGCTTTAACCGTTTTAATGTTTATTAAAGTTGTTTCAAAAATAATTCATTATTAACGAAATTGTTTTTAGAAACATATTATTAATTCTTACCCAAATAAATACGGGCTTTAATAAAATTTGGTATGATGATAAATGACAATCTGAGTCATAAAAAAGAATACTTTTTATAACGCGAAAATGTCTCATTTATCCGGGAAATTGAAAAACGGGTTGGAACAAAAATTATGCATAAACTATACATTTTTATTTGATAATGAATATTAGTGATATTTAAGTATGATGATAGCTAAATTTGTGAATCATTACAACGCTACAACGTTTCATTTCGGGGAAATTTCTCATTTCAACGGGAAAATAGAAAAACTGGTTTAAAGAAAAATCATGCTGAAACTAAACGTTTTAGCTGATTATAATAGAGTATTTTAATAGTTATAACTCATAATGTCCTCAAGGCAAAAAATAATTTTCTTATCCTACAGTCTTATTTTTATGCAGGAAAAATGTGCGGTTCCCGTAGGATAGATATGTTTTTATTTTTCACAGAGCAAAAGATTACCATAATTTCTTACAATGAGGTGGTTAATTGAAAGTCAGAAAATAAATATAGGCTACCTTTTATGTCAGAATATTGCACGGTTCCCGTAGGATAGGATAAGAATGGTATCCTTCAAGAACTGAGTATTTAAAAGAAGTTTCGTAAAAGTTCATGGATAAACGTTTTAAGGAATTTTCCTCCAGAAAGATTGGTGTACCTTTTATCCAGGAAAAATATACAGGCCCGTGGGCTAGATACGTTTTTCTTTTTCATAGAGCAAAAAATCGACATAATTGTTCTTTTCCCGTGGGATAACAAAACAATTTTATCTTACAGGAACCGTGTATTTAATAGAAGTTTAGTTAAAGTACGTGAAATAGAGTTCTACCGCATTATCCTCAAGAAGGCTTGATCTCTTTTTTATCCAGGAAAAATGTACTACTCCCGTGGGATAAATATGTTTTTGTTTGTCATAGAGCAAAAGATTGACATGATTTTTTGCAAAAGGGTAGTTGAAAGGTCAGAGAAAAATATAGATTATTAATTCGTACGTTAGAATAATGCACGATTCTCAAAAGATAGCATAACAATTGTACTTATCCTACAGTAATCGTGTTTTTAAAAAAGCTTTCACTAAAGTTCGTGAAATGGCGTTTTAACACAATCATTCCAAAAAAGTTATGATTCCATAAAAAATTACAATTTCTACAGCAAAATATTATTTTTATTTTAACATTCGATAACATCGGTAAATTAATAATGAAAATTTTTAAAACATTGAAACTTCTTTCATTGTTAATTTTTGAATGTATATAATGTTTAGAAATAAACGTGTTAAATTACTGTTGAAAAATTTGAATTTAGTGAAAAACTCAGTTAAATATATAATACATTCAACATTTTCGAATTGTATTGCTACTTAAGGAACAAAAGTATAGGTATTTTATAATATACATAAAAACGTATAGAACCAATAAGATAACTCTTCTAGATAGCTATATAGAATATCTTCCTGGAAAAGTAGTTTATCTGATTTTCATGAACTTTCTATGAATCAAAGATCTAGAAATATCTATCTGTCTTTTTTGTTGATGGGATAAAAGTTTCCATTATTCAAACAGTATAATTTAGATACGCTCAGCGAAGCGGGCCGGGACCAGCTAGTAATATATATGATATATATATTTTATATATATTTTATAATATATATATATATATATATAAAATATATTTATATAAATATTTGTATATATTTATAAATATTTATACTTAAGCAAACTGAGTTTACTTATTTTATTAAATTTTACGTAAACGGAGTTACGGATAGCCGCTATAGTCAGTTATGATAATCTTACTTCTTTCTTATATTATAAACGTGAAAGTTTGTAAGATGGATGTATGGATGGATGCTTGTTGCTTTTTCACTCAAAAAGTACTAAATGAATCTGGATGAAATTTGGCATAGATATAGATTATAATCCGGCTTAACATATAGCATACTTTATATCCAGAAAAATTTACGGTTCCTGTGAGAAAGATATTTTTTTGTTTTTTACAGAGCAAAAGATTAACTTCCCTTTTTGTAATGTGGTAGTTTAGGGGCCAGAAAATGATATAGATTACTTCTCATCCCGGAATAATAAACGGTTCTCATGGGTTAGCAAAACAATTATGTATTTTATAGGAACGCTGTATTTTTAAAAGCAGTTTCATTAAAATCCACGAAAAAGAATCTTAACTCATATTCCTTAAGAAGATTTGATCTACTTTTTACTCAGGAGATATGTACTATTCCCGTGGGATAGGTATGTTTTTTGTTTATCACTGTTCCGTAATCATCGATCGATTATTGAAGCCCCCACTGTCATCTGTCGTTCAATAGCTCAATCGATTTGGAGCAGTTGATCGATCCTCGTTATCAGTCGATCAATGCATCAATTAATGCATTTACTCACAATCCCCACCACTGATAACGCTCGATCACAAATTCAACTGACTGAACGCTGAACTTCAACTCGTCCATTATCATTATCATCTCATCGGTCGACTCGATCGGACGTTCGCTCAGCAACACTCACCGACTCACACCTCGTGCTCAACCAAACTCATCATTTCAACTCATTTTGGTTTGTAAGAAACCTTTCAAACTCATTCTCAATTAATCAACTCAATCATGTGGCGATACCACGGCACTCATCGGAGGATTTCGGCTGGATTCCACGGTCGAAGATGCCCTCCGAACTTTCAACACGTGGTCATCATTCACGGACTCAGCGGACTCACAGATAATGGTTTCACTCATTTAAACTAAACCATTAGCACTCATTGCAACTCAACGATAGGCATCGGTGACTCATTTGACGAGTTCCACGGCCAACAACGCTCATCAACCTCACCATACGCTCATCTACTTCATCACGTGTTCGGCACTGAAACTACGCCGCTCATTCGTAACTACTCATCCATCCAATAACTCATCAAGTCAGTAACTAATTATTATGCGACCACCAACAAACTCTCATCCGATGCCATCGTTGATCTTCGCTGATCGTCCACTCACACCACGTGGTTGTCCTTCAACTTCAACACTCAGCTCAACTATTCAACATCACTCAGTTTACAACACAGTTACTCAATTCGACCATATGAAGTTGTTAAAACTCGGGGATTATTTTTAAATAAACGCAATGATTTTGTTGTTTTATTTTTTAACATGTTACCATCTTTTAGATCATCAAAACCGGCACCACTCAATCACTCACGAAACAATCACAGAGTTATAGATTTATATGATTTTGGCAATGTGGTAGTTTGGGGAAGAATGGTATAGCTTACTTTTAAGGCTAGAATAATGCATGGTTCCCATGAGATCGCACGACAATTATATCCTACAGGAACCGTACATTTAAAAAGTTTCGGTAAAGTTCGTGAAATAACTATGGATTTCATGTAAAACGCTTTTTTGTATAAACAAACGTTTCGTAGGGACTGTTGATTTAATTTAGTGACTCAATTTATCTATTTTATTATTTTGCTGTCTGATATTTTTTAAAACTGGTTAGAATATAATCGTGTTCTTGTGGTGGAGAGAATATGCACTTACTCACAATGTGTTCCTAAAACCTCAACTAGCACTGAAATACACTGCGAACATTTCGACCATTGTCCACTACATTTGATATAAAACCTGCATCAACTTTTGATATACGTATATATATAAATTTTAATTTATTATTATAGGTTGATTGATCAACTGGTTGGTCTCTTAAGTCATAACACATGTAGGTACTGGCATTTAGAATATATTTTGTGCGTGTCCAAAATTTCGGCTCAATTGAATACCCGCGGAAGTGGGTGAAATACCAATTGTAGGATTCCGTCGAAAAAGATAGATGAAGTTTATATAAGCATGGTAGAAATGTAATGTGTGATTCTAATCTACAACAGATTATATAACTTTCTTAATTGACGGATGAAACAAATCAACCTTAATTTTTTAGTATTTTGTTACATGTTTGTCACATAAACTTAAAGAGAATAGAAACTCACGTTTATAATTACAGAGAAAAAATGTGTTGGTTTATTGAATATGTATATAAATAATGTATTTATACTTTTTTGTTATAATGAAACAAATACTCGTGTGAAACTTTTCATATTTATTGGGGGCTTCAATGTCGCTTCCTACACAAATAAATACAACTTACTATTATATGAGTTACAATGATCCGATTTAAAAGATATTTTTTCTAATTTTTTATGAGATTTAGTACCACACCAACGCCATGTTTATTGTATGAGCCGTGAACGTTTCATTCTATTCTGACAAACAAGAAAAGCTCTCGGTCATCAACCACAAATCGTTGGAATTGTATGTATGTGTAAAGAATATAACATTTCTGAAGCTTTAAAAATAAAGTCGTTATTACATTACTTTTATAGTGTAAGATTTTTCTCTCTATTTCCATAAAACCATTTTACGTTCTATTTCATATTTTTAAATATTCTCGCTTATTTTATAGACAAGTAGAAGGAAAACGGATTTTCATAAAAACTAAAAAATAAATGTCTCATGTGTTTATAAAATGAGAGTGAGAGTCACGGAAACAAATAAAAAAGGACAAAAAAGAACTATTCAACAGGAGTTATATAATGGTTTGTGCTTTTATATGTTGATATTGCCTTCTCATCCTAACTGTCCTATGATTCGCCTGTTTCTCTCCCCCCGGTTCACCCATTTCTCATAAATGTTTGATATAAACTGACATGTAGGAATGGCTGCACATACAGGTGATAAAAAAAACACGATGGATGCGAAATGACTGGTTCATAAATTGTTGATGATAAGATTGAATATGACACGTAACGGAAACGGAATGATCGAAAATGCAAACAAAAAATCATAATAATAGTAATAATGAATATGATATATGGATTCGATATAAATAAAGCTATAAAGGCATAAAAACTCTAATCAGAATACATAATACCTAAATGGGTTTCATTTTTATTCATATACTTACCTATATGTATATGAGCTCATATAATATTTATATTTTAATGAATTTAGTTGTCTGATTGAACGTATAATGTGTAAGGTAGGTTCAGGGTGATGAATTTAATATGCTGAATTTTGCAGGAAAGAAATATTTCTTCTTCAATTCCTACCGACTAGGCGGTAGCTCATTCATCTTATTCAAATTATTTATTGTGGTACTGGTGCTGCCACTATGTGGTATTACAAGAACGAAAACCATTTTCCATCTCAGGCAAAAACTATTCATTCCAAGAGCTTAGCCGTAAATCCTAGCTACTGCTTTTCCCTTTACTATCCTTTTCTCTACATGTTCCATCATTCCCTCCGTCATTCTTCATCATCATCCAATTTTACCTGGATGTATAGGTTGAGATCTCGACACATTTTAAATGTTGCCAAGATAAATGAAAAATCTGTCAGCGTGAACCTGGAAAAATGTCGGGCTTACTTTTGTTCAGCTGTACTCATTTAATTTGGCTAATGAACATTTGCTGAATTAATCCCTATTGAAAATAATCAAAATAATGTGATTGCCTTATATTGAAAGTCATTAAATCTAAAGCTTCATAAAATTTATAATATAAATTGGGCGAATAATAAAAGGGTAATTTTATTTATTCTTCGTAAGCGTGAAAATTCATTTACGATAATGTTAATCGTATTTTTCATTTACCATCTGTTCTCGTATTGAAAATATTTCAACATTTTAAGTATATATTATATATTTAATATACACAGATTATATTCGGATATCTATTAGCCGTTAAAAGATAAAATATTGAACGGGCAATCGAATGGAAACGAACGTGAGCTTTTAAGCTTTGCTCTCGTAAAATTAAGGAAATGATTGGAGAGATGATTTTATGCTGATAATAGTGCTTAGAGGGATTTCTCTTATAGAAATTCTAGAGGCTTCTATTGTTTCTTTTTCCATTGATTCAATAATTTCTTATTTGAAAAAAGAAATACTAAAAACTTTAAATCTAATTGATCACCTTATTATTTTTTATAAAGTATAAATTTAAGCATTTACCTCAAACATAATGTGTAAGGGAATTTTTCAAATCTCAAATAAGGAAAATAATTATTAGTATTTAAAAATATTGTATGCCTTTGACATTGTAATTTGTAGTTATATTAACGTTAAAAATGTTTTGAACTCAAGAAATGCAATTTAAGACCTTATACGTTTAAAGTAATGACCAGTTAGACAATAACAAACAATCCTATATTAAATAAAATAGAAGATTTTTTTATTTCTTATTTTTTTTTAGAAACGAAGAACAGCAAGTAAGCCAGAGAATTTGTGAGAAATATAAAGAGTTTTTTTGTTGTTGAATCGTGTGAACGAAGAACACTTTCAGCTTGAATACAAGTGAGAAAAGGTAGAAAACATTTGGGTTGTATCAAATGTGTCTTCTTGAATTATTGTTATAATTAAAAACCAGAAAAAAATAAACTTTATGTCTCCCCAAAGAGGGTGTTTTTAATTAAAATCTCCCAAAAAAAAAAAAGAATCAATTTTTGAGATACAATTATTCATTTTGTTTAAAAAATTAACAGGTGGTTTCAGATATATAAAATAAGTTTGATACGTCATTTAATTTAATGATACGAATACAAAGATTTTTTTTTTAGTTTTACCACGTTTATTGATACAACGTGTCATTATTTATTATAGGGATTTTATATACATTCTGTTCTATCTCGTCGCTAGCCTTCTACAACTCGTCCCATTATTTTTCTTGTATTCCGATTCTCTGTTTTTCGTATAAAAGGGATGAAGAATAAAATATAATACGGTGAAACAATGTAAACTGACGCGAAACGATCGTCTCACGTGACGAATAAATGAAATGTAACAGAAACTCTCACTCGGTGTGAAGTCTTTTCTGTTTGCCTCTGACTATGGGGGAGTTTTTTTGCACTGAGCTTATGTATACATGCAGATATATACCATATATAATGAGGTGAAGGTGTTAGTGGGTGGACGTGTGTTTATCTATGGTAATAAGAGTGAATTGCCAAATGAAGGTAATCAAATAAGACTAAAAAAGAAATATGGTGTTACGTACATAGTTGACATTTATGCAAATCATGAGCCTCCCTCATTTGGTTTGAGTCGTAATTCTTTATCTTTTATCTCTTTCCCTTTCACTCCAATCAAAGATAAATTCATTTTTATGTAAAAGCTAAGAACATCTTGAAAGTAACAAATAAAGTCTTTTTTAGAACTTTATCATTCCACAGCCTCTAAAACACTATTAGCACTAATGCGAGAAGGAATGTTATTCTATTTATTATATAGGATTTATATAGAAAGAATTTATATAGGATGAGAATGGTTGGTGTTTGTGTCTCCGGAACAATAATAGCGTTTTCTTTTCTCTTTTCAGTGGCTTTAAAATCGTCTGTTTCTTTAGCATAAATCAACCGAAGACTCGATGAGAATTATTTCGCATTAGAGATAAATCTCAAAATAACATATAAATAAAAACTTCTTAATCAAATGTTAACAAAATAAGATAATTGAGTTGAAGGATATAATAAATGAGAAAATGTGAATAAAAAAAATTATTATCAGTTTATACGTATGCCTTGAGGACAACATTTCTTCTATACACACACATATTAAAAATCAAATTAAAATATTTCCTCGAGTAATATCTGTTTTATATCAAATATTTCTTCTGGGTACATTTAAATGATTCTACCCTCATAGATTTTCTTTGAATATCCGAGAAAATTTGCCAAGAAAATTTCCCTAGATTTTTTATCATTTCTTTTTTGTTTTATCCACCACTTGGGAATACATGAGGAATATCTGTCTCGTATTTTTAAATTTGTTACCACATTAAGACCATTTTATTCCTCTCTTTGAAAAAAAATATTGAGTTTCCTTGTTTCCTTCAGAATTTATATATTTCCTCTGGTACGACAATAATTAGATATAATTGGTACTTGACGATACTCAATTTGAGGTTTGGCCGGGAAGATAAATTTGAGAGGCAAAACTTTCTGCGGAAACATTTCGAATTTATAACAAACAATTTATTAACAGCAAGTTGAAAATTCGAGTTTATAACAATATCGTATTTCTTTTAATAAAGCCAAATGTGTTATTATACCTAAATAAATAACTTAATAGCATTTACATGGCATGTAGGTTATTGCGTAACTTTAACGTAGGTAGTCCGAAAGATCGAAGGATATTTTACAGCAAGTTAAATTATCCATTCCGTTTCAATCGGTTTGCGGTCTTTTTTTATTCTCCAATATTCAAATAGCAATAATAATTTTGCAGATTTTGTATTAGTATGTGTTGAATGTATTTTCTAACAAAAGCGTATATATGAATGAATCTAACTCGGTTCGAATGGCAACTCGATAACAAAACCCCAAGGAAAGAAAGAGAGAATGAGCTTAAGGTTGAAAATATGAAGATGAAAAGCAAGAATTTGCAGTGGAAGGGAAAGATGTAAGCTTTAGAAATTTATCTTTTGAAATATTTCATGCGTCTGGTCGGCGTTTGAAAATTATTTTGTTCGATGCTCTTTAGGAGTAAATAATTCAATTTATTTTTAGGATCAACCATTTGTGAATACGAAAAACCAAATATGACAGAGAAGATTTTAGATTTTGACACGAATTGGAGACGAATAATGTTCGTTTTTAAGTTAAGCTCATAAAAAAGTGAATAATTTATGTAATTCTTCAAGTAAATACGGAGGTAAAGTATAAAGACAAACCAAAACGAAAGAATTTAACAACCATTTTCAAGCCCAATTTAATGGTATTACCATCAGCCAATTCATAATGTTATATTACACGAAACACTAACGTTTTGACAGTTTTATGCTTTAAAGGTCGATATAACATTACATATATAAATTGCCACCTTCTTCTCGCACTTCATCTTATTTCTTATACTTAAACCATTACCAATTTAAACCATTACACAGTATTAATAATTTAGAATTATTATGGCTTAAAAGATTTGTCTATAACAGTTTGCAAGTTAATCTTAAAACATTTGTATATAACACCGGTTCTAAAAAAAACCGGGATGAAAAGATTTTAGATGGGATGATTTATAAATTTTTTGCTCTACCCGTAAATTTATTGTCATGTTGGCGTCTGATAAAGAGATTATCGATGAAAAGCCTATGTGATCACTTAATCCTAGTCATATATTCTGAGACTAGATCAAGAATCGAAAGGCAAATAATTGATATTTATATTCTCCGTTTCATTTTTTACTATTAACAAAAGTGATTTTTAAAAATTTTTCCTTAATGTCATAAATTCATTCTCTACCCCAACATTTAAAGCATTAATTTTACAGACCCCCGTTAACTCTATCCTGTTTGCCAGCCTTAAATTTAAATATGTCCTCCGCAAAATATGTTTCGGATATTTAATTAATTCAAAGAGGCATTTCATTTAACATTGTTTTACGATGCTTTTGCTACATAGAGTAATAGTTTTCGAATTGGATATCAAAGAAGAGGGGTTTGAAATAGGACGAATGGGTGGCTGAAAAGCCATTTAGCTCCGATTGGTTCATACTGAGTATGAGTTTGGATAATCATTTTGTCTGCTATTAGATTTGTATTAATGCAATAGGTACTCGAATAACCACCTTTCACCCTGTCCCGTTGATGTCGCGCTTTGAAATTGTACGACTGCGATTAACACGAATGCATTCTCATCCCTTTTCCCAAAAACTATAACAAGTGAACTGCTAAATGCATTTAATATGCACCGGTCAAATTAATCGGTGTCAACTAACTTTAATTTATATGTCACAGGAACTTTCGATGCAATTTAGAACGATTTACTTTGGATGTTTATATTTAATTCAAATAATATTGGAATAACACAATTACGGTTTATTATCATTGGAAAATAGTTGCAATTTTTGGTTTGGCGCTGTAGAAGAGGTCGTTTTTTGTTTTATAAAATCAAGGGAAATAAATGAGATGTGTTGTTGCAAAAACAGAGCAAAAAACGAAATAATAATAGCTTGCAATATCGATGGGGTTTTTATTGTTTTTATTGAAAAACAGGTCACATAAAGCGATGCCGACATTTCGGTTTATATCACCTGGTGTAACAACAATCTTGCTGATGGTAATCTACGATCGTGTCGGGACTCGCGTTCTCTATCACCTCACCCTGTAGGGAATTGTTCACCCATTGCCATGTGACGTCGTCTCCTTTTCTACCACACAACCGCAAACCTACCTCTTCCACGAAAATTTTTATTGTAATGGACCATTCATTTATTTTCCATAAATGACAAAGATTTAGATTTTTCACCGAAAAAAATCTCTACATTATTTGTTCCAAATAAAATTTATCATCAAAAACCTCCAATAAGACATGGCAATTTTATTTTATATAAAATTGAAACAGATTTATACGAAAATAACTTTTCACTACACGAGAAGATTTTACAAAATGGAAACTATAAGTCTAGTGACTTGTTATTTGGAAGTTTTTTTTAAACGTTTTCTGCTTAATTTAGGCAGAGCGAGTAAATTTAACATCTACTTTCAAAATTAATTATCCAAGTTGAATTAATAAATAAATAATTAAGGCAACAGAAAATCTATTAATGTAAAATACGGGAACACTTAAAGCTGTCTCGCTTCATATAATACGAAAACACGAAAGGAAGATACTCGGTTCTGGGGCGCACAATTTTCACGAATAGAAATTATTATAAACATTATCATATGGAAACTCATGAAAGAAAATCTAAGAAAACACGAGTAAATAATCACGCCATGAATTTTGAAACGTTTAAATTCAAAAGGCGAAGCTTTTCATTTTCTCTTTCGTGAATGTGTGCTAAAATGATGGGCAGATAACGGGAGACTGACTGCACTGGTGATTAGTTTAAAACGGATTACGGTTTGGAAAAACTGTTTTAATATGTAAAGCACGTATATGTGAAAGCTTGCTATCAGATATGTGTGGATTTATCACCATTTGGTTTATAAGGTTACTTTACCTTTATAATTATGATGGAGGGATTTTTAGACACTCTTTTGTAAAATCTTTAGATTCAAAAAATGCTGCTAATTAAAAACAAAGAAAAAATTAAAACGAGAGCCGCTCTTTCTTCTACTTGAACTTTTTTTCAGAGCTCACTTGTTCATAAACGGCTTGTATGTAACTTATGAACTGCACCATCATCATCGTCATCAGCCACCCTTATCCGCATTGCCAACCGCCCCCACGTTAATTTTATCCGCGTTCAAAGCTAGCACCCGCCCCACTCACAACCCCGTAACAGTAGATAGTGTCATGTTTTTATTAGACACATCATTCAAGTGTAGTTTGTCTGCAAGCTCATCTACCGCAATCCTTCACCATCCAACGTTTAACACTCCCTTCTCCGGGCCCCTAATTCTGACACGTACAAAACAAAGCTTTTTAGAAAAGCGTACGTCTATGTTAAGCGTATGTATAAAACTCTATCCACCTTATTCATTATAAACATAATTATTATTTTACGTGAAATAGATGTAGCATTTTTAATTTTAATATTCATTTTCAGAAAATGTAAAAATATATTATTCGAGAAGCAACTTTACTATTATTCATAGTTTACATACCTTACCAAAATGAAGATTCAGAACCATTTTCACAAAACAATTACGCAGTTGAAATGAATGAAGCTAAAAGTGAAATTAGTTTTTATTATTTTATCTCTACTATATACATTCGGAAATAGCCTCAATTAATAAGTTAGGGAGCGTTCATTAATTATGTGACACGTTTTTGGCGATTTTCAGACCCTCTTTCTCCTGGTGAAATGTCGTGAGATTTGGCTCAATTCATCTTCCCCTCAATCTCCGGCAAAATATTTTTGTGTAATATTTAGCCATATCTTAGTTAAAGAAATTTGTTATACCTACTAATTTTACTCAATTTTCCCGTTTCAGTTTCTTACTGGGAAAAAAATTCCTAATATTCGCTGAGACAACCCCCCTCTTCAAAATAAGATGAGAAGAGATTCACCTCGATCTTGACCTTCTCTAAATAACTCACGTAAATAATAGACACCCCCTAAATATGAGATGGTTGTTATTCCTTAGCGAAAATTGAAAATTAACATAACGAATTATTTTTAATAAATCAAAATGTTATTGTTAGTAAAACGAAGAACTAGATTTCAAAAGAACTGAAAAAAATAAAATAAGGAAATAAGATCTATAGAAATGCATTAGGATTTATGAGTTTTATTTTTCAGCAACAGAAATTAATTGGTTTTTTAAATAAACATTTTTTTCTTCAACACTGCTTCCTACAATAAAGTTTTTTAAAAAGCAAGTAACGTTTCACAACATTTTCCTTAGAATATTGATTGGAAAGAAATCTTTTATACATAGATACATACCAAACCTCTCATTTTTGTTGTTGTAAGCATTTACCACTTAGGCTGTTTTTATTATGATTTTAGAAAACTTACTGATTCTTCAATAATATTCCGGCAAAACTCTACGAAATAAATTGTAAATTCAAAATTTTGCATTAAATGTTCTAAAAAATGAATAAGAAGTATACAATCTTCAATGATTCGTATATTAATCTTCTTTAAATAGTGTGTTGAAGCACTAAGTACTAGTACTACTTCTTTTTGTATTTGTTTATTATCTGCTACTTAGAGCAACGTTAAAGTCAATGTTACATTATAGCAGAAAATCATCGATAAACTTTACCTGCAATTACTTTATATCGGTATATATCGGTGTCTATGGACAAAAAATGACAAAAAACAATTAATCATTTGATTGCAAACAGTGGCAGATTTAGTACCAGGTTGAGTAAGCTGGAGCCTAAGGCGACAGATCTTAGAGAGGGCTTTAGGATCAACATTTCAAATACAAATTAAAAAATTACAATTTCATTGGAAAAAGGACAAAAACTATAACTAATATGATTATAAACTAGTTACTAGACTACTAGAGTAGTGTTCTTCAACCTTTTTACATATGCAGACCGGAGAAAATTGGATACACATTTCATGGACCGGCTGCGAAACTTGCTCTTTGGAATAGTCACTTACAAGAGGAAGATGTTGAAATGTTTCCTCTTTTGGATGAGTTTTTAATTGTTACTGATGTCAACAAGAGAGTCCTATTCAACATAATAAGGTAACATTTAAGAGCATTAGCTAAAAATGTTAGTAACTATTTCCCTGAAAATGAAGTTGCTTGCAAAGGATCCTCTGGATTAATAATGAATTCTTGGAAGATGTAAAGCCGTGTACTGTTGATCTTCATGAAAAAAAAAGCTGATTGAGTTGTTGTCAAATATCACTTTAGTGTCTAGACATAAAATGCATTCATTGCCTCATTTTTGAATATCGCTTACAAATGAATATCCAACTCTGAGTTATAAAGCTATAAAATTATTAGTGATTTTTTCAACTTCATATTTGTGTGAAAAGATTTTTTTAGCCATGTCTGTTATTAAAACCAAACAGAGAAACCGAATAGATGTTAATGCAGCGCATAATTTAAACTGGTAATTATATATTACTTATGTTGATAATGGCTTAAACATAAGTAAGTTATTCCTCAAATAAAAAAATATACATCAAGCTCATGAACAGTAATGGTCATTCACACGATTCGACCGAAAATTTTCGGGGACCGGCAGAAAAATTCTACGGCCCGGTACCGGGCCGCGGACCAGCGGTTGAAGAACTAGGTACTAGAGTATTGAATTATCGTGAAAGGTCGGTAGAGGCGGCAAAACTTAGATAGGCTACTGGCAGCAAATATCCGCTACTGATGGCAAATATCTATTTTGAACAAGTTAAAAATATCTATAAGTTATTTTTTTTTAGTATCTATCTACTTAATTGTTTATGATTTATGGGAGATTTACTGCATTGTATTTTTGTCTTTAAGATAACACACACAGTTTTGGTACGCATACATTTTAGAATCAAAATCAGTCACAAGATAAAGTGAAAAAAGTTTAACATTAACAGGTTTTTAGCCGTCTTCAAATCCTTCTTGCAAGATAAAAACCAAAACAATGTTATGTAGAAGAATGAAGAAATTTCTACACCGCAAAATTACTTCATCTGAAATTCATTCTGTATTAGATATTGTCGGAGGTTCGCAAATATTTAATAAGCCACTCTTCATTTGACAGTTCTGGCATTAGACAGTTACCTATGCTTTAGGTTCAAGCTTCTAGTAGGTAAATGTTCTGCTACCAATATTCATTTAATGAAAATGCATTATTAATGAATTTTTTTCCAATTTCTTAGTAAGAAAACTTACTCTCATAAGATAAATTTATTATTTCCACGTAAAAATATATTTACTATTTTTATACTCATGGAAGTTTATAATTTCAACATCTTTCTTAGAAAATGATACATCAACATCTTTTTAGATTTATTTCTAGTTATACAGTTATAGTGTCACAAAGCACAACTCTTTCTAAGAAAAAGCCATTAAATTTATTCCTTACTTTAAAGTTTTAAGTCTACAATTAGCTTGTAAAAACAAATATTCTGCTATAACAATGGACACGCTGGAGCTGACCGAAGTCTGTTTTGTTTCAGTTTTGAATACAAACTACTGACTGCTTTTTTCATACATAGATACAAAAAAAGCAAACCAACAATGGGTTGTCGAACAAAATATCTTTTATGTTTAAAAATTTCATATTTTATTAGTTACAAAAATGTAATATATAAACGTGAATTTAAGCTTTACATCATGATTATAAATTTTTCATCTCACTGAAAAATGTTGAAATTTATTTTTTTAACTACCTACGTATAATATTTTTGATATAATATTATGGTATTGAACTAATAATTCTAATGATAGTTAGGTATGTCAAAGTTTAAAGTCGTTTATTTTATTCAACACAAAATCACTTATCAGTAACTACCTAGCCATAGTCCCCATAGTAAGCACCTATTACACAGGTCTACAATGATTTTGGTGGCACTAAAAGTAAAACTGATTTCAAGTACATTCGGTACCCTGATAAAAACTTGATAATTAATTTTGTAATGCTACGTGTAGTTTTTGAGATTTCGCAAGGGTAATAAATTAGATCATTTAATTCAAAATATTTAATTACATATTATTTTACAGATTAGAAGCTTTTTCTTTTAGATTTTCTCCGATGGATTTTTTCAGGACAATTCCTTGTAACACTCCAACAGTAATCTGTAATCAACAGCCATCATATGTTCATCCCAGCGACCTTGGTATCTATATTCCATCACCTTTAAATCTTGATGAAAACTTTCTCCTTGTTCTTCACTATACTAAGATTATCAGGAAACTTATCCAAATGATTGTCCAGATAGTGTACTTTTATGCTCATATTACACCCAAGATTTTTAAAGCTAATTAAGAGGTTTTGAACTATCTCTTTGTAATTTTCGATCTTTTGATTTCCTAAACAATTTTTAACAACAGCAACAAAAGATCTCCAAGCTACTGCTTCTAAATTATTCATTGAATGTATAAAAGCGTTGTTTTTCATTAAAAGTCTTATCTGTGAATTATCAAAAATACAGGCTTTTAGTTTTTTACTACTTATACCAGGAAACTTTTGTGAAAGATACACAAAACATGGACCAGTTTTGTCTAATGCCTTAACATATTGCTTCATAAGCCCCGATTTTATGTATGTCTTCTTTACTGAATCTGTTATAGGTTTTCTGAACTTTTTTACTACATATTCACCACAAATATAACAAAATGTATTTGGATTATTAACACAACACCTTATAGAACACCTTCGACTGCATATCGATATTGAAGGGGACCGTATGAGAAACAACAGTCGACGTTTGCCGTAGAACTCTAGAACTCTTTATTTCTGATTTGTCTTTTGTTGAACAATATGGTGACACGCTTAAGTCCCTTAAGCCGGATGGTTTCTGGGTTCTGGGACCAATGACAGCCCCGGGATACTTCATTTGGTTGGAAATTTTCCTCCGATGATGATGTGTAGCGATGACACTACAATATTAGTAGTTTTAAAGAAAAGAAATTGATTGATTATAATGAGATTAAGTATGATAAAATACGTTAGTTTGGTTATTATCGATCGATATCAGACAATAACAAATCGATACAAATCTGTACGTAACTTCAAGATTTTGACAGCTTCGCACGACATCTTGTGGGCTAATTAACCAAATTATAACCGAGAATTAGCGGCACCAAACAAAAAATTTTTTTTTGAAGGCCTGTGTTATTATTCTTAATCTTAACTGAAAATTGTAGCTCTTAAAAATCAATTTTTAATATAGATATAAAAACGTTTTTTTGATATCTATCTGGTTCTTACATCATAAAATAAACATTAATATTATTTGTTCTATTGTGCAAAGAATAAACATGTTGGCATTTACCTAAGCATATACCGTACCAACTAATTACTCGAATTAATATTGAATCTGTTATACCTATGTTATAATGTATTATTAGTACAATAATCGATTGATAATAGATCAATCTTAATATTCATGTTAAAACATTAAAGAAGACAATTTTCTGTTTGGTTGCCTTTTATTTAAATTTCACGTCAAACTTAAATAGAATTTCTCGAATAAGTAAGCTTTATTCTCGTTTATAGAAAATAGAATATTTGAACAATAGCGTGAATGTGTGTACGGATTTACTTTGTATGTGGAACATTGGGAATTCACTCGTTGTTTGTCTATTCAGAAATTTGAGTTAGAAATGGAGAAGTGGAAAACTGGACGTTCGTTGTTTCGTCTTTGTACATTGGTACATGATATTTTGTGTCTCTCCATTTTCGAATATCATGGAAATAGTTTTGGGTTTTGAGCGAACCACTTGTGTGTTTCTAAGCCCAAAGGAGTGAATAATCCGAATACGTAAAACGCTTCAAATGCATTCACAAAGAGATTTTAGATTTAGGCGCACACATATATAGATTTTATGAATAATTTTCAAATGGCTTTGTTGTTATATGTCGAGCGATATCTTAGGCAATATACAATGGGAACGAGCTTTTCTTGAAATTTACAAAATATTCGAGAGTAAGAAATGCAGATTTTAAATTATTTGGTGAAAAATTGATCAAGACATGCATACAATGCATGCTTTATTCAGTGTTAGGTCTTTCTTTATGGGAGACAATGAATATAATTTCTCATATCATAAAGCTGAAGCGTGATACGTTTACATTACCGTTTGAGCTTTATATATAGACACAAACTTTGTAATTGAAAAGTTTCCGTCTCAGTAAAAGTTTGTTTCACCAGTATCACAGTACCAAGCATGTTAATGCTCACAAATATTTTATTAACCAATTTTTAATTTTTATGTAAAAAAGTTAAAATATGATGAAACGAATACAATTTTTAGTTAATGAAGAAATTTCACGTTATAAGGATAAACTTAAAGTTATTTATTAAAGAACTCATACGTATGTGGTAGCTGTTACTTTTTTAATTAAATTTATTAACTATTTTTCTATATATTTCTTTGACATTTATTTGAAATCTATCAATTTCATGGACATTAATTAGTAATATTGTCGTATATTTGCATTATTAGTAAAACATTAAGATTGTGAGTAAAGGAAAAACATTTTTTCCTCAAGTATTAGCTTAACAGCTAGTAGGGACTTTCAGTTAGATTATAATATTTCCTAAAGCCGTCCATAACTCTTTAAACAAGAAAAAGTCTTATAACAGCTTGTATTGCTTTTTAACGAAATGCATTTAGAGATTAAAGTTAACTTTTTCAAATTAGAGGTTTGTCACCAATATTTTTAATGGCCACGCTTTTATTCTGTTACTAAGGTTGACGGTGGTTAAAATCTTTCGAATAAATTTTTAAGTTAATAATTTTTAAGACTACAGATTCGTTTCTTTAACATTAACGCGGCGATAAAAGAACTACATGTGTCTTACTTAGTGACGTTTATTGACCTTTATATTAGTTTTGAGCGTTTTTAAACTATATTTGGCGATACCGGCTCGAGATCAAATACTGTTAAGTACGAGTTCGTATTATAATCACGAGGTCATCTGGTTTATCCACTGGTTTGTTCAAAAAACGTCATAGGCTATGTCGAACGTCATTTTTCCGTGCATGTAGGAAAATGTAAACTTTGTCTGTTAAATCATAAATGGAACCAACCTTATGATAGAGGTACATATGGCTCATACAGGTACAAATCGTAATAAGAGCTAAGTAAAGGGACTACTTCTGCTAGGCAGAATGCTAGATCTGGAATAAATAGGAATTTTTGTCTAACGAGCTTTCTACTCTAAATGCGACATTTTACTAATAAAATTGGACACTTTTTAAATCAAACTGAACATTTTACAAATTAAATTGAACATTGAATTGATTTTTGAATATTTGTAATGTTTGTCACTATTTTTACTTTACGTCCAGTAAATTTAAGTAGCTTTTAGTAGTGTTTTTTAAAATTATTTTGCAATTTTTATATTTAAATGCGGTTGCGGATTAATTAATTCTGGATAACCCCAACATTCAATATATTCAAGAAGTTTGCAAGTTTATTGAACAAACAGGCTATATGAGTAAGTACACTAATTTTCTTATCACCATATTCACCAATAATGAATTCTATCGAAGAAATATTTTCAAAAATTAAATTATCTGCTAGGAATTTGTTGGTAGATCTAACAAATTATTCAAATTTGAAAGATGTAATAAATAAGTCTACTGCTACCATCACTCTTACTTATTGTTATACTAATTTTTACTAATAGTATGTAGGTGAAGCAGTTGCCACAAAAAGATATTTATAAATTAAATTGATGTACATGTTTATATCTTTGTTATGATTTTCATAAATAATTTGAAATTACTACTTATGTATAATAAACACCTAATGAGTGAAGCGTTCAATTTGATTTGTAAGATGTCCAAACTGATTTGAAAAGTATCCAATTTGAAGTGTAAAATATGTTTGATTAGACCTATATGAGAAATACAATAAGCCTATAAGGCAATGCGGGGGTACGAACCCTAATCTGTATTTTTTTGTTAACACAAAATATAGATTTTGACATACTACCTATGATGTGATAGTTTTTAAATTTAACAAAACTTTCAGAAAAACAGCAGAAGATAAGCCAATAAATACTTTATCAACTTAAAGAAAGTAAAATTATCGAAGAATAAAATTAAATCATTATAGATAGAGGACTTTTTGTGAATATTTTTTTCGTTCTCAAATAAATGTTTTAAGAATAAAAAGATTTGAACTGCTTTAAATAAATACAATGTTGAAGGACTAGAGTTAACATTAATAAAATAAGAAAGAGATTTTTCGAAATTTAAGGCGATAATGGTACTTTCATATAGCCTAAAGATCAGGTGTAGTAAAGGTGATAAGAATGTAGAAAAGAAAATTTTAGTACCTACTTGAAATTAGCGCGTTCATAAAATTGCCTTTCAGCTGTATATATAAGTACGCGTTATTGTACATATTAATGTAGAGGTGCTTTTATCCAAGTTTTTAGAAAAGAAGATGCATTACGTCTCAATTTTTTTCTATAATATTTTAAACGTCCATTTTCACGAAGTTGTAATAACAATAATTCAAAAACAAGGATAATATTGGTTAATGAAGGAATCTTGGACAAAAGCCCATTGTAATCCAGCGTACCGCAAAGTTTCGTCGAAGAGATTGTCGGACGAATTGAGAGAATGTGAACGAGTCCCAACTCTTGGCATCCTTAAGAGCGAATATGTGTGTGTGAGCAGTGCCGTCCCAGCACCATAATGGCCACAACTTTGAAGCAATTAAGAACATTAGTGCGATGGAACACACATTTTATAATGTGCATGTATGGCCCACATTACACGACTTAGACGTAAACTTGACTTGGCCTCATCCCCAAAGTATGCTTTCCATTCGGCTCTTGTTATCCGTAACTATCAACTCCACAATCCACCCCTTTTCTCTCTTGAGGCACGGCCAACTACCAAAGTATAACATTATCATATTTGCCGAGTGAACATAAATTTTCACGCTGCAAAACTTCGCGGTCCATCGTCGCCTCCAACACACAACGATGTTTCCATTTTATACTTTATTAACGTATGTAATGGCCCGAATGAAAAATGATGATGATGACCGGTTACGAGTGTGGAGAAGCAGCGGAAAAACACGTAGTGAAAAATGCACAATTTTCTGTTTCAAATCCTACGTGAAATTTTAATAATTTCAAACTCTGATAATTATTCATCTCGTTTGACATGCGAGTTCGAAAATTAGGCCCTGTCAAATTAATTAGATACATGAATCAAAGCTAAAGCGAGATATTTAAATGAGTAACTAATATCCGACATTATGAACAGAGAAAGACGAAATTCGGAGAAGCCACAAGGCAATATGCGTTTTCCAAATGAAAATGGAACAGAATTTCATAAGTTAGTAACTCTGAATATTTTAAAACACGGGAATTTCTAATGTGAACATTTTCTCGAAAATTAGTATCCAAATTATTTGCGTAGCTGGAAAAAGGGAAATAACGGAATTCGTCATGTAGAAACTGTTTGTATCACGACCTTTTCAAACTCAATTAATTTGATCTTTCTTCATTTCCAGTTCATTTTGTTGATTGCGTCTGTAATGATATTGGAATTAAACAGTGTGAGCGGCTATTTCAAGATTTTTAACTTTTTTTGTTCGTTCTCTACGCAAAAATGTTTCATTAAAATTTCCTTTGCATAATTTAATGTTCTTGTTGATCAAGAAACGCCAAATTGGTCTCAGGTGTTGCCAGTCAAGAAACATTTTACGAAAGTTATCTACGCATAAAGTATTTGAACAATAGAACTTTAAAATATTATATTATATTGATTACTCCACTTTCAAGCTTTGTGAGCGTGATTCATAAATTTACCTTGAAAAATACTATACCTTGAGAAATTTGAAAATTTGAAAACAAATTAATTTGTACTTAGAATGGGTATTTATGCAGATAAATAAAACGTGAGTTTCAGCGTTCTTTCGCTCTCATCCCTTCCTCATACTACGTTATTAACTTGGTCGTATTACGAATCATGCCATTTCTCTCCTGATGTTTTCCTAATTTTTAATTCATTAACACATACACATTTGCAGTAAAACCGATTTAATTAAAACACAACATTATTTAATTGGTTTTATCTTTTGACTTATCTAAATTAATTTTATGCTCTAACTTTCGAAACTAATTATAATACTGCATGTGTTTGTTGCATCGTGTTATTATACCCCCTCGACCTAGCTTTCTGCAGTTCAAAGCTATTTGTGTTTCTCCAATGCAATTTTCTTTTATATTTATTGAAATTTGTTGAACTAATTGTATTTTGTGTTGTCTAAAACAACTTGAAAATATAAACTATTCTTTGTATAAATATAGAATTGGCTTTTTTGTGTTGCCATAGTTTAATTTTATTTTCTATTCAAATAGATGCTTAGTTCTCCTCTAAAATGGATTTAACCGACTTATCATATTTGATATGTTTTGTCGCCGCAACTCGTTTCGCTAATTAAATACATTCTTCACTTTAATTCAGCCACTCAACTCCCGGGTTTTATATTACAGACATATATCAGGCAAATTTCCCGCACCATTCTCTCAAGCCTCATTTTCTCTCACCGCCACTCTCTCACACGCCAGCCGTACGTAAATTAGTTTCAGGCTTACCGACTAAATTTGATATGCACAGGTATGCATGATAATGAGTATAGAAAGAGTGTAACATTCAGGGGATTGAATGAGACCGAATGAAACAGAAATGGGATGAACAAGTGTGTGTTCAGGTAGGAAAGACTTCCTGGTCTCGTCTGTTGCGCCTTTTTTACCCTCCCTTCACTTATTTTCTCTGTTTTACAGTGTATAGGTACTGTATAGATCTTTTAAACTTCCGGTTTTCTTATAAAATAACTTTACTTATTTACATATTTATTACCTTGGGATTTAGATCAAACAATATAAAATTTGATAACTAATATTAAAATTATTAATAAACAAGTTAGTTTAATGGTGGAAATCTACCTATATTTAAAGGAAGAAGTAAATTACGAGTAGTACTATACGACTAGGTACCATTCTAGGTTTGAAGTACCTACCTATACTTTACATATATGAACGAAATAATTTAATTACTTTGTACGCAGTGTTACATGCATAGGTTTGATATGATTCTTAATTGAAAATTCTAAAAATTACATTTACAAATTTTGAAAAGTGGAATTTAATTTAAACTATTTTTTTTTTGTAATAATTAACTCAATTTATACTCTTAAACTATTTATTGTAGGTAAACCTATTTTATGTTTTAATTTTCAAAACAGCCTAATTGTAAATTTATGGTAGAATATTATACATTATTAAATTGAGATTTTAAACACAACTAAGTATTGTATATTAATTGGTTGCAGAAGAGACCAGGTTTATTTTTTGAAATACAAAGATGCAACGATATAAACTGCAATTTGTGTCTATGTGAGATTGGTTTTAAAGAGCTTTCAACAGGGTAAAATACGATAATTTGTTAAAAACATCTTAATTAAGGAATTAACTACAAATATATTGAAACAATCAGGCAATTGAACGCAAAACAACAATTAACTTAAAAAATTAAAATTAAACCATCAGATATGTACCAAGACTGCTTCTTTCCTTGATATTGTTTACTCAACAAACAAGTTATTTTTAAAAATAGCAACCATTATTTAAATCCTGAATAATTTATGGAGTCTATTGAGTATATCAACGGTACACTATATAGTCCAAGCTAACAATAATAACAATGGATTTCCGGGGTTAGAGAATGGAATTACAAATACATGCTCAAGCTACGATTAAGAATGAATACCAAAATAATCAAACACATATCATTAAAACAATTAATACACCCGGATAATAGGTAGTATTTTTGTGCATGAAACACTTATAGGAAAAATTGAGTAGCAAACTATTCAATGCTTTAGTGATACTATAGTTATCCACCTTAATGACAAATGAGATCAATCTTACGAGCAAAAATTAAAAAAGAACAAGAAAGAATTGCGTAAATAAAAAATAAAAAAATTTAGACACAATTTAATGCTAAATTTTTAAAACGATAAGCATTTTCTATGGTATTACGAGTATTTATACATTTATTGTTTTTATTTATATTTATTATTCATACGTTATTATTTTACTATTTATTAAATTGTATTACGTATTTCTAAAATTTAATATTATTTTTTTACTTCAAATACAACCTTTTTCTTTTCAAAATCAACCCGTTTTATTTCAAAAGTAACCATTTTCGTTTCAAATAACCGTTATTATTTTTTCAGGACGAAACTAAATTTTGAAGGTAATACCCTCAAGTTGAGTGATATCTATTAGCAACTTAATTTCATAACTACACTCTCTTGTATTTGTCTAAATTTTTGTTACTCTATCATTTTTGGGGGAAAACTACAAAATTTATGTTTTTTAATACCATTTTTACCTCTTGAAAAATGTTAATGGATTGAAGGAGTTGAGTTCAACATGCTAATGAAGTAAATGCAACTAATTTTTAAAAACAAATTCTTAAATATGTACTGACCAAAGTAAAAATAAAAACTTTTATTAAGTTTAGCACTATAATGACTGAATATGTTATAAAATACTTTTGGTGATACTCCATATATTAGTTTCAATTTTTCTTTGAACTCTGAGGGTAATTCTTGCCAAGCCTTGTGTACGATATAAACTTATATTTAATTTCGTTATGTGAAGTTAAAAAAACTTTTCAACGTATGTAGTAGAGTAGAACAAATAAAAGAAAAAAAAATATAGAAGATTGTAAAATTGAATTTTCCATTTGTGTAAATATTCAGCGACTTACATACGATGTATGAATCATGTAACATGTTATATTGTGCGTATACTAAAAAATTAACAATTGGAGTTAGTGCCATAAAAATGAATAAAATATTGGCTTTAATCGATTAGATCTGACATAAACCGGATGATATATTTTATTAAGATATTATAACCAATGTGTTTTGAAAAATTTATTACAAAAATAAATTACTACCGCTGTTATTTAATTTAAAATTTTATGAAGCTTCAAGTGTATTTGAATTACTAAAATTTTTTTTGAATATTGTTTATAGCCACTATTAGACCATCTAGCCAAAGTAGTGCAAAATAAAAAAAATTTGTTGCCAAGTGCAGTTTCAAACAAAAAGATAAAAATGAAAATAAAATTCATATGGAAGTTAAAAATAAATAATTTATACAGTTTTGATAAAATAAAGTACTTCTTAATCAGTATTTTTAACTCTTTAATTTTGGAAATCAACAAAACTTTTAATGAAGTTATAAAATCTATTCTAGTTTGCTTATAGTTTCAACCATAGAATTATAAAGATATTGCTACGTAAATGAACTTTACAAGCGTAATTTAATTGATAAAGTAATAGGATTATCATTAAAGTAATTATTTTTTAAAAAAATTTGTTATTTTTTGCTTTAATAAGTCTGAGTCAATAAACAAATTTTTTTAGCTTCAATAATGATGTGTCGCTTCTTGTTGGCAAAAAATACCTATTATATTTTACAGTTTATAAAATGTTATGGAATTGATTATTTAATAATTTCCTTTACAAAATAATTTTGGTTTGATTAACCAACTTATAAAATTAGAAAACTCGTGAAGGCAATTTTTTTTAACAGCTCTAATATAAAAAAGGACATAAAGCTACCATGTATCTCCCTTCAAACTAAAACAGTAAAAAGCTTATAAAATATAATGGATGTTTTTCATAAAAAAAACTTTTCGTTTTTATTCGGTATACTTTATATAGGTATACCTTAAAATATATATTAATATTGTAGAAAAATAGAAACAAATCTTGTTATAATTCATTCTTTAATTAATAATAAATATATTATAAAGAAATAAACCGAAGTACACTATATACACTCGAAGACTTCAAATTAATTTTAATAAATAAGTAATATAGTTTTGTTTTTTTTTTTCTGAAAAGAGTGGTCGTGTTTATATGTATAGTACAGTGGTTCCTAACCTTTTTATCATGACAGACCCTAACAAAAAAAATCTATTAACCTATCGTGCAAATGTAACACTACAGAAAAAATCATGTAAGTATGCACGGAAGATTGTATAAATCTTCTTATAATTCATTCTTAAATTAATAACAAATATATTATTATATTATTATTATGTTATTATTCAATTATGGTAATCTGATCACACTGCCACTCAAACATACTCGTATAGTACGTATTTGACTCAGAGATGCGATATGTGCTTTCTGACGGATTTTTTCACGCTGAACACTAACGTGGTCAGTTTTCCTCCAGCATCCTCCAATTGTCAGAAAATTGCAGAATAACTTCATCACCATTTAAAAAAATTATCTTGAAAATCGAAAGATTTTGGAAAAAAACGGATCACTGATTTTTAAGGACTCAACGTCTAAAAATTTATCGGGAACAATATATCGCGTGCCTGGCTTAGAGTTTTTTTTTTCCATAGTGAATTTTTTCAGTGGTTTAAAAAAAATGAAGGTGAGGGACAATAACTGATGACGGATTTTTGCTAAGCGTGAAAAATACATTGAAAACCATGGGTGTTTTCCAATAATCGCATTTAGCATAAAATGCGGCATTATTTGTAGCAGGGAGGGCTCTAACTTCAGATGCGCATTGCACTTTAGAGCATCGGAAAAGGCGTTACTGACAATTTTAATGCACCAGTGATGCCAACAATGTGATAACAAAAAAGTGTTAAGGGTCCTAAACTGGCTAAACCTAGTGAGACGAATGCACTCTACGCACTCTACGGTAGCATTTACAAACTAATCTACGCTATTCTTATGCCAATTAAACATCAGCTTTATGCGACGTTAGGAAGCACAACTCCGCACAATGCTGCCCATATTAGATTGGAAAGCTGCCCATACATCGAATCTCTGAGTTAGATACTTTTATTTTTTGTCTGACTTTATAATTACAGGTAGTCATTCTAATAAAAATTGTTACTCATGTTAGTTTAAAAAGCAAGCATAAAAAAAAACAGGTTGGAGACCAGTAGTATTGTGTAAGTACGCTTATACAATTTGGTACATTGTCCTTGAAAAAAAACCTTTTTCTAGGAACCCTTTTGAGAGCTCTTTGAGTACCTAGAGAATTTATAAAATTTTGCTGTACTACCCGTATGAAAAGTCAAAAGATTATATAATAATATAATATGTTATACCTTCTGATAGAATGATGAAAAATATTCATTTAATGATAATTTTAATTTTTAATAGAAACAAAACTTAAAATAAAATACCTATCCTTTTATGTGATAGTTACAGTACCTACCTACATGTTTTACGTGTATCTACGTGTCAGTCATATTTGAAATTGGTTACTAAAGAATATTGACAAGCTTTTCAATAAAGCAAATAAAAACATAAATTTTCCTTCTAATAACAGATATTGGTCACATATTTTTTTAAATTTGATAAAATCATATGTTATTTGTATATTTTAAAGTTACATGAATACAAAAGAGTATTCTAATTAATTAGAAATAATACAAATGACTCATAGTCTTGTACCTATATTAAAACCTGAATCTACAATTTTATAATGGTTTTCAGACCTTAAATTATTATTAAAAATTTACGTTCTCTTTTTGTTGTGATTAGATTTCATTTAATGCTAATGTTATGTACATAAAAAATTGTGTACAATTTTTAGGTATTTCTTTACTGCGATATTTGCAGTAGGTAGTTCTAAAAAGCAATTGAAACTTGATATACTTTTAATTTAATTTAATTAAAATCTAAATGAAATCATTTTTAATACGGGTTTGTTTTTTATTTTTTATTTTCATTTAATAAAATATTAATTGTATTTATTACATAGGGCCTTTATCTATTAATGCGTTATTCATTAACCTCAAATATAGATTTTCTCGCATGGCAATGAATCGTTATTTTAACAATAGAACAAAAAAATGAGTGCTAACACGCAAATGTCTACAATTAGAAAACTTATTTTCCATTTAATTTTGATACTGAAGCGAAAATAAAGGATGAGTTGGAATATAAAAAAATAGGTATTAAAAAAAGACAAACTAAAATTTACCCCCTAGAGGGAAAATGTGTAATATTTCATAAGCTTTTCATAACAGAAAATTATTATTTTCATAAAGATATTGTGATGTTAAAAGGGTTTCGTGGAATGAGTTAACAGACAAAGAGGTTTGTTGTCTATAATTTTATATCTATTGCATTGCATGTTTAAAATATTTTGTATATTATACGTATGTTTAATATGAGGAATTTATTAACGTGAATGTTTGATAAAAGATCTGTTATAAAAGCATATTATGTTGAAATTCACTACAGATAATGTTCGATTTTTATTCGTGGCACTTTGATCTAGATTGGTGTAAATACATTAGGAAAAACGAATCAATTGGTATTCTCTAAAAAAATAATTTGGCAAATTCTTGTGTGCTTGTTAAATTCATTAGAGAAAATTCATCTTAAGGCAGCGTTTTCGGCCTATACAAAATCATCATTATTTCCCATTATAATTTACCCAACAACGAACGAACAAATGATACTAATTTTTCAGCAGGGGTAAGTAAAAAGTTTTTCTCCACCATATTCGGAACATCTTTTCGCTTTGTTCTTACGTCAAAGTCAAAAAGAGGTGGAGGAGATTGGAGCGGTAACAAATGGAACATTCCCAGTCCTACATTTTCTTCCACCGGTTCGCCTCCCGGAGCCGAAACCCGAAAAGACCACACAAAAGAGTAAAAAGAGAAGACGAGCACGTGATTGATTCGTTTACAAGAAAAGTTAATGCGACTTGATGTTGTTTTAAAATGAAATATGTATTATTTGTCAAGCAAGCTGCCCTTGGATTTTGACTTGGTGTGGTTTTGTATATGTCTGTCGTTTTGTTTTCACAACAAAAACAACAACAATGGCGATAGAAGACGATTTGTGAAAACTGTGAAACGAATTGCTCCTTTTCATTTCGCACAAATGACCGGAATTCTGTCACAGGCGATCGTGGCGTCATAAATGCCGTCGCTCAAATCTTATTATTTTGTGTTATTGTCAAGACAACATTTTTTTTTCTGTTGTATAAATGAATAAAAATACAACTTGAGGGAAAATTACGAGCTTCAGTTTCTACTCACAATCATAAAAATTGGAATATTGTTATCAATCGAATGTGTTTTGCGCCAATCATTCGAAATTATTTTAAGCTAACGATCTCTTAACAAATTCCATTTGACCCGTTTCGTCGCTTGTAATCTGAAAATTTATTGTTTTTGCGGAAGTCACTGACCCTATTTCTCTTACTCTCTTCCGGTCTTTTAACAACGCTTGTTCATTAAAGAAATCTATGCTCAGTTTTAGGCAATTTAATTATCTCTATCTGTATTCGAATTGTATTCGTTCCATACTCTTTCCATATATGCTTGTACGCTTTATATAATTGCACTTGCATGTACAACATACAATTAAAACATCCAACTCAATTTTAGAATAAATTGAAAAATAAAAAGAGGAAATAAAACGTAATATTATTGTGAAATACAAATTGATATATATTTTTTTTATTTCAGTGACGTGTGAATTAAAGAAAAAAACATCATTTAAACCGTTGAATATTGAGCGTTTGTTTTGTTCGGAAGCTTTGATGCTGAAAGCTTGCCTGTCAACGCAAGCTTTATATAAATATCTATCAGAAAGTGTAAGCTACTTTGTTGAGCTTTCAGATACAAATATATTCATATATAGTTGTGTAGAGAAAAAAATATATATAAGCTTTCGATATTACGCGACATGACGTTTTCGCAAAGCTCAACTTAACAATTTCCGCGCATTGTGTTACAACCATTACCGAAAGTAGTTTTTATATTTCAACATTTTCCTAGATTTTCTCTCGCGTTTATAGCGTTTGTTGTTTTATTAAATATTGAAAATTATTAGATAACAAGATTAAACTTTATCTACATCTTCAATATTGACCTGATGAAATTTGTGATCTGAAAATTTTAAACGTTTCAATCATTAAGTACTGTGGTAGTAATAGTTTTATAATTTGTAAATGAAACAAATTTTATGTAATTCATCTATTCTTAAACAAATGGTAGCTTAGTTAGCTTGAAACAAACAATCAAGATGAATACTCGTATATCGCCAGTATTATTATATGAGAAAATTTAACAAAGATACACCTAATAAACAAACACAGTTAAATTGGTAAATGCGAAAATCTATATGAACGTATTTTTACATCGAAATATAAAACTAAGCCATAAAAACAAAGTTTTTAAAACCCTCTCTATTTCTGTAAATTTTGAAGTTTAAGTTATTTCTCAATAGGAATGGGTGACGGAATTGATTTTTTTAAAAGTTTAATAATTATAGTATATTTTCCCTAGCTGATATTTTAAAAGAATGCATTGTCGTCGACAACGAATCTACCTGCTAAATATTAGCTCAATCCGATCACGGATTAATGGGTTAATTTGCCGTCAGATTTGCGTAGCACATGCAGGAGGCAAGTAAATATAGAGAGAGTAAAAATAAGCCCTTTATGAATGAAACAAGCTTGAAAATTATAAATGATACGAGTATAGGTGTTAGTTTTACAGTTTGAGTTTCAATAATCATTATTTAAACTAAATGAAATGGAAATCGAAACATTTCAACCATCTAATTTTGACATTGTTCTTATTGATTTTAAAGACACAAAACGTTGGAACGAATATTTTAGATAAAAGAAGTAAAAATAAATAAATTAAGTACATAAATGTAAACTTAAAAAACTGTAAAAATAGGGTTATTTGATTTGAAATGTTTTACAAGTTGAAACAATCATTCATTGTGTTTAGAAAAAAAACTTATTTTTAGAAGTTTTTTTTTTTTTTTTGAAAACAACATGAAACTTCATAAAATACCCATTGGCAAAATAAACAGTTCTCTTTTTATCAAGTTTGATCTTTTTAAATAGTATTTACATAAAAAAAAGTTTTAAGATGTTAAGAGCTATAGACGGGAAAAATATATTATAAAAGTTTATGTAAAGGTGATTGGTAGAAAAGAGCTTGAGCTTTTATGTCAACGTACTAGGAAAAGTCATCACAGAAAAAACAGATTTAAGGATAAAAAATATTATATTGCAAACACTTTTTCCTTGTAGGAGAATTTTGAACCAATAATTTTCATTTATTTTATTAATTTGGAAATTTAAAAAATTTCCTTCCTTCTGATTTTAGAAATAATTTTAAATAATAGAGGTACTTAACACACAAATGTCATTGACCGTTGATAATTTTATCTTAAGTCCTCTCATCATCAATTCATATTGCTGTATTTTTATTATTAATATAAGTAATAAATTTTTAATTTATAAAATTGAATTTGTTGAGAAAAACAAGAGGTTTTTAAATTTTAATTGTTAAGATTTTACAGAGTATCACCTTATTTCAAACCAATAAAGAGTATATATATATATATATATATATATATATATATATATATATATATTCCACGCAATTTCCTTAATTTTTAAAATTTGCTTCTACTTAATAGATTTTTGGCTCCCTAATTTTTTTTTTTTTTTTGAGTCTTCACTTATCATGTTTTATTCAATTTTTTTGTTAAATTTAAAAATTGTAGAGCCAATAAATTCTTAGTTCCTAAAAAAGCTTTTAAAACAGCTGACGAAAATTGGGCTCTTGTTAAGAACTCGTTTTTTATGATAACATTGGTGCTTAGTTTAGTTGAAGTCGGTCATAAATTAAGAATTATCTGTATTAGAAAAATGTACTTCTTCAGTTACTTTGAAATTCTTTCAAAATTTAAATACATAATCCATATCCATACAACAGTTTGTGAATAAAATAGCGTGGTCTCGCAACAGTGGTATATTAACATCTATTGGTACAAAACTTACCACGGGTTTTCGTAGTTTAAAATTCATGAAATTTTATTTACACATGTTGTTGTATAGATAAAAAAAAATGTTATTTTGTAACAAAAAACACATCTTGATTGTTTGGAATACAAACAATTCAGAAGACATTTACATTTGCATTTCACAAGAATTTTAGATACATAGTTATATACGAAGATAAGATATCTTATATTATGACTTCACACTATATGGATTATAAAATAAAATGTATTGGAAAATATAAGTTATATTTCGCTATAGGCCTCCATAATCTGAGGTTTACATATATTTTAACAAATTGAGTTACAATTGGTTGCGATCGTCGTTATTAAGTATTTCCATAAAGACCTAAACTATAAGCAAAACGTTGTTAGGGATGAGAGTTAAACTATAAACTTAAAATATCGCTAAATCAATGTATCGTCTATATCTATATAGGTATATAGTCTATATCGTGTCAAATGGGCTTTAGATGAAGTAATTTTTTTAAGAAACTTATATATGTATAACGTTTAAATATGTATATCGATGGCTTAGAGGATGATTTAAAAACTTTTCCAAAAATTTTTCAGTTTGAAGATAATTTTGGTAATTACTTAAGCGTTTAAGTAAAAAAAAATACTGAACCATTTCTCAAGGTAATTAAGGAAAAGACGAGAAGGTTGTCACTGATCCTCATTACAAGTTCACAGTAATGATATCAAGATTCCCTGCGACATTATCTAATTAAATTGTTGCATGGTTAGTTCCTTGCTTCTGGAGATCTTGATCTTGTTCACTCGTTTCTGTAACGGTGCCTCTTTCCGTGAACTAGTCTAAGAAACATATCGCATTCAAAACAAGAAACGATTCCACTTTCTGTTCTTCTCCACCCACAAACGAGTCGAGATCCTCATCGAAACCCTCGTAAACTTACAAAATAAGCAGTGGTTAATTAACATACTCTTCTTTTAAAACTCAGAATTCCAGCAAGTGTCAGAAGATTCTATGCAAAAAATTGAGTTTCTGACTTGGAAAATTGAAGAATAGATGGAATGTGGAAAATGTAAAACCGTGCATATAAGTTTTAATGTATACAACTTTAAACTATAAAGTAAGTAATTTTGAATTAAATTTACAAATTAAATTTACAAATTAAATTTATTTCAAATGATTGGAAGGAAAATAATTGGAACCTGCATTTTTTAATCCTAACAAAGAAAATTTTCTAATTCAGTTAACACTTACTTGTGATATTGATTTTGTGTATGTATTTACTGTAGGTATATTTTTATGTTATATTAAAAATTCTTGAATAACAATATTTTCCAATTACAAATATGCAGACAGAAAAATTTATTTTAAAAAAATCAGCGGAACGCTGTCTTTAAAAGAAGTCTTTGAAAGTTTTTTGTATTGAAAAAAACATTACGAGTTAAATAAAGCTTATAAATATTATTTAAATAGGAATGTAAAGTAGGTACAATCCGTCTGGTAATTTAAAAATATTTTTTCGGCCCAAAAGAACTCGGTGAGCTCTATATAGAAAAGTGAACAGGAGTATAAAAATCAAAAACAGCCAGATCACCAATAAGATCATAAAAGAACTCAAAGGAAGCATCGATTGTATCTTCTCAAAAAGTCTCAGACGAGGACTAATTAATATAAGTTAAAAAAAAAACTATAACAAAAAGCAGATTTAATTTCACCCACTAAATCGCGATGTAGCCTTGGTAGCTAGAGCGACAAAAAAATAAAAAAATCCATCTGACCTAAAATGTGATTTATTATTTTTTTTTACAATAATTACTTAATAGTTCGTAAAATTCTTAATTTGTACATCTATTACCATATTTTCTTAAGTGCAGGTTTCATAAGTGTATCTCACTTAACTTAAAATATCATTATTACTTAGCAATAATTAATTTTAGTTTTGAACTTTGTTGGTCATCATAATAGGTTTGTTTGCGGTGGTGATTCTGAACTGAATCAATCCAAGTGGATAGGATAATTACCAAACGCATACACGCTTATGAACTGATTAAGGGTTATTTTCCCGTGAACGAGTTTGAAAATGTTCGGAAGTAAAACGAGGATTAACGAGAACCCACGAAAATTGTTAATTGAATTGAACGTTGATAGACATTGATGCCTTGTTCACACGAGTCAACTTTAGTTAACCAATTTTAGTTAATCGATCAAAAGTGGAATGAAAAACCTAGTGTGATATGACTCGTTCAAACTTTTTTTGATCCACTAAAAAGTTCATTACGGTTCTCACACGAGGTTTTTCATTCAAATTTTTTTGGTCAACTAAAAACGGGCTACCAAAGTTGACTCGTGTAAACGCAGCATGATAGCGAAACTGGATTTTGAATTAGCCACAGTTTAGCAAACTGCTCATGAGGAAAAGAATAACATTTTTCATCCTAACAAAAATCTGAGGATCGCTAGAACCAATTATAAATCGGTAAAGAACGCATTTTGTGTGAACCGCGAATATCGGACCATAACTCGGCTCATAAACTTGCGTGCGCTTGGCGATGATCCTAAATCGGTCTTAAACTGATTCGTTACCGATTCAGTATCACATCCGCGAACAAACCTAATATAACGTCTTTATTATTTATTGTATTTTAGTTTCCAAAGAAGTATTTATATCTGAAATTCCAATAGAAAAGTATCGAAGATCGATATCTAAGAGTTGTTCCCTTAGTAACAAGTTAGGATTCTAAACTACTATAATACACCGAAAAGAAGTTAGCGTAGAACTTTTTACTTATTTAATATACTATATGCCAAAAAATTTGCTACAGATGTAAAGTTAACCGTTAATTATTTATTCAATTTTAAAAAACTAAAAAAAACTGAACAATTGAAATAGCTATAAAATTCACATAACTACTTATTTATTAAAGTTTTTTCGTTCAAAAAGTTGCTCCCTGAATGCTCTTTCCGGATCCACAATTGCTCCAGGTGTATGAGTAACCGTTGATTAGTTATTCAATTTTTAAAAAACAAAAAGTCACAACAATTAAATTCGGCTTAAAATCCAAGTTAATAATTCTTTGTTACAATTTTTTTGTTGTTCCTTGAATGTTATTTCCAGATCCACGATTTCTACAGGTGTAAAATTAACCGTTAATAAGTTATTCATTCTTCACTCATTTGAAGTATTGATTCCTGAATTAAAACTAGTTGTAGTCATAAGTTCTTGGTTAAAATCACAGGGTATTTATTTCCACTTCTACATCGCATTCAAAAATTTATACCTTCCCATAAAATAATTACAGATGAGAATTTAAAGCTTTACTCAAAAATAAAAAAAAAGTTTAATTTTTACAATAATAAATAATAAGCATGTAAATATGATAATTACAAATATTAATTATTATTAATAAATAAATTGAATTAAACTAATATACTTTATCTATCATTATTCTATTCCATACCGAAATTCATTGGGAATAGATTATTTACAAATTTTTTTTTGTATTAAAATTTGAGAAAATAATATAATTGCAACACCATTTTAATTGTTCAGTTTTTTAATTTTTTAAAAATTGTATAACTAATTAACGGTTAATCATACACCTAAAGCAATGGTGGATCCGGAAGAAGCATTCGACGAGCAATTTTTTGAAACAAAAAACTTGAAAAAAAATTTTCACTTAGATTTTATAGCATTTTTAATTTTTGATTTTTGTAGTTTTTTAAAAATTGAATAACCAATTAACGGTTAACTTTACACCTGGAGCAAATATAGATTCTGAAGGAGCATTTGAGGAACAATTTTTTGGCATATAGTACAATAAATAAATAAAAAGTTCTACGCTAACTTCTTTCCGGTCTATAATACATATTGGCGAATAATAACCAGCTTAGTACCAGGTTTTCCCTTTATTAAGGGTCTTGATCTGCACACTTGAATTTAGCAGACTTGTAATTTCTGTATTCTCATTTTTGTAGGTAATCTTTTTATTTAACAGACTTTTTTTATTTAATAAAAGCATTTTGTAAGATACGAAATAAAAGAACTTGGGAATGGTAAATACAAACAAACGTATAACGTCCGTAATTAAATACAAACTGAATACAATCCCATGAGATTCCACCATCTTCAAATGAAATCATACCGTGCAATTTCTTTTGTAAAGGTAAGCATATATTATACAAATCGATCTGAAATTTGTCAATTTACTTACTTATTATACATTAAAATTTAATATAATAAACATAATAACATTGAAATTCTTTGGAAATTAATAAATTTGGTTTAATAACGTGAATTACCTATAATACCTACGTAAATATATTTTAAGCAGCAAAGAAAATTGTTTTTATTTAGTTATTCTTTAAATGTCTTACATAATATATTTTTACGTTCCTATATTTTATTTTCAGTTCGACTGCGTTACATTTGAGGCTTCACTAAGGCAATTTAAAGTTTAATTCGATGTCAACAAGTTTTCTTCACGACATGCTCAACATTTTTGTGCGTAAAAGCGTACCTTCCCTCGAATGGACTGAAGACCTCTAAACCCTCGCACGTCTACTGTTAATGAGGCGAATTTTCTATAGAAATTTGTCCCTCACCAAGAAAAATGTTGAAAGTGCTTGAACGACTCTAAACATAATATATGATACTAACTTTTTCCATTATTCTTTTTAATTCAAAAAGAAATTATATTACATTTTCTTTTTAAATTTTCCACACAATTTTCTTTAGAAAAATCTCATTATTGTATTTCTTTTTGATTTAAATATTCAATTCTGAAATTAGACGGTAATAATAAAATCTCATAGAATATTCATTAAAAAGATTGGAAATGAAATAAAAAAGAGTTACAATTCGTTCCATGCAAGTATGATAAAACGTGATCACTTTTTTTCATTCCAATAAAAATAATATTTGAATATTTCTACTTGATATAACCGTTGTGAGGGAACCTTTTTTCAATATTTATTTTGCGATTCCTTTTAAACTCTGATTAGATTATTCAAAAGATTAATTTTTTGAAACGTTTTATTCGTTCAATAAATCTCAAAGCTTTTGTCTTGATGGGACGTCACGCAGATCTTAAGCTTTCGTATCACTAGCTTAATTAAACTTGTTCAATACAATCGCTATCGAACGAATGACCGAGACAAAGCGGCTTTATCCCACTTCAATTACTCATCTCGATGGAACAAATCCAATAGAAATCAGATTATTATATTTCGATTGGCAAATATTTATAAATTCAATTCAATATTTAGTTTTCCTGGTCAAAACTAATTTAATTTTAAAAATGTGCATTTTATAATTTGAAAAATCAAATATTAACAGCTGATAAATTAATTTAATTAAAGCAAACAGCAAATAAAATTGATGAGTGAACGATTAAAAGCAAAAATAATTCATATTCATTTAAATTGTTATTTCGTTATTTAATTTATGGGGTGAAATAGAGTGACATCTCGTGAAAATAAACAATGCAAGGCCTCCAACATGCTTACTACTTTCCCAATGCACCATTCATTTGTGAACCACCTCCCTCAACACGCTTTGAATTATTTTATAACGTTATATAAATATTTGAATCATATTAGTTTGACTATATTTGTATGTATGTATTTCAATGATAAAGCTGTATGCAATTAGACGATTATTAATGAGTGCATAAATCTAATTAAATAATATTGACAAAAATTTCATATCAATTTATTTTTCAAAATCAATGACAAACTACAGTTGTAAAAATGAATAATGATAACGGAAATTAAAATAATAGTCTACTTTTATCATTTATTTTTCTTTCAGGTCGTCTATTATTCACGTCTACACGTCTTAATGGTCACATTAATTAAAGAAAAGTGTCTAATTGCACGTAATGTAGACTGCACTCGTTTCTTAATTCGTATATGACGCCAGAACAAGCTTTTACTTTACATTCTTGTCTCAAGTGAATTCTCCTACATTGATCTTTTACATCTAGATCAAACGCGCCCTTTTAAAGAAATTAAACCATGAAGATGAAAGAAACGCTCATTTCACAAATACATTTTAAATATCATGTTTTAACTTTTTCACGACACAATACATGCGAAAAAAGCAATTATAGTAATTGTATAATCTACTAGACATTACATATTAAACAATTAAGTCTATTGACTGTAATACCTACAGTTAAATTAATTTAATTATTTACGTATAGAGTTTTTACAATTAAAAAGTGTATAACGATTGAAATTTGAAGATTAAAGACATTGAAGTACTTAATACATATACATATATACATTATACTATGTATATTGTTATAGTGAATATATATATATATATATATTGTTATAGTGAATTCGTAATTTTCTCTAATTGAAATATTGACAAATCTCTATTTATATAAAAGAAAAATCGAATTAACTGATAGACACGCTAGAGGCTATGTCATTAGAGATGCAAACATGAATTATTAAAGTTTGTTCTTTTTAAAATTATTAATTTTAAGCAAATTGTGGTATCCACTAAGGAAATTTCACAATGGTTGTTACTTTACCTCTATATATAAAGGAAGAAACAGATTGACTGAAGACTGACATACATAATGGAGTCTATTAGAAATTCGAAACATAACGCTTGACAATGTATGTATTACAGTTAAAGCATCAACTTAGTTGATGTATGTACCCACTAGCTAAAGTATACTTCAACTAAACTAATTAGAGAAAATTTACAAAAATAAATCTATGAATAATTCCACTAGGTATAGTATACAGCAGGGGTGGGCAAAAGCCGGCCCGCGGGCCGGATCCGGCCCTTTTGCTTATTTTATCCGGCCCGTTGAAAAATACCGCAAGCAATATTTTTTAATATCTTTTATGTGATTTTGTTGAAATCAACAGTAGTATTAGTGTGCGTAGTGATCATATAAAATATAATGAAACCAAACCTATTGCCAACAGAATCGAGTCAAATTCCCAAGTTAATAGACTTTTTAGTGCTTTTAAGTTTGCCGAAGCGCTCTCTTTAATGCAAAAAAATAATAAGTTTCTCTGTTCACAACTAAACTACAACAAAGTACATTATTTTCACTTATTGTTAGTATGAAATGGCTGAATAGCTAAGCGTTTCTAAATCCTTTTCCCTCATTAAAAACACGACGAGAATCATTGAAAAATACTGATTTTCTTAAATACAGTGCAGTAACACAAGACCTGCATTCTGAATTCCGAAGAAGATTCCAAGATTTTAAAGCTATTGAAAAACTTTTATCATTAATTAGTCAACCTTTCAATTTCGATGTGCAAGAAGCTCCTGTTGAGATTCAACTAGAACTAATTGACTTACAGGCAAATAATTTACTAAAAGAAAATTTTCAGTCAAACGAATTGAGTGCTTTCTACGGGGCTTTGAATACCGAACATTTCAAACATTTTTTGAACTATGTTCAAAAATATTTAGTTTTATTAGATAAGACAATTTAATTTTACTATTATCTATTATAAACTGTCAAATTTCTTTGTCCAAATGCTTTTTTGTCAAAAAAATTTCTTGAGCAGGGAGAAAACTCTACCAAAAACATTCGCGTACGTACGCGGTATATTCCTCCGGCCCGATAGACATTTTGAAAATTTTTTTTTGGCCCGCGTTTAAAAGTATTTGCCCACCCCTGGTATACAGTATACACCTTCTACTGTAGATTAGTTAAAGTATTTCAGTGGTTTGTTTATTATCTACTGTCTATTTATTTATTAATAAACTCAAAACGCAATACAAAACATTATTCAAGAAGAAAGAAAAAAAAACGAAATGGATGTAACTTATTTGACTGAATCAGACTGAATGTACACTTACTGACACCGCTTTACACTACTTTACACATACAAGATATTTAGTTTTCTGTAAAACTTCGCGGTGTCAGGAAGTGCACTTTCAGTATGTTAATCTAGGGTATAGAATGAAACCAAAAAAATATTGCCATAGTGTATTATATATAGAACCATTCAACTAGAACTATCACTAATATGATTTAATGGGTTTATACACTAACTAGTTAATGGATACATTGAATAGCTACAATATGCATAATGTGATATAATATAAACTTTCCCTAAAACAATAAGTTAAAGCATGCATCAACTAGCTACTGTATACACTGACTGCAATTAACGCTTTAACTGTAACAGTAACGAACAAAGCTGGAGATAACGAATGGCATGGAAAAGACTGGAACATTCGGGTTAGTTTCAATAATGAAATACCTATTTGAATTTGCTTTGTGGTATATTAACGATTTGGAAACATTCAAAAGGTTCCTCAATCACTTTCTAGAATGTTTAAGAGGATCATGATTTGCCTATATAAGGACACACAATCATTCTATTCATTCTGTGAATAGAAGTGATTCAAGTAATAATGATACGAGCGATTTGAAAAGTGATTAAAGTAAAGTAATTTTTGTGATAAATTGATCAATGAATTCAAATAAATAAGTAACGCAGTTTAGTTTATTAAACGTTTCCATCGAATAAAATAACCTTTAACTAGAAGCTCAATACAGGTTCGAGAGTATCCCGTAACAGTATGATTGCGTAGTATTTTTAAGGTTGACTTTTCGATGTTGTACGTATGTTAATCTCGAAATTTATTTTACTTTCAAAATATTTTGAATTTTTTTCGTTTTGATCCGTTTGCGTTATTTTATTAACGTTTTTTTTTTTTTTTAAAGACCATTATTGTTATCTTTTCATTTTGCAATGAAATTTTCCAGAAGTTGTACTGTTTTTTGCGGTAGAGTGATTTAAATGGTTTCTCCCATTATAGACTGAGTATTATTTTAAGATAAGATTTTATTTACTTTTTGTTAAATTTTTACGTGAACGAAGTCATAGGTAAAAATTAATAACCAAAAGAACTTAACTAGGTAAAGGTCATTAGCGTAGTTTGGTTATTTTCCTACGTCACACAGATTGCGAAAAAAAAAGAAATAAAAAGCGATATTGAATCTTTTCCAAAACTGACAAGAATAAAATGTAAACTGTTCATTTTTCTAGGATGGGTAAAGAGTTTTGTAGGTAGTGTTCAACCTTGCTACCCCCTTGTTACGTTCATATGTCAGATCATATATTTCATTCCTTATTAGCTTACTAACCAAGTTATGAAAAATCTTTTCATAGTGAAACTACAGTGAAGGGTCTGTAACAGAAATATAAGCCAAACGAATGGCGGAAATACATACGAGTAGAAGTATTCAAATACAAGACTTGCATATAGAATATAAATATTCATAAAAGCAGACTGTAAAGAGAAGTGAGTTTGAAAATTTAAAATAATGATATTAAGAACATCATGTGACACGTGTCGTCTTTACTTATGTTAGAGTAATTTAAACCATTTCAAAAATCTATACTTTCAATGTTATTTGTTTTCTTATTTTTATGCAAAAACGTTATTAACGTCGGCATGTTTCCATATTTACTGTTGAGGCAGCATTAAGCTTAAAATGAATTCTTCACGAAACCATTTATTAAACTTCCTTGTGGTATAAAAAAATCCATTTTCAGTCACAATCGTCTTGGTTTAATTTGGTTTGGTTTTGTTATTTTCAATTTAAAAGAATTTTGGAAAACGTGCGCCAAAAGACGGGAGTGGAGTTAGTTTGGCGCCCAGCACGAAAATCCAACGGTCGAGTGCATTCTTTTGGTATTTAATAATTGCTCTATTTTATTTATTAAATTATTTATTTTTTATTGTTATTTGTAGTTAAATCGTTTATTTAAATATAAATTAATTATTATTTTGTTGTTAGATTATTTAATAGTGTATTCAGTGTTATTTTATTATTAAAAATTAATGCATGGACGAATAACCGAGATTTTAATTATAATATAAAATGAACTTGATTGTAACTAAAATATGTAATAACAATAGTGACCGATTAATGAAAAACACCATTTAAAAAAAAATAAATATTCGAAATAAAAAAAAACTGCGCTACATCCTACTGAAGTCATATGAAAGCTTTTTGCACAAATGTTATTTTTAAGGCTCCCAGATGGTGAAATCTTAAAAATGTCATACTTATTTCGGAAGTTATTTTTTCAAGCCTTTAAATATTCATTACTTAGTAAAATTAAATTTACATTATTCTAAAAATGGTTATCATAAGAACTGTCAGCATTTTAAACATTAAAACTATTTAACAATAAATTAGTAATTTATTGTATTGTTAAAAGGCTTCTTATTATAGTTAGAATCAAAAGCAGTTTTAAAATCACAAGATGATTAATTAAACATTTTTATTCACATTTTTATAAAAGAGTTTATTTTTATATCCGAAAAATTAAATACAAAGTGTGTACACTGTACCTATACATGCATACAATTCTATTTTAATATTTGATGATGAAAATGATCCTTTATTTTAATAAAAGTATAATTTTTGCCTTGAAACAAAAATAACACTAAAAACTAATTTATTCACATTTGTAATAGAAATTGTTTTCCAAATGAAAATTTTGTTCAAATTTTAATTTGCATAAAATTTTATTACTTTTATTCATCATTAATAAACAATGACATATTTTATTTTCGGTACAAAAACATTTGATATTTAAATCGTAGATTTTCATTTTGTGTTTCCGTTGTAATTATTTCATAATTAATTAATTAATAATTAATTATTTTTAAATAAATTATTTTTTTCAAAACTGTCACAGCGTTTAAAAATGTGTTGAAACGTTTGTTGATTTACGGAGATAAATAAAACAATACTAGTTTCATGTAAATGAAAAATTTTACATGTTAATTTAATGATGGATATTTTGGATATGTGATAAATTTTAATATGTTCTAAATTGTTTTTAAGTGAACCAAGAACCATTTAAGTGCATTGTCTTATTTATATTTTTGATTAAGTTCATTGTTATAGTAAGAAGATTTATAACGTTTAGTAAAGTTATTTCGTATTTTATCGTTGATTTATGTTAATATAATGAAAACAGCTAATAATGACGAATGTCGCCATAAGTATAAAAGAAATGACAGTAGACTTGCTGCAATTTCAAATAACAAAAAATATCACGTGCTTTTTTATTCAAGGCACTTTCACATTCGGTGCATCTACCAGATTACGTATGGTGAAAATAACAAATCTCCATAAGCTAGTTAAAATCACGAAGTTTTTCTGCGAATATCCTATGCCCGAATTATCTCGTACATGTCCAAACGGATTCCCGTTTAGCTTTAAACCACTTAAGTAATTGCATTAATTAGTATTTTTGTAAATAGTAACTTGAGTCAAAATATTAACCATACTATTATAAAAAACGAATTATGTTGATTTCTTTTATTTATGCTACCAATATTGAAATTATATTGCGCAATTTAAGTTATGTAGGAGTTGGGCGTTGATAAATAATATACTTAATGATGAAAATGATAAAATAATATACGAACTCCCACCCTTAACCCCAGAACTCTTCTTATTCAAATAAAAGTTGTAGACATTGATGAGTCTAAGAACTGATGCTAACTTAAAGAAAATCGTTGGAGCCGTTTTCTAAAAAAATTGAAAAAGCTTAAGAACTCCTAGAATACAGTGGGGCTTCCGGTCAACTGATTTCAACCAAAAGCCTCGCGGCACAACTAGATATAATATAAGGGCAAAATTTCAAGTTTGGTGAAATACGGATAAAGCTTTCAATATGATATGGCTGTCACATACACACACACATATGTTTCTAAAAACCACTTTTTTGGACTCAGGCAACCTAAAAACTGTATTTCCGGTGCATGCTCGAATTCGAAAATTTGACTTGACCACGATACTTCCTCTACTTACTATTTAGTAGTAAAAGAAAGTAAGTCCTATACTATGTAGTACTAAATGAAAGTAAAAAACTGAGTAAATTTTGTGTTTAAATGTTGGTATCTTTTTAAATTATTGATATCTAAAAGTATTTAATACTGATCTTCATCAACATCATAAGCAACTGTATTCTAATGATTCAAGGAGGACAACAATAGCTGTCTGAATATCAGAAAAAAAGTGATCCAAACATCCCAATGAGCTATCAACTATTCTGAAAAAATTGTTACGTACTATGCCCTATAGTGTTATGGAGTTTTTTAATCCTCTCTTGATAACTCAAACATATGATAAAAACGAATTTTTTCATTAGTCCCTCCAATTTCAAATTATTGAGAATTGGTTTTTTTAAATTAATTTTTTTTTGACTATAGACATTATTTTTGAATATTACCACTTTAATTTATTTCGTAGAATATAGTAAGATTTCATCAAACACTTGAAAGATTTCAATTGAATTTGAAGAGCTATCGCTTTGATATTCATCATCAAATCATCTCTAATATCATTTGCTTCTATATAGAAAAAATATTTTTTGTTGAAATGTTTGCATATTTTCCATAAAAAACTTCATCGAGTTATTTGGAACTAGAAAAATCAAAATCAACATAATATCGTAATGCAAGTAAATATCTACTCACCAACATACTTTTTATTTCTACTTTCATCAAATATATAGCATTATTATAAATTTCAAAGTTTATTATCTCTGAAACCATATTCAGTCATTAATAATTCAGTTTTTAAAGCATTAAAAGTAAGCGCTACATTACAGAAAATGCAATATTTAAAGCAAGTAAAACTAATACTTTTTTGCTTTTCATTCAAAATTTGAATTTTATTAAAATAATATTTTATACGTTTTGTTTTTATATAAAATGAAAATCATTAAAACTGATGCATTTACTAATTTCTCATATGTAGTATGAACGCATAGAAGATGTGGTAGATAAGCTTAATATTTGTACAATGCTTAAAAGAACTTTTTATGTCGTCTAAAAATAAGTTAATAGTTTTAAATAAACTCCAGTTGGATACTTGATTAAAATATTCTTTATTTTTAATGGAAATTATCGATTGAAATCGATTATTACATGTCATATGAATTGACTTATTTGATATATGAAACGTGTTCGATTAAATTTTATCTGAGAAACCGTAAAAAACTTGAAGAAATCGAACCATTCTTGAAAAGGATGATAATGGACGAAAAAAAGTGGATCTGATATGATAATAATGCATGGAAACGATCATGGACGAAACGAGACAAAGCTCTGCAAAGCTCGGATTGACTTCTCCAAAGGTGCTATGTGTTTGATGGAATGGAAAGGCATCGTGCATCATGAAATCGCACTACCTGTATTGAGGGAAACCCTCTCGGTGAAAAATGAGAGATGTTAAAATAAACGATTTGAAAAATCGACCAAAAATAGCGAACTGAATGGGCTATGTTTTTTTTCGGTATAACATAAATAGCATTTTGAACACCTAAACAGGCTTTTTGATAAGGCCTCTAACATTAATTCATTGAAATAGATTGAGAAGTTATAATCACTAAATAGCACTAAACTGACACAGCTAGTTTTTATTTAATTTATGGTTACTTAGTTTAAGGTTGACTCCTCAGCAGCTGCCTACAAATACTCACATACACATCTTACTTTGGATATCGTTTATGTTAGTTGATACTAGATCAGAGTTCGCGCCTTCTCTCTTCTACACGTTTTCTCCTCTCTTCTCCCTCGTTGCATGTGGACTTTATAATATTTGAAGAGTATTTTATTTATTAAAGATACACCGCGATATTCCCGGTCCGAAAAAAAATAAATATTTTTATATTTTTAATAATTTTGTCATTTTCCTTCACAGTTTTCACTCACAGTGAATTTTTCTGTCGGATACTTCTATTTTTTTATTAGAACCCATGTTAAGATTTAACTTATGGGGTATGGTTTCTTTTAGTTTTATCTTAGATTAGAATTATTTTCAACCCTTAAAAATGTAGAATCATGTTTTAATGATACTATTAATTTTTAATCAAAATATGTAGGTAGATAATTAATAGATTTCGTTACAGTTGGAAAACCTTAAAATGTATTTCATCGTTTGTAGATGTAAAAAGTTTGATTATAGAAAATGAAAAATAATTTAAATATTTTAATAAATATTGAAAAGAAATTAAAAACCAATATAAACGCAATTAAACTTAGAAATTATAGAGTTACAAATAATAGACATTTTAAAAAATTGCTTGTGACCGGTACGAAATTCAAGTTACATTGAAAACAAAGTTACACAAAAATAAGAACTAGGAAATGGAATTGCGACGAGACTTGATAACAAGCGGCAAACGGACATAAAGATCTATTTGTTTATTTTTGCTTTAGAAGGCGGAACAGGAATTGAACGATAGAAACGATCTGTTTATCTGCCAGTCTATCGTTTGTTAATCGAACCTTTATTTTTTAGAAAAAAAAAGGTTCAAAGTTCAAAGGAAACGTAAACAAATTCTTACATTTCGAAAAGATTACTGAAAAAAAAGGTTAAATATTACATTCTACGTGTTACATAAACGACACAACGAGAGAAATCAAACTAATATACCTATCGTATATAAATATAGAAGTATGTATTTCTTATTTTCACGTTGTTTCATCTTCTATCTAACTATAGTATATGAGTGACGTGCAAACTGATGTGATTAAATCGTTTGGGATAACACCTGAGGGAATGTACGTGTATAAATGTCATTTGACAAGAGGAAACAACCGAGCCCTCCAGATCCAAACACGGACTACACGGGTTATAAACACATACAGCCACACAAATTTCCGCCTTTCTCAAGTGTGCAACAAAAGTATTAAGCACGGGAGAAAAGGGGAACACCAAAAAACTTGAGAAATCAAACTTGTTCTCTCAAATTTAATAATACAGTTGCGTGCGTATAGGAATTAGGATAGGGACCAACAACAAAAAATAGTAAAAATTAAATTATTTAGAGACATGGGCAACTTGTACAAAACCTCTTTTTTAATTAAATAAAAGTAAATTAAATTGTTAAATTACTCTTCACTTTTTTTTTGGTTTTGTTAATTGAGCTTTGGCTTTCTGTCTCGTCACACTATTCGACATTGCAAATACTTCTTAAATAATAATATATTTGACTGTATTTGTGCCGCGAAAACAATTAATTTTATTACACAATTCTAATTTAACATTCGCTGAGCACAATAAACTAACAATTTCACGTAATTGACAACGTTCCCATGACATTAATTGAAACGTACGACGGCTTTCTGCCTCGATTCAACGACGAAAATGTTGGGGACCGCGCCCCAATCTTCTTTGCAATATTTTTCACATAGATCAAATGTTTAACATAGAAATTTTTATTGACGGATTTTATGCTTTAGAAGATTTATATTTAAGTTAAAGCTTTAAAATTTATTGTCTACTAAAAATAATAATCATTTTGTTTAAATAATTTTACAAATAGAACAATATTAAACTCAATGCTATATAAACATTGGACAGTTAAAGAAAATACTTAAACTTAGTGAAATAACATATTTGAAGCATTTGTGAAGATAATTTTTACAAGCATTTCAAAACTTACCGCCATAATTTAAAATTTGAATCTGTTCCTTGAAAAATATGTTTAGGAAATTTTTTTTATTATAATTTATATAAAAATAAAGGTAGGCGCATAAGTAAAAAAGAACATTAATAAATCATCAAGCATATAAAACGAATATAAACGTAAACGAAACGTTATCCTTTTCGTTAACATTAAATATTATACAAAAGCAATGAAAAAAGAAAAATATAACTGAAGTAAAAATTTTCCGATATTTGGCGTACAAAAAAAATGTCATTTATTAAATGAAATATTAATCTGTTTTATGTATGCGTATTTATAAAAAACATCTTATCAATAATAAAAATTTCATTGATTATTCTTTAGTTCAAAAAGATATTGAAAATGAATTTACCTTCGAAAGAATTTTTTTTGTGAATTTCAAAATAACACATTAATAGTTAATAATTAAACTCGTAAAATAAAATATTTTTTTTATATATTACTATGTAGATATTGATATAATGAATCTATTGAAAATATATTTTAAGTATTATAATATTTAGTTTTTTGAATTAAAAAAATATATACTAATCATCTAGATTCTAGCGACAGTAAATAGTAATAACAAAAATAGTAAAAAGTAGCCCAATTTACTTATTATTTATTCGTCGACGTTTCATTTACAATTACGTTTTTTACATATATAGTTGTGTTAAAAGCTCTCTCTTAATAAGCTCTGATTAAAAAAAAAACTTTAAAATTGAAATAGAGGAATTTTTATTAATTTATTGTGTACTTAATGGCTAAAATGATAGTCATTTTTAAAATATTTATTTTGTAATCCTTTATTTTGAATTTTTGACCATGAATATAACATTAATTATTACAGAAAATATGTATGTCGTTTGTATGTAGCGTTAGTTATTCTATTAATAAGTCCATAAACCATTCAAACTTCAGTATATTTAAGGCATTAACGGTTCTTATATAGTTCAGATTTTACGTTGTAGGACACACTGTTGATATCTGCAAAAGGTACACGTTCTCATTTAACAAGTAACTCAAATTTAATACGGGTACTATAATCAAAATTGAAAAAGGCATTAATAAAACTAAATTAACGACAATGGTATAATTTAAATTCTATTCCATGTCAATTTAATGTTATTAACTGACATTTTATTAATGATTAATGCCAAATTGAATTTCAATAAAAAGATATACTAGTTGTATACACAGTTATAAAATTAGAGAGAAAAATTGACTTTGAGTTTATTTAATCAATGTTTAGTTCTATCAATTGATTTGTTATTTTGTATGTTTTTATATTGTGAACAATGCATAACGAATTGTTTTAATGATTCTTGTTACCTGTTTTGTATTGGTTTCATTGCAACTATAAATAATATATTACAAGTTAATTTACTTATACATTTTCAATTGATTTCCGCCGTCCACTTCACATAGCTATCTATATTATGTACCTACATATTATTATAAGATTTTATCCTAAAAACATATATTCATAACTGTTCTTATTTTTTCAGTTTTGTTAACAAAGTAAAACTTCTGTAGTTATTTAACGAAATATTAACAAGATTTTCTTATTTTAAAACGTTTTATAAAACACTTACAAAAGCCATTGGAAGTTATAAATAGTGTCTACATATTTTATTTCTTAGGTTCTATTGTACAGACTAATATATACTTTTTTCAGGTTTAATTGTTGTTGCCTATTGGCGTCATGACTAGATTGTCGCCTTATTCTCAGTGGTCCTTTTTTATGTTTCACGGGCCCAGGGATTTTCCTTTCTCTTACCACCGCGACCAATTTATTTATTGTGATATGACCCTCTGTTCTATCTACGGGAGCATTAGGCTTCTAAAGAAAACCAAAACATGCCTATGGGCGGCCACTACTATCTCACCAGGTGTCATGCTCATCTTTCCAAGATGATGCAGACTTCTTTTGGAAGATGCCTTACAAGTGTGTAAAATATTTTCCACCGTTTCTGCCCCTTTCAAGCAGAGACAGCTTTGCAAATTTTATAAGTATGGTACTTTAAGGTACAATGGACCGTGTAGAAGCTAGTTGGCACGTATTGGTCCTCTTCTTGGAATACTTTATAAACTTTACAGCTTTTGCTTCTGCCCTGGAGTATTTCTCTAATACAAAGCCTTGGCTTTAGTTTTTTTTAAGTTTATTTAAGGTTGCATCAACTATTGTGGTCATTAGCACCGTCGAATCCGAAAACCCAGAAAAAAATCTTGGGCTTTCATTGGTTTTCGAACCCAGGACCACTGGCGTATAAGGCAACTATCTAGTCCACCACGCGGCTTTAGTTTCTAGGCTTTAGTATTTGTACAATGTATTATGTACAATTTTGAGCAATTTATTAAAATTTTCATTTTAGTTATTGAATTTCCTGGGAATATTTAACATTATAATGTATATTTTTTGCACCATCAGAAAGTAGAGATTATAACGAACAAAAAGCTCACTGATTTTTTTAAAAAAGTAGATATTTTGACGTTAGAATTTTTGATTGAAAATTAGGATGATTTTTCAATACTAAGTCAAAATAAGGTGAAAAAATTAATATCTTAAATCAAATAATTATACTGTGTTTGGGACAAAAAAAGAGTAATTTTGCCCAAATTTCATGATAATTTTTTTTTGTAAAAGATAGAAATAAAAAACCAAAAACTTGGTTATTGGAATTTTTCACATCAATTTTGAGGTTATATGAAAAAAGTGTTACTACAAAAGTTGTAGATCTTTTTATGAACTACAACTTTGTTATTTTTTTTTTCATAGGACTTATAGTTTTGCCGGAAATCGAGATAAACCGTTTCTACCCTTAAAAACACTCCCCTTTTCCACTTCCACACCTCAGATCGACCGTAATTTATTTTCCTTTTATTTTTGTTATATTGTCTTCCTTTTCTAATAGGTTTCATCCTACTATAATTTTTTTTAGGTTCAATAATTATTGACCCTGGTCTAATAAGAGTCTTAGACATTTTACTCACATCGCAAATTATAACAGCTGCCATCAACTTTTCAATTTGTTGACGTTTTGGAACAATGAATGGCTTTAAAAGCAATTTAAAGCACATAAACTATACCTATTTACCTAATATACCTATTTACTACATACTTTATTTTAAGAATTTGTATACCATTACAGTTTTGGTTCAAGTTGTTAAAACCTAAAAGTAAATCTACAAAAAATACATTGATTGAACTGCTTTGTTAATTCCCGTAAAAACTAATTCGAGGAATGCAAAAACTAAAATATCTTTTCAGGAATGCAAGAGAAGTAGAATATAATTGGTATTAACATTTTATATTGTTATAATCCAGCTACTGTTTATCAAGAAACAAGAAAATTACAAAATAAGGCTATCGTATCAAAATGATAATATTTGAACAAGATTTATTTGCACCGAGAGATGAAAATTTTAATTTTTATCTTTGTTTTCATAAAGAAAAAAAAATATTAATGTATGAAAATCGCCATTTTAAGTTTAATGCCAACACTTTGATTCAGATAATGACGTATATGGGATAAAGTGTTATTTCTGAATATACTCGTTAGTTTTTAGAACGATATTGACATGCATATTTCATTTTCGTTAAGGCAAATTCAACAACTATAAGAACGGTGAAATAGGGTTCAACAACAAAACTGTGCTTAAAACTTAAAACTTAATGCTTCTATAGTTTTAGACATACTATATTTATATCATGAAAAGAAGAATATTAAAACTATTATATATCTATGGGTGTCAACATGTTCAAAGGATAAAATTAACCATAGTCGTTATTAAAATTATTGATTGAGATTTTTTTTTGTTTCAACTCTTTCCTATACTAGATTATTCACCGTTTGTGTTCCATTCTTTTAAGCATATCACACATAAATGCGCATCATTGTCATGTAAAAATAAAATTGATTTATTCTTTATATTTCATTTTTTTAGTAATTTGAAAAATTAAAACCCATAAATTGTCTCTTTCACGTATTCCAAACTCTTTTTTTTCAAATTTTATATTTCGCATTCATCGCTTGATTTTGTCTCGCCATTTCAGAAAAGAAAAATTTATTTTTTCCACCGATAGTCATTATAAGGGTTTTTATGAATTCACACTGAGTTATTAATGTTTTAATTAAAACTATGAAATTAAACAAACGTCATTTCTTTCCGTCAAGTTTTATTGTGTTTAAAACATCAATAATTCAAGTGTCATTTTCATTACACAAATAATAAATATAAGGAGGCACGAGGAAGTTTTCTCCAAACAATAAATAGAGGGTCAAAGATTTCGTGAAATAAATTTGAGAGAAAATCTTTATCGCAGACATCAAAATCTGCTTTATGTGTTTCATAACTAATAGAGGCTACAGGTGAAAGCTTCGTCGACCTAAATTTCTTAATAAAAATAAAGCTGCTTGGATCTGATTAGTAAGAGGAAGAGAGAACGAGATGGTAGAATTAAGCTTTACGTCACGGGAGTGGCTATCTACAGAATAACTCAATATAAAATGGTTACGGGAGAAATTTAGAGGCTCGGGATTTTCTAAATGACGAACAAACGTTGATCAAAACGGGGTGGCAGTTAGTTGATTTTGTTCAGCTTTCAACCGTTCACAGACCGATCTTTCGTATTTCGACGGATAAAACTAACTACAATAAAGGGGAAAAAATAATTTCAACTTTTATATTGAATACAAAACTTTTCTATTGACAATAAACACTTTAATTAATGAAAAGTTTGAGGAATTTTCTATTTTTACGTTGTTCGTGTTTATAGTATTGAAGAACAATATAGAAAAAAAAAGTTTTAAAAATATTTTTATTGGAGTATTTTTTATACTGTTGAGAATTAGATTCCTCATTTTAAGTAAAGAACTTTTTGTTTACTCAGTTGACACATTTAAAACCAAAGAAAAAAAAAAGAAAAAAAAAAACAGAATGATAAAATCGAAAATATTGATTACGTTTGTTTTGCTCTCTTCCTCTTTCTTTTCACTCAAGGGATTTTTTCTTTAACAGTTTCCTCGTAATGATCTCTTGAGAACAGCACTTTATACACTTGTGTTTGATGAAGTTTTTTTTTTCTCGGCTTTCATTTATATTATAGTAAGCTATTAGATATATATTATACCGTATACCTATAACATTCCAGATTTGTGAGAGTTCGTTATTTTAAACCTCCAAAGTATGTGATTCAATTTTAATTAAATTTTTACTCAACGAGTTTTCGATAATTGAACTAAGTTTAATTATTCCATAAAATATACGAATTAATTATAACGGGGATTTTTCTCTTTCAATAAGAAAATCATGTCATTCAAGAAACAGCCCAAAATTCTTTAAAGAAGGGGACAAATGATAAAAGAAATCCATTTTTTTCAACGTTAATAGGAAATTAATGATGAATTTTATATAACTTTTGGAATCAATCTCTTAATAATTATATTTAATAAATAACGAGTAAATGCGTATTGTCTTAAATATCATTTTAAGAGCTTTTTTATGGCCGGTCAAATTATTAGGTAAAAAGGATTTTAAATTTGAAACAGTAAGCCGAAAATGAAAGGGAAAATGTTCGTTAATTTAAAACTTAAAGTTTTAATGTTGAATCTTTTTGAGTTTTTATTCCTAAGAGCTTATGATAATTTAGATTAATTTAAAATTACGTCATTAAACTAATCAGAATATAAAATGAGCTCTTCTGTTGGTATAGGTACGTATAAAAACGTTCAAAATGTTTAACTTGGGATATATGTACATACCTATAGTTTCTGTTAGTAACGAATTGTGATAATTTAGTTTATAGCTCACCAGAACCAGATTGTTAGGACTTATTTTTTTATTTCAAACCTTTACTACAATTAAGTAGGTTGACGCTGCTAAAAATTTTTACATTAAAAATTTCGGTACTGCCATAGATAATGTAAACGTATTGAAACTTTAAGCTAATTCATTAATTTTACCGATTCTTCAACTTACTTATCGAGTAAAGGAAGAAATACTTAATTGTCATAGATCTAACATTAAGGTGCGATTGGTTGTAAAACGTAACTTAGGTAACTTTAAACACGTAGCCTTTTGTTGTTTCCTACATGTAAATAAAATGTTATGATTTTTGATTCATAGAGTTAACGTTTAAAAAGGATTGATAAGATGATCCTTGAACGTTGTTTAAAATTGCGGAAATTGAATCGGTGAATTTACAATTAATGAACGATATCTTTAATTTAGTTTGTTTATTTATTATTTTAATTTTAACGTAGGTATAACTTTTCTTAATTATAAATGAGAATTAAATTTTGATGTTTAAATTATAAAAGATTTTGAATGTTAACTAAGGTTTGAGACCATTGTTGAGTATCGCCTAGTTTTTAACCATTAACGATTACCAAGTCCGATCTGAGTTATCTTTAAGTTTCTGCATCTATTTAATAACTTTGAGGCGTCCCTTTTTGGACGCAATAAGTCACGTTGAATTCAATGTTTCGCTTCAGCGTGAGATTTGCCGCTTAAGTAAATTTAAGAATTTAACTCACATTTATTTACAATTTCATATCATGTTGTACATGTTTTCCTGTGGGAAAGTATTTAAGAATTTTAATTGAATGGTCAAAAGGATTTATAAAATTGTTTCGTAGATATATTTAAAGATATTATTGGTAAAGGGGAAAATATAAGGGAAATATATAACTATAGTACCTACCCGTGTGAATTCGCATACGATATATATAATTAATACTAGCGTCTTGCTATGTAAATTGCAAGGCAACGTTATCTTATTGACGAGCTACTGCTTTTGAAAAGAGATTTCAGAGTGATTTCAACAATTGAGTTTGGCCATGCCTCGTTAAAATTGTTATTTAATCAACCAAAGTACATATAGTTTTTTTTTTGTTCTCCTTGTTTATCACTTGTTCAGCGAACTTCAAAAGTCGCTCAAGTACATCTAGTGTTATAATACACTTCAAATTAAGCGATTCTCCTATTTTTTCTCTATTCAGAGTAATTATTTTGCGACTATTTTATTTAATAGGAGGTACATTGAGGTTAGTAAACGTGGTTGTAACAAGTGCTGCTCTTAATTAACTTCCAGTTGTTAGGAAAGTTCGGGTGCTTTGGTTGTAATATTTCTTTTGCTTAAATATTTTTGAATTCTTTATTTTTCGATAGTTGGTGTTGAACAGAAAGTGGTTCTCCACACAATTTACAGCAAGGCCAAAGCTCCTGCCGAAGGATATGGCCATAAGTATCTTGGTATAACCAATTCTAAGGTAAGAAAGGACGACTTCGTCCTGCTTGTTAAAACCCTCCAAAGAAATCATTGTTTTCATCATTTGTTTAATTTATCGAAGAAAGTCTCATTCATGTTTCCAGCTTTTGTGTGAAAATTTTTTTCTTTATATATTTTATTACGTCACTGTAAGTCGCTTTTTCTAATTCGATGCCGTTGTTGATGACAATCTGCTTAACTAATTTATCGACCCTCTCATTGCCTTGAATGCCCACATGGCCAGGTATCCACATGATAAAAATATTATTATCTTTAAGCTTTCAATTTTTTTTATGGACTTTTTAAAATTTAATAACAAAAAAAAATTGGGAAAATTTCCTTTATTTAATAATTATTATATTATTTATTTCTGATTTTTTATTAATTTATTTTTTGATTTTAGTCTTGTTTGTATTATTTTAGATTAAAATATTATAATATTTGTTTTTGGCATGAAAACTAAGACGTCCTACTTTTTCAGACACATAAACTCGAAAACAGTTTGTAAGAAGTTGGGAAATTAGTAAAATTAAATGCTTATGTAGATATATAATGACTACTCAGAACTTTTAAATTATGCAATTTATTTTTTCTCATATAAAAACTATTTAGTTTTTCAGTTAATGAAGCTATTTTAATTTTGCTAATGACACTAATGAAATAAATATAATAGCTGTAGAAGTTAGACAAATTTCAGATATATACAATTCGACGTTAATATCTCACCTGCAGAAGTTAAAATTTACTTAGACAACAATAAAATTATCCCCCTTTCAACATAGCCGTAGTGAAATTCATAATAATCATAATTATGTTAATGATAATTGTAATGAGACTGATAATATAAATTTTAAAAGCTCAGAATAATATATTTCACTTTTCACCACCAACAAATGTGCAAAGACGCAGAAAGACACAAGAATGGTTTTAGTTAGGTGTTTGTTTAATCCTATTTTGAAATGAAATAATAATCCCACAGTCAAGTATATAAATACCGAGTATGTGTCTGGAAAGTTGTTTCCATATCTTTTGCTTTTTTTTTTCACGCGATTATTTTTGTGGATGGTAGGTATGGTATAGAAGCGGTTGGACTTGGGTTAAACGAACGAGGCAAATATTTGCTCAAATGAATAATGTAATTTTAAAATAATATTTGCCCTGACCTGCATGTTCGTATGTGTGCTGACCATATTTCCCATTTCCATTTTCGTTGAAATAAACTCACTTTATACCTTCCAACATTTGAAATGTGGAAAACGAGTTCTATTATTGTCCGGCTGTAACAAAGGAAACCGACCACATGCAGAGAACGATTTTAAATGGAAAAGCCATCGTTTTCGATGTCTACACACTGTCATCGTTCCTACTCTGTCATTATCTTGATAATTATTATTATTATGATAATGTTTTGTTTCTTCACTTTGCAAAGAAGATGAGATTGTTCCCACACAAACCCCTCTTATACACAACGTTAGTCTCACCCCATTTCCGTTGCCTGTATTCTTCATTGAAACTTTTTGACGGAACAAAAATTTATACTTTATCAAAGAATATAGACGAATTGCGCTCTATTCATACCCATACATATTTATGTATGAAAGATAAAAACGAAAAAGAAAATAATTGTGAAACATAGCAAATGTTTGAAAAGAAAATTGTAATTTCAAACCGAAAAAAAATGAAATAGATTTTCTTCTCAATTATTCCCAATTTTGTTGTACTATGTAAAACTAGTCTCATTTGGGAATAGGTTTACTTATTTATTTATCATATTGTTGAGTTTTATTGTAATCACCATATCTTCCTACATTATACTTTCCAAGTATCGAATAGAAAACGAGCAGTAGGTTGAATTTCCTCTTAACTATTTTTTATTCTCAAAAGTTATAAAAGTAATAAAACACAATTGCAAAGTGTCTTCCCTCTCGCATCACGTCATTGAGACAAACCATTCCCATCACTAAACTTTTACGATAATTTCAACAAAGTTATACCCACTTTGCTAAATAATATTTGCTCATTATTTAACTAATGTTTTGGGAGTTGCTGGTTAAGACGAAAATAAGAAAAACGCTTTTAAACTTCACACAAAAGTTATATAGGTTTTCTACTTCAAGTTGAAACAGAAAGTAGAAAATATTTGTTCAAAATGCCCTCTTACACTTTGTTTGAACAAAAAACAAACTTGCTCATAAAAGCAGAAGTGATAGAACTTCATTTTAATAATTGCACGTCGTATAATCTATATAGTGTTTAAAGTTGAGCCATTTAATATAAATGTTATTTTTTTCTTGGAAGCCATTTAAAAAGACAACCTATAACTAAATAACGTTTTCTTTAAATTTTAAACGAAAAATCAGGCTCACTTAAAGTTTCAATCAATAACATTGATTGAAACTTGTTACTTGTTTATGAGATTTACGTTTTTGTGTTTGTTGGTTGTTTAGCTCTTAAATCGGAAATATATTATTCAGAGTTCAATTATCTAACTAACATAAGTTGTTTCCGGTTAACAAAATGTGTCCTACTTTCTTGAAATAAATTTTTTTTTTTTATTTCCTTTAGTTAAATTTCTATTATTTTATTTTAAAGTACCTATATTAATATCTAGTGTATTAACTTTAAGTGTTACAATTTAAGAAAACTACTATCATGTGGCGTAGAAAATTCAATTTTCAGCCATAGTTTCTTTGGTTGTATTCCTATTTGTATGTTTTCAATATAAGTGGATTTTTGAAAAGTATGCCCGAAAACTGGAGTGCGAACCCAGCATCGTGGCGAGAAAGATCGGATCCTTTCTCGTGTTATTAAATTACTTATATATATATATATATAGTTATTTATTAGTTGATTTAAAGTCTGGTAAAGTATCTATCAAATTTTTCTATCAAAATATAATAGGTTAATTTTTATATTTCTCTATGAAGGTAAGAAATATATTACAACTTAGCCCCAGCAACATAAATTAGATTATTATTTTAAGAAAACATTATTATTATATAGTTGAATCTGACAACTTTTTAAAAAGGTTTGAAAATTAAATTTTTGAGACCTTAAAAGTTAAACATACTTTGAAACAAAATGTTATTTTTTAGCTTTGTTCCGAAATTAAATTCTCAAGAATAATTCAACGCATTGTCTATAAATACATGCGTAATGGCTTAACTAAAATCGTTTAAAATAACTAAAATCTCCAGTCCTCATTTTCTAGAGTAATTCTATTGAACTTATCAAATTTTCACTTATCTATAAAGCATATATAGATCCTTCAAGTCGGGTCAACAGATCGCACACACACTTTATGGTCGGGTTTCTTGGCCACTGTTTCTTGAAAACTGCAAACCACCATCATTATTATTTTTCCTTGTTTTAAAATCTAAGGTTGGTATGTATAGTCATCAAGTTGTAACTTAAATTGACATGGCATGAGTTGAGTATATGCTCAATTTGTAGCCATGAAAACATAAGTGAAGGCTGGAGCTCCCTCAAGTATATGCTTGTTGGATATTTGCAGTATTATATCCAGAATTTACTTGAGGGAGCTCCAGTCTTTTAAGTTTTTATGGTCATAAGTTGAGGATATATAATTAGGTCATGGTCAGAGTGTTAATATGGCGAGCTAAACATACATATATAAAATTTTCGAGCAAAACCAGCCAAAATGAATATATAATAACATGAAATCAACGATTTGAAATGTAATTTTTGTTAACTAAAGAAAGAGTAAAATAGACTCCGTAGACATTACCCAATCGTAACTAAAATTTTTTTTTCCTCTCCACCCTCATCTACATATTTGTATCAATATTTATTTGTAGAAATAAAAAACCGTTTCCACTCATAGGAAAAGGAAAATCAAATCTTATATTTGGAATTTAGTTGGCTGAAATTCATATAAATAATTCTTATCAAAATTTTCCAATTTATTTTTTAACAAAACGATTTCGACTGGGAAAGTATTCGTACTTTAATTTAAATTTAACGAATTCGAAAATATCAAACGATATTGTAATTTATTTTTTAAACGTATGTGTATTTTGATCCATATTTATTACACATTTTTATTTTGCGAGAAAATCGAATTGTAGACAATCAAAGGCAAAAATAAATTAGGTTTTCTTTATATCTTCATGCTTTTTGTAAAATACTTTTATATAGGCATACAAGTAATATAAAGGGCCCTATTATGATGTGTTTCCATATTTTATCACTTGTAAATAATAATTTATATGGAATCTTATCTTTTGATTTGCTAAACATTTGATTCAAGATATTTTGAATTAACTAAGCTGATTATAATGTTTTTTATTAAAATAAGTTATAAAAGAAAATCAATTACATCAATTGAGTTTTGGATTATTCAAATATTCCAATTTAAATCGTGATTGGAATATTCTCGCTGACTTTATTAATGTTAGTATTATTATTACTATTATTATCTTGGCATGCATCGATTGCATTTGTGAAATAAATTAATAACGTATTTATTATTCCACAAATGAATTCAAATTTATACAATTGGTCTGTTACTAAAATGAGTGAGCGATGAATTTATGTAGACATAGGTATAAAAAGTCAGAATAAGGCTGTTTTATTGTTCGTAACGAATATTTCACTTCTCAATATTTATACGCTATTTTTTTTCCAAATGCACCGAAACATTCCAATTGGCTCGAAGGGGGAATAGAAATGATGAAAAAAGACTGATTCAAATAGTGGGAGAAAATGGGAAAAAAATGAGAGATAGTTATCGAGGATAAAATATTACAATGTTCGGCAAATAAAAAAAAATGAGGAAAACGAGAATGACTGAGATGAATAAAAGGGGATGATGGAAATGTATCTATGAGGAATGGAATAGCGGCCTTGTGGTTCATTTGTAACTTGGGGAGTGTGATTCGGTGGAGGATGGGAAAAGTGGGTGTAAAGGTCTCGATTGGCGAAAACAAATGACAGGTTATCGAACACAGCGCACCATTTCGTAAGCGCGTTCATTATTTTTATCAATGATTGTGGTGGCGACGACGTGGTTAAGGGTAGGTAAAGGCGTTGGAGGTGAAAAGCAACACGAAATGTGTCGCTCGGTTCGAAGACAGGGGGAATTGTACCAACGACTTCTTTTCTTGTGCTTTTACTTATTAAAGAAAGTAGTCAAAACGAGGGCTGTTCAAGCAGAATGTGTAAATGACTTCTATTCTACAATATTTATACAAGAAACCAATGAAGTGACGATTTAGTGAAATGAAACCATAAAAACAATTCAGATCAATTGCAAAAGTATGTAATCTGTCGACATCAAAAATCAAATCTTTATTATTATTAAATTAATACTCGAAAAGCAAAATTAATTGTTAACGATTTATACAAGATTTAATTATGTCATGAAACGTTTTTTAGTAAAATATTAAGTTTTATTTATATTATAAGATAAATTAAAATAAATAAAAAGCACCTAGCCCCCTTAGGATGCGTTCCACTAAGCGCTTGAAACGCTCAAAATATTCTTGTCAAAGCAACAGCAAAAAATACATTTCAAGTATTGTCGGTGCTTAGCAGAACGTTGCGTCGCGTCGCTTACATTAGATCTCCGTTTTATGCATCAGTAGTTCGATTACCACTGAATTCCAATTTTTTAGAACTAGTATAGATATCATACATTTTCTATATTTACACAGCTGTCATATGAACTTAGATACTAAAGCTATCACCTCATTTCTAAATACAAAATTATACTTAATCAATTATATATGGTTTAATAAACTAAATTGTATTTTCTATTAATGAAATTAATAGTTAAAAGTAACCCAATCATTGAAAAGCATTTAAACAAATACAGTTACATTTTTTAATATCCTCAGGCTAACTTTGATAGTTTCCATGATTAAAACGTTGTTTGGTTCATTTATTTGCTCACTTCTTTTCAAATTAATTAAATGTGAATATTTTTATTTAAACGATTACTTTGGGAAAATTTATTTGATTATGGAATTATTTTGTGATTTTTGTTTTTTTTTTTTTAATTTTTTCAGGCGTATGCACATATCGCAATTACAATGTTTTGAACAATAAATAACGACAGAATTAAACATTCAGTCATATAGCAAGTCTATTGCTTAAGCTTTATTTTTCGATAAGTTATTCAAATTATATAATATTACAAGTACATATATATAGTTTTAGAATTAAAAAAAAAACAATTCCATATTCAGAAATAGTGAAAATATTCATCCCTAATTTTATATATTAGTTTAAATTGATTTTGCTGTTAGATTGTTTCGATAAAAATTTGTACTAACGGATTATTTTAATGTAAAAGTTTACTCTAAAAATTTCATATTTGTAGCTTAATACTATTTCAGTATATTGGAATACGTTTTTAATAATTTTAATTCGTATATAATATTATTTTAACATAATGTCTTTATATCAAATTTATTACAATATTTGGAAAAAATAATGATAAAAATTTTTAGAGAACAGTCAACTTTAAATATATCTCTCTTAATATCTGATGAATAGGGCATTTTTCTTTATTTTAAAGAATATTAAAAAAATTATCATTAATATTTGATGATTGAACACTCAACGTATTGTAGACGTAAACTTTAATTTTTTAATTTTAGTCATTTAAAGTCACTTTAATTATTGAGGTCATTGACTGGTTGACGAATATGAAATTTCAAAAAATTTTTTTTGATTTCTATTAGAATTCGACCTTAGAATCATAAGCATATGAGGATAATCACATAGCCATCACGCCACTAAGTTATCTTGTAGAATTATTTTGGGACATCATTTTGTAGTCTCTTCGGTTAAATATAAAAAAATAAGAAAATATCTGGCATTTATTGAAGAATCATATCATGCTTGACAGTAATCTTTTTTAAAAATAAAATAAAATAGACAATGTTATAAGATCTATGCTAATAGACATTTTTATGAAAGAATCTTTTTCAGAATATTACCTTTGTAACACACCTGTCAGGTAATTAGATCCTTGAACACATACTATTTCATGATTGATATTGTACTGCAATACCAAGTCAAAGCCTGAAAAGACTGTGCAGCAAACTTAATGAAAATCTCTTGAAGACTTGCAAGCTTCTATATTTTCTCCCAAGCATTCTAGAAGTATAAAATGGTTTTATTTCCTATTAGTTTCATATTTAAATATTTAATTAATTATTTATATAAAAATATATTTTATTTAATTTAAATTTTAAATGTTATTTGAACTGTAAATAAAAAAATTTATAATTTTTCAAAAATAATTTCTATGGGGTCAATGAACTGAAATAAATTACTTTTTTAATCTGTCTATAAATAAATCAATTTTATTAATCGACTCAATTTGGCTATAAAAAATGTTTGATTTTTTTACTACTATACCGTGAATTGAAACACGAAAAAAGAAAAATGCCAATTGGACAATCTCTTACAGAAAGTTTAAGAGCTTTTTCAAACTTATGATTCGTATAGATTGGCACTCAACTTTATTAACACAGGACTACAATTATTTAGAAATAACTTTTTTTTTTTATTTGGGTGAAAATGATTGAATAAGTTTATCTAATAATGAAAAACTAATGAACAAAGTCAACGCTCTATTTATTTGATCCTATTTGTTTTAATAAACTGTTCTCATTTTGTATGTAATCAACTGATAATAACAACAACATGGCTAATGGGTTCGAATAATATGGATTTTATATACATACATACATATATATATATATATATATATATATATATGATGATGATGCGTAATTAATAGATTTCAGTTGCAATAATAGAAATACTTGATTATAATTATTAATTAAATTGGAGAAGTTTAAAAATAATTTCAATAAATAAAACCTTAAACTCATCGTATTAATATTATCTATATTACATAATGAGATTTGTGTGTTAATTAACCTATAATAAAAAGCCATAGAGTAAATGGATATTGCACTTATAATTCAATTCTTATATTAAGAAAATAAAATATTGATAACGTAGAGTTCTTAATGTCAATTAAAGATAAGTAATTTTCACCACGGGCGAGATGAAATCGTGGTATTTTCAATTATTCTTTTACATTTCGTTGCGTTTTTCACTTTTATTTTTCATCAACCAGTGCAATTATTACCATTTTGTTTCCTCGAGTTCCATTCTTTTATTTTCACTCGTATAACCATTATGTTTCTTTTTTTAAAAATATTACTTTACTTGTTGATAATGCAGTATACTACAGTTATATTACATTTTTTTTTTTAATTTCTACCCCGAAAAGAAATCAATTCAACGAAGGAAAAATAGAGCAAATAAAGTTTGATTGCGTTTTTTTCCAGTTATACAAATCCGTTTACAAATAAACGTTTTTCAATAATCTAATTTATTTAGTAAACGTCTAAAATGAACATTTCACATACAATGTTCATTATACTAGTTTTAATACTCATATACATTTGATAGTTTACACACGAAAAAAGTGGGTGCGTGTACTTATGTACGCGCGTGAGAAGTTATACTTCTTTGCCATCATTAAACATTAGTTGTTATTAATTGCATACAAATAATTAATTAAAATAAAATTTAGAGAATAATATTTTACTTTATATCAATAAATAATACATACGGATAGTTAACCTCAATTGTATTTGAGCACTTGGAGAGGTAAAAAATATTACTCAAAATATTCAATTTAAATCATTGCTGAATATAATTTATTCGTGGAGCGGACACTTTTACGAGAGGTGCGGTTCTTTTGAATTTTAATAAGACGCATTGAACACATATGACGGGGAAATGTCCAAAATGCATTTAAGCTTTACAGACTTGCGCTGTGATGATAAAATAGATCGATAGAGACTAACGCCTCTAAGAACAACGCGCCGTACTAATAGCCTAAAAGTAATCTGACGTTTAACACGTTTTATCCAAGTCATCGTTTGTGCAGTAAATTTGTATTTTTATGACTATTTTAATGGCTGAAATACTGTGAAAACTATGGTTTACAATGAAAATAAAGTTCAAAGAAAGCTGCAAGACGTTTATAAAATTTGTCAGAATCATTTTTCTGGTAAACAATTCATGCATGCCATGAAAACGAAGCTCCATAGAAATTGCGAAATAAAGTAAGTAGCTAATTTTCAAATTAAATGTTCAAGTAAATGTCTTAATCTTATTTATGCCTTGTTTTACTTAATTATTATTCTAAGATGGTTGAATCATTTTAGAATCCCAGATTTTGCGATTATAAGAATATGCATTGAATTCAGACGTCATTTTCATCACTAAACTCCAAATAGTATGATAACAGCTACTGCAAAATTCGAGAAAAGTAATAACTTATTTTTTAATAATATGTGTCATTTGTATATACATATATACATATTTTCTAAATAAAATATTAAAAAATATATTTAATTTAAGGGGGTATTCTAGTCTAGGATTTTGAAAAAATCGAAAAATTTTTTTTCATAATCCTATAGTTTATATATTCAAAAATATATTCCTAAAAGGATTTTTCAAAATTCAAATTACTTCCGAAGGTATAGCCGTTTTAGTGTCGTGGCAACTAGACCAGTTGCGACTTAACCTAAAATTTTAAACGCGTTTTTCTCGAAACTACTTTTTTCAGTGCGGCCGCCATAATATTTCAAGTTCTAATAAGCCGATTTACTTGAAATTTGTCATGAATATTCTTTAAATATCTCTCTATTGCATGAATCAACAAAAAATGCAAATTTTAAATTTGTAATATTTTTTAAAAATTCGACAAAGTTAAAAAATGAGTGAATAAATCGACCTTTATTTTTGAGTAGCCGCCATTTTATGAAACCAATTTTTTTTTCAGTTTTGAAGGTTCATGCGATAGCGACATTTGTACTTATTAAGAATCCATCATTGTTTAATTTTTCAAATGACCACAAGGGTAGAAATCATGGCGACGAGGACACGGTCTTTTTTTTCCCCCTCTACTTCAAAGACGTATAACTCAATGAAAATTTTTTTTTTTTGTTTTGAAATTAATTTTGTGTACTCTCTGAATATGAATAAGCAAATGATAAAAAAATGTATGGTAAAAATATCAAATGCTTTATTTTTATCAATTGCCAAAAACGCTCAAAATTCGGGCCTCTAGACTAGAATACTCCCTTAAACATATAAATAAATAAATAAGTAAATAAATAAAACAAAAATTCAAATTACATAACGCGCCTAAAGAATTATAACTTCAAAAATTCTAAAAATATAAATAAAATCAATCAAAACTTATCTGTTATTAGCTAATTAATGTTTGTGTTTTTTGATTAAAAATAAATATTTTATAAGCCAAATTATTTTGGTTTTAACAGATAAAACTATTATAACATTAATATAAAAGAGAACATTTTCGATTAATTTCTCTTCCGCATAAAATAAAATAAATTTAACTTGGGGAATATTGGGAGATAGTTGGCACACGAAATACATTTCCCAGAAGATTAAAACTAAACCGTGTTTGTGTTGTATTTAAAACATTACACAATTGCATACTTGCAGCAAAACTTGAATGAATGCATTTGAGATGGATGTAAGACTCTATGTTCGGTGAAACGAGAGAGAACTTTAAACGGAGAGTCATTGGCAATGGCAGAAATAAACATAGTAATTTCTTAAACGGGACGACGAATACCAAGGGGATGAATGCTCATAGGAATCATAAAAGTAATTACGAGAAAACTTACAAAGTTGGCGGTGATGAAGAATAAGACAACAAACTAACGTTGATTATTTACATTTTAAAAAGGACCACCATTTACCTAAGATAACATTAAAATGAAGATAGAAGATATAAAATCAACGTTAATTTTATTGGAACGTGAAAGATCAATTGATTTGTACCGACGTAAAACTTTGTAAAGTTTTACACATTTAGTATCTTTATTACTTGATCTCACTTAAAAGAACCTATTGCAAAAAAATATCGAAAATGTTACAGTTTTCAATCAAAATGTCACTGTAAAATGAACAAGTTCTTAATCATACCATTTGCTATTCGCTTATATTGTTAATCATACATGGAATTGATAATATTCCATTTTATATAATTTACGTCAAATCTACTTTGAAATGACATAATCAGAAAATATCCTTCACAGACGGAACGGAAATTGAACTTGACGCTTAATTTTGTTGGTGAGACTTAAATAAGATTGTCTTCCTTTCATAATTTTTAATCTGTTTATTATTCCATACTCCCTTTCAAGATAACAGTAGATTTTGGAGGATCCATTTCTTTATTGCACTCAATGGCCTTTGGAATCAGGACAATCGAAACTGAACAATAATAACCATCGCTATTTCCACATGAAATAAATGGTATTCACAAATTTATTGTTCTACTTTAGTTTGAATGTAAATTTAAACGTAAATCTAATGGAATAAAGGAAGAAGTTTCCTAATAAAATCCGACCGTATAAAACCACTTGTTAAAATAATTATGAGAAAAGTTATTTACTTGAGGTACGAATTCACAATGTATGGGAATTTTACGTTTGATTACGAGCAAAGAAAAAAGTAGTTTGAAAGGAAAATATGACATTTTTTCCTGAACCTTAAAAGCCTCATTTATCATTAAAGTTCAAAAATTCTTTCAATCTATAATTTTTTATTTTAATCCACCATAAACTCTTCGTCTATGCGACGAAGAAGTTTAAAAAGCATCCATATATAATAGTATAAGAACCGCCTGCAAAAAGTTTTTATGCAAGTAAAAAGAAAGAAAAAACAACACTCCAATCCTTATAGAGATTATGGTGATGCTGGTTGGTACTGTAAAAAAAATCAACATTTTCCTTTTTCTTGAAATCTATTTTATCACATCATGATCAGATACAAAGAAAAAAGTTCTAGCATCTTAACAGGTTTGAAACTGGTGTAATTTTATATGCTTATACTTAAATAAATATTTAAATTGTGGTTGCAAAAAAACATAGAATATATTATCCAGCTAGACGTTTTCTATTGTGTGATATAGATTGCGGGTAAATTTATATATCTTAAAATTCGTTTCCACTTCTTTTTTACCCTTTCTTCTTCGAATAAGAAACACAAATCCCGTTTGTCGTATAAAAACAAATAAATTAAAACGCGGAGGAAATCCTGTCGTACAACTTTTATGGGGTTTTCCAAACTCAACTCAATTACACATATAAGGTAATATTATTAAAAATATTTCCGTCTCGTCTATCTATACCTCTAAAAACAATATCGTTAAGAAATCGATTTAACCATTCTGAACAAAATCAGATTATTTTAATTTAGGTTGTAAAAATAAACCGATCATTAAACGTTCTCTTTAGAGTACTTCTTACGTATATATAATACATAAAATTGATAAAGAAAATTATGAACATTTAAAATAATTAAAATGACTTAAAAAAAATTGGAACTTTAAAAAGTAAAACCCATATAAACAAAATGCAATTAAATGTTAATTTGCTTACTGAAAGCACTAAGGGAGTACTTCAGTTGTAAAAAAAACTATCGAATTAAGTATTGTAATTTTAAATAAAAGTTTAATACCTTTTGCGTTGTTTTGTTTAGTGTTTGTGTTTAGAATATCTTGATGCTAATTTCTATTAAAATTTTAAAATTATCCAATAAGTAAGTGTAAGTAATTGTTGTTATTTATGATAAAAATTTAATAATTGTGTTCACACTAGATTGTAAGATTTTCAAAATAGGATTTAAAATTTATTTTTCTTTACGTCTAAAAAAAATACTGAGTAACTGACGTTTTTTGTTATTATGAGGTTTTTTAACTACTGTTACTCAATTTTAAGGTTATTGGTATTTTATACACACATGGTGAGCACAATATGAACTACCTACATCGAAAACTGTACTGCCCACCGGTCTTCTTGAGTGCAAGTCAAGCTTTTGACAGGGTATGACACAAAATCCAAGTAGTATTAGCCCTACCATTGGCGGAGGTAATAGGATCCTATCTGGTTCTACGTTAGCTACGGCGAAGAGATCATACAGCAACACCAGATGGGATCACCAGGGTAGTATCCTTGGTCCTCTTCTGTATAAGGCTTATCTGGCTGATCTTTTCACCCCAAAAAACATCAAGCTGGCAACCTACGCAGACAATACGGCACCTACAATGGTACCTGCGCATCAGTTCAAGTGACATTCACGACAAGGGGGAGCAGCTGCCTCCAATAACACTCAACGGTCAATAAATTCCCCAGATCACGGAGGTCAGATAACTGGGAATGCATGTGGACATATGTCTCACTTGGTCTAAGCACATTCAATACAAGCATATGACATACTTACATTTTTCTGGGTCATTAGGATTCGAAAGTCTTCGGAAAAACATCTAAATTTAAGCCAGTCAAACTTATCTTCAAATCGAATTAGTGTTAATAATTACAACTGACTTTCAAATAAAACAATCGATATTTTTTGTTAAGGTCAATCAATTAAAAGTGTTTGCTTTTTAAATCACACTTTCCTTCACAATTTTTTTGTAACACTCAACATTTTGAGCAAGATTTTTATGTACGTTGCCATAATACTACACAGGATCTGTATCTGCCTAGGGCTGCCAACCTCACAAGGACCTTAAATGGCTATTGTATTTGTTTAGATGACAAAATGAATCAATTTTTTAGTCTAAAAGATTTGATCTAAAGAAACTAACATAACAATAACCATACAGCATGAAAGCGTTTCGCAAGTAGAATACATAAAGGATTGTTTTTCGAGTATATTTTTAAACTAAAAACATAAAGGAAACATAAAGTTCGTTTCATTTAACAGACAAAGCGTACCTTTCCATATTGAACAGCGAAATGACGTTAGAGATAATCTGTGACGGTTTCTGGATGGGTGAGTTTATAAACCAGATGACCTCGTGATTTTATGATGTACGAATCTGACTTACCCGTACTTACCGATACTTGGTCTTAAGAAAGTATCGTTTAAAAACACCCAAGACTTATCTAAAAGTCGAGAATACAACAGGCACAGGTCAAAGGCGTTTATCACGTTGTAATTTAAATATTAACAAATGTTTACTCTTTAGGGTTTATTAGATAATGCAGACTTTGAAATGTTCTCATATTGAATTAGAAATATTATCCATATTTACGTTAAAGATAGAATTTTTGTTAGGTCAAATCTAATAACGTATTTGGTTTAAACACCAGCAATTTATTCAACTTATTCAATCAAGTTGAACTTTTCATTTATGTAAAACTAAACATATTATTTTCAACACTTGTATCGTCGAAAATCCTCCAACATGGAGTTTTCTCGTAGTTCTTAAATAATTTATAGTTAGTAAATAAAACACTATTTTATGGGAAAAAGCACTATGGCATAAAAAACCCGATTTATTGTATAATTACATAGTTTTAAGATTTACTATCGATCTTATTGATTGCATTATGAATTGATTGGTGTTGTGAGGTTATTTAGCTTTATTTGTGGTGGTGCATTGGGGTACGTTCTAGGATCGCTCGACGTGGCCTCTAAGTGCTCAAGAAGTCAGCTTTACCCGATTTAACCCCCCTGGGAGCTCACTAGCAAGACTCTCGCAGGTCATGCACGGTGTAAAATCATGTCGTTTTTGGTTGTACGTTAGACGTACATATATTGTATGATTTTGTATGATGAAATGGATCGTGGCCGGACGACAGTACAACTATTCTTAAAATATCAAATTGCGGGCCCGCGTTAACCATACTATCGCCTAGCACAGCAACCCAAATATACCCAATTGCAACCAATAAGATATTTGTGTAACAAATCAATTGACATATTATTATGATATTGAATTCAATAGCAATTAGTTATAAAGCCAGCGTTAAATATAAGCATAAATAGATAAAGAATATCACGTTCTTTTGTATACGAAGAAACATTCCTCCAATGATCATTATTATATTCGATCAGTCCCAATTCTGGGTTTATGTCCTTTCATGTTTGCGGTTCACTCAATAATGTTTTGTTGTTATATATTTTATTTAATGTTAATTCGCTATATTGTTTTATTGTCATGGCGTCATAGCCTTCATAGTATACATTCAGATATAATTCCTTTTGGCTCCATAGCCTTCATAGTATAAGTACAATTATTATTCTTCCGTACAGAATGGACGGAACAACACTTTTTGATCTAGAATATTAATAATTGTTCTTGTCTAAAAGTTGTTCAACTTTGTGTGTGGCAAAAACAACTAAGCGATCAATTAGAGATAAAACAAATTGAGTAAAAAGAATTTCGCTTAAAAGTAGGTATATAAAATACAAAAGCAAGATTATTCAGTAAGGAATAAACGTTGTGAACTGTGTTTTTTTCATTAAATTTTTCCAACATATTTTTATAATTTATTATTTAGACAGACCGTAATTTCCAAGACCAATCATCTTTCAGTGACATACACCTGTTTTGGACATATTAACATATAGTTATATAGGTATATGCATAGGATAGCATATTTAAAAAATTAATGTTAGGTATATAATTTATAAAACCTTAAGACAACTTTGGTCATGGCGAGATATTTTTGATAACGTCCTGATTTTAAAGCACAGAAAAAATTTAAAAATATACGAAATGTATCTATTGGTGTTATTTAAAATATTTATACATTTATAAGTTCTTGCTTTCAATTAATTTGTTGAAAACTCCAATCTGTGCTAATTATCGCCGAAAATTTTTAATGAAAAATTACTGCGTAAGTTTTCTACCATTTATTTCCAAACATTTTAATACAAACAAATCGTCTTGTAAAAACCTACAGACTGTAAAACCTTTTAGAAAGAAAAAACATTTTCTCAACTTGAAAAGAGGAATAAAATTTCGATAAAAGTTTTCATTTGTGACTTGCATATTTAATATTTTTAACTAAAAATAAAATTTCGTGTATATTATATTACCTACCTATATATAAATATTTAGTTCAACTCAATTTTGAATGTTTTTTCAAATTGTTTTTAACTTGTATGAGTTATTTTATATACTAAATTCACATTTTTATTATTAAAATTTATATTGAAAAATGTTATTACTCCATTACATTTGTTAATAATTTGTTTTTCAAAATTAAAAAAATGCCTTTTACTTTTTGTTATAACATTATTCTTTTATTTGGTATTTTTTTTAATTTTGGCGTAGCATAATGTAATCGTTTTATTTGATCGTAAATTATTACAAGTCTCATAAAGCTAAATCAAACATTGAATTCGTTAGTTTCTCCAAAAGCTTAACTATTTCCTTGTACTACTTCACTACAAAATGCTGCTATCTTCTTTGTTTTAATTTTAGCTCATATACTTGATATACCCATTTCAATAGGTTTAAAAAGTATTGTTAGAATGTTTCCTTTGAAATGGTACAAATGGAGAAGAAAAGCGTAAATTTTCTATTGATGTCCTTCGTAACGTGTATCGTTGCTGAATAGTCGCTTTGTCTTCATTTGAAATTGTCTCCCTACGCCATTCTGGTGTCTAGACTTCATTATTATTTAAATTTTAGTTATAAGACAATATATAATAATAAATAATGGTCTAAAACTGTGATAAGGGCTTAATTTTAGGACATGAATTCGAATTATTAAGAGAATATAACAAAAGGACAACCATGAGCATTGTTATATTTTATGAATCAACAAGTTTAAAATTGAAGTTAAAACATAGTATAGAAACTCTACATATCCATATACAATGTACATACTTTTAGTCGCCAAGAGTATACTTTTACAAAAGTTGTGGAGATTTAAATTGATAAATGTTATAATTACAAATCCCTTTTTTAATTAATTATTCCATGAACATTAAATTTTCATTCTATCTCGTTCTGAAATTGTATCTATGCTTTCATCCCATATATTGACCCATAGAAAAATACACCGACCGAAAACAAACAGATTGACATTAACCTTTTGGTTACGGTGTGTGACAGAAACAAGTCCTGCTTAATTGGGCAATCCTTTTTTTCCTTCATTTCAAATAAACAAACGAACCAATCAGCCTACAATTAACCTCTGACACACAGTTGATTTTCATCAAATGAAATGCAAATAACACAAAAGTGACATTAAACACAACATTATCAACAACAACAATCAACATTAAAGTATTTACTACAATTTTATATTCACATTATACTTTTTCAACTCTTTCCACGGACCGAATACAATAATACTTCAAACATTACAGACAAAACAAAATAATGTAATATTGATAGGAATACTATAAGAAAATTGAATAAAAAATAGTCAAATAAATTTTCATTGAAAAAATACAAATAAATAAACTAGCAAATAGGTATTAAACTATAGGTATAAAACATCGAACAAAAAATTTTCAAATAATATCATATTTTTGTGAACTGACATTTTGGAAAATACTTTTTATCCTTATCTTTATCAATTTTGAAATTAAGCTTTCAATTTCAATGAGTTACAAACGAGTTGTGTACTTTTCAAACTCAAAGAGAAACTTCAGAGTTCGTTTTCAATTTGTTTAATTGTAAGTAAAAAAATGTTTTCAAAATAAAACAATACTATTTAATGGAATATGGAATTGTTATATTTTAATTGGAACCAAAATTATATTCACTTAATTAAATCGTTTGCATAAATGAATGATTTTAAATGAACAGAATTTTATTTTTTGTTAATCTAGAGATGAGAATATTATACATGCTTTATTTTTTCTATTACGACTAGAGTTTCTGAATTTACATAATAAATATTGTTGCTTTATTTGAGATTGATGACTGTCTGGGAATTTTTTTACATAAGTCTTACAAATATTCACATATTATATATTATTCAAATATTAAATTTTGTAGTAAGAAATAATTTTTATTGTGCTAAGTACTAGAAAATTATGACGAACAGTTTATAACATAGCCAAAAACAATTCAGGTAAGCAAGTTTAATATTTATTACAATGATGATGTTGTTAAAACATCTTATATAATAATTTAACTTTTAGGTCATTTCCTTTGGGTAATTGAAATTAAAAATAAATGTCCATAAACAAAAACTGCAATGTACTTGGCAAAATTTTGGATTGAGTATGGAATATTTCCTAAGGTTAAAAGAACTAGTTTCCGGAAACGTATTCGCAGAACTATTAAAATTCGCAAAACGATTAAATTGTTTAAATTTCTAATTATAAGCTAATCTTATAAATATTTAATTAATAGGATCACATAAATATAATATTTCAATATAAACTTTTATATTGTAATTATTTACAATTTTTTTTTTTGTAATATTTTGATATAAGACGGCTCTATTTGTACCTGAAAATATTCTATCAAGCCCACGAATGTATATATGGGTCTTTCATCCACGCAACGTGGATTTAAGTAAAATAAATCCCATCTAAGTAAAAAAATTATGTTTAATTTCTGGCATCGTATTAACAAAACAAAAAAAAACCAGCTGCAGATGAAAAAAAAAAACTATGTAGGTAAGTACATTAAAGTGATTTGGGCGGAATATCGGTTGACGTGTACGACAAATGATATAGTTCATGGAACTATACAGATCCAGAATGACACAACTCTAGTTTGGATACCGTAAGGTTATGATTTTATTGAATATTCGTTTATTTATAAGAACTCTCATATTGTTTTAGGTTCAACGAGTTAGAATTTCTTCCATTTGGAAAAAAGCTATGATAAACTCCAACTTTGTATAGACTGATTTTTTACATTGCACAATAAGGAGAGCTTATGTAAAGAATATTTTAACTATTGACGTTTTTAACACTTTTGATTTTACAATGAAACTAAATGTAACAGAACGCATTTTTCTTTTTTAAAAATGTGTTGATTTTTTCAAGCGAAATCGAATTTCCTTGACACGTATCTGAGAAAGTCGACAATGCCTAATACGAATTAAATAGTATTAAACATATTATTATTACGTTAGTAGTTAAAGATTAGAGTAAGCCCGGTTTTACTGTAAAGCTTCGTCGGTGGGTAAAATAAGCTCATTTTCATATTTCAATTATGCTTGATAAATCAAAAATGAACTATTTTCACATTTTTTTATTTTTCTATTTAAAAAGCGTTTTTAGCCACTACGACTATATATATATACATTACTGTACAAAATGGATTAAAATACCATGAAGTATTATATTTCACAAATACAATTCACAGAAACTCACAAAAAAAAACTATAAATTTAAGTAAAAATAAATGTAAAAAAAAAAATCACAAACCGAAAAATCCAATTTGTTTATTTAATTTTGTATCTCCAGATACGTATTTCAAACGCCATGCGTTCGTCATCAGTGGATCAAATTGAAGTGTCTTTGATGACAATTTTTTGCTGATTCACAAAGTAGTCCCGAATTGACCGCAATTTATAGGTCCTTTCGATCCCTTTCTCTTTTGCAATCGCTGCAGCTGGGGGTGCAATCCTTTCGTCCATTCTCTTCTTACCCTTTCCCAAAACGCCGAATAACGCCGAATCTTTTCGGTTTGTGATTTTTTTTTACATTTATTTTTACTTAAATTTATAATTTTTTTTTGTGAATTTCTGTGAATTGTATTTGTGAAATATAATAATTATAAGTCCAAAGTCAGCAAAATTAAAATTTTTTTTATTGACCATGAAGTATATAAGTATTAAAATAATGTTTGCTATGGTTTTGTTAATTGTCGTTTTGATATTGATAATTTATATTTTTTTACTGTTATTATTTTTTATATTTACTATGATTATTTTCACTTTTAAGAAAAAGTCTAAATCAATTAAATTTATTTTTGTTAAGAAAATAGATATAGTAGTAGTCTTAAGACTAATATATCGTACATTAAATAACGTTCTTTTTTAAATCTTTAGTTTTTACATGTTAATTACGCCTACTATATTATAATGGATATCTCGTTTGAATCGGCTCAAACTATTTGAAACTTTTCCAAACTTGTGATCTGTTTTCTAAGTCAATAATAACTTGACATTGAAAATCATTAACTGACATGATTTTTGCATTCTCAACTTGGTACCTTCTTAATTATCATCCGAGCTTGGCTCTTTTCCTTAAAGTTTAATGTACCTACTTAAAAGCAATTGTACAAAGGTAATTTATCTCACCAAATTTTAGGGAGAAATTTTATTTTAATTGTTTTTTGTAAATATTTCTATTATTATGAAAAAGTTTGTACACTGTAAAAATTAACATGGTCTTGGTGTGGTTTAATGATTTCGTGTGGATTGTGCGAATTCAAAAATTCTCACCATAAGATGTATAAAAATAGTAAATAAAATGTCAATAAATTGAAAATAAAAAAAAAAAATATTAAAAAAAATATAAGAATAAATAGATAAGTACCTAAATGTATTTTCTAAATATTTTTTTCAACTTTTTTATTTAAAATTTAAAAATTATTTTACTAATTCTACGTTTACATGTACCTTATATTATAAGTTTACACGTCATAAATGTCGTAAATGTAAAAATATTTGCAACATAAAATGATGAAAAAAAGTGAATCACATCGTGTTACAGTACACTTAAAACAAATTTTACACTAAAGAAATTTCACACCGTTGTTGCGAACTCACACGGTCATATAAAGTTCTAGGGGATTGTTTTTACACCAAAATTTGTACTTTCTTTTACTACTATACAGTTAGATAAGTATCATAATCGGATTGAAGTTTCGAATTCAATTTTTTTACCGGAAATACATATTTTGAGGGTCCCTAAATCCAAAAAATTGGTTTTCAGAAACATGGCTGTGTGCGACAGCGATATTGTATCGAAAGCTTTATTAGAATTTTAATTTTTTTTGGAATTTGGCCTGGATATTATTTACATCTAGTTATGCCGCCAAACTTTTGGTTGAAATCGGTTGACCGGAAGCTCCACTTTATTCTAGGAGTTTTTGAGCTTTTTCAATTTTTTACGAAAACGGCTCCAACGATTTTCTTTAAACTTTCTATAGTTTTTAGACTCATCAATGTCTTTAATTATTATCTGAAATTTTTTCCTGGGAAAATTCGAATAAGGGCGGTCTTGGGGTGAAGCTTGGGGATTCTTACATGTAGGCTGTATGCATATAGTTCTGTTTATATGTATAGTTATAAGGTACTTATAGTTCTTCTAACCAACAGCGAGTTTCATTAATTAAAGAAAGTAAAAAGTACTCTGACGCCTCGCAGCATATATTGTACTATGTAAAAACCGTGATGAAATTGTTTTTTACATATTGTCTAACCAAAGAGTTTATATAGCTACTGATTATATTTTTTTAACTGTACCTGTCGCCATGCTCTTATTTGTAATTGAAAGAGTGTCATAATGTTTTTTAATGCTGTGAGAGAAATTTGTAAAACAAAAGGGGTCAATTAAACATTGCTTTTTTTATACGGAACGAAAAACTTGCTAATAAATACAAAAAGATAAAAATCTTTTTGATTTTTTACAATAACATAAAGAATTAATCAAACCAACTGATTTTCAAAAAATACAATATAACTAGGTATGCTAATTTTTGGATCTAGCGGAGACGAAAAAATTATTTTAATTCTTAGGATCTTAAACCATCATCATATCTAATTTTTCTGAATATGCTTTTGAACTATCGCAACATTTCATATATGCAATATGCAATTAGTTTGATTCGACAAACTACAATAGTTAAAGATCTTTTACACATTCACAAGATTCATTATTTGATTTGTAGTTTTTAGTTTAAAAAATGTTTTTTTAAAAAATGAAATATGAAAAGATTTAGAAAACATGATGAATACAATTAGAATAACAGTTTTTGTTGCATAAATATATTTCTTAAAAAATTTTATAATTCATTAGTTATATAAAATATAGCTTTGAGCTTAGTAAGTTTAGATAACAATGATATAACAAATGATAATATGGATTAATCATTTTCCCATTAACATGCAAATGTCAATTCATTGCATATGTATCGATTACGTGTATCCGATCAAAAGACAAAAAATTACATTATAGATAAGATTCGAAAAATGACTCCGGGGATAATAAACTATCTACTCCTGACAAATTGGTTATATGTGCATGTGTATTCATTTCTGCATCTTAAGAAGAAATATATCAATGTCTTTTTCTACTTTATATCTAAATGCATTTTTCAAAGTTGCATAAGAATAATTTGCTACAGTCTTTTCACGTATGTATAGATATAAGTTTATTGTTATCATAAATAAGTTTTTAAAGTGATCATTTCTTTAAGGATGATGTGTGTTTTGAGAATCATTCTGATGAACCAATAAATTAACGGCAATTATTTTAATCTTTTAAATATTTTCTTATAAGAAAATACAAATTATTTTAGATTTTAAATAATTAATTTGTTAGTCAATAAAGTTTTAAAACGACCAATTAATACAGATTTTGGTGAAAATTACGTGAAAAACATTTATTTTTGATTCACGAACATTTTCAATTCTATAATGCTAAAGAACATATAAAAGAGGAGGCACGTGCACACTGCTTTTATGTCTGAGAAGATGATAAGATAATGCACGAAGCCAATAGCTAGCAGGGTGATGAAACATCATGGGAACGATATAAAAAAGGGAAAAATTCAAACAGAAAAAGGGGATTGAGTGTGTAAGGGTTCATTGAGAAATAAGGGAAGAAATAAATAGCAAGAGTGAAAAAAGTTATCTTGTCAAAAGTTTAAAACAAAAAAAGCGAAAATACTTTCAAAAGGTTATGAGATTTAAATACAAAAATCTTCTTTTTCTGCAAACGTAAGGTGGAAATTTTAAGAAAATTATATTTGAGTATTTTTTTTCTTTGAGTCTTTCGTTTCGAGAGCATGAAAATCTTTCAGAATAATATTTATGTTCATTACGTACGTTCTATGTGGACTAAAAATGTTTTCTCGTTTATTCTTTTAATTAAAATACCCATCTAATATTTGACAACTTCCTACCCCTGATCGTGTTCTCTCTCATCCGCATGTATTCCAATTAACAAAAATAAGCAAAGAAAATATAGAAAACACAAAGGTTGCTTCCGTATCCGGTTACTTAGTTAGTTAATAGACTATGCAAATAACTAACGAACCTTTTTATAAGCAAGTCTCCATAAAGGCCTCTATTTAATTAACAACCCTCGGTTGACACTAATGTACTTTTTCATTGTCAAGAAAAGCGGCTTTTCATTTGACAAAAAAGAATGAGATTGGGGAAAAAAGTCAGTCACTTCAAGTACGCCTACAAGTTTTATTTATAATTTTTTTCCTATGTCAATTCAATCGACTTGGCTTGCGTCTTTTTTCGATTTCATGTTAAGTTTTATGAAAAGAAAAAGTCACGAGAATAATCTTGCTGTGAAATCAAAAACTTCCATTAAACTTGATAAGAAACAGCAGAGAACTGATTGTGAGTAAAATCAGCGACACAACAAATTATAAAGATAGGCTTAAATTTCATTTTCTTTCAGCTCCTTTATCATTTAAGAGGCCTCCTATTATTAATAGGCTCAACTTAAACAAATGGAGATGATGATGAGATTTCTAGCAAGAAGAGATGCGAGTAGGGTGAATGGTCTAAAATTTCCATTGTTATTTTGGACAAATACACAAGTTGTCTTGTTAATGAGTTCGCCGAACACACTTTATCTATTATCTCCATTTGAATTCGACCCCCCTCGCAGACCCATTGAAAACTTCAAGCTAGATTCGTTCTCGTGCTTTGTCGTTACTGCAGCGATCGTAACTGTCTTTACCGTTCGTTTGCGATGGAAAATGGAGAAATGAAAGTCGAGCAATAGGAACGAGATATACGAAGCGAGCAAAAGAGGGATTGCTCGGTTTGTGTTCAAGAGAGAGGTTATTTTACAGCTTATCCAGCTTTATTTCAATTAAGTTTTCATTTCAACATCATCGTTATCAAAACGAAGTGCAATTTGTTTTTAACGAACATTTATTCTTTTTATTATCGAAACGATTGAGACTCGATATTCCCGAAAAAATGTCTATTCGAAAATAATTAATTATCGAATCGCTGAATTGCGCAAATGTTCTTTTCAATTTGCGAAAACGATGAACAATAACTCGAATAAATCATCACAACAGAATAATGTGGAAGGAATAGCGCGACCAATTCCCTTTCGTTCAAACAAGTACAAAGGTATTTTGAACCCATTAGTTCTCACCTCTTTCTCATACAAACCGCATACACAATCCACACAAACCATACGAATCCGTTCTTTAAATCCGAAAAATCCTTTTTATTATTGGAAAATTCCATACGTTTTCGAATAACAGCGCCCCTTCATAAAATAATTGGCGAATATTTTATTATTATTATTCAAATTCTATAAAATTGGTCCATTCTCTGTAAGTTCTTTTTTCATCCCTGACTCAACCTTTATTTGGCTTTTCCGTTTCATTTAATTTACGTGTGACCTTTTTTGTGTTAGGCTTCTAAATGGTTTAAAGATATCTATATCTGTTCATAAAACGGGTTTCAATGGCTCCACTTTCTTTAAATAATCCATTTTTTATTCTTCCAAGCAAAATATAACTACATACTTCAGTATTTTCTTGACATCAGGTTAATTTGTGTTCAAATTTTGTCGAAATTTTCTAAAACCAATTTGTATTGGTTTCACAATGCAAATTAATTCTTTTTAACAAGCTTAATAACCATTGATATCACATGCACGAATCAACATTCAATATTCCATTGTAATTTTTTCAACCATGAAAACTTTGAGCTTAAAAACATTGAGTTATTCCAAACGCTTGATTATAAGGTTAGAAAAATATTTTGTTTTTAAATCTCATGTTGGTAAAAATGAGCTTTACTTTATAAAAAAAATAAATTTAATAATAAACATAGAAAAAATCATTTTAAACTTACCTGTTTTGTTGAATTTTTTTAGTTCTGTAATGTTATAAATATTTTTTTATAAAATTTTTAAAAGCGTCTTATAAGAATTTTTACTTGAAAAGATTAACTCAGAATGTCTTTAATTTTCAAGTAATTGTGTTAGAGTAAATCTTAACAATTAAAAAGTCAATTTCGTAAGTTATAAGGGCTAAAGCGTTTGAGAATCAGGTCAACGCTGTGACACTTAACTAAATTCTAATTGACAATTTAACGTTGAGTTGCGGCTAAGTTTGAAAAATTAAATGAAGCTGTAATTAAATTTAGTAAGAGGTATTGTGTTAAGACTCATCTTAAAAATAACATATTTGAATTCACTTAATTTTCTTTCATAAATTTCTATATCAAAAACATAACATTATATTCTTTTTTCAATTTAATTCTATCATTTTTAGTGTTTAGCAATTTCATGTTTAGATAAAAAGCTTTCAAAATTTATATATATATATAAATATATTTTGGTTATTCATAGTCGCTTGGAACGTCCAAGGTCATCAGCGATTTATCTAGTTCAAAATTTATATTATTACTTATGCTTGCTTTTTTGTTCTCGGAAATACGTGGAAAATTAAAACAATGCAAGCGTTACGTTTTATATTGCTTCGAGTCTTTGAGATGCGGTTTTGATGAAATATTATAAAAAATTATTTTGGTTTTGTTTTTCAGAAATCTAATTATATTTTTCTAACAACTGTCTCTGTTTATCTTTTAAGAGGATATTTTTATTTATTATAAGAGATATTTATTTATAAGAGGATTTTCTGTTTTCTAAGAAAATAAATTTCAAGTTGATATTAATAGCTATTATGAAGTTATAAATATGTTGATTATAAGGAGTCCTAAAAAAATAAAAATGTGTTTTATTCAACGCATATGTTCTAACTTTTTTTCATATTATTTTGTGAAAACGTGTGAAAATAAACTTTCTTTAGGCCACTTAATTAAACTTGAATCCCATTGGAAGTCCTTCATTTTTCTTGAGTTTTCAGATCGCTGATAACTGTAGCAGTTGATCCAAACTTAAATTATCCAAAAAAAATGAAGGAATTTTGTGTTGATTTCTATCAATAACAACGAAATATGCCTATGTGTGTAGGTGTACAGGTTTAACACTTCAAATCAGACATTTTAAAAATCAAATTGGCCACTTTTCAAATCAAATTGTACATTTTACAAATCAAATTAGACACTTGACTCATGAGGTGTGTATCATACATAGTACTGTAAGATTAAGATGAACGTCAATTTGATTTTGAAAAAACCAAATAAAATTTGGAAGATGCAATAAGGCAGTCTATTGCCGCCGTCATTTCTATTACATAGGTAATTTCTATAAATATTGTGAATATGTACCTACATAAAATTACCAGTAGTTATCACAAAAAAAATTTTTATAAATTAAATTCACATTTATCATACTCGTATATTTTTACTCCTCTATGACTTTTATTAATAGTGAAGTGTGAAATTTGGAGTGTAAGATCTGTGTTAGTATAGATTTCAGTATTCCACCATTTTCAAATTCATACTCTTGCTAATAAATCTACTAGATTAAGTTAATATATGATTAATAACAAACACCGCCTAATGTTGGTACAAATAATTATAGTGCTTACCAATAGGAATTGGAAACTTTATGGTAGTCCTATTGAAACTCCAAAATTTGACATCTGCTTAAAGTTGTCATCGATAAGGGTTTTCATCTTATCATAATCGTTTCATGTTGTCCCAATGTTTAAAAACTGCCCAGATTTTCTATTAAATTTCAAGAAGTTTGGTCGCTAGTTAAAAAATATTTTGTGGAAAAAACGGTCGCAATGCTAATTCTTCTTAGCTCTTTACCTGTTGTACAGTTAGTAAACCAAAATTAGATTACTTTATATCATAAATCATCAATAAGACTGCATAATGGTTGAAATAAAGAAAACATAGCCTCTGTTTGAGTAATTGTGGTTGAAAATGTTTCCATTCCATTCCACATTGCTCACTAGAGTTGAGTTTGACCATTATGACAATATGGCGAATTTCTCTGACTTGAGCATTTATATAAACGGTATTAATACATCATAAGAAGACAAGTCAACTGAATATCATTTAACCTTTAAACAAGATGGAAATGCATTCATATATTCGTCGAAAAATTATTCTTTCAGTACTAAAAACAGTTTTAAAAGCCATAGTGGTCGTTTGAATGATATATCTTACTTACATCAGGATTGGCATAGTACCATGTACCCACCTAATAAATCCATTTGGAACCTTTTAGTTGAAATATACTGTATTTTAACACATTGACTTCGGGGAACGCACGGGTGCGTCTTCTGTCTGGTAGGTTATTTAACATTATAATTTATAATTTAATAATATACAGGGTGCGCCATCTAGACAGGACTTATTGAAATGTTGAATAACTCCGCCATTTTTCAGCCGATTTTGGAAAATGAACAAGATTCATTTAGGGTATACAATGCCATTTATTGACAATTCACTCAGAATACAATATCGATCAAATGACCGCCTCCATTAGACACACAAAAAGCGGCCCTTTTTTGGGCATTTTTCATTGTATTTGACAACATTTCGGGCGTAATAGCAGCAATTTCCGCTTTAATATTAGCTTTTAGTTTTTCAATAGTCTTTGGTTTGCTGGCATACACCTTACTCTTCAAATAGCCCCACAGGAAAAAGTCTGGCGCCGTCAAATCCGGCGAACGAGGAGGCCACTCCAAATCACCCTTTTTTGACACAACGCGTCCCGGGAACTTGCTCTGCAAAAACTTCATAGTAGCAACTGCGGTGTGACAAGGTGCGCCGTCTTGTTGAAAATAGAAGTTTGTTAGACGGTGTTTTCGCATTTCCGGACAAACAAAGTGCGCCAACATCCAACGATAGCGTGCACCGTCGACGGTTTCTCCAACTTTGAAAAAAAATGGTCCAATAATCGTTTTCGAGCACACTCCGGCCCAAACAGTAACTCTTTGGTCGTGCAATGGTGTTTCGTGAATGATGTGTGGGTTTTCTGTTCCCCAAATTTGACAGTTTTGTTTATTGACCCCGCCAGAGAGCGTAAAATGAGCTTCGTCCGTCATCAAAATTCGGTCCCAAAAATCAGGCTCGGCATCGATCTTTCTTGCGATCGTATTCCCATATTCGAGGCGACGCGGCTTGTCCGTTTCCAACAATCTTTGGGTTAGTTGCACTTTGTATGGAAAAAGATGGAGATCATCCTTCAAAATTCTTCTTAAAGTGGTTCCACTCACATTCAGCGCCTGAGAACGACGCCGATACGACACACTTGGATTTTCGGCAACACTCTCTCTCACCGCTTCAACAACTTCATTGGAGCGTCGCGGACGCGGTCGAATGGGTCGCGGGCGAGTAGCTACAGACCCGTGTTCAAAGAAATTTTTCGCCAAAGTACGAATTGTCTTGGCGGAAGGCGCCGAATGTCTCCCATATTTCTTACGATACGCACGCACAGTTTTCACAGTTGAACGATTGTTTTCAATGTACAGCGCTACAATTTCAGCCCGTTTTTTTGGCGTAAACCGATCCATGACTATAATGGCATAGACTGACGTTTCAGAATCTTGTTCATTTTCCAAAATCGGCTGAAAAATGGCGGAGTTATTCAACATTTCAATAGGCCCTGTCTAGATGGCGCACCCTGTATATAAATATTTTGATATATATATTTATTTATTTATATATTGTATATATAAATATATATATAAAAATATTTATATATAATATTTAATTATGAATTATAATGTTAAATAACCTACAAGGCAGAAGACGCACCCATGCGTTCCCCGACGTCAATGTGTTAAAAAATGTATTCCTCAGAAGATAATTTTTAACACTATCTTATGAAACGATGATTATATAGGTACACCATAAAAAAATTCACCGTGAAAAACAAAAATTCAGAAATACACAAAACAATGTATGAAAATTATAAAATCATTAAGAGTAAAGTCCTTTTTTCTGCCCGAGCATACCACGGTTTAGGTTTAATAAATAAAATATTCTTCAAATACAATAAAGTTCACATACAACGAGAGAGAAAACAAGTGTGTGTCGGAGAGATAGAGAGAGAAGGTGCGGGTTCTAGTAAAGTAACAATTAACACAAGGAACGTCAAAATTAAGATGTGTATGTATTTTTCTGTCTTTTGAATTTAAAAAAATAATAAGACAAATATTTTCAGATTTTTTCAATTTAAGCATGTCTATGGTTAATTTTGTACTTTCCAACTAAAAAAGTTTGGCTTCTCTTACTGTAGAGCCAAAAAATTTTTTAAATCTAAGTAGGCTAAGTTCTAAGATTTTATATAAAAAAAATAAATCATTCAAAACGATATACAAAACGTTAGACGATTTTTCGTTTAATTAAAACGAAAAAAAAAACACTTTTGGCTATTTTGCATTAATATTCAAATTCATTACATTTAAAAAACCATAGGTAACATCTTTTCATCAAATTTATAATTTATGGCATTCAGTTATTAATACAAAATATAATAATTGATAAATTGAACATGCATGTGTGATAGATATATGTAAGTATGTCTAATTGCCCAAACTTACTATGCATATTGTACCTAGAAAGCTCTTTATGAGGTTGATAATTCTTATAATTTTTAATAAGATACATTAAACGACTCAAAACTTGATGTTGGTATAGACATTCTTTAAAATCTCTTGACTTTACTATTCTAACATGGCTTTTTATTTGAAAAAACAATGAAAGTGTTTTTAAAACATTTTTGATAAGTTGATTTTCCAGCATATGGGATTTTAGAAAGAAACCCAGTATGAAATTTGAAATATTTTGTAACTCCACTTAAAATAACAAATAAGCATATAAACCTAGTTAATAAAAAATTAAATTAATTTTATTGTTTTGTGTTTTCCTGTTACCAAATAAGTGTAGGTAGGTATGTAAATAAAATAATTTTTGCTACCTTCTTCAGGGCTAGGTATATGAAATTTAAAAAAATTAATTTCTTTTTTTTTCTGAACGATATTTGTTGTACACAAAAGAGACAAATTATATGGATGAACATTTATTACATTTGAAGGGAAAACAGATACTTTTATTTAATTTTTTTTTGGACCACTACCAAAAGTCACATAGTGATGACACAAAGGATCGCGTTCACGTCGAGATGAGTGGGTAGGAAAAATTTTAATTTCGCTTTGTGTTAAATTGGAATTCGTTGTAGAAATAGACCCTTCCATCTATGTACATATGAAAACTTTCCGTTTCCGGATGTTTTGAACGCATTTATTTTTATATACCAGAGAATATTTTTATTGCATTAGAGAAATAACGTATTCCAATTTCAGATATTAATTACTTGTCGAAACCATGAAAAATATATAAACCATGATTCCCATGATAGTCTGATGCTTTCATCAATATAAGTCAAAATTAATTTAACACAGAAACAAAACTCAACAAGTTATTAGAACAAGGTGAAGATTCTTAGTGTATCTGTCTAATACTATATCGAATAAATTGATCAATATTGACAAGGGTAAAATATTACAAAAAGACGCATCAAGGTTAATGAGTGAAAGGGTAAACATCGGATTTCGCAAATAAAAATTGATGGAGAAAACAAATAATTTCATGTTTAAAATTTTCATTATCACATATAATACCATGTTATTTCATTAAAATTATGATTGTCATTGAATATTACCGCTATTTATTTTTTTCATATGGAAATACATATATCGAGATATATAGATAAGGTTTGATAAATAAAAAATCTTTTAAAAATTTTATCGAAGCGATAATTTAATTTTTATATCAAATCAGAAATGTTGAGCATAACGTGAAAGGTTAAATGACTCGTTCTGATTGGAAAATGATCGATTTGATCAGTTTGAAATAGGATATGTATGATTCAATCAGCATGGAAACAATAATGATAGTCTCTATCGGGGGTTTGAACTATTGGTCTAAATGAGGAGAGGTTACCGAATGTGAGAGATTATTGTATTTTACAACTATGAAGCTTTGTAATTGCAACAGACATTAGTCCCATATGCTATCACGTTTGTAACCTAGGTACCACCCTCTCTCTACAACCATCAAGATTTTAATAGCCAATGTGTATCATTTCCTTATATCCGGTTTCGTTTCGTTTATGATTTATAAATGCATTTTCCGCATAGATTTAACACAATTCGATCAAATCGAATAAAACCAAAAGGAAAACGAATGGGAGAATCATATAAATCGTGATTGATTTATTCTATTCAATTTAAATGAAAAGAAGAGGATAAAATGACCGTTAATTTACAACAACAAAAAAAAACAAACTTTTATAAGATCTTCCATATATTTCCTTTTCATGCATTTTACAGCATGCTAAAACCATAATCTAGTCGTAAATTTAATATCGTACCCCTTACTTCCCACCATATATATTCCTAGTTATGTTAAACTCATTAATAATAACTACACCACCTTTACGAGTGAGCGAAAAAGAGATAAATCTGATACACTATTTGATAAAAGAGAGAGAAGAGAAGTGGTTGAATAAACATTTAAAAACATTTAATTTTCCAAACCAATGCTAAGGAATTAAATCGTCTATGCAAAGCTGCAAAACTGGAACGAGCTGTAATATAAATCTTAATGTTAACCTCATCTTTTAAGGTTTATTAAGCCGCTTAAGGCTATGTCAAACAGGACTATTAACCTAATTATATTTTATTAACGTATTCGAATCGAAAATAAAAACGGCATTTTTATGGGTTATCGCAACAATGAAAACTGGATGTGTTATTGTGAAATGTTGTAGCCCTTTTTTGCACATTATTGACGTAATCATCAAACTGTAAAGCCAAATTTAACTTGGACTTAGTTTCAAATTGTTGTTGGTTCGAAAGTCAATTATAATTTGACAGACTAATTATTTATAATCCATTAAATATCGCAGCTAATTTCGTACTAAAAATCAATAGTGTGTGCTATCTATATGTTGTAATCTGTATCTAGCATGTTCAGGAACTTTGGAGTTTATATATCGAAAACGAGGTGACGCGATCACCCGAAGGAATATTTACTTTATCCAATGCGTCCATCAAAAGTTTCATGTGCATTTTCGTTTTTGTTTGAATGCTTCATGAAACCTATCTCTCTCAAATCATCTCGATAAACAAATTTCAACATCAACGGTACAGAAAGTTATTCATCGTATCTTACCTACTCCCGGTCCTAAAGGTATTATCACATTTTATGCTCGACGTTATAGCAAAGCAAAAGCAGCTGAGGAATATCGCATTTAGTATTTGGCATATTCGAGTAGGAAACGTACGTTTATTTAATCTTTCAAACAATAACAACAAAACATGATCGCCTGTCGAGGGAATAATGGAAATGAAGGATCGGTTTCGTAACGATTCGGAAAATCTTCGAAAAAATATTAATCCAAGTTCAAATCTTTATTTGAATGGACAAATTGAAATGTTCAGCCTATAAATAAGTTATTTCGTTCTCAAATGTACGTTTTCTATGGCGACATGCGAAAGAATATCCAAGTTTGATTTGAGTTCTAAAGAACATTCATAAAAATAAAAGCGAACATTTCAAATATCCTCCATTTACCGTCTATAGCTCACAGTATATACCCATTCATAAGTATTAAACCTATCCACATTATTGTATGATTAAAAAGAACACGAACGACATCCAATAAATCAAATAATTAAACGAGTCGTTTTCCGTTTCTAATTATTTTTTATAGATTTTTCTCCTTTTATATTATGGTAGCTGTAAAAATTAAATGAAACATAATTCAATGATCATCGCGTTAAATCGAAACTAACTAAGAAAACCGATTAAAAGACTCTTTTCAGTTTTCTTATTTTTATATGACTGTAGGCGTCGTTAAAGAATTTAATAAGCAGAATATTTTCAATGAAACATAAATTCCTTTTACAGAGAAACAGTTTTAATTTTCATCGTTTTTTTTTGCTTGTTTATATTTCACTCTACTTGAGTTTGTAAAGTAATATTAAAAATAATATATAATTATCATATCGATTAATTAATTTCAATGTTTTATATATTTACTACTATTAACTTATTAGTGATGTTCTTCAAATAAAAGATAAGCTTCTTAATGTGAAATTAAATACGTTGCAATTCAAACAGAAATAATATAAAAGTCTACTTCATATTTGCATTGTAAAATAAAATAACACAACACGAACTTTTAGTAAAATACAATAGATTTTAATTGATTCAATTGGTTTCTGTAAATTCACGATTCATAAAATGTTTCCACTGGGAAAAATTTAATAAGCTCAATATAATTGCCTTCATCATTTAGTTATGAAAACGTTACAATTCATTAAGAAAAAAACTTGTGAGATATTAAATATTTAAATGTTATTTTTTATTCTTTTTTATTATTTCTGATTTCTATCTTCTTTCTTATTGATTTCTCTCTCTGATGTCTTTATAAATTTGTATATCAGTTTTATTTTGGTTTTTTAAAATAACTATTATAGAAGAAAAATAATGTAGGTATTGTCACTATTACAATACTAATGCTCCACGCTTATTCGAACGTCTTTCTTTTTCATCAAAAATTTAAAAATATTTTTCGCAAATAGGCTTCTTGTTGATAGTTTTATTTTTTTTTACATATTGGTTCAGTAGGATTTACTATAGCTGAAAATATTCTGTTCTTTTATAATATAATTTAGAAATATTCGTGACTGAAATAAAGTATTCCTATAATTTGTCATGTTCACAACTATCTCTGGATAGCAAACTAACTATACAAAGAGTAGCCGTATATATGTTACTACGTCAGATCTAACTTTGAAATAAACACAGTAAATAATTCTTTAAGTAAGTTGAGGAAGTAAATGGTTGCCTTGCTTGTATTGGAATAGCCTGAAATTTTGTGATAAAAGTTGCAAAACTGTTGGATCAACATTGGATCTTCGTATAAAGTTTAATTTTTGGGGCAATGGAGATCTCTGTGCGATTTATTTAAAAAAACAGTTCCTATGTACTCATAAAGAGTGACTGCTTGAGTGAATTATGTAGTAATAATAGATATAATTTGAGCGTTATTTTTTTAAGAAAGAATTCAACCAAGCGATGGCTTTATATAGAGTATGATATCGTTTCATGGTATTTAACTTTTTGTAGAATCAATTCGACAACATTAACTTGAACATATATGGTTACAACAGGACGTTGACACATGCCATACCAAAAAGAAATATGGATTGAAAACAGTATTTTTATTTTTTGCGTGTAATAAAAGAATGAAATACTGACATTGTTTGCGTCAGTATTTGGGAATTTAAAATTTTAATTCGAATTTTGACGTCATGTGCTTTTCAGAGGTTCGGCTAAATCATATGCTATAAAAATATAATAGCTGAACTAAAGATAGATCCAACATGTTATTACTGATATACCTACTGAGCTTGTTGCATTGGAAAGAGTCTTAAAAATTGCATCAGAAGAGGCAGGATATTGCGACATACTCGAGGTGACCAGTTTAATCCAACGTTTCCTGTAGGTCACGCTTAGCTGCACGCTTCCATTCTGAAGTTTGTACAAACGTAAAGGATTCAATTTTGAAAAACTACCAATAGTTTAAGCATTGAAAAATTCTAAAGATTCCACTATAAAATACAACATTTAGCGACGAATGCGTTATGGTTCTATATGTACTTCTAATATGTAGATACTTATACCTATCACACATTCAAAACTAACCTTGGGATGGTTACAGTTAAAGAAGAGATAGTATCCTTCAAAACTACCTAATTATTATCCTAACCAATTGAATATCTCTTTTCTCTAGCACAATAATGAGGTTAGGAGGTTGAATCGGATTTCTTTTTAAGAATTGCCATTTTTGTATTGGAAAAGTGTAATAAATATCTCTGACGGATACATTCAGTAGATTTGCTATTACTATTAAGGACTAGATTGCCAGTTAAATATCAAAAAATATTCTTCAAAACCAGACAGTAAATCTTTAATGAACATAAAAAAGCTGAGAAGTTAAATAAAGTTGTTGATTTTGTTACGAACTATTAAAAGTAACTATCATGAATTTTGAAATTTTAGTTTTAAATTTGTTTTTTACCTTTAAATAACAAAATCACTTAGTGGTGTGGTGACTAGAAGATTGTTGGTTTTAGAGCCAAATGTTTATGGAAGCCTATTTTTTTTTTGGTTGTTTGAATTAAATAACAAAACAAAAAAATCATTTAAACATAGTTTAAAAAACAACTGCAACTAGGTATTAACCTCTATTTATAAATTTTGCTGTAAAATAGTTTAGTTAGGAAATAATCAATTTTTCATTAATAATTTTGTTGTACGAAATAGATTGAAATGGCTCAAGTTGTTTACTGAATACTGGTTTAAAGCTTACTGGCCGATTTTTGTGAGATTTTTAAAACTAGACTTAGTTTTTACTTGAACGACGCCCAATAAATACGAATATTATACGCTAAATACGGCTATTTTGGAAGTGGACATCACGGTTCTATCATTCCTTCCGAATTGTTATGTAGATCAACTAGCGAGAACTTGAAATCTTTACGCTATATTGTTACTGGTTTTGGCATCTTGTTTGTGTGGGATATAGAATTACATAATATAGGACATTCCATTAGAATTTGCGTAGTTTTATGTTTCAAGTATCCACTGTTAGATCATATGGTCTTGTTTTGTGGCTTTCTACTTACTGAAAATGCAAATTATATGTTAATCTTAATCTTAAATTGAAGTTAATCAATTTGATGATTGAAAAAACTAAACATTTATTAAAGTAATTAAATATATAAGTTAGGTTTAATTTTTTAGTTAATGAGCAAAATGTATTCATTAGTCACTTCTTCTTTAAAGCTACCTCTAACGTATTTACTCTTATTTCAAAAGTTCAATGAAGTCTTTTATGTTTGTTAAGTTCTTATAATTTTTTCGATCAACTGAGATTTTTTATTATTTTTATAACAAACATGAATTCATTTATATATTACTATAAGCATTACTTATAACACGAATATTACTGATTTGGAAATAAAAGTATGATTTATAGAAAACGTAGTTGAAATCGAGGTTAACGTTTCAAAACAGTGAAACTCTTAGTTTGAATAATTGACTGCAATTTTTTCATTGTACATGTTTTTTTATTAAATTGTAGTACAAAAGTATCTGTTTATATTTGTATATTATGAAGACAAATAAACAAAGTAATAAACTCCGGAAGAAGTCTAATTTTAGTTTTTATTTTTAATAGGAGCACAAAAAAACTAAATAAAAGACTTTATTGTGTGAATATATTTTTTTCAATGCAGTAAAAAAAAATTTTTTTATAGCAATGTAAGAAAGTATTTCGATTAGTTTCTTCTTACATCCTTCAATTACACACATGAATATATTACGTTAAAATAGAAAAAAGCAGAAAATTTATAATAGTGAAAAAACTTTTCTTAGTTTTCATGACGGCAAAAGTTTAAGCGTGGCCATTAAAATAACAATAACGAGCGTAATTTAGGTTAGAAATAAAATTTGATGCAAAAAAGAAGCCTGAACACTCCTTTTGTTCAAAATATACACATATGTAAGTATATTCTTTTAATTACAAATTAAACACAGAAGAAAATAGTTCGTGTAAATCGGATGTAGAATGTCAAGAGCGAAACGAAAGAAATAATGAGTCGGCTATAAATTTCGAACTAAATTAAATGGTAATTACAACAATTTAGGAACGAAATAATTCACGAGAAAATCGATTTACGTGTTCAGCGTTCTTTCGTTCCCATGTCTCATACGGATAATTTGCAACGGCTATCGTTAACTTTCCCCCCCAAAAAAAAAACAAGCAAAGAGAAAATGTATAAAGAATTTTTAATATTAGCTATGTGCGGATGTGTAAGAAATCTTTAACTCCATTCTCTTTCCTTATCACAAAAGAAAAGTTCTAGATGGAATAAAAAAGATAGGCCTTAATGAACTTTTCCAATTATTCACGAAAACAATTTTAAGAAAATACGATTGATAACTAGTACAAAAGACTCATTAAGATGAAAAAAACAACAAAAGAAACGAGGAAAAATTTAGAAAATCCTCACTTTCGCGTATTATCTCGAGAAAATTACTATTGTTGGTAAGTCAAGACTCTATTTATCATTTCCTTTTTCTTCTGTAAGACAAAAACACGTTGTAGAGCCATGAAAATTTCATCTAAAAAACTTTTAATTATTTAAGTGCAATAGTTTTATTTTTATTATTTTTCCTCATTTTAATTAACAGTTTTACTACTCTCGTTAGACGACCCTTCGGTGAAGCGTTGACTAGGATCTTCCCATGACGTGTACTAAAATTGGACACAAATAATAATATTCTACTTTAATAGAAACCGTCTATGTCTACGTTTCCCTATTAATGGACATCATGCTGTTGTTTTTATTAAGATAACATTCCTATTAACTTTCTCGGCTGGAAATTATACGAGTCTTTTATGACTGAAAAAAATATCTAAGAAAATTAAGAGGGATTAAAAAAAACTTATTTTAAATGATTTTATTTATATGTATGTTTACTTATAAGAATAAAATTATCTGCACAACAAAGATATATTATATTTCAAATGAGCTTTGTGCTTCGGTGCAGCTCTTCGAATATATTATACATATAACACATGTTTTCATAGTGTATGTGTCGTCATCATCATCATTTTAGAGGTATTGTTACGTCATCATTACGGGGAGCAACAAAAGTCTCTTATGAGAAGCTCGTAGAAGAAACGACATCAGAGAGGGTGGTTATATGATGGCACTATGCTCGCACATACATTTCACAAACTAAATTATCAAGGCGGCTTCGGTGTGCGCTTCCAAGCTTAAGATAAGACGTACTGTACAGACTTATTGTGCTTTTACGCTCGTAAACTTGACTATTTCGTTATCGTTACATATTTAAAGTTGGAGAAAGAGGCGAAGAGATTTGTAAATGTATGTAAATATTTCTCGGAATCCTGGACTTTTACATACACGGACTTGGATGAATATAAAATCAATGGGTATACAGCAAGTGAACTAGAAGTAAAAAAAAATATTGTATATATAAGTGCTGATCTTTCTTCAGACAGCTATTATGATGTAATGAAAATTATCCTTTGTCACGCGCTTAAATGAAATCAATTTTAAATGACAGAGAATCCTTTTGAAAGCGATATTAAGGAAATAAATCATTAAAGCAAGCGAGCGAACGAACAACTGTTCTTACTTCTTAAGTTAATTCTTCAGTCTAATTTTTCCTTTCATTAAAAATGACTTCTCGATTGCTTCTAAGATGTAGTTACAATAATCAAAAGATACTTCAAAGAAAATTCAAGAACTATGCATTCTTTTATAATGCTTTTAAACTTGAATCCAATTAAATATGATAGCACCTACCATCATAGTATAAATTTTGCAATTTGAGTAGGTTAACATTTTCATAATTACTCTATCAGACGAATAAATATTAAATTTTTGAATAAAAGGAAAAAAAAACTATAAAGCGAATACAGTTGTTGGTGTGAAAAAAGAAGGTGAAAATTTGAAAAATGAATTACAACCAAAATAAAATTATCGAAAAACAGAAAAAAAAATTAAAAATCTTGTAATTGGTTGTTTTGAAGTACTGAACATAAACTATAAACTTTTCTTTTTCCACATCTTTTAGAGTTTTAGTTAAGAAACTAAATAAAATGAACTTTTAAAAGTGTTTTATTGACATCAAAATAAACTTTTAATATATAAAAACATTTCTTATAAACTCGTTTTATTTTAAATTGCACGTTAAGTTTTGAAATTATTTTAGTAGAAATCAAAATTATTTTTACTCTATTAACCACAGTTAAGTTATGAATTTTTGTTTTCTTTTGGTGTTTTAAGTCGTTTTTTAACATCTACGCTCATATCACGACTGTCTAAAGTCTAAACACAAAGAATTTATGTTGGTCAACTATATCTTAGGTCTAGGATCTTAATTATAGGATTCAACGGGGATCGAACCCAGAACCACTTGACGCATGAAGCGGAGAGAGCAATTGCTATAACCACAGCGCCAATAGGTGGTTAGTTATGAAATTGTTAAGGTACTTTACTAGTTTTTCAATGAACAACTGAAATCTTTTAGTATTGCTCATATGTTTAAAATTCTATCAACATTTATATGCCATCACACGTTTTTTTTTTAATAGTAGCGTGCATATAAAAAAGGTTCAACTTTTAATCACTTTTTGTCATTATAACACTTTTATCTCTACGACAGTCCGTCTAATTTTGCTCTTGTTGTTCTTGGTGGCTGTATAGGGTACAGAACATTGTAACGTTTTTACGGGTTTGAGGATTTGTGTTTAATGACTACAAATTTATTTTTAACAATCGTTTATTGATTTATCTTACACTATTGTCACTTATAAACTACACGTTAATAATTAGTTAGTTTTCACAGCCACTTATTCACTAATTATCACTCATTATTGCACTGTTCACTTTATTTACAATGTTCACAATTTATTTCACACTGTTCACTTTCACTGTTAACACTTTAACAGTGATCACTTTCACTATTTCTTTTAACACTGGTCGAATATTTATTTCACACTGATCACTTTCCGAGAAACTGTTAACGTTGACGATTTATATTCAGACTGACTCACCTTATGTTTGTCCGGGGATTATAAAGGACTAGCTGATACCCGCTCGCTTTACTGAGTGTATCTAAATTTAACCGATTGATTAAAAGATTCCCTACGTTCAAAGCGAAATATAAAAATTAATCTATTTTGACAGAAAAAAAAAGATACATACTTTCAGACTTTGGATCCAAAGAAAGTTTCAAGAAAGAGATGTTAGCTGTCTCACATCAGCTTCTATACGATTTTTAGTAAAAAAGTACCTGCATTCCTTCTTTCCTCCCCTCTGGTAAGATGTCATGAGATTTGACATATATCATTCCCCTAACCCGCAATCTAATATGGTATTTTTCAAAACAAAAAAATACGTAATATTTCGGAGACCTTCTCTTTCCCCAAAGTAAGATTAGATGAGATTCGGCTCGACCCCATCGGCCCCTGAACGCTTCACGTAATTAATGGGTGTTCTCTTAAAAGAATAAATTAGTAGCCATTCTACAGGATCTTAAGCAAAACTTCATTAAAATTCGTTCCGTTAAGTAATTGTTAAATTTTGAAATTTTTAGTTTATTATTTTAATACTTTTATTTCTAATTAATATCTTCGACAATGAACAATGAAAAAATTCAAATATTTTAAACAACTTCATTATTTATTTAATCGGGTGTTAAATTGAAATTCATATTTATTTTTCAGTAAAAATTGTCAGTTTTTTAAGTTAAACTTTGTAGAGATTTCTTTCGTTATTGTGTAAAATTGGAAGAAAATGCGTTAAAATTCTATTTCACGAACGTTACCGAAACTTTTTAAATGTACGGTTCCTGTAGGATATAATTGTTTTGCTATCCCATGGGAACTATGCATTATTCTAGCCTTAAAAGTAAGCCATATCATTCTCCCCCAAACTACCACATTGTAAAAATCATATCAATCTTGAACTATGTGGTAAACAAAAAACATATCTATCCCACGGGAACAGTACATCTATCCTGAGTAAAAAGTAGATCAAATCTTCTTAAGGAAAATGAGTTAAAACTCTATTTCGTGGATTTTAACGAAACTGCTATTAAATACACGGCTCTCATATAATACATACTTGTTTTGCTATCCCATGGGAATCGTTTATTATTCCGGTATGAGAAGTAATCTATATCATTTTCTGGCCCCTAAACTACCACATTACAAAAAAGGAAGTTAATCTTTTGTTCCGTAAAAAACAAAAAAACATCTACCCCCCGGGAACCGTACATTTTTTCTGGATATAAAGTATACTATATGTTAAACCGGATTAAAATCTACGCCAAATTTCATCCAGATCCATTCAGTACTGTTTGAGTGAAAGAGCAACAAACATCCATTCTTACAAACTTTCACGTTTATAATATAAGTAAAATTTCAAAATCCTTCTAGAAAATTCGGCTCTATTGTCCCTGGGCTTTCTATTTTTCTCGGAATATTTCATTGCAAAAACTTTCTATGGTTCCAAGAAAGATCGACCATTTTAGAAGCTTCACCCCTTCTTAATTTACCGAGTAATCCTTTTCGTCAAACCCACTCGATAGATGGTCTCTCACCCACCTCCATCTCATAACCAGACCGCTTCTTCATTGGCCAGAGGTAGGTGACACTCCCAGTCTCTGAAAAGGGCGACGCTTTTCCATCTTGAGATTGTGACAATATGAAAAAATATGTACCTTTATAACAACCCACCTTGAAAATCGTTCCAATATATATTTGATAATTAAACGTTATAAATAAATCAAATGCAAAGTTGAAAATTAAAAAGCATAAATTATTAAGCTATTATAAAACTAATATTAACTTTATATGCAACCATTTCAAGTTCTCTTCTAAATTTGATTTACTTTAATTACATAATCGACAACTATCAACAATTTTAAACCCTTGTTGAGCAAATGGAAGATTGCTTTCGACTATCAAACATAATATTATATATTTCAAATATTTGCTTGCATAAGTAGTTCTAACATGGAGATTGCTGATCTAATAATAAAGGACCATTTATCATTATTTATTTAAACTCAACAATTTCCACAGATTGAAAAATTAAAAATGATATGAATTGCATATTAAATTTTACACTTCTACTCTGCTTTGAATAATCGAGCATTATTAAGAAAAATCTTGACAAATTTTACATGCGACAAATATATAGATATACGTTGTATAGATAAATATGATAAATTATTTGTAATGATTAAGATGTTTGTTGAAAGTTTGGATTGCTTTCATTGTTTGCTTCGTTCTTTCTGATCTTGTAAAAATGCATTTATGCATTGATGCATTTATTGAATATGAGACCCTATATATAGATATTATGGTTCGGACAAATCTTTTTATATTTGTTACATGAGTTATTATATCGAAAGCTTCTTAACATAATGAAAAATAAAAAGCAAATCCCTTAGTTCGCGTAAATGTGTTGAAGAAATGTAATCCGTTTTCATAATTAACAAGAGATATTCCATGCAGGCCAAATGTATATCTAACAAAAGAACAAGTATGATTCAATTACGTAGGAACACAAACACATTTCCCCATAATTATTTATACTCTAGCGTATAATATACTTACCAGAGAAATGAAATATGGAAATTTTCTTCTGCAGTCCGCCATAGATTCAGCCAAATGTGTGTACGTTTCGGACAAAGAATTTCATCAAATAAGAATATTTAATAGGAATACAGCATAATAATTTCAAAAATAGAAAACTTTAATGGTTTTCTGAAATTTGCCTCGAGTAAATACATTTTTATCGGTATCCATATTTTGTGTGGACGTTTTCCATTCATTTTTATTTCTGTCCTCTTTGATGACAAAACGGTGATAGATGACCCATTCCTCCCATCAACTCCATCCATCTTCAGTGCGTATCATACGAGTTTCTCGTTTAGGAATTTATGAAATAAAAGATCTCTTAAATGTCACATTTTATTTAGCGATGTCTCGTCTATTTCAAAGATATAATATCGTTTTTGGACGACCGCCGGTAATGGATATTTAAATGGGACATTAAAGTTCAATTTATTTATTTATTGAATAAAGAAAACGACAAAAATAAATAAATATAAATGTTTTCCAATGAACCCAAGTGAATCGAAAAAACTAAAAGAAAAAAAATTCAATTTGAAAAATGAATTATTTTATTGCATTTATATATGAAATTTGGCTTTATGAGAAAATAATATTTGAGATCGTTTTATCCGAAAAAAAAAAATTTGAAAAAAAATGATCAAATTTAAAAGAAATAAAAAAATCATTTCTATTCCATTTATGACTTTTGAACACTTTTATTTTTATATTTTACGATTTTATAGTCTTATTTCAAGATATGAAACACTTAATAAATGAACATAACACACCACCCTTAAGTAATTTGATATAATAGGAATATTATAACCCCAATTTCCTACTAAAGTATTTAAATAAACAACAAAAGATAAAGATAAAATACTATAGATATGGAGTTGTATCTTTTTATATTCATCATATTTTCACAAAGCTTTTTTCGTTGCGTTTTTGTTCAAAAGCTATTTCTTTTTCCCTTTTTGGCAAAAAATAGGTTTGTATCTATTGAATTTAACTGTTATTATTTTAAAGAGATAATTTTTCATAAAGTTATATGCAAAAAAACAATTTATAAGTGACTTGGCTGAAATAATCCATCATCCCTATATTTTTCTTGTCAAATAAAAAAAAAATCTTGCGAATATTTTATAGCTTCCAATAAAAACAAAAAACAGTATATATATATATATATATATATACTCGTATATAAATATATGTCTATGTAATCTCAATTTTATTTACCACAGATCTTCAATATATCAAAATTATTATTTTTCCTTTTGTTAAAAATATGGCCAATAAGTTTTGAAAAAAATTCATGAAATTCAGTTTTGTGAAAAAAATATTTCTTTAGAGAAAAAAATTTGAATTAAAAAATGAAAATCTTTTCTCATTTTCTGGGACATTAATTTTATATATATAAAGAAATTTTTTTGAATATCCATGATATTACCATGTTAGCTACTTTTTTATATTTAGTCACCTTTCAAGTTGGATTTAAATGACAAATGGACAATATTATTTAAATCAAAATTATTTTTTTTTGATGTTATACTTCTTTAGGCGCGTTATGAAAAAATCATGAGAGATGGGCGGCCATCTTGAAATAAAAATTAACAAAATGAAGTTGGCCGCAAAACCACTCGGTGTCTTTTAACGCAGCACGCGTAATTTGAATTTTTGTTTTATTTATTTAAATTAAAAATAATTATATATACAAATGACACATATTATTAAAAATAAGTTATTACTTTTCTTGAATTTTGCAGTAGCTGTTATACTATTGTAATATATATTACTTTTAGGCTTTTAGTAGCGTTCTATTTTATCATCATAAATTAATAAGATGAAGTTGGCCGCAAAACCGCTCGGTTTTTATTAACTAGGCGTGCGTAATTTGAATTTTTGTATTATTTATTAACCTATTTTTTTTTTGTATTTTATTTAGAAAATATTTATATATTTATATATATATCTACAAATTACATATATTATTAAAATAATAATAATTAATAATATTATTGATATAAATTAAAATATTATACTCTTAATTTTATTTTTAATAATTTAATAATATCTTTAAATATATATATTATTATTATTATTAAATATTAATTTACAGTTTTTTAAATTGATTATTTGAATGCAATTAATAAAAACTAATTTTTTAATTATGCCAAAGAAGTATAACTTCTCCCGCGCGTACATAAGTGCACGGAACTACTTTTTTTATTATATATAAGACGATCTTATTGATAATATTATATTTTCCTTCTATAATATAAATTTCACAACTTTCATTGAATATAGGTATTTAAAACCTATTTGATGTTAATATAAAACGTAAGATGGCTTTATAGGATTCTTTACTAATTCTTATTCAAATTTTTCCTGTTTCTTCAAACTGATCAAAGATTTAAAATTTAAAATGATACGCAAATATTTGTTATTGGAAATATTTTACGGTCCCGAAAAAGATACTGTGTGATAAAAATACATTTGTCGATTTACCGATATAAAAGAACCTTTAAATTTTCTATCAATTGTTAACATTGAATATATTTAAATTTCCAAAAAAGCTCAGAAACCCTTATGTACATAGTAAATTTAATTTTTACTTTAACAGTTAGTTACTTATAGGAACATTCAATTGATAATATTAATTCATTTTTGCTTTTTCTGCAAATTTTTTAATAATTTCGATATGTAAGCATATAATTTATTGACATTATAATTTATTACAGCATATAGGTATGTATGAGCAGTATTTTAATTATCAATAAATTTATAATTTTTATTATATTCAAGCTATCTAAAGGGTCGCTAGAAATCCTAATTGAAATCGATAAGTGGAAATGCAGTATTACACCTAAAAGAGCTAAAACTACACGTAGGCGTAGTAATTCTTGAAAGGTTGAATACCTACATTAAATACCGTGAACTTATTATTTAGTAAGCTACCTGTTGTCCTACTGATTGTGCGCCAAATAACGTTCTGGATATATATCGTTTTTTACTTAAAACCTTGGTCAAAATATAATAAAAGCATTGATTGCTTTATCCAAGCCTGCGATTGCAAATTCAAATTATTTGCATTAATTTAACAAACAAATGTAAGAAACTACAAAAATTGGTGAAGAAATAATTATAAAATCTGTAAAACAGTTCAAAAAAGTAATTTTCCAGCTAGAACTCATACTAAAATTAGTATAAAACCAGTTTATTTTTTGGTTATGTTGAGTGAATACAAGACGTTCAAATTTGTAACAGTTCTATGTATAACAGTTGGATAACGAAAGAATGCAACGTTACTGTTACAGAACTGTTACGTAGTTGAATGTTTTGTGCTCCCTTGACACAACTTCCCAAGATACACTCATTAAAGCTTGGTTAGCAAATTTTAGTTAAGAAAGTTGCAATTCTCTGTACATTTGATTATCGGTTAATTAACCATTTTGATTCGGTATCTTTTTCTTCAAAATACTTTTTTTTGTTTTCGATTTATCCAAAACAAGGACCATGCAATAATAATGTAAATATAAATTTTAAGTTCTAAATTCTAGAGTTGAAGTGTTATCCGTATATTTAAGGCTTCATCTTTTTTCACGAAAATTTTTCCAACACAAATGAAAATATTTTGTTTTGAGAAAATAACTAACCTCACATTAACTTTATTTTGCATGAAACTCACTGTTAAAAGCATTTGATAAAAAAAAACATAAATAACGCCCAGGATTGGTTAAAAAAAATTATAAAAAGACTAATATTTGCATATTTATATAGGTAAACAGAATTATACGCGTATGTATACAGTATCTGTATAATATGTTATGTATAAACGAACTTCAACCCTCTTTCTTAGAACTCCCTTTATTTGTTGTGTTTTCCCAGGAAAAAGTTTCGAAAAGAAATTGTAGGCTTTGATGAGTCTCATAGCCAAAATAGAAGTCGTTTCCGAAAAAAAAATGAAAAATCTCAAAAACCCACAACATTAAATTAGGTTTCCTATTAACCGATTTCAACCAAATGTTTCGCGACACAATTAGGTGAAATATGAAGGCAAACTTTCAAGTTTGGTGAATTATGGATAAAGCTTTCGATACGATATCGCCGTTATACCCAACCACACACACAGACTTTTTTATTAAAATCATTTTTTTAGATTCAAGGAATTTCAAAACGGGTATATTCGATGAAAATTCGAAATCAAAAATTCGACACAATTAAAAAACTTCCTTTACTATAAAGTACCTGGTAAAAGAATAAACACACAGTTTGAACTATAGATATCAATTTTAGACACTGAACCGAAAAAAGTTAGTTCAGATGTTTTTATTTGATTTTTTGGTATTTTTATTTTTGAAGTTGACAATTTTGAAAATATGAATGTGAGAACTAATCAAACTATCAAATTTTCTAAATTCTTATGTTTAAAGTTGTTAAAATTTTTTTAAATTGATTTTATAAAATTAAAAATTCAATTTTAAGCCCAATTTTCAATTTTATTCATCATTCAATTAAATAAAGCTTTCAAATTTTCAAATTTCATTTGTTTTTCAGTATTTTAGTCCCCCTCTATTTGTTAGTAACGGTACTATAGGATTCTGTCCCCAAACTGTACCTTCAACTGAGTCAAAATTTCCGACAGTTTAGCTCCTTCGTTCGTTAAAAACTTAATCACAGTTTGTTGCGCAACAGACAAAGGTAGGTACTTCTTGTTCACTCATGGCTCAATAACTGATACAACATAGAGATTAAGCTCTTATCTCTGATTTTCCCACTTCTAACGTATCAAATTTTAATGTGTCACTCTGCCAGTCCGCTCATGTTGTTCCACAAGAAGTAAAAAAAAGTTCGGTTTTTATTTGACTCCCCCTCGTAATATACCTACATATTGTTCCAAATATAAGTCTTCTGTGAAAATTTCTAATGTCTATCCGTGAATCGTGATATTCCAGCTACGGAGTGATCCAATAGTACTTGATGACCACTTATGAAGATTGCTTCGCAATCGAAATACGTATCTGGGCAATACGTCTAAAATACGTTAGCACTTTTTGTTCAAATGTATGTTTATAGTTTACAATTATGTAAACTATATTGCATAAATAGGACCACAATATATTTTTATACTGTATAAACAGTATAACTGCTCAAAGTCAGCGAAAAATCTAATTTGAGTAGTTTTTTCATGGCACTTTATGTTTGACTCTGTGATCCAAAACGCGTTATTCTTGTGCTATATAATTTTCATTATTTTTTTTATTTTTTTTAAGCTTCTAGCACATTTTTAAAATACAGTGGTAACTTAATATTTTCATTTTAATATCTCACCGTTTGGATTTAGAATAGACCTCTTAAATCATAATTTTCTTATACTCTTTCTTAACTATACAAAAAGTGTTTTAATTCGCTCCCCCGTGTTTCAATATAAGTATTTAAGAAAAGTATTAGATCAAATGGTCTAAAATATCGATTTTTTCATTTTAATTTAAATATATAATATAATAATATGTATGTTTTTCAAAAATACATCAATCCAAATCGATGGTAGTGTGAACCATTTATGATTTAAGTCAAAGATTTATTGAACCGTCAGATTACATTATATCGTACCCATACTACAACTATTAAACCATTTCTTGTTTTGAATGTGATCAGATGCAGATCAATATAATTATTATTAGTGATAACAAAGAAAAAGTGAACGTAAGGACGGAGAATACCCATCCAAATTGGTCAACGCTACCTATCTCACTTGCCGCCTGGTGAGTGGATTAAAAATAATAATTACATATTATCAAAAACTAAAACTCGATCAATTATCAAAACTATCAAAATGAACACAAACACTACCAACACATACGCTCAAATGGCACAAAAAACTAATTCAACCATACCAATTTTTCCCACAAAACACCAGGCGATCATTTTCGAGAGCGTCAATAACTCAAAAATTTCCGACTACATTATTCAAGTTGGAACTCAAATCGGTCCAAAAAATATTCTGTTTGCGTCACGACTCTCTAACAACAGAATATGTATTTATCTGGCTTCAACACAAATCGTCGACCAATACATAAATAAATTCAAAAATATAAAAATTAACGATACGCTTTTAACATGTCGCCGATTATTGACACCATCAACCAAACTTATCATATCAAATGTGTGCCCATCCATCCCCCATAATATAATAACAGCGGCACTTACTCAGGCAGGCATCGAAGTAATGTCATCTGTACAATTTGTTCGTGTCGGAATGCAAGAGGAATTATACAAACACATATTTAGTTTTCGCCGATTTGTATATGTAAAAACCTACGACCCAAAAAAGCACCCCGATTCTATTGTCATTAACTACCAGAACGAGGACTACCGAATTTTCCTAGTAGAAGGAATGGCTCGTCCTCAACATGTTTCATCTCAAGAACAAAAAGGAGAGCAAGCAGCAGAAAACAACCCTATAACAGAAATAGAGGAGGAAAACAGAAAACGATCAGCCTCCAGCAGTATAAATAACCAAAATGAATCTATCCTAAATACCTCACAAAATTCAGACCAAATAACAAAAAATACCTTAACTGACCGAACAAATATTGAACATTACGAAAATCAAAAAGACCCAAACGACTTAACGACAGCAAAAACTCCCACCAAAAACACCATTATAACCCAGGCATACGAGCAACAAAATCTACTTTCCCCCACTAAAGAAACATCACTGACAAACAATCCGAACACTAACTCCCAAAAGAAACCCACCGAAGAAGATAACAAGAAAAGGCCCAGAACGAACAGCACTAGTTCTCATGAAACAAAAGAAGACCATAACAAAAAAACAAAAATCCCCCAACAATGGACCGAATGACGACGAGCTGGGCCCGAGCAAAAAACCGACCACCAATTAAAAATATTCCTTCAAAAAAGTCCTGGAACCCCTCAAAGAAATTATTGACAAGATCAGTAAAATAAAAACAGATAAATTAACTGAACTCCTCGACAAAGCCTCCGAGGAAGACATCATCCTACCAATAATTAAAAAATCCCCAGCAGATCCATTAGATCTCATCGACACCCTGCGATCCATCCACGGCAAGGTGGATAGAAGTGCCAAGTATAGAATTAGTCGTCTAACAAAGAAAATCACGAAAGAGTTAGAAGCCACTTACCTGGACGGGGAACCACACATCTCGTCTAGTGGTGCCTCCGAAGAAGAAAACTAATGTCAAATCAACCTCAGGCTTCAATCCACCACCTAGTGCAATGGAATTGCAATGGATACTATAAACATATTGAGGAAATCAAACAGCTCACATACAAATTCAAACCAATAACCATATGCCTCCAGGAAACTCATCTTCGACCAGACCAGAGGGCTGGCTTAGGGGGATACAAGGTATTCAGGAAAGACTACACGGAAGGATTAACAGCTTCTGGAGGAGTTATGATCTTGACTGACGAGAAATTTGACTCAACTGAATTAAACATCAATTCACCATTACAAACAATAGCGGTAACCATCGAATATTCCATGAATTATAAGCTCACAGTATGCAACATATATTTCCCAAAGGGCGTTCAAAACAGAAACGACCTTCAAAACATCATTTCCCAACTCCCTAAACCATACATCATCACTGGTGATTTCAACGCTCATAGCCAATCATGGGGATCGTACAAAACGGACAAAGCTGGGAAGATAATCGAAAACACCCTAAACGAAAACGACGACTTAATAATTCTAAACGACACTAGACCAACTCACCTGACCTTTTCTAATGGCAAATTCTCATCTATTGACCTTACTCTCTGTAGTCCAGAAATAGCCCCTCTTTTAACCTGGAATACACACAATGATCTTTGCGCAAGCGATCATTTCCCAATAATCCTAGAGCTACCGTTGATACATAAACCGGTAACAAAACACCCACACTGGATCACCAGCAGAGCAAAATGGGACGAATTTTACGATCTAACCAAAATGTCCTCAAATGATGTAATAAAAAACAATATCAACGACACTATCGATCAATTTACCAAAATTATCCTCGCGGCAGCATTCAAAACAATTCCACGCTCTTCACCCAACCCATCAAAAAAAGCGGTCCCTTGGTGGTCAACCGAAGTCAAACAATCCATTTTAAGTCGGAAAAAAGCACTTAGAAAATACCAACGCCAACAAACCTTAGAAAACTTCATAGAATTCAAAAAACAAAGAGCAGAAACAAGAATCTTAATAAGAACTAAGAAACAAGAAAGCTGGGAAAAATTTCTCGACTCCATAAACTCCTCAACTCCCACTTCCTGTATTTGGGAAAAAATAAATAAGCTTAGAAACAAATTTTCCTCACCAACCACTTCTCTTGAAAACAATGACTCAATAATCACAAATCCCTTGGAAATAGCCAACTCATTCATTAAACACTTCACGGAAATATCAAGTACCAATAATTACAGTGACATCTTCCAACGACATATAAAAAATAGCGAAACCACGTATGACTTTTACAGCGACAATTCAGAACCTTATAATTCAAATATTACGATGACAGAACTACAAACAGCAATTAATAGTGGAAAACATTCCTCTCCAGGACCCGATGATATTCATCCAGACATGCTTAAAAACCTTCATCCCACCGCCTTATCTACTCTTCTCGAAATTATCCAACAAATCTGGAATAATAACACAATACCTACAAGCTGGCTGAAATCTACTATCATCCCAATCCTAAAACCTTCCAAAAACAAAAAGTGCCTGTCCAGCTACCGTCCAATCTCTCTAACAAACTGTTTATGTAAAATAATGGAAAGGATACTCAACCGTAGGCTACACTACTTAATTGAAGAACGCAATCTAGTCCACGAATGTCAAAACGGATTCAGGCCAAAACGATCTACCCTTGACCATCTAGTAAAATTAGAAAATGAAATTTGCAAAGCCTTCCAAACCCAAGAAGAAGTCTTCTGTATTTTCTTCGACCTACAAAAGGCTTTTGACATGACATGGAAACAAAAAGTCCTACAATCCATGCAACAAAACCACATAAAAGGTAACATGGCCCATTTTATAAAAAACTTCCTTCAAAATCGACACCAGCGCGTAAGAATAGGCAATCAACTATCTATAGAGATGGAAAGTGATAATGGGTTACCTCAAGGCTCAGTCCTCAGTCCCACACTCTTCCTACTCGCAATAAATGACGTCACCCAGGTAATTCCCAAGCCCATTCAACCTTACATGTTTGCTGATGACCTGGCCGTCTCTCTGAGAACGGGAAATGGAGCGTTTGCAAAAAAGATGTTGCAGACCCTGCTTGCTGGGCTAGAAGCGTGGTCTAACAAAGACGGTCTCAAATTTTCGGCAGAGAAGACGAAGCTTGTAGTGTTCAGTCGAAAAAGAGTGGCTCATAATCATCTTACATTAAAACTCCATGACAACGTAATCGAACGCGTAAAAAACTGGTCCTTCTTAGGTCTAAAATTTGACGAGCGACTTTCTTGGATACCACATATTAAAGACCTAAAATCCAGGTGTTTAAAAACAATGAATGTCCTAAAAGTGCTAAATCACAACAACAAGGGAGTAAACAAAAACCACCTACTTCGAGTATATAGATCACTAATCAGATCAAAATTAGACTATGGAAGTATTGTGTATGCTTCGGCCAAACCAACCTGTCTAAAATTGCTAGACCCTGTACATCACACAGGCATCAGACTGGCTCTAGGAACATTCCCTACATGCCCAAATAACAGCATTCTCGTAGAAGCCAATGAACCAGGCCTCTACCTTCGAAGGGAATTGCTTATTCAAAAATTCACTCTAAAAACAAAAAAAAACCTGAATGCCCAAAACAAAATAACTGCTACCGTCAACTACTTAAATAATACTCTGTACTCCAAGACAAACCTCCCAAAGCCCCTTTCAGCACGAGCAATAATTGGCTCCAGCCTCCACAAAATCCCCATACCAAATTTGGCCAAAAAAAATGAGCCGACTATCCCCCCCTGGATAGAATTCAAACCCAAAACAGTGAAAAACTTTGAAAAACTTAGAAAAACTGGGAAAAGCAAATTCACCAACTTCACTACTAACCCAAACATTTAGAGAAATTAAAAATAATTATAACAATCATAAAATTATATACACCGATGGTTCAAAAATTAATGGAAAAACTGGATGTGCCTGGATCTTGGACGACTTTGAAGACCTGGTAAAACTAAATAAATATTGCTCATCCTACACCACGGAGCTAAAAGCCATCTACAGAGCTTTATCCTATATTCGCAAATTAGAAAACAATAGTCAGAATTTTATCATTTGTACTGACTCCCTAAGCTCCATCAACGCTATCAGGGGAAAAAGCGACGAAAACCTAATAGAAAATATCAAATCGTTGATCTGGCAATTGAGTCCTAGAGTAGCTTTAATGTGGATCCCGGGACACATAGGCATTGAAGGGAACGAGATAGCTGACAAAGCAGCTAAACGTGCCATTACTTCAGAAGTTCAAGACGACGAAATAACTTACTGGGACGCCCTAACGATTATAAAAGAACGACTGACTAAAAGCTGGCAGAGAGGGTGGAATCTATCATTCGATAGACTGAGGCTGATCAAACCTGAAGTGGGGAGGGTGACAAACTTCGGCAGAGTTAGTAGAACGGAAGAAATCGCCCTCACAAGACTGAGAACGGGCCACACCAGGGCTACCCATTCCCACATCCTTTCTCGAGAGCCTGCACCGAATGGTCGAAGTTGTGGGGCTCGGATAGATGTACCGCACCTGGTTTTCCCAGGTCCCAGCTGTGACTTGTCCTTCAGCCAATCAGACCTGAGGGCTGCTCTCGACCCGGAACACCCCGAATTTGACGACAACTGGAGGAGAATAAAGAACTCCACCTTCTACAAAACCCTCTAATTAACCATCAAATAAATGGATTGTTATCACTGTTACCATTGTTATCATCGTTATGTCCATTGTAATCATTGTTACCACTATCCAGCCTATATCAAATTTTTTTTTTCTCTTTTTTCTTCCAACCTAATATTTTTATCAAAATCTAATTAATTTACTAGGCATAGTACAATAGGCATAGTAAAAAAAAAATATTAAACTCAGAACGATAGAAAAATGTAGATATAGACAGAAATAGAGGCATCGATATTCAAATAGATAGATAACGTTTGCTAGCTATCAATTCTAAGTGACAATAAGTGTAAGCCAGTAATGAAATTCTTTAAGATTGAAAAATCACATTGAGCTCACCAAAAAAAAAGAAACCATTTATCAAATTTGTAAAATTAGAAGACTAAAACTTTATTACTATTTTTTATAATTTTATTTATGAATTAGGTAGTCAAAGTTTATATAAAACTTGTAAAGATAAGTAATGTTAAATTTTACTATTATTCCTGTTATATTTTTAAATGGTAGAAACAGATCTCAATAAAGAGGCAGTCAAACAATATCGTTATAATTTTCTTTTATGAACTATTTCAAAGGATGCAAACATCACAAAATGATCAAACAACATTAAGAGAACCCTTGTTCATTTTATTGTTACATGTTGTAAGCAACTAAACTATCTCTATCACTCTTTTTGTGAGCCCATTTTCGTTTTTATTGCTTAGTTCAACGTTTATTATTCACATTAATATTATTAACAATAATCATCTCTAATTAACACCGTCTTTAAAACTAATAATAATTGAATACATCCTTACACAATTTTAAATTAACTAATAGTATATATATATATGTATATACAACCTCTATTTCTATTTTACACTATCATTTTATTTTTATAATGAATTTTTCGGTCGCATTGAACCCTTTTAGCTTTCCCTCTGATTATGCTCGAATTTATGGAAAACGATAATTTTGTTATAGGTTTAGACTTTAGACATATCCATTTCCTTCTAATGGTAGTTATCGATAAAACAAAGGCTTTTAACTATTAAAGACATAAAGGCATCTTTATTTTAAAGGGTAGCACTTTAGGGACCTAAATATAAGTAGATCTCTTTAATGTTTATAAGGCATTTTCAATTTATTGGCTACATTTTTTTTTTCAAATTGAAAAAGTTTTTTTAACGTTATGCAATAATTGTTTATTTATTTTTAACTGTTCATGGAAATTTGGTTTCCGATGACGATATATTTGGTTTAAATAAAACGAGGAAATCGCAATTTTGCTGAAATATTCGAGTCGCCTATTTTTTTAAAATTTACATACGCAGCTCGAAATGGAAAGCTTTTGTAGTATGAGAACGTGAATTTTCCCACTCGTTCGATTGGTCGCGTAAAACCCTCATACAATTGTCGTTAATAAATTTAAACCACAACATTTAGAGACAGAGAAGGGAATGATAATTATTTGCTGATTATAATCATTGTTTTAATGAATTGCGTTAATTAATGTGAAAAAAAGTTATGTTTGCAAATAAATTTTCTCATTTTTCGTTTTTCATTATGTTATCCTCTTACAACGCTTGATAAGGATATAGAATAATGTAGATCCTTAGATGGTACTGACATTGGATTTACACACCTGTTTTGTATTTTATTAATTATGCATACGACGCTGTGTAGAAAGGCTCATATATATGAAGGAACATGAAACGCTTTGCTCACTGAGCCCGTTAAAATGGAAAGGCTAACGATAAATACGACAAATATTTGCCACTCCTAGAATATGTGTTTCGATGTTGTTCATTATCGTCGTCATTTTCTTGTCTATGCAAATCTCATAATGTTTCACACATTTTGAACTTATTCGGAGAAAACAGAAATTTCAATTATATTACAAATAATTCTAAACCTACACCATTTATAATAAATGTATACGAGAATCTAATTTTCCAAGCGTTTGAAATAGTTGCTCTTTTTATTTAAAAGCTTTTAATGAAGTTATTATAAAAATCTAATTTAGATATAAATTTGATATTTACATTTATTTCAGCTAATTTAAAATTACTTAATTTTCAATACACCTATAATACAGAAATACATAGTGAATCTGAGTTTCTAAGAAAAACAATTTTTTTGTCACTTTGATTCCAAAACAGATTTACGGGATAAAATAAGATTCACTTGGCATAATATTTTATAAGTACCAAAACCTATTTACTGATTTTCGTTCAATAAAAATTTTAAATACTTACAAGTTATTTACCTTGAACAATGAAAACAGTGAAAATAAAATACAAAAATAAAATTAAATAACGTTTAATACAACATAAAATTTACTTTATCTCGCAAATAAATGATTACTATTAAAACTTTTGATGTAGATAATTACATAAAAGAAAAAACTGCGGTATGATTTCAATAATTAACTCATTTTATCACTACTATGATACTCGCGGAAAAAGTGATTTTTAATAAAATTTACTACAAAGAGTTAATTGTCAGACTGAGCAATAAAATACGCGCTACTCTCAACATTAATGAACATTATAGTCTAATAAAAAATACTGAAGAGTTTCTCGCTTGATAAAACACTACGAAATTCATTCATTTCATTAACTTCTAATAATGTGACATCGATTCTCACAACATAATATTTAATTGAAAAACGTGTAATGGTGAATTTTTGTTTTACTAAAAGTAGGTATAAGCAAAAGGTAAAAATTCCAATAGAATAAGATGTATATACTTTATTCCAGTGATTTTCAAAGTGAAGGCTACGAACCCCAAAGCAAATAAAAATATTTGAGGAATCGCAAAATTATTTTTCTGGTTTATACTACCTATACTTAATGGCACTAATTTATCGTAATGATAAGATTGTACGTCTGAATTATAAACAACTGATATAATTAGAACTATAACTCGAACAAACAACTGATATTTTTTCTAAATTAAAGTAAAAACTTTGTTATATTGGTTATAAGAAGCTTAAAGAAAACGTATGTGTTGAAATAATCGTTATTAAAGTAAAGTTTAACTATATAGGACATTAGAATAATTAGCCCATGACAAGTGCATTGGTAATTATGATAGAAAGAAACGATTGCAAAATGTTTTTTACGTGACCAATCTAATTTTATAAAACTGAAAAGATATGTTCAGTTTAAAAATTGCATTTCTTTCATATAAAACTTAATTTTAATGGGGTTTTTAATATGCATCTGAAAAAATGACATACTTAAATAACTTTCAAATATGCTATTGAAAATCGAAGCAAACGTTAGTTTTTACATAGAAACTTAAAAATGATAACCAAAAATAATCAAAATTATAAAAAATAAGATTCCTATACAGATCACATTATTTTTCAATATCCACAGGTCAGTCAATGGAGGAACTCCCTTAAACTTCTACAGGAACCAAAAGCAATCTTCGGTACGAGTTCTGGTTGTAGAATATAATATAAGAAAATTCAACCAGTGAAATATTGCATTGTATTTTATAAGTTGCAATGTGACCATAGATGTTAGACCGACTATAAAAAAAAATCTTTTTAAACAAAAAAATTATTTGGCTACCTAATTACCCCGTAATTGTGATTGCTGCTACATGTGCTAGTGGGTTCTGATCGAATTCGAATTCCGTACACGTAGAGCCTAGAGAAATCTTAACTTTGGAAAATCTAAAGAAAAAAAACAGTTGCTAGTGACCATAGTTTTGAAGCACCTAGTCTTAAATTTAGCTGAGTATAAAAAAAAACTTATGAAAACTTCAAACGTTTAATGATGATAAGAAAGATATGCATTTCAATATGTTTATTGAAAAAAATACGTAGATACTTATTTTTATAAGATGCTAAAAGTTGCTGAATATAATATTGGCCAAAGTTCGATATCAGTCCTCATTAGTGGCATTAACCGTTAAAATTGGCTTATAATAAGCTGCTTTTTTCAAAATAGTATTTATTTTCTTTTCTTATTATGTTTAAAGCATTTTTTCAAAAGAAATCAATCATATGATGAATGCAATACCTATTATTAAGGTATAACAGTAAATTTTTCTATCTCATGGTAACTACTTTGAAATGTAAGTATTATTAAAAAATAAAGCAAATAGAGGATACTTTAGAATAGGTACGTTGTGGTATTAACTATTAAGCCAAGAAACTATATCTTACTAGTAATGTAATAGTTGCAAATGTAAACTTTTTTAGAAACTAATGTGGAACTTATTAGAAATGCTTTGTTATTTTTTCTTACATAAATCATTAAAAGGACTATAATATTAATGTTTTTCCAAAAAAGAAAACTATAGTGAAACATAGAACCATGACCTTTAAACTTATATTAATATACGTATATTAATATTTCACCTGAAATTCTCAAGCTATATTTAATTCATGTTATGTCAAATATCCAATATCGCTCACATAAAGTTCCTAGAATCTGGTTGAGTTGACCAGCCTAGTAAAATCAACGAGTTAAACGTAGAAGAATTTCATGATATTGGGAAGTGATGATGAAGTTTGACGACCGTATGCTAGAATGCCTTGTTACAATTGTTTTGGGAGACAAAATGAATGTGAACCCTGGAATACATAACTCATCCCATTTTCTTTAGATGCTTTTATGGTGTAACCGATCTAATTCCTCAAATTTCTTAATCAATCGCATAATTGTGGTTATTGAAGGACATTATTACGCATATCCATATTATATTATATTATAAGTGTGTAGGCATGAAAGGAATCTTTAAATTCTCAACTTTATATTTGACATCATCCCTCTAAAGTTTACCATTTCCAATAAAGGAGAAAGGAAATTAAAAAACTATAAAAATGACATTTTTGGATTAGAAATTCAAACAATTTTCAAGACCATGGTTGGAAATTTTTTTTTAGTTTAAATGACTTATTGTTAGTGATAGATGCAATTGAAATTCAACTGTATAGACCTACAACATTTCAATATTTAATACCTTGAATGAAAAATAAAATTGAAATGATAAAACGGAGATATTTACGATAGCTTTTTGGTTTTCTTATAATGTAAAATTATACCCATTCTTAAATTAAATAAAAAGTTATTTTTTTCATTTTTATCTTAAAAGTTGTAACGATTCATGTTCAAAAATAATTAGTTTATCAACTTGAAAGAACCAGTTTTCCAGAGTATAAGTATAATATTATTGTCAATGTATTGTAGACTTTGCTGTTCTTTTAGAACAGGAATAACGAGAAAGTGAAAAAAAAGTGTTATAATACCTCTTTCTTCTTTAGTCAAAGTAATTATAGCATACAAACTTCCATTTACCTACATTTAGGATATTGTTAATTATAAGATCGTAATTACTGACAACTAATTATTACAATTAGCCTGAACGAACTTTCCGGTAATTTGGTTTCGTATTTAAAGCTCACTTTCTCATTACCGTACAAAAATAGATGGATATCTATAAGTAAACCAAATTATTGAATGAAACGTAGGAAATAATTTTCATAAAGTAGTTGACAAAGTATAATTTTGAATTGAGATGGAAACAAATAAGAAGATTTTATTAAAATTGTCAAAATGATTTCAATAATGAAGCCCTCATGAACGGTTTAATGTCGTTTGATTGTTACGCTTCCGTAGACTTTGCAGCATTGCAAAGCTTTATGTATACCGTTAGTTCTTGCCTATTTACTTATAAGGATCATTAAATTTGAAGTACTTACAACAATTTGTGGTTACGTTTAATTGAAAAAAAAATGAATTTGTAAAGAGAAGATAAATACACATTTTGCTGTGACCTAAAATAAGAATTCTGAAATTGGTTTAATTTATTGGATTTCCGTTGTAAAAATAAAACTTCACTGAAAAATGCAACCACAATCCTTTTAGGCTATCCCTAACGCATTTTCTAATAGCGGCCATTATTAGAAAGGCTTGACAATATCGAAAATTTACGATTGAGGTTTAACCTATTTTCAGAATTTTATTTATTTGAAGAAAACAAAAAATGCCGTCTGTAGAAAGTTTAAATAATTTATGATCTAGAGACGAAAAAAAAAATAATAAGGAATTGATTTTCACAAAGGATGCTGATATTTTATTAATGATCGATAAAAAATTAATTTGTTTAAAAACGTGTATTTCTTACGTAAACAGACGTTCGTCGAGAAAATTTACTAAATTCATTTGGTCTTGGGCAAATAATGATGTTTACCAATTGTTTAAAAAGAAAATTGGAAAAACTAAAAAGACGACAAAGAACGTGGGAAGCAGAGAAGAGAAAAAATTCACGTTCACGTTCGACGTTAATGCAATTAATTCGATTGGTTCCTATTCCGCTTGACTTATGCCTTGGCACTGGCATGAAAATCGGTTTGTGACCAAGTTTTTACTAGCCGCTCGCTGCGAGATAGAGCAGCATTTTCTACTTACGTCCATTTTCCAATTGAATTATTAAAATTGTAAATATTCGTTTGGAAAATTATTGTAAAATTCATTGAAACTTTTTAAACCATAAATTTACCCCCATTGAATTAAAGCGTTTACGAACCGGCGTTGTTATGGTGTGAAACAATCAATGAAATTAAAACTTTTTCAACTAAATCTGATACTCACGAAAAATTTCGCTCTTAAGAATTATTAATTTGAGAGGAAAATCTTCCGTCTTTAGTTCTAATGAATTAATTGCGCTAAATATCGGATTGACTCACCAAAGAAGTTAACGCTTTCACGTAAATATTTATTTACCCTAAGCAGCATAAAACCATTTAGGCTTTAATACTTCCCAACTTTATGTAAACTTCACAGAATTTACCTCAACGCACAATCAATAAGCATGCGACAAATAATCGTAAACGAGCGAACGAAGGAATTTCCACTTCTTATTGTTTTCTCGCACGCTTTTGAATTCCCTCTTTTCTCAACCAAAGTTATACGAGTGTGAAAATTGGACTAAAAATTACATGACAATGAAGTGGAAAAGTGAGATTTAAATTTGGTAAATTTTTAAATATGAAAATTACCAATTTAAATATTACACTCAAAAGAAACCTTTACATCAGCAAGTGGCTTCACGCGAATAAACCTTCTTAAGACGCTTTTTTTTTAGAAGTTTTGAGAAAGATAATAATAAATATTAATTTAAGTAGCGGTACCCTACGGTGTCACCCACGTTAATGTAATGTTTTTGTATACTTACTTGCTTGACTAGTAAGTTTTCTTGTAAAAATCATTACTTTTTTTCTCGGTTGTTTCTCGTATGCAATTTTTAATGAACGGTTTAAAACTTGTAAAAGCTCACCCGAACAGATTGGCTGTCAAAATTGTTTCAGAACCTCCATGTAAAAGACTAAAGCTCATAGACCCCAATCAATTTCTAAAGTCATATGTTTAGTTTCTATTAGTTTTAACATTTTGCCAAGCTTTTTTATATTAACCATAGTCAATGGGGGCTTTTTTATGTTATTTTATTTATTTATTTATTTTCTTTTATTTATTTAAGTATGTAATATATATTTTTTTTATTACTATATATTTAATTTTTACGAGACGCAATATTTTAGGCTCGGAGCAGAGTTTTGAACGGTTTGGAAGGAAAAAGCACTAACTGCTTAAACTAATAATGCTATTCAATACTAGTTTAGAATTATTATTTAAACTTTTAATACCTTAAAGTCTGCTCAAAAACAATGAAAGTGACAAAAATAAAGTGTATAATTTCGAAAAATGTAATATTTTAGAGGAGCTTTTTTTAAGAATTTAAAAGCTAATTGGGGCTATTTATTTATATAAAACATTTTTTCTTCAATAAACTTAACTTTTAAGGTATATTTAACCACTAACAGTTCCTAAGAAAATGGTATTTAACTTCCATGCTGTAAAAAAGTTAGATAATTCTGATTATTATTTAAAAGCATTTATTGCGCATAGTAGTAATTAATTTTCGTTAAATTTTAAAATTTTGGTTTTTAATAGTAAAAGTGAAATGAGTTATAGGGTTCAATAGGAATTCGATTCAAAGAATCTTTAAGGAAGATCTTCTATTAAGAGTGAGCCTTAACATGCAAGGACATCCTATTGAATTATTGAGCCCTGATTATAAATTAAATTTATTTTAAAAAATTCGATGAGCTTCTAATGCTTTTTGTCTATCTGGATGTTGATAATAGAAAAAAGTTTTTTAAATTGATAGATAAAAACTTAGGTAATATAATAACACTTAATTTATAAATGTAATAATAATCATTATTTTATGTCAGAGTTCTTAAATATTTGTTTTATGTGATATAAAACACGAACCAGTTAATGTTTTACCAATATAATATGTTCCTCAAAATTATTCAAATTTCAACGAATATAAGGGAGAAAAATTGAGAAATCATAATAATTATACCATTAAACAAAATCGCAGTGGTTAGATATTTAAAAACTATTGTTTAAAGCTTCATTCTGTTGATATACTGCTTTCTTATCTAACACGTTAATTTTCTTATATTGTTAATAATAATAAATAACCTTAACATTGAATAAATGCTTCAATTTTGAATACCTTTCTTAGAAATACCACACTTCTATTACTGTAACGAGCCATTATCGTTGGAATGTGTCTTTTTATCAATAGTTCATAATAAAGATCATGGGTTTAACGTGATTATGAAACGTGTAGTTGGTGTAACACTACATTAATTTACTTTCGTTATGTAATATTAAGTAGTTTTTGCATGTTCTTGAATAAGTCGTAATGATAACATATCAAATATCTTTATTTGCACTTAATAATTAATCGAAACGCAATTAGTAACAAATGATACTATTATTATCTTCTGTGAAAATATAATATATAATAAACATAATTTTGATTTTTCTTCTTCCACATTTATTAACTAGATACCTGCATTAATTTTATCGTGACATAAAAATAAATAAAAAAACTATGCAGTATAAATTAAACCAATTACATTATTATTAGTAAAAGCCGCTAAGGTAAAGTGTTCAGTACAACAGTGGTGACCTATAACTTGCAATAGGGTAAATACAATTTCTTCTAAATATAGAATGAATTAAAATCCTCTTTTTATAGTGTTTTACTCGGATCAGCTAACTTAAAGCTATACAATGCAGTGTTAATAAACTATAAGCGCTTAATTTTCAATATTTTATAGAATATTATACGATGTTGACGTTTTCACGATAATCATTGTAACAGTGTTGTATATAATATTGTATATACCTACTTCTAAGTTTTTTTTTTAATTATAAAACAGCCATCATTCTTGGCAAAAACATGTTGATTATGTTTGCAGAAATTACTTTATGGTTTCTAAACTTTTAAGTTATAACATCGAGTTTAATGTTACTTTAACTTTTAATGAGCAACTTCAATTTATAGAATGTTACAAAAAAGTCATTAAGTCATTAAGATAATCAAAAGTTTATTATAAATACTAGTCATACAAAATTTTTAACTTCTTTTAATTTCAATTGGAAAGAAAATAAATTATTATATATTATTAATGAATACATTTTATTTATGTAGTATGAGAATTTAAAAAAACGCAGTTGAAATCGTATAATATTTGAACATGACATAATTATATTATGATTACAGTACTCAAGATTTGAGATTTATCAAGGCAAGACATTTTTTACTTATTTCCCCCAGTTACAACAGTTTTTTTTTCATTCCACTCCATTATTCCCGGACCAAGTCAAGTGAAGACACCTAAACCACCCCATCATTAAACCTCTCAACACATATAGAAATGATTTATTTTCGCTCGAAACCACAAATTGTGAAACGTGATCACTTGATTTTCGTTTAGCATAAATTTGATATTTAAAGTGCACAGGGGTCGTCTATAATTCGGGATCGGTAAGGATTGAGTCGAAATGGGAGCAAAGTTCGTTCAAAAGAGTTTTTAGATGGTGGTTGGACATTGTTTAGATGATATTGTCAAAGACTAATATAGGGATGATGAGGATGTTGGGTTTTGATTCCCGAGGTCTCTTTCCGTTTGTAACCAGGATAAAGTTTTAGGCTTTCTAACATTAACGTCCGATAATTAATCCTTGTTTCTAATTTGCTAGAATTACCAAATTGCGTCATTCATTAAATAAGCAGTATATATTCCCCCACGATTCAACTTTTCAAATATTCTCATCGCCCTTGTAAAAAGAGACACACACTCGTAAATACCTACATATGGATGTATATTGTACATGTATATTGTATTTTGTATATATGCAGGAAGTAAAAACGAAATATTCATGAACAGAATGAGTTTAATTTTAGATTTATAGCCTATTGATAAAAAGGAATTTCATTTTGATTTTGAAATTATTTTTTACACTTATCGGAAAAATATTTGGTAAGGTTTTTTTCCAAAATGTAAATATTTAATTTGGCACACAAAATTCCCTCTAGAGTTATAATTTAATGTCACAACTTACATACGAGTCCCAGTATTAAAAAATTTATGAAATTATTGTCAAAAAAATTATAAAAAATTTTGTTCATTAGATCACAATGTAAATCCTTAGGGATTTATACACCTACTTTTTCCTAAATCCAATTTTATTGTTGCAAAAAATAAATTTATCATTAATTATTTCATTACACCAAGCGGCTCTACACACAAGTGACGAAGGTAGAAAAAAACTCGAATAAGACAAAACAACGACGCCTGGACGTCTCACCCATTTATTTAGACGCAGCAATTACTCTTCATTTAAGCGGGGCGACTAAACTTTATTTTCTTGGCCACGTATTTTTCCCACCATTGTCTCGTTTTTAGTGCTATCACTACGATATAACCCTCAAGAAAACGAATTATTAAACTTCTTATGTCGTTTCTTCTTTTAACATAGAGAAAAATATTTCATCGGTTTCTATTTTCTTCTTTTGTTCCTTCGAAAATGTATTTGTGTGGAATAAATAGTTTCCAAACAAAATTGTTTTGGTTGAGATGGACTCAATACACCATGTTAATGCGAGCATGATTAACTATCTAGGGACGACCGTTCAAACTGATTTCAACGATACAACGATAAGCGAAGTTTGATTTGTGATGATTTACGACAATAAACGCATCAGATTAATTGAAATCAACACAATTATAATGTGAGTGATGTTGATCGATTTGGGTGGTCACAATGGGGAGGTCAGAGATAGGGCGAGTTTGACGTAAACTAAATTGAAACGTTGACAAACGGAAAATGCACACAAATAGGTAAATAAACAGGTGGTCTTGCCAATATTTTAGCTAGAAAATTTCAAATTAAGCTAATTAAATTTTTTTTAAAGATGCACCCACATAAAAATGTTACAGATCTAATTCAATGAAAATTGGCGTTTCAAAATTCATAAATTAATAGTGGCAATGCATAATGAATAAGTTTGTGCTGTGCTTGAAATATATCCATGGGGTAATCAGATTTGTTCTATTTATTTTACAAAACTGAGTTAGATACAAAATCGTGTTATATTATTAAGTTCATCAAAAAATTATTATAGAGAAAATTAAATTTTAGATATTTTGTTTTTTCAATCCTTGCGTCTCAATCTTAATGATTTTTAATCTATATTATACCAATAATAAGAAACGGAATATTTGTAAGTAGGTATGTATGTCAAGGGGTAATCTCCAAAGCAAATCGTTCAATTTCAGAAACTATTTTCTCATTTCAAACGTGCATCAATCCCAATGGTTATAAACATCATTTTTCCGGGAGAAATGCATGTGTCCTACAGAATATCTGTAAATAGAAAAACGTGTTTATTATTTTTCACAGAGGAAAGAAGTAAAGCATCAAGCTATAAGATTGATTAGTGGCTACCCATGACGTAGTTCACGTATAATTTGACAGAAAAGTAAACAGTAGCCTTTCTTAAAAGTAATACCTAATCAGTTTATGAACAGGTAATCTGCATGAATCACCCTAATATAAAACACAAGGCAACTTCTAAAAATGTCATTACAAAATTAAATGATAACTCAATAATAGTCTTCGATATGTAAAAAATTAAATGTGATACTAGAGTAAAAACAATGAAATGAAAATTTATAAAAAAAGCAAAAACATGTTAAGCTAAAAAAAACTTCATTATAGTAACATAGGTACCATCCAAAACTAAAAAAAAAAAAAATTACAAAACTAACAATGGTCATAGCCTAATCAGAAATTATACATAGATTGTCAAACGTCATGTTTTTTATTTTAATAGTGGAGTTAATCGACACTAGTTTAGCCTACAGCGTGTCTGGCAATCAATCAGCTTCTTCTTTTATATATAGAGAGTTGATTAGTTTAAATTGAAAGACAAAAGTTGCGCTCTCGCTATGGTCTAACATTATTTTGGTGTTGTTTATAGTTAGTGCTCGTAGAGTTTGGGCTATACTGTTTCTTATCGTTTATTTCAAGTAAAAGTATAAGGAATTATTTTAAAATTTTAACTGATTGAAATTTAAATCTATTCAAAGCTCAATACCATGAAAATGGGAAGGGCGTTTGAAGTGCTCTTAAATTATTTCAGGCCAAATTGCCACCCGTTTAAATTCTTTTTCCAGTTTTTCAACTTCCAACTGAAAAACAAGTTTGAAAATTTAAATTTTTTTAAAATACAAAGACAAATGAATGTATTGAAAACCATGAAAGGTGTAGGTGTAGGAAAATTTTCTAAATATAAACTTGTACAACTTTTAGACCATGAAGGTTAGCAGAAAAAACTTTAAGTTAACCTTTATATAGATATAAAATGAGTTATACAATTAATATAGACAGTAGAGATAGAAGAAGATTATTCTGTCTATTGATATTTTAATTCACATGTATTTTCATTTTGATATTTTGTCATAGAAATGTTATCTTTGAGTAAATTAGGTGTATTACGTTACCTGTTTTTCCATATAACAGTCAATGTATTAATTTGTATAGCTCAAGTTACATTAGAAATTTAAAATATTTACAAACATTTTGCTTTTGAATCTTCATGCAAATTCCAGTTAAAGCTCAAAAGCTCCGATGAAGAATTATAATAACCTAGATAGGATTCACATGATAAAGTTGAAATTCCTATTTGGAATTGAATGTAAAACGTTTTTAGAACTAGATTCTTATGTGTTCCAAAAGCATTCTGGCACCATTTAGAGTTTATACTTTAGACTGTTAAAAACTGTTTTATTTTACTTATTCAATTTTTATGACATAAGATTTTAGTAAACGCTTGCAAACTAAAAAAAAAATATGAAAAATATTTAATATCTACAAACTTTCTTTTCTTTTATATTGCGGAAAACTTATATTAAATGTTTGATTGAAACGGAAACGTGGGAAAATTGAAAAAAAGCAATTACATTTTCCTGTATTCCGATGTCAATAACCATAATATGATGAAACGTTGTTTATTTTTAAAACTTGAATACATATACATCAATTTAGTTATTCATAAACAGCGAATAGGATACATAGTTGTTACTATCGAAAATTATAATCCTTGGAGCAATAAATTCAAAACAATAATCGTAAATTGCATGGGAGAATTTATCAAACTTGTTCTACAAAATATAGAAATCATAGTTAGCATGGGAATTGGATTAGGGAAACTTTGATTGACGACGCCAGTAAAGATGGAAATGCGGCGGGTGGAAAGAGAATTAAACGAAAACTTTAGATATTGGTGACGTAATTAATTAATTAGTTAAGTGTTAAGTTTCAACGAGAACTTTTCAATTGAAAATTTCCTTTCCGTTCGATTGTATCGCCATTATCCAATGTTCATACTTAAGGTTTGATTTAAAAATGGCGTATGGCGTCGAGGTGCAAAATTAGAGTGCGGAGGTCGTCAGCTCGGTTACAATCCTCTTGAATACAAAACAAGCAGAATTGAAGAACTCTTGAAAGATAGAGAAGTCAAAATTGCTGACTTCGATCGTTTCGAGCGTGTCTCGAACGTCAAACGTTGAAAAGCGCTCGCATGTGTAGAAGAGTTTGAAAGATAACACTCACTCTTCAGAGATTCTGGAGATGGGTGACGTGACAATGATGATCCAGAAAATGCATAAGAGAATGTTGAGCTATTGTTAGACAAGATGAAAATTATATTTTATAAAAAAAATTTCCCCCGAGACTTTTTTCTTAGATCTAATTTCGAATTTAATTAAAAATGAAAAGAAAATTTAATTTTTTTTTCTCATACAAGATTTTTCTTCTTTATAAAACTTTAAAAAAATAAATTAAATTAGCATAATTTTTTTACAAAACGAGAAGATATTCACGAACAAAATAATATTATTAATTTTTTTTAGTTCAGGCAATTTATTCAAACGAAATTTTGATATTAAAGTTAGAAAAAAGAATATCCTTAAGGCAATCTTCCTAAAACTTACTTATTTAAAATCTACATGCTATACGTGCATACCTAGGTGCCTTATATGTTAGTACATGTTCATTTACCTATTTATGGGAAAATTATTTTTATCGTTCTCGTTCAGACGCATTTTTCAATTCCAGAAAAATCAAAAACCAAGATTTTTGCAATTATTTATTCCTCAAATATATATCTGTATTTTTAAAAATCAATCATGATATATTCAAATAATAAATTTACTTTTCAAGACCAAAGCACTCGTGCCATTTTATTCATCCGACGGAAAAGAGTAAATTTTCTCTATATTATTTTTTCGTATCAATCATTCGATTAAATTGCCTTTTTGAGTGATAGCCGTTTAAATCTGTTTCAGTTTTGTTCAAATAAACTAAACGCTATTAACGGAACGTGAATCGTACATTTCAAAAAAAAAAAAAAAGTTCAATTAATCACAGTTTTTATGGTTTCTATACCTATATAAATTAAAACTGGACATTTTATATAAAAGTTTGAGCAATGACGATGAAAAATTTTCTTTTTGATTTTTTAGCTGCGTCTCAATTTTATACACCAAATAATTATTTTTTATAGGTAATTCTTGACGACTAAATGGCGAAATGGCCTTTGTGAAATAAATTTTTCAAACTAAGATTAAAAAAATTTTATGACTATAAGTAACTAAAATAAGAATAACATGTCTTATGCAAACAAGACAACAATGACGTACCGTAAAATCCAATATCTATAAATCAAATTTTACAATAAATTTAAATAACTTTATCAGCAAAAGTTGCAGCAGTACATATTTCTTTTTATTGTATTAATGCTGTATGTTTTTCCTTTCTTTATGACATCTGTTTTTATTTCATAGAAAATACCCACAAACGCTTTTCTAAAAGATAACCGAATTTGTGGTTCTTGCAATTTCGGCCATTTTGTCGAGTTTGCAGTGCCGCCACCAACGACCCAACCACAATGTTGGTGTCAGATGGCAGAATGGTCCCATTTCTCCCGGTCATCTCGACGACTATCCCGCACACATGACCAGACAAGTTTCGATCAAACCATTACACTCATAGACGGATAATGGAAATCAGCCGCAGGCCGATTCAGAAACGGATTTACCTTTCCACTTCCCATAACAAAACGTTAAAAGGCGACCTCCGGCTAAAAGTAAGTGGGAAAAAGTAAAACACAAAGAGATATTATATCTCTTTCATCGTCCCGATTTCACATAACGCCATGCTCGTGTTACGGATTCCTGTATCACAGTCAAGAACAACAAAAACAATTCCCCAACGTAGAAAACTAGAGAAGAACAAATTCACCCAATTCACTATGATTATTGTATGACTCTCTATATTAATAGCAATGTTGGTTCTTATCACGAAAAAGAGCATTTTCATATATCTATAGGTATAGCACTATATACCATATTGAACATCGCATCCACAGCAACCCCATTTCTATTCTTTTCATCTTATTTCAACCACATTATCTATAGGTGTTGATCTCTGTATATGTTCATAGAAATCAACACTTCTCAAATCGATTATGCAAAACTTATCAATAGCGTGTAAAACGCTTTAAAGCTCGCAATTTTACTAAACAACTAATAGAAAATACACGATAATTACAATAACGTGACGGTGAAAATATTTTATTCATATACCCACATAACTCAAAGGCTAATAGCTCGAATAAATTCAAGACACGAAACGTCTATTGAAAAATTGACTTGCGAAAAGCATGAAAAAATTGAGCACGCTTTTTGATCCGTAAATATCAATATAGAGGAAAATAATAATAATAATAAACGACTTTTAGTTAGATTTGAGGAAACATTAGAGTGGATTATTTTATATTTTTACTTGAAGCCGAGAAGAAAATTTCTCCAATTTGCATACAAATAGAATGGCGTCATTTGTTATTATAATAGGACTAAGTAATGGTGTGTGCAGGAGGATGGCTACGCGTACATAAAATGGAAGAAAAGAGAGCGTAGTAAAAAGATGATGACCTGTAAGATGCCTGCAAGAAGCAGGCGACTAAAACAGCCCACTATTAAATGCTTTCTTCAGCACTTTTCCTGTTTTTAAATAGATATTTCGGATAATGGAAATAATCGGGGGTAGAACGGAAGCTTAATGTTCATCTCATTTGGGGTTAAGTCTCATGCTTAGTTATAAGACATGCAAATCATTTTATAAATAGTATAAAACGTTTATTTAATGGTCGTCTTAAAAAAAATTTAATTTAACGCCGTTTTCAAGATGACCTTAATTTGTTGCAATTGTGATTGGAGTTTTTTTTTTAAGAATCAGAACGGAAAACTTTTTATGTTGTTTTTGTATAGAGATATGTTACTTAAAAAGTATCATCAGTTTTCAAATTATTTTAAAGTAAAAAGAGGTCGAACAGGGGCGAAACAAACTGAAAAGAAATGGCGCCAGTTTTGTTGTCACAAACGAGGTCTGATAGATGAAATGGTATAAAAAATAAAATAAATTCATATGAAAAGTTGCATCTAAAAATAAATGCATTATTTAGTTTTATGTGAATGTTGTTTGTCAGTCTCCGGGTTAATAAGCATTTTGCTATAACATATAACATATAGCATCTTATACAAGTAGAAAGTATACTAATGCAACCGATATAGTTCATTTCCTTATAGTTAATTTTTCAATTTCACTCAAAAAATTCAGAACTTATACAGCGAAATTAAATGGCTTTTAATGTAGCTTTATTTGTAAGAACTTGAGTGGCTGCTAAAATAAATAGTTCAAATGTAAATGATGATGGAGAAAGACGTTGAGTTTAAGTTAAATTTTCAAAGGGTTCGATTGATTTTAATTGAAAGCTATGAGAATTACGATAATGATGGTCGCACCAATGACAGAAAAGTAGATACATTAACCTTGAGAGAAATTGACGAGAAGTTTTAGAATGAACCTGATCCCTTTTCGATATAACCAAATCGTTTAAATAACCCCCTACATTTGTGTACGCGTACAGGTACCAGTTTGAAATGTACAATACACAACCATCACAGGTTCCCGGTTCTACCAAGTTATTTTCACAGGATATTGCATTATATTAGTAGGTAATGTAATATTAAATTCAATTTGTTAGATATTTTAACTTTTGTTATCTCGGATACTTTATATATATACTCGTAGTATAATTTATTAATATTATAGTACTACACGTCTCGTTTTCGATGATTGACAATTCCTAGTTCTGTTAAGTATGCTAAAGTTTCACAAGGTTTAGAGATTTAAATTTAAAAACTTTTATCGTGCGCAGAAGCCAGCAGCTCAACTGAGTCTTTATTGGTGTCATATATTTTAGCAAACTACAAATTGTCAATCATCTTCGAACGAGACGCTTCGTATAATTTCGATCGAACCTCGTCAATTATACAATTTCTTTGCTTCTATTTTATACTTTGCATGATAAAAATTGGCATCAAATGGAGTTTCACACTAGAAATAGAGCTTTCTAAGGGTACGAACAGAACAAGTAATAATAATTCAATTCAATTCATAAAAGTATGCAATTTTTCATCAATGTTTCTTTATGACGTTATCACGTAAAACTATCGTCCGTAAACCGACTTTACAGACAACCAATTTTTTATTATAACTGGTTAGTAATCCGGTTCTTGTGGCGGAATGAGTACTTTTAAATGTGCACACAAATACATCCATTGGCAAAAGGGGGATTCTGCTGTTCTCTTGGTGCCAAAATTTGGCAATGGATCTCTACAAATCTCGCTAAAATAAAATGAAAATAAAGACTGCAATTTTCCGAGTTTCTACTTAATTTTCAATAGTATCACGACTCCAAAGTTATTTCTTATGAAAGTTTTGTGAATGTAGCCGTTTTCAGAACTACAAAGTTTTGGCACCTGCTCGCAACTATCTTAGAAGCGTGGCCCGCGGGTGCAGTCCCCGGTGGGAGTTGGCGAGCAAAGCCCCCAAAATAAAAAGAAATCCTTCCCAAATTATTTTTCAAGCGAAAGTAGCAAGTTAGATGTGACCGTCGCGTTGTTTTTTAATCAAATTTCTTTATTTTCGATTTATTTTAGCAAAATATCTAAAAATACGTCTTTAAATCTTGCCGCCCCGGAAACAGCAGACATGCCAGGAAAAGCACTGCGAATATCTTCATTACTATTTGCCGGAATCCATACAAAACCATCCCAATTCTTGCTGAGTTAATTAAATATCTTCCTAACCAAACTGAAATATATTATGGAAAGTAAAAAATAAGGTTACCAATTACTGAAGTGATTCTCAATCGTCTAGTTTTTGCGACGTACCTACTTTTAAAAGTTGCAAAATTTTGCGGCACATGAACAATAAATTTAAAAAACTATTTATTGTTACTTAATTATATATATTAATTAACTTTTGTAATTAATTAATTAACTATTGTCGCTAATGACCATAGTAGTTGATGCGACCTTAAATAAACCAAAAAAAAATTAGCTATTGTGTAAAATAGATTTTGATAAGTTTTTAATATCCGTATCCCATTTAGACGCATAGCTGTTAGATCTATTGGATTTTCATTCTATGGTTCATTGGCGCTCAGTTTGTTCCCATTGAATCTTTAATTTTTTTGAATAAATATATTACAGATATTTTTTGAATTTTTTGTTGACACAGCCGTGAAATAAGATTTGTTCCAGATGAACATAAAAGAGTACATTGTACGGTAGAATTCATTTACAAAACAATAGTTACTTATGCGTATTAAATAGTTGTAATTTTATATTACGCATGTCTTGTAATGTACAATGAAGCAAACTTGATCTTTAAAAACACCGATAATATAAAATAATTTTTATTGCTGAATTATTAAAATTTGGCGATACACGTCAAGAATTTCGTGGCACCCAAAAGTGCCACGGCACAGGGGTTATATTATCACTGAATTAATGGATTGAATCATTTGTCATTAAGAACTCGAATGTGTACAAAATTAAAGCTCAATTGCTTATCAAAAATTGGTTAAAATGGTTAAATTTTTATATTTCTGATTTAGACATCAAATTGAACACATATGAATTCCAAAATTAATATGTCGGCAGACGTATAACGTTTCACGAAATAAATGCATGTTACTTTTAGATTTGTTTTACAATGAAGTTTCTTTGGATTCATATTGACGACTTCATAAAACAATTCGTTATGTATTAATGAACATCTACATCATAAAGAACGAACCTCATAAAGAGTAGATATCTATATAATACTGGCATCAGAATCACTACTTATTCATATTTTTAACTTCAAATTTAAGTTTTGTAATTCAGAAAATACAGTTCGTTGCTATTCATTTTACGAGTATATTCATATTTCAAATACCAATACTCAGACTTTATGAGGAAGACATATTTATAGCTTCTTAAAAAGTTCTTAAATCAGATCCTTTAAGTGTTTTGAATTTCGAGTTTATAGATTCCTGTAAAAAAATATGAAAATATGCTATGCTACGGTACAAATAATTAATTTTTAAGAATTTTTTTAACTGTACCTAAAGAGTTGGTACCTACGCTATTAATTTTATATATTTAAATATATTCAAGGAATTTTTACTCATTAGTTTTAATTCTAATCAAACCAAAATATGAAATTTTTTTAATCCATTTTGGTTTTGCTTCGTATTTTTTCTTCTGATTTTCCAAAAGCGAGACATTTACATTTGATATTATTAAATATCACAAGTTCTGAAAAGTTTTAAATTCCCTTGGAAATATTTGTATAACTGCAACGCGAACTTTCGTAACAGAATCGAAACTTTCTCGAAATTTAAACAAAGTTAACGATCAACACATCTATAGATCGAAAAAGAAGAAGAGGAAAAGAGTTTGCTACGGAGAGATTTTTTAACGAAAACTTTCGTCTCCGTTCTCGTGACTTTAAACTTTTAAATTTATTTCTTCGATTTTTTTCCGAAGCGCAACGCGGTCAAAAATGTACAAACGAAACGCTTTGAATAGTTTGACCAATCAAAGTTTATGTATGCTTCACTCGACGTTTTTCATCTAATTTTTTAGAAGTTTCTCGGTTTTCTCATTTTTTTCTCTTTCAAACGGATAAATCTTAGTAGACATCTAAATATATATTTCTCTCTGTATTATAAACCATTTGTAAAACTTGACACGAAAAATAAGAAAAATACGATGGTTGGATAGACGAATTTTGGATTGGAAGGGGAAATGAATTATAAAATATGAGCAAATGGAAAAAGGGAAAATCTACAAAAACACGAAACAGAATTTTCCATACGAATGAGGTTGAATTATTTTTATTTGTTTATTTATAGCAAAAATTATTTACTATATTAAATTCTATTGCTTTGGTTGTTTCATGCTACCTACACATTCTAAATAGTTAAGATGTATAAAGTATGCGTCAACATATAGATAGACAATGTAGTTAAAATAACTATTGATATTGTTATAATTATTATTCTACAAGAGTAGCTTTTTTTTCAGACAAAAGCTGTTGAAGTATAATTTTATTTAATGTGCTACTTTATATCCGCATTTTCTTCATAAATCTCAAGTAAAACCAAAGAGATAATTATAATAAATATAAAGATTAATATAAAATGGTATAAATAAGATGAAAAATTGATCAGAAAAAGAAGAACATTATAATAAATAATGTTAAACCATTCTTTTTCATTCTCACAAATGCACTTTTGTCATAAAAATAGAAACTCATAAACAGCATATTATGCCTTATAATTTCAAAGTTCACTCATATTTTTCTTGGTACAGAAAAAAAAGCAATTAAAATCCTCATTATTTATATGAGTTAAGTTTCACAAAACTTTGCCAAAAAAGGGAGGAAAACAATATTGATGAATGATGTGCCAGAAAAAATTGAGTGAATCCAACGGCGAATGGATGAAATAAGAAAGGGAGCGAAACATATACGGGGGAAAGCTAATGTGGAAAAATACGGAAAATGTTCAAGAAAAATACACAAAACAAAGATCAAATTGCGTCAAAAGTACAAATAGTCGTCGTTGCAAAGTCATTAATTACAAAAGGAAATACAGTTTACGAATCGTTTCAAAACATGAGAGGAAGAAAGAGGAACATAGTTCACGGTGAAAATAGTTTACAGAGAAAATGCAGTTTGTCGTTAAAATTGTATGCCAAGGCGTCATCTCATCGGTTCTTTGTTTTATTTTTTACATTTAACTAAATTTTAGTCGCAGTGTTCATTTTCTAAATGGAAATAGGGCTTAATGGGGTTTTATATACAACGCAAATGAATTGTGAAAAATTGTGCAAAAATAGAAGGAAAAAGTTCAACAGATATCTTTTTTTAACTAAAACAAAAACAGTTAGTATAAGTCCATTTTTTCTAGCAAATAGAAAAGGCAATTCTAAAAAGATTTAATTTTAAATCATATAAGAATGGAATTGTGACAGATTTTATAGGTGTCACTCAACTGTTATTGAGAAAATAAAAATAAAAAAGATTTTAAGAAACAAAAGAAAACGGAAAAAAGTATTACAGTGAACGAATTGGTTCTATTTTTTTTTTTTGAAGGAAATTTTAAATTAATAGAACTTAATATTTGAAATTTCATACATCTTCGTGATTACTTTTACATCGAAGTAAGACTATTATGGTTAGACTATCACTTTCTTTATTTTTATTATTATTGCTAAGACACATTACAGCGACAAAAAATTAATACTTGCTTCTAAAGTTTAATTGCGGTGAAAATCGTGTTGAAAGAACCACATAGATGGGTGGACGAGTGCAGGCAAGGGTGTGTACTGTGTAATGTACATTCAAAAAAAAAAACTACTAACTATAATTCTTGCTATGGCGTTTATTATTCACTCTATGTCTTCAACTATTTAAGTCTGACTTTTACTATAAGTACTAAAAAGTATTGACAATAGGTAAATGATCATGAAAAAATGTTTTTAAGATCGATAACAAATGAAATATCTGCTATGACACGTCACAGAAAAGGAAATGAATAAGAACATAAACAAAACTCAAGATTGGTTGAATAGAAATATGTTTCATAATTTTCACTGAGAGCTGGCTTTGTAAGTAAGCAAAAATTAGTTATAAATTTATTTTATACTAACCCCAAAAAGTTTAAGGTTTTAATGTGTCTAATAACCATAGTGAGTTTAAAGAAACTCGTTTGAGCCGTTTTCGACAACAATTTAAAAACCTAAAATCTGCATGGAATGGAAGTGTGGCTTTTTTTTTTTTTTTTTTTTCCAATAGCAGAAAAACCAGGTTAGGGCACGTTCCCCCCGCACTGCAGCCTAAGGCTTATTGTACTCCTGTTCTGCTCATTCATCCCTGCTATGCAAGGATCCTTGCTTATTCCAGGTTCAGCATTCAGCCTAGCAGAAGCAGTCCCTGTACTAAGCTCGCGCGATTTGAGCCTGTTTGGGCGTCATCTATCCCATACAGGTGTCGCCACTTTGTGAGGGCTTTGCAGTCAAAAATGACATGGGTCGCGTTTTCCTCCCCATCCCCACACAATCTGCAAATGAGGTCTCGTTGAGACACCCCAATAGTCTGCAGATGCTTCCTCAGTCCACAGTGTCCGGTTATCAGTCCTGTTATTGTCCTGAGTTGATTCCTTCCCAGCCGTAATACCTCAGCTGTGAGCGAGGGGCAGATTTGCCCCATCATTCTCTTGCTGTGCCTCTGGCCAGGAATTTCTTGCCAGTATTTGTTTTGCTGCCGTCTCAGTCGACTTTTCATCGCCCTTTTGACAGCAGATTTGGTGATCCCCACTCCAGGCTCTGGGCCCATGAGTGGGGTCATCGAACCAGCCCTTGCGCAAGCATCAGCTTCTTCATTTCCTTCGACTCCTTTATGCCCCGGCACCCAACCAAGTTTAACTCGGTTGTACTTTGCCAGGTCCTCCAGGAGTTGCCGACACTCCAGCACCAGCTTTGAGCTAATCACCGTGTTGGCAATCGCTCTTAGCGCTGCCTGACTGTCAGAGAGAATACGTATGTTCCTATTCCGATAGCCCATATCTAAGTTCTCTCTAGCACATATGGCAATGGCCGTGACCTCCGCTTGAAAAATAGTGGCCGAGTCCCCAAGCGGCACTGAAATGCGCCCCCATGGTTCTCCGCCCACTACCCCCGCGCCAGATCCTCCGTCCATAACCGATCCATCTGTGAACCACATTATTTCATTTGGTTCCCTGTTTCCCCCCATATATGGCCTTAAGGTTACCATATAGGGGCACTTGAATCTGTATTCAGTGGGCATCCAGTCGCTTACCATCCCCATGAGGGGGCTGGCGATGACGTCCACTATCCTTGCATGCCCTCGCGGAGTTGCCCGCCAAGCACCATTCAGTTGCAGCCTGTGCGAGCTCAGCCTGGCCTCCACCCCCACCCACAAGTGAAGTGGAGGGAGATCCAAGAGAGTCTCCATGGCCGCCGTGGGTGTGCTTTTCATTGCCCCTGTGATGCAAAGACAGGCCAGCCGCTGGACCCTGGTCAGGTCACCCCTGGCCCCGCTCTGCTCACACCTGGGCCACCACACCACACACCCATATGTCACGGACGGCCTCACCACCGAAGTGTATAGCCATCTCATGATTTCCGGCCTTAAGCCCCATCTTTGGCCAAGTGCCCTCCTTGTCATCATCAAGTTTCTTTTGCACTTGGCCACTATATTCTTAAGTTGTGAGCTCCAGGTTAATCCACTATCTAGTGTCAAGCCCAGGTATCTAACTTCCTTTGAGAATTGTAGCCGCTCTCCAAAGAGAGCTGGAGGCCTTAAGCCTTCCAGCTTCCTCCTCCGAGTAAAAGGCAGAACCACCGTCTTAGAGGGATTGACACTGAGGTCCACCTCCCCGCACCATGTTTCCACCACCCCCACCGCGCCGGCCATCAATTCTGTGATAGTGTTGTGATCCTTCCCCCGGATCAGTATACAGATATCATCCGCATACCCCTGGGTGTAGTATCCTTCACCATTCAGCCTATCCAAGAGGTCGTCCACAACAAGGTTCCACAGAAGGGGGGAGATCACCCCTCCCTGAGCTGTGCCCCTCGTTGCCACAACCCTCAGCGTCTCGTTGGCTAAAGTTGCATGAGCTGTTCTTCCATGCAGAGTAGACTTGATCCACCTTCTGCATGTATCCTCTATCCCATGCCTTTCTGCTGCTTTTAGCATTGCTGCATATGTGGTGTTGTTGAAGGCTCCCTCTATATCGAGGAAGCACCCCATCGCCACCTCTTTGAAGGTCATCGTCTCCTCAATTCTTGTCACCAGTTGGTGCAAGGCCGAGTCGCATGATCTACCCACCCGATATGCATGTTGGTTGCGATGTAAAGGCCTCTCAATTAGGGAGGTGTGTTTTACATGCCATCCCACCACCTTCTCTAACACTTTTAGTATAAAAGAAGTCAGTGTGATTGGTCTATACGCCCCCAGGTCTCGGTATGATTTCTTCCCCGGTTTTGGTATGAAGACCACTCGTGCACTCTTCCAGGCACTTGGTACATATCCAAACGCTACGCTGGCCCGGAAGAGCTTACTTAGAGCCGAGCCTATGATGTCCTTGCCCTGCTGTAGTAAAGCAGGGTATATTCCATCAGGTCCCGGCGATTTGTATGGCTGGAAGACTTCTATGGCCCACCGAACCCTGCCAAAGGTAACCACCTTCTTCGCAGTCTCCCAATCTGTTCGAGAGGTCCTATTATATAGTCCCTCTTCATTTAGTTGGTCCCACTGCTCCGGCTGCATCACCCTGGAACCAGGTAGATGGGTTTGGAACAAGAGTTCCAGTGTCTCCCTTGCATATTCCGTGCATTTTCCACCTGGGGCCTTTAGAGTCCCTAGTGGATTAGCAGGCTCTTTTGCTAGGATTCTTTGGAGTCTAGCTGCTGTCGGAGCATTTTCTATCTCCTGACAATACTTCCTCCAGCTATCCCTTTTAGCGTTCCTTATTTCTTTGTTATACTCTGTCAGGGCCCGGGCATAATTGTCCCAGTCTCCTGTCCTCTTTGCTGAGTTGAAGAGGAATCGAGTCCGTTTCCGCATTTTCTCTAGTGTAGAATTCCACCACGTCACCCCCCTCCTGCGACGTGTGGTTAGCGGACAATTCTCCTGGTAGGATGTCATAATGGCTTCCTCCAAGTCTTTTGAGACATATTCCAGTGCAAGGGGGCTCCTCACTTCAGTGTCCAGTTGTCTGGTCCTTGAAGCTAGTGCCCTCCTGTAACCGGTCCAGTCTGTTCTTCGTGGATTTCGGTATGTCACCTCTGCTCGTTCAGAGCCTTGCAGCTCCAGCACCACATACCTATGGTCTGAATGACTGATCTCATCCGACACATACCACTTTCTTACTTCTTTGCTTATAAGGGGAGTAGCCAGTGTTATGTCAATCACCTCTCTCCTCCTTCTGTTAACAAAGGTGGGTTCGTCCCCCTGATTTAGAATTATAAGGCCTTTCGATCCAATAAACTCCAGCAGGTGCTCACCCCTCTTGTTATTGTTGGTACTGCCCCATACCTCATGATGTGAGTTTGCGTCGGTCCCAACTATCATTTGCAAGTTTTTAGTCCTGCAAAACTTAACAAGGTCCTCCAGTTCCTCTGATGGCGGAGGCGTTGGAGAATCATACGGCAGATATACGGAGGAAAAGAGTAGCTCCCTCGCCCCTGCCGATCCTTGTCGTCCTAGAGTAAGTGTAGCTATATCCCTGGAACATAGCTCATTTACTGTATATGCGTCGAGGCCCGCACGCACAACTATGCACGCCCGGATTCCTCTTTCCGCATTTAGCCCCCCGATGATAGCCCCATGGCAGTCCGACAGACCAGCCACTCGTCCGGAGACCAACCAAGGCTCCTGGACGAGCGCCACGTCGACCCGCCCGGCACTAAACATCTTGCATAAGGCAGCGGAGGCGGCACGACTATGTTGCAGGTTTATTTGAATTACCCGCATCCTCAGTCGATGCCGCCCCACCCAGCAGCTTGAAGGTCGCTTTGTTGAGGCCGAACCGTGCCACCATGTTCATCTCCTCCAGCGCCCTCCTTGCTCCTTTTCCTATCTCCGCACAAAGGATGGTATTTTTGCCCACCTCTTTGTGGCTGAAGATATGCCACTCTTTTGTTTTGAGCGTCGAGTTTTGTTCGCCCAACAGCTCCAAAAGTTTTTTCGGAGACTTGTCCTCGAGGTAATCCGTGTACAGGAGAACCGAGACTCGGGTGGCCCCGACGATGTCCCTCGCCAGACCGGTTCGCAGACATCCGAGCCCCTCAAGCCTCAGTCCCCCCACTATTCCCTCAAGCCAGGTCGTGGTCTCCTTGTTACCACATACGATGTATACAACACCCCGTGTGTGGTAACCTCGCAAAAAGTCCAGGCTCTCATTGAGGCTCGCCTTAAAGACCTCCTCGTTGATCGCCCGCAATACCCGATAGCACTCCTCATCCGACAGCTGCTGCTCCGGGTTTTCAGCCAGAACAACGGCCATCTTCAGAGCACCAAGTGCCTCGTTATATTTTAGTCCAGCCCGTTGTTCGGGCTGGGTTCTCCTAGGACGCTTGGCGACCCTGCCCTCCTTCGGCGAAGGGGTGGAGAGCGTATCCCTCGCCCGCTTCCCCGAAGGCGCGGCTCCGGGAGTTGACTTTTCAGTCCCCTCCCTGCCTTGCGTCCTCCTTAGCGCGGCATTCCCACCCCCTGGAGCAGGTGGCATTTCTGCCCCCCCTCCCGGCCGCTGGGTCGGAGCAGGCTTGGCTGCCCTATCTCCTGCCGTTCTTTTCCTTACTCGAGGGGGAAAGGGTTTTCCCGCCTCCCTCGCTGCCTCTCGGGCCTTCCTCCTTCTGGCGGCACCCGATAGACGCCCCCTTTTGGGCTCCAGACGCAATGCGCCCAGAGCCGCCACCGTCTGGGTTTCCGACTCATCCAGTGGAGCCGTGACATTGTCACCACCCACTGGCGCACCGACCCCCACAACGCTCCCCGCATTCGCCTTGGCGGTCCGACTTTCGCCCCCCACCACTGCCAATGCCCCCATATTTCTTCCTCCTTCCTTTCCCCCCCCTGTAATACCCCAGTTTTTTGTGTTGCGTTATCCATATGCACGGTCCGTAACTTCATTCCCCAGGTACCCCACCCACCATGGAGCCTCAATTGGGACGTGCCACTGACACGCCAGGGTTTCCCCAGGGAATATAGGTCCGGACAAGCCGAACCTCGCCAGTCAACAGGCGGTTACGCCGGAGACCATCTATCTCCTCCAGCGCTCGCCTACTGTCGACATGCCGATTAGTCGAGACCGGCTAGCTTCTCGACCCCCGTTTAGGTAGAAGCCAGGGCCAAAGTGACGTATTGGGCATCCCGAACGCGGCCGTTTCCCTCGGTCCGCTGCCCGGCCCCCTCAGTCACCAGGATCCCCTTTTCCCACCGTACGGGTCTCCACGCACGGCAGAGCGAGGGTGTTTCTCGTTTGTCGCCCGATACTCCGCAAGCAGAGACATCGGACTTAAGCCCCCTCACCTCGGCAAGGTCGGTCTGCACCTTCCCTCGAGCACAAGATGCGACTCCGACCGCACTATAATGCAAAGCAAAAGCTACATCATGCATTCGAAGCAAAGCACATGCAGGAAACACTTAGAGGGGGAATTTAGTGTGGCTTTCTGCTAGGTGATTTTAATTAAAAGCTTCGTAGCATCACTAGATGTAATTTTTTTTCTCTCCCTTAATTGGCCATCTGGATCTGGGTCCTTTGATCCAATTTGATGGCTGGAATTTGGGCATGGTGGTGATCACTCCAATGGAGGAATCCTGTTATGACTGGTCACGCGGCACTTACCTCTTCAGCCGTCTTGAACCTTATTGGATTAGAAGTGGTGTCACTAGTGGGTTTATGTGTTGACGAAATTTTGCGAAATGGCTGGTGGTGCGAGCAGCAACAGTATCGGCTACTGATATATGAGATATATAGAAATTGGCTCGAAGCGTCTCGTTGGTAACATAACATGGTGTATCTACCAGCTGTCTCAGTATTTTAATCTGAGTGGCTTCGATTAGTCTTATAGTGGATTTGCTGGCAGAGCCCCACAGCTCAATACCATGCGTCAAGATTGAAACTATTGTCGCTTATAGATGAGAATATTGTTTTCGAGGGAAAGCTTTGACCTACTTCATCTACTTCCTTTTTTGGGAAATGTGGCATTTCTACGTGAGAAATATGAAAGCCACACTCAAAGTTGGCTAAATTTCGGATAGTTTTCAATACGATGTTGCTGTCACAGATTGTCATATACAAAGATCAACTTATTAAAACCACTTTTTAGACTCAAAGGACCTGAAAACCTGAATTTCCGATGAAAATTTGAATTCAAAAATTAGATTCGTTACCCATTGGTTCATTGCTTTCTATATATTAGTACAATAACAAATGTTTATATAAATTGACCGGGAAGAGAAAAACATTTTATTTCCTTTGACATTTTTCTATTTAAGATTCTAGGAGCTATAAAATTCGATTTGTCAATAATATTCGCTCGAATGTTGCCATATTCAGCAGTAAAACTTCTTTGAGAATTAAGTACATTATTTCTCTATATAGTTTTAGTTTGGGTACACTAACAATAAGAGCCACACATAGAGAGTTTTCATAAAATGCTTAAGAGTTAAGACGTAAATAAAGAGCGTTTAGAATAATTCTTTTAATAAGAAATTAAACGTATGGTTCTAAGTATATATGTATACAGTTTGTTCCATTTAATAGACAAAGCGTACTTTTTCATACACATGACATGAACTTACAAAGTGAAGTTCCACTTAATCGGTAACTTTTTGAATGGGTGAGTTTATGTATCAGATGAACTTGTGCTTTTCTATTGTACGAATCTAAACCAGTAATACCAGTAATTGGTCTTAAGCAGGTATCGTTTAAAAATGCTTAAAAGTAATATAAGGGTAGACATACGTCAAAAAGTAAGGACTTCATTTATTGCCACATTAACGTACAAATACACGCCGCGTTAATGCGAAATGGAACGAACCTATAATTATTAACAAAAGAAAGCTAAACTAACGTGCATTTACAAAAAATGTCTTTCAAGTAGTACAATGACTGGCTACCAATAGTAGGGAAACTTAAGGCTTGTTTGTATTGTTTTTAGTTTAAAAAGAAAAAAAAACCGAAAGAATTCGTGAGGCACTCATTGGTTAAACTTTTTACGTTTCAATGAGACAGAAGTAAAAGTTACAATTCTAATAAGGCTTATATAAACGTCAAAAATATTCATTGTTGGAATTAATTCTACCTTTATCTTATTCTTTCTCGTTGAAACTCGAAGTTACAGCAGCTTGTCTCGCCTGTAACACAAAAAACCTTCTTCTAATGGTGTAGTCACGCATACAAAACACATTTCGAGGCCACTGGGTTATTTTATGTTTAAAAAATTGTAAATGTGTGTTTGGGAGTGTGTTACTCTTTTACTCCGTTGACATCATCATATTTTCATTTTCATGCGACAGTCCATATCTTACACTTTTGGTCTGGCTCTAATTTTCCAAATTTTTATAACGCACCATAAGTTACTAAATAGGAATTTATTAATTGCAATAACATGCTTTGGAAGATTTACCTACTATCTTACCTTTAAGGTGTTATTATATTATTTTGATTATGTGGATCGTAGTATTTAATAAGGAAGCGTTTAAATACATATCTTGTGTTATCATTTACCTCATATTCAGTGCTAGGAATAACATCTAAAGGAAATTTAGTAACAATAGATACATTAAAGTATTTAGTACGGATATTAGATTTAAATTTATTTTCAAATATATTTTGATAGAAACATTTTCTGAAGAATTATCAAAAACTAATTCATACTTAAAATACGCAGTCTATTAGGAAACATCACCTATTCAATTAAAAACGCAGAAGCACATCTTCAAAATGTCTACCTCTTATAAAAATTATCCAACAAATATTAGCTAGTAAAAATAATTGAAAATTTCAAAGCAAAAAAGCAGATTTACAGAAAAATATTAAACAAGAAAACATTTAAAAAACATACCTACCTCTCTTGTTTATATAAATTTCTAGTTTCTAACATTTACGAATATGGCGATTTCAGGAATCATAATTTGTTGAGCCCTTAAAAATTATATCTTTTTTATTATTTATTACTATGACTTCTATATTCTATGCTTAACATTTTCATAATATAGCATAGTGTAAACTATGTGCAGTTATTATATTTGGGAAAAATAAAGTCATATATTAAACATTTTCTGTGTTATTTTTTAACCAGTTAGATGTGAAATTTTTAATAAAAATCTTTAAACGTTCCATTTATACAAACGAATCACTGATACTTCTCAGCTCGTCTGAACTGTTCGAATTGAATCACTTTATAGGATCATTTTATTATCTTATTTCACTGATATGTGAATCATCAAAAAGGTGATAAATTTTACATATTAGAGTAGGTAAGTACTTCATACACATAAAGTTAAGTTCGTATACTTCTACTAAGAATTAGATAAGAAAATTCTTTTAGGTGTGTAAGCTTTCCTATTACATATTTAAATTTTCAGTGAACATAATTCCGTTTTGAATCAAACGACAGATTGAATTAAATATATAAAAGTGCATGTATATTAAAAAAATCTTGTTTTGCTGAAACTTTTTTTTCTTTTTTAGTATTATAATTTGAAAGACAGTAATATATTTTTCATAAAGTCTCGTTATTTCAAACCACAACAGACAGATATCAACCTTGATTCAAATTTCAATAAAACGAAATAATTTTTGTTCTCGTACGGTTTTCGTCGTTTTGTATCGTTCTCTCGGGACATAGTTAGCGTTGATCGTAAACTTTCATGTTTTAGACTCATTTTTCATCTAAAGATTGTATTATTTACTTACGAGGAATATTGAATAATTGAGATGATTCAATTGTTCCAATTATTATTAATAAAATTTGCTTTTTATAATATTACAAAAGTGTATCTTTATTATTATAAATATACTGTTTACAATGCAATTGGCTAATTTTTTTTTCAATAAAGTTATTACACTGTAAAACTGAGTTAAAATGAATAGTTTGATCTGAATTTGTGATTCTTTTTGTTAACGTTGTTAAAGAGGACAACAATATAAATATATTGTATAGATATACATATGTATAGAGAAAATTGGTGACGATAATTCATTTTGTTCCAGAAAAAAATGAATGGAAAATGTGGATATAAATTTAAAGGAAAAAGTTTCGTGTCGAAGCACCATTTGGAGTTTTGTGTTTACGACACATACGAAGAAGATGACGCCGCATGAAGGCCACAGCAGGAGCCATCAGTGCCGTACATATCCCGTCTTCCTCCAGGAACATAAAATCTTCCGCGCGCCAATATTATTATATTTTCCATATCACACACGTGCGTATTTGGTTTTTACCTTAATGCTTAAAACCTACATATGTCACATTCTTTAACAACCCTCACCCACTTTCCTCCTATGCTTACTTCATCACCAGCCTAATACTAACATACATCCCAAAATAGTCGTAATAATATAACATTGTGTATTTTGCTATATTACACCTTTATATTTTATGATTTCCGAGGAGTAACGTCACGAAGTTTTCTTCAAATCATTTCATTCCCTTTTTTGTCCAAACGAGGTCATTTCTAAGGGCCACATCAAAAACAACTTCATACATTTTTTATGTATCAATAGCTTTTTCTTGTTCGAAAAAGAGCCAAATAAACAAACTAACGTGAAATATTTATAGGAAATTTAATTAATTAATTAATCAAGCCCTTCATAATGATTTAAAACCCTATTGAAATATTTTAAATATTTCATTAATGGACCTTAGCACAAATTTAATTTAAATAATTCACGATGATATTATATGCATAGTAATAGAGTAAATATACATAAAGGGTGGTTACGAATGAGAAAGTAGGGGAAATTTTGTATAAACAAAAAGTTAGAACGAATAATATATTAATTTATACTACAACTCATAGAGCATTGTTTATAAAAAATAAGCTAAAACTATAATAGATTTCGCTTTGATAATTTTAATTAAAAATACAGCAATTGATTGATTTAAATTTTAATCAAGTAAACGATACTCAATTCGAATGAGTAAATATAGAATGATAATTGATAGAAGTCTTCAAAGATAAACTACGAAAAAAACATGAGTGTATAAAATAGGTATATGAGGTATAGAACTAAGTTGTGTTTGAGTTTGAACTTTAATGTTAATAATAAATGAATATGTGTCCGTGTGGCCTTCTGACATACTGCCTACGCACATCATCACATTCATTATTTACCTTTAAATAAGGAAGAATAGAAATGTAGGATTATATGACGTGAAAAACAAACCATAGAATACATTTTCAAGTTTTCATGCATTTTTCTGCTTGATGTTTTCAATTTTGAAAAAATTGAAAGAAAGGAAATAATACGAAGCTTTGGCAGCAGTATTTTTGAATACTAAGAGACTAAGAGAATATTTATGTCTAAAAGTATTTTATATTTAAATTTTATGTGTTTTTTTACCTTCTTTCAAAGTTAAATATTTACTAAGCAAATAAGATTCACAAAAGGACAGGTATTGTATTATGAAACGTATATCCAAATAAAAATGCTGTATATGTTTTTCATATATTTAATATGAATAAAATATAAGACGCAACAAAACTTAATTACTTTAGATCCAATAAAAAATGTATAAGAAATGTGTTTTTTAAAACTAAAGAATTTAAGACAAAGAATTTTAAAGGGAACAATTCGAAACATTTTATTTGCTTTCATATTATAAAGAATCGTATTCTTATTGCTAGTCTATTTGATGATAACACTATTATATCCCTATCTACTGTGGATACTACTAATTTATAATATACAATTCAGTACATAAAGCTACATCAATAAATAGTTGTTTAAATTATTTTTAGTGAAAGGATCGTCTCAAACATATATCAATATAAAAATTTAAAGGATGAAAAGTTTAAATATTGATATTTTATTAACATGAGGACGAAAGCAGAAATTTTAATATAAGTTTATTTTTGATAAAAGTAATAACATTGCTTGAAGAGGTTCGTATATTGTATATTAAACTACCTTTCATATTTTCAAAGATAATATTTGATTCAAATTAATTAACATAAAAAATACCCTTTGGCAACAAGCTATAACAAGCTCCAAATAAGAATCGAGAATGTGCTTTCAAAGAAAAACCAATTTTTTTCGTACTTCAATATTTAATTTAAATTAAATTATTTCATATTGGAATATACGATAGAAGATATTGCACAATACAAAAGAAATTTTCAACAAGGGCAAATGAAATAAAAAAGGGGTGTTTTAGACAATTGTATTATAAACTAGATAACAAAATTTAATCATTTAATAATCAATTAATTTTTAAGAACGTTGAACTTGAATGAAAACAATTTTTTTTAAATTTAGTATTTTGAATTACATTACATATCAAAGATATAAGTATAAGCTGGCGTAAAGCAATAAAATTGTTTGAAAATAAATTAGATTTAAGAAAAAATGCAGTAACTTTCAAAATGTATCGCTTTATACGCTTTATAGTATGTTCTAGGGTTGAATCCCAATGGAAGCCAACAATTTTTTTTGGGGTTTCAGATTCACCGATCACTAATAACCAGATTGTTACATGCAGTTTTAAATAATCAAAAAAAAATCTGTTGCGACGCATCACAGAACTTTTATTCACATGAAACTCGCTATGAGTTAAGAGAAAATTAATAAAACCCACGATTAGTTAAGAAGATAAATATAATAATATAGAAATATTTATATAAACAGAACAGCTATATATAAAGGGTATGTACTATATACCTTAAACTCCCTTCTTTTAGCCCAGAACCCCTTTATTTGAATTTTCGTCAGAAATTAAAATGAAAGTTGTAGACATTAATGCTTTTAAGAACTAGAGCAAGCTTAAAGGACATCGTTATGAACCATTTTCGAAAAAAATTTAAAAAACTAAAAACCAATACAATAAAGTGAGGCTTCCTGTTAACTGATTTCAACCAAAAGTTTTGTGGCATAATTATAACTAAATGTAATACACGTATGAAGGAAAAACTTCCAGTTTGGACAAATTCGACTAAAGCTTTCGATACAATATCGCTGTCACACACAGACATTTCTCAAAAAAATCATTTTTTTTTGGATTTAGAGAACTTCAAATCGTGTATTTCGGATGAAAACTCGGAATCTAAAAGTTGACCCGATTACAATACTTTCTTTACTCTATAGTAGTAAAAGAAAGTAAAAAGTTACTTAAAAAATACGTATTGCATCGCATATAAGACGCTGCCATAATTTGTTAAGATGCACCTAAATATTAAAGCTAGAAATAAAAAATGTCTGAATTAATCGTCGAATATAAGACACATCACGAATTCAGACGCATAAAAATACGTAAAAATGTGCGTCTTATATTCGATGTAATACGATAATTGTTTTAATGTCGAAATTGAAGAGTATATATATATATAGTACTAGCGGACCCGGCAAACGTTGTTTTGCCTGATTGTTAGCTTGTCTGCTAATAGTGGGTTCAGAAAAACTCAAAAAAGAAAATGGGATTTTGACACTTTTCTTATATTATTTTTTCAATTTTTTTCTCCATAAGAACCATCCTTAGACTTACACGAATATTTGGAAAAAATTTATCCGAATTGGCCCATCCGTTTACGCGTGATGCGATGACCAAGGAAATAGCGATTCATTTTTATATATATGTATATAGATATAGTAGTATCTTGTGATTGTGACGATGCTTGTACATTATATAAGGTTATGGTGCGCTTTCATGAACATTCGTGTGAACCGTACGTACCGTTAGGCAAGCATTAAGTCAAGTATTAACAAAAATGCATCTATAAAAAATAAAAGCGAATGCATTAACTTCATGAATGTGTTTCTCCATTCTCATATGCGTTATACACATTGTTTTTGTTAATATCCGCTACAAAAATTTGATTAAAAATAACTTTAATGCTATTTAAACTTTTCATACGTATACTACACTCCACCTAATAGCCAACAAAGAGTTATGGTAAATTATGAATGGCAAGATACAGACTTTCAACAAAGAGCTATTTAACTATATATATACTTATGTATATATAAAGCTGAAGAGTTTGTTTGTTTGTTTATTTGGTTAAACGCGCTAATCTCAGGAACTACTGATTCGAATTGAAAAATGTTGTGTTGGATAGCCTAATTATTGAGGAAGGCTTTAGGATATACAACATCACGCTACAACCAATAGCAGAAGAGCATCGATAGAAAATGTTGCAAAAGCCAGGAATTTTTTTTCTTTTTGAGAGCGTTTGTTGCCCTTCCTGCGTAAAGGGTTAAAGTTACGCAAAAATCATGTACAGCAAAATTGTTCTTATTAAACAGTTCCTAAAAAAAATTCCACGACGACATATGTCTATCTTTTAAGGTAGACCCACTATAACCTTTTTAATGGTTATTAAAGTTGTTCCAAAAATACTTCATTATTTGCGACATATTATTAATAAAAAACATATATTATAGTTTATTCTTACCCAAATAATTATGGGTTTTGATAAAATTTTGTATGGTGATAAATGACAATCTGAGTCATTAAATAGAATACTTTTTATTGCGGGTAAATGTCTTATTTACCCGAGAAATTGAAAAACGAGTTGGAGCAAAACATTATGCATAAACTATACATTTTTAGTTGAAAATGGATTTTGGTGATATTTACGTATGATGATAGCTCACTATGCAAATCATTATCTAAAATACGTTTTATTACGAAAAAATAATGACTCATTTCAACGGGAAAATAGAAAAACTGGTTCTAAGAAAAATCATGCTGCAACTAAACGTTTTTAGCTGATTATAATGTATTAATAGTAATAACTCATAAGGTCAAGGCAAAAAATAATTTTCTTATCCTACAGTCTTATTTTTATCCAGGAGAAATGAACGATACCTTTTATGTCAGCATATAGCACGGTTCCCGTAGGATAGGATGAGAATTGTATCCTTCAGGAACTGAGTATTTAGTAGTCTACGTTTTATCCAGGAAAAATGTACGGATACGTTTTTGTTTTTTATAGAGCAAAAAAATCGACATAATTGTACTCTTCCCGTGGGATAACAAGACAATTGTATCTTACAGGAACCGTGTATTTAAAAAAAGTTTCGTTAAAGTTTGTGAAATGGAGTTCTAGAGCATTATCCTCAAGAAGGTCTGATCTCGTTTTTATCCAGAAAAAATGTACTACTCCCGTGGGATAAATATGTTTTTGTTTTTTACAGAGCAAAAGATTGACATGATTTTTTGCAATAGGGTAGTTGAGAGGTCAGAGAATAATACCTATAGATTATTATTTCTTATGTTAGAATAATGTACGGTTCTCAAAAGATAGCATAACAATTGTACTTATCCTGCAGGAATCGTGTTTTTAAAAAAGCTTTCGTTAAGGTTCGTGAAATAGCGTTTTAACACAAGTACTCCAAAAAAGTGAAATAAGATGACAATTTATACTGCAAAATATGATTTTTAATTTAACATCGATAAATTAATAATGAAAATATTTGAAACGTTGAAACTTCTTTCACTGTTAATTTTCGAATGTCTATAATTTTTAGAAATAAGCGTCTTAAATTATATTCAAACAGTCAACAATTACTCCACTTACTCAACTTTTTGAACAATTGAAAACTTTGAACTTGTCGAAAAACTCAGTTAAATATAATACGCTAGCTGGTTCCCGCTTCTGGGGTTCTAAGGTTTCTATTATTCAATCAGATTAATTTAGATGCGCTCAGTGAAGCCGGCGGGTACCAGCTAGTAATTTATATGATAGTTTATTCCTACGTACCTAAGTAAATGTAGTTATAATACTTTTTGAAATATTTAAAATCATCTTAACAGATTGTATCATCAATGGAATGTACCTAATTTCGAGCTTCTTTAATAACGTTTTCTACTTATTCGTCAAATTTAATTTAGTGTATTTTTTTTTTTATGCAAAGGAGTTCATTAGCAAAATAAGACAATTTTTAAAATAAAAATAATGAAAAAATTGACGAAAAATGCCATAAAATAATGATATAAAATATATTTTAGGGAGAAGCTCTTAATGGCTGATTAATTTAATGATTCGTTGCAATAACAACGGAAACTGATTTGATTGGGAAACTCGGGAAACACGCCAACCAAACCAATAACAGATTCTTTAAAAGTATTCATACCTTTTAGTTATTGATCAGTTTTTAAATTTTGAAGAAATAGGTATACTAACGCTAAGATCAATTTGCACACAGATCTGCTTATTACACTCGTAATTAATTTATCATAGAAGGTGTTTATCTTCACAACATACATATGTTTTTATTTGTTGATATACCTACTTATATATGCATGGGTACGTATGAGTATCTATGAAAAACCAAAACGCGTGTGCTTAATATAGTGGTTCATAAAATAAGGTAGAAAGTGCTATTAAATATAGCCACAACTGATAAAAAAACATTAATTAAGATAAATTTTGGCCAATAAAAAATCAAGGTAAAAATTACATCGAAACAAGTAATGTACTTATCATAGGCATAATTTTTCTTAGAACACTTGTTGAAATCGATTAAGAACTAAGAATTTGAACATTGATAGGCCGCCGTCTTAATCAAAAGCATATGAATGAAAAGGAAGTTTTTGGCGTATATACGATGTATAGACTTTGAGTATTTAAAAATAGTTCTATTTTGAGCACAAACATCATCTTTAACCCAGAAAATGATTTCAAATATCAGCTTGATTTTTTTGGGTATTTTAACCGTTATTATCAGCGAGAAGGTAATTTTTTAAATCTTTGTTTTCTGATAAGCACCACTAAATAATTAGTTTTTTCTGCAGTTGGCCTAATTTAACGGCGCCTCTCAGAGTAGTAAATGACGTAAATATTTTTGAATACTTAAGTTGTATTCATAATGTTTAATTGAAAATCGATTTTTATAGGACTTTTATGTCACTGATATATCAGTTGGATGACCTCAGCAAAGCTTTAGTTAATCAATTTTAAAGATATTCAATTAAAACAACTTACATTTATTGAATCCTCAAATATCATATTTTCTATACGTTTATAGAAGAAAATAGCAACAATAAAATTTGGCGCAATGCGTACCTACCATCTATATATTACGATAATAATATTTCAAACAACGAAATGCGTAAAAATGGCAATTCGAATGTCGATCGTAATTTTGTTAGGTTTTATTCATTGAAAGTTTATAAATATTTTCAATAAACATACTCACAAACAACACATCATTACCATACCTGACTTGCACTAATTTTTTTAGTCTTTAATAGATTGTGTATTTTCACTGCCTCTTTTATGAAAATATGTATATTTAGAGTACATTAAATGGAGTTCTTACTCCTTAATAACATAAAAACTAAAATTACAGAAGTTAATTTTATTTAAATATTAAAGTGAATATAAAAACGCGATCAAATTTTTTACTTATAAATTGGTAAATCTTAATTGTAACACGAAGAAACAACATACAAATAAATGATTTTATCTATTGTTCTGAGAATAGCAATAATCAATTATTAAAATTATTAATTTAATCTCATTTAAATATTAAATTTCATATTGAAAGTTTGAGTAGATCAGAGTTTCATTTATTTATTGTTATATATACACACTGAAATTCTGAAAATACATATAAAATGAAATATACCTAAAACCAATTAATATGTTATTTATATAATTAGCAATTAAGATTATCAATTTAACGTTGAATTAAAGTCTCCATTTTAAGACTACAATTTGCTTCACAAATCCTTCAAATAATATTCGCTATATATTCTATAGACTACACATAATGTAATGATTAAAACATGGGAATAACAAACTATTCAACTATAAACATAGAAGTTCGTACTATCACTAAGAAATTTATCAACAAACAATTTCACAAAGTTCTCTAGCCCAGATTAACGTTATATTGTAATCTATAGATAAATATAAAGGTATAGGTAAATCTTAGAAATCTTGAAAAGCCTGTAGCATGAAGGATATTTAAATAAGTTAAAGTGTAACAAATGTGTATAGGTAAGTTTTTCTCTTGTTATAGAAAGAGTAAAAAGAAGTTAATAAACTTTTCTGACTAAAAAGCATATGGTTCACGCATGATGTTTGTCATGATATTATTTCCATTCAATTTAAATTATTTTTAAATCATGAATCTTAATAGCCTTAAATCATCCCATTCCAATCTATTGGCTCTGTTCTTTGTTTAATATTCTTGTAACATATAAAATTCGAGTATCATAATAAAATGTTGTTTACTCTTATCGACATCGCAATATTTAAGCGAAATTTCTTCCCCATTTCTTTTCGTCTCTAACTCCTAGTCACAATAAAGTAGATGTAGTCAATAGATAGAAAACAATATTACCTATGATTTGTCTCTCCTCCCAGTTTCAACCCCATTCCAACGATGAACATATCTCTTTGTTCTTTTTATTCTAAAACCTTATTCCAAAATTTCAGTTTGTCATCCTCTAGCCAACTCACTTCTGATTATTCTAAGGATTCCCACTTTGTCTCCCTTCCACCCTACTAATATATTGATTTTAAACATGAAAAGTAATAAATAGAGAGAGGAACGGATTTAGATGTCGAATCGAACGTTTATACGGTGCACCCGTTTGGAAATTCGAATCTCAATAAATTTTGGAGCCCCCGGCCAGACAAAATGATAGAAATAAGAAATGTAGGAAATTATAGAAAAAGACAAAGCGACAAATATAAAAAAATGTAATAACAAAAGACTATAATTTACCTAATACTTTTTCTATACCTATGTTATTATTTATTATATTATTAGGAATTTTAAATTAAAAAAAAGAAGATGAAACGTTAACAATACGCTTCGTTGACAATGAAAATAAATGATTTGTCAGAAACGGAGTTGATGGATTTTAATTAAATCTACATGGTAAGCGGAAACTGGAACGAGACATTACAAAAAAATGAGCGACACAAACCGCTTAAATTTATTTTCTTAGATATACTTTATGGCTATGCTAATTTTTGTATAATAAATTAATAGAAAACCGCCATCAATCTCATTTCAGGTTCTCACACGACCGGAACGAAACGAAACGGGAATCCAGATCACAAATTATGGATGCCACTGGAAAGACGTAACGTGGTGTGTGGAAGATAAAGGTGAAGGTAAGTTGGCGACGAATTACTCCCCGTTCATTCCAAAAAAACTCATCCCTTTCATTGAGCTTATTCTCTTTTCACTGTTGTGAAAAAAACGACGCCGGTTGGAGTCCAGGATCACCACAGAAATGTTTCCGCTCGACGTGCAATTAATATCTTTCCCAAACTCCTACCTACTTCAACAATCTCCTTTCTCATATTGTATTATAAATATTTTTTTCTATCTCTCTGTAAACTTTTTAAGGATACACCTTATTAACGTTTTAGTTTATAAAAGAAACCCATTTTTACAAAACACTAAATATTTCTATTTTAATGATATTTATTGTTTTAATTCAACATATTTTATCATTTAATTTACCCTTCACCGTTTTAATTACTAAAAGTAATTATTTCATGATTATATGTAGGTGTCAATTGTTTAAAATTTAATACAATTGATTTTGAAATTCTAAATATTAATTTAATTGTACAAAAGCTCTCTATCACACAATCTCTATCATAATTGAATGACATTAATTAATCAATTCTATATAGACGATCAGAAATTAATTACATCAAATATGTTTTTGTTTATCTTCACACTTTATAAATAACATTTTTCAATAATTCTCTTAAAAATTTATAATGCATATGTCATCAGTATTGTTAACATTCAACAGATATTTGCGGAATTATTATCTACAGTTTTTTTATTGGTTCACATCGATATAATATTATTTGTTAGTAATATTATACGGTTTTAGAATCTTTTCAAGCACAGTTCTTTTTGTTAGATTTTTATTTTATTTTTATTTTATTTTATCTTCTAGTCTCAAATCTAAAGAAATCATATTGTGTATAGCTCTTTGGAAAATATACTGCAAAAGCATTGTTTTATCTTACATCTTAACGTTTAATCCACTTAATAGAAACATCATTTTATTAAAGGTAATAAAGCAGTTCCAATAGTTTTTATAAATAAACAAACCCAAAATAAAAAAACCAAAACATCCTCAAAGCCTTTGGATTAAGAAAATAAAAGTACCTAATTCTTTATTAACAAGTTTTCTAAACTTAAAAATTAAGATTTACAACTCTAGTTTTTATAAAAATGTTTTAACCTGACATTTCATTTATTTACTCAAAGCCAAGAAGAAAATTATTTCAAACTGCACTTCATCTAATTTTCAAAGTGTTTGTCGACATAAATGAAATATTTATGCAATTTAATTCAACGTCTCTTACGTGAGCAGTACCTACCTATATAGATACAAACGTAAAAGATATTTTATGAAAAATATCATATTTCGCTTCTAAATTTTTATAACATCGCTTTTTAAGTGATTTTTTGAAAAGATTTTAAGCTTTGTAATCTGATTTTCAATCATTGAACTCAACGTACTTAAAATTTAATATTTTTTTGCTTTTGATCTTGGATTTTAAATTTGTGGCTTAGTCGTATCAGATATTTTTATTTAAGAAAATTTACAATAGATTTTATTCTTAGTGCATATGTTGTAAAATTAATTATAATTTTATCGTTACTTTATTATTGAAAGGTATAGGTACTTACTTTTATTTAAAGATGTATAAAAAAGATTGTGGTTGAGGGTAAATAAAGTTTATTTTAATTTTGTCATTTTATAAATTGACTCAAGACTCTTATAATATTCTAAAACTATTCTATAAATATTATAGCATAAAAATTCAAAATAAAATTTTTGCAAATACTTTTTTAACATTTTAATTATACATTTAAAAAGTTTTTGAGTTTTAACTAAATTTATTTCAATTTTAATCCTTCGCAAATATTCATGCAATCAACCATTTTCAAGATAGAACGTAAAATGCGGATGAAGTTAATCTGCATGCAAAAAAACCATAGGCCAACAATAACAATGGTAGAATCCGACATATAGTATTATTTATAAATAATGCTATAATTTTTAAACACAATTAATTATTTTATGTTTGTCTAGTTATTTCGTAAAACTACCTACTCACAAAAAATTCATAATTCTATAATTTGAAGAGCTATGACTCAAAGAATAAACTATTAAAATAAAATTGTTTTGCACACATTGTTCTCGCAGTAGTTTAAACTCATGAATTTGAACTTCTATTTTTTCTTCTATCTTTTTTTGTAACGTAAATTTAAATACGATAATATCTGAATAAATGTTTTGATTGTCAAAATAATGAAAAGATGTGTATCAGCCCTTCCTAAGCTCATCATTATCTTTAACAATTTTTTTTTCGTTCATAATCCGTCGTACGATTTTTGTCTATATTATCTTTATAAGGTTTTTAGTATAATAAATTAATACATTTTCTACCAAAGAAACAATTTTCAGCTCCAGAACTACAATTGGATATAACTTTAAGTTAAAGAACCTAGCTTTATCTCTAATTCGATACTGTGTAGGAATGCACGGTTGAATTAAGATTGATTCAAATCATTTACATACTGTGAAAAAATTTTAATACGAAAAACGCTAATGATCAAATTCACTTAAAAAGAAATAACATTGTGGTCCCAATCGAATTTTGTATTGATTTCATATATTATTTTATTTTAAGACAAAATTACGCTTTTGTCCACTTTGTTAGTCGCGTAGTGGTTAAATCTGTTGATCTCCAATTCATACGGTAATGGTACTCGGATCGATTCCCGGTGAATTCTAGATATTTCTAGTGTTTTGAACTAAGAAATTTTCTGTGTTTCCGTGTCGTGATATGACCTTAGAATTAAGGTAAAAAAAATCCTAACAGCGTAATGAAGTGTTGGTATTAGTTATATTGAAGCAATGGTCGCTAACACAAGTTTCAACTAGCTTTTACTTTAATTTAACTTTCACCCTTGAACCTTTCACTATAACTGCTGGTCATAACATTTGGATCATTAACATATTTTAAACATTCGTTCGAAATAAGATAAAAAGTTTTTTGAAGTTATACTTCTTTAGGCGCGTTATCAAATAATGATGAGAGTGAAATTTTTACAGGGGCGGCCATCTTGAGACAAAAATCAACAAAATGAAGTTAGCCTCAAAACCACTGGGTTTACTGGCGCGCGTAATTTGAATTTTTGTTGCATTTGTTTACTAATTTATTAATTTTTATATTTAAATTAAAAATAATTATATATACAAATGACACATATTATTAATAAATAAGTTATTATTTTTCTCGAATTTTGCAGTAACTGTTATACTATTTGAAATTTAATGATGAAAATGACGTCTGCATTCCTTGCATGTTCTTAGTTATCACGAAATCTGGGATTCTGAAATGATTCAACCATCTTAGAATAATAATTTAGTAACACAAGATATGAATAAGATTAAGACATTTACTTTGACAAGTAACTACTTACTTTATTTCGCAATTTCTATGAAGCTTCGTTTTCGTGACATGCATGAATTGTTAACCAGAAAAATGATCCTGACAAATTTTATAAACGTCTTGCAGCTTTTTTTGGATTTTATTTATTGAAACAAATTAAATTATTATTCTCTTAATTTTATTTTTAACAATTATATCTTTATATATATATATATATATATATTATTAAATATTAAATTACAGTTTTTTTATATTGATTATTTGAATAAAATTAATAAAAACTAATTTTTAATGATACCAAAGAAATATAATTTTTCACGCGCGTACATAAGTACACGCAATCACTTTTTTTTAACAAAAATTATTTCCATAAAAATAATAAGGGAGTGAAACTTGAGAGGTATGCGTGGATCCATCGTTGTGAGGTGGTACGGCTATAACACTAATCGCTGGTACACATTAGATGTTTCAAAACGCCAAATGTGTACCGAACTATTTCACATTCTCCTAAATTTCTGATCTTGATAACTGGATAGAGAAAATGCGGAAATAGGATAAGTTAAGTCATCTCAAAGGGTGAATGAATCTTTTTACTAGTATTTATCGCGAAACCATGGTGGAGATCTTTTCAAACTAACGTGGATCTTTATTGTAGGCTATATTGTAAAAACCTTAGTCAAATCTTCATAAGTTTGCTACAAATTAAAAAATTTAGAAGAATTAAAAAAAATCAAGTCTTAATCAATGACCAGGCGTAGGTACTGTAATAACCAATAAATAGACATATGGTTCCTGTTAGAACATGGCATTATATGCAGTTTTTTATTTGTGGGAAAATTTGTTTAAAACGAAAAAAAGTTTTGATCTTAGCAATTTCCCCCTAATCATTTTTCATCGTAGAAATTTCTAGAATGTAAACAAGTGTTAATTGTGTACCATATGATTTTTATTAATTGTAAGTTAAATCAAACCTTAATACACTATACATACAATTCATTTTCAAAAACTCTAAAGAAACATCAAGCAAATAATAATATTTTTTTGTTGAGAAATAGGGTTTTTATTGGGTTTTGCATTAATTGCAATTAGAAGCTTCATGGTTTTGTAAAAAATACGGAAAAACTCGTTACCTAAAATCACTCTTTTGAAAATATTAATTTTATTCTCGTTTGCATTTCATAAAGGTAAAATATAGATACATAGATATACCTATCTGTATTTAACTGCCTGAACGTGTTGACTTGCATAAATTTTCCAACGTTATTGAAATTTGTATAGGTATGTATTTTTAAAATCAATTTGTGTGTTTTTTTTTGTTTGCAAATATAGATTTCGATTCATGAGGAGACGTAGCAATAAAGCTCTACAACCGCAGTTGATTTTTTTTTTTTTTTTTTTTGTTAATTAAGTAAATTTAATTAATATAGTCTAATGGTGTTATCAGTGTTTTATTTTTAAAATATCAGAGTTTTTACTTGAACAGAGTTTAAAAAAATTAATTTTGTTTTTTTCTTAACTGCAATTCAACCCAAAAACCGTCAGTCGCCATTAAATTCGAACTGTTTACTTTTAATTTTAATGGAATTGGCGTCTTCTTTGTCGTTAAAACGTTAAAATTATTCATCAGGTAGAGTAATGCAATTTTAATTTCCATCAAAGCAAACCGTGTACCTAAAAAATAACCCAAATTGCATAAATAGAATTTCCGTTTGTTTAACTGTTTTTTTTTATGTTATACCTATGCAATTTCTAGGTCCAATCCCGAAAGCTAAGTAGGTTCCTGGAATGATTTTTCTCTTGTTCTCGTCACTGAAACGTTCAGGATCAAACTTATCCGGATTAGGATAGTACAGAGGATCCCGCTGAATTGGAAACAGCGGAAGACTTATGGCCATTTTTGGCTCCAATTGAATTTTTATGTCGTCAACTTCTAATAAAAATGGTTTTGTCACCATTCTATCTGTGATCATGGCTGGGCTCCATTTGCGAAGAGTTTCTGAAACGACCATATCTAGGTATTTAAGGCTTCTTATAGAGTCGTAAGTGATAGTTTCTCCATTTTTAGCCACGAAATCATCAATTTCCTGGTGAACTTTTTCCTGAATTTCGTTATTTATCGCCATTTCATAAGCTGCAAAACACATCGCTGTGGATACCGTCTCGAACCCAGCGATGAAAAAAATGAACGCTTGAGCTGTTATCTCATCATCAGTTAGTGCTATAAAAGTTTTTTTTTTTTGAAAATATTCCTTTGGTTAATTTCTTTTTTGCTCTACACTCATTACACTCATTACACTAATTATTTGCTTTACACTTAAGGAGAAAAAATACTTTTTTAATTTAATATTTACCTTTAGTTTGAGACGGTTCACTATTTGCAGTAATATGCTCATTGTTAATCGAAAAATGTTCATCCTTATCGTCATCATTTGTTTCTTCATGTTTTAATTTACCTTTTTTAGCCATTATCAATAAATTTAGCAAATCATTTCGTTCGATTCGGTTTTCTTCTCTAGTCTTTATGTTTGTATGTACTAAAGTTCCAAAATAATTCACAATTTTACCGGGCAAAATTTGAATGTTAAACAACTACAACATAGATAAAAATTTAAGTAAAAATCAATTTTTATAAAAAAAGGCTTTTTGATGAAACATTATTTGTTTAGCATGATTTATTTTTACCCACTTTCATTAAAAATGGACAAACGCCCGATAAAACAATTTTCCATATATTGAAAATGCTGCCCTCGCGACCCATTTTATAGAATATGTTGTCTTGCTCCTTAAATGAGTCGCATTCAAAACCAAACGCTGTTGTCGCAATAACATCATTGGTGAAACGAGTTAGCATGTCTTTAAGCTCAACTTCTACTTTAAGTTGAGTATTTTTATTACAAAGTTGCGTGAAATGAGTGGTCATTTGTTTTCCGCAAGCGTTAATTAGATGAAACATTCCACGCATTTTACTACCCGTGAAAGCGGGACTGAGTAATGACCGCATGTTTTTCCATTTCAAACCTGATTGCGGTATAAAACAACATCATTTAAATTAGACAAAATAGTCAAAGTGCACTTTTTCACCTTTTAAAGCCACTAAGTTTTTCCCCAAAATCGGATCGATGTCTTCCCGAAACAAAAGATCTAAATGATCAGCGAAATGGTCAAATTCTTGAATAGTGATCAAACGAACAATGTCTGGATGTCGAATTAGTAACGATGGGGTGTTAAAGTTCATAATTCCAATAACTCTGAAAAAAATTATGCTTCACTTTTTACAATTATCGTATAATTTGTTCTATAATACTTGTTATTTGGAGCGGCATTGTAAACGTCAAGTAAGTTTTCAGTAAAAGATTTTTTACCAAAAACCGAGCTGGCAAAATTGCCAACAAATGGATACGCTGGCAAATAAGGGACACCTCGTCGTTTCCAATAAACGGAAGGTAACCAAATATAACGATATAAAAGATAGCATAATAATATTAAACCCAACAAAATAAGCATGATACTAAAAATAAATTATTAATAAACAACTAATGATAAAAATATAATTAATACAAACTCACATAAGATTTCAATTCAACTTGTTTCTGGTAAGTTCCGTTTTTAATCTCAAAAATGACGAGGAAACATTTGAGTCATTCACAAAAATGTGAGAGTCTTAACAGGATCACTTAGAATAAACTTTCAAGTTGAAGTCAATGTTATATCAATATGCTAACTCACACATACAATTTGTGAAGGTCAACTAATTATCGAAATGAAGTGGACATCAATGAAAATGAAAAATCAAGGCTTACAATTTAATAAATCAACGTTCACTGTGTGTTTTTTGATTAAATAACTAGTGATAGTGCTTAATCAATTATATAAATAGTAAAATTTTAAATTATCGCATACATCAGGAGTGCGCAAAATTTTTGACACGTGTCTTTTTTTTTACAGAGAAATACTCACGCCTTCAAGTTTCCGCATCTCTCGCATAAATACTAGATAGAGGTTTGGATTAAGATTTTGAATTAAGTTTTCCTTTGTCTTCATTATAGAAATCATTCAATTTAAAAAAAATATAGCTCATATTAACAATCTTATTAGCTGTTGGTGTAGTTAGGGACCTTGTGATGGTTTGTTAAAGAGGATCGCAATTGGCTAAATTCTAAATGAATCAATTAAGGAGTATCTACAGACTTTTTGTATTGTTATTTTCATATCAACTTAATTTTAAAGATATTATAATCGATTCGGATTCGAATCAAAAGAACATATTGACTTGTTTCTTATTAACCCATATGAGTTTTTTTAGTATCTATATAGAGATGAGAGTAAATTGTTCTTCCATACGATACAGTTTTGTAGGTAGAGCCAATAAATGTAAAAATCCCAAAATACCGACCCAAATACCCAGAAGACCTGGCTTTGAAAAGAAAACTATGAAAACAGAAAACCGGGGATTAAAATTAAAAAACCTGTTTTAAATATTTGCAGAAATTTTACTTAAAACTATTATTTTTTGAAAATTGTTACTTACTAAAAAGAAATGTACCTACATATAAACAAATCAAAATTTGCTTAATTTAACATTTCTTTTCTGCTATGTTTTAATCAGATATCAGAATTTTATGTAATTAAAAATCTGCACGTGGGTAGTGAGTGTGATTTCCCGGAACCAAATGCTGAATGGTGAAGATGCCGTTTAAACCTTTGTAAGCAAAAAATTTTTTTTGTCTACTTAAGGAGGTTGGTCCCAATTACGAAAATAATAAAACCGAGTCGAAAGTTTTATAACCAGTAGAACAATGTGAAATCTATTCAAATTTATTTAGGTTTTTTGATCGAGCAGAGTAGGTAAGTACTTACTTTTTTAATTTTAATTTTTATATTGGCTCTTATGGCGACTAAAAAACCGTCTGTTTATCGATTAAATTATAACAAAAAATAATCTTTATAAAAATATCTATGTTAAAGATAAACGATTTTAAATAATAAAATCATAATTCAGAGAAAATCAATGGTGTACTTCTCAAATAATTGAATAAAAATTATGTAAAATCTAACAATTTTTTTTTAAATTTAAAACGTGTTTTCAGCCGTTACGACTCAAGGTTATTAGATACATAAGGTAACTTGACAAGGAGGCACACTTGACACTAACACTTGACTAGGAGGCGTTTTTTTGATCTCTGAAAATGACGTCATTGGTTTGTTGTTTCTGACAGAAGCCAGTAGAGGCGTTAAAGGCCATTAGCTAACGTTGGCTTGTGGGGGATTCCACCTGGTGACTGCATTTGGTTGGCACTACTATATTTAATGAAATATGCTTTTTATTTAGGTTATTAAATCCCTTTAACAAAAAATTTAAACTTTTATTATGTCAATAGCTAATTTTTATGAACATAATAAATGTTAATTTGATTTTTCTTTGTTTTTTTGATTTTAATTGAATAATGAAGATATATTTCTTCTAGAATCTATACTTTACTTAGCTATATATTTTGAATTCCCGCGTCAGTCAATAAACCAGTGTTTTGATATATAATCATTATTCAATTAAAATCATAAGAACGATAAGAACCATAAAAACGATAGTAACGATAAGAACCGACGATAGCAGATAGCTATAGGCTGCTAACGTCTCTACTGGCTTCTATCAGAAACAACAAACAAGTGACGTCAGAGCAAGATAATAACCTTGAAAGTGAGAACCCCTTGGTCACGACTATATACACTACTGTATAAAATGAATTAAAATACTTTGTGTTTAGCAGTTGGGGCATCGTCTAGGTTCCTCTCTTCTCAGCATCCAGTCGTAAGTTTCTCGGGTGTGACCCGTTCGTAGTCGAAGCAAAATCACCTGGTCGGTTATGTTCTATTTCCCTTTCTTATATGTCTTTGCACGTACTAGTTTTTGGTAGTTTTTCAAATACGCCTTCTTTTGGTTCCACTATTTCTACCATTCTTTTGTTATGGTTTCTTTAATAGTTTTAGTATTTTGCTTAAAGTTTTTGTGGTTGAACGGAAATGGTCATTTAATATTTAGTTTTTTTGTAAGTGTTTTGTATTCTAACAATTTAAACGGTTTGTCCGGCTAAAAGGCAAAACGTGCAACATTTTCACAGTGGTTCTCTTATCTTTTTCCATGTATAAGCATAGAGCTCTCTTCTCGGTCTCATGCCGATAATAATTTATCTTATAGTCTAAAATATCAATAAAAAGAAAAAAATAGTAACATATTTTTAAAATAAATTAAGTTGCTTTTTATTAAAACACTTCCTAAAAATGAACTTAGAATAGTGACCCGATATAAAAAAAAAATTTCTTAGGCATAAAAGAATAATTATTATCGACCACCTATTGGCGCCGTGGTTAGAGCAGTAGTTGCTCTCTCCGATTAATGCGTCAAGTGGTACTGGGTTCAATACTCGTTGAATCCTAAAATCGTTGAAAAAATTGACTAACAAAAATTTTTTTGTGTTTAGAAAGTCGTGATATGACCTTAGGTGTTACAGCGACTTAAAACACCAAAAAAAACATTATTATTATTGTCATTATTTGTGGACATTTGTCATCTTTTAGTTTTGGTTTTAGTAGAAAAATAAAAGAAAAATGAATTAATAATCATTTTTTTACTATTTAATTATACCCCAAAATTGTACGCTTTTGAGATAATATTTTATTGGCTCTAGTTAAATGAAAGCATAATTTACCAAACCATTATGTAAAAAGCAAAAAATACTTCTTAGATGGGCTATTCTTACTTACAAATTATTTATTATACTTTTCTTCATAATACTCTGTAAATTAAGACGTAGACTTCCATTTAGATATTTAATTCACTTTTTCTAATATCTCAAATCTTATCGTAAATTATAATAAAGCACAAGTCTACCTCAATTATTGACACAAATATCTTGACTTGACACTTCATTTACTCAAATCCTAAGAACAGATTTTTTTGAATTGTGCTTTAACAAACTCTCAAGCTGTTTACTAAACATTAATAGAATATCGAATTTAATGTCACTTTCGTGTACCTAGACTAAAGACACAAATAAGAAAAGTATGAAAACGTTAGTATGAAACGAGGTAGTTATTTCATTTAATTTAACTGAAATTATCGTCTACAATTTGCTGCCTATTTACTGTCTTTACTTTTTGTATATAATATGATTGACAGACACACTGGAGTATCCTAAAAAGATTTGTTAGTACCTACAGAAGTACAAAAAGAAAAAAATTTTCTAAATTGCAACCCTAAGTGATTAAACTAAAAAATGGTCAAGTACGTGTTATACTACAGAAAAGTTGATTAACGATTAAACATTATTTGACACTATGGGTAAATATTTGCACCGATGAACTTTCTTAACACTAGATAACATAGGTAGCTTAAACTTACATTTATCCACTGATATATCTTAATAAATCCAAAAATACTCACATAGTATACCTATTCAATGTTTAAAAATATATTTTAAAAAAGATTTCTTTTGTTCTAGAAATTTTTTTCTGAATTTTTAATCGTGCAATTTAAAATTATCATAATGATAAATTTTATATCATAATGTTATCACTGTTACCATTGTTATCATCGTTATGTCCATTGTAATCATTGTTACCACTATCCAGCCTATATCAAATAGTTTTTTCTTTTTTCTTCCAATCTAATATTTTTATCAAAATCTAATTAATTTACTAGGCATAGTACTACTATGCGCAGTCGCTAATAGCCCTAGAAGTTGAAGCGACTTTTAAAAAAAAAAATTAGAACTAGTTATAATTTAAATAAAAATATTATTTCTCTACCGCTTTTAAGTTTTAAAAAACGTATTTAAAAACACTTTGAACGATTATGTATACTGAAAATTTTGTATTCATCTTAAATGGAGGACACTTTTTTCTTTTTTTTTCTAAATGCCATGTTCTTAAAGTCAACTTCCAAGTTTTCGAGTAAATTGCACATATATATACACACACAGACGAAGAGAGCTTTTTAAAATTCCATTTTTATTCGGGACTCTAGAAAGAGATTGTAATTTGGCTTCTAATAGGTTTTAAAACTTTCAAAACTATCAATTTTGCTACATTAAGCCTTTGTTGTTATAATCATTAGTTAAGTTATAAGAAATTAAAAAATCTCGCCATTATTTTTTTTCATAACTGTCATCAAAATCTTTAATATAATTCTTAAATATCCCCTTTTAAAATACAAAATTTACTGTTTTGAGCAAAATTTTAAGCAGGTAACCATTTTTTTAAAATATTTTTCATAACGTGTTCGTTAAGTATTATAATTTGATTTTTATACTTTATATATTAATTAATTAATTATTAGATATTAATATAATTTTCATAATGTGCTCAAATATTTCATGCAAAATTTAAAATTATAATCTTTTGCGTTTGAACCCGTAAACCTTTATAGTGCAAAAAATACTTGCAGCTGTAATGTTCTTATGGTTGTCCCCATTTATGAAAGTTTTATGGTTAACGGATATCATTATCAATAATCAGTTTAATTTAATTTTTTTCACGGCTACAAGAAAGTATCGACCGACGTTAGTTTTCTTTAACATATTTGAACTTGCAATTTTTTTTTGAGTTTATTAAATATAATATTCCGAGAAAATCCACTGTTATTACCTACTTTAATTTAGAACTCGCATCATCTATGGAAAATAAAACCGTGAAGTAGTTCAACTGATATGTAGTGCAAAAAACGCATTTATATCAAAGAAAATAAACAAAACGGTTGTTATATTTACCAATACAAATTGTGGCTTATATTTTTTCATACATTACTGTTTTTCAGTTTTTGGGCTTTTATGTTCATTGACTCGATTGAGCTTTATGAAAGATAAAAAATAATATTGACTGTCTCAAGTATTGTATATTTTATAAGGTACTACATAAATATAATATAAATTAAGTATATTATTTACTTACACGTTGACACTATGTGTATATTTTTATCTTCTTATGTACCTAATACAGTACCTATCTACTTAACGTTTCATTCAATGTTTTATAGAATACCTATCTCATATTGTTATGTAAATTTGTTTTCTTTTATTCTTCAATAAAACCAAGACTTTAGATCTAGTGCACAATTAAATTCTAACCATAATACTGCTAGAATACATATACATGAATAAAGTTTTACCTTATAAATTGAAAGCAATGTAACAATGAGCCCCCATAGCTTTGAATACGAAAGCCTCTTGCTAGTTATATTCAAGCTAATTATATAAGATTAGAATAAGTAAAATACTGTCAAATATTAAGTAGATTATTGTCGTAATTTCTTCTTACTCATAATAAAAATTTATATAGGAATTAAAAATAAAAATAAACTAAAGGTTTTAAATAGAACTAACTTTTATGTAGATTTTATTTTCAAAAAACTCGACAAATATCAAGAGTGAAAAATTTTCAATAAACATATTTACCGTATTCAGTTATTCATCTTCTTCGAGAATCATGGTGTACAAAACATTACATTATGGAATTTTGAGCGTTTTTTTTTTTTTATAAATTATAAAACATTTTACCTACCAATAAAGTTACAATTTGCTATGAGTACAGTGATGTTTCATTCTTAAACGAGCAAAATAGTTAGCTTTTTATCAATAACGTACCATTATATGAACTCATCATTATAAGCTCAACAAATAGTAGATAGAAATGGAGTAGATAACTTTTCAATTAAATTGATTTATCGTAAAACGGTACTCTTAAACAAAAAATACGCTCTGCGGATGATTTAATCAGTTTTAGTTTAGGTTTTCGACTCACAGCTTGGTTTTGTGGAAAAAAAATCATTAGGTACTATAGTTGGTAATATATTATTTTATTTTTTATATTATTTTCTTAAAGGATATTTTCTATGAACAAATTTTCTTTAGCTGTCGACAACATTTAAATCAAGAAAAAACAAGAACTAAGTAAGGAGTTTCATAAATATGGACCCAACAAGAGCACATTTAAAATTAATTTAAACGGTTAAAATGGTAACTATCAAACTTATCAGTAATAAATATACTTCTAATAATTACTCTGCCTATTATATTATACATTAAAATAAACAAAAACTTATTGTTGTAAGTTCTAAATTAAATAATTGTCATGCTTTCAAAATTCAATATAAATTAAAATAATCACCAAACAAATGATTAGTTATTTAACGTATTTTATTAATAATAATATTAAGCATTAAATAAACTATAATAAAAGGTTCATAAATTTCATTATCTTAAAAGCATAATCGTTTTCATATACCTACAGTAAGTTAACAATTTTAGTTTTATTAATTCTATTACCTAGTAAAACAAATTGTATTTCAAATACGTCTAGATATTTTTAAAAGTAACCCTATTGTGCAGCAGTCCCATATGAAGTTATGTTACATTATAGGAGTGTAATAAAACAATCATGGACAATGGAACTCGAGGACATTAAGAGCTCATTGAGGCTACTGGGTGTCCTGGAAGATACATAAGCTAACCTAGTCACCACAACAGTTATCGCTAAGGACAGAAACGTTGACGGAAACCAGTGAAAAAAAAAATCATTAATGAAAGTACGCGTATTACGTTATAAATAAATATACATACATCATTTAATATTCAAATTGAATATAATTTTTCTCATCTATCAGTAACTGGTAAGTGCCTAATGTTTATACTGCCCTTTTCACTTTTCTGTCGATGGGTTAGCTTTAACTTTGCCTATGCTTAATAAAATACTTTTATACTTTCTCTTGATCCTCTTTGAAGGTTAAAAATTGTATCATTTTATGATCTTAGATTTGTTATAAACTTATTTTCCTCTTCTGATCCTCCTCTAATTATCTTAGATTTTAAGGTATTATCCTTGGTAAATCACTGTATCTCAAAAATAAAAATAAAAACTCAAACTTCTATACTACAATCTACCACGTGCATATAGTGATATCCAGATTTCAGAGTATTACTATTTAAGTCAGAGGGGGAGACTTTCATAAAGTATGGACTATTTGTGTTTTTACTAAATATTGTAATCCATCCAGGGGTATGGATAGGTATAGGTACTACCGGCATATAGACATGATACCTATGTCAATAATCACCTACTCCTTTCCACTGCCAGATGATATACACCTCGTTTCAGATATTATATATTCTCAAATATATTATAATATTCAAGCAACCCTTAGAGTTGGTACACGTGATCATCCTCAAAATATAATTCCATGTATGTGTAAAATTAAAATATAAAACTAACAACTACAACATTTTCTTGTTTCGTATTTTCAGAGTTCAAATTTTAGTATTTTACACTTTTTTTAAATTTTTGGGGGGTCTTATATTCTTTATTTTTTATTATCTATTATAGTCGCTTCAACTGGTAGGTCATTTCGTGACTGTGTGATTTTTAGTCTGTCAGTTAAGTGTTTAGTCAAAGATTTTTGAAACAGGTAGAGTTTTTTATTCTCTTCTTTTGTTCCTCAAATTCGAGAGATTGCAGGGTGAGTAAGGCTTTCAGGTCTGATTAGTTGAAAGATAGATCACAGCTGGGACCTAGGAAAACCAAGTGCGGCACATCTAACTGGGTTTCTGGGAACTTAGTGGTATACTCTGCACTGCAAAAATAATGAATATTCACTATAGTCACTATTTCGATTTAAGAGAGGGAAGGATGTGAGAATAGGTATCTTTGGTGTGTTTCCATTCTCTCTGCCAGCTTTCTATTAAACGTTTTTTTATACTCGTTAGTACATTCCACATAGGTGATTTCGTCATCTTGAACTCTTGCAGTAGTAAGACGTTTAGCTGCTTTGCTTGGTCGGCTGCCTCGTTTCCTTCAATACCTATGTTGTCTGGAATCTATATGAGTATTACTTTAGGACCCAATTACCAGATTAGTGATTTGATGTTTTTAATTAGATTTTCATCGCGTTTTTCTCTGAAAGCGTTAATGGAACTTTGGGAGACGGTAGAGATTATTTAATTCTACCTAATGTTTTTTTTTAAATCGCGAATGTGCGACAAGGCTCTATGTGACTTTTACTCCGAGGTGTAGGATGAACAATGTTTGTAAAGTTTAACCAGGTCTTCAAAGTCGTCCAGAACTCAATCACATATACAGTTCTTCCATTTATTTTTAAACTGTCGACAATAACATACAGGGTGACCCAAAAGGTATGGAAAAGCCGGAAATGGTAGATAGCTAATGCAATTTTAGAACGAAAAGTCTATTGTCATTTTTTAATTTGACGTACCGTTAATTAGTTATTAACAAAATAAACTAGTTATTAACAAAAATAGGTCAGTAGGTACATTTATTTTTATGGCTTTAAATCTTTGCTTCATTTTGAAAAGATCCGGTCGACTAATAACACGTTTAAAAGGAAACGATAACAACAATCATTATGTAATTTGAAGTTATTTACGTGTATTGTCCTATAATACACAAAGAAGAAAGATTTTGATATCAGGTTAATAAGGGCTAATGCCTTCATCAGCGTTTTTTTAAACATTTGGTTTTTCGTTAAATAGATATTCTTTGGTATATTATTAAAACTATAATGATTAATTATTAGTGCTTTGAGTTTTCTTTCAGTTCAAATTTTTTGTTTGTTTTTTTTTTTGTTTATGTAAAATGTTCATCGTGCAAATTAAATGAAAGTGGCTATGTAAAATTGCCGTTTTTGTTTTTTAAAAGATTTATTTGATAAGTAATATCATTATAATTTATTTTATTATTTAATTCATTATATTTTATTATTTTTTAATAATTTGTAGGACTCTTTGGCCTTATTTGATGTATTTTTGGGTCAGATTTATGTCAACAAATGACCTATTTTTAACGGTTTTGTTTTTAGCAATTAGGTAATTTCACACAATCATCGTTGTAAAATGACTAAAAATCATATCATTTACGTTATAGAGAAAAAAAAATGTTTTTACAAAATAAGTAATAAAAAAAATTACAAATTGAAGGATTTTTTGACGACTTGGTTTAGTTCTTTAAATTTTAGTTTATTTTTAGACAAAAAAAAAATTATTAAACTTTTCTTTTCTAACTCAAAAAAATAAAAATATGTTCTTTCTTGTTTTTGTGAAGAAGATGATACTTACTTAAATATTTTTTTTTGTAAAAATTTTATTTTCCTTGAAAATGCTCAATTAAAAAATAATATTTCCTTAAGCTTAATATGAGAATTAGTGTTACTGTAAATGTGAGTGGGTATGTGAGAGGTCTTTCAATAAGTCTCAATGCTTCTTCCGCTCGATCCCCGACTCTACGTTTCGCTGCGGCCGACTCCACCTACGAGTTCTCTGATTGGTTAGTTTATTTTGTTAATAACTAATTAACGGTACGTTAAATTAAAAAATGGCAAAGGACTTTTCGTCTTAAAATTGCATTAGCTATCTCCCTTTTCCGGATTTTCCATACCTTTTGGGCCACCCTGTATAATTTTATGATTAGTGTAATTATTTTTGATTTTCTTAAATGATTGAATTAGTAGTGACGTTGGTGTTTTTGCTTCTTATATTCGTTTCTTATAGTTAGGTATTTTAAAAATATATTTACTTAATACAGGACTTTACGTCCTTTAGAGATTATTATAGTGAATTTAGCGTAACGTTACATAGCGTAGTCTATAACTAGCGGGCAATTGAAACATTTCAACGACACATCAAAAGTCAAATTATAATAAATAGTTTAGAAGAAATTTGGGAACAGATGAATAGACATGATAAAACTAGGTATCTCATTATTTTAACTTTACCGTTTTGCCGTAATTTAAAAAAATACAATAACAAAAAAATTATTTTCAAAGATGAAGAAATAAAACTTAAAAACCGCATATGCTTATAGTTAGTTAAAATCAGACAATGGTTATAATGTACTTTGAAGAAGATTAATTAATGCTTCATAATTTTTTTTATTTACAATTTTCTATAATTTAATTAAATTATGACCATAATAAAGAATTTCTTCGTACTAAGCTTTTTGAGTTAAAAAGTTATCATAATTAAAAGAAGCATGTTTGAAATGCCTTTTAAGAATTTGTAAAAGTAATTGTTCTTATTTGTTTCAATTGTTTATTTTCTGCTTTTGCAATATTAATTTAGATGCAACAATGATTTGAGCGATTATTTTTAAAAACACAATAAATAAACGTTTTTCAACCGTACCATTCATAATTGAAAAATAATTAATGTTTTAAGGCGTTTTCAGTCCTTCTTTCTTTTACGTACTATGTAAAATTCAAGCAGAATATGCACATAATATTTTCAACAACCATTTAACATAATCTTATATTCATTAGTAATCGATTGATGAAGACGACAACTTTTCCGTAAAAATCAAATGCTGAGAAATGAGCAGGAATGCTAATGAATAATGATGATGAATGCAGAAAATAATTTAAGAGGCAAACGAAAAAAGTCGATTTGAAGAGTTTTATAATAGCTTGATATTTCGTTATAATTGCACGAATTTCATTTCCTAAAAATTTGAAAGTAATTTTTCTTTTTAACTTTACAAATACGGTAGTCGATATAAAAGGAAGTTGTATAAATTAAGTGCAAATTAATACTGTAAGTAATAGTTGTTCTAGTGGGTGGTACACAAAAACAAAAAAATGATCCTCCGTAAATAATTTTACAAAAAAATATAATTTTTTATGTTTTGTAAAAATAAAATAAAATAAAACATACAGGAAATATAAAAATGCCGTAAAACGAATGACATTTAAATAAAATGCTTAGCGCTCCCTACAAACAATTTAATATTAATTTTAATGATCGGAATAGGACCCATAAAATCATAATAACGTGCTCTTTACGTAATTTACGGCCTTCAGAACCTGAATTGAAGTTGGGAAATGGGAAACGACGACTCGAAAAGCATTATTTTTACGATGCAGATATTAAAAACTCAACGGCCTCCAGCTGATAAACTTTGCCTCGTTCCTTTAAACAGCACCTAAACTCCTGTTAACTCACCATCCAATTGTTTCCCACTTCTCGTGTTTCCAGTATAATAAAAAATATATTTAAACATATAATTCAATAACCGTTAATCATGAAATTATATCTGTGTCAGTGTATTTGTTTCTTTCGTAGCGAATTTTTTCAAAAAAATTATTCTTTCTTGTTTCGAAAGCCTATAGTTTATATATTTAACTATTCTAATAAAAAAACTTAGTGGAAATATTTTTAGGAATTTATGATATTAAATCAAGCTTATACTAATAGAAGCTTTACTTAGGACAAAGAAAATATAAGTAGAAAAACAAAAAAAGTTTCAAACTGTTCATAAAAAAGGGTTTCGGAACACAAGGCGATCGTATTTTAATATTAATATTGTATGTCCGATACAAATATTGACAGAAGCTAGAATTAATTTGTGATGCCTTCAATGATGAATTTACTTTAGGATCACTTCTTGACGACAAGAAGCAAGAGAGCAACGTCTTTTGTCCTTTTGTCGGATTTTATTTACATTTCAACACAAATATAGGTCATTTTATTTGACCGAGTAAGAGATTTTAAATGCAACACACGGGAATCATGTTCCGTTATGAGATTACGAGGGGAAGTTGAAGAATCTCGGGAGTTTCGGGCTGTCATGTCGGAAATTGTTGGAAAATCATCCTAAGGTTACTTTGTGTTTAAAAATAAAACAAAATTCTTGTACGAGCACTTTTTCCTTTTTGAATATTTAATTAAGATTTCCATGAGGTCTCCTGGTGGTGGAATATATGCATATTTTTTGACAAATGCACATGCAATTAACTTTCCAGGGATTCTACCGAGATTAAAATGTTTAGGATATATACGTATATTTAATTTCAAAACGTTATGGAGGTCTGAGAGAGGGAGTCGGACTTTTTGTTTCATATTTTTCATTTTATTCAAATTTTTCAACAACCATTAAAAAAGAATACAAATTAAATGCCACGTCAACAAGAAAAATAGCATTTGTCCCCGTAAAAATAGACGAACTGTGAAATCGGAGAAAACCTCCCTTTCGTTTTTCGTCTTAAGACTTTACTGAAAAGAAAAAAAAACTTTATTTTCAGTGTTTAAAATCCTTCCGATCTCTCTGATCGTTAGTTGAACAAGGGCAACGACAAAAAAAATATTTTATGAAAGTATTTCCTTAACAATAACTTTTCCTCTATGAAACTTTTCCTCCCCTTTTGCTTGATTCTTTTCTTCTTACCTAAAGCCACTTATTTTCACTCCTCTTCCTTTATTCTTTTGCTGAAGTGTTTTTGGGAAAATCAAGAGTTCAAGTAACAAATTGTTAGTTTGATAGAGAGGAAATAGAAGAATAGAATATGCAAAAAGCAACTTTCTTCAGCATACGAAAAACTTGGGCGAACATTTAAATATTCTATGAGAATATTATCGTTTGCTTTGTCCTTCTTTATAATAAACGAAATTCTTTCAATTTCTTTTAAAAATTCTATTGAATTTTCTTCGAAATTATTTCCCAAGTTAAGACATTTGGAAAAGTTTCAATTCACAATTTTCTCGAGAGGAGTTTTAAACAAATATGAACTCGTTCAGCTTCGCTCAATATATTTTGTTAGAATTCATAACCACGTCGTTATCAACTAGTGATCGCAATACTGGTATCCCAGTATACCGATTACCAGTATGCAATTTTGGAGTCTTGGTGCATCTAATACCAATATTGTATTTACAAACAAATATATCAGTATGTCGGCATTCAAAAAAAAAAAGATACGATTCAAAAAAATCACTTTAAAAAAACAATTTAAACAAATTTTTTATCTGAATCTATTGGCACTTAAACTAAATATAAATATTGATATCAAGTTATCATTTATTCAAAATGAGGTGCGGAAAATCCTTTTCTTTTAATTACTTCAAAAATGTACATATTTTAAGATATGTAATCTACCTAATTTTTAATCTACCATGAACAAAGCGTATTTTATTTTTGATTATCATATAAACATTATCGTTTAATTTTTTTATCTTCTAATTTCAACAAGAAAACAATTTTTGGATTTAATTAAAAAGTTTTCATTTCACGTTTTTGGGCATTATTCTTCAGCATATTAACTTGTATAATTAGGTGTTGGTTATTTTGCCAAAGAAATTTTTCTAACTGGCATTCAAGGGATCTAAACGATTGTTATAAATTAAAAATTTAAGATAAATCTATAGCGAAGAATCACAGGGGATTAAATCAGAACAGGACAGTTTTCGTTACCTTTCTAAGTCCATTAACCGCCAGATGAAGACTTCTGTTATAAAATCTTTTGAAACTATGAACGTGTGAACTGTGGCCTCATTGTGTTAAAACCGCATTTTATTCAGTTCCATTCTAGAAAAAACTCTGAATCATTGAGTTGTTAGTACATATAGCGATTCTTTTTTAAAAACCTCAATAACAACAGATGATATAACTATCCATTTTATTGGAGTTGTCATACTGAAAAAATTAAGGGAAAATTAAATCCAGCGTACCTGATGGACCACCCTGTACATATGATCAGATGAAACAACCAATTATTTAATTTTTTTTTATTTATTCGTGGAGCATATCCGCTGGCATTTTGCTATCAAAAAAATATATGAAAAAGGTTTGTAGTAAAATATGCAGCATCTATATCGTTCTATAAATATAAATCAAATTAAATTATTTTTAATTTTTCTATAACTACACAATATACATGTATTTTTGAGTAACTACTTAGCTAGTTATTTACCTTCCTTATAGCTTATTATATTTTCTCTTTCCTTTATTTCCATTAAATCTATTATTAATTACATTTATAATTACCATTATTTAATTTTTCTTTTCTATATTATAATATACACATAAAATTCGAATGACTCAAAAGAGGTGATTCCTTCTGTTAACTATCTTATAACATACTTATATCTTGTATATTATTTTGTTTTATGTTTTATATATGTATGTATGTAGTATCCAGGAAATAAATAATAAAATAAAATAAAATAATAATGTGTTATCAGTCGCTAATAACCGAGTTGTTGAAGCAACTTTAAATGAAATTAATAAAAAAAAATAATTTGTTTCCATTAAAAAAAATATAGAGAGCCAACCTTAAATTATAGACATTTGCTATCAAAGACTTCTTTTAGAACTTTATAAGAGGAACAATTCCGTTACCCCTGATTGTTGCGTAACTTCGGCCGATTACGCAGAACACCCAATGGAAGCTTTAAAAAAGAATTAATTTTCTTCATTTTTGCAACAGTTTTCATTGATAATCCGCTTCTATTGGTCGTAGCGTTATGTTATACAGCCTATAGCCTTCCACAAGAACTCGGCTATCCAACACAAAAAAAAATTCAATTCGAAGCAATAGTTTCTGAGATTAGCGAATTCAACCAAACAAACAAACGTTTCAGCTTTATAATATTAGTATAGATTAGTTTCATTCTAATCATATTTTACATAGTTTTACGAAAAAAAAAAATAAACTGATATAATTAAAAACTATTCTCTTATAAGCACTTTTAAATTAAAAAGGTCTACGTTTGTGTTTTGATATTTTTAAAAACCAATTTCAAACACTCAATTATTATTCGACTTGTTAACAATGATAAGGAAAGATAGTAAAACCGTTCAGCCCAATAGAAAGCATTAGCATCTTAATTAAGTAACTAGAGAGTCAGCAAGAGATGGTTGGTCAGTTCATAGGCATTTGTGGTTTATATTAAGAAGCCATGTTGGAAATGATGAAGATGCAAATGTCTGTTTTTAGTGGACCTAATTTATCAATTGCGAAGAGAATAGGGGTTTTCAGGGTGATAGCGGTTTATGTTCATGTTGAACAATAAGCTCTTCTAACAAGCTCATGAATTTTAAATCAGATGCACTCACATCTCATATTGCAAACGGCAAATGTGTCATAGTCAGAACTGGTCATAGAACGATACAGGACATTGTGTGTTGTTTGTGCAGATGGTGTACGATGTGATGCAAACAAGAAGTCGTAGATCTCGTCGCCTTCAACCACAGATCTCACCGTTTATGTTGCTTTCGCTACAAACGTCGCTCGTCACTGACCACTATCTATGTGGCTTACTTATGTTTATGTCAGATAGGAAATTTGTGATCGAAGATTCCGTAATCCCGAGTCTGATTTTTATTAAATTCATATTTTATTGGAACAAAATAAGATGACGGATATAGTACGATATTTTCATCCATACAAAACATGCTAAAAACGATGTGAAGAAAATCTACAAGGATAACAAGAAAATGATGGGATTTAGTATACGTAAGGGATGACATGGGAGTTAAATATTCACATTTAAGCATGTATTTAAATTGAAATTATTCATACATACATATACATAATAATGTAAATCTTTGAAACTAAATATCCCGATTCTCATTCCCTGTTATTATGCGGATCTCAAACGAAATTTCAACCGCAACAACATAGGCCTAATAATATCATATAATATTATTCTAAGCAAGTATGAATATTACGATCATTTCGTTATGGAATCAACTAAAATGCCAAGTTTACGAAAGTTATGAAACGGAATTATTATGGACGACAACCACAAAGCCGATTTAAACCAGAACATCTGTGTGCTGCCACGACGTGGTCAAATCCAGAACCTGTCATAACGTTTTTGTAAATCCTTCCCATTCCTCCCTGTGCCGTATTCATCCTGTAAACACAACTGGACTTTATGTTCCATATCCCCATTTCTCTTTGTTATTCCTTCCACTTTTTATCCCGGATGCATTCCGTTTTACACTGTCATTAGCCGTCTCATCTCTCTCGGCTTTTCGCGACACAAAATAAACTACTCACTTTTGTTCCTTTTTAAATCCCCGTACTTTAAACATGTTATATTCCAGAAGGACATCCGGATTCTGTTCAACCGGTTTTTATTATCGAGAAGTAAGTAATATTGTCAAATTAAAGCAAAGAAATTTCACCAATTAAAAATAAAACTCGTTTTACGATAGCAACACGCTACCATACAGCTATATCATTCCGCTTTCATAACTCAAACTATGTACCATATAATATATCCTGTGTTATATCCGTTTCACTCGAGAATTTAATTAAAAAAAAATTAACACACAAGAATTGAAAGGTATAAAGATTGTTAAATAGCAGTTCAATTTTTGTAATATTTAAAAACTTCAAAGGAAATGTAGATGTAGTACCTTTTCTCGTCTTTTTGCAATTAAAACTTGTCCAATACAATAGGATTTTCTCTTCTTATAAATCATTTTACAAAAGAAATAGAAATGCACACAAATCGTAAAGCGATCGCATCGATTTCGAACAAAGAAATACGGAAACAATTTGCAATTTGTAAATAACGATTCGTGGAACGGGAGCAAGGACTGCGAAGTTTTAAAAACAAAAACCACGAGAATTTCAAGCCGTCGCTATAAAATAGTTGAGACTGAGAGAAATGGGGGGCAATGGGTTTTATTGCACGGTTAAAGAAAAGGGAGATTTCTCGATAAATAATAGAGGAATTACTTTGTTTAATATTATCTCGTATACCTAGACCCTGTTTCAAACATTTCGCTACGGTGCGACTCGCGACTAGCAGAATATTTAAACAATGGAAAAATAAAACATGTAAATGCTCGAATTATTATTTATATGATTTTGGTGTTTGTTAGTTTTTCTTTTCCGATTCACACAAATGAATCCTTCGAATTTCTACAACCCTTCGTCCTCATTTTCTATTTCTGTTCGCCAACTTTTGTCGCTACATTTGAAATTTGTTCTTTCCGAATAAATGCTGTATTTATTATATATATGTATATTATGTGAAAGGATTTGTGGCTAAAAATGAGATTATGAATTAAAATTGCATGTAACGTTGTTGTGTACTCTTTTTTAAAATTCAAATGCATTCCTGTAAATGTGGCCGTTAAAAAAGTGATGACTTTTCTTTTCAATTTATTTTTTCATTCTTGACGTCAGTGTTTTAATAAAAAAATAATAAAGCAAATGTTTGTTCTCATCGTTTGAAATGAAATTAGAAAAAATGATTACTTTTAACTATTTAATGTTAGGTAATACCTAAAACTCACAAGTGGCAGAAAGTAGTGAATGGCATTCTACCTTGGCGTATATTTCCATAACCATAGACGAGAATAAAACAATGCAGCGTTTTTTTCAAAAATATTTAGCAAGGGAATACTATTAACCAAAAATTCTAACACTATTATAATATAATTTCAATAATCTATTTGGCAACTTCTTCTTCTTTATAACTTTCTAGCTAAGAAATAATTTTACTTAATGACAAATACACTGACCAAATACATACAAATAACTCTTGAACCAGAAGTGTCAGCATCAATTAATTTTACTTCTTTTTTTCTTCCTTTTTAAAATTGTTTTTATAATTACTGATATGCAATATAATCCGATCACCTACATTAGATTTGTTCCAATCGTCCTGCCTTGGTCGTGTAAGAACATTGACAAGAGCGTGTGAAAAAACTGTAAAATTACTTTATGGGCAAGTCTACCACCAGCTTAGGATTTGGATCTACCTAATCAAAGCCGATCAAAAACTAGAATCGGTTAGCACTTAGCATATGCTTAGATCCAACCATCATATAGTGACCTAGTGAAGTTAACCTATTAGGTTTGTTCGAATTGTCCAACTGTGCCGGCGTACAGACAAGAAAACAAACAAAGAACAAGACAACATTGATCAAGAGACAAGAGTGAGTGAAGAGCTGTTTCAGCCAAGGCCGAGAGGCGACAAGACATTGCATAAGTATGCCGAAGGCCTCGCACTGGAGGAATACTCCGGAGCATAGACAAGCTAAGAAATTCATAAAGTACTCCAAAAAGAGAATTCACGACATATTGTCACTCGGCAAAAGGGATGTAAGGCTCTAACAAGCCTCTATACGGGCCACTGTATCCTGAATTACCGTCTTCACAAGATCGGTAAAGCAGACATTAACATATGTCGTCTCTGCTGGAAAGCGGCAGAAACGGCGGAACACATTTTGTGCTCATGTGAGTCAGCTTTCAAAAGAAGACTGCAGCATCTCGGAAAGACGGAAATTACGCCTAGCGAGATAGCAACGGCAGCCCCTAGGCAGGTGCTGTTTTTCTTTAAAATCCTGGAGCTCCCCTAGTAAACACACAGGGTCACATCACAATAGACCTCCTTGGTCGCAGTGATAAAAGGAAGGAATATCCTAGGACCCGTAAAACGGAAGAAAGCTTGCCGAAACCAGTGTCGATATAACCGCTCGTCACGAAAATGGCTGTGTGACTGCTAGATGGAGCTCGATGTTCACACGGAACAAACCAGCTGAAACCACCAGCTGTGTCTTGCTCTTTTTCTGTCTGTCAGTGTTTGAGCATCCCCATTACTAGTTGTATGGAACAAACCTGTTGTCTCACAGCTGAATGTGTGAAAAGAATTAATATCCTAATGTAACGTCGGACAGCGACAGAGTCGGCTAAAAAGAGGATACTCTACTCTCTCTAAAGAGCCCAGAAACATGGAAGGAAAAACAATAGTAAATTCATTAACGCTAACCAAAATATAGTTTTCATAACCAACAAGCTTCTGAATGGAATAATTGCAAAACACTCTGAAAAAATGCAAAAAACACGTAATGTGGTATTCGATCTGTAGGTTTTATGTCTTCATAGTTTTTTCATACTGAGTGCCTTAAATGAAAATCGATTCTAAGGGAGTAAACTCCGAAAAGGTTTATCTGCCATTACATGGGGGGAGGCTAGAATATCTTTTGAAACCGAACCACTTTATGTAATAGGTACATGTAGGACCACTTCATGCGGTTGCACTAGTGCAACGCTAACAATAAACCTCTTGTACCTTGTACCATACTTGTAATTTATATACGACTTTTTGAATTCAAAAATTTTGTTTTAAAACTTAAGCTAGTGACGAAAAATGATACATTTAATTTTTATTTACTAGTTTGAAAAATACTAAAGGAGTATTGTTTTAAGATGTTTTACTTGATTGTATTCCATATATGAGGTATCAACTTAAAACATAGGCTGAGAAGATATGCTCATGTACTACGTCGAGCTTCAGAATACATATGGAGAAAAGCTTACCGTTTAAACATCCGCGTGTCGTGAAGAAGAGGCAGACCAAAGACAAGATGGACGACGTTAATCAAGAAAGATATGAACGCCTGCAACATGACCCAGGACGATGCAATAGGCAGAGCGAAGTGGAAACGGATGGCGAGGAAGTCAGACCTCCTTACCATATGGGAATAATAATTGCACAGGAGGAGAGAGCGGTATCAATTTAAATAACATAATGGCCGCTCCCATATAAATGCTATGTCGATAATTAAACGTTACTCTAGGATAGAGGTCGGCAAAGTGCGGCTTTGGCACAAATGTCAATGGACAGAGAAAACATTTCCTCTATTACTCAACTCTAATTCAAAACAACTATTTTAAGTATATGATAAGTATGCATTTCCCAGTAGATATCAAGAAACTACAGATAACAACAAAACGACGTAAGCATATTTGTCGAAAACCTTCTCAAAACTGCTATAGGTAACAGATTAAAAATGGTTTCTTTTGGCATTGACATTGGTTACCAATTGGAGACCTAAATATGAACTTCAATGTACACTTAGTCCACAATACGAAGGATCTGATTTAAAAAGAATTTTTAAAAGAAAATTTTCATCATCCCCAACGCCTAGAATTTATATTCCGACTAACAATATTTTTCAAGCATCTGAGAAATTGTCTTACTTATAAGAAATTGGAATCGCACTTAAAATTAAGAATAATAACAGCTTATTCAAACTTTCCAAAGAAAAGCACATTTAGTCAGTGTCTAGTGTTTGGCAACTACTGTGAATAAAACTTGAACTATCAGGAAATCAAATCTTATTTAATATTTCCGTAATTTTTTATGACATGCAAAGTTGCAATTTTTTTTAGTCGATATAATGTACATATGTTTTTGGCTCTTCGGTTAATAAGTTAGTCGATTACTGCTCTAGGATATCAAAATTACCGATTTTATTGAAAGATATTTGTTATATACAAAATTCAACAAAATAAAAAGTCAATCATTTAACTCTGAATTCATTATAACAATTGTAATCAATTTAATGGTTCGTTGCTAAAGCAACGGAATCTGTTGTGATTGATAAGAAAACTTTAGTTTAGATAAATTTTGGCCAATCATAATCAAGGTGAAAATTAAATTAAATCGAAATATTATCATAAGCATTTCTAAGAACACTTGTGAAAATGAATAAAGAACTAATAATTTGAACATTGATAAGCCGTTTTAATCAAAAGCATATGAATAAAAGCCAATTTTAAGGCGTATAAATATAGATATACCAGTATTTCAAAATCATTTTATTTTTAGCACAACATAATACTCAATAAAACAAAAATGATTTCGAAAATCGGCTTGATTTTTTTGGGTGTTTTAACCGTTCTATCAGCGAAAAGGTAACTTTTTAAATATTTGTTTTCTGACAAGCACCATTAAATACTTACGAGTAATACCTCTATTTTGCAGTCTGTCGTATACTTTATTGGCGCCTCTCAGTGTAATTAATAAAGTAAATATTTTGGGAACAATTATTATTCATAATGCTAACTTTGAAATTGATTTTTACAGGAATATTATGTGACTAACATATCAGTTGGGTGGCCTCAGCAAGGGTTTAGCGTTGGCTTGTCAACTTCAATACCAACCACATTTATTCCATCAATAGCATGCAAAACTTGCGAAGGTTACTTTAAAAAAAATTAAAACTTTATCATCCCTAGAATTTACGCCTTTTATTAAAAAAAATTTTGAATTACGTAAGCTAAACAGAGATTTATTTCATCGTTTTGTATATGTGCGAAAAAGTGTCAAAATTTACGCGGTTACATTGCGCGAATTCACTTAGCGATAAACAAGGATTGAGTCAGGAAAATTGTCTAATGATTTCGTGAACAAATAAATCGCGTTAATCATGTTAATCATGTTGTAATGTTCATAAATTTTTTAAAAATATATTTTTATATTAAGGTAACAATCTTTTTAATGGGGATAAGTCTTCTACATACAAGCTTATTGGTGGTGATGTAAAAATGGCAATGACCAATCCACAGATGACCATAGGTGTCGAAGGAAATCTGAGTACAGATAGCTTTACTGTATGAAAATTTTAAATTTTTTTGGTCAGAAATTTCAACTTTATTTGTAACTTTTAGGTAGCTGATTTGTTATTTAAAAATCAAATGTTCGTTGATGTTACAGAGGAAACCAACTTTCAATTACCTCTAGATGGAATGATAAGTTTGGCTATCAATAATGATAGTCTTATAACCAACATGTATTCACAAGGCATAATAGGTGCACCGGTGTTAGGATACTATATTTCAGGGTACGTAATGCCTTGGTTGTTTCCAGTTTAAATATATTATTTATGTATATGTTGAAACATTTCAGGGATTCAGGTGAATTATCGTTTGGAGCACCAAATCTAAAACATTATACATCTTTAAGTTATTTTGGGTTAAGTCTTGGTCCGTCATGGTCTTTACCTTTAGACAAAATGATTGTTAGCCCTAATTTTAATGTATTAAATCCAAATGTGCAATATAAAGCTTTATTTGATCCATCTGTTCTCAACATTCAATCAGGATATAACACTGTAACAATAATAAATAAGGCACTTGGCGCAACTTTACAAAATGGATCTTACATATTTAATTGCAATAACTTAAATGCCTATCCAACAATCGATTTCATTTTTGGTATCCAACCGTATGTAGTGACACCTACAGATTATATCGTAGTAAGTTAATAAATAACACGTATTGTGTAACACTGATTTTATTTTTATATTTTTTTTTTTTTTAGGAAAAAGACGGTAAATGTTTCTCTAAATTTGTCATAAATATTTCTATGGATGATTCAGTATTCGTTGTGGGACAACCTTTCTTCAAAAGTGTGTATACTGTTTTCGATTTTGGAAATCAACAGATTGGGTTCGGGGTACCGAAGTCTGTTTGATATTAAGGTTAAAAGTTGAGGTTACCGACATCCAAACCGCTTTTTAAGTATTTATAAATAGAACACACAACAATTATAAATAAAAAATCTTTTATTAAACAACCTTTTTCTTTTTATGCCACTTGAGTCGTCACTTAAAACATTTGTCGGTAGATCGACTTCTTGCTATCTTGATTTTGCAAGTGATTATAGAAAGTACTTTCTTTAATAGTCCTCCAATAGTCATTAAAACCAGGACCTTCCGGGGGTATGTAATTTCTTCATTTGTGTAGTTCTAAGATTTTGGATTTCGGATAGTACCTAGGTATTCAATCGTCAACGGCTCTGCACATGAACGACAAAGGAAACGCAGTTCCCGCAAATTGCAGAGGAATATACTTATGTGTCATCTTAGTGTACCCGGTTCTAAGACGAGTATGGACCCTTTCTTCTTGACTGCTTAAATCACCAGAGGGTGTAAGTGTTCCCACCTAAATTTCTGCGTCACAATTGCTTGGTAACGCTACTATTATCCAAAGAAATTATAAAAAATTTCAACGTACGTAAAAGTGAGATCATGTATCAAATTCAATCCATCAATTATGTGATATGATATGCATTTTTCAGTAGATTTCAATAAATTACAGATAACAACAAAACGACCTAAGCATATTTATCAAAAACCTTCTCAAAACTGCTACAGGTAACAGATTAAAAATGGTTTCTTTTGGCATTAAAATTGGTTACATTGAAATACAATTGCTGAATTTCAAAAACATGACAATATGGAGGCCTAAATATGAGCTTCAATGTGAACTTACAACACAATACTAGGGATATGTTTTAAAAGACCTGAAAAAGGAAATCATAAGCATCCCCAACGCCTAAAATAATATTTCCGATTTTTGTGATCATCAGTTGAAAAGATCGCGTTCCTTTTCGATTCTATATTCCCACCAAAAATATTTTTCAAGCAACTGAGAAATTGTGTTAACTCTTATCGGAAAACAATTCGAAATGCACTTAAAATTAAGAGTAATAACAGCTTACACAAACTTTCCAAAGAAAAGCACATTAAGTGTCAAGTGTTTGGCAATTACTGTGAATAAAACTTGAACTTTTAGGAAATCAAATCTTATTCAATATTTCCGTAATTTTTAATGATGTGCAAAATCTGTAACTACAAACGGAATCTGTTTTGATTGGGAAACCCATGCATCATTCCGACCAATACAATCGATGTATACCAGAATCTTAAGAAGTTACCATTTCTTTTGAAGCTCTATTTGCGCATGGACCTTTTAGCTATAATTAATTTTGCAAAGAAGGTTCTTATCTTTACAACATACGTTCGCTCTTATTATTTGATATAACTACTTATATACTTATGTATGTAAGTATGAAGGCATCTTTTAACCAAAATGTGTGTGTTTAAGAGTGGTTCATAAAATAAAGTAAAATGTGATATTAAATGTATCGACAACTGATAAGAAAACATTAGTTTAGATAAATATTAACCAATTTTAATTAAGGTGAAAATTAAATTAAAAAAATTATTATCTTAGGCATTTATAACAACACTTCTGAACATTATTTTAGAACATTGATAAGTCGTCTTAATCAAAAGCATTTGAATAAAAGTCAAGTTTTAGGCTTACATAGGCATACGAGTAATTCAACACGTTGTATTTTGGACACAATACTCAATTATCCTTAATCAAACAAAAATGATTTCAAAAATCGGCTTGATTTTTTTTTGGTGTCTTAACCGTTGTGTCAGCGAAGAGGTAACTTTTTTAAATATTTGATTTCTGACAAGCACAGTTAACTATTTAACATTTTTTTACACATATTAACTATTTAATACCTTTTTCTGCAGTTTTTCTTATATTTTATTGGCGCCTCTTAGTGTAATTAATAAAGTAAATATTTTTGGTACAATTATTATTCATAATGCTAACTTTGAAATCGATTTTTACAGGACTATTATGTGACTAACGTATCAGTTGGGTGGCCTCAGCAAGGGTTTAGCGTTGGCTTGTCAACTTCGATACCAACCACATTTATTCCATCAATAGCATGTAAAACTTGCGAAGGCATAAAAAAACTGAAAAAAATGGTCATCCATAAAAATTACGCGTTTTATTTAATAAGTTTTTGAATTGATCTGATCGGAAAATTATTTCATCCTTTTGTATATGTGCAAAAGAATATAAAAATTTACGCGGTTTCATTGCGCGAATGCACTTAGCGATAAATAAAGATTGATTCAGGAAAATTGTCTAATGATATTGTGGACAAATTATTCGCGTTAATTAAGAGATGTTCATAAAAAGGCTTTTTTCTGTAAATTTATTTTTATATTAAGGTAACAATCCTTTAATGAGGATAAGTCTTCTACATACAAGCTTATTGGTGATGATGTAAAAATGTCAATGACCAATCCACAGATGACCATAGGTGTCGAAGGAAATCTGAGTACAGATAGCTTTACTGTATGAAAATTTCAAATTTTCTTGATCAGAAATTTCAACTTTATTTGTAACTTTTAGGTAGCTGATTTGTTATTTAAAAATCAAATGTTCGTTGATGTTACAGAGGAAATCAACTTTCAACTACCTCTAGATGGAATGATAAGTTTGGCTATCAATAATGATAGTCTTATAACCATCATGTATTCACAAGGCATAATAGGTGCACCGGTGTTAGGATACTATATTTCAGGGTACGTAATGCCTTGGTTATTTCCAGTTTAAATATATTATTTATGTCTATGTTGAAACATTTCAGGGATTCGGGTGAATTATCTTTTGGAGCACCGAATCCAATCCGTTATATATCTTTAAGTTATTTTGGGCTAAGTCTTGGTCCGTCATGGTCTTTACCTTTAGACAAAATGATTGTTAGCCCTAATTTTAATGTATTAAATCCAAATGTGCAATATAAAGCTTTATTTAATCCATCTGTTCTCAACATTCAATCGGGATATAACACTGTAACGATAATAAATAAGGCACTTGGCGTAACTTTACAAAATGGATCTTACATATTTAATTGCAATCCTTTAAATTCCTATCCAACAATCGATTTCATTTTTGGTATCCAACGGTATGTATTGACACCTACAGATTATATCGTAGTAAGTTAATAAATAACACTTATGTTGTAACTTTTAATTTTAATCGATTTTTTTGCAGAATAAAGACAGTAAATGTTACTCTAAATTTGTCATTAATATTTCTTTGGATGATTCAGTATTCATTGTGGGACAACCTTTCTTCAAAAGTGTGTACTTATACTGTATTCGATTTTGGAAATCAACGGATTGGATTTGGAATACCAAAATTATATTCGAGATAATGTTATAATTTCAAGTTTAATGTAAACGTTAATTAAGTGAGATAAGCAGTGGTCGGGTTACTGACATCCAAACTGCTTTATAAGTATAATATATAAATAGAACATGTATAACTGTTACTAGTAAACTAGTTTCTAATGAAAATAATAAATAAAAAATCTGTAAAAAAATACCTAGTTCTTTTTATACCTCTTGATTTAATACACAAAAATGTAAAGTTACTACCCTACCTTTTTTATTAACTGCAATTAGTTTGTATGTAATAATGAAATATCACGTCTCAATTCTGGAGTTACCAGTCAGAGAACCACTAACACCTTAAGGTACTCCTTCTAGAGGCTGCGGGTTTTCCCCCTAGTTCATTGATCATATTCGCTTAAAGTCCAGCGACAGATTGCAAATTGCTAAAGCGGAAAAAAAACCTTAATGGATTTCAATAAATAAGATATCAATCTAAAAACATAATATTTACTCCCAGATAAATGCTATGTCGATCATCAAACGTTACTTTAGGATGGAGGTCGACAAAGTGCGGCTTGGGAGTCGAATGTAACTCTTTGACCTCAATAAATGCGGCTCTGGCAATACTATCCACGAGCGGATAAAATATTTCCTTTGTTAAAAAACACTAATTCAAAACATCTATTTTGATTATGAAATAAACATATCTGAGCAGATTTCAGAAATTTCCACAAAACCGACCGTGTTTAAAAGTGGTTCATAAAATAAAGTTGAAAGTCATAAATATATCGACAGTTTTTTATCAATTTTGATAAACTTTTGTCACTAAAATAATCAAGGGGGATTTTAAATGAAAATAAAATATTATCATAGGTACGACTAAGAACACTTCTTATAAAAATTAATTAACAACTAATGATTTGATTATAGATAAGCCGTCGTAATCAAAAGATTATGAATTAAAAGCAAGTTTTAGGCGTATATAAATCTCAAACATAGGCATACGATTATTTAAAAATCGTTGTATTTTGAGCCCACTCATAATACTCAATCAAGCAAAAATGATTTCAAAAATCGGCTCGATTTTTTTGAGTATTTTAACCGTTGTATCAGCAATAAGGTAACTTTTTAAAATATTTGTTTTCTTATAAGCACCGCTAAATAATAAATTTTTTCTGCAGTTTGCCTGATACTTTCGTGGCGCCTCTCAGAGTTGTTAGTGAAGTAAATATTTTTGAATAAGTATTATTCATTATGCTTAATTTGAAGTCGACTTTTATAGGACTTTTATGTCACTGACATATCAGTTGGGTGGCCTCAGCAAGGGTTTAGTGTTGGATTGTCAACTTCAATATCGACCACATTCATTCCATAAAAATCATGTAAAACTTGCGAAGGTAATCTTTAAAAAAACAGAGACAATGAATCATTTCTATAGATTATATGCGATTTTGAATTGATCGGGTCAGAGATTTATTTCCTCCCTTTGCATATGCATGACAAGTATCAAAACTACGCGGCTTCATTGCACCTAAATTTAATTTGTATAGCAACAAAAAGGGGATTTAGTCAGAAAAATTGTCCCAAAATTTGCGTTATGATTTTGTGGATCTAATTGATCGCGTAAATCAATATATTATTACAAAAACATGTTTTATACCTTGTATTTTTTTATATTAAGGTAACAATCTTTTTGATGAGGATAAATCTTCCACATACAAGCTTATTGGTGATGATGTAAAAATGTCAATGACCAATCCACAGATGACCATAGGTGTCGAAGGAAATCTTAGTACAGATAGCTTTACTGTATGAAAATTTTAAATTTTTTTTGTCAGAAATTTCAACTTTATTTGTAACTTTTAGGTAGCTGATTTGTTACTTAAAAATCAAAAGTTTGTTGATTTTACGGAAGAAACCAACTTTCAATTACCTCTAGATGGAATGATAAGTTTGGCTATCAATAATGATAGTCTTATACTCAACATGTATTCACAAGGCATAATAGGTGCACCAATGTTGGGATATTATATTTCTGAGTGCGTAATGTCTTGGTTATTTTCACTTCATCAATTATATTATTTGTGTCTTTTTATAAACATTTCAGTAATTCAGGTGAATTGTCTTATGGAGGACCGAATCCGAACCTATATTCATTTATGTTATATTTTAAACTGAGTCTTGGTCCGTCATGGTCTTTACCTTTGGAGGATGTCATTGTTGACTCTTCCGTATTAAATCCAAATGTTAAATATGAAGCTTTATTTGATCCATCTGTTCTCAACATTCAATCGGGATATAACACTGTAACGATAATAAATAAGGCACTTGGCGCAACTTTACAAAATGGATCTTACATATTTAATTGTGATACCTTAAATTCCTATATAACAATCGATTTCATTTTTGGTGTCCAACCATATAGGTTGAAACCTACAGATTATATTGCAGTAAGTTAATAATTAATAAAATCACTTATGGCGTAACACTCATTTTTTTATAATTTTTTTTCAGAATAAAGATGGTAAATGTTACTCTAAATTTGTCATTAATATTTCTTTGGATGATTCAGTATTCGTCATGGGACAACCTTTCTTCAAAAGTGTTTATACTTTATTCGATTTTGGAAATCAAGAGATTGGATTTGGACAACTGTATGATGCTTTGTATTAATTTTAGTTGAAATTGCAAGTTTAAAATGTTAACGTAAATTGTGTTTGATAAACATAAGTAGTTGAGATGCCGACAGTTAAACCGCTTTACAAATAGATAGAAGTAGAATATCAACTATCTGAAGGAAACCATTAATGAAAATAATAAATAAGAAAAAAAATTATTTGCCTTTTTTCTTTTTATGCCTCTTGAATTATCAAACAAAAAATGTATTGGTATTTCCTTACTTTTTCTATTATCTGCTATTAGTTTGTATATAAAATGTGTTTATATATATATAAAGGTTATGACGATATCATTGCGTAAAGAAAAAAACATACAAGACGTGCATCATATAACGATGGGTAGAAGGTGATACTTGCTCTTACTTTTACGTACGTATTTTTTTACAATTTATATAATAGGATAATAGTAGCGTTATCAGGCCCGGATCTAATTAGTGCGGGGCCCGATTGGATTTTTTTTTGCGGGGCCTACCATACGCTAGTAATTTTTTTTGTATACGTTTATCGGGTCTACATTAGGTTTATCATCGCCTTCATGATTGAAATGTTTCTTTCTTTTCCAAAGCCGTTTATATCGAAATTCTGTAGGTATTTCAAAATCTTCTGTAGAATTTTTGCTTGAGTTAAAACTTGTTCGAATCGAATATTTCTGTAGTCGCTTATCCGTTTTAAAAGTTTTTCAAATGAAGATATTGCAATGGCTGCATCTACTAGATTTATACTTTTAAGTTCCTTGCTTACATAATTGACTTGGAACAGTAAATCGTACCAAATATATATTTATATAATATATAATAAAGAAATGAAATTCAAATAAAATTATAAGGTTTACACAACTAACAAAACTATGCAGCAAAGAGCCCATACAAAGTTTGGCGACAGGGCCATTAATGGCCCATTGCTTAGCCAGAGATGCTAGTTGTTGGCCCAACATCGGCAATTGTTAACGGCCCAAGTACGGTTTCCGGCTGGGTGATAACCCCGGGCCGCTAATGGCAGTCGACTATCGGCCGACTGCAGTAAAAGTTACCGGGCCGTTAATGGCGATTAACAATCGGCCGACTGAAGCAAAGGTTACAGGGCCGTTAATAGAAACCAACAATCGGCCGACTGCAGTAAAAATTACTGGACCGTTAATGGCAAATATTATAAATTAATAAAACTACTTAAATATTGAAAAAAAATGATATAAAATCAGCTCAACGATTATTATGATACAATCATTTATTCACTTTATAATACATACAATCTTAATAAAAAATCAGACAACATCAATAATTAATACAAAAGTAGAATTTTAATCCTGGCGTACCTACATAACACGCACTTTAAAATTAAAAGAGAATTTTTGGTGGTTTATAATGAAGATCCTCTTTCTTATCGCCCATTCTCACGATCCACCCAACCAGAAAGCCATCGGACTACTTTGCCAGCAAAATTTTTAGATTCCTCTGCATCCCCAAACTTTTCAGTTACAACATCTAGAATATGCAAAATCAATTATAAATAAACTTGTTTTTAAGACACAATATGTGTGAGTGAAGGAGTTAGAACTAAAATAGTATAAGAGGTGAAAAAGGAGATTTATTTTCATAAGGGTATGAAAAAAAAATTTAATTGTAGAACCAATTTTAAGATGAGAAAAAATTCTCTAGAAAAATAACAAACTAACTCACCTGCATAATAGAGAATTTCGACTAGATATTTATCCCAATTTTCATTTGCATCGCGTAAGTCTGCAGCAAACTTATCAACTTTAGGATACTCATCAGCCGGTGGATATTTACAAAGTAATATGCCATTAAAATCCTTCCATCTGTAACATTAAATTTAACTATTAATATTTTTTTATTTGATTATTTCACACTATGAGAAAACTATTAGATTATCAGGTAAATAAATATAAATTATCTATAGTTTAATTCGAGAGAATGTATTATTATTCAATTATTAAATAAAACTACTTACTTTAGTCAGAGACTTTAATAGATTGGTTATCAACAAGCGATATAGACGAACTATTCTGGCAAATACAATAACACACTTTAAACACTATACCATGCGACTATTGTTTAACGACAATTTCTGTGTTAGCGAAACGAATCCTCTTGCCCCTGTTCTACCGTTAAAAGTATAATAATTTACCACCAGATAGCACTTAAATGAAGGATATATTCATACTTTGCGTTCATTGGTTAATTTTGTAATACATTTGGAAAGTATTTATATGGTGCGAATATTTAAAAATAATTGACGCAATTGCACAAAAGAAAAATTCATTTGAAATGTATGTTTCAAATTAAAGATGTATCGCTTTGTCGCTGTTTACGATTGTCACTATCCACATTATTTATAAAATCTACACTACTTACAAGTTTTTTTAATTGTCGAAATTTTTTTACGCGTTTATTTGATATTGTAGGTACAATTATTCTGAACGTTGATGCACAATAAATCTTAAAACACAAATCACCTTAAACATAAGTCAAATATAATAGACTCAAAGTGATGAATAACTCAGGGAACTCAGGGTGATTTAGGGCCCCCTCAAAGTATTTAAGGTTTATAGTAAGTCATCTGACTTTTAATTATTTGTGCGTGAGCAAAAAATTATTTAGCCAGACTTTGGCCTATCGTTGGCCGACGAACGAATATTGAATGATGATCGAATAGACGGCAACCGGCAATTAACCAGATATGGCCCATTAACAAATTCCCATTAATAGGCCGAGCGTTGATAGCCAGACATGGGCCGATAAACGGGGCTTTTGTCATTAACGGCGACTTTGTATGGGAGTTCTAAAATATATAGGTATTCATTATGTTCATAGTTTGAACATTCCTTTTTCTGTATTATTAATGCTATCTTAGAAATAATTGTATAGGTAACAGTTATGCATCATTCAGCTATTTACATTACAAGCTGTTTATAAACAGTCTGTACTTTGGTTTTATATACAACTAGCTGATACCCGCTCGCTTTGCTGAGATTATCTGAATTTAATAGATTAATTAATTGATTCCCTACCTTCATAGCAAAATTTAAAAAAAAAAATCTATTTTGACAGAAAAGATGATAGATACTTCCAGACTTTAGATCTTAAGTAAGTTCATCAAAATCCTTAAGACTAAATACTTTTGTAGAAAGAGATATTAGCTATCTTACAAGTTCGTTACGATTTTAAGTATAAAAAGTTTCTTTAGACTTGAAAATTGAAAATCATTTATTCCAAAGTCATTTATAACCGTTAAGATATTTTAATAGAATAGATAAATGGTATTCAATTTGTTAATATCTGAGGTACCTTTAACAAAAATTCATTAAAATTGGTTCCGTTAAGTAATATAAAATTATTCTAAAATTTAGTATAGGTATTATTTTAATACGTTTATTTCTAATTAATATCTTCAACAATGAACAATAAAGAAATTCAAATATTTTAAAAAAATCCATTATTAATTTCATTGGGTCTTAAATTGAAATTCATATTTATTTTCCAGCAAATTTTGTCAATTTTTTAATTAAAACTTTGCAGAGATTTCTTTCTGTGCCAAATTGGTCAGGCCTTCTTGAGGAAAATGCGTTAAAATGCTATTTCACGAACTTTAACGAAACTTACCGAAAATACATGGTTCATGTAGGATTCAATTGTTATGCTATCCTATGAAGGGTGACCACCCGTACTCTTTATGAGGAGCCGAAATTATGTAATCTTACTTTTTTAAAAATACATAAATGTACAAATTGATAACATCTACTGTTTCATGTCCCGTGTTTCACCATGTGACAAGTATATATGGCTATGACAAGTATAGCGTGTTGCGGACACACGAGATACACCACTGACCATAAAAAAACGGTTTTCTCGCGGTCGCCGTTATATTACTGATGCAAAATATAGATAAAAACCATTCTGAAAGCGGATTGTATATTGTATCAAAATTTGAGCTCAATTGGTGTAGAATTTTTTGAGTTTTTGTCCTTACAACATAACATTTCTATATTTATAAGAAAAAGAGAGTAATAACACGGTCACTACGTATGCCGTACAATTTCCAGTCGCTCTACCAACGCTTTTTAAATCTGCGATATCTTCTAAGATATTAATTTTTATAATATGTTGTGAAAGGCAATTTTGATCTACATGAAATGCACAACGTATCTAATGCATTTATTTGAACAGTGAATAATACTGTATTGTTTAAAATAGCTTGGTTAATAACCAATATTTTTTTGTAATATCTAAAAGATAAAAATGGTTCCTGTGGGTTATTCTTAGAGGATAGACATATACCGTCGCGGACTTTTTTCAATATTATTAAGATACACAACTTTGCCGCATATTAGTTTGAACTATCTCGTAAGGTTTAGCCAGCGTTTGCAATGTAAGTGCACAAAAATATGTTTGTTAAAACATCACATTACAAATCTTTGAATTTCCCGAATTTACTCTATTATAATAGGCATGTATTATACCTGCAAACCTTCCTTTTGAATCACTCTATTAATTTCTGAAATTGCATTAAAATCCGTTTTGTAGTTTAAAAAATCTAAGGGAACAGACAGCGGGAGCAACTTTGTTTTATACTATGTAAAGATAAAGATTGACATAGGTACTTGTACGGTAAATGGCCATCAATGAATATAAATAGTTGAAAAAAAGTTATTTTCTACCATTTTTTAACGATTTCTTTATCTTTACCACATTCAAATCTTACGCAATTATACCTATAGCTAAGATTAGCTATGTTTTTATTAAATTTTAAGAGAACGCAGGAGGAACACTCAAAACTGTTGGGAAGATTTGTTTGTGCCGTACTAAAAAGCTATATTTTACTTTTACTTTTTGTTAGTAAGAAGTTATAAATTCATTTCTATTACTTCTGCTGAGCTACTTCGAAACTTCTTGTTTTTGTGCAACGCAGTATTTTTTATGTAGTCAGTGGTAGGTGAAAAACAGAAGGAAAAGTGAAAAATAAAAATCAAATATTTAATAGTAAATAAAAAAAGCTGTAGAAAGAAGAATGAATTGCTGTTGCACTTATTTAAATAATCATATCTAAAAAAAAAAGTTTTTCTAATCCTAAGCTTAAAAATACCTTTTGATAAGAGAAATCTCATCTACGCCACTGAATGCATAGGTATACTTTGGATCAACACTAGTAAATATAACGAGAAAAATAATTTCTTAATAATTTACGTAAGTCTCGACAAAATAAGACGACGCTTAAAAATGTTCTCATCTCGGAAAAAGGATATTAGATGTTGTATTTAGAATAGGTGTATTAAAGCAACTCTATTTTATGGGTTGGAAAATGAGAGGAGGAGGTGAGCCCTCAAGATCATGAACTAACGGATAGAATACCGTTTCACATCGTCCTACCAACGAACGGTGAGTCAATTCACTATTTCCGGTCTTATCTTGAAAATTCATGCAGTCCCTTTTCGGGTGACCTCCAGCACAATTAAAACCTGATATAAACATTCATTACATTCACCGAGAGCAAAGGATTTGAACGTAAATGGAAATACGGGACCGCACAATTTTATCCCGAGTTTAGTAAACCTTGAAAACTCCTAATTATTCTATCACAAATAAACTTACTGACAGAAGTATAATGAGATATTTCATAATATAAATATAAACACGGAAATCTGTTTGGCGCACAATTATTACGATTAGTATATATTAATAATTCCTTTATCCTTTCATGAAAATATTAATCCTTAGGGGGTGTTTACTAAATAAATATTATCTCTGAAAACTATGGAAAAATGAGTTTGGTAAAATTTCATACATTTCTAGTCCAATATAATTATTATTAAGCTTTGGCTAATAAAACGTCATCAGTTTTCGAAGGCCTACTCGGAACAAGCTCTTCTCTCTATAAAAATAACAACATTATTCAATTTTATCTTTTATAACTAACACGAGGACAATTTTATAAACGCGGTATGGCTTTGTGTATGTATTTGGGGTTGATGAGGAGGGGGAGTTTTATGAATGTATATGTATATATAAATATGTGTATATATATAGCATATACATCTATATATATATATACCAAGCCCAGGACGGAAATCGATCGTGTGCGGCACGGACTGCAGTATATGAGAGAGCAGATATTAAAACTGAATATTGCAATGCGGGCGAAACTCTCGTGCCTCCATCGTCATTTCAGCCTCACATTTTACCCCAAATAAAGGGAAAAACAGCTCCCTCAAACCTTCAAGTTCTACCTTCCCGTCTCATCTAACTGTGAAAACCAAAAACTTTTCAATGCTTCTTTTGTGCGGTTTACCTGAATTGAACATTGAAACCAAAACGTACACCTGACATTCAAATTCCAATCTGAACGTGAAAGACACCATATCGCATCTTACGTACGTGGTAAATATTTTTCTGAGACATTCTATATAAAATATATTTTTTTAAAGGACACGAGAAAAAAAATCCAACTCTCAAGCGAAATAATAGGAAAAATGAAAATGTCAATTTTAAAATGCTAATCACGATTGTATTGATTCATAATTTTATTAAAACAAAAATATTCTCTCTTAAGAATAAACGTGCGTTGCATTTTTAAAGCGAAGCAGAGCAATTTTATAAATATCTTTCTTCCAATCGAGTTACACAATTCTTTGTTTCTTTCATTCAATTAATTTTTAATACAGTAAATTAATAGAGTTTGTCAAAACATCGTTTTCCAAAATTTATTTTCTCGAATTTTAATCGAAACGATCTTAACCTAGTTTTTCAATCGTATACTATATATATATAAAAGTTTTCATGCAGCTCTTTCAAATTACTTTTTTTAAATAATTCGAAATTTTATCGAGCCACACCAAACATAAAATGATCGGCGAAAGTAATTTAAATAAATATAAATCACGCACGTTTTAGAATTTTGTTCACCCCACACAAGTATAGACGAGAAGACGAACAAAAATGTGTAACCAAATCGACAGTCCAAGAGGGTGGGAATGTGCCATTAATTTTATCAAAAATGATTTTTATTTTATTAAATTTATATATAATACATATTTTTTAACACGAAAAATATCAGTTCAATTTATATAAAAATTTTCTTTATCATTTTCATTCGTAAGATAATTGAAAATTCAAATCATGATTTCATTTCATTTTTGATAAATTGAAAATAAAGTTTGTTTGATTTAGGTTTAGCAAACGCTATGTAAACGTTGGAATATAGAAGAGGGGGATATTAATGCATAAGGAAAAAAGTTTTTCTTTTTTCCTTCTATCCCTTTATCTAATTTTATTCTTATACGAAGAAGGAAAATATTTATACTTCTGTCTCGAAAAAAGAAAAATTATTCATATACAACTTTTTTGTAGTAAAATGAAAAATTCTACCTTCATTATTTTAAATGTTAATAAACATAGGTTTATAAGGTTTTATATGGGCATAAATGTTTTCCTTTATTAAAATTTAATAATGTTTATGGTAAAAAGTTACGTCAACATTAAATCGTTTTATTAGATTGCAACAAAATCATTAAATGTATATTTTGAGTATTCGAGACCATTAAATTACAAGGACACGAAAAGTTTATGATGCGCTCAATAAGGAATTGCAAACGTATAATAAATTAAATGTAAATTAATGAATTAGGAACGGTGGCGAGTTTCACGCGTTTCAGAGCACAAATTTGCAATCGACGACGAAAAGTTTCTCGTCGCTCCACACAGATCAGTTTTGGAACAACGATAATTAAATCTATATGTTTTGTGCTGGTTTATCCCAAGGCCTTGTCTGCGAAATTATCATCTTTGCCCATTTCTAGATTTTGGTCCCGTTATCGAAACAGATAACACACTGTTCGTATTCCCGATGGATTCTTCCCTTGATTTCAGGGCTAATTAAATTTAAGCCACTTTAGAATTCATTACAGCTGCCGCTTCCAAATATTGTATAAAGTTTGTCGGAATCTTTAACGTCTTCATTTCGGTAATTTTCTGCTATTCTGATAAAAAGTTTTCTTTGGAAATAAGAAATAAGGAAGAGCATTAACAGCATTAACTTATCGTTACCAAAAGAAATGAAGTCCATATGTAAATTTCAATTCTTTCCATTTTCTTTTTTTTTACACTCAGTCCGTTGTTTCACGTGAAAGCTCACGTACACATTCAATGCTCAGACGTGAAAGCTTTATAATACACAGGACACAGTATTCATGTGTCCAATAAAGCGAACAACTTAGTGGATTTTGTAAATGGAACGAGAAAGAAGGACTTTGGAAACGAATACAACCAGAAAAAATTGCATCTTATTGTTTACGTAACGGATTTGCAAAGAGAAATAAATTCAAATACATACTGACGTACACCGAAATATTCCCTGCTTTTAAAAGAATGATTTTTCACTCCATTTTCTTTGAATTTCCATTTTGTGTGAAAAATGAACGACTTACTTTTAATTAAAATTTGTGATGTTTTTAAAAAGAGATTAAGTGAAAAAAGCCCGGGTTTCAATTGATCGTAAAGCCTCATTAAAAGTTTCGATTTCATTTTCGGAAAATGGAGAAAATTCTACGTCATAACCCGTCTATATTTCTTCATTGTGTTTTAATTCATCTTGTAACTGGAATTCTTTTATCGATTTCACTTATTTCGACGAGTATTTTTCGTCAAGTTTTTGATTACAATCGCAAGTTATTTGGAAACTTTCCAGTTTCTCGCATTGCTTTGTTTTCAATGCATCGAAAATACTCACAATTGTTTTTTTTTTTAATAAACATAACAATTATTTTAAATAAAGTTTACGTTTACATGCTACAGTGGCAGTGTAGCATAAGAAAATGCGCCGTGAAATTTCTCTTTAATTTCCGAATAGTTAACCCATAGGATCATTATTTGTCGTAATGCAATTTTCAAAAGCATTTTCAAATCCCTGGTGAGATTCGGGTGGCAAAATAAAACCCAACTACTATTCATATTATCATTCCACACCGTTAACATTTAACAAATTTGCAACCACAAATATTTTCCCAAAGCCATTTCAGTTTTGTTAATAATATTATTATTACAGCTAGGAGCTTTAAAACAAGGAACAGTTTTAAAATTTCACTCGGAAAAACATATATATACGGTCTTTCATGTAGTCGCATGGGAACTTTATTTTAAAGAGTATTTTGAAAGCTTTCCGACCAAATTATGTTAGGTGCCAAATAATTCAGCAAAGCGTAAAAATCAAAAACATTTCGTTAAATTTCGAAGAAATGTGCTAAAGATTACCTAATTGAATTTATCTGTTTCATGTATATAAACATTGTGTAAGACCTTTTATAAAAATATTTACTTCACACAGAACCAACGTCATAATCCATACCTTTACAATGGTGGATTAAAAACTTTAGAAACCCTAGGCAATGTGCTAAATTATTAATTATTTATAATGAAATAAAATATAAAAGACATTTACAAAGTTATTTGTTCCAATTTTCATATGATGAAGTAGTTTTAACTAAATACAACGACTTTTTTCGTTTACAGAATATTTTATAATGCAAAATTAACTATGTGAATAAATAGCAAGGATTATACTTTTCCTAGCATAAGTTAATTAGAACATTGAAATTTAATTTTCTACTATACCTAGTTAATTACCTAAATGTAAGAAACCAAACGTTGTCGTAGAAATATTAATGACACTAACTTGACAATTAAGTAGAGAAATAATGAAGCAATTTAAATACAAAAACTCATATTTGTTCAAGTGACAAAACCCCATCTCAAGACCTTTAAAGTTCTAAACACGAACAACGAAAGTTAATTATGTTTTTAATGGATTTTTAAAATATTTATTGTTTTCTCACGTTGCTACAAAATTGCTGTAAGTGGATTTAAATTTATTTTGATAAACGATCATTTTCAACACGAAACAAAATCATTTATTTCCGAAAGTTATTAACTTGATCTCTGATTCCTGTAGTCATTGAAATTTAAGTAAGTGCTTATTTAAAACTAAATAATGAGTCTATTTCTATTAAAATAATAGCATATTTATATTTTAATACCCATTTAAAACGCAGTAACTAGTAATTTGAAACTGTACTACATGTACCTAGTTATTATTTGTCCTTATATTTCAGCTTTATTTATTTAAAAATATATTAAATTATACAATAAAACTTTTTTTTACATTACAGTTTTAAGTATTTATTAGGTAAGTACCAGCTGTACCTGCGACTTAGTTCACGTGAGCTTTAGAACATTTTTAGAAATCAGAATTTTACGAAATTCATATTAATGGTAAAAAATTTAATAATGAATACAACACTGCTAATATATATTTAAAAAGTCAATAACGAAAATTCAAAATTTCGTGCTTCTAACCCAAGTCAACGCGTAGTGCAAAAATCGTAATTTCTTAAAACTTCATTAACTTTGTATTAAATGAAATATTACGATAATTCTTTTTTTAAATAAGGGCCAAGTATTCAAGAAGCAAAACAAACAAAAATTGATCGAAATCTATCCAGTAGTTTTTGAGTTATTAGCGCACAATGACAGAACTTCATCATTTTATTTATATAGATTAGAATGGCAATTATTATTTGCCAAGACGGTATTATAATACACTTTATCCAAAAAGCTTAAGACTCAAGAGTCTCTAGATAAATTAGTCACTTGCTAAAAACAACAAAAATTAAAATCAATCCTGCAAAAGATGTGGCCGGATTATTCACCTTAAACAGAGACAACGAACTACTGAGCAATATACGAGTACTCCTCGATGGAAATATAATCCCGTGGAGTAAAAAAAAAATGTTTTCAAGCATCTGGGGGTCTATCTAGTTAGAAGGTTGATCTGGTCTGATCATATTAAAGCTAAGCTAAAAGACGCAAATTTCAGGCTCTCGCAGCTATATACAACCCTGAATAAAAGATCGAAACTAAGCACTGAGTGCTCTCTAATGCTATACAGGGATATGATCAGACAAATAACTGCCTGTCTTATCTGGTTAAACACCACCGGGGGTAACTACAAGAAACTTCAAGCGCTCCAAAATAAGGGCCCAAGAATCCCAATAAGGTCCTCAGGATGGCAATTGGATCCCCTTGGTTTATCCGAAATTCTCAGACCCACAAAGAATTAAATTTGCCCTACCTAGAGAAATACATCAAGCAGACCGCGGGCAACTTTTTCAACACCTTAGTTGAGTGCGCAACTGCCCGGACGCCACGCCGGATCTTGGCGTCTGTAGAGCTCAAAGGCGACTAAAAAGAAGACTCCCCAAAGAGGGTTTACGAGCTTCTTATATTGACTTAGGGTACTATGATATAATTTCACAACTTGCTTAACAGGCGAGAACAAATATAAATAAAACGCTCAAGGATGAATACAAACCTCTAACCATCACAATAAAAAAAAATAAACTGTCGCAAAAAATATGAGCAGCTAATAGTTCTTTCATAAATTTTATTTTTGTTAGGTAAAATTAATATACCGCTTAATTCAATTAACTCAAAACTTTCTTTTTACCTTTTGGCATTCAAACTAAAAGTTTCAGAAGCCAAAAAGCATCATTTTTGAAATCTACTCTACGTACATTGCTTTTCTTCATGGTCAAATTAAGCTATAATAATATAGTTCGCTAGGTTTAAAAATAGTAAATTTGGTCTTGGTACCCACTAGACAACAAAGCTTTTAAAAATGTTTGAGGAATATTTAATTTCCAAATGATTTTTCATTTATTTTAAGACATTGCATTACCTAGGGATCATTCAAGTATAACGTAAACACCGAAGGAGAGGGAGGAGGTCTTTTCTTTGCTTATTTTTGATGACATAGGGGCCGGGAGGGTCTAGATGGGGATTGCGTCAGCAATGTATATTTATTAGTTTTTTTTTTGCAAAATTCAGTAGATTCTAATTCAAACAAATATGGTTACCCTAATTGTCTATGCTTGATAGCGAGGAGCATATACAAGGATTCCCCGAAACAATTGATATTGCTTAGGTACTCGCTCTCTAACAGAAAACAATCAATGTCATCGAGAACTTGGAGTCATGGATTCAAGTTTCATGGACTGAGGACAAATAATTTTAATTTAATAAATTTAAAATAAAAAGTTAAAATCGTTAAAAGTTAATTTTTTAAAAATATGTTAACGTAAGCATAGGGCGGGGGGTTAGGGTTTTGCTGACTTTTGCTGATAAGGGGGAGGGTGGGGTTACAATTCACTAAAAGTCTGCTTACGTAATACTTGAACGAACCCCTATATGTTTTTTGAAAATTATAAACTGTGTTAGATAAATTGTAGTTTACAAACCAAAGAAAAGTGTACCATTTCAAAAAATATTCTAAAAAAAACTAAGAAACACAAAAACAATATGTTTTGACCTATTCTGGTACTTAATACATTCCAGATCCTTGGGCGTATACCAAACAAGACGTACCTGTACCTACCAAACGTATATTTTTGTTAGATATAATGAGAACATAATTATTTCGTTTGTAAGTTTTTAAAAGGTTCGACAATCTAAGTTCTTGGACTGTTCAAGAACATATACACTGCCGGCCAAAAGTTTGAGACCATATAGATTTAAGCCAAAAAAAGGAAATATTTTTAAAAATTCAAAGACAAATACAGTAAAAATGTTTATTAATATTATAGTTATAACCTTTAAACATACTTAGTATAGAAAATAAACATAAAAAGTTATTCTATAAAAAAAAATGAACTAATTACTCAAACTGTTTTTTCATCAAAAAATCCTCCCTTGCACTTTATTACTTTTTCTACTAGCCTCGGCATTCTACTTATTAATTTATTTATGGTTTCTTGAGAAATTTTGTTCCAGCTTTCTTGTAGTAGTCTCCGCAAGTCTGCAAGTGAAGAGGGACACTCCTCTCGGACATTCCTATCAAGCTCGTCCCACAAAAGCTCGATTGGATTGAGATCCGGACTTTGCGGTGGCCATTTCATGATTTTTAAAACTCCTTCTGCTTCTTTTTGTAATAAATAATTTTTACATAGCTTGGAAGTATGCTTTGGGTCGTTATCTTGCTGGAAAATGAACCCATTGCCAATTAAACTTAAGCCTGATGGTACAGCATTTTTTTTGAGAATTGTTTTATATTCCTCTTTCTTCAAAATTCCATCAATTTTAACCAAATTTCCAATTCCATGGCCTGAGAAACAACCCCAGACCATTATTGAACCACCACCGTGCTTAACAGTTGGCACTACACAATCTGGTAACATCTTTTCTTCGGTGCTACGCCGAACGTAAATTCGTCGATTTGAGCCAAATACTTGGAATTTTGACTCATCAGTCCAAAGAACTTTTTTAAAATCATCTTCTGTCCAATCTCGATGGAATAGGGCCCACTGCATCCTTTTTTTCTTATTTTGCGGCCTTAGTAAAGGTTTCCGAACGGCAACACGACCAAACAGTTTAGCGTTCCTCAACCGTCTTTTCACTGTGGTAAGCGAAACTGGTTTATTTAAAGATTTGTTCACTTCAGCACGAATTTTTGGTGCTGTTAAGCGTCTATTCCTTTTGCTGTTAATAACGATAAACTGATCCTCACTAGAAGTAGTAGCTCTCGGTCTTCCTGAACGTGGAAAATCTTGAAAACTACCCGTTTCCTTAAACCGAATAATTGTGCGATGAATACAAGTCTTCGAAAGTTTAAGTTGAGACGCAATTTCACGTTCGGATTTGCCTTCATTATGTAAAGTAACAATGGCTGATCGAGTTTCGATATTTATTTCTCGTACTTTTCCCATTTTTAAAACGTTTTAACTATAGAAACCCCAAGTTAAGACTAAATTAAATTATTCGTACAAAATGGTACATAACTTAAAAAAAAATTTAAAATAACCTGTTTTAGAAAGTCTAAATAATAACAAAGAATAGCCAGTGCAAAATTAAAGAAGAATAGAATTAAAGAACAATTAATACGGAGCTACTTTAAATATAATGATGACCCTTCCACTGGCCAGACACCCTGCGGTCTTGGATGTTTTTAAACAGAACCCATTAATTCTATTTGTACCTGAGAAACATACCTACAAAAGTCTCTTTAGATGTTCATCAGTAATTTAAAAATATGTATGGACAACAATTTTTATTTTATTACCGAAACTTTGAATACAATAAGTGATAGCATAAATATATTACAACTGGTCTCAAACTTTTGGCCGGCAGTGTAGCTTGCTTATATAAGGACGACGTAGCAGTGATTCATTCATTCTAAGGAATTCATTCAATGAATTCAAGAGATTCAAGTGATTTGTGATACGAGCTATCTGAAAAGTGATTAAAAATAAAAATAAATAAAGTAGTTTGGTAATTAAACGTTTTGAAACATTTCCATTGAATAAAAGAACCTTAAATAAGAAGTTTAATAGAATGTACCAGAATGCTCTGCATTGTTCGATACGATTCTTTCAAAAACCGTTGACCCTTAAATAATGAATTGGTTTAAATCTATTGTAGAAGTTTCGATGTTCTATCCTTTTCTATGACTGTTCGTTACAATATGTGTTTAATAATTAATTAACAAAAAAAAAAAAAATATAGCCTCCAATAAACTTTTTTGGTATAATTTTTCACTGTATTAAATTTTGAAGAAGGAAAACTGTTTTACTCCAAAAATTAATTAATTAACCGAAAAAAAAACAAACAAACGAAAACTGCTTAAAAAGCATTTCCACATGACACAATCAGATACCATGATATCATTAAAAATTATTCAAGTTTGAACATATTATTCTTTTAGATAAGGGTAATTTCTGATTTATGAAACTTGTTCGCCAACATATAGAAACTTTATTTTAATTGAATAATTCATATGCTAAGTTTAGTTTATCTTCGTTATAATATTCTCAAGTTATCTTGTTTATAGACGTTCACATAACGTAATTACAGAAATGCTATTTTCGTAGTATGTAGACTGTAGAGAGAAAAGCTTGGAGCATCGATATTTTTAAATCAAACTTTTGAGACCCTACGGATATAAAATAGTCCACTATAATGTATATATGTAACAATAAGTGTTTCTCCCGAGAAGAAGCTGTCTACATAACTTTTTTTCAAACTATGACGATAATTCAAGAAAGCGCTTTGTAGTTTATAAACGTGCTTAATCTTTGAATTGTTTTAAACATCGCTCAACAATATTAAAATAAAGACTTCAGCGTCTTAGTTAGCTGTTAAGCTACAAATATATCAACTCTTACAATATCATGATATTGCACTAGATTTGATTAGATAGATTCGGGTACTACTTATATTTTTAATATGGCTTTAGTTTTTTTTTTTCTTAAAAATAATTAGCATTTATATTCATTAAATACTATAACTAAAATTAAGCTGTTAACTAAACAGAAAACCAAAAAAATCCTTATTTAAAGATCGCAGAAAAATTAAGTTGATACAGATAACTCTAGAATGTGTTACTACAAGTACGACAAAGTATATTCCAGTATGTCCCAAAGTAATGACAAGTATATATAGTATATAGAATATTTCCGTATACAAACTTTACTAATGTATACTTCTGTTTAAAACATATGATGTACATACAAAAAAAAATTATTTTGTAAAAACGGAAATTGTTTTTCATTTTATTTAAAACCCTGCAGGCTCTGTTTTTTTCAGACTGCTTTAATATGTAATAAAAATATGTCAACATTTATTATATTTCTAGTTTGTATGTGTTAAGAACTTTCGGAATTATAATTTTCATATTTTGCTTTATTTTTTCAACTTTCTGATGCGAGTACATAGAATGTTTACCCAGTAACCTAAGCACTATCTACTTAGGTCCACTGAATTTATTTCAACTGTTCTTAGGATTCAGAATCTACTAATCACTAGTTTTGAAACGCTTCGAAAAACTCGTACAAACTCATTATATAAAAAAACAAAGTAAATAATCTTACATGACACAAAAGATATATTTTAAAGAAACTGTTCAAAGTTTTTATTTTTCTTTCACAAATAGTTTATTTTATTTTTATTTAGTTATTAAAGCTTCTTTTTTCTTCTTTTGCATAACAACCAAAATAATAAAATTAAAATAGTAACTTAATTAATTGTACTGGCATCTATTCGCTTTGTGCGCTGTCATGGTAGGCTAAGACAAACCGATTCTTGCGCACGTAGTGGACAATGTGAGTATTAAAGGGGGCTGTTTTTAAATTAGAGGGACCAAATACACGTGAAAATTTTAATTTTTTACAATTTAAATAATTAAAAATATGAGGCACTACAGTTGCTTATTATTTATTTATTAAAGTATATTTTACTGTGGTATTAACTTAACCTAATATTTACTGGCATTTATAGTATTTATTTCGTCATTTATATTCACATATTCTTGATAACTGCACACAGCCACTTTATTGTAAAGAATTTTAATTTGCACTAGTTTTTTTTAATTAAAATAAATAATTTTAATTGCAACCTTTTGTGGTTTTATTAAAAACCTTTTTGACAGCCCCTTTTAGTTCTACATGGTATGGCACTACGGTCGCCTACAGAGAAAATATAAATACGAAATTTTCGATTATTTTTTTAGTTCTATTAAAGTATTAAACATATGCACCTAGATAAATATGTTATATAATACCTACTACTAATAAACGGAGTATATTACGTTGTAATCAAAGAAATTTTAAATCAATTTTTGCATTTAAGTATAATAAATAAATAATAGAATGATGTCTGAGAAAAAAATATCATTATTTTTAATCTTATAAACTTGTTTTGTATATGTTCTTTGCGATTTAAAACCTTTTCCATCATCTTCATTCATATTGTCTTTATTTTATAAGTATATCTTTGTAGATATATGCTCGTATCTTTAAAGATATTTAAATCGAGATACATTTTTATTATACTTGAGTATTCAGACTAACGTTTTTATTTTAGATTTATAAGAAGTCAGGAATAAAGTCTATTTTGAACTCGATCGAAATCCATAATTCCTCTTGAAACAATATTTCGTTTAAAACAAAAAAGTTTTAAGTTATAGGTACTGATGTCTTTTGAAGTATTCTAGCATAAATGTATGGGTGTATTACCTTAAGATTAGTCATAGGTATACATAAAATAATCTTTTAAGTTTTAAACATACATTTATTTGTAGTAATTTCAATTTTTCAAAAAAAAAATGTATTATATCCAAAAACTCAAGTAAAAATGAAATTGCACATTTAATTTTAAACCCAAATGTATCAGTGGAACTGAGTACAATCCCTAGATATAACATGTATGACGTTGGATTTATGACCTATAGAAATTTTCTCTGTTTATGACAGTCGTATATAAGTACCTACCTTAGATGTTAAAACGACTTAAGGGGGTATTCTAGTCTAGGAATTTGAAAAAATCGAAATTTTTTTTCATAATCCGATAGTTTATATATTCAAAAATATCTCCCGAAAAGGATTTTTCAAAATTCAAATTACTTCCGAAGTTATAGCCGTTTTAGTGTCGTGGCAACTAGACCGGTTGAGGCTTAACATAAAACTTGAAACGCGTTTTTCTCGAAACTACTTTTGTCGATGCGGTAGCCATAATATCTCAAGTTCTAATCAGCCTATTTACTTGAAATTTGGTATGAATATTCTTTAAATATTTCTTTATCGCATGAACCAACAAAAAATGAAAATTTTAATTTTGTTATATTTTTAAAAATTCGACAAAGTTAAAAAATGAGTGAAAAAATCGACTTTTATTTTTGAGTAGCCGCCATTTTATGAAAAGAAATTTTTTTTTCATTTTTGGAGGTTCATGCAATAGCGACATTCGTACTTATCAACAATCCATCATTGTTTTATTTTTCAAATGACCACAAGGGTAGAAATCATGGCGACGAGGACACGGTCTTTTTTTTCCCCCTCTACTTCAAAGATGATAAAAAAATGATAAAAAAATGTATGGTAAAAATATCAAATGCTTTTTTTTTATCAATTGTCAAAAAACGTTCGAAATTCGAGCCTCTAGACTAGAATACCCCCTTAAAACACACAAAAATATATTTTTTACCTGATTAAACCGTTATTTCTAATATGGTAATTAATTAATAAAAACCAAATCCATTTAATGGCGTAGAGGTTAGATCTGTTAGACCTCCGCCTCATGCATTAGTGATACTTGGTTCAATTTCCAGTGAATTTTCTATACTTCTGTGAATTGTAGAGATTTTCTATGTTTAAACAGTCATAACATAATCATAGAAATTAAATCTGAAATAAAAATCTTCACAAACCACTCATTGTTGCAGTGGTTAGGTTAGAGCAATTTCTATCTGCGCTTTATGCATCAAGTGATAGTGGATTCGATACTCGTTGAATCAATGTCAACAGAAACTTTCTGTGTTTAGACAGTCGTGATATATTGAACCTATAAGATGTTAATGCAATTTAAAAATTTGAAAAATCCTTGCATTGTATCAAAAAACACTTAGGTAAAGCATAATTCTATTGCTTTTGTTTTAAAAACTTAATTTTTAAATTAAATTTTTGTAAAATATATTTTTTTTTTATATTTTCACAGCAAAACATTAATTAAACTAAACACTTTCGATAAAAATACTACAAATGTATCTATGCTAACAATTTCAAAAAATGACGCAAATGAAATGGCATAGATAAGCTTATAGACCATATATGAATATGATTATATCTACATAATATGAATATACGCCAATGTATATACCTATTTAAATATACGTACCATATGAACCATTATATGTACCAACCGACACGTCCTCTTTCATTCAATGAAATTTCTAGTTTTCACACGTAGCGTCGATTTTTTTCTTTAATTTTTACTTTCACTAAAACAATATGTACAATTTTTTATCATTTTACTTTTTATAAATACGTCTATATTTTGCGTCAAATTATATTCATTTATCATCAGAAAAATACCTGCATTTAGAAAAATTTTATACGTTTTTCTGGTGCCTAGTGACGAGACAAAGTTCAGTCATGCAGCATGCTGAATATAAAATCATATACGCTACCCATGTTGTCAACGAAATTCTATATTCTCTCGAAAAAAGAAATTTAAATACATTTTATTATAAGCAGAATCCATTAAGAGTAAAATCAAATAACTCTTTTATTTGGAATTTTAATAAAAAAAGGAAGGACTAATTCTAAGCCCGTTGGAACTATAGAACATTAGCATTTAATATATGAATGAATGTAAAGCATTAAAAATTTTATAATAGAATAAAATTTTACTAAAATGTCCTTCTTTTTTTAATTATATTACATGTAGTCTTATATCTGTTTATGCATTGCATTCCTTTTTATTATAACCGTAATAGCTCTGCACTGCAGCATCTGGCATCCGTCTTTCTAATCTACACTTGTCTTGATCTTCATGTAAAACAAGCTAGAGAAAATATTTTATGTGCTCCAGTACCATTTTCTTTTACTATTTGCTAAAGAGTTTGTTGACATTAGTTAATTAAATCATATCCATTGAAATCTTTTTAACTTTAGTTATTTTTAAAGGAATCTATGAATATTTAATCATTTTCTCAGAACATTTTACATTAATATAAAATACTATTTTGTTTACACTTACTTACTATACTGTTTTACACTTGACACAAATGAGTGTTTAAATCGTTGTTTTAATTTTTAACTACTTGTTTTTAAGTTACTAGCCTAATTTTAATTCTTAATATACTTTGTATCAAAAATGTTAATAAGCTCTGTAATCGTAACCGAAAATATCGGATATCTGAAATAAAAATCTTTCCATTACAGAAACTGAATCCGATGTATAAGTTTTGGATAATTACGGATAGGGAAAAGTTATTATTATTTTGTTACTAATGCATTTTTAAATAGATAACACTAAAAATTGACTAGCTAAAGTAATTACTTACGTAACATGTATTTTCCTCAACACGTGGTTGATAGTAGTACTAATGGTAACTCAGAAATAAAATCAAATTATTACCAATTTCTGTAACTCATTAACAATTTCTAAAAAATCTAATAATCCGTAACCGACACTATCCAGAACTAAGGGATAATCTGAAATGATTTCATATTCGTAACCATCTGAAACCGGTAAAATATTATTTCTTTGTCCGTACCCATAAACAGATCCGCATATACATAAAACATCCCTGATTTGCATATAGTATTTTTTATTTTTCTAAATAGTAGAATATCCGAACCTACATCGACCTACATCGACCTTCACCGAGTTGATAATATAATGAAACATATGTTATCATGAAGTTAGTAGATATATTTGAAAATATATTAAAAATAGGTTGGCTAAAAAAATCCGGGGCAGACTATTTTTAATTATTTTTTAGAAAAATGATTTTTTATAAAATATTGCAACAAATAGAAAAAATTGTACACATCACAGGCGACTGCGATGTTGGATTCTTTATTATTACACAGTATACTTACCTCGGATCTCTCTGTCACACATTTCCACGCGCATTAAAATTTAAATCTTTAAAATTCGGTAACCCCTAATAGGACCGCATTTTTTGCAGACAAACCAATATCAACGTGTTTGCAATAAAACAGCGCTTAAATGATGATATAAATTTTTTTTCTATTATCTTGATGTTGCAATATTTTATTAAAAATATTTTTTTTAAATAATTAAAAACCCATTTTTAATATATTTTCTTACATACTAAAATCATGGTAGCATTTGTTTCATTCTGTTATCAACTCGGTGAAGGTCGACGTAGGTTCGGATCTTGGACTAAAATAGTGTTATGTTTTTTATGTTAGGTTTATTGATTTCTCAATGTTTTCAACAACAAAATGAAGTTACAACATTCTTAACACATTCACGTCGGGTGGTTTATTTGTCCATCTTACTTGTGTAACGGGGCCAAATTCACCAAATGATGTAAAAAAATTGTTTTAGAAAAAAAAAAACGCTGAAACGTTTTAACCAATCGTTTTATTTCAAAACAATTTAAAGTCAGGTGTTAGAATACATTGCTCTACAACAATTATTTTTTTTAACTTTACAGTGTTTCTAACGAACACGGTAAAATGTAGAAAAATATTGAAGTTTTGAAAGAAATAAAAAAGAACATATTTCTCGGAATTTCAAAAACATGTTTGCAATTCATTTAATGGCATTCCACGAAATTTATCCAAAAGGGTAACCTTTTCATAACCTACCCGTGTATCTACATATTATTATTTTAACACTAAACTAATTGTAAACTAAAAACAAAACAGGTACACTTACATATTTGTTCAATAGAAAGTTCTATTCTATAAAAATCGTTTTTTTTTTAACTATACGGAAATATTTTTTTATATATATAGATATGTAATGTAAAAGATTTATATATTATATAATATTTACGTATACATTATAATGTTAAATAATCTACAAGGCAGAAGATGCATATATGCGTCTCCCTCGTCTAGGTAAAGGTCTTTGAAGACGCACCCATGCGTTCCCCGACGTGAATGTGTTAAGACGATAACGAAATGCAAAAGTGATGCTCTGGTTAAGAAATAATCAAAAATCCGAAAAAGAAGAACTTTTGAGACAATCATTCTTTGTAGAAATTCATTAAGTTAAGCTACTAGTTTTATAATTTTTTGGTTTATTTGAGGTTATTTAAGGAATCCGAAAAACTTATGGAAAAAATCTTGAGCTTTTATTGGGATTCGAACCCAGGACCACTGGCATATAGGGCGACTATCTAGTCAACCCGCCAACAAGTGACCAAAAATGAAATTATTTACATGCTAACTTGCTTGAATATTCAAATATTAATATTTTACTTTAGTTTAATTTTATTTAAAGTCAATAAATTAATCAAGTAGTTTGAAAATCAAGTCAAGCAATAAATTTCTAGTTTTTTGTCACTCTCACTGGGTCTACGCCAACTCGTAAATAACACCAATCTGACCCACGGAAGTGGTTAACTGTGCCTAGAGTACTGTTCACCCAATTCTTTAATTTGTTTATGTTAACTTATTATCAAATACAACTCAAGATGCTTATCAGTTAAGTTTGATCTTTTAAGATTTTTATATTAATATCTATGCTCAATATACCTATGCATTTATCTGAAGAACTATAATGTTATATTTTTCTAGTTAGCTAGATCTTGACCCTTGCGGTTTTGTGAAACAATCAGTTTAACAGAAATAGTGAAAAGCTTCAGAGCTTTTCTGTAATAAAACGTGGCTGAATAGGAAGAACATGCATAAAAAACACAGATTTATTAATCTGTGATTATTAATTTATTTATAGGTGCTCATTTAGCTGAATCCCCATCTAATAGATATATTTATTCTCTGTTCATTTTTGGTTATTTTCAAGGAAGCCATTATAAAAATTTTAAAACTAAAACTCTAAATCTCTTAAACATATCTTTTGGCGTATCTTACGCAGTAACGTTTTAGACAAGTATTCACTTATTTACAAACAGATCGAGTGAACAATACGCAAAAAATTTTACTCATTACGTTTTTAAATTTTTATTTATAATGTTTTCTAATTAAATATTTTGCAAATATATATATATATATATATATATATATATATATATATATATATATATATATATATATATATATATATATCCATTTAAAAAATAAAGATACACAATGGTTTTTTGTTTGTTTGCTTTTTTTTAATGAAGAAAAAAGATTTAGTCATGGTAGAATTTTCTATCTCGCATATAATACGCACCCAAAAATCAAAAGAGCATTTTTGGGCTTACTGGTGCTTACTATACGCCGAGATATTTGGTATAGTATAATTACTTAAACATTTCAAAAATATTTATTTTATATACCGTTTAATGACTAGCAAAAACTTACAACAAGCAAAAAACTCAAACAGAAATTTTGAGGATTTTTTTTTATATATATTTTATAGACATTTAAATTTTTGTTGCATTAGTAGATAGATAAAAAATGGAAACTACTTATTAAAGGTGTCACTAATAAATGTAACATTTTTTTTCTCTAATTTTTTTAAACGTACTAGAAAAATAGATTTAATTTATTTGTTAAAGGTTGGCTTTTTATAGTATCGTTAGCCTAAAAATGAATGTGTTATTTAATACAGCCATTTTCGGTTACTTTTTCATACAGTTTAGCGCCTTGGGAAACAATGTGCCATAAAATTTGTTCAATACATATGAATGAGACGTGATTTGGAATTTGCAAATAAATAATGGGGTGTGTCAAATTATGGATTTTAATGCCCATTTTCGTTGTCAAAACGACAATTGATATTTTTTATTGGCTCAAATTGATTCTCGTTTCCATTTAAACATCTACAGTCTACACTAGCATACTGCTAATAAAACAATTTTAAGTATACATTAGTACATTGTTGCTGTAATGTTTCGAGTCATGCAAATATTATTTAAAATAAAAAAAAAATACATTTAATGTCTATTTTAACACAGTTACTATATAATTATTTAGAATATTAACTTGATATATGCATGTCTCATACAACGCCTTTGTACTGCATTAATTTGGTTAATGTTTAAATTGCTAAGTGTCACAAGAAAAGATCTTAAAATTTGCAATTTGAACGTGCGACAACACAATTCATTTTTAATAAAAATAAAACCTCAAACCTTCCTTTCTTATGTCAATAAATTATTTTCATCGTTAAAGAGACTAATTACCATTACAACATCCTTAACGCTACGTTTCATTCTTCTAAGAAACGTAAATAAATAAGGGCTAATGAGAGCAATCAAGAAGAAAAGAGAGAAATGAATGTAATTAAAATATCAAAAAGGATGGAATGGGAGCTAGAGTAGGTGGCTATTAAAATAATTCCTCTGTATTAATGCACACGCCAAATGGATGAATTACATCTTAAAATGAAGAAAGTCAACAACGAAATGGCATGATAATAAATTCATATTAAAATGATTAAAGTTCACATTTTTTTCTTCATTTGAATTTCCATAAAAAACCAAACAAATGCTGAATGCTGTTGCAGAGGCTTTAAATCATTTACAGGTGATGGAATGTTATCGTGTGCATTCTGATATAAATTTTTACCTTTATATTCTTTTTTTCCTCACTCAAATCAATTATTTATCCTGGCAAATACAGACGATAATGTTGTCAATAGGAAACGGAATATATGCATACAATTTACTCTCACTTCGTAGTCAAAATCCTCCTCGCATAAGCCCCCTTTAACCGACACAAAACAAACGTTCATATATTTATTCAGCGCAAATAAAACGCACACCGAATCCACAAAACGGAAAAAATCGATTTTGATTTATGGCAACGGTACAGGGTGAGAACAAAAGAAAAGTAACTAATATTACATCCAGAGGCTAAGATTTTCGATTTTTCCGTAACATGAAACATAAGTCTTTATACTTTTCATGGTTGTTGCAAACCAATTTCATTTTGATTCAATCAGAATTCTTATGCAAACTTGATTCCAAATCCAATAAAATGTTAATGCAAAGATGGGAAAAAGGAGACCCTTTAAAAAAATCGTCATATTATCCGTCTCATTTTGGAATATTATTATCATTACTTATGTTGACATTTGAATAACTTGAAAATGTCGTAAATCCTATTACAGTGTCAACATCATTTGCTTCTGATAATATTACTACTGTAAATTTTCTATTCGATCAAAATTGAGAAATAAAAAAATTATATTTTACGAAAGATAATACAATTGAAAAAATTTTTTTTAGTCGAAAAAGAAAATTTATGTGACCTAATCAATTGAATTCATTCATAAATGTGTAATTAGCTAATTGATTAACGGTTAATTATTAGATACTAACTTTATTCAACCGTAATTATTAAATCGTATTATTATTTATTAAAATCATAGTGTTAAATAGAATGACTTAGTTGGTTGCAGATAAAAAATTCTCGAGAGCCATAAAGTGGTTTGCTATTCATAATCAAAGCATACACTTTATCATGCTATGTCACATAAAAACCAAGCTCTCTAACGACGTCACGCTATAAATTATAAAATCAAAAATTTTACACTTAATCCATCTGCTTTATCTAGTGGAAGTTTTAATGTAACTATTAAATAACCGGAGTTAAGAGATAAACAATTACATATTCATATCATAATACAATTTTTCAAACAATTTGCACTATCCGAGTTTCCATGCTCACAATAACGGATTATTTTAAATCTTTCCAAAGCATTTCAAACTTTTGAGCTTTGAAAATTTCGTCATACTTCAAACGTTGAAATGTTACAAAGCCGTTTATAAAAATATTTCTCGTCCGATTAAAAACGTTAATGCCTTCTTAAAATCAAAATTGGAGTGAATGAAATCAAGTATGAAAATTTAATTTTTCGTTTGATTTGCATTCTTTTATTTTTAGATATTGTATGTAGTGGAAAACGTTTTTAATGAAACTAAATGAACCGAAATATATATTCATATTAAACGAATTTCGTTTAAAATTAATTACATTTCATCAAAGGCGACAAACTACATTTACGTAATTTCATTTTTTGTTAAAATTTACATTTGTTAGATTACATATTTATTAACGTTAATATGTTATAATGTTAATATTTATTAACATGTTCAGATAATAGGCAGCAATCTCTTGTATTATTTTAGCCAGGGACTTTAACTTCTTAGGCTTAAGGGTGGTCAGTAATCTAACCTGCGGCGGGTAGTGTTCATTGTTCGCCCATTTTTCATTTTTCATCCATTCCGAAAGGTGGTTTTCATTTTAAAAGCAAAAAAATACGGAATAATCTAACCAAATTATATTTTATGGGTTATATCATATTTTAAACGTTAAACATTAAATATTAATAGAATAAACGTTTTCAATTGTATTTTCCTGATCTTTCTGAAATCTAATTCCTTAAACTCGCCTTCCATTCATTATTATTACCTGTTTATTTATGTCGCTTAAATATATTATGAAAAAATAATAGGTTTTACATGACACTTACACAACAAACCCAAGCGTTTACTTTTTAACCAGTTAAATTAGTTAGTAAAGCGTTTTTATGACAAAAAACACCATAAAGCGATTAAAAGGTATTCTACAACATTAAGTTACACTAAGCGCTTGAAAATAAAACACTTCAGTTTGCAGTGTATTCAATATTTAGTGTATTCCGTGATCTAAGTTAGTTGCGTCTAGTTATCTAAGTTAGTATTGTGTATATCTATAAAATGTCTATGTGGGACAGTGATATCGCATCGAAAGCTTTATCCGAATTCCACGATACTTGGAATTTTGCCTTATATTACATCTAGTTGTGCCGCGAAGCTTTTGGTTGAAAACAGTTGACCGGAGCCCCACTTTATTCAATGGGGTTTTGAGTTTGTATAATTTTGTTCAAAAGAGGCTTCCACCATTTTCTTTGATCTTGCTGTAGATCTTAGACCCATTAATGCCTAGAACTTTTATTTGAAACTTTTCCTGGGAAACTGCAAATAAGGACGGTTCTGGGGTGAAGAGTGGAAATTTGTATAAACATAGAGGCTTTATAAATATAGTTCTGTTTATATAAATATTTATATATAAGGTGGAGTGGGGTAAGTGCATAAACTAAACGGGCTCGTATTAACATAATATGGGAGAAATGTCGATATAAAATATATAATCATCTACCCAAAATTAATGTCATCCTATACACGTAGATGTCTCCGAAACAATAAGGGAAATCCCCGATTTATGCCAATCAGTCGAAAGCACCGTTTAAAGCAAACATTTCAATAGTTATGCTCTTGCCCCGTAGCATAGATATAAGGTTTCAAATCGGTTTTAATAGACAGTTATACACTTGCCCCATTTTCGGGGCAAGTGCACAGCTCTTGATTTTTTTACAATTTCTTAAAAAGAATAAAATATACAAGTGAAGTTAGCGTTTTGTAAATGTTAATTGAAGCGTATTAACTGAAGTATTTATTAATTTGAATAAATGTTAAAGTATTATAAAACATATGAAAGATATATGGGTTGAGAGTCAAACTTACTTAAAACTGGGGTGCACTTACCCCACTCCACCTTAGATTTTTATCCAAACGTGGGCTTTATTTATGTTTTTTAACCAACAGCGAGTTTCATGTAAAAGAAATGTGACGCGTCGCAACAAATATTTTTATTATTTAACAAACTTGGATTTCATATGACGCTTTATTTTTTTTTAATTTTTACCAGATTTTTATTTTTATAAAATTCACATGAGTAGTGTTTCACGGGTGGTTGTACTGATTAAACTTACAGTGTATTGTATATTAAATTTGTATGATGAATCAATCAAATAAATCAAATAACTAATTCATGTTATTAAAACAAATTTTAAAAAATTAATAAAATAAAATGTTACTGTAGTTGTTGGATCTCTAAGACTCTACCATTTTACAAAATTATTTGATAAATCGAAGAAGTTATAAGGTATGACACATGCAAGTATGAGTCTGCTTTGATATTATTAAAATAATTTTTCACTTACAGAACTGTATCGTTTATTCTCTTTTTGTTGTTCTTGTTTTAAACATTATGCTATGTCACAACAATAAACGATGGAACGAACAATCATCTCGAATATCCGTCTACCTCATTAGCGACGAACGCTTAAGTAAGCCAACCGAACAACTATTATTTTCAAACTTAAGCATTCACAGTGAATGTCCATCTGTCTATGCTAGAATAGAATAGAAAGACATGTATCAGAAACATTGTTGCCTCACGGTCGTTGTTGAAAATAATTACGAGCGCATACCATTTGTAAATGTTGTAAATTTGTTTAAATGTAAAACATTTAAACCGCTTTTAAGGAAATTAATATTTTTATTAACTACATTTGTAATTGTAGTTGAATTTCTCTTTGAAGTTACGAGATTGAGATTGTTATGGAGAAAGAGTTTTGGTTTTCCTCAAAGTAAATCTTTAAACAAAATATCGATGTGCTTAAAAATACTTATTGAATTATAGAAGGTTTATACTTTACATAGTCATTGGAGACAAAAATTAAGACTTTTGAACTATAATTAGTGGTCTATTAGTGGCGTGGTAACTATATGTTGTCACTCTATAGGCCATTAATGGTAGAGTTGAATCCTAATAAAAAGCTCAAGTTTAACTCAAGTATTTAAGGAGAGCTTAAATAGCTATAAGAAACCTCAATACACAATATTTCAAAATCTATAGCTTGATAAAAACTATTTAAAAAATTTCATCCCTAAATTTTGGTCTTGAAAAATTGTTAATTTTTACAGTTTAATTAAAAATTATGAGTTGGAAGGATAATTAACGTTTGAATTTAATTTCGTCTTATTGTAATTATATCCATGAAGACATTGGAAAGAAGTATTAAATGGTTTAAATACTCAATATTTTTCTAAGTTAATACATATTTTTGCTAGATCTTGTATATTAATTAATGCTATCACATTTTTCATTTATCTATCAATATAAAACCAAAATTTGTTTCAAAACTAAAATCAAGCAAATTTAAAAAGCATTAAAAATTTGTAAAGACGTGTTGAGAAATTTAAAGCCCCTGTGACATTAACTTGATCAATGTTTGCTTTAAGACTTGATGATTAACAATTGCGCTATAAGACGTTCAGCTCTGTTTACTTTATCATCAGAAACTAGGGAATAGACGTAAAGTATAAAATTTTCAATTATAAAACAATATCTATACAGAATTTTGAACAAATGCCTCCACAATATAGTTGAAAAAGTAGCTTACCATTATTAAATTGAGCTTTATTTATATAATATAAAGGCCAATTTCAAAGACGGTAGAAAAAGAAACGATTATATTGTACCAAACACGTTTTGTTTTGTTATGTTTTATTCTTAAATCGTCATTTTAAGTTACCCACATTTTTATTGGATTTTTAACTAATTTTATCTTAATTTTACATAAGGTAGGTAAGCATTTTTTTTTTAAATTTATTCGTAATAATTCGTAAAAATTATAAAACAGAAATTTTATCGAAGCTACTGGATTTGTAGTTGTGTTTGTGTTGAAGGCTTGTTTATGTTAAACAAAATTTTATTTGAGTATAATTCCAAATTTGCCTTGGAGGTATTGTCTTAATTATATACAGATGACTTGTACATTAATATTTCTTATTAAGATAAACTTTAAATGGCATTGTGACATAATATATATATAGTTGATATGGCTGAGTATTTTCCAAACATAATACTTTATTAAGCTACCTCGTTTGTTTTCTCTAACTTTTTAGTAGTGTTGATTCACCGAGCGATAAGTTTCACAATGAACACATTTCATGACGAAACTGGCAGTTCTCTTAAACGTGCACCTATTAAGTATAAACTTTTCTTCTTATTAGGCCGTTAATTACTTGATTCAAATCAAACATCTTTTAACTCTTTTTTTACTCCTTAAATTTATTTATGCATACCTCAGTTAAAACAAAATTTTCTGTGAAATATCATAATTAAAAAATATATATTTCAAATATTTTAACTTACACTTTTGAAGTTAGAGACACTTTTTCAAGTTTAAATAATCTAATAATTTATTTTTTAATATAATAAATAAAATGTTTACCACTTTTTCCAATTTCTAAGGGAATTTTTAAAAGATTTTTTTTTGTAAATTTATTTGATCAAATAGAGTGAAATAATGACATGTTTATTTTAGTTATACAGTGAAAGTTTTGGTAACTTTGTTTAAATATTACATGGTTTTTCTTTGATGTATACCTATAAAAAAAACTAAAAGCAACTTCTTTAAATATTCAAACATTTAAAATTTTGAAAGAGATTTTTTTTAAGTCTACATAAAGTTTACAATAATTGTATATTTAATTGAAATGTCTGCTCTTAAAAACTCAAATATAAGGCAAGAAATTTTATTAATTAATAAAAAGAAAAAAATATGTATAAATTACGTACTTTATTTAAATAAAAAAAAATGTGCGCTAAATACATATCAGGTAAATAGCGAGAAATAGTAACAATTTTCAACTTAAGTTTATTTAGACATAAAATAACAATTTTATGTCGTTTTCATTTTGTTAAATGTTGACAATTTTATTTTATTCGCATTTGAAATAAAATTAAAATAAACTGATTCAGACTCGTCGGAAAAATGTCAATTCAACAAAAAAGCGCCCGTATGTAGTTTTATGTGATAGTTTCTATTTTTTGTGGCATGCCATGAATTGCACCAACATTATAAACTCATGTTATTTTTGTATGACAATTTGTCTATTGTAGAGCATAAAATAACCGTAGGACACACATCTTTCATTTTTCGATTTGACGTTAATGAAATTCAAATTGATGATGCCGTTAGGGCTGTTGTGGATATGTTGATGGTTGGTTTTGTGTGATATCGTAAAATGAAAACATATTTGAAGGGTGGCAATATATATTTTAGGGGATGATTGAATATCAGTTTGTAATAGCGACATCCGATCATGCGTGTAATAATGAAACTTGGCCGTTCAAACCTCAGAACACCTCTCTTTCTCTCACTCCTGCTCTCTATCCCTCGTTCCATTCAAGGCTACTGTGAAAGCTGGCCGGAAATCCGGAAACGGCGAAATCGTGTCATTCGAGAGCAGACACATATGCCAAATCCAATATCCGCTTGAATTTCAACACATAACATTAAAATAAGATCCAGTTGAACGAAATAAAATCAAACATAGCATTGTATTATAAAACGGGTATCATTTTATTTTTATCATCATTAATTTTTGTTTAGATAGGTATACTAAATTTTTTGTTCCATTCCTATTTTTAATATACAAATAAGGAATGCACAACTTAAAGCTTTAAACTCTAAAGGTTCCAATAAAGTTAAATATAGGTATAAATGTACTATTATTGTGAAAATAATTCTCTCGGGAATATGTTTTCGTTAAGTGTAGGGAACATATTTACTTTCTTTTTTCTTATTCATCAACAACATTTACGATATTCACTTTTTTGCGTATTGTATCATTTTTACCATTTTGTGGTGCACCGATAATATTACCATAATTTTGCATAATTCAAACAAATGAAGTTCAATTTCATATTTGAAGTTCAGAACTATACGTCGGTTTCAAAAACATAGTTAAGTAGTGCAACTTTATAATAGTAAAAGTTGAACTCTTATCTGAATTTGCTTGTGGTAAAAATATTTTTATTTTTAGCATTGTAATGAAATGTTTTCAAAACTTGTTTCTAGTGTCCAAATACAAGTATATCCAAGTACAAGATGTTATTACAGGTTTTGGTGTTTGTATCACACATTCGAGAATAGTTTTACACGTACAATGACGTTATAAGAACTGTTCATTTTTCACACCCATTGTCATCTACAAAAGTGTTACATTGGACATATAGAATAGAAAATACTTTGAGCTTTAGAGTTTTGTCACAGAATCAAGCATTTGTTACTCCAACGTTTTCTTTAGTTATGGTAAATATATTTGTATGAATTGCATATGATTTGATGCCTGAAACAATTGCCTGATTTTGATATCTTTCCCAAAACTAAAACTAAATATATCTGCCGCGAAGCGTCACACTACCTTCTTTTGCTTTCTTTTATGAAACTCGCTTATGGGTAAAAGAACTATAATTAAGCACTTTATATATATATATATATATATATGTATATACAGGGTGCGCCATCTAGACAGGGCCTATTGAAATGTTGAATAACTCCGCCATTTTTCAGCCGATTTTGACAAATCAGCCAGATTCTGAAACGTCAGTCTATGCCATTATAGTCATGGATCGGTTTACGCCAAAAAAACGGGCTGAAATTGTAGCGCTGTACATTGAAAACAATCGTTCAACTGTGAAAACTGTGCGTGCGTATCGTAAGAAATATGGGAGACATTCGGCGCCTTCCGCCAAGACAATTCGTACTTTGGCGAAAAATTTCTTTGAACACGGGTCTGTAGCTACTCGCCCGCGACCCATTCGACCGCGTCCGCGACGCTCCAATGAAGTTGTTGAAGCGGTGAGAGAGAGTGTTGCCGAAAATCCAAGTGTGTCGTATCGGCGTCGTTCTCAGGCGCTGAATGTGAGTGGAACCACTTTAAGAAGAATTTTGAAGGATGATCTCCATCTTTTTCCATACAAAGTGCAACTAACCCAAAGATTGTTGGAAACGGACAAGCCGCGTCGCCTCGAATATGGGAATACGATCGCAAGAAAGATCGATGCCGAGCCTGATTTTTGGGACCGAATTTTGATGACGGACGAAGCTCATTTTACGCTCTCTGGCGGGGTCAATAAACAAAACTGTCGAATTTGGGGAACAGAAAACCCACACATCATTCACGAAACACCATTGCACGACCAAAGAGTTACTGTTTGGGCCGGAGTGTGCTCGAAAACGATTATTGGACCATTTTTTTTCAAAGTTGGAGAAACCGTCGACGGTGCACGCTATCGTTGGATGTTGGCGCACTTTGTTTGTCCGGAAATGCGGAAACACCGTCTAACAAACTTCTATTTTCAACAAGACGGCGCACCTTGTCACACCGCAGTTGCTACTATGAAGTTTTTGCAGAGCAAGTTCCCGGGACGCGTTGTGTCAAAAAAGGGTGATTTGGAGTGGCCTCCTCGTTCGCCGGATTTGACGGCGCCAGACTTTTTCCTGTGGGGCTATTTGAAGAGTAAGGTGTATGCCAGCAAACCAAAGACTATTGAAGAACTAAAAGCTAATATTAAAGCGGAAATTGCTGCTATTACGCCCGAAATGTTGTCAAATACAATGAAAAATGCCCAAAAAAGGGCCGCTTTTTGTGTGTCCAATGGAGGCGGTCATTTGATCGATATTGTATTCTGAGTGAATTGTCAATAAATGGCATTGTATACCCTAAATGAATCTTGTTCATTTTCCAAAATCGGCTGAAAAATGGCGGAGTTATTCAACATTTCAATAAGTCCTGTCTAGATGGCGCACCCTGTATATAAACAGAGATATATGCATACATCCATTATTTATGAACGAACTTCTATCCTGAACTCCAGAACTGCTCTTACTTGAATTTTTCCAGGAAAAAGTTTCAAATAAATTCTGTAGACATTGATGAGTCTAAAAACTGTTGCAAGTTTAAAAAAAAAACGATAGAGACGTTTTCTAGAAAAATTGAAAAAGCTTCCAAACTCCAAGAATAAAGTGGAACTTTCGGTCAGCCAATTTCAACCAAAAACTTCGCGGAACAACTAGATGTAATATGCAGTCCAAATTTCAATTTGCTGAAATTCTGCTAAAGCTTTTCTATGACCTTTCAAAATAGGCAATAATAATATCCTTAGATTGGTCTAAGCAAGAGATTCTCTGCTTGGCTTGATTTCAAAGATACTTGATATGAATTACAAGCTACTTGACCTAAATTTTACATAAAAGCGAGTCAAACTTGAGCCAAATATTACTTGTCAAACCATGTTCACTATTGACTCTTTATGTTATTTAATTTACAAATAAAAATATCAAGCACTATTCATTTCAAAAATTATCCAATCACTTGATTTGTTGGATCTCTAATCCAAACAAATAAATATCAGGTTCGTTCTATTTAACAGACAAAGCAGACGTTTACATACAATCGTATAAAAACGGGAAAATGACGTTCGTCATATTAATCTCTGACGTATTCTGGACGAGTGAGTTTAAATCAGATGATCTCGTGATTTTATGATGTACAAATCTGAATCCGCAATTACCAGTACTTGCTATTAAGCATGTATCGTTGTATATCGTTTAAAAATGCCCAAAACTAATATAAGAGTCAACATATACGTCACAAAGTAGGATCATACAAGTTCTTGTATCGCCGCGTTTTCATAGAAGAAATGTCAAATGTTAAACTAACTTATTATTAGCGCCTTAAAGAGTATTCTGGAACTGATTAACTGAAAATCAGCACGCAGTTAAGCAGTTACCATAAGCTTAAAATTTTTAAGCTTTAATTTTTAAATTTTTAACTTTTTGCAAAGTTGTTTTTGAAAATTAAAATCTTAAAATATTCTACACAAAATTTTAAATGCATTGTCAAAATATGATTTCTTTCTTATTTTATAAATGTGAAAAAATTATTCCAATATAAGGATATATATAATCCAATATATATATAATTCCATTGTCGTTTCCATTTTTGGTCAAAATTGGGCATAAGACATGTAATTATTGCTATAAAGTTTACATTTTAAGCTAGGAAAATGATTTTGCTTAGTATTTTCTCACATATCCAATTGTTGGTGGCCTGTGTATTTAATTATTACAAATGGTTATTGAATTACGAGACGAATACTACTGCATCTTAAATGTCAGACTTTTAATTATAAATTAGAACATTTAATTACTTTGCACTTCGGTAAATGGAGAAATTTTGTCTCTATTTTTTGCCTTTTTTGAAAATTTATCATTGTACAAAACAGTAGGTAGGTACTAGAAGACTTTTTATTATTATCTGCTTTTTTATTTTATATTAGATTCTGATTTTTTTTATTTCTTAAGTCAGCGAGACGGCGGTAAAATCAGTTTACTCGGGATGAGTTACTCGTGTGACATGATTAACTTTTTATACTATTTTTTTTTCTTTTTCGAGTATCTTGTTACTATCTACAGCATTGATAGGTAGTCACTAGTCACTTTAAAAAAATCTTGTCTATCTACATTCTGCAGCAAAGAATTACTGCTCCAATGTTCTGCAATTAGTCAATTCGTGATTATTTTGTAACTCTGATATTTGTAGTCTTTCAACTCTTCAGTGGTTATTTATTTTATCTTTTAAAACTAATTGAAGCATACGATAATTTTTACATTTCACTGTAGTGATTTAGAGTGAAAATTTTGAAAACTATTATCAACTTTTATAAAAGTTTATATTTGCCTTGGCTTGACTAAGGCCTCTGAATTTGCCTCTAAATCTATCTAACAGATAGTAAACATTTAACAATGGAGCTTCATTTCAAATGCTAGAGTCTGCTTCAAGTCTTTTCTTTATGTTTATTTTAAAGATTGAGATTACAAAATCACAGATAAATCACATATCGAGATCATCAAAAGTGAAATTCATAAAGGCACAAGTAAAAAAAAATATTTTTGCTACGATATTGTGAATAAATATTATACATATCCGTTTTACAAATCTGTACAAGAAATCTAATTTTGTGAGATGTAAAGTTCATGTTTATTATAAACTTTAAAGATCAAGCTTATAAATGCTTCTATGATTTAAGAAGTAACACACTCTACTTAATTTACTTTAACTATTTGTTTTTGCGACAACTTACTAAGTTAAATTAATTAATTGGTGAAACTTTATTCTATGCAATCTTTTACCACTCAAGATTATTATTTTAAAGGATTTTTATATTCAGTGCTAAATATATGTAATTATTAAATAATATGGTAAAATCAATTTAAATTGTTTTTCAGAGTGTATTAAAAAATGATGTTTCAAATTTATTTTGCAATTAAATGCGGTTTCAAATACTTTTGAAATTGTTATTTAATGACATAAACGTTTAATAATTTAGTTTTTATACTTATAGAAAATCGAATGAAATTTTTTACAAAAAAATCTAATTTCCTGTAAAATTTAAATCGATCAGCAACAGGTGTTCGCTTCATTTTTCATATTTTTGTCTTATAGGTGATCTTTTGGAAAGATCATATCAATTTTTATCAATGACTTTTAAATTTTTCACAAAAGCAAAATTTTCTATATGATGAAAATATCATTTAGAAAAAAAAAGTGATAAAATATTGAAAATATTATCGTCAAAAATAAAATTCCGGCCATCAATTTTTTGTGATAATGATTTAAAACATTTTTAATATTTTATAATAGTTGGTCTGTTTATATATGACAGCGTTAGTGTGGTAAAAATAAAATTAGGCGGTGGTTAGCTTTTGTAGAGTGGGGTAAAGTTTGAATATGAAAAAAAAAAACGGGAAGGTAATTTCCCATGAGGCTGGGGGAGGAGATCTCTACCATTAATCGATAATATAGTTTGAAGCTTTAACACAATGCTAATGGCTGAAGTATTTAACACATTTATAAAATACATAAATAATTCTGGAATGAGAACGGGGAACTTTGACTGATATAATGATAAAATAGAAAACGGAAAAAAGTGTTGTTTCGTCCCCCGATACTCTTTTTATATCTTTTTACATTAACCCAATTTCAAAACAACTTTTGTGTTGCTACGAAAACCATTTCTCTAATATCATAAAATATTTTCAAATTATGAATGCAATAAAGAATTTATTTTAAACGGGACAAAGATAAATTTTGTGATAAAATAGCATCAATTTCACTCGTAAATCTCTCCAATTAAAAAAGTATTTTTCAAAAATGTAATAGAACAGCCATTCATTTAACAGGAATTTTTTAAGCGACTTGATAAATGGTGTCGTTTAATGAATTTTAACCATATCAAAAATATTAATATTTTATTTTTTCAATTCAATTATTCTAAAATATTTCAAATTATTTTCAAAATAAAATATTTTTTAAAATCATCCTTTTTTAGGATTATCAAATGTTACGGTTACTAATAATCATAAGAGCCAGAAATTCAAAATAAATACCTTGACTAATGTATGTCAGAACTGAACTAAATACTATTGGAGTGGCAAATTGCTGATAGAATTAAATTAATAATTAACTAAGAGTAGTTAAAACATTAAAAATAGCAATAACAAAATTCGCATTTATATTAATTAAAATAACATTTGGTACGGACGTAGCGGCGTCCTATTGAAACCACATATTATTGATATCTATATTATTCATCCAAGATAACAAATGGTTACGTATCATTGACCTGTTGTATTCATTGACATTAACGGTTATTAGCGCTTTTGTTTTTCTGGGTTTGAAAATAAAATTTGATGATTTAGCAGGCATTTTTTACTTCAACAACATTACCACTAACATTTCTATAAAGTTCATATTGTCCATTCTAACGCCATTGCTATATTATTAGGTACTTCAATAAAAATTTATATATTAATTAATTGAAATCATATTAAATGTGTCTATGAGGAAAAAAATCTTATTATTGAAACTTCAATTTAATGTTAAAGTTTTAAGTGACAAAAAAAGCCATTTAGTTATAACCACAAAAAAGTACATTTATTTAAAAATAAAATAATATAAGAAAGTAACATATTTGCAAAGTCTTTTTGTAATGTATTCAAAAATATATAATAATCAAACTTTCACACTTTACAAAAGTAAATTTATTTTCTTAAAAAAAAACCCTTAAATGTAATTACCCTTCTTGAAACTTTATCTAAAACCTCTAAAACGCAATATTCTTTCTCTCGATATCACAGAAAACAGTACACAAAAACTTTCCATTGAAACTTTCGCAGCCACTTTATCATTTCCATTAAATTTTGTTGGCTAAGTTTTTATTAATTTGAATAATTCTAGTTTCTATATGAAATCTAGACTTTTAAAAAGTTTTTACACAAAAAAAAAACTATTTACAGAGAGATTCGTCAAAATATCAGTTGAAATGGTGAAGTATAGTTGATGTTTTATTTACTTTTGTGCTTCAGAAAAGTTTCTCTCTCAAGTGATTTTTTTAAATGAATTTGTTTCTTTGAAATATTCTTCTTCATTTTACATAAAAATCAAAAATAACCTCATTTAGTAAAGTGGCATAAACTTTATATAGTTGTTTCGAAATGAAAATTTCACACTTAGCCGATGTAGTGTTGTATTCTAAGGGGAAAATGATAAAACGAACAGATTTACAGCGAGTACGTTACAATCGTGACAAGCATAGGTGAGAAGAAAGAACATAACCCGACGTTCCCTTTGATCCTTTCGCATCCCGGGTGTGAGCCTTGTTTAACAATCTTTCAACTTGTTTCCTTTAACGTTTCCAAGTAAAGACAGCTTTAATTTTTTTCCTAATCTTCAGAGACTAATTGAAAAAAATCCATTTATGGCAGGCAGAAAATAAAGCGCGTAATCATTTGAAAACATTTCTTTTTATTTCCTTGATTTATAGATACATTTTGAAAAACAGCCAATAATGTTTGTCTCGAGAACAAGATTTTCTTGCTGCATAAATTATCATATTTTAAAATATGTTGACATAAATGTAAATATCTAAGTTTATGTGACAAGAATGGCGAGTCTAAATGATTCAGCTGGGAGTCACTATAGTACAGAATTTTACGACGAACCCGTAAATAAAGGGGGCAATTTTTTCTATTCAATAAATTTTCATATTTCTTTAATTTAATCAATATCAGATAAAAAGTTCTCGTGCATTTTTTTAATTGAATGGTTGTATTGTAATGTTTTAGAACTTATTTATTTTTTTTTTTCACTTAACATTGTGATTGTTAAATAACGAGACTGTTAATGAAAAATATTACGGTAAGACATATTTCTTTACTAAGCCTTTTATGTGAAGCTTACAAATCTAGTTAAAATCTTTTCCTAAATTTTAGATTTTTCAAAACAGTATTGAATATTCATGAGCTGAGTGAATCAGTGACAAGTTAAACAGTGAAAAAAACGATTGTTGAATTGTAAATAAATTAGTGTGATAATGTTTAATAAATAAATAAACGTTGGTAGAAAATAAATTGTTGTCTTAAAACACAAATCCTAAGAACACGTCAATATAAAAAGTTAAAAAACATAACAATATAACTTATTTTTATGAAAATGAGCAAAGTAAATAACTGAGATGAATTGTTTGAGAGGTTTTTCTGGGCCCCCTTTCGTTCCTGACTTTAAATAAGTATTCCTGTTGTCCCTGCATAGTTACGGTCCTGGTTATAAAGGGTGTCCTAACAAGAGCGCCGGATTTAATTTTAAAGAAAAACGCCCTTAATTTTTGAACTACGCAAACATTTATATTGCAACAAAGAAAAATAGTTCCGATTAAACGTGAAATACAACATCAGGCAAATGGCCACCACGAAACCTCTGGCACAGGACTATTCTTGTGTTGAAATTTTGAATAACATTTTCACATAAAGGTGGCTGTATTTCATCAATAACGCGCCGTATTTTCTTTTTATGATGTTCAACGGTTTCACGCTAATTCGCATAAACCTTTTCCCTCACATAGCCCTAAAGAAATTAGTCCATCGGTGTCAGATCGCACGATCTTGGTGGCCAATGTTGGTCGCCAAATCCAGAAATAACACGGCCTGCCCTGGTAACTTAGTCTACAGTAACACCATTATATTTTCACGTACTGTGTGGCAGGTCGCACCATCTTGTTGGAAAAACATGTCCTCCACATCAATTACATCCAATTCGGATATATGCATTTCCAGTGCTTCTCCAAATGTTTAGTTCTTGATCACGATGCCCAATAGAAGTTCCTGGATTCTCGACCACAGATTCCTTCACTGTGGCTATATTTTCGAGTGACCGACAAGTACGACGACGAACAATAATCTTCTGATCCATCAGCGTAAATTTGGTCTCAAATTTTGTAATAAACGCCTCACTGTCGATTCATTTCGCTCATTATGGCGACTGAAAACTTGACATAATTGGCAAACTGTTTTTGAAAACTTTTACCATTTTTGTATAGTTTTCACAATAATTAATAGTTGATGGTTTGAATACTTCTTCATATGCTCAAATCGCGTGGTCTGGACGTGACAACTTTCAAAAAAATCACTGTTCAACTTGTATTAACAAAATGACGGAAAAATTAAATCCGGTGCTCTGGTTGGGACATCCTATACTATTTATACAGTTCACTTGATATAAGCATGTTTATTGATATCAAAGGAACTACTACAAAAACTTAAAATTTTGTTAAGGTTAGCTTAAATATAAAAACGGATCACTGCGTTGAGGTCTTGTTTAACTTCTTGAAAAAAAAAAGCAAAATAGAAAAAAAATATTCAAGTCGATGTTTACAGAAATCACATATGGGTTATGACCTCTATTATTTGTAATTATCTCCAGTGACATTTTTCATTCTTTCTCATTTTCTTTTCTATTTTCGAATGAAATCCTTGGCAGAGCCAGATTATATCCCAAGTACTATCCTTGAATAATGTTAAAAATGCCACTTTATTTTGTAAAGTGTTCTTAAAATGTGTATACGTAATTCACAATTAAAATTAATGTACGTCTATCAAAATCAAAATTATTTTAACATTTGGAAATAGAAATTTAAATTCAAAGCAATTATGCATATTTCCTATATATTCTCATATATCGAAACCTTGCGGTACTGGGCGAAACGAGAAGTTTGAGAAATTATTAGTATGTCACTATTTGAAGTTTAAAATAACCGATATTCTTATTTATAGTACTGAAAACGTGTGTACAATTGAGAAAACTGTAGGTTAATTGACAATTAATAAATACCTAAAACTGTTGTTTTAAAATGTGTACACACTCATATATCATTAAAAATAAATATCTCATGTATGTAAAATGCATTTAACATCTAATGCTACAATTTACGGTAGTATCAAATAAATTTATAATTTCATTATATTATTTCGTTCAAGCGAACTTGTCACTTTATGATGGTCAAATCTAAACACATGCTACCGATTCTAGTTTTAGTGCGGCATCGTTTAGGTCGACCCAACGGCCAGCCTGATGGTACACTAGCGCACAGAGTGAAGTACAAACAGTTCTTTTCAATTCTTTTACACGCTCGTCGATTGGAACAAACCTATTGTGAATCGAGTGCTAGTTTCAGGATTTTTTTTTCTTTCTGAGGACCTACATTTCAATTATGAAAATCTGTTTACATTACAATGCATTTTTTGAATTTTGTTATTCGGCCGTGTCTGCAATCGTCGATTCAATTTGACTCTTACTTGTTTGGTAAGTTTTGTACAACTCAATACAAAGTTTTAAGACTTTAATAATAATGTAAGTAATAGAATTGTATTTAATACTTTTTCAAATGCTTTTCAATTAGCATATGCTGTTAAACCAATAACAATTAATTGTTTTGACGATTTATGTTTCGAGTTCTAATTCTAATAATTTTCTAATAAAAAAGAATTCTTGATCATAAAAATTATTGAAGCAAGAAATTTAAAAAAAAATGTGATAATTAATATTTTCCTTTAACCCTTATTTATTTATTATTCTTAAATAATTGAATTTTCAATACCTAATTAATTACTGTCTACACAAAATACGTTCGTTTTAATTTTGATTGACAGTCTTAATCGCTATTGTTTCTCTTAAGTAGGATGAGTCATCGCTTTCTCAATATAAAGCCTAAATTTGAAAAATCAACACCTTCTATAAATCCTTTGCCTATTCAACTTTTAGCATTGTAATAACAATGAGCTTTAAAATATTTATTTTGAATTGTCTAAATAATTTAATTTTTTAAATTAATTTATTCTTAAAAACATAAATAATAAAATTAATATATAAATGTAACAAAACCCTGATTTTCAACTCATTATTTAAAATATTTAATAGCCCTTAAAGTTCTATCACGCAAATTATTTATATGAACTTATCTTGATTCATTAATGATAAAAAGTAGGTAAGTGTGTTTCTTTTATAAAATTAATTGGGTTTTGCAACACTTAGTTTCAAATGAATTTACCAAAGATTACAACGTTTTTGAAATTTCATAATAAAAAACCAACTTCACACCACGTTGCACGAAATATGAAACGTGAATTTCCTGCGACGTGTTGCGACGGTAGAAGCTCATTTTTGATATCATAAGCATACCATATCGCACCGGTAATGTGAGGCAATTGAACCAATTGCAAGTATTTATTATATCATACCTATATTGTATGTATACAGTTTTTCCCTACATTTACTCTCTTTATCAATCCATATTTACATATAAACTGTTATAGTTTAGATATTGTTTTCAACTCATTAGTGACTTGATATTTTTAATTGCATTTTAATTAGTATAAAAATTATTCAACTGAAAAATATTGAAATTCTTTTGATTAATTAAGTAGGTACCCGTGAAATTTCTCAATTAGCTATAATTGTAAATTATTATTTCCAAGAAAATATTTTAATTTTAACTTCTAATTCAAAAACGCTCTTCTTTTAAATGTTTTTTTTTTTTTCAGAGAAAACTAGGAAATAAGAGTTCTGGTGGAATCAGTGAAGTGAATTGATATAAGATTTCCTATAGGTACAGAAGTGTATCCCAGCATAAACATAGGTACGTGTATGATACAACTTGAAACGTGATAAATTCTATAAATTAAAATATTTTAAAAAATAATGTTAAAAATTAGCTATTTAAAAATGTTATTGTTATATTTAATACAAAAATCAATTGGTTTTTCTTAATATTATACTCAGACAACATTTAAACATATCATTATTAAATCATATTTTATAGATAAAGATATCAGCAAAAAAAAAACAATACACCATTAAAGAACCTCATTTAGACTTCATATTTAGTTTGTTTGTTTTCTTTTTTGTTTTTTTTTTAATTTTTTTTTTTAATCGCTTTAACATCTACGGTCATATCACGGCTGCTCTACACACAGAAAATTTCTGTAGGTCATATAAATCTTAAATCTTATATCTAGAGATTCGACGTGATTTCGAGATTCGAACTCAATACCACGGACGCATGCAACGGTTAGAGCAAATTGCTCTAACCACTGCGCCACTAAGTGAACGGATTTAGTTTCTTAAATAAAGTTTTCAAGAACTCATCAAATATACCACCTCAGAAAAAACAAATCGTTATGTATTAAAATCGTATTCATACTTCTGAAATCATAATTGTGAATAAAGGTTACTTATTGGCGTGGTAGACTAGATAGTTGCTTTTTACGGCCAGTAGTCCTAGGTTGGAATCCGAATGAGAGCCCAAGATTTTTTTCATAGGTTTTCGGATTCGACGGGCGCTAATGACCATAGCAGTTGATGCGACCTTAAATAAACCGAAAAAAAACATTATGAATAACTGCAGGCTCTCCCTTACTTACGTTTTCATTAAAATTATCCAATAGTTTTTTTGTTTTTTTGTTTATTACTATCCCTCAGGAACTATGCGTTATTTAACATAATACTCACTATTTGACTAAGTATTATTTTTTTTTTAAATATCACGTGTTTCATAACTTTGTTTATTTGTGGGAAATAATATTAATAATATTTTTCCTGGATAAAAAGTAATAGGTATATGAAATCTATTAGCCAGAATTTTAATCCATACAAAGAATCTAAGCTAGGTACCCATTATTTTTGTTCTTGTTGAAAAATCAATAAACAAATATTTTCTTAAGGTCACTTAGTGGCGTGGTGACTAGATTGTTGCCTTATACGCCAGTGGTCCTAGGTTCGAATCCGAATGAAAGCCCTAGAATTTTTTCATGGGTTTTCTTATCCGACGGTTGCTAATGACCAAAGTAGTTGATGCGACCTTAAATAAACCAAAAAAAAAAAAAATTCTTTTTAAAGCTTTCCTGCAGGAAGCATATATTTTTCTGAAATAAACATCGATATATAAAATCTGATATACATAAACTTACCGTACAACAAAATCACGCTGAATCGTAAATTCCTTGTTTTGTGAGTAGTAATAAGCCCTTGATTCATGTTATAATTATATCTCACAGGAATCATGAATTTGTCCAGGATAAAAGTTCCGATTTATTTTTTCCTATAACTAAGCTACTTGTATACAAAATATAATTTAAATTCCTTTATTCGTTTTAAAAAATACCTCTCGGGCCTCCAATATAAAGTATAGTATCTGTACTTTTGCAGACTCTAGTCTATATATCAGGGGCGGATTTCGGATATAGCTTGGTGGGGGGTCATTACCGGGGGGTGTGGGGTACCTCTCATTAACCGGGGGGTTTGGTGGTCCTCCTCCGGAAAATTTTTAAAAATATATTTCTCAAAAATGTTTGCTTAAACTCAAGTGGTACATAAGTTAAGAAAAAAATAAAAGGTTAACTCAAGAAAAGAAATACCAAATTTATTTGGTTGACAATTGATTATTAAGCTTTATTTTTTTAATGCAAAAAAAAGCTTGGAGGGGGTCATGACCCCTGTGACCCCTCCCCTGAATCCGCCACTGCTATATATCTGTTTCAAGTTTCATCCAGATTCGTTTAGCCGTTCTTACGTGATTGTTTAACAAACATACATTCATCCGGACTTTTGCATTTATAATTGAAGCAAGATTGTTTATTATTTGAACATCTTAAAAACGAATTTCTTAGGAAGACAGTGTTCAAAATATTACTTCATCTTCATTCTTCATTCTGAGATAGGTGTCGTCTAGGTAATTATTTAGAGTTTAATTGTACCTTCTTAAAGGTGTGTGAAAATACTAAATAAAATTACAAATAGAATTGACGAAAACATCTAGATCCTCTAATTACTTAGCATGCCAAACCCTCTTTCGCGGTTTTCAACTAAAAAGTTTTCGGTACATTTAAAAAATGAAATAATAATCATTTTCTTAATAAGTTGTTGAGTAAAATTGCATTCCATTAAACTCAAGTAGTAATACCAATAACAAATGATTCTGCAAATAAGCGACAATATCTAGTTCTTTGAAATAATCTCTCTTAGAATTCAATACCTATATAAACATATTTTTAATAATAATCATATCTTCAAAACAAAATGGATAGAACAATGATAAAGGTTTAGATTATGAATAATGGTTTTTATGCGATCTTATGGGTAAGTACCATTTATAAGTTATCTAAAAATCTATAGATATGTCAGCCACCTATTTTCAATCTAAAAAAGGATATGAAGATAAGGGTCAAGTTAACTAGACAGTCTTCTGTCGAACGCATACATTCAACAAAATAACCACTTGAGCACGTTTCATAAGATGCCAATGTCTAGTACATTTGGAATATAAAATATGCCATTGAGAGATAAAAATAGTCAAACTTAATTCCAGTTTTGATTTATCTTTTAACATCTTTAGTTGACTGTTTCACACAAAATTTCTTTATAAAACTAACACTTAACTTATCAAAAAATTAAAAAATTGTTAAACTTAAAACAATTATTTTTACGTAATGAAAAAGTGTTATCAAATACTTAACCTCGAATTTTCTTATCGTTTGCATATTCTGAATGATAGAATTTACTTTGTAACTTTGTGCTCTATAGAATAATTTTGTTCATTAAATTCCAATGTGAAATGTCTAAAAGACCTACAAATATCGTATTTCAAAGAAAGTTCTTTATCTTTGTAAGGCAAGAGCAGAACAGGTTGTTAAGAAAGCACATGCACGTACCTACTCATAAATGCAAATTCTAAAGACGGAAGCACTACACTTGTCATAAGTTTATTAAATTGCAATTATAACTTCAATCAAATCCAATTACATAATTAAGATTAACATATACCCACCTTTATTTTCATTATCTTTTTTCTTTTTAATATTTGTATAAGTTGTAAGCTTGGAAACAAAATTTAAAACAATATATTTAGATATGTACATACATGTTTAATAAAAAAGAAATTATTTAATTTACAAAACCAATCAAACAAATATTAAATCTCAAAATAAAATTCAGAACGCTACACAATTTAAATATCTTTTTTTATTTTGATAACTTGTAAACTACTTACTCAGGCCTCAGAACATTTCTTGTGTGGAAATCAAAACATACTAGCTCAAAACTCATAAAATCTCATTTATGTGCTTTTAATCATATTCTACAGTTAGTCTATGGTTTCCATACGTACCTAAAGCTTAAGAGATTAGGTTCTTTCACAGTTAGTGTTTTATATCAAAAACAGACGATTGCTTGTTAATTTGCTAAAAACCAAACTTGTAGGAAATTCAATGTCCTACAACATTTAAAAAAAATTTATCCCCTTAAAACCGCAGGAAATTAAGTTTATAGTAAAGTTTTTATTTGTCACTTAAACAGAATATTTTATAGACTTCAGCTATGAAATACCAAACGTTAAATATATTTTAACACTTAGTATCCAACTAATTAAATTTTGTTTTTCTTAATTAAGGTCGCATGAGCTTCTATTAGCTACCAGTGAATCTGAAAACTCATTGATCGCAGTTGTCTTAATAAATGGTTGAAATAACGTTTCTCAAATCGTTTTATCATTTCTAACGTTGTTACTACGTAGTGAAACGCAGCTTTTAAAGCTTTGTTTACGGATTTTTCTCATTTGTAACTATAATTGCCATCATCTGATTCTGCAGCCAAGATAATTAAAGTAAACTGCTTTCTGTCGGTTGGTCTTAAAGCCTCCTTTACCCTTCATACGCTACGGCCCTGTGTCCAATACAAAATTTAACGCATAACACAGTAAAAAACGGTTGACACGATACTGAAAAGTTTGCAATATTTTTTGTATTAAAAGAATTTCGTGTTATGAGTGTTCTTTAAATGATTAGCCATTATTATATTTCAATTTTTACAGTCGTATTTACCATTATAAAAAAACATTATTCCTCTAGTGGTGGCTTGTACCAAAAAAATTTTTGGGACCCAAGGTTTTTGTATCGTAATTTTATAGTTTTAATAAACTTGTATTTTTGTTGTTGTTGTTTTAAGTCCTTTTAATATCTAAGGTCATCTTACCACTCTCTAAACACAGAGAATTTCTGTTGGTCAATTATATCGTAGGTCTAGGATCTTAGGTGGATCGTTCACTGGAACCGAATTCGACCGAATTGAGCAACGGCCGTGTGCGGACCAATTCGGCCGAACTGGGCCGCACACGGCCGAACTGCCTATACTGACAAACTAAAGACAGCCGTCCTTGACGTCGGACCGACTACAGCAACGGCCACGGGAGGGACACTCCGTGTTAAACTGCGGTGCTTTTTTTTGCTATTAGTAAGGCGGTTCATTCATAGGGGCGCTAGTGTCGGCAATTTTTAACCACGCGCACGTAATTTGAATTTTTTTTTATTTATTCATTTTTATTACCTATATTTAAATTTAAAATAATTAATTCTTTTATTACATGTTAAATATTTTATTTAAAAAAAATAAATACACCTAATACATAAGAAATAATAACAATTAAATTGCTACAACAAAATTAATATTATAAACTGATTAATTTAGTTAGAGGGGCAATGGATCGGGATTTTACAATGAATGCATGAATGTAAATATTATAAAAAATGATTACTACTTTTCTCCAGTTTCGCAGCAGTTGTTATTCGTTGTTATCAAGTATTGAGTTTGGTGATGAAAATGACTTCTGTATTCCATTAATAATCTTGGTTATCACGAAATCTGGGAATATGAAATTACTTAACCAACTTAGAAAAATAATTTAGTAAGATAATATATTTTTTACTTAACTTATGATGAGTCAATCATCCTTTTTTTCGTGATTATGCTCCTTGAAATAAATTTAAACAAATACATAATTTGTTTCCGATGACTTTAATTCACACAATCAACATTTTTTTCTTAAAATGACATACCAACGCGTGCACTTTATGGAAGGACTTGACAGAAGTGTAAAATAAAAACGAATTTTTTTGATCATCGCCAATCCTCGGTATCAATCGGGAAGTTCGGAACAATTCCTTTGAAGAAATTTTATCTACCTAACCGACTGAATATTGTTTCGCCATCTGTGTTTGACCCGCCTTACTAAAATTCAGGGGCACCTCACGTCTCGTAAGAGTGTCCCTCCCAGGGCAACGGCCGCAAACTGGTCCGAACAAGGCCGAACGATGGAATAAGCTAATTCAGGCGTGAAAAATTCTCCAATCCAAACTGAATGGCATTTTGTAACGCATTCGGCCGAACTTCTAATGTCAACAATGGATTGTAAGAAATTAATAAGTTGGGTTAGTAAATTAATAATCGGGTGATACATATCGGTGATATATCGTCAAATATATCCATTTTTACACGATAAACATGAATAGTTATTGTGAATACTGAACAGAAGAACAACTGCAAGACCGTCTCTAGTGAACGAATTCGTTCAGTCGTGTTACTTATTGGCCGTTTATGACCGTCAAACGGCCGAACTGATTTCGGCCGAATGACGGTTCCAGTGGACGACCAGCCTTAAGTCTAGGTCAACGCGAATAAAACCCAGTACCACTTGGCGCATGAAGAAGAGATAGCAATTGCTCGAATCACTGCACCACTAAGGGCGCGTTCAGACGGATCAACTAAACTCGCCCGACTATTTTCAATCTTATAGACTGTAGCAGGGTAAGCGACGCGAGAAGTGAAGCACAAGCGAGTTGAATAGGAAGCAAACTGAGCAGAATTGAAAGAAAATTGATCAACAAAACTCGTTCAACATAAGTTTGATTCAGTCAATCTTTTGTTGAACGAGTTTAGTTGATCAGTTTTTTTTTCAATTTGCTTCCCTTTCAACTCGCTTGTACTTTACTTCTCGCGTCGCTTACCTTGCTACAGTCTTCCATTTAGAACTCACAAAAATTAATAATAATTTCAAAACGTGATCAAAACAAATTCTATAAAGAATCTGATACTTCTTATTTTTCATACTTATGCTTATTACAATACAGTAAATAGTATATCTTCAAGTTAAATTTTTATGAACTTAAAGCTAATGCGTCAATATGTGAAATGTTGAAACAAAGATATTTATACGATTTCATCTCATCGTCTTATATTATTTCGAGAATGAATCCATGTTTTACTGATCGTGCAGTAAATAATATTTATCTTTGTACAAAGCCTTTAAGACAATAGTTTTACTTTCATTCGCCTTAAATTTATAGAAAATTTAATAAATTCTACTTCTGGGATCAAAATATAGTGATACATACAATTACTATATATAGACCAGTTAAGACAAGCATAGTGCAAGTTAAAAAAAAAAAACTTTTTATTTTACTTTGTGCGCTTTTAAAGACAAATGCAGTACGTGACGGAACAAAGATCAGGAGTTATATCAAAAGACCCCGACAGAAGTCGAAAATGACAGAGAATAGTACAACCTTGTTCTTTTAACTTGAAGAATGGCGCATGAATAAATAAAAATGTAAAAGCATGTTGAGTTTCGTACCAATCTTTATTCAGACTACAACAAAGAACCAAAAAACAATTCATATTGATATTAATCAAGAATATATATGTATATTTAATAATGCATCCTGTTTCATTAATTTTGATAGTGAAATCGTAACGGGTAAACATTTTATTCAAATGTGAGTTATTTGATTTATTTCTATTATACAAAACAAATAATTAAAATGGCATTTCATTATCTTCGCGTGAGATTCACGAAAGGAAATGTTAATTTTATATCTTTTATTATTTAATAAGAACATTTGCGATGGTATGAAATTTTATAACTTTCATCAAATCCACAGTGGATAAGGAAAGTGTAAAATTATAACATCTCACTTACAAGTATATTGATGCTTTTTTCGTTCTTAGAAATATTCTTCTCTCTTTGATTTTTTGCTAGCGCAGAAATTCTTATTTATTTCTGTGTCGTGATCAAAGGAAAACTCTTTGGCATTGGCAATCAACAGCTCAGAATACATTTTTCTCATTATTAATACCTAATAACGATAATGATGATAATCTAGTTCGTTTGATATATTCGTTTTTCATTTTATTTCAGCTCTTTGAAAGACCAATTGCTAATTTATGCATTTGCTTTGTACTTGGAAATACATAGAAACAAGAAATAAACTTATTTAGATAAGGAATAGCTATTAAAATAATTTAAATAATGTTCATTTGTAAAGTAAAAAGTATCACCAAAAATAACTTTTTGGTTTCAATTTCATCGAATCGTTAATTTATAAAATTTAACAAATTAAATCCATAAGATTATTTACTGTACCTAAAAAGAAATCAGTTCTTATTTCACTTTTATTTTTCATTATTGCTCAAAATACTGGCAGATCTGCTCCTCCTAAGTTTATGATTAGCAAATATAACTTGTAATTAATGCAATACTGAATATTGAATCTAGACTAATATATAAAAATGAAGAGTTTGTTTGTTTGATTGTTTGGTTAAACGCGCTAATCTCAGGAACTACTGGTTCGAACTGAAAAATTCTTTTTGTGTTGGATAGCTTAATTATCTACGAAGGCTTTAGGCTATACAACATCACTCTACGGCCAACAGCAGCAGAGCATCAATGGAAAATGTTGCAAAAACCAGGAAAATGTTTTTCCTTTTGAGAGCGTTTGTTGCCTGCCCTGCGTAAATGGTTAAAATTACGCAAAAATTATGTACAGCAAAATTGTTCCTCTTAAAAAGTTCTAGAAAAAAAGTCCACGGCGATATATGGCTATCTTTGAAGGTTAGCCCGCTATAACCCTTTCAATGGTTACTAAAGTTGTTCCAAAAAAAAATCATTATTTGCAAAATTGTTTTTAGAAACATATTATTAATTCTTACCCAAATAAATACGGGTCTTAATGAAATTTGGTATGATGATAAATGGCAATCTGAGTCATAAAAAAGAATACTTTTTATAACGGGAAAATGTCTCATTTACCAGGGAAATTTAAAAACGTGTTGGAACAAAAATTATGCATAAACTTTACATTTTTATTTGATAATGAATATTGGTGATATTTAAGTATGATGATAGCTAAATATGTGAATCATTATCTACAATACGTTTTATTTCGGAAAAATTTCTCATTTCAACGGGAAAATAGAAAAACTGGTTTAAGGAAAAAGCATGCTGAAACTAAACGTTTTTAGCTGATTGTAATAGAGTATATATTAATATTTATAACTCATAATGTCCTCATGGCAATAAATAATTTTTTTATCCTACAGTCTTATTTTTATGCAGGAAAAATGTGCGGTTCCCGTAGGATAGATATGTTTTTATTTTTCACAGAGCAAAATTTTACCATAGTTTCTTACAATAAGGTGTTTAATTGAGAGTCAGAGAATAAATATAGGCTACCTTTTATGTCAGAATATAGCACGGTTCCCGTAGGATAAGATAAGAATGGTATCCTCCAGGAACTGAGTATTTAAAAGGAGTTTCGTAAAAGTTCATGAATAAGCGTTTTAAGGAATTTTCCTCAAAAAAGATTGGTGTACCTTTTATCCAGGAAAAATATACGGGCCCGTGGGCTAGATACGTTTTTATTTTTTATAGAGCAAAATCGACATAATTGTACTCTTCCCGAGGGATAACAAGACAATTGTATCTTACAGGAACCGTGTATTTAATAGAAGTTTTGTTAAAGTACGTGAAATAGAGTTCTAGCGCATTATCTTCATGAAGGTCTGATATCTTTTTTATCCAGGACAAATTTACTACTCTCGTGGGATAGATATGTTTTTGTTTGTCATAGAGCAAAAGATTGACATGATTTTTTGCAAAAGGGTAGTTGAAAGGTCAGAGAAAAATATAGATTATTAATTTGTATGTTAGAATAATGCACGATTCTCAAAAGATAGCATAACAATTGTAACAATTGTACTTATCCTGCAGGAATCGTGTTTTTAAACTTTCCCTAAAGTTCGTGAAATAATAAAATATATAAAAAAATAGCGTTTTAACACAATCATTCCAAAAAAGTTTAAATAAAAATTACAATTTTTACAGCAAAATATGATTTTTAATTTAACATCCGATAACATCGGTAAATTAATAATGAAACTTTTTGAAACATTGAAACTTCTTTCATTGTTAAGTTTTGAATGTCTATAATGTTTAGAAATAAACGTGTTAAATTACTATTGAAAAACTTGAACTTGGTGAAAAACTCAGTTAAATATATAATACATTCAACATTTTCGAATTGTATTGCTACTTAAGGAACACAAGTATAGGTACCTATTTTATAATATTCATAAAAACTTATAAAACCAATAAGATAGGTCTTCTATACAGCTATATAGAATATTTTTCTGGAAAAGTAGTTTATTTGATTTTCATGAACTTTCTATTAATCAAAGATCTTGAAATATCTATCTGTCTTTTTTTGTTGATGGGATGAAAGTTTCCCTTATTTAATCAGTATAATTTAGATACGCTCAGCGAAGCGGGCGGGGACCAGCTAGTTATGAATAAAACAGTACTAGTGGCTAGCCGTGGTTTTGTTCATGAAAAAGTTTACAAAACAAGCAAACACAGTTTAAACTAAAAAAATACATAAAGCTTTACCTACAAAACAAATTTAAGTGTTTTATTTTTAAGCACTTAAAGTAGGTAAGTAAATGTTGTATTCTATTTTTAAGCATTTTATGGTGTTTTTTTGTGCATGTATGTATAGACAAAACGTGTGCGTACACTATAAAACACGCTGTATTTCGTAGTGTGTTAAAATAAAACGCTTAAAGGGTTTTAATGCCAAAAACACCATAACATGCTTCAAAATCGACAAAAAAAATTAATTACCTACTTTAAACCTTATGTCAATACCCGGGTACCAGGGCATTCTCTTGTATTTCCTTAATTATATATCTTTTGTATCTAATGGAAAATTACCAAATCTTTTTAGATCCTCTTTATTTAGATCTAACAACATTGAATCGCACATCTTACAACATTTAAATATGCAAAAAAATATATATATAACAATTTTGGATTTAAAGTTAAAGTACCCCCCATTGACTAATACCCGGGGTACCCATATGTAAAAATCTAGTGCGTCTACAAAATTGCAGAGTAATAAATAATTAAACTTGTCTCAAGGGATAAAAAATAATACTCAATATATAAACAAACGATTTTATTTAATTTTATTATTAAAAAGTTGATGATATGTCGGTGTGACCTTTCAATGGGTATAAATTGTCTGCGTCGCATATCCACCATACTTTGATTTCATACTTTGCTGGCTTCCATGACATATACTGGTTGCATTTCGTTTGCCCTCTGTATGGGTAGACTTGCTCATCGACTGTCAAACACTGTCGGTTTATAAAGTGCTGAGAAATTGGCATTGCCCATTGTCCAGATATCGCGGATCGGCGCTGCCTTATCTTCTTTTATTCGAACGTTGCGTGTATTGGCATCATCAAACCGAATAAATCTTAGAATGCCCCAAAATCTATCGATACCCATAGCCGCTCGGTATAATGGATTTGAAGTTGATTTCCACATATCAAATGTCCAGTATTGGAATTATTAGCACCTGCCATAATTAAAACTCCCTAGAACGCGTAGAAATCTTGAATAGTTATATTTTTCCACGGCATTTGTTTTTTCTTAGGATTTTCTTTATTGTACAAATTGCATACAGCAGTTGCCTTTTTGTTGGTGGTACGAATAATTACGTTGATCATTTCAACAGTGAAAACCTTTTTGAATACTTCACTAATTAATAAAGTCTCAGTGCTTCGATGTGGCCCACATCTCTGTCGAAGAATGTTTTGAATTGGCGTTTGATATTGAATTGCTGGTGTTTTAGACCAAACAGTGTTGTCTTTAGGAGTAAAGACTGTTGTCGATTGTGACGATTCGCCACTAATTGGAACGCGTTCAGTCAATTCATCATCATCATCCTCGTCTAACTCAGCCTCACTCTCACGATTTTCCACGAAATACAGAAATATTATATAAATTACAGAAATATTAAACGATTATGTACATTATATTTGAATTTAGAAATTGTAATGCTGGAAAAATTAATAGTAATTACCAGATTCTTTGCAGTCTGAGGCTTCTAAATGCTCTCTGTTAAGTGCATAGTCCTCGTCGTCACTATCTGCGGCATAATTCTCGACAGCGGAATCTTCTCCCAATAATTCATTCAAATATCTATTTTTTTCTTCAACCGTCAATTTGTAAAATGATTAATTTTTTAATTATATAGCGTAATAAGCGTTTAATTGTATAAAGTTAGTCGACATAAATAACTACTAATTATATGAAAAACTTGAACGACCATGAAAACTCAGTTGGTGATAAATTTTCCGTTATTTATAACAATTTTCACACAAATTTCAGGCGAAAAATACACACTGTGTTCACTAAATATTCAAACGTTCACTTTAAACGAGGTTCAGTTTGAAAATGACCATTATTTCTAATTGTTATTGCTAATTTTCTACCTTTTCATCCCTCCCAAGATTATTATTTCTTTAGAAATAGAGTTTTTCAGATGATCGATAATTCTTTGGAAAATCCCTAAAGAGATGAGTTGAAATATCAAAGTTTCCAGGCATTGAAATTCTTGTATGGAAAGAATAATAATCCATGTGAATACTCAGGTACCTCGGCTATTGAACAACGTTGTAACGACTGGGTATTGAGATTGACGTAAGGGTTAAGTGCTTAAAAATAAAACAGTTAAGGGTTGTTGTGTAGAAAGAGCTTTATTTGTTTACTAGCTGATACCCGCTCGCTTTGCTGAGAGTATCTAAATTTAATTGATTGATTTATAGATTTCTTACCTTTATAGCGAAATAGGTATACAAATTAATCTATTTTGACAGAAAAAGATGATAGATACCTACTTTTAGACTTGAGATCCAAAGTAAATTCATCAAAATCTATAAAATTACCCCTCTAGGAAGAGATATTAGCTATCTGACAGCTTCATTACCTACCATTTTAAGTATAAAATAGCTTTTAGACTTGAAAATTTTTCATTTCAAATGACATTTATAACCGTTCAGCTATTTTAGTAGTATAGTAGTAGTAGTATAGTATAGTAGCAGTATAGTATAGTAGCTATCCTACTGAAAACGTGCCTTTTTTTTTGGTATAAAAGGTATTCAATAAAGTATTTAAGATCTGAGATGTTTTTAAGAAAAATTCATTAAAATTAGTTCCGTTAAGTAATTGTAGTAAATTATTTTAAAATTTAGTATATAATTTTAATAAGTTTATTTTTAATTAATATTTTCGACAATAAACAATAAAGTATAATAAAAGCGATAAAAGTATTTATTTTAATATAAGGTACGTATTTGTAACTACAAATGTGGATTAGAAATAAATTGGGTATCAATTTTTATTGTATTTATGGTTCACTCTTTTGGCGATAATTGCTAACACATAAAAGATATTCAACATGGTAACATCTGAGGTAAATTTAACAAAACTTCATTAAAATTCGTTCCATTAAGTATTTGTTAAAATTTTGAAATTTTCAGTTTATTATTTTAATACGTTTATTCCTAATTAGCATTTTCGACAATGAACAATGAAAAAATTCAAATATTTTAAAAAATTGCATTATTTATTTTTTCGGGTGTTAAATTGAAATTCGTATTTATTTTCCAGTAAAAATTGTCAATTTTTTAATTTCAACTTTATAGAGATTTTAAACGTTACTGTGTAAAATTGGAAGAAAATGCGTTAAAATTCTATTTCACGAACTTTACCGAAACTTTTTAAATGTACGGTTCCTGTAGCATATAATTGTTTTGCTATCCCATGGGAACTATGCATTATTCTAGCCTTAAAAGTAAGCCATATCATTCTCCCCCAAACTACCACATTGCAAAAATCATATCAAATTGTAATTTTGTGATAAACAAAAAACATATCTATCCCAAGGGAATAGTACATCTCTCCCGAGTAAAAAGTAGATCAAATCTTCTTAAGGAAAATGAGTTAAGACTCTATTTCGTGGATTTCAATGAAACTGCTTTTAAATACACGGTTCCTGTAGAATACATACCTACTTGTTTTGCTATCCCATGGGAACCGTTTATTATTCCGGTATGAGAAGTAATCTATATCATTTTTTGACCCTTAAACTACCATATTACAAAAAAGGAAGTTAATCAATTGCTCTGTAAAAACAAAAAAATATCTATTCCACGGGAACCGTACATTTTTAATGGATATAAAGTATACTATATGTTAAACTGGATTATAATCTATGGTTGCTTTCCATTTATTAACACAGAGCGACGCTGCGTTACTCTACGAAACACTGCGAAATGAAACAGAGTTATCTCAAAATAATACTAGAGCGACTAGAGCAAATACTAGACTGCATTTTTGGGTTTTTTAATACCAACCTGAAGAACCTGAATAACTAATAAGCATAGGGAATCATAGGCAGAGAAGAGAATTCTTCTCTTTGTGTTGGTAATCCTGGGCAAAACACGGTGAAACCAGGGGGTTTACACTCAATACAAAAATCCGGGGCGAAAATGGCGGCCGGCCACATTTTCTATCATATTTCTAGTGACTTTATTTTCTAGACCGTTTTAACTAGTAAGAAAACAAAAGTATAGCTCTATGGTTGTGGTGTTAATCTATGATAACTTTAAATAATTTTAATGATATTAATCCAAGGCGGTCTTTTTTATATTTTTTATATCTTAATGTAAGATCTGAAACCAAGAATAAAAAATGGAAACAATGAACAATATTTGTATTTACATTATTTTATTATAATCATTTTATAGGTCACTACACAAAAATCACAATAATTGTTGTTGTTACATTTGATTATTACGTGATCATAGGGTCGAATTTTAATGGAAGTCCAGGATTTTTATCTATGGAGTTTTCAAATCCACCGAACGTCCATATTAGTTTAAATGACCTTAAATAACAAAAAAATATATATATTACAATGTAATAATTAGGATACAATAAATCTATTGCTTTTTTTCAAAAACCATAAATAGGTAAATTTTTGGAAAAAAATGTGGTATTAATTAGTGGTCTTTATAAAACCTAATATATTTATTTTTTTAAGTTAATTATGCAAAGATCTATAAAGTTAACGTTACCACATTAGAAAACTCATTCTACTGAATATTGTGTTTAATTTTATATGCTCTTGTACTGCTTTATGAGTTTTTGTCAACTCAAATATAATGATCATAAGGATGCATAGAAAATTTAATATAAAATTTCAAATTATCCTTACTCTATACATGCAATATTGTATGTTACAAGTTAAAATGGAAAAAGTATAACCACCGGGATATCCAAACTCGTTCATTTATGAAAATTTCACTTCCTGCACAAAAGTCAAAATTCTTCTGTAACCAAATGGCATCTTCTGAAGTTAAAGTCTTTTTAAAACTCATATATCTTATTCCGCAACTTCATTCAGTAATTTGTACTTATAGTCGAATTAATGCAATCTGATGAAAGTTATAGGTAATCATTAACCATGGAACCATCGTCAATAATTTTTTTTACTATTAAATCTTTTGCGAAAAGTTTTCTTTAATTTTCCACTGTTTATCATACGGTCAATCTAAAATCAGAACATGGTGAAGTTATAAATTATAATGAGACATAATATTTATCAACCAACTTACATATATTATGAGCAACATTTCAATTTCCACACTTCTAAATTTTTTAAAACAATAGCGTGGTTAGTTATGAATTGGACGGTTTACTGTCTTCTGTTCCGATATCTGTAAAATAAAATATTTTTAATATCATGTACATGTATGATTCAATGTAATTCTAGTATTAAAAATTAAATTTAGAAGTATCAACAATTATATTCGATAAATTTTAAGTGAAATAGACGTTATTCGTTTTCCTGTGCTTACATTAACGATTTACCTAACTGATAATAGCGAAAAATGGTTCTCACAATAAAGATTATAATTTTGAAAAATCCAATATTTCATTATGAACAAATAATTATGCTTAAAAAAATCTTATTAATCAAAATATTATAAGTATCTTTGTATATTAAATCGAAATAAATCTAAATTTTTCGCTCGTTCTTAAAATAACCAAAATTAAATAGGTAGGTATACATTGAAAATAAAAAAAGTTTCACTTTAAAAAATGTATGTGAAAATATGATTTAATACCTAAGTTAATTTAATTGATAAGAAAATCAAATAGACCAATCAAATTCGGGGCGAATAACTGCGATGGATATAGAATAGATAAAGGTATGCATATGTTGCCTAGGTGTTTTAATGTTTCTTTTTCTCTTCTACACATGTATATAAATGAAATCGGTATATTTACATAAAATGATCAATTTGTCTTTGGAAAAATTTATACCTGCACAACACGCATAAATTTTAGGGGCGAATAACTGAGAAAGCATGATGTTTTAACCGTTTTAACTTAGAAAAATTTTTCTCGTCGATACTAATATTTATATGTTGGTTTCCATTACAACAGCATAGCCATTACATACAAATATTAGTACTTTTTGACGAGAAAAATTTTTCTAAGTTTAAACGATTAAAACATCATGCTTTCTCAGTTATTCGCCCCTAAATTTTATACGTGTTGTGCAAGTATTAATTTTTCCAAAGACAAATTGATCGTTTTATGAGTTTTTTATTAAAAAAATTCAATCAGTCTTACAAAAAGCATGTAAAAATCTCTGCACCTCTTATATCATAAAAAAGATGTGTGATATATATTAATAAAACCTTAACGCCAAAAGTATATAATCGTAGTACAATATAGTCCAATAGCTAAATTGTAAATATTTTTGAATGTAAATATTTAAAGACTTCTTAAAAAATCCCTACTAAGTAATTATTTTAAAATAACAAATCAGTACCAATTAACGATACGTCCTCCCAGATAATGACTAGTGGTCAAGAAAAGTTGCCTTAAACTTTACCAAATAATTAAGTGCTAAGAATCTATATACAATACATTATATATGGTACCCATTGTATTAATTTTACTCCATAACTATGTTTACTCTTAATTACTTTTTGAAGTAGCTAATTTATAAAACGTAAAAACGGGATTCTACTATACGTATGATAACTATCGAAATTGTTTCCCATAAGAAACCTGTACAATGCCTATATACTTTCAAGGATCAAAAAAATTATATAAAAGTATAAAAATATTATTACCTACCTAGAAAAGACAATGTTAGCAATCGTTTTTGATCACTCGATGTCATTTCTCCATATACCTAGTAAATATTCATTTTCTTCTCCAATGTTGATAACAGGATAAGGGAAATTTCCAATTTGTTCACAAAAAGATACATAACTGGTGTTCACTGGAATATTTTACACAATACGAGTACTTTTACCACTTAGTAATCATAGCTGGTTACAGTCACTTAAAAACATTGATTAAATTAACGAAAGAATTAAACGAATCAGTGCTTCGAAAATGTAAAAATAAAATTAGAAATTATATGATAGCGAATTTTTCGTGACTATTGTTCGTATGACAAGTGTTGTTATGGTTTCTATAATATATATAAATAAAATAGTTCGATTTTCCAAAATAAAGGCGTTTTATTTTTGAATAATTTAAATTAGATTGTGATACACAATAAATCTGAAATACATCACGATTCAATTTTTCAAAAAAAACATTATGACCAACTAACATTTGGGGGAATATAAAAACTCTGTTCAAAATCGTCCTTCTCTTTTTGTATGTGAAAAATCATATAGCTTTGTCTCTATTATTGGCCCCGGCCTTTAGAGACGATCTCCTATGGAGTGCATACTGCCTGGGTGAAACACGGCCAAACACGGCCAAACACGGCTTTTTCGAGTGTCGCGCAGTGTTCAGCCGTGTTCGACATTCTAATAAATGGAACGCTGTGTATCAAACACTGCGTTACACAGAGGTCGTTTTTGTGTAAATGGAAAGCAACCTATATCTATGCCAAATTTCATCCAGATCCGTTCAGTACTTTTTGAGTGAAAGAGCAACAAACATCCATTCTTACAAAATTTCACGTTTACTATATTAATAAGATTTGTTGAGTTAATAGAGAAACTACAAATTCATCTTACTGCAAATACCATGATAATTTTGAAAAACTGCTTTAAATACGTTAATCATATACAAACTCTTTAGGTGTAAAGATAAACTCCATTGAAAATATAAGGTAAACAACTTTGCTCCCGCCGTTTTCTATACACGGCGTTAGCGACAAGTTGGTGTCGAACAAAAACATTAAAGCCCGCTTGCAAAATTCTTTAGTAACTTGTGAACATAACTTGATAGCGCCAATAATTGATTTGTGTTTACATCATATACTTATTGCCGATTAAAATCATTTGCGAGAGGTGTTAATAAAACGATATAACTAATATCGTACTATGCTTAGATATAGACGTAAAAATGTAATTACAACATCATTTTAATGTTTTGAATGATTAAGAATGTGAAGTTATTTACTTTTTACTCTGTAGTTAAAGTATTTATTTAAAATAATAATACAATATAAACTTCAACAAATATAAAATAATTAAGAAGATTTTTCTTTAAAAAAAAATCCTTGTTGAACAGTTTTTACAATAATTACATAGTCAAGTAAAAATCACGTACCTTATTTACCTTAAATTTGAATCTTTTGTCTGTGTTATTTGAATAAACTCAATGAAACGTAAAAGCCACGGCTAGAGAACAACTCCAAGAACGGGTTTAACTATCTCTAACTCAAAAGCTCTACGCGAACCGTACGTTTTTAAGGAACAGTGCGCGCGGAAATTGTCTGAGAAAAATCTGTAACTTGGAAAATAAATCAGACCAAAGAGTGTGGAAAATAATAAGTGGTACGGTATTCATTCTAGCCGAAGGAACGACTAGGGAAGACAGGCGTGGATTTTTCCACGAGCGCAATTCTCGTCTTCAATCCATGCGATTATGTTTTATCGAAAGAAAAGGAGGCAGCGCATTGTATGAACCCAGTGCAGCAATATTTCAAAACTCAACCTGGCGATGCGAGAAATTCAATATTTTAATTTTAATAAATAGGTACATATAACAAGTTTTGCCATTATAAATGTTTTCGTAATTAGTGTTGCAATAAACCGCAGAAAATAAAATCATTTTACAAGGATAAGGGTACATTGAGTTACATACATGTAGGTATATGTTTATATTTTATGTAACTTCCCGTTCCTATAGTTTTTTTTACAATTGAATCCGTAAGTAATAGATCCAATAATAAATCATTCCCAAGACGCGAAGAAAAGGCGCAAATCTTAATGTAACGACATACATTACGCATTCCATTTTTGATAAATGGATGGATAAGCATTTGATTGTAATTTCGGATAAGCGCACGTTTGACTTTGAACAACCGGGATGACAAATTATTCACGTTGCGTTTTCCACTTTCATTTCATTACACCAAACACACACTTACAATCTTTCCACTTTAAATAAGAAATAAATCATTGATAAAAGGTGAAACAGAAAATGATTTATGTGGTAATTTTTTATCAGCCAACGTTGAATTTCTGTTTTGATATTCTTAACAACTAATCGCTACCATTTCAGAAATTAATTGATAAGAATGGCTGCCAAAAATCAACGATCATGTAGCTTTAAATGTACAGTGTGTACAGACTTGTACTTCATGTTCCATACGAGTTTCTTCTTTGACTCGAACCAACTTCTTTGGTGAGTTTTCCTACTGGCTAGACAAAGTTATCGCTATCATCAAAGCCGCTATTTTCTCTTTACTTCCCTCAAACCTCAACTAGCACATAACCTCTTTTAACGTTCACTCGATTATAGTCTTACGAAACTTCCAAGTACATATGACGATAACGATAATATTGTAAAGTACTTGGAGAGATGAAACAGGCAAAGTGGTAGACATCAATTTGCTTTACTTTTTGAATTGAGTCTTAAGCTTTCCATTGAAAATGTCGAACAAATTCTTATGTCGCCATTGAAAAATATAAGAAATGCGTAAATAGGTACACGTTTACAACATCTTACATCTATTTAAGAAAAGCACTCAATCAGTTCCATTGTACATATACACAAGAAAAAATTCTGTTTATTTGGTTTCATATACGTACGAACATTGATTTGATTTGTACAAAATGTTTATAATACACCGATACTTATCTTTAACTTTCCAGGAAATTTTTAAGTAATTTCTTTATAACTTGAGTGATAAAAACGTTTTTTTGATTGTGACCTCGTATTGTAATGAAATTAAAACAAACTAACAAATTTGAAGGGGCAATTTTTCTTGTTAATTAACGTCTTTGAACCAATTAATTTCTTGACTTATATTTATTTGATTTATTTTAAAATTGAAACGAATTAGAAATAAAACATTTATTTTAAATTAAAATCCCAATTAATTTGTTTTATTTTGCAAAATATAATCGATATTACCAATTCGTAAGTAATACAACGTTCATCGGGTTATGCCTTAATGTAACATTTAATTTATAATTACGTTTTACAGAATTTAACAATTTTGATTGAAAATTAAAAGAAGCCATTATATCGTTTTCAAATAAAAACAACCTTTTTCGTAATGGCGGCGATTCATTTATCTAAAACTATTTAGGTAAAACCTGAATGATTATTTGCAACATGAATAGGTATATATATAGAATTTAAATGCAAACTAGAATAAGCTTTTGTTAAATTTTGTATACGTCAAACACTTTTATGGCAAAATTGTAAATGTTCGATGCCTTTCTGTAATGTTTGATAATCGAAATAGAATTTCCCATGAAGCCATAACTATTTCATTTGATTTGATACATTTGTAGCAATCGGTTAAATTAAAGGGTTTGACAAGGTATTGGAGAATTTTTATGTTTATAAAAATAATAGAGTAAAAAAATATTTTAAAAAAATTAAAGATATCGACACTTTTGTTTTGATTACAGTCATTTTTTAACATTTAAAACCATTAATAACTTTAAAAGTGTGTTTTTATTTTGACTTTGAACTATATCCGGTCGTATATATTGATATACGTCATACGACATAATGATTTTTGAGATATACTTTAAAGTTTTGATGTTGCCTTCGTCAGTGCTGAGGCATTCTTTTATTCTTTTGGGTTGTTTGATTGTGGTCCTCCTCGTTGTATTCCGGACGTTGGAGAAGCAAGCGCTAGCCAATATGTCGTCGTGTTCCCTTTGCCGTCTTTTGTGTAGGCTCAGTTGTGTATATTTTGTGTGCCCGGTTCGAAGTCTAGTGATTGCTGTTTGGTTTTTCCTACCTGTGACTGTTGGAAACATTTCCTGGATAGAGAATCTACAATCATAGAGCTGTGTTTATTGGGCATTCCATGTTGTGTCCCAGAGATGGATTGTCGGTTGGTCACTTTTTTAGGTCTTTTAGAGTTATTTTGAGTTCGGGATGTAATATTTTTTTGCATTAAACGAATTTCTTTATAAAATATGTATGCTATCATAATAATACTTACATATTCAAGCAGTTGGATGCATAGAAGTATTTCCTAATAACTGAATTTGGTGTTTTCAATACAAACATTTTCCACAGGTATGAGAGGCAAAGAGGGTATAGCCCCGGATGGCACAAAAGTGAAAGTGGCAACATGCAGTTAAATTTACAAATCCTAGCTGTAAAAATAGGCGATAATAATTAATTAGTTAAAAATAAGAAAAATCCCTAAAAGGCTTTAAAGCAGGCGCTAAAGTTGTTTAAAAATTTTATATATCTTTTAAGCCTCCAGGACAATTTAAGCTGAAGCACATTTTTGATCACGGAAGTACAGATGTCGGCTAATTGCATGAAAATTTTATATTGGTAGCATAGAATAAGTCGGTAGTTCCTGAAATTTAAGAAAGGTTTTAACAGCTACACAGCTGTAGTAATCGGTACATTTTAGAATTTGATAAAAATATGTATGTTGAAGATTTGATGTTATAAAACACAAAAATATTTTTAAAGAGTTTTAATTTGGGTATTTATTTGAAACAGCAGCAGAGTATTTTAGGTTATTTACAATTTATATTGATTGCAAAAATAAGGGATGGTAAATTCACCATTCGCCTCGAGTGGCATAAATCCGCGCTAAGCTTTTGATTTTCTTCTATAAATTATTGATTAAATAATCAATGAAATTAAAAACTTAGAAAATCGTTTAAATCAAATTGTATTTTGATCCTATTCACGGTTTCACATAAATAACATTAAAAAGCTGTTCATAGTTATTATATTCATGTATTACATTTAACAATTATAATGTTTTTAATAATAACAATTTTTATTGCTAAAAAAAGGTTTAGATAAGTGCAATTTCTAGAATGCTCATCATTGTTCGATAAAATAATCCCACACTATTGACTGTCAAACAATGAATGGGTTTAAATGTCAGCCATTGCAGTTTCGATCGAACAATCTGGAATATTCTATTCGTTCCTATGGAAGTTCGTTACACTATTATCTCTAACCATAGCCCTAGAATTCATTAGATTAATACTGAGCAACCCAGCTTAAAGCTAGTACCTCACAAAGTTATTTAAACTGTTCCATCATAGCCACATTATGGTTTATTATTATCTTGGTTTTTACAACACTGATATTATTTCAACGTGTATAAATAAAATATTGCTAGTAAATTGAATTTCATTTCTATTTTATCAAAATATACTTAATAATGAACTTAGTGTAAAGAACTTTGTCGCTCAACTAGCATGTATCAAAACTGATTAATTTATAACAATTTGAATCAAATTATCCTTAATTCATTAATTTAATACTCTTTTAGCAATGCGAACAAAAAGAGGTTAAACAGCTCTAATTTACATTAATAAATGTTCTATTTCTCATCTGTTCTTTGACTATACATTCGTAAATGTAAATCATTTACCACTCAACAAAAGCACAAAAGCTCATTGGTGAATGAAAACGCTTACACTCGCACGAGATGTGTGGACGATCCAATATTATGCAATTAATTCTCGTCATAAACACCGTTTCCATTTTCTTCGCATATTCATCATTCTAAATGTTGAATTTGTACCATCATGAAACCATAATATAAGGATGACTGAATCTATTTAGAAACTATCAATACTCGACTTGTTTTAGCAATAAACGACATTGTTAATTATTGACGGAAGTCACAATAGGTATGTAGCAATTAGTGATTGTTGGTTTGCAGAATATCAATTTGTTATCTTCAATTACAAGTTCCATTTAAAACTGCCTTTACTGATCAATGTAAAATGTCTTTTTTCCCTTATTCCATTAAATTGAATCGTCATCGTGGCTAATGAATCCATTCGGCGTTCATGCCTGTCGTACACACTTTTTAATAGTTTGATCCTGTTCTTTTGCTCTTTCTTTTTATACTTCAATCGCCTTTATGTAAAAGAAATAATGTAACAATTCTCAAATGTCATTAAAAATCTAATTACTTTTCCCTTCGAAATCAGGGAACTGAGACAATAATGTCATTATTTCAGATTTATAACGTCGTTAGCAAAAGCAAAAATTATTACGTCATCGTGCTCATTATAAGATAAACACTTTTTAAACTTTATTTAATCAATTTTTTTTAATACAAAATAATATTTACAAGTAATGTGAACATTTAATTTAAAATTAATACAAAACGTAGGTAATTACTAATTAGATATCTGCATGGAGCATGGAAAGCGACAATGCAGTCACTAATATTTAATCGAATTAATTATATCATCATTATTATTTTATACTACTTACTAAGTATCTAAATCTCAGCTTATATGAAATCTATGGATGAAATGAGTTTTATTCATATTTGATGTATAATACGATGGTGCTTTCAAGTGTCCTCATCAAGTTTGAAATATTCTCGAAATTCATTTCTAGAGTCAACAAGCCTAAAGGCCACTGCTTACGGGGAAGGAATAAAATAATATACCTAGAACAGCATGGAGATGAATAGGTTGCCCTCTAGACAAATACTTCACGGAGGATTACTGACGGAAACTAAGCAAATAGATCAGTAGTTCAAAGCAAATAATTTCACAATAACAGAATATATAGCATATTCAAGAATTGAGAGAAATTGCATAGCGCTAGAAAAATAGGGGAGGAATCAGAAAATGATCTTTAAGGTATATGGAGAAATATTTTATTTGTGCTTGTAACTTGATGGTAAAATTTGTTTCAGTTTAATTTTCTCCGATGTTCCGATGTTGTGAGTATGGGCGTTGAATAATGCTGTCAATGAATGCAGATTGAACATATCCCTACTGTAAAGCCTATATTAGTTAGGGGACTAATAAAACTGGTCTATAGCTATCCACAACAGGGGGATAATAGTTCTCGGACGGGTCCATTGATGTGGTGCCAACTCCAGACCTGATCTGACACTTTAAACACAATGGAACCATGATGTGATTGAGCGATCACTATTTCACGTATAGGAGAGTACTGATGATCAATACTTGCTGCCTGTAGACGTGGAGACAAACGAGCAAATGGATGGACCAATAGATGGACAGTGTATACCTATGTACACATAAACGTAAGTTACGTATACATAACACGACGATAGCCTGTTGATTGTGCTCTTTCCTCACATAAATTTGTACAATACGGCCTTTATACTAATTGATTTTAATTAAATTTGTACTGAAATCAACCCCTCTGTTACCACACCGTCTATCGACTCACACCCTCCATATATGCATTTGCTTTGAAGTACACTAACATGACATAGGTACTTGTGCATAACGTCACCAAACTATCATAAATAAATTATTAAAGACTTAAAAAAAATTAATTTTCAAATTCTAAAAATTTAAGTTTATTGAAAATAATTATGTATGAACATTCAAGCCACAAATAAGTACAAAAATTTGAATCATCTATTAAATTATATTTGCAAAATAATTTCAATCCGTATTTTAAAACGTTTTCATTATTTTTCATTTCGCCTAAAATTAAAAACACATATAATTCAACAATATTAAATTTCTGTCGTCCAAATAACCGAATATTTGCTTTGAATTTGATGTTCATATCATACACGTATAATATGTTTTTGTATTTTATAAAGCACCTCAATCGGTTTTAAATTATACCATGTAATGCAACAATATTAATTTCTAATTACATATATATTGAGGAAGAAATTTTGAATAATAAAGATATTTTTTATAGATACTTTACAGGCTATATATCTCTTTCAAAATATAAAATCACTTTAAAATCCTTTTAAAGTTAAAAATTATTTTAAAAGTTCTAGGAAATAAAAGATTGATTTTGTATTGTTAAATTTATATTCAAATTATATTTTTATTATATTTGGTATAACAATTTTCAAGATACCTCATGATGTCGGAATAACACCGACGAAACGTACTGTAAAAAGAAAATAAATTGTTAAAATAAAAAAAAACTGGTCTTTTCATCTTCTGAGCGTGTGTTTGTAATTAAACTCCTCTTAAACGGCTGGAACGATTTTGATGAAATTTTTTGTGTGTGTTTAAGTGGATTTGAGAATAGTTTAGATTTACAATTAGATGATATTATTTTACCAATAATGGTTTTTACTAACAATTATCAAGATGTTATATTGAATTTTTACTATACGTTTAGAAAAAATAAAGTTATTGTCCAAAGAATAACAAAATTACTTTTAAACTCATACTACCTTTGGTATTAAGGAAATTACTTTGAAAAATTATAAACGCCAACCAAACAGATAAGTACTGAAAATTAAAAATATTCATTTATTTTAGAATTTAACTTGTAGCTTTGCATTTTGTACATACTCGTATGTACGTATACAGTAACACCCGCTTATATAAGTTATATAATGACATCGACGGGAAGTAACAAATACGTCTTACTGAACGAACGTCACAGAAAACATTTTTGAAAGTAAAATAAAAAACTTCCCTGTTTTATTCGGTGTTTACTATAATAGTGACAAATCTACAAATGGGATGCATCTATTAAAAAAAAGAGAAAAATAAACATGAACTGGCAAAAAAACATTCAATTCCTTGAATCGCAGAAAAATTAAAAAAATTAAAGTGAAGGATATCAAAACGTGAAGGAAATATAAGGCCGCTAATGGTTATTCTTTTTTTGTTTGGTGTTTTAAGTCGCTTTAACATCTAAGAATTTCTGTTGGTCATTTACATCTTAGGTCTAGGATCTTAAGTCTAGGATTCAACGGGGATCGAACCCAGAACCACTTGACGCATAAAGCGGAGAGAGCAATTGCTCTAACCACAGCGCCAATAGATGGTGAGTTATTTTTTTTATTTCCATGATTTTGAGCCATCGAATAAGAAAAGTTTGAATGTCAATGCTCTAGTCTGTATATTATTTTCTCTTCAATAGTAAATGCTTTACGATGTTGCGATATAATTTTGTGCATAAATCACTTATAAAAATTAATGCATAGCGTTAAACTAACAACTTCTAACTGAGATTCAAAACAAAAACTAACCAAGCACCAAACATCATCGGGCGGAAAGGTGGGTTAGATCTTAAAAATAAACTAAATTATTTTAGAACCATATTGGTTACCATAAGCGAACATAACTTCTTAAAAACAAGTCGTAATAAGCGAAATGTCACTATAAGCGAAGTTATTATATTCGTTCCTTATAATTAAGAATTTAGTTTGAAAACTACGCACTACACACTATAATGGCGTAATTTTTTTAATAAATTCTATTGTAGATTCTATTGTAGTTATTATTTAATACCTACTAAAAATTGTTATTGAATGCAATACCGGTTGACGAAACTATTATTATAAATTTTACCGGTTCATGGGTCAAAAAAGGTTGAGAAACGCTGCACTATACAAATATGTGCGATGTTTATAATTGAATTCTATTATAATAGGAAATATCTTTGAATAGCTAACAAACATCGTAATATTTCTTAAAGTACTTTTTCAAGCTCAAGTTCTTGAACCAGTTAATCGATAATCGAAAAAGTTTGGTTCGGTTAACAGTAAAATTCTCTTTCGTATTATCATACAACAACCGAACTTTCCAATTTCTAATATCGGCGATAATACATGTCCATTCGTACGTATATAAACTCAAGGGAGAAAATAGCGAGAACATTCAGTGTACTATTATCATTGATGCATAGCAGAGAAAAGCGTCTAATACTATGCTTCGATAAGACTCAAGGGTCCCATAATATGTATGCCGTCACGGTTCCTTTCGTCTCCACATCTTTGATTTGCATTCTCTTTGCCGCTTCAACCACTCACACTTCCTTTTCAATGAGCAACACGTAATTTTTTACTCTTAATTTTGAATTCTGAAAAAAACATATTTTTAATTGATATGATAAAATAATAAATTTCATTTTAAAACTAAATTTATTCACTCGTTAGAGGTGAAAATGATAAAATAAAAAATTAGTTTTTTAAGGTATCCAATTCGAATTTACAATGTAAGTTCGTCTCCTTTACACATTAGAGTAGACATAGCATCAGAAATGTAATCTGTATAGTCCAGAGTACATAGTCTCAGTTGATGATGAGATGTGTGGGTAGAAACGACAGTGTACCTGAGGGAGGTCTGGACGACATTATAATTAAGAGTAAGTGAGGTGTGAAACAGCACCAGGAGCTACTAGCTCTCTCCAGTTTCAGGTTTAATTCTCGGCAAACTCCTCTGACACTTTGGTTGTTACACACACAGAACCTAACTAAAACTTTATCTAATGTTCCATTCGCGTTGAATGTCTCTCTAGCATTTAATTACTCGTATTTATTTTCGAAATGTTACAGTCTAGAGAAAGAAAAAATTATGTTTATTAGTGTGATAAAATTAAATTTTTTATACCTATGTACAATGTACTCGTATATATCTACCCTACGCCAATCTCAACTTATGCCCATACTTACATACAAATACAGAACGTAAATTATAATGTTCTGCTTGAAAATAGGAAAGACAACAATTTTACTTTGATAGTAATCTATGGGAATGCACATATCCCAAGGGAAGACACAACAAACCTAACCTTTCTCGGCAACAGCATGTTTCAGGTTTCAGAATAAATCGGACGTCGTTATTCACAGAAACGCCATCGATTTTAGGGATATATCGAAATAGTCGTCGACGTAGCCGCAATGCAGAACTCACATGAGACATAATATTTCTCCAGTTCACTTTTACGACAGAAATTCATGACCTTAACGTACGTTATCGGCCAAATGAAATGAATTGCTTCTGTCCGAAAATATTTGAATGTTTATAACCCAATCATTCAAATTACATAAGCCCATATACAATTTGCTGCCTTCAACGTCTACCGACTCACTCAATCTTTGCTTTACCACCAAAAATCAGCGCTTAAGAACATACCACAACATATTTACTTTTCTTTTTGCTAGCAACAAAACTTATTTATGAAATAAATAAGTTTTTCTTTGAAAAAAGTTGTGGCTTTCTCGTCAATGAAATTATTACTTAAATAAATGGCTTTATTTTGATTATATTTTGTAACTTACAAAGTTACGAACAACGCACGTAATAAATAATTTGTAGTTTGTTGAAAGAAATGAAAGACATAAGTAAAAGAAAATAACTAAAACAAATATACGACAACAATTTTTTATGGTTTAGTTTCTTACGTCAAACTCTACAAAAAAATCATAACTTTATGAACTTGGCAAACATCATTTTGAAATATCAAAAAAGTAAATGATTTATTTTTCATTTGATTTTTAGTTGTACATTTTTCTTTAGGTACCATTTTTTATAAATATTACAAATATAAATTTATTAATATGTTTATTTATCATAACAAGATGTATTATTTTTTTAAATTTCTTTTTGTATACAATCAATTTGCACACAAGATCTTGAAATGATTGAGAAGAAAAAAGAATCCAGTTCTGAGACGAAAAGGTTCTTTTTTCACTTGATGCATCTTTGGCTACAGTAGGTTTGTTCTAATCGACAAGTCTTAGTTGTGCACGAGCATTGACGAGAGCTTGTGAAAGAACTGTCTGCAATTACTTTGTGCGTAAGTCTACCATCAGGTCGGCCGTTGGATCGACTTAAACGATACCGCATCAAAAATATAATCGGTTACCACGTGTTTAGATCTGACCGTCATAAAATGCTAAGTTCGCTTGAGTTTGAAACTCGCTCGCTCAAGGCACGTGCATATAAGAACCACCAGGTAGAGGTGGAACGGCTTTTAGACGTTCGTATACGGAAATGGTCGACTTGTATGTCGCTTGCAACAAACCTAGTAAAATCTCGTTTATCCGATTCACTCTCTGCTATCCGTCACTATACTATTTAACACTGTTGAGATGAGCCAATTCACGAATCGCGGCAAATTTCATAATTCATAAATTTGCTGCCGATGTAAACTGGTTTCATTAAATACGCACCATCAGCGTTTTCGATCAATCGATAATTATGCTGAATCGGACTTTGCGGTAATTAATGTGGAAAGACTTATGTCCCCCTTCCACATTATATGTAGCCTGATTAATTAATATAAAAGGTCTCAAAATATACTCGTCAGTATCCATAATCTGATCCATAATCGGAGGATCCATGATCGATAATCGGTGGATTGATAGATCGATAGATATGTAATTCAAATTGTACTTGTGTGGAACGTTTCGATCCATAAACTATTATAATATCTACAAAATGTCATCTGTAAAACCTGGACCATTTCACTGTGTTATAGTCAATCGTCTACTGCAGTAGGCTCCAACATACACTCTGTAGATCAACGCCAACCATCAAAGATTTTGAATCGATCGTCCAAAAATTCTAGACTTCTGCATAATATAACTTAATCAGTGAGCACAAAATGTCAACAAATCGGTAACAGTTATATAATGAAAAAATGCTATGTAATTCTTATAACTCTGTTGAATTGTTGTTCATAGTTGAAAGTTTGGTGCTCACTGGAAAGTTTTTATGTGATATATAAATTTCATTGAATTTTTAAAGTAAAACTTCTTAAGCCGATAAGTAGACGAGAATTGAGAGTGAAATATCAAGAACGCTTAATTTCGTTACACGAGAGAGAAGAAAGATAAAACATAGGAAAAAGAAGAAAACTTTATATTCCGACGCTCAGAAGTGGAACAAAAGAGTGATGTGTACACAATGATAGAATAATATGACAGTGTAAATATATAATAAACAGTATATTTGTAATGCAAATTTTGTATTGTTTTTCTTTCTCTCTTTATCTATTAAATTATGTCTATCGTGTTCTTTATTTCTTAAAAAGTATTACGAGTGAAGTGCTATGATTGGTCTTAAATCTGTATTGAGTTTCACGTTTCTTTTATTCTTTGAAAATCAAGCGATTTTTTAATAAAAACCAATCAATCCCTCTAAGACGGTGGTTCTGCCTTTCACTCGGAGGAGGAAGCTGGAAGGCTTAATGCCTCCAGCTCTCTTTGGAGAGCGGCTACAATTCTCAAAGGAAGTTAGATACCTGGGCTTGACACTAGATAGTGGATTAACCTGGAGCTCACAACTTAAAAATATAGTGGCCAAGTGCAAAAGAAACTTGATGATGACAAGGAGGGTACTTGGTCAAAGAGGGGGCTTAAGGCCGAGAATCATGAGATGGCTATACACTTCGGTGGTGAGGCCGTCCGTGACATATGGATGTGTGGTGTGGTGGCCCAGGTGTGAGCAGAGCGGGGCTAGGGATGACCTGACCAAGGTCCAGCGGCTGGCCTGTCTTTGCATCACGGGGGCAATGAAAAGCACACCCACGGCGGCCATGGAGACTCTTTTGGATCTCCCTCCACTTCACTTGTGGGTGGGGTTGGAGGCCAGGCTGAGCTCACACAGGCTGCAACTGAATAATGCTTGGCGGTCAACTCCGCGTGGGCATGCAAGGATAGTGGACGTTATCGCCAGCCCTCTCAAGGGGATGGTAAGTCACGGTCAAGGTCAAGTGCCCCTATATGGTAACCTTAAAGCCATATATGGGGGGAAACAGGGAACCAAATGAACTAATGTGTTTCACAGATGGATCGGTTATGGACGGAGGATCTGGCGCGGGGGTAGTGGGCGGAGAACCATGGGGGCGCATTTCAGTGCCGCTTGGGGACTCGGCCACTATTTTTCAAGCGGAGGTCACGGCCATTGCCATATGTGCTAGAGAGAACTTTGATATGGGCTATCGGAATAGGAACATACGTATTCTCTCTGACAGTCAGGCAGCGCTAAGAGCGATTGCCAATACGGTGATTAGCTCAAAGCTGGTGCTGGAGTGTCGGCAACTCCTGGAGGACCTGGCAAAGCACAACCGAGTTAAACTTGGTTGGGTGCCGGGGCATAAGGGAGTCGAAGGAAATGAAGAAGCTAATGCTTGCGCAAGGGCTGGTTCGATGACCCCACTCATGGGCCCGGAGCCTGGAGTGGGGATCACCAAATCTGCTGTCAAAAGGGCGATGAAAAGTCGACTGAGACGACAGCAAAACAAATACTGGCAAAAAATTCCTGGCCAGAGGCACAGCAAGAGAATGATGGGGAGAATCATCCCCTCGCTCACAGCTGAGGTATTACGGCTGGGAAGGAATCAACTCAGGACAATAACAGGACTAATAACTGGACACTGTGGACTGAGAAAGCATCCGCACACTATTGGGGTGTCTATACGATACCTTAATTACATATTGTGTGGGGATGGGGAGGAAAACGCGACCCATGTCATTTTTGACTGCAAAGCCCTCACAAAGTGGCGACACCTGTATGGGATAGATGACGCCCAAACAGGCTCAAATCGTGCGAGCTTAGTACAGGGACTGCTTCTGTTAGGCAGAATGCTGAACCTGGAATAAGCAAGGATCCTTGCATAGCAGGGATGAATGAGCAGAACAGGAGTACAATAAGCCTTAGGCTGCAGTGCGGGGGGGACGTGCTCTAACTTGGTTTTCTGCTAATGGCAAAAAAAAAACAAAAAAAAAATAAAAACCACATTTCATTTTTTTAAATTCAAATATCACACTTTAAATCACAATGAAAATAAAATTAACAATGAATTCAACAGAATGTCGTCAGGTGGTCATATAGCAGAATGCTTTAGAATTTTCTCGAAATTTCCTTTTATTGATAATAGAACTTTCTGTATTATTCGATTCAAATCGATTGTCGATCATTCCAAAATGTTCAACCGTTTTGTTTTTGTTTTAAGTCGCTTTAACATCTAAGGTCATCTCACGACTGTCTTACACACAGAAAATGTCTGTAGGTCTTAAATCTTAGATTATAAGCCTTAAATTTAGAGATTTGACGTGAATCGAACCCAGTACCACTGACGCATGTAGCAGAGATAGCAAACTGCTCTAACCGCTGCGCCACTAAGTGGACCAACCGTTTTTCAATGAGTGATTGTTCAACATTCCATTTCTTCTTAATGTGTGGCTTATTATTTCCATCCTTGTACGTCACAATATGTTCTTCGACAAATATCAATTTATTTGCAGTTTTATTAAAATTTTTATGTGAAAAAAGGACTCGTAGATCAAAAGGTTTGAGAAAAAGTAAGCTAAGGACAACTAGTCTACTAAATGATCAATTATATACGACATCGCGTCTGTCCGATAATTTGTCTCCTTACCGTTCACATTAGATATAGAACTATATAACTATATTACTTTATATAACATATTATATAGGTATTATACGTACATATTAAATCGGTTAAACCTAAATTTAGCCAACTAAACCCTAATCGAACTTTTACCACAATTCACTATTCATATATATTATTTAAGAGGAAATTTCATTTTTATCCTTTTCTTATATATGACCAGAAATAATGAACAATATTTTGAAATAGGTATGTATAAAATTTAATTTATCTCTGCGATTGGATAGTGAATTATTCAAATAAAGCTATTGTAATTTTACATGTTTTTAGATTGTTAAAATTATTATTATTTTTTTTTTTTGTTAATGTTATTTTCACTAGATCAACAAAATTTATTTGTTATGCATAGTGTTGTTCATTGGGCACTTTAGAGTAACTTAGATATTTTTTTTTTATTGTGTTCACTTTTGATTTTTTTTTCTCCTTTATTTGATACACTTTATAAAATTATTTTTACAGTAGCTATACGTACAGCTATACTATACCTATACTATTCAAAACACTTTTGATCTCTATTACAATAATTTCCTAAACCAAATCGAAGTTCTATTGTTGGTTCGTGTTCGATGATCCAAATCAATAATTCTCAATGAATAATACAAAATAGTGTTATCTTCGTAACATTTATCAATATATAATGAATAACGACTCTAATATACACGTAGATTTGTATTTAATATTCCTAGTAAATACATTGTAAATATGTATATGTCAATAATGGTATAAATTTTAAACAATCGTGTTAATGCTCTTATAAGCTTCATTTGAGCACGTTATCATAGGTGTCATTAATGAGTATAGAAGTTAGATATAGACACTGATTAACAAATCAAACAATATTTTCTGTATAACGCGTACAACATAAAAATTGTAAACAGTTATTTCAGATAATATAAAAATTCTTGTTTTAAATTAGTTTACCATAACAAATAAATTTTTAATGTGTGTAATAAAATTCCAATAAAAGTATTTATTATATTAAAATGGTCATGTGATAGATTTTAAGTAATAGGTAACATTAAAAAGTGTATAATATGTAAGAATTTATCTTCTTTACTTCATGTAAACTAAAAACTTAGATGCGGTGAATTCCGTATTTTGAACCTAGTTGAAGTCAAGGAATGCTCACAAGTTTAAGCGTATCGGTGTCATCAAAGTATCCTTCTTATGATAAGTTCTAATAGCTAACACTTTACAGTAAACCTAACGTAATGTCACAAGAGAAGTTCATCATTCAATGATTCTAAACTATGTGAATATAAAATAGCTGATTCAAACTTGTTATAGTCTGCGTTGTAAAAAAATAACATTAGATTATATATCTATATTATATACATTATAAAGTATTAGATAGAAAAAAAAATTATTTATAATTTTTATCCATCATATGAAATCCTCCTCAAACTTCAAAATATTACTAATTATTATATTAGAACGACACAACTCCAACAGAGAATTGTAAAAAGTGAATGAAAATTCAATATTTGAAAGCGTGAATAAAAATATTAGAATAATTAAACCAAAAAATGTAAAACGAGTATTTTATAACGGCATCTATCATATTATATCCAATTCATTTTGAAATATGAAAAACTTTTTTATATGGAACAACAAAAGCTTTTTTTTTAATTTCATCACATTAACTTTTTTGCATTTTTCAAATGCTTATTTCATATGAAATGTTTTATTGTATCTTGTACAATTGGATGAAATGATAAAACCATGAAAAATACACAATTAAAACTAAATTAGGGGCATATCTATATACGTAGGTAGAATTCGGCGAAAAATGTAACGAGAAATAAACATATCGATATTTATTTATATTTCTTGCTGTGAAAAATTCCAACAATGTTTCATCAGTAATTTGAAATGTCAGCAAAATTTAGAAAATTGCAATCAATTTAGAAATGGGAGTCAGAATTTTCCAATATTTTCATCTCGAATGTCTTCATGGCCGCGTACATCGTTGCCAATCTAATTACATTGCACAAGCCCTCAAACCATAATTTCCAAGCTCTCCATGCTTCATTCAATTTATGATCGAGAATATTGAACTCGATATGCAACATCTTAGATGATACCTCCTATATATAAAATCAATCAACGCAGTCTTACCGACTCTTCAAACATAACTCGCTGGAATATGATTGCTTCGTGTCACTTGAAATATTTTTCAGTTTGCAAGTGTTTTAAGAAGAAAAGCCAATTTTGTTCATTCATTTGAATAATAATAGATGTTGAAATCTCTTTTCCAACTTTAGATAAAGTAAACTTTTCACGTGTATATTTTACTTGTTTAGTTAGAAAGGATGTCCTTTTTTTTATAAATGCTGATGATTGTGTGATGTTGTTGTGATTTTATTTGTTTGTGTGGTGGGTTACATTTACATTTTATAACAAGCACACGAGTAAACTTTCTCTGAGCTTTTCCGTTTTATTTTCTTTTATATAATTTTGTCCTCATTTCGCGTTCTCGTTAAGACAAACAAAGAACAATTCGAGGTGAAATTGTCAAAAGAAAATTATTGTTGTCATTGATAATCATTTGATGATTTGTATCCACTAATGGACCGACCGTGAGTGAGATTCAACCAAAAAGCGATTAAAATGTTATGCGATGTGCATATATTTGATTCGGTAGGACTATTAAAACGTCCCCTAGATTTTGCACAACTAGACTAAACGGGATTTTATTCGAAATTTAATGATGAAAATGGGGCTCTCAGGCTGAAAAGTTGTTTGATCTGCACAAATGGGAGTGGAGACTAAATGAATTTTAGATGCACACATTTATTTCATTTACACACTAGGGTATATTTCATTTTGAAATAGTCGTTACAAATTATCTATAATGGAATTCGCATTAATAGAGTCACTTCACGTATGCTCTTCCTGTAATGGATATTAATGAATAATTAAGGAAGAGATTTTATAAAACCAACATTATTTAAAATAAATTATCTAATTTTATCCCACTCAACACACACACGAAAATAAACATGATAAAGCAATAGTTGTCACAAATTACTGAATAACATAACGCTTTTAGACACTTTTCTTTATCATATCACGCAGTTTCCTCAATGCTATTAAAGGAACAGATTTGAAGAAATAAAAGTTGAAGTAAAACTGACACATAAACATCTCTTATTATGTATTATAAAACGCCAGGAGCAATTATAACATATTACATATTTGCAAACTTGTATTGTCAGCTTTGAACATAGACCCATCTATGAGGAAAGTAGGTATTTAACAGGTGTCCATTTTAAACACAATTTTCATTATTTAGCTTTTATCAGGTACCCGATAAGGTAAACTATTTTCAAAATATGGTTTGTAAAGCTCTAAGTCTTCGATGATAAGTATGTCGGAGTATTCAACGTAATGGAAACAATTTAATTAACGTACAGTAAAATAAATATCTCAGTATAACAAGAGACAGAGCCGTAGGGTTATATAACAGCATCCGTGCGAAAGGATAAAATGATGCTCTCCCTCCTACAATCATCTTTGAAAGATATTTCATAAATAAATAAAATGTATAGTTAAAAAACATTTCAAAGTAAAAACATCATATCATTGTTCACCACTATTTGATTGCACGATGCCTTTATTTTTATCGTTTGGATCCTGGTGCCGGGGTATAGCTCGCACTATCCACGCAACGGCTCTGGTAAGACATATAGTGTAGTTATTAAAGAATTTTTTCTTTTAAATGACAAAAATAACTTGTTTTATTATACATTTTACAATCTATAGTTTTCCTTAAGATATTGAAAGTGGGACTACTCGTGCAACTCTATAAAGTAAAGGTTTTGATCACTCGACACGCATGATGGAGAAATTATTTACAACGTAAATATAGTTTCTATAATCGTCGAAAGTAAAAAGAAGAAACTGATGGAGTAAAAATAATGTTAACAACATCTAATAAATAAAATTACAATTACTTTATAGGATAAGTGGTATTAACTAAACTAAAGATTATAATATAAACTAAAGATAAATAGTATAAACTAAGGATTTTTGGTTTCTTCTAAAAAAATTGGTTGTCTGTAAGGTCAGTTTACGGACGATAGTTTTACGTGATAATGTCATAAAGAAACATTGATGAAACATTGCATACTTTTATAAATTGAATTGAATTATTATCACTGAATTATCATTATTTTGTATAATACAAAGAAAGAGTTAATTGAAAATTACAGTTTTTTCAAAATGAAATCAGACTGAAAATTTTGAAGGAAATCAATAATTAAATCTTATTAAATTGTAGAAAAAAACACAAAACACGTTGTCTCGGATTCAACAATAATATTGTGCCTCTTTATCGCTTGTTCCACGCTCTCGCTTGCACTCGCAGGCTCACGTGGAACGTGACACTTTTTCGTGCATTCTGCCGGTGTTTATCAAATTATAAGAAGTTATCACATCAAAAAAAAAACAATGAATTTCTAGTGGTGTCAAAAATGATACAATATTTTATTTAATGGAAATTATTTTTTTGAAAATTATTACACATGTTTCCAATTAAAAGTTATATGGGATCCATTACAAATATTAAATAAGTTTCTACCAAAAGTTAACTTAAACCCATTTTCAAAAATAACGGGTTGCAAAATATTTTGGCATTAACTAACTATATAGGTACTTATTTTGGTTATATATGTTTATTCATATAAAAAAAATCTATCTAATTGGCAATGAAAACTTCATTAGAACTCCTAAATCAAAAGTAGTTCTATAATATATAAGTGAAGCAAAAGCATTGCTGTTTGTTATCCGAAAAAATTTGGACATTGTTTTACACTACATCGACTCTATTGTATTTTTTTTTTGTTCCTGTTGATTTTTATCATAGAACAGTACGAACATATAATTACAATGAATCGCTTTAAAAATATACTCAAATAATAAAATTTTTCATGAAAAATCAACCAAAAAGTTATAACCAAGATAAATAAAATCTATTTTGGTCGTAAAAATTATCAAAGCATCAATTCTTGTTCCACGTCATCTACTTCATCTATTTGTACATTCTTTAACATTTTTCTTGCTTACTACAATATAAAATATCTACCCCGAAGCTGATCTGAACCAAAGAGATAAAAGATCGTCGTCGTAACTTAAAAGATGGACGTAAATTCATAGGTGTGCCCTGTTTTACACAGAATCTTATCGCTTACGACTCTACAAAATCCAATAAACACTTCATCTCATAACATTTTTATCAAAGAAGAAACGGTATGTATTTGTTTTATTTTTCTCAATAAAAGCAGATTGGAAGACAAAAATATTTGCTTTAGGAAACCCATTATCCACTCGTTATGAATTTTATTTTTACTTTCGTCGTCTTTATGTACCATTGTTTCTTTCGAAAAAGTAAATTAAAAATTAAACTTACTTCATTTCTTTTGGTGAATTTAGTTAATTAAATTAATTCAAATTTATGAGACACCTGCATTTTAATTAGATTTAGCATTTAACTAAAGAATTTTTTTGTTCGTTCAACCCTTTTTTCATTCGAGAAAAAAATAAATGCATTATTCCATTTTTTTAAGTAAAAAAATGCACGTTATTTTTTATTTACTCACACTTTTTTCTTTAAGTGTAATTTATGATACTCTTTGCTAGCGTTTAATTAGTGACCTTTTTTTGTTGTTTATGACAAAGAAAATTAAATTTATTTTTAAAAAATTAAGCGTCTGTTGTGTGCAGTTTTTTTCAAAACGTTTCATTTTAAAATAGTCAGTCACGTTCTACGTGAAGCGAAGAAATTTCTCTTGTGATAAAAAATTAACTTGTTCAAAGAGTTTGATTTTAATTTAAAAATCTCACGTAGGTAGAGTGTTATTTGGCGAATATGTGCGAGAAAGGCATTTGTTCAAATAATAAAATACATAACCTCTGTTGTCTGTTTAAACATTTAATTGCATTAGGAAAGACAAGAGAGCTTCACAAGAGGAGAGAAATCTACGCCAGAATGGGTTACGACGACCAACATTGGCCATAAACAAAACTAAAAGCAGTCCCGGTTAAGGCAAGTAGTCAAGTGAGCGTCGCGCTCTAACGCCGCTACTTAATGTTAGATGAAGAAGAAAGAGGCAAACTTTCTTGGGGCTATAAAGGACATAACGACAACGCTCCCAACTCTTCCTTAATTTTAGAAAGCGATGCTATTTCTACCACACAAAACCACACACACACCAACCAACCAAGCGGGAAAATTATATATGAAAATGTTCTCTCTTACCTGCCATAAGTACACAACATTGTCTACGCACATCTTTCTTATTTTACAAAATAAATCCTCATAAAGTGATTAAAGACTGCAAGACATCACCTTAATTTTCTTTCAACATACTCAGTGGCGGCTAAATAAATAATTCTACTTCAAAAAATATCTTTTAACCACGCTTATATTTAAGGAAGTCACTCGCAATTACTTTGAGTGAATTTTACTCTTTTTTTAAATATGCCAGTTTTTAGAAATGTCAAAATCGTCAGAGTAATTAAAGTGAATAAGTGTTTAGGCAAAGTAAGAGTAATAACCAATAATACACGCTTTTCTCAACAATTTTAACTTTTCTTTTATTTCTTTTTTTTATTTTATTTTATTTTTTTTTTACTTTCTTCTACTAGGTACTACATAGTAAAAGAAGTATTATCAGGTCTAATTATCGATTTGGAGTTTTCACCGGAAATACAAATCCCTTGAGTTCAAAAAAGTATTTTTTAGAAATTGACTTGTGTGCGACATCGACATCGTATCGGAAGCTTTATCCGAAATTTACAAAACTTTAAATTATACCTTCGTACTTCATCTATCCTTCTTTTAAATTATATGAAAGGGTTAAGCGTTCAGACGGATCAACTAAACTCGCCCGACTATTTTCAATGATGTAGACTGTAGTTAAGCAAATTGAAAGAAAACTGATCAACAAAACTCGTTCAACAAAAGTTTGATTCAGTCAATCTTTTGTTGAACGAGTTTAGTTGATCAGTTTTCTTTCAATTTGCTTCCCTTTCAACTTGCTTGTGCTTCACTTCTCGCGTCGCTTACCCTGCTACAGTCTACAAGATTGAAAATAGTCGAGCGAGTTTAGTTGATCCGTCTGAACGCGCCCTTACTCTCAATTTCAGAATTACATTCTTCACGTTATATAGTAAGCATACATGTACTGAATTTTGCTGGACTGAAAAAATTATGCCAATTAAATGTACCTATAGCAGTCTCCTTAACTATACTTGCAAGGGTAAAAATAAATTATTAATTAATACATTTTTGCCTCACTTGGACAATAGATCGTGAGCATTTTCCTTCTATCAACAACATTCTTTTGTAACCTTTATCAATACAATTAGCATCCACGCTTTTTTTCAAATAAGGCCACAATTTTTGTTTGAATTTTTCTTATTTTTAGTTCATATATACGCATGCAAATATAAATGTAAATTATAAAATAAAATGAAAATATTACTTTCAAGTTAAATTATTTTCTACTTTCTAATCACTTTATAAACGCTTGTGAAGTATATGATATCATATGTAACTTTTCGTTTGTGTTTTAAGTCGCTTTAACATCTATGGTCATATCATGATTGTCTTAACCACAGAAAAATTCTGTAGGTCACAAATCTTATATCATAAGTTTTAAATTCATACTTTCGTTTCCACCATATCAGGTGACACCTGAACACAATGAGAATATATATTCGCTACTGTCTATCACATTTGATATTTCAAAACTCTCTTTTAATGAGCTTATTAAGTAATTTTCCATTTCAAACTTTAATTAATTATGATTGATAGATTCATCAATTAGTAAATTTGAGAATTTAACATGCATTGTCATCGAGAACACATGTGCATGCAAAATTTCAGCTTAACTAAAAAGTGAGTAAAATATCGATTAGGTATAAAATTCCGTTGATATATAATAGAATTAGCAATAATGTAGGCGTGGATATTACTAGCTTTTTGTTTAAAGAGACTTTGCCACCCTTGCTTCCATAGACGAGCCGCTACTGAACATATCTACATACTTATACAAACTGAAAATATAACTAAAGCTCTAATATAGCAAAGTTAAAATTAGAAAAAAGACAAACAATTAAATAATTCGAAGTAATATGTGAATGCTCAATCTAACTAGTTTTCATTTTCTGTAAATTCTAGATGATTTTTGGTATGTTTTTCGGAAAAGTCGTAAAAATATATGGCTCGTGTTTGATTACTACAGGTGGTAGTGCTTGTTGGCGTTTATTTAATGCGGTAAGGTTACACTTTCATATTAATGTACCATACCTAAATTATAAGCACAATGACACTTCCCGCCTCTGTTTTCTCCTATTTTCATAAATTTTATCTCTCATATACTTAGAAAATGTATTATTTCATAATTAAAAAGGCTCAAGGTGCTCTTACACAGAAAATAATATTCAAATAAATTAACATTGTAAATATTTGAAATGTCTACATTGACTTGTTCCTGATTCCCATGTTTCATACAAACAAAAACTAAAAGGTCGGAACAAATATTTTACATAGAATGATCGTTACGGCGGCCCCTTTTTTTGGTTGCCGAGAAAAAAGAAAATAAAACAATTTCAGCAGGTCAGACTAATATGACAGTGAAACTACCCTCTTCCCGTTTTATATAGATATACACTTTTTAGAGTCGAGTCGATTTTTTATCGGTTTCATAGTAATGTTACTGACAGGAAGTTGTAACAGAAGGTCGCTACCGAAATGTTGGGCAAGGGGAAAATGAAATCGAGGCCAGTTCACAAGCGCAACTTAAAGGAGCCATCTCGTCCACTTATCTTGGAAATTTATGCAAACCAAACTGACCCTTGAGGCCATTTAAATAGCCTGACGAGGTGAACATTTATCATGTGAGGGAGACGACTACTGCTTCCGACAAACTTACCATATAACCTCTAACCCCTTTTACTCGCCCCATAATCATTTAAACAAATTTTGAACACCCTCAAAGCGTATCGCATGAAATTTTTCATCCAGACGACCCATTCCATGTTTCAAACTAGGTATATATTTTTTCTTTAGAATCAAACACAATTAGGTATCACAAAGCTGAAAAATTAATGAAAGGTCAATGGGGTGTATAAAGGAAAAATTGAATTACTTGGATAGAAACACATTCAGTTCATTATTAGGCTTTTGAAAGTTTCTTTTTTATTTAAAAAAAATCTCTTTTATGTATTATATTTGTGTATGTAATTTCCTGTACATACGACACGCTTGGAATATCCAGAAACATTCTGAGCGTTTTGAACGCGTTCATTACGTGTAAACAAGAACGACAGTCGGGTGAATATGTTTGTACAGGGAAATTGATTTACGACACCAAAGACTACAAAATAGAACCCGCCGTCCCTTGCCTCGATTAAAGCCGAGAATGCAAAACGGGGGAGATTTCGGATGAGATGATGCAAGACAAGATGATGATGATGGTATGCAAGTAATGTAACCGTATGTATGGATTTCAGATCAGAGTAAATATTATTACAACACTGAAGCTCTTGAGAAGATTTGATTGATTTAATACAGAATTTCTTTTGCTTCGCTTTAATTACATCCAAACTTCTCATTATTCCGTAACAGTTCGGCTTCCATTTGTTTTGCAATTAGAGAATTGGATTTTATTTTATCGATTGAAATCTTCAATATTTCCAGACTGGAAAAGAAATGCGAGACGATTGAATCGTGAACAAGACAAAGTAAAAATTCAGCCGTCTAACGGTACCACCTAAGACGGTGAGTGTTCTCAGCTTGCGTTAACGTTACCTTTTTACGTGCCTCGTATTTTCTCGGATTTTAGTTTATTGTTGTTCAGTGGGCTGGCGTTGTCGCCAAAGGCATTTTCATTGCGAAACCGGGAAGCGTACGTAGCTAAAGCTTTTCTTTTTTTCCGGTCGAAAAGCCGTGAGGGAACGTGAACGGGTAGGTAACATTTTGCTATTATTATGATTGTATTGTGTTATTGTAGTTTCTTTATTTAGTTCATAATAGTTTTCTTTTTAAAATTAAATGTACACTTATACTTATAAAATATGCAATATAGGTACACATACCATAGTACAAGTTTTTATTCTGATGAAATTATAAAAGCTTTAAATTTCTTTATTTTTTTTATAATTTTGTAAATTTTTATAAAATTTCTTTATTCTCTCAATTGTTGTAATATAAATATGAAAACAAAAAGATAATAATATACCTATTGTTAATGAAAATTTTTGAAAACCGATGTTATGTCGTTTATTTTTATTTGACTGCGCCTTATAGGCCAACTTTTAGAAAGACGAGTTTTGAAAAGGTTTCACGCCTCTTCAAGGGAGAAAATATGTGGGAAACGTGTTTGAAAGTGAATCCGTCGTTATATTCATTCATTTCCTAAGAACACCTACACATACACACATACACCCAGTACTACCCCCATGCAAAATTCGTGACATCGCTAGAAGAGCGAAAATAACGTTCCATGCCACCCACTCTTACCGGTGCACTTACACATACCTTTAGTTTAATTTAATAAATTTATGATATGGTGAGCAGTTTCTTGTCCGGAAAATTAAATTGCTATTTTACGGTCCATGCTTCATTTTCCTCGAGACTTAGTCGCTTTGGCGCGCAAATGTTTCACGACGATTTCGTCTTTCGCAACGATTCCTCCCTTACATTCAGTTTGTTCGCAGTTTGTGCCCGTTGGTCTATGCTGGCAGCAAGGTCTAAACGACCGGTCGAAATGCAAATTAGCCTTCTTCCCCCGCACTTTATGAAGTTATGCTTAAACTAGCTATTAAATCCTCCCTTGCAGCCACACATATCATCCAATTCTTCCCAACCATTCTCCGATGCTATTTACGATCGCATATTTCAATGTATTTTGTGTGTTTATCTCGAAAACATTTGACCGTTTTAATGGATATCGTGTACTCGCCATGATCACGTGGTTCATCCTCGTTTGTATCCCGTTTTTCGTGTTTGAATTGCACCTGACACCGTGCAACATCATCCTCGTTGGCTTTCCCCTTTCGATCGGATTATCATTTATCATTTGATATGCCGAACACAAATGGCCACCACACACAAACTAATACCAATATGAAAAGCTCATTTAAAGCTCCAGCTCCAGGTAACTTCATTTATCATTTGTATTTACGTGCTTAGCGAAAAATGACCATAAGGATTGAACTAATATCATTTAAAACCCAAATATATATTTTTTGGGCTCTAAATAGATGAAGCCAAAACTTTTTACTTCATGCAAATAAATTATTTCCGTCTGTAACAAATATCATCCATATTTTCAATGATTCTTGATGATAAAAGTTTCAATCGAAAATCCAACCTTTTCATCCAGCCCCAACGTTTAACGTTTGTGTATTTTGCACAGATTGAAACAGATACTATTGGAAATGCATTTACATAATGTATTCAAAGCATTTTATGCTTTTGAGCTCTTCTGCATGAACCCAAGGGTCATAGACGCGCAATCAACATTTAGTTAATGTTAAGAAGTTACATACGCTATTCCTTCTATCCCATTATCGATACTTCTATTCTAATAAATTTACATTTCACATAAAATAGAATCATCCAAATGCTTTAAGTCAGAGTCCCCCACAAAAATGATTTACAATTTTCAACATTCTATTGATCTGCACTAACAATAATGTTCCGATACAGTGAAACATGTTTATGTTTTTCCAAAATAACAAAACTGCGTATATACAAGTGGCGTGCGGTGACTTTTGAAACAGGGCATGCGGTCTGCGGATAGAGGGGGAGCAAGTTTTTAGTTTAATTTTTTTATTTATTAAACATTGTATTAAAGTATTTATTTTTAAAAATTAGCCTTATTCGACGCTCCTTCTTACAAAAATCATCAATAACCGCATAATATAATGTATTTAAAAACAACGAAAATAGTTCTTATCCTAAAGAACAGAACATTTGTATGGTCTCTTGGTAAATAAATCAAAATAAATCCGTAACAATTAAATTCACTATACTATAGATTCAAAATGTCAACCGCATCTGCAAACCGTCAATCGGCAATGTGAAACGCCAAGAGAGATAGTATTGGACCATACTAGTGCGCCTGCGCGACCAATTCGAAGCAAACGGCCGTATCAGGCGCAGTGAAGCCAGATCGTGGGATTTCTTTACCCTCACTTAGCAGCACATACGTCATAAAATGAGGAGAAAAATGTCCCTTCCATATGACATGGATAGGTAAAACAACACCCATACAACGCTTTATAAGTGTATGTTACCTATCCGTGCATATCCGTGTCATATGGAAGGGACATTTTTCTCCTCAATTTATGACGTATGTGCTGCTAAGTGGGGGTAAAGAAATCCCACGATCTGGCTTCACTGATCAGGCGGCATGTTGCGGTCGTCTGCGCATTCATTCGGCTTTTGCCGTTCATTTGATTTGGTAAACAATGCCAATTTTATGAGCGATACCTTTCTTTATTACATAAATTAAAAAACTTATAAATGATAAAAATATATCATTTTTAGAATCATTTTACAAATGCAATTACGTAAGTTAAAAATGAAATGAATAAATCATAAAAACTAATCAATTTTTAAAATCGTCTTACAATCCCAAGGCATGCGGCGCATGGCGCATCTATAGCATGTATGGACCGCACGCCGTTGATATATATCTAAAGGTAAAGATAACTTAACATCTCTTCATCATCCTCTGATAATTGATGACAAAAATATCTTTACTTTTATAATCAATCTTCTTTTTGTTTACCAATTACTTAAAGTCATCGTAGTGGTTTTTGGTTATTTGTGTGATTTATTTGCAATAAAAAGCGTATCAATATATCAAACTTACCTACCTCAGTAATTAATTACTTATTGACTATTTTGTCTATTTTGATGTTTTTTTTAAGAAATTTAAATAAATAGGAACTTGTACCCTGCCTACTAAAGCAACAGTCCTGATTATTATACTGCATACGCCAATGAGCTCAGTTCAAATATCACACCGTGCATTAGAAAAATCTAGAGACGGTCGTAACATCAACACAGTGTAGGTACTAACCATACTGATGCAACTATAAATAAATATTTTTTTTAATTTTTGGTAGTTTTTCAATTATTGGTCATAAATGGTTTTAATGTAATTTAAGGTAAAACTTTGTATGTATAAAAGGTAATAATTTTCGAATTTAGATTACAACACCACCATCATGGTCAAGAATGATTCTACATGAAAAAGCATTTTAATATTTCAGTATAAGACTGACTTTATTGTTACAATTTCCAAAATAAAGCTCTAACAATAAATAAGTAATAAGACGTTTATACGACGTGAAAAAGCTTAAATGCTTAAAATTTACAACTCCGAATTTGGAACTATGATTTAGTCAAACTGCGGTTGATAAAAATTACGAAGAATTTTTTACAATACGATTTATTAATATAACGATTAATTTTAAGTAAGTTTACGCTCTTTGCTTCCAATGACCATTTCAGAGATAACATCCTCCAGAATTTTCTTTTCCTAAAATATACTACGTACTATAATATACATATTAATATGCATATATGTTTATATAATTATGTTACCTGTATATTATGCAAAAAGATATATCTAATTATATTCAATGCTCAAGCTCTTTCACTTCACAGTTTTCTACAAATGAGGGTTCAATTTATTGCAAATAGATTGGACTTTACAGGAAATACTAATACAATCATCTGTGTTACTTAAGGTTGTTCCCAATAGAGGCAAACCTATTTAGAGACAGTAATGAAAATGAACAGAAAAATCAATAATAAGTGTGTAAAAAGTATAATCCTGAATTTTTGAGGGTTGGCGATAATTCTAAACCGGGATATAACTAAAAGAGATTATTCCCTAGAAGTTAAATTTTAACATAGCGTTCTAATGGAAGTATCCAACAGAAAAAAATTGCATAAGAAACCAATTTACAAAAATTAACGAAACTGTTTATGAAAATGGCAAAATCATTAAAAAATAAAATTTTACAAAATTCTACTCAAACATATCGCGGTGTATGTAAAATAAAAATATATTCTTCGAATACTTCAAAGTTCTCGTACGACGAAAGAGAAATGAAAATATCTGGTGCGAGGCGTCACACTACTTTCTTTTACTTTTATTTATGAAAATACTCGCTGTTATTTAAAACAAATATAAGCACTTTGTAACAATACATATAAATAGAACTATACGCATACAACCTATCGGGCTATATGTATAAACAAATTCCCAACCTTCACCCCAGAACCACCCTTATTTGAATTTTCCCAGGAAAAAGTTTCAAATAAAAGTTGTAGCCACTAATGAGTCTAAGAACTATAGAAAGTTTCAAGAAAATCGTTGGAGCCGTTTTCGAAAAAAATTGAAAAAGCTCAAAAACGCCAAGAGTAAAGTAGAGCTTTCGGTAAACCAATTTCAACCAAAAGCTTCGCGGCACAACTAGGTATAATATAGAGACCAGATTCCAAATTTGGTGAAATTCGGATAAAGCTTTCGATTCGATATGGCTGTCATACATAAACATGCTTCTAAAAACCCCTTTTTTGGACTCAGTGGATTGCAAAACATGTATTTCCGGTGAAAGCCCGAATTCGAAAATTCGATCCGATTACAATACTACCTTTACTAGTAAGTAGTAAAAGAAAGTAATATTTATACACTATATAGCTTATATGTACTTATAAGTATACGGAATTCCAACCTTAACCCCACACCGTCCTTATTCGAATTTTCCCAGGAAAAAGTTTCAAATAAAAGTTGTAGCCACTAATGAGTCTAAGCACTATAGAAAGTTTAAAGAAAATCGTTGGAGCCATTTTCGAAAAAACTTGAAAAAGCTCAAAAACGCCAAGAGTAAAGTGGAGCTTTCGGTTAACCGATTTCAACCAAAAGCTTCGCGGCACAACTAGACATAATATAAAGGCAAATTTCCAAGTTTAGTGAAATTCGGGTAAAGCTTTCGATACGATATGGCTGTCACACACAGACACACACACACACACACACACACACTGTGTTTAAGCTAGTAGCAATTAAGATGTGTAGGATATATGTCAACAGCTGATGGTCGAAACAAAAAATTCTAGAAGATTAAGTTAGACTGTTATCAAGATTTTATTTTAATTGGGCCGTATATGTATGTTACCTAAATCATTTTATGATTCGTTACTAGAACGATAGAGGCTGCTTTGATTTGAAAACTCGACAAGAATAGGTTGACGAAACACCGTTGATTTCGTCAATGTAGGTACTCGTGTACTTTTTCGAACATTTACGGGTACGCGGTAGGTAAAGGTATGTAAAAGTATTTTATAGAACTTTTTGTACTGTTTGCTACTTGTAGTGAAAATCTCGTCCAAATCGGACCAGCCGTTTTCAAGTTTGCCAGGAACAAACAAACAGACAGGGAAAACTATTGGAAATTTTAAGTAGCCTATAAAGTAAGTTAGAATATTTAATAACTTTTTGTGAAAATTTCATTGAAATTGGTACAGCCGTTTTCAAGTTAACCCTGAACAACCAATGTTTTTTTAGGTAAAAATGCAATGAAAATGGCATTTATTTTTTTGTATTAAACATATAAAAATGTAGGTAATAAAGAATATTCAAAAAACACCTTATATTTTTTAGATTAGATAAAAATCTCAGCTGAGAAAAATAATTCCATTTTTGTTCGCTCGCGCAGGTAAGACGTAACGTTTTTATTATATAAGTATTCAAAAAGCAGAAAACTTCTATCTTATTATTGGTATAGATATTCTGTGGCATTAGCAACCTGAACGCAGTGATGAAAACATATATCATACGTATGAAATATTTTTTCGCACTATGGCTAAGCGTGGTCTGTACTCTATTAAATCGAAATAGTGACTGTGTGACTGATTTGTAGTCGAAAGTCACTATTTCGATTTAAGAGAGATTATTTGTAATTTTAATTTTAATATAAACCTAAAGTAGGTATGTGTAATGTTATTGTCATACTAATATCAATTACTAATATAATTAAAAGATTTATTTATATACATATCTTAACACTACTGTAGCAAAATATTAATTTGGAAAAAACTAATCCATCCGTGTTTCTAGGAGTGACAGGATCTTCAGCGCTTCCAGTGTTAATCAATGTAACGATTCCTTTTATTTTTCTATTAAAGTGCATACATTTTTACAATTTATTCTATTTTATTATAAACAATTTTGTACGAGTTTACTATTTAAGATTATTCATATTTTACTGAAAAGGTATGTGTAATAAAAGATAAACCGCTTTGGAAATTAAATCCTAAACTTTAAAGTATAAGATTACATAAACTTTATTAAGGCAATATTATTATAATCTTGAATATTAAAGCGACCTTTTATGCACAAAAAATTAACTTATCAATGATTGTTTTTTTAAATTTCATTTTATTAATTAAAATAACTTTTCTAAAATTAATGACGCAATAATACATGTGCTTCTTATTTAACATATAATTATCCATAATTAATGAATTACACTTCTTTTACTTTCGCTCGAAAATCGTAAAATGTACGAAAATAAACTGTAGAAAATTAACGAGCAAACTTAATGTAGTATTCTAAGTGTCAGTGTATTTGGCCAAGCTAATTGATTCTTATAACAAGAATTTCTTTATTTTCATGTAATACGAGTAGTATTGGACAAAACATTGTTTTATGTTCTCCTTCAAGTTATATTTTCTCGTATTTATGAATATTGAACTACTAAGATACAATCATTAACAACAATAGATTCCAGTTTGGAAACATTAAAAACTTTCTTTGTATTTTAAGATTTTAATTTGAACCAACTAAAGTACGATCACTACAGAGGCGCATGCAGTATTTTTTAAAGATGTTTTCATTTACTTTTTACTCTTTAAAGATTATGAGAAAATAAAATAAATATATTACAAAAGCTCATCGCTCGTTCATGTTAATTATTTTAAATTATGTATACAAAGGCATTGAAAGTTTGAAAGTATGTACAAACAATTCAAATTGAGCAAAATTTAAAATTGAAATTTTACACAAAAAAAAACTTTTTCAAGCTCTTAAATTAAAACAAGTTGAAGTAATACTTAATTTAATCTTTCATAGCGTTTCTTCATTTTCATAAGATATGTTTCCGAGAAATTAGAAAGGATATTCTTGATTTTGTTTTAACCGCTGTGTTCTTAATTTAGCCGGCTTTTCACTGCCATGTTTATGGTGTGAAAATCTGTATGTATTTATATATAATTGTCAGAAACATTTTTAAGAAATAATATTATATAAATATTTAAACTTTGTAATTATTCAACTGTACAATAATATATTAAGGTGAATGGTAGAAAAAATTAATCCTTTCTGAAGTCATTATAAATGTCTCATTTATCTTAGCCGCACATTAAGATTGTCGTGTTAGCAAGAATATATTACGTTATATCCTTTTTCTTTGTGCCTTAATATGGCGTACTTTAAGAAAAATATAAGAAACACGTAAATGTTACAAATATCAGAGACTTAATTACAAACCAACCACACTCTGTAGAATGTAGACTGTAGTCGCTTTACGCCTATCTATGTACAAATATAATGTATACCTAAGTATACCAAAGTATACCATATCAAAACAATATAGGTAACAATACTGTCACAGAAAAAAAAACATTTCCCTATTAAAACGATATTTAACACTTCCTTTTTTTAGTGAAACAGATCTTTTGTTATAAATTATTTTTTTAATTATTTTCCATGCAAAAAAATTAAATGCCTGTATTTTTAGTATTATTTTTTTTATAAATAGGTCTTACAACAGTTACAACAGCTTCTGTTGAAATATGAGATTCTTTTAAATTCTTATAAAATAAAGAGGTAAATAAATCCCTAAATTCACATTTAAAATTTTTATACAAAATTTTTGAATAAAATATAATTTCTGTTGATTAAACTGAAAGACCGATAGACTTTATGTAGCTAACAATACTTATCACTGATTAAATATATCTATAATTGAAACATTTTATCAGAATAATTTCGATCAGTAGTCGATAAAAAGAGCTAATACCTTTTTAGTGCGGTATTTAAAAACGAAAATAAACGTGTTTAATGATATTTGATCGAATATTTCAAGTTTACGATTTGATCAATTTGGAAAATTAATTTTATCAAAAGTTCTTGAATGTTACACTTAATGGAATCTTATTTTATAGTCAAGTCCGAAATTACAACTGTTCGTTATTTAACAGAGCCCATAATCGAGTACAGAGATTCAGATACAGGTGCAGATAGAGGTATGCATGAACAAATGTTTCATTTATATATTATATAAACTAGTGTAACATAGCAATTCGTTAATTTATTATAATTTAATTGAATGATTCAGCACACAAATAATGTTAAAATGTTTTTCTAAACTTAAAACAGCATTAAAAAATAAATAAAATTTATAAGAAATTTAATAAAATGACTACAAGTACTATTACAAAAACTATGAGAGCAAAAAACCACACAAGATTTTTCAATTTTTTTTATCAATTTAATGATAAGCAGAACAATATTAAAACCAAAATAATAGTAATTTTGAATCAGTTTTAAACCTATTTCATTAGAATTGATCTTTGTTTTAATCTAACTTTTTACAAAGACCATAATGTAAAACCAAACCCAACTTTGATCATCAATAATTTTAAAGGATCTAGCCCAATAGCCATAAGAAAAGTGCCCCAGGTGGTTTTTAAAAAATGCTTCCGTGTGCTGGTTCCTCTTCATGAAAAACTTATTGTTGCACAATTTTAACCCGTTACCCCCACTTGTATTGGAGTTACGGGGGAAACGTTAAATTTTACCCCAGACGTTAATTTTTTTTTCTAGAAAACTATTGAAGATTTTTTCATGAAATTCAAACTGTACGTAGATATTGATAAAACGCATAATATATATTTTTTTCGGAATTTTTGTAAATCTATAAATAATGAAAAATATTATTTTTATTTTTTGAGGGTAGTTTTTTACATCAACCCTTAAAGTGACACCTTTTTTTTAAAAATGCAATTAGTGCGTTTATTATTCATCTTTCATTTAAAAAAAGTCGTTTTAAAAAATTAGTTGTCGCTCACCATCAAAATGAGGTCATCCAGGGACAGGTTTGTAATAAACAGCCATGAGTCGATGCATTACGTAAATGCATTTATTGCTTTATGGCTTGTATATATGCCATAATATGGGTTTCGTCAAGAAAAAAAGTCCTGAGAAAGAAATTAATTTTTTAAATTAACAATATAGTGCAGGGATTTTTTATCTATTATATACTATTTATATATTTTATCCATTCTTTATACTAATAATTAATTCAAAGAAAGTTTGCTAAATAATACCTACTCGTAATTATTTTGTATCTTAGACTAAACAAAAAAAAAATCTAAAAATTTTTCTTGATCATTTAACTTTATTAAAAGAACCTATTATAATAATATTTTTAAGATGAGCGTCGCCGAGTCGGAGGACCGCTATGTGAAGAGGTATATAATACCAACAACTTTAACAAATTCTGAGCTGTACGACCTTTTGGTCCTTTTGATTGATAGTCGAACAAGTCTAATAATAAACGTTACTTATCAGTTTTCCAGATTGCTACAGATATGCCATTATATGTAACAATAGGCAATAGCTCTCTAGTCCACACCAGAATCTTCACTAAGCCATTCTTTAGATCTGGAAAACCAGCATCTTGATTACGCGGTTCCTCCCTTGATTACTCGGCGACACTCATCTTAAAAATGTTAATAGGTTCTTTCAATTAAGTTAAAAGGCCGAGAGAGAAAGTTTAATTTTTTTATTTCATAATTCTTAAACCATGCTAACCCGTAATTTTTATAGATAAATATTAGTATAGATGCTATCAAATTGTAAGAACACGTTGTAGACTCTTAGAATATTTATAAAATTATCCAATAATGTTTTATTAACTATTTTATACGCTGAAAAAATTATACGATATTTTTGAAAAATGTATAATATTATTCTATTACGGGTATTATTTAGGTGCTTTATACCAGTGGTTCACAAAGTGGTCACTCCCAATGGACCCCTAGAGATCCCGTGGTTCCCGATATCATTCAGGGAGTCTGGAAAATTTATTTGAGGGTTCCTGAGCAAACGTCAGGGGATCCGCGCATATTTCAATATAAAATAATAAAATAGTGATCCATTTAGGTCATTATAAAAATTAAAATAAATAATAATAAATAGAATAGAAGCGATGTTTACGTCTTAAGTCTTAAAATATAAATATTGGAGGGTGCTTAATTTACAGTACTATGATAAACTACTTACGTAGTTACGTACTGAACTTTATGGAACACCTTTTGGAAATGGACATAGACAAAACGTATTTCCATTGGACTTGTCACTTGTTGTAACAATGGTGTGTATAACTTGTTTTAATGTTATTACTAAAACTAAGTAATTGTTCAATTCACTTCAATTTTAAGCTTTCAATTTTCATCACCACGCTAGCAACAATATTAGAACAAAATAATGACTAAATAATGATAAAAAAACTTAGATAATCCCTCAAAAACGAAAATAAAAGTAGAATCAAAGACTATAATCTTTTACTTTACTACTTCACACAGAAATACGTTAGTTATCTAAATATAGATATATGTAAAAATTAATTTTATGCTCTTTTTAATTCAGTATTGGAAGTCCTGGAAAGCAGACAATGAATTGCGACACAATTTAACCAACTCAAAAAATGACATAGCCCAATTAAATTTGACTAAAATTAAAAGCGTAATTATCTGCACTTGTTGCAAAAGTTTTTCTCTACAAACAAAACTTGGAAAAAAAGAGAATGATAATTTTTATTTTGTAATTTCCAAATCTTTTGAAATTGCAAAATTGATATAAAAATTTGCTTGCTTACTGACACCACTGCTGCGCTCTTCATTCAGCTTTTAACCAAAGATTTGAAATACTTCTTCAAGATATTTTTTTTTATTTGTAATTTTATATTTTGCATTTATGTAACTTTTTCACTTGGGGGTCTGTGGGTAAATTTAACTATAAAAGGGGTTCATGGGTCAAAACAGTTTGGAAACCACTGCTTTATACGATCGAGTTCTGTATTATCTAAACAATGTACTGAATTGGACACAAAATCGTTATCATCAAATATACTTATAGGACTGAGCTTTAATTTAACGCTCTATCTCGAGAACGGTTAATTATGTCAAAATTTATTGAGAATTAAATTCGTAGAAACGCAATGGTCTTTTAATTGTCTTAACACTCAAAACACAATAAAAACTTGAATTTGGTTTATCTTGATTCTCGATTAGCACACACAAGATCTCATAAAAAATTTAAGTCACCTTATAAACTTTGTATCTATAACTTATTATCTTTCATTTCCAGGTAAAAGTTTTACTTTTTGACTTGCTAAATAAATTTTATTTTTTGCTGTAGAAAATGTTTTATTCATCTAAAATTTACAAAATTTTATTTATAATCTTTTAATTCTAGAGCAAAAATAAAGACAATGCATTTTAAAGTTCGTAAAAATGTTATTCCCGTCTACCTTGACATAGCCTATTGCACGCTAATACTACCCATATATTCTGTTAAGGCCACCATATTTCTCAAATCCAGTGTTAACTATTTTTTAATACAACCAGATCTGTTAGAAACGGGTTTGAAAAGTATACAAGCGGCAATATCCAGATGATTACAATTAAACAGAAAAATCTCTTTATCGAGAGCATGTCAAAAGTTTTTGATTATTAATAATTATTAAAGCTGTTTTTAGAAATCTAGCTAAAGAAATTAGTGTAATAAAAGGGGTGCTTAACTGTCCAAGTATATCCAGCATAAGAATCATAGGTTTCCACTCGGTAGTTATAAAATTAGTATACCTATCTACTAATAAAATTGTATATTCGTGAATCAAAATAAAATATAGTAAAATATAAAATATTAGTGAGAAGATTGCTGCAAATACCTAAAGATGTACCTACTAAGGTTTTTCAAACTTTTTGATCTGTGATACATTTTTACATCTAAATAATTTAAAAAGACCTCTCAATGTATTAATATGGGTAAAAAACTTATAGAAACTTTCTAAGAGGAGTAATTTATTATTAAAATAATTTTTTTGTAATCCTCCAAATTTTGTAACCTTCTTGGAGGTATGATCTCTATTTTGAGAATCACTGAGTTAAGATATTTACAGAAGATGCTCAAATTATTATATTATACAAGACATAAAAAACTTTTTTAATAAATATAACTAGGTACGTTCGTAATTGATGTCATTTTATAATATTTGACTTTTGACTTAACATATGCTATTTTATAAGAATACCTCCATTGTGTCTTTAGCCTAAAGCTTATAACAACCAGTGACCATATCTAAACTAATCAAATAAATAACTTTATGTGATAAAGTTGTATCATAAAAAGCTCACGGCCTACATCTTCAAATTGAATTTATTTATTATACTTTTTTAAAACAAAAACTTATTTATATTTAGGTACAATTGAATATCCGACTATTATAGATATTGTGTACCTACCTTTTTACAGTAAACTACTTATTAACGTATATATACGAACTCGCACCCCTAATCTAAGAACCCTCCTTATTTAAATTTTCCCAGGAAACAGTTTCAAATAAAAGTTGTAGGCATTAATAAGTCTAATAACGATAGCAAACTTAAAGAAAATCGTTTGAGTTGGAATAGAGTGGAGCTTTCGGTTAATCGATTTCAACCAAAAGCTTCGCGGCACAACTAGATTTAATATAAAGGCAAAATTCCAAGTTTGTTGAAACTCGGATAAAGCTATCGATATGGTATCGTTGCCATACACCACACACACACACACACACAAAGATATTTTTCTAAAAACGACTTTTTTGGATTTATAGGGGACCTCAAAACATGTATTTCCTCGAATTCGAAAATTCACCCCGATTAATACTTCCTTTTCTATATAATAAGTAGTAAAAGAAAGTAAAATATATAAAATTCCAATGTTAACTATGTTTATAGGAAAAAATTTTTGAAAGAAAATGTCAAAACATAACGTTGGTTAAAAACGTATTAATATTGATAACTGGTACCATTTGCCATTTTTTCATCCCATTACTGATGAAGCACAAATCTGTGTGAAATTCATATCACTTGCAACGAAATAGCCCTACGACCTTAAAGATTAAGATGTTGACGACGATGATCATCATTTTCTCAGCTTTATTGCGATCATAAAACGTGAGAAATTTTTTGATTTTGATTATTAGGTATTTTTACACACATTTTCAGTGTAAACTAAAAATAAACAGTTTGATATTAAGTCCATAAAACCAATTTCTTATAAATTTTTTATAAACGAGTTGGTACTCGTATTTTGGTAAAAATTAAGGAAATCGTCATGAGTTAACGTTATAATTAATTACAAGCACTTATGGAGTTTCAAGATTTTCAGATAATTAATTTGTTGAAGAATCTTACGACCTACTTTTACTTTTCAGTATTGTTGAAACCTGAATGTCGCTCTTGTAATTGTTTGTGAATTCATAAAAAATATAATTTATCAAGGATTAATTTTTCAACCTAAGTTATATCATATAATTTTATTTTATGTAAATAATTAAGAGTTAATCTGAAAAAAGATATTTAAACTTTATTATTTATAAGTATGTCATAATATGCATTAGGAAATAAAATAGCATTTTTATACTTGAGTAGCTCAAGTTTTTGAGTGGAAATAAGAAAAGAAAAACACATTATATGAATTTTCGTTCTCATCTTTAAATTGCGGCTTCAACCCCAAGAGGTTGGAGAAACGCAAACAGGCCAAGCACGTATTTATTGGAACCACAATTATTTGTCCGTTTTCCTAAACCATGAAAATTGGTTACAACTGCTTTTAGTTAATTGAGAAGCACCACTCCTCTTTTTACGGTTGATTAAGCTAAATTGTTAAAGAAAAGAGTTTTTCACGAGCTTAAGCCTCTCGAAAATATCACATATAATAATTTCAAATCTTAATTTTGTCTAGACAGACTCATATCAATTATAAATTAATAAAATTTCATTGCTTGTTTTAAATATAAGTTTGAGCAATTTAAAGATGAAGGAAATGAGGATAATAATTTGTTAAAATGGTAAGAGCCTTTATCATTGACCGTAAACAAGGTATGACGCGACAATTACACACAATAATAATGCATATGAATCATTGACGGCGATTAAATCTCACCGCAACGTAGATAGAGAATATAATTCAAGATCAAGTTAGGTCAGCCTCGTTTGACCAATACAAAAATATCTCAATACGGGTGAGTTGCAACCGAGATAATATGCACCATTTCTATACAACGCAACTGCACAAATTATACAACTATATAGGTATATATACATATATGGTATATAGTGAACATGTTGCATATTTACAATAGAAACAGACTATCTCGAATTGCCCAAATTGATGACACAGCCAAGAGGATTATCTTCTCCGTTTAATAATTTCTAGTTATGAGAAATGTACTCTAATTTACACAGAATATACTATATATACACATTATAATATTATGTTTAAGCACTATCACTTCTGGAAAAGGTAACAGAAGCGATTGGAACATTAAATATTTGCGTTACAAATATTGTAAATTTGATTTACAGATTTCATATTTAACAAAATTGTAAACCACATACAAAACTTTTGCGCTTTAACATCGACAGTTTTATTATTTCATATATGAATACGTACATATCTATACTAATATATAAAATTGAAGAGTTTGTTTGTTTGTTTGTTTGTTTGTTTGTTTGTTTGTTTGTTTGATTGGTTGAACGGGCTAATCTCAGGAACTACTGGTTCGAATTGAAAAATTCTTTTAATGTTGGATAGCCTAATTATCGGGGGAGGCTTTAGGCTATATAACATCACGCTACGACTAATAGGAGCAGAGCATCGATGGAAAATGTTGCAAAAATCAGGAAAAATTTTTCTTTTTGAGAGCGTTCGTGGCCTGCCCTGCGTAAACGGTTAAAGTTACGCAAAAATTATGTGCAGCAAAATTGTTCCTCTTAAAAAGTTCTACAAAAAAGTCCGCGACGGCATATGTCTATCTTTTACGGTTAGCCCGCTATAACCTTTTTAATGGTTATTAAAGTTGTTTCAAAAATAATTCATTACTAGCGAAGTTGTTTTTAGAAACATATTATTAATTCTTACCCAAATTAATACGGTTTTTAATGAAATTTGATATGATGATAAATGACAATCTAAGTCATTAAAAAGAACATTTTTTACTACGGGAAAATGTCTCATTTATCCGGGAAATTAAAAAACGGGTTGAAGCAAAAATTATGCATAAACTCTATTTTTAGTTGAAAATGAATTTTGGTGATATTTAAGTATGATAAATATGCGAATCATTATCTGAAACACGTTTTATTTCGGAAAAATTTCTCATTTCATCGGGAAAATAGAGAAAAACTGGTTCGAAAAAAAATCATGCTGAAACCAAACATTTTAATAACTCATTTATTAGCTAAGAGTTAAGTAATAACTCATAAGGTCCTCAAGGCAAAATCATAATTTTTCTTTTCATACAGTCCACTTTTTATCCAGGAAATATGTATGTTCCCGTAGGATAGATACGTTTTTGTTTTTCACAGAACAAAAGATTACCATAATTTCTTGCAATATGGTGGTTTAAGAGACAGTGAATGATATGGGTTACTTTTTATGTTAGAATATTGTACGGTTCCCGTAGGATAGGCTATAAATAGAATCTTTCAGGAACTGAGTATTTCAAAGGAGTTTTCTAAAAGTTCATGAATAAGAGTTTTAACGAATTTTCCTCAGGAAAGCTTGATCTCTTTTTTATCCAGGAAAAATATTCTACTCCCGTAGGATAGATACGTTTTTGTTTTTCACAGAGTAAAAGATAGACATGATTTTTTGCAATATGAAAGTTGAGGGATCAGATAATAATATAGATTATTTCTTATGCCAGAATAATGCACGGTGCTCAAAGGATAGCATGATAATTGTCTCCTGCGGGAACCGTGTGTTAAAAAAAAGGTCGTGAAATAGATCTTTAAAGTTCGTGAAATAGCGTTTTAACACATTTTCTCTTTAGGATTAAAATTAAAATTACAATTTTCACTTGAAGATATGATTTTTTATTTCACATCCGAAAAATAATGAAAATTTTTGAAACGTTGAAATTTCTTTCATTGTTAATTTTCGAATACATATTTAGAATTTAGCGTGTTAAATTACATTTAAAAAATCAACAATTAAATTTTCAACTTTTCTTTTCAAAACTTCCCACTCTTTAAAATATGTTAGGCCTCCTAAGTGAGCGCTTGCGCTTTTCCTTCTCAATATTTGTGTACTTCTAACTTTTTTTCAGTAGTCAGTACTGAGCTGATTCATAGATCATTAGACATTCAGGCATTCAGCTCTTTGCAATATATTATATCAGATACAGAAGTACAAGTTTAAAATATATTATTTGTTACAACGGTTACAGGCGTTGCAATAATCAAATAACATTTCAATTTTTTTTACGTTACTCTTTGTTTAAGTTTTATATATTCTTTTTTCTTCATTATATTTTAAGTTTACATACGTAAATTTTATCAATAAAACACCCCAGTAGTGTTATGCAGCATTCTTTTATTATTCCCATTCCCGTGACATTTTCTACTATAGTTCCACTCTTACTGATCATAGTGTGATGTACCTAAGATAGCTCATAAGTCATGTTATACTTTTAACGTTACAGACATACAATGTTTTTCTTGGTTTCGTCCGCGTGGTTTTAAATTAGCATTATAGGTAGCAAATTTTATCTCTTCAATGGTTCTTAAGTGATTTGTGGATAAAACAAAGAAAGTTTCAACTCCTTTAGAATTGTGCTATAGGTTCCCCACTTTTAACCCTCTCTCACTCTTATCTGACGCAGACGGAGTTGCGCGGGTCAGCTAGTGTATATGATATATGTATGTATAAGTTTTTATCGTTTCTATTTTTCATGCAACTTCAATTTCCAACAAAGAATTTGCTTCTACATAAACTGAGAGTAGCAATGGTAAAAGCAAGTAAAATACATTTTCTTATCATTTTATGACTAATTTATTTAAATATTTATTTAATAATATTTATAAATATTAATAAAAATAAAATAAAAGCGTATTTAATAAATTATTGAAAGCTTAATTTATTTTTGAAAAGATTATTTACTGAAAAATGCTTAAGCCAATGAATTAAATTTATTTCTAATAAGGGTGAGTTATGGATTTTTTAATTCTACTGAGTATGTAAATATTAGGCTCTACACACAAATTTTCAATTTGCTAGGACTTCGGCAAACACTATGGAGGTTTCAATGAGTGAATTGGTGAGATATTGGTAAAATCAACATATTAGAAGTACTGATAAATTCTAAAATATTAAAGCTAGAGAAATTGTGTTTCCTAAATCTAATAATAATATATTACCCTATAAATTTGGGTTTTCTAGTGTCCAGACTGAAGCTATAACAACTTGATAGCTGAATAAATTGAAAAATTTCAACAACAAAAAAGAAACAGTGTCCTTTGTCTCATCTTTGTCTTATTACAATGTCTCATGTGTGCATTACTATGTCTCCAGATATGTTTCTATTTCAAAAAGCTCAAGAACAATACGAAATGTGTATAATATATGCAGTTAGTAGAGGAAGGTTGGGTATTTGAGCACACCAGGTAATTTGAAACAGTTAATTTTAATTATTTCTTCTTTCGCGAAAATCTTCATAAGTTTTTAAATAGACATGTTTGATGACCATTAGCTGCTGGAAAAAAATATTTTTTAATATTGTTGAGGTAAGTAAATAATTAAAATTTGTTCTTTTGTTACAATTCTGTCGTAGACAAAAATCTTTAAAAAAATATATTTTTTTGAACTTTCACTCTTTCATGTACAATCCATTAATTATAAACTTTATGTTGCTTTTTAAGTTCACTGAAGAAAATATTTTGAGTATCAGTGATTTTGATTTGAATTGTCTACTTCGAGGATATCAGAACGGCGTCAGAAGGGCATCTAAATGTGGACGTTCAAATTAAATTATTTCAGTTTTTTGGATAGGTTTTCATTTTTTCAACTATGACGCAACGTTTCATTGAGTTGTTTTTGCCAAGTTTAATAAATTTTTTTTCATCAATCTTTTTTAGATGCCCAGAAATTATGAAAGGAAAACTACACCACCGTATACAATTGAAAATCATCAACGTGCAAGACAAGATGTTAGATGTGAACGGCTATCATTAGGAAAAGCAGCGACCATATATGGAGTGCCAAAATCAACATTATTCAGACAAGTCCATCAAACAGTATTTAAAAATTAAAAAAATGTTCGACATTCTGTCTTCCATCAAAGACACTAAAATCAATTGGAAAGATACATACTCGATTGTTACGAGTCTTTTTAAGGCATCACACTAAAGTCACTACGAAAGATTGCTATTACATTTGCTGAAGCTAACGAATTGAAACCTAAATTTAACGAAGAATCTCCGTTGGCTGGTAAAGATTGGTATTTTTCATTCATGACTCGTCATCCCTCCATCAGTCTACAAACTCCAGAAGCAACGTCCTTAACCGAATACAAGCGTTTAACGCCACCGAAGTTAAACTATTTTTCGACCAACTAAAAGCCCCCCAACGAAAATACATAAGCCACCATCAGAATACAGCGGTCGTTAGATTTGAATACGGTGTTCAAGGAAAGTAACGACGTAGACTATTAGTGTATATTCTGCACGGAAAAACATGAATCACCCCCTAAAAGATTTTGGATCACGTGTAACAAATCTTACAACTGAGCCCACGAGCAGTGCACGAGCGGTCATTTCACGCCAAATGATTACGTCTGTGGTTTGTGTGAAACATAGTTAACAATCATTAAAATTTATATTATATATATCATTACCCAATTTAGTTTCTATTTCCCCCGTGAATTGATTTCAATTACTCCACACGCTATTGGGGAAATAGGTGTGGCAGTATTTTTTATATTTTTTATTTCTGTTATTATTATGATAATTTTGAAAAGTTTTGATTTCAGATTTTTAAAGTAGATAATTAATGTTTATGTTATAACAAAAGTTTATTATAATTGTTATTTTGTTTTATTAACTAAGATAATTTTAAGTGAAGTGTTCTCAAATACCCCACTTTCCCCTACTAATTCATTTTTAAAATTATAAAATAATCTTGTGATTACTTATTGTATTTTTAAAGTGATACATACTAAATAAAGCAATTAGTTACTTACAAAAAAAATTTTTACGCCGCCGGATAGCCTGAAAATTGGATAATAACCAATTTTGATAGATACCCATTTCATCTTTAGTGTAGAGCTCTACACTATATAGTATATAGTCTGATATAAGGTTTTTTTTTATTCTGTACATAAGACTTTAAGACCTTTAAGACTTCCGAAAAAAAAAAAAAAATCTTAAAATGAAAATGAATCTCTTAAAAATTATAATACCTACCTACTTAATATCAGTTTATTGAAGCTATTTGAAAAAGGAAATAAGAATTATTTATATTGAAATGCTAGTTATAGTTTTTTTAGACATAGTAAAATATAAAAAATGCTTATCTATCTTATATACCTTGTATAGTGAATTAAATTTTATTCATAAATATTAGGTACTTTTTAAACATTTAATTTTCAACTTTAATTATTCTGATAAAAGATAGAATATATAAGTAAATTACATTACACATATTTTTACATGTACGTTAACAATTTTCTTATCATTAAATACGACTTAATCATTTATCAGATATGACATTGAAAATTTATGTTTATTATCAAATAGACATTAAAAATACTTATTTAAAAAATATATTTTTTTAAATGTAGTTTCTATCGAAGGTGTACAATAAAATTTTACAATCGCTATTCTTGATAACTATATGAATAAATTTTAAAAGACAATTTTTTTGTAATACAATTAAAACACATAACAATTTGTTAAGCAAACCTATATTCAAAAAATATTATAAACTTGATTTACTATATTACGAATAAACCAATAAGAAGAATCTAAATATTTAATAGCTTTCGAATAAATAGAACTTTTCTCTTTTTCGGATTTTTCCTTAAGAGTCGGTGGTTTCACCGTTTTATCAATCTTCTTATCTACTTTTTTCACTTGATCTTTTCTTTCAGTCAAAACATCTATTTTCTCTTCTTTTTTAATTGGTTCCTCGCTCATTAATATGGCGTCTTTATCAATATTTTCTTTTCCTAATAACTTTTCAACTGGAACTTGATTTCCAATATTCAGAGTATTTTCAAGTTGTTCGACAAGATTATCAAAGTTTAATGAATGCTGATCCAGCGTCTCATGAGATTGCTCCATGTTGTCAATTAAATTGTCTTGCATACTTTCCAAATTTTCTTGAATTTTTTTCTTTGCATCCATAATATATTTGTTTAAGTTAAGCTGTTGTTGCTGTAAATGAAGAGCAAGTCGATCCCTAATTTGCTCTTCAGCAGTTTTAGATTCGTCTATCGATAATTTACTTTTTAAATCCTGAAGCAACTTTTCATGATCGTGAGGCATTTGCAAAGTGGGTATTGCTTCCGAGTCCGCACCTGATTTACGTGACATAGGACATGATGCTGGTATTTCAGAATCCTTCACGGCAGCTTTCGAAGGGATAGCATACTTCTTTTCCATTTGTTCTTTGATCAATTTTAAATGCGATAATGTTGGTTCGTCATGTTGTTGTCCGGTTGTTGATATTGGTGGGAGAGTTGGTTCAGGTGGTACGTGCATTGATTTAAATGGTGAGATTGTCGATGGCACTCGTGGTACAGTTAATTTAGGCAGTTTGGTTGGTATTTCGTCTGAAGTTGTTGGTTTTATTGGTTGTGCAGCAGGTTTGGATGGAAGTGCTGTTGTTGTTAGTTGAGGAGTAGTTGAAGGTACCGGTGGTTCAGCTGGTTTGGAAGGGAGTTGTGTTGATTTTGGTTGAGGGGTGGTTGGTTGTACTGGTGGTACCGCAGGTGCTTGAGGAGGTTGGGTTGGTTTTGGTTGAGGAGTTGTTGATTGGGCTGTAGGAGTAGAAGGCTTGGAAGGGGGTTGTGTTGGTTTTTGTTCTGGAGCAACTGGTTGTACTGGTGGTGCAGTAGGTTTGAGAGGAGGTTGGGTTGTTTTTGAAAGAGGAGTTGTTGATGGTACTGGTGGTTCAGTAAGTTTGGGAGGAGGTTGTACTGGTTTTGGTTGGGGGGTTGTTGGTTGTGCTGCAGGTATTGGAGGTGGTTGTGAAGGTTTTAGTTGAGGAGTAGTTGGTTGTGCTGGTGGTGCAGCAGATTTTTGAGGAGGTTGTGTTGGTTTTGGTTGAGGAGTAGTCGATGGTACTGGCGGTACAGTTGGTTTGGTGGGTGGTTGCGATGGTTTTTGTTCTGGAGCAGCTGGTTTTACTGGTGGTACAGTAGGATTGGGAGAAGGTTGTGTCGGTTTTTGTTCTGCTGGCACCTTTGGTGTTTCTTTGGTTTGTTGAACTACCGGTTTTTGAGTATTTCCTTGTCCATAGACTTGAGTATTAATCTAAAATATTGAGTTGTTTTTAAATGTATTTGAAATTGACACTGAATGAACGTGAACTTACTTGTATTACTAAAAAATATGTGAATAAAATAATTTTTAAAATTTTTATGCGCTCCATCACTATTCGTTATTATTATAGTCCTTAAAAAATATAACTGACTCTAATTTTTTGGTCGCCTAAAGGAAACCTTTAGAATAATTTTCAAATTAAAAATTTGATTATTTTTATCACTTTTTATGGCAATTTTGATATCTTATTCCATATCAATTCTTTTATTACTTTGACTACGAGGACTGTTAACATTTTTAACCATATTTAATTTTATTAATTTAAATATTTGAATTCAAATAAAAAACAATAATTTTACAAAAGATAAATACCAAAACTAAAAATAAGTAATCCAATACCTAGATATCTTAGAACTGATACAAAAATACGCCACAGTAATTGTTTTATTTAACAAAATGGCTATTATTAGGTATTTAAGAGTAGGTTCCAATTTTTAACCATGTAAGATCATATTATATGATAACATTTTGCTATGTATATTGTATATGTTACTGTGAAAGACCGAAATTGGAGAATGTCGACTTTCACCGGTGAATGTCAACATACGCCAAATACGTTGATGAAAGATCAAATATTTCATTACATTGTTATACATTCGAACCCTCACCGGTGTATGTCGACAATTACAGATACGCTCTGGTGAAGGTTCAAAAGGGAAGAGCCATTAAGGAAGCGACTGGCTCTCTCCCGCCAAATCCTTTGTTTTGCTGGAAGTCAATCAGCTTTATCAGTCTTATGTAAGTTTTGCTGATACGAGCGACGTTTGCATATTTTTTGTTGATACCCTAATTTATACCCAATGGATACTACAGTAAACCGTGATCTTTTTCTTGAAAAGTTAAATACATTAATTAAGAGTAAACGAGAGGACAACCAGGATGTACAGAATATGTTAACTGCATGGATGGACGATAACGATACAAATAAATGGTCAGATGGTTTACCCTTTGTTCAATTTGCCAAGAACACTACATATCACGAAGGAATACGCCAAAGTCCTTATGAAGCCATGTTTGGCATTAAAGCAAAAAGAAGCATAGCATCGTCATTTTTTCTTAGCGAACAAATCGCAAATATTGAAACCGAAAAACAACTCGAAAAAATAGCCAATACTTTTAAAACCAAAGAACAGCTTGAAGAAACTGTTAATACTTCTGAAAAAAAATTGAGCGGTAGTCATACTGAAAACTATAATCCGAAGAAAAATATTGAAGAGGACCTGCAATCTACAACGACTTCACATCAAGTTCTGACTGAAAAAAAAATTTCCTCCTGCTCAAATTGGTGATACTGTACGAATACAAGTCCCTGATGTCGACCGTGGTCGTACAGATAGCCGAAATGTGTTAGCGGTTGTTATTGGAATAGAAGACTCCAACTACCCTCAAGCAGCTTCACACACGTAATCAGTTCGTAATTTGTAAAGAAAAGTTACTTTCCATAGATGAGATTTCTTTGCAAGAAATGTCGCTGAGAGAAGCAGCTGCAGCTAACTCAAGAAGCGGGAGGCAAGGATATGCACGTTGTCCTTGCAAAAGGAAGTGTTCTACAAATAAATGCAGTTGTAAAAGCAAAGGACTCTTGTGCAATTCAAAGTGTCATAATAGTTTAAGTTGTTGCAATAAATAAGATTAGAATCACATAATTACGTTTTTTTTTACAACTACATATTTGTTTTCTCATTTAGAATGTACTGTGGGTAGCAAACTCTTGGTCACTCCTCTCAGAAAGGAGGCAAAAAAGTTACGTTATCCTGGTGACGTTTTATAACGACTTAATTACGGAGAAAAAATTATAAATGTACGACATGTTCAACATTCACCAAGAGAGCATGGTGAATGTCGACATTTACCGGTGTAAGTCAGAAATATTGTTATTTAGCAAATCTTTCGGACATACACCAAGCGACTATGTGAATGTTAACATTCACCGGTGTATCTCGACATTCACCGGATTTCGGTCTTTCACAGTAACATATATATGTTACGGTAAATGTACACTCTTGGGAAATGTTCACTTTTACCGTAAAATGTGTACATTTCCCAAAAAGTTAGGTATATGTGAACTGAATATAATGTATATGTACATTTCCCGGCAAATGTGTACTCTTGCCTTCACGTTTTAGTAAATGTATACCTACTCTTACCTTCATGTTTTAAGAAAAGTTGGAACACAAATAAATCAAAAATGTTGTTGCAGTAAAAAAATATTTATTTAAATAAACATAATACAAAAGGCTTTAATAACGAAAATTATTTTAATTAAAAAATGTAAATGACAAACAAAACAGGTAGGTTATGATTCCAATATTCCTAAATACAATTTTTGTCCTAGTTTTTCAGGACCAATACGATGGGAATCAAACAAATAATAATAATAACATACTTTTCTTTATTACTTATAACAGTTAAATTTTATAAAACTATAAAGGAACATATAGAAATTTCATAATGAAATAAGTTTCATTCATTTGAGCAAAAATTACTATTGTGGTATTTGGAATTACATAATATTCCAGCATTTTTACAACTGCATTTTTTTGAGGAATATGTTCCTTTACAGATGCATCTTTTAAAACCTTGTCCACCAGTAAGGGACTGCATTCCTATAATTTCTCTTACTGATTTCTCAACATCTTGAGGAACATCTTCGTATGATATAAAATTTTGTTCGCAAATGGCGAATTCATGCCTAGAATAAGATTGTTTTAAAACTCCCTGTTTAGTTCCTAATTTATATAAATTTTTATCGTCATCTCTAGACAAAACAACGCAAATCAAATTTTTTAGATCCGTTTTACCACGATCAACGTCTGGAATGGAAACTCTAACATTGTCACCAATCACAGCAGCAGGAAATTTTTCTTTCAAAAGATTACACATTTTGATAGCTTGATTTTCTACATTTTCCCTTGCTTTTCTTTCGAGCATTATCAATTAAAATTTTCTTCTCGTTTAAAACAGAATTTAGCTCAAAACTTCCATCTTTATCTTCAATTTGGTTGCATAATAAACCATCATCCAAAATTATGTCTAACGTTGCGATTTCGTATTTTGTATACTCACATTTACCAAAACGACATGGTCATTGTGAATTCAATGTACATTTCCCTTATTTGAAATTGTAAATATTAGTTGAATGCACATTACCCAAACTAGGAGGCAAATGTACACATTTACCGAAAAATATGTACATTTGCCGCAATATCCACTTTTACCGTAACATATATACTAAAAAATATCTGCTACGACGCGTCACAGAACTTTCTTTGACATAAAAATTGCCTTTGGTTTAAAGGATATAAATTAAACCCATTATTGGATAATAAAATAGAAATATCTACTGCGAGGGGTCACAATACTTTCTATTATGAAACTCGCCGTTGGTTAAAACAAGCATTTTATAACTATATAAACAGAACTATATGTATACAGCCTATATATTGTACATACACCTATATATATATATATATATATATATATATATATATGTATGTATATATATACACCTACCTTCACCTTAGAACCGTCCTTATTTGAATTTTCTCAGGAAAAAGTTTCAAATAAAAGTTGTAGACACAAATGAGTCAAAGAACTATAGTAAGTTTAAAGAAAATCGTTGAAGCCGTTTTCGAAAAAAATTGAAAAAAGCTCCAAAACTCCTAGACTAAAGTGGAGCTTTCGGTTAACCGATTTCAACCGAAAGCTTCGCGGCAAAACTAGATGCAATATAAAGGCAAAATTCCAAGTATAGTGAAATTCGGATAAAGATTTCGATAAACAAAAGATCCTAAAATTCAAACATTTGTATTTTTTTATTTATCAAGCATTAACGAAGATACCCAAATGTGATTTGTATACGAGTAATTACGAGCTTTAGGAAAGTCTACTTTGTGGTCGTTCTCATTACCCGCAAGTTTCCATTGCCCCATGCTCTTCTTTGTCTAGAGATATGCACTGCTTGACTTGATTTTCAAGTCACATGACCTAAATCTAACTTGAAAACAAGTTCAACTCAAGACAATTATTAATTTTTAAATGTCAAATCAAATCAAACATTTACTTCACAACTTATTTTATTTATAAGCCAAATTATCAAGCACAATTAATTTTAAAAATGTCTAAATACATATAGGTACTTGACTTGATGTATTTCTAGGTGTATCTGAAAAACGAAAAGAAAAACATATTAATGCCGTACCTACTTTTCTATAACTCAAAACAGAAAAGCCTCTAATTGTTTCCATAAGCGTTCTTGTTCAACAATATATCCTTTTCACTACTTGAAGCCTTTTTTAGGTGTTTCCTAAACATCAAAACACAAAAAAATGATAAATGTAATGTTAAATGTTAAAAGAAAAGCTTAAAGTTAAAAACAAATGTAATGTTACAATCGTCCCCGTTCTCCTTTTTATTTTACGGGAAAAAAGTAGGAAAATAAGGTAGTTATAGTTGTAGAAAAATGATTCAGCTAATTTTAATTACGATAATATAAAAATACTTATGTACAAATACGCAAAATATAATAATTACATTAACAGCCAAAATATTAATCAAAGAAATTGATTTTAAACGTTTTGTTGGCCAAACAGAATAAGCCTTCCCATAAGCATAATAGCGCCCGGAGTAGACAACTACGTTACAAACCAAAAGTGGTATTGAATGTAATTCCTTGTATCCCTCATCGCACCACAACAACTTTCGATAGTATAAAAATTGTTATTATGGCATCCTATATCAACCAAACCCAATCTACCCTAATTCAAAATATATCTTTTAAAAAGTATGTATGTAGGATTTAAAAAGGGAGAAGACGTTAAAAATGACAACAATGGCAGTGGAGTGAGAAACGGCATGTGATTGTTTTACGGGTCTTGTTAAATAGAGGCAATAGAGCAGTCAGTCGTTTTTGAATCGTCTTATAGAGAATGAGATTTGTAATAAAGAACTATTTAAATAAACGTTAATTTATTAATTCCAATAATCAAAAAGTGTAATTATTGAATTGAAGAAGACCGTAAGATGGGGAAAACGAGAAGGCTTTTCCCCACAATTTTTTGGAGGCTCAACCGGGATTGAACGGACGGGACAACGGAAAATTTAGAAGTACGACGAACGAAGATTCAACGAAGAAATTTTCCAGGCAGAAGACAGTTCGAGGCCCGAAACGACGAACGCGGGGAATCGAACAACGCCAGATATTCAACTTCAGATAAGCCGTTTTCATTTAATAATTAATAACATTCAATAATTATTTATTTCCAATTATTTCATTATTACATTTCTTAGTACGACGTAGAGTAAAAATTATATGTTTATATTAAATTCCAAATTTGAGAGTACGAATGATTTATGTCGAGATCCATTAAATTAATTTTTGAAAATTTAGAAGATAAAAGGAATCTTTTTCTGGTTTTGTTTTATTGTTATCCTAATTGTTTGACAGTTAAACATGATTGTTTAGACGTTTATTTGTTCCGTAATTGGAGTTGTTTAATTTTATATTTAAACAAGAATTTATCTGTATTATTTTTAAATTGCTTTGAGATAAAACTTTTTTTTTTTTTTTTTAAGGTCACTTAGTGGCGTGGTGGACTAGATATTTGCCTTATACGCCAGTGGTCCTGGGTTCGAATCCCAATGAAAGCCCAAGATTTTTTTCTGGGTTTTCGGATTCGACGGTCGTTAATGACCATAGTAGTTGATGCGACCTTAAATAAAGCAAAAAAAAAAAATCTTTTTTTTTTTTTGAAATATTTTTGACATAAGACGACCGTTTTTGTTTGATTGTAAAAGACGACTGATTCCTTTGTTAAAAACGACCAGTTTTCATAAAAATGACCACGTTGGGTAATATCGAACGCGTTAATCAAAACCTTAAAAATTATTCATTGCAAGCTGTAAGAGCTTTGCATTTCATTGCCTTTGGAGAAGAAGGTCAACCCCGAATGATTAGAAGACAACTCCGTGGTTTCACCGGGTTGATGGTGAAGGAACACTCAGACGAATATAACAACAAAATTAGAGGTATCAGAGAGAGCTTGACAGCTGATCTCGTGTTGGTATGCAATGTTTTGGATCTAGAATGCTCTTATAACGACTCTGATCGAGAGAATAATTGAGTCCTTGAAGGATCTAGACACCACAAAAGAATGGAGCGAAAATGCCAAAAATGAAGATGAGGAAATGAGATGAAATTATTCGGAGAACGAAGATAATGAAGGTAGAAAGTCATGGCATTTTGTCATGGCATACCACATTTGTTTTTCCATATCTCGATTGAATTAATAATTCTGAACATCTTTTATAATAACAAGACCTCATTTAATCATTAAGGTTTTCGAGAAATAAGACTTTTATTGGAAATTTTGCAGCAAACGGACGTCTTGTAAAAGCTCCGTAACTCCCACATTCAATTGTGTAGGAAGCTTGACATAGGCTCGTTTGAAAGCTCGAAGATGCTGTTACACTCAAGATTATCAAAAACAATCAAGAGTTACTTTCTTTTACTACTATTTAGATAGTAAAGAAAGTATTGTCATCGGGTCAAATTTTTGTATTCGAGCTTTCACCGGAAATACATGATTTGGGGTCCCCTTAGTCCAAAAAAGTGGTTTTTAGTAACATGTCTGTTTGTGACAGCTATATCGTATCGAAAACTTTATACGATTTTAACCAAACTTGGAATTTAGCCTGCATATTATATCTAGTTCTGCCGCAAAGCTTTTGGTTGAAATCGGTGAACCGAAAGCTCTAATTTATTTTTGGAGTTTTTGAGCTTTATCAAGTTTTTTCGAAAACGGCTCCAAAGATTTTCTTTAAACTTTCTATAGTTCTTAGACTCATTAGTAGCTACAACTTTTATTTGAAACTTTTTTCTGGGAAAATTTGAATAAGGACGGTTTTGGGGTGTAGGTTGGGAATTCGTATGTTATATGTACAGAAAAGCTGTATGCGTATAGTTATGTTTATATGTATAGTTATAAAGTGCTTATATTTCGTATATTTTATACAACTTATTCTAACAGCGAGTTTAAAAATTGAAAACAAAAGAAAGTACTGTGACGCCTCGCAGCAGGTATTTGTTACTAAGTAACTCAAAGTGCATCGTAAAGTAACAAGTGTTAAATTGTGCAAAATATCAATTATTTTAAACGACACTACCTAATTTTATTTACCTTGTTTGGTTTATCTTAAAATTCCCCACATTTTCATAATTCATTTCCCTAAAGCCAAGTGTAAGGATTTTCGAGTTATCATTGAAAATAAAAAAATTCAACGTTACATCCATAATTTATAACCGAGTTTTATGCTGTATGCCCAGTAGTTGGCCATTTTGATAATCTTGAGTGTAACAGCACCTTCGAGCTCTCAAACGAGCCTATGTCGAGCTTCCTACAAAATTTAATGTGAGAGTTATGCCGCGTTCACACGCTTCAACTTGAGTTGAACGATAATTTTCAATCTGTTAGACCTAAGCGGGGTAAGCAACGCGAGAAGTGAAGCATATTAAGCAGAAGTAATATTTAGGCTATAATTCCTATTTTCAGATTTCTATTATTTCAGGTTCCCCGGAAACTTCTAATGGCCGGTGAGGCTGGGACACCCTGTATTCATTGCAAAAATGTGTATATAATTATTTTTAGTTAAAGACCGCCACTTGGACGATTTATCCTGTCCCCGCCTGCAATACCTTTTCCAACGTTCAAGATATTTTTCGCTTGTTTTTGTTTTTTTAGTTAATATCATTCAATGCAGTCAGAATTTTTGTTTTTTTAAACAATTTTTAATACAAAATTCGTTTAATTCGAAAAACTATGTTTGCTTCAATTTCGTTATAATCTAACATTAAAAAAAAAAACAAATGATCTCATAATAATTTATGTCATAAAACTGTACATAATAACAAAATGTCAAATAATATGTTCAATTTTTCAAATTTTTACTATAGTATATACAAATTTTCAATAATGACAAAAAATGTTTTCACTAACTTTGGCCATTTTGTCCGTTCGTTATGGGTAAGTGTGTCTCTCTAAAAGGTTTTGTGGGGCGGTTTTGTTATTTAATTCTAAATATTTATAACAAATCGATACCCAAATGTATCTTATTGATTAAATAACTTTATTTGTTACTATTATATGAACGAGGCACGTTATTTTCTAAAAAAAAGTTATTTAAATATCCCGGTTGGATGAACAGCGACGAAGGGAACTATTACGACGATGATTGTCGGCAATATTCCTCCAGCTGTTACTATAAAGAAAGATACTCTTATGAGTGAGTGAAAACGCAAATCAGAGCCATTAATTGTCAAATGTCAGAGAATAATTATTATAATGGATTTTGTGATTCTTTATTAATTAATGTGTATATGAAGTGTGTAGCTAAATATTTTTATCAATTAAATTAATATAATTGTAATATTCGTAATTCTTGGTGACAAAAGTATACAAAAAAAGAAAAATTGGATCGAGGATTTAAGCACCTTGGCTGTGACTCAAGGAAAACGAAACAGTAATTGCGTTTTTACTAAAATTAGATTCTTATTTTGTAAATGATCTTGTACAAGACACAAAGCCGTTGTATTAATGTGACTTAGGTGTTTGCAACATCATTTCATCATTGTCTTGATAAAGAAAGCATTTTTTTGTACAATCACTTACTTTCTAATTGTTCTGTGTTACTAAAATTTTTAATGTTTATATCACTACAAACTCGATTTAATATTTATATTTTTATATCTATTTTTATATGTATGTATATAAAAGAATTATTTGTTTCTAATGGTTTTTTAAATATATTTTTCTTTTATAGAAATTAAATTCACGAAGTGTAACCATGGCTGATCAAGTAGACGTAGATTTCGATGAAGAAATGCTGGAAGTAGAAATGGCTCCCATACGACAATCTAATTTGGCTACTCCCGAGCAATGTATTGAAAATTGGAAAGAAAAATTTTCAACTCATTCATTAACAAATATTCACTTCAAAGAATGGTGGCGAGTCTGGGTTCCACGTATTTATAGTCCACCGTTAAATGGCAACTGTTTAGAGTGGAGTTCCGACATTGAGAAGGCAGAGAAATATTTATTTAATATCTTAGTTGAATTCATTTGCGATGGAGATCCTCGTGAAGTCCTAACTAAATTAGCTGAACTGAATAAGCCTGCGGCAGTCTGTGGACGTGTATTTAAAATGGGTGAACCTACATACAACTGTCGTGAATGTGGCATGGATTCCACATGTGTATTATGTGTAGATTGTTTTAAGCAATCAGCACATCGTAATCACAAATATAAAATGGGAACATCAATTGGAGGGGGCTGTTGCGACTGTGGTGACGATGAAGCTTGGAAAAATGAGCCTTACTGTGATATTCATATCAAAGGGAGAAATTTAAAAGAGGAAACGGGAACCATGTTACCTGCTGATTTATCAGAACGAGCTCGTATTACATTTGATGCCATCCTATGGTATGCTTATAATTTACTAACTCTAGAACATAATCCTGGATTGCCGGCTGATTTGAAAATGTTTGAATCGGAAAGATCACCATTGTCATTTTTGGAATCTCCAAACGTCTACTGTGTTGTTCTTTACAATGATGAAACGCATACTTTCGAACAAGTGATTAGCACATTGGCTCGCGTTATTAAATGCTCCCAACGAGATGCGATCGAATTTGTAACGAATATTGATCGAGAAGGACGAGCCGTTGTTAAATGTTCTACATTTCAACATTGCACCGAATTGAAAGTGGATATTGAAAAATATACATCACGATTTGGAAATAAGCCCCTTAAGGTGTTAGTTGTACATTCGCATGTCGTTGCTCACCAACTATTTGCTATAAAACTGTTGGAATGGTTAACGAACTTTTTAGCTAACGGTGAAGGATTTCGAACAATATTTAGTAAAGTCGCTTGCGAGGCCAAACTGCCAGACATTTCAATTGTAGAAGGTATTTTATTGCGCGATTCTCAAATGTGGAAATCTGCAAGGTCTCACTGGCACCATTTACTCATATCTGGCATGCTTATGGAGTATGAAAGTAAAAAGGCACTGGCCACAATTTTCACGAAAAACTATGGCCACGTAATGAAGGATTTCATTAGAGATGACCACGATCATTCATTTTCTGTTTCATCATTATCAGTCCAATTATACACAGTACCAACATTAGCTCATCATTTAATTGCTAATGAAGATGTGTTATTCATTCTTTTAAATACTTTCATCTCGGAATGTTCCAGAAAATGTAACAGTTCTGGAAAATTGGCATTCGAACGTAATGCCTCAACCAATAGCTTTAAACGAGCCCAATTTATGTTGTACGACATAAAATATTTGTTAAGCTCTAAGCCAAAAGAGTGGACTGATAATTTGCGAAGAGGTTTTTTGCAAGGTCTTTCAATTATTTTAAACCTGTTAACAATGATGCAAGGAATGGATTCTGTATCCCGACAAGTGGGACAACACATCGACTATGAACCGGAATGGGAATCTGCATTCAATCTTCACATTAAGTTAGCAGGAGTTATAACATTAGCTTTAGAATGGTGTGGTTCTGATACAAAAGTCTTAGTGAAAGCTTACAAAGCCACGCTTAAGAAACTATACGATAATCCTAGCTATGATACTTATCAAGTTAATGAAATCCGCGAACTTGCCGATCATGCTGCGACTTGTCTCCAGTATGATGTTTCCACACAGCCTGTGTCCATTCATTTACCTCTTACACGTTTTTTGGCTGGACTCCATTTATATTTAGAAGCTCATTCGTTGAACTTTGATAATGATTTCCAAGCTGTTAAGCCAACACCGGAACAAATAATGGAACCTGTCCTTCGTACCCAAGCGATGATATCTCAAGTAAACGCAGGCATGTGGCGTCGAAATGGCTATGCATTATTAAATCAACTCTATTTCTATCACAATGTTAAATGTCGTACTGAAATGCTTGATCGTGATATTATCTTACTTCAAATCGCGGCCTCATTGATCGAAAGCAACGAATTCTTAATTCATATTATTAATAAATTTAACTTATTCAACTGGGCAAATCCGTGCTTTGAAGAGAACAGCTTAAAAAGCTCAGAAGAAGATAGCATGCGTCAAACTATAAATTTAGTTGAAGAATTTCTATCGCTTCTTATTAATATTGTTGGTGAACGATTTGTTCCTGGCATTGGAAAAGTAACGTTAGAAGATCGGATTAAAAACGAAATTATTCAACAGCTTTGTATTAAACCCTTGCCTCATTCAGAACTTATCAAAACGATTCCCGAAGAAATTTTAAATGAAGCAGCTTTGGACAGTTTAATTGATGAGGTGGCGATATTTAAGAAACCGGTACAGGGTAGTGGCAAAGGAGTTTATGAGTTAAAGTCAGAATTTTTTGATCGTTACAACGTGTTCTTTTATCATTATACTCGAGAAGAGCTTTCGAAATCAGAGGAAGTACAGCGTAAACGAAGAAAAGCGGATGGAAAATTAGAATGTTGTCCTCCTCCTGATTTACCGGAATTATGTGAATCTTTCAGTATTGTAGCAAATTTATTACAATCCGATGTTATGCTTCATATTATGCGCACTGTCTTACAGCGTAGCAATAATTTACGTGCACGCAGTTTTTCTGAACCTCAAGTGCATAAAGTTTTACATTTAATTGGTTATGCGTTGCAAGAACAAGAATCCAAACGATATCCATTCTTAGTATTTACTGAACGGGCAAACAAATGGGATATTTTACCTTTATTAGAAGAGCTTGCATCAAGTGCTCGCGTTGAATCCCACAAAGATTTACTGGTTTGGACGTTAAATAAATACAAAGATGTATCGTTATCGAAAAATCCAAATGATAATGCAAGTGGGGAAAGCTCTACTTTCGTTGAGCATAAACTCAGTGTAAGTGACACGGCTAAAGATGAGAAAGAATGGCGTGCAAAAATGGCAGCCCAAAAACGTGCTAAACTTATGGCTCAAATGACAACGTTACAAAACAATTTTATGAAAGAAATGGCTCAGTTACTTCCTGAAAATACAAGCAGTGAGAAAAAGGATGATTCCGCAGGAAACTCTTCAATGGATATGAGTGAAGTTGTCGAAACGCCGGTATGTTTAGGTCCCAACCAAACACCTAAGGTGAGTCAAGAACGCCACTTCACTTGCATATTATGTCAAGAAGAACAAACGGTTAGTGTCGATGGAGAAGCCTTGGTCTTGGCAGCTTTTGTGCAACAATCGACTGTGTTATGTCAACAGCGTAATTTACCACAAGAAACTGTTTCTGACGAACCGTTGTTTTTATCTGCTAATCTAGGACCAGCTCCTTATACGAGTACCTGTGGACATGTAATGCACAGTGTATGTTGGCAAAAATATTTTGATAACGTTTTAACTAAAGAAAGTCGTCGTCCTTATCGGCTTCGTCATCCTGTTAGTTTTGATGTTGAAAAAGACGAATATCTATGTCCTTTATGTGAATGCTTAAGTAATACTATCTTACCGTTAATACCACCTTTATGTAACCTTCAGACACCACCAACGCAGGAAAAAATAAGCTTTCCCGACTGGATGAAATTTTTAACAGTTACATTGCATTCAAATGCCGATGCAACTCAAAAAACTACTGCTGGTGCTGCTGGCAGCAGTGCGAGTAATAGCGATGTTGTGCAGGGATCGTTTATATCGGCATCGTCACCCTCTGATTCAAATAATTCTAAAGTTGATTACACTAACAAACTAATGAAATTAGCACAAGCATCCTCACTGCAAGAAGTTGTTGATATTTTAGGTGAACACATCGATGCAGTATTCGAAAACAACTTTGCTACTGATACGAAAGAAGTTAGCGAAACTTTTAAGAATGTTATTATGTTGTATGCTCGAACAACGTACATTCGCAGCTTTGGGTTCCCAGCTATTGACTTTAGCAAAACGTTATTGATTGTATGGAACTCCTGTGCATATACTATACGTACAATGGAAATGTTACTAAGAGACTTAAACAAATCTCTACTGGGTGACTTATCCTGTCGACAACGTGATTGTCTAGAAAGTCTTGTACGTATTGTTAGTATATTGGCATCTACATCGAAACATAACAACTTTTTTGAATTATATACTTCAAGATTATTAGGATCTCTTCTGGAAACCTCACCGGATAATCCATCATTTTTAGACTGGGATACATTTGGAATGCTAGTACCACTTGTCCTGTCATTTCCTAGTTATATTTCTTATTTATTGTCGAAACCGGAACTAGGTGTTATACCAACTGGAGGAATTCACGATTATTATATATTTCAATTAGTTTATTTAAATCATATTACCAAAATCTTATTAGTTAATGATTTAACTGATTGTGGGACTGAGATGGACATTGATATAGACACGCCACTATCGTCTCATGAAAACCAACTGATTATAGACGTTTATAAAACAATTAAAAAAACTGATAATACAACGTTAACCGGACAACAAATTTGGAATTACATCAAAGATGCTAGTATACCATTTTTACGATGCTGTATCTTGTTCTTTCATTTCTTAACTGATGTTCCAGCACCCAGTGTTTTCTCTGAAGTCGGTGGTGATACATTTAGCGAAATGATGAAATATTTGGGTTTTACTGATACGTGTGAATATTGGATGGGAACCTTAAAAGATAGTAACCTGATATCAGTTTGGTGCAGTCACCCAAATGTTGTTAAATATCAGAATAATCGAAACGAAGTGGATATAATAAAAGAGCCGGCTGTTGTTAATCACTTAGTAACACTCCCTATGGATTATAGCGAACTGATTAACACAGTATCATTATTCACATGTCCAAATAGTGATCGAGAAGACTCTCGAAATCCAACTATGTGTTTAGTCTGTGGCGAAATGCTTTGTTCCCAAAGCTATTGTTGTCAAACTGAATTGAATAAAATTTTAGTTGGTGCTTGCACGTATCACGCACACAAATGCGGTGCTGGCGTTGGTATATTTTTAAGGGTGCGAGAATGTGAAATTCTCTTTTTAGCTAGTCCAAATCGCGGATGTTTTGTTTCGTCGCCGTATTTAGATAATTACGGTGAAACTGATCAAGGGCTACGTCGAGGAAATCCGCTTCATTTAAGCAAAGAACTTTACAAGAAGCTGCATACGCTGTGGCTGAGTCATGGACTACACGAAGAAATCGCACGTGCACTTGAATCAACTAGTAACTTACTTTCGACGCAATGGCAACATTTATAATTATCATGTTCACTTTAAAAATTAAAAAGAATAACAATAATGATAGTAATAAAATAATTATTAAAGCTAAACAAAAATAAAGCCACATTTTTACAGAATCTCATCGTGCATTATTTTTATTTGTAAAATAAATTTTCATTTGTGTTGTTGTATTGGAACTTTTTTTTGTAAGCAAAGTTATTTATATAGTTTCTTCTATGTTAGTTTCATTATAAGAATAAATATATATAACAAATATTTAAATTTAACTTGGACCAATTTTTATTATTTTACCAGTACTATGAGAGAGAATTAGAGCTTTTGATTTTACATAGAATTGTTAATAGTCAATCGGAAATAATCTTTTTACTGATATTAGGTCGGACATCAGTAATTTAAAATGATTTACGAATCATCAAGTAGATCCAGTGGCGGAACCACAAATTTTGAGCCCCAAATTCTTGATTTTCGTATCTAGTGTCCTAAATAATTTTGGTAGTTTTGCTAAACGATCCTGTTCCTTTTTCACTTGTCTTTTTGTTGCTCCACCACTAGTATTGCTTAGTTTTTTTTTTTCCATTTTTCAGCTCCTTGAATTATTTGAAAACAAAATACTTATTACTTTAAAATACGTAAATACTTAAGTATATATTTTTGACAATCAATACTGTTTAACATATTTTTCGTATTTAAAAAACATCGTTGCGCTATCCTCGTAGGCTTCCTTTAATCACGTTATAATAATATTTATTACTAATTTATTAAATTATTATTTGTTATAAATTATACTCTAGTTGTATTTATAATATGGTATTTTTTAAATTAAATCAATATTTTAAATATCAATAAACAATTCCGTTATTGATTTGCTGAGATCTTACTAAACGTAATACTAAAAAAAAGTTAATTTTTTTGTACACTAAAGTATAAAATGCAACTAATTACTCAAAATTTTTGGACCCCCCAAAGCTTCGCCACAACACCATCCCACCCCCACGTCGCGAGGTCTAGCGATATGGTAGTTCCGCCACTGAGTAGATCATTGAATTTCACAAATGTATTTTTCCAAGTATTGTTTACCATTGCTGTACTACATCATTTCTCGCAGAAATCGGCCAAATAAATAATAGATCAAAATCATCAAAATATTGTTTTCCTTTCTTTGGTCTTTTAAAACAAAAAACGTAATTTTTTAATAAAAAACTATTTATTTTATTGTGTAGTATAATCAAAAGATAAATTATTTTTCAACTATTATTAAGAAATTACTTATGTACATCCGTAAAACTATTGAAGTTTGAAGAGTCAAGTGTTTTACAAAAATGCAGTTCACCTGTGAGAAGCGTGTGGGGGGCAAAGAGGCCATAGTCCCGAGGGCAGAAATCTGGGAGTAACAAAAAGTGATTACGTTTAATAACACTGTACGCAAAATCAGATGAAACTTTAAAGGTATGTTTAAAACTTACGTAATGAATTTGGTACATTTTTTAAACTTCCAAAAGAAATTAGGGGGAGACACATTTTTGGCAATGGGAGTGCATATGACGCTAACTAGACGAAAACATTTTTATTATTAGATAAAGTTTGTAAGTTTTGAAATTTGAGAAAGATTTCAACAGCTCCGTAGCTATTTTAGCAATAGAACAAGTGGTAGAATCTAGATGAATATATTATAAGAATATCAATGTTTTACGTTGCAAAAACACGAAAGTTGCAATTTTTTGTAAAGGAGCTTTATTTTGAGAGTTTATTTGAAACAGTGACATTTCAAGGTTATTTAAGAAATTAGTTTCATTGAGGAAATAAGGAGCAACAAAATCATCGTTCAATCCGAGTGGCATAAATCTAGATGCTACGTAATACATATGTGGCGACTAGAAATGGAATTCGAACATGCAGTGATACCTCTCGCAACTGCCCTGACGAAACGACGTTATATACCTTAAGCAATCAATTTGTACGGGGCCAGTGCTGGCCACTGTAATGGAAAATATATATATGTAAATAAATGTGGGTATAACCACTCCCACCTTACATAAATAGTGCTACCGAGAAAAATTCCCAGACTCAGGGCCCCAAATTCATGGTGCGGTTTTCTCTTCTTACTTTGCTGCAGTAAACAAGTAAATTACTTACAAGTAATTTGGAACAAATTGGCATATTGACGCCCGAGAATTAGACCTCTGCAAAAGTTCCGAATGTCATCCCATGGGAGGGCTATTGCCTATGGGCATTGATAGGGATGCTTTCCTTGGGGTGAATTCGTGCGAACCCCCATTTAATCAGAAGTGCATCATCATTAATCAGAAAAAATTACTTTCGTTTTTTATGATTATCGGTGATTTTCTACTACTCTTTTGATTTTTAACTGTTTTTTTTTCTGATAGTTTTATATTCATCGCCTAGTGTGCTACTCGGTCAAAATATATATCAATGGGACTGTTAATATTTTTAAAAAATGTAAGAAAATATTCACCGTGTATGCGAACCCCCTGGTAAAATTTTGGAAAAGCCTCACTGGATATTGGGCAGTATTGGGGGTATTGAGTACCATTTCACATATTATGCTATCAAAATGAAATAGTTGGCGTAATATGTTTAGATGGTTTAGATTTACATAAAAATGTACAGGTCTTTGGAGCAATTGTAGAGTACGAAGTTCGAAAAATAATTCGTACGTGGTAAAATAGACAACAAATGTGTTTTTTGTAGAGTTAAATTTTAATGCTCTTAAAAATTGTTCAATGCAAATTTTTCAAGAAAAGAGTTTTAATGGCTTCCCTTTATTTATTAGAAAACTAGCAGACACACCCTACATCATTATCAAGTCCATAAAGTCATCAGACTTTGCAAGTTATTTCATATTTTGCAATAGTCAAAATATCAAGCAGAATATTAATTTAAAAAAATAACTAGGTAGCTACTTGGCTTTATAAATCTCCACTCAACACCGAAATACATTATCGGCTTTAACTCACTCTGTTCGAATTCTGAAATGTATTGTTATATAGTAAACATGCTTAATAACATTAATATATTATACAATTGATATAAAAAATTAAAAATATTATGAAAAGAATAATGACTATTTATATAAATAGTATTTCATTATATTGTATTCTATTTTTTTAAATTAAATAATTGCCTCCAATTTCTAGTTTTGTAGACTTTAATTGTTGATTTATATTGTTATAAAGGTGATATAGTCAATAATAGTTTAAAGGGTATAAATATATAGCATACACATTGTACTCATTATGATTAATGACGACTAATTAATTTTCTCAGTATTAAAAAAAATGTTTCGGAAAATTTAAATATCGAAGACAAAGGAAATTAAATCATTTTTATGTAAAAACTTTAATTGGCGTCGATTAGCTGAAATCGTTTCTAAAAATTATTGCAAGAAGTACTTAGTAAAATAATATTATTTTTTATAAGTAGAGTGTAAAAATTAATTTTCATCACCTGATTATTTAGGTATACATTAAATATATTAATATACATAAATTATAACCAATTCAAAATTTGCGGTCCATGACGAAGATGACGAATGATGACCAATGCTGACGAGTAAAATGCTACTAATATTTACGAAAACATTCTCTTCATCAAAAAGAAGTGTAGCTCGAGTGTAGTTAAATTCTCATTTACTCAATTGACACTTAACTACACTGAAACACATCAGTGTAATCCAGTACAATCAAGTGTACTTTCTGACAGCTTGTAAAGTGTAAGAGAAATAATTTGACTGTTGAATTGTTTCATGGACTTTTCCAATATCTTTCATTGAAAATAAGTTTTTTAAACAAAACTAAGCGAATTAAACATTTTGTGATATTGTAAATTAAATGGTGTGTGTACGTGTCCAACATGCTTACAATAAAATACAAGAAAATTGAGTTTCAATTAAAATAAAGTCGATTTCTTCTCGCAGGAAAGCTGTGATAGATTAAAGTAACTCGACCCACCCTTAAACTATTTTTATGTATAATTTACTTAACCGTGAAAAAAAATAATAGACCAAAAATTGTTTCGAAAATTAAACCTTAAATTTGTTTTTACAATCGCAAATAAAACTATGCATCCTTTTCCAAAGGATAAATGTAACCAAAACGGGATCAAAGTTTTTGGTACCGTAAATATCGTAATCAACGGTTTCGACGATTTATTCAATAATTAAAATTACTTTCTATACTATGTCTCGTTTAGCTGATTATTTTGTGATTGTCGGTTATGATCATGAAAAAGAACGTAAGTTCAACTAATCGCAATTCGTTTTTGTAAATTTTGTTTGTATTGTTTCTAATTTTGTTGATTAGGCGGTGGAAATAGCAATGGAATTATTTTACAAAGATTTCCCGAGAAAGACTGGAGTGATACACCGTTTATTGACGGGATCGAATGGGTAAGTATAAGTTAGTTACTGAAATTTCTACCACAAAAAGCATCATTTCCCATTAACCCTTGACCTAAACATTTTAAGTCTAAATGTGACTGCATTGACATGTTAAGATTATATCATAAAATTGTTTAACATTGTTAACATGTTTTAACATCATTTTTTATGAAAAGCGAAAGTTTGGGAAATCCAAATAAATGCCGTTCAAGATAAGGTTTCTCCAAATCATTCCTGTGATTGTTATATCAAGCCACACTTCATCAAGTCCTTGTAAAGTCGTAGAATCAGGGTCGGATTCAAGAATCTGTCGTCTATAGGTACTTCTTGAAATGCCCCCTGAAGGATACCAAACGCGTTTGCTAATTTTGTATAAAATAGCTTAAGCAATTTTATTTTAAAAAGATATACCTGCTTTTAAAAATCTCTATTGCTGGAGGAAAATAACAATATTTTTGAATTATAGTAAATATTTTTATCAAAATTTGCAGCCTTTCAAAAATCTATCGCCTTATACAATTTCCGGCTATTAATACGATAAGTTTAAAAGAATTATTGTACTTATCTATAAAATAGTTCATGATAATACTTATTTATGTAAACTACATCAATATTTAGCTCATACTTAGAGGCGTAGCGGCTGGATCTCATAGATCTCCGTTCGATGCATCAGTGGTGCTCGGTTCGATTCCCAACAAATCCTAGATTATCTTAGAATCAGTAAAATACACAAATTTTCTATGTTTACACAACCGTGATGTAAGGTTCGTTTCAGATGAATATAAAAACGTACATTATACGTTACAATTCATATGCAATACAAAATATCTTCTGCGAGACGTCACAGTACTTTCTTATACTTTCATTTATAAAACTCACTGTTGGTTAAAATAACTATAAGTACTTTATAACAATACATATAAACAGAAATATTGTATATGTATAAAGCTTTTATACATATGGATATACGAATTCCCAACCTTTACCCCAGACCCGCCCTTATTCGAATTTTCCCAGGAAAAAGTTTCAAATAAAAGTTGTTGACATCAATGAGTCTTAGAACTGTAAAAAGTTTAAAGAAAATCGTTGAAAAAGCTCTAGAACTCCTAGAATAAAGTGTAGCTTTCGGTTAACTGATTTCAATCAAAAGCTTCGCGGCAAAACTAGGTATAATATGGAGGCCAAATTCCAAGTTTGGTGAAATTCGGATAAAGCTTTCGATACGTTATGGCTGTCACACACAGACACGGACATGTTTCTAAAAACCACTTTTTTGGACTGGAAAACATGTATTTCCGGTGAAAGCTCGAATTCGAAAATTTGACCCGATTACAATACCTCCTTTACTATATAGTAGTAAAAGAAAGTAAAAAGTCATGGCCATGAGAAAGAATAATCGTAATTGTATATTGCGCATGACTTGTGTTGTACAATGTACGGTTTTTCATTTTCATCTGGAACGAAACTATAAATGACCTTGGATGTTAAAGCGGTTTTAAACACCACCAAAATATGTACATGTTTAAGTACAAATTTTCTGTATGAAAGCAACTGCACATAAAATAAATTACCCAGCGGTAAATCCAGCCATGCGTAAAACTCCAAAATTTGATTTAAAAAAAGCTTGTTTTATAATTACCCTCTGTAACAATCAAAAGACCCGCTGTGGGGCTCAATCTCACATTAAGTAGCATATTCTATAGTTTAAAAAAAGTTTCCGCTGATAAAACATATTTTGAATAATTTTCGATGACACAATATAGAGATAAATAATCTTAGAATTTATTATTTAAAAATTATTCCATATTCAAACCATCCAAAGAATTCAAAACACAATATTCAATTAAATTGTTCTTTTATGGTAATCTTCAATCAAACTTAATTTAGTGACATCACACCATCATTCATGTTATTAAGATATCATTGAAGATAGATACATAATCATTAATTGCTTAACAATGTAAATGGAATGGAATGCTTCGAAAAATATCATAAGAATTTTATTCTTAAAAGCTAACTTCAAACACTGGGATATAATATAATATACATTTTATATACTCTGTGTATACTAGTGCTTGGAGTGGCTACACGTGACTTCGTTCACATCTGTCTTTGGAGAGAGACGCTAAAAAATCTCCTTTAGAGCAATTACAAGAATTTCAAAATTTAAACATAAGAATACGTTAGATATAAAATTAACTCAAATTAAGATGGCAAACTTAGAACAATTTTTTCAACCCTTAAATCAACGAAGTTAAATACAACGCAGAGATTTTTTTTTTATTTATGCATGTAGATTCATAATTGCAAAATTATAATTTAAAAAAGTTGATAATTTAGAAGGATCTAGATCAGTGATTCCCAACCACTGTGCCGCGGCACTTTTGGGTACCGCGAAATTCATGAAGTGTGTCGCCAAATTTTAGAAACGATAACATTATTAATGTTTATATTATGGTCAGTGTGCCGTCAAATTTTGAAATTTTTAAAAGTGTACCGCAATAAAAAAAAGAATGAGGATCACTAATTTAGTCATATAACAAAGGTTTCTGTTGTACAGGACATGACAATGGTATTTTAAAAGGATCATTATGCTTTTGGGGGGGGGGGGGGGAATAACATAGCAGAAATGTAATTGCAAAATAGAATTGAAAATAGATAATTTTGGAATATATATGATAAAGTGCAAATATTTTAGTCCTCTCTTTGAGCCATTTAAGAGTGGTAGGTATTACAAAAAAGTCTTACTTAATGGAAATCACAGTTCTCTCGAAAATAATACATTTAAATTTCATAAAGAAATTTTCGTAAAGAAATTATTATATTATCTAGGATTCATCAAATCAAGTAACTGGCTTACGAAAGAAAAAAAGCTTGATATTAAGACTTTAATATGAAGTTATTTGCAAAGTTAATGATACTTATGCCTTGATATTTAAATTTTACTTAACTTTGATTTGATTTCAATTTAAATTCAATTTAAGTTGCTTGAAAATCAAGCGAAGAAATGAATCCTTAAATATATCCCATAGTGTTTAAGTTGGTTTAATAATCATGTAGTGAAATTAGCTTTTTTTTAACTATCTGCTTTCTGAGATATTTATGTTATTTTTACAGTTTTGTCAGCCGCAAGGATGGTCATTATCAACAGAAAGGACAGAACCGAAATTCTTCGTTTCTGTCCTCACGGATATTGATGCCAACCGGCATTATTGTGCCTGTATGTGTTTTAATGAAACCGTTTCAATTACTCCGAGTAAGCCTGTGGATGAGGTAATTGAATACGAATTTGAAAAAAATTATCTTTGTTCTAATTTATTTCAATAACGTTATCATAACAGGAAGAAGATCCGGTTGATGGAAATGCGACTCTTGTACGAACAATTCCCACTATAACCCACCACAGCATTATGTATGCACCAAAATGTTTGGTTCTCGTTTCTCGATTAGACTATATTGAAACTTTTAGGGTAAAAGAAAGAAAAAAATGTTATGTAAAAATAGAAGACTTATCGAAAATGACTTATTTTTAGAACTGTCTGGGCATTATTTATACTGTATACATTGAAAATTATGGGATGCCTTTAGAAACGCTAGTAGGAAATATTTTAGGCTGCATTCAAGTGCCTCCTCCTGGTGGGCCCCAGGTTCGATTTAGTATTGGAGCTGGTGATCGTCAAGCTTTACAGCCTCCAATATGCCCATCTTTACCAACGTCACATACAGCCGTTAATCTTTTATTTCAACAATTAGGTAAAGAAATTGGATACGAAAAATTAGCGCACTTTTGACTTTACGAAAATTGCCTTGAATTGTTATTAAATAGTTGTGATGAAAATTGGTTTTTTCTTTTGATTTTTGAGAAAATCTAGGTTGTAAAAAAAGCTCTCAAAGGAATGTAATAGAAATTATACTTTTTTTGTTCCTAGCGAAATTTTGAAGATTCACAAAAACCAATAATATTATATGAGTAATTGATGCCTTCAAGCAAATAAAAATTTAGTGATATGTTCTCCAGTTAATGCTAAAACTATTGTTAAAATTAAAATATGATTTATTTAACCATTTAAAAATGAAAACTTTATTTTAATACTCCTATATGTTTTTAAAGGATTGTTTATTGAATAGATTAAATTCATTTAAACTATCATTAGTACCAAAAGTTTCGAATTGGATCATTGAAACTATTTTTTTTAAATATGAGAAAGAATTAACATTTACTAAACAGTAATTGTGAACACCCCAAATGAGTATAACAGTGTTTAATGCCTATTATCTTAAAGATAATAGAGGGTAAATATAAATAAACATAAACATAAAGGTTTCACTTTTTCTTAATACGTGATATTAGGTCTTATTTTTTTTCTAATTAGAAAAACCTTCAATTGTTATCACGTATTATTTTTTGTTATTTTTTTTTTATTAATTTTGGTGACTAAACGAACCTTCTACAATCAATGTTGCCCAAATCAATACTGTGTAGATCTTCCGTAAAAAACCTCTATAATAGGTCTACAATCATTTGATTTTTTATATATTTGCTTCAAGCCGCTTTAACGTGGTTAAGAAGACTCTTATGGTAATCAAAAGCTATAAAAAAACTAGTGTGATCATTCCTGACCCTCGTTAGGAACGGAGTTGTTTATGTTTCGTTTTCAATGATAATTGTGGTTTAATAGGTAGAATTCTATTGCTTATATTAGTGTATTTTTGTCACGTCATAAAGCTATATACTGTTTCATTCAACTTTCTCTCTTTTTACTTCTCCTTACACGGCACACTTTATTTCACCAATCACTGTTGGCAAGCAGTTAGCATAAGGATATAGAAAGAGAAAGAGAGAGATAGAACTAATAAAAAGAGAGGGAACATCGCCTGAAGGGAATATAACACTTTAGTAAATTTTCGTTTATTTATAATATTTTTGACTTACCTCCCAAAGATCCTTAAAATATGTTTTTTTAACTGATGGGACCCAAATAAAAAACAGAGCTTAATTCCCATAGATCTATGCAAAGATCTTGAGTGTTTTCACACTTTCTATGGTATGCAATTCTTAAGGAATAAACTGCAAATATTTTTTTTTAATTTAATACTGTTTGCAAACCTTAGAAAATTAGCTAGCAATAAAAAAGTGGCAACGTCTATTACATTAAACAAAATTAAGTACAACAAATTTTGTAAAGTTAGAGAGAGAGACTGAAATCATCTATTGATTTCTTCAAATCTAAAAGAACAAAAAACATTTTTCACAACTTATAATTGAGCCGGTCAGTGCACACATCGATTAACTCCACTTTTTCAACTTTTACAAATTTTCATGTCAAAACACTGGGTTGACTCCTAACTTTATATATCCGAAAAAAAAATTCTAATGATAAGTAATAACAGTACTAAATGACAATTTGCTTTTTAGCTTTTTCATAAGAGACAATGTATTTCAAAAGTCTATTTTATCAATTTACTCAACTTTTTGCATTACGGAGTTAATCGATGTGTACACTGAACGGCTCAATTGGTAGTTTCAAAACCTTTTGGAAATTCAAAAGTTGTTTCATTAATTTGATATATAAATATCTTCATTATTAATAATAATTGTGTTTTTTTTTTTTTTTCTTAGGGATAAGAAATGTTCTTGTTTTATTCTGTGCAATAATGACTGAGCATAAAATCTTATTTCACTCAAAAAGTTACAATCGATTAACTGAGGGCTGTCGTGCACTAACTGCCATTATGTACCCGTTCAAATATACTCACGTTTATATTCCTCTTCTTCCTGCTGTTCTCGTCGAATTTCTTTCAACTCCCACTCCGTTTGTTATGGGCGTTCATTCTTCATTAAAATCTGAAATTCCCGAAGCGGTAAAATGTTAATACCATATCTTTGAAATTAAAATAAACATTTTTTTTTTATTCAGATGGATGTTATAATAGCTGATATGGATGGTGGATCAATTATAGTTCCTGATGGAGTTTCACTTCCTCTTCTTCCAGAGCCCTTATTAAGTAATACTCAAGAAGCTCTTAGCATTGTTTTGCAGCCTGAGTTAGGTTGCGCTGATCATGCGTTTCCACCATTAGCTGTACGCGCGCCACAACCCACGATGTTAGATAAAGAAATTCGTGCTGTTTTTATGCGAACGTTTGCCCATTTGCTTCAAGGATATCGTAGTTGTTTAACATTAATACGAATTCATCCAAAGCCAGTGATTACGTTCCATAAAGCTGCGTTTCTTGGAGAACGCTGCTTGATGGAATGTGAATTTACAACGCGAATATTGGATTGTATGTTTTTCACGGGGTTTGTAGCAGAACGTGGTCCACCATGGCGTCCGTGTGATGTTTGGGATGAACTTTATAACGCCTTGCCAGAGTTATTACGCTTAGAAGCTCAAGATAGTAATTTAGTTCTGTCTCATATTCAAGAATTGGCTACGCAATTGTATATCAATGAATATCCAAATTCACAACCTTATGTACAAAAGATACCAAAGCCTCCCGATGGAGCTTTTTCAAGAATTCACCAGCCACCATTACCGCCTATTGATGCAGTTCAAGTTCAAGCTATTATCGATGAAGGTTTAGCGAAAGATAATATTAAATCGCGTTTGGCTACTTTACGACCAGTTCAACCTCGCATTGTTCCAATGGGACCTCATATTACAAATATACAGGATCATCGAAATATTGTTAGCAATTCAGCCAGGCGTTTAGAGGTATGTTGTATCAATTAGTTTTATTTAACTGTATCTATTCCAAAAACCCGACAACGTGATATTTCAACGAAATCTATCGTTTTAGATAAAAAATATTTTCTAGTATTGCTAGATAATGACAAATTTGATAATACACGATTTGCAAAAACTTTAGTTAACCCTAGCTATATTTAGCAAAAAATATTGAAAATCCATTTATTCATATTTGATTTCTAATTGACGAAGTATTCGAAAAAAAACTTTCTGTTATCTTTATTTAGAGAGAAAAAGTTTAGTAGTACCAAAATGAAGAGGATGTAAAGAGGGGGGGGGATAACCTGGGTATCACTCGCAGAAGGGTACAAAATTGTTCCCAACACAAAACAGATTTTTTATGAAATCGTCGCGTACTGCTAGTACAAAATATACAGAATGTCTCAAAAGTAATGACACTCTCTAAAAGATGACACAATTCTAAGGTGAAAAGTTCTTTGCCATTTTTTTTTATTTACCATTAACCCTTATGTCAATACCCGAGTACCTGGGTACCCTTTTGCATTTTCTTACTCACATATCTTTTGTTTCTAACGGAAAATTACCAAATCCTTTTAGATCCTCGTTATTTGAATCTAACAACATCGATTCGTACATGTTAAAACATTTAAATATGCAAAAAAATATATAAATTTAAGATTTAAAGTTTAACCCCCCATTGCCCAATACCCGGGGTACCCGGGTACCCATATGTAAAAATTTAGTGTGTCTACAAAATTGCGGAGTAATAAATAATTAAACTTGTCTCAAGGGATAAAAAATAATACTCAATATATAAACAAACGATTATATTTAATTTTATTATTAAAAAGTTGATGATATGCCGGTTTAAATTTGACCTTTCAATGGATATAAATTGTCTGCGTCGCATACCCACCATACTTTGATTTTATACTTTGCTGGCTTCGATGGCATATACTGGGTGCATTTCGTTAGCCCTCTGTATGGGTAGACTTGCTCATCGACTGTCAAACACTCTGTCGGCTTATAAAGTGCTGATAAATTAGCATTCACCATTGTCCAGATATCGCGGAACGGCGCTGCCTTATTTTCTTTTATTCGAACGTCGTATTGGCAGTATCAAACCATTACAGTACAAAACCGAATTAATCTTAGAATGCCCCAAAATCTATTGATACCCATAGCCGCTCGGTATAATGGATTTGAAGTTGATTTAGAAATATCTAATGTATGGTCCAGTATTGGAATTATTCGCACCTGTCATAATTAAAACTCCCAAGAATGCGTAGAACTCTTGAATAGTTATATTTTTCCACGACATTTTTTTTTTTCTAGGATTTTCTTTACTGTACAAATTGCATACAGCAATTGCCTTTTTGTTGGTGGTACAAATAATTACGTCGACCATTTCAACCAGACTGTTGTCGACTGTGTCGATTCGCCACTAATTGTAACTGTTGTGTCTAACTCAGCCTCACTCTCACGATTTTCTATTAAACACAGACATATTATATAAATTACAGAAATATTAAAAGATTATCTACATTATATTTGAATATAGAAATTGTAATGCTAGAAAAAATAATAGTAATTAAGTACCAGATTCTTCGCAGTCTGAGGCTTCTGAATACTCTCTGTTAGGTAGTAGTCCTCGTCGTCACTATCTGCGGCATTATCCTCGACAGCGGAATCTTCTCCCAATAATTCATTCAAATATCTATGTTTTTCATCAACCGTCAGTTTGTTAAATTAGAAATTTTTTAATTATATAGTGTAATAAGCATTTAATTGTATAAAGTTGATCCATTCAAATAACTACTATTTATATGAAAAACTTGAACGTGCTTTGAAAACTCAGTTGGTGATAAATTTTCCATTAGGTATTTATAACAATTTTCTCACAAATTTTAGGCAGAAAAATACACACTATGCTTACAAAATATTCACAAATATTCATTTTTGCTTTAAATCAAGTCCAGTTTGAAAATGACCATTATTTCTAATTGTTATTGCTAATTTTCTACCTTTTCATCCCTCCCAAGGTTATTATTTCTTTAGAAATAGAGTTTTTCAGATGATCGATAACTTTTTGGAAAATCCCTAATGAGATAAATTGAAATATCAAAGTTTTCAGGAATTTAAATTCTTATATGGAAAGAATAATCCATGTGGGTACCCAGGTACCCCGGCTATTGAACAACGTTGTAACGACTGGGTATTGACATAAGGGTTAATTAGTTATTGACAAAATAAACTAGCCAATTTTTTGCAAACTTAGCTAATAAAACTGATTGTGTTCGCATTTTAGTATGGAATTAACTAACATGTAACGATATCAAAAAGTTTTTTTTTTATTTAAAATATTGATTTCATTGAAATATATATCACCTTGTCGAGATTTTAGGCTGTGGGGATCTTAGGCTGTCGTGATTATCGGTTGTCAGGATTTTGTTAACCGGGGTTTTGGATTAAGTTTAAGATTTTAGGTACCGCCTTATTTAACTAAATATTTTATTATATTTATTTTAGGTTTTGCGGAATTGTATTAATTGCATATTCGAAAATAAAATATCTGATGCACGAAAATCATTTCCGGCAGTGTTACGTGCTATGAAATCAAAAGCAGCCCGTCTAGCACTTTGTGCGGAGCTTTCACAACATGTAATAGGAAACAAAGCCATGCTTGAGCACCAACAGTTTGATTTGGTGGTGCGATTAATGAATTGTGCACTACAAGACGATTCTGTAATGGATGAACATGGTGTTGCTGCCGCTTTGTTGCCATTAGCAACAGCGTTTTGCCGAAAACTTTGCACCGGAGTAATTCAATTTGCCTACACTTGCATTCAAGTATAAAACTTAAATTTTTATTTATTTATTTTTTTGTTAAATTCTAACATTTTAGGAACATGCTGTTTGGCAAAATCAACAATTTTGGGAAGCTGCATTTTATCAAGATGTACAAAAAGATATTAAGGCGTTATATTACATATCTCGTGTAGATAGCATGCAATCTTCTCGCTTAAGCTGTGAATCAGTTTTAAGCCCCACAAGTCCGAGAGAAAACAAGGATTTCTTTTGGAAGGATCGGCGCTCAATTCTTGGTCGTGTACAAGAACCGTCCGCTTTAGAAATCGCTGCCGAACAAATGCGCAAATGGAACTCAATTGATCCGGATAAGCAACGAGAACTGGTCGCCAGTGAAGAATCTACAATTTACAGTCAAGCTATTCACTACGCTAATCGAATGGTCTACTTGCTAATACCTTTGGACGTTGGCGCTAAGTCCAATCGTCGCGACCATCATATTGATGAAGAAGGTGCTAGTAATAGTATCACAAATAGTGTCGCCGAAAGTGATAGTGCTGATGCTGAGTCTGGATTTGAAGAACAAGATTCGGGAGAAACGGGGGCGACTGTTATTCGATTAGTTTCACGTTTTGTGGATAAAGTGTGTACTGAAGGAGGTGTTAGCAGCGAGCACATTCGATGTCTTCATCAAATGGTTCCTGGAGTTGTTCACATGCATATTGAAACATTAGAAGCAGTACAACGAGAATCAAAACGACTTCCTCCGATTCAAAAGGTAATCTTCTTATTTAAACGGTTAAAACTTATGATAATCATATTTCAAACAAATTTCAGCCGAAGATATTAACACCTAATTTGTTACCTGGAGAAGAAATTTCAGTGGATGGATTACGAGTATATCTTTTACCAGATGGGCGGGAAGAAAGTACTGCTGGTCTTTTAGGCGGTCCTCCGTTGCTTCCGGCAGAAGGAGCTATTTTCTTAACAAATTATCGCATTGTTTTCAAAGGAATACCCTGCGATCCATTCGGTAAGATATAACTTACTATTTAAATACAGTAAAAACCAGATTATTCAACAGTCAATTGGTTAATTGGTACACTCAATAAACCGAAATTTAAAGTCTTAGATTTCTTTGCAAGAAAAATAAATTGAACTGCTTAACAAGAAATATACTTCAGTTAGTTGAAATACCCTGCGTGAGTCCTGAAATATAAAAGTTATAAATAACGATATATTTATTATCAATGCTGGATATTCATTTTTTTTAACTAGGATTAAAACTGGGTAATATACATTGATGAATAAGTTGATTATCTGTCCATCAACATTTTATTAGTTAGACGTTGTCCATACTGAGGCAATAAGCGATATATAACATTTGAGGTCTGAAGGGAGGAGATAAAAAAAGTTCACACTCGCTAGTATATCGTATATCACTTTAAATTTATCACTTATTATCTTAGTATGAACGGTACTTCACTACATTGAGCAATAAATCTGTGTGATCTGGGCGATACAAATATTCAGTTATGATTGCAACTTGAAATATTGTACGCCATGTTTCGTTTAAGCGACCGACAATGGGCACTTTGGGCGATATATTGATCTACTTTTTGTCAGTATAAACGTAACGTGAACCTACCTAGCGATTTATCGTCGCGATATATTTCTTGCGATATATCGCTTATCGCCCTAGTATAAAAGACGCTTAACCAGCCCCCTGTCACTTAGATACGAGAAAGGCTAAAAAAACGTGACCGATTTCTATGGAAATCGGTGTTGTTATAAGAGTCATACGTCTCAAACAGCCCCCTACCACTTAAACTTATCAGATTTAATATACTTACTATATAAAAATACTTACCATAATTATTCTCATATAATAACAATAATAATGAAAACATAAAAAAAAGTTTCATTTTAATAACTTGCCTGACGTTTAAAAAAAATTATTTCTAACCTCCGACGTAAAAGTCTTCGGTCTTCGTCAGTCTTTGTGGTCTTCGTTCAACTCGTTAGCAACTAAATCGCAACTAGTGACTGCAAATCCAGTAAAAATGGTCACATTTTTGTAACATGGAGTTGTAGGAGGCTGCGCTTAACTCATACATTGTTGATGGGTAGGCAATCAATCATTCATCAATGTATAATAATATTACCGTATATTAGCTTTGTTCGCGGATCTAATTCTAAATTGATTACGAATCAGTTCAAGCGGATTTAGGATAATCGCCAACCGCATGCACGCTTATGAACCGATTAAGGGCTTTTTTTCCGTGAACGACTTTAAAATTGCTCTGAACTAGACGAGGATTAACGAGAACTCACGAAAATTGTTAATTGAATTGAACATTGACAGTGGTTGATAGTGAAACTGGACTTTGAACTAGCCACGATTTATAAAACTGCGCATGAATAAGAGAATCAAATTTTTCGTCCTTACAAATTTCCGAGAATCGCTTGAACCAATTCTGAATCAGTAATGAATGCATTTCGCGTGAACCGCGAACCACGGACCGCTACTCGGTTCATAAGCGTGCATGCGCTTGGCGATAATCCTAAATCTGTCTTGAACTGATTCGTAATCGGTTCAGAATGAGACTCGCGAACAAAGCTAATAAAAAAATGAAAATATAGAGAAAACTAATTCTTTGAGATCAGGTCAAGCTAAATCAATTTTTTACTGCCGAAATCGTATGGATTGTGTATCGCTTTTGTCTATCGCCTTAGTTAACAGCAACTTACTAAATGCTTTGAATATAAAAATGGACGTTACAGGGAACGTTGGGTATAGCCATAAAATTGAAATCGTTATTTAAGGTCTTTTTTAATTACGATTATAATGAAAATAAATAAACGAAAATCTCAGAAAAATTGTCAAATCACACACATCATAAAATTTCCAGTTTTTACGAAACTTTCGATTGTACGGACTTTTTGATTATCAGTAATTGCCATCCCCTAACATTTTGAAAAACAAGGTTTTTACTGTATATAATTATTTGTATTTATCATTTTATATGTATATAATCATGTAATATTGTATTTAATCTTATTTAGCCTGTGAACAACTCGTCGTACGATCCTTCCCAGTTACATCCCTAACCAAGGAAAAACGAGTTACTGTTCAATATTTAGCTCACTTAGATCAATGGCTCCAAGAAGGCCTACAATTAAGATCATGTACATTTCAACTTATCAAGATTGCATTCGATGAAGAAGTTACACCTGAAAATATTGACAATTTTCGTAAAAAGTTGCATCGTCTACGTCACCCTCCGCATATATTTCACCATTTTGCATTCTCAGGACAAGTTATTGTATCCCCAACACCGTTACATAAAGGAAAAGAAAAGAATGCGACACTTAAGTAAGTTCACAAAAGAAATTAATCAAATAAATACTTAACCATGTTATATTTTATAGGGGTTTTGCAAAGAAGACATTGTTAAAAACGGCTCGAAAAGCTGGATTTAAACAAAAAGTTTCCTCTAAACGCCAGAAATATGTATTGCCGAACATGAACATAAACACTAACAAATATTTAACATCACCCGGTAGAATGAGTCTTCCTATCACTGAAGACTTTAGTCATGATGATGATTTATCAAGTAATTAATAGATTGCAATTTTATGTTTACACTTTTATAATTGTTTCCAATTTCAGTTGATGACTTTGAAATTAACGCCGTACCAATTGTACCTCCTGCACCTACCGATGCTAAAACTTTAGAACGATTATCCGAACGAAGTTACGTCCGTGATTGGTATCGTCTTGGTTTATGTACCAATCCTTTAACCAACGGAAACTCCCGGCAAACAAATGAACAATTTCGAATTACTTCCGTTAATTGTGGATATATGGTATGTCGAAGTTATCCTGCACTGATTGTTGTGCCTTTAAGTACGACCGATGAAAGCATTCGTCGATTTTGTCGTTGTTATCGTCATGGACGAATTGCTTGCATTACATGGCGTCATCCTCGCACTCGAGCTTTACTACTTCGTGGTGCCGGTCTACATGGCAAGGGCGTTATTGGCATGCTGAAAAGTCATCCAACAAGTTCAGCAACATCCACTGAAACAACTTCTACCTTGGAAAATGAACGGTACCTTTCAACTTTGGTGAATGCCACTCCAATTTCTGTCCTCCGACAAAATACCGCGTGGGGAACTTCAGATAGTAGTTTAAGCATTGATTCATTATTATTAGCAGCTGAAGATCATTTAGGAATGGGTGGTACATTGACACCAGAGGTAGCCCGAAGACAGAATCCGTTTAATAAGGCCATGGGAACGTTAGGGTAAGATTTTCTTTATTTAAACAATCAATTATTATACTAACAAAAATTTTATCATTAGTATTATTTATGAAAATCGATTTTGGGTAAAACATAATTTCAGAGTGTTTCCCCGTTCAAGTGGTGGAAAAGGACCTAAAAACTTCGGTCGGTGGGGATCGTTAAAAGATCGACGACATAACTCACAAGCATCATTAACAAATTTAACACCGCAACAACGAAGTAATATCCGTCATTCGGCTGATTCAGATTCAGGAACAGATTGTGTGCATACATTCCAAAGAGCTTCTCTCTATGTGTTGGGAGAAAAAGCCCATATGCGCGCCATTCGTTCCGAAACAGGATCAAAAGCGGACTTTATTCCTGTGGATTATTATGATATTCGACATACAAAAACGGCGTTCAAAAAGTTAATGAGAGCTTGTATTCCCAGTTCACTTTCACAAGAGCCGGAGCAAACTTTTCACAAGTAAGTTTCATAAAGGGAAAGCCACTCTGATAGCTGAAAAATCTTTTTTGGGGTTAGTATGTCAAAAACGAGAAATGAATCCTTTATATTTTATAAGATCAGCCACTTGTCTGGCTGGAGTTTGTGTCACGGGTATATATATATATATATATATATATATTATAGTTTATTTCATATTTAGTTCTCAAATACAAATTTGATTTATAGAATACAGATTATAGATTTTTACAGCTTTTATAATTTAGTAAAGTTGACAGACTTGCCATCACGTAGTTCTTAGAATCAGTCTTGCCCCCCCCCCCCCCCCAATCTTTTATTTCAACTTTCTCACTCGACTACTACACTTTTCACTAATCACTGTTAGCAAGCAATGAGCATAAAGAGATAGAAAGAGGGTGAAAGTGGCCTGGTCGCTTTTTCGTTACGTTATGGTCTCGACGATTTTACTCTAGACCCAATGAAGGAACTTCGTTCCACGAAACTAAATATTAAACTAAAATCTTACTTGCAGTACTTTTAAAAATTTGTCAAAATATAGCTGAATGAAATACTTTTTTTTTAGATTGGTTGAAAGTTCTGAATGGTTGAATCAGTTACAAAACATAATGCAACTAGCAGGAGCTGTAATTGATTTGTTAGATGTCCAAGGATCTTCAGTTGCTATTTGTTTGGAAGATGGTTGGGATATCACAACTCAAGTATCTTCTATAGCTCAACTATGCTTAGATCCTCACTATAGAACTATTGAAGGCTTCAGAGTTCTTATTGAAAAAGAATGGATTGGGTTTGGTCACCGATTCAGTCATCGTAGCAATCTAGCTCCGAATACCCAAGCTAGTGGATTTGCACCCACTTTCTTGCAGTTCTTAGACATTGTTCATCAAATTCAAAAGCAATTTCCACTAGCTTTTGAATTCAATGAGCACTATTTAAGATTTTTAGCTTACCACTCAGTCTCTTGTCGTTTTCGAACATTTTTATTCGACTGTGAGTTGGAGAGAGTTGAAAGTGGGGTAGCAGCTGTCGAAGACAAACGAGGATCATTATCTTCGCACCATAAAGGGGTTGATACGGGATCGGATGACGATTGTGTGTATCCTGGAGGACGATTAGCGGGTACAACCGGAACAGGACCGAATTTGGGCCAGTCAATTTTCGATTACATTGAGAAACAACACACTCGTTCTCCAATATTCTTCAATTTTATGTACACTCCGGATTTGGAACATCCTGTTTTAAGGCCTCAGTCTCACATTCCGAGTTTGGAAATTTGGCAGTATTATCTGGATGAGGAACTAGCCCGAGGGCCGAGCTATGATTTTGAAATAATTCAAATGGATTGTCAACAAGAAGAAGAAGCCGAAGCGGCTGATGGAATTGGAATCAAATCGAATAGAAAAATTGTAACTTTAGGGTATATTTTTTCATATCATATTTTATGAAAATTGGGTTACATTTTTTATTTTTAATTCATTTTAGTTATGATGATATAAAGAAGAACATTCCTGACGCGTTTGGTCATTTATTGGAAGAAATTCATAAATTAGAAACAGAGTTGGGCCATTTGCCTCAGAAGTGGAAATTTCTTTGGGATAAATTGGAATTACCTACTACTGATTCATTGACGGTATTTTTTTTTTTTAATTTTTGATCGAGTTTCATTGGTCACTTCTTGGGGCGTTGTGTAGATTCTCGACCACCAGTGGTCCTAAAGTCGAATCACAATGAAAGCCCAACATTTTTCATAGGTTTCTAGACCCGCTGGTCGCTAATAGTTTATGCAACCGTAAATATCTAAAAAGTTGATAAAATCTAATTATTGTACTTAATTTACAGAGACATGCTTCATTTAGTACGGCCTTAGTTCGTTATCATGGACGACTTTTACACAAAAGATCAACTTTGGAAATTTTATTGCGTGGCAAAATGGTTGGAGCTAATGAAAGTTCGCATATTTATTCACATCCTCATCGTTTTGATAAATATAATTTCACAACACCTACGTATTGTGATCATTGCTCTAACGTTTTATGGAGTCACGTAAAAGTACATTTTTGTTGTTTATCAATTTTTTGTTTAAAATTATTATTTTGATCATATTCTTATAGACGGGTATGCGATGCATGGATTGTGGCTATAGTTGTCACGCGAAATGTGCAGAAAGTGTTCCTAAAAATTGTACCAAATACAAAGCTGTTGCTGATGGTACATTGAACACCCAAACATTGTCAAGAAACGCAGGCGATAATGGATCAGTAAATTCAAGTATGTTCGCTTAAAATATATAAATATTTGTAGTAGTTTTGTTATCTTTCTGTTTGTTATGAAATATACTTCTCTGGGAAAAGATCTTGTTCTTAGGACAAGATGGGAAGAAATTGCATCGTTGAATTTGGATAAATGAAAATTTTAGGAACTGTTTTTTTTTTGCCACTTAGTACAGTTTTCGACTTAACCAGGTCTTTCACTTACAAAAGTACGGTAAATGTGTTTTCACATTTAGAGATTATAGAGCTACGTAAAGGTGTGAGGAGGTCACTTAGTGGCGTGGTTGACTAGATAGTTGCCCGAATCGTTGGTTCGAATCCCAATGAAAGTCCAAGATTTTTTTATGGGTTTTCGGATAAGTAGTTCGGATAGTAATTCAAGCGACCTTAAATAAACCAAAGAAAAAGGTGTGAGGATTAAATTATTGCTTTATATACTAGCGATCCTAAGGTGGAATCCAATAGAAGCCCAAAAATTTTTTCTGGGTTTTTGAATTCGCTAACAACCATAATAGTTTATGCGACCTTAAATAATAGGTAATATTAAAAAGGAGTCATTATTTCTCATTTTTTTGAACTAATGGCGTTTAAAAACGTCAACTTTCTACTGATTTAAGGCATTGAAAATAAAAACCAATCAGCGTTGTTTAAATTATTTGGTACTAGTAGCCACTATAGTAATATATTAGAGCTCTAGCAAGTTAATACAAGTGAATATTATAGGTTTGTTCCATACGGTCAGCTATGGCGATGCTTAAAAACTGACAGACAAAGACCAAGACACATTGACTAAGAGACAAGAGTGAGTAAGAACTCTTTCAGCTTACATACGCTCGGCCGCATTAGGCCAGAGTCGACCTATGTCCGTAATTTTTCGTGACAAGCGCTTATATTGACACTGTTTTGCCGATGTTTAAGCTCTGGTTAACTGGTTTGTAACCCAAGCGAACTTGTCACTTTATGTTCTTCAGTCACTTTTGTCTCTTGGTCAATGTTGTCTTGCTCTCTGTCTGTTGATCAATGTTTGAACATCACCAGAAAGACGATTGGAACAAACCTTATGTGTAATAAAAATATTAAGGGCTTTTACGCTTTAGCGGTAATATATCTACGTCTTATTCATATTTGAATAATACCGTTTAAAATACATTTTACTTTTGCACTTAGGTGTTACAACAATGCCAACATCGAGTCAACAATATTATGAACAATTTTCGTCAAATGTAGCTGAAAATAGAACCCACGAGGGTTACTTATACAAACGAGGAGCGTTATTAAAGGGATGGAAACAACGTTGGTTTGTTTTAGATTCAATCAAGCATCAATTACGTTATTATGATGCAGTTGAAGATTCTCATTGTAAAGGATATATCGGTATTGATTATTTAACAAACATAATATTCATGTATTTTATTTTTTTATATATTTTTTTTTCTAGATCTAGCAGAAGTTATGTCGGTAACTCCGGCATTACCAACCCCAGGCCCACCAAAGAAAACTGATGAAAAATCATTCTTTGATGTAAGATTTTAAACATTGGTAAATCTGCGGTAATTAATTTTGTTTTTTTTTCTTCTCAGCTAAGAACAAGTAGAAGAACGTATAATTTTTGCGCGGCTGATGCAGCTACAGCTCAAGAATGGATTGAAAAACTACAAGCTTGCTTACAATAAAAAGCCAAAGTCTTCAAATAGTCACAATCAATTATTTTATATCGTAAATATTCTTTCTATTCATAAACTTCTGTAATCATATTATAGTTTTTACAGAAATGTAATATTTTAAACATTTCACATTGGCTATATTTCGCATCGTTTTTCTTGTATATATAAATAGGAAGAAATTTTATAAATAAATAGAATAATTTTATTGAATACACATAATATATTGCCGTTTAAGTTGATTTTTACTAAAAAGAAAAGAAGTATATATATTATATTAACAAATATTAAAAATATTTTGCAAGAAATGTTGCAGTATATAATTTATGTTGAAGTATAAAAAAAAAATATTTATTCCAAATATTTTAAGTTTAAAACTTAAAAATGACAGAGTTTTGTGTTTCAATTTATAATTTAAACATTATATTTTATATATTATTTTTTATGAATTCAAAGAGTGGAGTTAGATAAAACATAATGCTATTATAAAATTTTATTTTTTTTATATTTGCAGTTAGGGAAGATATTAAGCAAAAAATAATTGCCATAATTTATCTATTTTATAAATAAATAAGACTGTCCTTGGGCTCTTTTTCAATTTATAAATAAGCTTTCATAGAAGAAAAATAAATACAATTTTTTAACGAAAATATTTAGCCAATTAGCTAAACATATCAAAATTAGTTTTTAAATATTAGTTGGAATAGTTATAATATTATATTGAAAATAAATAAGAAAATTATTTAAGTTAATTTTATTTTTTTGAGTATAATTTAATCGAAAAAGGATTTTCTTAATTTACATTCTTAAAATAGGAAAAGTGATTCAAATAAGCTCTCTATATCATTGCTTAAAAGATAAAAAATTTTATGAGGAATATTCAAGGTTTTTATTATTTAATATATAAAGATATTTCTTTATTGTATTTACTCTGGAAGAAATATTTTTTTGTCTGAATAAAAATTCTAGAAGATTTAAGGATGAAAAGGAATATAACCGGGAGTAAAAGTTTTGCACACTAAAAATTTACTATTTGTAGTTTGTTACGAAGTATAAAAATAGTTTTATTACTAAAAAAATACAGAATATCCGTTAATCTTGATTTAATTTTTTTTAAATACATAAAACGAATATGTCGCCATTTTACAGTTAGAGATGCATTCAAGTTACTCAAGTCAAACTATTTGAATGGCAAATAAATTTGAAATGTCAATATTTGAATACTTTTATGACTTATTTTCAAATTACTCGAATTCATATTTTTGCATTTAAAAAAATTAAAATCAAATACTTTGAAGGCAAACTTTCAAACTGTTATAGTTACATTACACCAATTTCAATGTGATCGCTAGAATCAATGTGATACCGAAATTTACGAAAATTTTCGTTTTGGGTTTTCGAGGATGTTGATCCCGAATCTGCTATCACAATTTGCCAAAAGTGGGAACATTTCCCGAAAATTCAAAAAATTTAAAGTTTCCGTTATTTCAAAGTTATTATCATTGTATTTTCGAATGCGCTGATGCCGAATCTGTTATCAAAATTTACGAAAGTGAAAATTTGCGTTTTTGAGAAAACTTTTTATCATAAGACTTTTGAAGGAGCAGATATCGAATCAATTGTCTGAATCTGATAGTAGATTTGAGATCAGTGTTTTGACTTTCAAATTGCCTCGTTCATCTCTATTTCAAGAATGTATTTGGGATTCATCAAGTCAAGTAATTCGACAAATGTAATGAAATAAGCCTAATATTTAAACTCTAAAAAAATATAACTTACAAAGATCATGACCAATTGGCTTGACTAACTATTTAAATATTAAAATTTGTCTTCAGTTTGACTTGATATTAAATCATTTTTAAATCAAGTAGCTTGAAAATCAATTCAAATATCTTAAAAATCAAACCAAATAGTAAATCCTACTATGTTAATGTTAATTAACCAGCCAATTAGATTTGAGATTTGTTTTTTTTTTTTTTTAATAAATTTTGTGAAATTGCTATGAAAATAGTTCAAATGAAATCAATTGAAAATTTGAGACAAATTTTTTTGAAAAAATTTTAAATTATTAAGTGAACAAATCTTCAAAAGAACATATGTTAGAATACAGGATTTTTAATTGTTATAACTTTCCAACGGTTTAGTTTATCAATTTAAAATTTTAATAGTAAATTTAGGATTAACTAAGGAACATCCCAGTGAATTCTAGATTTTTTTTTTTCATAATTTTGATTTACCTCCCAAACATCCTTAAGTAGCTCAAAGAATTAACGAATCTGACCAAGTTTTGCTGATTCTTTTTCGGAACTTTTCAGTTTTTATAGCTTATAGAATAACCAAAAAAATATACCACCGACAAAAAAATATTTCTTCCAAGGTATATTTATTAATAAGAGTTTGAAATTTACTTAGAATATTAAAGATTCTTTTAAAAAACTCAGGACAATAGATCAATTTTTAAATGCATCTAATTTAAAAAAATAAATATAATTTAGTTTTCTTTATGCTAGATTAAAAAAATATAGTCTGAAAAAACAACCCATGAATGAATAAAAAAAAAATTACGAAATTCTATTTATTTGATAAGAAATTGTTACTTCAAGCGAAATATCTAATAATATGATGTTGATCTTTGTATGTATATGTATGTGATATATATAAATGTAAAATAGTTTTGTTGGTGGCTTGATTTCCTTTTCACAAAAATCAAAACAAATTTTATCTCTAATGACTTTATGTTTGTTTTTTCTTTAGTTATTTCTAATTTGATTATGCCACAAATAAAAATAAATTAACCAAAAAGTTTCTTTTTTAAATTATTTCTACTCCACACTTTTTTATCTTAACTGTTAAACTTGAATGTAAGCCATATAGATAAATGATTGCCCCTGCCATTTATAGATAACAGAATAATATAAATATCCAAATATGACATTAAAAAAGTATTACTAACAAATCATTTACGAAGTAGACGTGTACAAAAACAGTGAAGAACAATGAAATTTGTTATTCTTCTATCGGTCTTAGGATCATTGGCTATTATGATGGCAAATGCTCGGTCAGAAGAGTCAGATGAGCAAGTGAGTATAAATTGGTCTATTTTAAATATCAGCATATAACAGGATTAAATTTTTATAGCAATTCCAAGATTTCATTGACAAATATCATAGAACATACAAAAAAGGAGACGCTGAATACGATATGCGTTTTCCAATATTTCAGAAAAATCTTCGAAAAATTGAGGAATTAAATGCCGATACTAAGGACACTGCTACATACGGCGTTACTAAATTTGCGGATTACACCGATGATGAACTTAAACAAATCAGAGGTCTTCGGCAACCATAAAATAATGAGGAATATAAATTTAACATCTTTAACTACAACATACAAAATCGTTTGAAAATTTCCGCATATCAATATCATGTACAACTAAATTTGTTGTTATTATCAATTGTATGATAAACTTAAAAATATTTTCAATTAAATATTATTCTACATTGCAATATTGTTGATTCAATATTGTTATACTTTTAAAAAAATAATTCGAAAGTTTTATTTTATGAATCTTATCAATATAACTACTTAACTTACTTGGTCATAAATTTAACAAATGATAACATTTTAATGTTGTCTAAAATTATATGATTGTATTCTCACATTTATAAAATATTACCCATGTGTTGTGCATTTTAAATTACCATGACTCTTTACAATCACTTTAAAATTAAAAAGAAGGCTATATAGACCAAAAATTTGTATTTTAATACAATCATCGCACAATTAAATTACAATACATTAGCTTATTATTTTCCTAAATTTTTAACTTTTAAAACTAGTTCACTTCAAATGGAAAAACCTTAATGTTTGTATTTAATTCGAAATTCAAATTTAAGAAATTTTATAGTTTAGGAGTAGGATTCATAAAATGAAAAACTTCCAAGCTCTTCCTTGAGCCATTTAAGGTGGAATTTCGGAAAATCCTTCCGTAATGGAAGTCACAGTCATATCAGGGGTCATTCATAAACTACGTCACGCTAAATTTCGCCATTTTCACCCCCCACAAAAACTACACCCCCCTGTAAATAATTAATTTCGATTAATAGTATAATAACAAACATAAGTTAATATGATTAAACAGTATTAAGCTACTGTAACGATAGCATATACGGTATATGCATAAAAAATACTTTTATATTAACACATTCAATACGAAGGACTTTTGATCGATACAGAAAAATAAATAATTAAAAACTTGAGAAAAAGATTAAGAATTGTTTGATGAACTCTTGTCACTCTAAGCGATAGCCAGCCCCCCCCCCCCCCTGGTATGTGAACGTATTTATTGAACTGCCCCTCAGGAATACCATTTCAATTTTCATGTTTTTACATATTTTTAGCTTAAGTGATTTAGCCTGCAACGTGTTTGTCAGTCAATCATGATATCATTATGTAGAGATTTACATATATTATATTACAATTGAAAAAATATACAAAGGACGAAAGCCAATGAGAATTTAACACATTATGGAAATGTATATCCATCTTTGTTCAACTTGTTAGTCAAATGGCAAGGGCTGGTAGTTTTACAGCCCAATATCCGCTTTATTTCTTACGTGACCCCACTATATTATGCCGTTTCATAAGGTAAACAGTAGTTGCTTCAGCTTAGCGTTGCTGCAATTTATGCATCCCGCAAAACTGAAATAGACCAGTAGTTGTACCGTTTTTGGTGTTTTTTGGAGTTTTGGTTTGATCTAACACTAGAATATATCGTATATTGTTCTATTTTTGAGGTCGTAAGTAATTTTAATAATAATTTCATATATTGTAGATGAATAAATATTAAAAGAAATATAATCAGTTTATACTAGAGAGGCTGCAGCTCGCTACAGCCTTTATGAACGAGCCTACATGCTACTGCACAACGGGTAAATATTATTTGATTTGAGCATAATAATTTTTTTAAAATTAATTTATCAACCCCAAAATCCCGTGACAAAATTGTTCAATGACGACTTCAATTTTGTTGCTATAGCCTATATGGCCTATGTGACAATAGGTTTGTTCCAGACGTTTGAGCAAAACACGTCCACGTAAGACAGAGCAAGGCACATTGACCAAGAAACAAGAGTGAGTGAAGAAACGCCCCAGCCCTCAGCCGTTTGGCCACAACAGGCCGAGAGCCGATCTATGAACATACATCTTTTATGACTATAGCCCGGGCACTGTTTTGGAGGTGTTTAAACACCGCAAAACCTATTTTAAATTAGGGTGAAGCCCTTGCTTCATGATTTTCACTCACTCTTGTCACTTGGTTAATGTGTCTTACTCTTTGTCATTCAATGGGCGTGTTTCAACATCATCAAATGTACAAGTGGAACAAACCTAATATGTGTTTTGCAATCCATGCAATCCACATACATTAAAAACATTTAAAAAGTTGATGGATAGGCAATAATTTATTCATCCATGCATAATATTTTTCTCCCGTAATAAACGTAATAAAAAGCATAGAAATTCGTAGTAAACGGATTTTATCTAGAAACGACACAATCGTGAAAGTCGGTTGTTATATGTGAACTTGAAGAGAGTCGATAGATATATATTGGGTAAATTTAATAAAATATATTAGAGCATCATTTACTGAGTAGGTACCGTAGGTACGTTCATCATGAAAACTCGATTTTTTTAAATGCTGGCTATGACATAATTGCGTAATTCCATGATTCCATCCAATTTAAGAATGACCCCTAATATAACGCTATATGGTTCTCTTACTATGTGCAACTTTACATGCAACCCATATACCTACATTCATAGATTTTAGTAAATAATACCATATTGACGGATAGGCAACCGTTTATTCATGAGTGCAGAATATTTGCTTGTAATAGGAAATCTGAAAAACAAAGAGAAAATTAATTTTCTTAGAAATGAGACGAGATTTTATTTTGCAACTTTGATTGAAATCATTAGTGTCGTAAAATGTGTTAATATTCATTAATTAGAAGAATTAAGGTAGGTTTGTAAAAATTAATAGCTTCAATATGATGGGGTTGTTTTATATTGCTAATCATAGACAAAGAATATTTTTAGAACAAGACCTATAAAGCAATAGAAATAGGAAGTCTCTTGTAACATTTCCAATTGTTGACAAACCTCGATTAGCTCTATTGTGGAGTACCAATAAAATAACACTACGGTTAAAATTTGTTTTCACTCAAATGGAATACTGTTCATGCTAAATTAAATACAGTTAATTTCATTTGCTTGTCACCTCTTACCATGATAAATTCTATACACTAACCTACCTGTAAAACCTCAAGTAGATACGGTCTTAAAAATATATTATACCCACAATTTTTTTCGTTTGTTAGGAAGGATACTAACAAACGAAAAAAATGCGTTAGATGATTGTATAACGTTAAAATTTGGTGTGATCAATATTTTGTATGATACATTATATCATATTTTCTTGATATCTCTTAAACAATGCTAAAAAGAAGTTCATTTTTATGTAGGTATGCACCTAAATAATATTTAAAAGTTGCAGAAGTTTTAAAATGATCCATAAAATTTTGTTCTCATGCTTATATAATCATCTCCTGAACCCATCTGTTCAAGTGCGAGACAACGAGCAAATTTATTTGCGATTGGAAAATAACAGCTGCGGTCCAATTTTCCCCTTTCCGAGTTTTCCTTTCTCATCTTTCTATCTCATAGCTTTTCTCCTATAAAAACAATAAGATTCAACATTTCCTCATTGATATGGTTTACAATATTTTTAATTAGACACAAAAAAATTATACGCAAATTTAAAATAAAAGAGTATGAAATTATTTATTAATAATGATAATTTAGTTTTAATACAAATAGATAACAAAATAATAAGAAATTATTTAGTAATTCTTGTAGTTGGTGTTAAGTTAAGCATCTAAGACATGATTTAAATAAGCGATATAACAAATTGCAAGTCGTAAAATTTCAATTTTGGAAAGTTTTTTATCAGGAGGTAGAGTGGGAAGTAGTTTTCTAAGCTCGGCAAAAGCGACATTGAATGCTTCAACACGAATTCGTTCTCTTGTTGCGTGTGCTGTACGATATTTTTGAGTTGCACGACGCCGTCGTCTTCGCTCTTCACGACTAAGTGCTCCCATTTCACCACGAATTTCTCTACATAGATAGAACATAGCAAAAATTTCAATAAATATGACAAGAAAATTGATATTTGTGGTATCGTTATTTGTCGCCAACACTACTTTCAGGTCGTAAATCATGATAATATAAGTCGAAATATGATGGAAACAAATTCAAGATATTCGCAACACATGATGTATTTTACCTTCGACGAATGATTGGAATGTAATTGGATGTATCTGTGATCGTCTGCAAAACTTCTCGTGGACTTGTATCTACATAGACGTCTGAATGAAAATTGGGGGACGATGCTTCTTCCCCACAGCTCATGGCATCACGACGTCCTCGTACAGCCGAAACCGGACCCACTGAAACTAACTTCAAATTTAGCAAAATAAATACAGAAACACACCACAACACAATTAACACATCTTAGATAGATTTTGGTAATAATTTTTGAGCAAATACTCAATAAATAAATAGACCTAATAAAATATAAATAAGTTTAACCAAGAAGGGTGAATGGATGGAATAAACGAATGTTCCCTGAGGAGTTGTACCCAAACAAAAAATGGAGAATATTTCGTCTAGGTGAAGAATACATTTTGGAACCCTTACTAGAAAAAGCTTGTGCTTTAATGTTTAATGCGATTGAAAAGCGAAATCATTCTTTATTGCCTCAAATCAACATAAACATGCATTTTGTTTAGACCAATTTAAGAATTTATTGGCATTCTGAGAATTAGGTTTTTTCCGATAAATATTTGTGTCATTTGCTTCCGAAAAAATCGAATAATATACATAAACCTAGTAAGGAAGCTTTTTTCTACTCCAATGGACTAAAACGTACCAAATTTTCATTAAAAAATTGCCATCGTTCTTATGTTCCATCTAATGGTACTTCAAATACTGAAATTTGAACGTGGTTTGTTTGTCCTCTTATAACTTAATTAAAATTTTTGAAGAAGAATTTTGCAAGAGGTTTCTTTTTGTTCTGGAAAAATTTATAGTTACAAATTAATCGATCCAATTAAAATTATTGCGTGAAATACAATTTATTGTAAAGATGTACCTACTAGGACATTAAGTAATAGGGTTTCAAAATAGACAAATAATATTAGTCATATTAGTTATCTTTGAAATTATCCTGAAAGTACACGATTTCTTGGTGTAGTTTTAATTAGGGGAAGGGGCTATTTGAGAACACTGGGTAATTTAAAGTTACAGTTGAATTTTAATTATTTCTTCTTTCGCGAAAATGTTCATAAGTATTTAAATGAACATATTTCATGACAATTAGTTCCTTGATAAAAATATATTTAAATTGACGGCCGCATATTATCACGGTAAGTAAATAATTAAAATTTGTTCTTTTGTTACAATTTTTGCCGTATGTAAAAATCTTCGAAAAAAATATTTTTATGAACTTTAGTACGTGATATTTTGTTATTATTTTTCATGTACAATCCATTTATAAAATTTATGTGGCTATTTAAGTTCAATGAATTGTAATTCGGGTAATTTGGAACGATGTCCGCGGGGTAAATGTGAACGTTTTTTATTAATCTGTAATAAATGAATTATTACACAATTTTTTCGATGAATTTTCTTATTTTAAATTATACCGTCAAGTTTTGTTGAGTTGATGTTCATAGTTTGATCAATTTTTTGCATCAATTTTGTGTTGAAATGTTTTTTATTGTTACTCCTATTAGTTGATTGATCCTCTATTAAAAATTTTCTAACGATAAAAAATCTTTTCGTTTAAAAATTGTTTGTTAACGGTTATTATTTATTATTGACCAATCATTCATTCATTCAGTACTCCTTTCGTTAATATTTGAAAACTTAATTAATATGGCGCGAAATAAGTATTCTTAGTTCAATATTAAAAAATATTATTAGTGCATTTATTAAAGGTGAATCGGTATCAAGTAGGTATTGCAAAAAAATTTGGTATTAACTATTAATCATAGTGTAATTTCTCGAATTATAAGCCTTTTTCGATCTTCTGGCTCATTAGTTACAATCCATACGGGTGGTAGGGCGCGTAAAACCACCAAACGCGAGGATCCGATCAAGCAATCATTCGGCTTGTAAAAAAGGACCCCTTAATATCAGCTAGGTCGTTTAGGGGTGAATTAGACCTAAATATTTCATGTAGGTCCATAAAACAACGAGCTGTGGATGTGGGTGTAGCAACCTACAGAAGCGTGAAAAAGCAATTTATTACCTACCCAAAAAATCGACGAGAAACTTGCCCGAATTTGCAAGGACGCATATCAACTTGACTGTTGCGTAATGGAGAACCAGACGAAAATCAAAGCTTAACTTGATTGCCGCTAGTGCGAAGACCTAAAGGACAACGCGATTTGAAACGCACCGTAAAACACGGAGGAGGCAACGTAATGGTTTGGAGATGTTTTTCTGCTAATGGAATCGGTCAATTGCATAAAATTGACGGCATAATGGATCGTTTCATCGATAATCATATACTCCAGAATGTTATGTTGCCTCATGCCGAAGAGGAGATGCCGTTAAAGCGGACTTTCTAACATGAAAACGATCCCAAGCATACTCGTACAGCTTTAAGTGTGCTAAAGAATGGTTGGCTGCTAATAAAATCAATGTTTTAAAGTGGCCCCACGCCCAATCACTTGATCTCAATTCCATAGAAAATCTAAGGGAGATTGTAGATCGAAAAATTCACGGCGAAGGTTGTACAAGTAAGGATTCTCCTTTCCTTCAAACAGAAATTGCATATAAGAGCATCAGTGCGGAAGCTTTGAAAAATTTAATTGAGTTTATGCCACGTAGATATGCAGCAGTTCTGAAAAGTAATGGATTACGCCACAAAATATTAAAAAATTCGCTCTTTAAGAATAATATTTTTATATATGTGCTTCAGTTTTGTCGCGACAGTTTATCAATATTGTACTTATATATTGTTATAAATATTTTTGTTTTAAATGGGAAATTTTATAAAATTTTTGTTGGAACAAATGCATACTCTTTCTTAGTTAGTAAGCAAAAAAATTAAATCTAACGATCTTCTAACGAGCTTTAAACAATGTGATTTCATGAGTTGTTTATCAGGGGTTTTCTCAAATCTATGTATATATCTATATATCTTTTGAAATTTTTAGGGTAGTTATTTTTCTCTGATCAGATACATAAGTTCATTATTATTAATATAATAAATATTATAATGTTATGAAAGTTAATATAAAAATTTTTTTAGGTCTTCCAGGTCTATCCTACACCAAAATCTGGGCATCCATATAGGTATATACACCAATATTTTATTGATTTTTACAATACTTTTAAACAGTGCCGTAAAACGACCGGGAAAAAAAATCTAAGCATTTTTTAAAGGTGCAGATGGTGCAGATATTGAATATTATATAAGTTGAAAACGGGAGTATAAAGGATTAGTAACGGCACTGCTTTCAAAATGATATCATTACATTTGTCCTAGATGAAAATAACGTAGGTACAGAATATAAAAAGTTACCATAATTTTATATGATGTAGAACTTGTACTATAAATTTACAGCTTTTTTTTCAGCTAGAACAAATCTTACTTTAACTTTATAAACGCATATATTACAGACTACAAATTCCTAACTATATTAAAAGGATTTTTAAGACGAGGCTTAATTTTGTTTAGTGCTAACTGAATACCTTTAAAAGGTTCAACAATCCAATAAGACAACACTGAAAATCGATTGCTCCATTTTAATTAATAATACGTATCTAAATATTTCTACAAGAATATGGTGGTAAGAATATTCATAAACATTAATCATAAGTGTCAAATTCGTTTATAAAAAAGAAAGAATTTATGTAGATATAGTTTGGAAATGCGAGGCTAAAAAAGGACAAGAATACTGAGCATGCATCAGAGAGCTTGAGGAAGTTGTAATTTATGGCGAAACGTCACGACCTGATATTCTGTTTACATTCATTAATAAATCCCGATAAATTGCCCCTCTAACTAAACCTATAATACATCAATGCGAAATAACATGGACCTGAATAAATATTAATTAATTTCTACAAAAAGAAATATTTGAAAAAGTTAAAAGAAAAACAATTGCTTTAGTATCACAACTTATATAGAGTACCTTTTTTGCGATAGTTAATCATTGATCATGGCCCGCATTTACTAATTTTTTTAATTATTTTTAATTTATCTTTATTCTTTGGTCGTAAACTGGCAACGAAACTACAATTTTTACTATGTTCAATCATATTTATTATAACATTTTACTATTAACAAACAAACTTCAATATTGTTTCTTATGAATACTTTAACTATTTAACCGATTAAGCTTTTTGGTTTTAGGAACAGTAATAGTCATAAGAAAAGTTTTAACCCCCTATATTATATTATATATAATATATATTGGTCTGTAGACTAATATTTATATCTTTTCTATAGTAGAATACTTCTTTGGAGTGTAACTATTTACTTATAAATATTGTTGTATAACTTGTGGATTTTATCAATAGCAGCTATGCTTAAAATAATTTTTGTTACTTAAACTATAGCCGTTAAATATACCTACTCTTTTAAATCGAAATAGTGACTTTCGACTACAAATAGTGAATTTTCACTACAAAATAGTGAATAGTCACTATTTGAAGTCGAAAGTAACTATTTCGATTTAAGAGAATATACTTGAGATATTGGTAAGTTTTAAAAATTATAGCTCTTAAGTCGTAACCGAACTATAAGTTTTATAACTTAATTTTTTTTCCAATGTAAAGCTTAAAATAAAAATATTAGATGAAACTGATGTCACTCACTTTTAATAATTTTCACAATCCTCTATATAGGTATGTATAGTTTGAGATTTTAAATAGTAAAAATCCCAAATATTACAACAGAACAACTATTCTTAGCATTCTTATCGCAAACGAAATCCAACTTGAAACTAAAATAATGGTACACGTTACAGCATCCTTTTGGTCCTTTTGTCTAATCCTTCAGGATCTATTTGTTTACGCCCCTAAAAGCTCCCTCTTCCAATGATCGTCTGAGCTTTGTTGAGATCAATACCTGGAACATCTATAAGGGTGGAGCTTTATAACAAAAGGGAGTGAACAAATATTTCATCTCAAAAATATAACATTAACAAACTTTATAATAGAATGTTTATTTTACTTTTTCATACAAAATTATTATTTAAGTCTAGTCTAGCATTATTTGGCTCTAATACATAATCAATAAATTTTAAGTACATGTATTCGTATCGAATAATACAACGGGCTACTGGTAGGTATTCGTCAAGATAAATTGGATGCGTGTCTAAATCAGCAAAATCAAAAAAAGTTAAAAAATACGGTTGACTATTGTAAATGGATCTCAAAGTTAGAACAGTCAAAAAGTGGGTGAGTGGGTGGTTGAGTAATTGCTGAAAAAGATTGGATGTTTTTCCTGAACGACGACTTTAAATTTATTATATACATAATATTAGTCGTACCAATCGGTGGAATGCACCGAGTCCAATAAAATAGGAAAGGGAGAAAGGAAAATGCCATCGAAATATTTCCAGTCTGTTCCTTTGCTTCTAATAATGCAAATATCTGTGTATATCGGTGACAACGCACGATGACTTTAATAGATGGATAGATTTCAGGATAAAAGAGAGAAAAACTTAAAATGATTATATAGAAGGTATTTTTTGACTCTTTCCTCCTTCTACATTATAGCTCCATGCCAAATAATTATGTCAAATGTCTTTTAAAACTAAATAAAGCTATTTTATTTTAGCTGAAACCAGGCCAAATAGGTAAATGACACAAATATGATGATAAAAAGCTATTCAGAATTTAATAAAATATATCAAAAAGTATTTATTGTTTTTTTTTTGTTATGATTATAATCAATACTTTTCAGTACCTACTTAAAGTGGAATTAAATAATCAATAAATATAGAATCATACGAATAACTAGTTGCTATATATTTTAATAAATAAAACAATATTTAACTGAATGTACTTATATTATTGGAAATTTTTATAAATTAGAAAAAGACACTACACCTATTTGTTTAATTGAATGTTGTCATGCAAGAAGAAGTTAATCCATAGTTGTAACAATGCTCGTACTTTTGATATAATTGCCTATAAAGTTAACAATATTTAGAAAGTAACATCTATTGTCGGTTCAAACATGGTAGACATAATTATTATTTTATAAGTTTTCTATACCTTTCTATACAATTTTTTTTTTTAGGTTTTCATTGGAAATGGGTATGGACTAGTACTTATACCATTTTTTATTAGATTTTATCCCAAAACCTGTATGTACCTATCTAGAAATAATATTTAAGCGATAGAAAAAATAAAATTTAAGATAAAATTAGGGAATTTTTAATCATGATATGAACATTTTTTGGTAAAAATATTTATGATAACAAATTAGCAAGAAGTTTGCAAATATACAAAATAACGGCATATGAACCGATACTAGGCCCAAAGCGGCAGAATTTAACATTGTTGAAAATTGTAAATTACAGGTGCTCTTCAAAAACCGTGCATGTTTTTCGAGATAACAAGTATTAAGGATGTTTAGGAGGTAAATCAAAACTATGATAAACAAGCGAAAATCTATGAAATATCTGCTGCGAGGCGGCACAGTACTTTGTTTTATGAAACTCGCAATTGGTTAAAAGAATATATATAAAACCCACGATTGGTTAAAAATTATAATTTAATTAATATTTAAAAATCTATATAAGCAGTACTATAAATGCATATAGGCTCTAAGTATATACGAACCCCCACCCTTAACACCAAAACCCTTATTATTAGAACTTTCCCAGAAAAAAATTCAAATAAAAGTTTTATGCGTTAATGAGTCTAAGAACTATAAAGAGTTTAAAGAAAATTAATAGACCGTTTTCGAAAAAAACTGATAAAGCTCAAAAACCCAAAGAATAAAGTGGAACTTCCGATTAACCGATTTCAACCAAAATTTTCGCAGCACAACTAAATAAAATATGAAGGTAAATATTTTGATAAAGCTTTCGATACGATATCGCTGTCATACACAGATACACAAACACACATAGACGTTTTACAAAAAACCACTTTTTGGAATTCAGAGGACCTCAAAACATGTATTTCCAGTGAAAGCTCGAAATCGAAAATTCGACTCGATTACAATACTTCCTTTATAGTTTTAAAAATTTAAAAATATTTCCTGTATATAGTAAAAGAAAAGAAATATGTAAATTGTACAAAGTATACAGCCTGTATTTAATTACGAATTCTTACCCTTAACCTCAGTACCCTTCTTATTTTAATTTTCCTCGGGAAAAAGTTTCAAATAAAAATTCTAGAAATTGATGAGTCTTAGAGCTGTAGCAAGTTTAAATAAAATCGTTAGAGCCGTTTTCGAAAAAATTGCAAAAGCTCAAAAACTCCTAGAATGAAGGGGAGCTTTCGGTCAACCGATTTCAACCAAAAGCTTCACGGAACAACTAGATGTAGGTAATATGCAAGCTAAATTCCTAGTTTGGTAAAATTCGGATAAAGCTTTCGATACGATATCGCTGTCACCCGCTGTGACCTCAAAATATGCATTTCCGGTAAAAATTAGAATTCGAAAATTCGACCCAATTACGATACATCCTTTACTATAGTGTAGTAAAAGAAATAAATAACATTGATTGATACGTACAAATAAGAAGATAATGTTGTGTTAATTAAAATTTCAAAGCAATTAATGGAAAACTTTTTTTGAAAAGATTTGCAATTTGCAACAGACGAAATTTACATATCCACTGTTATATTATGTGCTTAATTTGCAATGGACAGTGAAGTAAGAGTGTTTGCATATATGTTCAAGTCAAGTGGAACTTGATAGTTGTTCCCAAGGTTTTTTTTTCACATAATATATTTTTACCCTTAGCATTCTTATAAATTGATAAACACTAGGTAGCCTGCATGAAAAAGTGTCACGTTTCGTTTGAGCCTGTGCGTGCAAGCGAGAACTCGATACAAGTGATAGAGAGGCACGATATTATTGTTGAATCCAAGAAAACGTGTTTTAGGTTTTTCTACAATTTAATAGGAGCAAGAATTAATTGATATCCTTCATAATTTTCAGTCTAATTTCATTTTGAAAAAATTGTAATTTTCAATTAACTCCTTCTTCGTATTATACAAAATAATGACAATTCAGTGATAATAATTCAATTCAATTCATAAAAGTATGCAATGTTTCATCAATGTTTCTTTATGACGTTATCACGTAAAATTATCGCCCGTAAACCGACTTTACAGACAACCATTTTTTTTTCTTATTTTTTAAACGTTTACGTTATTCGATTTGGCTTTTTAAGCACTACAAGTTAGTGAGGAAAAAAAATTTGTAAAATGGAGTATTACGATGTTTTTCATAAGCCCTTCATTTATGGGGAATAATACAAAACATATAGATAAAAGATTTGTTAACAATTCTGTTAAACGACACTTTTCATAATAAGAAAAACTAAAAATTATTATTATTAGGTATGTGCTGCTTCCAATTGCAATTTAATACAGTTGAAAACACTGAAATTAATTTTTTGTCGGAAGAATTTCCATGGTATGTAAGTAGTACCTAATGCTACGAAAATATACGTTGCCAAGAAACATTAACCGATATATGTACCTAACTCACGAAATATGTATCGTATTTACCAAATAAACCATTCGTTACTGGGGGGACTGAAAAAGTCAGCCTTCAGATAAAATATTCAAATTAAAACTAAAATTTGCCGTCCGTTACAGTTTCCAGCCTTTTTCAATTTTCGGCGTAAATTTTTGTGCGAATTTCTAAAAAATAACAAAATTTAACGATGGCATTACATTTCGAAGTGGGAAAGGTAAGTTTTTATAAAAATAATTTTTTTTAGTTTGAATTCTGTAAGGATAAACAATATTTATTATTATTTATTACGTATTTAAAAATTTCGATTACATTATTCCTTTGTTATCCTTTCGTTTCGTTTGATAGTTGTAACTTGTATCGGATCTTTCCTGCACTCGTTCACATTTCGTGTCTATGTTTCGATCGTTGTTGATAACAGAAGGTTGTCATCGTTATTCCCAAACACATATACAACAATATTACAGGCACTGAAATCGTCTGGAAGGAATGACGACAAAAATTCTTCCACAGCCTTAGCTAGTGTTACAATTGTCGCGAGTATTAAAACATGTTACTGTGAAACAATTAGAATTTATATACCACAGTGTCTAAAAATGTTAATAAAATTAAACAAAAATTATAATATTAGAACAACATTTTACTAACAATAACTATTATTGAAATAAGTTAAATAACCGTTGAAGGCAGCTTTAATTCAAAATTTGTAAGTAAATATTTATTATTTTTATAATAATGTATATTAAAAAACTAAACAAAAGTAAAATAAATAATTAAAGAAACACATGTGAATAGTATCCAAATTTATATTTTAGGATTATTTGCTTTAGTTTAAATAATCAGGTATAATAAATCATTTATAAGCCGAGTCTTGTTAAATGTATCTTAGAGTAAGCTCTGTTAAAGCCCATTTTATACATGTATAAGCCAAATTCAATTATTCACATACATTACATTATCCGTTTGGTTCTAAGTCATCCCTTATGGTTCATTGATCGGATGAGATAATAATTGCTTCATTTTGGGGGTGCGAGATTTTTTACTAGGGAATTGAAGGCGTGTGATGATTCCAATCGAATTAGGCAGGTGTTGATACGATTGCAACATTTGTTCCAATTAATAGCTAAACGAAGAACAATTTTCAAAGTGATCGTGTAAATGTGCACGTGTATTACGCTGAAGAGATGAAATTTGCACGTGCACTTTTTAGAAAATTGTCATCGTATCGTCGTCCCTCTTTGTTTGCAGGATGATGTTGATGAAAAAGGGTGTCTCGCTATAAAACAGGGACTGTATGTACTATCGCATCCCAAGAGTGTCACAAATCATTCCGTCAGTCATAATCCTTTAATACAAATGTTTCTATTTATTTTTGTGTGTTCCACTTCTCCACCCTAAAACACAATATGGCCCCTTTTTGTATTTACATTATAATTATATCGAAAATATGATTTTTTGACAAATTCACCCTTTGAAAAACTATTCATAATCAATGTAAATAATAAAAGCACCAGTTCATAATTTAAATTTTTTTTTTTTTTTTTTTTTTTTGGTGTTTTAAGTCGCTTTAACAGCTATGGTCATATCACGACTATCTAAACACAGAAAATTTCTGTTGGTCAATTATAATCTTAGTTCTAGGATCTTAATTCTAGGATTCAATGGGAATCGAACCCGGGCCACTTGACGCCTGAAGTGGAGAGAACTACTCCTCTAGCCACTGCGCCAATAGGTGGCCCCAATTTAAATTTATTATTACATACCAAACGCATATACAAACAGTAATGTAGGTAGTAGTTACTACCCTTACTACTTTACGTATTACTTTTTTGTAAAATAAAATTGATCACTGATTTATATTTGTTTTTCGTTTCTAACGTAACCTGTCGCATAACTCGTGAAGCATTTACCTTAGATATATATTTTTTTTAATTTCTGCCTAAAGCTCCCCCCGCCCCCCTCCTTAACAGAATCCCGGCTACGTCCTTTATATTTAACATGAAAATAAGTACCACTGCAACTACCCCTTTCCATCTTCTTATCAACCTTAAAATATTTGAGCTCAAAGCTCACAAAGTTAAGCTTTTGTAAACATCTCATTTCCGGTACTTTTAAAGGCATTTTAAGATGTTTCCAAGATTGTAGAACAGGAAATTTTTAAAAATTGTATTCACCAAACAAGACTGGACTACCGATATAGCAGCAAACAACTATCTATAAACTATAGAACTTCACATCGACGCCGCACTTTGAAAAAAATATTTATATTCAAATAAAAATACAATTTGAAAATTTTTTTTCGTAACAAACCCTAAATAATGGCAATAAGTACTATTTTCTTTTTAATTAGAAAAACCAGTGCAGTCGGGGAACCCCCGCCAGGAACGAAGTTTTTTACGTTATTTTTTCAACTCTACGTTGTCTTGTATCTAAAGAAAACTAAAAATTTTGCTACTTATCAAAAAGAGTATCTTCTGGTTAAAAGTATTTATTAACTTGAGTAATTTCGTGTTTGAATTTCACTTTGAAAATTTGATTAATAAAATATATTTTTTACAACTTTTATTATTTAGTCAAGTCTGTCGACTTAGGTATCATTTTTATTTTCATTTCTTATCAATGATCTTACTTCCCCTCTCTCATTAAGCACTCTGCTTTCGCCACTGTTGGCAAGCAGTTAGCATATATATATATATATATATATAGAGAGAGAGAGAGAGAGAGAGAGGTGAAAGGTCGCCTAATCGCTTTTTTCGTTACGTTATGGTCTTCACGGTTTTACACTAAATATAAACTTAATCAAGGACTTCGTTCCAAAAAAACATAAAACGTACAAAAATATTTTCTTTAAAATATTTAATCTTTTTCTCCAAATATCATAATTATTATATTATTAATATAATAATATAATTAATAAGTTATTAATTAATTAATATAATAATTACATTATCGATTTTTTTTAAATAAATATTATAGTATAAACTATCGGGGGCTTTTGAAAGTTTTAAAAGCTTATGATGTGAAACTAATTAAGATGATTTAGAAGAGGGGGAGGGGTAACAGGAAAGAAAATAAAATAATAAAAACCTATCCATTATCATACACTATACATAATATATCAAGATCTATACCACATTTAAAATCCGAAAAATTGGTAAGCATTTTGTGGATGTATAGGGAATTTCATATATGGGTCCAATTAAACTTATTAACCATGCCCTACACTTATTTTTTATATACCTAATAATGCCAAAGAGGATATATTCATGAAATTTGTTAATAGATAGATAGATCATAGATAGTACTTATAGATATGTAGTTCAAGAAAACGTTTACAAATTCTGTGTGTTAAATTACAATAAATTTGCCACTTGACTTGATTTTGGAAGCTTAAGGTTTGCCCAAAGTTTGACTTGAAATCAAGTCAAACTCGAGTCAAATATTAATATTCACAAAATGATTTTTAAAACTTTTAAATTAATTTTATAAAAAAATATTAATTATTGTTCTAGCAGTTACTAGTAGTCGTACATCATTAATTTTAATATTTCAATATTATACGGTACCTGAGTGACGTCTGAGAGCTTTATTTGAATAAGCGTTCTTTTAGAATGTTGAAAATTTAATTATTTAAGTTTTCTTGGACACGTTATGTTACTGCCAGTAAATAATACAATGTTGATGTATAGGCAATCATTTATTCATCAATGCATAAAAAACTGAAAAAAAAAACAGTTTTCTTAAAAATGAGCCCAAAGTAGATAAATTTTTCACCTCTGAAAATATCTAATGTAAATTTTGTCGAAATCGTTAGAACGTGATTACAATTATACAAATATTGCTCATATATAGAGTTAATAAATGTACCTTTGTGCATTACAGTTTGATTTTGAATTCAAGCCAACACTCTTAGGAAATTGGGAAACACCGAAATATTTTCCTCCGCATCCGTGTCAACGAACTGGGGCTACAAAAATTATCAGTAACGATCGAGGACACTTATTACCAGACATAAAGCGGCCAAAAACGTGTCCTTGGGGAGACTACAAAAGTACGTGGCAATATCCAAGAAGAATTACTAGAGATTATAGTAAGTTATTTGAAATATAGTCAATTATGATAGTGTGCCTTACTTATTTTATCTTTTAGTCAAAAAATTAGAAGAACCCAAGTTAAATCGTATTAAACTATGGGCCGAAAAATGCAAGCAAAAGCCAATTATTCCATTACCAGATTATGCATTAACACGCGCTGAACTAGAGAAAAAAGCAAAAGCTGGACAACCTGTTAATACTCCGCCGTGTGAAGAAGAAAAACCTGTCGAAGTTACTGAAAACACACCCAAAATTAACACCGAACCTTTCGTCAAGGTCTGTATATTCATTTCACATCACAATTAAAAATATTTTTTGTTAAATACTCAATCAATTCAATTTTGTTTTTAGAAATCAATTTGTCCAATTCATGGTTTTGAGTGATTTTATCTTTAGTTAATACAATTTTATTATTATTGTTTAGTAAAAATAAATTTTTTTGTTAAAAATTTCCATGCTTCTTATTCGATTCAACTAAAATAGATAATGAAATATTATGAGGAGGGTCGTACGTATTGTCCTGGTGATTTTACTGAGCCAGAAAATAGACATGAAAGCTATGAAACACTTCGTGACCAAATACGCCCACTGTTACCAGATAAAGACAGTGATCGTATTGTTAAGCCTGACCATTATTGTATCCATAAACATTGTGTACGTCCAATCGACGAATCTTGTCCACCTCAAATAGCTAATGCTATTGAAAATTTTGAAATAGCAAAACAATTCCATAAAGAAAACCTTGAGCACCATCCCCTACCAGAAACTGTAACCGATCGAAACTATCGGAAACTACAACTGGAACGTAAAAGAAATCCTGGTCTGGCGTTAGAAAATGAACCATATGCTACTGGTGTTGGGTATAAAGGATATGGTGCTCCCGGTCCGACCCAATGTACTAAAATGAAAGTGTACCGTCCAAAAACATGCACAATGTCTAAAGAAATACAATTTTTAGAGAATGATAGTAAATACAGGCCTAGTACAGCTCGGATTATTCAGTTAAAAGAAGTAACTCCAATGCAGTTGGCTCTTTGTTGGGATGTTATACCCGAAAATCCGAAGGATGAACCAAAACCTCCTACACATATCGATGGCTCCAATGGTTCTGCAGCCCCTGCAGTATTTACAATGGTTTATTCACCAAAACCTAATAAAAATCAAGAAACAGACACTGGCGAAGATCAACATTACTTAGTACCATCCTGTAACAATCCAGATCATAACGCCGGTTCTGTCTTTAACAAACGAGAGGATCGACCAGAACGAACCTCATCAAGTAAACCAAGAACTAGAGAAGAATTCTTTCGGTTTGGTTCTAAATACAAGCATGAAAATGAAATTTGTTGTCATGTTAAGCAAATGAAAATATCCGAGGATACAAATAATAATACTGACCATGGAAAGAACTTAAATCGTAATAGTGCTGAAGCTCACCAAAATTCAAAGGCAAACCGTCCTTCTACGTATCATAATCGCCCGCAAACATCCGCAAGTAATTCTACCATATCAATTTCTGGCGATAAAAGCAAACTGTTACCTAGAGAAAAGATAACACCAAATAAATTTTTAAATCGCCCATGCATGGCTTGTGAAATGAAAGGACGTCTCGAGGAAACGCGAGTAAAACCGGAATATAAATCTGCGTTTAAAGCAGGAAAACCGAATTCAGTTGGAAGTAACAGTAACTCAAGTGGCGACAGTTCGAATTTTAGTCCAGGAAAAGTTCAAATACACGTTCCGAAACAAAGAAATCCGTATGCAAAACGAAACTATCAAATCGGAACTTTGGCACCACCATTTAGTTTACGACCGGGAAAACATGGTTGCGATTATCCGGAACATTGGCGGTTGGCTAGCATTTATCAACATTCTTATAAACCACTGGAATTGCGAAAACGACCTTTGTTGACTAATGTTTATTTATAATTTAAACGTTTTATCAAAAAGATTCAATACACAATTACACACCCAATAAAGTTACACTCAAAATATTCTTCACGTAGTAGATTTAATAAAATAGGTCCATTTTGTTAATTAATTTCTAATTACTTGTTTTAAGTACATGATATTTATGTGATAAAGCAAAAATATATTAAAATGAATTTATATGCGCTTTTACATATTCTAATTGTTTTATTTGGGACGTACTGTAGCTAGAAGGATAATTTATCAAAATCAACCCCTAACTATAGCTTTGATGGCGTACAGCAATATGTTATTAATTCTTTGTTTCCAATATGTAATAATAATCCATATAACTAGGTTGATATAAAATACAATAAATTCGATTTTTATCAAATCCTGTGTCTTATTATATAGATCCGCCTTTAGATACATGACCATTTAAAAAATTTTCAGAAAAAAAAATGTTTATTGAAAACCTATTATTCAATTCATTTTGGGGCACGCAAATAAAATGTAGGGGACGCCGGGTAATTTGAACCACTTGAATTTTATAGGTTTAAATGAACGTGTTTGATGACCAATCCAATTCCTGGGTATAAATATAATTTTTAAAAAGACGTCCGCATATTGCCACGGTAAGAAATAATGATTAAAATTTGTTCTTCTATTAAAAATTTTGCCGTATGTAAAAATCTTTGAAAAAGTATTTTTTTATTAATTTTATACATTGTTATTTAAGTTTACTGAAGAAAATATTTTGACAACCGGTCATTTTGATTTGAATTGTCTACTTCGAGTATTTCGGAAAGGCGTCAGTCCGATAAATGAAAACGTTTTTTATTAATCTTCAAGGAATAAATTATTTTACAATTTTTTCGATGAATTTTCTTATTTTAAATTATGACCAAATATTTCGTTGAGTTGTTGATGTTTAGTTTGATCAATTTTTTGCATCAATTTTATGTTCAGTTTTTTTTATTGTTATTCTTATTAGTTGATTGGTTCTATATTTTAAAAATGTTTTAACGATAAAAAATATGTTTAAATACCTAGAAATTACGAAAGGAAAACTACACCGCGGTTAAAATTAAGGATATCTTCAACGTGCAAGACAAGTAATGCGTTTGCCATAAAAGAGAAATTAAAAATCGTTATTTCACATGAACTTTATTTTTTTTTCTTCATAGATTAATGGTAGTTTCATATGCTGAAATTTTTATTTACTTTTTTTAATATTAAAAACGCTATTCAATTGCAGGAAAAACAAAGTGAAAAACATCACTATAACGATAAAAAGTTTTTTATAGGCAGTCAATAATTTTGATCCGTTATGCAGATTGCATAGCTTAATTTCTTAAAATCGATTAAAATTATTTGGTTTCGTAATACTAAAACGGCTAGAATCACTACCTAGAACGACTAGAACATTCATCAAAACCGTGATGATATTACAAAAACTTAAATCTTGTGATTTTTTCACTTTTCTTAAATATATGATCATGAGTTAACACCATAACTATGAGATTCACCATGTTAGGTATTAGCTGCGTATATTTGATTGACGTTGTGTTTGGAAAATTTAATAGTAATAAAAAGGAAATTATTTTTAAATTTTTGAGATTACCATTGATGATCTATAAATCGAACTTCAAATCTGTATCCCTCAAAATTTTAATATGAAAACTTTTCTTTTAATCGTTAACTACCCATAGTTGTAACCGTTGTAACTCAAAAACATTTTATATATAAAAGAATTACTTATTTTTATGTTCTCATATAGCGCAGTGCATAAACTGACCACTAACGGAGCAGAGTAACCGAGGTCGAATCCAGCCCAGCAGCCCTGGTCGTAAGTTTGTTTCTATAATTTTATATTTGTCTATTGCTTACAGCGTTAAGTTTAAGTTATCATCAATAAAATTAATTGAAGAACTCTGTAGCTATCCAAACATTCGATTCATCGATTGTTCAAATCTCTGACATTTGAACGGTCGACAGAATACACATTGATTATTTTTTTTTTTTTGCAGATTTCTTTTTTTCAATTATTTTTAATTTTTGAAGAAAATAAAAATTTGCGTCAAATTTTCCGATTTTCACGGGTTAAAATTATGGGTGTTAAAGACACTCGAATTTCCTCTCGATTGGTGTATATTACAATTTTAATTTTTTTTTTTTTTTTTTTTGATGCGGCGTCGTCATCAATACCGCACCAAAATCTGAGAAATTCTCGAAAATATTACAAAAACGGGCAATTTTCGAACTTTAACATCGAATATCTCGTTAACTTTCGATTGTAAGTTAATGATCGTGGCATCATTAGAACCGGCGTAAATTACTCTATCAATTGACACCAAGAAAGTCTCAGAAAAGCATAAGAAGAAAATTTTAATTTTCCGTTTTTTGGGATTTTTAGAATCAAACCCTCTCGAAAAAAACTTTTTTGGTGAGTTTTTCGATGAAACTCGGAATATAGATAGAAAACGGTGGTAACGGAAAAGTTCTCCGTCCCAAACAATTCCCATCTTTCCACTAAATACGAGTTTTAAAAAAATACGATTGAAGGAAAAGTATTAATATTAAAATTTGAGGGATACAGATTTGAAGTTTGGTTTATAGATCATCAATGGTAATCTGAAAAATGTTAAAATAATTTCATTGTTATTATGTTAAATTTTCCAAATAAAACGCAATCAGATATAGGTATACAACTAATATCTAACATGGGAATCTCATAGTTATGGTGTTAATTAATGATCATATATTTAAGAAACGCGGAAAGATCACAAGATTTAAGTTTTTGTAACATCTTCGTGGTTTTGAGGAATGTTCTTCTCATGGGTGGGACACTCAGTGTAAAAACCGTTCTAGTTGTTTTGGTTAGTTAATATCGTTAATATTACGCAACTAAATATTTTTAACCGTTCTTGAGAAATTGATCTAACATTATGCTATCAAAATAACAGATCAACTCTATCAGTTGCCTATACAAAGCTTTTCATCGTTTTTAGTGTTGTTTTTCACTTTTTATAAATATTTAATATACCTATATTAAATATATTTTATATTAATTTGATATTAATATTTCACTTTTATATATTTTTTTAAAAAAGACTCATATAATTAACTAAAAACAATACTAACAAATAGTTAAAGATAATTTTTAGTATGTATTCCTGAAATTTTCGTTTACTTAGAATTGAAGAAATTAACGCAATACATTAATTGGGAATAAGAGGGGAATGTTTGCACTTAAAAACGTTTAAAACTCACTATAAATATGGCAAACTGTAGATTTTTAACGCATTTTATAGTCAATTAAAACATATATATATAACCCAAATGGAGCTAATAGCATTGATTAACTAATAGACAGCTACCAGTTAAATCACTGCGTAACTGTGGTTAACTATGCCAGCCATACCTTCTCTGCTGCAGTAGATGAATCATCAAAGGGACCCTAGAGCAGGTATCATACACTTCAATGGAAATCATGGGTTTCCAACTAGGACCAATCTATGTAGTGCGTGGCGTTCATGGTATCTGTTCTAGACGATACGGTTACACTGCCCGTATTGAAATCTCATCAAATAGTACGGTTTGAATAACCGTGTTACACCGTGCATATGCTAATATCACACTATAAGTTTTATAAAATGGATATTACACAGATCAATTTTTGAATACCACTCGCAATGAAATCCGAAAATCCGTAAAAGATCTATATTATGACTTATTTCCTCATATGCATTGATCATTGAAATGCAGAATATGGAAATATCATAGGAATCATGCAAGTGTAGGGGCTGTATACTGTACTGTTTATATTCGAGCTTCAAACTAGTTCGAAATTAGTTCATAAAAAATCCTATCTAATAGATGAAATTAAAGAAATGTTCGAAAACAATCACAATGCGCAAGTTTGTCGCAACGATACCTACTCGAGACTAAGTACTGGTCTTCCTGTTTCAGAATAGTACAATAAAAAATCACAAGTTCATATGATACAAGAACTGACCCGTACAGAGCCTACAGAGCAACCACAGATCATCTGGAACGCTATTTTTACACATTATTAATGTATAGTTTCTTTTTCATCTGTAAAAAACCCTTATGTTATGTAAAAAAGAAATGATTAAAAAATGTGAAGAATGTATCGCCATTTATTTAAAGATCAGAATCATTATATATGCACACAAATATCTAACATAATGTTGTATTAAAAAGAAGACAACAGAGGATGTTTACTTGAAATACATAAATAATAATTTTAATTACTTTGATTATTTATTTCATTATTATATAATAACGGTTAAACAAATTTAAATCTGTTTTTCTAGGTTTTAATGTTGTCATATTTTCCATTTATTACTTATATAAATATGCATCTAAATAAAATGAAAAATATTTTATCATAATACATCCAATCAATGCAAGAAAACATCAGCCTTCTGTGATATTTAAGTTTATCAAATATAAACCATGTATTTTACAGTTTCCTCATCCTCTTCTTCATTTTTTTTTTTACGATTTAACTCATTTAGATAAACCCCATTCACAAATTCATTTTTGTACGATAAAACTTTTAAAGTGAACTGAAATTTTAACTAAATATTATAATATAAATACAAAAATTAATTTATATTTACACTTAACTATACACTAATCTATGTAAATTTGGTGAAATACGTGAATAAAAGAGCTATGTTATAATTATTATTAGAATAAAAAGAGCCATTTACTTTTATTAGCATACTAAATTTAAAGAGGGTAAAGTTCACACCGCAATGTTTCATCAAACGACGCCCTTGGTTCAATTTTGCTAACGATTTGTTTCCTTTAAAAATCAAAAAGTGCAACTTTTACCATTCTTACGTAATATGATTTTTTTATCTATTTGCAATATTGTTCTACTCAATCCAAATCTTCGTCATCATCGTCAGAGACATATTTTTTCGTATTACGTTTGCGTCGACCTGGAGTTCCTTTACGTCCTGGTTTTAGTTTTATTTTCATTTTAACCGATGAATCTGCATCTGATTGATTATCGTCATCTCCAGCATCTCCTATGAATTATATACTCGATAAGAAATATAAGAAAATAAATTAGTCAAGTTTTACTTACGAGATTTGCTATCCTCATCATTGTCTGATCCAGCCGGAGTGTTATCGATTTCAATACTCTGTCGAGCGTTTCGAAATACTGTCTGTAATACAATGCTGTCTTTGTAGATCAATGAAACTTCTTCGTTATATGTTTGAGCATTGTAACATAGCTGCATGAAATCTTTCTCCAATTTTTCAAAATCAGAATACTGAAATACAATAAATATATTTTATATACATGTCGTCTTTGCCATATTAGGCTCATTCGAGAATTCAGTTCAAAACTTTGAATTTTAATTGTCTTAAAGTGGGTTTTTATTAAATTCAAATATTTTAAATTTCTAATTTTTTATGGAATTCGAAGTCGTTTCAAATTCTTTCTATTTTTGAATCGTATCTCTATCTTTCGTATTTCTATCAGTGATTACAGTTCAACTATGTTATTTAAGGGAGTATTCTAATCTAGAAATTTGAAAAGTCTATTTTTTTTTCTTTCATATTCTCAAAGTTTAAACCTTTAAAAATATGCTCTTTAGAGGATTTTTCAAAATTTTAATTATTATTGGATCAAGAAACGCTGATTAAAAAATGTAAGTATTAACCAAGGTTAGTATTAACTACCATTGTATGGCCACTGGATGTAACTTTACCCGAAACTTTAAACGCGTTTTTCTAGAAACTACTTTTTTCGATGCGGTAGCCATAATATCTCAAGTTCTAATAAGCCGATTTACTTGAAATTTGGCATGAATGTTCTTTAAATATCTCTCTATCGTATGAACCAACAAAAAATGAAAATTTGTAATATTTTTAAAAAATTCAACAAAGTTAAAAAAATAGTGAAAAAATAGACCTTTATTTTTGAGTAGCCGCCATTTTATGAGAAATTTTTTTTTTCAGTTTTGCAGGTTTATGAGATAGCGACATTCTTACTAATCAAGAATCCATCATTGTTTTATTTTTCTGTTGACCACAAGGGTAGAAATCATGACGACGAGGACACGGCCTTTTTCCCCTCTACTTCAATATAAATACACTATAAATACACAAATGATAAAAAAATGTATACTAAAAATATCAAATGCTTTTTTTTATCAATTGCCAAAAAACGCTCGAAATTCGGGCCTCTAGGCTAAAATACCCTCTTAAATGTTTTTCTAAGTATTATAAGTTTTCTATTTCCAAAATAAAATATTTTTTGCATGTAAAAATTCCATTTAATTAAAATGTACTACAAATCAAATTCAAAATTCTGGAATTTAAATGAATGCTAGAATGAATCTATTAATTATGTAAACTTTACCTTTCCATCATCAATTCTTTGTAAAATTTTATTAATGTCTAATGGTCTTTTAATAACTTCATAGTAGTCAGGTAGTTCTCTTCTAGAGGGTAGTTGCATAAATGGTTCACTTAAAAGTCGTCCATCCTCACTACAACAAACAAATAATAGAATTGGTAAAGAAAAAAAAAATTTTAACGTTATTCGAAATTACCTATTCGTGTACTTAATTACTATGTTCATCACTTTTTTTATTTGTTTTCGCAAACGTTGTTCTGCAATCTTGTCATTGTGGGTAGTACGACGTTTTTTAGGCATATTAGGTAGTGATACTTCCGGATCTGATTCATCTCCTCGTTTTGATTTACGTTTACGCCCTTTCTTCTTTTTGATCTTTTCTTCTTCCTCTTCTTCATCGTCATAATCGCCACCGTCATCAATAGCTTTCAACCACTCTTTTTCTGTTAAACTATCCGTGTAATCAACCTCTTTGCGTTGTCTCGTTCCACGTCCCAAAAAGCTAGTCTCGTCTTGGCTTTCTTCATAAGCCCAACGTTCGACTTCTTCATCTTCTTTTACAAGCCAATCGGGAAGTTCACTTTCTTCAATCAAACGTGATTTTCGAGCAGATCCAAGTTTTGCTTCTTCGCGTCGTCTTTCCAGATCTAATCGTTGGAAAAGTTCAAATTCACCTTCACTTCGAGCAATCATTTGATTGACGGTTTCATCGTCGGGTACCTCATTTTCTTCTTCTTCTTCCGCATCATCTTGATGTAAAATACTTTGTAAAAATTGTTGCCGTTCACTTCCCGTTGATTTTTGATCGAACATTCCCGCTTGTATAACTTTTTCGTCCATGTTTAGTTTATAACGCGCGGCGGCTAAAATTCTTTCTTCAACTGAATTCACGGTCATTAAACGGAGTACACGCACTTCATTCTGCTGTCCAATACGATGAGCACGATCTTGGGCTTGTAAATCTTGATGTGGATTCCAATCAGAGTCAAAAATAACGACCGTGTCAGCAGATTGTAAATTAAGACCCAAACCACCAGCTCGCGTTGAGAGTAAAAAGATAAAATATTCACTGCCTTTAGCGTTGAATTTTTTCAACAAATCACCACGTTCTTCAGCTTTGGTCATTCCATCCAATCGTAAATAACCAAATCCTCTCCAGCCTAAATAATCTTCCATAATTGTCATTAATTGGGTCATTTGACAAAAGAGTAACACACGATGATTGGTTGCTTTTAATTTGGGTAAAATTCGATCTAATAATTCAAATTTGCCAGAGGCTCTAAATAAGTCGGGGCCAGTTATCACACCTGAAGACAAGCCGACATGGTCGCAATATTTCTCTTCAATCGCTTGGAACATAAACGGATGATTACACAGCTTTCGGAGTTGTACAATTGTATTCATTAACGCTTTAGCACCACCTTTTCCTTTATTGCCTCGTTCAGATCCATCCGTGAGTAAAACACCTTTGCTCTGCATATGTCTATATAGAACTCGTTGTAACGCTGACATATCACATTTGACAATATATTCCACTTTATCTGGTAGTTGCGATTCGACTTCTTTTTTCAAACGTCGTAACAGGAATGGTCGCAACACTTTGTGCAAACGGCGAATAATCAAAATCGTTTCTTCCTCGTTCAGCTCAACCTTTTCGCCAGTGGTAGCAAACGGAGCATTGAACCATTGTTCGAATGTAGAACATGACTTGAAAATTGATGGTAACAAGAAATTGAGTAGCGCCCACAACTCGGGCAGCTTATTCTGTAATGGTGTTCCTGTCAACAATAATCTATGGGGAGCCTCGTAATGTGTATTTAACACTTGAGTTAATTTACAATGATGATTTTTCATTCGATGACCCTCATCAATAATCATATATTTCCACTGTAATTTTGCTAAGACTCCCTTATCTTTAATTACATATTCATATGTTGTTAATAAAACGTTAAATTTAGCTGAACGCATTTGGCTTTGAATTTGTCTTCGACCAACCGGTGATCCTTTGTAAGGAACAACAACAACACTTGGAGCCCATTTTTCAAACTCCAACACCCAATTGGATAATGTAGATAACGGAACAATAACTAAAAACGGACCGTTTACTTTCTTCTTCTCCATCAAGTATGTAACCAAGGCAATAGTCTGGATTGTTTTTCCAAGACCCATTTCATCGGCCAGAATACCATTTAAATTATTATTAAACAATGACACTAGCCATTCCAAACCTTTGATTTGATATTCTTTTAGTTTACCATTTACTAAGATCGAAGCTTGTTCTGTTACGATTTCATGGACTGTATGAGCAATACTGTAATATGTTTGTTCTTCAGTGGCATTTTTATATTCATCATCTTCAACTTTTGCTTTTTTAATAACCGCCTTGGTTTTATCTTCATCGGCGACTGTATCGTTCGATTTTTTGTTGTCCTCGTTTTCGTCTTCAGTTTCACTCTCGATGTCACTGTCGGCTACTTCCCAACCAGGATGCGCATCTAACCATGGTTGTAATTGACTCAATAAAGGAGCTTCTTCACCAGACAATGTCTTCCCGGTGGCAGTTTCTAAAACTGTAACTCGACAATCACTACCTTGAGACCCATCATCACCATCGTGATGTTCCCCGTTTGTTTCCGCGGATATCTTTTTACGGCGCTTTTTTCTTTTTTGTGCCTCCTGTTGTTTCCGTTTTTGTTCCATCTTATGCTGCTTCACCATTTCAGTTAAATTACCAATATATTCATCAGTTTGTGATAGCAGGAACGCTAAACGTTTATCTTTCTTTTGATCGATAAGTTTACGATAACCTTCTTCGTCCTCAGCCATCAATCTACGCATACGTTCTTTTTCGATGCGTTCCTGTTCTTTCTTTTGTTCTCGCTCAGCGTTTGCATGATAGTTCATAACAGCTTTATTAAGACGAGCCAATTTTCCTTGATTGTTGCGATGAAATTCTTTGAAATCTTTGCCATGTTGTAGAACTGATGACAGAAATTCTTGATGCTTTTGTCGCCTCTTACGTTCAGCTTCCAGTTTTTGTTGTTTCTCTAGTTTTTCAGTTGCACGTGCTTCGCGTAAGCCTTGACGTTTGGTTCTCTTATAAGCTTTTACATTAATTGCGGTTTCTAAAGTAGTATCTCGACGAGTACAAGCGATAATCTAAAAAAATGCCGAATTAGTACAAAACTTAAATTTACCTAAAATGAAACCTGAAATTTACCTCTGATCGTAGTTGTCTTTGGAAATTCAAACATCGAAGAGCTCGAAGTTCTATTTCTGCTTGTATTCGTAATTCATCACTCATTGTTGTAGATAAACTATCTAAGAACCTTATTCTATGTGCTATACGTGATTGGATTCTGGAAAAAAAAAAGTAAAAAAAAAATAGGAAACAATGTATTTACTATAAAAAATTTTTATTTGGGCATGAGTAAGATGAGCGTGGCGCTTTGAGTATTTGAAATCTCCCAACTTTATGCTTTTGTGTAACCATAAAGTAAGGCCAATAGAAGCTAAATAGCGTGTCAATTATCCCAAAATCAAAATTTCAAGAGAAATCGATAAAATTTGACGTCAGCATGAGGCCTAAGCAAGCCTTTTGCAAAATTCAAGGTATGAGTATCTATGGGAACTTAAGTACATGGTCCAATTTGAACAAATCAATATTTTTTATTTGCGAACGTTTTCAATATTAAATTTCCATTGAGTGATAATAATTTATTTGCAATTCAAAGTACACATATTTTATTAACATCAAAAATAATAGAAAGTTTCAGGAATAAAACACAGAAAACACCATAAAATTAATGAAATTCTAACTATTGCGATTCGAGCTTGAACTCAAGTAATAAAGAAAATATAATTGGCAAAATTAACAATCCCTAGATACCACGTATTTTAAAGAAGACTAGATTTTAGAAATATTCTGTAAATTTAAAATGCTCTAATAATGCAGGATCTGTATTCATAAAAATTTTCAACGAATAATGAAAACTCATAGAGAACTCATAGATTTTATAGGAATTACTACAAAACGTATTTGCAGCATATTTTTTATGTTAAAACATGTAATTTTGTGTAAAACTTCGTGGTGTCAGAAAGTGTACATTCAGTCAAATAATGAAAATCGGGTAAACAAACAGTGACTACAATTTCTTTTCCCAAACCCCCGCCAGGGGGGCTCCCTGGACCCCTTTGACATTTTTAGTAGGAAATTGTTGGATGAATTTATATGAATTAACTTAAAACATCACAGTTCCCATAGTTACGTCTTAATTGATAGATTTATCAAAATAATTTCCCATAAGAAAAATGCGTCTTGAAATCCGGTTTTTATCGAAAACGAAACGAAAACTCGCAAATTATCACTCTTCATTTTCGTTTTCTTTTGACTTGTTTTATCAGGGAACCGTCGTCAATTCTTGGCGCCATGCTAACCTTACTCTCCCCTTTATTTGTGATAGGGTAAAAATTTAAAATAAAAAAGTTTCGATCGTCCCCGTGACAATTCGGTAGTATACGAAGTGATATGCGGCATATTTTAGCTGTAACTGACCGGCTGTCACTTTTAATCCTATAAAATCAACATTGATAGTTACAAATATTTCATTTAATAAATCCTTTTCTTTTCAACTAAATATAAAATTTAAAAAATAATTTGAGTTAATTTTCGATGGACTCAACATTAAGAAAATAAACATCAAATATGGAAAGATGTTAAAGGTTCCATATATTTTTTCAAAACAGGCAGAGTTAACAGCTAGTATATAATAGTTATTAACTTCCATTAATTATTTTAAATATTTGAGGCAAAGGAGCGTTAAAAATATAATACCTCAGAACAAATTACACTCGCTGTAATACTATTATTGTCGTTTGAGTCTTTTATTATTACATGTGTGTATTTCAACTCGATTAGATATCGGAAAGTGGGTAAAATATCGATTATAAGATTCCACCCAAACAATCAGCTAAGTTAACATAAGCATTGTAAAAAGAAATTTCTTTTCTTACCGATTTTCACGTTCTTGCAAAATTATAAGTGGATCAATTCCTACGGGTTTTGGTATAGAAGTAATCCGATTTTGCTTCGATTGTGGTTGATGAGATTGTTGGCCAGGTCCTCTTTGTTGTTGTGGTTGACCCGGTTGTTGTGTTGGTTGAAGCTGTTGAGATTGTTGCGATTGAGGAGTGGGATGAGTAACACCCGAAGGAAGTGTTCCAGGGGTTGTACCAGGTTGAGATGTAAAACCAGAAGATGTTAACGGTGGCTTTTGTTGCATATTTAGTTGAGATCCTGCACTCATAGGTGGTCCCTGTTTACAAAATAACGCTATTAGAATTACGTACGAAATAAAAATCAAAGTAATAAAAGCAGATCAAGCATATACTAAACTACAAAACAAATACAAATCAAATAAAGCTGGATTATTTAATTTACTGTGTATATTAATATATACCAAAGGTCAGTCAGCGTAATACCTACAAAATATAATTAATTTGTTACGCAGTAGTATCAAAAACAACCAACCAAAAATAAAAAGAGTCGGGAAGAAGACAAGGAAATATTGATATTACTGCTTATAAATAAATAAAATAAAAAAAAAGTAAAAAATACAACTCTGTAAGGAATAAAACAAATTAGCCAATTTCACAAGAAATGTTGATTAATTTTGAGCGGCAAACATGCGCGTGGATTTCATGCGCTCTGGTTCTCAGTAGACTGGACAGACTACCTGTAGTTGTGTTGGCGTGGGACTTGCATTCTGATGTGGCGATGAAGAAATTAATGGCGATTGAGTGTTAGCCTGTGACGTCGGTCCACCGGATAGTCCGGTAGACCCTGGAGGACCTGGAGGTCTCATTGCTGCCTCATCATTAACCGCTAAAGGACTTGTCTCATTGCTAGCGGGAGTCACGGCTGAGTCTTTAATGTTGCCCTATTCATAATAAAAGGTACACAAAACCGTGCAGTTTCTAATCATTGTACAGTGCAATATGTAATTGACAATTACATTTATACATTTAGCGTTTGTCTTTTGAACATACATTCTTATATCTATTAAATTTTAAAAGGAAATTTTAAGAAATATACCTGTGTTCCTTGGGAAAATGGACTTGATGGCGGTGGTGTTAGAGATTGTGGAGCACCTTCTGGTCTTTTGCCTTGCACTGCCATCGCTAGTTGTTGAGTCAAAGGCTGATTTCGAGCTAAGAGTCGGTAAGCCATAATTTGCACCCTAAATTTAAAAAAAAAAAATAATTAAAATTTTAAGATTTTGGGAAATAATTATGGTATTAATCAATTTTTTTTATATTTAAGATCGCTCTGCTATGTTTATTAGCTACCGCCAAATCCGAAAACCTAAGAAAAATGTTGGACTTCCATTGGAATTCGACCCTAAGACCCAAGGGGTGCTCACTTTCAAGGTTATTACTTTGCTCTGACGTCATTGGTATACGGTTTCTGACAGAAGCCATTAGATATCTGCTATAATTGGTTCTTATCGCTACTATTGTTCTTATTGCGCATGGTTCTTACTACGCTCTATAGTTTGAAATTTCATTTCGTTTCATTTTGCTCAGTTAAAGTTCAAAATAAAATTTTTTTAAATAGCTTTTTTTTATATACTTTATTTTATTTTAGCAATATTGTTTATATTCCTTTTTATTTGTAATCTTCCTAAGTTTATCTAGTTAAAGAAGGTGGGCTTCTTTTCACAAAATAAAATAAGTTTCATTATGTTAAATCTTAATACTTAATTTTTATGAACATAATAAATATCAATTTGATTTTTCTTTATTACTTTATTTGAATTGAATAATGATGATATATCGTATCAAAACACTGGTTTGTTGACTGACGCGGGAATTCAAAATTTATAGCTAAGTAAGGTATAGATTCTAGAAGAAATATATCTTCATTATTCAATTCAAATAAAATAACAAAGAAAAATCAAATTAACATGTATTATGTTCATAAAAATTAATTACTGACATATTAAAAATTTAAATTTGTTGTTAAAGGGATTTAATAACCTATATAAAAAGAATATTTTATTAAATACTAGCTGACCCGCGCAACTCCGTCTGCGTCAGATAAGAGTGCGAGAGGGTTAAACGTGGGGAACCTATGGCACAATTTTAAAGGAGTTGAAACTTTCTTTGTTTTATCCACAAATCACTTAAGAACCATTGAAGAGATAAAATTTGGTACCTATAATGCTAATTTAAAACCACGCGGACGAAACCAAGAAAAACATTGTATGTCTGTAACGTTAAAAGTATAACATGACTCATGAGCTATATTAGGTACATCACACTATGATCAGTAAGAGTGGAACTATAGTAGAAAATGTCACGGGAACGGGAATAATAAAGGAACGCTGCATAACACTACGGGGGTGTTTTATTGATAAAATTTACGTATGTAAACTTAAAATATAATGAAGAAAAAAGAATATATGAAACTTAAACAAAGAGTAACGTAAAAAAAATTAAAATGTTATTTGATTATTGCAACGCCTGTAACCGTTGTAACAAATAATATATTTTAAACTTGTACTTCTGTATCTGATATAATATATTGCAAGGAGCTGAATGCCTGAATGTCTAATGATCTATGAATCAGGTCAGTACTGACTACTAAAAAAAAGTTAGAAGTACACAAATATTGAGAAGGAAAAGCGCAAGCGCTCACTTAGGAGACCTAACATATTTTAAAGAGTGGGGAGTCTTGCAAAATGTTAAAAGTTAAAAATGTAATTGTTAATTTTTTAAATGTAATTTAACACGCGTAATTCTAAATATGTATTCGAAAATTAACAATGAAAGAAATTTCAACGTTTCAAAAAATTTCATTATTTTTCGGATGTTAAATAAAAAATCATATCTTCAAGTGAAAATTGTAATTTTTATTTTAATCCTAAAGAGAAAATGTGTTAAAACGCTATTTCACGAACTTTAAAGATCTATTTCACGACCTTTTTTTTAACACACGGTTCCCGCAGGGGACAATTATCATGCTATCCTTTGAGCACCGTGCATTATTCTGGCATAAGAAATAATCTATATTATTATCTGATCCCTCAACTATCATATTGCAAAAAATCATGTCTATCTTTTATTCTGTGAAAAACAAAAACATATCTATCCCACGGGAGTAGAACATTTTTCCTGGATAAAAAAGAGATCAAGCTTTCCTGAGGAAAATTCGTTAAAACTCTTATTCATAAACTTTTAGAAAACTCTTTTGAAATACTCAGTTCCTGAAAGATTTTATTTTTAGCCTATCCTACGGGAACCGTACAATATTCTAACATAAAAAGTAACCCATATCATTCACTGTATCTTAAACCACCATATTGCAAGAAATTATGGTAATCTTTTGTTCTGTGAAAAACAAAAACGTATCTATCCTACGGGAACATACATTTTTTCTGGATAAAAAGTGGACTGTATGAAAAGAAAAATAATGATTTTGCCTTGAGGACCTTATTATTTAGGACCGTTATTACTTAACTCTTAGCTAATAAATGAGTTATTAAAATGTTTGGTTTCAGCATGATTTTTCTTCGAACCAGTTTTTCTCTATTTTCCGGATGAAATGAGAAATTTTTCCGAAATAAAACGTGTTTTAGATAATGATTCGCATATTTATTATACTTAAATTTCACCAAAATCCATTTTCAACTAAAAATAGAGTTTATGCATAATTTTTTTCTCCAACCCGTTTTTCAATTTTCCGGGTAAATGAGACATTTTCCCTTAATAAAAAGAATTCTATTTAATGACTCAGATTGTCATTTATTATCACAACAAATTTTATTAAAAGTCATATTTATTTGGGTAAGAATTAATAATATGTTTCTAAAAACAATTTCGCAAATAATGAATTATTTTTGAAACAATTAATAACCATTAAAAAGGTTATAGCGGGCTAACCGTAAAAGATAGACATATGCCGTCGCGGACTTTTTTGTAGAACTTTTTAAGAGGAACAATTTTGCTGCACATAATTTTTGCGTAACTTTAATCGTTTACGCAGGGCAGGCCACGAACGCTCTCAAAAGGAAAAATTTTTCCTGATTTTTGCAACATTTTCCATCGATGCTCTGCTCCTATTAGTCGTTGCGTGATGTTATATAGCCTAAAGCCTCCCCCGATAATTAGGCTATCCAACATTAAAAGAATTTTTCAATTCGAACCAGTAGTTCCTGAGATTAGCCCGTTCAACCAATCAAACAAACAAACAAACAAACTCTTCAATTTTATATATTAGTATAGATAGTAGTGCCAACCAAATGCAGTCACCAAGTGGAATCCCCACAAACTAACGATAGCTAATGGCCTTTAACGCCTCTACTGGCTTCTGTCAGAAACAAAATACCGGTGACGTCATTTTCAGAGATCAAAGAAACGCCGCCTAGTCAAGTGAGCATACCTTATGTATATAATAACCTTGCCTAAGACCACTGGCGTATAGAGTGACAATCTAATCACCACGCCACTAATTGTGTCGTTAAAGATCAAACATGGCCATCTCCATGATAACGCAAACGCAGAAAAAGAAGATTTTAATTTTGTTACTACATTAAGTTGTATGCAAAATCAAAAATTTAACGATGTTTTTCTCCCATTTAAAAGAGGTTTTTGATAAGTTTGATTTTACAAATCTATTTTATGTGCTTCAATCTTTGTTTTAAAAGTAAAAACTAAAAAAATTCAAAAAATGGAGATGGCCATGTTTGATCTTTAACGACACAATTGTAAGTGACAAGTTTTTGTGTTTTTATGTCTCTTGAGCATCTAAGATATCACGACTATCTAAACAGCGACAATTTCTGTAAATCACTAATCTATAAATATTAGAGATGCAACGAATATTCCGGCTACTATTTGGTATTCGGCTTATTTGGCTGCATTTTTTAACATTCGGTATTCGGCCGAATATTGTGTACTATTCGACCGAATACTAAATTATAACACAATAAATGTTTAATTCGAAGTTATAAATATTTAAATTACAATTGAAAATCTATTAGGAAGAATTAATTATGATGAATCAAAACAATTTTTCAGCATTTGAGTAAAGTTTCCTCGAGTTGGAATCAGCTTTGAGTTTAGAAACCACTACTTATATGGATCTAGTGCCCGATCTAGGCGAATACTTAGTAAATAAAAATCAATTTCGGTTGCCGTTACATTTTCTTTTTTTTAATAAAATATAATGCGTCTCGTGATACGATTTACTCAGAAATGAAACAAATATTCGGTACGAAATATTCGGCTATTCGGCCGAGAGTGTGGTCGAATATTCGCTATTCGGCCTAATCACTATTCGTTGCATCTCTAATAAATATCTAGAATTCATTATTTAGGATGCATGTAGTATCTACTGATGCATGGAACAGAGGTCTAACAGATAAGACTAACATTAGTTTTTGGTCTAGAGCAGGGGTAGGCAACCCGTGGCTCGTGGGCCGCATGTGGCTCTTTTATCCAAATTGTGCGGCTCTTCAGTCTGTTCAATTTATATATTTTAAAAAAGAAAATTTGGCAGTAGATCATAAAAGGAAAGAAATTTAAAATTCTTAAAACGAAGATCAAATTATATTTGAAATATTGAATAGTTATCCTGAGAGTTACAACCAACTTAAGCTGGCGGCATTTGGGCTCTTGACAATTTTCGGATCTATATGGTATTGTGAGCAGATGTTTAGCAACATGAGCATCCTTAAAAATAAAATAAAGTCCTCTCTCAACGATGTTGGCCTTGAACGTTATCTGAAACTAAAGACCTCAAATAATGAACCTAATGTAAAACAAATCTGTGAATCAATAATGATCTACAGTTTTTTAGACTATTATCCTTGTGGATATTGGTAAGATTTTTTTTTTTTAATTATTTAAGGAAAAATGGCTCTTTACTTAGAATAGATTGCCGACCCCTGGTCTAGAGGAGTGCAAACCCGGGCAAGTGTATTCTCTGTATATAAAACTAGCGACTACCCGTCACTTTTTCCACGTAAAATTTTAAAAAATAAGTGTAGACGGTTAGCTTAAGAAAATAAACTTTTGAAAATCAAGAGAGAAACAACTGTAAAATCACTCTATGCAAGCAATACGTAATCAATATTTTTTTTAAAGTTAATAAACAATATTGATGAAAATATTGATAAAGTAAGAGAGGTAAGATTTTTGGAAATTTTCTTGAAATTTGTAGAAATTGTTTTCAACCTTTACATAAAAGAATTAAGGGGTTAGGAGCAATAAGAATTTAAAAAAAAAGGTTTTTTTGCATTTTTTCTAAGTATAATATCATGAAAATATTCTCTACACATTTTAAGAGAATCCGACGAATACTTTTCGAGTTATTCAACAATGAACATCGGCTGAAGAACTATAGTATATTACTCAGGAATAGATGGATCGGTGTAAGTAATTAAATTATTACTCTTTCTTAAAGTCGGTCACTGTCATTCAAAAACCGCTCGGTGGATTTGAATGAAACTTATACAACTATTTTAAAACATATTAAACGAATGCCTGATCAAAGGAATTTTTTTTAAACCTTGATTTTTTGCAAACAATTTACTGGTGCTTTTTTCTGAAAATTCGAGAGTAAATTGTTTGAGTCCGTCATTTTGTTTAATTAAAAAAAAGCCTCGATCAGGTACTAAATTAACTATTAAAATATAATTTTGTTTTAATTTGAATGATTTCAAGTGCATTGTTGAGAAGTTATGATAGTCGCCGCAAAGGACTATTTGTGGAACAGAGATCGATACATATAGCAATAACTTTTTATATAATAAATATTTTCTTTTCAAATTTGGGTGAAATCCAGTTGAAACATGATGTAGTATTGTTTCTTTTCTAAAATAAATAAAATTACTGATAAAAAAATGATTAAAATTGCTTGTTTTTTCGTGCCTCTGACTGTCCCTAACCCCTTAAAAAACAACAATAGTCGAGGTTTTACACATTTACATGTTGATTGATAATTGTAAAAATAGTCTCACAAACTTACTATTTTAAGTGGAAGATTTAAAAAATACAAAACTTTCAACCTCTTTTTTGAAAAATTAAGGGATGGAATTTCAAAAAATCCTTGCTATAGGAATAAAGCGATAAAAGTTCATGTTTTTACTATACTCTTTTAAATATAGAGATTATAAATTAGAATCTACAATAAAGCTTTTTATTTTATTCTCACAATTGAGCCGTTCAATGCACAAATCGATTAAATCCGTAAAGTAAAAAGTTGAGTATTTGATAAAATTAACTTCTGAAATATTTTGTTTTTATGCAAGTCAAAAAAGTTGTGAAAACTTTTACTATTATATATAGTAGCAAAAGAAAGTAAAAATGTGCTTCGGTTATATGCAAGTTAAAGAGTCAACGAAGTGTTTTGACACGAAAATGTTAAAAAGTTGAAAAGGTGGAGTTAATCGATTTGTGCACTGAAAGACTCAATTAAGATTATCATTATTATAATCGAGTTCCTGCTCCAGACGCCAATGACTACAGTGGCGTCTAAAATCCGTGAAAATTTTGAAATAAGAAAATTTCTTTATCTACAATAATATATAAATATAATACATTATTTAGGTATGGCTAATAAGATAACTAAATTTGTACTATATTTGATAGGTCAGGGAAGAGCAGCTACATACATTGCCTCCTCTCCCGTGTTAGTACACAAATGTGTATATTTAATAGTTGAAAAAGTAAACAATGTTATTACTTTTTCGGAAAACCTCATTTAAATGACTTTTGTTCGTGTTAAAAGAAAAAATGTCAGGGTTAAAATGGTATTTTATTGAGACCACAGTTATATTTAGCGTTAACCCTGTTGGTGTCAAACGATTTCCATTGTATTTTATATTACGTTAGTTTATTTTTTAATACGTTTCCTGTATTATTGGAATTGTCAAAATATTTTGTGATGATGAGGAGTGAAGCGATAATAATTTTATAGATAAGGACCAAAATAAAACTCTTAACAATACCTTAATTGTTGTAGCTGATTCGAATTAAAACAATGCTGCTTATTAGGATCATTGCCATTCGATCTAGCACGTAGCGCAATCAGCTGGGAATATCTCGGATCTTCCTGCATTCCTTTCTCTTCCATCGAATCGATCGCCCTTTGTAAAGCATTAAGATTATCTTGTCCTGTTCCAGAACCTGATATCTGCGATCCCATAGGAGCACCACCCGGGCCGGATGCATTCTAAACAAATAAAAAATTTACATAAATATTTATTAAAGGAAATTTTACAAAAAATATACATCGTCATTAATGTAAATACGATTATTATTTTCAGTTATTTATATTACATTTTTAATAAATCAATTAAGAATTTTTAGTTTTAATAATTATCTAATCTTTTTTGACCAAAGGCCCATTTCATGTTTATAAGCTCATTAAAAAGAAATAACGCATATCTTTCAAGCACGTGTTTGAGAAAGAGAGAAAAATGAAAACATAAGTTTGGCCTTGAAATAAACTGTTAGTTGGAAGGGGGGGAATGCATTAGGTCAAAATGGTCTTTTTGTTAACAAAAAAAAAATCTTTATTGTCCAACTTTACCTAGTTAGTCCTCTCCCTACTTTTGAACAGTAAACTCGGTAAAATAAAAATACAGCCATACCAAAATGACTGAAATTATCAAGGATCATAATATTGACGAATATTTCAATGTGGTGTCTAAATTAGTTCGAGATGCCGGCAAAGTAAATATTACACTTAAACGAATTTTTATTGTAATTAATTAATTTGTTTAATAGTTGATAAAAAATGTAGAAATCGATCATGTCGATTACAAGAGGGATGTTACTGATGTTGTCACCAAATATGACCGCTTGATCGAATCCATTATCATCAAAGAACTACAAACCCAATATCCTGATCATAAGTATGCATATTGCCTCCTTAAAATTACATATTATTAATAATTATTATGTTTTGATTTCAGGTTTATTGCTGAGGAAACTGCCGATTTTAACGATCCAAATCAAAATATAACTTCCACTCCAACTTGGATAATTGATCCTATTGATGGTACTTTGAATTTTGTTCATAGTTTACCATTGAATTGTATTTCAGTGGGTTTGGCAATTAATAAAGAATTGCAAATGGGAATCGTGTACAATCCACATTTGGAAGAATTTTACTCAGCTATTAAAGGAAGAGGTGCATTTTTAAATGGGAAGCCAATCAAAGTCAGCTCAGTAACAGGTAAAAAAAAGTTATAAGGGTGGGGTAGCCAACCTTTCTAATCATCGACCCTTTGATAATTTTTTCTAAATCTCTCATAAAAACTCTTATTCGGAATACTTCGTAGTTTTCGGTGTTTATATTTATTTTACGATTTTTTTTCCAATAAGTTTTAGTATATTCGATATGGTATTAGTACGGAAATATTTGCAATAAAAATACTGATATTGGGTCAATTATAAAAACATTTAAAATTTTTACATACAGGATTAGATATTAATTGTAATTTATGAACTAATACTATTTCTTCAACCCTCTAGAACACTGTGCCGCGGCACTTTTGGGTGGTCTGAAATTTTTTATATATGACGCCTTAAAAATGCAAACAGTACAAATTATTTTATATGTCGGTGAGGTACTTTTTTACAGCAAATTTAAATTATGTTTTATTATTTTTTTTGTGTCATTTCATTTGGAACAAACTTTATATCAGGACTGTGTAAACACAAAAAGTGCCTGTAATCTACTGATTGTAAGAAAAGAATTCAATGGGATTCCAACCGATACCACTTACGCCGGAGGGGAAATTTAAAATATTTTACCAATATGTCACAAAATGGGCTACCTATTATTTTATTTTACCCTAAAAATTATAAATTAATTTTACACGGTGTATTATAGAAGGGTAAAATTCTTTTTAACTTATTAATATGCCCCCGAAATATTTAAAAGTATACCGCAACAAAAAAAAAATGAAAATCACTGTTGTAGAATATTTAATGTATCACCAGATATCTAAATTGTCCACTTGGACGACCTCTACTATAAGGGTATATGCATGATTTGGCCCCGGAAAGATATTTACTTATTCATACGATTTATTGGTACTAATAAAAAATGAGATTCAGAACGTATAAAATGGAAAAAAAGAAAGAAAATAAAATCAAATAATACCCCAAAAAAATCTCAGTACTACCCCAACCAATTGATTGGATTAACGATGGGGGCTGATCATAGCTCTAAACAAAAGGATCAATAACTACATAGCTTTTTTTACTCGAAAAAATTAAATAAAATCAATTTTTTCAACATGATACATGTTAGCGCAATTATGAAAAATACTTTTTTAAGAGTTTTTTTTTCGCCTCAACAGGAGTTACAAATCGATGATTCTAAAAAAAAATGTTGATGGCAGACACAAAAAATCGTTTTTTAAACAATTCACCCTTAACAAATAACTTATGATTTCAATGCATAGTGCTAAATAAGAATTCATTGCAAAAAACGCGCAAGACAAAATCGCGACCATTCTACCTCTTACAAATTTAAAATTTGGTGACCGGTTATCAGCAAGTCAAAATATCTCTAATATTTAACATTTGATAAAATTTTGAAATCTGTGTAAATAAAAAAATATTTTCGATTTAAAAATAGTTTTTTATATTTTTCATTGCGGTTTTGTCGCAGCGATTATATATCTCTCCTGTTTTAATGAGTTACGCTGGATATCTACCGTTGGCACGTTAGTTATTTCATCTAGATTACCTATATATATGTAATTCATAATCAGGAAATAGTCATTAAAAGTTTGGGTGTCGCGACATACACACAATCAAACGATTTGACTATGTTACTCATAGATGACAAAGAAAAGTAACTATGTACCTACTAAGATAAAGTTGACTATATTTTGAATTAGATTTGCCAAAGCATACAAAATTTTTAAGTATTTTAAGCTAGGAATTTATTACGAAACACGACAAAATTAAGCTTTAAAAAAAATTAAAACCGATTAAGATCTAAAAGTGTTAGTGTTATAATAACGTTGTTTTAGATGAAAATAAAACGGTACGTTGTACGTTACAAGTTATGCGCAATAGAAAAGTTACAGTAACTTTTTTGTATTGCGCATAAATTCTACTATACAATATCCGTTTCTATTTTCTTCTACAAACATTTTTATATTACAAGTACCAAAAATTTGTTCAAATACCATTTGAATATCTTTCCAAGGTCGCTCATCATGTTTGTATCCTAATAGCTTTTAGTTTTATAAAGGTCTAACAAATGTTCTTTATATAAACAGATCTGGAACATTCCTTGGTTGGTTCAGAGGCATTTTTGTTAAAAGTACACAAGAAGCATGAGACTCGACTTAAAAAGTTTTCAGAACAATGCCAAGGGTTAGTATTTCTAAATTATTTTTTAAATAAAAGTCTGATGTAATGTAATTGATTTTAAGGGTTCGATCATTAGGATGTGCTGCATTAGGACTGTGCTTTGTAGCACGTGGATGTTTAGACGTTTATGAAATGGAATACGCAAAAGCTTGGGACATAGCTGCTGGTGTCGTTATTTTGAAAGAAGCTGGCGGGATTATCAAAGATACCAGTGGTATTTATAATCCGTAAGAATCGTTTTCAAAAAATACTAATTGAACGCTTTCAGGGGGAAAGTTCAACTTCATGAAACCAAATTTTGTCGCAACATCAACCGAGGAGTTGTTTGTTAAGGTTTACAATATTATCAAAGAAAGTTTGGAATAATTAGAAATGTTAATTATAACATTCTTAACAATTTTGTCCTTTTAATACGTAAAAAGTAATTTTGGAACAGTTACACAAAAATGTAAAGCAAAAATTAAAATTGACAAATTTTTAATAAAGAGACAATATGAATTAATTTTGTTTTTTTTTTGTGTTTACTATTAAGGTTACGTAAATCAACCACCATGGCGACCGTCGAATCCGAAAAAAGTAGAAAAATTATGAGTTTCCATTGGAATTTAACCCCAAGTACTGACGTACAGAAATTTTCCATTTTTAAGTTCTATATATGTGTCTATAATCCTAATAAATGATCATTGAATTAAGACATGGAATATTTTTAAAAATGAAATTAAAGGGAACAATTGAAAAAACTTCTTGATCAATAATTAATTATTTGTTTTCATAATCTAATAAAAAATATCTATTACGACGCGTCACAGAACTTCCTTTTACATGATACTCGCTACTAAAATAGGGAGCAGAAAATAATTCTTAAGTCTAATAAAGCGCACTGCAGAATCAAATTGCAATTATAAAACGCTAAGTGCCACCCTCACCCCCAGAACCCTCTTTATATGAATATCCCCAAGAAAAAAATTCAAATAAAAAGTTTGTAGACTTTGATGAGCTCCATATAATTGTTGGATCCATTTTTGAAATAAACAAAAATCATAACAAAATGAAAAACCGACTTCAAAATAAATAAAAAATCTAAACAAAAAATGCACTAAAAAGTAAATAAATAATTGTGTATCCTTGCAGTGTCTACAACTTACAAATTATTAGGATGATAATGTGTAACTATTGTTATTTTTGAAATTCGTATAAAAAAAAAATGTTTAAAAAAAATTCGAAGATTCAGTTAAATTTCACTATTTCATCCCCTATTTTCATCTTTAGGGGGTGGATGTTTTTCTTCAAATTGAAATGTGAACAATTTAAAGGTACGATGTACATAATAGAAACAAAATTATGAAAATCGGGTTAGCTAGGAAAAATTTATAACTTTATTTCATCCCTAATTTTTAACCCCTTATGAGTAGAATTTTTTTTATATACAAAATGGATATTAGATTAATTTAAAATTACGTTCTACCAATAAAAAAAGAATTATCAAAATCGAGCTATCCAATAAAAAGTTAATATTTCATCCCTTAGTTTTCAACCTCCTAGAAGTGAAAGATTTCCCTCAAATTAAAATGGGACTACATGGAAAGCACCAGCTTTCAAATAAAAAAGAATTATCAAAATCGAGCTATCCAATAAGAAATTAATATTTCATCCCTTAGTTTTCAACCCCTTAGAAGTGAACGTTTTCTTTCAAATTAAAATGGGACCACATGGGAAGCACCAGCTTTCAACTAAAAAAAGAATCATCAACAATGGTAACAAACGTTAAAAAAAATACAGTCAAATTGAGAACTTCCTTTTTTTTTTGAAGTCGGTTAAAAAATTAAAAAAAACAATAGAATAAAATGGACTTTCCAGTTTCCTGTCAACCGATTTCTAAACTAAAAGTTTCGCAACACAATTTAATGAACTGGCCTAGTAGAATTTCTTCACTTTTAAGGAGTACGGAAGGTGCAAGCGGGTAACGTTTGTTTCATTCATTATTTTTTGCTTTCTTTGTACCTTCCTATTTAACGACTCTCGGAAATGGCGCCGAAATCATAGTGGTCCCTTCATCGTCGTTATAAGCGACATCCACTGTAGTAGTAAAAAAAAGTACGATCTATGTTTGTTCGTATTTCATGGGGTATCGTTCCATTCATTCTATTGCGATACATTTTTGTCGACTTAAGCTTTCACTTGTGCAAAAGTTATAGCTATTTCTTTATCCTAGAAAAATTCACGGTTCTTGTAGAATAGCTACATCCTGATGAAATAGTTAATAAACGAATTCTGAAGAATTATCCTGTACAGAGAGCATAAGTCATCCAACATAGCTATCATAAAAAAGGACAGTTATTCTAGAATAGTTGAAAATGAAAATTTTTGTTTATTGTATATTTATTGGCTTAAGTTTCTATAATGAAAGAATGGTTGTACCTAACAATATAAATTTTTTATAAAAGTAGCTTAGCGACTAGTCACTAGGTGGTGTATTATTTTTTCACAAAATCAGTGAAAGAAATTTATGAAGGGTTCCATATTTCAAATACATTTAGGTATATTTATAAAACAAAGAATTTCTAAATAGTAACAATTGCAATTTCTGTGCAATATAGTAGTGAAATACGAAAACAAAGAGATGTAAATGATTTTAATTGAATAACCAGGGGTTTTATATATTGTTTGTTAACGAAAATAAAACCGTGCATTGCACAGTACAGGTATTGCCCCATGTACAGTTTCACTTTCATCAGGAACAAACCTTATATCTTCTAAAATCTAAATCAATGGTCGGCAACCTTTTGTGGACGGCGGGCCATTTTAAAAATAAAAATTATTAATATATATCATATGTTTTGTCGGTACGTGACGTTTTGGTGCGACTGTTTTGGCACCGGACGTTTTGGCGTAGGATGTTTTCCCGCGGAGGGTTTCACTCCATTGTACCAGGGTCCTAAGCCTATGCGAGGGTGGTTTTTTTTGTATCAACTTTCAGTTTTCCATTTAAAACTTCAGTGGTTCAATGGCGCCAAAACGTCCTGCTTCGATGTTTTGTTCATTTAATGTTACTAGTCATTAGTGTATAGTGTCAACAGTTTTTTTTTTATATCAAAATAAAATATGATTAAAAGCTAATATAAACAAAAACCAGAAACGATATTAAATAAAATAATAAAACTATGCAGATACCATTCAGCTGAACAGAAAGTACATAAGAACATAATTTATTTTATTTTAATAAACATAACATTTAATACTAGTAACATTAAATGAACAAAACCAGCGGGTTTCCACTTTTTTTCCCTCTCCACTTTCTTATTTAATCACCACTTCAGTGTCAATACCACAACAACAACAACAACAACAAAAGTTTAAAGCAAATTGGTTTGCTATTGGTTAAATCAGGTTAAATTTAAAATTAAATAGTTTACTTGTCAACAAAGTGCGCTGTATAACAACAAGTTTTCCACCAAATGTGGGAGAAAACTAAAAATATCACAAGAAATTTGAAGATTTTACGGCTAAAGTGAATTGAGTTGGTATTGCTTCAGAAGTGATACGTCAAATAAGCTCCCTATCCTTTAGCGTTGAGTAGCAACCCGCTGAACAAAACATCGAAACAGAACGTTTTGGCGCCGCCGTTTTATATCTTTTTGTGTTAAACGCTTTAATATCTTATGTCCGAGGTTTGTTTCAGATGAAAATAAAACCAATTACTGTACGTTATAAGTCATGCGCAATATAAGATTATGCTTTTTTCTATTGCATATGAATTTTATTGCACATGAATTGTACCGTACACGGTACGTTTTTATTTTCATCTGGAACAAATTCTATATCACGGCTGTGTGTACACAGAAAACGTAATCTACAGGTTTTATGAAAATATAAAATTGTATCGCCACAAAGAAAAGGTTGGGAATTACTGGTCTAGGAAATAAATAGAATAAACGTAAAACCTAAAATGAAGAGTGAACAAAGTTTGACCCAGAGAGTACTACGTGGTTAGAGTGGGGTGTTATCATCTTCTTTCTATAAACTTTATAAACTGCACATGAATGTTTCTATTCGCGATCTAAATATAATAATAGAAAAGATAACATTAAAAAATGTATTAACTTACTTGAGATTGTTGTGGATGGCCCATTGGACCCATGGTGTGCGGTGGATAATTTGGACCGCTTTGAGGTGGCATACCAGGTCCACCCATGGAATGAGGTGGCGGGCCGGGTTGAGCCATTCCCGGATGACCAGGTTGAGGTGGTGGACCTCCAATATGCCCTTGGGGTAATCCTGGCATTCCAGGATGGTTTTGAGAATGCACAGGTGGCATATGCGAAGACATGTTTGGATGATTAGGCGGCGGAGCACCGGGATGATTTTGAGGTGGTGTACTCGGATGGTTCGGATGCGATACATTGTGTCCAGAAGGCATTCCTGTATAAATTTCAATAATTATAGTAAATGTTCGTTAAATCAAAATAAAAGCATATACCTGGATGAGGGGGTCCAGCGTGTTGGACTTGTTGATTTCCACCGTGACCACCTTGTGGGGGGCCGCCATGTGAACTGGGTGGCATACCTCCATGGGGACCCTGTGGTGGGCCGCCATGAGGACCTTGCGGGGGTCCACCGTGCATTCCTTGTGGTGGTGGTCCTCCATGTCCACCTTGCGGAGGTCCACCGTGCATGCCTTGTGGTGGTGGTCCTCCATGTGCTCCTTGGGGAGGTCCACCATGCATACCTTGTGGAGGTGGACCACCATGAGGGCCTGGTGGAGGCCCTCCATGTGGACCTTGTGGAGGCCCTCCATGTGGACCGTGAGGAGGACCTCCATGCGGGCCTTGCGGTGGCCCGCCATGAGGTCCAGGGTGCATATTTGATTGCGGACCACCGTGAGGAGGTGGTGGAGGTCCCCCATGAGGGCCTTGAGGAGATCCACTATGAGGTCCAGGTGGTGGACCACCATGCATATTTTGTGGTGGAGTTCCTGGGTGTGGTTGATGTCCTTGTGGAGAATGACCCATATGAGGAGAACCCGAATGAAGCTGCGACGCATTTGGATGCATTGGTCCGCCAGGGCCTAAATGATGACCCGGAGGTGGTGGACCATGTTGATTATGCATGTTTGGATGTGGAGGCTGTGGGCCATGTGGATGTCCATTCGGTGGCATTCCTAAATTATTTCAATATTATTATGTTGAAATATTTTACGGCTAACAATTCAATAACAAACCTGGATGTGGTTGTCCACCAGGAATATTTGGAATTTGTTGTCCGGGGCCCTGCATGTTATGATGTGCGCCAGGTGAACTGTTCACAGGCGGGCCTTGATTCGGTGTCATATGTGTTAGTGGGCCCATATGATTTCCTTGGGCACCATGGGGAGGTGGTCCGTTCATATGTCCACCTAACGGAGGACCTCCTTGATAGGGACTATGTGGAGATTGGGGTGGTGCCGGTGTTGGTGGACCCATCGGGCTCGGCGCTTGTGGCGGTGGCATCGGACTACTTTGAGGTGATGGACTCGCCATGTTTATTTCGATAAATATTAACTCAAATGCTGCAAATTGACGACACTAATTCGCATTGATGAATTGAATTTGAAATAAAACTAGACGTAAATAATTTCGATCCATGACAAGGCAAGTCAAACAGGCACTTGCCCCGTCAAAAAGAGGACGCCACCCGGTTTCAGTAAAACTTGATGTTAAAAAAATGTTCAATTTGTTAACAAAAGCAGAGTTTTGCTGTTTATCGATGAGCACGTATTATTACAACACTTGAACTCGCATAATTCAATTGAAACGTTTTGTATGAACTGAATTTGTCAAGACATTACCATTAAAAATTTCATTCACTAGAATAAAAATGGCAGAACTTAACAGTTACCTACTCAGTTTTATAAAAAAAAAACGAACAGAAACATCCTTTAACAAAACATTTTCAATAAATCACCGTCTATATAAAATAAAAAATGAAACACAATCATTCGAAATGGACCGACACTTCCATTATCTGCTTATTACCTATTACAACAGTTTATAAAATCATTGAACATGTATCATTACTCGAAGCGGTAGACATATTTAATATTTTCATACTTCAATACGAACTGAATACACGAGCACGCTCTAGCGTTGGCATAGAGGAGCGTTGCCATTCCTTTCAAATTGTTTCAAAAGGTTATTTTCAATTAAATATGATATTAGGCGGGAAAATTATTTTATTCATATTATTATGGGCAGATTTTTAAAACAATTTACATAGCAATATCAATTTATTTGCTCTTACATATTAGATTATCATTTTTTGTATTAGATAAATTATATTAACTCTGATCAAAATAACATTTGCTATAATTGGATTATTACATTAGCGTTGTTATTGTCTGATGACAATAAAATATTTGTATAATATCTGCTGTATTAATTTGTAATATACTCTACATGCAGTGGAAAACGTTTATAACAAAAATGCTTAAAGTCCTTAAAACTAAGGTGCCCATGGTGTTCATCAAACATCCTGTATGCCATGTATTTAAAAGAACAGTTCTCATTTTTTAATTAATTATTAGTTTTGTCTTTTTTACTTTCTTTTATTACTGTAATATATATTGCTATGATAGCTATAATTTTATCAATGTCATATTAATCGTTATAATGAAGTAAAAGAATTATTGGAAGTATTGTAATCGGATCGAATTTTTTATTTTAAATTTTCACGGGAAATACACGTTTTGAGAATCCGCTAAATCCGAAAAAGTGGTTTTTAGAAAAATGTCTGTATGATGGCGATTTCATATTGAAAACTTGATCCGAATTTCACCAAATGGAATTTTTCCTACATATTTCATCTAGTTGTGTCGGGAAGCTTTTGGTTAAGATAGTAAAAAACTTGAGAACTTTATTGGATTTGGGGAAAAACTTTATTTATTTTTGGATTTGGGGAAGGCGGTGGAAGTTCGTATAAATACACGGCTACATCACCAAACGGGGTCGCATAGCGATATCTTAGAGTTGCGAGATTTTAATGTAAAATAAAGAGTACCTATACCGAGTATACTTTTTACTTTATTTTACTACTATATAGTAAAGAAAATATTGTAATTGGGTTTATTTACGAATTATTATTACAAATTCGAATTTTCACCGGAAATACATATTTTAAGGTCCCCTGAATCCAAAAAAATGTTTTTAGAAACATGTCTGTGTGTGACAGCCATATCGTGTCGAAAGCTTTATCCAAATTTCACCAAACTTGGTGTTTGACCTCCCTATTATACCTAGTTGTGCCGCGAAGCTTTTGGTTGAAATCGGTTAACCGAAAGCTCTACTTTACTCTTGACGTTTTTGAGCTTTTTCAATTTTATTCGAAAACGGCTCCAACGATTTTCTTTAAATTTTCTATAGTTCTTTGACGCATTGATGCCTACAACTTTTATTTGAAACTTTTTCCTGGGAAAATTCGAATAAGGGCAGTTCCGGGGTGAAGGTTGGGAATTCGTATATAAGGTTCATATATAGGTTGTCTGCATATAGTTTTGTTTATATATTATGTATAGAGCGTATACAGTTATATAGTGCTTATATTCTTGGCTATATAAATAGTGCTTATATTTCTTTTAACCAACAGCGAGTTTCATAAATGAAAGTAAAAGAAACTACTGTGACGCCTCGCAGCAAATATTTGTAATTTAAGTGGGACCTCTATAATCCAAATCACAAGAGACTGGCAGTATTTTTCGATTTAAAGACATATTTGATTTAGGAAGTTTTCGAATTACAGAGATGAAAAAAAATGTGTAAAACTAACCAAACTAACCATGTAGAAGATATTCAACTAATTCATAGACAAGGTTTTTTAGTGCAGCGAGTGAAGCGAGTGGCTGCACCGTATGATTTAAAACTGGGATTAAAATATTTGGGTAATATATGATGACATTAGAACTTCCCAACACTCCCAACCTTTTGTATACCAAATTGCATCAAAGCTGAACTAAAGGGGGACTTGAAATATAAATATACTATTTATTATATAAATTTATTTGTTTTTTAAAAAATAATATATTGTAACGAACAAAGACAGAGATAACGGACTAGAACATTCGAGAGAGTTCGATGGTGAATAATAGACATTTTCTTTTTGTTATCGATAATTCAACGGCCGTGAAATCTTTTGCAGGTTCGGCATTCGAAGTTTCTGGATTAATCGAGAACACATGGTTTGCCTATACTGTATACAAGGACGCACATTGATTTCAATGGATTCATTCGAAGAAATCCATTCCCTAAATTTAAGTAATAATGATATGAGTGATTTGAAAAGTGGTTGACGGTAAGTGATTTTTGTGATAAATTGTTAATCAACAAATTAAAATAAATAAAACAGTTAGGTTTAATAAACGTTTTGTAAAATGTTCATCGAATAAATTAAGAACCCTTATCCAGAAGCTCCAGGTTTGAGAAATCCCGCTACAGTAAATGTAAATATGTTGAAATAAAGAATATTAATAAAAACCTACAGAAGGTTTGTTTTAATTAAAACTAAATTCTTTGTGTTTTCGCTAAATTTTCTTCACCTACTATGCAATTCCCTTGTTTAATTTTGGAAATAGGTCCTCGATAATGTTAACAACATACGACTAGGCTTTAGTTTCAGCTTTCATATATTTATGTTTCCTGGTTTTCACTTTTAACGTAGTGTTTCATAAAAATAATCTTACAATTAATAAAGCTACAATGCTATTATAATTTTTGCATTAAATAAACTATTTATTTCTAGAAAAAAGTTAACAATTTTTATTTATTTTTTATAACATGAGGTAGATCATATTTCCCTCGTACACATTTAATTTTGATACCAGGACAGTCTTGCACACGTCCCACCCGACATAATACGATATTGTGTTCCTGAAGATTATGACCAATTCCAGGAATATACGCTACCATTTCCTTTCCCGTTGAAAGTCTAACTAAAACACATTTTCGATTTGCTGAATTTGGTTTTTTGGGTTTCTTAATTAGCGTTTTTAGCACAACTCCTTTGGCAAATGGTTTTCCGTCCAGTGGTTGTCGAGGGGGTCTCGTTTTAAAATGAGGTCCTGTGCGATGCATTTGATATAATGATGCCATACACCTTGCTATAAAATTTGAATTTATATTTCAAAAGTAATCAAATTTACTTCTCAACTACCTTGATTAACCATTGTTGAGGCAAATGATGAAAAGTTAAATACACTATTTCTTAGAAAATTCATTCTTATAACCAATAAACCTCCTTTTCAAAAGAACCGGTTTGAAATATTTTATTTCTTTAAATATTAGATTAAAAAAAGGAAATTTAAAAAGTAATTGCAGTTTATGTATGAATAATGAAGAACAATTCGTTTTTATTTAATTCTTAAATAAAGATTAATTAAAGAGCAGTCAAAATAAATCAATCATTGAAATGTCGCCATTTTTAAAAAATAAAACGCGGTAAAATTTGAAGTGTTAAAAAACTTTTTATTTTAATTAAAATATTATATTATTTTACTTTGTATAAAGATGATTAAGAAATTAATTAAAAAATGTAATTTATCAATGAGTATCATTAAGATGTACTTTATCTATATATCTTTGAAAATAAATTAAAATATACGCATATTTCTAGTTCTTCATAATAAATTTTTTTTAAATAATTCCTAAATTTATGCTAATTAATAACTTTTAATGATTTGGTGAGACTATAATATTATATAATTCTTAAACTGTAACAATAACAATTTAAAAATAAATTTTGCCGGTGGTTACAATTATTGAAACGATTGAAACTATAAAATATATATATGAACCGGTTTTACCATATACGATTTCTCTTATAAAGATTGTAAATCTACGTAAATTTTACATTGTAAAATTGCATTTCCATAAAATGAAAGTATATGTATTACAAAACAAATTTAAACAACAAAAATCAATACAGAATTTCTAAAAATGTATACCCATGGACTTAAATATAGTGTATTCTTTATTCCTTTAACAAATAAAAGGTTTATGTTACAAAAAATCGTATTTTTAATACTCTATACAATTAGAAAATTAGATATTTTAATTATAGTTTGAAGCTAAATAAATAATTAAAAATTTTAATATAAATTTGGGTCAAATCGTTTGAGAAACTCTTGTTTGAATTTTTACACCTTTCTAATAAGAGCTGTGTCTATATATCTTAAGCATATATTATAAGATAACTTAATTCATCTTAAAGTCTTACTTAAATTCAAAGGTCAAAGAATAAGTTGCTGATTTAACGAAATGTTTATCTCAACGCTAATAGTTTGGCTAAGTTTTTCTTCTTTAAATTTGGCTTATGGGCAATCATCTCACATTGAAAAGGTATTTATTTATAAAAATAATTCTTTTAAGTTATATATTTTCAAATTGTAGCTCCCGATAAGTATTTATTATGAGTCGTTATGTCCCGATAGTGTTAAATTTATTGAAAGACAGCTATATCCAACATGGAAATCATTGCGGCAATATTTGGATATTACTTTCATTCCATTTGGAAAATCAATGGTATTTAAAAGAATATTATAATATTAAAATAAATTTATTAAAACAAAAACATTATCAATAGAGTATTAACCAAGGGGAAAAATTTGTTTGCCAACATGGCCCCGATGAATGTACCGGAAATAAATTACAATCCTGTGCGTTAGAAATACTTCCAAATCAAGATTTAAAAATGGAATTTGTTCGATGTGCTATGGCAAAAGATGCAGTTATTCCACAGGTTGAATTTAAAAGCTGTTACACGTTTTATACTCCAAATTGGACACTTTTCAGACCAAATTGAACATTTTACACACCAAATTAGACATTGAATTGAACTTCATAATAGAGTTAGAACAGTATACATGGCTTTACCGATGGTAAGAGTACGAAATGTTTCATTAATTGTGACTATGAAAATCGATGGGATAATACAGTACGTATGAAACAATTTCTCATTCTACCGTTAATTCAGATATTTTCTGCACGTTTTCAAAGATTAACTGGAAAACTAACAGAAAAACTCTGCGTGATATTTGCTTGAAATAGTTTTTTTCCATTGAAACATTTCCCAGTAATAAAAAGTATCCTAGATAATGACTGGGATAATAAGTTTTCACCATACTAAGTTTCATCAAAATTCGTCCAGTGATTTTTGCGTGATGCGGTAACAGACTGACAAAAATTTTTAAAATGGTAAATTTAGCCTTTGTATCGATAATAACTACTATTGGAATAATATTTTCCAAAAACTATTAAAAGTACAGATATAGCTTATTGTTAGTTAAAATTTTGTTATATAATATAGTTACTATAGATACAATAAACACCTAATAAGTAGTGTCCAGTTTATTGTGTAAGACCTGAATTATTAATACAAATTTTTACCTGAAAATTAAAAAAAAATATATATTTTAGTGTTGTCTTCAATTTGGGATTTGGAACCAAGTATATCAGTGCTTTAACTCGACTATAGGAACTCAATTACAGTTAGATGCAGAATATCAAACAGCAATGGTTCGACCAAAGTTTGTTCCCACCGTCATTTTTAATTACGTAAGTAAAACAAAAAATAATTTTAAAAATGTATTTAAAAAAATTTTTTTTTAGCATTTTATTCAGGAAGAACAAGATACAGCACAAACCAATCTGATTGGTGTAGTATGTTCTTATTTACAACAAATTTATACAGGTTTGTGTTAACATGTAAAAAATGACAACTTAAGACTACATTTTATAAAAGAAAAAGAAAATATACTTAAAAAATTAACATAATATTCTTCTTTAAAATCACACTTATTTATTATCACTTAAGAGTTTTGAAAAGATCTTCCTCTTCCTCTAGGAACTAGATAAACAGAAAAAAAAATGTTACCAGTGAATAATTTTTAAAATTATTATTTACTTTTTTTACCTAATTGTTTAACAGTAGCAACTTTAGCTGAAAAAATGTTAAAAAAAATAATAAACCATATAAATTTTAATTAATAAAATTATAAATTCTTACAAGTAGTTTTTGGTTGACGAACCGGTTCACACTTTCCAGCGTAAGTCTTAAATTCAGAACCACTTTGAGATAACTTTGATTTAGTCGAAGTTGTAGAAACCTGAGTCCATGTGTCGTCATCATTACTCCATGGTTGAGATTTTTTGAGTTGAACATCAGCAACCTTTGAACTTAAGTCATCAATATCTTCACTATGATAATTCTTTTTAGAATTGGTAGTTTTCATTGAAGTACCAGATGGTTGAACAGAATCGAAACTTTCTTCAGTCTGATAAAAATAGATCCATTTATAAAAAAAGTTGATAAACCGATTCTAAAATAGCACAACTTACGGTCGCAGCACTGATATGTTCATTTTTAATGTCGGCCTGATAAGGTAAATGCTTACCAGGAATTAATTTTATGTTTAAATAACTAGCACAGTAATCAGCAAGGTTATAACCCCAACGTTTCACTCGGGATAAACTGCAATTATTTATTACATCCGTTGTTTCATGATACTAAAGGAATAAAAATATTTGCGATATTAAGATAATGTTAACTTGTAGATTGAACTACATAATGACGTTTGTTCGCGATAAAAATGGTATCAAATATTGTGTATTACAAGCCATGCGCATTATAAAATTATGCTTTATTATATTGCGTTTAGCTTGTACCGTACAATATACGGTTTCATTTTTATCGGGAACAAATCTAATGATATCACATGCAAATTAATTATATTAAGTTAAAAAGAAATTTCGATCTACCTAAATTGAAACCCAAATTCATTACAAACACCATCAAAATAAACAAGTTTCTCCACTCATATTTACACAGAACCCATAGCATATCTTTTACTAATGAAGAAGGTATCGGAGGTGTTATACATGCATTTATTTTTCATCAAAATCCAAATAAACAATTTTTATCGGTGAAAAATTTTTCTACGGGTTAAAACACAATCTTTAAGTTAACCTCCCCCCAAAACTGATTTGATTTACTAAATCTTTCAAAATTGGGTCAAAAATGAATGAAATGGTGGTAGTTTTCTGTCGATCGGATCTAAAATGGAGAAAGTGTGACGAAGACGAAGTGTGACAAGGGGGTGGGAAGAGTCCTAAATTTCATGACGTCACATTTCAAAATCTATTTTAATCTAAGTGTTCAGTAAAACACGAACTTTGTACTATTAACGAAAAACTTAAAAACATTTGCAATACTATCTGTCGAAACATAAGGTTCAAATTGTTTTGTCGGCCACTCGCTCTACTATACTAAGAAAAAAATTTTCAAGAAATGATTTGATAGCCCATTGCCAATCAAATATTTAGATTTTTAGATTTAATTGTCCGAAAGGAATTTTTTTTCTCCGTGTAGTGTTACGCGCCGATACTATTGCCCTTTGATAAATGCCGTTATTGCTGCACCGTGCCTAGCGGTGATATTGTTTCTATTTCATTAGACAAATGACTTTCAAAATGATTAAGTTTAATCATTATTAATTAATATAATTAGTCGTTTTTTTTTTTGTTTATTTCTTGAAATGTTTTATTTGATGATAATTTTATTAAAAAATCATTTAAATTGAAAAAAAACAAATTTTGGAATTGCTGTTTTAATTCATTAATTATTTGTGTTGAAATATTAAAGTTTGTCGTCAAAAATCTTCTCTTTTAAGAATGTTATTTTTATTTAACAGCCTGTATTGTAAGGGTTAAGAGAAAGTTTTCTATTGTGTGAAAATATTTAGGTTTTCGTTATTTATCCTTGAAAATAAGGAATTTAACTTTATTGCTCACTTATTGTTAGCGACACTCGAATGTGATAAATTGGAGTCATGACTCATGGAAGTTCTGGCCTCTAGCTATGGTTTTATGATGAGCAACTGGCAAGTTCACACACATATATATATATATATATATATATATATATATATATATCTCTTCAAAATAAATGTAAGGATAAGGAGTCGTATAAGACAACTTCACCGTGTAAGGACATATCTTTCGAAACTCCTCAAATAAAATATAATTTTCTATATGTTAAAACTGTGTAATTATTCAAAGAAACATAAACCACAATCCAGGATATCCAATAATCCTAACAATTTGTAGATGTAAAATTGTAAAATATGAGACGTCACATTAATGAAGGGTGGGTCTCACAAATGTGACCAGCTGTGACAAGGACGGGGGAGGATATTAAAAAGCAGAAACTTCGTGTGACGTAATTTAGGGATGGTGCCTAATGAAAATAAATACTTAAATTGATAACGTTGATAACTAACATGAAATTACAATATGAATATTGTAATGTCTGAGGTTCAAATGCTTTGTCTTTTTTTTGTTGGCAGTGAACCCTGAGGGTTAAATAGGCCTGTGTTGGGAGAATACAGTTAAAGCCCACTGAGATAGCGCGAATAAGTGAAAGAGATTGGACCACATGTACAATAACAATACGTTCCTTTAGAAATATTTTTAAAACGGCATTTTATAAATACGGAGCATAAGTCTTTTTACTTATCATGTTCTATCTCGAAAACAGTTAGCTATATGATGTATTTTAATCTTTAAAAGTGTTTTATGTCGATAAAAATGGGACTTTTAAATTTCAATGAAAAAGAACATATCTCCAAATGAACAAAATCAGAGAGGGGCACCTAAGATACCTTCTTTGTAAATACTACTAGTTTAAATATGAATATATTAGGTCTGTTCCAGATGAAAATAAAACCACACACCTACGGTATAAATGATGCGCAATATACAAAAAGTACACTGCGCATAACTTGTATAGTTACTGTACGGTTTTATTTTCATCTGGAACAGACCTATTGTTATAGGGAAATAGTTACCTCGCAAGCTAAACCAGAGAAATAATCATACGTGTCTCGAAGTAACGCCAATTCGCATAGGCAAGATGATTCAGAATTTTCATTTGCACAAGCGTTTCGTAAGTAGAAAAATAAATCTGTTAAATTATTTACTTCAAACTCGAGAGCAACATCTGTATAGGTTTAAGAAAAAAGGAAAATGCTCAATACCTCAATATTACTGTTTAGTAAATAGAATTACACAAGTTTACCTTCTTCATGACAAATTTGTTTTAAGACACCGGAGACTTTTTCCATATTTTCTGCCAAAGTATATAATGGCGGTAAAGCATCTCGATCTTCCTAGAATTTATAAATAAGTTTCAAAAATGAAATATTTTTTTGGTTAGTTTTTGCTTACTAATAAAAATTTGGAAAAATTTGTCAGTATATCAATCATTGATGATTCGCCTAAAGCATCCGGTGGAACTGGTAGTTGATGGGTACTTTCGCTAGTTTCACGGGCTGCGCTAGCATATCCAATAGGCACAGAACCTGTACATCGAAATATTAACTTCGTTACAAATTCATTATTAAATCAAAAATTAACCATATACCTGGTTGAATTAGTGAATGATATTCGTCGTATACCCCATTTTTTAGGTTAAAACGAGAAACGGCAATTTCAGCAGGAACAAAAAACCCGGCACATTCACAAAAGATGTTGATGTCAATTAGAAAGAAATCTGTAGTCGCCAAAGAGTTAGTCAACTGGGCAACAGATATGGTATTTAAAATATCATTTTTCATTTTTAAAATTTTATGCTGTTTTTCAGCCTGTTCTCGATCTAATACTGTAAATGAAACACCTTGGGAAGTAAATTTTTCATCTTTGTTTTTACTCTCCGCTTTTGCACGTTTAGCTTTTTCTTCAAATGGTTTCTTTTCCTCGCTGGTCATTTTCTGAAACATCAATTAAATTAAAACACTTTATTTTTAATTTCATTTTAAACAATACTAACCTCCCATTTTTTTCCAGCGATATCGGATGCATCTCTCAAAGACATAGCTATTCCTTTCGAATTAAAATCTTCTTTTACATGAGTCATAAAAAAGTAGAAGCCATTATATGTTTTCTTTTTGTTACCCATGTCGCTAACAATTAAAACTTAAATAAAAACGAAAATTAATTTATTTTAAAAACTTTGTGGTAACGTCTTAACTAATTTAGGGTGACTTCTTGAATGGACTGTAAAACATCTGTAATGAGTTTATATTTTATGTTTCCGTAAACAGTGTGAAGTCTGAACCTGTCTTAACAGTCTGAACTTAACGTCTAAACATAATTTCGTGAAATGCGTGAAATGTGAATCATGTCACGATCGTCACCGATCGTCACCAATCGTCACGATCTTATCGATATGAATCGAATATAACCGAAAATTTATCTGTAATGCGCAGCTTCAAATGAGTGCTTTTTTTGTGCTTTGAAGACTTTGAAGAATATTAATTACATTAAGATTATTGATATGAAATAATATTTTGATGTTTTTTAAGATTTAATTCATTTACACAAAAGTTTAACAAGCGTTTTGCATTATAAATAATTACTCTATAACTAATATTAGTTTCAATTAGTTTATTAAATAAAAAAAATAGGTATATAAAGCTTACAAAGTCAGGGCCGCCTTAAGGCATGCCGGCATCCCTAAGGCGTAAGAATTTGGGATCTTGTTGGATAAATTTACGGTTTAAAATATAATTCCAAAAATAAGTATTCAACGTATTCTATCTACCAAACCCTTATTTTATTTGCAATGTTTATATTTGTTTAGATCAAATGGTTCAAATTTTCTAAGCTGAAAAATTAAGCCCCATATGAGTTCCGTTTTTTTTCGGCTAACGCAATACTGTATAAACTGGATATTAAACGTATAATATGTAAAAGTTAGCTTAAGATTATGTTATATTCAATAATATAATATGGCATTTTAAGTTAAACTAACTCTTACTAAGTTTCTAATAATTAATGTCAATAATTCTTTACTCTTTTAAGTTACCAATACAGCTGATAATATATTTTTAAATGATTGAATAAACATGTTATAATTTATCTTTAAAATCTATATTATTTAATAAGTGTTTGTATTTTTTATACAGTAAAGCCAAAGTTACATTCCACTTAGATGTTTGAACGTTAAAACCCAGTTTTATAAACGTTCTTTCAGCCGTTTATTTATGACCATTTCACCACTCTTATTTCTGCTTATAAACTTAATAGTACCTATTTGAAAAATATTTTATTTATAAAACATACGCTGGGATAAGCTCGGTCAAATAATATTATTATATTCTATAATGACTGCCATTTTCGTCAATTTCTCTAAATTTGTTTTTTTTCGCAGCGATTTTTGTTTTGTTGAATATTTTTATTTTCAATATCCATAAGAGCCCGTTATAAATTTAACTTTTCAGAAATAATTTCTTTTAGTTTTATTTTAATCAATTTAATTACTATCAACGCTCAAAACTTTTGGATTTGGAAGTTTTAACGGCATTATACATGGGAAAAACCTTGAGAAAAGGATTAGAACGATGAACGTTGCTCACATTATCGTAGCGTGGGTGATGCAAGCGGTGCCCCGGCACTATGTGCCAATAAGTAAATATACCTCAGATAAAACGGCGAATAATATAGATGTTATTTTAAACTTAAATTTTTTTTTTTCCTTTTGAACCGATCATTGTATTACCAAGCGACACTTTCATATATGCACGCTATAATATATACATATAATAATTAATTAACCAAAAAATATCGGTAATGAGCAATTGTAAAACGCATTGTGGAATGTAGTCCTATAGTGTTATTTTGTGACTTTCGATTGCCCTGCTTGAAATGTAATCCAAAATAAAATTCGACTTAGAAATTATGGAATGACTTTAACTGCATTTTTTATTAATTATTTTACATTTTACAAACATTTGTTAAATTATTTAGAACAAGTTCAAACACCAATATTGCTAGTGAAAAGGAGTATTTTTTTTTTAATGATATATGTTCCAATTGAATCCTGAAAAAATCTGGACTTTAAGATACACATCATAAATAACTTTCGTTTTAGATTCTCATCGGATTGACAAATATTTCGATAATTAAGATTTTTCCTATTTTCGTTCTGGTCTCTGTTTCTGAGGTTCAAGAGGATTTTTCCGATAATTTTTAATAGCGTTTCTCCATTTAGGTTTCTCTATTGGACCAATTTTTAAGTCACTATAGAAAGACCCAGTTTTGATGTTCAAAAAATTTAGCAGCCCTAAGGGCATTATCAAGTTTGAAATCTAAATCTGATATATGGATTATATATCACAATAAATCATGAAACTATAACAAGACTTAGCTCATTTATTCATATTATTTAATACTTTTTTTTAACTCGAACAAATAGATTTTTAAATAGAAATAAGAAGTGCAGCTGCAAGAACTGGACTTTCAATACATTTAAAACAGAGCGAATTTTACGTTTTTAATGTAGTAATTATACATGCAATATAATTGTTTGAATCAATAATGATGGCTTCAATTTTTAATAAGTATAACGTTCTTTTAAATTATGATTACGGTGATATATTTTAAGTATTTTGAAATTTATTTGGATTTAAAGGGAAACGCCCAATGGTTTTAAATTTAGCGGCTGTATTTCTACGCCACATTACAAAAATTTGTCGAAAAAAAAATCACCGATTAATGACATGGAAAATATTTTATAAGTATTATTAAAATGTATGAATTATAAAACAGAGATATGCATTGAAACAAGGTGAAATTATAAGGAAAACATTTTAAAGATTTCAGATCTCATTTGTTGGCGTAGAAATGTAATGCGACGCTGACGTCAGACGGGCGCAGTCGCTTTCCTATAGACGGGTTGATTTAACAGTAGTCGGCACGGCTGAGGAGTGCTTGCAGTGTATGAGATTTACATTCGGTTAGAGTTTGAAAGAGATTTTTCGGCTTTTTCATAAATTAGAAAACTAATAACGTGTTTACACAGTTTCACAAATCATTGTTAACATCGTGGAGTGGCTAAATTGGCTATTGATGTAAGTGGTTTTAATTAATAACCATCGATTTTAGAGTTCACTTTAGCGTTAATGTTCGCTTGTTCCTGGTATACCTTCATTTGTATATGTATGTACGTGCGTGAAATTAGGTTTATCGAATAAAACATGGCTCCACATTTAGCATGTTTCATATATTTATTTTTGATTCTGACATAATTTTTATAAATATTATTGGCGAAAAGGTAATATCACAATCTTTTTCTGTATATAGTAATACATGGAATATGTCAAGTGCATGTTGATTGGTTCTATAATAAAAATGACATCATTATGAACCAATCAGATGTCCAGCTGTGGTTGTCACAAATGCATTGACCATGTATGTATTTATTTATTTGAACGTGTGAGTGAATTGAAGCTAACATTTTTAATACACTTACTTAATAATGAAGAGTTACATCCTCCCATGTAATAAATGATTGTACTTCTACTAAATAGTGAATATTGCATAATAAAGTTAGCGGCATTTTTCTCCTAATTTTCATTATTTCATTCACCTTCAAAATTTACCAATTTAAATGTCACTAAAATATGTTTACTTACTTTGATTCTATGAATGAGTTTCAACTACAATTAATACTAGTAATTAATTAATTAACAGTTTATAAAGGTTATTTCTCGTTTCCATCTGTAATACCATTAATGCAATGTATAAAAAGGCGGTGTCCAGTTATCTCACTACTTACAATTAAACTAAATAAAAAGTAAAAATCAAACTCATTTTTATTTGAATTAATTATTTATAAATAATTCATACATTTACTTTCAATTTAAGTAATATAGCGTTAAAAATAAACAATTTTTCTTAAATTAAACCACGACCATTACAAATCATAAAATTTCCATGTTTTATCTACTGATCATTCCCATTTGTAAATATTTTAGTTTGATAAAATATTTGGCATTTCATGAAAGTGGAGAAGTTTAACACTAAAATTTATTTTGTGTTTTTAGAAAAATTTAGTTAATAGAATTTCAAGAATTTTATCTCTAACCTCTGTTTGATACGATTTTAATTCTATATATAAATCTAGGTGTACGTAAATTAATGAAATTGATTATTAAATGTGTTTTAAATAATTGAGGTCAAATTTGTCTCTGTATCATATTAGCGAAATAATTTTTAAAAATAGTTCAATGAATTGAAGTTAAAGTAATTAATTCGTTTACACATTTTCTAAAATTAGGACTACTTTAAGTAAAGAATTGAGTTGTTCAGTAAAAATAACTTGTTTGGAAAAAAGTAAGATGCCTTGTTAAAAATAGTACTCGTGTACTTATAGATTAAGTGTAATTACATTTCCTCCATTCAAGTTCATTTGGTCAATATTTTTTTCGAAGTTTAACTTAAAGTTGCTATTAACTTTAAAAAAAAATAGTTCTTTTAACTCAAATTAATTGATTTTTCCAACGATGATACATACTTAAATCATTAACTCGCATTTAACCAGCGTACATATATATCAATGAGATAATTAACAATATATTCATTAAAAAGTAAATCTTTTTATGAATGAGTTTTTTAAATAATTAAAATATTCGTTAATTTTGTTTTCTGAAATTGAAACTGTTAGCGAAACACGTCGGAAATAGTTAAAATTCCATTTCTTGATACTACATATGTATTTTAAGTCAGAGGATATCGTAGTAAAAGGGATGATTGCCGATTGTTTAAAACGACGATTAGTTGACGAAAATCTCTTAAAAATTGTTATTTTCTTAAAACATTAACACCAGAAAAAAATATGTCAATAACATAGTTAATAAAAATGATCAAGTTAATTATCTTAAAACTACCAAAAACCAGTTGAAACGAAATGAAACTGTCGTTTAAAAACACTTCTTATTTATGACGAATTCAGTGAACTAATTGTCTGCCATTAAAAACTCGATTGCTGGAATTGAGAAGCGTAGACTTTCTTAAATAGATCGTCTTCTATAAATCGGTTTGGACAACATTTTTGATAATTTTCACTAATGAATTCATTTAATTGAAACTAAGACATTCAGAGCCATCCATAAATCAAATTTCGTATTTAGGGGTGGTTCTCTTAGGTGATGTTACAAACAAGAAAGGGAACGGAAACTTCGAGCTACGAAACGCAATTATAAAATTTTCTTTTTTATAATTATTGCATCTATTGCAGCGCTTGACACTTAGCAGAGTAGTAGTTACATCTAAACTTCATTAATTTCTTATAAGCTAAAACTTAGATAAACTTAATTAAAATTTGTATATACATAATTTGACTATTTCAAATATTTTATTGGTTTAAAAGTTATGTAACACAAAATAATTGTGACGTAGGGAATGACTAATGTCTACCTATATGGCATTACGGATTAAAAAATAAACGCTTTACGTGTTTACGTTAATAATGTATTCTTTATGGATAACTTATAATTTCGAATTCTAAAACCCCTTTTTTGTCTAGTTTTGAATTTTCATCTTTTTGATTTAAAATTAATTGAATACATTATTTGGCGGCGGAGCCAATACAAATACCGAATACAAAAAATTGTATTGGTCTTACATTGGAATATGCAATGTTGCTTTTATTTTCAATTTTTTTTTAAATAAAATGTTTGTATTTTTAAAACTAATGTTATTTGTTGCACAAAAAGTACAGACTACGGGTACTCACTGCTGCTACAAATACTATTGATAAAAAAAAAAACGATACCAACAGGAATTCAAATAGAAATATTTACATACATAGCTTTGTTTCGTTCAACACGAAAGAATTATACTAGGGCGCAAAATGTTTTACTTAAGAATCTTAAAAAATTCATATCCATCAAATACAATTTTTCTTAATTAAATAATAAGAAAATTGTTCTAAATAGCGCAAAGTCGATTAAAAATTGTTCATTTCGATTTTCAATATTTGTTTATGTTTAACAAGGTTTGGTATTTAACATTAGGTCTGTTTTTGATAAAATAAAATCGTACATTGGACGGTACAAGTCATGCTTAATATAACTTATACCGTACACAGTGCACAGTGATAATAATTTATAGTATTATGTTCATTGAGAAAAATCTTATTATAGAGCAAATAGTTTAATATAACCAAAAATTATCAAGAACAACTTAAGTTAACATAGGTTTAGATAAGAGAATGAGAATGAGTTTTGTATGAGAACAGTCGAGTTTTCAATACCGTCATTTTTTTTTTTTGACGAGTATGTCTATAAGAGCATGACGAAGGCATAATTTTAAATCAGAAACGTTAAATTTACCACATTTTAAGTAGAAATTACGAAACATTTTCTTGACGTGCAACCATTGAAAAATACCGACTAAAGTTAATATATTTTTAAAATTATAACAATCTTAAAACTGTAATGTTCAACATTTATCTATGTTATATCGAAAATACCAAAGTTAATTATCGTAAAAATCAACCACCTATATTTTTTAAGGAGCTTATAAAGAATTTGTATTACAAATTACAATATACAACATAACAATTTTGTTAAATTTTGAAAAACTGTCGAGATTATATTTTAAACAGTCGAAAACGATTATAACGAAACTAAAAGAATCGAAATATCTTTTTCGTACTAAACAAAATTTGTCTTAAGAGAAAAAAAAATGGGATCATAATAATCCAATTAAGTTGGGACCACCGTGGTGTTAGTTTGTATTAACCGAATTTCGTCTTAAACGTTATCCCCTGCACACTTAATCTTGTTTTACTCGTTAAGTATGGTAGATTCAAAAAATACCGTGCAAAAACAGCATTATGTGTACCTATATTACATATTAATTTTTCTTATCAGGAAATAATGGTCACAGTACCTATAATAATTACAATATATTATTATGTGTGACGTATATCATGCCTCAACTGCTAAGTACAACCTAAGTTCCTGACTAAAGTCACAAAAATTGACCTTTAAAACCTATTATTTACAACAGTTAACTTATATTTAATACGCGGAAAGGATTTATTCGGTAATTAATAACTGATATCTATATTGTTTATAGTTATTTATATCCATCGCAGAAAAGGTCTTAAAATTCCATCCAAAATTATTGAAAACAGTGTTTTTTATTAAATAGTTATCTACGTTTTTAAACAAATTGTTGTATCCATTTCTTACTTATACCATTTTAAAAACAGTTTAATGAACTTTGCTGTTTAATTGGATTAAAGGATTTCTCGTAACTCCTACATTTTCTAAATGAATTGATTGAAATTGCCTAGGAAAAAAATATAACTGTATAATTAAGTATTTGTGTTTTGTTATATAATAACTAGTGACTACCCGTGACTTTAATAACCCGTAAAAATTCAACAAAGTAAGTAAATGTTGTTAGACTTTAGAAAATAAACCTCTGTTTATGAAGAGAAAAAATATTATACAAAATCACCTTATTGTAAGCAGTCGGACAATTTTCGAGAATTGCATTACCTATAAATAATAAACACATAAAATACTTAGACATAAAGATTAATCCAATTAAAGATAGATTATTAAAATAAGTGAAATAATTTTTTTCAAACCTTAAATGAACGAATTAAAAACACAATTAGAGGGTATTTACATCTTCATATGTAGATTTCTAATTTCAATAGTGAAGTTTGGGAAAGTTAATTTTTAAAGAGTAGAACTAAAAAGATGCAACATTTTCAATATCCTTTGGTTGGTTGATTCATTGATGAACTCAAAATTTAACGAAATTCATATTAATGGTATAAATATATAACAATGAAAACCCGACAATAAAAATTCAAAACTCCTAATTTCTTAAAACTTTAATAACGTATTAAATAAAGATTTCGTGATAATATTTTTTAGATAATGACCAAGTATATAAGAAGTAAAACAAAAAAAATAAATGATTGTAATATATCCAGTAGTTTTTGAATTATTAGCGGACAACGAATGACCGCTATCATTTTAATTATATAGATAGATTATGATTTTTCCGAAACTATTAAATATTAATTGACATATACGTACATACATTATTGATATTTTGGTATTATGAAAATTGGGACGAACCGTTTTTTGGGGATATTACAGTTTCCTGGGCGCCAAAAATTGGCAACGGATCCTTATAGATCCTGCCAAAATATAACGAAAAGGAAGAGTACAATTTTCCGATTTTTTGCTTAGTTTTCGAGAAAAATAGGATTTTAGTAGCACGACTCGAGTGTTATTTTTTAAGGGAGATACATTTTCTGAATGTGGCTAATCCAAAAATTGTTTGGAAGTTTTGAGAGCTGCTCGTAACTATCTTGGACGTAGAGCCCGGGGGTGAGGCCCCGGCGAGAGTTAAGCGGCAGAGCCCCCAAAATAAAAAGAAATTTATCCCCACTTATTTTTCAAGAGAAAATAGCAAGTTAGATATGACCATCGCGTTGTTTTTTTTTAACCAAAAATGTTGGCCACTTTTAAAATTCGATATCTCGAAAAATGGTAGTCTTCATTTTCGATTTATTTTAGCGAGATCTATAAGAATCAGTCATCAAATCTTGTCGCCTGGGAAACTGCATACTTGACTACTTTTCCATATTTTATTTCAGTAGGTATTCTTTCATGTTATTTTGAAATTTTGAAAAAAAATTTTTTTTTTGATTCTCAAATGCATTTTTTACGGCTCTGAATCTTTTGTTTTCGAAAAAATATTTCGACAAGTTCTTCATTTCAATGTAACTACTTGTTACGTAGAAAAAAAATAAATTGATGATGTGTAGATTCCGAGAAAAAAATCTTTTTATATTGAAAATATGATTTTCTGAAAAAGTTTAAAATTCAAATGAATTTCCGGCTGTTTGTTTTATTGATCGTTTGTTTTATTGCTACTTAAATTTTGTAGGGAGTTTGAAACCTTTTTACCTTCACCAACTGTTATTTCAGCTTTTTCAAAGTAACCAGTAAACTTTTTCTTGCATATTGTTACTTTGTAAATTACTGTCAAAATGCTTAAAATTTCTTGAAACGTTATCTACTAAAAAAATATTAGCACACTTCTATTGTTCCGAACTTTATAGGATTTGCACCAAAGGATCAGACTTTTAAAGATGCGATATAAAATTGCATTTTTTGACCATGAAATAGTATTCCCTTAATGGAAGTCCCAATCCTCTAACGAATAAAACTTTAAAATTTCTTGTTTTTATCCTTAATGGTTTAGCTTCCTGATTTTTATTTATATGTAGAGATAGGAACAAATTTTTTGTAATAATCTTAAATATAATTTATTTCAATAAACAACACGCATATAATAATATTTTTTTTTTTTTACTTTCATTTATCGAGCATTCCTCATCTCTGATTTCACTATTTTTGCCATAGTAATTATGGTAATTATATTTGCGCATATTTAATTAAGTAAAACTAAGAGTTTAAATCGTGAAGTGACCCACCTTTCATTAAAAAAGATAAATAGTAAGTGTTCTATATTATTGTTGCCGGTAGAACGACCTAGGAACGGGAATCAGCATTGTGTCTAGCGCACAAAACGTAACACATTCTGCACGCATGTCTATAACATTTTCTAATTTCCCGACCGGGGTCAAACAACGACAGCCCCATTTCCTCGATTCCTTTCTTCGATCGATTTTTCCTTACATTTGTCAAAAACGATTCAATTATCACACTTGTCGTTTTTAAAAATATATATACGGTGTGTACGTGATTAAAAGCAGAATATTAATTACCTAATAAATGCTAAACAAATTTACATCTGAAATATTAAAAGAGTTACTGTGGATTTAATTAACACGATTAGAACATTTCCCTTTTCTCTTTAATAAAAATATAAACTATGTCCCCATTAAAAAATAAAAAAAATAAACGTATAGGAGTCTATTGGTTGTATATTAATAAGTGAAAAAATTGCATAATCGTCTCTTAACTTGTTTATTTATGTGTTTATAAATTTTTTTCTCATAATTCTGATGATGTCACTCATTCAATATGTACGTGTTTGGTCGCCAGGCCAAATAATGATACACGTTTTTAATTGACCTTACAAGCACAAATTTTTATTTTCTTTAAACTCACAACTTATAGTTGAAACTGATTTATAAAACGAATAAAATTTACGATAGCTTATCGTCTTAAATAAATATTGACTCAAGACATTTAATATCCTAACAATGATCATCGTATAAAACATGTTAAATAATTGTCTTGTTAGTTTTTTAACGCCCAATATTTGATTATAGACCCAGCCTCTTTTCATATTGAAAAATATTTGAGAAGTATATTTATTCAATGCATATCTTTAATCATAACCGACTGGTAGATATTTTTATTTATCTTAAAAGGTTTGCAAAGCGATTGATTAAGCACATTTTTAATCAGACGAAATTTGATTATTTAATCCAAACGAAAAATGTATACCAAAAAAATTATTTTATATTTAATGTGTCAGTGGTTTTCAACCTTTAAACTACTCACTGTCCCAAAAAAAAAAAAATTGTGTGCCTCATCTTTTATATTTGTTCATCGCGTATGTATTTTTTTGCATGTTCACTGCTTTCTTAAAAACTGCTCACTTGATTGTGTACAGCCTAACTCAAAATTGATTCCATTCTAACCGAGGAAAACTGCTACCTCTAAAGATTAAAATTGAAAGGTTGAAGCAGAATTTTTGTTAAAGTTTGTTTTTGAAAAATAATTTCCTCATTATGAAAACTATATCTTCAAAAAGTTTGATTAAACTTTAACGAAAAAAAAACTAAACTAAAGCGAATTTATACATGATTGATTCAATTTTATTGAAATAGTAATTTCAATTAAATTTATGTTTACGGAAGGAAGTTGAAGCAGTTGAAAATGTTATCAAAAATTAATTTTCATTGGAATAAAACGTGGTTTCTTCAACTTTTTTTTTCGGAAACGATATTCACGTAGTTTTTCAATAGTGATTCCCATGTAGTGTTTCGGCAATGACCTCTTTGTTGTTTTAAATTTTTCTAGTACATAGTTCTAATAGTTTATAATTACTTACGCTAAACACCAATATTACCCAGTGTTTTGAAATTAAATAGTTACGAAAAGTTAAGAGGCGCAACAATTTTTTTATGAAAAAAAGGACCCTGATACAAAAAGGCTGGAAGAAGAATCAGTTGCCATAAAGTACTATTGATAAATGAGCCGGTCAGTGCACACATCGATTAACTCCACCTTTTTAACTTTTACAAATTTTCATGTCGAAACACTTGGTTGACTCCTAACTTTATTTATATCCGAAATAAATTTTTCTAATAATAAGTAATAACAGCTTTAAATGACAATTTGCTTTTTAGTTTTTCCATAAGAGACAATGTATTTCAGAAGTCTATTTTATAAATTTACTCAACTTTTTGCATTACGGAGTTAATGGAATCCTGAGTTAGTTCAATCAAGTTGATCAATAACTGAATCTGTTCAACTTCGTTTCAAGCGGTGGAGCGAGCTTTTAATGATCAGTTTCATGAAAACGGTGTTTACAAGAATCAATTTCATTACTTCAATCAAATTGAATCAGTAAAATTGAAATTAATTAAATTTAATTAAACCGGTGATATTGACTCAAGTAAACCCACCTTTGAAGAACTTCCCTCTTAAGGGTTAAATGAAAGAGAAAGAAAAAGTAGTTTTTGATTAGATGATCCGATTCTGATGAAAATAAACATTCATTCAATGAATTTCTACTATTATATTACGTTATAACGTTTTATTTGTTTGTAAATATCTAATGGTATGAAAATAATTTTTTTTTTATTAAAAATTGGGAGGCTCGTCTTCCTGATTAGAAACCGCTGATTTAGTAGAAAATAATTAAAAAATAAACTGGTACATGGAAAATTGATAGAACTGTTAAAAGTCAATGATAAATTAAACTTATTAGAATCAAGGTCATTATTCCGTGTAAATGAAATTCACTGTGAATGGTTTAAATAATGTGGATGATAATGATGAGTTTATTTATTTATAGCAGGTTCCGTGAATGTGTTTCATTCAGAAACGTTTCATATTCAAATTAAAACATTTGTTATACTTAATAAATAGGACTCGCGTTCAAGATGTGGGTGATTTCCTCCTCCATCATTTTCATTATTATGTGCACATTGTTCTGATGTCATTAGTATGTAACATTTTATGTTTAGATAGCGAATAGTACGCGGCTGTAGCCGATCAGGCCGTCAAAATGACCACCGATATTTCCCTGGTTCGGTGGGACCCGAGTCAACAGCAAGAAATTGTCGAAGACTATGAGTACGATGGAGGAAATTCATCGTCTCGACTATTTGAAAGATCTAGAATTAAGGCTTTAGCAGGTTTGTTATAATCAGCACAAACAAGTAAACACAATTAATTTAATTAATTTTAATTTAGATGAAAGAGAAAGTGTGCAAAAGAAAACCTTCCAAAAATGGGTTAATTCACATTTAGTTCGTGTCAGCTCACGAATTGGAGATTTATACGTTGACTTACGAGATGGCAAAAATCTCATCAAACTCTTGGAAGTTTTATCTGGCGAACGTTTACCGCGACCAACAAAAGGAAAAATGCGCATCCACTGCTTGGAAAACGTGGACAAAGCCTTACAGTTTTTACGTGAACAACGGGTTCACCTGGAAAATATGGGTTCACATGATATTGTCGACGGAAACCCCCGTCTATCGCTTGGTTTGATTTGGACCATTATATTGCGCTTCCAAATTCAAGATATCACTATTGAAGAAACAGATAATCAAGAAACTAAGTCAGCAAAGGATGCCTTATTGTTATGGTGTCAAATGAAAACGGCAGGATATCATAACGTTAATGTAAGAAATTTTACTACCTCATGGAGAGACGGCTTAGCGTTTAACGCTATCATCCATAAACATCGTCCTGATTTAATTCAATTTGAAAAACTCTCCAAGTCAAATGCAATCTATAACTTAAACAACGCCTTTAATGTCGCTGAAGATAAACTAGGACTTACAAAGCTATTAGATGCTGAAGATATTTTTGTTGAGCACCCCGATGAAAAATCCATTATCACATATGTTGTTACATACTATCATTACTTCAGTAAAATGAAACAAGAGACCGTACAAGGAAAACGTATAGGAAAAGTCGTTGGAATCGCAATGGAAAACGATCGAATGATCAACGAATATGAAAGTCTTACAAGCGACTTATTGCAATGGATTGAAGCCACAATCAGTGCTTTGGGAGACCGCCATTTCGCCAATTCACTAATAGGCGTACAGCAACAACTCGCCCAATTCAGCAACTATCGCACTGTAGAAAAACCACCGAAATTCGTTGAAAAAGGTAACTTAGAAGTTCTTTTGTTCACGTTGCAATCGAAAATGCGTGCGAACAATCAGAAACCGTACACTCCAAGAGAAGGTAAAATGATATCGGATATAAACAAAGCTTGGGACCGGTTAGAGAAAGCGGAACACGAGAGAGAACTGGCACTTCGCGAGGAACTGATTCGTCAAGAAAAACTTGAACAGTTGGTTGAACGATTTAATCGTAAAGCCAGCATGCGGGAACAATGGCTATCAGAAAATCAACGTCTTATTGCACAAGATAATTTCGGTTTTGATTTGGCCGTTGTCGAAGCCGCCGCGAAAAAACAAGAAGCCATCGAAACGGATACTTTTGCGTACGAAGAACGAGTTCAGGCGGTCGTTGCTGTCGCCCAAGAGTTACAAGCCGAAAATTATCACGACATTGATCGAATCAATGCACGCAAAGACAATGTGTTACGACTCTGGAATTATCTTTTAGAACTACTTCGTGCACGTCGAATGCGTCTGGAATTATCCTTACAACTACAGCAAAGCTTCCAGGAAATGCTCTACATTTTAGACTCGATGGAAGAAATAAAACAACGTTTACTGACCGATGACTATGGAAAACATTTGATGGGTGTCGAAGATTTACTCCAGAAACATTCATTGGTTGAGGCTGATATAAATGTTCTTGGAGACCGCGTTAAAGCTGTGGTATCGCATTCTCAACGTTTCTTGGAAGATGATTCTGCCGAAGGCTATCGTCCTTGCGATCCAGCTATTATCATTGAACGTGTTCAACAATTGGAAGATGCTTATGCTGAATTAGTGCGATTAGCGGTTGAGCGTCGTGGACGTTTGGAAGAAAGTCGTAAACTGTGGCAGTTTTATTGGGATATGGCTGATGAAGAAAACTGGATCAAAGAGAAGGAACAAATCGTTTCTACTGGTGATATTGGCCATGATTTAACCACAATCAATTTATTGTTATCTAAACATAAAGCTTTAGAAAATGAAATTAATAGCCATGAACCTCAATTGATGGCAGTGGCTACTGTGGGAGATGAACTTGTTAAACAAGGACATTTCGGTGCTGATAGAATCCAGGAGCGACTACAAGAAATTTTGGATATGTGGAACCATTTACTTGATCTAACCGCGTTCCGTAGAAAGCGCCTTGAAGAAGCTGTTGATTATCACCAACTTTTCGCTGACGCCGATGATGTAGATATTTGGATGCTGGATACATTGCGATTAGTATCAAGTGAAGATGTTGGTCGAGACGAAGCAAATGTACAATCGTTGTTGAAGAAGCACAAAGATGTTACGGATGAACTCAAAAATTACAGTTCAACTATTGATGCGTTACATCAACAAGCATCACAATTGGGACCTCAAGATTCCAAATCACCAGAAGTACTTGAACGATTAGCGTCAATCGATAATCGTTATAAAGAACTTTTGGAACTGGCTAAACTTCGTAAGCAACGTTTGCTTGATGCTCTTTCGTTGTACAAATTATTCTCAGAGAGTGACGGCGTTGAACAGTGGATTGGAGAAAAAGATCGTATGCTCCAGACTATGGTACCCGCTAAGGATATTGAAGATGTTGAAATAATGAAGCATCGTTATGATGGATTTGACAAGGAAATGAATGCAAATGCGTCTCGGGTTGCTGTCGTTAATCAATTGGCACGTCAATTACTACACGTTGAGCATCCAAATTCTGAGGAGATTGTCGCACGACAGAATCAATTGAACCAAAAATGGGCCGAACTTCGCGATAAAGCTGAAGCCAAACGTGACGAGCTCAATTCTGCACACGGTGTTCAAACCTTCCATATTGAATGTCGTGAAACAATTTCATGGATTGAAGACAAGAAACGTATCTTACAGTCCACTGATAGTCTTGAAATGGATTTAACTGGCATTATGACATTGCAACGTCGTTTATCAGGAATGGAACGTGACCTAGCCGCTATTCAAGCCAAACTTGACGCTTTAGAACATGAAGCTGAACAAATTGAAACTGAACATCCCGATGAGGCTAACGTTATTCGCGAACGCATCACACAAATTCAAATCATTTGGGAGCAACTTACTCAAATGGTAAGTGATTTTACACCAGTAAAATTTTAGATCAACATTTCTAATATTTTATGTTTTATAGCTAAAAGAGCGCGATTCAAAACTAGAAGAAGCTGGTGATCTCCACCGTTTCTTACGCGATTTGGACCACTTCCAAGCTTGGTTGACCAAAACCCAAACCGATGTCGCATCTGAAGACACACCAGCATCGTTGGCAGAAGCCGAAAAGTTGCTATCGCAACATAAAACGATTCGCGAAGAGATTGATAACTATACAGACGATTATTCAAAGATGATGGAATATGGAGAAAGTTTGACAGCAGTAAGTAGTTTACAAAATTTATATTTAAATTCACTTCTTAGTTTTTAGTAAAGTTAACTTTAATGGGCCACGTTTAGTAGCTCTATTACTTGCTAAGTGTGAACAAGACTTAAGGGGGTATTCTAGTCTAGAGGCCCGAGTTTCGAGCGTTTTTTGGCAATTGGTAAAAGAAAGCATTTGATATTTTTAGTATCCATTTTTTTATCATTTGCTTATTCATATTCAGAGAGTGCACAAAATGACTTTCAAAACAAAAAAAAAATTTTTATTGAGTTATGCGTCTTTGAGGTAGAGGGGGAAAAAAAAAGACCGTGTCCTCGTCGCCATGATTTCTACCCTTGTGGTCATTTGAAAAATTAAACAATGATGGATTCTTGATAAGTATAAATGTCGCTATCGCATGAACCTCCAAAACTGAAAAAAAAAAATGTTTTTCATAAAATGGCGGCTACTCTCAAGAATAAAGGTCGATTTTTTCACTCATTTTTTAACTTTGTCGAATTTTTAAAAAATATTACAAATTTAAAATTTTTATTTTTTGTTGGTTCATGCGATAGAGAGATGTTTAAAGAATATTCATTTAAAATTTCAAGTAAATCGGCTGATTAGAACTTGAGATATTATGGCGACCGCATCGAAAAAAGTAGTTTCGAGAAAAACGCATTTAAAGTTTTACGTTAAGTCTCAACCGGTCCAGTTGGCACGACACTAAAACGGCTATAACTTCGGAAATAATTTGAATTTTGAAAAATCCGTTTAGGGAGATATTTTTGAATATATAAACTATCGGATTATGAAAAAAAATTTTTTCGATTTTTCTAAAATCCTAGACTAGAATACCCCCTTAATACTCAAGGTTATTAGATACATAAGGTATGCTCACTTGACTAGGCGGCGTTTCTTTGATCTCTGAAAATGACGTCACTGGTATTTTGTTTCTGACAGAAGCCAGTAGAGGTGTTAAAGGCCATTAGCTATCGTTAGTTTGTGGGGGATTCCACTTGGTGACTGCATTTGGTTGGCACTACTATATTTAATAAAATATTCTTTTTATATAGGTTATTAAATCCCTTTAACAACAAATTTAAATTTTCAATATGTCAATAATTAATTTTTATGAACATAATACATGTTAATTTGATTTTTCTTTGTTATTTTATTTGAATTGAATAATAAAGATATATTTCTTCTAGAATCTATACCTTACTTAGCTATAAATTTTGAATTCCCGCGTCAGTCAACAAACCAGTGTTTTGATACGATATATCATCATTATTCAATTCAAATAAAGTAATAAAGAAAAATCAAATTGATATTTATTATGTTCATAAAAATTAACTATTAACATTTATCATAATGAAACTTATTTTATTTTGTGAAAAGAAGCCCACCTTCTTTAACTAGATAAACCTAGGAAGATTACAAATAAAAAGGAATATAAACAATATTGCTAAAATAAAATAAAGTATATAAAAGAATATAAGAATAATAATATAAGAATATGAAGAACAATAGTAGCGATAAGAACCAATTATAGCAGATATCTAATGGCTTCTGTCAGAAACCACATACCAATGACGTCAGAGCAAAGTAATAACCTTGAAAGTGAGCACCCCTTGCTTAATACTAGCAAAACCGGATTTTCCCAAGTAAATTTCAGACAAAGGCAACCAGATTGATCTTAGACAAAATTCATCAAAATATTAACACAAAGAAAACAATGGCAAAATATACTAAAACCGGTATAATAGTTGATATGCCCCATAGTGGGGACCAAGAGCCAAAAAGCGGAAAACATTCAATATCTCGAGAACGGATTAACATAGAAACTTAGGGCTGGTCTCATTCGACTCAAAGCAAAATAATACATCAACTTCAATTGTTTTTATTGAAATTTGAAGAAAATTAAATAACAAATGAGGAAATTAGAGCCTATTGGCACGATAAAAAAATTCTGCAATTTTCGTAATAGGGTTGTATTCATCAAAACAATTTGCAACAAGTATTTTGAGTGTATATTTAAATGAAATAATGCTTACAATTAAAAATTCAAGGAAGCTTAAAAGACTGGACAATTTTGTGAATACTAAAACTAGGGATTGTGTTTTGACGTGGAGACGTGGATGATCTGAACCAATTAGGAACTGATAACTCAAACTAAAAGAATATGTATGATGCTCAGCAGATTTTAGACTGTGTGACTCAATTTGTTAGTTCCTAATTGTGTAAACAAGACAGTATAACAAACAGGGGCGAACTCAAATCCTTTCCTTTCTTTGCGGTGTTATTATCGGATAAGCAGATAAAAGCAGATGATTTTTGTTCTAATCTTCATTTTAACATGTCTAGTTTGAAAAGTGATGATCCATATTTCGGAGGAAGCCGGAGCTTTTTTTGTAATCATAGCTGTTCTAAATGCTTATTTAAAATTCGTAACTTGTAGCGTTGTAAAGCGCTCTAATTTTTTTTGCCCAGTTTGACTGACATGTGGCTTAGTTGGCCATAGTAGAGCAGGGAAAAAATTTGATAATTTTTTTCTGCCTCTTTTACAATTATATATCACTCATTTAGAGTAGTGTGTAATTTGGTCAAACTTCCATTATGCAGACATTGGACCTAAATTAATGGGAGTACCATTGAAACAGGGAAAAAAATCATGCTGTTCCAGATCCGGTATTTCATATTATGTGAGAATCGCAAACTAGATAATTGAAATCAGCGCTTTCAAAAATCGAATTTTTTCGCTCTGGCACCACTGTACCCTTTCTGACAAGAAGTCCTCGATATATTCAATTTTTGAATACATAATAGGTTTGTTCCAAATGTACAAAAAACCGTACATAGTACATTACAAGTCATGCGTGTTCTCTCAATTCTGCACTTGACTTCTTTGTGCTGCGCATGATTTGTATCGTACAATGTACGTTTTTAATTTAATTTGGAACATATCGTCTATGTGTTTGAGTATACATATGACTAGATAGCAGTTTAACACAGCGGTCGGGAATTTTTTTAACCATTACCCCAAAATAATTATGCATAAGTCGACATTATCCCCTCATTTTGAAAAGGAGGCAATAAATGTATTTTTTTTTTTACAAATTTTGCTTTTTCTTAAAAGTGTTAGGGATCTGAAACTTTCAGGATCTTATTATTTCATTAATACCTACAAACCCTCCAAGTATCATTTAAATATTTTTCGGGGGAAAATTCGCCATACTTATACCTCTATAGGGCCTTTAAACATTATTTATTGAATTAATTGACACAAAAAAATTTGCATAAAGGTAGTAAATATAAATTACACAAAATAAAATTCTCATATTGGAATAAACAAAAATTAAGTAATTTAAAGGTTTCCCTTTTTAGATTTTGGAGAATTAAAAATTGGGGCCTTTTGACGTATGAATAATTTGAATAAAAAAATTTGGCCATACTAACACGCTTATAAAATAGCCATGACAAGAAGTTTCCTTATTACCCCCAAAAACTTCATTTTTACTCCATTTGGGGTAATTTACCCCGGTTCCCCGACCACTGGTTTAACATAACAGCACAACTATATAAATAGAGACAAACAAAAATGAGAGTTAATGGAAGCTGGCATTTTCGAAAATTGTATTTCTTTTAAGACGAAAAATACTTCGGTCTCTTTAGTTTCGTGTTAACCGTATTCAGTCCATTAATATACATAATTATTTTTGTTTTCAGGAACCATCAACTCAAGACGATCCACAATACATGTTCTTGCGCGAGCGTTTGAAGGCCTTAAAAGATGGATGGGCTGAATTGCACCAAATGTGGGAAAATCGTCAGCAATTACTTTCTCAATCTCTCAGCTTACAAATGCTTGGTCGTGAGGCTCGACAAGCTGAAGTTTTACTATCCCAACAAGAGCATCTTCTCAGCAAAGATGAAACACCAGTACGTAACAGTAAGGCTCCCATTTTCTTATTTATATTAATTGGTTTTATTTTAGTCTAATCTTGAACAAGCCGAAAATTTGATTAAACGCCACGAAGCTTTCTTAACTACAATGGAAGCAAATGACGACAAAATCAACTCTGTTGTACAATTTGCACAGCGTTTGGTCGACGAAGGACATTACGATAGTGATCGTGTTGCTAAACGTGCCGAAGTTATTAACGATCGACGAAATGCGAACCGCGACAAAGCTTTCAAACAACTCGACAAATTGAAAGATTTATTAGAACTTCATCAATTCCTTCGGGTATATTTTCTTGATTACTTGAAATGTTCAAATAAATTTTATCCTTATTTTTTTCATGGTTTTTATAGGATTGTGAGGAATTAGCTGAATGGGTACAAGAAAAGCATATTACTGCACAGGATGAAACATATCGATCAGCTAAAACGATTCATTCAAAATGGACACGGCATCAAGCATTCGAAGCCGAAATCGCTGCTAATAAAGATCGATTGGTCAATTTGCAACAATCTGCTGAAGAATTGGCTAAAGAAAAACCAGAATTCGCTGAACTTATTTCACCCAAAGTATCCGAACTCGACGTACAATTTGACGATTTAGAAACAACAACGAAAGATAAAGGCGAACGCTTATTTGACGCCAATCGAGAAGTTCTCATCCATCAAACTTGTGACGATATTGATTCGTGGATGAATGAATTAGAGAAACAAATCGAAAGCGAAGATACAGGAACCGATTTGGTGAGCGTTAACATTTTAATGCAAAAACAACAAATGATTGAGACCCAAATGGCCGTCAAAGCACGCCAAGTCACCGAATTAGAAAACCAAGCGACACATCTACAAAAGACTGTGCCCGAACAAAAAATGAGCGACATTAAGGAAAAGAAAGCGTTGGTGGAACGACGATTTGAACAACTCAAAGCACCGTTGTTGGATCGCCAGAAACAATTGGAAAAGAAGAAGGAAGTATTCCAATTCCGTCGCGATATTGAAGATGAAAAATTGTGGATCAACGAAAAATTGCCTCAGGCTAAATCAAATGAATACGGCAGCAGTCTATTCAATGTGAATATGTTGAGCAAAAAGAATCAAAGCTTACGCACTGAAATTGATAACCACGAGCCACGTATTATGTTGGTGTGCAATAACGGCCAAAAATTAATTAGTGAAGATCATGAAGATGGACAAGAATTCCAAAATCTTATTGATCAATTATTGGAAAAATGGCAACAACTTAAGGATGCTGTTGAAAATCGCCGTCTACAGTTGATACAATCCGAAAAAGCACAACAAGTAAGTTTTATTTTTGTAAATCACTGGCAGTGCCATTCACAATAGGTTTGTTCGCGAGTCTCATACTGAACCGATAGCGAATTAGTTCATGACAGATTTAGGATCATCGCCAAGCGCATGCCCGTTTATGAACCGAGTAACGGTCCGATGTTCGCGGTTCATACGAGATGCGTTCGTTAGCGATTCATAATTAGTTTAAGCGATTCTCAGATTTTTGTTAGGACGAAAAATTCGATTCTCTTACTCATACGCAGTTTGATAAATCGTGGCTAGTTCAAAATCCAGTTTCGCTGTCATGCTGCGTTCACACGAGTCAACTTTAGTTGACCGATTTTAGTTGATCAACAAAAGTTGAATGAAGAACCTCATGTGAGAACCTCTGTTTCAATTAAGTTGATCAACTTTTTAATACTAGTTAGACCAACAAAAGTTTGAACGAATCATCACACTAGGTTTTTTATTCAACTTTTAATCGATCAAGTAAAATCGGTCAACTAAAGTTGACTCGTGTGAACGAGGCATCACTGCCAACCTACAATTTAATTAATAATTTTAGTGGGTTCTCGATAATCTTCGTCTTACTTCGGAAAATTCTAAAGTCTTTCACGTAAAAAATAACCCTTAATCAGTTCATAAGCGTGTATGCGCTTGGCGATTATTCTAAATCCGCTTGACCTGTTTCGTAATCGGTTCAGAATGAGACCCGCGAACAAACCGAATAACGTTGTTCGCTGGTGCGATTCCGAACCAATTCAGGGCCTATTTGCATGTACATTCTTAAAAAGAACGTTTGAGGGCTAGTAAATTTAATTTAAATTTTATTTTTTTTAATCAAAGACGAAAAATTTACTTTTAAAAAGTCTATATATATTTCTGGCTAGGATCTTTAAAATGATTAAAAATAGTTTTTGTAAGGTCTTACGTTTTAGTATCTCAGATTATGTTTGTTCAGAAGAAGATTCTTCAGCTTTATATAATAGATATATTATGCATTATATTTTAGCTATTTGATTTAAAAGGGCAGTATTTAGTATAGCAAATTTAGTAACAGCTTACTTGATTGTGTAGCGATTAGATCTCTTAAATTTCCATCGAATAAGTAGATTTCAGTAATTTAATAATTAGACAGTCCTGATAATGTCGCAGATAGATATTAATTAGAGGACAAACTATCCATTTTACGGAAATTAGTTACTGAACATTTTTTATGTAAAATGCTTTGCTCTACAACTTTTAATTGAAACTTGTTCACGATTTCTGAGCTGTTTTCTAGTTATATAGAAAATTAGAAAGAAAACCTGTTTTTCTCAAAGTTCCCGGAAAATTGGAGGGCTGATTTTTTAGCAGTTTCTTAGGAATGACCATCTTTATGTTGTATCAAAAAAGTAGCCCCCCCGGACGAATGTCGATTTAAAGAGTTATTTGACTGGACTATAAAGTGAATTGAAACAGACAAAAAATAATAACAATCAAATAAAGTTAAAAATTTCTAATAAAATAAATTATCACTAATAATATTAAAAATATAATTATAGTACTTCTTCGATGCCAATGAAGCTGAATCCTGGATGAGCGAACAAGAATTGTACATGATGGTTGAAGATCGAGGAAAGGATGAAATATCCGCACAAAATTTAATGAAGAAACATGAAACCTTAGAATTAGCGGTTGATGATTATGCTGATACTATTAAGCAATTAGGTGAAACCGCACAACAACTCATTTCTGAAAATCACCCACAAAGGTATAAAAAAAAACGCACTAAACTGTAATAGAAAGTAATATCAACATTAAATTCTAGTGACCAAATTGCTGTTAAGCAGTCCCAAGTTGATAAACTTTATGCTGGCTTGAAAGATTTGGCCGGTGAACGACGTGCAAAACTCGATGAAGCATTACAATTATTCATGTTGAATCGCGAAGTTGGAGATTTAGAACAATGGATCGCAGAGCGAGAATTAGTCGCTGGATCTCACGAATTGGGACAGGATTACGACCATGTAACAGTAAGTTTCACTTTTAGAAATTATTTTTGATCATTGAGTATAATTCTATATTTTATTTTAGCTTTTATGGGAACGATTCAAACAATTTGCTCGAGATACGGAAATTGTTGGTAGTGAACGAGTTGCTACTGTTAATGGAATTGCTGTGCATTTAATCAGCGTTGGCCATTCTGATTCGGCCACAATCGCTGAATGGAAAGATGGCCTTAACGAGGCATGGCAAGATTTACTTGAATTAATTGAAACTCGTACACAAATGTTGGTTGCATCACGAGAATTGCACAAATTCTTCCACGATTGCAAAGATGTTCTATCGCGTATATTAGAGAAACAACATGCGATATCTGATGAATTAGGACGTGATGCTGGTTCCGTATCAACTCTACAACGTAAACACCAAAACTTCATGCAAGATCTAATGACATTGCAATTTCAAGTAAAAACCTATAAAAATATAAATAAGCAGATTATAAAGTTAATTTTTTTAAGGTACAACAATTGAAAGAAGAATCAGCAAAATTACAAGCATCATACGCAGGAGATAAAGCTAAAGAAATTACCAATCGTGAAGGTGAAGTTGTGGCTGCTTGGGCATTATTACAATCAATGTGCGATGCTCGTAAACATAAACTTGCTGATACCGGAGATTTGTTCAAGTTCTTTAACTTGGTTCGTACGTTAATGTTATGGATGGATGATGTCGTACGACAAATGAATACATCAGAAAAACCAAGGTTTGTATTACAATTTTCAATTAGAAACAAAATTGTTTATTGAGTTTTTGTTTTAGGGATGTAAGTGGTGTGGAACTTTTAATGAACAATCATCGAAGTCTTAAAGCTGAAATTGATGCCCGAGAAGATAACTTCACGGCGTGTATTTCGTTGGGAAAAGAACTATTAGCACGTAATCATTATGCTAGTGCTGATATTAAAGAAAAATTAATGTCATTGACAAATCATCGTAATGCTGTTTTACATCGATGGGAAGAACGTTGGGAGAACTTGCAATTGAGTAAGTTATTTTACTTTATCATATTGAGAGTTACGATTTTGGATATATTTAAAAAATACGCCGAATGCAATTTAAACTCGTGTTCTGATAAGTTAATCTTCATCGTAGTCAGTTAAGGGGCACAACTAGATATTGAGAATTAAAAAAAAACTCTATCAATTGTTTTAAAATTATACATATTAAAAAAAAACAGTAAAATTTTTGAAGAAAAAAATTAAATATTTTTCGAGTTACACGCGATCTTCGACAGCGCCATAAAAAAAGGTCCTCCACTGCTGAAGTGATTCCGGCCTTCACCGTGGATGAAACCTAAAAAAAAATCTCGTTTAAATAGAAGATATTTTCCGTACAATGACCTACGGTCGAAAAAAATATAAAAAATTGACAAAATGGCGGCGTTTAAAAAAAAAATTGAATTTTACCCAAAGTTTTGGTTGTTTTTGGCCTGCCAAAATTTGATTTTTGATCAGATCAAAAAACTGGTAGGTCATTGAATAGAGAACTATATACAGAACATGCAGAAAAAAGTTGATAGTGATCGGATCATTTGTCTTCGAGTAATCACTGCAGGAAATTTGAAAAATGCTGTTTCGCGAAAAACGCGTTGAAAGATAAAATGACCTTTTTCACTGCTATAAATGGATTAAAATCATACTTACAAACTAATCTGCTATTCCAGGCCCATATAATTTACCTTTCTCTTCTAAGTAATTTTGTTTTGACAAGTTTTGCGCACCGTTAAATCGCTAATTGCACTAAAAACTGAGACAAACTGTAAAATACAATATATAATATTTGGGTATTTAATTTTCAGGTATTAATAGTTTAATATTTTAAGCAATTATCAGATAAAAAGACTAGTTTTTAATTTTAACAATTTATTTTCTTTTTACACTACGTTTCGTTGGTGTTATTCCGACCTCATCAGGTATTTTGAAAATTGTGATACCAATAATATAATAAAAATATAATTAAAATATAAAAGAAAATAAATTGTTAAAATAAAAAACTGCTCTTTTCATCTGATAATTGCTTAAAATTAGAGATGTAACGAACAGTGATTTAGCCTAATACCGAATATTCGGCCACACTCTCGGCCGAATAGCCGAATATTCGGCCGTTTCGTTTCTGAGTAAATCGTATCAGGAGACGCATTATTTTTTATTAAAAGCAAAGAAAAATTTAACGGCAACCGAAATTGATATTTATTTACTAAGTATTCGCCTAGATCGGACACTAGATCCATATAAGTAGTGGTTTCTAAACTCAAAGCAGGAGCAATTTATTTTCTCCTCGAGGAAACTTTACTTAAATGCATAAAAAATTGTTTTGATTCATCATAATTAATTCTCCCTAATTGATTTTCAGTTTTAATTTTTAATTTAAATAAATATAATTTCGAATTTAGCATTTATTTTTTTATGATTTAGTATTCGGTATTCGGCTGAATAGTAAACACTATTCGGCCGAATACCGAATATTCGTTGCATCTCTACTTAAAATACAATATATTAATGAGATGGATCAATCACATCAATCACAACTCTTTAAATGGCTGTAACTCAAAAACTATTAGAGATATCGATTTAAAATTCTAGTATGTTATTTTTAATGGTATAACCTATCGAAATACGAAAAAAAAAATCGATTTTTTTTTAAATTTCACCCTTGTTGTGCCCCTCAATCTGAAAATATTGTCACATATTATGCGAAAAACCTTTTATTTTTTATTTTATTGTAGTTTAAACTTTTAGCCAATAATACGTCATTAAATTGTTATTTTTTACAGAATAAACTTTCAATTTTATGAATAAAATGATTTTGTTTTTTAAATGCGGTTTCCTAAACATTTATTTAAATTTGTTTCTAGTTTTGGAGGTTTATCAATTTGCTCGAGATGCTGCTGTTGCTGAAGCTTGGCTTATCGCCCAAGAACCTTATCTAATGAGCCAAGAACTGGGACATACAATCGATGAAGTTGAAAACTTGATCAAAAAGCACGAAGCGTTTGAAAAATCTGCGGCTGCCCAAGAAGATCGTTTCAGTGCTTTGGAACGACTTACAACCGTGAGTGTTGCATTGATTTTCGTTTTTAGTAGTTGTTAACAAAGTATTAGATAACTAAGTGATAGTTAGTCTGTCTTATGATATGATGATGATCTTATTTAATTTACCACATATCGATGGTAAATTAAATGAAAGTCCTATTCGAGTCCTCAATAATAGGCTTTTAAGCCAGAAACCGACAACAGACAATTGTAAAATAAAAAAATTATGCTGGCTAGCAGAAATATCAGATTATTTATCACCTGTATTATAAGCCAGGAGTCTCCAAACTACGACCCACGGGGCAACTCTCAACCGTTGGAACGGATTTGTTGTACCTAATACCTAACTTGGATTTATAAAAAAAATAGTTCATATTTTTTTTGAGAGTTAAAAAAAAGGAAATCGTTCCAAAAACGGAAAAATAACGACAATAAATTAATTTACCCAACTGACCAGCTGTATGAGTACGAGACTTTCATTAAATTTCGCTAATGATAAATTTTGATTTTTTTTAAACATCTTTACATTCATGGCCGTATTAATCACAAGCGATGGATTCTTGAGATTTGATGAGAAAATTTATTTGGTCTCTAAATAGACCATTCCGTCCTCAATATATTTTCTACATGGGGTATGCTTATTTGATAAGCTTTTGGTCTTTGGGAGTTTATGGAGTATTCAGTAGCTGGCTCTTAGGCATAAAAGTTTAGAGACCCTTTCCTCAAATAATAAAACTTAATATCTGATACATTCTTAAATTTCATTTAGTTTGAGTTGCGTGAATTGAAACGTCGTCAAGAAGAACGAGAAGCTGAAGAACGGGCCCGTATCGAAGCCGAAGAATTGGCACAGCAAGCAGCGAAATCAGCCGCGTCCAGTCAAGAGCAAGATGTGACCGACGTCGGAGCAGCTACTTCAAGTCAAATCAACGGCGATGAAGATGGAGCAGGTACGATTGTATTTCTGAAAATAGCTCGCATAATAAATTTTTTCGAATAAGGGGGTTTCACTTCTAAATAACCTAATAGAATATTGTTTCGTCAGTATTGTCTTTGTTTTACTGGATTATGAAAAAAGTATTTAAAAAGTTGGAATGATAACTAACAAACTTGGATTAAGTGTGTGTACCTGAAGTAATCGAATAATATCTATATAATATAATTTATTGAAATTGTATTTAAAGAATAATAAACTTAATTAACAAATTATTTTGCACGCTGCACGTCCGTCACCTGTCTTCGCAGGTGTAACTCGTAAGGCATCTACGAAGCTCTCATTAACATCAACAGCTCCCATTCAAGGAGGTAAGCTGTTATTAGAAAACATTTTTTTTTCAATTCTCATTCAACGATTTCATTATTACAAATAAGAAAAAAGATAATTTAAATGGCAAAGACTTATTATATACGATAAATAAATGTAAGGTGAGACTGCATGAACAATTTTAGATGCACCTATAAAAAGTAAATCAACTATAATTAGCTTTGTTCGCGGGAATGATTCTGAATTGGTTTAGAGACAATTCTGAATTTTTAGAAATAATTCAATGTTCACGGTTCACATTAAATTCATTCGTTATTGATTCAGAATTGATCCTAGTGATGACAATTTAGATTCTTCTTAGGACGAAAAATTCGATCTTTGTCTACGCTCGTCATTAACGTGATAACAATTCAACCATTTATTTATAGTTTTGTTTCAGATGAAACTAAAAACGTATATTGTACGGTACAAGTCATGTGCCTTACAAAATGGTCATGCGCAATATTAAAAAAGTTTTCGTATTTATATGGCACATACCGTACGTTTTTAAAACGTACTTAACGTTTTTATTTTCATCTGGAACAAACCTTATGACAACGACGGTCGTTGCGTTGAGTCATCAATGACGTCATTATTTTCACTTAAGTTTGTACAGACCCTTTGTAAGAAATGGATCAGAGTGATGAACATTACAACGTTTTAAAGTTATGGGCCCCATACACCTTGAGATCTGCATCGATACATGTTACGTCAGGTGGCGATACATGTATCTGAGATTTGTATCCATGTTGTTTCAACTGTTCCTACACGTTGAGATGAACTCGTGATATACAGGGTTTCCAAGGCTACTTTGACATCGTCCAATGCTACTTTGACAAATTAAAAATTTAAAAAAAAAATAATTTAATAGAGTATAAACAATCTTAGAAAATCTAAACTATACTCTATTAAATTATTTTTTTTAAAAAATTTTTAATTTGTCAAAGTAGCATTGGACGATGTCAAAGTAGCCTTGGAAACCCTGTATCAGTTTATTCACACTGTTTATATTTTAGTAGCGCGATACATAATAGTGTGACCACACATGTTGCAACATGTATCAGTCGCATGCGATCGGTATCGAGGTTGCAGTACAGTGATGCAGAGAGCGATACCAGCTGATACCGATGCAGCGATACTGAGACTAACCCATACACTGTGAGATTTGTATCACGATACTGATACTTGCGACATGTATCGATGCAGATCTCAACGTGTATGGGGCCTATTAGATAATAGAAAACATAACAACAATGAACGTAATCATTGTAAGCGCGTTGTGGAACGTAGTCTTGGTGATGCTCAGTTTGATAGATCATGGTTACGTCCGTATCTGCTATTTATCCAACGTTAGTCATCGTTTAATTTTGGATTCATTCGCGAAAAAAATTTATCCGCTTGACTATAATCTTGAATCTGTCTTGGACTGATTTGTAATCGGTTTGAAATGTGATCCGCGAACAAAGCTATTTAGTTAAGTTACACCTTACCAAAAAGGTAAGTTTTAATGGCATGATTTATGTTATTATTTTTATTCTGTTGTGGTTCTGTTAGCATGAAAAAAAAAACTATAATAAGTGCATGTCTTTCATTTTATATTTGTCTTTTTTCTCTTACGTAGTGTTATTTAGTATTAAACGAGCATGGTTTTATTTTTTTTGACATTTTTTGTGTGTTGTATTGTAAAGCTCCAAAATCAGCCGAAAAGTCAGGTCGAAAGAAAGAAAGATCCCGCAGCAAATCACCATTCCGTAGCTTCCGCTGGAAGAAATCATCTAAACTTTCTGGATCCCAAGCAGTTGTTAGCGATGACGAAGAAGGTAACATTCCATTTTCAGGAGGCCAAACGCAAAGCTTTAAAAAATCTATTTGTAAAATGTTAGAAACTAGAACTTAAATAGATTAGTGTAGTTTTCATTTTTTTTATAGTTTGTCCTTGTTTATCATTAACTATTAATTTTCTGTTTTATCATTTGATTAATTTTGATTCATAATTCACAGATCGACAAAGTCCTAATGGCGATGAAGAAGATTTAGAAGGTAATTTAGTTCGCAAACACGAATGGGAATCAACCACAAAGAAAGCATCAAGCAGGTTTGTTATTAAAAGTATTTATAAATTACAAATTATCAAATATTTTTTTTTTATAGATCATGGGACAAAATATACTGTGTTTTACGCGGTACTACACTACCATTTTATAAAGATAGTAAGACGGCCAAGACAACACCAGATCAATATTTCAAAAGTGAAACTCCGTTAGATTTGGCCGGTGCTACCACTAAAGTAGCCGATGATTATACCAAGAAGAAACACGTGTTTAGAATACGGTAATAAATTTTAATGGATGCCTTTAATTTGAGTTAATTAATTAATTGGTGTTAATGTAGTTTGTCGAGTGGTGCGGAATTCTTATTCCAAGCACATGATGACTCCGAAATGAATAACTGGGTACAGCGAATTACATCACATTGTGAAAGTGCGTCAGCAGCTCCATCACGATCGCATACTTTACCAGCCAGTGGTACTAAAGATGAACCAAAACGACGTAGTTTCTTCACACTAAAGAAAAAGTAAGAAATTTATTGTCTTATGAAAATCATCTTTTTGTACTCGAAACATTTACAAAGGTGAACTAGCATCTCTTAAAAATGTTCGCTATATTAGGGAATAGGTTTATAGATATATTTTAAAATGGTTGTATGTGTATGAAAAAAAAAGTTAATATCGCTGTTTTATAATTTTTGTATGAGATATAACAAAATCTATTAAATCTCGTTGTAGAGAACAACCGACGTTATAAATAACGTCTCACATAGCTAAGAAAAGTCTACTTTATTAGATTCCGTAACTCCGTAATTAAAAAAAAAAAAAAATGAACCCTCATAGATTGTCTTTGTGATATGTCTGTCCTACTAACAAACTAATTTATCTTAAGATGGATTTACACAAGTCAATTTCTTTGATTCAAAATTGGTCTTAAAAATATTTCTATAAAATTGATCATTGAAATGGTTCCTTGAAACAAAGTTAAACGGGTTCTAATTTTGGTCAATATGATTAAACTACTCATTGAAAATAGCTAAAATATGTTATTTTTATTTCATTCTCAGGTTGTGATTGAATTTTTAATAAAATTTTCGACCGTTCCAATTTCATTGAACTGTGTTAACAGCGACCATTTCAATTTAATCGAAATTATCACTGTTTCAATAAAATTGAAACAACCATAATGAAACAAATTGAAATTGATATTAAAAGTGCGATATCTTGAAGGTGTTAAAAATACAACCTTTTAATTTTACAAAAAAATGTAAGAATTGATGTACCCCATACACGTAATTTTCTCTTTACACGAGTCTGATTTAACACGAGTTAAAAAGAAAATCTTTTGGCAAGGATTGTTTTGTTTTATCATGATCCAATATTGACGAGTTTTTATCAATTTTCCATTTTCATTCAGATGTAAGGTAATTTTTACGCAATGCAGTTTAACCAAAGTATATATACTTATCTGGAAAATTCACTTATTATTTTTGAGGACCACATTTGGCTCTTGTCTGGAACCAATTTACTATATTTCTATCTAGTCATTATCTTTCTTGTGCGAATTTTTTGGGTACTACCTATCGTATAAGAATAGAACTAGGTATAGTTTAGTATACTTCCCAGCTACAGTAATAAAACCTATAGGGTTCTTACCATTGATTTAAAATCATGATCTTTTGTGCTTTAAGTCATGAAATTTCGAAAGAAGTTAAGCTTCATGGCAAATGGAGGAAAAACTCCGAAAATCGTTACTTTTAATTAATTTATAGTTGCCTGTATCGCAACAAAATCGATAGTTATAATTTTAGAGAGTACGACGATGCTTTTGTTCGTCTTATTTTTTTATACAGCAGTCATCTCTCGATTTACGCAGTTAATTAATTCTTGGAAAAATGAATGGTTTCTGTAGGATAAATAATAAATAAATAAATAAATGAACTCATGGTGGCGATTGACCTGGAAAAGTCAGGGAATTTTAAATTTCTGGAATAGTCAGGGAAATTTTTAGTTTATTTTTTATTAACTTTATAGCATTCTAAAAGAATAAAAAACAAGAAAATGTTTCAAATAATCGCTCTATTCGAAATAAATGATATTAATTCCATTGATAGTCGTTTTTAAGAGTTACAGATATTAAATCGAAAAAATTGAGCTTTCCAATTAGTTGGAAATCTGCAAAAGGGTTAACAGTAAATCAAGCTTCTAAAATATTTGAGCAGTTATTAGCAGGGTATTATTGTCAAATTATAATAAAACTATTTTCTGGAATAACTAAGAATTTTAATGTAAAATCAAATTATTTTTTTATTGTTCTTTTGGTAGGTATCCTGAAATTTTATTTTTAATAACTTTTAATAATTTTGAAGTTAGTTTTCAGTCGCCACCCTGGGACTGCTTCTAACATAGAAATGAAATATTGAAATTACTTTACATATAGAATTAGCTAATAAATCAAAAATTGCATATGTTGATATTTATTCCAAATAAATGGATATTTCCTACAGGGTAGCTATAAAAACGTGAGTAAGCCTATTGCCTATCAGACAGAAACGAAATTAAAATTTCAAATAAACTTCGTCATTTTAACAGGCTTATTGCTAGAGTAAGTGGCTATCAATCAATTTAAAAAAAGTTTTTAATGAATATTACAATATTATTATCGTTCAATTTGTTTTAAGTATTGTTCTTATTATCGATTTGCAAGAATTTGACGAGTTACACAATTAGTCGACGAAATAAACAAAGGCAAGATTTGATAATTAAGTTTGTCCAAAACCCTCTCAGGGCACGAGACAATCTCTCACTTGTCCGTTTTTATTTCTGTTTATAAGAAATTAATTTTTATATGGCAATTACCAAACAATTGCTTTAACTCCTTTCAAAATGCGCACATACCTCATATTGAGCCATTTACATTTCATAAATTCGAGACAAAATATTCAAATAATTAACTATTTATTAAATTCTGTTTTCAGCTAAACTGTGCCTATTTGACCGACAACTATATTTCATCACATTTAACGCACTGCGCTAAAATTGAAAAATTCATCATAAATTATTATATAATTTTTTTTAAAAAGTTTATCAATATTCATCATTTGGTGACGTTTCCGTTTACCTTTTTAAATTTATCCTACTATTATTGTTATGACTATGATAAATTAGATTTTATAATAGGATAAAATAACCCAAAGGCTTTGTGATGGTGCATCACATCTTCTTCTTATTCTCATATATATTAGCAAAATAAACGTCCCTTAAATGGAAAAATATAGCGCCAAAGTTTAAACAAAAATGAAAAAATATTAAAGTACATTGTTCTCGCCTTAAATTTGGAGAACAGCTTTATTTGAATTGCTGCATAATGAAAACATTTACAAATAGTTTTAAGTTTTTTTTTCCGATTTTTAAATAGCATTTTATCGTTTATTTTTTATTGCACATTACGGTGTGGTTGCTAAAGTAATTAAAAGAGTAAAAATTGAAATGCAGCAGCTGCAATGTAAAGCAAGATTATTAATTATATTTATTATTCAAAGCTAAATGTTTTTAAAATAAACTTTTTAAAAATGTTTATCCTTGATTGGAATGCAATAAAATGTTTTACATATTTATTATAATTAATTATTATTGAAAAATGCTTAATATATGTATTTTGAAAGTTTAAAAAAAAGTAATTAAGCATTTATTTTTAATTTAATGAGAAAATGTTATTTCAATGTTTTTAATTTTGATGTCTTGTCAAATGTAGAAATTTTCGTGTTTTTATTGATCCAAGTACAATTATTCTTTGTTATTTCGCTTATTTTTCTATATAAATGTATTATTTTACGTAACGAGTATATAAATATTATATGAACACGGACTTTTCGTTTAGAAACTGCCATTAAATTTTTTATAAAATAAAGAAAAATACAAAAACGATTAAAACGTTTAGTCGTAGCTCCAGTTTTTAACTATTTGCAGTTATAATGGAGTAAATCGAAATATTTGATTTTTACAATTTAAGACCGCTGCCATCACAGATCAATAGCAACAACACTTATTGCTAAAAAAAATGTTTGAAAAATAAATGTTAAAAAGTAAAAGGATTTTTTTATGAAAAAATGGTGATTGGAATAATGAAAATAAAATGGGTTTTGCATATATTTAAAAAAAAATTACTTCTAGAATAAATCAAAAATTAAAGATTATATAGTTGAGAAAAAAACCAAACGTGAACTTTTATTAAAATAATATTATAGATGTATTATCGTAAATTATTTATTAAATGTGTTAAAACATAGTTTATTAAAAATATAAAAGTAATATATTTGAAATTAACATATAAGATATTGAATTCTAGTTTTCTCTTATTTTGATAACTGTTCACGTTTAATATGCAAAATTGATAGAAGATTATTGTGTGTGCCTCCGTTTTTTTCTTCTGCAATACCTACAAAAATCCGTAGGCAATAGAATTTAACAATTAAACCAGAAATTTTAATCGCTTCAAATCCAACAGATTAAATTTCGTAATCTTCTAAGAAAAAAAATTTATGAAAAATTAATGTTATTAAATAAATGAATAAAAATACATTTAAAAATAGTACGATTTCAAATTTATATAAATCTCCAATCACTTAAAATAATTCACGTCTTGTTCTTCTTTCGAAATGTAATTGATAAAAAAAATGCTTTATAAAACTTTAAATTTTGAAAAAAGAGGCTGTATGCTATTTTAAATAAGTTTTATTTAATAATAAAGATATCTTATTCTCTTCCGTTATTTTAATATTTTATCTATTCATTTCTTAAATTAAAAGCATAAATTTTATTAATATTAATCATAATATATTTTTCATGAAATGTGTGCTTTTCAGATATATACAAACATATGGAATGAAAGAATTAAGAAATTATAAAAAAGAAAATTATTATCTTTATTTACCATAAATATTTAATTTATATATTTTACTTTGTAATCAATAAAATATATAATTTGCTTAATTTTGTTGATTTATTTAATAAAATTTCTAAAACAATTACACCAATTGGAGGTAAGCAAGTAGTCCTTGCCTGGGTTCCAGCGCTCCGGGGTATAACTGGTAATAAGCGGGCGGATGCTAAAGCCAAACTAGCTGCAAGAGCCACGACCGAGTTAGTAACTACCGCCATAACATGCAAGGACACCTTCAGAGAGATGAGGAACCGGATCTAGGAAAGATGGAACTTAAGGTGGAACGGTTCAACAACAGTAGATATGTGCCCATAATTATGAAAGTGGTCTAAGTCATATATTTCTTGTTTCGAAATATTTAATGAATCGCATTTGAACAAATTAAATATATTTTTACATTATGCGACATTTTAATTTATAATTGTATTAGTCTTGATTAATGGAAATTTTTTATAGATATGAAATTTTGTGTAAATTTCATCGGAAAATGTTGTTTTTAAAGATTAAATTGACTTATACCATTTTCAAAATTAACTGAATGTCCTATCATTGACTTAAAGTAATATAAAATTGTGATTTTTATTTGAAACAACAACTTTAACGAAATAATTCATAAACATTTATTAATCATTTTTAAAAAGTACTCCATTTTTATCATAATTTCAAGTATTAAAAAATTTTTAAAATGTTCCTGAAAAACTGGAGGGATATATGGAAGTAAACACATAGTAGCCCAGTCAAAATCAACAATAAATTCGCAAAACATGATGTATCTCTGATTTTTTAATATGTTGTTTGGACCCATTAGGGCTATGTATTCCCAAGTTTGCAACTCCCAAAAAGTTTTTAAATTTTTATAGAGGAAAAACCGTGAAAATTTTGGACTTGTTTCAGATTCTGCTCGATATCTCCTAATCCATGCATTTTTCTACAAAAGCTGTTCTGTACGTTTTTTAAGAGCATCAAATTTAATAATAATTAAGAGATACATCATGTTTTGCGAATTCAGCTATTTTTTATGTCGATTTTGACCGGCCTATAAGATCTTTATGTTTTTCTTCTGTTACTGGTCTAGTGGTCTATTTTATTCAAAACTTGGAATACAGAATCATCTAAATAAGTCTTATAAAACATTTTATAAGATTTATTTTTCAAGAATCTCATCCATTGAATTTTTAGCCAAGAGACAGATTCGCCCGCGGTATTTTTTACTCTCCTTGTTATTGCTTTTTCAAGTGAATTCGTTGAAATAAAATTCGGCTGCGACATTCGTTTGATCGAAAATGTATTCCTTTTCTACAATTTTCGATCAATTCATATTAATGTTCAGGATGTTGTTGAAGTCCGTGGTTATTTGAAGAAAATTCACCATTGTTTTAAATATAAGTTTTATTCAATAAAATAAAATGAAATATAATTCTTACATGTTTTCACTGAGACACTGGAGCACAATTCGAGAGTTCTATGCTCTATATAAATTCACCTCTTTTATACTAAAATAATTAGGTCAATTTAAGTAGGGATTAACTTCTAGAAAAATCTCTTACATCAAAATAACAAAATATAAATTTAAGTATGCAACCATACATGCCTTTATGCATACATGTATGTGTATATTCCAACACGCCCCTTTAAATTTATATTTTTTCACAAAAATAATTACAATAATAATAATAATAATAATAATAACATAGTTCATAAAAAAGGTTAAATTTTTAAAAAGGTTTATGAAGTATATTATTAATTAGTTAAATCAATTTAGCCTTAAAAGATTACGTAGATTTTCAAATTTATTTTTACCAAGAGATTTCGTCAAAATGTCAGCCATATTATTTTCTGAATTTACTTTTATAATATCTATTAACTTTGCTTTATAAGCTTCATGAACAAAATGATAATGAACTTCAATATATTTAGAGTTTTTAGTAAAATTTCCATACTTAGCAATTGCTATGGCTCCGGAATTATCTTCAAAAATATTTATTGGATCTTTTATTGTTACTTTAAAATCTTTTAATAAATTTACAATGACTTTTAACTCGCTTACTGATTCCGATAAAGCTACATATTCAGCGGCTGTTGAAGACTTTGTCACGCTGCTTTGCTTTCTTGATTTCCAATAAATTGTATTACCAAATAATCTGATTACGTAACCAGTAGTCGATTTTCGATCTACTGAATCACCTGCCCAATCGGCATCAACAAAACAATCTAATATATTACTTGAATTACTTTTACTAAAAATTAACTTTAAATCTCTGGTATGATAAAGATATTTCAAAATTCTCAATGCATATTTAAAATGTGTTTCGGTATAACAATTCTGAAAACGACTGAGATAATTAACACTATAACTTATATCAAAACGTGTTGCACAACTAATATATAATAAAGCTCCAATTAAATTTCTATACTTGATATTATCTTTGTCAAATTTTAAATCAGGTTCCAAATGTAAACCCTGCTCCATAGGAGTCTTAAAAAGTTTTGAATTCTCTATGTTATACTTTAAAGCTAATGATTCAATGTATTGTTTCTGATCTAAAGTCATTGAGCTTTTTTCATAATTATAATTAATATTTATTCCTAAATAAGTTTTCACGATACCTAAATCTTTCATTCTAAATTTGTTTGATAATTCACACTTAATTTTATCAATACTTTGAGTATTTCTACTGCAAATAAGAACATCATCCACAAAATTAATTAAATAAACTCTTTTACTCTTGTCTGTTGGATGGTCAAAGATATACAAACAGGAATCATTGTCACTTTGTTGAAAGCCTAATCCTTTCAGGAAATTATCTAGACAATCATACCAAACTCTTGGACTTTCCCTTAAACCATATAACGCTTTATTTAATTTACAAACTCTATCTGTTCCATCATGGAAACCAATAGGTTGCTCAACATAAACTTCTGATTTTACCTTACTGTTTAAATATGCGGATTCAAAATCCATTTGAACTATTTTGAAGTTATACTGACAGCAATACGATAATAATAATTTTAATGTTTGCATTTTAGCTACAGGGGAATATAAATCTTCAATAATTTCTTTCTGTTGTAAGTAATTTGCTTTTTTTATTTCCATCTCTATCAAACCAAAATCACGGTCATTCGGTAGAGGAAAAAAATAAATATAATTTCTTTAAATTGTTGACTTACAATTAGACTTAGACCACTTTTATAATTAACACTAAATGAATTCCGTCTCACGTTATAATTACAACTACTATCTAAAGGTTCATTTTTTACAATATCGTAAAAATTACATTGAATAAATTTAGTTTAAAATCATGTTATGTGAAATAAGTGATAAATTAATTTTTTTTTTTAAATTTTAACTTAGACCACTTTCTTAATTATGAACACTTATGAATCTAAACAAGATCGACAAGATCTCTGCCTCATGCGTCAGTGGTACTGAGTTCAATCCTCGTTGAATCCTAAATTTGAGATTTATGACCTAATTGTAAGATTAAATGACCTACAGAAACTTTCTATATGTAGACCATGTAGACAGTCATAATATAACCTTTGGTTTTGTAAAGCGACTTAAAATACCAAAAAAAAAAAATTTATAAAATACTGAAAAGATAGAAGGCAAAACTAGATTCCATAGCAATCTCCCTATCAACTTTAGTGAAATTTGGAGGAACCGAGGTAAAAAAAAATTCTGCTTGGCGGATGGATGGAATATTTTGCATTTTGGTAATTTTTCGAGGTAAGGAGTTTAGTTTTATTTTGTTTCTAAAGAATTAAATTTTCTTTTTATTTTCTCAGTAACTAAAGCCTAAGGGTCACTTAACGGCATAGTGACTAGATTGCTGCGGTATACGTCCCTGGTCCTAGGATATTCTAGGAACATATAGTATGTTGATGCGACCTTAAATAATAAAAAAATATCTGTTCCAGCGCTTATTTGAAATAAAAATTTTATTTTTCGTCTTTTTACGAAGTTTCTTGATTACTGCTAATGCTGAAAATATGGATAGTCAGCTCAACCGGTCCATTCTCCCTTATTTAGTATTTGAGTCATCTGTCGCTAGAGACTCTTTTACCCTCCACGAGTACAAGGATATCCTTAGAAGAGATATTTCCAAATTAAATCCCATCTTTTACTCATTATAATAATACAGACAATTAACTCTTAAAACGAAATAAATAGACAAATGCATTTGAATTTTTAAAAATTTATTCATACAAAAAGAAAGTACTTGTTTAAGTACTTGCGATTGTATTTGATTTTAATTTTATAAATAACCATTTTTATTTTTACATTTTTATTTAATTGGCGCACAACCTTAACTTGAATAGCTGTTGATCCGCTTTTACTTGACTAGATCGCAAATCCAGTGTCAAATAAAAATATATAATATTTTAATTAGCTCAATATGATTACATAAATATACACAGTAAATTATTAGTACAATTAATTATTGAAGATTGTGCACCGTAGCGATACAAAAAATGTTTTATTCTAAAAGCAGAATAATGACATACGAACGAATTGTCAACATTTTCCATTTGTATAATTCAATTTTTTCTTTATATAAATATAATCGTTTTGATTGCATTTTCCAATACTGTTGCGATGAGCTTAAAAATTTATTTACATTTAACTTTATGTATGTAAAATATATACATATTAAGGTATACCACATAATATTCATCAAGCTGATTTATATTTAGAATTATTGACGAGTCATGACACAATTGAAATGAATAATAAATTACTAATTGAATAGCACAGCATTTTGACAATTTTCACTCCGAGAAAATGTCAATTCATTAATTAATAAATCGATAAAGAATTCTAGACTAGAAAAATTTTTGTCCCGTCTTTGTCTCTGATTAAAACGTGTTTCAATGTATAAAACATATCACCATAAAACGCGATGGCAGACGAAAAAGAGAGAGAGCTGAGTACGTGAAGATGACGAAGCAACGATTTCTTTTCGATTTTATGATAAATCGTTATTACAAAATAGTCTTCGTTGCGGTTCAGGTGTATAATGGAAACGTGCGCGTACGTGTTGAGGTGAACCTGGCACTGAACTACTTTCAGTTAATCTTCTAGGAGGTGGTTGCGGTGGCGACGGCGATATATACCTTAAAAGAACAAAATCAACTTCTATAATTCACATAACTTAAAATAAACATGCTTTTTTATGTCCAGTTCCACAGTAGGCGTTTAAACTTAAGTTCAGCTGAACTTGAACTGGAGTTCAAATTTGAAGTTTAAATCATTCCGTTTAATTTAAACTTCAGTTCAATTGAAAAGTCGTTTAAATGATAATTTTATGAATAAATGTTGTAGCGCTGCATGCAGTTTTTATAGTTTCAATGGTTTATGTTACTTTACCAAATGAACTATGGTCAGTTGGTTACATATGAAAATGCAGTTGTCAAACGTTGAACTGTATTGTGAACGAAAGAATTCTGTCATTTACCGTATTTGCCGGACGATAAGACGCACTTTTTTAACCGACTTCAAAAAAAGGAAGAGGTTCTCAATTCGACTGTATTTTTTTTTTTATGTTTGTTACCTTAGCATTTCCGACTGGGTGAAGCGATTTTGATGATTCTTTTTTTATTTGAAAGCTGGTGCTTCCCGAATGGTCCCATTTTAGTTTAAAGGAAATCGTTCACTTCTAAGGGGTTGAAAACTAAGGGATGAAATACTAACTTTTTATTGGATGGCTCGATTTTGAAAATTATTTTTTTATTTGTAGAACACAACCTTAAATTAATCTCCTCGTATCCTTGCAGTATCTACAACTTACAAATTATTAGGATGATACAATGTACAACTATTGTTATTTTTGGAGTTGGTGTCAGTCAATAAAATAAATATTAATAGTAATTTGTAAACATTTAGAAAGGTTTAGTTGGTAATTGGTATTTTGTAGTTTAAAGGTCGCTAGATATTGTTACAGTTCGAGTATATTGTTTAAAAGTTCATTTGAAAAATAATTTTCAAAAAGTATTCTCGTTTTTTGCTAAGTACCAATATAGTCGTATTTCCTTGGCTGACACCAACTCCAAAAATAACAATAGTTGTACATTGTATCATCCTAATAATACTGCAAGATACTGCAAGGATACGCCATTATTTTGTTACTTTTTAGTGCATTTCTTGTTTAAGAATTTTTATATATTTTAAAGTCGGTTTTTCATTTTTTTATTACTCTGAAAATTTGTCCTAAAATCAGGGTGCGTCTTATGGTCCGATGCGTCTTATAGCCCGATAATATAATAACAATAATAAGTTATAAATAATATTATTATTATAATAAATAATAATAAACTTACCTACAAAATACCTATGTATATTACAATAATAAAGTGAATTAAAATAAATACCTAAAGGAATTAAAAAATTTGTTTTTTTTTTTTTGGTAAAAATTGTGTCAGTGCGTCTTATCGTCCAAACCATACTTTTTCTAAAAATGTACAGATACATTTTAGGGTGCGTCTTATCGTCCGGCAAATACGGTAATTTAAAGCTCAAGGTTTTAACGAAACTGTGAAACCGAATTATTTGTTGAACTGAAGTTTATACTAAAAGCGGAGTTTAAACGTCCACTGTGAAACTTTTTATGAATAAAATCTTTAGGGAAGCTTTTTTTTACCTTCTTGATAAATTTGGAGAAGCTGAGCATGGAACTTGCAGAGGTGCTCTGCGTACAACTAATGGACTTTGGGTTGGATCAAAATTTGTATTCGTCATCCCTCGACTGTGTCGAGGAGGCGGATCTGGACTTTGAGTTCTTCTCCGATCACTATTTAATTGCAACTTTATATAAGATGCAAAACGTTTTTTCCCTTAAAAAAATTGTTTTTTCATAAATTTTTACCCGTTTTACTATAAGTATAATGAAGCAGGCAAGTAAAAAATGTTGACGATTTCGACTTTGATTATGTTAAACCTATATAATATGTTGTCGAATCATATACAAAATATTAATTTGAATAATGGAGTTCCAAGAAGCGCATACTCGTCGATTAGTTAACAATTTAAATACTGTTCAAGTCCTTAAAGTCAGTAGACTTAATATTTCATATAATGCCTCCTGAACTCCCCATCTTGATAACTCTTTAAAAAGATATTATACTATAAATCACATAAATGGGTAACAAAATTGGAAAAATGAAAATTTTTTTCTTGTCTGATTAACATGAATGCGACTTCAATGTAACTTAAATATTCAATAATTACCTTGATCGTCTTTACTGGAGACGTCTTCTGAATGGCTAGCAGATGAACCACCAGACAAATAGTTATTGTAATAATATTGTTGATAGTCCTTATTGCTTTGTTCCTTTTGTAATTGATTTTGTTGATGGTAGAATCTTTGTAACACAATGGGGCTTGTGTTACCCAAATTATACGGTTGACTCGATTGCTGTGGTGCTGAATCAACAACAGGAATATTTTGATATCGTTTTCGAACTGGTAAAGGTGAACCAACCGGTGTTTGCCAAAAGCCATCACTAACATGCGATCGTTGGTGATATGGAGACGAAGAAGCGCTACTACTGCCCTCACCAAATCGTCTTTGTTGAAAAGGTGAAAATCTACCGTCTTGTGGATACGACTGTAAACTCGAATCGGTAATCCGTCTTTGTCCAAATGGTGAAAATCGACCACTTGAATCGTGCAAATTTATCGGTGGTTGAGTATTCGGTTCCGAATCAAATTTACGTTGACAAAACGGTGAAAACCGACCCTCGTTACTCGGGGGTGAATTATTCATAAAATGTGCACGTTCTAAATACGGTGAGCCACCAGTAAATCGATCTGGTGGTGAATTATTTACACGTGATGGCGATGCCGAGCTCTTATCACGAGAAGAGCTAATATAAAAGTTTCGTCCTAATGGAGGTAGAGACGAGTTCGTTGTTTGATCTTGTGATGTCAGGAATGTAGAATTTATACGACTATTATGAGAACTTATTCCATTGGTCATTTGCTTTGGAGTTACAGATGATGCTGATCCATTGATTTCGGAGCTTGGAATTCGTGGGTGCAATGTGGATAAATTACGTCGGGCAGTAGGACTAGGAGGTGTTGTCGTCAACCTAATCAGGAAAAAAAATCCTATACTATTATACAACTAATATTTATATGTGCAGTAAAATCTCCGCAATCCGACACTTTCAATATTCCGCCATTTCTTTTAAAGTATGACCCGAGCTGTACAAAATATTTTTGTTTTGTGTACCACTTAAATATTATATCATAGTTTTCATAAAAACAAACTTTACATTTTCATAGAAAATCCTGTAATCCGGCAATTTCTATAATCCATCAAGTTCCGGTCTCATATATTCCAGACTACAGAGATTCTACTGTATATAAATTATATATTATTAATGGGGTTCCCGAAAATATTTCTAATGATGTCAATGAAATTTACAATATAAAAGTTTTTCGGAGATAAAGTATTGATTTAACTTAGTTTCATTTATAAAAAAATCGCTTTCTCCATATTTTCAGGTTTTTTATTACAGGGTAATATTATTATACATTGATGAATGCGTGATTGCCTACCCATCAACATAGTATCTGAATGTATGTGGGCTGCACGGAATTGCAAACAAGGGGCCATCCATAAATTACGTCACACATTAATGGGGCGGGAGGGGGTCGACGAAGTGTGACATTGTGTGATAAGGGGGTGGGAGGGGTTCTAAATTTAGTGGCGTTAAATTTTAAAATCTATTTTAATCTAAGTGTTAAGTAAAACACGAACTTTGAACTATTAACAAAAATTTTGCACTACTATTTGCAACCAGTATCTGTAGAAACATAAGGTTCAAATTGTTTTGTCGGCCACTCGCTCTACTACACTAAGAAAAAAATTTTCTTCTGACAATTGAATTTTATTTACGCCAACAAAATGATTTGAAAGCCCATTGCCAATCAAATATTTAATATTTCGATTTAATTGTCTGAAGAGAATTTTTTTCTCGGTGTAGTGTTACACGCCGATAAACTATTCAATAATTATTTGTAGATGTAAAATTTTAAAATATGTGACGTCACAATAAGGAGGGGGGTCTCACAAGTGTGACCAGCTGTGACAAGGTCGGGGGAGGGGGTCAAAAATCATGAAATTCGTGTGACGTAATTTATAGATGGCTCCTAATAACAAAATTTAAATTGCTATTGAAAGGTTTTATTTACAACAGAAAGAAGTTAAAATTGAAAAAGTCAAAATACAACAAAGAATCTAAGCAAGTATTTTAAAAATTCAATCGAGTGAAGCTACACATCCAGGTACTAATTTTACATCTACATCTGCAATCCTATTTAATAGCATAGTCACACTGACCCTAAGGAATTAACAAATCAAATTTTCCACCTTTAAACTATTAAAATCGATGAATATTGTTGCTATATCTAAGAAGTAGAGATTTCGAACACAAGACGCATAATTATTTAAAAATTAAGCATGAACTGCACATAAAACGTGGATACAGTGATAAACTATAAACATTTTAGAATTTGTAAGGGATTTCTCCTAGTTTGTTAAAAATAAGATTATGTGGCGATAAACTGTTACAAGTTAAAGATAGAAGTTTTTCTTACGGTGGCAATATTAATAACAATAAAAAAAATAAAATAAAATGAAACTAACCATGCGACCTACCTCCGAACTGGATTTGATGTATTTGTAGACGTTATGCTTCCACTTGCTGCTTTGGTCGATTCATCCTCCTTCATAATATTCGCAAACCATAGATCAACGGCTACATTTGCTGTTTCGTAACGTTTAATAAACGGATGTTCTAACAGTTTCGGATATTTCGGCCGTCGTTGGTAATTCTTCGTTAAACAACATGCGACAAATGAACGAAAATCGGGACTAAATCCTCGATCGTTTGGTAATGCTGGAGGTGTGTCGTGCATAATTCGACAAATTACTTCAAACTCCGTCGTACAATCTTGATATGGAAATGTTCCTAAAGCTAACTCAACTAATGTTATTCCTAACGACCATACATCGGCTCTTATATCATAGTCAGGCTTCGTAGGATCTGGCGGATCTATGCGTTCAGGCTAAAATTTACAAAATTAATATAAATACTTTCAATAAATTTAATGAGCTATATTCATGAAAAGGATATGGTTTTACTAGCAGAATATGACGGCAACCCGAGAATCCTATCCAATATGATATACCTCCAAACAGTGCAGTCATAAGGTTCTAAAATAAGAGGTTACCTAGAAAGTTTTTCGGGAGTTTTGAAAATTGGTAATTTTATAGATTTCAATGCATTTTTTTCCGAATTTCAATTTTGCCACTCGTGCCACCGCCCGTATTGGAAAATACCGCCTATAACACTGTTTCTTGACAATATCTCCTTTCCGACTCATTTTACGATAAAACTATTTCTATACAAAAAGCAGAGAGAAGACTGAGAGAGCCAGATCGCATGAATACACGTGCTGCCATCTACTCCGAGTAACGGTGTTTGGAACTATTCCTTAGTCAATTTGTGTTCTTTTCTCCACCGTTCTACACTCGGAACATCTGCCATAGAGAAGCTTCTCTCTGTCGAAACATACTCGGAACGCTTTTCTTCTCTCTCATGAGCATAGGATAAGTAGTATGTTTCGACAGAGAGAACGTTCTCTACGGCAGACGTTCCGAGTGTAGAACGGTGGAGAAAGGAACACAAACTGACTAAAGAATAGTTCCAAACACCTTTACTCGGAGTAGATGGCAGCACGTGTATTCATGCGATCTGACTCTCTCAGTCTTCTCTCTGCAAAAAGAAAGTAGAGAAAAATTCCTACAATTTATTGTACCCTTTTTTGTAAAATTTTTGCGTATGAACGGCGCAAACTTTTATACATCTACCGGTGACATCCAAGTTGAACTGTGTATTGTATACTTATTACTTATGTATAATGCAATGTCACCGGTTGGCATAGATGTATAAAAGTTTGCGGCGCTCGTACGACAAAACTGTAGATTTTACGAAAAAAATAGGTTATTACATAAATTATAGGAAATACCGAAATTCTTTTGTCGTAAAATGAGTCGGAAATGAGCTATTGTCAAGAAACAACGTAAAAGGGAGCATTTCCCAATATAGCGGGAAATATACGAGGTGACAAAGTTGAAATTAGGAAAAAGCACATCGAAATATATAAAATGATCAATTTCCAAAACTCCCGAAAAACTTTCTTGGTAAAACTGCCAAATGATTACATAGAGTGAAAGCTGTCTTTACAAATTTGTTTGTAACTTTGAAAATAATAGCCGGATTGACTTGAAATTTTTCTGGGTGTGTACTTTAATATATGTACATTTTAAAAAAAGACATTAAAAATAGGTTTTTTTTTTAAACTCTAACTTTGTATAACCCTTTGCACTATTAGATATAGTGTTCGCAGCCCTTTGGGTGGCTTATAACAAACGAGAAGTAACTGATTTCTAAATCCGGACTTGCACGTCCAACACAAGCATTAAGACCAGCCCCGTACAACTCCATGTTACAAAAATGTGATTATTTTGACTGCATTTGCAGAATATTACTTGAAAACGAGTTGAACGAAGACTGAAAACTTGTATGGAGGTCGGAGGTTAGAAATAATTTTTTTTTAATAAACGTCAGGCAAATTATTTTTATTGTTTTCATTATTATTGTTATTATATGAAATTATTATGATAAGTATTTTTATATAATAACGATAATAACTCTGATAAGTATTTGTGACGTATAAGTGACAGGGGGCAGGGGGCTGTTTGAGACGTAGGACTCGTATAACACAAATAGTTAACAGCTGTTTTTCAACTAGCTACCAGCGCCACCCAAAGGTACTAAGATTTGCGTAAAAATCGGTCACGTTTTTTAGCCTTTCTCGTATTTAAGTGACAGGGTGCTGATAAAGGCGCTATTAAATATAGTTTTGAATTCATTTTGAAGTCACTTCTCTTGATTTTCAAACTTCTAGTGTTCAATGGTAGTTAAAAAATATCGTAATCTACTGATTAATTAATCGATGATGCATGGAATCGAATTATAAATATTATTATCATTAGCTGTATCAAAAACAATAATCATAACTCCTTAGATCAGTTTCAACATCCTTATGTATTTTTATTTGGAAAAGAAATTGGGCTTGTACCAAACTAGCATTGTTCGCTTTCCATTATGCAACTAGCCTCACATGTCCACTTTCTAATCAATTCTCCCCATTTTTGTCAGAGAACAAGCGTATATCATTTGCAAACCACTTTTAATAAGCAATTTGAAAAATAACGTCTATAATAAAATTAAACATTAGAATACGATTTAAAACTTATCAGGTTAACAATAGAAGGTTTCTATATACCAGATAAAAAAATTAAAGAATAAAACCACACAAAACAAATAGCAAAAAAAGGACTGTACAAAAACAGGTTTGAATGTATTATTAATACAAACTAAACGATTATCGTCATATTTTGCAAGTATAAGCGCATCCGTTTTTATGAATACTAGCAAATATCTCTTACCGCCATATATGCTGCACATCCTGCACTTTTCGTTTTTGCTTTTGAATCAACTAAACGTCCACTGATTCCAAAATCGCACAACTTAACATTTCCTTTTTCTCCTAATAAAATATTTGAAGGTTTTACATCACGATGAATTAAATCATGCTTTTCTTTCAGGTACGATAAGGCTTTAACAGTCTACGAAAAGAAATTAATATAATTTTTCTTATTTAGATTTAAATATTGTTTTTAATTTACCGCTACAGTTACTCTTCCTAAGATATCTTCGGGTATTGGACCTTTAATTCTTTTTAATAACTTATCAAAACATGTTGCCATTAATTCCATACAAATCCACACTTCCGATTCCATTATAAAACATCCTAAACATTGTACTATATAAGGACAGTCGTATGACTTATAAACAACATCAATATCCATTACAATTCGTTTATTTTCCTCTGTATTACCCGTTCTTCTCATTTGCTAAAATGTTTAATTATGTTTATATTAAGAAGAAAATGTTAATATATTAATGTTAATGTATACTTTGACTGCAATAACTTCACGACTCGGTTTATGTAACATCTTAACAACATGTCCACAAGTTCCATTTCCAAGCTCGCCCAAATGTTCCATATCTTTTATTTCTGTCTGATATTTAATTCCATTAATTGTTAAAATACCACTTTGTTTCATTATTTCTTGTAATTTAATATCAGTCTCCGCCGATTCACGAGATCTCGTTGTTAGTGCACTGACTGGAAGATCTAATCGACGACTTCGGGGTGGAGTTCCCAAAGGCATTTCAACAACTGAAAATTGGATTTTAGTTTTTAAAAATATCTTGGAATAATGTTGCAAATTTGCATTGGATCTTTTTTTATTGAATAATATTGCTTTTAGTAGGAAATTGAAGTGTTAAAGTGGACATATTATTAATTATTTGTGTTTTTTTTGTGCTAGCACTTACGTATCCTAGGCCGGTGACCACTGGTTCCATGGCGGGGGCTCCCTCGTGATGGTATATCAGACAAACTCAGTGCAGGATCGTGATCCCGGGATCTATTTTCTGCCATTAGGCGAGCTTGTAATCCTTGGATTTTGCTTTCAATTGATGAACTAGACATTTATGTAGGCGGACACAACCTATCTTAAAAAAGAAACTGCGTATATTTATGTCACACGCGAATAATCTCGATAGTGTAAGTATTTACGCACCCTCTTGTGTTGATGTTTACAACTAAAAAGTAAATATAAATTTACATAGAAGATGTATATATATGTATACTATATATATATATATATGTGTAAGTAATAAATAATTCGACTAAATATGTAGCAGTATATGTAGTAAATGAATTAATTAACACATAAGACACAATGCCAATAGGCATGGGAGGGACACTCAGTGTTAAACTGCGGTAGCTCGTGGGGGATTAGTATGGTCGCTTGTTCATAGAGGCGCTAGTGTTGTTTCTTTTAACTAGGCGCGCGTAGTTTTAAATATTTGTTTTTTTTATTAATTTTTATATTTAAAGTAAAAATAATAAACTCAGTAATTATTTTTAAAATGTTGTATTTAGAAAAAAAAAAAAAAATATATTACATAAGAAATTCTCACAAACAAAATAACAATTACTATAACATATATAACAAATATAATTATTAAATAAATTATTACTTTTCTCGAATATTGCAGTTGTTTTTTATTTGGAGTTTGGTGATGAAAATAACGTCTGCATTCCATGCGTATTCTTGGTTGCCACGAAATCTGTGATTAGAAATTATTCAACCATCTTAGAATAATAATTAAATTAAACAAAATAATTTTAACTTAACTTCAAAGAAGTTTGTCTGTCATCCATTTCGTTTACCCGAGTTATCCATGAACTGTTTGCCAGAAAAATGATTCCGACAAATTTTAAACGTCTTGCGGCTTTCTTTGGATGTTATTTTCATTGCAACCCATAGTTTTTCAGCCATTAATTATCCATAAAAAACTAATTTATTACACAAATTGACACAAACGGTGATTAGAAGAAAACGTGTTAAGTAAGGTTAGCTTGGTGCGCTGGGGGCGCTGGGGTCTAGTATAGGTCGCTCGTTTATAGAGGCGCTAGGGTCGCGCTATTTATATCGTCACAGCGCAGGTCCGTAATGCAAAGATGCATTTTGGACATTGCCCCGCCATCTCTGTTCAACCGACCATACTAAAATTCAGGAGAACCGCATGTGCTATAAAAGTGTCCGCCCCATGCCAATAGGGCCAATAGTTTGTAGGGTTTGTAGCAAATACTAATACAGCGAGTCATTACGATGCTTAAAATTTTTTTTTATTTCTTTTCATTATTTTAATGATTTTATTCAACAATTGATAGGATTGATAGTATTTATGGTATTTATATTATATTAAAATAAAAATGTTGGCACCAAAACGAGCTTATTATTAAGAACTATCCAACAATCTATGGAGATCAATATTAAAGTTTGCCTTTGCCCCAATCCATTTTTTCATTTTAATAGCACAGGATTTTTTCGACGTGATAACGTCTTATAAATTGATGAACACCTGTATAGCCTGCATGAAAAAGTGCCACGTTCCGTTTGAGCCTGTGAGTGCAAGCCAGAACGCAATACAAGTGATAAAGAGGCGATTGTTGAATCCTAGACGTCCTAGACAACGTGTTTTGTGTTTTTTCTACAATTTACTTAATAAGATTGATTGATTTCCTTCATAATTTTCAGTCTTATTTCATTTTGAAATAATTGTTAGCTTTCAATTAACTCCTTCTTTGTATTATACCAAATAATGATAATTCAGTGATAATAATTAAATTCATTTCATAAAAGTATGTAATTTTTCATTATTGTTTCTTTATAACGTTATCACGTAAAACTATCGTCCGTAAACCAACTTTACAGACAACCAATTTTTTTCCATAATTTTAGAACTGCAGTTTATCGTAACAACAATCTGAAAGAAAGCGATTTAAGAAAATTTCACGCTTCAAAAAAAAAGTTGGAAGATATCAAAAATTATTAATTAGTGTTATATTTGAAATCATTGATCGGGTTGATCTAAGGAACTTTGTTCTAAAATCTAAACCTGCTAAAATAAATCTAAATATCTGTTTTGTAGAGCATGAAAAGTTCTTTAAATCCTTTCTTTCAGATTGTTGTTACACGATGAACTGTTCCAAAGGTATAAACGTTATTAATTATTAAAAATAAAAAACCTGTTTTCTTGTGTTATTTAAATGGCAAATGGACCCAGATCCTGATGGCCAATCAAGGGAAAAGAAAAAAAAAAAATGGCAAATGAAAAAATGGATTGAGGCAACCCTTAGTATTTACATAATTGATATTAAAGGTGCAATTTCTTGTATCGTCTGATTTCCAGCGATTTGGTCACGTGGTACGATTTCGACCAATGATCTGCCAGGATTTTTAAATTGAAACTGCTGCCCTAGGGCCGCTAGCCCTAGCGTCAAATCGTTGAAGCTTGAAATGCTCAAATGGCAGCCATCTTTTTACCAATTTCAAAATCCTGGCAGCACATTAGCCGAAAACGTACCATGTGGCCGAAACCGCTGGGAATCGAGCGATGGATGGGATTGCACCCTAAGAGCTCTTAATATTGGTTAATTTTTGTTTTAATATATTATGCTATCAATTTTTGGACATCTTGAGAAAGAAACAATTTTTTTAAACTCCCTTATACCTATGTATGCCAATTTATTACAAATTTGCTAATATTGTAGAAGTATATAAATTACATAAGCTCATGTTCTTAAAGTGGCTAACATTTTAATGTGTAGAAGTATTATTGATATTGTGTATTAAAATTAAAACAGCAAAATAATGTTTAAGATAAAATATATTTAAATATTATTTTAAAAATAAACCATTGAATAAAATAAAAGAAATCGTTAACAAAAATAATAGTTATTTCGCACGTAATAATAATTTATTTTATTTTTATTGGATTTTATTGCATTTTGGTAATATAATTAGAGTAAAGTAACATATAATATTTGTTGCTAAATAAACAATTATTGCAGAGGTTTATCTTGACATGAATAGTGCACGATATCTCCATTGGGAAAACGTACAAATGCACTAGAAATAAAAAAATAAAAAATTAAAACATTTTTTATATAATACAGTCAAACTTTTTTTTGTGCTATAGATAGGAACCGCAAAAAATAAAACGTACAATAAAAAAATACCCGGAATTTTCGGAATTAGTATTTAATTAATAGAAACTAGTGCATAATTTTGTACAATTTATTTTAAAAAAAATTTATGTGGTGAAGAACAACCGCATAAAAAGTTGCACGAAAAAATACCGAGAAAAAGCTTTCAAACAAAATAATTGAATTACACACGAAAACATTTCAGAAAAATTTAATTTTTAATTTTACACATGGATAGTGCGTCAAACGAAAACTATTAAATGTACAGTCTGAAGACTGTTCAAAATAAATTAAAAGAGCGTACATTGATATATGAACACTTTAAAACGATGATATAAATAAATTTGTTCCAAATGATAAGAAACCCGTACATGGTATAGTACGAGTCATGCGCAATATAAAGTTATGATAACTTTTTTATAATTCCCACATGCCTTTAACTGTACAATGTATGTTTTTATTTTCATCTGAACCAAGCCTAATGTCAACACCGTTGAATTCATATACCATATCAAAAATCGAACAAATATCGCATTAAAAGGATCGCACAAAAACAAGTTTTGACTATACTAACTATCGAAGTTATATTATCATTACCTTTGATTTCCAAAACGTTTCTTACACACAGGACAAATGTTAAGTTCAGTAAGAGAAATACTTTGACCTTCATATAACATTCTTAACTCTTGGGTTTGTAAATATTCTGCGTGCAAGACACCTTTTAAAACTTCAGTTTGACGACGTTCACTTAATTTAATACGTAATGAAGTCGCGAGAAAATGATGAAGTTTATTCAATGGCACAGAATCAGGAATTACTTCTAAGGCCTAAAAAAGAAAATAAATAATATTCAACCACAAGCTTGAATAAGTTAAAACATGAATATACCTTCACAGCTGGAATTTTAGATGCATGTTCTTTTAATAAATCCAATGCTTTTTCTAGTCCTAAATTCCTATTATCTGCTCCATTTTTATTGTAATCCTGAGAAAGTATCATTTTAATCAATGTTACATAAACATTGTTATCTTTATTTTTATCATTTTTGTTTTCAAAAGTTGAGACACAATAATCAATTCCTTTTTGTAAGTCACCCAAAATGTGAACATAGATTTTTAACACTTCCTCGTGATTTCCAAGTTTTTCTAGGATCACGGCACGTTCTTCATACAATGCTGAAATGAAATAATTAGTTAATTTCAAGTATTGTTTTATGGTGAAATAAATAATACAGTCAGCAGGGAATTGTTGAAGCACAGTTTCTGGTGTGAATGAAGATGAAGATTTGAGGAAGGAGTACAATTTCTGTTTATAGTTTAATCCTGCTTGTTTATCAGTCGGAGAATTGGATTCGAGTAGTTGTTGAGCTTTTTCTCGATATTGATGAACCAAGCCATTATGGAATAGTGTGTTCGTATCTTTCCAATCGTAAACAACATGTTCCTGTTTTACGTTTAAAAATTATTTTTTATCGTATATTTTTTGAAATCTCTTAAACTTTAACTACATTGGATGCGAATTCGAATGCATTAAGTAGAAGTATACAAATGCATTGAATTTAATAGAAGTGTTAAAAATGCTTTAAAAAATATTTTTACGAATTCTTATAAATTTTGACTGACTTGTATAACTTGTATTTGTATCAAAATCTGATTGTCGATTGAGTTAGACTGAATCACGAGTGACGGACAGCAATATAAAAATCACCCATTCCCGAGATACTTAAAACGTATAACTTAACCGACTTAGTAGTCCAATCTACTATTGGTAAGAATTATAATGTGATTTTTTTACAGAATCTAGATCTATACAGAAAGTTCAATAATTGTCGATAGCCTAGATCTCGACAGTATTTGGTGCAACTATTATTATTAAACCTAGTACTCACTGGTAGACATGTTGCGCGATTTGTCTAGAGATGGTCTAGTTGCAAAACATGTCTAACGTTGCATGCTGTCTCCTAAAATCTCCCATTCCGATTGGGAGACGTCAGACCTGCGATTTTTGGTCTCGCAACAGGCCCTAGACGAGGATCTATAGACATGTCTACGGAGACAACCTGAGTCGGGTCTCAGAGACCAAAATCGCGCAACATGTCTACTAGTGAGTACTAGGCTTTAGCAGATGGCAAAATAAATTTTGCCAAAAGTCTCATTAAAGTGGAATAATTTTTCTGCTACAATACAGAAATGAATCGAAGTACATTACTACTACAACTAAAAAAATATAAAATAGAGTGCCAAAATTGTCGATCAAAAATCAAGAGTGAAAATTTTGCATATGTCTACATTCTGTACTAATAACATAGTACTAATATTCTGCTTGTTTGAACACACGTAACAATAAGACAAGGAAAAATGAAATTGTTGGAATTAAGTTCCTTTATTGGACTTCGAGTAAAATGGTGGTGACTATTGCGTAACAAAAAACCGACCAGGTAATCTACCCCTTCCCTTTCTATTTCTATCTCCTTATGCTCATTGCTTCCTTACAGTGACTGGTGAAATAAAGTGTACCGAGTGCGAGAAGCAAAATAGAAAGAGAAAAGAAATAACGGGGGTTCCCCGACCGCACTAGTTTTTTAAAATATTTCAAGTTTTTAAACTTTCATTTATTAATTTTCCACTTTCATTCACCAAAAGTCATCCTCAAAGTTGGTGTTTGCATTTTTTCAATAGACGTCTATAATTGCTCCAACAAACTCTACTAATGTACTGAATTTCAAAAATAATGTATAGAGTATATTCGGAGAAAATGGCCCGTAACCGACGGATATAACCAGCTAGACACGCTAGTGATCTGATAAGAATTTGGTATATCGTTTTTCACAAAATTGTCAAGAAAAACGAAACAAAAGAAAAACTCGATTCTTTCAATCAATGAAAAATCAAAAGAAAATTAAAGCAATGTACGTACAACATGCTTCAGACGGTTATTTTCGATCGAAATAAAACCGTACTTTGAACGATACAAGATATACGTAATGCAAAAAAAATTTATATTGCGCATAACTTATATCTTAATTAATATGTTATGATTTTATTTCTTTCAGGAACAAACCTAAGTCAATTTTGTAAGAATTCGTATCCAATGCAACAATATATAACCATAGTGTTATCTTTTACCAAGTAAGGAATGACTAGATCTTTGAAATTTCTTAACAAATAATCGAGAACTTTTGGACGTGGTAGTTGTTTTACTTCCGGTAAATCTTCAGTAAATATAATCAATCCTTCAGGTGATGATTCCAACACCCAACCAGCAAACTCAAATATTGTATTTATATATTCTTTTCCTAAAAATTTGTATAAGTTTAATATATAATTAGCACTTAATTACTAAAAAAAAATACCAAGATGTTGTAAATAAAGAATTGTTTCTTTATATATTCGTGGATTTTCTTCCCCTTCACTAGCTAACTTTTGTAACAACTCCAAAGCTTTTTTGTGCTGATTTTTCGTTTGGTATAAAATAATCAATTCACTATATTTTTGGTATTTCTTCAAAATTTTTTCACTTTCACCAAAATGGCAATGGTTTAGTCGTATAACAGGTGCTACAAGTGCATCATTGGTCTGAAAATAATAAACATAAATAAATTTACGAATTAAAAGAAAATCAATACAGCATAGCAACAAAGTTTTTGTTTGATCAATAAATAGTTTATTTTCAAGAACTGGTTTCGCGACGTGTCTCCCCTTTAATCAATTTAATTAACGAGATAAAAACCTAAATAAAAAGTGAAAAATGGCCAGTGGCACATTAGCTCGAACTACACCCGAAAAACAACAAACATTTTGGGAAAAGGAGCTTTCACGCTATCCAAAAATGACCAAGGAATATCTACTGAAACACTGTCGAGAAAATAAATTATACACCACCCCATATCTAAACGATGTGTTATATTTGCATTATAAAGGTTTTAGTGAAATTGAAAATTTAGATGAATATACAGGACTTAAATGTCTATGGCTTGAAAACAATGGTCTTCTAAAAATCAGTGGCCTGAACAAGCAGGAAAAGTTACGGTCCTTATTTTTACATAATAATTTAATCAGAAAAATTGAAAACTTAGACAGTTGCCCAATTTTGGATACAATCAACTTATCGTACAATCAACTTACAAAAATTGAGAATTTATCTTCCTTAACGAAGCTTAATACATTGAATCTGGCTCATAATTACATCGAAGATTTGGAAAATGTTGAACATTTACGATTAATGCCCAATTTGGGAGTTTTAGATTTATCATACAATCGAATTCACGATCCGGTTCTTGTGCATGTTTTAGCCGAAATGCGTGAATTGCGAGTACTATGTTTAATGGGAAATCCGGTTATAAGGAATATTCCTGCTTATCGAAAAACGATCACTTTAACATGTAAGCAGTTAACGTATCTGGATGATCGCCCTATTTTCCCACGGGATCGAGCTTGTGCCGAGGCTTGGCAACGAGGTGGAGTCCAAGCGGAATCTGCCGAAAGACAAATGTGGATTGAACGGGAACGACGAAAAATTGAAGACAGCGTCAATGCCCTGATTCAACTACGAAATCGGCATCGAGGAGACCCACAACAAAATGATAACTCTCGTCAGGATAGTGGAGTTGGGGTATCCATTGGTATTAGTGATCAAGATACAGAATATGATATTACTATGAGTAATATGTCTTCGGGGGAAGAAAATAGCGATACTGAAGACAACGATCAACATTTAACAACTGATAGTGAAACGGAAGATGCGAATGATTTTATTTTACGAGAACATCAAAATCAAGAGGAGGATAGTAATCAAAATAAGGAAGAAATCGTTGAGTCGAAAGTTAGTTTACGCATGCCGTGGCATTCACTTGATAATATTTCGGAAAGTACCGAAGAAGAAAAACCGGTCAAACCTTTAATAGAAGAAATAGAACCAACTAAAGTTGTTCAAGAAATCGAAGCTTCGATCGAAGAATCGAAGATTGAAAACCAAGAATTACAAATGAAAAGAGAAAACAAAACATTGAATGTTGTCAATGAAGACAAGGAGATAAAACATAAAATTTTAATAGAAGAAAATATAACGAAAACAGACCAAGATTTGGGTGTAAATGAAAAAAATTCTTTCGATCAAATGGAAAGTTTTAAAATAACATCGTCAGAGAGTGGAAATATTAATGAAACTCATTCTAATGATATAAATGAGGATATAGAAAGTAAAAATAAAGAATGTACCGATGATAGTTTTGAAAAAGAGATTCAATGTGAAACAGTTTTAGAAAATTTGAAACAGAATGAAATTAATAATAGTATAAATTTTCCTAGTAAAAATGCTGGAGAAGAAAAAGAGTATAAGCAGCCTTTAATAGAACTAATAGAAGCACCTAAAGCCATTCAAGAAATAGGAACTTACGAGGAATCAAAGTCAGTAACGAACCAAGAATTACAAAAGGAAAAAGAAAATAACATATCAAACGTTATCAATGAAGACAAAGAAATAAAACATAAAATTTTAATAGTCGATTTGAAAAATGAAAAAGACCAAGATTTTAAGGAAAATGAAAATATTTCTCTTGATGAAATGAAAAATATTAAAGATGCATTATCAAAGAGTGAAAACCTTAATGAAACTCTCAGTCTTTTAAATAAAAATTTTTCAAATGAACAAGCTTTAGAAGAAAATAAAAAGATTTCTTTTGATCAAATGGAGAGTGTTAAATTTATATCTTTAGAGAGTGAAAATATTAATGAAATTCAGTCAAATAATTTAAATGAAGATATAGAAACGAAAAAAGATTGTACTGATGATATTTTTGAAGAAATGCAAGAAATTCAAAATGAAAATAATTTAGAAAATGAGAACCATGGCAAAATTAATAATGATATAAATGAAATAACTGAAAAAGATACAATTGAATCAGTTTCTGAATTTGGTCTTTTAGTCACAAATGAAAGAATTCACTCGATTGAATATAAAAATGAAGAATCGGAAATCAAAAATGTGATTATTGCACCAATTTTACAAGTCAATGATATCTTATTTAAGGAAAACGCAAATCTGTCACAAGAAATCGGTGACATGGAAACCATTAAAATTCAAACCAGTCCGGAAAATATTGAAGAAAATGACACAGTTGCAAAATTCAAAGATTTCGGAAAAGTAACATTTTATTCCGATATCATAAATAGTTGTACCAATGTCAGTATGGATTCATTAAAAAACTCAACTGAAGAATCGTACGTTACAGTAAACGATTCTTCAAATGATACATTCAATTTTGAGGATGCTCCGGAACAGATTGAAGATCAAACGACTTTAACTGATTTAATTTTTGAAAATGACCAGGAAGACATCGAAGAATATATGCCAGAAACATCATTGGCATCTGAAATTCTTCTCTCGATGAAGAATAAATCACCCACATTTCAATCGACAATGTTTGAAGAAGTAAAACATGTAGTCAATGAAAAAGGTGATATGATCAATGAACCCACAGAATTAACAAGTCAAATTATGGTCAATAGCATTGGTAAACTACGAAGTGATATGAACGAGTTTCGTGAAAGTTTAGATGCATTTTTTGTACGAAACGTATCAAAAACAGAAATTACAAGAAACTATCTTAATCCTTGTATGTTCATGTCTGATGATGAAGATGAATACACGGCGATAAATCCAGCCATTCACTTAGTTTACGACGAGGAATCAGGAAAATCAATAGAAGTCAAGAATGACCAAGAACCACCTTTACAAAAAGATAACAGTACAAGCGATTTCACAAAATCGACTACTAAAAATGAAATCGATAACAATGAAGAAAATAAAGACGATGACGACGTTCACAAAAAGTTGAAACGAATCCAAAAAAATATTTTACGACGTGAAAAGAAAAAACATGCCGTTGAAATTGATTTATATACAACAAATATTGGTGAAATATTAAGCGAAACTCAGCTTTTGGAAACAGTACAGCAAAGTTCTTTTGAAAAAGAACCATTGAAAACAATTGCTGAGGAACATAATGATATCACTGAAAACAGCAAAACTGTTACTCCAATGACAATTCGACGACCTAATACTAAAAGCCTCGAATTACAACTAGTAATAGATGAAAATAAATAATTCACCTAATTTAATTCGTTTCGAAGTTCACAAAGTAGAAAATAATTGGTAATAGATTTGTTCTAAATAGAAATAAACCGGTACACTGTACGGAACAGGTCATGCGCAGTAAAAGTGATAAATTTTATGTTTCGCATGACTACAAAATACAGTTTTATTTTTATCAAAAACAAATCTAACATTTTGCTTGAGGGTGTTATAAAATTAAAAATCTAAATTCAATTATAAATATTAAAAAAAAAAAACAATCTAATTAGACGTTAAACTATGCTATTTAAAATGTTTGATTTTCTTTTATTTACCTGTAAATAGCATTTTAATAAAGTTGTATCAATTATTTGCAGCAATTCATTCGTTGATTTATTTGTGTTTGATTCTCCTTTTTGTTTCTTAAACCGTACTTCAGTCAAATAGTCAATCAATGCTAACAAACCATTTTCTAATTCCTTGTCCTGTAATTTAAGTAATGTAGAAACGTTTCCACTTCCACTTCCTTCCCCTGATTGTTGTGGTAGTAAATCAGGGAACAGCCGGATCACATCATATGGATTTGTATCTAACTCTAAAAATTCTTTCATTGCCTCTCCAAATTTTTGATTGCTCAGCAAATCGTTGGCAAACAACGTTCGAATTTGTTGAATTTTTTGTTTTTTGTCTTCTTGTGATTCATTCGACACATTCTAGAAACATTATACGTCCTTTTTTTAAACATAATTTATGTATAATACAATGGAAAACGATTTTAACGAAACTAAAGAGAGCGCGAAATCTTTTTTCCTATTACATGAATTTCTCTTTCTTCTTCAAAAAGCTCTCCGGGGTGCTCTCTTTAGCATTCCACTAGTTTGTTATAATACTAACCCTATAATACGGAAGACAGCAAGAATATATCTACACGTACTCTACAACTACTAACTAAATAATAATAATAATAAAAAACAACCAGAAAAATAGATATAAACATTTACTCTATATCTATATGTATATAATAAAACTGTAGAAGATTTTTGTCTTTTTGTTTGTTGTCCCTCTTTCACGCAAAAACTACTGAACAGATTTTGATGAAACTTTTTTTGTAATATAGCTGTTAGTCCTCGGTAACATAATAGCTATAATTTATACAAAATTTAGTAGAGAAAAGTCGAAAAACTCAAAGATTTGTAATGTGATGTCATAACAACTATATTTTTGTGCACTTACATTGCAGACGCTGGCTAAACCTTACGAGATAGATCAAACTTATATGCGGCGAAATTGTGTATCTTAAAATGGTTGATAAAAAAGTCCGCGACGGTATATGTCTATCTCCTAAGAATGACCCACAGGAACCATTTTTATCTTTTACAAATGACAAAAAAATTATGTTGGCATAGCGGCTGGCTATTGTACGACGTACGTATTGCCTGCTTTATTGGTATCTTCTTCTATATTATAAAAAATGTTATGTTGCTCCTTATACTGTACTAATTGAGCTCACATTTTGATACAATATACAATCGGGCTTCAGAATGGTTTTTATCTATATTTCGCGTTAGTAATATATGGTGAAAAACACGTGAATCCCATAGGATAGCATAACAAGTGTATCTTACAGGAACCGATTATTTAAAAAAAAGTTTCGTTAAAGTTTGCGATATAGCATTTTAACGCATTTTTCTCAAGAAGGCCTGACCAATTTTACACAGTAGCGAAATAAATTTACAAAATTTTACTGAAAAATAAATAAGAATTTCAATTTAACACCCAATAAAATTAATAATTAAATTTTTTTATATATTTGAATTTCTGTATTGTTCATTGTAGAAGAAATTAATTAGAAACAGGTAAACGTATTAAAATAATATACTAAATTTGTAAATAATTAACAATTACTGAACGGAACGAATTTTAATGAAGTTTTGCTAAAGATACCTTAGAACTTAACATATTATTGAATATCATTTATTAAAAAAAAGACGGTTCCTGTAGGATAGCTCCTAATCTTTTCTACTAAAATAGCTGAACTGTTTTAAATGACATTTAACAAAATCGTATAGATCCTGTAAGATAGCAAATATCTCTTCCTAGAAAAGAAGTTTTAAAGATTTTGATGAACTTACTTAGGATTTAAAGTCTGGAAGTATCTATCATCTTTTTCTGTCAAAATATTATAGATTAGTTTTTATATATCGCTATGAAGGTAGGGAATCAATTAATCAATCAATTAAATTTAGATACTCTCAGCAAAGTGAGCGGGTATCAATTTGGCGGTATCTTCAATAAAAAAGGACTACATTTTGCATACTTTCACCACGCCACTAAGTAGCCTTTCGTTTTAACCGAATTTTGTCTTATGCGTTTTCGTTATAATCGTTTTCAACTATAAATAGTTTACCGTCAAATTAATAGCAAGTTGAAACTGCTTGTTTTGTAAAAGTTTTACTCGTTGTTTTGCTATGTCAACCGCTCGAATACACCAAACTTGACTAACACTGGCTACATACAACAGTCCTTGTTTACAGCGAACAATTAGCCGAGCTTTGACTAAATCTGATAACGTTTGTATCGACATACAAGGTTCGATCGTATAAACTTCAACAACGTTAGTCAGCAACCCCAAAGCGTACGGTTCATCCCAAGCAACAGCTATTGGGGCTTCAGACCAACGCAATGCTTTCGTCCTTTCAGCATCGCCTTTTGTATTAACTAAAACTGTTTGATTTTCTCGACCCAACGCAAAGGTGTTATTAAACAATTTAGTAATACAAGGCTCAGTCGACCGAGTGTACGAACTAATAGTACTACTTATAGGAAACAAATCTGTAACTGTTCCATTTAACTAAAACCAATAAAATTTTATCGTCGTCAAATTGAAACGTGTTATATTAAATACCTTACCTCATACAAGGCATATTCTCCTCGAAACGCAATGCAAATGGTTCGATCTATCCAACATAAAGCCTTAGGAATATCATTAAGACTAATGTCGTTAGTTAGTTTCTTCAATTCGTTACAATCCCAATAATAAAATTGTAATTTTCTTTTAACCGAAACGCATAAAGTGACGTATTTTTTGTCGGGTGTATCTGACTCATTATCTGCGTCTAAATCATTAATTTTATCAATCGTATATGTAAAAATTGTGGCTCCTTTTGTTTGTTGAGCTTGGTATAAAATTGGAAAATTTATAGAACTCAAATCGTGCACAGTAATTATATTATCTGAAATTAAAATGAGAATGATTGAATTTTGAGATTTTATTATTTTCCTCGCTCATTTACCAGTAAGACATATAAGTAGTTGATGGTCTGGTATCACTTCTAACTGTTGAATCGGTTTTTTACTAAATGTTTTGTTATATTTTAATAATTGTACATCATAATGTTGATCGAGTGACCGCTGAACAATACTGTACATTAATAAGTGTCCCTGTCGGGTACCGACCAATAAATTATCATCTAAAATTGAAAAATAATTTTAATATTTTCATATTTTTTGATTACAAAACTTCCAACCATAAGCTGCTATCGATTCGATTTGTGTATTAAGTTTTAATAAACGAGACACCTCATATGCTTCATGCATCGTGATTTGGCTGATTTGCGTAACTTATTTATTGGATAATTTTTATTAATTAAATATAAAATCTAACTTAATATAAACTGTTCCACCCTATATTAATGCTACTAATGTCTGTATTTGGTAGCTGTCAAACCATTTAGTGTCAAGTCCGTCAAGTCAAACTAATCAACAAATTAAAGTTTAACGTAACGCAAGCGCAAACGGCGCAAACAGCCTAAATGTCGGTAAGAAAGGAAATCGAAAAAATTAAAATGAAAAAAGGGAAAAAGTTTAAAATGCAAATTCTTAAAATATAATTCAATTAATACAATATGTACTCTCAAATAAATACTAGTGAGATTCAATTTTTTTTTATTTTAAGGCGAAACAAAAATCGCTCTGGGATGAGCAAAATGTCTTTTTAAAAAACTGAAACCATGATCGAATTACCATCGTTACTTATTACAGCTCCTACAGCTCTCTCTGTTACAGCTTAGGCAACCTAGATTACCGCCCACCCTTGATCCCTTAACTACAGTCTCGAGCCATTGAATTAGGACCACTTACATAATTTTGAAAATTTGTTACAATGTGATTAAAAATTAGTTATAAAATGGAAACCTACCTGTAATAAGAAAGGACAGGGTAATTTAAACTGTTTCAATGTTACTCAATTCTTATATTTATTTAAAAAAAATTGAAATTATGTAATAATCTCATATTTTGATTGATGCGGGCTACAAATTCGAAGAATTAAGAAAAATAATTACCTAATTCAATGTTTCAAGAATTATTATAGGTAATAATAAATGAAGACATAATATATTAATACATATAATGATGCTTTTCATAATATATGGCTTTTTTATATACCAATATGTTCCTCAACGCGTTTACAATGATTATGTACGTTTATTGTCATTGCTTTGTTGGCCATTCCTCCAATTTGGAAGCGTTTGAGCGAAGTTCATCGCTTTGACCCAATCTTAAAAAGGGTTTACGTGAACGCGATGGCAAGCAATGACGTCATTGATAACGTTTTCGGTAAACTCTACGGCCGTGCGGTTTCGGTTAAAAAACGATAGTCTAAAACTGGTTTCTTAACGCTGTTACCACTTACCGAAACGTAGCCTACGTACGGTAGGCTACCGTACTAGTTTTTTTTTCGTTTCATACGAAAAATATCTGCTTCGACGCGTCACAGAACTTTCTTTTACACGAAACCCGCTGTTGGTTAAAAAAGCATAAACTAAACCCACAATCCCATAATTTTCACAAACAAACTTCCACCTAGTAAGCATAAATGGAGTTATGATTTTATGTAATGCTAACTCTCAGCCGCTTCGGGCCAGAACCCCCTTTATTTGAATTATCCCAGAAAAAAGTTTGGATTAAAAGTTGCAGGCCTTGATGAGTTTCATAACCGTAGCAAGTTTAAAGAAAATCGTTACGGCCTTTTGCTAGAAAAACCCAAGGAATAAAGTAAGGCCTGCTAGTCGATATCAACGAAAAGCTTTGCTGTACAACTATATGAAATAAAGGAGCAATATTCCATGTTTTGCGAATTCCAAATAATATGGTATTTCCGGTGAAAACTCGACCAGATTACGATACTTCCTTCACTAAGTAGTAATAAAAAAATATTAAAATTGGTCCAATCGTTTGGGAGCTACGATGTCAGACAGACAAGCAATTTTAACTTATAACACCCATCTTTTAACGTCGTCAATTAATAACTGTATTTCGGGGGTAACTTATAATCGGATTTACCACAAGGCAAAGTAAAACTATTTAAAGACGGAAAATTATGGTTGAAATAATTATTATCGACATCCAAAAAATATTTCCATTTTCTTCTACCAAAAGTAATTTTTTAAGTTAGGTTTAATTTCTGTATTAAAATACGTTAACATATCAATATTAATGTTTAACGCAATTTACATACTTGAGCCGCTCAGTGCACACATCGATTAACTCCGTAATGCAAAAAGTTGAGTAAATTGATAAAATAGACTTCTGAAATACATTGTCTCTTATGGAAAAGCTAAAAAGCAAATTGTCATTTAGAGCTGTTATTACTTATTATTAGGAAAAATCTTATTGGATATATAAAGTTAGGAGCCAACCAAGTGTTTTAACATAAAAATTTGTAAAAGCTGAAAAAGTGGAGTTAATCGATGTGTGCACTGACTGGCTCACTTGTCAAGTCCAAGTGAAGCAAGGGGGCATCTAGTAAATGATAAAAATAAAAATATGTATTCACAGTATTTGTGTAAATTATTTAATTGTTAAAAACAAAACCAAAATATTGTTATTTATTACAAAAATTTTGATTTTCCTGCAGAAAACCGATCATCTAAAAGCATTGCTTTTCGAATCATTGCATCTTTTTGAGCCGCATCAATCCGAGTTAACTGTAAATCAGTGTCTCTGTTAAAAGGTCGTCTTTCTGTACTCTTCACCTCTTTATTCTGTAAATACAAGCAAAAAAAAATTAAAAATATATATTTTACTAATTGAGAATACAACCTTTTTAGATTGTTCTTTGCGATGAATTTCTAAAAGTGTTTCATCCCTTTTATGTTTCTTCTTATGGTCTTTTATAATGCGTTCTTGTTCTTTATCTCGCTTTTCACTTTCTTGTAATTCGGCGATGACTTTAGGATCGATTTTTTGATCTTTTGTCTGTTTTTGTTTTTTTATTTTATCCTCTGGTGTATCTGTCCATGATGTACGGTCAGAAAAATCTGGACCAGCGTTGGGTCTAAATGTTCGAGGTCCACTAAGGTCAGGAATTAGTTTAACATCAGGTAACTGAAGCATCCATTCTTCACGATTTTTTAAGTCGCTTGATTCGGCTTGATTTTTTTTTAATTTAAGTTCAAGAGCTCTGATTTCGAGCTGAGTATTTATCTTGTGATTTGGTTCAGCTCCTGGAGGCAATGGGCCGATCATATCATCATCTTGATCGTCTGAAAAATGTTCTTCCTTAGCAGTTATAGATTTTCGTGTTGTTGTGTTTTGTGAAGGTATTTGAGGACCGTAAATTTGTTCTTCTTCCTTGTTATCAGTTTTTTTGTCAGCTTCTTTAGATGGTAACTGAGGTCCGTATGTGGTTGGATTTTTTACTGACCGAGGCGGTAAGACAGGGCCGTATGTTTCTTGACAATCATTTTCATCATCTACTTCGACACTGTGCACTTTTAAATTATCTGAATCTGGACTTGATATTGAATTTCGTGGATTTTTATCTTCTTCATCTTGACGCTTTTTTATTCTATTTCCTTCGGAGTAAGAAGATTTAGGTGATCTCTTTGGAGATCTTGGTGATCGTGACCTCTTATGTTTATGTCTTGTCGAGTGTTTCCGATCTTGATGATAAGATTTTTTCTTTCGATAGTGACGATCTCGATCATCCTCATTTCTGGATCGTCGATGTGATAATGATGAATGTGCTTCATTTTGATTGCGTGTATTAGCTGTTTTGAAACGAATACCGCAATCGGAGTCTGAGTTTTCTGAACCAGACATTTTAAAAAAGTTATCTTATTTTACTACGTTATGATATGTTATATTAAGTATAGTTCATATGAAGCTAAAATCTTATTCAGTTTTAATGGTTTTAATAGTATCAAAGATATTGTTTACAAGTAATCCGAAGAATGATTTTAACATATATAAAATTAGTACTTAAATTACAATTTAATATATTTTAGTTAAAATACTTAGTTATGAATTAAGGATAAAGCTATAATAACTTGATTTGAAGTCGATTTTTACAGATTTTTAAGCATTGTAGGATTGTTTTTTTTTTTGTATTAAATAGCTGACAAAGTATAATATAGAACAATGTGACATTTCATAAAAATTACTTTAACTGACCTCAAAATAATCAATCGTTAATGATCATTTATCTTTTAAAATTGTTTTACTAATGATATCTCAAAAGAATCATTTAGTGATTGGTATTTATTGCAGGTATAACAGGTAAGTATAACCTCATAATATATTCATTGATAATGAAAAACAACCGACGCATCCGACTTTTATCAAACTTTTCTTTTGAAGTTAAAAATAAATTTTCAATGAGTTTTAACAGGTAATTTTTTTTAAATGAATTACATACGTAAGTTGTGATAAATTGAGTAATTTAGTTTATATTTACATGCATCAATACACGAATGTCAGTAACGTAGTTAAGTATATAAGGTGGTATATAGCGTATATAAATGTATATAGCGTATATAGCTCTATTATGTATACAGGGTGAGGAGATATTGTTATTTCCCGGGCGCCAAAATTTGACAACAGATCTTTATAGATCTCACCAAAATAAAACGAAAATGAAGAGTACAATTTTCCAAGTTTTTGCTAAGTTTTCGAGAAAAATTGGATTTTAGTAGCACGACTGCAATGTTATTTTTTAAGGTAGTTAAATTTTGTGAATGCAGCTGTTTTTGGAACTACGAAGTTTTAACAGCTGCTCGCAACAATTGGAAGTAAAAGCAATGGGGGCGTAGCCCCCGGTAAGATTTTGAGGGCAGAACCCCCAAAATAAAAATAAAATCGTCCCAACTTATGTTTCAAGATAAATAAGCAAGTTAGGTGGGACCATCGCGTTGCTTTTTAATCAAATTTGACGTTATCGATACGACTTTTAAATTTCGATATATCAAAAACTAAGCAAAAAATCAAAAAATTGTATTCTTCATTTTAGATTTATTTTAGCGAGATCTATATAAATCCGTCGTCAAATCTTGGCGGCCGGGAAATAACAATCTTGCCCAGGGTGACCTGACACTTGAAAAATAGTGATTTCTATCATAAAGAATTGGGGGATATTGCAGTTCCCCGGGCGCCTAAAGGATCTAGCCCAATGCTTCCGTGTGCTGATTTCTCTTCGTGAAAAACTTATTGTCGCACAATTTTAATCCGCTACCCCCACTTGTATTGGAGTTACGGGGGAAACTAACCCAGACGTTAATTTTTTTTTTCTAGAAAACTATTGAAGATTTTTTCATGAAATTAAAACTGTAAGTAGATATTGATAAAACGCATAATATATATTTTTTTCAGAATTTTTGTAAACTTATAAATGATGAAAAATATTAATTTTATTTTTTGAGGGTGGTTTTTTACAGCAACCTTTAAAGTGACACCTTTTTTTAAAAATACGATTAGTGCATTTATTATCCATCTTTCATTTTAAAAAAGTCGCTTTAAGAAATTAGTTGTCGCTCACTATCAAAATGAGGTCATCCAGGGACAGGTTTGTAATAAACAGCCATGAGTCGATGCATTTCGTAAATGCATTTATTGCTTTATGGCTTGTGTATATATATATGCTATAATATGGTTTTCGGCAAGAAAAAAAGTTCTGAGAAAGAAATTAATTTTTGAAAATTTTTAATAGGCCTTTTAACAATTTAGTGCAGGGATCTTTTATCTATTCTTTATACTTATAATAAATTCGAAGAAAGTTTAATAAATAACACCTACTCGTAATTATTTTGTATCTTAGATTACCTACATACATACTCAAATATTGTTAGTATTACTATTTGAATCAAGTAATATTTTTGTTTGTTATAACTAAAAATAACTAGAATCATAATTTATTGGAAATAATAGTAATTTAGAATTTGAATATAACCTTTGCTTAGTTGCTATAGGATTCTTCTTCTATTGTCGCTATATTTTTTTGACTACCTATAGAAAATTAATTTTTCTGCTGGCTTACGTTTTTTACGTTTTGATTTATAAAGACCATGTAATAAATAGTATACCTATATAGCTGCTGCAAACGTAAGCCAGCAGAAAAATTAATTTTCTATAGGTAGTCGAATTCAAAAAATATAGCGACAATTAGGTATAGAAGAAGAATCCTATAGCAAACAAAAGACCCCCTCCTTTCCCTTTGGTGTTTACGTAATATTTGAATAACCCCATGTGTAAAAAACTTAAAATTACATTTTTGTGAACCATTTTTTTATCATTATTATCTTGAACAATTTTAAGATATGGTTCAATTCTAATCCTGATCCATAAAGATCATAAGGACCAAGTAAACTAACATTTCTTAAATAATATTTTTCAGTATGGAATTACAAATTATATCGAGTCTAGACACCGGTCACCCTGTATAGTGTATAACAGGTATACCAGTTGGACCAGTTGTAACGTATTATGTATTTGTCGTTATGTACAAGCGATACAAGTGTGGCATTTTACCCCACTTTACCAGGTTATATATTATGTACAAATTCATCAATACACAGAATACATTGGAATACATATATGGTATATATTACATTTGTTGAATATGTATAATATTTCCAATGAACTTTAGTCTGTCTGACTGCTCATAAGTATTCTGTATTATAGTTCAATGGAAAATCTGAAGTATTTATTCATATTTATCGTATTTATGAGGAAACGAAATAGAACTGAAGGGTATTAGAAAAGGTATTACCTATTGATTAATACCTATAATTACGATTTAGAAACGGTAAAAAATTTAATCAAATTTCTTTTGGATGCGTTTCTGTTCGTATAATCATATTAACCAATAAAGTCAGCCGTACCTCGATTACCTTTACACATATTTCAACATCAATTTGTGTATATTTATTTCGACTACATGTTGCACACCTAAAATGGATCAAACAGATCAAAACGATTTCCAAAGCATCATTAAAGATTGGGACGATTTAGCGATTGAATACAAACAGTTAGAGGTTAAATATAGTTATAAAAATTAACTTAAAAAAAAAGTTAAAGTCACGTGTTTTTTTCAGACGTTAAATAAGGAATATCAAGCAAAATTAGAAGAAGTTGGAGAGTTGCAAGAAAAATGTATAAAGGGTATAAACCACCAGAAATACCGTCTAGGTGTCATAAAGAAATCTTTACGAAGGTACATGAAACAAATCTCGGTTATATGCAATATTGTGCAATGAAGCTTGTTTTTCAGCTTAAAAACTGTGAATTCGGATAAAGAAAAATTACAACAAATCGATAAAGAAAAGCATAATCGAATGGCACAGTTGTACGACATGGAGCAAACGTTGCCAAAACAGAATGGAAGATATTTGAAAATAATTTTGGGAAATGTTAATGTTTCAATATTGAACAAAAATGATAAGTATGTCCTCAAAAGCTGATTTTATCTAGATATTAAACACCATTATATTGAAGGTTTAAATATAAAGATGAGTACGAGAAGTTTAAGCTGGTTTTGAGCGGAATCGGCTTTTTGATGTCTGTTATCAATTTGATCGTTAACTATCGGTAAGTCTAGTATACAATGAGATAACTATAGGGTGGCAGGGCTGGCAAAATGCCACGGGCCCCACGAGGGTTAGGGCCCCAGTCCGAGAGGCCGCTACTCCAAAAATAACCAAATATCTTTAAAAAATTTAGTAAAAATTAAAAATTTTATATCAGTACTTAAAATCAATTAAATTTCAACACAACTAATGACCACGTACAAATTCATATAAATTATTAACATTTAAAAGGGGGGGGGATACATATTATGACTAATTGCGGGGGAGGGGGTTATCCAATGAAATTGCCACGGGCCTCAGATGGTATAGTTACGCCACTGCTAGTATATTATGGTATACTCGGCGATTAGGGTTAGTTATTAATTATTATTTACTCACATTAAGGGTCCGTTCCACTAGGCGCTCATAATGCTCGAAATGTTTTTTCAGTAATGATAAAGGAACGGCTGAAAAACATTATGAGCACTGCGAGCATCTAGCGCAGCGGTCGGACAACTTTTTTTGCCATTTGCCCAAAATATTTTTGCCTAAGTTGATATTACCCCCTAATTTTGAAAAAGAGACAATCAATGTACATTTAAATTATAAATTATTTATTGAATTAATTGACCTAAAAAAAAAAAACTTGTATGAGAGTAGTAAGTATGTAATAGACAAACAAAATAAAATTCTCATATTAGAACAAACAAAAATTAATTGAAAACTTTTCCCCCTCAGAATTTGATAAATGATTTTGATTCATGTTTGATACAATAACTTCAAAATTGTGACTTTTTGATGTAAGAACAATTTGAATACAATCTTCGGCCATACTATCATGTTTATAATATAGTCATGGCAGAAATTTTTCTTATTATCCCCAAAAATTTAATTTTTACTTCATTTGGGGTAATTTACCCCAGTTCCCTGACCGCTGATCTAGCGGAAATGGTCTGAAATTGTTTATGGCTAATAGTTACCTCCATGTATTAAAAACATTTTTCATGTGGTTTTTCCATCTTTTCCGGAAGAAATCCCCGCGTAATTTTTCAAACATTTTTTAAAAGTATCTATAGATAGCCAAATTTTTATAATTACCAACGCTAAACACCGAGATTACCGTTTTAAGGATATTAGAGCCTAGATTATACTAACCAGTTTTTCTTTAATAGAGCCATGGAACTTGCATTTATTTTCTTGTTGGTCTGGTATTATTGTACCTTGACTATCCGAGAGAGTATATTAAAAGTGAATGGATCTAGAATTAAGGGATGGTGGCGTGTGCATCATTTTATCTCTACGGTGGCTGCTGGGATTCTTTTGATTTGGCCCGACACTTACGCTTGGCAGCAATTCCGGATACAGTTCATGTGGTTCAACACTTATATAAGTATGTTTATTTGTTTACTATTGATTGTAAAATGTTCAACTGATAGTTCATTGATCCAGAGAGATTGACCATATGAAAAATTTGATGTATATCGTTCATATCAATCAATATTGATTTAACTTAGCCAAACAAAAAATTGGAAGAAGACGTTTAAAGAGTGCACTGAAATATATACAATGAAATGATAGCTATAGTCTACTTAGTGACGTAGTGGTTTGATCTTTTAAACTTTCGCTCCATGCGTCACTGATGCTTGGTTTGATTCCCTTTGAACCCTAGACTAGTAAATTACGGAAATTTTTGATGTTATGTTGTGATATAAACGTATACATTAAAGCAACATAAAAGGAGTAGGGGCTTAAAATTTTCAAACAGAAAATAAACTTGTAGCAGTAGCTCCCAAGCTTTTACTATAACGGACCCTCAAAAACACCGAACTATTCATGAGCACCCCTACAATACTGGGTGAATTTTTTAACTTGAGGCAAGTTAATATCCAAAAACTAAGCGATTTAGGAAAAAATGTTTCAAATACAAATTGCTTGGTTTTAGGGAGTAAATGTAATATTTTAATTATCTGATCATTTTCAAGGTGATTTTAAGGTTAAATTGATTTTTCAAATAGAAACACAAAATTTTTCTTGGGCAATCGTATTGTATAGAGGAAAAAAACAATCACCTTTTCGTTTTTATTTTTTTTAAAGTGCACCTGTTTTGAGTTACAAGTCTTTCATTTTAATTTATTTTAAAATATTTCTTATGATATTTATATTTTATAACATTAGATATTTTAATAATTTTGTTTATAATCAAATTAAAAGCCCCAGAATAAAAATAATTAAAAAGATACGAACTTTAGATCTTCAAAAAATATTTAGTTAATATTTAGTTTATATCAAAAACATTGGAGATTTTTAAATTGCTGCTTTGAACTGGTTTTTTCAAGTGTCGTTTTTTACCAATCATATAAACTTAATTATAATTGTTTAAGAACTTAATCATTAAACTAACTCAATACTCTAAGAAATGCTTTTATATAACATAGAAATGAATGATTTGTAACGCATTTTTTCAAAAAAATGTAAGTAATAAAAGGTGATTAATAGGCGCTTATATCTACAGAACTATCAGAAAATTAAAGCATTATATTTTCCTCCTATAACTAAGTAATTTTTATTTGAAATATTTTTTTCTAAATATGGCATTTTAAAAAACATAAAGAAAGTTTTATTGAATATTTTAATTACCCTTAATATGAATGATATTACTCAATTAACGATAGATTTTAATCCACTTAGTGATGAAGTGGTAAAATTGCCGCTCTATATGTAAGGATTTTTATTTTAGGTTTTAGGATTTGACGTTCTTTAATGACCATAATAGTTAAAACGAATTTAGAAGAGATTTTATAAAACCTTTATCTTAAAGCTATTAAGTTAGCATTTTCAAAAGTACATTTTAATGAGATTTTTACTTTTTAAGATTTCGGATTTATTAAATCATCATAGGTTTGTTCCGGATGAAAATAAAACCGTACATTATACGTTACAAGTCATGCGCAATATAAAGTTATGACATTTTTTCTTATTGTTTTTGATTTTTTTTTGTATTGCGCATGATTGTAACGTGCAAGGTCTGTCCGAGATAAGGTTAAAACCAACTCTCTGTCGCCCCTGTCACTTAAATACGACAAAGACTAAAAAATGGATCGTTTATGTCGCGTATTTTAGTACCTTTGGGTGGCGCTGGTAGTTTAATTGCATGATAGCTGTTAACGATTTGTGTTGTCATTTATCAGTTCGTTATGCTATTATAATCGTTACTGCCACCAATGACAACTTCATAATTATTCTCATATAATAACAATGATAAAAATAATTTGGCTGACGTTTAAAAAAAATTATTTCTTACCTCCATAAAAGTCTTAGCGAAACTGTACTAGTAGCGCTATCTACAAGTAGTGACAACATAGAGTCGTTTTCTGTAACATGGAGTTAAGTTGGGGTTGGTTAAAACTATACTTTTCCGATACAATTAGTGCAATAAACAAAAGTTTTCAAGGTCACTTAGTGGTCCGTGGTGGACTAGATAGTTGTCTTATGCGCGAGTGGTTCTGGGTTCGAATCCCAATGAAAGTCTAAGATGTTTTTCTGGGTTTGCGGATTTGACGGTCGCTAATGACCATAGTAGTTGATGCGACCTTAAATAAACCAAAAAAAAAAAAAGTTGTCATAAATAAATATAGAGTGCACAGAACTTTAATCGTATTTATAAGATTTTACTTGCATCTCGAACAGACCTTTTATATACGTTTTTTTTACCCAGAACACATCTTATTGAATGCTTTAGTTGTCAAATCGATTAACTCCAAAAACAAAAATTGATTTAAAATAACTAAAAATTGCAATTTAAAAGAAATTTGATTTAAGTATATACAATTGAGAATCAATCAAGCGCTTTGACATTAAAATTGAATAAAATCAAAAAGTGGAGTTAATCAAATTGGCAAAAGAAACATTCGATTATTCGCCACCTGGTGAAATATTCTTTTATATATTAATTTATTTTTCCAGGCTTCGTGCAGTATTTACAGTTTATCTATCAACAAGGAGTTTTATATCGTCTTAAAGCCTTAGGCGAAAGACATAATATGGATATTACGATCGAAGGTTTTCATTCTTGGATGTGGAGAGGTTTAAGCTTTTTACTTCCCGTCTTATTCGTTGGTTACTTTTTCCAACTGTACAACGCCTACAGTTTGTACCAATTGAGTTTCCATCCCAATGCTACTTGGCATGTATGTATTTAAATCGAGTCTCATTGAATAATTTAGATCATTCGACGATTAACAATTATTTTTAGGTTCCTGTACTATCTGGTATTTTCCTAATCATATTCTTAGGAAATATAATCACCACATCAATGGTCATTCCACAAAAATTGCGAGAAGAACATAGCAAAATCGCCCAACGAATTTTAGGTTTGAAGCCGCCAAGGCCTAAAGAAAATTAAACACAGTGATTTATCGGGAGAAAAATATTTATAAACAACAATATTTAATACATATGTATATTATTATTAATACGATAAATGCAAGAATACGTCAAAATATTTTTTTTCAAAAATGTTATTAAGTTATCTATTAATTAAGTATGAAGTAAATTAATAACCATTATTAATTTTTTGTTTTATATAATCATATACAATTTTCTATTTATAAATGAGAGAATTTGGGTTTATACAAAAGATTAATATATTTTGTTTTATTTTAAAACAATCAGTTACATCAAAAAACGAATACAAAAGAATCTATTTTGTTCTAGAAACAGCTACTTGAAATTTATTTAATTTAATATTCGTATTATTTTTAATTAATATATATGTACTTAAATTTCGGGAAATGATAAGAATTTTAACAACATAATGAAATGGTGATAAAATATGTATGTAGAAATACAAATTTCAACTTACTATTTAAATTACCGCACATACAAAACGTTTAATTTTTTTATATACATATGTATATATATATATATAAAATAAATAATGTTATATTTAAAAAAATTACAATTGTCTATCCTATTTTATTAATTATTTAGTCAATATTTTATTCACTGTATCTTTATCTAACGTAAGATTGATTTTTTTTATAACAACACGTGGTTTATCGGGAACTTCTGAACATATCTTTTTAAAAGCCCCCTTTGAATCGACTAAAGCGTAAATACGTTTTGGGGCTGTGCTCTCCTCTTTACCACTTTCAGTTTTCATTTCTGTCTGGTCTTTTTCATTTGAATTTTTTGTAGTTTCGTCATTATCGCTTTCACTTGATGATGCCGACGATGAAGAGGATGATGGAAATGAATCGTCGTCAACAGCTGGTAATTTTTTACTTTTCACCGATTTCTAAAAAAAAAAGATTCAATTTGTTAAATTTAGACATCATTTAAAATATCCGGTTCAGGTACAAAATGTATCATTTTGGGTAATTTATTTTGTAAATACAATTTTTTGTAAAAATGTTATGAATCTTGCGGGTCACCTGCGGCCCGCGGGTTGGCCACCCCTGATCTAGAACATACCTTATATTACTATTTTTAAATAATGTTTACCACTTGGTACATGTCTTCGTAGATCTGTAATAAGATCTAATTTTCAATAGTTTTTATTAATAACATGCACTTATTTAATTTTCATCATTTCACTATTTAAAATCTTAACTAATACTTTAAATGCGAATGTAAGTTTGTATGTTACGCTTTCACGCCAGAACGACTAAACGGGTCTGGATGAAATTCCACACAGAAATAAATTATAGTTTGCACTAGCAGATAGGTTACTTTTTGTCCCAAAAAAATGTAGGGGTTCCGTGGAATAGGTTTGTTTTCACAGAGCAAAAGATGGTCATGGTTTTTGGCCTAGTGGTATTTTGGGGATCAGGCAATAACATTGGCTCCTATTTATCCTAAACAAATGCATGGTTCCTACGGGGTAGCATAATATATTATAACTGTGAAAGTGTGTAAAGATGTTTGTTAATCTTTCACACAAAACCTACTGCACGGATCTTGAGGAAACTTTACAGGCTATTTTATTATGGAGGATCGTAGCATCGTTTTATAAACAGACTATGTTTTATTGAGTTAATTTTTGATTTATTTTTGTGTCTTACGTATTTTAAATGTTAAATATTTGTAATAACATTTTCTGAAATTGTCCTGTAGTTTCCAGTAAGGTGATTTTTTAATCTATCTCTTCATAATCAGAAGCTTTTTTTCTTAGTCTTTTTTCTAGATTATGTATACTTATTTTGCTTAGTTTTACGTTAATAAAGTCACGGGTGCCCACTTTATTTTATAATTTTGAAATTTACCTAATAAAAAAAAGGACGGGGGTGTAGTGACTAGATATAAATTACGGTGTTACATAGTATGCAGATTAGGGTGTTTCATAAAAAAAAATTTTTCTTATTGCATTCAAAAATTGATAGCATACATTAAAACCAAAATTTTGGCACCAAAACGAGATCTTAAGCGTCAATTAAATTTTTCATTTTCCATTTAAGTAACAGGTTTATTTTAAATTTTCATAGCTTTAAAAAAGTTCATCGTAACAACAATCTTAAATAAAGGATTTAATTTTACGCTCTACAAAAAAGGTCTTATATTGTAGATAGATAAAATAACGTTACGTGGTTTATGGACAACCCCTTATGCATTATAAGTTATTATTATACTAAGCTAATAATTAGCATTTAATACCTTGAATTTTGATCTTCGATCGAATGATTTATTTATGTAGCTGGGAAGAAATTTATCGTTTAATTGAACTCGTCGAATATCAAAATCTTGATCCACATGTTTCACTGTTTCCAATCGTTGTTTTTCGTTTAAAACATATAAATCATCTGGTTTATGAAACTGTGCGTGTGTGTCGTAAGCTTTTTTCGTATAAAACAATGCTTCACATAACGTACATCTTATGAAATCACTAGGAATATTATTTATTTCTTCACTCGTATGAGAAGTTTCTAAATGTTTCTAAAATATAAAATCATTTTATTATATGATATAAAGCATTAGTTATATATTTTCTTTACTTGTAAATTATATTTTAAGATATATTCAGCTCCACATAAATAACAGTAGTATACTGATTGAGCAGCATTGGCGTTATTTATACGAATCTTTTTTGATGGCGGTGGCGTACTAACTGGTTCTAGAAAACTTTTCACTCGTTTATGAGTGGAATTTACATGATACGTTAATGCTTGAGGAGTCAAAAAGTTAACAGGACACTGCTTACAAGGATAATTTCCTCTAATCGTTTCTTTACCGATATGTGTTAGTTCATGTTTGTTATGAGTAAACTAGAAAATTAAATATCATCTTTAAATACTGAACTATTATAAATCTTACAAAATATAAAAACCTTAAGTGGAAATTGCATTCCACAATAGCCACAATAATGTTTTGAAATTGATGTGGGATGTTTACGGAATTTATGTTGAATTGCCTGTGTTACACTTTCAAATTCCATGGGACAAACATCACAAGGTATTTTTTCAATTTTACCATCTTTATCACGTACACAAGAAGGATTTCGTTTAACTTTTGGTGTGTTTTTATTTAATTTACTCGTGGTATTTGTGCCATGTTTACGAAAATGTACTTGTAAAAGTTCTTTAGATGACAACTTTTCATTACATAAAACGCAACTGAATGTTTCATCGGCCATTTCAATTGTTTTGATATCACTTAATTATTTGGAAAATCAGCAATACATTATTTTACAGATAATTTAACTTGAGTAAAATTTAGCCAGTCCCAGCCAGTCAGAGCTATCGTTAGCTTTATTTTAAGACAATTTGTATATTTTGTTGCACTATTTTTAGGTATCTTACAATTGTGATCTTTTATTGAAGTTATGATTATTTTTTAACCATTATTCATTGAAAATTTAATGAAAATGAAATATATTATGCATTGTTCAACATCAGTAAAGCTTGATTGATATATATTCACAAATTGTATTGAAAAAGTATTGTATTTCCGCGCCATCTAGGAAACTTACGTTATCACTGTTTTTCACTCTAAAAATGATTGGAAATTTAAAAATTAATTCCCTATAATCTTATAATAAAATTACTAAATATTTCAAATCTTATAAAGATTACTGGCCCAAAAAAAATTGTATTTCAATCATTTTGACTAAGTTTTGATTGGTTTTAGTCGATTTTACAAATTTTGATAATTTTTATCGTTAGTTAATGTTACTGATGCTAATTAATAGCAAAACTAGGGGAATTTAGTTTTGCTAAAAATAACTAAAATTAAAAGAAAAAAAAAGGAGAAAGTCACATTCAATTTGTGAGGGTTAAAAAAAGAAAGAAAACAATGATAATGCCGATAATTTTGAATACATTGAGTCTTGTTTTTACACGGTCTTTTTTTACACGATTTTGAAATAACACGGTCGTTCAGATTTGTATAGAGATTATTAAAGACTTCAAGAAAATGTAAATAAAACGAAAAAAAGTTTTAACAATTGTATGGTGATATATTATTATGAGATATATCGGTTCATAATTTCCTTCTTTGCTATATTTTCTTGAGAAATTGTTTGAGGATATTGTTTTTTTATTGAACCTGTACTTAAATTTGAACCTCCGATAAAATATATTATTTCAGAATTTAGCAGGTGGAAAAACCGCATAGTTCTAAAAATGGCCGTAATCATAAAATTTATTTCTTATAAGAAACAACATTGGAATCAAATTAAACAAGCTGCAACTAAAATCCTTTTTTTTTTTAAGTTAAAAAAATATATATTTTAAATTTTATTTATCGAGATTTTTTGGATACATGGCCCATGGGCTACATCGAATACATCGTCAAATCTTGAGACCAAAGAAACAGCAGACTGCTCAAAAATGTTTATTCTATCCTACTTTTTTTTAAATGTACAAAAAATATAATTTTAATTAAATTCAAGCCTCTCTCTCTTTTTCTTTATCTTTTTGTTGCCCCTCTCACACAGTAAGAGATAAATTTCATTAATTAAAACCAATCACTGTTGGTAAGCAGTAAGCATATGAGGAGATAGACAAAGAAAAAAAAATGAGAAATTAGTATTTAAAAGAAAGAGAAGGAAGATCGCCTGGCTACTACTTCGTTACGTTATTGTCCCCATGATTTTATTTAAGCCCAATAAACTTCGTTTCTAAAAAAATAAATAAATAAATAAAACGAAGTTAATCGGAAAATACAAGATTCGGTTTTTCAGCATTTTCGTTGTTGTTTATTCGATTTTTCAAAAACCTCTAACGCAAAACAAAATTGAGTAGGGATTCACCGTCTGGCTTAAGCTATTTGACTTGAATTTTAAGCTATTTGGCATAAATTTGGCCTAAAATTAAATCGAACTCAAATAAAATATTGATATTTAGATATTAAGTCAAGCATCAAATTTGCAAAATATTGTATTTCAAAGTTTAAATTTACAGCTCAATTAATTGCATAAGTTGTTTAAATACTTTGACTTCAATTGATGCGAATCTCTAATTTTGAGTCCAGAATCCTGACCACTAAACAAGGAAATAAAAATTATATTATTTAGCATTTTTTCTGTCTCTCTACGAGTATCTCTTTTCAAGTTTCAGAAAGTTTAGTTTAAAAAGTTTATTTAAAAAAAAAACTAATCGTTCAACTGTGATCCAAATGAACCATTTAAAAACAAGATAAGTGTATTTTTGTATTCTGTATTATTTCAAAAACGTATGAAAACAAGAACTGTGTATTTTGAATTAGAGTAACAGCTGGCAGAAACCATCACGTAACAAAAAAACGTTATATCCACTCCAGGTAATCTTTCCTCTCTTTCTCTCTAATTCTAAATTCTCTCTTTTTATATCCTTATGCCAACAGTGATTTGTGAATATGGCCTAGTGAGAGAGATAGAAGAAGAGAGGAATTTCGTTCCTGATGGGGGTCCCCGATCGTACTAGTTTTATTTCTATGATTACAACCAATTACAACTATAAAATACGTTAGTTTAAGAAACTTATAATGTATAAATTTTTTTTTACATTTCTTTTTTTATTGAATTTTGATCTTTTATTTCTGATGAACATTAATATGATAAAATAAAAGTAATATAGCAAACTGAAGAAAATTATTCACAATATTCGTATTTATTATATTGAATCATTGCATTTTAAAGATTTTTTGAGAAGCCAATCTAATATTTTTACTTAAGCTCTATTCCTTTTTACGCGCTTTTTTAACAGTGGATACAAATCCTACCAATTTACCGTGTAAAAATAGGACTTTCTAATTAATAAAATTCCATAAATTCTACTACTATTTTAGTAGTTTTAGTCTATTACCAATGGTAATATTACCATGTCACCAAATGAATTTTTAAGATTATTAGGTTGCCATCTTGACGTCATGTCAATGTATCTGATTGTAACCAATTGTACCTGTAAGACCTGTAAGATAGGTTTATGACCGGTTATGTTTTTAACATTTTAATTTTCAACATCTTGAAATATTTTTTTCGATTGCAATTGTAGTTACAACAGATGGTTAAATATTTTCAAACGATTGTAATTATTTAACACGTTTACGTTTTAATGTGGTTGAAATGTACGATCATGTTTAGAATGAAATGATGTCTTAGGTGCGGCCATGTTGATCTCAAAACGAAAACTTGATTAAATGTAAATGTATACTAGGTATACTGGTTAATAAGTATTAACCTTCACGGGGTGACAATATTTAATACGGCATTTTCGTTGTCATAATGCCCAAATGTGACGTCAAAACAAGATATATCCCTGCAACATTTGCTTGGACATTATTGCTAAGTTCAACTACATTATTTTTCTATTTTCCGTAAGTTCTTTTCATACGTTTTGCTATTCAAGTATTTATATTTTGCTATTCAACTTATTTTTATATGTTTAGATGTCAGTATTATATTTTTCGTCATCCATGGGTTCCTGCGTACCAAGGAGTTATCACATTTTTTGTATTAGCAAATTTTACGTTAGCGACTTTTATGGATCCAGGAGTTATCCCAAAAGGTAAATACACCATCAATGTTAAAATTAAATTATGAAACTATTTCCATTTCCAGCCCCACCTGATGAAGATCGTGAAGACGACTTTCGCGCTCCATTATACAAGCATGTGGAGATTAAAGGCATTAGCGTACGCATGAAATGGTGTGTAACTTGTAAATTTTATCGACCGCCTCGGTGTTCCCATTGTAGTGTTTGTAATCATTGTATTGAGGTAAGTTTTTCAATTTACTTAAAAAAAAAAACTGTATTTAAAACAAAAATCATCTTTTTTAGACTTTTGATCATCATTGTCCTTGGGTAAATAATTGTATTGGTAGACGTAATTATAGGTTCTTCTTTTTCTTTCTCATATCGTTGAGCATACATATGCTCAGTATATTTGGATTAAGTTTAGTATATGTTTTACATAATAAAGAAAAATTAACCGAAGTAGGACCAATTGTTTCGTATCCTTTTTTTAATGAATATCGAAGAAAATTAAAAATAACAAGTTTATCCTTAATTAATCATTTAGTATGGTCTTAATGGGTATTGTAACGTTATTATCAATACCAATACTTGGATTAACGGGATTTCATATGGTGTTAGTATCCCGAGGAAGAACGACGAACGAACAAGTCACTGGGAAATTTAAAGGAGGATTCAATCCCTTTTCTGTTAGTTGTTGGTACAATTGCTGCTACACACAATTCGGACCGCAATATCCTAGGTTAGTATACAGCGTGTTAACGTTAATTTAGGACACTCGATATCCATGTGCAGAGGCATGATATTCAAATTAGTTTTCTTTTTGTTAGTTTTTACTCCTTTAAGTTAATAACATACCTATTTATATACTTAAAATTTGGATTTGTTAATTAAACTTTTGCATAAGAAATTATACTATTTGATGTAAAACATCTATATTTGCGTCTAAACAAAAATAATACTATGAAAAACGCACTACGTTTTTTTTTTTGACAATTCGGCAGTATACGAAGCAATACGAGACTGAAACTTGACATGTTCAGATTTTATTATTTTATTGGCCCTTTTTCGGTGCCGTTCTAACTGAAGTAATATATCACGCGAGTGTGAACCTTTTTTATAGCTACTTTTCATATTTCAAGTATCTGTTTGTATAAAAAATTTTCTATACACATTTGTATAACAAAATGTGCCGTATTGTAAATTGCTGCTAAAAATATAATCCAATTACAAATATAAAATCACAAGTTTACGTGGAACAAAAACGAAACCGTACAAAAACAGCCATATAAAATCTGAAACGTTATTTTTACGGTGCGAATATCTTGTGCCGTATGTGTACAATTTTTTTTTTCATCTGGAATATAACTAAAAACCGTGCATTGTACAAATCATTCATACATGTCGTGCGTAATTCAAACAGTTTTTCATAATATTTTATTGCGCATGACTTGGACCGTACAGTGAACGATTTTATTTTCATCGCAAACAAATAGCTTCGTTCGTGGATCTCATTCTGAACCGATTACGAGTCAGTTTAAAACAGATTTAGGATTATCGCCAAGCTCATGCACGGTTATGGACCGATTCAGGATTTTTTTTTCCGCGAACGATTTTAGAATTATGATATTCTAGCTTAGAGGCCCGAATTTCGAACGTTTTTTTGGCAATTGATAAAAAGAAGCATTTGATATTTTTACTTTCCACATTTTTATCATTTGTTTATTTATATTCAGAGTTCACAAAATAAATGCCAAAAAAAAAGTTTTTTTTTTCATTGAGTTATGTGTCCTTGAAGTAGAGGAGGGAAAATAAAGGCCGTGTCCTCGTCGTCATGATTTCTACCCTTGTGGTCAACAGAAAAATAAAACAATGATGGATTCTTGATTAGTACGAATATCGCTATCTCATGAACCTGCAAAACTGAAAATAATTTTTTTTTCATAAAATGGCGGCTACTCAAAAATAAAGGTTGATTTTTTCACTAATTTTTTAACTTTGTCGAATTTTCTAAAAATATTACGCATTTCAAATTTTTATTTTTTGTTGATTCATGCAATAGAGAGATATTTAAAGAATATTCTTGCCAAATTTCAAGGAAATCGGCTGATTAGAACTTGAGATATTGTGGGCTACCGAAAAAAGTAGTTTCGAGAAAAACGCGTTTAAAGTTTCGGGTAAAGTTATACACAGTGGCCATACAATGGTAGTTAATACTTACAATTTCAATCAGCGATTCCTGGTTTAAAAATAATTACAATTTTGAAAAATCTTCTTAAAAGCATATTCTTAAAGGTTTAAACTTTGAGAATATGAAAGAAAATAAAAATCCATTTTTTAAAATTTCTTGACTAAAATACCCCCTTAACGAGAACCCCCAAAAATTGTTAATTGAATTGAACGTTGACAGCGAAACTGGACTTTAAACTAGACACGATTTATAAAACTGCACATGAGTAAGAGAATCGAATTTTTCGTCCTAACAAAAATCCGAGGATCGCTAAAATCAATTCTGAATCAATAACGAACACATTTCGTGTGCACCGCGAACATTGGACCGTTACTAAAAATTCAGAATTCACTGATCCGCGAACGCTCTTTTTAAGAATGCGTATGCAAATAGTCGCTGAACTGGTTCAGAATCAGACCCGCGAACGAAGCTAATATCTTGAGTGTTCTAAATTAGCATTAATTTACACATTTGTTTAAGTTTGATAAAATTTATTAAAATTTCAATGATGTGTTTTTAGTTTAATTAAAGCTGCTAGGGGGGCGAATAAAAAACGTGGCGGTTCCTCTGGAACTAGTGCAATCGCCACTATAACAAATGATAATCAAGTTAAAACTTACATGGATAACAGTAATGGTTTAAGAAATGCTAGTTCTAACGCTTACAATAAGGTAGGTTATACTTATACATTTTATAAGAAGTAGTTTTATAATGTTTATTATGGTTTTAGTTATCCCCGGGAAGAGATTGTCCGTCAGATTTAGATACAGATATGGAACCAGGAGCGTCTGTATCTGCTGATTGCGAACCCACACCTCCTCCATTACAAAGACATGGAAGTAAAAATAATTTTCTTATGACAAGTACTGGTTCGGCTCCAATAAGTAATAATATACAATCGGGATCGGGAATTGGTGGCACAACAGATTCACCTGCTCGGCATCCTTTAGCAGCACCTCGTGGACCTTATCGTCCATCTCCAACAATGCAACAACGAGTTAAAGCTTTAGGTGTAGCTACTCCTTTAGCAATGTCTAGTCCTGTTCGAAGGTAAACATTTCACTTAACACGTCGTCTAATATTCTATTCTAGAAACAATAAAAAATATTTTTTTTCATCGACATTCGGCTCTTCGTGCATTTTCCTTAGTTGGCAAACGCCTCACTATTAAACGAAGCTTATTTCATGTTCGAATAATTTTAAATATTGTGCGTAGACCATGTGCATGTTTTCGTTTTATTGTGTTTTTACTATCTCCCGATATTATGATTTTGATTATTTTGAAACCATTGAAAAATTTCTTTTCTTTTTTTGGAAATGTTCATTACAGTAATTGAGTGTATTATATAGGTGGAGGTAATACAGTTCTCCAACATGATCCCCAAAACCGGCAAACAAATCACTTGGTAAAAATTAATGTTTCTTTGTTTTGTAGAGCTGCTATTGCTTGTTTAGTAATAAATATAAACTTTTTAATTATATTTTTAAAAAAAATGAATATAAATGCTCTTTGGCAGTTATCTAAATTAAGTCATATTTTTACATTTCAACAAATTGAAACTCTTTTACTTTGTACTTGATGTAGCATATTATGTAGAATGTAAAGTTATGGTTGGAAGTCTGGAATATTCATCACTTCAGGTAAAGCGTCAATAATAATTCACACACTTGTTGTATTATACTATCAGTAAGCATGTAGAAGATAAGAAAAATAGCATTCAACGTTTCAAACTTGGACTGGTATGCAAACGAAGTACATTTCACATTGGATGCAGAAGAAACAATTTGCAAAATCTCATTAATGCGTACATCACAAAACAAAGTTTTTTTTTTAATTGGACCGTTTATTATGAAAGTATATTCGAGTCGAGATTTTGTAGAAATTACGTTGGGTAATTTAAATAACGAATATAGTCTAGTATCCAGTAATTCTTAAAAAAGAAAGGGCTTGTTGTGTAAAAAGTCGAGAAGTTTTGATTTTTTTTAACTTAAACATTTGAATTTTGAATCTCATTGCGCTGCCGTTCACTGCGCAGTAACACAAAATCTTTAAAAATTCGGACCTTGTTTATGAATTAATAGCATATCTCCTAAAAGGTTAATTTTACGGAAAAAAATGTTCTGATGTAAATCAAGGTTAAGTAAATTTTCTATAATTTAAGTCTAAAATGAGAGTTGTAACTTAAACGGTGACTGAGATATGAAACATAATGTGTTTCCAAATCCTACTCGTAACGCGAAACACTCGTTAAGCGAAACAATAACTGTAAGTCGAAATATAAGTAGGATTTTGCATATGACGTCACCATATTTCCTCCCTCGTCATTCGTTTACGAAACATTACTCGTTAAGAGATTCAATTTTTTATGTTTTGTTTTGCTCGTGATGTGAATCCCTCGTTAAGTGAGGTTCCACTGTAACAGTAATAACATATCAAAAAAATCAAAACTACCCGACGTTTTTACTAATTTACTGAGCTAATATGATAGTAAAATAATATTTTTAGGTTTCGAAAGATGTTAACTTTATCATCCTAATTAAACAGGATTAATTTAGCTCTCCAAAATTTAAGAATTTTAACTCTTATATCTGACACTCAGTTTATTTGTCCTAAGGAGAAAATCAAACTACCAATATCTCTAAAGTGGGAACTAGCACCAATATAATTTCAAATAAGTTGCTTGGTTCCTATTTCGAAAATCTTAATTCCGGTAGATAGTTGACATTTCCAAACCCCAAATGTACGAAAATTATGGAAGAACTTATGTTTCTTTTATAGTACCTTTTTGTTGGTAGTTCTTAAGGTTTCCCACATCAAATAGGTTCATGTTGAGAGCCTAGATCATTAAATCTCTGATTCAATCTATCCTCATTGAATTTTCAATTTTTAAATCAGTCTCTGTGTATATAATAAACGAATAAATGGATTAAACTTGAATAAGACTATCTATCGTTTTATACTTAAATAGAACTTATGTAAGTCTTTATGTTGTTTGCGACGGTTTCCTTAATTTTTTAGAATTAATGAATCTGCATATACCGCTAGCAGAAAACCAGGTTAGGGCTCGTTCCCCCTAACTGCAGCCTTAGGTTTATTGTACCCCTGTTCTGCTCATATATCCCTGTTGTTCAAGGATTCTTGCTTATTCTAGATTGAGCATTCTGCCTAGCTGAAGTAGTCTCTGTGCTAAGCTTTTTGCGCGATTTGTCTGGGGGACATTTATCCCATACCAGGTGTTGCCACTTTGTAAGGGCTTTGCAGTCCAAAAAAAACATGGGTCGCGTTTTTCTCCCCATCCCCACATAATCTACAATTGTGGTCTTGTTGAGACACCCCAATAGTCTGCAGATGCTTTTTCAGTCTACAGTGTCTGGTTATCAGTCTCGTTACTGTCCTGAGTTGATTTCTTCCCAACCGTAAAACTTAAGCGGTGAGCGAGAGGAAAATTCTCCCCATCATTCTCTTCCTGAGCTTCTGACCGGGAATTTCTAGCCAGTATTTGTTTTGCTGCCGCCTCAGCCAACTTTTCATCGCCCTTTTAACAGCAGATTTGGTGATCCCCACTTTAGGCATCGGACCCACGAGTGGGGTCATCGAACCAGCTCTTGCACAAGCATCAGCATCTTCATTGCCCTCAACTTCCTTATGCTCCGACACCCACCCTAGTTTTATACAGTTGTGCTTTGCCAAGTCCTCCAAGAAAACTTGATAAGTGAGAAAAGTATAAATGTTAATAATAAAGTTATAAACTTTTTAAAGTTCTTACAATAAAAAAAAATAACTTGTGCTTTTATGGAGATTTGATCATTAATTAGTCTAAATTCAATTAAATTAACATAAAAAACATCAAATGTTTTAATTGTATTATTTCAGTAAAAGACAATTTCCTAAATTTAACTAGCACAAGTCAAATTGTTATTAAGAAAAAAATTAAAAAGAGCTGAAAAAATGATTTTACTGGTTAATACATAGTTCAAATTGAGGTATACTCATTATTAAAAGTAAGTTTTTATTTTCTCTTAAGTCAAGATCAATTAAGTTTATGTTCTGTTTATGTGTTAGTATTGAAATTATTTACTTCCTAGCATCCAAAAAAGTAGATATTCACAAATTGTTAGTGTTCAATACCTTTGTTTTCGATTGTATCTCCAATTGCTCTCCGTAGGTAGCTTTAACTCGATTTTTTTTTTTTTTTTTTTTTTTTTTTTGGGAAAATGGACTGCCACTTTCAGAATAAATGGTTCAAATAATTTATGTGGTGTATCGCTTTAAATTACATAATATTTTTGCTTGATGGGTCATTTGATCGGCATGAGTACCGTTTAGTTTCATCAGCGTATCGCTAGTCAGCCTTCTGTGAAAATTTGTAGTTAGATGTGTATGACGCTGATGTGACTTACAGTTATATTACAATATTTTAAAATAAATTAATTCCTTTTGAATCTTGTTTGGGTTTATAAATCATAGTTGTATTATTATCATGATTTTCTATCATCCAATCGTTGAGGTATTGCGTATGAAGGACAAATAAAAAAAACTTTTTTTTTTTAGAAATTATGATTCATACTCAAAGTAATAATGTCTCTTTGAAAATAGGTGTTCATTTAGATTAATTATTTTATTTTTTAAAATGTTTAATGTAAATACTTTAATTTTGTTAGATCGAATCCCGGTACACCAACTCAACCTCGACGACCTGATTTTATTGGCGTTCAACAAAGCAATATATGTGCTGGTTCTGGTGTTCCTTACTACGAATTCAACACCCAAATGCGAACTGCTTCCAATCAGCAATCAACGGGTTATGGAAGTCCACAACGACGGTTTCTGTCAGAGGGTGAACTTGTGCGACAAGGAGCTGAACTATCGTATGCTCGAACAAATAACACAGTGGATAACATACGCGAATTAGCGGGTTCGCCTCAACGGGGTATTTATTTATGGAAAGATACATCACCAAGCGCTTATCAACAACAACAAACAATTCTTTCCCACCCACAACAACAATTATCAAATCCCCCGCTCCATGTTCGAAATAATCCATCACAACAATCACATCCATCGTATTATTGTTCAAATCCCACATCACCCACGGCACAACCCATCAGTAGTTATCAACAAGCGCGACCAACAATGCATACGTACCATCCAGCTTTGCGAGGTGGTGTCGCTGTCTTCCCACCGGCTCCGGTACATCCCAGTCCGCAACAAGTACGTAGAAAAGTAAATTCATCGCAACAACAACCTCAACAAAATCAATCACTTTCCGGTAGTAATGGGGGCATTAATGTATCATCGTCTGACCAAAGGCGAAGACCAATGTCATTCGTGAGAGCGCTTGAAATGTCTGATTCGATAGAACTGGTCGCTGCATCGCATACAGGGAGCAATGCAGGAGTGGGTGATGGCGATTCACCATCGACACCAGACAGAACCAGTGTTTATGATATGAACTATGAAATATCTGTATAGCATACATTTTAAATGAATGACACTAAACGTTTTCTTTGAAATAATCGTCCCTACGATTGCAGCTTGCCAAAATCAACATCTTATACATCTCATTTAAAAAAAAAACTAGTACTTAAATCCCCCGTTCCCTAAAATTTTATAAAAATATATACTTCCTCGTAAAAATATATAAGCGTCTAAATTTAGTAAAACGTGGGCAGAATATTTTTTTATTACTATTTTTCATTTAATATTTTAAATTCACCGTTTGCAAATAACATAAAGTCAGTTTGTCATTTTAGAATATTTTGTCTTGTTTTTTTTTTTTACGGAATTAACTTACTCCATACTTTCTTGAATATAAGTACTACTACGACCTATGTGGAACGAAGTAAAATCCACTACTAAGAAATAAACTAAAAACTTTTTTAAAACCGTTTTATATTAAATAATTGGAAATTTAAAAAAATACGAACACGAAAAACTTATTGGATGCTTTTTATTTTATTCTACTATTATAAAAGTACTTATAGTTGAAGAGCTAGCAAAGTCGGAAACATTTTTTTGGCTTATTTTTTTAGTATTTATTTTCTTATTGAAAGTTTCTGTTTGTATTAGTACAAATTTTAGATTTTGAAATCATTTCAGTTAAAAAATTTTAGGTCACTCAGGCTACATTCTGAATGTTAAAAACTTATTTTAGAAACGTTGTTTCAACTCACGGTTGTGTGTCGAAAATTACGTCATTATTTTCGTTAATCATCGCTCAGATCCTTCTTGGGAGATGGGTAAGAGCAATAAACGTCGCTCAAACTCTTCACAGTTACTGAAATAGCGATAAATAACTGCAATGAGCGCAATCGTTGAAAATGTGTTATGGAACGTAGCCTTAGTGACATGATCCCTAGATTTCGCTTCTTATGCCAGTGGCTTTAGAGTTAAATCCCAATGAAACCCTAAAACTTTATTGGGTTTTCGATTTCATCGATCGCTAATAACGATAGTTGTTGAAATAATCCAAAATACTCAATAACCAAATATCCCCCCCCCAATAGTAATATATCAAATAGTTAATAATTTTTTCTATTCATCAAGCAAATAAATTTAAATTTCTAGTTTTGTCGGTGTTAGTACTCTGCCAGATACTATTTTAGTGATTAATTTAAAAAAAAATAATAACAAGAACGATGCTTACTTAACTCCTTTTCTTTTACATTAAAGCAAAGCGGTGATATGAAATTATTATTTGGTCAACAGTGTGATATCACTAGTTGTCGTTTATCGCATTCTAGTGCAATTAATTAAAATATCCGCTTTGCAAAACGATAAAAACATTCATACTAAAAATTTAAACAAAACGGTTGCATATTTTGTTGTTTTCAAAGTTAAAAGCGTTAAGTTGGCTCGTTTTTGTTATAATCAGCCCTATTCCGTAAGAGGTGTCACTTTTAAAGTGAGACGACGGTTCAAATTCGTTCCGAAAGCTGTCACGACAATTGTCGTGCATGCGACAATGCTCGTTTCATTTTACTATTTGTTAACATAGTGTGAATCACACTATCACAATCGGTAATTGTCATTTGAAACGAAAAATTCACGAGATTTGTCATGACGTGAAAATTGTCTCACTTGAAAAGTGACATGTTTTATGAAATAAACTAGAACACAAAATTTTGTTAATCACAAAATAGAATCTGACAAAAATTTAACGATAAACTGGCGATTTTATTGCTAGAAAAAAAAATTTTAAAAATACTATTCGAATTAAAATGAATTCAAATTCCGAAATATATTCCTGTTCAAATAGACAACTTGAACAAAAAAAAATCAAAAAACTAGTCGAATTAAAATATTGCAGCTTTTGATTATGAGGTAGCATTAACATTATAGCAATATAAAGCATGCGATATTTCTATGCGAAAACTACAAAAATAGGATATTTCGCAGGTGGGCAAAGTAAAAATGATATATGTAACGACATGCAAATATATCGGTGCGATATATCGTCTCAGTGTGAATACTACCTTATACTTTTACAACATAGCGACATATAAGCAGCACACAAGCTACATTTATGAATTAATTTTAAAAAAATATAATCATATTTAGTACTGATTTACAAACAGAAACATCAAAACTATGCCATTTTCAAGTTGCGCAAATTTTCTTAGATATGTTACAACTCACAACCATTGTCAATCGCAAGATTTCATTAAATCGTTTTTATTTAGAAATCATGTTAGCATCCAAAAGTCAGATCTATTTAATAGCAGAGAGAACAAAGACTAGCTATTAATTTTATATATATTTATATTAACATAAATCAGTCATTTGGACAAAGTAACAAAATATTTATCAATAAGAAAAAAATTTAATACTCGAGCAACTAACTAATCAAGTAAATTAATTTAAAAAATAACGTTTTCAAATCTCTTCGAATTTTTATGATTTCTGACATAATGGAAATATTTTCATTTTAATCTGTACATATAATTACATTTAACAATAGTTACTTTTTTAAGAAAAAGTTTTTAATATAAATCGATATTCATATATAATTCTTCTATTTTTGTATAGTAAAATAAAAATTCGAAGAGATGAAAATATTTTCATTACATTATATTCAAAGAAAAAGGAGAGGTGGTTTCACGTTAGTATGAAAAAAATGGTTCCATTTCACGAAATCATACGACACTTGCTCATGCGACAGATGAATGTAGAGGCTTATTATCACGTGACTTATGAACATAGTGGCACATTATCACTGCGACAAATGAACGAATGTCGTTAACACACGGAATTTGATATGATATTTGATTTTTATTTAATTATAAAGTTGGAGTGATAAGGTAATTGTTTGTACTTGGACATATTTACAAAACTTTTCTTTATGATTTTGGTGGAAAATACTTATTGATTTTCAAATCAACAACTTTGAATTTTTTTCAAATTTTTAAAAGTGATGTTTAAGTTCTATTTTGCAAGTACATACAATCTTAAACTACGAAATTATTTTGAAATTAGATATATAAATTTTTTCGTAGTTTTTTTTTGAAATGAAATTCCTTTATAGACTTAGAGTAAACTAGCAGAAACCATCACGTAACGAAAAAGCGTAAAACCTTCTCCAGGCTTCCTTATTTCTCTTTCTCTTTGTATCTTCTTAAGCTCACTGCTTAACAAAAGTGGTTGATGAAATGAAGTGGGCCGAGTGAGAGAGGAAACAAGAGAGAGAGAGAGAGAGAAATCTTAAAAAACTTCGTTCCGGATGAGGACCTCGACCGCACTAGTTTTATTTTTTTGTACTGCAATTGTCAACGAAATATAACCAAATGACTCTTCATATCCCATCAAAACTATTGATAAAAAACTCGTAGATATTTCTAAACTTCAAACAAATAAACTTTTCAAAAATTTTTACGTGGTTTGCGTACAATAACCCCTTTTTGTTTCTCCATACTTTATAAATAAATAAAAATCAAATGTGATATCAAAAGTTGGATGTTTAATTGACGTATTTTCTTTTGTCGTACTGATAATGTGTCGCTATGTTCATCTGTCCCATTAGTGTCCATCTTCAAGTGTCGTATGCTCTCGTGTCGGGACACCGAATTATATTTTATTTATTGATATTTTTTGTTAAATGTTTTTAAAAGAAAAAAAAACATCAATCTATAAATTGTTAAATGTTTTAATTTGAACAATAGCGTATTGAATAATTTCACAATGAACGCCAGGATTTCATTTATATTAATTGTTATTTTATTTATTAAGTTAGTTTTAGAATAATTTATTCTTTACGTCCATATTATTAATACATTAAATCAAGTTTTACTTTGATACCTTTTCTTTTAAAGTCTTCCTTAATTCAGAATATATTATATTTATTTAATTTATTATTATCTTCTTTTTTTTTTAATTTCGTGTTAAAGACAAAATATATAGAATTGGATTGCTTAATGTAAAATGATATGGGGAGAAAGAAAAATAATGTTTATATAATAATGTGTGCATCTGTTTAAAATTTTATAAAATGAACAATTAATGAAAAATATTCAGTGACTTATATGTTGTATATTGGACATTTATAAGAAAAAAAAACATTGTGTGCATCGTTATGTGCACTTTGTGTGTGAACTAGTCTAGAAGCTCTAATCGTTTTTTAGATATTGTGAGTCACCGCCCAAGTTAAAAGATATTTAAATTTTATAAATATAGATCGTTGTAATTAATTAACAAAAAGGACATAAATAACATTAAATTATTATTTGTATTAATACATACATACACATATGAGTGGTATATATAATTGTATAAATGTAACACATTATATAATGAATTATTTATACTAATTTTTATTTATTTTCCTTTTCTCAGTCCATATCCAATATCTATGTTATTGGGAATTGGGAAAATAAAACCATCTTATGAAACTAAAAATTATTAACAATTTAGTGGAAAACGTATTTAATTATAAACCTTTAAAAAATTCGGTTAATATGAACCAATGCTGTGGACTTAACTAAAGAGTTATTATTATTATTATTCTATACACATTTTTTTCTTTAACGATAATGTTTATTTCATGGAAATTTACGACGATCTATTCATATCGTTTAATTCCCTTAGTTTCCTTTTAACTTATTATTTTCCGCTATAAGCAATAAGGTGTTTAAAAAAAAATTTTTTTTCTTATTTTGTTCAAAAATATAGTATTGGGTTGTTCGGAAAGTCATTTCGTTTTTTCCCGTCAGAGGACTTAATTACGTTTTTTCGAAACCAACTTCACACTTAAGCCGCATAACCATTATATGTCTTGAGAGCTGATATTGCAAGGCTTGTCTGTAAAAAAGTTCTATTAATTCTACACAGTAGTTTTTGTTTGGTGCCCTTTTAAATATGGAGAGCAATAAGCAGCTTTTTCGTCATATTTTACTTTTTTACTTCAGAAAAGGTAAAAATGCTGTCCAAGCGAGAAAAAAATTGACGGATGTGTATGGAGAAGGCGTGTTAACAGTACGCCAGTGCCAGAACTGGTTTGCAAAATTTCGATCCGGCAATTTTGATGTCGAAGATGCACCACGGTCTGGAAGGCCGGTCGAAGCTGACAAAGATGCGATAAAGGCATTAGTTGATGCAAATCGGCGAATAACCACACGAGAGATCGGTGAGAGATTAAATTTGTCGAATTCGACTGTTTATGGCCATTTTAAAGGCATGGGCTTAACCTCGAAGCTCGATGTGTGGGTGCCCCATGTCCTTACGGAGCGAAATTTGTGTCGTCGCGTTGACGCGTGTGATTCGCTCCTCAAACGTCAAGAAAATGATCCATTTTTGAAGCGGATTATTACTGGGGTCGAAAAATGGGTTGTATACAACAATGTAAACGCAAGAGGTCATGGAGCAGAAAAGATGAACCGGCTCAAAGCGAGTCAAAAGCCAACATTCACCAAAAAAAAGTGATGCTCTCCGTTTGGTGGGATGTCAAAGGAATCGTTTTTTTTGAGCTTTTGCCGGACAATACAACGATTAATTCAGAAGTCTATTGTCATCAGCTGGACAAATTGAATGATTCACTTAAAGAGAAGAGGCCCGAATTAATCAACAGGAAGGGTGTAGTGTTCCACCAGGATAATGCGAGACCTCACACAAGTTTGGTCACTCGCCAAAAACTTTTACAGCTTGAATGGGACGTACTGTAACATCCACCATACTCTCCAGATCTGGCGCCTTCCGACTACTATTTGTTCCGGTCCCTGCAAAATTTTTTGGATGGCAAAACCTTTACCTCAAATGAAGATGTCAAAAACCACCTGAACCAGTTTTTTGCCAGCAAGGACCAAAACTTTTATGAGAGGGGAATTATGTTACTGCCAGAAAGATGGCAAAAGGTGTTGGACCAGAATGGCCAATATATAATTTAATAAAATATTTATTCATTATACGAAAACTGTCTTTAATGTTCCCCAAAAAAAACGAAATGACTTTCCGAACAACCCAATATATAATATAAGTATATTAAAACAAGGACTTTGGTGCTAAAACGAGCTCTTGATATCAATATTAAGGTTTTCCTCGGTTCATGTTTTCATTTTCAATTTACATAACTTTGGAACAGTTCATCATAACAACAATCAGAAAAAAGGATTTAAAGGAGATTTCACGTTTTACACAAAAGGCCCTTAAAACAAAGTACCTCAGATCAACCGTTTTAAAGATATCAAAGTTCAGATGTTTTTTTATATTTTCCAATTCCTCTATTATTTAAAATGATAATTAATTAAAATGAAAAAATGGTTTGAGGAAAACTTTAATATTGATATTAAGAGCTCGTTTTGGTATAATTTATTTTTGTTTTAATACAGCGGTCGGGGAACTTTTTTTACCATTACCCCAAAATATTTTTGCGTAAGTCAATACTACCCCCTCATTTTGAAAAAAATGACTTACACGAAAAAAAAGTTATATGAAAGTAGTAAGTATGCAATAGACAAGCAAAATAAATTCTCATATTGGAACAAACAAAAATTAATTGAAAACTTTCCCCCTTCAGATTTTGGAGAAATGATCTTGCTTCATGTTTGATACAATAATTTCAAAATTGAGGCTTTTTGATGTAAGAACAATTTAAATACAGGCTTCGGCCATACTAACACACATATAAAATAACCATGGGAAAAAATGTCCTAATTGCCCCAAAAATTTCATTCTTACCCCATTTGAAGTAATTTACTTCGGTTCCCCGGTCGCTGCTTTAAAAAGGTTCTATAAGAATCAAATAACATTCTTCGGCCATACTAACACGCATATAAAATAGTCATGGCCGAAAATTTCCTTATTACCCCCAAAAATTTCATTTTTACCCCATTTGGGGTAATTTACCCCGATTCCCCGACCGCTGTTTTTCATATAATGTATATAAATTTTTGAACAAAATAAGTATTTGTTTTTAAATACCCTAATAACTTTTATAGTCAAGGGAATAAAGACATTAAACTTCGGAAAAATTAAGGGAATTTTTGCATTAAGCTTCCTTTTGTGGTTCTAAACAACATATCAAAAGTCCCCGACGACACATGCGCCGCTAAAAATTATACGCGGGGTCAAAGGTTACGATAAACGAGTTTTCGCAAAAATATCGCTAATGGTAACTTTTATCGAAAAACTACTGGTTATCAAATTTATTATATTATTGTTATACAAAGCATTGGTATAACAAGACCCATATATAAAACCAAGATACATGAAAACCAGTTTCTTGTTATTTTACTAAGGCTACGTTTCACTAAATGATAACAACGTTAAAAAATCAGTTTAGAAACGTTCTTTTAGCTGTTTATTTATGACCACCATACCCAAATTCATATGGTCGAGTTTTTTCGGCGCGTGATTGTCGGTTTGCATTTTTAGCGCGTATTTTAATTGTAGTAATCTCTGATCTATTGCAGTTGCAGCGGAAAAAGTAATCTAATTTCAATGGTTTTTCTGCTTGCCAGTAATAGCCGCTCGTTGCAGAGAACCCTAAATTTAAGAGTAGAGGTTTATCGGTATTCAACACGTATTTTTACACGCATTTGTCGGGACCCATTTGCCGGTATTCATTTTTTGGCGCGCATTTGTCGGAACTTTTGTCAAAAATGAGAAAAATATATTTTTTAGTTTAAGAAATAAGAATGGAATGTTTAAAAGTGTGGTTTTAATAAAGAATTCTTGCAATCCTTGATTTGAGAACCAAATTGGTTGTCAGACTTTTGTAATCATTATGGCCAGTGTCCCTGGAAGTTATTTGATCTGAATCAATCTGAATGATAGATTCCATAGTTACAGTTGTACGGAATTTTGTACGCGAGACAATCTCGCATAGACCGGGGTAAATAATTTTTGAACAGAAAAAAAATTATAGTAGGATGGAAAAATAAATTACGGTCGATCTGAGGTGGGGAAGTGGAAAGGGGGGGTTAAGGGTAGAAACGGTTTATCTCGATTTTCGACTAAACTACAAATCCTGTGGAAAAAAGTTAAATAGCAAAGTTATAGATAATAAGTACCTCTACAACTTTTGTGCTAACACTTTTTTCACATAACCCCAAAATTTATGAGAAAAACTCAAATTACCAAGTTTTTGGTTTTTAATTTTTCTTTTACAAAAAAAAAAAAATTATTATACGAAATTTGGAAAACTTACCTTTTAATGTCCCAAACACACATTTTGTAAAAAAATAAAATAAAATTTGACCTTGAGGACTGAACAGTTAGCACCCCATTTTTAAAATATGTTAATTTTTTTATTACAGTTCGATTCGAAATCGTTTGATGGTGATTGATGGTTTATTAGTTATTGTTTATTATCAATATTTATTTAGTTATAATTATTTTTTTAATATTGTAACGGCAGTAACAATGCTAATTTCAAATACACGCATACGCAAAGCATTGCAAGTTACGCGGTTCATTTGAATCTCGCTTAAAACAGCAGTAGCAAATAGCAATAGTAATAATAAGAATACTTATTATAAAAATTCAAAAATTATTGTTTAATAATAATTAAATTAAATAGTATATAAAATAAATAATTTTTTGTTGTCTTTTATGAACCACAAATTACAAACTAAATAGGAGTAGTTAACAAAAAAATTAACTTATTTGTATAGACTTATAAAATCTATAAAATGACACATTTTTAGATTTTTGGAAATAAGGACTGTATTTTTAATCTCAAAATAAAAATAAACGCTTATAAACGTTTACGCTTATGAACTTGAGTTCATATTCGTTTCTGCAGTATTTCCCTTACATTTAAATTGATATCCCGATTATTAACTTAGGGCGAAGTATTACATTAGGAACATTGGTATTCTAATAACAATCATTCTTGCCATTTTATTTGCATTTAACCACGCACTCCAACTAAACTATTGCATTTTTAGGAGAACACCATGACCAAAAAAAATCCCCAAAGAGCAGGTATTTATTAGTATCTGAAATAATCAGTAACAATAAAAAACCATCAGTTGCCTATATTTTATTCAAAAACTACTAAAAACATTAGTAAAGAAAACTTCTTATTGCTACTGCTGTTTTAAACGAGATTCAAATGAACCGCGTAACTTGCAATGCTTTGCGTATGCGTGTATTTGAAATTAGCATTGTTACTGCCGTTACAATATTAAAAAAATAATTATAACTAAATAAATATTGATAATAAACAATAACTAATAAACCATCAATCACCATCAAACGATTTCGAATCGAACTGTAATAAAAAAATTAACATATTTTAAAAATGGGGTGCTAACTGTTAAGTCCTCAAGGTCAAATTTTATTTTATTTTTTTACAAATAAACAAATAACCATCAAACGATAAAATTGAACCATCATTCACCATCAAACGACCATCAAACGATTGCAAACAAAAAAAATCGCAATTTCGAAAAAGGGGGTGCTAACTGTCAGTCGGTGATTTAAATACAATTTTATAATACTTCTATTAAATACTAGTAAACGCAATGACTCTTGTGTTTGTGACATTCTAATACGCCTAGTTTTGATTTTTGGGTTACTTGGAAATAGCGGCGTGGCTATGGGTTATGTTAATTAACTTTGAATAAAAAAGTTACACTTGGGGCAAGTTGATTCCCTTCCTTGTGTACAAGATGATCCCGGGATCGTCTTGTACCTTAACTTTCATACAAACTGCTTATAGCTTATTTTAATATACCTACTTATATTAAGTTTAAGAACACATCATATTTCTTGTCTGAGTCATCTGAGGAAGATGACACAAAATGCCTTTATTGCACGGAAAAGTTTTCCGGCGATATCAAGGGTGAATCTTTCAAGTGTTGTGCTTGTGGAAAATTGCGGCATGAAGCTTGTGTCGGAATTGATAGCGATGATACAAATTCATTTATTTGTGAAATGTGTAGCACACCACTGGCAAAGGGCGATTACACTTTTAAGAAAAGTTGCATAATGAAGCCACTACTCAGACGACTGGATTAGTTTTTTCTAGAGTTTATATTGTTGAGTTATAAATCTGAGTGTATGTTATGTTGAATTACAAAAACTATCTTAAATAAAGACGTTTTATAGTTTTGATTTTCGCTTTTACTTACCTTATTCTTAAAAAAATTAAAGGTTGTTCGACATTGGGATATTGGTGATTGGACATACCCCAACCATAGGGATCATCTTACCCACCGCGGTGTATAAGATGACTACTTTGTAGAGTTTTAAAATTATGTAAATATTATTATGTAAACTTAATTAATTAGAAATTCTGAGTATGATAAAAGTTAGATAAACAAATATGGCGGTAGTAAATGCTATCATGTTTGTTTTACAGGGAAATATGTATATTTTATTTCAATTCTTGCTTAGAGGGATCATCTTGTACACCTTTCCCCTGCATATAAACAGAACTATATGCATACAACCTATATGTACACATAACATATACGAATTCCCAACCTTCACCCCGGAACCGCCCTTATTCGAATTTTCCTAGAAAAAAATTTCAAACAAAAGCTGTAGGGATCAATAAGTCTAAGAACTGTAGAAAGTTTAAAGAAAATCGTTGGAGCCGTTTTCGAAATAGATTGAAAAAACTTCAAAACTCTTAGAATAAATTGGAGCTTTCGCTTAACCGATTTCAAACAAAAGCTTCGCGGCACAACTAGGTTTAATATGGAGGTCAAATTCCAAGTTTGGTGAAATTCGAATAAAGCTTTCGATACGATATGGCTGTCACACACCGACATGTTTCTAAAAACCACTTTTTCGGACTCAGGGGACCTCAAACATGTATTTCCGGTGAAAGCTCGATTTCGAAAATTCGGCCCGATTACAATACTTCCTTTACTATATAGTAGTAAAAAAAAAGTAAAAATTGCTCTCTATAGGTAGGTACTTAATTTTATTTATTTACCCAACTATTAGCTGAGTATTACATTTAAAAGTGTAAGGTATACTTTCCCAGATGTTTTTAAGCCACGCAGCCGTGTCAGTTATCAATATCCTACATCGTACACAGAGTTAACTGTAAATGAAGGGTGTCTTTTACTTCAATGTTTTTCGATTAAGACCGATGGTAGCTAGTTGAAACTAGCCCACGCATAACCCATGTAAGGCAAATTCTCGAAACAATGATTTCTATTTAGCATTGACAGTATAAATTGAGCTCATTTCAGGGCTAACCAACGTTTTGCGTAGGTGCAATGAATGAAAGGGAAGTAGATTTCTATTCAACCATTGTAGTCATTATACATGTTCATGATATCTGAGCTTGTTTCAATATGATGTACGATAAACTGCAATAAAAACGTGCATTTATTTTAGGATAGTTTAAACATGGGTTAGTATGTGTGCTATAAATGGGCTGTGCGTAAACTGGGTTCAATTTGCAGTGAGCCTGAGGTCCTCAGTATGTTTATACAATCCTTTTTTCAGGAAAATGAGTAACAGATACTAGCCTACTTTTCGACAAGCCCAAATATTTTTTCCACAAATTTTGCATAAATAAGCTTAGGCCTTAAACTAAAGTAATACCTACAATTAAAAAATTACAGAAGAATTCTTCCAAATTCCCTTTCTAAGTGGTTGAAAGAGAGGCCCCTAATGTTTATATATTTTGCAAGTACCTACTACCTACTGCTAAATTATCAACTTTCTCAAATTCTAATGTTGTTATTTTGAATCTACACATAAATTTAGGAAATCTCAGCTGCTTTTGTTGATTCTTATAATTCATTCAATTAAAGATTGAATTTTTTCAATGTCTGCTATTTTAAATTGAGTTAGTTTTCACATCGAGCAAATTTTATGTTTTCATTTTAAAATTCTCGAAAGGTAAAGGTTTTAAAGGCGATTTTGTAGTTCCGCTTTTTATAAACGAAAATATATTTACTAGTTGTAAGCTTGAACTATGTTAATACTTTATAGTTATCTTTTTAAATTTTACATAACAAAAGCCACGGGTATCCATTTGTATAAGCATTGATTTATAATAAAATTTAAAATTATTTTCAATATGAAGATATCCGTATTAATTGTATAAATAAAACATACACTCTGTGTATGTTTTATTTGTGCATTTTACTGTGCAATTATTATAATTGCACTATGTATAGGATTATATACATATACAGCGTTCTTATGTATGTAATTAATTTTTCAATGAAATCATTGTTGCTGTTTTTGAAAGATTTTTTTCATTATGAGAAACATTTGCAGCTTTTTCTCTTGTCCAGGCACACCAGGTAAATATGTAAGACTGGTAAGTTTGAAGAATGAAAAGTTACAAATTCAATTAGCATTCTTTAGTAATAAATGCATTTAAATTATCCACAGTTCACACAGCATACAATCTTTATTTATCATATTGTAAAGTTACAAGCATAAAATATCATCATGTACTCTGCACAAAAAATATATAAAAATAAAAAAGTATCATAAATTTTTAATCAGTCCTCATACAGACTTACAATTAGTGAAAAATAATTTTTTTGGTGTTGATATCATTACCAATCGTTAAAACAAGAGTATCTTTTTATAGTTACTATGTAACAATTTTTCATTATTGGAAACGGAAAAACGTTGAAGTCCTGACATTGGTGGTTCCAATTTTGGGAAATATTTTGCCATTGTTTTCTTTTCGAGCGTCTCTAGGCCAATGGATTCGACACCTTTACAATTGTTCAAAAGCTCCGTTTTGTGGTTTTTATATTTTCAGTCGACCATACTTGTTGATACGAGATCCTGATTTGATTCAGACTATTTTAGTGACGAATTTCAGTGCATTTTCAGGTCGCACTTTTCATAACGTGAGCAGAAAAGATCAATTTGGAACATTAAATGTATTAATAATCCAAAATCCAGAATGAAGCACAAGCGAGTTGAATGGGAAGCAAATTAAGCAGAATTGAAAGAAACCCGACCGGGGTCGACTTGATGAGTTTTCTTTCAATTCTGCTCAATTTGCTTCCCATTCAACTCGCTTGTGCTTCACTTCTCACGTCGCTTACCCCGCTACGGTCTAAAAGCTTGAAAATTATCGTTCAACTCAAGTTGAAGCGTGTGAACGCGGCATTACTCGTATCACTGTCGCTAATGCCTTGATTAGAACTGGCGTCCGATTTCGTCGCTTGCAATTTTGTAGACACCTGCGGCATCTTTCCGTATTTAGTTTCTTTTGACGCAAATTTTTTTCTGCAACAATATTTTCGGATACAGACTTGCCACTTATTATATCCAGGACTCTACGCTGCACCTCGACTACTCTGTATGGCATTTGTTATCACATATCAGTCTACTAATAATACCCGGCGGCTCAGAGTTTAGTTCGCCTTGTGAAGATAACTGGAGGTCTAAATAAAATTAAATATATTGAATGGGCCGGATATATATTAAAATATTTCATCAAATATTCAAATGAAATGAGATAAAATAAATTCAAGTACTCAAAATAAAATTTATACATAAACAACGGTATGCAACAGCAGAAATTTCTAATAATTCTAATTAATTCTGAATTCACTATAAAAATTAAGTTAACTCACCAAGAGCCTTTTTTCTTTCCCTATATAAGCAGGAATTCTCTCGGCATTCTGTTTCTAATGCCTGATTTCCACTTGAACAACTACAGTAGCGAGTTAAGTTGTTATTTTCGTTTGAACGACAAAAGCGAGTTAAGTAGTAAGTTGTTGGTTTAGTTAAGTTGAATACTGAATAGATCGCGGATCCTATTTTTCGGCTAGTCCAGTGCAAAATAGCCCTCTCTCTATCTCGCGTCTCCCGCAGACGGCGAACTTAATTAGCCTTTTTAATTTTGCTGGTAAAAGATACCTCATGAACGTATCCTTCCTCTGAACAGCAGACGTAATTTTATGTAATAAAAACAGAAATGAGGGCTCACTTATTCGTAAAGCATATCTGCATTCAACTGTGCCTTCTTCAGATAATTCCATTAGAAGGTTACAGCTTCAGCACCACGTTCTTCTCTTCTAGCGATCCACTTTCTTTCCCATATGCATTTAGGTCTATTTATTTCTATTAAAATTTCATTTTCAATGTGTTGTACAAGTTCAGATACTATTTCACTAATTATTGGTATCACATAAATTACCATTAAATAATTCAACATCCTTTTTCTGGGTTAAATGTTTTGGAGGCCGAACTATTATGAACGTTCTATGAAAAACCCGTTTTATTAAAATCCTATTGAAATTTTCAGTACACATACTTATAAGTGTCCTCTATACGCAAACATTTTTAGTCCTTACGGCACTAAGTTCTGAAATATTTCAATATTTAAAAATGTATTATATGTATCATTACCCAATTTAGTTTCTATTTCCCCCGTGGATTGATTTCAATTACCCCACACACTAATCGGGTAAATTTGAATGGCAATATTTTTATATTCATTATTTTTGTTGTTATTTTGCTATCTTTAAAATGTTTTGTTTTCAGATTTTTAAAGTAATTACGTAATATTTATGTAATAATAAACGTTTATTATATTTGTAACTTTGTTTTATGAACTAAGAATATTTTAAATTAGATGTTCTCAAATAGCCCACTTTCCCCTATTGTCCTACTTTTCGACAAGCCCATGTATTTTTTTCCAAAAAAGTTGCAAAAGAAGCTTATTAACTAAGATTATCTATCAGATAAAAAAAAACAGAAGGATTCTTCCAAATTTCTTTTCTAAGTGGTTGAAAGAGAGGCCCAAAACTTTTATATTTTGTAAGTTCTACTCCTAAATTATCAACTTTCTCAAGTTCTATTTTGCAGTTATGAATCTTCATTTAAATTTAAAAAAAAACCTCTGCTTTTGTTGATTCTGAATTCCTTCATAATAAACGGATTTATATTTTCTAAGCCTAAACTATGTTAAGTTACATATCTTTTTAAATTTTACGTGACAAAAATCACGGGTATCCATTAGTATAAGTTTATAAAATTTGACCTCATTTGAAGTTATTATATTTTCAATATGAAGATATCCTTATTAATTGTATAAATAAAAGATACACTATGTTATAATAATAATTGTACTATGTATGGGTATATATACTATATACACTTGTATATAGCGTTCTTGTGTAATTTTTCAAAGAAATCTTTGTTACTCTTTTTGAAAATTTTCTTTTTCATTATGAGAAAAATGTGCAGCTATTTTTATTGTCTAGACACACCTGGTAAAATATGGTAACACTGATAAGGTTGAGGAATGAAAAATTACAAAATCAATTTGCATTCTTAAGTAATAAATGCATTTAAATTATTTGCAGTTCACACAGCATACAATCTTTATTTATCATATTGTAAAGTTACAAGCATGAAATATAATCATTTGTACTCTGCACAAAAAAATATATAAAAATAAAAAAGTATCATAAATTTTTAATCAGTCCTCATATAGTCTTAGTGTAAAATGATTGTTTCGGTGTTTATATCATTACTCACAATAGTAGCTTTTTATTGTTACTATGTAACAATTTTTCATTATTGGAAACGGAAAAACGTTGAAGTACCGACATTGGTGGTTCCAATTTTGGGAAATATTTGGCCATTGTTTTTTTTTCGAGCGTCTTTAGGCCAATGGTTGCGGCACCTTTACAATTGTTCAAAAGCTCCGTTTTGTGGTTTTTATATTTTCAGTCGACCATACTTGTTGATACGAGATCCTGATTTGATTCAGACTATTTTAGTGACGAATTTCAGTGTATTTTCAGATCGCACCTTCGACAATGTGAACAAAAAAGATCAATTAGGAACATTAAATTTGTTAACAATCAAAAATCCAGAATGGAGTTGGCTTCGCAAGAAATTATCGCCAATGTATTCTTTGCTGAAACTGAAACAACTTTTTCCGCTTATTAATGACGTTGGCCGAAATTTGAAGACCCATATTTTAAACAATAGCGTCAACAATGAGTATGATATAGATGCTAAAGTTTTAAGTAATAAATATACTACTGATGTAATTACGTCGTGTGCATTCGGAATCGAGGGTCACGCCTTAACAAATCCTAACGCCGAATTTTTTAAACTTGGAAACGATATTTTCAACTTTACAATACATCGTGCATTTGATTTCTATGCCTTTTTCTTCAGCCCATTTTTGGTTAAGTTATTTAATATAACATTTTTTGGTAAGAGTTCCAAACGACTCAGCAAAATTTTTTGGGAAACCCTAAACTATCGAAAGTCTTGTCCTGACAAACGAACTGATTTAATTGATATTTTAATAAATTTAATGAACACAACCAGGAATGATGAAACTGGATCATTTCGTAATTATTTTTCAAATTAATAGTTTTGATAACTTTTATTTAAAAAATACCACATTTTAGTTTTACAAGGTGACGCTTTGGTAGCTCAAGCTGGAATTTTTTTCATTGCCGGATTTGAAACTTCGTCCACCGTGATGGGATTTACGTTATATAACTTAGCATTGCATCCTGAAATTCAGAAAAAAGTTCGAAAGGAAATTATACAAGTGCTCTCAAAGCATAACAATGAAATTACCTATGAAAATTTAAATGAAATGACCTATCTTAAAATGTGTGTTGATGGTAAGTTACATAAAACAATGTATAACACTAGCGGATTCGATTTACTGTATAGATACCAGATACCACGAACTTCATAAGAAATCATGGGTTTCCAACTAAGACCAATGGTTGAAATAGTACTATACACATTTCGTTGCATGAAAAGAGAAAGGCTCTGTTAAAATTCTTCTTCTTATCTCCATACATCAAAATGTAGATAGCACTATTTAACTTATTGGTCCAATGATTTTCTATAGTATAGTAGTGCATAATACCCAGTAACCTAACTGTATTCATAAAAATCTTACAGTGTGTTAAAATGTGAAAAATGAACATGTTAACGTTAGAGTACCACGGTGTAATACAATGCAGTTTCAGTGTAACCACGGTGTAGTTTAAATGTTCGTGTGTTATACCGTGTGTACCGCGGTGTGTACAATGAAATTTCATTTTAAGTTTAAAAAGTTGGTGCTACACCGCGCCGCGCCGTGTCTACACTGAAATGACATTGTGAGTTTGATAAAATGAGTTATTCCACCGTAATTAGTAAGCATTCGTTAGTAATGAAATACAGCGTATGTATCATTTGTATCACACATTCAGTGAAAATTAAGTGTTTATATGGAGTGAATCGAAAGTTGATATTCTATCAGTGTAAGACAAATAAACTAGAATTACAGGTACATTTTTCACAAATCCACCGTGTTATTCGAGTGTGATTTCAGTGTATACTTGGTGTAATCTGCATTATTACACTCATTTTACAACGTAACACACCGCAAAAACAGATCCGTAATAGGGAAATCATAAAATTTTGTTTTTCTTTTTTGGAAATTATGGATAAATTAAATATAAATAATGTGATTGTATAATATACTTAATACTTAATACTTAATTTTATTTTTTTAAGAAACATTGCGTTTATATGCACCAGTACAAGTAATCAATCGTAGATGTATCAAAGATTTTCAAATTCCTGGCACAGATTTGATCATTAAAGAAGGCACAGGAATTTTTATAGGTGCCGATGCCTTACACCGAGATCCAAAATATTTTCCAGATCCACTTAAATTTATTCCGGAACGATTTAGTGAAGAAAATAAGGACAATATTTTACCGTTTACATATCTACCGTTTGGAGAAGGTCCGAGATATTGTGTTGGTAATTTGAATTTTTTGTATCTTTATATAAATACAGTAAAATTTCGTCTATCCGAAGTAATGAGGAGAGGAGGTGCCTCGGATAAGCAAAAATTCGGATAATACGGAAGAAATAAAAAACTTGAAAAATGTGATGGTTTTTATGTACAAATATTAGAAACAATGTAGCAATCGCAAAATACTACATGTGTACAACAAACGTATAACGCATAGGCATGTATAGACTATAGGCATAGCTTGTATTGTATAGGCCATGTATAGTCTTCCACAGCTTCATTCTTTTTATCCGAATTTTCCATATTATTCGAGCATACATCAGAAATAAGGCGATGAACTCGGATAAGTTTGTTGCCCTGGATAACACGGAGGCTCGGTTAGTTGAAGGTCGAATAAATGAGGTTTTACTGTAAAATGGAGAAAAAATGTATTTAACGTTTCTGCTTAAGTGATTAATTAGTCTTCGGTCTGGAAGTTTGCTCGCAAAAACATGTAGATACTGGTCATTATGTTTTGAGATTTTGAAAGGCCAATTGGTATTGGAAACAAAATTTTCTTAAGCCCATAGTTAAAGACGAAGTTATTAATAATGAAACAATGCGAATTAAATTGAAACATTAGCTAATTGAAATGCATTTATAAGCGAAAACGTCAAATATAAAATATTCTCTGATAATTGAGATTTATACATATAAAGTGCAGTAACTCTTTTACCCTTACATCTTTTTATAGTCACTGTTTTTATGAATTTTGATAGGCAACCCTCTACGGCTAAAGTGGACAAAGTAAAACGTTTTTGACTAACATAAAGAAAAGTCTAATAGAGTAAGATCAAAGGATTATTGATTTTTCTTTGTGACTTCTTCATATCAACTTTAAATCGCTTTCCAGTTAACACAAAACGTCTTACTACGTAACAGTTCTGTAACAGATACGCAAAATTCTTTCATCATGTAACAGCCATGTATCTAACGAAAGAATTTATAAATGTTTAATAAAGAATTAATACTGTAACGAACAAAGATAGAGACAACGAACAGCATGGAAAAGACTGGAACATTCGAGAAAGTTCCATTATCAATAAAGGATATAAAATACTCTATTATATTGACAATTAACTATTTTGAAATATGCAAAAAGTTCAGCAATCAAAGTTTATCGGATGTTCGCAAACAAATGGATTTGCCTATATAAAGACGACCGAGCAGTGATTCATTCATTCTAAAGTAGGGGCTCCTAAACTGTGCAGATCAGCGTACGTCCAGAAGTCCGCTAAGTGTTTGCTGGGGGTAAGCAAAACAATTCTAATTAAAAAATAATTTGTATTATATATTCAAAATCAAGCTTCAAGGATGACATAAAATTATTAATTAGAAAGGGGTCCGCGAGAAAAAAAAATTCAGTCGGGGATTTACAAACTACATAGGTAAGTTTAAGAATCCTTGTTCTAAGGAATTCATTCTATAAATTCAAGTGATTCAAATAATAGTGATTTTAAATTAAAGTTATTTTTGTGATAAATTGTTTACCAACAAGTTTAAATAAAGCAGTTTATGTGTCGTAAAATTTCTATCGAATAAAAGAATCCTTAACGAGAAGCTTAATACAGGTTCGAAAAATCCTGTTACAATAAATTAATACTGTTACATAACTAAAGAATGTTATGTACCTGTTTCGCAGTTAGACGATTTGTGCTCACTGGATTTACTCATTCTGATCAAAGAGTGAATTTCGGCAATGTTTTAAATAGGAAGGGCCGTTTGGTAACTAGGTATAATAAATAAGATAAATACTAACAAAATTTAATAATGGAAAATTTTACATGCGTAAGTTAAGAAAATAACAAATATATCCAATTCCGTTCATAAAAAAATTCTACTGTTATTAATAAGGATCAAACAACTAGTATTTTTCAATTTGCATGGCTTGATGCAAAGATATCCACTCTCTTAAATTGAAATAGTGACTATTCACTATTTTTGCAGTGCAGAGTATACCACTAAGACCACTAAATTCAAATAGTGGTATACTTTTCACTACTAAATAGTGAATAGTCACTATTTGATAGTCGAAAGTCACTATTTCGATTTAAGAGAGCAAAACTGTTCGCGTAATCTATATTACGATATTAATGTATAGGTATGCATTATTCTTGCACAGAGAACCTGGCTAATCCAATAAGCCGTCATTTTTTCAATTCAGATATAAATCATTGATAGTAATAAAACTTTTTCTATCTTATCGCCATAACTGAAAATGTGAATTATATTAACCACCTACTAGCTAGAAAAAATACGAGCTATTTCATCGTTACCCTACATACAGATCTTCCTTTTTATTGTTAAAAATTCGATCATTTTACCTACATACTGTTTAAATGTACGTGCATGTTTAAATCTGAATGCACCTTTCTTAAAGTTTGTCTAATTATAATGTTAAAATTTTTTTTAGGGAAACGTTTTGCTTATTTGCAAACATGGACTGGATTAGTATACATATTAAAAGACCATCGAGTCGAAGTAACTTCCGAAACCAATTATCCAATTAAGGAAGACCGTAAAGCATTCGTAATGAAATCAGAGAATGGAATTCCATTAAAACTAATCAACGACCAAATAAATTCAGGAATTGAAAATAATAAGAATGATTAAATAAATAGTTGTACAATTATTCTTGCCTCAATGAATATTATAATACAAATACAATGTGAAACATTAAAAAATATATAAATTAGCAAAAATTATAGGCAATATGTACCTATATAAACTTTAAAAGATAATACATAATTTGTTCGTATGTAAATTTTCAATGAAATCATTTTTGGTCTTTTTGAAATTTTTCTTTTTCATTATGAGAAAAATTTGCAGCTTTTTTCCTTTCTTGGCACACCAGGGAAAATACGGTAAGACATGTAAGGTTGAAGAATGAAAAGTTAAAAATCAATTTGCATTCATGAGTAATAAGTAAATGGATTTCAATTATCTATAGTTCACACAGTAAATGTTACAACCTTTATTTATCAACGTAGAGTTACAAATAAAAAAATATAATCATTTGAACTCTGAACAAAAAATATATAAAAATAAAAAAAGTATCATACCTAAATTTTTAATCACTTCTCATGCAAACTTAGAGTAAAATGATTTTTTCGGTGTTTATATTATTACTTGCTATAGTAGCTTTTTATTGTTACTATGTAACAATTTTTCATTATTGGAAACGGAAAAACGTTGAAGTTCCGACATTGGTGCTTCCAATTTTTGGAAATATTTGGCCATTGTTTTCTTTTCGAGAGTCTATAGGCCAATGGACGCGACATATTTACAATTGTTCAAAAGCTCCGTTTTGTGGTTTTTATATTTTCAGTCGACCATACTTGTTGTTACGAGATCCTGATTTGATTCAGACTATTTTAGTGACGAATTTCAGTGTATTTACAGATCGCATCTTCGACAACACAAACAAAAAAGATCAATTAGGAACATTAAATTTATTTACAATCAAAAATCCAGAATGGAGTTGGCTTCGTAAGAAATTATCGCCAATGTATTCTTTGCTGAAACTGAAACAACTTTTTCCGCTTATTAACGACATTGGTCGAAATTTGAAAACCTATATTTTCAACAATAGCGTCAACAATGAGTATGTTATAGATGCTAAAGTTTTAAGTAATAAATATACTACTAATGTAATTACGTCGTGTGCATTCGGAATCGAGGGGCACGCTTTAACAAATCCTAACGCCGAATTTTTTAAACTTGGAAACGATATTGTCAACTTTACAATACATCGAGCGTTTGATATGTTTGCCTTTCACTTCAGCCCATTTTTGGTTAAGTTATTTAATGTAACATTATTTGGAAAGAGTTCCAAACGAATCAGCCAAATATTTTGGGAAACCCTAAACTATCGAAAGTTTTGTCCTGACTGGTTGAGGGCTTAATTAATTTGGATGGATTGGGCACGGGAGGGACACTCCGTGTTAAACTGCGGTGCTTTTTTTTGCTATTAGTAAGGCGGTTCATTCATAGGGGCGCTAGTGTCGGCAATTTTTAACCACGCGCACGTAATTTGAATTTTATTTTATTTATTCATTTTTATTACCTATATTTAAATTTAAAATAATTAATTCTTTTATTACATGTTAAATATTTTATTTAAAAAAAATAAATACACCTAATACATAAGAAATAATAACAATTAAATTGCTACAACAAAATTAATATTATAAACTGATTAATTTAGTTAGAGGGGCAATGGATCGGGATTTTACAATGAATGCATGAATGTAAATATTATAAAATAATTATTACTACTTTTCTCCAGTTTTGCAGCAGTTGTTATTCGTTGTTATCGAGTATGGAGTTTGGTGATGAAAATGACTTCTGTATTCCATTAATAATCTTGGTTATCACGAAATCTGGGAATATGAAATTACTTAACCAACTTAGAAAAATAATTTAGTAAGATAAAATATTTTTTACTTAACTTATGATGAGTCAATCATCCTTTTTTTCGTGATTATGCTCCTTGAAATAAATTTAAACAAATACATAGTTTGTTTCCGATGACTTTACTTCACACAATCAACATTTTTTTCTTAAAATGACATATCAACGCGTGCACTTTATGGAAGGACTTGACAGAAGTGTAAAATAAAAACGAATTTTTTTTGATCATCGCCAATCCTCGGTATCAATCGGGAAGTTCGGAACAATTCCTTTGAAGAAATTTTATCTACCTAACCGACTGAATATTGTTTCGCCATCTGTGTTTGACCCGCCTTACTAAAATTCAGGGGCACCTCACGTCTCGTAAGAGTGTCCCTCCCATGGGATTGGGTGTATTCCGTGTATTCATTTTAGTTCACACTGGTTCATAGCATATTTCCTTCTCCCACACATTGACACCAATTGAGAACATTGAGTTCTCTTATTTTAACTTGCCTACTTGTCTATCGGTAGTCAAGTTATTTTAGGTTAGGAAGTGATGTTCCGGGTAGAGTTTTACAAATTAATACTGATTTTATTTTAATTTACTTCCAATATTTGTAACGTTCTTCACGTAATCAATGATCATTTTATTGTTTGACGTTTATTTCAGTTTGTCAAATTTCCAAGACATTTAAAATATTAGACGAAGAACGTAATGCCAGCCAGGCTCTATCATCGATGCAGAACGATTTTGACAATTTGATGCGAATCAGTAAGTTTTCTCATGTTAATCGTTCAGGGTGTTGATTTTATTTAATATCTATCTATATTATTAGACGTAAAATATCCATCACAATCCGACACTTGCATTCGCTGTTGACAGTTGCTTTTTTCTTGGGTTCTTCGATAAAGAAAAATAAATATATATACACACACAATTTTGTTCTTAATAAAACTATGAATTCGTCTGTAAATAATACTGTAAAAAATGAACAATTGGAAAATATTAGCGACGAGCAAAAAGGGAATGGTGGCGGTGGTGATAATAATGGGAGTGTCTCATCGACAAGCTGTAACAGTATTTCGTCCGACGTTGATGTCATTGAAAACGATATCAACGAAGTTCAAATAACAAAAAATGCCAATCGAAGAAAAACTGTCTTGCCAATATCATCGTCACAACAACGAAAAGCGAAACGCATTCGATTCTATCGAAACGGTGATAAATTTTTTAGTGGAATTGTTGTACCTGTAATGCAAGAGCGATATAGGTAAGCTTTCACTTAAATCATACTTAAGTCAGCTTTACACTATGGGATATAATTTCTATCCTCTTAATATATAAAAGAGCATACTATTGACCCGAAACGCTGGAGGCTAAACCATTAAAGATAAAAGTACATATACATTTTCAAAGTGCGATTACCGTATTTGCCGGACGATAAGACGCACTTTTTTACTCTGAAAATTTGATTAAAATCAACTTATAGTCTAAACTATATTTTTACTAAAAATTTATAGATACATTTTGGGGTGCGTCTTATCGTCCGGCAAATACGGTACTTATTACTGAGTAGACTGTGATCTCCACTAAAGAAGTATTTTTCGGAATTTCACCCCTAACTAGTTCTAAAAAGGGGTTGAAAGTTATGCATTTTTTTAAGTCTTTCTTCAAAATATCAATCTACATGTATTGTAAAGAACCGCTGCTTTCGTAAAGGAGTTTATTGGTGCTTATTTATTTAGTTAAAATTTACTTTAACAAAATCAATAATCATGGTTTATTTTTGTATTCTCTTATGAAACAGTTTCTAAGGTAAATCTATAATCATACGTGTTAAGGACGTTTAGAAAATTCACTAGGATGTTCCTTAGTTAATCTTAAGTATACTGTTAAAAATTTAAAATTATTCAAAACCCTTCAAAAGTTATAACAATTTTAAAAAAATCTCTATTATAACGTGTATTCCTATAAATATTATTTGAATATTAATATATGAAGATTTGTTCACCCATTATATTAAATTTATTTAAACTAATGTAAAGAAAAACGATAAACGTTTCAAATTGTTAAGTTTTATCATTTGAACTAGGTATATAAAAGTATTTTCAATTTTGTAAAAGAATAACATTTACTATATGGTTGTTGAGAAAAAAATTAAAAACAAATTGAAAACTTGATTTTACTGGTTGATAAATAGTGTAAATTGAGGTATATTCACTGTCAAAATAAATACACTTTTGCATTGTATGCATTTATTCTAAGTATTCTAATTAGTTTATGACTAACGATTATTTTTAATACGTAACATTTTTATTTAATTTGTGGTGGGCTACAAACAGCCATTCATGAACTATAAGTGTTCAGTACTTTTCCTCCCGATTGTATCTCGAATTTATCTTTAACCAGTAGAGGCAACAACTAGAAATTCACTACTTTATATTTAAAATCAGAATTTCAATCACACGATCATAGACCTAAGATATAATTGACCAACAGAAATTATCTGTGCTTAGACAGTCGTGGTATGACCTTAGATGTTAAAGCGACTTAAAACACCAAAAAAAAAAATCCCAAAAGTAACTGAAAGTGACTCTTAATTTACTGCTTAACACGTTCAATGCGGAAAAAATATTCAGGGGTTTGGAGCGTGGCGGACAAAATCGTACGAGGTCGTACGTACGTAAAAATGATAAGGAATCACTAATATTACTTAAAAATCACTATTTGTCTGCAGTCAATTAATCAATTTATTATAATCAGATCAATTTATTACAGTAAAAAATATATATGTTACAGTGGCGGAACTACAAATTTTAGCCCCCCCCGCAAAAAAATTAGATCGGCCCCCAACCTTATATGAATTTTTGCTTTTCGTCCCATATTTTAATTTAGCATCGATTTTCTTGCGAAAGGTCCTTAAAACTTCCTTGAGGTCTAGAGGAGTTAGCAGATATTATCATTTTTTTCATATCAGGTGTAATATTTTGTTTTGAAAATTAGCATTGCCCGTTAAGAATAACGACAGTTTCTTAATACCCTAATCGTAACTTTTTGGTCGAAATCCATGGTATTTTCATCGTTATTCAAATCAATTGCCATACTGCTTCTGCTATCAACATGTTCAAATTGCCCTTCATCTCTAGGTGTAGACCTTGATTTTTTAGTTTTAAGTCAGTTGGATTAATTTTTTCGCTATAAAATTGTTAAAAACTTGTTCATCTTTACAAGTACTTTGCTTTTCTGTGATCGTAGCAAACGATTTAAGAAAACGGGATAACTTTGGTATTTTTACTAAATGTTCCTGTTCCTTTTTCAATTTTCTTTTTTACTGGACCCTTTCTGCAGCACCACTAGTAGTAATTTTTTCAAAAGCTTTGCCCCCCCCCCGCATCGCGGGGCCAAGCGATATGGTAGTTCACCGCGTGGCTACAAAGTTTGTATGGACACGACAGTTTTGTTCGCCGCACTCAACGTGTTAAACAGTAAAAGGAGGAAAACCCGTTCTAGATTAAAGATGGACAAAATCGTTAATTACTTTTTTCAAAATCTATATTTTTCAGCGCGTCGCACTCAATGGCCATCAGCGACAAACTGTTTAATCTCTTGGTACATTTTACTTCTTATTTTATATTTTACTTCTTTTCAATTTGGATTTTCAATTTCAATTTGGTAATCTGGCAGGAACTATCTCATCCATAGACCCTTATTAATCGCGGGATTCTGGGGTTGTGCCCAGAGTCCCAGGAGAAAAGAAAGGCCTAGTACTAAACACTTATACATACTTTTAGTATTTGTAGCTTTCCAACAAGTAAATAAATAGTTTCATTACTAAAAGAAATACGTAGAAAAATGAATTTATTAAACTCATTTGCCAAATTATGGCAACTTGTACCGTACAATATACTATTTTAATTTCATCTGGAACATATCTAACATTAGTTAAACAAACCTAATATCCTATAGTGTGAGGCCGGTTTTAAACTAATTTTAAATAACATAATATGTTTCTTTTAGATCATTTGATAGTCTCATCTCAGATCTAACACAAACCTTACTAGATCACGTAACTTTACCAAGTGGCGTGAGATCGATTTGTAATTTAGAAGGTCGTAAAATAATTTCGTTGGAAGATTTTGAAGATGGTAAATCGTATGTTTGCCTCGGTAAAGGCGAAACGTTTATCCGTCTCGAATACAGTAAAGTAATTAAGCCAAAAGCCGTAAATGCGGGTAGTCGAATCGAAAAGAACAACTCCATTCCATCAAATCGAATAGCACCTCCACCAGATTGTGTACGGCCACGCATTGTTACACTTATTAGAAATGGAATTAAACCTCGTAAAGTTCTACGTTTATTGCTTAATAAAAGGAATGCTGGTACCATGGAGCAAGCGTTAGGTGCAATAACAGAAGCTGTTAAGTTAGATTCTGGTGCAGTTCGACGTATTTTCACGCTAGCCGGAATCCCGGTGCTGTCGATTTCTCAACTGTTTCAAGAAGACGTATTTTTTGTTTATGGAAATGAACGATTCACACAAGATGATTTTGAATTGGAGTTTGAGGAAAGTCGAGCAATACAACAGTACAAGAAAACCCCCGTCCTTAAGCATAGACCGGGACCAAAACCAAAAATGCCGAATAAAGTTCATAATCAAATGAACTCGGCAGATAAAGGAAATTCGCTTTTAAGTCAGTTAAGTCGAGAAAATGATTTAGTATTACCTGTAGGATTAAGGAATAAATACTCCGTTGGACGAACGATAGGAGATGGTTAGTGCTTGAATACTTAATTTTCTTTTTGTAAAACATTAATTTATTTATTTAATTTTTTTTCTTTAAGGTAATTTTGCAATTGTACGATTATGTAAAGATAAACAAAGCGGTGAAGAGTTTGCTCTTAAAATTATCGACAAATCTAAATGCCGAGGCAAAGTAAGTTACTGCGTTATTTTTAATTCATAAAAGTTTCTTTCGTACTAGTTAATTTAAAGCATGAAATGAAACAAATCTACTTTAAATATTATTATGGAATATCAAATAAGTGACACGCCTTAGGCTGGTCGTCCACTGGAACCGTTGTTCGGTCTGTTCAGTATTCATAGTAACTTTTCATGTTTATCGTGTAAAAATGTCGAGGAAGAAGGCGGAAATATAGGGTACACCCCATATTAACTGAAAGAATGCAAATAGGTGAATTTCACCATTTAAATATTCAGCTTTTGGCAGATGGAAATAAGTTTTCCGATTATTATAGTTTGAGTACAGGGACGTTTCAGTATCTTTTGAACGATATTTGTCCATCAATCAAAAAATGGTCAAATTTTGGAGAAGTGGTACCACCCGATTATTAATTTATTAACCCAATTTATTAATTTTTCACAATCCATTGTTGACATTAGAATTTCGGCCGCATGCGTTACAAAATCCCATTCAGTTTGGATTCGAGAATTTTTCGGCCGAAGACGATCGTGCACACCCGAATTAGCTTATTCCATCGTTCGGCCTTGTTCGGACCAGTTTGCGGCCGTTGCTGTAGTCGGTCCGTCGTCAAGGACGGCTGTCTTTACTCTTTAGTTTGTCAGTATAGGCAGCCGTGTGCGGACCAGTTCGGCCGAGTTGGTCCGCACACGGCCGTTGCTCAATTCGGCCGAATTCGGTTCCAGTGGACAATCCACCTTACGGATAGGCCAGATTAAAAAAATTAAAGTCTACATATTCAGAATTATATTAGCTTTAAACCATTGAAATGCAATTTATTGTTCATTTTAAGGCTGTTAATTTTTACGGCTTTATCTTTGAACAGTTTTAAACTAAACCAATTTTAAATTTATTTAAAAATCTTTCGATTACAGGAAGATATGGTAGAAAATGAAGTTCGTATACTGAAGCAAGTGAAGCATGAAAGAATAATGGCTTTAATTGAAGAAGAAGATACAAAAAATATGTTATATTTGGTTGTAGAGTTTGTAACCGGTAATTTTTGAAATCTTTCTACAAATTTTGTGATACTACAGTAAAATTTTTATTGAATTTCAGGAGGTGATTTATTTGACGTCATTACAGTAGCACAGTCTTTTTCAGAAGACCAAGCAGCGTTGATGATTTCTCATTTAACTTCTGCTTTGTCCTATTTACACAACATGAATATTGTACATCGAGACGTGAAACCTGAAAATCTTTTGGTAACTTATAATCAGTACAAATCAAAGCTTCGTTACAATGTTAAATTTATAGGTGGAAATGGATGGAAATCGGGTTCGGTGTTTAAAGTTAGCTGATTTTGGCTTAGCTTGTGAAGTAACAGGTCCTTTATATACAGTGTGCGGAACACCTACTTATGTTGCGCCTGAAATTCTCTCCGAAACTGGCTATGGCTTAAAGATCGACGTATGGGCTGCCGGTGTAATATTGTACATTTTACTATGCGGATTTCCTCCATTTGTTAGCACTGATAACGATCAAGAAAAACTATTCGATTCAATTCTCTCAGGACAATACGAATTTCCCGAGGAATACTGGTCAGAAGTTTCGCCCCTTGCCAAGGAACTTATACAAAACATGTTACAACTATCACCAAGACTCAGGTTTTCGGCTGAAGATGTCCTGGACCATCCGTGGATCTTAGTTTTCGGGTCAAACAATTTAAAATAAATTTTCCTTAGTAATGATGTGGCGTATGTATTTATTTATGGCTTTTAATATTATTAATTATTTTATTCTTAAATAACCAAAGAGTATTTTCGTTTGTTTTTTGATATTGGGACGTTTTTTATTGCACAATCTTTTAGCTTCTATATATGTATTTGTAAGAGACTGGGGGGAGCGAACATCGAATATATTTAAGCCTTTAATCGAAATCAATATTATTATTGTGTAATTATAAAACACAAAGGGGTGATGGTTATAATAATAATTTATTTATTTTTATTTATGAAATATTTTATGGCTTTGAAAAATTGTGCTAATTGAATATAGTTAGATAAAAAATAATTTTTTTCTCAGCCAGTGATAGAAGTACTCTTTAGCATTGCAACAGGATCTAATCACTTAGTAATAGCGATATTATTAGTGCCTGTTAAAGTAAAGAAAGTTGTAATGCAAGTACAGAAATACAGTAAAAATGACTAGAGTCTATTAAGCACCTAATGAAGCTTATAAAGTTAGAAAACAATTACTGAAAAACTAGTATTAGTTAAGATAATATATAAGAAGGAATTCAAATCCTGTAATGCATGATAGGAAATGTGTCAAGCGGTCGCGCCGCCACAAGGCTGTGCAAAATGTAACTCACAAACTTATTCAGAATTAATGAATTTTGCTGACTGTGCCTCCTTATAAAGTTTGCTTAGGCAATCCATTATACTTTGGAGTCTTCTAAACAAAATGTTAGCGTCAAGAATGAAACAATTCAAATGTCTATTGTTGAAACTTCCATAAAAAAATCTAGATTCAAGAATGTTCCATTCTTTTCTATTGCTGTTCGGAACATGTTAAAATTTTACATTTGAGGAATACGTTGTTTTAAATATGTCTCGGTCAGAATTATCCTCGAACCTCAAAAATTCAGAATTATGTGTTTAACGATATCATTATGGATTCATCAAGTCAAGTAACTGGATATTTTGTGTAATGATCCAAGCTTAACATTTTAACTTTGAAATGAAATAACTTATAAATTCAATGCCTGACTTGATACTTAAATATTAACACTTGACTTGAGTTTGATTTGATTTTAAGTCAAATTCAAGCCAAGTAGCTTGAAAATCAAGTCAAGTTGTGAACTCCTCGATATTATTGATTTTCATGTTAAATCTCATTACAATTGAAAAATAGGTTTAGTTTAAAAAAAATAGTTTTTTTATATTAAGCTATTTGAAGTCTTTTAAGAGACTAATTATTTAAAAAACTGTTATATTACAATTAGACAACGTTAACATTATTTACAAGTAGATTTTATAATCGTTTAAAAACTTGAATATCTTTAGTTCCTTGGCATCAGGCCCGATAATGTAGGTTTCAAATTGGAAAGAAACCTGTGGATGTTTTTTTTTTTTTTACTTATCTCTTCAGGATAGTTTATCTTTGGATGTCCAGGTCTTAACAGTTCCACATAATATGGTTAAGGACATACATTTGATAATAATTTTGCATAATTTCATTGTACAGTAAAACTTAGAATGAAAAAGGCCTAAGTATAGGTTAATGCTTAAAACACATTTGTGGCGGTGTTACCGCGTGACACATTTCCCACCAAATAATACAAAACTGGAATACCATTTTAGATATTGTCGAAGTATTAGTTAGTTAACGGCACCATAGCTTACCTACACACTAATTGTTGCACTGTCTTCTATAAATCCGATGTAATTATTTTGAAAAAAAAAATATGCCACATTCCATGTACCACTGAAATCTTGCAAAAGATAACAAATAGAATATCTCCAATATTTTTATTGATGAAATATTTTTGTGACTTAAATACTTCCATAGATTTATTTTGTAAAATAATGTAAGACGTAAAATTTCTATGTAAATTTGTACTATTGATAATGACTGTCCTAATAGATATAAAGAAAAAACAAAACGTTGTGTACTAAAAAGATGATCTATGCATAATGAATATATAAGTTAAGAGTACAATTTAGACTGATGTCAATGATTTTCGTAATAATTATATCACAAATTTGCAATAATATCTTAGAATTTTATACTTAAATATTTGCATTTAACATTATGATCTGATTTTGTTACTTTAATTGAACTTAAGTATATAAATTTAATATATTGACAATTATAATTTTTTCTATAAGCTTTATTTAATTGTATTATAAAATAATAAGCGTGTATTTGTGTGTGTAGATGTAATTCTTTATATTTATGATAGACATTAGCAATATGAAAAAAAATGTATGGCACATTTACTTTGAACAAGAAATAGCTATTTTTATTGACATTTTGTATTTGTTTAAATTACATTTCAAAGAAATAAATTTTATATTCTAAATAAAATTAGTTCTTAATCGGATTTACCAATTAAAAAAAAATACAGAGGAAACGGTTATTATATCAAATAGTTAAGGAAGTTCACTCCTTATAACCAGAGATAACAGTTTCTAAGATGGCGTTTATACCGTCGGTAATTTAAACAGTCCATTTAACTTTAAAGTAAATAATTAAAAAACTATGTAGGGATTTAAAAAAAAAATGAAACGAACGTATGGGTAAGTAATCCCCAAGTGAGGGGCACAGCTGAAAAATTTTCTAAAACCATGGAGTTAATTATTGGAAAAAGGTAAGACAACGAGGTGATCACTATCGAAACACTACGTGAGAGTCACTTTAAAAAACTACGTCGTAATTACTGACAAAAACGATCAGAAAACGATGTGAAGGTCAGCATTAAAAAAAATATCTGCTGCGAGGCGTCACAGTACTTTCTTTTACTTTCATTTATGAAACTCACGATTGGTTAAAAGAACTATAAGTACTCTATAACTATACATATAAACAGAAGTATTGTATATGAATACAGCCAATATACTTATGGATAAACGAATTCCCAACCTTCACCCAGGAACCGCCCTTATTCGAATTTTCTCAGGAAAAAGTTTCAAATAAAAGTTGTAACCTCTAATGAGTCTAAGAACTATAGAAAGTTTAAAGAAAATCGTTGGAGCCGTTTTCGAAAAAACTTGAAAAAGCTTAAAAATTCCAAGAATAAAGTAGAGCTTTCGGATAATCGATTTCAACCAACAGCTTCACGGCACAACTAGATATAAGTAATATGAAGGCAAAATTCCAAGTTTGGTGTAATTCGGATACAATTTTAGATACGATATGGCTGTCACACACAGACACATACACACACAGACATGTTTCTAAAAACCACTTTTTTGGACTCAGGGGACCTCAAACATGTATTTCCGGTGAAAGCTCGAATTCGAAAATTCGACCCGATTACAATACTTATTTCATTACATAGTAATAAAAGAAAGTAAAAAGGAAATCAAATAACACTGGAATCATTATAACCTAAGATCTCACCGCATGATTGCTACATTCATAATGTAACTTAATTAATCATTTATATATCAAATTAAAGCTTTTTTTTCTGTGCATTGTGCACGATTAAAATAGACAATTTCTTACTACTTAATGTGGATAAATTATAATAAACTCTAAACGTCAAGATTACTATAAAGGGCCATTCATAAATTACGCCACACGTTAAAGGGGAGGGAGGGGGTCGACGAAGTGTGACAAGGGGGTGATAGGGGTCCTAAATTTCGTGACGTCACCTTTCAAAATCTATTTTAATCTAAGTTTTAAGTAAAACAAGAACTTTAAACTATTAACGAAAAACTCAAAAACATTTGCAACATTATCTGTAGAAACATAAGGTTCAAATTGTTTTGTCAGCGACTCGCTCTACTACACTAAGAAAAACATTTTCTTCAGACAACTGAATTTCATTTACGCCAACAAAATAATTTGATAGCCCATTGTCAATCAAATATATCACATTTAGATTTTTAGATTTAATTGTCCGAAGAGAATTTTTTTCTCGGTGTAGTTTTACGCGCCGATACTATTGCCCTTTGATAAATTCCGCTAAATGCTGCACCGTGCCAAGCGGTGATATTGTTTTTATTTCATTAAAAATCAAATTTAATATTATTAAAAAATAATTTAAATTGAAATAAAGTATTTTGGAACTGCTGTTTTAATTCAATAATTATTAGTAGATGTCAAATTGTAAAATATGCGACGTCACACTAAGGAGGGGTGGGTCACAAATGTGACCAGCTGTGACAAGAACGGCGGAGGGGGTCAAAATCATGAAATTCGTGTGACGTAACTTATGGATGGCCCCTAATAAGTATACACAATAAGATCAATAAGAATAACAATTTAGTGCAATTTTAAAAAAATGTTTCAAATTTTACCACCCAACTATATACGAGATCTAATTGGCTAGTCCCACCACTTATTTTCTGGTTGAATGACGAATACTGACGATACTGACAATCCGACGTCGTTGACGTCTTCGTTTTCGTGCTCTCTTGTACACATGTAGCTGCTTATAAAGTGGAACCGAGAGCGATTTATAGTCAATTGGTGAATGGTTTTTGATGGTTATATGCAGTTATTTGGCATATGGGTACATGTGGTTTTCATTTTTCATCTTTTTTAAAATATAATATTAATTAATTTTTAATTACCTTACAACCAATCAATTACACAATGTCAAAGAAAAAAGGAAATAAAAAACATTTAGACGATGACGACTTTGAAGAAAAACCGAAAGTATCCACCGAGACAACGAAGAACACGAAGGAAAAACCTAATAAAAAAGGTGGTAAGAAGAATAAAAAAGGGGGCGATTGGAGTGATGATGAAGAAGTAAACGTAAAACCCACGAAAAGTAAAGGAAAAGGTGAAAAATTTACAACTTTTATATGAGTAATTATATATTTAATAATTTCGTCACATTTAAGGCCGAAATAAGGACGACAGTGAAAGCGAATCAGAAAATACGATATCAAGCACTGCTGAAAAGGCAAAACCGACCGCTCAACAAAATAAGGCGAAGAAAAATAAAAAGAAAGGCAAAAAGAATGATGACTGGTCCGATTCGGAATCAAACAGTGAATTAAAAACACCGATTATTGAAGAAGATACTTTTGTCGCACGTCCTGTTTCCAAAAAAGATAAAAAGAAATCAAACAAAAGTAAAAATGTTGATATATTAACCGAAGACCTAAGCGAAAACGAAGAACTACCAAAACCAGTCGAAAAGAAAAAGAAACCCTCAAAAGATAAAAAGCAAATAAGCGACAATGAGTCCGATGATGTTAGTGAAGAAGATTTACCCAAACCAGTTGCTAAAAAAGAAAAAAAGAAACCAAAAAGTAAAAGTAAAGAAGAAATCCCATCTGAAAACGAAGAAGAAATATCAAGTCCAGAAGATGATAAACCAAATGATCCAGTTAGTAACAAACCTGAAGAAATTCCTCCCCAAGTGAAAAATCTAACTGAAAATGTCGAAAATTTAAAAATTTCTGATGAGAATGAGGAAGCAACAGCTGCCGTGGTTGAAGAAAGCGCAGACAAAAAGATGACACATAAAGAAAAGAAAAAGTTGAAAAAGCAACAAGAGTATGAAAAACAAATCGAATTAATGACCAAAAAAGGAGGGCAAGGACATTCTGAGCTGGATTCAAATTTCACCGTGTCCCAGTCTCAAAAATCAGCGGGTCAAATGGCTGCACTTGAAAATGCGGTCGATATCAAAATTGAAAATTTCAGTATTGCTGCTAAAGGAAAAGACTTATTTGTCAATGCTAATTTATTAATTGCCAATGGACGACGTTACGGTCTCGTTGGTCCTAATGGGTATGTTATACAAGGTGTTACGTGAAAGAGTGTAGATAATTTACAAGTGAATAGAACTAATCAATATGGGCATTTCTTACTTATCTACACTTATATTTCGGTATGGTACAGTTTCCCAACGAAAACGAATAAATTATTTTATTAAAAACGTACAGCTTCCGGATAATAATTATTTGCTAATAAGAGGTTGGATTAATTTGTTTTTCTTTTTTTTTTTGGGGGGGGGTAGATATCGTAATATGCATACGTTTAAAATACTGAACAAAATTCTAAATACCTTTAATACTACATATTGTAACGGGATTTCTCCAGCTGTATTAAAATTCACCTCAGGGGTTCTTTTATTCAATGGAAATATCACCAAAACGTTTAAATAATCAAATAACCTTAACTATTTGACTCAGTAATTATCATATTATCATAACAAATCATTTTCAATCACTTTTTATATCGCTCGAATCATTTTCACTGTATGTATTAATTGACTGACTTATTCAGACTGAATTGAATCGACTGACTGTGGGTCCTAAAATATATAGTTGCTTAGGCAATCAATTTTACATCCTTGAACTCTCTAGAATCTAGATACTTCCAAAACTCGACAATCGTTGTCGTGAAAAATGGAACAATTCAAATGTTCATTATTAAACTACCACAAAACAGTCTAGAACAGTGGTTATTAATCTTGTTCCAGGTTCTGACCCCCCACCAGCTTCATATGCGCATTCACCGAACCGTTCTTAATTGGAAAAATAAATTATAGTTTGTTTTTTTTCAAATTCCAAACATAAGTATATGTATATACCGTAGGTATATACCTTATTATCCGTATATCTTGTGTGAATCGGGTCTCTGTTTTGACCTCCACCAAATCCCTGAAGTTCGATCGAACCTAGGCTAAGGACCACTGGTCTAGAATGTTCCATTCGTTTCTAATGCTATTCATATATTTCTATATTTTTACATAGATCACCTATTAATGCAAATTTAGTCGTCAAAACTTTTATTGGATAAATTATATTAACAAAATAATAATCAATATTGTTTACTAGGGTTGCGTTTCTCTAAAGACTCACTACACTCAAAATGTTTTTTCAATAATGACAAAAAGTAACAAGGGCAAAGGCAAAACATTACAAGCATTGTAAGGCCTTTGTGGAACGTACTCTAGGTTAGTTATACAATAGGAATAGAATATAGAAGTATAGACAAGTTTTAAATTGTGTCGGTGCTTTTGATTTTAATGGACTTCTTAAAGTCAGACAAATTGCAGATCATTTCAGGTTTCATGAATATGTAATAGTTTTAACATGTTTTATGTTTTACCTATGAGGCGGCTGTTCGGATTTGCGCTTGTGCCGCGTGCGCCAATTTTGTGTATCGTGTATAGGCAACTTCTAATACCAATAATGTGAAAGTGATTGCCTATAAGAACTATAAGCATAAACATGATTAATTATATTTTTGGTTTCAACAACAAACATTTTTATTTAAATTTAGCTTAAAATAGAGCCAAATTTGGTTTATTTACAAATTTTTTATACATCGCTTATAAGTTAAATGTGTTATACTGGTTCAGTAAATGTTAATTTCTCCATTAAAATTTATTAAGGATGAATTGGAGATATAATCAGGGATAAAATACTGAACATCAACAACTCCTGAATATCCTTTCTTGTCTTATTTAAAAATGTCTTTATTTTATTTAAGTCATGACTAAAATAAATAGTTTTACTGCATTTTTTAGCATAATTGAAACAACACTTGTTTGAAATCAATAATGGCTAGCCATATCTTCCTACTAATTACTTACACTCTTCTTCATTATACCGTATAAACCAATATAATATAGTAGTTTTAATTACTTTTTAATTTTGTAGTCATGGAAAAACTACATTATTACGTCATATTGCACAACGTACATTTGCTATACCACCCAACATTGATATTTTGTATTGCGAACAAGAAGTTGTAGCTGACGATTTGAGTGCTGTTGAATCCGTTCTGAAAGCCGATATCAAACGTACAGAGTTGCTAGATGAATGCAAAGAACTGGAAGCTCAAGTCGAAAATGGAAAATTAGATGTTCAAGACCGACTTAATGAAGTTTATACAGAATTAAAAGCAATTGGAGCTGATTCAGCCGAACCACGAGCTAGACGAATTTTAGCTGGTTTAGGCTTTTCGAAATCAATGCAAGATCGTGCTACGAAAAATTTTTCGGGAGGATGGCGAATGAGAGTGTCTTTAGCCCGTGCTTTGTACATTGAGCCAACTTTACTTCTTCTCGATGAACCGACAAATCACTTGGATTTAAATGCTGTCATTTGGTTGGACAAGTAAGAAATATAAATAAAAATTCTCACTCGTTTTAGAGACTTAAAAGTTAACGTTTTAGCTATCTTCAAGGATGGAAGAAGACCTTGCTTGTTGTATCTCACGATCAATCTTTCTTAGATAATGTTTGTAATGAGATTATTCATTTGGACCAACAGAAACTGTATTATTATAAAGGCAATTATTCAATGTTCAAAAGAATGTACGTGCAGAAAAAGAGAGAAATGTTTAAAGAATATGAAAAGCAGGAAAAACGAATTAGAGAACTGAAGGCTCATGGTCAATCGAAGAAACAGGCCGTAAGTTAAAAACAATCTAAATATTTTCTCTTAATAGCCGCTCACAGGACATAGTGATCTAAATATTATAACGGGATTGGGTCAAAAATGTATTAAATCTACATTAAGGGTTTTTTATTCAATATAAATTGACCACCGCACCGTTGAATCCAGAAATCTTTTTTTTTATTTTTTAAAAGAAAATAAAGCGTTTATGTTTGTTGCGTTTCTATATATTTCTTTGGTACTGTTTATTTTGTGTCGTATGAACAGTTCTTACTTTAGCTTAATTGTTCATGCAATAGTTCTTGATTAGTTCAGAACTTAAGACTCGGATATGACTCAATTTTATGTGTAGTTTTAATATTAAATCAATAATTTTTAGGAGAAAAAACAAAAAGAAGCCTTAACTAGAAAACAAGAAAAAAATCGAACAAAAATGCAAAAGCAAGATGAAGATAATGGTCCAACAGAACTATTGCAACGTCCTCAAGAATATACTGTTAAATTTTCGTTCCCTGATCCTCCGCCTTTGCAGCCTCCTATCCTAGGATTACATAGTAAGTTATCAAAACAAACTTGGGTATAAAAGGTATAGAATTTCAAATTTTTTTCAGATGTCTTTTTCTCGTATGCCGATCAAAAACCGCTGTTTATTAATGTAGATTTCGGCATAGATTTAAGTTCTCGAATAGCCATCGTAGGCCCTAATGGTGTTGGAAAGTCAACTTTCTTAAAATTGTTAGTTGGAGAACTTGAACCAAACAAAGGAGAACTAATTAGAAATCATCGATTGGTACGTAAAGCAAATATTTATAAAAGTAAATATTGGAATTATGAGTGTAAAATGATTTCAGCGAATTGGAAGATTTGATCAGCATTCGGGTGAACATTTAACAGCCGAAGAAACACCGAGTGAATATTTAATGCGTTTATTCGATCTTCAGTACGAAAAAGCTAGAAAACAATTGGGGACTTTCGGTTTATCAAGTCATGCTCATACAATTAAAATGAAAGACTTGTCTGGTGGTCAGAAAGCGCGGGTAGCTTTGGCTGAACTTTGTTTAAAAGCTCCTGACGTAGTTATTTTGGTGCGTTCTTTTAAAAATTATACCAATTCTTAAGTAATATTAATTAACTGTTTCAATTACAGGATGAACCTACTAATAATTTAGATATCGAATCTATAGATGCTCTAGCTGATGCCATTAACGATTATAAAGGAGGTGTGGTGATTGTATCTCACGATGAACGTTTAATTCGTGAAACGGAGTGTACATTGTTCGTAATTGAGGAACAAACTATTAATGAAATCGATGGCGATTTTGATGATTATCGTAAAGAATTATTAGACAGTTTAGGAGAAGTTATAAATAGCCCAAGTATCGCAGCTAATGCAGCCGTACTTCAATGATGTTTATTAATAATATTAATTCAATAAATAAATATCGATTTTCAATTTTACAATTGTACTCTTTTTCTTCCAAATTAAACTGTTTTGGTATCTTATAACAGACGTACTTTTTTATTGTATTTAAATCACAAACTTATGAAACAATTCAATTATTTCTAACTGTACCCGCGACATCGTTCACGTGAGTTTCGAAATATTGTTTATAAAGCTTCTCGATTTACAATGTTTCCGGAAGACTCTCCAAAGAAATGAACAAATAGGTTAAATGAAGTATGTAGGATAACGAATTTCATATTAATGGTAAAAAATATAACAATGAAAAAAACACCACCTACTCATAAGTTTTAAAAGATGATAAAAAAAACCCAAAATTGCGTGCTTCTATCCTAATTATATATAATAAGTTATAATTCAGCCGAAATACAAGTTATATTAAAAATAGCCATTTTTTGATAATTCGCTTGATATGAGAAAGATAACTTTTGTATCTTGCCTGGTACGTAATTACCATTATAAACTAAAAATATATATTTTGTTATGATTTTTGCTCGAACAAATTTGTATTTTTCCTTAGGAATAAGACATTTTCCCGCAATAACAAGTATCGTAGATATATCCCTAGGTAACCAATTACCATCCTATCATATTTCATCAAAATCATAATATAATATCAAAATATAGACTCGGCTCAGTTACATATTTTTTTATTACATGTATGAATTTTTTTAAATTTATTTATTTATATTGGAGAAAAGACAATAATAAAATCTATATAAATAAAATGATAGCTGTTTTCCTTTCTACTGGATAGATTTCAATCAATTTTTTTTTTGTTTCACTTCTTATATACTTGGTCCTTATCTAAAAAATGATAGGGTGGAGCAAACGGTGGAATGTGCATGGTCTGCAGAGAGAATTTTTCTCCATCCACTGCCTACTGATTAATTCATATTTGAACCGCTCAGTGCACACACCGATTAACTCCGTAATGCAAAAAGTTGAGTAAATTGATAAAATAGACTTCTGTAATACATTGTCTCTTATGGAAAAGCTAAAAAGCAAATTGTCATTTAGAGCTGTTATTACTTATAATTAGAAAAATTTATTTCGGATATTTCAAGTTAGGAATCAACCAAGTGTTTTGACATGAAAATTTGTAAAGTTGAAAAAGTGGAGTTAATCGACGTGTGCACTGACTGGCTCATTTGAGCGCCAATTTAATAGTTAATGCAGTTCAGCGAGATATTAGATTAATAGCTTTTTTAAATTCTCTTTTAGCATATTTTATATTTTATTGTCAATACAAATTCAAATTACATTTTTAAGTTACAACCGTTACAATAATCAAATTACATTTCAAAACTCCCTTTTATTATTGCATATAGGTATTTTTTAAAACAGAAAAAGTTAAGTTGGAGAGATTAAATTTTTTTTTAAAAATTGCTTCCTAAATATTCTTTCCGGATCCACAATTGCTCCAGGTGTAGAATTAATAATTAAATTTTTTAAAATGTTCAAAATCGCTATAAAACCCTAAATAATTTTTAATTGAACATTTTTTTAAGCTCTCAAATAATTGATCAAATTTTTGCAATATTTTTAATAATTAATTATTTGTAACTATTAATACATGCATTGTATTATGACGTCATCAACTGCCGTTGGTTCTTATATACATGAATAGTTTAAAAATTGAATTACTAATTAACTATACACCTGGAGCAATTGCGGATTTGTAAAGAGCGTATTTAAGGAACAATTTTTTGAAAAAAATTAAATAAAAACAAGGATTATTTTTGATTATATAGCGATGTTTATTTTTGATTTACAAATTTTTGAAAAATTAATTATTAATTAACTAATAACAATACACTTAGAGCAATAGCGGATTCTGCAGGAGCAATTTTTTGGCATATAGTTAAAAATGTTCTACGCTAAGTTCTTTCCGGTTATTTTTAATATATTTTTGCTTTCAATTTTTAGATGTTTTCCCTCTATAAATTAAATATGTTATTAACATAATAACCTACGCAGACGACGTCGCGGGTATCACTTATCAGCTAGTTGTACAATAATTGTGCATTTTTGAATAATTTAGTGAATTCAGTAATACAAATAAAAAATTGCAATACATTCCATACAGATACAATACATATTCGACTTATACTGACAATAAGCATGACTAGTCAAAAGGAACTGTTTAATATATTTACTAGTCAAAGGGAAGATCCAGGAAAATCTTTCTTTGTTGTTTTGTTAACGTTTTATTTTAAATAAATAAATATTAACGAATATTAAATTGCAACAATAAAAAAAGCAACGGCAATTTTAATAACTGAAAAAATTATCAAAACCATAAAGTAACACTAAAATTGCATTAACAAGATAAATTTCTGTGTATAAAATGACGAAGTACTTCTGTTCGTGTAAATCAATAAATCAACGATGAATAAAATAGAACATAAAGTAAAATAAAAACGATTTCATTAAATAATACAGAATTTAAATTAATTATTTTAAATAATCTCATTTAAAATGGATAATTGTGATTTATGTGAAAAGACTTTTCCGCAACTAAATCTTCTAATGAATCATAAATTGGTCGTTAACACCAACGACAAAACATATCAATGTGAATTTTGTAATAAGACATTTTCACATTTATACAGTCTAAAAAATCATAAGTGCATTCATACTGGCGATAAGCCATATAAATGTGAATTTTGCAATAAAAGTTTTTCGCATATATCAAATTTGAAAACTCATAAACGACGTCACACTGGCGAAAAACCACACGAATGCGAAGTGTGTTGTAAAACATTCAATCAACTAAGCAATTTGATCCAGCATAAACGTATTCATACCGGCGACAAACCATACCAATGCTACGTGTGCAGCAAAAGTTTTTCGCACATTTCCAATTTGAAAGTCCACAAACGACAGCATACTGGAGAAAAGCCGCACGAGTGCGACGTCTGCTGTAAAACCTTCAGTCAGCTAAGCAATTTGATTCAGCACAAACGAATTCATACGGGAGATAAACCGTATCAATGTTTCGTGTGTAACAAAAGCTTCTCACATATTTCTAATCTGAAAATTCATAAGCGACAACACACAGGCGAGAAACCCCATCAATGTGATGTCTGCAGTAAAACATTTTCGCAGTTATGCAGCTTTAAAATGCATAAAAGAATGCACTCTGGTGAAAAATCAGGAATGGTGTGATAGGCTCAAATAATTTTTTTCAATCACATCTATGTCCTCATACGTTCCTATTTAAACATTAAATAATACACACAACAGTTCTATACTCTCCAAATTGTAATAACATATATCTACATTATTTACCAATGAAGAAAAATACAAATACTATTAGAGGATAAATTCAAACAAAATATTCAAAAATAAGTGTAACAAAAGAAGAAAAATTTCAAATATGTAATTATATCTCATGCAGTGGCGGCTCGTGCGAATTTGTGATGGCGGGGCTGCGAATCTTAATTCAGTTTTATCGTTCTTACATATTTTAATTTAAAACCACTACAAATTTTATTAAAATTAGAATTCAATTCTAAAAATGTAATTTTTTAACAATAATACGTGTTATTATAAGCCGTTTTCCAATTACTGCATTATAGCATATAATGGGGAATTATACTCTAGCATCGAGCGTTCCAACTGCAGCTACGCATTGCACTTTATAAGTATGTATTCGAAATAGTGTTGCTTATGGCGTGTTCACACGAGTCAACTTTAGTTGATCGAAAAAGTTGAATGAAAAACCTCTTGTGAACCTCTGTTTCAATTAAGTTGATCAACTTAATTGAAACACACGAGGTTTTTCATTCAACTTTTTCGATCAACTAAAGTTGACTCGTGTGAACGCGCCATTACGAATGTAATGCGCTAGTGATACCAACAAGTTAGCATACAAATATTTAAAAATATATCTTTTCATTGAGTTGGCATTATTGAAGTGTATCTATCATCTGAATAGGATGATTTCATTAAAAAAAAAATATTTTTTATAGCTCATTTTGAAACTTGATATAAAAAAAACAAGAATTAATGTTTTAATTAATATGTACAATTAGTAAATAATGTGATTACACAAAAGTGTTCAGGTTGCTAAACCTCACTAAACTTAGGAATTTTTCTCCAAAACTTAATGTGAGACGAATGCATCCTACATATTCTACTGTAGCATTTACAAACTAATCTATTCCAATTAAACATCAAAATTATGCGACGATATGAAGCACAAAACCGCATAATGCATTATTGTAATTGGAAAACGGCCATAGTATATAAGTATTTAACATTTTGTAGCCATGCGATTGCGACCAAAGTAAGTGAACAATGAAAGATTCAAATGTGTTCGTCTATGGTTCGGGGGAAATGTATATCCATTTTTGTTCAACTTATTAATTAAATGGACAGGGCTGTTGGTTTTGCAGCCCAAAATCTACTTTAAATCTTACATTACCCCCACTACACTTTGTTGATTTTTAGTTTACATAATAGGTATTTCAATTAAAGCTCTGCGGGTTGTGTAAATTGCAGCCCGAAAAACCGAAATACTGTGGTAATGGTGGTGATGGCACTGTTTTTGGTGTAATTTGGTATTTTAATTTAATCTAACACTAGAATAAATCGAATTTTGTCCTTTTTATGGAGTATTGGGTACTTATCATAGTATTATTATAAGAGATGCAACGAATAGTGATTTAGCCGAATATTCGGCCGTTTTATTTATGAGTAATTCATATCACGCTTTATTTTTTATTAAAACAAAAGAAAGATTTAACGGCAACTTAAATTGATTTTTATTTAAAGTATTCGCCTAGATTGGACACTAGATCCATATAAAATAAGTAGTGGTTTCTAAATTTAAAGCAGGTTCCTACTCGAGGAAACTTTACGCAAATGCAGAAAAAATTGTTTTGATTCATCATAATTAATTCTTCCTTTTAAATTTTCAATTTTAATTTGTAATTTAAATATAAATAAATTCGAATTAAACGTTTATATTGTTATGATTTAGTATTCGGTATTCCGCCGAATACCGAATAGTAGCCGAATACTCGTTGGATCTCTAATTATTATAGATCATAAAATGAAAAAAAATATTAAAAGAAAAATTTTCAACTTATACTGGAGGGGTGCAGCCCTTATGGACGAGCCGCCGCTGATCTCATGGCAATTTGAATCAATCGTTTTGATTAGTTATGGCCATTTTTGTTTCATTAGAATTAAGTTACAATAAATAAGATTATCATTAAAAATTAACATGATGTATGCTGCATTTTAGATAGTGTTATTTGCTTACTTAATAATATTCAAAAAAAGAACATATACTTAGGTAATTACAAATATCTATTATATGAATTTAATATCGTATGACCTTTGGCAAGATGCCGATATGCAATTTTTAGTTGCCCAATGATTCATCGCACACTCAAATGAGTTCCTCTAAAGTGTGTTACTAAATGTTTTGTGGAAAATTGCAAACTTAAAAGTTTGTGGACAAAACGATTGTTAAGGGGACTCCCATTTAGTTCTTCAGTTTCCATTTTTACAACGCAACTAAAAGCTACATGACGCGGCACCTTGCCTAAAATATCAAAATGTAAATGTAAATTTGAATGTAGTTTTAGTGAGAAAACAATTTAGTTTATATTTACAATTATTTTATTTCAAGTTTAGAACTTTAATAATAGCGCTCTAAATAAATGAAATAAACAGCCTTAAAACTATTTAACTATCTGAGTAGTAAAATAATATGGATATATAAGTTGTAATCTATTTATAATTTTCAAATTTTTACTAACCGATTTTTTAGTTTTTATATTTTATTTGAAATAAAATTATTTTATTTGCTTAAAATTTGTTGTATTTTTTGTATATTAAATTTTTAGTAATTTAAAATAATTAAATACAATGAGTCCTTTACACAACTTTTTACTTATATATTTAACATGAAAATTTGTCAAAAAGTATTTCAATTCCTCATTTTTCAATAATTCAAATTTCAAACTACTAATGAATATATATTATAATATTTAAAATTAGTTAACACCGTTTTAAAATTTCCTTAATTAAACATGTACATTTTCCATCTACATTGCAGATTCTGCAATCTTTTAAATGGTAACTTATCTGGTACAAAAAATACTTGCTTTGGATATTTGATGGCAGGATAGTTCCAACGGTTCCAACTATGTTTGGGTTAGGCTATTAGCTCAGGGCCTCTTAGAGGAGAGAGGACAGAAATGGTAGTTGCCATGGGCCTTATAATTTAAGGGACTTCACTTTCCAAGATTTTAAGGTAGAAAAATCTAATAGCGTATTCACAAATGCAATTTTAAAATAAGCAAAAAACCGACAGAATTGTTAAAAGAAATAATCGAACTAGGATTTCTGAACATGTTACCTATGTAATACAGCTAGATTGCGCTCCGAATTTTCTTAACCGGTGAGTGTAGTGGAAGGTGAAAGATCATTTAGTGTACCGAAAAGGATAAAAATTTCCTACGATCAGCAATGAGTCAAGATCGACTAAATATATTGGCGACGTGACGCTAAACATAAATTTTCAAATAACGCGTACTCTTAGATCATGGGTTGGCAACCAAAAGCCCGCGGGGCGTCTTGGTGCGATATTCGCCAATTCGAATTTGCAAGTACATTTCTCTATGGAGGCCGGTTTAATTTGCGTGGAGTTCCCTGCATTGCAGGTTTTTATTTCCGAAGTTAAAATGGCGGGGATTGTACAATATAAGATTTATATTTGAGGTAGATTTAACAGTGAATTTGATGGTAATTTTCATTGGTAGTTTGTACGTCAAATTTTTAAGGTCCTACAAGTGGATCCCAGGGGGCGCGACGAGGGTGGATGGGTGTTTTTCTAGCCAGTATTTTTTGAAATGCTTATCATCAGATCCGCCACTGCCCAAGTGCGGCCCACACTGAACCCCACGTAGAATATTTGGGTCTTTTACAACCAAAGATTGCCGATCCCTGCTCTAGATCATTCTCAAATTAAATAAATTTACTTATTAAATAAATATTTAATACCATAACAAAACCTTTAATTTTTTCTTCCCCTAAGTTTAACTTTTTTTTTCAACGGGTGTGGGAGGGGGCCTACAAATATCGGTTGATAGCATGAGATTCGGCATAACCCTTTCCCCCAACTTGCAATCTAATGTGATATTTTTCAAAACGTTTGTTTTCTTAAAAAAAAAATACGTGATATTTGCGAGACCTTCCCTTTCCCCAAAGTAAGATTAGATGAGATTCGGCTCGACTCCTTCGGCCTTTAAACGGCCTCACGTAATTAATGGATGTTCTCTTAAAAGAATAGATTAGTAGCTCTCCTACAGGATCTTTAGTAAAACTTCATTAAAATTCGTTCCGTTAGGTACTGTATTTTCCGGACGATAAGACGCACCCTAAAATTGATCTATAAATTTTTAGAAAAAAAGTATGGTTTGAACTATAAGATAAATTGGACCATAAGACGCACCCTGATTTTAAGTCAAATTTTCAGAGTAAAAAAGTGCGTCTTATCGTTCTGGCAAATACGGTAGTTGTTAATTTTTGAAATTTTTAGTTTATTATTTTAATACGTTTATTTCTAAATAATATCTTCGACAGTGAACAATAAAACAGTTCAAATATTTAAAAAAAAATTAACTATTAATTTTATCGGGTGTTAAATTGAAATTCATATTTATTTTCCAGTAAAAATATTCATTTTTTATTTTTAACTGTTTAGATAATTTCTTTCGTATCTGTGTAAAATTGGTCAGGCCTTCTTCAGAAAGTTGCATTTCAGAAATTTCTATTTGACAAACTTTACCGAAACTTTTTTAACGTACGGTTCCTGTAGGACCAGGGTTCCCAACCCAGTGCCCGCGGATTTATTTATGTGCGCCCGCCACTATTCAAATCGCAACAGAATTTTTTATGAACAATAATATAAAATATAATTTTTCTTGTTTGTTAATTATTTATTACCGTTGGTATAAATATGTTCAATTATAAATATCCTTCGATAAAATAGGTGGTGCCCGCCGCTCTACCAATATTTTAGAATGCGCTCCAAGGTACAAAAAGGTTGGGAATCCCTGCTGTAGGATATAATTGTTTTGCCATCCCATGGTAACCATGCATTATTCTAGTCTTAAAAGTAGTATATCATTCTCCTCCAAACTATCATTGCAAAAACCATATCAATTTTTAACTCTGCGATAAAAAAACCATATCTTCCCACGGGAATAGTACATCTCTGAGTAAAAAGTAGATTAAGTCTTCTTAAGGAAAATGAGTTAAGACTCTATTTCGTGAACTTTAACGAAACTGCTTTTAAATACTCGGTTCTTATAGAATACATACTTGTTTTACTATCCCATGGGAACCGTTCATTTTTCCAGTGTAAGAAGTAACCTATATCATTCTCTGACTCCTAAACTACCACATTGTAAAAAAGAAAGTTAATCTTTTGCTCTGTAAAAAACAAAAAAAATATCTATTTCACGGGAACCGTACATTTTTTCTGGATATAAAGTATACACTTTATTTGAAAGTCAACATTCGCATTCGTGAATGTGAACAATTGGACATTATCGTTACATCACTAGTATGTACGGTATATACTGTACCTATATATGATACCTATTGTACCTATTTTATGATAAAAATCTTTTTTTCTTTTAATCGAAATTAAATTTCTAATGTTAAAAAATATTTTTTTTTTAAATTAGAGTCCTAGGATGTTTAAAATAACTTTCTATGAAACATAAACATTGTTGACCCATGTAATTTTTACACAAGTGTCCTTATTATCGATTCATTTAAACAAAAGGATTGCATGGAAACGACATGGATATACGGAGCTTTCTGTACATTAGAAAAGGTTAGCCGTATTTAAAATATGAAACAAAAAGAGTGAGAGATATGAAATTCGACGTTAGTCGTACGGACTGTCTCGGTAATTTCCGTCATTTCTGTCTCGGGATGATTATCGGTTAAGGGCAGATGCAAAAGAAAGGAATAGGAAGAAGCGAATGTCGTTGATATGATATACGTCAGTGCTATATGAGGGTGGCTGAAGAGAAGCATTCAGAAAATATGGGGAAGGACCAGCTGTTCGGTGAAGGATAAATTGAACTTTACCAAATAACTTGTTTGTGATTATTGGAAAGCGTGTTTATGAATAAGGGGCTTGTAGCCATGATTCAAATAAAATGGGTGCAATCGCATCAGTGCTTCAGTGGAACTGTGAACAATGCAATTTAATCAATCCCACAGAACGTTCCAAATGTCTGCGTTGTGGCTATCGCCGTGAAAAGACATTCGCTGTCACTAATCACAATGGAAATCACCTGTCGCTATCCCCAAACAGGTACAGGCGAATTTTTTTCTTTATTCATTCACCCAAGTTTTTTTGTTCCATCCTTTACACGTCCAAGATTCCTTTTGTTAATAATATCCTTGACCTAATAGGGAATCCTTTAGAAATCATTATTAATTACATATGTGCTGCATGTAAATATTATTGTTCATCGATTATAACTCGACCCTTAATTAAAAATTATATAAAACACTCAATTTCGAGATAAATATTTACTTTTTATCTTCTGTAAACAATAAAACAGTTCTGTAATCAACTGTAATTTGAAAGTGTTATTCCTGAGAGAACCGTGACCCCCCAATAAATAAGGATTTGTCGAAATTCCACTCATAAATGACTCAAAAAAGATATTGAAAGTTTTGTATTTTTTCTGTCCGACCCCTAAATTATCAACTTTTTCAAATTTTACAATTATGAATCCATATGCAATTATTAGGAATCTCAGTTTTTGTAGATTCTCAAATCGTTCATTTTAGCATCGAAAAAAAATATTAAAAATATTTAAAGATGCCTAAGTCCTTTCTATTACCAGTTCTAAGCCATTCTTTAAATTTAACATAATTTATATGTACAATTGTGTTAAGAAATTGTCCAGCTGCTGTTAACAAGATTTTACTCTTCTTAAACGCAGGCTTATTCACGTAAGGATGTTTGGAAGGTAAATCGAAATGATGATAAACAAACTAAAATGCACTAGAATATTTCTTGGTTAATCTTAAATCTACTGTTTAAATTTTAAAATCATCGACTAAACCCTTCAAAAGTTATAACAATTTATAAAAGATTTGCTCAACTAATTGATTAATATTTCTATAATGTAAAAAGAAAATGTTTCAAAATTTGATAAACATAGTGTAAAAATTAAGTAGTTATATTCATGGTTAAAAGTAAGTATTTATTTTCGTTTTTGTCATTTTTTTTATTTAAATGAAGATTAAGGAATTTCAAGTATCTCTTTTGGTCCTTCTGGTATTGGAATAATTTATTTACTTTGTAACAAGCTACAAACTAAATATTCATGAATTATTTAGTGTTCCGTACTTAAGCTCCCGATTGTATTTCCAATTCATCCTTATTAAGCCTGAATTGTGTTATATTATATTATTCAATTTGAAATGAACGGGTAGCCACCACCCGAGAAAAAATATTTTATATCAAATGAGAGGGGTACCCTACAACATATCCTTAGATCAAAATAATGGAATATATATAAAGAGATTTAACACGATTGAATTTAATCTATTTAAATTCTATTTAGAAGCAAGTACATAAGCTGATCCATCAATTTTAGTATATATACATAGCTATTACAAATATCTCATCTCTGCGAGCTAAGGATACTAAAACATTTTTTTTCTTTGTAACTATTTGTAGGAAATTTTTTAAATTTGGTATTTATAATTATATTTAAATAAGTTACAATTATGACGCCCAAATAGGCACAATCGCGCAAAAAGATTAGTGCAGGGAATGCTTCTGCTAGGCAGAATGCTGAACCTGGAATAAGCAAGAATCTCCTGTACAACAGGGATATATGGGAAGAACAGGAGTACAATAAGCCTAAGGTTGCAGTGCGGGGGGAACGAGCCCTAACCTGGTTTTCTGCTAACGAGGACCAAAAAAAGTTATAATTTCATGTGTTCATATTAAAAACAATATGCAAAGAGAAAGTCCTTGATTTAATTAGATCGTTAAATTACGTAGATCTACATTATTAGATCTAAGATTATTTTGATCTAAGTTGATCTAGGCTTGTTTAAAAATGAAATAAGCCATTATATCTATTTAGATCTAATATAACAACCTTAGATCTAGATTGGCCTAAGCATATCTAAGTTGATCTACTGAATTCCATTTCTTTGATCTACGTGGATGAAGTAGATAAACTTAGAACTAAAAAAACACAGTCGAATTGAGAACCTCCTCCTTTTTTTTAAAGTCGGTTAAATACTTTTTCCGGGCAGTAATTTATATAATAATATAACGAAATAAGTAAACACATTAGGCTTAAGAAAATAAGCCTCTGGGAATGAAGAGAAAAACACAAAGATCAAAGAAACAAAAACCCACTGTTGATTAGAAGAGCTTATACAAAACCCACGATTGGATTTATTAAAAAATTCCATAATTATCACCGATAGACTTCGCCAGTAAGCATAAATTGAGTTATGATTGTATTTTAGATTAATCCCCTCGCTCTTGCCCAGAACCTCCTTTGTTTACATTTTCGCAGAAAAAAGTTTCAAATAAAAGTTGTAAGTGTTGATACATTTAATAATCATAACAAGTTTAAAGAAATTCGTTGTAGCCGTTTTCGAAAAAAAAAGAAAAAAACCCAAAAACCAATAGAATAAAGTAGGACAAGCCTTCCCGCAAGCCGATTTCAACCAAAAGCTTTGTGACACAACACGATGAAATATCAAATATCAAGTTTGGTAAATTTCGAATAAAGCTTTCGATACGATGTCGCTCTCACACACAGACATGTTTCTAAAAACCACTTTTTCGGACCCAGGGAACCTCCAAATGTGCATTTCCGGTAAAAATTTGAAATTGAAAATTCAACCTAATTACAATACTATATCTTGACTATCTAGTAGTAAAAAAAATAAACATATAAATAAATGAATCACTGAGGCTATTTGTTTGGTAATTTTCTTTAAACTTTTAAAAATTGTTTTCAACCCTTAAATAAACGAATTAAGAAACTAGAAACCCAAAGGTTTTTTACATTTATATATATGTAGATTAACAATTGCAAGAATAAATATTGAGAACAAACAAAACTTTCAACCTGCTCTTTGAATTAATTAAAGGTGGAATTTAAAAATATCCTTCTTTAATAGAGACCACAGTCCACTCAGGAATAACATTTGAAAAATTCAGGTTCTTATCTTCTATGGTTTAGCCTTCAGCGTCTCTGTTAGTCAATCGTTTTACTCTTTTGTATATAGAGATACATGCAACTTAAAAAATTAATAAAGAAAAATTAAATTGATTTTCAACTAATTTCTTTATGTAGAGAAGTTAAATTGTATAATATAGATGATTTTATTTATAATTTAACCATCAGATAAAACTAATTGTTCGTTTAATGATTTTTATCTATTGGTCATTCAATAATATATTGAAGTATAAATTATCTTGGTAATGTGTATATTTTATTTTAGAAATGACTTGACCAAGAAATCTCCAGTGCTGAGTCCCCAGTTGATGAGCGTTACATGCCATCGCCGGATCAATGGAAGGAAAGAAACGCACGAAACAAACTGCAAATCGATTGAAAAAATTTTTCGGAAAAGTCGAAGTGTACCAAACTTGGTCCATAAATGGTTGTGCTCCGATTGTCACTATGTGAACACGAGCATAACAATTAAATGTATTTGTTGTGGAAGGAATCTAAATCTCACCCCCGCAATTCATATGATTTGCCTTGATTGCGATAGTGATAGTCATAAAAGTCAATGTTCACGAAATAGCACAAATATAATTAACAATAATATTAGTAAAATGACGCCTGTTGAACTGCCGTTCAAAAAGGATTTGTTGGCCACGGCTGAGGCTCGTCAAAAACTTTTACCAAATTGTGATCCTGAAATGCACTGCTTATGCAACTGTCGTTACACGAAAGTAGTTCCACCATCTAAACACTACTACAGTGCATCGTCTTACAATTATGATTTAACAAATCACGCACATGATTTAGACTCGGGCGTGAATTCGGCACCAGAAAATCGTTCACCCAAACGCCACATTCATCATCCACAACAAGCGGATTGCTTTAGATCAAAAGTGAGTCGATCCGTGTCGAACGATTCGATGCTTTGTCGCACTGGAAATGGTCACACGCCATACAACAACTCTTCAAACTTTGTTTCAAGCTTTTATGATTTGAGCACATATAATCCAAAATCGATGACCTATACAAGTGCTAACAATCGATTTAGTGGAAGTTGTACGATCGATCGACGCTACAATGGGTTTAAAACAAATCTAAACGCTGCTCTTTGGATGTGTTCCAATTGCACTTTAGATAATTCACAAGATAAGATAATTTGCGCCGCATGTGATACTCCTAGATTAATAACGACGGTTCCATCGGAAATGTCATCGTTGACTCGAAATAATACAACGACGACAACGGCTGGTACATTATCAACTCTTCGGAATAAAAGTTATTACTATCGACGATCGTTATCAGAATCACCAACAGCTGTTAGCATCTCGAACAGTAAAGATACAGCGATCAATCGCCGAAGTTTAGGGGATCAGACTACGTCAATTTTAAGTACATTTGACACATCTGAGTGCCTTGTCACCGACAGTAACCCATTTCATCGCGTTGATAGTATAAATAAAAATCATCTCGATCGACGTTTAAAAACAAATGTAAGTCCCGAATTGAGGGACATGCCACAGATCTCAAATGTAATTAGCGACAGTCGAAAAGAAGTACAAAATAAAATTAAATATACCTACATAGGAATAACAGCACCCTCATCATCAACCAATTCATCTGATATTTCCGAAATAGATGTTATTAAGTCTGCAAGGTAACAGTTGTGATGGTTGTATGCTTTCATGAATATATCATTATTGCTATTGGAATTTTACAGCTCAAAATCGAATAAGAAAAGTGATTCAAGCGAAAGTAATATTAGTAAAAGTAGTCATCGTATGTGGACATGTCGAAAATGTTCTTACGCTTACAATGCATTGTGGATCGACAAATGTGAAATTTGTGTCTCGGAACGTTCACCTCCATCTTTAATGCAACCAAGTTTGATAACCGTGACGAAAGACGGGGCACATCCTCCATTAGATCCACAATTTGATAGTTTGGTCACAGTAAATAGGTAAGTAGCTTTAATCAGTGTTTTTCTTGTTGGCTACATTGGCGGATTCAGGGGAGGGGTCATGGGGGTTATGACCCCCCATCAAGCTATTCTTACATTAAAAAAAATTAATTACGTTAATTATTCAACTGTCTAATAAATACTAAACTCAATAGAAATTTGGTTGTTTGGCTTGCTGTCCCTTCCCTTAGCGTGAATACCGACCATAGTATCAATTGTTTTATACATTCAAATGGCAGTTTTTTTTTCTCTATAATATCAATTTTTTATTTTAAAATGTATGTAGGCCTATAGGACTTTGACAATATTAACCATCGTGGAATTTCTTACATTTATAACATTGATACAGGTAGCCTGCTAAGTAATTAGTAAAAGATACAAATCTATTAGTTATTGTTTTTAACCAAGAAACGCATTAAAACACGTTTTTGAGAGATATATTTTCAAAAAAAATCCGAAAGAAGACCCCCAGACTCCTTCTTCGTTAGGGGGGTATCACCATAAACCCTGGTAGTGACCTCCCACCAAGCTAAATTCTAAATCCACCCCTGGTTGTCTATCCATAATTAAGTTATTAATTATATATACCAATAATAGGTTCGTTGCAATTAATATTTTTTGTGCGTTAACGCGATTGTAAAAAAAACTGTATGTACTTACTTTGGTTACTTTGTCCACATGTCTACCTTTCGCTTACTTCTGGGGGTTTTTAAACGATACTTGCTCGAGGCCAAATACTGGTATCTGGTTCAGATTTATACAATACTAGTGGTTACCCGTGACTTCGTTCACCTAATGTTCACTCAAGTTTTGCTACTTTATAATACGTCTATTATATAATATCTATAATTTATATAATATACATACGAGCTGTACCCGCGACTTCGTTCACACGAGCTTTACATTTTTTTTGATATTTAAAATGTAACGAAATTAATATTAGTGGTAAAAAATATATAACAATGAATTAAATAAAACACTGCTAATAACTTAAAACATCGACAATGAAAATTCAAAACTGCGTGCCTCTATCCTCATTATTAATAAGTAACCTTGAAATCAACGCGTAATGTTTATAAAATCGTAATTTCTGGAAACTTCAAAAACTTTGTATATTAAATGAAGATATCGTAATAATTCTTATTTTACATAAGGGCCATTCATAAATTACGTAAGACGTTTCTGAGGCTTATTTAACCCCCTCCCCCTATCGTAAGAAATCAAAAGATTACAACTACTTACCCCTTCCCCTTCATAAAAAATTTTCGTAAAAAATGAACATTCTTATAAAATAACCGTTTAATTACAGCGTTACTTAGGTTACTTAGTGCAAAATAGTAAAATTTTCAATTCAAAATCATACGTAAAATCAGATTGTCTCCTCCCCTGCCGATATAAAGAATTGATAATATTCAGTCTACCCACCCCCCTAAATGTCTTACGTAATTTATGAACAGTCCCTAAGTAGCTAAAAAGTAAAACAAAAAAAAAACGATTAAAATCTATCTACTTAGTAGTTTTTACTTTATTAACGTACAACGACAGACCCTATACTTTTATTTATATAGATAAAATCACACGTTCATCTAGTACACAAACTCACCCGTCCTAAAATAATCACAAATTATCTGAAACGTTAAATTACCCTTTACGTACAGAAATATACGGTTTGTTTGTTATCTGGAACAAACCTATCAGTTTGCATTTTACCGAAAAATTATAAAACTGTAGTATTTATAGTACGTTTTTGGCTTACTATTAATAAAAAGTCTTTGCATTTGCAGCATCCTAAACAGCTATTTTCGCTTATTTACGGGCACGTTTAGATTGACACCATTATATCATCCTGCACATAAAAAAAAGCTTTAATTTGATAAATAAATGATTAAAGTACATTATGAGTGTAGCAATCATGCGGCGGGATATTAGGCTATTAGTAAATAGCGCTAATTGAAAAAAAGGACTAATTGCGAAAGTACGCGAAGGTTAATTTAGGGTTTGCAGTGCGAGGGGGAGATTATGGGGGAGGTAGGGGAATCCATCTTACGTCATTGGGTGAACGCTTCGAATTTCGTAAATTTATCTTGTATCATTTTTCTGTTTAGAAAGAGTGCATTTATTAAAACAAAATATGTAGAACAATAAGTAGGGCATTCCTATTTATAACTTTTAATGTCAGTTTCTTTGTACTTTAATAAAGTTTTCCTACTAATTATTTAGTACCTATTTAGAATTCAAGCGTTTTTCTTAAAAACGTTTACCTTCACTTTTTTAGATTAGTCAATATTTGCTTCATCGATTTATATTTTTAATAGTTTTAAAAAGATACTTAATAAAAGTTAGAAATGGCGTACAAGAATTTTAAGGATAAATAGGAGATACAATAGAGCGTACAAGTATACAGTATAAAAGAAATATAATATTCAATTCATTAAAAATGATTTATATAAGAAAAAATGTATAAAACGAAAATAGTTTATCTACTTTTAACACTGAATATACTTCAATTTACATTATGTATTTTTTTTCTTTTCTTCTTGTTTCCCGTTAGCAGAAAACCAGATTAGGTCTCGTTCCCCCCGCATTGCAGCCTTAGGTTTATTGTACTCTTGTTTTGCTCATGTATCCCTGTTGTACAAGGATTCTTGCTTATCCCAGGTTCAGCATTCTGCCTAGCAGAAAGAGTTCCTGTATTAAGCTTTTTGCGCGATTTGTGCCTGATTGGACGTCATTTATCCCATATAAACAAAGTCGCCACTTTGTGAGGGCTTTGCGGTCAAAAATGACATGGGTGTCGCGTTTTCCTCCCCATCCCCACACAATCTGCAATTGAGGTCACATTATGTATTAATAAATAAGTAAAATTAGGGTTTCGATATGTTTTTATTTCTTTCCTCAACAACCGTTTAGTGAATGATAAAAGTTTTAAACTTTTTTTTTTCAATGATTCTTTAATGTTGCGTCAACATTTTTCTCCTTAGCGACAACTGTTGTGTTGACTGGATTAGCTTATATGTTCTCCAGGACACCCAGAAGCCTCAATGAGCTCCTATTGTCCTCCTATTTGTTGAGGGTCTTTTTTAGTACACCGGGGTTGATGGGTGCACTTAAAAAGGGGCACTCACTGATTGCATGTGGCAACAAGGCATTGATCCGATCGTCAGCTTAGCATTGAAACGGTCTTCCAAATGCTGTCGCGAACCCTGTGTAACCTTGTGGGTGTCAGTTTTCAAAATCGTTTTGTTTAATTCAAATTGATAACTTGAAAATTTTTAACATTTGCCGTCTCCATTAGTTTAAATAAATTTAATCTATTGAGGGAACAAATCTTCATAACGGAACGAATGCTACAATATGAGGTTTTAAAATTTTTATAACTTTTGAATGGTGCAGTCAATCATTTTAAAATTGTATCAATAGATTTAGAACTAACTAAGGAATATCTTAGTGAATTTCCGGTTGTTTTTTTTTTTTTTATAAACTTAAATGAACATTTAGTTGTAAAAAACTTACTAATAACTATCTTAAGAAATCAGAGTAGATTTTTGATATTATTTAAGTAATTAATAAAATTTTTTTTTTAGTAATTTTTAAAAGCTCACAAAAGAAGAAAAATGCTTAAAATATCTAAAGTAAAATAGTAAAAGTATTTATTTAAATAGGAGACAAAAACGATTTACATTCTAGCCAATATAAATAGAAACATAAATTGTTCATTTTTAATTTGTGGGTTTTCCGATAAAATCAATAGAAACGTGTCATTTATTTCACATTAGCTTTACGCAGAAAAAACGGATAACACATAAATAAAATATTTTCGAAATATGTATTCCACATATGATACATATAAATCATAAAAAGGTTTTAAAGAACCACCTGCACTGACATGTTTCTATCATTATAATAAACACCCATATATTTATTATTAATTAATGTTTTTTATGCAATTTGTACGTGTCGGGGTGTTCAAATAAATTAAATGACTTGGTGTCGTGTCGCGATTCATCGATTTTGAGAGAGAAAAAAAATAATTTTTATAAACATGAAAGAAATTGATGATTGAACTAAACTGCTTTTGTTGAACCGATAAAATTAAATTGTCCACTTATTTGATTTTTTATAGAAACATGGTACGATATGTGCGAAACAAAAATTACTTAGATGACAATCCGGAAATAACTGCCGTTCCACGGATTATTTTAGATGAAAGTCTTGAAGAAGATTTTCAATTTTTAACAGGTATTTTATGATTTTTTAAAATTACAATCGATCTATTTTTATCATCGAAACTGTTTTATTTTAACAAATAGGTGATAAAGGTGACGAACCCGAATGGACTTGTAAGAAATGTACCCTTCGGAATTCCGGTCAAGTGAATGCGTGTGTCGTTTGTGGTGGTTCCAAACTGCGAGCTCTCACGGGCGGGCGAGATATGACGTTACGAAAGGGCGAATTCTGGTAAAATATTGACGTTTTTATCAAATATTAGTTCATTAATTAATCTATTATTTATGGAATAAATTTTATTCTAGGTCATGCAATCAATGTACGTTAAAAAATCCATTAACGTCTAGTATTTGTTTGGCTTGTAAAACGGTTAAACAAGGAACGGAACATATAGGGTCAAAGTCACACCATAGTCCTGCTAGACATTTGGGAGCCTATCCAAAAGTAACATTCATTCTCAATCAAATCAACAATAATTAAATTTTTTTTTCCTCTTTTCCAGCGTCATAGTACAGGAGTTAATCTTATGCATTCACAAATTATTCGAGAACAAAAAAATAAGTATGTGAAATATGGAAAATAAATATCAATAGTATCTATGGCAGTGGTTCTCAACCAGAGGGGCGATTTTATTTCGTTTATCTCTACTGTTATATGTACTATGCAAATAAATGAAATAGAACCATTTTATGTTAAAATTTAAGAAACGCTGTCATAGATAGTTAAAAGTTTTAAATGGACGTGAACCCCAACAATCATTCACAGTATTAATTTTTTTCAAATATTCTCATGTAGGATTAATTCAACTAGCTGGCCTCATCAATCTACTCTAGTGCCTGAAATTCCATCAGAAACTAGCGGTAATAGTCGTCAATCTAGTCATAATTCTCACCACTCTCAACAATCTCAGCAACAAAAATCTTGGCAATGCTTGTTGTGCACATTTGAAAATAATGCGGTAGCCGTGGCATGTGAAATGTGTCACAGCTCAAGATGTCTTAGTTCTTCAGCAGAGTTAGCTAATTACAAAACTATACCTCGTGCTCCTCGTCAGGAAAGCAAATTAATGGAAAAATTACGCCGTTCTGAGGAGGCAGCAGCTGTTGACCGATGGGAGCATATTGTTCATTATTGCAAACAGGTTGATTTAACTAATAAAAAACGCAAAGAAACATAAATTAATATGTTACTATTGATTGTAGACTAACGAATCATTCGTTGACGATTCGTTTCCTCCAGCTCCCAAGTCATTATATTATAACCCAGCCGAAACAAAAGATGCTCATGTTGTTCAGTGGCGTCGACCGCAGGATATTACCGTGGAAGGCGAATCGGATGCAAATGTACCATGGGCTGTTTTTCGGACACCTCGACCATCAGACATTTCGCAAGGCAAGACTTCACAACTTCTTGATGCATGCTTGATATGATTTAAGAATTTTTGTTTGTATGTATTTTATTAAAAAATTTTTTTTTCTCTTTTTCACTAAGACACAAAGTAAATGAAACAACTTTTTTTTAATCAGAAAGATTTTCCGCAGGGCTGGATTTATGAGTTTGAAGCTATAGGATACATTTGATTTTGAAAGTTACTATTGATAGAAGAAAACCACAATTTTTTGTTAAGATATTACTAAGTATTTTTACTTTTAATTTAGCGCCCATTACAAATTTACCACCACAGTTTCTTGCATAAGGCTGTTGCTGTTGATAAATTTGGTCTTTTGCTACGAATTGGTATATGTAGAAACATAGGTTTGGAGGAAAAATAATAGGTTTATTTCAGATGAAAATAAAACTGCACAATGTAGGTTTTTATTTTTATCTGGAACATCCTTAGTATAATTTTTACATATGCTTCGATTTTGGTACCAACTTGTGTTTAAAAAGCCGAATTGAATGATATGTAAGATTCCGAAGAAACATGATCCAAATAGTAAATACCTATTTTCAAAATATCAAAACAAAGGATCTACAGAGAAAAAATATAATAGCAAAGAAAACGAATAGTTTGAAGTCTGAACACCACCGTTCGAATTTTGTCGCGCCAGATACAGTATATATGTACAACAACATTGCATATCTGGTATGCATATTGCCTATACTCTGGATCTAGCTCGATCAAGTTAAAACGGTCAGAGAAAGGTTCTCTCTGAAACTGTACACGGCGGTGTTCGGGCAATTCGATTTTTCTACTATTTGAAATATTAGTAACAAAAGAAATTTTAATTAAATTGCGCTAAGAACTAAATGAAGTTCCACAAATTTTAGAGATTGTTTTATCAACGCTGTTACAACGCGGTTCATTGTTTAAAAATTACTAAATATACAGAGTAAAGATACATCTTTACTTTGCTGTTCGTTGTTATTAAGCTCATTATATAAATGTTAGTTTGTTTTAGGCATATTTTATGTTAAAAAGTATGTGAAGAGAAAACTATTTCAAACAACAGCGTAACAGCGAATTGATAAATTATTAATAAAAGCTTTGATAAAATAATCTCTAAAATTTGTGGAACTTCATTTAGTTCCTAGCGCAATTTAATTAAAATTTCTTTTGTTACTAATATTTCAAATAGTAGAAAAATCGAATTGCCCGAACACCGCCGTGTACAGTTTCAGAGAGAACCTTTCTCTGACCGTTTTAACTTGATCGAGCTAGATCCAGAGTATAGGCAATATGCATACCAGATATGCAATGTTGTTGTACATATATACTGTATCTGGCGCGACAAAATTCGAACGGTGGTGTTGAGACTCCAAACTATTCGTTTTCTTTGCTATAGCTTTTTTCTATTTAGTATTTGAAACCTTCAAAACTTCATCGGCAATTGTATTACCCTGCAGCCATTCAACCATAACTATTCTATTGCATTACCCTGAGAGCTAAATTAAAAATACCAAAGAATAACAAATAAAAATTTAATAGAAGTAATTACTGCCAATCGAGATTATAAACCAAAAGAGAAACAACAATTGTTTTGTGGTTAACATTTACATTTGTGTTAGAGAAAAAATTTAATATGAAAAACGATCGATATAATATGTTAACGTGATAATTCGTGATAAAACGATATGATAGGAGACTTAACTATGGCTAACTATCAGCTATAAGGCCAATTTTCCAAAATAAATCCTAAAAAATCAGCCTTAGTTGTAAGTAGGACAGAGTTTTTGTTAAAATATTTCAAAATAAAAAAATAGCCCAGTTCTAGAATACATGTCCTCTTTCTGTGAAAATAACTTTTTATACTAACTTAAACATAGTACAGTCAGAACACGAAAGCGAGAAGTTAATAAAAAATAAATTTTAAGCTTGTCCAAAAAAACATGAAATAAAAAAACCCAACGTGTTTCATTTTGAAATTACCACTGTTTAATTTTAAACAATAGGGATTAAAAAAAATTGAAAATTGGAGCTCCACTATGGGAAGAAAAATTTAAATTATAAAAGCATTGTGAGACCATGAACAGATAGTAGAATTTAGATCCTTAACATCTATGAAACGTTTCATGAATGTTTTTCGTTGTTCACAACATTTTAGTGGCAATAAAAAGGGACAATATTGCAATACAAAAGTTGTTTCACTTTATGCATCTTTTTCGTTATCTTTTCTCTTATACAAATTTTATCTAAGAAAACAAATTACAGGTGTGTTGGGAAATTGTTGGTTGCTAAGTGCCCTTGCTGTTCTTGCGGAACGTGAAGATTTAGTTCGCAGTGTTTTAGTCACAAAACAACCGTGTCCTCAAGGAGCATATCAAGTTCGTTTATGTAAAGACGGTCGTTGGACCACCGTTCTGGTTGACGATTTATTTCCTTGTGATAAACGAGGACACTTGGTATATTCACAGGTATTAACACACTAATAACATCGTGTTAAAATGGTGGATTATTATTTTTTTTTAAATTTAAAGGCGAAACGGAAGCAACTATGGGTACCATTGATAGAAAAAGCTGTGGCCAAAATTCATGGTTGTTACGAGGCTCTAGTTTCTGGTCGAGCAATTGAAGGCTTAGCCACATTAACTGGTGCTCCATGCGAAAGCGTTCCTTTACAACCGTCAGCTTTACCAGCACCACCTGAAGATGAAATGGACAAAGATTTAATCTGGGCTCAATTACTTTCCTCGAGACAAGCAAAATTTTTAATGGGAGCCTCATGCGGTGGTGGAAACATGAAAGTGGACGAAGAAGAGTACCAGAAACGTGGTCTACGACCACGTCATGCATATTCAGTTTTAGACGTACGAGATGCAGGAGGAGTTCGTTTGTTAAGATTAAGAAACCCATGGGGCCATTATTGTTGGACTGGAGATTGGTCCGATGAGTCACCTACTTGGACACCTCGGTTACGACATTTATTGATGCCTCAAGGAGCTTCCGATGGTGTTTTCTGGATTTCCTTTGATGATGTTTTAAAGTATATACTAATTATAACAGAAGTGAAAACAGGGAGTAATCATTTTTTTTTTAGATATTTTGATTGTATTGATATATGTAAAGTAAGGTCAGGTTGGAATGAAGTTCGTCTTCAAGGTACCTTACCTCCATTGGCGTCAACACCTCATTTGTCTTGTGTCTTGTTAACTGTGTTAGAACCAACTGAGGCTGAATTCACCTTATTTCAAGAAGGTCAACGAAATTCAGAAAAATCACAGCGATCTCAATTAGATTTATGCGTTGTTGTATTTCGCTCAAGAAGCCCTGCTCAACCGGAAGTAGGACGTTTAGTTGAACATAGTAAACGACAAGTAAGTTTCAGTAATAGTTAAACACGTTTAACTCGAAATAATGCTTTGATCCTAACAAAATACCATAAGATCATACATTTTCTTATAATACGAAAATAATATTACTTTAAAAAAACACTTCAATAAGATTAGTTTAAAAAAAGTTTCTTTTACCATAAAAAATCCTCTTCAGTTTCGTGTTAACTGTTTTTACTGTAATTAGTACTGATTTTTTAAAAATTTATCCAAATATTTTTTAGGTTCGTGGATTTGTTGGGTGTCATAAAATGTTAGAACGGGATGTTTATTTATTGGTTTGTCTAGCGTTTAACCATTGGCACACTGGGATGGAAGATCCCGCTAGTTATCCTGAATATGTGCTTGCGATACACAGCTCAAAAAGACTGCTAGTCGAACAACTAGGACCTCCTGATTATGTTTTAGCAGATGCCATAATTAATTTAACATTAGCCAAAGGACAACGACACGAAGGTCGTGAGGGGATGACTGCATACTATTTGACAAAAGTAAATATTAACTATAGTTTTTGATATACTTGACCATTTTGAATACCTTTAATTTGACTAATATAATTAGTATTTGATACACTTTGAAACATTTTTTTAAATAACATTTTTCTGATTTATAGGGCTGGGCTGGATTAGTAGTAATGGTGGAAAATCGCCATGAAAACAAATGGATTCATGTGAAATGCGATTGTCAGGAAAGTTATAATGTTGTATCAACTCGTGGAGCACTTAGAACCGTTGATTCTGTGCCTCCTTTACATCGGTAAGTTTAACATTAAGGGGATAATGGGACTTCTGTAATTCGAATTGCAAGGGACTGGAAGTATGTTTCAGATAAAAACAAAAAACGAACATTATTCGGTACAAGTCAGGCGCAGTTTAAAATAAGTTGTCATACTTTTATATTGTGCATGACTTGTAATTAGCTATTCACATTATTTAATTTGTTTTTTAAGTTATTTGACTTGATTTTCAAGTTGATCTTCAACTGATTTAAATGACTTGATTGATGGTCAACTTAAACTTAAGTTAAATGTTAAAATTCAAATATCAAATCGAGTCAAGAATTGAGTTTACAAGTAATTTAAAATATGATAATACAAAAAGGGGCCATCCATAAATTACATCACACGAATTTCATTATTTTTGACCCCCCCCCCACGTCCTGGTCACAGCTGGTCACATTTGTGAGACCCCCCCCCCTTAGTGTTACGTCACATATTTTACAATTTTACATCTACAAATAATTAATGAATTAAAACATAAGTTCAAAAATTTATTTTATTTCAATTTAAATGATTTTTTAATAAAATTAATACCAAATAAAACATTTAAAGAAATTAACAAAAAAAAAAACGATTGTTATATTAATTAGATATCAAACATAATCATTTTGAGTCCATGGAACCCACTCTTTTAAACACTTAGATTAAAATATATTTTGAAATGTGACGTCACGAAATTTAGGATCCCTCCCACCCCCCTGTCTTACCATGTCACACTTCGTCAATTCCCTCCCTCTTCCTTAACGTGTGACGTAATTTATGGATGGCCTCTAATAGTTACTGTAAAGTTTAAATATTAAGCTCAATTAATTAAAAAGAAAAATGTCCAGATACTTAACGAAACCTTATTTGTAACATACAATGTACAATTGGGCGTTTTAACGTTGATTTCCGTTAATAATTCCAAAAATTGGAGAAATTTTCAATTATTGAGATAAAAATTATGAACATTCGTAAATAATTCGTATTATATTATTATCCTAAAAAAATCGAAATATACATGGTGAGAGGTTTTCTCAATGGACCGCAGGTTGAGTTCGAATTACGGAGTTTTTCGAGTTATTCGAATCAATGAGGCCCACTGTAGTTATTATTTTAAAAATGTTTTCTTTTTAATAGGCAAGTTATCATCGTTCTTACTCAATTGGAGGGAAGTGGAGGATTTTCAATAGCTCATCGATTAACGCATCGTCTGGCCAATTCTCAAGGACTTTACGATTGGGGTCCACCAGGTGTTAGTCATTGTCCTAATATTGACAGTCAAGTAGAAGGATTGCATTCACCCCGACTCATTACGTGATTACCAACAGAATGCTCTAATCATTCTAACTATTTTCACCCTCATTCTTCTTAAGTATTGTTGAGTAATTTGCTTTAAACTTGTGAATGTATTTTATGAAATTTGGATTGAAACAATTTCTTTATGAAAGAATACAAAATTTAACACTGCCGCGCCTGTTGATCTGGTTTGCAAAAAATCTTTATTTTACTATCAAAAATTAATTTATGTATAAAGTTGTCGACTAATTGATAATATTAACATTCAGATAATACATTTAAGTGTAGTTTTTAAATTGGGAATTAAAATCCTTTTACGCAAACATAACAATTAAATTAGTATAGGTTCTGAAATAAAACGATCTATATTTAGAATTACAGAAAATAAAAAAAAATTAATTGTGATATTAATAAACTTTAACTATAAGAAGCAAAATAACTTATATATCCGTTAAATTTTCAACTATTTAGTAACTTGAGCTTTATAATATTTGTGAATGCTTTATAGTTTTGCTGTTTCGTCTGAACGGAATAATGATGTATTGTTATTTTTCTCTTGTTTTCGTATTGCATATATTTATATATTTTTAATGACAAAACAATTTCACTACTTGAGACCATTAATGAGTATATAATATGATATCGGTATTATATAGATTGTTAATATTTCATATAATAGTGGTACCATAACAATAGAAGACAAATGTTTGTACGTCGACAATGTGGAGACGGTTTGTATCAATCCTTTGTAATTCATTTCAATGTTGTATTTATGGCCTAATGATTAAAGTATTGGGTTCACATGCCAGAAGTCGGCGGAACGAATCCCGCTATCGATATTTTTTTTTAATTTTAATTGTAGATACATTAAGTATTTTAAACTTATGGTCGTGAATATTTCAGGGGATGCTACTAGTATTTTTATATTATTCAGTATAGGAGTAAGAATAAGTAGCGCCACTACGGTGAAAATATAACACCAAAAAAATAGCTTCTACAGACTTTTTGTTTGGTTGAGCTATTATTACTATTATTTAAACAATCTTTAAGTTCTTTTGAGCATCCAGTACAAATCCATATAAGGAGAATGTAGATTTTTGTTACATTTTTTATACGTGTTGTGAATGTCAGCTGGCACCATCTTTAGGCCATAATTGACAGCTTCTCTAGATAGAAGGGAATTAATAAAAAATAATAGGAATGTACTAACGCACATGTTGAGGAACGTAAAATAAACGCTGATTGCAGAGCGAAGCGAATATTTTCGTTTTTATTCAAATTTCTGAGTCAACTATCAATTTTCCTTACATCCACCCTAATCAAAATTGCATGAAATAAAATAGGGAACATTTTTGTCTCAGACTTTCTGGTCGTTAATACAGGTACAATAATATATAATCGGCAACAATAACTTTTCCTTATGAATAACACCTGAAAAAAACTTGTCATTAAACACCTGTCACCACTTGTAACAGCACCGTCGATTTTCTTATCCTTTTTATCGAGATGCACAAAGCTATTAGTTAATAATTTTATATAATACCGATATTCTATTTGCTATTGGTAATGTTTGTAATACTCAAATGAAAGTTGTATGCACAATAAGTTGTTTCAATTGTAAATTTTTCAGTTAAGGTAATGTCTTATAAATCTTAAAGTATCGTAAACATGACCAAGTAATTAATTTAACTAATATGATAGTAGGTACTTTAAGACAGTTTAAACACTTTTGAACAGAGAGTTATCAAATTCTTTTTATTCCCAACCAAAAATTTAAATATCTTCAGTATAAAATATCTAATTCAATTTTTAATGTATATATTAATAAATTATTAACAATTAACGACAAAGACACAAAAAAGTGATTTTCAATTTAAGATAAGCTTAGCAAATGTGATTTGAAAAATTTTCATTAAATCGCCATTTTTTTAAAATTTTTTCCATTTAAATGAACATATCTATAATTGTATCAGATTTTTATAGTCTCTCTTTTTTGCATTTTTATGATTTTATTTGCATAAGTGCTCGATTTTTTAGGTTTTATTTGAAAGCAAAAATCATATAAATAAATTAAAAAAAAAAATAGAGGAATAAAATGGTACAGTGTAATTATTGCCTTGAATTTCTAGTGTAAGAGTGTGTGAATTTTGTCTCATGAAATTAAAAATGTCTTTATTTGTGTAATGTGAAAAATAAATATTTATTGACTTAATTGAACAATTAAATGATATTTTTACACAAATAATTGTTCAAAAAAAAAGTAAAAAAAATTAAGAAACGTCAATGGTTTTCAAAAATAAAAATAGACAATATTTTAGGGATTTAATCCTTCTATGTTAATGAATCGTTTGATCTATTGATCGTTATTCAAACTTATTATTTGTTTAAAATATGTAAAAATCTGTAAAATGCAATCTGAAGCACTCCAATTTTCTTTTAGTTTTGATGGAACAAACTGAAAATAAAGATGAATAATTCTGTTTCATACAGTAACAAATATTTTACTTATTATTAAAATACTCTGATGATAAAATACTCCGAGGAAACTATTTTTTTAAACTATTTCTTCGTTTTTCCTTTTTTAAATCAAAAAGAAAAAAATTAATTATTATTATTTGATTTTAATAGTTATACAGTGCAATGTAATGGTAGATATAATATTATTATTATTGATAAAACATGAACTGCATTTATTAAGAAGAATTAAAAATATTATAATACCGATAATAATAAAAATATTAATGATATCGGATTTTATTTTCTTTATTTTTTTAAAATATTATAAGAAACTAAGTTTTATAAAGTTGGCCAGCATCGATATGATTGGTATTTTGTTAGGCCAATGGAGTTTATAGCCAACCAGTTTTGGGTTGGCGTCTTATTGTACTGACATCTTCAATTTTTCGAACCGCTCTTAGAGGAGTTGGAGATTTTTCTGGTTCATCTTTCTTGATAAGAGACTCAGTACTAGGAACTGAAACCATTTCAGATGTACTCGCAATTGCACCACCACCAGTTTTCAATTCCTTTGATAGGGCAGGAGATGGCGGGGATAAGGTTATTTCTAGAGTAGGAATCACAGCTGGTTCAGGAACTGGAGAAGGAGGTCGTGTTTTCACTTTAGGTGGAGGCGGTGGAATGGTGATTGTTGGAGAAAGTGTTGCAGGAGTATGTTCTGGAAGAGGTGGTGGCGTTGGTTGAGCTGGAACTGGTGCAGGAGGAGCTGCTTCAGTGGGAACAGGTGCTTTACGTTTAATCACTTTTGGAGGAGATTCTCCTGGTTGGCGTTTGATCGGTATTAAAGGACTTTCATCGCCCGTTGGGCTTTTAACTGAAGATCTATCAACTGTTTCTATTTCATCATCAGAAGTCACTGAGATATTAGGGACAGGAGACATCGGGGGTGAAACTACAGGAGGGGAGATTTGAGGAGGGGACGGTATTTCAGGTGGACTAGTCGCTTGTTTAGGAGTTGGTGAATGTGATTTTCGAACAGGTTCAGATTTCTTAGGAATTGGAGAAGGAGATTTGGCAGCTTGCATTTTGGCAGCCAAACTGCTTAATGCAGGTGAAACAGAACGACTATGTCCTTGTATTCCTAACAAATTTCCTTCGCTGTAAGTTGGACTTAAAGTGCCCCCAGTATCATCTTTAATATCCTTAAGAAGTTCCATAATTGAAGCACCTGTCGTCTCAGGCATTTCAATAGGAGAAGCCGAACGAGAAAGACCAGGTCTAGGACTTCGCATTATTAGTTTCTTAGCTTCAGCCATGGCACGTTGAAGGTTTTGTTGATTTTTATAGGCTTCTCGATTATGACATCGACCAATTTGAGAACTAAAATTAATGTAATTAAAAAGAGTTCCTAAAGCTTGTTATTAGGTTTATTTACGATTGGCAAACAGCGCCTTCAATAACTTGACCCCATTTGTGAGAGCTTGAATTGATCACTGCAAGACGAGCAATTCTTCTGAATCTAAAACAAAATTAACATATCAATTAATTCATTTCATTTATAGTACAAGATCCCAACCCAGGTTAACTTTCCCTCATCCTTTTTCCGGATCAAATATATATATATATAATCCACTTGAATGATGAATGAAAAGAACTTTATGGTATTTTAAACAGTAAGTTTGTTTGTTTATCTTTTTATAATTACCATCATTCTTTTTCCGAAAAAAGAGTATCTAATTATAGCACTAGCGGTTCAACAATAGATGCATTCTTAAATAAAAATAGACTATAAAAGTAATTTTTATTTCTAACCGATTGAAATGCTCAAACGCCTATTATAGAAGATTTGAATTTAAATAAAAAAAATTAAAAAACAATTTATAAAATGTATATACATAAAAAAATATCTATAATTAAGAAGAGAGTAAACCTTTGAACTGAGAGATACGCTAAAGGCTAAACCATTGAAGACGAAAACATGAATTATTAAGGTGTTATTCCTTAGTGAACTGTAATTATAACTATAAGGAAGGATTTTTCTAAATTCCACCACTAAGCAGCCCAAAAAAGTGTTAGAAGTTTTTTCTTTACTAATTTTAAGCGATCCCCGATTTCTGTAAATTTGCAGCATTTACTGCAGTATCAATTTGATTTTTTTAGATACAGAAGATTATCATTGAGTCATTATTTTATTTTTGTAAAGAAATTTTTTAGAGTTGTGTTATTTATAGACAAAGACTATTTTTTGTTACATTGTACGTGGATGAAGTCACGGGTAACTGCTTGTTTGTATGACTATAAAATGATACAAAAAGGTGAAAAAACTTACCTACACAAAAAGTGTTAATCACGAGCTATCAGTGTTTAAGTGGAAAGGATCGAGAAAAATAGTTGGGAGAGGGGGTTAGAGATGTTTACTATATTATATTGATGTTTTATCTATATGATCAATACTGATCATTCATGACAAGAATTATAAGTATTAATTAATTCCAACGTTAAACAAACATTACTTTAACATCATTTTGAGGGAGTAAGAATCGATAGGAAATATCTAGGATTCCGTTGAATAACTACTGACCTACAAAATTTTTCTGTGTTTATAGACAACCATGATATGACCTTTGATGTTAAAGAAACTTAAAAAATAAAAAGAAAAGGATCGAAAACAGGAATTATAATACAAACTGCCAAGAGCTTGGGGTGGGAGGATACGGGGGGGGGTAAGGTTGAACTCCCCCAAACCTCTTTTACATTCGGAACTGATTAGGACCATTAGGACTATAAAGATATAAATATGTAGAATGAAAAATTCAAAACGAGCACGTTAAAGTGTTTGCCTATAGGTATCTTTTTCCTAGCAGGGTAAACTTTTGCCTATTTATCAATTTGTTTAATCCGTTCAGGATTGCCGGTTGTAAATTGGTACTCGAAGGTACCAATATAGGTACCTATATTTAATTTTTATCTTCACTGTTTACTCGATAAACGTAGCATAACAAAACTATTTCCCGTGTTATATCGATAAAACAATTTTAGAAAATGCGAAAATAATGTTATAGGGTTCTCTTTTACCTATAATAATTTATGTAATTTAAAAAAAATTCATTGTATAGATAATGGTACAGGGTTATCAGTGAGTAGAGATTGCCCCAATGTGTAATATGAATGTAAGAATGTAATAAGCAAAAGAATGGTTTGTTGATATTACGAAACTGTGACGTAGTAAGTATGACTCACTGGCATGTATTCAGTATTTAAAAAAGTTGTTAAATCTTAAAACTGTTACTATAAATCTTGAGGAGAAAAACGGTAACGTATACAAAACCACACAGTAATTTCTGAGATTAGCTCTAACGAACACAACCTTATCACGTAGGTGGACTTTGATTTATAAAATGTTGTGTGATCATAAATAAAAATTAAATTTGATCCATAGAAAGGATGAAAGAAAATAGTTGCAGGTTGGAATCCTAGAAAATTATTTAAATGAATTTACTTAGCCAAACAATCCTCATCGGGAGGAGGCTCGGTAATATCTTCATCGTCAGCAATTGGAGCCACTTGAAAATCTTTCATCAATCGTCGCTCCCAAACTTTCATCCTCTTACCCAAAACGGCTAAAATCGATTTTACAAGTTAAGTTACCATTTCAATGTGAGATACAAAAAATTTAAGGTCATACTTTTTTCTCTCTTTTCAGCACAGCTAACATCCATACCATTTGTTCCCAAGACATTTAAAATTTCATAACGCATCGCTGATATATCACCTTTGACTTCATTAATATCATCTTCTGTAACGGCGTTTTCTTCCATTTTTCTATGCATCGCAGATACATATCGCCAAACTAATGATCTCATAACGGCAGTATAACGAAAATCGCGTTCTTTTTCCTTGCGGTCTCGCCTCTGTAATTAAAAGTTTTTTTTTTAATTAAAATTAAATTGAGAAAAATTGAAGTTACATAATCAGTGTCATAAAACGTTATAAACTACCTTTGAAGACATTTGACGTAATTTATCCTTCTTTCTAAGACCCAAAAACTTGAAGATTAATTTGGGAGTAGGAAATATATTGAATGGAGGTGGTAAAGTAGCGCTTTCTTCAAAGTAACTCATCCATAGTCGAGTACGAGCAAATTTCCATTCTGTATCAGAATGTTCCTGTGTAAAATTAAATGTTTATATTTCCTGTTTTTTTTTTAAATGAAGTTTGTTAGTTCTTACATCAATCATTGCGTATGAATTGGACATCATGGCAATAAGTAAGTTAAGGAGAACAATTACGTTGATCACGGAATATGATCCGAACATTAACAAGCCCCAAAATCTTGTATACGACTTGATTCCAGCTAGTTCAAAGGTTTCCAATCCAACCATACCAAAACTAGCCCAAAATAGCGATTGCGATGCTTCGAAAACACTAAAAAATTAATAAAATTAAAATATTATAGTTACATCGTATTATTGTTATAAAATAGTCTTGCAGTATTTTGGAACGTAGATTTGGATTTTGGATCTTTTTTGGTTACCAATGGGCTTAAAAAAATTCCGAGAGTTTCATCACCATAAATTGAGCATACAAAGTAATTTATTTGTAGAATTTCGTAATTATAAGTATTCGATTTAGGACTATTAAACGTAATTGGATATACTTACAAGGTGTCTCAAAAGTATAAGGAAAACTGGAAATTGGTGGTAAAGAACTTAAAAGGAGAACTCTAAGACGTAAAGTTCTTCCGTGTTTCTACCTCCGAAGAACCATTATTAAGTTATCCGTTAAATAAAGTGGAATATCAAGAATAGGAAAAAGTAAACTTTCAAAAGCAATTTGACATTTTTTGATTAGATAAGCGATATTTTAGATAATAATTATACTTTTGAGTTTCCCTCCCCCTCTATGCATTTTTTAACACACCAGTTTTTAATGAGTATATCTTTATTATTTAGAACACCTACACTAAAAAAAGTCAAAAGGTAAAAAAATCTTGAAAATTGAGCCACACTTGTACATAGAATCAGTACAAAAATGTATAGGTACTCTGAAATTTGGAAACAGTAAAAGCAGAATTTCTGTACCTATATGTTTCACATATCGTAGATTCATAATTGCAAAATGAAGATATCGAATGTTCTCAATTATAGTTTACAAATTGTGTACAGAGAAACTTTTTTTGAATTCTATTACTTTGTAGGTAACAGTTTTTTTTTTCTTCTAATGATACGCATTGTAAGGGTATTAACATAATAATAAAAATTATAAATAGTATTTAATGCGTAAGGTTCAACGCCACAAAACGTTCAATGTGCGACAAAAAGTGAACAAAATCAGTTTTAGTTGATATTATCGTTTTCAAAATACAATTACCTAAATATTCCCAATTTTTTCATGTAGGGGAAAGTGGGGTATTTGAGAACAACTAACTTAAGATATTTTTAGTTAATAAAACAAAATAACAAATACAATAAACTTTTGTTATAACATAAATATTACTTATCTGATTTAATAATTTGAACTAAAACTTTTTAAAATTAACTTAATAATAACAATAATATAAAAAATATTGCCATTCGTATTTCCTAGATAATGTGTCGGGTAATTGAAATCAAGCCACGGAGGAAATAGAAACTAAATTGGGTAATGATACACATAATACAATTTTTAATGATTGTTGACTACGTTTCACACAAATCTCAGACGTAATCATAAATATAAAATCAATTAAATTAATATTTATAAATTTTATTTGTTAATAAAATTGCGGAATAAAGACCATAAAGTTTTTTACAGTTTGGTTAGGATTCGTTTGATGATATGTTTTTTATCTATCTATATTTTCATTATTTTTTAAAAAATATTTTCGTTCAAAACTTTTTTCTTTCATAATTCGTAGAACCGACCCCAAGAAGAGTAATTAGTTTGGAAGAAATTTTCATTATCTTTATTATTCTGATTTAAAGCTTTTATCGCTTGCGAGCTTTTTATCATGTTATACAGTTATTTCATATAGGTATTTACTCCTCAATTTCTGATTTTACAAGTTTGTCCTTTCACGTATCTAATTAGAATATTTACTTGATTGAATATTTAAAATAGCACGAGAAAGTTTGATAAAAAAATTAGCATTTGAGCGATAAAATTAAAAGAACTGAAATTAACGAAAATAGGTCGATGAAATCACGTGTTACCAAAAGTTCGGAACCAATCAGTCTTAATAATAAATAATCATATTATTATATGCTTTAATAAATATTTTCCTCTTTGTCTTCATGCAAACTTAATAATTATACTTGCACTATAACAATTTCATTTCATTATACTTTTTAACCTAGATCAGTGATTCCAAAACTTTTCCAATTTCAGGCGTCCTGAAATTGGATGTTCTCAAGTTCTTCTGCGACGTCCAAAGCCAAAATATTATTTATTTTATGGTGAACTTTATGTTATTAATATTTTTTTCATTTCAAACATGATCACATCAACTATCATGGTCATTAGCAACCGGAGAATTTAAAAATTCATGAAAAAAACTTAGACTTTCATTGGAATAATTCGACTACCTATATAGGACCACTGGCGTATATGGCAACTATCTAGTCAACCACGCTACTAAATGACCTAAATGAATAATTTATTTTGTAAACAATGAAAACCCCTATATAACATATAAATATTGAAATTCGATTGGAAAGGCAACTTTAAGTTGGGGAAAATTTCACGGTTTTATTTTCATCCGGAACAAATCAATTATAGTTGAGTAATACATACTTGCCAAAGTATCTCCATTTCATGCAAGAATCAGCATGATTGTCCCAATCGGGTAGACCTCCTGGTAAATGATAGCACTTATGTTTTTCCAGGTCAGCAAAATACCAAAGTAATTGATTTAAACCACAAGCGAATGCAAACAAGACGAGGCTGTAAATGAAGAAGAATTTAACGATATCGATGACCATACGACCAAGTGAAATCTGCAGTGGTCCCAAATGAGGATTGATGGAAAACATATGGACGAGCTTTAAAGCGCTGAAAATGTTCGCAGCGGCAAACAACCCTTCGGCTATCAATTGCGGGTCGAAAGCATCCCAATTTTCACGCGGTATAAATTGAGATGACGGATCGCGTGCTATTTGCTGAGCTTGTTGTATGAAAGCACCAATTCTTAAAACGACGACTCCCACATATAAAGAATTTCTTGTAAAGTCAATGAAGTTCCACATATTACGTAAATAAGCTCGCAAGCCTTCAGCATAAATTTCCATAGTTTCTTCCCATATAAATCCTAAGACATAGACAAGAACGAATAGCTCGAGATATGTTGGTCCATTTCCTCTTTGTTTTTTTAGTTCTTCTGCTAGGGTTGCTTTCATGGATTCCGTTCCAAACAACTGAATCGCTTGTACCTCCGCTCTTTGTGATACCAAAATCAATATAACTAAAATTAAAATTATTTAAAAAAAATTCAATTTTTTAAAAAATATATAATACGTAGAAAAAATAGATAAGACGAAGCGTGAATCAAAAATTTCATAAACGGTTTTCGCATCAGTTTTCCTGTTTTAGTATTTGGAGCCAACATGTATAAGGTACAGTAAAATGGAAATAATAGAGCTACACGAACGATGATCATTAATTTTTGTATTGCTGTTTTTCTTCGAAATCCTGGAACCCCTTCGTACCAAATAGAGGCTAATAATTGTTGAATGTTGGGATGAGCCACAAACTATGTGTAGAACATTAATTTTATTAATTTTATTTAGTCACCATAAAGTTAATGATAAATGCAACAAAAAGGATAAAAATGATATGTATCAAAACTTTAAATTAATAGAGACACAGCTTTTTTGGAAGATTGACATAAAAGGAAAAAGGAAAAGATGTTACAAAGTTACCTCCTCAAAAACATATTACAACATCTAGCTAGTAAAAGCTTTCTGGAAACGTGTTCTACAATGAAATTTTTGATATGTAAATATTTAGTAGCAAAAATAAGTATCAAAAAAAATGTTTATACTTTTTTCTGTTTGTAGTCGATAGCTAACTCCAAACGAGCTAATTGCATATGATCTCCATCTTCAAAGGGTATACTATCGGGATCATGGTTTAAAATAATTGCCAATTCCTGGGAACTTCGAGATTGATCCAATAAATCAACGGCAAATTGTTGGCATTGTCTTCGTAATTCTAAATATTGACTTTTACATTCCTAAGAAAAAAATACAATCAAGATTGTTAATATTTTATAAAAGTATTTTTTATTTAATATTCATTAATTGGGAATCAAAAAAGAATTTCAGTTTTTGCTGACATATATAAACCTTTTGTTAATGTTTTGAAAAATCCTATAGAACTAAAAAAAGTCCGTTACGAAAGAAGTTTCACTTCATACGTGTACAACACTAGTACAGTAGTCTCTCGCTAATCCGAACCTCGCTAGTCGGAACCCTTTAGTAATCCGAACTCGATGACGGAAAAAAATATTAATTTTCTGTCCTGGACATCCTGACAAAAATGAATTAGTTAGCGACGACAGAAATATAAGAGCTATGTTTTCTCCCCAAATTTTACCGCAAAATTGCAACCAATAGACAAGCATGTAAAATTACATTACAGGAAGTTTCTTCTTTCACACATCGTCTTCCAGGAAGGTGATATTCCCTCAATACTAAAAAATAAATAAATCTAAAAGACGAATCAACATAGCCACTGCATGGGACAGTATTTAACCAATTCTTAAAAGAGCATTATGGAACAAGCTGATGAGAATAAAAGACAGTGCAGAAATTTCAACGGAACAAGAACTTGGAATAATTAACAAATTGATAATAACTATCAATCCTGCGTCGATATAGAAGTATAAGAAATGAAAGAATGAATTGAAAGGAAAGAGGAAAATGACATAGAGATTGGAATTGATAAAGAAATCGTAAGCAGTGTTTTGGATAAATACATCAGAAGCGAAAGAGAACAAAATGGGAACTCAGGTCTACACCGTAAATCATGAGGATGCAGTGGAAAATTGTAACCATCGCATTTACTAGGCTATCGAAAATGAAACACCATAGCAAGAAGTTTTATTCGTACGCCTTCTTCGAGATGAAGCGCTGCAGAAGAGTATAGAAATAAAGCGACAAAGAAAAATTACAGATAAAAAACAACTTTTAATGCGTTTTATTTATGGTTTTGTCCCGAGCGAGAGTCTACTGTACTATTTTTTTTACAGAATACGGCTGGAAAAATGTTTTTTAGATTGTTTCAATAATATTACCTACACCTTAAAAATAGAAAAAATTTAAAATACAAAAAGCCACCGTCAATTATTTATGGAGGCTATTGGGTTAAGAAATTAGTAAAAATATTTTTTGGGAAATTCTTTTAAATAATCAATAAGAAAATTTATATGGGTGAACGGCGCTTTTCATAAGGAAACTTGATTAGTACACCTTTAAACAAAACAAAAGTTTGCAAAAAATCATTTTTTAACAAATTTAAAAAGTATTTAAAACAGTAAACCGTAGATTAAAAAAATAACTTTTACTAAATCAAAATTGATTGTTTCTGCTGGCTTTGCTTGGAAAAAGTTTTTCAGTCATGCTTCAATATTTAATATGCTTATTGCCGTGAAAAGAAAAAAGAAATGAAAATATTTTTAAATAATCTCCAACAGATTAAATCGGCTTTTAAATAGGTAGTTATGCATTCATAATTTATGATTCATTAAGTGAAAAACTAAACACTTACTTGTTCAGCAAACGCTAAGTTTCTTAATTCCCAAGAAAGTTGAAACGCCGTTAAAATGGGATCACTAGAGGACAGCGCCATTAAAGACGGACTCGCCAAAGCTCTATATTCGTCCACACGAGACATTGAAAGTCGAAGGGAATCTTCATTCGATTTTCGAATGCAATCATCACATCCACATCTATTTGAACATATCAATAATAAAGATTGATTCTTTATATTTCAATTGTAATTTAATAAAAATAACAATTACTTGATGTCATGTGGCATTGGTAAAGTTGCACCACGATCTAATAAAATTTTTAATATCTCATAATTATTTCTGTGAGCTGCTAGCATTAACGGAGTAATATCTGGTGAAAACATTGATGTATTTGTATCTACTTTTTGCCAGCTCTAAAAATTGGTAGATAAAATCAAAGAATTGCAAATAGTTAGTAAAGTAAATAATTATAATATGTTATTATATTAAAAATATATATTTAAACAACATACATAAGGTTCTCCTTCTTTATGTATCAATTCTTCATGCTCTAACAAAAGCTCAACCGCTTCAACAAACTCTACGTTAATGGAATGCAAAAGTGAATCTTTTGTATCAACTCCCATGATTACTAATAGCTCTAACATTTCCATATTTTCTCCATCGATAGCCAATGTTAAAGCGCCACGTCCTAAGCTATCGACACAATTCATATTAACATGCCGTTTGCGATGAGCTTTTTGTAAGATTCTTCAATAAAAAAAATAATCATTCAGAAAATCGTAAGTAATATGAGTAGATAATAGAAAATGAGTTTAATTTACCGTCGCACGTTGGCTAAGTCGCCTCGTTCAACTGCTAATAAATATTTCTTTTCTTCCAGAGACAGAGGTTTTGGTAGATTCGGCAAACTAAATGTGCTGGACTGCAAAAATGCAGGAGCCTCCACATCAATTTCAACCACCTAAAAATTTCAATAACTGTTTTGTAAAAGCAGATCATTTATTTATTGGGACCTCCAACAATTAAAAATTTTTATATGAAATATAATCCACCACGCTATCACTGATAAAGAATGATATTAACGTCTCATATAGATATTTATAAATGGGGTGCAGATTCATACGTATTTACAAGTTTATATTGTTGTTGGATATCGTAATAGCATACTTTAAAAAAAAACGTTAGAAAAATCCGAATAGATTTTTATACTGCATATTTTCATATTTCACGATAAAATTAACGGAAATGAAAGAAAAATAAGAAAAATAAGTAAAAAATAAATATAGCTAAATATAACTGAATAAAAGCCGTTATGAAATTTTTCAATTAGATTTTCCTAGGGGAGCTTTTAAACTTCTCCTTCCATTTTCTTTTGTGATTTTTACTTTAACTGTCGCAAGTACGAGGCTTACAAACCCCGCTCTGCACTTAATTGAAAGCTAGTTAAATTGCCCTGCACAAATTATATCAACAAGTTCTGCTCGTAAGATCAATGGTTTCGACGTCACTTCAATCCAAAACACGTCTAAAACTAAAATTCTAATTTTTTGAAAAAACTGGTCTATTTTCAAAGTGCCGTAACTTGGTAATCTATTGACGTGCAGAGCTCCGATTAGGCTTAATATAAATGGGGTCCAGATTCATACGTAATTTCCTTTTTTTTTTATTATAGTTGGAAATCGTAATAGTCTTTTAAAAAACGTTAGAAAAATCCGAATAGATTTTTATACTGCATATTCTTCACATTTCACAATACATAAAAATTTTCACAAAATGCATTTATTTTTACATATTTCGGCGCGAACATTTTTAATTAAAATTAATGTTACTAACAATATCCTAATCGGAATTACGTATTTACTAGGTGAATTTCACTAGAGACTCACAACACACGAAATGTTTTTCAAGTGTTGTTAGCCCTTTGTGGAACGTACCCTTGGTTAGTTTTACAATAGATTACAGAAACTAAATTACAAATATAGAAATATAGACAAGATTGAAAGTGTGTCGGTGCTTTTGCTTGCAATGAGGTTCTGCAGATTTAGCGCAGGGTACGACAAGCAATTGTTTTTAATAATAGTTAGCAAATTGTTGTAGATAGTTATTGTCAGCATTCGCTTGCAAGCGGAATACTTCTTTCGATAACAAAAATAAATTCAACTCGCCCAATTGCAGCATAGGGTTTTTTAATTGTCCTAAGCAAAAACTTGGAAAAATTCTAAAACGGGCAATTTTAAATGGTTCTAATTTTCAAATAACACTGTTCTAAACACAATATCGATTACTTTTCTATTCAAACAATTTGAACAAAAAATTAGTCGTTCGTAATGGTTGTGATTTTTTTAAATATTTAGCAATAAATAATTACATAGGTAAATGATATGTAGATACATCTTTTACAGTTTTTGTTAGATACATATAAATCCGGACCCTATTTTTTGAGATTGTTAAGAATACAGTTAGTTAAGGTAAGTATACGTTATGCAATTGACCAACTATTTGATCTCGAAGTATACTACATATTGATTAGGTACGAGGAATATTTCAGTAAGTATTTGATAGTTGATAAAATAATTAGGAAAGAGTTCTTCTTGTGGAGAGTTATTTGTTCAAAGTTAATACTACAAGCTCTAGATTAGAGCTTTAATCAAATTTAAATTAATAAACTTTGTGAAAACTTGTTACGTAATTAGACAATTTCCTTAGGGTTGTTTTGTTTTAAGTGGCATTTCTTCTAAATAAGTTTGTATGTAGTTTTTAAACGGAAACAAAAATCTCTTACATTAGTAAGTACTAATAAAAATCGCTCATTTATATGAGGTATGCGGACTTTAAACAGTCTTGACTCTTGAGATTTAACAGTCTTAACATTGGCCTCGCTCTTAGTTTGTTGAAAAATAAGAATTATAATCGATTGTTGTTTTAATTTGATACATTAATAATAAATTTTAAAGTAATTTAAAATAAAGACAAAAATAATACCGTTTAAATTTTCGAACAAACTTTCAAATAAAAACTTTTTCTAAAAATCGTTAAAAATGATTTTCTTGACCTTTCGATCTGTTCTGATCTTCTACGAGGGTGAATAACCCTGTGATGGTTTTCTTATATGAGATTTGATGTGTGCATATAAAAATTTAGGTACCTATATATTAAAAACAAAACCTAAAATTACCAAGAGTTTGCAAATTATCATAAACAAACGGTTGGTGCAAGCTCCCAGATAGCGCATCATTGACTTTAAACAAATTATGTTTTTAATAATAGAAAAATTAACGCAAATGAAAGAAAAATAAGTAAAAAATAAATAAAGCTAAATATAACTGAATTAAATTCTTTAAGCTTTAAGTCTTTAAAAAGCTTTTAAGCTTCCCCTTCCATTTTTTTTTGTGATTTTTACTTTTACCGTCGCAAATACGAGGCTTACAGACCGCGCTCTGCACTTAATGTAAAGCTAATTAAATTGCCTACAAATTAAATGCTCGTAGGATCAATGGTTTCAACGCAACTTCCATTAAAACTGGCCTATTTTCAAAGTGCCGTAACTCGGTAACTCATTGACGAGCAGAGGTCAGGTTATGCTTAATTTGTAAAAAAATTAATACTCTTAAAAAACGTACAGAATAGTTTTAAAAGAAAAATGCATGGATTAGGAAATTCTCAAATTGTTTTACAAGAAATTTTTATGTTCAGTAAAAGTGACTTGAGTTACACGGACCCCAAGGCAATCAAAACATGAGGTGTTGTCATGGTGGTTTATTATTCATTATGCCATTAGGATTTTTTTCTTAACCATATTTCGAATTTGATGTGAAATTTTTATGGAAAATATTTTTTTTTCAATACTTTCTAAAAAAGTTATTCTTAACACTTTTTGGTTGTTCTTAATGGTTGAGTCATTATATTTCGTGTATGACAAATAAATTTTAGTATCGAAATTTTTACAACTATGAGATAGAAACCCAAAATACGCTAGATCTTTTTCCGGTTTAATTATTAATTTATTATAATTGAATTACATAATGATACGTTTAAGCTATCGTAAAATTGGTCTCTGTTTCTTACACCCATTTCATGGGCGGATTTTTCTAAGACTAACAATTATAGAGAAATTTTATATACATATTTAATATTAAAGTAAGTACCTAGGTATATATTTGAATATAAGTAGGTACTTTTTGGTTGTGATTGATCATTGTTTTTCTTCTTTGATTTTTTTTAAAATTCCTGGTTTGTGAAAAATTATAACAAAGCAAGCATAACTCATTAATTTGTTTCCAAGTTTTTAAGAGTACCTAATGTTGCAAATTGATATAAATATTTTTAAAAATACTTCGAAAAAAATTAATTTACACTCAAAAGTTTCAAATTGTTAACGGTGATTTCACAATGTAAGTAAGTTGCTGTAGATTATAAATTATTTTTTAATCGAAAATTTTTGAGACAATATATCGTTAGTGAAATTTTAGTGTAAAACTATTGTGTTAAGAAATTTTTAAATATAGTTGGATAGAACGTAGGTAGTTATTTAAGTTGAAAAATAAGGAAATTATAAAATCTATCACCTATTTAAAAATACACAATGAAAATATTACCTTATTCTCCTTTTTCTCCTCCGCCATCTTGATGGAAAGCAAGCACGTCTTTGAAGAGGAAATGGGCTATTAAATATTTCACACAAGATTCAGTTTTGAACCTTAAAAAATTCAAGTATTATAATATTTTATTTAAATTGAATCATAATTATATAATCAATTGTTCAAAATGACTATAATCTATAATTTTCCTCATTTAAAATGAGTGTTATTTATGTACAATTAATTAGAAAAATTTTTGCCTACCTTACATTCAATTTCAAACTCCCGATTTTCGAAATATAAAACTACAAATGTAACGAGGCTGCCGATGAGCTTTGATTGTTGAAAAAAAATGTCTGCCTCTTAATGCCCTAAGCCCCACGCTGTTTTCGTAAGAAAGTTGAGACGCAACGCTGCAGAAGAGGCGTCCACTTGTGGCACTCATAGAAACGCTTTTCCACAAAAGTAACCACCAACCACTCATCCACAATATGCCACACCGATAGCTTGCGTCAGAAATCGATCGATTGACTATCGAACCAAATGGCAAGAAACATTTAATATATTTTAATACTTTTATGCAATTAAAAATGTTTCGCTTTCAGTATTTCCTGGTAAAAAGCTCTAATGCTTTCGAGGTCATTGGAAAGTCCTATCGATTTTTAATTTAGATCACGCATTGTGCACTACTTACATTTATACCTATATAGATATTTCTCTTACTCAATACTATTTATCTAATATATTATATTGTATAAAACTCATTCGTTTCTGTTCTATTGAGCGACAAGGTACCACTTATAATAGCTAATTACAACAAACTAAAGGTGTATACAAATTTTAATGTTTAAATAAGAAAATTTAATTTATTATAAGTAATTAAAAGAAAAACATTAAAATTATTAAAACTAAAGATTATAAATGCATATTTTAAATGAGAGAAAAATACGTCCACTTTATAATATACAGTTTATAAGCTTTTAAAAAATTGCTTTTTTCATAATTACCACGTGGACAGATAAATCTCAGTTGGATGGTAATAGCTTTTCTTACATTTACACCACACGTATATCTACTGCAAAATATGAACTGTGAATTGAAAATGAATATTGCAATTAATTTTCTTTGAATGTTTATTTTGAAAAAGGAAAAACTCTTATAAAACCCCTTTCTACAAGCTACTGTTTATATGACTTTTATGTGCACTCCATTGAAATTCAAAGGAAACGAATTCTAAATACTAAACCTTAGCTTTTTGAATTAAGTTATGTTAATGTTCGTATACAATTGAAGTGATTCGTAGAAAAGAAAATTTATGTAAAGGTATCTAATTGTTAAATCTGATCGACTAACTACGTATTATTGTAAAAACCATACGTATCCTTACAGATCATTTAGTTTATGTTTTTTCAGAGTTATTTTTTTATTATATTAGTTTTATTATTATTTATTTTTTTGGCTGTTTTAAGTCGCTTTAATATCTAAGGTCATATCACAACTGTCGAAACACAGAGAATTTCTGTTGGTTAATTTTAATCTTAGGACTAGGATCTTAAGTCTAGGATTCAACTGGGATCGAACCCAATACCTTCACAGGGGTCATACCTCCCCTCCAAGCTTTTTTTCCATTAAAAAAAATCAAGTTTATTGTTCAATTGTCTACCAAATAAATTTTATTTGGTATTTCTTTTCTTGAGTTCTTGAGTAACGTTTTCTTTCCTTCTTAACTTAGGTACCACTAGCAAACTAGCACTTAGCAAATTTTTTTGAGAGACGTTTTTTTAAAAATTTTACGTAGGAGACCACCGGACCCCCCGTGTTAGTGAGGGGTTCCCCCATAGTAGACCCCCCCAAGCTACATCCTAAATCCGTCCCTAGTGCCAATAGGTGGTAATATTTTTATTTTATTGTTTTTTGTTCACCTTTGTTTTCTTTTATAATTCTTCAAATTTTTAAAAGAAAATGTTATTCAATTGAGAATAGATACAACAATGAAGTACAAGAATGCACAAACATCTATAATAGATATCTAGAGAACGTCTATAGAATAGACACAGAATCGTAATGTTTGGCACTTGTATTCGTTCTTAACTTGTATTTGTATTTACCCCGCCGCATTTAAAATTTTAAAAAAAGCTTTTGTAAATTATAAAGATTAACATAAAATTAAATTTGATTTGACTTTTCTCATAAAATATTAAATATTAAGGAAGAAAACATAAATCAATGATTTTGAAACAGATTAAGTGCCTATTTGGAAAAAAGTCAATGGGGTTGTATAAGGGGGTAAATATATAGACACATATATGGGGGTGGCAATAAGTGGTTGAGTTGGGTGGTTAACTTTGTTTGCAGTATCTGATGATGGTAAATAGTCAAAAACAAAAAAAATTAAAAATCGAACTTCAAGTTCAAAGGGGCGTAATGTTTAGGGCAGAACCATAGCGTGATATTACGGCCTCTCCCGTCTTATATTTATATTTGAAGTTTATTGAAAAATTATATGGAGTTATACAAAATTAAACGCATTATTAATAAAAACTTAATTGTTCACCAACTGGTGCCGGGACACCACTAGCACCACCGAGCTCTGATTTTGGGTATTTATTTGAAATAGTGACCACTGACCGAGTATTCTAGATTATTTACAGATTTTTTTTTGTAATACGATAAAAGGGGAAACATTCAGCAAGTTAACTTGATATCTAAAAAACAATACCTTCATGATAGTACATACTTATTCACTTAAAACATTTTCTTATTGTTCACAGTGTGGTTTATACTCAATAGCTATTACCGGTGCAACATCTGATGTAAAGAATTACGTAATTTAAGTGGTCTATTTGTTCTAATTAATTGAGATAGACATGAACTGAATTGAAAGTCGATAAACGCTTATTTATATTTAGTAATGTAGAATTATTTTAGAATTAGGTATTTTACAATGCATGAATGGTGTTTCGAGAACTATCTGTGAGCTCGAACTTGTTTAAATAGGTACATATCAACATTAAAAAGAGGATATTTATCTTCTTATAACTACGTATATCTTTTAAAATAATAAAAAAATCCAAAAAATGTTTTCTATTTAATTGAATAATGTTTACAGTTAGTTACTTATTTAGATTTTCCTCAACTAGATTGCTGGTTAAATAGGTATTAGTTGTAACTATTTTTTTTCTGAAATAATCATTATTAGGTAATTATCCATTATTTTAAGTAATAGCAGATAGTATTTACTAGCTATCTACATAAAATACTACATCACTGTTTTAATATATTTTTCGGGTATTCAATTTCAAAATTAAGAAGCTTTAAGTTCTGAATGTCTAATACTTTCAAAATTCCTTTGAGCTCTTTGAGCTCCAAGAAATCTTGTTTTTATTTATATTTTAGACACCTTTATTATATTACCTATATATATATATATATATTAGACACATAAGAATTATTATGTTTTAAATTTTTAAAGTTAAATTTAAAAAGAAATAGATATAAGTTTATAGATATATTTAGAGAAAAAAATGTAACATGTAAAAATATTTAAAATAACTCACATCTTATTTTTAAAAATTCTGAAGTAAGTATGTACATTGTAACTTATTTCCCACTCTTCGATATACGCAAATGAGCCTAAAAGGGTGCGTCCCACTAGGCGCTCACAAAGCTCTAAATGTTCATGAGTATACATCAGGGATGTTAAGAAGCTCCGTAATCATAACCGAAACTATCGGGTATCCGAAATAAAAATCTATCCGAATCATAACCGAATTTGATATAAAAGTTTCAGATAGTTTTAGATTTGGAAGAGTCTATTAAAATTTTACTTGGAAGATTACTTTTACTCCCCTGCTACTTTTTGAAGATTAATCAAAAGCTGCTGTTCGGTATTAGCATAGTTAAGTGAAGTACTTTCATTAATATACGTTTTCTAATGCTATTTTGGCTAATTACTGTGATGTAAATGTAGTTTGAAACTCAAATAAAAGGATAAATATTTAAAAACCACTGATTAGAGACGTTTTGTCCTTTCGGCTAAATAATCATGCTATTTCTACTCAGAAGGTTTCAAAATCCTGCTTTTTCTAAAATAAAAATCTACCAAACCTGATAATAACAATCCCTAATAATGATAAAACTAGTATCGTAAATATGGGCCACGACTCACGAGTCTTATGAGTGTAGTACTCTCTTTTTTAGACCGCTCAAATTGGATTTGAAATGTTCAAAGCCCAACAAGTGCATGGATTAACCTCTGTACCTATATTTTATTTACTTTCAACAATTTTATTTTCCGTAAGGAAATTTCCACATTTTCGTGTGAAACATAATATGAAATAGAACACCGTCACTCAAAAAGAATATAGCATTTAACTACATGTTGTCTAAATATCTCTCCTTCCTTTCTCATATTATAATCTTGTTAATCGTCATCATAATTGAATTATTTCACAGGTTTCGTCCAAAAATCGCTAATTAAACAATGAATTTTCAAAAGTTTAACATAAGTATCGTTTTATTTTAAATTTTTTATGTTTCAGCATTGAATGCTTTTTCTTTATTGTATTAAGTGTAGTATGTATAGGTAATAATGTTTCAGGAACAATTCAAGCTTTACTTATTTAATAACATGCACTTACATTTGATTACTAGGGTTTTAAATGACTCAAGGACAAAAAGAGCATTTGGTGCAATCCGTTTAAACTACCCCTAGAAAAAATGCTAGAGCCTTTAAACATTGCATTTAAAACGAATTTGTTATATAATTCGATTTATCTAATAAGCTACGACAGGCTTGGACTTGTATAAAAATAATAACTGAAATAATATGAATAAATAAAAAAAAAACTATTACAATTCTTTACATCGAACAGAAAATATTTTACTTATTTTTTCAAAGAAATTTGAATGATGTAGTCAATTTAATTAATATTAGTGTGATGTAAGCGTACAAGGTTGGGGTTTACAAAATCGTTTTTCCAGAATTACCACGGGAATTCATTGGGGGACACTCCTAGTAAAATTAGTTTTCCCTGTATTGAATGTTTAAAAATATTAAGCTCATTCTAACAAAATATTTTTAGAAAAATACAACTAAAAATGACGGTGAAAAAAGAAGTCATAAAATTTAAAAACTTTATATAATTTATCTGCTACTTATTTATTTTTAAGTAGCAGGTAAATTATTTATTTTAAATTTCATTCCTTTAATAGTTAATTAATATTCACAATAAATTTTTAAAATAATGAAACAAAAAATTGATAAAAAAGTTCCTATTATTAAAAAGCGAGGAAACAAAGGTAACGTGTGTTAAATATCTTATATGTACAATTAAAATTAAGCCTGACCTGAACTTGAGGCCAATCTCTAATTAGCTTAGGTATCGATACCTCTCATTGAATAGATTACCAATCAAATTTCTAACATTCTCTTGTGTGGTTCGCTTATGTCCTCCATATACTCGAAAAAAATTTACTTCCATCTGTGATTATCTATCATTTGTTCATGAAAAATGAGTCAAAAATGCTTGACAGAATCCCGTGAGGAACTGGTGGGTTCTGAGGATCTTCGCCACTCACGCCAATCGCTCCAATCCCAGTCGAATGACCACATTTTAACTTCTGTGGAGAAGACTTTCTTGTTGCACGCCGAACGGGGTGATTGTGCAACCGTACGAAGGTCAGTTTATCTTTATACTTAGATTTAAATAGTTAAAAACTTAAGAGGTACATTTCCTTATTTTATCTTCAAGATTGATTGAGGAACATCGAGATAAACCCGAAGTTCTAGACGTTAACTGTGTCGATCCCTTAAACCGTTCCGCATTAATAGCTGCTATCGAAAATGAAAATATTGAACTGATTCGTTTACTTCTCGATGAAAAAATTTCAGTTAAAGTATGCTTTTTAAATTTACCATAAAAAAAGTTTCTCATTTTTTTTTTGTATTTTAGGATGGTTTGTTGCATGCGATTAAAGAAGAATATGTGGAAGCTGTAGAAATTTTATTAAAATGGGAAGAAGACAATCACGTACCAAATAGTCCTTATGTAAAACGTTGAAATATTTTTTTATATAAGTTTTAATTTTATAACTCTTTTTAGAGTTGGGAAGCTGTAGATCGATCCTCGGCTATGTTTACACCTGATATAACACCGTTGATTCTAGCAGCACATAAAAATAATTATGAAATTATAAAAATTTTATTGGATCGAGGAGCAACTTTACCGATGCCTCACGATGTTAAGTAGGTATTAACCTTTGATCTGTTTTGTAATTGGAGCTTTTCTTACTCCAGAGAACATATTCAGGTCTCCTAGAAAGCTAAAGAATGCAGTTATAAACATTTGTTTCTTGGGTTTCAGATGTGGATGTGACGAATGTGTTATTTCTAGCGAAGAAGACTCGCTACGACATTCTCAATCTCGTATAAACGCCTATCGAGCTTTAAGTTCTCCATCTTTAATCGCCTTGTCGTCTAAAGATCCTTTATTGACGGCATTTGAATTATCTTGGGAGTTACGACGATTGAGCCGGATGGAAACTGAATTCAGAGCTGAATATAATGTAATGCCATTTCTGATTCGATATAAACGCGGTAGACATATTTAAGCTAACAAAATAGAGCTAGTGAAAACGTACCATCGACAAAAGCGCGATTATAAAATAAATTTTAAATTTAATCAACAATATCTAAATTTACAAGTAAAAAGAATTAATACATTTTCTTCATTTATTATTATTATTTTTGTAATAAATACAAAAATGTGTTTGTAGCTTTTAGTTTGTAAATTTTACTAGAGTATTTGAATTGTTGATAAATTTTGAACATTTATTTTCTTCATGTACTTTGGTAGCATTTAAAAATCTTATAAAATGTAAATTATTACTTAAAAAGTATGGAAAATAGAGATCAGGAGTCCAAACATAAGTAAAATGGATTTGTTAGCCGTCTCAATGTTAACCGATAAGCTCTCGACATTTTTCGAAATCAACCACCTGCTGTTCTATCCGCACTTACATTAGCGTAATTTAAAAATTAGAAGCTGAAGATATTTTGGTCGGAAAATGCAGATTAGTTTATGTCATTTTTTTTTTATCTTCTTTTCTACAACTGATGTGACCTGGTTTATCGTGCGCCTAAACCCTCTAACATTAATTTGGGCTCTTGGTCCCTATTCATGGCTTAAAGCATTTCATTGAGTATTTAATAGTTTGTTGGTGGTACGATTTTATCAATATCAGTTAGCGAGTTTGTTAGTGCTCATATTTCTAATACATTTTTTCCAATCTACTTTAATGTATATCGCGGTTTTGTTGGGGAACCATCTACAGTTAGTATGATCTACATATCGATAGACTACCGAAAGGTCAAAAACCCATTTATCCAATTAGAAAAAAATTCTTTGAACTTGATCTTTATTTTTCACGAAATCACATTACTGCTTATTCTATACAAAAGTATTATCTTAAAATGTCCACCCCTTATTTCCATCTCTGAGTAAACATATTCATAAGTGTTGAATTTTTCAGAATCCTGAATGAAAATAATAAAATATGCTATCTTCAACATTTTCAAAAGTCAACCACAAATAATTTCCAGTATAAAAATGCATTGAAGATTTTTCTCAAAATATAACTTGAAGTTTACTTGGTGGCGTAATGTTTAAACCATGTTTCTCAACTTTTTTTGTACCATACCCCACCTAAGCTTTTTTAAAATTCTTATACTCCCCTATATAACATATACATAATTTTTAATATTAAAAAATTGAATTGTTGATAGTTCAATTAGGGTAAGGCAACCAAATATCTTCGTTTTTACATTGACAAGCGTGTTATTTGTTCCTTGAAGTTGCTTATTTATTAAAGTATTTACTTTTTCAAAGATATTAAACTCAGGTGTTAAACTTGTGTTGAGTCCATTTTCGAATTGTGGGCCCCACTTTGGGAAACACCGGATTAAACAGTCGCTAAATACGCCAATGGCTCTTTGTTGAAATCCAAATGAAAGTTCAGGATATTTATCTTTTTCGTTTTCAATTTCGATACAGCATCATCTTAAAATATTCGATGCCTATGAAAAAAAAATCGCCCTCTTTCAAAAAAAAGTACACAGAATAGCAAGTGAGATAATAACAATTACAAAAAAAATTGTCATCCTAAAAAGACTGGTGCTTAGGTGGTGGCATAAAGCCCATATACTTCTGGTGCCCTATGGTGGTTCTGAACTTAAAATGTACTACGAGTAGAATACAAACAGAAATGTGATTTTTTGAAAAAAAGTGCAATTCAAAAGAATTTTTCCAACGGAGTGTTCATGATAGAGTTGCCACCTGTTTCGACTTGACCGATTTGAATTTCAAAGTCCCGACTTTGGTAAAAATATTTCTGCATTGAAAATAATTTTTTCAATCAAGAATTCTACAATTATGTAGTTATGTAAAGAACCTTTAAATCTTTTAGAGTATCAACATTGGGTTTATTTTTTTAAAATCTTTCTACTTTAAAGAACGGTATCACACATTTCACAAAATGATAGTATCTCAAGTATCCCTCAATTGCTCCTAACTTCATGAAACGTTGAGGTGACAATCCTAGTTTAGGATTTTAGGATTTTAGGTTTTTGAGATCTTAGGAAATAATTGAGTTAACAAAAAATAATATAAGATAAATAAAAAATATTATTTGTCTTAGGAAATGAGAGCACATTGTCAAACGTTTGCCACAAGTCTTCTAGATCATGCACGTACTTCTCATGAACTTGAAGTGATGCTCAATTTTGATCCTGATGGAGATAATTGGGATCCAGGCGAAAGACAAACCCTCGATCGACTAAAGCTTGCGATCAGTTACAAACAGAAAAGATTTGTCGCCCATCCGAATGTACAACAACTTCTCGCGGCTATTTGGTACGAAGGTCTTCCAGGATTTCGACGAAAATCTGTATTCGGTCAATTGATACAAGTAGCAAAACTAGGCGCGATGTTCCCCGTTTATTGTACAATCTACATGCTAGCCCCGACCTCCAAAATGGGATTGTTCATGAAAAAGCCGTTCGTAAAATTTATTTGCAATTCCACTTCTTACGCTCTATTTTTAAGTAGGTATTTTTGAAATATCTCTTTTACTCGGAGCTATTAATACTTTATGTAGTGTTATTGGGAATGGCGTCACAACGTGTTGAAATAATCGCTCTTGAATGGTTTGGCACGGACTGGATGAAAGAGATGGTGGAGGATTGGAAACGGAAAGAGCGAGGAGCCGGTCCCGGGTTCGCTGAATGCGGCGTTATCATTTATATGATCAGTAAGCAATGCAATTTTTTAGTTGAACGATTTTATTAAAATCGTGTTGGTACATCTTTTACTCATGCACGATCACTTTTAACTGTTGTAACTAGGTTTAATTTGGGCGGAAGTTCGATCGCTTTGGACTAACGGACTCTTAGAATATATGCAAGACTTATGGAACATCGTTGATTGCCTCACCAACTTTTTTTATTTGTCTTGGCTCGGATTGAGAATGTATTCTTATTACAGTGTCCGAGTAAGCTTTTTATTATAATACATCATTGAAAACTTGCATTGCTTTAACAATGAAAATGATGACTTTTCAAGGTTGATGCTGCACAGGGTAAAAATCCTTGGATACCCCGCGAACAGTGGGAGCCGTACGATCCCATGTTAATATCCGAAGGAGCATTTGCCGCAGGAATGATTTTTAGGTGGAAAAATAAACATAATAATGTATTAATATAGTTTTTAAGTCTATTATAAACGTAGATGCTTTAACAATTCACATAAATCAAAGCTCTGTCATAAAGTTGTTAATTAACGTAATAATTATAACAATCTATCTTTCGTTTTGATTAACTCTCGATGCACATTATTCATTGATAATTACATTTAATTAAATTGTTGACGTTAATTTCACATGAAAACCTCGTTAAATGAAACAGAGTGTAATTTGAATCATCTTACTGCAAAATGTCGCTATTTTTAATGTATACCACGCATTATTTTATTGTTACAGTTTTTTGAAGCTCGTTCACATATTCAGCGTAAATCCACATCTAGGACCTTTGCAAATCTCTCTCGGTCGCATGATTATTGATATTTTGAAATTTTTTTTTATCTATTCACTAGTTTTATTTGCATTTGGATGCGGTGAGTGCTTCACTTTTTATTATTATTATTATTATTATATATACTTAAACAATTTCAAATAGGATTATAAAAGTAAAAAGTTTTAACTCGTTTTTACTTATTAAAGCCTAGTTAAATTAATTATAAGAAACAGAAGAAGTTGAGATAATGTTTTAATAAGGTGAACCCAATTACCGAGTTTTATTGAAACTTCTTAAGAGCTTTATCATCGTACTGGATACATTTGCTCTTTTATACTTTAACTTGAGATTTAAGGATTTCACGTTTTTACGACGTAAATAGAAACCAAATAAAATTGACTTTGTTGAAATTTTAGGTTTGAATCAGTTGCTGTGGTATTATGCCAATATTGAAAAGAAAAAGTGTTATCATTTACCTCATGGGCTTGCGGACTATGAAAACAATGAAAAAGCTTGTTCGATTTGGAGACGTTATGCAAAGTTAGTAAAACTTATTTCCTTTTCAAGTATAAGTATCTATGAATATCATAAACTCTTAAAAAGTCTGGTTTATCAATAAAAAATATAATTATATGTGTTTATTATAATATTATCATAAATGGCGCTTTGGTAGAAGTAATAATAGGTATACAATGGGTTTGATTAATTGTCGATAAAAAATTATTTTATTTCAAGACATTTTCATAACTTCGGAAGCGCAATAAATCTTTCGTTTAAAAATAAATGTATAATAGTATTATAAAGCTCCTCTCACTATCATTTGTTCCATTACCTGTCCCATTGTTATAAAATTTTCAAGTACTAATAGAAAAACTTTGACATATATTGAACTTGCATTCATTGTATACTTATAGTTATTCTACTTTACTTAATTACTTTAAATTTTCTGATATCAATGCTTCTTTTTAATTGTTGGCGTGTTTGGCTCTTTGTTGCATAATAATTATTCTCTTTAAATGATCGCTTAATACGTCTGAATGCCCGATGTCCGATATTTGATGTTATCACATAAAGGTACCTACTGTTGATGATTTTTCTTAGCCAATATTCGTCTATTTTTTTCTAAATTTAATTCAATCACTCAATAAAAGCTAAATATGCTCCATCCTCATTTTTAATTAATCGAATAATCTAATGGTACTCAAATTTAAACGCTTTCCTACTTTAAGAGAAATTTTATGTAATTAATAGGTTTTTCCAATTATCTTCAAAAGCATTGATAGAACTTTAGTTTTTATGTTCGATGCATTTTATAGTAAATAACAATAACCCCATATTTTACGTTAAAATTTAAAAATCTACAGAAAAGTTCAATCTGGGAAACATTTTGTTGCGGCCTTGTGTCACAGTCACGATTCCCCAGAGCGTCGCGGCGCATAGTTTGGGAGCCACTGGGATAACCCAAATGGAATTTATGGCACTATTTATTTTTACAACGATGTTGCCATAGAGAACTCAACATTAGGGAAATTATTGTCTGAAAAACAACTTCTGACGTCATACCGTTTAAAGCTACTTTAAAGCATTAAAATACCAACTAATAATGCAACCAACTAATTTGTAGTGATTTTCAAATATTTGCTAAACATTTTTATTATATACAAGAGAAAACAAAGAGCTTACCAACTTCTACAGACAGTATATTCTACATCACCATTTACAAAATTAATTTTAATTTTTATATTAAATAAGTAGTAAAATATAAAGTAATTGATTCACAGGTACGAATTTTTTAATTCTAATTTTCTAATTCTCTTTACATTTCCCAAAAAAAAAAAAAAAAACCTTAAACTTCATGTACCTATAGATATGATAAAAACTTTTGTTGTTGCGGTTTTTTACTCGTTCAATTAAGGCCATGATTCTCCACCAGTGTGGCGCGGCACTTTTGTATGTCGTAAAATTCATAAAATGTGTCGCCGAATAGAAACGCAAAAAATAAAATGTATATGTAAAAATACTTTATTATGGCAAATCTGCATTCTCTTATATATTACATAATATTATTTTAAAGTAAAAATTACTATCGTAATTATTTTACTCTGTGTATTATAAAGTGCGTTCTACTAAGCGCTCACAACGTTCAAAATATTCTTTCAGCATGGCTAAAATAACATTTCGAGCGTTCCCAGTGAAATGAACCTATAGATAAATTGAATTAACTTAAGCTTTTCTTATTTTCAGTGTGCCAATTTGAAATAATTAAGTCTACCGCAACAAAAATAGGTTGGGAATCGGCGATTTAAGGCAGCGTTTTCTAAATTTTTGGCATATGTGTATTATTTTTTACTATTATTATTTTTGTTATAAAATTTTCGGGCGTTGTCTTACTTTTTGTACTCATTGTCAGATTATTTAAGTGATTTCTCTCTTCATAGATAAATCATAAAGTACACCAATACCTAACTTTACGGCCTAGATACGCACGAGAAAGTAAAGCGAAAAGTCGTTTAACGAATCAATTTTTTCTAATAAAAAATAACGAAGAAAAGATTAACACAAAAAGTTTTTTCCAAATTTTTTTTTTCATTTTTCTGGCCGTACGAAACATGTTGGACTATATATCGAAACATTGTTGGAATTAAAAAAGGAAGACCGTTACATATAGCGAAAAGCCGTAAATAGAGCGACTGTGTAGGAAATATGGGTGTACTGCCTTGTGGTGTCTTTTGGTGATCAAATTTAGACGTTGACTTGTTCAATCATTATCAAGAATGACCAGATTTGTATACTGACTATCTAATGAATTTTTGTCGTCAAAAAAGTATAAAAACGCCATAAAATCTATAAAGTTGTTTTTTATCAAAAAAATTACGGTTAAAATATTTCTTTTTTCTCGATAAACCAGATTTTTTAAATTTATTTAAAAAGTTAGAGCTTCAAATTTATTTTCTTCAATTTCAGTTTGTTTGAAACGTCTCAATCATTATTTTGGGCAAGCTTTGGTCTTGTCGATCTTATGAATTTCGAATTGACTGGCATCAAAGAGTTTACACGTTTTTGGGCTTTGCTAATGTTCGGGTCGTATTCCGTGATCAATATCATTGTATTACTCAATATGCTGATTGCCATGATGTCAAATTCGTATCAAATTATTTCGGTAAGTTTTGAACGAAATAAATGAAATGAATTATTGATTTATAATTCTCAAGAAATGAATATTAACGTATGATTAATTTGTGAAGAGTTGACTAAAAAGCTAAGTACCAAATAAAAAAAACTCTTCTTAGTCTATTTGCTTATTATTAGTTTAATACATAACTACAATTAAAAGTGTAATATTTTGTTTAATTTAGGAACGGTCCGATATTGAATGGAAATTTGCTCGTAGTAATTTATGGATGAGCTACTTTGAAGAGGGTGATACTGTACCACCTCCGTTCAACATTATTCCTACTCCAAAGTTAATAATGAATTGTTTAGGTTGTCGTAAAGGCGATCGAAAAAGTCAATCATTTATGGTAAAATTGAGTCCATATACATGACGAATGATTAGCTTTTACTTACTTTTGAAATATAAATCTAGAAAAAATCACGCGAACGAGCAGAGCAACGTCATACGGCAGTCGTTAAACTTTTAGTTCGTCGTTACGTTACAGCCGAACAACGTAAACGTGATGAATTTGGAATAACAGAAGATGATGTTATGGAAATACGCCAAGATATATCAACATTACGTTTTGAATTAATTGATATTTTACATCAAAACGGGATGACAACTCCAAAAATTACTTTAGAAGATGTGCAAGGCAAGCACAATTACAATTCGTTGTGAATGAACGAATTTTAATTTTTTTTAACGTTTAGTTCCAGGTAAAAAAGGTCGAATAATGGAACGACGTCTTCTAAAAGATTTCCAGATTGGAACTGTTGAGGGTGTGCAAAGTGTGATTGGATTGGCGAAAGAACCTAAAGACGTATTCAGTCAATTAGCTAAAGTTATTGGAAGAAGTACAAGGTATGTATATTTAGAGATGCAACTTCGCTCGCATAGATATGTATCCGCTCCTAATCTGTTCCAGATGAAAATAAAACCTTGCGTTACAATTGATGCGCAACATAAAAATAGTTATTTTATTTAAAGTTAGTCACAATTGTATAATGCGCAGAACTTGTATCATAATTGTACGGTTTTATTTTCATCTGGAACAGACCTATTGTTATATCGATTATTTTTTATTGTTTTGAGAAAAAATGGTTGATAAAATTTTTACAAAGATGTTAAATAAAATAGACAGCTAATCGAGGCTATTTAAATTTATTTAAAGCGTAAATATATCGATGCGTCGCAGGTTTGAACTTTGATACAATAAAACAAGACAATGGTATTATTATATTTGAAATGTTAACTCTCAAGCTTCAACAAAAATAAATTATAAATAATGATAAGAAGATATTATAGGATCGAATCATTGATGTACCTAATTTTAAATTTTGATAATTTTTTTAAAATGTATCATTATACATTAAATTTAAAAAAAATTATCAAAAGATGAAAACCCTAAGCAATAATTGTCCCTAATTTTGAGACTATACAATATGACTGGTCATATTAAATTGCCTTATTAATGAGCACTTACTATTAGGTACGTCGTATAACACGTTACTATGTCTAAAGTTTACTATAGAATTACCTACATCAACAGACTTTAATAAAACACAATTTACAAAATTTAATTTTAAATAAAAAAAGAAACCAATTTTTCAAAAGCGTTCTTTGAACGTTACGCTTGGGTCAGTGTTATGCAAAAGAGATATATCAAATACAAACAGATACAGATGTAACTGACTGATTGTGAGCTGAAGATACATTCAAATTTTGTTATTCTAACAATCAAAATTCGATCGATATATTGTTATTTTGGAAATATCGATATATTATGTATGTATGGATTAGGTACTATTGATGTCATACATTGGGTTTCAACAATTTCAACAACTTTTTTTTTAAATAAACTTTTTAATAAAATCTTATAATACTATATAAATAACTTTTATGAAAATTATGTATTTAGATTTATTTAAAATTGCCATCAATCAACCGATATTGAAACGTTTATTTGATATTTTTAAGTAGGTACTTTAGGTAAAAAATTATAATAATTAATACAACATAACATTAATAAAATTTTCAGTAAAAAGCAAGATTGGAACAATTTGGTTCGATCAAACACAACACGACGTGACCCAATCGGCACTGAACGAGAGGCCAGCATTAAAAAGCAATCCCGTCAAAGTTTACGACGTCACATCATTTCCTCAAACATGACCGAAATCGATCAGCATAAACTTATAGAGTATAATCCCAAACTATCCGAAGTTCCTCCCACAGCGCGTTTAGCTTATGCTAAATTTATGAATGCAAAAATGAAACAAGAGTACGTTACGAAATTAAACAGCGACTTAACTGAAGAAGTTTCTCAGAAAACAGCGTTGAAAAAAGCGTTTGCATCACCTAAAACTACTCCAACCGTTTCCTTCAAAAGTAATTTAACACTTACTTTCATTTGTACTTTATAAATTGAGTCAATTTTTCAATTTTAGCACCCACTCCAGAACCTCCTGAAAGAAATGAAAACGAAGACGCATTACAAATTTCTATTGATACAAATGACATAGAAGAAGCAGAACCACTGCCTACTCTCGTTGAGGACGATATAAAGGAAGAAGAAGTCATGGTACCAGAGTTACCTGTGACACTCGAAGAGGCTCCAAAGTTCATAGAAACACAAAGAAGTGAAGAAGGAAGCATTAAAATAACAATTGAAAAAGAAAGATCTCCAACAACGTCTTTGAAAATACCTTCTAGAGCACCGTCTCCTGCACCTAGCACTGGAGCTTCAAAATTATCAGGCCAACGTAAAACAGGCTGGCTTTAAAAATAATCTATTTGTGTTTTTCAAAATAAACAATATACTTACTTATATGAAATTTTATTTTATGACTATAATTAATATACTTCAACGTTTTAGTAAAGTCTTTTATTTCAATACTATAAAATTATTTAAACTTATAAGAAACTTAAGAAAAGTCGTCCCTAATTGTGAAGCAGCAATATGAAGATTAATCATAATAAATTATGAAAATAAAATTATTTTTTCTTCTACACAATTTGCCATTTCTATACGAAACCAATCCTCGCATTTTGGTGTTTTAAGTCGCTTCAGCATCTAAGATGATATCACGACTGTCTAAACATAGAAAAGTTCTATAATTTACAAATCTAAGATTCATCGGAAATCGAACCGAGTAGGTATTCCTGAGGTATGGAGTGACGATCTAACAGTTCTAATTGTTGTGCTAATAGGTGGAGTGAATATTTTTTAAAAACTATAATACAAGTGCAATTTTACTAAATCAAAAAAAAAGAAGGAGAAGGATAAATACAGGCAAACAAAGGTTTCAACCTCCATTACTAACGTAGAGTCTTTACTTTGAACAATTAGCCAATAATTTAAGCTGATAAAAACTTAAAAATCATAAAATGATTATAAAATAAATATTTGTATTGTATACACTTGGAAGGCAGTTAAATTTCTAAAAAAAAAAACAACCAAATGACTTTGCCAGTAGTTAGTTTTCGTTACAATTAAAATCAATAATAAAGAAAAAATTAACGATGGCTAGTTCACGGAAATTTTTGTGTCTACTGTGCTTTCATAGCAGTTTTATTTAAAAAAAGTGATTTTATGGTTGAAATATCTTTTAGAACGCAGAGTAACGTTTTAAATTCAAAAAGAGAGCTTTTGTTGTCAAATACTTAGTTCATCGATTTTTCTTGAAATTGTTGTCTCGGCAATTTAAACGTTTTCGTTTCAATTTCTTAAAATAATTTTTGAATTAAATATTTTTTTTTTTTATATTTAAGATTGCATTAACTACTATGGTCATTAGCGACCGTTGAATCCGAAAACCCATGAAAATAATCTTGGGTTTTCAATGGGATTCGAACTCAGGACCACTGGCGTAAAGGGCAACTATCTAGTCAACTATGAACCATGCCACCAAGTGACCTGTTAAATACTTATAAAACACAAGTAAATCATAAGTGCACTTAAGAAATTTTCATTTTGCTTACATTTAATGACGACCAGGAGTGGATTTAGATTTTCTGTCGTCCTATTTCTACATAAAAGTTATCTTAAAAATCATAAGGGGTACTTTGTTATGAACATTTACTTATCAAATATAATTTTAAATGTATCTCTTCGTTGGTTGACCTATACAGTATAAACTCTATAAAGCGAAATTGAAGGAAATGGGGAATTTATAGCGTTAGAATTTTCGTTAAACGGGTATTAAAAGATAGATTTATAAATAAGTTATTGGAAACAGTAATTGAGGAACAGTAAGTAAACACATACTAGGTAATTACAACAAGTAAATGGACATAGGTAATATGTCTGTGAAACCTATTCTGTATACGAAATATTTCGGATGCTATATTAGTTTTGTGTTTGAAGTTCAGTAATATTAGATAGAATTCATTGAAGGCTTAGAAACTCAGTGTAAAAACTTTTTAAAAAAGTGCATCTTCTAAATGCACTGTAAAGTAAAACTTTTTGGTTGAAATTGGTTGACCGGAAACTCCACTTTATTCAAGAATTTTTTGATCCTGGGAAAATTCAAATAAAGAGGTTTTTGGGATTAAGGGTATAGTTCTGCTTAAATATGGTTATAAAGTGCTTATAGTTCTTTTAACCAACAGCGAGTTTCATAAATGAAAGTAAAAGAAAGTACTGTGACGCCTCGCAGAAAATATTTTATATTAACTCCCATAAAGCGTAAATGAATGAAAAATGAATGTTAACAATCCATTTGCTTTGATATAACAAATTTTGACAAACTTTTTTAGTTTTAAATTAGAATTAGGTACTAAATATAAGGTTCTCATATATATATAATCAAGATACCAATTAGAGGAAAGTTCATTATCAATCATGTTATCTAACATTACTAGGTCATGTACAGTCAAATTAATATGTAAGTTAAACCGACAAACGATACAATGGTTTTTCAAATGAGAAGAGTTACAACATAAAAATATTGATTATGTTTTATATTTAAAATGAATTTGTGATTTTCGAAGGTGTGTTTTTGTTGACAAAAATTCAATATCAACAAATATAAATAGCTTGATTTGTCCATTAACAGCTTTTTTTGAAATATCTAAAAATCAAAATCATTTAAATAACTCATGGGAAAATGTACTAAGAGTTCACATAATTTAAGCTTTTTAGTTTTTCTGCTACACCAACATCATTAACAATTTTAAGTTTTATTCTACATTTTTATAGTGAAAAGGCCTATTGACTCATATTATACTCGCACTTTATATTTTAGCTTAAAAAATATTAACTGTAGATCTTAAAATGCAAAAACTGTTCAATAGCTTAATACATAATAAAGCTTGAAGAAAAATTGAGACAGTGTTTATAATTTATTTATTTTTCACTCGAACATTAATGGTCTTCATTCACGGTATACAAAACAACATTTTGTAGCTTTTTTCAAAGAGAGTTTTTGTGTAGCATTTAATTATTTGCAGATAGGCAAATCTGTAGTTTTTTAACTATAGTTTTAGACGAAAAACAGCATTGGATTGTATTACATTTAAATTAAAAAGCGTTTCGAATTCTGTATAAAAAAGAAAATTTGTCAAATAACTTCTATACACGGAGAGAGAAATTACAAACCAAACGCATAACATGATTGTAAACTGAAAGAGAATATGAGGAAATAAAAAACAGTAATATGAGAGAATTTTTCTATCAGAGATTTCATCACCAATTGAGCATATTTTTAGCAACATTATTTAAAAAATTTCTGAATTAAAAATAACGGAAATAGAAAATATAGTTATGAAAAATTTCCTGTGTTACCCCTTTTCCATTCCACAATATAAACTTTTAGTACAATTTTAATAAATACGTTCTAATGAGTAGGAAAAACAATTTGCTCAAAAAATATCAATAATTGAACCAGAAGGGTATTTTGTTGGCGGATTTTCTTACGATTTTAATGCATTTTAAATCTTTGAATGAACAGCAATTACAAAAGTGAAAATTCTTTATATTTTCATGTATTTACATGAAAAGATCCTATACTTGGCTTGTTCTGCTGTCTACTTCTGAATTCATTTTTATTTTGACTTTTTTTATTCTTTTAAGATTGATGATCTGAAGGAAACTAGGAGGCTCCTATAGATCACGGAGTCCTGTAGATTTGTCTAGAGTACCCAGTGAAAAAGGGGATTTTGATTTAAATGTGTAAGGGAAGAAATTAGGTGTAGAGGCTTCAAAAAATTTAATATTTTTTCTTTTAAAAATATTTTGTAAAACTATTCAAAAATATTCTCTGAAAATTGCAAAACAAAATTTAAATCATTCCAAAATTGAGTGAGCACATCCCTCGTTAAAGGGTCGAAGCACATTGTATGTATTATAATGCGGAGCAGTTACTTTATTTCAAAGGCGCTTTTCTTGAAACTACTTTTTTTTAATTTGTGTACACTCTAGCTGGCGGAGTTTTTAATCAATCTTTATCAAATTTAGCACACATTTTCTTTATATAATTATATACTTAAACTCTTTTTGAACTTAAATCCCATATTTTTGTTTTTGCTATTTTTTATTGCAAAAAAACAAGAAAACTCTTAAAAACCGTACTTTTTGAGCCACTTAGAGTTGAAGTTTAAAGGAATCATCCCTAATTCTAATAACACTTTCAAATGTAATGTTTTTATCGTCAATGGTTTAACATCCAGCGTTTTAACAAAATTTTATTTTTTATACTGTTACTGTTATATAACATTTTAGTAAAATGCTTATTTTTATTTTGTAATGTGAATTTTTTACATGAATAGATTTTTCGGTTTCATATTTTATCATGATAACACCGCGAAAGTAATGCAGTTCATATTCTATTGTACAATATCGTTCTACTGTAATATATCAACAATAAATTATAAGAAACTGGAAGCATAGAGAAAAAATATAAATGCATTCTCTAACTTTATCACTCTTTTAATAACAAAATTTTTCGTTGTTACGAGTAGTCGAAGAGTACCTATGCCGCAACAATGGGTGTGTATTTTATAGAGAGTTACCAAGAGCAAATATTTCCTTGAATCATAATAACTTACAATAAATAAGTTTTCATTGTTTAGCTTTATTGAATCTCGATATTTCAACATATGGTTATGTTATTGGTTTGTTAAAAAACATTTCAAGAACTACGAGTTTCATTTTGTTTAGAAAAATATAAGAGAATGAAATAATAAATCTAAAAATTAAAACAAAATATAGTTTTATAAGATTTTGTTTTTCATCATTGAAGCAAAATGTCTTCAATTATTATTTTTAGTTCAGAAAATATTAGGTAGAGTAAAAAATTAATATGCTTTTTCGACGAGGATTCTTGTAAAATTTTTCTAGTACAAACTATAATTTTATTTAGGTACGTCATTGAATGATTTCAAACTAAAACTAGAACATTTATCGAAATGAAATCCTAGCGTGTATTACATCCTTATTATTTTATGTTATAGACAGTTTTTCTAACAATTATTGTTTGATTATTACTTCTTGGAAGCAGGAGCTCTGTTTAAAATAAACATTGTTTCATCAACTTCTTTGGTTATCTTTAACATGAAAAATTTCAGTCTTGAAAATAATGTATTAAGTTAAAAATAGAAATGCATTCCCTTATCTTTTCTTAGTTCTCCTGTGCCATTTCTTATAAGTTTACCTATACAAAGCAGTTTATTGACAATAATTATAGTTATATGAGCTGCATCAGTCCTGTGGTATGGCTATGGTAAAATTTGCGAGGTGAATAACAAATGCCAAATAGTTTAGACTTTAGAGTTATGAAATATTTGTGGTTTTTGTTAGTGGAGTGTACTAACTAATAACGAAAATGTAAATGGTCTCGTAATAATTGAATACTGTAAAAAATTAAATAAACTGTAATTGCAAATACTTCTTGTAGAGTATTATTGAATCCTTTTAAAAACATAAATTTGTTCTAATAGCACAGATATATTTTAGCTTCAAAAACATCTCTCATTGTCAGATTAAAATGAAAGTTTCAACTCATACATTTTTTTACTAATTCAGTTTATTTCTATAATAAGTCTTAGAATTACATACTACATGCAATAATATCGTTGGTGTGCATAGTTTGATCCTCGTTTCTTGATGTTTTGATTTAATTTAATACAATTCTTGATTTTTTCTTGCATTTCATATATTTACTACATGAAACTTTTATTTCAATTAGAAGGTGGTAGTTTTTGCTTTTCAGTCAGGAACTTAAGTAATGTCCTTTAATCCTGTTGACAAGCGCGTTCTATTTTTGCGTTCTACCTCGAAAACGGTACAGATTGTAAAATTTTCTAAGAACCAAATTGATAGTAGTAATTTGTTAGTTTTTAAAAGCAATTTAAAATGCTTAAAAAAGCAAAAAAAAAGAGAAGATATTTACAAATGTTCAACTTTTAAAGCTTTGACTTTAAATTACTGAAATATCTCGATAACACAAATGAAATTTCATGGAACTTTGAAGCTTTATTCATGAAATGTTAATTTTTAGATACCTATTTAAATATTTTCTTTTTCTTTCCGTTTTTTATCGTTTTATTAACCCCTAACCGGTATATTTTTGAATATTATAAGGTATATTTCATAACTTTGAAACAGTTCATTGGGACAACAAAGCTTTTTAGATCAACCATTTCAAAGATTTCATATTTCAAAAATGACACTAATAATTCTTTTTTATCAGTCGCTAATGACCATGTTGTTGGAGCGACTTTAAATAAAATAATTTTAAAAAAAAAATCTTTTTTAGTCATTATGCAATGCAATATTTTCTAACTTTAGTTCTAATGACCTTTTTTGTAAAGCGTGTTTCTTTGAAATACTTTCATTGTTGTTAAGATGAACTGTTCCAAAGTTATGAAAATTCAAAAATAAAAAAAAATCCTGTTATTCAAATTGAAAATGAAAAAATTGTTTGAGGTGTACCTTAATATTGATATTAAAAGATTGTTTTGGTACCATTTTTTATACAATTTATTTGCGAGTTATTTTCTAACTGCGCAGTCATCAGTGACTCTGGATTTAAAATGATATTGCTAGATTTTGTCGTACATCTGTAGTTTTCTGAGGAAGGTCAATATTTTGGTGACACCATTTTGTGTATCCAAGCATGCCGATATGAAGTTTGGGAGGTTAACTGAACTTCTTTGTGAAAAGTATTTTAATTTTAATATATACACTAGTCATGCTTTTTAAAGTGGTGGACCACGGTTTCCTGGGGAGCCGTAGGCTATAACCTGTAGGTGAGCCGTGAAGAGTCGCAAATTTAACAAATAATTAATTAGCAATTGTGCTTTCATTGACTAGTAGATAACGCGAGATATTTACTTGGGTTACTAGAGGGCCGTGATTTCAAAAATTTAGGAAGTACTGATATACGTACTCAATCAATTTTTGACCACCTACTGGCGCAGAGGTTAGAGCTGCTCTCAATTGCTCTCTCCGCTTCATGCATCAAGTGGTACTGGGTTCGATCCCTGTTGAATTCGAGACTGAAGATCCTAGACCTAAGATAAAAATGACCAACAGAAATTGTTTGTGTATGACCAGTGGTTCCCCATCTATATTTGGACCAAATATAGATAACCCTGAAAATTTTTTGGTGGAACCCTAGGTTCCGCGGTACCCACTTTGGTAATCGTTGGTTTAGACAGTCGTGATTTGACCTTAGGTGTTAAAGCGACTTAAAACACCCAAAAGAAAAAAATATAACAAACAATTTTTGGACACCATAAGGAAAACAAATTTCAAACACCCAATATACATAGCTCATGTTATTTTAATCAACCAGTAGGGGAGACCGGGGCAGGACGGGATAGCTAAGACAAAAATCGTCACAGAAAGAGAAATAAACTCTTTCTTGAAATTCTTTTACAAAAGAAATAAAACGTATAGACTTATCTACTGTAATTATAACTTGTAACGTCTAAAATCAGATAATTGTTTTGACAAATAGAATTTTAAAAAAAGTTGTCAAATTTCCCGTCTTGCCCCACGGGTGGGGTAAAATGGGAAACGCTGCGGGGCAAAACAAAGACATATTCATATTACACATTATATTCAATCCGTCAGACATTGTTCACCAGGGTGCCCTACTTTATCTTCTCCATCAACTCCAGCGAAAGAATTATGTGTCCATACACGACATATGTACGTTGCAGATAACCCAACCTTCATAGGTACCCGCAATAGATGCAAGCACAGTCATCATTTTCTTCTTTGGATGAACTACTTTCCGTTTCAGTTTTTTTTTTGTATCTTTTATTTAAATGCTTTTTTTCGTTTCTTTTCATTTTTCTTACTTTTTTATTATGTTGCAGTCCCATTATGCCCCGACCTTATTGCCCCTATTAGACGTATTTTGTAAAAGTAACAACAGTTCCAACCTACAAAAATTATTCTGCAAAAATCCAATCTTAATTCATTAGTCTTACACCTTTGCTAAAAGTACGTCTTAAAATTTTACAATAGCACTGATATCTACCTCTGTGCACATCTTCTTAGAAACTATATACTTGGTAAAAATTCTCCAAAAACTATTTTTTCTCGTCACGCAGCCAAAACAAATAGTGACAAAGACGAACCGATCAGACTCGTGTGACGTGACCGAACATCGCCCGAATGACACTTTGTTAGGCTCTGTTGTGTTTACCAGTCACGCACAAAAACACTTTTCCCATCCTGCCCCGAGCTTCGTCCTGCCCCGGTCTCCCCTACTTATTGTAGTTTTACTCTTTGTTATTTTCAGCAGTTCCTTGTAATACAAATATGCACTTACCTTGAATGAACCTTAAAGCTATTTTATTGAAAAAAAAAATAATAGAAAAAGCAGTCTCCGTTCCATTGGGGTTTTCATAAATACCTACGGTATTTCATAAAGCATAGAGAACATATTATATGGTATGAGTATGTAACAATCTAATGTACAACGCTAACGTCTTCTCGCTTATTACTTTTCCTATATTAATTTATTACAATCGGGCTAGGATAAAATGATAAGAAACAAAGAGATGGGAGAAGATTTATCTTTCATAACTTAGAAACTGAAGAATATATAAACAAAGGATAAAAAATATATTTTGTTATGTTTTATACTTTTAATATTAATGCGAAGTTATTAAAGTCAAATTGTAAAATTGAGCAATTGCCAAAAGTTTTACATTTAAGAACAACGAGATAAATGACACAGTGGGAAAAATTAAAATGTCTTCAATGACGCAATCAATTTAAAAACATAATATTTTATTTAACTAAATTTGCCACTATTACAATAACAATATAATTCTTACATTTTTAAACATTTGCACAACCATGTTTAAAGTATATTTTTTTAATTTAAACTATTATTTTTTCCAGCCTTTACCCCCCTTGAAATGAATGAGAATGTAAATGAAATTTAATTGTTACATTGAGTTTTTTTCATACATTTATATTTTTTCACATTTATTTCCCATTGTTTCAATGGTTGTTAAATTTTTTTTTTAAATTAACCAAAACGTATGCTATTTAATTTTTTAACTGGTTTATGTGATTCGTCGTCCAGTTGTAAAAATTCTTTACTTAGCATCCACAGAGGAATGGAGTGATATTTAAGTAAAAATGGATTATAAGGGGAATTTAAATTTAAACTTGGACAGTTGGGGCTGTTTTCATTATGATTTTCATTGAGTTTATTCAATTCGGAATTAGGATCACTTTCTAAATGATCTCGTCCAAATCTCATGAAATTACCATTTCTACCAAATCGAATTAAATTTCGGCCACGTTCCACTCGTTCGAAAGACCTATCGATATTTTCTTCAGATTTCTTTTGTTCTACGTCTTCAGTGTTGCGTTTGAATCGTTTCGGTTCATCGCTAACGCCTGGTACATCTTCAGGCTCTTCATATTGATCTTGAAACCGTTTTCCGAATCGAATAAAGTTCTTCTGTTTTGGCTCGTGAACCGAACGAGTTGTTGGATACATTTTCGTCATGTGCTCAGCACGACCAAAGCGAATAAAATCACCGCTAGACCTCCGTCCGAAACGAATGAATCCGTCCTGTTTTCCGTTATTTCGATTTAAGCGTTGTGAATATTCTGAATCGTAAACATCGTAAGGATCTACTAAGACCACATCGTCCTCGCTTGGAGAAGTGATTGATTTCGGATTTGTGCGTCCGAAACGCATAAAATTTTTGTCTAAAGCACTACGTCGTCGTGCCTCAATATCATTGCTGAAATCACGACGTTGTCCACGACCATCCATTAGGACCATAATTCCTGGCTCATCGAAATTGGCTGGAGACAAGTCTTGGCTTTGAGTCGATTGGAGTTGCAATGCAATTGCAACAATGAACCACGCAAGCATTCCGCGCGACATTAAAACTATAACAAAAATAAGTAAAATGTATTATTGATATTTAAATTTTAAAAAAGCTTGATGTGTTTTTGGAAAAATTATTCAAAATTTTGGAATTTATTTATTAAAATTATTAAATAAAAATTGCTGAAATTTTTTTATTTTTAATATTCGTTAATCTATGTGATTTTGACGTGGTATACTTTTTTCAACTAAGTATATAGTTGTTGGAGCTACAAACAAATAAAAATTACACTACAATTAGAGAATCGTAAAAAAATAAAAATTTTTAGAAGTCAATTCCAATGAAACGGAGCTCTAACATACAGTTTTAATGCCAATTATTGATGAGTCTCGACCAATTCATATTATCTTGTAAACTGTAAGTTAATAATCTGGAAAATAGACGTAACAAATTCCTATTTATGAACGTACACATTTACACATCTCTACTATTACCAAGAGGAAAAAAGAAACGAGAAAAATACGGTAAAAGGGCATGGGACGTTGTTGGTTTTCCACCAAATAATTTTGAAGTTCTCGCAATTTTCCACGTATGCTATTTGTCAAGGGAATATTATGCAAGGCGCTAATGAAAAATTATTTTAATAAAGATGCTACAACATAGGTAAATATTGTATTTTATGATCCAACTATAACCAAGAGGTTTACGCTAAAATATAAGCACGGATTTGAAAGAGAATGGGAGACTATACATATATTAGCATTTAAATTGATTGAAGGCATAAATTTGCAATTTTTTGTCATTTATTTCATAATACATATTTTTTTTAAAATCATGCATGATTATAGAACTAAAGAACTTGCATTTAAATTACATTCATTTTAAGTAAAAAATAAAAAAACAGCTACACTGCGATTATAAGTAAATCTATGTACAAAGTATATTTCATGCAATTGCTTAGGATGGCAGTCATAAACTAAGTTGTCTAATTTTGAAAGAGATTTGATAGAAAGTAACTAAAAATATTCATTTAGAAATATTTACAAATATTTACAAATATTTGTGAAAAAGCTTTATACAGAAATTCATACCTATGTCTTACCTATCGGCTATCATATAAATAAATAAAATAATTTATTATCGTAAGAAAACTTAAACAGATATTAAGCTAGTAGGTAATATCTACGTTTTATATTTAGAATAAAAAAGAAAAGATTTAATTTACACAAGACTAAGAGATCAGCATTGTGGAAAATAGGATATACAAGTATAACTGAAGTATTTGTAAGTTAGATCTATAAAAAGTTTTTCTTGAGATTCGCCAATGTTTTATGTATAACTGTTAAGACAATAAACAATTTAATTATATGAAAATAGAAACTTAATTATTCGATTTGATATGAAGCACAAGATACATTAAATAAGCACAAATATAACTAATTTTCAAAAAGAAACATTTCTATAGTAAAAATATGTAGAAATTGAAGCATTTTTCATGCATCTATATTCAATGAATCTTTTTAAAATCAGATTTATTCAGATCTCTATATTCACGCAGTTATAAACTAGTTCTATAAAAATATATTTATTTACCTATTTATATAGGTATAGGTTCTTCTATCTTATGTTAGAAAAACAAAATATGGATAAGTAAAAGATTATGGATTGATAATTTATTTTGAAAATAGATATAAATTATTTCATTTCAAACTACACGTTATAGAAAAAAACAGACCTGTTTCTAAAAATGAATATTAAAGCTTCGTATATAATTATAACTTTTGAGTTGTAAGTTTAATTTTAGTTCGAAAGTTCTCTTAATGTTTTAAGCACAATTGTACAAATACAAAGTGTTTTCGGGACTTTCAAACCTTATACTATAAAAGGTGAACTAATTACTTAGTAGATTTTTTTTAGAATTTATAATCTTATATACATTTATTTTTGGTGTTTTAAGTCGTTTTAACATCTTTAGCCATATCACGACTGTCTAATTACAAAAACTTTTCGTAATTCATAGAAATATCTAGGATTCAATGGGAACCAAATCGAAGACCATTGCTACATGTGATATGAAGCAAAGAACTAACAGATCTAACTGCTAAATGCACGGGAGCTAGAAAAGAATAGCTTACAAAATATATTTCTTTCAAAGTTTTTAGTTTTAAATAATAGGTAATAATCGTTACAACTTACGATCAGTAAAAATATATTTATTTATGACTGAGCTTATAAAATTAAATAATTATAATTTTTCAGTGTTCACCTTAGTTTCTTCCACGCATACCAATGCACTTTATCGGGAAACTTAATATAACGACCCGAATGCTTGTATGAACTCACTTTTTTGGGGTTCTCCTAAGGCTCTATAAAAAGGTTTTTCGTAGCTAAAACCAGTAACATAACATTCTTATATAGCAAGTTTAATATTTACGACAATATAAGAGCAAATAATTACTGTTAATATTTTTATTTGGTTGCGTTTATTAACCATAATTAGTCTGTGTAATCTCAAAAACTCCTAAAATCAAAATTTTGTGAGTATCTCATTTACTATCCTGTATTTTCAGTTATCTTATTGATTTTATCAACATTTTTCTTGAGAAACTCTTTAGATATTTTTACTAAAAATAACTTAAGTAACAGTAATTAATTAGAAAAAATTTTACAATCACATTAATAATATAGCGATAAATAAGCAAAACAAGACAATGCTTCAGAGCTTAACATAACTTAAGTTAACATTTTGGAATTCCAAATGCCTCTAAACTTTACATTTTGATTTAGTATCACACCAAAAAACAAGTTCTAAACGATGAAAAAAAGTCTGTTCCGCAAGTACTTATAGCTAGAGATGAAATGGATAGCAGTTTAGTCGGATACCGGATACTGAATATTCGGCTAACGTTGTAGCCGGATACCCGGATATTCGGTTGCCGAATATCGACGTAACATTGGAAGCTGAATTAGAAACTCGTTTTAATTCCATAAGTTAAGACTCTACTAACTACTTGATTGGACGTTACCTAGACTCGAGACTCAAAACAGACTACTTGGGGATGCTTGATGTTAAAAGAGCGCGCCAGAAGATTCTATTGGAATATTTAAAAATGTCTTGTCACTAAAAATGTCTGGTGTCTTCAACACCAGCTAAAAAAAAAAGAGGAGAAGAGACAGATTCAGCTGTATCTCGCAAAACTCATGACGCGTTTTGGGATTGCTTTGATGAGGTAGCGAACGAAAACTATATCTACCTACTGTTGAACGTGAAAAAAGAAACGCGATAGCATGTGAGCTTGATTTTTATCTTACGTAAGTGCGAATTGTTCGCAATTGTGACCCTTATTTTTGGTGGGAAGCTAATGCTAAACAATACCCAAATTTAAAAAAGTTTGCCAAAATCTATACTTTCAGCACCTTGCAACAATGTGCATAGTGAAAGACTTTTTTCTAAATTAATATTCATTCACCATAATTCTTTCTTTAAATGCAGTATGAGTTCTAATTAATTTTCTAAGTTGTAGAGTTATCTTGTGATTACTGATTGTATTTCTTAGGTGATACTACTACTAAATAAAGCAATTAATTACCTAAAAATATTTTTTTATCCAGTATTTGGCAGGATAGGCGCTTGTTATCCGGTATTCGGCTGGGTGGTATTTAGTATCGTGGATAGTATTGCAAAGGATACCTCAAAACATAATCACGAAAAATTAAATAAGTACTTAGTAGTTTAGGAGTCTTATTTTCTTATACAGTGGCAACTTTTTGCAACGATTATTTTTTTAAAATCCCTATGCTTTTACTCCAAAGAAATTATCCATAACAATGAATCCAAAATAACATCCAAATAGCGATACAAAATCCAATAAGTATTTAATTAGTAGCTAGCATAGCAAATATTTTAAATAAATAGTTTACTTAAATAAGAAGTAATTAGAAATTGAAAAAAAATTGAAGAAGTTTAAAGTGCGAAGATTAATATGATATATTTTTAGAGGTATGACTGTATGAAAGAAATCAAAAAGATGAAAAGTGTTACGATATTAGCAAGTCAAATAACTGGATATTTTGGGCAATGAATTTAGCTTAATATTTTAACTTTAAAGTAAAATAATTTTCAAATTAAATGCTTGATTTCACTTGCAATTTAAATATTATCATTTGAATTGATTTTCAGTCAAATTTAAATCAAGTAGCTTGAAAATCAAGACAAGTAGTGAATTTCATAAAAAAATAAAATAAATACTTAGGCTAAAAGTTGTTAAACTCATTCAAAAGACTATCGTGTTATTTAAGAACCTCACCATATACTAACGATAAGATTATAAAAATAAAAGAGATCGTTACTCTAATATTGTAACGAGATATCAAGACGTGGTGGTCTTGGGAAAACTGTTAGCTTGTTATTGTTATACGACTAATTAGTGCCATATTATATAAGGGGATGGCTCTTACGGATGGACCGTTGGCATCCGAACAAATTTAACTTGTGTTCAATTTCATGTGTACGCTATAACGGCCGAGTTAATGATCGTGTAATAATAAAGCTCTAATTATTTATTTAAAAAAATGGCAACGTGAGACAATATTTCTTTTTATATTACAATCTATATTCTATATACATATACAAAATACATATACCCACACGTGTAAATAAATTCTCTGCAATTTTTATTGCAGCAAGAATATTTTAAATCAAATCATTCAACTCGCATGGTATAATATATTATTAAGTTTGAGCAGTATCTTTGTACATCTTAATTTTTTATTGAATCATATATTTTCATTGCAATTTTATTCTATTAAGTTTTCTTTCGGCTCTTTGAAAGTTTTTCTTTGCTCGCTGTTAAATTAAATGCACTTTTGCAAGAAAAATTTTAATATTGACATGAAATTCTCGGTATTCGATATGGGAATTATTAATTTTATATCTAAGCACACTTCTTTTGTAAACAGGTGAATAGAGTAGATACTTGACATCTTACATACCTGTTACATACCTGCTGAATATTGTAAAGCTGTTTTGGTATATAATATTTTATTACTTCAAAATATTTTCTATCCGTTTATTGAAATGAAATCAACTAAATATGTATTATATTTTCCATGAAACTTGACTAGTAAAATTGCTGTTGGCTGTTTCAATATACCGTATATTATACTACATTTCATTCACAAATCATCTATGAATAATAAATGCAGCGTTTGATTAAATTTTTTTTAATATTCAAACGAAAAATCAGCTGCATGTCGTAATATTTGGGTTACGTATGTTCAAAGATTTTATTAAAACCATTGAAAAATCATTGTTTCAAAGCACTGCCTACTTGTGGCGACGAGCTTTTTAATATTGTCAGCTTCGTTTATTGTTGCTTTAGTTTTGAATCAAGAAGTACGTGTAGTGGGTAGCTATCTAATACAATGGAGAATTGTGTGCAAGCTCTTTACATCTTTTCAATCTAATTATATTAATTATAAATTTTTTTTAACTTTACACTGAATGAAAACTAAGTAAACTTGTATTGAGGTTTCATCAACGTAGGTATACCTAAATTAATAATTCCACTTACCTATGTTACGAAAGAATTATAAACGATGCGCTTATAACTTCGTAATATAACAGATTGGAATTATTGGAAAACTTTTCACTTAACGCCAATTGAAGTTTTGTTTATTGTTTAGGATTTAATTTTTAAAGAGAATAAAACATTGATTTTATATCTGAGATGCATTAATAACATATTTTTTTACAACAAAATTAAAATTTTTAATTTTCTTTACTATATCTATTCGTACACAAATTTCAATTTGTTGAAGTCATTGAATTTATATAAATAATATTACGTATATCAAATAAAGTTAAAAACATTTTTTTAGATTGTGAGGTGAATAAAAAAGAACTAGACTTAAAGTTTTTCGACCATTAAAAGTATTAAGTATATGGTGAATATGAGTTTAAAAAAAACTTTTGATGATCTTTGTGAATCCTATATGAAGTTTTCTAATGGGGACTAAATAAAAATTTTCAACTCGAAAACGATGAAACTGACTTTTTAAATATATTTAAAACACTTTTTGAGTTCGTGTAAGATTTTAATAATATGATAACTTCTTGAAAGTGTTTTATCAGTTATTTTTCTTCAAATCATATCGCGCTTGCATTAAATTAATACTCGTATGAATTTAGGAACTAAAAATTTTTTTATACTGTAGTGGTAGAGCTTAAAAATTAAAATTGTTAAGTTTTCAATTATCTATGTGATTAATATATTTTTTATATACCTACCGAGGGTCCTAAGTACCTAGATCATAAGTATCCAGTAGGTTACTTTCAAGTATTAGGTACTGTTGACAGCTGATTTTCATTATACAAATAAAAACTAAGAACATTTTGTAACAAAAAACAATTAATAAATTCACTGAGTGGCGTGATTGACTAGATAGTTGTCCTATACGCCAGGGGTCCTGGGCGTCCTGGGTTCGAATTACAATGAAAGCTTACGATTTTTTTCATGGGTTCTCGGATTTGATGATCACTAATGACCATAGTAGTTAATGCAACCATATAAATGAAACAAAAAAAAAAACGAAAACAAAAAAAAAAAAACAAAAAAAAAACAAAAAAAAAATATTTTTTCCAATTTCTGTAAATTTTTAAATGTGTCAAGCAGTTCATTCCTTTTTTATCTACGTAAAAATTGAAGAGGTTCTAAATTCAAAATATTTTTTTTTAGTATGGCTATGCATAGGTACATGTTTACAGGTTTGATTTGATTTTGATAGTTGTTTTCAACTAATTAGACTATAATTTTGTTCGAGATGCAAGTAAAACCGTACAGTTACGATACAAGTTCTGCGCAAAATAAAATTATGACAGCTATTGGAAATTGTTCATCATTTTTACCATTAAAGTATTAAACAATTTTACTTTCATCTCGAACAGACCTTATATTTTGAAGTATTAATAACATGAGTACAATAAGCCTAAGGCTGCAGTGCGGGGGAAACGAGCCCAAACCTGGCTTCTGCTAACGGAAAAAAAAAACTTCCGACATAAAAATAAAGGATGCAAAAAGCACAACTTTTGCTAAACGATCCTATTTTGATTTTTATCCAGTTGGAGTTACTCTCATGTTATATAGAAAAAAAGTCTCCTCTAAAGATAAGAAAATGAAAGATACATTATAAACGCCGTAGTGAACATAACCTTAGCCTCCCCCAAACATGTTGATTAATTTTCAAAATTAAAATTTTTTTTCTTAATAATCTCAAGAAATTATACTACCAATTGCGTTTTCTAAGTTTAATATCTACAATTAAGAAAGTCTTTCAAAAATGTATTTTTGGATCAATTTTTAACGATGAAATTTTTTTAAATTCTCTTGTTTTTGCCAGTTATGTGTTTTCGTAGTTTTTTAGATGTATTAGGATTGTTTTTAAACAAATTATGGTTGCATTTACTTTTAGGCAAATAAATTATTGAAATCACAAGTAACAAGTCGTTTTTATATACAATGTGTAAATGCAATTAAGAATAGGTACATACTCGATATATGTACACAGAGTAATACAATGTGGAGTCTGTTATTAGTTGACTTTTTTTACCTAAAAACTCGAAATTTTTTCAATTAAGAAAAAATAGCAAAAAATTAAACATAAATTGATTAAAAAATTTGGTTAGATTGGTTAAAAAATGCATGGATACATATAGGCCCAACTTGGGCCACCCCAGGTATTTTAAAAACATCAGTCGCTTACTTCCCACAAAAACACTACATATATGCAATACACATATACCTAAATAATTGAATTATTTTATTTGAATTCTATTTGAACAATTTGTTCAGTGCCAGCCGTAGTTTTTGATTAGAGTAAAGCGAGATTGTCTTTCAGCGCCCAATAGTCAGCTCTCTCTAATTTTTCAAAAATTCTACTTCGACTTTATGATGAGTACATCTGCTAATTTTTTAAAATTACTTTTATTACAAATATCAACACAGATTGAAGTTAAATAAATTAAATTAAGTAACTCTAGTTATCATACCCTTGCTTCTTCAACATCAAAGAAGTTTCTACAGCTATACGTGATTAAATTAAAATTATGTGTTAATTAAAATTAGTCACTCAATAATAAAATCTTTTATCTATAATTTGGTGTCTAACGCATTAACGGGTCCAAAAAGAGAAATGACCGCTTTCTTCATTGTGTAATTGAGTTAAAAGGTTCTAGTTATCTATTGTTACGATAACAAGTCTTATCAATTACAGCTCTAGAAAATATCTCTAGAAAATGAGAAAAATGCATCGTGAATTCTTTTGATACTCCTGCAACAATACTCAATAAGTAACTAGTTTTCACTTTCTAAAATGATTAGAATACTATCATTACGTTATGTATCTTCTTTTTGAATTTCTTTCTGGAAAGTAGAACGTATTAATTTCAGGAACGTTCAACAATCATCAAGTATTATTAGGATGTGCTTTTTTATTCTTAAACGGGTGCATATTGTTATAGTATCGCTTAATATTTTATGTAGTTACCTATGTTTTTATTCGTAGGTAAGTATGCCATCGTATTGTAATTAGTTATTTATTTGTCTCAAAAATGGCTAAATTCGATAGGTATTTCAAGTTAAGATAGGTAAGTTAAGATTTCAAACGATAAATTTATTTTTAATTTTTTAATGAATTTAGTTTTTTCCAAAGAAATGTCATCAAAAGAATACAATTAATGTTATTTAATAATTTTATTTCTGTATATAATTTTAATTATTAATCAAGATTCTAGTTTAGTTTTGTCTAGGTCAGAGGTCGGTAACCTATTTTAAGTAGAGATCCATTGTTCCTTAAATAATTTTAAGAAATCTTACCAATAGCTACAAGAATGATAGTGTACAAAAGTTTGTAGATCTTTATGGATTCATATAGATTTGTTTTACATCAGGTTCATAATTTGAGTTCTTTAGTTTTAGAAAACTTTCAAGGCTAACATCGTTGAGAGAGAATCTTAATTTAATTTTAAGGATGTTCATGTTGCTAAACATCTGCTCACAATACTATATAGATCCGAAAATTTTTAGGAGTTCAAATTCCGCCAGCTAAAGTTGGTTGTAACGGTTGTAACTCTCAGGAAGACTATTCCATGTATCAAATACAAGTTGATCTTCCTTGTGAGAGTTTGGATTTCTTTCTATTTATGATCTACTACTAACTTTTCCTTTTCCTTTTTCTTTTTTAAAATATATAGTGACTAAAGAGCCACACAATTTGGATAAAAGTGCCGCATGCGGCTCTGGAGCCGCGGGCTGCCGACCTCTGGTCTAGTTTTTTAGATATTCTAAATATGAACAACTAAAAACTATTTCGTTAAGTTTTAAAAATTAAAAACCAATGGTATTCGAGTTTTAATGATCATATAGCTTAATCCATGATATAGCTAGGTATATATTATATTCTTGGACAATTTATTAAAAGTTATATATTTTTAAATGCTCTCATTTCATTTCTGCTCTCATTCAAATTGGACAAAAATTACAAAATATGATTTTATGAGTAATTAGTATATTAAATCAAATAATAAATACCATTACTATTATTATTATTATTATTATTATTATTATTATTATTATTATTATTATTATTATTATTATTATTATAAGATAGTTCAAATTATTGATGCGATATAGGCTTAATAGGCTACTATTGAAACACCATGAATGTGATTTAATTTCAATATAGTATTCTCATTTGAGATATTTCCTAGGAAAACGTTTATATCGAGTTGAACAGGAATTTCTCGGAAAATCTGGACCAAATTGCACCCTAGACGTTAATAGTTTTCAGTAAGTGCAAGAGTTAGATGTTTATAACGTTTAAATGATAAAATTGAAATTTGAAACTACGAAAAAAAAGTCATTTTTCAAATGAGTATTACCTCATGTACATTTATTTTTTCTTTTTGTTACTTATATTTTGTATATTTTCAACAACAACAAAAAAACTAAACAAATTTAAATAAATCAATAATAACGATTTTGAATTCTGGTACTAATTATTAAGCTTAATGATAAAGTTGGTAAGTAATAAAGGTACCTATTTAAACAATTAATTATAATATTGATTATAAAGGTTTAAGAAAAAGTGCAAATATTTTGGCTTAAGATTACAAAATTTACAGCAAGAAAACCAGCATAAAAATTTTCTTTCAATGAATATACAAAATGTATGGAACGTACAGAAAGAGAAGATTTTATGAGAAATACAAATTAGCATTACTTTACCCAAAAATTAAAATATGTACTTGAACGCTTTTAATTAAACATAATAACGGAATCTTAACGCAACAAGTGGTATTTCTTCCTGCTTTATTTATCCAACAAAATTAATCCTATAAAGTTATATAATAAGTGCTTTTACCTATGTACATATTAAATACGTCACTTATTATTTAAAAAGCTTTTTTAACTAAAACACGTCAGTAAAGAAACCTAATCCTTGTTCCTGGAACATAGCTTTAACTACCAATGAAAGTAATAAAAGACAATCGTGGAAGTTTTCAATTGCTCAAGAAATCAAACACCAAAACTCTTACATTATGTACCTATGTCTGCCTACTTAAATTTCATGTATCATACTCAACATATAATTACATCTTAATATCAAGTTATAATTTTAAAAAAATATTTATAAAATCACTTTTTAAAACTTTACTTTTAGTTGTTTAAAGATCTTTACCATATTGGTAATTTTTTGTATTAGTAGGTGTAACAATTCATTGAAATAAAATTAATTAAAAAAGAACAAAAGCAAATCCTTTTGGTTTAAAAAAAATATAAAGTAATTGCCCTCAGATAAATAATTGATTGATTAAACATCAGAAAAATAAATCACTTTTTATTAATTCAAATCCTTTGATGAGAGCTTTGTCAATATTGACTCGAAAATTGATGGTTTCGATATAAATATAACGCACAAATCTGATTTACGCAAAAGTTGACAATAAGTGCAAACAATTAAGAAAACCCGTGAAAAATTTAATAGAAATTAAAACTTACATTTTGACGATAGATGAATAAATGTAGAGTCGATGATTTTTAGATGTGTTGATGAGGAATTATTCACAATAAAGTATTAACAATGCAAAGGGTGAAACTGAACGTTATGCTCGAAGATTCGTCCCCATCCGAAGTTGAGACAACAATGGCAAGATTTTAAATGTTGTCGCGATTATTATCAGCGGAAATCCAGGCACAAGGATTAACACACGCGTATCCTGTGCCCACGTTTCATTTGATTGGACGCACCGATTCTTCACGAACGACGCCTCTCGACGCCCTCACAACTCTCCTCTCATAGAATGATGGTGTACTATAGTTCAAACTAGTAGAGATATTATTTAGAATAAAATGCATTTCAGATCAATAAATTTATTTTTCAATATGCGTATATCATTTAGGTATAACATTTTTCTCTTACATAATTAACCCTTATATATTCTTTGCTTTTACCACATTTTTATAACAATACAACCCACTGATTCTATATATTATATTTATTTTGTTTTATTTGATCTTAAAATGTAACGATTTTCAACGCGTATAAAATATCTAATAATTTACCTTCACAATCTGACAATGATACAATGGCATTAAAAACCAGATACAATGGGATAATTTTTATTGTTGTGTTGTCCAGAAATCATAATTCTTATTTATTTCTTTTCAGGATAATTCTATAATCAATCTAAACCACATATATATTTTTTTGCTTATTTTTGAGAATGAATTTCGCTATATTGTATCTTTATTTCTTTATTATTTTATCTTATAATATTAAGTTAAAAAAGTACATTATTGATACATTAATTGTTCACTTATTCATATTTAAGTGGTTGAAAATATTTATCTATATACCACAATCCAAAGGTGGAAAACGTTTAAATAACAAAGTCATTTAAAACAAAAATCGGCTAATACGAAATAATATCGTGGTCTCAAGTAAATATTAGTTTGAACTTTACTTTAAAACTACTAAATACAACTTAGGAGTATGATTCTGTGTATGATTCCAAACCTTTCTTTCTTTTACAACGAAATTTAAAAAAAATCATTAACACAAAAACATAATTCAATCTCTTCAGCTGTGCTGTAAATTAAAACCGTTTTCCATAGGACTGGATTTAGACCTAATAAGGCCTTAAGCAATTTGAAATATGGAGCCCTTTATAAGTCTAGATATTCGAAAAGATTTTAAAAAATTGTGTGATTATAGAACGTCCCGGGCGTGCAGCTTTGGGAATAACAATGCTACAATGTATTTAAGTAGGTATATACATTTATGTAAATTGCTCACTGGAAAAATATTTTTCTGGGACCCTAAGCTATAACTTGTGTAACTTATACGTGTATCCTTTACTGGTTATCCACTGGTATAAATAAGAATATATTCTTTTTGTTATTTTCATCAGGGGTTCACTACTTGACTTGACTAACCTGACTTGACTGCTTTCCAGACTACTTGACCTAAAATTAACTTGAAATCAAATCAAACTCAAGTCTAATACTAATATTCAAATGCCAAATCAAGTCAACCATGGATATCGCAATTTATTTTATTTCTAAGTCCAAAAAGTTAAGCATAATTTATTTTAAAAATATCCAGTTACTTGACTTGATGATTACCTAATGATTAATTTATAGCATTTTTCCCAGTTTAAATCATTCTAAGACACAGGTTTTTGGAAATTATTAATTAGGCATTATGGATAAAAAGCTGGTTTCTTAATTTTAAGTCAGTACCTACTTAATTGTGAAAGTATCGATCAGCAAAGACGACAACGCGTTCCCCTGTATCCCTAATACTGAAAAAAAAAATTAGGAATGTATGAATATGGCCCAAAATGAGATACGTTGGGAGTTCTATTGTAGGACAAAAATGGATCCCACTCTGAAATAATGCTTTTTTTGAAATCAAAATTGGCTTCTTTTCACATCGACCTCTTGTTGAGAGCAAGGAATTTTCAGGATCAACGCATTAGTGATAAAGGTTCTTAATATGTGTTAATTGGTTCTTCTTTTTTGCTTTCAAAAATCAAAAAATAGATTAACCAAAATTTCTTTGCAAAATCATTTTTTCATATTTGAATACTTACTAAATGGACGTGTTATTGTTAGTGCCTAATGCTAAATGCTAAGTTCATCGCGATGCATTAAGTTTAGAATTGTTTTAACGAAATACTAGATAAGTGTAAGTATTATTTAATAATATCTTATTAATTTTAAAGCGAGATAATCTTATCCACGAAAACATTTTAAATAGCTTAATTTACAGTTCATAATTAGAGTGCTGTAGCATAGATTTATGCCGTCTATTGCAAACTATGAATTCACTGCCCCTATTTTTAAATGTAGGTTTATACAACTTTAAAAACTCAGAATACTCTGTCACTGTTTCAAACAGATAATCAAAATAAAACCCCTTTTTGTAACTGTAAACAAGCTCAAGCATTTCTTGTCGCCCCCACATCTTTGCCGCGTAGAATTATGGCCTCGTTCGCTCCCTCATACGCTACCCACTGACTAATTGTAAATTTTAAGCTAACAAGTAAATTAATGACTAATTTATAATAAAACATATAATTTCTATTTCATGGGGTTTAAGTATTATTTATATTGCTGCTCAGAACCGTAGCGTGGGTGGTGCGTGCGATGCCACGACACCAAGCGCCGAATGATAAAAATGCTACCCGATAGAATAACAGCCAACTATAGGAAACTTGTAATAACCTTGAAAATTATTTATTAATGCAATAACTACACATTTAATTTTTTATGATTCTATAATTTTCTAATATGGGGGGAGGGACAACTATTCCTTTTACACCGGGTGCCGTATTATCACGCTACGGCTCTGTGGCTGATAGTAATATTTGTTTTTTTCGGGACTACTTGTGAAATCTTGAAATAGACAAACGTTAGTCTCGAAATCCCGAAGATCGAATTAATGACCGGGGATGCCCCGGATATATTCTCTAAATTGTAGGGGTAAATGGCATGGGATATTCTCTAATATTATTGGATAGTGGCTTCTCGTGAAATATTATAAAATACTATATTACATAAAATACTGAATGTACAAGTAAAACAAACTCGTTTGCCGGTCTCGTCCCTTAGAATTCTCGTATGTGAGGCTTTCACTTTAATCGCTGGGCCACAAATATAGCATTGAAAACCTAACAAAACATCAATACAAACCGTCTTCTTACTGTCGACCTACAAACATTTCCCTATTATTATTGTTATTATTGTGATAATCAGGATAATCGGGATAATCAGAGTAATGATAATTATTATTGTATATTATTTTAAATTTGATATACAAGAGACATCTATTATACTTAATCAATGCTCTTACTTATTTATCCTAGATAAGAACCAACAAAGCTAGTCGCCTTCTAAAAATGCAACCTTGCGTACGCTAAATGTGGCATCAGTGTAAATTCAATTCTGTGTCACAAAATAAGCTTTTACATTTTCAATATTTATAAGTTAAAAATTTCATTATAACTTTGAAAAAAATTGTTTTAACGTTTTAAGGATTATGACGTGTTTGTTACAGTACAAACTGTTTTTGTAATAATTATAAAAAATGCATTCTTCTCAAGTTAGCCTCGAAGCTATGTATTCAACTACATACGTTGAAAATTACTTAGATTGTGTAGAAAATTTACCCGACGATTTGCAACGACTTCTGTCACGAATACGTGAACTTGATTGCACATACAGAGGTATTAAACACGTATTTAATTTCTAACCTTTATTACATAATACCTATTTCTACAATTTCATGCAGCATTTTTACGAGAAGTTGAACAACAGACTGAATTGCTTGATTCTGCTGATGTGAGTTCAAAACGAGCTGGCCGTGTACGAATTCAGCAGTGCTTAATATCAGCTCAAGAATTGGGGGATGAAAAATTACAAGTTGTACAGCAGTTGCAAGATTTAATTGAACATAGAACTCGTCGATTAGATCTCGATTTTAAAAATTTAGGTTTGTTTTGTTTAATCCTGCTAACTCTAACTCTTCTCTGTCTTTCTGGACTTCAGCATATAGCAAATAGATGGTTTCAAAGAAAACCCGTAAAACTTCATTTAACAGGTTTTCCGATTTTAATACTTACTACTCTTAGTTTGAGAGACACTTTGCAAATCTCAGTAGTTTTAACCAATGTTTAAATTTATTTCTTTTTTTTTTTGAGAATTCGATAACGAGAATATTTCATCAAATCTATAGTAGATTATACTTTTCATTTGAATTCATCGATTATAGAGTTAAAATTTTAACAAACCAATGATATATAACTTTCAAAGCACGTACAAAAGAAAATTATCTTTGGAATCTCTTACCAGAAACATCCATTATTGAGATCGGTGCCAATAAAGATATTTGAATATTTTGGTTTCATTTACCTATGTGACCTGTTATTTTAAAATCTAACCCTTTTAGACCAGGTTAAATAATTTTTGAACAGAAAAAAATTATAGTAGGATGAAACCCATTAGGAAATAAAGAGAATATAACAAAAATGAAAGGAGTAATAAATTACAGTCGATCTGAGGGGGGAAGTGGAGAAGGGGGGTGCTTTTAAGGGTAGAAACGGTTAATCTCGATTTCCGACAAAACTAAAAGTCCCATGGAAAAAAGTTAAAAGGCAAAGTTGTAGATAATAGGTAGACCTACAACTTTTGTGCGAACACTTTTTTCACATAACCTAAAAATTTAAAAAGTCGTTGAACTTTTTGTTCGTTGAAACCTCTACTTTCTGATGGTGCAAAAAATATATATGTAGATTACAATGTTAAATGTTCTCAGAAAATGCATTAATTAAAGTGTAAATTTTAATAAATTGTTCACAATTGTACATAATACAATTGTAAATAACACAATTTTAAGGAGTTTATTAAAATTTACATATTAATTAATGCATTTTCTGAGAAAATTTAACATTGTAATGTATATATATTTTTGCACCATTAGAAAGTAGAGGTTTCAACGAACAAAAAGCTCACCGACTTTTTAAAAAATCAGATGTTTTTATGTAAGAATTTTCGATTTAAAATGAGGGTGCTTTTTCGAAATTAAGTCATTGTAAGGTGAAAAAATTAATATTTTAAATTAAAAAAAAAGTGTGTTTATGACATTAAAAGGTAAGTTTTCACTAAATTTCGTGTAAAATATTTTTTTTTTGTAAAAGATAAAAATTAAAAACCAAAAACTTGGTAATTTGAATTTTTCACCTACATTTTTAGGTTATGTGAAAAAAGTGTTAGCACAAAAGTTGTAGATCTACTTATTATCTACAACTTTGCCATGTAACTTTTTTCCATGGGACTTGTAGTTTTGTCGGAAATCGAGATAAACCGTTTCTACGCTTAAAAACACCACCTTTTTCCACTTCCCCACCTCAGATCGACCGTAATTTATTTTTCCTTTCATTTTTGTTATATTCTCTTCCTTTTCCAATGGGTTTCTTACTACTATAATTTTTTCACTTTTTACCATTTTCAAAGGCTAAAAGCATTGGTGTATTTATATAGTCGATCGTGCATAAATGAGAAAAATTAATGTTGATAATATTAGCATTAAGTTTGCCCAGCTCTGTTCTACCGTTTGTGGGAAAAAAAATTTTTATGATTATAAATTTTAGATTATGGTAAAGAAGAGCCTCCAGTTGAGCCAAAAGAGTCTCAAATTCCTCTTCCAAGCTCGTTGTCGGTCAGCACAATACCACCGAGCGGTAACAATGAACGCCAATCAAAACGCGCTCGACGCACACGCCAAGAAGCCATTCAAACAACCGACAAAACAGATCTAGCAAGCGATACAAATGCTGCGGCTGACCATGTTTTACGCAGTGCAGCGACTATTCCAATCAGTACAACAAACCAAAAGAAAAACAACATCGGAACCGGTAAGAAGAAGAAACGAAAAACTCGCGGAGCCAGCACTGTGCCGGTCCTACAACGCGAAGAATCACCACCTCGCGAAGAAGATAACATGATTGATCCCGACGAGCCCACTTATTGCCTCTGTGACCAAATATCTTTCGGTGAAATGATTCTTTGTGATAATGACTTATGTCCATTTGAATGGTTTCATTTTTCGTGTGTGGCTCTCACGACAAAACCCAAGGGTAAATGGTTTTGTCCTTTCTGTCGTGGCGATAAACCAAATGTCATGAAACCGAAAGCACATTTTCTTAAAGAATTAGAACGTTTTAATAAAGAGAAAGAAGACAAAACATAATTTTTCATCTAAATATAACTTAGTTTAAGATACAATCCTCAATTATTCTTATATAATAAAACAAAAGTATGTACAAGTTCATAAATAAAAATTGCTTTTTAAAAAATAACTGAATTGCTTTTATTTCAAATGGGAATTTGCATACAAAAATGAGGCATTTCGTATATGAAATTGAAGGTTAATGCCAGAGCCGGTTTTAGATTACAACAGCCCGGGTGGTAAGGGTAATGAGCGATAGATGTTTTATTCATAACAGTGTACAAACTACAAAGGTAATTTCTAATTTTCAAATACACAATATATTTTATTATACGTATATTTAAGTTGATACTAGAAACTATAGATTTATACAGAACCGGCTCTAGGCAAAAACAAATGTTACCGTTTACGCTTGAACCCTTAAAAACAAACTATTACCCTTACTTAATAACAGACCCCTTATTAGGACTACTTACATATTATTTTTAAGAATACATATTTAAAAAAAAAGATATTAAGATCGTTATAAGATCATTTCAGAAAAACAGTTGAAAGAGGGATATGAATAAAAAACTTGAAATGTGTACTGGGACACATAGTAGAAGTGAATCTTCAACGGACAAGTGGAAAAACAAATTGAAACAAAATTTTAACTTGTAGTTTTACGGGCAGGTTTTCAAATTGGACAACTACAATAATGTCCATTTGTACATTTTGTTGCGATTCGTTTTTCCACTTGTCTTAAACTATCAAAATTGGATCAGCAGATTGTTAATGTACTTGTTTAATTTGAAAACCTGCCCGTAAAACTTCAATTTGGTAAAGTTATACATACATTTTAATTAATGCATTTTTTATTTAAACATATTGAATATTATTAAACATTATAATATTAAGATGTTGTTCATATTTAAAATAATTTTACGTGATATAACTGTAAATTAAATTTTAATGCTGTTAAATAACCATTATTACAGTCTTTTCATACATAGATGTCCAATTTAATATTTGATAATATGATTTTCACCTTTTTCGGCGCGCATTTAAATTGCAGCCCTTTATATTATCAAACGATTATTTTATTATAAATGCAATTTGCGCTTTACTTTTTTGATCCCAAACGAATCCCAGCCACGTGCTAAAAGTTAAGTCAATCAAGTTTCCTTTAAATTCCTTTGGGTTATTAGTACGGCACGTTGTTCATAGAGGCACCAGCAGTAATACAATCACAGTGCAAGCGCATAATGCATAGATGTAATTTGGACCAAGTTGAACATTGCGCTGCGATCTGTGTTTGAAGCGTCGGACTAAAATTCAGGAGATCCACCTTCCTGATAAAAGTGTCCCTCCATGAGTATATCTATCTAATACAGCCGTTGCCCTCTCTCCGCCACCAACAGCTTTTCCCTCCCTCCCCCGCTGCCCGTTTCTCACCAAGCTGCCGTGCCCCCTAAGACCCCGGCTATATAGAAAAAGAAAACTTCTATATAGAAGTTTCGCTTCAAAAAAAGAAGTAAGTTAACATATTTGATATCTTTGAAAATAGAGTCGAACACCTGTCATAAGCGTCCCCCTAGTTAGCCTCTTCCTCTCATTTTGCATTTTCTGAGTCGAAACAACTTCCCCAATTTAACCTCCACTGTTTTTCTTTTCGTCCCAGTTATTTTCATGTTCATTTAAACCTCTACTTAAAAAATAGAAAAAAAAACGATTAATATATTATGAGTGGTCGAATGACAAAGCTAACCATGCTGTAGTGGGAATGTTGAAATTTCGATCTCCCGGAATAGGCTTATAACGGGTACTTGATACAGTTTCTTTTTATAAAAACTAAATATGTTTTATTCGAGGACATTTCAGTTCCTTTAATTTTGTTATAATCTTTTTCCATTATATTATACGTAAAAGTGATACTCAAATTTCCTACTTTGATAGCTTTTTGCAGCGGGTTGCCACTTTTTGCTTCCTCCACTTTCTTATTTAACCACCAGTTCAGTGTCAATACCAACATTTTTTTTTTCAATAAATTGGTTTATTTATGGTTAAATCAACAGCCATTGACTTTACCATTGCTGAACTAAGATTTCTTGCGTAGTGAACATTTAGTGGAACGCATATATATTGGCGTAGCGGCTATACCTCCGCTCCATTTGTCAGTGGTGCTTAGTTTGATTCTCATTGGATCCAAGATATTATTAAAACAAATAGCATGCGTAAATTTTTTGATTTTCTGTTCTACCTCTGCTAAAACCATAAAGGCCAAACTTGAGCCAGACGAGATACGATATTTAATGCTAAAGCGATTTTCAAAAAAAAAAAAAAAAAAACATCTAAATAAATAGAAATTAATAAATTCCTAATTTCAAGGGTTTCTTCAACAAAATAACAGTTTAACTTGTACATTTATATTTAATAACGAAAGATATTTAATTTAATAAACTTTAAGTAACTTATTAACAACAAAATAAATGGCAGTTTATGTAAAATTCTTATAATAAATAAAATGATTTGTTATTTTTGATATTTTTAGCATAGATATGTTTAAAATATGTGATAATAATTATATGAGTATAAATATAACATTTGATATTTAAAATGTCAAACCCAAACACCATGGGGGTTTTTATTGGTAGGTACAGCGTTTTCTAATTGTCGTGGTGATCCAATAATCTTTCGCATACTTCCTGTTTTGATTGGTCCTAAATTATAAATAAATCAAATACAATTTTTGCTCATATTTAAAACGTATTAATACAAACCTTCTAATAAATGGCGAACTTCTTCGGCCGTTGTAATGCTAAGACTACGTAAATTTGCTTCTTTCATTTCATTGACTAATGCTTCAACTTTTTTCTTTTTTTCGATAATCGCTATTTCTAAGTTGGATACTTCACGTTTTAAAGTTTCCGTTGAGATATGGTTACGTTCCGTATTTTGGTTTTCTATATCTAATTCATGTTGTAAACGTTCAATTTCATTTAAGAAACTATGTTCTAATTGCATTTGAGATTCTCCTATACGTAATTGTGTACGCTTTTCGATTTGTAGTTCATCCATTAGTAGACGTATTTTATTTTTACATTGTAATAATTCAGTCTCACAGTTTGCTAGTTTCGAACGCAACAGAGTGATTTCAGATTTCAATGTTTTTTCTTGTTGGCGAACAATTTCATTTTCTTCCTCTATATAACTAAGGGCTTTAACCTTTTCATTATTGATACGATTCAAATTGTTTATTGTGATCAATTCTTGCGCGATTAATTCCATTCGACTTTGTTGTTCTCGAGCTTTACTTTCCCAAAAGACGATTTCAGCATCACACTGAAAAGAATTTTTATTTAATTCTAGGTAGCTAATTTTATTCTTTATATAGAAATGGTGAGATTTAAAAAAATTTATTTGTACGAATACATCAGAAGTATTGTAGTTAATAATACAGTAGAATCCGCTTGTAATGACATCGAAGGGGAATAAGAAACACGTTATATTAAGGATGTCATACAAAACATCTTTAAAAAAAATTGTAAAAAAATACCCAATTGTTCGGTATTTACTTTAATAGAGGCAAAATAAAATTTTTATGTATGTATCTATAGAGAAAAAAGAAAAACAAACATCAATTGGCATTTTTTAGGCTGTATATTATAAAACTAATTTTCAGGTCATAATAGTTTAATGGTGAAAAGACCATTTGACTAACAGACCAAAAACATTGCCTATCTGAATATTTGACAATTAAAATTTTGTATTGTTAAATTTATATTCAAATTATATTTTTATTATATTTGGTATAACAATGGGGAGAGTAAGGTGAGCGTGGCGCCAAGAATTGACGACGGTTCCTGATAAAACAAGTCAAAAGAAAACGAAAATGAAGAGTGGTAATTTGCGAGTTTTCGCTTCGCTTTCGATAAAAACCGGATTTCAAGACGCTTTTTTCTTATGGGAAATGATTTTGATAAATCTGTCATTTAAGACGTAACTATGGGAACTTTAATGTATTTTAAGTTAATTCATATAAATGCATCCAACAGTTTCCTACTATAAATGCCAAAGGGGTCCAGGGGGCCCCCTGGCGGGGGTTTGTAGGCACCGTTCGTTTACCCGATTTTCATTATTTGGCTGAATGTGCACTTCCTGACACCACGAAGTTTTATACAAAACTACATGGTTGCAAATACGATTTGTTGTTATTCCTAGGAAATCTATGAGTTTTCAGTATTCGTTGAAAATCTTTATGAATACAGATCCTGCATTATTAGACCATTTTAAATTTATAGAATATTTTTAAAATCTAGTCATCTTTAAAATACGTGATATCTAAGGGTTGTTTATTTTGCCAATTATATTTTCTATATTACTTGAGTTCAAGCTCGAATCGCAATAGTTAGAATTTCATAAATTTTATGGTATTTTCTGTGTTTTATTCCTGAAATTTTGTATTATTTGTGATGTTTATAAATATGTGTCCTTTGAATTGCAAAATAAATGGAAATTATTATCACTCAATGGAAATTTAATATTGAAAACGTGTTCGCAAATAAAACAAATTGAGTATTAAAATTGGACCATGTAAATTCCCATAGTAACTCATACCTTGAATTTTTCTAAATGGCTTGCTTAGGCCTCATGCTGACGTCAAAATTTATCGATTTCTTTTAAATTTTTGATTTTGGGATAATTGACACGCTATTTAGCTTCTATTGGCCTTACTTTATGGTTACACAAAAGCATAAAGTTGGGCGATTTCAAATACTCAAAGCGCCACGCTAATCTTACTCGTAGCAAAACAATTTTCAAGATACCTGATGAAGTCGGAATAACACCAACGAAACGTAGGGTAAAAAGAAAATAAATTGTTTAAATAAAAAACTGGTCTTTTCATTTGATAATTGCTGTATATTATATTCTCTTCAATAGTATATGCTTTACGACGCTGATATATCATTTATTTCCATCATTTTCAACCAAATGTTGTCGCGAGAAAATGTGTTCATTATCATATCTGTTACTATAACCGGACATAATTTCTTTAAAAAAAGTTATGATAACCTAATGGAACCATAAAAGAAGTCATTATATTCGATCCTTATTATTTTTTTATGAAAACCAAACTTTGCACTGTAGTGGCGTTATACTAAGCGCAGTCATTATAAACGGATTTTGCGGTTTCTTCTTCCAATAAAAAAAATTTAATTTGTAAATGTGCTTAAGTAATGACATTAAGTCTGTTCCAGATGAAAATAAAACCGTACATTTACAGTACAAGTGATGTGTAAGATACAAAAAGTTGGCATCATTTTATAATACGTCTAGCTTATATCGTAATTATACGGTTTTACTTTCAACTCGAATACTTATTATTTGCATGAATTCGTATGAACTGTTTCACACCAACGCGTAAGAATTTGTGGCTTTACCTTTGTTAAATCTGCTTGTTGAGACGATAATTTATCTCGTTGATAATTAACTAGCTGTATCAAATCTTTATATTGTGAGTTATATACAACTGGTTCTTCTGTGGAATTCATTTCTGTTTGACGATTGAAATCCTAAAAAAAAATATTTTTAACGTGGTTTAAATTATTATAATCCTAAAATCCTGAATTTCCTTTGGGATTCGACTCTAACACCAATAGTGTATAAAACGGCAATTTAATCGCTACACCATTAAGTGAGGTAAAATTAAAATTAATTTCCTAATGAGCATAAAACGTCATACAACGTAACAGTTCTGCGACATCATAACGTTTTGTGGTCCTCGGGATGATATTAACTTTAAACCAGTGTTTTTCAATCTTCTTAAATACCAATTCCTTTTTAAGTGATAAGTTATTATGACTACCTCCTAGAACTTTTGGATATTTTTCCCTTTTCTTAATAAAATATCTACTGCGAGGCGTCACAGTAATTTCTTTTACTTTCACTTATGAAACTCACTGTTGGTTAAAAGAACTACAAGTACTTTATAACCAGACATATAAACAAAACTATATGCATATAGCCTATATACATATGGATATACGAGTTCCCAACCTTCACTCCAGAACCATCCTTATTCAAATTTTCTCAGGAAAAAGTTTCAAATAAAAGTTGTAGCCATTAATGAGTCTAAGAACTATAGAAAGTTTAAAGAAAATCGTTGGAGTAGTTTCCAAAAAAAAAAATTAAAAAAGCTCAAAAACTCCTAGAATAAAGTGAAACTTTCGGTTAACCGATTTCAATCAAAAGCTTCGCGGCCCAACTAGGTATAATATGGAGTTCAGATTTCAAGTTTGGTGAAATTCGGATAAAGCTTTCGATACGATATGGCTGTCACACACAGACATGTTTCTAAAAGCCACTTTTTTGGACTAAGGGGACCTCAAAGTATGTACCTCCGGTGAAAGCTCGAATCCGAAAATTCGACCCGATTACAACGCTTCCTTTACTATATAGTAGTAAAAGAAAGTAAAAAAAAAGGAAAAATATCCAACGCTGATAAGAGAAGCTTTGATGTTATTAGTTACTTCCACCACGCCTAACGGATCCGATTACCCTGTACACAGTACACACTGAAACTCACCATGTAAATTGTGAAAAATATACACGGTATGATACAGTGTAACTAAGTGTAGATACGGTGCAGTCTGAATAACCTTGTGTTACACCGTGTATACTGTATACACTGATACCCCACTTTAAGTTTAAAAAACAGGTGTTAGACCATGTCTATACTGAAATCACACTGTAAGTTTTATAAAATGAGTATTGCACCGTGTTTATTAGTATTTAGACCATTAGATGAAAAAACACTGGTAAAAACTATGAAATGGAATAATAAAATTACTTTAAGTAAATTCTTCTTAAGCTTTGGATTGTTAGCTGGTGATGAAGTTTGTGGTGGTGGTGGATCTCTATATGGCGGTGGTGCAGGTGGACTTGGAGGTTCTTTGTAAGGTGGAACCTCCCGTTTGTTATTTGTGATGGTTTCAGTATTAATATTTATTTTTTGTTTATTTGGTGATACATTCTCGAACACTTGTAATTGTGAAGATGGTAATTTTACTTGTGGGACACCTTTAACTATTCCCACTTTATCTGGACTACTAGAACTTAAATTCGTTTTTGATTTTTGTGGTGACTCGATGCAAATCGTTGAATTATTTGGTGAACCCAACGATTGTTGTGGTAACGATGATGTGGATTTGGCTCGATTTATTGCTAGAAGATTGTCAGTGGGTGAAGTGGTTTTGTTTCCATCGTTCCATTGCAAAATGAATTGAACGTCACTTGAATATTCGCCCCATTTGGAGAGAATCTGAAATCGAATAACAATGAATGATTGCGCTTTGCAACAAGTTGATAATAAGAACGCACTTTTAATGGTTGTTCGTGAGGCGCCAGTAAACGTTCATTGCATCGCCAACGTTCGATTAATGTGAATCGTCCTGATTTACCCGTGGCATGAGCTAAGGCTAACACAACGTCCTAGAAAAATATTGGAAATTATTTTTTTTTAAGTTACGATGGAAAATCAATAATTGCGCACTTGACATGTTGTCATTTTAGTAACGCCACAAACAATACGTTGTATCCCCTCAACCCAAACTTTCAATTCCATTTTTTATTTTTAATTGTTAAAGCATCCAAATGTTCACTGACATCTTGACAATTTCGAGAACACTTAATGAGATTTTTTTAATAACTAAGTAAGATTAAAATAAGATTTTAGTATTTCAAATATCACATATCATCTTGAAGAAATTGTTAAAAAGTTGGTCCAATTGAAAGGAAATGATAAATTTTTTTCTTATTTTTTTCTTTTAAATACCAAATATCTGACATTTCTATACATAATGTTAATAAAAATAAAACTGAATTGTGTTATACAAAAAACAGAAAACTCATTTGAAATGTAATGGTCAAGACTGAAATAGACAATACGTTGTAATTTAAATCCAATGAAAATTTCACGTTTACCCCCTTGGACACCCTTGGATCATTACAAACCAAAGTTACTGTCTCTATCTGTTTCCTACCATCGACAACTATCTTTATCTCTTATTAATGTTAATATTATAGGATTCTACTGTTACATTAATAAGGTTACATTGGGCTACATTTTGCATAAAAATAAGTGGGTTACATAGGTTATTTGAAATTAAATAGCCCTAAAACTAATATTATTGTATATAACGCTGAAATTTGCTCCGTATACGTACGAAAAATTTAATTCTGATTGTTTCATTAACTAGTTATGTACAGTCTAGGCTACTATCCATCTTGTTCGTATTCGATATATGATATATATATTCATCTCTTTTTAACCCGTTGTATAATATTATGTTGATGTAAGGCAGGCCCGGCTGAAGCCTAAAATTAGACCAGATCGACCAGATCTTTTAGAGGCGTTAGAAACCTCGGTCTTCTATTATCCATTTTATTTCCTATAATTTTTTCAATGCAAATAACGAAGATTGGGAATTACATCAAAAAGCTAAGTATCTTAGGATAAATACTCATTTAAGTAAAGTTGCCACCTTTCCGATCGAGAGATTCCCGAAAACGTATGTAGCCCTATCGTTTCTTCCAGTGGCGGCTCGTCCATGTGCACTGCGGTACTACAGCACCCCCAAACAATTTATGTAAAAATACTGTTTAATTTTTACATTCATATTGTTAAATGACAATAATATTGATGGAGTCATAGTTATAATATAATAAAGTTGTTAAACATAATCAATTCAATTGTTATGTAAACGAACTATTTAAATCTTACTTATTGTTAGAATTTGTTAAAATATGAAGCTTGGAACTGTGATGTACACAGTGTCAATTCAGCCGGTATCGTCTATTTACGTTTAAGTTCGTGTGTTCCAGTCTATGCATGTAACAAGCAAAACTGACACTACCATATCGGCAGTGCCAGTACGTACATTGCAACGTTGAGAGAAGTTCGTTGCAAAATCCTGGTGTTTTTAAAGGGCTAATAAATTTTTTCGCTACTTTTGACTCGACAAATACATTTAGACAATAGTACGCTACACTAAAACGAATAGAGTCATTGCTAAGGAATAATAACTAAAATAATAATATAAATAAATAATAACGCTAAAAATCGTAGAATGGATTTTGTATACAAATGTTACAAAAAATACATAAATATGTGTACATTATGTTTTTTATTTTTTTTTACACAGCACCTCCATGCCAGAATGTCACGAGCCGCCACTGGTTTCTTCCGACTCCCGATTTTAAGTTTAGACTCCCGACTTTTGGAAAAAAAATATTTTTCATAAAAATTTATTTTCAAATTTTACACTTATATAAATAGTCTTTAAATATAGCATATTCAGCTATAGTTTGTTTTATAATTAAGGATCCGATATCAGTATTTTATTAGGTTGAGCTTTTGCCTTCATATGGTTAGAATCCGTCAGGATCCGTATTTCTAGGTGGGGAAGTCGACAAAAATGTAACACAGATAACCCATGAGGTCCTTATTAAGATTACCATATATGTTCCTTGTTAGAATCCCATTTCTAACGATAAGCTCTTGTCAGGATTACCTTGTTTTGAAAAAGAAAAAACCATTGTTATGATTTTCTTTCTGTCATTGTTTTATGTCGATTCAACTGTTCTGGTCCTTAGGATTTGTGAATCCGGAATCCCAAGTTATAAATCCTGGATGTCTATTAAGATTCGATCCTAAGACTACTGATTTAAGGGCTACAAATCGAGCCACCATATTATTACGCAGATCAAAAAAATATAGTGGCAAATAATGTTTCTCTTAACAAGTCAATCCAATTCTTATAATCAAAAAATTCAGATGAACCCGAGTAGGAATATCTAATACGTAGAAGATATTTTTAAGCAAAGCTATCCAATGTGATCCTGGTTTGACTACGTCAGGTTTACCCGATTGAAGCAATCTTTATTTTTTCCTCATAAAGATTTTATCAGGAAACATGAAAATCAGGAAGAATTTCTAGTGGGATATATACATTGAGTTGGCTTTTATTTTGGAAAATCTCTTTCTTTTCAAAAACATGTTGTGACAAATTCATATGCACAGACAAGGATTATTGCGACTGCTCCCGACTTCGGGAAATTTTGAGATGGCAAGCCTAAATGATTTTAAATACTTGACTTGATTTTCAAGCTACTAGGTCAAAATCTGTCTCAATTCTCAAAATCAAGTCAAATATTAATATTTAAATGACAAATCAAGTAAGGTATTAATTTCGCCAACTATTTCATTTACAAATAAAAATGGCAAGCGCAATTTATTTAAAAAAATGTTTAACTCGTTCAACTACTTGACTTGATGAATTTCCATAAATGGTCAGTCCGGGCCTGAAAACAAGCTTTGATTTCTCCGATTGGTGCGATTTCTCTAAATTGCCTCTGGGCTATTATTCTTAAAATTATCTCTTGTACTTATTATATGGTAAATATACACAAAGTTTTATGTGAGATAGTTTTAAGAATACGACCCCTGAGACACTTGGATTGACTTGGATCACTTGGATACGTTTCACGCCGTTTTACGTTTGTTAGATTTGTTACATACTACCAACTTAAATAACTAAAAATTTAAATACTTATTTCAAATAATATTCGTTACGTTTCATTGCACGAAATAAATGCCAAAGCGTACTTAAATGAGTTTACGATTTATTTTTATTAATAATACCAAAATTGTGTGGATGTAATTTATTATTTATTTTTTTAACGACAAATGTGATGTGTGCAATTATCTTAAATGTAAAATAAAAAATGAATAAACTGTAATGCTTAAATTAAAGTTTAGTTATCATTTGAAATGAGCTTTGATGAGCATTATTTTATTTTAATTTTTTTTCTTGACATAAGTATAAAATTTAACTAATTAATCGTTCTCTTTTTAAATTAAAAATGTATTATCAACAATTTGAAAACAAACATGAACTGCAAACAGTTATTTATCAGCACTTGCGGAATATTGGTATTAAGCAGAGGACAAAGAAGTTAACATTAAAACAGGTTTAAACTTTTCACTTCTTAATATTGATTATATAATTTCAAGAATAAATATTTTATTTTAGAACGATAAAACGATCACAGAAAAGAGAATTTTCAAAACTGATTTGCATTTACTTGAAACATGTGAGGTTTCTATTGAAGATGAAAACATTAGGATTAATGTTCCTCGATTTGTACGCGATGCTTGTACGTTGATCAAAAAAAATTTACAAGTTGAAGGCTTGTTTCGAAAAGCTGGATCTCATGCCCGACAAAAAATTATTCGAGTAAGTTTCATTAGATTATCTGTGATTTACGTAAGGATATACATTGATTGTACGAATATGGTCGAATTGGTGATTGATTAAAACACCAGGTACTCTTGCGTTGTACAACGTTTCGTCTCGAAATTAAAACTTCTTCAGATGCTAAAATTGTTATTATTAAAAGTATTCGAAACATTTCTTACAGTGTAGAGAAGTACTTATTATATAGCGTTACATAGCTTAGTCTTAAGGTCGTTTAGAAGAAAATCACGAGTGATGAGAAAACATTGAAATTAATACAGTCGGTAGTCGACTTTTTGAGCCATGTTTCTGCGAAATTTCAAGTCAATTCGAAGCTTATTAACAGAATAAAAAATAGTAAAGTTCCGTTATAATCGCTATTAACCGCTTAACAACATTGTAAATGGAGAGTGTTTAGTGTGATCACAATCAATTCGCGATATCTTTATATATCTCTCTAACTTTTCTTGAAAAATAGCGACGTATTCTTTGAAATATTCCGCGTCGATCAATACCTCTCGCGAGAATGAAACCTGCTGTCCCGCAACATCTCGATTTCTTAGTTTTTTTTTCTTTAGGCTATTTAAAGTCGCTTCGAACATCTAAAGTCATCAGCGACTGTTCTAGTTCTAAAAAATCTTGCCACTTATTTCACTTTCTTTGTGTCTTATTCATACTCTTTTTTTGTCCTATTCACAGTCACATGGTTCAATCACACTGCACAATAGGGCCCCATAGACGAGCATTCTTTCCCGATGTTCTTTCCGCTTAGTGCAATCGTGAAGGAAAGACTGACGGGATTCACATTCCTCTTGTCCCCACTAACGGCAAGTCTTTCCTGCAATCATTCTTTTCAAGTAATCATGCCGTTCCATCACGTCGGGATTCATAATCCTCTCGTGGACACTAAAGAGAAATAGTAATCCGTTAGGATTGTTCACTGAATTTACATTCGACGGGAAAGAGTGTTCGTGTATGGGCTCTTTTCTCTCGGTTCGGAAAGATTATAATCATGTGAAAGGAAAGCGCGTCCTCTCACCTAATCCTGCAGTTTTATAGATGGAACGTAAGGTGTTAGCCGTTACTGGTATGGCTGTTGCTATGTACAGCTTGTACAGGGGAAGAAGAAAAAGAAAATGGATGAAGAAGTGGCTTCGTGATCGGGAAATGTTTAGTGACATGAAATTGCTGAAAGAATTATCGGTTAATGTCCACGTCAGTGTCGTAATTTTTATATACTTGTACCAGAGCTTGGTGTCCTTTATATTTTAAAATTTTGTTTCCGTAAACTTCCTTATTTGTTAATTGCCATAGTGCTGGGTAGGCTTTATATACTTCAATGAATTTTTTAATTACGTGTTTTGGCACATTTATAACGTCACTTTTATCTTCATGCTCTTGTGACTCCATATTAAAAAGTAGCACTTCAAAAATTTGAATAAAAAAACCACTTGTTACAAATTAAAATCGAAAGAACGACACGCTTTCCACTAGAACGGGTAAGACCTGAGAGGAAAGGCGATGCTTCACTAACGGCGTAAATTATGAAACGCAATCCTTCCAAGTAATACTGCTAAGTCTAATTTTCGGCGAAACTCGTACAGCACGCTTTCCTCTCGTGCTCCATACACGAACGTTCTTTCCGGACGGAATCAACATTCCTGCCGGAAAGAATGCTCGTCTATGAGGCCCTAATCATGAGTCACGTTTTCACATACACAGTATCAAAGTTCGGTGAGAAGGTTGGCCTCTTTGAGGACGTTTAGGCTTGCTGTCACCCCTTCCTCTGTGCTTACTGAAACATTCTTTTAAATTGTTTAGCATCGATCTTTTTTTTCTTCGTTCTACGGGTCTTAGGATATTCCTTCCCTTTATCACCGCGACCAATGAGGTCTATTATGATGTGACCCTCTGTGTTAACTAGGGGAGCATTAAGCTTTTAAAGAAAGTCAGCATCTGTCTAGGGGCTGCCATTGCTATTTTGCTAGGCGTCATGTCCGTCTTTCCGTTTCTGCCGCTTCCCAGCAGAGACGACATATGTTAGTGTCGGCTTTACCGATCTTGTGAAGATGGTAATTTCGGGTACAGTGTAGAAGCCCGTATAGAAGCTTGTTAATAGCCTTACGTCTCTTTTGCCGAGTGACGAGTGAGTTCTCTTCTTGGAGTACTTGAATGAATTTTTTAGCTTGTCTATGCCCCGGAGTATTCCTCCAGTGCGAGACCTTAGTTAGCACTTAAATGAGACCACTTCCGTCTCAGGTTTTCAGTTTCCTAGCACTCCAGGAGCAGGTGCTTAACGGATATATAGTATCCACGTCTGCGTCTATCGACTCGCGCTGTCGTCCCACTGCACGGGTGGCTGTGGGTCAACCTTGTGTATCCCACCCTCAGTCTGCAGAGGCTATTACCCTCAGGTTTCTTGATAATTCTTACCCGGGTGAATTTTCTAAGGTGGATACTCTGATTTTAGCGAGTTTCTGTGGTTGGGATTACCAAAATATGTGCAACGCAAGAGCAGTAAATGTTTTAATAAATGTGAACCAACTCGTCCACATCCTTATGAACACCACAGATAGTTAAAAGTTCCCTTATATTAATTTTTGTTTTTAAGAAAAAAACTGTTTTTTTTTTGTAGGAAAAGTTAGAAGAAAACAAGCAGTTTGATCAAGAAAGTCATGTCATCGATGTTGCGAATCTTTTGAAAACGTTTTTTCGGGATTTGCCCGAACCGTTAATTCCTTATATTTTTCATGATACTTTCCTTCATTGCTTACGCTTAGGAAAAGAAAAACAAAAGGAAATGGTTTTACTCACCTGCTTGTTACTGCCTGAAATTCATTTACATACACTAAAGTATTTCATGATTTTCTTGAATGCGGTGCAAAATTATTCTTCTTCAAACAAAATGAACATTTCAAACTTATCTATTGTAATCACTCCCAATATTATGCCAATTGATGTTCATCAAATGAAACTTTCTTATTTGGCAAGTCAACGTTTAACTCATCATGTAAATATAATTGAATTTCTTATTAAAAACTCGAAAGAAATTGGTCTAGTACCTGATTTTATAATTGAAAAATTAACGATACACGGCCATAATCTTTTAACAAACGATGTGAATTATGGCGAGGAGGAGAAAAGGAAAAAGAAGAAACGAAGAAGTGGATCTCTGACGCGTAAGTATTTAAAAATTTTTTACTAACTGCAGCGGCGGTCTTAGGGGCTCGTAGGATAATTGTCCGGATCTCGTTCTTACTGAGGCCTTGTATCTCCATGCATCAATTTATGTAGAAAAAGTCATTTACAAATTAGGGCCACTTATTTTAATCTCTAACCATCGTTTTTATGGTTCTACTACGGGACTAAAAGACATCTCTCCGGGATCTCTGGCTAATCCCAGGATTGGCCTTTAAAGTATATTTAAGAAACACAGTATTCAACGACCAAAGTGCATTTTAACTACCTTATTTAACATATTATCTAATAATGGCAGCTTCATTTGGTACAGTGGAAAACGGTTATAACGACACAAAAAAACTTTTCGTATAAAGCGAATACTTGACAGTATATATTTAGTTGGGACCACAGAATTATTTCGTATTACCCGAATTTCGTTCTAAGCGTTTTCTTTAAACACATTTTCCATTGTATTAACATATAGAAATATTAAATTTACTACTCTATTTCTTTTCTTTTTTTTAACCGTAAGTAAGAATGAAGAAAGTTTATCATTAATATTGTGTCGATCCTGAAAATCCTGGGATCGAGAATTTCATGTCTTAGAATTTCAGCAGCAAAAAACTTTTCTTTTTTCTTTGATTTAGCGGAGGATTAATCTTCACAGTAATAATTTTAAATTTCGCTTTTTAAGGACCATCAAGGGATGGTGGCCTTAATCCTATGACAGATAAATCTAACTCTAAGTCACCTTCCGCACTGTGTCTACAACCATAATGCCGTTTAGGCAAAAAGTTGGGATTAAAGGATATATTCTCTTATTAGAGGGCTTCCCTTGGACCGATTTTTGTCGGTTTATTAATAAAATTTGTTGAAATTTTGAATCGAGTTATAAAACCTTCTAGAATACAGAAATTATATTCTCCAATTAGGGGCCGTTCATAAACTACGTCAAACAAATGTTATAGTTTGTACCCCCCCCCCTCCTTAACCTTGTCATAGATGGTCACGCTTTTAAAACCCTCTCCCCCTGATGTGACGTCACATATTTTTCAACTTTATTTGTAGGAGTAATTTAATAAGCAGTTTTTTTTCTTCAAATTTTAAGTTTTTTGTTTTATATAAATTTTGAGTTTTAGTATTTTAGATTTTGGCCTGTGACGTCACAAAAAATGTTGACCCCCCGCCCCTTGTCACACAATGACACATTACGTTGATCACCTCCCTCACTCCTCCTGCATGTGTAACGTAATATATGGATAGCCCCTTAGGGTGCTACCCTTGAAACGACTTTTTTCGGTTCTTTAATGAAATATTATTCGTAGCATTGAAAAAGTCGTGCTAAAGATGAACCTTTGCATTTCAATGGTAGGTCCTTGATAAATGAGTTAGTTTTTCCATTCATTTAACAATATTTTTTTAAAATTAACTACAGGGTAATACACGCTATATGCACCACCCCTTTATTAAATGGCGAAAAATTAAAAGAAAAATTGATACCCATTTTCAATAATTTTCATACCATTTTCCTGATAAAAAAGGTTTTTTTGAAATCAGTTACGTTTTAAAAGAGTTGTGACTAAAAGTGTGAAAATAAAATATGTTTATGTAGTATATAACATTATTTTATTGACCATCAACGGAAAATTAGGAAAATCTTTCTTCTTTAAAACATGTCTTGAGTAAAAATTTTATGATTTGAGCCATCGTTAAAACATTTATAAGTTGATTTTTATCGATTTTTGTTTATCTTGACTGTACTAAAAATATTTTCAATTTAGATAAATTACACAAAAGCTCTGTAATTTGCCGCCCTGGGATCTCGCAACTAAGACCACCGCTGAATAATTAAAACCACATTGAAATGAATGAATTATAATATTTCAGGCATGTTTAATGGATTAAGAAAGATGGTGTCTGGAAAAAATTCTGTCGACGAAGAATTATTAGATGAAATTCATTCGCCAACCGAATGTGTTACAACGGCTCCTCTCATAACTAAGTCTAATAAACGTAAGGCAGTCGAAGGAATGGGTTTTTCAAATAAGAAGAAGTGAGTATATGGAAATATGTTCAAGTTTATTGATATAATATCTGTATGATTTCAACCCAGACGCGGAGTTTTACAATTGCTACCTCAAAATTCCACCCTTGCTAATACACCTTTTACAACTCCAAAACGAAAACTTGAAAGAACACCTATATCAGCCTATGCGTAAGTTAATTTTGTGGTATTATTTTATTGAGTTCTATTATCTTCTTATAACACCTCTTTTTTCGATACTGAAATGATCCACTTGATATGCACACATTTTTTCAAATCTTTTAGAAATAGAGGACACAGTTTTTTAAACAAATGGTTTGCAAGACCTGTTTCCAATGCACATACTTCGTAAGTTTCTAAAATAGCGCAAAATATGGCTTGAGCATCATCTAATTCAAAAGCAACTTCTAAACCTAACTTAATGTATCTTGTCGTTTTGATAATACAATTAACCGCAATGGGCGCAACGCGTAACTTAACATAACGTAACGCTTTAAATTTTGCTGAATTTTTGTTTCACTTTAAAGAACTAAATGTGCTTTATTAGTTCAAAGGAATAGTTAAAATTGGCAGATTAGAACAATAACTATTTAAGACTATTCATCAGCTTCAATTGCTCCTTAGCTTTAAACTGATTGAAATTCAATATTTCATTAAATTAAAGAAAAGTGTCATTATGATTATTTTGTAAAACATTAACTTTCGGTTCACGTTTAAAGGGTCTAACATTTTGCATGCCAATTAAAAAAAGTTTTTTTTAACAAATGGTTTATGAAGCCTCCTTCTCAAGCGGATCCGATTGCATTATACACATTTAAATTCCACCATGTGAATGTGAAAATTTTACACGTTGTTTACATTGGAGTACCACGGTGTGATACTGTGCAATTGCAGTGTAGACACGGTGCAGTTTGAAAAACCTTATGTTACGCGGTGTATTCACTGAAATCCCACTTTAAGTTTAAAAAGCAGGTTTTACATGGTGTCGACACTGAAATCACATTGTAGGTTTTATAAAATTACTATTAAATAGTATTTATCGTTTATTATTTTATAATTATATTTATTTTTTTCTTATTATCGTTTATCATTCAGTGGAAATTCACTGTTTATACGGAGGTAATTAACCGTTTATAGGAGCCTTCCCTACACCACGTAACACATTCTAGAAGGGGGGAGGGGTATGCCCTAATGTTATGTAGTATGAACGATTAAAAGATATAATATTAGGTAGTCTATATGGCGTTACATAGCAAGGGGAGGGGTTCAAAAAGTACGAAAAACGAATTACGCGGCTTATGGATGACCTCATGACTGAGCTCATGGAAATCATATGATCTTATGTCTATATGGTCAGCATCACTGAGCTTACACTATAACACACCGTGGACATGGATCCGCTATAGTTCCTTTATAAATTGTTCCATGGATAACTATGTTATTGTTGAGATAATTTACTTTAACGTTAATAATATCTTTGTATGTAAAGTACAAAGAAGTTACATACACCATCTAATGCCATTTTATTGCTTTTAGTTACAAGTTTATACATAAAAATGAAAGTGAATTAACACCATCCAACTAATATTTTTATGTCGTATATTTTGTCATGGTGACCATTATTCTAAAAAAGTCCAATTCCCTCCTTTTTCTTGACCAATTCAAGCTACATTCCTTGACTTCTTTGAACACGTTTGGAAAAGTACCTATTAAATATGTATTTTCTTTTCTTGAAGATTTTACACAAATGTAGAACTGTTATGCTCTTCAGGTGAATTTAGAAAAAGTCATTTGAAAACTAGAGGTTTGTTCCAGATGAAAATAAAAATGTACATTGTATGGTACAAAACATGCGCATTAAAAAAGTTATGCGTAATATGAAATATTTTGGGCATGACTTGTGTCATCATACAATAGCGTCTTAAAAAATCTTTAATTTAACGTTTTTATTATAATTCTGAAAAAAACTTTTTTTAATCTTCTCATTAGAATGCAATATTTTTATTTCTTATAGAATTATTTTTAGTTCATTTAGTGGCGTTAATAACAAAATAATTTTTTTGCTTTTTGTTGGCACTCACCGACTCCTCAGAGCAAATAAATCTGTGGCGGAGATCTGAGTTCAAAAATGTGTTAGACTTTTGCTCCATGCGTCAGTACTGCTCTATTCGATTCCATGTTATTTCTAGATTTGTAAATTACAAATATTTTCTGTGTTTAGACAGTTGATTTATGATCTTAGATGTTAAAGCCACTTTAAACATCCAAAAAACTTATTTTACATAAACTTTGTAAGCTTTGTATTTTTTTATCCACCTTCCTGACTTTCTGGAATTCCCTGACTACTGGACACCATGATTATTTATGTTAAATAAGGTTGTACGATTATTTTATTTTTAATTTTTATGTTTAGGTGCGAGACTGATCTAAAGCGATCATACTTAAGTATCGGACATCACAAAAAAGAAAAACGTTCTAGTTTAGAAGGCGACCTTCACAAAGCACCCAGTTCAACTCGTATAGAACGAAGATGGAGTATGATAAATCAAATCTCATCCTGGGGAAAAAAGAAAAAAGCATCTGAAAGTAGTTTTACTAACACAAGAAACGCCGATGCTGACAACCTGGCTACTGCAACCAAAGATCCCGAAAATGATGATACAGAATTTATGTGTATAAGAAAAAGTGAATATGAAGAGATTAAAAATCGAGTATCAGCAATTGAAAATAGGCTCTCAAAAGAGTTTCAAGACGTACCATTAACTGTAAATACATCTGACACATCGCTATCGACGACAGATGCAGCCTCGGATGTTCAAAACCAGTACGAAAAAACTCTCGAAGAAGCTGGACCACTGAACAATGCATCTACTGAACAACTCGCAACGCGTTTGAGCCGTGAATTGAAAATACGTCGAAATGGTGAAACTAAAATAATACGATCGCCCAGCGCTAGAAAAATTGGAACAATTAGACGACGTTCTCGCGAACTTGACCGTAAACTAAATAATCAAATAATTAGAAATTTTTCATGGCATAATGAATCTCCACCAGTTAGGCCTCCTCGAACCGGTGGCTTACGACGTGGTCGGCCTAATACTCTCTATACTGGATTGCCAAATCCTAGCCCTCTACGTCACAATCAATCAGATTGTCAAGCACAATCGTTTGAAAGCCAATCGAACAATCCGATACAAATCAATATAGCTACAATAAATTTAAATAATTGTAATAATATTTTGGAACAGAACAGTACAACGTCTCATCATGATCAATGGATGAATGCTGAAACTTATTTCCAGTCATCAACTAGTCCCGTTGTAAAACAAACCAGAACTCCTACAAATATGCCTTCACGAGCATCAATCGCTCGTTTACGTAGTCAGAACGCTGGTATGGTCATGGCTAAAGCGAAATTATTTGATGAATTGGTTGAACCAAATCACGCAATTATCAATCAAAATGACAATATAAACGTAACAAACAAGATTTCAAAACCGACATTACATCGAAAATCCAAAAGCCCAAGTACTAATAAACAGAAAAAGAAATACGTCTCGTATGTGACAATAAATGCAAATAATTTGGAAATCAACACTCAAACGTCTTTGGAAGTAAATAAAGAAAATGGCATCAATGAGTGTGATAATATATTTACTCCAAGCAAAACTTCCCTGACTCCGTTGAAAGATTCGAATCGACATAGTATCCACAAAGTACAGTCTCCGAAATTGACGCCGCCTCGATTAACGACTCCACGCATTAAGAAACCCCTTCACAATAAGTCACCGCGTCATTTCATACGTACTCCACAATCCAGTGTATTGGAACGAAATTTACGTACACCCATGAAAGCAAGTCATGCTATCCACTACAATTCGTATCAAAATGGATCAACACCAATTGTGACCAAAAAAATCGCCACAAAACGATATTCACCTAAAATGTGTTCTCAGAAAAGTACTGCCTTTTAACACTGATATAAGATTAATTTTAAAATAGTACTTAATGTAACGTTTGTTTCTGTTGAAAATTAAATCGTACATTATACGGTACAAGTCATGCGCAATATGTAATTACTATCTTATGTGTTTACATTTTTTTTTATTTTGTCCAAAAATTGATAGTATATATTAAAACAAAAAGTTAAGTGCCAAAACGAGCTCTTAATATCAATATTACGGCTTTTTTTCCGTTCTACGGGTCTCAGGATATTTCTTCCTTTTATCACCGCAACCAATGAAGTCTATTATGATGTGGCCCTCTGAATTAAGTAGGGGAGCTTTATACTTTTAAAGAAAGCCAGTACCTGCCTAGGGGCTGCCATTACTATTTCGCCAGACGGCATGTTCGTCTTTCCGAAATGCTGCAGTTTCAATATTAAGGCTTGCCTCAATCCATTTAAATAACACAGGAATTGTTTTTATTTTTCAACTTTCATAATTTTCGAACAGTTCATTGTAACAACATCTGAAAGAAGGGATTTAAAGTAGATTTCACTCTCTACAAAAAGGTCCTTAGAACAAAGCTGGAATATACTGAAAATGTTTAATTAGTATTATTTTTGAAGTGTATTTTTGAAACGGTTAATCTGAGGAACTTTGGTCTAACGAACTTTTTTTAGAGCGTAAAATTTCCTTTACATCCTTTCTTTCAGATTGTTTTTATAATGAACTGTTTCTAAGTTCAATAATAAAAAATAAAAAATTTGTTATTTAAATGGGAAATGAAAAAATGGTAAGAGACAAACCTCAATTTGATATTAAAAGCTCGTTTTGGTACTAAATTTTTTTTAACATGTACTATCAATGTTTGGACCAAATAAAACATTTTGTTTTGAATCGCTATACTGTTTATGCTTGCAAATAATCATCAACGCTAAAAACTAATTTCACCCAATAAGGCATTATTAACTGATTAACTTAATTGATTAAATACTTTCCTTAATAGATGACTACCAACAAATTTATATTATAAAGTCAAAATGGTACTTTTTTATATTGAGCATGACTTGTACTGTACAGTGCATAGTTTAATTTAAGTCGAGAACAAATGAAGACTGGAAATCAATAAAGGGCTAAGTGCCAAAAACAAAAAATTGAGTTAGATTCGAAAGAGTAAGGCTAATGTGCCATTGCCAACCACGTAAAAAGCGGGCTTAATGCCATGAGGTTTGTTCGCGGATCTGAAACTGAACCGATAACGAATCAATCCAAGTGGATTTAGGATAATAGCTAAACGCATACACACTTATGAACTGATTAAGGGTTTTTTCCCCGTGAACGAGTTTGAAAATGTTCGGAAGTAAGACGAGGATTAACGAGAACCCACGAAAATTGTTAATTGAATTTAACGTTGAGAGAAAGGAAATAAAATCTAGCCAAATTTTATCAAACTGCGCATGAGTAAGAGAATTGAATTTTTCGTCCTAAAAAAACCCGAGAATCGCTAAATTGAAAGTCTCGTTTCTCTTTCCTTTTCGTTCAACTTTAAATTTAATTAACAATTTTTGTGGGTTCTCGGTAATCCTCGTTTTACTTCCGAACATTTTCAAACTCGTTCACGGGAAAATAACCCTTAATCAGTTCATAAGCGTGTATGCGTTTGGCAATTATCCTAAATCCACTTGAATTGATTCGTTATCGGTTCAGTATCAGATCCGCGAACAAACCTATGATCATTAATAGTAACTTTTAATGTATTAAATTGTTGGCAAGGCACTTAGCTTGCTTTTCGGGTTTAATTCAATTTTTTTGACAGTTAGCCTATTATTGATATCCATTCTTCAAAAATGTAATTTCTTCAACTATTTTTAAATTTTACTTTTTGAAATACTATGTAATTTTAAATACAACTTCTTAAGGAAAATAAAATAAATGTTATCATTGGTCGGGATTGATTTCTGTAGATTTAATATTTTCTTTTAAATATACATTTATTAAAAAACATGTTTTCTTATTGACTAAAAGAAATTAAGATTAAACGCTGATGGAACATATGTAACTTATAATGCACGTTGTTCGCTGCCAGCCATTTGGCCCTGGCCTTTACAAACTTCACTGATACATTGCCATTGGCCAACGAGATTTTCTTTCCATAAACTAACTTTGTTATCTCCGCCGGAAACAGCTAAAATACCTCCCATCAACGACCAGCTAACGTTCCAAACCACATCGTCAAATACATGAAGAACGGTAGGTGTCCAAGTTTGAAAATCGTTGGTGGTCCATATAACGACACGTCGGTCTTGCGAACAACTGGCGATCATGGCATCCTTTAAACCAATTGGTGGAGCCCACGCCACATCACGAACCTACAAAACAAGTTTAACTGTAATAACACCATGGTACTAAATACTTCTATCACTTACCCAATCTGAATGAATTTCCAGTTTACTTTCTTCTACCCAACGATCATTTTCTTCTTTCCAAATCTTAACTAAATTATCACATCCTCCGGTCACTATTCTTTTCGTTAGAGTATTTGTTGTTTTGTTGTCGAATATAGTTTCAGATGCGGCAGGACACCAATTAATAGCATTACATCCCACCGTATGAGCGTTGGGAACTTTTTTTGTTTCCCATGTATCTTTATCTCCTTTCTCTGGATTATAAGATAAGAATGATATTGATCCGTCTGAACTACCACAGGCCAGAATCAATCCATATTCCATAGGTGCCCACGCAATAGCATTTACTGACGAATCATGATTGTTGTATTCGTATAGCTTTTGCCATTCACGGTTTTCTTTCCAAATAATTACTTTTCGATCGTAAGAGCACGAGGCTAGTAAATTGCCGTACTTGGGATGAGCCCAAGCGACCTGCCAGACAGGGCCGACATGCCCTTTTAGATCGGCGACTAATGCTTGGGTGCCGTCTTTAATATCGTAAATTTTTACCGAATGGTCCGAAGAACATGTCGCTAAACGCAACCCATAATAATCCATTTCGGCGTCATGAATCATATCTTCATGTCCGGTATCAATAACATTTAACGCAGTCAACATTTTTGGACACTTTTGAGTACAATATTGGAAAATACAATTTAATTCGCTCCTCTATTCGATTTGCAATCACTTTAGACGTGGCCGTAACTGACAGTTCTAAAGTAACTAAATCCCAGCGGTTTTAAGTATTACCAACCTTAAAGTTTTAAATAACTAGTATTATAATTAATACCAACTTAAAACTACTAGCACTAAGCAGATTCGGCTATTTCCGTTTATATAAGTTCAAAAACGATTTTTGCAATTATTTAAATTTTAAAACTGTCCTTACCCGCGACTTCGTTCATGTGAATCTCAGAACTAGAGTTGGGTAGTTTCGTTTAAAAAACGGCTATAAAATTTTTAAAATTGTTTTAGTTAGTTTATAACTTTTAGTTAATTAGTTTAACCAAAACAATTTATAATAGACTTGATATATTTGTATTAAAATGTAGAGTTTGAAACAAGCATTATATGCTAATGTTGTTTAAACACTTTTGTTTACGTAATATTAGACCAAAATACCTCATAGGCAACTATATTTCTCTATACATACTTATTTATATTTATAATGTTTATTATATGTGCCCATTATTATGAAAATGGCCTAAGACAAAATTTAAAAAAAAATGAATTTATCACTATTTCACACGACAAGATTTTAAACTATATTTGTTCAATGTAATTTTTACGATATCGTCAAAAATAAACCTTTAGATAGTAGTTGTAATTACAACGTTGTACGGAATTCATTTAGTGTTAATTATGAAAGTGGTCTAAGTCAACAATTTAATGAAATTATAATATAATTTTTTTCCTTTCTATCGAATGACTGTGATTTTGGTTTGATAGAGATGAAAATAAAAAAGCAAATTACTTATACAATCCTGAACATTACTATGAATTGATCGAAAATTGTAGAAAAAGAAATACATTTGCGATGAACGAATGTCGCAGCCGGATTATATTTTAACGAAATCACTTGAAAAGTTAATAACACGGAGAGTAAAACATACTGCGACCGAATCTGTCTCTTGGCTAAAAATTCAATGGATGAGATTCTTGAAAAATGAACCTTATAAAATGTTTTATAAGACTTCATTAGATGATTCTGAATTCCAAGTTTTGGATCTTTCACCTAAAAGAGAAAACCCAAAAATATACGAAAATATTCAATTACTTCCATTATACAACACCACTAGACCAGTAACGGAAAAAAAACATAAAGATCTTATGTTTTTACTACCATACATCCCTCCAGTTTTTCAAGAACATTTTAAAAATCTTAAAAACTCGAAATTATGATAAAAATGGGTTACTTTTTAAAATTAATTAATAAATATTTATGAATTTTTTCGTTAAAGTTGTTGTTTCAAATAAAAGTCACAATTTTTTATTACTTTAAGTCAATTATAGGACATTCAATTAGTTTTGAAAATGGTCTAAGTTAATTGAAGCTTTAAAAACAATATTTTCCTATGAAATTCACACAAAATTTTATATCTATAATAAATTTCATTAATCAAGACTAATAAAATTATAAATTAAAATGTCGCATAATGTAAAAATATTTTTAAATTTATTCAAATGCGATTCATTAAATATCTCAAAACAAGAAATATACGACTTAGACCACTTTCATAATTATGGGCACCTATGAGGTGTCTAGTATCAAAATGACCAATGTGTGTTCTGACTAATTTTTTAGAATCCGCGAAAAACTGTGGTCCCTGCAGCTCAACTAAAATAAAACTAATTTTTGAACAGGACTTTGTACATAAAAAAACATAAGTTCAAACAATATCCTGTTCAAAAATTAGTTTTATTTTAGTTGAGCTGCAGGGACCACAGTTTGCCGTGGGTTCTGAAAAATTAGTCAGAATATACATTAGTTATTTTGATACTAGACGCCTCATATATAGTATATATTGGAGTCATTCTGAAATAATCTATAGAAATAGTTTTTGGGACTCATGTGCTGATTAATCTTAGACTAGACAAGGAATTTAGGTTGAATATAGGCGAACCGTAACGTGGGTGGTGCGAGCAGTGCTCCGACACTAGGCGCCAAATGATAAAAATTCCGCACAATAAAAGTGGCGAACAATAAATATGCAGTTTTATCCTTAAACACATTTTAGTTATAAACAATAATTATCTATTATCTATTATTATTATTATTAAAATATTTTTCAACAATCCCAAAAATTGCACTTCTTCTAACGCTTCCAATAATCGAAAAATAAAATTCAATTTTAAACACATCGCCTCAATGTGATTAGTTTTTCAGCACTAATCCGTTAGAACTAAAAATATAATTAATATATTTACAATATAAAGACTAATAAACTCGTTTTTTTCTATTATTTTACCAAACTCAATAATCTTCAGTCATTATACCTCTTCAGTAACTTTCTGTGTCATCATAATGACGGTAAAAATGTGTAATCGTATTTATGTATTGGAGAGGCAAAAAAAAAAATACTTAGCCATATGAAAAAATTGACTAAAATCTTTTATTATTTTTTTAAAATCAAATTAATCTTAAAACTCTTACTCAATTTTGAGTATTAAGAGTGCATAAACTTATATTATGTTGTGTAGTAGAACTTAAAGTCAATGGGGTTTCTGCTTCAATATTAGTTAAAGATATACCACACATTTTAGGTAAAATTTTTTTAACATCTATCAAAAATTTCTCTATAATAAGATGGGGTTCATCTAGCTGTAGTCTTTTCATTGGTGAAGTTCGAAGACATACATTCGGATATGTTAATATTTTTGTTTCATATTTCCACAATTCCTTGTTGAAGTATTTGAATTTCATTTCCACATAAAAAATGTTTTCATCGGTCATTGGTAAACGGTATCCATACTATAAAACTTAGTTATATATTAAGTATAAAAATAATTACACGATGTAGCTACCATATTTTTAAAGTGTCGTCTCATGATCTTATATGAACCAAAGGGACAAAATTTTGGAACAGTTTTGTGAACTTCTACGACTTCTGTTTTAAAGAAACTGTAAAAGTTTCAATAATACGTTAATATATTATAAAGTTGCAAAAGGTTTCTAAAACGGTAGTACCTTGGTAAAACAAAAAGTTCTTCTTTATTTGGAAAATCTTTTAGGTCTTTTAGTTTACATGGTGGCATTTTTATTCTCAATGGTTCAATTTGGAGAATTATTTCGTTATCTGCAACCCCAAAAATGTGAAACTTTTGTTGTGAAGATTTAATTAAAAATTAAAAAAAAAAAATTTCTCTCCCCTTTCTGTTATAAACCACCACTGGATTGAACTAAAAAACAAACCTGATTTCATAATCACTTGACAGTTAACAACATTAAGTGGACCTTCGTCTGTTAAAAATGATTTTCCTTCTATTAAAAGCGTGTTGCTTATCTGAGTTTTCATCACATTCCAACCAGGACATATTTTTGCCCATAAGGTGTATGCGAATGCTTTGCAATAAATATCGCGAGACACAATGGACTCTTTTACAATCTATTAAAATTAAAATTATAACTAGAGAAAATACATTTATGAAAAATCAATTTCTCACCGTTACTTTAATGTTGTCAAGAAAGTTTTTAAAAAAATTTTGCTTGTAATAAAAGTCCTTAGTAGTGATGATGTTCAAAATATATTCATTATCATAAGATTTAGCAACAATTACGTCTGGAATTCCGAAAATTATAATTCGAGATTTGATAATTTGCCAATGAAAAGGAGATAAAGCGGACATATCACGTTTCTCTTCTTTGTCAATTTGGGCGGTTATATTAATTAGATTGTTGAAATTTATTAAATTAATCTTTAACTGAAATTTTTCACTCATCTTTACAAATTACAACTAAAGTTTAATAACTTTTTACTAATAATAACTTTGAATAATTAGTTGCGTAGAAACAATGCAGCTGAACAGTTTATGAGTTGGTTATAAATTATAATAAAAGTCAGTTTTTTATTCAAATGTTTTTTTTAAGTTTATTTTTTAAAACACTGGTTTTAAAATATTTGGAATAGAGGTCACTCCTCATTAACACATTATATCACTGAAGTTTTTCATAATATATAAGCTTAGGGGTCATCCATAAATTACGGCAACAAATTTATTTTATTACCCCCCCCCCCCGTCTTTGTCACAACTGGTCACACTTATGACCATCTAGATTCTGGTATGATGTCACATTCTTTTAATTTTATAGTCAAAAGTAATTCATTTTTTAAAAATAATCTTTAATAAAATTAACATAAAGTCAAATATTTATATCTTTACATAGTATAAAACAAAGTCGCTCCCGCTGTCTGTTCCCTTAGATCTTCTAAACTACACAATGGATTTTAATGCAGTTTTCAGCAATTGATAGAGTGATTCAAGAGGAAAGTTTGCAGGTATAATACATGCATATTATAGTAGAGAGAAGTCGGGAAATTCAATGATTTATAATGTGAGGTCATAATCAACATATGTTTGTGCACTTACATTGCAAACGCTGGCTAAACCTTATGAGATAGATCAAACATATATGCGGCGAAATTGTGTATTTTAAAAAGATTGATAAAAAAGTCCACGAGGGTATATGGCTATCTTCTAAGAATAACCCACAGGAACCATTTTTATCTTTTACACATTACAAAAAAATTATTGGTTATTTACCAAGCTATTTTAAACAAAACAGCATTATTCCTTATCCAATTATATACAATAGATACGTTGTGCATTTCATGTAGATCATAATTGCCCTTCACAGCATATCATCAAAATGAATATCTTAAAAGATATCACAGATTTAAAAAGCGTTGGCAGGAGCGACTGGATATTGTACGTCGTACGTAGTGACCGTTTATTGCTATCTTTTTCTTATAAATATAAAAATTTTATGTTTGTCCTTATTTAGATTAAAAACTCGAAAATTTTACACCAATTAAGTATGTAAGGTACATGTATTGTTAAAAAAGTACGGTTGGTCATCCTACAATATAAGATAGCATAACAGTTGAATCCTACAGGAACCATGTATTTTCGGTAAGTTTTGTTAACGTTCGTGGAATAGCATTTTAACACATTTTCTTTAAGAAGCCCTGACCAATTTTACACAGTTACGAAAGAAATCTCTACAAAGTTTAAATTAAAAAATTGACAAAGTTTACTGGAAAATAAATAGGAATTTCGTTCAACACCGGATAAAATTAATAATGAAATTTTTTACAAATATTTGAATTTCTTTACTGTTCATTGCCGAAGATATTAATTAGAAATAAACGTATTAAAATAATAAACTAAATTTTAAAATAATTAACAATTACTTAACGGAACTAATTTTAATAAATTTTTGTTAAAGATACCTCAGATCTTAACGTATTGAATACCATTTATCCTAAAAAAAGGCACGGTTTCTGTAGAATAGATACGAAACTATTCTACTAAAATAGCTGAACGTTTATAAATGATATTTGAAATGAACAATTTTGTCTAAAGGAACATTTTATATTTAAAAGTGTAATGAACCTGTAAGATAGCTAATACCTCTTCCTAGAAAAGTAGTTTTAAGGATTTTGATGAATTTACTTTGGATCTAAAGTCTGAAAGTATCTATTATCTTTTTCTGTCAAAATAGATTAATTGTTAAATTTTGTTGTGAAGGTAGGGAATCAATTAATCAATCAATTAAATTTAGATACTCTCAGCAAAGCGAGAGGGTATCAGCTACTTATATACATACTTATACATTTTGCGTTTTAGTATTTGAGATTATGACATGTGATGTCCCAAAGCTTTTGACTCCCTTGCCCCTTGTCAAATAATTTTACCCCCCTCCCTTCTTAACGGACTGAAGGAAATTTATGGATGACTCTTTAGGGTAGAAATGCGCAAAAAGTAAAGTACGAAAGTACAATAGAGTCTCACTAAACCGGCACTATTAAAAACTAAGGGATGTCGGAGTATTGGATTGTATAGAAAAAATATCTGCTGCGAGGCGGCCTACTAAGTACTTTCTTCTATTTTCTCACATGAACATTGAATAATATTTAAAAATCAATATAAACAGAACTTTATGTATATAGCCTCTACATATGTACTCCTAAGAGCTATAGAAAGTTGAAAGAAAATCGTTGGAGCCGTTTTTAAAAAAATAAAAATAAATCAAAAATTCCCAGAAAAACAAGCGGAGCTTCCGGTTAATTGATTTTAACCAAAAGCATCGCGGCACAACTGGATGTAAAATGGAGGCTAAATTCCTAAGTTTGGTGACAAATTTGTATTTACGAATTTGGTGACCACCCTCAACAAATTTCAACAAAGTGCTGTTACTTGGTTCGCAAGTTATAACATTTTCTTTCCATGGGGTACACTGTTGTGTTAAAAAAATATCCGTTGCGAGGCGTCACAGTACTTTCTTTTACTTTCATTGATTAACCTCACTGTTGATTAAAAGAAATATAAGCACTTTATAACTATAGATATAAACAGAACTATATGCATGCAACTTATATGTAGGTATAAGTGATGTAACGAATATTCGCATATTTTTTTTCCATTCGCATTAGCAAGAAACGACGCGAATGAAAATATGGAAACCTACCCGTAAAACTAAATTAAAATTTTGTTGCGATTAGTTTTTCCACTTGTCAGTTGAAGTTTCACTTCTACTATGTGTCCCAGCACACATATATTTTTTTTAAAATTAATAACAGTTTAAAATATAGATTTTTACAAGCATTTTTGACAAAAAAAATGTTATTATAAATTTTTTGATTTTGCACGATTAATACCGTGGAATATATTGCTATTCTATTTTTGGTATAATATGTAAAATTATTAATGGCACTACAAACAATTAGGATAATTTTTTCAAGGTATTATCTCGACTAGTTCCAAACGCTTCAATATTAAAGATACACCACATATTTTAGGTAAAATTTTCTTAACATCTATCAAAAATTTCTCAATAATATTAAGGTGGGGTTCATCGGGTACATCTAGTTGTTTCATTGTTGATACTCAAAGACATACATTCGGATATGTAAATATTTTTGTTTCATGTTTGCACGATTTCATGTTGAAGTAATTGAATTTCATTTCCACATAAAAATGTTTTCATCGTTCATTGGCAAACGGTATCCATACTATAAAACTTAATTATATATTAAGTATAAAAAAAAAAATAAACGATGTAGCTACCATATTTTTATAGTGTTGTCTCATGATGTTATATGAAGCAAAGCGAAAAAAATTTGGAACAGTTTCGTACACTTCTACGACCTCCTTTTTAATAATGTTTGAAAAGTTTTAATAATACGTTAATAAATTAGATAGTTTCAAAAAGTTTCTAAAACGGTAGTACCTACCTTGGTAAGACAAAAAGTTCTTTTTTTTTTAAATCTTCTACTTTTTCTAGTTTACATGGTGGCATTATTGTTCTCAATGGTTTAATTTGGAGAATTATTTCGTTATCTGCAACCCCAAAATGTGAAACTTTTGTTGTCAAGATTAAAATCCAAATAAAATGTTTTTGCCTCCCCCTTTTGTCACATACCACCACTGGATTGAATTAAAAAACAAACCTGATTCCGCAATCACTTTACAGTTAACAACATTAAGTGGACCTTCGTCTGTTAAAAATGATTTTCCTTCTATTAAAAGCGTGTTGCTTATCTGAGTTTTCATCACATTCCAAACAGGAGATAATTTTGCCCATAAAGTGAATACGAATGCTTTGCAATAAATGTCGCGAGACACAATGGACTCTTTTATAATCTATTAAAATTAAAATTATAACTAAAGAAAATACATTTCTCACCGTTACTTTAACGTTGCCAAGAAATGTTTTTAAAAACTCTGGCTTGTAATAAAAGTCCTTAGTAGTGATGATGTTCGAAATGTTATATTCATTGTCATAAGAACTAGTAACAATTACGTCTGGAATTTCCAAAAATTATTTTTCGAGATTTAATAATTTGCCACTGAAAAGGTGATAAAGCGGGCATCATATCACGTTTTTCTTCTTTGTCAATTTGGACGGTTATATGAATAAGATTGTTGAAATTTATTAAATTTATAAGAAATTTTCACTCATGTTTACAAATTACAACCAAAGTTTAATAACTTTTTTATAAATAATAACTTAAATTAATTAGTTGCATAGAAACGATGCAGCTGAACGGCTTATGCCTTTTGATTATAATAAAAGTCAGTTTTTTATTCAAATTTATTCAATTTTTATTTTTTATTATTATTGGACGAATCGGACTACTGAAGTGCCGGATTAGTGAGAGTCTACTGTATATACAGTTATTTTATCAGCGCGTTAACAAAATATATTATCTGGAAGCAGGCCCGGCTCATTTATACAGGCAACCTGGGCGGTCGCCTAGGGCGCAACATTGAGGATACTTTCAATATTTTTGCCGCTTACTAACTTAGCTAGATGAATCATTGGGAAATGAAAAATAAAGGATTCTTACTTTATTTGAGATGTCTCAGAAAAAAGGAAAGTGTGTGCTAACACTACTCAGTTTGGAAACCTCACTGTGCGTAGAAGACTGTAAAATCCTCCCACTTTACTCAGGATGCAGAATTTGTTTTCACCTAGAGCGCCAAAAATATTTGAGCTAGCCAAACATTCAAGATTGTTCTTCAAGTTTTATGATAATGGATATTTGAACCGCCTATAATGAGACAGTCTACGATTTGGGCACCAAAATTTCTGGTAGATTCGAAATTGTATGTTTGCCTAAGCAAGGTATATAAGGTGGTACAGTCAGTCAGTAAATACAAGTGATACGAGCGATTTAAAACGTGATGACTGGTTAGAGAATTGATATTTTTTGTTTTAGAAAGCTTAATCGATGTTTACTAGAATGTGTATTGGAACTAAAATCAGTTTTCTAGGGCTTTATTTTTAGAAATCCGACAATTATTATTAAAAACAATAATAAAGTATCAATTTCGTGCAATACTTGATTATTTTTCATAAATGGCGATTGTTTTTGAAAAAATAATTATGTAACTAACATTGCCTATTGGATAGGATCATTTCCGCCTTTGTTTTAACGTGCTGTAACTAGGTTCGCAAGTTATAACATTTTATTTCCATGGGGTACACTGTTGTAATAAAAAAAACCAAAAAGAAGCCCATAAAATTTAAAAATTTCTTAATTTTTTTTTGGCGATAAAAATGGGTCTAGTATGCTCCTGCTTGATATGTGCACTTTATGTAAAATCATGCTATATATTTGGAACATTAAAACTTCGATTTAAACATTTTAAAATTTTTTTTATTTATTTTTTTTTTAAATTTAACACATTATTTAACATGAAACAGTGAAAACGAAATAGTTACATTTTAATATCTACAGAACTTATAAAATGTGCTGATTATCCAGTAATTTATAAATTATAAATAAAATAAACATTTAAAATAAATCTATAACAACAATATTAACACTCAAACTTTCAATCAAAATATCTAATAATTAAAATCTTATCTCAAATGATAACTATAAAGTAAGTATAATATATGAAATAAAGAAGATAGAAAAATAGAAAGGTCCGTTGAGAAGTCATGCAGTTGTAGTTCACTTCATATAAGTATTTTTTCGTTTTTAAGCTAATAAAATATCCCTTTAACAAATTAAGTTTTCGATTTTAATTTTTAGCACCAATCGTAATAAATTTTTATTATTATATGATTTTTTTTAAATTTTGATACGTGAACTTTTTTTACACTTGACATCTTAACGGTTAACAAAAATATTACAGAATTCATATTAGATTCTTATTAAAATACTTGATATAATAATTCTTTTTCTCTTCAAAAAATGATAATTTATAAAATACACATTTTATGTATTGTATTTGGTCAATAGTTTACTATACATATATATAAATTATATTACATTAAATGCATTTTGTATATATTTGTTTCAAAATATAGATATAGTTTCGATTTTTTTTAACAATTAATAACATTTAAAAATATAGATTTTTTAAAAGCATTTTTGACAAAAATATTTTACATTTTTTGATTTTGTACGATTAATATCGTGGAATATATTGCTATTCCATTTTTGGTATAATATGTAAAATTATTAAAGGCACTACAAAGAATTAGGATAATTTTTTCAAGTTATTATCTCGATTAGTTCCAAATGCAACAAGTACTTTATAACATCAGTAATGCTTTTAGTAATTGTTGATAAATTACAGTAAGTATACAAAATTAGCCATAGTGTGATGTGATATCTTTAAATACATTTGGTATCACACTATTGTTGCAAGGCTACAGTTAACTTGTTATAGACGGTCATGGACGTACCAAAATTTTAATCTAGGGTAAGGCGAAGTCTGGAAAATGCATTCTGTTCATATAAAATAAGGTGACATCCATTTACTTTGCTCTTTTAAAAAATACTCTCTTTATCAGATTGTTAACTTAGACTTAGAAAGACTGACACTACGAGATTGTCTATAGTATGTTAAATTTTTGAAATAACAAAACTTTACATTTTGTGCTAACTACAATTTCATGAATACAACATTATTTTCGCATCGAGTCCTAGCTATTTGTCTAAGAAGTCTTAAATTTTATAACGCATTGGGGGCTTTTTAACTCCCCCTTCATAATATAATGTCCGTAATATTTTAAAATATAGTATTTCATTTAAAATGTTAAGCTCAGTATAAGTATAGTTGCTCAAACCATCGTCGCTGCTGAACATTTTTATTGTAGGTTAAATCCAGTAGAACTCCTTTATTTTCGTAGAGTAGAGAAAGTGTAATAAGTAGAGATGCAACGAATAGTGATTTAGCCGAATACCAAATATTCGGCCACACTCACTCTCGGCCGAATATTCGATACCGAATATTCGGCCGTTTCATTTCTGAGTAAATCGTATCACGAGACGCATTATTTTTTTTTTTAAATAAAAATTTCACGCCAACCTTTTTCTTAATACTTTTTTTTTGTTTATTAGGAATTGAGCACGAAGTGCTCCTAGCCTAAATTATTGCGCCTCGTAAAAAACGGCAACCGAAATTGATTTTTATTTACAAAGTATTCGCCTAGATTGGACACTAGATCCATATAACATAAGTAGTGGTTTCTAAATTCAAAGCAGGTTCCTCCTCGAGGAAACTTTACTCAAATGCAGAAAAAATTGTTTTGATTCATCATAATTAATTTTCCCTTATTGATTTTCAATTTTAATTTGTAATTTTAATGTATATTCGAATTAAACATTTATTTTTTCATGATTTAGTATTCGGTATTCGACCGAATAGTACACAATATTCGGCCGAGTACTGAATAGTAGCCGAATATTCGTTGCATCTCTAGTAATAAGGTTAAGTTTTTTTCATTCATTATTTTTTGATTTCTTTGAACCTTTGTATTTTACGACTGCCGGAAATAGTAACGGAATTAAAGTTGCCCTTTCATCGTCGTTATAAGCGGAATCCACTGTGTTTTGGTTAATTTAGTAATTTATTTTGAAAATGGGTCAAGTTCATTTTTTGTTATTGCGAAATATTTCAAGGTTTGCATTTCAATAACATACTCAATACTATTAGGAGCTAAAACTTCTTTATCAATAAAAAGTTTTAACTGTAACTGCCATTAGATCAATTTTTTTCAAACATGAACCTGCTTCACTTTCAAAATAAACGGTTCAATTATGCAGAAGCATTGGAGGATCCCCTACTTCGTACCATAACAAATAGTGACAATCTGATTTTATTTTCTTTTCGGCTTAACTTTGTTACGAAATTTAAGTATGGTTCCTAAATAAATTGTAGATAGTTTTAGATCAAAGGACAGCAGCTATCCTTCCCCCTTCTTTGGTACGTCCGAGAAAATGGAATGCAAATTTTACTGAGATCTACTTTATATTATCAAATCGAGATTTGAACTTTTTCATGTTTTAACATTAAAATAATTTATATCTTTATATAATTTTTTTGGTTTTAGGTACATACAGCAGCATTTAAATAAAATATCTATATGTGCTTATAAAATCGACAACAATTGTAAATGATTTATAGTTCATAATACACACAATATTTCAATGTGAGTTAATTTTTAGTATCATTACTTTTGGTCCATATTTATAAATTTTTGACACTCATTTGAGAAATAAATACAAATAGAAAACACACACTTGCAAAGTTTTCAAATATAAATTAGTTGAAAGTGTATCTGATACAAGCAATACAATCGTGAATATATAAACATTTTGGTTTTTACTTTTAGTTGTATTATTTTTCTTTCAAATATACCTATAATGGTCTAGAGAATATCGAAAGAAATTTTATTTTTGGTTTCATGAACCATTTTATGTTCATTTTGTAGTGTATTAATCATTTAAAATAATGTTTTCATCTTTCTCATACGACATAAGGCAATGCAGTTAAGTAATCAATATATATATTTTTTTTAATTTCAAAATACCATAAAACTTTTCAATAAAAATTATGTCGACTTTTATAATTTCAAAAAAATAAAATAAAAATTTTTCTTACGTTTTCTAATTTGATTTTTTTCATATATTATGAACTAATAAAGGAAAATTATGAAACCTTTATAACGTTTACATAATTCTGAGAATAATTAGCGATTCATGTCTCGGATTTATGTAAATAAATTGAAGGTAACATTATAAATTTAATCACATATTACCAGTTAAAAATACATATTGTTTAATGATTGATAATTTCTTATTGCAAATATGATAACGATTGTTTAAATGAAACTGTTTTACTAATAACAATAATTAAGATTAATAAATTATATACAAGTAACAACTATGAATTGAAAATAATAATAATTTTTTTCAACAAATATTTAATGAATATATTATTTTTTAAAATCGATTTTTTAATATAAAATAATATTAATATAATATTACCGATATTGAGATCTAAGTTGAAAATTTTTTTTTTCAATTCTTCCGCCAAAATGTGTGTTAAATTTTGGTGGCATTCTTTGAACCCTATTTTTATAAAACAATTGTTTGCAATTATAAAATAATCATCTAGACTAGTTGTAATCTAAAATATATGTTTTGGTGGGATTTTCGGTAGTATTTAAAACAAACGAAAAGGTAAAATTGCACGTATGAGGTGCTTTGGAAATGAATTGCACGAGCAATAGGAGCTTTTTGTTAGACGATTATCACATTCTATAAAAACATTTTGTTTTAATCGAAATAAAAGTTGATTTGTCTAAGAAAATGCATCAAGATTAATAAAAAAAAAAAAGAAATGTTTTTGGATTAGATGTTAAATCTTAGTACTCTACAAAACTTGATATGTATTCTGTAAAAATACCTAGATATGTATAACAATTTTTTAACATCTTTCATTTTTAATTTGGTACATAAAATTAGGTAATATATTAAAAATAAAAAACCTATAACTTGTAACGTTATATAACTTTGATAATTTTGATGGCGTTTATGTACTATAGATTGTAACTTTTTAAAATCTCATTTATGACATAGAATAACTTCAAATAAATACATGATACAAATACATAATAGATTTGTTCGAACATCAGTTCAAATTTGGATTTGACTTGAAATGAATTTTGACTGGATTTAGGCATTTAAAATATTATTTATATGGAATGTGAATAAAATTTAATCAAATTTAGATAAATGCAGGTAAAAAATTTATCTTGGTGTTATTATGGGAATGTTAGCCAGTTAAAAGTTCACCAAAATTAGCAAAACATTTTAGCTTATTTCCAAACCCACACTTACACTGTACAGATCTTACAGATGATTGTGTAAAATTCTAATTGAAATTCAGTTTCCAAACTGGTTTTGGCTCTAATAAAGAGTAATAGTTCAATTAGTTTAGGTAAATTTTGTGATAGAAATTGTCAAAGCTATTAAAAGATACCTCTATCAACCAAAACAATTTTTTTAGAAGAAATAAAGAAGAATAAAATTTAGACAAAATAAAAAATAGCTTTCACAAAAAAATTACGTAAAAAAATATCATCTTTTCCAAAATAGCAATAGTATTGTTACATAATTTTTAATTTTTTTATTATTGAATAGAGTACAATAATGTAAGCGACTTCGTGCACCCGTGAAAATATGTGCTTGAGGTATTTTTTAAAATATCTGTTTTGACGCGTCGCAGAATTTTCTTTTACATAAATGGAGTTCGCTATTAGTTAAAAGAACAAAAACAAAGCTCATGGTGGATTAGAAAAATTATAAATATATATTAAACAAAATTCGATGCAGCTTCTGTATATTAACTCCCACCGTCTTCCCCAAAATCCTTTTTATTTGAATTTTTTCTAGAAAATTTTTTTTTCTAGGGTTGTAGACTTTGGTGAGTCTAAGAACCATAGCAAGTTTACAAAAATCGTTGGAGCCGCTTTAAAAAAAAAATTGAAAAAACTCAAACACAACCGATTTCTATTAAAAGTTTCACGGCACAACTTGAGAAATCCCAAAAGCTTGGGGATTTGAGTCCCCACTTCTTCAGGGACTCAAAATGTGTATTTCTGGCGAAAACTCGAAATCGAACATTCGATCTAAAGTCCACCTAGACAGATGAAATTCATAAATGTGAACTTAATGCTCGAACAAATCTATTTTCTATGTGTATTTTGATAAAGGTCATTAGTTAATTTAAAATAATGTATCAAAAACGAAGGATCTAATACCTACTATTTTGACACCATCCACGAATTTTTTTATTTGAAATCCTATGAATATTACCAGTGATTTCTATTTTTATTTAAATTGATGATAATCAAGGAAAACATTTTACCACTTCTTAGATTATCATCAAAAAAGTTATATCTTAAGCATTATAAGATAATTTTTATAATTTTATCAATTCAATGCTACATACGAAGAAAAAATCGCCCAATTAAGTTGATATAAATTTAAAAACTGTTAATCTAACAAATCTACATTTCAAATAAATGAGACTTTAAAAAATATTATAATGAAAATTAATTTTCTATCACAATTTCTTCAATAATTACAGCCAGTCTAATATAAAATTTAAATTAAATAACATTTGAGATACAACCATTTAGAATAGAATTTGTACTAAACATAACATTCTTTGTCAATGAGCGTAAATTTAAATTGTTTCATTTTATAAAAAATAATTGTTATTAAATTTTGCTAAATTTATGTGTAACATCCGATATATTTTTTAAAAAATAACATTTTTAAATTTTTTTATGAATGAAATGGAAAATGGAATGTTTTCTATATATAAGTATATCAAATTTTTAGTAGTTTCCTTTGAAATTTTTTGAATTTAAAATCACAATCGCACAGTAGATATCAAAATACTGATTTCCTCATTGTTAACTTCTAACCATCGAATATAAAATCTAATAAATCACAATAAATCAAATAAAAACATGTAAGCATTAAATGTATTCGTATGTATTTAATGTTATTAGTTATATGAACCAATTGACCAATCTAATTATTACCTCGAGACAAATTCATTTTCCGCTTGTTTAAAGGATAATTATTTGAGCTATAGACAAACTAAACATTTCAATCGAAACTCTTATGCTTGACATTTGTTTGTTTTGAATAATCTTGCACAGACAGAAATAGTTCAATTTCGTGTTGGTTAAATAAATCGAATTATTTGTACCCTGTTTTTTTAAGAAAAAAAAAACACTTAAATCCATGTTACAATACTAGACTTAAGTTTTATGCATGGTATATTTTTACATATTTTAATTATATCTGTACGTGAAAAAACTCAAGTCTATGTTCAAAATCAGCGGTCGGGGTACTTTTTTTACCATTACTCTAAAACAAATGTCCCCAACCCTATGCCCGCGGGCACCATAGTGCCCGGAGACTCTTTTATGTGTGCCCTTCGCTGTGAGACCACGATAAAGAAAAATTACTCCAAAATACAAAAAAGCATAAAGAACAACGTCCAGCAAAAATTTATTTTGAAAAAAGTAAATGGTGCCCGGCGCCCGACCGGCATGATAGAATATGCTCTTAGGCGCAAAAAGGTGTGGACCCCGGCTCTAAAAAATTTTTGCGTAAATCGATATTATCCCCTCATTTTGAAAAGGAGACAATCAATGTAAATTTAAATTAAGCATTATTAATTCAATTAATTTACACGGAAAAAGTTGCATGTAAGTAGTTAGTATGTATTAGATAAAGAAAATAAAATTCTCATTATATTGGGACAAACAAAAATAATTGAAAGCTTCCCCCATTCAGATTTTGGAGAAATGATCTTGCTTCATGTTTAATACAATAACTTCAATTTTCGGGCTCTTTGATGTAAGAACAATAATTTGAATACAGTCTTTGGTCATACTAACGTGTTTATAAAATAGCCATGGCAAAAAAATGTCCTTATTACCCCAAAAAATTTCATTTTACCCTATTCGAGGTAATTTACCCTGGTTCCCCGACCGCTGCTCTAAATCAGAGCTGTTGCACGAACAACGGTATTGTAAATTTCAGATAAATAAGTGTTTGAAATTTTGATAAAATAACTAATAATATAACGTAGATATATAAAATTTACGAAAATGTAAAAATTAACACTTAAAATAACTTTTCAACTAAACATATAATATGTAAAAGCGTTAAATTAATTTTAAAAATGTATCAATTAAAAATAATTTCAGTCTTTTTTTGATAAAACACAATTACCTTTTGCTTCTGTAGAGCTTGTAATTATAGTTTTTGACTTATTTCTTACATCTGCTACAAGATTTTTCGATGTCGTTAGACTAGAGGCTACATTTTCTATGTGGATGTTACATTTCAAAGAAGGTATGGTTGATACTTCCTGTTGTGGTTGTATACAGTGATCATTTGACCTACCTACAGTATCACTGGTATGGACATTATGGTCTTTATTAATTTTTAATATTATTTTCGAGCTTAGTTCTTCGGGTTTAAATTGTTTTGCCATTGTATCTAATTTGTTTGAACGTGGAATTTTAACAAAGGGCTGCCATTTGTAAATATTTCTAAACACATTATCATCATGATTTGTATAACTCGCTTGATAACTTTGTCCGTTTTCAGAAAATGAGCGTTTGATTATCATTTTTGGGAGTATTGAACTAGGGGATGAGGACGAGGATGATTTATCTAAAACGGGCTCGGAATGATTTACTGATAACGATTTCAGCGAAGATGAATGATTAGTTTTTAACAAAAAACGACCACTAGACTCACCCCCAATAGCAATTAAAGATTTCGATTTTTTATGCTTTGGTTTTTTCGTTTCGTGCTTTTCATGTAAATTGTAACTTTTTTTAACGTTACAATTCGTTTTAAATCGTTCACCTGGTTTCGTTTTACTATCATTTTTTAAGTTTTCAGAATACTTTGATAAGCCTTTTAGTTTAATTTTTATTCTATTTTCATTGATGTTTTGTATTAAGTTATTTTGAATTGGCTTTTCTGACATTTCACTCTCAGCGGTTTCTTGACCATCTAACTGGGATATTTTCTTTAAATTTTTAGTGTTTTGCTTAAATTTTGGAATCTTATACTTAGACAATGCGTTTTGTTTAATCATGTAACTATCGATATTTTCTAAGATTTCATTGAAACTTTGGACTTTTTGTTGTAATTTAGAAGCTTTTTGTGGCAATTGATTGATTCGGTTTTTCATCTTAACTTTATTATCTAAATTTAAATTCGATCTAAACGATTGATTGTTATTTTGCTCATATTTGGTTTCATTGTGACTTCCTCGTCGCCAAATATTTTTCGATTGCTTTTTACTATCTAAATGAATTCTTTTACTTTCCTGTACATTTTCGTTAATATCCAACGATAGTGATCTTTTTCGATTAAAGATAGATCTATTTTCTTGGTTTGAGTTTAAATTGGTTTTTTTATTATCAATAGTCGGATCGAATTCATCTTTTTTCAAATCATTGTTTTTATAGGAATTTTCATTATCTTGGCTGTTACATTCCATATTTACTATATTATCAATTGTTTCTACAGTATCGACATCTGCTTGATCAGAACTTAAAGAGATGGTCTGAATTGGGTTTTCTTCATTATTTTTTTCTGAATCAGATTCGTTTTTAGTTAGGGAATCTGACACTTCAACGTTTTCATCTGATGATATCACCAAGGAAATTTCATCGATTCGTCTTCCTTCACAATTATCATCGAATAAATCTTTTGATGCATTTACAATATTAAGATGGTACTCATCTCGTAACACAGGATCGTTAGTTTCGATTATTAAAATAATACTTCCGTTAGGAAGAATGATTTCCTCTTTGTCGACATCATCATTTTCTTCCTGATTTTGACTCTCTTCAACTGTTGTAGTAATAAATAATGGTTTTCCTGTAATTTCATTTTCAAGACGTATAACGTTTGGATTATTTTCATTTGTATAGTCATTATCGGTATCGTCAATTACAACTTCTTCATTTCCAATGTCTTCGTTTGCTTGAAATTCAAAATGTTCGAGTTGATATATTTCTTCATTATCAGATAACCGTTCAACATTTTTTTCGTTATTTTCATCATGTAAAACAGTTTTAGATAAACAGCAAGAATTAATCTTATCATTTTCATTATCACTCAAATTGGTATCAGGGCTAACAAAGCAAGATTTTTCTATGTTTTCTTCTTTATCAGATAATAGCGATGAATCAACATTAGGACTATTCGGATTTGAATACTTATTTAAAGAATGAACATTACTTTGGTTTTTACTAAATGAATCGATGTTTCCAGTATTTTTATTAATTTCTTTGGGTGAAATATTTAGATTTTCGCTAATTTTTTCTGGACATTCCACGAGATCTTGATCTTGATTGCTTTCAATTGAATTATTATCTGATAATTGATCTTTTTCATTTGGATCAAATTCCAAATTTTCACAGTTTGAAGTTATTTCAGGGTGTTGTATATCATCTTGTATCTTTTCATTTATTTTCTCCATGGTATCTTCGTTTTTATTATCTGAGGTTTTTGTGATTTCTTTCTTATCTGTGTATACATTTTCTTCTGAATCATTAGTTTTATTTGTTTTTAAATAATTATTTTTAATACTCTCCAAAAATTCTAACTCTGTTTTATGGTCAACTTTTAATTCAGTATTCATCAGTAATTCTTTTTGACAATTACTTGTGGAAATTGAATTATCATTTTTTTCTATTTTCAAACATTCAGTTTTAATTTTAGGTTTGTAGTCGTCGTAACTTAACGTTGAACTTTCTACTTGAATTTTATCTTTGGTAGTGGTCAAGTTGTAATCGTTTTGCTTTTCTTGAATTAGTTCGCATTTTTCATCGTTTTTTTGATCATTTACATGAATGGTTTCTTCTTTTTTTGGGTACTGAATAAGCCTTTCAGTTTTATAAACCGGAGTGCTATTTTCTTCACTAAGAGAGACGATTTGTTTTTCTTTTGTATGATGTTCATCATTGTTACGTTCTTTTATCATTGGTTCAAAATCTTTTTTATCATCACACTGCATTTCAGACAAGTCGTCACTATCTTCATCAGAATCTTCAATTGAAGATTTGTATTCATTTTTAAGATCAGGATAATAAATATCATTTTTTGTAAACTCAACATTTGTTACAGCTTCACTATGTTCAATGGGTTCATTTTTTTCGCTGGAATTTTTACAAGGCGTCATACAATGATTTTTTTCTTGTCCCTTATGCTCATTAGAATTGCTAAAGTTAATCACTGTATTTTGAGGACAGGTTTGTGTAACATTTTCATTTAATTTGGTTTTATTTTCAACTTCATTTTGATTGTTAGATTTTTCGAGTTTCAACTCTGTGCTATTAGAGACACTCTTTGCTTTTAATTGATTCTCAAGATTTACAGTCGAATAATCTATAGGGATGTTATCGTTAACTTGATTATCGAGATTTGATTGGAGTTCATCTTCACGTTTCTTTTCATTGCGTAAATCCAAAATATATTCGTTATTTGAATCTGACGACAGTTTGATTTTTTCATCTTTTGGTAGTTCTTCTAATTTATCCGGAATTGCAGTTAAATTCAAATCATCTGTACTTTTATCTGAGCCAATATTAACTTTCTTATTTACTTTACTCTCTTTTGGATCAGAAAGTTCTTCTGGTACTTGCAGTTTGTTATTATTATTGGAATGCTCATTGGTTTCAGAAGAACTATTTGAAAGGCAAAGATTCGATTCGATTTTTTTCATATTAGCCTGAGCATTAATTGAACTAACTTTATTTAATGCGATAGATACGGGTGAAGAATTTTTTGGAATATTTTTCGACGACATGATAACACTACATGCAGATGAAACAGTAGCCGTTTCATCGATAACAGTTCCAATTAAATTTTCAATGCTAGTACATGATAAACTATCCGAAGATTTAATAACAGAATCAATTCTTTCGGGATAAGTAGCAGAAAATTCTACTTTTGTCTCCAATGCACCTTCATGTTTTTTTAAGTTTGGACGGTTATTATCAGTCTCAGTCATTGTGTCATTATTTAATTTAAGCTCATCATTTGGTGGTACATTAACCACTTTAATATTATCAGGCAATTTATCAATTTGCTGAATATGCTTGTAGTCGGTCAAAACTGTTTCAGGGGAAATATCTGTTGTTTCTAGTACATATAACATTTGATCTTTTTCCGATGCCTCACTGCCTTTACATCCAATTTTATCCACTTTATTTGTTACAGTATTACTTAAGACAACATCGGGCAGATTAGGAATTTCATTATCTACCACCATATTTTCAATTTGGTTGGTTTTCACTTCAATGCTTGGTGCAAAAGATGCTATTCCAACGTTTTCATCTTCCTCTTCCTCATCCCATGTTTCTAAAAATTGTTTCAAATTTAAATTTGCAGCTGTGTTTATCGATCCACGATTTTGATTTTGTGGAAGTGCATTCATTTTAATTTGCATGTCATAGTCAATGGATACTGTGTTGGTTGGTGGTTTCATTTTTTCGTAACAACAATCATTTGTAAATCTGTTTGAATGGTAATAATATGAAGGCATTTGCGTCGAGTTCAGAGGTAGAGATGTATGAGGAATTCCCTGATATAGTCCTGCATTGTTTGGGGAATGATGATAGCTTCCAGATTTGCCATAATCTAGAGAAGCCGCTGATGGAGGATATCGATGGTGTTGATTTTGATAGATATTAGAGTCTCCGACATACTGTGATGAATTTACGGGTTGTGAAAAATTGAATTTATTGTTGTCTGTTGGTACATTATTGGAATGAATCCCATGAAACGGATATTTATCATGAATCATTGTATTGTTTGCAATTGAAGAGGGATATGGGTTACCACGAACTGTATGATTTACAGGTCCTGAATTCATATTATTGTATTTCCAATGATTGTATTTCATTTGTTGGATTATTTGAAGGGAATGATTAGAATTGTTGCTCGATGAAGGCGACAATTGTGGGTAGTTGTGGTATTCTAAATTATAATATGGTTGTTTAATTGGTTGATTTATAGAATGATATGGATGAGTAAATAAGTTACTCGGGGGTTGCATTTTCAAGTCTTTTGCAGGAGGTGATATTTGTGGATATGAATTGGGCGAAACCATGGGTCCATAGTCGATTTTAGTCGGTGGTTTTTGTTTACGAATATTGATATCAGTATAACGAACCCAGTTAGGATTTATTTCGTTGGTATGGGTTTGAGAGTGGTATGTATTTGAGGGTAGATTTGAGGGTGGTATAGACAATTGTGGAGCGACAATTGGTCCGGAATGATGAAAAGTTTTTGTATTTGTTTTATCAAGCTGAGTGATTGGGTATTCATCTTCATTGGGATTTTTAAACACGTCCATATATTTAATTGAATTATTTCTCGAGTAATAATTATTTTTGGAACCTGGTTCATCTATGTAATTAGACATTTGAACATTACGATCAAAAAATGCTTCATTCATTGGTCCATTGGTAAAGTTATTTTTTAGTAAATGCGATTTTTGAGGGTGAAACGATTCATTTTTCATGTGTGAATTATTTCTGTTATTCATTGGTTCGATGGGATTATTAAATTCTTTTGATATAGGAACTTTGTAATGGTATATAGATGAATCGTTTGAGATTGGTGTTGGCATTCCATTGGGTTGAGAATGGGTCGGTAGTTCGTTGTTATATAAATATTTTCTATTTTTATTATAAGATAAATCTGTATAGTTATTGATTGATTGGTCAACTACATGGTTATTATATAATACAGCTTGTTGTGGAATAATTTTCGCTTCTTGATGTCTTTGTTGAAAATAATTTTGTGTGTCAGCTACGCGAGTTGTTGAGTTCATGCCTCGATTTGGTGAATGTAAATGGTTGTAATTTTGTTTAATATTTTGTGGACTTAACGTAGGATAATTTTTATTGTTGATGTTATTTTTAATATTATAATTATTTGTATCTAAATGTAGGTGGTTATAGTTAAAATTTGCTGGAGGCAACGAACCATTTGGTGGGACTAATGTTTGGTTAATTTGATTTGGTGTATTTAGATAGTGACTAGTCGATTGGGTTGATGCAACAACATTCACATTTCCTACATTTGCCGATTGCAAGTTGACTGTAGAATTGTTAGACCTCACCTGACTAGTGTTTCTTTCAATTGGGGTACTGGCCGTATTGCTGACAACAGGAACAGTAGGTCTTCGACGCCATTGACGTAATGCAGTTGTGCTGGTACTGTTATTACTGCTAACGATGTTGGTATTGTTAATTTCATTTGGAGCATGAGGCACAGTTGATGAAGGTTGTTGTACATATGTAGGCATCGATACCACTGAAAATATAAAAACAATTTTTTCAAATAATTTTGTAGTAAAAATAATATATATATCTTATAGTCCAAGAGCCTGTTTCATGAAGTGTTTGATTACGTATTGGAATTTTGCACAATGGTCTATAGGTAAGATGTGTAGGTTAAAGAGTGTTGGCCTGACCTACCTGGGTGCATTAGGTACTGCGTATATAAGAACGATGTAAAAAAATGTGTGCCAAAAGTGTTTGATTCGGAGACCAACAAGTACTATTCAAAAGTTACGTTTGATTTGAGTAAACAAATATTTGGGCGACACTTTTGGAGGGACTAACATCAAACTAAAACACTCCGAAGTTCTATTTTATAAACTAAAACATGAAGTCATTGATCTACAATGAAATTTGAATAACATCTTAATTAGATCAATTAAAAATATTTGCCAAAAGTCAGACACTTTTTCTGGAGCTTAGTAACGAAAATTATTAAAATAAATCTTGCATGTGATAGAGAGAATACGTTGCGGATAGTTCTGAATGCGAGTACTGAAATAGCGTATACCTCCTCACTTGATTATATTTCGACGACATTTTCAGCCGTGACAGTGGGGTGTTTTAGTTTAATGTTAGCTCCTCCAAAAGTGTCACCCAACTATTTTTTTACTCAAAACAAACGTAATTTTTGAATAGTAGGGGAGGCCGGGGCAAGACGAAGCTCGGGGCAGAATGGGAAAAGTGTTTTTGTGCGTGACTGGTGAACACAACAGAGCCTAACAAAGTGTCATTCGGGCGATGTTCGGTCACGTCACACGAGTCTGATCGGCTCGTCTTTGTCACTTCTTGTTTTGGCTGCGTGGCGAGAAAAAACAGCTTTTTAGAGAATTTTTATCAAGTATTTAGTTTCTAAGAAGATGTGCACAGAGGTAGATATCAGTGCTATTGTAAAATTTGAAGACGTTCTTTTAGTAATGGTGTAAGACTAATGAATTTAGATTAGATTTTTGCAGAAATATATTTGTAGGTTGGAACTGTTGTTACTTTTACAAAATATGTCTAATGGGACAAAAAGGTCGGGGCATAATGGGACTGCAACAAAATTCTTGCCTAAATTCAGTTTTTTCTTTTCGAATTTTCATAACTTTGGAACAATTCATCGTAACAACAATTTGAAAGAAGGGATTAAAAGGAAATTTCACGCTCTACAAAAAAGGTCCTAAAAGAACAAAGTTGTTCCACAGATCAAAGGATTCAGATTCCTCAGATTCCAAGATATTCGAGTTCAAAAACAACACTATACGTAATTTCTTTAATATTTTTCAACTTTGTTTTAAGGGCCTTTTTTGTAGAGCGAGGAATTTCCTTTTACAAAATAAGAAATTTTTTTTTTTTAACACTCTAATGCATAATATGTGATGTCACAGTACAGGCACTTTGTAGTACCGCAGTACTGCACCACACTTTCAATCGCCCTTTTCGTATCTAACAGCGCTACAGCGCCTATTTTGGAACTATTTATAATTTGTAATTGTAAAAAAAATGGTAAAATTAGCGTTTAGTGTTGGTAATTATTTACACGCATGAACTTGCATGAACCGTCCTTTGAGCACTCCGTGCTTTTAGCTATCAAAACACAGCAAAATGGGACCATTTATTCTACTACTGTAAATTTCATATACAACATTCATCTTCTCACTACAAGGCATGACTTTTACGATTCTGATATTGTAGTGATTATTAAGCGATCTATCAAAAAAAAAAAAAAAAAATACTCTCGAGTTTCGTATAACCTTATGAAATTTAAGAAGCCGACATTCAATTGCCATTACGAGAACAGAAAATCCAATAAGCCAATAAGAAACAGCCAATTAGATATTAGAATTCCAGGTGATTTATGCTTTGTAGAACATGCATGAACTATACAATAGAAGGAATAAATGGGCCCCCATTTTGACAACTAAATGGACAGTTTATACGTGTAAATAATTATAACATTTTATAAAAATTATAAAAGTCAATTTTATCAACAAATTAAGCTATAAGGGGCTTCTTATAAAAATAGCTTTGCCAGGTTATGCAACAAAAATTATTATAGCAGGCTTTTTAAAAATCTTTTCTTATTATATTAGAGAAATGTACCAACTATTATTTGGGTGGAAAAAGAATGAGAAAAGATGGACATAGGTCGGGATCTTCTACTTTACGTAAAATTTTACAAAAACAATAGTAACTACACATCGTAAACAGTCAAAAAAAATATATTTACTCGATCTATGATGGTTTTGCCTCTCTGGCTCTGTTTCTGGAATGTTTCGATTTTCCACATTATGGTCAATGGTGTACTGATATGGTGGAAAATTCGACGTCGAATGAATAACTGCTCCATTGTTGTCAACATAGTTATGGGCAATGTTATTCACAGATGAATTTACTGAACCAAAATGGTACATCAGGCATACGTACTGAAATTTAAAAAAAAAAAATTATAAAATCTACCATAAAAACCAAAAATTTTTCAAATTTTGATTAAATAATACATGACCTGAATATTAAATAAAAACCACAATATCAATTTATTTACGTTTATTCAATCAAATAATAACGATCATAACTTTGAATTGAATTTACGATTTATAATATGATTTAATAAACTATTTCTGCCATAAGAAAACATGACTTAAATCAAAATAATTAAAAACATAAAGTTATTGTTGAATTCAAAATAATATGAATTATTTAATTGCTAAGAAAATTAACGAAAATAAATGAACATTAATTTACAATTAACATAATTCGTATTCAAAATTGATGTTTACATATTGTATTATAAATTCTTACCAATTAAGTGTACTTTTTACAACAATACGTTTAGGAATGACTATATCCACTTTTGATTCCAATTAAATCCAATTCATGAATTATTTCAATATTTGACCATTGCCCATTTAGTTTGCAAAGAGTTTTCTGAAAACGTAAAATGTGTTACTTTTAAATCCGTGAAAACAAATTGTTAAAATTAAATAATGCATTTAAATTCAATATGAATGATATGAATATTTAATTTTAATTTTTAATATTGCTACTAATATAATATATCAAATAATAATCATTTAATTAATTAAGGAATTATATTATTAGGTTAAATGATATAAAACGAATCAAAAATTAAATTTATTTAAAAAAAATAGATATCACTTTGACTAACCAATGCAAATTTATTATTTATTGTTAATTATTAGTGAAGCGTTTTAATATACATATTATTTTAATGTAATTGTTTAAATAGCTGAATCTAAATGATATTAGGCAATATGACAAATTGAGGTGAAAATGATTTACTTAAATTAAATGTATGAAATTATTTTATAATATTTTTAAGAAATAAATAATACAATAATTCTCACCTTGAATGGTGCTTCGTGTCACAGAGGTAAGCAGCAGCCATGATGTGTATTTGATTGTGGACGGGACTATTGAACTTACAATCAGGTTTTGCTTGTTACTACTAATTCAAACGTTGTTTTTATCGAGCGGCATGCATAACAAATATGTGACACTTCGATTTAAATTTACGCGCGGAGCAAAATCATTACAAAAACACGTTGTATTTGTAACAACTAAAATCTTATTACGACAAATTGTTGATAAATTATATTTTATCACGTTTAAACAATTAAATTCAGCTTTAGCTCGTAAGAAAAGTTGTTATCGTTTAAATATGACGTGTTCAACCAAATAACACTAAATACTAGAAGTATATATTATTTTAATTGAATCATTTTCATTTTGTTAGTTCTTCAGAAACAGAAATCGCTTTTCAAATGAACAAAACATACTCATTTGGTCATATTCATATAAAAAAGTTTATGCTAAAGCTTTCAAAAACCTAAAAAAATCATTCGGTTTGTAGTATCTAATAATTTTTTAGATATTTTACCCAAGCTCTATAAGGTATACTCAGAAAGTATTAGGGATATTATGTTTTCCTTCAAATATTATCAAAACAAATTGATGACATTATAATGTACTTTCTTTTACTATTATATAGTAAAGGAAGTACTTATATAAGATATAGTAAACGGGTCGAATTTTTGATTTCGAGTTTTCACCGGAAATATATGTTGTGAGGTCTTCTGAGTCTAAAAAAGGTTTTTTTAGAAACATGTCTGTGTGTGACAGCGAAATCGTATCGAAAGCTTTATCGTAATTTTACCAAACTTGGAATTTTACTTTTATTTAACATTTAGTTGTGCCGCGAAGTTTTTGATTGAAATCGGTTGATGGGAAGCTCCACTTTATTTTATGGGTTTTTGTTTTTTACATTTTTTTTGAAAACGGCTCAAACGATATTATACATAAACTTGTTATGGTTCTTAGGCTCATTAATGTCTAAAAATTTTATTTGAAACTTTTTCCTGATAAAACTCAATAAGGAGAGTTCTAGGATAAAAGGGATTTCTTATATACATATGAGGCTGTATGCGTGTAGTTCTGTTTGTAAAGATATTTATATATTTTTCTATTTATATTTATTTAAACACTCGTGGGGTTTAATTATGTAATTTTAACCAACAGCGAGTATCATATAAAAGAAAATACTGTGACGCCTCGCAGCAAATATTTTAACAAAATTTTTCAGAGTTTGTTAAACTTTTAGAATTTAAATTCAGTAGGTAAAAGAATTGTTCAAATTTTTAAACTTATTTCCACCAGGGTCTGTAAACATTTTCCGCATAGTTATTGGAAACCGATACTTAATCATTGATCACTTTGGTTATAATCAAAGTTTGATGTGTTATTGTTATTATTATTATTATTTTTTTGGTTTTTAAATCTCTTGAATCCGCACGAGAACCAAATACTTATGCAGAAAGTAGGGAAAGTAGATACTTTAAAAAAGTTTGAACAACAATTAGTTTATCATTTTATAGGTTTTATTTACACCCACATAAATAAATAGCTGTACTTCGATACATATCTTAAATTATATAAAATATTTTTAAATGGCTATTTTTTTGTAATACATATCTACATATTTTTATATTACTTTTTTTCTTTTTTCTTATACTTATAGAAACTACTGAGTATGGACTTACTTAAACAGTTACTTAAATATCACAATAATGATACTGAAATTATATGTGTAGAGTAGATATTTATATTCGTGCTTTTCTGAGAGCAAATATAATGATAAAACACGCTGCTCCCCTCTAGAAGATGCAGCTAATTAGCACTAACACTCACGAGCCGTAAAGCAGGCATTACTATACTACTCTACGTACTATCTACTCTTTTTTGTAAAATAAAGTTATAGTCATTGATGTATATAATTTTTTCTTTTTAACGTAACCTGTCTCATTGCTCGTGGAGCACTTACCTTAGTTATATTCTTGGTTTTTCTACGCCTGCCCTCCTCTTAACAGAATCCTGCCTAAGTCCTTGGGTATTTACAAAAAGCTGACTTTATGGTAAAAAAATTATAAAAATTAAAAGATTCGCTCTCATACGAATCATATAACAATAAATAAATAGAGGCATTGGCATGAAAACATTTCCTTAAATAAATAAGAATATTTTGATCGGTTTCTTATAGGGATTTAAGTAGGTACTATTTGATTTGATTTCTTAGGTACTTGACTTGATATTCAAGCTACTTGTCTTAAAATTTATAGTAAAGTTAAGTCAAACATTAGTATTAAAAACTAAATTAAGTCACTACAATTCATTTAAAAAAATGTTCTGCTACATGACTTGATGAATCCCTAATCTCCCATATAATAAATCAAATAGAATAGCAGACCCCATGAAAAGAAGCAACAGACCAAATATATATTGCAGATCATACTTTAGGTTTCGGTTGAAAGGATATGCAGGGTACTTTAAAATAAATATATACAGGCATTTTTAATTTCATTTTATTTAAGCTGCAAAGAAAAAATTAATGGTGTCTCAATAGTCAATATCACGTTTTATGCTGAAAAGATAGCTCTTTAAAACGTGTTTCAAAACTTTCAAATCGTAGAAATATGATAACAATTACACATAACTTACTATACATTTACATTTTCGTTTCGAGTGACGAATTGAACAATGTAAGGGAATGGCAGTTCGTGATAAAAACTTTTGGGGAACTAAATATTGGAATCACAGTTTTACGCTTAAATCAAGTGTAAATTGATATATAAATAAAAAGAAAGTATTTTTATTTGGGGAAGCACTACCTCCCTTGTCTTTATAAATAAGCAGTCATTGATGTAAAAACTTCTTCCGGCCTAAGTTGCTGAATCTTTTAATATATTCTTCCAAAATATTTGCCATCTATTACGTTTTGTGACTTTTTTATGAATTGAGGGATGAGAAAATTAATTTGAAAAATTAAGGTAGGTAATATATTTTCTGGCCAAGCTTTCTGAAGTTAAAAGCTCAAGGAAATTTTAAACACAATTCATCGATTAGATAAAAACTTATACTGTTCTTACTTGTAGATGGTAAAGTAGAATTTGGTTTGATTGCTTTTATTTTAACAGAGTAAATGTAAGAAAAGTTGAATTCAGCGTTATTTAAACAATTATAAACTATACTGAGTTCACTTAGTGGCGTAGCGGTTAGATTTGTTATACAACAGCTCCATGTATCTGTATATGGTACTCGGTTAGATTGTTGACTCCCTTTGAATCTTACAATTAGACATTTCTAGATATTACAGACATTTTCTGTGTTTAGTTAATCGTAATATGACCTTAGATGTTAAAGAGACTTAAAACACCAGAATAAAAAAAACTATACTAGATAAAATTTTTAACTTTACTTGGTTTTATGCAGTCATGATATCGTAAGACTAAATGAGCCGAGCTTTAGATAGCGTTAAATAATATAGATAAAACTGAATAAATATTGGTATTCATTTGATTATTTCAAAAGTCTCGTAATGATCAAAATCAAAATTTTTTTAAAATCTTTTATTAGGGATGACTGTGAGGGCAGGACCGGGTTTACGAGTTTGCTATTTAGAGGCCTTTCTTGACTTGTCGCCCGAAAGATGTCGAATGCACGCACTTATTTCGAGTTAAATATTTTTAGGTCCTATATCTTTAATAGTAGGTACTTTGATACCTTAAAGCGTTTTTATAATTATTTAAAATTTATTTGTACTGTGTAATATTGAGGAAAATAAGGGTTGAGGGTCTTACTTGATTTGTTTTAAGGAGGTATTATAGTCTAGAAATTTGAAACAGATTCCTTTCTAACTGTTACCATTTTATAACACTCTTCAAGATTGATTTTTGAATATAAAATGCAAACAATTTTTTTAACTTTCGCGGACTCCCAGAAACCACTTTACAGACCCCTTGGAGATCCACGAACTACAGTGAAAAACCCCCGCTTTAGAAGGATTTTTCCAAATACGATTTTATGGAGATATAGCTATTGTCGTGAAGCGACAACTAAACCGGCTTGACTTAACTCAAATATTCAAACTAGATTTTTTTGAAATTACTTTTTTCAACATGTTTCAAGTTCTAAGGAGCCGATTTACTTGAATTTGGACCCTTTTTATATGCATCTCTAAAACTTCTACCAAAATGAAATATTATAAATTCATTTTGAATGTGTTTTTAAGAATTCCGATAAGTTGAAAAAAACAGGAAAAAATTCGACAACTTTTCTCAAACAGTTGCCATTTTGTGAGAAATTTTTTTTCTTAGGTAAGAGGTATATTAATATTTAATATTCTTATCATTTCAGCTTCTTTTTGTTTTTATTGTTTTAAAAACAGAAGATTCAACGGTTTAAAATTGTGTGAACCAGATATTATACATTTTTCATTCCTCTATTCGATATTTTTTTTTGTGTGTTATGTAGCTGTAAATCTAAGATCATATCACGATTGCCTATACACAAAAGATTTCTGAAATTTACAAATCTAGAAATATCTTGGGTTTAGCGGGAATCGAACCGAGTACTACTGACGCATGGAGCGGAGATCGAACAGATCTAATCGCTAGGCCACTAAGTAAAACCTTTTAATTTTTTGCAAATTCTTAAAGTATGAATAGTTATATGGTTAACAAATGAAAAGAAGAAACATTTGTTTTTTTTTTATTTTGTTAGTAAGAATAATAATATCTCATTAATTTCAACAAAAACTTTTTACTATAACGTAAGCATAATTATACTAGTTTTGGAATGCCTTAAAGTCGAATTGAATGTTATAAAAAAAAACTTTCCTTGGGCTACCTACGATAAAAATAAAAGTGTAGAAATATATTAATAAAATCTTTATTTCAATAAATAAATGAACTTGAACATTTAGTAAGTAATTGCACCGCGAAGAAATTGAATAATGCGTTTCATTTACTTTATCTTAACTAATTTCAGTTGTAAAAAATTAACTAATAAATGTTTAAATTAAATTAGGTGCATAATTTAATTTGTAACACAACTATTAGATTATGTATAGTATTTTTTTACGTTGTGTAATGATTAATTGAAGTTAAAAATTCGTTTATCAGAAAAAAAAAACATTAAGCCGTGGCCTATATTTTCTTACAAAATTTTGTTATTTAATTTTATTATACTTACTAAAATAATGATTAATTATTATTTTTTGGAGCACTCATGATATATATCTCGATTTTTAGAAAAATAAATTACAATAAATTGATGAAATTGGTATAGCATATTTACCTAAGTAGAATGTACAAATTAAGTATTGTACATGTCAGTTATGCAAAAAAGTACGTAATCCGTATACAATCTACGAAACAAAATATATTATGTAGATACAATATTTAATGTTTAAAAACATGTAATTTTATTTTTTTGTTAATTTAACTAGAAATATAATAAAAAATTTAATTGTTTGAGATAAAACAATATCGTTAAAAAAGCATATAAGTAAATGGTATAATTTTTTTGTAATCCATAATAAAAGTTTGATAAAAATTCCAAATTCACCAAGTTGAAAAAGAATAATATGAAATTCTTTTGTGAATATAATATATTCACTAATTTTTCACAACATTCACATTTTATTATAGGTTCATTAATTATTATTTCTACTTACAACTACTGCGTTTTTGATAGTTGAGAAATTTATATTCATAAGCAATCAATAAATTCAAAGTTAAAATTATTTATTCATTAAATTTTTATCTTTATTATTGTATATATACGAAACATAACGCTCTTATCAGCCACACGTTGTATTCTACCATTTATTATTGCGTTCAATATATTTTTTTAACTTTTTACCTTAATTTAAAAAATTTATCATCAACACTTTTTGCTGTTATATTTGAAATTTTACGTCGCTATTATTTTAGCACAATATAATAATAACAAAAAAAAAAAGAAAAAAATTCCGTTTTATCAGTTAGATATAATAATAATATCAGTAAGTACGAGAATTATGATCGTTTTGATGACATTGTAGGTATGTATTTATATAATATACAGGTAAATAAAATTTAACAGATAAAACCTACAGATAATAACAATAAAATATGTATATACATTATATACCTTCAAATCAACTAATTATTTTATCAAGGTTAATACACAGTATTATATACTTATTGAGTGAATTTTTCACCAGCTTTTACCACTGTTCAAAAATATTTTAACATTAACAATTGATCATAAAAGGAACTATAATTAACTCAACATATTGTAGTTTAAAAATATTACACCGAAAAACATTATTGCTATATGGAATTTACATACCTGCAATATAAACGTATCTGTTTTATAAGTTTATTTGAATGAAAAGGGGATTTTTTGAATTACAATATAAGTCCTATCGTGTTTAAAAATTACCTTTAACTCACAAAATTACTATGTTATCATTGAAATTATAAAAAATTAAATAAATGATACAATATGTTTCAATTGAAAGCTTAAACAAAACGAAGCAGAATAAAGCAATGCGTGTAAGTAAAAATACCTATAAAATTAAAGATATAATTAGAAATAACAATAATGGGACGTTTTAAGAAATTATAAGGTACTTGAGATGTGCATGGTACATACTGATATGTTGTTTTAGCATTATATTTATGTGTACTCATTGTTATCATTAAATTTGTAACGGTATGTAAATGTGAAAAGTATATACATAGACTTATTTTTAAACGAAAAATAACATAGGTAGGTATGTATATTTACCAGAAAAACGTTTTATGTTTATGGCACTTTTATTTACACATTAAATTTTTCTGGCTGCTATTTCTTACTGTAAAATATGTATTAAGACATTAATACTAATGATCGTTAAAATTGAATATGAATTTCATAAATAAAATATATTTCACAGAGAAATGTTTCATTTGTGGAAAAGAAGTTTTTCTCATTTTTCTACACATGCTCAACTTTTTTATGAGGTATATTAAAATATTATATTATTTTAAATTTTTTTGATTTTATTATTTTGTTAATAATATGTATTGATTAGGTATAATTTAATGAAAATTGGAGCTCACATCCATTATAACAATTACACTTGTTGAGGAGTTCATAAGGATGTGGAAATATTTTTGAATAAAACCTCTTAACTAATCAAAGAAACACCAAACAACATAGCAAGCACCTGGGGGGTCCCAACTCGGAACGAAACGTTATGCTATGCAGCATTAGCTAAGGGCGCGTTCAGACGGATCAACTAAACTCGCCCGACTATTTTCAATCTTGTAGACTGTAGCAGGGTAAGCGACGCGAGAAGTGAAGCACAAGCGAGTTGAAAGGGAAGCAAATTGAGCAGAATTGAAAGAAAACTGATCAACTAAACTCGTTCAACAAAAGATTGACTGAATCAAACTAAGACGTTTTATTAAAAAATTTGTTCACATCCTTATGAACTCACCATCAAGTTATAATTTAATTTTCGGTCGTCATTTTAGATAACTTTTTATTTTAAATAATATAACTAGAGATTCATCAATTCAAATAATTAGACATTTTATGTAATAAATTGAGCTTGTTTTGATTTGCACATAAAATAACTTTCAAAATTAATGCTTAACTTAAGTTGATAATTTTTAAATTTTTAAATTGAATTTGACTTAATTTTTTTAAGTCAAGTAGCTTGAAAATCAAGTTAATTAGTGAATCCATCAATACAATCTTTGAGCATTGAGAAAAATAGATTGCCACACGATGGTTTTAATTAGAGATGTTACGGAACTTCGACTTCGAGAAGTGGGAACTTCTGATTGTTCTTCACACCCGGTTCTGACTTCGGTTCCGATACTCTTAAATCGGAGGTTTAAGGTTTTAGGTTAACGGAGGTCGAAGCTTAGCTAGTGTTTTTTTAATGTTGATTGCTCGCCAATATTTATCGTGTCCACCAGGGTTGGTAGGAGGCGGACAACTAGTGGCGCTGGCTTAATCGGTTTAATCTATGACCCTTTAAGAAATAAATTGAATGGAGACAACGCTGCAAAGTGTTTGTTCATTATGCATAATATTTTAATTTGGGAGTCAATTTATTTAATTTAGTTTGCTAACTAACACTACATGTTTATTATTTGTAATTAATATTAAAGAACTTATTACTATACTATTTTTTTTTTTCCGCTACCACCTGTGCAACCACCTCCGACTTCGACTCCGGTTCCGACTCCAATAAGCCAAATTCAAAAACTCCGACTCCGACGTCGGTTCCGATAAAACCACCTCCGTTTCATCCATAGTTTTAATATTTTTTAGATGTTATATTAGGGTATTAAAAAAAATCTTTTTCTTTTCGTTGTCCAAAACTTGATAGTATCAACTAAGACAACAATTTTGGCACCAAAACCTGCTTTTAATATAAGTAGCATTAGTACTATGTTGTACAAGGTTTGCATCAATCATTTTTTTTTTAATTTTCCATTTAAATTTTTAAATAATCGGAAAGATTAATTTTTAATTTTTTAATTTTTAAAACTTTGGCATATTTCATTGTAACAAGAATCTGAAAAGAGGGATTCAAAGGAAATTTCACGCTGTCCAAAAAAGGTCCTAAAAGAACAATTGAAAATATTAATTAATTTTAACTTTAATTTTAGATCTTTTTTAAGGAGCGTGAAATTTCCATTAAATCCCTCTTTTCAGATCATTTTACGATGAACTGTTCCATAGTTATTAACATTTTTTTTATTTAGATAAAAGCGCTCAGCTACTGAGGCTATATACATATGTATGCGCTGACGATATAGTTACATAATGTAGTACAGTATTTATTAACATTTAAAAATAAAAAGAAATGTGTTCCTGTGTTAGGTATTTAAATGGAAAATGAACTAAAAATAGACTGAAACAAACCTTAATATTTATATTATAAAAGCTCGTTTTGGCGCCAAAATTTTTGTTTGAATATTACATACTATCAATTTTTTGAGACCATAAGAAAACATTTTTTTTTTTTCAATGAAACGTCTTTAAATCTTCCAAAACGAAGACAATGTATAAAATGAAAATGAATAAATTCGAATAAACAGATCTAAACTAACAATAAGTAATGTAATATGTACTATAAACAATGCATCAATTATAGGTATAAAAGCGTGCGTTCAATTAAACATGATTATAGTGAATAGGTAGATTAAATTAATAACAATTAATTCAATATCAATTAGTGTATAGTTAAGATTTAATAATATTGTAATTAAATAGAAAGAAGCACGCATCCCTGTACCTACCTATAATTCATTTTGTGTAGATATAGGTATTATAATTTAGGTATAAGTTAACTAATTTTCAATAGGTAATATTTGTTGTATGTTGTAATATTGTTATTTTTATACGTTACTGGTAACTGCTCGTAATTTGATCTTTAACGTAACATTTTTTAAGTAAAAGTAAGCACAGTTCTGCTTTGAGAAAATAAAGCTCTGCTCCTGCAGAGTAAAAGCACACCTTACTTTAAATAGCAGGATAACTTACGCCAATTCCATTATCAAAAACTAAGCATATCAAAGTGGATTAGTGGACTTATTCTGAAGAGATTCTTTTATTGGTTGTTATGTCACATGCGAATGAAATAATAATTTTCAGGTCAGTATTGTTTGGCGATTATCAGCAAAGGCTTTCGACTGGTATTTACCTACAGTAAAACACAACATAATCTCCTAAGAAAGTTATAATTTTTAAGTTTTAATGGTTTTGAACAACTGGTCTTTATTAATTCTATTGTTATCTATTGGTCTTGTAAATGAAATAGTTTACCATCCACAAATAGATACTTTACAAAAATTTACGAATAAACTAAAAATCTAAGTTTGTTAGTTATCTAAGTAAGCACAATAACGTAACAGCTACAAATTAATCAGAGGTAAACTTTTGCTTACCTCTGATAAATCCTTGGTCCAAGCACCTTTATATTATTTTTGTAAAAAAGAAATTGAATATCAGATAAATTTATTAAAATCTATACAATATTATACACGTCATGTAGGCTTGATACATTTTTTGCATTTTATTGTTATAATTACCAGCATTATACCTAAGTTTGTATTCTATATATATATGTCGTATTAGCAATACTTAAGTCATCAATATGCTTTTTATATTGTCTTTGAATTTCCTAAAAACGACTTAAGTCTCTTTTTAATAAGTTAGGTAATTATGTGTAATTTTGGGGGCTCTCTATATATTATACAAAAACGCATAAATAATTATAAATCACCCGTGACTGGCGACCGGTGATCAGAAAATAACAGGAAGTTGATAAAAATTTCTATTGAAGTTTTTTTTATGTTTTGTATAAATAAATTTTAAAAAGTGTGGTTTTTACACATTTGTTTTTTGTAATAGGTATAATAAAATATAGACGACAATGGTAATAGTAATAGGATATAGACACAATTATTTTTACAAAAAAGTTATTCAAATGACCGAATTGATTTTTAATGATTCAATATTATATCAAGTATTATATAAGGTGTTCTTATTTGTTGAATTCACAGTCGATTATTTATCCCCAGCTTCGTTACTTTACAGGATACAATACACACAATTCAATTTATAATATCTATTAAAAAATTACTTTACTATATACCGTACTATGTAAAAGAAAGTATTAAATTTGTATATTATAATTGAAGAAAATTGAAAGAATTTTTAATTCCTTTTTGTCTTTTAAAGTAAAAAAAAAAATCGATTCAAATACGAAACTCAAATTTCAAAGTGTTTCGGTTTTATACTTTGTAGTTTGGTGTAAATATGTTTTAGATGAAAATAAAACCGTACAGTTGCGATACATGTTCTGAGCTGTATACAGTTATTTATTATTATTAGTGTACAATATTTCAATTGTTCCGTATACGTACAGTTTTATTTACATCTAGAACAAACCTTATACCTAAAACAATACATTAAACATTAATTTGAGATTAAAAAAAAGTGATTAACTTATATTAATAAAAACAATATTTTTACTATTGATATGTAACAAATTAATTTCATTAATACTTCTTCTGATATTTTAATATTTAAAAAATTACTACACTTATAGTACCTACACATAATCAACACAGTAAATCGATTTAAATGTTTATTTTCAAAAAATGACTGTGGAGGGAAAACAAAACTAACCACATTATATATTTTAATGTACAATTTACAAGACTACTGTAATTATAGTTGTTCTAAAAATAAAGTTTACCTTATAAAAATTATTGCAATTATTGACTTTTAAATTTTTATTACCATTATGTATACCTATTTACCTATATGACAATTTCTCACCCTTAAGTGTAATAATGATTGCGGTATAAATTATTAATCGTGTCCTACTTCCTATACCTATTTTCTAAACAAATGAAAAATATTATGTACACTTTATTAATTCATAAATCACTTAATTCATAATAGAAAATACCTACATAAAATTTTCTTTCCGACAAGAAATCGGGTGTTTTCGTATTTAATACATCGAAGTGTAAATAAGATTCTATAGATTATAAGAAACCAGCTATACATTTTATTTGTAGCAGACGTTGTGAAGGCATATTAATGATATAAATCCTATCATTTTTGAGGGCAATTAAATATGTAATGATGTCCCAAAATTAAGGCAAGATTTGATTTTGACCCCATTTGTGTAGTAAATTGTTGGCGGCTCTAGAAAAAAAAACAATTTAATAACTGAGAGTTTAGGATTAATAAAAATGGAGCGTTACACGATACAACATGTTTTCACCGTTGAACACTATTTTAAAAATAATGAAAGTTTGGCGGTAAATTATCTTTAACGATAAAGCACATTTTCACTTTGTTAATCATCAAAATTGTCTTGTATGAGGCTTGGAGAACTTTATATAATTGTCGAAAAACAACTAGATCCACAACGTGTCGCTGTTTGATGTAGATTTTGGATTCGCTAGAGGCATAATTGAACCATACCTTTTTTTAAAATTAAGGCGATATCGCGATAAAACACAGTTATTTCTGCCTCAATTGAATTGTATTGATGTGGCCAATATGTGGTTTCTACATGACGGTTCCACATGCCATACAGCCCGTGAAAAAAAGCAATTACTGCACGATAAATTTTCTGGTCATGTTCTTTCTTGTTTTGGCGATCAGAATTGGCTCCCAAGATTAAACACCATTAGATTTTTTTTGTGGGGCTATTTAGAGACAAAGGTAGCTATGTCAACAAGCCCACAAACACCTGTGCATTACAGAAGGAAATTAAACGTCGTATCATCGAAATTCAACCAAATGTATGCAAAATGATAATGGAAAATTTCGACAAAAAAGTGCGGCATAAGGATGCCAATTGCCAAAAGTGTTAAGAGAAAGTGGGATATTTGAGAACACTAGATAAAATACTCTTAACTAATAAAACAAAATAACAAATATAAAACAAATTGTTATGACACTAACATTAGTTACTTATCTACTAACAAAAACTGAAAACAAAACTTTTTAAAATTAACATAATAATTACAAACATTAAGAAAATAAAAAAATATTGCCATTCTCTTTTACACGATACCGTGTGGGGTAATTGAGATCAATCCGCAGGGGAAATAGAAATTATATTGTGTAAATATATAATTAAAATTTTCATCATTGTTTACTATGTTTCACACAAATCACAGACGTTATCATTACTAGATTGACCATACTGGTACATTGCTCGTGAGCCCATTTGTTTACATGATCCAATCTTCTTTAGGGAGTGATATATATTTTTTCACGCAGAATATACGCAGTAATAGTCCTCGTCTTCACTTTCCTCGAACATCGTTTTCAAATTTTTAACAACTGCTGTATTCTTAATAGATGGTGGCTTCGAATTTAATGGTACACTTTTTTGTTGTTGTAGTTGACTTACGTTTCTTTTATTTTTCCTTTCAGTTTGTATTTTTTGTTTTTCTTTTAAGTGATGTCATTGATTTTTTACAAGCGTGCTGGATACATTTTAAGAATGTTTTCTATTTTTGTCGTTTTCTAGTTGTTATTTAAGGAATGAGAAGCATATTGCCTATGTCAGACAGGATCATAGGAGTTAATGGAGGAACAGATGTATCAATGGTACTACATCAATATCGGTTTGATTTTAATCAACAAAGGTAGTGTTATGACTCTGATGACTGTGTGTCACTGTGTGTTGTTCAACCATGTTGTTTTTTGGACTGTAGTGTCAAGAACGGAAGTAATTGGATCTTGAATGATTTCACTCTCATTGTTGAATTTATTAACAGGCATGTTTTCGAAGCATTTTTTAAAATTGTCCATACTCATGGGTTGATTTCCGGTCACTCTAAAACCATTGATAGCTAGCTTTGCTTGGCTGTCTTGTTGTACGCATTTGTAAAAAGCTCGGTAACTTTGTATTGCGTGATCCGTTTGCCAGGATTGTTAACCATATAGAGCTCATATCTCGATTGTAGGCAATTTTTAGTGCACTGAAGAAAGTTGAGTCCAGTGGTTGCATTTTATGAGATACATGAGAAGGTATAGAAAGAACATGTATTCTCGTATTCTCGAAAAAGATTGTATGCAGCTAATGTGACTTTCGTGATTAGTTATAGTATTATTAAGGCTAGTTCTTCCTCGGTAGGTTTTACAAAGAAAATGAAGTGTTGTAGATAATCCACGAATATGGACCGATATGTAGTTTAAGTAAAACTCACATATACCAGTCATTAATCAAAAGTTATAAAATCAAATTCTTTGTTATAACAATTAGTAACACAAATGTTTTTCCCAAGGTCCATACCCGGCAAACCCTACTGAAAGCACTTTGATGGGAACGCACTACGCAGAATGTGTTGTTGCCTAGAATGCCAAAAACTCTAGAGTCGGACGTAGGTATAGCTGTTACTATAGGTACATATGATAGGATATCCTTTTTAAAGCAAATGTTACTTTTTTCATATTAATTGTAACCCATTTTATTTAAATTTTAACCCATCCCATTTCATTTATAACACTGGCAAAGGGAATTAGTATAGTTGAGTGATTCCAGTATACATACTCTCTTTTTTGGCTATTTAAATCGTATTAACTATCACGATTATAAGTGACTATGGTGAATTCCACTTGAGTCACCACTCCACTGAGCCACTTTATGTATTTGGCGTAGAAAAAGTTTAAATAAGTTTGGAAATGTTATAAGTAGGTATATTATTCTTGAATTCAATAAGCAGCATAAAGCATCAGCAGTTTTCAATTCAGCAATCAACATTTATCGTTATTTGTAAAAGTTTTTAATAATTCTGTAATTTAAAATTGTGAGTTTTTTTTTTGTTGTTTTATAAACGAAAATATTATCTATCATTTAACTACATTAGGTTTGTATTTGTTATTTTTAAAAATCAAAAAATAAATTGATTACCAATAAAACCGATAGATTCTCCAAGCACAAATGGAAACAATTCACCTAGTGTTATATATTATCTGCTACTATCGTATAATAAATAATTTTAATTGTTGTACATTGGCCTTCTAGCTAATCATAAAGAAAAGTACTTAGTTTGTTTGTGAATTGATAAAATTCAATGATAATTTCGGCAAATAATAAGAAAAAAACAGATAACAGCTCTTTTCAATAATGCTGATAATGATTTTAAAGTGTACTTTTTAACTAAACAAAAGGCTTTCATTCAAAATATGTAAGTCTTTGTTAAAACAGAACATGTGTGATTTTTAATTAAATTTTAAAATCTGGATAAAATAAAAGTTTATTGACCTAATGTATACGGAATTGTAAGATAACAAAGCATCTTTGATGTGCAGTTTAAGTCACATTGTTAATAAATAAAAAACCGGCCAAGTGTGAAAAAACTCAGTAAAAGGATAAGATAGGATATATCGTACAAGGATAGTTGAGATTCACGTTATGGGTTATTTTAATTCTTTGGAAATATTCATTAAATGTTTAAAAAAAATAAAATGTTATTTATTTACACTCGATGATTTATAATTTGTCACTAGAAAATTATTTTCAACAAATCTGGCACTATTCAATCTCTCGGAATCATTTTTTTCACCATATCACTCTGTCTTATTCAGACTAACTGAATTATTGTGACTGACTCCATGTAATAGACAACTTAAGCCGATACAATGCAGATATTTTTCTAACATAAGTTGCATAATGAATTGGGGTAAATGCCTATTATTATTGAAGTATCGATTGAACAATCTGGAATGTTCCATCCTTTTCTGTCGCTTTTCGTTGAGGTATTTTAAATGAAATTTTTTAAATAATTAATTTATTATTTACATTCAAAAATAAAATAAAATAAAATAAAATAAATAACTGTAATTTAAAGAAAAGAGATAATGAAAATTGTTTTCTATTTTTCTTATTTTGTAAAAAAGAATGGAATTCTAGAATAAAAAAGTAATGAAAATTTTCAACTATAGAAAAAAAAATACAACTATGGAAAATAAAAACGTTGTAGAGAAAAAAATTCTAAATGATTGATTGTATTAGGATAAGAAAAAAGTAAGAATATTAGAAATACAATGAAATGAGTCGTTGCGACCCATCCGTCAATACGAGGTAACTAAAAGGCTAAGAAGGCATATAAGAGACAATGATACTTGAAATTGTTTTTTTTCTTTCAGGATGTTCTAATTATTTTTCCGGTAAACTTTGAGTAAAAACCTATATTAACAATTTTGTTATTCTTTTAAATTTAGGCCTATAAGAATTTTTGGTGATAGAGGGGGAGAATCTAAAACGTGTTTCCTCTTAATTTGTCTTGGAAGCTCAAAAGATATACCAACATTTTTATAAACATCTTGACCGTACTTTAAAATCTCGTCGACGGATTTTTGCAGTTTTAACTAATTGTCAAGTAACTTAACGATGTTGCTGGCTAAATTATCGCCATATACGTTGGTGATCCTAGGGTTAAATCCCAATGGAAGCCAAAAATCTTTTCAAACATTTCTTTAGTTGTATTCGGTGGTCATTACAATGGCCTTAGCAGTTAAAGAAAAAAAAATGTACCCGCCTTGTGTTCAGTTTGGGTAAGCTTCGTGTTAGCTTAATAATTTCTTGTTGCCCCGTCTTTGTGCCGCATAGAGCTAAAGTCCCTTTTGCCTCCCCTCCTTACGTTACGCCATTGATCTTAAGTCTGTTTAGATTCTGATAACAATGAAAATATATCTGAAGCTAATAAGTAAGTATAAACATATTTTCATTTTTTCAGCTTTCAAAAACCAAATATATTCAGTTTTGAATACAAGTAGATTTTTTGGGAGAATTTTAAAGTCTTAGTCATTTTGGGTACAGTCTCATCCTTAAGTAGACCTTAGAAGACTTTTTTTCGAAACATGCACTTCCAAATACGATTTGACTGCATCAAGCTACTCAATTTTAATTGTTATATATCTATACTTAAAAATGCAATAGTAACATCATTTTAATAAACTCCTTCCCCTTTCCGAAACTTTTATATCGAATTCCGCTACGGATAGATTTTTTTCGGATATCCGATGGTTTCGTTACGGAGCACCTTAACATACCTGGCAGATGATCAATATATTTTTCAATATTTTGTAATTTATAGGTATTAACACAGTAACACTTATTATAATAATAAAAAGCTGTATTTGTCGTATGCATAGTAATTACTTGTTTTGTAACAATTGGATGTACTGTAACAATTAAAAAATATGTACTATATTTATTTTAAAAGTTTTAATGTTATTATTTACATTTTTACAAAGATGTATAAATAAAAGGATAGCATAATCTATTTTAAAATTATAGTGTTCTTTTAGTACATAATCATGAAACAAAATGATTCAAATCAAAACATTGTTTTCATAAAATCAAAATCATTTGCTCATTTAAAAAAAAATTATTTCAAATTTAGTTACCGCTTGTTATATAATTTAATTGTTGGACGCATTTAAAATAGGGCGCAGTTGTCAGCACAACTTACTGATTGACAGACAAAACGAGCGAACGACTGTCAGAACGAGTCCGACCGAATCAGACCGAATTTACATCGAACTTGTGACAAGATCGTCACGTTTCGCGAGAGTTCGTTTTTTTTCGACCTCCCTGCCATTCAGTACTTTTGACAGTCGATTATTGCAGAGATGTAAAAATGTCTGCGACAATTGACGTTTATCATATGACAGTTCTGAGATATTGAAATTGTTATCACGACGTTCGTTTGAATTCGATTAATTCCATCGAAATCGAAAATGAATTGTCACCAAATTATTAGTGGTGCTTGTAATGCAGGCGATCGTTGCTTTGCCGTTGGAAGTGTAGAAGGTGTTTCCTTCACGGTAAGCAAATAATTCATAAATTATTTTAATAAGGTCATCATAAGACAATTGTAACAATTTATAAACTAATGTCAAGTTTTTTGATCAAACAACCAGCAGTTACATGAGATGAATTTCATACAATAAGCTATATGAAAATTGAGCAGAATCTCTAATAAGAGCAAAAAGCTTGATATGATGAAATTATTTGTTAACAGGAAATTTTAAGATTTAATTAAAGAAATTATTTCTTCGTTTTAGGCATATGCAGCTGGGTGCAATATTGTTATTTTGGCATCGACTTTTGAACGTGTCCAGATCATCCCAGGCGCTATTCACAATTATATTCGCATCAGTTCTTTGGACTGCTCTACAGATACAGGAAAAATTGCAGCTGCTTATCAAAATACAGTGTGTATTTTTGAGCCTACACCGCTGATTCATGGTTGTAGTCAACATGTAAGTAGAAAATTCGACAATTTAAAATGTTTATTCTAAAATGTGAAACTAGTTGTAATAAATTGAACAAAAGCCGGGAAGATACTGGCAGTAAATATTTATAAATTTTATCTTTTTCCTACTATTAAAATCAACTCAAACATTGTCAGATATTACAATAGAATCTTAAAAGACTATTTTTGTATTGTTTATATAACATAATAAGAATTCAAGGCCTTATTTATACTGTGACATAATTTCAAATTTGAATAGTATAATTTACATAATTTAATCTTTATTGAACATTATAGTTATTGGGTATATTTATTGATATCTACGGCGTTTCTATAATTATTTTATAGCTCGAAGATGATTCAGATTTAAATCTCTTGAGGATTCTTTGCAATATGTTTCGAATGAAAGTTGATCTAATTTACATATCTAGTATAAAAATAAATTCGATGGCTAGCTATTACTGATGTAAAAATTATTTTTTTAAGGGTTTGGAATATCGTTGGGTTCAAACAGGAAGTTTACGTTCTGAAACTCCCATCGCGTGTCTCAGCTGGAATTTGGAGGGAACTCGTCTACTTACTGGGGGTGTAATTTTACAACTTTGGCAACAACCACTCCTAGAAAGTCTCCCTGAAAATGGTAATTTATTAAAATATATACTAATATAAGTAGAAAACATTTAAGACGAAACTGAAATATTTATTTGCTTTAACCGCATTTTGCTATGAAAGAAAAAAAAATTGCGCTTGCCCCACTCATAAATGCGATCGGAGTGAAACTTCTTAAGAAATAAAGAACTTGAGATATTTAGCGAGAAAGAGAATAATAGAAAAATTTGCATTGCACACACATTGCATATTCATTTCTCAAAATATGATTTTTTTAAAAACTATCTGCTGCGAGGCGTCTCAGTACTTTCTTTTACTTTCATTTATGAAACTCGCTGTTGGTTAAAAGAAATATAAGCATTTTATAACTATACATATAAACAGAACTATATGCATACAACCTATAGGCTATATACGTAATACGTATATACGAATTCCCAACCTTCACCCCAGAACCGCCCTTATTCCAATTTTCCCAAAAAAGTTTCAAATAAAAGTTATAGGCATCAATGAGTCTAAGAACTCTAGAAAGTTTATAGAAAATCATTTGAAACTCAAAAACTCTTAGAATAACGCGGAGCTTTCGATTAACTGATTTCAACCAAAAGCTCCGCGGCACAGCTAGATATAAAATGGAGGCCAAATTCCAAGTTTGGTAACTTCGGATAAAGCTTTCGATACGATATGGCTGTCACACACAGACACACAGCCATTTTTCTAGAAACCTCTTTTTTGGACTCAGGGGACCCCAAAACATGTATTTCCGGTGGAAGCTTGAATTTGAAAATTCGACCCGATTTCAATACTTCCTTTACTATATGTATAGTAGTAAAAGAAAGTAAAAATTGTATGAACTTTTAGTATTTTGTTGACACCATCGCAGAACGTAACTCCATATGAACCCTCCAAGCCACTTATTTAAGTTTATTTAAAATCGAATTTCGTATATAAAGCTTGGTACAAACAAAACTATATTAGCACAATCACAATATGGAGTGACGACGCCATTTTTAACGCCTATTCTCACCCGACCCAGAGTTAGTGGGCGTAACCATCAGCCGGCCAATGAGAAGGTGGTCTTGTTATCAGCTTAGGGGTGGCGAGAGACCCCTATGGAGAGGGCGTACCGAAAAGGATTACAGGATGAATTAAGAAGGAGTAAAAATTCTGGAATGATCGATCATTCTACGAATTCTAGAAAGTGGCGTCGACAAAATAGATTTCGAGAAAAATAGAAAACCCAGGGACAATTGGTGGAACATTTGAGATATATTCCGAAACCCTATATAAGCCGGGACAAGCATAAGGCGAGACAGTAAATCAATTCAAGTAAATCTTCGGGAGTATTCAAATAAATCTTCGACAGTGAATCGCGAGTGTAAATAAATTGTGATTAGTGAGAAAGTGAATAGTGTAATAGTGTATAAGTGACTGTAAAAACTAACTAATTGTTAACGTGTAGTGTATAAGCAACAATAGCGTAAGATAAATAAATAAACAATTGTTAAGAAATAAATTCGTAGTCATTAAACACAAACCATCGAACCCGTAAAAACGTTACAATATGTATATGGGTAATGAAATTGAGTGTTAGGTGCCGTTCATACTGAGGTTTGATATTGCCTTAAGCTCTTCTCAATGTGCCACCCTGTTTGCCACGCAAAAATGATTGCCAAAATTATACATACGTCTAATTTTCAACAATTTAAGTTACCTTATATTATTTTAGCGAAAAAAAAAATGTGTGATATCGTAATAGTACTGCATTTAAGCCACCATATTTTAACCAAATTTTGTCTTAACTGTTTTCGTTCTAAATGTTGTTTACTATATTATGTGTTTTTGATTTTATTTTATTTCAACTTTTTTTTATTCTAGTTGTTAGTGGTGGTGGTGTTACGTTTGAAGTAGGCGAACCAGCGATAGAATTTGGTCAAGAAGAATCTGTTGGAGATCATGAAGGAGAAAATGAAACTGCTTTGGAAGAGGGTGGAACGGCGACTGGTGGTTGGGAGTGTGTTTGGAGTAGTAAAACAGCGATTCCTGTTCATCACATGGCATTCAGTCCTGATGGTACACTTTTCGCTACAGCAGGTCGCAATGATCGATTAGTCAAAATATGGTTTGAAAATAAATCACGTAAGATTATAAACCTGTTAAGAGTTAAAAATAATTTTTATTGCTACAATCATCTTTTGATATAGCGGTGTTATCGACTCGAAGCGTAGAACATTCTCATAGCACAAATATTGAGCGCGTTGAGCTTAAATATGGATTTGTGTATATAGCGCATCCAAGAGCTGTTACTCATTTAGCATGGCGACGAACTAGCAAATATATGCCTAAGTATGTTTCTTTTATTTCAATGGTCACCAATTTTATCTGGTCTTCTAAAAATTCCCTATTTCTACGTATTAGTAATCTACATACTCTGTATATAAAAAGCAATACCGGGTTTAGCTGACAGATTAACTGGCGGCTAAATCAATGAAGATAGAAAACATGAAATTCAAAATTGATATTCCCGAGAGAATTGTGACTTCAGTTATTGAAGGATTTTTTGAAATTCCACCCTTAAATGTCAAGAACTGTTTAAGAATTATAGAAAAAGTTTTTTTTTCACCCGGCCCCCATATTTTCAAAAAATAAACTCGACTCTTTTTCCATAAAAGTTGGTGACCACTGTTTTATTTTATTTTAGATATATATTGAAATAAAAAAAATTATATAATCTTTATAGAGGGTCTGTAGCTAACACTTTGGTCACATCTTGTTTGGATAACATTTGCCGTGTTTGGTTGGAGACAGTGCCACCGGACGATTCAGCAAATGGAGGCATTCCTGGGGTCAATTCGGAACCTGGAAACCGGGCCAAGTTTCGTGCCACGCGTCACAAGCATCGTTTTGTTCAGCGCCTCAAACATATGAAGTATGATGATGAAACGGGAATATACGTGTGGTGTAAGATACTTAGCCAATTTACTTAATTTATTTGTTTTTCATCATTTTATTATAGAACGTGTTTTCATATTCGACGTCATGCTAAACAACAAAGCAGTGGTCCGTTAGCAGGTTTGGGAAACACACCGCCTATTCCTACATTACCCTCAACATATAGTGTACATGATTTTCATTCCTATGGTTTTCATGGGTCAGGTAATTTTAGTTTTTATCGAGTGTATTGTCTTATCACAAGCATTTAGTAGATTCTTTTCATTTGGTCTTTCCATAGAAGTAGAAGCTTAATCATATCAAATTTCATATATGGAGAAAAATTTATACATTTCGTTGAATAAGTTTTGTTCAAGCATAAGTTCACACCGTTGAATATAACTCAAATTGTCTTAAACTGAATGTTCATAGTTTCTAGTGATCAGGGTATTTCTAGGGAAAGCTAGGGAACTTGTTAGTAAAATTAAAAAAAAAATTAATTGAAAAATCTTTTATAGGAAATAAAAATTTGGTCAGTCAAAGTAAGAAAATTTGACTTTTTTAACACTAGGTTGGTTTTAAATAAAAATAAAATAGTACATTGTACGCTATAGTCACACGCAATATAAAATCAAGGCAACTTTTTTGTATTGCCATGACTTGTACCGTACAATGTACATTTTTATTATCATCTGGAACAAACCATATTAGTTGCAGTAAAAAAAAATTCTTATATGTCAGCTTTTATTAAATTTCATGTTGTTTTATCGTATATCACATATATATAAAAATTCACGTATCCTATAGTAAAAATAGCGGCAAAATAATGTTATTTGTTGTAAAAACATTTTTTCCAACTGATTTTTTTAAAATGTGATTTTAATTTCGTACCAAGCGATTTTTGTTTTACGTTTAAAAAAAAAATTCTATGGACTTAGGGGTATTTGTTGAGGTCCCAGAAAAATTCATGTCAACCGAAATTCATCTTAAGCGTTTTTACGTTAAACATTTTCTTATCATTATCCACTGCTTTATAAAAATTGATTTTTCAAACTCTAATTTTTTATAGAATTTTAATTTAAGAACAAATATTGACGACTTCTATCTAAACTTTATGGAGACATTTATCGAAATTCTGTAAGAGTAAATTCAGTGTGAAAACTTAATTTTGAGTACTAGGAAGCTATAGTTGAATAGGTATAATTTACCATTAGAGTATGCAGGAGTATATTAATATTGGTATGGAGATAATCTCCTAAAACTGTAATTTTTATTTATCTAAATTTGATTAAACTTTGTTGTATTCCACCGCAAATTTAGATTTTTAAATGTCTACATCCAATTTAAAATCACTTACAGCCCAAATTCTTGAATTTGAACTGATGCTCGAACAAACTTATAAGAATTCAAGGAATTGAACACACATTGTTGGTATTGTCCAAGTACATTCTCAATTTATTTGAATAATCAAACATAATTTGTTTAAATTTTGAATTCAATAACTTATTTAGGGGCTTCGGCTGGACTTCACTTCCATCTCGCCGCTAGTATTAATGCAGAAACTGATATACCTTTGGTACCAAGTTTGGGAGTTACAACCAGAGGAAGTGGCGACGGAACATCACCTCCTCCTTCATTCGTATTACACTGGCTCGACAATAAAGAAATGCACTTCAGTTTACAAGCAGAAGCATTGCTCCAGGATATCACAAAAAAAATATTTGACAATGAAGAAGACCCAGATATAGCTTGTAGTAAGTATTGACAAGACAATGGATCGTAGATAACGATGCATATCTCTATGAAAAAATAGTTTATCGATTAAGCGTTGAGATCAGGAAAATCGTTCTAGAATAGTAGTACTGTTCGTTGTTGGTACGGACCTGTTATAAATTAAAGGTAGTCACTAATGCAGAGCATGACTCAATGCTCTGAATCTATGTATAACGGCGTCAACTTGTGGCAATTTGACTTATATACCGCCTTCTTATACTCTTTATGGTACAAACGGTTTTCGTTATTAATTTTCATTATATAATTACTTTAAAATAGAAAAACGTGGAAGTTCTGAAGATGGAACATCTACCTGCGAAAGTGGTATAGACACGATTTTAGATGCACGGATTGAAAGCTTGTTACGAGATTGGCACCACAGTCCAGATCTGTTATTTAGTGTCCATCCAATAGATGGAAGTTTTTTGATTTGGTAAGTTTTAATACGTAAACGAAGATTCGATTAAAAAATAAGCCGTACTTATTTATTATTTAAGGATGATTGAGTGGTTAGATGAATTTCATCCTGGTTCATTTCGTCAAGCTCAGGTATCATTTAGTACTCGAATACCTGGTGCTTTTCCTTTAGGCGATGCTATGAGTATGTCAACGAACGTGAGTCTTTACCATGCTAGTGGTTTACATGCTTTACATGTACGAGACACAAATAGACATGGTCCAGGTAAGGTGTATCATCGAAACAGCAAACTTGCTTTATTAATATGAACATGTTGTAGTTCCAACCCAACATGAAAGCAATACTAAACCAACTGTAGATACAGGAAGTCCTCTGCCAAGAGTTTTAGAGGAAGACTCAGAGAGTGCATTAGGAGATAACAGCAGTGTTCTTGGAGCTGTTACAGAACTGGCCAATTCAACTTTGCAACAAAATCAGGGCACAAATGCAATTAGTAATGACACTAGTACCAATAATCCATCTGAAGCGACACATCCTGTTCCAACTATATCTATGGTCAGCAAACATTCAAATGGGACTCTTAATTTGTGGCAATTAACTTTTGCGGATAAGAGTAAATTTTCACAAGTACTCAGTATTGGACATGCGAGTCGTGCATCAGGTCATCGTTTCCGAGTTAATGATATTACATGCCATCCAGTATTACCCTTATTGCTTACAACCAGCCATCATAACATACCTGGTATTTACATTTGAATGAAAACGAAATGTGAACTTTTCTAAAATGCTATTTTAATAATTTCAGACATAAATAGAGAAAAGGAATCTGGAAACGAATCAAGTCATCACAAACATTCAATGAGTTTAACAGTAAGTATAGCAAGATTTTTTAATAAACTTAAAGTTGGAATTTTCTATGCAAAAAAATTAGATCAATTTAAGAATTTTCCCAACGAGCAGTCGTGCTCAACTTTAAAGGGTCATATACAGTTAGGAGGTCTAAAAACCCCGTTTTTACAAGAATTTTTCCTGAGAAGACTTTTGAATTTATTCAAAATTAAAATATTAGTTAAATTTATTATTTTTACAAATATAAAAATTTGTATATTATGGTAACTTTAAAATGGATTTAAACATTTTTATATATTTTATAAAAATAATAATTTTGAAAGCTGTTAAGGCTGATCTTCAAAAGTTTCTATCAAAAAAGGCATCTTGCGATGACCACGATATCTCGACTGGATCATTTAAATTTAAAAAAAAAAATGTAAAATCTCTTAATTAATCGTAGGAATAAACAAAATAAAATTTTTGGACAAGGTGGCAGCCGAAATCGATTTTTGAATTTAAATTGTTTATAAGGAGTTTTTATTGGTGAGAAAAAAACTTCGATTAATTACTAAAAAATTTATTTAAGAAGCTTATGTTAAATTTGAGATTGATTGGTTTATAGCCGTTTCTGAGAAATATAGACTTTAAAACACAGTTTTGAGAAAAATCCCTTCAAAGTTTCAAAAGCACTTTACATAGAGTGAAAACACAAGAACACAAATTTATATAACCATATATAACCCCTTAGAAACAAAAAAATATTTATAAAAAATGCTTAAGTGTAAAACATCTTTTTCAGGGATTTTGTAGTGAACTGATATTATGGAGAGTAGATGCAGTTGGCCCATTATCTAAATCAGGAGGTGTAAATGAATTAGCTAGAATTAATTCTCCGGAAATATCTGCGTTTTCAAACGTAGCGTGGATACCAACATTATTACCTAGGTATGCTACAAAAAACCATTTTAATAAAATATTCTAATTTTCTTCTTTATTTTCAGTTCTACACTAGGTAATTTAAGCAATTCACCAAGTGCATGTTTTGTCGCAAGTGACGGAGAAAGTCTTCGTGTATACCAAGCTGTAATTGATGCCCGCACTTTACTAGCCGAGATATCAATTTCAGAACGTCGAAGTCGCTTACGAGCAGCTGCCTCTCTCGATAGTTTATCATCACATGAAGCAGAAAGTTCCGATGATGAACTCGCCCATTTCCCATTACACGACAAAATCAAAATTGTCTCTGAACAATCCACTGCTCGTCCCGGTTGTGTTATTCAACTAGATGCAATCACAGATGCAACCCATGACTGGCAAAATACTCAATTCTTACACGTTTTTCAAGAACAACTAATCACCGGTGAACGGGTCGATGAAAATGCTGCTGAACGACATGCTACTGGAATAGGGTTGACTGAAGGCCAACAGCACGGCGGGGCAATGGTAGATTTACAACCAACAGCTGAATTTGAAGAACCATTTTATATTGTAGTTTTGGAGCGTACGATGAGTGGAACTACTGTTCATATGTGGCGATTAGTCATAGCCTCCCAACAAGATGTAACAGATCCTAATACAGGTTTAACTGGAAGTATGATGTATGTTCCAGACAGTGACTTGGTTCAGGATGATGATGAAATAGATCGTGATAGTGGTACGGATGTCCAAGGTGGAATTAACGGTTCTGCACCGTGTGCTCCCCATGTCACTATATCAACTCGAAAGGTTTGTGAACAAGCTTTACCATTGCCTGAAGGTGTGGAAGTAATCCACGCATCTCCAGCAGCAGGCCATTTAAGTTCTGCTTCCATTTATCCTGCTTGCTTAGCCCCTTACACTCTAGTAACAGCTTGCTCTGATAGTACAGTAAGATTTTGGAAATGTGGGGATGATTACAAATGGAAACAATGGGAAATGGTTCGTAGAGAGCAAGAATCAACTATTGATATCGGAGGACAGCCATTAAATGTATGTGCAGCCTATTCAGGACGTGTGGCATGTGCGTATAAATACGGAAGAAGTTTTACTCGACCAGGAAAAGCAGATCCTGAATCACGATACGTTAATCTTTGCGTTGCTATCTATGAATGTGAAAGCACAGGAGGTTCGGAATGGGTATTGGAAGACACGATTCATTTAAAAAATATTCATTTACCACGAATCCAAATCGATCCTCATCTAGATCTTAGTTATTTATACGACCCGAAATCTTTACAAAAGAAACAACGTTTAACCCAAGTCTTACATACTTTAGCTCATGATGAGTCTCGACAAAGATCAAACGAATTATTACCGGGTGATCAACCAACAATGACCAAACCGGGTGCTTCTACATTATTAGCTGTTCCCAGTTTCAGTACTTTACAATCTCTTCGAAAATCAATTACAGAGAATGGCAATACCTGTCCCTTGACACAAAAACATTTAGTTCAACTTGATTGGGTTTCTAAAGAAGATGGAAGTCATATTCTTACGGTAGCAGTTGGTAGTAAAATTATGCTTTTTACTCCTGTATCGAGCGATTTAGCACAAGCTAACATGAAAGCAATGAAAGAGTCACGGTCGACCAATAGACCAATTTTACGAAAAGCATCATCATTAGCTCAGCCTCATTTCATCGATGAAATCCGTTGGATGAAATTGCGGAAAATTTTATTGGAAACAGCAGATGGGTTACCACCATTACCAATGCAAATATCTTGGGTTCGAGATGGTATATTGGTTGTCGGAATGGATTCTGAAATGCATGTTTACACGCAATGGAAACCTGATAAGATTTGCAACTATGACAGTAACGCAATTGATTCAGATGAAGTCCAAGATACAAGACAACTTCGAGATGTTGATTTGCGAACATTGGTTCAAGAAAGCACTCAAAGACGTCTTGGAAATGCGACTTCGTTACCCCATTTATCCCGAGTTAGTTCAGTTAATTTACAAATGTTATCGGCGGATTCAAAGAAGAAACGTGGAACTGGAGGAAGTGGAGGTGGACCAATGGATTATATGCCTGATTATGGATTATTTGAAGCATCACGCATTGCTTGCCCTGTATTACCACAATACCATCCTAAACAATTAATGGAACTGTTGAACTCAGGAAAAATACGTTGGGTCAAAGCTATTCTTGCTCATCTAGTACGATGTATTGGAGGGCCAACATTACGATACAGTGGTGCAGCTGAAGATGATGAGTCGAGCGTTGCTCGAGGATGGTCAAGATCACGAACATTATCAGTAGGTTGTGGAGTTGCTGGAAGTCCAGAACCTCGAGGATCGACTGCAGCTGCCAATCAAATGCCCGAAGAGTTTATTTCTTTAGATTATGCTGAAATTTCCTCTATCCCACCGTTGCCTTTATGGACTTTATTGGCTGCGGATAAAGAGAAACGAGGGGGAGCTAAAGTTGATGAGCAACCTGGTTATGATGAATTGTTTGAAGGAGCACCACCTGAAGATTCATTAGATGCTCTGTTAGAATCAGATGAAATGGATTCGAGTACTAATAGACGTACTGATCGTCGAGGTTCTTTACCAGAACGCCAATCGCTTGCACACTTTGGTCCTAGACAAGGACGTACATTGTCTCGTCTCTTGACACATACTCATTTACCAGGGTTATCTAGTTTAGATCAAATGCATTTACTTGCTCTCGCAGATACGGTAGCTACTTGTAATACTGATTTAGCTGAACGTTTTGCGATTGATGCCGCAAAAACGGCTTTAGCGAAGGAAAATTTACAAGGTGTTGCACAAACTGAAGATATGTCGACGGAATCATTAGATGAGTGTGGCCTTCGATTTTTACTAGCGATGAAACATTACGGATATTTACTGCGTTGTTTGCCTCTTGCACAGAGAGCACAGTTTCAACGTCAAGGAGTCGGAACGAATAATTTAGCCTGGGCTTATCACTCAGAGAGTCAAAGTGAACTTTTGAATTTAATTCCCAGTTATGCCAAGGGTCAACCCAAATGGACTGTGTTGAAAGAATTAGGTGTCGGATGGTGGCTACGAAGCAATACCACGTTGAAGTTATGCGTCGAAAAGCTAGCGAAAGCCGCCTATCAACACAATCAAGATCCATTAGATGCAGCGATTTATTATCTTGCCATGAAAAAAAAGAATTTAGTTTGGGGTCTGTTTCGATCTAGACGAGACGATCGAATGACTGCATTTTTTGCCAATAATTTTTCTGAAGAGCGTTGGCGTAAAGCAGCATTAAAGAACGCATTTGCTCTGCTAGGTAAACAACGATTCGAGCATGCCGCTGCGTTTTTCTTGTTGGCAGGCGCTCTACGCGATGCAATTGAAGTTTGTTTAAATAAACTTGAAGATTTACAATTAGCTATGGTGATAGCTAGACTTTATGAGGGAGATTTGGATGCAGCACCTCCTAGTCTATGTAGATTATTGTATGAAGAAATATTAGGATGTGATCCTGATGGAAGTAATGCTAATATGTCGCGTGCTCATCCCGACCCATTTTTACGATCCATGGCTTTATGGACATTAAAAGAACATCAGTCAGCATTAAGTACCTTATTGGTCGGAGGAGCAGGTTCTATGCACCCTGCGTCGTCATCAATCGATGAACCCACTCCAAGATCAGAATCTAACTCTGCCGATCCAAACGTTTTTAATTTCTATGTATATCTACGAACGCACCCCTTACTCATTCGACACCATATCGCATCAAATGCCCAAGACAAAAAGAAAGGTTCCCACGTGGTACTCTCAGGATTTAGTTATGGAAACAAAACAATTGATTCATCCGATCGCCAGTTACAATTAGAGGACACTATAACACCTTTAGAAAGACAATTGTATTTTACTACTGCTCACGGTCATTTTAAAGCCGGATGTCCAGCGCTAGCTTTGGATGTTCTAAGCAAACTACCAGCTAAAGTAGCTGATCAAAGTTTAAATTTAGACGAGACCTTACAATCCCCTAGTGGTATGATGAAAAATAGTCCGTCCAAAGGACAGATTTCCACTGATGCTCGCATTGATTCTGGAACTTTGCATTGGCATGAACCGTTAACAAAAACGATATCGATAGAAATAACGGATACTACAGTAGAAGTGGATTGGGGGGCTCCTGTTTCAACAGCTAATTTGGAAACAGCTGATTCATTAGATTGGGGTGCTCCTGCTACGTCAATGACAGTGGCTACGGACGATTTTTCAATTAAATGGGATGATGATCAAGATGGTAGTGATAAGTCGGGCAATTCTACGCCACCATTAGCACTGAAATTAGATAAAAAGAATGAAAACGATATTGAAAATATTCCATCCCCATCTGTGTCTACCTCGGGAGGACAACTTGATATTATGGCTCAACAACTGAAATTTGTCGCTTGTTTAAAGATTTTAATGGAAGAACTTTCAACTCTTGCAACAGGATTTGAAGTTGATGGTGAGAGCTGTTTAAAATTTTGATAAATATTTATAAATTAATAATTTTTGTTGACAGGAGGACAATTGCGATATCAATTATACATTTGGTTGGAACATGAGGTCGAAGCTTTGCGTCAATTGTGTAATTATAGTGCACCAGGACCAACTACTACTGATACAAACGATTATACTGGCGTTGAGGATAGCAGCGTCTTAAATGAATCGGAACCTCCTGGAAACGACCAACATTTAACTCTCCATGAAATTTTAATGCAGGAAAAATTAGATTTTGAAGCAAAAGTTCAGCGAGCTGCTAGACGTAAGCGGTGGTTAAAAGGTAAATTTTTTTATTGTGACCAGAAAATTTTCAATTATTATTCCCACCATTCTTATCTATCGTACTTATACTATTATAATATAAAGAAGAAATGTTTGTATGCATAGAGTAGTCTTTAGAACAAATAGATGTATTAAAAAATCTCTTCGTCTAAGAAAAGTTACTCTATCACTACGTCATATAGGCTCTATTTTATCCTAGAATAATTATTTAAAGTCTAACAAAATTCTCAATTTGGGAAGTGAATGCTTCACACCCTTATTTTTCATAAATTTATTTTCTTAACTATTGATTTAAATTAATAATTATTATAACTTTATTTTATAGCTAATGAAACATTACTCCGAACTTTGGTTAGTTATTGTTCACTTCATGGAGCCGCAGGGGGTGGTTTAGCTTCAGTACGTATGGAGCTGGTACTTCTTCTTCAAGAACTACAACAAGAGAAAACTCAGCAACAACTTTTGAGTCCTTTACCGTTCCCTACAACGCTTCCATTGCTATCAGCAAGTGTAGCCTGCAGTAAAACTGTAGTCGCCGATCCAGTCCGTCATTTACAGGTAAATTCTAATATAATTACAAAAATCACTAGTTTTCTTCAATTGATAATAATAATAATATACTTGTAAATATATTCTTCTTTTGTGAAAAAAACAAATTAATAATTACAGAAAGTTACGAAAAAATTAAGTTTGAAGCCTTCGGACGTCAAATGTAACACTTTCTTAAGAACCCGAGTCAAGTTAGAGTCACCCGTTAACAATTTGGTTTGCTATATCTTACAGGTCAGGGTAGATTGGTTAAAATGAATGGAGTTGCTAAATATTATTAATGGGATTTAATTCAAATTCGTAATATCATTGTGCAATCAATTTTTAATTCATCACTAACTAAGGCAAATATATCATACATATTCAGTTTTAATCGTTTGCGAAAATTTTCATTTTCGAGTTTATATGTTTACATCAGAACATTTACTAGATACATAAAGCTAATGAAACGACTTTCGGATTTGCCAAAGACTTTTCCGCCAGAAATTATTTTTTATTTGTCGCTTCAAAGTTGTGAAAAAGTATTTTCTTACTCTTTTGATCTTTGGAGAAATGGATATTTTGTTAACTTAGCGATTTAAGCTAGTGAAAGAAAGTCTTTAAAATTTGTTTTGTTTTGTTTTATTTAGTTTTCAGGGTCATGTAATAGAATTTAGAATTTACCGTTTTCGTGCTGCCTTTTTGTTATAGTAAAAAAATATGTTTCCGAATATCACACACTTGGTTTAGCACATACCTTGGTATGCTCTCCGAATAGCACAAAAAGCACAACCTTCAGCGGGGCAGATTCACATTGCAATACAATACACTTTACATATATGATATGCTTATTGCCTATACAATAGGAATCTGAAATCTAGCGCTACGAAATTTGAGCGGCGGTGTTCTAGCGATTTAGCATTTTAGCTACAATTTTTTCCATTAAAATTTTTTTAAACCTTTTAAATTTCGCGAGTAACAATTAAATAGCGGTTTCCATTATATTGCTCTGAGAACTTAACTAAGTAAACAAATTCTCAAGAAATTGTTTCACTTAACGTTAATCTCTTTGCGTTAACTTAGCGAAACATTCATTTCTTTAAAGATTAAAAGAGTAACAAAATTTCATTCCCAGCTTTGAAGTGACAAATCAACAGCAATTTCTGGATTAAAAGCTTATTAAAAACCAGAAATTTCTTCGTTAACTTAATTATTTAGTTGTATTTTGATTATTAAAAAGATTGCTTTCATTTTCATTGCGCAGTAATATTGAATAATATATCGCTTCAGTCACTTACACTACTAATAATAATTAATGAATAATTATTTATACAGTAGAACCTCTTGTAAAAACCAATTCATGCAAAATAATTACTGAAATATTTTTAATTGTGGATAGTAAAATATTATACATAGATTTTTGTGTAAGATTTCATTTAAAGGGTGGGTCCTTTAAAATATGGAATTTGAGTTTCCTTAAAAAAAACTGATCAATATTTTTTAATATTTTTTTTTTACTTCAAATGACTTTGAATGTTTTTGAAAACAAAAACTCGTTGAGCATGGCACGGTAGCGTTTACCATTAACCGTAACGACACTTCCTTCGCCATTTTGGAAGAAAAATAGTTCAATGATGCCACCGTACCAAATAGTCACTCATTGTGGGTGCATTGGCTTCTCCAATGTGACGTGTGTATTTTCTGGCCTCAAAATGCGAGAATTTTTGCTTATTCACATAGCCTCCGATATGGAAATGAGCTTCATTTGTAAAGATGATTTTTCAATAAAAACGCTCATCTTCAACCAGGCGATTTTTAGTCCATTGAGCAAACCGAAACCGCATGGGATGGTCGTAATTCTTAAAATTTAATATTTCATCTTTCCAATAAAAAATAATTTTGAAAAAATATTGATTAGTTAAATCTCAATCTCAATCAAATAATTAATTAATTAATCTATTCATTCTTTTATTGGTAAACTTAAATTTAATCAATAAAAAAAACATTAATTAAATCTAACTTATGTTAAAACTACTTTTATTATCAGATCAAATTCAATAGTTTTGTTTTGAGAAAGTGTTTCAACTTGTTTTTACGACTAAAATTGTTTGGGACTTAACTTGTTATCAGAAGATAAAATATTTAAAAGATTAAAAAATTTATGGACCTAATAACATACTATTTAATGATGAACTAGAATCAAAGAAATGGATGATTTCTTGATAAATTTAAATTAGAATCTTTCTGTTTGTAAGTGTAATTAGAAAAAACAATATCCTCCAGTTTGCTCTGCCAGTGAACTGGGAGATCAAACCCAGTGGTACTGCGTTCGATCCCCAACGAATCCCTCTAGATTTAAGACTTATGATCTAAGATTTTAGACCTACAGAAAGTTTCTGTGTGTAAGTCAGGCGTGATATGACCTTAGATGATGTTAAAGCGATTTAAAACACTCCCAAAAAAAACCTTTTCAAACGAAAAACGAAGACAAAATTTATTATAGCTTTTTAGTTTTTTTTAAATTATTTTTAGAACTTATCGTAAAGTTAATGAAAGCAGAAACCCGATGGTATTCGCTAGAGTAGATTTGAAAGTACAATTTTAACTTCTCAAATATATTTTTTTTACGGTTTCACACATTTATAGGCTATCTCCTTATCCTATAAGAATAACAGTTCTACGTAGCCAATTAAGTTCTATGTGATCTCATAGTAACTACATGTAATTATAATATGTTCTTTGTTTATCATTTGAAGGTGTTATTTATCAAAATAAACCACTACGTTTTTTATAAGCTCATAGATTGTTCCTTTTTTTTTTTTTTTGATTTTAGGAGATTCTGCTGTATAACATTTTGTTTTTAAAAAGCTTTTTTGTTCTATCTACTAAACATACACTTTAACTTTTTTTTTATAGTCAAACCATTTACAGCTAACAACCCAGAATTGATCAATTTCAAACGTGTTTCTGTTTCAAATCATCAAGTTCAAATTTCGTGCGTTAATTTGTCCGTGTTTAAATGTTCTAATAGCTTTTTCAAAGAACATGAAATATAAAACGAAAATTATATTTTATACTAATAACAACTCAAATCTTATATGAAATGTGATTTAATGGTGTAATTTTGTTTTTTAGGCTCATACACATGATATGCTACAAACAATTGTGGAATATCGTCGTACACCACATCCTACTTTAGCGGACTCACAAATATTAGTTCTGCGAGATTTGGCTATTGCTCTCTCAGCTTGTATTTATCAATGTCTTTGTGATTCAGACACATTCAGTACGAAGCAAGCATTATCAATTGATCGGTAAGATGCATCCAATATAGTCAAACCTGTTTTTGTGCGATAGGAACGCATTAGAATATCCGTTTGGATTCTTTACAATTTCTATTCAAGCAATTTTTTCAATTAATTTCTCAACTTGTTTCCGTTATAAACAAAACATGACAATATAGATTTCAATTTTGTTCCTATGTATAATATATTAAAGCATTTCAAAGCATTAGTACAATGTTGATGGATAGGCAATCACTTATTCATCACTACATAATAACATAGATTAAATAATAATATACTCCTGTATATACGAAAAAAACTGAAAATATGAAGATAAGGATTTTCATAGAAATGAGGCCTATTAAGATTCATTTCTTACCCCCGAAAACTACTATTTTGTAAATTTCATGAAAATAATTTGAGCCGTTTTCGAGAACGCGATTACAACTATTTACTTACAAATATCGCTCTTATTGTAGTATAGGATACATTTTAACATTACAACGATGTAATAATATTAAACCCGTATCATATTCTATATTAAAAATCTCATAAAAAGACCACACAGAAATAGGGATTTTATGTATATTTAATCAACTTTTTATTTGATTTTTTTTGTGTGTGTAGATTCCAAAGTGCTGGAATGGAAAGCTTAGCTAGATTAAATGGTTATGGAGTTGCTTCACATTTAGTTGGGGTTCGTAGAAGATATTCTACTGATGAACCATCAATCGCAACAACACCACCTGCCAAATGGCCTGGTGTTACTAGTTTACGAGCACTTGTAGCTCGTGAGCGCGACGATGACGCTCCACGTTTAGGTGTTCTATTATGTGAAGCTTTTGTAGCTGTTTATAGTTCTCTTTTGGTAAGTTTTCATTTAATGCTACGTGTATGTATTTGTTATTTACAGTAATTTATTTTATTTTTATAGGTTTACTCTTTATCGACTTGCGATGCTCATTTGCTGTATCGTTTGGTCGCTCATAATTTCGATGAACGGACGTGGTCTCTTCTTTTTGGCGGAGGAGTTAAGAAATTACTACGCACAGCAAGTTCGCAAGAAAATGTAAGTTTATTAATATGCTTAAAAATTTACATCCTATGATAAAACTGACTAAAAGACTTAAGTTGACTGACAAGCTAATTTCAGTCAAAACCAACATTGGCTGAAAAAATTTTAGACTCAAAGTCAGCAAAGCAAAGTCTTTATGCTACGTTTGTGAAATATTTCTTTTAATCTATCAATTATACAGTTTAATAGAGACTAGCAATAATAATAATAAGTTCTTATTTTAAAGGCATACATATATTATAGTTAATCAAATGAAAGTGTTCCCTATAGAGTTAATTTTTTAAAGTTTAAAAATATCCACTCTTCTGTTATTAACTTGAGTCATTTTTATATATGCTGTATGGGTCTCAGGGCGTTCCTTCCTTTTATCACCGCGATCATTGATGCTATTGTGATGTGGCCCTCTGTTCTAGCTAGAGCTGAGCATAGGCTTTTAAAGAAAGCTTGTATCGTAACGTTATATCTAAGCAAGAATACCTGCATCAATATTATTATTTACCAGTAACTTCCCGTGAAATATTCACGACCATAAGTTAAAAATACCGAATGTACAATTAAGAAAAAAAAAACGATAACGAGCCACAAATATAACATTAAAAATCTAACAAAATATTAATAAAAACTGCCTGCTAACTGTTGACATACAAACATTTTCCTGCTTTATTATTTATATTATTAGGCGCCAATGAAAACGCGAGGTGCTGCCACTTATTTTAGTTATACCAAGCCCAAGAAACCATCTCTCAGACAAATTTTTGCTTAGATCCATCCGACAAAACTAACTTTGTCTGAAATTTTCTCAGATAATAGTGACTTTAGCTAATTGATTTCGTTCAAGTCAACTCTGTTTCTCGGCCTAAAAATGAGCTTTGTCAGAAAAAAACATAACGTTATTTATTTCTAGGCTGAACGTGAACGTGCAGCTGCAGCTGCCGCGGAAAGTGAATCAGGGACAGGCGTTTGGGGTTCCATAGCCAAACAGCGAGCTCGGTTAAACCAACGTTTACTGGAAAGTTTATCTGGCCCAAGTCCAGCTGCTGGGGTCATGAAAGAAGACAAAGCTACCTATCGAGAACAATTCGTACCACCAGTGATGTCAATGATTTCGTATTTTCTAGCCAAAGTAAGTATTCTTGGTCACTTAGTGGCGCGATGACTAGATTGTCTCTTTATACGACAGTTGTTCTATTAAAGTTCGAATCTCAATGTTAAAACCGAACATTTGTTTTTGATTTTTGGATTCGCTAGTCGCTAATGATAATATTTGGTGACTTTTAACAAAAAAAAAAAACTTGGCATTAAGAAGACAAAACTGTTCAGTTCAGATTTCTATCATAGATTTTTTAAAATTAGTACCGTTACAGAAAATCGTGATTTGAATTTAAATATTAAGGCGATTTTAAAAACTCCAAACAAAAGGATCAAATTTGCTAGAACTAATACTGAATTCATTATTTTTTAGCCTGAAGATTTGGAATGCGAGTACGATTCAGCTGAAAGTTGCGCCACAGAATCCGATCATGAATCAACTGACGAAGAAGATGTTTTTGCTACACCGGACATTGGACAAATAAATGGATCAAATACAAAAAAAACAAAAATTTCACGAGATAACATCGAACATTTAGATCCAAATTCATTGTCATGGGCTATAATGCGGCATGCTGTTATAAAAATTGCACACGGCCAACTAACGAGATTTTTACCTATTACTGGTTTAGAAGCTCACGAACTTCCTGTTAGCTCTCCATTGATTCATAATACTTTACGTACTTTGGCAAGATGGCAGGTAAATTAAAAGTTATTAATGATAATGATAAATGATAAGAAGAACGTCAAGATCGACGGCGCCGACAAGAAGTGAATTATCTAGATCAGTGATTCTCAATCACTGTACCGCGGCACTTTTGAGTACCGTGAAATTCATGAAGTGTGGCGTCAAATTTTAAAAACGCCAACATTATTATGATCAGTGTGCCGCCAAATTTTGAAATTTTTGAAAAGTGTACCGCAACAAAAAAAAAAAAAAAGATTGAGGATCACTGATCTAGATAGTGATCATATATATCGTATAATCTGTGCTATGGCTACGTTCCACGACGCGTTTAGAACGATTATGCTAATTACCGTTTTTTTTTTTCCCACTGTAACTTTTATTACTTTGACTCAACTCTTAAAAGGGTTTGTACGGTCTTAAGCGAAAGTAATGATATCATTGATAATATTTTACTTAAAACAAATATTTTACTTACCATGTTAAGGAACGTAGCTCAATATCTCCCTGTAATAAAATATAATATCTTCCGGTATCTCAATTGGTGATTTAATTAGAGAAAATTTTCGCTTTTGAGAGTTAGATGAAATAGAATAACAATGAATTGGATGAAGGGTGCACTCCACAGGTTAGAAACTGCTGATTTAGAATTAAATTATTATTTTTTCTTACTTAAAGGAACTCACTCGAACTGATTTGGAATCCCGTGGTCCTTCACCGCCTGATTTTATTCCTGGATGTTTTGTTGAACAACCGCCAGGTGGCACGGGTCCAGCATTGCATAAATATAGGCAATTATTAGAACCTCATAACACACCATTTAGTCCTAAACACCAAGCAGCTCCAGCTCGTCGTTTATGGAATTTCCTTGTTAAACAAGAGCCAGTTCAAGTAAAAATTTTAATTTTTCCTATTAAAATTATTTTTTATTAATAATTTAAATGTTTTTTTAAAATATAGGATGTTTTTATAAGAGCTGTATTCAGCAAAAGACGTTCCATGTGTGTTGCATTAGATCCACCCCCAATTCAATCTGATGATAGTTCTCCAGGAACAGGAACTGGAACTACCACTCCTGATGGACCACCTCACTCACATTCTGAACCTGTGCGAATCATACACAAAGAACAAGATTCAATTTCAGCTTTTTGTTTAAATCAGGTATTTTAGATAAGAAATGAACTGTTTTAATGCTTATTTAAATTTTAAGAAAAATTCTCAGGGTAATAATGGATTGCTGGCTATTGCGACCCCTCGAGAAATTCAAGAGATGGATATTTCGTTGCTTCTTGAATTACCAGCTTGGCTCGAGGATGAGTGTGAGTTAGATATTTTGAGCATGTCGATGAAATCCGATCCTGGAAGTCAACCATCGAGTTTCCTACTTATTCAAACACCAACCGACCGAATACCTGGTAATCCTAGTCAACAAGGTAGTGTTCCAGCATCACCACAGCCAAATGCACCGGGTCAATCAGGACGAGGGACATCGGTGGTATGTTATTATTTTTATTAGTTCGATTTAAAAAAAATAAATGATAACAGCGAAATTACCCAATTTGAAGAGTGTTGGGTGAGAATGAGTTTTGTTGTGATTGTTGATTGTGTGTTTGTGTTGCGTTCTCATGCTGCTACCCAGATGAAGGGGGTGAACTTCCCGGGCTGTCATAGCGCCCGCTTCTGTCGACTTGTCCTCCATCGTTCGCCCATTCTGCTTCGACCGGTGGGTCCCATTCTCACACTTTGACTTACCTTGTACTCAGAATTTAATGGACAATTGAAACATTTTTGGATTCTTTCATTTGTAAATCATATCGTACCAATTTTGTGGTTTTTAGTTATACAAAAAAATTATGCATAGCATTTAAGGATAATATTTAGATAAAAAAGAGAGATAGGTATGGAATGATGATGTGTCTATTCTATGTAAACATTCAATTCCTTAAAAAATAAATATTTTTTGATTTTTCGATCTGAACATACAGTATAATTATTGCCTCTTTTACGTAACTTTACAATAAAAATTTTATATAACATATATTCCAAACTTCAAAATAAATTAGAATTTTGATTTAACATTTTGATTTAATATTTTTTAATATATTTTCTAAAATTTTAAATTTAAATTTTCTATTATTATTTAAATCTTTATAACTATTTCTCCTCTAAATGACGTAGTAACTAAATTGTAGCTTTATTCGTTAATGGTTTTAGGTTCCAATTTTAAGATTTTCAAACACAAAAAAAGAATAATACGACATGATGAAAACATTACCCTTACAGTATTATAGAAAAATATATTCAAAGATTTTTCAATGTCCAACTTACCGTTTTTTGAATTATTCGTATAGTTTATAATTTTTGCAATGCCTTTTCATTTATTTATTTCTAGGAATACGAGTATTTTGAAAAGTTATTGATTGTGTTATAAAATTATTAAAAAGATTTATTATTTTTTATTACTGAATATTATAAAAATAATTTCGTAAGAATGTTGCAAACGTTTATGCATGACTTCAAATATTTTGTATGTACGCGTTCTTATAATTTGCAAAAAACAAAACTACAAAAGAACCAACATGCCACGGATGTTTTAAACAAGGAGTATTATTTAATTAAATTAGCATAGTCGTGTTGTTATATGTTACGCCTAATAAGATGTCCTTTAGGGAAGTATTTGTGATCAATCTTTGAACTAATTTTACATCGACGAAAATTATAGAACATAGATTGAGTTGATCCAAACTTTTCGAAGCTTTAAGTCATTAAACATAAAATATTTGAACCAATTTGGAGCTGTTATATGTTGTAGTAGTGAGCTACAAATATTTTAGCATAGGGCTCACAAAAAAAAGTTTGTAAGAAGTAATAATTTCTTTCGTGTTAAAAGAAAAAAAAGTATTACTATGAATTATTGTGGTGTAATTTGTATTTTTGGATCACAGTGTTATTTCGTGTTAACTGAATTTCATATTAAGCGTTTTCAAATGTACCTAATTAGTACAAAGTTTTCACATCATAAATACTTTCTACTGCACACGTTGCATAGTTGGAAATTGGAATGAATGTTAAATGCTAAGTAATTCAAAGATTTCAAAATATAATTATAGACTAGAAACAACAAATAATTATCGTTTCTACAAAGCAAATTAATTAAACGTTTTTGATTGATAAAAATGCGTAAAAAATTAGCATTCAAAGTACGAAATAAAGTTGCTGGTATATTTTTAAATTCGTATTTCGAGTGTTAAACATTTATATAATTTTAATTTCTAAAATCTATTTGTTATGCCAATGAAGCTTACATAAGTAGTTTTTAATTTTTATTTCTTTAGAAACGATTGTAATTTGAAATATTGTTTCACCGATTGCATATTATTAAGTTTTTATTTTTATGTTACGTAGTGTAGGTAGATTTTATGTTTTAGAAAGTTATTTCAAGTCAAAATTTATTTCAATGTTTAATTTGAGTTTTGTTTTAAGGTTCTTAAACACAAAATTGATGGTGTACGAAGAATATGTGCGCATCCAATACTACCATTGTGTAAGTTTAAGATTAATAAGTATATTAATTACTGTGTAGTAACAAGAGAAATACATAAAGTTTAAATGATCGATTTTTGGAAATGTTTCAACTAGTAGAACTACTAGGTCATGTTTTTTAAATATAATTTTCTAAAGCTTTATTGCTACACAAGCTGTCTCCTACCCGCTTCGCTGAGTGTAAACTGGACTTTTATTAATTAATTTTTTATTTAGTTTTATAATAAAATTAATTCTCATATATATTATATACATTTTAGATAAATCGACTTTGATAGTTATTTTTACAAATTTCATGAAGCCAAACTTGCAAGAGATTTACAATCCAAATCTATTACAAAATATTTCTATTACATTAACGATGCGATAAATGAAGAATTAATAATCACTCATAATAGAGATAAACCTACTTAAAAATTGAATTTTTCTATCTTATTTTCTCTGGTTGTAACTTTAAAAGTATATTTTTCTTTTTCCTGCTATTTCTAATTACGCACTCTGTTAGTCGGTTAATTTAGCAACAGGAAACACGTAAACATCAAATTAAGAGTGCTTGAAGAAGATCCAATAAAGAAGTTGAAAGTCGCGAGTAATAATGCAGTTTTAATGACATTCTTGATCCTAGTCCTTCTTATTTTATTTCAATCACATACAAAACGTTTCTAAGACTGCTTACTTATTTAACAAGTGAAAAAATTATTAATGTATGTGTAGGGATGGAAACTTATGCTATCTCTTACACTGTTGACATTCATATTTTCATTAGTATTTTCAATATTAAAATTTAAGTTATTTTTAATTGATTGATCGTTGTTTTATTTTTAATAACAACTAAATCTGTAACTTAAGAATAATTCTACTTAAAGACAATAAAATGTCTCCTAAGTCAGTACTAATTATTCATGTACCAATCATGACTATTACTTAAACTTGCCAGGAAAATACATAAGTGAATAAAAGCTCATTTCTGTGTAATTAAGCAAAACGGAATATTGTTTACTTTTGCTTCAAATTTAAACAAAAATTCAATCAAATTCTTTAATCGTTTTTTGGATACTTGCACTTAAGGATAGATTTGCCATTTTATTTATATGTATAGACTATAGATTAAGTCTTTGTTATGTACTACGCAATCTTTATCTAGATTTTTCCTTAATCATTTTTTAAATTAGTCTTTCTCTTGTAACCACAAGCTGTTTGGCACATGGTACACAGAATAACTCAAAAATATGTCTACAAAAAGTAAAAAACGGGATAGAAAATGAATAAGCTTTTGGTGTACTTTTAATTTGAGATAACCAGCATTTTTGGTGATTTAAGAGATTCAGTATTTAAGGCAACCAAATGTTCGTTACTCATTCGTTTTCCTTGTTTTAAAAAAACTTATTTCGATTTTTTCTTCAAAAAAGTTGGTGGTCACTGATCTTAGTGGAAGTACATTTTGTAAAATCAAGATCTCGTTAACTATGCACGATTTTAACTTCATCGATCTGAGCATGGAGCGATAATAATAACGACTGTACCATTATGTGGGTGGTTTTCGTGATACCTATTGAAATGCATTAAATATAAGTACACTAGTTAACTTTTTTCCTCCCCCTTTCACAAATGTACACTACTTTTGAGTCATTCTGTATACTCATTGTATATTGTATGCATTTATAACATTTTATTGCTTATAACTGTAGATTTAACTGGAGGACAAGATGGATCTGTACAACTATGGGAATGGGGTCATGCTGCTCCTGTCGCAACACCACGACCACCAGGAACTTTTGCCAAAGTAACCCGAGTTCGATTTTCGGAACACGGAAATAAATTTGGAGTGGCCGATTCAGACGGAAATCTTGGTTTATGGCAACTAGCTTTATCAGCAAATAATAATAAACCATTTTATGTGAGTTTAAGTAACGAGCTACAGCATAATACAAAATATTTCATTCTTATTTTCTTATCTAATTTTATATAAATCGACATTTACAAAAATTAACTTAGGCCGCTAAGTAGTGTCGTGGGTAGATTGTCGCCCTATAGTGGTCCTAGGGCCGAAACTCAATGGAAGCCCAACATTTTTCATGGGTTTGCAGATTTACCTTTTGCTAATAACCATAACAGTTGATGCAACTTTGAATTACTCAAAACTATTTTGAATTCAACTTTTTGTATTATTTTGTTTAATGGAAACGTATAGTCTAAGATCCGAACCTACATCGACCTTCACCGAGTTGATAATAGAATGAAACATGTTTTATCATGAATTTAGTAAATTAGAAAATATATTAAAATGGGTTGCCTAAAAATTCTGGACAGGCTATTTTTAACTATTTAAAAAAATGAATTTTAATAAAATTTTGCAGGATCAAGATAATAGAAAAAAAATATATCATCATAAGCGCTGTTTTATTGCGAACACGTCGATATAGGTTTATCTGCAAAAAGTTTGGTCCTATTAGGGGTTTGCGATTTTTAAAGATTTAAATTTCAATGCGCATGGAAATGTGTGACAGAGAGATCCGAGGTAAGTATACTGTGTAATAATAAAGGACCCAACATCGCAGTCCCTGCGATGATATAAAATTTTATCTATTATCTTGATGTTGCAATATTTAATTAAAAATCATTTCTTTTTAAAATACCTAATTCAAAATAGTCTGTCCAGGATTTTTAGTCAACCCATTTTTAATATATATTCTAATCTACTAAATTCATGATAAAATATGTTTCATTCTATTATCAACTCGGTGAAGGTTGGTGTAGGTTCGGATTTTCTACTATTACAGCTCTTCAATATAATTAAACACTCACTTATTAAAACACTTATCGTTCTATTGCGAATTGAAATACTATCCAACCATAACTAATTGTCTCATAAATGGTTTGTGCCTTAAATAATCAAAGTTTATAGTATTTCTAAAGCATTTCGGAGACTTCAATCATTTGATTATCATCTATTTAAATTTTTATTTTTTTCGTGGCACATTCGAAAATGTCCCGCGTGGAACAGTTTCATTGTCTCTGACTGTTTATTATTATATCTTTTGGTGTTGGTTTCAATTAAAAAAATGAAACATTTTGTAAAGAAGCACAATTCAAATGGTGTTTCTATACTTAAGTTAAAATTAGTTTATCATTTGATGTATAAATGAATATCGTTAATTTTCAGACCTACCAATGCCATAACAAAGGAATCAATGATTTTGTCTTTTTGGGATCTTGTAGTTTAATTGCAACAGGTGATAATCTTGCTGTATAACTTTGTATTTTTATTACTAAAATATCCCTTTATATTTACAGCCGGGCATAGTTCAGAAAACAAAAATGTCGCTTTGTGGGATACATTATTACCTCAAAAATCGTCTCCTGTTATTGGTAAGTTCTTATTTTTTCCCTACTAGAAATGCATAGTAAAATTTTAAATTATAGCCGTGAATTTTAACGATTATACGTTGTTTTAATTTGTTTTTTTAAATCAATTATTTTAAAGCGGAATACTCAATAATTTTACAATTCTCAGGTTTTACTTGTCATGAGCAAGGTGCCAGCAGTTTAGTTTTTGCTCCACAGCATCAACTATTAATATCAGCTGGAAAACGAGGAGACGTTAGTTTATTTGATGTGAAAGCTCGTCTTCTACGTCATCGATTCACGGCCCACGAGTCACCCGTTAAGTGCTTAGCTATCGATCCTCATGAAGAATTCTTCGTGACCGGCTCTGCAGATGGAGATATTAAAGTACTTGGCTAATAATAGACGTTTGCAAGGTAAACGTTTTATCACTATTTTATTTTTTTAGGTTTGGGGTTTGGCAGCACACAGCTTGTTGTTGTCATTACCAGGAGAGCATGCGAGAGGCAGTTTCTTTAAAAATATTGGGCAAGGTGTAACCCAGTTACATGTAGATGGAAGTGGACGATTATTTTCATGTGGAGCGGATGGAAGTATGAAGTTTAGGCAATTACCTGATCGTGACCTCGTTGTACAATCAATGTTTTAAAAAATTATTTTACAATAGAGGTAGTAAATGAGCCTTAATTATTTTGAAGTATTATCAACATTTTCTTACTGTATTTCAGATCAAATTCCATTTATCTTATCTTATTTTAACTATTATAAAACAAATTGTATTATGTAACAATTTAATATACATATATACATGATATACATAATACATAAATCATTTTCCAAAGCAACAATAAGATGAAGAACTTTAAAAAACATCGGCTGTATTATTTACTTTACTACTATACATGATTAAATAGTTACTAAAGTTATAAATTGGCTTAATTTTAATACTATTGTAAGTATTTTAATTCCTATATTAAAAAACTAAATTGCTATGTTGGCTTCAACAGCTTATTGTAATTGTCTATGTCTATATTAATTTACATTTAAAGAAAAAAGAAATGAAATATGGTAAAGAAAAAACAATAACATTTGCCTTTTAAACAAATTATTTTAATAAAAGTAACGCCATACAAATTTATAAAAGTTGCTTAAATAACAATTATAGCAAACAATTTTTTTTATATTAGATAACGCTCCATTTCTAATTCGTGAATAAAAATAAGAAAGAAAAATCTTTCGTAATTTTTTTAACTTTTCCAAAAAAAAAATTTTTTTGCTTATTTTATTTTGTAAATACGAAATAATCAAATCATTTTGATATTTTTTAAATATCATTTGATAACATATTGCAATAATTATATTTAATTTAGTTATGAAAATAATTATTGATTTAGTGTTGGGCGTTATCAAATATTACTTTTAATTATATTATGCAATAAAATTAACAGTTATTTTAAAAGTTATATAATAATTGATTCCTAATAATAATTTAATGATATAAACATCAATTATGTGTCTACACGAAAATTACGTTTATTCATTCTATTGTAATTATAATACAGTTTATCACAAAATTATCAAATGTATGTATATGTAAGTATTGCGTATTATATATGTTACAAATTACTTTTATTATAAATAGAGAATAGAAATCTTGAAAAAAAAACGGTTGTAGGTTTTCCGTTGCAACAGTTTATATAAATGTTAAACAAATAGAGTTAGCTAGTCAATATTTTACATTATATTAACAGTTATTACATATTATTAGATTGATTTATATAAATATATTATTATTATTATTATTATTATTATATACAAATATAATGTGCATCGTTAATAAACTGTTATAAAATATTCAAGATAAAATTATTTTCTGATGCCTTTCACCTAATTTTTTTAGCATTAAAGAAGACATTATTTCATTTTTAAATTTTACCACCCATAATCTGTGGCTCGGATACCTTTCGGATTACCTCTATTATATATACTGTATACATATATTGTAAGATTTTAAGATTTTTTTTCATGTAATGATCATTTGGGTCATTTGATACGAACATAATATGATATATTATGGAATATCGACTATCACTTTTATTCATTTATTTAAGTGTTAAATCAATTTTTTTTGTAAACTTATTCAAATTTTTGATTCAATTCATCTCAATCAATCGTTTTGGAGATAAAGCGTTAAATGTGGAACAACTTATGATACAACTGGGTTTTCCATTGTAAACGGTAAATAATACATTCTGATACATTTTCATTATATAACAATAGTTTAAAGGCTCTTTTTCAATATACAACTTTGTTAAGAGTGAACAATTTTTCTGCCAAAATGTTTTTCAGCAAAACGTATTAACTACGTATTAATTATATTGTTAAATTAAGAAGAGCATATTTACACATAAATACATAAAAATACATAAATGTAACATTAATGCATTGGTGGTTGCATATACTAATTCATTTAAATATTCCATTAGCAATTAGTATTTAATGAATAAAGATTGCTGTAGTGATTTTGGAGTTGAGTTTTCCCAGATTTCAGAGATTTATTTTCTATGGAGATATATTTTACCCTACCCCCTTTCACCTTAAAATATGTATTTTTACGTTTTAAAGGGTGTAGAACTTTTAAAAAATTCGTTCGGTACTTATTCACCGTTCGTGGTCACTCGTCTATCATCCAAGCGTTTTCTCATCCAATATTAAGCAGCATTTTTTATAAGGAACGATGCTTCGTTAAAGCCTGAAATTGAAACATCTTTATTTTCAGATAGAAAACTTATAGGATTGTAATTCGGTTTTAATTTTTAGGATTTCAAATTACCCCTAAAATAGAGGCCCATGTACTTCTATTTGGAAACCAGACTTAATAAAGGCCCATCCCTTGCAGCTTTAAACCCACTGTGGAAACACTTTGTAAACTGAATAGATTCCACAATGTTTATTAAAAATATTTCAAATTTGCGTACATACTATATATGCATTATTTATTAGAATTTTGGTGAAATATTCCAATTAGTTTAAAACGTTAGTTGAAAATTTCAAACAAATCTAAAACATTTATACGTTCAACTTACTAACAATCAAATATAAGGCCAAACAACATATTTGAAATCCGTGGTTTGAGCTATACTGAACTATAGGCCACTATTCACCATAATGGTATGATGAAATATGTCATTAGTATGTAAAATAAAAAGCATCAATGCTAACACGGCTAAAACTATACATTATATTGTGAGAAAAGCAACTAATGTAATAAATTCTAATAAAAATTTTGAAATAAAAAAAAAACTAATGTTATGTAAATTTGCAGTGGTGCCTTATAGGTTTTTATATCTTTCTATTCTTCGCTGCTTAATTACACTTTGTTAGATATTATTAATTGCTACATTTCCATTCAAATACTATTTGTATGGCTATTTTTTACTAATATTTCAAAACATTTGAAAACTTGTGATTGTTTGAAATTTTAGATCAAGTTGTCGTTCTTCACTGATCAATCTGACACAACAAAATTTTTGTATTTTATAATATAAAAAGCTTTTTTTACGGTTATTAAAAAAATATAGTTGGAAATGAAAATAATATTCGAGTAATGCTAAAAGTTTTAGTACAATTAGGTGTTGTTGTAGCACGTGTATGTGCTCAAGCTTTAAAAAAATCAATTCTTGAAGAGATAGAGGCGTCACAAGCTGCAGCTAGGTAATTTACCTTTATCAATTGTAAGTGATATTATAACGTTAATGGTTATCCTTTTTTTTTAGAAATCGAGCCAGCTCTAGATCAGGAGAAACCCGTAACAAAATAATGAGTTTATCAGAGGCCAAAATGATTTTAAACGTAAAGGAGTTGAATAATGAAGAAATCGAAAAGAATTGGAAACAGTTGCATGATGCCAATGTTAAATGCGGGTCTACTTATTTAAAATGCAAAGTTAATGCAGCTAAGGATAGACTTATTAATGAAATAAAATAATAAAATTTTAATTACTTAAAGGAACAGTATACGAAATAAAATAATTTTATTTGAATGAACATTTGATTTTAACTATAATTATCATTGGTATAACTAATTTATAATTATGTACTACACATAGTAAGTTTCAATGCTTCTGGAGTTTTCGGTGAAGATTGAGTTATTACTCGGACAGGTGGTAATGCTCTAATTTTACGACCATGTTTTCCTGTTTTACGTTTCCAAAGACCCGAACGTGGTCGATTTCCTAGTTCACGGTTTCTTTGAGCTGATCCAATAGGAGTTTTTCCATGCATCACATTTGAAATACGACCTAAAAAAAGATACAACCCTTAAAAAGGTTACATTTTTAACTGTTGATAATATTACCAACTGTCGCCATGCACGACTGGTGTAACGATAGTTCTCGTTTAGAGGGAAGTTGCACAATGATACGATCACCAGCCCTTCTTGTGACTGTTCCAAAAGTACCAGCAGCATGCATCAATTGACCTCCCAAACCTGGGTATTTTTCAACACAATTTACAAGAGTTCCAGTTGGTAAAGCTCCAAGTGGATAGGCATCCCCTTCATTTGGTCGTACTAAAATGAAATATTTATAATAAATCTAGTCAAATATCTAGTCAGAAATTTTTACCAGGTATACGAGGAATAAAACTAGAAGTTCTGATTATATCGCCTGCTTTCATATTTTCAGTTGCTAATATGTATCGTAGTTCATCGCCATGTGCAATTAACGCGATGTCTGCCGTTCGGCATCTAAAGTCATATAATGAATAGATTTAGATTTAATGTTGCATAGTAAATGGTAAAGTTCCACTTTAAGCGGCCTTATTACGGCTTTATACAATGCACATTTTTAGTCATGTCGAAATGTAAAAAAAATATTTGTTCGTGGGAAAACTTTATAAACACTTAAAATGAAATTCGGTTAGTATAAAATAATTCTAACAACTGTAACTCAACTGCAGAGTCGTAGCATAATTTATTATTTTTGAAATATATTGGCAAATGATAAAATTATACAAAACTAAATGTATTGCTAATTTTTTTTTTAAAGTACAAATAGTTTTATTGTGTGACACTTTTCGGTGTCTGGTACCGGAGCACCGCCCCCACCGCCTACGGCTGTGTTCAATCAGCTATGAAGATTTGTGTATCTCATCGAATGGAGGCCTATTACGAGGTTTAACTTATACAGTCGAGTACCCGTTATAAGCCTATTCCAGGGTACGTAGAGGAAAATTTTCTTGGAATTTCACTATTCCCACTATCGCGAGGTTAGTTTTGTCATTTGACCCCGCCCCCCTAAAAGCTTTCTGTATTCTAGTTGAGGCTTGTATAGGGTGATTTGGTACGAAACGAAAAAGAGTGGTCAAGTGGGGGAAGTTATTTCAGCTAAGAAACTGCTAAATGAGAGGAAAAGGCTTATTAAGAAGACGCTTATGACGGGTATAATGACCGTACACCGGAATATATATTTTTCTTTATTTTGTAAAATGTGTCACTTGGCACGTGAGACGACAGTCCTAATTTGTATTCTGTAAGCTGTCACCTCATGACAAATGTCGTGAAGGCGACACTGCTCGTTTCTTTTAAGTATAGTATAACAACGGTGGCAACATCGAATTCGCATAAAGTACCAATCCGATCCACGAGATCTTTAGAAGAAATAGTAAATAAATAATTTCTAACATAGTATTTAATTTACTTGGATTCATTTTTTAAAAAATATTTTAAACGACAACCCGTGTACGAAATTTGCATCATATTCTAGTCCCTTTTATGCTAAAGGTTGCCCACCCCTGTTCTGTAATTTATTGAGAATCAGCAAGAATCGCCATGAATCCAGAAATTTACGGCATTTGTCGTAAAAAACAATAATTGTCGTCTCACCTGACAAGTCTTCCTTCCTTCCGTCTTACGGAATAGGCCCGATTATATCCAGTAGTGTGTTGGGAATTGGGATAAAACTTTTTTAATGTTTTTATTTTTGGTAGTATCTACCTACTATCTGTTATATTATATGGATGGCTAACTTTTCAAATTGATTAACTCCATAAATAAAACTGGCTTCTGAAATACCTTACGCATTACGCAATAGATAAAGTTTGAAATATTATAAACATTTAATTGCTTATATATTAAAATATAATAGAATTTAAAAAACGGAGTTAATCAATTTGGCAAGTAAAGCATCCGTATTCTATATAAAAAGAAGAAAAAAAGAAATCACCCATCAAATAAAACTTGTACGACTCGGTCCTCTCGAGGTGGGCCTTCCGTAGGTCCTTGTCGTTGCCAATAAATCCAATGGTATTTATGCTTGATTCCTCCTCCAATTCCTTTAGCGACAACTCGTCCTACAAAAATCACATTTATATATTACCAATCATTATTACTGCAAACATAAAATTTATTGAATACCAGTCACGGGATCTCTTCCGGCTAAATTTGTTACTTTTAAAGGCTTCACTGTGTACTTATCCTCAAAATGGACTATTCTTCGATAACTTTTGCCTTTTATTCCTGGTTGTGGTTTAACAGGAACATGCTGCCATGTATTACGTGAAACCACGGCAAATTCCTTCGGGACTTCGTCGAGTAGCTTTGCTGTTAGTAATTGTGCTCTCGAATTAATACAGACATTTTTAAATAATCTTGTTAAGCTCAACATTTTGCTTGTCTAGCGAGAATATTAACACTTCAATCGAATCATTTAATTTATAATTATAAAAGTAATAAAGTTAATTTCAATATGAAATTTACAGCGCCTACAAGCTACAGTTAGCGACTTAAAAATAAAATTAGAGGTTATAAAATTCAGATCAGCTGAAAAGCATTTACAAGTTTAGTGTTCGAAATCAATTGAAAGAAATCGAAGAAATTCTATGAAATAACATGAAAGTGATTTAAAATTGTTTTGAAAAATCTAATACTCAATGTAAATTCACATTAAATAATAATTATCAACTAATCAATTTGTAATTTGTACAAGTTTCATTTATAAAAATGTCGAATAAGTTTTTGTTTCTCAACGACTTGTATGAAAAACAGAGAAATTTAATGTTGGAGAAAAAATTTTTGGAAGAACAAGTTGAAGTAATGCAACGACAATTGAACTGTTTGGAGGTATTATTATTGGAGATATTATTTGTTTCTTTTGGAAATAATTTTTTTGCTTTGTTTTTCAGGTAGAATTATCGCATTTGACAAGAAATTTAAATACAGCTCCAAAGAGAAGAGATCCATTAGAAGTAAAAAAGGAAATAAATTTGGACAATGCATCATTGGTCAATGAGCAAAAAGTAACATTGTCTCCTACAACTAGCCTAGCACAAATGTACCGTGGACAATATTTTCAAGATGAGGATGATAGTGACGAAGATATGTAATTAAAGACAAAAAAATTTGACTATAATGTAAATACCTTGTATGAATAATAATTATTATTATAATTTAGAGTAAAAATACAAATATAAGTGATAATATGTTAATGTATTTGATGTTTTATAAGCGTTATAAGCCATTGAAAATTAGTTTGGTTAATGATAAATGTGCTCCTAGCACTTCCTAGTGTGCAAGTCAGTGAACACAATGATGCACTAGGTAAGGTGTCGGCGAGCCACTTTTAAAAATAAAAGTTATAAGCGGGTGCATCATATTATGTTTTGTCCGTACGTGACGTTTTGGCGCTGGACGTTTTGGTATAGGATGTTTTCCCGCGGAGGGTTTCACTCCATTGTACCTGGGTCCTAAGTCTATGCGGGGCTGGTGTTTTTGTATCAACTTTCAGTTTCTCATTTCAAACTTCAGTGCGTCAATGGCGCCAAAACGTCCAGCTTCGATGTTTTGTTCATTTAATGTTACTAGTATATAGTTCCAACAGTTTTTTTAAAATCAAAATAAAATATAATTAAAAGCTAATATAAACAAAAACAAAAAACGATATTAATTTAATATTAACACCCCGAATTTGACGAGCATTGGAGGAGAATAAAGAACTCCACCTTCTACAAAACCCTCTAATTAACCATCAAACAAATGGATCGCTAAACACTAGTATTTTAAAATTTTAGCATTATATTCTATCATCTAAAACAAAATACTCCGTCACTACTATTGCTATTATTATCATTGTTACCACTATTCAGCTTATGAAAATTTTTTCACTTCAAATCTATTATTTTTATCAAAAATCTAATTAATTACTAGGCATAGTACCACTATGCGCAGTCGCTAATAGCCCTAGAAGTTGAAGCGACTTTAACCGTACAGTTTAACAGGAAGTACATAAGAACATAATTTATTTTATTTTAATAAACATTGATCACTTGTAACATCAAATGAACAAAAAATCGAAGCAGGACATTTTGGCGTCGCCGTTTTGTATCTTGATAAAAAATACAATAATAAAGGCTGGCGTTGGATTGTAATTTGATTATTATAACGGTTGTAACCATTATAACTAGTAACTTATTCTAATTTTTTTACTTAACAGGAATAGATATATAAATAAAATGATAGCTGTTTTCTAATGTTCGCTTTTAACTCAAAAACTACTGGATAGATTTCGATCAATTTTTGTTTTTATTTTACTTCTTATAAACTTCGTCCCTATCTAAAAAAATAATTATCACGATATCTTCATTAAAAACAAAGTAATTAAAGTTATAAAAATTGCGATTTTTACAAGAAAAACGCGTTAAGTGGGCATTTTTCGTATAATATAATAAAGTAAAATTTAAATTAATAATACATTTTTAAAAACTGCTAATTGATAATTAAAGAAAGGTACTAAAAATATGTTAAAAAACCAAAAAAATAGAATTAAAAAATATTATGTTTATTATAATTTTTCGTTAATAATTGCGCAGAAGTAAAAGAAACATTTTATTGCTTGGCGGGCCGCATGCAATTTTACAACAGGCCGCATGTTGCCGACGCCTGCACTACGTAACAGTACGTAACATGAATATAAAATTTACATAAAATAAGTTATAAATGAATGTTATATGTTGATCTTTGTGATGTTGGGTGTTCATTGGGAAATTGCACATTTTTCATAAATCTTAGAATTTTAATTGAAAATCGAAAAAAATCGTTGCATTTATGTAATTTTTAATTACGAAGTTGTATGAGAACGATGATGGCAAACCAGGCACAGATCGTACTAGGAGCTGCTACATCGTATTAATATATGTAATATATCAGCACTCAGCAGTAATGCTAGTCGGGCAAGAAAAAGATAACAATGCAACGGTGTAAACATATTCAGATCTTTCTTTGTTACGGATAAATTTCGGTTACGGTGCTCCTTAACATCCCTGCTGCCAATACTGCAGGTTAAGGTTACTATGCGCAGCAGAATCTTATAATTGCATTGTGTAGGCAAATATCAAAGCTCCGATGTTACTAAAGTTGACTAGAGCTGTTAATTTTTTACCCTTAAAGAACTGCCAATGTTGAAATGGGCAAAAATAAGCAATTTAATTTTTTTATCCTGTATAAATGATCAAAAAGATAATATTTTGTTTTATTATTAAAAGAGCATAATTAAGAAGTGTGCTAGTTTTTGTCGGTATATTTTTGTCAAATTGAACATATACCTATTAGGAAAAATTAATGCAACTATAATCCTGGTAAATATGAAATATTTTGCAGTAAAAAATTGAACATGGTTGAAGTACGGGGTAGAATCAGTTTCGATGGGACATTTAAAAACGTCTAAAAACTATCAAACTCCCCCTGAAATACGGGAATCCCAAAAAATACGGAATGTCTGGTAATTATTCATACGTTATAGTTGAGTGATCGCTTAATCAAAGTTGAAAATAATAGATCATTTAGCTGTTGTAGTTAAGCCTTTTGTAGGAAAATTTGTAAATTTTTATCCTTTATTGGACGTTATTGTTGAGGGTTTAGGAACAAGAATCAAAAGAGTTTCGACTTCCTTGGTTGATGGAACATATTTCTTAATTAATTATTGAAAAGCCACCCCATGATAGATATCTTGTATTAATTTTTTTTTATAACTTATTGGCCACCTAAAAAAATATGTAAAAGAACAAAAATATTACTCCTGCTTTTCTACATAAATAGTGTTTATTTAATAGTTACCTTCGAATACTACCGTCTATACTCTATAGCAGGAGTCGGTAACCTTTTTTGACTGCGGGTCAAAATCAACTAATAGGTACGTGAGTATTAAATATGGTGTCGTACCCATAACGTGTGGGTCAGTGGTATTTCCATTTTAAAAGAGTCTTTCAGTGAATAAAAGATACATTATAATTTATATCAAGAAAATAATTACAATACGCTTTTAAACAATTTTTTTTATATTCTTTTATTTATTTTATATATTATAATTTAATTTTGGATCACTTATAATTATCAAACGGGTCACTTGGTGACCCGCGGGTCATAGGTTGCCGACTTCTGCTCTATAGGTAGTCTAATACTCACCAGTCACCGGTTTCGAGCAAATGTCTAGCCACTACACCAAAATCATAAAAAAATTAATGGCAATTTTTTTTTCAAAAAAGGGTAGAAGTGGATAATATATACTTGAAATTCCTATTATTGGGGTGTGGATGCTGAGGAGGACGAGGGGCTATAAAATCCTCTTTTTAGGATATCCATAAATATTTTTCTTTAAATTTAAAAATGATCAAAACAGTAAAGTTGACATAAATTTCACATCAAATAACTTTTTATTACGTCTCTAGTATCACTATTTAACGACAAAATTGTTCCGTAAAGAGAAAATCTCAACATTTAAACATATCCTAGCAATGCGCTTTGTTAGGATTATTTAAGTAATAGCGCAGTGAGTACAAAACCTCCAACAACGTAACAGTTCTGTAATACTAACAGTAACGTAACATTCTTTCGTTGTGTAATTTTTATAGAACTGTTACTTATGGAGTTACTTGACAAAGTGCAATACCAAGCTTTTAAAGTATTACTAGTAGGTGGTCTGGAATGCTAAGTATTATAAATAAAATTAATTACCTTTTGTTAGTTACATTTAAATTTTTTCAAGTAATTCAAAACATTTTTCGCTTTGATTACCTACTTATGAAAAATCGAAAGTATTAGTTTGTTAAAAACAATATTTGTAAACTAAATTATTAACAATGCCAGAAATAAGATTCTTTAAACTTGCAGAAAAACAAAAAAACGTAGTTTTTAAAGTTTAAACTTTAATTTTTATTTTTATAATTTTCAAATGTCCATTGTTGTTTGGTATCTGAACTATTACAAGGTTTTAACTCAACGTGATCGTTTTCAGTATTTACACTTAAACATTCCCGAGTGAAATTATTATGAACTTGATGTTTTAGTGGATTATAATACCAAAATCGACTTTCATTGTGAATACATTTTCCAATCGTCACACTACCATCGTCCTCGCTGTGCAAACAGTGATCATATCTTGATATGTAACCATCTTCTGAATATACCCAATACTATAAAAATTATTTTTATTAGTTAAGAACACAAAAATGTATACTATGTTTTTTACTTGATTTCCACCCATATTATGGCAAGGATAAACGATAACATGTTTTCCATAGTCTGAAAATTGGCATGATGAATCCAAACATTTTGATGGAGTTATAAGATTTGATAACTAAAACATTTTGTAGATATTTGTTAATATGGATAACTATACTTTGAATGCTTTGAACAGATAATATGAACTATATCTTACAGCTCCTTTTGCTAAGACCCGTCCAGGAATTGTAAGTTCAGGATAAATATTATCTAAATACCATTGAAAGCTTTTACACCCCAGACGTTTTCGTAGCAATTTTCTTTGAGTTACGTTCTTGGGACGAGGAAGTCTTTCTTTTCTATCAAAGTAAAAATCTGCGTATTCATCCATCCAAACCTTAACAAATGTTTTTATAAAATATGTAATTTATTTTAAGTTTCTATATTGTAACTACTCGTACATCGGCAACTCGAGCTAAGTTGTTATCAACTGTATTATCGTTTTTCTCCCATTTAATTGGCGAATTTGCTCTAAAAATATGTCCTACATGAGAACAAGGAAGTATTTCCAATTTTCCTCCACACATCCACACTTTTAACGACAACTCCAAATTTTCACCTCCCCAAAAGTCCAAGTCGCTATCGTAAGTTCCCAGTTTTTCAAAATATTTTCTATCAATAGAAAAAAGACCACCTAAAAATAAGTTTTTGTCCAGAAAATTTATTAAAGGTTTTGTTTCTATTTTCATTGATTTTACCAGCAATTGCTGGTGTTTCAAGCGGCTCATTTGGATTGGAGCGTTTTATCGCTTTATCATATGGCACTTGATGCCAATCGAAAGTTAAATCCCAATCGAAACCTCCAACTTGTGTCGCATTAGCAGGTGAAAACATATATCCAAAAGTCACATCGTTTATAACGTCAATAACTGGAGAGACTACTGAATATGGATTTCTTGCAATTTGATCTAACAATGGTTCTAGCCAGCCTTCACAACATTCACAATGTGAATCCAAAAATGTTATTATGGGAGCTGTCGCTTGTTTCATTCCAATTAAACGTGAACGAATCAATCCTTCGCGTTTCTTATTACGAATTATTTTCACTTTCGGGAAATGTTCCATATACACTTGCAAAAATAGGCCGAGATGATCTAAAACATTCATATTATCTAGAATATTTATAGAAAAATGTAATTTTCAAAAAATTTTTTTTCTTATGGTGTCCCGAAAATTTGATAGTACAGTAGAATCTCACTAATCCGACACTTCAGTTATCCGGTACGTCCCTCATCTCTCCCTTCTCTCATTCCGCTTTATTTTATTTACATATTATGAATATTTCTATACAATTCAATAATCCGAACATTCCAATAATCCGAAAACCCTTAGTTGTAAATAGTGCCGGACTAGTGAAACTTTATTGTATATTTTGAAACAAAACTGTTGACGCCAAACCAGGCTCTTTAGGTTTTCCACAATTCATTTTTTCATTTAGCATTTTAAAAAAAAGTATTTTTTTATTTTTATTTTTGATAATTCATAACTTTGGAGCAGTTCTTCGTAACAATTTGAAAGAAGGAATTTAAAGGGTATTTCACGCTCTACAAAAAAGGTCCTTAGAGCAAAGTTGAACAAAATTAAAATTTTTAATAAGTGTTAAAAAAACTTTGATATCTTTGAAACGGTTGATCTTAAGAACTTTGTTCTAAGGGACCTTTTTGTAGAACGGGGAATTTCCTTTAAATTTCTTCTTTTAGATGCTTGTTACAAAGAACTGTTCCAAATTTATGAAAATTCAAAAATAATTTCCCCTGTGTTATGTTAGTGGCTATATGGGTTTGGGAGCTTCAAAAAGCGATTTTCTTAAAATTCTACAACATAATTCTGAATTTTCAAGTCGATCGGCCTGGAATCGATGATTCCATGTAAGTCGAAAAAAATTTTCTTTTCTTTGTTTCATCCTCACTCAAAAGTTTAAACGAGTTTTTCGAGATACTATTGATTATGACTTGGACGAAGAATTTTTTTTATCCCAACTAATTTTTCAGAAATAAAAATGTGATGCAAATTTTAGCGAAATTTGAATTTATAATACTCGTATTTGTGAAAAACTCTGTCAAAAATTCAATTTTTATTTTTTTCCTTTGTCCAAATTCCGGTTTTAAGTATTAAATAAAAGATTTAATTTGATTTTTTGATCTCAGGTGATCTTATACGTTCTTCTCTCAACGCGGAAGCACCTTTTTTTGGGGGACGGCTGAGTTTTAAATATTTTTCAACTAAAATTTCCCAAATTTTTCATTAAATATATCTTTAATATGATAAAAAAATTTGAATAAAAAATTTTTTTTTACGAAAAAAAATCTTAAAAAAATACTTTTTCTTCTTTTGACGTTTTCCAAAGTTCTTAAAATTAACGTGCATATAGCTCGTTAAACATTTGTACAGTTTCTGTAAAACCTCTATAAGTGAGGAACACCTATACTGCATCTTTATAAACGAGAGACCTGCCTAAGTGGAAAACTTAGATAAATTAAAAAAAACTAGCTTTTAGAGCTTTTGCTTGTCCAAATTCGAGTGTATTAACTGACCAAACTTATGAAAAACTCGTACCCATTGTAGATAAGTCATCAACTAAAATAACTTCAGCTAACAAATGTGGAGGAGATCGATTGAGTATAGAATGAACTGTTCGCAGTAGGACACTCAAGGCTTCGTTATGGAAGCAAATGATTACAGATGTGGATGGTAAGTTTTTTAAATATCGATTGGGTTCCTTACACCTAAAACATATAAAAATATTTGCATATTATGAAATTAAAAGTAATATGTAAAAAAAATTGTTACCAACTATCTCTTGGATCTAAAAGACTTCTATTCACCGATATCAAATCACTAACAAATTGATTGAAATAATGGGTATCCCAACCATACTTTATAACGGCTTCGTGTTCTTTTTCTTCTTCTGAGGATAAAAGTACCGACTGTCCATGTTCACCACGTGTTAAGTCTATTTTAATTTTCATACTGTTCGTTGTTTGACTCATTTCCTTTAAAGTTTTACGATGGTTTTTGGTAACTGGTATTTGCTTGGTTGAAACATCTCTAGTTTTTGCTTCACTGATTTCTAATTGTTTATGAATAATTAGTTCTAAATTATTTTTATTATCCTCCAACATCTCTTCAATGATACTATCTTTTTCAATATTTTCATTTATCGAAACAATCAACAAAAATGTATAACCGAGAAATATGAAAAGAACCGAATATCTAATTCTCCATTTTCGTATTATGTAAGCCATTGTTTCTAATTAAAATTTGTTTAAAAAACGAAATACGATATGAACTATTTTTATTTTCACATTAGATTTTTTTTTCTGTTATCTGTTTTACCTAGTGTTAAATTGATTTTATCTACAATGTCAAAATGGAGTTATATTTCTATGATGCTAATATAAATTATAACTTTACGACTACCATAAGTAGATAAAGATGGAGCAGTGAAAAAAAAATATTCAAATAACGATACAATAGTTTTTAATAAATATTATTCAGCTTATAGTAGGTATATTAAAAGCAGACATAAAAAAAGAACAGGTACGATAATAAAAAAAAAAAAAATTTAGGAAATTTTTACACGTTTCATTGTCAAGCTTTATACATCGATAATTAAATTTTATGATTTAATATTAAATTCAGTATCGGATACTTAAACTTTACAACTTTATTTTCACTAAGATTACGGAATTTTTTTATTTCTTTGATAAGAAAATGACTAAAAATATTCGATTAAAAATTTAAAAAAATACAATTTGTTCTAAAAATTTATTTCTTAGATTTAAATATTGATGGACTTAATGTCGAATTCGGGTTATGATGCTGGAAAATCCATTGTTGTTTCAGATCACTTGGATTACACTTAACCATATCGACTTGTAACTTTTCAATGTTCACACTCATACATTTTTTGGTTGTTTTGTGCAAAATTTGTTGTTTCTCCCGACTATACACCCATAATTGGTTTCCTCTAGCACCATGACATCCATAATATGTGACCACCGTACCAGGATAATCTAAACAATACGAATCTCGACGAATTTCCCCGGTTTGACTGTACAAGAAATGCTGAAAAAGGACAAAAATGTAAATTTATAAATCATCAAAATATAGAATACTAGAAAAATTGATTTTACTAAAGCAAACTTCAGATAAAGTCTACTTTATTGAAATCGTTTCGGCAAAGCTGACATTACCTAAGTCAGTTTAAGTAAGGTAGTTAAAGCTGTCTTAAGCGAGTTTAGCCTGTAAAGTTTAATCAAAAGATGGTTTTGGGGTTTTGCCTAATTTCTTAGGTAAATCACTTCTCTGAATTATTTTAAGCAAACCCAATAATAAAAATTTTCAATTCGGTTTTTGCCGGGTACGTATCATCAGGCGAAGCTAACTGTTTAATTGGCTTTGCCTGAAATTTGCTTTGGAAAACCCAGCTTTGCCGCTAACAATTACATACTTGATTTCCTCCTCCATTATGGCATCTATATATCTGTATAGGTAATCCGGTTTTATGGTCATCAAAAGGAGTATCTAAGCAATACGATGGTAGCAGTGCATTAGCGACCTAAAAATAAAAAGGTTTCACTGTAGTGAAATCTACTATCAAATGCATATAAAGCTTACACTTCCACTAGCGACAGCAGTGCCAGGCACAAACAGTTCAGGATATACATTTTCCAGGTACCATTTAAAACTCTTACAGTTCAGTCGTTTTCGTAGCTCCTTTCTTGCAGAAATATCACCATAATCAATTAGTGGACCAGATCTTTCATAGTAGTACTGAGCATATTCATCTAACCAAACCTATAATTGTAAAATTGAAGAGATTACAAAAATTGCATCAAATGGATTAATACCGCGGCTAAACGCATAGTGTTTCGTTTCACAGGATTCTCCCGTCCATGCCAACTAATCGGATTCTTAGACCTAAAAATATGTCCCACATGCGAACAAGGAACTATTTCTAATCGACCGCCACACATCCACACTTTGAATGAAATCTCTAAATTTTCGGCTCCCCAATAATCGAATCCATTATCGTAAGTTCCCAACTTTTCAAAGAAGTTTTTGTCAATTGAAAATAAACCACCTAAAACCAATAAGTTATTTAAAAATAAAAATCTTAATGTTTTTTTTTTTTTCACCGGCCATGGTAGGACTGGCAACCGGCTCGGAAGAGCTATTATGTTTTAACTTCTCTCGTTCAGGAATTGCATGCCAATCAAAGATCAAGTTCCACGTAAAACCACCAACATTGGTGTCCGCATTTGAATGATATGTAAAAGCCAAAGTACCATCTTTTATTACATCAATGACTGGACAAACAGACGTTGATGGATTTCTAGCGATTCGATCTAATAACGGTTCCAACCATCCAGGAGAACATTCGCAGTGGGAATCCAGAAAAGTTAATATAGGCCCTTTGGCTGCTCCACCTCCAATTAATCGAGAACGAATCAAGCCTTCTTGCTTCGCATTTCTTATTATTTTCACTTTTCCCAAACGTCCAACATAGTCTTCTAATGGTTTTCCTAGATGAGCTATTTATTTTAGAAATAAAAAAAAAAATTAACAAAAAAACATGGTGGTAGATAATTTGTGTTTTTACTCATATTCGAATGATCATCAACTAAAATAATCTCAGTGAGTAAATGAGATGGAGATCTATCAAGAACAGAATGAATTGTTCGCAACAATGAACTCCAAGCTTCATTATGGAAACAAATAATCACCGATGTGGCTGGTAGATCTTTTAAGTATAAACCTGGCTGTTTACACCTATACAGATATTTGAGATTATAAATGTGGTACTTAATGTTTGTTTCACTTACCATTCTTCTCGAATATCCGGCAGTTTCCTTTGCACGGAAATTAAATCGCTTACATATTGATTGAAACCATTTTTTGCCCAACCTTCATCCACCAACTTTCTTACAGTATCGTTTAAATTTTTAGGAAGAATCACCTCCTTGCCATCTTCTCCATATGCTGACTCAACAACGGCAACTGGTTCTTTTAATACTTGGTCCTCTAATTTTTTTGGTGGGCTTGTTTCTACTCGAAGCAAGTCCTTCTGTTTTTCCATTTCTTTAAAATCGATCATTTGTACTGGATTCATTTGAATCTCTCTCTTAAGTTCCTTAGCTTTAAGTGGAATGGAGTCGACATTGTCTAATTTTTCATTTTCTTTCTGTTTTTCTATCAACAAATTTAGATCAGCATCGTAAGTGTTCGATTGTAATGTAACATAGAAACATGTAAAGAAAATGCTTAAAATAATAATAATGAGAGTTTTATTTTTTCGCAATTTTTTTCTAACTGTAACTATATTCATTTTTTTGTTTTTTTTGTTTGAGTTAATACTAACTCATCACTGTATTTTAAACGAATATAATAAGATTTGATAAAAATATTTTAAATATTTATTAACGGGTGAAGTTATCAAACGATAATTTTTCTTATCTTTTAGCCTTCACGCTGAAAAAATGAATAGACTTATAAGCCTATAGACGATAATATATAAACAATAAAAAAGCAAGTAATTTAATTTGTTCCGCCTAATAAAAAATACGTTTTAGCTCATAAGTACGTTATTTCTTAACAAAGCAGAAAATCTTATTTAAAAGTAACAAAACCGTATGAACTTTCAAACTTGTTTAAATTCTAAGCAATACTAGATAACATCAATTACACAAAACTATATTACCTAAATATAACTTACTTGTAATAAAAAAGAAAACTTACCAAAACTTGGCTTCAAATTGTTAACTAATTTTAATTTGTTATTCTCATCTATGGCTAAAACGTTATTTGAATCGAACATAGTATTGAATTTGTTATTGATTAAAAAAATATTTAAAATTATATAGTTCACTGTCAAAACTAAAATCCAAACCATAGGTCTATCAAGAGTCTTTTTCAATTTTTCAAACATTTCGTTCGATAGAAAAAAAACTGAGAGTTGTTACAATTCTCGCACAATAAAAGTAAATTCTTTATTAAAACTTTAATATAAAAAATAACTATCGGTATTGACCTTTTTTATAGATTGCCAAGAATTTTACTATAAAAAAACAATTATAAAATTTCTACTATCTGATAAGGAAATTTTGTGTAAAAATAAAATCACGTCTTGTAAGTATATTCCAAATGCTTATTTAAAAAAATGAACGTTGTAATTAATAAAATATTTTACCATAGACCTATTTCGTTAATAGTGGTATTGATTTTTTTTACAGAAGTAAAAGGGGATCTTCTAAAGACAACTAGGAAAATGGGTAGTGTTGGATTTGCGTACAGCGCCTACCGACTAAAACCCCCACCTTACTGGTTACCAACCATTTAGGTTATAAACCAAGTGACGAGATAGGTCCAGCAGAGGATGCAGGACACGGACATCAGAGGCGAAGCTAGAGATTTGAGGTACTTCAGGAGACCAGAAGGCTGGGCCTTCTGAAACGGTCGGTTTTCTTGCATTTGAAAGTTACAAGACTGATGGTAAAATTTTGGTAGCCAGGCATGGACTGCCGCAGATTTATTGCGTAAATTCGGGCCGCCTCGAGAATAGAATAAAGTTTGGTTTCCCGTATGATTTGTTCTTTACGAACAAACCAGGGGAAGTTGACGACGAAGCGTAGTAGCCGCATTTATATGCCGTTCAGTTTTTGGATCCTGTTGGGGGCGGCGGAGCCCTAAATTGGAATGGCATAGGTGCAGATGCTTCTGATGATGGCATTAAAGACTCGCTTATTGGTGGAATCGGACACTTTTGGGTTGTTGAAGAAGGGCTTCAGACTGACGAAGGCTCCAATAGTCTTGTTGCGGGTGGCGGTTATTTGTTTGGCCCAGGTGAGGCGTCTGTCGAAGATGACTCCAAGGTATTTGGCAGAGTTGCTCAAGTTGATGGGGTGTCCATTCACGATGAGCTTGGAAGGTTTGCGGGTAGAAGACGGGTTCAGATTTGATTGAGTTGATGTCGAATCACCATTTCGAGTACCAGTCCAGTATCAATGGAATGTACCTGTTAAGTCTAGAAGAGGAGATGTGTTTGGACGTTTGCAGAAATTCAACGTCATCTGCATATTGAACTGTGAGGATATTGTAATTAGAGAGAATGTCATGACAATATATTATGTTGAAGAGAGAAGGTGAACGTTTGGAGCCCTGTGGGGCCTCCGAGCGGATTGGAGGAGAATCAGAAAGTGATTTTCCCACTCTGGTGGGTTGCGATTAATCAATTTGAAGGTGAACCCATCATGCCAGGCTCGGTCTACCTCGGTCTGCCAGACTATTTTTATATAATGGACTTTCGGCTTTAACGAACATCTTCTCCCCCCAATTAGTCCGTTATATCGAGGTTTTACTATACTTATTACTTATGGACATGTGGGGACATGCAGCTGCACATGTGGGAATTGTTCTTATGGGAAGTTATTTTTATACTGTACCGTACTCAAGCAGACTCCTAAGGTCTTAAAGATGTGATGACCAGTTAGTTTCCAGTCATTAATTATATATCTACTTAAGAAGAAACAATTATAAATACGTGGAATTTCGTTTCTTTACAGTGTAAATGAGTACTTATAGGTTTTCTGTATTGAACACAATCTTTGATTTCAATACAAAACCGTAGCCTATTTCCATCTAAGACACTTCTAGATTGGTTATAAGAGCGGACAGCTTCTTTTTGACAAATTATTGATTTTCAGGAATATAGCTGGGCTATTTGCGACAATTGACACCTGGTTATGTGAGGTTGGCCAACTAATTTAAAATTTTTATAAACTGTTTTCAAACATGTCTTGGAAATCATTGTGAGAAAAACGGTATAAACGGGCTCTAGCGATTTCCCAGACAATGAGCAAAAACAGTTAAAAAGTTGGTTGTCAGGTTCCCATATCAATAGCCTTTACGCCTGGATAAGTTATCTTTTTTTTTTTTCTGGTTCCATTGTTAGTCAAATATTTTCTGTTAGTTGGTACAAATAGTTTATGATTGAATAATAAATTAAAAAAATAATGATTACGAACTTGCAGTCATATCTTCATAGGTACACTTACAATTTTTGGCTAATTCCCCACCATATAATATTATCTTGTAAAATAAGCTGTATACTAAAAAAAACTGATTATGAAACCGTTAGACGATCTTATCTAGACGAGATAAATACAAAAATTTTAAATTAAAAGATCAGTGGGTTAGTTTATCACTAATTGTGTTTTGAATCGACTTAAATAAGGTTTAAAAAAACGATTAAAGTTTAAAAAAGAATACAGATAATATTCGGGGAAGAATTACTAAAAACATTTTTTTCTAAGCTTTTACTTCGAACAACTTGGAATTTTGCAAAAATATTTTTGATGTTGTATTTTGCCGTTACTACTTAGTTAACACATTGAAAATTTTTAACCGATCAAGTTAAGTAGGTTTTTATCACTCAGAATTATTACCTAACAAAAAGTCTTGTAATTGACGTTGAAAGTACCGATGGTAATGAAGAGTTAAGAGCGTTAGGAAAATGCTTTTTTTAAAAATTCGATTTCACTCAGTTGGATAACATTGCGTTAAGTAACCTGGGTGACCAATCTTCGTTTGGTTGAATTTTCAAAATATATACGTAGATTATTTGTTAACATAATGGCTAAGTATTTTAATTTTACCAAGCATATATTTTACTAAATTTTACAACTTTAAAATTCTTTTCGCCATAAATAAAACTTTCAATTAACGATTCAGTATGTGCTACTTTCCATTCAACCCATGTGCATTCAAACTATTCAGTAACTACTAATATAATGTTGATGGATAGGCAATTATTTATTCTTCAATGCATAGTAATATATCTATACTCTACATAGTAATATAACTCCATAATAATAGAAATACGGGGAACTTTTTTCCGAGAAAAAAGAACAAAGTCCAAATCAAATAATTTTTTCACCCCTTGTAATATAAAAGATTGCAGATGGTTTTTATTCAATAAGGCAGATTAAATCTTGTCAAATGAAAAACATTGATTAATCTTTACAATTAGTTGAATAAATGAGGTAATATGCAGTTCATTTAGGCCAAATTTTTATAAAACTACGATAATGACCAAACATAATTTCTTTGAGCATTTGGGCGCGGAAGGTACTTTAAATTTTAAAGAAACTGTAAAACTTAGGGTCAGCAAAATCACCATTACCTACACTTCATAAATTTTACCTCTTCGTAATTAGAGCCTAAAAAGTGATCAACGACTTGAAGAAAATAAAAAAAAAGTGGTTGCGTGTACTTATGTACGCGCGGGAGAAGTTATACTTCTTTGGCATCATTAATATTAGTTTTTATTAATTGCATTCAAATAATCAATTTTAAAAAATTGTAAATTAATATTTTATAATAATAATAATATATATATATATATTTAAAGATATAATCATTAAAAATAAAATTAAGAGAATACTATTTTAATTTATATCAATAAATAATATCCAAAGGAAGCTGCCAGACGTTTATAAAATTTGTCAGGATCATTTTTCTGGTTAACAATTAATGCATGTCATGAAAACGAAGCTTCATAGAAATTGCGAATTAAAGTAAGTAGCTATTGTCAAAGTAAAAGTCTTTATCTTATTCTTATCTTGTTTTACTAAATTATTATTCTAAGATGGTTAAATTATTTCAGAATCCCAGATTTCGTGATAACTAAGAATATGCATGAAATGCAGACGTCATTTTCATCACAGCTACTGCAAAATTCGAGAAAGTAATAACTTATTTTTTAATAATATGTGTCATTTATGTATATAAATATTTTCTAAATAAAATATAAAAAATATATTTAAAGAATTAATTATTTTTAATTTAAATATAAAAATAAATAAAACAAAAATTCAAATTACGCGCGACAAGAAACCGAGTGTTTTTGCGGCCAACTTCGTTTTGTTAATTTTTGTCTCAAGATGGCCGCTCATTTTTTCATAACGCGCCTAAAGAAGTATAACTTCAAAAATATCACTAATAAACGAAATAGTTCAGCATTTGAAATATAATGTAATGAAGCATTTTTGAAAGTGGTTTAAGTTCATTTTATATTTAAATTAATAAGTTAATGGTAAATTCAGTGATGAACTTAAACCTAATAAGTCTGAGACTTAGGGGTAGACTAGGGCGGTATAATTTTAGGAGCGGAAAATTAAAAAAAAAATGATTTGGATTCGTTTTGTTATAAATGTGTGCAAAGTTGGTAGTAAATATAAACGACTCACTTATGTTTAAGATAATTTTTGTAAATATGTGTAAACAAATGATTTATGTTTACAACAATGGCAGGTAAAAATCAGGTAAGGTCTAGGGCGGCATTATATCTAAATTTGCGACGTTTACGACGTAGCGTTGTGGTTAGGTAACTACTCCATACACCAGTGGTCTTAGGTTCCAATCGAAGAATTTTTATCTTAAGATTTCGGATTCGACGGTCTCTGATGACTTCACTAGTTACAGCAGCTTTTAATAAAAAGAAAAAAAAATCTTTTAAAGACTAAGGGCCGTATATATGAACGTTCCTTAAATTACACAATTTTAGCTCCTTATAAGGGATTACATGAGTTTCACTTACGCAACTTTATTATATAGATTTTTGTAAGTTTTTCAATTTTTTTGTTTCGAAAATGGCTCTAACGATCTCCTTTAAACTTACTGCGGTTATTGGAGTCATCAAAATTTAAAACTTTTATTTGAAATTTTTCAATTTATGTGTAAATATTGTTTAAATAGTATAAATATTTAATTACGCACGTTGGCATGTTTCTGATTTCAAATAATGTGTTAAAAAAATTAAAAAAGCATCAAAATTGGACTGTTTCTGAGGATTAAGAAGGATTTTCACATTTCATTAACTCGACAATATCAACTTTGGTTTCACTCCCAGATATACATGTACTTATAAACTCAAGTTTACGTAGAAAAATAGCGTTTCATAGTGCTGTAGGAAAATCCATAAGCAGAGTGTAAAAATGACTGACCAATGATCATGTGACTGCGAAATTTCGGTGATGAAGTTTTCGTTTGAAATCCAACTTTTTGTTTCTTTCTCTCAATAATAAAACTTATAATAAAATCTTATTTTGGAATACTTACTTGTAACAAATCTTATACTTACATATTGATCCAAACAAAATATCGATTTTTTGTTTTATTTGCTCTTAACTTCCAAGTAAATTGTAAAATTCTAATAAACCATCGAAATCTTATATAAAATTTTTATTAACATCTAAGTTTAATATTTTACATTAATAATACAATTAAACAGAACGATAGTTTTCAAAATTCCACTGTAGTCGTTTAACGTTTGCTCGACAAACTTCCATTGTAATCTTGGTTTGTGCTTCATTAATGGCCATACATTTTCCACTTGTCTTATGCATCAGTAGTTTAGTATTGGGATCGTATTTCCATTCCTGATTGCCTTTTGATCCGTGACAGGGATATAAAATCACTTCTTCTCCCGAATAATCCAAACAAGCTTCATCACGACGAATTTCTCCAGCAGGACTGTACATCCAATACTGTAATAACAATAACAATTAATTATTGCAATGATTATTCATAATATAGTTAATCGATTAACGTTAAAATTTTATTGATTAGATACCATCCGCATACCCAGATGACAAGCACAAAAGTTAATATTTTCATTCTTTGATGCGTTTAGGTTTGAACAATTCATCGCAATTAAATATTTAGTGTTAGTTGGTTGACTGTTATTTCAAAGTGGGAAAGAAATCACCTGCACCACAATTTTTTGCATTCTTATTTGGTTTTACTTTACCAACCTGATTACCACCCTGTTTATGACAGGGCCATAATCCAACTGGCTCGTGCATGTCATCCGGTTTACACGCGGAGTCTAAACATAATGGAGGTGTAACACCAGAAGCGATCTGAAAAAAAAAAATAAAATTTTAATTAAGCTTATTAACCTGATTTCCGCCTTCATTGTGACAAGGATAAAGCCCAACTGGCTTGTATAAGTTAGTTTTCTGAGCCGGCGAGTCCAAACATTGATCTTTTCTCTTGATATCGGAATTTCCTAAGTTTCTTACCTATAATGAAAAAATAAACAAATAAATTTAAAAAATGTGAAAGATTTTTAAAAATGTAATTCGTTCGTATGTACCTCTCCAGCCGCAAGAGCGTCTCCGGGTACAAATAATTCCGGGTAAATATTATCCAAGTACCATTTGAAGCTTTTACAGCCTAATGATTTTCGTAACTCCTTTCGATCGGTTACATCACCGTAGTCACCCTTGGTATTACCGATTCTTTGATAGTAATATTTCGCATAATCATCCATCCAAACCTAGGAGATAAAATAAATCGATATTTAATACTACAACCTATAGTTTCTTTTATTTAAAATTACTAAGAAGATGCCGGGTGAAGTGCTAAATATATAAGTTTAAAATAACATTGCCACAAAAAAATAAATAAAAGGTATATCTGACTCAGCGATGCGATTTATGATCTCTAATGTATTTTTTTACTCCGAGCACGAATCTGTGATTAATTTTCCTCTAGCACTTTACATTTTTCAGAAAATTGCTGAAAAATTTTCAGAAAATTGAAGAGCATGCCCACCGCTTGTAGTACACATGCAATTAATAGTTTTCGGTGTACTTTTGAACGCTGATTACAAATCAGTGATTAGATTTTCTTCAGTACTCTTCAGTTTTTCAGAAATCTCAAATACTTTTTTTGTGTAGTAGTGAAACTTTTCAGAAATTTTTTGAAAATTGAAAGGTGCCTTACCGCAATCCCTGGCACTGTGGCTACGGAGTAATGCCAGTAATTAACAGAGTATAACATTAACACTACTTTTCCCATGGAATAGGTTTATTTTGTGATTGATAACGAATATTTGACAAGAAATTGTTACGACTTATCGTAGCGTGTAAACCTGCCTTTAAATAATTTAAAAGAAAAGACATGCAGATTTTGGTTCTGCTGTTGCGAAGAACACTTACTTATCATTAAGTTTTCTTTTTTTTAATTAGTTAAACCATCTCTGTTCAGTGACTTATAAGTCTTTACAAGCTTTTAACAAGTGGAAAAAAATCTTGTTAATCTTTCGTTTGATAAAAACTTGTTTATTAGCTGGGTCAATATATGAATTTTATTAACTGGAAAACTGGAACAGTTAATAAGATATCCAACGACATATTAAGTTCTCCATAATGTTTAAGTATTGGCGGATCTACACACAAAAAACTAGATCAAGTTTCAATCTATAAAACACTTTGTTCGAATTTTTCATTGTTTTACAATTTTAATGTGGATATTAGTAATAAAGTAATCAGCAATATAGAAATAGAAAATAATTTTAATGCGGACATATACTTATTTTTTGTGCGTGTATCTTCAAGACCTTAAATATTAAACCAAAACTTGTACATCGATAGAAAGCTGATTAATATAACCAGTTTTCCAGCTAATAACACTTTCATATTGATTCAGATATTAAAGAACTTCTGATCTAATGGAAACTTAGCTTGCTTTTTTCTACTTCTTAAAAGTTACTCTATCATACAACGACCAATATTATAACACACTAAATAAAGTTTTTTTGACAAACAAAAAGCTCAAACATTGTTGTTTCAAATAACAAAAAAGTTCAAACAACTTGTTTAAAACTTTTTTTTAGTTTCACCGCTACTTATTGATAGTATAATACCAAGTTTTGACTCGATTAAAAATCGTATACCCGGCATTGATACTAAAACTATTTATATTCAATATTTTCCAATCTAAGCAATGGCGGGTTTTCAGGTAATTTACGTGTAGGTTTACTATGAACTGTCTTAATACTATGTATTCAAAAATTGGCAAGATGCATTTTATTTTTAAAGTATAATATATTCAAAAGGATGTTTTCAAGTATAAACATAATAAATTTAATATCAAACAAAAATAGTTTTGTACTACTTCAACTAATAGTGGGTAATAAGGACCAATTTTATGCGAAATATTTTTTATTTTTTCGCCAACGTTTCGTCAGAATTTCTGACTTCTTCAAGGCTCAAAATTCAGTTTAAAAAAATATATATATGAGTACCAAATTGTATTATTTTTACTGTTCTGCTAGTTGGGTCATGTTAAAAAAAATTATATTTATGACAAATGTGAAATAACTGAATTTTGAACCCCGAAGAAGTCAGAAATTCTGACGAAAAGTTGGCGAGAAAATAAAAAATATTTTGCATGAAATTAGTCCTTATTACCTACTATTAGTTGTAGTTTTGATAAGACAAGGACATAAAAACATTATGGATAGTTTGGTACTGTTCTTTTTTATAAAAATCTTTTAATCATTTTTAAACATTTTTGGAATCTGGTCTCGTGATTCATAAGATCTCCTTCAATGATTTGTTAGTTTCTGGTAAAATTATCATTATTTTTGATGAGATAAAAACATAAAAATCAATTAAAAAATGACCATGTATTGAAACAAGACCAAACATCAACTCAGATTTTTTTTTTTTTTTTGATAACTAAACAGAAGATCATCTTCAAACTTTACCGAAAAGCTTTTAATTATTTAAATAATAAACTATGAAATTTTCAAAAAGTTTTTATACATTGATTTTCCGTCCTAACAACGTACATAACTGTATTGGATATAGTTTTGGAGCCTGTAAAATTCTTAGTGAACAAAATGAGAGGAAAAACAAATAGGGTACTAGTCATTTGAAATTCCTTACGCGTAGTTCAATCAACATGTTTGTTTACGTACGTTTGAAATCCATTTTAACACAGAATTAACGAGAGGCAATTTATTACTTTGGCGTGAACAAAAGCACTCGAAAGCTTTATGTGAGCTATCAATCAGGCGTCTGATAATGACTGTTGTACAGTTCATAGGTAGTGCATTTCGGTTCTTTTCGATTTTTTTAAGCAAGGAAAAAGGTGTTTGGAATAACTTTCCATTAATTAAGACAATTTGAAATGGCAGTGTTTTAAGTAAAATTATTATTTTTCGGTGAAATAGATAAATAGTGATAGGTACTTACTTCAGCCAGTCGGATGGAGTTACGTTTAAGCACGTTGACGCCTTTACGCCATTTGTAAGGAGATCGTTTACGAAAAATATGTCCCACGTGCGAACAAGGAATAATTTCTAATGTTCCACCACACATCCAAGTTTTGAAGGACAATTCAAGGTTCTCTCCACCCCATATATCAAATCCGCTATCATACGTGCCGAGACGTTCAAAGAACATGCGATCGATACTAAATAAACCACCTGTAAAAGTTAATGAAGAGATGCAAATACGAAAACTTGATCCAGATAGTTTAATGTGTACCAGCCATTGTAGGACTTGCGACCGGTTCAGCTGAATTATTATGTTTCTTCTTTTCCCGTTGGGGAATTGCATGCCAATTAAACTGTAAATTCCAGTCAAATCCTCCAACGTTCACGCCGCCGCTTTCACGATAGTGAAACTCCAAAGTGGTGTCGTCAATTACGTCTATAACCGGACATACCACATTTGTGGGATTTCGGGCTATTCGATCAAGTAACGGTTCGAGCCATCCGGGAGCACACTCGCAATGCGAGTCTAAGTAAGTTAAAACCGGGGCCGTTGCGTGTTTAGCACCAAGTAACCGCGCCCGAATTAAGCCTTCCCGTTTAGGTGCACGAATTATTTTCACTTTTTCTAATGTTCGCATATAATCCTCCAGTTGCATTTTTGTGTGTGCTGAAATAAAAGTATGAATTTATCAAATAACATAACTCTGAACTATTGTCTATAGACAAAAAGTCCAAAAAAATTCATAACCAATTAAGTTCGCAAAATTTCTATTTGTTTACCTTTTTTTTTCTGAATAACTTAATTAAAAATTTGGATTTGGATTAAACTTTCTTTTTTCTTACATAATTTGGTCCATTAATTAAGATTTTTTTTTTAAATAGAAATAACATTTTTTAATTATATGGTGTTACTATATCTTTAAAGTTCATTTGATGGCGTAGCGGATCGATCTGTTAGATATCCGCTTCATGCCTCAGGGATGTTAAGTCCGAGATACCTAGTCCTAGTTTTCCTAGAATAAGCAACTGTATACAAATACAGAAATATTCTAAGTTTAAAAGCGATAATTTGACCTAGATGTTAAAAAAATTAAATTAAATAAAATAGCTTGAAATAATCCAAAATAAAAGGTCATTTGGGAGGATTTTTATGTACAATATCCGACCATAAAAATAGCCGCCGATACTGAAAATGCAGTATAGAAAAAAAATGTTCCTGTAGGCTGTATAATTGCAAATGCAGGTCATAATATCGTTATCCGAAAAGATAGATAACGGAATTGTCACATTCGCCAAATTTAGAAAAAATGCAAGTACGTAATCCGTATTCGGAATCTTCGGCTGTAATAAGAATTGTCCAGAAAATCGATCCCCTAGCTAATGCAAGCTTTTAAAATTTAGTTCATTATCATCCACGCATTTACATCTTCTTCTTCAGTAAACTTCAGAAAAAGCAAGCCGTATGTCGAATACTTGCTATGAGATATAGATGTTTCGTTTGCCGAATCGGTTAACTCCATTTTCTGAATTTTATTAAATTTTAAGATTAAACCACTCAATTGGTTATTTACTGTTTATATAAAACAATTCTAATAATGAGTAGTATTCCCCCTTAATAAAGATTTTTTATTAGTCATTGCATAACATAGGCAAGGTGTACCTATTGTATTTCAAAAACAAATTTTATCGTTTTTCTCAACTTTTTGTTTTGAAGGGGTAGAAAAGTCGATTTGACAAGAGAGGCATCCAGATATCCTAAGGAAAAAAGTAAAAACTTTCCCCAGGGCAAGTCTGCAGCTTTAAGTGTTCTCAACAGGTACTAGGAATATATCTATGAAAATGGTGAATTTATTTATTTAAAATCTATTAAATGAATTTATAAAAACTAGTAAGCTCCAAGTTTTAACGAACTTGGATCTTGAATTTTGGATATATATTATATTTCTGAATCTTTTCTTTGGGCATTTTGTCTTGGACTTTTTGTGTCATAATCCACTTAATTCTAAATACACTTACGCATATCAGAGAAATCATCAACAAGAATGATTTCATGAATCAAATGACTTGGAGATCGATCCAAAACAGAATGAACGGTTCGCAGTAGCACACTCCAGGCTTCGTTGTGAAAGCAAATGATAACAGATGTGGCAGGTAGATTTTTAAGGTAGAGATCAGGCTTTTTACACCTAAAACAAAACCAAGTACCGTTCAAAACACATATAATATGGTAGGTACAATAATAATTATTACAAGTCATTAGTTTCATAAGTCACAAACATATTCAAATATATATTTCAACATTTTCAGGTGAAATTCGAAATAAATTTTCATTAATTTCTCTAATGAGCTCGTATAATTTTTCATTAGCCTCATAAATAATACAAATTTAATATGAAAATCTATTTTAAGAGACTGCTATGTTATGTATGGCATATTTGTCAACACATTTTCATAAACTGTCAGTGCAAATGGGACGAAGAGATAAATAATAATCATTTTTGTAGGCCAATTTAGGGCAAAAGGTTTCTCCCTTGAGAACAAGCGAAAATATATTACTATGTATTTCTTCTATTTTTTTAAATAAAAAATACTATCATTTTAACAATAATTTATAATTTTTTTTTGGAAAAAAAGTAATGAAAATAAAAAGTATATTTAATGTACAGTTGGATTTTGTATGTTATATAGAACTAGCGCTACTCGTCATCATATCACCGTTGCTATAATAAAAAATTACATTTTTAAAAGAGTGAACACTAAAAAAATAATCCACAATAATAACAGCTAATCCTATAGTTGAAAATTTGCTGTGGTTGTGAAAATGGTTGAAAAACAGGTTTGCCTAGATCAGAGCTTTTAAAAATTTTTCGTTTGAGACTCTATTTTGCGTTAAAAAATTTAAAACTAAATTCAAAGGATCCCCTGACGAGGTGGTATCTATAACCAGAAAAACATATAAAACGTACGAGGAGAAGTTATAATTTAAATTCAAAAGATTTTATGACCCCAAAATATTTTTTAGAGTATGATTCGACATTCATTCAAAAAAAATCATTCATTTGAAAATACTGAACCTTTTTAAATTTGAAAAAAAAATGAAAACCTTTGCAATTTGATCTAGTATATAATAACTCTCTTAAATCGAAATAGTGACTTTAGTGACTATTCACTATTTTTGCAGTGCAGAGTATACCACTAAATTCAAATAGTGGTGTACTTTTCACTACAAAATAGTGAATAGTCACTTTTTGATAGTCGAAAGTCACTATTTTGATTTTAGAGAGAACTGCTAAGTGAGAATGCTTTAATTTAATACTTTATAAACTAGGATTTTTCAATCTCCTTTTCACCCCACTTGCGTTTACAATTTTAAAAAACCTCATCTTAGCGAATGACGACTTTTAATTTTATCCCGTGCCCAAGAACCAAGAAATTAGCATCAATCGTTTAACTATTCTGATGATGTTTAAATTCTATTGTGAGATACATAAACGATTGAAATAATTTGAAATTCATGACAATTGCCACTAGTCCAAGGAATAAAAACAAAAAAAAAGGTCAAACTTCGGAAAAATTAAGGGAAAGCTGAATTTTTGAATAAAGCTTCCTTTTGTGGTTCTAAACAACATATCAAAAGTCCCTGACGATACATGCGCTGCTAAAAATTTTACGCGGGGTCAAAGGTTACGATCAATGAGTTTTCGCAAAAATCTCGCTAATGGTAACTTTTATTGAAATAGTAGTGGTTATCAAATTTGAAGTTTAGAAAAAACTCTATAAAAATATAAATTTACTTTTTTTTGTAAGACTAACGGTTTTTGAAAAATACCAATTTAAAAAGTTGTAACGTTCAGTATGCACTCCTTAATGGTATCTGTATGTCGAATGTTATATTTGTAATTAAACGTTAAACGTGACTTTAAATATTGGAAAATTTATTTTTGTGAAAGTTTCAAAGCCCATAATAATACAAACGAACGCATATGTACTACACAATAGTGTCAACCTAACTCTTAACCTATGATCCCGAATTTTGCTTAATTGCGCGCACTTTTAAATTGGCACTCTTATATCATCATGCATAAAAAAGAGCTTTAGTTTGATATTTATTAGCTACATTATGAGTGTAGCAATCATGCAACGGGGTCTTAGGCTAAGAGTAAAGTTGACACTATTGTGTAGTACATATGCGTTAAGTTGCATTATTATGGGCTTTGATAGTTTCACGAAAATAAATTTTTCAATATTTAAAGTCACATTTAACGTATAAATTACAAATATAACATACGGATACCATTAAGGAGTGCATACTGAACGTTGCAACTTTTTGAATCAAATTTTCTCAAAACCCGTTAGTCTTACGAAAAAAAGTAAAATTATATTTTTGTAGATTTTTTCCTAAACTTCAAATTTGATAACCACTACTATTTCGATAAAAGCTACCATTAGCGAGATTTTTGCAAAAACTCGTTCATCGTAACCTTTGACCCAGCATAAAATTTTTACCTGCGCATGTACCTATCATCGGGGACTTTTGATATATTGTTTAGAACAACAAAAGGAAGCTTCATGCAAAAATTCAGTTTTCTCTTAATTTTTCCGAAGTGCAATGTCTTTATTCCCTAGACTACACAGTTATTAAGAAATTTACAGATTTATCAGTCATTTCTCATTATAGATAGCAGTGTACAATTTCAACTCTCAAACTACAACTTTTCATTTTCTTTTGACTTGTTTTATCAGAAACGGTCGTCAATTCTTGGCGCCTAATAAACCATACTCTACCCAATTATTAAGACAACGTTTCAAAAATTCAAATAGATATGTACATTATACTACCAAACAAAACGAAAACTTACCATTCATCCCTAGGATCTGGCAAATTTCGTCGTACTGATATCATATCACTCACATATTGATTGAAAGCGTTATTTAACCATCCCTCATCGACCTGTTTTTTAACATCAGCAGTCAAGTTTTTCGGTAAGATAACGGGTTTTCCCATTTCTCCGGGCAACACAATATCTTGATTAATTGGCATCGGAAGAACATCTTTGTTGATTTCTTGTGCGATTTCATTAATGCTTTTCATCGGAGTCTTAAATTCAGTTTTTAACTCTTTATGTTGTAACGTTTGTTGAATTAATGGCTGATTAAACGGTACGTCTGCATTCGGTATGACATTACTTCGTTCATTGCTGTACCAAGATGAACTATTGTCTGTATAAAATAAGAATACAACTGTGAACCACACTATTGATATAAACAACACTAACTTTAAAAGCACTGAACGTTTTCTTAGTAAAACACCCATTTTTAATAAAATACGAACGAAGTATTTAAATTGCATAGTATTTTTACTTTGTCACAAAATCCAAAGTGGCATTATTTAGATATAATAACACGATAAAATCACAATGAAATAAAAACATTAGAATGCAACAAAAATAATTTTTTTTTTCAAAAGTTTGACATTTCTATATTCAGATGTTAAAGATACTTTGACTGGAATTTTTTTCGAAAGGAATGATTTTGAAAAATTAAAATAAAATTAAAAAAAAACACGTATCACAGATATTTAAGATATAAATTAATATTAAATTGCGATATTTGGAGCACCACAAATTTAAATTTTTTTTGTTAAATCAGTTTCTTTTTACGTAGTACTTAAGCGATTTAGTAGACTAGACTAGTGGATAATATTATAATATTTGATAAGGATTAATTTTTTTTCTCTTGTTGATATGAATTTCCGTAAACTGATTATGTATTACACTGATATGTTGGAATAAAAATTAATATGTATATTTTATATCACTACATTTAAACGCGGATACATTTGCTCTTAGTTCTATCCCAAATATGCATTTTCTTATGATGAGATTTATGTCACCATTCCATATCTGAAACAAAGAAAAAAATGTTAATAATTTGATTTAAATTATAAACAGGTATAATTATATTAAATCACATATATAATTGAAATTAAACGAGTTGTTGTAAGATATGCAATAATAAAAACAGTGTAAATATTTGTAAGACTTCCAATGCATCTCTAAAAGCATAGTATAATGAAACAAGTTATTCATTTTTAGAAATGCAACAGTTGCAGAGATTCTTAGTTTGTAATAAATTGCAAGTGGAGCACGCTAGTGTCGCTATAAAGTTATTTCCATTGAAACAGATACAAGTAGGTGCATATATATCTACTTATTCGTATAGAATAAAAATAAATAAGTTCATGTTGCAATATTCAATGCGTTTTAATGTCTTCGATACATGAATTGAAAAATCATTTCATTGAATCTAACAACCGGAATTGAATTTATTATGTTTCTTTAATGGGGATGTAGGATTCCAACAGTTTATTGAGAAAACACAAATTACATGATATTTGATATTCTTGAACTTTACGTTGAACTTTACTTTACTTGCGTTTTTTACATATATTCTTTTTCTTTTCGATATTTTATCTATAAATAGCTTGAAAAAATAAAATGTATTTACGATAACGTTAGACTGTTATTATTTTAAAGTTTATTTTTCCAAAATGAGGGTAGGTATGTACGAAACAATTTTGCTGTATTTATACATATGTATTTATTAAGGCTGTGGTTACATTAGATACGATTTCGTAAGAAATTTAATTCGTACAAATTCGTGTAAAGCAGCTCTTACGAATATCGTGGTTACATTAATTGAGAACGTTTGCAAATGACAAACGAGCTATTAGAATTATTTTATTTTTTTTTTTGTTCGAAGAGGAAATCATGTTATTTAAAATCCCTTTTTAACAAATCTCTTTTTGAAAGCCCAAGATTTTTTTCTGGGTTTTCAGATTCGACGGTCGCTAATGACCATAGTAATGATGCGACCTTAAATAAATAAATAAAAATCGCTTTCGTACAAATTTTGTAGAAAAATTAAAATATTTTGGTTGCATTGAAATTGCTTATTTATAAGAAAATAACGTAAGAAAATGAGCATATTTCTTTTAATTACAATGCATTTATATATTTCAGATTTCTATACGAATACAATTTTCTTCGACTATTGTAGGTATATTCAATATAACCGAAGATTAAGTATAGCATGAAAGCGGCCCTTGCATGATGCGAAAGTTTGAATGGATGGATGTTTGTTACCCATACAAAGTTTGGCGACAGGGCCATTAATGGCCCATTGCTTAGCCAGAGATACTAGTTGTTGGCCCAACATCGGCAACTGTTAACGGCCCAAGTACGGTTGCCGGCTGGATGATAACCCCGGGCCGCTAATGGCAGTCGACTATCGGCCGACTGCAGTAAAAGTTACCGGGCCGTTAATGGCGATTAACAATCGGCCGACTGAAGCAAAGGTTACAGGGCCGTTAATAGAAACCAACAATCGGCCGACTGCAGTAAAAATTACTGGACCGTTAATGGCAAATATTATAAATTAATAAAACTACTTAAATACTGAAAAAAATGATATAAAATCAGCTCAACCATTATTATGATACAACATTTATTCACTTTATAATACATACAATCTTAGTAAAAAATCAGACAAAATCAATAATTAATACAAAAGTAGAATTTTAAACCTGGCGTACATAATACACACTCTAAAATTAAAAGGGAATTTTTGGTGGTTTATAATGAAGATCCTCTTTCTTATCGCCCATTCTCACGGTCCACCCAACCAGAAAGCCATCGGGCTAATTTACCAGTGAAATTTTTAGATTCCTCTGCATCCTCAAACTTCTCAGTTACAACATCTAGAATATGCAAAATCAATTATAAATAAAATTGTTTTTAAGACACAATATTTGTGAGTGAAGGAGTTAAAACTAAAATAGTATAAGAGGTGAAAAAAGGAGATTTATTTTCAGAAGGGTATGAAAAAAAATTTTATCTGTAAAACCATTCTTAGGATGAGAAAAAATTCTCTAGAAAAATAACTAAATGACTCACCTGCATAATAGAGAATTTCTACTAGATATTTATCCCAATTTTCATTTGCATCGCTTAAGTCTGCAGCAAACTTATCAACTTTAGGATACTCATCAGCCGGTGGATATTTACAAAGTAAAATGCCATTTTCTTCTATAAGAATCCACTTGGATGGAATTAGATCAATGGTTTTTGTATCGTCAACATTTTCTAAAAAATCAACGACTGCGTAGAGTTTCTACCATAAAATCCTTCCATCTGTAACATCAAATTTAACTATTAATATTTTTTTATTTGATTATTTCACACTATGAGAAAACTATTAGATTATCAGGTAAATAAAAATAAATTATCTATAGTTTAATTTGAGAGAATATATTATTATTCAATTATTAAATAGAACTACTTACTTTAGTCAGAGACTTTAATAGACTGGTTATCAACAGGCGATATAGTAATAGACGAACTATTCTGAAATACAATAATACACTTTAAACACTACCATGCGACTGTGTTGTGTTAACGACAATTTCTGTGTTAACGAAACAAATCCTCTTGCCCCTGTTCACCCGTTAAAAGTATAATAATTTACCGCCAGATAGCACTTAAAAGAAGAATATATTCATACCATTCATACTTTGCGTTCATTGGTTAATTTTGTAACACATTTGAAAAGTATTTATCGTATTTATATGGTGCGAATATTTGAAAATAATTGACGCAATTGCAGTGAAAAAAAATGCATTTGAAATTTATGTTTCAAATAGATTTATTTTGTTCATATCCATTATTAATTTATAATTTAAATGTTCATGGGATTGTGAATGAATATAGCATATTAGTTAATGTTCAATGATTTTTATTAAATCGTCATATTACGTTTCGTCCCTTTCAGCACATTATTTAAAAAAAAAAAAACGCTTGATCCATTATCAATTATTTTTCTTTTTACACAACTTATTTTATATAATATTAAAACATATTACACCCTAAACATAAGTCAAATATAATAGACTCAAAGTGACGTATAACTCAGGGTGACTTAGGGCCCCCTCAGGGTACTTAGGGTTTATAGTAAGGCATCTAACTTTTAATTATTGGCGCATGAGCAAAAAATTATTTAGCCAGGCTTCGGCCTATTGTTCGCCGACGAACGAATATTGAATGATGATCGAATAGACGGCGACCGGCAATTAACCAGATATGGCCCATTAACAAATTCCCATTAATAGGCCGAGCGTTGATAGCCAGACATCGGCCGAGAAACGGGGCTTTTGTCATTAACGGCGACTTTGTATGGGTACTCAAGCATGCCAAGACGGCTGAACTTTGATGTAGAAGTAAGTAATAGCACTTATTAATAGCTTCGTTCTCACAGTAACCTGGATTAGATTTGAACTTAGATTTGAATTTCGAATTTGAAATTCGTTGTTTCAAGCAGTGAATTTAGTATGGAGCGTACAGAAGGAGAACAATGTTCAAGGCAGTTTTAGGATTTGATCTGAAGCGATAGTTATAAAGCGGTTCAAATTCATGAATTTGAACTACTGTGAGAACAAAGCGAATAGCATATGCCTAGGTTATATTTATCCTGAAAAACGTAATATTCTGAAAGATCAAGATGTTTTTTTAAATGGATGAAAGGATTTCTATGGTGTTTAGTATACAATTAGATTATATGAAGAAAAACACGAAGGGTAACTAAAGTTCTGGAAAAATACAAGTTTCTCCGTAGAATAGCTATAAAACGAATGAAATGTTTATTGTTTTTCACAAAGAAACACATTAACGATTGGGTGTTATTTTTTGTGTACAGATAGTTAATAAACCTACGATTGCATGCGTTAATGTTTACGCTGGAAAAATGTATGGTTTCCGCAGTATAGCTTTAAAGATAAATATTTGTTTATTTGTTTTTTTTTATCAGGAATCCAACAATAATCCTACAAGATAGATAAAAAAAAGTATTTATTGCTTGTTACAACAAAATAAAGTTAAGGACTAACGTGATATTGTATTAAAAAAAAATTAACGATTGAAGAGTGTATATTATGTTGCTATAATAGATAATGCATGTTCCCTGAGGGGTACAAATTAACAAAAATATTGTGTTTGGATTTCAATCAATAAAAACGCAAATTTAATTTGTCATCCTCAGCGAATTGGACAAGGTAAATATGGATTAAATAAAATGAAAATCTGCAGCGAGGCGTCACAGTAGGTACTTTCTTTCATATGAAACTCGCTGGTTAAAGAACAACTGGTTAGCTCGTTGGTTAAAGGAACATTAATAAAGCCCACGATTGGATAAAAAAAATTATAAATTGAATAATATTTGAATATCTATAAAACAAAACTATATGAATACAGCCTTTATATGTACATATATGCACAAACTCTCACTCTTAACCCCAGAACCGTCCTTATTCTAATTTTCCCAGGAAAAAGTTTCAAATAAAAGTTGTAGACATTAAAACGTCTAAGAATTATAACAAGTTTAAACAAAACCGTTGGAGCTGTTTTCTAAAAAAAATTGATAAAGCTGTAAAGCCCATAGAATAAAGTTAAACGTCCGGTCTACCGATTTCAATCAAAAGCTTCGCGCTACAATTAGATGTAGGTAATATGAAGGCAAAATTCCAAGTTGGTAAAATTCGGATAAAGCTTTCGATACGATATCGCTGTCACATACAGAAACACACACACACACATACATATTTCCAAAAACCAGATTTTTGGTCTCAAGGGACCTCAAAACGTGTTTTTCCGATGAAGGCTTGAAATCGAAAATTCGACCCGATTACAATACTTCCTTTACTATGTAGTAGCAAAAGAAAGTAAAAAGAGTATTGGTGAAATCTAGATATTCTGATCTCGAAGCGCCAATGTTTAAAAACTGAGGATGTATTGTAAATATTATTCAGCGTCAAGAACGTAAGGTCATTTAACAGTAACTTGAGTAACAAGAAACAAAAAATATGAAATGAAGTGGTAGTTTAACAAAGCTCTCCAAATTTATTTTTACATTAAAGGCTCGTTGTGTTAATAACAAGTAACTATTAGGTATTAAAGTTTTAAAAAATTCACACGAACGCTAAAGGATCTTGAGCTCGAATTAAACAACACGCGAATATTATTGTAATGCTTTATGGAGTTTGTTTTAAGTTTTTCAATATACACACTAGTTAGTACCTATGTTTTAAAGTAGCACGCACACTTCATGTATTTGATTATTTATTTAAGTTTAAATGCAATTTCTATTTTGTCTTGAACCATCCTTGCCAAAAAATGTTTACATTTTCAAACATCCCTATTGGTTTACTTTTTATAATAAATACTTACACAAAGTTTTTATAAGATAAGCATTCATATACAAAAGGTGTCACGTTGAATGCACAGAAATATTTTTTTGTTGTAAAAGACATATAAGTATGAACAATATTGTTATTTGCATAAGAGACCACCAATATTATAGGTAAATAATTATAAAGTATGTAATACAATAATTTAAATGAAGTTAAAATATATTAGATTGAAAAAAAATTAATTTAAAGAGCTTATATAAAAATAAAAATATAAAAACTTTACAAGCACAAAAAAATAATAACACATAGTATGAATATATCTAACATCATATCTATCTATATATATATATATATATATATATATATATATATATATATATATATATATATATATATGTTTAGCGTTATCATAACTTTTACTAACATTTTCAAAATAAATTAACACCTAGCTACCAACTCGAAATGTAGGAAGGTTATTTATTTTAATTAGAAGAGGCAGATATTTGCATTTTAAATAATAAAAAATTATAACATTATTTTACTCCCACATTAAAGTGAATAATTAATTAACATTAAAAATACCCATTTTCAATTGAATTTATTACAAAGATTCAAAAATCAAGTTCTTCATCTTCTTTGCTACGAGAAACTACTACGAAAAAAACAATTATCTATAATAAAATGGAAGAAAAATTACTGAATTAGCTAATTTTCAAACATATTTTTTTCTCATTGTTCTTTCTTCGACTAAAAATTCTATTATACTTATTTTGATATTTGCGAAAATGTATCAAAATAAATTTTTCCCTCGTGAAAAAATTTGAAAACTGTTAAAACTCAAATTGAATTCAGTTTTATGTCTATATAGTAAATCAAAAAGTAGAAGCAAACTTCTTTCTTTGAAAACAATAGTTGGTTCAAATAATATAAACTTTATCCTGATTGTATTTTAAAAGTAAAGTAAACTCGATGAATGTGAAAAGTTTATATTAAATTATTATGTGAGTCAAGATTAATATTTTATAAACTCTAATAGCATAGACTCATAGAGAAATTTAAAAACTAAACTTCTTTTTGTTGTCGCATACTTATACTATCGTACGTTGACGCGATAAATTCTAAAGATTAATAGTGCGGGTAATTTCTTATTCATGTGAAAGTTTTGTTTTGCGCGCAAAGACAAAGCTCGTGCACCTTAAAATGTTTTAAGACAATAACATGAAAAATATACTCGTGAAAATGTTCTCTACCATTTGTAAGGCACTCCTGTAATAATGAGTTCGTTTGAATTGCTTTCTACTATGCTTGGACGCGTATTCTGTTGCTTTTTATTCGTATGTTTATGTAAAGTAAATTGCACAAAAAGAGACGTTCATAATTTTCTGTGTTTTAATTACGTACGGTATTGTATTAGGTAGTTTATCCTGGAAACATTTTACAATTTACTCGGTTTCCCAGCGGATCGGCAACTTTAAAAATTTTAACTTCAACAAACGTCATGTGAATGAAATTTTATAAGATATATAACCTTATGTAAAATATTACCCGGTAAAAATAAACAATGTTCTTATATTTTATTTCTACTTTACAGTGGAAAAAGTTTAACATGAACACACTTGAAACTCGGTTAGCATGAAATAATATTGTGATCGCAACAAAATACGCACTGCTATTAGTGCAAACGTTTTCCTTTTAAGATAAAACAAAAATCATACTTTGGAAATTCCAAAAAAAAAAAACGTAATTATGTTTAAACTTTTCACCAGTGAATTGAACATATTATCATGAATCATTCTGTATTTCGTCTCAAAATCTTGAATTTAAAAAGGCCAAATATCCAAAAGAAAAAGGTTCTTTTGTACTTTTTCTTACACTTTCACATAACTACATTTCTGCATGTATTCTAATAATTGAATTCTTTTCTATAACCGAATTTTTATAATCTTTATAAACTAATTAGGCAGCGACTTAGAATTTATCAAATCAAATAGTTGGACATTTTTTGAAGTAAATTGTGCTTTATATTTAGTTTTCTATAAAGGTAATATCTTGCAAAATCATTGCTTGACTTAGTTTGACATTTAAATATTAATATTTTATTGTACATGAGTTGAACTTGATTTTCAGTTTTTAAGGTCAAGTGGCTTGACTTTCAAGTGAAATAGCTTTAAAATCAAGTCACGTGGTAAATCTTTTTTTACGACTTAGGAGATTTTTCTTTTGGTTTGGTTTATTTAAGGTCGCATCAATTACTTTGGTCATTAGCGACCATCGACTCCGAAAACCCATGAAAAAAGTCTTAGGCTTTCATAGAGATTCAAACCCAAAAAAAAAAAAAAAAAATAAAAAAGAACTTCTAATAAAAAGTGAATAAAGATGCGCCACCGGATATTTCGACGCTAAACCATGAGACTCATCCACACTATGTATAGCAGTTGCAAGAATCGATGATCTGGTGACTCGTCCATAAAATCATAAAAAAAGTGATTCCAACCCAGGATCACTGACCAAGGCAACTATTTAGTCCATCACGCCACTAAGTGACTTCCTTAGGAGTTCAATTTTAGAAATACTCTTGAATACAAATCGTGAAATATGCATAATTTAACATTTTCAAAAGAAAAACGCAAGCTATTTTAAACGCTGTTTGAAAATTTTTATCAAAGTAAAAATTAAGTATTATAACTTTTGTTGTTGACAAAAGTACCTACTTTATAGATTGATATCCACTTAATAAATATACTCCAATTTAATCAAAAATTAGGAGAATGTAATAAGTTTTTTATATTTTTAGATTTTTTGGTAAGTACTTGGGATTTTCAGCATTCGAAATGTAGGCATTGAGGATTTTGTGATTCGGAATTTTTTGGTTTTAATCAATATGTCATGATTAAAAAAGTAAGGTGTAGTAACAAACACCTTCTGCGTAATGCGACAACAAAAAATAAAATTTTAACAGAAAAATAAATTAGTTTTTCCATTTTTTTTTCTTGCTGTTTTCTTACTTTAACAGCTAGGTCATTATTACTATAGTTTTGGTTGCTGTAGATCTGATTAATTTCATTTTTGTGTTAACCATTTTTCACTATATTTAGTTTTTATAATGTCAATTTCAAAAGCCTTAATCATTATTAATCATCATTATATTAAAAGAAGCAAGCAAATATAGTGTACAGATTTTATACTCCAAATTGAACATTTTACAAATCAAATTGGACACTTTACTCATTAAGTGTTCTTTACACTTAGCAATTAAAGATTATCGATGAAGGCCATAGTGGAATATAACAAATATAAAGGTTCATATTTTACTTTATAAATATTTATTTGTGGCAGCTGCTATATTCATAAAATTTTTATAACAGTTAGTAGAATTGCCTGGACAATAACTTGATTTACTACATCTTCTTTTTCGAAACAGTTTATTGGATCCGCTAACAAATTCCTAGTATAAAAATTTAATTATTGAAATATCTCTTTGATAGGATCATCATTGGTCTTTATCCACTATCTTTAGTTCATTATTTTATTACTATGTATTACAAACACCTAATTTGATTAGTAAAATTACTAATTTGGAGTGAAATACCTAAATTAAAAAAAAATTCTTGTAGATATCCAGAAACGATGACTGCTCGTAAATCATTACGAGCATTTCAGTGTAAATAACAAAATTGTAGTGCCTAGCAGTAATTTTATTTGAAAAACGTGCTGCACATTTTCCATAAATATGGTAATTATCAATTAAAAAATAAGATTTAAATTTTAATTGAAATTTTTACTATATTTTTGTTTTATTAATTTGAAGCTTTAAAACTTTTATCAATTCTTTAATGAGTTTCATAATCCTTCACTTTGGTAGCTGTAAAATTCAAATAGTGCGTACCAACAAAAGGGTGAAACCTTAATTATGGGATTAGATAGCGTTTGCGTTCGTACGCTCGCTCTTTAATTGTTACTGTGGACTATAAATTTTGATGGTGAAGGTTCTTCACAAATACAATTAAGAGCCGGATCACTAACTTTTCATGTTGACTTGTCAAGTATTTTTCGATCAATTGAAACAGACTTTTAAAATATACCGACATCTGTATATCTGTTTTTTGCAATTTGTAAGGTGTTCTAATGTTCTAATAAAAAAACATAGGTGTAGTGCCAAATGAAGAGCTTTTTAAATTATATAAAATCTTGGCTACATAAATGGAAAACCTAATTTTCCGTGCAACTTATCTCTAGAGAAAAATTTCGAACACATAGCGACGGCAGCGAAACCAAAAAGATGATACAGAATGCGCACTTTGCGTCTCGGGTAATTTATTTCAGCAAGACTTGTGTGGAACGTAATTAGCAGTGTCAGCAGTTTCAGCTGAATGCTGATTCTCGTCAGTCGTGGCATCGGCGTTGCTACTTGCATACAAGACTTCCATATTATTACTCGCTCGTGAACATTCAACGCTCGTTTGAGTTGTTTTTAGAATTATCCATCGCTAGTTGCCTTTATTACTACACGCTTTACGTACATGTATATATATGCTCATTCAGATATATACGTATATAATATAATATATATGTATACCACATGGCTTTAGTATGAGATAACACCCAACAAAATCTCGTTACATATTTCCTCCTTCCTTATCCTTCTAAACCAAATTTCTGTTGTGCATTCTACTAAATTATATACACTCTCTAAGGATCATTATCAGATCATTATAATTCACACAAAATATTCTCTGTCGCTAACATTCAACACTCATAATTACAGTAACGATCTCCTTAAATTTAGTTCCCAAAAAGCTTTAAACACAAACATTATTTTACTTTTATTTAAAATAATAGAATTCCAAACATAATGACGTAAAAAATGTAACATATCTATTCAACAACTTTTCTTACAGAGTATTTGTTCTAAGAAAAGAACAGTTTTATTTGCAAAGCTTTAAGAGTAGTAATTGTTACTTAAATCAGTAAGTTATATATTTAAAGGAAGGACATCGATACGCTAAAAAAATTGACCCCAGTATGATAAAAAAATTTAACTTTAACTTTTTTATATTTAATACATTTCTAGTAAAATACAGGACACTAACTTAACACTAAAATAATTTATAAGTAGACGTTATGACGTTTTCTTCACAAGAAATTATTTTTTTTAATGGAAAATTGTACCTTTTTTACTATATGGATTTTTTTTAGACATGAGCGTATTTTTTAAGCATTTTACTTTTAGTAGTTTTTTATTTGTTGAAGCCTACAGCACGTGGTAAAATATGTAACAAAAAATGTAAAAAAACACCATGTTTAAAAATATGCTCATGTTTAAAAACTTCTATGCACTAAAAACAAGATACAGTTTTTCAAAAACAGCCACCATTCTGAACACAATTTGTAGATTTTTCTTGTGAAAAAAAGATCATCACTTTTACTTATAAAATATTGTTGCCATCGGCTCTTCGAAAATACATTTTCTTGAGTAAAGTTGAAATCCTCATTATTAGTAAACTTATAAGATTAAGCGCACAAGTTCGTATCTGTTAAGAAGCTGTCAAACAATTCAATTGCGCGATGAGTTCAGGAAATCATTTCAGTTCAAAACTATTGTAAGGCAATTAGTTTAAATTATTCCTTGATAAATCCATAAATGAAACTTTCCCAGTTCAACAGCATTGAATTTAAATTAATAAAGTGGCATTGGGAGAATTTAGTGTCGAGATTGAAACAAACGATTTTCGTGTATATTTTAATGTGTCTGATAAATAAGAAAATAATTGTACCAAAGCACATAAAGACCTGCCAGTTCCGGCACTTAAATGTTCAAGATTAGTCTTAGGAGAAATTGTTCGGTAACTACGTCCGTAACTACTTTCTGTAAGTCGTTTCTTTATGATCCTAACGAAAGGGGATTATCGAGTTGTGTGAATTCTTGCAATGCGTAGTGCTATGGTAAGATATTGTAATTACTCGCTATTCAAGTGGGTATAGGATATATTTGATTATTGGAGGCGGTGATAAAAGCATTTCGATCGAACTAAATATCTTTTAAAATGGGACACACCAACGATAATTATTACCTACTAACTAAATAAACCATACTGGTGCTGTTTAATAAAATAAAATTTCATTTGAAGTAAAAAAGTTAAAATAAAAATTTTATTAGAAAGCTTTTATTAGGAGTAATTCAGTAATACTACTTTTATAAAACATATATTTTGTATTGCAATATGTACATTAAATAAACTCTTTAAAATCAATTAACGCCCCTGAAAGTTTAATAGACCCCAAGGGGTGTACCTGAACCTGATTGAGAAATCTTTCTCTTGATTATATCATATTTTATAGTTAATGCTAAATATTGTATACCAACATTTTTAAAATTGAGTGTTATGATTTTTCCAGGACAAGAAAAATCGTTAATGATCAATCTTTGATTTGTTTTTAAAGAAAAACCTTAAGTCGATCAACGTTTATCATTTTATTGAATGATTGAAAATTACAAAAATTTTTGACTTGAAAGCAGTCAAAGTTTGGATAAATTATTATCCAAATTTTTTACAATTATTATCGCTGAAATTAGGATAAAAGTACGAGTATTTAATGCAATAGGGATAGGTTCATTGGGATTAAAGAGGCACACAAGATGTCACTAGAAAGAATTACATGTTCGAGCCTTTCGTTTTATTTGAAATCCCAATCTTATCATTTAACAATATCTAACTATATTTTCATCCTTACATTAAATACATGCCTCTTAATAACACAGATACAAATATAGTTTATCCTGCTTGAATAAAATATTCCAATGGCGATTTAAATCTACAAAGGGTAGCTGTTTTGCCGAACAAAAGTAAGGGTCGGTTAAGAAAATAAATTAAGCTCAAGATGTCAAATTAAAATTCTTTAAATACCAATAACAACGTAATTTAGTAACTTTCCAATACCGTTTAGATTTCATTTTGAATCATAATTAAGGTATAAACACAAACGTGAAATATTGATTTTGCTTACTCATATTTAAATGTTTATGCCTACACTTCTAGCTGAAAAACTTTTACTCTTGAATGCGATATTCTTAGATATCTAAACTTGTGATTTGACAAATGCTATTTTTTATTATTCCTGATAATTCTGGACAGACTTAAGGCTATTTAAAAGCAACATTTTCTTCTTTAATTTAAAAAAATCTTACTATAGTATCTAATCTTCTTATTAACTCTGCAATTATACCTATACCAATTATATGTATGATACATGGGTGAAACTTCGCGGTACTACTACTTATAAATAAAGTTAGCACAAGTGTAACATATCCATTAAAAGAAATATCTATGATACCTATAATAAATATATTTGATTAAAGTTACTACGTTAATGAAAAATTCGCTGTAAAAATGTTTCTAATGTAATATTTTTGAAAAAAAATACTCGTTTGAAAATTAAAGATAATATTTGCCCTTAGTTTTGATTTTTAGGTGGCCTAAAGTATAATCAATATAATAAGGTATATACAAAGTAAAAATACTTTTATTCCCATTATTTTTACGTAATGCAAAAATGCTATTTCGTATTGGATTTTAGATTTCATCTGAGTTTTGTTCAGTACTTAATTTTCAAAAAAGTTGAACATGGGAAAAGTTTTAATTTTTTTATTAAATTTTGCATTCAATTGAAATGAAAATATATTACCTACATAATATACATGCATTATATCTGCGTACCTATATATTCGTTGAAGAGATTCGACAATAAAATCAATAAAAATTAATTTAAAGCGGTTATTGACAAAATTTATAAATTCAACCTCTCACACACATATTCATATGTATATATATATTTTTTCAAGTTGGATTTAAGAAAAACGATTTGAAGCAAGAGACGAAGGAAAGTTTTTTGATTAAATTATAATATGTCTGTTTAACATTGCATATACAAGCAGAAATTTTTAAAGAAATATCTCTAGAACGATGATTTATTAAAACTTCAATTTGCGTGAGTTGAATTTATTTTTATGTTTATCAATATTTCAGAGTTGATAACATTTTTTAAAAAAATATTTTAGTTCCCATACTCTTTTTTGATGCAAAACTTCATACAAGGAAGCGAGAAAATTTGAAATGTTCATCCATCAAAATCTCGAGTCACCATTGTTCATACTGACATAGAGTAACGAGAGTGATTTTTTCAAAGAGACTAACTCGACAGTTCTCCATGATTTTATTACAGTTACAAGTTAAAAATGTATTAAAAAATATTTTTCAAAAAATTAATTGGTCATTTTTATTAAGATACACGAAAAGTATTTTTTCCAATTTAAATCAATACTGCTGATGGTTTTTTAATTATTTGGGATACATATGTACACACTTTTTTTTTAATAAAACATTGCTGTAGGCTTTAAAAATTTAATACAGGTTCACTTGACAAGCAAATAAAAAGCAATTTTTTAATTATCTGCCTTTTTTGATCAATGTTTAAATTGCAACAATTTTATCTAAAGTTACAATAAATTACTCTTATAAGCTTTTGTTTAATGATCCATTCAAAAACCACTACAAAAGCTTCATAATGAGTATCCACATTGTTTTAACTGCAGTTTTTACTTTTTTTTTATTTTTTGAAAAAAAAAAACATGTCAATAGCAATCAACTCGTAAGCTTCGATTATAAAAGGTTTAAGCTGTCGTTCTCGTTAAAAAAACTTCATTTAAATTAGAATTTATTTCAATGGTGATTACAAAAACCTATAAAATATAGATAATATTTACATTAGACATTGTAGGCGCTAATACGCGTGATTAAAAATGGTTTAACATAGGATAAAATTTACATAAATGCTTCAAAAAATTTTAGTATTCATTTAACATTTTATGTTATGTTGGGGAAACATTTAGAAGTCATAATGATACATTGTTTTTATTCATAAAGCGCTATTGTTTTTTCAAGCAAGGGATGAGACAGTTTTATTTATTACCTGCACAAATAATTAATAAATTTCCAATAAAAATGGGTACATTTTCATTATTGAAAAAAAAAAACTCTTCTTTGATAGGATAATTATAGACACACGATAAGATGGTTGTTGCAAATTGTAAAGGCTATAAATAACGATAACGTTTACTTTTTAACGCCACACCATCTCTTATTTGCGGCAATAAAAATATAACGGCTCATTGTATTTTTAATGTTAGTAATTTCACTATTGGTAGAGTTTACAATGAATCAGAAAACGACGTTCATAAAACGATTAACGATAATTACTTAAACGTTTCGAAAATTTAAAGATTTATTTACGAAATGCTAAATAAATAGAATTTTAAGAGAAAAAATAAAATTGATGCGAACATGGAGCTTTCAAATGACAACAATAACATACGACCATATTATTCTCATTCTACGTCTTTATGCTTTTTTGCTTCGCTTGCGATTTATAATGTTAATTACAGTGAACTAATTACTGATCGTTTCACGGTATTTAACTGGAGTTTGTCATAGTTATAACGACGTAATATATATTGTAAATGCATGGTTATTTTTCTTTTGCTTCGCACAGTTGAGGATTGAGGAACATAGTAAATGTAGCAGGGCGTAAGGCTTCTTCATCTTCGTTTATCATGCTCCCGAGATCAGGGAATCATGAAATTCTATGCATCACGGTTATATAAGAAAGTACTGAAATACATGAACGAGTTTTTTTATATAAGTACCTAATAGTTTTTTGAAAATATAATACATAAAAATTATCTACTTGGCTTAAATGCTCTATTAAGAATTGGAAAGTTTAAAAAAAATGAATTTTTCATTTTTGATAATCAATACGTACTGTAGATTTTCCTTATACATTAATATTTTTAATTTTATTTAAAACGAATAAAAAAAAAAACATTTTCTATTCACGGTTTTCAATCATTTAGGATTTTGTTATAATTTATCTATTATATTATCTGATATTTCTATAAATTTTTCATTCCCACTCCTCAGTCCTTGCCTTTACCATTGTAACGTCGCATTATATTTTTTACTATTTATCTAGATTATGCCGTATATATGCGTATAAGAGTGAGATTCCTCGACTTATACGAATATCATAGAGTCAAGACGTAATGTATTTTTACGTCATTTAGTTTAGTCACAGAAATTGAATCCAAACAATTTTTTTTAATATTGTTCACTGAACTCTATAAAAAAAAACTACAAACTACAGTTGCTTTATTAGGTCTGCAACAAATCTATTATTCTTTCATTTAACCAATTTCTTTTTACACAAACTTTCGCATTTGGGAGCGTACCTATCGTGTAAAAAAAGAATTATTTGTATAATTATTTATAGCTCCAACTGACTGTACAATGAAACCGAAGAAATATTCACAAAGAGCATTTTAAGGAAAAAGAACTTCGAGAGATATGAATAGTATAGAATGTTAAGTATAAAAGAAATGTCAGTGATTCTACATTGAATTACCAACCAAACACTAAAAAATTTTGCTGTAAAACTGGTCCTCGAGAACTTTACAAGGCCGTATAAATGCGAAATAACGGTGTAAAATTTGTTTTCCTTGTACTTTAACATGGTGTGATTCATTTTTTTACACCAATTTGTGTTTTTTTTTTTTTAATTATAAAACGTTACTAATGCCTGCTAGATTAACATTTACACCTTTACACGTCTGATAGTCTGAAATTTTAAATTCGTATCATTGAAATTGAACACCACGCTTTGTGTGATTTGTACATCGTAAGAGTTGAAAATTTTCATACCAAATCATTTATACACCACACCGAGACCATGTTATTTTTTTACAATGTTAAGTTATTATAGACATAGTATACCTTCTTTGTGATTTTTAGTTTAGTTGTTAATTTTTCTGAACAATGCCTCATGGATTTGTAACGAAAAAAATGTTGAAATTTTGATTCACTGTACGCAAAATATTTTGACATTTTTATTTAAATTGCCAGTTTGATTTACAAGGAAAGCTTTATCAAATATCTTATAATATTAGCTGTTACATTACTAGCTAGCTACAAAACTCAAGTCAAATGTTCAAGAGATCATTATAAATATTAATTATCTTAACTAATAAATACATTTTAACAGGATTGAAAACATTGTTTTATAAAGAGGAAATGTATACCGGAGATAATCTCCGAAACTACTTATCCGATTGAAAAAAAATCTTTTTCTTTTGAAAGGTTCATTATTTGAGTTGGACAAAAGATCATATCGTAAACGTATTATAATGTAAGAACGCGATGTCTTTTTAAACAAATGTTGTTCAATGATGTTTTGTATAAAAATAACCAATTTATAAAATCGTAAAAGACATTTTTTATTCTGGGAAAATGCATTGTCTTCTTGAGTAGTTATACATAGAAATATCTATGTGCTTAATTTAAGCAATTTTAAGCACGGTATGCAAACAACAAATCAATGTATTAAAAAAAAAAAATTACACATAGTGGTGCAAGGTATAGACTCAGCTTGACTTTGTGCATTAAAAAGTTTATTAGTTGAAAAGTATCATATACACGCTGCTGTTTATCCCTGATACTGCATGGTTTTTGTGAGGTAATAGGAACTAACGAATAAACGCTTGTTTATTTTGAACAGTTGTAGATCATGAATCAAGGAACGAAAAGAGTATTTTTTATATCGAAAAAAGCCATGGTTCCTGTGGGAATACAAACATAATGATTCTTCATGCACATTATGTTGAAGATATATTAATGAAATTTTTTAAAAAAGTGTTTTTAGTTTTGATGCAGCATAAAATATAAAGCATATCTTTACCGGTTAATGGATCTGATTAAAATACGTTAAATTTGTATAAATAATTATCTGATCCCCACCCGCTTCGCTGAGCGTCTCTAAATTAGTCTGATTGATAAAATTCAGCTATTTCAACAGAAAAAGATAGATAGATATTTCTAGACCTTCGATTCATAGTAACTTCGTGAAAATTCGGACCAGTAGTTCCTGAGATAAGCGCGTTTAACCAAACAAACAAACAAACCTTTCAGCTTTATAATATTAGTAAAGATAAGAAATTTAAACTATTTATTTAAATTTTGCGCTATTTAAAGACTTGACTAACCCATTATAAATATATTATTATTTGAATTTATATTGACATTTTTTTGGTTTCACCAAGGTTTACATAGAATGTACTTGTTCTACCTCAAAGTACTGTACTATTTGTCATTTCATATTATTTAGGACTTAGGTAAGTATTTCAATGCAAACGATATTTAACGCAAATTACATTTTACAACCCCAAATGAAACAGAGGTCAGAGGCGGGTCTGCCAGTATCCATATTATAAACTGGAAACTATATGTTGTTTTTATTTGCTATTTTTTGCTGCGTTACAATTTCTAATACTTAAAACTCTAATGTTTTATGACCCAAGACTTTGGAAATTAAATTATTTTTGATGAAGATACTAAATAATTAATTTATTTTATATGCTAAGCTTTTGGCGATAAAATTCTACGAAAACTTTTGTCTACTATACAGTTTTGACGTTTTTTTATACAATAGATAAAAGTATATTTACTTAAGGTAGAGCTAGATTATTTTTTTTTTTTTGAAAATTTTACGTGAAATCGCAAGTAAAATTAAAGAAAAATATAATTAATAAAAAATTGAGGGAAATAATTACTGGTTTTAAAAAAAAACTATTGTTATTAATCCTACGCAATCCAAATAAAATTCAGAAGAAACTATAAAACTATAAAATGTTAAGCAGTACGTGTTAAGAGCTTCATCGTTTTCATAAATTTCATACGAAAAAAATATTTTGCTATATCCGTCATATAAGGACAACCGTTATATATCCCGAATTTTAGAATGTTATTTTTTTTTCTTTTGTCTATTTCATATGAAAAGCGTTAGTTCTTAAATTCATTTTTAGCTTTAACTTATCAATATGTAGTTAATTTAAAAACGTGCACAAAAATCACAAAAAGACTTACTTTTATGTGGTTATTTAACAATTATTAGTTTTTCAACTCACTGAATTTAATTTCAATACAGAAAACTTTTGAATTGGGTGAAGTATGAAATTAAATTTTAATTAACTTTACATGTTTATGTTGTCGTCAAGTACTGGATACTGGATACATATCATTTTTCCAGGAAAAAAATTACGGTACAGTTAAATTAAATTTATAGCATCTAAATACTCTTTTAAAATTTTTATTTTGATAATAATCTTTACAAAAAGGAGATATATCTATATGTATAGATATAATACCCTCTTTAATTACCACAGGTATGTTTTAAATACGCAAGCCATTGTATGTAGGTATATCAAAATTAATTTTTGTAGATAATTTAATCATTGCAAGTGGGTTTGTTAATTGAATCACAAGGGATAACGTGGAAATGTTTTTTTCGAGAAAAATAATTTTGAATACGATATTTTTCGTTTGTTGTCAGAGAATGTGAATGAATGGCTTCATTAGCATATGAAAAGGACTAAAAAAAATTTGACACTGTGCAATATTTAATAAAGACTCGTAGAACGGATGTAGTTTACATTACCAGAAATGCTTGAAGGAGGCATTTTGTTTATTTTCCTTACATGCTAGCAGTTACATGTTGCAAACGATGCTAGGTTGATTAAAACCAGTATCCATATAATGTGTTAATGACAAGAACATACTATGCAAATCAACGGTAGATATATTATAATTTTTTCACACATTAATTTATAATTTCATTAAGAGCTTTGATATCAAACGTTTTGACTTTTGCGAATATTAACTATTAGATTTGAATGGTAATGTTAACAAGCTTTTTGATCATTTGTATAACATTTCTTGTTTGGATAGAGAGGAATCTTGGACATATTATGTCAAATGTAAATTTGAACAAGAGTTTTGTGTGAAAAGTGTAGTCAAGTCACGCACATTGTCTAGATTTCCGAGTTTACAAAAGGAAGTTTATCCCTTGGATAATTTAACCAGCTGTCATGCAACTTACCTTTACCACATCAAGTCTATTTTACATGTGATATTATGTATTCTATCCTCTTTTGGCATTTTACACACATAGGCATCGCATAAATCATTAGTTACACCAACTCATTCTCATTAATATTCTATATGTAAATATTATGAATATTCCCAATCATTTTTTTATTATTTTGCACCAAATTTTTGTTATACTTGTATAAAACTGTTATAAAGCAGTTAAAGATGCACTTTCACGCCACATATTGTTTTTAATGTTACATTAAGTTCATGTTCACACGTTACGAGTTCACGGTTTTGAACTTTTCGTTTACAAGTTACAAATGTTCGTTCTTTTTCTGATTCTAAAGACATTGATGGATTATCGTTATGTTTGGTTCTGTCAATTAACTATCGATTATTTCACAAAAAAAAAACTTATTAATAACGTCATAGATGAGAACTTCAGCAATCATTTACCCAATGCTCAACAAAATCATTTTATATTAAGTAAATCAAATATTATATTTGGTAAAGTCAGTAATATTATAAATTTTTACTGATTCATTTAAAACTTGTTACTATGTACACGTAAATACAATTTGATGTTAAATAAACTGAATGCTTGTTTTACCAAAACATAAAAAACAACGGATACGTTTAAAATATCATTTCAATAAATTAATAATTTAATTATCAAAATGTTTTCCAATCAAGACCAAGTATTCTATTAATTTAGAGTACACTTATTACTAAACTATGATATTATACAAACCTAAGCTGAGTTATTTTGGTAATAATTTTCAGCATTGGTGTATCTACTGTAATAAGTGGTTATTGAGGTATTATTGATATTATTGTACTTCATAAGGCAACATAGAAATTTCGTATTGTTATCTTCATCAAGTTATATTGAAGCTCACTTTAGAAACCGCATCAGGTAACCAGAAAGACGTTTAATTTCTCTCAATATCATGATACGAAAACCAAATGAATTTGACTATGCTATGAATCTGCAAATGTAAAATGTTCTTTCTGCCTATATATCAATTAGATGAGAATGAGGAATAATATAATATTATTTCATTTTCGAGACTTATTATGATATTTATCAAAATATATCGAAAATTATAAATCGATAAATTTGATGAATTAGAATTTCTATTTATACCAATAAAACAATTCAAGAACTCATGTTTTATTTATTTATTACTCATTATTATTATTAACTGGGCTCTTAGTTTTAAAAAAAGTTGAATACATCCAATATTTCCAAACATATAAACTTTTTTAAAAATGAAATCGAGTTTTATTATCTCATACTCCTAAGTGGATTTTTCCTTACGAAAAAAAATTTTGGCACTCAATTATATTGTGCCTATTTGAAGGCAAAACTGTGTTAAATTTAAAGTCTGTGTTAAATTTTCCGTACGTACTCTATATAGCTTAATCTGTGGTCTAAAATATGTATCCCAGCATAAGCTTATTATGATAGATACAAATGAAAGGGTTACACATTTAGAATGAAAAACAGTTCCTCAGGTTTGGAAGAAGTCTCATTTTTATTTTATTTTTGGAAAAGTTAGTCTTGTTCTCAACCAATTTTTGTTAACATTGTTCAAGACGTTTAACGAGGCGTTTAGTCCTCAGTTACCGTACTTTTAATCTGCAGATCAGAGCCTATGAAATGCTCAAACAACTTCCAGTTTGATGTTGTGAATATCCTTCCGTTAGCAAAATAATAGCTATAGACACCGCAATTCATTTAAGGTTGTTCTCAATAGAACTAGACCTACATACATATATTTGAATGAAAATTAACATAAAAATCAATAATACCGTTAAACACTTAATCCTAGATTTCTGAGGATTGAGGATAACTCTCGAACCAAGATATAGCTAAAAGAAATAATCTCTAAGGAGTTAAATTGTAATATGGGTTGTATGAAAAAATCCCATAGAAAAAAAATCAGCGTAAAACATATTTACAGAAATCGATGAAACTCTGTATGAAAAAGACAAAATGATTAAAGAATTTAATTATTTTTTTTCTGCTCAAAGATATCGCGGTGAATGTTAAGTAAGTAAAATATTCTTCAAATACTATTAAGTTCACATACGACGAGAGAGAAGAGAAGAAAAAACGAACGGAAGAAAGAAGACGTGGACTTTGATCTAGTAACAATTACAATAAGAGGCTTGGAAAGTAAGATGTAGGTATATGAGCTTATGTAAATAACAGTAAGATGTTAAAATATTTTTTTTTTTCTAATGGTGTCCAAAAAAGCGATAGTATATTGAAACAAATATTTTGGCGCCACAACGAGCTCTTAATACCATTATTAAGGTATTTTAAAACCTATCTACACTATCGATTTTTGGACACACATAGTATAATAAGTAGTTATGTTTTTTTTAAAATGAGAAACATATTTTTAATAACTAAGTATACACTTCTAAAGCCTGCTCATAACTATCATCAAATTAAAAAAAAAATAGAAACCTTAAATAACTTTTTCGCAGTATTGAATGAAACTCTTTAATTTTTAAAGTTGAAATGATGATACATTCTAATATATACGCTATTCCTTGTATATATATGTACCTACATATGTACAATAAACATGCATCTCCATTATATGCAACTTCCTTACTCAGTCAATTGGAACAAAATGCATCAGCTTTTCTATGTTTTCATATATTAATTTACGTGTAAAAGCATATGTAGAAAAATATTTATAACAACTTTTTTTTTTCAAAATATAAAAGAGTGTTATTTTCAAATATTTAGTAAACTTAAATAAAAATAATGATTATATTTTTTCCTAATTATAACTTTTTTAACTTTTTAATTTAAAATTCTTATTGCTAATTTTAATTTTAAATCCTGTAGGCATACTAACTGCTACAGTTTATGAAGCTCATAATTTAATGTATGGTATATATATTAATTTACTAAATTGCCCATATGTAAGCCTTATTATTGAATAAGGTATAATAAGAAGACATATGCGTTTTCCGAGTAGTCACAAGGGCCGATATTACACAATATACTCATAGAAATTATTAATAGATATAACGTAAAAGGGCATTGTCGATAAAACCAAAATTATCCCCAGAATATTCATACAAATGCTCGGATTATCTATAGTACAGATATCGTATTATTTTTTTTTAAAAGAAGTAAATCTTTTATTAGAACGACAATCCTTTCATACTGCAGCAATTTAAATTGAATTCAATTTAACTTGAGAACTATGTAAACTTTTAGAAAACTTTCCAATCGTAATTGTATTATCCATAATACATGTATATGCAATATATATTTATGAAAATTTGAAAAATGCAAAGCTTTAATTGTATTTGGTAAAATGAAAATGTTATTAAAAATAAATTTTCCAACTTTTATTATTTTTATTCAACAAATTATATAAATATGGAGGTACATTCTCATTTGTTTGCTCTGTACATATTTCTCCCTTTTAGAATTATTAAAACGAGATTTAAATTGTAAATAACATTGATCATAAAAATGTAATACTGTTATAATATGTCATTTGAGCACATTAATTATTCTCATTCTATTTTATCATTGGCGTTTTTTTTTTTTTTTTTTGAAAATAATTTTTCGACACAATTCAATATTACACGTTCAGCCAATTGTAAATTATCACAAGTGTTATTGAATAGTTTTTAGTCGAAAGCTCCGATAATAATAATTGGCTCTAAATTTCAATTGAAAGCATTAACACCAGATGTGTTCACACTTTAAAATTGAAAAGTTGGACTATTGGCGGTTTTGATGCGATCGATTTGTAAATAAATTTTTGACCGATTGATAAAAAAATACACACGATAAAAATGGACTTGTTCTCCTAACTTCTCAAATGATTGAACAAAAAATTATTTAATTTTGGTTCTATATATAATTAATACATGTGAAGGTAATATTAATTAAAAGAAAGGTTTGTAGTGTATAAATATTAAGGGGTTATAACTTACCTTTTTTATATGCTTGTTAATCGCTAAGCCCACATATTATCCTTCGTGAAACCTGAAAAATATAGAAGCATGCTATAAATACAATGAAATATAAAATAATACAATAAAGAACTTTTTCATAAAGGGTCGCTTTTAAGCTCTCAAATAATGATTGCTTCGAAAAAAGAATTTTCGTTACGAAATAATTTTTAACATAACAATATTAACAATAACGAATTTTTTTAAATAAAATTTTCTAAAGTCGGTAGGTACTTAATTTTCTGCAGAATTTTTAAATTAATTTTTTTCAAAATGATAACAAACGTTTCTATTGTAATTAATTTAAGCTTGGCAATTCCCAAAAGTAACCCATATTATTAACAATTGAGTGTGTTTAAATGTTGATCCTTTCACTTTCAGCCAGACAAAGTTAGATTAATATGTTCATTAACAGCCACGTTATCGTTTTGTGAATGACGTATAAGAAATTTCTTTCTGTGTATATTTCAAGCAAAGTTAAATGATTAAAGAATACCATCTAAACAGGCTAACGTTTTGGCCTTACATAATTTATGTTTGTTGTACAAAAAGTAAATGTCATTTTCCTCAATAAAAAATCTAATCTGTTAATGGAACTAATGGGAAGTGCTCAGACGAAGGATCAAAACTAGCAAGTTTTATAAGATAAGTGTATAGTTTAAAAGATTCACATCTAACAAGCCTAGGAAACAAGCTAGATAATGTAGACACTAGGGAAATATTATAGAAGCAGAAAAGAGAGTAGAAAGCGGAAAGTTAGACAGGCGTTAAGACAAAATGCTGTTTTGGGGGTGCGCACATATTATCTAAATAATTGATACGATCATATAATAGACCGAACCGACGCTTATTTTAGAACACGTTTTTCACGGGCTCAAAAGATTTTCAACTAAAATGATGAAAACAGCAAAATAAAGTTTCCCTCTATTAAAGATTACCAGTAGATGACACGAGTAAGAAACGATTTAATAAAAAGAGGTTTTCAACTCATGCCAATATACCATTAGATAAATATTAAACCATGTTTTTGTGATTCAATTTAATAATAACCTTTGACTCAAAAACCTCGTTTTCTCGCTTTGAAAAGGCTGTGGGTATACAAGAAACCCGTCTAAATAATCAATCGTTTCCTATTACGAAGATATCTAAAATAAGATAACGCTTAACCTTTTTCTAAAGACGTTCCCTAGCGGTAATAGCCTTGTTGAGATGCAAGTAATATTAAACTTGGATACGATGACTATGTCAAACTGTTCGGAAATTGAATGGATAGATTAATATAGGTATTTCAGAGAAAACAAGATTTAAACTGATTTTTTCAAAAATGAATCAACATGAAACAGTTAAAATCTTATGGTGAGAAAAAGTTCTTTTGTTACTTATGTAAATTAATAATACGTCTGTTTTGAAGAAAATCAAGGTAACCAATTTAACAAATATAATCTTAGATTCAATATTAGCTATTTTTCTTACAAATTTCATTGATAATATCATGTTTTAGTGTCTGAGACGTAGTAGCTTATTTGAAAAAAAATACTGAAGCATTTGATTTAATCTTAATTAACAAAATATAATTTTTTTCTAAGAATAAAATCAAATCATATTTAACTTTTATAAGTCTTAAAGCGAAGATATTTTTCTTCGTAGATAAAAAAAAATATTCATTCGCGATCCCACAAAGATGTTTTCATATGTTCCGGTTTCGTAATATGCGTAGGTACATTCGGTATTATCTCTTACAACACTTGACAACACAATTCGTAGTACAGGAGCTATACACTGTATAGATAGGAAGAATATGAAACTTAGAGATGATTGTATTACGTGTGCATCAGCAAACATGAAGACTTAGCGAGCTCTCGTATATTTTTCAAGATATCATGAAGAATGTTGTTTCAAGTGTCTTTGCAGTGCTCACAGACAATTGTAAATACACTTGACTGATGTGTGTTATTTGAAACAAATATTATTATACCTATGGTACATAGTATGAAAAAAACAGTAACCGTTATTCCGCAACAACTGCCGCAAGCTGAGTTTTTTATGAAAAGTCACAACCGACGCACAAGTAGTTACCGAGCAGCCCTGTTTATAACACCGTAAAAATACAGTTTCGCGTTAATTTGAAGTAGTAATACTTGAACAAATTTAATTTGCATTTCTTTGAAGAATAAATAATTGTTTAACTATACAACCACGTTTGTTATTCACATCTTTGTATCTGACATTTGTTCATATTTTTTCTAAAAAAATTTTTTAATTTTAATCTTTTGTACATAAAGACATTAGGGGCTCACACTTCATGACAACTGAAAGACGGAAAAAGCAATGATTTTCATATTTAGACACTGAATAACAAGAAAAAAGTTATCATTTATTAAGACGGGAAATCCAGTCTCAAGTGAATGAAAAGGAAGTTGAAAAAGAAGTTAACATATTATAAACTATGTATCAACTGTAAGATATTCCCATTTAGAAATTATTAAAGTGATCTCTAAAAGTTCTCTCTTACACCGCTGACATTCATAATTATATTCTTCTTTTTAGTATTATACATCAATTGCTTTTAATTAATGAGAAAAAAATTATAAATTTTACTTGCTGAATTATCAACGCGTTTATTGTTTTATTTATTAATAACTTATTAATTAATTGAAAAAAAAATTAATAAAAACATCTTTGCCATCGGTTTTGCATTATATGTTAACGCCGATGGAACTGGCTATCTCTATATTTTGAAGAAAAGCGTATTTATTAACTCAAGTAATTGGACATTTATGAAACAAATTCTGCTTGAAATTTTGACTTGTAAATGAAATAACTTACAAAGTCTATGCTTGACTTGATTTTAAATTTTTTGTTTGTTTTTGTTGTGGTATTTTAAGTCACTTTAACCATCCAAGCACATATCACGACTGTCTTAATACGGAAAATTTCTATAGGTCATTTAATCTTACGTCATACATCTTATATCTTGGATTTAACGGGGATCGAACTTACGATTAGTACCACTAATGCATAGAGCGGAGATCAGCTGTTCAAGCAGTGAATCGCTAGATAAAAGTCATCCATAAAAGACTGACAAATCTACTATACAACTAGAGTAAAGCTATTTCATATACAAGTCACAATACCAAGCATAATTCATTCAAATAAAATCCAACTACTTGACTTGATGAATCTTTACCTCCTAAAGGGCCGGCTCTTGGATTTGTAGCGCCCTTAGGCGAAAACAATTTTCGCGCGCGAAATAACATTTGATAAATAACTGGGATATGTAAATAAAACGAATGTCAATTTTGCATAACTTAAATAAAATTAAATACTCTTTACCTTTCATTACCTAGTAATTCGTCTGCCTAACCTAGGAGCGTGCAAAAGTACTATATTTAAGTAGTTAATTAAGTAGGTATACCTTTTAAATCCCCAAATTGAAAGAAAAATCTTGAGTTTGGCGCCATAGGCGGCCGCCTATATGAACGAGCCTATCCTGCTCAACTACAATACAAAAACAGTGTTGATTTTAAATCATGTAACAGAGTTTAAAAAAAAATGTTTAAAATCAATTTTTATTCCCTCAATGTTTTGTTTTTTTCTTTTTACAAGATGATAAAAAGATATCCCAACAATTCGCAAAGCAATCAAAGAATCCAATCCCTGGTGGGAGAAAAATAAAAAAAGACAATTTTAAGTGTTAAATGAAAATGAAAGTTTTTTTTGACGAACTAAAATGATTCTTTTTAATTTTCTGCTCAGTGTTGCTTCAAGTTTTTATGTCTAAAACAATTTTTTATGGTTTGAAGGCTGAGTTGTAACATCTTGCGAAAACTATAACTTCTAATTGAATTATACTTAAGCAACGTATTATCTCAACTCATTACCACTAAAAAGGTAAGCTAGGTACGTACAATATATTTATACGTACCTTGTATATAATGAGAAAAAAAAACATATAAAATCCTTCACCATTCACTGACATTAAAGTTCATGGCTTTATGTTCTAGCGTTATTGAAAGTCATCATCATTTGTTTTACCTTTACTTATTCTAACAAGTAATTAGATGTTCCATTTGGGTTATGGGTAGTAAAGAATTAATTTCATATTTAACATGAGAACATCATTTTGTTATTATTTTCAAACAGCCTTCAAAATATAATGATGCTATCACGAATGTAATGAGTTAAAGAAAATTTGGAATGTTCAACGTTTAAAATTAGAACATAGGTATTTGAATAAAAACGTTTTTTTCCCCGTATTATCTAATTATAATAATGATAAATTAATTTACATTTATGTTAGAAAACAATTTAACTTGAATGATCTATTACACGATGAAATGAAGCTAGTTATTACAAAATGAATTTGAAAGCCATCAGCGCAACTTAGAAATTTCATCTCGATTATCTTTCGAAAACCGTTTTGCTCGTTTCGATGGGTTAACCCTTTACGTTTGAGTGCATTTAGGGGGATGGCGAGGTAAGAGAGCGATGAGAAAATCATATTTTCTACCAGCGAGATAAATCGGAAAAGCGAGCTTATCTTATGTGTTTGTTTCTAATCAGGAATTAAACAGTCTCAACGCTTGGAAAAGCCGAATTCATAAAATTACAATTTTCCTCTCCACCATAATTGAATTGCCGTTTTCATTAAGTTCGCGTGAAATTTCAATTTAAAATCGAGCTATAATTGTTTTCAGAATAGAAATACTTACGGATCTACCCGGCTTTTTTCTCATCTAGATATATCTTGTTGCGAAATTTGAAAATTATAAGAGAGATTTTATTAATATAGCAGGATTAATTATTTTGTATAATTTAATATTGTTTTCACCGAACTTTACATTGTTATCTGTATATCCATATAATATGTTCTGTTGTAAAACTAAATTCAATGAAAAAATCGGTAGCACAAAAGCACCTATGTATATTCGTCTGTGTTTCGATGCATTAATAATTATTATTCATATGGCATGATGGATTATTCTTTGAGCAGAGAAAAAAAGCCTCAGGTACATGCAGATCTGAATTATTCAGAGTGTACGGGTATAATAAATGAATTTATGAACTGCTTTGAACTATCAACGTTTTTACAATTGACTTCAGTTTCAAACTATCGCTTTGCTTTTGAGAGCGATGAAATATGTATGTAGACAAAAGGTGCCTTTTATTCAAGTAAAGGATTGTTTCAAAACTTGAATATTTCAAATTATGATTTTGACTCAAGCTTTCATCAAAATGGTTGTTAGTTCGAGAAAAATATATCACTGAACATAATTTTAACTAGAGCGTATTACGTTTTGTTTGTAATTGTATAAGCACCGAATTTCAATTTTTGCTTTTCCAAAGAGTTGAAAATATAATAATAAACCAAAAAATGAACGTTGTAATAATTTCAAAATCGAATTGAACAGTCTAAAACCAAAAGGAGTTATATGTAATGGTTAGATGCAAATATTGTAACGAAAGATCCGCTTCTAATTTGTTATTTTAAGATTTGTGTGTTGATAAATCGCTATAGTTTGATTAAAAGATACTTTTTTATCAGGTCGTTGTTGTAAGTGTGTATATCGAAAAAGTTAACATTTCCGAGCAAAAATCAAACAGGAAAACATTGTAAAAATTGAGCGAATCAAATATTAAATCAAAATATATTCAAACATAAATTTATACTTGACTTGATAAATTCATGTTTGAATATATTTGGACATTTTGTGGAATAAATTGAGCTTCATATTTGAACTTTGAAACAATCTAATCAACCTATAGTTTGTCTCAGATATCGATATGATTTCAAATCAATCCTATTTAAAAAAATGGTACATCTGCCGTCCATTTTTTTTTTCAAGTTTTCTATAGGGATCCCAAAATAACAATTTTATGTTCAAATTATTTTTCTTTTGGGTAACAAATATTTCACCTTTTATTGTAAGTAATTCATTGTGAAAACAGAATCATTGATCAACATTTCTTAAAATACAACCCTAAAATATTCAAGAAATTGAATAACGAATCATGATAAGTCTGTTTTATCTTTTTTTTGTTGTTGTTTAAAGTTGCTTTTAGATCTAAGGTCATATCACGACTGTCTAAACGCAGAGAATTTCTGTGGGTCAATTATATCTTAGGTCTAGGATTCAACGGGGATCGAACCCAGTACCACTTGACGCATGAAGCGGAGAGAGAAATTGCTCTAGCCACTGCGCCAATAGGTGGTTCTATCTTAATTGAATAGTTTTAATTATAAATATTTAATTCCTTTATTTATATACAATATACATAGAGCTTGAACTTAGTTGATTATTCACTTCAAATGTTTGAATGTTTTTAAAATAAAACTTTAACAATAAGATTGAGGACATTAATATCATTGTTGCGGAAATAGAATTTTAAGTTTTCAAAAAATTTGATTGCTAAAACCTTGGTAGATTTCTTTCGCAAGGCAGTATAACATACCTAAAGTTGGCATTTATATCTACCGAAAAGTTGGTAAAGTTGACAACAATGCTTAGAAATGAAATAAAATACAAATTCAATACTTGACTTGACTTGGCTTAATATTTCAATATAAACATTTCACTTGTGTTTGATTTTGTCTTCAACCAAATGCAAGCCAAGTCAAGTAGCTTAAAAGTCCCCCATGTGAAATTTTAGTAAAATACATAAAATCTTTTATGAATGATGTGATTGCAAAACTAATTTCGTTAAGGTCTCGAAAAAGTCTTATCGGTAAAATAAAATATTTCGTTGAACAACTTGGGTTTAAAATTTTTCCAAAATTTCGTATCAACTAATGAATTTATCCTTTACTGTCTCTGTAAGGATTTTTTGGAATAATATCTTATAAGAAAGTTATTAAATTTTTGATCAAGATTTACTTTGTCTCTTATAAAATTCGAAAATTTCATTCTTTTGTATTCGTGATGCGTTTTCTAAACGGGCTACTGGTATTGATTATTGAGTTTTTCACTAACACAGCGTTTTTCAAAGATCATCGTTTTGATTTTATTTCTTTAACATATGATAACAATTTAAATATTTCTACCATTAATATATAGTAGTAATGCTTTTTACCGCTTTCTAACTTTCTATTATACATTTAAATAGGCTTTTAAAAAGCACGGCTCAAACATTAAAAATATTCATATAGATATGGTGTATTAAGAAAAAAATTAATATAAATAAGATTAAATCGATTTGTTTATTATGAAATGAGCTAATGTTTCATTTATCGAAAATTTAATTTCCATATATATCCACAATAAATGCCATTAGGATGGTTCATTACTCTTCTAATCTCTTCGATTACTGAAGCTACATATACATATTCCTTCTTCACTAATTTAACAAACCCTATTAAGTTCGGGTGCTCATCCTTCATTAGTATTTGGTAAGTTAAATCTATTAAATTGCACGAACAATAAAATCCCTATTAATTTCAGAAATATAATCTTATCTCTAATGAAAATACTTGCATCGGAAAAATACTATATTAGATGTTTTCAAACTAAAAAAGCATCGTTTGTTTATATTTTCTTTTTACGAAGGTTCAGAGGTTGTCATAGCTTTAAAGCCATTAAGTTGCACATCTGAGAAATGGGGTTGTCGCAAGCAGTAATAAAACCCATTGTATATGTGTGTATATCTCTTGTGAGTTTTGCTAGAGAAGCTGTTTGCCATAACAATTTTATCCGGGTTATATTGTGTGTGAGGACACATAATATAGTGAAATTTGTTCGAGGTTTGCGAGTTTATCGATATTGCTTGTAGTTATGAGAGCTTTTTGGCCCACTGAAATAGAAGACATTCATAATGTTTTAATCACATTACCATAAAAGCTTCTATTCAATAGATATCGCATGACGTTAATTAAACGTGCCAAAAAGGGAGTTTTAATCGAATGAGAATAATCTATGCTAATTTGTTTTCATTTTTTTTAAAATTTTCATCCAATTATCTATGAAAAGGTGTTGTTTCCGTAAACACATTTTTTTATTTTTATCTCTTTATCATTATACAACATGTTTAATATACAAAAATGGTCAAACAATTTTAAATTACACTTTTATCGTTTAAATATCGATTGTAAAATACTTAAAAATTTGACCAGCAAAAATTAACAGTTTGAGTGAGCATTGATGCAAGTAATAATTCAACTAGTCTTTGAAAAAATTTGGTTAATCCTATGTAATTCACTCGGACTATGTTTAACACTAGGGACTGCCTGATTACACTAACTTTCAGCAGTCAAAATATCTCAGGATTGTCCCAATGGTTCAAAAAATGTCCGTCAAATTTGGTTTTTATATATCTGCTCTTAATAATACTAAATTTTAATACTAAACGCTCTAAAAAATTCAGTAAAAGGAAGTTTTTTTTTTTTCAAACTCGACAATTGAAAAAACTACGCTAGAGATAATATTATCCTTATCATGCATGTTAAGTTTTCAAAAAGCTCAAGAGTCCAATACTCACATTTTTGATAATTTCAAGGCAAAATATTCGGTTCAAAAAATATTATTTTTATTAAAAAGAGTTAAAGTTGCATAATGCATTTTTGGTTTTGAAAAGTTTAGAGAACAATATTTAAACATCTACCTCTATTCGTATAATACAGATGGATATTATGCAATCAACCGTTTTTAACTCTAAAGAATTTTTAACGCTTTAATATTTGAAAACCAATAGAAATCTCTATCTTGAGACGTCTAGCAAATGTAAGACATCTAAATTTTATTATCCGCTTATGGACTCTCGTTAGATCGGGCAATGCTTTTCTGAATCACATTTTCTTCTTCTCCATGGCATTTCTTTTTCCGTAAATTCTTTCATAAAGTTATTGGTTCTAAATCTAACCAAATTATGACACACGTTGTATGTTTTCGTTTGTCATAGTTATTTTCTGTTAATCTCCCTCTATACCTTCAAAGAGAAATATTTTTATTTTCGGAATCGATCTTAATTTATTTACTTTTATATTTATTTTTTTTTCTAAACTGGAATGGAAAAATAAAACAAAATATTCGGTTGAAAAAGATTAAATCCTGTTTAAAATTTCCTAGAAGTGATAATTACTGTTAGTTCTGTATGATTATTAGTAATAATTGACCTATAAAAGCCAAAGCATGTTATATTTTGCTCTTTTACCACTTCGTGAACTATTAAAATTGTCACGGAAGAAATATAGCACGTCTTTGATTTTAACTCTTACGCAAATAAAGATATCTCACATCAACTACACACGTAAATAAAAAAAAAAATGGCACAAATGTTCATTTTAAAGTTGCTTAAAGTTAATATTTTAATTTACAATTTTCTTTTGAAATGTTTTTTTTTAATCGTAACTTTGGTTATCTTTTCGGTAGATAGTTTGTTTGCCATAAATATCTAGTAGATGTAATATTTGATCAATTAGTGAAAACAAACTCAATAGTTATATTTTTATTTCTTCAACTAATAGCACAAGAAACTAGGTTTTCATGGAGGTACGGGTTTTCAAAATATTTTATTACGTGCGATAACTAAGACACCGTCTATAGACTATACGCATAGTCTTATATTTGTAGTCAAAAAAATTAATAAAATCATCAGTAAATTCTAGGAATATCATTCATGCTTTTTCATAATATTGCTCATCCCTTTAAAATAAATTGCACGAAGACAAGGTATAATTTTTTTATAATAATGATCTTAAATTTACCATTCTTGCGACAACCTTGTACGTATAATGATGATTGATGACCCTAACTACCTACAAAGTGTTGATGATATTTCCAAAAACTGAATAAAATGTCTTTAACTTTCATATTTTTCGTAATTTGTATCCATATAAGATTTCTAAATAAAAAATAAAATAATTACATTTTTCAAATACAGATTATCATTAATATATATACAAAGTAGCTTTAGAAAATTTTATTTTGCTTTAAAAATTGCATTATTTTATTTTCCGTAAACTTCATTACATTAAGCTAACGATATGTCTCACTATGTATTTTATAGTGTAGCATAAGATCTTAGATTCAACTAGTAAACATTCATATTTATTGTAGCATAAGTCATAAATCGCATCATACGAAAATCGTGTTTATGAAAATATTCTGCTATCTAATATATGTACGCGATGCACGTCATATGGCACTACTTTGATTCGAGTCGCTTGTTCTACTTGTCTTTACATTTATGTGAAAAATGGAAAATGGCGATAGTAAAATTCGTCAAACGAACTGTTGCTATCTTTAAAAGAAAAATATCTTACCATTTCATATAATAATGATACGAAAAGTAAATATTGATTTAATTTTTATAAATATTGTAACACAAGTTGTCAGTGAAGCGATGCTGAAAGTTTAACTAACATTATTAGTAATACGATCAGTCAAATATATAATCCCAATTGAATAAGGTTTAAACTCTAAAGTAAAGTGTTAATCTTGAGTCAACTACACCTAATTGGCTTCTCAAAAGCTCACTAGCACTTGCAGCCTGTCTTTTATGATCAGCTTCAAAATTAATCTGCTAATTTAAGGACGTAAATTCGTAAAACTTTTTAAGTACAAAGTATAAAATCTTTTTAAGTTTATCTGGACTTAAAAGGAAGAAAAACTGAACATAAATAATATCTTGACAAATATTTAAAGAAATTATTTATGAAAAGTAATACTAATACCTTTATGTAAATTTTTCTCATGTTAAACGAGAAAACTTCTTTAATAAGAACAAATTGAATTTGTGTATAATATGAATAAAGTTTTTTTTTTGTTATTTCTTCCATTTTTATAAATGATTATAAAGTACTCAAAGGAGATTTTCTGTTTGCGTTCCTTAAAAAATGTAATAAATTTTATGGGCGAATGAAAGAAACATTTAATTCTAGAAAAAATCGGTCGCTTTCACAAGGAGAGAATAAAATGTGTATCTAAAGATGAAAACAATAAAAAATTTTAGACTTCGTTACAGTGCAAAATTAATAGCTCGGGATATTTCGATGTACATATATGTACTGTTTGCCTGTGAGGGTTCAACGGAAATGAATTCGTTGCAATTTTTTTCTTCCTATAAAAACTGAAAAATTAGGTCGCATTTATAATGAGTAGGCCTTTCAATAATACTTATTGTTTATTATTCGTAAATTGCGTTCAATTCAGAAAAGGCATTTGGAAATTTAGAATTACATTAAAATTTTAGTCGTATAAAATTAAAATGAATAAATCTTTATGGTTACATACGGGAAAGTCAAGACATACAATTGAAACTTAGCTAAACATTTAGTTGAACAATTTTAAAATTATAAGCATGTGCAATAAATTTTAATTATTTGTGAATTTTGTTTACACGAGATAATTAATTTCTTTCTCTTTTCAAAAACCAGATTCAAATCTGTAATGAAGGAAGATACTGCCCAACATGCTAAAGTATTTACAGTTATTGAAACATTTTAAGTTTACTCCTGTAAGACTGATTTTCATTAACTGAGTGCGGTACACCATTTTATGAGCAGTAAGATCGAATCAGGGACCGTTACAAAAATGCGAACGAAAATTGTGATATATTTCTCTGGTGTTCTTATTTAATTAAGACTATGTGAAATTCTGTTCAAGGCCGGATTTAAACTTGATAAAGGCCTTAGCTATTTGAAAAATGGGGCCTTTGATAAGTCCAGATATTCAAGAAGACGTGCTAAAAAATTAGGTGAAGAGTATGGGACGTCCCGGACGTGCAGCAATGGGACATTTAAGTATACTCGTACATAGGATAATAATATACATATGACAATTGCTTACTTGGACAATATTTTTAAAGGGCCCCCTAGAAAATTGAGGCTCCAAACTATATAGCTTGTGTAACATATACGCAAATCCAGAACTGCCTCTGTTTTACTCAAGGCTTAATTCATTGATAGTTCATATTTGGTGAGTACCTAAATGCAAATAAGAAAGTTTTAAAATTCACGTTTCTGTATGTTCATGGATTGTTCAAGGATTCATTATTTCAAGTATATATACTATTTTAACTTGACTTGATATTTAAACTTTAATATTGAATTTAAGATTGAGTCAATTTTAAACCAAATTTATGTCAAGTAGTTTGAAAATTAAGTCAAGTAGTTAAATTTTTAGTTCTACCATTCAATTAAAGTTAGTACTTCTTTCGACTATAAATATCTTTAAATTAAAAATAAAACAAAATTAAATTAATTTGTTTTTTCTTTATGTGAGTTGTCGTGTTTTAAGTAACGGTAGCCAGAAATATTTGTTTAAAGCTTTTAACATTAGTACGATTAAAATGTAGAACATTTTAATGTGAGCGGCTTATTTGATGTATAAGGACGTAAGCTTTGTAAATACAGTATGTTAGGAACCTTAACCAAACAAAAAGTACCAGAGATAAAATGAGGTGTTTTTACACTTTTACAGCTATTTTATGATCAACATTATTCCAGAATAAATATGTAGGTACGAGTATACACCGTCGCTAGACACAAAGGACTAATTTTCTAAAAAAAAATACATTTATGTATCTTGGAAGAAATGTACCTACCTACTTTAAAAGAGTAACAGGGAAGATTTCCTTTTGAAGTATGTTATTTAAAACATTCTTATAATTAATAAAATAATTATGATTTGAGTTATTTTTGTACATTAATTAACTAAAAAGTGTGGCATATTTAAGACAAAAAAAAAATAAAATTTTATAAATGTAGAGTCGTTAAATTCTATAGTATAAAAGAAATTCATGAGAAAGAATACATTTGCAGCATAATGGTGAAAAGAATTATTTAAATAGATTTAATTTAAAATGAAATGAGTAAAATTGATTTTCAATAGGTAATTTAATTTTTGGAAAAGAAAACTTACTATTTTTTTTTCTGAAAACTAAAGCTAATTAAGTAACTAATATATATGTTAAGTTATTGAATGTAGAATAGACATATTTATACATGATTCATTATTAAAAACGTAATATCGAATTCAAGTCGAGTTTTACTTTTTTTTGCTCTCTTTAGGAAAAATAACCCTTGTACGTGAGATATAGCATAATAATTGAGGAGATAAGAGTGAAAAATGATGATTTTATGCTCAAAATCTTTAAAAAATTTTAAAAGTTACTTAAATACTTCGAAGTACTGAAGTACTGAATAGTCAAAATACAGACACTCAAAACAGTTAGTACAAATCGTATTAATATACGTAGATAAAGTGTTTCAATTTGATAAGCTATCGTTACCACCGATCACTTGTAAAAAATAAAATATATTAATTCTAAAACTTTTTTATTTAAAGTTCTATGATGAGCATTACAAATAATCGATTCTTTTGGCTAATTCGATTCTTTATTATACCAAAAATAAAAAAAAAATTAAAGAGCAATACTTGTTAGTAGGTACTTATGTATACGGTTGAATATACCTACTATAGAAATGAATATACGTGATCTTAAAAAAAACTTTGAATTCATTTTTCTTGAAGTTGAATTTATCTAAACTATAAATAATCATTTTATCACAAACTATTCAGCTGATTTTGCTGTTTGGCTGGTAACTTATCTAGTTTTATAAATTAGCCTAGATAATATTTTCAATATTGATTAGCATATTAGGATAGTGGAAATTTGGAGTTGAAGAAATATTCTTGCTAAAATATCCTTATTTTATTTTTGTTAAGCTCGCGCACTTTTTTAAAAATACCTTATTAAAAGGAAGCCTACCAAACTTCAGCAAAATCAGATCCATGGTTCCTGAAGTTACCATTAGTACTCTGAATTTGTGTCTAGCGACGATTTATTCCTACTTATACCTACATATAGATTCTAGAATAATGTTGAATTAGTTATCTGAAGTTACTTTTAGAGTCTACATCTTTGCAATGCTCCTTTGTATTCTATAAGAAATAAAATAAACATTCTTTCTTATTGCGTCTATAACTCAAAAATTATTGTTACTGATCTTATTTAGATAATTCTTTTCTTCTCTATAAAATTATATTTTCAAACGAGGTTTTAGTAAGTACCAAAATGTTTCTACATAAATTTTTTGTGTTATTGTGACAGTTATAATTGTTATTAGGGGGCGTCTATTAATTACGTGAGGGGGTAAAGCCGAATCTCATATAATCTTACTTGGTCTCGGCAAATATCACATGTTTTTTCCCACAAGAAACCAAGTAAAATTGCGAAAAAATTCCGTTCAATTAAGTAAAACATGTTCCTTCACTAAAATATGGATAAATTTTATACAATAATATTTATCGTGGTTTTGCGAATGCCACAACGCATTTACACTAGAAACATACGTTCTGAAATATCTCACGTTAATGATGGGGGAGGGGGTTGTTTCAAATCTCACGACATCTCACCGGTGGGAGGGAGGGGTCCAAAAATTTCCAAAAACGCTTTGCGTAATTAATGGATGACGATACACTATTATGACGATTACACGGCCAAAAAAAAAGTATCTGACCCAAAGATGTGATACTTGTTTTCCGGTGTATTTGTTAATAGTTGAGTCCGAATCCGTGGTCAATTTCTTCCAAGAGCCTTCAGGTTTTTAAAAAATTGCCGAAAAACTTTCAGAAAATTGAGGAAAATGCTATTTGCTTGTTTTTTTTTAATGGGATTTATAGTTTTCAGTGTATTTTTGGACGCTTAACACAAATCAATGGTCAGTGTTTCTCCAGCAGTCTTTCTTTTCAAAAAACCCCTGGATCTGGTAACTTTTTGTGAAATATGAAGTTTTCAACAATTTTTTAAAAACGGAATATACATTTTGTGTAGCAGTTATTTTTATTAACATTAAATATAGGTATTCTTTTCATTTCTAAATCCTTTTAAAATTAAAATATTTATAACCATTTTCTTCTACACACACCCATTCTTCTGATGCAATGTCGAGTAATTTCGCAAGTAAAAGTACAAAACCAAGCAATAAAACATTAACGTTTTCCTTTCGTTTTGTAAAGATGGAAATTATTTAAGATCAGCTTTTTTAAATTTATACTTGGTAACTAGATATAGACAACAAATAATTAATCCTTTTTTAAAGTTTATGGTAATGCATGGAGACGTCAATAGTATAAGATTTTCGTAACACTGAAGATTGCAACTAAATATTGTCAAATACATGTATTTTACATTAGTATGCCAATCTTGTCTACTGTACTTGTCTCTCTAGGTACTTATCGAAGCCAGTATATGGCACGAACAATGAGAGCATTGCATTTAACAAATAAGTGGGTACTATTCAATCTTAATGTCTACAGTTAGTGAATAATCAAAACTTGAAATGTGTGAAGTTCAACTTTTAAACAAGAACTTCTTTTATTATACACATGATAAATCTAACGGTTCAACTTAAGCTGAGTTTTGAATTTAAGAAACCAAATCGATTAAAAAATATAGGTACCTAAATTATTTACTAACATAAAACATAAAATATTATACGTCATATAGATAAACATAAAAGTTTAAAAAGAAAAACTTGTCATTTCCATGATAAAGGGAAAAAGTTTTTTTCTCCTCATGAAATTGAAAAATAAACAATTTAATCTTGTTTAAATGACATTTAAAAGAAGATTAAATTATCCTTACCGATAACTTACAAAATGTAGGTATCTATATTCTTTCAAATTTAATATTGATGCGTTTCATTGCAATTGAATATCTGAATAAATTTGAATATATTCAATTAAGACGCCAATCTTACTGTGAATCGTCTTAAAATGGCAATTCAGGTGTTAAGATCTTCCTTTTACTTTTTTTTTTTTAATAATAATGCTTCTGTCGCATTTGAAGAGGATATGGTACTTATTGACTTAAATTTCCAATTAAATTTATATAAGTATAGGTTATAGCTTTCTTTGCGACACTCAAACGTAATATGATTATTCGCAGTAATTTTAATTTTGAAAAAATGGAAATTTTCCGTCCCAACAGTTGGATAAACAAAGAAAAAATATTGATTATTCAATAAAAAATGTAATTATAAAATGGAAGGAAGTGTAAATATCTAAATGTTGTGTAGGTATAGAAATCAACATTATTTGACTATGTAGAAACATATTAAAATAGTATAGAATATTATACATTTGTGTTTTGACGTTATCAATTTTTAGTTATAAATGTTTCTGTTATATTTATGCAATAATAATAATTAATTTGCTGATAATGACAAACACAGCCATGTGATTTATTTATCTATCATTTTTCATTGAAATTGAACTACCATTGTTTGTAATTGACAAAATATAAATTTTTTCATACTTTATTTCAGCTTTTATCACTCGGTTTGAATAACAAGATATCGTACAATCATAACTAATTAATAATTTTCAGATATTTGAATTAATTAGACAGTCAAATGAAATTGCGCAAAGATAAATATTTTTTTAAATAATTACCTATATAGAGATAATTTAATAAATCTAATTAATATTAAATTTTTTTCATAGATTTGAAATTTAAAACATTTACGTAAGTGAAAATTTTGACGTTGCACAAATAAATCAAATTAATTTATGAGTGGCCTGTTTAATTGTTTAACCACTCACGCCACTCACTAGCTATTGCCTACCCGCTACTAGGTGCAAAATAAGTTGTATTGATATACACTGCCGGCCAAAAGTTTGAGACCATATAGATTTAAGCCAAAAAAAGGAAATATTTTTAAAAATTTAAAGACAAATACAGTAAAAATGTTTATTAATATTATAGTTATAACCTTTAAACATACTTAGTATAGAAAATAAACATAAAAAATTATTCTATAAAAAAAAAATGAACTAATTACTCAAACTGTTTTTTCATCAAAAAATCCTCCCTTGCACTTTATTACTTTTTCTACTAGCCTCGGCATTCTACTTATTAATTTATTTATGGTTTCTTGAGAAATTTTGTTCCAGCTTTCTTGTAGTAGTCTCCACAAGTCTGCAAGTGAAGAGGGACACTCCTCTCGGACATTCCTATCAAGCTCGTCCCACAAAAGCTCGATTGGATTGAGATCCGGACTTTGCGGTGACCATTTCATGATTTTTAAAACTCCTTCTGCTTCTTTTTGTAATAAATAATTTTTACATAGCTTGGAAGTATGCTTTGGATCGTTATCTTGCTGGAAAATGAACCCATTGCCAATTAAACTTAAGCCTGATGGTACAGAATTTTTTTCGAGAATTGTTTTATATTCCTCTTTCTTTAAAATTCCATCAATTTTATCCAAATTTCCAATTCCATGGCCTGAGAAACAACCCCAGGCCATTATTGAACCACCACCGTGCTTAACAGTTGGCACTACACAATCTGGTAACATATTTTCTTCGGTGCTACGCCGAACGTAAATTCGTCGATTTGAGCCAAATACTTGGAATTTTGACTCATCAGTCCAAAGAACTTTTTTAAAATCATCTTCTGTCCAATCTCGATGGAATAGGGCCCACTGCATCCTTTTTTTCTTATTTTGCGGCCTTAGTAAAGGTTTCCGAACGGCAACACGACCAAACAGTTTAGCGTTCCTTAACCGTCTCTTCACTGTGGTAAGCGAAACTGGTTTATTTAAAGATTTGTTCACTTCAGCACGAATTTTTGGTGCTGTTAAGCGTCTATTCCTTTTGCTGGTAATAACGATAAACTGATCCTCACTAGAAGTAGTAGCTCTCGGTCTTCCTGAACGTGGAAAATCTTGAAAACTACCCGTTTCCTTAAACCGAATAATTGTGCGATGAATACAAGTCTTCGAAAGTTTAAGTTGAGACGCAATTTCACGTTCGGATTTGCCTTCATTATGTAAAATAACAATGGCAGATCGAGTTTCGATATTTATTTCTCGTACTTTTCCCATTTTTAAAACGTTTTAACTAAAGAAACCCCAAGTTAAGACTAAATTAAATTATTCGTACAAAATGGTACATAACTTAAAAAAAAATTTAAAATAACCTGTTTTAGAAAGTCTAAATAATAACAAAGAATAGCCAGTGCAAAATTAAAGAAGAATAGAATTAAAGAACAATTAATACGGAGCTACTTTAAATATAATGATGACCCTTCCACTGGCCAAACACCCTGCGGTCTTGGATGTTTTTAAACAGAACCCATTAATTCTATTTGTACCTGATAAACATACCTACAAAAGTCTCTTTAGGTGTTCATCAGTAATTTAAAAATATGTATGGACAACAATTTTTATTTTACTACCGAAACTTTGAATACAATAAGTGATAGCATAAATATATTACAACTGGTCTCAAACTTTTGGCCGGCAGTGTACCTACCCTATCTACCTATAATTATATTTTTCATGGTAAAAATACTTTTAAAGTATTAACTTCAAATTTATACTAAACTACTGCAGTTGTCAAAAACGAAATTCTTTACATTACTTTTTTAACTTAAAGCAAAATTTAATATGTAGATTTCTATTAATTAATTATTTTAGTGTATTTTCGTCACGCCAAAAATCATTACTCTCTCACTCTAAAATGTATGTATTTGTAGGTATATTTTCCATTCTTATGAAAATTTGAATTTTTTTAGTATAAATAAATATTTATTTTAGTAATTTCGTATTTAGATTTCAATTACAAAATTTAATCGACATTATAGAATATAGATTTTAACAACTTTTATAAATAATACCTAAATGTATTGTACTATTGTAACTAATTCTTGGCTCAAAATGTAGATATCATTTATTAAATGTGGGTACCACTTCATGAAGTCAACAGACTGTGTTATTTAGTAGTTATAATCAGTTTTTTCTTTTTTATCTTTCCCTCTCAATCTTTTTATTTCCCTCCTTCACTCGGCACACTTCATTTCACCAATCACTGTTGGCAATTTGTAAGCATAAGGAGATTAAAAGAAAAAGAAAATTGCCTGGTGCCTAAGCTAGTGAAGAAAATTAGTTCCAAAAAGTCCCTTCTATTTACGCTAACGATGTAGCAGGAAAAGAAATAACATTTTTAATATTTGTTTTCAAGATTTGATTGTAATTTTTGAAATATAACCTCTTACCACCTATTGGCGCAGTGGCTAGAGCAGTAGTTCTCTTCACTTTATGCGTCAAGTGGTACGAGTTCGATCCCCGTTAAATCCTAGACCTAAGATTAAAATTGACCAACAGAAATTTTCTGTGTTTATACAGTCGTGATATGACCTTTTAAGCGACTTAAAACATCCAAAAAAAAACTTGGTAAAAATTTATTAAGTTATTTTTGAAACGATTGCATGACTGCAATTGCCTATCATTTTAATTACTTAGATAAAGGTATAGTTACAAGCGTTTAGAGTAAATGTATTTTGAAAACCTAGAACAATACAGTTTAAAAAAAAAAAGATCCCCCATGTTAGTATGAAAAATCAATAAAGTGACAAAGCCAATAAAAAAATTTTTCCGTTAAAATTAATAGAGGATTTTTTTTCATATTTATAGGAAAATTTCAAAGTTGATAGTATCACATGACGGTAAATAAGTAAAATAAAAACGTCAAATATCTTTATATCAGGCATAAGAACATATCATAATCTTCCCACTGAAATCGAAACAAGGAAAGTGAGATTGTTATCAACGAAAGAAAGGATCAAACTTTTGGGATAACTTTTAGAAACGATCATGGCCCGCGACAGCCATCACCACCTGCTACCGAATATATTTGCGGCACATTCATCGTTTTGTGCAAACATTTTTCCTCCATTACCAACACCTTCTCTCTAAATCCACCTACGTTCTACATTATATGGAATAAATTTATGTCTATCTCATTTATTGAACGGACGCTACGAAAATAATTTTGTTATAAATTATATTGCATTTATTAAAACCCATAGAACAAGGGTTTGCTTAATTTATGACTGTTGGCTTTATGCAAATTTCGAAAGTTGTGTTGATCAGTAATCATAAATTCAAATAATTTATAATTTCAATATTATTTTTTTTTTCACTTAAAAAAAGTGATTTTCACCAATTATTTTTTATTGGACGATGCATTTTGATATGTACATAATTAGGGTAAAATAAAATAGGGCGAATTTAGATGTTATAAAATAAATAGAACTGGCACCAAGCGTAGAATTGAAGCGAAAATTTATGTACATGTTGGTAGAGAATGAAGGATATGCCGTGTCAATGTTCAATATTCATTGGATTTGCATTACCTTAATATTGCTTGATTGACTATTTCCTATAAAGGTTGTGGTGGGCAGCATTAATAGCTTGCCAATTGGACGTACAATTAAATTTCTCTCATGCTGCACAAGTGACAATCGATAAACGGCCAGTATTGACATTTGAAAAACTATATTTTTCAATTTATCTCGTAAAGCCATTAAATATTTTATATGAAAGATTGAAAAAATAATTTTGTGCAAAGTAAAAGGGTATTAACCTTCGAAATAAATTACAGCTTGAATTGAGGATAAAACAAATATTTTCTTAGGCTCAATCTACTATTAATCACAATCAATTTAAGAATAAATATAACTGTATAAAGTTTCAAAGTTTTAAAAATCCAATACATTTGTAATATTTATGAATCGAATTGGACGAGTACCAATAAAAGAAATTTCCTGACAAACTTTACTTTTTTATTTTACCCATAACTCAGTTATCTTTTTAACGTTATACGTACATACCGATATAATGTTGACAGAATTTTTGCTTGAAAATCAAAAATCAACACATTCGTAACAAAATTCTTACCAAACATTTTTCAATATTTGTTTGATTGTTTTCACTCCAATTCAATGATTGTTGATTTTCGCCCGCATTCAAATACTACAATATGTGTATGTATATGTGTATCCATTATAATCGCAGTGATATGTATGCACAAAGCTTAATTCAATAAATCTTTAAAAGCTGTACCCGCTGTGAAAATCAATATTAAAACTGTCGAAAATGGAAATGGTTGCATCTCGTTGCTCGGAAACTTTTTCGATTAACCGTATGCTTTTTTTTTACTTGAAGAACTTTCAAATTGAACATAATTTATTAAGGTTTTGTCAAGGCAAATCTTATTTGTGTGTACTTATATAATTTTTTTTTGCTTTCTGTGAATGATGTTTGCAATTGAAATTGAATTGAAATATTAATTTTATCGATGAAAGTGCGCATTTTATTTTGCACTAAAACAGAAAAATTTTATCTTGAGAAATATTTTTCCTATGAAATGTAGCGAATAATTTGTAAAAAAAACTTGATAAAAAAGCTTTGCAGATATAAGATTACAAGTAGTGTAGTAAAAAAAATTAAACAACTTCTAATAATTGAACTTGCATGAACTTAATTTTAAAACGCAATTCTAATTTTATAATAAAAACATACTTATAACTAGAGTTATCAATAAAAATACTTATTATAAAATTTTATATTCTTTATATAAGGACTACAAAATAAATCTTTTTCCGTATTCTTCTTTCATATAATTACTTATAAAGTAAAAGAGATATTCTTTTTTTATAGTTTCCTGTTTTTCCCTTATTTCGATATTTTATTATTTTTATTGAGAAGGAAAGGAACCGTTATGTGTAAGAAAGGTCTATTTGCACATAAATTCGGATTATACTAAAATGAAATATTGTTACCTTTACCTCATATTTTTTGGAGATCCTAATAAAATATGCTACGATCTCCTGAAATATTCTGAAGTCAAACAAGAACCCGTTTTCGAGTGCAAAATTGTAGCTCATTGAAGTGGAATTAATTAATATCTGTTTTACATTCTATTTTAACTACCGTGATTCTAACCACAATTAGATCTAAAGGAATAGTTTGTAAATTTAAAGGATTTAGTTGTGGTTAAACACTAAGATTTAGACGTTTCATTTCAATTTTCATGTAACCTGATATTTTGAATGAAATTGTTTTGCTTTAAGTACGTTTACGGTTGCTTTACATAAACTTAGAGGTATTTTTATGCACATGAATATACACTATTAACACAATACTTTTTTGTAGATTTTTAAGTACTCTACTTATACATTTAGTACCATTTTGTAGCTAGACGTTACCAATTTGTGGTATGCGTAGGTATATAGAACAACCAAAATGTATTAATGTGCTTTTAGCACAGAAAATTTAATTAATTTTGAAATCTAGAAATATTGAAGATTCATCGGGAACCGAACGTAGTAAAGACTAGTAGACCAAGTAAAGCTTCTGGTTTATATCTAAGGCCCAATTTTATAAACTATACCTACATAGCTACCATTTAAAATGCATATGAAATTATAGAAATGCTTTTTTCTGGAAATAAGAACATTCGTTTAAGAACATTCTTAACAATTTGATTTTATTTTTAAACATAAATTTTTCATATTTCATTATTTTCATTCATATTTTCACATATTGCACCTATTATGACATACTTTCTACATATTATGTTGTCTGAAAACTTTTATTAAGAATACATACAATATTATAATCGGTAATGTTTACTAGGGCTGCGTTCCACAACAGACTCCCACCAACACTTGAAATCATTTTTCAACAAACTGTAAAGCAATGGGTGAAACAAAATATTAAGCGTTTTAAGCCCTTAGTGGAACGCACTTTAGGCTAGTTTTGCCACAGGATGTAGAAATAGAGACACGTTTCAATGGGTTTCTTTGGATTTAATGCAGGTATGCCGAGCAACTATTTAGAGTTTGCGGTGCAGTGAATGTTGTCAATATTCTCATGAAAATTGAATATTTTTTCCGCTACAATCGAAATAAGGTGAATTATGTTATTACTTCTAAAGCACACACACGTGAACAAATAAAAATCAAATCAAATCCACCAATTGTAGAGCATACTTTGTAATTGTACTAGAGCAAAATTTTGAAACAATTGCAAAATGACCCATTTTAAATGGTTTTAGTTTTTACATCTTCTACATTTTACTTACATATTTAAATAGTTACATATATATGTATGTGTATATTTTGTAATTTTTAAACCCGGGCCTTATTTATATCTATACTTTTATATATAAAGCTGAAATATTAATTTTTTTAATGTGTAAATTTAACTGCTCAATCTTGCAGTATTTTTTATACTTTTTAAGGTATTTCTCCTGATCCAAGATGGCTTTTAGACTTTTTAAAAGTAAGCAATTTTCCAAGGCAACTATTTTTAATTTACCTTAAGCTTCCTTTCCGCTCTTAAGTTATATTTTATTTCAAACACACATTTTTTGACTGAAATAAAATCTTTTATAGTTTTGCCGTTTCATAAAGGACATATTGAGATCGTATCTCTTGCTTTTTGAACCTATAGTTTGGTTTATTTAAAAACACATTACAATTAACATAAATAAAATGTTTAAGTCCTCTTTAAGGTTGACTAATATATTATTATGAAAGATTTTAATTTTCTTTGCTGAGTGTTACAGAATCAGAGCGTAATCATTAAAAAAATGCTAATAGATCTCTAATTTTAAAAATGCAAATTAATCTTTTATTTTACTTTCTTTCATTGTGGTAAAAAACTAGCATTGTTCCTTATTAACAAGGCTATTGATCGAACACTTTTAGAAAATTGAGAATCGCTGCTATAGATTATAGATTTTTTTAATCAGGCATTCATTTAATATGGATTCATACATGCCTCATAGATACATTTGAATGAAACTATGTAATGAATAGAGATTATTCTCTTCATTTCCCAAAAGAAAACCTATCACTCATTTGATATGTCACTCATTTGTTACCAAATGTATTGTTGCGTTATACTCCAAAAATAATCAGATTATGGTTACGTCCATGTAATTACAATAGTAAAAATAAATAATGCAAAAAAATAAAAAATACCTAGTCTTCAGTTTAGCGTTCTTTCATGTTGATAAAAATATATTACAAATCCTCTTCATGTGGTTTCAACAAGTATTTGTGTTTTTATAGGTAGGTATACCGTATAGGTATATAAAAATATTTTACCTAAGAGGCTCAAAGTTGGAAAAAAATGTATGGCATGTAAACATTTTTTGTCATACTTGGCATTTTTATAAAATAAAAGATAAATTAATAAAAATGAGAATTTCAAATTTAAACTTAAGCTTAAGTATTAAAAATGAATTATAACCATTTAAAAAATATATTCATATTACATAACTGAAAATGACAAAACAATCATCATGAGCCAAGTATTCGAATGCCTTTTCATTTTATTTTCTCTTCCTGGAACGAAACCAACGTGATAATTAATAATAATACCACTATAATAAGAGCTGCTTGAGCGAACTAAATTGCCTCATAGACTGTTTAAAGACAGTTTGCTCGTAAAATTACGAGTATATTTCTCATCTTGCGTTTTCAATCTACGAGAGTGAATCTTTGTTGTGAGGCGTTGCTTGTGAAATTTAGTATTATATGCCAAAGACTTGCATGAATAATTAGATTATAACAATGGGTGTAAGTGAATCAAAGCAAAACTTATCACAACGCCCTGGAAATCTTCGAAAAAATCTTCTGTTTAATATCATGAAACGACCTATTTTTTTCGTTGAAAAATCCTGACACGAAAAAGCCATTATGTTTCATTAAATTTTCAAGCTTTACATTATTAGAAAAGTCAAATTGTATTAGTGAAAAATTAAGAAAGATTTTCATTTTCATGATTATATGCCTGAAAGACTCGTTTCGCCGCTTTTTTTTTTTTCTTGATCAACAGTTTAGAATACTTATCAAGATTTTTTTTTAGAGAGAATGGCAATCTTTATCCTATAAACACACAAGAGCTTTTCATTATCGTTGGAAATGATTTTGAAAAAGTTTCATTGTGCCGCTTCAGCAAACTTTTTTAAGTTTTTACGATATTTTCATTTTATATTCTCTCTTAAAAAATTATAATGACAAGAAAATATGCAAAAACTTTACATATTTTCATTCTTTTTAAGGTCACGAGATTATGTTTAAAGAATATTACTTGAAAGAAAACCATTTTTTAATTCAAAACCGTATAAATAACATTTAAAATTTTTTTTCAATTAAAAATTTATCGAATTCCATTAGTAGATAATGTAAGTTAAACTTGAATGATATTAGTATGACTTAATGCGCTAATGAATTAATGGATTTGCATGACTGAAGTAACTCCAAGTTTTCCACTGAGATTTTCACCACATTTTTATTTTCAAATATTTAAATGATTACCTAAAAATAAATGTCTGAATATTTTCGTAATGTATAAATCTGAGAAATAAAAAACATTCGGTTCTCATTAAAATGAATGGAAGACAAATACGAGTATGTATATTCAGATTATATAATTATATTTTTTTAGGTGTTTATGTTAAAAGTTTTGTGAAATTAAACTAAATGATGCGAAATTGAATGGTCAGTGACAACAATACTTTGTAAAAGTTAAAGAACAATTTAGAGAAAAATTATGTACAAAGTTGTTATTTAAAGAAACTATATAATAAAGAAAATGATTTACGAGTACCAATTAACTACTTAAGTTTATTTTTTATTTATTTCAGAATTTAATTAACGCGACATAAATAAGATAATCGTAGTATTGTACAATTACACAGATATGTTAGCATCTACAAATATCTACTGTGAATAAAAAACAATTTCATATTTTTTAAAGTCAATCTTATCATTTTTTCTTTTTTTATTTGACTTTAACTACTTTTTTCACTATTTGATTGACTTGAACATGTGCGTTTCAAAATTCCAAGTTTCTTAGATTTTACTTATTTAATCTTATCGCAATTAGTACCAAATTTTTATCAAAAGAATTTAAATAATGTGGAATTTAAAATGAGATCAAATAAGTTGTTAATAGAGTTATAATACATTTGATAATACTATCGTATATAAAGTTATTATATAAAAAGTTCAAGTTATAAGTAGTTTGTAGAACGAATTGCAATTGATTATGTGCTAAGTAATGGTGGTCTTGACTTTGCTCATCGAATAGAATGAGTGGTTCAATCTCCCTCCATTCAACTAAGATTGGGTAAGAAAAATTTAATGTACCATCTTTCAACACAAAAATTTCATTTCAGCTCTTTAATGGAAAATCAAGACGTGTACCTTACTTCAACAAAACACGCTAAAAAAACTAAAATATGACAAGCAAAACTCTTCAAAACCTGGTATAATCTTGTCGCACTTAAAGCTTTATAGTGCACTTTCAAAAGTGTATAAATTGAAATAAAATAATATTTTTACGTAAAATGTATTAGCTTATATAAAATACAAGTGACAACATCTTTCTATCATTACTAGTAGCTACCCGTGAAATATTCACGACCACACTTAAATAAAGCTGTCAAAATTTCGGTAACGTCGGTATTTGCAAAGTACAATTAAAAAATTAACAATTGCGGGATTCGTCCTCTGGACCTTTCAAATGAAAGACCATTACTTTAAGCACTGGACCACAAAAATAAAATTGTGACATTTAACAAATCATGAATATATGAAGTATAAACCCTCTCTACAATGTTGACATACATTTGCCTATTATTATTATGATGTTGTTAGTACATTGATGACTTGAAAACTTCTTCGCCTAAATATTTTTTTGGTTTATAGTCCAGTCATTTGGTAGTTTTACCTAAAAAGTTTATCGGGAGTTTTGTAAATTCGTAATTTTATAGAATTCGAATCCAACAATAAAAAAATAATTGGGAAAAACTTAAAACCACTATACAATTTAAATTTTAAAACAATTTAGAGATTTTAACAGCAGAAGAATTTCCCAAGAGTACCACTGCAAAAAAATATAAAAATTTAATTAGACATACAAGACTTAAACATTTAGCTGTAAATATTTCGAAAATAAAATTTTAATTTATGTGGTACTGTTGTAAAAAGTTCTTTTGTTTGAATGATCTGATTCTGGATGTCAATTGAAGCTATGCTATCCATAAAATGTATCTACCTGCTGTCATTGGAACTGAACCAACAAGCAAAAATTCAACTCTTTAGCATACAAGGAAATATTCTAATTAAGATTCCAAAATTTAAAAAAAAACAAACAATGCATGTTAAATAAAAGCTTGGAGTTACTATTGCACACTGAAGAAAAACTGCAATTTATGCTCCAATTTCTAGTTATAATTAATCAATCAAAAATGGTGAACCTATATAAAATTTGCAATGGTTTAAATATAGAAATACGGTTCTATTCTAAGTTTTAGTCAAAACAAGTTGGAATTCATTCCACCTTGATTGAATTATTAATTGTGAACAATGCTGCCGAGAAGAATTCCCATTTCTCGTGACACATTTCTTGTGCGATTCCCTCCACCTTTTTTGTTGTAAAATATATTGCTTTTTTATTTTGAAGGAAATTAGCATGTTGAAACCCAAGAGTCGAGCCCTTTTAGACAAAGCCTGACTTTTAAGCTGCTTGTTCTGAATTTTAAAAGAAATCAAGTCAAACTTATATATATATATATATATAATATTACGATAAGTTTAGTATTAACTTTGCAAGTAATTTTATTTTGAAGTAACACTGTCAAGCTCAATTCGTTTAATAAAATATCGACTTGGTAGTAATAAATTGTTCACTTAATGACGCAGCGGTTAGATCTCCGCTCAATGCGTTAGTGGTATTGAGTTTGAACCCCGTAAAATCCAAGTTCAAGATATATGACCTTAAGAAATTGTCTGTGTTTAGACAGTCGTGATATGATCTTAGATGTTAAAACAACTTAAAACACACAGAAAAAAGAGTGCTATTATGACAACTGTTATTACCTTATTTTCACCTGAGGTGAATTTTTGTAGGTACCCTTAAATATGCTAACTCGTACCTGTTACAACATCTGCAGAAATCTACTTATTTTAACAAAATTAAATATGCATAACCTTAAAGGGCCGTTATAAATATTTCAAACAAATTCAAAATTTGATCTCAACCGATTAATTATATTTATTATTATTATTGTTATGTTTAAAGTTGTTTTTAATTCATGGAACTAAAAAACTTCTAATAAAATAATAATTTCAAAGGGTTGCAAACACTGCGTATTTAACATGGCTTTTACAGATAAATTTTATTAAGACTCTTTGGAAACTAACAAAGCAGTGTCTTCACAAACGTTCTTGTTAAGAGGATAGAGCATGAAATAATGAATGCCACAGATTTGCAAAGGCAGTTGATTGCATTTTTTATTATGCACAAGTGGTTGTTTAACACGAATAGATTTTTCTGTGGAATAAAGTTTTTTTCAATTAAGCGAACTAATGGCTTCTTATTCCACTTAAAAGTAAAGAAAAGGTATGAACAGTTAAACCGTAGTTTTGTTTAAAGTTTTTCTTGTTAGTACTTGATTAATGGTCGTTATTGAAATTTTCTATGACAAACATAAACAATGCATTTTTAATGATGATAATTTAATTAAAAAAGAGCATTTCAAATGATCAAAAATATGTTTGAAAAATAGCAAGTTTCTGATTAAAGGTATAGTATTTTGCCATCAAGTGTTAGTTGTTCTGTTGTAATTTACATAATATGGTTATTTAGAGTTAAAATTCAAATAAAATGACTTACCGTATTGATAAAAAGTTTATTTACGTTTCCTTGTCATATTGATTAGTATGTGTTCTGAAAAAAAGAAACAGTAATTAACGAACAAACTCATTAGCTCATTGTTTTCATGCTATTAAAATTATAATATATGAAACAGCAGGTATTTTCATTTTTAAATAATAGTTTGTATATAATACCATACTATCAGTCTTATCGAAGCAATTCAAACAAGTTTTGAAACATTAACCAATGCATATACCTAACTAATTAGATGCACAACTAATTGGATTACCTAAAATGTATTAATATGAATTACAATGGACAAACGATTATGTTTGTATAAATACGGATTTGAAATAATCTAATTAGTATGTACATACTTTGGTAACAATTTTGATTTTAGATGAGATAAAAGAAAATTTCCAAATCTCAACTTCGTTAATTCAATGTAGAATGCAAGTTTCCACGCAGTGAATCATGCAATTTTGTGTATAACTATACTAGAGTTGAACTCAACAGCATTCTCTCAGCAATAGAAATTGAAAAGGTTCGTCATATACTTTTAAGATATTTAAAAGAACTTGCTTGATGAATTAAAATTATGTAGGTAAAAGTTTAAATAATATAAACCTAACAATCAAGAAGAAATCTACTCGTAGGTACGTGTTGACGAAGTTGGTTTTCAGAAATACAAAATCATGAAAAGTTTGAGTGAACTTTAATGGAATTGAATTTGTTTTTGATGGATTAGAAAGAAAATTTATGAAGTGATTGCTTTTGAAAATGGATTCTAGCTTGATTCGTGGAGGTTGACAACAATTCTTGAAAATTTTCATTAAAACTTCAAAACTTGGCAGATATCGCCTCCATATTTTTTAAAAAAGGCGTTTGTATATTATATATATGTACAATATGTGTTATATAATTTAACAAGTTGAATATACGTAGTGAAGAATTTGCCCAACCTCTCTACGACTAACAGGTCGCTTCATCTTCAACGAGAAATATCCATAAACATATTAAAATACCGTTAGAATGATCGTTTTAATGCGTGTATACTTGAGGTCAGCGACTGTCGTCTTATCAATTATATTAGCGATATTGATTATTATATTTATGGTAGTAAATGGAAGTGCAGTAAATTACAGCAGAAAATCGTTATAATAATTCATACCACACAAATAGCTCAATTCCATAAGTTAAACCGACGCATAAATTGATATCTAACATTTTTTTTTATTTCTGTAAAAAAATAATAGCTTAAATTTTTGATTCTCAAATTGATAAAATATCAACAAAAATTTTCTAAAATAGCCACACGCCACTTAACTAGCATCGTATCTTGAATAATACGATTGAATTGTTTTTAAAAATAAAATAAGCGATTTTTACCTTAAAACATTAAACATCAGAATACTTAAGTAGATAGATTATTTCTAAATTGCCTATTTAAAATTTCTCTATGGTTTTTAAAAAAAAATATTTTATCAAATATTTAAATTTTTTTATTTTGAATCTTAAAGGATAGACTTAAAAATAAATCATATCAGAATTTAAAATTACAAAATAATTACAGCTATGTTACCCACGCCTTCCGTTAATATCAATGACTTTTAATAAAGAATTTTTTAAATTGATAAGCTATCATAGCGATTTATAAATTTTTATTTAGAAATCCAACGCTAGTTTAATAAACCTTGTTGTCCTAATACATAATATATTGGTAAAACAAGACTTTAGGTACTTACAAATTGACTCAATAAATTACTTATCATTGGTAGAGGAGCGTAGGGGTTGTTGTACTAGTTTTTGTTAAACGACGAAAGGGAAAATACCTTATATTACTTGATTATAAAAAAAAAATTTGTAAAATTTAAATCTGTTTAACTTTTAAAGCATTCAAAGTTTGAAATTTAAAAAAAAGTATAACAGTTAAAACGAAAACGTAGAAAATTGTTGTGTAACACCTCCCCCTTATTCGGGGCTAGTAGCAATAGCTTTGTAGAATGTATTTACGATTAAAGTATTGAAGTGTTAGCTGAAGTTATCAGTGTTTTAAATTAATTTTTAAGTATTAATGACCGAAAAATATGCAACCACATTCAGAAAAATAAACTAAACATAGTTCATACTTGAGGTGTTTTTTTTTTGTGAATCATTAAGTCAAGTATCGGACCACATTTTGAATTGAATTCCGCTTTCATTTTGACTCATAAATGAAAAACTTGCCAAGTCAACGCTTGAATTTATTTGACAATTTTACAAAAAATGAATCCTCGACATTGGTGCAAACAAATATATAAAATAATTAAAATATCATCACAGTTACATTTTCAAATAGAATCTTTTTATAAAAATTAAGAAATAAAGCTTTGGCAGGTACACCGCTATCCATAATTACAAAAAAAGGTAACAAATTGGTGTTGACTTTTAGAAATAACTTCCATAAAAATTACTTGCACTTAAGGACGTAAAAGGACAGTTTATCTTGTACTGTAAAAAAACATGTATCAGCTTATTTTGATCAATTTTTGAAATAAGTTTTTATAAAACTTACATAGATACTCTCTTACATCGAAATAGTGACTTTCGACTAGAAATAGTGACTATTCACTATTTTGTAGTCGAAAGTCACTATTTCGATTTAAGAGAGATATCAATTAAAAGAAACATAACTAAGACTGAAATTATAGCTTTGCTTATAAAAACTAAATTAATATTTATTTAGATCCTTGTTATTTCGTATTGATGTAAATGTATAGTTAGAGGGGCAATGGGTCGGGATTTTTGTCGTATATTACAGCTTCCTCGGGCTATGTGTACAATAAAAATAATAAATATATATTTTATAAGTGACAATAATGAACACACCTCTAATACATGCTCAGAATTCTTGTCCATTTGTAGCGTTGCATATCCAAATTATAAATAAAATCTGCCTATTTATAAAAAAAAACCGAATTTATCACTCATGATTAATGTCTGTGACAATTGTTATCACCATATTATAATCACAACAACCTACGTGTATGCCATCTATTGTGCTTACGGTCTACTAAATCGTATCTACAAATACCACTTGTGAACAATATTAGAAAATAATAGTATCATTTTTCACGTTTAGCATGATAATTAACAAACCTAATAACCTAACCATTACACAACATTAGAAGTAGTTAAATTTCAAATAACTTGAAACTAATACCACAGAAAATATAATTTCTCTATCGCTACATACTCGTATTATAAGGAACTAATAAGCACTTGTTAAAAGTAAAATTTAATAAAAGAAAAAAAATTGAAAAGAAAATGTAATGTAGGTGTATATGTAAATCAGGCTTGTTACAATAAGCATCGGACTTCTCTACTTCTGTCACCACAAAAACTTCTTACAAAATATATCATTTGAGATCGATTAATAATTAATTTATGCAAAATATAATACTAAGATAATAAAATAACAATACCAAAATTCTTGAAAAATTGAAATAAAGAAAACATACAAAATGCCTTTTTTATGGGTTATTGTTTCAGTAAAGCTATAATATACGTTTAAATACGAAAAATATAAAACTTCATTATAATTAATGTGAAAAATTTTATAAAAACGATAACACTAAAAGCACAAAGATAAAAAAGAGTGATTTGAAAGTATAAAGCGGCTCTTAGAAGATTTCAATGGAGAGAAGTTTAAATAAAATGATATAATAAGATCACTTAAAGTTTACAAAAGACATTTTCCAAATTTCAAACAATAATTTTACCGACCAATTTAAATCATAAATAAAATACATATTATGTAATTCTTTTCTCTCTTGTTTTAAAAAGCATTAAAGCGAAAATTGTAAAACGAAAACAAGTAAATTCCTTTATGCTTTGCTTTTAGAACTTCTGAAATGTCTTACTTCATTTATCTTTACTATTTTCTATTTGCATATTAACTATGCTTCTTTGATTAATTAGTTTAAAATAACGACCTTATATGAAAGCGTCTTCTATTTAATATTCACGAAAAGCTGTATATATAATAATACCATCAAAGGTTTTGGTTCTTTAGATTACATTCATATGAAAGACGAGCATCTTACTCATTTCTTTTTTTTGAAACATACATCAAACATCATTTTGGTTGTAGTATTCTATCGAGGCATGTACCTTATACCTTTGAAATAGGTTTTTGAATTTAAAACATAAGTAACAATTTAAATAATAGATATGATTAACATTAAAAAGACTCGGACTTTAAATGGAAGTTTTTCTTTTTTTATATTGCCACGGTTTGATAAGTTCTAATGTGGGAAGTTCACTTCTGATAAGCATTGAAAAAATTCAAACTCTACAATAACAAAACGGTGCACACGACATAAATAATTTTTCCAAATAATTCTCATTTGATTGCATAAATAAATAAATAGTTAACCTATAGCACAAATTATGAAAACTTAAATAGCAGCCAAAACAAAAGTAGAAATTCGAGTAACTTATTTTCATGGGGGTGCAAAACGGAGAGTTTATGCTTAAAAATGCATTTAATTTCGTCCGGAATGTTTTTAAAAGGATGGTTTGAATAATATAACGAGAACATTGTCCATAAGCTTCGTACTTGAGTAAACAAAACCGTTTCGATAAGCGTCGCTAATTGTGTTGAGTTCTGAATGCAATTTTGAGCTGTTCAAATATATAACTACAGAGATGATTTTCTATTACTCTATTCAGCATAATTGAAATATTTTCCTCGCTGAAATTAATGAATCTTAATCTAATTTTGCTACGGTTTTCTTTTCACATAAAAATTCGAAGTATTTTCAATAATTAATTAAATAATGGAAACTTGACTTTAAAATATGTGTTCTAAAAATAATTGAATAACTGACTAATATACTTCTTATTATGGCTCATTTTATTGTTTCCTAATTACCTTAATGTTTTATTATTAATTGAGTTTAGATAGTTTCTTGACATAAAAAAATACTAACAGAATTATTCCCCAATGATTTTAATCAAACTTCCATTAATGATAAAGTATAAAAGTATTGATTCTTTATAGATATTGTTTGATTTTAAATAAACAATAAGAGCTCGTTTTGGCACCAAAATTTTTGTTTTTATATATACCATCAATTTTTGGGCACAATAGATATTATGTCTTTTAAAAGCCTAATTTTCGGGAAAAAAATCTATGTTGAATTTAACCTAATCATAAAGCTGTTGTATGTTTATAATAACATGTTTTAGTAAGAACAGAATTTAAACCTCAAAGTAGTTTGTCATAAATTGTTAAAACAAAATGAATACGTAAATTAATATCTTATGGAACACAAAATGCAAGGTATTCTTAAAATAGCACGAAAAAAGAATAACTCTTTAAATTTCTGGATAAAGTAATAGATAATTATTAATTAATTATTATTTAGTCGGCATTTATAAAAATAATAGTCTTAAAACTAGTTTTTCTAAAAGCTTTTATGTTTCGGTCTTCTTTAAGTTTTCGATTTTTCTAAAGTTTTTTTTAAATGGATTTCAATTTTTTTCCACGTATGAATTCTTACAAGTCTTATGTATTCATTTTGTTTTTAACTTCATAATTTGTTAGTAAAATAAATAAGCCAATCTTATTAATAGTGACACCAAAATGCAATTTATTCTCAACAAAACTATAATACTCTTAAAACTTTTTATAGCTAGGTACAGGGAAAAAATTAAGAAAATGCAATAATAATTAATGTTATAAAATGGTGTTTGAACAAAAAAAATTTTTAAGACGTTATATTTTAAAAAATTGTAACGTTGCGTCGACTTTATTTCGACTTCGTCTGACAAATTCTAAATTAACATCTCATTTTGGTGTAGTCAATAATATATGGTATAAAATAAGATTTAATATGATTAATAATATTTTTTTTTTAAACTAGATATAAAAATATTAAAAATTATTATTTCATCTCAAAAAGTGTTTAAAACTTTTTGAGAAGAAATCTATCTAATTAAAAAAAAATTATTAATCATACGAAATCTTATTTTATACCATTAATTATTGACTACACCAAAATGAGATGTTAATTTAGAATTTGCCTGACGAAGTCGAAATAAAGTCGACGAAACGTTGCAATTTTTTAAAATATAACGTCTTAAAAAAAATTTTAACTGTCCAAACACCCAAGATTTTATAATATTAATACTTTAATCATGGATGAGAGCATCAAAAGTAATTTTACAATAATAATGATTATTTAAATTTCTGGGTGGAGTAATAATAATTAATTGCTTAATCAGAATTAATAATACCTACCTAGTTTTAAAATCAAAATTTTCAAAAGGTTTTTTAAATTTATTTTTGTTCTTCTTTTGAACCATTTAGCGTTCGGATTTTCAAAAATATTTTACAAATTGATTTCAGTCTCTTTAAACTGATACAGATTTTTAGAAATTTTATGCTTTATTTCCAGTGGTTCAAATTTCTATTTGTTCATCAGTTCAAATTATAATATGTAATTTTTAGTATTGATGTCAAAAATTTCTTAGCGTTACTGTGCCCTCTGCTATTCAAAAGAGTTAAGATAATAAGATAAGCAATTTCTTCGTTTGTATGGATTGTAGAACCAATTATTTTAACATTCGATGCTGTACTCTATTCATTAGACTGTAAGCATATATATTTATTTTTATTTATCGCTCATATATGGTATTTAATTATTAAAAATCACAATTAATTATAAAATCAAGTATTGTACATAGATAACTGTTATACAAAAACTATTCTGTACTATATGACATAACTATATCGTCAGCGCATATAGCCATCAGTTGCTGAGCGCTTTTATCTAAACAAAAAAAAAAAAAAAAAAAAAAAAAACATTCGATGCAGCTTCTTCTAACGGTACATTGCCTTTTACTTCACGTTTCCTACTTATCTCTGAAATTTTCATAAATTGCGATTTTGTAATTCCTTTAATCAAAAATAACATAATTTACACCAAAGCAAAAATTATGTTTATTTAATATTTATTTATTAGGTACCTAAATCAATATCCTACTTATTATGAAAAGATGTTTAGTGAGAAATGTGAGCCTTTTTAACTGAGCACAGGCGATCAAAATTGATGACCACGGCACACGCTTTGCGGAACACTGTTTTAATTAACTTCGCCAGCTTATCAATTTTTCGTTACCGTTTCATTCTTAAGGGGTTATATACAGTCAGGATGCCCAAAGATTTTTAAGAATTTTTCCTGTGAAGACTTTTAAATTCAAAGACTTTGTAACTTAGAGTTTTTTAACACTTTTGTGCCTGTAAAAATAATTTTGAAAGATGCTAAGCTGATCTTTATCATCTTTAGGCACTCGTCTATGGAATTTTGCGTTGACACGATATCTCTGGACTGGATCATTTATACTTTTTTCTAATACCTTAAGAGCTTATGTTAAGATTTGCGACTGGTCGGTTCAGCCATTTACGAGATATCTTGGTCAGCGTCTTTACAATCACAATTTTGAAAAAAAAAACGCGTCCAAAGTTTCAAAGCACTTTACATAAAGTAAAAACTATTTTTACAAATATATGTATTGCTGAAGTTTCAAAAATAATCGTCGGATTGGCGTAATTTTTTTTTGTATAGGTAATAAAAGCAGTATATATTATGTACCTACATTGAGAATTGAAAATAAAAAAAAAATGATTTTTTTTTAAATTCTAACAGTATACAAAACCTCTTAAATGATAATTTATAAGCAAACTAGTATATGATCATAGACTTTATTTTATTTCATTCTTTTGGAAGGGGTTATATGGATTTAATATCTAAAGTCATATCACGACCGTCTAAACATACTGCAGGTAATTCACACAAATCTAGAAATTGAACCGAATACCACTGACGCATGGAACGGTAGTCTAACTGCTAACAGATCTAATCACCATCTAAACACCACTAACAAAGTGAACCTAGCTTTAGATTTTTAGAGGATTGTGATAAAAGTATTATTTTTTTAAATCTATAATTTTAAAGAATAGATAGATTTAAATATTGCGAATTGAAGATTAATGGATATACACCCATATACATAAACTAGTACTAATTTTCATTGTGCGTCGTTAGATTTTCGAAGTTGCGTTGTTTTGGGTTCGAGTCTTTTATGTAAAAATGCTTGCGTCGTTTTAATTTGCGTCGTGTTTTTTTCGACCGTAACCACGACGCAATGTGAGGTATTGGTGAATTAATTAAACTAATGTTATTTGATTTGATAATCAAACAATTCTTTTTTTAGGTAATTTTAGGATAACACCTATATTTATCTGGATAGAATATGCTTGCATGAACAATAGCTTAAGAACAATAAGTGTGAAAGGGTGAGAATATATCAACACCGCTTGCCAGCTCGAATAGTTGCCATTATTTGAATTTTTGATCAAATACACACAATGTAGATTGTCAATACATGAATTTTGATTATTCATTACTTTTCAAAAATCATAGAATTAAAAATCATTAATGTTAATGAATTAAAATGTTTACTTAATAATATTTAAAGCATTTTCAATGCCCATCCGATTTATCTAAAATAAAGAATATACATGTTTTAATGTTAATCTATAAAATAGATATAGGCATTCCACTCTCATATGGCTTTTATTGTAACACCTATTTAGTAAAAGCATGTTCTTTGTCAGTACCGATTTGTTTAGTAAAAAGTAAGAACCTTTTAGTTATTATTGAGTATCGACAACATGTAACTTTCCTTAACCAATTTCCATTCTCACTTATATTTTTAATGTAAACGAAACGTGATTTTCTCTCAAACATAGAAATATTTATCAGGGTAAAAAATCTTAATTTAGCAAAATCTTTTTGCAACACAAGAGCTAAATAATTTTTTAAAATATTACACAATATTAACAATAGATATTTAATATTTAAAAGGACTTATTTTAGTTACTCAGATTACAGAAATATACTAAAACTAAAACATCTCACTCTACACAAAATATTATTTAAAAATCCATGATGTGTCTCCTCCATGTCCATTCAGTCATATTAATGATTTTCTCGGAAACTTGGATCGGGTAAAAGAAACTCAAATGCACATCTTTTCAAAATTTGCCACGTTTTGTGAGGATGTTTATTTTCAACTTCATCAGGCAAATTTTAACGTTACATTCTCGTGAAAGCTCTACGGTTCATCACACGCGAGTCAAAGGAAAATTAAAAATAAAAAGACTAGACTCGAAGCATTGCAAATGAAATAAAATTTAAAAATAATAAATAAATAACTTAAAAATAGTTTTAAAAACATGTAAGTACAGTTAATATAGTTCATCAATTTGATATTAATTACTTCTATAATTTATTATTTAAAAAAAAACAATCGTAGAGAATTATAAAATGATAATTATTCACTAAAATATTAAAATACTGATTTCTAAAACTATTAATTATAAAAATAATGCATTAAATAAATACAATATGATAAAGATTAAATATCCGCCCATTATTTTATCAAATATCATAACGCAACTTTGTACTAAGATAAAGCATATAAAACCTACGTTTTTAATTCATTTTTCTTCAAATGAATTTTAACCAAACATCGATTTTATATTCATAATTTTTTTTGTTACTTATACATTTTCAGAATGGATTTCCATCTTTTAGTCTATCATAAGTTATGTATAAAGATTAAAATTTTTATAATTTTTATAATATTTGAAGTGTTCATTCATAGTTCTTCATAAAAAATAATAAACTTAAAGGATTTTTTGTGTTTAATTCATACATGAGTTTAAGTCTAACGAAGTCTAAACTTTTATATTTACGTGCAATGTACATACATTGGCCATATTCTTTTTCGTACATCCATATATCAGAGTTGGTCTGGCATTTGTAAAAGTTTTTGTTGGTTGATATCAATGACGTGCACACACCCACCCTTCATATCATTTTATGAAGTTAACTTTGCGATATGAAATCCAAACGTTGCGAGAAACCGAGACTTACATTGTCATATTATGCTTTACAAGTGATTATTTTTTTCAAACAACAAAACGAGCTATGAATATTGTTAGATGAGAGCTACATTTTTATCGCCATTCTAAGAGTTTTTTTTTAAACATTTTCTAACATACGAGAATTGAGTACAATGATATAATTTTCATGAAACAAAAAAAAAAAATGAAATAAATTTGTTGAAATAATTTGTCTAAAATTGAAATTGTGATGACTTAAAATAATGGAAAATCAAATAAAGTATTATGCATTGATAACTTTCACTGTGGTAATTTACAATTGAAAGTAGTTTAAATAATTTGATTCATGTAACTTCTGTAGATAGATCAAATCGTTGATGAGTTTTTCCACTTAACATATAGCACTCAAAGCGATTACATAAGTCATAAAATAATAATGGTATAAAATATTGAGTGCAAGTATAACAACAAGTATATGGCATAGGTAGGTAGGTACTAAAAAGTTGATTATTATTATAAACAAAAAGTGATGAGAATTATTGATTTCAATTTTCAAAAATTAAATTTTATAAAATCAAATAATGTATTTATTTCTAACAAATCGATTTTACATGTTATTGTTTTGGGAGATACTTAATTTAAGTTAGTTGACCTCGAGGCAGTAAACTTGACAATGCAGCAGTTGTAAAATAAAGTTTGATTAGATCTACTCTATTTGAAAAGTTACAGAAAAACATTGAAGAGTTGTGAAAAAATTAATGAAAAGTACCGACCTACTATGTGTTATAAGTTAATGGCTACTGAAAGCATCGAAAAACAACTCATCAACTTTTGAGTTTCTAACCTGAATAGGGAGAGAAAACAACTCTGAAGTATTTACTAACGTCCAGGTAATCGAGTGTAGAACACTTGAAGAAGAGAAGTTGTTCTAACGAACAGAATATACAATTTGCAATGTTGTGCTAGGTACTTAACATATAGGGTTGTAATTTGACTGGCATATGAGATGTTGATATGTACCCACATGGTCTTCTCTTCGGGAAATTGGAAAGTGCATGTGGTGTTTTTCGCTTTAGCTAAAATAGAACTGTGATTAACTACTTGCAATTAGCAATATTTCTAAAAAGTAAGTTCTTCTTTAATTACAACGAAATATTCTACTTAAAATTATTTTTTAGCTCATTACTAATTAATCATACTTCTAATTAATAATTCAAATCTGAAAACTATTAAACTCACAAAAAAATATTACATGTGCCCTTTTTCGATTTCCTTCGTACTTTTATCAATAGAAAGTACAGTATTTGGACATTGATATAAACCCTTAAAGTAACTTTCTTATGATGAGTTGCATATGCCAATCAGTTTTAAGAGAGAAAAAATTTTAAAGTTGAAATTCTCAAAATTTTAATATAAATACTGATTAAGTATTATGAGATTTGAACAAAACTAATTTAATTTAAATAAAACAGCGAGAAAATTACGATATAGCTTTTTTTATTCTTTTGATAACCTATTATAAGGGCTGATTGATAGAGTCTTTGTATAAACCACATAGAGGTACCACAAACCACATATTAAGAAGTGATTAAGCTGCATGTAAAAATATAACTAGATATGTAACAATTGAATAAATATGGTATGTAGTACTTTTAGTACTTATCATGTTAGTTCTTACCACATATCAGGCTCTATCTTGAAAGCGGTATTATGAAAATTGAATACATACCAAACCTGAAGTAAATATTCTATTTCACTACTTTACATCTATTCTAAAAATTATTTAAAAGTACCTACAAGTAACGAGATATTTACTAAAAATTAAGTTTGAGAGATTTGCCACAAATCCCAATTCTAGTGGGAGAGAATAAAGTTTAAAAACAAATACTCGTATATCAATCCTTATGTGATACAGGGAAAAAATCAAATACAATTTATCTCAATTTTTTCAGCTTTTTTTTTTGATTTAATATATATATTTTTTTTAATCAAACAAAACGTATTTTTTTATTGAAAATTATAATTTTAACCTTTATAATTTATCCTCTCTTAATCCGACCAATATGAAACATAAGTTTTTATCATTTGTGATGTAGATTAATCCAGAAAAAATACTATTTAAAAAAACTGTAAGAATTTAGTACTGGAGAGTATATTTGAAGATGTGTTTCAACTCCTAAATGATTTTTTTTAGCAATAAAAGAAAATATGTAAGACTTCAATTTCTATGAAGAATATGTATAATATAACTCCATATAACATATATGTGAATATTTACCTGAGATACTTTCCTTGTCAGTTTATTAAGAATTTTTCCTAATTAGATATTACATATATATGTTCATACTCATCTTACTTTGATGTCGTTTATATTAATTGTTACTAGATCAAAGTCCCCGCATTTTCTCTCACACTCGTTTTCTTGTCTCCTCTCTTTCATCGTAGGTGAACTTCATAGTACGAGTATGTAAAGACTATTTTATTTATAAACGGACACCGTGATGTGCTCTGCCCGAAAAACCAATACAATTAGAATTTTTAATGATTTTTTCAGTTTTCTACACAGTTTTGTCAATTTCTGTAATTTTGTTTTTTAATATTGCTTTTTTTCTATTGAATATTTCCATGTTTCCTTAAGAACCCAAGTTGAAATTAAACTTTCGAGACCGAGAAATAATTGCTGATATCTTGGTTCAGAATTATTCTTACCCTTCAAAAATTTATAAATATGTTTTTAACGATAATATTGATTATTGTGTTAATTTTCATTAAAATCTGTAAATAGGTTTAGTTATATTGAAAACAACCGTAAGCAGGTAAATAGATAGTTGGTAATTGGTAAATACTTGTATTTCAAATTAATTAGATTATCGTTATTATTATTGTTATTGTTAACATTAGTATGATATATTATACTTACATTAAGATTATTGTTTTACATAACTATTATAAATTCTATTAGATAAAGTATATTGAAGGATTATTTATTTTGGTCGCTAAGTTGTTATTATAGATAGATGTAAACTATGTAATTGTCAGTCGCTAATGACCAAGTTGTTGAAGCGACTTTAAATAAAAAAAATTAATGAAACAAGTCAATCGTAAAAAATACTTTTTACAGCATTTTAAGCCTTTTAAGCTTCACATCTGTGCATCTGGTCTGCACATTACACATAGCGATCAGTAAGTCTAGAAAAGGCTTAAGAAAAATCAATTTCATTTTGACATTATTTTTGTCTAAGTTACATTTTAAGTTGCTTTTACTTTGCGTCAATATAAACCAAATTTGTAGTTCAGTAATAAATAATTATTAACGTCAACATATCATATTTCCTGAAACCTAAATTATGGTACCATAGTAAATACATATAATTATAGTAAAGAATAATTATTTGGTGTATGAACAATAGTGTAACCATATAAATTAATTATTATTAAGTACTTATACATACATTAATTTAATATTTTAGAATAATTTATAACAGAACGAAAAGTGAAAACTAGCTAAGCAAGAAAATGTGGTTTGTAATAATGCCTTTATTAATACTAAATTTACATCGTTTTGTCTTAAAAATTCTTTCTATTTTTGTAATTTAGACTTGAAAATGTGTCTTGGTTTTTGCACAAACTAGAGCGGAAATTGAAACATTTCCGAGGTTCAAATTTGTGGTATATTGCTAATATCATTATTGTAGCTATCAGACATTTTAGCCTATATGCGTTTCCCTGTACTGGACTGATGGGAAATAGCTACGTCATTTAGACCTAAATATGTAAGGGACTGCATGTACAATATATAAAAATATACTATAATTAATAACTAATGTGTGAGTGTAATGTGTATGTGCGGTTTCTGTATGTATATGTTATTAATGTGTTAGACCCGACCACATCAGACCACTTAACTGTTAATTTTGATTTCCTGTTGACGGAGTCGTGAACTTAGATTATCGCTGCCAACTGTCTTATCACTGAATAAATCTTGTATTTGGAAAAACTTTGTCGTAAATAATCAATTTCTCACTATCAAAAAGATTTATCTTAAAAGTGAACCATCAAATGATACAATAAATCGAAGATGTAAGTAAAGTTTTATGTTGAACAAAAAACTCGAAATACATTGTTTCACTTTACATCTAAAATAACTACAAATTGAATTATTGCTTTATAATTCTATGATATGTTTTATCAAAGATTGGAATAATATTTCCACTTTTCTTTTTATTACATTTGAAATTGAAAATTGTTTTTCTTTTCAAGATGTTTTTTTTTTATTTGTTTAGTTTTAAAACTATATAAATGAAGATTTGTATACTAATGAAGATTTATACAATACAATTTCGTTTGGCTTAAAAATTTTTAAGAACCTATATCTTCTACATAAGATTAAATTATTGTCAATTTCAATTATATAATTACTTTTCTCAAAAGTTATTGAATTGGTACTTTTTGAACGTCTTCTTTTTTCGTTTTTTCTTTAGTCGCTTGTTTTTATTCCAAAAATAATATAATTATTCTGCATGCTAGGTTAATTTAAAGTAAATTAACGTTTTAGTGTTGAAACTATAGAAGATGCTTTTAAAGATGACTTTAATATAGAAATTAAAATTGAATGTCAGCATTGTAAGAGGAAAAGTACAGGAAATATACAATTTTTACACATATTAATTAAGACAGGGAGTCTGAAACTTACAATTAGTTAAAAAGCGATTGCTCCGATTTCCTGAGTACATATTCGAGAGTTAAGAGCAAACGTTCCCAAACTTTTTTGTCTCGTTGACCTCTTGTCATGTTTTTCGGTTTTGGGTATACTCTCTTATTGGTATTGAGTTTTTGTAAATATTCATCAATTAACCGCAGAAAAATAATTTTTTTACAGAATAAAAGCTTACAAATCGAGAAAATAAAATAAGTAGTAGGTACGCTAGTGGAGCTGTGAGGAACTGTAAGTTGATAAAATAGTTCTTAAACAGTTTCATATAAGTATCAGAAAATATAAACCTAAAATAAATTTGAAAAACGTTTACTTCATAAGTACTTTTATAAATTATGTAGATAAAATAGGGATTAAATTTCAACAATTATTGCCATTATTACTAATATAAAATGTTATTTTCACCTTTTTCTTCTGCTACATTTTAATGCAAGGGAAAGTTTTTTAAATAAACTTGACATTTTGCATACTTTTCTTGTGTTTTTTATAACTTTGACTTCATAAAATTTACAAAAAGAAATTATAATACATTAAAACATAATAATTATAATTATTATAATAATATATAAATAATAATTATTATTAATAATTATAAAACATTATAATTTTATGAGTATGTAATAATTATTTCTTCGTTTATTTTGCGCTCAGCAATGTGAACAAGTAATAACTAGTAATAAAATAAATCTATCACTGAAAAGTGAACTATTTACTCAAAATTTTTTTACAGAAAAAAATAAATCTCTTATCAAATATTTTAAATTTAATCAAACTTTTTATTATAGATTGATTAGAAGAACGAACTCTTACAAGATTATTACAAAATGTTTTAAAACTCTGTACATTTTGACGTGACAAGTTTTTTACTAGGTAAAATCCATTAAGAGACTAAAGACTTGCTTGCAATTAATTTTCCATCTGAATTATTATACATGAATTTGTTAAAAGGTTTTAAGAAGATATTTTAATAATTTATCACACAACTTCATCGCTAAAACCATAAGAACTTTTAAAAAAAGCTATTGATTGAAGTTAAACCATTTAAACTACTCAAAAGTGTTCTTAGAAAAAAATGATTTAGCGCAGTGATTACAGAAAATAGATGATTTTTAAAATAACAATGTTAAGTTGTAAATAAAAATATAATTTAATAGATTTGCACAGCTCGTCTCATAAAAAGAAAGAAGGAAAACTTAGAATAACTAAAATTTAAAAAAGGTGATGTATATTTTAATCATTTTCAACATGATTGTTACACTCTCCTTAATTTTATATTTAGTTTATACTAAAAAAAATATATGAAAAGTATTACAATCCAGTGGAAAGATTTTATATTGAGGTTTCAGTAGAATTGCATGTAACAGTGTTTATTAAAAACAGTAAAAGACGTTATTGATAAACATTTAGTCCAATTTACTTCTGTACTTGCACTCGCTATTATTTAACTTGAAATGTTTGCTTATCTGCAGAAAATAAACTCTGGAACTTGTTACACAGTATGAAAAATTGTTTAGTCAAATAAAAGCTACAGTCATATCAAATAACAAAGGCTATGTTTTAAACTGAAAAATATATTAACAGCTGGAAGTTCGCAATGCCCTTTTGTAAATGGATAAACGAATGATTTTTAGTGTAGAAACAGCTAATATCTTAAAAACACGCAGAAATATTTTTATTGTTGAATAATGCAACGTTTTTGTAGTAAAGCTGTAATGAGAATAAATTTTATTTTATTGCTTGTCGCAGACAAGAAGTAATTAATCAATAATATCCAGAAATACAGATAGAATAACGCACATGTGAGTATATTTATCTCAGAAAAATCCGTCAGAATCCGTCTAAATCTCGAGAAATCTCGAGAAAATAATGTTCACCCTTAAAACAAAAATAAACCATTTCCCAATAACTCTGGACGGAAGAACAGTACCCAGGGTGGACACGATTAAATACTTGGGTCTAACCATGGACTCCAGACTCACTTGGAACGCACACATCACGGGCCTCACAGCTCTACTACGAATTCGCCTTAAGCAACTTAAATGGCTAATTGGCAACAGGGATTTACCCATGCATCTGAAGCGACTCTTATATCTTCAAGTTGTGAGACCTGTTTGAATGTATGGGTGTGAGCTTTGGGGTACAGCATCCAAAAGCCAAATAAATCGAGTACAGGTGACTCAGAATAGAACCTTGAGACTTAATGTGACTAATGCTCCGTGGTACGTTACAGGTGCCACTTTGCACCACGACTTAGAAATGACCGAAGTGGAGGCTGTTATCCAAAGCAACTATCGTAAGCTAAGCGAAACATTTGCATTTCACCCTAACTCAACTGTACGGGAAAACCTAAATAATCTGCCTCCACCCAGGAATCAAAGAAGGCTCAAGAGAAAGAGGCATGTTGATTTAGTGGAGGATTAATCTCCACAGTAATGATAAAAGTAAAATAATGGTTTTTAAGGACTATCAAAGGATGGTGACCTTATTCACGTGACAGGTTAATCTAACTCTAGTCAGCTTCTGCACTGTGTCTGCCCAACCATAATGTCGACTAGGCAAAAAGTTATAACAAGTAGTAAAATAAAAAAAATGAAAAAGAAAAATCTGTGGTTCCTGCAGTATGGTAATAAATAAAAATATATGTTTGATTGTTTTTTAGCAACAACCAAGCAATAAATCAATGTGAGTTTTTCTGTCCAGGGGTTATTTTGGTTGCAAATTGCACATACTACTTTCTATAAAACGTAGTAATAAATCTACGTGAATTTTGTATAAAAAAGTTATTTTGTTAATGTTTGTGTAAATGTTACTATTCCAGAAAATGTATGGTTCCTGCAGAATAGTAGGTTATAACAATAAAATATTTTTAATTTATTATATGCGTGAAACATTCCATAAGTAATATGCATAGAAGTAAGCAATGAATCGATTTGTTTTTTTGTATAACTGAGTCAGTCAGTGCACACATATCGATTAACTCCACTTTTTCAATTTTTAAAAATTTTATATTACTTTGTTTACTCCTAACTTTATATAAACGAATTTTATTTTCTAATTATACGTAATAATAGCTTGAAATGAAGTATTTCAGTAGTAAATTTTAACAGTTTATTTTACTTTTCGCTTTACGGAGTCAATCAATGTTGGCAATCAACGGCTAAATTAAGTTTGTGAGTTCAGAAGCTCACACGGAAAAAAATGTGTTATAGATTTAACAACATTCTTTGTTAATTTTACTACATTCACTAGTATTATATGGGATGACCCCACGTGTGGTAACGTTTACCAGTCAAGTGTAATTAAAAAACTGTAGTATTATTTACAACACGAACTAGTAAAAATTATTGAAATTTTTGATACTTGCATTTATTTGTCAAAACTATTGGTTATTTTTTACGCGGCGCATGCGCACCAGTAGCAGAAACGCCAACATGTGTTAATTGTACAACACTCAACAGTTGTAACAGCTATATATATTTATTACACTATGGTAGTAAAAAATTCTAGACGTTAGAGCTGAATACAACACAGTGTTTTATCTAATCTTACATTTGTGGTTATAGTGAACACAAAGTGCAGTAAAAATATTACTAGTTTAGTGTTGTAAATTTTACACCACTATTTTTTTCCGTGCAGAGTGTACCTGAAAAATACATGGTCTTTGTAGGAGCGCTCTACTTCTTCAGGCTATAACAATTATGGGTGTTAATGAATGTTAATGTTAATGAAATTTTGTATGAATAAGTCTTAATAGTTTTGATTTATCACCCAAAGTACAAAGCATACTGTTCATGGTTAGTGCAACTGGATTTAATACTACCAAAAAATTAAAAAAAAAAAAACTAAAAACCAAAAATAAACAGCAAAACAAATTTTCCCAATACCCCTTGCGTTCTATTCTCAATACTCTTTATATTCTTTCATTTTAACTTTGATTTATGATAAAACTTATAAAATAAGTAATTTGTAATTTAGTCAACCTCAAGCAAAGAGGCAGCCCACCTAGGTATTTATATAAATAGTTATTCTTTACGAACTCACTAAGCTAATGAGTTGACTTCTAATTTTCATGCGTAACAAATCTAATTAAATAGTGAATAAGTTTTTGAAGAATCGAATATAATTTATTGATAACATTACAACTATGTTCAAAAGCAACAGGTTGGTTACATCTGTGACTTTGAAAGGTTTCCAGACTTGTTGATTGAAATATAAAACCTTTCAAGAATATTAGCAGTTTTTAATTGACCAAGAATACTTTCTTTCGATAAGTGATTCACTCGAAAAAGTTTTTATTTTACGTTTTATGCTTCAATTCTCCTAAATCGGTTAGATCAAAACAGTTCTAATCAAAGAGCCATGCTTCAAAGCTTTTTTGTATTATTTTGATAAGGCGATTAATTTAATAGAACTATTCACAGGATCTTAATGAATTACGTGAGTCACTCCACATAAAATATTTAAGAAAAAAATGTAACGATGACCTCAATTGATTGTTAAAACGTTTAAAATAAAAAAATAAAAACAAACTTAAAGAAAATAACAATTTAGTATTCAATAACTTTTTGTATTAAGATCTATTTATATCATATTTGTATTGTTGCTAGTTACATGCAAATAAATTTTTCGATAAAAAGATTAATTTTTCACGTGTATAAGTTTAATATACATATTTAAAACAAGATGATATTCATGAAGAGGGTGTGTTATTTATTTGAAGAGTTAGCGTGATCGAAGTTAATTAAACAATTCATTTTGATTATTGATTAATATTTGCTAATGAAAGTAAAAAACGTCTATTTTCATAACAATTAATATTTATTCTTTCGGAAAAATAGAATTATATCATAAACTACATTTTAAACACTCCTTCAAGTTTTTACAAAAACTGAACAATAATAAAATTTCTCTTGAAGTTCTTATAAACGTACTTTCCACCTTTAACTAGATAACACATAATTGGCAGACATTTGTTTGCAAGGGAACACCCACGTTGGATTTTGAAACAGTAAAGCTCAATTTTATATAGGTACAAATGAATTCAAATTTAATTTTCAGTACAATGATGGAAACAGTAAAGTTTCATTTCAATCTATAAACCCGTTAAAAATAAGAACTATATAAAATGTGGACCTCTTATAATTGAAGAGTAAAATAACATGTAATTCTAGGAAAGACTTTTTTTCGTTTACACAAACCTTTGATGTTGTGTTAATTAAAAGAATATCGTTTTACTCAATTAATATTAAAAAAGTAAAATTGAATTATGCTCTATTTTCGTACAATGAAATGATAAAGAATGATACTATTTATATAGGTTTCAGGCTAAATTGAATTTAATCCTGATATAGGTCAGATTTTTTTCTCTTTATTTAAAATAAAAATTTGTAATAAATTATATTCAACTATATTACTTACATCAGTACTTGTTAAAATACTTTAGGAACATACGGGGAAGAACAATGTTTTATGTTTTGTTTTTCAAAAAAAGTGTGCTTTTAAATTTTCCTTGTTTATTTAGGTAAAACAAAAAACTGTGGATGGACAGTGGACAGTAGAAAAACTGTCTTGTCACCGAAATAAGGACTCTTTATAATATTAGAAGTATGTCTTAACATTCAAGGCACAATAAACTGATAATCTAAATATTTTGTCAGCGATTTTTGCACCTACTCATTCATCTCTCTCTCTCTCTCTCTCTCTCTCTCTCTCTCTCTCTCTCTCTCTGATTAATTGAATGAATTTTAACTGTTTTACCAAGTACTTTTTTTATCTATCTAATAATCTATAAACTGTTGAATAATCTTCTCGGTTACAGTAGCTGTTATACAATTGAATTAAACATAATATTTTCGAGCAGCCTATCAATAGCAAAGGCATAATAACAGGTAAAATGTAATAATAAAATTTGGAATAACTGACATAAATTTGGTCAAATATATTTGCTAATAAAAGTTCACATTTAAAGTATTAAATTTTATAAGTGTATCTTAAAAGCGCGAAACAAATGAAAAGTGACCAACACAAAAATTTATTATCAACAATATGACATCAACTGTAGATGGATGCAATTTAAGTTTGAATTTGTAAGTAACGATTGGTACCTGTGTTGATTTCAGAAAAAATCTTATATGCAAACATCGCCAATGTTGCGAGAACGCATTGAACAATGAGAGCGAAATAAAAGAAAAAAGCCATAAGAAAAAACATGTATACCTCTGTTTTTATAAAGTTAGTAATTGATGTTAAGGGCTCACTTTTGAAAAAATACCAGAAGCTTGAAGTAATTGCAAGGCATGACTTTAGTAAGGAAGACATTTGTTTATATAGTAATAGGCCGGGAAAAACTATTGTCCTTTTAACGGTCATTTTAATTGCTATCCATTACTATATGTATTAAAATGTCTTTCGTTCTAGACTCTAGAGCCATACCCAGCCACTATCTAAGGCTTCTGATATACAAGAATTTAAGAAAGTTTTTTCAACGAGATTTCTTCAACTGTGCTTGTAAAAATTGCAGTGAGTTACAAGAGAGACTACCAATATTCATAGATCATGAAAAAACTTGAGCACTAAACCAAACTGTTATAAAAATTTTAAATAAATGCTTTTCTTTATATATTTGCATCATTTATTTATGATTCATCTTGTAAATTTATAATTTAGCAAATTCCTTCTATAGACGTTTCTCTTTGCAAATTTAAAACATAAATTGTTGTAAGGTAAACCTAAAATTTTTTTTAACAAAATAATTTAATTTACAAGAATAAGTAGAGTTAAAACTTCAATGTACTTTGTACTTATTTTATAATAAATGTGTGTACACATTAGAAGTAATAAGAAATGCCAGCTAATTTATTTTAGTTGTTTAGCATAAAACATCAAGGCTCAGATCTCCCAGTATAATATTAAATTAGTCGAGAAATGTAAATTTTCTTTTGCTCATAATTTAAAATTTTGCTTATCGTTTACTACAAAAATTAAATTTTCATTAATTTTTGAGTTATTAAATATTCAAAACAATCAACTCGAGTTTTTATATTTTATATAATATATGAAATTATAGGTCTTTAAGATTAAGTAGGTATGTTTTTTTTTCTTACTTAGTACTAAATCTTAATTTTGTCTGAAAATTAAACAGATAATAAATCATTCTCATCGTAAACTGTGATACGTGATAACTTTAATAAATCAGATTTTTTTCTTTTATATGTAGGTTTATCCAAAGCTTCCACATTGATTTATCAACATACCATCTAATCCAAAATGTCAAGCTTTAATATTTTATGAAAAAGTTTTGCCTTGGTAATCTAATGTTGCATCAACCAAAATAAATAGGAACAAATTAAGTTTTGTTGAAAATTAATTGAAAAATGTCTTTCCATTACCCGTAACACGTTAAGCCGTCTTTATTTGATGTTTACGTAACTAATCGATAAGAAAATATTTGTTGAAGTAACCAAAAGTAACGCGATTACTCGTTGAAAACTTTTTTGAAATAAATAAATAAATTTATGTGAAAATTAATTCCTTTATACATATACGCCAAGTTCAAATAAATCAATCACTGATTGAATTATCACAGGATTTATTGTAATTCCTCCATAAGATAAAACTTGAAAAGTGTTATTAATCTAAATTTATACATTGATACATATTTAAGTTTGTAATATACAAATAGAATAAAAATATATTTTCAACATTTTTAACAAGTGAGTTATAAATGTTTAGGCAAACAAATCCGTGCGATAAAAATATAAAAAAAGAAATTATCAAAGTTTAACCAGGTCATCAAAAAAAATAATATTTTCTCTTAACGAAATGAGGTGAAAATAATTCGAATCGTGAGGATTCAAATTTATGCTTCGTAAAAAGCTATTCCATGCTTGCATTTTATTATCATCAATACACAATGGCTTATACAAGGTGAATATCTTAGATGTATGAGCCGAAGGAAGACAAGTTTCACATCATCTCACAATATGTGTATGTATATTGTATAATATACAAAACACAACTTTTGAAAGCCAACCGAGCTCTTGACCTTTTGAGTGAATCAGTTCAACACGGTTTCACGAGTATAAAAAATCGATAGTTTATTTTTATGCTAATGAAGTTTTTAACTCGCTCCCTTAACCCTCTTTTATATGATTTGGGGTCAATCCAACCACATTTTTCCTTGAACCTCTTCTGTGGTTATTCAAGAAATATTTACATTGCTTTATGTTCACGGAAATATTTGAAAAATAATTTATCATTGCGTCTGTAAGAATTTCAATTTAAACAATATTAAAAAATATATTGCAAATTTTATACAAACGTACATTTTTTAAAATTGTATTTTTACTTCAATGATAGTTAATTTCAATGCATTTTTCAAATGCATAAAATGTTTTATAATATATCGTACATAATTGTCCATCGTAATCTTAAAATTTAAAGGGTGTTCTTATGACATTACGATTACAGAATATGATTTTGAGTCTATAAATTTTTAAACGCTCAAGTGTGTTAATACAAAAAATATTTCATTTAAAAATAAATAATATCAATAGTTCCATTCGGATTATGTGATCTCTCTGGAAACTGGAACGATGGTCATTGTCAGCCTTAAGGGAGTCATCTTATCAAATTTCTTTTACAACTCTTGAAACAAAAAAGCACAATTTTTCTAACGGGAAATGAATAAATTTTTCCCCAACCGATTATAAAAGTTTTCATTTTTATAAAAATAATGAACCAAAAAAAGTGTTTAATGTTAAAAACCGATAAAATTGGTATTTTACAACCTTCAAAACGAATTTCAATAAAATTGCATACAAAATTTGAATACCTTTTTGAAATTTTAGTATAATTGTTTGGTTTTGACTTTCTATTTACATAGTATATTGCCTTAAGACATGACTGGTAGTTAAATTCAATTTCATTTCGAGACGAAGCCACGATATCCTTTTAAAATCATTTTAATATGAGTTTTCAATTTTTATTAAACTTTGGAAATTTTATGAAAAATATTTGTTTATTCAGAAACCTTAAAGTTGAACAAAAATAATATCATTAACAATTTCTTTTTGTCATTTGTGGTCACTTTAACAACAATGATCATTATATAGGCTAGTGGCTACCCGTGAAGTATTTCATATAAAATTAAACAAATTAGAAGGTTTAATAATTAATTACATAAGGATTTCGAATAATTTTTCATCTCTCATGCTAATTTAGGATTAGGATAGCCAAAATGCAAAACTGTCGCTTTTTCTTTGAGCCACTGAGAAGTGAAATTTTGAAAAATTATACCATAGTGAAGTCACATTCCTCTCGGGAATAACACTTTCAAATGTCGTGTTTTTATTCTTTGTGGTTTAAATGTGTCCTCTACTGTGCCTGCCAGACAATCAAAGTACTGTTTTTAATCTAGAGATTTAAAAATTTTACATATGGCAAATTATTTCTGTTGACATTTTTAATCGAGTCTTCTATTTGTTGACTGTAAAGTTTATAATTAGAGGAAAAACACAAGTACAACATTTATTAAAAACAACAAAAAAACGTTGATGTGTAACATGAAACAATAGGAAAAAAGAATTTATATTTGCTTTTACATGCATTAAAATTGACAGCTTTAGAAGCCTTGAAATATATTTTTTTCATAGTTTAATTATCATCTGTCTGTGTGAACAAATCATTAAAAGGGGAAATAAAAAATTTTCCTCATCTTCCTGTGATTGCAAAAAGTTCACCAAGAATTTAATGAATAAAATATAAAACCGTGTTTTTTCAGTCAACCGGATTCGCATTTTTTTCATAAAATTATTGGAATCATAAAGACTAATACAACCGCAGTTTACATAAATAATTTGAATACAATAATAATAATAAATGTTTATTATTAAGTGAAAGAAATTATAACTTTTTAATGTGAGGTGTTTTTTTTTTCATAAAAATATTCATATAGGGTATCCGAGAGAAAAGTTACAAACAACTTTTATGGTATAATTATTTAAATTTACTCTACTAACACCTTAAAACTTATTCTCATTACTTATTTATATTTAAAATGTTTTGGAAACCATAATATAATGACTTATAATTAGTATTTCGGTCTTCTTATACTATTAAATTACTTGTTTGTATAATTTTTTAAAGGTGTAAGATGTGAAATATAATGTCGTTTACGGGTATTTACGAGTACCTACGTATACTTTTATTGTGTGTATACTATACATAAAGTATTAAAGAAAAGAGAATTGTTAATTTGTGTGGAGTTACTAAATAGTGAAACTTTTAGATCTTTATATTTTGAAATATAGTACCTATGCACTATCTTGCACTATCTAAACACAAGCTGGAACCCTCAAGGATATTGGCGGCAATAACTAGTGACACTGACCATGAATGAAAACCTTGTCTTTAAGTATCACAAACGTTTGATGACAAATGTCATAGTAAAAATAAAGTAAAACTTGAAAAAGTTATAGAGCGTAACATGAAAAAAAGACGTTCATATTCAATGACTTAAAACTTTATAAAGGCTTTATATGATTTTTATAAAGAGTTAAACTGTTGGTAATGAATAAAATAACATTGAATTTTTCGATAATACATTTTTAATTAAAAGCTTTGCAAGAATATGTGGCTTTTTTGGTTTCTTCTTCTTTGATATCCTATAATAATTTCATAAAGTGAAAATATTTGTGAGACTCTATACAAGGGGTTATCTCCAAAACTACCGTTTATCCGAATGGATGAAGGAATTTCAAAAAAATAAGGTACAAAGGTAACTTATTTGTTAAAAAAACATAAGGAGTTTCTATTCTCCCTTGTTTATAGTGCTTTATTTGTTAATTGTTGTTAGCACGTGATTTATTTTGCTAGAGTAAATTGATTTTTAAATTTTGTTTAGGAGATTTTTTTTTGGTTATTTATAGTCACTTGAAACGTCCAAGGTCATCAGCGACTGCTCTCCTTCTATAAATTCTCACTTCTTTCACTACCTTCTTCATATTGAAGCACAGTTGCATCCACGCTTGATCACATTTATACACTCACTTTCCTAAGATAGGTTGATTATAATATTGATGAAGAGTTTTATCTTGAAAAAATTAATAGTTTCTACAGAAAAGCTATAAAATGCTATAAATATGTGTCTGTTTGTGAGTTTTCTCACAGAAACTGAACAAAAACCGTTTTCGTGATTAGGATTAGTTACGGGGTTAGTATTTAAAGCTTATTGGTTGAAGACTAAATCTAATTCTCTTTTTACACAACAGAAACGTTTCCAAAAATTCATGTAAAAAGATATTGACCTCGTAAATGTAAAAATAGTGCATTGATGATAGTACAGACTTCTATACATAATTCGGGGAATTCCATTCATATACGTATACTCGTATAACTAATATCTAACTAAAATTCAAACAAAACAATTCGTGTAAAAAGAAACTTTTTTACTCTCGCTAAAGCAAATTAGAGTAAAAAAATCTTGTTAAAATAGAATTATTTGTACTTATGTTAATGTTATAGAAAAATGCATGGTGCCTGCAGGATAGTTATAAACAAAAACATGTTTATTAAATTTTGCATATATAAGACAAAAAAATTATTTAATTAAGTGTTTTCTGTACCTACTTGGTTTATGCATCGTAGGGTGACGGGGTATAGACAGTAGTTATAATTCTGAACCCCATGATGCCTACGGTAAAGGCATTACTTCTTCATTTCAAACGACTGAATAGATATTTGTAAAATGTATAAAGATGTCTTTAATTATTTTATAAGATTAACTATAAAGCATACTTTTGACGGTAAGTAAATATAAAGGATAATTAACGCAAGTTCCATTTATCAACCCTAAGCAAAGCATTGGCGGGCTTGCTAGTACTTATTAACTTAATGAAGTTAATGTTTTTGTCAAACTCATTCCGTATACTTTTAAGATAATAAATTATAGGATTGTTAATGTTGGTCAATAAAATGACATTTGTACTACCATTTGGTACCAAAAATTCGTGTTTATAGCGACTAAAAACCAACTGACTCAGAAAATAGGAACGGCCATATCAAGATATTTTTTTAACAACACTTATTATTACATCTAATTACAGTTACTATTTTAAATAATTTCGTTAATCTTGCTCCATAACAGATTCATACCTGAACATTAATAAATGACAATAAGAGATCACGAAAAAAAATTTTTTAACCTAGATTCAAAATTATAGGTTTAAAAAATGCATTTAAATGCATTGGGTTTTGATAATTGTATTACTCACCAAATAGATAGGTGTATTTTACATGAGTTGTCGTCTGAAACAGAAAACAAAACAGAGTTATAACTATTTATTGAAATAAAATACATTTAGTTCTAATACTGTTGTATAATACTGAATTCACAAAGTTATGAATTCGCATGTTTATATATCGTATGTATCGTTTACCACCATTAGGCTAAATAACAAATAATGGGTTTCTATGAAACTATGTTTAGAATAACATATAGAAACATGTTAATCTCATATGTACATACCCATAAATTGATGTACTATGCTATTTAATTTGATTAAATTTTTCTAAAATCAACTCGATAATTATTAACAAATCAATTTTCATAAGGATAAGTTCCTTTAAATCTTTACCTTATTATAGTTTGTTATTTTTAAATTATAGTAATTATTTTTGGGTTCAAGATGGGAACTGTATAAGTAAGGTATGAAAAAGAGATACAGATGTGATATTCAGTTTTAAAAATTAGAAGTTGCTGAGTAATCTTCACCCATCCCATTCCTTTTATGGAACACCACTATGATTAACATAGATCTGATTTTTACATTTATACGTTTTAAATTTCAATGGATTTTTTTAAAAATAATAATTGATGGGAACAAAAATAAGCCAATAAAATTATGATAGGTGGCTCAATCGTAATCGACTTACATTTAACAAGCGTTATATAATAAAAACGATTACAATCTCAATTATAGTTTCACATTTTTTTAAACAATTTGTTCAAACATAAGTTGGATGCTAATTTAAAGTCAAGATAAAAGTAAATAAAATGTTTTTATTAGAAAAAAAAATAACTAAAAGGGCAAAGTTAGAAGTTTTGAAATTTTCAGTTAACATTTCATGTTTAAATAAAATATTTAAACGTGGAATTTTTTAGAAAACGTAAACGAGTTGGGTACAAATACTTAAGTCGCATACTTAACTTTAAAAGAGAAAAATTATTCGTATTCATGTAAACGTTAAAATTAATGATGAAACCATCAGCAAGAGTTTGTATGTCTTATTGATTCGTCATAGATTTATTTCGAAAGCCATTTTGTTCGCACGATATTCATAGTGAATGTGAGCAAATGATATTCATGATGAATTTGAACATAGCTTAGTTCAACTTTCAATTCAGTTGACCTATGGACTATATAGATGAGGATGATTGCCCTTCCCAACTTTAATGCGCGTAAAATTAACTTATCCAAGTGATAAAATGTTGCATCACGTTCAAATATCATAGCTTGTTCAATTGTGTAGAAAGTGAAAAAATTGCCACTTCTAAAATTATTATATTTATGTACAGTTCAATGATTGTAAATAAATAATTAATATTTTTTAACAAGATGCATGCATTCATAGTTATTATTATTTTTATTGTTCACATACCTTTTATTATTTTTGTAATAATTTAATGATAAGTACCTTCAACAGTTTTAATGAAAACCTTTAATTTTTATTAGTTATGAAGAAGATTTGAAATATTTTCTTTTGCAAGACAATGACTTTACAAAAAGGTGCAATTTTGTAGGCAATGTTTATAAGTATTTACGTGGGTATTAAAGTACAGTATCTTAATTTTTATTTCTTTTTTTATAATGAATCAATTTCTGATTAATAATGAAAGTATAATGGCTTTGTTCACGGGTCTTATTTTGAACCAATTACGAATCAGTTCAAGGTTTTTTTTTCTGCAAACGATTTCAAATTTTAACGAAAACTAACGTTGGATAATATTGGAAGCAGAACTGGACTTAACTATAATCTTTCAAATTGCACATCTACAACTTTATCCCAACAAAATTCATGAATCAATTCTGAATCGATTACGAACGAATTTCATTTAAACCACGAACATCGAACTGTTAATACTGAATTTACTGACCCGCGAACGCTCTTTTTATGAAGGGATATGCGAATGGTCCCTGAATCGGTTCAGAATCTCACCCGTGAACAAAGTTAATACTTCCATATGAGGGAGATGATTGTGAGGGATAAGAAAAAATTGTTTGAGAGACAGTAATTTTAGATACGCTGATTTCATAATAAGCTATATCAAATAAAATTTTTAAATGCGTTTTTATAGAAACGACTTTTTTTAACTGGTCGTGTCGATAACTCAAGCAATCATCAACCCATTTTCAATTTTCTTTTTTCGATTTATGTCTTCACCATAGCTAAGGTTAATCTTAGCCAATTTTGAAAATTTAAGTTTTGCTATTTTCGACAACTACCTACTTGAGTACAAAAACCGGCAAAAAAAATTCAATCGATTGTCATTTTGTGAAAAATAAAAAAATCGGCTACGATAACTTTCAGACAAATAATAATGAATTTCGATTTTTGTTTTTCATATAACTTGTTTTCAAAAAATCTATGCCACACCGTGGAGGGCGATTTTTTTAAGAATTTAACAGCAAAACCATTATCTTTGTATCTATTTTATATTTTTCAATTAAAATTTATGAACACTATTTTTATTATATACATTATGAAATACAAAGCATGTGACCCCCGTTTTTCTTATTAATTCTTTTCAAAAAAATTCTTGATAATCGCCTTTTTTCGGGTATTCCCCATATATGTACATAAGTACATAGGTAAAATTCGTTTGTTCAAAGTCTTAATTCAAAGTCCTTTACCGATTCCTTTGCAATTTTTACAAAACTTTGCTTTTGAAAAGGACTTATAAAAATATTAATAATCTAATCTAATAATATCTAATATCGTACATACATTGCAAATGCATATTTTTATCATTTTATAACTCAAAAAACTAATAATAATAAATACACACTTATAAAATATAATAATAAGCTGAAGTTATTTTAAACTTAAATATATTTTACAGGCCTGAGACTACTTTATACCAATCGTAAAAAATAACGATTCTTATAGGTTTTCTACTAATCTATTTTATCAAAATAACAGGTTGAAATATAATTGAGTGTTAAGATGTGACAGGTTTCAAGACACAATAACATTTTATTTAGGAATGAAATGGAGCAACAGAAGTTTTGTATGTATTAAGTTTTTGAAATATAAGTTTTCGCATTTTCTTTGTTAAGTTTCAAGTTAATATAATACCTATTCTATATACTATTCTATATACCTAGATCGATTCTCATACATCTTTAAATATTCAGCAAGCATAAAAATCAAATTTTATAAACTCCGTTTAGAAGCAATCAAAATGAAAAATGAATACTCAGTGAAAAAAGTCTACTTATTCCTTTTTGGTCGAATAAATTTGAAAATGATACGGTAGATATAACGAATTGAACTGAATAGAATCGAAGAGAAAATGATTTCAATATCAAAGTAAAATCCTTAACGCTTATGAAAATATTTTATTTCTATTATCATGCGAGAACGACCTCAATTGTAATAATATCCTTTGATTCTAATTTAAAAGTCTACCTCAACGCGTATTGGTACAACTCATATAGTTGCACTGCAAAAAAAAACAATTTATCTCTATATAGGTATGTGAAATTGCAATTAAAGTTTTATTTGAAGCGATGGTTAAATAAATATAAACCAATATTTCAATTGCAAATGTTTTCGGAACATAATTATTAGTTACATTTATATGTTTAAATATAATTATTAAAAACAATACCAATATATTCATTTGTCAGTTTATACAGGTGAAAATTAAAATACTTTATACTTACCTAGTTTTATTTGTTTTTAGGAAAATTACAAATTTTCATCATAAAATTTAACATTTAATTACTGGAACGTTTAATTTATTAGTGTATATATTCAAAAGTATAAATTAACGCATATTGAAAATGAGTACGGACGTTCACCTGTTAAAAAAATGCAACAAGTAAAACCACTTTTTGTGTAGGATGGACATAGCTGTTTTAAATAAGTGTATTATATTCTTAACAGCAAATGACAATGATGCGATTTAATGATTTAACTTTGTTTGCAGCAAAAAAGCTAATTAAAATAATAAACAATTTTGAAATTTCGCACAATAAGCTGCGAGATAAAAATGTAATTTTAAAACCTGTATAAATTTTCCAATCATCACTGGAATTTATTACAAAATTGTCGATAAAATAATAACTAGTTTCTGAGAGGGTGGTGTGGTCAGAACGTGTGAGACAGACACAAGTCATTCGCCGGCCCCGAGATTTCTTGAACTTGTACCAGAACAGAAGTTTCACTCGGGGTTTTTGATGGTCATTTTTGGCACTTGTATCTACAAAGTGCGTTAAAAGCTAACTGTAATTAGTTTATCTACATTGCTGTGGTTCTATAAATGCATTTCAATGCATTTTTAGTATTGCAATGAAAAAAGTATTCTAGTTTCATGAGATTATTATCAACATTTATTTTGCCGCTTAATAGAAATAACTCATTAAATAGTTACACCCCGCATATACGCCAGGTCAGCAAAAGACCATTGATATCAAAGATGCCAACACTGAGTAGAACTTCTGGGTTCAATCTATATTCTGTGCTTGTACATGCAGACATTGCTTCTGTCGCTCACATGGAAGACTGAACCACGATGAAGAAGGCTTGAGACCAACAATCGCTCGTTTAGTATCAAGAGTATAAAACCTTACGGGCATTTAATCCGGTTTCAATAATTCCATCTCCAAGAAGCTCTAAACTTACCAAGATTGTACATCTCAAGGTGCATTGAGATCAAAACACAAACACATTCATTCATGTGTATATGAACGAGGCAACCTCGTCTTTCCCCATTAACCCCACATAATCGATGCACATATATGAACAAATCTAGGTACGGTAATAAAAACGTGTTCTTGACTTGAGAGAACAGGATGTAACTGCAAAGTAATTGCAATGTATCGAATAACATTCAATGCTTATTTAATCCTAATCCTTTAGCCATAGCATGATCTCCTTCTGAAACTTTGTTATAACAATTTTCCCAAAATCCTATTCTTCAAAAACGATATACCTATACAATGTGGTTGAATAATTGATCTGATTCATTATTTAAAACCTCTTATTATCTTCAATGAGTTAAAAAGTACAAAACAAGATAATGAAGCGTTTCCAACTACTTTTAACAGGTCTAACCCTTCATTATTTCAACTTATCTGATTGATCAAATATGCAAGGGCGGGCCTAATGATTAAATAAAAGGATACGTGTATTTTTTTATACCCTATTTAACTTTACTTTGAAGAAAATTAGTAAACTTCACCATCGTAGACTCGAAACAATATTTCCCGGAATAATTATTGTACAGTCCAAATTAGGTCAATAACCTACCAATACAAAAATAACTCAGGGTAACAAAAAAAATAAATATTTTTTTGTGTTTGCATTTTTATAGCTAAATCTTGTTTTTATGTTTACCTACAGTAATAATCAAAATATTTTTAAGTCGCTTCAACATCTAAGGTTCTATCACGACTGCCTACAAACAGAAAGTCTTGGTAGGTCATTTTAAAATTTTTTAAATCTAACAACTATGGATTCGACGTGGATCGAACCCAGTAACACTGACGCATGGATCAGGGGAGGAGAGAACAATTGCTCTAACCACTGCGCCAATAAGTGGACAATTAAAATATTTATATGTACCTGCCTAATTAGTAAAGTTTGCTTTCGCATTCTTTACATTCTAATAAAAGATTGAAGTTTGGGAACGAAAGAAGAAAGACTACAATAATTTAAAATTCAACTGATGGATATACAAATGAATAAAAGTAATACTCCTTTATTTTGAATTACAGTCATAGTGTATCACATTATAGTAATATTTAACATTTCTAAGGTCCTATTGAGCTAGAAAAATAGTTACAAGAAATTGTAAAGACAACATTGTCTCGTATTAGTATTGTTTTGGTAAAATTAAACTCAGAAACAAAGAATCTGCTTTGATAACGAATTTAAGGTTTTGCAAAGCATATTTAGTCCAGTCAACCAAATGTTTAAATTGAAATTTATGCAGAATGGCTGACTTTTGGATATAATTTTCTTTGAGTTATTCTATAACTATCTGTGAAAATAATTTTTCCCCACCCCTCGGCGAGGGTTGTAAAAAAATGAAGAAAATTTAAATTCAAAATAACTCCGACAGGAGTAAAGTTAGAAGAAAAATTTTCAAATAAAACTTCTAGAAAACCGGAATTACATAGAAAATGTTCTTGGCAAACTTTCAACTTTCTTAATAGTTTAGCTGCTTGGAGGGATTAAACAATACATCAAATTTCCCATAAGAAATGTAACCTCAAATCAAAATTTGAAAAAGCCTATGTTATATTTAGGTAAATGAGAAAACAAAATATTTTAAAGGAAGTCAGAATAATCAACAACCAATCATTGATAAGCTGTTTTACTATGTGATTAGGTAATTTAATCTTGTGCAAATAAGTTTCAAATAGATTCAAATAATTTCAAAGAGATCAAAGAAACAAAAAAACCTCATTGAAGTTATTCTTGATATAAGTAAGCTAACACTTAGGGGTTTGGATATCTTTTAAGGTGCTATATGCAGACCTGTAGCGTTGCTGGCTAGAGCGGTCACCCGGCACTAGACGCCGAATGTAAAGGTGTTGCACGATAAAGGCGCTACACGATATAATATAATTCGGGCTTTTATTAAATTTGCTTACAATTAGACCAACCTGAAATTATTGTATATGGGTGCCTATTTAGAAAAGCAAGAGAAATATTTCCTCCAATGTTACTTTATATTAAGGACGTTAAACCTAATTGGAACGTAGGTTTATTTAAGGATTGGTACGACAAAGCTCATATTACATTATATATATATATACGCCTAGAAAATAAATTCTAACATTTTTATACATTATTTAAAAAAATATTTATTTCTATATCATACTTAAATGGTTTAACTATTTTCTTGTAGATACAATTGATTTGAACTTATGCACTTAAGCAAAAGTTTGTTATACTTTTATATGCATATTTATATATCTCGTCTATATATATGTATGTATGTTTGAGTGAACAGAAGGCAAACTTTCTTAGTGTCTTAATTTCATTTTAGTGATTACAAAACTAACTTTTTCAGGTATTTTTTCCTTAATCGATTATGAGTACGACAACGAAATCAAGCTTATATAAAACCCTAACTGAAAACTTATGTTAAAGTTTTTCTATTTTTCAACGGTTTTACCTTATTTATCACAAACAAATATCCAAGTGATAAAAATACAATTTTTGTGAGAATTTCTTGAAGTTTTTTTTTTATAAAATAATTTTAATACTTTAAAAAGCTTTCATTCAACACCACTTATCTTTTCGAAACTGTTCAATGCTATTTTCGTTTTATCAAGAAACATTATACGAGTAAACAGTGATAAAAGAAATTTATTTTGTATCGTTATTGTTTGCTTTATTTAATGGCACTTAACATGTTTACTGTAAACCAGAAAACTTTAGGTAAATAGTGTTAAGTAACGGTTTATTCCTTGTCATTAAATCGATAATGCGCCGATTGCTTTAATTAGTAAATCGTGACGAAAATTTGAAAGACTTTTCTTAAAAAATCAATATTAAAAATTTGCTTGTTACTATTAAAACATAACATGCATTACAGTATCACACATATTAAGTATATTTAAGCAATGAATGTTTCAAAGTGGGATTTACTTGTTTATGTTTTTTCCTTAATAAAATGCTGACGTTACAATGAAACTCAACCAAATAATACAATAATTTGGATTTAATATGCATGACTAATGTTTTGTGTATTGTAAAATAGCATTCTTTGTGCCAATAAAAAGGAAGTGAACGAAAATTTAATTTCTTTAATTTCTTTGTTCACAGTAACTATGAAATTTTTTGTCTATAGCAAATTATGAAAAAGATCAGTTTAATTATATCAAATATAGTGCTAATCGTTAAGTACAGTAACACGGCTTATTATGTGAAAAGGTGAGGTGTATGAAATGTTAGAAGTAAAAATTTTTTTGCCAATAAGCTTGAGCAAAAAAAATTGGTTTACCCTTAGACTTTTAGAGCAATCTAAATAAATTAATTTTAAATTTATATTATATCTATTTTATACTTATACAGCACTAATCTACTGGGACTAGTGCTTACATGTGATTGTTTATAGATTGAATGCACTTATTGCAACCTTATGCAGATTGTGCAATTTATATGAAAAAAAAAAAAAAAAAAAATTTATATTATGACTAAATAATTCCAATTTTTTTGGAAATATATAATGTAATATAAGCCTCTGAAAATCTAATACGTGACAAAACTTTAAAATTAGTAGGTAATTGGTGTTATATTTAACGCTTTTCACTCGACTACAGCAAAGGTAAAAGGAATGAAGATATGAAGGTATATGGTATATGGTATAAGGTATGATACGTAAGCATATCATAATATGTTCATATATTTCAAAAAAAATTCTCAACTCTCTATCACCAGATTTGTTCCATATGAAAAAAATTTACGGTACAAGTCATACGAAATATCTCTAGTAACTTTTTTTGTATTGCAAATGTTTTTTTGTATTGCGGTTGATTTGCATCGTAAATGCAGTTTTAATTTCATCAGGAACATACCTGAAATATGATTAATTTGGTATCTTTAGACTTATTTTAATTGTCTTCTAGTTATAGACTATATGATGTCACACTTAATTAAATATGGCCCCCTCTAGAAAGCATAAAGGTACTATTACATTAAGGTTCCAAAATAATGAAAATAAAAATATACTAACAAAAAAGTTTAACTTGATTTTGGCCAAAATCGAGCATTAAAAAATTGAGAACAAGAAAATGTATGAACTTATATGACATGACATTTTAACACATACAAAAAGTAATGTTCCGAAAATCGTTGCGGTTACATGCTACCTAAATAATTACAATTATATTACAATTACAAAGCTCCTTTGAAAGCCCCCGCATTAGATTTTCAACGTAGTACAAAGTTTTTGTAAGAAATTCAAGCTAACTTGGAAATTTTTGTAAGATAATTATAGAGTTCAAAATGTTCTAAGTAAACAATTCATTTTACTGCGACAATGGTTATCTTCTGAGCACCCTTTTTTATAAATGTTTATTAATATAACTATAAGTATAAGTTAATAGGATCTACGGAAAATTTACTTGATTTGAACTTTTTTAAGGACTATTTTTGTTATAATTAGGTTCAAGTTTGTTATTTTTGTTTGTCTAAATATTTCTGCATTTGAAACATTCTTGTTAATACAGCGTTCGATTACAAATAGCAGCTTTAAATTAATTAAATATTTCATAGCATAATTAAAATATGTTTTAACTGTTTTATTTTGCCAAGATGCAAGAATTTAATAATTGTATTACACAAAAAAGAGAAAAATGATTAATTTTCTGAAAAAAAATTCAATTCTCAATCAAACAATAGCTGAGAGTTCTCAACAAATGAATGAATGCAATTTAACTAAAAATGACTTCAGAAAAATATTTTTACTGTTTCATAATACAAGTTCATTTTACCAAAGAAATGATTTTTGAAATTTGATGAAAATTTAGATTCGATATTTTCATTAATATATTTTATGTTCTTTTGTTTTACACAAACTTGAAGATGACGTTAAGTTTCAATTAATATCTGAAGGCCAGAAACGACATCTTTTACTGACAAGTACATGCTACTTGAAGATTTGCAATTTATTACTTTTTGTACAAATAAATTAAAACATGCATCAGATTCAAGTGTCTGAGTGAAGAGGCATTAAATATCAATATATATATGTATATATGTATATTATATAGGTATATATATACACTGCCGGCCAAAAGTTTGAGACCATATAGATTTAAGCCAAAAAAAGGAAATATTTTTAAAAATTCAAAGACAAATACAGTAAAAATGTTTATTAATATTATAGTTATAACCTTTAAACATACTTAGTATAGAAAATAAACATAAAAAATTATTCTATAAAAAAAAAATGAACTAATTACTCAAACTGTTTTTTCATCAAAAAATCCTCCCTTGCACTTTATTACTTTTTCTACTAGCCTCGGCATTCTACTTATTAATTTATTTATGGTTTCTTGAGAAATTTTGTTCCAGCTTTCTTGTAGTAGTCTCCACAAGTCTGCAAGTGAAGAGGGACACTCCTCTCGGACATTCCTATCAAGCTCGTCCCACAAAAGCTCGATTGGATTGAGATCCGGACTTTGCGGTGGCCATTTCATGATTTTTAAAACTCCTTCTGCTTCTTTTTGTAATAAATAATTTTTACATAGCTTGGAAGTATGCTTTGGATCGTTATCTTGCTGGAAAATGAACCCATTGCCAATTAAACTTAAGCCTGATGGTACAGCATTTTTTTCGAGAATTGTTTTATATTCCTCTTTCTTCAAAATTCCATCAATTTTAACCAAATTTCCAATTCCATGGCCTGAGAAACAACCCCAGACCATTATTGAACCACCACCGTGCTTAACAGTTGGCACTACACAATCTGGTAACATCTTTTCTTCGGTGCTACGCCGAACGTAAATTCGTCGATTTGAGCCAAATACTTGGAATTTTGACTCATCAGTCCAAAGAACTTTTTTAAAATCACCTTCTGTCCAATCACGATGGAATAGGGCCCACTGCATCCTTTTTTTCTTATTTTGCGGCCTTAGTAAAGGTTTCCGAACGGCAACACGACCAAACAGTTTAGCGTCCCTCAACCGTCTTTTCACTGTGGTAAGCGAAACTGGTTTATTTAAAGATTTGTTCACTTCAGCACGAATTTTTGGTGCTGTTAGGCGTCTATTCCTTTTGCTGGTAATAACGATAAACTGATCCTCACTAGAAGTAGTAGCTCTCGGTCTTCCTGAACGTGGAAAATCTTGAAAACTACCCGTTTCCTTAAACCGAATAATTGTGCGATGAATACAAGTCTTCGAAAGTTTAAGTTGAGACGCAATTTCACGTTCGGATTTGCCTTCATTATGTAAAGTAACAATGGCAGATCGAGTTTCGATATTTATTTCTCGTACTTTTCCCATTTTTAAAACGTTTTAACTATAGAAACCCCAAGTTAAGACTAAATTAAATTATTCGTACAAAATGGTACATAACTTAAAAAAAAATTTAAAATAACCTGTTTTAGAAAGTCTAAATAATAACAAAGAATAGCCAGTGCAAAATTAAAGAAGAATAGAATTAAAGAACAATTAATACGGAGCTACTTTAAATATAATGATGACCCTTCCACTGGCCAAACACCCTGCGGTCTTGGATGTTTTTAAACAGAACCCATTAATTCTATTTGTACCTGTGAAACATACCTACAAAAGTCTCTTTAGATGTTCATCAGTAATTTAAAAATATGTATGGACAACAATTTTTATTTTATTACCGAAACTTTGAATACAATAAGTGATAGCATAAATATATTACAACTGGTCTCAAACTTTTGGCCGACAGTGTATATATATACTTTGCTGCTACTTTGATATTATTTTTTAATCAGGTTTTGTTTTTTCTTTCTTTCACAAGTTGCACATTTTTCTTGTTATCTACAGAAATATTTCTCACGTATACAACTTAAAACTGTCCGATCTGTGTGAGATATCCAACTATATAAGCCACTGATCCAAATCGACATTGCAAACACCTGCGTTCTTCATTACTTTACCATTTATGATACTCGCATGATGAAAATTAATTGAAATAAAAGTACTTTTAGTCAATGTCAAATGAAAACTTAGACTGTTGGCATAAAATATATAAGGTTGAACCAGGAAATAATTTTATGTAGGTATCTATAAGTGGAAAATTAATTAATTAGTTTTCATACTTAATCAAGTTTCTTTTAAATTAAATAAAATGTTAATTAATATTACCCATTATTTGTTTTGTTTTATTTGTTATTTAATGATATTTATCTATAAGAAATAAATGTTCTGCAGTTTAACAATGAAAAATGACATTTTTAGTAACGCGTTATTAAGTTTTCTTCTTTAAAAATAAAACGGAAATTGAAAGTAAAATGACATCTTTCTTATAAATGTTTATCATTTACTTCATAACTGTGTCATTTGTTAGTAAAAAACGATTATGTATGTATTAAAATTATTAAGATACCGTACAATACATGCGTGCATGCTTAATGAGGATATTTATTTTCATAAATTATTTTGTATTTGTTATGTTTGGAATGTAAATAGATAATAAAGTATGATAGATCAATTAGTTTTTTTTTTCTTTCGTTTTTCATACGGTTTCGTCTTATAAACGCAACGTAAATGCTTGGTGGCATCATTCTTCTTTGTATAAAGTTACAGCCGACACGTGTTAGATTATGATGAATGTTGCGGGAGATGATTAAGCTCCTGGATGATCCACTTTGTTACCTGTCGCCTGATTTTGTTGTCCCAAGAACTTCTTGGTTTGTTTTATACTTCCGTCCGGTCATGTTTGAACTACCAGTTTCTCAATATCTTCGTGCCAGAAATATGGCCGAGCATTTTTAAAATTCAGCCTCTTGTAACAATGTATATTTTTACGACTGAAACGGTGTGGAATAATACAGTTTTACAAAAAAAAATAATTGGATGTTTCTTGTCACTCGTCACCCGTTCACTATTTAAGCATTTTCCCGAATAAAAAGAATAAAAAATTTTCATATTTGGTAGAAAATTTCCTGTTAGTCCGACAATTAATCCGTTCTCAGATTGATCGAATAATCGCCATTGAATTTATGGTAGGTAGTATTTATTTTTGTAACTATTTATGTTGCTGATGTAAATATACGCATATTGTGGTACGCTGGAACATTAGCGAATTATATTATAAGTTATGACGTCACATCGTCAAGAATCACATTCAAGATTGTAAAAAAAAAACTAAAAGTTCAATATATTATATGCATACCTACAAGTTTAATATAAAATACTTGTATTATAACCTGTGTCTTATAAAACTTTTTATGTATTTGAAAACTAAAAACTACTTTTAAATGTTAAAAATAGCAATTAACGTTATGAGTTCTTATATTTTGGAATCGAAAAATAATTAATCTATGTATGTAATAAATATATAAGAGTTCAAGTGTTTTTCTTGCCGTAACACTGAATTAACAAGATTTCGAAAACACAACTATAAGATTTTGCTAGGCGAAATCTACGTGCTTCTTTTAATGTTTTTACTTATCCAAATATTTATTTATCGAATTGCTGATGAGCCATCGGGTATCGAACTCACATAAACTGGCGTTGTGACTTTATGTTTTCAAATATAAAAATCTATTGACCCCTTCAAAATTTCAAACTTCTGCCGGTTGGATTTGGTTTTGATTATTTTGGTGTGTAGGTAACTATCACTTTCGTTTAATTGGATATAAATGCTTACCTATGCAAGTTTTACACATCAAATTAGACATTTTACTTATTGAGTGTTCACTGTTATTATTATTATATAGTAATTAAAAATTATTGATGAAAGTCATAATGGAACAAAGATATTATATATGTATATTTAATTCATAAATATTCTTTTATGGCAGCTCCTGGTGATATTATGTACAATGTACATATTAATAAAAATAACAATTAGTAGAAGTGACTGTGGCAATAAACTGATTTATAACATCTTCCGAATTTGAACAGTTCGTTGAAACCGCCAACTTTCTAGCAGAAAATTTAACTGTCAAAAATATTCTCTTCAATTGGATTTTTTATTGGTGACTATGGTGATAAAAATTATTGTATGGTCTGTTGGTTCAATAAGCTCATGAACTTTTTAAGTGTAATGAATGGTATCCATTATTAACCATATCGCATTTAAATTTGGAATGTAAAATCTGTACTTTTGGCTAGTTTACTTAAACCTTTAAAAGTTCCAACGATCGTTTGTCATAAAATATATTGGTAGTCTCAGAAAAATATGAAAGCATTTTACGTCTTATTGCATCAAATATTTATTTTCAAATTGAAACTTTTGACTATAAATCGGTGGATCCTAAGTAAAATTACCTAAGTCCATTTTTTCGAAAAAGGAGATTATGGTGGATTTTTAATCTTTATTCATCCTTCCTTCAACTATTACAAGAAGAATTCCTGATTCAGCCTTAAGAAATAAGAATATGAAAAAATCAACCTTTAAGTCCTATCAACTAAAGTTTAAAGAACTTAAAATCTCGAAATCTCGAAATATCTCGAAAAAATCATTGAAAGAATCTAACTTGCAGTGTATTCAAACAAAAAACAAAGAAAAAACAGTTCATAAATACCCTCTTAAAAAGTTAAGCTGTATAATAAAATATGTATGCAATTGTATTTTTCCATATATATTGTAAATAAATTATTATTTTTTTTGACTATTAATTACTCATTAAAATTGAAACTCTTTTTTAAAGTTTGCATAAATGGTATCTTTGGGTTTTAAGGGGGATGGATTTTGTAAACCTTAGATTTCTATTAATTTCATAAGAAACGTTTTTATCTTATTTGTTAGCAGAGTAAATAATTAATAATTAATTTTATAAGTAAATCCAAAAATTTCTTCGTTTACTTTTGTGTTGCCTACGCATAAAATGTTATCTATGTATATACATATGTACGAACATCTCTATAGTTCTTACTATAACTTCTTTATCAATGAGTAACAAAAAGTTAAATAATAAATGGATTTCACAAACCATAAACGAATAACTTGGAAAAACCAATGAATAAACGGCAACTAAATATTTAAAGAACAGAGTTTAATACTGCAATAGCGTTCAAGCTAATCACAACCACCAAAAAATCAATCTTACCTTAAATTCATACTCTAAAAATCGAGTAAAAATAAACTTAATTTTTTTTTTTTGATAAGTAAACTTAGATACTATAACATTAAACTCATTAAAAGACATTTTCCTAGTTCGCATATAGCAGATGTCGTTTGATAACGGAAAAATCTACAACCGGCACTGCAACATTCTTTAATGGAACTGTCATTCTAACGGAAGTAAACACACATCGAGCTATACATCTTCGTCAAACTGCAAATAATAATTATCAAACGTACATGTACGAAAAAAGTTTCATACTGCTGTAAAAACGCGGTCCTATCAAAATCAAATCAAGCGAATAATTCAACAAACACGGTATGAAATTCACTGAAAAAATATTCCTCTCAACAATAGACATCCAAGTGTTCGACGATTTGTTTTCTGTTCACAAAAACAATTTATTTCATACGGTAAATTAGAAGATCAGAATAAGATTTTTGTTTTGTTGTGAATATTTTCAATTTTATTGAAGTTTTCACAGTGTTAGTACCACAAATTGATATGAAACTGAAACCTCTTGACTTTTTTTCTTGGAAAGTTTTATTAAAAATTCTTCAATATATGAATGGAGAAGTTCAAAATATATTTCAATGTCATTTTACCTGAGTAGTGCCTACCAGTTACATTAAAATTGTATTTGGAACAAAATACTGAGCCGTTACGCTTGGAGAAATTTTATTAAAAAAAAACTTTCTCACTTTTTACGTTTGATTAAAACCTCAAGAACGACAGCAGATACGTCTTGAAAACGTATATTATCATTATTATATTAAAAAACAATTATTTTTTGTTTTAATAAAAACTCGCCGAGAGCAAAAGTGATTCGTTTTACAAAATAAGCATGAAAATGAAACCATTTAAATGAAATGAAACTATTCACGGGTCAAGGCTGTACGTAAGTGTATCTACCTAATAATCTAATGGGCTACACAAGAAATCTGATTATTACAAATATTTCGTTATGCTTCGAACACGTTTGGATGCTCTTCTTACGGAGGTAAATGACCACAAAACAACACCTTAATAGCCTCTAAGAGGTATTATTAGTAAGAATATTGTTGATTAGCGACACATTCGAACCAGCTTTTTACACGTTCAGATGAACTAAGTATTCATTCATTAGGAAATATATCGAGAGAAGGTAACATGAGCGCTGATACTCTCATTGTATCTCCCAAATATGATTAAACCATGATTTTAATTGTTTGTGACATTAAGTCGTATATGGCTTAAAGCACTGACAATAATATAATACTTTTTAATATAATACCGTATTAGTTTTACACTTTATTTATACTTATTTTTAGTAAAAGAAACTTTTTACATTCTGAGATTCATTTTTAAAGATTTGCTTTCAATAAATTCCAACATCGAAGCGACCCTAAAATTGACACCCATGAAGTTCGTATGTAAATCTACCTTAAACTTACCTTAAGTATAGTAAAAAAGTCAACCCATAAAATAAAAAAGGAACATATTTTATCATTTAGTATATTACAACTATGCGTAGGTTCTTATTATATCACAGAAGTAAACATCTAACGCGCGTATATTTAGTATTTTTAAAACGCAACTATGACTCGAATTAGTTTTGTTCCAGATAGCAAACAAATCATTGCCGTACATGAATGACAAAACAACGTTCCAGATGATCTGTTACTGTTTCTGTACAGGCTAGTTTGTGTACCAGATGACCTTGTGATTTTCTATTGTACAAATCTGAAACAGTAATACCAGTACTTAATCTCGAGTAAGTATCGTTTGAAAATGCCCAACACTAATTGGAAGCTCCGAATAAACGTGCGCACAAAGTATTTTATCGTCGCGTTACCGTACGAAAAATATTATCTGGAACAAACCTTTTACTAGCAAAGTTAAAATTTTCGTAAATCATAATAATTAAATTAAAAGAACCAGTCAAAATACGTTTCTTTTTTTAAATAAAACAAAATTAAATCAAATAAAATTTCTTTGTGTTAATTCGTTACGACTTTTAAAGGTATTTCACATACATAAATTGTATAGGTAATTGATTGTGAAAACATTTAAAACTTAAACGTAAAATTGATTTAATCAATTAATTAAATCGTTTATAAAACCAACTATACCTGTATTGACATTATAATTAAGTGTTTTTTTTTTTACTTAAGATACTTTAGAAACTGTTTTGAATAAAATTGGATAAAACATACGTAATAACAACGAATTATCTACGATTACAGAAAGTATTCATAACACCACTAAAGCCAATTTACCATACCTAAATTAATATTTTTGGACACTTACAACGTTAATTCATAAAAGACTATTTAATTAGATTAAGAACGTTACCATGAAACAATAAAAAGTTTGATTTTAGTTCCCAATATGGAAACGTAAAATTTTGTGTAAGTAAAAGAAGACGTGATTATTTTTATTCAGCCAGTTCATAGCTAAACTTTAAAGTAAAGAGAAATGATTGTTAAAAATTAATTATATATAAAAAAAGTATAATTGATTTTTTTTTGATCAGGTAGGGATAATTAAGCCGTTACTTCAATAAAAATTAATCATACTTTTTACTATCTATAAATAACGGATATAATTACGTTTAAGGCGAATAATTCCTCATCGTAGGTATGTTAATTACATATTTAATCGCTGAAATTTTGAACAAACGAATAAGTAATGGTAAAAACTTGGCTATTTGTAGTCATCTTCACGAGGATTGTTAACGTTTAAATTCAGATTCTCATGGAGGTCAATGACAACTTAAACTCGTAGTAGGGAGATATGTGGAGAAGACTTCGAAGACTTTCGAATGGAGTAGAGAAGGTTATTGGGTTACCAATAGCTATAAATAAGGTAGTATCAAGACAGTAATGCAATTACTGCAGGTCTCCGTACCTAATGTACCATTTTCATCTCTCTACTTCGAGTCTTGAATTATACCATGTATCGATAGGTGCCTATATACTACATAAAGGGAGAGCAATGAAGATGATCAATAAACTAACACAAATTTTATAAATGCCGCAACAAAAACGATCGTTTTGGACCATTAAATAAATGCATGAATGTTAAACTGGAAGATAACTCCACTTAGTGGAATTTCTTTCATCTTTTATTATGTTTCATCATGAATTTTTATTATGCCGTAAAAGAATTTTTGGTTCTTTTTTTCGATAAAGCATCTACGTTTTAAAATAACATTGTTTAAAAGTAAAAATAAACAACCAAACCAATTTTGTAACGATGGATTTTTCAATCTTCAAACTTCTTCTCTACCGCAATAAAATATTAACACTATAATCAAATTATGAGAAAACGATTTTAAGATTAAAAATATTTCGAAAAACGTTATAACAGACTTGAATACAAACGAGAAATTAAAGATATAAATCGACCTGAATATAAAATTTTATCGTTAAAATGAACATTATTAATTATTACTTCTGTTTAAAAAATAATTAGACTTTTACCAAAACCGATTGAACACCATAAAGGAATTATAGAAAAAAACAGGTTTCTTAATTATTTTTTACTTTGTGATTTGAACATCCTCTTTCCGAGTGAATCTAAAATAAAAAGTATCACAAGACAAAAAATCTCGACCTTTGACAATAAATAAGAGAAGTGAAAGTCGTTTATAGAAACAATTTTATAAGAACTCTGTCTGTGACCTTTTCATAAGTAAATGAGGTATGAAAAATGTTTATTTCTTCCGCTCAATATTTGAATGCTTTCTTAAATAGTGATTCACAAAATTGGTAGAGTGAATAAAATGTTTTATTTACATACATATTTTATATGAACGTGTAAGCATATGTGATATAATGATCGATTCATTTTGAACATAAAACATATAATTTCTAAGCGCGTAACACAGATTCGAGCTTTAAAAGATAAGTAGATAGTCGTGTTTTAAGACACAAGTGGCGAGTGCCAAAGGATAAAGATATTTTCAACAGTCAACCTTTATCTAATAAACTACAAATTGGAAGACAGAACGAACAAAATCCTTTCTGTATTGACAACATTAGCAACAACCAAGGGCAAAAACATGAAATAAATTGCAACCAAAAAAAAAAAATCAAATTCGAAACTGTGTGTGATGTTCGGATGAATTTTCTCCGAGTGGTTTATGACCTTATTGTCCGTAATACATTTTCACACGTTTCTATCGCAAAATGTTTGACAGATTACAAACGAACGTTGAGTGTCGATAATGTAAATTCATGACTTGCGATTAGAATCTCAATCGAACGAACAAAAACATAAATATTTCAAAGCGAAATTGGAATCTGAATCTTCACAACCTCAATATTGATTTTCTTCACATATTAAGGATTAAGGTATGGCAGAGAAACTCTTCTCTTTTGATGATTCCTACTTTTCTTTTATCTAAGTAAACTAATGAATGCCTCCAAAGAGACCAACAAAAATAATACTGAAAAGAAAATTCGTTTCAGGCTTATTTTCATTACGAATGTTAAATCAATAAAAATTTTCAATTTTGCAATATTTTAGTATCGGAAATCGGAGATGTAAAAGGATTTTGATTTAATTTGTCAATATTTAACGTGAATTTAATTTGATGAAAAAAATTATTCTGATTATAAAATATTGCTGGTTTGAACTTAAAATTAATTAAAAATATGTTTTTATCAAACAACAGCTGTTTTTGGAGCTAAGGCTACTAAAAGTACTAATTTATATTTTTTAAATAGCCTTTTAATTAATCCACCTTAGGCAGATATTATAAACGATGCTCTAACACAAGGTTATTGCTTTAACATATTTGAATTTTAGATATGAAACTACGACAACTGTACAAGATTAACTACAATATTACTACAAAATATTTTTTTTTTCATATAATAAAGAACAACACACGATTTTCTAAGGAATGAACAACTTTGTTAGTACCTAGTGAATAAATTCTCAAAAGAAATCGAACTGAACAATAATTATCTCATTGCGCTAAAAGTTCTGATATGATCATGTGAATATGCAGATGTTAGTCATGTTAGAAATTGTGATTTTGGAGACTTATTTTAGGATTCAAACTGATTAAATTTGGCAATATCCTCATAACATATGGTTATATTGCCAAATTTAATCAGTCTCTTGCCAAAATATCCAACATCATTTCTAAATCACGATTGTGATATTGGTTGCTTCTATAAGTTTTGTTATTACGAAGTTATTCAGGTTGTTATTTGTAGTGCTTTCCTTCTTTTTTAAAAGCTAAATTTTAAAGTTGAGAAGCAATCCAAGAATAACTTATCACGGTATTTTCATAATTAACAAATATTAGTTTGATTAGTTTCAAAATTTTTGTCCTTTCAAATATCTGTTCTTCTATGGAAAAAATGCTTTCATAGTTTTAAGTTAAAATGTAACTACATTTTTTTAAGTTGTCTTTATAAAAATGATTAATATTTCTTCAGATCCTTGTAATTTTGTATTGATAGATATATGAAAGCAACAAGAGTATAAGGGCGCAATATTTTGCTATAGCTTTATAGCTCAATCAGACTCTCTGATGTATGCTCAGCATTCATGTCTTTCTGTAGCCTTGAATGTATCAATGATATATTTTTTTTCTTTTTTAAATACGAGTTTGACCATTTATAAAAATGTTTATTTTTCAATTTTGTATTGTAATTATGTTAAATAAGAATAAGCGTATGGTATCTAACTACTTGTAACTAATTTATCGCTGCAATGTTTTTTTACTCAATGCAATAGGTATATTAATTATAATATTATGATTTTGTTACTTTATAGGTATTCTACTTAAAAAATATTATTTCATTTCCTAATTTTAAGCCTTTTGAGGTACACTTTTTGCTTCAAATAAAATTGGAATAACTTTTTAGCCAAAATAATCTTATTAAAAGTAACTCTCAAAAGCACATTACCGCAACAAAAGCACATTTAAAATATACCGAAAAACTACCTTTAAAGATTTTTCTTAATCTAATCTAGATATTTTTCTCTGCTTGATAGAAAAGTACATCTTAAGATGATTGGTTTTATTTATGTGCAAGAATTAATACAATAATTTTACTCTTAATAATTGAAAAGAAGAAGATAAAAAAGTGCTTTCTTTTTAGTTTATACTCTCTTAAATCGAAATAGTGACTTTCGACTACAAATAGTGACTATTCACTATTTTGTAGTGAAAAGTATACCACTATTTGAATTTGGTGGTAGTATACTTTTCACTACAAAATAGTGAATAGTCACTATTTGTAGTCGAAAGTCACTATTTCGATTTAAGAGAGTATAAACTAAAAAGAAGGCCCTTTTTTATCTTCTTCTTTTCAATTATTAAGAGTAAAATTATTGTATTAATTCTTGCACATAAATAAAACCAATCATCTTAAGATGTACTTTTCTATCAAGCAGAGAAAAATATCTAGATTAGATTAAGAAAAATCTTTAAAGGTAGTTTTTCGGTATACACCTATCCCCCGATTTACACTAAAGATAGGTTCCAGACAAATCCGTGTAAAATGAAATCTTTATTTTTCTTATATAAAACCGTGTAAAACAAAAAAACTGCGAAATTAAGTCATTTATTGAAATGGAACAAGAGTAAAACATATCCAGAAACTTTAAACAAGGTATAGTTTGCCCCAAAAATGGCGTAATGTCGTAGTGAACTTATTCTAAAAATGAAAACAAAAATAGAAACGAAAATGTTTTCAAAAAGTACCTGCTGTAAACTTAACAATTTCAGGTATGTTCGAAAATTATTCGCTATCACTTTGAGGAACTATCAGCTTTTTCTTCTTGATTGGTATAATGTCACTTTCATCACTAGAATATTCCGTAATTTTCCTAGAAATTTTCCAAATTTCATTAGTTTATAAACCGTGTAAAAGCGAAATCGTGTAAAACGAGTACCGTGTAAATCGGGGGATAGGTGTATTTAAAAAAAATCTTTAAGGCACTCGTTTTTTAGTTAAGGTAACTCCTTAAAAATAAGTTCATCCAGTTGAAATTTCTTATTCTCTTCAATTCAACTCTCATGAGGAATTTTTTTAAATTTTGAAATAAAATCAACCTTTTTGAAAATTGTTTCCAAAAATTTACTTAGAACATCTAGAAAAAAAAAATTGTTTTAGTATTTAATTTTTAGATTTTACGGATGGTAGCCAACCTTAGAAGTAAAATGAAACTGATACTAAAGTCGATTAAAAATGGTTCAAAATATAAAGTAACCCTTTTTCTCTTTTTATTGAACGAACTACGTAAATGAGTTAATTTAACGCTAATCGCTTGGTTTACTTCAAACTTACTTTTCAAAAACAAATAATATAAAATAATTTATGTTGCAACAAAATGTAACGTTGGCCAATCGATTTTTCATAATAGTATACGAATCGATTTTAAAAATTATATACACTAAATATTTCAAAGAAAGAAAATCTGTAAAATATGTAGGTACCTATATTTTTCTTGCGATTCAAAACTAGTTCATGATCATGAAAAATGCATTTGCGCTCTTTTTATGTTAAAACCGGTAAGTAATTATAGAAAAATAATTATATATGGGTAGAGGAAAAAAAATTAATCTAACGAAACTATGTCGCATCGGTTATAAGTAAATCTAATAAATAGAAGATGATTACAGCTTGAGTTTTTGATTCGATCGTACGATTTAGGTTAGTTTTTATAACGCAAACAAAAATATTGAAATAAATAACGGAACATATGAAGATAATAATGAATATCAACTAAAATTTTATAGAAACTTTTTTTTAATGTATAATAACAAATGAGATATATGAACGTCACAAAATCCATTGTTACTGAACAATCATTTGAGAAAATAATTTTGAAGATTTATTCTAATACCAGGTTATTTAAATTTTGAATTACCTAAAAAGCAGACACTTTTATTATCGTATCACAGTAACATCACTTTCTCAGATGATATTTAAAGATTAAATTTATAATAATAATGTTTCGGAAAAAAAAACAATACATGACGTTGTATAACCTTTGCAAATCGTGTTGAGTGTTTGATAGGCAATGATTTCAAATACCGTAATGCTTCTCGATGTTCGGTTCAACAATGTTGAGCTATTATTTTTGTTAGACACATTCAAAGCAGTTCATATCACAATTACTTTTATAGTGCATTATGCGCGTAAACTACATGACCAAACATGCCTTGTGCATTTCAATATACGATAACACCACCAAGAGGGTATTATAAAGATAGAAAATGCACCACAAAAAGTGGTTCAATGTGATAGTTTCTAACTTATAGTAGTGATAACATTGTTTATAAATTTAAATTATTACATTTAGAATGTATTCTATTTCAATGATCATTATTAAAATTTCGTTTATAAGGAATACAACAAGAGTCTACTTATAAGGAAAATAAGCACATGTATTTAAAAAAATCAATTTAAGAAATAAATCTTGTCAAATTTCTCTTTTTATATTAAACGAAATCATTAAAAATCAACAACCAAACTAATTCCACTCTCATTACCAAAAAATTCAATTTTCTTTTACTTAACATTCACTGTAGTAATTTTAAAATGTCATTCGTTTGAAATAATTAATTTAATTATGTTCCCAACGATATAAAGTCTGCTTTTTCGTTTATTATTTTAGACTTAAAGATTTATAAGTTGTAATCACATAACTAAAACATCAGAAGAAAGTTTTTTTTTTTTTTTAACTTTTCGTTGTTTTTAAAATAATGGTAATGATTGATTGTAATTCAGGGTCGTACATTTCAATATGATAATGAAGTTGTTACTTTAATTAGTTGAAAAATGAGTAAATATGTACTATTGTAACATGAAACTGAGATAAATTAAATAACATTTACTATTACGTATGAAAAACGTTTTCATTGTGAGATTGAAACATGAAAATTTAAAACAGTTTTACATCATAAAATCAAGAGAAGTTCGGATACTTTTACGAGATGATACAACCAAAATATTCGGTAAAATAAAGATTTATTTTTAAATTAGCAGAGTTTACTAAGAAAGTATAAAAGTAATTAGTGTAAATGTTTTATTTATATGTTTACTTTGAATAGAAAACGAATCTAATTTACAATTAAATTACATGTATTTTGCAAATTTGTAAACTTCACACTTGGGTGTGTATATGGAATATGGAACATCTAATGAAATTTTAACTAAACTACTTATTTTCAAATTGAAAAACTGATGTAGATTAATTTGTGTGAAAATCAAGTAATATCATTACTTAGTTTGTGTAATATTACTATCGTATTTGACTCATCACACCAACGACGTCGACAAGAATTGAAGACAATGTAAAGGGGAATCGCGTTTGAAATTAAAATTAAAAACCCAACTGGTTTTATCATTCTCTCAATAAAACTTCATTGTAATTAGAAAATCGCTTTGTCTTCATCGGAAACAATGAACGAGTTCACTTTCTTTCAAACTTTTTGAATGCGTGATGAGAAAAATACTCTAATAGTGTTACGTGCTATTATTATTACACACCTACAAACTTTTTTCATTTCAAATCATGAGAAATTTCCACTTCACTTTAGTTAGTAGTTTTCTATAAAAAGTACCTTCATGAAATATTGAAGACGGTATTTGAATGTAACCATATTTAAAAAGCTTCACAAAAGTTACCAACATTTTTTACAAAAAAAAAAAATGGGTATTGGTGTATTAAATTCATTTCCTCACATCGAGTTTTAATAATACTAAACCTAATTTTGTTCTCTTTAACGAGTATTCATGAGTTATCTAATAGAGATATTGCATCGATTTTATTTGAAAAATTCTATTTAATTTATATACACAATCATAAGTAAGAAAATTATTGATGAATTATAGTTTCACATTTTATAATCGGATATTTATTGGAACCATATTAATCTATTGAATTCGAAATAAAATACAAAAAGTGACGTTTTTCAATTTTAAGTTTATTGACTTTCGTTTCAGTTCACTTTTGTATTCTAAAGGCGTTATAGTGAAAATTAATTGTAACTTATTTTAACAAAGTGTGTTGAAAGTAAATATTTCTTATACTTTCATAATATTAAACTATAGATATAGGAATAAAAACAACCTTACATCAAAGTATATATAGTTTTCTTAACACCTATAAGAGAAGTAGACATTTTACGTTTCAATTACTTTTATTTGTCTTATTAAGTAACGGTGCATCAATCCAAAATCTTAAGATTTTATTTTTTAGATGACACTTGTGGTTAGACGTTGGAAGAAATATTATATAATAGAAATTATTTTATTAAGTAACGAACATAAACTTAATTATGCTATTAATAGTAAGAAAGTTGTAAAACGTTTAGCCTGTAATTATTTATTACTGCAAATATGCATTGTGAAAACTTAAATTAAACATGACAAAAGTAACATTTCAGTGCAAACTTGTAACACAAAGCTACGTCTGAATTAGGTATTTTAGTAATATTTCATGTTTGCAATAGCAATATTAAGTCCATTTGATATTTATGAACATGTTTTTGTCATTTTTTCTCCTTATTTTTTGGAAATGTGACCAAAAAACAAAGTGATATACTGAATGAACATTTATACGTGAGATAAATTTAAATTATTAAAAAAGACGCAAGGAATCTTATTCAAATAAGTACTTGCGTACCAGAGGCACAGGGATGGTGCATGGTTACAGCCACCCCAAACGAATGTTGTTACTCAAAGAATATAGGCACTACTAAAATATGACCAAATCTCAAAAAATAAAAAAAATCACTCAAAATTTTTTTTATGCAAATCGAAAAAAGAAAAACAAAATTAAATGATGTTGTTCAGAAATTGTTGAGCTGTTAGTTCAATAAAGTTTTAGTGAGTTGTTACATTTAAAACTATCTAAAAGCAATTAAGAGATGTATAACTTTGTACTCGGATATAATAAATATACGTATTAAATAAGAAGTTGTCAAGTTGTTTTTGATTCGGCTTGAACTATTCATACTGCCAACAATCAAGTCCGTTACTTGTACAATGTCGTACAATATTTCCTTTTATGTTACGTGTATTTTGTTAAATAGCATAGTTTTCCTTGGCATACAAGTCGATTGCACAAAATAAAAAATACATATTTGATTTTTTGGCATGCAATGTGCTGTGCAAGGGATGGTAAGCTACATGCTAAAAGTCATGAATGAACATTGAACACAAACACCAAATAATACAAGGATAAACGATTTTATTTTAGCACCTCACATATACCAACTACTGGCACAGGTTTTCTGTCAAATGGTATGCTTTTTAATAGAATGACAGTCGATAAAATCAATAAGATTTGATTTTTAACGTGGATTTTAACCGGGAGGAGATGGTAAACTAGAGGGTATATATGAAAGTATACGATAGGAATTTGAATGCCAGTGGATAGCAGGCTGGATAGTTGCTTTCGAGATGATCGTTTCTACTGTTTTTGTTTATTTTTTCAGTGTTGGTATATCATTTCTTAAGAAATAATTTACGAAAGTTTTTTTTTCTCCATTAAAGAGTAGTTATTTACAAGAAGGGGATGATAAAATGAAAATACTATTAGATTTACTAGTTTGTACAGAAATTTCGAATGATCTTGGTATTCAAGCAATTAAGACCCTATAAAAATAAAATAGCTCGTGGCAATGCATACGAAAATTCTAGAGAAAAAGCATTGTAATAATTTGACTGCAGAGGATTATATTATTAGTTAATTTAATTCGAACTCTTTCCATGCTACCACTACGATCGTGTGTGAGGGGCAAAGGGGGCTCTATGGCAATACAAATGTGGGAACGGCAAAAACAGTTAAATTTTCCAATTCTGTTTGCAAAATCAGACGATTGCAATTAGTTAAAAATAAGAAAAATTCATAGATGAAGCTTTAAAATATGCTCAAAACGTGTGTGAAGAACTTGGAATATCTTTTGAAAATCCCAAACAAATTACGAAAAGATACATTTCTGATAAAGTAATTACTAAAATGTGAGAAAAGTTCCCATAGCTATTAAAGCATTCAAACTAGTGGTAGATTCTTGTTACTTATACGAAAAATAAATTAAAATTTTTTGAAACGATTTATTTTGGAGTAATCTAAAGCTATTTCATTTTCAAGTATCAAATATCAAGCAAAATTTGTTTTAACAAATGTTTAACTACTTGGCTTGTTGGACCCCAAAGCAAAATATTCCAGATTATTTACAAATTTTGTTTAATAACGAAAATACGGGGCGGGAAACTCATCGTTTGCCTTGGGTGGCATGAATTCACACTACGTCACTGCATGCCTCTTCCACCAGTTGTGGAACACTTAAAAACTTTTTAAAAAATTCACGGAAGACAGTATATGTTCCAAACTGCGAATAGTATATTTATCTCCGCTTGTTTTTAAAGGTATACACCAGTAGGGAACTTGTATGCAATTTTATATGCATATGTATCCGCAGTATGCCATTCATTGCCATGCCATTTTTGACATGCTACTTCCTCAATTTCATTTCATATGTAAGGCTTAATAGGCCTTAAGATAAACAGAATTATGAAGTGTAGTTACACATTTAAATATGATTTATAAAGGTTTGCCAGTAATTTTAATTTAATTTAAACATTGCAACTTTTAATATTATGTATCGAGGGCTTTAAATAAGTACCATTTCTTGTTGATTTACCAAAAACAATTACTAGCAAATAATATTTTTAATGTTGCATTAATCCTTGAGATAAGGTGGTATTACCGGATATTTTATAATTCGAAAATATATGGAAGTAAAAACGGATTGTTGAGAGTTAAGCTATTTATAAAATACAAAAGATATCATCCTTAATTCTCTTTCAGCGTTAATCTTTCTCCGGCAACTACAATTTATTGTCCGGTAGAACAAAGTTTCTCTTAAATCTTTAATGTTAAAAGACTACGTAGATAACGCATGCAATCCAAAATAAATGAGAAAGTTAAAAATTTCATATTTTGGCTAAGTAGGTATATATAAAACATCTTTTTGTAGGTTGATGCATTGAAAAAAAAAGCATAAATTAAAAGATACACAAAACTACAACGTGAGGTAATGAAACATAAAATGGCATATAAAACAAATCAGGTACTTATATTGCATCTAAAAGTAAGGAACATGACGAGCTTAGATACTTAAAAAACATTTTCTTAAGAAACAATTTAATGACATCAATAAAATAAACATTATATTTTGTTAGCCATTTTCTCGTTAAGGCTTTGATTAAAAACATGCTTTTGGAATGTGAATACAATTACTGTACGCAAAGTGAATTTATAGAAATACGTTTTTCTTTCGCTAAAAACTGATAATAAGGACTGCTGTTTCATTGTTATTCTCAACAGATAGGTTCTTGGATATCTCCTCAAGGAATAACTTTAAAACGACTTTTTTATTTTTGTTTTACATTGGAAAACAGAAACTGTACGACTGTCAATTTAACTAACGTCAAACTACAATAAGTAAATATTGACGAACATTGAGTAAGTAAATTAGAAGAATAAAATATGTTTTATGTTCATATTTTCAAACATTACTATCATTTTGTCGAAGATATTTTTTAAGTAGATATATTATATAAACAAAATTTAATACTTAGTATTTACAGAGATAATAAGTGCTGTAGATATATAAATGGGTAGAATGAAGAAAAGCACATTTTATTTAAATATTGAATTATGGTAAACATAGCTATCAAAATGTGGAATAATATTAATATTTAAATTAAAAATAAATGTAACATTTGTACAAGTGGATAAAATAATACATCTGTACATGATATTAAATGCATTCATATTATATCGTATACGTTTATTGTTTATTATACATTAATTGTCATTGTATACTTACTTATAGCAAATCGTAAATATTTACTTCATAATATTTCTTTGGTGAAGTTAATTTTTTTTTACTAAGTGGTTCCTTGATTAGTTATTTAATTTATATTATTATTTAAATATTTCATTGAGTGCATTAAAAACATTTTTAAATAAAAAAATATCTACACAAATCTCAGCATTTAAGAGTTCTATTTTCTTGTCAGTCACACATTTAATATACCTACAAGTTATTAGTCATAGATATGAGCGTGATTTCTTTTTGTTAACATACATACGACAAATTTACGAAGGTACATCTGTCAGTGTTTTTCAGTAAGCCAAGTATAATTTCTCCTCGTCCTTTATATTATTCATAACATCCGCTTAATAAACATTAATGTAGGTGTATATAATATATTTCTATTATGCATTGTTTGTACGTAGAAGATTCGTGCACTTTCATGTCGCTTGGAAACTCCAAGCGATTTAAATCAATTGAATTTTCACATTTGACATTTCTTTGTATTATCGGAGAGAATGTTTGGAGTGGCTGTGTGTGGTTCTGAGGCTGTTCGTTTTAAAAGTCATAGAGTATGCAAATATTTTAAGATGAGAAATATGCTATGACCTCGTCCACTCAGGACATAAAATTGTAATAAATCATTCAGGCGAAAAGTGAAATTTCTTTTCAACTTGCATCTATTGTTCTTTCATCTTTTCATATTATTTAAATTAATAACTAAAAAATTACGTGACGTGTTGTTTTTTTTTTAATTTCATTATGACTTATTTGCATTTAAAAAGCGATTCTATTAACATCACACTTAGACAATTTCTGAATTCACAATCTACATAAATACCACATATTGTAGAATATCTACCTATGCGAAAATTTTATCATCATTTCCTAAATATTCAACTCAACTCACTTGATAATTTTATTCATGTGTATAGAATAAAACCGTAGCTTTTATCAATAAGATTCTGTTTATTCATGAAAGCACACATATTATATGTACGTATACACCTACATACATATTTACCATACGCTCGTATGCTTTGCTCAAAATAAAACTTTTTGTTTTGCTTAATAATTTAGAATGCTGCTGTGAAACATAATATTTGAGACAGTTTCGACTGAACAAATTCATCATATTTATAATTCATCATATTAATGTTCATAATATACTTATTATCAATTCAAATTACAATACAATTGATTTTAAATACATGGCGAAATTTACTTATTAAGCATACTGTATATATACAGTAAACCGTTCCTCCAAGTCATTAAAAATTGTATTAATTTAATAGAACAATTTCTTCTTAAAAAATAAAATAAAATAAACCATTTTTATTTAAGTTATTCAAATTCTTAAGAAGTTTTTAAATGAACATTTAATGATCCTACCTTTTGATACAGGTTGGAATTTGGATGTAGTTAATCTGAAAAAGAAAATAAATCACAATGAAAAAAACTCTTTTAGATTTAAGTAAGCGAAAAAAAAATCATGGTTAATCTTTTTTGTACATATTAAATACAAAAACTCTTTTAACAAACATGGATCGACTTTATGAAATAAGGTAAAAAACAATATAAAATCAGCAAGTATACAAAATTGTTCTTCACAACTGATGCATCGTGATTAGATAGGAGAATATACAGATCGCAACAAATAAACGCGATTAAAACTTTCGTTTTTTCAGTCCCATGCCAATTTTTATTTGCTACTTGAAACATTTTTAACTGTAATTTAAACGTCTTTCATGTCTTAAACGTCGTGAATCACTCAAGAGTAGTTTTTACAAAGACAATTTCGTGGAAAAAGTATTGAGATCATTAGAGCTCCGTGCTGCATCATCTGATTTAGTTAAAAAAAGACATCATAAAATCTTTTTCAACGAAATTGAGTAGAACGAAAACACTCACTACAGATCATTTCTCGAATAGAGACCATTTGCTTTCTTTATTAGAAAAACATTGAAAACTAAACGGGAAGAAGTGGAATAGTGTCATCTTCTTATGTACAATGCTTATTTAGTTAATTTTTTAGATAGTGAAGAAAAAAAATTATAAGACAAACCACATAGTTCTTTTAACCAAATAAGCTGTCTGATAGTCTCATTATTTTTCCCGATCCTTGTTACAGGACAAAAAAGAAGTAAAAAGAAACTCAATTTTAATGTTTCAAATATTTGAAGTTAACAAAATGAGAAATTAATTTTTATATTTACAGGAATCTATGAAGACTTACTTAAGTGGAGTAAAATAAAATGAACTCCTTACAATTTTTATTTTAATCATGCCAGTTATGCTATTTTTCAGACTCAATTGCATTACTTACGGAATTACCCAGATTCACTTGGAAAGTTTGTGATTTTACATTGCTTAAGAAGGTGACGCTAACGATATCTTATCGTTATATTTAGTAACGAAGTAATGACTCATTGTCATTTAGTGTGTTAGATTAATTTAAAAATTGAAAATTGCATATGTAAATATTAATTTCGGAAAAATGTATGGTTCCCGTAGGATAGCTTCAAATAGAAATATCTGCTTATTGGTTCTCTAACTGGAACAAAACAACAACTAAAAGTAGTATTTTTATAGGAGTATGTTAAGTTTAGATCAAAGATTATAATATAATTTTTAATTGTTTGTTTGCGGCAGGATCAGTGGCGGCTCGTGAGATTTTGTGATGGAAAGGCTGTGATTTTTTGCAAGAAAAAAAACTTTTACCTTCCAAATTATTTACATTTACATACATTAAGTATAAAACCTTAATTTTTTCTATTCTACGTATGCTTTTTATAGGGATTCACTACATGATTTAAGTTTTAAGCTACTTGACTTGATTTTCAAGCTACTACTTAAGCCAAACTCAAATCATATGCAAATATTTAAATATCAAGTCAAATCAAACGTTAAATTTGAAAGTTATTTCGATTCAAAAGTTTAAATTTTAAGCTGAATTCATTTTATTAAAATATCCAAATTCTTGATTAATCTATCCCAACTTTGTTATTTTTATTACTAAATTATTTCAGCAATTAAACAAAAATAATAAAATATTTAATACAAGTATCATGTGTTAGTCCCAACCGAAGTAGAGAGTCTGTTAGTTGATATACTTATGACAACTACTCCTGCTTTTTAAGAATTGAAACTAAGTATATTGTTCTGGTTAATTAGGTAGGTATACTGAAAATACCACTTAACTTACCTAATGCATTAAGTATAGTTGTCGCAATATTCTAGTAACACCTCAACTAATTTTGTTGCAGTTTTAAATATTTTAATTCGGATTTTTTTTTTACTCTTGAAAAGTTAAAATAAGTAGACAAAGTTTATACATCATCTCAATCAAAAAATGATAATGCTTTAGAGTTTATAAAGAAATGAAAGAGAGATTTATTATCTTCAAAATGCTTGTGTTATGAACTATTAAAGATATAACAAATATGTCTAGCTCTTAAACTTCTTGATTTTTTTTTTTAATTCTAGGTCAATGCTATATATGGAGCAACATTTGTCTGCGGTAAAACCCTCTCTTGTTACCCTTAATCATATAATCTAGACAAAATAATTCATTTTCACCGACTTTCACACAAATTAGTTAGACGGGAACAGCAGTCCATTTGATAAATAAGTACTTAGTACATTATGTAAAAATGCCAAATCAAAACGATGAATGTTAAATAAAGGTATCAAACAACTGTCAAAAAAGAAGCTTTAGAAAATTGAAAGATAATTAAGGTCAGAATACAAATGATTAATTAATTATTGTATTACGGATATTAGAAATTTAATAGGAAAATATAACAAGTTGCAGTTTATTTTTGTTATTTTCATTGTAATGCACATTGTAATTTATAAATATTAATTGATGATTTAGAAATTAATAATGATTGTTTGATGATGGCAAAGGAAATCAGAACTTCTAATGTTAATTAAAAAGACGGTGTGAATCATTTTCTATTCATCATAATCAGATGTCAGTTTTCATTAATACAGTCAAGTTAGGTTGTAAAAGGTAGTAGCTTCGAAAGAGATTAATGCAAATTTTAATTCGATCAACATTTAAACGCGTAACTAATAAAAACTTCAACTTTATTTAACAAAGTTAAAAAATATGTTAATTGTGTTTGGAATTTGTCTGCTAGTGCAATAAAAAGGGTACAGTTCGTACCCAGTATTGTCAATTCGATTTATTTAGAATCTGCACTTCCACTACATCAAATATTAATTTCAATACCAAATTTTTATTCGTTGAAAAATTTGTAAATCGCTTTTCGGCTGCTATTAAATTTTAAAGTTCCATCAAATTATGTATTAATATAGGTTATTTGTGTATTTGTTTGGTTGGTTTGGTATTTTCAAACAGTCCAAATTATTTTATAAAGTATGATTTACGAAATTGCACGGTTAATAAATTTCATTTAAAATATCGTGCTGATGAAAATGTCTAGTAATTAAATTTTTGGCTGATAACTAAATGGAAAAGTAATACTAGTGAATTTGTACAGAACTATTAATTTTATGTTCAACATGTTCATTTTGACATAGTGTTTTACCTTTAAAAATTTAGTTTCGAAAATTGTTTGAATTCAAATTAATATTTTTTTTTTTGGTTGATGTCGAGAACATAACTTTTGTTGTGTTGCATAAAAATAATTATTTCTTAGGTAATCGTGATCATCAAAACAGCTATAAATTAATAATTGGTACTAAGTATTCTCTTAATACCAATAATTTTTGGTAAAACTTACTTTCATTATTTTTTTTTAACAACAAAATAAGTTTAGAGAAGAATTTTTTATTAAAATATATCGTACCTATGCTTAATTAATAATAAGTTTTCACATTTAATTTCAAAAATTTCGCAAAACAATTTTCATTTTTATCGCAGTAATTATGGAAGGTTCACATACATCCAAATTAAATGTTATTATAAATTTAAATTCTCTTATAAATCCAATGATTATGTTATATGTCAATTATAATCATAAACAAAACCTCGGTAAATAGTTAAAATTCACTTTTCAGTTTGCAATCTCTACATGTTTATAAAACCATAATTTTCATTCGTTTGATAAACTTAAGTATTTATTATATGTATATTTGTATGAATTCGATATTTGATTAAAATCATGAAGTGGGTACAGCGTTTTTGAAAATATTTCAATTGTTTCAAAAAAGATTTTACGTATTTCATGGAAAAATGTTTGAAAATTTTATACATCCATGCGAGAGAAGATATATACCTACTCACATAGAAATGAAAAAGTTTTATAAAGCTTTATGTATGTTATGTTGAAATAATTGTTCTTTACAAGAATGACAAAAAGGGAATGAAACGATAAAATATTTAATACAAATCTAAATCTAATTGTAGTTAATGAGCTGATTACATTGCCATAATACTTCCTAAAACCACAATTAATGAAAGCGTTTGTTTAAATGTAAATTATTATGTCATTAACAAATTGATAAAGGATAAAGTTCTCTATATGAATTTTTCAAATTATATAATAATTAGAGAGAAATTGTTGCAAACGATTTGGAAATTCACAGCCAATGATACGATCTGCATTTGGTTTTATATAATACACCTATATCTATGTATAGATATATGCATGAAATATATTGTTTAATGGCCTTTGAAGGTAATTTCAAAACTTGCATAGTGGCATTTTTAAATTTTTATCAACTAATTCAAAGTAATGAGCTGAATGATTCAATTTAATAAAACTTATCTCATCATTCATTTTTTTGCGTCCTCGTATTAGGTATTTTATGGAATTAAATATGTTATCAGTGCTACATAGTTATCTTATATTATAACACTTATCTATATATAGATAATTTTTAAACATGTAAGAACTTTAAAGTTGAGATGATTGTTTTAAAGGCAAAAATAATGCAAATAGCTTCGAGAAAAATGATTTTATAGTGAGCATTTTTATTATATACCTAAAAAGTTGGAAGATGCCACTTGATAATTTAACGAGAATTCTCTATTTATGAAAGTGCTATTTTTATGATTAAAAATATACGTTCCACTTACAGTCGTATAAAATGTTGGTATCAAGAGAAATAAGGTATTAATATTTTTTTAATTAAAATAAAGCTGGGATTTTCAACGATTTGTTATTTTTTAGTCGGCTGTTATCTTCTAATTAAAAGATAAAACGTATATCTATGAAACTGATAAATAATAAATAAACATAATAATAAAATATTTTCCACAAAAGTATGACCATGGATTCAGTTATAATAAATAGATTTTAAAATCTAAACTTCATACAAGAAAAATTGATATGAAAGACAATGTTCTTAACAGTTTTTGGTTTAACAGAATTTTTCTTATGAAAAACGGTACAGTTGGGTTCTGAAACACATTTTTTCTTATTGAAAAGCTAAAAAATTAAGTTTTAAAATACCAGAGCTGTAGCGTGATATTATAGCGCTCGGTGCGAAAGGATAAAAAGCACCTCCTCCCCATCGTATTATATAAGAAAATCACATAGTACTTAAAAAATCAAATAAATAACTACATTGCTATAAAATGCTCAAGGTAAAAACGGTATTTATATTGTTCGCTGCTTTTATCGTGCGGCATCTTTATCATCTGGCGCCTGGCGCTGGGGCACCGTTCTCACTTCTCACCACCGAAGCAATGGCTCTGATCGGTACTTATGTGTAGAGAAATGTATTGTGAAAATGCACCTATCTTCCGATTTGCACTGTACTTTTTTACACGTTTTCCCTTTTACATGGTTTTGAAAAAAAAGGTTTAAAACATTTTTATGAGTGTTATTTTTATCTTGTTTCATTGCAAGATAACGCAAATTACAATCAGTAATTGGAATTTATCAAATCTAGTAACTGATTTAGCAATAAAAGCTTAATATTGTTACTTTCAAAGAAAGAAGACTTGCGAATTCAAAACTTGACTTGACTTGATTTTAAACTCAATTTAAATTTTGCTCATTATCTTTATTGAATGTAAAATTTAAAATTTCGTATCATTAAATTTTCATTTAGGTACTTGACAACAATAAAACTAAGCATTTAATTTTAAGTATGTAATATAGTTTGAGTAAACAAAACTATAACTGTGCAGCGAATGCGTAATTTAAATAAAAAAGATTATTTCTGTGATGTTTCTAATTTTTAAATTTGTCGCTCTATTAATTAGCAAGAGTATACGAAAATATTTAAATTTCAAATCTATTAGTAGCTTAAACTCCAAGATTCATATAGAAAGAATACCATTTAAAATGTAACTAATAACTAAAAATGTATAGCTTATTCGTTGAAAAAAGGTCATCTAAATAAAATAATAACTTAGAAATTCGTTTGAAATTTTTAACAATAACTATACCTATTTGGATTGTGGCCAACGTTTGACAATCTGTTATATATTATATATATGAAAACAAGTTTGTCGTGAAATAACAGCACATTTTATGGATTATAAATGCAAACATTTACTAGAAATTTAAATAAATGTCCTATATTTTCATGTATGCAGGTAATTGTAATTTGGCAAGAATTTTTAAATTTTCACAAAAATCAAGCATATAACATATTTCATTATAGGTGGGAACTTATTAACAGTTCAAAGTTAAGTTTATAACACTCGCTTTATTATTATTATTATTCTTTAGTTAATATAAAATCGTTTGTAGGTATATTGCATTAGTATTCTTCTATTTCGAAAAGTATTTGGTGAATCTAAGTAAGTTTTTAAAAATATTTGTTATAATTTCAAGGTTTCATTATTGAACTTTATTGTAATTAACCATTGTTATTTGCAGTGGCAGATTTATATTTAATGCTGCCCTAAGCCCTACCGACGTGCCACCCTTTTTTCATATAACAATGATATTAAAAAAATACGTTAATCAGTTACGAACTTTTAATTATCTTATATAATTTTAAATATACCTCTTTTTTGATATAAGTACATAAACAGTGTATGATCTATAAAGCGACACTGAAGGAACTGGGCAATTTATTGCGTTACAAAGAATGTTTGTTAAACGAAGAGTACAAATAATGTACAAATAAGTGATTTGAAACAGTGATGAGGAAAAGTTAGGAAACACATGCTAGCCAATTACAACTAATAAATAAATAAATGTTTCCAAATTCAATTGTGTGAATGAAATTTTTACAACTCTATATAAGTATTGTGTTTAAAACTCAGTGATATTAATATTTGTTGATATCTTAAAAATGACGTATTACTTCGCTATTGAGAGTGGTTAATACGTTATATGAAGTATTTAAACAAATAAGTAACAATATGTAAACTATACAAATCTTAACAATTTCTACGTTTTAAAGAGGATTTTGTTAAATAGAAGTTCACTATATAGATACTAGTAAACTAATTTCAAATATAAGTAAGTTATTTAAAATTAACTGAAAAATGTCTATCAGCAAAAAACGAATCCACATCTTTTTTTAATTTATCTTTATACTTTGGCGCCTTCAAGATAGTATTTTTTCCGCCCCTTAAACTGTGTCACCCAAAGCCCGGGCCTCACGAGCTTAGGCGTAAATAGGCGTAAACCAGCCACTGATTATTTGAACACTATTAACAACAAATCTTTTAAAACTTTATTCAAAAAATCTACCAACAATCTATTACAAGCAACATCGGGTACATACTACAACTAATATTGTACTCCTATATTACTTTGAAAAAAGAACATCTAAAATATTTTGAACTTTTTTAAAACATGGTTGGTTATTTTCAACAATACTAATGAGATACAGTGCTTAGAAATTTATAATCAGATACAAATTTTTATAAAATAAATTATTCATTTTTAAAATGGGTAAAATATGAGAAAATAATTAGATTTCATACAAAATATTATTATATTTAACCGAACGTCGTTCGTATCATGAAGAACATAAACGATAAAATGTTAATTTTGTTCCATCATCTTGAAAGGCAGATGTAGATATATGTAATACTTATTTTTGTTTCAAAAGAAATAAAGTAAAATGGGTGCTACTTATCGTATTGTAATACGAAAACAGATGGGGTTTTATGGTCTCATAGATTCGCTCTGACGTTTGACGTTCTAATACTTAGCAATAATAAATCGTTATTGCTAGCAACACCACGTACTAATAACTACACCATTATAAAGCTATTTCAAAATTAAAAAAACTTAATATGTAGTAATTAAATTACTTTGAAATGTAATATTATCAATTATCAATATTTTAAATTTTTGGATCTATATGCTTTAAATAAATGGATTATTATTTATTATTGATTAATCAGTTTTTATATGATTTTTTTCAATTTAGAGTTGAACAGCAAACAATAGGTCGTTAAGAAAACAGATAGCTCTAATTGCATGCAAGCATTAGTGCATGAAACTTCTCCCAAGATAGCGAAATCTAAATTGATTTTTTAAGTAATTTGCGAAAAGCTAAAATTAAAATATTGCACCGTGAGCATTTCTAATTAAGAGTTTTTATAACTTATTTCCGATAATCTAAGCGGTCAAGTTATCAAATAATATACCAACATGGAACGATAATTATAGATTTCAGTTTGAAGAAAATAAAACCAATTTAATGGGAATAGAAAATACAGCACATAAAAAATAACTTTTCGGTTGATAAGAGAAAATCAATTTTTGATTTATATTTAAAAAAATCAACGTTTAAAATTATATTTCAAAAGTATTTATTTGTTCTATTCGGTAGGATTTTTTCCAGTAATTGTTGTAATATTTATTTTTTTGATTAAAATGAGTTAAATTTATAAAATTCAATAGACATATAAAAATAATAAGAAATAACTTATTTGTGATTAAGCAAAAATCATAAAAAATTTAATCTAAAATACATAATATTGCATAAAATTAAATTTCATACTTACAAAAAAATAAAAATATGTAATTAAAGAAACTATTTTGTAATAGAAAATCATGTTTCTTTTAATATGTTAAACTAACGATTAGAGCTATTTAAATGAATGTTTCGCAAACTATAAGGAATCCTAAGAAACTTACATTGTGATAAGTTTTTTTTTCATTGTCATGTATTATTTACCGACGCAAGAACGAAAAGGGTTCTCAATTACAAAAGTATATTTTTTATGTTAGACCACGTATGACTTTTTACTTTAAGACCCGATTTTGATAATTTTTGTAAGAGCATATTTTTAAGTTGCTGTTTAACCGTTTGAAGAAAAAAAAATCCCTTCCTTAAGGAAAAAAATAATCGATAAAATTGTAACTTATAATAACAATAATATTAATAAAAAGAGCCAAATTTGATGATATTTTTGTCTTATTAAGTGGAGTACCTATAATAAGGATAATATAATTTCTCTATAAATTTAAACTTTTTTTAAAATATAATTGGTTCTCAGAAGAAACGTGAAATGATGCAACTAATTACCTATGTAGTATGGACGATGTACGTAGATGACAAAAGATACGATTTTTACAAAAAGCTTTAAGAAAAACCGTTTCAATATATATATCATAACAGTAATTTTACATGAACAATAAAAAATCTAATCTTTTTGAAGATCTAAAAAGATCTTTACTTAATTACTTATGACTTGAATTTAACCATTCAGTTGGTGCCAAAAATAATCTCTATGCAACACTCAAAACTTAAAGTAATAAGCTATAACCATCACAGTAGGTGAAATGGTTACAATTTATGTTTAAAAATTATAACAATAAATTTTTAAAAATAGGCTACAAAAAAATTGAATAAATCGGAATTTGACGTATTTATGAAGATCATAGGCGATAAATGTTTAGCTACTTTTGCTATCTAACTAAAGAGCTAACGGGATTAAAGTTATTCAATTTTTACTACACTAAAAAGTAAAAACCTATATTTAAAAAATGCTCTGTTTATCCTTTCTCGCATTACATTAATTGCAACAATAAGAACTTTTGTACGTTACAAAATTGTTACAATAAGAGAAAGATGTGTAATTCCACGTGTCTGTTTGAAGTCCTGTCTAGAACATGTAAACTTCAAGAGCGTTATCCAACCTTCAGTACCGCGATGTAGTTAGAATTTCCTTTTATCCCTTTAAACGCGCATCTCCAACTTTTATATACTCGTATTAGGATACCTTAGTTAATATCGTATTGATATTTACTTGTTTGGCAACGATTCAAAAATGGGTAAACTCAAATGATAGGTTATTACCTACGTAAAGATCTTAAACACATAATTTATTTTACTCTTTCTAATTTCTTTTTTATCTTAAGTTTAATTTTTTTTTATAAAAAGGTTTTTTTTTGACAACATAAACGAAATAAAAATGTTTTTATTTTAGTGAGTAATGAATCACTTGGTTTGAGCATGCTATAGGTACCCATAATAGAATAAGATTTCTACACGCAATCAAAGTTTCGGAGAAAAGGTTTGTGGACTAAATCAATACTCATTGATTAAATTAAAGAGATGAATATTTTACACTGAGTAAAGAAAATTTTGATTTGTTATTTATTCTTTTTTCAAATCTTTCGTCAATTTTTCCAGAAATTTATATAAAGTAAAATTTGTTAGGTTTTAGCTATTAAGTTTTTAACACCATTAAAACTTGAAAAAAAATATAGTAAAATATGATCTAGGTATTTGTTTGTTGAAATGTTAATTACGTCATTAAGTTTTATGAAAATATAAGTATTTTTGTCGTCTTCAATTGCATCTACTTTTTATATATTCGTATATATTTATGATATACAAATATATGTAAATGTAAATCCCACGTTAAGTCCGTTTGATACCCGCAAACCATAACCTTGGCCGCACAACCTGTCTTCTCGGACGCAAATATTTTCATAAAACGTTTCTTAGTATGTGTTTGATTTCTAATTAAGTAAAACACTAATGGCTACAGTTATAATATTATATCTTATGAGAAACCCAAATAAATACACAGAAAAAGAAAACAATTTTACGAATAAAACACGAAAAAGTGTGTTGTGTTTTTTTCAATGAACATTTTGTAATTGAGTCATGCTAAATGTAAAATGCAATGTTTTAATTTTAAACTCAATTAGGTATTATTTAAATGTTAAGGACAAACTCTTGAAATTTAATATTATAAATTTGATATATGTTAAATTAATCGTTTAACGAAAAATCTAATAATTGTAATATCAAGGATATTAATGTAAAAAATAAATCAAACGAAATTTACAAATGAAAGAAAAATCGTTTAGTAAAATTGATTTCAATAAGCACTTTATTAATTTTCACACTTTGTCAGAGTTTTAATTTTGATACATTAAGATCGTTATCATAATTATCTGTTACACAGTTGTGAATCCATTTTTTCCGCTCTTGTCATGCAACAAACGAAGGGGAAATTGATTGCATTTGGTCTCTGACACTTTTTAATAATTTTTTGCAATCACCCACAAATCCAGAAATATGTTTTATATATTTTACAAGTTTACTAAACTTTATTTATGATTATCATAAATACTGATTCATTCATATGAGATGGGTCTAGTGTGCAATCTACAAAATATATCGGTTTCAATCGGTTCTTATTAATTTTTGCAATCAAATATAATTTTTATAGGCCCACAATTTTTTATTGAATTTTTCAATTTCATTTTACAAGACAAAAAAGAATTGAATAAAAATGCATGGGCACTATGTTAAGCATAATATAACAGTGTAATAACACCGGAATTCATTGTTATGCTCGTATAATATGCATACTGCTCACACATAAGATAATCTCTAACAACTTTCCAACTACCAAAATATTATATTTAAAATACTTCACGACCAAAATGGAAACGGTAGAGAGTTACATACAAAATTATACTGGGGAACAGTCATTGACTTAGGTCTGATATTTATAAAAGACTATTTTAAGTTTATCACGTCAAATTTTTCAACTTTACAATACCCTCTTGTTATAAAAAAGGTAGGACGCAATGATGCTTTAAAAAAAATTAAAGAAAAATAACATACTTTTAGACGCAAGAAAACAATTTAACTCAAAGAAAAGTAATACGAAAACATACTTTCGAATAGTTTTCCTTGAAGGGTTTCATCTGCGAAAAATCTAGGCTGGTTTTTAACAATAGTCAGCCACATTTACACAACATAATGCATTTTCTACTTAATCGGATACCGTGCTTTCCACTTAAATATTAACGTATTTGTTTCATTAACATCCATCAACTATTAACTCTGCTTACATACTTTGTGAAAGCTTCAAACTTTATGAAATAAGCCAAAAAGTTTTCCTCCACAAACGTATTAAGAAATCCTTATTCTTATTGAAAATTTAAGTAATACTGAAAAGTGCTATGTAAAAATTAATAAAGTTGAACTTGAAAGAGTACACGGAAAAAAATGTGTTGTAGTTTTAACAACTTTTCTTGTTAATTTTACTACATTAACTAGTATTATATAAGATGACACCACGTGTGGTAACGTTTACCGGTCAAGTGTAATTAAAAAACTGTAGTATTATTTACAAACACAAACTAGAAAAAATGTAGTTGAATTTTTGACACACATTTATTTGTCAAAACTATTGGTTATGTTTTACGCGCCGCATGCGCACCAGTAGCAGAAACGCCAACATGTGTTAATTGTACAACACTCAGCAGTTGTAACAGCTACATATATTTACTACACTATGGTAGTAAAAAATACTATACGTTAGAGCTGAATACAACACAGTGTGTTATCTAATGTTACATTTGTGGTTATAGTGAACACAAAGTACAGTAAAAATATTACTAGTTTAGTGTTGTAAATTTTACACCACTATTTTTTTCCGTGTAGGTATTTATGAAACGGCTTCGTTTCATTTATTAAAGTTTATCATCTTATCTTTAACTAATAAAAGTGTAGTAAAGGTTTTTCTCACTTAAAGGAATCTACTAGGAATTTCAATAAGTTTACGAATTTGAGAAAAATGTCAAAAGAGAAAAAGAAAAATATATCCTTGAGTCTCTCTTATAAGGATATGTAGAGGGTGATTCTGTTAATTAATTAAAGAGGTTCAGACATGAAGAATGACTCGTATAGAGGTTTTTGATAGTAAAAATGATAAAGTCTGATAATAATTAGTCTCTATTATACCAGTTTTCTTGCTACTGAGTTTTTGCTTATCCAAGTTCAACTGTATAAAAAAACAAATATTCAAACAAAACCAGACATAATCTAAATTGTATTGGAATAAAAACTTTACATAAAAAACTAAGTACCTTCTGCTAACTATTTGAATCCATAATATATAAGGGAAGTGAGCCCAAAATGGGTAGCCCACCCAAAACGGTTAAGCAGCCCTACGCTCCTGTATGAAGCATTAGCATTTTGTGCGCGTGCACGGAGATTTGTCTAGCCCTGACGAGCTTTGGTCAGTTAGGCTCGAGCGCCGGAATTGTTTACAAACATAGGTATTTTAAATAAAAGATTTTTGCTAATTAGGTACACTACAAAATTTCAAGGTAAGTGTTTCATGATTAATCGAAAATCGTTATAATATACGTGTTGCTCGTATCATCGTTTTATTTTAGCTTAATATAAGTTTGAAATTACATGAACACTTTTCCTGCTTTATCTGCCATTTAGAGTTTATTTGTACTTTAAAAAGAAAAAAAATGTGCCTCGTTTGTGGTGATCCGTACGAATATCCACCTGAAGAAGACTAGATCAAAGGAGGAGATTGTAGAGAATGAGCTCATGAAACCGATACTTCTTATTCTGGCATAGAACATATTATTGTGATTTGTGCCAAGAATAAAGTTCTGATGCATTTTAGCTTCAATTTATTATCAGTTTGTATTTTCTATTTGATATCTTATTGTAGTACTTATTGTTCTATATTACAATATTAACATATTTGATCTCTGTAACAATAGATAACTCTAAAAGTCGTATTATATGAGTACAAAGTTAGTGTTATAAATTAGTGTTAATCTCTATCGACTAAATAACCAATAAATATTTTGACTCATTATTAATTAAATACTCCGTAAAAAAGTAATATTAATTCTACGTTATTTTTATACAAAACGAAAAAAATTGCTTCATGACTCATTACAGTAAATAAAAAAACGTTACTCCGTTTTGCCTTAAGCTTACCCGTTTTGCCCAAGGTAGTTACCCGTTTTAGGCTTATGTAAAGGGCAAAACGGGTTTTTTGATAACTTTAGTTTTTTTTAAATAAACAAATACTGGAAATATAATTTGGGCAAATTGTGTTTTATTTACAAAGTTTAATTATTATACTTTATTATAAAGTAATTCAACCTACCATATAATTCGAATATTACAGTTTTTTTTTTTACCTTCGCGCTTAGCTTACTCGTTTTGGGCTCACTTCCCCTATTTGAATTAAAACCTAAACGTAGGCTCAACTAACCGAATAATACTAATACATAAACCTCTAAAGATTTTCTATAGATCGTTTATTAATAATGAGTCATTTTTTACTGTTTTCATTTTTCATACCTATAAGATATCACACTGTAAAAATTATACTGCATGAATGAAATTCCACAATGATTTAATTTTGTGTTAACTCGCTTTAGCTTCTAAAGTCATATCAAGACGGTCTAAACACAGAAACTTTTTGTAATTTACAAATCTAAAATTATCTAGGGTTCACTGAGAATCGACCCAAATACACTGATGTATGAAACAGAGATTTAACAGATCCAACCGTTGCGCCAGTACCTAGATGCATTATAATGAAAATTATTAGCCACTCATTTCAATAATATATTGTTGTAAGCCTCCCAATTTTTAAAGATGTTTAGTTTAAAATAAAGTATTTCCTTGAAGGTGCTTCACAAATTTCAAGTAGCAAAAATTTTTCTTAGCCAATAAGAGGACAATAGAATGCTCTATGATGCGCGCTCAATCTAGTGAAATATGAAAATAATAATTAAGTTGTATATAATAAACTTAACGTGACAAAAAAAAAAAAACATTGCAAATTTTAAAAAAGATTTTCTTTTACTCTTAAAATTTTTTTTTAAGAAAAAATCACCTATTTTACATTTTTCCTTCAGTACAAAAAGTAATTTTTAAAATATTATATATAAAATGTTTTATTGAACATTTTGTAGTTTCCTTGTATTGAAAAAGTTTTTTTTTTTGGTAGTGTAATATAAAAACTTGTATTTCAGTGTATGGCTTCTCTCATATTCAAATGTGTTACAAAAACATAACTACAAAATCAAATAACATCATAAGTTACATTTGAACAAACAATAGACGGGGGATATGGGATACTCGAACGGTTTTTTTTGCAAAATTTAATTCTACACCTCTTGAAATATAAAAATAAAATTTTTCAGGAAGGATTAAAATATTTATTCCCGATCAATAACAAAGGTCATTATTATGCAAATAATGAAACAAACAACAACAGATGTGAAATCAGCATAGATTTTATAAATTCAAGGAGTTGGAAAATTAAAGTAAAAAAAAATTTGTTTAAAAATTATTCCCCTGTGTTTAAGTGACCCAAATTTCTAATAATAATTTGGTGACATTAAACTTGAAAATGTTTAAACAAAACCGCATTATGTGTAAGAAATTAAAATACATCACAATTACTTCTCTTATCACTTATCATAGACTAAGTTAACATCAGAAGGTGAGCAAATATTCAAAACCAGTTTCAATATATTATATCGTTGAGTGCACAATTTGATTGTGATTATCTAAATTTGGACTTCAAAACAATATCTGACAAGTTGATGATTCATAATTTGAAATTAAAGTTCACGTTTTAATACAATAGGTGATGCGTGCTGAAAATTATTCGTTTTCATTATCAATTAGAAAAAAAATTAAACTAGACTTTACACCAAAACAATCGTTTATGTTAATTTTCGTCTTTTCTTAGATCATTGAGTTTAATTGATTTAAACATGATAATCACGAAACAAAGAATTCAACCGTAACTTGAACTTGAAACAACAAAAAGACAAAGATTTTATGTTTTTTTTTTTTTATTAAGTTTCAACTAATTGGATATTTTATTTTTAAAATGTATTTAAGGATTACATTATGTAGATTGTGGGTAGGAATAACATATTTATTATACGTACACATTTTGTATACTTAATCATCATAAAGATTTTCTTTTTTTAGATTATAAAGCATTGAATTGTATTTTCTGAAGCGTTAATCAATGAATGAGAAGTTTTAAAAACGATCCAGACAGAATTTAAAAGGATTATTCTAAATCCGCGTTGTACAAATGCTATCACTGATTCTCGATTCTCTTCTCAAGAATTTCAGTTTTAAATAAAAAATGTATCAAAGAAAAATAAAATATAATTGAAAACACCCACGTGAATGGATTATTAAATAGACAAAATATGAAAACCTTTATTATAATTTATAAAATAATTCAAATTATATTAAATGTATTTTATTGATTTCATAAATTTAGAAACAGCATTATTAGCATTATTGATTTATCTTTTCAAAACCTTATTTCACGCACGTTTAATTTCAGAGACAGGTAGAGATTTTCGTCTTATAGGAAAATTTATTGTAATACTCTTAAATGATTCCTAATCGAAAAAGAAAATATTTCTTTGTTTTATTTTCCACTTGACTTCATTGTAAACATACATCAAACTTAACAGGATTATCTTAAGAAGCCAATCGTTCATTAGTAAATTATTTGAAATATGTTATTTGGAAATTCCAATTTATAATCGACGTATTTATTCGTATTGAACTGCGAGGCGCTTTTGAGTTTCTTCAATTCCAAACAGGTTCTTCCAGATCAAGATTATATTAATCGATTTTGTTGGTCATTATTAAACGTTATTCACAATAAACGTATAGTTTTTAGTCGTCAATTTGTTCTTTTAATGGTCGTTTAGGAGTAAAAGAATAGCAACATTGTCATTGAATTGGTATTTTAAAATAAACAGACGCGGTTCAAATAATGCATTAAATTAGTTATTATGAATAAGTAGTTTAAAAGTAATAGGTATAGTTATTAAGACCCACTTTCTAGTTTGTTTAAAATTTATTAGTTACTTTAAACTTTACTTTACTTTTACTTTAAAACTTTTTTAAAGGATTTTCAGGACTTTTTAGAGAGTAACTAAGATATTTCTTCTGCGGATTTGAAGTATATTAAATATTATATAAATATATAACACCTTCATTATCAATGCCAAGTTGACGATTTTTTGGACCGGGGTCAAATCTTGACATTAGCTTATACATTTTAATAGCTGGAGTGAAATAAAAAAAAGTAATCTCAAATTGTAATTTTTGAACCCTCCAAATGAGGTAAAAATATTATCTCTTTATAGGTACAAATCCCTATTTTTTTTCTATACTCGTTGCTTTTAATTAACGCGATTCAAAATTATAATACTAAAATTCAACTATTTTCTGTTTTCACTGTTTCAAGTCTATTAATTTAGCAATTTATAATGCATCTTTTAAATGGAATCAAAGTTACTTATTTAAATTTATATAATGTCCATAACAATTACAATTCCATTTGAAAGCTATTAAATGAATAGTTCGATGGTTTTAACATAAAAATGGCTTATTTCGACAGTGTTCATGACTTAGGTGTCAATTCTACGTGTGATACAAACTCTCTCTTCTTAACTGGCTCTAACATATACGTGGAAGAAGAGCATCCAACAAATTAATGATTCAATATCACAAGAATGTTTGGGAGGTAAATCGAAATGATGACAATATACAAAAGTTTACTAAAATATTCCCTAGTTAATCCTCAATCTGCCGTTACGTTTTTAAAATAATTGACCAAACCGTTCACAGCAGTCATAGCCATTTAAAAACCCTGAATTTAACATGCGTTCTGATGAAAATTTCTTTACTCAATAGATCATTTAAACTACTGTAAAAAAGATGGAAAATGTTTCCAATTTTATTGTTGAAAGTTTAAACTATATAAAACATTTTTATAAAATTTGATTAACTTTTACAACAATTGAGAGAAAGAAACCTGGTTTTACTGATTAATATAATGTCAATTGAGGTATTATCGGTGTTAAAAGTAAAGAGACTCTTTTCGATTTATTCATTTTTTTTTATTTAAGCCATATCAATGTTTTTTATCTTTTTTTATTTATGTAATTCGTGGCAAGCTAACAGTTCATATTCGTGGATTATAAGTGTTCAGTATTTTTTCTCCCGATTGTATCTCCTATACGTCCTTAAGCATGCAAGTAACAATTCTTTTTGATTGAAAGATAATAATCAATATTATTTATTTATATTAGACTTTGTGGTAATAAAAAATATGTAACAAAAAGTTAAACTAAAATTCACTTACCACTTATTGTGAAGTAGAGTAATACCAACAAATATATAATACTTTATTACATTAATAAAAAAAATAAAGATTATAAAATATGTTATGAAAACTTGTCACTATATGTTATAGTTAGTGGTAATTAGGTTGATGAAAACATTCCCTTAATAATATAATTAAGAAGTTATTTTAACTACGATCAAATATCTCGGAAGCTATCAGTAGGTGAAATTTGAAGCATGTATACTGCATATTATATTTTGCCGCAAAGGGTAGAAATAAAGTTTCTCTTCAAACTTTGTACGATTGATAACGCTATGGGTAAACAAATTCTATTACTTTTCTACCAAGATATATACTAAACATTTTTGTTACCTCTCGTGAAAAGGGAATATGCCTTGATTTTGTAAGATTGTTATTTTGTAAAGAATTGCAAATGATGCATCATTTCATTGCAATTTGTGTATTTCCTTTATGGAAATTATCGCTGATAATAATTGAAAGGTGCTGGTCTTGCACCTCTAATTGGTAAGGATTTCAAATTGTATGTAAATGTAGAATTTAATGAATGGAATACTTCCGTTGCTTGAAAAAATCGTGCCGTTAGCACGAATCGTGAGGTTTGTCCGTTGCTTGTACAATTTGAAAACAAAAACCGCGTGTTCAATAGGTATTGTTATAAACGCGACAAGGTTCTTAAATTTTTTTGTGGAACATGCATTTTTAGTTTTTAGTATTGACTAGAATAGTCGTAGAAATTTTTGTAAGTAAATGTCAATGAAATTGATGTACTTGTGTGTTTTTAAAGGGAGGTCCGTTTGTTGATATGTGTGATGTTAACGTAAGGGGATAAAACTCCCCCAAAATATACACAAATATTCAGAAACTTACCACACGATAGAAATCACCGCAATACAGTTGGTTGAGTTTCCAGTGATGAGGATAATTATCGCGTGGTTGGATGTCCTTTTTGTTGGTGTATATATTTATTATTTTTAAAAAATAAAATGGCACACAAATAATCGTTGTCAACACTGATGCTACTTGCGATTCACTTCGGTTGTCTCTCACAATTTACGTATGATATGGAATGTGAAATGATTAAGGTTTGTTGATCAAAGGTAAATAAAATTTCAAGTTGCGCTACACCATCGACGTTGATAGTCTTCCAACCTGTACAACCGCTACTACTACACTGACTCCATGTGTTCAAATCCACACAAAATGAGAGCGGCTGCCCCATGAAAAGCGCATGACTGTGTGCCACACCGCCTCTCAATATGGATTTTTATAAACATTGCGATTGTCAAATCTTCACCTGTGTGTGTGTGCGTCTTGGTATGCGATCGGTGCATCGGAAACATTACAGCTATCGTAATTTCTTGAGGAAATCCTTCTGAAAATTATTACTTATTAAGAAAAAAAAAAAACAAACAAACTACATAAGTATTTCAATCGATTCCAACTCATCCGCCTTCCACTTGACTCAAAATTAAACCGACAAACGCTAAATTAATAATATCCGTATCGCTTAAGGGTTCTAACTTTGTTACAATTAATTAATTTTTGTTCATCATAAACATTTTAATTATACCAAAAATACCCGCCGTCAATCCGTAAGAAATATTATTAATCCCATTTTTTGCTCAAAGATATGAAGCATAGGCGTACTCAGTTATTGGTTTAGGGGACGATAAAACATTAAAAAAGCATTCTGAGTTTTTAAAGTTGGGAACTTTTTTTGTTCTGGCAATTCAATAATTAATCAACACTAGAGGTCGTCCAGTGGTCGAAATTCGACCATAATTCGTTACAATTTTTACATACCTAAGTGTACACTTTACTTGTAACTGTCTCAAAAACTTTAGTTACTAAGCTAACTACAGCAGATAATGAATTGCATTTGCGAATGTTTGGAAAATAATTTCTTGACTAATTTTTTCTTCGAGGTTTATTTAAAGAAAGTGCATCATATAATGATTGAAAATATTTATTTTAAGTTAAGGAAGGAAATAGGTGTAGAGGTTTAAAAATATTTATTTTTTTTCTTCCATAAAACTTTTACAAAATTATTTCAGAATATTCTCTAAAAATATCAAAACTAAATATCAATTCCTTCATATCATACATGTTTTGAGATCCCCTGAGTCCCCTGAGTCCAAAAAAGTAGTTTTTAGAAACATGTCTGTGTGTGACAGCCATATCGTATCAAACGCTTTTCCGAATTTCACCAAACTTGGAAATTTTCCTTCATATTATATCTTGTTTTGTCGTGAAGCTTTTAGTTGAAATCGGTTAACCGAAAGCTCCACTTTATTCTCGGAGTTTTTTAGCTTTTTCAATTTTTTTCGAAAACGACTGCAAAGATTTTCTTTAAGCTTATGATAGTTCTTAGACTTATTAATGGCTAAAACTTTTATTTGAAACTTTTTCTTGGGAAAATTCGATTAAGGACGGTTGTGGGGTGAAGGTTGGGAATTCATAAATACATACATATGTATATGTTGTATACTTGTATGCATATAGTTCTGCTATGTATAGTTATAAGGTGCTTTATATTTCTTTTAACCAACAGCGAGTTTCATAAATGAAAGTAAAAGAAAGTACTGTGACGCCACGCAGCAGATATTTTTCTTTTTCTAATGTTGTATGTCAATTCAAGTTACAATATTCTGAAATATTTTTTAGACAAACAAAAAAAAAATATGACTATGAAACATCAGAAGTAATTTCAAGTGAGTTTCCTACGTTCAAAAGTAAAACAAAAGTACCTTTATGTTTAGATTTTTTCATTTAAAAGCCAAAGATAAAGAAATGGAAATAGGCTGCATAAGTCCTGTTTAAAACTTTGAATTAAGCTAAGCTTTTTTTTTCAAATAGTACCTACCTACCTAAATTAATTTTTTGTGTAATTTATTTGAATGATTTTGCCAAAAGAATATAGTATAAATTATTTATACGTTATATAATAATCAAGAAACACCTGATGAAGATCAAATGAAATGGTTGAAACGTTGTGTATTTGAAGTTATACGTATCTTTTAAAAATATTTTTAATAATATTACTCAATAATCAAATAATCGGTTAAATTTGTTTCCTTCAATTTCAATAATTACAATTTCAAAATTTAAATTCCTCTCACAATATTTTATTTAAATAATGACATTTGGAGTATGGTTGAAGTCTGTGGTCAAACTGAACAACTGAGAATAATTAAAAATCTACATATTTGTGTGTATTGTGTGTATTGTGTGTCTGTGTGTGTCAAACGCGTGGTAGTGTGTGTGACGTCTTTTTCATTAATTTAAGGTATTTTGAAGCATTATTATAAAAAAATATTATCTCAAAACGCAACTTTTTCATATAAACTTTAATTGTGCCAAATTTCATACTCCTCCGTTCGTATAATATTCGGTGAAAAGGGTTTAAAATTTTTGCTTCACGTATTAATATATAGATATGAAATTTATTATTTCTATAATAACAAAAATTATTGGTACATACCTTTTCATCCACTCCTACTAATAAATTTTTATCAGATATAATTTAAAGAACATAAACATGAGTTTCTGAAATATGCTATTTCCAGTGTTGGCTCATATGTGAACTTTTGTTTCTAAATTTTATCATTCAATTTAATAATATTCACATGGATTTTTTTATAAATTATTGATCATTTTTAACCATTGTAATATTATCCTGCAATCTATTTAAATTTTTTAACAATAATACGTATTAAGATAACTGTTAATACAATGTGCAAGTATATAGCGTTTTGAAGATGCAATTTTAGATCATAAATTATAGTTAAGAACCATCTCAATCAAGTCAGCTTTCAAACAAAAAAATCGGCATCATAACCGCTCCATTTGTAATATTATAATCATATATACATCATAACACGTTACAATACCCCTCTTTTTGCGTCGGGGGTTAAAAAATGTCAAAATATAAAAAAATATAAATTTTTAACCTTGGCTTTATAACAATTAATTTTCAGTAAAATGTTGAAAAAAAAACAATACATCTTGTTCGTACGAATGTAGACGAATTGGAGGTTAGTTAATTTTACTGTAGGTCGCCTATTATTGACTTTCATAAGTGACAATTTAGAAATATACTAGTACTTAGGGACAGAAAATTAAGTTATCACTTAAATTAATTGGCGATGCTAACGATCCAAGGGAGGTTGCTGCATCTTCCTGTCTATCTTCGGTACGCCTATGACATCAAGTATTCACTTTGCTTTAGATGTTATATAAAAATTAAAAAGTTTCTAATCTTCATTATTGCCATCTCCTTTTAAAATTAAGAAGTGAAATAAATGGTTCTACTAAAAGAGAATTTAAAACTGAAACAATTTAAACCATCATATATTTATTGTGAATAATTTCATTAGTTCTTTCCCTCATTACACAAAGTAAATATATAATTTGATTCATGGTGAAAGAATTATGCAATTTGAAAGTGACTTCAAATGTAAAAGTTCAAAGAATCCTTTTGTTTTACATCGTCATTTCGTTTGCTGATAAAAAATGATTCATTTGTGTTACAGATATAAGCAAGTTTAATCGGAAATCACATTTTTATGATTATTAATTAATAACGACAATTTTATTTAGTTTTGATAACAACTAATTTGTTTTATGGCAATCTACCTGACTTCTTCTAGTCTCGTATTGTGTCCAATTAACCCTGATTTTACTGGACTGTTCTTTGCTTTGTCTGCAACATTTTTTTTCTTTCCGGAATCCGTTGATTGTCTTTCCTGCATTTTTCTTGCTTCGTGCCCATATTTGGATCTTACCTTGACTATAAGATATAATGTTATGGAATTCATTTGATTTAACAAACAAATTTTATCAATTTATAATTTAAACTCAATCATATATTTTGTTCCAAGCACATTTTTTAAAAATTTATTCGTATTTTGTTGCTTAACATTTTTGAAATATTCACCCAATTATTGCGTAATTTTTTGCAGTTGAACTCCAGTTCATAATTTTGTGAAGGTTTTTCAAACTTAGTAGCTACGATACGTTTTTTGGAGAAGAGCCTTCTTATCGTTAGTATTTCCATACCTACTAACGACGGACATATTTCATACGAGCTTTTTTGATATGCTTATTCGGATACGTTGGCGCTCATTGATTTAGTATACAGTTAACTGAATGATAATTTTAAACATATTTCTTGAAAAGCTATGATGTACATTTTCAACACCATGAATTACGATATTGCGTTTCAGTTAGTATGAAAATAATGAAATAATTAAATGTACCCAATTCACTTATTCAAATAATATGAATACTTCAAAAGTTTAATATAATAGGAAAAATATACTAATGAAATGTTTATATTAATCAATGAACAATATTCACTACCCGCAACTTTATTAGCATGTGTTGCATGAGTATAGTTTTACATTTGTTATGATTGTATACGTGTTGTATAATTAATTCAATACAGAACACAAAATGTTAATTTCATTACTGTCAGTAAAGAAAATTTTATGAAAACGTAAATCTATTAGGTTAAAAAAATGACTCACTTAAAAAAAAATATTAATATGAAAGAGATTTTTTAGTTGCATAATACAATTTCGATTAGGTATAGTTATTGCCTAACGATTTAAAAAAATTAAGATCTTCTAAATTTTATAGAGAATTACAGATGTATTGAATTTTGAATGAATTAAATAATGAAATTTAAACAATAACACACAAAGTACAATAAATGCCTCTCAAAATGTAAAGAACTTTAATATTTTTAAATTGAAAGCAGTCATTTATGCGAAGTAACATATTGTTCAAAATTGTGTTCATTGTATCAAAACGCCTTTTTGTGCTTCACGATCTTATTTACACCAAAACAAATTTTACTATCAACATTAATTTAATACGATTCTTTAAACTCTCACTAACCAGGAAGAGCAATTATATAATAATAAAAAACTCAATTGTTTTATTAACACTTATTTGTGTATGTATAAATGAGATGAGGTCATATAGGAACAATATTTTTGATTGAGTCGAAAGAAAAAAAAGGAACAAAATTATATGTAGCGGCAATTTTTAAAGAAACCACGCATCTTCATATAACTTTTCAAATTGAAAATCAGCAAGTAATTTCTTTCAATATGGTAATTTCTGAAGATTATTTTTCTGTTGAAGGTTTTGTGGTCAGTGGCTTTACTCTATGGAAGTAATCTTCAATAGTTTTATCACGTATTCTCTCAGATGTCAGAACTCAAAAAAAAAATGTTATTAAATAACACAAGAATAATACAAATTGTTCAAATTTGGTTGTCTCAAAAATGCTGCACCGTTATATTGATATGAACAAAATGTTATTTTTTAACGATATTAATAAGAAATAATATTTTAATTAAAATTAACATCTAATCTTATGTAAAGCTTCTTAGGGCTCTTACAGCTCAGTAGGATACATATTATAATTTTTTGTTGGAAGTAAATAAGTAATAAAATTAATTAATTAAAATCTAATACGAAACTAATATGGTTTATAAAGTTTACTCCTTAAAATTAATTTTCATTTTTCATATTATACAGGAGGCACTACAAAAAATTATTTGGTAGTAAAATCTAATGTAAACAAAATGCAAATCCTTAAGTTTTTGCCTCTATGTTTCTCATAATTGAAACTATTTCTGTTTTACTCGATTTTTTTTTAGTCGTCAGTCTTTAGTTATTAGTTGTAGATTACGTTTATGTTGGTTCTCATCGTTGATGGTAACGTCACCTGGTAAAAATAGAAGCATATTTAGAACCGTTGGGATTAATTTGGATGATAGAAGGCCACCGTAGTATTTTTGACAAAAAAAAGAACGATATGAGCTTTTTTATGAGCATTTTCAAAGATCTGGCACTAGGGGAACACCGCAAAAGGCTTATTGCAATTAAGAGGGAGTCAGCAAAAAGAGTTCAAGTGAGGCATAATTTTTCTATTGTTTTAGTACTATGGAAAATTGGAAACATCATCTATCTATTAAAAGAAAAATAAAAACCATAATATATTGATACCAGTTATCTCCATTTTTATCACGCCAAAATCTATGTCTAAATTATTCCTAATGTCTAAAATTGAAATATCTCTATTTGAATTATTAGTTCTACCTTCCTAAAAAAAACTTAATGTAGAGAAGCAGATTTACGGTTGCAATAAATTCAGCCAATTTTTCATGCTGTTAATTAAATCTAAAAAAGAAGAGTGAAATGCTATGTAATAATACTCAAGTGTCAACATTTCGAGTTTTTCATAAAATTTTTCTGAGCGCTTAATGAATAAACTCTTTTTAAATGGGTTAATGAAACTTGAAGAACATTGAGGCATTGAGGTAGTTCAGGTTTAGCAGGAATTGATTTTTTCACAATTAAGCTTTGAAAAGATGCCTTTGAAATGGTCATCGTCTTTCTGAATGTTGGTTGCAAACAAACATCAATCACCTCTGCCATAGACTTGAGATAGTTGTCAAAAATGTGTTTATTGTATTTTCTTTCTTCTATCTCGTCGAATAAGATTCTATAGAATAAGTCGAATAAGTTTTGAAAGCATTTACGTTCATTTTTATAATTTAATATATCCATTACCAAACTTCTAAACCAGTTGAGGAATCACTGGTATATTTAAAGTATGATCTAATTTGAGTTTCCTTATTTTAAATTAGAAAAAAAAACTCACAATATGTAATTTTGTCTTATTTTTAGATCTGTATATTTTTTTATTATCTCACTATAATTCATTATAAATTAAATGAAAAATAATATCAGCCAAATAGCCATTTTCCGACTTTCTATAGCAATTGGTACGTTTAAGGTAATTTCAACAAAATTTTCAGAAGTTTCAGGAGTTATCTCGGCTTTAGCTCAGCGGATGTTTTTAATTTGGAGCGGGTTTTTAGATACTTCAACGTTGAAGATTTGTCGCCATACACGCGAATTATAAGAAAATGGTTAAAATAATCTAAAGATATCAAATCACATGATTTTGGCGGGCAATTGATGTTATTGTGATTTTAAATAATGCCACCTTTAAACTTTTGCCGTAAAGCATTTAATGTTTCTCATGGTCTCTGGGCTTCAGTTCTTCCGTTAACTCAATTTTGTATGAGTTTAGGTTCAAATTTTTGTGCAAAATGTACCAAAGAGAGTCAGAAGAACGACCCAAACTCTGCAAATGACGACGATTTGATAATTACGGGTCTTCGACTACACTATCAGTCGCAAAAGCAATATTTTGAGCCGAATGCCTGCCACGATGAAACACAACGCATACCCTATCTTCAATGCTTCCAGTTTTTTAGTTAAACGACTCATTTCTTAAATAAGAAGTTTCAAACTAACAACTGACGTTGGAAACAAGTGCCAGTATTTACAGCAATCTAATTAATAGGGTTATCAAAATTTGAACTAAAATTGGATCACCCATTACTTTAAGTTGAAATGAAACCTACTATTATTCTTTTACTCTGTCTTTCATATGGAATTAGAACTTCATCTAAATTATTTCTATTCATTAATGGTTTTTCCAATATTTGTTTGTAGTTGTAGAGGATTTGGTGGTATTGGATGATGTAGTACTACGGAATGCTACAGCGTACTTACCTACTGCATATAGTTTAACTCAGTGCTTTGCTAGCGTTGATTATTATGATTGGAACTTGATGTTTATTTTTGTTTTACACATAAAATGTTTCCTATTTTTATGTTGATCCTATTTTTCAATATGATAAAATAAATGTTTAAAAGATCTGTTTGTTTTCTTCTTTGTATATTTATATCATTTAAGAAAATTGTTCTAAAGAAGTTAACTTTAGTCGCACGTCAGAGCTGATATGTATTTTTTTCATTTTTGATAAGGTATAAGTTTTCATTATTACTTATTCCAAAACTTTACAGTCTATGCATTTATAATTAGCAATTTGAATGTGTATTCCGCATCCAAGAATTATAAAATACAACTTTTAGGATTAAAACTGCACTGTTTTTTTATATTTTTATAGAAATCATCTTATACCTACCTTAAGCAGTAAGTATCTAAGAGAATTACAACCAAAAGTTTTGAATGTTAAAAAAAACTATTTATGAAAGTTTATAATGTACCTTCTATAAATTAATGCAATTTTGAAAGATTTAAATCATTACCCAGACAATATCTTTTTATCTTGTAAAATAAATCTTCTCACTTTTTTTTACATTATCATTATAATATTTTTATGTGTTTATGCGGAAGATGGAAGATTAAGAGTTCGAGTAAGGTGTGTTGTTGACTCACAATTTTTTCTTTTTAACTTTTTTCTTATTCAAAATTTTCTGAATGCATTTGACTTTATTCTTATATGTGTAAGCGTTTGTAATGGTACACATTATGAAAACAGTTTGCCCACTCACTTTCGCAAACATGAAGCAATGAATCTGGAGGCATCATCTCGAATTATATTTCCTAAGTTGTAAGTCGTGTGGAAGATGCGCTGCCATCACTTTACTAATTAATTGGAAAATAAATCCAAGAGAAAGTAGAAGATTGTACGAATGAGACGAAGCAAGTCCATACATATTGTAAGATACTTATAAACATTTTTAAAAAATCAAAATCTTTAAGTGTATGTTCATAAAGGACTTAATCAGCTTATTACGTTCTCGTTTGAAAAATTCGAAATTATTAGAAAATATCATCATTTAAGTTGATTATTTTTAGAGAAATTTTCGAAACATTTGTAATTTCGCTGATTTGATTCATTCAATTGATCATCAAACTAACTTATTTTTATTTAATTGGAACATTATGTAAGTATCTACTTCATAATTGAAAAGTTTCTAAAATGACTTCAAATCAGTTTGTAACTGATTTATGACTAAATAAATTTATCGTTGCGGATGTAATAATTGATTAACCGATAATAATTTGTTTGAGTGAAATAAAAAAAAAACTTCACAACTTCATCAGTGCCAACACTGAAAAATGAATGAATTATAGTTAATGGCAAGATGCATAATTTTACAATAAATTCAATTTGAAATGTCGTATATCTGAACAAATAGCAATTGCAAATATTTGAAAATAGTTTGCGACTCTGCAAATCTAAACAGCTTAGCTCAGCAGATTATTTACAAGAGTGTAAAGTTTTAAATTATGGCACAGAGAATTTCTTTTCAGCCAATTTTTGTCGTAAAAGCATACCTGCATAAATTCATTCCAATTTTAAACAGTGATGAATTGGCATTTTCAAAAAAAAATTTGCGTATATTTTTTATAGGTAATCACATGCTTGAAATTCGTAATTTATCCAGCACACAATACTTAGACATGCAAATTGATTTGATAATAAACGGGTTGTATTATTATTTCAACTACGGTCTTGACTACGTTTTGTGTGATTTCCAAGATTGAGTTGTATGAATTTTCCGAAATGTTATAAACTTACTGAACATTGGAGATTATGTAATTGAATTTCAATTTCCGAAGATAATTAATTTCAGGAAACGTTCACCAATCAATGTTTGAATAATTATTAGAACTAAATAGAAATTAATATACCCTTTTGTATCTTAATTGTTTGATTATAATATTTTAACAAAACATACAGCACTTGAACTACATTATGCCGGTACTGGAAACACATATAATGTAGTGTTTTAAATTTTCCTTAATTGTCTAATGTCAATAAAACCATTAATATTGATCAAAGTATATTTTGTTTGAAACAAACCTAGGTATTATTTAAGTAGATGTCTGTTGAAATTTTAAATAAAATAAAACCAACATTGATTATTTGGTAAATGGGAGTATACCTTGTATAATTAAAATTATATACAGTTGTTTGTTGAATTGAGTACGAGTTAAATACTTGATAATGCTCTTAATTAAACATTTGAGTAGTGGTTCTTATAAAATTAGAAACATATTTTAAAAACAAATATAGGTATTTTCAATTACAATCTGAATAATATTTTCACTTAAATAATTGAGTAATGATTCGTTTTTTTCTTCAAAACTTTATTTTAGAGTGGCAAAATATTTAACGAAATTACATAATTTTGAAATCATTTTTTTCTACTGTTTTGAAAATACATAGCTAGTTTTAAATCGACAATTTGAAATCCATCAAAAGCTGGTTTCTACTTCATTTACTTACCTATTGACTTATTTATTTTTTTTTTTTAGTGTTTTAAGTCTCTTTAACATCTAAGGTAGTATCGACTGACCAAACATAGGAAAATTCTGTAGGTCATTTAATCTAAGGTCATAAATCTTATAAATTTAACAGGGATCAAACCCAGTAGGTACCACTGGCGCATGAATCAGTGATTAACTGATCTAGCCACTGCGCTTTTCATATGGAATTCTGTCTAATTGTTAGTTTTAAGACATTAATTTCACGAAAATATTCAACATGCCCAAACATTGACTTATTTTGTAAAAAATATTATTTTAATGGTGAATAATATATTACCTATTTTTGCAGCTTATTTTATTGATATTTTAAAATTGTCAAAATTATTGCTATTTGAATCGACAATAAATTTTAAAAATTAATATTTCTTTGTTCTTTAATTCTTTACTTTTAAGTTTATTTATATATACAACAAAGTATCAACTTTTCATTAATATTCATGAATCAAAAAATAAATTTTTAATATTCATTGAATTTAAGGTTTTGGTCAACTTAAGAAATTTATTTGGTATTTCAATAAAACGTGCATATGACATGCTATATGCTATTAGAATTTAAATTTTTTCTCCATTCAAAATAGGTTTTTTTGCCTTTCATTTGCAATTTGTATATGATTATTTCTATATTTAGAACAATTGCATCTATTCAAAAAAAATTATTATTTTAAAAAGGTTTGACTTGTTTATAAATAATATATTTAATAAGCGTTAAATTATTTTTGTTACATTTGAAAATCTTATTTAAGTGTTGATAAGTTGATTTGGGAAATATGTTACAGAGGCACAACCTTTATTCCAATGTGCTATATAAAAATGAATGGAATTATTTGAATTTCTTTCGCCTGCGGTTATTTCAATACCTTTATTATTAGTCATGGCCTTGTGACAAACTTTACATACAATATTTTATTTTTTATGTTTTACGTAGGTATACGTATGTAGTTTACTGCATTATTGAAGAAGATACAATAAGAAAGTTGTTTGCTTGTTGTTCTCATTTGGGTATCCACAATGCATATTATGTACAATGTGGCAATATAAAAACTATTCAATAGAACATACATGTTAAAATATTTGCATACACGGAGAACAAATTGAATAAATTTATACTATTATAATATACTAATTCATTATTCAAAGCTTTATAATACTGAACTTTATTTTGAAAACGATAATATTAACGACGTAACACAGTTAAATGTATATTAGCCTCCCCCTACTGTAATATATTTTAAATACATTTGTTTTCAAAAGTTCGTACCAATGGAAAGAAAAATCAGTTTTTTTTTGCTTTACTTATAAATAGGTCAGTAAGGCCATTTTTTGGCTATGTTTTTAAGATTTTCAAAAATTGTTTCCAACCTTTAAATGAACGAATTTTGAAGTAACGCAGATAAGCAGAATAAAGCAGCGGTTCTTTGTATTTAAATGTAGATTGATATTTGAAAGAAGAGATTTTGAGAATATTTTAAAAGAATGGTTTAAAAAAATGCAAAAGTGCCAACTATCTCGTTGAAAGACTTCGAAGTAAAATTAAAAAAAAAAATCTTCCGCTGGTACCAAAAGTCGCTTAGGAATAAAGGTTTAAAATTTTATGTTTGTATTTTTAACGGTTTAGCCTGCAGAGTGTCTGTCAGTCAATCATTTTACTCTTTGGTATATATAAGTATAGATATTTGATTATATTATGGTTATATGTAAACTAGAATATAATCAAGAAGAATTGAAAAATAATACCAAAATAGGTTCGGGTTTTATTTTGTTATAGTAAAAAGACTTTTATATATACAAAGTGATTTCCCGTTAGACAAAAGTAGTTCTATCTCGTTACTCCCACAACATACACAGAATGTATTAACATCATGAATGTGTACTTGAAAGTATGTTTATTAATATTGCAGTACCTATTCCTATTTACCCCGGCACTAGGTGTCGAAAGATAAAGGTGCCACTCGATAAAAGCGACGTATAAAAGTAGCGAACAATCGCGATGTCGGTTTAATTTTTATTTCTTTTTAGCAATGTAGAAATACATTTCATTTTTTCAAGATCTATAATTCTTTGATATACTAAAAAGATAACTATAAGACCGGGGCGAAAAGATTTTATATTTTCGCACTGGGCGCCGTAATATTACGTTACGGTCCTGGTTCTTGCTTATTTCGTAACCCAAGAGAAGCGCCACTGGAATTATTCTAATTATGTTTTATACCATCTACAATTGCTTAATTTATTAGGCAATGTAGGCAACTTTTAAAGACTCAGTAAATTATAAATTAAACATTTTGAATTCAATGATAACGAAAATATGATCAACGTTAACAAGTAAATGTTAGAAGTTCTAGTGAAACTACGTTCCATATATAAGTAGATATTTTCGATGTGAGAGATTTGTTTTCTAGTTTCTAAAACAATAATTAAACATATTAAAAAACTAAATAAAGACGCACCACTTATTATAAATATGCCATTGAAGACAACTAGCATTTTAAAATTTCTAATATTGAAGGTTGTATTTTAAGGCTAAACTGCAATTATCAAATGTAAGTGCAACAACTTATTGGATTCATCAAATTGTCTTCATTAATTTAACATATTTTGCAAAATAGCAAAAAATTGTTGATTATTACGAAAAATTGAAAAACTTAAAACTATTACCTATTATGAAATTTAAAAAAAAATAGGTATTTTTATTTTTCAATGAATTGAAATGAAATTGAATTTCCCTTTCTCTCATGAATGTAGATTGTAGGCGTACGAAACGAATAAATTTGTGTAGTTAATATTTTTTCAATCTTCATTATATTCACATAAAGTCTAGGTATGTGAATAAAATCACAAACTCTTACAAAAGTTGAACTTGCTAATTTTAAAACTGAAGTGTTAACAAACACTTATATCAAAATTGAGAATTACATCAAGAATTCAATAGAGTAATAATGATTTTATAAGTGTTAATTCATTGATTCTTTCTCAATGAGAAAAAATTGAACATTCTTTTATTTTTAAGTATTTTTACATTGACACAAATTTTCAGCAACTATACAATGTTAAATTTCCCAAATTGCTGTCTAATATCAATTGCTAGACAATACATTTGACGTCTTCAAGTATATGAATTGTTCAGTTTTCTTTGAATTATGAAAAAATTTTGCAATTATAATCAAATAAAAGTATACCTTCAAGTGTAAAAAATTTGTTACACCTGTTAAATATTCACAGTTTCTATTTTTTCAAATGGCACATGAAGAAATTGAAAACTTAAAAATTAAAATGCAATTTCTTAAAACATAACCATATCATCTAAAGATGCTATGTAATTATTTTAAAAATCGTTCATAAAATTTTCTTAATTGTAAAACCTATGAACTATGTTACGTAAAAGAGAAAATACAATAAAATCTAGAGACAAAACTCAGCTGTCATTAAACTGAAGAAACGATGACCCCGATTGCACTCGTATGAGAGTTTTCTCAATCATTAATAGATAATTTTCAAATCTCTTTCATCCCAAAAGACCACATTAAGAAAAAAAGCCATCTTATGCCATTACTCTTAAAAAATCATAAATAATTTCTATCATTAATTGCGAATTAAAATTGGAAATATCATTAGTTTTGTGATGAGATTTATTTTTCAACGTGATGATGTAAATGCCATATTTAATGCTACAAAAAGGGCCATTTCATCAATAATAATTGGCCCTTTTCAATTATTGTCTTCTTTTCTAATTGGACATAAAATATACAGATATTATTTTTTCTTGAGCTGCTCAATGATTTATTAAATGAAAGGTATTTTTTATCTAACTAAACGCGCTTTTACTAAAATTTTTAAATTAAGTAACTGAAGCAAAACGATAAGTGTTATCATAATATCATTGTTCATTTCTGCAATAATAACGTAATCGTTCAACATGTTGCATTTTTTATTTTGTTTCTTTTATTGGCACGTTTGTTCAATTACATTATAAAAAGTAAGTGTTTGTTATACAAAATAAACGATTACTAAACTTTTTTGCAATTTTCAAGCAACAACAAAAAAATCAATTTTAAAGAAAATCTGTTTCCTTAACATTTTGTAAGAGGATTTGTGGATCTTACTTGGATCACTATTTTTAATTAACACTTAATATCATATCAACTCTCAAAATGCTTCCAATAAAACAAGTTTAAGCGAACTCTTTTGTTCTAGCGACGAACCATTAAATGGGTTAGCTTCAATGAGTATTGTTATTAGCAACCGTTAAATCTGAAATCACAAGATAAAAAATTCAGGATTTTCAGTGAATTACATTATAGAACTACATTCCAGTAAAGAGCAAACTTGTCAGTAGTACTGGATTTACACCTAGATCCGGGAGGCCTGTACCTAAAGCGACATGATTTTAAGGGCGGTAAAAATGTAGAGACAACATTTTTGGAGACGCAAAAATATGGCAACTAATTAATAATTAATTTGGTTTCGTTTTGTATTCCTGCTTAGATGTTTGCAATCATTTTAGTAGTTTGCACTTCTTATAGCAGATCGCTATTTAACGAAAAGCTTTTTAATACGTTATAATTGTTAAGGTTCGTATAATTAACAATGCTATATTTTGAATAATTGTGAATCGTTCTTAGAAACGTAGCTACCATTTCAAATATCGAAAGAAAACGTAATTTTAAACCTCAATAAACGTGTATACTAACCTTCCACCACAATATATAACTTATACGTTAAAAATATAATATTTCGTACACACAATGAGATTTTTAGAAACGACTTCATTTATTTGTTGTAATTGCCTAGCACGAGTTTACTGTTATCCACTACTGCTTCTAATCAGACATTTGTAAAAGTGCTAAAAGCAATTATGTTATTAGAAGCTAAACATTTTCCTTCAAAAATTGTAAGCATTAATCTATAGTCTATACTCTATACCTATAACAGTTTAAAATAGTCTTATGAGTATTGTATGTATATGCGACTAAAGTCTTCTCAAAACCAGTTAATGTCTTTAATATTTGCCAAGATTCAAGTCAGAAGAATACAATGTGCTCGGTAACTTTGGGAAAATACAGGTGTTATATTAAGGTAAATATTTTTTGGAACACAGAAAAGATAATTCTTACAAAAATTGAATTTTTTATGCACACCGTATTCAAGGAGACTTTTGAGTAAGCCTATAGATAGAAACAAAATATAAAATGTTACGAAAATCATAATTTTATAATATATTAATTCAAGATTGGGTCTCTTTGTTCCGTTTTTAACACCTATAAAAGGCTATCTAATTTTTGTTTTTAACTCAACATTTTATAAATCAAAAAAACATGTTATATATTGGCCTTTAACTTTGTCAAAATTGGGTAATTATATTTTTTTCCTCAAAAAAACTTTTAAAAGAAGTCCTTAAATAACCCTTAAGCTCTTCTCAATACAACCTTGAAAGATGTATTCAGATGTATTTAGATATATTGTGACAAAGTGCGCTAATTTTTTTTTCTTTGATGTTCACGTTATTTTATTTTTAATTAAAAAGCTGCACAGATCTTTGTTATTTCAAAAGATTTTTTCTGATAGGAATATCGTTGAAATATCACAAAAAAGAAGAATAAAAAGAACTGTTAAAACAGAGTAGATTAAGGTTTTGAGCAACGAAAAAAGATCATTTGTTATTAAAAATAAATTTTCTTTCGTCTACCTTGATTTTTAAATTATTTTAGTTATTTCCTTATACTTAATTTTATTTTTTTTTAAATTATAATTAATAAAGATGGTTACTGAAATTTTTTGAGTTAGTGGGAAAAATGTGTAAAACTATAATAATTAATTATTATTAGTTTAATTTTTGCTTCATCGACGGTACCAAATTAGCAATGTTATACTTCCATTTAGTATGATTACTCAAAACTTTTTCTAATAACTAATAAGTTATAACTTGTATATACATAGCACATATGTACATATACTCTACATATGTTAGGTACATAGTATTAAATATCTACACATATTTATATAAGGTTTCTCTTATTCAATATGGTTCTTAAGTTATTCAATAAGAGGATTCTTTGGGCAACATACAAGTAAATTAGAGATCCTATTGATTCTTATCAATTGACTGCGTCTATATCTAATTAGTGTAGGTGTATGAATGTAAAAAACAAGAATAATATTTTTCAAATTACTAAAATTTGCATGAGTAATTTCCAAATTGGAAAAAAAAGTATTTCACTTGTTGTGTTTATTATGAAATTGTTTTTAAATAAGATATAAGTTATCTATTTATTTTCGTGCATTATAAAAAAATAAATTAACTTGAACGTGATACGTGATTTAGAGCATTTCTGAGAATAGAATTGAAATTTAATAATGCACTCATAATTTTTAAATATTATGAAATTAAATAGGTATATACTTGTTGAGTTTAGAGTTAACTGAACGTTTGTTTATATAAATATTATAAAGAGGAAATGTTTGTCTATGTATCGAGGGTAATCTCCAAAATTATTCATTCTATTTCAAAAACTCTTTCATCATTTACACCATTTAATTAAAGGATGCATCATTCTATGAGACTATATTTTTTCTGCAGAAACTCATTACCTTGAAGAGTATTGAGTTAAAATGCATTTACTAAAACATCCTGCAGTAGTGTTATTTTTCCCTAAAAAAATTAATTGCTTAATAATTAACTTAACTTAATAATAAGTTCAAAAATAAATTAGTATACACAATAATACGTAATACTAAAAATTTTATAATTTCGATAGGGTATCCAAAAATAAAATTATTTGTTTGATGGTTCTCCAACAGAAACAATTAATCATTTGACTCTTTATATGGGTAGCATTTTCAGTATTTTGGCCAAAAATTAGATATAGGTATCATAATTTTTAAAATTTGGTTATTTATAATCGTAATAACATGTATGTTCATTTAAACGATTATCTACATTTCTAAATTTCCCAATGTCTAGATTTATTTCTCTAAGCTGTACGGAATTTGAACTAAGCCTACAGGCACATATAAAAGTAATAAGGGGGAGTGGTGCAAAGTGAACGGTCCTCCGGCACTAGACGCCGACTGCCGATTGATAAAATTGTTGAATGATAAAGGAAGAATGATATGCTATTTTAAACTTTTAAATATTATTCTTTTACATTATTATCCTTTAACAAATTTTATTTTAAAATTTAACTTAAATTTATTTCGTAAGCAAGCTAATTCGCTGCCGACAGCGTTTTTCCATTGGTTTCAGATTTAGTCGAGAGAAAACAAGTTGGATTTGGTTGTTTGTCAGTGACTTTGAGGACACCAGGAGGAAAGACGCGATTCACTGGACCAAGGCACTTCGAAAAACTCAAGAACTCTAATTCCGCCAGTCGATGAGCAAGCCTCACTAATCAATAATTATTATTTATTTTCAATAATTTTATATAATTTTATATGTGTTAATTCTGATTTTTATTAATTTTTATCATTAGAATAAATTACATTTTGTAACTGTTACGTTACAATAAAAAGAAATTATATTTAGTTACAATAGTGTTTTTATTTTTTTTAAATATTCATCTTCAAGGAAGTTACGGGTGGGGCCACCAAAGTAAGTCCTTTAAAATTCCTGGAATTGGTGGTGGATCAAAAGTTGAAAAATCAAGGGATCTCTGTTCCTTACAGATTCACCAATTTTAATTTAATTTTTTAAACATATTATTTTCAATAGATAAAATGAAACAACTATACTTAAGCGATAAAACATACCGAAAAATTTTGAAAAATGTGTATCTAAGTTCATTTTAATAAGATGAAAAATCTAAAGGTATTATACCACTATAAATGTAAAGCAAAGTTCTATATTGAAACAATAACTATTCTTATTCAAATGCAATGCAACGTCTGCATCATTGATAAATGTGTTCCGTTGACGTTGTCGCTACAAAACAATTAGATTTTCTTCGAAAACAGAGAAACATTTTTCAACTGCGTGTGTGCAAAATGTTTTAACTATAAATTATTTGGAAATACAAACACATAATGTCGTCACGTTTTCAAGGGATATCAAGTATTGAGCGCTATCGTTTCCAAAACGAAAGTAGTTGTATAGCATTTGCACGCTTTAAGTTTATGCGTTCAGCATTTGAACAGTTCTATAATTTTCATCAACCTTATTTTATGTATTGTAATAAATGGTAGCATTTGAAATTTATGAGAATGCAAAGGGTGAATCAAATGAATTTTGTATAACTTTGAAAGGCCGAACTTCTTATTTCTTTCATAGAATTTCTACATTTTTCGGCACATACATAAAATATTTTAATATTCATTCCTTAGTTGAACAAATAGTATCATCACATGTTTGTATTTTTTATTTTTAAGAATTTCACAAACGCGAGGAATTACAACAACAAAAAAACGACTACTCTAAGGGTAGATGTTATATCCTTTATTCTCGTTCTTTGAATGTCAAAAAAGTTCAGCCCACATAAAGACTAAAATATATTTGAAAATAAGTTGCACGTATAGAAAAATTTCCACACGGTTTTTATATAGGATATTCTTGCCTTTTTTGATCGTTCCGTTTGTTGAATTTTCTTCTCGGCTATCATAAAAATTGTATTGTAGATGGTTAGAAAAAAGGATAAAGAAAATAAAATAACTATAAATTGCCAGAGAACTAGTTTTTGTTGATTCTTACCGCAGAGAAAAAATCCCTCGAAATTTGATTCCAGATGTAAAACTGCCTCGAAGTGACAAATACTACAAGTTTCCGAATTAAATGCAACGCTAGTTGCTTTTTTCTTGATTACAGTGTCGCGCTGGAGCTTTTTATCTTACGTGAATATTTTTCTAAAAAAAACTTTTCAGTTGAGAGAAATATGCAGATTTATGTACATGTACATACAAATATATGAATCATAAAAAATCTCTAGTAAGGGAAACAAAGCTTCAAATTATCCATATAGTAGAAGTTTAAATTACGGTGCATTGAACATTTTATGATTATTTTCATTCGTTCATATGACATATTAGATTTTTTAACTTTATTATTCTTTTTTAGATGCAGGTATCATTGAAGAAGTTTAATTGAAAGATTCTTACTTACGATAAAAATAAAAATAATAAATTTTTGTTTTAATTTGATTGATTTTCATATGCTTTGTTTCATACGTTGTATAATATATTTAACAACAAATCTTAATGCTTTTTTTCTATTACATTATACATCTACGGATTTCAAAATATTTAGAAATGCATGACAAATGAAATACTCGTACGATATTATAGACAACATTATAGACGAGAAGATTTTGTTTAGTAGAATGAATAAGTCAAAGTAATAATATGAAGTTGTAGTTTACTAAACGAACAAGTTTTATAGCATTTGAGTTTATGTACCCGTAACAAGAACGGTGATGTACCGACTACCGAGTAAAAGGTGTAGGTATTCAAATAGTTCAAAGGTTTTAAAATCCATTTGCTTTTCACAAAATACTGCTTTATTTAAATAATATAGTTCGCTGAGGAAAATTGTTGAAAAAATATCGAAAATATCATAATACTTTTTGAAATATTATACTGTTACATTTTAAGCAGTAAGTTGTTTTTTAATTTAAGCAAAAAATTTAAACACAAAACGTTGAAAATCATAAGTGTATGACGTATGTAAAACTACATAAAAAATGCCATTCATTGTTTAATATGCAATAAACTGCTCGAAGACTAGGTTTTAATAATATTATAGAATGTTTATTGATCATTTATGAGAAAAATAAGGTTGGTACAACACCCATCATAGATTTTTACAGGATGCATAAAAAATTAAGGCTTTTATTAAAAATTAAGCTAAGTTTCGTCATTATCAGAATGTTAGTAAGCAACTGTTGTATTTAAATATTTAATTGATTTAATCTCCATACGGTTCATGAGTTACCCTTCTATTTATAAAAAATACTAATGTGGATAATTATATATTTAGCAGTACCATTGAAAATTGGCGGGTATAAGTTGTTTTTCAACCTTCTTTAACATTATTTTTTTTTTTTTTGGTGTTTTAAGTTGCTTTAACAGCTAAGGTCATATTACGGCTGTCTAAACACAGAAACTTTCTGTTGGTCAAGTATATCTTAGGTCTAGAATCTTAAGTCTAGGATTTAATGGGGGTCGAACCCAGAACCACTTGACGCATGAAGTGGAGAGAACTAATGCTCTTGCCACTGCGCCAATTGGTGGCCCATTTAACATTATTAAGAAATGACATTACAATGCATTTTGAACGTTATTATTTTGCATCTATACTGTTTACTTAATTTTTGAAATTTGGAAAAAATATAACAATTATATTATCTTTATTCATTACCAACCAGCAAATACAGATAAAAATATACCATTTTACGCCGATGACATCGCGTTGCACTGCTTATCTATTTAGGTATATAAAAGAAAGTCGTGTTAGTTACACTACTTATAACTCAAGAACGGCTGAACCAATTTGACTGAAAATTAGTGGGGAGATAGCTTAGAACCAGGAAAAGGACATAGAAAACTTTTTATCCCGTTCCCGTGAGATGTGAGAAAAAAAGTGGTATAACAAAACGGAACTAAAATGGAATAACAAATTTAATATGAATGTGACGTCAGGTTTGTTGTTTTATGTTTTCATAGCAACAATATATCGAAATATCGAAAAAATATCTTTCTCTAATAAAAAAAAAATTGTTCACTTTCCACCTCAAGAATTATTATTTTTATTATTTATTTTAACGTTGATTGTTATTTGTTACTTTAGCATTGAAGCTGTGAACGTTTTACATGGGGAGGAATGACAAAAAAAAATTATTTGACAAAAAAGAAAAAAATTTTGTACACGTACCTATTTAATAACTGGAATTGGTTCGGATGCTTGACTCATTCACCATCCGACGCCCTTTACAGCACTAAAGAAGTCTATTGCACTAAAATGTCTAAGCATGACACATCTGGATCAATTAGTGAAGTTATGTCAGCTGCAAATTTATTTTCTTATCAATTTAAAGTATTTAAAAGTGTTTGCCTCATGGCTTCTATTGGAGAACCAACACAAGGTGTGTAAGAATTACGATTTACTGGAAATCTTAACGAGGGCCATTATGATGCTTTAATTAAATTTGGTGAATCAATGTACATCGATAATGTTTATATTAGAGATAATAGTGTGCTAAAAAGTAACAAAAATCTGGCATTCTCAGTGTCTCAATCTCAAGAGAAGGTGCCAGTGGTAGTTTCACAGCCTCAGTCAATTTTTAAGATCTTTTTATCAAATTTCAATTTAAATAGGCATGATAATTTTTTAGAATAAATAACCAAAACAGGCAATTCGACTTAAGTGATCTCGATTAGGAGTTCGACTAAGAGAGGTGAAGCCGTTAGGAGTTCGATTTATAGAGGGGCAAATACAGAATAACAGAGGGATGAATTGGAAATTAAAAAAAAACTTATTCACAAGTGTACTTTCTAGGGAGTTCAAAGTATGTGAAAAGTAAATTACGGCTAAAAATCCATTGAATCAAAAGTAAATTACTGGTAAAAATCCATTGAACGATGACTGAACTGCAAATAGTGAGATTTCTAAGCAGATAAAAATAAGAAGACCCACTTGATGGCGCAGTGGTTAGAGCAATTGCTCTCTCCGCAACATGCGCCAGTGGTTCTAAGTTCGATCTACATCGAATCCCTAGATTTATGATTAAAAACTAAGATTCAAGACCTACAAAATATTTCTGTGTGTAAGACAGTCGTCGTGATATGACCATAGATGTTAAAGAGACTATAATAACCCAAAAAAATCCTGAAGTGTAACGATTATCTTTTTATTCCAAGATAGCTAAAATAACTTTTTATATTTTGCAATTATGGATTTAATAAATTAATTAATTTGTTCAATTTAGCTATGTCCAGCGAAGCGGGCGGGGATCAGCTAGTAATATATAAATTAGATATGGCTATATTTTTTAATTAAGAAATAACATATTTGTATAAGCCTTAACTGTTAATCCTACATGTGAATGATTTATCAATATCAGAACGTAACAACATATCACGGTAACTTCATTATATAAGTCATCTTCTTTGAGCTGGGTAAATTAATTTTTGACAAAAAGTTGACAAATTTCCTATGAAGTTTTATGTTCTAAGTTATTTAGTTCTCTCATAAAAAAATTACAACGGGGAGTTGTCATTCAGCAAAACAAATTCACAATATATTTTTAAAAACAAACTTTTATATTCTTATAACTCTTTATTTCCAATTAATATAAAATGGACAATGAAACAACATTCTAAATGGTTCATTTATTCACACAGCAGTGAATTGAAATATAAAGGCAAAAATCGCAAAATTTTAGAAAAGATCTGAAATCGTTTCTGAATTCGGGGTAAAAGCTCTACGTTTCTGTGTCGCTATCTGTTAGAGCTTTACAGAAACAAGCTTTCTCTCCCCATACAGCGTATAGTATTCTCGACACAGCCAAATGTTAAATGCTAAGTTCAATTTTATTTCGTTTCCTAACAGAGGGTTCCACGTGGATAAAAACTTTATAAATAAAATTGAAGGGTTCTAGTGATATTTCTTTTAAATTTACCATGAGATTTTAATTGAAATTGTAAAATGTTTAAAATAACTTATTTGTGTAATGCAAACAGCACAAAATAATTAACATTGAAATCAACATATTTGAAATAAAAATAAAAATCATTTTCTATCAGAAAATATTCTGTTTGATAATTTCATATTTGTTTAATATAATATCATGTCATTGGCAAAGAAGATCTTTCTATTTGAAGGCATTGGAAAATGGAGAAAAACTGCAGCTATTTAAGAAAATGTTTCAGTATACTTATATTTACAACATAATAATCTATGAGGATTTATAATAAAAATTACTTATTAACGATAAAAGCTTATATTGATTCAAAATATAAATTTCTTTTAATCCAAACCAAGAAAAAGATGACATATGAGGGTACTTTATGTTTAACGAAACAATCAAAGATTTAAACATTACGAACGACTGAAACAAATTGAAAAATGTAACTAAGAAAACTGTAACTATCTAATGAAGAATTTGAGATAGTGAAATTAAAGAAAATTTGGTACAAATATTCCATTAAAAACTTGTACATAAAATAACAAATCTAATTTGCTTCATAGCGTCTTACCTATCAGAAGAAATTTTGCGAAGCGCTCTATATATTTAGACTCGATGGTATTGAACATTTCTTGTATCGTTACTCTTAAGATTGAAAGAAATGGATACAACTTTTTATTAAACTTATTATAAGTGTAAAATTTGTGTGTCTTTCCTTTTTTTAATATAAGTTTTTATAACGTTTTTCAATAAATATGAAATAAAATAATTTTTTTGACTCCAGTAGTTATGCAAACCAAATTACTGCTATGTTTTCCTAGTACTTTTGTAGTTAGTTTTAAGTCAAAAGAGGGGTTAGTCTAAGAATGAATGATAAGCCCCAAAAGTGTAAAAAAATTTCCTAGTTGTTACGCTAGCTTGAAAAATTCATGATAACCCAATATATGAAGCCCGTGTCGCGATATTAAAGCTCATTGTTGGTCTTAAAAACCTAATTTTTATAAATTTTTCTTTCCATAAACTTTAAATGTTACTTTGAGCTTCAACAAAAGTTGTAAATCTTAAAATTTTCTACAAGTTTGATGTTAACTTAATTTTGATACAATTAACTGATCTTGACATAAAGTTTTAAATACCGAGAGAATCAAGTCAGATGTATTATAACTACAAGCTATATAATTCTGAAGTAAGGTCTTACATTTTAATACTAAGTATTAAATAAATTATTCTTTAATTAAAAATTCTTAGGTCCCGAAATATTAATAAATATTATTATAAAAATATTATTCATAAAAAACACTCGCTTCGTAATATGATGTTAGTTTATATTTAAGTACGAGTTTAATGAAATACTTAAATTAATTCATTTTAGTTTACCTTTTGAACACACCTAAATATATAGATTTTTTATTTGTTTAACATAAAGCTTTTAAAAGTTAAAATTGAAGTGTTAAAATTATTTCAATTACTTAAAGCGAAGATGTGTCTCAATGCTTATCCAGCTTATTATAATCCTCACCTCCTGACCGCTTGTATTTATCTAACAAATCCATGCTTCGTTAGGAAAAAAAATTTAAAACCCCAGGAATGGAGATGGTTCTGTCAAAACAAAACCCTGCAAACGACAGTAATAACACTACCACTCTACAACCCTTGAAAAACGACTGAAAACAATACTTTCCAATTGCAAAAAGGGCTGTGGGTTGAGTTGGGAATTCAGAAAAATATGTTGGTATATAATAAAAAAAACCGAATGTATAGAAACGACCATTGATATAATAAGTGTGCATAAATTGATTTTCAATATCGGCGAATGGGCTGTCATTTTATCAACAATAAATCTAACTTAAATGGTCGGTCACAGGTGTTCTTAAAGACGTGCCGAAAATATCATTTCTTCAAATTGATATTCAAAAATATTACCCCTATCTATTGAAGGTGTCTTCAAAATCTGCTTGAAATATTTTTATATTGAATTACATTTTTCATATTTGTGCGTAAGTGCGTGCTCAAGATTTTACGCTTCTGAGTTTACCTTTACTTTTTCTTTCAACAGTTTCTATTGATTTATTTTAGCAAGGCTCAAATATAATTGATCAAATGATATTTAGTACCATTTTTTTGCTTGTTGTTTTGCAATTAAAAGTAGATAAATGAAAATGGTAAAATTTATGGGTATTACCTATATAGAAGTTAAAGTAAATGTGTTGTAATAAATTAATGTAATGTAGAGAGTTTGAGTTCGTAAGGGTGGAAAAGCGAATTCCACATTTGTAGACATAGATAAAAATACATTTTGATATGGTTAATGGAAGCAAATTAGGCGCGTGATGCATGGACCGACACGGTCGACTAGCCCGAACTTGACAGGTAAAAACGTATGTTATACGGAACATTGATGGAGTTTTGCTTTCACAAGGGACACATAGTGGTTCGTCTGACAATGTCAATCTATACTACACGTAATTCCACCAATAGCATTTTCATTTCTCTCAATAAACAGAAAAATCAATATCCCATATTCAATCAGAAATTAAATGATTGAAATAACAAAAATTACGTCTTCTTTCATCATATCATGATATAAAAAAACTGTATGTACCTACCGTAAACGTGGGTTAGTGGGTAACATTGACTGAAAGTGATGAAATACTTTATATTTATTTTTAGGATACACCTTTAAAATTGCCAACGGTATAGTTTTAACTAAAAGACAGTACCACGCAGGTATAATATTAACTACACAATTATCCCCCGATTTGCACGGTACTTTATTTTACATATTTTCACTTTTACACGGGTTTGAAAATATGTTTAAAAATGTTCTGCACTTTTTTTCCTATTTCGTTTCACATGATGACATTAACGCTTTTTATAAATGATACCTACTATATTCTTTATGACAATAGCTCATCAAGAAAATTGGATAAACTAATACCTAACTACATTTAAAAAACACATATAAAACAACACACTTTCAAACACAATTTGTCTTTAAAAAAATTATATACAAAAAACTAAACAAAATTTGTTGAGAATCAACCTCGAAATATTCCAAAATATTTTATGAGCCGTAATGTGACCATAGTTGTTAGAGCGACAAAAAAAAACTTAAAAATTTGTTGAAAAGTGATATTAAAAGTATATAATAACTACCTACGTAAAAAGCAGCGTATTAGTCAGTTTTCGCAAACATATTTAAAAAATAAAATTATGCATATTTTTGACTTACTAGATTTCCTACGAATTTACAAAATTTACGTTTTCGATTTACTCGATTTTCACAGAAGACTATCTTCCAGAAATATGTGTATAAGCTTATCTTCATGATATATCGTTTTATTGATATAAGACTTCATGTACCTATTCATAGATATAGCTTAATGCCATCTTATTTTCAATTCGTCAATATTCGTAAAAGCTATTGTCATAAATACAATGATCTGATTTGCTAAGAAATATTTCATATTTAAATGTTTAAAAACATATTGTATTCCAAGCGGCGACCGTCAAAGAGTTTGTCATCCAGTATAATTAAGTACTAATTAAACAATAAGCTGCCGGTATCGCGGCGTGTAACTTTACCATTTTTTTAGTCGATAATATTAGTTGGAAAATATTAAAATTTTTAATTAGTGATTTTTTTTACTCTGATAGCTGTTTGTTTTAATTTTTTTTTTTTTTTTTTTTTGTAGAGCATTAAACCTTTAAACTCCTTCTTTCAGATTGATGTTACGGGTAAATTTGATCTTCGGCCCTTTAAGAAAACTTTACGTTTACTGTTTGTAGTTTGATTTATTTTAGGAAGATAATTCGAATTAATTTTTATAGCTTTTACTTTCATAGTTCAAAATTTCAGCAATTATTTTGGTATTTATTTATAGAAACTAATGTCAAAAACGTTATTGAGCTTTGATTTTGAGTTAAAATTAGTCATTATTAAAAATCTTATGCAACTGGAAAAATAATGTACTTAAAAATAGTTATGTTTCCACATTTATTGAGTTAGTTAAAAAATATATAAATATTTTAAGTAACCCTTGACGTCAAAAAAAGGACTTAAAGTTAAAAAATATAAAATTTTTCCTTAGGCCGTTTAAATTCATTAAAAGAACATATAAATATTTTTGAGATGAACTTCGCCGAGTTGGGGACTGCGTAATCAAGATGCTGGTTTTCCAGATCTAAAGAAATGTTTAGTGGAGTTATCTAAGTGGAGTTATTTAAAGGTGCTGGTGTTGATCAGACAGCTATTGTTACATGTAATGGCATATCTATAGCAATCTGGAAAACTGATAACGTGAATTACTTGCTCGATTATCACTCAAGAGGACTAAAAGGTCATACAGCTCAAAGTTGTTCAGGTTGTTGGTGTTTTACTTAATACTTCTTCACAAAGCAGTCTTCTGACTAGGCGATGCTCATCTTAAAAATATTAGTCTAGGTTCTTATAATGAAGTTAAACGGCCGAGCGAGATATTTTATTTTTTTTTTACTTCTTAGACTTTTTGTGTTAGGAGTTACCTACTTAAAATTTTTATTTTATTTTTATTTCATTCTTTTTAAATTACTAACGGTCCCTTATTCTAATAGATAACGAATTAAAATACATCTTTTTTCTTAAATATTACCTAAGTATTGAAGATTTTGGTAATAAGATCTTTTTGTCAAATAGAAAGTTATTGCATCCCTCTTTTTACACCGTGAGTAAAAAAAGGGTGTCTATTATGCACAAATAAACATGTAGGTATGCAAATCAAATACCTCGCTATAAACCGAAAAATCGTACTGTTCTCTTGTGATTCAAAATACAGTGGTCCCATTTAAAAAAATGGGATGTCCCAGCTATAAAAATGAAACACTCTGAATTTAAAAATTTTACATTAAAACCTTGCGACCTAAAGATTGTACTAAGTGGCCCCATTTTGGGTCACAATTCAATGCTTAAAAAGCTTGGGCTATAGTCATTCAGTAAACAATAACAATAACGACATTGATCCAACTTAATAATAAAAGAAAAGATAACAGCTTAAACAAACATTTTTTGTAAATTATATATCTTTGATAATTAAGTTATGTATAAAAGTTAATATATACTTTAAAAAGTAGAAAATACAAGAACTTATTGGACCATAATTTTAAAATTTTCAAAAATAAGCAAATAAATCCGAATTTAAGTTAATATAATGAGAAATAAGAAAACGTTAAAGCAATAATATAAAGAAGCGTATTTTTGTTAGTCTGTTACTTTTGGGAATTGCATGTAATGAAAGCTTTCTTTCGGAGGCTGACGTAATTAAACAGAGGAAAGTAATATCGAGAGATCAAATCTAAACGATACTTGGGAAAGGAGCAATGCGGCGCCGACAGCCGATGGAGAGACCTCATGCTACTTGAAGAAAGTCAGATTAAAAGAAACGACAGTAAAAATAAATGACCAATAAAAATTTCCGTACACATCAGTTGATGCTACAATACAAAATGAAGGGTGAAAAACCATATTTCCGGAAAATGCTAAATGATACGTGACTATGATGAGTAGTGATGAGGGAGACAGAATACAAGGTAAAATTGAAGGAAAATCATCCATATTTTCCTCTGAAACAAACTTTATTTTCATTGAAAACTCTAAACACGATTTTATTTTAACCTCGTTTTTGTATTTATTTTTCTTTCTTAAATCATTAGCGTTTTGCATACAAAAGAGTATGAATTGCAAGCGTTAATGAAAACGTTTGGCATGGTCTTTTTTCGTTCCACTGTGCTAATAGACGCAACTCACAAACACCACAATGGAAATGCAACAAAATAAAAATGAAACGAACGAAATGAAAACAGGGGAATTGTAAAATAGATGCTTTTCTGAATGCGATATTCAAAAATTAAACCCATTTAAATGCTAATCCGTGTGTCGCTTCATTGTCTATACAAAACCCTTGTTTTTTCTCAAATAAAAAAAAGCACTGGAAATGGTCAATTTTTATGGTGGAAGTATTTGGATAAAGTTTAGTTTATTTAAGTATTAAAAAAAAGGATTCGGTATAAATTTTATTATGATTTTTTTAGCGTTGAGACTTATTACAGGCTCAAACGGTGCTTTTTCTGGACCCATCAAAAACACCTTAGCGATCGACATTCATATTTTTATGTTTTAGAAAAAAAAAAACTTGACGTTCTGATTTATATGCATGGATATAAATCACATATGTGACACAAGAAACATGAATGGTTTCGATTGCACGTGCACGTTACGCAATATGGCGTTAACGTTCTCAATTTGTACAGGTAGGGAATATAACATACGCTTATGCATAAGTCAAAACTTTCCTACGTTATATGATAAATATTATGATTTTCCAATAGCAATAAATCATTGAACAAATATATGCTTAACTTAAATCGAAGCTTTTGCAAATGTGTAAACAAGGAAAAAAAACTGTGTGAATTATGACTTAGCAATCATTCATAGATCAGACAAAAAAAGTGCTCATTTTCACCATGACGTTTCACTGAATAATTTTTTTATTTTGAAATTATATTTTACATTTTTCCACCAACTTGGCTATCGTATTATTAAACAAATCATTTTTTTTTAAATCGGACAACAGAAAATGTCAGGAACTGTATTGATCCATATTTCTTGCATTAAGGATTTAACGGGGCTTTATTTAGAAATCATGGTCCTGGATTACTTACTCAATTTGCAATAGTAATTTATTTTAAATCAAATAGTTCATTATAAATTTTATGATTTGATAAAATTTCTTACTGAGATATAGCTAAGCTTTCATCCTAATAATGATATCATTATTGAACTCCGTTTTTGGTTTTGCATACACTATCATTACAACTGATGACACAGTTATGCATATCTAACGATGTAATGGTATAAAGAAGCTTTTTGTGTTTATTACATTCCTCACTTTTTAGACGCAAAGCCGAAAAACCAGTTTTCTAACGAGGAAGTGTGTTACATTAGTGACGAGTCAAAAGCTCAACAGAAATTATCACACAATCCATAGTTATTACATGCTTTTGAAAGGCTACATTCAAACAATAAAAACGTTATAAATCAAAAGGAAGGAAAGTTTTCTTCAAAAATTATGAAATTCGATTATCTACACTGTTTCTTTTTTTGGTGTATTAAATCACCTTAATATTTAAGGTCATAATATCATGACTATCTAAACACAAAATTTAATTTATAATTCTAGAAAAAGCTAAGATACAACGAGAATCGAGCTGGGCAGAATTGAGCATGGAACGGAAATCTAACAGATCTAACCGCTACCAAAATAAATACACTATAGTGAACTATATAACTGTTAATATTGATAGGAAATTTCAATTATTATACTAAAATGGATAATTATTATAGACAAGGTTGAAATATTGAGCAAGTTCGTCAAATTTTTTACTTGAAAATTAAAAATTTTCTTTCTAAATGAAATAAAAAGCAAAGGACCATTAACATTAAAATTCAAATTATGAAACATACGCCGCCGTCATACATCCGTCAAGATTTGCAAATCTTAGTAACTATGGAAGCATCTCTATACATCTTATAGTCTACAATAGTATATTCATAAATGAATAATGTAAAACAAAAATAATTTTAGGTCACTTAGTGGCGTGGTGGACTAGACAGTTGCCTTATACGCCAGTGGTCCTGGGTTCGAATCCCATGAAAGCCTAAGATTTTTTTCTGGGTTTTCGGATTCGAAGGTCGCTAATGACCAAAGTAGTTGAAGCGACCTTAAATAAACCAAAAAAATTTTTCTTGTTTTGCAAAAAAATACTCTACCCTTCCGTTCATATCAAACATTTTTATAGGTTGCTTTCCATTTACACCAAAAACGATATCAATATTCAGATTATAATAGTTATAGGATAAAAATAATTTTAAGAGTGTCGTTTGAGCAACCAATGTTTCCAGAAAATTGCGTTTTCATAAAAAAAAAAAATATATGTCGTTGAATTCTTTTCTGTGGCTGACACTTCTAACTTAATCCATGTAGAGTTAATTATGATTTCAAGTATTATCATTTCTTTTAGAATCTTATAGATCTTTAATTGAAAATAAATTGAACAAGTAGCAATAACTTTTTTTTGTGTTTTAAGTCTTTTAACATCTAAGGTCATATCACGATTGTCTAAACACAGAGAATTTCTGTTGGTCAATTATATCTTAGGTCTATGATCTTAAGTCTAGGATTCAACGGGGATCGAATCAGAACCACATATGTATTAATATATATATATTATACCACATATAATATTATTGACGCATGAAGCGGGGAGAGCAAGTGTTCAGCGTCAATAGGTGGTGTGCAATAACTTTTGTTTAAAGTAATTTTCTATTTAATAACTATTAAACAAGCAGCTAAAAAGTTTTGGTTTGAGTTTTAAATTTTAATTAACACCGTACAAATCACATACGTTTTTAAAGATTCCAATTTTTTTGAAGTTATACTTTTTTAGGCGCGTTATGAAAAAATGATGAGGGTGAAATTTTTAGATGGGCGGCTATCTTGAGACAAAAATTAACAAAATGAAGTTAGCCGCAAAACCACTGGGTTTCTTGGCGCGCGTAATTTGAATTTTTGTTGTATTTATTTACTTATTTATTTATTTTTATATTTAAATTAAAAATAATTATATATACAAATAACACATATTATTAATAAATAAGTTATTACTTTTCTCAAATTTTGCAGTAGCTGTTATACTATTTGAAATTTAATGATGAAAATGACGACTGCATTTCATGCATATTCTTGGTTATCACGAAATCATAATCATAATAATTTAGTAAAACAAGGCATGAATAAGATGAAGACATTTACTTTGACAAGTAGCTACTTACTTTATTTTGCAATTTCTATGAAGCACGTTTTCATGACATGCATGAATTGTTAACCAGAAAAATGATCCTGACAAATTTTATAAACGTCTTGCAGCTTTCTTTGGATATCATTTATTGATACAAATTAAAATATTATTCTCTTAATATTATTTTTAATAATTATATCTTTAAATATATATATATTATTATTATTATTAAATATTAAATTACAGTTTTTTAAAATTGATTATTTGAATAAAATTAATAAAAACTAATTTTTAATGATGCCAAAGAAGTATAACTTCTCACGCGCGTACATAAGTACACGCAACCACTTTTTTTTTGTCTTAAATCTCTTGGCAAAGCAATATGTTAATGAATAATTATTATAAATAAATTTTTTTAAAAAATTCCAATATTTTTTGTTTAATTCATTAGAGTTTTGTCTTTAAATTGCAGCACTGCACTGTCCTCTCATAAACTGTACTTTCCCCATCAGTTTCATGAAGCCTATATATTTGAAAAATAATTTTTAATTTTAGACTGATTGTCATAACCAATTCAATTTACGAGGGCTAAAAATTAATTTCAGTCTAAAAGGGTGTTTAATGGTTGTGATAAAAGGGTTTATTTTAGAACAATATCGTAAAACCGATCCCCTGCACTGTCCACTTCATAAAAGAAGATAATAAAAAAAATGTGTTCGTCCACATACCTACACTTGAACGTTGATGGATTAATTAAAATTATAGATTCAAGCAAGTAATGCACAAAAACCGATGTATGTTTTCAACATTTGCACCAAACGTTTCATTCTTGATTTAAAAAAAGATATCTAATGTTTCACTTTACAAGCATCCTGAAAAATAAGAAAACAAAACTAACGTTAAGTGTTAAACGAAATGTTCAAGTTTAAATGTAGAAAAATAAAAATTTAAAGTCATATATCTAAAACTTTTCTCGAATTAAGTGAACAAAAATAAAAGGTTCTGCGAAGCTTTTTAAAAACGTATAAAAGGGTTTGGTGAACTTGCATTTAAGTATTTGTTTAAGAAGTTTATGGCTAATTTTAATATTGAAACATAATATTTGATTAGAAGTTAGTGAAAACTATATGAATAAAGTTTGGTTACTGGCTGTAGATTTAGTAGTGGTTGAAGAAAGTGAATTCCCTTTTCAATCAAAGCGAAATTAAATTTTCATATCCGTTGCGTTGGTATTTAATGATCAGTAAGTGAAGATTGTATGTTTGCAAAATCAATGTTTGTCAAATTCAAGAATAACCACGATGGACACTCCTGGGACGAAGGCTCGTCTCTATCCTATGGTCTGCTCGCTCGCAAACCGCAATTTATTTGCAAGGGGCAAACTAACTGACCGCCACCATTTTCTCATTCCGGGGCCGAGTGTAAGCGCGACCCTTGATTGAGAGTGTTAGGTGATGTTAGTTACGGGGGTTAATTTATACACGTGCAAGGGGCAGCTCTTTTTATATTTACAAGTGAGAGGCATATGTTTAGAGTTTGGATTATCGATGCGCTGGTATTATTTCAATACCACCGGTTTTAATTGGGGATATTTGGCCACCCATCATCTATACAATCTCATGCTCTTTCCACTGCGTGCAATGGGACATTAGAGCTTTCACAAAAGCGGCTTTTACATTTTTGATGTGATTTTATTTTACAGCGGCGGCGTCTGTTTCAGAACTTGAATTTTAATGTTAATGGTCCTTAGCTTTTTATTTCATTTAGAAAGGCTTTTGCATTTTAAAACAGCGGTTTTTTTCACGACAAAATTATTTATATTAAAAAAAATATCTTGCTTCTTTATTAATTGCAGTGAAATAGAATTTTAATTATTATCTTTGGTGGGTATATACTGTATACTTTGGAAAACTAAAAAGTTTTTTTTCTCTAAATCAATATTTAAATTTCAAAGCTTGTTGAGCGGAACATAATGACATGAAATGTTTATCATCTATACGTATAAAATGAAACCCTTTAACCACTCAATTGACGTTAAGGATCATTTTGTAGGAAAGCTATAAACGTTTATTAATTAATCGGCTTTCAAATCGAGTCCTATGAAAATCCATTTGAACGGGGAAAATCAAAAAGGATATATCAATTCTTTTAGGTCGTTAAAGCAAAATAAAATTTCCAATTAAAATTCAAGTGTTTGCAAATGGACAAAAAGATATTTTTTTCGGGGCATATAAAAATCAATTTTCATCCTGAAATTTGACCTTTTTTAATCTGAACGAGTTTATTCATTGTGTAATGGAGGAAATGGGAAACGATTAAACGGATAGAACACGGGGGCAAATGGAATTTATCGTCCGATTAGAGTGTTTAAACAACGTAGGACCGTCGCGTCGCCGTGGTGGAGACGGCGAGTTCAACTGTACCAGGACTAAAGCTCTGATCACTGCGATTCCGTTCAGTTACTATTTTATTTCAATGATAAGGCGCATACGAAACTGCATTTTCGGAAGATTCATGACTAGCTGTGATAACACAGTGAAATAATTAAAAAAAAACTTCGTTTGGGAGCAAATGGATTTCGCATGTAGTCAAAGCAACAGAATAATTTTGTTACGAAAATTTTATATTTAAAGGACTCCAGAGAGAAACAGTAAAGCTCCATTTTTCAAAGATTCGTAGAAGACAAAAAACATTTTACTGTGTTTACCCACCAAAATCATCGATAAGAGAAAGTTTTGTAGATATTTTCAAATTACGCATAGAATTAAATTTTTTCACTTTTTTTAACGATGTTTTTTAAGTCTTATGTCCTCTTTTTGTTATTCTTTAACCCCTTATTATAACTTTATAAATAAATAAAATAAAATTGAATGAGATCAAATATTGTGTGTTCAATTGACGTATTAACGTTCATCTGTCGCAGTGAATAATGTGTCGTTTTGTTCATCCGTCGTATATATGTTCTCGTGTCGCGGAGCCCATATTTACATTCATAAGGTGAACTATCATTTTACTATACATTCAAATATAATCAATATACATTTTATATTGACGTTTTCAAATTTTATAATTATTTTTCAAATAAAGATAATTTTGTGCAGTTTTTAATACAATATTTTCTCAGGATTTAACTACAAAACCTTATTGACATTTTATCTAATTTATAAAATCTTATTTTATGATTAGGTAGTTTTTGGTAAAGGTTTCATTATTATTTGATTAATCTTAAGAACAATATAAAAATCAGTCACTTACTTATAAGATAATGTTATAGAAAAAGATGAAACATCAACTTTATTTTTTTCCTCGACAACAAACTCAGGATCATCTTAAAACGTTAACAAATTAATCTTTATTATTCATATAATGTACCTACTGTAAGATTTAAAAAAAAGTTATCATCTAATTGCTTTATCTTTTTAACAGCTTTAAAACGAAGATATGAAAATATTTTATGAACCAACAATAAATATTTTACACAACTCAAATTACCGCGCATCAAAGAGAAACAGATTAATTTAATTTATTAATTATCCGTATGATGTGATTGATATTTTCACAGTAAATGTTTTCTCCAATTAAATAAAGTGAACATTGCTTGCATGATATTTGCGTATTTCTACACGCCTTCTATTACAGATCTGCAAGATGTGAAAGATAGTTGCGATATAGATCTTAAATATAGTTAGTTCAGTCCTATAAATTATAGTTGGAAATTGCTAGACGCTGCGAGCAATTAGCATCGTCTGTCGGAGACATTAAGAAAACAAAATTAACACCGAGATGATCGTATGTATGTTCACCCAAACAAGGGAACTCACATTAAAGCTCACTAATACACATATAAAATGTAATATAATCTGCAACAATGTGTTGTTCTATATTCACAACTACGATATTTGTAAGTTAATATTTTGTCGTTTGAAACTTAAAACTGAAATTGTTATAAATAAAATCATGAGTTTTTAAAAAAATACGTAAAAGTACTCTTTTAAATCAAAATAGTGACTTTCGACTACAAATAGTGACTATTCACTATTTTGTGTGAAACATGTTTAACATTGGTCTATCTCTAATATAACTTTTTATCAATAGTATTTTGTTTTATGTGTAATTATTTTCAAAAATATATTGAAATAAATATTTTTTATTGTTATATTACTATATTAACTCTTAAAACATCAAAACTTTAAATTCAATGGAAGACAACAGTTGTCTTAACTAAAACGGTTGATGGATGGAAGTTACATTTTTCTAAAGTTTGTTATTGTTTGTATGTAAATACTACTGTGCGTATTAAATTTCAGCTTTCTTACAATTCGAGAAGTATCTGAGAACAGGTGCTTCTACGCTGTACTACCCATACCGTATCAGTACCAGTATCTACGCAAATGTCAACCTATTGGTTCGGTACTCAATAAATATAGGTATAAACTAATGTTTGTTTTCTCAAACCTGGATTCACAATACCTACATTTCCAGGTGATGTAATTGCAATATAGTCTCTAATCGATTTTTCAAGTGACGATCACGATAGTTGACATTTCAAAGCAATGAAATATCGTAGATGGCAAAATATGTATGTGATATTTAAATAATATGACATTTTGTTTTATCAGAAATATAGGAATAAGAAAAAAATAAAAAGTTCATCAGAAAAACAAAAAAGGTCATTATTAAAAAATGACGAAACTCTTATATTGGCATACGGATTAAAAATCCGAATGTAAAATTCAAAAAAACAAATATCCATTGTGGGATTTGATCCGTAGAATTCTAGCATGACAGACTATAATTCTAATTGCTGGACCACAAATATACCTACTATACTGATTGTTATAACAAAGTCCTAATACAAACCGTCTCTAACTGTTGGCATACAAATTTTTGCCTATTATTATTATGATTACCTTTATTTAGTTTTAATAAAATCTAAAACATAATACTTTGAAAAATACAACTAAGATTGGGTTCCATTTGGCGTTCGCAACGCTCGAATTATTCTTTCAGCAACGGCTGAACAAAAATTGGAAAAACATTTTACCTAATGAAATGTACATTCAGTATGCTTTATGAATCTATTAACAATATCTTCTTCTGAAAATTTCTGCTCTCTACCGAAAGAGACTACGAGGGTTTGTAAATATGATGAAACGCTTTGAGAAAAGGTCTCTTTCTTTTTTTCTTGTTTTGGCGGTATCTCTACCATACCTCCAGATTATATCAAAAATATTTTTAACACGTTTTTTTTTTAATTTTTTTAGTAGTTTTGCTATTAAGAGAGATCCAAAGTTTCATCAAATATTCACTTAAATAATATCTATATACAATCAATGAACTAGTGTCATTTACTTAAACTAGATAATGCTGTTGCAACTATCACTAACTTATCCATTCAAAGCAAATTGTGAACTTTAAAATTAATCCAAACTAGACTTAAATCAAAATTTTAACATAAAATTATAGTCTAAAGCTTTTATTTTGGACATAGAACGTATATAAAAGACTTTTTTTATGGTTTATTCAAAGTCGCTTCAACTACTTTGGTCATTAGCGACCGTCAAATCCAAAAACCCAGAAAAATAGCTTAGGCTTTCCTGGGATTCGAACCCAGGACCACTGGCGTATAAGGCAACTGTTTATTTACCACGCCACTAAGTGACCTGAAAGTGACTTATTAAATGCTAATATTAAGATATTTACGCATGCAAGATGTTTTTCTTCTAATTAAGGATATCTACCGTATTTGCTGGACGATAAGACGCACTTTTTTACTCTGAAAATTTTACCTAAAATCAGAGTGCATCTCATGGTCCGATACGTCTTATAGTCCAAACCATACTTTTTTTCTAAAAATTTATATATACATTTTGGGGTGCGTCTAATGGTCCAATGCGTCTTATCGTCCGGCAAATACGGTAATTAATAACATTTGATGTCCCAAATAAGTTTAACATTTAAAAATGAATTTTTCAAATCGCTTTGTTAGGCTCTGACATAAAATTTTTAGCTTAATGCACATCAATCAGTCTTTTTAAGTTGTATTTTAACATTTCTAAAAAAAAATCTTATGATCGCTTCAAACAACTGGATATCGCATTTGTTTATTTTACCAAAAAGTTTCAATCACATGCCAATCTTTTCACCTTCATTCAAGAATTGATGTTTGACAACATTTTCTATTTTTTATTTGAATCTATAAATTTTATGCTACTGATAAAGAGATATCACAAACATTTCACAAAAAATAAAACATTGTATAGCATTAATATTAATAATAATTAGTATAAGAAAATACATTTTTAGCAAATACATAAATTCTGTCTATTTAATTGTTAGGTAGCCAACTTAATTTTTATGAACTGAAATAAACCATATAGACTTTAATTTAACCTTTTTGGTCCATTTACTTTGAGGAAAGTAGGTAGTATAATATGATGTAGGTACCTAGTAGGTTTTCTGATATCATATGTCTAAATATTTCTGACATTTTAACATCTTGATAAGTAAGAAATTATTAGGGAAGAGTGGAGGATTTTGAGCCTCATCTCAGGGGGATGAATCTCGTGTCGGTGTCATATCACAAACAACCCTACATGTCAATGTCTAAAAAGCTCACTTATCTCTCTGTCTGACATTGTTCTTCTCACCAAACGTTACTGACGTAAATTCGAGATGCACAACAACATCAATTTTAAGCTAAAATGTGACATTATCCAATGACGCATTTCGTTATATCATCTGTTTTATATTGGATGTAATTTACGTAGAAAAGTTCAAACGATGAAATCTATTTGTACATTTAGATAACATTTTATTTAATCCAAATAAAGAAATATTATTTTTGTCTTCTTTATTTTAGGTTGGGTAAACACGTGTTAGTCGAACACATTTTCGTTGATGAAGAGTCCCATAAATCTCGAGGTAGGTTTTGGGTTCGACATACAAACCCGTCACTTGCAACTGGTGCTTCAAAGGTTGATAACGCGTTTTGCACGCAATTGCCGAGGTTTCACAGTTTCATATCTCATCGAGGAAATTGTTTATTGGGAAGGAAACAGAAAGTCGTCTCGATTGGAAGAAGGAAGTTGTAACAGCAACAAACTTATCCAATAAGAATCCAATATCGGAAATTTAATGCTGATAAATAGATTTGCTGAAAAAAAAACTATACAAATTGAATGCCAGCTGTATAAATCGTATATAAATTGTGTCCCTCTATGTGGTACGAAACGCTTCAGATTGGAAATAAGTTTGTAACGAGAATTCTGACACGTTGACTAATATATTTTCCTTGAAACTTAGACAATTTTTGTACTTAATCGTATTTCAATTCAAGTTTCATTCAATCGCTGTAAATAAATATTAAGGTTTCCACACGAATTTGGGGTAGTTTAGATATGGATTACTTCTTTTGCAAGACATTTAACAAAAGGCTTATGAATGTGTGTATGTATGTGCATATAAGTTTATCTATGAAGAATTTTCATTTCCCGCATATCCGTCCGAGTGTTTCAAAATGAATGGGTGTCGACGAACAAATCGGAAATATACGATGCAATAATGTGTGCGGAATATAACTTTTGTTTCTAGGAGAGGCACTGGGTACGTTATGTGTGTGTGTGTGTGTGTGTATGTATGGGAGATGTGGGATAAAAGGGACGGTATGTTCATGTGGCGCGAGGTCGCCTCTGTGTCAGAGGGCTTGTATGGGGAATAGAAGAGCGCTTTCGGAACAACATAGAAGTGGTCGCTACTTCTCTCTGAAGAGATAAGTGGCGAAATGAAAACTAGCGAGATATATGGTGGCAACACCAGCCGGCGCCCTATAGGTTTCTTCAGCCACCCTTAATTTCCCTTACTCCTTCGCCACCCTTGTCGCTTTATCGGATAGCCGCCTACACCTGTTTGATTTATTGTTTCCACATATATATGTATACAATAAGTATAAACGACTAGCATAGCAAAAGCTCTAAATACATACAATGGACAGCTTTTTAAGTACAACTATAAAAAAGAAAGAAAATTATTGGAGCCAATGTAACTCTATCTGGAAAAATGCAATGTTTATGAAAGTTACATTAAACGACAGGAGGTGGAATGAGTTTCGATGCTTAATGTGTGATTGAAATGGATAATGAATTGTTAATCAATACAATCGCATTTAACCACAAAATATCCACAATTTAGCGAATAAAAATGATCTTATTTCGCAATTTAGTTTCTAATTTTTTTACTGCTATCTGTATGTACTGTTTAAACAGTTGGTTTCTAAAATCACTAAAAAGTATGCTGATATTCCTATCTTATTAAAAGTTATAATTAATGAACTATGTCTAAGATTTCTTGGAAAAAAATTAAGAATCCCATTTAATATAGAAAACATTTCTAAAGTAATCTGCTAATAAAAAGCTCTATTAGTGGCTGACACAGGCCTGTTATAAAATGTAGATAGTCATTGCAAAAGAAGTAAATTTAAATTATTTCTGTGTTTCCAACAAAGGGATATAAGAGTACTTTTTTCTTACATTCTTAGTTATTTTAACATTGACAATAAGATGCCAGCGACGAAACAAAGAGCGTAAGACAGACACTCACATCTAGATTTAACGCGTCTTACTTAGGAGGGTGTTCTAGTTTAAAATTCAAAAAAATATTTTTTTTGTACAGTTTTTCAAAACTTAGGCCTAAATATAGACTTAAAAATAATCATATTAAAGAATTTTTCAAAATTATAATTTTTTTCGGAGCTAAAATTATTTTTAAATTTTTATGACGCGGCATTTAAGCTGGTCGAAACGAGGCTACAAACTCAAACGTGTTTTTCGCGAAACTATTTTTTTTCTGAAACGGTTAACACGATCAGAAGTTTAACTGAACTGGCTCATTGAAATTTTGTACAGAACTTTTTAATATATTCAAAATTCATTTGCCGAAAGGGTTTTTGAAAAATTGTTTTACTACCTACTTTTAAAAAATTCCCAAACTGGAAAAACAACAAAAACAAACAACGACATTTGAAGAAATTTTTTTTCAAATCTCTCTCATCTGACGAAAATGATATCCTTACTCTTTTAGAATTCATAAAAAAATTTGTTTCAAACCATTGAGGGGGTTAGAATTATGTCAGCCGGAGAGAAGCTTTCTTTAAATCTTTGCTTTGGTGCCTTCTAATTTTTTTTTAAAATTTTGACCTTTTTTGTTGCTTAATATTTAGCACTTTTTAAATGCCTAAACTAGAAGGACTAGAATACACCCTTAAGTCAACGAAAATGGCATTTGAAGGAGAACTTAATTATCTCAAGTCCCAAAAGGAGCAAATAAAATCGAGAGAAATTACTTCAACAATACATATCTAATATCTATGTTTATCTAGTGATGACATAGAGATATAAGTGTACTTATAATATTTTTACCGTTATTGTTTTAAAATTAAAATAGACAGGAAAATATAGATCCAGCGGAGTAAGAGAGAGCGTAAGTTACACACACACACACACACACAAATAGATCAGTTTTTATTCCTCTTACTTGTTTCAGCGAGAATATCATGGATTAATTGTCTTAAGTCATAACAAAAGAGAATAAAATAAAGGAAAACAATGGAAACCTAAGTATATAGTAGTATATTAATATACCTATACGTACTATCACTAACATGAATTGGTATTCTATTTCTGTCTCATTGTAAAGTAAACGAAAAGGATTTTAGATACATTTGAAATAAGCAATTCTCTAAATATATTTTTTTTAAAATTTTTGATATATAAAAGCATTTTTGTGCCGAAACACAATAAATTTTCAAAAATATATTGTCAAACTCTGTTAATATCCAAATATTATTTTCACAATGAAAAAATCAATTATCAATAGAGTTTAGTAAAGTGAGTGAGAAACAGCAAGTATGAATAATAAATTAATTTAGAAAACAGCAGATGTAAGTAAAAGAGATAGGGAGTGAAAAGCTTATAGCACGAAAATTCAAGTTGGTGCAATATTTTCCTTCGATCAATATGAGTACTTTTAAGAATAAATTTGATTTGATCCCTCCATTCCAATATACAAGCGAAAAAAACTTTTCAAGTTTCTTAAATAATTTATGCCGCGTTTTACCATTAATCTTCTAAAATAAAGAAATGTTTTTCTTTGATTCATTTTTTTATTTATTAATCATATATCCATTGAATTTAAAACAATTCAATGTGATGAATCTTGAAAATAAATAAGACTTGCTTATATTTTTCATTTGATAATAAATACATTTCACTTGAATCTTCCTGATTCATGGAAATATTGAAATAACCGTCTAACAGCCATAACGTAGCACGCTTCCCTAACATCGATTCCGAGACCAAATTCTTCGATAGTTCTAAATATTTCCGTCGCTGCTTTATGCATGGTTTGATCAATCGTTCCTTGTACAATATCTTGTTCGTGAGCCAAAGAATTTTCGATTATTTGTCTGTTGGAATGTTGATTTGTATTGGACTCCAAATGTTGTTGATTGAAATCGTCTCCAATCGCATTCTGGAAGATTAAGAATTTACATTTGATGAGGAAATCATTAGGACATTACAGAACTTACTTTTAGTGTATTTTCCATTTTATCCATATTGAATTGATCTATATTCAAACGCCCCCATGCGATATGATTAATGTTTTTTAAATATTCCATATACGCTGCTATTGACGTCCCACTTCCTGTATAAATATCCGGTAATATTAAAATATTCCGGCGCATTAATATTCTTTGTGCTACAGGAGTTATCGATCCATTAGCCGCTTCAATTATTAATTTTGTGTTTATTTTTTGAGAATTATTATAATGAACGGTTCTCTCGGTCGCTGCTAAGATTAAAAAATCACATGCATGAGTTACGATTTCACCGTCATATTTTTGCGCCTCGGGATATCCCACTACAGTTTTTGTTTCACTGAGATATTCTTCAATTTTTTTAATGTCAATTCCATCAGAACAATAAATTGAACCCATACGATCTTGAATTCCGACACAAACAGCACCGGCCATGGTAAAACAGTAACTCGCTTGTAAGCCTATTTTACCGATACCTTGTACAATAAATGTCTTATCTTTCCAACCTGGTTTCATGTTTAAGGAAACTAAAAAGTCGTTGTTGGTCAAAATATGATCAGCACCGTAAAACACGCCTTGTCCTCCCGATCCTTTAAAATTATCCAATCCAGCTCGATGCAATGGTTTTCCAGCGATGACAGCACAAGAATTTATATTGTGAAATCCGGCACTTTTCTGATATGTCTCGGCCATCCAACCCATTTCAGTCCACGAAATATTTGAGTCGGGCTCAAAAATATCCAAAGCGGGGTTCATAAATCCGTGCTTGGCACACTCAAGCGTGTATGAGGAAATGATGCGTTGCATTTCTCGAGGATTATAATCGTTAGGATTTACTCTGATTCCTCCGAACGAACCTCCGAAGGGGAGTTCCATGCACGAGTTTTGAAAAGTCGAAATAGTTGCTAATCCCTTAACACTCGCTAAACTCAGGTCGGGACACAAGCGAATTCCTCCTAAACACGGAACTTTACTAGAACAATGGTGGACACGGTAACCTTCAATGATTTCCCATTTTCCGCTGTCGCGTTGAAGGGGGAAAAGCAATTCTAAACTTCTTTCGCATGGTTCTAAGCGTGTTACCACTGAACGAATATATTCATCCGCCTCCCGATCACTTAACTGTATTTCACGTTTTTGCAAATCTTCAATTAATTTCTTAATGCAAATCTGTATGCTTTCATGAAAATAGTAAAGAACATTATCTAATATTGTTGTATTGGCACAAAACAAACACTTTATATTCCTCTGGAATTTCATATTTCGATTTGATTTCATAGTTCACGGAATGAACATTTCTTAAAGCAAACAAAGCGTTTCTCCTACTTAAACGAAAAATAATTTTTGAAAAAACCATAATTAAACTAAACGTGATTCGTAAATATTCACCAGCCCCTGATAAATTTCATCAAAAATCAATGACAAATTTATTTTCATTTTTGTTTTTCACTAGCAACTAGTTTTTAATAATACATAACATAGGTTTATACATGCTTATACATACCCAGAAAATTGATGATTAAGTGTTTACATACTTTTTTTAAATTATTGGACATGTAATTAATATTAATATAAAACAACCTGGATAGTTTACAAATCATTAGTTTAGTTTTTAACGATATTTTTCCTTCCAATGCCACCTCATCGTCTTAATTGCCTGTGTTGTCCTGTAACAGAAATGACATCAGCAGAAGAGGCACAGAATCTCTATGCTAGAAAATTAATGACACTACGTACATAAGGTTCATGTTTGGAAAACATAAAGTTTGTATCATCCATTCATTTATCTTTTCAACCGAGGTGAAATCATGTCGGTTTCGTTTAACGCGCTTGTCATTATGAAATTTTTCATACGCTATTTAGTTGCAAGAAAACGGTTAAAAAACCAAAGACAAGCTAGACGTCTAATGTAAGAACTAATTACAGTTAAAAAATTAACCAGTTTTGTATTCTTTTCGTTTTGTGTTGTTAAAAATGAAAAAAATATGTAATGAAATTATGCTATGCATTTGCTTAAATTAGTTTCCACTGAAACTTTTAAATTTTCGTTTGTTTTCCACCAACAGCGTTTCCTAGAAGTTTTGAGCTACATTTAAATAAAATTAACTAAAGACATAGCTCAGTTGCAAAGCTGGTGGGGGGGTTTAAGGAGGACCATGCTTAGGTTTACAATCCTGTCAGGAAAATCAGGTGGTAGTAATTAGCTAAAAAGCGAAAAATCCAAAAGAAATTTTAAATTACGCTCAAACTTGGGTGAAGAATTAGAAATATCCTTTGGATCTAAACAAAAGAGACACAGTTTTAGCAATGGAAGTAAATATACTTACTAATCAAATGAAAAAATTGAATGTTCTTATATATAATAAGGCAATTGCTGATATTTGAGAAAAATTTCAAAAAGTTCATAGCTACTTTAGCATTGGAACAAGTTGTAGACTCTAAAATCTAGAGAAATATTCGTTTATGTAAAAGAGTTTGCATTGCAAATAAACAAAAAAATAAATTTTATTTTTTTAAAGAATTTTTTTTAGGTGTTTATTTGAAACTTGACATGCGTAAGTGAGTCAAACTCGAGCCACATATTTATATGTCAAATTAAGAAGCATTGATTCAACAAGTTATTTCATATACAAGTACCAAATAACAGTTCATTTAAAAAATGTTCATATACTTCACTTGCTGAATCCATAGATTCAGGTCCTCCGGGTTACTTACAAATTTAGTTAAATTGCAAAAATAGGGGCGGCAAAATCATATTTTGTCCCGGATGACATAAACTACTCTATGCCACTGACATAGTTCTTTTTTTAACTTTATTGAATTGAAATTTTCATTCATATTTTGGATCATTATTTTCATTTTTATCTCATAAAATTGAGTAGTTTTAGAGGTATTACTTATATGATGGAGTGTGGTACCAAATTGTAATTTAGAAATAGTGTCAAATTTTATTACCTACGAATTTGTGGTTTACTTTTACACTTTTTTTTAAATCTTAAATATATTTTTTATCTTAGAAACTATCTGAAACAAACGTATAATCGGAAAAACTTCATTTTGTATACCGAATTTAAAACTGATACAAAGTTATATTCGTATCCTGATCCGAAATTTAATATCGATTAAATCCCTGATTAAAATGACGTTTTGAACTAGGAATTAGGTTTTTTTATTTTCTCCAAATATTCGCAATTGCATTTGCGAGTGTCTCAAAAAAATATTTGCAACATCCCTGATATATATACCTATAGTACATCGAAAACAAAATTTATCACAAAACATTATTTCTTTGTGATCAACATGTACTGAACGGGATATGTAGGATAGAAATCTCAACAATGTAGTTTAATTTTACTAAATACCTATAAAACGGGGTTGTGACAATGTACTAAATGTAAGAAATAACAGGGCAAGAAAATGATTGATTAGAATCTTTAAAAACAGCAATTTTCAACCAAAGACTTTTTAAGTGAATTTGGATTAATAGTTTAATTCAGGGACAATCAAAGAGTGAATGTTTTCCTGCATATTTTTAGCTATTTATTTGAAATATTTTTAAAATTTGTTTAAACAAAAAATTGAAAAAATATTAGCTTAGGTAATGTTTTAGTTAAGAAGTATAATTGATGCGATCTAAAGAATTTTTAAGGCTGTAGTCCGATAAATGTATGTGATTATATTACAGTGTTGTGACTAATCTACCGATTAAGTTTTAACTAGGTAATTAATAAATAATATTTATTTATTAACCAAAACATTTTTTCGTTAAACTTATAGCTTATGCTTTTATATCCGTTCGATGCATCGAATGAATTATAACTATAAATTCTAAGTTTTTGGTATTACGTATTAAAATACGTATTAAAATAAAAAAAAAACACATTTAAATAAATTTTAATTTAACGTTGAGGAAAAAAATCAGCGCCATTTAAGAATCCCAAATTTCCTTCCTTTCTTTTATTGTATATTCTACAACTTGTGAACTGTTTATATTAAAGGCATGTATTAATTGTTGGGATTTTCATCCCGTAAATCTCGTTAAGCATAGATTCAAGAAAAAATTATCAAACGTTACTTTAACGATATTTGGGAATTATTATAAATCAAAATGATAACCAACAAACAAAAATTCACTAAAATAATTCTTGGCTGGTTCTAAATTTACAGTTAAAACGTTTTTTTTTAATTTTTTTCCTTATATGTAGGAATTGAACTCGTACAGTCTTTAGCCTGCAATATATTCCAACTACTATGCAATAAGGGTTAGAATTTTAAAATGATTGATTTAAAGGTACTTACAATTTAAAAACCTGTATTTTAAAATGTGCTTTTAAGAAAATTTGTCTATTTAATAGATTATTTACACTTATACTTTTTGTCAAATTTTACGTGAACGAAGTCACGGGTCACTGATAATTTATATATTGAAAAACAACTTCTGATGCCATATCACCAAAAGTTACATAAAGAACTTCTAACATTTTAATACATATTGATACATGTACATCCGAGCTTATTAATTACACATTAAATGCATTATCAAGCATTGCCTATGTATTTTAAAAATAAAAATTATTAATGCACATAAAATGTAAAAATATGATAAAGCAAAAAGTAATTCATGAAATAATTTCCTGTTAAATAAAACATAATGTGAAAAAATAATTAACTGATATGTAAAATTTACAAAGTTATTTTGTTAATCGAATTTGCAATATGGTATAATACGATATATGTAAGTATACAATTGAAGACTGACTCGTCACTAGATAAAATATTCTAATTTTTGGAGTTTTGATTTTGGTATTTCATTAAATCGATCCTTACATTTTAAAGAATAACCCCTATATAAAATAATGGTATAAATAATACAAAATCAATATATCTAAGAGATTTTCGTGCTACTTTCTTAGCTGTTGGAAGTTCTTAATGCAATTGCCGTTTGATTATAAAATACGATAAACACAAAAAGCGCGTTTAATTTATTCGAAATAAAGAAGGACTTAAAACTTTTATTGCCGTAATTAAAAGAAAAAAAATATAAAAATAACGATAATGTTACTTTTTCTATTTGTGGAAACTGATCACGTAGATTCACGGCGCGGTTCGAAAATGAATGAGGAAAACTTTAATTCGTTTTTATTTAAAAAAAAAGTTCTTTAGAAACATGAAAAACAACATGGAACGTTTTCCGAAATGTATTTGAAAAGTTTTAGGAGCTAGTCTTAAATTCGTTTCAGTTGCATGCTTTTCTCCGCCTTTTGCATCATTCTGTAGGTACTTAATGGTGCTCAGCTGGATGACAAACCAAAGTCGCAATAAATTTATGTGAAGACGTAAATTACGGTTATTACAGCTGCAATTGTGAAGACTGTTAGGTAGGATTTTCGATAACATTTTTGATTATTTTTAAATTTAGTTTTTCATATCTTTTTTCGGGATAAAACTCATACTTGTCCCCAATAACGATAGAGTTTCAATATGAGAGATAAATGGTAACAATTTTCTTCAACTGCTGTAGTTTTTCAAGAGTTACGGACGGAATTGGAATTGATAAATTTTCTAGACCAATATGAAAAAAGTTTTTCCAATAGCGTTTTTTGTTTATATATAGATATTATATAATATTTATTTATATTAATTTATAGTATGTGGAAAATTTTAGAGGAAAAAATAAGATTGTTACCAGATGTTACAGATATACCCACCAACATACCTACTAGAAGCTATGATCCCAATTTCGTATTCATAACGAAGCTGTTACTGGTTTTCCTTTTTTTCTATTTTTACAAAATCACTTTAATATAAAAAGTTTAGATATTCGATTCAATATTTAAAAGGGTTTGACTTGTAACATATATATTAAAATAAAAAAAATATCAAACATTTGATTGGATTTCTTTTAAAACTTTAGAAGAAGTTAATAATAAAAATTATTTGTTATTAATCTATTTACTTGAAAGAATTATGAAAATGTCTAAAAAAATTATTTTATCTTTATAATTGAGTTAATTTACTAACAGAACATTTTTGGTGAAACAAAAAAATTCGTGTGATGCCTTTTCGAAACAGTCTTTAACGTAATTTTTTTCTGTTTGATGTTAGACTCGATCGTTAATTACATAACAAAATTAGCTATCGGCCAATGTTTGAGAAAATTACACGTGTGTAAAGACAAGACTATACCAGGTCGATGTTTGAAATGTTAGCGAGAAATGTCGGTGAACATTTAGCCCCAGGTAACAAAGGGCTGCAAATTCTTAAGATACGGCTATAGACAAAATGGAAGTTTTGGTTTAAAGATAGGACTTGGTTTGTGTAACAAAGCTCGTTACCGTAAGTAAACTGCGTTGTCGAGTTCCATCCCGATGTGACTTGATTCGTTAATAGCTCGTGCTAAAAGAGAAGATTTCGCTAGGACTTGGCTTTCTCAACTCTTTCTTAAGACTTTATTTTTGCCGTCACAATGTGTACGTTTGTGGTACGTGTGCATGATAGAACTTAACAGATAGAGAGCGTGTCTTATACTTGTGCCAGCGGTGAACTAACTCCCGAGAAAACTTTGTTTGTGGCAATTTAATTTCTTCCAACTTGTCTGTTGTGACACCACAACAAGTTTTACACAACATGATTTATACTCTTTTTTTCTTTCAAGGATAATTTAAACAAGAAGCTTATTCGTCTGTTGTGCTAGAATAGTTTAATTTATATTTAAATGCATTTACTTACAATTGGCTCCTGCGTTTAAATACTTAAATTATTGGGCTTAACTAAAATTATTCGTTGTTAACAATGAAAATAGTTCTTCAATAAAAATAACAAAATATTAATCAAACAAATGTTTAGAAGATTATTTTTATATACTGTCAACGAGCTTGTAAGTGATTCATCCAGTCAATTTGAACACAATTTCGAGCTTCTTGAGATGAACGATCGTGGATTGGTCAACGTAAAATCAAGCAAAATTAAAGTAAAAATAATTTTTTCTTTATTAATCCAGTCAAATCGTATTAAGAAAAGACTGTTTCACTTTTTTTTATTCATCATGAAAGAAAATTTCATTTTTACCCATTTTCAGCTTTTCCCCCTCATTCTATATGTTTTTCAGGGGTTCTGAATCCGATTTTTAACTTGGCTACTTCCTACGGATATGACTTTACAGAGAAAATTAGAGAAAACATAAAAAATTTCAATCTTTTTCCTTGTTTCAACCAAAGCCATAAAATTAAACATTTGAGAAAGACTTTTTTAGGCCAGCCAAAATCGATATAAAAAAAGCCAAATTCACAAAACATGACGTATTTCTGATTTTTTAGTATGTTGTTTGGACCCATAAGGGCTATGTATTCTCAAGTTTGCAACTCTCAAAAAGTTGTGGAAACGTTTTTATAGGGAAAAAACAGTGACATTTTTGAACTTTTTTCAGATTCTGCTCGGTATCTCCTAATCCGTGAATTTTTCCTCGAAAGCTATTCTGTACGTTTTTTAAGAGCATCAAATTTATTACAAATTAAGTCCAACCGGAGCTCTATACGTTAATTGGTCACTGAGTTACGGCACTTTGAACATAGACCAGTTTTTCAAAAATTGAAATTTTTATTTGTAGACTTTGTTTGTACCGAAATTGCCTTGTAACCATTGATCCAACGAGCACAACTTGAAAAATATATTATGTAGGCAATTTAATTAGCTTTAAATTAAGTGCAGAGCAGGGTCTGTAAGCCTCGTAGTTCTTTCAAAATCTTTAAAAAAAACATAAAAGATAAAATCGCATTTTCCCAGAAATGTACCTAAACACTTTTTTGTTGCATAAAGTGATTTTTAAACATGTGTGATCTCGGCTGGACACATCGGCAATGTCAGTCGGCAAGTTCCTGCCCCGCAGAGCTCCTAAAACTCCTCTCTTGTAAATGCAAGAAGAGATGCTGAGAAGTGGCTGAACATTCCTGAAAGCAGGGCTTAGATGTTCTGCGATGTGTGCTACCTGATCTAGGGAAATGTGCAAAACTACAATGAAGAGGACAACCCTGACGATCCACCAATACTGGAGTACTTACCAAAACGCGATTTTATCTTATATGGGTTCTCTAAGATTTTGAGAGAACTGCGAGGCTAACAGACCCCGCTCTGCATTTCATATAAAGTTGATTAAATTCCCTACAAATTATATTATAATATATTATTTATATTATATATTAATTATATATATATATATATATATATATATATATAAGTTCTGCTCGTAGGATCAATGGTTTCGACGCAACTTCAATCCAAAAAAGGTCTAAAACTAAAGTTTTCAATTTTTGAAAAACTGGCCTATTTTCAAAGTGCCGTAACTCGGTAACCTATTGACGTGCATATCTCCAGTTGGGCTTTGTTTGTAACAAATTTGATGTTCTTCAAAAACGTACAGTATCGCTTTCGAAGAAAAATACATGGATTAGGAGATACCGAGCAGAATCTGAAACAAGCTCAAATTTTTCACGGTTTTTCCTCTATAAAAATTTTTCCACAACTTTTTGAGAGTGGCAAACATGAAAATACATAGTCCTAATAGGTCCAAACAACATACTAAAAAATCAGAAATACATCATGTTTTGTTAATTTATTGTTGGTTTTGACTGGTCTATTTGTACAAAATCAAAATACATTAAATTTCCTGTTGAAAAATTTCTTACAAATATTTTCCTAGTTCAATAGTTTGGTCGCTAGAGCACATTGAAAATGGGTTTGCATTTACTATAAAAACTATGATTGTGATTTCAAAAAAAAAAATACATTTAATTTAATTGTTATAAAATTCCCTCCAGATGCACACATTAAAGACTTATTTTGACCAAACCACTTAGTTAGTAAAAATTGGATTCAGCACTTCCGAAAACATAAAGAATGATCCGAATAAAACGTCTGTATTTTTTTCCTGACCTAAATACCGTTGGATTGGACGATTCTCAAATCTTAAACTGGCTTTTAAGCTGCTATCAGATTTGAAATTCTAAAAATGTTAATCGTTATTATTCGCTTATTATTTTTCCTCTGAAAAGCTCGTTTATTTAAGGTAACTAAAACTGTGCTGCTTTCCATCCTTTTTCGTAGCGGCAAAGTATGGTAAAACAAATTTAAAAATGATTGTAAACATTTTTTTATAAAGTGTAAATATAAAACTATTTTTTTACAAAACCAATTAATTAAAAACTTTATTTATATAAACCAAAAACCATCAATGATGGATAGTGTCACCTCTATCTTATAATAAGATTATGTTTGAAAGAGGAAAACATTACGTATGTTAACAAGCTTCAAGATTTCTTTTAAATTTTCAAAAGATTACCAAGTTTTCACGCTCGTTTAAGAAAAATCAAAACTACGATGGATTATATGTTCATGCGTGAGCCGACTGACAAGAGTGAAAGTGGAATGTTAAGAGGGTTCAAGTAAGTGTTAGCGAGAATAAAAGGTGGTGAAAGAGACTTATGACAGAGGAAGAGGTGTGTATGATTCCTTGTTTCCTCAATCCATCTTTCAGGATTACAGAAAACTTGATATAGCTCATCATGGGATCATAGTAAGTGACTATGTTCACAAGTTCTAAGCTTCTGTGTTTGTGAATTGCGTATATTTTCAAAAAGCTTACCAACTTTCACGTTGATGTTACAAAGAGGTAATAAAATGTTATAGTCTCATCGTCAAACATGAGACAAAAAACTTGAAAACCAAATGCACGTGAAAGTTATTACTTATTTTAATTTTATAACAAAAAATATGAACAAATATCGGTAGGCGTATTTCAATAATAGGTATTTTATTTTAAAATTAATATCTTTCCTCATTTTGAGTTTTACATTTTTACCTTTCCCATCGATTTAACATTTTATATAAAATTGCATTTTTGTCACTTGATTTTATAAAGAATTATCTTTGTAGTTTCTAAATACAAAAAAGCACCAAACCAGCCAAGGAAACTAAGTAAATAAGCTTATCGCTGAAATAGAGTTTGGACGAGACAATTCAAACAGAAAACTTAAAAAGGACGATAGAGCCAGGCAAGGTATATGTTTTGTTACATTTTAAAAAGACATTTTCCTCGACGCAAAATAAACATATTTGTATTTTATAGTGAGATTTGATGTCCACGCTAGTATTTTAAAGAATGCTTTCGAGTTTCTTATATGTTTTATATTGGTAAGGAAATATTTTCTTTCTAACGTGGTTTGATTCAAATTATTCACAATGACAGTAAATCATAGATGAAATTTATTTAGGTATTTCAAGCAAGTATAATTTTTTAAATTGCATTCATAAAAAATAAATTTAAATAAATACGGTTTAATGACTGTAAATAGATATTGATAGTGTATTTAAAATACCCAACTATTAACTAGCAAGTTTTATTTAATGCTAATGTATAGGCAATCCTGGAAGCAAATTCGTTTAGTGAGTTGTAGATCTTCTGCACTTCTATATTTGAGTGTTCTTTCATTTACAGTTAGTTAAGCATTTTCCTTTAAAATGGTGCAAGTCTATTATTTATTGTTTATTATTCTTACTGAAAAACTGGAAACTGCCCTAATTGAAATTTATTGGATATACATTTATTATCAATATTTGATATTCGATTTTTTTTTTGAGCCGGTCTAAAACTTTCCATTATCTCTTAGTAACTAAATAGTTGTGAATTTAAAAAAAAATGTTTTAATCAACAACATCCAACTTTCTCAATAAGCACTTTTTTCACTTATGAAATTTTAATAGTTAAATTATTTACAAGGGACTAGTTTCATCAATTAGAAATATAAGACAAAAAGAAGAAACCATTTACTTATAATATAAGTATTATACTAAGGATGTTATGAATATGAAGTTTCGAATCTTTATACGGATATAAAATTTTTAAGAAATTGTAAAAGCGAAACATAAATTGGTTATAATTTGACTTTATTTCTCTTATAATGCACATATTCAATTAGGCCGCGTTCAGACGGATCAACTCAACTCGCCCGACTATTTTCAATCTTGTAGACTGTAGCAGGGTAAGCGACGCGAGAAGTGAAGTACAAGCGAGTTGAAAGGGAAGCAAATTGAAAGAGAACTGATCAACTAAACTTGTTCAACAAAAGATTGACTGAATCAAACTTTTGTTGAACGAGTGTTGTTGATCAGTTTTCTTTCAATTCTGCTCAATTTGCTTCCCATTCAACTCGCTTGTGCTTCACTTCTCGCGTCGCTTACCCTGCTACAGTCTACAAGATTGAAAATAGTCGGGCGAGTTTAGTTGATCCGTCTGAACGCGCCCTTAAATAAGAAAATACTTTATTTATTTAATTTTAATTAAAATGCAATGATAACAAAACTTATAAAAGACTTCTATTATAAGAAACTATCACAGCCTTTAAGATTGAATTATAATATTGGTTATGGTTATGGATCAATTTTTATTTCGAATATCTGCTAGTTTCGATAACAAACCTGTACTATATAAAACAAGTATCCATGTGAAGAATATTAAATTTGATTTAATTTCGTTTTTAAAAACCTTATTGATACCAAAAAAAAAAAAAAAATTCTGCTTGGTCTTTATTCTTCAAATCCTAATATTTATATATATGTACATATGTCGTATTATATGTGAGCTCTTTTAGGTCATAGTTGATCATCGCTATTATTGGTACTGCAATTTATTGGTAATATTAAAAACTATCTGTTAACTAACTCCACTAACCATAATTGGGCCTACTCCGCACTCTTTTTGTTAAATAATATGCTTAAATATTATATACTAACATATTTTGTTAGTTGCAAAATCGACTTCTGATTTAAATAAATGAGGCATTTCCGAAATAAGAAGGTAGGTATTATATTAAAAAAATTCATGAGCATCCACCAAATGCTTTATAAAATATGAGAAGACCAACGAACATCAAAGAATTTATTATTTATACACAATTTAAAGATGCTCTTAATTTCATTAAAAAGGTACATTTAAATTGGTTTATTGATAAAACGTTACAATTTTGAAAAAAAACGAATGTGTGTAAAACAAAATTCCAAGTCCCTCAACTTATATCAAAAATCAAAGTGTGCTACTTTCAAAGGAAGTGGATCATTTCTTGGAAAAATAATGAGAACATTATAAAATTCAAAAATATTATGTTTAAAAAACAAAAAGCTTTTTCTTTCTTCAAGATCGGTTATCTGATTTATTTCAATAGGAAAAATGTAAAGACAAATAAAAATTTCAAAGGTGAATACCTTTTCGGTAAGTATATTAAACGAGACTTTAGCTACTTTCGTCTTGTAATGCTTTCCACCCCTCTTTCGAATTAAAGTTCAAATACGAATGAAACGAGCACGGTGAGGAATACGGAAGAGATTAGGGTGATTGGAGTAAATGTACATTAGAAGATTTGCATTCTTGCCTTTCTATTTGGTGAGTTTTTTTTTTCGTTTCACCCTCCTGACATTAATAGAAATCCAGTTTAAATAGATTATTTTTTTTTTTACTTTAATGAATCTTTTTACGTTTTCTTTTTGTAGATTAAGGCTGATGTTAAACGATGAAGGTTTAATTATTATCGATGCACTCTAATAGAAAATTCAATTTGGAGTTCTGGTGTTCTTTGTTGAATCAATCATTGATACTGGCAAACGTATTTTCATTAAAAGAATTTTTTTTGTTCGTTTTAAAGATATCTAACAGAACGCAAAAACCTTTAAATAAATAACACAATCTTACGATTGAATGAGGTAACTCATTTCGATTTATATCAAGTATATATACTTCGTCGCTGAAAAGCGATAAACTATATGTACTTCGTACGATACCATCGATAAAGGTAAATAGCACTAAGATCGAAGAAGTTTATTCTTCTTTATGTTTTGAATCAAGGGATATAAAAAATTTATATTATTTCTTAAAAAAAAAAAATAAGTTTTCGGTGGCTTAATTAACGAAGTTCAATCTTAAAACTTTTTGATTTTAAGCCCATGAATATAGTAATAAAAGAAACTAACATTTAAGTTTTGCTTTTAAAGTTATCAAAGCGCCGCAACTCTCGATTGAACGATGAACATTAAACATCGACACAACTTTCATCTTCGATTACAATAAATCGCAATATTTCATTCTTCTTATGTAAAAGTTTTCCTATTTTTTCGTTACGTATAAGGGGGAGTCGTAAGTTTTTCTATTCTTGTACACAATATAAATTGAGCTCGAAGAAATGGTTATAAGGTAATGTGGCCCTTCATTGTATTTTCCTATTTCCGTTCAAGTTTTCCGCCCTTCAATCAACAGTAAACTCTCAACTTCCGATATTTGTGTCATTTCTTGCAGCCGTTGAATTTTATTCACCAGGTAATATAAAATAGCTGGCGCTTTCTGAAAACGAGTTTTCGTTTCAATTTTTACAAAAGAGCTTCTTAAAGAGATTGAAGGGTTGGAAATTACATTTTTGAATAACGGTGCTGGTAATTTTTTAGTTTATTTATGCGACAGTTTAAAGGGTTGTTATTGTAGCACGAATATTTTAGCGTCATAAATTATTCGCAGGTATCAATTAGAAAAGAGAATGGTGCTATTAAATGTGTCATTTGCAAAAATGCGATGGTATGTCGGGTAAAATGTTGCTGTTTCTCATTAGTAACGATCATTAATACCCTCCCTTACAATCAGTTAGTTTAAAACTTTTACAAGAATTATTATCAGTTTTATATCATTGAAACTTCACAAACAGTTAAACATTGGATCTAAAATTGGTTCAATGATAACCAAATTTTTTTTTCTCTTTTCAAGTAAATATTGATTTTTTTGGATGACTGCATAAGATTGGCAAAGGGTGATATTTAGAACATTATGCACAATATCCCTTGTGTATAATAAACTAGATGATTTAGACGGTTATGTATTTTTGTAGGACAACGTTAGTGTAGGTCTGTAGGACACAGTTAATCTTATCGTATTCAGAACAATTTCAAGTCAATGGCATAGAAAAATGGAAATTAACCATTGGCGTTAAAAAAGTTTTTTTTGGGGTTCACGAAGTACATTTAATCTTGATTGGAAACACAAACGACACTTAAAAATTTTATTATTTCTATGGCTACTTCTTGATTATTAAGAACTTAGAATTTTTTTTAGTTTTAGCTGTGGAAACTTAAGATTTCAATTGAACCACCTAAGAAAAGTTTTGTCTCCTCCAATGGTTCGGCCAATGATTTGAATTTTGTCCTATATACATATATCGAAAAGTTAAGGGGTCTTTCGAACGAGGGGTTGAGTTTCGTCTGTAACATTATCAATGCATTCTCTTGGGATAGGGAGAGGGTATATCACCCTCAAACTATAATCATTGGAGGGTGGATCCGCTTGTCCGTTTGCCACAATAGTTTTAATGATTGGCACAGATCTAAGCACACAATGACAAAGTTTATGGCCATTAAATTATTTATATTTTGCAAAATATATAAATGATTTATTTACATTTTTCACAATGAAAGAAATGAAGCCATTTTGGTATATAAGTACATATGAACTTTCCTACATCTAGGTGGAAATCTCAACGTTTCCACATTTAATGGAATTATCTGATTTATTTTAATGATCTTTCGTTAAGTGCTAAAATCAACAACTTTTGAAGATTATATCTCAAAATTCAAATGTTGGTGGTACAAATTGTGAAACAATGTCTATTATTGTTCTCTTCCTTCATCAGCTGAATATGCTACATATAAAGGTGCTGTATATATTCTTAGAGTTGCACGAACTAAACATCAGAAATGATTCAACCAATCTTAATTACTGTAGGTACATAAATTCTGTCTATAATTCAAATCACGAATAGAAAATTATTTAAATTCTTGCTTCCAAGAACATCAAAATTGATCAGTTTCCTAAAGCTTATTCTTAGAATTAATGTTTTTCCCGAGAAAAGAAGCAAAAATTAAATGTTAGCCAATAATATTTTTAATTTTTATACCTTTAAAATTCGAATAACTTGGAAGAAGTAACATAATTCATTAGGAAAATTATTTGCCAGGCCTATGTGGAAGTATTGCTCACCTCTATAAAAACAAACTTATGTATTGTGTACTTCTTTGTATCATACTATACCTATATCAGTGTTATATATGTACGTAATACATCCTAGTAATTAATAAATTAAAATATAAACTACGTCTTCACTCACAGTTTTGAATAAAGATATCCACTTTATTGGAGCTTTAAGTAAATTTATTAATCAATCTATACAATTATTAATAGCTAGATAGCTTTTAAGTTGAACACGTTAATCTCTAAAACTATTTGTGAACTAGCGGCAAATAGCATTTTTATAATTTATAATTCATTTCAAGCAAGTTTTAGGCCGTTAAAAGGAAATGTGTTTCTTGAATTTAAAAAAAGATATATGCATTTTTTGTCTCTAGCCACTTCTTACCATTTTATTTAAACTCTCCATCATACCTATTTATTTTATTTATTTAACAATCCATATTTTTTCTTTTAATTATATAACCAATACTTAAAAAATAAAACAACCTATAATAATAATAATAATAATAATAATAATAATAATAATAATAATAATAATAATAATAATAATAATAATAATAATAATAATAATAATAATAATAATAATAATAATAATAATAATAATAATAACAATAAAGTATATAAAATCTTGAATTTTATTCTAATTGTTGTTCATTTAATCGATTTCGATGTCTTTCTACTAGACTTCATGTGTATATTTTTAGCAATATATCAATGACAATAGCTACCACTTGCAATTTGGAAAAAAATCTCACACCCTTTCTATTCAACTATCTCATTATAAATCAAGTCATTACATAAGTAGGTACCCTAAGCCTTGAAACACTTTTATTCACAGAATGGATTCCTTAAAATGAATGTGTGTCATTATATAGACAAAACCATGTGTTCTCGAACAGTCCAGAAACTTCAATTACCGAACCTTCTAAAAACGTCCACGGTCTGTAAATTGTCGATAATAGTGAATCCCCGTTATTGACAATTAAACTCTTTCGAATTTTCCAGTCTTTTTTATTGCTATTCATTGTCCCTGTCTTTGTTCGTTACAATATTTATGATATTTTAAGTAGCCTCTAGTGGATTTTCAGTTAACATCGTATATCGAGAAGTGTTATGAAAAATGTTCTGAAGCTCCCGTTAGAGCTACAACATGACAAATCTTGACATACTGCTAATTCATCTAACTAGAGGTCGCCCAGTGGTCAAAATTCGAGCATAATTCGTTACAATTTTTACATACCTAAGGGTACACTTCACTTGTAACTGCTTCAAAAACTTTAGTTACTAAGCTAACTACAGCTGGTAATGAATTGCATTTGCGAATGTTTGGAAAATAATTTCTTGACAAATTTTTTCTTCAAGGTTCATTTAAAGAAAGTGCATCATATAATGATTGAAAATATTTATTTTAAGTTAAGGAATTCCATAAATCTTTTACAAAATTATTTCAGAATATTCTCTAAAAATTTCAAAACTAAATATCAATTCGTTCATATCATACATGTTTTGAGGTCCCCTGAGTCCAAAAAAGTAGTTTTTAGAAACATGTCTGTGTGTGCCTGTGTGTGACAGCCATATCGTATCGAACGCTTTTCCGAATTTCACCAAACTTGGAAATTTTCCTTCATATTATATCTTGTTTTGCCGTGAAGCTTTTGGTTGAAATCGGTTAACCGAAAGCTCCACTTTATTGTCGGAGTTTTTGAGCTTTTTCAAATTTTTTCAAAAACGGCTGCAAAGATTTTCTTTAAACTTACGATAGTTTTTAGACTTATTAATAGCTACAACTTTTATTTGAAACTTTTTCCTGGCTAAAATTCGATTAAGGACGGTTCTGGGGTGAAGGTTGGGAATTCATAAATACATATATTATGTTGTATACTCGTCTGCTATGTATAGTTATATATAGTTTATATATTTCTTTTAACCAACAGCGAGTTTAATAAATGAAAGTAAAATAAAGTACTGTCAAAGTCAAAGTCACGCAGCAGATTTTTTTCTTCTTATAATGTTGTATGTCAATTCAAATTACAGTATTCTGAAATATTTTGTAGACAAAAAAAAATATATGACTACTTATGAAACATCAGAAGTAATTTCAAGTGAATTTCCTACGTTCAAAAGTAAAACAAAAGTACCTGTATGTTTAGATGTTTTTATTTAAAAGCCAAAGATAAAGAAATGGAAATAGGCTGCATAAGTCCTGTTTAAAACTTTGAATTAAGCTAAGCTTTTTTTTTCAAATAGTACCTACCTATCTAAATTAATTTTTTGTGTAATTTATTTGAATGATTTTGCCAAAAGAATATAGTATGAATTATTTATACGTTATATAATAATCAAGAAACACCTGATGAAGATCAAATAAAATGGTTGAAACGTTGTGTATTTGAAGTTATACGTATCTTTTTTAAATATATTTTTAATAATATTACTCAATAATCAAATAATCGGTTAAATTTGTTTCCTTCAATTTTAATAATTACAATTTCAAAATTTAAATTCCTCTCACAATATTTTGTTTTAAATAATGACATTTGGAATATGGTTAAAGTCTGTGGTCAAACTGAACAACTGAAAATTAAATATCTACATATTTGTGTGTATTGTGTGTCTGTGTGTGTCAAACGCGTGGTAGTGTGTGTGACGTCTTTTTTCATTAATTTAAGGTATTTTGAAGCATTATTATAAAAAAAATATTATCTCAAAACGCAACTTCCTTATATAAACTTCAATTGTGCCAAATTTCATACTCCTCCGTTCGTATAATATTTGGTAAAAGGGGTTTAAAATTTTTGCTTCACGTATTAATATATAAATAAATAAAAATTTCAATATTTAGTAAAATATAAATGCTTATAAATAGTTCATATATTATCCCATTGAACACTGAATGAAATTTCATTTTAACATTTTTTTGTTGTAATTTTTGAAAAAACTACAATAAACTTACGAGTATAAGGTATACTCATACCTACTATTATAAAATTTGCATACCTATTTTTTTATATGAGCTTCGATATATAGGGTGTCCCATCAAGAGCGCCTGATTTAGTTTTGCCGCCATTTTGTTAATACAAGTTGTACAGTGATTTTTTGTGACAGTTGTCCAAATGGTCCAGACCACGCGATTTAAGCATATGAAGAAGTATTCAAACCATCAACTGTTAATTATTGTGAAAACTATACAAAAATGGTGAAAGTTTTCAAAAACAGTTTGCCAATTATGTCAAGTTTTCAGTCGCCATAATGCGCTAAATAAATCGACAATGAGGCGTTTATTAAAAAAATTGAGACCAAATTTACGCTGATGGATTAGAAAATCATTGTTCGTCGTTATACTTGTCGGTCACTCGAAAATATAGCAACAGTAAAGAAATCTGTGGCCGAGAAACCAGGAACTTCCATGTGGCATCGTGGTCAAGAATTAAACATTTCTAGAAGCACTGGAAATGTTTACATCCGAATTGGATGTAATTAATGTAGAGGATATGTTTTTCCAACAAGATGGTGCAACCTGCCACACAGCACGTGAAATAATGGTGTTACTGCAGACTAAGTTTCCAGGCCGTGTCATTTCTCGATTTGACGATCAACATTGGCCTCCAAGATCGTGCAATCTGACAACGATGGACTATTTTCTTTGGAGCTATGTGAAGGAAAAGATGTATGCGAACTAGCCTGAAACAGTTAAACATCTTAAAGAGAAAATACGGCGCGTTATTGGTGAAATACAGCCATCTTTATGTGAAAATGTTATTCACAATTTCAACACAAGAATAACCCTGCTCCAGAGGTTTCGTGATGGCCATTTGCCTGATGTTGTATTTCACGTTTAATCGGAACTATTTTTCTTTATGTTGAAATATAAATGTTTGATTAGTTCGAACATTAAGGGCGTTTTTCTTTAAAATTGAATCCGGTGCTCTTGTTGGGACATCCTTTATCTACATAAAATTGTTTGATTTTATTTTTTGGCTAATAAATGGATTGAAAAGCCACTCCAAGTGATTCATCATGATGTTTTGACTTTTGATTATTAGATTTCCATAATCACAACAGCATGGCAGTGTTAAGGTGTGTTAGTGTTGGAAATGGAAATCTCAAAAAGTAACTGTTAATTGAATTGAATATTTCAAAATGAAATTTGAAAAGTCAAAAATGATTTATAACATTGTCAATGATTTTCAACGGTAAATGTAATAAAACCAAAATCAGACGGGATAATGTGGTTTTCAATACTCTATTATGCATGTACGAAAATGTGCACTTGTCGAACACTCACAAAAGCTTCCAGTAGAACGAAATGCATACAATGTGTATGTCTGTTTCTTTTCATTAATCCATTTCTCCTTCTCATGACAAAAGCCGTTTTGAAAACTTTAATGGTGTCGCGAATTAAAATGTATTTATACAAGGATTATGCAACGGGAAGGGTGGCCAAAAGTATACAATATAAAGCGGCCAGGACACTCGCACTTTCCTTTTGTGCACGTGTATGTTTGGTAGACTCTTTCAGATAATCGAAAATATTTACAATGATGACGTAGACCACATACGGCTCGTGTGGAGTGTTGTATTCTTAATTATCTATTGATATCGGTATGTGGAGCTTTGTTGAATTAATTGTGAAGGGATGAGATGAATTATAGTAATGCTGGAGGCACATTTGACTAGTGAGGGTTGTAATAAATAAGTATAGCTTTCAATAAGACCTTTGGTGACTGAAAAAATAAATTATATTTACTCAACGAAGCCTTGGGTCAGTTTATTTAAATACATTTAACAAAATCACATTTAAAACAACCGTCAAAAAGAAACATTTATCCATATAATCTTTTGTTTAGTTTTAAACTCAAACTTATACTATTTAAACTGTTTTATTTGGATAGAAAGAAAATCAATCAAAATAAATTCAACGTAAGTATTAAACTTGAACTATTAACTCTCAAACGTCTAAAACATTGTGTTAATTCAAACTTTTCAAGATTGAATCACGAGATTTACGGTCCCATATTGTTTAGACCGAAATTTTGTTTTCGTGCTTGGAGACAATCATAATTTAGAACAACGACACGCGTTTCAATGATTCCATAAAAAAAGGTTTGGATGAAATTAATTGTTCCGTCATCGAAAACATTTTTAAAAATAGGTTGTATATCTTTTGTAAAATAAAGTGCTTTCACACATTAAGAAACGGCGTCGAATATGTCACACACCCTTTGGCAATTAATTACACTAAACACAAACCGGAGGAAAATACAGGATGATTTTTCCAAGCAGTTACAGCAGTTACAACTCTCACTTTTATAATCCAGTTATAATGTAGGTTAAACACCTATACCTTTATTTTATCTGACCGTGATTTGATTTGATTGCTTTGTTCATAAAAAAGCGTGAAACTGTATGGGACAATAAAACAAAATGTAAATAAATTTAAAAAAGCATAATAAAAACGAAATTAAAAGTACTAATAAATTCAATAGGATTTTTGGACGAATATCTTTCTTTTTTCAAGAATATTATCACACGGCTGCAAATTAAAATTCGTTTTTTGCCCTTTAGTCATTAAATTTACGATTTGACGAGTTTAATAGACGTTGAAGCAGCAAGTCTGACACATTTTATAAATTGTCGTTTTAAAATAACATTTTTATCTGTTTTATTTTCTTAATTTTTCTTCATTAATTGTAGGCCGTTTACATTCCATAATAATAATAATAACTAAATAAATTTCATAACTTAATGCCAAACGGTGTGTGTAAATTTGTTTAGATAACTTTCAGAGTAACTGAAACTAAATATTAGCTGGTGAAGTGAGAACATTAAACATTAATGAGAAAAATGTGTTTAGGTAATTTGTTCTGTTATTATGCGGAAAAATTATTTTTAAGAATATGTGGGTTGTGTTTATTGGTATTTAGCAAGTATTTGACGAAGCGCGTAACTCGATTTCCACGTTTTAGTATTGCAATTTTTTTCACAGTGTAATCTATACTGCGGTGGGTCGTAAGCGGTTAAAAAATAAACCGTCTTAAAGATTGAAGAACTTTTTTCTGTTTTTAATTATTATTTTGAACATCTTATTAAAAAAAAAAAACGGTAATCCTTCAATTTATTCATCCATATCATATAAAGAATGTTTCAATGGTGACAACATGTTGACTGTTGGCGTAATTTTTTTAGTCAAACAGTCGGCTTACTACAAAAAAAGTAAGGGTCTTATTAAGAGAGTAACTGAACGAATATGAAGATTTAAGCTATGGAAATATATTATCCTAGTTCTTAGGCTAAGATTTGAATTAAATCAAGAAGTAACTAATGTCTAATACCATAGGACTCCCTCTCTCGATCACCGTTCAAATAAAATTACCTAACGATAGATTCTTATAAAATGAACAATAATATTGTTTTGGAATTTACCGTAACTTTTGCATATAGTAGGTACTCGTAAATCGTAATTGTTGATAAGAGAGAAATGTTTAGCACCACAATAACTCAAACTTAAATAATCTAATCATTAATATTAATATCAATATTTGATAAGCATTATTTAATCATTTCTACCAAACAATATGGCAAAAGATATGAAAGATGTTATGTAAAATATAAACTTTGGTCTTATGGATTTTCAAGCAATTCTTAAGTTTTTTTTTTTTGTGAAATATTTTTAAGTACTTATTATTAAAAAAAATGTTTTAAATTTAAAATTGATAACGGAAATGTTAGTTTACACAAAAATCCCATAGTGTATTAAGGATGATCAGAAGACAAATCAAAATGAGGACCAACAAACAAAAATTCACTAAAATGTTCCTTAGATACTCCTTAAATACATATTCAAATTTTAAAATATAATCGATTTCACTGATCAAAAGTTATATCTAACAATCAAACAGCCTGTGCCTTTTATTATATATTTTCTTTTAACGGTTTATGTAGGGGTACTTCTCAATTGTTTAGATTTATTTAAACTAATGTAAATAAGTTATGACAATATGGCAACTATTTCAAAATTTTAACTCATATCATTTGAAGTATGTTAATCAATTTTGTTGAACTTGATTATAATTTAAAGCAAGATTGTTGAAAAAAAAACTTAAAACAAATTGAAACCCTGCTTTTACTGGATAATGTATACGAGTAGTATAAATTAAGGTATATTCACTGCTAAAAGTAAGAAGACTTGATTTCTGAATTTTATGTATTTATACTGTTGAAACTATTTATTTACTTTGTTACAGGCTACAAACAGTAACTATTCATAAACTTTTATATCGATTGTACCTCCTATACATCCTTGATATAATGAATATGGGATAAGTTAAAATATTAATGAGAAAAAAAAACCTTTTTCTCTTTTTGAAGGAAGTGCAAGCACGGAGATATGTCCAAATTAGAATTAATAGAAATTCAAGCATTCATTATAAATGTATTCATAATATTAAATAATCAAAAACAAATTAAACAATTATAAATAAAAGTTATAAACACATTTAATAAAATGAAATAATAAACATATAAGCAATACTTTTGCTAACTTGGTGCCAAGATTTGACAAAGAAAACTTGAAAATAATGACTAAATAAACTGTATTAATAAAATCAAGACAACAATTTTTTGAGTTTTCACTAAAACATCAAAATGAACTTTAAAAGTTCATGTTTTATTGTCTAAAGTAGGAACTTTTCTTAAATTTTAAGAAAACACTAACTATTATGGTTGTAAAAATGTTAATTCGTCATTTTTATAACTACATACCACTGGCTTGGCCCGTGAAAAATCACAGGTAGATGTGTACTACAGATATTGACTCAAAATGTTTCGGCAAGTCTGCTGTTTCCCGGACGCCAAAATTTGGCGACGGATTCTTTTAGATCTTGCTAAAATAAAATGAAAATAAAGAGTAACATTTTTCGAGTTTTCACTTAGTTTTTGATAAATCTACTTTTAAAAGTTGCATCGAAAACGTCAAAGATTGAAAAATCAACGCGATGGTCCAATCTAACTTAACACTTTCTCTTAAAAGTTAAGTTGATATGGATTTCTTTTTATTTTTGTGGGCTCTCCCCCAGACCCCTCGAGGGGCTGCACCTACAGCCACTCTTATAAGATAGTTACGAGCAAAATGACCGCATTCACAACTGTGAATTAAACTGGCTTATTATTGGTTAAATCAGGTTAAATTATAAAATTAATTGGTGTACTTGGCAATACAGTGCGCTGCATTGTGCGCTGCACAGTAAGGTTACAGTAAGGTTTCTCACCAAATGTGGCGGAAAACTAAAAATATCTATGGAAATTTGAAGATTTTACAGCTAAAGTGAATTGAGTTGGTATTGTTTCAGAACTGATAGGTTTCCTATCCTTTAGCATTGAGTGGCAACCCACTGTCTTAGGTCTAGAATCTTAAGTCTAGGATTCAACGGGGATCGAATCCAGTACCACCTAACCCATGAATGGGAGAGAGCAATTACTCTTACCACTGCGCCAATAAGTGATTAGAAAATGTTTTTTAATTCACCCAATTGCGTAAGTTGGTGTGGCACTACGCAAAAGTTTTGTAACAGTTACATAACTAAAGAATGTTACATAATTTTTACAGCACTGTTAATAAGTTGGTCATTTTCTGTTAACTGGAATTAGGAATGCATGTATTGCAAAAAATTAAACTAATTTTTACGGAAGATTTAAATTTATTATTTCAAAACCTTGCAGTGTGTAAAATTCTTTTGGGTCCTCATTAATGTACTACGTAAATTTCACCCAATTCCCAGCACAAATAAATCATCCTCGATTTTTGAAAAAATCCATGAAATTCATATTTTTGTGAAAAGCCAATAAATTTTATTCAACTATACTAATTTTTTAAATCTATCAATTCGTTAGTAATAAGTACTTAAAAATGCTTTAGCCCTACAATTTTGAGTATATAATGATGAAAATAAAGCTTATTAGTAAGACTTATCATTCTCTTTTCTTCTTTACCATGATTTTAATTAAATAATTTCATTGTTCTACATAATTCCTACATAATTTTCATTCAATTTCATCGTCGTTTAATGATAAAACGAAACCATTTAGAGGAGGATTAAATAGGAGAAATACGAGAATTGAGACTTTATATCTATCTTCGTACTTGTTTCTTTATTTTAAATGGTTAACTCGTTCTCTTTTCGAACGTCAATTTGTTTCCTAGACAATTCTCCCTCGAGATTGTGCTTTTATAGTCTTATAGCCTCTATAAGGTCACATATGTGTTGTGTTTTATTTGTATGCTATGGGTAGGTATTTGTGTTGAAATAGACCAATTGTATATTTCCATTTAATAAAGAAAATGATGAGTTTTTCCAATTACGAATCAAATGAGTCGTTGTTTTAAATTAATATGGAGATTGAATCTTTATTTATTGGCTAGTAAATTTCTATTTTTACATTTACATTTGTTTCATGTGTGAAACAGTCAAAGGCAATATGCTTAATAGATTAATTGGAAAATTTAAGAGCTTGCTGGTGTTTTAGCAGAGGCTTTACACTTGGGTTTAAATTGTTAAAAACATTAAGTACATATGTGTTTATGTATATGTATGTGGATGTGTGCACATCTGCTACATACTTTATTGTTGAGAGATTCTTCTACATGTCGAGGGTTCCAGTGATTTTGGCAGGAGAACTGAGAGATTATAGATTTTTTCAATTAGATATAATACATTTTAAAGATAATATTTATTTAGGTAGGTATCTATAAAACGAAATTTATTCGATTATTCACATTCTAAAAGGTGAAAAATGTCGCTAAAATTCTTTTAATGTTGACACCATTTATTTTAAATGTAGTTAAATAAATTACATGCAATTTATGGAAGTTTATTTTTATGAAAAAGAAAATTGAATGAAATGGAAGTGAAAGAAATATAAAAAAAACTCAAATGAATTAGTGACATTTTAGCACATACTCGTACAATATTTTTCTGTTAAGAAATCAGCATGTTAGAATGTGTGATTAATAAACCTACGACATATAAACGTAAATTACATTTTCCTGATCACAGAGAAAAGACAAAGGAGGGAGATCGACGATGGAAATTGTAAGTGAGTAAAAGCTCAAAATTTTGGACGTCGATTCATTAGAGACGGAAGGGAAAGCGGAAAATAAATGCAGTTGGGATACAGACACTTAGATACGAAATATTTGTGAGAGACATTTGGCATCGTATCTTGTATTTATATAAATATTTAAAAGAAAAGAAAAAAGAGGGATTCTCAGCGACCAGACTATAAAGATACAGTTGTTTCGCTTTTTTCAAAAGACAATTACACGCATAAATCAAAGTTTCTGTCGCCACGTTACTCTACCGTCAAACGAATCTTGCCAAAAACAAAATTTTTTTTTCTTATTCATCCAAACGACGTTATAAGTAACAAGTCACGGAAAAGGAATTTTTGTTTTGATTAGATGGATTTTATATCGAGATTTATTATACGGGAAAATTTCACAACAAATTCATTTTTCACGACAAATCTTTGCTTCGGCAAATCGTCGTTACGTTATTAATAAAAATATCATTTGATAAGGTCCTCTATTTTTACGTTTGTCAACATCTTGATAAGACGATCAACGTTCGTTTGGCGGTGTTGTGATCAAGTTCTATGTCGGGGACAGGTAATTATATCAAATAATTGGTTGATGAAGCATGGCCGAACGTTCTTGTTCACAGTTCGCCTCCTGTCGTTGGCAGATACATGTTATAGAAAGCCATTGACAATCATGCTGCATCACACACTCACGTCATAATACGCAAGAATTTCTAGTTTTTAAAACTTTAATACAATAAACGCTCTAAAAGAATTATTTTTAGCGTTCCGTACCATAAAAAGGGAAAAAGAATCATTTTCTTTCCGTCCTACTGTTCGTTTGTTAAATTTTTTTGAGAATTTAATATATATAATACTTAACTCTCTGGTCCCTAAAACGTTTGAAAAATGCAATCTTTTAAATCAATTCACATATTTGGTAATCTAAAAAATGAGAGTATACTTCCCGTGATCTAGAATCATAGAATTGGTTATGGTAAAACTTTAAATAAAAAAACTTTATGGTACAATTTCAGTAAAATTAAAAAACTGTTAATTTGTAGTCTAGAGTAAATAATTTTCTTTCAAAAGTGTTTATGTTTAATCTTATCCTATCAGTTTATAGCAGAGACAAAGCCTGTATGTAGGTGTATAGGGAATTAAAATTTTAAACTTCAAATCTCAACATAACGTTTTTTTATATAATTATTTTTTTTATTATATCTAAAATGTATCAATTTTAATTGAACCTTTATTTTGCTTGGTTATTATTGGTATTAGAAAAAAATCAAAGCTATTCAAAAAAATGATCGTTCTTAAGACTGTTATAGTTTTATCACAATAGAATTTAAATTATTATATTTAATTGTACTATTGGTACTTAATAAAAGATTTATGTTAACAAATCAAAAACAATCCAGAACTGAAAACAGAGATCCAACGTTATTGGTTCTAAAACTGAGTCAACTATCTTGCATAAACATTTCGAAAATGTTATCCAAAGGACCAAGGTATGCCAACGCAGCGATCATTTGATCGACATCAGATTTCATCATTAATACCAACATGTTTAGTTTTACTTTATAAATAGCAATTTCTTTCTTAAATAATCTTATATAGTGTTTCATTTCCCATTGATAGACCACCCTTTTTAATGTTTATTGCATAAAAACCCTAGAAAACGTATGAAATTGCACGCGTTGTTTAAACTCTAATAAGATAAAATGTATTATTGCGTTGTTCACTGTTTGTACTGTACTTGTCTTTTGCAATCTCATTGTCCATATACTTACTAGGTTTGTTGAGTTTTTAAATAGTCCGAATTTTATGTCAAAGCCAAAGCCTTAGCTATGAATTGATGACTGAGATTCAAAGTACTTATACGAGCATATGAAAATTTGATTAAAATGCATCAAAGCTCAAAAATAAAATAAGAAATCAACTTTTAATACTTGTAGTTAATTCTGTGCGGAACCCTTATGGTGGGAATCAATTTTATACTTGTCTGGTTTCTATTTTTTCTACAACACAAAGGTAACAATAAACAGTGCTGTGGTTGTCACATTAATGATTTTCAATAATTTAATTTTCAAATTAACAATAAACAGATTTGGTCATATAAAAAAATATCATATTTTTATATCAAATATGAAATGGAATTTCATTTCGTTTCTCATATTCATCTTTTTTCTGATGAAAAGTCATATTTAAAAATTAAATAACAAATGTAGGTAGCTCGACATAAATTCACAATATTCATATTTCCTTATAAGAATTGCCATCAGACGCAATTGGTGGGTATAAGATTGCCTTCCTGAACGTCAAGGGTTTGCACAAATTTATATTATCATTTTTCTTAAAACGAATTTACATTGAGATTGCTTTCCAAAAAAATATATGACATTAGAAACTCCAACAAATTCTTTTTGGATAGTAATTTTCTGTTGTTTGCATGAAAATTACATATAGAAGGTACATACACCTATGTATATGGGATGTTAAAAATGCTATAGAATTTATATAGCTACTAGCGAATTATTATTATCGTTGGGGTTCAAGACATTTCTTTCTCATACCAGACACAAAAGACAAACATTTCCGTTTTCAACTACTTTCATATGCATGTTTCAATTAGTTTGTGAAAAAGTCATACTGTCGTGTGTCGTTCAACGCATGTTTACGTGCGTTTAAAAGACATTATTACATGTCTATACGATTCTATTTTCATACAAATATTTGTAAAAATTTAAAGGAAAAAAGATGCGTCTCATCGCTTCATTCCATGTTTTTTGATATGAAATTTATGAGCAACTTGACCTGTAACTTTTATTTTTGGTATACCTATACGTATTATACTTAGAAAGAAATGACAAAAATAATACGACTTTTCCACTTACTCATTTTATTTCAAGTTCCTCTTAAAAACGCTACATATTTTCAAGTTTAAATTTAACTTCATAAATCAAAAGCCATTCAGATTTCCGGAAAACGATACCCAGAAAAGGCCATATAAATTATAACCATTGTTGTGGAAAATAAATTTGAAGAGTTGAAGAGCTGTTTTTTAAAGTTTTTTTTTTTATTTTAATGGAAACATGTAGATGTTACATTTTCTTTTTAATTTTCTTAAAGAGAAGTTTATTTACAGTTGTTGGAAAAGCTTCAAACAATGTTTGAAATGGTAAAAATAATACAGTGGGGGATCGGTTAGCGAACATAATCTGTTCCAAGACTATGTTCGCTATTCGAATTGTTCGTTAACCGATCACCCACTGTAGTTTAATAATTTTTTAATTATAGGTGATGCGTACATTACAACTTTATTTTTTTATCTCATGTTAAATATTGCTTAAGTTGGTTTTGCTATTGTGTAATACAAGTCAACTATCGTTTAATCAAACCTTTGATAAAACCAACCTCTTGATAATTCAAAGTGTGTGCAAAATCTTTAGAAAAACTCCTTATATTTCTAATCAAAACAATTCATATTGTTGCACTCAATAATTGCTGGCTTACATTACTCTCGATAATTCGAACACTACCTCTGTACTACCCCGTTCAAACATATTAATCCTGTTCCACATAAAAATAAAACCGTACAATTTCGGTATACTAGATGTGCAATTTATAAAAAGTTGTCCCAATTTTATACTGTGCAGAACTTGTATCGTCACTGTATGGTTTTATTTTTATCTGAAACACACTTATTATCTCTGGCGGTGAACTTATAGCTTTGAATCACAATGACGAAGATAACGAGAAAGATAAATCGAAGAAGTTGACACCAATAAGTCTGAGGGAAGTATTATTTTACTAAAAAAAGTATACAAATTCCTCCAAAATAATGTCGATGTGGACGTTTTTCAAGCTTTATTTGTTGTAGAAAAATCTTTGAAAAAGGTATATTAAAAAGCATAAAAATACTTTATAATAGATTTTATCATAAGAACACATCATAATAACACATTGTATGTGTAAACTGTCATTTGTATACAGAGTTATTGATTTTTATCAAAAGTACTCTTTTTGTCACAGATTGCAAAATAAAATTTTCTTATGTTTTATGGATTTTTTCACCTTTTTTGTAATTTGAACACTTGCTAATATGAAATGTTCCATTGGTCTCTCCGATTTTGAATTATCGAGAGTTGACTGTTTACTATTTGTTTCTCTTTGCGTTTATAAATTAAATTTTTAATCTTCCTTATTGGTCAAAAATCTTATCATAAATAATAATTAAATTATTAGACTTGGAAGAGTAAAAGTAAGATTCACTAAGTTAGCTGATTCTTTCTTTTTTTTTATTAAACTAACCGTAGAAGTCTCTTAAAATACTTATTTAGCTACATAAGTATATACATTAACATTATTTAAACATTTAAATTACTGTTAAACAACATTGAAATTATTTATAAATGGACTTAAGCTGGATTAGAAAGGAAAATCCGAGACTCGTGTTACGGAAATAGTGGTACAAACTCATTTCATGATCCGTATATTACATTTGAAGTTTTTTTTTTTGATTTCACAGCTATTTATTGGAAGTTTATGTCTAATTTTAGTTTCTTTTAAAATAAAAAAAAAAACTTAAATCCGACATTGATAATAAAGATGCTACCATTTTTATTCAATAATATCAATGCGAGTAACTTCCAGTTTCTCAACAAGTAGGTATTAATAAAAACAGTTATTTAATTAGCAGATCATCTTAAAAACAAAGCCATACAATGTGGCATTATAGAAGAAAATCAGTGCTTCAAACGCTTTATTAATATTTAGATGCTATATTATGTGACGCCATAGCAAAAAATTAGTGCTTCATATTTTTCATAAATTTTTTAAACATTTATACGAACAATAATTGGATTAAATTCTAACCGACGAAATTATAATATTTTAAACAGTGAAAGCTAATTTTCAAAGTATTTTTTCATCACTTTATCGCTTAATTAAGTTAAGCTAAATAAGCCACGCTCAAATCTATCCCTTTGTGGCGGCTTGTCTAAAGCAAATGATAGATTCGTTGTTGGAATATTAAATTTACATTGCCTCTTCGTCTCATCGCCAGACTAAAATAGGCCTCGTATCCCATAAGCTTTCAATAAATACAGTGTTCAATCATTATAACCGGATATCTCCATACAATCTCGATAATGTTCAAGTTGGGGTGATTATCGACGAAAGCCTCCACGAACGAAGGGTCTTCAACTCCAAAATAATACATGTAGATAGAGCAAATCAAAACGATGGATCAATATTTAGGTTAGCAGTTTCATGACGTTTTATGTGACTGATTATAATTTTTTTTTATCAAATATCTCTTTCATTGATTGATCACGGGAACAATAGAACAAGTTTTCATTTTGGTTCTTTAGACTTATATTGTTATAAATTCAATTATGAGTTACAATGAAATCCTTCAAATCCTAGTGAAAAAAAAGATCAAACTACATTTACTAGAAAAGCACATACTATACCTCATTGTGATTGGAAGCAAAATCGAATAACGACAAGCATAGCGTGCGACTGTCTGGCCTTAACGAACATGTCCCTGGCTATAGTTTCTATCGTCCAATGACATTCAATTTCGTAAATTTAATCCTTGCAAACTAACAGCTTAAATTGTCTTATGTAAAATACTAAATATCCTAAGACAACATTGTTAGGTCATACATAATAAAGAAAATATTATTGCTCAAAACAAGCTAAATTAAATCAAGTTGAAAGTTATTACGCGTAATTGAATTTCATTTAAAAGTAATAAGGTAATGGATGTTTTATCAACAACGTTCATTTCATTCAATTAAGAAATGTATACATTTAATTATTTTAGTTGTATTAGAAACAACGATTCAAAAAAAACCCTTTGAATTGGTTATAAAGTACAATTTATACCCTATGAAAGGTTATAAGTAAATATGCTAGAATAATTTTATTAAATATCATTATAGGAACTCAAGAACGTTCAATACAACTAAATAAACACCTCACCCTGAAAGTTTTTCTCTTTGATTCTATACGTATCACAGTCAATTATTATATTATTAACAACTGCGACTATTTGATAAAGGTATGTGTGAAATTTTCGAAAGGATGGGCATTTATAAATTACTAAAATAAAGTTTGTATACCTCAAAAAAATTAAAGAGATCAAGAAAGTATTACATTACTATTTACTACCAAGAAGAAGGTTTACCGAAAGTCTATCTCCAATTTCATGTATTTTGAAATATTTTTTTTTATTAATATCTAAGGGATCGATATTTTAATCAGCATTAAAAATACTTTTAGGGCTGGAAACACATCACCAAAGTTACTCAAAGTTATAACTAATTTTATTATTTACACATACTTATTATTCCATACTTTCTTTCAAAATGAGTCTTCGAGAAATGATGAAAAATGAGAGTAGTCTCATAGAATTTGAGTTAAAGAAGAAAAAGTTATAACGGTTGAAATTCACAAAATTTAATTAAAAAAGGATTCATGAGAATAACGTTAGGGTGTGTTTTCACTTCTAAAAGTACTTCTTGGTCTATTGAAAAATGGATTACTACGATTTGAATAAAAAAAAAATCGCATGCAACACCGTTTATGTAATGCAATAAAACTTTCTATAAAATAAAAAATACGAATAATTAAGTGTGTGAGACAGAAAAAGAAAGAAATAGAGAACAATGCATAATTTGCATTGATATATTCTGTTTGTTCACTGTTTACACTGTCATTTTATGTTATCGCTATGTATACGTCATTCTCTTTGGCTTCACTTCCAAGCGTTGCAATAAATAGTTCTCTTTACGTCGTATCTTTCATTCCTCTCGTGTAACGAAACTAAGCGTCCTTGGATTTTTCACCCTCAACCCTCCTCAGTTTATCGTTTATCAAATCGCCAGCTAAGAAGTTTCACTCAGTTACTTTCAAACTAAACGAAATCGGAGAAGAACGTCTGGAAACACTACTTAAGTAAATTTATTTTGTTGCATTTTCCCATGATCCTCAACAGCGATATAATTAAGATTAAAGAACCAAAAATCAAGCCTACAAATCAATGTTTTGATATTCTCTAATTTATGAAGGTGTTTTACAGTGAAAATAAATTTTTAAACTGCTGTATTATTTAAGACAAATAAAGTGTATGTAGGTACTTCTGTAATTTTGAGCTTGACGATAATTATATATTGTCTACCTGTAGTATTATATTATGTACATTATGAAAAGGTTTTATTCTTCCTATAATTAAGATATTTCAAAGAGAAATTAGCTTCGTTTAGTTCCAAAAACCAGAAGTCACAGCTTGCACCATTATGATCTTTATCATTTAATTATAGCTTCACCGCTACATATACGACTTATGCACGTCTTCCGGAATGCTTAAAATGATGCATACTCCATGTTTTGCAAAACTTTACATTTCAAGACTTTCGTTTACTCCTGTCATATAATACACGGTATAAATCTATTATAAATTGAGAATCTGTAGTTATTTCGATAATTTCCTCGGCTTCATCGAAATATTATTTCTATAACAATTAATATTAATTACTTGAAACGTTCATGCATATCTGTATCAATCTTATTAAATGTAAATAAAAAGTATTTGTATAACAAATTTCTTCAATAAATAAATAAATAAAACGATACTCAAGGAAGCTTCCCGTTGGAAGAAAGCAGACAACATAAACAATATTAAGCCAAATATAAAGTGGCCGTTTGTTATATTTATGTTGACTGATACGCGTTTTTATAATATGAATAGATACGTTGAAAGAAAGACGTTGCGGATTGGCAAAAGCTATAAGCGCGTATTGCTTCTACTTTCCGGGAAACATTCACATTTATTATTTTCTCTATAGCAAAACCTACTTGGAATATAAAAAAAAATACTTTTATATCGTTTATTTAGTTTTTTTTTAACTTTCATATTGTCTGTTTAGATTTTATCTTACATTTTATTTGAAAATCTCTTGAATAATGTCTAACCAAGACTTTTATCTTAATATTTTCTTTTAAATTATTGAGTATCATTTATGAAAGCATAAATGGATAATTTAAAAAAATATATACTATAGGAATAATGAATATGCTTCGAAAGCAAATCAAAAGTTTTATCACACACAGTTATTATGAAAAGTAATGATATATTACTGCGTTTTCAAAAATTAACTAATCATTTTAATGTTCAAGTCGTTTTGTCTTATATTTAAGATGGAAATTTATTTTAAATGTTAATAATTTAATAGCAGTGAGATTTCTTCAATTTGTAAAAAAAAAACAAGAGTAAACACATTTCATAGTGTAAAGTTAATATGCATGTGAATCTGTTTAATACTTATGTTTTGTTAAAAATAGAACAAGATCGAGTAAAAAATATGATTGTTTGACACGAGAGTAAGAATTGGTATAAAATTCGATTGAATTATAATTAAAATTATTCAAGATTAAACTATCTTAATCATTAGATAGTAACCTACTTAAATAGGGTAATACAGGTTTCACTTGTCAACTAGAATTGGACTGGAATTGTCAACTTTATTTCTACGAGCAATCCCTTGCTGAACTTCTCAGTGAAACTACTCCCCCATCATGTTGATGTTACAGCTGCCCTGGTAGCGTTTTTATATCACTTTACGTCCTTGTGAAAATGCCTATCTTGGTCCTCACTATCATCTTCTAAATTGTCCGAGAAGTACTTAAGATGATTGTTCAAAATGTAAACTTTTAGACTCATCTAACATTCTAAATTTTTAAAATTTCTTTAACATGTAATTTTTAATAGAAAAATATACTACTGGATCATTTTCATTTCCCAAGAACATTTTAACGACTTACTTGAATGATACCGATGCTTTCTTCATTAATGGGTCATTGTAGAATCAAATTTAACGTCAAAAATCATTTTTCTAACATCAAGATCGACAAAGACACCTTTTTTAAGTAAAACTTCTGAAATACGTAAAAAAAATTTGGCGGAAATACTTAAAACATCTATCCTTAAGCAAAGCTTTTACTAAATGTTTCGTGAGGCCTAATCTTATATGTAGAAATAATAGGAGCACATTCTTATCTAAAAAGTATTGCGTGGATTGTATTTAATAAATTTAACTATAAAATGTCAAAAAATGGTAGGTGATACAACATTTTAAGTTGGTATATTTGGATTCAGCATCCTTAAAACATAAAAAATATATTGTAACGTTTTTTACGAGTTCTTGGGTTTGTGTTTAATGACGATACATTTTAACAAATGTTAATTTATTTATCTTACACTATTTACACTTATAAACTACACGCTAACAATGATTTAGTTCACTATTTAACTAGTCAGTTTACACAGTCACTAGGTTTGTTCCAGACGGTAGAGCAAAACACGTCCACGTAAGACAAAGAGCAAGGCACACTGACCAAGAGACAAGAGTGAGTGAAGAAATCTTTCAGCCCTCAGCTGCTTGGTCGCATTAGGCCGATATTCGAGATTTGTACGTACCTTTTCATGGCTATGGTTTATATCGACATGGATTTGGAGGTGTTTAAACACTATATAACTGGTTTGTCAACTAGTCGGGACTTGCCGCTTTATGTTCTTCACTCACTCTTATCTCTTGGTCAATGTGCCTTGATCTTTGTCATTTGTGGACGTGTTTGAACACCCTCAAATGACCAAGTGGATCAAACCTAGTTATTCACTAATTGTCACTCACTATTACACTTTATTTACCCTCGCGATTCACTGTTAACGATTTATCACTCCCGATTTATGTTTCACTGTTGATGATTTATTTAGACTGCCTTCACATTCACGTTTTATTATAAGACTCCGTTGGTGTTTTATTTTAGACTGAACTGCTTGTGCTAGTCTTCCTCTTATATAGGAATTCGGAACTCTTCTAGTACATTCGATTGTATTATTTCTTTGCCAGGAGCCACAACTTTCTATTTTTCTTGGAACCATAGATTGTGCTAGAAACTTCAATTCTTCTTAATTCACCGAGTAACCCTTTTGATCAAACTCATGGGGCAGGTGGTCTCAAAGACCAGTCTTTTTGAGAAAAGATGCCCGAGAATGCTCCGCCCGGCCACCCACATCTCACAACCACGCCGCTTCCTCATTGACTGGTTGATTTGGCAGGTGATACTCCCAGACTCTGAAAATTGCGACATTACTCCATATTTAAGATCTTAGAATGTGACAATATTATTATTTTTTTTTAATGGCCTGTGCAATCAAGCAAACATTTTGATCGCTAAGAAGTTTCAAAGTATCCACGTGGTAACGATCAAGAACTATTGATTTCTAGATCTAGCCAATATTTATTTAGAAAAACTAGTTTGAAAGCAACTTACTGATATCTATTTGGTATTTTGCATTGAATACCCCATTCATATAATTGTAAAATTGAAGAATTTAATTTTGAAGTCGATCGCAAAAAACATTCCTAAATCTGTCTTGAACTGATTTGTCATTGGTTCAGAATGAGTATTTTTAACCTTTGTATATATTTAAATAAAATATATTTTATGCCATAGAACCATGTGATGCAGGTATTGCACTCCAAATTGGACATTTTACAAGTCAAATTGAACACTTCTTGAGTATGATAAATGTTTGCGTTATCCATAATTGACCATACTGTATATAATTTAAAAATTACAAATATTAAAAAATACAATTGAGTTTCCAATTTGATTTGTAAAATATCCTGTTTGAAGTAAAATTTCTATTCTGAGCAAGCAAAGTGTGTCAAATGTATCACATGGTTAATATTTATTGAATAAATATAGACGTTAAGACCTAAAGTTTCGTTCATCTATTTTTCAACAGTACTTACTACTTTAACTTTCTTACACATTTTATTAAATAAACATTGTTTATGTTTCATTTTACTGTTAATAATTTACCCATATTTAAATTTGCCTAAAAAAAGTTATAAAAGTCAACCCCTGTTTAAATTAAATATAATGCCACCTTTTGAATCAAAAGCACAAAGCAAACATCTATTATTATAATTATTGGAATATAGAGCACAACTAAATAATATAAATAAATAAGGCTTTTGAAATGTTTACGAGTATGAAAAAAAGTAAATATAATATATTAAGCCGAGATCCGGGTATGTCATAAATAATATTGATTTGATCTTTAAATCTCCTATATATTCATCCCTAAATAGATTTCAGTATTTGAATAAAAACGCCATAAATATTAAATAGTAGGTATAAAATAACTGTGTTTTATCATAGAAGCTGGCAATTTATTTGTGGTCAATCATAAGACTGACACAATTCCATCGATTTTGCTCGTAAAAAATTCACGGCTTACAAAGATTTATGTTGCCAATAATTAAAAATAATGTTTCGTTATATTTTTTTTAAAAAAATAATTTTTAATTTTTTAACAGTAATATATGGGGAAATTTAAACGGCTAGTAGAGAAAATGCATCAATCTACTTACGTATTAAATTTGATTTTAGTTAACAGAAGCGATGTGATTGCATTATCAACATGTTAAGCCTAATACACTAATGGATACGCTTTAGACCCAAATCAGTATCTAATAATCGTATCTCATAGTGACCCTCATACTCTGGCTATTAGTGAAACAACTTGGTGTAAGAGCATTCAATCATCTATTTTATGACGTCATGTTCTCGTCACATATGGTCTTATTTTGCAGATATACGATTGATGAATATTGCATACTGTAGATTGAAATATATAAAGTACCTACCACCAAGAAAATGATACATTTTATAGTTTTTATAAAAGAAATAAGTATATAGGACATAATAAAGGCGATCTTTTTCAATAGAAAAATTAAATGACGAGGGTGACGACTTATTTAAAATCAGCGTGACTTAGCTTTTTTGCGTGCGTTACGTGTAATGTGCCAGTTAACATTTTTATATACATTCAATTTAATTAGAACAAATGATTGTAATTAGCATGTAAATGAAAAGAATGTAAACAATAACTGACCTTTTATGTAAATATTGGACATGATTATAGCGTGTTAAATTTAAAAAAAAAATCATTTACCATTCAAGGAATTCGTAGGGGAGGGTTTTGTTCTAGGAAAAAATTACACATTTTTTTAAAAAAAAAATTAAATTATTTTTCTTTTGTAACGCAGAAACCCCTCAAAAATTATCAATCATCTGAGAACAAACAAACTGATTTTTTATTTGCAATTATGGCCCCCGCTGCTAACAGTTTCTCTGCTGTTCTTATTTTCGAAAAAGACATTATGCGATGAGTGACTTTACAAGTGATGAGTCACAATTTCCTCTGCGCTCGTCATAATATATTACGCTATAATTTAGGCTTTGATAAAAAAGAATGAAACTATATTTGCATTTGTGATATTATATTGACTTCTCATTTTAGTGAATGACAAAACATTAATAGTAGATATAGCTGCTTAATTTATGAAACTACTGGCCTAGAAATCACAGCGGAATAATTGCACTAACTTGATAAGTTTTGGTGCATTGACGACGAGAGGGTTTTCACATGCAAAAGTCGATGAATTATGAGCGACACACGACTACAATCTTCCATCAACCCGGAGTTTGAACCCTTCAATAAATATTCAAACATGATTGCGATTGAAACTGCAAAAATCTATCCTATAAGCGTTTCAATACGTAAACCTAAACTGCTTGTTGAAACGATTTGAGTTTTGATTTTCTTTATTGAGAAACTATAAAGGAAATTAAGTAGGACATCAAGGAATCAAAATCAAATAAAATTTTATTTATTCTCATCTGGAAGGATATAAAAAGAGTTGATTCCAGTTTCGGAATGGGTCACGTGTTCTCATTCTATTTCACATTAAAGTGTCATTGACAACAAAATGGAAGTCCACACGCACATTCCATAGTATCTAATGTATTTTTATAGTAGAACATATCGTTCATGGAACGATTGTCGCATCTTACGATAAGGAACTCGTGTCGCAGATGAGGGCGAAACTTACCCACCCATGTGGTTTGCCTCTGTCTACACATGAAAATGCAATGAAAACGACAAAATTTATGGGTCATGTGATTCACTAACAAAAGCTTTAATTTATTCAGCAAGCGTTTATGCAGATAGCCCGAAGTATTCATAGATGTTTTATTATATTCGGAAATTTAGAATAGATACTCAACGTTTTTTTTTCATTAAGGATCGCTTTTTGAAATCAAAAATATACTCCACTGTAACGGTTTCAGGAGGCAAAAAATTAATAGAGCTGAATTCACAAAGACTTATTTCCTAAGTATTTTCCGCCGTCTCATTTGTTACTGGACTGACGTCCCTTCATTTTTTTTCAAGTTTTTGCAAGTCTGTACCCCTTTACTTGTGCATTGTTGTCGCCTAGGGCCGTGTAAGGGTTGTTTGTAAGAAGCATCACCCCATGTGTACCGTACCACCCTCTAATAACACATGAGAACACAAAGAACTCACCCCCTATGCCATATGCACAGCTGGTGACAATTACGTCATATTTCAATGCTACGAAAAAATGAAACTAACGACGACATTTTTATACATTCAATTTTTAATCAAATAGTTACAAACGTTAAAGTTTTAATACTTTTCTTTTTTTTTTGGCAACCTTTATTTTCAACTCCTTCATCTTACACAAAATTATAAATATTTAAGGAAAATTGTTTTAATTCAGTTTTAAGCTTGCAATCAATGATATATTTACAAAACTTTGCAGAACCAAAGAGCTTTGAACTTTGTAAAATAGATTTCTCTTAATAAATTGAAAAACTGACCATAGAGAAAATCCGGTTGGCTAACCTGGTCAAAGGACCGTTGAGCTCACAAAGCTAGCTGATTACATGGTAAAAAAATTTTCATAGGGTCTCTAAAATGCCCAAATTTATTTTGGGTTGAAACGAGACAGACTTATCCGGCCTCACGTGGAGTCGATGAAGATGAACGAGTCTCGTTCAAAGAAATTAAAAGAAAGAAAATGTTTAAAGAATAATAATTATAAAAAGTTTAAAATGTTTGGGTGTGTGAGGCACGGGGATTCTTTGATTTTTCGAACTGTTTATCCACCACCAAACAAGAACTTTGAAGGACTTACCTTGGTGGTCGCCTTGCTCCTAACTCGCATGAAACAAAATTTTTAAATAAATAAAACAGTAATTAATGATAACAAAACAAACTGATTTATTCTTATAAATTAAAGAAAATCAAAATTAACAATAAAAATATTATAAGTAATAAAATTATTGAAAAATAAAGTTTTAATTATTAACACGGCAAGGCTCACTTTTGTCTCGAAATCCTGTGGTACGAGTCCCTCCACCCGATGTCCCCAACGTCGCCGAAAAACAACCAAATTCGACTTGTTTTTCCTCAACGACCCGAGGACATCGGTTCTCCAACTGGACCTGAAATAAATGAAAAAACTCTGTCCGCAGCAAATTAGCTCGCTTACGAAAAAATAATTGAATAACATAACGCCTCGTTACAATGTCAAGACCAATCGTACCAGCAGCACTATTACCTAAGGAAGTGATTTTGATTGAAAATAACGGACACATAATATTATTAAATTATAATTAAATGTAAATGATTTCATAACCTTTTACTCTTTCCTTCAATTGTTTTTTTTTAAGTCTTAGTCTTGTTTACTCGTTAAATTCAAATATAATTTTAAAAAAATCTCATTTAGTAGAGTAGTGGTTATATCTCTACATCATATGTTAGCGGTGTGATTTTCTTAGTTTTCTATGTAAAGGCAGTCATTAGCTATGACATTAGATGTTAAACCGACCATCAACGCCAAAAAACGTAATTTTATGGTTTAAAATATTTCAAAAATCCAAAAATATAATTAACGTTTGAGTTCTCCTTAAAAATTTCCACCATTTATGTATTTCAATGGTCGAATAAAATCTTATTTTTGTAATAAAAAAGCAGAAAAAGAAATGTTATATGTCTTATTAATTTGGAGTTTTGCTCATCTTTTAGCCTAATTCAATTCCGTGCTTAATGCAATAGAGAAAAGTTGTAAGAAAATCCATCGTGACATACAATGTTTCAAATATCAAAAGCTCGAGACAAATGAGTTCTATTTCTTTCTTAGAACGGGGAGGCCTATAGCTTTGTGACAACAGACTCTTGTGTCGTCTTGATGCCTACTTGCAATTAGTCAAAACACGTCTCATGTAATTCTAACAGGAAAATTCTACTTAAAGTTCTTGTTAAAGCCGAGCTTTACCCACTCACAGAGGCATTCTTTTGCATTTTTTGCTTTGTTTCTCCTTTTCATTCACAGAGAGCAACTGTACTTTGTCATGATTTTTATATAAAAAACAAAGGCATTTAAGTTTCCCTCTCGTAGACACTTAAGAAAAAAATGTAAAATTACAAAATTTATATAAAATTAATTCCACTTTATCGTGATTATATATCTTTACAACAATATTAAAAATATTTTATTATTTTTATTTTAAAGATACACACGTACATAAAACACGACACAGTATTTTCTCATTTTCTTTTATATGCACATAGAGAGAAATTCATCTACCTTATTTTGTACAATTCATACAACTGTACTGCTTAGAAACAATACAGAAGCGGAACACGATAACAATGCTCATACACACACACACACATTTCTCTTTTTTACTCTGACAAATTATTCTTGTTAGATTACACAAGTCAAGATCAAATTCATGACAAATATTTTACCGCTTACGTCTTGTTAAAGTCTTTTTCGTTTTCTATTTGCTTTTGATTTGAAATTCAATTTGAGAACTTTATTTATTGTTATTTTAATTTAAAGTTACATTGTTGTGCCGATTGCATGATAACAATAAAATTTTAAATTAGAAAATCAATCAAATAACAGTTGATGCAAATATGCTGGTATGGTAAATAATTTATAATCCAACTAGAAGAACAGCTTCATTATCAGTGTATCGCAATGAAAACATTCCACGAGTAGGTTATATAGAAAATACTTTTTTAAAAAAAATTCTGATTTTGAAAAACTACACTCTTATACAAAAGTTTACAGCATTTTTAACATCACACCTCAACATATTTAGTTCCGGAATACGTTTGACATCAATTTAATTTTAGAGAAAAGAGTCTCGAATAAAACATCTTGGTCCTGACACAAATGGCAAAAGTTTAGGGTTTCATAGGTACATTTAACATCAAATTATCCAATTGTTTGTCAATACTTTTCTTGTAAGTGTAACAATTTTTTTAAAATTTTTGAATAATACAGCATACAAATGAAAGGAACCATTAAAACATAGTTATGGTAATGTCATTCATAATTTATTTTAACCAAAAGATTAATAAATGCGCTTTAAAAATTGTGTCTGAAACTATAACAGCGTAGTTGTTATTATAAATAAGTAGAACAAAACTTTTAAATACAATTTTCGATCAGTTTAAGTGATTAATTAGCGATAACGTAACTATATTCAAAGTGTAAAAAGCTAATTGTAAACCTTCAAATATTTAGTTCAAGTTTTGTTACCTTGATAAATGTTGTTTGTTGTTAAGGCTAATGACTTATTATGTAATTAAATTTTCAAAAATATCTACAGTTCAGGTATTATGAGATTATGAAGACTAATATATGAAACGATTTAATAAAACAATACACTCACCGAGTCATAAAACATATTATGATTACCTTTACTTGAATATGAAGGTTCTTCTTTAGGGTTGTTCTTCAGTTGGTATTAATATTTGAAGGAAACTCTAATACTTTGGAGTATAAACATTACATTAAAACTTAAATGATTTACTTCAAATTTTATCAATGTACAGTGAAAGACTACCTAAGATATTTTATGCTGCAAGTATACATTTTTTATGATAACGACCCGTTGTATATTTCCTTTAACATATTGATTGTGTTGCGCTTTGTGTGAAATGTTGTGCCATCTTGTTGGAACCATAAATCTTCTAAGCTTATGGAATTCTTTGGGAGAGTTAAAAAATGAATCGCCATGGTTCTATACTACTTTACAATGACTATAATGGATATGTTCAACTTCTGCAGTACATTATGCATAATATCTTTGTAGATCAGTAATGTTGGACTTTTTTTCTGCTGCGATACTTTAAACAATTTCTACATTTCGTGGCACACTGACGATAATATAAGTTTAAAAATTTAATTGTATTTTTCTATTTAATACGCTATGAAAAATCGTTTATGATCATAATTTTCATAAAATAAAATCATTTAAAAACAAGGAAAAAGAATTTGTTCTATAAAAGGTAAATACAAAATAATTTTTTTTTCTTTCCATTTCTAAAATTTGACGGCATATATCTAGAATTTTGCGACACGTAGATGTAGATGTATAGATGCTTACAATTAGCACCAGTTAGTGTTAGAGTAAACGTAGGCCAACAACAATTCATTGTTAATGTAATGACTTGTTTCGATTAATGATTTCATCAATCGAATAAATGATTGGCCTCACAGTGATTGTTCCGAATCGTAACGTTCTCGAAATAATTTTTTATGAAATTTTAAGCGTTATTCTGCTATCTAGTTATTCATGGTCAAATAGCGGCATAACTTACATAAACAGATCATCTTATTAACTTAAATCAAAAGCAGTGAAATTAATTTGATCCACAAACCTTTAAAAACTCATCTTGTTTTTGTTAGTCGTCTTCTCATGACTGAGAACTTGTTATTACATATTTATAAGCATCCGTTCAATCTAAATAAATAAATAAAAAAAATCAATTAGAGCATGAATACGAGTAGAAGGATATTTCAAAATTGCATTTTAAAAAATCGATCCTAGAACCAGGGCCGACTCGACCATATTGGTAACCTAAATGGTTGCCAAAGGTGCAAAAGTTTGTGTGGGAGGCGTATTATTTATAAATATGGGAATTTAAGAACTTAAACTTGAAAAAAAGTTTAGTGCTTTTCAAGTAACATAATACATTGAAGCTTGTGAATATTAAATGGAATGTATTTTATGTAAAATTGATGCAAACTTATATAATAACCTAGTCATTAATCAAAGGTTATAAAATTAAATAATTTATTATAACAATCATTGAAAAACATTATCAAAAATACTTCCTGAGTTCCGTATCCAGTCAACACCAACGTAGGCACTTAATTGTGAACGCATAATTTGTTTTCTTCTAGGGCACCAAAAATCCTATAGAACCGGTTTTGTTTGAGACTACTGGTATATAGGGCGAATCAAGTTTTAGTTTAAAAAAATTATGTTTTTATTTCAATGTGTTCACACTATCATTTTGAATTAAATGAAAGATGTTTCCACAGAAAAATACAATTGTTGTACTATTGTGAACTTTAGAAAGCTTCACTATAATCTATTTATTATACAATAGTTACTACTTCGTATGTATCTGAACCTTTAATAGGATTTTAGTTTTGAAGAGAGAGGCATCATTGCAACTATGATCCTACCTACCGACGTTGTAGCAGACATAAAAATAATGTTGTAACTCAAAATAAACTAACTCGATGCATATGGTTGCATTTTTCAATTAAATTGAATTGTAATCTATTATAAGCAACCCACATTTCACATATTTTTGTATAAAATTATTTCTTTATTGAGTAATCTTAAAAATCAAATAAATAATGTTATAATATGTCAATGTAAACAATTTCCTCGCTCTTCCGTTTTGTGTCTATCAATTTTCATTCAAATTGCATTATAAAAATTAAAAGTAAATTAATATATTTCAAAATGCGCAAAGTATTAACTATTAGTAAATTAATTAATATTGATTTTGTCGAATATAAAATAAAAAAAAAAAACGAGAACCAAACATCAAATTATTATTATTATTTTTTATAATATATATATAAACTGAATAAAATTGGAGCTGTTTGGAAAGCTTTTGATAAATACAAAAAGCAAATTACAAATGGCCATAGAAAAAAAAAACATTTACGTTATTAATCATTATTAAAAACAAAATTTAAAAAGCTTTAAAAGTATTTTTTACGAGACTGTTTCAATTAATATTATGACTTTAGAAAGGCACGGGAAGACTCCCTTTACGATTTCCTTAATTTTAATACAATATATAGATATACTGGTATATACTTTTTATTTAACTAAAGTAAAGATAAGCTTGCAAGACCCCAAATGAGTCTTTTGTAATCAAAGCGTAGAGATCTTTAGAAAACCTAACATTTTCTTTCGACGAACAAAACCGTGTCCCTTTTATGACTGATTCAATAGCATCATGTTGTGTCTCCGTCTTCTATTTCTGATCAGAAATGATAATATCTTTGTTTGTATCATGTAATCAACATTTACTCTCCAATCTTTTCTTGTATGAAAATAGCTGTGTAAAAACCCAAAAGCATTTTTCATTATGAAAAAGCATACACCTTTCATGTGAATAGATTTGAAGGAACGTGATGCGTGGTGACATCCACAAATATACTATGTCATACACATTACTACTGTATATTTCAAAATGATTACATTTTTATATCTTTGTAAGACTCTGAACAAAAGCTTTGAGTTTAATTAATTTTTTTGTTGAAAAAGTCAAACTTAGTCATTATCTGTGATTTCCTGTTTTGGAGTCAAAAGTAATTTGTTATTCACAAGGATGTTTCAAACTAAATGCCATTGGAATTAAGGCTAATATAAATAGAGAGACTAATGTACAGTTCACCCCTTTAAGGATAATCAATCTTTTTTGTCATTCAAAGCAACTCAATTAGTTTTATGTACTTCTTTGTTCATTCGTTGTTTCATCAAATGAATGCAATTATTTTCAAAGTGTTTTAATTTAGTTCTTTATGGAAAAAATTCAACAAATAATAAATACTATATTATATAATTTTTTGAAAGAGGAAAAAGATTAGGTAGACGTAATATCCAACAAGACATAGAAAATGATTTAATTTTTTAAATGAGAGAGATGGCTTGATGTTTCATTGATGTATGCGAATAAGAGACTTTTATACGATGAGAATCATCTTCTTACATCAACTGAATATAATTTACATTCATCAGGTTGCAAATGTCTCCAGCAATTTAATAGAAAACCGCATTGGAACTTCAACTATAAGAAATGACTCTCCATTCCCTCAACTATAAAAATGTTCTATTATTCAAATAGATGAGCAGTTTTTCTTACATTATTTGTGTGCATGCAATATGCAACAATATTTATGTGAAATAATAGATACAGTGGCATCGAGGTTTTTCCACGGGTAAAAACCTTTCAATAATAAAGTCTAACCATTTGGAATGGTTTTTTAATAACTCCACATAAAATAAACGGAAAGTTTAAAATACATTTTTTTGAGTTCTAACAACGATATATTTATACCTGCATAAAAACATTGAGAAATATTTCTAATATTTAAATAACTCTGTAAAACATAGTCATGCTTTCTTGTTTTTATAAAGTTTATATTTTTTGATATTATTTTATATATTAACGTTTTTTTAATATTCCAACACAGTATGAAATAAATAAAATTTCTTAAATTAAACACAAAAGTAAATGGTATCATTTTATAAATCCACGTTATAAATAAATGTTAAATATACGACTGTTTTTTCATCTGAAAATTTTCATTGAAAAAATACATGCGACGCTACTGATGAGAGACGATCTCAAGTTGGGCAATTTGTATCTTGTTTGTAATATTCAAATGATCTGTAAAATGCAAAAATACTCGAGACTTTAATCATCGTTTTCTTCATTTCAAATGGCATTTTTATTGTAATAAAGCTTATTGAACACTTATTCTTCCATGTTGCACTCGATTTTTTACTTTGTCGTTTTGTTATTTTCATGAAATTTAATAATTCAGTAATTATACTAATTTTTCTCTTTTAAACAGACGGTTACCATTTTTATGATGTAAGATTTTTTACCCGTTAGCATGTAAACACATGAAAAATTTTTTTCATAGAACCAAGTTCCTTATGGCACTAAACTTCCTAATGGTCTAAAAAGACTTTGAAAATGATGGCTAAATCTAAAAAAATATTTGTTTTGGGCCGTGTCGTGAAAATAAAATTCTTGTGTAATATAAGAGAGGTATAAGAGAGAAGTAGAAAGAGAACATACAATTTTTACACATATCAGTCTGTGGGCTTAAAATATGTTTTCGATATCTGAGTATGTCGTGAAGAGTAGGGTTTCTGTGACATGTGCGAAAAAGATCCTACTTTCGTTTTAAGTTTTGATGAGATAGAATAAGATAGAGGCCGGTTAAATCTAGCCCTGACTTACTTTATTAAGTTTTTTTTTTTAATAATAATTGCTAGTTTAATTTTTTTTTATTGAAACATAAACAATTTAATAAAATAGATAAGGAAACAAATTCGAAATTTGGGGATGCTTTTGTTTTGATTTTTTTGCAATTTTGTTTTAAGTTTATACAAAACATTGTAAAACTCAGTTTTATATATTTATTTAGGATATTTGATTTGCACACATTATTTCTTGATTTCCGAAATCGAGAAAATGTAATAAATAAAAATAGAAAATAATTTTCTAGTTACGTCATTAAAGAAATGAAGAAATGAGAAGTAACACAATTTTTATGGAAGAATCATTTTTCATGTCTGAATCTCTATAACTAAGAATATATAATAAGAATATTTTCTCTTTTTTATAGTTTTCCTAAAGGTTTAATATTGACCATTTACTTGTGTATAAATTGTTAAAAGTTTGTGTTCATCATTATTACTTTGATAATAATAAATTCTCTTTGTAGATGAGAGACCCGCTTAAGTGGAAAATTGGAAAATATTAAAAAGTGAAAATAAAACCAAGTGCTTGCGTTTTAACGTTTTCAATTGACTCTAAAATATTACTAGCTCTATTACTTCCTGTAATTGTATTCTTACCATTAGATATTTAACCGATTTTCGGCTTGTTAGCTAATTATAATAACTAGAGGTCGCCCAGTGGTCAAAATTCGATCATAATTTGTTACAATTTTTACATACCTAATGGTACTTTGAAGTGAGTTCTCTTCGTTTAAAAGTAAAACAAAAGTATTTTTATGTTTAAATTTTTTCATTTAAAAGCCAAAGATAAAAAATTGGAAATAGGCTGCATAAGTCCTGTTTAAAACTTTGAATTAAGCTCAATCAACGGAGGATAGATTCCTTTCTGCAAAATATTGTAATAAATAAACATAATATTTAAAAATATGTTATAGTATATTATGTAAAAATATATTTTTAATAATAATACTCAATAATTAAATAATCGGTTAAATTTGTTTCCTTCAATTTCAATAATTATAATTTCAAAATTTAAATTCTTCTTACAATATTTTGTTTAAATAATGACATTTGGAATATGGTTGAAGTCTGTGGTCAAACTGTACAACTGAGATTTAAAATCTACATATTTGTGTGTATTGTGTGTCTGTGTGTGTCAAACGCGGTAGTGTGTATGACGCCTTTTTTCATTAATTTAAGGTATTTTGAAGCATTATTATAAAAAAATATTATCTTAAATCGCAACTTCCCGATATAAACTTCAATTGTGCCAAATTTCATACTCCTCCGTTCGTGTAATATTCGGTAAAAAGGTACCACAAAATTTTGCTTCACGTATTAATATATAGATTTTATCAAGGAGTAAAAATTGTCGATTTGTGTGTGATTTACGCTTTTTCTCACGGCACTAAAAATTATATTTCTTATTTAGTTTTAATATTAAGCCGTTAATTATTTAAAATTTACTTAGACTTTCAGATTTTTCTTTACTTTTGTACTATTAGTATAAAAAAAAGAAGGAGGACCAACGTGATCAAAATCTTTCATTCTTTCCAGTAGTTTTCTAGATAAATTATTACAGGGTTGGAATTAGGTATCGTTTTATATTGGCAGACTATCATTAAAAAAATTTTTTGAAAAATAGAATGGAAAAATTAATACAATATCTTTGTAATTTTTTATAACTTTGTGAATTGATGTCAAATATTTTAAAAAATAATTTCACTCTTTAATAGTTGAAAACAAAAACAACAACCATAACCTATTTTAAGGAATAGGTTATAAGAAAGCAAACATAAAGACAGTGAAAAATAAATTTGTAAAATAGAGAACGAAAATCCACCATCTTTATATATGGCTAAACTATGGACAATTATGATTTTCTGAAAATTAAAAATACGAACATGTAAAATTTACTAACTTAATACAAAAGGTATATGGTGATCTGTTGTTTCTTGATAAGCTCATATTATTTCCCAACGACAGAAAAACAGGGGATGAAGTAATGATTATAGTTTAAGGCCTAGAACAGAAAACTCCCTATCAGTTCAGTATGTTCTCTAATGACGGCGGTCGTCAGTCGATCTCAAAGAAGAACGTATATAATTGCTTCGGAAACAACAATGTCTATTTAGTATGTTTTAAATAATCCGGTGTTAAGGGAAAAGATAGTCGACCAAACTCATACAGACACAACAACATATCCTTGTTAATTTGAAGATTTTTTTATACCCCTCATATAATGCGAATCGCTGCATATGCTGTCGACATGCTACTTTCCTATTTCTTGCATTAATTTAACAAGAAAACTATAAATACTTGGGGGAATTTCGTTATGTTTCATTATTTTCATCGCATGATTTGACGAATTTAGAAAAAAGCCTATTTTTTTATCTTTATAACTAAACATATACTTGTGTATATGACTCATTAAACTGTTCATGTAAGCTCTTTACCTAATTACTAGTCGTAGTTATTTCTTTTAATACTTTTAAGATCATTACATTACATTATTTCCTTTTAATAAAACGTTTTGTAATGAGGGATAAAAACTTCATTTATTACATTATAATTATAGCCTTTTCAATTGAAGGGTTAGCGAACTTTAAAAAGGATAAATGATGGAAAATATTGTATTATAATCATTTTATTTCTAGAATAAAATCTGCTAAGCTTTCTTCTCAAGCATATATAATTGATATTTACCTGCGATCCTCTTTTGTGCATTGGACAGTTTTTATACCTGATCAGCTTTTCCATACACATAGCTAGAGGTATAGTGGAGTAATCCATAAGTCTCTCTAAGTATCTACCTCGTTTAGAAGCTTAAGCGATTTCAAGAGAAAACATTTGTATGGTCTTATTTGTAATTTATTACCAGTGATATTAATATTAACAAAAGTATACAAAGGTATAGGTATAATTTATTTATACATAACTAGCAGATTTGCTATACTAGACATATTTGAATGTATGTTTTAATATGAGATTGTTTATTAATTCTTCATTTGTTGTCAGCACATGAGGGAGGCAATCGATCGAATTATTCAGTAGACGATGAAGATGATTGACCAGTGAATTATTCAATGTGAAACATCAAAAAGTGATGTATGATGCAGACACTTGAGCTTACGATATGAATTATACATTTCTCAATTGTACTTATATAATCGAGCTTTTTGGGTTGGGAGCGGGAGATAGAAAGGCAAGGCAAGGCACGGTTGGAGATGTTATTGTTTGTAGGGACTACGGCGCCAATGCAATGCACCGGCTGCCTCGAGAGCTTCAGGCACAATCTGCAATAAACTGCATATCAAATCATGTTCTAATCACAGTTTAATTGCGATACCAAGTGGGCATGACTATTTGCTGGGGCATACAATCTTTAATATAGACAACCCTATTTGTTTTAAGTAATTGTTTCCTCAATATGAAAAGTATTTTTTTTCTTCGATTAATTTCCGTTCAGGAAAATTAAAAATTTGATAAATCAGTCATAGGGTGTTGATTTGCATAAAGGGAACGAGAATTAATGAATAATTATCTTTTTCTTAAAACTATTTCGAACCTAAAAATCATAAAATTGTTCTCTAATCATAAATAAAATAACACCCAGTTTTAATGATATCTACGTAAAATGTAAATATACTTAGGTATAACGTACTTAGTGTAAAGACAAAAATTATTGAATAGATTTTCGTTGATTTTTTAAATATTTATTTTAGTCTCCAAGGCCATAATTTCTTGAAAAAAATTTAATAAAAATATTCCAACACGCATAAGAATTTTAAGTAATTAATGTTTAAGTAATCAAAAAGAAATGAAAATATAAAAAACAAAAGTATGTATAAGGGTTACATATGTTAGTATACATTTTTCTCATCTTGTAAGATTTTCCTTCACCGTTTGTTAACAATATGTACGTATACACATATTTTTTTCGATGTCTCTTATATTAATTGTTGCTAGACCAGAGTTTCGCGCCTTTTCTCTCACTCGATATCTTCTCTCTTGTAATATGTAAACTTTATAGTATTTGAGGGTTGAATATTGAAAATATTTTATTTATAAAACATACACCGTAATATTGTTAGACAGAAAGCATTATTATATATATTAATTATTATTCCCTATGCCTATATAGTTTTGTAATTTTCCGTAAATTTGTTTTTATTTGTCAAATATTTCAATTTTTCCATTAGAATCCATGTTAAACATGATAGCAACCTTAAATAAGTCCGCGCTCCTGAAATTTGTAGTTTATGTATACGTATGCTGTGAAACAGCATTCAGTGGTATGTGCGCGAGAGGAACTTACTTTCTTCCTAAGTCTCAACTTGAGAGAATAAGTTAGACAGGGAAAAATTTTAGATTACGAATATCTGTTAATTAAAGTAAACGAAAAGAATTTCTTAATAAATCAAAAATTTTGTATTTATTATAGGTATGTTTAGCTTTTTGCATTTTTGTTTTAATGAAATTTGTAGACAAAATTGTCAAAATCTAGTAGATAAGTATATTTATTTTATCAATTGCATTTAGTGCAAAACAGTTAAATATTAGTTAGTTCTTTGCAGACTCGTTTTTTTTTTATTTCATTTATTTAAAGTCGCATCAACTTCTAGGTTATTAGCGACTATTGATGAGGAGTTTTAGATTGTAGTTTTTATGTTATTTGTTAGTTAGTTCTAAAGAGTCATTTAATTAATTAAAAAATAATTGAATTGACAGCACACAATTTTTAATACTTTTCTCCTAAAGAATCCTCAAAATGTCTATACAAAACAGAATCCAAACTGCATGGTTTCACACAAATAGAGCGACTTGATATTGAGCTTAGACGCTGTATTAAGGTACATCTAATTATGAAAAATGTAGTGTCTTAAAATAACATTTTTTTTAAAAACTAGGATACTTATCATAAATAATACTTCATTTACGTGCAATCACATTCTTTCCAAGCAACGACAGGTAGTTCTACTTTTATTATAGGCATATATTACAACAAAATAAAAGTAGTCACTCACGCTTCCAACAAGAATTTATTTAGTTCTAAACATTAAATTTACCGAAAGAAATTCGCAAATATAATAACAAAAATAATAAAGACATTGCAGAATTTGATAAACAAACCCTCCGTACTTTGAGATTTAGAAGATAATCCCACATAAGAGGGAAGTCTATACATGTAGTACACATACTCGTATATTCCCATATGAAAGTTTGAACTCATTCTACAACAGTTCTTGAGAATGTTCGGCAACAATGCTTCTCGAGGACAATACTCTCAAGTAGCTTTACATCTTTTCTATGAAATAATAATAAGTAATAAAAGAACAGGCTTATAATATTCGTAAATAAACCAACATTTTCTGTAAAGCCTTATTAAATACTTTATGAAGAAGGTTTTGTTTATTTCTCTCATTAAATGAATATCTATTGTTGTTCATTAATTGTTTAATTATTTATTTTCTGAATAAAATACTCTATTATTAAAACATTTCCCTTTTTTAATCTTAAGTGTTTACATTTAAATAATAAAGTCTTTTGTAAAAAAAAACCGCGTTAAATAATTAGAAATTATAATAACAATAAAAAATGTATGAATATAATGTGGAATAGGTACTTACATAATAAAATTTATTATGATTTAATATTAAAAAAATCGTAACTTTATAATAAAAACATAACCCTAAAGAGATTTGTATTTAAATTCTAATTTGAAACGAGTTGAAAATTGCTTGCTAGAAAATAATTTTCTATTTCCGTTTAACGTGACTAGTTTTCATCCCATCTCATACATATGTGATCACAACCACCCCGAGCCTGAACCCACCCTTTTTGCATCGAAGATGCACCATTTGTATAGAGTTGGTCCTAAATGAAACTTTATAAATGCAAAACTATATTCCAACCTATTTTCTCGTTATTCAGACGACTTTGATGATTAAAACTTTGTGATGAACATTTTGTTAATTTCATCTTCATGTAGGTATAGATAATATTTAATAATTAATAAATTGGAAACATATTTAAATGCAATTGCATAATTATTAATGGAGTAACATTATATAATTTTCGTTAACTGTAAAATGCAGTAAGTTTCATTTGGATTTTATTTATAGATTATTAATTTTCTATTAAATTTTAAATTTTTTACTATGGCAGAAAAATGAACTACGCATCTACACTATTTTAATGTAAAACATACAGTACATAATTATCTTCGTATATAGTTATACCGGCGTCGGATACAGTTACGATCATAAAATTATTTCTGGTTATCTGTTAATTTCGGATAGTTTTGATAATGTATATAATGTACCTGTATTAGCTTTTTAAGAAAGTGTAAGAGTGAAACACAAATTGATTAATTTTGACTTTATCTCTTACTTTATTATTTATGAGTTATCATTTGATACCACAACAATAGTCATACAAGTATATGCTAATCAATTTTAAATCTTATATACTTACTTAAAATACATAAGTTCCAAAATTATAATAGATTCCCCCTTATCCGAAATAATCGAAAACTTTTAGATCAGAATCGTTAACGGTTACAAATAGATTTTTATTTTGGGTATCCTATAGTTTGGTAATCGTTACGGAGCTCAAGATGAGTGATTTTTACGTGTCTATAATCAAAGCCAAGGACGGATGAGAGGAGTTTTGCTTCAGCATCAGGTGCCTAAATATGAAAATCACGATAAAATCGACACACATTAGAGATACCGTTTTAACCTTGAAAGATTTTTATTAATGTACAATGCATTTACAATAATACATTATAATACATTAATAAAATTATTGATCGCTATAGTATTAATTTCTAAATTTTCATTGTATGAACAATTTTCAACAACCTTTCTAGTTATTTCTTTCACAAGATCTTTTATTAAGGTCAACTCTGCTTCTCTGAGCATCTTTCCCTACTAGAGTATTGCGAGGCTATCAAGAACAAACCTGAGAAATTTGTTCTGCATTATTTGTATTTTTTTATACTTTGTTTTGTTGGTAAAACTCAAACAGATGCAATTGAGTATAATTTTATAAATTTCCCATATATTCCAAAGCGCAATTTTACTCCTCTACGCCGGGCGCTGTAATATCACAGCACAGCTCTGTCTGTTTTATCAAAATTAAGATTTTATTAGTTCTTGAAAGTTAGAAGTTAGGACTATTGGAAAATAAAAAATTTAATTATGGCCTTAGGAAATCAGTATTAAATGCATTTTTCAACAATATAAGGTTTTCCAAAAAACATTAAATTTTAAACTTAATTATTATTAATTTTACTCCAATTAAAAACTTGGCTATACAAATGTGATGTATTCAACAGGAAATTGCATTCAAATAAAACAGGGAAAAAAAATATCAAAGATCAACCAAATTTAATATATTTCCCATGAAATCAAACGAAAGATCATTTTCAATAATAATGAAATTACGTACAAGGCTTCTTTATGCACTATAAATTTGCACTCACTTAAATTTGTTAAGTTAAGTTTTTGTTAAGCTCGTATTTGCAATTACTTTCTTTATTAATGGTTGTTCAGGCAAAACTTATACTTTTTACATAATATTTTCATCGTAAAATAAATGGTTTTTATACTTGTATTGTTATAGAAATTGATATTTACTTTTTTATCTACTCCGTATGCAAATATTAGATTGTGTGACTTAAATTAATTATTTTCCTACTAATTATACGTTTATATAATAAATGTTTGTCATCAATTTTAAAATTTCTCAAAGCAAATTCATTTAAAATTTGTTTTGATTAAATTTTAAAAACATTTTTACCAAAGATAAAATACTGTACTACATAATGTAACTATATCGCCAGCGCATATAGCCTCAGTAGCGCTTTTATCTAAATAAAAAAAATAAAAATTAGAACTAAAAAAAATATTTTCAAATACGTCACTTTTATACTTTTTTAACACAATAATCACAATTATTATCATTTAATTCAATAACTATATAAGTACCTTAATTATTTTAATATTTTCGGTAAAATTTGAATTTGAAGGATTATTATAGATCATTCATAATGTACTACCTTTTTTTCTAGTTTTTTTGAGAAAGGTTTTTGTTTTATAACAAACTTCTAACTTCATTTCAATGAGTTTTCAAAACTATGATCTACTTTTAATTTTAATGACCAGGAGCTATATAGTTAAGAGTTCAACAATGAGTGATAATTTTGCAGGAGTTTCAATTTACAAAATTAATATATTTTGTTCAGACAGGAAGCAATTTCTGTTTTGTTATTAAAAAAATGTATTTTGTCAAAATTATTACGTGGAACTACAACATCTTTTCGTTATAATCGAATTTTATTGTAATTATTTTTGTTATAAACGTTTTCTACTATAATTATAAAAATATATTATTCAAGTGGTTATAAGTTTTGGTTTTTGTTTTCGTAAAATTGTAAACTTTTTATCTGTGAACTTTATGTAGTAATGTAATTATCAATACAAATTCATTTTTTTTTTATTTTGAGAAATATTTTTTAGGCCATTATAAGTTAGTAGTGAATAAAATAAAAATCATTTTTAGAATATCTACATGTTTGTTTTTAGAGTCAGAATAACTTTAAAAATATGTTCAAACAAAAAATAAATGGGTGTTCGTTAGACATTCGAATCATGGAAGCTCACTTGAAAATTTTATTTCGTATGAAAATATTCACGATAGCTTCACGAGTGGCTGTACTTAATGAAAATTTAACATGAAATTTGCAATTACAGCCCTTATCAAAACCACTGCCCCCCAATGTGCATCACCGAAACAACAAATACATGCATGTACACTTGATCTATTGTCATTATCACATACTAACGACTTCAGACCAAGTTCGAAAGCATAAAACAAGCAATGAGATATCATAGTTCAAAAAGATACCTCTAGAAACCCTCTTTCTTCCCTGGTCCAATTCATTTAGCACCCGCTCGTCGCGTCCTGGCGCTTGATGAAGTGACACGTGCACTCTTTTATATAAACACGTGTCGCGTGTCTGATTGTGACTCACGCGATCTAATCACAATCTCTTCTAGTTCAGTTCACCAGCCAAACGGTTATGGCACCGCATTCTCGAGCAATTCCTAATGTAACAACCACCATACCCTCATTCTTCTGCATTGTCGCTATCAATGTCGTCGGCAAATTATACTATCTTTACAACAACCACTAGCATGTAAGACTCACGAGAAAAAGTTAGATAAATTATTCACGATAAAATCAAGTTCATTTGACCGGACCTTCTTTCATGTAACATATTAGTAGGAATTAGTTTTATAGATCAAGATTAGACCTTACTTTTCGTATGTGTGTCGGCGTTGAATTTAAATTTACGTTTCTTGTATAATTTCACGTATTTAATTTTACTTATAAATAATGCGTCGCGTACATAAGCAGCGCGTTGATTATCTACAAAAGTACAATATTTGAATCGTTGTATTGACATACATAAGTATATAGTAGGATAACCAACGCTTATTTTCGGTCACTTTTGTATGTACTTATAAAAACGACGGACTGATTCAACGACAAAATACTACTGTGAAACGCATTAAACGCACAGTATTGCCGCATAATTGGGATGCATAATATATATTAACCATTAAATTATTGAAAATTTTCCATAAAACTTTTCCATTTACAATGTTTGAAGACCCGCTTGAAGACATGAACAAAAATGTTAAAATGAAGCCTATATGCTTTTTTTCTATTAATTTCATATAAAATCTATAAAAAAAATTTGGAAATTGTATCTTAGATACGGTACCGGGGGGTTAGAGTTATCACTATATCAAATTTTATCAAAATCTATTATTAATTAAAAGTGTATAGTTTCAGGGTTATTCTTTTGCTCGAAGCAGTTTTTCTTTTTTCCCGTAAGAATGAAATATTTTTCAGTAGTAAAAAGTATCCTATATAATGACTCGGACAATCAGTTGTCATCGCTCTAAATTTCATTAATATCTGTCCAGTGGTTTTCACAAAATTCCGTAACAGACAGACAGGCAAACATTTTAAAAATGGTGGATTTGGCCTCTGTATTGATAATAATAACTATTGTATAAGATTTACCAAAAATTATTCAATGTACAGATTCCACTTATTGTTACACGGAAAAAAATAGTGGTGTAAAATTTACAACACTAAACTAGTAATATTTTTACTGCACTTTGTGTTCACTATAACCACAAATGTAACAGCAGATAACACACTGTGGTGTATTCAGCTCTAACGTATAGTATTTTTAACTACCATAGTGTAGTAAATATATGTAGCTGTTACAACTGCTGAGTGTTGCACAATTAACAAATTTTGGGGTTTCTGTTACGCCACGAATTTTAACAAATTTGTAATCGTTACCATTTTTGGTGTATATAATACTATATACAATGTACAATTTAGTCCAAATGTTGTAAAACCTTGTAAAACGGCTGAGAAAAAAAACATCAGAGCCATCTTTACCTTTTTCTATAATTATGTTTTTAAGATTTTTAATGGTGCGCATGCGGCGTATAACGCTGTGCATGTGCGTACAACATAACCAATAATTTTGACAAATAAATACAAGTGTCAAAAATTCAACTATATTATTATATTATCATGGAGTCATTTATACTAGTTCGTGTTGTAAATAATACTACAGTTTTTTAATTACACTTAACTGGTAAACGTTACCACACGTGGTGTCATCCTATATAATACTAGTTAATTTTGTAAAAATAACGAGGAATGTTGTTAAATCTACAATACATTTTTTTACGTGTAGTTACAATGTTATAATAAAATAAAATAAAATTGTTATTATTTGTAAATAATTAAGTGCTGAAATCAATTTGGTTTATTTTTCAAATACCCTAATAAGGTTATAATTTGAAAATTTTTTTGGGAGAGAAGGAGCCCTCAATAAATTTAGTTAGTTTCATTTCATTTTATTGGAGCTATTTTTTCAACTAAAAGACAACATCGACCAGTTGAAACTAATTCATTAAATTAGGTTATATGAGAACATTAAGAATCGCATTTTTATCAGTGGAGTTTGTCACTTAGTTAATCTGCCTAAGTCCTACCCCCTAAGGAAATAATTCTAAAATGTTAAGTATTATTAAAATGAAATAAAAACTTGAGTGGTAATTGTATCGTTACTTATTTATTTTTAATAAAAATTATAATACATTTAGAATAATATAGGCCTTAAAGTGTTTTTTAACCACTTCGGTACGATTAAGGCACCTATAGTTGCTTAACTTGTACCCCCTATAGCTTAAGTCGTACTTATAATACACTCTACAGAAAAAAAACATAATGAAACGCAAGATTACATTAAAATTTAAACTACAAATAACTCAATTTAAATCAGCTTATATTCTAACTATTTTTGGAGTCATCTGCAGTCATCTCAAGCTTATGTATCTTCTCTATTATCTTTTTCCACAAAAGTTTATTACGAATAGAAAATAAAATTAAGATTTTTTTTTTAAATAAACATTTATGTGCATTTATATAGTATAGTATAGTTAATTAAAACAATTAGTAAGACTGGACACAGGTATCACAAATATATTTTCATACCTTCTTCGCGATCTTTCTTACATAGTTGGTGTAACCATGATTCCGGTATGACTAAAGAATTTGTCACCGGTACGTCTTAAGCAAATAGATATTCAAAGTTTCAAACCAAACACTGAGATCACCCTGAGATAATCTGAAAATTTTCTTCTGTTCGAATATGCTTAAACAATTTTCAGAAAACTATAAAAATAAGCAGTAGCAAGAAAAATAACTAAACGACCGTAGTTCTTTTTAGAAAAGCTTACGAATGAGAAAAATATTATAGTAAAAACTAAAATATGTATATAGAAAAAAAAATTAATTGTTAGTTGTTTTTGCCTCTCTAAACCGGCAACATACTAAATAGTTTACTATTAGGATCATTATCAAAAGTTATCAGATAATATTATAGAGGTACGACTTAAGCAACCTAACGATACGTAAGTGTCCAAAAATAAGTGCTGAACGTAAGAGAACGTAAGAAAGAACAATTTAACTCTGGCACCTTTAAGACTCAGTACCGCTTGTATAAGTAACGCATTTACTTGTAAAAACAACGAATTTTTAAATTCAACGCCGAAATATATAGGTTTATGCACAATAAGGATTCCTAATGTGGCATTGATAAAAATAAATACTCAATGTTTCAGTTTATTTATGAATTGGGCTTCCCATTCATTAAATGCAATCCGAGCCGTGAAACAATGCTACCTTTGAAATTAGAAATTTGAATAAGGTGGGTTTCAATGATACACACGACGGTTTCATATGTTATATACTAAAGAGCCTGATTAGGGGCGGCATTCCTTGAAAAAGGGTGATCGTATGCAGTTTCTGATAGATCAAAGACAACCAAGTCTCTTGAAGTGAGATTACAAAATTTAATATAATCAAAAGTGATCGCTCATAAAAATACTTTTCAATTAAACATATACATACTTTCTTTTTTCTACTCACCATAAGAAAAATACACTCATAATTATGTGCATATGTGATTTGAAGTTCTGTTTCAAAACGCATCAAAAACATCATAAATATTTAACGAAAAAACGCCACGTCCAGAATAATTTTAATATTGCTTTGCAAATGCAAAAACACGTGCGTGAATGTAAAATTAAAACAAGGGTGTACCATCAAGTATGTGAAGGTTGAAGATGCACATATTCCACCCTTGAATCTTCATTACTTACAAGAACGTTTTCCCACATCGCTGATGTGATCACATTTTATTTGGTGTTATCAAAGATAAATTAAGTCACAAGACTTATCTATATTAAATTTTGCAAATTTATTTAATTTCATATCGTAGGTATAATTGACCATTTGACATTACCTCGCCTGGATTATGCTAATTTTAAAGTTAACAGAGCACACGTATATTTACCTACATAATACCTAATCGTATTAAAGCAATTCAAATTGCAAAATTAACATAAATTTTGACACAAATCAAAATTTACAAAAGTTTTATTATGTGAAATGTTTTTGTGTATGTTGTCGTAGATTTAATAACGTTTTCGAGGAATGAAGCGTCATTCTTTTATCTTTCCAAATAGAGAACAGAGCGACAAAGGTGTCACAAACTAGACAGTGCTAAAGTACGTTTTGCACCCTAAACCAAGGGATTTATAACAACGAATACCACTTTAATCTGTCAAGATTTTAACTTAACTTTTGAGAATATCAAATGTTCAAGTTTAATAAAACAACAAAACTTAACTTAATTTCTATCAGAACGTGTTTTATATAGAATGGAGTAGAACTTCCTGTTTCAATTTATTGTATACCCATACGATATAATGAAGGAAATGTCTGAGAGTTGGCGACAATTATAAACATGCAAAACGCTTTCGTTTTCATGCATTTAAATAATCGGAAGTTGTTGAAAAACAAATTTACATGTCGACTTAAAAACGTATGTGAATTATTTCGTAAAAATGACATAAATTCAACAAGACAAGCTCAACTGATTGTATTCAGCTTGCAAAGTAGATTTTGTAGCGTTATTGGATGATCCAAGATAGATTTGTATGCAGTAGCAAAAGTTTGAAAATGGAAATACAGGCCAAGATAAGATAAGCATTGAACGTACAAAATGCAATACAAGTCGACACAATCTGCAACTCACTGTCGCCAAATTCGACTGCAACTATAAACGATCTTCTTGTAGATATACTTTGTGCAGTACATTCAAAAATAATCCTGGACCAAATATTCATGTCAATTAGCAATTCGAAACGATACAATTAAAACGATTGGCCCGAGTCGGGTTTGATTCAACAATATATATAGTACAACTAGACATATGCATGTATGAGAGAATTACCAAAACGTTTTTGTTCAATAAAGGAAATTATTCCGACATTTTCAAAATATATCCGCCAATGTTTAAGTTGTAAAGTTCATTTTACTGTTATAACATGTACATACATATAAACAGCTTTTGTAGCCGTTTTAAAAAAGGATTTTATTCATTCAGATCTCGATAAAAACCAAAATATTTGCTATCGAAGAGAGAACGAACAGATAGATTTTCCAAGCCCCAACCATTATAGAGAATAGCGTGTATTTTATCGGGGGATATTCGGACGCTATCACTCAAAGCTTTGATCTCATCCTCCGTTCTTTGTACATCAAATTCAATGTTTTTTTAACGTTAGAGCTAATTCAATTTGATTTATTCCGTTTCTTGTTTGCTAAATGAAAAATTTGTTTGATATCGGTTATATTGTTTTCAATTATATTTCACGTTTATCGGCTGTATATTTTAATTCAATCGCTCGTGTCGTATCTCTAATAATCTCTTGTCAAATGTAACGTTGCATTGTGGATTTAGGGACAGGAGAATGATTTACAATTTTCGTCAACCGGAAAAATTATCGGGATTAATAAGGTCGAAATAAATGGGAAATTTAATCTGTTTATATGTCTACTTTAAAAACTATATTTCTACTTGTTAATTCCAGTTTAGTTTTACTATAATGAAACATTTGACTTCATAATTTATTATGAGTAAATTATAGTTTCAGCGTAGCAATTTTCAATCAAAGCAAGAAATTGCTATATATATTTTATTTTATTTTAACAGGACATCTTTTATAGATACTAGTAATGTGCCAAATAATCAGTACTTGGTCACCTTATTAATGTTTGTACTAAATGAGGAGATACTATGAGAAATCCATTTTTTAAGCAATTATAAGGTGAAAAGACCAGTTTTTTTATTTTAATAATTTTAACAACTGATGAAGTCGGAATAACACCGATAAAACGTACTGTAAAAAGAAAATAAATTGTTAAAATAAAAAACTGGTCCTTTCACCTGATAATTGTTCAAAATATTAAACTATTAAGACCTAAAAATTACAAAATGCATATTTTGAATTATTATAAGTATATAAGCATTGAATAGTAATAGGTTATAAATAATAACCGTATTTTTTTTTAATTAAACAATTTCAAACAATTGAAATTTTTATCAAAATCGGGTCAAACTATAAAAATATGACCGAGGGGGGATTCTTCTCAAATAAGGGGGTTATGGCCGAGGCAGAAGCTTATTTTGTAGAGTTGGATAAATTCTTTTGGGGGTCGGGGGGTAAAGAAATGGGAGAATCATTGGGAAAAGTATGTCGAGCTGAAAGAAGGTTTGCGTAGAAAAATTAAAGAAAAATTTTATTTTCATTTCTAACACGGGTATTTGTTGATCCACTTTTGTAAAGGCCACTTACTGATCAGATTGTTGTCCTAAATGTAACCCTAGTACTATACGGTCGATTCAAAATATTTTTTTAAAAGTTTTCGGAATCGCTGGTTGTTTATAGCCATAATAGTTTGTGAATTTAAATAAACAAAAAAAAATAAAAATAAAATTATGAACGTTGAATTTGTTAAAAACTTTGAAAAAAAGAACAAAAATTTGAAAACGTAATTTCTTCAAATCTTATCTTAACGTTGTGTTTGTACAAATTTCTTATTGATGTAAAAATAAATAAGTTTCCTTGTTTCCTATAACTTATACAACTTAAATGTTGACTTACATAACGAACTAATAACATTAGTTCCATCAAACTTGATTTAAGTTTCTGGGTTAGCTGAAAGTTTAAAAAGACCACCATAGGACATCTGAATATAGAGCTTTTCTAATAATCTAAATTATTGTCAAGTTTAGTAACAATTTTTAAACTTTTGAACACCAACAAAAAAAAAAAAATTGTGTACATACCTTTTTTCTTTCAGACTATAAGATAAGATATATTAATATAAGAAATTCTAAGTAAGATCTTATAATTACTAAAAAGTCCCAAAATCGCTACTAAACGAATATCGTGTAGTAAAATTAAGTTTGGAAAATATACAATTTACTAATATTTCTTTGTCTGTATAATATTTAAAAATGTTAATAATGAAAATTATCTTCCACGTGCAACTACATATTATCAAAGCCTGTACATAGGTACTTAATTAAAAATATATTTTTTTTACAAAAAAAAAAACAATAATTATATAATTTTGAAACAAAAATGTTTTGTGATGACAAATTTTTCTTTGTACCACTAATGTTGCACATAATATCCTATTACAACACGTCCATTACTGAGTTTATATTGATGATATTATATTCTTTATGTTTATTGATCTGAAATACTGTTACAGAATAACGGGTCTTAAGCTTCAAGTTAGTATGTTTTTTTTTAATTTTTTTGTAGACATTGGAAAAATATGGTTCATAAGAAACAATGAAAATTGTAAAAGTTAAAGTAGTTTAAATTTTGGCCTTGATATGAAATGAGATGTGTAATAGTCGAATTAAAACTTCTTCAATTTGCATTTATAACAAGCAATGGATTTTTTCAAGTCTTAAAAATTCTCATTTTTACGAAAAAGTTTTATTTTTATGTCACATGGAATGTTAATTGTCTAACTTTAAACCTTTTCTCGTTCACACAAACACTGAACGATTCTCAACAGAGAAATTTATCGCTCCCTTTATTAAAAGTTAAACGCTGAGTAAATAAAATGAAACATAAGACACAATGTATTTATTGAGGTATCAATATTGACATTCAATTAGAAAATGGTAAATGATCGTGTGTCTTAAATACCTTTTTTTATGTATATTATGTTAAATACTGAGCCCGTCAAGCTTCTGGCACGTCTACAAATGGACTTTGTTTTACTTTTAAGTTATGTAGTTTGTTGATAAGACAAGGGTGTAACAGATACTTGTAACAACAAAGTACCCTCTTGTTTAACCAATTTGATGAAGAGAATACCATATTACATCACGGTACGAAGTTAGACGTAGTACTAACCACGGGAAAGTGCTAGGTAACGGCTTAACTTTAGAGTTATTTCTTGTCTTACCATTCGTAAATTTTCCTTAGTTTAATTATGACCGTCTCATTAAAAATATATTTTAACATGTGTTAATTTTTATAAATACCAATATATTAGACTTTTTATTTCAATAATATTATATTAATCAATCATATTTCCAATTCTTTTATAAAATGAATAAAAATTCTTTGCTTGGTCATCGTAAGTGGTTTCATAAAAAAAATCTATAAACTCGCACCCATTACAGATATATGAATAAAGAGATTTTGTTGTCACTATCATTAATAACTTTAACTAAATGCTATCGTATACGCATCTCAGTTAAATAAAGCTTTATTATCAGTTTTTCTGGTAAGTTAAAATACCAATGATAAATCGTTTTCTTATCTAAATGTGAAGAAAAGCGCGAATCTTTTCACTTGATAAATTGCTGTTTTGAAATTAAATGATAAATGCAACCTCATTAGAATATCCGTACCTTTACTCATTGCAAATAAAAATGCGAGTGCTTTCATTTTAAATTATTGTGTTGGTATCGTTATTGGGACAAATAATTAGTAATGCCGTATTTATGGGATAATCTTGGTTAATATCCAAATTAAATGAGTCCCTGGTTAGTCGTATCACATCCCTAACGATTTTCTACCAATCAGACCAATCGTAGGTATAGTCGTATTATATATTTAATCTGGAAAACGTCTAATTTACAACAGAATGTTGGCGAATAATAATTGCGATTCTGAATTGAAATAATAGACAGCAATTTATTAAGTGGGTTACTAGAAAGATAAAGACTTGAGTTTAATTTGATGCCATATTTCCTATTCTAATGAAGCATTAATATCTTGCGCCAAGTCTGTCCGATTGCACGAGGGTTTCACAGTGAAAGGTGAAAGATTATGAATAATAATCGTGGCACATTTGTAAAATGAATGAGTTGTAATAATATTTAACTCTGGCGTTCGTAATATTTTAAAAGCTCGTTTTCTTTTAAATCTGGTGAGAAAGTTTGTCCGGTGTATAAAAATGAGATCATTAGCGGAAGACATCAGCGATTCAAGGCGTGTAGTTGCATCGTCGCGATGCCAATGTTCTGCCTCACGTGGCACCTCTTTTGGCGGAAACGACACCCAGGAGTCTCAAAGATCGTTGGTTGGAACCGAGAAAAAACCTATCACAATCTATGAACCGAGCGAAGGCACTCGTTAAAGTTTACATGATTTTTTGATTGAAAACATCTGATTTAGTATTCATGTCAGGCTGTCCAGGAAATGTTTTTCGTTTGTAATCGAAAAATTTATCGTGACGTGATGATTTTTGATTTTTTTTTTTGGAAAACTTAATCCGATTATTCCCATAGCATATCTTCGATGTCAATATGATTAAAATTAAAAAAAAAATCTTTGGCTTTTAGTCATCAGCACTCGGGATTGAACTAGACGTGTCTTGTAACCACGACAGGGATGTTTTAAGGCCCCTCGTCTCAGGTTAGTTTCACGGTTCGTAGCCAGGAGTCAAACATCTTGCATACTTATACATATAGATAGAGTATCTTAGACTTGACTTATTATTTCCTTCCTGAAACATTCTCGGTCACAGTAAAGCGCAGCTAGAACTCCCATGGGACAACAAGGATTATATTGCGTGAGTCGTTTCCGTTGTTCTGTAACTATAATTAAATGAAATGAATCTAATTTAAACGACAAAATTTATAAACTTATCTCTAACATCTTATATAATTGCAAGAACTTAGAAACAATTTTTTACAATTAAAAATCCAAACCTCACTCAGAGAGTAAAATTATATATTTTAAGGGGGTATTCGAATCTATGAGAGGCATGCATTTCAGTTATTTTTATGTGCAATATATTAAAAAATGTATACTAATGTTTAAATAATACATAAAAGTAACAAATCAGTGAAAAAAATATTAAGAAGTTACAGAATTGGGAGATTTCAAAAAAATGGCGTGCGAAGTTGTCCCGATTGTAACCTTCCTAGTAGTTTGAACTAAAGAAAATTATTAGCCTGGAAAAATACAGCTGTCGGTCTTACTAAAAAAAAGATGAAAAATTTTTTTTTCGCAAAATTACTGCCTCAAAAGAAGAGAAGTGATTTTACTATTTTTTTAACTTTTTAGAATTTTTTAAAAATAGTTAAAACTGAAATTGTATTATAATTTTAGTTAGAAACGAGTGCAGAGTATACCACTAAATTTAAATAGTGGTATACTTTTCACTACTAAATAGTCACTATTTGATAGTCGATAGTCACTATTTCGATTTAAGAGAGATGGTTTTTAGCGACCGTCGAATCCGAAAAAGCATGAGAATTCGAACCCAGGACCACTGGTGTAATTATCTAGTCAACCACGCCACTAAGTGGCTTCAATGATAGTTAATACTTTTATTTGATTTTCTCAATCTGCGATTACTTCTTCAAAAATAATTAAAATATTGAACTTGAAATTATAATAGATTTGTATATTGTACCTTTATTATAATTATTATATAAGAATTTTTTAAGACCCAATATGTAGATATGACGAAATAAAGAACTATATTAGTTTAAGCTTTGAAAATATGAAAAAATAAAAAAATCGATATTTTCAAATTTCAGGACTAAAATACCCCCTTAAGGTTACAATATCATGTTTCTATCAAATATAAAATATGTTCATGATTTTTCCCCAATTTATTTCACACAGTAAAAAAAATTGAAAAAAAAAATTGAACAATACAAGGCTAAAACATTTATATAGACACGTGTTACGGTACAAAAGAGATTATTGTAAAAAAAGGTATTCATCCCATACGAAACGATGACTAGATACTTTTCTCTCCTCTCAATATATGATATCTAATGTCAATACCGCGTCCAATTAAACAGTATAAAATCATTGGGATACAAAAGTGTCGAGAATGGTGGCGTTAAAAATTGTGGTACACGTTTAAATATCTGTTTCGGACTCAGCGCTTGAATCCCCCTGACTAAACAAAGTATTAAGTCTGACACAATAAGATTGTTGGTTTCATGCCCTGCAGCATCTCCGACCCCCATAAACTTATTATCTGTGGTGGAATCGTTAAAGGTCCTTAGGGGTGTACATCATGTTTACTAAAATCGTTTGTTATAAAAAGGGTGTAATTGTAGCTACATGCGTATGTCATATAAATTTGATACGATCAGCTGGAAAGTCATAATAATAAATAATAAAATGTTGGAGGAAAAATGAATATAATATTCAATTTTTATGACCAAAATAGATAGCGAGATAAAACATTTAAATTAATAACTGTAAAACATTTAATTGAAAAAATAAAAACTTTCCAGAGCCATATTGTATAAAATTTAACGAACAATTTTATTTTATCAAATAATTTCTTAGCGTTAAGGAAATTCTTGGCACATCGCCGAACCCCTAGAGACATTTTCGCTAATGTTTTCATACTTTTTGAATCAATATTTGTAAGCCGATTTTCCTGTCTCAATATACATTTATCTTTTCACCGCGTGCAGTTCTTTATTGACCACTCTACAAAATTCTTACTTTTTTTTTTCTCTTCTTAATGAAAATCATATCGTTTTAACATTGAAACTAAAAATTCATAGGGCTTTTCAATTTATTTAAAAAATAGGTAGATAAGTATTAAAACAATTCTAATTGGCCACCTATTGGCGCAGTGGCTAGAGGAGTAGTTCTCTCCACTTCATGCGTCAAGTGGCCCGGGTTCGATTCCCATTGAATCCTAGAATTAAGATCCTAGAACTAAGATTATAATTGACTAACAGAAATTTTCTGTGTTTAGATAGTCGTGATATGACCATAGCTGTTAAAACGACTTAAAACACCAAAAAAAAAAAAAAAAAAAAAAAAATTCTAATTGAAATAATTGAATGTAAATAATCCGCTTTATTTTCTTCACAATATTCGACTTGAAATAAACATTTTATTTAACTTATAAAATGAATAAATTCTTCTTAGAAGAAATAAGATGAATGACTTTGACTGATATTATTGAGGGACGGCATAAATATGGGGGAAAGAAAATGATTTTAAATGGAATAGAGTTGAGACATGGGGTTTTCACAAGTCGTGTATGCATCAAATTCAAAAGTAAAATGAAAGTTGAAGGGTATGTGGAAAGTAAATAATTGCTGAAGGCATATAGGGGCCAACTAATCTATAATCAAATACGTAAGTACCACAAAATTGAAAATTGATTGTGAATATGGTCGTTTAAAAAAAAAAAAGATCAATTGAATCTATGAAGATTTATTTGAAAACTGAAACAAGTTTTAAATGGAATGAAAACATACAAAGTTTTACTGAAATAAATGAATAAAGAATATAAATTTTATACATCAGGAGCTGTTAATAGCTTCATCTAATATTGAACATTGAACAGTGGCTTTTATCCTGTTTTAGCTCAAGTGTTGATGAACGACAAGCGAACTAAGACGGGAACGGGATCAGCATCAACGTACTTGATTCCGACGAACCTGAGCTTCGAGGATAATTACTCTCATTTCTTAGCGAACGTAAGTAGTTAAATTTGTCATTATTACAGCATTAGTTACGGTGTTGTATGCACAAAGTTTTTTTTCCCTTCTTTTTATTTTTCGACGTTAATATCTGTAGTTTTGTGCCACTTTTTATTACCTGCCAGATTAAATTGTTTTGTGCGAGAATAATTTCAAATGAGAGAAAATTAAAAATATAAAAATCAGACCATAGAAAATAATGAAATAAACTAAATGTACATAAACCGAGAGAGAAAATTTCATATTCGTATATATGCTGTGGCTTATCATAAAAGTTTTCAACCTGCTTGACGGAGGATTTGCATTAAATTGTTTACCCGTTTTCAAATACTATCGACCCGAGGCTTTGACTTGAAAATACCATCAAATATAAATAAAACCATTGGAAAATATTTTCAATGGAGATTAAGTTAGTTGAAAACGAAGCGGAATAGTAAAATTTTGAATTGGTTTTTTTACATTTATAAACTTTTATATAACTTTTGCTATCAAATAACTAGAAACGGCTTCATATAAAATCAATAATTTATTAAACATACGTATGCTAGTTAATATATTCAAGAATATTTCTATTTAAGCTGATTCGAGGAGTTTAGTTTTAAAACATAAGTTTAGATCCGAAAATGGTTGACTGAATAAATCCGGCACTTACATCAGAGTATTTATGTATTACGTACTGTTGAGCTTTAAAAGGAACTGAATTTATAATTCAAGTCCAGGTACATTCACAATATCCATCAACTTTCAACTTTCCACCCTTCTGATCAATCTATGTAATCTTAACATTTTCATGCTCATTAAAATAGATAAAGCAAATCTCCAGGCGTCGTCTTATTGATTAAAAGACCAAAAAATATTTTTAGGTCTAAAATAGGCTTGATATTGATTTGATTTATTGAATGCCAGTTTATGTCTGAATTGATTCGTTCATTAAAACCAAATTCAATTCCTAAAAACCTCATATGACGTGCGGGAGACGAGAACTATCTCTCGCTTAACCACAAACTTCGTCCTCTGTTCACCATGTCGTTCTTCTATCGACGTCATGGGCAAAATTGGTCACACCAAACATTCCACCCTCACAGTCCGAATATCCAATATTCTGTCGACATTCCCAACATTCAAGATAATTGTTTTGTGTAAATTGGTCTGAGGAATGCAATTGCATATACACGAATTTTTCATTTACACCACAAATAAAATCAAATATAATAATATCGAGTAAAACAAACTTCCACAAATCCAAGTTATTATTAAAATTAAAAAGATATACCGTAATGCAAGAATAATATTTGTACTGTGTTTTTGATAACACATTTCTTTGTTAACTGTTGAAAAATTATGCATGAAAGATCCGACAATTGGATTTTACTACTAAAGAACTATTGTTTTGAAAAACAAAATATATAATACAATAAGCAAAGAGGGCAAAAAAGCATCGCTTATACAGAGCCATAATAGTATGATGTCCGGCGCGATAGGATAAACGATGAAAATGACGCCCCCCATATTATTAATAATAAATTAGAAAATTATTAAATTTAATACAAAATGATTTGCCTGTCTGTATTAATAAAAAACTTTTGTACAGTCCAAATGGCGTCTCAGTGTTTGCTGCTTTTGTTGTGCGATGTCTTTATCGTGGGATCTTTCAACGCCTGGTGCCGGATTGCCTCTCCTACCACGCTACAGCTCTGCTCTTATAATACTGAAAACCAAACCAACAAAAAAAATCTATGCATAGATATTAGTATATCATAAAAAATAACCTTATAAGTAGAACAGAAAAGTGCATACTATACTAATTATATAAGAAAAGCAAAGATGAAGTAAAACTTAACAGTTTGCATTTTTTAACACTCGATTTCTTTCCTTAATTATTTTTATGTTGCGTTCTATATGTGAAAGCCAATTTTAAGGAGTAAATTCCAAAAATAGATTTTCTTATTAGCTCAAACCTGGTAAAACCCAGAAACCACAAAAACTCCAAAATTAATATTGTCTTATAATTACACTCAGAGACACAATTAACCGCCTACTCGTCTAAAGTGGCAAATTCTTTCTTTTTCCACATACAAATTATGGATTGTACTGTCGTGAAATATGAAAGGTATTTTTACTTTAATATATAAAATAATTTCACTTAATTTTTTTACTAATTAGCTATAAATAACAGAGTCAATATTTGTTCTGTCCACGCTGCTATTTTCAAAATATTCTCAGAGTATATTTTCAAACAATTAGAAATTGATTTTGTATCTAGTAACTAAAATTGAAATTAGATAGGTGTAAAAATTACATTCAATGTTAACCGAGTAACTAAAGCTATCGCTTTATTTATTTATACAGAGGATTAAGTCAATGCTATGTAGTGCTTTTATTTGGCAAGAAAAGACAAGGCAATGTAGGCAAACAATTTAGAGTGACTGGTTCTTATGAACTAAAATCAAGACCGGGACAAAAAGTGTAGCTCACGGTGATTGATTTTTGTATCTAACGTACTCAAAATCCGGTCACTAAGACTGCAGTTGTAATACGAAAACAGGTCGTAACATTTGAAATACCCATATAAATAAAAGAATACCTAATCGAAAAAGGCTAAAGGAAAGGAAATTTAGAATTTTCAGTCAACACGAATTTAACAATCACTTGTATATCACAGTAAATAAAGATTTTAATCTTAATTTGCCAACTTTATTATTCGAACTATATTATAATAGACACCAACGGCGATTCATAGAAAGGAGTTCCTGGAAATTAGTTTTTTGATTAATTCTCAGTTATATTTTCATTTATATATTATAATATCTTAACTAATTTAAATTCAGATTTTGCAAGGCGACTTGTCGCCTACAACTCCACTAGTTTTACAATGAACGTTAAACTGTCAAATTAATAATAAATAATAAATAGAAATGACCACCTATTGGTGCAGTGGTTAGAGCAATTAGTCTTTCCGCTTTATGCGTCAAGTGGTACTGGGTTCGATCCTCGTTGAATCCTAGACTTAAGAGCCTAGATCAAAAAGATAAAATTGATCAACAGTTTTCAGTGTTAAGATAGTCGTGATATGTCCTTAGATGTTAAAGCGACTTAAAAAACCCAAAAAATAAATAAAAACACAAATAAAATAATAATATAATAATTACTTATATAATTATTATATAATATTATATAAGAATATAAATACAATAAAATAGCCAACAAAAGTCAAACGTTTTTAATTGCACAACCGACATCACTTCTATCTATAATATAATTAAGTATTTATAAAATAAAGTGTTATTGTACTTTAACGAAATATACGGTACAAGTCCTGAAATGGCTTTATCAAAATATGTTTTGGTTTCCTAATAATGTTCTTTTCAACTTGTAAGTGCAATACAAAATTCATCATATACCTACTCGTATATAGAAGAAAAAGTTTGCCGTAAGGGATTTGTTAAAAAAAAATATGTTTTGTCTAGAAACTACCAATTTATTTGAATATTGAAATGGTGCATTGATTATATTTAGTCTGCCAACTCAAAAAGAGTATTTAAATCCTAGCTTAGAGCACATAGGTACATGTAAAACCAATGTATATAATGTTAATTAAAACACTAATTTTCCATTGCTAAAATAAAATAAATTTGAAGCTCAATAAAGTTTAAATTTTGAGAAAATTCAACAGTCATTTTCTTAGTAAAAGGAAAATGTTGTTAATATTTTATTAAAAGATAAGTAAATTAATTGCAAAGTTGGTAGATTTCAATGGATGAAAGAATCTTACCATTATTTATAAATGCTCCTAAAGAAAACAAATATTCCCCTTCGCATTATCTGGTTGTCGACAACTTTTAAAGTAAGTACATCAAAAATGTTTATTTTACTTTATTGATCTTTAAGGATTTCCCGCAATGACAACTTGGACAAAGTTGATTGATATTGGCTTTTAATATAATTACCCTCTAAAAGAAATAAAATAAAAAAACATCATTAAATGATGATTTCAATTTAATATATTCATGCTATGATAAATTGTAATTATATAAACTAGCACAAAATGGAATTTAACTGAAATATTATATTTGTGAATTTATATAAAATAGAAGTTCGTACATTATAAACTTAGCCCATGAACATGAGCAACATTGTCCATATGGACAAGGCCGTGTCTAGAGCGTAGTACCATGCTGTACGAACGGGGCTTACACCAAATGGCTGTTGCTTTAATAACACCTACAGGGGCCAATTTATGAACTTAAATGCCAGTAAATAGATCCCAGATTAAAATTACTCGTGTACGTGGCCTGCACTTTAAACGCATTTACATTGAATGAAACGAAAGGGGTGGAACTCTTGACACCCGCCTCGAAAACACAGAACAACAGAGAACTTTGTTTTGCGAAAACATAACTGCAATATTCTACCATATTACAATTCATAAGTTGGACACTGGGAGAATACTTAAACCCTGACTTACACAATTGTATAACATCATAATGTGATTGGAACGGGGAGGTTAGTATTAATAGTCTTTCCTCAACCGTTTGAAAACGCAACCCCTAACCATAACTTCGTCTTAAAGCACGATAACTTTCATGAACAATTCAAATATTATTGTTATCATTATTATTGGTTTATATATAGTTATTGTGACGGTCGCTATTATGTTTTGATTGGTACTTAAGTGTTAAATGTAGAAGATAAATTGAATTAGAAACTCAATTGACTAATGAAGATTCATTGAAGCTGGAGTTTAGTTGAGTTATATCAATTCGACTAATCAATTATTTAGAAAGTAAAACCTCACATTAACCAAGTAAGATAAATTATGTACATGAATAATGTATATCGAAAATTTCCATACAATTACAAATGATTGAATAAAATTATTTTCGAAAAATGAATGTATCATTTTAAGCGAATTATAATTTGCTTTTTTTTACTGAAGAAATGTTAAAAATCATAGTAAAAAGGTTTCCTGATATAAATTGGCAAAGCTGTAGCGTGATATTACGGCATCCGTCTCAAAAGGTTAAATGCCAAATAATCTGTAAAATAAATTGGAAAATTATAGAAAATGAAATGCCTTATTGCAATAATATTTTTTTAATATTACAATGGTATGTTTATTAAACGCTGTTTTTTTTACATATAGTGACTTTATCATTCGGCACCGGATGCTGGAGCAACGCTTACATCACCCGTAGTAATGAATATTATTATTTCCATGCAAAATTTCGTTCATATGTCAGGACTTCTATCATGTTCATACAATACGTTAATAATTATTTGCCAATTATTGTACTTCTATTTGTTTTTGGTATCTACTCGAAAAATTCCTGAAATATGAATGAAACGTATGAATGAGTCAATTTGTTATGGCATAGGAAAATAAAAATGTTTTGTTTTCATTTTTATTAAAATGGGTTTGCCTAAAATTAATTGAGCTCACCAAGGCTTAAAAAATTCTAAAATAAAACCGTTATGCGTTTGACAGTAAATAGCGACTTATAGCCTCCTTTTGAGGTAAATCTCGTAACTGCGAAATCGTAGCTTTGATAAATCAATAAAAACTGTTATTATTATTGCATATACATGCATAACTACTACAGGATTTTTGAATTCGAGAATGTAGATACGAAGATACCTCTTAAGAAAATTCTATCATGATTCTGAACATTTTAAGTTTTTTATACCAAATTGGAGTAGTCGACAATGTTTTCTAGTAAAAATCTAAATTTCGCAAAAATATAATATACATAAACGAGATTTGCCCATAAAGGGTACGCTATATATTTAGTAGTAATTTTTTGATGCTTGATTATAAATTTATATATAGTAAGACTTTTAGTGTGACTAAATGACCTATTTAATAGTAAACTTAGAGAAAAAGTTGAGATATAGTTTATATAGTGAGAAAACGCTAAATGAAAGCACTCAATATCCTGAACCATTAACCATAACTACTTAACTTGAATTGTGGCCTTAAATTATTGAAGTTGAAGTATTTAAGTTGAAGACAAAACCAGTGAATGTGAAAACATGAAATTTGAAAGTTTGTTCTTTGTGAAAACAATGAGTTTTACCGGGGAAGTCTTTTCTGAAATTCTATCCCTGAATTCTTAATTTCTAAGTCTACTATCTTCAATTGAGAAGCTTATTAAAAAATACGTTTCATATGGTTATTTTTTGTTAATCAAATTTTCGGAAGTTGCCCTGTTATTTACAGTAAAATTATTTTTTAATTTATATTTTCATAGACCAAGGTGTAATATCTAAAGGCAGAACTTTGATACTTTTTTTGGTTTTTATGTGAACAACGTCACAATTAGTTACTTAAAGAAACGATATTTTTTTTATTTAAACTTACGAATGCGTTATGAAACCTTTTTTTCATCAACTGTTACCTTCATTTCAATCACTATTTATTATTTGTCTATTTTTCATAAATTTTGATAGCCAAACTTTGCTTTGCTAAAAATTAACGGAGTTAAAGTGAAATTAATTTCAAGTTAACATAAAGGACCCAAAAGCAAAAGTCTAATAGAAGATAACGATAATATAAGCTTATGTAAGTAACTATAGACTTTTTTTTTACTTCGTTATGTTAACTTAAAGAGAAACCTAATAGACAACTTATTTAGTTACTACAATTCATTAAAAAAATATAGCAAAATAAAAAAAGGGGTGTAATATGGACTTTTGATATATATATACCGCTAGCTGTTATCAAGCAATGAGAACGAAATAAAATTCAAAACTCAAATGGGTGTTTTCATTTATCGCTTACCCGCACTGTTGTAAGTAGAAAAATCTCGAGTGAATAATTTAACAATTATTAGTTCGATTTAAATACGAGTATGTTGATCTAAAAATATTTTTTCCAACTATATTTGTTCATCAGTTAACTGATTTATTCAAAAGTCTTGAAAATAATCGTATCGTTTGGCCTGAAATTGTTTTGAAAGCACTGAAGTAGTAAGGATATTCTGATAAGATCATAGTTATTATTATTGTACAATTTGGTTTATTATGACATTAAAGTTAGCGCGATTATATAATACGAAAACTAAAGCCTGGGATTTAAACAAAATGTATAACAAGCAATAAAATTGAGCAAAAACAAAACTTATACAAAACTATAGGACGGAGGGATTTGGTTGGGAAAACTTGAGTTACAAAGTTTTAGTCGAAACATTTATTTGGAAAATCGAGAAATCTTAAAACAATATAATGGGATATGTTGGGACATTTTAATTTGAAAATTTCAACTAAATGGCTTTCTTTAAATATTGAAGTTTATACAGAGAATGTGCAATAAATTGTTCCCTTAGAGAGGGCTAAATTTATATCATTGACATGCGACACGTATTATTTATATTATAGTGTGTATATACGACATCACAGTTTATCTCTTCGAATAATTGCACATAGCTTATAGCAAAAGTTTAATTAACGTAAATTTCGATTGCGTGATAATTTATGACTGGAGTTTTGATAGGAAATAAGACAGATGTTGCGATTTAAATTAGTTCGTTCCATAATGTACCTGCAAACGTAATTCGCAAAAAAAAAAAAACATTTGGTTTATAAGCATAAGAAGCTAGGTAAAAGTTTTTGTTAAATCTGGTCAAATGATTATGAGATTCACGTAATGAATGTTGAAAACAATACGAGGAAATAACAAGAAATGGACATTGCAAGAAACTGTTGAGGGGATATTGGTATAGTGAGCGTACATTTTAAATGAGCGTGGAAGAAACGAATCATTCCCAGAGCAGCAAAAAGAGTCATCCCCTGAAGAAATAAAAACTTTTAGTTAATCAAGCCTGGGTGAAAGTTGCAAAACACGACGAATACTTGATTATTATCATTAACTTCTTCAGATCGAAACTTTTACGGTTGAAAATGTGCTGATGTTCCTATTAAAATATTCTATGTTAGACTAAATGAAGTAATACTCGAATAGGTTGAAATAAAAGCTGTAAGAAAAAGCTATAAAATTCTGCATTTGAATGAAATGCATTCTATTTGAAATATCTATACTTGTCTTGAAGTATTCACTTGATTAAGAGTTTATTTTAAATATTCTGTATATAATAGAGTATAAATGTGGGTGGTAAAGATATTTCAGTTTCATTAACGGTCAGAGAAGAGGAAAATAGCATCATAAATTCACACAATTTGTTCGAGAGGATGAAATTGGGAAACGAAATTATTTGATTTTCTTGTGTGTGCTATAAGAAATAGTATTTTTATAAAAGAACACCTGTAAAAAGCCCATAAATTTGTTTGATGTAATGAAGGAAAATTAAAGAAAATTTTCTCAATTTTTTTTTATCTAAAAAAAAATATTTCCGGAGTATAAAATTCAAAATTTACTTTGTCGAGTTAAACGTTGTAATTGAATAAAAATAAAATCGAGTTATCTTCAGTTTTGAAACGTAATTATTTCATGAAGTTTTTACTCTTTCCTTCCCCGACGCAATTTTTTCCTATTTTAATCAACAGAACTTGCAGAAACTAATATCATTTTCTCTCATTCACTTCTTTTTTGTTTCACAAGTTTTTATCTAGGTTTTTCACTCGTAAAGTCCTATTTTTATTTTCGATTTTTAAAGAAAATAGCTGTGAAATATTTGTCTAGAGGTCTTGGACTAAGAAATTTAACACGTTGGCTCTTGGTGGCATGCAAAAAATGTTTAAATTTATTTAGTTTTTCTTGTGTGCGACATTTAATGGTTCATATCAGACAGACAGTGTGGCAAATGCAGTCGCATAGAGAGATGAAACTTTTGAGGTCATATAAAGAGAGCTTGATGTTTTCTCTGTAAAGCGATAGTTGAAATATGACCGGGGGAACTTGGCAGACTTCATGATCCATCCCCGTCGTTCGAGTTAGGTATTTTCAACCCCCGACTTTGTCCTATGTTCTAAGAATATTTAAATATTTCGAAAAGTTTTCATCTAGAAACTAATTAGCTAATTGAAAAGTTTGTTTTCTTTTAAAAGTCATAACACAGAAGTAAATACATATTTAGTTTTCTTTTTTATAGTTTATTTCTATGGGTGTTTGTACTGTGTAGGTACACGGTAAAATATTGGTTTCATTTTTTTCTTTTTTCAATTAAATTCATTAAAAGAAATCACTAATTTATTTTCCTTTTTATTACATTTTCTGTATTTGAAGATAATATTTTCCACTCTTATTAAAATATAGATGAAGGTAATTGAAATGTCAGCTCACAAAAGAAAAAAAAAATGTTTTAATGCGCTTATTATTCTGTTACACACCAATTTTTCGCTGCAAAACGAAGATTGGAATTTAATATGAATAGCGTTCATAAATTGATTTATTCGCCTCCAAATATAGATATATAATTTCTTATGAAATAATCGTCACAATAAAATTAAAAAGCATCATTTTTAAAATTAATTCAATTATACATTGTGTGTTCTCTCAAATCAAATCGAAATAACCTCATTATAAATTTACCAAGAAATAAAACGTGATTGAAATCATTACTTTGAAAAGTATTAATATCAATCGTTAACATGTTAGAGGATATTAAAAATAGTTTCAGTTCCAGCTTAATGGCAGCCCTTCCAACAATAAGTGTTTTGACCACGTCAAAGTCCATAAAAATAAAATAAATGTCGCTACAAATATTTCTCAATTATAAGAGAGAAATGTTGGCACCCTGCCGGTAATAAAAAAAAGGAATTGAGATAGTATCAGAAACATTTGATTAATTAAAAGAGGGTTGCACTTTCCGACGTCGTCGTTCGAGCACGACAAATGTAATTAGTTCATAAATCGGACGCTAATGTTTTACTCCAGATCAAAAAAACTTTTAATATTATTTCAGTTTTAATCAAAATTGAAAAGATTTATTAATCAAAACTTACTTTCAATTAAAATTGAATTAAATCAAAAGAATTGAAGTTATTTAATTTTTCAATACATATACATACCACTTAAATCAGTTAAAGATTTAAAATTAAACGGATAAACCATAAATAATATCCCTTCTTGGTAGTCAGAAGACTCTTCAAAATCTGACCCAACCATTATAAATTATTCATACGAGTTAGAAAGTGTTTAAACTCTTGGGGCTTATTATAACAAGTATTAATATAGTATGTTGTAGATATTTTGCCGTTGTATTTTAGAAAATATAGCTATACTAATTTTAGAGAATGTGTAAGTTTAACACTTTTGATCTAGTTTTAATTAAATATCAACATAGAATATTTGCATTGGAAAATGAATTAGATTTATTTAATAAATTTCTGTGTAATAAAGGAAATTGCCAACGGGAAAATGTACTTTTCAAAGAATTGAAAGTATTTTATTTAAAAATAAAATTTTCAATCCAACAGGAAATAGAAAATCTATACCTTTAAATCTTTCAACATTTATTTTTATACATAAATTCATTAATCGCGTGATATACAAAGAGAAATGTTGTTTCCTTATAAGAACATTGAAGCATTATGTTGTTCATAAAATAAAATTCTTCTGAAAATATATTTTTAAATATATTTTTTTGAATGAAAAAAATAATAAACCAACTGTTTTCGAATGAATGATTGAAATTTTAAGTTTTTGAAGTTATACTTCTTTAGGCGCGTTATGAAAAAAAGATGAAATTTTAAGATGCGCGCGCACCAGGGTGACACAAAATTAACAGGATGAAGTTGGTCGCAAAACCGTTCGGTTTTTTTTAACTTGGCGCGCGTAATTTGAATTGTTTATTTATTTATTTATTTTTATATTTAAATTAAAAATGCTTCATTCTTTAAATATATTTTTAATGTTTTATTTAGACAATATTTATATTTACAAATGACACATAATATTAATAAATAAATTATTACTTTTCTCGAATATTGCAGTAGCTGTTATCATACTATTTGGAGTTTAGTGATGAAAATGACGTCTGCATTCCATGCATGTTCTTGGTTATCACGAAATCTGGGATTCTGAAATGATTCAACCTCCTTAGAATAATAATATAGTAAAACAAGGCATGAATAAGATGAAGACATTTACTTTGAAAAGTAGCTACTTACTTTATTTTGCAATTTCTTTGGAGCTTCGTTTTCATGGCATGCATGAATTTTTAACCAGAAGAATGGTCCTGACAAATTTTAAAAAAGTCTTGCAGCTTTCTTTGGATTTTATTTTCATTGTAAACCATAGTTTGCACAGCATTTCAGCCATTAAATAGTCATAAAAATGCAAATCTACTGCACAAACGGTGACTCGGAAAAAACGTGTTAAACGTCAGATCAGATTTCTTTTCGGATATTAGTACGGCGCGGCGCGTTGTTCTTGGAGGCGTTAGTATCGGTCTATTGTATCATCTCAGCGCAATTATGTAATGCTTAAATGCATTTTGGACATTTCCCCGTTATCTCTGTTCAACGGGTCTTACTAAAAATTAAAAGAACCGCACCTCTCATAAAAAAAATTGTGCTTATATACTTTTTCAAGTGCTCCAATATATTTAAGCTTAACTATCCGTATGTATTATTTATTGATATAAATTTAAATATTATCCACTAAATTTTATTTTAATTAATTGTTTGTATGAAATTAACAATTTCTTTGACTAGCTCTAATTTTTCAAGTATTTATCGTAGTAACATCATGTTGGATTTTTTATAGACGATTAGCTCAGCTTTAAAATTAATTCTCATAAAGTTTGGTCTAAACGTCATACCTACTTTAGAAATTGAACAAAAACTTTAAAAAAAGTATCGAAATTTAAAAAACTCATATCTCAGTTATTAAATCTATACTTATAGCTAATTTTAGTCTCAAAATATAGAAACTTTATTTAACTCTAAATTAAATAAATATAATGTTTTCTATAAAATTAATTATTTAGGAAATATTCAACTAGTTCATAGGCCAAGTCGACATTTTTTAGGATTTTATACTTCTGCCCAGCAAGTGGCTACGCATTTTGGCCCAAAACTTAGATTTCAATATTATATTTATTCAAAGCAATAACTATATAGTATATAAAAAATTACAACAATCCCACCTTTTGTATACAAAAATGTACCACTTGACTGGATTATTACCTTAATACTCCACACTGAGAGTAAAAAAAGGACCTATGTAACTTATAATAAATTAATTTGGTTTGGTAGAATAAGCTTTCAGAGTTCACACTTTATTGAACCGTTATTTAAAAAATATATTTGCTTGTAAAAAAGTCTTGGCACCTCCTAGTTTGAAAACCGCTGATCTAAAAACAATGTTAGAAACATAAACTTGGTGCAATATTTTATGACCAACTTTATAAAAAGATTGTAGTCGATATTGGGATTTTTATTTTACATAATAATTTTACTTTCGCATTATTATGTGCTTTACATAAATACCATATCGTAGGTAATTGCTTGTGGATAAAACTCAGGAATCGGGATCTATGTTTGTTGAAACAAAACATTTTTATAGTCAAAAATATGTAGATACAAATAAAAACTTTAACACAGACAAAAGCTTAGAGTTTAACACAATAATTTTATTAGTCCATTAAGTGCCGCATTCTAGTTATACTGAACGGACATTAAAATGACCGGAAATGGGATATTTAAACCTGGAGTGATACGAAATGTGTTAACATGATATTTGATGTAATATTCTAGCTGGGTTTTGTGGCCGGAAGGGGTAGTTGTAGTTCGGGAGTGAAACAGGGAGTTTTGTTGGTCTCCACTGTATTAAAGCGTTAACTGATTGTTAATATTTAACCGAGTTAATTTATGATCAACTCTATATTATACGCTCGGCTAATGTATATCTACTATTAATTTGGAAATGGCTGTCGTCAATCGTTGATCATTTAATTAAAACTTTGCTGATATAACGTCGTATTTTATTTTTCTGAGACAGCTAATTTAAAACACTTGTGCAACCCTTTTACACCATAACGAGTCAAATAAATAATAGAATATCCTCGAGTGGAAGAATCGTTAATGCATTTGGTCAGCTAATTTAAACGCTAGAAACTACATTACTCACTAGTAATAATGCGAACTGATTTCTATATAAAATGCTGAAACCTTAATATTTTTTCGAAATTAAATACGAACAAAACATTATGAGGTTCATTTCACGAAGATGTCATGTATTAAAAGGTTTCTTTCATCTTAATAGATTTGCAGAATAAATAGGTATTTACCTTTATCTAACATGTAATACTCCTATAAGTTTTTTTTAGAAATGACATAATGGCTTTACGATTCGAACATAAATAATCCCTTGTTGAAACCGAAAAATCTTACTACCTGTACTATTTTTTTTTTTGAATTATCCCTCGAAAATGATGTAAGTTATTTTTATTTATTGATATTTAACACTGCTGATCAAAAAGTTCCACATCGTTGAATGTTTATTGTTCGTTAGTGTCAATTATTATTGGTATTGTCATTGAGGTTGAACCTATTGGGGACCCTTTTTATTGTAAAAATTGATCGAGTGTTCGATGAAATAAATACGACATATGCTCCGGAGAGATGTGGGTCCCCAAGTGGGTCTATTCATCTAATTTTACACACAGATTTAACCTGAATTTCAAAAGTATTTATTTTATGTGTACCTAAAATAAATTGCACACCCGAGTCTATCCTTCGTCGTAGGTGACAGGATAAAATTTAAATATTTTAACATAAAATGAAAACTATATAGAAAAATCCTAGAGATCCTATAACTGTCCACCCCATATTCCTGGAAAATGACACATCTCCTCTGTTATTACAATAACGAGTTTTATTTGATTTTTTTGTGAACTTGACTGTAATATTCCATCACGAATATTCAGAATTTCATATATCAAGTTTAAAATACACAATTTTTTCCCAATCGTAGACAACTATATATCATGCTGGATTAAACGCATCCAGAAAGCGTTTGTTCTGACACTCATAGTGGTCCAGTCGTCTCCTCGAAACATTGTGTTTATTATTACAAAAGGATTGCTTGGTGTGATTTATCGTCATCTCTTGTGTTACGTGAAGTTTATTCTCCAATATGGTGTAAATCGTAAGTATAGGTATATTTATTTTTCGTAAATTCAAGAATTTCAATTTCTGGTCGAGCGTCTCCTGGTTTATTTCTGTTAATTTCATGACCGACCGTGACAAATTTAAAATAATATTCTATCAGTCGGGTGTATGCCGAGTCTAGATAAGATTAAATTGCACATTCTGATTACAATTTAGATGCAAACAATTTTAATGCACGCGATGTGTTTGGAAATGTTAAGTTTATTATTTCGTTTGTCAAAGGAAATGTTCATGCACGTTGTTTGTACCGTCCGTGCTAAATTATAGTATGTATATGTGTATTTAGATTATTTATGCGATCGATAATTATATGGATTTGACGTACGTTTAAGATTTATGATACGTTCTATAACGTAATTCTTTTTAAATTAAAACAGAAACAGGTAAAGATGGATTTTTTTAATTTCCTAAAAATTTGCAATTACAGAAAAAAAGTGACTGAGCCAACAAAATTTCTTTTTCTTGTTTGAGTTGTTGATTTTGTTGATAAACGTCTGTCAAAATTCCAAAAGTAAATTTACATATTCTGCACAGAAAAGCCAAACAGGCTTTGATCAATGTGCGGTAATTATTATTTTTATATTATTAACTGTTCGCCTATTTATTCTCAGTCATTTTGTCATAAATGTTAATATTTTCATTGCAAGGAAACGCCCAACTGAAATAATATTTATATAAAATGAGACGACGATCACGAAATATTTTCGATTTATGTTTGCATTCGTCTGTAAATATTTAAGATGTTTCATTGAGGCCGCGCACAGCCTATATCGTTATACAAGAAGTATATTATACGCTACATTCGGATACGTTAAAATAACAAATCGCGTTTCCCATAAAAGAGAAAATCATCACCGACATTTTCTTAGAAAAAAAAAAACATACACAAACACAAATGTGAGGGTTGAAATAAACATGCAGGTTAATATCTTTTAGTTTCCCTATAAAAGATTTCATATTTATTACATTTACATTGAAATTACAATTGTCTACATTATTTCTTGTGAAATTTCCTCGATGGCGATGTAATAGATAGATTCGAACCTCGTGAAAAGAAAGCGTTAATATTGAAACTGTAATGTTACAGTTGAGTTTTATATAATAAAGTCGTTGAAACAACAAAACAAGTTACATACATTTTCAATCAGCGCAGCTAACTCTCTATTTGTTATTCACACGATGGTAATTTAATACATCGGATTCGTGCTTCGTTTAAAGTAGGTACAACAAGAAAGCGAAGAAAAAATTGCCAGATCCTGAACACAAATACCCAAAACAAAAATAAAATTACAAGTTAAAATTGTTTTGTATTTTATTATAATGCTAATAAAGTATCACATAGATATCACTTCTCAGGTTACACAAAAGAACTTAAATACAATAATAACATCCACAATTCCTTATTAAAGTTTATATTTGAATATATAAATGACTCTAGATTCTAGAAAAATGTTTGAACCTCTAAGTTAGCAAATAATGCAACGTTTTCGTATTGCAAAAATAACCCCTAGGTCTCTGTCAATTATCTGTATCGTAATTTATAAATTAAATTAGTTGGTAGACTGTATTTTTCAAAAATTTAATGCATATGTATCTCAATAAATAAATAAAAATTGATAATTTTTCTTTTGTTTTCTTCAAAACCAGTGAGTACAAAACGTTCAACTATGTAACTGTTCTGTATAATAACGGAACATTCATTCGTTATGTTACTGTTACAGAACTGTTACGCACTTGGACTTTTTGTGTTCTCTAGGGTGTGGTACCTTTAATACTACTGAATACTGGGATATAAAGAAAAATTTTCAACCAAATCCAAAAATAACAACAGAACAATAACTTCTTGAACTATATATGAAACCTTTTAATTTGTTATCTTACAAGACATAAGATATTATACTATATTATAAAATAAAAAAAATACCGAATTCATACATACCTATTACCTACATATATTGACCAAAGAAAATAATTTTACTCGTAAAAATAAATATGAAACCATAAAAACCATTCTCGTTCATAGCAACGTTAACAATTTTTTGAAGTATTCATTAGTGAAAAATTTCGGCTCATGTTCCACGATCAATCAACAAGAGTTATATTATGTAGATACACCTACAGTGATACCATAAATGTTTGTGTATTTCTTTTGTTCGCATCCGTCAGTTATCAGTTTTGGTTATCTTATCTGGTTGTCATCTAGATCAATGTCTCTTAGTTACTGTACTGCGGCACTTGGCAGGAGACATAAAATTTTCAAAGTGTGTCGCCAAATTTTAAACATGCAATGAAAATTATTTTGCGTCTAATTTAAAATATATATTTTATATTAAATTGAAAACTGTTATCAAAAACTATTTTACCGATGTAATACTTACAAGGAAAGTAAAATTATTTTAAAATTATTTTTTTGTCAGTGGGCCGCCAAATTATAATATAAAAAAATATAAAGTAACAAAAAAGGGCTCCACTTAGTAGCGCAGCGGTTAAATCTGTTAGATCTCCGCTCCATGCGTGGTACCTACTGAACGAAATTTTCGTTGATTCCTATCGTTTATCCAATAATGGTTACAGATGGCTAACAGAAATTTTCTGAGTTTAGACAGGCGTGATATGACCTTGGATATTAAAGCGACTTAAAATACCAAAAAAAAAAAAAAAAAAAAAAAAAGGTTGGAAATCACGGTTGTAGAGATTTATTTTTCCTTGTAAAGTAATGTTATATAAAATTGGCTTACCTGACAAATGGACGTTTGCTTGTTTTTTGACTAATAGACTTATAAGTGATTAAATTATGATCTTCTATCAGCTATACGTTTTAGTAATACACATTTTATTTATAAAAATTTTCCAAATTTTTCAAGATTAAGATCGAGACCAACAGATTTTCATTGTATTGTTGCCCAATTTTTAATTAATTATATGAAATAAAACTATTAAAAAGGAACAACAGTTTTGAAATTAGCAAAAAATTTTCAATAGAAAATAGGAAAATATCATGTTATCAGAAAATTTAAAAATAGCTCTCGAGTCGATTTGTAGAAATAGCTTTAAATAAATATAATTTATAGCTGAAGAAATTTTTTTGTACTATGCATACCATAAATCAAAATGGTTGTATTTTTTCTATCAGTTTAAGTGAAGTGAATGCTTTCATGTTAATTAAGCATTATCCTTTTCTTTTCCATTTCAAATTAGTTATTGACTTATGAATTATCGTTTGAATGAAATATGAATGCTTACATACTTTTAAAAGTTCAGTTAACTCTGTTGTTTGTATGATAAGTTTTTTTATTTATTTGACTGAAGCAAAACAAGCATTTTCTATGCCCACATTTAATGATGGGCTAATATTAGACACATGAAATAAACTAAAAACAAACTTTTAATACCTACTTTGTGTGAATTTGAACGAAATGTCCAATTAATTATTGGACATATTTAATAAGGAGAATATTACGACATTTGTATTCACATTTTGAAATGAATAGAAATTGCAAATATGGTTTTAAATGTTGGTAAGTATCTACTAATATACTTTAAAATTGCGAACTAAACACAAATGATTTTAAGTTCAAATTAATTTAAATTAAGAATTTCATATAAGCTTTTAAAAATCTTAAATGTTTTTGTATTCGTTTTGTTTATAAATTTTCTGCGGAACGAAAAAAGAAACAAATAAAAATGCAATTAATCAGCTCACATTTCAGACAATAAATTTCCTCTGACCTGAGTTTCAGACACGAAGAAGCAATCTCCATGTATTATATATAGACAACCTTAACAAAAGCATCTCATTGTGAAGAATCACGATTGTGATCTATTTATTTAGGCTAGGCTTTTACGTAACTAACGTAAATTTCAGTCTTTCTGTTTACGTTTTAATGAGAGAAAAAGAAACAAATTGATTTAATGGTTATTTATGTTATCATTTAATATAAGATGTCTAAAAATTAGTTGAAATGAAATTGTATTTTACTTTGTACAGAACTGCATTATGGTTAATGATGACTAAATTGTATGCATAAAGCTATCAAAGCATAATATATACTTCTATACAGTGTATGTTATGTATGAGGATTCACAATAAGGTTTACTCAAAGCCTTAGATTTTAGCATAGAGTAGTCATGACTATTAGAGCTCCTTTTACTATTATGAGAAAGGTTGTTTGATCTAATAAGCTTTGTTGAAATTCCTTAATTTGATGGTTCTTTTCCAGCTGTTATATTTTTGACTCTATAAAAATCATAGACTTCTCTACATAATTCATAAGAAATACTTGTAAATGGAGTAAAATATAATTATGTACTTACTGACTTTTATTGTTACCCGAATAATAAAATCACTGACAATTGTGTTGGTCTTTTTAAAAAGTAACACAATATGCCTGCTTTTTTATTCTTCATTCACAAAACAAAAATAAAAACATTTATAAAAAATAAGGGTGAGAGTTTATGACAATTTTTCATGGGTACTATTATGTATTATCTAATAAATATCTCGTGAACACGACAGATTTTTGAGTTTTTCTTAAACAGGTCATTGTATTAAAACGTTTGTTGTTTAGATACCCTACGCAAAATACCTTTCTGAACATTTTTTTTTTTAGTCAAATATTTAACCATGGAACTCGTTTTATATATTTAAAAAAATAATATGTTTTGGGTGGTCTGATTGAGTAAAAAATATTTAATTTCCCATTAGACCTGGCTGGTAAATTATACGTTGAGGTAGCGTAAAAGGGTTCTTAAGAGGTGTAAACACGCATCAATCGCAGACTAATGTAAGCACTTACTAACACTTAAATTTCATAATTAAAATACGACAAAAAATTGATTCAATTACGAAACAAATAATTTTCGTTGGGTTTGAGATGAAGGAAAATTAAGTTTATTATTATTGTTTTTATGTTTTTTCAAGTCGTACAATAAACATCCCCTGGGAATGCTTTCATCTGACTATCACCTCGTGTCCTGCGGTCTTATTCTGTTGATTGTCCCGCGGCGTATTAAGGAAAGCAGACGCTATTTAAAATATCACAAAGTATAAAAAGTGATGCTGCAGCAGAACCAGACGCGTACACATACCGATACACAATGTTGTGGATGTAACATTTTACAAGATGAACAAACCGTATAATTATGTAACCACATGCGAGAGAAATTTCTTCTTTTATTTTCTTTTCCTTTTTCAACATTACATAGATTATCAGCTGTTTGAGGAGACAGGATATCGTCGTCTTCAAACTCCACTTTAAGCTATAATATTATGTGTATTTCTACTTTTCGTAAATATAATTTAAAATTATAATTGAGTTTAATATCATTCTTTCATGCGGATAGCATGGTATTTTTATTTTTTTTTTTAAATATCTGCATTCCAATGACAATTAATGTTTTGTACACGTTTAACATTACTTACATCTTTTTTAAAAATACTTCTTGTCATCAATTGTCACACAATTATCGCATATTTACTTAAGTAAAAAAATAAAATGTTTATTTCTGAATATTCTTACTTTGGAAATAATATAATTTAAAAAGGTTTTTACCATGATACAGGAGGAAAAGGCTCAAGAGAATGAAATTTTTTCTCACTTATTAAAGTTTTCCATTTAACCAAGTCACTTATTTATGAAAGTACAATAAAGAATTTTTTTTTACTTACAGACATATAAAGAAACCTTATTATGAGTCGAATAAGAAAATAAGAATTTCCTGCGCTCAAACCCATTCACAATTTTTAGTTGATTACTTAGCTTTAACTTTAATTTTTTTTTTCTTTCATAGAATTAAAAAGCGAAAAACTCTTATTTATAGTTAAAGCTGAAGTCCAGAAATATATAAAATAAATCCATTGTAGAGGTTTTGGAGAGTAAATGATGGGCTTAGTAATAAAATTAATTTATCAATTTTTTTTTTGTTCATTCAGATATCATTCATCCAGGTTTGATTGTAATTATAATTTTACTTTCTCTGATTATTAAGGTTAGTTTTTTCATCAATTTCCCAACTATCAATCACCATATTTTGCATATGTATCTATATCTAAAATTAAGCAATCCACGACTAAGATATAAAATAATTAAAGCATTTTTGTTCTAATTTATCGTTGAATATTACTTTTCGTTGATTAAATAAAGTTTAAAATTAATTTTTTGGAAAATTTTCGATATAAGATAGCATTAACTCTAGCATAGGATCTGTCACTTAACGATATTTGAAATTGAATTTTCTTGCTTTTTAACTATCAAAAACGTAACTATTGAGAATATTTATAAAAATAAGAGATTTTTGAATACTAAATATACATGTTGAGGATACCTACCAATTAAGGCATAGGTAATATTTATAGATTTACAGCTTTTAAAAGTAAAAAGCAACATTCGTGGGTTGTAAATTTACAAAGAATGTGAAAACAAATATATGCATTTGAAAGAGACATTTTTATTGATTTGTCTACCTTTTGAGGCGTTGGAAAATCTCAGAAAGTAAAATACAAAGTATTTTGAAAGAAAAAAACTTTTTTAAATTTTTTTTTTAGAACATTCATTAAAAATAAAAATTAAGTGTTATTAACTATATATATTAAAAGAAATTGATATTCGATTCAATTTTTTGAACCGATGGGTAGAACGTGAAAATTTTTGTAATCTTTTAAGGTTACTAGGATTTGAGAGACTACGGTGCTATTAAAACACTACTCTTGCGAGACACTGTTATAGATAATGTAAAAATGTACTCTAGTAGTAATTATTAAGATTTCTTAAAAATGTTCTGGAAACGTAAAAATAATTTATATTATAGTTTAAGAGATATTTAAGATATTATTTTTTTCTTTATATTTAGTGAGAGAGATTTGATAAATAGATTCATTTTCCAAAGGAGATACCTCCTTTAAATCGAACTATTTTTTAGTGTTAAAAGATAATTTTTTGTCTCGAACAAAGCAATTCCAATATTTAAATTGAACCTCTATCTAATTCTCTTAAAAATATATTTCCTAATGCTTATTGCATTTTTAAGAACCATTAATATTTTTTTCATTTATTACTATTTCATTGATTGGTTTTAAGTAGGAACTAGATGAAATCATAATATCATAATATTTATAGTGTTAATAAGTCAAATAGCATTACAGGCATTGGTAATAATGCACCTACTCTTTTTAAGCCTTACTATTTTGGGCTAACATATTCCATGGTTCAATAAATAGCATTGCGGTATTTCTTTTTTCTTCTTGTATATGTATATATTTGTATTTCTAAGACATTTAAACAAAAATTGACTCTAATGATCCTAATAGTCATCACATTCACGTCAACTAGTTCCTAACAAAATTACAAAATTAGTTGAATGTCGTTACCCTCACAATAAGGTGATTATAACCATCAATAGGATCGTCGTTGAACTAAATTGAAGCCAACTTTTCAAAAAGCTCCATTGAACAAGCACCTAAGTTGGCTATTCAGGACCATAGATAGAGAATAGCCAATTAATTGACGGGGGTAATTTTATTATTAATCCCATTGACGACCAAGTGATTTTCCTTGAAAAAATTTATATTTTCGAAAAAAGTTTGCAATGGAAACGATATTATTTTTGGGTCGTGAACCTTTTTTTGTGATTGAGAAAAGCTTTTATATGGAAATAAAGTCCTGGAAATGAAAGATTGGTGGACGGAAGGCGCCGGCACGCGTTTATCTGTGCGCCGGTCTTGAATTCAGAACCCCTACGGAGTGCAAGCAGCTGGGAGCACGCTGTTGTAGTGTGCTCCAATCACTGCGAGTTAGAGCACGGCCTCTTTGCCCATTATCAGCTCGCCACATGGCACTGATCTGACTTTACGTATTGCGTTCATTCGTATCCACGCCAACAATGCCCATTTGTCCCGTGGCAGAATTCACTATCTCTTGATTCGATCAAATTGAATATTTCAGTGTAATTTTTAAGTCACCATAATTATGGTCGCCTGTTGAACTTTCAAATCAAACAAAGCTTGAAATTATCGTGCAAATTATTTTGGTGTTTAAAAAAAAAAAAAACACTTATCGCTTAAATTCATTTGATGTGATATTTAAAAACTATTAAGTGCTTAAATGACGATAAATTCAAATGAGTACGAACAGAAAACGTTTGATGACTTTATAAATTAAATCAAGTGTCGAACACTTGTTCAGCATGTGTTTAAAAAAACGTTTCAATTTTTTCAACCTTTTGAATTGTTCAAGCTAAAAAAAAGTTATAACGAGCTTATAACAATCGGTGAAATTTCCTAAAACATATCCAAACATCCAAGCACATCATCTCTCAATACTGGTTTTAATTAAATAATTAATGATTTCACGGTATCCTAAATGCGTGTTGGATGCCTTGTTTCAACATTAAAACGTGGTGTTTTTAATCATAAACATTACGGTTATTAAAAAGGGTGGTTTTTGTCGGAGGCAAGTGTGTAAAATATTTATTTGGTACAACGCAGAGTTGACAATTTAAATATGGGAATGTTTATATAAATCAGAATAACTTTGTGATAATTTACGAGGGCGGGCTCGTTTCATATTTTATATTTAATACAAAGCAACGACGTGATAAATTATTATTTTCATGAATCTGGCTATCATAACATAAAACTGATGGAACAAACAATTGATAATATGCAAATGTAACTTTTATCAGTCGAAAAGTTGATGATTAATATTAATCGTATCTTCATTAATATTGAAAGGATATCCGTCATGTTTTGCAAGATCCTACTCATATTTTATCTTGGAAGCGGAATTTTCACGTTAGCTTTCGCAAAAGGTAAGCCGAAATTTCAATGTTATTTTTATTCACCTGCAAATGTTTTATTAATAATAAATTATTCAATTAAACTCGATTCATAATTCAGTAATATAATAAAAGTTAGAACCATTTTCCCTTATAAAAAATTAAAATAAATTCTCACTTTACCATATGGTATGTGTTACGTTCTTACTTAGTTGTAAGGTCTAAAAAAACCTTAACATCAAACAAATTGTGCAATAATTATAATCTGAAGCATGTCAGAATAAATAAAAACTATGTCAAAATATTTATGTGAATCTCATTTTTATCTAACATGTTAAGTGAAAGAAAAGTGTTGTAGTTAATATTTCTGACAAATATTCAATATTTCAATTTGCTTTCTTCGAAAAAATTTATATAGTTTAATAAAGAGATTAATCAATATTGGTATTATATTCTTATAAAGTTACTACTTAGGTATAAGTAATAGAATTTTATGTGTAATACGTACGAAAATTTCCGTGTATTGAGACAATTCTTCCACTCGAAAAACTTTATCCCATACATTACGTACACTTGAATAGGCAGAAATATAATAACTACGTAAATTGTATTAGTTTCATAAACTTCAGCGATTTACAAATGATATTTAACTTCATGCTATGTTGATATATTCTAAGTTTAATTGAAAGTAAAAAAAAACAATTTGCTCTTTTTTGCGACTACAATAAAATAATTTCTTTATTTTATTTAAATAAATTCGTATTAAATATCACCGAGTTCCTATTGTACTACTGCAATAAAATATGTGTTTATATACGTTTTACAATAATTGCCAATATTTTAATTACTTATATATTTGAAATAAGATACGGTATATATTTAGTATTGCTGCCTTAGGAAGTTTATAGCTTGCTAGATAATATTATCGTTTTTGAATGAAAAATTTGGTTTAAAACAACTCTTTTAGCCCTTTAACTTGATTTTATACATATCTTCAGTATAATTAGTCATACTCGAACAATCTACACACTTATACACCTATTGTGTTTTTCTATTAAACGAGGCTTAGAAATAATACGAGTATTAGCCGAAAAATATTCTTTTTCCCGAAAAATGTTTGCTTCTCTCCGAAAATAGATCATGGACGGTTTCTCTTTATCAACACTAGAATTAAGAAAGTAATCCATATGTATTAATACATCCATGCACTTTTTTCCGAATGAAGCAAAAATAATTTGACCGAAAATCATTTTTTTCTCTTAAGTGCAATTAAATATGTGCATTGCATGTGTGAAATAACTTATTTTCTCTTAAAAAAAGTTTTCATATAATTTTTTTTGTGTCGCTTGAACGTCTAAGGTCATATCACGACTATTTACGCACAGACAATTTCTGCAGATCAGAAATCTTAGGTCTTTCGTCTTAAATCTAGGGATTCGACGGGGATCGAATTGGAATCGGACATGAAATATTATTTCTTACTTTTTAACCTTGCGGATATTGAGACGCTTCTTGAGAATATGATTACTGAATAAATTTGCAAAATTTGTTATTCGGGTTTTTATTAGAACTGTCCTGTAGCTATCTTACTAGATTTTTGTGGAAGAAAGGACATGCAAATGCCAATATGCACACTTTATTTTCGTTTCCATCACATAATAAGATTCCAAAATGCACTGGAAAGATATTGCCAATTCGATGTATGACTGGTAGTATCTTTTGATTAGTTCTTGGTGTAATTGTCCAAACAAAATCTTAATAATTATGGTGAACTAATTGATTTCAGCTGGAGTAGATACCGAGAAGAAGCTTTTATATTATTATATATCAACAAAATCGTATAGTAATTATCGATTATAAGACTTTGTTGCCACGAACAAATACAATTATTATTAGGGTGATAATAAAGTGTCTTACAACGGATTGTTTTAAAAGAAAATGTTGTAAAAAAGTTTTCTGATCGTTGTACAAGTTGTAACAAAAAAAAACATTTTTGAGAAAACTAGGAAAAGCAACAAAATTCTTCAAATGATCCTTTGGGTGACTAGAACTAACCATCTACGTAAAAGGGCTCGGGTGTGAAAGGCATTTTTGGGCTCCAATAAAATAAAGCCACAGACAAAAAAAAATATTTAGAAGATTTGCAAATTCATTACAAGAACATACATGAAGACATACTGCAACTATACGAAAGCCAGGAAGTGCCAATTGTGTCATTATTATTAATTTTTAAGAAACTAATTACATATATGGAAATACACACCCTATATTATTCCATTTTTAATTGTTTTAACCAATTGCTGGCCTTAAGTATGTTTTTTAGCCAACAACGAATTTCGTGTAAAAGAAAGTTCTGTGACGCGTCGCAGCAGATATTTTTCAAACCCAATATTTTATTCATTGAGTTACATATTACCCATATTATGTTTTTCATAATTTCTTTTGACTCATATTTAAAATTAAAGGAAAATTAAAAATTGGTACTGTAAATTTTATAAGTTAAAAAAAAAGAAAATCTTGTTATTTTTCCAGTATTTTTATTTTGAAATTAAATGCAAACGCCACTTGAATATCATCTTCGCATAATAAAAACAAACATCGAAAATAAAACCCCCTTAAATATTGTATTTCTTTTCTCCATTACATTTTATGAGACCACCTTTTATTCTTTTCTGCATTTCGTTCGTTTGCATAAATATGTATATTAATAAAAAGTGTATCTTTGGCGATATTAAAAGACATAAATGCTTCATATTTGGTAAAATATAATGAAAAGCTTTATTGAGTTACTAATTGCTTGCAACAGATTGTTATTTATTTGTTGGAAATAATTGTGAAAGAATATAACTTTTTATAATATAATAGAAATTTTAATGAGGAGCAATTAGTAATTCATAAAAAACGGTAGATATACGTAAATATGAATTAAAATGTTAATATTTAAAGTCATAAAATATTTTTTTTTTCAAATGAAACGTCGGAATTAAATTTCCATAAAAATGTCTAAGGCTTTAAAATAAAAGTCAATGAAAACGAATTTATTAGTGTTCATTATTTTCATATTTCTTCTACGGCTCTTTCATTTGATTGTAGCATGTACTATTACGGGCATTTATTTTAAATATGAATAAAATATTAACAGTTATATTTTTTAGGGTTATTTTAGTTTTTTGTATCCCATACATGTACGTAGTTCAAATTGGTTTTTGAATGAATAAATTTCAAAAAGTAATGAATGAAAATGAGGTGTTTTGTTTGAAAAATTTAAATTTAAAAATAAGATCATGAAAGTTTAAATTTATTTGACATGATGAATTTTCCGGGTGGCTTTTATAAATTTTAAATAATTTTAATGAATTTAGTTTCCTCGTCTTATTAATATTGATGGTAAATCAATTTCTAAGTCGAACGATTTTGTCTCTCTTGGAACGCGTTAATCAGTCTTGCCTGTTTGAGAGTTTGATTGATTTTATAATGTGTTGGGTTAATAATGGGGGCTTATTTACTCAAAGTCTTTGACAGTTTGACATACTTATAAGTAAATGGATGGATGTGTTTTTAGTGAGCTATTTAAATTTTCCTTGCTGTATTTCAAAATACACTTACGCAAAGTTTTCAAAGGGAACATCTTCTCGATTGAGAACATTTTTTTAATTATAAATTTGTTTGCTTTTTTTGTAGAGCTTTAATTAAAATTAGTTTTATTTTAATAATAAATGTATATATAATAGCAATTTTCGAGTTATGCATTAGGTATTTTAGATTGTAAACAAAGTTACTTTAAAAAGTATTGGAAAATTTATCTAAATAAGTTTCATAAAATTGATTTGTAAAACATTTTCAACGTTCGTAAAATTTAAAATTTTCAACTTTGTTCCACCTACAAATTTAATCTTTAACATTAATAACCTTCAAAATCACAAAAAATTTAACTGAAATAATAAGACAAGAATTACATTCAAAATGCTTCTAGTTGAGTTGAAAAAGCATTTTTATTTTAAATTGTTTTTAATCATATTTACTGGGAAACTGACTAATTTAATTACTTATATTACATTTTTCCTTTATTTATTAATTTTTATTTCTTATTCTGCGAAAGCACGTCAAAGAATATAAGTTTTTGCACTATACAATTAATTTACGTTATCTCCAGCTGAGAATTCATTGTGGACAAAAAATTGACGGAAACAAAGAAATCTCAAAATAATTAGATTAACACGTCGTATGTTTCTCGTTAACAAGTATTAACATTTTTTATCAGAAGTCAGATAAAACTTTTGAGTAACAAATGTTAATTAAGTAACATGTATTTAAATTGTCGACAGCCTTTCGTTGTCTCATTCCCGTACAAAATGATCTATGCCTCTGAAAATGTCGCAGAATCTTATCGAAGATATAATCTCAAAGAATAGCGAACGATACATCGTTTTTCTCAGTGAGTATCTTCCCTATAATTAGTTGTTGGATAATTAAAACTAAAAATACAACGAAATTATACGGCTTTAACATGAAGAAACAATTTCTTGTGACAAATAAGACATTGAAATCAGATGAAAATGACAAGAATGAGACCAGATCATGTTCAGACGACACATTTTATGGGAATGTGAGTGTCGCTGGTAATCTCGGCACTGTACAAAGGCGTCTAATGCGCTAATGGAATAGAATTTTATGTATGCTTTACAAGTAAATATTAGGCTTTATGGAAATGACGGTTGAATGTTTATTTAAAACCCATACACACACACGTTTCATGATCCAAAAGGAATTCTGATTTCCCATGTATATAAAAATTTAAATACTTATATAGTCACACAATATATTTATGGTAAAAGAGTGAAAAGTTTATTTCATTGTTGAGGCGAGTATTGTAAATAAGATACTTGAAAAGGTAGAAAAATTGAAAAGGAAGAAGTTGCTTTTTGACATCAGTTGTAATTTTAGTAAATAATACCACAATCTAAATCAAACATTTCAAACGCACACATACATATTATATATAGAAGTAGGAGTGGATAGGTATAAGCTTCAAGCATTATCTATGATAGTTAGAGACCTACTGCACATAGAAGAGCTACTTGACAAAGCATGTGAAAGAAGAGCAAATATAAAATACATTTAAATGTATTTAAATTATAAATTCAACATGTAATGGACTTGTAATTCATGTTTTCATTGTGTGACAAATACAGTTGTAATCTCGACAAAAGCTTATTTCAAAATGATGATACGTTAATGATAAAATGCTGCAGCCTCGTTTAACATGTATCGTATTCGTAGGTATAGGAAAGTATTTATTATTAGCCGTTACGATTGAGATATTTGATTCATCGCTGTGTATGTGTGTAAAATGTTTTAATAGAGAGATTACTACCAACATAGTATTCAATGTCTAGTCTTTGTATGTATGTAATATATGGATATAGATATATACTTGATTACATATTTTATTAGGCATTAATAATGAGCGAGTGATACAAATAATATACAATTACGCGTATTTAATCGTATTCGTAACGTATGTTGTCGATTCAGTAATTAATTATAATTAGTAGTTGCTATTAAAGTTCGAATAATATTTCAAGTTAATGATTAAATATTTGTAATTAACTCGTGAACTAAATAATATTTTGTTAGTTGCTGTTTAGTGTGATCACTAATAAAAAATTTTCATAATGAAACTGCCTACATGTATTGGACAAATTGAAAATTGTTTTCACACGTACCTATTTAATAATTTTTTTCTAAAGCTTCATTTCTCAAAAAAATATTTTTGGTATTTTTCATCTATTTTTGTATTTCAATAGATGAGTTCATTTTTAGTAATCATGTATAAAATCTTTTTATATTGAAAAATATATTTTATTACTCAACAGTAACATTTTCTAAGCGGAAATATGACATATTTGTGAAAAATGTTATCTTTCAAATCAAAATGTTAAAGCTATTTCTTTTTCTTTTATGTCTTATGTCTCTGTCTAAACTGTCTATTTACTATGATATAAGTTAGTATACCAAACGATAATTACGGTTGACATACATACATTATTATTGTACTAATACCTACATTACCTACATAATTAATCGACCAACATTAGCCACGATTTGGTTTTGTTTTTTATCGGTAGCCTATTTAGAGTAATCAACGTAATTTTATGTCAAGATTAAAAAAGCAATATAAAAAGATCAATTAAATATATGTTTTGGTAAAAAGTTTTACAAAAAAATAATTTTATTAAGCTAAAATATTACCTACTAGGACAATAAAACTACTTCTGTATAGATATATGCTGCTATGCACTACTGACGATCGTAAGTTTAGTGCTTTTTAACGAAGCCGAAGCAAAATGTTTGTACCAGATGATTTTTTATGAATGTTATTATAACTAAATATCTGTATGTACCTACTTCAGTTAAGCGTAACTGAAGTTCCTGGAACGTATTGATGATTGAATTCCAGTATATGAACAGAACAAAGAAATCATAGAGCTTTAAAGTGGAAGGCTTAGGTCCATGCTAGGAACTAGTCCAAAATTATTTCATAAGAAATCTCATCTAACGAACATCACAGTTGATGAAATGTTCAAAAATAATTACCATGCGCAAGTATGCCAACAATACTTGCTTGAGACCAAGTACTGATATTACTGTTTCAGAATCATACAATAGGTTTGTTCTAATTGACATATTTTAGAATTACACACGGCGATAAAATTGATCGTGCATGTTCTTAGTAATGTCGAATCTCAGGTTGATCGTTGGGCATCCTTAAACGATACCTGCCTAAAATTAAGAAGCGATTAGCACGCATTTAGATGCATAGATAATAAAGTGGCAAGTTCGCTTGAGTTACAAACTCGCCCGCCCAAAACACGTCCCCGGTTCAATGGCACGTCATATTGCCGTTCATATATGGTTGTGTATGGAAACTAACACCCTATCTGTTGCATGGAACGAATCTAATATAAAACTACAATTTCCTGTAAGTAGTACCAAAACTAACACGTAAAAAAACAGCTAAAGATTATCTGGAATGCTAAATTTACACTGCACATATCTTCAACCTTTCAGGTACGGTTTATTTTTCATTTGGAACGAGCCTAATGCATCTTTATTTTTGAACAATTGCATAAGTGCTTACGCATTTTGTATCGTGGTATGCTTCTACAATGAACTAGCGTTAACTTCTTCATAGGCTAGCTTAATTTTTGATAATTGTATAATACTAGATTTTTATTATTAAGACTCCATTAAATACTGCTTTGTTTGAAATACTTTTAAGTATGGTACACGTTTATAACGTTACGTATAGTATTAGAAGCATGAAGAGTATGTACAAGTAAGAGGGTTATATTTGTGTTACAATATCAACTAATAATGGGAGATAAAATACCAACATTTGGCGCTATTTGGCATACCAAATTTTAAAATCAAGGGTTTGAACTCTTAGGAACTTTTCGGTCGCATAGTTTTCTTTACTAGAAGCCCTGTTATTTTACCAAAACTAATGGCAAAGCAAATAATCATCGCTTAACACCCCTGGCAACGTTTCAGAGAAACCTAGAATTTCATGAAATCCACGTAAAACCCTGTGTTAGAGACTAAGAGGCGTGGATATTGCTGGAAGTACTTAGTAAGTTTAAAACCAACTGTGATAAATCTAGAACTATTTCTTCATATTCTACATTTCACTAAATTTGAATCATCCTTTCAAAGAAATACCTTTCTGTGATATACATCCTTAAATGTATATAATGGTTCAGGTAAAATATTAATCGACGAAGACTTACATTTAAGCAAAAGTTAAGTTGTTGATCTTTGCCAGATTTTAACCAACTACTTTTCGATTATTTGAAAATAATCAGCCGTTTTGAAATAATAAAGTAGCAAAAAGTTTTTTAATTTTAATTTAAATTATATTTTATTTGAATGGGAAAAAGAAACTTTAAAATACGTAGGTACTTTTAACTTTCGAGAAAAAAAGAATCCTTTTTAAATCAAAAAATTTAAACTCGACTGCTAAAAACATAAAAGCTAGATGTGCAGATTTATTTTTAATTCAGAGAAGCATAAAGGAATGACAGGTTTTTTTCATTTTCATTTAGTTACCCCCAAAATTATGTTGATTTGACATTTTTGAATATTCCAAGTCATCAAATATTTTCATATGAAACCATTTAACAAAGTTTTAATCGGTCATAATTAAATTGTTTGTTTTAGAAAAGGTTCACTGATAAGACGTGTTAAATGCTAAAGGGTGAATATTATCAACATTGAACACTTTGTGTCGCCCATGTCATTTACATTTTTAATTTAACGACACACTTTTCCACATATAATCCGAAAGCGTTGATAATCATATTCAAATTTTGGTTTGATTCGTTTAAAAAAAAAATTAGGTAGGTACTCGTATTTTCTAATGAAAATCAGGATGTTATTTTTTTCTCGATTTTCAACATGTGGTGAAATAAAATGAAACTGGCTCTAATCCGTTCGGGATACTTTGAAGTTGTGTCCAATATTATTGTTTAGTTTATGTTCGGAATTATGTGCAAGTTTCTTTTTATTTGCGCGAAATATTTATGAAGATATTTCGTACAAATGAGATCAGTTGGTGTTTATGACTGTTTACTTAGTTAGATTTGTGAATACTAAAATTAAATTTATATTTCTTTTAGTACGCGATTAAAAAGGATAATAGGTTGTTGGCTTTTACATGGAAATAGTTCATGTTTAAGTAAAATTTACATATTGAAAATTATATTATTTACAAAATTGATTGGAAATGAATGAATGAAAAACATTCGTGGTGATATAAAAATTTTCAATTAAAATGTCCGCTATGCTCCAATTGCTGAAAATGTTATTTGAACAATTTTCGAATAATTACTGGGATGTTTCAATTAAATAGGTAATGTAACAACAAATTTTCATCAATTAATTATTATATTTGTGTGAGTCTGTGTTGTGTGTATGAATGGGAGGTTATACCTAATATTTTCGTGATCGGGATAATATTTACAGTAATGTTTGTGGGGTTGTGAAGTGAAGTTCATCACAATATGTCCATAATATGATACTTGTTAATAAAGGTAGAGTAAGTTATCCATGAAAACCATCAATTAGTCACTGATATCTCCCTGAGTTTTGATGGTCCCTGCATGGTCCTGGTAAAGCTTGGTAAAATCACATGGCCACCCCGCGAGCCTTCACCACCCGCATAAACCCGAACTGATGTTTCCTAGTGGTTTCATTATAATAGACACACAGACAGAATGCATGGTCAACCAACATTCGAATGAGCGCAACTTTGCAGTATAAATTAAGTGCAAATAATTGTTGAATCAATACAAGCTGTAGCTAAGTTCAATCAACACAACTTGTTTCTAACTATAACTTCCACATCCATAACATTATACCAAATCATTTTTTTTTCCAATTCCTTAACCAATCAACTCGACACAAACCATTAACAAATATTGAAACAAATTAATCAAACCGTATACTTCCTTTAAAATAATCCTAAATAAAATGTAATGTTTGCTTTTTGGAAATCACATCATTTTAATTACATTTTTATATATATAGGTATCTACATATACAGATAGATGCATATACTCGCACATATAAATGAATCCTTCTCAGATTAAATCAAACAAAATATACTGCACCGATTTTTCTCTCACGCTTTTATAAAATGAAATAAAAAAATCTCGTTTATTTACGGTTGTTTTAAATAAAATCCTTCCTAAGCAAATACATGTCATACACACATAACAGAAACTCTCATATACCTCCATGTAGTGCCTATATTGAATGTTTGTTTGGCCGGAATAATCATCATGCATATTACTCGTCGTTTTTTCTAGAATATATATGTATATGTATAATGTCTTTTAAATTTATTAATGGGTAAATAATAGACGGGTTGTATTTTTACAAAGAAAACATTTTCCAAAAAAATGGACGTTAAAACATACATGTTTCAATGCAATTATAAAATTTTATTAGTATATGTAAAAAAGATTCTCCGGAATAGTATCTTAATATTTATTCAAATAATTAGTAATTTATTTTTGCAATATAACGTTTTAACATAAAGCTATAAAATGCCCAGACAACAATAAACGTTGAAATGCACTATTTAATTTCTCTGTTAACACCATTTGTCTGTTTGTGTAATTAATTTTCGGAAGATCACACCCAACTTTCTTTAAATGAAAGATATACCATAGTATAAGACGACAATGTTGTAGAGAAAAAGCTGCTTGAGAAAACATAATATGAGTATAAAACCAATGTTAATCAAGTAAAAGTTCTGCTTATTTGCAAGAATATTGCAATCCAACACAATGTTAATATTTTATCATATGATTGATGATACGGAAAAGTGGTTCTTTGTTGATAATTGAAAGGAATTTTATTTTACATAACAAAGCTTTATTCTAATGTTGACTTTTTGTTTGAAGTCAAACAGAATAAGTTCAGTTCAATCTCCATATTCGATTTTACGATTTACATTAAAAGGTTATTGACAACAATTATTTCAATAGAAATCGTATACTTAGAGTTCTAGGAAAATGTTTGTTGAAACGTACAAATATTTTAAGTTTGTTCAAAGTTTCATTTCATTATATTCACAGTTGTCGGTAAATATTTAATTTGACGATAGTTTTCTTTTTGGACCAAACAAGACAAATTATCTGTTTTCCTAATTCGATTGCATGATAGTCGATTTCGTGAATAACCTTTTGTCAGACATGTAAGACAATGTGAAATTGGTGGAATGGTTCGACGCCCATTTTCACATCTATTATACACGTGTTCAAAGGTTAGAATGGGATTGATTTCAAACGATATACTTACAATCAATATAGGTCAGCATTTAAAACGATGTTTTTTTGCTTAAGTATTTTTATTTATGCAAATCCGAATGGAAAATTTGTTCCCTGCTGTGGGTAATGTATGCTGGCTTTGGCTATTCCTTTGGTAGTTATGCTTGGGTATAAATTGAATCATAAATTTTCCTTATCGTTCGATCATTGCATTTGAGATTTAGTTTGAATCGCCAATAACCCAGATATCAAGAAAATTATTTGCATTTCAGTTACGTTATTTCTTAAAGAGTTTTTAAAGGAATACTTGATAAACTAAGAAAATTGGATACCTAATAATATAAAAAGGTATTATTTAAAAACATTTTGGCTGTTGCTTTTACTTATGTTAAGTTGTGAACGTTGTTTTATAGAGAAATATTTTTTTAATAAAATAAACAATTAAAATTGTATGTTCATGGTTGAAATTTTTTAATAAAATTTTTGAAATATAGCATAACATTTTTTCCCTATTGCTTAATAATTTTCTATAAATTTTACGTTCTATTTCTGCAATTTTGTATTTTCCAAAAAAAATGGGTAGGTGTAGGTATCCTATAAATAAATAAACATGCAATTTATAATTGACCCTATAAAAAGCATAGATTTTCTAGAGTTATATGCAAGCATGAGGATACTTTTAGTTTCAACTCAATTGGATTCAAATATTTTTTTTTTTAGAAAGATTTATTATTTTTCAATATTGTTTTATTTTTGTAAGGTATAAGTTTGTCAATAATCCGCCATTCAATGTTGTGTAAATGTGTAAAATGTTCCAAGATATTTACTTCTTGGAAACCATTTAATTATTTCTGGAAACCATACCACTGATATGAAGTTGAAAATATAATCCTCCCGGTACTTCACATTTACTGAAAAGATTAAACAAAGAATTGGTTTCAGGGTATACTTTTTAACGAGAAGTCTGAGCCTCCGTAAAAGATGAAGATGTGTTAAGTAATTAATTATTAAACCAAAAATCAATCTCTTATATACCTAAAGCTCACTGTTTTATTAGACAGTATTTACACAACTATACTCACGAGAAACCTAATTAAATAATCAAACCTAATTTCTGGGAGCCTAATTCCTTATTTTCCCATTCTATGCGTTCAATTTCTATAAATCAAATTTATTTCAATGCATTATAACATCTTTTTATGTTGTTATTTCCACTATTTAGGTACCTACGTTAAGTTAAAGAATTTCAATTCGTTACATTTTCTTTTAATTTTTTATTAAATCTCACTACGTAAAAAGAAAAAATCGATTATAAAGAACCAGTAATCAACCCGTAAAATTATTTTTACCTTATATTTGCGTTTTTTCATCAACTACGATTTTTGTCTTTTTATGTTTTAAAAATTTAAAATAAAATTTCATTTATTGGATTTTTATTATTGAAGTACCTACCTACCTTTAATTGTTTAAAATAAAATTTTACTTTAATTATATCTAGGAATTATTCATCGTTCATTAACGGAAATAAAGTAAACTTAGTTGATGTTAGTAAGAAGGAATTTAAGGATGTTTGAGGGATAAATTAAATAATGGTAAACTAGAAAAATATACTTACTTTAAAGTTCCTTTAGTGAACCTCAACTATACTGTTTAAATTGTAAACTGATTAACTACAGCATAAAAAATGTATAGCGATTTGTATTTTAACAAGTATTCTTGTGAAGATTTGTTCACGTTATAGATAAAATGTATAGGTATAAACTATAAACTAATATAAAATAGATGACAAATATTTCAAATTTTCCAGTTATTTAATTTGAACTACATAAAATAATTTTGTAAAGTTTTATTAAAATTTAAAGAAATGTTAAGAAAAAAAATTTAAAACTTGATTTTACTGATTATAACATGCCAAGTGTAAATTAAATTCACTGCCGAAAGTGAGTAATTTTTTTTTTGGTTTAATGAGTTTTTGTTATTTAAATCAAGAATTATACATTTTATGTATGTATTTCGTTTAATATTACTATTTATTTACGAGTACTTCGTGACAGGCTACAAATAATAGATATTTATGAATTGTTATTAGAGTACTACGCACTTTTTCTTTCAATTGTATATAGGTACATCCTTTAATCACTATCTACATTTAATTTTATTTAAAGAAGAGTAGATTTGCGTATATTTTTTTTCTAAAGATGTGTAACCCTATTTTATTTCTTATTGTTAGTGAAATACAGTTGTAAGTGAAAGCTAATAATGTGAGCAACATGTAAACGTCAAAGAAACTTTTGGTTAGCGAAAGTTAGTTTTTGTCTGGCGTATTGTTTAAGGCGCTATTCAATTAACAAAACATGTCTGTAATATTTGCTTGAATTGGACAGATAGAAAACTTCAATTTGTGTATACGTTTATATATTGTTGTAACTATCATATCTTATAAAGTAAAATAATGCATCCCGAATATGTATAAAGGAAAACAAGGGATCCATATGATGTGGGAAGACACAGCAAACATAAATATGAACAGTATCTATCATGAAAATGAAACAAATAAAAGAGATGATGAGACACAGTCACGTATCCGTAGTGTGTACTCAATTAGTCCAGTTATTTATCGTAGAGGGATGTGACTTTGTATGTATTTGTACAGGGTATGTGTAAACACTCGAAACAGCACGACATGTAAAATACATTCAATTAAGCGCAAAAGGGACGACACATACCCAATATATGTTTAATATCAACCTACGTTCCAAATATTCCTTTGGTCGTCTCCACCTTACAGGGTAGGTACACACCGGGGACATTCGCCAACTTTGTATCATTTGAATGCGATTCGCCGCTCTCCTATATTTCTGTTTATCGTCCCGGTCTCAATTCATTGTTTCATACATGACAGTTTATATTCGAATCCTTCTCATACATATAATCACATTATGCTAGGGTATTGTGTCTTTGTAATCTACGAATTTCGATATTCCCTTCTCTGAATCAAAGCATTTTGTTTTCCAAGACAAACGCTTATCTCATTAACATTTTATTAAATGCGTGCCATAGACCTAAATATAATGTCGACTTTACTTACACATAAATAACGTCTTTAATTTTTCATATACAAACACGATACACATAATTATTTGCATCAGAAACTCTTTATTTATTTAAACAGGATACACATACAATTTATTTTATTTATTAATTTGGATCTGGAAAACATTAATTTAAAAATAAAATAAATACATGTATAAATATCTTGTATTATGTCATGCTAGTGTATTTATTCCATAGATTATGAACCAGAGATTTTCCTTAAAATTTCTTGATTTTAAAATTGATAGCATCAATTATTCATCAGGTTTACATGTGTAAGAAATTATTTAAATGTTTACAAATGATTTTATTTCCACTTACTAAAAATATATTTTATAATATTACATGTGAAATTGATTAACTAGACAATTTTATTAAAGTATGTTTTATACAGAATTATCCAAGTTTAATCTGTTTAATCTTTAAATTATTACAACGATTAAGATATTGCCTTTTTGACTGAATGTTTATTATAAATTGAATTCGCTTAACATGTGTTTGCAATATTATTCAATGATGTCATTTAAAAATGCACCCCTTAATTCATTTCCTCATCCCAAATCCTTGTATACGTATAGATATCAAACAGGCCAGCGATACACATTTCAATAATTGAGTGTCATGTCAATATTCTCAGTTCGAAATATTATGGTATACCAATGAAGGTAAAATTGTATAGTATAATATAGGTACCTCAATATGTATCTACATTCTACATAACAGCGTCATTCGATATGACTGTATAAATATAATCAATGTACGATTATTAAGCCAATCTCGTTTAAGTTTCAAACCCCGAGCAATTTAATATACTTGCTGTCCCATTTATCAATTCTCTCATTACATTCGATAAAACACGACTCAAAAGAAAAAAAGGCTATCGAGCAAGAGGTAGATGCTTAACGTAATATTTTTACATAACTCAAACATAGGTTGGTAGGTAATCGTTTTTCTAAATTATATATTAGAGGAAGTTCTATGTTAAACTTAAATACGGTATGGAATAATTTGGCGAAAAAAAAGAACGTTTTATATAGTGTTCTCATTGAAACTTTTATTAGTGTATTTAAAAATATCGTAAACACCCTAAAAAGGAACGCAACTAAAAGCTAAAAATGGTGTTATATAAATGTTATTCTATAGGGGTAATGAATAAATGGAAATGACTTGACAAGTTTCGAGATTCGATGCCGACCCATACTGAAGCGATGGTTATAAAAGTCGTTTTTACAATAGGCCTCAAATACGTTTTGTTTAAGTCTACATGCCAAAAACTTACCAACATCCATAAAATTATTTATATGCTTCAACCACCTTTCACCAAAAAAGCTATTTTCGTTTAATAATAACGACGTAAATCTTTGTTCTCTTCTTCGGCCATAAAATGCTCGAGATGTAATGTTTATCACGAAATAAATTAATCTTGATCGTAAGATTAAAGTTGTCAAACTAATTTTAATACCTTAAAGATCATTAATTTGTTTTTAGCCAGATAAATGGGGTGTATAGAAGCCCTTGTGTCGTTTAGAGTTTGATCTTTTTTCAAATTGCCTACGAGTACTTGGTTCTATCCAGTCTCGAATCAGTTAATAAATTCCAACGTTTTTTTTTTAACGCGTGAGATATTGTTATAGGACCATTGAGACTGAATCGACCGCCACTCTGGTTAGTGTCATCCAATATTTGTCGCTCTCGTATTTATATAAAATGAATGTCTCATGCTCCGATTGAGAGCCAATCTATTTTGAATGATACATTAAATTAAAATCTTGATTTAAATAAAATCTATAAAATTATTGAAATTATACCAAATAAATATTAAATTCGTATTTATAGAAGCTTTCAGTTTTTTTCATTTAAAAAATTCACAGAAAATAAAATTCGTTATACATACCTATAAGTACGTGAGGAGATCAAACTTATGAAATTGGCAAGAAAAAGTGGCAAAAAATTCAGTTTTGCAATTGATTTATTTGACGAAATCTTTACAAATTAAATTATTCTCGTTTATGGTTAAAGAGACATTGAAATGTCATTGACAAGTGTTATTATAAATACGCAGGAGCTGTGCACAATAGTCATTAAATGCTAAATATCTTGTCATTAAAACAAGGACAGTTTTTGATCGAATTTATGGCGTGAATGATTTGCTGTTTGATGATTAAATTAAATGAACAAACTGTGGCATTGTTTCGATCAATTTGGTTTCTAAAATTTAAAAATAGAATCAATTTAAGTATCATAAAAAAATGCAAATTTTCCATACAATTTTTTTTTCCTGTTTATTAATTTTCAATTAAAAATAAATGCATTTAAATTGCATTTATTATTAAATTTTAGAGCATTATTTTTCTAATGCATAAAATATGTGTAATTAGTATATTTAGTACACGTGACGTCATAACTTGTGAAATTCCCTAACGTATTTAAGCGTTTCACTTGGATTATCCAATTTCTTTAAAATTAGAGAAAAGCATTTTCAACCTTATGGAAATCAGCACGCCAAAGAAAAATCTGATGAATGAATATTGGCTGAGAAAACGTGGAAACGGCGGGTGGGCGACATTGAACAATGAACATCGGACAGTTAAAATCGGTTTCTACATCCCTGGAAATGTAAAAACATTAATTGTAAAGGGTATTACAATTTTTTTAGGTTCCTTATTATGAAACTAATTATTATTGATTTAAGTTTTATTGAAATATCTTATATGCACGACGTTACCTAATATCACAGATGTATCCTCATCAGTCTAGATGAGGGCAAACACTTAAAAATTTAATTTATTTTTTTTGCGCAAGGAAAATCTTAAATTGTTTTAATTTTGTTCTAACTGTTAGCATACCTGTTATCAACTAATATAGGAATTTGCTGCAGATGCCAATAATTGCTGTGGCACTGCCCAAATATTTTACTCCATCTATATTTTCATAAATACGATAGTGTTTAGGGATAAGAAAGTTAAATAAATTGGTTACTTGCAATTTGACGAGGGGGAGGGTAGTTGCCTTTCATCCTCCCCCCGGTACATCCATGTTTCGTATATTATATTATTACAACTATAATTTGTAGGGATAATTAGTTTTTAAGTATAGTTATAACAAATATCAAAAACAAACAAAATGAGATCGATAAAAGAATACAAAACCATTTTTATTGCACATATTATAAACGTTTCAATACGTAATCTAAAAGTAATGATTATTGTCATCGGTGCATAATAAATATATCACCCAGATAATTTATTTTAAGCACTTTTCTTTTTTGTTCAAATAAGACGTTAATTTAACATTATCAACATACAGAAATAGTTTTTACCTCTATAAAACGACAACGTTTTTAATTCATTTTGTCATTTTGATGTATCTACATACATTGTAATATTACAATATAAAAAGGATATTTATTTGCTCTTCAAACCGTAACATAAATAAGGACAAATATTATGCAATTAACAATGCTCGATGTCTTTGAAACAATACATCAATGTCATTTTTTCAAATTAAAACCGAGAGGGTTTAGAGGAAACCATTAAATCACGCGACGAGATCATATACATTAGAGAAAATCTGGACATAATTCACGTCGTTTGCAAATATAAACAAACCATCTTTCTGGTTTAAGACTTGTATTTATTTTCGGAACAGTTTGTTGATATTATTGAAACGTATTGTTAATTTCAACATTTACTTAGCTTTAAGAATATTTTTGAAATGTGGGTATAAAGGTTTATAAAGCATATATATGTATTAGAGTTGCACTAGTTAATCAGTGGTGCCTAACTGAAAGCCATGTTGAAATTACCATTGTTGTTTAATTATATTCAAAATTTATTGATTAGAGGCTGATTGAGTCAAGTATTAAGACATTTTTTGAAATTAATTGTGCTTCAACAAATACTTTTAATAAATACCTACTTGATTTGATTTGGGATTTAAATTTTAATATTTAATTTTAGTTTGGCGCGAATTTAAGTCAAATTTAGGCCAAGTAACTTAAAAATCAAGTCACGTAGTGAATCTCCAATTTTTATTAAAGCACATAACTGTGGACATTAATTATAAACATAAGATTTAACTAGGTTACTTAGTGGCGTTCTTAACGTCCTACCCTATAAGTCAGTGGTCCTGGCCGAATCCCAATGAAGCCCCAAGATTTTGTACAGAGTTTTTAGATTCGACGGTCGCAAATGACCCTAGTAATTGATGCAACCTTAAATAAAAAATAATGATTTAATTGGTTTTTGTACAACGTTTCGATACTTCAAAATTTTCGTTATTTTATGTTAATAAAGAAGAAACTAAAGTTTTTTTGTATAGTTTTATTTTCATATCTCGTCGACATTTAATAATTTGCGATTGAGTACTTGAAAAAGGCTCGGAAGGAACGAAACGTACAAAATTCAAAAACAATCATTAGTCAAGAATGAGATTTTTATATTCAAAATTCCATTAGCTATTATCGTATTTAATTATCAAAAGATAGGAATCGTGTAAAAAAAATAATAAGATTTATTTGTTGAGAAGATAAAAACAAAAACTATTACAACTTAGATTTAGAACTAATTTTAAATGATCTTCCATTATCACTCGATTGCAAACATACTAAAAAGAATAAATTTAGAAAACATAGTTCCAATAATTTTGAATGTAATAATTAATGACAAGTTAATATTTTTTATTCATTAAAATTGAGTATATAATTTTTGCTGGAAATAACCTAGTTTAATACTGAAAATATGTTTAATATTTATATAATGCTTGCAAGCGATTTACATGGCCTAAGTACTTATTACAATTACATCAAAATGACTGCAGTTTGAAATTGGTAATTACTATAAATAAGCTGGTTTTGAAACAATTTCAATATTATGTATTTGTGTTGTAGGCACCAGGCCGCAACAACATTTAACAGAATCGACAAATTTAAAATTATCCACATATGTATGTATAGGTACTTTGGATGAATAAAATATAATCATATAATTATTATGACAATATTAAAACATAGAGAAAGGTAGCTGTTGTGAAAATTAATAATGTATCAGACAAATGCATAAATTATCAATTAATATTGTCATAATAAACCTGGCATGCACGATGCTCTGTTACTTGAAAAAGTACTTCGATTCATAAACCAAATAACAATAATTAATGGCAAACAAAATTGATATGAGAACTATGTACATAACGTACAAATGTTAATTACATAATAATATATAAATGTGGCAACGTACCTTAAAAGTGTTGATTTAATAATAAAATACAATTTAATATTACATAAACGCAACTGATTTATACGCTCGTCGGTTTTACGATTATATATCTTTCATGCAAAAATAAATTTGTATCAATTAACTTCACACTAGATAAAGAAATAAATGGCTCAAAAATTTAACAATATACATAAATCTGTATAACAGTATAAAACTTCCATATAATATTGATTTTTATTTTACAAGATTTAACGAAAGAATTTCATGGAAAATAGCAGCTTTAAAAGTGTTTTATTATAAACACAAATTAAAATTGACATATTTTAGGTAAAATCCATTAAAATAAATCATTTTTATTATGTTAAAGAAGAAAAATTAAAGGAAAATTAAACATCTAATATTATGATGACAGGAGGGTGCATAGATTGTGTAGGAAAAATTTTGAGGGAATTGTTATACAGGTGGCATAATATAAATTAAGTTTTTATAGAAGGAGGATGTACAAGTGATTTATATTTAAAGTATCGATTGTGATATCACGACTGTAAAGCATAGAGAATTTATGTTGGTCAATTTTTACTTAGGTCTAGGATCTTAAATCTATGATTCAACGGGGATCGAACCCAGAACAACTTGACGCATGAAGCGGAGAGAGCAATTGCTCTAACCACAGCGCCAATAGGTGATTGAAGCTCTTTTTTGTTCTAAGGGATTTTGTGTTTTTTCAATTTTTTTCGAAAACGGTTCCAATAATTTTCTTTGAATTTGCCATGGTTATTGGACTCATCAAAGCTTGCAACTTTAATTTGAAACTTTTTCCTAACAAATTTTAAATAAAGAGGGTTTTGGAGAAGAGTATATAATACTTACAAGCAAAGCCTATTGGTGAAAATTAAAGAAGATTTTAGTAAACTTTTTGTATTTTAAGGTTTTTTTTTTAATCAACAGTAGATATCATGTAGAAGGAAGTTCTGCGATGCGTCATCAGATATATATCAGATATTTTATATTAGTATTTATTACAACTAAATTAAACTAGAAAAATATTTAACTACTTTGAAAATTGTATATTACTAGCTGAAAAAACTAGCGCAATTATCTTGATTGAAATTGTATGACTATTTATAGATAGGTAGTAACACTTTTATTATCAGTATCGGATTAACGATTTTTTTGAACTGGGGTCTTTTCTCATTAGCTTCCATTAAAAAACTATAGAATTAAAACAATATACCATTTCAATTAAAACATTATTAATATGAACAAGTCGATGGGTTTTCTAACATATATATGAATGCCTTATGTATATTCCTTACACTATCAAGTAAAATACCTAGTTTAACCATAACCATATAACCAACAAACTTGGTCACAATATTATGAATAACAAAGAATTGAAACTCTTGAATTGCATAAGTGTTTAAATAAGGGTTTTGAATTTACTTTAATAAACGTTTAACAGTTGTGTAATGAGAACCACTTATTTTAAGTGGATAGTATAAAGTTAAGTAAAAATTGCTAAAAATTATAATTCATGTTAAAGTTAAGTTTACATTGCACTGCAAAACACCCTGTTTCAGTTCTGCGTTTTTCTTTTAATTTTGCTGAAAACTTTTACCGTAGATTATTTCATAAATCAATATTGTTTCATTTAAGCTCGTAATTATTTGCCATGTCATTGAAAAATCCATATTTGTTTATATTCATATATTAAAAAGACGCTCTTAAATCATTACATCCCCTTTTCCCTTCGTATAAACGTAACTTCCTTGTTTGTAGCGACATTAAAGTTGATCAATACAAGATGTCAACATTCATTTACATAAAAAAGTGTAATGATTGCTGATAGATGCGAAAGGGAAGTAAGGCGGAGGATGTATTGTCGTGCACATCCGGAAGTTTGTGGCACCCACCTTCGAGACCCCAGGTGCAGTCAGTCTGATCAAGGGTTGAAGAGGTTGCTGAATTCTGTGCCACCCCTTGGCCATGCATACATCTATATAATAATATAAGTATACATAGATGGCACGGATTGTTCACAAACAAAAACATTTTAGAAATTCCTTATCGACAGCTTATTAATAAACCTCATCTTTTATTAATTATTTACACATACCTTAATATTTACACGAAACGTTAAGTTTGTTTGGTTTTTGTGAGTTAAGAGCGTAAATTGGTTTAATGGAAGTTAAAGAGCTTTTTCATATGTTTATTTATTTACCATTAGCAATAATTTAATGTTACTTACGTTATTTGAAACTTGAATAAGATTTTTAATTGTCAAGAAATGCTTAACAGTTTCAAGAGAAAAATGTGTTTTTCTAATTACCTAATTCTCAAAGGTTTGTTTTGCGTTGAGTGAAAAAGGTTTAGACAAAATATTTCAGTTCTGTTTTACTAAGGAATTGTAAACAATCCCAACTCCCTTTTGTATATTATGAAGCTAGTAGTTTTCGTTCTCTTAGCTAAAAGATTACGGGCGAAGAACATATTAATATAAGTGTCGGCAAGGTACAAGGGTGGCCTCTTAACACCCCGCAACGTTTAGTGTTATTGTAATATATGGAATATATCCAGACTCGAACAGAAAGTGATCTTTCTTTACAGCTCCCTTCACGTGCCGTCTTTTCTATGTAGTTTCTCTTTTAATTTTAACACTCGTTTTCGTTTTGAAATTCCATAAAGGACTCACGATATGTTATACTTGAACGCATTTATTGAATGCGATATGTATATAGTTATATGTACATTGTATAAATTCGAAAATCGGCTCAGTGCCCCTTATAAATATAAATAATCATTGAAAAACACAGTTGAATTCCTTACGAAAATTTATGAAATATATGTAAAGAATCAAAATAGGATCTCTTTGTTGAAACACGGTTTTTTATAAACGACAAAAAAAAAACATTTCTTTAAATTTTCGTATTTCGAATAAAATAACCTTGTCTTTATTTCAAATTCGACATTCTTTTTTAACGATAACAGCGGATATATCTTTTGAGATGTTACGTCTCTCGTTTATTCTGTTCGACAATACATGATTTTATTGTTATTTCTATTTAAGCATTCTGCTTTACAGTTCGGCTTTTAATTATGTAAGTGGTACTTTCCATTTTAATTAAAACTCTTTTAACAAAACGTTGTCGCTTTGACAAAAAAAAGTGATAAAATTGCCATGAAATATATTAAAGATTGATAAAAACAAGATTTTGCTTTTTACAAGAAGGTTTAGGGGACTATATTTTGTAGAAAAGGGATTTTTAATTTATGTGAATTAACTGAAACGTGTTTGTTAAGTTGGAAGTGTAATCTATTGCCGCTTATTTAAAGGACATCCTTAACCCATTAAAGAAAGGACAACTGAAATAACAGTTTAAAATATATATTGTGAAACCTGTCAACAGAAGCTGTAGGGGGTGTGTGAGTATATTAAATGAACTAGAACATGGGCCACGTGAGCTTGTTTATATTTCGAATGAAAACAGTGCATACAGGGTATACAGTATCCATTGCTAAATCTTTTATAGTTTTAATTTAGCCATAAACGATCGCTTTTCAGTAGGTCAGGTAAACAAAAATAGCGTAGAAATTTTTTTTTAATTTACCTACCTATTTTATACGATATAAACTATGCAGTTTTTGTTGATTCAAACAATGCAGAAATATCAACGTCAAACGAAATTGCAAAATAGAGCAGATGTTTCCATCGTACAACATTCATCTAAAATGTATGATTAGTGAATAATAACATAAAAAGTTCCTTTCATCCCCTTCAACATCATCATCCCCTAACCAGTGATTTTCGTGATGGATTTACGCATTTCAGGGATAACTTTAAAAGGGCGTTTTGCCGCTCTCTAATCAACATAAACGAAAAGCATTTATTTTTGTATTTTAAAAAAACAGGACTCATATTCAAATATTGGTTACTATTTCTATATATTTTAGCTACATTAACGTAAGCATAGAAAAAAAATACTATAGATATTCATTTATTAAAACTTTTTATAATGTTATATTGATATCCCGATTTTCTTATAGAAATCCTAACAATGGTGTATTAAAGCTTTTGTATTCATCACAATAACCTTATTATTTTGCCACATCCATTTTTTCTTATATTTTCAATACAAGCGCAAGTTTTTCATTTTCACTACAAACTAAATAAATTTTTTTTTAATATTATCAAATTTGAACTCATTAAATTTTTGCTGCCAAAATCAATCACCGCTTTATTATTTCGAATAAATTGATGTATTATTTGAACAAATTTACATATTACACGATCAAATAGTTTGATTGTTGAACATTATTTTTTATCGGTTCAGTCTGTTGCAGCCTTACCTTACTTTTGTTTGAATGATGTCTCTGTCAGCCACAGTTGTTAATGTTCGAATTCCATTGTAATTTGGAATTTTAACTATTTCATTTCAAATTATTTTGTATGAATTTTCATTGAATATATTTTTCATTATTACAAAATTAATGTTTTGAGTCTTTTGTAATTGAAAATAAATTTAATTTCTAAACGAAACAATAAAATTAAAATTTGTTATAAAAAATGAAAAATCGATGAATAAAAGGTACCTATACATTATAATGAGTTTAAAGAATAACAAATAATATTTTATTATTTCTATATCTCTAGACTTACGAGTAAAATTAAAGAGGAAAAAATCTTAATATGTTATATCCATTTTATTACAGAGAAGAACTTACTTAATAGGTTGGCTTTCAATTAGATTAATAAATTTTATTAATAAACAAATAATTTTATGAATTTGTATAAAATTTTTATACTCTCAGACTTTGAATATAGAATATTTTGTTAAATTTTATATAGGTATATGAGCTACATAAATGACAGAAACAAGTAAATGCTTTCATGCAGCTAAAAGACAGGGATTATAAATGTCGTTTCGCGGGAATAAAAATCATATTCACCATTTGCATTCCCATAAACAAAACAAAAAACGGGAGGAAGAGAATCAGAATTATCAGCAGCAAAATTGATGACGAATAACACTAGGAACGTCAGACTAAAATTATACATATATATATATATATATATATATATACATATACCTTATGTATTTGAACAACGAATATTTTCTGCTACAAAAATAACGAATACAGAGGGAACACAAGCCATTATTTAAAGGTGTTCAATGGGTATTAAATTAATCTGGAAATAAATTTAAATCGCTAAACTTTTATTGTTGCAGAAAGAAATTAATTTAATAGTGTTGTTCACACTTGCAATCATTCGTGATAATTGATTTTTTCAGCATGATTTTGAGTTATGCGAAATGGATTTTTGTGTAAATATTTTCCTCGAAATTCCATTCTGTTAATGAATAACGAAAAATATTGTCTCGTTGATAAAAATCATTATTCAATCATTGTGGTTATTTTTTTTTTTAAATTTGTATACACATTAGTTCATTAAATGTAACCCATAGAAAATTAGTTTTTAAAACACGTTATTCAGTTTCCTTTTTATTTTTTTGTTTTTCGGAAAACACAATTTAACTATCAAATATCAAACGAAACCTAACGAGAATAATAAGCTTTTTCGTGCTGGCTGGAATCCATTCGTGTGGCTAATGATGGAAAAAAATAACGTGTACACGTTTGTAACACACAAATTTAGTTTCAGCGCGGGTGATTAAATTACGAATAATTATGTAAACATGGATGATAACTTAGTTTCTGTTTCGACAAATCATTTTTATATGTGTAAGTTTTGATGTTTATTGCCAATTAGTGTTGAAGCATGTGTCATAAAAAATAAATATGTGAACAGAAAAAGAGTCAAATAAATCTATACAAATTATGAATGATTATGTTTTATTTTTGATTTTCATAATTATTTTGTTAAATTTTGATATAAATCAAATACGCCAACACCTCACGATATATTTTCTATTTCAATGAAAATTTGGCCCTTAAAATTTAATCTATGTCAAAATTTAATTTCTTCCACAAGAACAATTTTTATTAAAATTTTCATATGCATACCTCATTTCAACATTGTCGAATTTTTAAGAGATTTAGATTTTACAAAGATTGTGTATGAAGACTTAATTAAAAATGCCATCATTTTCAAAAACCTTATAAAATATACACTTAAATTGATTTAAAAAGTATAAAAAATAGTTGACAATATTTACAAGTTGGTCTTAAAAGAACTTGTGATCAATACAGAAAGTCAGGTTTATCGTTTAATTACCGACCAAAAAGTTGAACAGAAATTCAATTCTAGAGAGATTGAGTTGTAACAAATAGATAAGGTAATTCCAGAATAACTTTTAACAATTCCATTCTATTGCTACCACAACAGCTACTTACTGCCTGACATGCGTCGTAATAACTGTTACAATTTTATTTGTAACTTTATTTTTCTTTTTTTTTTTGGGTGTTTTAAGTTGCTTTAACATCTAAAGTCATATTACGACTGTCTTACACACAGTAAATTCCCGTAAGTCTTAAATCTAGAAATTCGACGGAGATCGAACCCAGTACCACTGACGCATGTAGCGGAGAGACCAGACTGCTCTTACCACTGCGCCACTAAGTGGACTCTTTGTAATTTATGTTAAGTACTTAATTATCCGTAAAGCTGTATCAAGTAAATGATCTCGTTCGATAAAAATAAATCGAAATGCTTTTTTGAGTTTCCAGTTTTTGGAAAAGTAAATACATTTTTCCGGTATGCAATAAAATACAGCTGACTATGGGGTTGAGTAGATATTTTATAGATTTAATAGATACACTTACAGAGTACACAAAAAGAATTATAGGAAACAATCATTTGATATACTATGATTAAACCTACAAATTGATGGTGTAACATGAACTGTACAAAAATTCATCTTATATTAATTGGAAAAAAAGAACGTGATACAAACAAATTATTGAATATTGTTCTTATTGTAGCACTATGCTGGTACTTGTTGGTACTTTATTAGAAGCCTTTATGAAGGTATCAATAATAGTTGCACAACTTTTCAAGTTGAACGGTATACGAATGCATAGATAATGAACTTACAAGCATTATTTTTTATATGGATATAGCATTATTAGATACTAGACTCTAGAGTATGACTATCGGTGACTTCTTTCAAGTAAAATTTAACAAAATAAGCAAAGGTAGGCTTAAGAAAATATACCTCAGTCTAGGAACAGTGAGATTTACGCCTAAGGCTGATTCTACAATTAGGCGCTAGTCGTTGTCGTTAGATGGTCGTGTGTTTTCTTTTGTCGTTAGTCGACTGAATGACAGCAGTGCATCCTACAATTCCGTAACAACTTTTGTAAGCTGAATTGCGAATGGTCTAAAAATACATACATAAAAATGATACACAATTGCTTGGCATAAGTCTCAAGTTCTCAGTTTCAAACACAATACTTATGTATGGTCGTAAATATTTCGTACACAATAGGATTATTAAGCATTTGTTTATTTGTTAGCTGTAATTGTTTAGCTTATGTTTAACTGTTTACTTACTGTTTCTCATCACTATTTCCAATCACTTATTTGTAAAACTATTTTTTTACTCTAAGTTTAACGAGAACTTTTTATAACGCAATAAATTGCTCTGTTCTTTTCCAGAGCCAGCTTTATAGAGTATACATATATATAAAATAAATTTAGATAACTTAAAGCTCATAACTAAAATATAACGTTTTAATTGAATAAAAAAGAAATGGAAAAGGGTGGCATCAAACTTAAATCCACCACTGTTTATGAAGAGAGAAACTAAAAACCTATCCTAAAGAACTATTTCTGAATTTCACAACAAAAGTTAAACATTTAATATACGCTATCTATAATAATTAACGCGAGCAATGATACAGTATTCTTAGAAATTTTTTTTATCATTTTTTTAACCATTAAATAAACTAATTACGAAACTTAATTTAGAGAGATATTTCACACCTTCACGTAAATTTACAATTGCAAAATTAAATTTTAAAATAAAGTTGATAAAATTTAGGATGGGGACTCAAAAATTATAAAATTTTCAATCCCTTCTTTGAGTCACTTAGGTGTGAAATTTTGAAAAAGCCTTTCTTTATGTCACAATTTACTCAGAAATAACACATCCAAATTTCACCTTTTTATTTTCAATGGCTTAGCCCTCAGTGTGTCATTCAGTCAATTATGATACAGCTTAGAGAATATAAAGATATAATTAAAATATACCTTTTTTCATTGTACTTGAATAAATAATCGTTACAAGCAAAGAAAAACGAGCCAATTTGAACTTTCAATGTATTTATGTGTGTAAGCTTCCATAAAAACGTAACCTTATACTTTTCTCGAATATAAAAAAAAAATATTTGAATTTCAAATAAAAGACTCTTGAAATAGAAGTGATTATGATCAAAAGTATAAAAAAATAACTTGGATGAATCGGATGAATAAATTTTCTTCGAATCAATAACAACTGTGTTTCACGTGTAGAAGTGAAGACTTGAAAATAATCTAACGCTTTCATTATACAGATCAAATGTCTTAGTTTTAACGGTTCTCTTGAATATTATCTGTCGATAGATTTTCATCTTGTGTTTTCGGAATTTTTCCTAAAAACATGAACAATTTGGTGCGTTTATGGACCATAATACAACATTTGTCTGGCTTCTTCTGATACAGTAGCCATGGATGTCGTTGGGAAAAATAAAGAGATAATAATGGACTCGCATCAGATAAAAGCATGCATGTATGAGTGCGCGGGTGTCGAATAAATATGCAGTTTTACGACCCGTCAACACACTGAAAGCTTATTTTAAATATTTTTATTTTTACGTTTTTTTGTGTATTTTAATATTGTCGCGACTACCAATCATCGTTTTCATGTCTGTATTTGTACACGCATTCGTATGAATAAAAAGTGATAAATCCTAAATTAAGAGGGAGATTTACGAGGAAATACGTTACGGATTTTTCTAAAAATAGTTGGGAAAAACTGTATATAATTTAATTTAAACGAATAGTCTTTCCATGTTTTGACTTGCAATGAAAAACAACCATAAAAACTTTAAATTCAACCACTATGAATAATTTTTATTCGTTTTTTTTTTGAGCTTTCAAAAAAAACTTCAATCTAACCAAATTCGCAATTAAATATAGCTAGGTTAAAACTTTTCACTGTGTTTAAATTTATCTATACCTGTATAATTTCAAATGATTGAATATATTGAAATTAAATTAAATCTACCGCATTTTCATATGAATTATCTATATCTAATAAAATAGTTCAATGTGGTTAATCCTTGCGGTTTAATAATTTAATGTTTTGTTCTATATTAACTTTTTGAAATAATTTCCTCAATAAACATATATATAAACATTATGTAATACATATTTATCATAAATTTAAACTAATTATCATTTGCATATTAATATTTCATATTTTCAAGTCTAAACATGTCAAAAAAAATGAAAATTTTTCACATTTTGAGAGAGGAATTTTTGTATTAAAAATATCATTATTTATTTCAGGTATGTTGTTCAAAGCTTTCCAAACCGAAAATAAACGAATCGTAAGTAGAGACTCGATCATTAATTTTACAAGACGAGGAAATTCTTGTTCTATGTATTCTGTCATTTTTAATTTGCGTCTAAGATAAACAAAGTCCAGTAAGAATGATGCATGCTGTAGGTCGTTTGGATGGCCTAAAACGCAATGATCCTCTATTTAAACCATATAACTTATTACAGTGTCAAGCCATTCTCCCTTTTACTTGCACTGTAAATTAAATCATTTGTAATTAGAGCCGTCCCCTCGAATTTATAATCTGTAACTTAAACGCACAAATTAGAGGCGGTTTGCCATAAGATAAAACGTTAGCCATTAATTGATAACATCTTGAGACTGGCACATTGTAAAAATATTGCTATAATTTTAGAACGTTGAGAGGAAAAATAAATAAAAAATAAATAAAAATTGTTGGTACCCTTATAGGATTAGTTGTTAAGTCGTCCGCATGACTGTCAGAAGTAAATGTTAAATTGTTTTTTAATCATGAGATATCTACAGTGTCTGCAAATTACGTAATAAGCCTTTGTAAGCTAACGATTAAAGTGCATCATTTTTCGTAAGTTTAGTCTTATAGTAAGTTAAAATCCATATTATATTGAATATATATTCTACCCTCTACAGTTTCATTAAAATCCGGGCAAGTGCAACATTGACTCGTACTTTGAGCCGGGTTCCGTACAATTATGGAATCTGGGTTTGTTAATATAAAATGGACAGATCATATTACTCACAAAATTGTGTATACTAGAGAATATTGTTTAGTAAATATGAAATAAATTCTATGGCGATTCATTTCTTTAATTCTTTGAGTTACGTAAAAATGAAAATTTTTTTTTAAATTCTGCATTGAATCAAACGTTTATATAAACTCACAGTGCTGCTACAAACTTGTAATTAACCGTATTTTTGAATTCATTTTAATAACCTAACCGTTTTTGAAACTACAGTCGATATCCTTAGTTTTTTTCAATAATTGAAATTACATTATTTTGCTTCTTTTATTTTCCAGTATTTTTTTTTTTACTTTAAATGTCGTTTAATACATTTTTTACAATAGTTCCTCATCCATAGTTTTTATGGATAAAGTTCAAGCATCGTTAAACTTCATTTCACAATGAAGTTTAAGGGAGTAGAATAGACATATGAAATGTATGCTAATTATTTCAATGAAAAGAAAAGTAAATAGTACAACAAAATTTTTAAACAGTTAAATTTAAAATGCTTTCGATATGTCAATCGGTTTGAAACTATTAGTGATCGAAATAATTAATAAAATGGCAAAATTTACTTGCACTCTAAATTAAAAATATTAATCGCTTTGTCTTACGTAGTCTTATCTTGTCTTACATGTACTGTATATTTAAGGTTCTCAGGTTTTTTCCCTAAATTGTACAATGATATTTTGCTTGTTTTGTAGAACTAGGGTAAGTTTTCAGATCGACCCCTTGTTTAAAACGTATTTGATTACACTGATATGAAACTCAACTTCTTACTAAATTTCATGATAAAAGCTCAGTTGAAAGTTCAAGTACCATGAAGATTTTTGAATATCAAAAGATTTTATATTTCTAGTTGTATCTGAGAAGACTACGTTACTTAAGAAGTTAAATTTTCATACATCTACGGAACCTCATATCTTACTATTTAATTTTAATTTCAACTTATAATAACTTCAGTCCAGACCTCTGTCACTTAAATGCGAGAAAGAATAAAAATACTGAACGTTTGTGTCGCATGTTTCAGTACCTTTGGGTGGCGCTGGTGTTTAGTTGAACGACAACTGTTACCTACATATTTGTATTGTCATTTATCAGTTCCTTACGCTATTATCATCGTTACTGTCACCAATAACAACTTCATAATTATTGTCATATAATAATAATAAAAATGATAACAATAAAATAATTTGCCTGACGTTCAAAAAAATTATTTTTTACCTCCATAAAAGTCTTCGTTCAACTGTACTACTAGCGCTATCTGCAAGCAATGACAAAATAGAGTCAATTTTTGTAACATGGAGTTGTAATGGTCTGTTTCAACCATTCCTACAAAAGTAAACCATGGACGTACGGGCAAAGCCGCAGCATGGGTTGGGCGAGCGGTACCCCGGTACCAGATGCCTAATGACAATGATAAAAGTAGCGAACAATAAAGATGTTTTAATTTCAATTTGTCAAGTGTAGCAGTAATGCGTTTAATGTTGTGTATTTCTTTAGTTTTATAATATATCTATTCAAAGATTATTTTAATACGAAGAAGAAGGATTTTATCCTTTTTGCATCGGGGGATTATTACGCTAGGGCTCCATATAAATAACAATGTGCTTTTTTAAACATAAGTGTACCGACGTGGAGGTTATAGAGCAAGTGTTTCTCTTGATCTACGATTACCTACAAATTGTATAGCTAAATAATTATGTTACCGTATGAACAAAATATTTTTTTTAATTGCCTTTCCCTAGTTCAAAAGTTATATACGTCCTTTGAGGATACCGTTTTTCTTTTTGGAGACAGAGACCCCGAAAAATTTGTAGTTTTACTAACAAAAGCATCTACAGTAATAGTATTTATATGCGTATACGGTGCATGTTTCCTATACATACATATATCTAGTATAAAAATGAACATTAGAAAAAATCATGTAATGTGGTTGTTTCACACTAAAATTTTCAAATACTCATACCCAAAAAATACCTATTGTCGTAATAATGTCAACTTATCAAACAATAAATTAAGCCTCATTAACATTTCAGTTTGTCGCCCACAAGACCGATTTTTATTTTCCCATCTTAATAAAAGCTCGTTTATTCGGTACGGGAACTCTGATTGCAGATGAACCCTAAATAAATCATTTGAAAGTAATATCTGAGTATATAAAGTAGTTTTGAATGTAATAAATAAAATAGACTTAACGACCCATATTTCATGCCACGTTACTTTACACGGCGGATTCATCACGACGCTCACGACTGCTGTTTTCAAATGAAAAAAATATTCTATTTTAAAAGCAAACGTTTTAAATAAGCTAATTGCTTTGTCGTAATTTATTTCATGTTCAGTCATTCAACGCTCCATTAGAGAATTGACATCTAATTAAGTGTTAAATAAATATTCTGTTTATCGCGTCGAACAAATAGGGTTAATTATAAAATGAATATGAGTGATAATATGATCCTTTATTTGCCTAAAAAACTCCCTTCAGAGCTGGCTCCAGTTACACGATATGATTATATATTAAGCACATATTTGTCATATCAGCGTTATAAAATGAAAAATTGATTTCTAAATTAAAAAGAATTTATTTTTGAACGTTTCAGGAATATTAAAATCACGTTTATCACATAAATCTTTTCTTCGGCGTAATCAAATATCGTTCGTTACAATCGTTTAGATTCTTTTCAAATTTTTTACGCGTATTGCTTTTCCAATACCTTCGTTGAAAGCATTAATCTTTCGACATCTGCCGAAAATTACTTTATGATCATGTAAAAGTCTTTCGCTAAGATTATTGGTGAATTTTATTTAAAAATGCTCTTTTAAGATAATTTTAATTCTTGTCGCCGTTTTTTTTTTAATTTTAATTAAAAATAAAACTTGTTCCCAAATTCTGGTTTTGTAATCCACATCTGCTCGTACTTAAATCGTTTTTTGTCTTTGATCATTCTCATACATATTATATACATAATATATTAAATCTAAAACAAGAAGATATGCAAAATACCTTCTTATAACATCTGCTATGTCATTAGCAGTAGTCGAAATGTCGTTTATGTTGTTAATTGCTGTAAATATAAAAAAATACATAGAGACTTGTACAATCTGAGCAAACTATTTAATTATCACTTGAGATTTTTATGAGTTTTCAAGTTCGAGCAACTACATACAAATCGAAAAGTCGTTATAAGAATGGAATACGTCTATAGAAAATTGAAAAATAAAGTTTGTTGCTCAAAACTTTTTATAACTATTATTATAAGTTTTTTTATCACCTTGACGTGTCTTTTCGTTTAATGTCTCCGAGTTTATTTCTTTAAATTAAACGATCGTTATTTCCTATATCGTTTTGATAAATATGTTCTATTTAAAATGTCTCGTTTAAATTAATATTGTGTGTTTGTATTAATTAACGGTTGGAAATTGAATGTATATTCGTGTACTTAAAAGAATATATTTAGAGATAAAATAGGGTTGAATGTAAACATGTTTTATACGGCGTTATCTTTATTTCATTTCCATTCCACTTTGTTTCTTATCGAGAGTTATAAACTTGCTATTGGTAATAAGAATAGCATATAAAATATATTTGGGCTGCATTCCCGAAATGGATTTAAAGAAAATATCATCAATTTCGTATTGGCCTCGGCTGTATCGGACGGAGACATCAGATTGGCTATTGTCGCCGTGTGCACTAATTTATTCTGGGTGCATGTTTGACTTTTGAATACGCAGATATTGAAAGCGATTTTTTTCAAAGTCTTATTGTACAGGAATGGCTGATCTAATTATTTATATTTCGTTGTGGATGATTGCGTTTGTTGAATATGTCGGGATTGTTTTGTATGTAGATAATTTATTCATTGATTGTATTACCGTCAAGTAAGTATCGTATATGTATATCTACAGCTATATACATCCATATTATACTATCTGAAGTGCTTGGTTTTGTTTCGTTTTATGCAGCCGTTAGTACTCGCTACACCTCAACGCTGTAATATATTATTTAAGTCTATTTTGATAAGAACATAAGATTAGAGGAGATTACACGGGCGCGTTGAGGCGCTCCCTTATATTCCTGTAATATGGGTAATGGTAGATGACCGCTGGTCGATTTCTGAACAGAAGTGGTGCTGCATTTGAAATGGATATATTAGTATTTTATGCAGAGGGAATATATCAATACTGGGTTGCCAGGATTTAGGTGTGTCATGCCTCGCTTTTGAATAAATATAAACTAAAATTGAGCATTTCTTTTTTATATAGAAAACTATTCTACTTGGAAATGTTCGCCTGTATCTGTTTTATATCTAATAGGATTTTCGTTCTCTCCTCACTTACCCTCGACAAAAGCATATCCTTTCTTTCTTTGTTTCTCATCTGCATATTTAAACATGGATTTCATCATTATCTTCAAGAGTTCATAAAAGTAAATAACTCATTTTGAAATAAAATGTTGATCGAATTATGTATCTGTATACTTCCAATTTTACGACGTATTCAACAATAAACTTTTTAATTAATTTTATATTGAATTTTTATGATTTTTAAAATTGATTTTTATAGTATTTATAAGGTTTCAATTTTATTTTTATATTTCTTAAATTAATCCTTTTAGTTCTCGGTATTTCTTCTGCATAAACTGCATGATAAATGTATGTTTAACTGTTTGAATTCATTCTCAAAATTATGTGTTTATTGCGACAAAACTTGTAATGAAAATAATAGGTGGATTATAAACTTTGGGCTATCATTTTAATGGAAATTAAGGCTCACATTAATTTATTTCTGAATGGTTCATTAAACATTATTTTCTGTTGATGCACGATGTAAATCACCGAAGATTTAAAGCTACGAGTTTTTTTTTCGTTTTCTTTCTTCGCTTTATTGGTTGACTATTTGCTTCTTTGTGCTTATATGAAAGCATAAAGTGAAAGAGTGTCGGAAGCAACATTGAGTAGAGTACCTAAAAGGCGAACTTGAATTTTGATATGCTTGAATTGCACGATATAGGATCATAGTTTATTTTTTAAAGCTTGCGAATCGAAACGATATTTCTTTTGTATATTCAATAAAGTACTTTTTTGTGAAATATTCATTTTGGAATACTTTCCTTGGATGGTTTTTTTAGAATATTGTCAAGGTGACACTGTTGGTAAACTAGTATTACAAATATAAAGGCTTTTATAGTTTTTATTGAAGTAAATTGAATTAAAATCAATTTTTGAGACTTGTAAAAATCAATATCTAATAACGTTAAAAACATAAGTCTGAAATTTTAAAAACTGAAATAAATTTGGCTCAAGATAATTAGATATGAAATGTAATAATTTTACCACTAAAAAAGAAGTAATCAACAGATAAGATTGATTGTAACAACATGGTCTAAACTATTTAAACAGCTTAGACACAAAGTGAAACTTAAATTTACATGTGTTTATGAAAAGTACCTACTTGTTTCCAGCATCGATTGGTGTGACTTTATCAAAGAAAAAATCTCCCAGGTTCACAATTTTTAGTGTTGTAACCGCCATTTATGCAAACGTTGCCAAAATCGCAGGAACGGGTTAGATGAAAAAAAAAAAAAAAAAGTATAAAAATATAAGAAACGATGAGTAGAAACATCAGGTCTAGAATGTGGTGTCTGGGTCCGCGAGTGGTCTTTATGTGGGTTCTTGGGTACGTTAGCATAGGGGGGAATGAGAAGGTTGACGCCCTTGCCAAAGAGGCTGCGAGAAATGGCTTGAGGGATCGCAGGGCCTCACTAAATGACTTGTTAGCAAACATAAAAAACATACTACAACGGAGTTGTTAAAGCGAGTGGGGAGTTTCACTCGATCTTCTGAAAACGTTTAAGCCTCTAATTGGGAGCTTAACCACTTTTGGTGATATCGGAAGACGAAAAGAGTTGGTCCTTACCCGCCTGAGAACTGGACACACTAAACTAACACAGCTTCCTGCTGGAAAAGTCATCGTGGCCTCTATGCCCATCCTGCGGCGAACCACTGACCGCTATAGGCGACTCCTGACGGGATGTGGCTCGGCCCAACATCTACCAATGTCTACAATAAATCTAAACCAAATTCGGGTTTTCTATCGGCGAGCCAATAACGACAGTAAATAAAATTAAAAAAAAAAACAATTACTAGGTATTATCCTTTCCTTATAGTCAGCTTAGTTAAAAAAAAATTATTTGCGTGAAAACCAACGCTAATATCTACCGTTTATTTTATGAAAATAATATTTCAACGATTTAACTAAAAATATTTCAGTTTCATTTAGTTTTGTTATCAACTTTTATGATTGATATTTGTGATACAAAAAGTGTGGTACTTACAATTTTTTTTTAAATCAAATTACCTAACTCACGAGTATCTATCGCTTACGTAGTATCTTCGAGCATCTTTGCATGCGAACATTATGACTTAAAATTATCTCGACAAAAATATTTAAGATTATCACACTTTGAAGTTGCAGCTTTAAACTGTCCAGTTTTATAGCATAAAAGCTCATTAAATATTGATTATGCGTAAGCTTACACCCTTCCTTAGTGTTCTTATAGGATGCTGGGAAACGAAAAATTGTGATCGTCTTATAGCATTAAAATGTATACAGAACCGGATATAAATATTTTCCCTTGAACTAAAGCATTGCATTTTTTCTCTACGATTCAAAAACGAGTTGAAAACTTCTTTATTTTATACTTAATTTTGTGTTTCTTTTACTTTATGTTTTATAAAATTTTTCTTCAAATTTCAATACCGTAGACATATTGTGAACATAAGACCATATGCTCTGCGTTTAGTGTAAGTAATACTTATGTATATGATAGTAGGTGTAAGAATTTCCTGGAAAGCTATAATACAACGCATAATTCACCCTTCTAAGAGGCTGTTTATTATTAGCAATGAACCATTTTAGCAATTTTATTATCGTCATATTTTATTTTAAGAAAATTACTTGTTTACTAAAAGTGGGAATTTATTTCATTAATTAGTTGCTGAAACAAAAATAATCACTATATAACTCATGTAGTAAAGTGTATATGAGCCATAAAATTTAGGTTTTAGTAAAAAAAAAATCTCTAAAACATATTAAAAAGTATTCACCTATCTATAACGCTGATTATTCAAAGGAACAATTGAGCTTGAACTGCAAAAAATCATGATAAATTCATACTTGATACGTTTGAATTTTGTAAAGACATTTGTCACTTTCTTTAATTTAAAATGCAGATCGATCAATCATGCTGACAATAGCGTTTGAAAACGCAGCCTCAATTTTTTGCCACCTCGTTTCCATTTCAATACGAATTTAACATAAAAATAAATGGGTTTGTAATTACCCGCATCCCTAACTTCAATTATATAAATCATTAGTGAGTATAATAGGAAATCCAATGCAATCTTTTGCTTTCTTCTCACGATTCAACTAATTTTTCTATTATCTGCTTCACTTGCTTTCATTATACAGAACGAGGAGATATAATAAATTTTATCGTGAATTTATATTTGGGCCAGATCGATAATACGGATCTTACTATATATATTTCACTGGATTTTGGAATGAAACCAATCGTCTTCACGTTAATGATTGCACAAGAAAAAGGAAAAGAAATTGGAAAAACAATCAAGCGCGCACAGTGTTTGACAGTAAAAGTTTGTTCCTGTTGTTAAAATTAGAAGCAATTAGTAAACACTGTAAGAAATCTCTTGAATGAAACTGTTATTAATATCTGTAATTAGCATTTGTACTTAAATATTTAATGGGAGTTTGCCAAAACAAACGTCTTATTGCATCAGTCATGCATTTAAAAAGTCATTACATTACTCAAAGCAAGCAGAGAGTGAACTTCATGTCAAGCTCGTCATCTTTTAAATAAATATATTCAAATCTTTTATTTTGAGACGAGAAAAAACTACGTTAAAATTCTCGTCAGAATTTTACGGCTTGAAACAAATACAAGCGATTTTTTTCGCCCAGTGAAAAAAATTTCAAGGATTGCGAACGATAAACGGGAAGAATTACAAAAAAAAATATTTATTGAAGCTACGTGACTTACTTTGAAAAGATCAGCCTTAAAAAGCTTGACTAAAGAGTAATATTGGAATAAAAAAAATTTACATATTTTTGCGGTTTAGACGTTTTGTTTCGATAAATTTTTTAAATTGAGCATTTTTATATTTGTATTATTCAAAAATCTTTTCTCTGATAAAAAACTAGCCAAGTGCTTGATTGATTTGTGCCTTGAGGATTCTGTACAAACCTAGCTATGAACCGTATTTAGAGCTTATAAAAATGTGTGTTATGTCTTTTATACTTACATATTTTTGATGTTAAACACATTGTAATTGAACTTTCATAAGGTTAAGAACCAGTAATAACACATTCCCACAAAAAAGGCATTCAATGAGAAGTGATATAATATTTTCGTTGTACTTTTTTTATACTGAGCACGAATCTTTGATAAATTTTCCTCTAGCACTCTTCAGTTTTTAGAAAATCTCTGAAAAGCATTGGGTACAAATCAATGGTCAGGTTTTCATCAGCACTCTTCATTTTTCAAAAAATCTCTGGGTCAGATATATTTGGAACGGAGACAGTGAAATTTTCTAACAATTTTCTGAAAATTAAAGGGTACTAGAAAAAAAATAACTACGGGGTCGTGCTCAAAGTGAAAAAAAAAACATAAAACAACAAAAACCATAAATCACATTTCTGGGTCAGATATTTTTTTTGTGGCAGTGTAATTGACTACCATCTTACATAAAAACTATTGATTCCAAGAATATGAAATTTAGAAAGTAAATATCTACCACAAATTGCTATAAAGTAGTGAAGTGAAAATACTAATTAAATAATTAAGGAAGGTATCCTACCAATTTAACTGCAACTGAAAAACAATTTATTTAATCAAGTAACGACTAACTGACGTTGGATAGATTTACAATTAGTTGTTTTGAAATATTTTTATCAATTTTGAAATAATAAGTATTTATTTATTTAGCCTTTGGCTATTAGTCATTTAGTGCTCCTCATTTTTAAATTTAAATACAATAAAAAATCTGTAAACTATATCTACAAATTGTTTTATTTGTTTGAAATAAAACTATTGCTTGGCCTATTGCTGCCATGTTTAAGATATAACATTGTTCAAATGTCCGCCGTGGCTTTGCTTGGTGGCAAGTATCCGAAATGTCCAATCCAATCCATCGCTATTTGTTCGCCGGCAAACTATATTACGGCACCGCTTTCCGAGGAAATTATAGTTTTATAGATGACAATAAAATCTTACATTTACGGCATCCAGATCCAAAACTTCATATCCATAACTTTCCTAGTTGCAACTACAGTGTCTGGTGTACATACAACTCATGGGTAAAAATACTTATAACTTTATAGTTACAAATATAATTTAGTGGCTCTTTAGTAAAACCACTTATGTAATTTTTTTTTTCAAAAATGAGATTATGGTGGCCTTGAATCTTCATTCAGCCCTACATCAACTACCACAAGAAGAATTCATTATTCAACCTTCTATGTTAGAAATCAGAATATGAAAACACTATCTAATTTTTTTTTTTTGTTTTAAGTCGCTTTAACATCTAAAGTCATATCACGACTGTCTTACACACAGAAAATTTCTGGAAGTCTCAAATCTTAGATCATAATCTTAAATCTAATTCTAATTCTAATTCATAATCAAAATCTGGATTCGACGGGGATCGAACCCAGTACCACTCACGCATGTAGCGGAGAGAGCAAACTGGTCCATACCACTGCACCACTAAGTGGACTAAAATCTATTCACTATTGTATTTCCAAATGTCTCTGTAAAACTTAAAATCGTGAAATCTCGAAAAATTTCAAAATCGACTTACGTGATTTTACTAAGAAACCACAGAATTATTTTATCAAACTTTATTTCTTAATTAAATTAATTTAAGCACTTTAATCAAGAATTTGGTGTAAATGCTCAATATTTTTCCTAACATTACCAAGTTAATGTATATTTAAACTGCAATAAATTTTTATATTTACGTATAATATTATAAAATGTTATTTGGACTTAGCAATTCTGGGTTAACTTTTCAAATTTTGAGAAATACATTTTTGACACTTATTTTTAGAACATGTATATTTAAACTATGAGTATTTTCCTGACAACGGAACTCTTCGTGTACGTGGTGTAACACGCACCTGACCTGTTTTTTTCTCTAGTACCTATACATAAATCTAAAATTGATAGTTTTCCTAAAAAAAATCCATTAATTTGATTCCATCGTGAAAATTGCTATGTAAATTTATGATTCCCTCGCGAGATAATGCATCGTTCTCAATAATTCTTTGTCCAATACTACATGAAAAAGATTTTTTTTACCACAAAACTGTAATTCATCTTCAACTAACAAGAGAGCGCATTTTAATTGAAAGTCCGCTTGATTGCATTCAACTCTATATTACCCCCGTATAGATGCCGAGGTTTCGTGAATGCGGCGGCAAAATCAAATTTAATACACACTGATATAATAGGAAATGGATGGTGTTATTAGATGAAGATGGAAATGAGGAAGTGTTTGCCAGTGTCGAACGATAAAGGCGTGAGTTCGTGAGAGGACAATACATATATGATATCGTCTCGTGTATAATTAGCACATCGAATTGTTATCGTAATGCCGTGCCGCGAGACGACTGATTATTAACGTAGAGCGAGCAAGAGAAATATCAGTACACTGAGGCAAAACAACGATCGAATATGTCAGCTGTACCATACATTAACTGCTCGTGATTTATTGACGATTGATCGAACAATTAGTTTATTGTTAATGTCACCACACCAGCAAGCGTGCATTCAAGAGAAATGACTGTAATTACACTGCATTTCATTTTCATTTCCTTTTTTATTAACACCTACTCCTTTGTACACGAAGCATTTTCGATGTTTTTTTTACCCTACAAAAGATTTACATATCAACCGGAATTGCTTCGATCGTTTCAAATCTATTAAAAGATCTTTATCATTCAGACAAATTAAATGAACCCAATATTGTTTGGAATGCAGTCAAAGTCTTTTTCACATAACATTTTATTTCTTTTTCGTCCATGTAGGATATTTAAATTACCGCTCGACGGCAATTTTATAACTAAATAGGAAATAATTAGCTGTGTACAAATCGGTATTATATTTCCATTCTTGTGATGAGATAATTAAATAATTGATACGAAATGGACGTAAGCAGCTTATATTTATTTTTAAAGAAAAAAAAATGCTGTTATTTCATTAGTTTTTCATGAAAAAATCTAATAAAACTAGCCTTTGTGAAATCATGAACAATTACTCAGAAATTTAAAACCTTTGTTAGCGAATAAAATTACTAAACGAATCTTGATCGTATTAAAATTTTGTTGGTATGTTCGTTTTGCTGTAATTTATTTTTATAAACTATAAATTTTGTTTCGTTCTTAAAACAAATTTTGTGCTCGCATTATTTATACATTAAAGAGAGGATAGGAAGGTTTTTTGCAATTGTGTAACTTTTTAAATATACGTACACAGAAAATTAAAACCGCTTTTATTTTCAAAATTGTTGACATTATTCCCACATTTTTATACAACTGTCTAATTTAAAAAAAAATAATAAAATTATGAATTGATCTAAAATTACTTATAAAAATTTTTTTTATCAAAAATGGAATTATAAAATTTGGTTTTATTAATTCGAGTTTTCATAAGTAAGTTCTTTTGTTTTAACAACACAATAAATAATATTGATTAAATGCTGAGATAAAATTCACTTTTTTATAAATAGAACACATCTATTTAAAGCTTAGCAAGATACACATATTGCACCCATAGGTATATGAAAACTCGGGCAACTCAAAAATCCTGATCAGAAATGGGAATATTTGATTTTAGTTAACTTAAGAAATATATCATTAATCTTATATATCTATGAATCGTTTTATTTCTGTGAAGGTATTCAAGTCAGTAATTTGTAAACGTTACTAACTGAAAATTTCCTATTTTTTTGAGTTACCGCGATTAAAATCTAGGAGAATCTGCGAATATATTTTAGCAAAACTAGTACAACTCATTAATTATAAATTATTATTCCTTAAACCTCGTGATAAGTAATGTTTAAGCATTTTTTTTGTGTGTTTTATGTCATTTTAACATCTAAGATTATATCACTACTATGAACATTTTTATTTTTTCTAAAGTTATAAACACTAAAGATTAACCGGGAATCAAACAGAATATCATTGACGCATTGAACGTAGGTCAGTAGATCTAACCGTTGCGCCACGAAGTGGTCTTAATAGTATTTATTATGAAGACTTTTTAAAATTATCATCTAATCCAAAAACATAGACTCCAAATTTTACAAATACGGTCATTATTTTTCGATTCCCAAATTTTATTCGTTCACAAATGGTTCTTCGAGACCTTGTTCACGTGAAATTTTAAAAAAAAAAAATAAAAAAATAAGCGCAGTTCTGCTTAAATAAAATAAACTTTTGACTATAAAGACACCTTGTATATGTACAAAAGCAACTGTTTGAAGAAAACAGAAATACTTTCAGCAAAATAAGCAGAAGAGCAGGATAAAACGTTAAGTATAAAAAGTAATTAAGTAAGTTAAAAATGTTGTTATTTGAGAAAGTTGATAGTTTGAGAGTACCTAAGAAATAAAAATTTTAATTTTTAATCGTGGCTTTGAGTCATTTAAGAGTGTAATGTTTTGAAAACTTCATTCTTACTGTGACAGTTTTCACAAAGATAAAATTTACAAATTTTATGTTTTATCTTCAGCTATTCAACTTTTATCGTGTCTGTCAGTCAACTACGATAGTGTTTTCTATAAAAAAATTATGCCGTTCATAGATTTCTCTATAATTCAATATGCATTGTTTATTTACAATTGCTTATTTTTATTTTCAAAGTAAACAAATTTTTTATTTAATGTCTGTAATTCTATTGAATGTATATATGAACATATTGAAATGTTGAGGGTCCTTTCAGAAGTTTTTTTTCATAATATGACATCAGATATTGTAAATCAGAATTTTTAAACGTATATCCTTGGATTATAAATATAATTGCAAAATAAAAGCTACCATCAGTACTTTTAAGGTTCTTTGATCAATCTAACATTTCTTTTATTGAAGTTTTATTGAAGGTACCATATTTCGATAAATTGGTTGCTATATTGAATAAAAAAATAGATATGTAGATATTAAATGATGAAAGGCGGAACAATTTTTAAAATCAGATTTTATACCTCTTGAAACATTAAAATACTGAAAGAGATTTATTATTATTGAAATAATGGACCAAAATAAGAATCATCCAAAACATCAAAAATCTTATAATAAGGTGCAAACCTACACGTTATTATTCGATAAAAATACAATTTATTTCAAAGAACTCTTGAAACAAATATGATCCTGATTAAAACGTATTTTGTCGTCTAAAACAAGAAATTAAATATCTGTTAAAGCAGGAGTACTTTAGTGTTTAACGCCTTCGCATTAGTCATACGACAAATTTACGAAATTCACGAAGCTCGTGCAAGAAGTAAGTTTAAATAAGTTATTTATGACTGTCTCTAATTTGTAAATGTAATTGTCAAAGGTACATTATCTTCATTAGATCGAATCAGGAAGAAGTTAAATAACTAATAAGAAACAACAGAGCGCTTTTAAATAATAGAATATAGATAAGTGCACAAAAACTCTGAAATGCAAGTAGAATTCTCTTCGAATGAATAACTGCAAGCAAGGAGAATTTCATTTTTCTAGTTTAAGATATTAAGTAAACAAGTAGAACCTATAAGATTATTATTAGCTCAAATCGATTCAATTGTACATTAGGGAATAACATGAGAAAGGCGTTACATGTCGTCTGAGATTCTCACAATGTCTTCGGATGCAATCATCATATGCAAATGCGTACAAGTTGAGAGTTCCAGTCGATGTCATCAAGTTTAGTGCAAAGCTAAGGGATGGTAATAATATATCATGGGACGAATTCGGTTTTTGGAACATTGTAACAATTACAGCTCAAGATTAAAATCAATTCAAGTACGTCGGAATTGAGAAAGGTTAAGCTTAAGTCGTTTCCCTCATAAAATTTTTATTAGTAGCATCCAATCATGATTTTGATTAAATTTTCGCGAAATTACCATAAATTTGCAGATGATGAAAAGAAAAAAAAACGCCTTAAAAAGAATTTATGTACGTATACGTGTTTCTCACATTTTAATGTCAGTAAATTGTCTTAAAATTGTTTAACAATGTGATAAGCGGAAATTTATTTAATTTTGAAATTTCTCGGGAAGGGTGCGCGTAATACGTTAGAATCCTAAGATGTATCAAATTAGATTAAATCTTTATTTGATTGCTGTAAATGAAATCTTTGTGATACAGATTATATTGTAATCAAGGTTAAATGTAATTAAAATCCGATTCTGATTTTTCTACCACAGTGATAAAACCATTTTCTTGGAAAGAAGGAATTTTCTGTTTTTACATTGAACACTTATTCTTACATGAAGTATTTAAACAATTTGTTAGAGTTACAAGAGAAAAATAGCTGAGACCTATTGTATTTAAAAAGCTTTTAAAAATGTTTCTTATAACTAACCACATAAGAAAATTGAGGAATTTAACTGAATAACGTTTGTCAATGGTTAAATTTATATAAAAAAAACCAATCAAGTCATTCTCCATCTATTTTATTTTCGTCAGGAAAAAACAGTATCTCGTCCTTTTATGTGAGTGTGTTTAAGTTTTCGTTAAGCGTTTTATTCTATTTTTATCTATATTATATTCTATCTACTATTACTAAATATTTTTGCAACAAATAAAAAAACTTTTTACTTAATTATTTATAGACTATTGATACAAAACTCGGAAAAATATTTTCTAAGCTTAACAAGAAAAGTTTTATAAATATTATAGAATGTTGTAAGATATTAAATTAGAAAATTGTATCTGAAGAAGAATCATTTGGAGAGTCATCTCTCAGTAAATGATATTTTCAAGATATTTAATGGGTATGATTTATTTTTAAACCTAAATTGTCTATATTACCTACGTCGAAATACATTCGATGCTTTTTATGTTTTCCTATATCTTTGTTGTTCGGAAAAAATAATGAAAATAGTCCCGTTAGTATAATTCATATAAGTTGTGAATTCTATCTGGAATAACCTTCAAAAGAAAAATTAATAAATGACGAGTAAATATAAAAGTATTTTCTTGTAGGCTCCTAATGCGAAACAAAGTAAATTAAGTATATAAAAAAAATATTACAATTTTTTTTCTTTCCATGAAAATCTTTTTTGTTTATATGTCATTTATATCATAGTTACAAGGAATATAAATATTTCTAGTTTAAAAGCAGGAGGTGGAAAATAATTGCTGATAATACGAAATAAAACCTTACGAATACAATATCGAAGGAGAAGACTTTAAATTAAATATAGGTAGTGAGATAAAACCAAGGGGTTGATCCCATCATTGATCTTGCTTAAGTTCCGCAATACATTAATGTATTCAGGACTACGAAGCACTAACGTCAAGTACACGCTTTAATTGTATTGTAACAATCACAATGTTCCATTTGAAAAGGTGTTGTCTCCGCATTTCTTCGTCTGTTCGTCCTTTGGTAGATTGGGGAGTCGATATAAATATTACATGCAATCGCTATTACGAAATTCAGTTTATACTACTCGCCCTTCATATACTGTACAATTTGCGTCTTATTTCTCTGGTTTAATTTGAAATTATTTTCTCGAGCATCAATTCGATGTGGTTCGATGAGATGTGAAGCTATCGAGTGTTAAAGCACTCGTATGTTTCTCGTTTAGTGTTATCAAGTGGTTTTGAAATAACATTAGATTTTGACCTCATGGAAACTTTAGGCGCAGCGATCAACTATTATCAAACCTAAAAGGGTTGTGAGAAGACATTAGATTTTATAACTCTTGAAACTTCAAGCAATTTCCGATACAGTGAATTTTTAAAATTATAACTTAATTTAAAATATTGGGTATTGGAATTTAACAAGTTTTATAAATCTTTTATAGTCGGATATCTTATTTCATTAATGATTGAACGATAAGTTAATTGAATTTTAATGATTGCTTCCAATAGATTATCTCTTTGAAATTAAATTGTCTAAAAAATCAATATGAAAATGTTTTTTCATGTATGTTTGAAAAGTTAAATATAATTCTGAAAAGAAATATTTTTCTTGTATATAAAAATAGAGTGGAATGAAGAAATAACACGTGGTTGTAAATGTTAAAAATGAAAAATGATGTACGAGACAATAAGACGAATGAATGAATATAAAAAAATAAATACGCAGGTTGGTTCGTGAAAAATGACTGATGATGAAAATTGGACAACAAAAACTTGATTCTTGTGTGAAAATTCATGTTTAAGCTTAGTGCGTATGTGTTAGAGGTACATCATGAAAATAAAAGCTTTTTCAAAAATTACACGTGAGAAAAAAACCGCCTTTCTTTTTTTATTTTTGGTATATATAGAAAACTCATAAATACAAAAGCTTGACATATTATATTTGAAAACAAGCCACCTGGAGCCAAAACATAAATCAGATTACTTATCCGTCAAAAGATTTTAGTAAAAATAAATTAAAATAAAAGAGTTTTGTGTGCGATTCAGTTTGGACCCTCTGATCCTTATCATTCGATAAACCGTCGAGATTGGTCAATTGTTGAACAAATGTAGAACTTTCAAATTGTAAAACCGGAAATAAAACGAGTTTGAGATTGTCAGACGTAGAAATACGAAGCAAACTTGCCCTTTTATTTGCAATGCATTACGAAATCAAACTACCATTGCAAGCATCAACGTATAGACAGATAGATGTTTGCAAACTACCCTTAACTTCTTCGTAAGGATAAGATATTAGATAGAGGGTGGTTAAGATCACCGAAGGGTATTGAATCGGGCACCCTTAGGTCCTCCCTTATCGAATTTAGTTCTCCCGTTGCTAATGAACGAGGCGTAACTGCTGCACAGGATTCTAAGATTGGGAATACTCGTCGACTTTCTTATTCTACTGTAAAGGTATTCCGCTTTTATCAAAATGCATAGTCCCTAAATAGTTTACGCGGAAAATAAGTTTTACTATTATTTGGTTGTACTTGTCTTTTCCATTTACCTGTTTGATTTATGATTTCAATAATAAATTGATCAAGTTTGAACGACCCTTGCAAAATTTAATTTAGGTTTATAATTAAATTTTCAAATAACATTAATTATATATTTAAAAATACTTATGGCATATAAATCAAGCTTTGAACAACTTTGAGAAGTTTTTTGAAACAAACTAAAACTTAAATCTTTTCAAATCGAAAAAAGAAGTGCTACTTGACCTAGTAACTATTTGAAGTTTTTTGTAAGAAAGAAAAATAAAAAAAAAGTTTTGATGAACAGAACCGTGTATCCGATCAGGAGATAAGCCTTTTCAAAATAGGCCACGCATATTATTCTCTACACGGAAGCGCTGTTGACGGACAATAAGCGCCCGAGCTTAACAATTCACACTATTGTGAAAGTGAAATAGTGCTTTTTGACGTCCTCCCATCGTTCAAGGATTATATATGAGAAACCGATGTCAGATCGTTTAGTATGCGTGAATGAATGAAGAAACCTTCCTTATAGGTTAGTCTTCCTGTCAAATTGGTGTAATAACAGTTTCCTGAAATTGTCGATTCCTATCGTGACGAAGCCATCAATATTTATAGAGCCTTTTCTTATGCCAAAACGAAAGCCATGACCGCTATATTATTCTATTATTTACCACACCATTTATTGAAAACTTTAAATTTATCTCATTATATAAGCACATTATACTTGTAAATTAAATTATTTACAAAAAACATTTTTAAGTCTTGTTTCATTTATGATAATCAATGTAGCACAACAAAATAAATTAATAGTTGTAAAAGGGTATACTTTTGTAGTCTCTTTAATTCGAAACTGTGATTTCTAGAGCTATTTAAGAGTAACCAAATTAACAATGCTCCCGTGCACTTTGGTATCATTTTACAACAAATAGCTTCGTTTAATCTTTTGGAACAAAAGGTCTTGGTAAGTGAAACTTCATTGAATAAAACAGTAATTAAATTCTATTAAATACTACGGCGTCTTCAACGGAGAGTTTTGCACAGTTTGAGGTAGAACAATACACGTGATATTAGAGATTTTCCCAGTAAACTAAGAAAGTTAATCTGACTAGCTTAGACAGGATTTTGGGATGCAATTTAAATTATGATATTGATTTTCCTCAAAAATAACAATTACAGCAACCGTTGCAAAAGTAAAATGTAATCATTTGAACGAGTCAATTACGTTCATTAATAAATATTTCTTAAATGTATAGTAGCGTTCTAATCAATAACTGTCCCTTTGGCGTTTTCATTAATTTTCGGTGGTGCGAGTTCGTGAAGAGGAACTTTGACTTTTTCTTGTACTTTTCATTGAATTCTATTACTTTATTCATTATAGAGAAGTTGGCATTTCCTTAACGGGCACGTTCTCTCAACTCGGAAATCGATAACAATTCTGCCGACGAACAATGTGTTCTTGAACAACGTGTAAAACTGATATAACTCAGATGTGAAAAAGCGATGGTAGATAGATATAGGGTGATGTTCTCCACCTTTTGCTAGAGCACTTCAACCTTTTATTACACATCGAAAACTGTTGCGATACTATCGCCAACAAGTGCATTATTCCAAACAAAATAGTGTTTAACTTTTTGACTTTGTAATACGGCATGCCTGATGTTAAGAGAATTAAGATCTGATATCTATGGAAACTTTAAGAAAGAGAGATAAAATTCAAAAACTTGCTATTCATCTTTTAAAAGTTTCAAAGAGATAAGAGATATTTTCTACATCATTTTTATGCTCGTCTAGTAATATTTTAAACAACATATTATCATATTTAGTACGAGTTAATGTCTATTTTAGGCAACACAATGATATATACGTTAATCGTTTATTCGTTCTGCTAACATTTTCACTATGAATATTAATCTGTTGTAATTGAAAATGTTTGTACTGTAAATAAGTCTATCAATGCTTAATTAAGTTCAATTATTTACATTTGAATTTGAAGGATAACAAGTAGGAATGCACTGAGTACTTGGTAATCGGCATACTGGGTTATTTTGTTAATTCTCGCAATCAGCCAAATAACTTGATTGAACTGCCGAAATACTTGCAAAAAACCAATAAAAGGTTAAACAACAAAAATAAATTATGCAATAAAATAACATTTTGATTAATATAATTTCAGAGGGATCATATACTAGTAAGCAAAACAAATACCTATTTGAAGTTAAATAATTAGCTGTAAATATTATAATTAAAGTGGATAAATTTACCTTAATCAAATATGAATGCAATTACAAATTAGTCTTTAGCTTTTATAATTTTGTAATAAAATGATCACTGTTGGTACAATTGGTGCTTTAGTAATAGCAAGTTATTATACAAACAAACAAAAATTCTCGGCTGTACCTATATAACGACAGTTTATTTTATTTTTTCATGCTCATTACTCATTTTCTAAAACAATTGTTTCACTTTAGCTTAGTCTGCTTCTGCGTTATCATAAAACTTCCAAATCTTTTGTAACCACTTACCTTTCAAAAAAGCAGTACATGGCACTATAAGAATATCAACAAGCACGATGTTGAAAATTCAAAGTTATTGGGATTTTACCTTAAAAAATAATTTGAGATGATATATAACTTATTTATAACAAAAATGCCGCTTGTACGTCATAAACAGGCTTAAACTTTTCAAAGTAAGTCGAGTAACTCGGCATGGTACTCAACTTGATAACTTTCATACTAAATTCAATATCGGTATTCGGTTACTCGATTCAATACTAATTATAAGTAAATATTGTTTTAATAAATAATTTTATATATACAAAGTAAATTTTCATACGATTTTTATCAAACTAAAGAAGGTCCTAAAATTTAATTTCCAATTTATAAGGTAAGAAATAACAAAGAAGGTAGGTACTTATCTTAAAACTGGTTTTACAATATAAGATTTTACCTAACCATTAGAAAGCTTTATGACCAAAGTGTACGAATCACTGTCACGTCTTTCTTTTAAGGATGATTTGGAGCGTTGGCTTTTAAATAATCGACACAATCTTTCTTCCATTATCCTTACTTTATATTAATGTAAAGATAAATAAGCAAATTTCATATAAACGATCTTCCCTCGCACGTCATTTGCATGACAGATTTTGATGCAGTTCTCAGCTCAAATTGAAAATGCTTTTAATCAAAGTATTGCCTTTTTCTTTTTAAGTTTTAAACTATACTCAAAATCTCCTTTAAATTGAATTATAATTTTTCATATTTCATACATTGTAGTCATTAGACGATGCATTTATTAAAACTAATTTTCCCTCAATGCAGAGTAAAATTAAAGTTTGGAATTATGTTCTTGAAAGTTTCAAATGTGAAAAACTTAATTTTTGATCAGTTCGGTAAACGATTAAATTACATGGTAGCAGGCAGGTGTCTGGAATCGTACCTCGATGTTCATAATCAATTTAAGAAGTTCTATAATTATAATCTTGTACGGTTCTGTAACTTAAAACGAAAAGTTAAACAAAAGCTGCCAGCATTTTTTTATTGTATCGTGCAAATGTATCAACCATCATATATAGTGGTAAGATGTTTCAGTTTAGTAGAATTCTTCAAATTAGTTGAAAAATATTTGAAGAAGAAAATGTTACGATTGTTAAAGTTCTGATAAGAATGTTTCAAAAGATAATCAAAATCTTTATTGTTGTGTGGTGCTAACGAAAAATTTTGTGTTGAAATTTGAATGGTAGAATTTTAGATGGAAATGTAATTTTTAGGATAATCAAATAAAATGGTTTATATAGGATGCATCTGATGGGAAAGCAGAATAAGTTAAACATTCCCATCATGAGGATATCACGAGTGGATTTCAAGCACAAAATAGTGTAAGCGACGTAACACAGCTGTGTCATAAAACATTAATGAGCGTAGTGACAATGGCAGAGACAAGCTCAGTCCACGTCTGTGGAAATATAGTGGCAATCCAAAGCGCGTCTCGATTCTAACGCTCGCTTATTATTTAACTGCGCGTCGTTGAATTTATAATCACCCAACCTTTTGTTAGGCCAAACGCTTTCTCAGCCTTAAAATTTACAAGTTCATATCGTTAAATGTTTGATTTTTCTTAAATCAAACTACTGTTAAGTTAAGAAAGGAGGTAAATGTATTAATTGCTTTATGCCCACATTTCTACGAAAAAATTAAAATTTTTAATTTTACGAGGAAATCAAGGATCACATAGAATAACCATTTATAAAGTATGCCATTAATTCTCAGTGCACCTGATTTTTCAGTTGGATAGCTATTTACAGTGTACGGCCGCTGATATCCGTTACTTTTGAAGGAAAATGTTTGAAAATTTCAGAATATATTCTCAAATATATGTCAAATAACAATTTTACAAAAACGTTTAAAAATACATGAAAATCACTGTAAAAACGCCGTCCTGCACCCATCTCCTCCTTTAAATAATGTTAAACTGGAAAGTATTTGAGAAAATTGTTTCGTTTCACATTATTTACATAAATACTTAAAACAAGTTTTCTAAATAGCTCGAATATGCTTATCTAAATTGCCCAATTACTCCCTTAAGAACAGCGACTAAATATTATATAGATCAATATAAATGAACGAGGAAGGGGGCGGAACTTTTAGAGCATTGGATTATCTTCCAGACAAACATTCCACTATGAATTCTTGATGCATGCAACATTTAAATATGAAGGAACTGTTGCATAATATAAAATATCAATGATACAATTACAGTTGGGGTGCATCTTGCTTAAAAATTCCTTCCTTTCTACTTAGCTACTTGCAAACTTTTAATATTTAAAGAATTTTTAAAAGAAAATCTTTCTCTTCTACTATGTAATTTTCAAGGAATTTTTCAAGTGTCTTTCACTTCAGATTCAAGCTGATTTTTTAAATTTTATTTAAAATTTATATTTTTTACTTGTTTCGTTATAGAATGTTTATGAAAATGCGTTTGAATATTCTTGTCTAAAAATATATAAAATCTTAAGGGTGCGTAAACTACTTTTGGGTGGTTTCCCTAGAGGAATGCGACACAAATAAATTTAGTACCGCAATAAAATCTTCTGTAGTCCTTGAAATTACATTTTTACCGTCAGTAAGGTGCATACGAGGCAATACAAGTTTTAAGACATAGGGGAATCGAGAAATCTATTATTGAAGCTTTAGATTTGTGATTGAAATAATTTAACAAATATTACATTGATGACTACTTCAAATATACGATAGGTGATTTTATTCTTTGGAGAAGAAAATAATCTTAAAAAACAGGTTGTTAACGTTGACTTTCTTACGTCGAATTGTAGTGAAACTTGTAAATACGTAATGAAAGCTACGTAGCGAGCTACCGATAGGTAAAAGTTTTCTTTTCTAATTATAAACTATCTGTAAAAAGCAAACAGCAAGTTTAATACAACAAATAGATGCTGTAACGAGCTTTAGTGAATGGTCAGCGTCTCCTTAGCGTCGATGCGAGACATAGCGAACGATTGAATTGTCTGAGTTAGTGGCGGGTGGTCCCTTGGGATTATGTATGTCCTATGTACAACGGGAATAGGTATGTCGCACATGGAGGATGTGAAGTGTCTCCTTCTCCCTCCCACTTGCATTTGGACAACCGCTTGCACAGTCAATCTCGCTGACCCGCCATAAATATTCTCATGACTACATCGAGCCAGGTGTCCTCCCTTTTGTTAATGTTGTTTTATGCGACCAAATCGTTGGAGTTTTTGCCACTCAAAAAACAATATTTGAGCAAAATAAAAATAAAACTGTTTATATTTTCTTTCTTGATGAAAGATTGTTTGTGCCTTTATACCTTGTGCTTTTCTACAAAGTCAATAATGGAAGTCTGAAAAAAGCTCTTGGATATTACTGGATTATTGAATTTTATCTTCAATAAATGTCGACAAGACAAAGTAAGATCAACAAGAAAAAAAATATTTACAATGAAAATAATAAGTGATGATGTTTCAGCAATAATTTAATAAAGTTTTATTTTATTCTTGATGTAATATTCGTTTTGGAATTTTCAACTTTAAATCTCAAAAATTAATTCCATTTGAACTAATCGTGATAACCCTTTTACAATATGTTTCCTACAATCATATGTAGGTACGTAGAGGGCTTTCTACGATTTGGCCAGCCATTGCGCTCGCCTCAAGCCTCTCCAGTCAGGCTTTAGTAGTACTTCCGGTTTAATATTAGATATTCCTGCGTATGTTTCCGGCTCTCTCGTTTGTATGATTAATATTTAGGAGACAGTTATGCATATTGTCGACATATTTTATGTTTTGTGGTACATTTATCGTTTCCCATTTAAATATGTAGATTGCATTACCGGTTTGGATAAAGTTTGTAAGGTCTCTTTTTCAAGGGATAGCAACTGACGTTGTTAAAATATATTTTCATGAAAAATATGCTCCGATAAAGAAAACTTAATAGGGAATTATTATATTATTGCATTAAAATTCAACATGAGGACAATTTTGCAATACATTGATTTAATGAATGTGTACACGAATCTCAATGTCTTTTATTCTGCTACTACGTCAAAAAAATTTTCGTAAGTAAATTTTTGAGTGTATCAAAGCGAAACATTCTGTACGTATGCTCTGCTAAATACCGTTTTAATGTGGGGTTTAATTTTAGAAGTGATTGTCTTTTATGTCGTGATATAATTTCGACAAATTTTTGTTAAATGTATGCGTCGTTTGAAGCACGTCAAAATGTTTCAGTCTTTTCTCATTTTTAATTAAATAAAAATCCCTGCTTATAAAACAAAGGACAATTTTTTTAAATATGAAATTTGTGTCGTGCACATGGAATAATAAATATATCCGTTTTCTCTATTCGACACATTGTAAATATATATAGGTAGTACCCGTACTTATACATCTACAATATATATCGTGCACCCAAAAATATGAATGCGAACTTGAAGGATTTGGCGAATACGTGCGTGAAATTCGAGAGGAAAAATGGGGGGAAAGAAAGTTATTTAAAGTGTGGAAAACTTTTACTTTTAATTCTGATTGTGGTTTTTAAAAATACAAAGATTTCTCTTCGTGCAAATTTGAAGCAGTAAAAAATCAATACTTACACGAAAATATTTCGTTGATTACTTTGTTTTTAATTTCAAAAATTTGTATGCGAAGCAAATAACTACAAAATGTTTAGAGTTAATGAAAATCTAAATTCATGTACGTTTTTGTTGTTCGTGTCTAGCCAAGCTTTGAGCTTTAATTTAATATTGTTAGAAATAAAGCGAATACAGACCACATAACCGACTCAATCTATCGTTTAACAGCAAAGGTATTATTTTTTGTGAATGCTGTTTTTGGTCGTGTGAGAGACAATTTGCGACCACACGACGCGAAGTGTGTGATAATGCAATTATATAATCCACTTGTGCGAGTTTGCACAATAATTTATTGCCGTTAGCAATGAATATCCGGTTAGGTGGCGCTAGCAGCTCCCATAACTAAGATACATGGGGAAAAACGCGCTTTTCATTCCCCTCTATCCGAACAACACATGCTTTTAAGCGTACCAGTTTGTACGGGAATTGACTGAATTTTCATCCCGCTAGTCCCTTCACGAGACATACAGCGATCGACGCGACGCAACCCTCGCAAATACTGGATACAATGTTTTATTTTGTTGATTCAATAACTTGATGTCTTGTTGTATAATATTTATTAATCAATTGATAAAACAAAAAAAAACAACAACTCGTTGAGAAAACTGAATATCATTTTGAATTGTCAACGTTTATTAATAGATTGGTTCAATATAGTTGTTCTATTCATTAAGGTTAATGAAGAAAATTATCAAATCAATCAGTAGTTTATAAACGACCCGTTTACATGTCAAAGGAGTTGCACAGAATGGTGAAATAAAGTTATGATTGATAAGACGCAAAGCTGCTCCGAAATTATATTCTGTGTGAAGCCTGAAAGGACTTGGTGAAAAGGGAGAAATAAGATTTGAATCCAACCCCTGAGTGAGGAGGTGAAATCTTCACGAACGAGAACCCTTAAAGTTGAAGTACACTCATTGGCACAAGGCCCCAATCGCGTTTTACTTCATTTTGAGGTGAAACATGGTGTGTGCACTTTATAGCTATCATTCGCCATCATCTTGTACAACGAGTCAGTTTTACTGGCTCCTAACTATCAACTTGTCCATCTTTAATGGTACAAAACGGTATGGAATATAAATCTAAAGTCTTTCAACACTGACCAAATAAAACCACGTTTCTGTACTTGTTTTAAATACCTACTATCCGCAATATTAAATACATATAAAAGCTTGATACTTATGAAAGCTTTATTTTATGATTTCTTATCTTTTGTAATTTTATTTAATTGGTCTTATCAGAATTATGATCTCTGTAGTTTATTAGTTTTCAAGCATATTTTCATTTAAAACAATGTTGAAACTAGAATGCAAAGAAACCGATGAATTTTTATCAATACTTGTACCTATCAGATCTATCGGAACCAAAATCCAGGAAAAATCAAAGTTGTTTGAATCTCATTTTGACACAACAATTCAATTTAAACATTCCCATAAGTATGTTCTAAATTTAATTCCTGCATGTTTTAACTATATTATGGTTTTTAATTCTTTTACTACAAATTACGATGTTTAATTAGATAAACAGCACGGTCCATCTTAGGACCTCACGGGCCTTTTGGACACAAAAAATTTCGGGCTCACGTAGAAAAGTTAATATAGTGCATGACAAGAATAAAATGTATATTCGAGACCACTGTGAAACCGGAGGCGCTGATCACATGTCCCATGTGCTCTTTAGGTAAAATAGTATTGTTAAACTCTTTTAATAATAATAAAAAATTAATATAATTGGTCATCATTAAGTGATTGTTACTTGGAAAATCATGTCAGACAATTTAAATAAATGCATGATGACTTGAAAAAAAATTCAAAACCAAAGTTTTATACAGTAAATTCGTTTAGATTACTACAGAATTTTATGGTTTATAATACAAAAAGTGTATCAATCAAAAATGCGATCGAGTTTTTAATTGTTTAAAAAGTATTTATGATTAAGCCTTTATAGTAATAACCAATGGAAATAACCAAGTTTAATCAAAATTAATACTATACGTTAAAAAAAAACCTTGAGATTTACTCTCATGATCTTCAAATTATAACTTATGCACGACACACTTCACCATGGTTTATTAAAACAAGTATGTGATTAAACATAAACTTAAATAAAAGAAAAAATCATACTCTACAACTACTGGTTTTTATTGTGATATAACAACAAATCAATAATTTTTCCCTTAATTGAAGGTACTATGAACGCTCATTTCATACCCACTTCATCATTCTAGGACAACGAAAAATACTTTTTTTAAGTCTTAAAATAAAATACATACTTAATTGGTGATATCTTTTACTTACGTGGATTTAGAACATTGAATTTTTCACACCTCCAAGAAACCGCAGACCTTAGTGTTTGATATCTTAATAGCTTTATCTGTTTTTGGAAAGAAAAAGAATCTTGACAGATGGATAGATGTATTGTACAACAAAGTGATACTGTGATACTTCTTATACGGATTAGGTTTTTCTTTTTAGCGATAGGAACCTCAAAAACCTTAAAAGTAATCTAAACCGATTTTTTCTGGGCTAAATACGATAGACTCTTCTTTAAAACGTGGGAAGTCAAAAACCATAATTTAAAAATACTTATACCTTTCTAATTTTATTTCAGGCTTTTAAATACATTTTTTTTTTTTTTTTTTTTGAAAAAGTAACGTTATTAGTAAAAATGATACTCTGATAATGAAGAAACAATAAACACAGCAATCACTAACATTATTATTTGTGATATTTAAAAAATTGGTTACGGAGGGATATCAACAACTACAAAATAGGTGACCCGTATCAGATGATACGTAGATGTTTTATATAAAACTGTTCCTTCAGGAAAGAAGAACCATTTCAGTGTTATACATGTACAATATAGCTCAGCATATATACTCGTATTTTAAAGCACTTAAAAGATAGCCAAATCTAAATATATGATAGGATTTTGGAACCGTTTAAATGTCTATCTTTGTTTTGAGATATCATAAGCTGGCTTAAAAACGCCATAAGATTTTTTATGTAAATGTAAACATATCAAAGCTTAAGATTTTCAATAATTGATTTCTTTTAAATATCTTGTTTCCTGTACATTTAAGCGATTTTTGAGTTATTTTCAAAGTTAGCATTAGATTTTCTACACGTTTGGTGCTTACTAAAAGTGTATACAATAGTATTCTTCTACGAGGTAAAGATCAAGCATGAAACGTGAAAAGCGCTTTAAAATATGTACTTAATAACCAAAGGCCTACTGTTAAATTAAATGGAAAAAGTTTTTTTAAATAATTTATTAATTAAGTAGTTCTTCTTATACGCAATTATTTATAATATTTATAATATAAGTTTACTAACAATAAGATATTAAAGTCACTTTAACTACCATGGCCATTAGCAATCGTTGAAACCGAAAACTTATGTACAAAATCTTGGGTTCTCATTAGGATTTGACCATAGGACCACTGGCGTATAGGGCAACTATCTAGTGAACCACGCCACTAATATTGTAAGTAACATTTCAAGAAGTTCTTATCGTTAGCTTAGGTATTATTCATTAACCGACTTCAAAAAAAGGAGGAGGTTCTCAATTCGATTGTATTTTTTTTTAAGTTACAACTTTTATTTGACTGAACCATAAGAAAACATTAAGTGTAACAATATGATATTTTTTAGATGTTTGTATATCAATATCTTAATTAAAATTTAATATTTGTCTTTTGCTGTTAAATAATCTATTTAAACTGCTTGCAATTATTTTTAAAAGCATGCAGTTGATGTTGACCAAAACATTTTGAAACAAACAGCTTTCGTCTATTATTGCCATATGTCGGTATTAATAGCAGATAGTAAAACGAAATTGTTTCATTCACGCATTTTATTCGACCGTTAGCTGTTAACGTTAAACTTATGCATTTAAAAGTATGTACGCAATTCACGAGAACTAATAAAATTAAATTTGATGGTTGTTCGAAACAAAAAAAGACAAGAAAAACTTTCGTTTCTAATTTTATGAATTTATATTTTAGTTGTTTAATATAGTTTAATTTTAGGTAGGTTCTAGGTAACTGCGATTTCTTAAAATATCAGAAACAAAAAGAGCTACCTTAAAATATTCGAATCTTATTCCTATGACCCGTTCGTTAAGTAAGTTAATTCTAATTATCTGGTTGTAGATAGTTGTCACGAATTTCTACAAGAGGGGTTGTACAAATTTAATTAAGACCAGGGAGTCTTTTACAACTTTACATTCTAGGAAATGTATAATGAAATTAGTAATAGATCTGCTGCAGTGTGTTTATATTTTTATTTTATTTTTAAATTGAACAGATTTCTTATTCCATTCGCGTTATTTTCACAATCGATGTCTTGTTAGTTAAAGATTAAATCAGAAAATAAGTAGAAGCGAAATTTTATTTTCATAAGGCTTGAAAAGTTTTCCAGATAGTATTTTGATTCTCACCACGTATTCATTTTAACACATTACATAAGTTATATGAGGTGGAGTGAAAAGGGTCAAAGGGTGCTGTTTGTGTATGGGTTTTCGATGTTGGTAACTTTGTGGTTTAGTGCCGACCTTGTTATTGTTTAGCTGTATTATTTCTTGCTGTCCTAGCAAAGAACACGTGTCTACTAGCACAATGGGCACTAATGAAGTGAAGAGCTAACGAACCGAAACCCGCAGGAGGGTCTAAATCACCCAACAATTTCGTCTATCTCAACTGATACGAGTACGTATATACGTTGATATAATGGCCCAACCCTCTGAAAATTCAAAAATCATTTAAAGTCAATAGAATTTTTTTCGTATGGATATTTTAACATTAGACGCAGTCAATTGAAATGTGAACATGGTAAGTGCATTGAGAAAAGTCGTTAATTTTCACGTGGAGGGAGGCTTAGATCCATAAATGTCATCATCGTCTCGCTTCTAACTATTATATGTTTATAAACACAAATGGAGTATGTATACGTCATAAATTTTCGTAGAACTGATATTCTAATTGCAACTCACAATGTATTAGAATCTATGAACGTGTATGTCTCTCGTAGTTCACGAAAATATCAAATATCATGCCTTAATGGAATACCGCATTTGAATAAATTATTAACTATCTCTCAACGAAAACAAATACTCGTACGAGCTGTCTATTTCAACTATCCGTTTTTGCATTTATTTATATTATTTTTGACGAAACTAACGTTGAGTTCTAGACTCGTGCAGAACGTACGAGAGCAAAATTGTATTGCCTCTATCTTTTAAAAGCATAAACGAAAACAGAAGCGGGTTTTAGTTTTTCTCGTGACTCAACTACGATTCAATAACAAGATAAAAATAACATCACGTAATCAACTGTGTTGATATTGAGCAGGTCGCAAGATTGTTTTATGTGAAAATGTTATTGTTTCAATCGGATGAAACCACTAAGTTTTCTTCATTACGATATCTTTTTAATCAGAAGGGAAAAATCAATGAATATTCCATTTTGATTTTTTTCATCTACAATATTAAAGCTTCTAACCTATTTTATGTCAAATTAACTGGTGCTTCAGTCTGTTGGGATTACAAGTTAGTCCAACTAAAATGTCGTATAAGTGATGCGGAGGGACATAAACGAGAGCTTTATCCACGGAGAAAAGTCGAACTTGGATGTACGAACTCAAGTTTTATTATCGTATGTAACGAAGTTTCTCTAGTTTCCAATAGAAAATTGAAACCAACCTATAAATATTATAATAATGATGTTTTTTTTTTAATTTAAAGTTTCAAATTACTGAAAAAGTACAAGGGAATAACCATGGTAAAATTGATCTGGATGAATAGTTTGTTAAAACTTTAAAGTATAAATTTACGTAGATTTTGAATGTTATTTTACTTTTATAATTTGGTTAAGTTAATTTATTTCATTAAAAAATTGTTTTCATTAACAATCTCGAATGTCTAGACAGGGCCAGCTCGTCCTTATAGGCAACTTAGGCTGTTGGAGGCCATCCATAAATTACGTCACACAAATTTCAGGACGTTTTAACCCCTTCCCCGTCGTTGTACCAGGTTGTCACATTTTTAGAACCCCCACACCCCTGTTGTGACGTCACACATTTTTCAATTTTATGCATGTATGCATATGTATGCATGTATTTAAAAATAATCAAAAGAAAACAGTTATCTTCATTTTTTGCTTTTTTCTTTACGCCACTCTAGAAATTGAATGTCGTTGCGTGAGAGATAATCTCATAGCAAGAGCGCGTATTAACAAATATAGTTGAAAATCATAAGTTTTTGGAGTTTCTTATTCACATATAAATTTCGCGTGTTAGTATTTTAAAATTAACATGTTACGTCACAATGATTATGATCCTCCCCCCTGCTCTTTGCCAAACAATGTCATATTCTGGTGATACCTTTTCAACGTGTTATTTTTTAATTTGGAGATTTAAGAATACAAACTAATGGACGGTCTAACTAATTACTTAAAAGTACTTTTCAACTAACATAATGCATTAAGATCTGTGAATATTAAATGATATTTGTTAAATGTAAAATTGATATAAAATTACATAATATCACAGATAAATCAAAGGTTATAAAATAAAATTATTCATTTTTACATTTATTAAATTAAAAAATAATTTTCCTACGTTTATACCCGTCTGACAACGCAGGCGACACTTTAATGAGAGCGCAGAATTTATTTTCGCCTAGGGCACCAAAAACCTTCAAACTGACCATGGACATAAAATCGCCAACAGAGAAGCCAAAGAGCTGATGACCCCTCTTGCCTCCCCTGTGTTAAACCGCTAACACTAAAAATTATCTAACAATAAGATAATTTTTAGTTAAACAATCAAAAATAAGGATGAAGTTTAAAGATTTTTACAAAAAATACCAAAATAATTTTAACTTGAAAGCACAATAGAAATCTATACCAAAAGCTTTAACTAATATAACAGATAACGTTAAACGTCTGATCAAGTATAAAACTAACTGTGAATTTTCTCTTTGAAATGTTGTAACAAATAAACGTTCATTTCAACAAATTGACTTTTGATTTTCCAAAGTAGAAAATTCTTCCTCGATTTAGTTTATGAAGGATTTGACGGTTTGTTTTGATTGTTTTCAGAAAGAAAATGTTTTTCACGCTACAATGAAATTCAAAGAAGGATTTTTATTCTTATAGGATTCTATATAGTTGCTTTGCAAATGTTAAAAATAAATTAATTGTCGATAGTAGAATTATTTTAGAATCAATGCAGTGCAATAAATACAAAGTTGCTTTAAAAAGGTTTTGATTAGGGCTTTATTCTTTTTTGAGAGTAACTTTTAATACAAATATGTTATGTGACAATTAATTTACTCAATTTATTTTATAAGTTTGTATTTCGAGTTCAGCTCAAAGCGATGCAATAGAAAAGTTAAGAATATACTATAATGTATACTTTTAAGTTTGCTAGAAGTTTTCTAAAAACTTTCCTTGAAAATAATTTGTCCAAATATAGTCTTAAAGCTGATTTCAAGCAACCGAAACGTTGATTCCTTATTCTATTGGTGCATTGTAAAGAAACGTGTTATGTCTCGGATTGGTATTGAGGCAAGTTTGTGCTAAGTTCGTTGCGTCTCCATTAAAGCTTCTCGAACGTGCATATAACTAAGAAGCTATTAGTACGTAGCTTTCAATGGGCTGATAATGAATTATTTTAAATGAGTTTTCTTGTTTGCAGGTGAGTCGATGAGAAAGACCCGTAGCTTTTTCTCGTTTGTCAACGTCCAAGCTTTGGTGGTGGGTGAGTGTTGAACCGTAATTTACGTGACAAATGATTAATATTATATTATTGGAATTCGCATACGTGTTAGACACGTGTCGCTTTTTTGTGGCCGTTCTCAAAGAAAATATTTATCTGGAAAATAACATCAAAGTTTCATCAGGAAAATAAATTGAAAATCTATATTTGAAAATTTTTCATTTTTGTGCTATTTGACTGTCTAGAGAAAATTAAAATGTTACATAATTTTTCGTACATTTTCTATTTTTATATAATACATTTTCAAAGTCATTATTCTAATTAAAAAAATAATAAGTCAAACATTTTGATTTTGTATATAATTTTCTTAATAGGTAAATTATATTATATATTTATCTATGTAATCATATCATTGCATCTTCAAAGGAAAGCTCTCTTTTTGTATTTTATCTTTTTTTCGTTTTAAGAGAAAAAATTTATGTAAACTGAATAAGTCTTGGTCAAATTCAATAGATTCTTCTGATCCGAAAAAACACATAAATAGTAGATGGTGGCTGTAAGAAAATTGAATCAGGCCGATATTCCTTTCCCCCTTGCTATTTCGTAAATTAAATCAGATGAAATCTGTCAACCCAATTTTAAAGTAACGGCATTTTATTTCCAATATGCACAACTTTCCATCTTTTTCACAGCATCCCTTCATTTACCAAGTAATAAATCTGATAACGTGACTCCATCGATGGGAAAACCATAATTGAAAAAAAAATTTAATTTTCTTACTCTTGTTCGGGGATAATTTTATAAAAAAAAATCTGTAACATTAACTTGAAGCGTCAGAAAAATTTTTATTTAAATATAACAATTTTTAAATGGAACATTTTCCAAGTGTATATTATGAATGTTTATAAGTGACTGGAAAATTATTGTATCTAATAAAGATTGACGTCGTTTTGTCCCGTGCAACGGCACTATTACTAAAACCATTATCTTGTCACAATGGCGTAGTATGGTGAGATGAGGGTTTGTTTATACATTAAACAAATCTAACGGGAATAAACGTTCCGTTTTGTTCCTGTCTTTCCGGTAACCGGAGGTAAGCAAACGGAATATTTTTTACCTGCCAAACGAAGAATTTTGTTTGTAAAGCAAAGACACATGCCGCCGACGTTCCACATTTACATTGCGCTGTTATTATCTGAAGACATGAAACCGGATAAAATTATCATAGCTGTTTTGTCTTTGGTCTTAAAAAATCTATTTATTGTTTTGCTTTGATATATTTTTTGAAATTATGCATGAATTTTAAAGACTTAGTGAGGAAGAATTTATTAAACTTTGCTATTGAATTTCCTCAAATTTTTAAAAAAGTGATTGTACAAAAAATTGTTGCCTATCGTTTAAGTCAGCGGTCTTTGAACTTTTTTTGCCATTACCCCAATATATTTTTGCGTAAGTCGATATAACCCCCTAATTTTGAAAAGAAGACAATATTTGTACATATAAATTATTTATTGAATTAATTGACTGAATATTGAAGGTAAACCAATTCATCATGAAAATAACATGCCCAATGAAAATTTTAAAAGCTGTCACTGAAATATTGAAATTACTTGCCTTTATCTTAATTATCTCTTATCCAGTCGAAATACAAATTATATTTGAAATAATTCAAAATAATATAAGTAATAACATAGTTTTAGTGTGATTTTTGTTCTAAATAACTTTTTCATTTTCTCGTGGAAATGAGACATCCTTTCGCAATAAAAAGTCTTTGAAAAAAAGTCCCAGATAGTCAGTTATCATCATACCAAATTTCATTGAAATACGTTCAGTGATTTTCGCGTAATGAGGTAACAGACAGACAAACTTTTAAAAATGGTGGATTTTCCAAAAAATTTTCACTAACAGACAAAGATTATTTTCATTTTTTTTGTTTGTTTCATTTAAATCACTTAAATCACTTTAATATCTGAGGTCTTATCACGACTATACAACTACGAAAAATTTCTAGAGATCATTAGTCTTGTTAATTAAATATCTTAATATCTAGGACTCAACGGTAATCGAACCCTGTGCCACTGACGCATGAAACGAAAATTTAACAGATCTAACAGCTGTGCCATTATACATTTCGATCTTTCTGAGCCTTTTAAATCGGTTTCCTTTTAATGAATATTTATATTCTTTTTTTTTTAAGTAAAGAGAAATACGAAACTCAGAGAGACATCTCAAATTCAGAACATTGAACATTAGCTAGAAAGTTAATCCACTGGGATTATCATCGAGATTACATTTAGTCAGCAGTTGGACGCTTAACCCTTTCGCCTACTACTCATATGAAACAACGCATTTTAAAGATAACACAATTTTTTTAGGTGGTAAAAGTTAAAAGGTTTGTATTTTTATTTGTTTTTTATTAAATTAAAAAATATTTATTTCGTCAAGTCCACTTATAGTATGCGAAATAAGACATATTTTTTTAAATGTTACCCACTCATTGGGGATATGGATGAGCGCTGGGTTTAACTTGTGAACGTGTCACATTAAAAATATAGATTCAACCCTCGGACACACCGGGATCGTTATTTTCAACGTGAGTATTACAAACGGGACAGAGGTGTACTTACGAGACTGCTCATTTGAATGACTGGAATGAAAAACGAGTAAAAAGCTGGGCGAGTTGAAAGCCCGCAGGAGATTCTGACTTGAATGAGCGCTTTATTTTTGCTAAGCGTTCCACCATTTTAAACGTGTTGTATGTGTATTGTATATATGTATGTATATTATGTAGCATTTTTATGCAAACGGTGACAATGCACACTTTTAATTCATCATAATTCATGAGCGTTGATTAAAACCGTGGACTCACAAAATGAGCCATTTATATAAATACAAATTTTTTCACATATTATCACCTCGTTAATTTTTCACCATGCCTTCTCTTTATCTACCTATGAGCTATATTTTTGTACAACTAATGTTGGAAATTGAACAGCTCAAAAATTAATGCTTCCGTCATTAAACAATTAAAATTTAACTTTTTTTTTTAAAAGAAAAATGGATGTTGATTATAATTTTAAAAAATACCTTTTTTTCATTTATTACAGTCAATTTGCGTTAATCGTTTTAATTGTTTGATTTATGAATTTTTGGGTTGTTATACAAACCAAAAATTTGCTATTAAATTATAATGGTGGGTATGCCGTATAGAACACATTTACTAATGTAAGTATTCTGATTTTTCTTCTTGACAGTTTTTATCAATTCTCAACCCCTAATTTTTCATCAATTCGATTTTCCTGAATAAAATAGACGAGCACTAAATCCTTTAAACTTTGAAAGATACACTAATATAAATATATTATAGTTAAGTGATGATCAAAGATTTTGTATGAAACGATAGACTTACATTTTGTACCTTAGTTTTCTCTTCTTTATTGATTTAAATTATTAATATGAAAATTAATTAGTCAATTGATACAAAATATTTTTTTTATTATATAAATTTTAAAAAACCCTTTCAACTTTTATAAAATATTCAATGCGTAAATATAAAGAAACAAGAAATTTTCTAAATAAAAATTCTGTAAACAGAAATTATATCTGAATAGTAAATTAGTAAATAATGAAAATGTTTCTTTTTCTGCAGCAGAAAATGAATAAAGAAATTACACTCATAATTAGATATTCAGTTCTAATTTAAATATTCTCGCTGAAATTAGTATGCATTCAAAATCGGAAATGATATTTGAATCAATTCCATTTCCTTTGATAAGATAATTTTTTTGTCATAACCATCGTTATCCTCACAGCATTCATTCAAGCGTCGTTATTAAATTATCAGCAATTTCAATTAGCATCGTTGGAAAAAAGTGCGTGGTACACGCGCTTTTCTCAAAATGATTTCCCAGTTTTTATATCAAATGAAATCAATAATTTCCCCATTTCATTTCATTGTTATAGATATTATGGCAACTACATTTCATTCCACTTTAATACCTGCGGTGACTCAATTTTGCATGTGGTAAATTTGCATAATTAGTCAGAGTGAGGGATCATTAATAAAGATATAGCATTCACGTTGACTAAGAACAATTTATTATCTGGTAAAGTTAATTTATGAGACATTAAATTTGGATTACGTCATTTTTATCTTTATGAAATATTTCAAAACTTGCCGGGCTTTTCAAGTTTTTACCAAACTTACCTTCGTCGTGATTAAAACACGGTGAAGGTTGATAATGTTTTTGTTCCATTTATAAATTAAGACAATGTGAATGGATGTCCAAACTATGATACATTTATTATATTTACAACCTAAAAAAATAACACGGACATTATGCTACTAAAAACAAATTACTACGGTTTTGTAAAGCAGCAATTACTCGTAGATAATTTTATTTCGTCCTGTTTTCATTCTATGTAGAAAAGCGTATGTATAAATTAAACAGGCGAAAGCTTTTTAATGTTATTTTATTCTTTATATGAAGCTTAAAAGTAGATTGTTTAAAGGTCAGATTATTCTCTTTGATACACCAGTGAAAAAGATTACAATATATACTTAATTCTTTTCAAATATTTAGCGCAAAATATAAAATGTTTCCATTAAATTTTTATTCAAATTTTTTTTACTCCTTTAGGAATTCGGTCTCCAGGCGGGATAAAATCATATCTTATCATCATTACTATGTTATAATATAAGGAGACCGTATTATCATAAGCAGTGCTTATCAGTCGTCAATAGTTAACTTAATATTGTTCCCAATATAACTGAACCTTCTTACAGATTTAAGTCAAAAATGAAAAGAAAAATCAATTATAAAGTTTAAAAAATACTCTTGAATTTTTGGGGGTTCAGGACAATTCTGAGCCGAGATATAACTAAAAAAAAATACTCCTTAGAATTTCCGTTTACAATTGAAATTATTTCATATGAACACTGCATTTTTCCATGATAAAATATTTCTTATGTTCTTTTTGAACGCTTATTTTATTTTATTTTAATTTGCTTAGTCATTTAAATTAGATATCCTACAGGAACCAAGAATTTTTCGAAATCAAAAATGGCGTTTTGCATACTCAGCAAAATAGCATAAAATACTTCTAAGCAAAAAATTACCTCAATAAGTTTATTCATTCTTAAGTTAAAAAAAGACAAATAAAACATATTCGAGTTTATAACATAGGTACATTAGAATACGATTACAAAAATATTAAGAATTAATAGGAATTGGTATTCATGGATGTTTGGATTGATAAAACTGTAATTATTTTAACAATTCTTTGCTATCATTGTACTACGTTTCGTCTCATTCGAGACTTTTTCAGGTACTGAAAACACAAAAAATAATAAAAAAATATTTCATCAAGTTCAATAGTTATGGAAATATAGCTGATTGGTTACAGCCTATCAATGAAGGAATATTTAAAATTGTTAATAATTTGACAGCGATAATTTTGTAACTTGGTAGTATTAATGTGATTAACTGTTATAAGCTGTTGTAACCTATCAGTTATACTTTCATAACTCTTGAACTTGATAGAATAATTTTTATTTTTTGTGTTTTCAGTATCTGAAGAAGTCTTGAAAGAGATGAAACGTAGTGCAATGATAGTAAAGAAAGGTTAAAATAATAACAGTCTTATTAATCCAAACACCCATCATACCAATACCTATTAGAATGTTGGATATGAATACATTAAAATTTAATTATTACCCCAAAATTATTTCTAAATTATTCATTGATTAAATAATTAAGAAATAATTTTGGGTTTATATTAATTTTAATATGGTTTTTAAATTTTATTCCTGACAACGCTGAGTATTTCAGCTAGTCCCTACCAAGTAAACCTAGTTGTAAGTTTAATTCGAAGTAACTAATCAATTTAAAAATTTTCACTGCAAAAAGTTTTACCAACATTATTTTTCAGTCTCTAAATGAGTGTGATATTTTTTTTCCTGTTGTACTACTCGTATTTTAACAGGTTTTTTTCTCTCAATTGAGCGTCCTTCCATAAAGAATAATCAGTATTTAGACATCAAACGTCATCGTTGTCAACGTATTTTTTTTTTTTATTCTTTTCATCATCCCACTTGCCTATCGTATTAAGATATTTTCTTGTTTTCATATCAAGACAATAAATTGTTTTCATTTTATCTTTGAAAAAGGGAACATTATTACTATACGTTCAAGATTAAATAGTTTATAAAATCACATCTTTACATTTTTATCTCAAATAATGATAGGTATTTTCAAGACAATTATTGAAATCTATAAATATAAAGGGAAAAACTCGATTGAATTCAATTAAATGTTTTCAAATGTCTAAGTTTTACAATTCTTGAGGCTTTCTATTAGATTACAAAATAAACAACATTTTTTTTTTCCGATAATTTATTACAGGAATAATCAATAGACATTAAGGTATGGCAGGACATTTCTCGTTCAATTCAAACAAATGATCAATCAAAGATAGGGAATGACAGGGAAATAATTGTCTATGTTTTCACAAAAACAAAATAATAAAAATTCAAGGGAGACGGTAAAATGCAATTTTTGAATTGAAAATGTGAAATATTTACATAAAACGGAGAACTTTAATGTTTTATTGGATTAAGAATTCAACACGAGTATCTGCGGGTACTTGTTTCTTTGAAGCTTTAATTATTTCAAAGTTGAAGCCAATTTAAACGCTGGTATTTTAATAGAAAACATTGAAAAATTTTTATTTAATTTTTTATTAATATATTATATAGAGTATAAATATGAAGTTTTTTAATTATCTATGCATAGAATTTTCCTTTTAATGGAATTTGTTAAGGCTTAAATCACTTGGTTAGTTTGTTATTCAATGAATGTTTTCTAAAGCGAAATGTCAGATTGTAACGAAATGATGCATAATGGGTAATAAAAATTCATAAAAACTCAGGTGTAAGCAATAATTTCAACAAAAATTGTACTATGAGTGTGAGCGTTTTTATTTTCCTCCTCTGAATATCAATAAAAACCGGAAAGCCCGAAAGTTCGAATAAATCTCTCAGCGGTAAAGATTTCTCGTCCTCATCGAAGAATGTTATATGCAAATCGCACCAACCTCCTTTACTAATGCAATGTTTTTCACAGTTTTGCATTTTTCAATCATCGTTCCAAATCCTTACCTGTCAAAATATGACTAACATCCTGTTATTCGTAGCGGTAAAAACTGTGTTGCAAGTTAACTCCATATAACATTGTTTTATACCACGGTAAAATAAAATGTCACATGTGCTGACAGGTTTTATCTGCACTCATTCTTTTACTGGATGGAATCACGATAGACGTCATTCAAAATGGATCATCCAATTCAAAATCGATAGATTTTATTTATTTTTTTCTTATTTTTATCTGTGTTGACACAGGTTTTATAAAACATACAAATATTTCATGCCATTTCTTTACTTGACTGAACTATATCAGAAAAATAATATTATGAGAATCAACTTATTTTCCATAAACTTGTTAAATTGAAAGTTGTTTAGTTTTGGGTTGATTAAATTATGAAATTTAATAAAATATAATATTTTTGCTTGGGGATAAAAACGTCTCGTCCTTTTTATATATATTATGAAACTTTGTCACACTTTTATTGCAAACTGTCGCTCACCAAAAGCTGCAAAAACTGTACATGTTTTCTTTTTGTCTCTCGAAATAAATCATTATGGTAGTGATTTGGAAGATTTGCGTTGAAGAAACGACATCGGCATCGGCACATTGGCGTCATCCACGCTTTGTTTTTGCGTGATGACAGCGTGGCGAGTGGCCGGAGGAAAGTAACATCTGCTGTACGGAATTTATTACCGAAAGTAAAGACATTAGTTCCGACACTTTCCAGACCACAAGCCCTTCGTGTAAATTACATCGACGATTTATACCGAAAACTGTAATCCTTATACTGTGTGCGGCTCAAAATGTTTATTGGGCAACAAAAACACGCATTAAGCATCGCTTATTGTTTATGACGAGCCTCCATTACGAAAATTCCCGTGCACTTGTATACTTGTACGTATTTATATTTCACTTATATGATGATAGAATCACCTTTTTGATAGTATCCATTATCGTAATCTCCAAACTTCATTTTTTTAACCATACAAAGATTTCAATTTTCTTTATAGTATCATACAAATAAAACGTTATACTATTTATGCGTGAACATTAAAGATTCAGATATTCGAACGTTAGATATATAAACAAAGTTTTCCTAGAATCTTGATGTCAAACTAATATAAATTAATCGTATTCTAATTAATATATTTATATCTTCAAATGGACTTAATATTGCAAAGGGACGTTAATATTCCTTGAAAGTAAAATTTCTCTAATGATATTACTAAGTAACTGCAATTAGTGGCAAAGTTACAAGATGTAATGATATTTGCTTTGGCTATAATTGCCTTATGAGTTTCATGGCAATTTACATACTTCCAAAACTTAAGGTTTATTTGTCGAAAAGCACCTTCGTTTAAAGTTTTGTTATTCGTCCATTTCTAAGGGTTCCGTATATCTTCCAAAATAGATAGAAACGGAACTTTTTATAGAAACACGAAAATGAAAGTCTATCCAATTCATTTTTTACAATTATCATGTTAAAATTGATTTCAATAAAAATTCTAGGGCCTCTTAGAAGTGTTAAAAACTCAACCGTCTAAATATAAAAAAAAATAAAAATATAATTAGTGTCACATTTCTCGAGACTCGTTGATCATTAATTTAGATTCTAGAACCATGAAATTTGGAAATAAGTTAGGGTTCACGACAGGCCCCGATTGGGGTCTAAAATGAACGCGTTTAAAAATGTCAACCCCTTACTTCCCACAAAGACACTACTAAAATTGATAAAATACATTTTCCTACATAGTTGAATTATTTTATCGACCGTTATTTTAAAAATGTATTTATGACTTTCAAAAACTGACTTTATTCTACCACTATGTCGTCACTATAGAAATTCATTAAATGTTCTTTTTCTACCGCTATAGAAATTTCAACTCTCCGGGCATAAGGTGTTACATGGATTCTGTTGTTGGTGAAAAGCGCCCACGCTCTATTTTTCGTGTAAACTAGACATTTTTTAGTGAAAATTCAGTTTTCTGTATAGTTTTGCAGTCTTTTTTATCCTGATTAATTTCTGCGAGATTTATGACTTCTACTAAAAGGGGTTGTTCGAAATTCCACCTTTAAGTATTTCAAATATAGAGTTTTGCACTTTTTAGTTCTATTGTTCAATCATATTGTGATTTAATTTTATTAAATTAAATTAAATTTTTATTTTATTTAAATCCTTTAATGAAAATTTTTTTTTTATTAGTTTTATTTAAAGTCGCTTCAACAAATTGAATAATTATTTATCACAAAAATCATTTTACAATCACTTTTTAAATCGCTCTTGTTGCAATCACTTATATTCATAGAATATATCACTTCGAAGGAATCCATTAGAATCTAATGAATTCCTTCGAAGATAGATGATTAGACTGCTTGCTTGTTTGTATATAGGCAACCGAACTCTCTCGAACAGAAGTTCAATTGCCGAATCTTTCTACAAACTTCCCCAACCGTTGTTTAGCAATAATGAAAAGGTTTAAATGTCCGTTATTAGAACTTTCATAAAATAATCTAGAAAGTTTTATTCTTTTCCATCATTCTTTATTGTCTCTATCTTTGTTTGTTACAATATCGATAGTTTCGATCAATAGTTTCTAGCTACCATTTCTTTGTCCAATTGGACATTTACCCGATCTACCTTTTGGCAGTACAATTTATGGGTAAGCCATTATCTAAAAACCGTTGATCTATATTTATATATGTATCGCTAAAAAATTTAATATTTCTAATTTGCAACAGTTTACAACAATAATGTAGAATTGTAGAGAATGCGACACCTCCTTTTGTTTAAATGTATCTTTTATTATTCTTTTAGCTTAATAAACAGTGACGTAGTCTATTAGATTTAGGCATAAGCTTCATTTCGATCACATCAGCAACATATTTTTTTATTTATATAAAATAATGCTTTTGTATTGCAAATATCCGTTAAATATATTAATTTTAATTAAATCTGGTCATTTTGATGGATTGTTCTAATATTAGTAATTCTCAAACATAATAAACCTTAAACAAAGCAAGATTCCATAGCTAAATTTGTACGGAACCCACAGGACGTAAGTCAGTTTCCCACTTGTTCAGATTTTTTTAATTAAAACAAAACTTTTAAAATGTCATTATTTATCTAAATTCATGTTGTTAAATGATAACATTGCCTCTGTGAAAAATTAGAATAAATATGATGCTGTACCTATCTGATAGGTATTGGGATTCTGGTTATGCAAAGTATTTATTTTACATTTTTAGCGTATATTTTATTTATCGTTAGTATATTATCTCCCATATTGAGTATTGATTTGACTGGAGATAAAACTCAGGTTGTGTAAAGCTTCATATACACCATAAAACAGATTAATTTTCATGGTTCCCTATACTTTGAACATTATTATTATCTGGTACATAAAAACTTTAAATTTATTAAAACTAGAGGAAAAATATAAAAAGTTATGGTTCAAAAATCGAAAAGCAACATCAAAGCGGCTGTCTACGTCTCGTTTTTATTTTATTTTTTTTTAATTATAAAGCTCATTTGAATGACGATTGAACGTTTGTGTAATTTTTCAATTGAAACTGAATATTTCTGAATAATAAATAAAAAAAATTGTAGATATTTTTAAATTTAATTATTTTTAGTATAATACCTATAGGTATATGAATCTAATTCTAATAACACAAAACGCAAACCATTCCATTTTTTTTTCATATACCTATAGGTATATCATATAATATATTTCGAATGAACACAATTCAAAAGCCATGTCTTTCATTGCCGTTAGAATTCAAGTACACAACCGGGATTGACACTAAAAAACGTATTAAAGCACGCCGCGTTTTATTGTTTTTCAATTAAAACTGGATGAAGTTAATTTGCTGTACAGCATCTATTATGTAGCAATTGTTGTAATGACTCATATATTTCCCATTTTAAAATATACATAGCTGCAGTGTAATCCCGGTCTTCATTCGCTTGCGAATTGAATCGAGGTCACAAGCGATAAAAATATGCAGCATTAAAATTCATATAATAAAATAATTTTATGTTTTGAAATTAAATATAGAAAAACGATGGCTCTCGTTTCATTTAATCAAAATTTGTACAAACGGGGAGTTATTTGTTAAATTAGATATTTTATCGCTATCTTTGCAGAGTTCAATTTGAAGTCGGTGGAAAACGATTTTAAGTATGATGAAAAAGGACGGCATAAATATGGTTCGAGTTGCATAATATAGCATTTATATTAAATATAAATTTTATATACAGGTATCTCTACAAACAATACCAAAGCACATTCAGCACATCCTAAATTTATTTCCCGGTTGCTTGAAAACAACATAATATTTTATGAATGTATTTATGAATAGAGAGGTTTCGAGTGGTTGTAAAGCACATTGACTGTGTGCATCATTTACGATATATGCAGCAAAACAGAGACATTATATAATGATATTTTTCTGCATTAGCGACATCCCTTTTCCGTCGATCAAGCAATACTTTTCATCCCCGACACAACTCACCCGGATTTGATACAATTTATAAATCATACCAACGTTAATACTTTCATCTGATTTTTAGATGGAAATTTTTTTTTTCGTATATTGGAATGTTTCATGCATGAAACAACTGTATTATGTATCCCTATGTATACAATATGTTTATCTTACACATATTTCTTTGTTCCAAAAAACTGCTATCCGCTGTTATACTAACATGATTTAAAGTTGTTGAAAAAATATAATTCATGCTTTCTATCCATCGCACGCAATTCAGTACTTATCAAGCACCCACTCCTAATTGATTCATAATTATATTTTTATTTTTTTTTCAATTTGAAAAGAAATCGATTTTAAACTTAATTTCTCAAGGAAACTTTCGTGACCTTCTTTTTTTAGAGTTAAGGTACAATTAAATGTACTGAAATTCTGCAATCAAAGAAGTGTTTTATTTGATACGTTTACGGAAATTTCAACGAGTAAAACAAAAAGCTTTTATGACCTCATGAAAAATAAAAAAGATGTTAAACCGCAAATGCTTGAAAATCATTTAGGCGAGCTCCTATCGTATATATTACACAAATGAAATGCAATTTAAGGTATAGAAAATCATTTATAAGGCGATTAAAAGAACAACAATAACTATAGGTATATATGAATGAATGCGATTTTTAATAAAAATGTTTATGAGATATGTGCATGTATAATGTTGAAATGGAATTTTTTTTGGGTTTTTACATTTAATTTTTATATTTAACTAAGCAATTTCAACTTAAGCTTCTTTTTCTACTGAATGAGCTTTTTTAATAAGGCTTCGTTAATATTATAACCGAATTAACTGAATCAAAATTAAATCACAGGAATTATTTTTTTCCTTTTTAATTAGCTAATATAAACGTTAAGGTGTAAAAGACTTCAAAGCTTTTTTATAAAATAATCAAGCGTTTTGAATGGGAGAGAAGAAATGTTAATAAAATGCCACAGAGAGCATTTTCTTGGTTAGGTTTATATTAACAAAGTCAATAATTTATTGAACTAAATTAAAGGAGTAGGTTATAATCTTAGGTATAAGGGGTACAAGCATGGCGCCTTTATAATCGATTAATCCAGGGCCAGTTCTAGGGTATTTGACTCCCTAGGCGAAATCAAATTTTGCGCCCTCATTTAAGTGCTTTTGACGGCATATGGAACTTTGTAAAATCGTTTTTTGTTAACAATTGTTACAAATATTTTTGATATAATATGCGATATTGATATGATTTTTCATTAAAATTGTAATTTCCAGTAGGTACAAGTTTGTGTTTATGTCAATGCAAATTGAAAAAGTATTAGTTGCACTTTACGATGATACCAACGTAATGTTTAATATTTAAAACATAATTTTAAAAATAAATAGTATAGTCGAACTTATCAAAAACCGGTCCAAACTTACCCCACTTCACCTCATAACATGTAAGTAATATCCACAAACCTAAAAGTATTATGTTAGTTGAGAAAGTAGTTAAATGGCTTTGCCTTTTTATAACTAAACTTTTATTTAACTTAAACTTTTAAATCCCTAAATTTAAAAAAAAAATCTAATTTTACGCCCCGTAATATTTGGCTCCCTAGGCGGCCATATAGTTTACCTTTATCAACAAGCCGGTCCTTCATTAATCGTATTGAATGGAATTCAATTAATGGATTCAATATCTGTTAATTATAATAAATCACTCTATAGCTCTCTATAGTTTTTTGATTCCACATTGGACATTTTACCAATCAAATTGAACACTTTATTCATATAAGGTGTTTATTATACCAAGTAATTAAAGATTATTGATGATTTATAGCGTAATAAAGATTAACAATAGTATATGGTATATACATGGATATTTAATTTTGCGGCAGCCGCTGATAATTTCATGCAAAAATTTATAAAACATTTAAAACAGTTAGTAGAGGTGGTGGCAACAGACTGATTTATTACATCTTCCCGATTTGAACAATTTGTTGAAACCTCCAAAACGCCTTAGCAGAAAATTTAATTTTCAAACATACCTCATCGATAAGAGTCATCATTGATGAATATGGTGTTAAAAAAACTACCTTTATTGTATCTATATTTCATTTTGAATTTCATCAATAATCTTTAATCATAAACATCTTAAAAGTAAAGAGTCCAACTTGATTTATAAAGTACACTTTGATTTATAGAATGTCCAGTTTGGTTTAAAAAGTATCCTATTTGAATTGTAAAATGTCCAATTTGGTTTATAAACCCTGTACAATATGACTTTACGTAACTATGGAAATAAACAGTAATTGTAAATAAATTTTTTATTATAGATATATACTATCCATGCAATATTAAGTAATGAATTATGCATACATTTTTTATGTTTAAAATATTTATGTAGTATGGAAATTTCTAAAGAAATAATATTGTTATTGTAAAAAGAAGAAAAAAAAATATTTATCATGTGAAAAAAATGAATACATAAATAGTTATCGACGAGACCAAAAGTTTCGGTCAATGTCACCTCGGCTGAAACGGCTGCATTTTTCATGACTGTTTCGGTCTCGTGTGAAAACCGTAACATTGAGATTCGTATATAACTTTTGTCAGGTTTTATATAACCAATGCATAAGCCTATAAAATCTTATGTTCAGGGGTGCCACAAAGAGCATGAAAAATAGTATACATTAACATGAAAATCTCAAGAAGAAGAAGAGGAAAAATCTCACTTTTCGTTGGCGTCGCGCCTGAATGATATAAGAAAAACCAATACGTGAAAGTACAAGAAGGATAAAAAAGAGTAACGGCATGAATACCAACGAACAAATATTGGGTGCGGATTCTGAAATTTTAAAAGAAATAATTTTTCGTGATTTTTTTAAAATTTAAATAAATTATGTTTTTGTTATTTTTTTAGCAGAAAGAAAGTAATAAAAGTAATTTCATTCTATCTTTAAATCACAATGAAACACTTTGCTAAATTGAAAGTCACTATTTGTGTATTTTGTGGTGATGGAGGTCACCAAAACTTTTTTGTCGCTACTTTTTCTTTCGAAAGCGAAATAATTCTACCTGAAAGAAGAGATGAAAATGTAATTGTATTAAAGAAATTGGAGAACGAAAGCTTTTCGCATTATTATTTTTCACCTAATGGTATTTTTAACATGCAATTTTACAAACTAACAGCTGTCCAAAAGTCAAAATTCGACTATAATTCATTATATTTTTAATCTTGAACGTTATTTAAGCTTAAACATATTCTTCTTTAATTATTGCTTTTTTAAGTTTTTTAATACCTAAGTATTGTTTTATTTTGTTAGCAAGTGTATATGCACAAATACATCATTAACATCGATGCAAAATTTCACATTTCCCCATGGTGTCGGACCCTGCTTAAAAAGAGTACAAAATTGTGCTTTCATGTCTTAAAATATGTAAAAATACTGAATTTTTTTTTTTAATAATCTAAAAAAAATCGATGTACTGTGAAACTAAGAGTGAATTGTTGAGGTTGAGCAGCTTGAGCTTTTGGTGTGATGTTGACGGTGGTTGACTTTTGGCGATGGTGGCAGCATCGGTACTGCACGAGTGATGCACATTTAAGCATAACTGCTACCACTGCTGGTGTGTGCATAAAACGAATATGTGCTTCGTGAGTTGAAACCACAACACACACACGTACAAACTCTCCTAGACAGCCTCCAACCCCCCAAAACGTTTCTTCCCCATACATAGATTTCTCCAATAACGTCGAGATATTTGATTTTTATCACCGTCAAGGAATTTATCTCTCTGATTTTACGTTCACATTAATTACAAACTATCTAAACATTGAAACGAAATGTTGATGTTACTTTTTATTTTTTTAACTTGTAAAATAGGTTTTTATGATTTCTTTGAAAAGTTTACGATAATTTTTTACTTTACAAAATGTTTGTTTGCGTTTATAAATATTTCGGCCACCTACATTCACTGATTGCTTATTTTTTGAAAATCTACTAAGTTATTGCATTATGTTTTCTTAACTAAAGAGAAACAAAATTCTTGGCTGAAAATATTTTAAAATAATACGCCGTACTTTCATCCACGTTCAATTTTAATGTTGATATACATTTACTTGATTAGTAACGATCAAGATTAGTAATTGAAGATAAAGTTTTTTTCAATTTTCAAATAATTAAATGAATAGTAGCCACTTTTAAAATACAGATTTTACTCTTCAAATTTGAATGTAATGATAACTGCATGCGTTGTCATAATTAACCTTACCGCATTTAAATTTGTTTGCTACTTTTTTAATTAATCTTTTAACAAATGTACAGAAAATATTGAAATAAATGGCAGAGAAAGAAGCTGTCTTATACCATATTTTTCTGTAAATATTCATAAGCTTTCATCAATAGTCTTTAATTACTATAAGTTATAAACACTTAATAAATAAAGCGTTCAATTTGATTTTTAAAATGTCCAATTTGATTTGAAATGTGTCCAATTTGGAGTGTAAAATCAGTAATAGTTAGTGTTCACTATAGGTACAGATACATTGTAAGTAATTAGTATTAAGTAATAAAAGGGTAAACTACATTTTTTTTCTATTAGAGATCAATCACGCCAATATTTTATTACCATGGTCTGATTCTATTAATATAGTTTAGAAGGTAAAAACATTTCACACTGGCTGTCTACTCCTATGCTTTGTTATTATTTTTAAATTATTTAAATCTGTCTTAAATGAGCCACTTTAGCCTTAAGGTTTTTTATCATCGGTTATTGACATGTAGTCTTCAACACATAGGTATTTGTTTTTACGTCGCCTATGCTAATTGTTACTAGATCAGAGACTGCTCTTCCTCTGTCCCATTATTTTCTCCTCTCTTCTCTTTCGTCGTATATAAACTTTATAGTACTTCAATAATATTATATTTACAAAACTACGATATCTTGGGGGAGAAAAAAGGTTTACTAAAAACTAATTAAGTTTTTAATATTCTTGTTTTTGGTAACAACCTTGCTATTCCCAATATAATTAGAACTATTTACTGATTTTAATTAAAATTGACAAAAAAACCACTAATATTGTGAAACCATAATTCTAAATTTTTAAGGATTGAGGACAATTCTGAACCAAGATATACCTAAAAGATATCACATACACCAGGAGTTAAATTTCAATATTATATCCGACAGAAAAAAAATCACGTTGAAAAAGAAATTAACAGAAATCGGCGAAGATGTTTACAGAGATAAAATAATTTAAGAATATAAAAGTAATTTTTTACCTAGGAATATTGCGGTGTATACATAAAAAATTAAATATTTTTCATATACTATAAAGTTCACATACGATGAAAGAGAAGAGACGAAAAAACGAGCGGGAGAAAGAAGGGGCGGCATCTGATCTAGTAATAACTCACATAAGCGACGTCGAAAGTAAGATAGCTGCGTTTATATAATAATTAATAACTAACGATAGAAAAACATTAAGCGCAAGAAAAAATATTGAAAATAACAAAATTAATAAAGTAAGCAATAGGTCTATATTAAATTTTTTATAGAAACCTAGTTGGAATTGGTCAGAGATAAAATTAACAAAGAAAGAAGCTTTCTTCGAAATCTAAGACCTAATAATAACTTTTAAGTAACCTTAAATTTGGCCAGACATAATAGAGATGAAAAAAAATTATATTCATAACGTCCCAACGTTAATTGTATTTAAAAAAAGCTTCTTGGCTTTATATAAGTATATATAAATAAAAATATCTTATATATATAATAGCTAGGTAATTGCTTAAAATATTGGATACACATTTTATAGAATAAGGTTTTCATTCACTATCTAAATTACTAGGTTAGATACATAGACAATTTTCATCAAGAAAACAATTTCTAGAATGATAAATCGTTTGCGAAGATAGAAGAGATGAAAACTTGTTGGAAAATCCGAAGTATACAGTGCATCACATGCTTGTATATATACGTATGTATTATATACCTATGTATGTATTTATAGAGAATTTATAAAGCTTTTGGTTGGAATCCTCAATCACTCCAGCGTATAACAATAGACTAGAAGCACTCTTGATCACGCTCATTACGCAAAGCTCTCAATCAGCGGCCGCGGAACCAATTAGTGAACATGTTGAATTATGGTATTAATTAAATACCTCACTTGAGCTCGTTCCTTCATGATCAATACGATAACGCCCATTATTGATGTTCTATTTATTATCAATAAGTCATTGACGATCGAATGAAGCATGTTCTTATGACGCGATTATAAACCTACATTTCCATTATTTCATAACCTATCAATACTAATTAAAGCTTGAAAAACCAAATCTATATTTGGAAATGTATTTGGATCTAACAATAAAAATTGAATTAAAATTAATTTTCATTTGAAACAATCAAGTTGAGCTTTCAATCAGATAAATACAACAAAAAGCTCATCAAATCGATTTCATTTAGCCTCCCTGTTTCATTGAAAAAATAAATTTATTGTTCCAACCCTTAATAATTTTCATTCTTCCATATCTACTCGGCGATATTATTTTAGCCGAGGCAAATTTAAAATGTTCGGTGCGCTTGAAATAAGTATACAAAAGCTCAAGCTCGATTCCCCTTATATTGAAAATAATACGTTTATGTATATGTGTTTGGTGGATTTTTTATCTGTTTAATAAAAAGAAAATCATGGGATTAAATAAAAATCTTCCATATTCATTAAAATATGAATTCATATCACGCAAAAAAACTTTACTTTATTTCAAGTTCACACCTTATCAAGATTATCGAGTTCTTAATAACACAAATCAGCCGTAGATTTCGAGTTGTGTGTAATAAATCGTCGGGCCCTTTTTCCGTGAGGATCATTCACCGGTAGGCTTAAGGATAGTAAAGGTGCATAGTGAAACGCTCCCCCGTTGTGCTTTCCGCGTAGATTACGGCAGCTTTTGAAGATACTTTACCACACATCCAAGTTTGCAGCGGGCTGTAATGGGTTTAATATCATTGTGTAAGTTGATCCTGGACATTAGAAGAGCGACACCCTCATCGCAACTGCCGCCGTTTCCCCCAGGTCAACGTGACCAGCATCATCAAATTCTGACAACTCTTCACTACTTTGATCAATACACCTATTCGTATATATAAGAGACATGTTACCTTCAATTGCAAACAACAGTTGTCAATGAAGAATTCATTTGAAAGCGACCGTTCATAGTAATTTATTTCAAATATTAATTACGACAGAATATGCTTGTGTTATTTATGTTTCTAGTAAATATTTGGCATTATCATGTGCGTGTTAGTTTTCTTAGGAAACCCTAAATTCTCAGCGTGCGATTACTGTATGTATTTACAGCACCAGCCAAATAAACTACGCACTATATCATTCATAAAAGCGCCCCAATGGCGATGGAAGCTACGAATATTTTCTTGCCACATATCGGTATAGAGAAACAAATAAAATACTATCACATTAACCGCTGCTTAATTTATAGATCAGCATCGTCTAAAAGACAAATCTTGTAAACAATTTCTTCGTATTCGATTTTCCAATTATGTAACAATCGCGATAATTGCTCACAGTGCAGCAGCTACAACAGTTTTGCACGATTAAATCTTTGAGAATATGAAAACTTACTTAAATCTAATTTCAGGTATATGTTGTTTGAAAGATAATTTATTTATAATGACTAAACTTGCTCGCACGGGTTAACTTATTAAATAAGTGTTTAATTTGTATAAGTTTGTACGGTTAATTTTACTATACGTAAATCACAAATATGTACTTGTAAGTTTTTGTAATAACAACGAATATAAAATGGATAAAATTTTCAATTGGAACAAAATTGAAAACTTTTATGTCAAGACCCCTTCAAATATTTCTTATCCTCAGGTGGAATATGTTTAATGCTCCCGTTAGCGAAACATATTTTGTATATCCAACACATGTGAGAGATAAAACGAATTTTCATTTGAATTTCTTTGGAGACTCGTTTCAATAAGCTCACCGCACTGTTATTATCTTCCTCACAAAAGAGTTAATTTGATCGTAAATTCAGAAATATGTTATATGTGATTTAAAAATACCGTTTAAATGGAAACGTCACTGTACATGTCTATAAAATAATTTAATCTTGTTGAATAATTAAGTTTGCAAACTAAACACACATAAAACGAAACATTCGTATGATCTGCAACAGCAAACGTTGGCAAGTTAACGACTAAAAGTCCTAAACATATTCATTCGCTGGTTTTGCGTCGACGAGCCCCAGGGTACCAGCGACACAAAACGTGCACAAGTGGGCCTTAAATTGTAATGACTTACAAGTACTTGAACGAACTAAAATTTCATCCAACTCCGAATACAACTGTCTTAGACCGAACCTTATCTAAACCAAACAAAACTTTATTCCCATCCCGTTGAAATAATATGGTAATGTGGCGTTAAATCTATTTAAATTTTACAAAATAAAAAAAATCGTCATAACTACACACCAATTTTGAATATTAAAAATTTCAATCACTATTGTTTCTCTTGCTGTGTATGAAGTTCATATTATAGGGGTTTAGACACGTTATATACAAAACCTGGTATAATTAACCGGCTTCAATCATTTTAATACAAGCGCCTATGAACGTAATGAAACATGCCAAAGACTAAAGAAGGGCTTTGCAAGGAGGGCGAGTTCTCTCTTCAAGACAGTCCCCCTTAGTCATTAAGTTGAAGAGCACTTTACAGTGCACAGGAATGCTAGTTCACGCTCGTCGTTGTGAGATACTTACAGCTTCTCTTTCTGCTTAACAACAAAACTTTTTGTTTTTAATTTGAAACTGTTTTATCAAATGGCCATGAAAACAAGGAAAGCTGCTATTAAAATAAACCGGATAAATTTCTAATATCAAAAACAAATATAATAAAATAACACTGTCCCATGTATGCTGTCTGTGTTATAATCCCTGGAGAACGTTATAACATAGAAGACCCTTTTTCTTATATCCTATATAATATATTGAAAGGCGTGTGAATTTTTTCAATTAATCTTCTTGCCATCCGTGGACATTCGCCACAAAGCAACGACAAGATTGACTTAGAAATTTCAATTTTTTTTGAGGCAAGATAAAAAAGAGTCACTCACAAATCGATTGATTTTAAATCGAAACTAAGTTGGTAATGTTTCAATTGTTTGTAATCGATTTTGGATTGAATTTATTACGATGAGCTTTTTTTATAGCATAAGACAGCAAGAGTGATTTGCTTTAATTTTCACAAGCTTAGTTTTCACATCAAAACAATCGAAATCAAATATTTTAACAAATCGTGTAATCAGTTTTGGGAAATCGGATCATAATTCAATTTTCAATTCAATTCTGCTTTATATTATATATCCACCTGTTAATGGAATGGTTTATCAATAGCGATAAAACATTTTTCACGTAAAAAGTTATATAAATGATAAAATCAATCAGTGTATATAAGATTTGGGAACGTTTTACTAAAATTGAAAACCATTTATTTAACTGTGCTATGAAAACTATGAGTTTTTAAATTTATATTTAAAGTATCTACAGTTGTGTTATATAAACGTAGATTGTTATTACATTTCCATGTAAAACCTAATTACAAACACATTATTGCCAGAGTTATAAATTAATAGGAAATAAATTTGTTTTGTATCAATTTTTCAGTAATAAAATTATCTGATGAAACACTTCCATAGCATGAAAGTTAATCGAATAATATCCAAAAATAATAGCGTTATAATAATATTAAATACTATATGGATTTACTAAATAGTTTTTCGATCGAGAGAAAATTGAAATTTTGTTTAAATTAAAAAATAGTTTATCTAATATTTTATCTTTTTTTTTTTGAAATTTGTAATTAAATTTTACAAAATACCAAATCAATATTCAGAAAAGAAGGTCCTTGAATAAAATTCGCAGTCTCTCCCGCTCACTTGTATCTAGGGATATGTTTGACTAACACTGTTCCATTCCTGGTTATATATTTTCTGATCTATACCACGTTTTGCCGTCGCTCATCCTTCTATCCAGTGAGCATATTGTCGAAATAATAGCATTAGTAAAGTCCTATTATATTCCGAATTGCCAACTATGGCTAAGCCTCCGCCGATTCTGTCTCTCGCTTCGTAATTTCATACGTTTCACACACGCACCGGTTATATCAGAACGGCCGACATTAAATAGTGCGACTACCATAGTATGGATAATAGAAGGGATGGTTGAAACGAGGGAAATATTAAGGCAGGTATATACCTTTATTATATAATAATGTGCTGATGCAAATAACATTATAACGTCGCCATTTTATGATATGTATATATGTATAATATTTATAGAAAAGTAGAGGATGTATTTATATGAGCGGCGTTTTATTACTCTCGTAGATACAAAACTAAATTAATTCTGAAAGTACATACGAGTATATAATATGTGTAATATTTATATTATTTAATATGTATCATATAATTATTAATTTTTGCAAACAATACCATGTAAAATATAAACTATAGTATTCCAAATTAAAATGAGAAAAGTTATTTGTTTTTATCTATTTAAATACAATTTTCTGTACGTTTGTGGTTGCAAATCACACAAAATAATTGATGGATTTGAAAATTTCGTTTTTTTTTTTTTGTCTCAAATCAAAAGTAGTCTATAATAAAAGAAAAAAAAACTTTGTATTGATATTTATAGTTAGAGGGGCAATTGGTGGGGATTTATAATGAATGCAAAAAGAATATCAGGTCGCGACGTTTCGTCATATACTATAGCTTCCTCAGGCCCTCTGATGCATGCTTAGCATTCTTGTTTTTTGTAGCTTTGTATAGGTATACAAATTATACATATTTTTTTTCTATTTTAAAAACGAATATGGTAACCGACGAGTTCATCGAAAATCAATTCATTGAAAACGAATTTATTGAATGTAAATTCATCGAAGATCAATTCATCGAAAACATTTTTTTTTATAGATATTTGAAAGAAATGACAAGGGGACTGGCAAGCTAAAAAAGCAGTGGTCAACAGAAGTTGACAATTTTATAAATAAAAAATTGACGATGAAAGTATACCTATATAATTTTTTTGAAACACCTACTTATATTCCTATATATATATATATATATATATATAGTATTTTATACTATATTCCTTAACCTTATAAAAGGTAATTTACATAAATAAACTATTAACATAAATTTAAGCAAAAGTTCATGAGTTGCAAGTTGCTTCCGTGGTCATCAAGTAGTATTGAATCGCTCCGTAACTGCTATGTACTGATTCAATCATATCTAATAATATAAAAAAAATTATTAAATGTTTTCGACGTCTGTCTTATAGCTAACACTTTTATTGTCAATATTTATTTATAAAATTGTCAACTTTTGTTGACCACTGTACCACTGCTGTTTTAGCTTTTTTTTTTAAATTTTTTTCGATGAATTGATTTTCGATGAATTTGCATTCGATGAATTTGCATTTGATTAATTCGTTTTTGATGAACTTGCCGTGAATCGGTAAGTCTTGACTGACAAAGTTTCGGTAATCGTTTTATGAAAATAAAGATTACATAAGGTAATTAGCCCGTACCTTTCCAACATTATTTATCACGCAGGACAGCACTGATGTTACACTTTGCTCCGGTTCTTAGACCAATCGAAAAAGTAATATTGTACCAATGAAAAAATGCTATAAAAACAAAATAGAAAAATTTTGACTTACCGGGTTCTTGCACCAAGCCCTTCAGTTGAAAAATTCGAAATTGCCAATTTCGGACAACTTTCGACTACTAACTTGGATGACTAATTGTCATTTAATTACTATTGATCTTTATTCCTTAGAATATCTAATAAATACGAGTAAAAACCTTTTTTTTCCTATGGGATAGTTAATATCTCTGCCTGGAAAAGTAGTTTAACAAAATTCGATTAACTTACTATGGATCTAACATCTGAAAGTATCTATCTGTCTTTTTCCGTCAAAATTTAAGTGAAGATAAGGGTTTATATTTTTGTATGAACTTTTCTATTAATCAATCAGTTTAATTTAGATACGCTCAACGAACCGGGTGGGTATCAGTTAGTATAGGTTGATAAAAAAAGATAAAATTTCTCTCTCAGAAACATTCTGAATTAAAATTTTAGTCTATGAATACAACCATGTATTTCATAGTGAGGAAATTGTTGAAATTTAAATGTTTTAAGCAAATACACAAGTCCCGTTTGATGAAACTATACTCTCAATATAACGTATTACTACAGAAGTATAAAGTTAAACGGCAGATTGGTTCTTTTTGATCATTTATATAATTTAACGTCAGACGAAAGTTTTGTTGGAAACGAACGAATATTTTTATGAAGAAAAAAATTTATGAAATGAAAATTAAATATGAAAGATTTTTTCAAACCATTGAAGGTATAAAAATCGAGAAGTTAAACACATAAAATCGCAAATTAAAAGTCTACGTGATTAACTACATAAAGCCCATTTGCACTATCAGTTTTGCATTTTAGACGGTATGATTCCTTTCGTTTTATGTCTCTTATGTTTCAAGCATAATTTTCCGCTAGCATCAGCTTTATGGTAATAAAAATCCTGCCCTCGCACTGTTCTCTTTCATATATTAAACTCAAATTCAACTCCATTTTTCCGTATTTTTTTCCACGTAAACGGTATGCAGCTATGATAAAGCGAGATAAAATGAATGTATATAAAAAAGTTTAAGATTGAATTTTCATGGAGATTAATTCATGCCGGAAATTCATTAGAGGCAAATGTGTTGTCTTGCATTTTTCACAATTATTTTGTGTCATGTGGATATTAAATCAGTAGGAATACTTAAATAATTTTTTTTCTTACTGTAAAAACGAGTTGATTTTTAATACTTTTATTCCCGGTTGAATATTGACAGCATGTGCCGTGAAAAAGGGAATCGTACATCAGAACCCTTTCTTTAATTTCCTCTTTCGAGCTACGTCACGAACAGATCAACTGTAGACAGACGCTTGAATGGACAGATACACTCACATACATAGACAAATCTTGTACGAGAACAGTCCCGAAGTCATCCAACATTATTAACTTCTGGTCGTTCGTCCTAAACTCCCTGACTAGTTAAAGAAATCACGGCGTCTGTTGTATATTTTCTCATTTATAAAACTAATTTTCTTCGTTCTGTTTGTTTCAAAATGATAAATGTTCGGAAAATTATTACAATACAGTCGTCAAGCTAAAAGGAAATTATATGTTTGATAAATGATTTTCACTTTGATTCACAATAAGGACCATTCTTATTTAATTACGATTTTCTTCGCCATATTTTTTTTTTAATTTTTAATTGCATTGCATGAAATGAGGGTGATGAACGATTAATACAGTCTAAGACGGATCAGTGTTAATTCAAATTCAATTATTTTAACAGCACGTATCTCATTAGACATTCTATAGGAAGCCTAGTTTCTAACATTCATAATGAATTCTCGACTTAGATAATTATGAAAAGTGATAGAGGAATTTACAAAACCAGCACGACATTCATCTGTCGTCTGGTTTAGGTTCTGGTTTTGAACAGGACTTGATGATCGTAACGGTTTTGGTCGATGCGTTTTGTCTGTGTATGTACGTGACTGAAATGGGAAATTTTCCAACGCATACGTCGGTATTTATTTCACCCTTTACGATTTTCACAACCCGAAATTTACTTCAAAGTTTGTGTAAATGATGCTGATATCGTTATCAAATTAACATCGCTTTAACTTAATTAGTTGTAATTTCAATTATATGTCGCCTAACTTTTTTCTTTGTGCGTCTTTCGCAGGATATCACTATGATGATGCTCCAAGTGGGTCGCATTTGACATCGACAGGACCACGAATTACCGAGCATCCTGTAGATACAACAGTACCACGACATGATCCAGCCACACTAAACTGTAAAGCGTCTGGCGAGCCTGAACCTCGTATATCGTGGTACAAAGACGGAAATCCCGTCCGTGCTTCGGAACATCGAATGCTTTTACCTTCTGGTTCGTTGTTCTTTCTTCGGGTCGCTCACGGACGACGTGAATCGGATGCTGGCACCTATTGGTGTATAGCCACAAACAGTCATGGAACTGCACGTAGCCGAAACGCAACACTTCAAGTTGCAGGTTAGTAAATAAATCTTCCAAAAAAAAAAAAAAAACCCAAAAAACCCAAAAAACTATTTTCACTTAAAAATCTTTTGAAAGTTAATAATTGTGATTGTTTGAGATTTTTATCTTTTCCACCCTTAATTTTATATTCTCTTAAAATGACTTTGTAAAAAATCAAATGACTTCCCACAATTACTTGTAATGTAATCCTCTTTGAGAAGAGTAGAAGGAAAAAAAACCGAAATGAGAAATGAATCCTGTTTGTTTACGCCCATCATCATAAGTCTATGCAAATCTGCAATGAGTATGCAAAGCCTAGTTTCTGGCACCTTGTGTTAGTAAAAAGGGACGACGCGACGCGACGTTGAAGAAAAGTGAACTCTGACACACCGCATTGATTCACCCTTCATGAAAACCACCTATATTACCCAATATACTTTATTTAAATCGATAGATTATAATATTATACTTTGCACGAAAATCCCAACTCATAAAAGGGATTTACTTTTATAGAAGGTGGATTCAACCTAAATTTTTTTTGCAACTTTTCTCATCTCCGCGAAATCTGTAAATACGCATTTCATATAATAATGATCCAGCTTTCGGAAGTGTGACTATTTATTTATTCTACTTTAAACTTTTTTCGAGAATATTAATCAAGATTACATTCATTTAAACTGGAGGCAAAAGAAACTTTTAAATTTAAAATCGAAAGCTATAAAATTATTGAGGTTGAAATTTTAGAGGTTCATAAAAGTTTATCCTAACTAAATCGTCGATATTTTTGTCATTTAAAATATAAAAAAGACAATCTTGAAATCTACAATGTCTGGAAAATATTAACATCATTTTTCATTCAGTTCAATATTAGAGCGTAACGATGTTTTTTTCCATTTCAAATATAACTGTTTTCAACGTTATCATATGGCTTTACTCATACAAACAGTCATGAATCGATTAGGTTTTTTTTTGCTTTTGTCTAGAGTTTTCCACAGTTTATCAATCTTGAATTGAAGTGTAATATAAATATGTCATTTCAAATCATCTTGTGTATGCACTAGATTTTTCATGAAAAGCTCTCGACATTTCAAATCGATGCGCCTGGTTCAACCTCTTGATATTATCGTGCATTTATTACACCTAGATTCAAATTATCGTAAGAATATGGCAATAAAAAAAAACAAAGGAAATACTCATTTTCCGTCCTATGTGTCCTATGTTATCTCTACCCATGTGATACGTTTTGTTTATAGGGGACAATTTTATGAAAAACTAGGGAGGTTTAACAGCGCCGAAAGACAGAAGGGCAAACAGTAAAAGCACCCTGACGTGTATGAATATTTTTTTCCGGCTCGCATTGTTAATTGTTGAGGATTTAACGCGAACTGTATATGAAGTTCAGAAATAAAAAAAAAAATATAGAAAAGTTTTTTTCATTAACATAATATATTAAAATAAATTTCTACAGCAAAGCTTTGTTTGAAAAATAAAACTCACGAAACAGGAAACAGATTTGATTCAAAAAAATATTTTTCTCACAACTTTAACACAATTATCTTCCGGAAATGAGAAACCATGCATTGTTAAAATAGGAAACTTAATAATCATTTATTATGTCAAAATTAAAAAAAAAAATAATTTTCCGATCAAATTAAATTTAAAAGTGGTAGATAAAAATTTTCTCTCGTTTAATTCATCATTCAAATGGAAAACTTAAGTTTCAACGTAAAAATAATTATAATTCATAACCTTAAGATTATAGCGATCATTTATAATATTTTTTTTTATTTAGAAATAAACTTTGAACCCAACACAGATCTCATATTTCACAGGAATTAAGGACACATTTATCATGTCACATTTTCTTTCCAGTTTAAGAAGCAGATAAAATACGTCCACGCATTTAGAATGTTTAAAAGTGGATTTTTATATGGAACTGAGTGTAGATTTTCACCTTCGGTTTATAAAAAGAATTGCACGTTCTTCATTTTCTTTTTTCCCTTCATCCTATAGTGTATCACATAATATGTATGTTCGTACTAGTCATTGTCAAGTAAATGTTTATTTGTGATAACTGACATGCGGATGCTTATGCTATAACTTTTTTGTCATGTGATAAGACGACAGGTCCCGTAGGAACCGTGAAAAGTATACCGAAGGGGACGTAGGGCAAAGTTCATGTTAAATTCTAGATGGACTGACAAGTGAATTGGCTAAGCTCTTGTTTTTACCAGTGCAGATTTAATACTTGTATGCGTGACTCATATTAAGGTTTTGTGTGGAGAAAGTGGATTAATACAAGCTAAATTGAAGGTTTTCGCAAGATTGAGAAGAAAAAATCAAAGAACAAAAAAAAGAAATGGCAAATTACGAAACTTTCATTGAAGTATCTTAAAAAGTTAACAAAGCGTTCAAGCATTACGTTAAAAAGTTGTTTATACTGGTATGTAACTAGTAGGTAGTTAATTTAGACAGATTTATTGTGAGATAAAAAAAAATAATAATATTAATTAATAATAATGTAACCTTTTTACGGAATTCGATGGTTTGTGTTTAATGACTACGAATTTATTTTTAACAATTGTCTATTTATTTATCTTACTTTTATGCACTACACGTTAACAATTAGTCACTTATTCACTATTACAATAGTCACAGTCACTGTTTATATTTCACATTATACACTGCACCGATACACTTTATTTATTTCAACAATGGTCGAATATTTATATTGCACGTTATGTCGGTTTATTTTACAACTGTTGATTAATACTCTCGAATATTTGTTTGAATACTCGTCGAAGATTTATTTTAATACTCGTCGAAAATTTATTTGAATACTGTGGATTCACAACTGTCCTGCTATCCTGCTGGCCCGTCTTTTGGATTATTTATACTAACCAATCAGCAGCCTAGAACTTTCCAAGCCATAAAACATCCGTTACTAGAAGATTCTATTTGTTATCTTAGCGCCTGTCTTTTTCTCATCCATTGATAAATCAATGGAGAAATTACTAGAACAATGCGCTCCTTTTCTCCTCTATTGTAATATTAATCCTCGGTCATAAAACTGCTCCAAGGTGTCCATCCTTTTGTGCAATTCTTATCGCTGGTGATTGGTTAACTCTATCCAAGTTGACAACGGGTGTCCAGACACAAAATGGTGTCTCGACTTTAGATTTGTGACAATAAATATCATAACATCACGTCAAATGTATTTTACATGTAGATATTTATATTTTATGTCTTCTAATTCTTAAACTCTTTTGATTTATTTGACTCAAAATTACTAGCAGATGTAGTTAATATACTATTAAAAAACATATTAATTAACAAAACATACATGGATTACTGAAAGTTGTAGTTCAGGAGTCAGCAACCTACGACCCGCAGGTCACCAAGTAACCCGTTTGATAATGATAAGTGACCCACTTTAGTTCCAAAATTAAATTATAATAGGTATATAAAATAAATAAAAGAATAAAAAAAAATTGTTAAAAAGCGTATTGTAATTCATTTCTTGTTATAAATTATAATGTATCTTTTATTTATTATTTATTAAAGACTCTTTAAAAATGAAAATACCGCTGACCCAAAGATATATTTAATACTCGCATATTAGTTGATTTTGACCCGCAGTCTAAAAAGGCTGCTGACTCCTGGTGTAGTTGATCAAATTGTCGTTCTATACGTTAGTGGTTCTTGTATCGAATCCCAATGAAATTCAAAGTATTAAGATCTTATACATTTTTAAATGAAAGAGAAAGAAAGCAACTCCCTCCTTACATTATTAGGTTAAACAATCTCTTAAACTTCCCTTACATAAAGTCTGTTCCAGGTGAAAATAAAACCATACAGTTACGATATAAGTTCTACGCAGCATATACCTATTTATAGTAACTTTTTGTATATTGTACGATTGTAATGTACGATTTTATTTTCATCTGAAACGGATCTATAGTGTCTCGGGTCTCTAACAAATATCGGGTTTTTTGTTGTACCGCATGCTCAAAATTTAGAGAAAATTAAATTTTTTGAAACATATTGTGATATTTTAAATGTTGAAAACAAAAATTCTAATTCTGTTCGAACCTCACAAGAAGTTTTTCAGAAAATAGACTAACAATGAACCAAAAAAAGAAATAAATAAAACATGAAAAATTGTTGTTAAACAAAATTAAATGACCACGCTATAATAACCACGCTACTTTAAATAAATAAATATAAAAAAAAAATTAAAATAAGATATATTATTAGTTTTCTAGAAATTTTCAGTTGAAAAATAACAAACGTTATTGGCTTTCTGGTAGTATACTATAAGACGTACTCCAATTTAAGTACGAATTCATTCGGAAAAAAAATAGCTTTCAATATCTTTCAAAAGTTTTAAAAATGTTTTTTGCATAATTGGCAGCTTCGATTTTTAATTTAAACAAAATAATAGGAGTATGAAAGTTCAAACATAAAAATAAATGAAGTGGAAATTAATAACATTAAAAACGTTTAATTTATAAATTATTTGAAAAATCAAATCAATTTCTACAATATTTCACATTTTTGACACAACAAATGCAATATTTCAAAGAATCCAATATTTTTGATAAACTACGTAGTTTGTCATAGCGTCACCCCTTCTCTTATTGTAGGGATAGTTACGGTTGATTTATAAAAGGGAGTTTTATTTATTATTTACCGTTTATTACTTTTATTCTTAAAATTTTATTATTGCAAAAATATTATTTTAATTTTTAAAAAAAATATTCGTGTCACATTAGTACCCCATTTAAAAGTTGCTCAACATTCAGTCATAAGTTGCCCCAACTTTTATGTCTCAAAACAGAAACATACTGTTGTAATGTAGATACTTGGTCCATTTTCCTTCACTGAAATTACAATATTATACGTTAAGCGCATTGCCGTGCGTAGGTATCTACATTGAAACAGGGAAATGTGCGCAAGCAATAAAAGCGAAGGAGGAAAGTGAGCAGAAAATGAGCAGAATATTCCTCAGAGAAAACTGGCAGATGTCAGCTTGAAGAAAGTGGGAACAGAGGAGCTTCTCGAAGATGATCCTCTTTGTCTCCGAAGTTGCCCTCTACATATCTTCATATGCTTGAGAAACCACCCTCATCTCATTCTTCGACCGACAAACTTTCGCTTATTTTAGGGGCCCACTAAATGTATACACCTCCCGGTATCATCGTCAACGTTTGTAAATGAGAGCACACGTTAACAATTATATTTGCATAATTTCCAAGTAAACTTAAACACCATGTTTTAAAATGTATGTATAATATAATGTATTTGTTTTATCAACACGCCTATTAAAGACAAAAATTAAATAACTGTTATTTTAATAAATTATTTATAAGTAAAATTTGCATCGATGGAAAGCAAAAAGTGCATTTCTGAATTTAAACATGAACTGTTGACAGACTTCAAACCTTTGCGTGATATGAAAACACGACCAGTCTCATTTGAAGCTTTGATTTACGACAGAAGCTTTAATAGACAAACCTATTATTTTTATAGGCCGTTGTTTATTTTATAATTTATTTGTTCGAATCATTATTGGCTCAGAACATCAACATAAATATGTGAAAAAGTGAAAAGTCGTGCTTGTTTTAATACCGCATATTTCCCTCAAACGAGTAATTAATGATTTCAAGCATTAAATATTTGATCCAATCACGATAAGGAGGCAAATCAATAGAAAACAATTCAAATCAAAATGACGATAGTACATTTGAAAAGTTTTACTGATCAAAATCAGTAAATTTTTTTATCGTGAGAAAGACAACATCTTTTTATTTGAAATAAATAAAACATTTTTCTTGAAGAAATATTTGAGCCTTAACAACAGATGTTTTGCCATAAGTTTTACTACTCACTCAATAAAAATAAGGAAGGTAGCTACGCATTTTCGATTACAAACGGATCCCCTAGACGTTTATAATATTTTAATAAATTCAATATGGCAATGGGAAGATTTTTTTTTCGTTCCTTTTTAAAGGAGAGTAAATAATAAAATGTTCACACTTGAATCGATAAAACTAATTTAGTGGGTGCGGTGAAAATCGAAGGTGGTTAAGTGAGGGATGTGGAAAATGCACAAGACGTTGTGATTTATCTATGAGAACGCCTAGACCTCATGTATGTATGTATAGCTTGTCCCTACTACAGGACCAGCCAATTTCATACACGCGACTATAATTGTTGTTTTAGCTCCTTGTTAGGTTATATTTATTAATTTCATCCAAGCTGTTTGAAATTTACAACATTTCACTATTCGTCTTTTCTCTTATTAAACAAAAGTTCCACTCAAAAATTTCAAAACCTAATAAAAATATTTTTTATATTAAAATTGAGATAGGTATACCCACTCATATTTTTCGTAATAAATTAATAGAAATAAATTCCAATCATGCATGAAATTCTTTAATGCCTCGTTCTTTCAATTATAACAGCTAATATTTCTCTGCAATGTGAACTAAAATTATTAGTCTTCTATTCGAAAACTTCATTGAAAACCAAAAACGCGTCACAAACCACGAGTTGATATGAGTAGTAGGACGTTCCATTCCTCTCATAAATTAATTTATTTATCCTTGTTCATTACGGTCGAGTATTTACAACCCTTGGAATTCCTGTTATGATACCTAACACTTATCATCTCCGTCATTGTCGGTAAAAATATTTGAGTTAATTATGAACTTCATACACAACCACAGCTAGTGTATATTTATCATTACTCCTCAAAATTGTTTACTAAAAAAAAAATCTTTTGTCAATTTGCACGCTATGCCATTTTCTCTGCACGCTATCGCATCCAAAGAATCTATCGATCAGGAAAATTTCTCGCACGTCGTATGATTATTTTCCTGCCTCCATTTTTTTAGTTTTTCGTCCTTTTCATCTCGTACATATTTCCCAAACAATCGTTTTAGTATCATTTGTACCACGTATTTCAAGCAGCCTCGCGTAAACGAGCACCTGAATCTGATAATACAAAAGACGTTCATTATTACTCTTGAATGAAGTCAGGATGTACCCGCATAAAGCAATTTCCAATGAAAATAATACCAACTATTACGAGGAGAACAATTCATTGTTAGCAAAGAGCTGTCTATACAGATATAATATTCACATACATGGTTTTTTTGGCTTCTCTATGTATAGTTTCATCTCAACATTGATAACCACATGCATAATACTTTACCTACACTTTAGCGAATATCTGTTTATAAAATTCATAACCAAAGAATGTCTTTGCTGTAGCATTTTTAATAAAATCTTGGTAAAATATTTAATATTGCACAATGGAAATTTGTTGTTTTATTTACTTGAGACAAGCGGAAAGATTGATGAATTTTTGAGTTGAAAACATTAAATACCTTTATGTTTAGGTGAATAAATTCTATGTTTACATTCTTACGTCTTTGGTCTGTACGAATTTGAATTTTTTCAATACTTAAGTACCCACTATATTGAATCTCCAAAAGAATTATTTCCTCAATTATATTGAAATATGTAGTCAAACAGAATGTAGCGAAATAATAACTTATTGCGTTTACTATTCACTAGTTCAGTTCGTAGTACACTACTCATTGATTGCATCAAATATTAATCAATCAGTTAATAACACAGTGGCGTAAATTTATGCCACCCAGGGCGAACAATTTGAATGAATTTGCCGCCTCTTATTTTCGCAGTTAAATAAAATGTATAAATAATCTACAATAAATAACCTCTTCTGATCTCATAAAGTACTAGTGTTTACTCAAATTTGAGTAAACACTCGATATAAAGAGAGATATTTTTTCCCTAGATTCTGGAATCTACCACTATTTCTATTACCTACTAAAATAGCTAAAGAGCTTTTTGACATTTTTCTTGAATTTTAACAGTTAATAACTTCATCTAGTAAAGCAAAAATACTTAAATGTTTTCATGTAATGAGTCAGCATCTATACTTCGTCGCCAAAAATAGTCCTCTTCCCGATTTGTGTTGGAGGTTCAAAATATTTACTAAGTTTTTTACACAAGCTTTGAATGTATTATAATTCTGCAGATTTTTTTCATTTTTAACGAATTACAAACGCCTTATTTTGAAAGTATTGTTAATAAACTTAACTATTTGACACCCTTATATTAATGCCGCCCAGGGATATGTGTATATGACCCCCTTTGTCTTTTTGACACCGCCACTGCAGTATCTAACAATTAACCTTTGATTTTTTCTACGGTTATATTTTATTTTATATTGCAGTCTACGATATATTTTCCTATAATTAACCATGATTTTAAGCGATGGCCTAGCGGGTCGAGGGCAAAAGGGGTCATAACTCCGAACAGCACAAATGTAGAAGCGGCAAAAACAGTTTACTAAACTTTTCTACAAATTCAGGGCAATGCCAATAAGTTAAAAATGAGAAAATCCCGTAAACGAAGCTTTAAAATATGCTCAATACGTAAAGAACTAGGAATATCTTTTAAATTTCTAATCCAAATGATAAAGAGGTACATTGTGGCAATGATTGTACAGATGTCGATTAGTCAGAAAATATTTTTTTAAAGAAGTTGCTAAACTTTAAGCAAGGTTCCAATAGCTCCATAGCTATTTTAGCATTGGAACAAGTGACAGATTTTAAAATCTAGATGAATGTATATAAAAAAGTTTGAGTTGCAAAAATACGAAGCTACAAAAAATTATTTTTTGAAAGGACTTTTATGTCTGTTATGTATTTCAAACTAATTGACTTAATTTTCAAGTTGCTTGTCTTAAGTTTGATATTTTTTTATTTAAGGTCTCATCAACTGCTATGGTCATTAGCGACCGTCGAATCCGAAAACCCAGAAAAAACAGTTTTTTAGACTTTCATTGGGATTCGAATCTAGGACCACTGGCGCATAATGCAACTATCTAGTCCACCACGCCATTAAGTGACCTTAAATTTGATTTGAAATTGATTCAAACTCGATTCACATTTTATTTTTCTATGGTAAATCAGATCAAGCATTGATTCTGCAAGTTATTGCATTTAAAATACAATTTATTTAAAATGTTCAGCTACAGACATGATGAATCACTAGGCAAGATATTCTAGGTTATTTAAAACAAATTTTATTTAATTGCAAAAATTAAGGGCCGAACATTTATTGTTTGCGCCAGATGCCAAGAATCTATGCAACACCACCGATTTTAAGTACGAAATTGTTTAAATAATCGAACTTTTTTTAACATCAACAACGAAATGCTACATGCTACAATGCTACAAATGTCCATTTTTGAAGACAACTTGTAATTTTAGGGTCGTGTATTGTCGTTTAAAATTTTTCCATTAACATATTTATGTATATAATATTGGGAAACAGCTATTTTACGTATTTTAATATACCCGCCAGATCTATTAGTGTTTAAACTGACAAAAGGTTAATATTTATCAATGCCTGCAACGCATTGCCTTTGAATGATTTTTTCGATAGCCTAGATGTCATTGATAATAAGTTATGATGATAATCATTACTACTGATCGTCTGAAATCAAAATCAAAAATTATTAGAATCTAATGGAGTCCGCAATTGTGAACTATGAACTTAAGTATCTATATTTCTTTAAACCGAAGAGAAAAAGAGGTGAATGTTAAAAATAATTTTTATCATTAATTCGTATCGTAGAGATACAATGAGATAACTATATCTAATTACCTATATGCTCTAATATTAGTCTTATTATTTTGATAAATGCGTTTAAAAGTATTTCTTTCCTCCAATAGGTAGTTAAATTGATGATTTAATTAATAAATAAAAACCTATTCTCAAACATTTTATCATAAAGTTATTTCAAGTAAAAATATAATATGTAAGACTTAAAAATAATGAGTAAAAGTTTCATGTTTATGCTACTTACTTCATTATAAAAAGTTATATCTACGTTTTTCTAACTAAATTGTTTCAGAAAATGAATAAATTAAAATTGTAAAAGGAAAAAACATTTTACTTCATTGATGTGTTTGTACGATTTTTTATATAAAAAGAATTTTACTGGGAAAGTTAATTCGAAATGTTTAAAATATATGAAAAAATGTTTTTATAAATTTCATTAAAATTTAAATAAAGTCTTAATTAAGACCATGACATCCGCGTTTTTTAGCTTACGAGTATTTCATATGTAGTCCCCTAATACTTTTTTTGAAAATGAAGACTTTATCTTTGTATGAAAGCATAAAAAATTTAATGAAATTTCACCTCCAAATGAAACATTTCATTATAATATAAATATTTTATTGCGTCCCCAAAAAATGAGCGAAACATAACGACGCTTAAATGTGTCCAACGCGTAACCAACCGCATCCAAACAAATAAAACTAAATTCTTTTTTATTAAGCCTCGACAGTCGGCATTATATGATATAATAAACTATAGGTCTATGTAAGTACAATATTCATATGGAATTAAATACATCCAACGTATAATACTTACTTGCAGTTTTTGTAGCGGAAATTTTCCGCTAGACTCACTAAAAATAAATGAAAAGACTTAACAGCAATAATTCGTGTACGTGTCACATAAACTGTCCCTGAAATTAACCAACATCAGATACCCACCAACCAACAGGACCCGGTTGCTTTTCAGTCCCAACTTTTTTGCATTGCGACCACGAAAATTGATCACGCGTCGACTGCCTCTTGTTTATATCATTTCAAACGCAATGAAAAATTTTTATGTAATTCATGCATTTTACATTCTCGTTAGGCTTCACCTTTCAAATGCACGAATAAAAATCAGCCTCCAAAATTTGGATAAGGGTTCGAGTTGTTAGCATATCACACACAGGGTGGGTAGGTTTTTAATTCAATTTGTACAACATTGTCGTTTTGTGTTTTTAATGTAACAATTCTGTTACCTACCACATTTGCTCGACAATGAATTCACCTATTTTTGCATTAATGAAAGTGGAGAAGAGTGGATGGTGAATAATATTATACAGGTGCGTATTCGTTTAAATTAAATTTATTAAATAGATTAATTTAGTTATTAGTTAATTATTAAAATGTGTTTTAATAAAAAAATAATTCAATTTGACAGTCAAAATGAGATAACTTCATCAATAAATGCAGACCAAAAAAATTAATTAGTATACATAAGTAACTTCCTTTGTGTTCCACACCTGATCAAATTTAAAATACGAACTCGATTCGAATATTAAATGAAAAATAACAAATGATCTCGTTCTCATTTTTCACGAGACGTACTCAATTCGCTTTTCCAGTTAATATTTCCATAAGCAACATCATAAATTAATTAAAAATGTAATATTAATTAATATATCGGAAATAGTATAAAAGCATAGGTAGGTATTTTTGATTAATAAATTCATAAAACTATCAAAGAAAAAACGGTAATAAATTTTTTTTAAATTTCCGCTTTTCATATACATATATCCACGATATATACAACACATAAATATTTCTAGTGATTAAACTGTCGTAAAGTATGGCGAGATAATCAGATCTTATCATGTTAATATTATGAGAATATAAAGTCATCGTTTTCATGCGACATTACTGTGTGTGAAATTGCAAAGTTTAAACGATAGCGCATACCATAACGTTAATTACTTGCAACGTTAGCAATAATTTTGACCGTAATAGGTTGGAAAATATGAAATGAATTTTCTGATAAATAGAAAATTTTCAACAAGTCATTTATCGTTTGAAACATTCCTTAGATAATTTTTTTCTGCCTTCGTAAATATCCTGCGGGCCTTTTTTGTGTCTCGAATATTTCGCTATACAATCATCTCTTTGTTTTATAATTTTCTTATGGAGGTATTTGCATAGAAAACATTAGCGTTATTAATGAGAGAGGAAGCTTATGAAAATTGTAAGAACGGGGTTGATAGATACAATGTCGTGTCTATCACGGCCTGTCACGGTCTAATGGCCATGTTGCCTTGCTTCGAATAATAACTTGAAATACCTTCTTTTTTCCTCGTACTTATTTTCCTTTTCAATATTTTCCAAGAAAATAAAATTATTTTCCTATAGATTATTTTAATACTCAAGTAAAGTTTTCACATAAAATACGGATCTATTTATAAAGTTTGTATTATAATAATTAATTTTTATAAAACCATAATTAATAAATAGTTGTGATGTTATCTTTACTTTCAAAAGTAGGTAAACATTATGTATGTAAAATTAAATTATAATTTTAAAATTGCAGTACCTACTCATTGAAAGGTTGTTAAAAATTCTTTCCAGTGCTCAATAAAGGATTTTTACCTATAAGTACGTATTTTATAAACCAATAACAATCAAATTTTTAGATATTAATTTTGTTAATTATTTATAAATTTTATTTCATGAGATTTTAACACTAAAAAAGTCTAATTTTCTGTGTCCTGGATAGAACAATCTTTTATTTAATAGTTCAAAAAATGTCTGGAATAAAAAATTGCTTGACACGAAGTTTCAAGTAGGTGCATGTTGCAATGCTGGTTTGTTTTTTTGGTTGAGAAATAAATGAGGATATTATGTTTTCTTCACAGACATGAAGTTAAATTTTAACAGTATGTGTCCAGGGATTGATGCAGTTTCTCAGAGAACAATGCACTGGTGGTGCAATACAAATGCTTGTCATATTATATTAGAGCTGTGAGCTCACTTCTCGTTATATAGAATGAAGAGGGTGGATAGACCAGTCGTAATGGACCCTCAAACCAAGTGGTATATATATTTAGGATGTTGGTTGTCTCACTTATAGACATAATATAACCCACGTTAGCGCATATTTCCGGATAAATTCTGTATAGTATTCTACAATCCTATATAGAAAGTTTGAAGTGTGATGAAAGTATGGATTTTCTGTATTAAGCTCATACGTTTGGAAGTACTCATAGTTTAGTTTTTTTAAACTTAAAGCCAATATGAATTAGTTTACATACTCGAGCTACTTATTTCTTGGTAATTTTTAAATTTATATTAGCTTTCTAAACTATACTAGAAATGAAATATCTAAGGGGCTCGTTTTAGTCTTGGCTGTTACGTTTACTATTTGTATATATGTGGCTTTTCTATGTGCGGTTTGAACAGTTTGAAAGTTGAGTTACAAAATTATATGCTACTAAAAGATTTAGTAGCACCCCTGAGATATTACTGAACCACAACTAAATTATACCCGCCTATTCCCTCTTAATAATTTTACATGAAACTAGAAGAGAAATGAAATAACCACGTACCACGTGCCAATCTTAGCAAATAGCTTTACTGTTAACATTAAATTAACTTTATCGTTCGAATGTTAAGATGTGTAATAATTTTTTGTATTTCAAAGGCAAAGTTGCGGTTTGGGATTTAAAAAAACGCTTTCAATTTACGTTTTTTATTGGGTCAAATCAAATAAAGAGGATTATGTGTAAAAAAGTAAATAATTTGAAATCGCATTCTATTTGCACAAGGAATGTTTGGAATAATGAAAAATAATATCATAATCCAAATAAAACAAAATTACTGTTGCGAAAATCTGGTTTGGTTCTGTAATGTTTTATCATTTTCTCTTTGTGTGTGTGTGTATATTATGATGGGAAGACTGGAACGGTGAAATCCTCTTCTCTATACTCTGCAACATCAGCAAGCATGAATTGAAACATTACGCTGGTGGTATTGATATTGTACAATACATATGGAGGTATTACATTTAGCCATTGGTGTAATTAACAAATAGGAATGATAACGATGAGCATTCGACAACATTGTGTGCGAGCTTTCCTGCTGCAAGCCAGCCGATCATACCGTTAGGTTCTGACTCCTCTCATTCGCATTGTATCACATTTGGCTAATTAAAACTTGCATATAACACATCTAACGCTGCACTAGACACACTGCCATTGAATTCGATTGATACATATTTACTCTGGACACAGGCTCATTCACTTGCCACAAACACCAATACAATTTCTCCCTCTTATATCTTCACCATCGGCAACTTTCCAAATCTAATCCATACTTCCTTATTCAATAATCCAACATAACCGTACATACCACGAAAACCGATCAATCCTTGACATTCTTCAATTTTCCCATTCCAAATAATTATTGTAATTTTCATTCAAAATTTCATTTAAAATCATTTCAAAATTAAATAAGTATACCTAGTACCTACCCGAAAAAATAGAACAGTTATAATTTTTCTATACTTTATTATTTCTAATACTCTGTTATACTTTCTTTTACCACTAAATAGTAAAGGACGTATTATAAACGGGTCGAACTTCCGCTTTCAATTTTTCACAGGAAATACCGGTTTTAAGGTCTCACGAGTCTAAAAAAGTGGTTTTAAAAAAATTATTTGTGTTTGTCTATATTTATCTATATACAGCAATGTCGCATCGGAATTTTATCACAAAATTTCCCAAACTTGGAATTTTGCCTTAATATTTCATCTAGTTCTGCCGCGAAGCTTTTGGTTAGTAGAATCGGCTAGTAGAAAGCGTCAATGTATTCTATGGGTTTTTGAGTTTTTTCAATTTTTTTTTTCAAAACGGCTCTAATGTTAAACTTTTGTTTGAGACTTTTTCCTAGAAAAAATAAAATCAATGGGGTTCTAGGCGTTTTAGGGAGGAGTATGGAAGTTAATATATACATAATATTCATCTAATATACATATAGTTCTGTTAAAATAAATATTTTATATTATTTTATTTAATTTTTTAACCAATCGTGGACTATATTTATGTTCTTTTAACTAACACCGAGTTTCATGTAAGAGAAAGCTCTGTGAGGCGTCGCAGTAGATTATTTTTTTGCTGCCTTAATATGCTTTAACATCTTAAATCATATCACGACTGTCATGTGATGTAGGATTCAAAAGGATCTAAACCCTGGACCACTAATGTATAGATCCGAGATCAACTGATCTAACCGCTATGCCACTAAGTGGATTTTCTACTACTTGAATTACAAAGCATCAACAAATAGCTCATGTGATTGACTTATACAATCCTGATTTAACTTCAATCTTTTCATTTAACGTACTAGTATACACCTACAACTAAAGCACTGCCATACTTTTGATGATGGTAGTCCAGGTTTGTAAAACCGAGCGAATCAAATCTCTTTTATTCCATGGTGCTGTTTGAATCAATTTTCATAAATTTCCATAAGTTTTCAATTGGACTAAATTTTAAAGAAGTTGCTGGCCATGAAGTCACTACCAGATATTGTTTTCGCATCCAAGCTTCAGTATAAACAGAAAGTTTTTGTATTTTATCACTTAAAACGGCACCCGTTTGGATATAAAGCAAAAGCCTTTACAAGAAAAAAAAACGTTCAAAGCATGCAATATTATTGTTTTAAATTATTTCAAAAAGTAAATACCTAAATGTTACAAATATAGGATAAATATTAAATTCCAGATACATTCTAGAATCTAGATAGAATATATTTAAATGCGTTATCATATCAATAGAATGAAATATTTTCAATGTTCGAATGATTTTAAACAAGTTTGTTTTAGTAAGTTTAATTAAAAATTCGAAAAAAAATCGTTTACATACCCACCCCTCGAAATATTTCACTGATCAATCGCGTTGTATTCGACAACGATTTGTTTGAATGATAAAATTATTATTATAAGGCTGATTGAATGAAATTGAAACCAATAAAATAATGAAACAATACATAACTCGGTTAGAGCTTTAATTTTAATTAAGCTCTTGAATTTTTTTTTTCATTGAAATGTTTTGTCATTGCGGCTGAAAGCATTTTAATACGATCGTTGTAATGCTTGTGTTTTTTCTTTTTATCTTAAAACGAGCAAGTTAGAAATAAAAACTTTCTCATTAAATTTCATCGTGCCCCGGCTTGTCAGTTTCCATTTGTGTTTCACATATAAAACAAGCCTTGTTCGTTGCTTGAGCAAATATAAGCATTTCCAATTTCCATAAATAAATATATACAAATTGGGTAAACATGGTGTGTTTTCAATTTGCCTTTATTCTCTGTTATCTTATTTAAAATTCGGTTAAATATCTCTCTGTGGTTGGGTTTTTCACTTTTAACTCATTTTATTGATGATTTCAAACTCAACAACGTGAATGTTTACAATACACGTTGTATAGATTTGACTTTGGAAAAAAAATTTTTGACTATACTAAAACAAATCGGTTTTGCAGTTTGCCTTATTTAAGTAAAGACATAAAATCGAGGTAAGATTAAGACATATTTTATTCTACTATTATTGACAATGAAAGTCGTAATAAAATTTATCAGAGAGGCTTTTAAATAAACTTTAGCTATCGACATAAAATTTACTACTTCATAAATCCTAACTGATATTGATATGGAACTAATAAAATCAATATCATTTGTATCGTGTATATATCCGAGGTCTGCCGGAATAAAACCTCAATAGTTAACGAACAATTCACTGATTGATTATTTGCTTACAGCTATAAATTTTTGCAATTAATCAGCAGATTGGACGCTTCAAATTGAACCATAATAATCATAGTTCAGCCAATACATACTATATCCCATTATCCGGTCATTTCTATTACTTGTTAATATTGCTAATGCTTTCCAATTGTTTATTTATATCATTGTTTATCGTTCAATTCAATTAATTCCGCTTAAAAGTTTATGATATCGGATAACATTGACATCAAAATTGTGATAATCTAAAATCAATTAATCCTAAACAAATTGTAATTTTGAACATGAAATTTTGTTCTTATCATAATTTAATTGAAAAATGAATCATACATTTATAATCATTCAGAAGGAAAATGATTTTGAAACGACCGGTGTTAAGATAAATGACGCACTGTTCCATGCGTTTTGTGGGAAAGTTAACTACAATCCATTAGTTACGTCTTTACCACATTTTGCGTAACAAATTATGTCTGATGGGTCTATAGCTCATTTTGACAGTTTATTTTATATAATGACTTTGTGCTTAAATCATACACGTACAACAAGGAAAGATATTGCCATTTACACGTGTGTCAAACATCCCTGTCAATGTTAAATTCCCGTATAATAATGACAAGTTAAATCTTCCGGCACAAAAACGTCTAATTCTTACGTCAATTTTACCTAGGCAAATAACCACAATATTCAAATTTCTTCATTAAATTCTATCGGATACAAAACTTAATTAATATACAACCGAAATTTAGTTCAACAATTATTTGTCTTGTCGCCTTTATTTGTTTTCAAATGAAGGACAGGAAGGATATAAAATTTGGTGGAAACAAGGCTCAGAGTCTAGAGTCGGGTTTAGGACGACTGATTGAACAAAATCACGAATTATATGGTCCCATTGGTCCTATTTTAAACTTGATGTAAACCTTTTTCCTTTCTTGTATACAAACCTTTTTACCACTGTTTTTTCAACCATCTCTACTTTTACTAAAAAATAAATCATTATTTGGTTCAATTTACGAAATATCGATACTTAATATTACATATAGGATAGATTTGAAACATTTTTACTTCTTCAAATCTTTTGATTGCTTGAAGGCGAATACCGAAAATGTATATATATTTTTCAGGAGAATTTTTGCTTAAGTTTGATGAATCTTTTTCTTGTAAAATTATTCAGGTTGATTGAATTAAATGTGCCCAGTGGCGTAACAATAGAATGGCATTACTTCAAAACGTCACGAGCCCCCGGCCGTAGGCGACCTCTGACTCTAGAGGACTAATATTAATTATTATGAAATTTAGTAAATTTTATTCATTTTGCATTTTATAAATATACAAATATCACAAACACAAATTCCAAAATTAAAATGATAAACACATTTAAGAAGACTTATGAAAAAATAAATTGCAAATTTATAAAGCTTAATACCCTTATTAAATAAGCTTTTCTACCTATCGAGTATTCTAGGGCTCAAAATTTGAACTTTGATGAAGATATTAACATATTTGATGAACAGGAAAAACAAAAAAGGCACTAAATGTGTACTAACTAAAATGGCGATTTCAGTCCAAATTATTAATTTTTTAAAATACAATAAAAGCTAAGAGAAATCCAACACAGTTATATTCACAGTTTTTTACATTAAGGGAGAGGTCTGCATCTGTTAAATTTTTCACGGGCCTCAAATGGTATAAATACGCCCCAGAATTAGCTATTCACATTTTCTTGTCATTATGGCTCTCTTTGACTTCTACTTAACTGACCAATGCTACATTTTTTTTTCTTTATAAATTCCTTCCAAGAACAATGAAATAGTCTTATTATCTTCCAAAGAAAAAACGTCTTATAATGTTAAATCGTGCAATTTGTGCTGTTGTTAGCTTTTGAACTTATGCTCCAAGGTTTTTGCGATTTTTGCTACATTATAAATTATTCATTGGTTCTAATTACATTGAAAAAAAGTTCGAGTTTTTATATTTCTTACTTGTATAAAAATTTATTTATCAGTTACCTAAAGCACTGCAAGATGGCTGATTTTTGCGCGTTTCATTTATGAATGAACAAAATTAATTTTTTCTTCATAAAAAATATTACTGCAGTGAAGAAAATGATTAATTAAAATATTTTAAATGGCAAAATGAGATATGAATCGTTTATTAAAAATATCTTCAATATAATAAAATGTTGTTATAGGTAGGTATACCGTTTGTAAAATATTTCCAGAAAATTTACTAGAGCATTCTGCTGTATTAAACTGAAAAATTACATTGTTAGTTTTGAAAAATACGTGGGTAAGTTAAAGTCTAGTGCCTACATACATAAAAATCGTAATATAAATCTATTTCTTCTTAAACTTTTAGAGCTAAAATATTCTATTTTCTAAATCCAGCCTTTTTAACTTTTGACATATTGTACATATGGATTTAACTTTGAACAATTTGTTGTTGCAAACAAAAAGTGTTGTAAATAATCATCGTTTATAATGAAATGAAAAGGATAGTTTATTTCAAGGGTGACAAACCTATGTAAACATTGAGCCGAGCACCAATGTCCGGTTGTGCGGTTTTACAGGGAACTCCGCCCCAAATAGTAACATTTGTCTTGGTCACATTAGAGGGTGCTATATGGTCGGCATTGTTTTACTAAAATTGTTGCATGTCTCTTGCACAAAATTACCACATCTAACAAATGTAAATTGTAACTAATTACCTTAAAATATATGTATAGATATAGTAACAAACAAAATTGCATTGTTTAAATTTTTTTCGCGTAGGTAGCTACGAGCACGTTTATTTCATCAACCTTTTATAAGTCTTTATTGAATTTGTGTAAAGTTCTCATTTGAAAAACTTAAGGGTAGAAAACTGTACTTGATAAGACTTAACTCAATTTAACTTTTTCTTCAGATACCTGTGTATTTCAGCATTTTTGAATTATGTGGCTGTATATGGCTCAGAGAGCCGCGAATAGAATAGTTCTATAACAAGTTTTATAGCTGATTTGTTTTTGAAAACTGAAACTTTTCCGGACCACAATTCGTTTCGACACAGCCTTAGTTATTTTTTAATAATTTTGTTCTTGAACGCAAGATATGAATACGCGGATAACAACTTAGCCGTCAAGTTTGTTATTCCGCACGGAGAATTACTTTCTTGAAGTATGTAGGTATACGCAAAGCGCAGACTAAAAGAAAAAACTCTCTTTGTTTATCGCCACAATTTCGCTCACATAAAATAGGTGGAACGAAGGGCGGTTAGACTTTATGGGATATCACAAAGGGGCTTAGATTACCCGTCTGTTTCATTGTAATCGTAGCTCAAAATGTCTATGTGTAGAATAGACCATAAAAAGCAAAGGGAAATGACGAAACATTACGGGAAATGACGCGAGTTTTAATAGCTGATGGCGTGTCAAACTTTGTGATTAATTACACGTTTATTGTATGTCAATCATATCGTTTTTCATCAATTTCAATCGTTTCTTTTCCCGTAAATTAAGTTAAATAATTAGCGCTTTACACTTTAATTATTTGATACACTTTTATTCAGTTTATAGTTTTATTTACCCTCTCCAAATCTCTAATTTGCTTAATTAAATCTTTGAAATCTGCCAGCATTTATTTTTTGACTGTTGAATGAGAAAAAATGGTGACGTTGATGTACACGACAAGTTGATGAAGATCATAACTTTTTGCGTTGCTTGTTAATTTAGAAAACTCAATAAAACTTTGAAATACTGACGCACAAAAATTTAATAAAACTGACAAAGCGTAACAGTAACGAAACTCATTATACATTAAACAAATAATTCATGATTTGAAATTTTATTCGATCAAAGTATCAACACGCACTTTTTATAAAATCGATCATCAAAAAGTGTTCATGGTTTGAAAAAAAAAATGTTTTACTTTTTAACGAGTTTTAATTTTCCATGAAATATGGTTCGTTACTATACAAGAAAATATTGAGAAACTTTATTCATTAAAACTAGAAAACCTGAATGTACGTTTAGGTATTTATTAAATAACGCGTATATTTTAGGAAGTAAGTAGGTAGGTATGTGGTATATAAATTTCATGCTTTTGGAATTGGTGGTGTTTTCATAAAATATATCTAAGTAAAATCTTTGTACTTTGTAGTGTTAGTGACGTTCTATACATACAAATATTTTGAAAACCATCTACAGTAAGTAGAAAAATAATTTTTTTCATAACTCGTAAGCTTGAATGTATGCATATATTCACATTTTTCCTTTTATAGCATCAAAGTGCATATATGAGCATATAAGCGCCTAAAAATGTGTATTTTACAATAATTCGAAACACAGAAAATGCTTTAAATCGGGATTTTGATTAAAAACCACTTTTTATCATTTTGAGTGCAATATAAAATTAAAAAAAAGTTAAAGGAAAATTTTTTGTTGGGATTTTATCTGATCAAAAGCTTAATACTTAAATTTATTGAAAAATAAAGAATGAATTTTCTAATTCAGTGGATCTTAAAGTAAAAACATAACTTTTTGGAGGTCATGAAAATATTTGGGGGTTCACAAAAAATTAGATCTTACATTTCGTCCCAAAATCGTAACTATTGAGGAATTATCAATTAAAACTGCTCTTACTATTATGTAAATAAAAAAAAAATTTGAGGAAAATTCTATTATTATTGTGAACATTTAGAATTATTTTACATTAAATTAAGATACTCGACAATGTTTTCTTCTAAAAATCTAAATTTCACCAAAAATGTAGTTGGGATGTTTACCCAGAAAGGGGACTGTTCAAGGCTTGTTGGATCGATCCAGAGTCAAAACTTGTATCATTAAAGACAAATTCGAACCTGAATCGATCCACAAGCCAATTGGAACGATTGACAATAATAATATGGCGGTCATATCTGGCCATGTGGCGAAATTCAGTTATTCCATTGGGCCTACAATATACAGTCGACAATACACATTCGATTCTACATTTTCAGCATTCAAACGCAACGGATTTGAGAGCTCTCAGGAGCATCATCCAAACGTACATCCTTATCATCTTTATATCATTTTTTCTATTTCCTTATTACTCATTCTAAGTACAATATTTTTCTTTTCCTATTTAATTCAATTAATTCAGTTTCATCTGTGCAGTTTTATTATTTTCTAATCCCAACCTATACAGTCCACTTTTCAATTCATCCCCAAATAGGAACGATGTGTTGTTTTCTCACATACCAATTCGTTAGAGGGTTCTTTTTAATAAACACGAAATTAAGTGCGAATTTAAGGAAAGATTTAAGTGCAAATAGACCAAAAAAATTTAAGAAACACTTATCTAATGGCTTCATATTAAATAACATATTTTTCAATGATTTCTGATGTCTTGGATAAAATAAGTTCGGTATCTTTCTTAATATTACACAATGAAAATTAATGACAGCTTAGTATCTAATTAGAATACAAAATAATAAGACTGAAAGAGGAAACAGTTTACCTTTACAAATTTTATAATCTTACCTACATATAGTATATGGAATAAAATTAAGCTTTTTTGAACCTAGAAAATATTGAAATATAGTTTAATGGAATATCCTAACATACAATTACGAGTGGTTGTATACCTTTAACAAAAAAAAAAAAAAAAAAAAAAAAAAAAACTTAAAAAGCTATTAGTGCTTATGTTCAAAATCTTTAGAGTTAAATAAAGTTGAAAGCTCAACGTGCGAATTTTATAAAACTTACACATAAAATATGTCTCCTACATACGTTGTTTTTAATATCTTGAGCGCGGAAAATTTCGATTAACACGAGAATTTATTATGATTATATGGAGTTTATATTTAAAAATAAATATAGAATGTAAATGTGATCGTTAAACTTTATTTGGAAAATATTTTTTTCGAGATGGAAAAATGATGAGAAAAATTCACAATGAAAAAAAACAGCGAGTATTAAAACTCAACTACACTATTGGCACTATAACGATGGTCGGTAACTTCTGTTTATAAAAACATAAAAATGGTAATAAAAGTGTGGAAGCGTATGAAGTCATTTGGGCTGTCCATAGACAACAATAATAATATAACATGTAATGAGCCTCAATATGGTTCGCATAGAGAGAAATCGGTGAATGTTGAGCATCATGTTGCCGAATTAAATTAAAAATCAATTTAAACCCGTCGTATTTTCAATCACATTCGTCGGTGCGTATAAACAAATATACTCGGTATAGGTACGTAGTTTAGTCTAGGGGTTCGATTAACGTCTCAATCAGGAAATAGAGATGAATGGTTGAATGAAGAGAAAGGCATTTGTGATTGGCTGCATGGGTGTTAATTTCCTGATTTTCGAAACGTTAAGGCGTCACATGCATAACTCTAATCACTTCTCTTTATAAATTTAATATTGAATGCAATAAAAAATCTGTTTCAATTACTTTCAATTACCAGCCGAAATCCCGTTTTTGCCTTTAACGATTTCATGGAAAGCGAAGAGAAAATATCAAACCCAGCTCATTTTAAAGCTTATTTGAAAATCAAATTTTTATTAGCTGGAAAAAAGACAAACCTTTGTAGCAAAAAAACATTGCCTTTAATGGACAGTAATAAATTCATTCATCCATATAAAAGGTTTCTGTTTGGGATTTAGCTTACATTATCTGAATGTAATACATATAAAAGAAAACTTATTTGAACGAGTAAATTTATAAATTAAATTTCACCCTCTTTTACAACGAATTTTTGTTGAAAACCAAAATATTTGGTTAACCGTTTGATTTTATAATTTGTAAGGCAGTTTTAATTGATAAATGGAAAAAAGCTTTAAAAAATGTATTTTTTGAGAATATTATATGTGAAATCATATGCTTCGTGAATTATGTTAATGTATCAACTGTTCTATAGATAATAACTTTCATTAGCAAAATTAAAGGATGGGTATCGTAAAACCATTAACATGAGCGATTTGAAGCCGGACCGAAATATAGCCTAAAGTGAATTCGAAAATTATTTCTTCAATAAAGGGCCTTTGAAAAGTTTGAGTCGTTCACACTTTGAACATGGATCGGTACGAATGACGTTTTGTTACGACTGCTTCAACAATAATTGAATGCTGTAGGGGCTAAAGTATAGTCTTGAAGTGGTTGTTATGTTTAGTCCAATGATAACAACTCATTAATTCTATAACAACAAGCGAAAAGCGACGCAAACTGGAAGGTAAACCCGCCACTATATAATAACCACTGCCATCAAATTTACTTCCATCAAACAATCCATGAATGATCTTTCTATTCTCCACACTCTTATACAATATAGAGAGGTATACGCACTCTCGCTGAACTTCAAAACAATAATACAGTTGCGTTAAATCCAAGCTCGTGTTATGTACAATCTCTTTAGATGAAACATCGCACCCACACCATTTAATCGGGCCTTTCGTGACTATACAGAAAGCGCATCTAGCATGAAATTAACATACTGATTAATTTATAATACTGTTAATAGATGTAACGGTTTTCACTTGAGTAAATTTAATTTTAATAGATTGGAAGAGGCTCAATTTTAATTATCTCATTAACGATTTTATATTATTTTGTGAAACATATTCTAATTGATACAAATTGGTAAATAAACATTTTTTTTGAAGATTTTTAATCTCTCACCACTTAAGGTTGTTAAGGCGGACAATCAACTTGATAAGAATTTTTTTTAAATGTTACAGTTGATAATTATATTATTTGAATATAGTGAAGTATAATGTTACCATTATTATGGTAACATAATAATGGTAGTTTGAAGATGATCTAATTTTTAACTATCGAGAAATAAATATTAAAGTTAACCACCTATTGGCGCAGTGGTTAGAGCAATTGCTCTCTCCGCTTCATGCGTCAAGTGGTACTGGGCTCAATCCCCATTAATCTAAGCCCTTAGAAAAAATTGACCAACAGAAATTTTCTGTGTTTAGACAGTCATTAATGTCCTTAGATGTTAAAGAGACTTAAAACACCAAAAGAAAAATCAAAATTGATGTTTTATTTATCTCTTTCACATTACCTATCTTATATTCACGAAACTGTTTTGACATTGATTTAAACTTTTATATCTACTTCAAAAAATAATGTCAACTTTACCAAAAATAAATTAGTTATTAATGAAGGTACCTTGAATTATTATTAGACTAAATTTCAGAAAGATCTTGTGGTAAGCTTCTTTGAAAATTAATATTGTATCAAAAATAGTATCGATAAAATTAGCTAAATTTGAAATCTAACCAATTTAATTCTTGTAGGTATGAAATGCACTAATGCTAATATTAAAGAAGAAGTTGATGATAAAAAAGCAAAAAATGATCGACTGATCGACGAATGATCGACATGCTGGAGGCTAAACCATTGAAGATACAAATATGAATTTTCCAAGTATCATTCCAAAGTGAACTTGGCATCCAGTTAAGGATTTTTGAAATTCCACCCCATAGTAGTACAAAATTGGGGTCAACGGTTGAGCATTTTTTTATTCTTACTCTTAATATATAAATTTTCAAAAATTATATTCTTGCAATTATCTACCTATGCAATAATCTACTAGTAAATGTAAAGAACGTTTGCTTTTGTAGTTTTTTAAATCATTCTTATAAGCATAAAAGAATTTCGAAATAATTTAAGAAAATCCCCAAATAAATCGCATCGCTAAATCATTTTTTTAATTTTTTTTTTTTTAAACACCCTTTTAAATACTGTATTGAAAGCTCATTATATTAAGGGGGGATTACAAATTCAAAATTTTAATTAAGTAATGATGTTACAATTCTATTAAGTGGCGTAATTTTAATGATAAATATTTAAGTATTGTTTTTTTGATGTTGGTTATTGCATTTATCCTTTTTTAACTTATGTTTTTAACTAATAAAAAGTTTTCACTACAACTTCTACTCGACACTTTTATAGCGTAAAAATATTTAATTGGATTATTTAAGAAATTAAAAGTTAACGAATATAGACTAAATGTAAAGAAAATGGATAATTTAATTCAAGAAAATTACAAGGATTAAAGAATCACTATGCTCATCATTCGCCACTGCAAATAAGACGTAAATAAGATCACTTTAAGAAAACTAATAACTATTATTGGACTGCTATTGCTATAGCAGCCAGAATAAAAATCGTGTATATGTAAGACGAAAACTTTCTACTTGGAAATGTCTCGTATTCGTTTTTTGCGTACCGTTCAGAAAATCCATTTCGTGTTGGTGAGAATTTTCCAGGCTGTAATCCGGCAAATAGAAGCGATAACCTCGAGAACAGTCCCGTAGGACTTTGGATTACACCCGTCGGAGAAGGTAACGGTACGGAGGCGGTATTTCTGTTTGGCACACTGAGGTGGGACGAGAACGACCTGAACAGAATAAACTTGGCTTTTTCATATTTTCTTTATTGAAAGACACTTCAATAAAGCCAATTTGAAATTGTCAATTTTGTACGAAGCTTTTTCATCTGTTAATTCATGAGCAATTGAAAATCATTTTTCTTTCTTTCGCATAAGTAAACACCCGTATAAAAATCAATTTTGTTGAGAGAAAAAAAAATGATCGTTGTGAAAAATGGTTCATACTTTTGAACAGCTTTTGCTTACGTGCGTGTCGACATTTGTTATATATTTCCCAGTGAATAGCACGGACTTTTCAAACAGCTTTTCTTACAAATCTACTTTTGTAGTTTAGCATTATCATTGTTGGTCACGGATATCACATACCAATCCTTAAACGTGTTAAAAAATGTTAAAAATGTATGTATTCTAATCGAAAATTATCCAAGTCTATTGTAAATAGTTTTAAAGATAATAGCGTTTTAAAATAAAATAATTTATTCTGGACTTTACTCATCATGTCTAACATTAAGCTTTATGTGCATTTCCTGGATTCCCAATTGTCCCATTGAAATGCACAACATCGACGTACTGCAAAAGCTGGCTGCATGAATGCGCTCCAGATTATTTTATGACAATGAAAAATATTATTCAATACTGCATGCTGGACCAATTTCGAATGCAAATTTTCATCTTTTATGAAACGTTACATTGAAAAATACGACGACTAATCTTTGATTTCTCGTTATGTCTCTTTAAATATTTTCAATAAAAGTTTTATATTTTAAAATCATTCAATAATCTCCTGGAAAGCTGCATCAAATAAACTCCTTTGGCATCACTAGACCATGAAGCCACGTTACGGCTGTGCGGCTTGCACAAATACGAGTACATTCGTCTCAACAATATAATTCTCAGTTGTTAAACTGTTGGTATATATTTATCTAGTACATTGCACAGTATCCATTTGGTTCCACTAGAGAGAACTAACTGTGGTCCATATGGCACGGGGATGTCCAATTAAATTAACCACCACATGCCTAATTACCACACCTCATCAATTTTCATTATTATCGCTTGTAAAACAAATATTGCATCATGCTCTTTTTTATCCTCTCAACATCGCTGCGAAGTGGGTTTCAGACGTTGGAAACTTTTTAATTTCTCCAATTAATTCAATTAAAAGACTATGGTCGAACTTTTTGCTAATAATAAAAAAAATTTATAACGAGCCATAATTTTTTTTAGTTCTCTCTTTAAAACCATGTATTTTACCATACCTAATTTCATTTCATTACATATACTCATCGTTAGTGTCTACATACAGCGTATGATCGTTGCAAACGTTTATTTCATTATAAATTTTTTCTGAATCTGATTTTTAAAATTTTATAGTAGAAAATTTAATCTATTTGTTGTTTGTCTTATGAATCAATGCTTTTTTCAAATGAATATCACAAAATGCCTGTGTGCTTGTACAGACTAGAACTATAGACAGATAAATTTTTTCTTTTAGCTTTTCTGACAGAACATTGTTCATATGTTGGAAAAATATCAATCATCTCAAAGAAATATTCCCTTGTTCATTTTTAACGCAAAAGCAATAATTTTGAAATGGATTCATCCGATTTTTTGAACAACGAAATAAAAAGTATATGAATACAAGTGTTCAATTTTTCGCGCGCAAACAGATAACATTAATCATTTTTTTTTTTCTTAGCGAACCATCAGAAATGTTCTTTCACGCCACACACATAGTATGAAACTAATTCAAAGCTCGTGTTAGCGCAATATTATCAAGAAGAGGACAAAATGACACATTGTTATTATAGAGATAATGGCGAAGGGGTAGAACTATTAACGCCCGATGAGACAAAAGCGTTTATGTCACAGGGAGTCTGTTCAGTTCCGGCAATGTGTTTGGAAACTAGACGAAGCATAGTCAGTAATAGCGACGTATAACTATAAACGGGAAAGGTATATTATGAAATCGTCTAGTGGTAATTAATTTCATTTGAGCTCTAAAATGCGTTATATACCTACCCATTCCCTACATTCCAAGTTTATTGTTCATCTAAATATCGTATTCATATAGTCATTAATTTATCGGTCTTGAAACATACGCGTCAACTCAAAAGTAAAAATCATCAACTTCATGTTAAGTTAAATATACCATTTGAAAAAAAACTTAATAAATCATTCTTGTATAAACTAATATAAAATGAACGACAAAATCATTAGAGGCGATAAAATGTGTTTGTAAAATCATTATTTTAATTAAAAAAATCTTAACACATTGCCCTAAAAAAATCTGAAACATCTTTAATATTTCATGCTTTATTATAATACAAGCATTACTCAAAAAAGTAACAAATGATTCTTTCGACAAAAGATGAGAGAGTTTATAATAATTTTCAGATAACGTTCCAAGCATCTTTTCTCCAAATAAATCAATTTATCTCGTGATAAATTGCCACTGTTTTAGGTCTATACATTTTTTCTCACATGCGTGTTCACTGTTTGTAGTTATTAACTCCTTGTAATTTATATTAGGCCGATTCATTTTTGTTGAAGAATACATCAAATAAATGAACCAAGATTTAATTAATATCTTTCGATATTCTTTCACTTGATCGTTCCATTACAGTTTATCAAAGCTAACACGTTTAGTAAGTTTAAAAAGTTCTTGAAAGAAAAGAATAACACCCATTTGAATGAGTAACACTATTTCCTCTTTGTTCAAAATTATAATTCTGGTAAAGGAACCTCTTTTAATCCTTAGGTAATCTTTCGGAAAGTTCTATTCGGAATTTATTGTTCAGTAGGCCAACTATCTAAAGCTCGATAGGTTTTTGACGAGCTTAATTAAATAATTAATACTCCTTGTTCTCTTAGAGCCGTTCATCCGTAGTTGTAACAATCGAACGATGAATCTTTCTTATGTATAAGTAGTAATACCAGTACTGTAGTGTGGATTTATGCCATCTGGTACTAAGCATAAATTTTCAGCGTTCTATTTACACAATTTATCCTTTTTGATAGTACGGAATCATAGTGACCCTTGGAATTTTCTTATCGGATTTTTCCCTTTAAACTATTGAAAGTTTGGCCATTGACGCTATCTCTAGGAAGTAAAGGTTTTGATAGACATCGAAAGTAAAATGTTATAATTCGTTGGGATTTTTTTTTAAATCTTTACCTAGTACAAAACAAAGTCGCTCCCGCTGTCTGTTCCCTTAGATCTTTTAAACTACAAAACGGATATTAATGTAGTTTTTAGCAATTGATAGAGTGATTCAAGAGAAAGGTTTGTGTGTATTTACATGCATACAATAGTAGAGAAAAGTTGGGAATTCAAAGATTTGTAATGTTATGTCATAACAAACAACACAGTATTACTCCTTATCCAATTAAATACATTAGATACGTTGTGCATTTCATGTAGATCAAAATTGCCCTTTACAGCATATCATAAAAATGAATATCTTAGAAGATATCACAAATTTAAAAAGCGTTGGCAGAGCGACTGGATATTGAACGTCGTATGTAGTGGCTGGTTTATTGCTATCATTGTTTTATAAATATAAAAATGTTATGTTGGTCCTTACTTAGGACAAAAACTCGAAAAATTCTACAGCAATTAGGTATGTAAGGGACATGTTCTCTTAAAAGAGTACGGTTGGGCACCCTACATAGGATAGCATAACAATTGAATCCTAAAGAAACCGTGTATTTTCATAGTATTTTCAGTAAGTTTTGCTAAAGTTCGTGAAACAGCATTTTAATGAATTTTCCTCAAGAAGGTCTGATCAACCTTACACAATAACGAAAGAAATTTCTACAAAGTTTAAATGAAATATTGACAAAGTTTACTGGAAAATAAATATTAATATGAATTTCAATTAACACCCGATAAAATTAATAATGATTTTTTTAAAATTTATTTGAATTTCTTTATTATTCATTGTCGAAGATATAATTAAAAATAAACGTATAAAAATAATATACTACATTTTTAATTAACCAACAATTACTTAACGGAACTAGTTATAATGAATTTTTGTTAAAGATGCCTCAGATCTTAACGTATTGAATACCATTTATCCTTAAAAAGGCACGGTTCCTGTAGGATAGCCACGAATCTATTCTTCTAAAATAGCTGAACGCTTGTAAAAGACATTTGAAATACAACATTTTCAAGTCTAAACAAACATTTTATATTTAAAATTGTATAATAATGAACCTGTAAGATAGCTAATACTAAAGTATTAGCTAATAGCTAATACTTCTTCCTAGAAAAGTAGTTTTAAGGATTTTGATGAACTGTAGATCTAAAGTCTGAAAGTATCTATCATCTTTTTCTGTTAAAATAGGTTAATTTTTAAATTACGTTGTGAAGGTAGGGAATCAATTAATCAATCAATTACATTTAGATACTCTCAGCAAAGCGAGCGGGTATCACCTAGTTATGTATAAACTAATAAATGCACCTTATGAATTTTCCTCCGTTGAAAAAATGTTGAATTGAATTCCTTCGTTGAATTTGAAAATTTCAGAAATTAATATTAAAAACATATAGTATTGAGAGTAATGGTCCTTCTTATTTCTTATAATAAACTACACCACTCAGTAATACTTAAGTAAACTATTTTTCCAGTCAATTTCTTACATTTATCTTGGCAAAAGTGTGAAAGGTGTTCAATTATTATCTTCCATCTAGAAGCTGGAGAACTTCAATTGATCGGTGTTCTTTGCTTTATCTTTTCCCAAATTAGCTATTACGAGCTATAATATCTCCTTTAGAAATTTCATATAATAGATCCCTCCTGATTGAAAAATAGCGATAAACCTCGCATACAAATCATTACAGCAATCTTTCTATCCAGATGCCAAATTATCTAATTTAGACGACATAATAACATTTAATCTCTTTAAAAAAATACTTTTACAATTCTGCACTTTTTTATATCGCGTAATTTAAATCACAGAAAAGAAATTTTTTGAAATAATTCTAAGTGTATCTATATTATATAACAGGTTAAATAATCTGTTTGTTTAAATATTTTTCTGCTATCATAATTAATTCATGGTTACTTTACTTTGACGAAGGATTTTTTGTTCTTCTATTCTCTCATACTTTTTCAAATTTCTTTAAAATTTTTACCATAAAATATTCAACTTTTATTACATTAATTTTAGACCGTTATACTCAAGTAGACACGAGGGAATTTTAATCTAACTTTTGTTCTTTATGTTAAAGTATTTTTCTTAGGCGATGAATTCTTTAATAAAATTTAAGTTAAAAACGAACATTCTTTAGTCAAAGCATTCAATCAATACAGAGCAATTTTTTTTAATTATTAAGACTTGAAAGGTAGAACAAGTTTTCTCAGTTGCACTTTTCATCTATAAATATTAAAGGTGAATGAAAAGACGTATCGAAATCAAAGAAAATTGATAAAATGCAGTGACTAAATTGAAATATTTCAAAGACTTTGTGGGCACTGCAATATGCAGGTTGCCATAAAATTGCATTGTTTGTAAACTTGCACGAAAGTAAAAAAGAATAAATTTGACATTCATATTTTTCAAATGTCCGCATGACAATCACAATTCATATCAAGATTATAATAATCACAGTCACCGTCATTCTTGCATTCATTTAGTGTGCAATAAAAGATCATCTGTCTTTGATAAAAGGACGAACTGGACCGTGAGATTAGTGCAACTGACGATGGTCCCCCGTTCCCGTTTGTTACACGTCTGCTCGCTATCAACCGTTTCGGTCAAAGCTCCTTTTGTTCCCCGATTATTCGACTTTGTCCGCTCTAAAGGAACAATTTTTTATAAACAAAAGCTCAGTCTTGTGATTGAAAAATTGTCACAGCTATAAGATAGCTTGTTTGAAATGTAATTTAATTCGGGGACGATAAAAAACATTTCTCAGATCTCACTTGTCATGCTGTAAAATTCACTCTCATTTATTTTGTTAAGAATACCTAGTAAGAAGAAGATGGTTGTAATGTATTGCTGCATTCCCTTCGGAAGCCTATCTAAACTGTAGCCTTTGGTCGAAATTAATAGCGGTCATCCCTTGAAATTCTTTCATGTAAGATTTAATCAGATTCAAAAAAATCAGGGTCTTCAAAACTGTTATTTAACTACGTATTTTTCTTTAAAGAAACAGTTAAGAAGGCACATTTGATTGTAGTACTTCTGGTAGAAATTTTTTTCATTTCTTGAGAAGAATGCAATATGCACAGTGGCCGAAGCTCGTAACGGGAAAAAGAGAAATGACTCGTGATTATGCGGGTTACAGCAGCGACGTAGGGGCTTTTCTCAACTTGTTCCCATAGTTCGGAAAAGCTTCCCTTAAATATTTCGGAAAGCAAACGTATGTTACAGCCGCATACATTCTTTATGAATGCAATCTCGAACGTGACGACAATACATAGGAAAAAAAACCAACAGAAAGAACAGTGCGTCACTGAAATGGAAATCAGATACGATACGTATATATGAAACTATTGGCATCGGGGTAAGTAGCCGATATCAGGCCTCAAATCGTCCACGCTTTCAAGAATTTAAACGACATCGTTATAAGAAAATGTGCGTGTTTCAAAATCGATCAGAATAAAGTCGTCATTTAACAAACAGAGAAAATATCTTCAACAAGCTTCAACGTCTTACGCTCTATTTCATTTTTATACATTCGGATCGTGCGTATTACATTTTAATTCTATGTTTCATTTTCAAATGAAACATGTTTGTGAAACGTGAACCGATTTTCGTATTTTACCGATCAAAAAAAAATGAATTATTTATAAGAAAAATCAAATTTATAAAATCTCTTTGATTTTACCAGGAAAATTAGCTTTGGATTAAGAGATAGAAGAACTCAGTATACAGTGCAATTTATGTGTTTTAATTTTATATTTTAGAGAATAATTACTTTTATAGCTTCAATATAGCGTATAAAACAGTTTTATTACAAGATATATTTTACTTTTCTTGTACTTAAATTATAATTACTAAGTTTTGCGAGTTGAACAAATGTTTTTCGAGGAACATCATTTAAAAGTGAAGAGAGCAAAAAAAAACGATGAGTTGCTACATTTTCATCCGTTCATATAGATAAATAAATAATGAACGCACGTTATACGCTCGTCATACGCGCTATACTCACGTTTGCGTGAAATGTGAAAAGGTGGAGACGATGTGAAAAGCGTGTGAAATATTCAACAACAGGAAATATGCGATCGTTTCAGCGGCATGCTTTCTTTTTCCGACGCGTTGATTAGGTTTGAGGAAATCTTGTTTTGAATGTTTTATGCTAAGCACTGCATATATACACTATGTGGTGACATCACCTTACTGTGTAATATCGAGTGAAGAAAATAATATGTGACGAGAATCGAAATTTATGGGGAAAATTGTCTAAATTTTGGGGTGAGAGCAAATTTTTTTTTTCACTTGTACTTTTGACACGAAAGATTCAGAGAATTTATTTTTGTGAAAAATCAACACAGATAAAATTCTTTTACGAAATAAAATCGCTTGGCTCTTTGAACAAAGGTTGGTACGTTTAACAAAGGTTTCAAGTGCTTTAAACGCTCTAGGACAATGGAATTGTAAGAGATTTTAATCTTATAGAAAGTCACATTTACCATCAACCACACCAAATAACAGAAACAGAACCAAACCGCAAGAATATAAAAGCGAATCAGGAGAAATTCAAACATAATACTTGTTCCAATTTTTGTAAGCAAAACGAACCAACGATAATATTCAAGTTTCACTTAAAAAATTCAACGCCAATATTTTTCCATCAAAATGTTCACTTAATGCTAAGATAATATTTGATCTTTTTATCTCAACTCTTCACTTTTCTTTCAATTAATTTCGTCTTGTCAACTTTCCGTTAAATAAATTGTGACTAAATAGATTGTCAATATAGAAAATATAGCGTTGATGTATAAACGCGTTTACGATCATTGTGCATCAAATTGTCATGTTTACCTTTCTGATATTAACATTAAAATTCACCAATCCTACGCGGAACGAATACACTAACTAAAGTTAACCCTACAAAATCCTGTTTTGCATTGAATGTTTGCGATTAGCTTTTGAAATCAGTTGAGTAAGCAAAACCAGCTTTCCCCTTGGTTAGTCTCATCATGATATTTCCCTGCTTACGTTTAATTCAAACATCAATCAATCTATCAGTTAAAGTATAAAACTTGTCGGCCCGTTTCAAATTATTCTAGTTTCTTTTTATTAAATTATATTTTACATATAATTTTTAAACTCTTAAATAAAATGTATTACTTAAAGTTAAGAACTAATGGTTGTATTTAAGATCTCACGTTTGTTCGATCGAAATTAATGTCGAGGGGTCGCGAAAATAGCACGTCGAGTGTTAGAAACCAGCCACACTTTTCCACCCTAATTTAATATTTAATGATCTGTACAGAATAACAGAGCCACAAGTTGAAAATCGTGTTAGAGCTCAAATAGAAAACTATCGATATATATAATTTACACTCGTGCTCATTATACTGTCTATATAATGAAGCAACTGAGAGACGGGCACTAAATTTTTGATTGGTTTCAATTTTTAATTAAAGCTGTAATGCACTCGAAAATAAAATTTTAGTTTAAAACCCATTGAACCTTGCCGTTAAAGAGATTATACTAAACACGAAACAGGAAAAATGTTTTTGAAAAATTTCCTCTCTTTATGAAAGTGAAAACTTTAATTTCCGTTATGAAAGCGAAGGCAATATTTTTCAATATTTCATTTCCAAATGCGAACAATGCATATGTTTGTTGGTATATTGACGGGTTCATACTATCGAGTAGAGCAAACTGTTTTACTAATATTGCTTGTGCTGTGTAACACTCGTTTCAACAAATTTTGTATATATAACAATAGTGGTAATTATATTACGTGTGATGGATATTAACGAGTGTTGAAAGACAAAGCCCACGAGAGAACGTTTGAAAGGCTAACATTGATTTAACGGTGTTAAACGTAATTTCAATGCAACAAGGATTAAATCCATTTATGAATTGTTAACCAAATCCGCATAAGGCATATTGTTCTATGCGTTGTGTGTGCGTTTATGCGTACTGCTGATACTGCACATTACGTAGTTCTATACATTTAACGATATTAAAGACCATCTCAAACCAACCCTATGTTGGATGTACCAACTAAATCACGTAAACCTTTACAATGATTAATATGGATACTTTGTTTGCATACATATTGCACATAGGAAACAAACTAAACAACGGCCACTAAACTATTGATTGAGGCAACTAATTTTCTCGGTGATTTTTAAAAAAAAAAAGTTATTGTGCCACTTGTGAAAAATCTTGTTTTTAGAGTTTTTAAATTTACAATTCTTAAATAGTGAAACAGTGAAACCCGTATCAAAATCTCTGCAATAGTAAGGAAATTAGCTTTACTAGACGTCAAACAAAGAAGGAAGAGTTTAGCAGTGCTAGGAAACTATGAACGTTTTCAAATTACAAGGCATTATACTGTTTGGTGCCACATACCGTCGCAAAATTTTTTATGTTTAATTGAAATAGGTTAGTTTATAAATGCTACAGCCTACAGTAGAGTGCGTAGATTGAATTTGTCTCACTTCATGTTTTGAAGAATTTCTAGGTTTAGCCAGGTTTAGCGACCTTAACACTTTTATTTTTGTTTTCCTAATTTGTCACTTGTTCAGTGAACCTCAAAAGTCGCTATTCATAGTGCTGCTATGAGTGTTTAAGTATTAAAGTAACTAGAGGTTTAACATTGATCCTCGAGCATTGTATTGTTTAATTTTTTTTAAATAATTTTTTGAGAAAGTCTTCTCTGCACTGGCCTAAGTTTGCTTAACACTTTTGTGTAATCACATTGCTTACTATTTGTACATATAAATTAATTCTTAAGTTGTTTTATATTAAGTTTCAAAATGAGCTATAAAATAATTTCTTTTTTAATGGAATAATCCTATCCAGATCATAATGACGATAATATGATGATAAATACATTTCCATAATGCCAACTCATTACTCAATGAAAAGATATACTTTTAAATATTTTTATGTTAACTTATTGGTACTACCAACGCATTACATTCGTAAGCAACACTATTTCGAGTGCTCTAAAGGGCTATGCGTTGTTGTAGTTGGAACGCTCGATAGTAAAGTATAATTCCCCAATATATGCTATATGCGGCAATTGGAATAATAATGGAATAACTTACTGACGGCTAATGTGTTAGTCCGTCACTAAGAATAAATTACACAAAAGTTTCAAGTAGCGATTTTTGATCTTTTCAAAAGACTTTACGCTACTATCTCCGAAGCATGCAGCCTAATTAATTTTATCTAAATTAAAAAATGATATTAAATCAGTATTTATATTCACTTTTGAAAGTTTAATAGTTTAAATTTTTAAATATTGAGGCATTTTATAAATTAAAAAGATTGAATATTCAAGTTATAGATTAACATTAGGTATATTAATTTTGTATTCAATATCTAAAATCTAAAACTACAAAAGAAAGTTAATCATATATATGATATAAATTAAAAAAAGGGTTTTCATCTCTATAGATTAATACGTATAAAAATAATGAAATTTTACTTTACGAAACCTGAAAAATACCGAAATTCACATTGATGCTTCTCATAATTAAAATTTCATTTCAACCAGTGAACAAAACGAAGCCTCTACAAAATAAATCCACTTATTGTTTGAAAAAACTCATCGCTTATTACCTTGGGAAAACTATAGCGAACTTTTCGAACAAAAGAAAATAATATTGTCTAAAATAAATCCTTTCCTTGTTCAAAACACAAGCAAAAAAGGTACCGGGAATGAAAACTAAGCTGTAAACCTGTAGGGATGCATTTGCGATTAACTTATTTTGGGTGGATTTATAGATGAAAGGGTGATCACGAATCAAAGACAAAGGTGGTTAACATCAATTTAAGAGAGAGCTGAAATGTTCAATCATTGTAAATACCGGGATATTTTTCATTTTATTTAATTCGAGAATGAAACAATGGGCTTGGTCGGAGCGGCTGAAAACAAAAGCCAAGTTTCATTACTACTTTCGCTATGATCAAAGCTTTCACCTCTCTACAATAATAATAATTGGTACAGACTTAGTGCATTTATTCACTAGTTTTAACTGGATATTACGATACGTTCAACGTAGCCATCGCAGTTAGGTACATAAATTCAAGACCTTTTTCGATTTTATTGAACTTTGGTGTCTGTTGTAGGCACTATTTATCAAACAGAAGTGAAACGGGACACAATATTCAAACTTGAATCTGATTGAAAGCATCATTTATTAAATGTTGGTACTTTGAAGTGTGTTTAGATTTGATTGTAGAATTTCAATCAATTACTCCCCTAACTTGAACGAAATTTATTTTAACCTTATTTAATCAAAACTCACTGAGTTAATACTATCATGATTTTCATTCCATTTACTAATTGAATCTTCTAATGGTTCCGTAAATGGTATCGGTATATTAAAATCTTTAACTTGAAAACGATTATCAGCTTTCATCAAAACTAAATTAAATATGCTTTAACATTTAAATGCTTTGTTTTTGTTGTTTTTCAATGGAACGTATCAATATAAAAATAAACGTTAATTGGCAGTAAATTAGCAGCAAGTCCATCGTGAAGGAATTCATGGTGGCGGGTCAAAGTTTTAGATCTGTAGAAGACAAGATGAAAGGCGGTATTTGTTCTTTGATTCGATTCGAATCGACCAGTGAAGAGAAATTTACGAATTTTTTTTTCTTTTTTATATTCGAAATAGCTTACGAAAATAGAAATGAGTTGTTCGAACGAATGTAAACAATGAACGTTACGCCGAAGAACAACATCAGTTTTTCAGTTGAGCGTAACTTAAAATAACCAAACACAAAAATTTAATAAAATAAGGAGGTTTATTTTCTCCTATATGTGTACTTATTATTATGCTAAACTCGTTATTCGATTTAAATATATTATTCAATTTTTTCGCTTAAGAATGGAAAACTCGAGTTTATGCAATAAATTCATTACTTGCTTTTTTGTAATCAAATAAAATCTAGATCATGAGTTTAATAATAATGAAGAGTTTATTTTTTATTTACTGACTTTTGTATCTTAAGAATTTCTAATAAATCAATGATTTTATTTACTTTTAGAGGAATCTTATGATGATTCAATTTTCAATTATTGTTTTTATACCTTTATTATATATTTACAATACCTCTTATGATTCCTAGACTAAATATTTAATCTTCTTTTTTTAGCTATGAATTTCCAGAATTATTTAGAAAATAAAGGTAATATTATTCCTCAAATAATTTTTTCCTTGCAATTCCTTTTTTCGCATAGAACATTTAATTGAATGAATACACCTATAGGTAAAATATGTCCAATTGTAAGTTTTTTTTTTTAATTTCATTTTGAGGATTTGTAGTTCCATTTGCGACTAGTTAGATTGTAAAAGTGCCTTGGGACATTGGTTTTTTACGGAAATAAAACTAAAGATCAATCTATTCCGATGCCGTTTTCCGAGATTAAATGTCACGACGTTTAAAATATATCGCCTAGCGGATTTAAACATTTCCATTACATAGATATAAGAGACTTGAGCTTCGACATTAATTTTTCTCAGTTCATTATTAGCGACGAGCAAACGCCCTTCAACATAAATTATTATGGTGCGCTTTAAAAAATTGACTGTTAGAAGGCACTTCCGTGCCGATAATGTAATTCCGGGACTCCGGTCTCAAGTGATTTGTGCCCCGCGATGTTGCTCAATAACGATCATTCAACACCATATAGCGATTTTCAGTATAAACGAAAAAGCTATCGCTACATATGTAATGTATGAGCGTCAAATTAAAACTGTTAAATTATTATCAGTTCTCCCATTCGCATGAATATATCTTCTTTAATATTTATGAAAGAACCGAGCAAATTTCAACTGATTTTATCATCGACTAATACAAGAGCTAACCCTAAATTATTCGCGGAAGTACATTAAAATTTTAATTAATATAAAAGTTATTGTGCGATTAAATTAAATTATATCCCAAAGTTGATTTCATAATTTTTCTTATATATATAATATAAGTTTGTTAAATTTTCTTTCATTATAATATCAAACATTTTTAAATGTTGACCAATTAATACTTTGGATATCAACCACAAAGTAACTTTTGCAAAAACGATACTTTGATGCATAACAAAGATAGATACCTGCTTCCCCTTTGATGTTTCCTTTTTCTGTATGTAGGAACATTTCTTCAGCGTACTTTTGCATCAATATTCATTAGCATTGTCTGTTGTTGAACTTGATTAAATCTTCTTAAAGAAAATCAAATATATACAACAAACAAAAAGTCATGTTTTGCGTTCAACGTCGATTAAATTTAAAACTTGGTCTAATTAAATCAACTTAGATTAAAAAGCTTCAATTTTAATGCACTCAAATATTCTTAAAAATATCCTTTGTAAGGAAACCGCAGACTAATTTTGTAAATCTATTATTGAAAATCGACAAATAGCATAAAGCCCTTTATCCAAATAAATCAATTCTAAAATGCACTTATGCAGTATCTAATACACAACAAGCTTTCAATAACCGGTGGTTGTGTTATTCGCATTTATGTGATATCCATTATCCATAGACCAATGAACTATTCTATTGATATTATAATTTAATAGTGAAAATCAATTATGTATTGATAACAAATTAGGTCTTGTTACTGAATAATTAAATAATAAAATAATTAATTGATTCACTTTGTTAATTCATTTTTAATTAAACGATAAAATTGGATATAGGTAAAAGTAAAATATAAAAATGAAATTGTGGATGTTTAGAGCGCACAAAAAACTGTATTTATACTCATATATAATCCGATTATTTGCCATAAAGTATAGTATATACCTACTCTCACTCAACTAGGGTTATTATATGATGAGAGCATTTTTATGACAAATATAGCAATCAAGTGGGAAACACAACGAAGAGAGCTTTAATCAAGTGTCACTCTATCGCAATGAACACAGAGAAAATTCATGCTACAATCGAGCTTTTTATGAAACATAAAAAAATTTAATTAAGACCAACTAATTCACATTACTAATATGCGGATTGTATAGAAAGACATAACTAATTGGAATACAATCAATTAAGCAAATTGTTTTAATTATTTTTTTATTGTTTGATTGATTATAATTTTGGTTTTAAATTATCGATCGGGTCACTTAGAGGCGTGGTTGACTAGATATTGCCAATCTAGATCACCCTATAAACTAGTGGTCCTGGGGTCGAATCCAAATGAAAGTCGAAGAATTTGTTCATGGGTTTTCGGATTTGCTGGTCACTAATGACCGTATTAATTAATAAGACCTTAAATAATTTGTTATTTTAATTATTGATGAGCAAATTTAATTTATGAGTCAATATAATTAATGTAAAGTACTTAATTAAAATTGAAAATGTTGAAACAATCAGAGAAATCTGGTCCTCTTAAAACTTTTTGAACGTTTAGCTGCCTTTAGCTGTAATAGCTGTCTACTTAAGCAGATTTTACATATGAACAACCTAACAAAGTAAAAAGGAGTTCTTAAAGCTGTATAGTTCTAAAAATGGTTAAAAAGCAGACACTAGCTTAAAAAAGGCAGAAAAAAATTGATTTACCTCGTGGTCAAACCTTTATTAAAAATAAATTTTCAAAATCTATCAAATAACAATAACCTATATTGCCACGCTAAGCACAAAGTTGCTAACTACATTAAAAATATAATTCTAAAAAAGTCTAAATCTATCAAAATATTTTTTATAGATCTATTAAAAATTAAATATTCTCTTATTAACTCTTAATAACATAATAATTAAATTGTTGGCAAATTAATATATTAACGGTTACCAGCAATTTTTTTAAAGTCTTTTACCACCTGTGTGCTTACCATGACAGTATTGCGTACTGACTTTTGCTTCTTTGCCTTTGATTTTCGAACTTTTATTTTCTGAGTTCATATATAAACATTAAAGAACAAGTAATTAGAAATAAAAAATCAATTACTCAAAAAACGTATGTTTATGTTTTTCAAGAGTAGTCCCAACTAGTAATCGTTTACGGGCAACAAGCAATGACTACTTCATTTCAAATTGGCCTCTACACAAAGTGTGTAAAATCGAAAACTAAACTGACTGGTTCACCTGTAATAACAATCCCAAGTGCTGGCCGTTTTAACAATAATCAACTATCCTGGCAACTCAGACCAGGACTTAACGCGAACACCAAGAATATTGAGTCGAGCTAAATAGCTTACGTCATTAATATCGCAAAACATATTATATTCTCAACACAACTTTCATTTACCGAGTCCCCACTTGTTCAGTGTTCACTACTTTCATGTGACGATATCCTACAATGAGCTTCGCATATAATCATTGATCCTTCGAATCATAAATCACATACAATCAACGTATGAAATAAAAACCGGTTTTGGAAAGATTAAAAACATTTTGAATTCTTTATTTCTTATCATAATTATTAATTACAAAAAAAAATATTCTTTGGCATTGATAGTTTGAAGTAAGACTAAAAATTCCAAATATTTTTAAACTTATCTTTTGAGGTTGTAAGAAACCTTTCCTTAAGGAAACTATTATACAAATCCTTTTTGGAATACAACTTTCACGCGTTTTTATCTGTAATGGTTGAGTCTCCAGCGAACCATTAAGTCAAGGTGCTGTTTTATACTCCTAATAATATAAAGATGACGTTTTACAATACGTCTTGTAAGTACTGTTTTTATACGTTAAATGTGTAAATTGTATAATTGGGAATATGTTTATTAATTTCAGATTTTAGTTACAAAAAAGTATTAATTTTGTCCATATAGTTAAACCTTAGAACGTTTTTACATAATAAACTTAGATAAAGAAAAATCTTTAAAATATTGTGATATAATTTGTTTTGACCTTATTTCTCATATACTTTTTAATTTTAAGACTTATTATTTGAAGTAAGACTGAACATTTATTTCTCACTCACCTATGTACAGATTGGCATTTATTTTTGTCTTATCTTCATCTTTTTTTTATTTAAATGGCGTTCAATACTAAAGAAAGGACAAAGATAGAAAAATTTGCTACTTCAGAAACGGAACGAATTAATCGTATCAATTAAAGCTGTTGAAAATGGAGCATTTTAAATTGTGGAAGTTTAATACGTCGCGCAAATGTACCTCTTGTAAGCTTGAGAGAGCGAGGAAATGCTGCGTATCACCAAAGTAATTATAGCATCGTCCGTAGTGGAAATTATAAAACGCACGTAAGAGCTACAACCAGAATTAGGTACATATTAACATTACGTCTTTAATTGCAGTTTTTAGCTATCAAATACAAGCCGTAGATAGGATGCTATCCATCCATTCCATTCTATAGTCGCCTTAAAATGCGATGGACGTGGTTGTCTAACAACGATGGCAATTCCGTTGCGTAATTATAACAAGATCACGTTTACAGTTTACGTACACGTACCTTCTTTAATGAGCACTTCACTATCATTTTATCTACAAATTTGTGTTCCCGTAATCCTTGGAAGAAAATTCGATTTGATCTGTCTTATTAAGTTATATGCCCGTGTCATAATTTTTAAACTAATTTTTTTCTTATTGAAATATTTGTATGTCACTTTAAGTTACTGGAATTAATAATATTTTATCTTATAATCATTGGCATAACCAAAAAGGATGCAGTAAGGGGTAGTTGCCTCCCCGCACCTAGACCATAACAAAAACCGATTAATTGAACTGGTTAGTAGTTTTTATCCCTTATTACTATCGTATTTATGAAAACGTAGATGGAGTAAAATTTATGACCTTTTATTTTAAAATTACCATAAACCATGAGGACTGTCATAGTTTGTTTTTCGTGTCTGAAACGAAACCCTAATACTCATTACAATAAAACCGTAGGCAAATTGTGCTAACAATAATATTTTCTCTAAAATTGAAGAGTTTTGATTGAAAATTAAAAGGAATCGTTACGGAATAGATGTTGACATAGATCGAGTTTCTTAGCCTATATCATTATAACAACGATTCATTATTATTGTTCTAAAATGAGTTTAAACTTGGATAATGTGTGTAAACTAAGATAAACTCTTGTTGTGTTCTATAGTTCTATATTATTTTGTATTGTTGAATTTCAAATACAACAAACGCCTTCTAAATTCTATCTAAATATTTTTTAATATTGCTTAGTAACCAAAATAGCATTTTCTGTGATTCATACTTTTTAAAAGTTGATAATCATTTATAGAAATTAATGAAGTGAAGAAACTTGAAAAGGTACCAATAATAATGTTTACACTTACTGAATTATAATTTCACATATTTACTGGTTTCTTTATAATTAGAAAAAAAGATCCCAAGAAAAAATTTTTAGAATGCATTTCAAAGATTTTCGCTCCCTATCCTAAAGGCTGAGGACGCTAATGGTTATTACATCTATAAAAGTTTGGAAAAATGTTTTCGTTTTTCTCTATTTAATTTCTGTCGCATACTATATATGTGTATAATATTTGGGTACTATTACTTTTTTATTTTCTTTTACTATCTACTATACATATAGAAAAAGAAGTACTATAATCGGTTTGAATTTTCGATTTCGAGTTTTCACTGGAAATACTTGTTTTGAGGTCTCCTGAGTCTCCTGTTACACCACTAAATTCCGCATGAATAAATCAAAACCACGGTTATAATTTTGAGACTTTTTATTTTGCCAATAATATACCCAATATATTACGTATATTGATGTAATCAGTCCATTTATCCATTTTATTTGAATTTAGATGGACGTTTGCTTTTAGTTGGTTTTTGTTTTTATTTATTTTCATTTAAGTATCATAACGTCCCATAAAATTAGATACGTACAACGAGTTATCAATATGAAGTTGTGTATATAAACAGTGAAAGTTACAATTAAACGAATATCAGTAACATGATGATTATAGCAGATCCAACGAAATGGAATGAGTCTCCCGGGATTGTAAATATGGTAGTATGAAACTAAACCGAACATTTCCTCCTTCCATGCTTTTTTGATTCTTCCCTACTTTCTCTTCTACTCGGGAAACAAAACTTTTAATCTGCGAACAGAGCAGAACAGATAAACAAACTCCAAACTTAAAGTTAGACGACGTGATCCCATGCACAGGTTAAGCTAAGTCAGTTTTCTTATTACAAACTTTTTCTAAATGTTTTGCTTACATTTAAATAATATGCAGCTTTCTCGTGTAGTAATAATTTCATAAATCTTTTAGTTTTATGGATAAAAATGTTAAAATTAATTTTATTTTATATTTGATAGTATTATTATTTTTTTCAAAAAATATTTTTTTAAATGTATACGTTTACGGTTGAGAAATTTAGTTGTAATAATATAAATTATTTTTGAATCGAATACAAAAATAATATTAAAAAACAAAGGGTCTTTGTGCTTTCTATACGCGTATCTTAAATAAACAAGGCTTAAAGTTGTTTATGTAGCGTTTAAAGCAAGCTGCATACCTTTAGGGGATGGTACATGCTTGATCAAGCGTTTTGGTATAGTGGATATAAAAAATATCACTTTTGATTTTTCATAGAAAAATGTGTTCTATATAGTTAGAGAAATATATAACAATATATAACATATATATAACAACTTCTAATTAAATATAGTAATGCTATCCTTCCTTATTAGAGGATTACATTTTCCTTACAATGTAGACTATGCTTATTAAAGCTCAAAGATTATAACCGCAACGTCGTAACGTCATAAAGTTTCAGGATTTGGTACGATCAATTCGCGTTCTATTTATATCAAGTAAGTTTATTAGACGTCTATGCTTCCTCTAACATTGTGTACGAAAATCGTGTTTAGAAATTTAAGGAAACGATAGTAAAATCGAATTTAAACAGCGTCTCATCGATAGGACGAATAAATTGTCTACGTCGAATTATTGTCCAACATAAAATTTAAAGATTGTTGAGGCGGTTTGGATGAAATAAATGAGGAATAAACGCATATGTGCGGAAAGATAGGAAACAACATTTGGTGCCATTCGCCCTGTAAACTATGATAACGTATTTAGGGGGTTGTAAAGTTTTACAGGTTTATCGATTTCTTTATGTACACGTTGAGAAAAATGGGCTTAATCGACTTGGAAATGGGGGATGAGAAAATTTTAAAATGACATCGGAAAGAAATCTGAGGATTAAGTCAAACTTTTACAACCGTGGTCTCATGAAAATAAAACGAAAGTTATTTTTCAAAAATATCTATCGCAAACAATTTTTAAGTTCATCTCGCTGATATATCACTATGTACTGTGAGAACGAAAATGAGCGTCATTGCTTCATTACATTTTCCATCAAATTTTCCATTTCATGCCTCATTTATGATAGGGAACTTTTTTTTAAATTACAGTAGAAATTTTTAAAATAAATATCAATAATTTTTCCAAAAAAGTTTTATAAAAAAAGTCGCTGATAGTTCAATTTTGTTTAGATAATATATTGGTACAAATTCTTTACTGGCAAATCTAAAATAAAATCTGTAATGCTTTACAAGAAAATGTATTTTTCCTTAGGATCTTTCTTTACCTTTTCGTTTGTATTTGTTTTCAATAAGACAGTGATTTGTGTTCAGATGAAATTGTTTTTTCTTACCTTAAATTTGCATCTGAAATCTATTTTCTTGAATATTTAAAAGAATTGGTATGTATTGAAATTTTAAATTGGAAAAAAACATAGATAAATTCCTATATACAGGGTGGTCCATCGGGTACGAGGGATTTAAATTTCTCTTTTTTTTTTTTATTTGAAGTTGGCAACTGTTTGATAATTATCATCCGCTGTTAAGGAGGTTCTTAAAAACGAATCACTTTACTAAAGAACAACGTTTTATATTTATTTATTTATTTATTTATTTATTTTTTTTTTTAGTGTTTCAAGTCGCTTTAACATCTCAGGTCACGACTGTCAAAACACAGAGAATTTCTGTTGGCCAATTTTAATTAGGTCTAGGATCTTAAGTCTAGGTTTCAACGCAGATCGTACCCAGTACCACTTGACGCATGAAGCGGAGAGGGCAATTGCTCTAACCATTGCGCCAATAGGTGGTGTTTTGTTTTTGCTAAAATATATTACAAATTTGGCGAAAATTATGAGAAGCCAGTTCGAAAAATGCGTGGAATTTTTGGTTTACATATTTCTTTTAATGAGTGCACCACTCTTTAATTAAAAAAATTAAGAAAACATATTCACTTCTGGACAAAAAAAACTGTAGCGCGTTCTTGTCCTGTGTGGTTTGCCAAAAATCAGTGAGAGTATCTATAAGAATTCAGGAACACACCGTTACCACACGTCGTCGTTCTCAACAATTGAGCATTAGCAAAAGTAGCTTGTTACGAATTCTGTACTTCTGCGGAACTTCTGTACTTCTGAACTTTTTATGGAACTAATTGAACGACATGGACTTTCTTTGAAAAAATGTGGTTTCAACAAGACGGTACCATATATCACACAGCAAGAGGGTCCATCGATTTGTTAAAAGAACGTTTTCCTAGTCGTGTGATTTTCAAAAATGATGACGTTAATTGGCCGCCCAGATCTTGGGACTTAATGCATTGTAAGTTTTACCTCTATATATAGGGTTTTTTAAAATCCAATGTTTATATTAACATATTAGAAACAATTCCAGAACTAGAAAGGCGTTATTTTTGAAATTGAACCAACTGGCTTGCAAAAAAAGCTTTGAAAATGTTATCAAACGGGCCGAGGAATGCCAACACAGCCGAGGTGGTTATTTGGCCGATATCGTATTCCATAATTTAATGTCAACTTGTCTACTTTATAAATCAATAAACATTTCTTCTTAAATATATTTTACGGTGTTTCATTTCAAAATTAAATCCGTCGTATCCAATGGACCAACCTTTATCTGTTTGTTTTTTTTTTGTGAAGATAGTTGTTGTATTTATTGCGTTTAATCAAATTAGTAAACTTTATTTCGATTGAGAATTCGTCTTATTTCAAGATCTTATATCCATATCATTTATATTTAATTTTTTAAGACAGTTTGCAATGTATATTTACAAAGATTGCACAGGCTCGAAGCACCAGGATACGTGGTGGTTGTACTTTTATTTGCATAGTCGTTCCTGTTTACTTTCGCTACCGAGAAAGAGCAAGAGTTGTAAGGAATGCAAACAACTAACTGTCGTAGTCGTCATAGCTCTACCTAAAGCCATGAACAAGCAAAGCAAAAGGACTGTAAAGCTGTATAGTACTATGGACTATGAAGTTGACAAATAAAATATGCAAAGCGTGAATACTTAAATTCGAATGAAGAGAAAAGGGATAGATTTTATTTCTCATAAAGATGGCTTTATCATTCTAATTGCTTTATTATATCATGAAAACCAGAACTGTTTTCCTTTTACAATGAAGCTTTTTTAAGAAAGAATTAACATCAAAATACATTGTTGCAGTGTTAGAAATAAACTCTAAATATATGTATTTTACCTAAAGCTTAACTTATAGGATTGCAAATATTTGTTTATACATGTCGTGTTCAATCTTAGAAATGTTCTGTATTATTTTTATTTACATTGGCGTAAAATATTTGCATCAATGGCGTTGATAAAAGACGGTTATCTCTACTGCACACATATAAAAGAAATACAATAAAGAGACAAAAGTAGATTTGGGAATTTATATGTCCCAACGAGATTAGGGAAAACTTTTCGGAAAAACATTTCAAACATATAAATCCAAATGGTGCGTTTCCAACTTATTTGAACGTTTGAAACGATGAAATTTTATTTAAATTAATTCCACATTAATTACATATTCATTAAAGTTTTTTTTTTTCAAGTAAATATTTTAAGCTTGTGAAACGCTTTCATATACAAGCCTTTGATAGATTTGCCTTTGCATTTAATATTTAATTAGTAGAAAAAAATCTTAAAACAGGTTTGTACATACTGAAAGCATAATATTTAATTTATTTTTTATAAAAGTGAAAAGATTTAACTGTGGTTGTTTAATAATTACAAAACTATTTTATATTAATAACAAAGCTTAGATTATTTAAGGTAATAAAGGCTTAAAGCTCCTTTTAGTTTTGCATACATTGCTGTTTAAAACGTGTATAATTTTGTGAATGTTATACCGTATTATTAACCTTCTTCTTTGAGCTTTCAAATCGAGATTAGTACGGGTTCCGGTAGGAGAGCATTAGGCACCTGCGGCCCTTGCCCGAATATAATAGTCGAGGGGGTTGTTGTCAGTGACAAGAACAATAAATGTCAGGAACATTAGGGCTATGAAATTCACCTTAAAACCAACCATGTATCGTATATAGTACCTATGTATCGACTCTGAACCCTGAATATCATTGTGATTATGTTTATTTTGCCAAGTTGTGTATAGATAATGTGATGGTTTTTTTGTTGATTTTTTTATAACTCGTAGATTGGATAATATTTCATGTTGAACTAGTTGTGATGAAGATTCCATTAGTTTGGTCCCCTGGGCTGTGGGAACAAACACAGATTCTTAGCGAAGCAACACATGTGTTACAGTAATCGCTCGATTTATATAAAATAACTATGAAAAAAGTAAATACATAAACGAAACGGAAAGAAATAACAAAGTTCATCTTCTGCTCTCCATCTGCAAGTAGATCGCTTTTGCCATCTCTAATGTTGTATTTCTTAGTCGAAATGTGTAGCGTTCAGATTTGTTTGTGTGTGCGCGTTCAATAATTTAAATTTTTCATTTGGGATTCAGAAACTTTTTTAATTAAATTTTTCAAAGTGTCTATGGAATTTTTTTAAATTAATATTTTTTTAAAAATGTCTAGAATGATATTATGTATTTATTTTATATTTTTCATCGTGTTGAAATGCGGTAAATGTGACAAAATTAAATACAAGTGTAAGCGATTTGTTCTTTTATTTTCACTAATAACATTTCTATGCTCTTTTATTATCTTAATTATCTTAATTCTTTTTTTAATTATTACATATAAATATATACTTTTACAATATTTTCATTGTATAAGCTTAAGTTTCTATTTAGTTGTAAAAATTGCAAGATGCAATTTTTGAAATAAAATAAAGAAAAGTAAATCTAGATTGTATGTCAACTTTAATTTCGATCAGTTACAAATCCATCGACAAATAATCTTTCTATAGCTAAGCTTCTTTGAACAAGCTCAAGTCGAAAAACATCATCGTAATCGAAATCTTTAGGATCAACATAAAGATGCACCTCCAGCATATCAACCATAGTCCAACGGTTTAAATTCTTATTAAACCTCTAATTACTCGTAACATTAAAATCCAATTACTTTCTTCTAAACTAATCGGTTTTAATTATCGACTGATAAATGTCACCTCTCCGAACCATGAAATGAGGATGTTGTAATAATTACATCAATGTCCAATTTTCCGAACGTTTTGATATTTGTCTTGTCTCTCAAAAGAGGATGAGGGTGGATGAGGGACTGTTACAAGTAGTGACCGGAACGCCACACAATCTTCTATAAGATATAGATCCGTTTTAGTTAAGAAGGCGGTCGTCTGTCTTGTTAAAGCGCCGTTCCATCAACGTCACATATTCTATGTTCGCTCAGGACCTCTTTCATCCCTTTTATCAAGGGTCACAGTCAATACGATCAAAACTTCCCATCCAATCCCAATAAATTATGCCCTTCTATTTATTCTAACATGTCTTTTTTAAAACTGAAAATCGCTTTTACAACGATTGCATTACTCTAATAACGTTGTTAAAAAAATAGATAACTAAGTAAATTAAAATCATTTCTCTTCCATTTAGCGTTTAATTGATCAATTTATAGAGTCAAAGGTGGTTGAAAATTGATGTCAAAGCGTATCTAATGTTTTCTCGGTGTTCTGACTTTTTGAACTGATTGTAACGTTTGGTTTTGAACATAGCGGTGATTAAATTCTAATGTAATTAATTTGGAAATTACCTTAATATATAACGTATAACTTCTATATCTATATCGGTACATTTATGTATGTAGATAATGGTATTTGTATGTTGTTCGTAAATTAAGTTTATTCGAATAGTAGGTAGGTAATCAATTATAAATTACACACAAAGTTCAACGCTGAAAATCAATTTTAATTTAAATAAAGCCTTACGTTAAAAAATAATCAATAAATATACAAATAAGGTCATTAGTTCTATTATAATGAAACAATATAATCGGTCTGAAAATAATAAATTTTAGGCCTTCTCCACGCCTGTAAATATTTATTTTTACCTGAAAATTACACTTTCAAAATTTTCGATTGATCAGGTAACCCTAATAGTGCCAATGTTGCAACTATATTTCTAACATGTTTGAATAATATACGTCACAACCCTAATTTTTAGCGATAATTTAAACTTTTTTTCTGTAACATCACCATTTTGTTTATTTTTTCTAACAATTGAGGTGATTAGATTAAAAACCGGCTTAATTCATTTTTAAGAGTCTCCAAGAGACACAGAAAACGTTTTGAAGCCATGCATAGGTACTAGGTTGAGTAGTTTTTGATGAAAATGAATTTACTAGTTGATGTAATGCATTGAAAACTTGTGAAAATTAAAAAAAACAAATTTCCAAAAATATGGATTGAGCCAGTTTTGAAACTAAACGTCTTAATTGTGGGTTATTATACAGGCAATAGGTAGCTAATTTTTAGTTTAACGAGTTTTAATTTTTAATTTTTGTAGACTAAAATTGTAAATAACTAACAAAGAATCAATTTTTTATATAAAAAAATATCATTAATATATTATTTATATAAATATCAACTCTTTTTCTATAATTACTTTAGTCGTCCGCTTTAGGGGTTGAAATATTTTCACAATACCACATTAAAACTATGTTTTCTCTGGAAGTCTTAAACAATTTGTTTTATTAACACATTGAAATCAAATCCCAACAATCTTCAAAGTCAAACTCCTTTCTTTCTCCCACTTGAAAGACGTTAAGTTCGAAATTTGAGAAACTTCCAATATATCTCAATAAGTCCATCTTTAGTGTCAACATAAGAGTTCAATAAAACGACGATTTCGATCCGAATTCGATATTAATGGGTTTTATACGTGCTACCGGATACATTTTTTCGTTGGTCCTTAAATTTTCATTTTTAAGTCAAGTAGGTCAAATAAAATACATCCTCTAGAGTCTAGCACATCCGCCGAGAAAAAAACATAATAAATGTCGATTTGTTTCAATCAACACTCCATCATGAATAGAAGAGAACTTTTTGTTATAGATATTTTTTGTCAAGTTCTTGTTTGAAATCTCATAAATTTTGATGAGGGCAAAAGTCTGTATACATTGGAAATTCCATAAAGAAAATATTATTGAAATAACGATTGAATTTTACTCAAATAAATTTTCATTTAAAATCAAAACGATGTCAAAACAAAGCTTCAATGTTAACAAAGTGTAGGTATATAATATAATATAATATATCAATAGTAAAGTGTCTTTTCAAATATTCCATAATCTATTTATATTGCATACAAATTAATCAATATATATGCATTTTATTGTGGTATAAGTTATATTTTTCAGTTTCATTAATTTTTCGTTTGAGACATAAATTATTTTTATTTGCAGCTAAAAACGAAGCAAAAACTCACTATAAAAATCTCAATAAAACAAAGTTGGTCCTACGGAACGTTGTGAAAATACGGATTAGGCGGGTTCAGATAAAAAACTTGAACATGTCACATTGAAAAGCCTCGATATAAGTTTCTCTCCGGTTTCTTTCCACTTGTGCTTTCGATCTTTCTACTTCTTTTAGTTTTGATGGAGTGGGCATTTTTCCAGTTCGCTGCTCCACCGCAAAAACGGACAATAAACAGAAGGATTATGACTATCATAAGATAGAGAATATCTCTTATAATGCCACCTATAAATTTACTAAATGGAGATTTTACTCAACGAGTTTTTCATGATATTTTTGTCGATAATTTGATTACTATTTTTGCCATAGTATGTGTTTAGGATATGAATGATGAGATGATAAGTTTTAATGTTTAGTTTTAATCAAACAGAACGTTAAATAATGAAACAACGGTTTACAAAAGGGTTTATTTTATTTCAACAATAAATAGCCAGAAGAAACGAAAATTATTTACAAATAAATTATAACGGGATTAAATTTTTGGGCCTAACTCGTACAAATATGAGTGACTGGGGACAGTATTTACTCATTGTAAACGAGATAAAAATGGTTATTCTGCAATTTATGTATCCCACCTGTCATTTCAATATTGTATTGTCCTCGTAAATATATCTACATATCATACGAACATATTAATTCAAAATATAACACGGTATTATGTTTCCCTCCGGATAAAATTGAAATTTGTTATTGTTCACTTGTACGAAGCTCGGTTTACAAAATACATGTTCACGTTTGTTATGTTTCGACAACTATATGCACCTACCTATATATTGCAGCTCTAGTGCTTTGATGAAAATGCAATTTTTTTGCCAAATTGCAAAATTTACTTTATATTGCACATACTGTGTATTCATGATGCTATTTATATTTTTCCTCTATATCATTTGTTTTGAATATTAAATGAATAAACTGGAGGTAAATTATAAATTTTGTGAAAATCACTAATGTATATAGTGATCAGTGTTTACATAAACAATCCACTCTGATTAATGAACTTTAGTTTGAAATTCATTACTATTAATAAGCCCGGTAATTATTTAGAAAGATATATTATGGTATCTAATGAAGAGACAATCATGCTGTACCATTAATGATAAATTGAACAAAATTTTCGATCGATCATCACTGAAAATAACAAGTTTTTCATCGAGTAAAATTGGTTCTTAACAAAATTAAAATTCAAGCCGTTTTTTTCTGCATGGGAAACGAAGGATTTTCCTGTTTTTTTATTCAATTTAAAATTACATTAATGCATTGCAAATAATTGAATTCAAAGCAATTTTGATGTGTGTGCGTGAAAATGTTCGGCGACGTGAAAACTCCTTTATCAGCCATTTGTTTGATAAGATAGTCATCTATTTTCCGCACGCGCTGCTTTGTCTCCATGAAAGAAGCTCGAAGGGTGGATGTTTTTTCTTTTTTCGCAAAACGGAACAGGCAATGGCGGTTTTGGATTTGAACACAACACACACCTTCCCTAAGTGATTGATGTCGGACACTTAAAGATATTGCGTAACGGCACAATAAAAAGAAAAAGTATTTTGTTGATGATGTTGGCGTCACAAAACGTACCTCTCAAATGCGAGCCTAACGTAAACATCAGAATGTAAAATTTATTCAAAAAAGCATTTCGATTTCTTTTACAACATTCTCATTTTTATGTTACGAATGCAAGCCATTGTTTAACAAAAATCAAATGGAAAGCGCAACACATTACGTTCACGGTGAAGGCGTTATTCTTGCAAATGAAAGTGTGCGGTATGCGAGCTTTTCACAATTTTCCTTTTGTCTTTAAGTAAATAGAGCATTATTTCTTGCAGCGTTATGTCATTAGACGATGACAAAAAGCTTTTATCTTTTAAGTAAATCAGTTGTTTTTTAATTACTTTCGTAATTATAACAGATAATTCGTCTCTGTTAAATTCACGAGCATTGCTATGTAAGTATTTGAATGACTTAAAGAATTATTTACGGCAAATAATTGTTTGTTTTCTTTTAATTTATAAAATACGTAAACTTTCTAAATTACCCAGACTTTATCTGTTTAAATATATAAAAGCTTTCTCACTGTTATAATATGTTGTATTATATTAGTAAGTCCGTGCACAAATTGCGCTTTTCAGATTGTACCTATTAAATTTTTTTTAAATTTGAAAATTTTTATTAAAAGTGAATCCATCATTAAAGTTACTTAAAACTACTTACAACAAGCATATATTTATATATGTATATAATATTTATGGCATGTCTACAATTTATCCATAGGAAATTTTTAAAACACTAACACTAGTTTATTATCTGCCTTTACACCAAGTCTATGTACCTACTTATCGTTTTCATAATATTATTCTGAACTGCTTTCAACTTTACCACTTATATGGAGATCAGTATAAAAACATAGGTCAATAAAATGTTAAAGTTGTTGACTTGATTACTCTTAGATTCCGATATATAGATCGTCATATTTTCATAGTGTTTCAAAGTCAAATACATTTTTTGTTATATTTAATAAGGAACACTTAGGCTACGTTCCTTAAAGCGCTTACAACGATTACGCTCATCGTCGTTAGCTTTTATTTAGTTTTTGACGTGCATGTGCTCCGGCACATTTCTTAATTATGGGTTAACGTGAACGATAATTTAATAATGATATCATTGATGACCTTTTACAACGTCCACAACGACCCTGATCGTCATAAATAAATGACAGAAAAATCTTTTCATACTGGGTTTTACTTTGGATTCTTACATTGTTACCATCTAGTCAAACGTAGCTATAATAGCATAGTGGTTAGAGTGTTAGCCTATACTAATGTAAGGAATTATGGTTGAGTTGTTGAATAGCTGAAATTACCTTAAAATGTATTGCAGCATTTTAAGGTTCATGTTAAATGCCGTTTAAGAGATTACACATGAATTCCCTTTTCACATCCCAAGAAAACTCATGTTTAGAAAGGTGTACTAAGGAATTTTAAAATTATGTACCTATCTATACTTGTATGTAACTGAAACTGAAAGTTTTATTATCATAAAATGGATAGTTAAAACAATAATTGATAAAATTTTAAGCTTAACTAAATTTTACCTGGTTTAAATTTGGATAAATGGCTCTTTTTAGTTGTTATCAAGCTATTAAAAATTAAATTATATAATAAGTCAGTAATACAACTTCTTATGCGTGTCATTTTTCAAGTGAGACAACAATTCAAATTCGTATTCTGTAAGCTGTCGCTTCATGTGAATTGGAAACTGTCGTTTGAAACGAAAAAATCACGAGATTTGTCGTGAAGTGGCAATCGTCGTCTCACTTGACAAGTGGCATGCCTTACGAAATAGATCCGAGTACTAATTCCCTAAAAAGTTAAAAGTTAAAACTTCAACAATTTACGAATAGAAGAGCAAACTGAAAAATTTTTAAGTGTTCTTTGTTATGTAATTTTATGCTATTTTTACGCCAATAAACCATGGTGAAAAAATCGTTAATTTTCGTTAATATTTTTTAATGTTTGATGATCAAAATTATATTTATCATGAAGCGGTAACTGTTCACTTTTAATTGATATCTCGTTTATAAAAGGATTGAGTGGAAGAGCTAAAGAAGGTGCCATAAATTTTTTTTTATTTCCAGAAATAATAAGTTATGTTCACTTTATAATAACGATTTTTATTGGTAGAACAATATGTGCACTAAGCTTATTCAACTAAACTTATCATAGATTGATAGATTTAATTTTTTTTTTGTTTTCATTCGTTTGTAATTATTGATAGTCAATATATTTTTCCCATTGACAGCATTTTAATAATTGAACAGTACCTTTACTTAAAGAAAACGTTTTATTTTATCAAGTTGTGACAAGTTTTGATGCGGTAGAAACTAACAAGACTATAACTAAATTGATCGAATTGTGGGTAACATAAGGAACTTTTCCAGATAAATATTGTCTGTCATGTAATCCAGGGATATGGTCACGAAACCCATGAAATTCCCAAAGCCCGTATGTACATGAAGGTACCTTCGTATTCTATTCGATGTACCGGAATCAATGCCCGTGTACATTTCTATCATATCCCCTCGACGAGGGTGCGTATTTTCCCTCATAAAACATAAAATACTTTCTCTAAGATTCGTTCACCGGCTGTGCTACGCTTTGACAAAATATTATCAAGAATTTAACTTTTGAACTGGAAACATTATCTATATGAAAAAAGGAACATGAATAAACTTAACAATCGATAAATTACTATACGATAAGAACAAATATCATAAAACGAATAAAAGACCGAAGAACTTTACTTTTTACTTTACGCAAACATTTGAAATTTTCAAGTTTCCTGGGTGACTGGTTCGCTAACTTTCACTATTCTCGCTAACATCATATTACAAATCTGTTGAATTTCACACACATTTAAGTTTTCAATTCAGTTTTTCTCGAGAACATTTTCCTCGGTTTAACAGTTCACTGCCACTCGAAACTAGAACATGTTTCTTACGTACGTGAGCCTTTTTACATGATTTAAAATATTAATATATTTTTTTTGCTTTTTTCAGTTTTACGTGATGAGTTTCGATTGGAACCTCAAAATGTACGGGTTGCACAAGGCGAAACTGCTCTCTTAGAGTGTGGACCTCCAAGAGGCAGTCCCGAGCCTACAATTGCATGGCGAAAAAATGGACAACCTTTAGACTTAGACAATAGTAAAAGGTAAAAAATTTGAAAATATATATTTTAAATTTGTTACTTAAATTCAACTTTTTATAGGCTCCGTTTAGTTGATGGTGGTAATTTAGCAATTACTGATGTTCGTCAATCTGACGATGGTCGTTATCAATGTATCGCAAAAAACATTGTGGGTATACGAGAAAGTATTGTAGCTCAATTACGGGTTCATGTGAAACCATTTTTAATTCGAGGACCACAAGTAAATGAGAAAAATTAATATTTTAAGCATAATTTAATACAAAAATGCTTTTATAGGATGTCAGTGCTCTAGAAGGTGAAAGTGTAGAATTTACGTGCCACGTTGGAGGAGATCCCATGCCTGATGTATTATGGCGAAGAACGGCTGGTGGAGGAAATATGCCTTTAGGACGAGTTCATATTTTAGAAGATCGTAGTTTACGTCTTGAAGATATATCTCTAGAAGATGAAGGCGAATATAGTTGTGTAGCGGACAATGCTGTTGGAGCTGTAACAGCTTCTGGAAGTCTTACAGTCTACTGTAAGTTTTATCAAGTTAAAATTAAAGAAAATATTTAACCGTTAAATATTTTAGCTCCACCGAAATTAACAGTAAGACCCGTCGCAGTTTCAGTCGAAAGTGGAAATGATGCCAGATTTGAATGTGCTGCATCAGGAAATCCGCGCCCAAACTTATTTTGGTCTACAGAGGGAAGCCGACATTTGTTACTTCCTGGTACTACACATGGAAGACTTTCAGCTACATTGACATCACAAAATCCAACGAATTCAGATCTACGCTCAATGCTTACTTGGAAAAATTCAGAAAAAAGCGACAATGGTATGGTTATAGTTTGTTCAGCCGTGAGCACCGCAGGATCTATCACTGCTCGTGCCCGATTAACTGTGACATCTGAGGAAGATCGTCTTCCTCCTATTATTGTCCAAACTCCATCCGATCAAACCTTACCAGTTCATTCTGTAGCGACTTTCCGTTGCAAAGCAGAAGGTCATCCCACACCCGTAATCACATGGTATCGAGGAGATAAGCCAATTACATCCTCAGTACGTCACACGGTCACAGATGAAGGTTTCTTAGAAATAAGTGACTTACAAAAATGGGATAGTGGAAGTTATACTTGTGTAGCATCTTCTCGCAGTGGAAAAGCAACGTGGAGCTCAAACTTACTAGTTGAGATCCCGACAAATCCTAATATTCATTTTTTCCGTGCACCAGAACTTACTACATTACCAGGAGCACCAAGTAAACCATATGTAGTAAATCAATCTGATAGTTCGGTTACAATTGGATGGAATAGAAACAATAAAATTGGATCTTCAAGTTTAATTGGATATCAAGTAAGTACAAATAACTACACAATTTCAATTTAAAACATTTATTTAATTCTTAGGTGGAAGTTTACTCCAAAAGTTCTGGATGGGAAGTCATAGGTGAAAAAGTAACGGAACCAATGTATACACATTATTTGATGTCACCTGGAATAACTTACATTTTTATTGTACGTGCCAAAAATTCACATGGATTTTCACCACCTTCCGTTCCATCAGAACCAATCAGCGTTGTACCCGAAACCAATTGGCAGAGCTCTCTCAGTAATTCTGGTTTCGGTGACCCTCAAGTTACAGAAATGAGTGAAGCTAGAGCTCAATTGATTTCTGGAAGTGTTGCAATTTTAAATGAAGCTCAAGCTGTTCAAAGCACGGCTGTGAAACTAATTTGGGAGGTAAATATTCATTTTAAACCAATTTAATTGCCCTATAAAAATTAACATATAATTTTTTTAGATAATCAATGGCGAATATGTAGAAGGCTTTTATATATACTATCGTCCAGTCGATCGTCAAGTCAATGCAAATTCACCGAATTCTTATAACATGCAAACGGTTCTTAACGCCGGAGCTGCAACTGGTTTTACAATCACAGGGTTGCAAAAGTATACGAGATATGAATTTTTTCTCATTCCTTTTTATAAAACAATAGATGGAAGACCATCAAACTCTAGAATTACAAGGACTTTAGAAGGAGGTATTAACATTTATAAAATATTTACTTGCAATACTTAAATTTAAAATTAAAACAATTTAACAGCTCCTGATGAACCACCGACCCATATGGAAGCCATTTTGTTAAATTCGACCGCGGTTTATCTTAAATGGCGGCCTCCGCAACAAAATTCACAAAATGGAATATTGCGAAGCTATCAGGTTTTCATTAGATTTCTTTTATTTAATATTTTTTCTATGTAAATGTTTAATGTTTAGGTGATGGTCTATCGGGAAAATACCGAAGAGGGAGAAAATAGTAAGCCGAAGCATTTGACTAATGTTACTGTTGATTCTTCGACGCCAACGTTATTGTTGACAAACTTAACATCTGGAATAACTTATCTTGTAAAAGTTGCGGCCGCGACGAAAGCTGGCCTTGGTCCATTCAGCCCACCAGCGACACTTCGTTTGGATCCAGCTTCGAGGATCTTAGACCAACATCTTCATCGACATGTAATTGGTTCGCACGATATGCGAGCAAATATGTCCGCTGATTTCCTAACAGAAACATGGTTTATCGCATTACTCGGAAGTATGGTAGCCGTTATGGTGTTATTGTTTGCCGCTATGCTGTATGTGAGAAGACGACATATGCTAGCGAAAAAAGCCTTGACAAACACACCAAGATCTAATGGAGCCGTGCTTACCACTCCTTTAAGTCTGAAAACAACAATGGGTCTTCCACATCCCCTATCGATCCCAACAAACGATCCCACGTCTCTATGGCTCGATAAAGAACAAATGTCGACTTACACTCCAGCTAGTATGCCTGATTATGCACGGTTGACTCCAAATCCAATGCCTGATTATGCTGAAGTGGAAGCTATTGGATTTGGAACAAAATTAATCAGAAGCGACGACGCTATGTCACCGGCTCCTTATGCTACTACGACACTGATCGGAAGTGCTCGAATGAATGGAGGTTCAACGGTAAGACGCGCCTTTTATTTCTGTTTGGAAAAAATTTAATCAATTTATTTTTAGAATTGGCATCCAAATGATAGTCCCGACGAACCGGTGTATCCATCAATAAATGGTGGATATTACAATCGAAACGTTTATTCCGAGTCATATTTTCGTGGAATGGCTCCGGGAAGTGTGGTACCGCCACGGCGTTTAAGTGGTAGTTGTAATAACGGTCAAGATCGCATGGACTCGATGAAAAGTTCTCCTGTAATACCACAACAAATTTATGCTCGTGTCGGTCCTTCGGGCGTTCCATGGACGAGCACTAGAGATACTGTAAATAATGTTGATAAAACGTGGGGTCATACTACCGGACCTAGTTTAAGTAGTTTTGCCAGTCCACGTCAAAACGTACTCTATCATCCTTCTAGTAGAAGTGAACCCGGTGCAACAATTTTGTAAATTCATTAAGAACTGATAAAATAAGTATTTCTCGAAAAGCTTAAAAAATCATTTTTGTATAGATAGTTGATTTGAAAATATTTATATTTATATTTTAAGTTTATTTGCAACTTTACAAACGATATGTAAAGTTATGTTAACAATAACTAAAAGATAATAACTCAAATAAATGTTTACTTAGAAGTCTTAGCGCCGATACAAGTTACCAATACAAGTATTCATAAATTCCTTATTTAAATCACAAAACCTATAACATTGTATTTAGTCTGTAAACAAAAAAAAAATGATTGTTACTCTTGATTTGGAAATTACAAATAGTGAGCACACAAAACAATTCCTATTGTAGTATTTTACATAAAAAAGACTGTGTATTGTTATAAATGTATATTAGTGGAATGTTTCATATTATATTACTCATCTTTCTTAACTAGTTTTTGCTCATACTGTACATAGTTTCTATAAAATAAGATGTAAGTTGATTTGTTACATATCACTTAAGTTCATTGACCTTATTTTTAAGAAAAATGCCCTTCTTTAACTTCATGGATAATTTTAACGTTTTTAATGTGAAGCTTTTTTGGCCATAAAGATAAGAGATTGTGTTACGATTGCTCTCATTGATTGGAGTTTTCCTTAATATTCTCTTCTTGTAAAATGTAAGTATTAGCTCAAATGAGAATGGTAGGAAGTCCCAAAAAAATGAAAATTTATTTTAAAGCATAAGTATCCTTTTTTTCGTACGTGTAGAAACATGTGTAAATAAAATTTCATTAATAATTAACCATTGGAACCTGCACCGACTTGCATCGGTAGATTACGATTTTATACATCGGGTCCCTTTTCTCATTTTGTGTTTTGTTTTAAAAATGGTTGATTCCAAGAAAATTTCTCAAACGCCAATAAACTTGTAGACAACAAGATAATTTATACCAACATTTTAATAAATTAAAGATTACTAACTTTCGCTTCGAGATTAAATTCTTATTTCTTATCATTAGGGTAATCGGAAAAAATAGACCTGGAAAAATAGCCTCGGCAAAAAAAAAATTTGAAGAAATAGATCAGGGAAAAATAGACCTGGAAAAAACAGACACGGAAAAGTAGACGGAAAATATAAACCTCACAGTTCGTTTACTGGAGCTTACTAAGACCGCGAATTTTTACAGAAAACAAATGTCTTATATAATAGATAAATCTATCCTCAGTGTTCGTGTCCCCGATCATTTTTTCTGGGTATATTTTTTCCAGGTCTATTTTTAGCAGTTCTATTTCCCCGGGATATTTTTTCTGGAACTTTTTTCCCAGGATTTTTTTACTAGATATGCTACCTTTAATTTATTACCATGGAAAACTTTGACATCAAGTCGGTATTTTTTTTATTACTCAGCAGCAAAAATTTATTTATAAATACATAGGTAAAAATGAAAAATATTTAGGAAATGCATTACAAAACCCGTAAAATAATTTTCATTAAATCTTGGGACTAAGAACTCATTTCTTGATTCAATTTCTAAGTTTTTTGGCGTGATTTTCAAGTTACTTGTCTTAAGTTTTGCTTAAAAGCAATTCAAACTCAGGTCAAAAGTTAATATTTAGATATTAAGTCAAGTCAAGCATTGAATTTGCAAGTTATATCATTTCAAAATTAAAATTTTAAGCTCAATTCTTTAGCAAAATGTCGTTACTTGACCTGATGAAAATTCCTACTTGGGACACCATAGAAAAAAAAATTTTAAAAATTAATCAGTAGAAAAATATAAACGAAAAAATAAACGATTGAACGTGAGTATTTAAATTAATTAAATGTTTTTACCTCAGCTTGTCTTTTTGCCAAGGAAGTTTTACTGTTAACACGTATCTATATGAAGGTATAGGTATGTGCTATCTTTTTTCCTTACTTTAATTTACAATAATGGTTTTAAAGTTTGATTAAACTATCAAAAATTGTTATACTTAATTTAAATTTGTTTGATTGTGATTTAGGTAAGAAATAAAATAAACTTAAAAATTTGATGTGTAAATTCTTTTATAAAAAATATTATTTATCAAATTCAGCTGTGTAATATATAATATGTGTCAACCAGCAAAATATATACGTCCTAATTAGCTCATGAAGCAATAAGAAATATAATATTCCTTTTGGATAACTACTGATGGAAAAAAAATTCCTTTTTGTGTAAAATGAAATTATTATATAGATAGATTTTCAATGAAATATGTTATTGTAGATATATTATATAAATGGAATTAAAATATCAAAGCACTTGTTTCTTGAGCAAATTAATCAAATCAAATTAAAAATAAATCTATATGTCGTACATTGAAATCTTATATAACGACCCACATATCACAATCTATTGCCATGTAGGTTTCAAGTCCTTAATATTTATATCTAGAATTTCTTTTTTGTTAAAATTTTCAACAACTAAACACACGGCTAACTTAAAACTATGTCCAAGTAAAACATGAAAATAGGTACCTTGTATAAAAAAAGAATCTTGCGTAATCTATCTTCAAGATTTAAACCCCTTCAATCATTAAAAATCGAAATTTTCTATTTATATTTTTATAATCCTAATTCAACCATTGTAAAATATTAACTTAAATGCTGTACTTATAACTGTAATAAAACTAAATACGTATGAAATAAAAAGTATTAATCATAATCTCAAAAGTGTAACTTACATATTGTACAATTATTTTGTCCCATCATCCCGTTTATTTAGTATTTGACCGAAAACTAAATGCGAATATAATAACTCGAGCCGCACGAACAAACTATATTCTAACAATTAGTTTATACGCATGGATCGAGTTAAAGATATCCGCTGGTCTTCAATCTGCGACAACATTTGGCACTCTTAAACGTGTCTCAATACTGAACTGTTAGTGTAATAATTAACTATGCACAACAAAGCGTTGTACTTTTCATGTCCAACGGAAGGAAATGAATAAATTTTAAATACATAAATTTAACATTATTTAAAGCAGCTATTACTGAAATAGTCATGACAAAAAAATTAATATGATAACAAAATGCACGGTTGTCGTGAAAATTTTTATCATCCCCTCGTAATTCATACAGATAGTTCTAGAAGACTAATTAAAAATGTTATCGAAGTTAAACGTTTTGTAAAAGTATGTAGGTAATGTGCATGCCTCTAGTCTTATCACTATACCTAAAAAACCAATACCTAGTTCTTCAACTAAAGAAACAAATATTTTCCAAATAAACTTATTATTATCAAACTATGTGTTTTTTTTTTTAAGAAAAAATATTTAAAAATTTTAATATCCAAAATAGTATACAATTATAAGAAAAATTTAAAAAACATTCAAACATCATGTAATGACTTATTTTTTATCAATTATCTCCATTCTCTAACTAAAACAATTTATTGAATGTCCTTAATTAAAACATAAATAAATAGGTTACTTATTTAGTTTCTAAATATTTAAAATTCTTTTTTACAAAACTCCTTATGATGATGAAATACGATAAATATGCTCACCTATTTTCTTTATCGTTAATAGAATTGAAATTGCGAAACACATAAAGTAGATAAGAAAAAAAAACGCTTCACTTTAAAAATCCTTTTCAATTTCGCAGCTAGTAATTAATTTTTGCCGTTAAAATGAAATCACTTTAAACAAAATTAGCCATTGTAACGGTTTTATCGATATTTTGCCCTTAGCAACGAAATGAGTATTTACAAACATTCAAGTTGCTACGATGATGGAAGCGTACGAAGAAATCAAAAAGAAACATGAAATTTTGGATTTTGAAATTGAAGAAAAGTTAAACAACATGTAAGTATTTGATTGAATGAATATTGGTAAGTAATTAATCAATAGTATTTTCTTGAATTGATTGAATATTGCATGTGTTTAGTGACCATTAACTAATAGCATTTAATAGGTACCCAATGTTTTTTTTTTTCCAGTAAAAATAATAACTACATTCATGAAATACACTTTTAGTTGAATATTGAACCAATTGATATGTTATCTTTCCATTCAAACAAATCCAATAACAATGTAATTGATTTTTTTTTAATTTACAAATCAACAATTTTATGCTAAGATCACTTTGTGGCGTAACGGTTAAATGTATTAGATCTTCGTTCTATACGTCAGTGGTGCTCACTTCGATTTTCGTTGAATCATAGATTTTCCTAAAATTTGTAGTTTATTATAAAAAGAACTTAAAACGCAAAAAAAAACAACAAATTATTTAACTATTTCATACTTTTAATTTTGTAGCCTTACACTTATGCAATCATGATGTACATATACACAACCTGTGTAAGCTAACTTAGTGATTTTAAATAGACTAATTCGATTAATTAATTTTACACCTACGAACTTGTGTCTAAAAGGACCTATATGTTTTAATCGCATTATCGTATAAAACGAATTTTATCTTAAAAGAAATAATAATCTACATACATACCAATACCATATTTTGACAAAGAGAATGTCTCTTTTTACTATATCTATATTAACTTGACTGTTGTATGTATGTATGTGCCTCGCAAATTTGGCAACGGCAAATTAACCCATTTTCCGTGATGCTGCTAAACCATTGAAATTTACAGAAATGGAGAGAGTTATAAAAACTTTTATCTTATGGGTTAATTCTTTATTTATGTAGTTCCTGTTAAAGCATGTTTTGTATCCAAATTGTTTGATGACACTCTTATTGGAAATTTAATTTTTTATATACACGTAGTAACAAGAATAAATCACAACAGCCCTTGGTCTTTGCATTAACCACTGATATTTTGATGAACTGAACCGCTAAAATAATCACTCATCTTTTAAAACATTTAACCGATTTCACCCTCACGTATTGTTTTTCTGAGAAAAAAAAATTTTTAGTTTTTATACAACGGTCCAAAAGCTTTACTTAAGGATTCAGGGGTGAACGATTATCTAAGCAATTCTATTTTAGAAAACAAATTAAAAGAAAGCAAATGTATGGAATCATAATAATATTTAATTGGAACTGCTTGGCAAAATATTATTTCATGTTAAACGAATTTCTTTTTAAGCCTTTGCAACTAAAAACTTAAAAAAACATACAGCCAATATAGTAATGTTTATAAAATAATATAGGTGACAGTATAGTTAGTTAGAACTGCTTGAGGTCATGTTAACAGAATTTCTTATTAAATGCATTCCACTATTTTTGAAAACTTGCATTTAATATCGTAGTGTTTATAAAAAAATACAGTGTATGTTCAAAACTTTTGAACTTGTGACCTACCCAACAAAGTTTTTTACCAGTAATGCCAGTAATCAAGTCAAGGATTTTTCTCTTTTCATTTACTAACCTTGATAAATGATAATATTTTATAATATATTTATACCTTATAATTGTAAGGTATACCAATCGATTTAATCTTCCTCATACTTCTCCAGCACAATGTTTCAAGAATGTCTAAATATTATTTTTCTTTTATCCTGAAATTTAATGTTTCTATTAATATTTCCGTGATGCGATGTCAAGTCTTTCCCACATTATTTCATCAACGATTTTCAAGTTTTAGTTCCAATCTTCCTAACAACGGAGCATTTTTATTTTTGAAGTTAGGTGTTTGATCTCCTAAGTGAATTGGCCATCTTTAGTAAGGATACCTGACAAAAAATAAAGTAGTTCACTTTTTTCAGTTCCATGTTTTTTACATTGATTTTTAAGGACTTTTCTGTTTTTGGTGTTTTCATGACTTTTAACGTCTTTAAAATATTATTTTAATTTTCCCCTATAATAAGCAAACGATCCCTGATCTATCGTTTTACTGTCTTCACATAGTGTACCATCAGGACATTACTGTATTCAAATCATAACTGATGACCGCCAATTAACCTATCGCTAACCAATCTTGTAACAATCAGGTCATTGTTAAAAAGTATATAAGTAATGAAAATAACTTACAAATCCATGATTAATTAACAATAGTAATAGTCAATAGTAAATTCCGTAAGTATCGATTTGTGTACATAAAAATTTTAAATTGAACCCATTCCATGGGTAACAGCTACTCTCGGCATGGGTTTAACGTGGGTATTTTGTTATTCTTGTAGTTTTAAGGGACGTGGGTATGTTTTAAAATTTGTATTAGCTTAATGCAACCAACACATTTTACATTAACTTTGTTTATGTGTTATTCATTCATTTTGCCTGGGTTGGGTTCAATATCCGTTACTGCGATAAAAACGTAGACGTGTTTTAGAATGGATTGAACATAGAGTAGAATGTAGCCCATGCGGGGGCTGGACTCAATTTCCATCGGGCTTTAGAGCAATATTTTTTTCAAATCTTGAAATAAAAAACTCCCTTATTATTTAATTTTTTCACACCTTCGTAATTTAAGAAGTTACCAGATAGAAAACAAATTTTCTATTTATGTGGTTTACTTAGCCATTAAAATTGTACAATAATCTGTTAGGCCATTTTTTAAAAAAGCCTAAAAATATTTAACCAATAACTTATGATTTTTAGATATAAAGGTACCAAAAAAAGATTAACTTCATCGCACCTGGGTACTGCAAATAATAAAGCGACTCAAAAATTTGAATAAATCCCCAATTTTAAACAAAAAAAATATATATATATCTGCTAGCCTGGAATAGTAAGCTTTCGTGTTTTAAGTAATTATAGAAGTTGTTTTTTGTTAAGCTATTTAGACATTGATTTCTTTAACAATTTCTAAATAATTCAAATAATATAATCATATCCTGTGTATTATTATTATTTTTTGATATATTTTTTAGAGAAGCTCAACTTAACAAACTAGGAGAGTCGAAGTTAAATGAAAAAAGAAGCAAATCCGCCATAAAAAATGTGTATACCAGTACAGAAGCTAAAAATCGCAATAAAGAAATCATAAAAGTAAAATTAATAAAATAAGATTGGTTTTTTTTTCGTATATTTATTTATCTCATTCCAGCATTTAAATATCGCAAGAGGACAACTTAGATCGAGAGCGATTTTCTATCCTGCAGAAATGACTTGGTGTTCCATAATGCATGAGTACAAACAACAACCATCAATGCCTGTAATACAATGGCAATAAAATAAAATGTTATAAATAAAATAGTGACAACAATCTCGAAAATATTTTTTTATATTTTTCTCCCAATTCCAACAACAACTTACCTACAATTTTTTTCAAAAATATATTTATTATAACCAGCTCATCACATGCGACTAATTAAGCCCAAATGGAATGAATCTAATGTTTTCAATAAATAACATTATTTTCATATACATATAACAGAACAAAAAATAAATACTGCTTTTAAAATTTAAAAAAAAAAACAAATACAACATACACTATTAAATTGTATCTACTAGAAGACGTAAACTAGGGTCAATTGCTTAAAAAGTCATTTATAATTGGAAAAACAGAATTTCCATCATTTAAATGAAGATGATGCGTTCCCTCTACTTCATGACAAGCAACCCTAGCCTGTTCACTTATTTTTTTTAAGACCATATCATAGTATTCGGTATGAATATCTTTTCGTTGGTTAGTGGCTCTGATGTTCAAAACTTTACACTTGACCTTTGAAGCAAACTCTAAGGCTGCATTAATTTCCATAAAGCCCAAAGTCGATACTTTCAATCGTGGATCTCGACTAAATACGTATCCGTCCTTGTTCAAATGCGAAGGGACTGGAAGCATGCCTCGTCTCATTAAAATTTCACACGAGGACCGTGTACAAGAACCATTGTGCGCCGCTTCGACAATATTTATCATTTGTTCATAGTCATAACAAGGCGTTAGGTCACTCGTCAAATTTTCATATTTCAAAAATTTATCTATCGACGATCCAATTAAAGGAACCATTGTTTTAGAATTTCGTACGGCCGGACTTACAATATCTATGCTTATATATCTATCAACTTCATCGGGATATGACGCGGCGTATAAAAATGATACAGCACCACCAAGTGAATGACCCATTAGTGTAACATTTGACCAATTATAGTATTTCGTTATTCGTCGAAGAGTAACTAATCCGTCCCAAAATACGTAATAAAAAGTTGATTTAGGATAGTGAGATGAAAATCCATGGCCTGGTAAGTCAATACAAAATACTGAATGTCCAGCTTTAACAAGTAATGGAGCTAATCGATCGAATGTTCCAGCATTATCCTGCCATCCATGGAGGGCTATTATCGGTTGTCGATCCAATGATCCCCACCATTTACCTGTAAACAAAAAGTATACATTAATTAAAGTTAACATTTTTTTCAGTTGTCTTTCTTTCATTATTTTCAAACTCGGTGTAAGCTGAAGACTACAAAAAGCTGTAACAAATCCCAAAGGTAGAGAGCTTCAACATTGCTGCTTGCTTTATTTGCTACTATTATATATACTTATGTACTACTAACTCGAGATACGAGTGTCCTGACACACGAGTTTTTGAGACACAAGCCGTCACTAGAGTCCCAGTTGCCACCTGAGGTACGAGACGAAATTTGATATAGAAACCAACTTCGATGGTATTGCAGTCAATTGGAATACAAAGTCACCGCTTGGGTTTATGTGTCTTCAATTCATTGAAAAATCATCACTATCGAGTTATTTAATTTAATTTTTTTGAACTTTAATTTGATTCAATTTTTTCATATAACCATGAGTCTGAAGAAGAGGAGTCTAAAGAACAGAATCAATTTTGCCAATATGTTTTTGTCTTTGAATCATTTTTTATTAGATCCCATTTTGTTTGTACACAATGTTTGTTTATTATAATTATATTGTAACGAGCAAAGATAAACAGCGATGGAAAAGAATGGATTCTAGAATCTAGTTTCTAGAACTAGATTGTTCTATTGAAGTTTTAAAAATGGGCATTTGAACCGCTTCATTATTGACGCTAACGGTTTTGGAAATATCACAGTCAATCAAATTCATTTATTTTGAAAAATCAGTCAGTGAATACAAGTGATAATGAAACGAGCGATTTAAAAAATGTTTTCAAAAGTGATTTTTGTGGTAAATTCTTTCTTGTTAGTAACCATAATAAATCAAAAAAAAAGTTTTTGCTTTACTACGTTTAGTAAAATTTCCATTGAATAAAAGAACCATTAACGAGAGGTTCAATACAGGTTTGAGTAATCCCGTTACAATATTTTTTATGTTGAAAATCTTTTAGGAAACGGATGGTCTTTTGGGGTTTAGCACAAATTAATCACATTTCAATTAATTTCACTGGGGACAGTTGCTTTGAGATATACTAATTTTGCCTTATGAGCTCGGTTACGGAACGAATTAATCTCGTATCTCAAAGCACCGCTCTACTATCAGACTCCAATGTAACGACCAGAAACGGCCTACCTAAATCGATATCAGAGCATTAACTTCAATATTTTGTCGATAAGTCAGATTATATTAACTAAAATTAGTAATATATCAAAAATATAACAACTAATTACTAAAAATAAAAAAAATACAAAATTTGAAGTCCGATTAGTGGGGCAGTGGTTAGAGAAGTTTGCTCTCTCCACTACATGCGTCAGTAGTACTTAACCTTGAGTGGTACTGGGTTCGATCCGCTTCGAATCCCTAGATTTAAGATCTAAGATTTACATGACCTACAGAATTTTCTGTGTGTAGACAGTCGTGATATGACCTGAGATATTAAAGCGACTTAAAACACCAAAAAAAAAAAACTGAGTTGTTAAATTCTTCGTAGATATATTGATGAACTAAAGGGAAACAGCCGAATCTGCACTGCATTTAGTTATTGGGAGTTTGCTCATTTTTTAAATTTAAATGTTTTTAAATTTTCTGGACAGCGGTTGAAGGAACTGTCGAAAAACACTAATAGCGTCCAATTGTAGTAAATATGTGCTTTAAATCGTTTATTTACCATACATGACTATTGATATCGTGGAAAGTTTTGTAAAATATAAAAGCTTTGCTAAATAAATGGTTTTACGCGGGAAAATAAAACAAGAATTAGTAGTTGAAAAATTATAAATAATAAAAAGTATATTTTTGAAGAAACGATAATTATGATATATTTAAAGCATATATTTCAACATTTTTGGCAGATTTCCCAAATTTGCTTTCACGAAACTACGCAAGGTAAATGAGAATTATCTTTTGATACATGTATCATTTTTACTTTATTTTTTACTACTATATAGTAAAAGAAGTATTGTTTTAATTGTTTGAAATTTTACTTGTGTTTGATTTACAAACGTCTTATAAAAAATACAACATTTTGACGTCATGATTTGAACAACCAATCGGAAACCCTTGTCTCTAAAGCAATTACTTTTGATGGCTATCCATGGTTTTGACTTTTGAGCATACAGAGAAGTTTCAGTTAGACGCTTTAAGCCTCCTAATTAAAAAACTTCAATCTGGGTTCCGTGGTTTCCTGACAATCACTAAGCACATCTATGTAGTCACTACATATTTGTTATGCGATTTACTTTGATAAACTATTTTATCTGCTGCTATCAAAAACTATTTCTTTAACGCAAAATATACCTCTTCGGCTCTTTCCAATAACCTTCCATGGGTCAATGTAAAATGAATCTCTTTATTGTGAAACTTACTTGATATGAATAAGTATTACAATAAGTACTGTGATGACATATTATCGAATATTTACATCTTAAAATTATATCTAGAAATACTTACGGTATAATACCAACTAACGTGGAAATTTAATTTCGATAAAAATTAAGTACATAAACTAATCAAAGAAAAAACGTTTTTATGAGAATTACTCATAGTAAATAATAGTTGACCTTTTTAATAAGGCATTACGAAATTCACAGATTTGTGTAGATAAACATAGTACCTATATGATGATAATTAATTTTAATTATTATTATACAAGAAGAGTAGGTAATGTTTTCATTAAAAACCGAACACATTTATATTGCAGTTTACGCTGTCGTAATAGTAGCTGTAATATAACAATTATAAGATATGTTATATAATACTGCTAATTGTTTGATATACAGTCCATTAACAATCAATTAAAAATTTTTTGTGATATCAAATGTATTTTATCAAGAGATATACCTAAACTATACAAAGATAAAATTCACAGCAAATATTTTTGTATGATAAAAATTAGAATAATGACTTTCATACAGATATTGGTATATCTAGATATTACTTATACAACATACTTTTACAGTGATAACGCAATCATTCACTTTTTAACAACTAATTAGAATAAAATAATTGCATTCCATTAAAAATAATTATTTTACATTTCAATAATAAAAAGCTACCATAAAATAAATAAAGTTTAATGTCTTTCGATTTTCTCGAAAATATCATATCTATAATTAAATATCTGGTGCGAGGCGTCACACTACTTTCTTTTACTTTCATTAATGACAATACTCGCTGTTAGTTAAAAGAAATATAAGCACTTTGTAACAATACATATAAACAGTAGGTACTATATGAATACAACCTATAGGGCTATATGTACATATATACACGAATTCCCAACCTTCATCCCAGAACCGCCCTTATTCGAATTTTCCCAGGAAAAAGTTTCAAATAAAAGTTGTAGCCACTAATGAGTCTAAGAACTATAGAAAGTTTAAAGAAAATCGTTGGAGCCGTTTTCGAAAAAAATGAAAAAGCTCAAAAACGCCAAGAGTAAAGTAGAGCTTTCGGTTAACCTATTTCAACCAAAAGCTTCGCGGCACAACTAGGTATAATAGGGAGGTCAAATACCAAGTTTGACGAAATTCGGATAAGGCTTTCGATGCGATATGGCTGTCACACACAGACACACACACAGACACATACACAGACACACACACACAGACACACACACAGACATGTTTCTAAAAACCACTTTTTTGGACTCAGGGGACCTCAAAACATGTATTTCCGGTGAAAGCTCGAATTCGAAAATTCGACCCGATTACAATACTTCCTTTACTATCTATATAGTAGTAAAAGAAAGTAAAAATCTTAAGAATATAGTTTAAATAACTTAAATAATGAAATCGGGTTAAATAAAATTTGAGAATAAAAAATTTGGTTTACCAAAAATTTAAATCTACAAAACGATTGAAGCATACCTAATATATTGCATTTCATGAATTTTAATAAGGAAAACAAAATAAAAAATTTCTTGTTAAATACATAACTTACGATTGTTAATTTGAAAGAGGTCAAAGGTTTAAATTACAATATATACCTGCAATATGCCCCCATGGAACTGGAATTTGTATTTCCTCAAAATGGGATTCGTATCCATCTAAATATGAAAGAAATTTGACATGAGATTCTTCAAACAATTAATTATTATAAGTAATTACACACAATCAAATGTATTATTTAAAAATTAATTTAAGATTTATTTTCCAATAAGACGTACTTACTCTCTATTAAACCGTTGCTACAAGAACTATCCATTGTCACTTTTTTACACTCCATTTAAAATCTTTTTTAACATAGATAAATTTGATATTTTGGATATGCTAGCACAAGTAATAATTTGTAACTAAAATCCTTTTACATAATTGAAAAATGAAGATTGTTACACACTTAGAATGATTTTTAGATAAGTTATATGAAAATGCTTCATCAGCCTACATGAAACTGACACATGAAATGAGAAGGAAAAAGCATGCTAAAAAAGGTACAACTGATATTATACGTCAAATTATACGTATACATCAGTAGACATGCGAAGTTGTAAATTGAATCAAAGCGCTTTAAAATTTTTAAAATCTATTCGTTTAAATCCAAAAATTTAATATAAAATATTAAAAATCTTACGAAAAACATTAACCTAACGTTAAAGCAACCGTTTTCTTCGTTCTTTAACATAGTAGCACAGAGTCAGTAGCGTCAGTAGAAACCGTCGTGTTTATAGATCTTTTTAATTTGAAATTTATTTAGAGCAACTAGAGCAATGTTTCAGTCGTTTCAGTTTGATTCTTGGTGATGTTTATATCAGTTTATATCGAATCGATAGCTGATAATAATTATATCAGGTATCAATACAAATACCTAATAATTCTTCGAATTTTTCAATTGAAAAATTGAAATCGTTTAAAAATACATGTATACGTAGCAAGCGATCAATTTTATCACCTTTATGTATGATCAGGACCGGGTTACAATTTTGGAGCCCTAGACATTTTATTTTATCGAAGTAACCGAACTTTTTAAGAGTCAAGTTTCATAGAAGCGTCTAAATTAGCGTTCATACTTGAAAATATTAAATTTATAAATTTATAGTAGAGATAAGTGGGTTGAAACATAATAAATAATGCAATACGGTGTGTACATTTCATTAGAATTTCAACAATTGATGAAGTTACAATTTGCTAACGAAATTTATTGAACTAGCTTGCATATAATTTTCATGTAAAATAACTTAATTAGCATTAGAGTAAAATTTTAATGTGAAAAAGACGATCGACGTAAGTTTCCGTGATAATTCGGTAGTTCACGAGACTGAGATTTCATATACCGTATTTGCAGGACGATAAAATGCACTTTTTTACTCTGAAAATGTGACCTAAAATCAGGGTGCGTCTTATGGTTCGATGCGTCTAATAGTACGATAATATAATAATAATATTAATAATACCTATTATCATTATTATAAATAATTATAATAATAAACTTACAAAGAAATACCAATGTTTTTTTTCATTTATTTAAGGTCACATCAACTGCTATGGTCATTAGCGACCGTCGAATCCGAAAACCCAGAAAAAAAATCTGGGCTTTCATTGGGATTCGAACCCAAGACCACTGGCGTATAAGTCAACTATCTAGTTTACCACGCCACTAAGCGACCTCAAATACCTATGTATTACAATAATAAAGTGAATTAAAATAAATAAAGGAATTAAAAAATTTGTTTTTTTTTTTGTAAAAATTGTGTTAGTGCGTCTTAACGTCCAAAACATACTTTTTTCCTGAAATATAAAAATAAATTTTGAGGTGCGTCTTATGGTCCGGTGCGTTTTATCGTCCGGCAAATACGGTATTTTAGCCATTTTAGCTGTTATCTATCAATTGTCGGTATGTGACATATTTGCGCTGCCGTTTTGGCGCGGGACGTTTTCCCGCGGGGGTTTTCGCTCCATTGTACCAGGGTCCTAAGACTATGCGGGGGTGGTTTGTTGTATCAACCTCCAATTTCCCATTTAAAACTTCAGTAGTTTGGTGGCGCCAAAACGTCCTGCTTTGATCAATTGTTACTTGTACTTCTACAAAACCAATATTGGGTCTAAAAGTCTAATCTAAAAGATCAATTTTTCGCAATTAAATATCTTGTTTAATTTTTTTAAATTTTCATTTTGTTTAAAAAGCATGTTTATATAAAATAAACTAATGCGGTTGGGGAACCCCCGTCAAGGACGAAGTTTTTCTGTTATTTTTTTCAACTCTATGTGATTTAATAAGTAGATTTTTTAACATTATATTAGTGCATTTTGGTCACGCCTAAGATGGCTATTTTCTATTTCACTTATCACTCAAGGAGTTAGAAAGAGAAAAAAAGGAAATACTTCTTTGTTACGTGATCGTTTCTGCCAGTTTACTCTAAGCTCAGTTAAGAAACTTCGTTCCAAAAATAAGTGAATTTAGAAACGTACTCGAGAAAGTAGAGTTAATTCTCGGTGAACTTAACATTGATAAAATAAGCATGAAATACATATGAAGATATGACGTGCTGTAAGTGTTATATATTTGGATGCTTCGAAGCAAGCTTAGCGGGCTGCGTAAATTGCAGCCCCCAAAACTAAAATAGACCAGTAGACACCATTTTGTTTTGAAATTTTGGTTTCAGCAAATAGAATATATCGCAGTGTCCAATTTATGGGGAAATAGATAGTTATAATAATAAGTTTATATATTATAAATGAATACATATTTTAAAAAACATTATCAACTAACATCGGAGGGGCTGTAGCCCTTATATTTTTTTAAAACCGTTACTGAAAGATTCATTGTGCAGTAGCAATACAAATATTAAAAAAATCTAAAGTGGAACCTTACTCAAAACTTAAAAAAGACAAATTGCCTGGGCGTTTCCAAAATCTGAGCCCTAGACATTTGTGTCATCAGTCTCATCTGTCAGTGTAATAATCCGGTCCTGTATAAAAATATATTAATGATATTTATTAAGAACTAAGAAGCTCTATAAAAAGAACAAACAAAAAAATAGACTTTGATTAATTGTATCGACTTTATCATCTTTAAGGTTGTAGGGAACATTTTTATAAGAAATCAAGCTGTCATATTCAAATTGAAAATACAAAAAAGTTGTACTATAATGGTTAAATAATATTTGACAGTCACTATGCATCTACACGCTGAAATTCTATTACTTTTAAAATGTATAATTAATTTCTCGCAAAACTCATTTTTATAAGTACATAGGTACAAATATATAACGTTAATCAACTTAAATAAATAATCGTTATCCTGTAGACAAGTCATGTGTCATTCACTATTCATCTGACAATGACGTGTCGATAGCTTCAAAATTTAAATTAATTAAGGAACTTCTAAAACTATCAATCGTATAAAAATGGGGTCATTATTTGGAAAAACCAAAAAGGAATCCAGAATCACAGAACAAGACAAAGCGATATTGGTATGGAAAAAAATAATAGCTATGCAAAACCAAGGTTAGGTTATCTTTGTTTGTATTCCAGCAATTAAAACAACAACGGGATAAAATCAAGCAATATCAAAAAAGAATTGAACAAACTTTAGAATCGGATCGATTATTAGCGAAAAAATTATTGAATGATGGGAAAAAAGAGTAAGATATATATACAGTAATAGTTTTCATGTATCTATTAATTAATCGACTTTTAGACGAGCCAAATTGCTGCTACGTAAAAAGAAGGCTCAAGAGCACCTACTTAGTAATGCAGACGCTCAATTAGAAAATCTAGAGAAATTAACGCTTGATATTGAATTTGCTCAAATCGAAGTTGAGGTTTTCAATGGCTTAAAGACTGGAAATGCGGCTCTGAAAAAAATTCATGAGGTTATAAATATCGATGAAATTGAAAGAATTATGGATGAGACCCGCGAAGGAGTTCAAAAACAACAAGTAGATTTACACTTTATTCTTGCCTATCTTATATTTTCTCATCAAATTTATTTTAGGAAATCGATGCTTTAATTTCTGGATCCTTAACAACGGAAGATGAAGATGCTGTAAATGAAGAATTTGATGCTCTAGTCGCTGAAATGTTACCTGAAGTTCCAACTACCGCAGGTGAGCCTGTTAATTTGCCTGATGTTCCAGTTGATGAAATTGGAGGTAAAATTTATTTAAACTACTATGTCCAATTTTATTGTAATACCCCTGGCGGATCCGTTTCCATGATGTGCTGCAGTGTAAATTCAGAATACACCAAGTATACACTAAAAGCACACTTGAATAAAACGGTGGATTTATAAAAATTTTACCTGTAGTTCACAATTGTTTTACACTGATGTATCAACCTTTCGATTCACTCCGTATAACTATCAAATTTCCACTGGACGAGTGATACAAACAATAAACCCAATAAACACTAATAAAAACGGTGTAATATGCATTTTATAAAAATTACAATGTGATTTTAAACTGTACCGTGCCTACACTGAAATTACACTGTAGCACACCGTAGTACTCCACCGTATTTTACCGTGTATTTTTTTCACATTTACACGGTGGTATTTCAGTCCGTAGAAAGTAATTGAATCCGCTAGGGATATGCGATCCAATCTCCATGTTTCTGATATTAATTTCACAACTTGTTTTTCAGAGAAAAGTCCAAAAAAAGAGAAGGAAAAACCGAAAAAAATTGCTTTAGAATCTACTTAAAAATTTCAATTCCAAAGGCCTAACTAATATTAAGAAATCTATCTTAATTTTGTATAAATTTTTTTAATAAATCAAATTGCATATTCATACAACTACAATTATTAATCTTTAAGTTTAAATTATCACCATTATATAAGCGAAAAATACAACATTTTGACAATATTAAATATAAATATATTATAATATATAACAACAATAAAAGTGCTTTAATCATAAACGTTTTTTTTTTATTGTACTCTGGTATAAGTAAAAGGAGAAGTTGATTTTATTTTTAAGATAAATGGGCCTTGTTGATTAGGTAAAAATGTTGATGGAACTATTTCTAAGTGACCGCTGGGTACATTTTCAAGCTCCATATAAACAAAACCAGACCGGAAAGTTTGTGTTGATTTTGTAGTGAAAGGTGCTGTAATTGATTCATCATATATTTTCTTAATGGTAACATCAATTCCGACTTGGTATTCTCTAGGTCCTTTTAAATCTATATACATTTTGTTGTTAGTATTATTTCCTTGAAATTCTAAACGATAACGAGGATTATTTTTATAAGTAACATGATTCATGCAACCACCAGCAGTTCTTGTGTCCCATTTTCCATCAGATATCTGTTTCAAAATCATAAATTTAATTATCTTACATTTATGAATAGTATGAAAATAATTACCTCTTGTACTACAGTATATGGATTTTTGATTTCTTTCAATTTAAAAGGCCCGGTCGAATATGCACGCAAAGTATAATAAATCGTATTCATTTTTTCATACTGAGATATTACCAAGGTATATTTCGAAGGATTAGTAGGACCATGCTTTATTTTACATAGATAATGTGGGCTGTTTATACGAACTCCATCAATATATGGTGGTGGATCATCTGTAGAAAAATTGATGTGTGCATTAGTGTACATGTGTTAGAAGTGAAACTTCTTTGTATCTTTTTAAAGTAAACATAACCAATGGAATATAATATCTTTGAGGTGATGATAATAAATGTAATATTCAAAGCACGCCTCAATGTTAAAAAATATTTCTATAAGCTTTTAAGGCAACTAGACCAGAGTTAAAGCCTTTGAAAATGGCAAAAAGTGAAAAAAATTATAGTAGAATGAAACCTATTAGAAAAGGAAGAGAATATAACAAAAATGAAAGAAAAAATAAATTACGGTCGAACTGAGGTGGGGAAGTGAGCGTTTATCTCGATTTCCGACAAAACTACAAGTCCTATGGAAAAAAGTTAAATAGCAAAGTTGTAGATAATAAGAAAATCTACAACTTTTGTGCTTACACTTATTTCACATAACCTCAAAATTTATGTGAAATATTCCAATAACCAAGTCTTTTTTTTATTTTTATCTTTTACAAAAGAAATTTGGTAAAAACTTACCTTTTGATGTTCCAAACACGCTGTATTTTTTTTGATTTAAAATATGTATTTTTTCACCTTATTTTGACTTAATATTGAAAAAACATCCTAATTTTCAATCAAAAATTCTCACGTCAAAGTATCCACTTTTTTAAAAAAGTCGGTAGGTTTTTTGTTCATTGAAATCTCTACGTGTTTGGGACATTGAAAGATAAGTTTTAACCAAATTTCATAAAAAAAATTTCTTTTGTAAAAGAAAAAAATAAAAAACTTCATTATTGGAATTTTTCACATAAATGTTGAGATTATGTGAAAAAAGTGTTAGCACAAAAGTTGTATATCTTCTTATTATCTACAATTTTGCTATTTAACTTTTTTTCATAGAACTTGTAGTTTTGTCGGAAATCAAGATAAACCGTTTCTACTCTTAAACCCCTCCCACTTTTCTGTCCATCCACTTTCTTTTTTGTTATATTCTGTTCCTTTTCTAATGGGTTTCATTCTACTATAATTTTTTGGGTTCAAAAATTATCGACCCTGGTTTAAACGTGTTCAAAAGTACACTCATTTTCTGCATAAATAACATTGGTTTTTAGGATTGGTAATTATTTACACGCATAAACATAGCTATCAAAACACATGAGTTATATAGAATATAGATACATAGTCGGGTTTTAGTTTTGTACACTTATTTTTTAATTACCTAAAAGTACTAATATTTTCCCTATCATATCTAAAGAAGCTTTACTTCGATAAAAAAAATTAAAGATAATGGATCTGTTCGAGATGACAGTAAAATCGAATATTTATGGTGCAGTTGATATACAAAAAAATTGACATAATTGCATACTAGGTACGCAGAACTTGTATCGTAATTGTACGATTTGTTTGTATTTCGAACACTACTGATATATATTTGTAACATAAATATGTAATCTTACTTGGATAATAAACTCTTTTCCCTCCATGTTTATAAACAAGCACCGTTATATATTCTCTATTGACTTTGAAATCTTCAATTTGCGTAATATGTCTGGTTAATAAAATCCAAACAGCTCCAGAAGCTTGTTCTGTTTCTAAGGAAAACTGTGGGTTATCTCCAATATTATAAGCATCTTTAACAGGACCTACACCTGTATTCCATGATCTTAAAATAAAAAAAAGTTATCTATTTTGTTGATTTTTCATCAAAAAATTTCTTACTGATGAATGCAATAAGTATATTGAAACATTTCTGGATTCCAACTTAAATAAAAGACATCAAAGAAATTGCAAATACTAGCATAATCAATCCAAAATACGCCATTATCGAATTCAGTAGCACTATAAGGATCATAACTCAACTCCGCTTTTATTTCGTCAGTCCAATGTAAACGATCTAATTCAGAATAATTTCCTTTCCATCGAACATGGGACCAAGGATTTTTCAATAAAAATAATTGCACTCCCTTAAAAATGACTGTCTTAGTTTAATGGAATAGATATGGAGAAATTATGTCACCTTAACAAATTTAACATCCAATACAGCATATGCATGGGTTGAAACTAAACCGGTTCGTTCCTCTTCAATATTTGCTATTTCCCCCGTTGCAACTGTTATTAAAACATGACCCTTAGCCATTCTTTGCAGCAAAGTGTCGAATAATAAATCTCGATTAAACGTAGGATCTTGAGTTCGTATTGCTGTCCTTTCGGGAATCCATCCTGTTAAGGCATGAAGATCGATATTCTACAATGAAGATAGTTAAAGGTAAATACTAAGTTTGTTTCCGATGAAGTTAAAACCGTACATAGTACGGTACATGTTATGCGCATTATTAAAATAGAGTAACTTTTTATATCGCGCATGACTTGAACTGTACAATGTGTGGTTTTATTTTCATTGAATACAAACCTATTACTTGCAATACTAAAGGGCCATCCATAAATTACGTCACATGAATTTTATGATTTTTTGACCCCCCTCCCCCGTCCGAGAAAAAATTTTCTGCGAACAATTAAATCGCAATATTAAATATTTGATTGGCAATGGGCTTTCAAAGCATTTTGCTGGCGTAAATGAAATTAAGTTGTCAGAAGAAATTTTTTTTCTTAGCGGGTGGCCGACAAAACAATTTAAACCTTATGTTTCTACAGATAGTGTTGCAAATTTTACGTTTTTCGTTAAAAGTTCGTGTTTTACTTAACACTTATAGTTAAACTTATAGTTTGTTTTACTTAACTCCTATCCCCTTGTCACACTTCGCCGACACCCCCCCCCCCCTCCCCCCGCTTAACGTGTGACGTAATTTATGGATGGCCTCTTAACTACAGTGTGGCCCAAAAGTGACATAATTTTAAAATGGAATCATTTGTCATTACTTAATAATTTACAACTCGTATTTCATAAACAGAAGCCACACTTCTTGGAAATACATTTAAAATATTTTAAAATTACTTTACTTTTGGACCATCCTGTATTTTAAAATAAAACTTACACTATTTGAACCAGGAAAATCATATCCTCCCATTACTTTCATATAAGCTTTTTCTAAAAGCGACACCCAAAATTCATTCTTTTTGCTCGAATAAGAGCACAATAATTGGTTATTTCTACCAACAGGTAAATAATCATCTATAATAACTTTACGTGGAACACCATTCAAATGTAACTTAATCATATATTTTCCAAATGGATTATAAATTGGACGGTTTTTACTATCTCGAGGATAAATTATTGGTGTTATCAATGGACGATTAAATCGTTTCTCATATAAAGCACTTACAGCTAATGAAGCGACAAAAGAACAATCTGAAATCACCTGGAATATAATAAAATTATCATATCTATGTTAAAGCTATAAAACATTGAACATACGGTTTGTTTGATACTAAAACAATCAGCAAATTGACCACTTATCAATTTTGGATCGGAACAGATTTCATCTGGTCGAACCCAGGCCACGAAATTCCTTTTCTGTTTAGGCGACAGCTCTAATTTTCTATCTTTATCAGTAAATGGGAGCTGGTATTTAAATTTTTCTCCCAAATCTGTTAGCATGAAAGGCACATATGTGATCTCGTTGATTTCAGATGTTAAAAGTAAAACTCGTTTTTCTTCATCTGAATAACTATGTTCGCCACTAACTTTCAAATGGGCACTGGAACCACGATGAAGCGTATGACGTTGGTTTTGACTAGTAGATTGCAAAGAAATGTTTGTAACATCGTTATTTATTTGATCTAAGCTTTCATCGACGATTTCTTTTCTTCTCTTATCCAACTCATCGATTCTTTCAAACCCCTGAGCTATTAGGGCTTTGACTTTGTTCTGTATGGATTCATTTTCTAATTTTATTTGTCTGCCCAAACTAATTGCTTCAATATACAATTCAAGAGCTTTCTCTAAAATTGAATCAACAATTATTTGATTACAACTAAGGCATATTTAAAGTTTACCTATATTTTGTGCTTCATCTTTTCGTAGCGCTTGGTCGAACAAAAAATAACATTTAGAAAGTAATTTTTCATCTGCAGACTGACTAGTTGAACTGTTTCGGTTATCGTACAGGGCCTCTAATTTAATTGCTCGATTCCTGTATGATTTTGCCTTTTCAATGCATGACTCTGCTTGAGTAGTATCAGGTATAAATTCAACGGCTCTCTCTAATAAATCGGCCGCCACACGATAAAAATATGCTGCTTTCGTTTCTTGTTTTCCGGTTTTATCAAATGTCAATGCTTGATTTGACGCTTGTAACGCTGCGTCAAATAAAGATTGAAAATCACTCATCGTAAAAACTAAAGTAGCAAATTTGACGTTAAGAAGACATGGCTTACTATGGTTTGACACAGTTTGACAGATAGATTTGACAGAAGTTTCACTTGGTCTCGGTGCCTTCGATCTCAATGGTGTTGTGAAGTTTTGTGTTATGTTTAGCGCTCTGTAACGCGTAACTATACAATGAATTATTTATAGCAAGCAGGAAAGCCGCAAATGATATCAACAATATAAACGTGGGATTTTGAAAAACCACATATTAAATAAACGAAAATTGGGCATTAGTCCTTTAAAAAATTGTTTTAATATCAAATTAACAAAAGTTTTAAGAATGGCTGCTGATGATGTTTAATAAGCAAATCAACATGATGGCAAACAAACCGACATTCACTAAAATGACCCTTAATTAATTCTAAATCTACTAGATCTACTACTACAATTTTAAAATAATTGCCTATACCGCCTATACCTATGTACACAGTTCTAAAGTTATAATAATTTAAAAATGTTGTATTTTTACATAATATGTTCTTATGAAGATTTGTTCGAACTGTTCACTCAATAGATTAAATTTATTTAAACTTATAGAGCATTGATATATATTTTTTAAACCAGTGAAAGAATTTTAACGCAATTTGATACAAAGGACGTTGATATGTTGAAATAAGAATAGTACCAATAGTACTTTATATCTTGAAAAAAAATTGGTTGTCTGTAAATTCGGTTTACGGACGATAGTTTTACGTGATAACGTAATAAAGAAACATTCATGAAATATTGCATATTTTTATGAATTGAATTGTTATTACTGTATTATAATTATTTTGTATAATACAAAGAAGGAGTTAATTGAAAATTTTAATTTTTTCAAAATGAAATTAGACTGAAATTTATGAAAGATATCAATTAAGTCTTATTAAATTGTAGAAAAAAACACAAAACACGTTGTCTAGGATTCAACAATTATTAAATACAAGGCGTAGCTTATTGTAGAAGTTCTCGAAGAAGCTCGCTGGCGGCGTTCCAATAGCAGAACTCTATCATGCCTCTCTATCGCTTGTATCGCTTTCTTGCTTGTACGCACAGGCTCAAACGGAACGTGACACTTTTTAATGCAGACTGCCCATGTTTATCAATTTAAAAGACGTTATCACGTCAAAAGTATGGTCCTTTAAAGATGTTGTCTATACATACACGATGTTTTCAAATTATTTATGTACTTAATATTTTAACTTGTGAATGCATAAAATTATGAAGTCATTACTTAACATGACTTGACATATAAATATTAATCATTGAATGAAGTCTAACTCAATTTTCAAAATTCAATTCAAGTAGTGAAGAGTAGTGAATCAGTAAAGTGATTTTTTACGAAAATTCCGAGTGAAACTTTTTTTTTTGGATCGGTTTTTATTGCGTTGATCAGGGTCAATCAGGGACGAAAGAGGATTGCGAGGTAACATTCATGACATTCATTGGTTATTACTGCTATTACAGGTGCTTAATCGCATCTGATTGGCGCAAATCGTGGACATTTTGGCCAATCCTGACGTATATGTAAAAACACCAAATTGGAATGTTTTGCATCACCGTTCCGACTGGTCCCAACCGTTCCTAATCGTTCCTCTTTTAGTAAAAATTTGTATCCATCGCAACAAACTAATAAATTTCAATTTTATTTATTTTATTTACGGCTATGTTAACTGGATCAAACGTACAAATTTGTAGCGTTTATTAGATATTTCCACATTTCTCACTGATTCCCACGTGCGATAAATTTTTAGTTTTAAATCTAAACGTTGGTGCCAGTGGGCTAGGAAATGAGAATTTGATTGCTGTGTTTGTTGGTAACATTGATTCTTTTTAATCGTGCCCTGACCATGGCTGCGGACCAAGAACAATTCCGTCAGCTTTTGGAGACATTATTGTCGACTGACAATGATATTCGCTCAAGAGCCGAGGTAAGTAAATCAAACAAAGTCCATTTTTTGCGTTTTTCATAAAAAAGTCGCCGTAAGCAACCACCTTATGAATCTACCACCCGGTCAATGATAGCTGCCAGCAATGGCACGATGTCAGAAACGCATGGTTTTATTTAATTAATCAATTTTATTTTGAATAATTTGAATATCTGTCGAACGTTTATCTCCTTTATTATAGGAGCTATACACATTCTCAGTGACAGCACAATCAATGAGATGTTATTCCACATACATTTTTGATTTTTCTTTAGAATCAGCGAAAATGGCGCTAAACTTATATGGCACATGGTGTTTCAGAGCAGCATGAAATTCCCTAAATAAATATGAAAATTTTGAACGAAATCAAATGCGCCGTATTTATATATTTTTGTTACTTTTTTAATACGTCGTATTTTGATTAGGTAGATACTCCTAAAAACCTTTAAAAAACAATATTCGATTTAAATATAACTATATCTAGGTACCTATCCCTATATTTGTTCAATTAATCACGCTATTTTAAATTTCTGACTCATCATTTCTTAAAGAAAAAAAAGTATGCTGCCTTATGATAAAGTGGCTTAAAAATGAGATCAAATAATAGTCATCGGATAAATTGGTCAAATAGTAATACTTTATAAGTATGGACACCCGAAATAATTGTTTGTGTAAAACTATTTCATGGAATATTCGACGGCAACGTTCAAACTAAGACATAAATAAATCATGATAATAATAACAATAAAAAATTGCTCATTTTATCGGCTGCGACGTGTATAAATAAATTATTATAATTTATGTTTTTTGTACCCATTTAACTATTGGTTTTTCGTTGTAATCCTAGCCATATTTTGACAAATGTTTCTTTTTTAGGAAGCGTATAATAATCTACCTGTCGAAGTTAAAGTAACACATTTATTAGCGGCCATTCAAAATGTGGAAATGGCCGATGAAATTCGACAAATGGCAGCCGTGCTGTTACGACGGCTTTTTGCAGCTGAATTTAACGATTTTTATTCCAAATTGAGTGTGGAAGCTCAGGGACAGTTAAAGGAACGTGTGCTGCACTGTGTGCAACAGAATCAAAGCGACTCGATGCGACGAAAGGCGTGCGAAGTCGCGGCTGAAGTCGCTCGCAATTTGCTGGACGATGATGGAAACAATCAGTGGCCTGAATTTCTGCAATTTTTGTTCCAATGCGCTAACTCAATGAATCCGGCGATGAAAGATTCTGCACTACGGATGTTTACCGTTGTGCCGGGAGTGTTTGGAAATCAACAGGCCAATTATTTGGATTTGATTAAGCAGATGTTGCAGCAGTCTCTGATTCCGACCGAGCCGTACGAAATTCGTTTTCAAGCTGTCCGAGCCACGGGCGCGTTTATTCTCATTCACGATAAGGAAACTCCTATTTTAAAACATTTTGCTGATTTACTACCAGGTTTGTGTACTACTACCACCTTTATACAAGGTGTTAATATGAGAAAGAGTGTAGAATAGTCTAGGTGGATAGGACTGGTCCATACGAGTATACTTTATTTTATCTATTATACTTTATTATAGGCCAGTCAAAATCGACTGGCTTATAAACTATAACTCGGTATGCTAGTTTCTTAGCTAGAGTCAATAAAAGCGAAAAACTTTGGAATGGTTCTACGTTTTAAGAAATTGTAAATATACAGTAGCACAAATTATACGCTTTACCCCCCTTTCTTCTTAATGGCGAAATTTTTTGTAATTTAAAGATATTCCTTGCCTGCCTATGGGTGGCGTCTAATATTAAAAGTTTTTTCTTTTTTTAAATAAATAAGATCATTTTGGTATACAACTAAGTTTGATGTTTTACTTTCACACTTCAAATTGCTATATCTCAAAATTTGTTTAACTTCCTCAAAATTAATGTATAAGTAGAACAATTTCTAAAAACACCCAGCTAATAACTAATTATATTTTTTTCTAATAAGCAAACCTTCCCCGCTTCCCTAAAGTTGACAAATGAAACTTGCGTTTCTTTTGAAATTATCCGACCATTTTTTGTTTTTTGTTTATTACTATTCCTTAGAAACTATGCATATTTGGAACAAGTATTTAATATATGAGCCGTTCAGTGCACACATCGATTAACTCCACCTTTTCAATTTTTACAAATTTTCATGTCAAAGCACTTGGTTGACTCCTAATTTTATATACCCGAAAAAAAATTTTAATAATAAGTAATAACAGCTCTAAATGACAGTTTGCTTTTTACCTTTTCTATAAGAGACAATGTATTTCAGAAGTCTTATTTTATCAATTTACTCAACTTTTTGCATTACAGAGTTAATCAATGTGTGCTCTGAACGGCTCATATATCCTTTGTGCATTAAGCTTTTTTTATATGCAGTGTCGTGTTGATTCCTCACTTTTTTGTGAGATAAAAATTAATACGCTTTTCTCATAACCATCTTCCAGGAAAAACTATTTGTCCAGGATAAAAAGTAAAATAGCAATAGCAAATAGCTATGTGATTGCTACAAAAAATAATGTTAATTGTTTGATTTTTGTTAAAAACCAATAAATAAATATTTCTTGTGAAAGCTATCCTGTAGGAACCATAAATTTTTTGGAGTATAAATCAACATGTGACCAATCTTCTATCTATCTCGGGGCCAAATTCCATGTAGATCCGTTCACCTGTTCTAGCGTTTTAAATAACAAACATCCATTCACATTTATAATAGCAGTAAGATTAAATTAAAATCTCGGAATCAAAATTGTACATTTTTGAAAGAACTGTTTGTTGGCCTAGCTACTAAACACTAACATATCGGACCATAATTCACTTAACAAAAAATATTCTATGGAATAGTCTTACCTAGTTGCAAACTTTTTCACTCTCTTCCTCTCAACACCAAATTTTTGACTAGTAATAAGCAAAATGTTATACCTTATTTTCAATTTAAATTTAGGAATTATACAAGTCACCACAGAAAGTATTGAAAAACAAGACGATGATACACTCATTAAGGTTTTAATTGATCTGGCCGAAAGCACACCAAAATATTTACGTCCGCAGTTAGAATTGATTTTTGAAATTTGTATGAAAGTCTTCAGTAATACAGATGTTATGGACAGTTGGCGACAACTGACGTTGGAAGTTATGGTAACATTAGCAGAAACAGCACCGGCGATGGTGCGTAAAGTCGCCAACAAGTATATACAAGCGTTAATCCCTCTAATTTTGCAAATGATGACCGATTTGGAAGATGAAGATGATTGGAGTGTTAGTGATGAAATCATTGAAGACGACAACGATAGGTTTGTTTTAAAAATATTGCTAATTAAATAAAATATAATGGTTTTATGGTAATGATTACAGTAATAATGTTGTTGCTGAATCAGCCCTGGATCGACTTGCATGTGGATTGGGTGGAAAAACAATTTTGCCATTGGTAGTTGCTGCGATTCCAGGAATGTTGGGTAACCCTGATTGGAAACAAAGACATGCCGCCTTAATGGCTATTAGTGCCATTGGAGAAGGATGTCACAAACAAATGGAAACGATGCTTCAACAAATCATGGATGGAGTTCTTACTTTCCTTTCCGACCCTGTAAATTAAAGAACAATTAATTCAAAAATAAATATTATAATTACTTTTCTTTTAGCATCCTCGTGTACGATATGCGGCTTGCAATGCTGTAGGTCAAATGTCAACTGATTTTGCACCCGTTTTTGAAAAGAAATTCCACGATCGAGTCGTACCTGGTTTGTTAATGGTCTTAGATGATAATTCAAATCCTCGTGTGCAGGCACACGCAGGTGCCGCTCTTGTTAACTTTTCCGAAGACTGTCCTAAAAGTATTCTAACCCAATATTTAGATGCTATCATGGGAAAATTAGAAGCTATTTTGACTGCAAAATTCAACGAAGTAAGTAAAGATTTATATGAATGTTGAAAGTAATATAAGTTCATATATATATATATATATATGTAAAATATGTTTTTTGCGACATATCACCTTAATGTGAAAGTCTAACATGTTTATTTTATTGTAAACATTAAAACGTTTTATTAATTTAAAAATTAGGCGTCATCCATAAATTACCTCACGTTTAGGGGGAGGGAGGAGGTCGACGAAGTGTGACAAGGAATGGGAGGGGTCCTAAATTTCGTGACGTCACATTTTAAAATCTATTTTAATCTAAGTGTTAAGTAAAACACGAACTTTGAACTATTAACGGAAAAAATTTGCAACACTATTTGTACAAACATAAGGTTCAAATTGTTTTGTCGGCCACTCGCTCTACTACACTGAGGAAAATATTTTCTTCTGACAACTGAATTTCATTGACACCAACAAAATGATTTGATAGCCCATTGCCAATGAAATAATAACATATTAAATAATATATTTGATAAATGCCGCTAAATGGACCGTGTCTAGCGGTGATATTGTTTCTATTTCATTTAACAATTGACTTTCAAGATGACTAAGTTTGCCCTTTAAGTAATATAATTAATCGTTTTTTTTTTGTGTTTATTTCTTGAAATGTTTGATTTGATGTTAATTTTATTAAAAAATCATTTAAATTGAAATAAAACAAATTGTGGAACTGCTGTTTTAATTCAATAATTATTATTTATAGAGGTAAAATAGTAAAATAGGTGACGTCACACTAAGGGGAGGGGGTCTCACAAATGTGACAAGAACGGCGGGGGGGGGTCAAAAATCATGAAATTCGTGTGACGTAATTTATGGATGGCCCCTTAGTGTGTATATCAGACTTATTCATATGTACTTGTACCAGAAATCCAAAGATTAAAACAAAGAATTCAATCAAAATTTATTCAATAGGGTTTTAGATAAAATTGGTTATTATTTTATTTGTATATAAAAATTTGCATAGTTAATGTAATTTTAAATACCAAACCTTGAATATCTCTCTATATTCATGTAATCTAAGAGACCATCCATAAACCATGTAACTCTGCAGGAAGAGGAGTATGCTCTCCTGATTTGTGTGGGCAAATAAAATCGTATTAGGCTGCCTACATAACGTTTACGTAGTAGGGAGAGGAGTTCAAAAAGTACGGAAAACGCGTTACGTGGTTTATAGATGGTTTTTAAAGTAGACTTATACCACTGTCAAAAATATCAGTTTGTACTATGATAGTTGATTAAGTACTAATTGATTTCTATTTTTTCATCTAAAGCTCGTTCAAAGAGGTACGAAACTTGTTTTGGAACAAGTTGTGACGACGATCGCATCCGTTGCCGATACCTCAGAAAAAGAATTCGTCACATATTACGATCGATTAATGCCGTGCTTGAAATATATCATTCAGAATGCAAACACTGAAGAATTGAAAATGTTACGAGGAAAAACTATCGAATGTGTTTCGTTAATTGGACTGGCTGTAGGCGCTGAGAAATTTATGCGTGACGCCAGTGATGTAATGGACATGCTATTGAAAACACACACCGAAGGTGAACTTCCTGATGACGATCCGCAAACCAGCTACTTGATTTCAGCCTGGGCTCGCATTTGTAAAATTCTTGGTAAACAATTCCAACAATATTTGCCACTTGTGATGGGTCCAGTACTGAAAACAGCCTCGATGAAGCCAGAAGTGGCTTTGCTTGATAATGACGATTTGCAAGACGTAGAGGGCGACGTCGACTGGCAATTTGTGTCTTTGGGAGAGCAACAAAACTTTGGTATTAAAACGGCTGGTTTAGAAGACAAAGCATCTGCCTGTGAAATGTTGGTTTGTTACGCACGAGAATTGAAGGAAGGTTTCGCCGACTATGCTGAAGAGGTGGTGCGATTGATGGTTCCTATGTTGAAATTCTATTTCCACGATGCAGTTCGTTCAGCAGCTGCTGATTCATTGCCTTATTTGTTAGATTGTGCAAAAATCAAAGGACCACAATATGTTAGTAGTATGTGGAACTTTATTTGCCCTGATTTGTTGAAAGCGATCGATACGGAACCAGAATCAGAGGTGCGTTTTGAGTTAATGCATTCGATGGCTAAATGTATCGAAACTTTGGGACCGGGCTGTCTCAATGAAGAGGCAATGCATGAGTTGCTTCGTATAATTCATAAATTGATGAAAGAACATTTCGATCACGATATACAACGACACGAAAAACGACTAGATGAAGACTACGATGAAGTTGTCGAAGAGCAATTGGAAGACGAAGACAATGAAGATATTTATACTTTATCAAAAGTAGCTGATATTATGCACGCACTGTTTTCAACCTACAAAGTCGATTTTCTACCATTCTTTGATCAAATTTGTCCATTGTTCGCTCAATTGTTAGAACCAGAACGGCCTTGGTCCGACCATCAATGGGGCTTATGTATATTTGATGACGTCATTGAATTTTGTGGGCCAGCTTGTATTAAGTACGAGCCTTATTTCCTACCAGCTTTAATCAATTACGTAGCTGATAAATCCGGTGAAGTTCGTCAAGCGGCTACATACGGTTTGGGTGTTTTAGGACAATTTGGTGGCGAACAATTTGCACCTCACTTAGCTAAAGTAATTCCACTGTTAATAGAAATGATAAATCGGCCCGACAGCAGATCGGTAGAAAATGTAAATCCAACGGAAAATGCAATATCTGCCGTGACCAAAATTTTAAAATTCAACAGTTCCGCAATAAATGTAGATGAAGTGTTACCGCATTGGTTGAATTGGTTGCCGGTTGTGGAAGATGACGATGAGGCACCACATGTTTACGGATATTTGTGTGATTTGATTGAGGCAAACCATCCAATAGTTCTTGGTCCAGACAATACAAACGTTCCGCTATTAATTAGAATTTTCGCCACAGCATTCAATCAAGAGGCTATTCAATCTGAGCAAGATGTCGCAAAGCGTATTTGCAATATTGTTCGTCAAGTTCAGGTAAAAATCAAATAAATACTTTTTGTTTAAAAATAACGGACGAGTTTTTTATTTGGAGACAAACTAATATCCAAAAACTAAGCGGCTAAATAATAATAAAAAATATTTCTAAATAGAGTACCTCGATTATAGGTAGAAAATATTATACTTTAACTCTTGGGTAATTTGAAGGTTATTTTTTAAATAATTTGAAAACTATATCGATTTTTTCAAATAGTATTTAATGGAAAAAATTAGCATATTTTACCCCTTGCAATTTTTTTGAAAACTGTCTATTTTGAATTACAAGTCATTTAATTCTATTTTACTAGTAGCTTCACGTGAAATATTCACGACCGTAAGTTTAGAATACCGAATGTATAATTTAAAAATATTATCAATAACGGGATTCGATTCGTAGACTTCTCACATGAGATACTGTCACTCTAATCACTGGGCCACAAATACAACAATAATTGGTTTAACAAAATATTAACACTAACTGTCGACCTACACATTGTTGCCTTTTATTATTATTTAAATACATTTCGTCTATACAAATTTCCTTTCGTTATAAATACCATTACAAATGTATTAAAGTAAAATTGAAATAAATGACTCGTAACTTTAAACAAATGTGTAAGATGAAAAAATGTAAGGAATAAGAGATTCTCATTTTTTTGCGTAGTATACGATTGTTCAACAATAAAATGTGGGTTTCTATTTGAAAAAAAATCAATTAAACCTTGAAATTATCTAGAAAATGGTCTTGAAATTACCAGAAAGAAAGTCAAAGCATTACATATCTGGCCTAATATTGGGTTATTTTTATTTAAAACATTTTTTTCTAAATCCCTTTGTTTTTGGACATTAATTTTTCTCAAGTTACAAAATTCACCCAATATATAAAGCAAACAAATTAATATTTATTCTTTTTTAGAGCAACGAACGGGTGTTCCAAGCTTGCTTAGCAAATTTATCGGTAGAACAACAACAAGCCTTGATGACCGCCTTAAGTGAAACAAGTTAAACTTAACTATTTCTTATTTAATTTTACAATCATTTATATATATTTAAAAATATGAACATATTTTGAAAATTTATGTTACTATATAAAGTGAAAAATTAATGTAAATAATTAACTAAAACGTACGGTTTTTAAGTTTTTAATCCATCATAGTATGCCGGTTGAGAATCATGGAATAATTATGCCATTTATTGAAACTTATATCAAAGAGGGAGAGTAATCGAAATTTGTATTTAACTCTTATAAATGGCTATTAGCTATTGTTCAAATCATAAAATTATGATAAAATTAAATCAAAGTTCTTTTTGTTAAATTCGGTTTTCATTCGTTTTGAGCTTACGCTGAAGCCTGTTAACGTTTTTACTTGAATAGAGCAAAAGAATAATCAGCAATTGTGATAATTTTTTTTTCATTTGTATATTCTAAAAATAAATATTTTTGTGTAACAATTTGAAACTATTCATTTTTTTAGTGATACTAAACATCACAATTGTATCAAATAAAACTTGAAAACCAATTCCATTTAAAATGATTATTTTAATTATTATTCATATACTTGTTGCGATTTTTAAAAGTTAACAAATAGACTTATTATATGGGAAAGTTTATTATTTTATATAATTTGGCTATTTTAGTAGTAACGTACATAAAATTTCATTTGGATTATAGTTTAATTTGTAAAATGAAGCGTTTGTTATACATTTTTCAACAAACTGTGTTATTAACAATTCCAATAAAAATATAAACCTAACTGTTTATAAATAAAAATCTCAGTGGAAATAAATGAAACGATTTATAAAACACAGAAAATGTTTTTCGAATTGAAAATATTTTGAAATTTAATAATAAATTCGTTTATTACTTTTTACCGTTTAGAAAATGTTTTTTATGGTTTTCCAATTGGAAACGCAAAATTAAATGCCTCATTTATCAAATCGATTAACTACGTAAAATAATTAAACAATTACATTTGAAAGTGGTAGAAATCCAATAAATTTATGTAGTTGGAATACCCAAGCATTGCCCAAATTAAATTGATTGAATATTAAGATAGTAATATAATTTATTCTAGTTAGTAACACTTTTATTATTCATACCACAGTAACGTTTTTATTGTACTTGAAATTTAGTAGATCACCACCTTGAATAAGAATTTTTTGAATTAATCTAATAACATCGCTCGTCTCCGCACCACCCACCGCATAATATGTCAACATGTGTTACTTATATACTGTACACAATCATTTACCGAAGGCTTGATTTAGTGATTTAAAATTTAATTACCAGATTTTTTTCAAATTTCGTTCGATTTTAATTTGAGCACATAGTTTCTAATGCTCAATACAAATATGTATGCAAAATTTGAGGGAAATAAAAAAGGGAAATTTTCTTCATTGACGTTAATATAAAAGAAAACATTTTGACCTCGAATAACTCTGTTAAAAAACTCGTGAATGCTAAAAAAAGTTACTAGGATACTTTTTATTGCGGAAAATGTCTTCTTTCTATGGGAAAAAAGGAAAACTGTTTCGAGCAAAAATTACGCTAAAACTAAACCTATTTAGTTGATGACAAATTTTGATAAAATTTTGTGAGATGCAACGAATATTCGGCTACTATTCGGTATTCGGCCGAATATTGTGTACTATTCGGCCGAATACTAAATCATAACAAAATAAATGTTTAATTCGAAATTATATATATTTAAATTACAAATTAAAATTTAAAATTAATTATGATGAATCAAAACAATTTTTTCTGCATTTGAGTAAAGTTTCCTCGAGTAGGAACCTAAATTGAGTTTAGAAACCCCTACTTATATGGATCTAGTGTCTGATCTAGGCGAATACTTTGTAAATAAAAATGCATTTCGGTTGCCGTTAAATTTTTCTTTTTTTTAAATAAAAAATAATGTGTCTCGTGATACGATGTACTCATAAAGCCCGTTACAGACTCACGCCGAGAACCCCTGAAAACACTTGAGTAGCGTGAATGTGATCGGTTTCTCATCGTCTCGCGCTCGCCTGTTCTTCAATCGGTGTCGGTTTTTTGTCCGTTTCAAAGGGTTTTTCGGTTGAGAAAAGAGAACGATATCATGTTCTTGTTCGGTCTCAGTGCGGCCATTGCTTATAAAAAATATACCTACGATACCTACAGTATTTTTTGGTAATGTAGGTTGTTTAAAGGTTGTTCAAAACAAAGCTCGGGCCTTCTTTTTTTCCTAATTTGATTACTAATTTTAATATTTACGAGATTATAATATGTTAATGCACACAAAACCAAATCCGCTACACTGTCGTCCATTACGGATCACGATCGAGAATACAAATGAGAAGCTTGCATGAATGTGAAAGTTTTCTCGGTTCTCGCGCAATAGCTCGGCGAGATTTCTCGCGTGAGTCTATTGCTGGCATAAATAAAACGGCCGAATATTCGACCGAGAGTGTGGTCAAATATTCGGTATTAAGCTAAATCACTATTCGTTGAATCTCTAATCTAGACCTTTTGCTAAAAATAATAAATGCAGATAATTATACAGTCAATTTTGGTGAGTAAGAACTAGGCAAGTGAGTAAACTCTATAAATGGGAGTATTTGCCAGGTCCCGTCATCTTAATCCTACAAAACTAACGATAAGTGAGAAAACGAGACCTTAATAAGAGAAAATCATTTTTCAGCCGGGGACCTCTGTAAGCTAATAATTAATTTTTTTTAAATGGGTCTTAGGATTTTCTCTTAATCACCGCGACCAATGAAATCTTTTGTGATGTGACCCTCTGTTCTGTTAAGAGGAGCATCCGGCTTCTAAGAAAAGCCAACACCCGCCTAGGTTGCCATTTCCATTCTTTTCAAAGCTGCCTAATACATCATCCGCCGTTTCTGCTGCTTCCACACGGCATATGTTGTTATCGGTCTTATCTATCATATGAAGATGGTATATCTTATATGTATATGTATGTATGGTATGGTAATTTAAGGTACAATGTAGGTAGATGATTGTTAGGAGTCTTACGTCCCTTTTTCCGAGTGATAGGAGGTCATTGATTCTTGGAGTAATTTATGAATTTTATTTCTGCCATGAAGTATTTCTCCCATGAGGTTTGCTGAGGCGCAATTTTTGGCCAGTTGGCTTTTTTATTCCCTCTATACTCTCATGTTCTGGAGGCCATCAGAGGTGGTCGACTATTTGTAAGTCGAAAGCCTCGTATGAGATAAATCAGAAACTTGGGTTAGTCAAATCCTCCATAAGTGAAAGAAAAAGAGTTGCGGTCCCTTGACATCTCGCTTATCCAGGTTCAACTGTATTTTAAAAGTAATAATCAAATTGCTTTTTTGTTCTCGAATTGATTTTTCGGCGGCTCATAGAACTCTCTTCTATTTGTCGTAATCTATGCCATTATATATGTATTGTTTCATGTAAAATGTTAAAAATTACTCGAATATGCGAATGAGAACATTCCTCCAATGTTTTGTATTGCCTTTATTTTTTAAATTGCATTAATCGATATTTTAGCCGGTCAGTGCACAAATCGATTAACTCCACTTTTTCAACTTTTACAAATTTACATGTCAAAACACTTGATTGCCTCCTAACTTTATATATCCGAAATAAATTTTCTAATAATTAGTAATAACAGCTCTAAATGACAGTTTGCTTTTTAGCTTTTCCAGTCTTCTCTCTGCTTTTCCCTCAGAGACAATGTATTTCAGAAGTCTATTTTATCAATTTACTCAATTTTTTACATTACGGAGTTAATCGATGTGTGCACTGAACGGCTCATTTTTGAAAGATTTTTATGAAAATTGTTCGTAGATAAAAACTCATAGATGATAGTTTTTATTGTTATATTAACTAAATATATATCAAAAACTAATTTGTATTGCTTTTAAAATAACTGCTCACGCAGTAAATTTTGTCTGAAAATGTCGCAAAGAATGTTCTTTATAAATAAATTTAGCATACCATAGTAAAATATAATTTTATTGTATGATGCAACATTATTACATTTAAAATTCAATTTTATATATTGTTATCATATAATACAGATATAGAAACAATACAATATATATTATATAAATTTATGCTGTGAAAAAATCCACTTTTTATACTAGTTTTTTAATAGAGATAAAATGATTTAATTAAAAATAAATAAAATTATGTTTGTTTTAATTAAGTTTTAACCTATTATAATTATCAGTCAATAAAATGGGCAGTCTTATTTTCCTTATAACAATTGAAATTATTTAATGAAGATAACAATTAAAGTTTTGTTGTTTCGACATTTTGAGAAATTGTTTGAATTTCCTGCCGTTTGTCAACTTCTTCATTTCGTAGCCACATTTGAATTTCCTCTAAGGTCTTCCCCCTGGTTTCCGGTACACACAGCACCGCGAAAATAATGCCCAACACACAACACATGGCGAAGATATAAAACGGAATAAACATTCCGTATTCATCAGCCAAATATTGATAAACTTTCGTGATTATTGTAACAATCAACGAAAAGTACATATCCATAAAACCGAGTGCCTTGCCCTTAATATTTGTGGGAAACATTTCCACCATTATAATCATCGGCACGTTACACAGCCCAATCATGTAAAAGAAAACGTATGAAAGCATTGCCGCAATGGGTATCCAATTTAAAAATGCCACGTCAATATCGGTGGATAGATGGAAATAGAAAAATGTCCCGGCCATTGTTAAAATAATCGCAGATCCGGCACAAGAAACGCCAAACAACAAACGCCGTCCAATTCGATCCATAGCAAACGATGAGCCAATGCTTAGCACCAACAAAAATCCGGTGAAGACAATTGTTGACGTGGCTGGCGAAACATTTTCACTACCCAACGAAAAAATATATTGGGTGTAAAAAACAAACGTTGAAATACCCGAAAGTTGTTGAATCGTTCGTAAGCCCATAACAATCAACAACGCTTTACGATTATTCTTATTGATAAAAAGATCCATAAAACCTTTGGAGTCATTCATTTGCTTTTTCACGGCATATCTTATACCCACAAGTTCATCATCCACGTTGACTTTTCCTCGAAGTTTTTTCAAACTGTTCAGAGCATCGAGATCTCGTTGTTGCATTAAACAAAAGTACGGAGAGCTAACAAGAAACTGATGCATGGACAGTTGCATAATAGGAAATAAAATTGCAACTATTGCCATGATTGGAATTGTTACATACGGGCCAATAACATTCATTGTTAGTTGTCCCGAAATCAAGGCGATATTAATAAATGAGCCTAGCAATCCTCTAATATTACTCGAAGCGACTTCCCCAATGTACACGGGGATGGCTGTATATGATAAACCGTCAGCAAAACCAGCCGATAATCGGCCGATTATTAACGTTTTGAAGTCAGGTGCTAGGGCTATTAGTAACCAGGAGAGGATATAGAAAGGTGTCGTTGCTAAAATAGAGTTTCGACGTCCGATTATATCAACGAGGTAGGAACCACAGTAGGCACCACCGATGGCTGTTATTAGAGGTGCAACGGCAAGCCAGGATCCTTCACCACCAGTAATTTGAATGAAGGAGTCGACCTCGAAGAGTTTGGGCAACGTTGGAGATGGCCAAGCGTAATGAAGACCCACCGAAAAGATTGACAATGACGCTGTAAACAACAAATGCATCAGTCAAAGTAAGTGAACTGAAAATTTACTTTATATAGAAAACTTCGGATTATACTTAGTTCTAATCAGAATCAACAAATTATATCATAAGAATGTTACAAAAAAAGTTTATCAATTAAATGTTAACTAAAGTTCGAAGCGTATCCAATTTATTGTAGATTTCAGTTTAGAGTTAAATCTACACAATTCCCAGCCCTCCACAAATAATTCTCCTAGTTAGAAAACATTGTTTTGTGTAAATACTTCTTAAGGGCGTATCAAAAGTTTGGTTTCGGTTTTGTTTAAAAATACTGGTTCATTAGGGCGCGTTCAGACGGATCAACTACACTCGCCCGACTATTTTCAATCTTGTAGACTGTAGCAGGGTAAGCAACGCGAGAAGTGAAGCACAAGCGAGTTGAATGGGAAGCAAATTGAGCAGAATTGAAAGAAAACTGATCAACAAAACTCGTTCAACAAAAGTTTGATTCAGGCAATCTTTTGTTGAACGAGTTTAGTTGATCAGTTTTCTTTCAATTTGCTTCCCTTTCAACTCGCTTGTACTTCACTTCTCGCGTCGCTTACCCTGCTACAGTCTACAAGATTGAAAATAGTCGGGCGAGTTTAGTTGATCCGTCTGAACTAACTAGAACTGACTAAGTGTCGCATGAGCCAACTATTGGGCATCTTCAAAATTGAATCGTTACATATATATTTAATTATTTTGGAACTACTTACACTGTTTTTGAAAATTAAAATTTATTATCCTCATAAATTGATTGAAAATTCGGTACTACATGTTCTAGACAAAATAAAATAATAAATTGCACAATGACAATGAAAATTCAACTTTTAACTTAATATTTTTAGTTATATCAATTTCGGTTTCAACCGAAATTAACAAAATTAATGAGGGCCTTATATTCGGTTTTGGTTCCGTGCTAAAGATCGTATTTTGGTCAAACAAAAATACGTATTATACTTATGTTTTAAGGTCGAATTGAACTTAACGTCGAAAGGAATTTAAATATGTTATCTAAAACACTAACTTTGAGAACTTGATGTTTCATCCAGTGGCGGATTCAGGGGAGGGGTCATGACCCCCCCCCCCTCCAAGGTTTTTTTGCATTAAAAAAATTAAGCTTATTATTCAACTGCCTACCAAATACATTTGGTATTTCTTTTCTTGAGTTAAAGTTTTCTTTCTTTCTTAACTTAAGTACCACTTGATTTTAAGCAAACGTTTTTGAGAGATGTTTTTTTAAAAATTTTCCGGAGGAAGACCAACAAACCCCTCGGTTAAGGAGAGGTACCCCCCCGGTAATGACCTCCACCAAGCTACATTCTAAATCCGTCCCTGGATGCTTCATCAAACAGTTTGATTACAGAAATTCTATGCTTTCTCTGGCAATATTTGTAGTTATCTCTCTAATTTTTAACTAGGGGAAGTAAGCCCAAAACGGGTAATCAGTCTTACGCTCCTGTATGAAGCATTAGCATTTTTGTGCGCGTGCGCGGAGATTTGTTTAACTCTGACGAGCTTTGATGGCTTTAATGAGCTAAGCTCGAGCGTCGGAATTGTTTACAAACATAGGAATTTTAAATAAAAGGTTTTGCTAATTATACTAAAAAATTTCAAGTTAAATATGTCCTGATTAGTCGAAAATCGTTATAATGTTCGTGTTCGTATAATCGTTTTATTCTAGTTTAATATAAGTTTGAAATTACATGAACACTTTGCCTACTTTATCTGCCATTTTGAGTTTATTTCTACTTTAAAAAGAAAGTAATGTCTCGGGTAAAACGGGTAGGGCAAAACGTGTAGGTAGATATAAACAATTTAACATGAAAAATACGCTGTAAAAATCAAAAATGTATAAATGTCTCGTTTGTGGTGATCCGTATAAAGATCCACCTAAAGAAGAATAGATCATATGTGGAGTTTGTAGAGAATAGGCTCATAAATCTGTACTTCTTATTCTGATATAGGACATATTTTTGTGATTTGGGGTAATAATGAAGTATTGAAGCGTTTTAGCTTTAATTTACTATCAGTTTGTATTTTCTATTTGATATCAAATTGTAATAACTATTGTTCTATTTTACAATATTAACATATTTGATCTCTATAATAATAGGTAGTTCTAAAAGTCTGATTAAATGAGTATAAAATTAGTGTTAATCTCTATCTACTAAATAGCCAATAGATATTGAGACTCATTAATTAAATACTACGTAAATGGGTAATATTAATACGTTATTTTTACATAAAATGAAACAAAAATAATTCATGACTCATTACAGTAAATAATAAGACGTTAAGCGGTTTTGCCCAAGGCCCAAGGAGTTACCTGTTTTAGGCTTATGTATAGGGCAAAACGGTTTTTTTGATAACTTTGTTATTTTTTAAAATAAACAAATACTGGATATATAATGTGGTCAAATCGCGTTTTATTTCAAAGTTTAAATATTATACTATATTATAAAGTAAATCAACCGACCATATAATACGAATGTTACAGTTTTTTTTACGTTCACGCTTAGCTTACCCGTTTTGGGCTCACTTCCCCTATATTAAGTTTGCACCAAATGAAAATAAAACTGTACATTGTGTGATACAAGTTATGCACAATATAAAGATATCTGCTGCGAGGCGTCACAGTAGGTACTTTCTTTTGCTTTCAATTTTAATTGCTCAATTTTAAAAACTTAAATGCTCAAAATTAGGTATGCTTTTCAGTATAGTAAAGAAACCTAGAGATAATAGAGAGTAGCCAAATGTGTAGATACCACTTAATTTCAAAGGCAGTTTACATATTCTTAAATAAGAATTTTAGTAAATTTGATGTTTTGCATCTATGCATTAACTATCGAAGTTGCAATTACAATATGATTTTTTTATAAATTTATTGATAGATTACTGTAATATGAACACTTTTGTAAGATCATGCAAACAGCAGATTTAGGCAATCGGTATCCTAAATGGTACCAGCCGGTTTCTAAAAATCGTACGTCATGTTTTGAATTGAAAAGATACAAAAAAATCATAAGAAAAATTGTATTTTGAGTTTAATTTAAGTTTAATAACATAAAAAAAATGTAATATCACCCTACTTAACTGAAATACAATTAGGACAATAATAAATATTGTCTTCTTTTGAAAATCCTGCACAAGCTTCATGTACAACATACAAAAAATATTTTTTTCTAAAATTTCAAATCGGTTGGAGTGAAACTACTACATTAAAGCATTTTGATAATTCCTCTTATCAACTAGAAATATCTGCTAAAAATTCCAGTAAATAAATATGCTTTAAATTTTATTCATGGATTTCTAATAAAACTATGAAGAGTTAGGTACCTTGGGGGTTTTTTCACGGAGATCCTTTTTTTCTAAAGGCATAATTTTACTATACTGGCAAAATTTCCAAAATAAGCGTTAAAATTTTACAAAATATCCACTGTTAAAATGTTGTTCTTGTAATGTTTCAGTAGTTTGAAAGAAATAAGTCAATTATAACTTATAATTAAAAATAAATTAAGGACTAAGTTAGAAAAGATTAAGGCTTAGCTTTAATAAATACCTATATTAGGTTTAAAAGATAGATTTAGATAGTATTATTTTTTTCAAATTATTTAATTTCAAAGCTTAAACAGATAACTTGAAACAAATATAAACAAAAATGATTAACAATTTGAAAAAATCTAAATTATTAAAAAAAATATTTAAAAAAAATTATAATAGGCACCGATTAAAATATGCCTTACGAAGGTTACAAAGTTTTTCTTCTAATAACTTTTTTACTTTGAAAAAACTGCAAAAATCGTTCTATAATTGTTGTAACACTGATTGATTTGAGATGGCTACAAAAAATACATGGAGCTTCTCTTCTTCGTCAACTTGCAATTTAGTTTTAATAGATTTTCTCAAGTAACAAAACAATCAAACTATAATTTCCTCAAATGATAAATATGTAATTACCTACATTTTATCTGGAATTCAATGTGAATGAAAATATAATGATTTTAATACTAATTTTCCGTGTATCGTATGCACGATAGTCGACACGTTTCTTAAAATTTTGTTTAATTAATAATTGTTACAAGTTAATGAGATTTGAGTTTCCAATTTTCAAAAAAAATCTAATATTTTTCAATATTTTCACCCTTCAAACTTTTAGGAGAATTTATGCTTTAGATTTACCATTCAATGAAAATTTTCATTGCCTCATTTCTTTGTTGAAAATTTTAAACGGTTGTTATTTATTTTCTTTAAATATTTAGTGGAATTAGATTTTTTTTTTAAATCATCATCATCATCAACATATATAATTACCAGTTTGGTAGTGAAAGTAAACATCGGAAAACCCCAAAAGTAACTGCAAGTGAATTATCTCGAAAAATCTGCTAGTTTTGTTCGCATGCGGTATGAAAATGGAACTTGACGTGTTCATTAAGGGCCATTTATAAACTTTATCACGCTAATTTTCGCAATTTTTCACCTCGCCCTCCACCTTCGTCAAGCTTTGTCTCACTTTTTGCACCCCCTATAAATACTACATCACGAAAGCTAGACCTTCCCCTGTGAATAGTTCATTTCTATTAATGATTATAATAAATATTGATATTTTTAAATATTTGCTATTCTAAAAATTAAATTTCAATGCAACAATAAATATTTAAAAAAATTTATAAATAAAAAATCGAGAAAAAATTAAAAAAGGTTTGTTTTCTCTAAGAACCCCCCGTCCCCCTTGTCACATCTTGTCACACTTAGCAATACTCCCCCCTCTCCCAGGTATGCGAACGTATTTATTGAACGGCCCCTTATTCGTTTGAAATTTTTATGTCGTATTTTGTATATTATAATATCTTTTTCTGATACTTATTACTATTTTTTTGTTTTGTCAATACTTATTTTATATGATATATAGAATGAATAATAATTTATCAGTTTTTAAAATTATTTAAGATAATTAGAGTAAAATTTTTCTTACATATTTATAATAGTTAAAAAGTTTAACCATTTTTATTAGCTAATTATTAATTTGTTGAAGCATTGTTGAATTTCAAACTCAAGGCAGTGTTGATTTTAATGATTTTATCTTTAATTATTAAAAGTATTCCATTCCATTAAACAAAATACCTCTAAAAACATAATTTTATTAAACTTAAGTTATGAAAAAAAAATTAATAATAAAAATGAATCGTGATGAAAGAATAAGAATAATATATCGAAGAAACTATTGCAGTCGACAGCGTATAAATCTTACAACGGAACAATTAAATGAACGTCGAGCTAGTGCTAAGAACCAAATGTGTATAATTTTCGGGGATTCTCCTCTTTCACGGACGCCAAAATTTGAAAACGGACTCTTATAGATCTCGCCAAAATATAATATATATATTTTGAAGATTACAATTTTGAGATTTCGCGTAGCTTTCGAAAAAAATGGTATTTTAGTAGGGTAGCACGGCTTTAATGCTATTTCTTATAGGAGATAAATTTTGTGAATGCGATTATTTTCAGAACTACCATTGTTTAAGTATACATTGATAATCAATGGAACTACGAAGTTGGACACCTGCTCGCAACAATCGTAGATGCTGGGCTGGGGGGGGGGCTGCCCCCGCGGTAGCTTGGGGCTACAGCAGCCCCCAAAATAAAAGTAATAAAAGGAGCCCCTCTCCAAAAAAAAACCATCTCAACTTAATTTTCAAGAGAAAATAGGAAGTTAGATTTGACCATCGCGTTGTTTTTAATCCTATTTAATTTTTTCGATGCAACTTTTCGATGTATCGAAAACTAAGCGAAATATTATGTTCCTTCATTATAGGTTTCTTTTAGCGAGATCTTTAAGAATTCGTCGTCAAATGTTAGCGTCCGGGAAACAGCAGACTTGTCGAAACATGTTATGAGCCAACATCTGTAGTACCTACACACCTATAGGTACCTGTGATTTTTCACGGGCCAAGCCCCTAGTCTTAAAAAAAAATTTCAAATTTTATTTAGATACGAGTATTATTTTTATATTTTCAAGATTTATTTCTATCAATAAAATCAATATTTTGTTAATAAAACAAGCGACTTGAATTTGTAGGTTTTTGAATAGTTAGTTTATAGCTCAATAAATTAACAGGATTATATTATGTATCGCGATAGGATTATAACAATCAAATATTTGAAAGAAATTTAGTATAGGTAATACCTACAACGGTTTGAATTATTAATAGATTATAATATTTAAAAAGGCTTAGTAAAACATATTCGAACGAAAATATATAATTACCGATAAAAGCAGCCATCACTTCATTAGTAAATTTTTGTTGATCATTTTTCGACCCACTGTGAGCTATTTTCATTTTTTCAAATTTCACTGAGATTAAATTCAAACCGGAAAAGGAATCACAAACTTTCTTGCACGGACCAGAATTGTTTAAACGTGAAATAACCGTGATATGATTGCGACTCGAACACATTCGCGAAAGGATGTTGCTTTTATACGATTAGAATTTGTGCGTTTTGGTTCGTTTTCATACAAACCATGTTTACACGATCTATAAGTTAAATACTTCGCTTCAAAATCGACTTGAAAGAAAACGAACAAATAATTTTCTTTTCTATAAACTAAATAAAAAACCTGAAATCACATATTTAATATGTTTTAGTCACAATTTTATCAAAAATATTTATTTAACAACGAAAAACATTAAATCATAAATCGGTGTTAGCGTAAAATCAAAATGTTCATTAATTGACTTGTATATAATTATACAATCAAAAAGTTGAAATGTTTTGGAAATGTATCGCTTTAAATTCTAAACGTATCGAATTGAATAACAAAAAATTAAGAGCTAAAAAGGAAAACATCGAGAAAAACTTTTTCTTTGAATAAAAATAGTTTGTTGTGTTTTTTAAATTATAAAAAATTTACCATTTTATTTTTCAAAAAAATCACGTTTCATACAATTTTTTAACCAGCTTTGAGCTCAAATCAGCGACGAGAAACCATGATATTTACAAAAATTTGTCCTTTTAAGGATTTGTAGATTAGAAATTTTCCAACTTCCAACTCTCAGGGTTTTAAAATAGTGATTGAACACTATAAAATAAAGTTAAACTTCTAATTTTAGTAAATTATTAAGTAGTCTATAAATTTATAGTATGCAGCCAATTCAAATCTCAACTACAATTTTTTTAAGCAATTTGTTTGCTATTCGTTTAAGGATTTATACGTTTTATTTTAAAAAAGTTTCTCGAAAAATTCGAACCCTTATTTCATTAACTAGTAATGGTAATATGCACTATGAATCATTTTGTATATATGCTGAATAGGTTATAAAATTAGGGATTTACTACTTGACTTAATTTTCATACTATTTGACTTTTTGGCATGAAATCAATTCAAACTCGAATCAAAGATTAATATTTACATAAATGTTAAATCAAGCCATTTATTGATTTCACTTCACATACAAATATCAAGCATAAATTATTTTAAAAATGTCCAATTACTTGACTTGATGAATTTCTGTAATACTACTACTACAAAAACGTATCTCCATCCAAAAATCCAGAGATTTTTTTTTTTTAGGAAAACTGAAGAATAATATATAGAAAAACTGATCACTGATTTGTGCTCATCAGCGTTCAAAAATACACTGAAAATTATACATCACAAGCAAAAGGCAATGTGCTACGGTGTAATATTTTCTTCAATTTTTTAAAAGTTTTTCAGATATTTTCTGAAAATTAAAGAGTACCTGAGAAAAATTGATCACTGCAGTTTGTGCTCAGTGAAAAATTGCATCTCTGGGTCAGATACTCTTTTTAGAAGCTCATTAAACAATACCTACTTAATTTGTTGTCTTATTTTTAAACTTTTATGACTCAAAAATGGAAATAAATTATTATTTGAAGTACAAAGATAATTAAGTGACAACAGTGATGTATAATGATTACAGAATTCTGTTGTTGGTAGAAGAAAAGTGCCATCGTTTTATTTTCCGAATGAAGCAAAAATGTATTGATAAAAAAGAAATTTTTTCCATTTCAGTACATTTAGATAAAGTTAATAAAAAAAAATCTTGTTGATATAATTATTTTACAGTGTTTAAATAGTAAAATCTATAATAACTATTAATCTAAATTAATGAAACAGACCACGTCTTAATAATCAAATTCTCCGATAGTAAAACATGTTTGGATCTCAAATGGAAACATAGAAAAACGATCGATTTAATCGTATATTCCAGAACGTCTACAAATGTGTCAAGTTCATACTCTCATATCAATTGATTCTTAATTGATGGTACAAGCAAGTGCATTTGTTATATAGTATTTTGGCAAAGTTTTCTTGAAATTAAATAAGAAGCAATTGTTTTAAGTAATTAAATAAAGACATCTTATAATAATTTTTTCATTTCACAATTAGGTATATGGTAGATTAAAAATCTTTTTTTTTTATAAATTTGTATCGGTGTCTATATAATATATAGGCAAGCCCTTGAAAAATGTTATCAATTTTCATTATTAAGATATTGATCCTTTTACATTTTTTTAAGAATGATTATCACCCTGAAAACAAAACATTTTCCAATAATTTTTAAGTCACCTTAAAATAAATTTGAAATAATAACTGGTGTTGACAACAATTAAAATTTTAATACACAAACAAATTAAATTTTTTTAATTGATTAATTATAAAAAAATGCAATAAATTTGAAAGATATTAAAACTATGAGTTGAAAACTCAGATCTATAATTAAAATGTATGTATATCGAGAAGATTCTATACAAGTCTTTCAATTAAGTTGTTTATTATGATCTTGACAATATAATTAATATCAATGTTTGTTATATTAGTTAAGTTATATATTTTTTTCACACTCAAATATGAATTGTATGTGTTATGGATAATAAAAAACCTCCATATTCATGCTATATATAATATAAACGATAATTTTAATAGAATTTTTAATTTGGTAGGAAATTCTAAAAAATGTATCTTTTATGAATGAAATTTTTGGGGAAAACCTACTTTATAGTACTTAAATTGATTTTTTCTTGAAAGTTCAAACACAAGAATGGTATATGAACTTTTGCGATCTAGTTGAATAGTTATATTCACTGGCGTACCCAGATTTTAATATAGGAGAGGGTGAACCTTTAAACAAGTATTGTTGGAATACAATATTTTAATTGGGAACTTTTTCTTTTGTTCTTTTGTTCTCACTGTTAAAAAAATTATCAATATAGGATCAGTGACGCAGCATTTAGGGGGTAAAGAGGTCATAGTCCCGGGCGGCACAAATATAAGAGCAAAAAGTAATGACTAGTGATGGTAATAATCAGTTAAAAATGAAATAAAATCCGAGATGGGATAAAATTAGATGGAAATCTGTAGAAGAGGCTTTAAAATACGCTCAAAACTTGGACAATGATTTAGGTATACGCTTTGAGCATCCAAAACAACAAATAAGAAAGAGGTATATTTGAAAAGAATTAAAGTGCAGGTACCGATTAATCACACGGCAACAATTAAAATATTTTTTGTTTATTATAAAGTAGGTCAAGTAAGTAAGTGCTACAAATTGAGAAAACTTCTAACAGTTCTAGAACTTTTTTAACAATAAAACAACTAGTCACTTCACGAATCTATAAATGAATATAAAACTTTTATCAGCTGTACCTATACGACGTATATTATTTCTGTTGGGATGAATAATTATTAGTACCTTGTCAAGCCTTCTTACGTATAGTGCAGTCATTTGGTTCTAGAATGAGAAGTTACCTGGAAAGTTTTACGGGAGTTTTGAAAATTGCTAATTAGGTATATAGATTTCGATATGCTCTTTCCGAATTTCAACTTAGTCCCCTCGTATCTTTGCCGCTCGCGCCGCTATATTAGAAAATATCTTCTTTCTGACTCACTTTGCGGCAAAAAAATTTGAAAGTAGATCAAGTTTCCTACAATTTATGAAAAAAACCTTTTTTTCGTAAAATCAACTGTTTTGGCGTACGAGCGCCGCAAACCTTTATACATCTACGCCATCCGTGATACTCAATTTCAACTGTATTTGAGTATTATATACGTGTTTGTATTGTAATGTCACGGGTTGGCGTAGATAGATTAAAGTTTGCGGCGCTCGTACGCCAAATTGTTGATTTTTTGAAAAAAAGGTTATTACATAAATTGTAGGAAATTTTCTCTTTTCGCTTTCATTTTTTATAGAAATGCTTTTGCTGTTAAGTGAATCGGAAAGGAGATATTGTCAAGAAATACTGTTATAAACGGCATTTTCCAATATGGCGGCGCGAGTGGCAAAGTTGAAATTCAAAAAAAGCACATCAAAATCTGTAAAATTACCAATTTTCAAAATTCCCGGAAAACTTTTCTGGTAAAACTACCAAATGACTGGACTATTAGCTGATCTATAAAAATTAAATAGCTATTTTAATTAATTAGCTATTTAACTAATTAGCTAAAAATTAAGTAGCTATTGAAATTACGGATTCATAAGAAATGCTATTTTAAGCGATGAAAATTTTTCATAAAAGCATTTAGTGTATAAACAAATGAAGAAGATAAAAGAAGATAGAATATTAAAAAATTCCTGCATGTATTGTTGGAACAAAGTTCCTTTATTGGGCTATGATTAAAACGGTGGAGACCACAACTTATTGAAAAGGAACCACTTTCTTTCTCTTTAATTCTTATATCTCAATTTTTCTTTTTCTATCTCGTTATGTTCACTGTTTGCCGTTAGCGATTGGTGAATAAAGTATGCTGAGTGTGAAAAGGGTAATAGAAAGATAGAGCCAAAGTTGTTTACATTGATCGCAATAATCTGTATTCTATTAATCAAATTTTGTAATTGAAATCCAAATACAAAATTTCCTAAATATAACAATATAATGTCATCAAGACAACTTCAATTTTCATTTTATCAACAAGAAAATTGTAAGAAAAATTGTTTTTTTTTTTTTGAAACTAGAAAACGTTTTGATTTGAAAAAATAAAGTAAAGAACTTTGCTCCTGACGGGCGGCGGTCCCCCGACCGCACAAGTTTTTCTATGTTTTAATTGACTTTAGAGAAAACAATGAATCGTTGCCATAACGACAGTGATGATTTGAAAACTCGACGGGGATAGGTGGATAAATGACGGGATCTTACCATTTAAACGATTATATAGATAGCGTAACAATTAAAATTTCGGAAACACTACCATTGTAAAGCACTATGTGTACACCAATCTAGAGTAGTAACAACGGGAATTTTGTCCCAATGACTAACCATGTTTACTCAATAATTAACCACTGGATTTATAACTATGGTCCAAGAGGGGGCTGCCCTCCATCCGTGTGTCTATGGTTATATCATAACTGTTAGTTTTATTGTATCTATAAATTGTATATATTATATAATCCCAAGACTAATATAAGATATGATAAAATATTTTTTGTTACTTGTCACCATAAATATTCCTTTTTTTGGAAAATATTTACTTACACTAAAAATAAATTGGCTCTTTGTTGCTATTCTGTTTGTTAGATGTATTGCAAAAACAACGAGCTCGATCACGATTCATTTGAACGCTACAAATTTACGGAAAAATTAAACTGTGAAAATTTGCTAGTTGCCACCTTTCGTTATAGTTTGAATCAAGTTTTGTTTGTTCTATCTGAAACACGAGGTTTATGCAAATTTGTTCAAAATGAAATAGAAATTATTTTTTTCAAAATCATGGTAAATTTACATTAATGTAGTTAACTCAGTATAATTGTTTACGAACTGGGTTTTTTTGCAGGCTTATTTGTTATATCAATTGCACTCAACAACAAAGTGACAAGAAATCTCCAATTAAAGTATTAAGATTGATAATATGAATAATAACTAAAATTAAAGTTAAATAAAAATTGATTAGATAATTTTATTAATTGGATAATCGATACAAAAAAATGTTCAAACTCGTGCTTTATACGCCTTATTTTTTAATAAAATCATTGTATGTTTAGTCATGATCTTATCGTTAATAATTAGGTAGGTAATTGAAAATTTGATTTTTTTTAATCTAAGTTCTGATTAGCTAAAAGATCTATTTTGGGTAGGTATTATTTGGTGGAAACATTAGAAAAATGTCATTGAAATCTTACTGATTAAAGAAATAAGCTGAAAACTTTCCTATATTGTAAATTCGAACACATGAGTTGCATGAAATTATGATAGTAAGAAAATATTTATTTAATTACTTTGAATAGGCTTCTTTGAATATTCCTTACCTACTTATTATTTATACCTATCTACCTATATTTATTTCAATAAAAAAAAAAAACTGAAAAAACTTGCCAAGCGTGAGTGAAACTCATGGTAATTGTGTTTCGTACTACGATTGTACTATTTTCAATACCTTTTTTATTGACCTCAAAATTTAGAGGTTTGGAAAATTTAAAATGGTTCAAATTAACGACACTGTATATTTGGATATTATCAATATTTATTTGTCTTAAATAGGTGGTTAAGAAATCATTCCAAATCCGAACTGAAACTCGAATGGATCCTGAATGGATTGTTAATCGACGATTTAAGATAAATAAATACTGATAATATCCAAATACACAGTGATCGTTATAATTTGAACATTTTCAAGGCGATCCTGGCAGGATCGCCATGAAATAATTATAAATAATAATATTTATTTATATTTAATCATTGGTTAACACACGAATTCCATTTGAACTTGAATCCCGAATGAATAGAATTGAATAAAGTCGAATTCGTGTGTTAACCAATAATTAAATATAAATAAATATATTGATACCTGATATCCAAATATACGGTGTCGTTATTTGAACCTATTTCAAATTAGAGTAACGATAAAATTCAAAATAAAAATACTCAAGGTCTTAAAAGTACATTGCATTAATATATAACCCTTTTCGTAACAATTAATGTTTCAAAGGCTAAATTTAAAATTTCTAAAAAAATTAAAAAATTAAAAATGCCTGTGACAGATGGACATCCAGCCCGACAAGAGAGTACATATCATACTTTAAGGATTTCATTTCTATTTTTTGGATGTACGAACCCATAAAAATGAAAATTAAAGAAATAATTATCTTATTACCCAACTGTTTATATATTCTATAGTCTATACTAAGGATTTACTACTTGGCTTGATTTTTAAGCTATTTGTCTTGACTTTCAAGTAACTTGACTTAAAATCAAGTAAAATTCAACTCCAATGTCAATATTCAAATATAAGGTCAAGTCAAACATTGAATTTGTAAGTGTTTCATTTCAAAGTTAAAATGTTAAGTTCAATCCATTTGACAAAATGTCCAATTATACTTAATTTGAGGAATCCCTTTCTTATAATACTACCTAGGTATTACTTATAAACTACTGACTTTGATTAAGTACTTAATCAATGCTACTGAAATAGAGGAAGTGGTAAAATTACTATATAATAACATTACTCGTGACTTGAAGAAAACACAGTTCTTAAGTTAAATTAAGAAAAATTAAGAAAATTTAACATAGTTATACTAAATTAGGACTCTTAACATTGTGTTTGAGACTAATTAAAACATCCTGTTTGTTAAAAATTCCATACTGGTTATAATGAAACTCTCAATTTCCATGTATTTCACGGAGTTTATAATATGAAAGAGCAAGTTAGAGCTAGTCATAAGGAAAAGAAAAAATATAGAGCAATAATCTAATAACCAACCTGAAAACAGAGCTAGTAGAGACATGAAATCAATATGATTATGGATTAACGTGCCACGTAATTTATGAATGGCCTAGCTTACGTAGTTTAACTTTGCTAAGTGAGAAATTTTTAAAGCTGATCGAGTTAGAAATCAGCCTTCTTTTCAATCCCTTAGTCATTTTCGACTTAAAATTTTGCCACACATTTATTTTATTCTATTTCGTAGGCTTTAATAGAATTGCTTTTAAATACACAGTTCCTATAGAATACAATTCTTTTGCTATCCTATAGAAACCGTTCATTATTCCGGTATAAGAAGTAACCTATATCATTCTCTGACCTCTAAACTATCACATTGCAAAAAAAGAAGTTAATCTTTTGCTCTGTAAAAAACAAAAAAAAAAAACAAAATATCTATCCCACGGGGACGGTACATTTTTTCTGGATATAAAGTATGCTATATGTTAAACCGGATTATAAACTATATCTATGCCAAAGTTCATCCAGATTTATTTGGTACTTTTCGCGTGAAAGAGCAACAAACATCCATTTTTACAAATTTTCACGTTTATAATATTAGTAAGGATAGATCAATTTTATGCTTTGAAAAACGAAAAGTTTATGCGATCGATGTATTACATTTTTTCATACTAATTGTAAGTGAAACAGGTATTAATAAAAGATATGAAGATGAAATATTTTTTATTCTAGAATAATGTATAGTTCCCGTGGGAAAGCTTGCTTCTTAAAACGGCTAAACGGATTTTAATATAATTGAGAGTAAATGCTTCGGCTACGTTTTCCAATAACAGAGAGAATATTTTTTATCCCAAACCTAGTTGGAGGAAGTGTAGGTCTAGTATAAGAATATACATATATAAGTAATAAAGAAAAAAATGAAATAGGTATTGTTTATTATTTTCAAAATTACAAAAATTAAGATGTTTTCGGCTTAAACCGTATTTCCATGTCTTATACTTTTGATATGATCACAGTCAGATTGATCTGTGAAGTCAGTTGTTACATACACACATAATGTGCTATCAATGCAGTCGTCTGTGGAACACGAATTTGGATCATACCAATCTGAATTTTTCGTCGACATTCTGTGAATGAGATTTTTCAAATAAATAAACTATTCTGAAAAGTTTAACGCAATTATAGACACTAACCGCAAATAGTCACGAGTCAGGGAATCGTTTTGTGCCATTTTTATAATAGCCTTATCGACATCGACAGGCATAGCAGAGTCAACTCCAAAGAATTCCGTGAACGTATACAATTTGTACCACACTGGAGGATTTTCTCCGTTTAGATTTGCCTCGGTCATATTAAAAATATACTGGTCATAATCTAAGATATCCTATAGTAAATAAAAATTTTAAATTTAGAGAAAAGTGAATTTATGTGACATATATTTACATATGTATCAGGGTCAACATGTAAAATTCTAAAGTTTGGATTCAAAGCTTGATACGTCGTAAGTCCTCCTCCATTAAAAGCGGTTGCTAATGCCAATGATTTATTCTCGTAATCATAGAAATTGTACAGCGTATCATGATGACTATGTCCCAAAAATTGCCCTTTTATTAAATGAGAATACCTATAAAATTTAAAATAAATTAACCGTATCCACATTCTGACCTCTTAAAATTACCGTAAAACAATTTTTCTGAATTGCTGTTGGCATACGATTTCTGTTCCATGATCGCCTGGTGGGACATGATACAATAAATGTACAAATTCGCCATCTAACTCGGCTTGGTAAAGGGTATCAGAGAGCCACTGTAACTGTTCGAAAGGATCAACTGTGCCCAACATCAACCACCAATTTTCTGTGATACAAAAGTTATTGTTCAAAGCAACAATTCGTAAACTATCGGTCATTTTAGTCGTGTAATAGCCGGCGTATTTGACTTGTTCAATCGCCTCTTCCGATAGCCACGGACTCCAAATTGTCGCTATGTCATCATAAAGCCATTGCATGGTAAATCCTTGATCAGCAACGGATGCTGGTGGCCATCTATAACGAATTTCATTAAAAATTGCCATTATCACTTAAAAATTTTTATCTACTCATTAACGGGTTGTCCTTCGTGATTTCCCAAGGCTCCAAAGATAGAGGCATTTGGTAGATTGGTAGCGTAAATATTGAAAACTTCATTGATTTGCGACTTGATCTGATCGGAGGTTGTGGACCAAACATTGTGAGCTGTCGTATCACCAGTATAATACAAAGCCACTACATTCTATATTAATTTTTGAAAAGCTTAATTGAGCTTTTTGTTGCTTTTGAGACATCCTGTATATATTTTGTTGAATTTACCTGTTTTTTAATTTCTTCGACGGCTTTCTCGACAACACGTAACGGAACTTCGCAGGTCAAATAAGTTCCCCAATATCCTCCGTTCTTGGTGGGATCAGGTGAAGAACCATCTACTTCCCGACAACAACAAGGTTTACCACAAGCACCATTCATTCCCTCTTTATATTCCGGATCGTAATGAATATCAGCAATGTGAGCAATTTTTAATGGTTCTTTTCCGCTTGGCTTCATAAAAAACCGGATTGAAACTTAAAAATTTTATATTATAATTTTTTTAAATACCTTAGCAATTGTTTGTGGTTTGATTGAATCGTTCAAATGTAAATCGATTTCCCAAGGTGTTGGAGTAAAATGTCCGATACATTCAGGCTGTTCCACAATCTTACAAAGATCTTTTGCATTGATTCGAGGGTTTTTCGAGCGAATAATACTTATAAAAATGGGCTATAATTCATACAGATAAAAAATGTTACTTTTATATTCTGAGATAATTTCGATAGTTAAAAAAAATGCATACCATGTTTAAATCAATGGCACCCGCACAAACATCTTCGGGCCAAGGAATTTTCTCGCACACTTCAATAGCGATTTGCCGAATTAAATCGGTGGAACCACCCAAACGTACATAATTGATTAAAGCACGAGCCCCGTTCTCACAAAGACTGCAATCGACCCCAAATTTAACATCCGGCGAAAACTTCTTTGCAAACATGTCCATATATTTCTCTAAATCGTCGCTTTTCAACCCACGCCATAAATAATTATTGAAATCATCTTGAAATTTGGAAATTTCAGCTTCATTTACTAAAAAGTACAAAAATCAGTTTTAAATTGGTATATAAAAAGATCTTTTAATAATAAATAAATATTAACTTACAAGCAGCTACATTTAGAGATGATTGGATCGCTAAGAAAATAGCGAAACAAGCAATAAACTGCCTCATTTTCAACAGCTAGTGGTAAATTTTAGCATGAAAACTACTTTATATAATTTTAGCTAATTCTGCGATAAGGGTTATCATGAAAATTTATTTTTGATAAAAATACCCTTTGCAAGATCCTTGTACTTTGGTAAATTTTTTTCTTACTTTTTTATTTTTACTGAATCAGATTGAGTAGCTTAAAAAAAGAAATTCAATTGATATCAATTGACGCATGCTGATTTTAACTAAACAGTTAAAATGGTTTTGGTGCAAACTCATTTTTTTCTGGCATTAAACGCATTTTTTGGATCTTTTAGAATACGAATATTTAATTTTTTTTCAAGTTTGTGTGGTAAGGTTATATGGTAGGGTGGCGAATGAAAAATAATTTATAATTTCAAAAATCCCTGACTTTTCCTTGGTCAAAAATAAAATTCCGGGATACCTAAAAAAAAATTATTTGAATATACATTACAATTCTTAGGCATCCCCGAAAATTATTTTATTATAATTAGACAATAATACCCTGCAAATTTGCGTAAAATTTTTAGAACTATGATATTCTATTAAACCTAACGCAGTTTTTCCACTAATCGAAAAGTTCAATTTTTTTCGATTAAATACCTATACCTATAAGATTTTAAAAACCAACAAACAATAGAATAAATATCATAAAATTCTCTAACTATTCCAAAAATTTTAAATTCTCTGACTTTTCCATGTTTTTGACCTGGAGTTGTTTTACCTGAATTTCCACCCTGGTGTTTGTTTTTCTATAAAATTATTATTTAAAAGAGCAAATTTATAATTACGATTATACATTTTTCATAGATAAAAATTAATTCATTAACATTTCTCAGCTATTGGATGAAAAGTGTACTATGACTACAGAATATGCTACAGAAACACTTTCAAAGCTTATAGAGCTTAAATGATTATAGTCTTCATTCTTCAACATACATTACACTAGAAAAAGTTTCGATTTTTTAATTAGTAGAACCCTGTTAAAAAGCAATTAATTTTTTGTTTATTTTTACTGTATTTTTCAATTGAACCTATTTTACTTAATTGTAAAATTTGGCTAAATGGAAAAGGGAAAATGCTTAATATCCAGATTTCATTCTCTTAAAGGGGTTTTTTTCTTCTTCTTGTGCCTTCTCCTATTTTCAAAGGTTGGCAATTAGTAGAAGAATTTGCACTTTTGAAACTGCAATATGAAAAAGATTAGTGGATATCGTCCCAAACCAGACTTGAGGAATTTTCATCTACGAATTTCTCCTTCAACCAGATTCTCTCTTTTCATTAAATTATTTCATTTTTCATTAAATTATTCTTGTCACCAATCATTTCAATCTATATCGTCGCTGAACATATTGAAAACGTGGTATGGTGAATGAAGAATCCTGGTAAATCCATCAAAAAGTTCTGCCATGATATTCACTCTGCGGAGGTTTAACGAGGAACAAAATAGCCTTGTTGCTTATGGAGAAAGCGAAATTCCTTACTGCCCTAAAAATAAATCCGTAGAGTACCTCGGAGTGTTTTTTTGACACCAGGCTGAACTGGAAAGACCATATTATCTCAAAAATAAGGGAAGCAAATACTCGCTTAACTCAGCTTTACCTCCTTTTAAATAAAAAATCAAGTCTTCGCAGCGAGTGCTCTCTAATGATCTATAACCCTATGATCAGACCCACATTGACTTAATATGGTGCTTATGGTTGTTCTGTTTGGTTCAACACTTCCGAGGGAAATTTTAAAAGTTACAAATATTCCAAAACAAGGCGCTGCGCATATTTAGAAAGGACCATGGTACATTCGGAACTCCCAAATCCATAACAAATTAAGCATGACAAGCATAAAAGAGCACACGTAAGAAGTCTGGCCAAAGGATTCTTTGATAACATCTCCCTCTGCTCAAGTGCCGTCGAATTAAACTTTGGTCAATGCAGAACCCAGAGAAGGCTTTCGCAGGAAATTATTAAAAAAAAAATTAACAATACAATGCTCGAGGATTAATTTTAAACTTCCAGTTATTATAACACTATTAAAACTCATATCAGCACTAGGTTTGCTGTGCAAGTAACAAAAAAGGAGAACAAAATAAAATGGTCTTCCTATTAAACTTTTTCAAAATATGAAGATCAATTTGTTATCATTTTTTGGAACTTATTCTGTTTGAGTATAGACAACCATCTGAACACAAAAGTAACTCTATAATCTAAGCTTATAGCTTAATGCTATATCAATGATGCTATTAACAAAACCAAAAAGAATACAATAGAAACCGATTTAACTAACAGAAGGCATTGAAATTTTTTTTATTTTAATATTGAGAAAATTTAGTTTAAAACAAAAATTACAATATACTATGTGTTGAAAAAGATACCATCTCTATTTAACACAGTCCTGGCTCATTGAATCAGGTCACTCATATTTTTTCTTTATGCTTCGAATTTGTAGGCCTTCTGAACTTTGCAATTGTTTCTATTATGAATTTTCTTACTCAATGAAAGTTACAATTAAGCCAAATTAAATCATTCCTACCTCTTTATTTTCAGACGAAGGTTTTCGTTCTATATCGAGTTTTCAATAATTTCTTAGACGTCCTAGTTTTATAATGTATAGAATTGTGATAGGATTTAGTGGGGACATTTTTTTATTCAGTGGTAACAAATTTCCTTTTAAGCGTTTTTGAATTAAACGTTTTTCATTAAATTTTAAAAATTGGGAGACCTTGAAAAATATTTACATTGGCACGATAAAAAATTAATCATTAACGTCCAATTACACGCTTTACACAGTATAAGAACTGAAAGTAAGAAACAAGAGAGATAAAAACTCGTGGGAAACCAAAAATATGTAAATGATTAAGTAAAAATTCAAGTAACCATTTAACATAGGATTTAACACTTGAGGATAGGCTCTATAAGACAAAGCAATAGGAAAAGAGGCACAATAAAAAAAAACTCAAAACAACATATTTTTACTGAGATATACTCTATGAAATTTTTCAACTTAAACCAAGTACAGTTTTAACCAGTTTCAGTCATCTCAACATCTTCTATACATAAATCATCCAACATTTCTTCTAAAGTAATTTGAGGTGTAGCCGGGTCTAACATATCATCTGTATCGACAGGAATATGACTTTGTTTTGCTTTAAAGATATTAACATGTTGTCTGAGTGCAGGATCTTCTTCAAGATCATCCAAGAAATCGTTATAATCACTAAAAAAAAAGAAGTTAGATTTGTTTTTTAAATTTAAATTAAGATTACATACTTTGTTTCACTATCAATATCAAGTCCCATATTATCCTCGGCAATGTGTTTCAATCTCCAATTTCTCATTCTTCGTCGCGCTGATCGACTTCCAAAGTGTTTCTTTACAAGAATCACATCAGGGATTACATTTCGATCTAACTTATCAAGATTTGGATCATTTACGTTGCTATCTTCCAAATTATACCTAGTTTTTAAATAAAAACATTAACGAATAGGTTCAATTAAATTTTCCAAAAGCTTACCCAAATACTTGGTCGCCCGGTTTTAAGACATGACCTAGATGAGTCCGGACATGAATTGTGGCATCATCAATACCTAGTTCCGCCTCGCGCACAAGCCAAGCATCGGCCAACATATGCTTATTTGATATTTGCCCCTGTCCTGGGAAATATTTTTTATCCCGATCCAAAACTGGTTCAATATCCATAACAACATATAACGTTAATTGTTTCGGATTACAAATTGTATCGAATGGCGTTCGATAGTAAACCGTACTATTAACGTCCGCAACTAAAATAAAATTACGGTTAAATCAAACATTTTTTTAAAAAATATATCTACATACTTTGTCCAGAACAAGGATCGATCAGATGAATCGAATTGGTAACCCGATAGACCAAACAAATAGGAGCAATACCACCTAGTTGCTGAGTTAATTTTTTCGGCAAACAGACGACACTATCTTTTGAAATTGGAACGATTTCAACGCTAAATGTAAATTTGTAGTTATAAGTGTTGCTGTGAATATCGTGAGATATCAATTTTTTTGAATGTTGATAGCGACAGGGTAACATTGAATGGATAAAGTCAACCATTTTACGGGCGTACGATTCGGTTGTATAGAAAAAATCTAAACCATCTAAAAATTTAAATAATATTTTTTAAGAAAAATTTTCTACATTAAACAGTAGGCACATTGGATACGAATTTGTCGTACGAATTGCGTGGTTGCATTGATTGTGACCTGCCCTTAGCAGATCCATTTCCACGGTGTAGACTCAGTGTAAATTCAGATAACATCAAGTATACATTGAAATCACACTCGAATAATATGATGAATTTGTGAAAATTGTACTTACTTGTTTTACACTGATATATCAATACTCGATACCCTTCGGATAAGCATCGAGTTTCCATTAAATGAGTGATACCAACGATAAATATTAATAAATACGGTGTTATGCCCATTTATAAACTTACAGTGTGATTTCACAGTAAACACGGTGTAGCAATTACTTTTTAAATTTAAAGTGGGAATTCAGTGTATTCATGGTTATTCGAACTTCACCGTATCTAGACTGAAATTATACTACTTTACACCGTGGTACTCTAGTGCAAACAAATTTTTTTCACATTTCCACGATTTCATAATCGTACGAATTTATATCCAATGTAATCGTGGCCTTAAAATTAACTCACCATGAATCGGTTTGATTCCTAAAGTATGCTCATGAGCTTTATGTTTAAGAATCAATTGTTCCAAATAATAAAATGTTTTTTTATTAATAGCTTTTTGTCGCACTTGAACTAAAGCACGCCAATAATCTTGAGCTTCACTCCGATGGCAATCATCGCACATGTGACCAGTCACAGAAAATTCAACAACAAAGACTTGTTGAAGAACAGCTCCTCCAATAACTTCACCTTGCACTGTTAATTTCACCTGTTATACAAATAATAGTCAATTTTAACGCTTTATAGAATTAGTAAGAAATTTTACCTTAATTCGTTTCGAATGAGGCTCGGTCCAGGCAAAACCAGCATCAATTAGTTTGACTCGGTTTAATCCTTTCAACTTTTTCAAGCATAATGAAAGTAATTCTCGCGATTCGAGTGCACAATGCACCCACTCGGACGGTGGTTGCAAATAGCGCTCACAACCTTTGCAAAAATATAGTGTGGCTTGCTTGGGAATGCCTTCAGTTATATCAACTTGACTGCGTAGACATCCTACGCACATATTTGCAGGATTTGGTTCAATTACAACACCACACTCGCAACATAATCTGAGAAAATAATAACAAAAGTGGTCCAATTTTATTCATGACTATATTTTAACCTTAAAGTACTATACTTACATTTGCCGTATTTCTTCGGTAGGTTGAATATATTCCATTTTATTAAACAAATGTTCATCAATTTTTTTCGTGTTAATAATGAATTTAACTTAAGTAATTGCTATTTTGTATTATTTCAATTAATATACGATAATAAAACTTCTTGAAACCATGTGCTTGTTACATGACGTACTAGTGAAAATTGACAGAATAGGAAGTAAACAGCGCAGACGCAATAGACTAAATTTACGTACAACAATCTAAATCTAAATAATCCCACATTAAATTTAAAAGAAACAACATTTATTTATTTTTTAATTTCTTATTGCCAAATTTACAAGTAAAAATAAAAATTATGCTATAAATAGTGGATTTCGAAATTTCTAGATGTGAAATCTTTCCTTACTGATAATGTGTGTGCTTTTAATCATGTAAATGATAAGGGTAGTCTACTATTGTCACAATTATGCATTGCATAGTTGCCTATCCTAAAGGAAAACCTGTAAAACATTGTGTAACCTACTCTTACTTTTATAATTTATATCGATAAAATATAGTTTTTATACACTTTTAAACTTTTAAAATATAAAGTATATAACAGTTAGATATTGCAATGTTTTTTTAAAAAAGTAAGTTACTTGAAGGCTAGCCATAGGGCAGGTCAAGCAAATGCCCGAGCCGTCTTGTTAATGGGTCGTTTAGTTCGCAATGCTGGCTGATTATATCGTGAAAACATTTTAAGTAGTAGTTTATAGTATAAGTAGTAGTTTTTAAAATGCCCGAGCCATTATAGGACTAAGTTTGGACCTGCTTGAAGTAACTCTTTAAAACAAGAGTTAAAAGTTAATAGTAAGTGACGAGTTTAGGAATTTGAACAGAAGCCCCCATGAGCCCCTACTATCAAAAAAAAAGTAAGCCATTTTTTTGGTTGGAAATATATTAATCGAATGGAATATAATAAGTATTGAAAACTTAAGAATCTATATTATCGTCTATATGCAAAACACTCGAATACGTATACCGTATAATATAACTGATCTGATTACAATTACTAGGTAATGTTTGTTATTGATTCAAAAAAACAAACATTATCGTCTGTCTCCAAATAGAAATTTCATTTTCCAGCTTGTTAATTTATAGTCAAGCACAAACTGATATTTACTTAAGCTATTTGCACATTCATCACGTCTCGTTCAATGTCGATTTATTTCTCAATTTTCTTATTAGAATGAAGCTGAAAAATATTTCAAAGTTAATTTTAAAGCGAAAATTTATGTTTTATTTTAATTATTTTTCTTTATCTAAAATGTATAGATGGAAAAACTCTTCTATTGATGCTTATCAATTATTTATTATAAGTAAAGATAAGTAAAACAAAGTCTACAGAATAAATGGAAATCATTTCTGAAAAATTTTTGTAAAAATATTAACTTTTATAATTTTTTATAATGTAGCGTTAAAATAAATGAAACGCCTGGTATTCAAATCGTCGCTGTAAATTGTTTGCTTTCTTTTAAATTTTGATGAAAGCTGAAGAATTAATTTAAATATTAACCACCTTATTGAATTTTATTTATATTTCATAAATATCAAATTGTGTATTTATTCAAATAGATTTATGCAACTAATTGAAAAGTTAGAAAAAATAAAAAGTTTGTCAGTAATTTCTTTGCTTAAATTAAGATACCTATATTCAACATAATTGTTTTATTATGAAATAAATTTATTGCATAATAAAAGAAATTAAAGTAACATACCAGTTTCCTGGTTAAATGTATTCAAAATTCTTAAGTTGCTGAAAAAAAAAAACTCAATACAACTTTTAATTATTTTTTTTAAAATTCATAATACCTATATTAACGAAAGAGTAGATACCGTGATTATGACTGAGAGACACATCAAATTTAGAAGTATTATTCCTTAGAGGTATTAGAGAGGTATTAGAGAGAAGTATTATTCCCTAGGACCTCCGTTAAGGAAGATTTTTTAAAAACTTTACCCTTAAGTGGCTCAAAGGCGGTGTTAAAGGTTTTGCATTTATACCTTCTTAAATTCTAATTTTTAGTCTCTCAAGGATCTCTGTTTTGTGAGTTTCTTAATTTGTTTGGGTTAGGGTTTTAATTGAGTTTATCTTAACATCTAATCTGTTTTAGATGTTTATATTCTTTGCAGTAAAATGCTCAAAAATTGTCCTAATGCTGATGATTGTAAAGTTTTTTTTTCTCTGTAGATATAGTTTCATATTCTCACGCCTAAACTATGTTTATTTTGTTAAATTTTACGTGAACAAAGTCACATATAGCCACTAATAATAACATATACCAACAACTTACATAATATACATTCGTTTTTTTGTCAATCTTATCGATGAAAGTAGATATTAAGAAGACTAAGGAAAAATCTAAAAATTCGACGTTCTGATCAAGTATAAAACGGAACATGCTATTAGACCCCTGAAAACTAGATGGACACCTGGTGACACTATAATTTAATTATTAAAAAATATGTATCAATACTTAAAATTTTCAATGGCATTGTAAATATGTTAATAGTTAATACGTAGATTTTTTGTTGTTGTTATCTTAAAATCTTTCTAATGGTTCATATTTACGAAAAAAGATATGCGTATATTGCAGAGTAGTGATGTAACGAATATTCGCATTCGCATTCGCATTCGCAAGAAACGACGCGAATGTTTGGTGAATGTTTTTGACAAACCAAAAGCAAAATATATGAAATGATAATACAACTAATAAAATTTATATTTTTTATTTTTATAAACATTTGAATAATTAAATGATCGGGGAACAGTTTTTAGATAGACCACTAAATTAAAAATACTTTTTTTATATTCTTGATAGTTTAATTAATAATGAAAAAATCACAACCAAAATAAAATATTAAATTCCTTCTTTACGTTTACAAAAACTTCATTTCTAAATTGTTATATATATTTTGATAAACGAACTTGAGAACCCAATCAAATAAGGTAGTAATATTATTCTAGATCTAATAAGTCTTGTTGCAATTTATAATGTACGAATCATACTTATTAAGCAGGATATAACTAGGATTTTAATTAAATAGGTAATCAAATTTAAAATATCTTATTACAAAAAACAAAAAAAAAATGTTAAACCTAAGTTAAACTTCTAGTAGGTATCCAAGCTGATCTTTCGCTTTAATTATAATATACTAGAAGATACCTGTTTGCTTCGCTGAGTGTATCTAAATTTAACTGATTACCTTCATAGCGAAATCTAAAAATTCGTAAAACTACTTTTCAAGAAAGAGTTAGCTGTTGTTAGCTGTCTTACATCAGCTTCTGTACGACTTTTAGTAAAAAAATTTAGATTAAAATCGCATTCGCGAATGTGAAAAATTGGACATTCGTTACATCACTATTGCAGAGTATGAAGGAAATCCTTGTTTGTATAAGGTTTGTATAAAGGATACAGCAAGTCAAGCTGGTCGTTTTATTAAATGAATAATTGTGAATTGTGATTGACTTGAAAATGAAACAACTTGTAAAACCTTAATTACGGAAGGGTCTAAGATACAAAAAAAGCATATTTTTGATTTTTTTTTTCAGAGCACCTTATTTATTAATATTTTAAAAATTTCTTACATTATGAAGCATTATTTTAAAACATTTTGCTAAATGTTCATAAAAAATATTGAAAAATAAGTCAGTAGTAGTGGTGAGAACCGAGTCACTTAAAAAAAGTTTCTATGCGGTATTCAGGATAACTCATGATTGCTTCATCTTAAACTAAAAAAAGCAAAAGATTCTTTAATACATTTTAATTATTTAATTCATTTTTGAATTTTTGGTAAAAGTTCTCTTATTTGTTTAATAATAAAACAAGTGGCAATTAAAAAAAAAGAAAATCCTTCGTTCAAAACCAAGTTTGTAAAAGAAGTGTAGAAATTTAAAAAAAAATTGGTCCAACGGTTTTGACTACCGATTTAAAAAAAAATTGTAGAAAAACGCTCTAAAAGAATATTGTTACTCAAATCTTCTTACACAGGCCTCGTGGCTAATTCATACCTAATTACGGTCAAGGGAGACCGAACGCCTGGAGACTCAATTGTCTAATTATAAAAAAAAGATTTTCTAATGATATCAAATTTTCTGACAATATTTCTTATAAGTTGTAGTATCAAAAAAAAAAAAAAACGATTTCAAATGATTTTCTGATCCTTTTCCCCCCTTCAATTAATTTGATATTTCAATTTTTGACTTAAAGACTCAATTTCAAGTCAAATTCAAGTCAAACACCTTGAAAATCAAGTACCTATTAGATCGTTACTCTTTAGTTTGAATTGAAATACATAGCTATACTAATATATAAAATTGAAGAGTTTGTTTGTTTGTTTGATTGTTTGGTTAAACGCGCTAATCTCAGGAACTACTGGTTCGAATTGAAAAATTCTTTTTGTGTTGGATAGCTTAATTATCGACGAAGGCTTTAGGCTATACAACATCTACGGCCAATAGGACCAGAGCATCGATGAAAAATGTTGCAAAAACCAGGAAATTTTTTTCCTTTTGAGAGCGTTTGTTGCCTGCCCTGCGTAAATGGTTAAAGTTACGCAAAAATCATGCATAGCAAAATTGTTTCTCTTAAAAAGTTCTAAAAAAAAGTCCGCGACGACATACGTCTTTTTTTTAAGGTTGGCCTGCTATAACCTTTTTAATGGTTATTAAAGTTCTTTCAAAAATAAATCATATTTTTCGAAATTGTTTTTAGAAACATATTGTTAATTCTTACCCAAATAAATGCGGTTTTTAATGAAATTTGGTATGATGATAAATGACAATCTGAGTCATTAAAAAGAATACTTTTTATTACGGTAAAATGTCTCATTTATCCGGGAAATTGAAAAACGGGTTGGAACAAAAATTATGCATAAACTATACATTTTTATTTGCAAATGAATATTGGTGATATTTAAGTATGATGATAGCTAAATATGTGAATCATTATCTACAATACGTTTTATTTCGGAAAAATTTCTCATTTCAACGGGAAAATAGAAAAACTGGTTTAAAGAAAAATCATGCTGAAAGTAAACGTTTTTAGCTGATTATAATAGAGTATATTAATAGTTATAACTCATAATGTCCTCATGGCAAAAAATAATTTTTATATCCTACAGTCTTATTTTTATGCAGGAAAAATGTGCGGTTCCCGTAGGATAGATATGTTTTTATTTTTCACAGAGCAAAAGATTACCATAATTTCTTACAATGAGGTGGTTAATTGAGAGTCAGAGAATAAATATAGGCTACCTTTTATGTCAGAATATAGCACGGTTCCCGTAGGATAGGATAAGAATGGTATCCTTCAGGAACTGAGTATTTAAAAGGAGTTTCGTAAAAGTTCATAGATAAGCGTTTTAAGGAATTTTCCTGAAGAAAGATTGGTCTACCTTTTAGCCAAGAAAAATGTACAGGCCCGTGGGCTAGATACGTTTTTATTTTTCATAGAGCAAAAAATCGACATAATTGTACTCTTCCCGTGGGATAACAAGACAATTGTATCTTACAGGAACCATGTATTTAATAGAAGTTTCGTTAAAGTACGTGAAATAGAGTTTTAGCGCATTATCCTCAAGAAGGCCTGATCTCTTTTTTAACCAGGAAAAATGTACTACTCCCGTGGGATAGATATGTTTTTGTTTGTCATAGAGCGTCAAAAGATTGACATGATTTTTTGTAATAGGGTAGTTAAAAGGTTAGAGAAAAATATATATTATTAATTCGTATGTTAGAATAATGCATGATTCTCAAAAGATAGTATAACAATTGTACTTATCCTACAGGAATCGTGTTTTTAAAAAAACTTTCTCTAAAGTTCGTGAAATAGCGTTTTAACACAATCATTCCAAAAAAGTTTAAATAAAAATTAAAATTTCTACAGCAAAATATGATTTTTAATTTAACATCCGATAACATCGGTAAATTAATAATGAAAATTTTTGAAACATTTATATTTCTTTCACTGTTAATTTTTGAATGTCTAAATTACTATTGAAAATTTTGGTGAAAACTTGGTGAAAACCTCAGTTAAATATATAATACATTCAACATCTTCGAATTGTATTGCTACTTAAGGAACCCAAGTATAGGTATTTTATAATATTCATAAAAACGTATAGAACCAATAAGATAGCTCTTCTAGATAGCTATATAGAATATCTTCCTGGAAAAGTAGTTTATCTGATTTTTATGAACTTTCTATGAATCAAAGATCTAGAAATATCTATCTGTCTTTTTTGTTGATGGGATGAAAGTTTCCATTATTCAATCAGTATAATTTAGATACGCTCATTTTAAATATTAACTGAAGATTTTTTTATATATTTTTTTTTTGAAGAACTGTTGTTATTCTGCAAGTATAAATAGTTACCTATAACCATTTTTTACGAATGAAAAAAGGATATATCATTTATCAGGATATATTCATTGGATTGATCCAATGAATCGATATAAAAGGTGCGGTTGCTTATTGAATTTATTGATCGATCCAAAGTTGCTAAGCTATCGATTGTATCCATCGCAACAGAGTGAACAACAGGTTGTTGGAAAGCGAAAACAAAGCGCGTATCCAAAACAGAAAACTGATGCAAAGAGTGGAGACTCGATGAATGATACCACCAGCAACACGTCAATCAAATGCACCGCGACTTCTTCGCGTCTCGCTCTGCCACACTGCGTCTCAATAACTGTTATCTTTGACTTTGTGTACGCCAGGAGATTTCTCGCCGCTGCTGTCGCTTCTGCTGTCCAACGTAGTGGAGGTGGCTCGCAGAAAAGACCACATTTGATTCAACTATTCAAGTCGTGTTTACTTCAACGGCACCACAGTTGTTGTCGTGCATTCAACTCACAATCATTGTCGGTGTCTTACGTTAGGCATTGTTATTTTATTTCTAACCCAATTCCAAAGTGAAACTTATGACTATATTTTTCGACTTGAATCACCTCCATTCATACAGAACCTGGTCAGTGTTGTTGCACTAAACAAAAATCAATTGTGTCAGTTAACATGATTTATCGTGCTAATCAGTGTTAAATATCCTAATCATCTTAAAAAAAAAAAATATAAAAAACTTTCATGTGGATACGCGTTAGTTTCATGTAAGTTACAAATACCACTTTTTAGATCTAAAATAACTTGTCTCAGTTGGGGAGATTTTAATGATATTGTATTGTCTTTAAATAAATCATCAAAGCAAACTCAACAATTATTTCTTAAGTCTTATCCGTCAAATAATAACGGCAGGAGATCTTTGCAAAACACATAATAAAATGCATGAATGCACTTGCACTTTCGAATGAGTCACAAATAAATAACTTTTTAATGTTGCGAGGGAGTATGAAACTTGTATTATTAGAATTTTAAATTACAAATTATTTTGCAATTATGTAATTGATGAATTAGATATGATGTTCGTTTGAATAAATAAGGAAACGCGGTTTCATGCACGATATTTACAAACGTATATCGAAACTAATAATTGTAACATTCAAGAATCGTAGTTTATTAAAACACATAGGAGTTGAGTAACTTTTTCCCAAAATTAGTCAATCAAATCTACATATATTCCATAAAAATTTATCAAAAATTTAAGAAAAAGATTTTACCTATTAGTAGTTGAAAAGTTATATTAACTTTTTCCAATCTACTTAAACTTTTAACAGAATATTAACTTTAAATACGTCTTAAATACCTTTATCTATTTTACATGCATACCTAATACATAATATACCTAAGTGTATTTGCTAATATCAATTCTTTAGTAAATTTTAATTGTCAATATCAATTTCTAAGTAGTATTCAAGAGAAAAGGCATCATCTTTTAAATATCTTATTTCTTTCCTGATTTAGAACCAGCAAACATATTTTACCACTTAAGCATATTATCTATTCTACAAAAACCATTAAATGTTCTAAAATTAAAAGAAACCAATGCTTTTTACTTTCTTTTACTACTACATATATAGTTAAGGTAGTATTGTAATCAGGTCGAATTTTCGATGTCGAGCTTTCACCGGAAATACATGTTTTAAAGTCTCCTAAGTCCAAAAAAGTGGTTTTTAGAAACATGTCTGTTTATGACAGCCATATCGTACCGAAAGCTTAATTATCCGAATTTCACCAAACTTAACCTTTACTTAGAATTTTGCCTTCATATTAGTGTATATCTTGTTGTCCCGCGAGGCTTTTAGTTGAAATCGGTTGCTCAGAAGCTCAACTTTATTCTAGGAGTTTTTGAGCTTTTTCAATTTTTTTCGAAAACGGCTGGAAAGATTTTTTTTAAACTTGCTAAAGTTCTTAGAATCATCAATGCCTACAACTCTTATTTAAAACTTTTTCCTGGGAAATTTCAAATAAGGACGGTTCTGGGGTTAAGAGTGGGAATTCGTTAAAGTACAGAAAGACTTCGTGTATAAACATATAGTTTTGTTTATAGGTATAGTTATATAGTGCATATAGTTATTTTAACCAACAGCGAGTTTTTTAAAAGAAAGTACTGCGACGCCTCGCAGTAGTTATTTTCCATTCGTTTCTCTGTTGTTATGTAAGAACAAAAAATAGTTATCAATATATATTGCTGTCTTACAGACACCTTGAATTTTTCAAAGATTTAATATATCTTGTATGATTTTTTTTTCAAAATCTAAGCTCCGTTTGTACCAAACTTATTCAAAATGAATTATTTACAAGGGGGGTCTAGCTTTTGTGTTGTTACATTTATAGAGAGTCGCAAAAAGTGTGACGCAGCGTGACGAAGGGGGAGGGTGGGAGGATCAAAATTGCAAAATGCATATTGACGTAGTTTATGAATGGCTTTTAAGCAGTTCAAAAGTAGTTCAAATCCTACCCAGGTCACTGTGAGAACGAAGCTATTATTTTAATTATAATTACCTCAATAAAAGCTATATTTTTAATTTTATTAACCAACTAGTAGTATTCCACGACAGAGCCATAGTGTAGGTGATGCGAGCGGTGTCTCCGTACCAGGTGGCGAACGATAAAGATGCCCACAATAAAGGTGTCCAACGATCAGAAACCCAAACAAAAATTCAATTTTTACCATTTGGTTTGTTTGTTTTTTTACTTAATTATAACGAATCTGTCGCAAAGTTATCATGTTGAAAAGACCCAACACTCCTCTACACTTGAAACATCGAAAATTATTGCTTAAAAAATCAAATAGCTGAACCTTAAAAATAATGTTGTATTAAACTGTCAAGTGGGTACTCCAGGGAAAACCTAACATTATATATTTTTAAGCCTCATTTTTAAATTGTGTAATTCAAATATAATTCTACTTGACACATAATTAAAATTTTTATAAAACAAATATTAGGTAAATGTGAAAATACCTAATTACATAAAATTATGACCCGGCAATTCAGAATTAACTAAACAATATCTTTGTAAACATAACAAGTAAGCCTTTCCTCTAACGATCAATGTTTATCTTTTTATGAACTAAGATCGTTTATTTATCAAACGTAAAATATTGAATTTCAATATGATGCGTTGCAGATATTACTATTATTTTAACTCTATACTAATTAGGTATAAAAGTGCAAAACTAGCAAATTTTAATAGAAACAACGGCCTATTTCTAAAAATAAATAAAACTGATGAATAAAAAGATTTTTAAAAAATAGTAGCTCAGTATTCTATAAGGAAAAATGTGCTAATTAAAAGAATCAATCTTTTTCCAAGTTTCTCCCACTTTTGAAATCTTATGATTCGAAAAAGTGACTTATAGAGACTTCTTTGTATGCGATTTTTTTTAAGTGAGTTTCAATCATTTTGGAGTTTGGCCAAACATACGAGTGGTAGCTACTAAATTTTATTGACAGTTTAGTGAATTTAATGCCAATGAACTCGCATCGTAAATATTTTCAAACATTTCCCTATTAGATTCAATGATGAAACATTTTTAAGTTCTACAATCGCTCAACTACGCTCATCACTATAGGTCTAGCAAGTTAGCAACATATAAAACTTCATTAAATTTTCTAACTTTTATTTTCCAAATAGGACTAATATTCTTGCAATCTTAATTCTTTGGTTGTTTTTTGAGGCAAAGATGTTGTTATCATAAAGCATATTCAATTAAAAACTTTATAATAGCTTATATTAGTTTTCAACTTCGGTAAACTAAACTAATCAGTTGGCAGTAAAATTTTCATTTTTCACGCTAAACGTTAATTTTCAGATAAGATTAGGTACAATATGTCATTTAGAACGAAACATATAACAATAATTAATTAAACATATACTTATTTGTACGTAGACTTAAAAAAAAACGTTTTTCAAACTTTTACATTATAAAATACAAAAATGTATTTCTATATTATCAAAATTAAAGCTACTATATGAATTTCAAAACTAATATTTCTTATTTTAACAACCACAGGTAGTCATTACCTAGGCATATTTATAAAGAAAAATACCAACTTTCCCTCTCAAGTCTTGCAACATAAAAACTATAGAACATGTGAAAACTATTACTATATAATGTCAACTATCGTTCTCCCTCAAGTCAAGAGAGAATTTATTAAAACCACAAATGAGCTGGTTAAAGTTAAAAAAAATAAATAACATTGACAAGCCGATCGTTTTATTAAAACTTCTTTAATTTTTTAAATCTGAAGTAAAAAACTCGTTTCTCAAGGATTGTTAGAGGCACGGGATAACTAAGGGAGATTGTTTTTCCGGTAGTTAAACAACTGTAGGAACCGAACTGTATTATTTATTATTGTGGAACATATACATGGAATAATTGCATTATCAATCAATATTTGACGTGAACAATGGCTTTAATATTATGTCAATGAATGTAAACCAGGTGCAAGTCGTTTAATAATAAATTATTTTTGGGAAATGAAAATTTTATCCTTTTACTTTACCAACAAGCTAACATGAAATGTTTAATATATAATTACAGAAGACTTTGTAACTTTGTATATTTTTTTCTTTTACGAAAAATAGCCTATTCAAATTATTATTAACTAGCAGATATCTGTGAAATTGTTGTAATTGTATATAAAAATATTTCACTCCAGTTATCCCGTATTTGTATCTGTTTTTCTTCGAACTTATTAACTAAAATGGTATTTCACGTAGTTGTTAAGCAAAGTGGATTGACACAAAGTTTTTGAGCAACCCAGAAAATCAATACATAATAACGTAAAAAACATAATTTTTTACATTTTTAAGTTATTTTTTTTTCATTTTGGGTCAAAATTTTGAATTTAATGAAATTTCTCACTAGACTAAAATTTCAACACGTATTTTTATAAGAAGTATGAAAGAAAGAAAAAATGATCAACACAAAAATTTATTGTGGCATAATGATAAATTATTTGGGCTGCCCAAGTATTAGATTTTAAAATATACTTTCAAAAAAATCTGATTCGTTCACGATTTCTAGTGTTGCGACCACCGTTACATACGAACGTCGTCAATGTCGCGAGAACGTGTTAAACGAAAAAAAAAATGAGGAAAGATGAAAATAAGGATAAGAAACTTCTCTTACTCAGTTTTCTTAACTAAAAAAATAAAGATCTTTCACATTAAAACCATAGTGAAGACCTTCTTTAAATATTATATTAGAATTTTTTATTTTGTAAAAATTTTTTGTTTAACTATTTGATGGGTACGATATAATAATTACACCGCAATGATTCCTAAAGTGGATTTCCCGGAAATATTTTTAAAAATAATTTTTTTGTGAACTATTGTGAAATTAATTTCCGGTAGATATTAAGGACCCTCGTAAGAGAAGATATTTAAAATATCCAAAATATTTACATTTAATGTCGAGATTGAAATTTTAAGATAACCAAAAATGAGGAGTGGTAATTTTTTAAACAATTTTTTTCCATTTTTTTAATTAATAAAATTAAAATCATGAAGGAGCAAATTAAGAAGTTATGATCCCAAAGATGTAAAGATGCTAATAGAGCTTTTCTGATAAACTATAAATAGTCTGCCTGTATGTATCATTATTTTATGCTCTTTGGAATGACGAAAAGAGCCTAGCGTTTAATTACGACGCTCGATGCGAAAGGATAAACGTTTTCTAGGTTAAAACGGCATTTCTGTTATTTCTGTTAGATATACGGCAGCTTCTATCGTGCGGCATATTAAAAATTCGGCGCCTGGTGCTGGGACACCATTGACACATACATTTGACTTTGAATTCTACTTCTTTATTAGATTTTTATCTTTTTAGTCGCATTAAAACATACCTAATATTGCTTATTATAGCTACGTATAGTCTTCTAGTCATCAATTTAATTTTTAATTTTTCACGTATATGAATTGAAAAAGTAGTTAAAATCTAAATTTAGTTTCAAATTTTAGTTTAACAGCTTAGAAAAACAATAGAAATTAATTTTAAAAAAAATGTTTTTATTAGGTCTTTGAAAAACTGAATAGTTTGAAAAATTATTTTTGGTCAGCCAATTCATACGTTTGAACAAAACCATGGACAATTATAGCATTTTTTTTTCAAAGCAACAAACAATTGAAATTCCTAATTAAAAACACAATAAAACCATAAATTATTCTTAATTCTCTGCAAATCGTAAAAATTTAATGAAAACATCGAAAAAAAAATTGGTTTTCTTTTTAAATAAACGCGAGTCTTTGATTCTATTAATAATAAATTATGAGAAAGTGTCTGTGTGTGATTACGCTTGATATGTACCAAATTAATGAAAGTTGAACTAATTGATTAATCAAAATACAAATTTGATCTCATACAGATCATAACGTTTCTAAACTATAGCTGCAGTTTCCCACGCCAAAGACAATATCTTCGACATTTCCCTGTTCAAAGATATTATTAAAAGAAAACGAACTGAAATAATTCACCGAAGAACTCGTTTCTCTGTATTCTTTGGGTATACCTATGTGAACGATTGAAAAAGTTTGGCCCATTAAAAACATAATTGTGTCTAATTTAAAAGATATAAACTAAGGCAAGCTATAAAAACTAACCCGAGCAGCTGAGATTTTAAATCTCGGCAACCTTGGAAGGCCTTCTTTATATTGTTTTTTTTTTCTTTTTTTTAAATAGCAGGTGTGAGATAATTTTTATCTCGAGGAAAGAACTCGCATTTGAAAATATATTCTCTTATTACAATAAGAATTGATGCAATCAGTTAGCTATTTTACTTTCGCTTTCAATGAGGAAGATGAAATGGTTTCTTTTTGTACGATTTACAAATAATTATCACATTTTATCAAATAAAATGTAATGTATGAATTTAACATTATTACCTATATATCCTATAGAAAACTGTTATACATACCTATATTTTACAAGTACTTGGAAATAAATTTCTTTCAATTTTACTTTAATATTTAGGCCATATTTTACTTTATATATATGGGTCCATTAAAAGACCGTTTTTTAATGAAGCAGCTGTTCGATAATCCTGATTATGGTCTTCAGGTATTCAACGCAATCAGAAGGTTTTCATGTTTTTTGTCTTGATATTAATGGTACATTCTTTCACCCTTTTTTTTATCATTTTTTTTTTTCACGCATATTATTACAAAATGGCCTGTCTTTAATTTTAGAGGTTTTATATCTATAGATTGAAAGATGACAGAAACTAATTTCTGAAGAAAAGTCTCAATTAATACATACATATGAAAAAATATATCACAAATTTTACATAGGCAAAAAAGCTTGAACTTCTTCTTGATTTCATAAAATAACAATTTAAGTTCTATCAAACTAAACGTTTTACGTTTATATAAACGGTGTTTAGTTGAAAAGCCGTAAGAACTTTAAGAGAAACATACATTTTAAATAAGGTGGAGTGGGGTAAGTGCACCCCAGTTTTTAGTAAGTTTGACTTTCAACCCATATATCTTTCATATGTTTTATAATACTTTAACATTTATTGAAATTAACAAATACTTTAGTTAATATACTTTAATTAACATTGACAAAACGCCAATTTCATTTGTATATTTTATTTTTTTAATTGTAAAAAATCCAAGAGCTGTGCACTTGCCCCTAAAATGAGGCAAAGGCATAACTGCTTATTAAAACCAATTGAAACCTAATATCTATACTACGAAGCAAGAGCATAACTATTGAAATGTTTGCTTTAAACGGTGCTTTCGAACTGATTGGCATAAATCGAGGATTTTCCTTATTATTTCGGACATCTACGTGTATAGGATGACATTAATTTTGGGTAGATAATTATATGTTATATATCGACATTTCTCCCATATTATGTTAATACGAGCCCGTTTATGCACTTACCCCACTCCACCTTATTTAAAAATTAGTCTCAGAAGTACTTAAATTGATGTTATTATCGTAGTAATATTTTGAAAAAATCACTTTGGTTGGAAATACCAACCTTATAAAACTTAAGTTTAGAATTACGAGTACTTACTTTAATATTTGTAATTGTTAGTAGAGCCTTAGCGTGATATTATGGCGTTGAGTGCGAAAGGACAATTTTAAAAGTTAAAACCATCTCGATTGTTTGCCGCTTTTATAGTGCGGCATAATGATAATTTAGCGCTTGGTGCTAGGGCACCGCTCGCAACACTCACGCTTTGGCTCAGATTGGTAATAATTATTAATGTAGAACATTTACAGTAACTTTAGTCGTTTTTAAAAAGTCTTAGAGGAACGATTTGGTCACTGGGTAATACGAAAAAAGTTTTGGTCCAATAAAACTTTTAAACTATCACCTTAAGAAAAATCTTACTACGCAATTCTTAAACTACGTAAAATTTAAGAAAATTATTTTTTTTTTCACTAGAGCCACTTTCTTTATTTTTTTGTCATATGTTCAGAAAAAGCAAAAATCCTGATTCTTTGTATAACGTGTCGTAAGGTTATATAAGGTTATATTTATTATTGGTCTTATTTTCAATATTTATTAAATACGATTTTTTTATTAGAAATGAAAAGTTAGCATTTTCTGAAGCTGATAACGGGTAGCTAGTAGTTCTACTCGTATATCAACGTGTTTAATACTTTTTCAAAAGATGTTACAGCATAAGTCTAACCTATACCATATTAAAACCAAACTCAATTTAAATCACATGAAGAAATCTACTTCTTCTTTTGTAATAATCCAATATTACATGACAGAGTTTAATAGATTGTTCTGGGAAGCTTTTCAAAGTATTGAAGCTATTGGGAAGCTAGGACTGGTATCAAACCCAACTATGTTTTCTTTGTTTGGTCGAACACCTTTAAAACGACCCTCATAATATATGATTTCACGTCAGCTTTATAATAAGATTTATTCAATAATTTTACATTAAAAAATCATTATTGCATTTATTGAGGCGCTAAAGGGGTAAACATTTGACTAATTTTATAAGAAAAAAATTCAACACGCGTTTTGAATCGTTCAAATAGGAAACTACAAGTCGTTTAATATTTATTAGGTGTTAGATTAGATAAATGTTGAAAGATAGTAGGTATTTATTAACAATGAGACAAAACCCTCTACTATTGTCTTTTCGATGACATAATTGCTACTTCAGCACTGAGTGTACCTATATCAAAGACAATGAAATTTTTTTCATACTATTGTCATTTTTTAAATAATTTTTATTTTTGATTTGCTTGAAGCTACTTATTAAATGATGAATAAAAGATAATAGAGATTAGCAGTAGGGCAAGTTTTGAATACATTTTTCTCGAGTTTGATTTTTGAGCTGCTTTCAACTAGATAATTTTGCCGATTTCCGTAATTAAAAATTAAATTAATTCAGCTGTACACAAAAAACTTGGCATCATAAAAACTAACAACAGTGTTAAAAATTTGAAGTTAGCATAATTTTTTTAACTCGTGAGATATTATAATATGTACAATACCTACATGTTTACAATACACAAATGCAAAGTTATTATTGAATGTCACAGGTGGCGTAAGGGCTTGCGGCGCTCGTACGCCAAAACTGTTGATTTTACAAAAAAAAAAAAGGTCATCATAAACTGTAGGAAAATTTCTCTAATTTCATTTTGTATAGAAATATTTTCGCCATAAAATGAGTCGGAAAGGAGATATTGTCAAGAAACAGTGTTATAAGCGGTACTTTCCATTACTGCGACGCGAGCGGAAAAGACACGAGGGAGGTGGCAAAGTTGAAATTCGGAAAGAGCACATCAAACTATATAAAATTTTCATTTTTTAAAACTTTCGAGAAATTTTCCAGGCAATGTCTTATTCTAGAACAAAATGACTGTACTATATAGTGATGTATAAGTTGTGTGTAAGTTATGTGTGTGATGTATAAGTTATGTTACTATCAAGTTTCATCAAAAACTATACAGTGGTTTTTGCGGGAAAGAGTAACAAACATCCTCAAAAACTTACATGCTTATAATATTAGTATAGGATTAAGGCAAGTAAGCGTTTAGCAATGCTAAGTTTTTTATTCACAAGTTACTTTTTTTCTCTTTATAAAGTTTGGGCTCTAACATTAGTTTGACTTCTTATAATTCCTTTTTTAACTATCAAAATTTGGTTTAAACCAACGCAAAAACGGAGGAGGTTCTCAATTCCAAATAAATATATTTTCTATCTCGGACCACCCATTACTTTTTAATTAATTATCCAAATATTTTATTTACTATGATTTATCTTAAAAATGCTCCGTTATTAATTTAAACAAAATACCTCACCTTTAATTGTTTGCAAAATATGGAATGAAACAATTAACTTTCTACTGGTGACCCGAAAGAAACACGCAAAAATTTAAGTTAAAAGTAGTGGTAGCACATTATCAGGGTAGACGAGATATACACATGATGATTGGCTATTGTTGACGCATATATAAGGTGAGATATTTCGCAGATTGAAGTTTCCAAGAAAAGTTATTTGCGATATTTTGTATAAACGTGTTTTTGTATTTCCTTTTGTATAAATAAATCATTATCTTTGACCAATATTATTACTAATTTCTACGTTAAGTTTCTTTGAAACCACATTATATATTTCAGTAGAATGTATCTTATAACTTATAAAGATGTGATAAACAAAAATTTGGGTCATTTTTTAATTTAAAAGCTAAAAGTTAGCTTTAAACATGCGTCAGGTCTAAATCCAGAAAATTAATTTTCCTCAGTGATAATTGATCTAGTTATACTAATTAATTGGTAATTGAATTATTAGTCTTATTTTTATAATATGACCTATATTTAATTTTACACTTTTTTAGTTTTCAGTGAAAAGAGTTGTTTCATAATATAATAGACTCTCAAAATTGAGAGTTAACAATAATAAGTGTTTTGAAACGAATTTTTGCAAATTGAAGATATCGCAAAGTTTGTCTCAAGAAAAATAAAATTGATTTAAGACCAAATGTTCAAAGAAATAACGACATTCATGCCATCAACATACTACTTATTACGGTATTTTGAAAAACCGGTTCTCTGTACGTCTCTTTAAAAAATATTTTTCAATTGTAATGTTATTTTTTACATTAAATTTTTTTAAATATATTGGGATAGTATATAGTATATACGATATCAATAAAGTCAGACATAATTTTGACAAATCATTTTTTGTTTGTTTGTAAAAACTGTTGATCTCACTGTGAATCACACAAATAATTTTATTTATTATCATACATCAAGAATTAATTTTCGTTTCGTTGATATTTACCTCCTTATTTACGATTATTTTTAATTTAAAAATTTTTAAATCACATGTAAATGGCTCACACTCAACTACGTACGTTCTATTGTGTTAATAAGATTCGCGCCTACACAATTGAATTTAAAAAAAAATTCAAATCTCAACGCGTAGAGCTCTTTACAACATTTTGATCGACTCAATCATTTAAAGCAGTGGTCGCTAATTTTTTTGAGAAAAGCCCCCATAAGTTTTTCTTAAGATCAGAGGACTGAATGAAAAATAAGCTATTATTTACTTTTAATTAACATTTCTTATTTATAAATTAATTGTCTTTGCTTTATGTATTCATAGAAGTTAGTAATTATTTGAAGACCGGATGAAAATCTTTCAATGTATGTTGGTTACCACTGGTCTAAAACCTTGACTCGCACAATTTCTTTATAGATCAATAAGATTTTAGTTTTATTTATTTTTAAGGCTTAAAGGCATTTAAACCGTTAAAAACTTGACTAGGAAATGTATAGATTGAATAATTAAATTATTCTCGATTAAATTGACTGCCTCGAGTTGAGGAATTTACCACACCTGCACCAATGTATTTCTTACGAGACATTGTGCAGCCTTGCGAAGGCTGTTTGAGATTCAAAAGTCGTTTTCTTAAAGATTTTTTACAAAAATTAGTCGCTTAGCTACACACACATAGACACTTATTTAAATTATTTTAAATAAATGGTGAACTAACGTTTATATTTTTTGCATACTTAACATTTTTTTTACAACTAAACTATAATATTTACTTTCGCTTTATTCACAATCATTCACTCACATTGTTATGCAACCTAAATTCGATTTTGAAATCATTATTATGTAAAGAATTTAATTTCATTACTCTTCGTTTTTTAAAATAAAATTTTAATTAATTTCAAATTGTAAAATAATTTATAAGGTTAAATGAACAATTATAAAATCTTCATAAAAATCAAAATTTTCAGGCTTTATCTACAGCAACTAGGTAGTCTTAATGTGAATAGTTAAATTCTGTCATATTTCCAAGGTTTAATTAAGTAATTAAAAATGTCGATAAATTTTTATTGTTCTTGATAATATGGTCAAAGACATAAAGCATACCAAACAAGAAAATCAAAAAACATTTCATTCAAATATTTCATTACCGTTTAAGACAAATTTTATTTCAACATTACCTTGAATAGTTCTTCTCTAATTGTATATTAACGGTATCTTTTGTACTTCTATCAATCATTTTTTTTCCAAGTTACATTAAATTTCCTGCAATTTCACGTTTAAATCAGTAAAAGGAAGCAATTTATTTGAAATTTGCTCTCCCATGTCTTGATCTAATCAAGGACTCATCAGTTCTAATATTTCACTGAAACAATATTAAGAACACTATTAAACTTGAAACAGAAAAATCAAATGCTATTAAAAAAAGTATTTGCCATCTATTTGAAGAACTTAACACTGAAATTCAGACAGTACTAATAAAAATAATGATTCACTACTTGTCTTAATTCTCAAGCTACTTGACTTAAATTTGGCGTAAAATCAATTAAAACTCAAGTCAAAGACTAATTTTTAAATCAAGTTTTTTTCCAGTCAAGTCGCGTTGATTTTTGAAGTTATTTCATTTGAAATAATATTAAGCTTAATTCATCGCAAAAAATGTTTAGATACATGCTTTGTTGAATCCTTAACTAAATTGGAAAAATCAAGTACCTATTATATTTTCATATTTATTTAAGAGGTAAAATGAGCCTAGGAATTTCAAAAATTTGTTTTTTGAAATTTTTCTCTTAAAAGTTCCTTTTTTCTAGTTTTCCAATCAATCGATATAAGTTTAGAACAGTGCTTTATACATTTTTGAGTTGTGGCCCACCCTGGAAAGTAAGTCCAGTAATCACGTTTTCCTTACTTTTTTTGCTAGATACTATTATACATGGTAGAGAAAGTATGGTAATCGGGTCTAATTTTCTATTTTGAGTTTTCAACGGAAATATACGCTTTGAAGTCTTCCAAGTCCGAAAAAATTGTTTTTAGAAATTGGTCTTTGTGTGTATGACTATGCGTAGCAGCGACATTATATCGAAACTTATCCAAAATTCACCAAACTTGGAAATTTACTTTCATATTTCATCCAATTGTATCGCTAAGCTTTTGGTTAAAATCGGTTTGCAAGAATTTTGTATATTTAAATTTTTTTCGAAATCTGCTCCAACGATTTTCATTAAACTTTGCATTGATTATTTAACTCATCAAAATCTACAACTTTTATTTGGAACCTTTTTCTGGGAAAATACAAATAAAGGAGTTTATAGGAAAGAGGGTGGGAGTTAGTATTTATGCTGTTAGTAAGTATTTTTTTATACTACACCTGCAGCTTAATTCTAGAATTTGTTTTCCCTCCTTATTTATAATTTTTTTAACCAATTGTGGATTTTATTTATGTTCTTTTAAGCAGCAGCGGGTTGGATGTAAAATTCTGTGACTCGTCGCAGCAGATAACGAAAACTTTTTTAGTTTCCATTGTAGACGTGCTCTTAATATCGTATTGTTAATGAACAATGGAGATTTCTAGTAATGGTTTAAAAAATTGATAGATTCTTGCATAAATTATGGCTTCTATACCCTAGTTTTTTGATTGCACTGTACAGATACCCTTAGGACTTTGTGCTTTTTCGTACTCCGATTTTTTTTTTCTAATTCGACCACTGAGACCAGATAAGACGACGTTTTATAGGGCTTTGGACGAAATTGTAACGTATTTATTGTACCATATAACACTTAAAGTGGAAGATAGCTACAAAGAAGTAACCTAATTTTAACTAAGAAGCTTTATTAAAAGCTTGAAAATAAGATAACAACACATACAAACTGAGCCACCTATTGGCGCAGTGGCTAGAGCGGTAGTTCTCTCCACTTCATGCGTCAAGTGGTTCTGGGTTCGATTCCCGTTGAATCCTAGACTTAAGATTCTAGACCTAAGAAATAATTGACCAACAGAAATTTTCTGTGTTTAGACAGTCGTGATATGACCTTAGCTGTTAAAGCGACTTAAAACACCAAAAAAAAAAAAAAAAAAAAACATACAAACTGTCATGTCAATGTCAATTTAAAATATAAATTTTTAGAAATCCTCTTTTATTTTGGAAAATGTAACATTCACTCTCATGCCCTATTTGGTCCAGTTTTTACAAACTAAAACGCAGGATTGTTCCAGAGCAACAACATTCTAGAATTCAAATGAAACCTAAATTCACTAGATTGACTCAGTTTAAATTGTTTTTTCAAGTTATTAAAATTAAAATTCATTGTTAAAGTGTCCATTTAATTAAAAATGAATTTAATTCCAAGTGACCGTTTATTGGCCAAACAAAATGATTCACCATTGGCTATGTTTGTTGCAGATCCACGTGATTTGGCCGCATTTTTACGGTCACAAGTTCCCAAGCGTAGCGCCTATCTACGCGTTTACAACAACAATCGCTTCAAGTCGCACAGTCCGAGTTATACAACCAGTATGGGCTTCGATTGTGGTACCTGTTTCGCCAAATATGTCCTTTGCATATTCAATTTTGTCGTATTCGTAAGTATTTCTTATTATCTACTTTTTTAATCATATAGTCAAAGCAAGCTCTGAGTATGAGATCCATCCAAAAGGAAGCTCATCCTGTTCCCGCGGTAAGCATTATGCTAAGTGGGATCTATCTTCGTTCTACGATAGGACTTTCTATTTATCCAAATTCCATACATCCCTCATCCTATCTGTAATTTTATTTGCACTAACAATTAGAGACTTAGAATTTTATTGCCTACATTCACTTCTAACGAAACTACCTATTATTTTCTATTCAAACGACGTTATTGAAAAATAATTACTTATTCTTACACATATTTAAGATTAACACACCGATAACAGCTCCAAGTTGGTTGCTTTAATAAAACTCAAAATTTGTGAAATTCATAGCAAAATAGAAACAAGACTATGCAATGGAAGGTTTGAAATATTTTCATTAGTAAATATATATAATAAATAGTAAAATTTTGTTACTTATTTCAAACTTTGAAAGAAAATATTCCTAAAACTGCCTACATAAATAAATTAAATGGGAAATTATATTACAATTAGACCCATTTCCATTTAATTAAAATAATAATAAATATGAGCGGTATAAATCTGTTTCATGTGCAATGAATTACAATTGATTGAATTTTCACAAATACAAAGCACCGTAAATCTAAAATTGAATAAAATTGAGCACGACTTTCCAAGACTCATTTTCTTTCACTGACGGAGAAATTAATGCCCTTGCTTGAAACGTCTCCACGTTTTGCATATTTATACAGCGATCAAACCTTTCATTCGCTAAGGTACGACAGTATCCTATTTACACAAACCTACAGCCTGCGTATGTTGAATTAAAATTGCATATTGTTTAAGAATGCTACGTCCATTTCTTATCAATACCTATAATTTCATTCATGAGCATCAAATAGAGTTTCTTTTTTGAAATGTTTTGTCCAATTGCACATTATCTATAGTTATTTATTTTTGCGTTTTTAACTAAATCGGGTAACGTGTGGTTAAATCTTCATTTCCCACGTGTTGAAATTTCAAAAATAGAAAGATAATATTTGCCGATGGAAGCTTTTAGCTTCTTATAGCAATTCCAAATTATAGCTGTATATGACGTACTCGTATATAATGTTCCTTTCTTTACACTGTAAAAAAGCGGTGTTAAAATGGACTCGTTTTAACACCGCTGTGTAACACCGGTGTTACAATGCTCTTTTGCGATGTTCAAAATTCGGTATTGAACCGGTGTTACAGCGGAGTAAAGTTACTCCATATCGGTGTATGTTAAAAAATTATTAAAAATATTAACACCGCTAACGGTGTTACTGTCACACCGGTTTCGGTGTTGAATTTAACACTGGAAATTTTAACACCGTACACTGCATGGACTCGCACCGGTTTTTTTACAGTGTAGTCGTAAATTATACAAATATTTTGCTCTATAAAATAAGTTGTATTTATTTATTATTTATAATCTTTATATATACATAAAAATCTTCTGTGCGTGTGTTTGTAAACTCATCTTAAACGGCTGGACCGATTTTGATGAAATTTTTTGTGTGTGTTCAAGTGGATTCGAGAATGGTTATACAATAAGATTTACAATAGATTTTCAAATAGATGTTTCGCTGACTTTGAACAGTTATACTGTTTATACAATATATGAAATATATTGTGCGCTAAATTATGTATATGTACTTAATATAATTCACATAAGTAAACTATAAACATAAATCTGAACAAAAGTTCAAGCGTAGTTTTCGACGTATTGCCCGAATACATATTTCGATTGCCAAGCAATCTTCAACAGTTACAGTTGCGGAGCGATCCAATAAGCCTCTATATGGGCCATTGTATCTTAAATAACCATCTTCACAAGATCGGCAGAGCATATTCTATGCTCATGCGAGGCAGATTTCAATATAAGACTGCAGCATCCCGAAATTACGGACATACGCCTGGCTTCTTAGAGGTTCTTAGAACCTCCAGCAAATTTCTCCTTTCTCAAATTCTTCTCAGAACTTCCTCATTCGTTATTTTATTATTCCGGTTGATTTTTTCCATCTTCCTCCATATCCACATTTTCAGTGCTTCTAGCCTCTTCTTGTTTTCCTTTCTTAGGGTCCAGGTTTCTGCTCCATATCGAGCAACACTCCACACATAGTACTTTACCAACTTTTTCCGCAATTTTAAATCCGATTTGCTGTATAAAATTTTTTGCTTGTTGTAAAATTCTTCCTTGGCCATTTTCTGATTTCTTAAAACACTTAAATAATGTCTACATTATATCTAAAACAACTTTGTCTTTCAAAAAAAAAAAAAAAAAACGTGATTAAGACGAAAAAGAAGTTAATCACCTCCTTGCATCTAGGTATGGCAAAATACAAAATCAACTCTATTCAATATGGAAATGTTATGACATAAGTAGAAGACATAAATTTGAACAGCGATAAGCATTTTTGTTTCAATCACCAAGCTGCAATTAAAATGACAAAATATTTTTTCTCGTAATTTTCTACTACTTTCATATGGCTACAATAAAACCGTAGAGGACAGTTAATTTTTTTTATATAACCTGTTAAAATTCTGTTTGCCTTTTCCCAATTAAATAATCTTTTGTTTTTGTAAACTAATAAAGATAAACCTATTATAGATTTTTCTAATTAATATGAAAAATAAACATTAGTTACATAAAACTTTTATGCTAAATTAATTAATGCTATCATTTAATTTACTTACTAATTTGAATATCTAATATCTATTCAAAAGAAATTTATATTTTATTATTTCTTAACTTTTTAGTTGGTTGGATCTGCCATTTTAGCCGTTGGAGTTTGGGTGGCCATCGACAAAAATTCTTTTATTTCACTAATTAAAATCGTCGACAATGAAGACTTAAAGGTAAGAACATTTAAATCTATATAACAAAAAAAACTAAGCTAAGGAAGAAAATTTGTTCAGATTATATAGCATTAAGTACATATTAATTATTTTATCATTTCAATTTCCGTTATTAATTGTGTGGAGAATTGAGATCGAGTTTTAATTAAGTTCTTATAAAATGTGTAAAGAAAGTACTTGATTATAATTATATACCACGGAGGAAGATTATTTTTTCTCTTTTATTTGAATTTTCTCGACTTTCTCATCAATTTAATTGCTGATTTAATTCCTCCGAAAAAAATTTTTTTGTAATCGGCTTTTCAATTAGAAATATATTTTGTTGGTAATTAAAAATTAATTAATTTGCGTATGAGACTTTTGCTAATCTAATTTGAGTTTCCTATTTTCAGCGCTATCAATGAAAGTTAGTTAAACCTGTTGAAAAGAACTTAACGTTGTAGATTTCTTACAAAATTTTTGAAGTTTTCGAGTTTTTAAAATTGAATTGTTAACTTTCAAATAGTATTCCTGAAAATCAAAAAAAAAAAAAAAAAACTAAAAGTTCCGTTGATCTAATCCATTTGGAAATTAATTCAAAGGTGTTCGTTTTTGTGATTTAATTTTTTCATAATTAATGAGTGTAATTAATAAGTAACAATAAATATTTGACTTATTAGATGCACTTGACCTAATATATTATATTAAGAACTAATAGATTATTTAAAAAATTGCACTAGAATTTTTTCCAAAGGTCGGGAGCGATTAAGCTACCTTGATCAAAACTTGTCTACAATCTACGAACGAATGAATCACTTCAAGAATAAATATAATTACAAAAAATTACAAGTAATTAAAAGAAATTGCTCTCGATTTGAAACTTGTTTTAGTAAAAATAGTTTCTTCGTATACGGCTTTCGATTGAAAATCAAATAAATCAAAGACAGCACATTAATTTTCTCTTGTTTAGAGAAATGCTGATATATTCTTACAAAGAATTGGCCAACGTAATTTGTGGTCAGGCAGAGCACAGAGCAGATCGGGCTAATAGCCGATAGTTTGCTTTGGGAGAGGGCCATTTAGCCCGCAGCGCTGGCTGAATGTGTAGGGTTTTTGTAGAAAATGTTTTGGAAGCCGACGTTTCTAAAATACCCATGCTGCTTTTAAGTCCAAGCCCGGACCTGCTTGGGTTAAATTTAATTTTCACCGATATTATCCAATATATATATTATACATATTTTTATTTTTTAACCATACCGAGCCGCAAGGGGATTGGTGCGAGCAACGCTCTGGCAGCAAGCGCCGAATGATAAAGAAGCCATACAGTAAAGGTGCCAGACGATAAAAGCGGCAAATAATAGAGATGCCCTTTTACTTTGCAAAATTTTATCCTTTCGCATCGGGTGCCGTAATATCACGCAACGGCCTTGTAATCATGAATTTTTCTGGAATAATCACATAAGTACCTACTTATATAGGTACATTATTCAGCCGATATACTAATATACCGATAAACGAAGTTATTTCAATAGGCTTAAAGTAAATCAGTGGAGTCCAGAACGTAACGAAAAAGCGACCAATGGAATTTTCCTTTCTTTTTCTTTAATTCTAATTTCTCACTCTTTCTCCTTACTTAATTATACAAGTTGTCACAATCTATATAGCACAAATCAAAATGTGTAATTGAATTCCAAATACTTATAAATATTCCTTAAATTACTTATAAATATTTTTACTAAGAAAGTTTTTCAATTTTCATTTATATAAACAAGAAAATTGTAAGACAAATTGTTAATTTTTAGTTTTCTTTTAAAACTAGAGAGCGCTTGTTGAAGAAATTACGTAAAGAGCTTCGTACCAGAAGGGGGTCCCCTGACCGCACTAGCTTTTTTACAGACAAATTAGTTTTGATTTCTTACTAATTCTCTTCTGTATGAGAAATAATGACCATTTTATATTTCTTACTACCTTTCAGGAAATATACATTTTTAAAGTATAGAAGGACAAGTATTGTAGTATTTGAAATCTTTGAACCAGAAATTAATTTATGCGAAAAACTATGTTCATTTATTGTTTGGTTCCTGTTCGCGAAGTAACAATGGATTTTGGTTTTTGCAAGCTCTATCTCCAAGTGTCATCATCAGTTGTGAAATATTTTGTTTTAAGATCCAGAAACAAATAGTTTTTTTTGACTAAAAACTGAAAAAAACTGTGTGGCACAACGTGTCCTTAGTATAAATCCAACGCTGATTATCAGGGCAGAAATATTTTAAAAAATTTCAAATTTCTCAACGTTAAAAGGAGTGACCACGCGTTGAATCACAATTTTTTTTCAATTTGGTTTGTTTTCAGAAAAAAAAAAAACATAATATTGTTGATAGATAGATAAATAGAGAATCAAATATCTCGATGGATTGAATGATTTGGTGGAAATTTTGAAATCTATTGCTATTAATACTTACGTTTATAATTAATGTTTTAAGGGAAAAAAAGCATCGAAACTGTTTGTAGGTTCAAAATACTTTACTTGGAAGTGGTATGAATTTATTTAAAGTATATATTTGTTGAAATCTTACAAGAAAAGTTAATTTTTAAATAACCTTTGGAAGGTTAAAAACTGTAGAAACTTTGGGATTATCACATTCAAAATAAAAGTAATTCAGTTTTATATATAGGTACGATAAGTATGTGTGTAAATAAATAGCATTAATTTTACCGTCAATGTTTGTCTTTTACTTTCGCAACGGTAAAATTTTGGTCATTGTTAATTTGCTTGTTTAAAATGCATTATAAATGATCCATTAAGACAATGAAAACTATAGGTATAAAAGAAATATTTTTCTTCAATCAGTGGACAATACTAGAATAATTTCGAATCAGACGCGTAACAATGTTCGATATTTCAACGAAACAATAAAAATTCAACTCGTTTCTGTGTCAGAATGATGTATATCGATTTGTATAAATACTGGGCTTGTCAATCGTAGCACTTTTTTTATATCGGACAAATCAAATTTTAATCAAATAGAAACTTGTGTCATTTAGGTGACAAATTTTTTATGACTGCGACATGAGAAATTTAATAGCACGTGTCGAGATGATGTTTAAATAAAAACGTATATCTGTTACTAATTGTAAAAACATTGTAAGAAACATTTTTTGAAAGTACCAGGCGATAAAAGGCTCGTTTTATGGGGTTTTGCTTTTATTTCCGAAGTTATGGATTAAGTTACTGTTAAGATATTAAATTACATTGAAATTGTTTTAACTTTAAGTACTAACATTTTCTATATTAAATTTTGTACTGGTTTAAATGAAACAGAATAAACGAGAAATGCATTTCATTTTTACTTTAAGTATTTATTATTGGAAATTAAATAAATTGGCCACGTTCGTGCGACCTAATTTTCAAAATGCATTTTTTCATTGATTTTTTTTTTCAACTAATTGTAAATGTAATGGTCGGAAAAAAGCGATAAAGAGTATCTATATATATTTGAAATCACTTTGATGACTTTATGTCAATATTTAACATTTAATCGGTTACTGAAACATAAACTTAAGCACCTCATCGTAAAATTATCACTGATCTAAACTAAAACATTTTCAAATTGCAATTATATAGTACCATAGTGAAGAATTTTCATTTCTTATTTTGGGAATTTCAGAAATTATCATCGTTTATGAAGCAGCGTTTTAATTCATGATAGAAGATTACTTTAAAATATCTGGTGCGAGGCGTCACACTACTTTCTTTTACATTTATGAAAATACTCGCTGTTAGTTAAAACAAATATAAGCACTTTGTAACAATACATATAAACAGTACTATATGCATACAACCTATAGGGCTATATGTATATACACGAATTCCTAAACTTCATCCCAGAACCGCCCTTATTCGAATTTTCCCAGGAAAAAGTTTCAAATAAAAGTTGTAGCCACTAATAAGTCTAAGAACTATAGAAAGTTTAAAGAAAATCGTTGGAGCCGTTTTCGAAAAAAATTGAAAAAGCTCAAAAACGCCAAGAGTAAAGTAGAGCTTTCGGTTAACCGATTTCAAGCAAAAGCTTCGCGGCACAACTAGGTATAATATGGAGGCTAGATTCCAAGTTTGGTAAAATTCGGATAAAGCTTTCGATACGATATGGCTGTCATACACAGACATGTTTCTAAAAACCACTTTCTTGGACTCAGGGGACCTCAAAACATGAATTTTCGTTGAAAGTTCGAATTCGAAAATTCGATCCGATTACAATACTTCCTTTACTATTAAGTAGTAAAAGAAAGTAATATGTATACATTATACAGCTTATATATATGTACATATATGTAGGTATTCGAATTACGAACCTTCACCCCAGAACCGCCCTTATTCGAATTTTCCCAGGAAAAAGTTTCAAATAAAAGTTGTAGCCACTAATTAGTCTAAGAACTATAGAAAGTTTAAAGAAAATCGTTGGAGCCGTTTTCGAAAAAAAATGAAAAAGCTCAAAAACGCCAAGAGTAAAGTAGAGCTTTCGGTTAACCGATTTCAAGCAAAAGCTTCGCGGCACAACTAGGTATAATATGGAGGCTAGATTCCAAGTTTGGTGAAATTCGGATAAAGCTTTCGATACGATATGGCTGTCACACACAGACACACAGACACACAGACACACAGCCACACAGACACACAGACACACAGACACACACACAGACATGTTTCTAAAAACCACTTTTTTGGACTCAGGGGACCTCAAAACATGTATTTCCGGTGAAAGCTTGAATTCGAAAATTCGACCCGATTACAATACTTCCTTTACTATCTATATAGTAGTAAAAGAAAGTAAAAAGATAAATGAATGAAGAAATCTTGAGTTAGTATTATAGGCGATAGATCAGTGTTGGAAAGTGTATAGAGTTTTCTTTAGGTCTTAGTGAAACGAACACCATTAGACAACTGGAACAATCAAATTTTTCCTTTTTATTTAAGTTCGCTTTAACTATTCAAATCTTTGCAGTCTAATCCGAAAACGCAAGCAAGAATTCTAGGCTTATACTTATTATAGTTCCCGAACTTAGGACCACTGGCGTATAGAGGAGTAATTAAACTACCACGCCACTAAGTGGTTAACGTAAATGTTCATTTACAAAACTAAAAGAGTACTAAATTAATTGCCTAAATCTTAACGGATGTAAGCGGATCCAAATGGATCCCAAATTTAAGCTATGATGCAGACCCAGAATACACGTAATGTACTATCAACTAGTACTACTTTGCCAGCAGTGATTACATTTCAAAAACCAATATGTATAAATTTTACATTGGTATCTAGGTACATCCTTAATCCATTCCAGATCATTGAACTTATAACAAACAGGACATATACCAAACGTATTTTTCCCATTAGAAATAAAAGAAAAATGTTTAATCCGTTCCCACAAAATCATATTATTATTATTAGCATATTATACATTAACCTGAAAATATATAAAATAATTTAAACACCGCTTTTTACTTAAATACATAAACAAACAAAAAAACTTAGAAATAAATGAAAATTTCAACTTACTTTACCTTGATGGGAATAGTCAAGTGCTTAGATATTCATATGGTGCTGAAAAGAAGGAAATGTTATTATTTGAAAATAGAGTCCTCTTGTATATTATATTATATCTGTCCTGTGGTTTTCCCCTTTTCCTTAGTTGACTCTAGTTGAGTGGTTAAGGTTCAACAGGTTTGACTTATACTAAAAATCTGTCTTAAAAACTATCTAAGAGGGTCGTATACCAAGTAAAATGTTTCACGTCAAAACAGGATATATACTGAGGTATACTACTAACTGTCTTTCTCTTTTTAGACTTTGATACTTTAAATATTAAAGAAAATACTTAAGATTTTAACCCTATGCTTAAAAATGAGATTTTAAAAAATAACCGCCTGATGAGATTAGAGGAGATTTAAAACAAATCATAATTAATAGATGGAAAAATTCAAGTATTTTGCTTCATATTAAGTTATTTGGTGAGCACCTGCCAGTTCCAGGTCATCCCATTTATTTTTGAGTAGACGGGGACCACAGTTCTCGTTACTAAGGAAGCGCTTTTTTTGATATCTAAGCAGTTCAAAAAGGAGGTTGAATATTTTGCAGTTTTTAAGCCTTTCTCCTAAATTATCAATTTTGTCAAATTCTATTTTTTCTATTTTCTAATATGCAATTTTCTATTCCTGTAATAACTTCATGTAAATGAAATAAAAAATCCAATTTTTGAGGAAAATTTTCAAGAAAATACTCAAAGAAATGGTCTCACAGCCTCATTTTTGGATATTTTATATTGAAAAAAAATTTGATTTTTTCTGTTTAATATAGCGCACTCTTAAAACGCTGTATTGAAAGTTATTACTCGTATATGGAGAGAGGGATAAAAAATTTAAAACTCTTAATTATTTGTTTAGATTTTTTTGACTAAGCATTTTTTTTTATTTTTCATAATATTGTTTTTTGAAATTTCCTTTTCTTGATACTTATATAATAATTGGTGTAATTTTAATTATTTACATACGGAAGATTATCATTGAGTTATCTTTTCATTATATGTAATGAAATCTTTAGGAGTTGTACTGTTTTTACAGTAGGGTGATTTTTCTCTTGGTGGTATCTCTCTTCATAGACATATTGTTATTTATATGGATGGACTGTGTTTACTTTAATGGAGATTTCAAGTTAAAGAAGTCACGGGTAGTCCAGTATAGGTCAACTTAGGATGAGACGCCACTTTGACTCTAAATTTTATGCCTCTTAAATAAAATGTAAGAATTTCCCGAATACAAACCAGTCAAATTGACACTGCCCTTTTGTTAATCATTTATAACAATTCCCTTTGGCTATAATTTATGTAATAAAATATTAGAATTCATCAAGTGAATTAGAAGAAAATTTTAACAATCACCTACATATTACAAGCTAAATTTTCTTTATAATTAACAAGCCAAAAATGTAAGTACTTAATGAGAATTTATTTCTTAATGGGATTTTTTCGGTCAGATCGACATTTGTACAGTGTACTCAGAGTAGTGCGTTTTTTATGTAACATTAATTAATAAACTTACATTTAGAAAGTGAAATCTCTGAATACAATCATAACGTTGAGAGTGAACTGAAACGAAAGAGGGAAAGACAAGAAATTTAGCGTTGTTAAATTTACATTCAAAACATTGAGTCATTTGAAATGATGATAAGTTTTATTAATAACAGTATAATGTATTTATACATATACATATTTGCATTATCATTTACTTAATATATTCTAAATTAATCATACTACTCGTATTGTCATTGTTGCAAACAATTTTTATCATTTCCATTGTTTTAATATGTTAAACATTGAAGATTTCCGTTTAGATTTCCGCTATTTAAGAGATGCTTTTGCGACAAACTTTAAGGAAATTAATCATTACTTTCTTTTACTACTATATAGATAGTAAAGGAAGTATTGTAATCGGGTCGAATTTTCGAATTCGAGATTTCACCGGAAATACATGTTTTGAGGTCCCCTGAGTCTAAAAAAGTGGTTTTTAGAAACATGTCTGTGTGTGTGTCTGTGTGTGTGTCTGTGTGTCTGTGTGTGACAGCCATATCGTATCGAAAGCTTTATCCGAATTTCACCAAACTTGGTATTTGACCTCCCTATTATACTTAGTTGTGCCGCGAAGCTTTTGGTTGAAATCGGGTAACCGAAAGCTCCACTTTATTCTAGAGGTTTTTAAGCTTTTTCAATTTTTTTCGAAAATGGCTCCAACGATTTTCTTTAAACTTTCTATAATTTTTAGACTCATTAGTGGCTACAACTTTTATTTGAAACTTTTTCCTGGGAAAATTCAAATAAGGGCGGTTCTGGGGTGAAGGTTTGGAATTCGTATACCTATACCTATGTACATATAAGCTGTATAGTGTATACATACATATTACTTTCTTTTACTACTTAATAGTAAAGGAAGTATTGTAATTGGGTTGAATTTTCGAATTCGAGCTTTCAACGGAAATACATGTTTTGAGGTCCCCTGAGTCCAAGATAGTGGTTTTTAAAAACATGTCTGTGTGTGACAGCCATATCTTATCGAAAGCTTTATCCGAATTTTACCAAACTTAAAATTTGACCTCCATATTATACCTAATTGTGCCGCGAAGCTTTTGGTTGAAATAGGTTAACCGAAAGCTCTACTTTACTCTTGGCGTTTTTGAGCTATTTCAATTTTTTTCGAAAACGGCTCCAACGATTTTCTCTAAATTTTCTTAGAGTTCTTAGTTCTTAGACTCATTAGTGGCTACAACTTTTATTTGAAAATTTTTCCTGGGAAAATTCGAACAAGGGCGGTTCTGGGATGAAGGTTGGGAATTCGTGTATATACATATAGCCCTATAGGTTGTACGCATTTAGTTCTGCTTATATGTATTGTTACAAAGTGCTTATATTTCTTTTAACTAACAGCGAGTATTTTCATAAATGAAAGTAAAAGAAAGTAGTGTGACGCCGCGCACCAGATATTTTTATAATGGAAAATCGTATTTTAATCTTAAAATCTATTGTAATTTAATTCTTATAAAAGAAATTTAAAATGTTTAAAAAATACCCGATTAACATATTATATACTAAAAAGAACTAGGTTTTAGCATCATAATGTAAATATTTGTAATTTTCCCTTTTTATGTAGTCTAAATCATTTCACTTTCAAGTTTCAACCAACTTTGTTCTTTATATCTATATGAATGTAATTCTAATGATTCACGCGGTCATTCACTGTAAAAAAACCTTACCGTGAAGATGCGATACATAAAATTACATAGATAAAGTAAACTAACTCAATGAAAAACGTTCGTAAAGCTTTACAATCATTATCGTTGTCATAAAATACAATACAATTACCTGGCTGATGAAGATTAAGCATATAATAATTGATATGATTTCGAGGAAAATTCGAGATTAATCATTGTTTACTTGTAAATTACAATTGATTTTTTTGACAAAACAACGAGATAAAGTTTTAGTTCTAGATGAAATACTAAGTTCAAAACCATGCTTGTAATAATTATTTCATCATAAGATTTATTTTTAACATCATAACTAGATTATTGTTTTTCTATTCGAGGTTATTTTCCAGTTAAAACTCAGGTGGAGACAAAACGTGTTAAAACATTTATGAGGTTGCTGGAAATGATAACATATTAATACAAAGATTTTCTTTTCTAATGAAGAATCAACTTCTTTCATTCATTTATTATACATTTTTTTCAAAACTAATTGCAGCAATTTCTTATTGCTAATATTGATATTTACTATGTAAAAATTGAATCCTTGATCTCGATAATAATCACGCTTGAGTTCTTACATAACTTTAAATCTTTTTTCCTTTCTTTGTAAAGTAATTGTTGTTAATTTCATGAAAGATGCTAGGCCATTCACCTACTAAGTATGTTACAGGTTTAATTTTTTTTCTTAGATGTCTTAGATTTTTTTTTTTAGTTTAAACTTAAATGAGAAAGTGCTATTTATTGACGTGGCATACAAAAGACAGATTGGTTTTTAAGGAAATAGTTACGAGAAAATTATTTGCTTCATTAAAAAAAAAACAATTGAAAAAACTATATAACAGCAATTTATTTAAAAAAAATAATTTTAATGTAATTGTAATAAAAATTGTAATTTATAATGGCACTAGCTGACAAATTTTTTCCGTTTTATTGGTCTAGAAAATTTCTTTCCTATATCATCACGACCAATGAGATCTATTGGGATGTGACTTTCTGTTTTAACTAGGAGAGCATTAGGCTTTTAAAAAATCCAGCACCTGCCTAGGGGCTGTCATTGCTATCTCGCCAGGCGTTATTTCCGAGATGCTGTATGCTGTAGTCTTCTTTTGAAAGTTGCCTCGCAAGAGCACAGTATATATGCTCCGCCGTTCTGCCGCTTTCAAGCAAATTTGGCATATTATGTTGATGTCGGCCTTACCGATCTTGTGAAAACGGTATTTTAAGGTATAGTGGCCCTTGTAGAAGCTTATTAGGAGTTTTACGCCCCTTTTACCAAGTGACAATATGTGTATGAGTTCTCTTCTTGGAGTGAATAAGAATGAATTCCTTGGCTTGTCTTTGTCCCGGAGTATTTCTCTAGTGCGAGGCCGTGGTTTGGGCCTCCCAAGCTAGAAAAGTCAAGTCCTGGAGCGCACCATAGGTAGACTTTATTGCAAGGTGTTAGCTTCCTAAGAGCTTGTTGAAATTGCCAAACAAGTTTAGATCTAACCGTCTTAGATGATCGTACCTTTAGCGCTGCTTGTATATCACTTACAATATTTATGTGTGCTCCATTTAATAAAATCTTCGCCGTATTTAGTCTGGCACATTCGTTTATTGCAAGCTTATTTCATATCAAAATTGTGACAGAAAATATGAAAACACCTTCAAACAAAAATTGCATAAACAATATTCAATAGTCGCAGCATGAAAATGTATTTAATAGTTTTTCATTGAATGAACGAGTTAATGCATTATTCTATTCCATTTGCGAATTCCAATAAAAAATGTTTACTATTATCCTACAGGAATTATGCATTTTGTGGTATAGTAAGATATATACTTTTCGGTCAATAAACTTTTTCATACAAAAATGTCTTCGTTTCTTTAAAGGCAGACGCCGACCATTCGTGTATTTGGCAAATATTTGTCACTTGCCTATACTAGCTTTGTAATAGTAATGATTCACTCGGCCATTACTTGTACAATTATTTACCGCTGGCGAAGTCCCGCTGGATGTCGGTAAAAATGCCGCTAGTTAAAAGGATTTAAATTATTTTCGTATTTGACAATTCACATTTGGCGATGCGCTCCCACTGCTTGCCGATTAGGCCGTGGTTAATTTCCACAGTTAGTCTGTTTTTGGCTTTCAAAACAAACGTTGAAGAGGCGACGAAACCTGCTGTATTTGCCAAGTACACAAATATTGGCATAGGTACTTAAAAATATTTTATTATACAAATTGTATTATTATGACTGAATAAATCTACATTGAAATCTGTGGAAGCTTTAAAAGAATTTTGAAAGAATAAAATTCTTCATTTATTATCCATAATCGTCCCTTTAAATAGAGTGAAAATAGAGCTCAACATGGAAATGAAACATAACAAGTTAAAAACGTTCCATGTTGATCAAAGGAAACTTAAGTCAATCATTGTAAATCTATCATAACAATCATAATCATAAATTAATCTATCAAATCATGCCAAGCATTGAATATATAAGTTATTTCATTTCAAAGTAAAAATAGTAAGCTCAATTCATTTCATTACATAGGCAATTATTTGACTTGATGAGTCTCTAAGTATATCGCATAAAGCTTATTGTTTCTTTTTTTTCTTAAAAACATCATATAGGTATAGTATATATATAATAGTTAACTAATCATCTTTATCTTATGCATTCTTTGTCTGCATAACAATACAGAATTTTGTTTCTTAGTTTGTGATTTTTTTATAATCTAAACACAAAGTGAAACGAATCGAAAATTGTCATCAAATTTTTCGCGTGAATAATCCAAAAGGCATATCACTATCACGTGGGGCTATAATTGACCCAAATTGTCATTCCAAGCCCAACTTTGATATTTTAATTGAAATGAGTTTGGGGCATTGGCAATATTATTATCAGTGATAAAATAAGTAGGATAGAAATTAATTTCTCTTTTTGAGGCCCGACTAAATCAAATCGTTTATATCCTGTCTCGACCAAAAGAGCGTTCGAGCGTTCACTCCTATCAATCATACCCAACATATTAAAAACTATTCTGTGTTAATTTTTTATTATTATTAAAACGATTAAAAGTGCTGAACTTCAGTTTCTAACAATAACATTCTAAAAATACTAATAATTGCTTGATATACAAAAAATTAAACTAGAACACAAAAAAAGGAAATACTTCGGTTGTATATAGATAGATACCGGTATATTTTATTTAATTTTATAAGTACCTTATACGTAGCTTAAAAGAACAACAGGTATTCAATAGTTTTTTTTTAAGGGAAATGCAATAATATTTGAAACACAATAGCAGGACATGTATTGACCAAAAGTTTAATGAACGCCTAGCTATTCAAGTTCATTGACCTATTATATTCGGGAAAATAAGGGTTGAAAGTTGATGTATAAAAATGAATTATCATTATTGTTTCATATAAACTAATCACAATCGACTATTTCATTTTTAAAAATTTATCATTTATTAAGTACAGTTTTAGATAAAAAATTTCATTACGAGGCAATTTTTCAAAACATTATATATAGTAGGGTATAGGTATCCAAACTTATAATATTCTTATCGTTTTCTTGAACGCCAACCATGAATAGTGAAAGTTTTGCACTTTACATAATTTCATTTTATTTAGTTTACGTTATACGGAACCTTTTCTCGTATGGAAGTATTTAATATATTAAAATATGACTGTATTTTACAATAAAATTATTTTGTTCAGATATAGTTTGAAAAGAATTCTGTTTTTCAATTGACAAAGAGTTTATTATAATAATATGGTTTCCTACTTTCAAACAAGACAAAAACTACTTAGATACATTAAATTATTTCCACTTGTTCCGATTCGGATTTCTAATATTTTCAAAACATAGATATTATTATATTTATCAGATTTTCTTTTTCGTTTAGTTCTTAAAATATATGTACTATAAACATTAATTATATATTTTTTTAAATTGCTGACATTAAATGTCTCGAATTATTTACATTTATCTATTGTGATGAAATATTAAATGCATTCTCTGTTTGTACAGAATACACCCACTATATAAGACTGGATTTGGACTTTTTTCTATTACCAAATTTTCATTATCATATTTTAATATTCAAACAAAAAATTACGTAAATAGTTTATTGCAGAGTTTAAACTAGGAAATGTTGAGAAACATGAGTTAATTGTATTGTTTAAATCGATTAATGTTAATCAATTTGTAAGTATAAGTAGGTAATTACTTAATTGTTATTTTGGAAAAGTACGTGTTTTTACACCTAAAGTAGATTCTTTGTAAAAAAAAGAGTAAAAGAAATTAGTAAAATCTTGTGTAATGACAAAAATATTTTATTACAATTTCTCATTGCTTAATAGACAATATTTGGCATGTTGGTTGGTATTGGTTTGGATTGAATATAAGTTAACATAGGAAAAATTATATTTTGTTGTTTTTAAGATCGAATCTTTTAAGTTGCTGTAACGATATATTGTTATTGTTAGTTGAAGAGCCGAATTATACCTATAGATAACTATAAATAAACTGTTATATTGTGAACTATAAAAGTAACTATCATGGTATGCATTTTGATAACCCAGCTCTCTAAATAAATTATCTTCAAATACCAATTCAAAAGAGGAAAATTTAATATAAATCAGTAATAAAAAGTACCGATTAGTATTTAAAATAGAATTTTTTTTTTCCAGAAAATATTGTAAGCCTATAATTTTTGCGATTTTTTTTATTGTGTTAAAAATGTTTTATTAGCTGTAGATATCTTAAAAAAGTTAAAACGTATTAAAACGTGCTTCTAAGAGAGACGTTATAATAGAAAGATTTAAAAACTAGTTAAGGATTTTAGAAAAAAAAATTGCAGCGCTAAGGGACTTTCATTGTTTTTTTTTTTTTTTTGGGATACTTGAATTTGAAACTAATCCATTATTTGCTAAATATATCCAAATATTCTTAATTTTATAAATGTTAACCTTTTGTCAACCCATTTTTAACGAAAACGTCTTCCAATAATTTCAATTCATTAAAAATTAAATAAAAAACTTTACTTTACTTTTCTGTATGACCATTATGCTATGAGTAATTAATCGTCAAAAATGATTCTTTTGTGTTGGTCGATGTTAACTCCGTAGTAAAGCATTGTACAAGGCTCTAAAATTAGCCAAATTAAAGAGGATGAAACTCTCTAAAACAAAGTTAAATTAAAAAAAATTTAATAGCTCATACATTTTTTCATAAAATCTTTTTGAGGACAATAACAATTTTGTTCGTTGCCCTGTTTACTATTTTTAGAAAACCACCAACAATAAAAACTTGCAAGCTTTACGTGTAGAAACTAAAAACTCAAAGCTAGTATATTCTTTTTTTTCCAAGCTGTACTTCTTTGAAAATCATGTGAATAATCTGTTAAGTGAAAGTTTTGCATTTTTTAAATCTTATTCCCTAATAGGAATCAAGTCCATCAAGTCAAGCAGTTGAACTTTTTTTGGATTTGTGCTTGTTATTGTGGGATGCAAATGAAATAACTTGCAATGGCAATGCTTAGTTAAATATTTAAATATTAATACGTGACTCAAGTTTGAATCAATTTTAAGTCAAATTTAGGTAAAGTAGTCTTAGTAGTCAAGTCAAGTAGATAGTGTTTTTTTTTTTTTTATTTCAATCCTCTGTTTTTATAATTTTCAAATTCGTTCATTTCATTGTCCTACAACCAGATTCCAGTATGTTTTATCAAGAAACTCTTTAATGATAATATTCTTGGAATTTCTCCTGCTGTAGGCAATAAGAAGCTTATTAATTCTACCCAAAGGTTTTATTTTCTTCAAGTAAAACTATACTTACATTTTGGCAAATCTATACGTAAGCAAAATCACCACTTATGACAATTTTATAATGGAATAAAAAATTGATAAAAATCAGTCTTGATTTCTGAGCTGTAAAAAATTTATTGGAAAAAAGACAAGCTTTATAGATTCACAACTTAAAATTTTAAATAAATGGTTAATCACTCAAATATGAAACAATGATAAGAGATGTGTTTCATCGAAATAAGTTGAATTTTTAGAAGCCAGCTGGGAGCTTCCAGTTTCATTTACTTACTATAATAGTTATAACTACAAAACATTCGACAGGTTTTTCGATCTTCCTGACATATATTATCATCTTGTATTTCCTCTAAATCATATCCTCGGCATTAAAGAAAAATTAAAAAAACTTCAATGGTTTTACTATCTTCTAGTTTTTAGTTTTTATAATCTTGTTCAGGTTAATTCATTTTAATTGGCTACGATAAAACAAATCTTAATCAACTCTTATTTAATTGTAAATAACTTTTTTATCTTTTAATTTTTTATCAGTTTATAAATTTCAATTAATTCTTCATCAAAATTATCACCTAATGCATACCTAATTTTATGTATGGGAATCAACAAGGTCGTTTTGAGATATTAAGCTTAATCTGTATAAATGAAAGAAAATAATTGTGAAATAATTAATAATTTGTATTTTTTCTAATTAGAACAGATAAAAACGTTATTTAGAATGCATTTGATGCAAATCATAATGCATGTTGTTTAATAGTATATTATTAAACGAGGCTGTCTTGCACGAAATTGGGTTACCTATACATATTTTTATGTATATTTTAAATAGATATATTTCAAGCGTATTCAATTGAAAGTTGTATATTCAACATTTTATAATTGTGGTTTTATAAAAACAGTAATAGTTGGTGACAATTCAAATTATTAGTTAAATATTTTTGTGAAAGTATTAAAAAAATTTGCTAAATTATCATCCATTGAGTTTGAATACCAAATATTTTTTATATTAGAAATAACTTATAGAAGAAAATAAAGTTAGAGAAATATGAAACGTGTTAGAGATCGAGGATCATTCAATTAATTAGAGAAACACGACACATTAAATGTAATAAGGTTTAATTTAACTATAGTTATATCTGATCTCTTTATAATATGATATTAATTAATTGTTAAGTAATTTGACCCTATGCAAATGAGGGATAATAAAAGCATTGGGTTTGTTTTGCATGGTTTATTTCCTGCTAATTGGAAAATTCTGCAAATTCTATAAAGATGAAATAGTTACAATATTAAAGTAATTACACTTAAAAATTAATTTTTATTTTATTTTAAGAATATTCGCTGATGGTAATTGAATTAAATTAATTTTTTTTTTCATTTAACGCCTACAGGAATTTACACAACGAACCGTGATCGAGCAAGCGTCCTACATCCTGATTGCAGCTGGTGCATTTATGTTCATTGTTAGTTTTCTGGGCTATTGTGGAGCTCTTCGAGAATCCAAATGTCTCCTTTCAACGGTAACAATTATATTATTTTAATTATTTTTTATTTTATTCACGTTGCATAAATTTTAATTAAGTTAAATGATATGTGTATAGAAGAGTACATCGATTTTTTTAATTTTTTTTTTTAAATGTAGGTATTAAATATTAATCATGAAAAGTTTTTTTGGCATGAGTAAAAAACTATTTTAACATTTCAATTTTTAGATGATATTTTAAAGTACTTCTAAGATTTCTAAAGGATTCTATAGGAAGATAAATCAAAATAACCACAAACATAAAGATGATAGTGGTGTAATCTTATAAGAACGTTTTACTTCTAAAAATCTCGTAATATTTTGCTACGGATCACTATAGTGATAAAAATCAAAAACTCAAGTCAAGTATACTTGATTTGATATTAAAGATACTTTGGCTTTTGACTTGAAATCATACAAAGTTGAGTGAATTATTAATATTTAAATGTTAAATGAAATCAAGCATTGACTTCGCAAATTATTTCACTAAGAAGGCATAATATGAATCACGTTCATTTAAAAAATATCCAATTACTTGACTTGATGAATTCTTATTCTTTTCATTTCCTGAGTTTTTAAAATAAACTACTAAAATCAAGATTTTAAAAATTAATGTCAACAATTTTAGAAAATCATTTTCCAATTTAATATTATTTAAAAATCTATTAAGTTAAAGAAGGAAGGATGTGCATAATTAATTGCATGAATGAAACTAATCACTGAATTGGTTGATTGCGTGTCATTTTGCTTGACAATAAATCGTGTGAAAGAATTTCCAGATTCTCTTTGAAAGAAAAATGAAAAGTTAAACACTCAATTGGCGATAAATATCCACTTTTAATGAACTTTATTTTATTTTTAGTACGGTGTATGTCTGGTACTAATTTTGGCGATGGAAATAACAGCAGGAGGCCTAGCTGCGGCTTACCGAGGCGAGGTAGTTTTATAATTACATTACCAACATTGCTTGAATTATTTTTTGCGTTATTATTATTTAAGGCTGAAAAGCAAACTCGAACATTTTTAACATCTACAATTCGAAATTATTACGCCCAACCAAATAACTCCAATGCTGTCACTGTGATGTGGAACAAGATTATGGAACAAATGGGATGTTGTGGAGTTGATGACTACATGGATTTCCAGAAAAGTGATCAGTGGCAAGAGCATATGCGATTATCGAACCAAACAATTCCACAACAATGTTGCGCTAAACAAGTGGCAGATCCAAACTGCGTTTACACGCCAACTGAAGTTAATTCTCATTTCAAAACGGTATTATTTTAAATTTTTTATCTAGAATGAAAAATTTATAAGAATTCTTTTCAGGGTTGCTACGAAATGATGATAAACTGGATTAAGCAGCACATAGAAATCATAATCGGAGCCGCCATTGGTTTAGGTCTTGTACAAGTTTTTGGTATATTTTTCGCATTTTGTTTATGTAAATCGATCGACGATTATTTAAAGTAAAGTAAACATTTAAAAGGTAGACAACATTTTCAATGTTTCTCGTCATTTAACAGAAAGATATCAGTATAACAATGAACAGTTTCAAAACAACCAAAAACCTCGACTGTAATTTACAAATCAATTGAAACTGTTTTATTTATAAGAACATGTACTCTCGCGTTTTTATTGGTAACATAAAGAGACTTTATATTTATCTAAAATAAAAAGACCATATTATATAAAGACCAATTTTCAAAACTTTTTTTATCTATTAATAATGTAGTAATTGTTAAGGTTTTTTTGTGACCAAATACTACTTATGGTATACACCCAATTTTTACTATAATTTTGCTAAAAAAACATACAAAGCTAAAAAAGCACAAAATTAATTTTAATGTTTGAAAATGAGTTGTCACATTGTATTTATGTAAATGCAAAATATGCTTTTTTGGATCATCAGTAAAGCAAAAGAGTAACTGACAAGTGTAAATTAATAATATATATATAAAGTATATAGTAGATATATAATCTGTAAGTCATTTACGTTGTATTAAGTATCATTAAAATTACAAATAATTTTTGTGATTCAATTTATAAAAAAAAAAAATATATCACCTGAACATGGTTATCAGTATTGCATTTCAATCAATCAAACAATAATCTTTTCCATACTTCCAAATATTTGATCCACTTTCTCCTCTATCGTCACATATGGCGTCATTATTTTTGACTTTCCGTCTAATAATAAGTTATTTATCCTGTTCTTCATTCAATTGCATAATTCTTCAAAGATTTGTTTTCTTTATATTTTAGAATAAAAGCTCTTGAAAACGTTTAACTATATCCAAGAATTCGAGTTATTACCCATCGAATGCCCAACAAAAGCTTCATGTTTTATTTTTTTTTTTTTAATTTCGTTTTAAAACTTTTATTTTCTTAGCTAAAAATTTGAAACTTCTATTTTGCAGAACCCTAGAGTTTTTTGGAACATTGACAGAACTTTCGTAAGTGATTACTATAAACGTTGATATGAAACTTTTAACTACTACTTGAACATATTCCCTTCAAGAAAACTATGAACTTGTTGCGTTCCTAATAGCGCAAAGAGTTGAAGTTTTTAGATATAAACTTTGTTTTAAGTTATATTCTTAAGATATAATCAAAGATGAACAGTAACAAGTAAACATGTATGTTATTTAAGGAGTTGTCCATTGGTAGTCTTAAATTAATGTATATTCTCTTTTGTAGGTATGTATTGTAGATACTTGTAGATATATTTAAGCTTTTAATTTGGCTTTAATTTTTTAAAAAATAATAGTTGACTTCCTATTCTTAATCTTCTTAGTCATTTTTGGATGCTGCGGTGTTAAATAAAATCGATTTTGATGTTACAATAAAGATTTTGTGGAGCGTTTCGTCGACAAATGGTATATTTAGTCGCATAGTCTCTATGAATATCTGCCCCCCTCACATACCATAGAGCTCTCATAATTGTCCGTAAGACTATTTTCGACTTTTGGGAGTCTATCCTTTTGAGATTTAGACTACTTTCCACAACACGTTTACAACGATTACTCTCATTGACGTCATTTTTTCATTCCACTTTTGAAGCGTTTGAGCGACGTTTATCACTCTGACCTATTTCTTAAGAAGGGTTTACGAGACCTTAAGCGAAAGTAATAACGTTATCGATGAAATTTTACTCAGCACAACGACTGTAGTTTTAATAAATAAACGTCTGAAGGAACAAAATCCTAAACTGGTTTTACTTTCTTTTACTACTATATACATAGATAGTAAAGGAAGTATTGTAATCGGGTCGAATTTTCGAATTCGAGCTTTCACCGGAAATACATGTTTTGAGGTCCCCTGAGTCCAAAAAAGTGGTTTTTAGAAATATGTGTGTGTGTGTGTGTGTGTGTGTGTGTGACAGCCATATCGTATCGAAAGCTTTATCCAAATTTTACCAAACTAGGAATTTGACCTCCATATTATACCTAGTTGTGCCGCGAAGCTTTTGGTTGAAATCGATTAACCGAAAGCTCTACTTTACTCTTGACGTTTTTGAGCTTTTTCAATTTTTTTCGAAAACGGCTCCAACGATTTTCTTTATACTTTCTATAGTTTTTAGACTCATTAGTGGCTACAACTTTTATTTGAAACTTTTTCCTGAGAAAATTCGAATAAGGGCGGTTCTGGGATGAAAGTTGGGAATTCGTGTATATGCATATAGCCCTATAGGTTGTATGCATATAGTACTGTTTATATGTATTGTTACAAAGTGCTTATATTTCTTTTAACTAACAGCGAGTATTTTCATAAATGAAAGTAAAAGAAAGTAGTGTGATGCCTCGCACCAGATATTTTAATGTTATTACCACGTAAATGGAACGTAGTCTTAATAGTAAATTTTGGATTTCTACTCCGTACAGTTGTTGAAGATTTTTATACAATAATCTGTAAAATTAACTTTTTTAGTTAATTTAATATGGAACTTTTTCTGTGGAAGCAAATACAGTTACAAATATAATTCTGTAATAGTTACCATTAAATGGCTGAAAATTTATATTGAATGATGTATATATGCAACCCAGTTTACAGTCATCTTACATTAGTTTTGTTTGTATTGTCTTAGGTTGCTTTCCATTTACACAAAAACGACTTCTGTGTAACGCAGAGTTCGAAACAGAGCGTTCCATTTGTTACAGTGTCGAACACGGCTGAACACTGCGCGACACTCGAAAAAGCCGTGTTTGGCCGTGTTTCACCGTGTTTTGCCCAGGATTACCAACACAAAGAGAAGAATTCTCTTCTCTGCCTATGATTCCCTATGCTTATTAATTATTCAGGTTCTTCAGGTTGGTATTAAAAAACCCAAAAATGCACTCTAGTATTTGCTCTAGTCGCTCTAGTATTATTTTGAGATAACTCTGTTTCATTTCGCAGTGTTTCGCAGAGTAACGCAGAGTCGCTCTGTGTTAATAAATGGAAAGCCACCTTAATCACCATTGTAAATATGTGTGTATCTCCTTAGAATATATTGTATATACATTATGTACATTATACATAAACTACAATAAGAACTCTATATATGTATTTGAGCATATAAAAAATAATCTAAAAATAAAAAAGCAAGGATAAGATATATTGAGTTAATTAGATACAGATACATGAATTCTAGGCATTGATAAGGTTTGAATTATTTCATCAAGCCTATTTTTAATTAGTATCTTCTAGTCAGTGAAGCCCAATAAAGGCGATTTGCACACATTTATAGTGTAGTCTGTTTTTTTTTTTATTTTACTTAAGCTGACCCAATAATACTTTATGTAACTGTATGTGAGCAATTTTTATGGCTATAAAGAGCAAAACAAAAACCTATTTGTTGTACTCCTTTACGATCTTATAAGAATTTTACATGAAAATATCCACAAAATCACAATTTTCGCCCACCAATTTCATCAAAATTCAAGCACATGAAAATTTAATCGATTTTCGGAACAATCGATGAACTAACAATGAATATAACTAAGGCGACTAAGGCATTGTAGTGAGAAATCAAACAACCTCAATTAGATTATTTTTCAATTATAAATACACAATAAATATCTATCAACATTATGAATATCTCTAAAATTTTGTTTTTAAACTCATCCAAATGCATGTATATGCTGTATATGAGCGATTTTGATAACTATAAGCATTGATTATATAAAGCATATAAGGTGCATAAAAAACCATTATGCCTTATTCTTATATGATTTTATAGTATAAGAGCATCGAATTTGTTTAACAGAATCAATACAGCCAAATCTGGTAAAATCTAATTATTTTAATTAAATTAATGAATTAAAAAATATCATTGAATCAATTGAATATCATAAATATCATGTTGGCCAGGTTGACTATGTTTTGATATGTTGGGTTTGTTTCTATGCTCGACGTCCTTTTGTTAATGAATCGACATTTGACATTTGGTGCACTTTTCTTATTTCATTCGAATTGTAAGTAAAAAGAAATTTAAAGCATTTGAAAAATATCAAAAACTACTTTTTACGTTATCTAGTAATTCATACATCAGTTGCCAAGATGACAAACGCCTTATTAATATTAGCAAATGGTGCCGAAGATATGGAAACGGTTATCACCGTTGATATCCTACGTAGAGCCGGTGTAGCTGTTACAGTAGCCGGCTTAGCAGGAGATGCGGTTGTTAAATGTAGCAATGGAATCAACATCAAACCAGACAAAAGTCTAGTTGAAGCATCCGCAGAACAATTTGACGCTGTTGTCATGCCAGGAGGTTTAGGCGGATCGAAGGCCATGGCCGAAAGTGAGTTGGTCGGTGAAATTCTCAAAGCTCAGGAAAAACGTAACGGGGTTATTGCAGCGATTTGCGCCGCACCGACTGTATTAAAGGCTCATAATGTGTGTGTGGGAAAGAATGTAACATCATATCCTGCAATGGCCGATCAGCTTAAAAATGACTACAAATATTTAGAAGATATTGTAGTTATCGACGGGCAATTAATCACATCACGGGGTCCAGGAACGGCATATCGTTTCGGTTTAGCCTTAGCTGAAAAACTTGCAGGAGCTGAAAAAGCAAAGCAAGTAGCTAAAGCTATGCTAGTAGATTAAAAAAATATGATTCCGGCTTTGTAAATATATAGCCAAAAAATGTAAATTTTTTACTTATTAATGAATAATAAAGAATATATCAATAAAAATAAGCAATTTAATACATTTTCTACGTATTATTAATGGTTTTGTCAATTAGCTGTATTTCAGGGTACCGAAAAAATAAAGAATAGCGAAGAGAACGAATAAAAAAAGAAAACTAGAATTTTTTTGAATAAATTCTAATGAGAAATTATAGTAGAATATGGTAGAATACAATCTCTTAAAATCTATCTTCCATTGAAAAATGCTTGGAAAGAGAATCTGGAAGAAGAAGAATATCAAGATTCAAGGCCAGGGTATAGTCAAAAGCATACATAGAATTGTTTAGAGTAGCAATCAACAAGAGACCTGGTTCAGGTCAACAAGGTTCGAATGGTTCTAATATATTAACAACCAACTTAGCTAAGATGGTATCCAATATTTCAAACAAAATATAGAGTATATAGACACTTGAAGAAGAAGACGAGTACAATACTTTCAAAAGTAGACACTTTCGGACTTAGTGATCTCCAATGAACATAAAACCCACATAAAACTTAAAACAAGCTTAAACAAAAAATACAGCTACCTATCTGAGTCACAAATGTTTTAGGACTCTTAAAACCTATAGGACACTTCTTATTAATATATAAATCAATTGTTCCCATTAACCGTTTAACTATGCAGTCAGCCCTCAAAAACTCCTAACATATCGTGTGCACCTCTAAAAGATCAGACAATAAAATGAAATTTATATTTATACAGAATATTGTATAGATGTACAATGCGTAGTATACAATCAGAAACACTGGAACCTGTTATTGACCACAGGGACCTGACATTTTGGGTTCTCCCTTTAGGCTTTTTTTATATAATAAATTTGAAGAGTCACCAACAAAAAAGGTATAATTCAGTATAATTTCTTCCATTATTCTCTTGTCTCATAATAAAAACCAATAAGCATAATTTAAATTATTTTGGTGCTAGCTGTCACTAGAATAAGGCATAGCAATAATGTTATTATAGCATTGGGTTTCTCTTCAGGGTAATTTTTGAAATTTTTTTATAGGCCTCTGCAGGGTAAATTTTAGAAATTTTTTTATAGGCCTTTTAACAGTATAGTCCAGGGCTTCCAGGGATATCTTATCCATTCTAGCTATACTAATAATAAATTCAAAGAAAGTTTGATAAATAATACCTCCTCGTAATTATTTTGTATCTTATATTACATATCTACATACTTGTATATTGTTAGTATCATTATTTGCATCAAGTAATATTTCTGTTAGTTTTATCTTCAACAGTGGCAAGTCAACCTCGCACTTGTCCGTTTTTTTATACAGCAATCGCATTGTAGTTGAATTATTACAATTTCTAGGGAACTGATAATTTGTTTATAAACAATCAAAATACTTTATTTTTGTTATACTTCAATTTTGTGAAAAATAAAAAATTATTAAGCAAATCAATTACATAGATAATAATTGCTTCAATGATAAAATAATCGAAATGTAAGTCATTATTGAATATTGGCTAGTAGTGAAAAAAGGGAAAATATCTAATGAGCAATAAAACTTATCATTTTCAATTAAAGTTTAACTTGAGTAAAAATTTCAAATCAAATTATAATTTTCTTATTGCATATAATGAGATAAATAAAAAGATTAGTTTATAAATTAAAACTTTGTCGAACTATGATAAGCGTTGCAGTTTGATAGTTATTAATTAAGTATATTTAAAAATTATCAGAATATATCTTAAAATAATTTGCTCTGGGATAGTTTAATTGTTATTAAGATAGATTCCTTTATGAAAAGTAGCGTATATAAAGTCGCTTCACAGTCTTAAGCTCATTCATAGTTTGTTTTAAAGTTCCGAATTCATAAACTTGTCTTAGATTCTTTGAAAACTATCACCATGCAGAAATTAATTTTATTTTGCATCATTACGATGCTTTTTGGAGTCCCAGTTACATTTACATTGGACGATCTTCTTCCTCTGAATTCTCCAAATTTAAAACATTCTATACCACCACCGAGACCCCAAATAAAACCTTTTTCTCCAAATATTGATTTTGGGATTATAGTGAGTATATTGCATTTAATAATTGAGTATTAATATTTTTTTAATGTTAATTATCTTAAAAAATCAATTACAGAGAGACCAACTGGCAATATATGCAGCCAATATATCAGAAAACGTAGCCCGAGCCGATATTGCATGCTACAAAGCAACAGGGGTTAACAACGGTAAGAAGATATTATTCAAAACCATACCTAGTATTTAACTGTCTATATAAATAACACTTCTTCAAAAAACGTAATAATAGCGCATGGGTCTATTTAACCCCAGCCGTGTTATAACTAAAAATTTTTAAAAACTCCAAACATGGTTTCCAATGGCTCAAAAGAATTTGAAATGCATTTGAAATCGTTTTTCAATATCTGCATAGTTACTAATAGTATAAGATCCTGACCTATATCCACCTCCTTCCATATTTTTTTCAGACCAAAAAAAACCAAGACCAAACATTTAATCCAACATTGTATGACGAAAAAAACTTAACAATAGAGTTCCTACTCCATATATACTGGCAAGGTTATTTTTAGAAGTTTTTAAGTTTTAAATTTCATGGGGGGGCTTCTTACTTTAAACAGGAAAAATGTGAGCTTATTTTAAAAATGTCTATTAAAAAGACAGTTTATTTGTTATTAAAACACGTTTCAGTAATAGATAGATAATATGTAAGTATTTCTACGTCTTATTGAAATAATTTTTAATAACATTTTTCGTTTTAATAGCTATCCTAAAACCAATTTCTATTCAAAAAAATTTCGTTGCCTTTAAAACTATTTTTTTCAGATTCTCTCTAAGTTTTCCGTTTAATGTATTTATCTTATCAATCGGCCAGAGAAAACTGAAAATACTTTATAAAATAATCAAATAAAACTATGTTAGTTCCTAATTTTCGTAGTTGTTTGGCTGAAAAACATTTTTTATATATCTAAAAAAAAAATTGAATACACAACTCTTTACTAAACGTTTATAGTTTTCTTTTACATTTTTCATTCGTCAGTTTAAATAAGATATTAATTGACTACTACACCACTACAACTTACCAAATGTTAATTTGCTATAAGTGATGTTGTCCGCCCTAGTCGGGCCCCTTTGAACACCCTCTTGAGTTTAATATACAATCTAAGAATTTTAATAAGATTAAATGGATAAAATTTTTCAAATTTTTACTTTCATACCTAGAGGAGCCATTTTAACTGAGGGCCCTGTACCATTGATAAGAATGATAAGGCGATATAGCAACGAGTACACCTCTGCCTTCTATACTAGAGCTATACTGGGTCCATACACTCATAGCCTTCGTTTTTTAAAAAAATATTATTTTTTTTTATAATTAGAAGTTTCTCTTTAGTCAGGACAATCCTAAGGTCTCACAATTTTTACGAAAACAATTCTATATTATTATTTTCCTAGTAAAATTTCCCAATTTTTAAATAGGTAGGTATAGAATATGGGTACTGTGGAAAAACAATGAGGATAGATTACTATTATATACATACACATATACATACATTTATAACTGGCGACCCTCTATCTTGCCATTAGTAGGATAGGCAACCACACTTTCACTTGATTTACAACTTGTAACAATATTGCAATGACCATAAGGACCATAACAACTTGTATCATGGAGACTTGTATATTCAATGAATACTCTTTTTTTCTTAAACTATGTAGAAATGCTTATCGCGGAACCAGAATGAGCTTCTTTTTAGTTGACCTCTTGGCCAGTGCTTGCTCTCAAAAAATGAAGACATTAAAAAAAGAATTAAGAACAAAAATTCTTATTACAAAATAGCCTAGTCATGATATGAAGCGGCAACCCTATCAAGTTCTTTTTGTTTATACATTACATTGAATAAAATTAATGTTTAGTCCAGAAAAAGGATGAGGGATGGCGGATGTTAGGATCTTAGCTAAAAATCGGAAAAATAACTTTTTCCAACAAATACTTCTAGTTTATTTTGGAATTAAATTCAAACGGTGTGTGAATTTTTAAAAAATGATATATATAATCGTTTTTACATTATCTTTAAAAAGTAAACCTCGAGAATTGTTGCTTTACCTACAATTTCAATCATTGTACAAATTACACATACGCTTTGAATAATATCTCCACCATGCGTGTTTATAGTGTTCAAAACCTCTACTTCCTAGAAATAGCATCAGTAACCACATTTTCTATAGTTTAGAAGAGTAAAATCTGATTCAAAAAATCTATGGGATCACCATGACATCCTGCTATTATTATTTAACTTTTTAGCGTATATAAAGAAAAAAAAATATTTTTGTTCCAATTTTAGAGAAATGGAGAGGCAAACCTGTTGAACTTGCCACAATAACACAAACCGAAAAATGTTATTTGACATGCTTTTTTGGTGAACTGGGAATGGTGAGCAAAAATAACAAATTTATGGCTCATGTTCTCTTCAATGGTTTTCCTCGAGATTTATTTAGAATGAATGGACGTCTTGCACGAGCCATTAATCACATTGTTACATCTTGCAACAAAATTGGTATGATTTAATCAAATTAATAAGACTATATGCATCTTTAATGTATTCTTTTGTTTAGTCAACTCCAAAAAAACGTATGCCGATTGTGAACTTGGACCTGCTATAGTTAGTTGTTTCCAAGAATATTCTGCTAAGGTGAAATATTAACATTAATATAACAATATTTTATAATTAATTACTATAATCAAAAGTAAAATAATGTTTTTATTTTTAATGTTATTTTTTTTTGTAGTTGCGAGGAAGGAAAAATAATTAAAAATTTAGATAAGAGTCTTAGAAACTGTATTATTTTTTTGTTTTTTAATTATGCTAATATATTGAACCAAATTTGTAAATCTTAATTCAATAAAATAATAACGATTTCTCTTCAAATTGTTTTAAATTTTATTAAAAACATTTTATCTGGGTACCTTTTACGATCATATAAAACTAGTTGTAGGTATGAATGTAAAAGCAATGGTAAAAGTATTTTAAGTAAAAAGTAGTACGGGTATTTCAGTTTACATAAGTACTAGCTGCTGATACTCGCTCGCTTTGCTGAGAGTATCTAAATTTAATTGATTGATTAATAGATTCCCTACCTTCATATCGAAATTTAAAAATTAATCTATTTTGAAAGAAAAAGATGATATAGATACTTCCAGACTTTAGATCCAAAGTAAGTTGATCAAAATCCTTAAAACTACTTTTCTAGGAAGAGATATTACTTAGCTATCTCACAGGTTGTATACGATTTTAAGTATAAAAAGGTCCTTTAAGAAAATCTTTCATACCAAATGTTATTTAAAAACGTTCAGCTATTTTAGTAGAAAATATTAGGAGCTATCCTACAGAAACCGTACCTTTTTTAGGACAATGGTATTCAATATGTTAAGATCTGAGGTATCTTTAACAAAACTTCATTAAAATTCGTTCCATTAGGTAATTGTTAATTATTTAAAAATAATTGAATGAACAAGAAAAAAATTCAAATATTTAAAAAAATGTCATTATTAATTTTATTGGGTGTTAAATTATTATTCATATTTATTTTCCAGAAAAAATTGCCAATTTTTCAATTTAAACTTTGTAGAGATTTTTTTCTTGAGGAAAATGGGTTAAAAATTAAAATGCTATTTCACAAACTTTAACGAAACTTCTTTTAAATACACGATTCTTGTAGGATTCAATTGTTATGCTATCCTATGGGAACCATGACTTATTCCGTTATAAGAAGCAATCTATATCATTCTCTGCCCCATTACCTATCACATGGAAGCGGACTTTGTATAAAAATTTGAGTTCAAGTGGTGTCGAATTTTTTGAGTTTTGTCCTAGAAAAGGACCAACATAATATTTTTACATATATATTAATAAAACAGTCACTACGTACACCGTACAAAATAGCCAGCCGTTCTGCCAACACTTTTTAAATCTGTGATATCTTTTAAGATATTCATTTTGATGAAATGCTCTAAAGGACAATTTTGATCTACATGAATTGCACAACGTATCTAATTTATTTAATTAGATAAGAAATAATACTGTATTGTTTAAAATAGCTTGGTAAATAACCAATAATTTTTTTGTAATATGTAAAAGATAAAAATGGTTACTGTGGATTATCCTTAGGAGATAGACATATACCGTCGCGGACTTTTTTATCAATCTTTTTGAGATACGCAATTTCGCCGCATATAAGTTTGATGTAACTCGTTTAGCCAGCGTTTGCAATGTAAGTGCACAAACATATGTTGATTATGACCTCACATTATAAATCATTGATATTCCCGACTATTCTATACTATAATAGGCATGTTTTATACCCAAAAACCTTCCTCTTGAATTACTCTATCAATTGCTGAAAACTGCAGTTAAATCCGGTTAGTAGTTTAAAAGATCTAAGGAAACAGACAGCGGGAGCGACTTTGTTTTATACTATGTAAAGATAATAAACATTTAGTAAATGTTGAGCGTTTTTATTATCTCATTAATATGAATAATTTGTTACATAAATAATTAATTAAAATGTAAATACTAAAAAAGTAACAGAGCTCTCAATTAAGCCGGGCCGCCTCTGTTAATATATTCAATTTCTTGGGCATCAATTGGACGTCGACGATAACGTGGTGGAAGTTGAAAATCTTCTAAGACTCCCCTAGCTCCACCGCTTGACTGGCCTCCAGACGATGAACCGCCCTTTGTAACCAACCTTATTAATTCACAACCTGACAACAATATAGCCAAATACCTGTTGTCCTGAAGACGACTTTTGGCCACTTCCTGCAGATCGAAATTTAATTAAGGGCACTCGATTATGTCTAATTGTTTGTAAAGAAAATGATCGAATCGCAATATTTAACGACGTCATTTTTAATTGGGTGTTTCACAAATTTAATCACGATTTTTCATTAATTAAATAAACGATGGTAAATATTTGACATTTGAATTTTTTTTAGGTTAAATTATATAACTGTCATTCTGGAAACCACACCAGGAGGCCAAGAGGCAGACTCGGTAGAAACCGAGTTGGCCCGAGGGAGATCCGATCTAGGTGTGTTCCCGCGCGTTGACAGTTTTCCCAATCGTTTTATGTTTATATTAAACTAAAAAACGATTTTATTTAAAGAAAAAAAGACTTAATTAGTTCAATAAAACCATGAAAAATAAAATAAGTAAACAAAGCTTAGTTAATAATTCAGAACTTTCGACCAACACTGAAGATTCCGGTGAAGAGGTAAATACTGTGGTTGTCTCAAAACATTGAATACAACACTATGTCAAAAATTTATTCCCTCAGGATGATACCTCAAGCATTGGGAGCACTTCAACCACTGACAATACATCACGAAGTGAAACTCCAACCATCAAAGGCCGCAAAGGACGGCGTGGCCGTAGGAAAATCACCAAGGCTCAGAAAGTTCCTTATAAATATACGTACGATACATTTATTTTATTCTTATGGCCACTTTAAGCATTTTATTTTTAAAGATGTAACATAAGAGAAGATCATGGACAACCTTTATTCGGAGCTCAGTTTAATCATCACTTAAAAGAAGGACAACCACTTATATTTGCAACCGTTGGAAGCAATCGAGTAACAATTTATGAGTGTCCCAAAGACACCGGGATTAAATTGTTACAAAGCTATGCCGATCCGGATGTATCCTTTCATATTGTTATCTTGTCCGATAAATTATTTTCTATATTTCCCTTAATTATTAATCGTTTAGTTAGATGAAAATTATTATACTTGCGCTTGGTCTTACGACGATGAAACTGGACGTCCGTTATTAGCCGTTGCCGGTTCCAGGGGAATTATCCGAATTATAACGCCAGCTAATATGTCTTGTGGTCGCCATTATATAGGCCATGGACATGCAATCAATGAGCTTAAATTTCATCCTCGAGATCCAAATCTATTATTGTCAGTTTCTAAGGATCACGCATTAAGGCTGTGGAACATTAAGACTGATGTTTGTATCGTAATTTTTGGAGGAGTTGAGGGTCATCGAGATGAAGTTCTTAGTGCTGTAAGTTTGTGTTATTGTAAACAACAAATAGTAGACTCTTTTTAAAAAGGAGTGTAAATGACAATATTGATAAACAAAGGGCTTGTTCCGCATAAAAATAAAAGTATAGATTGTACGGCAAAACTCGTGCACAATTTAAAAATGGTTACCATAATTGTATATTGTGCATGACTTGTAACGTAAAATCTGCATTTTTATTTTCATCTCGTACAAATAGACCAGAGCTAAAGCCTTTGAAAATGGTAAAAAGTGAAACAAAATTATAGTAGGATGAAACCCATTTGAAAAGGAAAAGAATATAACAAAAATGAAAGGAAAAATAAATTACGATCGATCTGAGCTAGAAAAGTTGAAAAGGGGTGTTTTTAAGGGTAGAAACGGTTTATCTCGATTTCCGACAAAACTACAAGTCCTATGGAAAAAAGTTAAATGGCAAAGTTGTAGGTAATAAGAAGATCTACAACTTTGGTGCTAACACTTTTTTCACATAACCTTAAAATTTATGTGAAAAATTCCAATAACCAAGTTTTTGTTTATCTTTACAAAAAAAAATTTTTTCATGAAATTTGGTAAAAACTTACCTCTTAATGTCCCAAACACACTAATTTTTTTGATTTAAAATATTTATTTTTTCACTTTATTTTGGCTTAATATTGAGAAAGCACCCTAATTTTCAATCAAAAATTATTCTCACGTCAAAATATTAATTTTTAAATAAGTCGGTGGGCTTTTTGTTCGTTGAAACCTCTACTTTCTGATGTTGCAAATATAAATATATACATTACAATATTCTCAGAAAATGCAATAATTAAAATTTACACTTTAATTATTGCAATTTCTGAGAACATTTAACTTTGTAATGTATATATTTTTTGCAGCATTAGAAAGTAGAGGTTTCAACGAACAAAAAGCTCACCGACTTTTAAAAAAAATCAAATGTTTTGACGTGAGAATTTTTGATTGAAAATTAGGGTGCTTTTTCGATATTAAGTCATGATAAGGTGAAAAAATTAATATTTTAAACCAAAAAAATTACAGTATGTTTGGGACATAAAGAGGTAAGCTTTTGCCAAATTTCATGATTTTTTTTTGTAAAAGATAAAAATAAAATAAAAAAAAAGTGGTTATTGGAATTTTTCACATAAATTTTGAATTTAATATTTCAAACAGGATTTCGATATGCGAGGCGAGAGAATTATGTCTTGTGGAATGGATCATTCACTTAAACTTTGGAGACTGGACAAAGAGGTGACCAAAAAGGCCGTAATTGAATCGTACAAGTGGCAGACTGGGCGCAGCACCCGTCCATTTAATACGCTTAAAGAGCATTTCCCCGATTTCTCCACTCGAGATATTCACAGAAATTATGTCGACTGTGTACGATGGCTCGGAGATTTCGTCCTTAGTAAATCCTGTGAAAACTGTATTGTTTGCTGGAAGCCTGGTCGACTTGAGGACAACGAACTGCGACCAGGCGAGACAAAGACTTTTATAATTCATCGATTTGACTATAAAGGATGCGAGATTTGGTTTGTGAGATTTGCGATGGATTTTTGGCAAAAGGTCAATTGACTTATTAATTTGTTTTGCAACAATTTTTGATTAATTCTGTTTTTTTTAGACTTTAGCACTTGGAAATCAAGCTGGTCGAACGTATGTGTGGGAGTTATCAGCCTCGGAACCAAGTGCTGTTCAATATTTTACGTTAACCCATCCACGATGTACTTCTGCGATTCGGCAAACCAGTTTAAGTCGGGACGCTTCCGTATTAGTTTGTGCCTGTGATGATGGTACATTGTGGAGATGGGATCGCCAATTATAATTCTTTATTATGGAATAATCGTTAATTTTAAACGCGAGTAAAATAATTTAATACGTTCATAAACTGATAATTTATTTCATAAGTGAATTTTAATTTTTTCGAATATACGTTCTTTTACTATTCATTTTTATAATATTTTTAACACTTATTGAAAATTAGACTCGACTATTATATTTTTAAAAATAATATGTATACTGAAACATTAATATTATTACGGTATTAGGTAATGCGAAGCATTGATCGATGTAAATAGAACCAATTATTTTTTTTATTATTATTGAAATGTGAAATTGTGATATTAGTAACAATTGATCACCTCGTTTCATCATTATGTCCAATATTATTGATTATTACTCTAAAAATATTATTGGTTCTGTTTTAGTTATAATGAAAGACTTAAATATTACACAAAAAAGTCTCATATGTGAACATAAAAAAGTGTGTTGATTGTCGTTTAAAATATAGTACCTGAATGACCGAGCTTTGCTCGATTGAATTTTCAGAATATATGTATGCTTAGATTCTTTGTTGACATAATGGCTAAGTATTTGGATTTGTACATGCACAATTTTTAAATAATTAAATTCTCAATCTTAAATTTTCGTTATAAACAAAACAACTTAAATTTTGTTACTATGTGCAATTTTCCATGCAATCCACATACATTCAAAGCTTTTAGAACTAATACAATGTTGGTGGATAGGCAATCCATTATTCATCAACGCAGAATATATATTTTTTATTATTAAAACCCTGAAAACACGAAGATAACGAATCTTTTTAGAAATAGGGCTGAACTAGATTAATATTTTATCCCTGAAAACGTCTGATGGTACAGTTTATAGAAGTCGATTACAAATACAAGGTGAGTTGTATATCATGGAGATTCTTGAAACGGTGGACCAGGGATGCAATTCGAAAGACGAAAAATACTTGGATGTTTTTGCATCTGTTAATTAGAAATTAATAAAATAAAATAACCAATTATTATAGAAACGTCCTAACGGAAAAATAATAGTTAGGTCAATGAATGGTTTTATTACTACTCTTATTACCTTTAATATTACTAAGAATAATTTGTTTTTCTTAAACCCACCGTTTTTGAGATAAAAACGATAAAGAGAATAATAAAGAACGATGAACGTAAAACGGAATTTTCTTAGAACCAACCCCTCCCCCCAGCGTGGCCCATAAGAACATTATTCTTCTTTTTATCCAACTTGATATTTCTGCTATTCGATGCCGCGCCGTCCAGCAGAAGTCAAAAATTTTTCTCCAATTTATGTTTTTAAATTATTTAAGTAACTTTCATTGTGGTGATTGGTGATTAAAATCAACGTTCAAAACAACCATTTCAAAGATATCAGCGTTCAAAAATAACATTAACTAAAAATTTTTAATCTTTTCCAACTTTCTTCTTTTGTAAAGCGTGAAATTTCCTTTAAACCCCTTCTTTCAAATTGCTGTTACGATCAACTGTTTTGAAGTTATGAAAATTTAAAAATAAATTTTTTTGTTTTATATAAGTGGAAAATAAAAAAAAATGGATTAAGGCAAACTTTAACTGATATTAAGAGATCGTTTCCAAAAATTTTCTTTTAATTTATACTATCAATTTTTGGGCACCATAAGAAAAACATATTTTTACACCTCTTAATGTTAACCTCTTAACTAGATCCCGTAGTTAAAAATTCTCTTCCAACGGGACTTTTGGAGAAAATTCTCTACGAACTATTTTATTGACTGGACGATTATTATGTTCGGACATTAGTTAAATATTAACTCCAAAAATTACTTTAAACCATCGTTATCATTTTTTAAGGCTTCTGTCCCAAAATTTTCTCCTACCTTTCATTGCTATCTTATCTTTATAAAAACAATATTTTGATCCCACTGAAAATAGATACATACAATTTACAAGTTTGTCCTTATGTTTTTCACCAAAAAAAGATTTTTCAAAATTCCACCCCTCAGTGACTATCAGTTTTTTGGGACCTACTCCAGAATTTCCAATTTTCTTAAATTCTTATTTTATAATTATGAATCTACAAGCAAATATAAAGAAGCACTGCTTCTGCTGTTTCTTAATTTGTTCATTTTAAGGCCGAAAAAATAGGCACCCCAAAAATAATAAAAATTACTAAATCTACATAGAAAGAGATTTATTTTTTAAGCCTGAAATTTGTTTACTTATTTTTTTAAATTTGACATGAACAAAGTCACGGGTAGCCACTAGTTGAAAATTGTATTATTTTACAATCCCAAATTGTTTTTAATAGAATTGAAGTGAGTGTGATTATTTCATTTGCTAAGGAAATACATTGAACCATTCATCAAAAATTTCTAGAAGGCTTTGGCTTGTTGTTATCCTGATCGTCATATTTTTGTTAGTTTTACACTATTATAATAATTGCCTCTGGGTCTTAAATATTGCATAATATAAAACACTTGGTTTTTTTATAAATCACTTTCAACACATTTGAACCAATTCAAAATGAATAGCACTGAAGAACCAACGAAATTGATTTCTCAGCAACCACAGGTAAATAAAATTCGCCCATTTCCATCCGTGAAGCGTTGCCAAGAAAACACGAAAATTATCAGTTGAAATTTTGTCAAAATTCGAAATGTCCTTATCGAAATTCGTGTGTCTATTAGGCAATTTTAAATTCACAAGAAAATGTTATCTTATTCATCTGCACAGTTAAATGGATATCATTTAGAACCAACATCAACCAGCTGTGGGCAAAAGACTGTTACACGAAAGCCACGTGGAATATTCACAACAACATCTTCTCGTTTAATTCCCACTCACAGTAGCTCCGAAGAATACTTAGCTGCTGGTGATTCAGGCCTTGTGCAAACAAGCATTCGAGATACAAACGAAGCTCAACGCCTCATCCCTTCCGTACACCCTAAAGAAGAGCCAATTGAGGAAAATAGAGTAGCGCCTTCAACTAGTGCTGACGAGGAAAATCAATCTAATTGCAAACAAGGAAATAGTGAGGTCGACAATATTGTCGGTAATTACCAAGTAAACCCTTTGGATGGGAGTCTTATTAAAATTCCTGTAGAACAAACTGAATATATTAAAACTTATTTAGAATATGAGGTAAAATGCATCATTTACCAATTAAAAAGAAAACAAATAGCCCTACACAAAAATTTTAGAGAAAACCCAATAATGGACGAGAAAGTTCATCTAATGAAAATCATTCAGTTGTAGAAAATGATAATTTTACTCTTAATTCAGATACACATACTCGTCGGAAATATCGCAAAAGGAAATATAAGGATATGTACGACGATGAGGTAGTGTAAACTCTTTCATTTCTACTTCAAACAAAATGATTTTTTGCCACGCTTATGTTTAACTGAAAAAAAAACGCCAAAATTGTTTATTTTAATCGAAAAATAGAGCGTAATAGCATTCCTTTCAAACAACAATAAAATTATGTGATCTATGTACAGGGCCGTAACTAACTTAAAGAGGAATTCTTGTATATGAACGGTGTAGCACACGGTTATTGATTTAAGTGTTTTTAAACAGAAGCGTGGTTTAAAAAAACAAAACAATGCATTTTATTTGCTGCTTTTTTGTCTTAATGGATCTTGTAGTTGATTTTAAACGCATATCGTTTGCACTTAAAAATAATTAGTAATATATAGAATACCATTTCTTGGTGAGCTTATCAATGCCCATGCCCATGCCCATATAAGATTTTATTAATAAATTTACTAATCAATTTGTAAATGTGATATCTCAATAAGCATTGTCATTAAAAAAACGTGTATATAGTAAATACAAAATTTTAGTTCGATTAGATACCAAGAAGTGGGTATAAACTATCGCTTACAAGATTCCATATCCTTACAAAAAGACGAAACATTATTTTTTTGTGGTAATAATTTTAAAATAAAAAAACTAGGATTGTACCACAAACACACTCGTAAAACATCCAGCTGGAATTCCGAAACCAACTGGCGATAAAGCTGAGGAAGTGCTCAAAGCAGCTAAATCTTTATTTTCCAAGCGAACAAGAACTCTGTACCATTGGTTATATCCATCAACATCAAAATTAGAATTAAAAAATATTGTTCTTTCCGCATGGGATACCCTTCAAGAATCGGAAAAACATTTCTACATTTCACAAGTAAAGTATTAATAGATAGTTTGATGCATTTTTTCTAGTTATTACTAAAATGTTAAGGTATTGGGAAGATTTGGATTTCCTGCTTCAAATTTAATGGTGAATCCTCAGATTGGTGGGCTACAAGGTATGCCTACGGATCATTTACGCGGAAACGTCTCTGGAACGATCAATTTAAATAGCGTTCCAAATTCGGGAGAGGAAGGAACGATCAGTAACACAAAACGTGTCGTTGAGGAATTACTAGCAAATGAAACTGAAGATGAATGGAATATCGCTTCGAGAACATCGCGAATAACCGCTGAAAGAAAATATAAGCGCCGTAAATATTCTTCAAGAACATCCCTAATGGAGAATGAAAGCGATTCAGCTGCTGGGAATATGGAAGAAGATAATTCAACGCATTTTGAAGATGACGACGAGTTTCAAAATGATCCAGAACTAAGCAAAGAACTAGCAGCTTTTAAGTATTAATTTCTCGCTGGTAATTTAAGTTTTTATACTACAAATGTTCATTTTAGAATGCAAGCCAATGCTGATGATAATGAAGAAGCAGATGAAGTAGAAATTTTTGAAAACTTTTAGATAAAATATAGCATAGTGAAAGTTACAATAAAAATTGTCACACTTTTCTTTTTAAATTCATTCAAATACAATTATCCTTATGTTTTTGTAAATATATTTCGGGATTCTAATAAAGGATTAATTTTGAATTTTGGTGGCAATATTTTAGTCTTACAAAAAATCGTAAGGTGGCGCTACTGATAATTTCGAAATAAATTCACAAACGTCATATACAAATAATTTGTAAATAAAAATATTTAACATATAAAACCCTAAGCAGTTTTGTCAAATTAAATCTAATAAAAAGTAATTAAAAACTAACAAAAATGGCAATGATTGAAAATCAAATAGAAGTTGATGAAAAAGATGACAAAGAGTCTGACGAAAGAGTAATAAAAATAAAAAATTTAGCTGATTTACAACGATTGAAATTGGAAAAGTTAATGAAAAATCCAGTAAGTCGTAACATTAAACAAATACTTAAATTCTTTTATTGAAGACATATATTTCAGCAAAAACCTGTTATTATCCCTGAACGACCCAAAGTTAAAAACGTCCCTGCCGTACCTGATTTCGTTCGCAATGTGATGGGCTCCAGCGCTGGAGCTGGATCGGGTGAATTTCACGTATATCGTCATTTACGCCGGAAAGAGTATGCCCGTCAAAAATTCATCAAAGAAATAAGCGAACGTGAACGTCTCGAAAACGAATACAAGGACAAGTTGGAGCAACATCGTCAAGACGCCGAGGCAAAAACAGCGAAAAAACGAGCTAAACGCCAAAAAAAGAAACAAAAACTTAAAGCGAAGAAAGCCCGAGGCGAAAATAAACCAAGTTCCCAGGACAAACAAGAAAACGATGACAATTCTGATTCTAGTGACGAAGAAGCTGAAACCACTGAAACCCAAGATCAAAATGAAAAACCCCAAGAAACATTGAACGAAGAAACATGATTATGAATGTATATTTTATTAAATAAATATACTATAGTATTTTAAGCGATTTTCGTAAAGCTGTAATTGAATTCTCGTTGTTGTTTTTGTTTTTATTTCATGAAAATTTAGTCCATAAATAAAAAAAAAACCCTTTTTTTAATGTACAAATCGCCCAATCATGACTTATTTTGAACACTTATCGTTTAAATTACTGTTTAATATAAGCACAGTCTTATTATGAACGACATTTTCCATGATGAATTAATCAATCATTATGGAAGCAATATCAGTCAGTCTTAATATGGCAGTGACTGTTTTTTTGTTGTTGTTTATTTAAGGTCGCATCAACTATTATGGTCATTGGCGACCATCGAATCCGAAAACCCATGAAAAAAATCTTGAGCTTTCATTGGGATTCGACCCCAGAACCACTGGAGAAAAACTATTTTCAACAGAACCTTTCTCTTTTTATGCAACAAAATGTGTAATGCACTATTTCATCCATTGGTCCTAATTGGAAACCCATTTCTTATAAAGTGCATAATGCATGGTATCTGCACTACACTATTCGGCAAATCAGGATTAACTCGACTCTTGACCGACACCAATCATAAGCATCTTCGTCCAAGTACATCAACATTACAACGAGCAGTGTTCTTCATTATTGCGGACCGTCTCTGGTCGACACCTATCGCGATCAGCACCGACCCGTCTTTTTAATATCATTTATTCTTGGTGCAGGTCGGACCATAACGAACTGCATATTGAGGTAAATAAAGATGTGCATTAATTGGAAACATTGAGATTTTATTACAACATCACACCCAAAGTATAATCTTCAAATAAATATTTCATGTAAAACACACACAGCTACTTTTTCTGAAAAACACCAAAAAATTGCTTCTGGCATGTGTGTCAAATAGGATAGGATGTAGTAAAATATGATAACCAAGATTTTCGAGATTTACGTACATTAAATTACATCAGATACTCCAATTTTTTTTCTATTCTAAATTTTAAAATTAAGAGTGTTAATAGTATAATAGGGCTATAGAAAGTGGATTTTTATCTAGAAAATATTAGCTTTAATCAGAGCATGGGTGGTGCGAGCGGGGCTCCGGTACCAGGTACCAAATAATAAAATATATGCCTCACAATAAAGGCGGTAGTGGTTTATTGTTGGCGTTAGTACTATACAATTATAGAGATGCCGGTTTCACCTTGAAAATTTTTTAGCAATACGACATGTTTGTTATTTTGTATACTTCTATAATTTTCTAAAATATTCCAAAGATGGTTATCAGATAACGGGTTGCATAGGAGACGGTGCATCTTTTGGCATAGTGCGCCGTAATATGCTGGTTCTATCTTAAATCATCAATATCAGTGTAAGCGGTACATTATTAGTTTTATAAGAATTTAACGCTACTTTTTAAATTATCCTGTTGAACCGTTATCTTTGAAAATTTACAATTTTGTAAAAAGAAATTTAGCATAAATAATTCAGTAGAATTGAAAATTCAAGTTTTTAACGTCAACTGTGCCCATTGATTTTCGTACTTATCCGAACTCTAAACCTCTTAACGATTCGTTGCATTAACTGCAATATGTGTTTTAATTTGAGAACGCGAAGGATTAAGGTAGAAAAAGTGATGAGGATTAGGGAAAGTCCCTTTGGTGTCCGTAGCGTCCGTAGTTTTTGATGCAGCTCCCCATTTAGGAAAAAAAAAATATTTTCCATAAATTCAAAAAAAAAATGTAAAACTCATTTGGAGGACAGAAATTGTAGCTGTGTAAAAACAGAAGAGGAAAAGTCCAGTTATTTGTTTTTGGGGCTCAAATTTTTATCCACAGTTATCAATAAGTTTTAACAACAATTAAGGGTCGGTCCGGTAGGTCGAGTTAAGCTAAGTTAATCTCTTACGACTCAGACAAGTGATTCCCAACTTTTACCATTACAAATCCTCAAAAATACCCAACATATTGCAACATATCGTGCGGGCCCCCTGAAGATAATAACTATAAAAATTAAATTGTTTATGTACCGAACATTGCATATTATATCAGAAATCAATTTAGTGCAAGCATACAACTAGAAACACTATAGAATCTATAGCGGACTGTTTCGTGAACCCCTACGGTTCCGCGGATCACTGGTTGAAAACTATTGACTTTAACTATACATTTTCTGTGTTTTAGACAGTCGTGGTAAATGTAGAAACGATCTTAGATTTAAAAACGACTTAAAACACCAAAAATAAAAAAAATAGAACAAATAAAAAATTTTAATTTTTTAGATATATATAATTGTTGTAAAGCGCAATTTGCGAACAAGTCCACTATTAAGTATATAACTATTTACATTTGATGCACTCATAGGAAAACAGTGTAACTTTATTTTTCAAAGGCTTTTAGGAAAATAAAAAAAATACATTTTCCTTTAAATAATTAATTTTGATATAATATAGGGGATTTGTTCTCGTCCAAGTCAAGTTAAATTTGAAGGATTTTCCCAAATTTTCTTCTTACTCAGCTCTCAGAGCTGTAGGATACGGGTGGTACTAACGGTATCCCGACACCAAGCACCGAATAATCAAGATGCCGCACTATAAAATCGGCAAACAATAGGTATGCCGTTTTAACGTTGATTTTTTTTTGTAATTATGTATTTAATTTTGTATAATTTTTTCAATTTTCCTATATTTTTCAAAAAGGATTTTAATACGTGGAAAAGGGGAATTTCATCCTTTTGCACCGAATGGCAAAAATTATGGCGAATACGAAATATTTCAGTATACGGCTCTGCGCTCAATATTTCTTCTTGAATCGCGCCTATTCATTTTTGTTTTGAAATAGCTGGTGTTCTGATTGTTTTTATTCGGAAATGTTAACGTTATTTGATTCAACTTTTTAAGCTCTGCAAATTAAGACCAAAATCAAAAAAAAATTCTATGAAAATGGAGTTATACTGTTTTAATTTTGAAAAAGCACCTCCAATTTTTTTCAATTAAATCCCTCAAAGTCGTGTTAAATGTAAAATCTTAAAACTCGTGCATTTGATTAAAATTATTTCCGGATCCTTCAGATTTTGAAATTAGGAAGTTAGTGGCCTATAATATTGAAAAGGTTGCCGACCGCTGGATACACAGAAAATATTTTCATCGCTGTTAAAAACAGCAAGAGAACGTAAATGCATGAATCATTAATGAGAAACTCAATTGAAGAAATGAGAGGACAGACTGGATTTTGATTATTTTTATTTAAATGGGACGTGAATAAAAAATCAGATGGGATTCAGAGCCCTACAAAGACGAGAATGTTTCTTCATTATTCCACATAATATATTGATGGATATTTACACATCTGGGATAAAGGATGTTTGAAACGAGTGCAAAAACAGGACAGGTGAGAAGCAAAAATCGTCAATGTGAAGTCTGAAGACGGTGCGGGCGAAGGTGCACGAAGACAATTCCGAGGACGGACGAACTCTTATACATAAATATAGATAGAAAGAAATTAGATCTTGACGGTCTTGTACGAATTTGGCGCATCTATAACACGCTCCTATTTCTAGTAAGCGGCAGACCTGTGAAGGTGCAATACTTTTCCGCTACAACATGAATGAACTGAACTATATCACTATACAATCACAACAATTCAAAATAAACCAATTGTAGACATGTTTCAAATGTGCACCGCAGATGCGCGAGCGCCAAAAATGATCACCGAAAATCATTGAAGAAACTTTTATATTTGTCTATATTGTGTGGTTTATATTCGTACGAGAACTATTGGCAAGTGCGCTGCATGCATCGATCTGGACTTGGACTGTCATTAGAGTGCGTTGTGCTGTCGAGTTCGTTACGAATATTCGCGTGAGCATTTGACAATAATGTATCCGAATGTGTGTGTGAACAAGAATTAATCGGATCGCCATTGTATTTCACTTCATAACATGTTCGTGTGCCATCCGCTCTATTTGTTGTGCGTCTCATTTTTGATCACTGAAATTATGTGATTTTTCAAAAAGCATCTTATTTAACATTGAGCTCGAGTGGATTTGTGTGTGAATAATCAACAGTCAAGATGGCTGACTTGGAGGCTGTTCTAGCTGATGTCAGCTACCTGATGGCTATGGAAAAGTCAAAATGTACACCTGCCGCACGAGCTAGTAAAAAAATTGTCTTACCCGATCCCAGGTACGTTCTTAAATTACACAATCACCACCCACAACTGTTCACATATCCCAACTTTTTACATATTATTTCCTTACAAACTTCAACAGTTCTACTTAACATTTTACCTCTTTTAAAATACTACAACTGTACCTTTACTTACTTAATACAACGTATTTACAATAAATTAAATCCATAAAATTAATTTAAACAACAACCATAAAAACTTAATCCTACAAATGATCTACCATCATCCATCCATATCCATACAATATAAAGTTGAAAGACTAACTCTTTGAACGTGCTAATCTCAAATATTAAAATTTGTCGTCTTATAAATACCATTTTTTATCATTTTAACTATGTTTAACCATGCTTTAGGCCATTTAAAAGTTAAATTTTCACCTAAAATTATTTTCTTAAAATTAAATCTGGTCACTTACAACTAAGTTTTCATGGAATAATATATTTAAAGCAGGTCACTTTAAATTAATTTAAAACTGGAGAAATGCTATAAATCCACTATTCTCAATAAAAATGTACTCTTATATTATTTTGCTTCTTTTAGGGAGATAAAGACTTTTTTAAGCTTCATTCTCCTGTTCTTTTTTTTTTTTTTGGATTTGGTTAGTTAAGAAGGTATTATTATAAAAGGGCGGGCTGTTGTAGTCTTTCTTTTGGTGAACTAATAGTGTGGAAGATTTTAATCACCTTAAACTATAATAACCTGTGACTTCGTACACGTAAAGTTTAACAAAATAAGTTGACAATAAACTTAAGAAAATAAACCTCCGAGTATGAAGAGAGAAGCATCAAAATCATTTTACTGCAAGCAAAAGCACACATTTTGAAAATTTTATTATAAAAATTAAACAAAGAAAATATATTATTAAGCATGGAGATAATTAAAAAATATCAATATGAATCAGTGAAGCCATTTCTACTAGATTCTTTTAAAAGTTGATTTCAACCCTTAAATAAACTAGTTAAGAAACTATAAAAGGCGAGGTTATTTACATTTACTTGTAGACTGACAATTGTAAGAAATGAATTTGAGAAAATTGTTATTGTAGTATAAATATTTTATTTTGGAAATTTTATTAACTACTTTGAACTACTTAGGGGTGGAATTTCGAAAAATCCTTACTTCTTTGGGATCACAGTCCACTTAAGAGTAACAATTTAAAAATTGATGTTTTTATCTTCAATGGCTTAGCCTCCAGCGTGTCGGCCAGTTAATATGTTTACTCATTTATATATAGAGGAAAATTAGGCCAGTCATCAAACATAGTAATGGTGTAGCTATAATTTGCAAAAAAAAACTAAAATTTAATTTATTATTTTATCTACTTATAGAGTGGTGTAAACAATCATTAGATTGTTTATTATTATATGTATTTAAGGCTATAGGTATAATAGTCATCCAACTGATAGTAAGTGTTACTAGATTTTTTTTAAACTCGGTAAAAAGTCTCTTTAAATATTAAATTTGATAATTCCTAATCAAACAAGTGTACACAAACATTCGTATTTGACGGAAGTACTGTTGGTATACAATAAGCCAGCGATTATCGATCTTATTTTTGTTGCAATACACTTTTTAAAATTTACAAATTTGGTAGCACACCAACAATAAGTATATAAGAATTCTGCTTATCTATAATATAGCGTGCAAAATAGTTTGAAATAATAAATTTTCATGTAAAGTACAATAATATGTAATCTACTAAGAGAGGTAATGGTTAGATCTCGTAGATCTCCGTTCAATAAGTTAGTGTTGGTCGGTTCGATTCCCATTGAAACCTAGATCAGTAGATTACAGACATCTTCTTAATTGTCTGTGTTAACACAGTCATGATATTAGGTTTTTCCCAGATGAACACAAAAACATACATTGTACGGTATAATTCATGAGAAATACAAAAATATCATACGTAATAAAAAAAACTAGTGCGATCGGGGTATCTGAGGAACGAGGGTCTTTAAATTATTTTTTTTAACTCAACGTTCTCTAGTTTCAAAAGATAACTAAGCAAATGAACCACTTTTCTTGTTTATAAGAATGAAAATTGGAATATTCTTTGAAAAAATAATATCTACTAGGGTATAATAAGTATTTTCATATTTCGATTTCAATTACAAAATTTGAATTATAGAACACAGATTTTTGCCACTTTTATAATTTAGTCAAGTTGACAGAAGTACCATCTAATCGTCAGTAGAATCGTTTTTTTCTTCTATCTCTCTATTTTTTTTTTATTTCCCCTCTTTCACTTGACATCGTATATGTTTACTTAACACTATATATAGCAAGCAGTGAGCATAAGGAAATAGGAAGAAATTAGTATTAAAGAGAACTAGAGGGAAGATTTTCTGGTCGCTTTTTCGTTACGCTATGCTTTCCACGGTTTTACTCTAAGCCCCAAAAAAACAACTTCTTTTCAAAAAAAGATTACATAATTTTATATTATGCATGATTTGTAACTTATAATATTTAGTTTTATTTTCATCTGGAACAACCCTTAGATGTTAAAGGGATTTTTAACACCAAAAAAAAAAAACAATAAGTACTACTATAAAGATAACATTTTGCACCACCCACAAGTGCCGCGTAGTTCTTGAATTGTGCCACCAAATTTTAAAAATGCAAATAGAAAAAATAATTTTGATGTCCTTTTCATATAACAAATCTGCATTCTACTACTAGTACTACTAATACATGTCTTTTTAGTACCAATATATTATTTTATTTTACCGTGAAAATTAAGAATACGTCAAGTCAATCGGGATATTTGGACATTTAGTGCAATGAATTGAGTTATACATTTAAACTTTGAAATGGAATAACTTGTTTTAACACTTGCATTGACTTGATATTACATATTAACAATTTTAATTCAAGTAGCTTGCAATTTAAGTCAAGTAGCAAGTCCCTAGTGAAAGCTTTTTTATACAGGGTATTATAGATACACTTAAAAATATTTTACTGAAATTTCAGGAAAAAATACAAAAAAGTTATTCACTATAATTTTGTCTGAAAATAAATTCAGTAAATATTCTTACTTAAAATTCAGTATATATACTGAAAATAAATTCAGTAAACATTCTTACTTAAAATTCAGTAAAAATTTACAGCAAAATATTTTTATAAGGCTCTGAAAATTTCGGGAAAAGTCGTGAAAAAAATTTACTATAAAGTAGATTTTATAAAATTTTATTTATTGCTAATACATTATAGAAAGTTTAAAAATTAAATATTATGTATTTGCCGATCCTTCTTCGGAAATCAATTTCTTTTAACAAAATTAGAAAATCTTATTCGATTGTCAATAGATCTTGTTAACGTATGTATCTCCTACGACTGATTTACCAATCAAGTCTTGAAAAGGAATTTTGTAGGCTTCAACGAACGTTATGGCTATGTGACGACACGTTGCAGGATAGGAATTATCTTTAATGTCTGTTGTTACATAATTCGCCAAAATTTGGACTATCATCCTTCGATCTGTTGGTGTCGGTCGTTTATTTTCCTTCAAATGGTTCATCAAGCGGTTTGGAAGTTGGTGCCAAGGAATACATGGCCAATACCTTTGACAAAATTTTCAGCTGTCACGCTTTCGTTTAGCGTCATCAGAGAGCGAGTATTCTCTGAAATAAATTGATAAATAAGTTAACGATATATTTAATTTCTTGTAAATACTAAGTGCAATAGCAAAATAAAATATGTTACTATACCTCTTTCATTAACAATATTACTTGACTCAATGCTTATCGTTTCATTTTGTGGTTTCCATGAGTCATTTTGCTCCAAAATCATTGAAGTTATTGCTGTTTGAGATGCATCACAAAATATTTGCAGTGATATAGTATACTGAACTTCACTACCGTCTTCTTCTAATACAATCTAAAAAATGACTTTATATATAACATATTGCATTATCATTAATATAAGAATTTAGTATCATACAATTTATCTAATACCTTATACCCGATATCTGCATCAGGTAGCTGTAGTTTTTGCTGAGCAGAAAATAAGAGCTCATTAAGAGTCTCAGCCACCACGACAACTTTTCGACAACGGTCTTGCCCAAAAACTTTAAAAGCCCGCATTTTCCTTTTGCTAAAAAAAAAATAAATATATATTATTCAAAAAAAGTTACTAAGTCCATATAGAATGCGTAGAAAAATATTTTTCTTTTGTCTATTTTATAATACCGAATTACTTAATTTGCAAAAATTTAAAACAATTCCGGATTTTGATTTCTGATCTATTTGTGAATGTAAAAAATATTTTACTAAATTGTATGCAATTTAATGCAATTTACATTAGCATTATTTAATTTTATTTATACGTTAATAGACATTTTATTTAAAATAGATAGTGTAGAAAATTTTTATATATTTGAAGCATGATTATAATAGAACTGCAGTAACTTTTTGGAAATGAATAAATAATTAAAGTAAAAAAATATATATATTTACTTACGTATATAATTTTCTAGCCGTAATCACTTAAAACCAAAAATACAAATGAATCTTTACTGATCGATATTTGGTTTTGTAATGAATATACTTGAGTAACAAAAAGTTTGTTATCTTTACTTTGGTAACTACCTGACCCAAAAATCCAAGTACCTGGGGTAATAAAATCCACTCAAAACAGGCTTTCTAATCGTTAAATGATTAACTTGTTACTGAAAATTCAGTATTTTATCCTTAAAACACTTTCAGGATATAGATACTGAAAGTTCACGGTAAAATATTCTTAAAAGATTTTCAGGATATAGATACTGAAAATTCACGGTAAAATATTCTTAAAACACTTTCAGTATGATCATTTAGGAATTTCAGTATAATTTCCTCCTGAAATTTTAGGATATTTTTAACAGTGTAAGTACCATTATTTTTAACTTATCTTATTGTCATTTAAAGAAGGTTGAGAATCACCATAATAAATCATACATTTTAAAAAAATTTCACACGTTTAATTGTTAAAATCAAAACGAAAAAAAATTGAAACTTTCATTCATTTTAAAATCATATTTTAAGATTTTTATTCATTATACCTATACGACTCAAAACATAAAGCTAACTAATTATATGAACTTAATTCCCAAGCAATAAAATTTTTTTAAAATTTCCATATTTTTTCACACCTCGCCCTTGAAATACTCTTATATATTCTGGTGGAACAATTGCGACTTAAGTACAACCCGGCAACATATTTCTTGATGTCGATAAATTCAATAAATTCCTTGATGGAATTTGAACTTTATTAGGATAGATACTGATAAACAGGTGTGTGACCTAATTTAGCCACAAAATTAATATTGACAATAGATTAGCTTTATTGTCAATAAAAAACTGCACAAGGTTTCTTTATACGAGAGCTCGTAAGTTGATACCTGTTTATATTATTCCGTAATATAAATATCCAATTCGCCGTTTCCTGAATTCGATTCGCCTCAATCCTATTTTCTTCGTACCTTATCCAATGAATATAAATTAGAAAACGAACCAAGGAAATGCTGTGTACAACATAAATGATTGTGAAAATAATTGGAACGGAGTCGTTGCATTTTACCCGGGAATACATTTATTTTTATTTTTGTAAATATTAAATATTATTTGTCCACTGTAACAACTATGAAATATTAGTAATACTTAAATGGAAAAGAATATGTTATTATTTTTGTTTAATGGGGATGATTATTCGAACAATATTAGTTAATGATCATTATTTTGCAGAACACTACCGTCATTAAATGCTCAAAAAGCCAAAATTTGTCTCTATTTGACCAATGAACAAATTAAACACTTCTAAAATATTATAACACTATTAGTCATATTAATGATATATTATTTAAAAAAAGGTAAAAATAAGAAAAAAATTAAGTATACCTATACGTCAATGTGGTCAATACCTTTTTTCCGATTCAAAATCACCATTTCACCGGGGATAAATAGATAATAATAACAATATTAGTCTTTAATTAATCTATCTTCATTTGGTTACTAAACCACAAATTTTATTCTGAAATCGTAATTAAAAAAATATACAATGAAGGCATTTCTTCAAACTACTCTCCACGAATATACATTTGGAAATTTCTCTCTTCAAGTTCTAAATCACGCTTTCTGTTTGTTCAGTTTTACTAAAGGTTATAGGAAAATCCATTATCGTCTTCAACGTTTTACATTTGTTTAAATCAATAAATTGATGTGAAATATATCATTGCCCTCAACGTTTCAACCTTTATTTCTACAATCCACTCAAATATGGTCCTTCGAGCCGGATTAGAAATTCTAAGTATGATTCATATCAGTACCACAAAAAAAAAATGATTCTAAGAAATAAGTATAAAAGGGTATTTTTGGAGTTTGACGAATAAAACACTGTGTCGTCTACAACTATTGTAGCATTGACTTGAGATGAACCAATATATCTTTGCATATTTTCTTTATAGTTTTCTGCTTCTCGGTTGGTTTAGTTTCTTTGATAGATAAACTCCATCCTCCAACGATTTTACGTTGGGGTAATCTGTTCCCTTTTTCAACAAGTTCCGGTTTTCAATTTATTCACTTGAGTTAACAATTTTGATAAAGGTAAATTTTCTCTACAGGTTTTAATCGAAATTTGTTTTTCTAAATTCTGCCCTTTTCGAGTTATTTTGGAAACAAACTTTTTATAACTTATAAAACATTTCAAAGAACATTACACCACAGTTCAGTCACTCGTCTAAAATTTTAATTGAAATATTTCGTTTATTAGAGTAGCAGCTATGACACTAACAACAATTTTTCACTATTACGTCAGTTTTTTTGTAGCTTTGGATAGCGTACCTACTGACACATACCAATAGTTAGCTTTTCTTCTCATTTTTGATTGTTCGATTCTTATCAATTTTTTTACCAAGACTAAGAGCTCCATTTTCTTCTCGAAGGATTGTCCATTGTTGATGGAAATGCTTCCCAAAGAAATAGCTATATTTTTTTTGTTTTTTTTGGAGCAACTCTTTTCTTTCCCATACTTTGATAATTTTCAATTCTCGTGTGTCTTAATTTTTTTTCAACTTCCTCAATGGGACCTAAACGGGGCCTTAACGAAAAGAAAATTGTTACTAACTCTAAATTGAGAATGTGTAAAGTTAAATTTGTAGCGAATTAAGTTTTCGAATGAAGAAAATTACAAATTAAATTTACCTACTTAGGATTCTAATTTGAAATAGATAATCTCTGTCTAATCCGCTCAAATAACTCATTAAGAAGCTTCTCGTAAATTTTCAATCTTTGATTCCATCTCATCATTAGGCATACGAAAATGGCAATCACCTTATAAAACTATTGATACTCGTCCGCTTCGCTGAGCGTACCTAAATGAAACTAAATGGTAATATTAGTAATAGTAAAATTATACTTTTGCAATAATTCCATGGATATAAAGTACTTGTGGGTTGAAAGTTTTTTGCTACAAATTTTATAACGACAATAGTGCAAGAAACTTAAATTTTTATTTTAATGTAAAAATATTTCTCTGTATTCGATGTTATCGGAAAATAAGTTTTACAGATTTTTAGCGTATATTACTGAAATTTCGTTCGTAACCATTAACAAAAGTTTTATTTTCGATAACAATCCTTATTCTTCAAACAATAGATATTTCAAATAAAAATCTTAGATTTGGGAATTACCTGTCAGTAAAGAATAAGCAACAAAAAGATATCAAATTAATTAATTTTAAAATAGTTGAAATTATTAACAGATGCACACATTTATAAATTTCAAGTTAAGAGTAAAATTAGTGTTATTGATCGACAAGAAAAAGTAAGTTCTTAATTTTGAGAACCACTAACGATCCTTTTAAAAGTGTAGATTGATTCGAGTAATTATTAGCCTGTGTGAAAGTTGGGTTGCCTATTACACACTCATTACAGCAGTGGTTCCAAAACTGTGTGTCACGGCACTCTGGGGCACAATGACTGTGTCATGAAAGCTATTGACATAAAGTTTACCATAAAATGGATCAATGTTTTAATTTGAGGCGACATAGAAAATACTTTTTTGTCAAAGGCACCGAAAACCAAAAAAAGTTTAAAAACCATTGCATTACAAAATTAAAGTAATCTTTAAGGGTTTTCATTCGTCAGTTGTTGCCGTTGAGCGTATATACACATCTTACTTTTGATTTTGCTGTTAGTTACTAAATCAGTCCGAGTCTTCTCTCTTCCGCTCGTTCCCTATTTTCTATCTTCTTGTCGTATGTGAACTTTATAGTATTTGAAGAATATTTTATTTACTAAATACCGTGCTATGCTCGCGCAGAACGTGCAGATTTTAAATTTGTTTTTTTACAAATAATTTTTTTCTGTTGGATATTTCTATTTTTTCATAAGAATCTAACAAGAGAGTATAATAATTAGCCTCAATCCTCAACCATTTAGAATTGTATGTATTTTTAATGATATTATTGATTTTTATGTTAATTTTCGTTAAAATCTATAAATAGGCTTAGTTGTTTTGGAAACATTTTTAAGAGGTGTTACATTAAATAAAGTTGTTCTTAACTGATTAAATTTATTTACAAAATTAACTTTTTTTAAAACTATTGGTCATGGTGTTGTGAAAGAAAAAAAAAATCGAAATTTAAAATTTACTGTTTAGGAGCTAGACTTAAATACCAGAAGATATTAGTGAAAATTTTGAATGTATCGATCCGATTTTGTAATAAAATATAAAATATGTTCATTTGGGAGTATAATTAAAATATTATTTAAAAAACACATATTAATAGTGACATTTATGATATGCTTGAATACACAACTTTATTAAAGCATAAATTTAATGATTATTATCTTATTTAGATCTACCCTTACGGTTTTCTATTTACTTTTACATATTTGAAATATTATGTTTGACATATGTACCTTTTCCCTGTGGTTAAATAATGATCCAATAATTATTTTTATTGATTGTTATTATAAATAGTTTATTAAAAGGATATTAAAATCCATTGAAAACTAAAGCACGACTCTGTGTTTTCATACCCCCATGGTGTGGTTTACTTAAATCGTTGTTATTATTGAATGAAATTATTTGATTTGAAAAACCTACACTGCGGTCCTTTTCCCTTTAGCATTTTTATTACATGGGCGTAGCTGTTATCTTATTTAAAATTACTTTCTATGGGGCTTAAATTTTTTGTTTGATTTTTAAATTGAATTTTCTAATTTTCTTTGTTAACACAATATTATTATTTCCCTAAAAATGTTTTTATATTTCATTGTTATCAGAATTTTATTCGTTCTTGATATATCAAAAGCTTCTTACATTGTAATAATAACAAAGTGGGTAGGATGTAAATTTTTTTTATCCTTATTATAACTTCAATTTCACTGTTACGACTGATTCAATGAAATTCAAAGAATAATTTAACAAAAAAATCTTAATCTGAAATTGATATCTATGCAATTTCAATATTTCGGCTGAGTAGTCGTCAATATGTATATAAATAAATGTCCACTCATTTGAAATTAAAATAAGTTTATTGCTTCATGCTAAATTAAAATATAAAGAATATTGCGATTGCATTGTGCATTTCACTGTTTAATAAAAACAATAGATATTTTCACTTTGATGAAAGCATTTTCCGACGATTTAAATATAATATTTTGTATAGGTACTGTACCAAGATTTTCTCCAACCGGAAATATGCATTAATGGACCGAAATTTAATTAAAATTTGCTCTTATATTTATGGAACGACACTTTTCTATATAAAGCGTCTGAAAAAAATATCAAATAATATATAATTTTATACCTATTTAATAAAATCTATTTATAAAACAGATCGTAAATTAGTGAAATAAATCAACGTAAGAACATTCTATCAACACACAAATACAATATCAATATCGTCTCCTGATTGCATCAAGTTCGAGACTTCAATTGAATTCATAAACGTACAGTATAAAATGTCCTAATTAATTTATTATTGAGACATATTGAAGCTGATAAAAATTTGTAATTCTCAACGCAGTTTGAAACCAACTGTTTTCCCGTTACAAATTCGATTTGTTTCCTATTAAATTAAACCTCATTAATTCTAAAAAAAACATAGGATTTATGAAATGATTCAATTAATACCATAATTTAATAAGTCAGTAGAGTAAATTGAATGAAATATGCAAATGTGTACGGGAAATGTCACATTTTCTGCATCTACTTGTCCGTTGCGAGTGTGAATAATAAAACGTATGCATTCATCTCCAATATCAAATTAGTCGTGAAAATAACATGCAATTGAAAAAAAATAAAAACTAGAACATTTTCCCCGTCTAGTTTCATATTAGGATCGTGTGAAAAACATGATATGTCTTATAATCATGCAAATTGTGCTGGAAAATAGATTTCAGTTTGTTGGAAAATTGAAATCGCGAACGTTTCAAAGCCGAGGCAACTGAGACTTTCCTTTCAAATTTAAACGACATAATAGGGATGCAATCAATGCACGAACAGCTTGTTGATCTCTCAATAGTTTAACGTTTGAGTTAAAAAAAGATTGCCTGAACCCTTCACAATGAACACATTTCCCATTGAATGTTTTCGAAGTGATTGAGTTCACGATAGGGATTTAATTATAGGTTTTTGCACTTTCAAGTTTCACTATTGAACTATGTGTTAAAAGTATTCTGTATGTAGCGTAAATAAAATACGAAACGTACATGCAATAACTTGTCAAAACGATACTATTTTACAACTACTAATACATCAACTCGCCAAGTTTGTTGTCTATGTGCACAGTCAGCAATATAGAAGTACATACAAATGTTTGAAATTAGGTTTACTACGATGTATACATTCCAACCGTTTAATAGTGTATATAATGTGTATAATGTATTATGAGAGAGAAAAAATATATGATATATAAAGAACTTTATATACCGACGTTTGGAAGTGGAACAAAATATAGTGATGTTTACATAGCGATATAGTATGATGGAAGTGCAAATATCAAACTGGCAATACCTATGTTTCTCTATTTCACACTCAAACTCTTAAATGCTTTATTTCTTAAGAAGTTTCACTTCTATTATGTGCACGGAGTTGCAAGCGCAATTATATTTCAATTTAAATAACTGTTAAGAATTCTGACCTCAGGCAGATACCATGCACTTCATAAGAAATCATTGGACCGAAGATTGAAATAGTGCTATACACATTTTGCTATATGAAGAGAGTAAGGCTCTGTCAAAAATCGGCTTTCTCTCTTCATACAGTAAAATGAGTATAGAATAATTTCATTCCTCGGTCCAATCACTTCTTATGAAGTGCATGGTATCTGCCTGAAGTCACAATTCTTAACAGTTATTTAAATTGAAATATAATTGCGCTTAACAACACCGTACACATAATAGAAGTGAAACTTCTTAAGAAATAAAGCATTTGAGAGTTTGAGTGTGAAATAGAGAGACACATTTTACATAAATAAGCCGATTTTTAACAGAGTCTTTCTCTCTTCATACAGCAAAATGTGTATAGCACTATTTCATCCATTGGTCTTAGTTGGAACTTATGATTTCCTATGAAGTGGATGGTATCCGACCTCAGGTAACATTTTTAGCGACTCGTGTTTCGATGGGACCTTTAGAGGTGTTGTTTACGGCCAAAAGCTCATGCAAAAGATCCGGCTTTAACCAACTCCGCAGGTCCATGTTTCTATTCTTCCCATTAGTATTAATTAGCTAGCACCCATCCGCTTCACTGAACGTACCTGATTTATAATTATAGAAACCTTCAGTCATTTTGACAGAGAAAAAGTCAAAGTGATTCCATTAGAATCATACATAACAAATATTCTATGGCATTCACCAAACTATCTTCGTACAAAAAACTTATTGTAAAGTAGCGCCTTTAGTTCATTACGGAAACACAATCTTGGTATTTCTTAAACTTGTCCCTTTACGACTATTCTTCAGTAACCGTACATTTTTTTAAGAATGAACTTTTTTTTGTGTGTATCTCTGATTAGCTATAGTTTCATCAAAATCTGTTCTGTCATTTTACCTAAATAAATTAGAACTATCCTACAAGAACTGTTCATTTTTTCGGTATAAAAAACTGATTTCAACTGGTTCACTTCTTACAACATTTAGATCTAAAACTATTATAGAACCGTTATAGTGATGAGTAAAGCAAGATCAAGATCAAAACTGTCCCAGCTAGTCTTGGTATTGGTCTTGGTCTTCGCAATATACTTTTAGTTTTATTAAATTTATTATTAAGTAACCGAATTAAAAAAATGTTACTATATTGTTTTGAAAAAATTGCGATAATTTAGTTAAAATTCATACGTTTACAATTCACCTCAAAATCTGGAAACTTTTTTCTTTTTAATTCTCTGAAGGGTACTTGATTCTTTAAGCTCGGTAGTGATAGAACGTATCAGATCAGTAACAATGAGAGCAAAGTCCTCTTCACTTTCATGGAATTTTAAATGGAAGCTTAAATACGCACTTTATCGTCACTTTATAACGATTACTAATTTCCTGTCTATTTTCATACGCCTGATTAATTCCAAGATAATCGAAGCTTTCTCCTGTAAATCCACATCTCAAACCCACTCGGGGCCGTTCGTGGAATAATAATGAACATTGTCCAGGAATACATTTCATAAAACAAGATAGAATATTCGTATTATACGTATTTCATGAATCGATATCGTGCAGTTAAATTCAATTCACAATTTTGAACAAGTTTTTCAAAATGCTTTGTTTGAAAAGAGGATTATATTAATTATATTTGCAAGAATCTAATTCCTATAACCATTGTAGACCAGGTGATTTTATACCATAAATTTGTTTTAATTGTTTTTACAATTTAATTACAGAATAAAATCGCACAAAAGCATGCTTTTATTAAATAAAACTAGCCACAATTTAATTTCCTTTTCACATAGTTTTCATCTGTTGCATTTTCTGTTTGTAATTGTGCCAATAAATAATTTTATCAAATCAGCTTTTGAAACAGTTTATGAAAATATTTTTCTACTACAAATAATAATGAAAATACCAATTCAGTTTTGAAAATTAAATAGATATAATATTAAATATATATTTAGATATAATGTATATACAATACTTTTCTTTTTAAAAAGGAAAAGTTTGTTTAAATGCATAAAGTAATTGCTAGAAATAAAAAACGAGTTAAAAAAATCCTTACAACAAACAAAAGTTACACCATCACTGAGCAACATAGGCTAATTATATTCTAGAAACATACATTGTTCTGGAAAATCCCGATGTTTTTATGTACGTATGAAGTATGAAATACGAGAGCAAAATTTTAAGTTTGAGGAATTTCAGATGCAGCTTTCGATATGATATGGTTGTCACATTCAGAAACACAGACATTTTTCTAAATACCGCTTTTTCGGGCTCAGAGGACTCCAACGTGTATTTCCGGCAAAAACTCGAAATCAAAAATTTGACCTAATTACAACTACTTTTTAACTATATAGTATATTGTAAAAAAAAGTAAAAATTCAGCTTTTTGTTTCTTCTACAGAAACTCGCTAAAAACTTATATAACCATCCGGGGAATATATTGTACCCCTTCTATTGAAGACACTAATTTTATACACTTAAGAATGTAAAATACGATTTTATAAAAAATCCTCCAGCTATCTCCCGTGACCCGTTTGGCGCTCAAAGTATTTTCTCAGACAATTTAGACACATCTGAATGTTTCTCAAATCGCTTGTCGACAATAGGACTCTAAAATTTTCAGATCGATCAAATCATCCGAATGGTAGTATTTATATTTGCAATGAATAGCTAACCGAATTACAACATCGTCACATCGTCAAAGACCACGTTAAACTATTACATACCTCTAAAAGGCTCTTATTATTTCAGTACTTCGTTGTTTCGCTAATTGGGGGAAGTGGTTTGTTGAGGAATGGTATAAACAACATTATTGCATTAAATTAACTTCATTATCCAAATATTTAACGAACAATTTAGTATTTGATGGATCCACGCTTAGCTTTAACAACTTTTTTGATTCTATTGGGCATATTGCTGGATATCAATTTCTGACATAGAGCTGGCGAAATACTACTCCATCCTTTCAAAATCGCTTGTTTTAATGTTTCTTTTGAAGATATTTTATTCTTAGCAACGTTTTCTTTCTACATAAGGCATACTTTTTCAATTGGTGATAAATCAGGGGATTGCAGAGACCAATCAAGAATCCTAACAGTATTTTCTGTTAGCCACTGCTATTTAAAAGAAATAATATTCAGCTTCCTCGTCTTTAAATAATTGTAAAATTGATGTCTACAAAACTTCATTTAAAATAGCATTAGTTACCTATATGTTGTAATATTTATCTGCCGCAATCATAAATACACTTCCTCGACGTCCCTGGAGCACATACATCCCCAAATCATGACGTCGCCCCCGCCGTATTTGGCAGTAGGTAGTATTCTTCCTTCTACGCACATACCTGCATCCAGGTTGCTTAAGTATCTAATAAACAAAAGAAAAAAATAGCAACTTTTGGAATAAGCTATTTCGTCAATGATCCGTTAAATTTTAAATGCCTTAATTCAATAATTTATTGGAAAATATCTAAAAATAGCTTACCTCTTTGTTAGATTAATCTGACCAAATTTTGCCCACTTATGCCGAATTTCCTTCTGTCTCTCAGATAAAAGGGGCTTACCGAGCCCCGAGCCGTCCATCCGTTACGTTGTGAGTTTTGTTCCAAAAAATTGTTACAATTTCTGCAGTATTGGCAAAATAGAAAAAAAAATGAGTTTAGTGATATTTACATAGAAAAGGAGTAACAATATCGCGATTTTTTAATAAAAGGACTGTGAATGAAATGGAACATGCGTTTGATTTTTTTTTTCACGGAAAAATGCATTGCTTTTACAGAAAAGCTATATATAGATAACTGTTTACTGGATATCAATCAGGATTGAAATAAAAAATCGACGTGATTTTTTGTATAGTGACAGCGTGTAGGTTGGAACGTATACCTATATACGATTTTTTTCTCCGAAAATGCATTATATCTCCAGGACATAGCTATTAATAGAAGAATGTTTTTGTTGGTTGCAACACAGGCACGAAAAGATAGATATGAATATTTGTATATGAATAGCTTACAGACGGGATAGAATTTTTTGTCCGGAAAAATGCATACTGTCTGTCGGAGAGGAATAAATGCGAATAATTTACATCCCGGAAAATGCATAGTTACTGGTAGGCTAATTATAAACTTTATACTTTGAAATTTTTTAGTGGATTTTGATATTTAATAAGGAATATATCTTAGTTAATAAACTTCTTTTTATAATATCCAAAACAATAGTTGGGTTCCTACAAGAAAGTAATTTAGTAGATGATAATGTCCTATTTTATTTGTACTGAGGAGACAATAAAACCACCAACATTATACAGTATCTTATCATAGTGGAAACTAGCACCTACTTGGTTCTTATTTTGAATCTTTTCAATTCAATAAACAGTTGACGTTTTCAAACTCCACTAATACGAGTATATCAATACCAAAAATTATGTCATTTTTATTTTATTTTTGTTGTTCAAATAAGCCTATGGTGGAAGTTCAGAGTGTAAAACCCCGTAAGTTCTTGAAACAGAAGTTCCTCAAGTGGTTGATATTTACTTGGGTATTAGTTTTAATAAAAACTATTTGCTACTTAAACATTAAGTTCTTCTAAGAACCCATACAAAGTCGCCGTTAATGACAAAAGCCCCGTTTATCGGCCCATGTCTGGCTATCAACGCTCGGCCTATTAATGGGAATTTGTTAATGGGCCATATCTGGTTAATTGCCGGTCGCCGTCTATTCGATCATCATTCAATATTCGTTCGTCGGCCAACGATAGGCCAAAGTCTGGCTAAATAATTTTTTGCTCACGCACAAATAATTAAAAGTCAGATGACTTACTATAAACCTTAAATACTTTGAGGGGGCCCTAAGTCACCCTGAGTTCCTTGAGTTATTCATCACTTTGAGTCTATTATATTTAACTTATGTTTAAGGTGATTTGTGTTTTAAGATTTATTGAGCATCAACGTTCAGAATAATTGTACCTACAATGTCAAATAAACGCGTAAAAAAATTTCGACAATTAAAAAAACTTGTAAGTAGTGTAGATTTTATAAATAATGTGGATAGTGACAATAGTAAACAGCGACAAAGCGATACATCTTTAATTTGAAACATACATTTCAAATGAATTTTTCTTCTGTGCAAATGCGTCAATTATTTTTAAATATTCGCACCATATAAATACTTTCCAAATGTATTACAAAATTAACCAATGAACGCAAAGTATAAATATATCCTTCGTTTAAGTGCTATCTGGTGGTAAATTATTATACTTTTAACGGTAGAACAGGGGCAAGAGGATTCGTTTTGCTAACACAGAAATTGTCGTTAAACAATAGTCGCATGGTAAAGTGTTTAAAGTGTATTATTGTATTTCAGAATAGTTCGTCTATATCGCTTGTTGATAACCAGTCTATTAAAGTCTCTGACTAAAGTAAGTAGTTCTATGTAATAATTGAATAATAATACATTCTCTCGAATTAAACTATAGATAATTTATATTTATTTACCTGATAATCTAATAGTTTTCTCATAGTGTGAAATAATCAAATAAAAAAATATTAATAGTTAAATTTAATGTTACAGATGGAAGCATTTTAATGACATATTACTTTGTAAATATCCACCGGCTGATGAGTATCCTAAAGTTGATAAATTTGCTGCAGACTTAAGCGATGCAAATGAAAATTGGGATAAATATCTAGTCGAAATTCTCTATTATGCAGGTGAGTTAGTTTGTTATTTTTCTAGAGAATTTTTTCTCATCTTAAAATTGGTTTTACAATTAAAATTTTTTTTCATACCCTTATGAAAATAAATCTTCTTTTTTCACCTCTTATACTATTTTAGTTCTAACTCCTTCACTCACACATATTGTGTCTTAAAAACAAGTTTATTTATAATTGATTTTGCATATTCTAGATGTTGTAACTGAAAAGTTTGGGGATGCAGAGGAATCTAAAAATTTCGCTGGCATAGTAGTCCGATGGCTTTCTGGTTGGGTGGATCGTGAGAATGGGCGATAAGAAAGAGGATCTTCATTATAAACCACCAAAAATTCCCTTTTGATTTTAGAGTGTGTATTATGTACGCCAGGTTTAAAATTCTACTTTTGTATTAATTATTGATGTTGTCTGATTTTTTATTAAGATTGTATGTATTATAAAGTGAATAAATGATTGTATCATAATAATCGTTGAGCTGATTTTATATCATTTTTTTCAATATTTAAGTAGTTTTATTAATTTATAATATTTGCCATTAACGGTCCAGTAATTTTTACTGCAGTCGGCCGATTGTTGGTTTCTATTAACGGCCCTGTAACCTTTGCTTCAGTCGGCCGATTGTTAATCGCCATTAACGGCCCGGTAACTTTTACTGCAGTCGGCCGATAGTCGACTGCCATTAGCGGCCCGGGGTTATCATCCAGCCGGCAACCGTACTTGGGCCGTTAACAGTTGCCGATGTTGGGCCAAGAACTAGCATCTCTGGCTAAGCAATGAGCCATTAATGGCCCTGTCGCCAAACTTTGTATGGGAAAACCCTAAACTCGAAAAATTCCTTAAGGCTTGAAGTATAAAAGAAACTACAACCTTTATGTTTTTAAACAACAACTAAATTAATCTCATTAGTCATTACTAAAGTCTTAACATTCTGATGGATAGAGAAGTTATAAATACTTTATGAATAGCACTTGTCCAATATTGTAATGGTCTTAAAACAAGATTTGATGTATATTTGCTATATTATCATAACAATGTACTATGTCATGGTCAGTGTTTGAGGTTACGGACCAAGCTGTTAATTAAGTACAAACGATGTCCATCCTGTTGCGGACAGACAGATATTGAAATTTGAAATTGTGGTATTGGTACAAAATAGATAAACCAAAATAATTAATCTTCATGTCTATCTATCTACGAATATTGCAGATGCGATGAACTGAAAATGTATAAGCTTTTGTTAAATGAAATCAATTCAAAGCGAACTTACATCTTCAAAACCACTAGTTTGTAAATAAGCTCGTTATCAGTACCGTATAAGTACTAATCAGAAAATGTATTAAACAGAGTTAATATTAACTTATGAAGCAAAGCTATTTATATATTATAAATAATCTTAAACATAATCCTAACATTGAACATTTGTTGTTTGATAAAACTGTTGATGATTACCCGGAAATTAAATGTTATAGGCATGAGTTAAAACTTCTTACGAGTTAATAACAAATTTAAAAAAATCTCTTGGAACCTCAGGGAGGGACTACGTGGGTTTGAAAATTAAAATTTTTTATTTTATTGTTTTATTAAAAGTACAATATGTCAAGAATATTCTTTCAAAGTTTAGAGCTTTTTAGAGCTGGAACGATTCAGTGTTAGTACTCGTATAAAACATTTTTTCTTTCTGTCATATATTTCAATTTTATACAGTTATTGTGTTTTTCTCCAAACTCCATTTTTAAATCGAGTGACATGATTTCCCAAAACATAATGAACCCATCTTGTTCAAATTTTGCACACTTCCTCAAAATAAGATTGACTAGTGATTGAACAAGGAAATTGTTTTTTTTTTCATCACAACTAATTTATTAAGATCTATACATAGGTAGTGAAAATTACCTTTACCCAAAATAAGGCCTGTTTACAAGTTTGCCAAAAATTCATTTTTTTCCTTCACCCAAACACAATTAAATCTTTACTATTTATAAGATGATTAATTGTATGTGTGTTCAACAAATCCTCCTAACTCAAAAACTATATACATAAGTAGTGGAAGTTTATGAATTTTATTAAAAATATTCCGTATGATTTTTGTGGTTTATTTATATAGGTAAATTATATTTTAACTTTTTATTGATCTTGTAACTAAAAAAATATTATATTATTTGATACGGCGTATCTAATTGGATTCTTTCCCTACTGTCTTAAATCGAAATAGTGACTATTCACCATTTTTGCAATGCAGAGTATACCACTAAATTCAAATAGTGGTATACTTTTCACTACTAAATAGTGAATAGTCACTATTTGATAATCGAAAGTCACTATTTCAATTTAAGAGAGTACTGCTCAAAACGTGCTTATGTCAGATCCAGGTTTTAGGCTAGGGAAACAGTGGGGTTCAATTAGGGATAGTTTCCATTATCACCATCAAGTAGCAATATCAATAATTCATCATTTGACTAACGATAGCACATTCATATACCAGCTTTAGGAGAGTAATCGAGCATCGAGCAGATAGAATCTTATAATAAATTGTAAAAATACTCTTTAAGAGTTTTAGTTATTACATAAATGACTTTTAATGTTGTTTAAATTGGGTATAATATTGTTTTATACGATACATAATTCGTTTATTTGCATTTATAACTTCAGTATCCATTATTTTAAATAAAAAAAAGTATCCATTGTGAATAATACAAATTTTACGCAGTAAAGAGTGAAAATAGCATAAATCAAAAGGTCTTAATTAAACTGTCAATTGAAACAGTTTTTATTGAAGTAAAACTTTTTCTTACATCGTCCCAAATTTTTTATTCTTTAGTTTCACAGCTATTAAGAAGAACTAATCTCAAGTTTGGTTCAGGCTTAAAAAAATCTAGATCTGACAAGGTGATGATTACAATGGTGTTTTATTTATATTCAATAACTTTTAACTTGGATAACGCTGGGTGTTTTAGCTATACCTCTATACATAAAAAATATCATGAATGACTTACAGACAAACTGGAGGTTATACCACCGAAGATACAAATTTAATATTCGATAATATTATTCCTGTGAGGACTAAGGCATCCACTACAGAAGCATTTTTCAAAACTCTTCTCTAAGATGTTCATAATAAAGGGTTTAAATTTTTGCATTTTTTGAAACCTGCTCCTGATCATTGCCGTTTTTAAATTCTAATTTTACAATTATGAATATACCTGCAAATATCTACATAAAGAATCCCAGTTTTTGTTGACTCTTAGTCCGTTTATGTGAGGGTTGAAATTTTTTTTAAAGTCCACTATCTTAAACTATGTTAACTTTTACATTTAACGTATTTTATTTTTACGTTTTGAAACTCCATATGTCATTGAGTATGGCATCTTCTTATGGGGCTGTATCAAGAAATTAAATATGAAAATGATCCAGATCTTCCATAACAAAGTACTGCGTGGAATTGTAAATGCTCCTTGGTATATACGTAACAGTGATCTACACCGTGACCTACAGATCAGCTGTCACTGAAGAACCAGGCGATAAGCGATCAAGCATAAGCAAAGGCTTCAAATTCATGTGAGTTCCGAAATGGAAGACGCCCTTGATGCATAGTTCGACGACTTAAGCGAATGAAACCTTAAGATTTGAGGGAATAAACGATATGGAAATTATTTTACTATTAAATTATTGTACTCAAGAGAAACAAATTACTAGTCGATTGGAAAGTTAGTCGTGATTTGTATGGTGGTTTTAGTGGGTAAAAGATTCACACTACCACGGGGCACGGGTCTTGTGGTGTCTTTTGAAGATTTCCATTTTCCAGCACAAACAAAAAAAAAATTGAAACTCCCGAAAGGTAAATGTCTTGAAGGCGATTCTGTAGTTTCTTTCCTTTCTTCATAAACAGAGGTAAATTTTTAAGCCTGAACTAGGTTTACTTACACGGAAAAAATGTGTTGTAGTTTTAACAACATCCCTTGTTAATTTTACTACATTAACTAGTATTATATAGGATGACACCACGTGTGGTAACAATTACCAGTCAAGTGTAACTAAAAAACTGTAGTATTATTAACAACACGAACTAGTAAAAATGTAGTTGAATTGGCGCAAACGCCAAAATGTGTTAATTGTACAACACTCAGCAGTTGTAACAGCTACATATATTTTCTACACTATGGTAGTTAAAAATACTATACGTTAGAGCTAAATACAACACAGTGTGTTATCTAATGTTCCATTTGTGGTTAAAGTGAACACAAAGTGCAGTAAAAATATTACTAGTTTAGTGTTGTCAATCTTACACCACTATTTTTTTCCGTGTACTTATTTTTAATTTTACGTGAACAAAGTCACGGGTAGCTACTTGTACATTATATATTTACTCACAGAAATAATTTGTTTTTTCCATTTTAAATGAATCTATCATGAGTTATTCTGGCAACGCCAAGATAACTTTATTATAGAACTGAGGAGCCATAGGAAATAAGGTCCCCAATGGCTAAATTTTCATAATTTTAAAAAGAAAATTTCACAAAATATTTGTAAAAAGCCAATTTTTGGTATGTTGAAAAGTTCTCTTATAATATTTTATATTTTATTATATTAAAAAAAAAATTTAAAAATATTTTTAACCTTTAAAATCCATGAAACTTCTTAAAGAACACCAAATAGGTACAGTTGCTATGCGTTTATCAATAAGGATAGAAGCAATCGAAAATATAAGTTTTTCTTCATATAATAATAGATATACCATATTCAATTTATATAACTTAATTTACATATGATAGGATTTAAAGTATATGAAAGGACCTGAAAGAGATTTCATGCTTTGAAAATGTTTCATAACTATATTGATTTTACATTATACGAAAGAAATTTTCTTTTAGAAAACTCAACTAGAACGTCTACTTGAAAGTTGAAACTAACAAATGGCATGTTATAGTAAAAAAAAAATTTTCTCTCTAAATTGAAGTGAAAATATAGATAATTTAGAGTACAATAAGTTCATTGGTCTTTGCGAAGGTTCAATTTCAATGAAAATATTAATGGCACTGTGTTTGGCATGATTTGACGAAATTTTTTTACTTAAATTTTTTAAACAACTTCATGTCTCGGTTTCGAGATAAAACAATTTTAATATGCACGCCTATTTTATAAATAATTCATAAGGGTTAATCTTTTACAAAAATGGGTCAGAGCTAATGAGCAAAAGCTTTTATAAGTAACAACGAGTCGAGGAAAACTAGTAGCAGTTTAAAAAAAAGTATATTTCCACGTCGCTTTTCAATTTGATTCCAATTATTTCTCTTCGACGGGACTATAATGGGAATATAATATGATTTAGTTTTGTGCTGTCTAACTCACAATTGAATATAGAGCGTTTAAGCGCTGTTTATCCCGGCCGAAACGTTCAATGAACTTATCCTTCAGGCTCAATCGATATTATCAGCACGAGCATTTCATACATATAGGATATTCACTACGAAGTAAATAAATGAAACTGGATGAGTGCTCTATATTTGTTTCGAGCGGAAATTTTTGAAATTATATTTCATTTAAACCGAATCGTACCTACGAAACAATTATAATAATGCTTTGTGTTTCGTCGGGTTATTAATTGACGTTAAATTTTAATTTTACATTCAAATATTTATTAAATGCATCGAGGATGCAAACGGAATGTGACAGCGTCAAGAGAAATTTTCATTTTGTAATGCGTTGACATTAATTAAAAGTTTTTAATTAGAACCATGCATAGATATTAAAACTATTTAATTTGAAAATATATTGTGTCGTAATATTTGTCGATAGTTTTGATTCATATAAAACATACCAAAGTCATCTCGCCCCATATTAAGATACAAATTTAAGATTACCTTTTTTATTATACCTTATATTAAGTGATATACAAACGTTATGTATGTGAATTCCTAAAGTGGGTTCCTTGAAATCCTGGAGTTCCACGAACTAATTTTGGAATTTGCGCTTTAAGTTGTGACGTTATATTAAAATAAGATTAGCTGCAATAGTTTCATAGGAACGCAATTAGTTAGTAATATAAGATCCTACACATACATTTCTAATATAAAATTCGGTCTAACTTTCTTGCCAAAGGCCTTAACCATTAATAACTATTAGTATGTATCTGTGGTTTCAATAAACACAGCTTTTGTTATTGAAAAAGTTCCATGATTGTTAAAAAAATTTTGAAGGATTCCACTAGAAATTTTTTTTTAGGAAACCCTTATTTATGTACTTAAAATTATAGTCAATTCTATCTTAACGCATATTAGTCGTCAAAACTATAAAATACATTTTATTTAGTATTTTTAAACGCTATACACTTGGTTCGTGAATAAGTAAAGGTAATTCTAATTAATTAAATTAATATAATTTTAATTATTGAAAATAAAAATGGGAGTAAAAAGGTTATAGGTGTAAGAGAGAACGTAATAAGCCACAACACATACACACTTATATACAATTTTTGCCCTCATTTGCTAAGCCAGTGCCATTCAAGGAATGACTGTATGTTCGTTTGTATTATTATATAGGCTGCAAAATCTGAACGAAAATAAATTTTTGAATATTTTTAAATATTCATTAGTAATATCATATTTTTATACTTAGCCAATTTTCTAAGTAACAAATTCAACCTCTACTGTTTTTCGATAAAAGTAACCGACAACGAGATTTTTGTAAAATACCGTTTATCGTGATTTTTGGCTCCCTGTAAAAATTTAAGTGGGCTTACTGACAGGGTTTTTCAAATCAAGCTTTTCTTTAATTTTTCTGGAGGATAATTTTATTCTCTGTAGTAAAAATCTTAAACAAACTTTTAAATTAATTTTAATTTTAATATACCTACTATTTGAATTTAAAATGCAATAAAACTGTCTCAAGCCTTAATAATAGTCCAACACTTATTTGTACTATGGAAAAAATCAATTGTTTCATCAGTTGTTCAAAGCAATGTTCAGCAAAGCGGGTTGGCAATAGCCACTACTGCATATGCCAATTATTTTTTTAAGTTTTCATATCCGGTTTATAAAAACGAGGAAATGTCTATTGTAGAAATAGAATGCGAAGTATGCTCAAAACGTTATGATTTAAATTGAAATTTTTTTTCTTCAATATCCGTTCAGTAACGTAATTTTTTTCCTTTTGATTATAACAAATGGAGTGAATAACTAAATTACATCGTACAGATAGGTTGTAATAAATGGAACTGAAATTCCAGGAAGTTCAGCCGTGGACTCGACATGTTGAGGAAGGCTTTTACCTATATATTTGATTCATATATAGAATAATCTAACTACATACCTATTTGTATGTCTAATTAACGTTTTTTTAAATATCAATCTATCAAATCAACATTAAATGCATACACTTAGCTAATGTCGTATTCGATGAATTCTCTGAAACATATTTCATGTTCTGTTTAATGTATATTTGAAACCAATTAAAATCTAATTGGTCTATTAACTACAATTAAAACAGATTCATAGTCGCAGTAAACTTCGAAATTATTATTACATATGTGGAGCTTGATTACGTCAAATTGCAGTTTCGAATTATTCCTGTATCTAACTGATCAATTAGGTAAATCAAATTCATGTCGGCATTGTATTACCTATTATCATGAACTATAATTCATTGTTTATTTCGTGAACAAGTTACAACAATTATTTCGTGAAATATTTTGTACATTGAACATAATTTTTATGCAAAAAGCTAAAAAGCTCAATTAATACCGAAGTAAAACTCGTATGAAAATCTTGTTGAATAATTGTTAACAGATGAATTATATAATACAAAAATGACGTATTTCAGAAAAGTGGCGTGAAATCATTCGCCAACGTATATACGAATATTTATGTAATAAATAAATTTTCCTTAGCATGCTTTAATGACGCGCTTGATTAGAAGTAACGACAAAACTTGATCGAACAAATATATATTATGTAGATGGGGAAAAGACGTTTGAAAATTTTTCATCCTTTTTCTGCAACGGAAATCATTTTTCGTTTGCAATAGCTTTTTAACTGGTAAAACGTTTCAATTTTTTCACACTTAATTTTATAAAATATTTAGGTGTTGGGAATAACTTTTTTTCTCCTCTCATTTCATGATCGCACCGTCAGTATAGAAATATGTAGATACCTATAGTCCAAATATAAATAGGTACAATAAACGAATGTTTACCTACGGACATTGAAATGTAGTTTGTTTAAATTTATACAACGCATTTATTATTTGGAGAAAAAACGTCAACATTAAACAGGCGCTTTCCTTTCTTTAATTTTAATACAAACACAAGTAGGTACTCTCGCATACTTAAACAAGTAATTACACTGGCCTACACTCATTTTGGTGCCTCACATTTTAGACCTGATTTTGGGTATATTTTGGGAGCTGATACGAAAATATCAGTCACATTTTTTACATCAACTCTCGTTTAAATAAGAAAAAATAAAAACACGCATTTTTAAAAAAAATAATAATTTATTTGAAAATTAGGCATCAACAAAATTTTTTTTTTAGTGATTTTCTTGTGTTAGATTGCCCTGGACAATCATGCATAAGTCCCTAGCAATAATCAGCCATCATATGAATATCCCATCTGCCTTGGTACCTGTCTTCCATTGTTTTTATATCTTAGTGGAATAATGAAACATGGTGAAAATTATTTTAAATTAATACTTATAGGTATGTTAGTTGTAATACTAAGTTCTTTTATTACTATCTTACAAAGTATTGTAATCGGGTCGAATTTTCCAATTCGAGATTTCGCCCTGAAATAAACGTTTTGAAGACCCCTGAATCTGAAAAAGTTCCTTTTTTAAAAATGTGTTTCGAAAACTTTATCCAAAATTTACCAAACTTGGAATTTTGCTTTTATATTTAATCTAGTTGTCCCCGAAGCTTTTCTGGTGCATTCATTTGGTAGTTTTACCTGGAAAGTTTTCAGGGAGTGTTGAAAATTGGTAATTTTTTTATAGATTTTGATGTGATCTTTCCGAATTTCAGTTTTGCCACCTCATATCTTTGAATATGGCGCCTAAATCACTGTTTTTTGACAATATCTCCTTTCCGACTCATTTCACGGCAAAAACATTTCTATACAAAATGAAATTAGAGAAATTTTCTTACAATTTATGTAATAACTTTTCTTCGTAAAATCAACAGTTTTAACGTACGACTGCCGCAAATCTTTATACATCTACGTCAATCGGTGACATAACAATACGTATACATTTATACAATACAAAAATGTTGTCAGTTAAAATTGAATGCCACGGATTGACCTAGATGTATAAAAGATTTTGGCGCTCGTACGTCAAAACTGTTGATTTTAAGAAAAAAAAGGTTATAACATAAATTATAGGAAAATTTCTCTACTTTCATTTTGCATACAAATGTTTTTGCCGAAAAATGAGTCGGAAAGGAGATATTATCTAGAAAAAATGTTTTAGGCACCATTTTCCAATATAGTGGCGCAAGGGGTAAAGGTACGATATGGCAAAGCTGATATTCGGAAAGAGCGCATCGAAATCTATAGAATTACCAACTTTTAAAACTCCCGAAAAACTTTCCAGGTAACCTCTTATTTTAGAACCAAATGACTGTACTACATTTGGTGATATCGTTTGAGAGGAAGCCCCCCATTTTATTGTATGGGTTTTTTAATATTTTGTTTCGAAAACAGCTCCTATGATTTTTTTTAACTTGCTTTAGTTATTAGTCCCATCAAAACCTACAACTTTTATTTGAAACTTTTTCCTGGCAAATTTCAAACAAAGAGGGTTCTGGGGTGGAAAGTAGGAGTTCGTATATGCATGGTGGAGGCTGTATATACGTGCATCTAGTTCTGTTTATATAGATATTTATACTTTATACTATTTATAATATTTTTAACCGACCGTGACCGTGGTATATTTACCAGTAGGCTGGAGCCTAGGGTGTTGATTTTAGGGGTGGCAAATTAAGGGCCAAAATTTCAATTACAAATCATAAAATTTCTTTGGCAAAAAGTGATTGTGAAACTCGGATATAGAATTTTATAGGTCGGTAGGGGTGGCAAAATTTGAATACCCTACTGGCGACAAATGTGTAAATCCGCCATTGCCGGTGGGCTTTAATATTTATGTTCTTTAAATCCACAGCGAGTTTCATGTAAAAGAAAGTTCTGTGACGCTTCGCAGCAGGTATTCAATATTGCCTACTTATATTTTATAGCTTTATCGTATTATTAGAGAGGCACCACTGTAATTACTCTAATATAAAATACTATAAACAATACTTATAATTACTATTTTAGCATCGTAAAACTTGTAAATATTACAATAACAGTACATAACTTTGGAAATAAAAAATGTTAAATTCGATGATAATGAAAATAGGTAGGCATACCTAGTCCAGCTTTACGATGTCAATTTTATAAATTTTTGTGGAATTTTTTCTTTGTGTAAGAAATATCTTATTGTGAATTTGGTATGAAATTTAATAAATTGTTTTTCCAATACAATAATATTTGACCTTGTTAGAAATGTGCTAGTGTGTTAATGCCTCAAATTATCTTTAAAAATGATCTCTTTTTCAATTATTCATAAAATTATTCAATTTTCATTGATTACCTCGTGAAATCAGTCTAATTTCCTTTTGTTAACCATTGATGGCCGTAATATTATCATTAATTTTTATCGTTAAAATTTATGGCTTATTGAATAATTTGCAAGTGTAAAAATAAATTAAATTTATAATAAGCGCAACGTTTAACCGCATAGAAAATGTCTTCTTTATTTATTAAATGAATGTAACATTTAACATATGGTATGTTCGTAATTCTATTGGCTTTTCAACCGCGTGCTTATATAAATAATTTACTTATCAATTAAATAAATAAAAAAAAGAAAAACGTTAAATCGTCTGATGTTTTCTTTTCACAAAGCATAGATTTGGTAACCAATCGATTTTATATTTGTGTGCTTATACTTCCTGGGGCGATTTATTATTTTTAATTTTTTGTTTGCTACGTTTGGATGTTCGATCATAGATCTTGAATTACCATTGTTTAATTCATTGGTCGATTTGATTTTTGTTTTCTGTGCTTTTAAACTCTAGAAAATCGCTGTAATTTGATAACTTGTTTTTATAAAACAATGTAAAAGAATTGCGAATATTTAGTTTTCGATTTTTAGAGGAGAAATAGTCTTGAATGTGGCGAGGATTAGGAAGAATCCTAAAAATAGTATTTTGAGGTTGCAACATTTTGTGTTTGAGATTGATGCGGTCATATGATAAGTGGCGAATTTAGGTTTGATACTGCCCTAGAGCCTAGGCTTTATCCGACGTGCCGTCCTTTTTCCAGATAAAAGTTATTTTAAAAATTCTACATTTCTCTAATTATGAATTTTAAATTATCTATCACTTGAAATATACCTCTTTGTTGGTTTACATATACAATGCATATTATTGAGAGCAATAAATTCGTTACAAAGAGTTTTTGTTAAACGGAAAAGTAAAAAAAAAATAATTTTACAAATAAGTTTTTGGGAACAGTGATGAGGAACAGCAAGTAAACACATGCTAGATAATTAAAGTTTGTCATTTATAGTTTACCTATACGCTGTTAACATTAGGTAAATATAAGTAAATCATTTAAATTTAACTGTAAAAGGTCTACCGTACAAAACGATTCCAAATTTATTTTTAATTTAACTTGATACTTTCGTACTATCAACATGTTGTAGTTATTAAGTTTTTACTATCCCTACATTGTGCCGCTCAAAGCCCGGGTCTCACGGGCGTAGGCGGTTGATTAGTTTTTCAGCTTTACATATCAGTATACTTATATATAGTAGGATATTTAAAAAAAAAAATTCTCATTGTGTCCAAAAATTTTTGGTAGGTAGGTATCTGGTATACATTAAAACACAAACTTGGGCGCCAAAACAAGCTCTTAATATCAATATTAAGTAATTTTTTCATTTTAGTAACACAGGAAAAAAAATTATTTTTGAATTTTCATAACTTTAGAATAGTTTATCATAACAACAAGATATAAAAGAAGGGATTTAAAGGAAATACCACGCTCTACAAAGCAGGTCCTTAAAAAAAAGTTGGAAAATAGTAAAAATTATTAATTATAATTATTTTTGAACTTTGTTATCTCTTTGAAACGGTTGAACTGAGTTTTTTGTAAACCGTAAAATTTTCTTAAAATTCCTTGTTTCAGATTGCTGTAACGATGAACTACTATCCCAACGTTATGAAAATTCAATTGTAATAAAAAATACTGTTATTTAACAGGATTTGTTTTTATTTTTTAATTTTATAATGAATTTTTTAAATATTTTTTTCATTTTACTAAATGAAGAAATGAATTGCGGCTAACCTTAAAATTATTATTATACTATCAATTTTTGAATACCACTCTCTTAAATCGAAATAGTGACTTTCGACTACAAATAGTGACTATTCACTATTTTGTAGTGAAAAAGAATAGGTGTTAGTATAGAATTTGGTGGTACACCAAATTCAAATAGTGGTATACTTTTCACTACAAAATAGTGAATAGTCACTATTTGTAGTCGAAAGTCACTATTTCGATTTAAGAGAGCATAATTTTTTTGTAATATATACTTACGCTAGGATAGACTATAGAAAGTATAAATTAGATTTAGTTGCTTTCTCCAAAGTTGGCAGTTACTGCTTGACTTAATTTTCAAGCAGCTTGAGTTAAAGACTTAAAGTTAACTCAAACTTAAGTCAGATGTTAATATTTAAATATCAAGCCCAGTCAAGCATTGATTGTGCAAATTATTTCATTTTGAAGTGATAGTTACATGTTCAATTCATTTCATAAGATACTTGATATGATAAATTTCAACTTCAAAGCAAAATCAATTGTTAAAGTTCCTCAATTATACTGTGATCTAGTTTTTTTAAGTTATGCTTTTTGTTAATGTATTGCATTATTTTTAAATAGGTTTATATGTTATATTTTAATATTCAGTTGCACAATATTAATATTGATAGATGCCTGATGGTGACGCATCGTAGTAAAATCCTATTTTCAATTATAAAGTTTTATATGTATAATACAGAGAGCACTATGCTATTATCGACCATCTCGTCGATATAATCTATTTTAAAATATTGTTGAAATAATTAGTTGAATTTGACAACGTCGCTCATTACATAATCCGTGCATTAACGTTTTAAATTATAAAACAATATTATATAGTCATTAGTTATAACACATAATAATACTTATTCATTAGTGGTTTTAATTTTGTAAATTGCAAACATTGATAAATATTTTTACAGTAACAAACAATTAGATCTTAACGCTAATTTTAAGTTCAATTTTATTGTTAATACATTATTTTATTAAATGATATTGTTATCTATAATAAAACGTGAATATTTATGTTTCTGAGAACAAATATTGTATTTGAAAAATTAAAAGCTCAGATTATATCCGACTAAAAATAATTTGATTTGTCGACACTTGATTGTATTTTTAGCTATAACAATAATTTAGATTATTTTTAATTAAAATATAAATAAACATACATCATCCAGAATCATCCATGTACATTTTTTTATATCCATGTTTATGGCATAATGTGTAAAAAAAACCTCGTATAACGGACAATAAAACATTTAAATTGTTACATTTAACATTAATGTTACATTTAATATTAATATGTTTGATAAAATATTCAAAAATTTTTTCTTTTATTTAATTCGAATTAACGAGCTCTAAAATATTGTACCATTATCGTATTAAATTGAATAATATTTGGTAGAGGAAATGAAAATTATCTCAACCCTCAGACATTGAAAGCGCTTCAGCTACGGTTTTACATTAAATCTATAAATTACACACACTTGAATTGATGGTAAAATGCATATTATGTGATAGGTAGGTATTAAAATGCATATCGAGCATTATTTTCAAGTAAAGTCATGCATTTTTTAGTTTTATCGCCCCATCTCTCAAAAGAGTGATTATAGATTTTAAATGAATCAAATCAATAGTGCATTTGTATCACTAGTTAAAGTATAATTACTTTCTTTTTCTCGTCATTTAAAAATCAATATTTTAATTGATATTTTATACGTAGATATTATTCAGCATATGGAATATTAATAAAACTAGTTACATTCGAATCAGGTGTATATTTATGGACATACATAATATATATGGGGGAGCAGAATAGATCTTTTCTTTCCCCTGGACTGTAACTATCTCTAATTTTTAAACTGGTTAATTTTTCTATCTTTAAATACAATTGTATTAATGAAATTATAGATGAAATATTTATAGGTCTCTTTTTTAAAATTTTCACGGACTTTGTGCAGTGCCATAGTTAGTTAATTATTAGTGTGCAGGAAAAAATGTCGATAATATATTGATAAGAAGTATTTTTACAGTGAAAACAAAAATAGGTTTCAATTTCTGATTTTCTATGCACAAAATATAACTTTTAAGATTTGCCCACCTATAAACCAAAAGCTTATGTTCATATGCACATTCATGAAATATAACTGAATAAACCAATATAATATATTTAAGTATAGCTATATTCCATTCAATTAATAACTTTCAATCTAAGAAAATTTTCGTTTGGGAAAATCACTATGATGGAAAACATTTTGATTATAGCATTGAAATAAAAATAAAATCAATATAAAAAGTAACAAATAGCCTCAAGCCTGAATTAATAGTAATACATATAATTTCCATGCACATTATTGAAAAATTAATTCTTATTCTGTTAAATATATTTAAAGCCGACTCTATGATTATCCTTATTAGGTTGACAAATAGCCCTTCTGGATGTACAATAGGTTCAAAAATGCTAAAATTTTATGCTTCAAGTACGGACTTATATGATTTTTATTTTATGTATTTTTTATGTTACTGAGGTTGTTTACTAGTACATATCTTCCCTTCGACGTTGCTTATGTAAATCCATAATTAACTTACTTTTAAAAAGGCTATTTTTATGTATATCCTAAATCCGCTTACATTTGCTATAACCCCCGCGACACACATCCTTTTTTACTTTTTGCAGTATTCATGGAAAAAAATAATTTTATTTCTAAGAATTTTAAAATTAAGTGAATTAAGGCGGCAAATTTGAATGAATTTTCAATTTTCGGTACTTGCGGATTCGCAAGCTGTTGCGGGATTCCGCAGGGTTCAATTCCGATTTCCGCCTAAAATTATGCTGATCCCGCTGGATTGCGAAATCCTACTTTGCTGGATTGTAATTTCTAGTTGGACAGATGCCGAATAATCATACGAAAAGAAAACATAACATTTTTTTTTTTTTTTTTGGTGTTTTAAGTCGCTTTAACTGCTAAGGTCATATCACGACTGTCTAAACACAGAAACTTTCTGTTGGTCAATTATATCTTAGGTCTAGATTCTTAAGTCTAGAATTCAATGGGGATCGAACCCAGAACCACTTGACGCATGAAGTGGAGAGAACTACTCTCTAGCCACTGCGCCAATAGGTGACCCCCAACATATTTGTCTTTACTAGCTAAAGTAGATAACAGAGCTGCAAACCGGCGTCTGCAAGCTCCAAGAGCAAGCTTCCAACAGCTTTATAACTATTTTTTTAGTGATAGAGCAAGTGGCAAATTTCAGACAAATGAAAAATGAATGAGTTTAAATTCTAAAAACACGAAAAATACAATTAAATTTTTCAGAAAAGAGTTTTATTTAGAGTATTTCAAATTATTAAAATAAGGGGCGGCAAACACATCGCTTGCCCCGGGTAGTATAAATCCACGCTATGGCACTATGGAAGTAAATTTGTTTGTAGTCTTGAAATATTTGTAATATATAAAATATATGTTATAGTCATTATAGCAAATGATAGTAGGTAATTGTGGTACAATTATTATTAACTAAATAGAAGTGTTAAATACAAAATATTTTAATGATGTTACCTATTAAATACAAAAAAGGTAGTAAATTAAACATTTTTGCTGACTGTATGCGATAGATATTAACCGAAAGCAAAAAAAATACAAGTTCATATGTTAAGATAGGAAAACATTTCATCTTCACCTTTTTCAATTATTACTGATAACTGGGGTTTCTTTGGGAGAGCGGAAACATAAACTCATATTGATTTTCACTATAACTTAATATTTACAATATAGGTACCTACAATTATTGTTATTATCAACAAACACCAAAACATTTAATGTTTGGTTTAACAATGTGATTGTAAATCGTTGTTTACCACAATGCTTAAATTATTGGTGTTTCGAGGAAATTAATTCATTGATGACGGGAAACGAGAATTCCTATTTTAGGACAAGTGTGTTGTGGCTTGTTAATAACACAAAAGGGGAGCTGTTTCAATTGATAGTTTCTATTTGGCCCTTACAAACATACAATGTCAATATGTTTACCTCTCTACAGGGCTGAAAATCCAATTAATCTTTTTACTAAGTACCTATATTTATCATCCATTGTACTATCCATATTAACGCAGTTGAACTTCTTCCTGAAGAGAATCGCTCAACTGCCAAAATTCTTTGAATTAATGTTCATGTTAAATCAAATTTATTTGTACATTGACCCTATAGTTTTTTATTTTGTTTATTTGAACACGATAAAACTGACAACTGCGTTAGGAAAGCTTTAGTATGGAGATCTAGATGCTGGCCTTATGGCTGGTCTAGAGGAGGAAAAAGTTTTAAAAAACATTGTATGAACACAAACTTTTTGGTTTAAATCGTTGTTTTTCGTTCTCACTATTAAAAAACTTATCACCATATAATATATTATATTATTTCTGTTTCGATAAAAATAAAAACTATTGGTACCTTTTCATGCACATTCTTTCAGCCAGTTTCTATAACCGAAGAATTAGTTAAAAATGATGATGTAGGGTTCATAAGAAATGCTGTTTAGAATACACTGAATTCAACAAGATAAAATGATACAGAAAATTTAACAATATTTTACGTTAGTATGCGTGTATTATCTACGTTTTAATTGATTTTACTATGTTAAAAACCATGTTAATTATGGAGAAGATTTTTTTGCAAAACACAATTTGCACACTAGCCCACTGTAATCTCTATGGAGATTTCGTTCCAGACGTCAATGAAAAAAATAAGGCCTCATAAATTTTACTTCATCTACAATTTCACAATACAACAGAATGTAGAGAAAGATTATGAGATCATAGTTACAGTCCAACAGAGGCAACTTTCCTCCTTCGATATGCCCATGACATAATGTAATACCTGGTACGATGGTAATGTACCTATATGTTGTGTAAACGTAACATTGGGAAAAGAATTTTATTATTATTTTAATAAAAATATTTCCTTCTAATAAACTTTTTCGGAAGAAAGGGCTTCATTTACTTTTACAACTCCAAAAGCTGATAACTTTTATGATAAAATTTCAAACTTTGGCATTTGACTGCGGCGGAAATTAAAGTTGATAAATCTTGGTATTTTTTAGATAGTCTACGTAAATAGTTTCGCAAATTTTCTACTGATTCAATATATTTTTATCAGTAATAAATTATTGTTTTTTCTGTGATGGCAATTAAAAAGAATTACATTTAAAATCAGTTTCTTGCGAATAGTGCGGCGTTTTCGTTTATTTCTAAATTTTCCTATTTAAATTATAATGATTTCTCTATAGATTCAAGTACTCACTTTTTTAAACATAAATCGTTAAGAATCACAATAAATTATTAAAATTTTAAGTTTCAATTTTATACATATTTGTTCATTTCATTGAATTATGTACATTCAAAGAATGTGCATGAAGGTAGGATTAAAGAAAAATGTTTAAGGAAAGTCTCAAAGAAAGAGTATTATTTGAAGCTGTTGACGATTTATGTATAGGTGTATTTTGCGTACCTTAAGAAATTGAAGGGTCAATGAAACCGAGTAAGAAAATTTTGAAATCGTACAAACCACATTATCCAAGAAATTGTGATTTTATTTACTCCTAAGTTTTAATTGTTCTAGATTTTCTTCGAATATCATTTTGATTTATTTAGTTACATATGTAAGCGTTGGATATTAAACACATCAATTAGGGGCAATCCATAAACCACGTAACACACTCTACCAGGGGGGAGGAGTATACATTAATGTTATGTACGGTTAAAGGATATAATATTAGGCAGTATATATGGCGTTACATAAAGGAGGGGGGGGGGGGCGAAAAATGCGTTACTTGGTTTATGGATGACCCCTTATTACTAAAAATCTTAGTAACTTCTACTAATTTTATATAATCTATATTGTATAGGTACACTCTGTTATTCTTTACAATTTTTTGCAAATATCGTCTGTTGACCTTAGATGAAAAATCCATTCATTGTTATGTTAAATTGGCAAGTCGTAGAATTGAAAAAAATAATAGAGCTTGTGATTTCTTCCTGATCTTCTTGGGAGTCTCCCAACATCTATCCTAGTTTATATAAGAAGCTCTCTACATAGAGGTGTAATGTAGTGAGACGAAACGAGGCCATACGAACAAATAGACAACTATCGACTCTTCCATTATTCGACACCTACTCGTTTATTCTATCCCGATTCACTTACCTTATTTATTTCTTTTTTAAAATTTATCAATCGTTTTGGTTTTTTATGATTCTGTACCATATTATTCTTATTGTGCTTGAGTTCAATGTTCGATGTAAACGAATCTTTTTTCAATAACAAAAATGCATTTTGAATAACTTTGATTGAAAATGTATAATCTTTCATGAAACTTATAAAGAGTGATATACATTTTATGCATACTGTAACGAATAAAGCAAGAGACGACAAACAGCGATGGAAAAGACTATAACATAGGAGATTGTTCTATGAAAATTCTGACAATGGACATTTCAATCACAATTATTGACAGCCAACGATTTTGGAAGTGTATAGAAAGTTTGGCAATCGCGCTCTCTCGAATGTTCGAGAACACTTAGTTTTTGATTCGCAAGTGATTCGAGTAATAGTGATGCAAGCGATTTAAAAAGTGATTGAAGTAAAATGATTTATATGATAAATTGTTTGTCGTTAAATTAAAACAAATAAAGTAGTTTATTTTATTAAACGTTTTGTTAAATTTCAATCGAATAAAAGAGTCCTTAACGAGTTAAGCTCAATACAAGTTGAGAGTATTCCGTTACAATATTTTTTAAATTAATAATTTTCGAGATACTCGTACCATTTGAAAATGATGAAAATTTATGATGAATGATGAAATTTCGATTTACAAGGAACTATAAACTTTAATTTATGGTTGTGAACTAGGTATAAAATCTACTATGAATCATACACCATAAAGCTATTAGCTTAAGCTTCTTTACATTGACATTTTCCACAGTTGCTAAAAGTACACATGCATTGTGTTATATGCAATGGGATTAAAGTTTAAAATATAATTTGACTACGTCCATCATTTGAGTGTAAATTAAATTTGCATTTATTTGTAAATGAAACTGAACTTTGTCGTCTCATATTATTCTAAAGTAGATGTTCTCTTATGATCAAATTTGTGGTAATTTTATGGTACCTAATCAGAGATATAATTATGAAAACATGTACCTCAGTATTGTATTTTAGATCATATGGAGTTTTAAAGATATAGTACATCTTGTATCATGTTTTTCACTGATTGATCCAAGCACATACTCTAGTAATGCGTGTGTTAGATCATTAAGAAGGTTATCCGTAATTGGAAATTAGTACCTACCACAAGATCTGGGGTCTTCAGATAGGAGCTTCTCTTATATTTGTTACTCTTATTTTCGACTTTGTCCAGGATGGATATTTAGTAAGCCGTTCAGTCGTTAAATAATGCTTCCTAAACTCCAAAGTACAGTCTATGAAAGTTGAAACCACCAGAAATATTATTTGATATTCTTTGAGCCATTTTTATACATAAAATAGAGATCCACGGCTTAGTTTGCTTTTTAAGCAACTTTACTTGATTTTCAAGCTACTTGACTTAAAGGCTTGATATCAAATCAAACTTAAGTCAAATGTTTATATTTGAATACCATTGCCCTAGCAAATTATTTCAGTTTATAGTTATAATATCAACCCAATGTCATAATATAGACCTGTTATTTGACTTGACGAATCCCTAAATATAATACCGGTTTCTAAAGGAAACAATTAGTATATAAAGTTGTTCAGTAGAGATAAATAAATGAAGCTAATAAAACAACTTTAGTAAATATATTTACAATCTCAAAAGGAGTTGAATTTCCAACAATATTAAGTCATTCCAATTTCTTATATTTGATATATACAAGTTCTAAAATTCGATCTTATATATTTTAAATTGATAATTTCGTTATTGATTAGATCGACCCATCGAATTTCAAACGCTTAACCTTTCGATTAAATGGGCCACTCAAATTTAAGACTATTACTCTAATATAATTTAATACCTGCAATAATTGATTGCGAAAACAATGATAAAAATTTGATCAGCCAGACCAATGCCAATTTCAATTGATTTTAGATGATAATTGATGATTTTTAATATTTAAAATGAAACCATTTGGAAATTATGGAATTAATTTTTCTTTCTTTTTATTTGCAGTGTTCGAAGTGTCATGCACAAGTACTTAGAGAAAAAGAATGAAGTGAATTTTGATAAAATTTTTAATCAAGTCTTGGGTAAGTGAAACATTTCATTAACTATAAATTCTCATAGTTAATCGTTTAATTCAGAGGTTCCCAATCTTCTAAACATGTTGTACTGGGATGGTTGCTGATATTATGGCGTATCAGAAGTGAATATGTTTGTAAAAACTACCCTTAAAAATTGTTTTATTAATTTATGATTCTTTTCTTTTTATTAACAACTTTTCTGGTTGATTTTTTTGATACAACTTTTTTAAAACAAAATGCAGTTTTATTTAGGTACTACAAAATGTTTGCTACATATTACATTGCTGTGTAATGCAAGGCAACCATCGTTAGTAATATGAATGATAGGTCGCTTTTTCTCAATTATGAAATCTGAAACTGAAAGAGCTACAAAATCTTTGAAAAGTATAACTTTTTACATACCATGGAATGGTAATAGGTAGCGAAAACTCTTAAATTAAAATTTGTTTAAGACAAAATAATGCTGTGGTCATCCTATCCGTGAATAGACACAAATATTAAAAAAATATAACACATTATGGGATTTTTAAAAATATTTTACATGAAAGTAAATGGTTTTAAAGAGACAAACAAAAAAGTAAAAACCTACCTTTAAGATGAATAACAAAAAACTTCTTTTCAAATGTTAACTAGTTTTTTAAAAGATTTTTTGACTACAACTCTCAATTATTTTTCTTACAATGTTGTTGTAATCACTTGAATACTCTTTAAAAATGTTTACCCTTTGCAATTTGATTGTTCATAAAGATCTGTAGAATAGATTGTTGCGGAGCTATCTCCAATCAAAGCAAAAATGTCGTTTTTTACTTTGACCACCGATTACTCCGGAAATAGTGGTTGTACAAAAAATGTAAGCGGAGTTATGAAAACTCTAAAACATTTTTTATAAAATAAAATAATTATTATATATTTTTTTAAATAAGTTGAAAACCAGGGTAAAAACTGCTTAAATAAGATGGTTGGGAAAAACTGCTATATCTTGGGGGTATAATAAATTAACTAATCATATCGACTGTACGTTTTGAACCTTTAAGTGTTTTATTTAAACCCTGAAAGCTACAAAACGTAGCAATTTTTTTACTGAAAATCAATTAATTTAAGTATTGCTTGCATTTTTTTAAGATAAAAATGAATCATCTAACAATAATCAATATTTTAAGGAAATTTTTTCCTGGAAACACTAAAATTGATTTTTATAAACATGCATTATTGTTAAAAGAAAATTAACTTAAAAAAATACATAAAACGTAAGTAATTACTCATTTCATTAGTTTTCAGCTATAACGACAAAATATTTAAATATTAAGAGCATTAAGAAAAAAATTGCGCATTGTAACTTTTAGGGTTTCTTTGAGATATTTAAAGATTGAAAACATACAATCGATATCCATAATATAACTTTTATATCCCCAGTTATAGCAATGAACCAATCTATACAAAATATCTTTATTTATGGAATTTTTGTGTTTCAACCGATATTATACATAACTTATAAATTTTCTTTTATCAAACCTCAATAACTTTATCTTATCGATAACCAAATCGTTTTGGAGTTTTTAAGTTTTGCTCTCATTTGTTGTACGACCTAAGAAACATTTTAAAAAGATTTGATTTTTAGATCCAAAAACTAGAATCTCAGAGCTAAAATTTGCTTTTTGTTTTTTCCCTACGATTCCTACGGTTTCCCTTCAAGAACCAGCTTTTTGAAAATAATGCAAAATTTGCGTTGTTTTAACGTGTCCTCTAATTTCTATACTTAATTACACTGCCGCACAAAAGAAATTATCTGACCCCCAGATGATATTTATGGTTTCCGGTGTATGTTTTAACGTTGAATGTAAAGCTGCAATTTCTTCAGCACCTTTAGTTTTCTTAAAAATTCTGGAAAACTTCACTACCATAACTAAATCATAGTGCATATATGACCCAGAAATTATTTTACACTGAACACGAATTCGTGGTCAGTTTTCCTTCAGCACCCTTCACTTTCAGAAAATCTCTGGTTTAGATACTTTTTTGTGTGGCAATTCGGTTTTTTATCAATTTTCTAAAAACTGAAAGATACTGAAGTAAAATTGACCATTTATTCATGTTTTGTGAGAAAATATACACCGAAAACCATAGATCACATCTCTAGATAATTTTTACTTTTTTTGTGGCAATATTATTATGCTTCCATACATTCTTTTTCCTTTTAAGACAATTTTTTTACGAAAAATATTTCGGTTCTTTTAGTTTCGTCATAACTGTTTTCTACTGTTAATCAGTAACTTGATATTATTGTTACCGGTATGGGTGCCACAGATTGGGAACGTCTGGTTCAATGAATTGACTGCACTCTTTTTTTGTAGTGAAAAGTATACCACTATATGAATTTAGTGGTATACTCTGCACTGCAAAAATAGTGAATAGTCACTAAAGTCACTATTTCGATTTAAGAGAGTGAGTGAACTTGTTTGGCGAGAATTATTTCAAACAATTTTCATTTTCTTTTCATCTGATTTGTGTTTATTGCTTTTCTATTTTAAATGTACGACAATTTTTCGTGTTTCACTCGAACGCACATTTCATCGAGTAGCTACTTAATTAGCCAATAGGCGTTAAACTGATCGAAACGTGACTTGATTAAATTGAAATACCTATAACGAGATTTCGAATATTTTATGTTCGCGTTTGGAAAATATCTGTACAAGTATCCGATTTATAAATGAGAAATGTGTGCGTTGAATTATGTTAACCTTGTTTTCAATTTTTTTTCTTCCAGGATATTTATTGTTTAAGGATTTCTGTGAAAATGTTACTGATGATCCTATACCACAATTAAGGTTTTACGAGGAGGTAAAAATATGATTTATTTTCTTTCGCCGATAATATTTTTCGGTTTCGTTTTATTTTTAGATCAAACAATACGAAAAACTTGAATGTCCCGACGAAAAGAGGAAATTAGCACGGGAAATTTACGATAATTTTATTATGAAAGAACTATTAGCCCACTCTCACGTAAGTCTCTCTCCAAATGTTATTGTTTTACTGTCGAATAAAGCGTGTCATTAAGTGAAACATATTTTCATAATATATTTTAGGATTATTCCAAGGAATCCGTAGCGCACGTTCAAAAGTTTTTGATGAAAAATGAGGTGCCGCCCAATTTGTTTGAGGTATTACATCAACTATAAAATGAATGGTGTTTCATATTTAAATCTTCTTTATTTCTCCATATTTATCACTTTAATACTTGTCTATATATATCTATATTTTTTATACGTTTTCCAGCCTTACATAGAAGAAATTTTCAATCATTTGCGGGGAGAACCATTTAAAAAGTTTTTAGAAAGGTGAGCGTAAGGTAACTGTAACAATTACATTTTATTTTACTTATTTTTTGTTTCCTTTTTTAAAATTTAATTTAAATATAATTTTTTTAAATCATTTTTTGAAGACATCTGTGTGATTATGTTTTGTGTGTGTGGTTTTTACTTTATTATTATTTTTTTTAATAACTTCACCCTTCGAGAGAAGTTGGAAGTTGGAAATGTGAGATAAATTAGGCCAATGTGGGGCGTACTGAAGCGTCAATGCTAATTTTCCAGATCGATACTAAGAGTGAAGAGGAAAGTGTTGAAAATCTTAACTCATAAATATTTACTTATTTAAACTCTGTTGAAAATTTATTATTTAAACAAGACATGCATTTTTCAACGTCTCCAAATATTTGATGCTGGGAATATTCACCGTTTAATTACCACCTTTCATAGTTATACCGATTGTTTCAAACAAATTCTTTTGTTGGAAATTGTTGATATAATTTCTGAGAAATCATTTTACATGGAGTTAAAAATTTTAAAAATGCATTTTTGTTTTAATTTTTATTATAGAACAATGCATCAAGAATATTTTCTTATGGTTGCAAGTCAATTGAAGTGAAACTTTATAAGAAAATCCCTCTCTTTAAGCGCATTTTATTCTTACTTGCAACTTTAATTGTTATTTTCTCAAAAATCGATTCATTGTTATCAAAAATTAATTTGCCATTCTGTTTGAAATTTTGAACACTTCTACTACCTACATTAGATGAATCTAGTAATTAGTTTTTTTTAAATTTTTATAATAACTATTTTGGTGGGGCTCTGAAAAAAATATGAGAGTGAATTTTTCCAATAAACGTGTACACCTGAGTACCGGATCCCCAACAATCTCATGGGTCACCCTCGAAAACCGGCTCTGTATAGATTCAAACAAAAATTGAATTTTTTAAGATATAATTCTGCCAAAAATCAAATTTTATTTCTTTTTCCTTAAATCGTTCTTTCAATCACAAGTTTAAGGTATAAATAGTTCATTTGCCAAATCGATTAACTCCATTACTTAATTTTTTTAAGTTTTATGTTGTAACTATTGTTTTCCAATAGTATATACTCAAAACAAATGTTTCTTATTAGGAGTTATACTAAAATTAGTTACTTTAGATTTAGGTTTTTTTTTCAAATTTACCCCCCCCCCCTTCTAAATTGAACATATTTTGTTACTCTTATGAATTTCAGAATATCGTGTTCATATATTCCTTTCATAATTATTTAAATAAATTTAGAGTATTGCAATGATGGCCAACCTTTTTGGAAACAAGGACGTAAAAATAGTTAATGGCATCTTATACAGATGTTATTGTGTACTGTGTGTATATTATTTTCAATGTATTTTTTTAATATGTATTGTTATACTGGTCCGAAATTATATATTGGGTGCATAAATGTCGTTTACGGGATGTACTTGCATCCGTGGACGAAGGGTTGGCTACCCTAATTATAGCATTTTTTTGTTGTTGTTATAAACGTTGGTTTTTTAAACGCTATGGTCATTAGCGACCGGTAAATCCGAAAATCCAAGAAAAATTTTGGACTTCCATTGAAAATCGGCGTTAGGATCACTGGTGCGTAGGGCGACATTCTATTCACCCTGCCACTAAGTTGCCAGCATATTTTTTATTTTTATCAATTAGGCAATTACGAACTTATACCTCAGCAAAGAGCAATACTCGAATTATCCTCACGTCTATACATTTTAAGTGGGGTCCTTAATAAGTATAAACATCACATGACCATTCTTTTAGTCATTTAATAATGAATTTTATGTTTTAAAAGCTGATTTTGCTATTACTCTCATTTTTTAATGTAGTTAATCAATTTGGCAAATGAGGTACTCATATTCACCTACTACCAGGAAGTATTTCCATTTTCGAAGTTTTGTTAAAGTTATCATGAGTTATGTTAGCCACCGTAAGAATATTTTTTTTATCTGGTTTCCGAAAACTAGGTTCTAACAACAGAATTAACATTCGAAATTTATGTAAATCCACTAATCGATCGATAAGAAATGATTGTAACAAATCAATTTAAACGTTTACATATTATTTTTTTATTTCCAGTGATAAATATACGAGGTTTTGTCAATGGAAAAACCTAGAACTCAATATTCAAGTAAGTTAATTGTGTAAAGAAAAACAAAATAAATAAAGGAAATTTAAATTAATTGCCTTTTTCAGCTAACGATGAACGACTTCAGCGTTCACCGTATTATAGGTCGAGGAGGATTTGGCGAGGTTTACGGCTGTCGTAAAGCCGACACAGGAAAAATGTACGCAATGAAATGTCTAGACAAAAAGGTTCGCTTAATAAGAATGAATTGGGGGTCAAGTAAATTGCATTTATATCGTATTTATTCGATTTGTAGCGAATTAAGATGAAACAGGGTGAAACCCTAGCCTTAAACGAACGAATAATGTTGTCACTTGTGAGCACGGGGGCGGATTGCCCCTTCATCGTCTGTATGACATACGCGTTTCACACGCCAGATAAACTATGTTTTATTCTCGATCTGATGAACGGCGGTGATCTCCATTATCATCTTTCCCAACATGGGGTTTTTAATGAACCAGAAATGAAATTTTACGCAGCGGAAGTTATACTCGGTAAAATTATTTTTCTTGGTGACCAATTCTTTTTAATTAACATCGTTCATGTTTAAGGGCTGGAACATATGCATCGAAGGTATATTGTATATCGTGATTTGAAACCAGCTAATATTTTATTAGATGAACATGGCCACGTCCGAATTTCAGACTTAGGATTAGCGTGTGATTTTTCCAAGAAAAAACCTCATGCCAGTGTGTAAGTAAAAAAATATATACTAAGTCTAGTGGCTACCCGTAACTTCGTTCGCGTAAAATTTAACAACAAAATAATTTGTAAAAAAAACGAATGTGTTTTATGTTATCTGCTTATTTAGAATCCAATTTATTATAACCGCGTAAAACTAAAAAAAAAATATGACGACCACGACAGCAAGCTAAAGTCTTCTCTAAGTGTTTATTGATTAGTAATCCTATTTATTTTCATAGCAAAAATAAACTCATTCACTCCATTCTTGAAAAAAAAATAGTACCTAGAAATTATATTATAATATAATTTTCAACTAGTGACTATCCGTGACTAATAACTTAAAATTTAACAAAATTTTATTTAAAACATTTTAAACACAGTTCATTATTAAAAAATACACTTTCCTCTGCAAAAGGAGAACTTCATAATCAACTTACTACAAGCAGTAGAACAATATTCGAGAATTCCATTACAAAAATTAAAATATAAAATACAAACTTTATTTATAAAGATTAAATCAGTTAAAAATTAGATAATTTAAAAACATTTTTTTAACTTTTAAGAATGATATTCATAGTCGTCACTCAGATTTGAGGAAACACTCAAGTGTGGTGATTCGTGTTGGCAATTCAAATTTTCACGTTAAAACTCTTCCATTCTAAAAGAAAGTATTCACTCCAGTAAACACTTATGTAAAGTATTTTGACTATTTTCATAAGCCAAATTCATAACAAGAGTTAAGTAAATGATCAATTTGCAACGGTTGTAACCATGAAAACTTAAGTATAGGCTGGAGCCATGTAAGCCAATGCTTGTTGGATATTATACTGTAAATATACTCTTATTAATTTAGGAGTAATGCACAAAAAATTCAAAACTTTCACCCCACCCCCCCTTTGAGCCACTGAAGCCCCCCCCCCTCTCGTTTCAGTGGGAAAAAGAGCCTTGGTTCTTCAAGGAATAACACATTCAAATTTTTTATTTTTATTCTCAAAAGTTTAATTTCTAATGTGTCTGAAAGTCAATTACAAACTGTTTTATATATCGAGATCACGCATTTGACACTGTGGTTTCCTGCGGTAGGCTTATTTGGCTTAAGCAGTCTGACTGCCATTAAAAAAGAATAAAATTATTTGTATTCTTTTGATGTTACTGGTGCTTTCGAATGTTTCTTTGTGAGTATATTATCAGCTATTTCAAAGTACCCTAAACTAAACAACTTCAGTATTTTTTTTCGTTTCATCCATAACGTATTATTTTTTATTATAAACTTAAAACAGATGCACTTTTATGCGGTAAATGGTGTTAAATATCATAATTTAAAATCAATTATTCAATCAATTCAAAATAAGAGTTACTTAAATTTTGTTAACTATTGTGTTGACTGTCAGATCCTCCCTAAGACGAATAAGAGAATAAGGCATTTACTGTTCAAACACTGAAAAACACATTAAAGATAAAAATCATTCACTCTTAATATCTATAATTTATCCGATTGCATTTTTCATTTACATATTAAACGTGGTAAAATCTTATTACAACCATAATACTTTAACGCAAAATTGAAAAATGTTTAAACCCCTTCTCATTGAGTTCATTACGTACCTGTAACAATATAAATTCAATTAACCTAATTAATTGTTAAGTGCAATTCTTAAATGAACATTCTACTTCCAGAAAATACTTGAAAACTTTATTTAATTTAAAAAATATGTTATTTAGAAAACTATTGTGAAACTTATTGTTTTATTTTTATTTAAAATTGTTAACTAGTATTTCTGTCTCTTAGAAAATTTAATTATAATTTAAATTACTATTATACTTCTTTCATTAAATATGAAAGCATGTGTTTCGAGCACTTGAAGTCATTTTACACACAGTGAAAATGCATTGTGAAGAGCCGTAATTTATGAAAATGTTGCTATTTTGTCAAAGTATTCTATGGAAGTAATTTAAAATATCAATCAAAAATGCAAGTAAATTATAAAACAAGAAACCAGAAAAAATGGGTCACCGAGTTGTTAGAGTTTTGAAATTTTCCATTTTTCATTAGAGTTTTTCAAGAAGTATCTACTAATTTAAAAGAAACGGCTATTGTTGATTTTGTTTCATCATTGTTGTAAATCTAAAAAATGTATAAAAGCTGTAGTGGAAAATTGTTCTAGTTTCTATTAAGAACGTCTTTTCTTACTTAGCGTTATTGGAAAGGAAGCTTTCAGAGATGCACCAATTAGTTTCTTCGACGTTAAATTTTAACAAGCGATGTAACGCTCCAGCACTAATTGTAACTCAATCTAGCACTTACGAGCAAATGTTAGATGTCATGAGAATTTCTGATTTATAAAACAATGTAATCTCTTTCCTAAAAAAGCAATAAGTACATAATGTGTTTATTAAAACCAGGACTGGGCGTTATTTGCAAACAATATGCATAGAAATGGCTTGAATATGCAAACAGAAATATTAAGAAACAATTTCCTTCTATTTAGTAACTAGCTTAAAACATCTCAATATGAAATGAATCTGGATGCATATTTAATTAGTAGTACTACTAATTAATTTTAGTTTTACTCATTGCGTGTTATTTTTTATATTACAAACCTGGCACAAATATACTATTACAGGGTACATGATATTTAGAGTCCGACCGAAACTGGTTTTCCGGCCGAAACCGAAACCGAATATTCTGCCGTGGCTTCAGTTTCGGCCGAAACCAAAACTCACCTGGTCAAGTATAAAATTCCTTAAAATAATGAAATTTGATGCATTTTACCCATTATTCTGCATTAATTAGGACATGAAATTATATTAGTATACAGTATATTAATTTTGTTGTAATCATTTATTTAATATAATATAAACAAATATTAATAATATTTTTATTATTTTTTTCAAATTAAGTTCTCATAGCAAAATGTTGATCAATAATCAAGTCACTAATTGTTACTGTTTCATTAAATACTAAGTATTGATATTTTGAAATCTTATTAATTAATACTTTGGTTTGTATTTGTTCTTAGAGGAATCATCAATCTCTTTTAGGTTCCTCTTATAATAAATAATAATTACTTAAATTACTATTACACTCTTAGTTCCAGTCTCAACAAAGATAATCAAATCACGCATTTAGAATTATCAAAAATACCTAGAACAGTCATACTTACATTTAGAATTAAGTAACCACTACTAAACTACAGTAAACATTTAAATTGAAAAGGGTTAAATTAAAAATAAAAGGGTAAATTTAGGGTTACTTTTTTGGTTTTTCGTATTATTAATATTCATAATTAATTAAAAAGTCTTTTATTGACAATTCTCGAACAGGGCCGCCAGCGTCCGCCAAAGCGTTGTCGCGAGAAACGAAGTTAGGCGAGCGAGAACGACAACTTCCGAAATCAGTTTCGGTTTCGGCAAAAGTTTCGGCCAATTTTGGCCGAAACCGAAATTGCCGCCGAAACTTGATTTTTGGCCGAAACTCGGCCGAAACCGAAACCGAACTTTCAGTTGAACACTAATAATATTATGTCCAGGTACCAGAATTGCTCTATGGTAAAATCATCAGGTTATATAATTATATTGGCTGTCTGATTCTCCTTTGGGCAAATTAAAGAATACGGTCTGTTAGTCCTTTGCTATGGACTGTACATAAACATATTTTTTATGCCGCGTTCACACGAGTCAACTTTAGTTGAACGACAAAACTTGAATGCGACTTGAATGAGTTTTTGTTCAGGCGTGTCAACTGAAATCGCTCGAACCATTTCTTCCGTTAGAATAGTTTTGGGTGACGCGGGGGGAGAAGTGGTAACGAAAATCCAAAAATACCAACAAAGTAAAAAGCAAACTGACCGGCCAATTCAATCTGAAGGGTTCACGCATGTCAATACCTGGCTCAACTCAAATATGACTCATTTGTTGATCCACTAAAAAGTTGATAAACTTTAATTAAAACAGCTGTTCACACGTGGTATTTCATTCAACTTTTGCCGTTCAACTAAAGTTGAATCGTGTGAACGCGGCATTATAGGATTTTAAAATTGAAGGTACTAACGAAAAACGCTGTCGGTTTTAAATTTGAAAATTATTCTGATTGGACAAAGTTCCTGCTGATCTTGGTCGCCTAATAAGTACTACAGTACTATAGTACGCTGCAGAAGAACATTACTTTACTGCCACACATTTATCGCCATATTATTTTCTAATCTTTTTGCACATTATTTTGCAAGGGTTTCAGTACAGTTATTAACTAATTGTTATTAAATTTTAGAGGTACGCACGGGTATATGGCACCAGAAGTATTATCAAAAGGCACAGCTTACGATTCCAGTGCGGACTGGTTCAGTTTTGGATGCATGCTTTACAAACTGCTGAAGGGACACAGTCCGTTTCGCCCACACAAAACCAAAGACAAACATGAAATCGATCGCATGACACTAACCATGACTGTGGAACTACCCGAATCATTTAGTCGAGAACTGAGACAACTGCTCGAAGGTCTTCTTCAGCGAGACATTGATAAAAGATTAGGCTGTAAAGGTCAAGGTGCTGATGAAGTCAAAGATCATCCATTCTTTAATGGTATTGACTGGCAACAGGTGTATTTACAAAAATACACACCCCCACTCATACCACCACGTGGTGAAGTCAATGCTGCTGACGCGTTCGACATTGGATCGTTCGACGAGGAAGATACCAAAGGCATTAAGCTCACCGACGCTGATCAAGACTTATACAAAAATTTCCCCTTAGTTATCTCAGAACGTTGGCAATCGGAAGTCGCTGAAACCGTGTTCGAAACCGTCAATCAAGAAGCCGATAAACTCGAAAATAAAAGGAAAGCCAAACAGAAACAAAAATTCGACGCAGACGAAAAAGGTATTGAAAGATATTTTATTAATTTATAATTAATATTTTATTCATTTTATTTTTTTTTAATCTAGATTCTGATTGTATATTACATGGATACATTAAGAAATTAGGTGGTCCATTTGCTTCGGCGTGGCAAACCCGATATGCAAAATTATATCCTAATCGTTTAGAATTACATCCGGATTCAGGGGGTGCTAAGCCCGAGCTTGTATTTATGGATCAAATTGAAGAGATTAGCGCCGATTTAGTTCATGTTAAAAGTGAACAATGTATCGTAATTCGTACAAGAGATGCAAAAGTGGTGTTAACCAATCCAGTAAGAAGATGAAGTGAATGACAGAATCGATTACTTTATATAAAAATTTTTTTAAAATTATTTCAGGACGAAATTGGATTGAAGGAGTGGGCATTATCGTTACGTTCCGCACACAAATGTTCATTAGAATTACTTGGCTCAATGGCACGTAAAGCTGGTAAAATATATGGAACGGAACGCGATTCAAATAATAGAAATGCAATAATAGCGCCGAACCGCAACACGAATGGTAATTAAAAGTAAAACTATTTATAAATTTGCAATAAAAAACAATGCCAATTGAATATATGGACCGCATTCTTTTTAATTTAATTATTAAAATTCATTAAAAAAATTAATAAAACGATACTTATATGTGACAGTGTAACTTTTTTATAATACATAAAATTCAATGTGTTTTCAAAAAAAAAATAATTTTTTTTATAAATGTCCTTGTTTTGTGATTAATATTTTAAATGTGCCAACGAAAAACAACAGTGTGCGTCATACAATACGTGTTCGCGGTACAAAAGAAATTTATTAAATGAACTGAAACAATGTTTGCTAAGAAGATTTTGATTTATCTAACACAATTAATCAATATCGATCAATTGTAAAACGTGCTCTCTATATATATCAAAGATACAAGCCGTATGATTTTGAGGCTCAGAGCCTCGGTAACGTTTATACTATCTTTGGTAATCTTGGTGTTTAGTTGTAGTTACGTATGCTCTTGAAACAGTCTGAAACTCTCTTTGGTCTTGTCTATTCTACTGTATATTTCTTATAACAATATAGATCTAACCAGAGGCCTGACATACTGGGCTCCTATTATTATCGACCTTTTTGCCATAATAAGTTTGAAGAACTGGTAACAATAAGAATCTATAAGAGGTATAAGTTTTTCCATTATTTTAGTACCATTGACATCTTATACTGTCCGTTGAATTTAAGACATCCATGATAAAAACCAATCAAAATCCTTTAAGTTATGTTGGGACTAGTTACCACTATACTAAAATATTGTATAATGTTGATAGTTTGATTTTCTCCTCAGGATAAATTAGAGGATATCATAAATACAATGAGTATCTTGCCCATGGATCTAATCCTATATCAGTTTGAGAAATAGAATGTGTAGTATGTTTTGTTTATTTACATTATTATTTTTAGAAAGTGGTCAAAGTCCTTTTTGAACAAAAATTAATGTATAATATTTTCAACAAAAAATTTTTTTGTCCTTTAATCCAGTGTTTTTCAACCTTTTTTAATGACGCGACCTCTTTAGTATGTTCACATTTTTACAATTCTCTTGTGTAAACCTATCAATTATAGCCCTCTTATTAATATTATCTTCTTTTTCTTTTACATAAATTAGTTTCAAAAAGTATACTTCATAAATTACTATATTTCACTTTCGAGGCCTGTAGAAACTATACTTACGCTTCAAGTCACATCCCCACCGCAATACGTGTCTAGTATTCAAACCTCTATTTCCTAGAGATAGCACTATTAGCCATGCTATCGATAGTTTAAAAGGAGAAAATTCCATTCAAAATTTCGGTGGGTCACTGAAACCACAGAATATAGACATATACAGAATGTTCACTCGTGATTTTTGGTTACAACAGCGTTACATATAAAATACATGGCTACAATAGGGGTGTATTTTTATTTTTGTGATTGCAGTAGTAATGTACTTTGGTTGATTTCTGTAATGTAACGGAAAAAGTTTTTCCACTTTCATGAGACTTTTGACAACATTTATTTCGCCCCTGGCTAATAATACTAGTTGCGCCCAATTTCTCAGAGACCGTCGGTGTCAAAACTGCTGCTGACGTTAAGTGAACCTTCTGATCGGTAATCTTTATTCTGTGATGTTTTTCGAATTGAATAAAAAAACACGGTTTTAATTATAAAAAATAATTAATTGTATATTGCAAAAGTAGACTGCAAGAGAGAGATGCAAAATTAGATTATTAGGGATTCATCAAGTCAAGTAGTTGTACATTTTTGAAATTAGTTATGCTTGATATTGTATATAAATGAAATAACTTGTGAAGTCAATGTTTGGTTTGATTTGAAATTTAAATATCAATTTTTGCCTCTAGTTTGACTTGATATAATTTCAAGTTTAGGTCAAGTAGTTTTAAGAATCAAGTCAAGTAGTGAATCTATAGATAATACACCTCTCGAAACGTAAAAATACAAAATTTTGTGGAAGCACATTAAATTAATTGTTATCATATTCATACCATAAGCCGCTAATTACGGTTAGTGGTTAGAACTTTATTATTATAGGAAATACACAGTAGAATAGATAAAGCCCAATCTGTTACATTTGTGTAAGTAATGACCAACGCTAACCGTCAAAATAACCATCTTTACACTATTGTAATATCATCATACCAAGTCGACAATTATTATATTATTTTGTAAATACTTATAAATTGTTTAGAAATATATAAAATTCATCTTATGAATTGCATAGTAAATGTATAACTTGTGCAATTGAATAAAATGTTGAGGAAACCTGTTTAAACTTGTAGACTGAGCTAGAGGCTACGCAATGTGTGTTATAATTATAGGTGGTTTCTTAAAAAAATATTTTGTTTTATAAATAAATCAAAATATATTCAAAACGTTTTTCTTGTGTTTATTTGTTTAAAAAAAATGATATACAATATACATATGTCTATTTTTTCTATGAATTGTTTCAAAAATCCAATCGTAAAGTTTCCAATCCATTTCAAGTTCATTTTAAAAGCTCAAATCAAATTTTTTGGTTTTAACAAATTTCAGTACGTAAAAGTTCTCTTGGAGCAACCTTTTCTATACATTTTGATGTCCCATTAAAATTAGTATTGAGTCAAAATTTAAGATTGCAGTAAGTGATTTTTTTCATATATTAGGAAATTTATTTCTAAATTATCATGAGCTTGTTTATTGGAACACTTTTATTATTATTATGTCGCTTATAGATGATGTACTGCTTACGTGTCGACGTAATTCAAGTAGATTGTAACGAGCAAGGTGTCGTAATTTGCTGGCGAAAAAAAAACTAATCAAACTCAACTAACTTAGAGAACAAAATAACTTTCTTTCGAAAAAAGAACATAATAAGTTTCATTCGAAACAAATCAATAACTGGTGTCCATAATGTGAAAGTTATGAAACTAAAAAAATAAATATGAAATATATTTTTTTCCTGTTTCACAAAATATGAAAGTATATGATTGTCAATTTTATATGAATCGCTATTGAAGAGTCAAATCTTTGTTAACATTTCCAATGAAGATGATTAGCTGTGATGATTTCAATATTTATATTATTATTATTAAAATAATAGAGTGAAAATTATATTAATTTTCTATTGGTATGTGTCAGTTGCATAGTTACGCTCTCTGGAGCTACAATTAGTAACTAACGGAATAGATGAAACATCTATTGGTATAGTTACTAATTAAGGAACGAGGTATTGATTGAATTTTAAGGCTTAAACATTTTGAACGTGATCTATTGCTGTGAGCTGCGATTTTAACCTGCGACGGGTGGACTATCTAGAGATATATGACGAGGCAAAAGGATATTAATATCTAATGAGTGTATAATTAATTTTCTTTACAATGTTTAATTACAATGCACTTATAAAGTATGTTTATTGCTTTTGGGAGGCCCTCTGAACCTTTTGCATTTTAAGACCAACAGAGATGGTAATATGAATTTATTTAGTCTCCTAATCAGTGTCAACATCTTTGTCTCACTGTATAATGCAACATTGTATCAATCATTTCACAAGGAACGCGATCTATTACATCAAATTAGTTTCGATTGCGAGCGTCAACGGTTACACAAATCTACAAAAATATCACGCAGTTTTGTCCAATAAAAGAATTTTGATCGAGGCGGGCAACCGGTTGTACATTGTGTATCAAAAAGTATTCATGATATTCGATCATTAAAAATATATCGCATAAATTATTACAAAAGTAGATCAAGGGACAGAAAAATAAAAACGATAGAACTAAGGGAGACCAGATGCAAATAACCGTGTAGTTGAAGGTGTTTAAATAAAATTAAAATAAAAAAATAAATCGAACTGTGTGTGATAGCTCCCTACCGCCGACCGCCACAATAACCGCACGATCACTGCCCCGCGCCGCAGATCGCATTTTCATACGAATTTTTTGATAGAAATTTATTCTATGAAAATAGTTTTGTTTCCACTAAACGAGAAATGAAAAAAGTTAGTAAAATTTATATTTAAAATAATTTGAAAAGGACAAAATCTAGAAAAAAGAGTTTCAAATAAAAATTGTAGAAAAAAATTTATTTTGCCAAAAGCGTTCTACGCAAAATTTACATTTTTTCAATATTTACGCTGGTAGGAGTGATCAAAAGTTTCCTCAACTGAGCTAGTAAAAATTTTTAATAACAGAGAGCGTAGTTATGACTGACATTTACCAATGGTCGGTTCAAGTGAGAAAATAGACATTATGGACTGAGGTTTTTGTTAAATTTAATTATCTATCTTAAATGTTCTGTGTCCCAAATGTTAAGAGCACACCAATACCATAATGTCTATGTAAATGTATCTAAAAATAAATTATATTAATCCATTTCGCATTCTGTATAGAATCATTACATACCTAACATTTCCTGTAGATTCAACCCATTAAAACTTTTTACACTTTTGCTACTTTAGTCATTTTGATCAATTGAAAAGATTTGAGACAATTTCTTTTCACGAAAATCCCAACCAAAATATTTACATGTAAAATATTATATCAAATATTTTCATTGCATATTATATGATATGATACATTAAACAGGTATGATTTTTATACATTCACACCTTATTATTTTTGATACAGAAAATAATTTATTAATTAAGGATTTTTCTAAACTAAACTTATAAAATACATAATAAATAGACCAAAAAGAGAAACATTGAGAAGTATGACGAGGATGGTTTTTAACGAGTTAAACAAAAAATTTCTTTGTTGCTGTGATGAGTTATTGTGTATAAAATGATATATCAGTCTCTATGTTCTTTTGTCAAGACAATCGATGTTCACATGAAACTAATTCATTCTTATTTGTCTTTCAAATAAGTAGTAATCGAAACAATTTTTTTGGTAAATGTTGACAAATTATAGTTACCTCTAACTAGAAATAAAAAGAAATATATTATATTATACAAATACATGTACTTGTAAATAAACATAACTATAAAATTCTGGAAATCATGGATAAAATCCTATTTAGAAATTAAAAATAACTTTTTTTTTTTAATTAACTACTAACCGTCTTATAAAATGAATGATGTAGTTCAATAAACTCTGATTACATAAAATTTGACCCACAAAATAATTTATGTTGCTATTTTTATAAAGATAATTTTATTTAAATATAAGGAAACTCTTAACGAAAGTGAGCCAAATAAAATAATATAAAAAATATTTTTAAATAGGATTTTACAAGCATCTTATATGGCATTGTAAATAATTATACATAAATTATGTTATTGTATATTTTTTAAATTAGCTGTTTATTGACAATTATTTGATTTTGAAAAGTTTAAAGCAATTATAAATTATAATATTGGCCAATAAATATAAAATTTATACACATTTTTTTCTATTTTCCTATTTTATTTTTTTTTTTTCATAAATTTAGTGGAAATCATTTGAAAACATTTAAAATAGTGGGTATCAATTAATGGAAACTAGTCATCAAATATTTCTTATCGCTTATCTGTTATTAGATTCAATGAGAAAGTATTTTGTTTACAATTTTTATGTATAAATGACGAATTAATGTTATTATATATTTAAAAAAAAACTAAGCTTATAACATGAAAATGAAACGGTGGAAAACATTTTGGGTCACAGCACATAGCCTATCTGTATTATGTATTTCAATAAAATAATCGGCCAATTTTTCCCTACAACATAGTTACTAAAATATTTAGAATAACACATTTATATATATAAATAAATATATAAATACTTAAAATTAAATTTAAAAAAAGAAAAAAATTTGTAACTAAATGGGTCGTAGGCGATCATAGATAAAAATATATCAGTAAACTAATATAACAAGTTTGTACATAAATTCATAATAAACCCCTATTTAATATACGTTGATTGTAAATTATTTTATTTCACGATATTTACCTTATTTTGTAAAAGATTTTCTTTTCTAACAGATGTTTAAATGGATAAGAAAAATACATCGTAAGTAGTATTCTAATTGAGAAAAGGTAAGTAAATATAACTTTTACCTACAAACAATAGCTAAAAATCTTAAAATAATTTTGTCTTTGTAATTTCTTGTAATGTAATTCTTTGTCTTTATATTAGAGAATTGAATGCGAATGTGAGAGTTAAAGCCAGTTGGCGCTGTTAGATCTTAGTTGTGCTTGTGCAATGTGAATCGCCAACTTCGTAACCAACAGCGCCACTATTCTGAAATTATTTAATCAATATTTTAAGAGCTTGAATTATTCTTACATAAGAAATATGCGTCATTATCTACTGTGATAAATAGCATTTAGGCAACCGAGCTGTGCTCAATTGAACTTATAAAATTTACGCAATATGCTAAGATTCTTCATTTACATAACATCTAATAACAGCTTGTTATATTAACTTTGATCTGTTCCCGTTATAAACAAAACTTTCAAAAAACGAATAAAATGTTGCTATGGTTGTTATTACGTGCAACTTTCCTTGCAACCCACATACATATTATATTCAAAGCATTTTTAATACAATGTTGAAGGATAGGCAATCATATATTCATCAATGTAATATTCCCTCACAAATATGAGAAACCTAAATAAACGAAGAAAACGAGTTTTTCTAGAAATGAGACTAAGTAAAATCAACTTTTCGCCACCGAAAAACTTAACGTTGAGAAGAATACATTTTTTTTAACTTAGCCTATTTATTTTAACCTTTGGCAGAGCAAAATAACAATGCTATGTAACGCATAGTTCAAATCCCCCTCCTGCTTGTAACGCATCGTAACGTTTTAGAAGACCCCTCTCCCCCCAAATTACGTTACGTAATACTAGATGCTCAGATTCTTTACTTTATGAATCCCTACTATGAACCGATACCTAACTCATAGTTTTTGTTTTTTAAAATTGATGAATTTTTATGTCTTCTAATTTTCATTAAAACATAGTGTATTGATGAAAAATCTAGAGGTAAGTATTTACATTTTAAAATGCCTTAAAATAAAGGATTGATTAAGTAAAGAGGGTAATTTTTTTATTTATATAAAGTCGCATCAACTACTAGGTTATTAGCGACCGTCGAATCCGAAAACCCAGGAAAAAATCTTCAGCTTTCATTAGGATTCGAACCCAGGACGCCCAGGACCACTAGTGTATAGGGCAACAAAATTATCGATAAATTGTACATTTGCCCAATAGGCCAGTCAAAATCGACATAAAAAATCGCTAAATTCGCAAAACATGATGTATCTCTGATTTTTTTAGTATGCTTTTTGGGCCCATTAGGTGCCATCCATAAATAACGTCACACGAATTTCATGATTTTTACCCCCTTCCCTGTCCTTGTCACAGCTGATAACATTTGTGAGACCCCCGCCTTAGTGTGACGTCACAAATTATACAATTTCACATCTACAAATAATTATTGAAATAAAACAGCAGTTCCAAAATTTGTTTTGTTACAATTTAAATGATTTTTTTTAATAAAATTAACATCAAATCAAATATTTCAAGAAAAAACACAAAAAAAACGACTAATTATATTAATTAATGATAAAACTTAATCATCTTAAAAGTCAATATTTGTCTAATGAAATAAAAACAATATCACGGATCACGGCTTAGCACGGTGCATTTAGCGGCATTTATCAAAAGGCAATAGTATTGGCGCGTAACACTACAGCGAGAAAAAATTCTCTTCGTACAATTAAATCTAAACATCTAAATATTAAATATTTGATTGGCAATAGGCTATCAAATAATTTTGTTGGCGCAAATGAAATTCAATTGCCAGAAGAAAATTTTTTTCTTAGTGTAGAAGAGCGAGTGGTCGACAAAACAATTTGAACTTTATGTTTCTACAGATAGTGTTGCAAATGTTTTTGAGTTTTTCGTTAAAAGTTCAAAGTTCGTGTTTTACTTATCACTTAGAGCAAAATAGATTTTAAAATGTGACGTCACGAAATTTAGGACCTCTCCCGTCCCCTTGTCACACAATGTCACTTCGTCTACCCTTCCCTCCCCCTTAACGTGTGACGTAATTAATGGATGACCCCTTAGGGCTATGTATTCTCAAGTTTGCAACTCTCAAAAAGTTGTGGAAAAATTTTTAAGAAGGAAAAACCGTGAAATTTTTGATCTTGTTTCAGATTCTGTTCGCTTTCTTCTAATCCATGCATTTTTCTTCGAAAGCTATTCTGTACGTTTTTTATGAGTATTATATTTGTTACTTAATAAGCCCAACCGGAGCTCTGCACATTAATGGGTTACCGGGTTACGGCACTTTGAAAATAGGCCAGTTTTTTTCAACAATTTAAAAATTGAGTTTTAGACTTTTTTTGAATCGAAGTTGCGTCGAAATCATTGATCCTACGTGCAGAACTTGTTGAATATAATTTGTAGGTCATTTAATTAGCTTTCAATTACGTGCAGAGCGGAATCTGTAAGCCTCGTAGTTCTCTGAAAAGAAAACTTATATTAACGTCAATCTATATTTTAAGCAAAAAAGAAACAAAATAAAAATAATTAAAAATTAAAGGAAAGTCTTTTTAAAAATTCTTAAGACCTCTTTAGAAATTTAATTGTATCTATGTTATCGCGTTATTGTTTTTAAATTTTGATCTTTTAGTTAACATAAATAATAATAAATGTGCGTGAGAGAGTCGCAAATCGGATCACAATAGTGAAAGAATTGCATTCACGCAGCACTCGACAAAATATGTACCTACGGATTATGTGGACACTGTTTTTCTAAGTGTTGCAATCAAAAGTTAAGAACAATGAAGGGTTTATTTTCATATTTTAATACCATCTAGAAGAAATATTGTTATTGTATTAGATTTAGGATTATCAAAATGTAAATCATTTTAAACGATTTAATAAAAAGTTATATTTTGTTTACCTACACTAAAATATTTTCGCTTTACATTTTAAGTCTGTATTCATCAATTTCGCTTTCTTACATTACTATACACAGAGAGAAAACTCAATAAATTCAATCAGAAAATGAATCGATTCAAACCTGCACCCAACAACATCCAAAACCGAAAAATCGGAAAAACTAGTTTCGCATTACTATTTTTTTTTATTTTCTTCGCTAAAGTAGAACTGGATCTAGGCTAATTGAAATTCTTCATCGCAACTTTTCATACTTTCCCGTGACGATATTTTTACGAACGAGTTCTCAAAATGGACCGAAGAAAGTTGTAAATGCAACGCTATTTTTACAATAACGTGTAAAACTAATTGTCTTCACAGGATTTGTCTCGACATCAGCTGCATATAATATATAATCTAATGTAAATAATATGAAAAGAAAGCATTTTCTTATTATCTTATACATGATGCAACTTTACTGTACGTAAACACGCAAAAGTGCATACAAAACTCTTGCCTAAATATCAATTAAAAATGTATGCGTAATATAAAATTATGTAAATCAAGTGAAAAAATAAATTTGAGCTTTAGTAATGATTAAGTTAACATTAATTTGTAATGAAATGAATAAATAAGTAAAAAATTTAATAAGTATTTCCTCTTACTTTTTATCCCAATTTTATTGCATTTTAAAAAATCTTCTTTTTCGTTGATTACATTCAAGAACCTTGAACCAATTTGATTTCCAATTTTGAAAAGTAAATATGTAAGAAGACGCAATGATAGGTATATATCAATGCCTAATTTTTATTAGTTTATATAGAAAACAAGTTTTATATATGGGAGAAAGTAATTGATGTGAAACTATGAAAACCTATTTCTCATTGATTTTTCCTATAGATGGACAAAATAAGGACAACTTCTTTTCAAGTTATTTGTTAAAATATATAAGATGGTTTTGGGAAGCTTCGTATATTAACTGTACCTACTATGTTGCAACAGTAAATGCAATATGCGATCGATCGGTTAACTCAGATAACGCATTTCCATTAGCCATAATAGAGGCGACATAACATGGAAACAATGCAGAGGAATCATTAATTTTAACCAAGGCCAATATTGTTCTTTGTTACGAATCGAATCGTGAGACTTTTTATCGTAAAATCAAGTCAAAAAAACTTATTAGAGCGACATACAGTCGTGACTTTACGACATATTATTGACAGCCAAAATCCTTACCATTGGGAAATTTCAATTTATATACGTAGTACCTACATAGATAAAACAGATGGGTTCAAAATTATAAATACTTTGAAAACAAAATCTTAAAAATTTGAGGCTTTGGTTTATTTAAACTTTAAAAGACAAGAATGAAACATTTAACTAACGTTGCTTTGAGGCGCATAGTTTTTTGAAGTCAGGTTCGATTGATGCAAGGTATCCGGTATAATCTTAATTCTGGAGCTGCATTTAGCTTATTACAGTATTTGTTTTTAATAAAGAGATATAATGAGAATGATCTTTCCACCAGCACTGTACTTGTAAATGGCAACAAAACGTTAAGTGCTTTGGCAGAAAGCTGTCCATATTCGGTGCTGATATGTGACCAAAAGTTAATAAGATATTTTCCTCTAAATTCGTCTTTCAAAGTAGAGTCATTTGAAAGTTCACTTACTCTCTTAAATCAAAATAGTGACTTTCGACTTCAAATAGTGGCTATTCACTATTTTGTAGTGAAAAGTATACCACTATTTGAATTTGGTGGTATACTTTTCACTACAAAATAGTGAATAGTCACTATTTATAGCCGAAAGTCACTATTTCGATTTAAGAGAGTAAGTTCTCTTTTTCTTTGATAGATAATTTAGCTACTCGAAAGTATTCTTCATTGAAAGGATTTGAAATCCGATTGTTTCCTTCATCAGGTTTGTGTAAATAGTTTTCGAAACTTAATTTTAGCTATTTTAAGTGTTCAGATATGTTGTTGCTCAATTCTCTGGATAGATTCTGTGTGTAAAAGTATACTGCATACGAACTACAAATATTTGTAACTGAAAACTGCTCTAAAACTGCATTGAGACGAGAGGAGAATAGTTATATTTTTAAAATCCGCCATTACTAATTTTTTGACGTACCCCTAAGCCATCAAACACGTACCCTTAGGGGTACGCGTACCATGGGTTGAGAATTGCTGCCTTAGATCTTTTAAACTACAAAACGGATTTTAATGCAGTTTTCAGCAATTGATAGAGTGATTTAAGAGGAAAGTTTATAAGTATAAAACATGCATATTATAGTAGAGAAAAGTCGGAAAATTCAATAATTTGTAATGTGATGTCATAACAAACATATTTTTGTGCACTTACATTCCAAACGCTGGCTAAACCTTAAGAGATCGATTAAACTTATATGCGGTGAAATTATGTATCTTAAAAAGATTGAAAAAAAAGTCCTCGACGGTATATGACTATCTTCTAAGGATAACCCATAGGAATCATTTTTATCTTTTACATATTACAAACAAATTATTGGTTATTTACTAAGTTATTTTAAACAACATTGTATTATTCCTTATTCAATTAAATTCATTAGATACGTTGTGCAATTCATGGAGATCAAAATTGCCCTTTACAGCATATTACAAAAATGAATATCTTAGAAGATATCACAGATTTAAAAAGCGCTTGCAGAGCGACTGGATATTGTACGTCATACGTAGCGGCTGTTTTATTGCTATCTTTTACTTATAATTATAAAAATGTTATGTTGGTCCTTATTTAAGACATACAATTCGAAAAATTGTACACTAATTAGGTATGTAATTAGGTACATATACTCTTAAAAGAGTACGGTTGGTTACCTTACATAGAATAGCATAACAATTGAATTCTACAGGAACCGTATATTTTTGGTAAGTTTTGTTAAAGTTCGTGAAATAGCATTTTAAGTTTTAACGCATTTTCCTCAAGAAGGCCTGACCAATTTTACACAATGAGGTAAAGTTTAAATTAAAAAATTGACAAAGTTTACTGGAAAATAAATATTATGAATTTCAATTAACACCCGATAAAATTAATAATGAATTTTTTTTTAATAATTTATAATTTCTTTATTGTTCATTGTCAAATATATTAATAATTAGAAATAAACGTATTAAAATTATATACTAAATTTTTAAATAATTAACAATAATTTAACGGATCTAATTTTAATGAATTTTTGTTAAAGATACTTTAGATCTTAACGTAATGAATACCATTTATCCCAAAAAAGGCACGGTTCCTGTAGGATAGCAACGAATCTTTTCTACTAAAATAGCTGAACGGCTATAAATGATATTTAAAATGAAAAATTTTCAAGTCTAAAAGAACATTTTATATTTAAAATTCTAATGAACCTGTAAGATAGGTGATATCCCTTCCTACAAAAGTGGTTTTAAGGATTTCGATGAACTTATTTTGGAACTAAATACTGAAAATATCTATCATCTTTTTCTGTCAAAATAGATTAATTTTTAAATTTCGCTGTGAAGGTAGGGAATCAATCAATGAAATTTAGTAACTCTCAGCAAAGCGAGCGGGTATCAGCTAGTTTTCTTATAATTTAAATAGACAAATGTTTGTATGTCGACATTTTGGAGACGGTTTGTATTAATGCTTTGTTAGATTTTCAATGCTATTTTTCTGGTCAAGCGATTAAAGTGGCAGTCTCACATGAGGGAAGTTTAAGGGACGAATCCCGCAATCGCTATTTTTTATTTTATTTGAGTCGTGAAGATTCCACTAGAAACCACCAGTTTAAATATATATTAAGCTAAAAGCATGGGATGGGCATGATTTAACAAATTGACACTCAAAATAAGATTGATAATGTAATGGTACAGTGACAGTGTATGTGTAGATAAATCTATAGGCCAAGAGTCGGCAACTTTTGACTGCGGGTCAAAATCGACTAATATGTGAGTATTAAATAGACGATTGGGTCAGTCTTATTTTCATTTTAAAAAAGTCTTTCAGTGAATAAAAGATACATTACAATTTATATCAATAAATTAATTACAATACGCTTTTAAACAATTTTTCTTTAAATTCTTTTATTTATTTTATATATTAAAATTTAATTTCGGATCTAAAGTGGGTCACTTATAATTATCAAACGAGTCACTTGGTGACCCGCGGGTCGTAGGTTGCCGACTTCTGGTCTAGTCCATCTCTTAAAAATACCTCGTGTGAGATGTATTTTTGAAGAAAATCTAAAATTTTATCTAATAAGAAAAATTTGATTTTTCCCCCAAAAATGTAATCTTTTGTATGTACGTCATTTTTATTAACGTTGAACTTTGTATTAGCATCTATAAATCTATCTTCCTATAGAAATCTACAAATGAAAATCAAACACATTAACCAAAAACAAAATTTAAAATATCGTTACGAAGGCCTGTTTCGATTAAGGAACCTCAATTTTTACTTTTCAAATATCATAAAACCGATTTTATTACCTTTTCTCTTTCAAAAATATTTAAGTAAAAATTTGGAACAGTACACATCAGTACTGATATATACATATCCCATATGTCGTTCAAAGAGATATTTTCAAAATTCCAAATTCGAAAGTAAAAAGAAACTCAAATCGAACTATTTCAAGAAAATAATAATCGGCCAAGATCATCCAACTTTCCTTAAAAATAGGTCGTCGATACAATATTAACGTATAGTTATAGGTGCTCATACAAGTTAAATAGCTTATTCGCTATACTAATCAAATAATGTATCATTTTTAAATAATTCATTTTGAGGTTTTTTGGGAGCACTATAATAAATTAAAGCCAGACAATGTGAGGTTGTTATCACTTTCATTGAAATTAATTAAAGTTATAAAATCAAATTATCAACGTGAATTATCAAAGACGGGAATAGAAAGTTGAATGAAACGGATGCATTTGAAAAAAAAACGTAGTACCTATAATTCAATCAGTTTCCATTCGAACGATATCACACGTAATTTCAGATCGGGAAAAAATGATTTTAAGTATAGATCAAGTTATATATGTTTAACTAAGTGGCTGCCAAATTTTTAATACGAAAATATTCATTAAGACATCCGTTTCGTTTCGATCGTTTCCTTTCTGTATAGTAAAAGCCGGTGCATTTTTTTTACTCCAAATATTGTTCCCACGATTCATATTAACTTTCGCCTATTTATGCAACGTGATAGTAAATTAAGAAAACGCTGCGATTTTTCCTTTTGATTCTTTTTCTCTGTATTGTCTGCAAGTATTTGGGCAAATTAAGTTCTTTTATCGAATTCAATAGAAAATAAATTCGTTTTTAATCATAAATATTGAATAATTAATTTGTGAAATTTGAAGAGACAAAGAAATAAATTTCTAATAATGTATCTTTTCACTAGTTCCACGCAGTACCTATAATGATGTTTGCTTAATTGTTAATTATTTTTTTAAATACAGTACAGAATCAAACAACTGTGAATCCTTCTGTATATTCTCGAGGAATTAGTTAATTTGTTGGTTTGGATTTTAAACGCAAAGGCTTTGCTTAAACAATTATTGTAAGGTCGTCAGTCTTCACACTCAAATCATAATGAAAGTTCTACCAAAAGGAAACTTAATTTTCTATAGATATAAGATAAACTTTTCATTTTTTAATTATTCGAGGTTTTAAAACTCATTTATTAATTCGTATTCATTTTAAAGATTTAAATTAGCTGCCACTTCACTCTATCAATTGCAATAAGTTCAAAAAATAGCTTACAACTAACATTTTTTTACTCGAATACGTAAATAAATAAAAATAAAATTCTTTTGACAAGATTGAAAAAGTACCTAAATGTAAGTGTGGGTTTCCTTTTTTATATTATGTAAAATTCTTTTCTTTTCTTTCATGAGTATTTTATGCGTCAGAGGCACGAATTTATCCTTTTGTTGTAATGTTAAACAATGTTAAAGTTAAGCAGATGTAGAACTATAATACATACCTATATTTAGTTTCATCCCTAACCGACGTAAGCTTTATTATGACCACAGTCGCCGTTGTATATTGTTACATGGCTAAGATTTAAATGTGTGTGAACATGTTGTGTGTGCGTATGTGGGTGTGTGCATAGGGTTTACATGTGGTGTCCCGCTATGTGCTCACCAAAACATGAAAATTAACAAATGGTGGGTGGTCATCACATGAGACGTAAAATGTTTCAGTTTCTTTGAGGGTTTTTTTATTTAAGAGAAAAAGGATTGACAATAAAATTAGGGTCGAATATGCCAGAAATAGAACAATCTGCAGTTCAAATATTCTGGAAGCATTTCTGAATATATAACGGGTTGACAGTCAGAGAATCAATCAGTTTTAAAACAGTGAATCAGTTATAAATCGAGATTGTTGAATTGATTGTTGAAAGAAACGGTTGTTGAATTGTAAATAAATAAGTGTAATAATGTTGAATAAATAAATTAAGGTGTGTATAAAATAAATTGTTGTCTTAAAACACAAATCCTTAACTATGGATAAGAACTCGAATAATGTTAACTTAATTGATTTCTTGGTCAAAGCGCTTTGTTACTATGAACGTGCTAGGAAAAGTTGAATTTTTCTCTGATTTGGATAGTAAACAATTCTAAATTACATTGTATAATATTAAGGACATCAAAAGTGATTACCATATTATTATTGTTTGTAATATATTTTATGGAATTGAAATTGATTTACAATCACAATATCTAAAAACCGATCTCTCGATCAGACTTTGTCTAGTCTTGACTTAATGGTTTGGAACCATCGTTCACAAGCACGAGAGTTCACAAAATTCCAACTTCAAATGAATGAAAAAGGATATCAAAAAGTTATCAATCTTAAAAAAAAATCCCTATTATTAAATTACATGAAATGTATTCCTTGAACTTTTTTTATTTTTGAAAAAAATTTGTTAGAGGGTTGAAAAAAAAATTTAAATCAAAATTATTCCCCAATAAATATTTCTCATTGTACATCTATTGACTATATGATTGGTGCTCTTTTACATAGATTATGTTAAATGAATGAAAACTGAAGGGAAGATACAGTGGAGATATCTAATGCATGTAATGTATATATCTTTCTTAATTGTATTGAGTAGCAAACCAATTCCATTTTTAACTCTTAAAAATGTTTGAATCCTGATTAAAAAAGAAATATTAATTAAGGATGAAAACATGTTTTTAGGGTCTGTTTCTCTACTGTGAAAAAGAACAGATTGATTATTATTAAAAAAGACTTTTTTATAGTCGAAATAAATAAAAAATATACAAAATAAAACTTAATATTTTTCGTTATTAGTATGGCGATATTCTAAGACTTAAGAAAATTTTAAGGCTTCTATTGAGATTCGACCCTAGGACTATAAGCGTATAAGACAACAATATAGCCACCAAACGATTAAACGACTTTGGTTAAATGTTAGCAGTATTAATTTATTTTTCTTTTAACGATTACCCTCTTAAAAAGGCATTGATTATGAAAAAAAGGATGTACATAGCGAAGACAATTACGGGCACGACTAGGTACCAATCTATGGCAACTCCTTTTCTTTTACGACTTTTATAAAATGATACGAAAAGTCATAATCCATGATATTGGACTTCTTTTTTTAAAAACACCCCCCATATTTTAATTTCTTTTATCAAACATTGGCAAACGAATGCGTTACATATAAAATTGGACAACTACGGGCACGATTAATATAGAGAAATAAAAGGTATGTTAAGAGGAAAACCCACGAGTTGTAAATTAAATTTTTATTGGTAAAAATTGATTAGATCTTTGCTTTTCTCGTAACAAATCAGCCGAAACAATCAAAAATATTTGCAGACGAAACTGAAAAAGCAAAATGTGTGAAAGAGCGTCGCACCGTCAATTGCCTCGACCTAGACATTCAACTTCACTTACGATTACTTTTATTTTCACAAATTGATTTGTTGTTTTTATCCATAAAAGTGTTTTATTCACATCTATATTTACTTTCACCTGAAACGCTGACCTAAAATTCGAAAACCACAACATATACGAGAGAAATCATCACCGGATCGAACGAACGATGCATCCTCCATATCACACAAGAAACCAATCAGATTGCGCTTCCGATCGGACATCCAATTAAATTCAAGTCCAAGAGCAATTAACACGTCAATTCTATGCTTTCATAAAAACATTTATCGCGGTATCCAAATACGTTATTGTTGATGCGACTCTCAAACTGACCGGAGTCATCCACGCGAGTTTTACCCTATCGAAACCAAGTGGTTCGAGTTATTAACAAACAAAATGTTTGCCAAAACAGTACGTGCTTAATAAAAAGATATATTGATAAATAAGTAAATAATTATTTCTTTTTAGATTTACGTTTTAATCGTTGTGATTTATTCGGTGAAATGTGCCAAGATTATGGTTCCGGCCGTTTACGAGGACTTTAACGACACGCCAATGCCAATGGCCAAGTTAAAAAAGCTCGTTATTCTCGATAAAGCTCATCGACATCCAGTGCCTTTTCAACCCGACCAACAATTGAATCGGTACCGTAAACAGCAAGAACTTGACTCATACATACAAGCCTATCGAGACCAACAAGTCGAAAATCAAAAGATCAACGCTCAGCAGTTGCAATGGCATGCAATCGTCTCCAAACAAACCACCAGCAAATCAAAAACTGCCCGTCAGCCAAAATCTGTAACAACCAAACCAAAAAGCGATGCCAAGGCGGCTACTTTTGCCCTAGTCACGCGACAACCGTACAAAGTACAAGAAGCCTCCGACCAGGAGATCGAAGCTTCTGAAGTGACAAACGCTCGACTTGATCACGGACATAAACATGCTCAAATCACGGTTCAATATCCGTTTGTCTTAGCTCCGAATTATGTTGGCAAAGCCTCGGTTGTAGTTAATTCCCATCAGCAAACACCTCACTTTCCCCAAACCCAACAGAACCTGTTTCCTGTCCAAAAACCATTGGAATCATCTGAATCACAATTACATTCATTAACATATTCTGATAATTTCAAAATTGTCCCCTCAAAGGAACTGGTTAATCCGTACGTTCTTGGTCAGTTTCAAAATCAGGATTATGAGGCGTACTTGAGTAAACTTTTACCCAATTATCTTCATCAGCAAGTCGCGGTGAAAGAATACACTCCGATCACAGAGGAGGCGCATGATAGCACTCATCACATTCCGGAAAGCACTCATAAAAGCACTCACCCGACCTCAGTCATTCCATTAGCGCACGAAAACGTAAGTAAAAACCCTACCTTCGACTTCTTTAACGATCCAAACAATTTCGCTCATTTGCACTCGTTCATCAATTACTCAAATTTCATTCACAACACAAACCGTGCACGGAGAATCGTCCGTGATCTCCCCGTGCCGGAAATCGAGGCAAATGTTGCGAAAATCGAACGCATCGTTCGGCTTAACACTAACCAATCACAGCACGCCGCTCGCATTAACCACGCTAACATTCGTCGAAAACATAACGGCAGAAACGTAGTCATTATCAATAACGATACATCTCATTTTAAAAACGCAAAGCCCACGTATCCTGTCAGTTATCAAACCGTCGTAAAACACGTTCCCGAACACGGTGATTCGCGGCCGTATAGACAAAACGCGAATATTAAAAAGCATCGCAAACATCGGCATATTAGACACGTGAGAAAACCATATCGATATCATCGCCATAAACGGCCCAAGCACGTTCACAAGTTTAAGGTGAGACCACGAAAAACGAAAAAGTATAAACATGTCTTGAATAAGCTTAAAAGGAAACATTTGTTGTAACTGAAAGTCCGTCGTGTATTTTTATTACTTCAAAGGGCATTAAAATTAATGAGAATGTTTGTTGGCTATGTATTTTGCATGTGCTCTTCATAATATTATGTTTAAGAGCAAACGCATGATGTATTTTAATAAAGTAACAAGAATTGGAGTACTTATATATTATGTTTTATTTTATTCTTAGAATACTTAAGTTTATGTATAGTCGTAAAAATAAAAATTTACTTCTGGTTATAAAGCCGAAAAATTTGCTAGCAAAAGCGTTTAACGACAATTTTTTCAATAGAAAGATTTAAATTATCTCAAATTCTTCAAAATATCTGATAATTCATACTTTTTATTTAGTGTTGAAATGAAAATAGGATATGAGAAAAAAATTGATTCTGGATTTCTAAGGAGTTAGCGAAATTAATATTTTATTTGAAAACTATTTGATTCGCAAACGTTTGCCTTCACAACATAGGGGCCATCCCATAACCACATAACACACACCACCAAGTGCTTTTATGTTACGTACGGTTAAAGGATATAATCAGATATATCTAATATTAGGCAGTCCACTGTCCATATGGTGTTACATAGTACGGGAGAGAGGTTCAAAAAGTACGAAAAAACGCATTACGTGGTTTATGGATGACCAATGATTTCTAGGTAAAAAATTAGGATTTATTCGTTCTTTTTTGATTCATTGTTTTTAAGATTAAGAAGCAATTCCTTACTATTTATTTATTTATTTACTATTTATTTCTTTCCAATTAGTCTACCAAAAACTTTCGAAAATCTTAAATATCCCGAATAACTAAATATGAAACAGTTACTTTGATCTTTATCTTAATTTTTTCATGAAAGCACATTTATTTTAACATTATAGCAGAATTATTAAGTTTTAAAAACGTATGGCCAAAATACGAACACGTGCCTAGTTTATATTTTTCAAAAATATGCAAACTAGCTATTTGAAACTACCATCTAAAATTTTACGTCAAAAATTCCCAAATATTTACTTGTCATATAAAAGCAACTACTAATTTTCATCCCTTAATTTATAATCCCAATTAAGAATTTTTAAAATATTCTATTATAAATGAAATATTCATTCTTCATAAGGTATCTCACTTTTATGATTTTTCTCAAAATGTAACTAATCAACTAATCCAATTTTGTTAACAACTATAAAACGTTAAAACGTAATAATTCTATTTTGATAGTAGTAAAAATGTATTTTCATAAAAAAAGTGGGAAAAAAAATTATTTTTTGATTTTTTTTTTAAGTATTTTAAGTCGCTTTAACATCTATAGCCATATCACGATTGTCTTACACACAGATAATTTCTGTAGGTCTTAAATCTTAACTCTTAAACTTATATCTAGGAATTCGATGAGAATCGAACCCTGTACCACTGATGGATGTAGCTGAGAGTTCTTAATCGCAGCAATTTTTTGAAGTCACCAACCAATTTTTCTTTCAAAAGATAACTTTTTGGGTTTTCCTTAATTATTGCAAAAAATTACCTTTAATTGAAAAATATCAAAAGCCTATTTAATTGATAATATAGGGTCTATACAAAAATTTGGAAACCTATAATCTCAATTGTCCAAAATACCGAATGCAGGGAAATTGTAATTGATGTTTACTCATATTTCTATCTAAGTAAGAATTATTTGTTTATGTTAGGTTTGTTCCACTTGTACATTTGATGATGTTGTAACACGTCCATCGAATGACAAAGAGTAAGACACATTAACCAAGAGACAAGAGTGAGTGAAAATAATGAATCAAAGGCTTCACCCTAATTTAAAACTGGTTTTGCGGTGTTTAAACACCTCCAAAACAGTGCCCGGGGAAAGGGCCGAGGGCTGGGACGTTTCTTCACTCACTCTTGTTTCTTGGTCAGTGTGCCTTGCTCTTTGTCTTACGTGGACGTGTTTTGCTCAAACGTCTGGAACAAACCTGTTAAGTTAGATTAAAAACCTAAGAATAAAGTAGAATCTCATTAATCCAGTGTCTGATTGTTAAAATGTTTCAATTGGCGAATTATACAGCAAAATTAATGGTAAATAGAACATAAAGAATTGCATAAGGTATCTACTAATTTAAAACTATGGTGATATGGAAGGTACGAACAGAGGGTGTCGGATTATTGCATATGCCAAAGTACTGAGGTGCCGGATTAGTAAGATTCTATGATATATTTCGAAGTTTAGCACAGAGAATCTTTGACAACGACTAAAGAGAAGGCTTACACAGGAAATACATGTAGCCATACCTCTTGAAATAATAAATATAATAGGACAAGAACAAATATAAAACCTCCAACTACTAATTGGTCAGATATACATAAAATTACATCAATCCTCATTATCAACATTATGTATAAAGGCATTAACGCCACTGGCTTGACCAAAAAATCAAAAGAAATAACAAAATGAAATTGTTATATTTTATGATAACTCTTAAAATTACGCCGCATAGAAAGTATTGTAAATTGTTTATTTACGTTTTTCTTATATGGATATTTGGGTTATTGCGCTTTGGCGTTTTTGATATCCGGAAAATTCGAGTTTTTGAAATTTGGGATTTTGGAATGCACCTGCTAATATTGTTTAGACATGAACTGTTAAAGCATTTACCAGTGATGATATTCAGTATTTTCCGTAACGACAAAAATCTTAAAATCATTTAAGTAGCTGTAACGGTATACAAAAATGGTATAACTAAATACAGTGGGTGATTGGTTAACGAACATAATATGTTCCAAGACTATGTTCGCTATCCGAATTGTTCGTTAACCGATCATCGATTGACCGTAAATGGTTTTGTGAAATCAAATATCGAATATTATCTGAATATATGTGTTCGTTATCTGAATATCTGTTCGCGTTCTGCAGAATATAAAAATATTTCGTGATCGTGTTCGCTGTCCGATTTGTTCGCAGTCCGAACTGTTCGTTAATCGATAACCCACTGTAGTATAAAAATAAAACATCACCTTTATTATTTTAACATTAACTTATAGATGAATGAAATAGAAACTATAACAATTTACTAATTATTTAACTCAATGATTTTAATTGCAGATAAATCGTATTAATTAAATATTACCTTAAAAATATTTAAATAATTTTATACTCGTATTTAATTCTCATTAATAACTTTTTGTTTTCATTCAGCCTCTTAGTGTTCGACCTAAATTTCTATTCAAATAAATCAAATTTCAAGCATAATTAAATCGTTTATTATCAAATCAAATTAATAGATACTGAAAGATAAAAATTGAAAATACCTTTTTTTTCAATTCCATAAGCAATTACTCGTCTTCTGACCATATGGTGAGGAAGTAGCTGTTTTTCAATTTTTGAAAAGATGAAAGTTTCTTACTAAATTTAAGTGTAGAAAGCTTTTTGGCCGAATTATTTCTTCGTTAATGTCACATATGTCTTACGTGTTAATCAGGCTGCATTATTTGGATAGAATTAATGTTTGAAATGACTGCGTTGAATGAATTATCATCAAACAATTAACTTTCTCGTCTAAGATTGAGTTATGAAGGTTGAGCGAAGAATTGTGTTATGTTAATGGCTATATTAAGGTAATGTGGAGAAGAGCATATGGTGTTTAATGATTTGTATTTGGTTTTAGCCTCAGTCGTCACAATATGCATCGAAATATGCGTTTGGATATCGCGTACGTGATTATCATGCTGGAAATGATTTTGGGCATGAAGAGACGCGAAATGGAGACACGGCCAAAGGGCACTATCACGTTTTGCTCCCGGATGGACGAATTCAAAACGTTAATTACCATGCGGGACCGGATGGATACCATGCCACGGTCACTTATCATCATTGAAGAACCGTTTTAGGATCGGGAAATACCTACAAAAAAGACTTGTTACCAAGTAATTTTATTAATTATTTTAAGTTATTTTGCATAGGTATATTATCTAAATATTTATGTTTTGACTAGTTCATTCTTACTTATTAAAAGAAGCACGTTTCGTTACTTACTGTGTTTTCGATGGATATTGCTTTTACTTGATCAAGAACAGAAAAAAATTACCTAAGAACGATTACTGAATAAATTGAGGAAGAACAAACTACTTATAATAATTGGAAAAAAAATCTCGAAATCAAAAGTATGATTGAAATAATGAAAGACTTCAAATAAACTCTTCCTCGCTTAAGAAATCGTTAAGCAATCGCAGCTTTTTTATATTTTAATAATTCAGAAGAACTCAGAGGCGTAGCGAGAAGAACTGACTCGGGAGTACAATAACTTTTACCTTCTTTTCCCTTTCACAAAAACGTACGTTACGTTGATTTTCCAAATTCGATCATTTATTATGTTTGATTTACAAAGAACTATTTTTAATTTTTAAAATTACATTTTTATTCCCAATTTTTAATGATGCAATTCTCAAATTTTTCACTTTTTAGGTAAATAAGGAAAGAGAAAGATGTTATAGAATTGAACTTTTTTTATTTTTTTGGATGCAAAATCTGGATTCGTAAATTTCGATAAAAGATAACCATAGGTTACAAAAACTCAAAAACCCTTAGGCTACAAGTTTCTTCAAAAACGCAGATTTTAATATTTTTGGAAAGATTCAGATTCAGTATAAACGTCTTCGAAAATCTCTTAATAACAGTTTTTCTCGATAACAAAAATTTTAAATCCTTCAAATTTTCTGGAAAATTTTCTACTTTTTGTAAATTTGATAGCACATTCAGTATCAATGCCCCCAAAAACCCTAAAGTAACAGGTTAAAAAAATAACTTAACTAGGTTTTTCAAAAATGTTGAACTTTTCATTAATTTCTTTCATAGATTCAGCAACAGCAACCTTGAAAACTGGATGATAACCATTTGTTTTAGTATTAATAGAGGAGAGGTGCCAAATGCGTACTGGTCTCCTCCTGGTATCTGGTAAAATTGTACCAGATCTTTTATTAAAAAAAAAATTTTTTTTTTTTATACCTTTTGGTGGTAACGACATTGATGGTAAAGATATGAACGTTATTATAGAAAAGATATGATAGTTACTGTATAGATGCAAAACATTACACTTACTGAAATTCCTACTTAAGAATATGTAAAATGCCTTCGAAATTAAATGGCACGCATTTGGCAACTCTCTCTTATTAGGCCATTTTATCCCTATCTAAAATAATTATTTCTTTTCAAATACGAAGAAATGCTTACTTCAAACAAAATTATGACAAGTTTTCAAGATAATAAAAATTAAAGTTAATTCAAACTTTACACAAATATTCAAACTATTTGAATCAAATTTGGATTTCAAATACTTGAAATTTGAATGTGAAACTTAGATTTTGAACATATTAGACGTTTGTCCTTAAATTTCGAAAAACCAAGCCAAATACAGTTAAATATTTGAAATTCAAGTCACTTCTTAAATCTCTACATCTGATGATGGGTTGGTACAAGTAAATTAGGTAATAAAAAAAGGGTGGGTCTGTTTTCGCAGGCCGGATTGGTCCGTTACTCACCGACCGCGTTTGACTCGCGTATCATAATTTGGGACCCCTAATAAATTGAAACAAATAGATAAAAATATTAATTAGTAACTAATTATTTAAGAAACACAAAAAAATTTGTTGTTTTGGGAACCATTTGGCACCCCTTTACTAAAGATGTACGCTGCCTAATTACCCCCTTTGACTCCCATCTTCTACGCCACTGAGAACTAACTAACAACTAAAAAAAACCTTAAACTAAGTATTTCGCTCATACAAATTGCAACAATTTAAGAGAAACCCAAGTTTTGAAAGACAGAAAAAATTACTCGTCGTTTAAGGTTTTAATATAAATTATCCATTTTTATCACAATCTTAGATGAAAATCTCTCAAATTGTTAACCTTGGGTCACTTAAACGATTTCTATTTTTTTTTCATTTTCCAGAGCCTAAATGAAGCTAATTAAATAATTATTACAACAAAAATACGATTTAATTTAAAAGTAAATTAAAATAATTAGAAAAAAAATTGTTCTACGTAAAACAATGATGTAAGAAAAAAAAATAATTGCAACTCATTGAATTTCCTCTCATCGCTGATTGAGTTTAATTACAAATCGATTACATTGATAAAATATGCATCTGATGAAAATTAGGAAGTGAATACTAAAAGTTTAATTATATGTTTTAGTGAATTGAATGAAACCCTTTATCTTTTTTTTTTCTATGTAAAACATGGGTACATAAATCGTTTGTATAGGTACTATACCTACGTGATTTACTTTTTTAAGACTTTCTTAAGTTTCAACGTCTTTCTCAGTTTAGTTGTGTAATTTTTCAATAAAAAATTCTGTCTCATTTCGTAGTGAAATGCAAATTGAAGTTGAATTCGCACTTTGTGTTAAGTATGTAGATTTTGACGAAATGAAAATTAGATTATGTTTCGTTTGAGAAAGTTTCATGCATATTTAAGTTTTGTTTTAGTTAATTAGTTGGACAAATTTTGTGCCATTTTTTATATAAATTAGAGGGCCACGTGCAATTATTTGTATTTAGTCAAAAAACTCAAGTACCTTAAATAATAGAATTAGCATATTCTATATTACCTTAAGAGAACTGTACCTTTTTTATATATTGTACTTATTTGTTATATTGTTACAGTAAAATATAATATAAAATACAAAGTGTCTTTATTTTTTTGAACTTTTTTCCACTACTACGGTTATTAGGGATCGGCAAATCCGAAAACCGTGGAAAAAAATCTTGGACTTTCATTGGTATTCAACCCGGTATCACTAGCGTATAGGGCGTAACAATTAGAGATGAAACGGATATCCAGCCACCATCCGGTTTCCGGCCTATCCGGCGGCGTAAATAGTTTCCGGCCGAATACAGGATAACTAGCGCCTATCCTGCCGAATACTGGATTAAAAAAAATATTTTCAGATAATTAATTGCTTTATTTAATTTGTAAGTATCACTAAAGAAATGCAATCATTAATCACAAGATAATTCTACAACTTAGAAAATGAATTATCATGCATACTGCACTAATTGTAAGGGCAAATTATAGTGAATGCATATTAATTTCTCTGTCTTCGTAAATAAGGCCAGCTTCAGAAAAAAGTCTTTAGCTGACTGCTGCAAAGTGCTGAAATATAGGTTTTGGTAAACTTTATTTTTGGGTATTGTTTAGCATTAGCTGCCCACCAAGAATAACAATTGCGACCAACTTGTACTGTCTTAAGATAAAAATCAAGCTCACATTCTATCGCGTTTCTTTCTTCATGTTGACCTTGGCTAGTATTGTTTTCGTTTGTTCCCTCATCAAAGCAACCCCAAAATGTTTACAACTGTCTCCTCTACTTTTTTTAGCCAGTGTTGGAGATGAACTACTACTGGAGGACTCTTCACAAGAAATTGTTAAATATTCCAATAGAATCTCCTGGCGGGCTCTTTCAGCATCAAATAACCCCAAGTAGTTTGTCTTAAGGGTCTCGGTAAGTTGCAATTAAGTAGTTTGAGTCTTGACTTATGGTGTTAAAACGAGTTTTTAATTCAGCTTTTTACGTTCCGCCGGATATTCGGCGACCGAATATCAGGCTATCCGGCTACAAGATCAACCCAATATCCGGTATCCGGCTAAACTGCTACCCGTTTCATCTCTAAGAACAATCTAGGCAACCACGCCACTATGGAATCCTTTTTCAATCTTAAACAGGCTCGGACTTAAGAACCGTGTAACCCGCAAGCCGCTGCACTGGCTGATTAGCTAACTGCATTGTTATGAAAAGTGTTTTAGAAGCAACGTCCCAGTTAGGACCTGGCCTTAAATTACATTTTCTCTGAACTTGAAAAATTCTCTTTTAATGATTTATTTTTACTTTCAGATTTTCTAAATAAAAAAATAAACAATAAAAATTCAAAATTAATAAAAATAGAAAAACGATTTGAAACCTCTGCTTGATATAACTAACAAGAAAGGATCCTGAATGTTCTCCGATTTCATTTATTTTAAAATATTTTTTTAAAAAATTACTAATAAGGATTAATTTAAATTAAATATTATAAAAAAATAGTGGTAGTCTTATGTCAACCGGATTTAAAGAGAACGAGATACAAGGGTTGAATTGAATTAAAAAAAAATTTTCAAAAATCAAATTTACCAATTTAAACTAGTTTTAAATGAAAAAAAAATAAGCTAAAAACAGTTAGGTTTTTTTTTTTGAAAAATTTATTAAAAATGACTGAAATATTCGTATTTAAAATTTACTCTCACCCTCCAATTAGAACGCATGGCGAAATCTCAAACTCAAACTTTTGTAAATATCCTGTGCTTTCAAGTGTTTTTTTTAAGTTTCTTGTGCTTTAAAGGATATTTCGGGTTACATATAAAATGCAGAACAAAAACTTATAACAAATCGAATATTTAGTACCTACATTTTCATAGAGTTTTAAGTCTTATGTAAAATAAACATTTGTTGATACTTAATTGTAGAAATATAGTACCTATTATGTGTAGCACTAAAATTTACGAACAGACAACCAACACCTGCCACTTGTGGTTCTTTATCATAAAAATGATAAACCTCCAGAAAATATTTATTCTACAACTTTGTACATAGCGCTTAATATTCTGAAATGCATAGGAAACGAAATATTTACAAAAGTTAAAGTTTGAGAAGTTTTGAACTCTGACACTTTTAAAAGGTACCCAAAAAATGCAATTTTAAGGAGTGTATTACCTACTTAAATTAGAGAATATGTTCCAACCCCGAAAAGTTTTTTTTTCACCACTAAAAATCATTTATGTCGCTTAAATTTTGGTTAAAGCATAACATATATTTCAAAACGATTGATTTTGAGGACCACACTTGAAATACTTTCCTTGTAAGTGAAATCCGTAAATTTTAGGTTTTTACTAAATTAAATATTTAACAACCTGAAAGTTAAGTTTTCTTGCAGATTAAGCAATTAATGTTAAGCCAAATCTAATCGTCATGAAAACTTAAAAAATTACATGCTCTAATTTGATTTTTACATCAATGCCAATCACGACCAAAAATAAATCATAAAAATTTATGACATTGGTTCTCACAAAGCCATAGCAAATGAGCCATAGCGAAATGAATCGACGTGAAGTCGATTAATTGATCTATAACTTTTCACGAATGCCAAAAATAATCCGTAAGTGTACATAAAAGCCAATAGGTAATTTAGACAAAATGGAAAATTGATTGCATGAGCATTAGTCCAATAAAGCAAGAACAATGCCTGTAATTATATCAAATGATTAATTTTATCTTTCTATTTTCTATATTACAAATACACGTGTTCTAAATTATGTAATCGAATTAGAAGAGAAAATCAACGACTAACGGAATAAAACAATATAAAATATAATAATAATAATAATAACAATAAAATGCATTATAATGTTGGGCTGCATCTGCGATTTGTGTGAACAAATTAGCTTTAAATAGCTTTTTTTATTGAACTATGATGTAATGAAAAGTGCATATTATTTTAAATATTTTTTGTCGAGACATTTCCAACGTTTTAATGTTTTTACATACATAGCTTATAGCTCCAAGACAATTGGAGTAAATGAGGCGAAGTTTCGAAAGGATTAATCGGTGATTGATGATTTTTTCTTGGAAAGTAAAACATGAAGAAATATCGATTTTAATGCGTATCTTTTTAAGATTTAATTTCAATGGATGATTATTAAGATGTTACTTTGCAGGAACAATTTTTTAAGAAAAGTATAAGGATTCCTATAAAGCCTAACATAACAATTTTTGTTAACAACGCTGTTTTCTAGAGACCTACTGCCCCTACTGTGTTCAAGAAGGCCAATAACTAATTGTAAGTTTAATTTGAACATCGTTTACAACGTTTGCAAAAGACGATGATTTATCTTATTTTTTGGAGAAGATTGTATTGGTACTAAAGGTACCCAATAACACTAAGGGATTAAACCAAAAAGTATTGCTATTTCTAATCTTTATCTATTTATATCAGCTGTGCTTATCTAGCGTCGATATGATTCAGTAGGTTGACACAGGTTCGACCAAACCCATCGATAAAAATGTCAATGTTTAAAGTTTTCGACCCTCGTTAAACACATGTAACACTTCTCAGTAATTTTGTTTCTTTTGATATTATATTTAAAAAAATTTTATACTTAATTGTGAAGGAATAGTTCTCTATTAAACCTCTTGTTAAATTTTTTTTAAATATCACCACTGTTTATATCTATGTCTATAGTTATAGTTATAGGCATATTGTTTGTATATGTATATTATGTTTTTGTATTGTATGTATAAAGAAGAAATGTTTGTTAATTTTAGAAATAATTTCTAAAACTATTTAAAAAATGTTTCCCCCCAAAAAAAAAATATATCCCTACTTACTTAGTTAGTATTGGTTAGTATTTTAAACTGAAAAAATATATTATCCTGCAAGATCGATATTATATGCCTTTTAAAAAACTTGTATGAGTGTTTTACGAGTCATATCCTAAGGTTCTCTCAGTTCTATAAAAGGTAAAGGGAAGTTTGGGTATTTGAAAACACCGGGTAATTTGAAACAGTTGAATTTTAATTATTTCTTCTTTCGCGAAAATGTTCATAAGTGTTTAAATTTCAAATGGACATTTTTTTTTGTTTTGAATTCAGATTTTTAAAGTAGATAAGTACCTAATGGTTATGTAGAATTATTATATTTGTTTTATTGTTTTATTAACTAAGAATATTTTAACTTAGGTGTTCTTAAATACCCCACTTTCTCTAAAAAAAAAGCTTTCAATTATATCAAACGAATCAATTTATTACTTTTTACATTTTATTTGATATAAAAGCTTGTCGCAAAATTTAGGTAAGTATAAATTTTAATTTAGCTTCCAAAAAGTTTCACTTTTCAACTATTGACTTGATCCATTACACATTAAGATATTTCACAGCAATTATATAACTGCTGTTACTGTTGACGTGAAAATAAAAATGATAAAAGGAGAGCAACGAAAATGTAACAATATTTGAAAATGATATTTCAAACTAACTAATAATAAAAAGGATGCCGCATCAAAAACTAGAATCGGTAGCAAGTGATTAGATCTGACTATGGAGTGTGATCCGACCGTCACAAAGTGATAAGTTCACTTAAGTTGCATAAGCATCGCAAAGTAACCAGGAACGGGATTTAAACGTTCATACACGGAAATGGTCGGATTGTGAGTCGTTTGGAACGAGCCTAGGGTGTAATCATTCAGGGCTAGTTTATGAATCCAAAATCTATACATAGATAACGTTAAATGCTGGATAATGTTATAGTTTCCGTAGGGGAGCTATAAAAATGTATTAACTGGTTCTTAATCTTGAATTACGATTTTGTGTGATTTTGGTAAAAGAAAAGTTTACAAATAAAACGGTGTAGAGAGCTTTTTCCCCTCTGGAAAATGTAAAATATTTTATAGTCTTATGAATTTTTGTATGTGATACCGGAAACTGAATGAATCGATATAATTTTCTCTATATGTAATTAAAGGGGAGAGGGGCGTGCATTGAAAGTATTTTTGAAAAATGTACACTGCAGAATAGTCTTAAGTACCCTTTTTTGTACTTATTTTTGGGATGAAGTTAATTTTTATCTTAAAATAGCACAGAAGTTTCTTCATTCCTACTTACCCGCACAAATAAATATGATTTTTTGTAAAGAATTAGTTTGTATTAATCATAGACCGTAGCTGTTTTATTTTTCTATGAAAAACCTTAGATAAAACACCACAAGAAAAATTTTTTATCCCAGAAAAATGCCTGATTACTGTGGGAGAACTTTGTCATAGTAAAAAAGCTGAACGGATCTATAAACGTGAGGTATAAATATGTCTTAAATTTAGATTAATACATGCATATAGCATATTTTTACTCCAAGTAAAATAGAGCCCAAGCATTTATTCTCTGTGTAAGCTCATAATGTAACAGCCTTTGAAAAATAGAAGTGGTCTAAAGTAAACTTAGGTAAAACCTTACACTTCAAGTCCATAATTAATAAAAAATAAAGACATTTTTAAAGGATTAAAATTCAAAGTTTTTAGTGAAAATTAAAATTCATTTAGATGAATTTTTATTTTATAATTTGCAACTTATGAACTTAGTGCGATTAAATTTGAATGAAATTATTCCTTTCGTTTTTGTTATGATTTGAAATCTTTAGTAAATATAATTAAAAATGTTCTCATTTAAAACATAGTTAATAAATTTACAATGTCATAAATCATTGAGATGCATGTCACAACTGTTAACTCCCACTAGCTTGAATTAAAAGAAAAAAAAATACTTTAATTGAATTCATTTTGTTTTGAAGAAGTTCACTCACATATTTATTTCTCGTAATATTTCCCAAGATTTTCTTTTAATTACATAACAAAGCAATGCCATCAAATAATAACCATCATTTAATCAAAATCATTTTAGCTTTTAATGTGACTACAGGGATTTTACCATCACGACTTTTCTGTTTTGCGTGCAACGATATATGTATAACTATAGTTGTGTGGAGATGATTCATATTTTATTTAATTTTCATGATTTATTTTTGATCAATAAAATCATTGTTTAATTGATTCGTTTTATTATAAATAATATATCATCGATCATTAGACCACATGGTGTACCTATAGATAGTTATGCCTGCATTATCAATGAATGAGAACGTGAAGCTGATGATTATTATGAATTGTGATTTTCTGTGCGGTCCCTCAATTAATCGCAATTGATATATTCGTGAATTGCTCAATTAAGATACATGAGGAAAAAAGACGAGGAAGAAGAAGCGATGTTTGTTATTCTTATATGATTTCTTAAGAAATGTCAGTGGATGAGTTTTCTTAAATTTTCAATACTTTAATTGATATTATTGAGTTACATATTTTGAAACATTCACTTCGATAGGCAAGATGTTGAACTTATTTCTATTTTAATTCAGAATAGTAGAAATAGTTACAATGATACTACTAGTATACTACTTTGGTTGGAAGTAAAAATATATAGATTAGAACAGGGTACCGTTAGAATAATAGAAGGATTATCTTAGAACAGGTAGGTAAATAAGAGTTTAAAAAATAAAGATAAAAAATAAGCAATTTTCATATTCAGAGGGGTTTGTAAAAAAATTGTGTATAGTAAAATCTAGTATGTACTAACTTTTTAACTTTTAACATCTTTTGGAACATTTAAAAGCATTTTTTGGGGAGTTATTTTTGTAGTATTCGTACATAATGGTACAATAACTTTTAAAATTTTACACTTTTGATATATTTATCAACATATTGACGATAATAACAAGATTGAATCGATTAAAAGTCAAAATATTATATCTATGTGCTAACATGAGTAGGTACCTACAAACGAACATTGAGACGTCCCTGAATTCAAAAATGTACATATTTTTAACTTAATATTCCTCAAGGGAGTATTCTCGTTCCTATATCCTTTACAACATCTACTGCTGACATCCCAACCCACCCTGATACTATCATCTCCACTTATGCTGACGATACAGTCATCCTAGCGACAGACCTTAACCCAGCTAAAGCGTCCACTATAATACAGCAGCATCTAGAGACTAGATCTTATAACGAAGTGGTTCCAAAAGTTCCAGAAGTGCAACCAAAAGACGATTAAACAATACAACAATTTTTATTGACCACAAACTGCTTACAGTTTCCACTAACGTCAAGTACTATCTGGGATTCAACTTAGGTAATCATCCGACATGGAGTAATCACATAAAACTAGACTAATTATATATATAAAATAGAGTAATAGACTATTAGGAACAACATCTACAGTTGATTCAAAAAATAAATTGACCTTGTACAAAACCTTACTACGACCCATCTGGATTTATGGAGTAGAACTGTGGGGTTATGCAAAGCCCTCAAACATCCAACGTATCCAATCCTTCCAATCAAAAGCTCTCCGTCGCATCCTTAATGCCCCTTATTATGTTAGAAACGAGGTCATACACAATTACCTCAATATTTCCCTTGTAAATAGTTTGATCCAAGATCGCTTCCTAAAATTCCATAGCAATTTATATGACCATATCAACCCAAATGTACAAATCCCTTTCTTCACCATCTAATCCAAATAATCATCCACGCCGATTAAAACGACGATGGCCACGAGACCTAATACCTAATCCATAAAGAGTCCCAGCATTGGTTGGCTGCTCTTGTCAAGTTTCAGAGTGCTACTGTGTCCAGGGCAGAGTATATATCTCTAAGCCACAAGTATATATTATGTATTCCTCATATTACATATTGTAATTTTATATTTTACAGACAGAAATTTTATGTTAAATTAAAAAAAAATTAATATGACTTTTTAATTAAGACGAAAAAAAAGCAAATTGTTTTATTATAAAACGTGTATAGGTACGATCTTTCCATTTTATTACAGAAATTTTTTTTTTCAAAAACCCAATTGTAGGTACAAATGTCTTGGGTTCCTTCATAAAAATTCGATAAAGATAGCTTACCCCGGGTACACCTTCAGAACCTAGTTAGTTGAACTAGACGGTTTTTTGTTTTTCGCTGTGCACTTGGGCTGTGCACTAAAATACACAAGTTTGGGTTCTTTTGAATTGTTCTGTTCTAAATTTTCTTACAAAATGTATCTTCTGTTATTTATACAAGGATAAATTGAATTTCAGGATGATTTTAATATAAGAAAAGACTGCTTTAGATATGGACAAAAATTTGAATGACTTCTATTACCCCACATATCGAGTTTAACGAGAGTGAAAGGTATAATTTGGAAATGGTTTTGCACCAAAGGCTGTTTTCGTTCATTGTGCAATTTTCTGGTACTAAATAAGTAAAGTTTATGTTTATAACTAAGACTAACATAAGAAACAGTTAAAATATGAAAATTAAGAATTTTACTAACGATATTCTTTAGAAAGCTTCCATTTCCTCACGCTCCCCTACGTCTGGAGTAATTCAGCTTTCAAAAAGCACTGATAAATAATGAATGAAATCAGATGTACCTATAGTTGCAAAGATTATCCCCGACACACAAACTTGCAAAAATATCTTCTATTTTAAATTAGTAAAGAATATGGTTGATGTGATAGCTGCAATGTGTGATCTACCATGAGATTTTCAGATGAAAAATTTGTTCTAATTGCTTCACTTTTCTTTATCTGTTGATCCAGATATGTCGTGAAAGAAACCAAATTCAATATTTTCTCAGTTTAAATTTAAAAAATTCCCATGAAGAGACTGGTGTATGGAGAGACGAAAATCAGATGCAATAATACCCATGTCTTTAAAGAAGAGAAGAAAAAAAATTGTTTGAATAATGAATCCATTCGCCAAGATTTATGTGAGATGTTACCGAATGTGTTACGTTACCACACTTACACCTTTCCCATTTCCACTAATTATATATAGCCCACTTTTTCTGTCCATAATTCGCTCGTCTCAAAATGAGCGAAACAAAACCGTTTTTCGCGATTTACATTCGTCGTTCGTGATTTAGAACCGTATTATTATTATGAGAGTAAATAATGGCTTTTCGAGTTTACGAGCGTAAATAAAAATGTCAGAGTTTAACACATTAGAATTTGCATATACTTACGAGTGGTTCTGCAAACTACAATTATTACATGTACAAATGTAGCTATTTATTATATAAACAAATAAAATAGTGCATGACTGAAATCTATCTACTTCTTCTTCTTCTTCCTTTTTTGCAAATGTTACGCGATTTATTTAAATTAAATATTGCAATAAATGGGAATGAAATTGTTTTTAAGTGTTGAATAAGTTTTCTATTATATGACAATAAATTAATTATTTCTATAGGCACATGAGAAAAATGCCACTCTTATGAAAATAATTAATACATAATTCATTTTTAGTGTAAATCACATTCGTTCACATTATTATAATCCAAGGAAGCCGCAGTTGTTTATTTTTCTTAATTTTTTTCTGTACTCAAGCTAATTGTTGAACAATCAATAATATCTATCCCAAAGAAGTTGGACTGTTGTCTAAATCTTCGCTATTGTACAACCTCTAACCATTTGATAAAAAATTATTTTTGAAATTTCGTTAAAATTGAGATTCAAAGTTTTAAATACTAATACATATATAATATAGTAATTTGTGTGATTTAAATTATCTTAGCAATATCATAATCCTTAATAATATTGATCAAGAAATTTGAAACAATTCGACAAATTGAAATAACGACAAATTTAGTGATCCTAACGCAATAGTCCCTAACAATAGACTGGATATAAAAGAAGAATGAAAATATTCGGAAATTTAATGCAAAATAATAATATTTCTTATGAAAGTATTTTTTTTAAATCGTAACAATTATGCAATCCCAAACTAGTTTACCGTTCACCCTTGAACCCTTATATACTTCGGGCATTGAATTAAATCCCCTTACGTACATATTTTTCAAAATTTATCCAATATAAGATAAAAATTGGAAGATATTTTGATTTAATAAACTCTAATACATTTTAAATGCAAATTTTTAGAAATAAATACCGCAAAAAAAATCCCAAAACTCAAGAAAAATTTTAGGCTTCCATTGGGATTCTATTTTAGGACCACTGACCTATTTTTAAACTAGAATTAAGTGGTTTTACTAAAATTAGCTATAAAACCCACCATTGGTATTTTATTTCTTATCCCATTCCTGGTTATTGATAGATAGGTAGTTATAAGAAATATGTATTTAGGTGATTTTTTATGTCTTGTAGAATATTGATTTTTTTTTTCTTTTAATGAATATTCTAAAGCCCTAAACTGATAAAAATCAGATGGCTCGAGATCGGGGGAGTATCCGGTATGATCTAAAACTTCAAAATTAAGTTCGGAAAGTACCTGTTCTGATCACCAAGCTGGGATTCACCCTTTGTAAAGTTCTATTGCTGATATATTCGTGGAATTATCCATTATAAACTTTTAAAGCCAGTAAATACAGTAGCTCCTGTAGTTATTATAGTTGTTTATTGTAAACAGCTTGAAAGAGTGAACGAAAAAATTAAAAGCAAAACGTCCTCATATGGTTGATCAAAGAAGACCTTCTTCTGCACGACAACGTGTGTCCACAAAAGGCAACGATGACCCGTGAAAAAATTTCCGAACTGAATTTTGAAGTCTTAGATCATCCCGGATACTACCCCGATCACACCCGTAGAACATTCATTAAGAGAAAAAAAAAATTAAATAGTGTAAAAGACATAGAAAATCTACCTAAATACATATTTCGAATCAAAGCCTTCCAGTTTCTACAAAAAAGTGATTGAAGCTGCCTGAAAGATGTCAAACAGTCCTCAATAATAAGGGGTAATTTTATTTTGTGATTATTATTTACCTGTAGAAATATACCTAACAATAAAATTTTACTGTATTTGAAAATAATGAGTTTCTTTTGGGTACCTCCCCCTAGTAGGTTATTTATTAAATGATAAAAATATTAGATATGAGATACCACGGATAACATGGTATTACCTACCTCAAAGAATGTCGGATTCTCTAAAATTTCTTTGATCTTTAATTAATCGATTCTTTTGTTATTCTTTTTTCTTATTCTTTTATTATTTAGATTACAAGCCACTGCACTGGCCTCTTTAATCAAAATATTACATCTAAATTAATATATAGCTTTTTACGCATTAAATATTGCAAAACAAAAAATATGAAAATTTTTTGAAAATACAATCAGATATGAACATTTTTTTTCTGTTGTGTTGAAATCAAAATCCCGAATTCAAAATTGTAGATTTCAATTCAAAAATGTAGCAATTCTTTCATCGTGTAACGATCGCAAGTTAAACACATTAATAATACGTGTAAAAAAAAATTTTGTTCTTGATTTTGATTGATTTAACTGCTGGGCGTAACTGGTTCCTATAATAATAATAGATTAAAATAACACTTTTTAATCGCTCAACCATCAAATATCTAAACCATAACGTGCTAGAGCATTGCATAATTTTCCAAAAATGAAACATTAGAGCCACATACTCAATTGCAATCTTTGCATAACAATTGTAATTATTTTCAAGATGTGTCTATTTGAATTTTGAGAGAAAATAATCTTAAGTAGATTCACCAAAAAAGTGCGCAAGGTCGTTACACTTTCTATTTAATCTAAATCCTCCAACGCCGAGTCGGATTTTATAACAATTATGTATTGAAAATTGGTTTTGATTGCCTAAATCGTAACGGAAATCGTTCTAATGCTATATCAATTAAACTGTCTGTATTTTAAAGATTTCGAATGATTCAAGGATCTTCAATTTTATATTTTTTCGTTTAGTACATTTAAAAAAAAAAAAGATTTTTTGTGTTTTTATATAAGTTGGACAAGAGATGATATTATGAAAACATTAATTTTTATCTTCAACATCATTATGATATTATTATTATATTCCTATTTCGTTCGTGTGGGAACTTTATTTCAATTTAAATGTAACGCATTCATTCATGTTGCATTGTTGCCGGTGAAACGAAAACGAAACTTCGGATGTCGTGAAGCTGTGTGTGAAAATGTAAGGTGGGCGTTTGGTCGACATTGGACGAGGATTAACGATTTGGTTGGGTTTGGACTTCACTGTGGAAGAGAGTAAAAGTACTATTCGCTCCAGATCGTAAGACAAAAGATTGACAAATAATTGTTGTTCCGTATATAAAGCAAGAAACTTTTTTTCGAGAGAACAGTTTTTTACGGATCACGACTAAGAGTGTTTGAATTATGCAGATTTTAAAGGTGTGTTTTAGTGTTTCATTGGGGCCGGGTTTTTTTTTTGGATTTTTAGTGGGTGCCAATTTGGATATTTGAGTGGATTTTTTTTTTAATAATTCATTAGTCAAATCATTTAACCAATTTACTAATAAAAAAGTTTTCTCATCGGTAACTTAAAATTTATAATTTCGAATAATAACAAATTTCAACAATACTGCACAAAAAACATATTAGGGGCGCAGCGAATAAATTGCCTCCCTGTGCGTTAGTGATTTTAGGGACCCGCTATATCCACTATAAGTCAAGAATTTTTATCTCGAATTTTCGGATTTGATGGTCGCTCATATCCTCACTTATTAAAGCACTCTTTAAAAATTATGATCCATTTTTTCCTATCAAATTAATCAATTAAATGTATTAATTTACGCAAAAAAAAGTATAACTCAAATTATGTAGCATGCGATTTATGAGATATTAACAATTTGGTATATTTGGAAAATTGAAACATAACAAAAGTGATTTGTGATGTTATCATTAGTAATTAATATCAATTTTAAAAAAAACAGAGATTGAATTATATCTCCAAAATTTTTATAGCTTGGCACGTTGCTGACTTTGTTCGTGACAATTAAGTCCGAACCGCCGATTCCGTCGAGTTTCGCAGTGCCCCCTTCGACGTCCTACGGAGAGCCTTTCATCGAAACAGGCCCTTATCCTGCCTCACAAGCATCTTACAACCACGATCAGCATTCATATGATGATCACAACAGTATTGAAGACAATCAAGTAAATATTAATTATAAGCTATATTAAATTTATAGTTTCGTTTTTTTATAAGGACTTATATTAACTTCATTTGTCTATCTATTGTATGGATGGAATTATTATCAATATTTTACCCACTTCCCGATATCTAATAGAGCTAAAATGTTTCACACGTAAATATTAGGTACATATTAAAATATCAGATTCACTAATTGATTAAATGTTAATTAATTTGAATAACCAAAAATCATCATAATTAAATCAATTAAATAATCAAAAGTTACATGTTTCTTAACCTTCTTAATAAGCTCATTAAAAGAAGGCGCTACCTTATCATCAAAGTGATTTTATTACTTAATTAGCTCATTAAAAGATGACGCTAAGTTATCTAATTGTAAGTGATTTTACATGAAGTCGTATATTTCATAATTGTTCTTTTCAAAGCTCTGGTACAGTTTCATCAAATTTGTTAATATAAAAGATTTTTTCATGATCATATCGTAATTAATAATTTACTCAGAGAGCACAAAACTTTAACAATTCTATAACAATAACATAACGAAAGAATATTACGCAACCGTTATAGAACTGATCCTTATTTCCATAGTTGGACGTTCTATGCTCATTATGTAAGGAGTAAAGTTAAAGTCAAAGTAGGAAATTGCATTTTTAAAAGTTCATTCAGAAATGAATTAGCTTAAGCATATAAAGTTAATATATCAATTTCGACAAAATTTAGTTCTAAGCTTAGTTAAGCCTTCTAAAAATTAAATTTTACAAGTGTACCCTACTTTCAGCGTAGTTCATAATATTAAATGATTTTTAAAACACGTTTATATTTTCGATCCAAAACTTTTTCTCCGCTCATATAATAGAGCGTGGGTGCTAATAGCACATATTATCATGTAACATGTAGGCTTTTCAAATGTTCCGATAGCAGTCATGTTTTTAAAAAACTCCAGGTTTGCACATTGCAGATGCACGAGTGCCAAAAATTCGTGCTATTAATATTGACAGATCACTATTTTAATAATATTGAATAGATCACAATTTCTTAAATTTGTTAAACTGAAATCCCCTTCTAAACTTAAAAACTTTAAAGACCAAATGTTGTATGCAGGAAGACAGATAAAAAGTAAAGAAAGGATAGTGTTAATTCAGAAGGATTTTTTGAGGCTCTCATTTGGAGAATCATTGATATAGATTATAGATTACAGAACTCATGGAGCGAAAGTTTTCATCCATCTTTTGAGTGTGGTAAATTTGAGAAGTAAGATTTGTAAAAAAATTATTGGTTTATTAAATAGTATTCACTTACATATTTATCGCTATAATTTTCTTTGAAATAATCTTTTTAAATTGATTTTAATTACAGCTCTGTTCGAGGTGAAAGTAAAATGGTTCAGTTACGATACAAGTATATAAGTGCAGCACAGTATATAATTATGACAACTTTTGTATATTACGCATCAATTGTGACGTAAATGTAACGGTTTTAATTTCATCTGGAACAGAATTTATTTGAAACTAAGCTGATGAATTTAAATGCAATACCCCGATACATAAAGTTTTAGTTAGAGTACCTGGGTGGCCAAGTAGACCGAGCTTTGAACGATTGATTTTTCAAAATATATGCTTAAATTCTTTGTTGGCATTTTTTATTCAACGGCTAAGTGTTTTGATTTGAGCAAAAGCAAATTTAAAAAAAAATATTTTTTTAACTTAATTTTTTTCATTATCCTTTTTTCTGTTACAAACAAAGCCTTTCAATAATTATTTAAATTTTGTTACGTATGTGTAATTTTTTATGCAACCCAAATTCAAAGCATTTATTAATCTATGCATATTTTAATAACTACAGTAACTAAAACAACGATAGAGATAGGCAACCACTTATTCATCAATGAATCAGAAACGAAAAATTTAATTTTCTTAGAAATGAAACAAAGGTAGATTCATTTTTCACACTCAAAAATCCCTTTATCATAAATTTCAACAAAATCGTTAAAACCGTTTTCGAGAACGCGATTACAAATATATCTATAAGCTCTTGATATAATATATAAACTACAATATACAAGCTCTTGCTCAATTATTATCAAAATATTTAATAAATGTTTCTATTACTTTCTATTAGTTCAGCACAGCTCAAATTTTTTTTATTGATAAATTTCAGCCCAAGTCATACGAGTTTGGATATGCCGTAAAAGACGACTATAGCGGCAATGATTATGGTCGAAAAGAATCTAGTGATGGAAACGCCGTTCGAGGTGAATATCGTGTCAATCTCCCCGACGGACGCGTTCAGATCGTGACTTACTACGCCGATTGGCAAACCGGATTTCACGCCGATGTGCGTTATGAAGGCACCGCTATTTACCCAGAAGATTTAAAAACCCAATACGGACCGGTAGCACCGTCGTACTCTAACCCAGGACCCAGTTACACAAATTCTAAAAATATTTACTCAAACAACAACCATTTACACAACGATATTCAACCGATTGGTTATCCATCGAACACCCAATACAACACGGTCATTGCTCCTGCCGATATTAGCAACATAAATAATTTGGTCTCATCGGATCACAAGTACGATCCCTCATACGACAGCTATTCAAATTCTGCCTCAAGTTACGGATATAAACTAAATAATCCTACAAGCTCATCATTTGATAAAGCGGGTTATTAATAAACGATAAAAAAACTTGATTTTCCCCACGATTGAATCTACACCCTCAATAATTACAAGCAGTTCAACTGTGTTGAACTATTTCAGGAAAATTTGAAATAAGCCAAATAAGAAGACCAGTATTTATTTTATATATATGTATTATGTATATTTAATTTTTATGTAAATATATTAATCAATGTATTGTTAATTTTATACAATTTTATAATAAAAGATCTGAAAAATCGATAATTGCCTTTTACAATCAATGCTTTTACTAATTATGTACATACATTTTTATGAGTAAGTATATTTTAACATTGTTTTTTTTTTTTTTGAAGGGGGAGGATATAAGTACAGCTATGAATTAAAAATTTTGTAAAATCTCAATCATTTGAAATGAATTTTTTTCAATCTTTCAAACAAATTAAGTTAAAATAATCCAACTATTGCATAATATATAGTTGAACAAAAAGCCCAAAAGATTCTATTATCTACTCTTTTTTTATAACCAGGTTGATCTTGTCAATAATAAATTGAATTTTTTGTTTAAATTTTGTTTAATTTTTCGACATTAAATTTACAATTACGAATTCACTGAATTCGTAAATTCAAATTCATTTTACAAGTAATAACATTTTGATTTTCTTTGAAAAAAGAAAACTAAAAATTCATCACGTTATCAGCTAAGTTTTTACGGCTTCCCATGCCAATTGCAGAGCGAGCAAACTGATTTCATACTTGCTAGGAAGGTTGTCCTTTAAGGCTGTGGTATTCAAACTAGGTTAGACGGCATCCCAAAGTTCCGTGGGTCGTACCCAAGTATTTCTTCGTTAAATCAATCTAAATGTAATCAATAATTATACTATTATTGAAAATGTAATAAGCTATATAAATTCTAAGATGAAACAAGCCTTGAGACTTATAAAAATGAAACTGTGCTTATAAAATTAAAATTTTATTCAGAATAAGCCAAAATCAGGTTTGTTTTTAAAGACGTGTCACTTGTAAAGTGAGACGGCAATTGTCACATCAAGATAAATCTCGTGAATTTCTCGTTTCAAACGACAGTTGCTGATTGTTAAATATCCAAAAACAAACGTGGCCGTGTGATAACGGGATTTCTCGTAATTCTCGTCCTTGAAGGGCGAAAAAATATGAAAAAGAAAGGAGCTTTGTCGCACACACGACATTTGTCGTGAAGCAACAGCTTACAGAATACGAGTTGGAACTCTCGTCTCACTTGACATGTGACATGCCTAACAAAATACGGCCAATTATATCGTAATCGCTAAAGTCATTCCTAACAAATATTTTACCTGTTTTTAATGCATGCATAAATTTCTTTTAACGTTAACTGTAATTTTATAATAACAACGTTGAAAATAACTAATACTTTACTTATTTTCACCAATTTCACATAACTAGTCATTTGGTATTCATTTTTCTTAAGAATTCCGTTGAAATTTGTACAGCTTGTATTGTGGTTTTGCTCCTGAAAATAGTTTGAATACCACTGCTTCAAGGACAAAGTTAAAACTTTACCCAAGACAAATCAGCAGCTCTGAGAAGATAGAATGCCGGTAAAAATGATAAACTAATTTATTTAAAATCGATTAGTTAATATTTGTATTTGTAAAAACAGATTTCAATAAATAAATAAATTGGACTTCTTATATCTCGGAACTTATAATTAGGACATTTTGTCCCATAATGCATATCATATCTTATGTATTGGGTTGTTCAATAATTAATGTTGTTTTTTTTCATTATTTTTAACATTGAATTTATTTATATTACCAACAAACATTAACCAATTGACCATTTTGTTGGTTTACTTTTTGTCATCTTTCCGTAAGTAGAAAAATTCCACGTTCGAAGATGCTTTGGTTTTTAGAAGCGAAGAGCTAGTCAAACCCATTTATAACAGCCTGATCAGAATCGAAAATTTTAGCATTAAAATAGTTTCAAAGGGAGCGAAACAAATGGTAATCTGATGGTGCTAAGTCAGGGCCATAGGGTGGATATGTGGCATTAGTGCCAATTGAACTCTGTTAATTTTTGACGGGTTATCAATGTGGTATGGGGTCGTTATCCTGATAGAACACTCTTCTTCAGTTCTTCGATTCTAACACCAAAGCTTCTTCGAAAGTGGAATTTTCAACTTATCGAAAGATGGCAAAAGGTCATCCAACAAAATGGTCAATATATCATTGATTGATTATTGTCGTTAATATAAATAAATTCACTTTGAAAAATATGAAAAAACGAGATTAAATTAACGCACAACCCAATACTATTAGTTTAATTAAACAGGAACATGCGATGCTGACATAAGTGTCGATAAGAAAAAAAAAATACATTGAATATTGATTTTCTTCGAGTTGAAAATTACTAGTGAAGTGTTTTGACAAAAACTTTAAATATATTTGAAACGCAATTTTCATTAGTTTATTTCTGTTTTAGACATAAATCAGTTTATGTATGTATTAAGTTCGGTTTATGAAGGTCGCCATTTCAATTTATCCTTTGTAGGTACCTCATTATGACTAAACGTGCAGTCAGGAATATTAGTGCAATATTTTCCAAATCGACACGGTTTTGGATGATAGTAAAGACATTGCAAATTGGTGCAATTTGGATGATATTTACAAATTTGTTTTGTCGCATCTGCGATTGTTGTGGGTGGTAAAATTGGCAGAGATGAACCTGAAATGAACGAAAAAATTAATTTTCAAGTAATATATTAAATGTTGATCAGTGTTACTTAAAACTGGTACAGATTTTGGTTTGATATTATGTGTGTAAGGACATCCTCGCCGAGAACAGGACAAATCGAATTTACATGGTGGATGCACATAGAGGCATTTATCACCATATTTACACGCTGGAAACGAATTGCAAGGGACAGAAGGATGCAAAAATTCACAACTGTCTCCCAATCGACAACCAGGCCAATACTTGCAACGTTCCTTCACTTTCAATTGTAGAGCTGGATAAATTTTACCAGTTCGAGTTTCTAAAACTAAAGAATTTTTTTATATATATAATTGTCAAGGAATGCATATTTTATGTCTATCTCACTTTTAGGAGAATCTATTTTATTCTTATCGAAAATAATTGGAGAAGGATTTCGCTTTTCTTTTTTCGCTGTACCTTCCACGATAATTTTTTGGATATCAACATTTTCGTCTTCTAAAGTACCAACGTCTTTAATCTCCTTATCATCTATGTTGAGTTTGTTAACTTTATTTATTTCCTCTTTTTTCTTTTTGAAAATACTCTGGTCAACGCCATTAAGGGTTACAATGAATCTTTGTTGTGGTCTAAAAAAATTAAATGTGATCTTACTCATTGTTTAAATCACTTTTTTATGTATCGGTAATTCTTAACTACTGTCTCACAAAATTTAGTACCATCAAATTTTAGAAATGCAAACATTTAAAACTATTTTGTTTGTACATAAATGCAGTAAATCTGTGTATTGTATTGTAGATATTTAAGACTAGTGTTAGTGTGCCGCAACAATTTTAAGAGTGTACCGCAACGAAAAAAAGATTGACAAACACTGGTATGTGCAATAGTTTTCGGAATTTTTATATTTATACTTAGGTCTAAATTAATATAAAAACATGAATTTTAAATTTTATGAAATTGTTTCAAATTGTTTCATTCCCTTTGTATTGCATATTTACATTGGACCTATAAAATTATATAAACTATTAACAGTAGGCTCTATAAACGATGTTTCGCCGATGAGTGTTATAATTCGACATCAAGACTCTCTTAAAAGGTTTCCCCCGATTTCGGTTTTTTCATTCATTGTTGTTAACAGCTAAGTATTTTGATGTCAGGATATTTTTTTTTAAATTTCATTTCCCAACTTTAATTTTTTTTCAGTTTTAAACAAAACATTTCAATAACGATTTAAATTTTGTTACAATGTGCAATTTTCCATGCAAACCCTTGTACAATCAAAGCATTCAGTAGTCGTACAATGTTGATGGATAGGCAATTAGTCATTCATCAATGCATAATAAAAGTATCTGTTAGAAAAAAACCTGAAAATACGGACTAAACAAATCTTAAATCAGATCAAATTTTCAACCCCTCAAAAAAAAAACTTCTATAATATAAATTTGAGCGAAATTATCTTTTTCTTTTTTTTTCTATTTATTTATTTATTGACGCTAAAGCTGCTAAGTCTCTAAGGCTATGTCGATGACTTGATCATCAAAATGTATATACTGTTGTAGAAGGGAAATTATCTTTAAATTGATCAAAATGTATTATTTGAATCAACAGAACAAAACCCTGAAATGTTTTTTTTTTTTTTGATGAGTTTTAGTTTCATATACCTAATATAAAATGGCCTAATTGTTTTGCAGACAATTTGTCAATTTCTAACTATTTTTAAATACAAAACTTACATTAACTCTTCAGTTTCCTTAAATGTATCGTCTTTTATTTCCTTAACGAAATCATCTTTAAATTCTAATTCTAATGACTCGGATTCATCAAATTGATTTTTATCGCTCGAATCAATATTTTGATCCTCACTAGTTGTATTGGCATCGACTTTGACTATAATATTTTTTAAAGTTTCATTTTTTTTAAACCGCTTCGTAAATAGTTCCTTCTTGTTGGGAGCTTCTTTGACCTATAAAAATGTTCTTTTTTAAAAAAAAAATTTTTGCGAGCTATGTAGAATACCTTTTCCTTTTCTTTTTGTTCCGTGGTCGAGGCAATGACTGATTTTTGAGCTTCGGCGACGGCTTTCAGAAGCAAATTTCGATTAGCTTGTTTATTCAATGGAATTGACTTTCGTGCTTTGATTTGAACAACGCTTGAAAGAGTGGTCGTTTGTTTTTCAGAGCTTGAAGAACGCGGTTCAGTTCGTTTTGGTGGTTTTGTGATAGGAATCACTCGAGACATTAATCCCAAACGTTCATGAATTGGCTAGAAAAAAAAATGATTAACAATAAGTTATGTGCGTGTAGTGTAGACGCATAAGAAGTGAAACTTCTTTCGATTATATATATACGATTTTTGTATCTTCACGTTTAAAATAAACAGACTGAATGCATTGAACCCTACCCAATAATTTAATGTGGACGAGAGGCTGAATGCCAATGCGTTAACGACTAATATTCCCTCTGATTCGCCTCAGAGAGAACCTTTGCTCTGTTCGCCCTAATCTAACGATTATTTTTCAATAGCCTTCGTTAGCCCAGTGTTTACGAGCCTGAATATATAAAGTTTCATTATAACAATCATAAATAGCACAACCTATGGAGCATAAAACGCCTAACTAGTTAATAGTTCTGTAACGGTTTCATAACATCCTTTCGTTTTTGTACTCACTGAGAACAGTCAAAGTCATATTTTCCAATACAAAAGGTGCTTGAAGTTTTTTTTAAAGCTTTTCCAATGAGACAGTTGAGAGAGCCAGATCGCACGAGTACACGTGCTGCTTCCTACTCCGACTACAAAATTTTGGAACTATTCCTTAGTCACTCGTTTGTTCCTTTCTCCACTGTTTTACACTCGAAACGCCTAAAGCACTAAAACCTCGACCGTTTCTCTATGGCTTTAGTCGTTCCGAGTGTAGAACAGTGGAGAAAGGAACAGACAAGTGACTGAGGAATAGTTCCAAATTTCGTAGTCGGAGTAGGGGGCAGCACGTGTATTCGTGCAATCTGGCTAGCTCAACCTTCTCTCTGATACAGGTAATGCGCAACGTTACGTAACGTAACGTAACATTTTTGAATTTTATAACCATACTAATTTTTTCTATTTTGCGTCTAAAGAATTTTCACTTCAAACATGTAAATGTAAACTGACGACTTACTTTTTTTTCATTCTTTTTATCTTTATCTTTATTCACACAAACCACTGATGAAACTAATGATTTTCCTTCGGGTTTAAGTGAAGAAATTCTTTGTTTTTCAGGTGTTTTATTGGGAGAAGGTCGTTTTCCAAGACGATCTAATATAGAAGGTTTTGGTTTTGGAACTTCTTTAATGCTTATAATATGTGGTTTATGGGGTGGAGTGTGACTTTCTTCAGTGCTTGACGAAATTTCTTTATTGCTATTGCTGTTTTCCGGGTTAGTTTTTAAAGGTTTATTAAAATCTTCAGAAAATTCCGCGTCGAACAGTTCATCGTCGGCTTTGAGGTTGATGAAGTCATCCTCGTCGTTGTCGAGCATTGCGAGTTTTTTTCTAGCTGCCTCGATTCGTGTTTCAATTTCGGCTAGTTCTAATGTGTCGACTTCAGACACGGAAGGAATATCGAACTTGTCTTCGATTTGGGACGTAATTTTATCAAGTGATGATTGTTCTGTGGCTTTTAACGATATCCTTTTCTTTACAATCGTGTTGGCTGATACGGGAATTTCATCGGTGAGAGAAATTTCTGGCTCGACTTTCGCCTTTTTGGGAAGCTCCGGGCTTTTTTCACGCATTTTTTTCGATTTGACTGGCTTCGCCTCGGTGATTTTTCTTTTTAATTTTGCTTCTTGCTTTGTTATTTTAGGAACATCTAGGATAAAAATTCAATTAAAAATGTGTTAATGAAAATTTTGGTAACAAAAACACATAAGAAGAAATCCGTTTAATATGAAATAATATTGTGGTACTTAAAAATATAGAAGCATAGACTATAGATGCTACCAAAAGGTTTACTTTATGTAGGTAGCTTTGATGCTCCAGGGTAAATACAGTGTAAAACTGTCATGTTCACATTGAGATATCATCAATCGGGTCCGCTAGAATTTAGGCGTGGAAATATAATTATTTAGCTACAAAATTGATGATCTGGCGAAACAGCTTTTCCACCTTGCTCCCCTGCCAGTAAGACCCTGATTGGGACAAATATTTTTAATAAAAATTAAATTACATAGTTTGAGGTCTTTAAAAGTATGTAACCCTTCTTTTAAAACGTTATTCATTTAATACGAAAAAAAATGTTTCGGGCTCCTATATTTCATCTTAAGCGTTTTTCACTTTATGTCTATAACATTGTTTTTAATTTGATTTATGAAATTACCAATGCTGGTTACGGTGACTTCTTGCAGCTTTTTGAGTACTTGATGCAACCAAACTACAAAAGCTTCCGTGTTTTCATTTAAAAATAGTTGTAGGTCCTCGGCCATCATATCCTTAGTTCGATGATTTGCTACCATTACCATGATATAGTCAGGAAGCTCATCGTCTAAAGTAAATAGGAAATGCTTGTAAAAAAAAACCGAAGTAAGAAGGATTTTGAGGAACAAGTCTTACCGACATACGATCCTAGTTCAATCAATTTAGCCTTAATTGCTGACTGAAAAAAAGAGATTTCCACACCAAATTAAATTGGATTATATCAAGTCATTGATATATTTATGAAATGAAAATTTTGACTTCCAAATTTTGGACCAAGTAATTTTCACTTACCCTCATTTTTTGGCCAACTTCTGTTATTTTATCCATTTTTATATTGATTTAATTATCTTTAAGTATATTAAAATAACTTTATTTAATTAATTCCTTCTTCAATAACATTAAATGACAAATTTGACAAATATTTCTCATGTCAACTGCACCACTGACATTTGTAAATTTAGAGGTTAAATTAAATAATTTCAGAATATTTTATATTGATAATAATTTTATTATTAAAAATGAGATATTTATAATTCAAAAATATTTAAAGAAGTTTTAACTTGGCACATTCATTTCTTAATTGTTCTAAATTCTTAATTTGTTCCTGTAAGACGTTAATGTCATACTTTTTGGGATCATGAGAAATTAATTTTTCCTGAAATGATTTGATCATGTGTTCGTATTGTTTGACTCGTCGAAGCTTTTCCTCGTGCTCCTCCTCATTGAAATTCGGCGAGAATTGGTTGAAATTTTCAATTTCGTGCTCGTAAATTTTATTAAGCTCACTCTGCTTTTTAATGTTACTGTCCAAAATACGCAATTGTTTATTTAATTCAATGCTGAAGCGTTTCAATTTGAAATCTAAAGGATGAGGTATTTGAGCCAGGGATATCGAAGTGGTTGATAAATCAGCAATTTTCAGCTTTCGTTGCAACTCGGAAAGCTCTGAAACTTGATTCTGCACGTCCTGATTGAATTCGGATTTGTTAAGATTTATATCATGAAAAAGTTGCTCGATTTTATTATCTGGAAGAAGATTTATTAAAACTACTTAAATAATAATAATTTTTTTTAAAAATACGAGACATTACTTTCTGCTTCGGTTTCTAGTAAAACTTTTTTTAAAAATTCGATGGCTGCGTTTACTTTTTCACTTGAAGCAATCGAATTTTCAGTCGATAAATTTAAACTTGTAAAAGAATCCATTCTATTTTTATTGATATTATTAATTTTAAATGTTAAAATGATAGTTTTTTAAAAAGAACCGTTGAAATATTAAAATTTAAATGTATTAAATATTGCTGGCTTGAATTTGGTAGTATTTTGAAAATAGTAGCGACAGTTGTTTCTTTGTCTGGCTGTATAATGCAGTCGTATTATACAATCCTAAACACTTTAGATATATTTCTTTTAGGTTCAAAAAATTAAAGCAATTAAAGCCTAGTTGACGTATAAAATATCTCTAAAGTGTGGTAGATTGTATAGCACAACCACTTTACACTGCCCTACACTATGAAAACACCGAATTGCATCGAATCACATCGAATGATGCCGAATAAAACGAATAAAACCAAAAATGATTGAAAATTTTATCACTAGCTGTCACTATAAACGTCACATATGATTCCAAACGTTCCAAACATTACAAATTTAATTTGTCCTGTAAATTAGTAGTGTTAGTAGTGGTGTACACGATAAATATTTGTGCAGTTACTGTTAATAAATAAAATTTTTATTAAAGTTAATTATAATGAGAAATCGAAGAACTCAATCATCTCGATCTCAAAGGTCTCAAAGTTTCTCGCAAACTCAAACCACAAATGAAACTTTAGATGAGTCCTCAAATGTTGGAGATGAAGAACAAGAACTCGCCGAAAACAACTTGGTTCGTTACATGCTAACATTTCTTAAATCTCGATTGCCAATTCGAAAAAGTAATATCATAAAAATAATTTTAAATGGCAGTGCTAGGAAGTATAAAAATATTCTTCAAGGAGCAAAGAACAAATTGGCTGACGTTAGTTAAATGAATGCCACATTATTTAAATCGAAGTTAACATTCTACTTTTACAGGTTTATGGTTTAGATTTAATCGAAGTACCACAGATGAGTCCTAATAAAGGCTATATTATTGTCACAAAATTTAAGAAACTCATTAAACTCAATAACAGAACACACAAGACTGAATACGCAATCGTCTTTCTGGCCTTAGCACATATTTTTATGAGCAACGGAAAAGTTACAGAAGGTATAGATTTAAATTTTTTTAGGATAAATTGATTCTTTTTTTTCAAATCTTTAACAACACTCGTTAACACTACGGTCGTTAACTGCAAATATTTGCAAATATATGATTATAAGTAGTTACTCGTGACTTCTTTTACGTAAAATTCAAAAAAATAGGTATAGTTCAAGCTTAAAAATTATATCTTGTTTATGAAAAAGGAAGTATAAAATCACCTACAGGATCTTCACTTTTCGAGAATTTAAAAATGTAAACATAAATAAGTTCGGAAACATTTTTTCAACCTTTTTAATGAACGAACCAAGAATCAACAAAAACAGAAAATTTTTATATTTTCATGTAGATTCATAATTGCAAAATTATTTGAGAAAGTTGAGAATTAAACAGTAAGACTCACATAATTCAAAATTTTAACCCCTTCTTTGTGCTATTAAGGAATGGAATTTCGAAAAATTCTTCAGTGGTGAAGGCCATATAGTTTTCTCAGGAATATTTTTGAAGAGTCAGTATTAGGCTTGTTCCAGATGAAAATAAAAACATCCATTGTATGGTACAAGTCAAGCACAATATATAAAAATTGCCATTATTTTTATTGCGCATGACTTGCAATTTACAATAAACAGTTTTATTTTCATCTGGATCAAACTAAAAATATTACCTAGCAGTGGCATAGCTACGATTTTTGGACCTGTAGGCAAACATCAGGAAAGGCCCCCGGTCCCGCGAAACTACCCCCACCATTTCCAGCAAAATGACATCGATCTAATTATAGAATTACGTTGGAATTATGTTTCTCGGTTAGTGATACGATATATATATATATATATACACCAGTGGCGTGCGGTAACTTTTAAAACAGGGCATGCGGTTAGAAGTGGGGCGGGGGTTATAAGAACCGCATTTTTAAAATTTATTTTTTTATTTGATAAACGTGGTGTTATAAGTATTTTTTTTAAATTAGCCTTATTCAACGCTCCTTCTTAGAAAAATTATCAATAACCGCATCAAATAATGTATTTAAAAACCACGAAAATAGTTCTTATCCTAAAGAACAGAACATTTGTATGGCCTTTGGGTCAATAATTCAAAATAACTCACGAAAAGTATCAGTAACAATTAAATTCACTGTTTAGATTCAAAACGGAAAACGCATCTCCTGGCCGTTAATTGCTATTTAAAATGCCGAGAGAGATAGTATTTGACCGTACTAGTGCGCATGCGCGACCAATTCGAAGTAAAGAATCGCATGCTACTGTCGCCAACGCATTCATTCGGCTTTTGCCGTTAATTTTATTTGGTAAACTATGCCAATTTTATGAGTGATACCTTTCATTATTACGTAAATTAAAAAATTTATAAATGATAAAAATATATTATTTTTAGAATGATTTTACAAAAGCAATTACGTAAATTAAAAATTTAATGAATAAATCACAAAAAATATTCAATTTTTAAAATCGTCTTACAATCCAAAGGCATGCGCCGCATCTACAGCATGTATGGACCGCACGCCTCTGATATATGTATATATATATATATATATCCAGCAAAAATTTCTCACAAATTCTGATGTGTCGTGCCGTACAGTGTAGTTCCGCCTAGTGCGATCTTACCTTTAATTCCAAATTTTCAAAGCCCGAGCCAGGCCCCAGTTGCTTGAAGGCCCGTAAAGTTTGCTTACACTGGCCTTGCGGTAGCTACGCCACTGTTACCTAGATCAATTAGTTTTCATTATTTTTCACATAATGCAATCGAGTTTCCATTTATTTCTTAGTATCGCCGAAAGCTCTTTCAAATTTGCAAAGTACTAAACTGAAATAACGAGTGGTGTTAAAGATTAATTATGATGATTTGAAACAATCTGAAAATGATGATTATATTTTCAAAATATCCTTACTCATCTAGTTTAAGTCTGAACATTGCATTCCTTTATTTCATTAGTACTGGCTCAAACTCGATTATATTACATAAAAACTATTTTTCTATTTTTAGAATCTTTATTTGCATTCTTTGAAAAGTTAAATTGGAATTTGACTAACTCGAAAAGTAACAAAGAAAATTTTGAGAAAATCAAAGATGTAATAAAACAGTACACACAAATGCTATATTTTCAACGGGATTCGAACACTGTTCAAAGAGCGAGGCAAACGGGTGTAGAGGTAGTTGAATATAGTTGGGGTATAAGAGCCGAAAATGAAGTATCGAAACGGGATGTCTTACGATTTGTAAGCGAGGTGATAACAATTTTTTTTTTACATTAATTCTTTAAATTTAAATGTTGTATCAATGTCTTTGTTCCTCAGGTTTGCGGAAAAGCGATGACTTCTTATGAAAGTCAAATGAAATGTATTCCAGATGACGATGATTAACGGTGAATGGATTCCTAAAAAAAAAAAGACTTTAGTATCATGGAAAAACCATATATAAAACCAAATATTAAGTCTTAATTAACGAATGTGATTTATTTATTTTCTCAATAAAATAAACAATAAGATTGTTTTTAATGGAAATAAGCATTATAAGAACTCAAGATTTGGTTAATTTAAATTATCTTGAATAACTCAAAAATTAATACAAATAATAAGAATTTATGTTATTAAAATTAGTTTTTTGGTAATATCATCTGTCTATTAGGGCGCCTTACTGGAAAAATCTCATAGGATCTCATAAAAAAACCGTCGAAGATATTTTATGTGTATTTTTTGAGATTTTCTTGGTCTTTATTGGTCAGGGAAAATACTCATAGGATACTATACTTACTATAATACTGCTTATTTTATTATGTGACCGGCTTCAGTAGGATTTTGTCTAATCGCCCCAATCGTATCCAATAGCTACTATTCTGGAATTATTTTGTCGATATCATAAATTTTAGGAAATTTTGAATTATATAACGGATGCACGTCCTTATCTACAGTCTGAACTAGGCGGTAGATACAAACGTAAAATGATCAATCCACAACCGGCTCTGCTAACAGAACCTAGACACTAATAGCAAACTGCAACATTTACATTTGTACACGACTCATATCATAAATAAATTTATTAATTTTAATTGTTTAGTTATTTAACTAGGACCTAAACTAACAATTTATAACTGCTATTAGTTTACACTGAAAAAAAATTATAAATCAGACTTCTTTTATTTAATTAATAAAATAATTTCTTCTTTATTGAAATGTATTAACCAGTATTAACTTTGGAAAGTTTATTAAATTAGTGATAAGTAAGTAATAATATAAGCTATGTTTTATTTGCAACCAATGATATTTATATTGAATTAAATTTTTATTTTTCTATTTAAACGAATAAATACATTTTTCATTATCTGTTGTTTAGGCCTACAATTTTTTTTCAGAAAATAATTTTAATCGCCATTTAAGTATGACAAGCAAAGATGAAAAACGGGAATATATTCAGTCGCCCATTGTCATCCGTGGAACCTTCTGAAGTGTTCAAAAATAAAAAGGTTCCGTTATCAGCAATGGGCAATAGAAATTTTGAGGAACTTGTAGAACATTCGGCTCTAGCATATAAGGTGTTGACGAAGCACTTTTGGGCAATTCTAGGTGGCATTGTGTCAAATTCTGTGATTACATAAATTCAATGGAAACGAAGTGCAATTTAAGCGTTTAGTGATTGTTAAGATTTGAAATTGTGACCTTTGTGTTTAATAAGTGTAGTTTTTATTATACTAACAATTGTTTAAATTACCTACAATAAAAGGATCCAAAAACGTGAAAATTAATTTAGATTTAATCAAACACAATTACACAAAAAATTATTTTGTACTATTTGAAAAAATTGAACGCGTTTTCTAGCATTTTTTGGTAAGAAATCTTAAAATTTTTTATTGAAAAATTGAATTTTTTGATAAAAATCTTTTTACCTTTGTGTCCTTTTATCTTTGATGAGGTAATATCGTGAATATATAATCTTTTAGACGATAAAAGGGTCTACAGATCAAAAATTTGCTTATCTTTCAATGTACTTAGCTAAAAAGTAACTTCAGATTTATTAATTAAAAAAGAAACGTGTAAGATAAATCATTTAATATTTAAAAATTAGCATATAAGTGAATAAAAATGTTTATTTTAGAAAAATGAAGACAACTTTTGTGTTCCAATTTGCAAGTATCTTAATAATTTTTGTTTCATCAACGCAAGCTGAATTGAAGCAATGTAGTCTTGGAAATGAAGGAAATGTGGTATGCATCGGCGTCAATACTACTGGAATCCAAAACTTTTTACAGTCAATCCAAAGTGAAATACTCACATTGAAAGTTTTCGATGGAACAATCGGAACGTTCGATTCCAATACAATACCGGAATCAGCCGCTAATACAATCAAAGAAATTGTTCTTTTTAAAAATAATATAACTCTACTGATTAGCGATGCCCTGAAAAATTTCCATTCTCTAGAAACATTCGTTTCCAACACCAATCCGATTAATATTGTAGAGGCGGGGATTTTTGAAAACGTCGTGAATTTGACTGAAATAAGTTTAATTGGCAGCAATCTGACGACTATTAATCAAAACGTTTTTTGGAATTTAAATCGACTAAAATCAATTCAATTTTCTGCATCGACACTGAATGCCATACCAGAACAATCATTTAAAAATTTACCCAATTTGGAGATAATCGATTTTCAAGAATCAGCACTGCAACAAATCAGTCCAAATGCGTTCGTCAATCTTCCGAAATTGAAACAATTTGTCGCACCTTTTGCACATATGAAACAATTAAATGCGAAAGTGTTCGCTGATTTGCCCGCTTTCAATTTGCTGGAACTCTCTAATAATTTTATAACGGAAATCGATCAGGGAGTTTTTGATGGTTCGTCGGCTGTTGAATATTTATTGTTTGATAAAAATGAATTGGATTATGTTGAGGCAAATTGGTTTGTTGGAATGCGTCAGTTGATCGAATTGCATTTAGACAACAATCGTCTAACTGATTTGAATGTTACATCGTTGGCTGCAGTTTTACCTCCATCTGTTTATATTACTTTAGGAGGAAATCTTTGGAAGTGCGATAATTTACTAATAATTTTTGAAGATTTCAATAAAACTCACCTCGTTCCTGATTGGGGTATCACAAATTACAATGTTAAAAACTACAATGGAGTTCCTTGTTATTAAACTTTTAATAAAACTATATTAGCATTACGTCTATTCTGATCCAAACGTTTTCTATTTAAACCTATTCTCTTCTATTAAACCTAAGGTTTTTGTATAGAGTGATTCCTAGTCATTCCAAAAAATAATTGGAAACAGTGTTCACAGTTAGTGAAATCTTAATTTCATTTGACTCACATGTTGCATAACATGAATTTTTTACTTTCTTTTACTACTATATAGTAAAGTAAGTATTGTAATCGGGTCGAATTTTCCAATTCGAGCTTTCACCGGAAATACATGTTTTAAATGTAAAAACCTGTGTACACCCTGAGTGTAAAAAAGTGGTTTTCAGAAACATGTCTGTGTGTGTGTGACAGCCATATCGTATCGAAAGCTTTATACGAATTTCACCAAACTTGGAATTTGACCACCATATTATACCTAGTTGTACCGCGAAGATTTTGGTTGAAATCGGTTAAGCGAAAGCTCCACTTTGTTCTAGGAGTTTTTGTGCTTTTTCTTTTTTTTTCGAAAACGGCTCCAACGATTTTCTTTAAACTTTCTATGGTTTTTAGACTTACATAGTTCTTAGAGATTAGTCGCCATAACTTTTATTTGAAACTTTTTCCTGGGAAAATTATAAGTGCATATAGGTAGTATGCATATAGTTCTGTTTATATTAAGGTGACCAAATTTTTTAGATGGGCAAAGCGGGACAACTCTGAAGGGGGGTGGGGGGGGTATCAACAACAATTTTTATACGGAATAAAAATAATATCGTCATATTTTTTTATTTTTAACATAAGTAGAATTTATAAATATAAAAAAACGTATAATATTTTATTCCTCGACATATTTTTTATTTGAGTGAATTTGTTTCAGTAGATTGTTGTCATTTTTTAAAATATTGTAAAAATCTTCACAAGAATTTGTCAAATTATATATGAGACATAAAATGGCTTTCAAAGTTTCAATACTTCATTTTGATTTTTCTGATGTCCACACTTGATTTACTGTAGAAAAAGTGGTCATAGCCCGTAGGATTCTTAGAACGCAAAACAAATTGAAGGATTCTTAGAAAACGAAACAATGATTTTCATAAATATAAACATTAACTTAATTCTAAAAGTCGGGACTTTTGAAAAACGTCGCGGGACGCGGGACAAATTGTGAAAAAGCGGGACGTCTTGTCACCTTAGTCTATATGTATAGTTAAAAAGTGCTTATATTTCAAATATTTTATACCAACAGCGAGTTTTATAATTGAAAGTAAAAGAAAGTAATGTAACGCCTCGCAGCAGATATTTTATTTTGCAGTAATTGTTATGCTTATCTTACATTAGGGTGCTCATTGCGAATCCCCCTAACCACTGATATTTATTTAAACGTTTAACGTGATTTATTAGTCTAAAATAAAAAATATATTATACAATCATACCAAAATTAAATTACTTAATAATTAATTTACCTAAAATAGAAAATAAACTTACACATTTAGGAATAATATATGAATATAACTTTCCACTACTCATTACATTTTTCTACATTTGATGTATCTAATACCAAATTGTATTTTTTTAAAATTAATTTATATTTTCTTAACTTATTGATCTTTTATTTACAAAAAGCTTTTTAAAAAAACATCATAATAAAAATGATAAAAGGTTTCGTATGTTTGTATAGGCAACCAACAGTATCGGTGCGTTGTGCTGACTGTATAGATAAATTGGATCTACCGGCAGGGCAGCCTCAATGTGGCCTCAATCATCTAAGCATTGAAATAACAATTGTACTAATTTTTGTTCTTTAATACGAAAAATAATATAATTTTGCATTAAGGTTACTAAGTGGCGTGGTGGACTAGATAGTTGCCCTATACGCCAGTGGTCCTGGGTTTAAATCCCAATGAAAGCCCAAGATTTTTTTCATGGGTTTTTGGATTCAACGGTCGCTAATGATCATAGTAGTTGAAACGACCTTAACTAAACAAACAAAAAATGTGGATTGAATTGACGTGATTGATTCATTAATAATAAAAATTTAGTATTACAAAACCACGTACCAGAAAAATAGAAAAAATGTATGTAAGCAAACTTGTTGCAACATTTATTAACTTTAATTTCGCTAGGAATAATTTTTTTCTTAAGCTACCCGTTTTTTAAATATAAAGGATAAAGCTTTTGAGACATATTATTTGCACCTTTCTCTTATGCGCAGTACCTGGTGTTTGCACGTAGGTCAGGCCAACATATGATTACCTACTTATCTTTCCAGTATATGCTGCTATACAAAATTTCAACGTGCATTCAAACGCTTCACGAAACGTGAATCACTAGACCTTGGACTATTGGGATGCTTCCTGGGGGTTCGCGCAAATCTTTTGATGTAAATGCTATGGTTCGTGCGAACTTAATCAGAAAAAAAAATACTTTAGTTTTTTATGATTATTGGTGGTTTTCTACTACTCTTTCGATTTCGAACTGTTTCTTTTTCTGATAGTTTAATATTCATCAGCTAGTGGGCTACTCTGCCAAATAATATTTCAATATTAACATTAAAAATGTTAGAAAATATTCACTGCGAATGCGACTCTCCTGGTAAAATTTTGAGGAAACATCACTGACTGTAAGCTTACCCTCAAAGTAAATATCGATCATAAGTGATGAAGAAAACGACCAATTTTAGTGAATATCTAAAAATTAATAGTTCCAAATCATTTAATCTCTGAAAACATCAAAAGAAAATAGATAAAAAGAAACTAATACATTTAATGTAATATTTTGTATATTATTAATTAAATATTTACAAATAAATTTGTCCTAATTTTGATCTATTATGTACTTAATAACTTTATCCAATTCCCTTAAAATTGACCTTCCCATCCAGAGTGGCTCCGGTGAGAGAGAACTAATTGTTATTAATATAATAAATATTTACAATATATAATTGATTTGCATCAAGCAGGTCGCAAGAAGTATTGCAATTAACCAACTGTATTTCATTCGTCTCTTATCGTTAAGAACGATGAAATTTTTTCTTAATTTAAAAACGTTAAATATATTAATTAGTATTTATACTTATTACATTAATCAAATACCGACTTTAGAAAAGTTAAGAAAAAAATTTCGATTATGTTTATATATAATTATATATTTTTTAATTTAAATGTCGAAACCTGCTTGAATTAATTTTCTCATCTTTAAAATCATACTGAGGCAATGTATTTTTAAGAATAATTCTGTTAGTTACATTTGGTTACATTGGCCCCAGATTAAAGTATGTGGTTTTTTTTTAGTTTTTAACTTTTATACGTGTGTTAAAAATTATTTACTTTTTTTTCATTTTTTGTATTTTTTTAAATATTTTACTTATAACAAATGTACACTACTATAGTTAATATAATAATTTCCTCCTATTGAATCATCTAACTACATACAATGGATCATAATATCATTTTATACATATAATATGCTTCACAAATATATGTTTTTCACTCACATATATTTAAAATATATAAAAATATTTATAATAATAAATAGATTTGTTATGAAACTTATTAAAAATGAATTGAGTAAAAACATTTTTTTTTCCTTTTAAGTGGCCGATCTTTGACGCCCTTCTTGTACACAATGGTGACATTCACATTGATTTTTCATTCTTTTTTATCTATGTATATATATAAATGTGTGTATATATAATTTATTCATTTTCTCTACAATATAAATATTAAAATAAATCAATATGAAAAACGTATATTTTGAAAAAAATAAACACGAGTCTAACGCTTAAACTTAAATCAAAAATCATATAAAATAAAAATGAAAACAAAACGAAATAAATTATTAATGATCTAAATAGCATGAAAACACCTTCACCAAAGTTTTACTCTTAAAAATGTTACTAAGTTAATCTTTCGTCATCTCTATCATCAGTAAAATTGATGTTTCCATAACAAAAAAAAAAATAAAATAAAAATGCAGAACACATAACGACAACTTCTTCGTTTTTCTTATCATTAATTTTAATGTTTCAACGTTCACACATAAAAAAATGAAGTACATACTTACTCCTAGATTCAACCCGATTTTTTCCTTGTTAAGAGAAATATTTTTTTGTTTAATACGGACATTTTTTTTTATTTTGGCAAACGTATCTGTGCTAAATATAAAGCATTAAGATTTCAACGTATATTAGATATTTAGAGAAACATATAAGTGCTGGAAGAAATGAAAGCGTTTATATCATTTTCATATAATTTACACTCTATTTTATTGCTTTGATTTTCTTTGTAGAATTAGAACATCGAAAATGAAAGGCGTTTTCGATTTTAACCTGGATTTGTTATTTTTCAACTCGATGACTTCTGTTTAAACACCTGATTTTGAATGTAAACCACCCGTGGTTAACATTCGAGACATTAAAAACACCGATCACACTTAACTAGACCCGTTAAATTTTGAAACACCTACTGCAATAATGTGTAGGTTACATGCAATTACAAGTAATTATAAGGCTTTATATTTTACGGATAAGTTAAATCGTAGTAAAAAACGAAGCTAAACGACTTTAAAGGCAATTTTGTGAAATTTAATATAATTTAGAAGTGTCGTTCAAATTGAGGCGATGTATCGAAAGCGATATACGGTACGCAGACACTTGAAATCTGAATGAAGACTATAAGGGTGCAATGTCATGCATCGCTCGATTTCCAGCGATTTGAGTCACGTGGTACGATTTCGACCTATGTGCTGCCAGGATTTTTAAATTCTTAAAAGATGGCTGCTATCTGAGAGATTTCAAGCTTCAACGATTTGACGCTAGCGGCGCTAGCAATTTCAATTTCAAAATCCTGGCAGAACATTGGTCGAAATCGCACCACGTGACTCAAATCGCTGGAAATCGAGCCATGTATGATATTGCACCTTCAAGTTCCACTCGCAGGCGACATATCTCTTGAAGTGTCATTTAGCTAATATATCGCTTATCGTCAATCGCCTCAATGTGAATAGCGCCATAGACAGCAACGTATTATGAGTTATCATTTCATTTAATCGTGAAAATTTACACTTGTTTTTCGATATTTAGAGAAAAATTATGGTTAAATCTGGTAGCCTAACAGGCGTCGTTCATATTCAGGCAATTCTCCAACAGATATTTGAAACCCGAATTTATATCACCTCACTGTGAACAGCGCCTTTCGATCAGAATACATCCTAAATTAAATTTTAGTTTCATCATTAATTGTAAATATCAGCTTAACTATGATTGGAAAGAATGTACAGGACAATTTTTTTAGATGATTTAATTTTCCTTATTTGGCAACGAACGTTTTTTAATAAAAACACACAAGCAATTGAAAACTAACTTAAAAGATGTGGACTAAATTTCGACTATAAGAATTTTCTTTGTTTTGTTTAAATAAACATTTATAGGCCGTAAAACGTCAAATAATCGAAAAGAAACCAACTTTTTTTCTAGTGTACAGATGTTGTAGCCAAAAAAAAATATTTGATGTAAAACATCTATATTGAAGTTAACTTAAGAATGTAATAGGAAAAACGTTCAACGTTATTTTCTACGACCGTTAAATAATTTACGTAGTGATTCCGGACTCAAATCTATCTTTGAGGCACGATTTTTTCAAATCAACATTAAAAACTATGAAAAAGCCAAAAATCGAATAATAACAAATTTTTGTTCTAACTTAAAAATAATTTTTGTTGTAAAAGTTAAGGTTAAAGGCTGCTTTCCATTTACACCAAAAAGGGACACTGTGTAACGCATTGTTCGATAAAGTGCTTTCCATCAACGACAATGTCAAACACGGCTGTACACTACGCGACACTCGAAAAAGTCGTATTTGACAATGTTTCACCGTATTTTACCAAGGATTACCAACACAAATGAGAAGAATTCTTTTCTCTGTCTATGATGGCCTATGATTTTTAATTATTCAGGTTCTTCAGGTTGATATTTAAAAAAACCAAAATTAACTCACGGAGATAATTTCTGTTTCATTTAACGCTCTTACACAAGTTTGGCAGTGTTTCACAATGTAACGCAGAGTCGCTCTGTGTTAATAAATGGAAAGCAACCAAAGGAAAGTCAAGTTAAAGTACAAATGTAATATGAAATGGAGGGGCGCTGTCAGATTCTGATTTTATAACTCACTTGGTATATTAAGATTAAAAGTGTAAATATTCACAATAATGCAAAATACATTGCTTTTTGGTATATTAGAAAAAATAATTAACGATCTGAATTAATGAAATTACCATTTTAACAAAAGTAAAAAAAAAACTCGATATAGCGAACGTCTATTTAACGAAAAACTCTTTAAACTGTAGATATTGCTAAGGTTTATATATTGTACATTGCAACATATATGTATTTTGAAACACTCGCTATAGCGTAATGAACTCTCTTAAAAACGAAACAATGTCATTATATACATTCCATTGAACATAAATTTCATTGATCTTCAAGCACAATACTGCTGCCGAGTCGTTACAATTTCTTATTCCCAAGGTAAATCTTAGAAACGCGTTCACCTTTTTTTTTCCAATTGCCTAGCACGTAAACACGTGCTAGACAATTGGAAAAAAAGGAGTAAGTAAAAACTTACTATAAACTCCACCACTATTTTCAACCATTAATTCGAAATATTATTTTTTTTTACTCCTCGTTTAACAAAATCTCTTTTTAAAGCAATGAAACACTCATTCCGTTTAGTTTCGCTATAATCGAGTTCATGACAAAACCTGATTTTTTTATTTTTCCTATCAATTGGAAAACCATTAAAAAACTCGTTGAGCATGAGAAATAACGATATTTAAATTTCACAAATGATCCTTTCGAATATAAACCAAATATTGATCTTGAAAAATTGTTATATTGCACTAAATAAAAAAAAATGTAAAACTACTCAAGGTTTATTCTTATGATAAAGCTCATTTAAAACACAAAATCGAAAAGCTTATTTCCCGTATCCCGTTAGTAAGGCTATTATTTATTTATTTTATTATTATTTTTCATTTCGTTACCTGAAATAATTGGAGTGTTCAGATTGTATAGTGTACTCTTTCTTTGGTTATTACATATTTGCTTTTGAATTTATCAGTCTAAAATCTCAATATTTAGAATAAATGTCGGAACTATAAGGCTTGAAAAACATGAAATTATCCCGTACAATTAAACATTTAAACATTTACAATCACCATCAAAATGTACAAATGAAACTTTACATTTGTCAGCAACTTTGATATATCGTATATATTAATATTAAATCCTTGTTCATATTGTATTGCATTGCATCGTGTGATCAAAGTGCGGTAAAAGGCAAATGTAGATTTTTTTCTTCTTTTAATTGAAATATTGAAATCAAAAACTTCAATGCACAAACTTTATCGTCTATCAATTTTTTTCTTTTATACAAAATGTTACTGTAAAAGTGAAAAATTTATATTTTTTTTTTAGTTTTGATTTGAACAATCTATTTTAATCATAAGGCGTGTCATTTGTATTAAAGATGATGAATAATTCTCGATTCTATTTGTCACAAAGATTACGAAATATCATACTGACATCTACTTAACTATATTTTTATTTTTCTTTGAAAATGATGCACTTCTGAGTGGCGATACTTCAATTTTTACAAAAATATAACTTCATTTATCTGTCGGTTTAAATTAATTCAATTTAAACAGCAGCAACATCTTAATGCAATTGTGATTTTAAAATTCATTTGGAAATATATAATATTTATTTAGTTTGAAATAAATTACTTTTAATTAAAATATTCCTGCGACAAAGACTTTTTCTAGCAAATAGACAATAGACTAGCATCTACATCATATTAATATGAAAAACGGTTTACGTTTTGTATATAATTTTTTTATATATTCTATGCGTTGGGAAGATTATGAATAACACTGTGCGACAAATTTTGACCCAACAATTACATCTGGAATGATGTTAGCAAAAAGCGAAATTGTGCGACACCCAAAATAAGTCCCTGGAGGATTTGAAAAACTAAACCCAATTGAAAAACTATTGTCCTTGTTTAGAGTTCAAAAATGTCATTCCTGTGGTTGATTTTTTTTTTTTTTGTATACCGCAGAATTCACTGAGTTCAAAAAAGAAAAAATGTTTTTCTCCTTAAATAAGCCGTAATTAAACCGGGTCTTGTGGCACACCTTACATCCACTAAAGGTCACCCGCACTTGATACCCTGCTGTGACCTCAACTTTTTCAAACAAAAAACCCCAGAAACCACAACTATTTGTATTTCAATTCAATCAAAATAAAATATTTTGACTCCAATAATGTTAAATTTTTAAGCTGTGAAAATTGAAGAAAATTTGACAAATTTAAGATGTTGAATTTTCATTATTATAACTAACAAAAATTTTGTAGGTTTTATAAATAAGACATCTCAATTTAATCAATTTTTCTTAACTTTCCTCAATTCAAAAAAGAAAACTACACAAGAACCAGAATTAATTCCAGATAATCTAAGGATCCTAAATCATTATTTTCGTCCAGCGAATTTTGTAATTTAAAAAAAATAATCACAAAAATGAATTCTCTGAACTCTAAAACTATTAAACTCGAAAATATTAAAATAGTTTTTCATTTGGAAAAATCGAAAATTACCAAATTTAGGAATTTCATTTTCATCATTTTTAATTTGTTTTTATGTTCATTAAACGAATTTAACTCAGAAAACCCCTCAGGAAACTTATTTAAGGATTCCCACAGATCCGATTATTTTTAATTTCATCCCAATTTTTTTTTCTATGTTGCACAGTGCAATAAAAAATTAATCAGAATTATCTCTTCTTTTTTTTTTTAATAACAACTATCATTTTCGAGCACACATCAATTCGGTTCAAGTTCCGTTTTTTTTTTCAAGGATTCCCTTGGCTAAAAATGAACATACAGGTACTCTTTTTTAACAACAGCAACCGATTATTCCGTAATCTTTCCACAAGTATTAAAAGATTTAAATATATATGTAAATATATTTAATTGCATACCTCATTCATTGTCAACATATAAATAAGCATTAAAAAATCAACGTATAACAAGTTAATGCTCTACACAATATACATATAACATTTCCTTTTTTTAAATTATATTTAAATCTATAATTAAATGTTCTAAAAAAAGTTTTTTTTTCTTCATTTGTTTCTTAATGCTCAGACTTAAACGTTACTTTTAATAAATCTTTCATCAACAAATGGTTATCTTTTTTTACTTAATTTGGTTTACTTAAAGTAAAGATGCAGTCATATGGTACAGTTGCATTAATACTTGAATATGAACTGGTAGGCAAGATATTCTGTCATGGGTGCTGGAGTCAATCGCAAGCCACGATAGGGCGTTATATCCTTCCAACACGTGTCTAAAAACAATGAAATAAATTAAATTTTAGAAAAATCTTACTATACTAAATAACAGGGTATATTATGAATAATTCTGCATACTTTCACCTATATACGAGTATTACGTATAAATGTTAATTAGAACACTCAATATCTTTGCACGGGGATATGATAATCCATTAATTAAATGTTGTTATAGTAAATTAATAGCCCACCTTAAAAGGGTTACCCTGTGTAATGGGTTAAAAAACTGTTTCCTAAACATATTTAGATTTTCCAATATTAGAAGTTATAAGAAAACTTTTATTTTCCAAATGACTGACTTCGGATTGTTACAAATTATGTTCTTATGGAGACTTAGGTATAAACAATTTTCGTTTAGAGTTCAAAAAGCTATTTTTTTATTAATCGCCAAAAAAAACCTCGAAAAAGTTTTTAAAAAATCGACCGTCACACGTTGTCATAGAAAAATTGTTTAAGTACTAAAATTCATAAAAATTAAATAACAACTATAAGTAGTAAAAATAACTAATAACCTTTAAAAATGTCGATTCGATAGCCAATGTATGATAAAAAATCAACTAAAACAGGATTTAACCGGCATAACTTTGTGTTAAGATATAAATTAACATTTAGTGTGTTCTTAATTAACATTGATACAATGTAAACAAAATAGAAAATAATTTAAATTGTTACATAACTACTTCACTATAGATCAGGGGTCTGACACTCTATGTATTTATCATATTTGTTCTGAGAAGAAAAAAAAACTACCAAAACTAAACAAAAACTCTATTCGATATGACAATAAAACCGTACATGAACGGTACAGTTGGCGCGCAACATACAAAAAGTTTGCCATAATTGTATACTGCGCAGAACTTGAATCGTAACTGTAAAATTTTACTTTCATCTCAAACAAATCTAATATCTTACTAAAGTGGTAATTAGCATTCGCATCATTTAAATGATGCGCATTCCAAACGCCAAGTGTACCAAAACAATGGAACAAATTACTTTTTTTTAAATAGTTCTTAAAGCTTCTCATGGCAAATGGCTTATAATGGGAGGTCAGAGTATCAGACTCCTGATATACATTGAAATATGTTTACTATGTCTTGATGATATTTACATACCTGAGCACATCAGTTGTATATTGTGAGTCTAACGGATGTACCGCAACGGCAGATTGCTGCTGTAACAAATCGTCTGAATTTTGTTGGATCGCCGGACTGTGCAAGTGGAGGGCGTTCTTTAAAAAGGTCGGACAAACAGATTCTAGATGAGGACACGAGGCCCAGAACCACGAGGGCATGCGGCCTGTGGGGGCAGTGGAAACTAAGTATCCAAGTGCCAACGGTTGTTGCAACAACGTGCCAACTTCCTCTTGATGATCGGCAGTGAGTCGCGCTAGGCCACCGTCACAAGGAAACGGACTTTGTCGATCTCCATTCGGTCCCATACTGCACCCCGGACTACCCACATTCGGACTGCATCCTTCCCGCTGTGGACTTCCACCTGGACTCGGCCCGCCACCCGCTCCCGTCTCGGGCCACACATTGAATATGTCATTGAAATCGTTCATGCCGTCAATCCCTTCCGGCATATCGTCATGTAACACACTAAACAGTTCATCGTCACCCAGTTCCGCGTTTATGTGCTGCTCTTCATGGAACGCCGTTTGAGAGCTTTGCGTTGTCGCGCTTGTCGGAAACACTAATATATGTGTGCAGCTAACATCATGTGGGGTTGACAACGGGCAATTAACACTAGCTTGACTAAATCGTTCGTCCGGCGTGAATTGGTCAGGCATCAAACGCAACGCCGAATCTGGTTCGATACTCACTAAACACGCACTTAATATACAAGGTACACCAGATGGATACATCAACGAGCACTGATCACAAATTTCTTTCAAATGTTTCGACGCCTTGATTAGAGCCTTACGACTCAACAACCAACTCCAACCTTTCAGTTCACCGTGGCCGATACGACCGATGCGACCAACGACCAAACGCCACGGACGAACACTTTGTGACATTACGCCTAATATAAAATCCATCAAACGTTGCAAGCCAATTCGTCGCGCCGATGCCTTCTTTCGCCTGCTCCGATTTGGTACGTCAATATTAATTATCACTGTTTCTAAAATTTCACCCCGTTCATCTGTTGCCACCGCTAATAACCAGCTCTGATCCTCCGATAAACAATAACTTAAATACAACACACCACATTCTTCACTACTAATCTGTCCAAAAGCCTCGGCGGATTCGGCCCTTTCTTTCAACGGACCCAGGATATACGGAGGCGTATACAGTTTATACGGAGCACGATTTTTTTCCTAAAAATAAAAAAAATGAAAATATATTTTCCTTCAAATTTCTATAATGTGACTACTTACATCTTTCTTTTTCAAAAAGAGATCAGCCATGGCAGCAGTACCAAAACCAGTCAACGATTTTATATTAGACGTATGAACTAATAATCGTCTACACTGGGAAAACACATTTAAAGCTAAAGCTCGCATATGATCGCTTTGTTTAGCCCGACTTCGTGTCTTGCACAGTTCAACAATACTTTCTTGTGAAATAATTTGTACACTAATATTGGAACGCACATGTTCAGGAATTGCATTTAGAACGGATGTGAAACATCTCAATAGCGCTAAACATGCCAGACGTTGTAGTTCTGGACGATCCGAGCCCATCGTAAACGGTTCCACCAAGTAAATGACAATCGAAGGAGGTTGACCCTCCTCTTCCTCATGGGACATATCACCCAAAGGTTGTGGTTGAGACGATGAAAACAGTTCACTTTCACTATTTCCACTAGCATTACCGCCATTGCCACTTGAACTTCCAACACTTCCAGTGCTTCCATTTGATTCACTTTTTGGTGTGGCTGGAGCATTGTCTAATGTACTAGCAGGTGGTAAAATTGGTATAGTGTTGTTTGTATTTACACCTTCTGGGGGCTCCAATAAGGTTCTGTCCATTGGAACTTGGCATAAATGAGGAGCTAAATGATGTCGACACACCTATGATTAAAAACGACATTAATAATACTGTATCAATAAAAGTTTTGTTTGAGTATCCGGTTAAAATCCCTAGGTTCGTTTAAGTGAATTTTAAGTAAATTGAAATATTTTAAGCTCTACATATTTATGAAATTCGAATAAAAGACGATAATAATTTGGTTATGAATTATATCAAAAATTTTGCCAAAATTCTGTTACAGGGAGGAGATCCGAGATATATTGAATGCGAATTCGTATTAATTTATCAAAAGTAAACAAATGCATTGTGGTTAGTAAAATGTTTAGAATGCTTGCGCCATTTTCTCACGAATTAGTATGAATTCTTACGAATCCGTAAAACTAATTCAATATGGCCAAAATAATTTATATTTTCTTAAACACGTAAGAACTTTGTTATTCATTCGAATATGAATTGAAAAACATGTTCGTCATTTCTAAACATTTGTAATCATTGTAACTAAGCTAGTCGTATGAACTTGTATGAATGAAAGTTCGTACGAATACGTAATCAATGTAATGGCGCGTTCATACGAGTCAACTTTAGTTGAACGACAAAAACTTGAAAGTGACTTGAATGAGTTTTCGTTCAGACGTGTCAACTGAAATCGCTCGAACCATTTCAACTGTTTGAATAGTTTTCTGAGAAGCGGGGAGAGAAGTGGTGAAGAATATCCAATAATACCAACAAAGTAGAAAGCAAACTGACGGCCAATTCAATCTGAAGGGTTCAAGCATGTCAATACCTGGCTCAACTCGAATATGACTCATCACTTGAACGCCAAAAGTTTGACTCGTTCAAACTTTTGTTGATCCACTAAAAAGTTGATCAACTTTAATTGAAACACAACTGTTCACACGTGCTTTTTCGTTCAATTAGAATCGTTCAACTAAAGTTGACTCGTGTGAACGCGGCATAACCACGGCCTAAATCGAGTCCAGGTAACATGCACTTCATAGAAAATCATTGGACTAATGAGTGAAGTAGTGCTATACACATTTTGATGCATGAAGAGAGAAAGACAATTTTCAACAGAGGCTTTCTTTCTTCATACAACAAAATATTTATAGCATTATTTTATTCATTGATCCTAGTTGGAAACCCATGACTTTTGTTATGAAGTGAATGGTATCTGATCGAGTTATTTTTTAGTACTTGCAGAATACTTTGAGTACTTCTCTTTGGTATTTGATAGGTAGATAGAATTTACTCTGGAAATAAATTAAAGGCGGGTTCACAAGTCTCAATGTTATTGATTCAATTTGATTGAATTAATCAAACCATTTCCATAAATTTAAGCAGTGAAATGATTATTTTAGACGAACTTGAACAAGGGAATTATAACTGGGTAAAACGTCGGTTGAACTACTACAAAAACTGTTGTTATCAAAATTAAATTAGATAAGATTACCTAATAAATTCAAAATTTGAAATGTCTAAAAATTTAGTTAACATTCACTTCAAACTAAATTTATATTCCTCAAAGGAATCTAAGAACTATTGAAAAAAAAAAAATGAAAGAAAAAAACTAACCTGAGCATATAACTTTAACATATCAGTAACTTTACTGTCTCCCAGAATATTAAACCAGTCATCGATTGGTTCGCCTGCCAATTTCGTTTTCGCCGTTTTTCCCACTCGAAGGATGCCATCTCGCAGCACTTTCGTAATAGGACAATGTTTTCCTAGTTTGCATACTTCGTATGCTGTGCTCAGTTCTTTGAAGAAAGTGCGTACCCGTGAAAGAATTGCATCATTATCGGGTGCAACAACAATGTAAGCCACGTCACGGGAATACGAATATGGTTCCAGTAGGAGTTTATCCCAATGTTGAAGTGCATACGGTGACAACGACAGCCAGTCTTTGTCATGGCCAACAATAAGCGAGGGAATCGGTTGAGGTTCGCACCGATCGTCCGTACCACGTCCAGCCAACCGATGAAATTGCCGCCACGTCAACGGACCCTTCACCGTGTAGGGCGCATCCCACAGTCTCGTAGTACATTTCTTTTGGATCGCCTCTTGCAGAAGAGGTTGCAAACATTTCATCACACGTACAATGTCCTGGTTGCAATGTGGTCCAGCTGCTCGTAAAAACGGCCACCGATGCACAAACAGTGTGCCTGAGTGATGTTTTCCGTCTAATGCCAGTGCAGTGATTTCGTTTCCATCTGAATATTCAAGTACGTTTACAGTCGTCGTGTAGTGAGGTAGAGGTCGACCCCGGAACATTTTCGCCGTGCGAAACAATGAATTACTACTCGACTGCACTAACACACACTGTTCTCTCAACATTTCAATCACATTTTGCGGAACTGATTCGATTTGATCCCGACTTTCACTATTTGCGGTTGTCAACAGCGAAGTGAGCAATGAGACTTTCTTACGCTCGGCCGGATCTTCAGCCAAACCGGTGATTTCCAATTCGTCCTCGTAGAACAAACCAGATCGATGTGATAATTTCCTATTGACAATAGCCGAAAAACCACAGCTGCATCGTATCGGATCGTCATCAGTCGATCCAAATCCGGTCAAATGGTGTTGCGGCGATATATTGGTGTTGTATTGTCCAGTTGCACCCATCGGTGAACTAGGTGGTTGCGAGGGTATCAAATACATGCATGCGTCCGCTCCACGTATGTTTCCGACCAATTTTGGTCCGGCATTACATACACATAGGGTACAACTATCGAAATTATGATCTCGGAATATGTTCAAAGCCGTGTCAGCTAATAATATGTTTACGATTAACGAGTCGGCTTCTGGTTGCCGTAAGGATGGTGTGACTGGTTCCACCGAATTAAGAGTTTTGTTTAAGTAAGACGATGCAGTTGATGTAGCCGGACTTGGCAACTCATATGGAGGTGGTGGCGGTGGTAATGGTGGACCTGGAGGTCGTCTTGGTATACTACTAGGTGGTGCATGCGTAATTGAATTAACTGAATTTACATTCGCAGAAGTATTCTTCCTCCACGAAGGTTTATAAACACTATTAGGTGGTAAAACGACTGGTGGTAAATGTTGACTTGGAAGATTCGTCAGTGGAGCATATTTTGATGAGCCGACCAATCTGCATATCGCAGGCGGTTTAAAAACATACGACCAATCATCGATGGCCTCCTCGCGTGGACTTCCCATCAACGGATAAATTTCTTGTTTAATTTCAGTTGGCTCAATGCTACTAGGCCCGTTTTCAATTTGACCACAAGGCGACGCAATTGGATTGTGCTCCAAGGACGTTGGCGGTGTTGGAAACATTTTGACAGCTTCTTCAGGTCGTAAGCCTGTTGTACTATTACCGTGTATACTACTAGTATTACGTTTACTTGAATCATCCAAAGGACCAACCGATGTATTCGAATCTGGTGGCGTGTGCACTTGCAACGCCTCATCACTGCTCGTATCATCGGAGTTATCAAAAATTTGATCCAAGTCCTTGTATGAGGGCTGAAGACCTTCAGCTGTAAACAAATCAATACTGGTCTTTCCATCTTTTATCTCTTCTTTCACATTGGCAACGCCAGTTCGTTTGAAGCCGTCAATGTGCGCAGCAGGATTTGTATTATCGTGGTCATCAAATTCATATGGGTCACCAGGTCGCTTTCCCGACGGTCTAATTACATCATTCTAAAAGAAACAAATAATATATATTTTGTGTATACATATTGTATAATAACAATGGTAAAATGTGAGTTTTGAAAATTAAACAAACAGTTTTGGCTGATGGCAATCACGTGACGCGTGTGACGTCATAAGTCAGTAAGTTTATGTTTAAAAAAGACGAGAAATTTTGCTTTATAAGGGGCCATCCATAAATTACGTCACACGAATTTCATGGTTTTGCCCCTCCCCCCGTCCTTGTCACAGCTGGTCACATTTGTGAGACCCACCCCTCCTTAGTGTGACGTCACATATTTTATAATTTTACATCTACAAATAGGTAGATAATAATTGAATTAAAACAGCAGTTCGAAAATTTAGTTTCTTTCAATTTAAATGATTTTTTTAATAAAATTAACATCAAATCAAACATTTCAAGAAATTAACAAAAATAACGATTAATTATATTATTTAAAGATCAAACTTAATCATCTTGAGTCCATAAACTTTTAACCCACTCCTTTAAACACTTAGATTAAAATAGATTTTGAAATGTGACGTCACGAAATTTAGGACCCCTCCCACCCCCTTGTCACACAATGTCACACTTCGTCGACCCCCTTCCTCTTAACGTGTGAAGTAATATATGGATGACCCCTAATGTTGTATAATGTATTCTATAGGAATAATAAAAGTATATTAAACAATTTTTCAAAATTGTGAAATAGCCTTTTCGTATCCAATTTACTTAACCTTGGTCGAATAAATAGCTTAATTAAATATTTTTAAAGTACTTACAATTGGGTCTAAGTTGGGTTCTTCTTTGATTTCTTGTTTGATGAATATGGGACAGCCATTGACGTCTGGTGAGTTTTCCATTGTCGATGGTGTCATAGTATTCGAGGGTTTCGTTGCGTATAAATCAGCGTGTTTATTTTTCCAGCTCATGTTCACGTCGCCTTTGAATCGTTTGACCGGATGATTCAACCAAGCGTCCATCGTCGAATAATCATAGAGCCATTCGAGAGGTTGATCGTCTTCCAGCATAGCGGTTTCATAGTCACGTGACGCCAGTACCGGTCGTTTGAGAGTGGCGACAGAGGTGGGTGGTGCAGGTAGTGTGCATCCGTTCGGCACAACATTCGCCGGCGATGAGACCGTGGTCGTCGGCGTCGACGGCGGAGGTATACTCGCTGGAATACTCGAACTGCTAACGCTGCTGTTACTGTTGGTACCGTTGGTACTTCCACCAGATCCATTACTCATTAAGGGCGGCTTCGATTCAATACTTGTCGGTGGGGTTGGTGTATGAACTCCTGTCACTCCCGGAACGGATGCCGGTGTTCCCACTAAATGTTGAGGTGACAACGTAGGCATGGTTGAGTTCTCGTTACCACAACCACCCACCGACATCGGGGGTTGTGGACTAGGATTAGCTAATGGTGATGGCGCCGCTGATCCGGGTGATCCCACCGACGCCATCTGGGGCAACGAATCCGTTTGGGTTCTGGAATACGACGGTGGCCCACCTTGCGGCATACTCGAATCATTTTGTCTATAAAAAAATATTTTTATCAATTTCTTTACTTAAAAAAATCTCATTTCAAGAAAATATATACAATCTTATTAAATATTACAAACCATACGAAACAACGAGCCATGAACCTCTAAAATGTACTTACTTGTGGCGCTTGTGAGCAAAAGCTTGAAAAATTAGTAAGTTAATTCATGAACCAAAATGCTACCACCTTCTTATCGTTTCCATACATATCAACCTCATCACCAAAATGATCAAATGAAAGTTATTTTTAAAAAATGCGTGCAAAAGGTGAATTAATTTATCTAAAAATTAATTTACAAGCAAAGGAAAATAACGGGTCTTAAATTAATCAAATTAATAATTGAAAAAAATGAAATTAAACAAATTTAACAATCGAAATAATTATCCGATGATTAAAAGAAGATCCGTTGATAATTAAATGATATTTTAAAAAAATGTCTCTTGATTAAATAAGCATGAAAAAAATTAATTTCCATTGTTTCAAATAAGAGTAATTTCATTTTTCTTTATTTTGATTTTTTGTTAGACAGGATTAGATCAGCCGCAACACCACCAACGAACATATTGCGGGGCGTGACTGTCTACCAACCTGTCGGCAGAGGCACAGGGCTGGGGAAACTCCACCAAGAACAACAATGGTGGCGAGCGTCTGTGGAAGGGTATCCTGCCACTGCCGCTCTTGCTCGAACATTTTCCCAACGGCCATTTACTCGAACCAATGTACTTTCTACATCTGAAAACATTGCTTGCACATCAAACAATCCTTTCTAATCATACAACGTTAACAAACACAACAAAACGACTGACTATGAACCAGGGGTTTGACACTCAATTTATTTATCATATCCTCGTTTTTAGCTTGGGGAAGGAAGCAAACTACCAACATTATCCCTTTGCGGTCCAGTTTTATTTTAATTCGGAATTCCTAGTTCTGGTGCAAATTAATTCTTTAAACGTAAAAATAGACAGAAATAAATGGTGGGCAGTACCGATAAGAGCTGTTAACAATTAATATAATTTTAAAAGACAATTTTTTTTAAAGTCGCTTTAACATCTAAGGTCATATCACGACTGTCTAACACAGAAAATTTCTGTTGGTCAATTTTTTATTTTAAGTTTAGGATCTTAAATCTAGGAATCAACGGGGACCAAACCCACACCACTTGACGCATGAAGCGGAGAGAGCAAACTGCTTTAACCACTGCGCCAATAGGTGGTCAGAAATTATCTCCTTTATTATTTTGATACCCTTGGTGTTTAGAAGGGTAACTGTTTACTGGATTTAAGTCATTTAAAACAAGAACCAATCAACTTCGTTTAAATAATGCTAAATTACGTTGATACTAGTCTTGGATACTAGTTGCCACTATAATAAGATATTGGATGATGTTAGTAGTATGATTTTCCTTAAGGCAAATAAGAAGATAGGATAAATACATTATTGTCAGACCTCTGCTAGAAACTCTACAACTACAATTCGGATTTTTGCTATTTTAACGAAACAACCAGAACTAATGGATAACTTTGAATATCTTTACTGCGACTTACAAAGACATTCACAGGGATATTCTACATAAAAAGCAAACTTTATATAATATACATTAATTTGGATACAAACATTTTGGTAGTTTCAACAAATTCATGCATAAAAGCAAAACTCGTGCACGTCTGAATCAATTGTTCGCTGTCCACTAGCACGAATATACTCGTTTGCTTTATCAGCATTACATAGAATACAGAGATCATACAAAATACTCAACTAAATTTTCTTCAATACAACCATTTAATCAAAAGCTTTAGACATAACATTTCCTACGTATACTTTAAAAAGTAAAAACCAGACATATCACATTTGATTTGACTAGAAATGAATGACATTATGAACTCAGGCGTTTAAAATTCTGATTATTTTGTGTTATTGAACAAAATTAAATTAAATGTAGACAAATAAAGATATAAATTGTAGCTTGGCCTAATTTTGCGAGAATTTTAACAAGTTAAAAATTTAAGACAGAATTTAGTATAGCTCCAAACTAGTACTGTAAAAACTCCTAAAATTCGACCTATTTATCTACATGGATGTACTCAGAGTACCCAGTTTTGATCGATGGGGAGGGTGGGGTTTCCATCCGAGAAATACTGACATATAGGGTAATAAGCCAGTAACTGGATGATCCAATAGAAAATATTGATACCTATTTGGACATTGAACTAATTTGTATTATTTTTAAGTTTTCCCGCTTAATGTGATATGAAAATTAGGCAGGGTCTAATGGTTTTAAAAATGGTTGTTTTGAAATGGAAATAAATTTCAAAAGACAAAACAAAATCTAAACTAATCACGCCGAAACAAAACAAACACAACGATTATCCTTGATGATACTCACTTTGAACAAGTACAATTGGCACGATTGGTTGGATCAATAAAGTCCCAATGTCCGTCGCTGAGCTCTTCTGGAGGTAACGTTGCTGCTTGCACCGAGCCATGTATGCAATCTTGCCACACACTCTCCGGTAATTCGCCGGCAAACTCATTTATATTATTCGCTATTTTATTGGTAACAGGAGCTTGTGACGTCATTGGTTTGGACAAAAGTTGTTTTTCGTAATTTTCCTCGTCCATGTCCGTCACCAAGACGTAACAGGATGGATAGCGCATTTTCACACCGCCGACCAAGACTTCGACGACAGGCGGTGGTGGATCGGGATCACCACGTGTCGTTGATCGATAATCCAACGGGAAGAATTTTTTCCAATCTTCTAACAACCGCGTGGTCCAATCAGCCGCACGAAATGCCTGACCCGTTAATACTCCCGCCAAACCAAAAGGGGCTAAAATAACTGAAACACAAAACAGAAATAGTTTTCGATGCCTGATTTAAACCATTTAAGGACTCATTTTAACACAAAATTTTCATTAAAAATCAACCCAATTGGTGTTTAGAATTATATTTATATATATATATATATATCTAATGATAAAAGTGTTTCTTAACTTTTTTCGATTGCAAACTTTTAATTTTTTTAAAAATTCCCTGGCTTTCTATGATTCAGAAACAGTTTAATGATATCCCCTGACTTTCTTGAATTCCCTATTCACTGGACATTTTTTCTTGTCTTTAAAAGATTTAAGGACTATATGACTGTATTTTTTTAATTTAAAGTTGATGCTGTTTCAGAAAATTTCAACCTATTTAATTTTACTGTTTCTACTTTCCTTGATAATTTTATATGATCCAAAAAAATTTCTGGACACTATCTAATTTTATTTTAACGAAATATTTACCTGGAAGTGCAGTCGGCACGGTTTGTGCCTGTAGTAAATGGCGACGTCCAAGTCGCCGAACAGCTGGATGTCTTCGTACATCGACACTCGCACATACCGTACTCTCACCGTGAACGAAAAATGCAAACGAAAAAGAAAAATGCGTTGTACTGAAATTAAAAAAAAAAAAATCATTTGGGACTAAACTAAAAATCACATGGAGACATACCTGGACCCCAAACACCTATTCGTGCCAGTATACGGTTGCACAAACCATTTACCTAATTTGATAAAATCTCGAGAAAGAAGGCATCTATAAAATTAAAAGGAGTTTAAGTTTAGTCAATCAATCGCTTAAAAATAAGTCACTAAAGTACCTTTCTATTAAGTTATGTAAAGCTTTAAATAATAGAGATCTACATTCATAAGTGAGCCCACTTTCCCAAGATCCTTGATCACCACCATCTGAAATTAAAAATATTTAACAAATTATTAAAACAGAAAGAAAAAAAAATGTTCTTGTTTGTTCGGATATTCTAGAACTTTATTCTCAAAAAATACCCAAATTAATTTACTTCCTGAGAAATTTTACTCTTGTTTCCCTACATATTCTTAAATGATATTTTTATGATAAGTTTGTAATAATTATATTGCAGGGGGTCTATTCAAAATTTTACAAGTTAAAAAATCTTGAAATTTGTTAATAATTTCAAAGTGAGTTAAAATAAGACCAGTAATGAAAGCGACGTATAATAATTACTCTTTAATAGTTTGTAGTAATGCAGAGATAATGCATTATAAGACGGAGGAAAGAAATTTTATCCTTACGTACCGGACATCATAATATCATTATGACTTTGTATTAGAGTTCCATCAAATCAAGTAATTTGCAAATTCAATGCTTGACTTGACTTGAAATTTAAATATTTGCATTTGCCGTAAGTTTGACTTAATTTTAGGATAAATTTAAAGTAGCTTAAAAATTAAGGCAAGTAGTAAATCTCTTATGATATAATCTAATTGCATTTTATTTAAGTGGTTAATGACGTTGTAGTCAAATCGACTATAAACAATTAAAAAAATTACCTTTAGATAAACTATGAAAGTTGTTATTAATATCCTTCCAGACATTAAAAATATTTTGGAAGAATATGAAAATTAAAAAAGGGAAACCTAATTACTCGTTTTTTTTTTGTAATTTATTTAATTATGAAATTTGCCAAACCTTAACTTCATATTTTTATTATTTTGAATTTGATCCTTTTTATTTTCGAATTTAAAAACTTATACTCTCATTGACTAAGGATTTTGTGGGTTCCTAAGACGATAAAATAATGAACAATTTCTTTTGAACCAATTTCTATCTGCAGAGGCGGTACCTTTCAAATATAAACTTAATAAAAGAAAATTTTCATCTGTATAACGACGATAAATAAGACGATATGAAAAATATAAAAATAAAATATATATTACGTTGAAAACTGAAATATCTAATTCAATTTACTTCTTAATCAACTATTAGAGAAAAAATACCAAAAAAAAAAAAAAAATATCTTAGCTAGTTTGTACAACTACTTGAAAGATAGAGTCAAGGACAAGTACTAAAACTAGTGATTTATTTTATTTTTTTATTATAATATAAATTATAATATTATTTATTTTATTAGTTCATTATAACAAACCACAAAATAAATAAATAGTTTAAATAATACATGAACCAACCATATAAAAAGATAACCCGCAATAAAATAATAAAAAAAATTATAAATAAAACGAAAATATTTTAAAATAATATTATATTATAAAGTAAAACTAGATTTTCGTTTGTTTTATTTGCATTAACCGTTTAGTAAGTAAATGTTAATAATATTTACAAAATTATCTTTGTATAGTTCAAAAGAATTTAACCCTTTTAATAGAGCGAAATTCCAGCGACTAAAATGAAGTATTTCGATTTGTTTTTAATATTTTCTTCAGCAACCATTTAGAAAACTCGATTAATTTTTTAAGGATTTGTTTTATATATATTATAAGATGTAATTCAAATATATTTTAAAATGTGTGGTAGCTTGTTCCAGAATAGTTTAAATTAGTTAACGCCTGTTTAATCGGACGGGATCCCAAGGACCCTATAACTACTGATGCTATTTCTAAGATGTAGAAATTTTGAACAGTAGGCTCGCAAGGTGGGGTCCTTATTTAAAGTGAAGTATAATTTCCACAATCGTTAATTGTGGTGAAAGTACCAAGTCGTGGAATATGCTTTTTTTAAATAATATAAAAGCAAATAAGTATATGCAGTTGAGAGTAGTATTTTTAAGCATTTACATACCGTTTGAATTTTTTTAGTAAAAATTTTAATTTTTAGTTTTTAAGCATGTTCAAATGTTCAAAATAAAATTTAGTGAATGCATTTTCATTTTTTTTTTTTTTTTTTGATCCTGGCAATTTTATAGTGAATCTGTTCAGTGAACAATCTCAAATTTCAACAACACATTCTAAATGATTTTTTTTTTGTGACGACTTTTAAATGATCCAGTAAAGTGTTTTAAATTGTTAACAGTAACTTTAGTATTTAATCATTGACGGTGGAACAATCTCCCAACGATCCTCAAATTATTAAGAAATATAAAAATCTCTGCGTTTAATTCATTTATTTTTTTAGTAAATTAAAATAAATTTTTGCATGTAAATACTTTTAATTGGATTTGTAATCTCTTTACATATAATAAACGACACTCTTCTTGACTAGCAGACGCTGTAAGATAAAAATCACTGAAGATAAAAACATGAAATTCTAAAGTGTTATATTCCTAAGAAGACTGTACATCCCTTTCTGGGTAAACCTAGTAACTACAAAATTATGATTGTTGAGAAATCAATAATAATTGTGTCATAAATGCGTCAAGTGGTGTACTGGGGGTTCGATCGCCGTTGAATCCTAGACTTAAGATATAATTGACCAACAGAAATTATCTGTATTGAGACAGTCGTGATATGACCTTAGATGTTAAAGCAACTTTAAACACAAAAAAATACCACCATCTTATATAAATGTAGACACGAAGAAAAAACTTCTAAGGAAAATTTTATTATCATTAATCTAAAGTTACTTTTACACTAAATTGGAGTACTCAACAATGTTTTCTCTTAAATTTCTTAAAAAATGAAGTTACGAGATTTATTCAGAAAGGGAATGCTGTAACTTCCACTAAGAAAGGATTTTTCAAAATTCCATCCCTAAGTGGGTCCTACTTCAAAATGATTAAGGGGGTATTCTAGTCTAGGATTTTAAAAAAATCGAAAATTTTTTTCTTTCATAATCCGATAGTTTATATATTCAAAAATATCTCCCTAAAAGGATTTTTCAAAATTCAAATTATTTTCGAAGTTATAGCCGTTTTAGTGTCGCGGCAACTAGACCGATTGAGCCTTAACGTAAAACTTTAAACGCGTTTTTCTCGAAACTACTTTTTTCGATGCGGTCGCCATAATATCTCAAGTTCTAATCAGCCGATTTACTTGAAATTTGGCATGAATATTCTTTGAATATCTCTCTATCGCATGAACCAACAAAAAATGAAAATTTTAAGTTTGTAATATTTTTTCAAAATTCGACAAAGTTAAAAAAATGAGTGAAAAAATCGACCTTTATTTTTGAGTAGCCGCCATTTTATGAAAAAAAAATTTTTTTTTCTGTTTTGGAGGTTCATGCGATAGCGACATTTGTACTTATCAAGAATCCATCATTGTTTAATTTTTCAAATGACCACAAGGGTAGAAATCATGACGACGAGGACACGGTCTTTTTTTTTCCCTCTACTTCAAAGACGCATAACTCAATAAGAAATAAAAAAAAATTTTGAAATTAATTTTGTGTACTCTCTGAATATAAATAAACAAATGACAAAAAAATGGATACTAAAAATATCAAATGCTTTTTCTTTATCAATTGCCAAAAAACGCTCGAAATTCGGGCCTCTAGACTAGAATACCCCCTTAACTTTCACAAATTCAAATATTCCAATTATGAATTTATATGCAAATGTAAAGAGCGTCTGCTATTGCTGTTTTTTTAAGGCCCCTTATCTTTAATTGAGTTAATCATCAAGGAATTTTTAATTTATTTATTTTTTGTTATAAAATTGTTGTTTTGCTTTAAGGAAGGTAATTTTGTACTTTCGCTCTTCATAAAATCAAGTTTATGTAGCTTGGATTGTGTTTACTTTTTTGTTAAATTTTAGGTGAACGAAATCACGGGTAGCTACTAGTCAATTAATGAGAAATATGTTTTTAGTTAAAAAAAAAAAAGTGTGCAAGCGAATCACGATGGTATGTATCAATGACGGCGAATGATGATCAAATATTGGTTATCCGCAGTAAATAACGGTCAATATGTTTGTATAAGTATCGCTAACACCCAGAAAGCATAATATAGTGATCGGCGTATGTTACGCTATGACGAAGTCTCGTACAACACACAACGGGGAGCAACGGGGCAGCGGCGGTCGTGGAGCAGTGGTGACGTTCACCACACCACTACACACACAATCAGGTATGTATATTATGATGATCAATAAGGAGGCGGCGGTAACGGAACGCGCGCGGCGGCGTCGCCGACATGAGAAAAACATGGGAACATGAACACACGAGAAGCACATGAAAACATGAACAGCCGCTTTTCGTTCTTTCGCGCTCGTCCCTTTCACTTCGCCGTTTCTTCACAATTCCTTCTTATTCTAATATATGCCCACAAACATAATCAAAAACATTGATGCCTCGCCCCCGTTAAAACGACGCACGGGCCGTAAAAACGCACACGCATAACTGACACACATCGATTATCATAACAAAATCTTGACTTCCACTTTCCATCGCCAACATTTACCAATTATCATCATCATCGATTAGCGTCAATGGAACGATTTGATTCATTCATACCTACTATTATATTGAGTACAACTCAATCGCGATATTAGCTTCAACACAATCGAGTCATCTTGACACCTAATACCATCGCATTTAATCTCTAAGCCACCCTAACAATCTTTTCCACAGATATAAACCCGCTAATAAAAAAACCTCATTGCTACAATAAAACTTTATGTAAAACCACCAGTAGCTTTACACATACCGGTTACTTATAATGAGATAAATAGAGCTAGTTATTGCTAATTGCGATTTTTCACTCATTGAAAATTCTTATAAAAATAGGTACTTAACATTATGAATGAATATAAGGTTGCTTCAACTATTATGATCATTAGGGACCGGCGAATCCGAAAACCCAAGAAGAGAAATCTCGGACTTTCATTAGAAATCAACCCTAGACCTACTAGCTTATTATACAACAATTTAATCACCATGATACTTAGTGGCCCATAATCTAATTTTACGTCAAACATGGGGCAAATAAATCAACACGATTTTAAAACGTGTATAGATTGAAAGTTTAAGGTAAAAAATTAAATGACACCACTTAATATTGGCATATATACCAATTTTCATTCATACGTGTGTTATTAATATACCTTCTTATTCCTTGTCATTTTCTCTATTGGTAAGTGTCAGTTGCAACTACTCTCTATTATAAAAAATGATACTAACTCACTTGAGGTAAAAATATTCTAGAATCTAGAACAGTGATTCCCAAACTATGTGTCGCGACACACAAGTGTGTCACGAGATTATCAAAAAATATTTAAAAAAAAAATTTAATTTTTAATTTTGAGTATTACATTTATTGAGTAAATTTTTTGATTCCATGCGTTTTGATCCCCGGACAAAATATCCTCCGACAACAGTACCTAACAACATCCAATTTTGTTAAAAAACAACGCGATGGTCACATCTTGTCATGAGGATATTTTGTATCCGGGGACGAAAGCTCCTGATACCAATTTTGTATCTACCGTAAGCCGTAACTTAAATTTTATTTTAAATCTAGTTGAATCGCCAGATGCAACCATTAATCGTGTTAACATTAATCAGCTTTTAAACGGGTGTGTCGCGAAAATTCTTGATTTTTTTTACTGTGTCGTGGGCCAAAAAAGTTTGGGAATCCCTAATCTAGAAGATATTTAAGGTTTGTGTTGATTCCTAACTGGGAAAATTAAAAATTTGTTTAATTTGTTATGGAAAACTAAAAACTTTCAAAATTTGAAGTTTCTTGGAAGGCATTCTGCTATTATGTAAATACAATTTTGTCGTGCGATATCTCAAAAACAAATGGATCGATTAAAACCCGCAACACACCATTCGAAACGCTTCATTGAGTCTTGGATTTAATAAGATTTTGAAGTCAATCGATCGAGCCCCGTTAAAAGACATTCAAAAATTGGGAACTCAAAAAAAAAATGTCATAATGTTTTTTAAGATAACTTTATGGTTCTTCAAATAATCCAGAAAAAAAACCTTATAAAAGCTTTTTGTGCTTGAAGCTGGTGTCAAATGCCATTATAAAAACTAAAATCAAACGATACGTTCAAAAGTTATAGCTACTCAAAAAATTTTACAGCAAATAGTTCTTTTAACAATAGTTCTTTTGACGCCCAAACAGGCTCAAATCGTACGAGCTTAGTACAGGGACTGCTTCCGCTAGGCAGAATGCTGAACCTGGAATAAGCAAGGATTGAACAGCATTGATAAATGAGCAGTGCGGGGGGAACGAGCTCTAACCTGGCTTTCTGCTAACGGGGAAAAAAAAACATAACTTTGAAATGTATCATCTACCTAATTTTGAATCCTTCATAACATACATTTCCTGTACTTTGAAAACGGTGCCGAATTGTTTGAAAGATTGAAATCGAATGGAACATTCAAAAGTAATAGCTGTTCAAAAAATTAGAAAAAAAATATGTATACTTTGATATACATATACCATCTTTGACCTCAAAAGTAGCGGAAAGTTGTAGGGATGACGTTCAGAAACAAGGGAATTTTCATTTAAAACGTCTTATTTTGTTTAATATAAAAATATTATTTGATTTTTTGCAACTTTTGTTGAAAAGTGGAGCCAAAAACATTTTTACAAATAGCCAAGCCCGGATTGGGACCTAAAAGCACCGCGGCCATTGAAGAGTCGGTTTTCAAAACACTTTTCACAGAAACCCTACAACCAGCCAACTACCTACAACTTGCTCCGGGCTAAACAGTCCTTTACCAGACCGGCCTGTCGGGCATTTGCTCGATCTGCCCTATGGCCAATTGAAGCTTGCACATAGCTAAAGAATATTTCAAATAAGTTTATATCAAAAATTAATCATTTATCTACAAGTTAAGTTGAAATATTTCTAACAATTTTCCGAGTTTCGTTAATTAATACTAATTATACAACTGGCACATACCAATAGTGTAACAATTTTTTTGGCTAAAGTCAATATTTTACATAATCTGCTTCTAAGCCTAGAGGGGGGAAAACTAAATTAGCTCTATTTCACGAATGATTAAAACAACAACTTCTAGTATTTGTTTAAATAAATGTTAAATTTCCCTTTTTCTGCGTATCTCATTAAATGATTTTTTTTTAATTTTTTGATTTGTAGAATAAAAATAAATTGTACTCACCAGGAGTAAAAAGTTCTGGTGTTACCAATTCCGATAAGTCGGGTTCTTCGCCGTACCAGAAGATCCAAAGCTCTTTGGCAGCCGCTAAACTCAATGGGGGTTGTTGTTGTAAATTTTGGGGGGCTGCTGGAGGTTGAAGACCCAGGTCGAATAATCCACCGCCACCGGTTGCTGAATTGGGCGGCGGGGGTGGTGGAGGTGCCGGGACACGTCGCCATACGCACAATATGTCACTGGCGAGACAACGTGAGTAGCTGCTCAACACGGGATCTTCGAGTGGTTCAGTTGCCGCACTCTCGCCCCAAACGAACTTACGCCATTTGATCCCGCATAAATCAGTCTGTAAATCAAAACAATTACATTAACGACTTTTTATCGAATGTATAAAAGAATAAGAATTTAGCTATAAACTTATATAATCACTATTTAAATTTTCGTAATACTTTTTCTCTGAATATGATTTGTAAGGGAAAACTTTAAAAGTTACTTATAGATATGCATTTATACATACATCTACGTTTAAACCAATAGCCTACAGTTATTAAATAGAACTAAATTTCGCTACCTTTAGGTGTACATTAATTCAAATTTGTAAAGAGTCGGCTCTTAAAAAATTTGTTTCGGTCTATAAAATATAACACAGGTCAACCTGAATTTTAAATCTAATTGTGCCTGAGTTGGTTCTTTTCTATAACCGGTTAGGAGAAAAAATTAACTTAAAAAGGTTGTTTTTGTAACCAATAGAACGATATTCGGTTTTTGGGCTTTTCATTTAAAATAATCGGCGATGTGTGAGTAAAACTCATAATATAATGGTGGTTTCGTACTAAGAATAAACTTTTAGCAATACTTTATTTTCCTGAAACTATATTTGTTAAGGGGTTTGGAAAATTACAGTGACAATAAAACCTAAAATGAAAATCCGAAGTTTTAAAAATACAATAAATACAACTTTTGATGGCAATTAATATTTCAAACAACAAATTTTAAATTCATATTTTTTACGTTCAATTTCTAAATTAATGTTGGTATTAGAATAAGAAAATGTCAGAAATAATTAAGAACATCATGATTACGATGAAATTTAAAAAAAAAACGGACTAGTTTAGTGATAAAATTTAGAAAAGAAACAATAAATTTTCAAATGATTACTATGTTAATAAGACTACATCTTACTAAAAACAAATAGTCGTAGTGACCTATGCGTCAATACGAGTTGCCAAGATGGTTTGGAAGTCAAGTTTGAGATAAAAAGAGTTGCAATCGTTTTTTTAAATATTTTGTAAATTCAAGGACTAAGGACTTTCGTTTTACTTTCCCAGTAACCTTGTGATATATGGACACCCAGCCAGACAATCGAGTAATATTATAAAGGTTTAGCTTTCCCGTTTTTTTGCCATACGAAATCCTAAAAATTAGTCATAAGTATTTTTAATTGTTTGGTTATTGTATTCAAATGCAAATTATTTTAAATTAAAAACGTTTCGATTGACGATTTAATTTGCTAAGCTCAGCGAAAGCTTCGTTTGAGATAAGAAAGATCATAGTTACAAGGTTTTGTAAATGTTAATATCAATAACTATTGCCTTGGCCTTTATCATGTTCAACTAGCTGTTTAGCATTGTACCAATTTCAAAATATTTTCATTGTGTTTATCTGAATTGGAATTAGGTTGGATTTTCGTTTTCCGTGTATTTATTGGAGAGAAGATAAATTTTATGATGATACACACATACAAGTGGTTGGTGGCGGCGCGTTTCGCACGACTCTTCGGCCAACGACCTGCTGTTTGCCTCAGTGTCGCGGGCTGCTCTTCTAACGGACCTCCTAACTGACAATAAGAACTACAACTAGCTTCTCTATTACACTCTCTATATATACATACTACAACTATTACTATAAAATATTATTTCATAAACCATCGCACCACCATCTTTCTAATACACTTACATAGTTTTTTATATTATTGATACACACAATGACAAAAGCAAATGCAACCCATACATACACACTTATCCATCACTCCACTTCACTACTACCTACATAAATAACAAGTTTTCCTCGGTGAAAGTCAAACAAAAACAATTTATTTCACAAATATTTATAATCTCTTTCCTTCTTTACCAAATCGCCTGCTGTTCAATTATTAAAAAATTAAAATGTTTCATATTCAATGAAAAAAAAATATACCTGTAATATCCACCTCAAATCACAATTTGATTCTTTCAAATAAAATGATAAAAATATGCCAGTATATTATATGGTAAACGTATAGAATTAACCAGTTTATAAATTATCGATCCGACCGAGAGATTCTTCCATTCATTCTACGCAATATCTTTCATTCAAAATTCGGAGTACGCGCTCGCGTACGTCATGTATCTGCAACGTTCTCAAAATCAAGATCAATTTCAAGATAGTTTTATTTATTTGTACAATCAAATATTGTCTCATTTACCCACTATCTTCAATTAATTTATTATTTTAATTGTTTCAAATGCACGTCATTAATATTTAACGAGTATTTTCGTTCTCTATAAAACAAATACAAATTGACTGGTTGTTTATTTAAAAATCAATCTCTAAAGTATTAGATTATGAATATCAATGTAACAGTATTAAAATGAACAAGAACGATGATCGAATATAATAATTTCGATTATTGTCATCTGCATATTAAAATTGATCAATCATCAATGTCAAAAACAACATAAGTAATATAGAATGTATTTCAAATCAAATATTACATAATTAAGGGTTCTTGGTATAACGAAGTATCTTATGTAACTAATAGATTTAGAATTGAAATATACCATTTTGAAATGACAGAAATAAATACTAAAATAAAAGAAGATTTTTGGTCTATTTTATCGGGATAGACCTTTTTTAAAACGAATGGTTGTTAAAAATTTGGTAAGGTTACACTTTATAGAGTTTATTGTACGTATATACTCTAGTTTAAGGATTTCACTGCACGTACATCTACTAGGTTTCGTATGTATTTTAATAATCAAAAATATACTCTTATACTTTTAAATGCTAAACTTCTTCATTTTATAATATGGACACTTAAAGTACATTACCAAAAATTTACTTTAACCAACTTAATCTCGAGTAATTATTTTCATAATAAAAAACAAGGGTAATCGGCCAGAAAAAGAAGTTTCACCCCATTTCTCACAATGTGCATTCAAAAAGATGCAGAATTTGATTTTGTAAAAAAAATCGCCTGGCCGTCTAACCGTTTTCTCAGTCAATATTCATTTTAATTTTTGGTATAACTCTACAAGGTTGACAATAACACCCCATCTCCCGTGCAATTTTAAGAGTGGCAGCATAATCTAAATGAAACTTATTTTTCTATAGTACTGTAATTAGCTTTACCATTAGAGAATTTATAGACTGAAAAACAAGTTCTGACATCAGATCGTGAAGAAACCCCTTTTTCAATATATGTACAAAAGAAGTATGCAATCGGTATTATATTTTTTTTTAATTTTAATTAAATATTTAAAAAAATGAACATGTGTGTAAACGTTAAATTTTTTTTCGTCTAGTTTTCTAATTTTAAATGGTCATTGACCATTGAAATTTTTAAGTACAATAGATATTATAGGTTATTTTCAAAGAATAATAAATCAAAAATTTATTCCGATTAACTGATAAGAATATATAAAGATAATGGCTCTAAGTGGCTAATTAAATCGTTTCAAAGATGTTTTCAACAAATAGTCGCATAATGGAGTAGTATTGTACAAAGCAATACATTTTAACGTCTTTAGCGTTTTTAAAAATTTTAAGAAGTATATTAGTATATTAATGTAACTACTGTTAGTAGTATGAAACTACTGGTTTGTACTAAGGATGTTACGGAGGTAGCTTTATCGGAACAGAAGTCGGAGTCGAAGTTTTTGAATTTGGTTTATCGGAGTCGGAACCTGAATCGAAGACGGGGGTGGTTGCACAGGTGGTAGTAGAAGAAAAATGTTTTAAGGATAAATAAAAACATTATATAGTTAAATTCTTTAATTTTAACTAAAAAAATAATAGATAAAAATGTAGTGTAGATGAGATGAATTGGCTCAAAAAGTAAAATATTATACTTAATTTTCTACTTAATGACCCTGGTGGACACGATAAATATCGTTATAACATCCGATTTAAGAGTGTCGGAACCGGAGGTGAAATAACAATCAGAAGTTCCGACATATCGGAATCGGAGTCGAAGCTCCGTAACATCCCTACTATATATGACCATTTTACGAAAATATCTTCTAATTGTAATTATATAAAAAGTTTAACTACTTGACTTGAATTCCAAACTGCTTGATCTAAATTTGACTTGAAATCAAGTCAAACTCGACTGAAATATTAATATTTAAATGTCAAATCAAGCGTTAACTTGGTCAATTATTTCATTTGCAACTCAAAATGTCAAGGACAATTTACTTCAAAAGATGTCCAACTAGTTGACTTGATGAATCCCTAATTAAATAGACAAGACTTTATTGCTAGTAATGCAGTTTTCTTTACATTTTAAAAATTGTTTATATTTAACTTGATCGCTTCAGTACTATGAATATTAATTTGATTATCGACCAAACTCCAAAAATGTTAAGTACCACATGTTTGTACCATTACTAAAACAAAAATATTTCAACATTTGAAAACTTTCACTTTAATATAAAGTAATAAACTAAATTGTGTTATTAGTTTTTCAAGCCCTTCATGCACTTTTCTCCTATCAATGATTCGTATCAAAATTCGAAACTTTAAATTATTCTTGCTTAAAATGACAAAATCTTAATGAAATATTGTAGTAAAAAAAAAGGAAAATGAATAAGAACATGCAATGTTTATATGCACACACTAACTATCAATTGGTTGTGAAAATAGTAATTAATAGCCTTGACAATTCCATATCATTATGCATATTTTAATCTTCGAGCAAATTCATTCATCAATATTGCAATGGTTGTAACAAAGAAACTAAACCCTATACCGTTTAAAAAACTATTAAAATATTTTGTTTCCGTAATGGTTAACGTTTAAACGGCCGATTAGGTAAAAAAAACATCTCGTTATAAAATCAAGGTTACTTATTTCCTAGGTGTTTTATAAAAATTTTCAATCTATCCATACCTATATCAAAACTATTTTTGAAAAAATATGTAAGATTCACAAAAGTGTCTCTTCGCTTAAGTAAAATTTTTAAGTGTAGACTACAAAATGTTCATGTGTTATTATACAATACGATATTGGAAAATTAATTTACATGTAAATTTTGCCCACTATATAATTAATTTTTTCACGACTTGAAAGTGAAGGCAACACTATCTCAAGTAATAACGACAATATTTTCAGCAAATAAAAATTCTATTTAGAAACTTCGATCATATTTTATTCTTTTGAAAATTTTCTTTAAAACCAACGATTTTTCATTTTGATAAAACGATATACCCCTATTTTCAAATAGTTTTCAAGTATTAATCAGCACTCATCAAATTAATTCAGCAAAATGATTTTTTTTAAAATCAAATCAAAGGATACAAACTAAAAGTAGTTGCAATCTCAACTTATTGAGGTTTTCAATTTATCTATAAATTTTTATTTGTGTAAGTATTTACTTTTTGAAAACAATAAAATATAGATAACAGCACGATTTGCTCGAAACTTAATCGCGCTTTCTTCAATATAATATCATTCTCCTTCCGTAACTTATTATAATTTTCATATCTATAAGTGCATTAATTTGTTTACATTACTTTTTTATTTGGGTTGTTTTAATCAGAGGCGTGCACAGTCTATGAGAGTAAAGAAAGCATTGCTTTGATATGTTTTATAGAAAAAAATTGAAGTTGTACAGTGCCTTATATTTAATTCTTTACATTGAATTAAATGCTTAACACAAGTGTATGTATGTGTATTTAAGTCAAGCTTCTTTCAGAATCCTGATATCCTGGGCACATTCCCGAGTAATTGGTTACCAAAAACAAACTGAAGAATTTTTGCTTTAAGGTTTGGTCCAAAGGAAAATAAACCTGTACATTAATGGAAGTAACGTGTCATATAAAATTATGGCAACTTTTATAAATATTGCGCATGACTTGTACCGTAAATGTACGGTTTTATTTTGATCTGGAACAAATCTACGATCGGCTATAACTCAATCGCAAAAACAGTCTCTAAAACCGGCTAAATTGAAGAATATTCATTTCTTTAAAATGAAATTACAAAAATAAATGGAAGTTATTGTCATAAATATTTTCGAAACAAATCCAAATTTTTTTAATGTTTTTAATTTTTAACAAAATTTTATTGGTCATTTTACGTTAATCCAAAAACGGTTAACATAAAAGACTTTGAGCTTCGAATCCAAAAACTAGGTTCTCAAAGTAACATCTTCATATTTTTCTTTTCTTTTTACGATAATTTTTCTCTAAGTTGCAACTTGATAAAAGTCCTAAAATAATGGGAGTTTTGATTAACCTTCAAGTTTTGTGCCTAATTCTCATAATATGTTTAAACTCTTTTTTCTTGCTAACAATACCCTGCGGTTTTATCTATGTATATTAATAATTTTAGTTAAGTAATGAATAAATGAAAGGTTGTCCCCTCGTCAACGACTGACATCTACGCTTATAAACATCTTATTCTCAACGTCGCTTATGTTAATTACTACTAGATCATAACCCGTAACGTTTCTCTCCCGTTCTTTTTTATTTTTTTTCTCTCTTGTCGTACGTGACTTTATAGTATTTGAAGAATAGTTTATTTACTAAACAAACCGCGATTCCGACAGAAAAACAAGTATCATTATATTCATTGGTGATTTTATCAGGTGCCTACACCGTTTCGTCGAATTCTGTAAATAAGCTTTTTCACGGTGATTTTTTTTTTCTGTTGGGCATTTTCATTTTCCTATAGAATCTCATGCTAAAATTTAGTTCTGCAAAATAATTTCTTTATGTTAAATCTCGGTTCAGAATTATCATCAAACGTCAAATATTTAGGATTATGTTTTGACGGTGTTACTGATTTTTCTGTTGATTTTCATCACAAACTGTGGTCTAGTTTTATTTAAAACAACCTTAAAAGTTAACAGCGAGACATCTTTCAGATTAAAAAAATAGATACCTAAGTTATGAGATCTCTGGATGAATTGCATTTTTTGCAAAAATTGGAATTTCGAGAAATAAGCGTGTAAATTAGTAACCTGGTTAAAAGTGATTATAATTGAAAGTAGACATACGATTTTTTCGAAATTTAAAAAGAAAATGTTAAATAACCTAAAGTTTAGATAAGATCATCAGAGATGATAAAAGTGTAGTTTTTGTGAAGTCAAAAATTTTGTATCGGAGTTTAGAATAAATGTCTCTCAGATATAATAGAGTAAGAAGTTAAGATATGTTTTGGCTTATTGCTTCCCTTAACTCACCGCACGCCACTGGTTTGAGTAAATATAAAATTATTTCTTTTTTTCAGTTTGATGCCATTACAACTTTTGCTTTAAAACAAATAAATTATTTTGTAATTATTTAATTTAGCAAAATTATTTTTTTTTTCAAAAATTTGTTAGTAATATATCCTCCAAATGTAACTTAAATATTTGTTCTAGTTTTCTAAAGTTTAATTTGAAGGTTGTGACTGAGAAGTGTATTGTAATATCTATAAGACAGACAAGTAGAAGTCTGATGTAGGTCAAAAATGTCTCTCAAAGAAAATCCCACATAGTAACAATTGGTGTGAAAATTTTTTTATAAACTATAAATTTTTGACTAGGGTTAGCTAATATTGGCTGGTATCAAGAAAAAAAATAGTAATAAAGTTAATGAGTTGAAGGAGTTTTTATGAAAATCGCAGGTTGCATAAAGCTGTCAAAACAACTGTCGTTTACGTCGCCGTGTTGCAATGGACTGGCAAAAGGTGCACATTTCCAAATTGAAAATAATATCGACCGAAGAAATTTTGAAATTGAAACGATACAAAGATGCATTTTACCATTTATATTTCACTTTTTTGAGGCAAATTTTTACGTTTTTCGTTGTCATCATCGGCCAAGTTGAGCGAGAAAGGCGCAAACATGACAAATTGATGTATATGTGATACGCATCAAGAGAAAATTTGATCGTTGAGTAATATTATGTGAAAAGACGCGATATTTTCGAAATTGGAAGCAATTTTTTCAGCACAAATCAACTCAGTTAAATCCGAGCCGAGTAAATGAGCATCTACTAAGCCAGTATCGACATAAGTAACGCATTGAAAGTTTTTTTCGAAAAGTTCGAATGCAAAAGTAAACCATCACAAACTTACCAAGGCGAAGAAGTTTGTGTGACAATCCTCCAAACTAGCCCCGTTTGTCTGATGGTTCGGATGCGTCATGGTTGATCCATTTTCAAAATCCACATTTTAAACACTCAAATTCAAACAATAAACTAAAATTTTCACAGATACAACGCAATCATTTAGGAGGGTTTTCACCTTTCAATGGTGAATGCAAAATGGCGGCTCATACAACAAGCTGGTGAAGTGAAAACGAACGAACGCGGCGACGTGCTTCGAATGATGTGGTCGGCCGCTGAACTAAGTTCATGGCGCAAGAAATCGTCTCCGATTGTCGTGAACTCAATGCATCCGAATCGTACAAGAACGAGACTCTTCTGCAACAAACGCTAATTTGCGCATGTGGCTCCTTTAAAAATTTATTTCAATAAATATGTAATTTATAAAATAAATTTTTTCTTTATTTATTTTCAATAAAAATACAATACCATCGATCGTAGGTAATACGAATAATCAGCCTCTGCTAGCAGTGTCTAGATTCAGAATCTAAATATTCTACAATCAGAAAGCTGCGATTATTCTATACCGGTTTAAACGTAAAATTAACAATCTCTTATCATTATTATACGTTTAGCCAGAAAAAATCAGCTTCTGTAGTGGACAGTGATGAGTTTTCCAGTAGGCTCCGAGTTATCAATTTGAGGTCTTGAAGAATTCTTGAAAAAGTCTTATTTAAGAATTCGACGACTTCATTTTTTTTTAAATAAGACTTTTTTAAGAATTCTTCAAGACCTCAAATTGATAACTCAGAGCCTACTGGAAAACTCATCACTGTCCACTACAGAAGCTGATTTTTTCTGGCTAAACGTATAATAATGATAAGAGATTGTTAATTTTATGTTTAAACCGGTATAGAATAATCGCAGCTTTCTGATTGTAGAATATTTAGATTCTGAATCTAGACATCGCTAGCAGAGGCTGATTATTCTAAAAGTCTTTAAGACATTTGGAGGAAGTCGAAGGTGAACTTTATAAACAAATTAAATCTTCTTAAAAAACTCTTGAAGAGCTCGTTTTTCTGAGTTAAATAAAGAATATATAGAAATTTCTTCTTTTCCTTGTACGTCGTCTTATAAAAGTATTTCTTACAAATTCAGAAAAAGTATTACTTTAATGCTACTAAATTGAGATGTTTATTAAAAAGAAGGCTTCGTAAAGACATCTTTGAAACAAATTTTTCAAGAAGTTCTGATTTTTATGTTAGTATAGGGCTGGAGCCTAGGGCGTCATTTTTTTTAGAATTACAAATTTGAAGCCAACATCATAAAATTACAATTTTATCGATTTCATCAATAAGAAAAATTGTAATTAATATGATTGTGAACTTTAGAACTAGGTGAAATAGGGCAAATAGGGTATCGAATTATAAAGGTTGATATAGGGACGGCAAAATTTTAATATCCTACTGTCGGTAAATGTGTAAATTTGCCAATGGTGGTGGATTAATAGCTTAATGCGCTAAATAGTTGAATATCCCGTGAAAAATTTTACTAAAAAAGATAATGACTTAATGGAAATATAGATTTTAAAAATCCAAGAATATTCAAAATTGTGTTAAAACTAAACAATTCGTGTAAAAAGAGATTTTTTAAACTCATGTTAAATCAAATTCTAGTAAAAAAATCATATTAAAAAGAATTAGACGTGCTTATTGGATATAAATTTTAAATTTTTGCGCTATTTTAACAATCCACGCGCATGCTTACTCAACTCAAAATGTCAATGTTAAATTTTTAAGCACATTTTTTGGAATTTAAGCAATTTAACCAATTTAACTAAAAAATTATTAGGCAAGAAAAAATTAAATCTTTTCATTTGTGGATTTAATAACTTACTTAAAATGTCAACTTTTTTAATAAGACCTTTATATTCAAAAAAATTAGTCGACTTAGTACAAGTAAGTTAACAAATTTAGAGCTGGGAAAGCGTTTGAGACATGAAAATTTACTGAAGTTTTGACAAAAAACATTTCTTTATAATTTCTAGATTAATTGGAGATCTATTACGACTAAGCAGAATCGAGAAAAAATGAACCGAGATAAGAAGAAAGGACCAACTTTCGACTCGGATGCCGCATCCTTAGCATCCAAAGGGTTTGTTAAATTATTTAAATTAGCTTAAAAACTAATAAAAGATCACTGAATATCATCAGATGTTTCGAAAATGAACATATTTAATGCAAAATTATTTGCATATTATTATTTTAAGTTGATTGCTATTGAGTAAATTTAAAAATATCGAAAACTTCTAATTAATTTTTTGTCGATACTAAAAGAAACTTAATAATCTGTTAATTTATTGTTAATGCTTTCTGTTTTGTAGGTTTTTACGGCCTCAAAAAGAATATTCACCTCCTAGCGACGTACTCACTACAATAGACAACATATTTTCCACAGTAACAGACAAGAAAAACGACTCAAAGCTCATTCTATCCAACGAAGAAAAATTCAAACTCCTTTCGGCTATATCACGTGAAACGGGTCATTCGGTCCCAAATTCTTTATTAAGCTCCATAAAAAATTTAGATAACATAAGAACATTTTACACAACTCCAGTCAACACTACGTTACCAATGGACAGACTTAAAAAAATGGACCTACCAGCCAATCTACATATCATCGATGAATACACTCGTTTTAATCCTGCCACCGATACTATGTTTAACGGCGTCACAGCTTTTCAGGAAAGTTCAACTTTGGTAACCGGCCTGAAATACAAGAAGAAATATCCAGGACATATACAAACAAAACGTTGGCTTTTTTAGTTAAAATTTATTTGTTAATAAATTAAGGATTCGTGGAAAAATAGTATTGCTCCATTTTCTTTTTTTGTATTGCGCATGACTTGTACCGTACAATGTATGTTTTTATTTTCATTTGGAACAAACTTTTTGAAAATAAAAAATACAATTTTTTGAGATTTTCTTAAGTTGTCGAGATTCCGAATACCACAATTTACATTAAACAAATATAGTGCAAATGCTTACATACATAAAATGTATTGCCTTTAAGAAAAAGTATTGTCGCTAGTATTCCTAGGGTCGAGTCCTAATGGAAGCCCACAATTTTTCTTAGGTTTTCGGATTCTACGGTCGCTAATGACTATAGCAGTAAAAAGCGACCTTAAACAACCAAAAATAAGACTCGAAAAATCACATTTCATCGTTTTATCGTATTGACATCTTATAGATCTGCTAACTTATAGTTAGCGTTCAAGTTAGCATCAAAATCGATAAATTGTTATAAATGGAGTTATACGGTTTGTCTTTGAATCATTCAAATAGTTTGATGTTTTTTTATTATATTTAAAATAAACTTGTTAACATGTATCACCAAAAACTTGATGTATTTGCTTTATATTATTCTTAACTTTAACAGAGGCGTCTGAAGCCATCAACTTATTCAAATTTGAAACGGCTAAGGCAAAAATTGCGGCCCGTTCTTGGAGTACCTCTTGGAGACTTCTTTGAAGCTGCTGTTTTATAAGATCTGCATGTAAGATAAACGGTTCAATTGCAAAAATGAAATCATTTTCCTTTGCGACCGACAACAAATGTGCTAACGTTAAACAAATCTAAAAGAAAATTAATTACAAATGGTTTAAAGTTTGATTATTTCAAGTACTTGTTCAATTAAGGCTTCACGATGTTTATATTCCTTAAAATCATCGATATGTTGTGAAATATCTAATACTTGTAACAAACTGGACCACACTGCATTCCAATGGGAGGCGTAATATTCACGTTTCGATGGTAAAGATAATGCTAATGCTGCTTTTGTACGAACCTGAAAATTCAAATATTAGTTATTCGTAGCAATTGATAATAATTATTGTTGAAAGTAAATACTTTAAAATTTCTATATTCAGTCATTGTTTTGATTAAGGCTGGAATTACTAAATCGTTCCATGTGATGTTCAACGAATAAATTTGTTCATTTTTTAAAATTTTTCCAATCGCATAACATGCATTCCATTTCACCTAAAACGTTTAATTTTTTTTTAAAAATATTAGTTAACCATAGGATTTTTTTTTACTTTCATATCGCGCTTAGTTAATAAATTTTTAATCAGCCCATTGACTAATTTATCTAAAATTGTGTAGTACTCGGGATTTTTAAGTTGTTCAACTGTGGCTAAATGAAATAAGTTTCCAATCGTTCGAATTATGTTACATTTGATTTTATCGTCCTGATTTCCTTCGTAGGCGATATTTGCAATTTTCATGTACATCTGGTCTGATAAATCCTCTTCTATTGATTCAGATCTATTTTTTACAAATAATATCGATCGAAATTAGTAATGTTAATTTATTTTTAAAAAATGATGAGTGTCCAATCCAATATGCAACTGAAGCTTACTCAAAATATTTCACCTGTTAAGAACGAGGGCATCAGTTAAGTTGCTTAAACCCCACGCAGCGTTTATTCGTGGATATAAGGATTCGTCTTGCATCAGTGAAAAACATGAACCGGTTATGTCCTCAATCAAGCCAAAGTCGTCTTGACGACAAGCATCCAAAATACCCCGAGTTAACGCTCGAATAGCTGCTCCACGCACCAAGTCCACCTGATTACGAGTCGCCGAAAACAGAATCGTGATGAATAACAACTGCGACTTGCGCTAAAATCATTGTAATATCAATTAAGGAATTACTTTATAATTTGAGTTTCATACAGGCAAATTTTGAAATACGTTCGACTGCATATTTCCGAGGCAATCACATGCTATGATAGCCAATTGTGATTGTTCACTTTGAATTAATTCAACCAACGATGGAGCCAGAGCTTCCCAAAACATAGCTATCGTATTTTCAAACTCTTCGCCTACAAAATATAATCAAATTATTTTTATATGAGCATATACATGGTGTCAAGCATTCCAAAAAAGACAAATTTCTGATTTTTCTTAACGAAATTCAATCTCAATTTCCTGACCAAGTTTGGAAAAGTAAGAAAATTAGCCCTCTATGTTTGAAGATGTCGCACGATTCTTAATAACTGTAAATTGTTTACAGTTAATTTGTTTATAAAATTGTTTCAATTGGTAAACTTTGTATTTTTCAACAAACTTCTTTGCGCTTAGAGAAAATTTCCTGAACACTGGACACCATGATATAGTTAAACTCATATTAACTTACTTTGCGACTCATTTAGATCCTTAAACGATTCGCTCATATACTCAATTGTTCGACCAGCTTTTATTTGGACACCCGAGCTGTTGTGTTTTAGTGATTGTTTTAAGATACAAACAATTTCATCAAAATACACTAATATTAAAGACATGTAAAATCGGCTTAAGCTACCAAGTAAATGCAAACATTTGATAACAACTAACGATGGCTGATTTTCATGTAACGTATAGTCAATAATCAACGACATAATCCATTTGATTTCTTCATTCATATTTTCAATTTGAACATCTTCGATTCGCACGACATTTTTTAATAAGATAATTGCCTCCAATCTTACAGATTGATCAGAATGGAGTGTTAAAGGACGTGTTTTCTGGACAATTTGTATCAAAAATTGACTTCCAAGACGCTTATATGGCGTGGCATAAACTAAAGCTGATAAACATCTGGAAACAAGAACGTTAATGGGTTAAGCTCTTACAAAAATCAAAAATGCCATTTGTTACAGTCATTCTGTTAAATAGTGTCATTATATGATATTTTATACATGGAACGGATATTTTATATTTTTCCGAAAACTTTTATATCTTGACCCAAAAATGAATGAAAAATTGAACAAAAAGTAAATATAATAATAAATGTGCATATGTTAAGAACTAAGGTCAATTTGTTGAATTAGGAATTATATAAAATGCCCTGCCCATGTGTAAAATGTTTCCTCATATGGGATATTTTATACATATTATAATGACTCGATGGATTCGATTATACAGAACGATGGTAACATAATACACTACTTGCAAAAGTAAAAACTGGTAAAACACTGGAAATTTTAAATTTTAAAGTTCATAACTTCAATAATTAAAAATTATTACAAATAAATTTTAAAATATAAACATTTTGTTGTTATTTTAGTTTTTGGGAAAATGGGTACTTCGGTAACTTAACGTCGTCATGTTGGTGAAACAACCTCTTTGAAATTTGTATTAAACTTTTATGGCAATGTAATAACATTTTTTTATCGCTAGTGAAGTTTAAAATGTTTGCAGTATTAAATAAAAAATAATAACATAATCAAATTACCTGAAGATCTACGAAAGAATTTCACCAGATACAGACTATGCATACAATACACGTTACTTATCTGCCATGCATATTGCATATACTGAATTTATTCGACAACATTAGTGTGAAGGTGATCGGGCAAATTGGATTTCTGATGAAACTTGTTTTTCTATGTACCTAATAATTTTGTAAATCTTGACAATTTCACCAGTAACAAAAAACCAATTAAATTATTTTAAGAACTAAATTAAGTACAAATAATTTCAAAAAAGGTTCCATTTTTCATCCATCCATTTTAAAAAATTAAAACGAGAACAATTTGTTTCCACAAATTAGCGACTAATAGGTGGCAATTTCTAGCACCCAATTTTTTTTTTTAAATTCAAAATTTATTTCACTAACGTAATATTCCAGCGTTTCTCAAACTTTGGACCGCAATAAAAAAAAAATGGTTCGTAAATATTTTACAAACAGAATTTGTATAAGACGTATTTTAAACTAATATGTCAAGCTGAAAAGTTAATTCATTAAACACTTTGATGACGACGGATATTTTTGTAAAACCGGATTCTATTAGAGCTATTTTTTTTCAATTAACAATTGTATGATTACTAATGATTAAATAATGGATTAAAAAGCGAGATTATAAACATTCTAATTCATTTCCGTTTTTTACACTTTTCTAAAGAACTTATATTTCATGCAAATCGAAGGATAGGTGTACTCACTAAAGATTTTTTTAGAATAAAAATACCTTAAGGTTTGTTTCAGTATTGACGCGTTTGAGTTTGAATACAAAAAAATAAAATCATCGTGTAGTTTCAGAAGAGTTGCACCAAGTGTTTCTGAAAACGTAGTGAACGACGTGATCACAGTGCGAGGATTTTCAGCAAACACCAAAAACGGTTTCGCTTTCACAAGCAAATTTTCAATCGCGTGCAAAGCTGCGTAACGTACGGACCATGAACTATCGTTTCGTATACAATTTCGTAACGATGGACTTCCAGGAAATATCAAATATGACCAATATGGGAACAGAGTTGATGGCTCAACATTCTATAAAATAAAAAGAAAATAAGATAAAGAGTTTATTTTGTACATTATGGTACATTTGGAAAAAAAGCGGAAAAAACACAACAACCCTAAGTCTATCAATTTTTGTAAAAACAACCCTGCACAACAATCTTCGTAATGAAATTTTCTAAATTTTGGTTCATGGATAATGTGGAAAAACGATGAGGATAGATTAATAAAAGTAGTTTATCATTACTAACTAGAAACCCGTATATTTCCAGAAAAAAGAAGATAGGCAATCAAATATACTGTTTATAAAGTATGTACATAAATATGGCTACTAGAATAGACTGATTATTATTGGTCTGTTTCAGATGAAAATAAAATCGTACAGTTACAATCCAAGTTCTGTGCAGTATAAAATAATGGCAACTTTTTGTATATTGCGCGTTAGTTGCACCGTAAATGTACGGTTTTATTTTCATCTGGAACAGACCTTTAGTATATCGGCTGCGGGACTTGTGGGTAGTTACTGCAATTACACTTTGAGGGTGAAAGAAAAATTAAAAAAATAATAAATATTCCGATATCGCTGTTTCTCAGAAAAATTCCCTGGCCAGTGAAGATCATATAAATAAACAAAAGATCAACGTACCTCTGTAACTGTGATAATCAGACAAATCGCAGAACAACGGATATAACTTTGAACAATACGAGATGAGTCCCACTGCTTATCACCAACTGGAGGTAGTTTCGATGCGCTTATTAAATCTTCCAGTGATGAATTTAGCGTTGCATTCTTTTTCACCATTGACGTGTTTTTCTAAAATGAATACAGTCTGTATTTAAGTTTTTCGCGTGCTAATTTTCAGTACCTTTGATTGACTTGTATCAATCGGTAAGTTGATGCTGATTGGATTTAATTCAACCAAAGAATTTGTGAAGGGAACTTGAGAATCGAAACTCATATATCGCCATGCTACGCTCAAAATTTGTCGCAAATATTTCGTTTCGAGAGACTGAGCTTGAATTGTGTGACGTAATGCTTGTAAACTATTTAAAATTACCTAAAATTTAAACAATTGATCATCTAATTTTTCCTTGTTTTTTATTTTTATTTTTTACTGAAGTTTACTTCTTTTGGCACATTATGAAAAATTATGAGAGAGAATTTTTACGACGCTTAAATTCATTACTCAAAATTTTCAATTACTTAGCTAGTAATTTAACATTTCTCTATATTTGAGTTGATTTTTTCGCATTTTGTCTGTTCTTTGCTAAGGATACTGTCAATTTTGACTTGGGTGGCGCGCTAGCTAACATACACAACAAGTTTAATAGATCAGTATTATTGATCAATCATTAATAACATGGATTGATGGTTAACATTAAAAAAGAAGAAAAGTAGTGTCAAAGTCTAAAGACGGAGAAGCGTCGCCATTTTCAGAGCCTGGGAGTATCACCTACCACATCAGCCAGCCAATGAGGAAGCGGCGTAGTTGTGGGATGGGGTGACCAAGCGGAGCATTATCGAGTAATTAAGGGAATTCTTCTATCATATTCGATCGTTCCAAGAAACAAATAGAAAGTGTTGAAAACAAATTGTTCTGAGAAATATATAGCAAGTTTGGTAAAGGGATTATAGAACCGAACGTTCTAGAAGGATTCCAGAATCCTATATAAGCCGCGGACAAAAATAGGCGAGTTAGTCTTAAAATAAATCGTGAACGTCAACAGTCTAAATAAATCATGAAAGTGATCAGTGTGAAATAAATCTTCGACGAGTCTTATAATAAATAGTGAAAGTGACAGTGTTAAATAAATTGTGAAGTGTAACAGTGCAATAGTGAGTGGCAATTAGTGAATAAGTGACTGTGAAAACTGACTAGTTAAACATGTAGTTTATAAGTGTATAAAGTGTAAAATAAATCAATAAACAATTGTAAAAAATAAATTTGTCGTCATTAAACTTAAACCTAAGAACCCAAAAAACGTTACAGTAGTTTATATATAAACTTTTCCAGATGCTTTTATAAAAGAGGTTTCACGATGAAAATACAACAGTGCGGTACAACTTACAAGTAAGAACTGTATATTAGGAAAGAAGCAAATTTTTTTATGGAAGAATAATTCAAAATCCTTTAAAATGGAGATATTGAATAAGTAAATTCAGAATGGTCACCGTGACTTACCGTCTGGTATTAAGTTGGCAAATAAAATAATTGAGTAAAGTTCGTACTAAAATTAGCCCCATAGTTAATTCTACTACCTATACTGCGACATTACACATGCACAACTAAGATTTTATAGCGCCAACAACTAGCGAAATTTTATTCCTCATTCATATTCGTATTCATTTATTTAATACAAAGCTGTTCCTCTATTTCTATATACTCAATGAGTACAACACATGTCCTTTTTTTCCATGTGCAATGCAAAAAAAGTTTTCGTAATTTGAATTGCGCATGACTTGCACCGTACAATGTACGGATTTTTATTTTCATTGGGAACAAACCTATAGTTGTAAAGAAGTAAACTTCTAACGCGCAGACCAATGATTAATGTTACCTCACAAGACGATTGATTTGCCAGTAATAATGAAAGCAATAAATCAACATAGTTGCTCAAATTGACGCCTTTGGTTATCAATTGTCGCACAAATTCTTTATATTGTTCAGAAAGACTTTCGACTATAAATCGACTTGGATCGAGTGATGATTTAGGTATCTAAAAAAATGCAAGTACAGCTTCAAAATTAATTCATAATATATTGAAAAAGTTTACTTCAAATGTGAAATCTTCAATTTCGCAAAAGTTGAACAAAACATTGATGACAGAGAAAATCGCATGGTAGCATTGGTTTGATTGGTCCAGAGCTAGAATTAGCCAAGTGAAGATTGTTTTTACATCTTGAAAGACTATTTGTGGTGAATTGTTGAAAATTTTGTGCATAAATCGGCAGAGGTTTTCAACTGCATCATTGTTGTCGTAGGGAACTTTTTCTGTTAGTATTTCAATAACTTCCAACGCATCCTATAATTTAATTACAATAAATACATACTGAAACACCGTTATGAGCTTTCTTAATGTACCTTAAAATCGACATTATTAGAATTTAAATCTAATATTGACGCTAGCAAATATGATAGTGTTTCTTCGCAATTATCGTTCGAGTCTTTGGCAAGAAATTTTTTTATAAATCTTTTTTCTTGCAGAGTTAATTCTAAAGCGTCACTTGACATTGTGAATTAATTTTGGAGGAGTTTAAGTAATAAGAAGAGTATTTTATTGCTTTAAATTATACTTTTATAAGGTTTAATACTAAGTTTTATGATATTATATATAACCATGTAAATACTTTTTCAAAAATTTTAAATAACGTATAAAACTCAAGGCTTCTCATATTAACTTAAAGCAATCCAGATAGATTTTGTTAGTTTTAAATATTTTAAATTAATTTAAATAAATATAGTTTATCTTTTTAAAGGTTGAAATTGGTTGAAACTTGAAATCGTTGACATTGTAATAACATAACCTATGTTATATCTTACAACTTGTTAACCGTTGTAAACGTTGTAAATGGTTGTAAAAGAAATTCTTGTTAAGAATCGTTAAACTTGTAAATATTATTTAGCACTCGCTATTCTAGCTTTAGACTTATATTATAATTTTTTAATTAATGTCAGAATGCCTCAAAATATAAAGTAGTACATAATTCTATACAGTGGGCCCAGTGGACGATTAAAATTATTTTTGAAATATTTTCAAATCGAGATTCTTTTAATTGCTTCGGGTAAATTATGTAAAAAATCGACAAAAGCAAGAATTAATATGTAGAATTTGTGTTTGTAGAATGGACGTTTCGATAGCATTTGATAAGTTGAAATTGTCGGCGTTAACTAAATCGAAACATATTAATTCGTACATAAGGTCTGTAACGCTGGGGCCAAACGCTGAAATTCTATCCAATGATCGGCCACAACTAACTGTAACATTAACACAGGACAAGCATAATAAGTGTGATGATAAAATCTTTAAACGATTCGACCAGAGCGATGGGCGAATTGCGAGTATCACGCAAAAATGTAGTCTCGACAAAATTCAGTATGAAGCTGAAACGCAAAGGCAGGAGGAAGTTCGGGTATGAAAATTAAAAATAAACTTTTATCATTAAGTATATTGTTTATGCACTTGTGATACCTTTAAGGCTTTTTTTTCCCCTTTGCGGGTCCCAGGATATTCCTTCCTTTTATCACTGCGACCAAGGAGGTCTGTTGTGATGTGACCCTCTGTGTTTACTAGGGGAGTTTCTGGCTTTTAAAGAAAGCCAGCACCTGCCTAGGGGCTGCCGTTGCTATCTTGCCAGGCGTCATATCCGTCTTTCCGAGATGCTGCAGTCTTCTTTTGAAAGCTGCCTCACATGAGCACAAAAAGTACATTTAAGGCTAGACTTAGGAATTTGCCACCTGGAGTAGGGTGTGAACTATGAAATCCTTTTAAAGTCCACATTTTCAATCTCCATCCATGATATCCTTAAAAAGTTCATATTTTGCAATTAACATCCATACTTTTTATGAGAAACTTTTTTTATGTAATTTAATATCTACTGAAAAGTAATTTTTTTTTTGCAATTTTTTTATTATTTCTTGATTTGAAAAGAAAAATATTTGTTGGGTTTTTTTAAGGTTTCTTTTTTTATCAAATTCCAAAGCTATAGTATTCCAGTAAACACAAAACGTTTAGTAAGAATCGTAGCGTGGGTGATGCGAGCGGTGCCCCGACATCAGCGACCTAACGATAAAGATGCCGTACGATAAAAGCATTGAAGAGATTCTATTTTAGCCTTGTAACATTTTTCAGTAATTCATGTTATTTTATTTAGTTGTATAATCTTTCCATGTATATCTGTGGTTTCTTATAGTCTAAGATCCGAATCTACATCGACCTTCACCGAGTTGCTAATAGAATGAAACATATTTTATCATGAATTTAGTATATTAGAAAATATATTAAAAATGGGTTGGCTAAAAATATCCTGGACAGACTATTTTTAATTATTAAAAAAAAAAATGATGTTTAATAAAATATTGCAACATCAAGATAATAAAAAAATTTTTATATCATCATAAGCGCTGTTTTTATTAAGGGTTTATTTTTTGGGGTTAGGGGCTAACCCCTATTAGGGGTTAGCGAAATTTAAAAATTTAAATTTCAATGCGCTTGGAAATGTGTGACAGAGAGATCCAAGGTAAGTATACTGTGTAATAATAAAGGATCCAACATCACAGTCGCCTGTGACGCCTGTAATGTGTGAAATTTTTTTTATCTGTTGCAATATTTTATTAAAAATAATTTTTTTAAAAAATAATTTAAAATAGGCTGTCCAGGATTTTTTTAGCCAACCCATTTTTAATATATTTTCTAATTTACTAAATTCATGATAAAATATGTTTCATTCTATTATCAACTCGGTGAAGGTCGATGTAGGTTCGGATCTCCTACTATTAGTAAAATCGCTTAAGCCTATTTTGACGTATTTCGAGAAATCGCGACTTTACTTACTACGATTAAGTTTGCAATTTAGATTGTTTTTTCGTATTAAGATTTCTGAGAAATAAGGCTAAATCAGGAATTCTCCTTGTCACAGTTGATGAAAGGTTGAACGGAGATTCAAAATCTACCAAAATCTTATTTTTCGATAAAAAAACTTAATAGATTTTAGTAATGAGTCACTGGCTTAAAAGATAATTTTAAGACAGAGTAGGGGAGTTTTTTATCCTTTCTAACCGAGTACTTTAATATCACGCTACAGCTTTGCGTTCAACTACTTAATGGTTCAGTAACAGTTAAGTAACATTCTTTCGTTATGTAGCTATTACAGAACTGTTATGTAGACTGGGGTCGTTTAATGTTCAATTTTTTAGTCAAATTAACCATAAATTAGTTCTTCCATATATTCTGTAGTTGAAAGAAATATAAAATATAATTTCTGATTAAAAATTTAAGGTTTTTAACAAACCCTCTTAAATTTTTGTTGTAATTAATATTTGATATATTTTTAGAGGCAAGTAGCTAAAAAGGCTGAATTTTTACAACAAGTTACCACAAGAAATCGAGAAAAAGCAAAAGAGAATATAAAAATACGAACAAAATACTTAATCGATAGGCTTCATCAAGAAGAACAAGAACTAGAAAATGAAATGAAAACTTTCGAACTTCAAACGAAACTTGAAAACGAAAAATTACAAAAACTACATCAAATCCAAAAAGAGGTAAACAAAGATTCAAAATATGTTTATATTTTATTGTTATCATTAAACCGTTATTCATAAAACCGTTCATTATACGGTACATGTTATTCGCATTAAAAATTATGATAATTTTTTTTTTATATTGCACATGTATTGTACCGTACAATTTATTGTGTTATTTCCATTTGGAACAAATCGTGTTACTGATTCATTGTTATCTAATTTCTGTCTCTAAAACTTCTAAATCTAAAATTAAAACTAAATTTTTGTCACAAATGGACTTGTATTTTTATCAAAAATCAAAAAAACCAATTCATTTTTGACCTAAAAAATTAATTGTTCAATTTATATGTATTTTTAGAAAACATCAGAGAATGCACAAAAACTTCAAGAAATCGAAAAAGAAAATGAACGATTAAAGATTTTAGATAGTTTGTTGATCTTACAGAAAGATTATAAGACGCGATGTAAAACGATCAACGAAAATATTAGACAGTTTTCAGATAGTGGCGGGGATTTGTCGTTGATAAAAAAATTTTCACTTGAACAAGCGGAAAAAATGAAAATTTGGGATGAAAATCTCAACAATATCATATTCGCTTGCAAAGTATGTAATAATAAAACTCAATTCTTTTAAGCTATGAAAATACATTTTTTGTGTAATCTTTAGAATGGATCAATCGACCAAAAGCTTATTGGAAAAGTTCAAAGTATCATTCAGGACATATCTACATTAAGCCAAAAAATATCCCATGAAATTGGTATTTTTACTCGTTATATTTCATTAAATTGATTGAACATAATGAAGTTCTATTTTCTTAGAAATATCCAAGAAAGCGGCTGCGTTACAAAAAGCTGAAGAGTTGCAGAAACTTAAGGAACAAGAAGCCGAAATTCAAAAAGCTCGAGCTGCTGCTGCTGCTGCTGCTGCGAGTCAAGTGACGGAAAAACCAAAAACGCCAATCGTTCAAGTTCCTTCAAGTAATTTTAGTTTAAATATTCTTAAAACGTGTTTAAATTATTTTTTTTAAAGCAGGTCAAAATAATGAGTTCGTTAGTCACAGTTCTAAGTTAAACTATGAACAACTAGAAATGTTTTGTCAAAAATTTGAGGCTTCGTTTGTGAATTTTTCTACCGATGAGCGTTTCAAAAAGTATCGTTTCGACTTGCAGAAAGCCATTAATATGCCAATAAACGCGATTACAGCTGTAAATGGACAACATTTAACGGTAAATATTGCCTTGATTAAAATTTTAAGTTGCTTGGAAGGAAATTTCAATTTTTTTAAAAAAATGAAAAACGATTTTTTTAATGATTATTTTTTTAAAATTAGGTTCATTCTAGTCCAATACCTTCTGCCACATTTCTGGCAGTAGCATGATTTTTGTTTTTGCTGAAAAAAAAACTGATCCAGAATGTAAAAATTTTACTGTACAAAATTTTTTGGAGAAACTGGAACAAATATATAGCTTGGAATCAGTATACTGCCATACCCACTATATTCTCAAGACCTGGTATCAACTGAATAATTAATTATTATTTGTTTCCGTCTCTACAAAGTTTTTAGACGATAAAACTTTTACTCCAAATTAGTAGGTCAAAAATCATCTGGATCCGTTTTATTCGACCAGAATGGACAATATTTATAGAAGTATTGGTCCAGATGAAAATAAAACTGTATATTGTACGGTAAAAGTAATGCGTTATTTAACATTAGTTATAATATATTGCGCATGACTTGTACTGTACTATGTACGGTTTTATTTTTATTTAGAACGAACATGTAAATCAATGAAATATTTATTCACTATAAGAAAGTCATTTTTAATTTTATTAAAAATACGAAATTACTTCACGAGCAACTTTATATAAAATAAAATATTTTAAATAATTAATTGAGAGAATTTTGGGTTGTTCAGGATAAGTTAAATCGACTCGCAAAATTACTTTCTGGTAAAACAGTTGAAGTTGGAAACACAGCGGTATCTGCTTCACAACACCCCGAAGCGATAAACTATTGCAAAAATTTACTTGCAAAAAAATTTGTTGTAAGTTTCTCATGTGAAATTAGTTGAAGGATACAGGGGAAACGACATTCATAGAAGTAAATTTTTAGGACAGAAAAAATAAAGTTTAAGATCTAAAAAAATTACCTACCCTATTTTTATGCGATTTTTTTTTTGTGATTTATTAAGTGCAGTTTTTTTATACGGTATATAAATTTTAACGGGCCTGGTATTAATACACTTTTTTGGGTGTTTTAAGTCACTTTAGCTTTTAAGGTAATACAACAGCTGTCTTACACACAGTAAATTTCTGTAGGTCATAAGTCTTACATCTAGGATTCAACGGGGATCGATTTACGATTCGATCTCACTGTCTTTTTTTCCCCTTGCTTGTACAAATAAAATTCACAATTTATTAAAATAAAAAAAAAAATGCAAAAATGTATCGTTTCCCCTCAGTATCCTTCAGTTTTAACAGTTTAAAATTCTTACAAAAATGTTAATAATTTTAATTTGAAGAGACAAGGTGACTTGATGGTCTCGAGTAATCCAAAATCAGCATTCGCTTTCGCTGCAGTAATCGTAGCGTTATGGAACCACTATCCAGATTTTGGAAAATTATTAATGGCACATTTTTATCGTGAATGTATCTACTTAGTGCCTATGTTTCTTCCACAGGCTGAAGGCCAAACTAATGAAGACTATTATAAGTAAACAGATAAAATTTTCATCTTAATTTTTACTTTAAATATAATTTTGCTTTAAGATCTTTAGGGTATCGATACACAGACGGTGTGGTTGAAGATCAAGACAAGTTTTTACGTCGGATGTCCGGAACAATTCGGTTGTACAGCGCTATTTTGGTGACGAAGCAACGTCGAGCTAGTGCTCAAGAACCACATCCTCATGGACTTCGGTTTGCATGGCGATGGCTCAGCGCTATGCTAAATTTGGAACCGCAAATCGATATAAGTGCGACTGCTTTGTATCAAGTTTTGGAAGTGACGGGACATCATCTGAACCAAGCTTATGGCAAACAATTTAACAAACTCATTCGAGTATTGTACAAATCTTATTTGCCTCGTTTAGAAAAGGTAATGGTAACCAGGGGCTTTATGAGCCCCCACAATAGGCGTATTTGACATAAGGAGCTTTAAGAACTGCCAACAAAAAGAGACATAACTTCTTTCATTATTTTGGTATCATTAGCATATGAAATCGTTATTAATGGGTCTAAGCAATTCTAATAAAGATCCATCATTATTTTAATTATATTAGTGCTAGTTGCCATTTTAGTAAGACATTGTATGAAGTTGGTAGTTCGATTTTCTCCTCAGGACAAATAAGAAAATAGGATAAATACATTTAACGCCAGACCCCTAATTGAAAAAATCTTGAAAAGTTTGTAAAATTAAAATATTTTTTTGAAGATCGACAGTGGTGGACCTGTTGTACGACTACAAGTATTCTTAACAAATGTTTTCAAAGAGCGTGGAATTCGACGACCTGAAGGATTTTTACCTGAGAACTTTTGGTGACCCATATTTCAAACTACTAAACATTAAAAATTCAAACTCTGAAAGCTTCGTGTTTGAAGTTGCGTGCTGTTTTTTTCTATCATTCGAAAATCAATTATGGTATTTTTTAACGTAAATAATTCAATATTTTTAATACATAATTTTGTATATACGAAAAATTATTAAATAAAATCATTGTGAATATTTTTAATTTGTGGCTGGTGTATCTTTTTCCTATCTAAAAAAAAAAAATTAAAAGAATGTTGAAGCACTTGGTTGGTTTTTTTGGTTTCACAAATGTTCATGGTTTACATTATATTGTTAATACGAAGATTTTTTTAAATGAAAGGTAAATGAAAAATACATGAGTTGAAAACGGTTAAGATAAAACTGAGGGAACCGCAATATTATTTGGTATTAAACAAATTTCTAAATACAGTGAAAACATTTACAACTAAAACGCTTTGAACGAAATTCGGTTAACAAGAATACTGTCGTCCCAACTAAAAATACATACTATTGTGATTCCATACATTTTTTTCTCGTTCATTTTTTTCTTCCATACATTTTTATAAGAAATTTGTTTAATAAAAATTATTGTGTGGTTTTACGAAACCACGATACAAGTGAAACTTTGTTTCGGACTGTGGGCAACTGAAAATTTTCGGAAAATTATTTGATTTAGGGCATGAAAATAAACGATATAATTGTTTTTCTAGGTTTTGCATCTAACTCCATTTGCTACGCATTCGGCACTATTTTTCTATTACTTGCGACTAATTTTGAATTTTCATTATTGATGTTAATACTCGAATGTCATTATCATTATTGAATTTGTTGATTATTGTTAAATCGATCATCTGCCTGTTGTTATCTATTGTAAAGTTACTTCAAGAATACCTATCATGTTCAATCAATGTTAAATAAAGTTTGTTGTGGTGATGAAATTGTTTCTGGACGAAAGGGCTAAAAAGGGCTACACACTAACACAAACATCATACTAAACAACCTATCGCTCCGACATACATACGCACCAGAAGAAAGTTCTAACAATTTTAATAAATTCACTATAAAAATTAAATCAACTCACCAGGAGCCTTTTTCCTGTTTCTAAAAGCACGAACTCTGTCGGCAGTCTTTCTCTTACGGCGTAAAATTTATTCACCGTCGGATATTTTCGCACTATTTTCACTAGCTGTATCTTTGTCTATCATGATAAGTGAACAACAATATTTATATCAATATACTGATCAAAACACACAAATACCAATACAAATATGATTGACAATTAATGACAACTTATAATATACTAAAACGTTGCGTTGTGATGGAGAGGAAAATAGCCATTCAGTAATATAACTCGCGCAACAACCCTGGTAAAACGGCATGGTATATAACTAACAAGTTTGCCGAGCTCTGCCGAACACTTGATGATTCCCTGCCGAGAATGTAACACACATTTAGCGAGATGCTAAAGAAAGGCCAAAAAATGCTTGTAGATCAATTGATTTAGTAATATTTTTAATAAAAAATAATTTTCAAGGATTTTAAAAGCTATGGAGATCTTGTAAAGAAATGTAAAATTTTTAGATAAAACAGACGAGGTATTTCTGAGAAATTTTTTTTTTCTATTTTTTAAACGTTTCGCTTTTTTTAACCTTTCAGGGCCTTATTATGAATAACTATTATAAGTACCAACAATTCACTCAAATACCATTGAAATATTTTTCTGGGCTGATTTTACCATTGCTTATAAGTAGAGATGCCACGAATATTCGGCTACTATTCGGTATTCGGCATATTCGGCTGTATTTTTTTAATATTCGGTTTTCGGTCGAATAGGGTACTATTCGGCCGAATACCGAATACTAAATCATAACAAAATAAATGTTAAACTCGAAATTATATTTATTTCAATTACCAATTAAAATTAAAAATCTATTAGGGAGAATTAATTATGATGAATCAAAACAATTTTTTCTGCATTTGAGTAAAGTGTCCTCGAGTAGGAACCTGCTTTGAGTTTAGAAACCGCTACTTATATGTTATTTCTAGGATCATTTGGGCAATATTAGTTACAATTAGCTGGATTTCTTCTATTTTCTTGGTCAAAGCTGCTTGGTACGACTTCCAGTACAATGGTCTGAGTTTCGTTTCGGGTAGCAATTACTTAGATTGGACAGTTGAATTTCCTGCTGTTATTCTTTGTGAGAGAAAAAATGAAGATTACTTAGACAGTATTTCCGAAAAGTTAACTGGCTCTACTTATAACTTTAATAACATTTTTTTAACATATTGGATATTTTTATTAGATATTTTGGAACCCCAAACTTTTACTTACCGAATCTACTGGAGGAAATCGTATACTTTCAGTATGAGACCGAAAATCTGAATTCTCGATGTAATTTAAATGGGAGCGATAAAATTTGTTTAGGAGATTATAGAAATTTAACAGAACTTGTAAGTATTGTCATATTGTTTTGAGAAGGTGAAATAAAAGAACTTCCATGCAAATTATTTCAGATTCGAAGAAAATGCGACGAGGCAATTTTCAATTGTACTTGGAACCATAAAAGTTTTGATTGTTGTAAATATTTTTTACCGGTTGATACCGAACTTGGGAAATGTTTCGCTATCAATTCATTGCATGCTAAGTACTTATTATTTTTAATATAAATATTATTTACTTACCCCTCAATTTTTAATTAGGCTGAATGAAGAAACAGAGCCGCTTGATATAGTTATGTCTTTTTACGATCCTGAACTACCAATTCTTGCTTTTAATCTCGCCATTGATATGAATATGGCAATAATGAGCCATGAAGAACTACCAAATTTGAACAGTCCCATAAATCCATTGATGGTGGAAACTCGAAACGAATTCGATATCTCCGTCCAGAAAGTTTTAAACGATGACAAAATAAAAAATTATGATCCAAAACTGAGACGTTGCCTCTTTCCAGATGAAGAAAACCTTTCGGTACAAAAATTTTACAGTTATAACGGATGTGTGGTCGAAAAACGAAAGAAAAAAATGCTAGAAATCTGTAATTGTACTGAACATCTAATTCCTAATAGCACTGGTAAGTTTCTATCAAATTTATATATAGCTTAAAGTTAGCGAAGTTGGTTTTAGGAAAAGTTTGTGACCGTGAGGGATTATTGTGTCTATCTAGCAAAGCATCCCAACTTCTTACCGTACAGCCGCTGTCCTCACCTGAAAATCACCTAATTATAGATTGTTTAATCGGTTGCGAAGATACTGAAATCATAATTATTTCCCAAATAATTCACGATCACTTGTAAAACTAATAGAGTAAATTTAGTAAGGTTTAATTTAATTAGCAGAGTAACTTTTTTTTAGGGAGAACACTTTACCACTTCAATTTGGAGAGGTCGAAATACGTATTTTCGATCCTCCTATTTCAGTGTTTAAGAGGATCATTGTTCGACAAACAATCGATATATTAGGTAAAATAAAATATATATAATATAGTTAACAAAATCATTTATTAAATTTTTAAAAAAATTATATCTTTAATTTAAGATATTACAAATTCTAATTTAATGGTAATGTCCATGGGCGTACCGACAGAAGGGCAGGGAAGTGAAGTTACCAAATCCCTGGATTATGAGTGTTATTAATTTATTTACTAATACTACTTTCAAATAAAATTTATAAATTTTCTTTTTAACGAACTTTAGCAAGTGCTGTAATTGGCCATTAGTGTCTAGGGCAGTGATTCTCAACCTTCTTTTTTTATTGATATATAATCTTAACAATTTCAACAAATAATTTTACTTACCTACACTGGGTAAAATACTTTCTGATAATAACTTGCTCTAGAGATTCACTATTGCCTTGATTTTTACACTACTTGACTTAGAAGTGGCCTAAAATCAAACCAATCTCAAGCATTGAATTTGCAAGATATTTCCTTCCCCACAAACGCTGGGTATGTCCATGGCAATATCATTACGCAATAATGATATATATGTATAGTTAACTACTATATGTTAACTTTGTAGATATATGAGCCGTTTATTTTAAAAATAGAATAAGTGCATTTCCCAAAAAAAAAAAAAACTAGAATTTGCTACTTTCTTACATGATCTTTTCATTCCCAAATTTTTTTTTAATTTAAGAAATTTAATTGAAAATTGAAAGGGATCGTTATGTTATTTACAAGTCTGAGTTATATAATTTGATCCCTTTGGAAATTACGAACATTATTTAACTGTATTATGTTATCCAGATTTTTTAATTTAATTCAAGGAAAACTTTTCAATAGCCCGAATCGAATTAAAGTGTATTTACACCATTTTCAAAATAAACGGTTAATTTGTATGTATTTTTATAAGCGTTGTAAGCTAATATTTGAAAACCAAACGTTTAGCAAAATGAAATTCTCATAACATAAATTAGTTACGACAAAAAAAAAGAAAGCTCCCTGTACGAATTGAAGGGCTCAAGGGATAGTTGTACGACTCCATTTTCTATATATAAAACGCTAGCGTAGTCAACTGACGCTAAAGACTGAACCATTGAAAATAAAACATGAAATTTTAAGGGTTATTTCTGAGAGGACTAGGGTTTCCACTAAAGAAGGGTTTTAACAATTTCACCCTAAAAGATTTAAAAGAAGACCTGAAATTTTTGCAATGTTTGACAATAATTCTAATTGTGCAGCTATGAATCTACATACACTGGCAAAGAACGCTTGCTTTTGTTATCTTAATTTAAGGGTTTTGTAAATGTTTAGCCAGAGGGTTCTTTTCTAAATCCTGAACTGTGTTTACTTATTTTGTTAACTTTTAGGTGAAATCACGGGTATCCACTAGTATAGAATGTACCTAAAACAATTTAATTTTTAAAATGTGCCTAATAACAATAGACAAGAATGTAAAAAGGATTTGTTTGAATGTTTCACTTGCCAAATCGACAAACTGAATTTTGTAAATTTTAGCACCAAGGCACTTGGCTCCTAACTACATATATACGTATATTCAAAATAAAATGCTCTAATAGTATGTATTACTCCCCCTAACGACAATTTCTTATTATTTTTTTCCAACTTTTTGTTATATGGAGTTAATCGATTTGGCAAGTGAGGCATCAATTTAACGGGTATTTCCCAGAGTTGTTTCACATAGAATGTTTTTGCTCTTAGTTGATAGTAGTTCGGATTGTCTATAAATATACCTTCGGAAACGTCTATAATTCGATTTGGTTTGACACCAAAATCAAAAAATTGGAAAAATGGAGTTCAAGTTTTTTCCCCTGAACCTTTCAATTGATATTGCTTCGTATATTATTTTTAGGTAGTTATAAAATTTAAAAGAAAAATCTATTAGTTGCAGTAGGAGGAACAGCTGGATTACTTTTGGGCGCCAGCACATTAAGTCTCATCGAACTGCTCTATTATTTCATGATGCGAATTTGGACCGAAGATCGTGTCACTGAAGAAAAAAGCTTGGAATTGGACAATAAGTATTATGTTCCATTTAGTATTGAAATGGAAGATTAAATGGTCTCGTCACTGTTTTGCTACACGTTGGCATTCACACGCAAAACAACGCCAATAAATCTTCATTTTGTTCACGACTTAAACATAACAAGAGACTAAATTAACGTACAATCTAATCCTCTTTCCCGACCAATATTGAACACCAATTATAGTTCTGTTTTGTAACCGCAAGTAAACTATTTGTCGTTTCTTTTATTTCCTTCAATGATTTGTTTTTGATTTCTGTTCTTGGTTGGTCATTTTCTAAAGTTGTCGATTGAGGCACGAACGAGTCGTTATATAAAAATGATGAGTCTTCATCGTCGCTGATTTCGACAACATCTTCAGAAGCGCCCTGCTCCGATGAGTTTGTCGTGAAATTTTTGATCAAGTCCTCATCGTCACCCTCTTCCACGCACGTGTTGCTTGGATCTTCTTGTCGTATAACCAGAGATTTTATCACCGACTCGCACAAAAATTTCATTGGAGCACACGTGTGGCACGGTAATTTAATCAACTGAAAAAAAAGACATTTTTATTATACTGAACTGAAATAATTATTAATCAAGTTCAAATCGATTAAATGCAATATATAATTTTATATGTGAAAAAACCGAAATAAAAAATGAAAATTGATATCAAGTTCATTGGCTTTTAGGTCAAGTTTATTATAAAATCGTCCTTATAATTTCAAATTTGTTGAAAGGTCAAAGAAAATTAATAAATTAACATGTACATTGTGAAGAGACGTTAACGACCAAACGGCTTGCTTTAAGGCAGCTCGTACTGGCTAAATCTAGAAAGATTTCAATTTCGACGCTGAAGACCTCCATGTCGCTCGAGAAAATTAAATATATTATATGGAAATTGTATTTCCTTTTTGGTGCTCTTCTTCGGTTGGTAGCTAATAAAAAATAAATTAAACATAATAATGTTGCATGTTAACTTATTTTCAAATCAATGTACTTTAGATTATAACACGGCGCATTAATTTACGGATAACACAAAACTAGGCCACAATACTCAATATATAAACACTTGGGGAGTGCAATGACAACATTATGAATCAAAATACCTATTAGATAATTAGAATCATCTTGATGCACATGATTGCATCACACATTTTCTACTACTATTTAATGCGTGCTTTATCCACTATTTTAGTTCTTTGAAGATGATTATAATATGTATTATATAAAATTACAATTTTTTTAATGATATTTTGTACGGCTGATTCAAAAATTATCAATAAAACGCCAAGCTTTTAGTGTGAGTTTGCTTCAAAGCTTTCGCTAGTACTAATTTTTTCTTATAGTACTTACTCCCTTAGCCTTACTCTTATAGTTCTCTCAAGTACTTATTTTCATATCAACTTTTCAAAATACAAGACTCGAGATTGATGAAAAGTGTGATCTAAAAGTTAGATTTTCTGTTCTTACTTTCAAATCGAGTCCGTATTTTGTGTTTCCTTTATTGTAGACCCCCCCGTAAAGCACAGCAAGTAATAAGCTACCAACTAATTCGTTTGTACTAATAGCTTACACCGCGGTTATTCTGAATACAAACTCATAAAAACTTGCCTTCGTAAGAATTCCTCAGAAGTAAAGACCAATTTGGTTTCGGTTAAAGCCAGTTTAATACTGGCCAAAAAGTTAACTTAACCGAAACTCATTTGCATGGTAACGAACCGGTCGAGTATCTTCGAAATTAATTATTTTTATTTATACCATTTCCTGAGAGTTTAACCTCTGTTCATCGCCCAATGTTGAATCGTCATATATTTAAATTTTAATCATTCACAACGAGATTGTCTTCGAAAAATAAAATAATTTCCTAATAAATTTTAATTTTGTATTCTTGTCAAAATTTTATTACTAAATTAAGAAAAAAACAATAAATGTGCACTTGAGTTGCGTTTAATAACAGAAAAATATTTGAAAAAACAATGTTATGGTGTCTAATTAAAACAGCCAAACAAAATTTTTAAGATCCCTTTTTCTAGATATATCTGATTCACTGATACACCATCATATTGCCAACTCCATACTAGTACAACATCTTTAGAAGATTAGGACCATTTCAAATGTAAACTATTAATCGAAAAGTTATCGAATTGTTAACAGAAAACTTGTTTGATAATTTCCGCTCGGTAACTATCCGTTTCATCTCTAATAATTATAAATATAAAAGCTGAGTTAGAAACTCGTTTTAACTCCAAAAGTCAAGCCTCAAACTACTTGATTGTCCCTTACCTAGACCTGAGATTCAAAACAAACTACGTGGGGGTGCTTATAATATTTAAAAATTTATTGTGAAGAGTCCTCCAGTAGCAGTTCATCTTCAACGCTGGCTAAAAAAAGTAGAGGGAAAGAGACAGTCAGCTGTATCTCGCAAAGCTCAGGACACGTTTTGAGATTGCTTTGATGAGGTAGCAAATGAAAACAATACAAGTCAGGTTCAACGTGAAGAAAGAAACGCGATAGCATGTGAGCTTGATTTTTATCTTACGCGAATTGATCGTAATTGTGACCCTTATTCTTGGTAGACAGCTAATGCTTAACAATAACTAAATTTAACAAAGTTTGTCAAAATCTATCTTTCAGCACCTTGCAGCAGTGTGTAAAGCGAAAAACTTTTTTTCTGAAGCTGGTCTTATTTACAAAGACAAAAGAACCCGCTTGCCACCTTTTAATGCAGAGAAATTAATATTCATTCACTATAATTTGCCCTTAGTGCAGTATGAGTGCAAATTCATTTTCTAAGTGGTAGAATTATCTTTTGATTACTGATTGTATTTCTTAAGTGATATCTACTTACTACATAAATAAAGCAATTTTTTACAAAGCAAATATTTTTTAATCCTTTATTCGGCAGGATAGGCGCTAGTTATCCGGTATTCGGCCGGAAAGTATTTACGCCGCCGGATAGGCTGGATACCGGATAGTTACAGGATATCCGTTTCATTTCTAATAATTATTTTAATAGCAATAAGTGAACTTGACCTATAGTGTTTTCCCCATACAATTGTAGAATTGGAGATAAAATTGGTAAAATCTACAGATTTTAGGCCACATTTTAAAAGATTATACCCGTACTTCGCTATATTATTATTCTTTATACATTATTTTACCAAGAGTTTGTTTTGATTGTGGTACTCTTTTTCTGTAAAATAATGTACTATTGATGATTTTGAGCCTCTACGTTTTCGATATACTGCTTTTGTTTTAAAGTGAACCTTTTGGGTTATAGGGTATTTATAATGTAAAAAAAGCAGGTGTATTTTAAAAATACATTAAATGTTTTTACTATTTCTAAAATCAAACAATCGCCGAATTTTCGCCGAAAACCACCTACAATATTAAAGGAGTACTCTAGTCTAGAAATTTGACAATATCGATTTTTTTTTATATTTCGAATACTACATTCAAAAATGCCCTCAAATGGATTTATCAAAATTCAAGTTAAAACGGTATTGAAATAGACTCGGGTGCCCATGTATTTGCTATGAGATACTTCAAAAGAAGTTAGAACTACTCATCTAGCAGATAGAGCCTGAAAAAATGTACAATTTGAAGTTGAAGAAGGTGTTTTGCATGGAACAGAAATGTAAAATGTAATGTAAATTAAAATTTCAAATGTGTTTTTTTCGAAACTACTTTTTTTTTTAAAATGTATGTCACAAAATCTCAAGTTTTAATTAATTGATCGATTTTCTTGAAATTGGGCATGAATTTTCTTTTTTATATCTCTCTCTATCCCCCTCTATCCTATATCTCCCTTTATGATAGGAAACAAAAACAAAAATCAAAATTTACAATTTTTAATATTTTTTTTTTAATTCGGATAAGTTAAAAAAGTTCCTGATTAAATCTACCTCTATTTTGAGTAGCCGCTATTTTGCGAGAATTTTTTTTTTTGGGCCTTCTATGATGGCATTTGTTCTGAATTAAAAATGCACCTTTTTACTTTCTTTTACTACTACTATGAATATGTACTACTATGTATTTGTTAGTAAAGGAAGTATTGTAATCGGGTCAAATTTTCGATTGCGTTTTTTCCCCGGAAATACATGTATTAAGGTCCCCTGAGTCCAAAATAGTGATTCTTAGAAACATTTCTGTGTGTACATATTATATGTGTGTGTGTGTGGCTGTGTCAGCGATATAGTATCAAAAGCTTTATCCGAATTTTACCAAACTTGGAATTTAGCCTGCATCAAAGAGTACAAGATAGAGTGGAAGGTCGCGTATAATCGGCACAAATGACATTTGGTGACCGTGTCTAAGTACTAAATACTGTTATGGCGATATTTGAAGGATAAGACTTCTGAATTATCATTGATATCAATTAATACTGCAAACATAGTTTGATGTAATGAGAAAGGATGGCGTAAAAGATCAGAAAAAAATTAAGAGCTCTCCATTTTTATAGCAAAGAAAAGTTTTCATGACTGGACACAATCACTAAAGGCGCTAAAAATCGTATACTCGTTTAAACATTGCACGTAATGGGGATCTTCCTCTTCGTATACTCGTTTAAACATTGCACGTAATGGGGATCTTCCTCTCTATCATACTCTTTGGCCTGCACATTACATCTAGTTGACCGGAAGCTCCATTTTATTCTAGTTTTTGAGCTTTTTCGAAAACAACTACAACGATTTTCTTTAAACTTTCAATAGTTCTTAGACTCATTGATGCCTACAACTTTTATTTGAAACGTTTTCTTGATAAAGTTGAAATAAGGAGGGTTCCGGGGTTAAGGTTGGGAGGTGGTAGTTCGTAATTAAATAATTAAATATTTTTTAAAAAATTTTAAATACATATTTAAATATCGTTAGGTATAAAACGTTTCATATGGTTTAAAATAAATTATAGTTGTCAATTCAACTCATCAACCACTCATTGATTGACTTGATTGAATGTCAATGCTTGACTTGTTTTGATATTTTGGCTTGATTTTAAAACAATTTTTGCTTAAATAGGTTGAAAATCAAGTAAAATGGCTTTGAGATCAATGCAACTAGTGATTCTCTAATTACAATGAACCTTTGCATGATATTTTTTTATATAAGTATTATAGATATTTAGTGAACAGTTAGAAAATTATTGTTTGCAAATTTTTAATAATAGACTTAACATTAAAAAAATCATAAAAAAAACAATGTATAACATGTATTGTAGATCAAAGTAAATGGAAAAACCCTCAATATGTTGATTTTTATTTTTGCTTTTCATAAAAAAAGTTTTAAAAAATATTTTGAAAAATGTAGAAATTAAGAACTAAATGTTGAGATTTATTATTAATAATAAATAATTAACTTATATTTCAAAGATTTCCTACGGTTTATTAGAACAAACTCGCAGGGATAAAGTCTCCCATTTATCCGGCCGTACTTTTTAATTTTATTGCAACATATTTCATAAAAATGGATAAGAAGTAGATAATATCATATAAAAATAGAAGTTTTAATTGAAATTAATTTCCATAAGGTTACAAAAAACAAACTGATTAATCAAATTATTGTTTTCTTTCAATTACATCAACATGTATATTGTATACACGACGCCAATTGGTATCAAATTTGTAACGTGAGTCTCTTCACGTCTCTAATCTATTAACATATTAAAAAAAATTTAAAAAAGCATTGTTCCACCTCAAAAATAATTGAAATCGCAATAGCATAGAATTAAATTTACGTTTCGGAGATTTTCCTAAGCAACATGACCTCATGACTTAATTAAGCTGGTTATTGTTACATAAGTAAACGACATTTTTTGTTGATCCAGCGACAAAACAGGCTTTAAGTACGAAATTGTTGTACCTTAGTCGTCAATTTGTGTGTTTGCGTCTAACAAAAGATCGTAACGTCAATTGGGCCAGTAATGGGGCTACGTTTAAAATTCAGGGACAAGCTAATATGAAAAGATTACTAAAATCAGGTCTTCACATTTTTCCCTCTTTCAAAACTTTCATTTTTCAATTATGTAACAATCGTTATACTCCCAACTATATTAGGTACATGAATTGATTGTTGTATTAAGTTGCTAATAGCAACAATCGATTTTTAACAATTAATACTAATTTTGTTAACACAGCACGAAACGATTAAATTTTAATCTATTAAATCGGGCAGAAGTAAAAAACAAAATTTTCTACTAATTGATGCCCGCCCGCCTCGCTGAACTTATGATCTTAATCATAATATCTTCATTTAAATTTCAATAAATACATTTCAGATATTTTGATAGAAAAGGATAATAGTTATCTCTCAAAAACCGTAAATTTTTGTAGAATATTAAATATCCTGGGTGACTCACAAGCGTAAGATCTCTAGCAATAATTAGATATCATAACAAATTTGATCAAAATCTATTAAACTATTCTTCTAAAAAGATATATTTTTCCAGATTAAAAAAATATTTAGTGTGTAATCTTTTAAACTCCGTTCAGTTGAGTGAACTTCTACATATCATGCATAATCATGCATTTTTCGGGTATAAAAAGAATTCGAAGGAAGCATTTTTGAATTTTTTAACTTCTCAAGTGTTCCTATAGGTTTTTTCAATTTTTGCTTTTTCTAATTCACCCCTGTATTGGCACGAACAAAACAAAAAAATAAAGATATAATTCAAATCAATCACTTTCAATTTTTTGCGAGACTATTGCATAGGAATTATTTTTTATTATAATTATATAGACAAACTGATACCCGCCCGCTTCGATCAGCATACTTTAATTAAACTTATTGATCAGTTAAAATTGCCATACCAAAATATAAAAAAAAACTTTTGTTATTGTCACAAAAGAAAATAGTTATTCTTCATTATTCTTCAAAAACCATGCATTTTCCAAAATAATAAATATCTTGATGGTACTTCCAAACCAATAAAATACATAATATGTATCTTAGGTCTGGATATATATTATAATATATTAAAGTTGATCCGTTAGGTAGGTAATTCATCAAATTAAACTACTTTTCCAGCAAGGTATTAGCTATCCCACAGATTTTAAATGTTGGTTTAAAATAAGACCTGAGAACCTTTTATACCAATTTCCATCAAAATCCATTTAGTTATTTATCTTAAAAATTATTTATCCAACAGAACCGTGATCTATTTTACGATTTAGTTCATAGTAGTACATATTATACATTTTGAATTGCCTTAAAAACTACCATTCTATGAAAAATTAAGTTTAATTAACGCTCTTTTCCTATGTGAGAGAAGCACAAACTAATGAAAAAAAAATCACACTTAAAAATACCTTACAGGAACCATGTATTTTTCCGGAATAAGAAGCGTATCGTATCCTTTTTTAAAACCTACTACATCCTTATACTTAATTTTATTTCTTTCAATCGTTTTAATTTGATGGCTTAAGAGGTATCCTATAGTTCCTATGAACAACCAAAAATTGTTTTCCATATATTAAACGTTAAAATGAAATCACAATTGATGATAATTTCACACAGTCACACGGAAAGAATAACGGTTATGCTGTTGAAAATATCCGAAGTTAGCAATTTCTATTTCTTCGATTATTCAGATGTTCTTTTGGGTTGTTTCAAATTTTTTTCCTAAACCATCCATGATTTGAAAGACAAAAAAAAATCAAACCCGTTAAGCAGTTTTCGAGTTTTTTAGGAGAATTGTGCACAGCAATTGATAAATGATGAGATTATATGTTTGTTCCAGCTAAACAAAACCATACATCGTACGGTACAAGTCATGCACAATATAAAATTATGGTAACTTTTTTTTTAAATTGCGCATGGGTTGTTAGTTGTTATATTTGGAAGAAACCTTATAAAAATATAACACATTAAAATGTGTTTGATTGATTAATTTCATTAGTACGGATATAGAAGAAAAAACATTTCACAATGCACTTAATAAAACTGAAACATCTTCAAGTCATTAACGTTAATTTTGTGTCCTTTATCTAGATTTTCTAGATGCATCTCAAAACGCCGGGCCTGCGAAGCAGGTCCACACTCTCGAGCCATGTACATATATAAACAAGTGCACAGGCATCTTCGTCGCCAATATTTAACGCAGTTCCTCTCAAGTTACTCTCACAATCAAATTCAATGTATCATCAACCGCTTCAATAGCCTGAACTTTTGTGCAACTTCATACACCAATCAACGAAAAACCAATTAAAATCAACTAAAAACTATCCAAAAATATACAAATTGTGAAAGATGAAATCTATACAATCAATACAGTGTTTTACATTTCGGACTATATTACTAATCAGTGTAATTTTATTCTATTTATTGGCCTCATTACAAGTTCAACGTGTTGATTGTGTACCAGTTGGAAATCCAGAAGCGGTAATTCAATTTTAAGATAATTTTTTTTTTTATTTGAACGATTATGAAATTATATTCATGACTTGATTCACGTATTATCTTCATTCGGCAATGCGAGAGCAAAATAAATTACTTCAATTATCCAAATAGATTAGACAATAAAAACCTATTCATCGTTCGTTTATCTTTAAATGTAATTTTTATTATGAAGTAAATTTGCAAATTGTGCGACTAAAACGCATAATATTTCAATAAGAGCTTTATTAATGCCCAGTCCATTGACCCAGCATAGAGACGTGATTCAATTTAATGTAGAAATATGAGATTTTAACTAACTTAATTATATCCGCTTTAAGCCTAACGTGCAATTTATATTCAAGTATATTTGAACCGAATCAAAAATAAACTTTTTACATCTTTTCTTTTTAAAGTGCATATTTTTAGTTTTCTTTAAGCTCTTGTTCTTTTTTCAGACCGTTCAAAACATGCATAAAATACCACAGTGGCATTGTCTGAGATATCGCAAATACGACCAATATCGTCGATGTCGACATTTTCGTAGTACAGTCGGATTGCGTCATTAATATAATGTTATTTAATTTCATCTAATATTCACATTTATTTTTAATCGTTTTCTCTTTAGTATTAAATCATATTTTTTCATACTATAGTAATTATGTAACTGGTGTTTCAATTAGTTAACACTCAGGGAAAACGCTAAAATGAGTTTTTTGAGAAGAAAAATTATTTATTGTAATATTTAAGTGATAAATTATTTTCAAATAAATACCAATGTCTTAAATAGTTTTTTTTTAATAGTTACGTATTATTTAAATTTTTTTCAGGCAAAAACAAAACTGTACATTATAATGTACATGTCCAGTACTCAACTCGTCTCGGACTTGTCGAGTGTTTGAGTAATTTTTTTCTTTAATTGTTGATGGATCTAGGGGGTTTTCTTATCATTCATTTCCGCGATTAATAAAATCCATTGTGACCATCCGTTCTTTCAAGATGAGCATCAAGTTTATGAAGAACGCTTGCCACCTCATTAAGCATAATGTCCGCCTTTCGAAGATGATGCAGTCTTCTTTTGAAAGCTTCTTCACATGAGTATATGTGATATATACCCCGCCGTCTCTGCTTTATAGAACCATCTCTGCATGTGTTGGTGTATTTAATTGGTTACTCCCAGTGGGTAGTCCACTCAAAACACTCAACAAGGCTGAGTCAAAGTTTTTAATATTAAGTAAAATCGGGTAAATTCAAAAAGTATAACGTTTGTAAAAAAGTTTATATCAATTTTTAGATTTATGTTTTTATTTTTTTGTTGCTTCTAGTTTTAAAGAACATGGAAGGAAAAACTGGAAGTCTCGAACTCGAATTAGTGTCTTAGTTCGTCAATATTTCTCGAAAATTTGATAGAAAAACCAAATCCTACTTATACTATTAAATGAGCAATACATATTTATATGTAATATTATAGGTCTTTATATGTTTGTAATAGCATTTTCGAAAGTGATTTTAACAATTTCAATAAAATCTACTAATTAGGGTTTTCGAGGTGAAAAATATATCTAGTTTGATCTCATTAATCGAAACGTTCGTTTTTTTCATGTTTACGGTGTTTTATTATAGGGGAGTATTATTATGCATTGATGCATAAGTGGTTGCCGATCCGTCAACATTGTAGATACTGAAAGCTTCGGAGGCTTTGAACGTAAGTGGGTTGCATGGAAAGTTGCTTATAGTAATGAAATGGAAATCGTTATTGAAAGTTTGTTTTGTTTATAAAGGAAATAAGTTTAAAGTTAAGAAGTAGACATAAAAATAGCTCCTGTGACGCATCACAAAACTTTCTTTTATATAACATCTGCAGTTGATTAAAAGAACATAAATAAAACCTACGATTGGATAAAAAACTTCAGTGGGTTCTTAGTAAAATCACTTATGCACATTTTTTACGAAAAATGATATTATGATGGATTTTAAATCTCTATTCAACCCTCCATTAACCGTCACAAGAACAATTTATGATTCAGACTTATTTGTCAGAAATCAGAACTTGAAAACAAAACCTGAGTCCATTTCCAAATGTAACTGTAGAACTTAAAATCGCGATATCTCGAAAAACGTCAATATTGATTTTTGTGATTTTACTAAAGAAAGTTTGCTGAATTTCAGATAATGGTTTCGTTACGATGTAGCTGTCACACACGCTATCTAATTTTTAAAAGCTACCTTTTCAAACTCAGGAGACTTTAAAACGTTTTTTTTTTCGATTAAAGCTCAAAATAATCAGAAATTCGTCGCAATTGCAATATTATCTTTACTACATACATAGTTGTAAAAGAAAGTTACAACTTTTATTTTAAAACATCTTCTCAGAAGATTTTTTCAATCAATAAATTAAAAGTATTTAAATTAATATTGAAAAATTAGCAAATATTTCGAATTTTTAAGTTACATCATTTGAACTGTAAAAACCTATTTTGCAAAACTTTGCAACATTCACTAAACAGTTGTTAAGAAAAAAACGAAAAATAACCGAAAGCCTGATTTCATTGGCTAATTCACATAGTGATAATCACATAATCACTTAGTGGAAATTAAGGTATATTCCCTTAAAAGTAAATTACCTTTTTTTCGTTTTATGCATTTTTTAATTTAAATTAATATTAATGAATTTTATGTAGATATATCTTTTAGTATTTAAACCATATATTTACATCGTGGAAACCACAAACAGTATGTGAGCGGATACCTGAAATAGCCTTCTACCAGAAATTAAAATTTTTTATAAATAACGCGTTTTACTAATTAGCTACAAAAGTACGATAGTCTCGATGCGAATGCAACAAATTTCATATAAAAGTACACTGTCATGAAGACATTATAGTTTTATGCACTAGGTGCAGTACAGATGATGAACCTTAGTACAGATCTACGTGGAGTTATAAATGGAGGAGGGCTCTTATCGGAAAGTCTCAGCACAAGTCATTCGCAATGTAAAAGTGTAACAATAATTTTATGTAACGGCTACTATTTAATAAAGCTTATTTATATGAAATATAAAAATTTATAACTCACCGTTGCAACATTTACGGACCCCGGCAACCCTTTTTGAGTGTTTATCATCGAATTGGAAAAATCTTGGCTTGTGTAACTAAGCGATTTTTCTGCTTGTAACTTGGAGAACAAATTATTTGTATTTGTTTCCTTAACGGCTTCCAAGCTATAGTTAAAGTTTTTCTTATACTGCGTCAATTCATTTTCCAAACTCAACAATTCCTAAAAAAAATTAAAAGATTTTAAACCCTCAATTATTTTAATTTATGTTATTTCAATCAGAATTTTGCATTCAAAATAATATAATAATTTTATATAAGAAACTAAACATAATTTAATACTTTATATTAAAAAAAAAAAAAACTTAATGTTGATTAAGGAATTTTTGGTGAAATCATGACGTCAACATTTTGATATTTTTCTATCAGTTGATCAAGTTAAAAGTTTCAAAAATTCTTAGACAGTGACAAAGCGACGTCATGGAACTAGATTGAAGACATTTTTTGGGTGTTAACTACCAAATTATGACACTCATCGCAAAAGCATTAATATGGTACACTTCCTTACATTCATAGGTCAACATAAGATATGCAACTTAAAGCAAATATTTACAACAATTTGACGTCATTAGTGTCATCGCGTACACTCAACTATTTCCAGATTTTTTTTCGGAGAATTAAAAATTCACAATTTTCTTACGTTTTTAAAATCTTCCTACTAACTATTATATGTATTATATACAAAAATGACACCCAAATATTTTTAATAATTTTAAGAAACATGCAAAATCCTTAATAAAGTTGAAACTTACTTGTTTGTCGTTAATAAAAACTAGTTGAGAAGTTGATTTCCATGGGTATTGGCTTGCAGAATTATTCGTCGGAATAAAGATCGCTCTGACAACTTTTACGTCATCTTCAACAATATTATCGTGTTTATAAAGAGGAGACGATGACTTCGTTGAAAAGATAAACACTAAAAAAACGGTTCAAAATGAGACCCACGAACAAAGCTATAAACGTATGAAGAAAAGCTTTAAGGTGCGTAACTGGTTGCATATATTCTTACTAGTCATTTGAAATATTATACTACATATTAAAATTAGATGTTAAGGTATTCAGTTTTCTTACATTTTGAGTTATCGGTGAAAGCGGCAAATAAATCTGAAGCAATATCTCGACATAAAACTGAGACATTTAACTTAACAGTCCACGTTAACGACATAGAAAGCAAGTTCCAAACAAAAAGTCGTTCTTTCGTCGTTGTGACTATCATATGTGACTGATCATTATGTCCCCATAACACATTCGTTAAGTCCTGAGCAAACGGTGTGTATTTCAAACAGCTTTTGAATTCACAGTTTTCGGGAGCAAAAAGAATCAGACATGGACCATATCCAATTGCCACTAAGGAGCCATCGAACGAAAAATCGAGACATGTTGGTATTTCACTGTAGTAACTTCCACAATATGTGTTTATCCATATGTTTCTATCACCTAAAATCAAGTTTGAAATTTTAATCATTAGACACAGAGCAAAAAGGAGGTTAACACGAAATAATACTGTAAATCCAATTATATACTACTAGGTTATTCCCGATGAAAATTAGTCCGTACACTGTACGATACCAGACCAGCCATGCTCAATGAGAGAATAATTTCATCTGGAATAAACCTATAGACCAGTGGTCGGCAACCTATGCCCCTCGAGTCACCAAGTGACCCGTTTGATAATTATAAGTGACCCACTTTAGTTCCACTAAAGTATAATAATATAGGTATAAAATAAATAAATAAATATAAAAAAAAATTTTAAGCCTATTGTAATTATTTTCGTGATAAAATTTATAATATATCTTTTATTGGTTCCATGCGTTTTGATCCCCGGACAAAATATTCCCGACAAAATATCCTCAGACAAAAAGTCCTCATAGAATAACTGCAAATCGTATTTGCAACATAATTTTGATGTTAAAACATTTAGCTTTGTGTAAAACTTCGCGTTGTCAAGAAGTGCACATTCAGTCAATGAATGATTATACTTGACAAATGACTATAATTTCTTTTGATCAAACCCCAACCAGGGAGGCCCCATGGACCCCTTTGGCATTAATTAGCACAATTTTTGTGGATTTAACACGAACACATGGAAGTCAATTTAACACTATTTCAATAAATAATTGAGGATCAATTTAACACGTTTTTACCAAAAATTATTTACTATAAAATCTTAGTTATTGAGCTCAAAAAATTGCATGAAATATTTCATCGCAAATATTTTTGTCATAGGGATATTTTGTCTGGGAATATTTTGTCATGGTGATATTTTATCCGGGGATCAAAATGCCTAATACCCTCTTATTCACTAAAAAACATTTTTAAATTGAAAATACCACTGACCCAAACGTGTATTTAATACTCAAATATTAGTTGATTTTGACCCGCAGTTAAAAAAGGTTGCCGACCCCTGCTATAGACTATAATAAATGCAAATTCCTACAATTGTAAATTAAAAAAAAATAAGTTAGTCATTTTTAAATATATTATGTAGTTTTTTTTTCTTTTAGAACAAAATTCGTTTAATACGAAATAAAATTTCGCTTCCTTCAGTTTTGTTTATAACTGTTATCACTATTTTATCTATATTTAAATTATCTTACCATAAACAGTCGTTTTTAAAACCAATGACCAAATTTTAAATTTGCCATCATCACTTATTGATATACACATTAGAGATTTATTTTCTGATACTTTATTTAAAGGTTGAAAAGCGATTCCATTTATCTGTTTTTCATGTGGTAGTTGGATAAAAGTATTTAAAACCCACCTAAAACAAGTAATTTTTATTTTAAATTATACTTTTAAAGTTGACTTGATAATTTACTTTTGTTCCTTCTCGTTAAAATTCCAAAATTTAATTCGACTTTCGAATAAAGATTTTGGATCGTTTCTCTGTTCGGCTGTCGCTAGCCATGATCCATTTGCACTGATTGCGAGTTTTACTACATCGAAGTTAACGACCATTTGTTTCAGTTCTTCTGGTAGTTGATTTTGGTTGGTGACATCTAACTATAAAATTTTTCGATTTATATGTTTTAAATTTTTAATTTAAAATATGCAATTTTAAATCCATGAAGAATTAAGATCAGGAGTCCTAACTAATGCTTTTAGTAGCAAGGAGACTGGGACGCCTATGAGTAGTACTATTGTAGACTGAGATAAAACAGGCCACAGTAATTATGGAGAAGAGGAAGTTAAAAATGTTTAAATCACCCTAAGCGCCCTAAGTGCATATAGCGGAAGGAGTGGTTGGCTATGGAATCTTTGGAAGGTTCATCGGTTACCATTGCGACTAAACAAATTCGTCCCAATTAAGGTAGTTGTTGATTAAATTAAATCGACAAAAACTTTTTAAAATCTAACAAAAAAATTATAACAAAGAAAAGAAACTTTATTCTAAAACTCACTGATATTTTGGCCCAAGATATTTAAAAATGTAATTTCGCAATGAAGGAAAACATTTAATACACGTTATTATGTAAGAATTACGAAAAAAAAAAAGAAGAAATGAGCAACATAAACCTTGGTTGTGAATAAAATAATAAATATTCGAGCAGCTCAAGGACTAAAATTGAAAAAAAAAATCGGATAATCTTATAGCGAACCCAGAGTGACAGGCCTCTGATCCCCACTTAATACAGGTTTTTTTTTACTTCAAATACAACCTTTTTCATTTCATATAAAATTTTGTTAAATAATGTTACAAAACTAATACTCCTATTATTTTCTATGTATATATTGTAATCTATGTCTATATATTTTTATAAAAGAAAGTCGTGTTAGTTACACTACTTATAACTCAAGAACGGCAGAACCAATTTGGCTGAAAATTGTTGGGGAGGTAGCTTAGAACCAGGAGACATAGGATACTTTTTATAAGCAGGCAGTTCGACTAAAGAGGTGAAGCCGTTAGGAGTTCGATTTATAGAAGGGAAAATGCAGATTTACAGAGGGAAGAATTGGTATTATAAAAAAATTAACTTATTTACGGGTGTAATTTCTAGGGAGATCAAAGTATGTCAAAAGTAAATTACGGGTAAAAATCCATTGAACAATGACTGAACTGCAAATAGTAAGATTTATAGGCAAGTAAAATAAGAAGATATGTGTTGCTATAGAAAATTTACGATTTCTGAGGTATAACTATTATTTTTTTATTACAAGATAGCCAAAATAACTTTTTTATATTTTGTAATGATATGGGTTTTATGAATTATTTAGTTCAATTTAGCTATGTCCAGCGAAGCGGGCGGGGATCAGCTAGTACATAATAAAAATCTATGTATGTATCTTATTATATATTTGGGGCCATCCATAAATTACGTCACACAAATTTCATGATTTTTGATCCCTCTACCATCCTTGTCACACCTGGTCACACTTGTGAGACCCATCCTTTCTTAATGAATGTGACGTCACATAATTTACAATTTTACATCTACAAATAATTATTGAATTAAAACAGCAGTTCCAAAATTAGTTTTATTACAATTTAAATGATTTTTTAATAAAATTAACATCAAATCAAACATTTCAAGAAATAAACAAAAAAAAACACTAATTATATCAATTAATGATCAAACTTAATCATCTTGAAAGTCAAATGAAATAAAAACAATATCACCGCTAGGCACGGTGCAGCATTTAGCGGCATTTATCAAAGAGCAATAGTATCAACGCGTAACACTACACCGAGAAAACATTCTTTTCGGACAATTAAATCTAAATATTAAATATTTGATTGGCAATGGGCTATCAAATCATTTTGTTGGCGTAAATGAAATTCAGTTGTCAGAAGAAAAATTTTTTCTTAATGTAGTAGAGCAAATGGCCGACAAAACAATTTGAACTTTATGTTTCTACAGATAGGGGTTGCAAATATTTTTGAGTTTTTCGTTAATAGTTCAAAGTTCCTGTTATACTTAACACTTAGATTACAATAGATTTTGTAATGTGACGTCACAAAATTTAGGCCCCATCCCACCCTCTTGTCACACAATGCCACACTTCGTCGACCCCCTCCCTCCCCCTTAACATGTGACGTAATCTATGGATGGCCCCTTTCCTTTTTTATATACGAAATTTAAAAAACCTTATTTAAAATTAAAAAGATCGTATTTGAAAAAAATTAATAAAGTTTATTCCCGATGAAAATAAACAAGTACCGATCTCATACAGTTTTAAAATGAGCTGTAATTTAGCTTACAACAGCGAATTGTTGAAAATTTTCAATTCCAAATATGTTAAGCCAAATTTATGCCAGTGACTCAAAATTTCAGAAATACATTTTTAAGTTAGTACGAAACGATTTTTGATAGGCTTCTCAAAATTGTTATGTCAATTCAATTTAATAAGCACCTACTTGAAGCTAGGGTTCTGGTCTCTATTCTTCATGATTAAAACTATGTGAAATTTACGTGATATAAAACTGAGTCTTCTTTAATGGAGAAGAACTGAATATGGCCAGATCTGCTATTTAAAATGATAGCCTCCGAATTAGAGTCGTAAGTGAGTCCAGCTGGTAAGCAATTGCCATTGTATGGAGAAGTTATACTCCAGGACATGTGTTGTATTACTGACTTGAAGCGTAGCTGAGTATCAACAATTTGAATTTCTAAGCAAAAATAAATTAATGATTTATTTATAGTGCAACTTAAAATTGATTAATTCTTACCATTATCTGCTAACGATACAGCCACCCACATATTATCTTCACTCACAGATATATGTTCTATGTTCGCAGGTAAGCGAGGCAAAAACCTTTTAGTCTGTGACTGTGCAATCCATTTGACCAAAACGCGTTCCTGGCCTCCCGAAAAAATATGCGTTCCACCAGGAGAAAATGCTATACTTTTCAAAAGCGTCGAATGCCAATGAAATTTCGCTGTACATGATTTATTATAAAAGAAGTTACGATAAACTAAAATTTCACCGAGTGTTGTACATGTGGCAACACACTCTTCAATTGGATGGCAGCAAACAGTTGTGAAGATTTTGTGCTTTTTTTTTAACGAAAATCGTTTACGGTAATCATTTAACGATTGGATGAAAAGCGAGTTTTTTTGAGTTATCGCCAAAATATTAGTATTAATTCCAACAGCCCATTGATGATCGCTATTTCTTATCGTCACGTTTAAATTTTCGAATTGTTTTTCAGCGTTGAATTTCATGACTCTTAAATGTTTATTTGATTTTACGACGGATACTAATATAATGTTATCTTTAATAACACTAAAATCTTTGATGGATTTTTCAAGTTTCTAAAAGCAATGTAGCTTAGTAATTTATCTTAAATTTATAATAAGTCGATGCTTACAATTGTTTGATGAATCATTCCTGTTTTCCATTTCCAAAATATAACATTTCCATCGGAGCTGCAAGATATTAAGATTTTATCATTTTCAGGAGATAAACAAATATCTACGATCGGATTCTGTGACTCATGTTCACATCTACGAACGAATTTTCCAGTTTCAGTATAATATATGTTGATAGAGTTATGAACAACTACGAACAAATATCTGAAATAACAATAAAATAAGTTAAAATTATTTTTAAATGAAATTTTTTAAGTCTTACTGTCCATCAACAGAAAATAGAGGCTTCTTCCTAATGATGTTTCGACCCGATTTGTAAACAACATTTAGTTTGTTCGAATTTTCCACCGGCTCCATAATAGCGACCATTTTAATCTTTTCTTTAATTAATCACTATATTTCTTTTAATTTAATCCACATATTACTTATTTCAATAGTTTTTACAGTTAATGTACACGTGCTTAACTGATTCCAATAGCCACTCAAAAACCTCAAAAACACATGGTGTATTTTTTTATCGAAGATCTAAACCTAAAATAACAATAATCAGATCACCAACATTACCGACTCAGATATACGTTCAATTTCCAGAATCGCTCGATTTCCAGCGATTTATGTCACGTGGTACGATTTCGACCAATGTGCTACCAGGATTTTAAAATTGAAAAGATGGCTGCCATTTGAGCTATTTCAAGCTTCAACGATTTGACGAGATCAGCGCCTTTATAGATAAAAGCGAGAGCGAGAAGCCAAAAAATAAGCTGTTTTATTTTTTAAATTGATCATTTGATCGATTTGATCTCTATTAGTATGTATAGTGGCAAAAAGTTAAATTAAAAATAATTTTCTAAAAATTTATCAGGTTGTACCATAATATAAAATATAACGAAAATAAGAACGATAAAAACCAAAAATTCCTAATTTTTCTATTGAACAAACATCCTTTCATTATTTCTCATTTAATTTGAAATCCACTGATTGTACGGAAAAATACTCCTTATAATTTTTTATATAAAAATGTTTAATTAATAAATTAATTTATTACGCATTCAAAATTTTCAACAATAGAATACGTACAATATTTGCTGCGACGTATCACAATACTTTCTTTTACATGAAATTCGTTGTTGGTTAAAAGAACAAAAATAAAACCCACGATTGATTAAAAAAATATAAATAGAATAAAATATGTTAACAGCCTCAATGTTATTTGCAAACTCACACTTAATAACAGAACCCCCTTATTTAAATTTTCCCAGGAAAAAGTTTCAACTAAAAGTTTTAGGCCTTAAGGATTCTAAGAACTAGAGCAAGTTTAAAAAATCGTTGGAGCCGTTTTCGAAAAAAAATTATAAAGCTCAAAAACCTAAAGAATAAAGTGGAATTTCCCAGTCAATCAATTTCAACCAATTCGCAGCACAACTAGAATAAATATGAAGGCAAAATTTCAAGTTGGGTGAAATTTGAATAAAGTTTTCCATACGATATCGCTATCCCACACAAACATTTTTACAAAAACTATCTTGGATTCAGAGCCCTCAAAACATATATGTTGAAAAGTCATTTTCACCCCGGTGAAAACTCAAAATCGAAAACTCGACCCGGTTACGATATTTCCTTTACTATATATTTTAGTAGGAATAAAAGAAAGTAAAAAATAGACGATAAACCTGAATTTTTAAATTGTTATTTCTGAGTGGACTGTGGTCCGCACTAAAGAAGGATTTTTGAAATTCCATCCTTAAGCTCAAAATAGGTTGAAAGTATTGATTTTTTTTTTAAATTACTTATGGAAAGAAATATGAAAAACCACTGAATCTGGCAACTGCGGTCTAGTTGCCACTTGAGTAAATGCTTGCTTACAGTTGACATAATATGCGAGCGACTTAACCAGATTTATTCGAAAAATTCTCATTTTTAAAGAATTAGTCTTGTAACGGATGCGAGGTGGTGATCAACCTGTACCTAAGTAGAATAGAAAAAAAAAATTTCACTCGTATACTCCCTTTTTATTTGTAAGCTTTCTTAAACATTTATTTTTAATTAAAAAAAATACAGTTACAATAAAATTAATTACAATTATAAATAATTATATAAAAAAAAAATGGCAAGCTCAATAAAAACTATTTTAAATATCCATATCATTCATTATCGGTGTCTTTTACCACTTCATTAAGTTCTTCTAGCATTGAGTTTGAAAAGCTAAACTCTGATTCAGTATCTGCCACTGTTGAAAGTAACGTTTCATCATCATCGTCGAAAACCTCCGAAGCTTTCAACAAACGAATATCATTTTCAAAGACAATAAACACAGATCCACTACCGCCAATCATTCGACTTGGTCCTAAATATTGTGTGTTTTTCAAACTTAATTTATAGGGCTTTTTGTTAGTTTGATTCAATTTCCAAATTTCCAAACCGTCTAATTGGAAATGATACATATACGGCTTTCGATATACGATATTAACTGGTAAATGAGACCATTTCAAATCTTCGGATGAACTACGGCGACCAAATTCATCAACAAACACCCCATACTGATCGAAACAACACAAAAATTCCTTTTCTACTCCCGAAACGTCCATAATAGCCATTGGCAACGAATTTATTTGATATCCTGAAATTATATGCGACAATGAACTGTCGGAAACATCCAAAAATTCCTCGGCTGAATAATCACGAAGATCAATTTCAAAGAACTTATTGACACCGACAATCAATGAGTGCTCTCTGAATAAAATACAGGAGCAAGGATGTGCCGTATCCAGCATACGAACCGGGATATAGTTTTGCACTTTGAAGTTATACTGGAAAATTACAATTTTGTATTCGGTCGCTGCACACATCAAATCATTTTTCGATAGTTCAAATAGATGGAATTTTTCATTCGAAATCAGTTGCAGTGACACTGTTGGATTAACGCAGGCAGGTGCCTTAGCTAAACTTTCCAAACTTTTTAGAGGGCATCGCATCAAATTTCGATCGAAACCCGTGATCAAAACAATCAAATTTAATTTTCGGCTGATCGTCATTTGCAAAACGTGGGTGGTGCCACCCAAAATTACAGCTCGTTCATCCGAAACAATTAACGAAACCAAGCCCTTTTCACAACCTAAAATTAATGTGTCGCGATCCAACTCCAAAATGGATGTAAACGATTCAGCAATGTCCCTAAATTTCCAAATTAATTTTCCATTGTTACACATTGGATTGAGAGCCTTTGCCGGAGGTATTAAAGCTTCTAATTCTTGCAACCATAACACTTTACTCTGCTTCGAAAGTGCCATGATATATAAAGTCCATTTTGGATGGCCTGTGGTTGTTGAAGTTGATTCAATTTTGAAAATAAATGGAATGTCGCGGTCTGCCGTAGGTCCACATTCTCCTGCATTTAGTTCCGATGTTAAGAAAACGTTCAAATCTTCCGATGCTAAATTAAAAACTGTACTAGGAGTATCATTGTCGCGGTCGTTATAAAACGCTAACACCGTTTCTTCCAAACGTAAATATTTTCTTTCCCATTTCCATTGATTTTCCCTAAAATATTTTTAATACAACATTAAATAAAGCAATCAAATTATTGGACAAAAAATATTAGTCAAAAATTTTTGCCCATAAGTTTTTTGGGAAAAGGAATAAATTTCCGACACTGGATTCATAAAATTTAAATAAAAATTGTAAATTTTAGTTTTTAATTAAGTCATTCTTAAAAAGCATTGAGGTCCGTAGGCTATATGTGGACAATGCCATGCATTAAAGTTAAACGATAAGTTTACCTTGATATTTTCACTTCTCCTTCAAATTTTGAATTTAGTTTATTTTTGTAAGGAACGGGCGCAGGTTCTTTTTTAATCTCTTCTTTAATATATCGACCACTGCGTGTCCGCTGTAATGTTTCCATAAGTTGTTGATTCTTAATCTTTTCATCTTTCAATTTCATTTCCAATTCTCGGTTGGTTGGAGTCGCCAATGTGTTACGTTTTTGTATGTTTTCGGCATACGCTGGAATTGGAGCAACATTTTCCTTTTTGCTCGATCCAAACAATTTATCTGTGAAGGTTTTTTTCTTTTTGCTCTGCTCTTCCAGTTTGGTTTGTAGATAATTGATCAGTTTGTTCTGTTGTTGTTGGGTCGCCTCGGATTTCAGTTCCCGTTGTTGGTAAAAGATTAGTTGTTCTTTTAACTTGCTTTCAAGATCTGTGATTTTCAAGCGCATAAATTCGATTTCCTCCTGAAATGATTCATCAAAACATGTATTTATCATCTAATGGTTACTACTGTTAAAATATACTGTTAAAAGGTCATAAAAACATTTATATCTCATCTAGTATTCAATTCAATACATCAAATTAAAATCTTTCTACAGTGTTAGTATATTTTGAAAATATTTTTTAAATCATTGAGTGCTGGGTAATGGGAGGCTCGTCTATACGAACTACCAGGATTTTCAAAATTCAAAGCTTTTTTATCTACCATAATTTTCGATATACATATATGTGGTAATATGCAAAACTGTCCAAACAGCTTGCATTTATACGTCAGCCCCTAATGTATGAAACTGTATTTATTTTTTTTAAATTTTTGTTCTATTTTAAAAGAAAAAAAGGACTATTATAGTATTTTGGCAAAACTATAGTATTATTTCGTATCAGTTGAATTTCATATAAAAAGTGTTTGTGTTAAACGTTTTCATTGAACATATTATATTATTTGATATATAATATGTTTTAAATTATTTCAAGTCGCATAAATTATGATTATTAGCGGTTTACAGAGCCATAGTGTGAAATTACGGGACCTAGGTATGAAAGGATAAATGAACCCCCCACCCGTTTATAAACATATTTGAAATATAGTGGAAAGTTGTAGAACTATACAAAATTAAATATACTACTTATTCGCATGGTTAAAAGCGGCATAATTTTTGTTTAGCGCTTTTAACGTGCGGTATCTATATCAATCAGCGCCTGGTGCTGAGGCATCACTCGCATCACCCACGCTACGGCTCTGGCGCCATAGACAGCGTCCGTTATTTAAATGGGGTGTTTATGAAACACATGAACACGTGAAAATTACGTAATTTTTGCTGCATGAAACATTACAAATTTCCGCGGGAAAATCGGACAAATTGAGTAAAATATATTTCTTCATTAAAATAAGACAAAATCTTACTCAATAATATTTATAAAATCATATATTTTAAAAATTGTGTTCTTATAAAAAATTCAACTCATTTACAATAGATATACAAATTTAGAAAAATTTACTCGATGATTGGGTGACCGGAGAGAGGGTTAAGTCATATCTCACAAATCTCAGCAGATGTGGGTGGGGGTCAGAAAATAGCTAAAAACCCAACTCATAGTTAAAGGACGCCCTTTTATACCAATAGTTTTACTCCTATTAATTATTATTAGGTCATAAAAATGATTAAAATTAACAGAATAAAATAATAACTAGAATCTGAAATTTTTACTGCAAAGTTGTTCACTTCGAATTTGTAATGATGATAATATAGGTGATATATTTCACACGCGTTTAACGCTCGTTCTTAGCTATAATTTAATAAAATTTACCATAGCTTATGTTCTTAAAAAGTTTTTTAATTTAACGTCAACGTCCATACCATGTTGAAAACACCGGTTCTCGTCCGATCACCGAAGTTAAGCAACATAGGGCGCGGTCAGTACTTGGATGGGTGACCGCTTGGGAACACCGCGTGTCGTTGACATCTTTTTTTGAATTAAATGTTATAACTTAAAAGCCAGTTTTTTTTAAATTAAAATAAAAAAATGTATCTTTTAGAAAAAGGAAAAAATACTTAATATTTCTTTTGGTATAATATATTATTCGTTCTTCCGGGATATTCAATTATATTAATTCTACGAGAATTTGAGCTCTAAAAATTTGGTTTTAATGAAGTTTGATTTCTATTTAAGTAATTTTGTATGACAATTAAATTGTGATTATAATTTTTTTTTTAGAGTTTAAAAAAAAACCTTTATAATTCTTGTTATGTTTTAATTGTAGCGTGTAGTTTTTACTAGTAATTAAAAAATATTGAAATAAAAATAAAATTAAAAAAGAAACCTTTTAAAAAAAGTAAATAAATATTTGTTTGTTGGTCGTGTAAATACCGTAAATGCCTGTCTATTAATATTTTGATCCTTAAAATCGTCGCTTTGAGGAATGGCTAGGAAAATAAATTAAAAACTAAACAAATATTGTCCCGATGATGTATGATATATTGGTATAACTATTTATAATTATACCTATTAACTATTGATCTTTGCTAATTTTAAACTGTGAATGAGAATCTCGCAGGACTGTAAGAAAGGGTGCCGAACAGAGGTTTATAAATTATATGCAGCAACAATAATGAAAATACTTCTTTAGTGGTCCCCCGTCACGACAAAGCTTGGGTCAATATAATGCTAAGTATGTACCTTATATTAAAGTTAAAGGAATAACAAATACATTTTATTTTTAGAGAGGGTATCAGTGACTTGGCTATGTAAAAAAAATATTTTTTACTGCCAAAAACATTTGAACACCAGAAACAAAATATTTTGGCAGAATTCTCGCTTCTACTTTTACGAAGCCACTATCCACCTTAGGAAGCATCTTTTGGTAAAGAAACCAATTGTTTGTGTTTCAATTATAATTGTTCGAAACCTTACTTCTTCTTGTTTTGCATTGAACTAATAGAAAAATAGAACATTATTTTGAAGTCAGTAGTGGACAATCAATCAAAAAACCAAAAAAAAAAAACGTTCAACCAATAATTTTCAAAAATTCCATTTGAATCGATAATATTTCAAAAGTTCGATCAATAAAACAGAGGCGCTAATAAGATTACTTGTGTTACAATAAGCTTTCGATTTCATATGATAAAAAAAATATAATTTCATATCATAACTAAAACGTACATTATATGGTATAAGGCATGTGCACAAGTCATTCGCAATATGAAAAAATTCAACCTTGCATTACGCATGATTTTACCGTACAATGTACGATTTTTATTTTCATCTAGAACAAACCTAATTTTTTTCTTTTTTACATGCAAATAGTTCCAATAATTGAAAATTCAAAATCTATATTACCTTCGTTTCATCAAGCTGTCGAGTCAATTTTCGATTTGTATCTTTCAAATCATAAATTTGCGTTAAATATCCACTAGCTTCATCTTTGATTTCGCGTTCCTCAAACTTTGCATTTGTCAATGATCGTTCCAATTGATTTATGATTACTTTTTGCTCAGCATTTTCAGTCTCACGGTCGCTCAATTGTTGAGTTAATTCTTCATTCATCGTTTTATAATTTCCAAGTTGTTCCTTTAAATTAACAATAAATTAGTATTATGTAAAAAATACTTTTTTATCATAAATACCATCAAATGGTCTTTATCTAACTTGACTTCATCTAAATCACTCGCAATGCGACTTCCACGGTTTTCAGCCAACAATCGCAACGATTTCTCCTCATTAATTTGTTGCTTAGCTATTAATATTTCGTTTTGAGCATCTTTTAACTGTTTAGTTAAATCTTCTTTTTCCGAAACAAGTTGTTTTTGCTTGGTGTTATGCACATCAAGCAGTTTGTCATAATCTTCCAATTGACTTTCAAGCATTTCACAAGCATCTCGTAAAGTAGAAAAATTCTATAAGAAAATAAAGTTAATCTCGGGATATTAAAAATAATCTAACTATTGGTACCAATTTTAAATTTTCCAAGTCGTGATTTTTTTGGTCTAACTTCGCTTCTAGTTGGACAAACTCAATTTTGAAATGTTCCCAGTTTCTTGTCACAGTACGTTTTTCATCGTTCGTTTGATTGAATTGTTCTTGTAATTCATTCACTGTGCGTTGGAGTTTTAATTTGTCTTTTTCCAAATTTTCAATTAAATGTATTTTTTCTTTTAACGTTTCTTGTAAGACTTGAATTTTCTTTTGTGCTTCTTCCAAGTCTCGCTGATCAATGTCATGTTGTTTCGTTGACTGTCCAAGTTTTAAGTTCAACTGCTCGATTTCTTGCGAAAACTCGCGGTGTTTTTCAGTTAAACCGCCAAGATTTTCAGAATGTTGTAGCTTTAATGTATCGATTTCCGATCTAAATTGTTCGATTTGAGTGTTAAGTTGTTGAATGGTCGTTTCAGCTGTTTTCAATTCGCGGTGGATGATTTTTTTGTCGAGCTCGGCATCGGAAAGTTCTTTTTCACGTCGCCAAAGAGCAGTTTTAGCAGTGCGAGCTTCTTGTTTTTCGATAGCTAAAGCTTCGTGGGCGGCTGCTAATTGGTTTTCGAGACGTGAAATTTGGTCTTCTTGACCATCAGACGCTTCTAAACGCTTCACTCCAAGCTCTAATCGATGCACCAATTCCTCCAAGTCGTTCACTTTGCTACGATTAAGCTCATCACTTTCACGCACTTTTCGATAGCGATTTTGTAAGTCTTCACGATCTTGAATCACTTGTGCTAATTGATCTTTTAATTTAGATATTTCCACATTATATTTAGCTTCAATTGATTTTTGGGTGGATAAACTTTTTTCTAATTCTGATTTTGTCTGATTGAATTCCTTGAGCAATTGACTACTCTTAGCATTTTCTTCTTTCAAACCATGGCATTTTTCTTGGAAAATTTTTACTTTTTCCTGTTCAATTGTATCGCGTTGATCTTTGGTTTTTTCTAGTTCATATTTCAAAGTTTCCATTTCTTTACAATTTTCTTCTAGTGATTTCAAACTTGATTTTAAACGAAGATTTTCTTTTTGGTATGTTTCAAGTTCAACTTTCATTCGATTGTCGTTGTTTTTATAATCTTTCAGCTCATTTTCGGTCGATATTCGTAACTGAACTTCCAGTTTCAGTTTTTCTTGTAATTCTACAATTTGTTCGTTCGTTTCAGATGAGATTTGTTCCAAACGGTTTTGAACACCAACAACACTTTGACGATTTAAAGCTCGAGCTTTGGCCATGTTATTCTGAAATATATGTAAATACTATTTAATGGAAAATATTGTTAATGATCTGAATTTAATGTAATAACTTTACAAGAATATTAAGTTCCATATTACGGACATAAATAAGTTATGTATAGTTTTTTTTTTTTTTTATTAATAATAATAGTTTTCAAAAATATTTCAGATAATAACTGGTTCAACGTCGTTATAAATATGACAATCAAGACAGCTATTTTTAAAATTTTATTAAAATTTTTCACAAAAAAAAAAATATAATCCTAAATAATAAGGCGAAAATTAACTAAAGATAGTTGAGTCGGTCGAGTCTCTGAAAGGTTTTACTTTTGGTCCTCAGGGATATGGATTATTTTTTTAAATGTTTGGTTTTATATATGTAGTGAATAATTAACTATTTATATTGTTATAAATTAAAAATTAAAGGAAGGTGGACCAATAAAATGCTCTAATTGTATATTTATATAATTATAAAAAGGATCTGATAACAATTATTATAATTATACTCTTCAAACAATTAAAACAATTTTTTGCAACAATTAATTTTTTTTTCCCGGTTTTATTAACTTTTAAATACCCCCGCAGCCCTCGCATATTTAGCACTAACTCTTGTTTAAATTAAAAAAAACTGACATCGATCATTCTAAAACGAACAGAGGACAAAATAGATGCACAACTTTTCGGAGATCAATTAGGTTTTCGAAAAGGAACGCTATACTATCATAACGTTTAATCGTAGAAAAAAGGCTCAGAAAAAATAGAGACGTTTTGATAGTATCAAGTGGAAAGTAACATTTTAACAATAAACATTTAACATTTTATTTTTTTATGTAACAATCGTAAAAACCTTTAAATCATAATATAAAAATTGAAAAAAAAAAACTAATAAAGGTTCTGTAAGTCCGTCGAAAAAAATGACTTGCAGTGAAAAGGTTGGATAGTTCTGATTTTTGAGTATATTGTTACTTTTATGATTTTTATACCATATTGTGCAGCCCTTCTTTGTGTAGTAGCATAAAATCATCAAAATTTCTGATTTTTTTGTAAAGATTAACTGAGCATCTCCTAAGTAGTTGGTTTTACAGAAAAATGTATTTGAACTTATTTAAACTAGAGTAAATTTCCTACAATTTAAGACTAAAATGAGCACTGTAGTTGAAATAGTCACTGAGATAATATGAGTCTTTTATTTTTCACAAATTTTTGAAAAATTTGCACCTATTTTATAGGATTTTTATTGCATCTATATTAAAATCGGGTCATCTAATAAAAAGGTAGTATATCATCCTTTAGTTTTCAACCCTTTACAGGTGGACTTTTTCTTTGAAATTAAAACGGGACTAACTTTGGAATACTTCCTACCAAACAAAAAAAAATATCAAAATCGGTTCATTAGCTAAATAAAAAGTTATGCGTGAATCATATAAATTGAGAAATTCCTCAGTTTTGTTGTCAATTAAAAATGTAATTACCTTGTACTCTGATTGTAACTGATTTAAATTTTTTAATTCATCTTTGGCATTGGTAAGTTCATTTTTGCACCTTTCCAACTCACTGATGAGTTCGTTATTTTGAGTGCATAATTCGGTGATTCGTTTCGTATCACTTTCGATCTGATGATTCAATTTCGATACTTTAGCCTCTGTGTCCAACTCCCATTTTCGCTTTGTGCCCTTGATTAAATCTAATGCTTTCGTTTCCATTTCTTTACGTTCCAAATGTTCAGCTTCGATCATTCGTTTCAAATGCTACAATTAAAAAAAAAGAAAAAAGTAAAAAAAAAATGATAGCAATTAAGTATCATAAAACGAACAGTAATTTGATTGTTGGCAAGAGCAAGATCCTTTTCCAATTTATCACGATTTCCTTCGCAGGTTTTCAGACTTTTGATTTGATCGGCCAATCGCTTTTTTAACACATCCAAATCCTTATTTCCACATTCAAGTTCTGCCAATTTTTTGTGCAATAAATCAACTTCCTTCGATGTTCCATTTTCAGACGATTTAAATTTGGAGCTTGTCTCTGGAAGTGATTTCAAATCTTCAGATTTAGGCAATGTATGGGTGTAAGTAAAACCAATAAATGGTAAATTTTTGCCTGAAAAATTAGAACTACGACGCATTGAATCAATGTTTGGCGGCGATTTCTTCGCTTCAAATTCAATAAAATTCGATGTATCGTCCACGGAATTGATTTTCGGTACAAAAGGCGGAACTGAATCATGAAGATTGTTCCAGTTGATCTCGTGAAAAAATGTATGATCAATACATTTTTTATATCCAAAACGAGACTTGGCGTCGGTTAATAAATTTGAAATTAGAGATCGATACGAATCTGATACATGGCAATCATTTGGAAAAACCAAATTTGACGAAAAGTTCATTATCTTATTGTAAATTATGGTAATAGCCGATCCCGTGAAAGGGGTCGTTCCTATGCCCATTTCATAGGCGATGATTCCCAACGACCAATAATCACATTCAATCTAAAAAAATTCTTTATTAGGACTGAAGAAAAATTGTGTAAGCAAGTATCAGTTGCAACTACGCTTTCTATTATGAAAAATGGTACTTCATCAATTGAGGAAATATTATTTTGCAGGACAATCACATTAGGTTTGTTCGCGGATCCCATCCTAAACCGATTACGAATCAGTCCAAGTGGATTTAGGATAATGGCCAAGCGCATACACGCTTATAAACTGATTAAAAATTATTTTTCCGTGAACGAGTTTGAAAATGTTCGGGAGTAAGACAAGGATTAACGAGAACCCACGAAAATTGTTAATTGAATTTAAAGGTAAAAGAAAAGGATAGAGAAACGGGACTTTGGATCTAGCGATTCTCGGGTTTTTTTAGGACGAACAATTCGATTCTCTTACTCATGCGCAGTTTGATAATATGTGGCTATTTTTTCTATCCTTCGCTCTCAACGTTAAATTCAATTAACAATTTTCATGGGTTCTCGTTAATCCTCGTTTTACTTCCGAACATTTTCAAACTAGTTCACGGAAAAAAAACCCATAATCAGTTCATAAGCGTGTATGCGCTTAGCGATTATCCTAAATCACTTAGACTAATTCGTTATCGGTTCAGTATTAGATCCGCTAACAAACCTATTAATTACAATCAAATTTATTTTTGCTACCCCTGAAATCTACAGTCGTAGGCTTCGGTCTACGCAGCCTGCTACTCGCCCTTGTCTTCCGTCTTTTTATAATATAAACCTATAACAGTTTCCTCTATCCGATTAGTCACTATTCTAGTTCCAGATAGCGTAATTATACAACTGACACAAACCTATAGTCTAATTATAATATACCCCATAAGATCCAATTTCTTCCGTCGATTTTAATACTTCCGGAGCAATGTATTCGGGTGTTCCAATTGGCATTTTACTAGTTACCTTTCCTCTTGAACATAGTTTGGCTGCCGAGCCAAAATCGGCTAATTTTAAATGACCTAAACGATCCAGAAGTATATTATCAGGCTTTATGTCTCGATGAACATAGCCCATTTGATGAACAGCATTAATCGCTAGAATCAACTCAGCCAAATAAAATCGGCAAAACTTTTCTGGTAGAACACCATCGTAACGCTCGAGTAGTGCTGTAAAAAAATAATTAGCGCAAAGTACAATTTTCCTGTTTTTGAATAATACCAAAAAGTTCTCCACCGGAATGAAATTCCATCACCAAATATAACCGTGTCATATCCTGAAAGGCGTATTGTAATTTGGTAAGCCATGGGGACGTAGCCATTGCCATAATGTCGCGTTCTTCTTGATAAAAAGCCGCGTTGTTTTGTTTGATGGCGTCGACTTTTTGGAGGACTTTCATCGCGTATACGTCACCGGTTTGCCGCTCTCGTACGACGTGCACTTCGCCAAAGTGTCCCCGGCCGATCACATTGTGTATTTCGAAATCGCTCAGATTCACTCGCATACGCTTCACATCGAACAAACTTTGCCGAAACTTTTCGACGAATTGTAAAATTTGTTCATCGCTCTTCTTCAGAGACTCGTTATCGCACTCATTATATAACACTGTCAAGGCATCGAGCAAAACTTCACGAGAAATAAAATTTTTGACATTACAATTATTTGATAGCAATAAGTTGTTTAATCGTTCGACACGAATATTAATTGCTTCTTTTGATGGTTCCATAATGAATTAAGTATGTACTCTTACTTATTTATACGTGTAAACATTAAAGTATATTGTATATAACTCATTAAAAATAATTATTTTTTTTACTTTTACCGAAAATAAAAACAAATTAAAACTTGATACACTGCATAATAACGATATAAACAGGAGTTAACTGACAAGTTTCATCGCAGCCAATCAAATTGTAGAGTTTTTAACGGTAGAAAAGAGTTGCATATTTTATCACTAGGGGCGCTACTTTTGAGTTACACAATTCAAAAAAAAAAAATAATTTAAAACTAGTCTGCAAAATTAACTTTCATCTAAAAAATTATGTAAAAGTTGTTTTACTTTTATCTGTTTATTCATTTAATTTATTTTATTTTATTAATTAACCTTCCTAAATATAATATAAAAGGATATTAAGAATTAATACGTGTTACAGCAATAATACAATATACAATATCATTCGTTAAGTAAAATACTACATAGGTATTTACGGTATTTAACTTTAATTAAAAATGTTATGCAAGTAACATTAAAATAATATACCGTTCCATAATATTATTAGTTTAATGTTAATTATTGTAACCATTGTAACTATTATCGTATTATAATTAATAGTAGATCCTATCTGTAAATATAAGCTTTTAAGGATATATATCTCATATCTATATATTGTAATGATTATAATATCTTCATGAAGATAATCCTTCAGTTTGTTCTAATAATATTTGAACTAAAACTTTATTGCTTCCAAATATAAATGCTTCCAAATAATTAGCCACAAATATTATCGATACAAATTAAAAATGTGTTTTCATATTCTGTAAAACGTAATAGTAAGCAAAAAGTGTTCAACTTTGTAACAGTTATGTAACACTAGTAGCTTCCCGTGAAATATTCACGATTGTAAGTTTAAAATACCGAATGTACAATAAAAAAATACTATTGGGGGATTCGTCACCTAGGTCCTAGACTTCTCGAATCTAAGACCGTCACTTTAGACGCTGGACCACAAATATAACAATGAAAATCTAACAAAACATTAATGCAAACCGTCTCCTAACCGTCGACATACAAACATTTGTCTATTATTATGATGTTGATTATTTCATTAACTGATACGCAAAAATAAATCTCATCTTTAATGTATGCGATCTATTTAGTAAATGTATTTCTTTCAACAGATGAACTAAACTTTGGATTTAATGATTAAATCATTTTAATATGTTCTTCAGAGTTCGTTAATTATAATGCAGATTTACTTGTTCTGTTACAGTCACGTTATATGCGTAATATACTTTCGTTATGCAACTACAGTTACGTAAATGAACTTTTTTAGCTCACCGAGCATAATCTCTAACAATAAGTGGCCTATACCCTTTTTACTTTCTTTTAGTACTATATAGTAAAGGAATTATTGTAATCGGGTCGAATTTTTGAATTCGAGATTTCACCGGAAATACATGTTTTGAGGTCCCCTGAGTCCAAAAAAGTGGTTTTTAGAAACATGTCTGTGTGTGTGACAGCCATATCGTATCGAAAGCTTTATCCGAATTTCACCAAAATTGGAATCTAGCCTCCATATTATACCTAGTTGTGCCGCGAAGCTTTTGGTTGAAATCGGTTAACCGAAAGCTCTACTTTACTCTTGGCGTTTTTGAGCTTTTTCAATTTTATTCGAAAACGGATCCAACCATTTTCTTTAAACTTTCTATAGTTCTTAGACTCATTAGTGGCTACAACTTTTATTTGAAACTTTTTCCTGGGAAAATTCGAATAAGAGCGGTTCTGGGATGAAGGTTGGGGATTCGTGTATATACATATAGCCCTATAGGTTGTATGCATATAGTACTGTTTATATGTATTGTTACAAAGTGCTTATATTTCTTTTAACTAACAGCGAGTATTTTCATAAATGAAAGTAAACAAAAGTAGTGTGACGCCTCGCACCAGATATTTTCAATATGACCCATTGATACAAAGACCTGTCTAAGTGGACCTCAACGTGTGTAAGCAAATTTTGTAAAAGTTTATCCACAATCTCATGCAATCTCTTAAAACTCAATAACTTCAACAATAAAAGGATTCTGCGACAGTTAAAATAAAAGTCTCAAGGAATCCAATAATAATTGGAAAAAAATTGCTATTAAGTATTAACACAAAATTGAGAATTTTTTACCAACACAATTTTTAAACCATTGATCTACCATATTTCGATATAGAATATGGAATATTTCCGTCAAGTTACATATAGTCATACCGTTATTACAATGAATCATACATGGATTAGAATTTGAATAATATATAAAAATGGAGTAAAGTAACGTAACATATTAAAATTTTTATCTTGTATTTTATATAAGCCGAGTGTCTTTTTAAAAAATCATAAATTGACGATACTTTTTGAGGGACACGTGGTGATTGTAATAGGCAATAGCATTTCAATAACAAATCGGTTAAGTGAAAAATACAACGTTAAATTGATATGCTTGTAGAAAAATATCATATCGAGCCGGATAAGGATGGAAATAATGATCCGTGCATCAAAAAAGAGATGGTATATACAACAATCACCCATTGGAACATGGTTGACCGTTCTGGAATGATCGGCAAAATAGTTAAATCAAACAATTCAGAAAACTACGAAAAAAAGAAAAATCTCGGAAAACTTCTTGAAAATTCCGCTCGAGTGTATAAGGAAACGAAAGGGACGACAGGCATTGTTTTGAATTCAGTATGATTACGCATACCTGAGATTTACGAATTTTCAATTCAGTGCGATTTAAGCGCTTAGTGATTAATGTTGTGGTATTTGTTTATATAGTTAAGTATAGTAATTATTAAAATATTGTTTGATTTCCAAAGAATAAAAATCCTGTTACAATATTTTAAGATAACATTACAATACCTTAACTTACCTGGAAAGCTTCTTAATGTAACGCTTCTGAAAAAATAAAATCTCAAGAAATTGAAGGTATAATTAAAACAATTGAAAATTATATCAATATATTGTATTTGATATTTTCCTCATTCAATATATAAAATTAGAATTATATAAAATACATTTTTTTTTTTTTAATTTTATAAGGCCATTATTTAAAATGTAATATAAAATATAATTGTTAATACTAACAAATTAGTACCATCTACGTCTGTAATATTATATTTATTAAATATAAAAATTTGAATTAATTTTTTCTCTATTTCTATTACAGTTCAAAAAAAATATTTTCAATATCACTCATTTTTCATTCCAATGTTCCCTGTAAACATTTTTTAAATAGCTACCATTTAAATAAAGATTTCATACAATTCGCATTCAATTTTGGCACAATCGGTGAATATTAGTTTCCTTCTATTTTCATATTCAAAGGCACTGTGTTTATAAAATCGTGTGATTGCAATTACAAGTGAGCAATTTATACATTTTCGATTGTTAAAATAACAATTATATAATAATTTCTAATATAATATCTAAATATATTTATTATGTATGTATATAACTTTTAATTTTGTAAATATATAAAAATATTGCTTAATACTTAATTTAAAAAAAATGGCTTTCTTAAAACAAGTCGAATAAATATACAAATATTAATTATTTATTGCCAAATCGCAAATAGATCAATCACTAAAATCTTCGAGCGAAACTTCGCTCGAAAAACGTCTATACAAATGATAAGAGTTCTTAATGAAATTGTAAAAATTTCATATATCTAGATTTAATGTACAAAATGTTAAGGCATTGTTGTTTTTTTTTTCGTGGAAGTATTTTTTTAGTATGTTTATGGAGGTAATAAATAAGTAGTACGCATTTTAACTGGCAGCCACATGCATTTGATTGTTCATCATAAAATTTTGATTGTGTGGATGTGTTTGTATCCGCTCTCTCAGTTCGTGTTCCTGCTTCAACCATTTTTGTACTTGGCGTCGATGAATCTTGTACTTGTTGGCGACCGCTCGTTGATTCCCACGACATATCGCGTCCTTATAATAACACTCAATCGCGCTCAATTTAAAATTCAAACTATAGCTTTGTCGCTGTTTAATTATTGCACCCGCAGTCGCGCTGATTGTTGCGTCATCTTCGCTATGCGTCACACAACTCGCGCCACTATCAAAATGATCGACTCGATGACAATTTAATCGTTCGTAACTTTCATAATACGAATACGAATTTGAATTGAACGGAACATAATATGGCGACAAATTTTGAACTGTTTGATCCACAATTAATTTGTTGTTGTTATTGTTGTGATAAAAATCCGAATGAACGTAACATTCAAATTTTGGTTCCGAGTCGACTGAGTCGATGTGTGCATTTCGACTGGGACTCGAACTGTTTGACGAACTGTAATCGTCATCATCTAAATACGGCTTAAATAATTTCACTGGTTTCTTCACACAATCGCCTGTCTTTGACTCAATTTTATCTTCCTCTTCGTATTTCCGCTTTAAACTTTTCGTCGATAAATCCCAGATTTCATATTCGGCGTCGTTTGATAGATCGAGCCCGGATCGTTGATAGTTGGAGTTTGATAAATCAATTAGTGAGGGGGTCCCGCCGCCCAGGGGGCTCGTGAACTGCGTTGAGTTATAATATGGTGGTGTGTGAGATGAGGAAGACGAATGCTGCGATTTTATAATTGCAGGTGTGTGAAGGTCGTAATCGCAAGGTGAAAATGTATAAGATTGATTTAAAAATAGATCACGATCTGATTTTTTTAACGATAGATCAATCGGCTCATCGGATATTGATGATTTTTGAGGTGAATAGTAAGGAAATTGAGGCATCGTCATTTCATATAAATACGGCTCGTCCGTATGGGCATAATCGAGCGTTTCTCGATCATCTTTTATGGGATAAATAAACGTATGGGATTTTAAATTGGATTGATCAATTTTGTTGTTGTATTGATCTTTGATTTCCTCGGTTTTTATTGATGAGTTGTTTTTTTGTTGTTGGTCAGGTGTTGTTACATTTGGTGGGAAGAGGGGGGTGAGTGATGGAGATTGTTGCGGTGGCTGAGGTGGCGGGGTGTGGATGATTACACAGGGGACGCGATGGGCTTCAGGGCTTGTACAAACGGACGCGATAGGACTACCAGGAATGAATGGAACGCGTTGTTCACTTGCTGGTCCGATAATATTGGCCATGTGGAGGGGGTCTTGGGAGTGAGCGATTTGCGGCGCTACTGGATCGTGGTGGGTCGACTGAGCCGTGTACGCCACTGGACTCGTGTCGTCTCGCTGTCTGTGATAGCTGAAGGCCATCTCAGGCCCACATTTCCTTGCCTCAAAATCGGAATCTGATCGAGGCTGCTTTGAAATAGTCTCGTTAATGCTTGAATGCTTAATTTTCAGGACACTATTTCGAAGATTTGTTTCCACTTGAAGCCATTTTTGGATTTGTCGTCGATGAATTCCGTATTTTCGCGCTGTTGCCCTTTGATTGCCCTTACAATCGACATCGTTACGATATGAGTCCAGCACTTGTAGTTTGAATTGAGGAGCGAAAATTCGTCGAGATCCAATGCCACCCGTCTTGTTCCCCGAAGAAGTTCCTCCGTCCACCTTTGATGTGCCCAAAGAATTCCGCTTCAACACCACTGTATTTAAACCATGAGCCATTGCGTGTTGCACTTCAACGTCTAACATATAACACTTGATTATTGACAAACTTTTCTTTCGTAACAAAATTATTATTTTCAAAGACAATGAAAATGAAAAACTAAAGTAAAACAGTCACACACACACACAAATAATCTAGCGACCATTTTCGTCACAGTTAACAGAAAGTCCCCACTACCACGCTGACTAAACTGTTATTCTCATTTCTTGGCGTCAAAAGGGCTATAAGTGGGGAGTTGCCGCTCCTTTAACTGATTCACCGACGACTTACGTGTGCTGGCGCCTTATCAACTCCAACCACAACAACAACAAGAACCGACTTCTAAATGATATGTTGTAGCTTGTTTCACAATTTTAGAGGCACCAACATCCGTTTATGAAACAAGTTTCTCGACAGTGTTGCCGCACTTTCACGCTTTCAAAGTTGCCTTTATTTTTTGAAAAATTGAATGTTTTTCACTATTAAAACAAAGTTTTCGAGTTTGCTTTTAGTTTAAATTATTAAAAAACCGAATAATTAATACCGAAAACTCGTTTTTTCGAGAAAAATCAAATATAAAGATTATAGACGGCAACGTTGCGCGAGATCACGCCAGACAGGCTGTCGCCAGGGCCAGCAAAACCAGACAACGCGTCTCTACGATCTCTAACAAAGATAGTTTTCATTCTCGACGATGGGTTGCGCTTTAGCTCATATTAGCTATTGGTATATAAGTCTTATAATATAAAGGCAGTTGTTGAAGATTTTTTTTTAATTTTCTGACTCATACTTATAAATAAATCATTATCGTCGAGTTGTTTTTAAGAATATCTAACTTATACCAATTAGATAATAAGTTAATAAGATCTTAGTTAAATTTAAAATATCTAGATGATACAGCATGATCTAAAGTTTAGATTATAAACGATTGAAAAAATATTACGGACTAATCCGATTAATCGGATCAATGTCTAAAAATTTTATTTCAAATTTTGGAATTTTAACACTTTCGTTTTTAATCCTCTTATAATTCTTAACGAAAATATTGCAAGATTATAATATGTTTTCCTTGAGTTTTTTAAGTTAATTATTATTTAGAATAGAACTTTGACTACCGAGGGATCTTCTTAAAATGGTTTAGATTAGTTAAGAGACCACAGACATACTAAATATTCACATTCCTGAGGATCGCGCTGGGTAGGTGTCAGAAGACCATCTCGTACTTTGCTTTATCGCTTGTATCTCGAAAAGGGTGGATTATAGGAAAAAGACGTAGTAAAATTAAAGCTAATTACAATGAGTTTACTTTTGTTCATTTTTTGTCTGCCATTTCCTGAAATTAAGCCAACGAAGGTTTAAATTTTAGCAAAAATAATTCTCACTCCGTCAGACTTTCGTCTGTAACACCTTTCCTCCTCCTCCTTTATTCCTTTATTTTGCAATAGTCATCAGAAATGAATTTTTAGAGTATTAAATTTTCTTTTAAATAATGCCAATTTTATTGTATTTTTTCCAACTTATCACCAATATTAAAATTTCGACTGTTTGTATAACTGAAGTATGCATTACCATATTGAAGTAATTTTTTTGCATAAGGATGTTTTATAGCCTTCCTACTCGAAAAATCTCATAGAATGAAAATTTTTTTATTAGAATGTATGAGATTTTTAATGGTATTCTATGAGAAAAAAAAATTAACAATCAAATATTTTATGGTATTTTTATCAGTTGTCGTCAACTCATAGAACTCTCATTGCATTTTTGGTTCTTTTATGAGATTTTTATGAGCCATCTCGTAATTTAGTAGTTCCTATGAGATTTTTATGAGAATCTCGTATTTTCGTAATTTAAATGAGAGTTAACTGTGAGTAACATAGGCTACATTTAATTCGGGAAAAATGCACGGTACCTGTAGGATAATTCTTAAATTTTAATAAAGTTACTAAACCGTTTTAAATGAAATGTAGTATAAAGATGTCTTGGGTTTAAGATATAGCATACAAGAAAATTGTTATTCTTTAAAAATTTTTGTCACCGTCTTATTGTGAATCGCAAATTGGACGATTTATTGCTAATTTGGTGATAGTAGAAGATCCGAACCTACTTCGACCTTCACCGAGTTGATAATAGAATGAAACATATGTTATCATGAATTTAGTATATAAGAAAATATATTAAAAATGGGCTGGCTAAAAAAATCCTGGAGAGACTATTTTTAATTATTTAAAAAAATGATTTTTAATAAAATATTGCAACATATAGAAAAAATTTTACACATCACAGGCGACTGCGATGTTGTGTCCTTTATTATTACACAGTATACTTACCTCGAATCTCTCTGTCACACATTTCCACGCGCATTAAAATTTAAATCTTTAAAATTCGCTAACCCCTAATAGGACCGATTTTTTTGCAGACAAACCTATCAACGTGTATATATCAACTATATCAACGTGTTCGCAATAAAGCAGCGCTTATGATGATATAAATTTTTTTCTATTATCTTGATATTGCAATATTTTATTAAATATATATATTTTTTTTAAATAATTAAAAATAGTCTGTCCAGGATTTTTTTAGCCAACCCATTTTTAATATATTTCCTAATTTTCTAAATTCATGATAAAATATGTTTCATTCTATTATCATCTCGGTGAAGGTCGAATCTTAGACTATGATTTTCGTCATACATATACGCTTTTAAATTTTAACTTCGGCGACATATTCATTTTTTTGAAATTGGCATTGACCCAAGAATATCCTAATAAAAGTTACTTCAGATTTAAAATACCTTATTTTTGAAAAAAACAAATTTTTAATTACAGATTGTCGACCCTTATTTTAATTAAGGGTGTGGGTAATTATTTTTCTGAAAAGGGGGCTTAACTCAAATAACATAAATAAGTTTGGAAAGCTCTGTTATAGGGATTCATAGGAAAAATAAAACAACATTTTAAACAATTATATTTCCTATATTTATTAATATCTAATTACTTTTATAAAACGCTAACAAATGCTTCATAATACTTGGATTGTATCCAACTAATTTCGGAATTCCGTTACTATATGTACACGATTCGTATAGATATTGCATAGGTAAATCACTCCAAATATTTTTCAAATCATTTTCATCATTTAAGTCGAGTGTATTAAGTTGAAATATTCCAAAATGGAAAAATCGCCCATCTGTATTTACACATTGAACAATTATAGGATCAGGCAAATTTTTAACTTCCATCTATAAAAACAATGCGCTTAGATTATTTTAACCAGTAATATATTTTGATTGTTTACGCCATAAATCGTGCGAGCAAACGAAGCGGCTACAGTAAATGATTTAATTAATCCTCGTCCCAAAATTTGCTTTTCTGTTACATCTGTTTCGTATAAATTTGAAACTTCTGTGTTATCATGATGCACAAATACGGTATGAGGAGCATATTTACTATCAGGCACAGCTAAAAGTAATCAATTATTTGTCGAAATCGAAATATAAACACAGAATATAGATAGACTCAATCTATATTCTGAGATATAACCATGAGCGTACCAAAGAGGAAAAGAGAAGGATTAATTATTGAAGAGTTGAAACTTGGATAATACATGCAAAATAACTTAATATTTTGTTTTATTTTGTGGAACTTTTTATACGTTTTTATGACAAAATCGTAAAAATTCGATATCGTTGAGTAAAGATTGTAAAACAACAAATTTGTTCCTTTAAATTAAAACCTTATTTACAGAAATCGATTGAGTGAGGCGGTTTGAAAAAAGGATCAATAAGTTTAATGCTTTCAATAATTAAATATTGTCACAAGTCTAATAATGTCAAAGGGAGTGCCGTCATTTTATGACTCTGGGGTGGTGTCACCTGCCCTCAGTCGTGGGTCAATTGAGGAGCACCGTGGTCGCAGGATGGGTGAAATCTTGTGAAATTCCAGGAATTTCAGAATATTCTTTTTCTAAGAGCTTCGTCTTTGAGACCACCGGGCACGAGGGATTAGAATGGAAATTTCTACTATAGAATAATAAAATCGAATTTACTAGAAGGATTCCGAAATCCTATATAAGCCCCGGACAAACATGGGCGAGTCAGTCTTGAAATAAATAGTGAACGCGAACAGTCTCAATAAATCGTGAAAGTGATCAGTGTGAAATAAATCTTCGACGAGTCTTAAAATAAATAGTGAAAGTGAACAGTGTTAAATAAATTGTGAACATTGTTAAATAAAACGTAACAGTGCAATAGTGAGTGACAATAAATAGAGAATAAGTGAATGTGAAAACTGAATAGTTAAACAGTGAACTAACTCATTGTTAACGTGTAGTTTATAATTGTATAAAAACTGTAAGATAAATCAATAGACAATCGTTAAATAAATTTGTCGTCATTAAACACAAACTTACGAACCCGAAAAACATTACAATTTACAATATAACAGATATTAAATTTTTGTTTGTAGTAGTGAGAACAGGAATAAATCTCCATTAATAATTTTACATTTACAATATGCTTTTTCAAAGATTAACTTCTAACTTTCTAAACTAAAATTAGGTACGTCCATGGCTAATATGTTCTTCAAGTACTTACGATAAAGATTTTCAGGTTTGTATATATTTACAACAGGAATAGTAATCGTATCTTTGATTGGATAAATATTAGGCAAATTTACGTTTTTAATTGAGTTATTGTTAAAAATCTTTGGTAACATCGTTGAAGACGTTAAAAGTTTATCTCCTCGAAGTTGAAATTGGATCAAATCGTCATTTTTTTCCAAAGTTGTACAAAATGAAACATTTTCTAACAAGAATCTTTTCTTATTTAATTCTGTTGTGCTGTTCGTTTCGCAAAAGCGAATTAGATTCGATGAGAGCAAGTTTCTGAAAGAGACATATAAGTTGAACTTTTGTATGGTAGGGCTAATGATTTATTTTTACGTTTTTCTAGCCGTTGTAATGCCATAATCTCGTGGAAAATTCCACGCTGGTCGTAAAGGGTCTTTAACAATTGGTAATTTTTTCTGCTCTGCATCGAATAAATGACACGATAAAATTACTTTCTTTACGTCTTCATCGTTGATTTTTTCACTTTCGTAGGGTTGCAAAGCACTGGGCGTTGGATTCTCGATTTTAACAGTTTTTAAAAGAACTTGAGCTTGTTCCAGTCCTTCTAATAAGACGTTTGAGTCTTTCATTTGATAACAGGACTGTTCGTGCCAATTTGGATGTGTTTCATCGTATACAACTTCCTTTTCTTTCCAACCAACGACCGCAGGAAAACTAAAAAATTAACTACTGTAGTACATTCAATTACTTCTAAAATCAAAATTTCACTTACTTATATTTTTCTTTGTGTTCTTTTAAAACCTCCTTTGGGTCAAATATTGGAATTTGTCTAGCATTTAATTCAACATCGGCTTTCGTGTCGATTACAACTCGCTTTCCTTGTACTTGCCAATGCTTTTTAAACATTCGACCAATGTGTTGACGAAATAAAACATTTGTGATTCTCATTGTAATTCTTTTTCAGGATGTTTAAAAAATCTAAGTTATTTATTTTCTCAATTTAAAGTGAAAAGAAAATTTTTTATAGGTTAAATTGGAAGAACTCGAACGACATTGTTATAAAACATGCTTGGAACGGTTCAATCGATTGAAATTTTACGTAACTTGCCATAAAGTTATTATTTTCCGTAATGTATCACACTAATCTTTTGTGTGTTTGAAATGGGGGTAAAATTCAAATTGGTTTGAAAGATTTAAGACTTAAATTTAATTAAACTTAGATTTAAAAGTTAAATGTAAAATAGTCGAAATCTAGAACTTTTGAATTACTTCTTTAAAAATTGTTTTTTTATTATAGCAAAAGATCCGAACCTACATCGACCTTCACCGAGTTGATAATAGAATGAAACATATGTTATCATGAATTTAGTATATAAGAAAATATATTAAAAATGGGTTGGCTAAAAAAATCCTGGACAGACTAATTTTAATTATTTTAAAAAGAAATGAGTTTTAATAAAATATTGCACAAATAGAAAAAATTTTGACTGCGATGTTGGGTCCTTTATTATATTGCACAGTATACTTTCCTCGGATCCCTCTGTCACACATTTAGACGCGCATTAAAATTTAAATCTTTAAAATTCGCAAACCTCTATTAATAGGACCGAACTTTTTGCAGACAAACCTATATCAACGTGGTCGCAATAAAACAGCGCAAAACAGCGCTTATAATGATTGAATAATGATGAAATTTTTTCTATCATCTTAATGTTGCAAAATTTTAATAAAAATCATTTTTTTTAAAATAATGAAAAATAGTCTGTCCAGGATTTTTTAGCCAAACCATTTTTAATATATTTTCTAATATACTAAATTTATGATAAAATATGTTTCATTCTATTATCAACTCGGTGAAGGCCGATGTAGATTCAGATCTTAGAGAGTTGATTAAAATTCTTATAAGGAGTGAAATCTAATGTTAAGAGTTAACAAAAATGTGAACCGTTATTTTTTTCAGTTCTGTTTTCTTATATAATTAATATTATATATGCCTTTATTTTACGTATTTTTTTTATTATTACTTTATAGTGTTTTTGATAAAATTTCAAAATCAAAAAATGTTTTTTTCTCATTCTTTCATTTAGGATTGGACTACATCTAACTCAGCTCTACTTGTGAATTAGTTTGTAGTTATAGAGTACGTGGAAGTATTGGTCCTACAAAATGTTACAGTATACTGCCTATAGTTTAAACCTGTGTATAAACACTGGTTTTTATCTTCATCTTTCATTTTATATGATTAGTATCGTTTACTAAAAGATTGGAAACTGAAAAAAAAAATAACTTGCTGTAAATAAATACACAAAAAATAATTTTCTTTTTTTTATGAAAAACAAAACAAATAAATATAAAATGTAAGTAGCTAGATATACGTTGATTATAATTCATCTTTTGACATATATTTTAAAGCCCCACATTTTTTATGTATTCGTTTACATCCTGACGTGGCAAATCGGTTAGATGAATCGAAAGTGATATATTTCTTAATTTCACTACGAAAAAGAAAAATATATCAGTTCTATAAGTAAATGAAGTTTCCTACACACACTGTACTTTATGTTTTCAGCCGTAGGAGAAATATTCAACTGTGAAAATTCTTTTAGTATACAAAGTTCCACATGCTTATCCTCTAAGGGCAAAAAAGGAATGTAATGATCGATCAAATCCACGGCGATTATTTCAGATTTTTTAAGGCCCCCTAAAAATTAAAAATATTTTAATTGTTAAAATATTTTGATTTCTACCAATCTTACCATGCTCATTGAAAACATCCACTTTAATATCGTGCTCAAAATCGTACAATTGTGTGTCTTCTCGTTTATAGCCCGCACTTAAGAAGTCATTTAATTTTTTTGCAATTACACTTCCACCGGCATTTGATAAAAAAATGAAAATTGTATAACGAAATTCATGTCCTAAGTATGAATCAAAATCAAATATTGGTTTTAACGCATCAAGCATGCCAATTGGAATTTTATCGATTTCATCAAATATAAATATTGATTTAGGGCAGTTTTTTACTGTCTTTATAATGTCATTGTACAAAAATTCCTACGAAAGAAGACTAAAGAATTAATAAATGCATTCGTATGGTTTTGCTAAGGAACAGTGAAAAACGGTTATATATTGAACATTTCTTTCATATTCAACGAAATTCGTTATAAGATAAAAAAAAACAGTACAAATTTAACACATTGATTGATTTTGAATCCTAAATTAAATTGAGACATTACAAAAATTCCATTTTTCTTTTATTAGGTATACAAGGGTAATTACTATTTACATAAAATGAATTATTTTATGTAAAAGTATTGGATATTATACTCGTATATGGGCCATTCTTTTACAAATCGCACACTATTCGACACTTGCCATTTTAGAATCGTCTGGATTTTTTTTTACAGCTTCTTCATGTAAATTTAATTGATACGTATTTTTAGATTTTGCTCAAAAAAAATTTCATTCGAGACTATGCCCATTTCAATTTTATAAACAATTGCAATTGAATTGTTTATACGCTTATAACACCCTCCTTACATCAACTTGAATCGAATTAAAAATATATAATTTTGATTCTGATTTTATCATCTACAAAATGCATTTTACAAAAAGTTGGGATTTCTGTTAATTTGGAAAATATTAAATATTTTCGAGCGAAAGGATCCGAAACGCATAGAGCACTAGGGTTTGCAAACTGGTTAAAACCGGTTTTTAAAAACCGTTTTTTTAGTAAAAATCAAAAACCGAAAACCCGGTTATTCAATAATTTTAACTGTATTTAATATTATTAATATTAATTAAAATAAATTTTACAAAAGAACTTTGGGGAAGTATTTGAGGGATAGTAAGATTCAAATACAAAATACAAGTAAATGAAGTGGAAATGTCGCTAAATGATAAACGTTTAGAAAATAATGCCAGTTATTTAAAACAACCGGGAAAAGAACGAGCAACTTAGAATAACTTTTAAATGTAAATGCCTCTTAATCACAGTTAAACCAACTTCAACGGATTCAGAAAGAACATTTTCTGTCTCAGGAAACTTTGACAACAAAATTAGAAGTAAGTTTGAGTAAAATTACTCTTTAAACATATTTTTATCAATTTTATTAAATTTTGAAATTCGCAAATGAACTTTTTTAACTGAAGTTGAATTTAAAAAAAAAATATTAATTAATGGTATTTTTTTGTAAATAAATGCCATAAGGAGGGGATTTTAGTATAGATTTAATTTTCTTAAAAATCGGTTTTTAACCGGATACCGGGTTTACGATAGGAAAATGTGGCAACATGTTGTAATTTTATTACCCTGCTGATTCGAACAGCAGGTTATTCAAAAGGAATAAGATACCTGTTGTTGGATCGCCAGGGTGAAAAATGAAAATAATAAATAAATAATATTTTAGAAATATAAAAATCAAGATACTGTAAACATCTTACACCATCATCGATAAATAAAATATTTCAATATTATAAATATATAAGTATTATCAAATATATTTCTAAAAAAAAAAACGAAAAACCGGTTTTAACAAAAATACGGTTTTTTGCAAACCCGAGCACAAGTCGAAACCTGTTAAAACTGTACATAATTCACACAGTGCAGCGTGAACGATTGAAAATTTTAACACGGTTCGACTTGTGCTCAATGCGTTTCGGCTCCTTTCACTCGAAAATATTTAATATCTTCCAAATTAACAGAGATCCCAACTTTTTGTAAAATGCATTTTGTAGATGATAAAATAAGGAACAATATATTTTTTTAATTCGATTCAAGTTGGGGCAAGGGGGTGTAGTAAGCGTATAATAAATTCAGTTGCAATTGCTTATAAAATTTATACGAATTTTTTTTTAATGCACTTTGAAATATTTTATCCGGTATAAACGTTTTTCACCGTATATTCATTTTACCTTATAATAATCAGTACGTCCTGCTTCTGGAAAGGCTATTTGTCCTGCATAAAACTTAACATAATTACTATCGAAAGCATTAACATACAAATTGTTTACTATGAATGAAGTTACATAGTTTTTCCCAATACCGGGCCAACCGAGAAAAGCCATCGTCAAAGGCTTCATTGGCTTTTGCTGCGATAAATGGTCCCTTAACGCTGAGGTCACGATTTGTGTAGCTATGTGCTGACCAAAAACATGTTGGTCAAACGTCGCTGTTAAATCTGAAAAGAGTTGATTTTATCCTTCCGCATAAATCACTAAATACTCACTTACTATTCAAATCAGGAGCAATACAATTTCCACAAGTTTCTACTACTGAACAAATAGTTTTTTTATTTGGTAACCAATCAAACATTGAAAACATATGAGATAATGCAATTACATGATTTAGTATAAGTTTTATAAAAATAATTTTGTTTAAAAGCATAATGAAATGATCATAAAAATAAACTTGCTTTATTAAGTAAAATATTAAAAGTATAAATAAGTAAGAAATTTCAATTGTATTTTTACTACATTTAAAGAACTACAAATCCCCTTCCAACTCTTTAAAGTTGTACTGAGTGTATGATTATGATAATTATTAATTATTATTAAACTGTAATTGCATTTTTTTGAAAAAATTTGATTTGATGAGTTTGATGAGTTTTATAACTTTAAGTTGGGTTATGTTAGTTACTTCTAGTTACTTTTGGTCCTTTTGGTTTTTATCATGTTTATTCTTAAAAGCGCGAAAAGCACTTTATTTTAAACAAATTTAATTTAATCCATTTAATCGAAACATTTTTAGAATAAAATTTTTAACGATCTATAAATTTGATAGATCTTTAAGAACTTTAACTTGATTTTCCTTAACAAAAATAATGATATATATGAAAAATCCGCTATGATTATATTATTAATTTATTGATGTTTGTTGGCGACGTTTATGGGGAAACAAAACTTTTTTACAAATTAACATTAATATTTATTTTCTTGGCTGACACCAACTCCAAAAATAACAATAGTTGTACATTATATCTAATTATTTGTAAGTTGTAGACACTGCAATTATTTTTTTACTTTTTAGTGCATTTTTTGTGTAAAATTTTTTATTTATTTTGAAGTTGGTTTTTCATTTTAATTATAATTTTTATTTATTTCTCGATTTTTAGCAATCTAAAGTTTGATAACTGATTTTATTCCTTTGAATATGGGTTAAAAGTTACTACATCATCCTTTTTTGTCTCTAAGGGTTGAAATTTTTTGCTTTTAAATGTAACGATAGGACTAGGTACTCTTTCCAATAGAAAAAAAATCATCAACATTCGATGATTCAGTTAAATGTAACTATTTGATCCCCTATTTTCATCTTTTTTCTTCAAATTGAAATGTGAACAATTTAAAGGTACGATGTACGTAATAGAAACAAAATTATCAAAATCGGGTTAGCCAAGAAAATGTTATATTGTTTCATCCCTAATTTTACACCCCTTATGAGTGGAGTTTTTTTTTTTTATAAAAAATGTATATGAGATTAATTTAGAATTATGTTCTACCAATAAAAAAAGAATTATCAAATCGAGCTATCCAATAAGAAGTTAATATTTCATTCCGTAGTTTTCAACCCTTTAGAAGTGAAAGATTTTCTTCAAATTAAAATGGGACCACACGGAAAGCACCAGCTTTCAAATAAAAAAAGAATTATCAAAATCAAGCTAATCTCATAAGAAATTAATATTTTATCCCTTAGTTTTCAACCCGTTAGAAGAGAACGATTTCTTTCAAATTAAGATGGGACCACACGGGAAGCACCAGTTTTCAAATAAAAAAAGAATCATCAAAATCGGTTCACCCAGTCAAAAGTTCTGAAGTAACAAACATAAAAAAATACAGTCGAATTGAGAACCTCCTTTTTTGAAGCCGGTTAAAAATGATGGACTTGACCTCTGTGTCGATAATAACGAGTACCTATTGGAATAAAATTTTCTAAAAAATATTCAATGTACTATTACGGCTTATTTACAATTTTTTTTTTTATTTTTCAAGTAGAAAAATATAAAATGGTCTATCATCGTAGTCTTTATTGCAATTTGTAACTTATTTTTATATCCCCTGGTTGATCTTCAGGAAACAATGTTTTGAAGCAAACATGAACGAAGTCGCGGGTAGCTAGTATTAACGTTCTCTCTGTATTTAGTAAACTTGGAGTTATGGAGTGAATGAAATTATTTTAATCTATCATCATAAAATTAATTTGCGAGTTTTTGAAACATACCCTTTCCGTTCTTTCCCTAATTTTATCCAAAAAATATATTAAATTATAAAAATTTTTTAATGGAATCGTAAACAGTTTTCTAATTTTAGCTATGAGTAATACGAGTCATTCAATCAATTTAAACTAATTGCTTTTCAAGTTACTCAGTACCGTAATTTGAATTACAAAATAAGGAAATTTAAATCGTTTCCCTTTCCCCGATATTCCCCCACCGAAAATAGCACCTATTTTCGACTCATCGCATTTCTCTCTGGAATTTGGTGGCACATGCGCTTCAGAACAGTTATGGTGCTGGTGACGTAAAGTAAATTTTGGAAAGCTATTAAGTGATAAAAAATATTATAACTGAGAAAAAGTACATTAGTAAATTTTATCTAAAACATTAAGCATCACAAATAAAAGGTAATTAAATTAATTGTCGTTTTATTTATACGATACTTTCACGTATTTTGGTGATTTTTAATGTTTGTGTAAGCCACGCCCGTTCGCGTCATCTCAGTTCAAGTTTTCGTTTATATACCTTTTAAATTATCGATTTAATTTAAAAACCTGCTAAATAATATTAAATTTAAATATGTCACAAACTATTAAATAGTTCAAACATATTAAAACAAACATAACAACATTCTTAAATTTATATATAGCATATATAAATTTTGGTTTACAATCTAAACGTTGAGGTTTCAAGATAAAATAATTTATTGATTTTCATGACGGTATTATATTTTGGAATATAAGCAATTCGGTCATTTTTTTTTTTGCTTTTCCTATATACTAACCTATATAATACAGCTTGCGGTAATTCTGCTAGTGTATATTATACAATTTTCATTTTGACCTGAACCGTAGGTACAGTTTGAGTCACCCAAAGTGAACATTTGCCTCAATGATAACATTTAATATTTAAATATTATAAAATAACAAAGGTAAGACTAGAGTTGATAAAAATATTTAAAAATAAATAATCGCTTTATTATTTCAAGTTAATGTTTATTTAGCAAATAATAAGATAACATTTATAAATTTTACTGTTACTATTGATAGACGTGTCAAATTAGCTAAAATGTGCCGATTATTTTAGAATAGCACAAAATGGTCTCACTTTTTAAATACATACTTAGAAACACTTAAGCTTATGCTTGATATTATAGTTATAATAAGGTGCGCTTTTGTTTCTTCCATTATTTCATTAACAATTGGTGAATGTTAATTAACAACTAATTAATGGTTACCTCGGTCACCGCGGTCATCTTGCTATTTAACGTTGGTTATTAGCTAAATATATGAAACAGTTTGCGCTGTGTCTATTTTGTTTTTGTTATTAAAGGTCGCATCAACAACTATGGTTATTAAAGACCGGCGAATCTGAAAACCCAAGAAAAAATTTGCATTAATTGTTATTCAATCCTAGGACAACTAGTGTATAGGGCGAAAATCTACCCAATGAGTATAAAACGTCTAACTACATAACCGTTCTGTATCAATTAGGTAACATCCTTTCGTTATGTAACTGTTACGTAGTTGGACGTTCTATGCTCACTGGGTAGATTATTTCTCTATACGCCAGTAGTCCTAGGATTGAATCCCAATATAAACCTAAAACTTGTCTGAAATTTTTAGATTCGCCGGTTTCTAATCTATCTCTCTAATATCTATATAAATAAAATAATAAAGGTGTGTCGTTGTGCGCTAATAACGCAAAAACTATTGACTAGAATTCGAACAATTTTTTTTTTTTACTTCTTAGATACTTGGCCCTTATCTTAAAAAGATATCACGATATTTACACTAAATACAAAGTTATTGAATTTTTAAGATATTACAATTTTTACAAGTACTACGCGTTGAGCGTAGTGTGTTTTCTTGCCGTGAATCTCTGCCGTAAAAAAGTTTGAAAAAGGGTGTGGTACGCACAGTGAAGCCAGATCGTAGGATTTCTCTCTACTTAGCAGCACAAACGCCGACAAAATTGAGGAGAATAATGCCCCTTCCATATGGCACGGATATGCACGGATAGGTAACACACACTTACAAAGCGTTGTATGGGTGTAGTTTTACCTATCCGTGTCATATGGAAGGGACATTATTCTCCTCAATTTACGGCGTTTGTGCTGCTAAGTAGAAGTAAAGAAATTCTACGATCTGGCTTCACTGGATACGCATGCACAGAAGAAGAGAAGTCACCAATAGATTTCATTTTAAAATATAGTTTGTATTTCAATTGGGTTACTTATAATTTATAAGTAATGAAGATAACTTATAGAAGCACGCAATTTTGAATTTTCATTGTCGGCTTTTTAAATTGATATTAGCTGTGTTGTATTTATTCTAATATTTATGTATTATAAAAAGCTTAATATGTATACAAATATATATATATTCTTTGAACAGGGCAATATGAATACAGCCTCTTGGTACATACTAACTCCCACCCTCTTTTTCAGACCCCCTTATTTGAAAAAAACGGCATTTGATGTAGTCCCCAAATAATTAGTTTTTTTTTTTTTGCAAATTTGACACGACTACAAAACAATATATATTAAGCTAAAAACTAAAATTACGAGTTAATAAATACTATTTTTTGTGATTTCCTTACCCTGTGCAAGCTTGCAGTTTTTTTATAGTTACAATTTAAATTTTCTTTACTAAGTACATCATGAATTAATTATTATCTAGAAATTATTTTTGCTTTCTTTATAAGAATGGAGAGCATATTTAGGTCTTACCTCCTACTTTTTAATTATGTCTAACCAAGTTAAACTGGTTTATAATATAAATAAGATATCGTAGTCCTTTTTTTGTTTGCTTATTTGTATGGATGATTTTAATCACTCTAGAACCGAAACTAATCAAACCATAGTCATTAAACATAGACAACAAACATAAACCTTTTAATTTACTGTTAAGTTAAATTTTAGGAACTAAACATTTTTACAGTACTTTTTTTATCGGTCTAAGTCAGAGGACGCTCAGAAAAAGATCGGAAAGAAAGCTCAACCAGGTCCCGCGATTAGCATTACTACAGAGTGGAAATGAAATCCATTTTTCGTTTCATGATAGGACCTCATTTATCTCATTTCCATACACCTATTTTGCATCCTCTTCTTTCGTCAATTATGAAATATGAACCTTAACTTTTTCATTATTAATCAAGCCACATTATAATTTATACGGGTGTAGCCGTGAAGTACTGCTAGTAAAATAAACAATGGTTAATACCAGTTGAGAATTCTTAATGACACCAAATACTTTCCTTTTTACATTTTTAGTTAAAATTCGATACAATTCTTTTTTTATTTAGTAGACATTGGCATTTCTTGTAATTGACAATGTCCAATTGACCCAATTGAATTATACCGAATTGAAATCAATTAAAAGTAATGGTCATGTGTATTGGTTGTAATTGCAGATTCGAGAGTAGACATTTAAAAACACAGCGTCATGGAGCAAATAACTCCAAAGGAGGTTCGAATTTTGGAAACCGCCGAAGACATCCAAGAACGGCGTGAACAAGTATTGAACCGATATGGAAATTTTAAGGCGGATGCCCGAGCCAAACGAGAGAAGTTGGAAGATTCGAGACGTTTTCAATATTTTAAACGCGATGCCGACGAATTGGAGGGTTGGATTCACGAAAAGTTGCAAGCCGCCTCCGACGAGAGCTACAAAGACCCCACAAATTTACAAGTTAGTATCCAAAATGCAAAGTTTTGGTATGTGTTAGTTGTAATTGGGATATCTAGAGTAAAAATAGTAACTAACGCAGTGGTGAAAACGTCATGATTGTATATAGTTAGTGCCTTATCTAAGGGCTTGTACACACTAACGAAACGCTTCGATGGCCGAAATTCGGTTTATATTTAACGAAGGTAAATCAGAACCAACGAACTGGTTGGTATTAGTTCAGATTTGAACTTCTAACAAAAACATTCAATGACTGTAATTTTTGATATTATTTTCCTTGAAGCATTTTTAACAATGTAAAAAAATATTTTTGTTTTTTTTTCTTGGCTTAGGTTAAAAACAGTTTTTTTAATAATATTTTGAAAAAAATAAAATTTTGAAAAAAAGATTTCAAATAAAACTAGCCAGAAAAACTTAGTTAATTTAAAATATCTTAGCAACTTTTCGACTTTTTAAAAGTTTAACTATTAAGAGTGAACAAAATTCAAAATAATACCTTGTTTATTTTAGAAGAATCGTACAATGTACGGCTTTATTTTCATCGGGAACAACATTAATATTTTCACTGTTGAGTTAGTGTTATTTGTTTCCACTGGGTAGCGTAATTGCAATTGACACGTACTAGGTTGAAAACATAATCATACATAATATTATTTTCGTTTTTAGGCGAAAATTCAAAAACATCAAGCCTTCGAAGCGGAAGTAGCCGCTCATAGTAATGCGATCGTTGTGCTCGATAATACCGGACAAGAAATGATCAACAATTCCCATTTTGCCTCCGATACAATTCGCCGTCGATTGGGTAAAATAATAAATTTTTTGACAAAAAAATTGCAAATTAAAATTACCATCTTATTACAGAGGAATTACATCGTCTATGGGAGTTGTTACTCTCAAAATTGGCTGAAAAAGGAATGAAGCTACAACAAGCTTTAGTCCTTGTACAGTTCATTCGTCATTGCGACGAAGTTATGTTCTGGATTAACGATAAGGTATAATCATTTTTGTTTTATTAAAATTCTTTGTATTAATAGTTTTTTTTTTTTGTTTCAGGAAACTTTTGTTACAACCGAAGAGTTTGGTCATGATTTGGAACATGTTGAAGTTCTTCAACGTAAATTTGATGAATTTCAAAAGGATATGGCCTCGCAAGAATATCGCGTTACAGAGGTCAATGATCTTGCTGAAAAATTATTACTTGAAGGACATCCGGAAAAAGATGCAATCATCTCCCGTAAAACAGTAAGTTTAATTGTTGCAACCCTCTAAAACAGCAATTTCCAAGATAATCCCAACAGCTTCCAAATATGAGATTTCATTTCAATAAAAGTTTTGAAATTTTTATAAAATTTAAACAGTTACCTTTTACTTTTGACGGTTGTACAAACTACATTTTTGCTGCAAATTATATGCTTTATAGAGATAGAGATAGCACCAGTAGCCACCTTCCTATATAAAAAAAAATACTTAACATTCTGTGGATTCACAAAAAAGGGATACTTTTTATTTGATCAATTTATTTAATTTACTTTTTTTTGTAGGAGTTAAATGAGGCTTGGTTGCGTCTCAAACAAATGGCTACTATGCGACAAGAGAAGCTTTTCGGAGCGCATGAAATTCAACGTTTCAATCGCGACGCCGATGAAACAGTCGCTTGGATTTCAGAGAAAGATGTCGTTTTATCGTCCGATGATTACGGCCGTGATTTAGCCAGCGTTCAAACGTTGCAGCGAAAACATGAAGGTGTAGAACGCGATTTAGCGGCACTGGAAGATAAAGTCGCCACATTGGGTGCTGAAGCTGATCGTCTATGTGGAATTCATGGCGATCATAGCGACCAAATCCAGAACAAACGCGAAGAAATTTCTTCTTATTGGGAACAACTTACTGCTAAAGCCAAGGAACGTAGACAAAAACTCGATGAATCCTACTTTTTACACCGTTTTCTGGCAGATTTCCGCGATCTTGTTTCATGGATTAACGACATGAAAAACATCATTTTAGCCGATGAACTGGCCAAGGATGTCGCTGGAGCTGAAGCTTTGTTGGAACGTCATGCTGAACATCGCGGAGAAATCGATGCTCGTGAAGATAGTTTTGTAGCTACAGCAAAAGCAGGGAAACAATTAGTAGAACGTGGACATTCGGCAGCAGAACAAGTCAACGACAAACTGACGACTTTAAGCTCAGAAAAAGCGACTTTATTAACAGTCTGGGAAGAACGTAAAATTCTCTATGAACAATGCATGGACTTGCAACTGTTTTATCGTGACACCGAACAAGCCGACACCTGGATGGCCAAACAGGAAGCGTTCCTCGCCAACGAAGATCTAGGAGACTCTTTGGACTCTGTCGAGGCTCTCATCAAAAAACACGAGGATTTCGAGAAAAGTTTAGCTGCCCAAGAGGAAAAGATTACAGTTCTGGACGAGTTTGCAACGAAATTGATCGAGGGACAACATTACGCCGCTGATGATGTAGCGCAAAGACGTGCTATGTTATTGGAACGTCGATCGGCTTTGAAAGAACGGTCGCAATTACGTCGCGCCATCCTCGACGATTCTTATCGTCTGCAACAATTTGAACGCGACTGCGATGAAACTAAAGGCTGGATCAATGAAAAGCTTAAGTTTGCCAATGACGACAGCTACTTGGACCCAACCAATTTAAATGGTAAAGTACAAAAACATCAAAACTTTGAACAAGAGTTGAAAGCCAACAAAACTCGAATCGAAGATATTACATCAACCAGCAATGAACTGGTTGAAGCTGAACATTATGCAGCTGAACGCATTCTTTCTCGTAAAGAAGAAATTGTTACTTTATGGAAAACGTTGGAAGAAGCCACCAAGAAGAAGGGTAGTAAATTACAGGAGGCAAGTCAACAACAACAATTCAATCGTACCATTGAAGATGTTGAACTGTGGTTGTCTGAAGTTGAAGGCCAATTAATGTCCGAAGACTATGGCAAGGATTTAACATCAGTTCAGAATTTACAAAAGAAACACGCCTTGCTCGAAACCGATGTCATCTCTCATGCTGATCGTATTGATGGAATTAAATCGAGTGCACATCAATTCGTAGAATTGGGTCACTTCGATGCAGATTCGATCGCAGCTAAACAAAACGCATTGGAAAATCGTTATACAGCTTTACAGAAGCCGATGGCTATTCGTAAACAACGCTTACTTGACTCGTTGCAAGTACAACAATTGTTCAGAGACATTGAGGATGAAGAGGCTTGGATCCGTGAAAAAGAACCGGTTGCCGCCAGCACAAATCGGGGCCGTGATTTGATCGGCGTGCAAAATTTGATGAAGAAACATAGTGCTGTTCTGGCAGAAATTCACAATCATGATGCTCGTACTCAAGCCGTCGTGCAAGCCGGAAATCAAATGATTGACGATCAACATTTCGCATCTGAGGAAATTAAAAATCGAGTTTCAAATTTATTGTCGCATTGGAATCAATTGAAGGACAAAGCAGCTCAGGTATGAATTTTTTGCAGTCTTTTACTTAACACCCGTTCCTTTTCTCTGAGGCAACGTTCCGATTAATGGCAACAGCATTTAGGGGTCATCCATACTATATATTCATCCACCCTATCAGAGGGGAGGGGTGTGCTCTAATGTTATGTACGGTTAAAGGATATAATATTAGGCAGTTTATATGACTATAAATAGCAGGGGGGGTCAAAAAGTACGAAAAACGCATTACGTGGTTTATGAATGACCCCTAAGGTACCAATTTAAAATCGTTCTTTTAGTCCTAACCATGGTAGTGTGTTTGTTGAAAATGTCATCAATAATGTCATTATTTTTGCTCGCACTCACGTAAATCCTTCTTAAAAGATCAAAGCGTTAAAAATCGTTCAAACGCTTCAAAGTTAGTGAAATAACCAAAAAAAAAAAACAACAGCAATAATCATCAACGTTGAAGTCGCATTGAGAAGGTTGAAGGAGCCAGATCGCACGAATACACGTGCTGCCCTCTACTCCGACTACGAAATTTGGAACTATTCCTTAGTCACTCGTTTGCACATTTCTCCACTGTTCACACTCGGAACGACTAAAGCCATAAATAAACGGTCGAGGCTTTAGTGCTTTAGGCTTTCCGAGTGTAAAACAGTGGAAAAAGGAACAAACGAGTGACTAAGGAATAGTTCCAAATTTCGTAGTCGGAGTAGAGGGCAGCACGTGTATTCGTGCGATCTGGCTCTTTAAACTTTCTCTCTGCCTTATTACTTCTAGATAAGTGTTAAGGCCGACCTAAAATTCTTTTTTTTTTGACGTTGCTAGGTCTCGTACTATTAATAAGAACACTTATTAAAGTTTAGGTGTTTTATTTGTTATAACTTTTGAACGATAAAGTCAATAGTTTTCAAGTTTTAAGAGTAGATTTAGTATTAACATAATGTTTATAAATTTTCATTTTTACTATTTTCATCTATTCTACTATTCATCCCTCAACCAGCTAGAAAAGAATATTTTATAAAAAGTTTCAGTTAAGGGGGTTATCCCATGTGACGGCCTGTTTTTTAAGATTTTTTTACGACCAGTAAATAGATAGAGCTTTAAGTTTATTATCATTTATTAACATATATTTTGACAGTATAAATATAAATTTTAAGCTAAAAATATTGTGTAGAACATGAGTTACAGCGTTCTGAACACCCCCACCTCAAAAAAATGAGCTAGCACTTCCTCCACGATTCCGGCTGATTGGATTATTAAAATTAAAAAAAAAATTGGCGTTTTAATTTGTAAGCCTAAATGCACGGAATGAACTATTATCAAATGAATATACAAAAAATTGGACTTTTGGTAGACATTTGAAATAAAAGTTGCGAATTTTGCGTTTTTTTCTTTTTGTTTTTTGCTATAAAAAAATCAAAATTTTAAAATTTTTCGATTGATAGTTCGTTGTTATTTCATTCCATGCGTTTACATGTGTTGAGTGTACCCTAAAAATTTCAAGTCATTCGGTCAAGCCGTTTTTGAGATACGATGGAGGAAAGTTTGAAAAACACGATTTTGAGAAAAACGCGTTTAAAGTTTCAACTGCCAATTCAGCGCTACGAACAGCTCTTTCTTCTACCTGCTGTATCTTTAAAACGACTTCGACTTTTCAAAAATTACTTTACTACCGTATTATAGACATGTTAAGAAAGTAATTTATGAACAAATTTTTTTTGAGCCCATCACATGGGATGACCCCCTTAAGTCCTCCAAATTTTTTTATATAGAATAAAACCAATACAAATGAAAATAACTTTAGGTTTAGTAAAAAATAATTTAACTTATTTTATAGCGCAAACAAGATTTGGATGATTCATTGCAAGCACATCAATATTTTGCTGATGCCAACGAGGCTGAGTCGTGGATGAAGGAAAAAGAACCAATTGTTAACAACACCGACTATGGAAAAGATGAAGATTCATCTGAGGCTCTTCTTAAAAAACAAGAAGCACTCGTCAGCGATTTGGAAGCCTTTGGAAACACTATTCAAGGTCTTCGTGAACAAGCACAAGCCTGTCGAGTAAGTAGCTTTTTTTAAACAAACTTAATCACTAACTAATCAATTTTACATTTTACAGCAACAAGAAACGCCCGTTGTGGATGTAACAGGAAAAGAATGCGTCGTTGCACTGTACGACTACACTGAGAAATCACCCCGTGAAGTTTCAATGAAGAAAGGCGATGTTCTCACATTGTTGAACTCTAATAATAAAGTAAGTCGTATAAATATTTTAAATTATGTAAATTACCTGAGCAAACAATTTAATTTTATGTGGTCTACGTGATCTTACAGTCACACGTGATTCCTTATCAGTAATTTTCTATTTATTACCAATTTTTTTCTCGGCGATATTTTGCTAAATTTGGTAGTCGAAACATAAAAATTTTCATAACCGTCACACTGTCTATGTTTTTAATTCTTGAAAAAATTCTAAATACGCTCAAGTATCATTATGTAAATTGAGCAAAATCGCTACAAAGTTTTTATTTAATTAATTGAATGTTTAGGATTGGTGGAAAGTTGAGGTTAACGATCGTCAAGGTTTCGTTCCGGCAGCTTACGTGAAAAAGTTAGAGGCTGGATTGTCAGCGTCTCAACAAAGTCTTGCTGATGGAAGTAGCATTGCGACGCGACAGGCTCAAATTCAAGGAGCCTATGAACGCCTATTGACTTTGGCAAAGGATCGACAACATCGTCTAAATGAAACTGTTAAAGCTTACGTTCTGGTTCGTGAGGCAGCCGAATTGGCCACCTGGATTAAAGATAAGGTTAGTAAAAGGTTTTATTGTAGAATACCTACCAGATCAGATTGTTCTGATTTTCTCCTTATTTCGGGCTGATGTCCTAAATTTTTTCTTATTTGTTTCAATTTTTTTACATTTCTCCTGATTTTGAACGCAAATGAGATACAAACTTGTAGTGAAATAAATATGTGAATTAAAATCACGACTTAGGTCACTTAGTGGGGTGGTGACTAGAATGTCACACTATAGGCTAGTGGTTCTAGGACCTAGGGTCTAGTTCAGTGGCGGCTCGTGACATTTTAACATTGGAGTGCTGTGTTAAAAAAAATAAAAACATAATGTACCTATTCAATTTATGTATTTTTTTTTATAACTTCTATACAAAATCCGTTCTACGATTTTTAGCTGGATAAAGGAATTAATCGGTCTTGATCCATATTATTCCTTAGCAATGACTCAATTTGTTTTTGTTTTAGTGTAGCGTACTATTGTCTAAATTTATTTGTAAAGTAGAGTCGAAAGTAGCGACAAAATTAATTAGCTACCTAAAAACAGTAGGATTTTGCGACGAACTTCTTTCATCGTGGCCACGAACGTATTGTGGTGCTTCTGGATATCACAGTGCCAGGTTCGCTTGTTGCATGCATAGATTGGATTACACGAACTTTAGCGTACATAGACGAAGCTGAACGAAGCCGGCTCAATTGACACTGTGAATTGAGCCAGTTCCAGGCGTCATATTTTAACGTATTCTAAGTAAGATTTAAATAGTTCGTTTACATAACAATTGAATTGATTATGTTTAACAATTTCATTATATTATTATTATTGTCATTTAATAATATGAATATAGACCGTATTTTTACATAATTTGTTTGTGGGTGCTGCAGTACCGCAGTGCATATGGACGAGCCGCCACTGGTTTAATTCCAATGAAAGTCGAAGATTTTTTTCTTTTGATCCGTGTCTACGAATAGTTCCTAAATTGGTTCAGAATCTTACCCACGCACAATGCTATTAACTACAAATACAATAATCCGTAGAAGTTTTGCGTTCAAAATTAATTTTCCGAAAATATCCTAATTTCGACTCAAAAAATCTCCTGATTTGATCAGAATCAAATTTCATAGATATCTTGTTTTAGCTCAATGACTATTTTTTAAAATATTTTATATTATTAGGAAAATCATGCCCAAGTACAAGACGTTGGCGAAGACTTAGAGCAAGTAGAGGTGATGCAAAAGAAATTCGATGACTTCCAAGCCGATCTTAAGGCTAACGAGGTGCGTTTGGCGGAAATGAATGAAATCGCCATGCAGTTGGTGTCACTAGGCCAAACAGAGGCTGCTCTTAAGATTCAAACCCAAATCGAAGATTTGAATCAAAAATGGACCTCGTTGCAACAATTGAGTGCAGAACGTGCAACCCAACTTGGTTCCGCTCATGAAGTACAACGTTTCCATCGTGATGTCGACGAAACCAAAGATTGGATTCAAGAGAAGGACGAGGCTCTCAACAATGACGATTTAGGAAAAGATTTACGAAGTGTCCAAGCATTGCAACGCAAACACGAAGGTCTGGAGCGGGATTTGGCTGCATTGGGTGACAAGATCCATCAATTGGACGACACAGCAAATCGTTTGATGCAAACACATCCCGACAGTGCTGAGCAAACGTATGCCAAGCAAAAAGAAATCAATGAAGAATGGACGCAGCTGACTGCAAAGGCAAAAGCACGAAAAGAACGTTTGCTTGATTCGTATGATTTGCAACGCTTCCTTAGTGATTATCGCGATTTAATGGCTTGGATCAACTCTATGATGACGTTGGTGAGCAGCGAAGAGCTGGCCAATGACGTAACTGGAGCTGAAGCTCTACTGGAAAGACATCAGGTAAGAACAAACAATGTTTAAATAAACAATTTAAATGCAAGTAGACGCCAACATTTTTTTTTACTTTTGGTTTCTTTCAACAATTTTCAATTTTATTCGTTTCAATTATAGAATCAAAGATCTGAAATTGATGCGCATTATGGAATTGTGCCTCAGGTATTTTGCACGTTCGTGTGAAATAACGTCTGACAATATTTTAACTACAATTAAATATTCATTATTTTTTAATGTTTTTGTAAAATTAGTTAATTTTACTAACATAGTGTGATAATTTGCTAAAAATTAAAACTTAAGTTAATAGATTCGTTCGAGCATTCGGAGTATTTAAACTCCTAAATTTGAAATGCACACAAGTGGACCTTAAATTAATGCAAATATTTTAAATTTGTGCGGAAATTTTGTCAGAATAAATCCAGTCTGAAACTGAGATTCGAGTATTTGATAAGTAGGTAGAATTTCGTACAAATAGCTTTCGTTGTGCTTCGTGCATGTCACTCTATCTGTTTAAAACGCAACTAGTTTCAAACAAAAGAACCGCTACAGAATTAGTCCAATCGTTTGGGAGCTATGATGCCACAGACAGACACACAGATTCATTCGTCAAACTTATAACACTCTTCTTTACGTCGGGGGTTAAAACCGAAAGAGCCTTCACTTCTTAATTGTGTACATTAATGCACGTACCAACTCCACAACAAATTAAGAATTTCAAATGCTTTAGTTTAGTGGTGCGCAAATTATTTTCATTTCCGACCCCCATTTTTTTAAAAAGAAATTTCGCGACCCATGAGTAGACAGTAAACGTTTTTTAATCGTCAACGTAGTTAAATAAAAGTAGGAGTAGGATTTGAGTTCGTGTTTAAAGCTGTTCTCGGTAACTGTTTTCAATTTAATTTTTATTTTAGCAGGCTATTTTTTTATTTTCATATAAAGTTTTTTAAATTTGGCAATCCTGAAAAATTTTCTCGCGACCCCTCTGGGGACTGCTTTAGTTGAAGCAAATTCCACTTCGCGGCAAATCAAAATACATGAATTTGAATTTATGCTCGAATGAACCTAATTAGGGTTTGCAAAAAACCGTATTTTTGTTAAAACTGGTTTTTCGGTTTTTTCCTATCTTAAATCCGGTTAACCGGTTAAAAACCGGGTTTTTAAGAAAATTAAATCTATAATAAAATTACCCACCCTTATTGTATAAAACACCATTAATTAATGATTTTTTTTTATTTTTAATTCAACTTCAGTTATAAAAGTTCATTTGCGAATTTCAAAATTTAATAAAGCTGATAAAAACATGTTTAAAGAGTAATTTTACTCTAACTTACTTCTATTTTTGTTGACACAAAATTTCCTCACACAGAAAATGTTCTTTCTGAATCCGTTGAAGTTGGTTTAACTGTGTTTAAGGCATTGAAAAGTAATTCTAAGTTGCTCGTTTTTTTTCCCGGTTGCTTCAAATAACATTCAAAATGACATTCTTTTCTTAACGTTCATCATTTAACGACATTTCCACTTCATTCACCTTTATTATGTTATATATTTGAATCTCACTATCGTCACCTACAAATTTTCTGGTTCTGATTAAATTTGAACCATTCTTTCTAATAATCGCCTGCCTAAATTTAACACAACTGATTTTGACGAATATGGCAGAGCAACTCCCGGTTGAATAATTGATTTGATTTTTGCATAATTTGAGTCTTTTAAATACTTCGCCAAAGTTCTTTTGTAAAATTCATTTTAAATAATAATAAGTAAATACTGTTTAAAAAAATCCCGATTATTTTTATTGAATAACTGGGTTTTCGGTTTTTGATTTTTACTAAAAAAAACCGGTTTTAACCGGTTTGCAAACCCTAAACCTAATATAGTTAAAACTATTAACAGTAAAGCTTTAAATGAGTTAAAAAAACGATATATCAAATAATAATGTTTGTCTTAATTTCTATTATGTTTTGCGAAAATTAGAAAAAATTTATTTTATAGGAACATCGCACAGAAATTGATGCTCGCGCTGGAACCTTCCAAGCCTTTGAGCTGTTTGGCGGTCAACTTTTACACTCTGGACACTATGCCAGTATTGAAATTCAAGAAAAATTAAAGTCCATGACCGAGTCTCGACAAGAATTAGAAAAGTAAGTAAAACGTAGTTCATATCGAAAGTTTCTTGCAACAAAAATATATCCATCAAAATACAACTTTCCAGAGCAAGCGATAGGAGTCTTACTTATTTTGCTCAATTTTGATTTAGATTAACATTACACCTGTTCCAGAAGAAAATAAAGCCCATCTATTTACGATACAAGTAATGCACAATACAAAAAAGCCATGCACATTATACAAAAAGGTGCCATAATTTTCTATTGCGCATGTCTTGTACCGTAAATGGACGATTTTATGTGAAACACCTATTCTCAATCTCCGTAAATAATCTATATATACACTTAACACAATATACTTCTGAAAAAAACAAAACAAAATCAGTTAAAATAACTTTAATTCCTTATTCAGAGCATGGATCGCCCGTCGCATGCAACTTGACCAAAACTTGGAACTTCAATTATTCTACCGTGATTGTGAACAAGCCGAAAATTGGATGTCTGCTCGTGAAGCTTTCTTAGCCTCCGAAGAAGTCGATTCCAAAGGTGACAACGTTGAAGCTTTGATCAAAAAGCACGAAGATTTCGACAAAGCGATCAATGCGCATGAAGAGAAAATCGCTGCATTGCAAACGTTAGCCGACCAACTGATCGCTGCCGATCATTACGCAGCCACACCGATCGATGATAAACGTCAACAAGTCTTGGATCGTTGGCGTCACTTAAAAGATGCTTTGATCGACAAACGATCAAAATTGGGTGAATCCCAAACTCTGCAACAATTTTCACGTGATGCTGACGAGATGGAAAATTGGATTGCCGAAAAGCTGCAATTGGCCACTGAGGAAAGCTACAAAGATCCAGCTAATATTCAGTCGAAACATCAAAAACACCAAGCCTTTGAAGCAGAACTTGCTGCCAATGCTGATAGAATTCAATCAGTGTTGGCAATGGGTGGTAATTTGATCGATAAGCACCAATGTGCTGGTTCAGAAGACGCTGTCCAACAACGTTTGGCTTCCATCGCTGACCAATGGGAGTTCCTCACCCACAAAACCACTGAAAAGTCGCTTAAGTTGAAAGAAGCAAACAAACAACGTACATACATTGCAGCCGTCAAAGACTTAGACTTCTGGTTGGGTGAAGTTGAAAGTCTTCTGACTAGTGAAGATGCTGGCAAAGATTTAGCTTCCGTTCAAAATTTGATGAAAAAACACCAACTGGTCGAAGCTGATATTCAAGCTCATGAGGACAGAATCAAAGATATGAATGCCCAAGCTGATTCTCTTATTGAAAGTGGTCAGTTCGATACAGCCAGCATTCAAGAAAAGCGTCAATCGATTAACGAACGTTACGAACGAATTCGCAACTTGGCAGCACATCGTCAAGCTCGTTTGAACGAAGCCAACACTCTTCATCAGTTCTTCCGCGATATTGCCGACGAGGAATCTTGGATCAAGTAAATATACACAAATTGTATAAATCGACCAACTGATTAAATGTTAATATTTTTAGGGAGAAGAAATTACTTGTTGGTTCAGATGATTATGGCCGTGATTTAACTGGAGTTCAAAATCTTAAGAAGAAACATAAGCGGTTAGAAACCGAATTAGGATCACATGAACCTGCTATTCAAGCAGTACAAGAAGCTGGTGAAAAATTGATGGACGTCTCTAATTTGGGTGTGCCTGAAATTGAGCAACGTCTCAAAGCTCTTAATTTAGCCTGGGCTGAATTGAAACAACTGGCCGCCACTCGTGGACAAAAATTGGATGAGTCATTAACTTACCAACAATTCTTAGCTAAAGTCGAAGAAGAAGAAGCTTGGATAAGGTACAACATCAAGTCGTCGATTTGAAATTTTTTTTATAATATGAAATATTTTAGCGAGAAACAACAATTGTTGTCCGTCGAGGATTATGGGGATACAATGGCTGCGGTTCAAGGTTTGTTGAAGAAACACGATGCATTTGAAACCGATTTTGCTGTACATCGCGGTCGTTGCACTGATATTTGTGATGCTGGACAAACTTTAGTTTCGGACGGAAATCATCACTCAGATAGCATTTCACAACGTTGCCAGCAGTTGCAAGTACGACAAAATGATAGCATGATTAATTTAATTCATTAAATGATTTATTATTTATTTTTTAGAACAAATTGGATAATTTGAACTCTTTGGCTGCTCGTCGCAAGTCTCGTTTGATGGATAATTCTGCTTATTTGCAATTCATGTGGAAGGCGGATGTTGTTGAATCATGGATCGCTGATAAGGAAACTCATGTACGTTCTGAAGAATTTGGCCGTGATCTTTCAACTGTGCAAACATTGTTGACCAAACAGGAGACTTTTGATGCCGGTATGTATGAACGTTAAAAACAATTAAGTAGAGAAAGCAATTAGGGGAAGTGAGCCCAAAACGGGTAAGTTAAGCGCGAAGATAAAAAAATCTGTAACATTCGTATTATATGGTAGGTTGATTTACGTTATAATATAGTATAATAATTAAACTTTGAAATAAAAGCCTAAACGGCCTACCTTCGTCATGAATCAATTTTTTTTTTTATAAAAATAACGTATTAATATTACTCATTTACGTAGCATTTAATTAATGAACCTCAATATTTATTGCCCCTTTAGTAGGTAGAGATTAACACTTACTTATAACACTAATTTTATACTCATTTAATCAGACTTTTAGAGTTACCTTTTATTATAGAGATCAAATATGTTAACACTGTAGTATAGAACAATAGTTATTACAATTAGATATCAAATAGAAAATATAAGCTGATAGTAAATTGAAGCTAAACTGCTTCAGAACTTCATTCTTGGCACAAATCACAATAATATGTCCTATGCCAGAATAAGAAGTGCAGGTTTCATGAGCTCATTCTCTACAATCTCCACATTTAATCCAGTCTCCTTTAAGGGGATCTTCATACGGATCACCACAAACGAGGCATAAATACATTTTCGGTTTTCTGTGTATTTTTCATGTTAAATTTTTTATACCTAGGTATGTTATATCTACCCGTTTTGCCCGAGATATTATTTTCTTTTTAAAGTAGAAATAAACTCAAAATGGCAGATAAAGCAGGCAAAGTATTCATGTAATTTCAAACTTATATTAAGCTAAAATAAAACGATGATATGAACAACACGAATATTATAACGATTTTCGACTAATCATGAAACACTTACCTTATCATTTTTTAGTATAACTAGCAAAAAACTTATTTAAAATTCCTATGTTTGTAAACAATTCCGGCGCTCGAGCTTAGCTGATCAAAGCTCGTCAGGGTCAGACAAATCTCCGCGCACGTGCACAAAATGCTAATGCTTCATACAGGAGCGTAAGACTGCTTACCCGTTTTGGGCTTACTTCCCCTATATATACATAATTAGCTATCTGTTTCAACTATGCTTGCTATGCTACAATATGTAATGATAAATAAAGAGTTGCTTATCCATCGGCATTATACTGATTGCTTTGAATGTACATGGATTAGATGGGAAGTTGCACATGTAACATAATTTATTATTGAAATTTTTATCGAATGATTTAGTTATATTACAGAAAACTTTAAGTAGAATCATTTAAACAAATTTAAAAAAAAAAAATTTGTGGCGTCATATTATAATAGCTTGCTGAAACCAATTTCCCTAATCAAAATTATTGATAAAAATTATATTTTGATTAAAAACCCGATTAACGTAGAAATCTTGTACTACTGCTTTTTATTTTTTTAAATTTAGAAAAATCATTCTTTACTTTAATCGCGGAGTATTGATAATTTTAATTGTACAGATGTATATGAGTTATATTACTACCTCCAATACAATGACGTAATTAGTTAATGAATTATTCAAAGAATGCAAAAAACCAAAATTTCAAAAATGTTCTTATTTTAAAGGTCTTCATGCTTTTGAACACGAGGGAATTCAGAACATAACACATTTAAAAGATCAACTTGTCGCTGCAAACCACAATCAAACTCCAGCAATTTTGAAACGCCACGCCGATGTAATCGCTCGTTGGCAAAAACTTTTGGCCGACTCCGACGCCCGCAAACAACGTCTGCTTCGCATGCAAGAGCAATTCCGTCAAATCGAAGAATTGTATCTTACATTCGCCAAAAAAGCCTCCGCTTTCAACTCTTGGTTCGAGAACGCTGAAGAAGATCTCACCGACCCGGTGCGCTGTAATTCCATTGAGGAAATACGTGCTTTGCGCGATGCCCACGCTCAGTTCCAAGCCTCGTTGTCCTCTGCCCAGGCCGATTTTGAAGCTTTGGCCGCTTTGGATCAACAAATTAAATCGTTCAATGTTGGTCCGAACCCATACACATGGTTTACGATGAAGGCGTTAAAGGACACTTGGTGCAATTTGCAAAAGATTATTGATGAGCGTGACTTGGAATTGGCTCAAGAAGCTCAACGACAAGAAGAAAATGACAAGCTCCGTAAAGAATTTGCTAAATATTCGAACGCCTTCCATCAATGGTTGACCGAAACTCGGTAATTATTAATTTTTTTTTATTATAAAGAAAATTTTATTTAGCCAAAAATATATTACAGATATCGAATTCTTGGCTGGGATGGGTGAATATTTTTTAAAAAGATTTATGGATTGAATTAATACACTAATATTTTCTTACTAACGAAGCTTGTTGATGTGTGTTTTGAATGATTAATATTTTAACTAGTGATGTGCCATATGATGTACAGATTTTAGCATGTACTAAATATCATTCGCTCGGTTTCACTGTAACGAGTACTCGGTCGATTCGGTTAAACAAATTTTAATTGGTTCGCAGCGAACAAACTACATTTTTCCAATTTATCTCATATACACTAGATACGTTATGTTGTTTCAATTCCAAGTATTTTTCAATGTCAAACTGTAATTAGAATTTAAAGTATCATTTTTAGTATATTTCACAAATACCACTCACTAAAATTTCTCAACACAAATTATAAATTAAAGTAAAATAAATGTAAAAATCACAAAACAAAAATCCAAATTGTTAATTTTGTATCTCCAGATATGTATTTCAAACGCTGATTTTTCGTTTTGTGATTTTTTTACATTTATTTTACTTTAATTTATAATTTGTGTTGTGAATTTTAGTGAGTGGTATTTGTGAAATATAATAATTAAGTCCAAAGTCAGCGAAATTTAATTTTTTATCATATTTAGGTTTAATGTTTTATTTATCACAAAAAAAAAATCTTTATTTGAAAATTCTGGAAGATCACTGTAATCTTGTACTATTAGATGGAGACGGAGTTATTAAATATTTTAGTTTGATTCGGTAAATTTAATAAATATTTGAATTACTTGATTTTTTTACCGAGCTACTCGGCTGAATACGAACATTTACAAAGTTACGGAGTATCCGAGTATCGAGTTCTTGGAGCATCACTAAAATTAACCATTTCTAACAATTTAATTTTGATTGCTTTAAATTAGAAAAAGGAACATGTTATTATAATAGTTTAATTTTTTTACTAGAACTTCTATGATGGAAGGATCCGGGTCACTTGAGCAACAATTGGAGGCAACTAAACGTAAAGCCACAGAAGTGCGAGCTCGTCGTTCCGATTTGAAGAAGATTGAAGACCTTGGTGGCACTTTGGAAGAGCATTTAATTTTGGATAATCGTTACACGGAACATTCAACGGTAGGACTGGCTCAGCAATGGGATCAACTCGATCAATTGGCGATGCGAATGCAACACAATTTGGAACAACAAATCCAAGCTCGTAACCAATCTGGTGTGAGTGAAGATGCATTGAAAGAATTTTCAATGATGTTCAAACACTTCGACAAAGACAAATCGGGTAAATTAAACCAACAAGAATTTAAATCGTGTCTTCGAGCCCTTGGCTATGATCTACCAATGGTCGAGGAAGGTCAACCCGATCCAGAATTCGAAGCAATTTTAGGTAAAGTAGCAGTTTTAAGCCAATTTGAACTGTTTTTTAATAAACCAACAAATTTAGATGTGGTAGATCCGAATCGAGATGGTTACGTGTCGTTACAAGAGTACATGGCTTTCATGATTAGTAAGGAAACTGAAAATGTGCAAAGCTCCGAAGAAATCGAAAACGCATTCCGAGCCATCACAGCGAGCGATCGACCTTATGTTACAAAAGAAGAGCTTTATGCGGTATTGTTTTTAATCTTATTACGGGGTGTCTATGAAACCATGAAATTCAAGATTTCCTTAAAAACTCCAGATATTCTATTCCCGTTCATGATAATCTTAAAAAGTTCGTATTTTGCAACTGATATCCATGATTTTTGTAGGAAACAGTTTTTATGGAATTGATTATTTTTATCTTATTTTGTCCTAAAAATTGATAGTATATGCTATATATTAAAACGTAAATTTTTTGTACCAAAAGCTCTTTGGAATCTAATACTCTGGAAATTCAAACACAAGAAAATTCCCAGAATTTATATTATAAAATCTTTTTTTATAATATAACATTTTAATTTTTTTAGTCCAAACTCCCAAGATTTTATAATATGAATACTTTAATCATGGATGAGAACATCAATAGTAATTCCCCAGAATATCTATAATTTCCCTTAAAACTATCCGTAGTACCCATAAAATGGGTCGGATTTTTAAAAAAGGATATGCTTATACTTGAAAAATATGAAAGAAATTCTTCAGTTTGTATTGATAATATTTAAAACAGAAATGTTTCAATGTTTTTTTAATATTTTTCGAAGATGAGCCTTTTTATTAAAATTATAATTTGCTTCAATTTTGCTTATTTATACATACTGAAGAATTGTCTTCACATTTTACTATATTAACACATCCTGTTTTATGAATACAATTCAATAGCCATATTTTTCTATTGGAAGTTTTTGTAGATACCTTGTTTTAAATTTATTAGGACAACTAAAATTAATATAACTAATTTTTCTTTTCTTTTTCGATTAGAATCTTACCAAGGAAATGGCGGATTATTGTGTGGCTCGTATGAAACCTTTCATAGAACCGAAAACGGAACGACCTATCGCGGGAGCGCTTGATTATATTGAGTTCACTCGTACGCTATTTCAAAATTAATAATTAATCATATTATAATGGATATGGGATTAATTATTTTATAGTTACATCGTTTATTACAATATAAATTTATTAGCTTGAACAATTCACATTTAAAACAAAGTTCTTCTAAACATTGTAATACAAAAATATTTTTAGCCTTAACAATTGTATGCTATCTACAACAATCACATTTTTCCATATTACAGTAACAAAAAGTGAAATGTTCCCTTATAGCTATTTTAATTAGTATTTAAAGTGTCTCGTTGCCTTGAAATTTAAAAAATATATATTTATTTATATTAACATATTATAATCAAATGCATTTCTTTTATAATCTTGTATGCTATGTGCTGCTATAATAAAAATTATAATCTATGATATGCGTTTTTTTGAAAAATATTATCCAAACAAATCTTGATCCAGGCCAAGGTTACAATGGATTTGAATTTGTATGAAATTTTATTCATACGGATATTATGGTAACGACTGATTGCAAATGTTCACAAAATGATACACTTTTTGTTGGCTCAGTTTTCATTTTTTTATTGTTCATCTTATAGGAATTATATCAAATTTGGAAAAATTTATAATGGTTGAGAAATTTCGTAAATTATGTACATTGGACAGTCCGACATAGAAGATAACTTTTCCCGGATTATTTTTTTTCCGGGAAACGGGAAATTAAAAAATATTAAATTTCAGGTGGAAATTGTAAAAAGTTTTGGAAAAAATTAAATAAATATTGTTTTCTCAAAAAAATATAATAAATAGGTACAGTAAGATATAATATATAATCAATAAAATATAACATAAACATAATTATTTGCATTTACTTGTTTAGAAAATAACATAGAAACAAGAGGCAATTAAGGAAAAAGTCCAATCATCAAGTTTGTTCCAATCATCCGGCCATGGCGATCACAAACACCACCAACAGACAAAGAGCAAGACAACTTTGACCAAGAGACAAGGGTGAGTGAAGAACTGGTTAGCTTAAAACCGCTCGACCGCATTAGGCCAGATTCTACCTATGTCCGTATATTTTCGTGACAAGCGCTTATATCAACACTGTTTTGTCAATGTTTAAGCACTGTTTAACCGGTGTGTAACTCAAGCGAACATGTCACTTTATGTTCTTCGCTCATTCTTGTCAATATTGTCTTGCTCTTTGTCTATTGGTCAATGTTTGAAAACCACGAGAAGGACAATTGGAACAAACCTAGAGAATACATTTTATATACCGAAGCAGGATGTTTTGGCGCCACTGAACACACCCAGGTAGTCATGGGTAGCCATTAAAGCATCCAATTTCTTTTGTAGATTTGTAGTAATATTTCAGCATTTATATAATGGCATTTTATAATTTTTCCACGTAATATAAATAATCAATTAATTTTGTTAAGCGATTTTTTTGATTTATTTTTGATGAATGCTGATTTGATTAGTGCGTTAATATGTTGATTATGAAATTTTATATTTTTTACGACATTACAGTTAACAAAACAAAGATTTTGGTATCGGTATTGCAATCAGCATGAATAATAATTTTTTTTCTCGGGAAACGTTTCGTTTTTTCCAGGGAAACGGGAAATAAAATGTAAAGAATTTTCCCGGGAATAACCCTCTAGTCAGACAGTCGTTTATTTGTAAAAACTGATTCTATACCTATTGAAAAGTTAAAGTACTTATGTTAAAGGGGAGGGTCAAGTTTTGTTTCCAATCGATTTCATAAAAGCATTATGATCATTATTATAATGTTATTATGATAATAATGAACTTAAATAAAAATTGAGTCAATAAGTTCAAGTCAATGAGTTCGTAATCAACGAAACCGCACTATTCGTACGAATTCGTTCCCAATTAATAGAGGCCTTATAGAGTCATGCGAATTCGTACCCAACAAACTGAAATTTTAAACATTATTTATTTCAGTATCAAAGGACATATCTTCAAAAATTTGAGAAAGTGAATGATTTGTTGAGGCACATTTAAGGTCGATATAATTAAAAGACGATTGTGACGATTTTTTCATGTTATCACACTGATCCGAATCTTGATTGTCTAAATTAGTATGACTGGTAGTTAATTTTATATTGATAAAATTATCCTCGACTTTAGAACCCAATTGTATTTGGTTTACCAATGAGCTGATTTCCTTCTTTTCGTATGAAAGTTCTGTTGTTTTCCTGTCTTGGGTCAAAGCATAAATATTTGCCCCAATATTCGCTAAAAGAGCATTGACGATTTGGTCGTCATTTTCGGCGTTTCGATGTTCGGTAACAATAAAACTGCCGTCTTGATTTTGTAATCCCAATTTAAGGAGAATGGATACCCGAACCTTGAATATGCTCAGCCAAATCAAAAGTTTGTGGTTGATTGACGCCAAATCACAAACATCCAGTCTTTTCAGATGATTTTCAAACTCGTTTTCTGTGTTTTCAATTAGCTGCAACAAATGGTCAGTGGTATATAAACTTTTGGCTTCAAATAAGTGCTTTTTTGTGATTGCAATAATATCGCAACTTATTGTAGCTTGCCACTTAAAAATCATCGTAATTAAATCAAATAAACGGTCCATACTATGCCGATCGAGTTGCATTATTGACGAATGGACGATATATTCGAGAAAAGATTTCATCCCCTTATGAGTACATAGTGTATCGTCCTCATTCTTAAACATATTGCTAGTCATTTGTGTTGAAAATAACGCTTGACCAATATCATTCATCACTGGAATAAATTCTATAAAAATTCATACCTATTGTTCAATATACTATTATTCATACCGATTATTGCCTTTTCAGCATTAATTTCTTGGGCCCTCAAGCGTTGTTGTATCACAAATAGCATTTCAACGCCTAAATTTATTACCAAATATGGTTTGATCGAGTTGCCATCCATTTTTAATTTTATGTTCTGTTTGTATTAACGGTATTAACATTAATTCATTATACGCTTGACTGAAAAGGAAAAATCAATAATTTTCCTCGTTTAAGGCAAAAGGCATAATAGATGGTTGTTATTTGTAGAAAAGCTTCAAGCGTTTGAAGATAGTTAAATTTAATTTAATTTTTCGATAGTTGAAAGCGATTGTACCGATTGTTGAAAAATATTTAAATTAATTAAAGCCTTTCTGTTAAAGCACAATCCTCAACTCTGTTAATAGTTGCAGGTGAATTTAGTACATTTATAAGCAAACAAAAATATTTTTTCTTAAGTTTTTTATTATTAATTATAAAAATCAGTTAACTCGTTACATTATCAGATACATAAAGGGTAGAGTAATTGGAGGATATAGCCATATAGGGTAATTAAAAAAAAAAATAGAAAAAAAAACGTTCATTTTATTATCGCTTTATTATTTATCTTAAAATGAACAGTTTTTGACCTACAGTCTTACAGATATATTAGTAGATATACCCAGAACAATAGTGTGGTAACCCCCCCCCCCATCTAGAAAATTATAGAACTATAAAAAATTAAATGCATAATTTAAAAGTTTCTTTAAGGATAAAACAGTCCAGCACTTTTATCGTACGACATCTGTAACATTTGGCACCTAGTACCGGGGCACCATATGCACAAATCCCATCCTGTGTTGGCGTCTTTTTGAAAATTTTTCAACCTCTAAAAAAAGTCGTATTCACCACGCTATGGCTCTGGGCATTATGATCCTGTGCTATTAAATATAGAATCATTGAATCGATATTGAATCCATTAAATACTGTAGTCAGAATCAAAAAATTTAATGTATTTTTGACTTTGTGTAAATATTTTTTCAGTTTCATATTGTGAATATTGTATATAATTAAATACATAAATAGCTTAAACGTGTTAAATATATAAAAGGAATTTTGTAAATTTTATAAATAAATGACAAAAATTTTAAAAGAACTTTAGACGCTTTAGACCAGCGGCCGGGGAACTTTCTTTTGCCATTACCCCAAAATATTTTTGCGTAAGTCGATATTACCCCACTAATTTTAAAAAGGAGACAAGCAATATAAATATAAATTATAATTTACAAAAGAAATTATAGTCATTGTTCGTTTACCCGATTTTCATTCATTGACTGAATGTGCACTACTTGACACCGCGAAATTTTACACACTAAATGTTTCAACATCAAAATTATGCTGCAAATACGATTCGCAGTTATTCTATATTTTGTCATGGGAATATTCTCTCTGGCGATATTTTGTCGGGGATATTTTGTCCGGGAATCAAAACGCATGAAATCAAAACTTTTCCCCTTCGGATTTTGGATAAATGATCTTGCTTCATGTTTGATATAATAATTTCAAAACTGGGGCTTTTTGATGTAAGAACAATTTTAATAAAGTTTTCAGAAATACTAACACGTTTATAAGATAGCTTTGCCAAAAAATGTCCTTACTACCCCCAAAAATTTCTTTTTTACCCCATTTGAGGTAATCTACCCCGGTTCCCCGACCGCTGCTTTAAACCCTTTAAACCCAGTGAGAATTAAGTTTAAACCGTATAAATTATTGAAAAAGATGTTAAGTCTGATTTGGTCTGATTTTTTCAAAATCAGACCAAATTTCAAATTTTCGTTGTATAAAAATTGGGCAAAGTGGATTGTATTGTATCTACTCTACAAGACAATACATTTTAAAGATATTTCTTTGTGTTCAAATATTAAACCCCATATATTAAAAGTTGTTTTCATATAAATCATATCTACAATGCTTCGAATAGTATAATACAACCTAATTCCGCTAACACCGTAAAATCTCACCCGATAGTAACAGACTTAAGATAGGAAAAATACTTAAAATCACATTGAAATTGTGCTTTAGAACGTATGGTTCTCTCCTCTCTTCCCCTGGTAAGTAGTTTTCCCATCAGTTATCGATGTTTGGCCGTTATGAGATACTTTGAAACTGTAAAAATTTTATTTTGAAGTTTATCAAACTTTTCTTAATGAATTATTGATATATTACATGTCAAAGTTTTAAAAATGAACGATCAATGTTTTAATTCAGAAAAAATAATACGTAAACCGAAAGAAAATTCATATAGTCGATATTCAGCACGAAAACTAAAGTCGGTTAATAAAAACACATTTTAATAACATTAATTTTTAAATGTCAACATTTAATTTTTAGAATCGATTTCAAGCCGATTCGCAACATTGCATCGTTTGCATGCGACTCGCCAACGACTGAAGATATTCTCAATAACTCGTTCGTTGAATCAACAAGCGAATCGCCCCAAAAAAGTGACACAGGAATCGGCCTTTTGCATCACTCGAACTATGAAGACAAAGACCGGCAAATTAACGATAATAAAATCACTTCAATCCATGAAACCAATTACTTTCAAACACCGCAATCAGTTTCATCGCGAATTTCGAAATTACAAATTAATAAAACTGAACATGATACACCAGTGTCGTCAGGAGAGCATTCACTAATGCCGCCCAAGTTCACGCCCAACGATAGCATTGTACTGCTTCAACAGAAAAGTGCCTTGAAAAATCAGCATCCCGTGCCTAAACAGAAATCGATTCCAGTCATCTCAACGCCTCATGGAATTAAAGAAACTTGTTTCCAAACTCCCATTCAAAAAGAAATTCCGATTCAAAAACCCTGCAAAACCTTGTTCCCCACAAACCCCCTATCGTTACAAACAATCCCAGAAAAAAATCAGCATGATAACATCCCGAATGTTAAGCAGAAAGAAAATATTTGTCAAAACAACCAAATCAATCCACCTATTAAAAAACAAATCAACTACGTTTCGAAAAATCCAAATCCAATCACCAAGGTAAACTTTGTGCTTGGGTCTGTGATCAAATTAAAAGGACGAGAGTATAAAATTTATCACAAAATCGGTCAAGGTGGAAGTTGTGAAGTATACGAAGCTGTCGCTTGCGAGGATTTGGCTAAACGAGCGATTAAATGTGTGAATCTCGCTGTTAATTCAGCCACTGCCCAGGGATATATTCAAGAAATCAATATGCTTCGAAACTTGCAATCGAGCGACTATGTGGTCAAAATGTTTGATTGGTATGTGTTAAGAAAATAAGTATAGTCCACTTTAGGTGTCCATATTAAACAATACACATTTTCAGTTATAACAAATTTTTATATTTACCGTGTTTTTTTTTTAAATCTAAATCGGATTCTTAGGGTGCGTTCCGCTAGACGCTCATAATGTTCGAAATGTTCTTGCAGCCATTGTAAACGCTTAGTGGAATGCACCCTCAAAAAAATAAAAGTTCCAGTAAGTAGTGGCGTAGCATATGGGTGGCAAAAAGGGCTATTGCCTCGAGTGGCGAGAAATGATAATGTTGACTTATTCTGTCTGCTGCGTCAGAAGAAAAATATTTTTCTCAATCAGCAGAAAGGTATCCCTCCGCACTGCAATTCTATATTTGTTGTGTTCTTGGTCTTCTTCTATGCTCTTATCTTTAGATAAAAATTCTTTTATTTATTATTATAATAAGTTTTTGATGTGATTCGAGCCTATCAAGATACTCCTTACAGATATCGCTATTTCAAATTATTTTACAAGGACGAAACTTATAAATACACTCGAAATAAATAGCGTTTTACCCTAGAGTCTGTTTGCCCCCAATAACTTTAAAGAGCTATAAAAATTCAAAAGGTCATCTCTTAAAAAATTTCATATGTATTGAAAATGGTCTCATTTTAAATACATGCAGTTCCTTACATTCAATTTTTAGTTTTAGTACGCAAAAAAATCGGAAATATTCAAAATATACTATGTATGCTTAAATATTATAAATGTTAAAAATGTCTTTTTCAATTGCATATGTCGCTATTTCAAATTATTTTAAAAAGTATCTCAACGAATTATTACCTTTCCTCACCATTCAAACCTATTCTTTCTAGGGATAGTGACGGTGTTTACGTCGTTGGTGGTTTGAAAAAAAATTTGATATAAAAATTTCGTTGGGTCACCTTAACTCCGTACTGGGGATAACTATTGAATAATTGCGACAAAAAGGAGACAATAAATTCTTAGTTTACGACCACCTATTGGCGCAGTGGTTAGAGGCAGTAGTTTTCTCCGCTTCAAGTGGTACGGGTTCGATCCCCGTTGAACCCTAGAATTAAGATTAAAATTGACCAACAGAAATTTGACCTTATGACCTTAGATGTTAAACTGACTTAAAACGCAAAAAAAAAAATTCTTGGTTCACACTGAGTGGTCAAATCCAAGCTACATCACTGCAAGAAAAAACAATAAAATCGTGAAACTAGGATATTAAACGAAGACGCTTAAAACCAAATTCAGTAAATACAAAATAATACTGTGATTTCAATTAATTTTTTAAGACAATATTCGTCTAATGCAAACATTATTTTGATCTCTTTATTTATATTTGTAATCGCTTTCCATTGATTATTAGACTATCCAAATCCCCTTACCACCTGATTTATTTACGGTAATTACTTTCTTAAGGTTACAACCCAAAAATTTAAATTAATATGGCGCATTTTTTCAGATTTATAAACCAATAAAAGTACATTTTATAGTTTATATAATATTAAAATTGAAGACAACTTTATCCGAAGTTTAAAAACTTTCATTTAAGCATAAAGAAGATGCAGTTTTCCTGCAGGAACCATGAATTTTTATGGAATTAATAAAAACATTCTGGGTGGCAAACAATAAATTACGTTTTTCTTTTTAAAGCTATCCTGTAGGAACCATATATGACTTTCTTTTACTACTATGTAGATGTATATAGTAAAGAGAAGCACTGACCTATGTCAATTCAGAATAATATACCATTTGAATGAAGTAAGAATTCTTGAAATCAGTAGAGTTAATTTCGAAGAATGCATACAAACATTTCCGGTTTATAATGTTAGTATTAAATGTATCTTTCTAAAGTCATTGTACGGTAACAATACAAATAATAAGGACACCTAATGTGCAACATTACGAAGAAAACTCATAATGTTAACTAAAAAGACATTTTCTTATGTTTCAGTGATATAATTGAAAACATTTTATTCGTAGTAATGGAAAGAGGAGACGTTGATTTGGCTCAATTACTAGGGAATACAGGCAATGTACACCTGCCAATGATTTTATTTTATTGGACCGAAATGTTAAATGCTGTCAAATGTATTCACGATGAAGGTCTCAAAACATTTTTTGTAATTTTAATCAAGACCGTAACTAACCAGGGGCAAAAAGGGCCACTGGTCCAGAAAGATATCTCAAAAAATATTTCATCTTAGTTATTTTATTTATTTATTTTGATATATATACGTTGTGTTTATGTATTAAGTTTGTTAATGTTTCACATGCTTATTGTTCATAACAATTCATTTTTATACCAATAGGAATTTTAACAAAACTTAAGGCCCAATTTTAAATTCTTATCTAATGCCCACAATAAGTTAGTTTTGGTTTTCGATTACGGTCCTAATTTTAATGTAACTTTGTTTATGCCTTAAAACTCATTACTTTTAAATAAATTCATAATAACTCCGTTATTGTGAATGGAAAAAGTCTTCTAGTTATTAATATTGATTGCATAATTTTTTAGGAATAATTCATTCGGATTTGAAGCCCGCTAATTTTCTATTAGTCAAAGGACGTTTGAAGCTAATAGATTTCGGGATTGCATCAAAAGTTCAAGATGATGTGACGTCAATTGTAAAAACGTGTCAGGCTGGTACTTTCAGTTATATGAGTCCGGAAGCTTTAACTGATATGCGAACACTGAACGGAGACAGTCCAACAAGCATGGGCTGCAAATTTAATGTATTTCAATCATCACGATCCTTTATAAGACAAATTAACATAATTTGTAAAAAAAATTTTTAGATTAGTTACAAGTCAGATGTTTGGTCGCTGGGATGCATTCTGTATCGGTTACTTTATGGCCGAACTCCATTTCAACACATAACGAACAAATACGCAAAATTGGCCGCGATAACGTCTCGAGACCATCACATAGTTTTTCCTATGACAGAAAATACCACGCCGAGACTATTGCAAACGTTAAAGGCATGTTTAACGTACGAGATGCGAATGAGGCCAAGTGTCGATGAACTTCTACAAGTTCAGTATTATTGCAATAAATGTGAATGAAAATCGTCATTATAATATATAATATACACATATATAATATCCTGAGGGTGTCCAAATTATTTTACTGAAGAATTAAAATACCGTTTTACGTTATGAAATGGTATTTATTTAAATTAACTTTAACAACTGGCAGCAGTTTTGTTAATGAGGTGAGCTTCGTTTTCCGAATAAGTAAAACATAGTTTTTCATTAAGCCCAGTGCTTTATTATTTACTTAGTCATTAAATTCATATAAACTAATGTTTTTTTTTAAATAAACTAATTCGGATTATTATACTTTTGAACTTACTTGGTAGCATTTTATACGGGGCGAGTTTTTAACTTGAGACAAAATTAGAAAAAATGATTCATGGGATATTCGATGTTCAAGTTAACCAAGGCTAATAGTATAATAATAATGAAAGATTATTCATTATACGTTTGAACCGGCTCAGTTAGCAAAGACTTATATGTATCGACAGTAACATCATATATATATTTTTTTTTTACTTCAAATACAACTTTTTTCATTTCAAAAGCAATATTTATAATTTAAAATAAAATTTTTTGTATGCGCATGGAACTGCGGGCATTTTTTTCCTGAATTCTGAATTCAATAAGAAAACATGGTAAATACACGGCTTTAAATACAAAATAAAACGTTTAATTCAAAAACCAATTAAAATTTAAAACAGTGTTATTGCCAATGAGAAGGGTTGCTTTTGAAACGAAATATACTTGTAGTAATTGTATTTGAAGTAAAAAACTGTATAAGAGAGGAGTTTTTCAACAGTGTGTTTTATTCTTATATTACCAAAGGTTCTCCGTTCTAAACTGACTTTGAGATTTTTCTCACGATTACATAACTTTTTTTTCCGTTTTGCGGGTCCCAGGATAATTCTTCCTTTTATCACTGCGACCAAGGATGTCTATTGTGATATGACCCTCTGTGTTCACTACGGGAACTCCAGGCTTAAAGAAAGCCAGCACCTGCCTAGGGGCTGCCGTTGCTATCTTGTCAGGCGTCATGTCCGTCTTTACGAGATGCTGCAGTCTTCTTTTGAAAGCATTACATAACTTAATTAATAAACTTTTTAATCAAAATTTGGAAAAATGTGTTGCACAAGATGTGGTAACCTTGTCATTTTTGACGAAGAGAGTCTATTAGTATTTGATAATAGCTACCTAAAATATGTAAACGGTAGCTGCTTACTGCTTCTTTTAAATTAAACACGTTAAGTCTACTTCTGTGTGGCGTACATACAACATTGCTTTTCAGCTTTCGTAGAGTTTTTAAAAATTATTTTGTGTGGTAACTCCGTCATTTTTGACTAATTTTTCATGTAAGTAAGTTATAATTTAGAGACGAAAATTATTTGTTTATGCAGGGCTCAAACTCATGTCACAAGGCAAAAAAAGTAATCGAACTCTTATCATATAGAGGTGATATATCGCAAATGATATGTAAATTTGGTCTTTGAGTGACATCACATATTATTTTTGTTTTGCCCACATGTGAAATACCCATTTTTTATTAGTTTTCAATATATCAAGAAAATATCGTAAGCAATATATCGGCTATGCGACCTACAAGTGACGCTTCGAGCGATATATCGCCACTAGTATGAACCGTTTTTATCGCCTCCATTCAGATTTCAAGTTTTTGTCTGTGTCTATCGCATAGCGTAAATCCTCAATATGAACACTACCTTAAAAATCCATCACATTTCAATTTTAATTGCTCTGGTGGCTCATCAGAATTGAAAATGTATATATCCTTTAAAAAAACTACTCCATAACTTATTGTCAATATGACATAGAAAATAACACAGCATTCACAACTTTGCTTATCGCCGTATCAAGGCGAGCTTCCTTTTAAATCGGTTTCTTGTTCAGAGTGTGCTGGAACTACGCCAATGAAAAAAATACCCACAACTTATAAGAAATTTTAAAAATTTGTATTTAATTATACCAAGAAGGTTTTAAAGTTTGGTAACCCGAATATGTTTATTTATATTAGTCTTATGTGATAGTCTAAGAGCTAGTGAAAAGCTACCTGTATGTATTTGACCAGACCTGGGTTTTTGTACATTGAGGCCCCTATACCTACCATACAAGAGATGGGGACTCACTAAGCCCAGAGTGGTAGACGCGGCAGGCGCTCAGGTAAGACAAGTATTGATTTTTGGCGAATTTTAAATCCATTTGACCACGTCTGCCGTTTGGAAATTTGAAAATATATTATTATTATTATCAGAAAATAATAATGGCAGACCATTATCACGCGTTTAACATTATGGCAGACAGTTATGAAAGTATTGAAAAAACAATTTTTTTAAGTAATTGACCAGATCTGCCATTGATAAATTTTACTTATTAGAGTTTTAAAAACTTATATTCGTCACGGCAGATCTGGTCAATTACTTTAAAAAAATTTTTTTCAATACTTTCATAACTGTCTGCCATAATGTTAAACGCGTGATAATGGTCTGCCATTATTATTTTCCGATAATAATAATAATATATTTTCAAATTTCCAAACGGCAAACGTGATCAAATGGATTTAAAATTCGCCAAAAATCAATACTTGTCTTACCTGAGCGCCTGCCGCGTCTACCACTCTGGACTTAATGAGTCCCCATCTCATGTATGGTAGATATAGGGGCCTCAATGCACAAAAACCCAGGTCTGGTTAAATACATGCAGGTCACTTTTCACTAGCTCTTAGACTATGAGCTTTATTGAAAAAAAATAATAAAACACAGAGCTAAATGAAAAACACCGTTTTTCTTACAACTACTACCTAGCTGTACTCACCTAATCAATTGTTCTAATCAAATACCATTTAAATGTTAATAACGCAAACCGTTATTTTAAATCTTGAGTATAACAATTAATAATATAAAATTTAAGATTATCCTATAAATATTTTTTAATTTTTGCTTTTTATTTAAATTAATCACATGTATTATACAAATAAGATAATTTTACATACATTATTTTTTAGATTTTACTCTATTCGATTTCGATGTTTCAATACACTGCCTCGTACTTTCATCTTGAACAAATCGGCCATTTCCTTTAATCTACCAACTCCATACGGTTTATCCAAAAATGTTTGATAGTGTCCCTTCGATTTTACACCATCCGAAACATTCGATAGTTTCTTTTCAATTTTACTCAAATCAGTCTTCAATTTGTTCAGTTTTTCTTCTAAACTCTCAGATTTATTTCTTTGGATAGTTTTTGGTTTAAGCGTTTGTTCATTTGAATAATTAGTAAGTTTTACATGTTTCACATTTAATAGGGGTTGTGGTGGTAAAATCGACCCTTGAAAAGAACACGGGTTTGTGGAAGAATTTTTAAAAGGAGGCGGAGGAGGAAAATCAATATTTAATGGCATTTGATATTTTATTAAACGGTTAGCTGATTCGTCAAATCTTCGATCTATATATGGATCATTGAATTGGTCTTCGATTAAACTTTCACTTTCGTGTTGATTTAAATAATTGATTCTTTTATAAATTGAATTGTTGTAAAAAATTTGTTCTGGGTTGTTAATTTGAATATTTGATGTATTTAGTCGAGAGTTTAAAAGTTCGCATCGATTAAGTGTTACATTTTTTTTCGTTTGATTCGACCAAAGGCAAGAAGGGCATATATTTTGATCGGGAGATGCTGTTAACTTTTTGTTTTGTATTTTAAAGATGCGATGAGCTAAATTTTCCAACGATTGTTCCACGTGATTAAGAATAGCTAAGTCGTGATCTTCCAAATATGTATGAGAATCTTTGTATTTAGTTAATTTATCTTCCATTTTGTCAAATTTAACGTTGAGCTCAACGTTTAATGGGTTTGGGATCAATTCTTTTACATACTGGATTTCATTTACATTAGCCTTTTGCGGGTGCTCTATCGACTTGTCTTCGTCGTTAGACACTTCATAGGTTTTACAGGAGCATTTTTTGGGTTTGTATTTTTTTAAATAAACCAAACGTGTATTTCTCTCATGATTATTAGAACAACAGCAACAACAACGGGGATGATTTTGGGGTCTAATAAAGAGTTTAATTGGAGGTGAAGATTTTTCTTGCGATCCTTTTGGTCCATACAATTTACCAATACATGTTTTCATAATGAAAACGTTTGAAACGCCAATAAATTTAAGTATTAAGAAAAAAATTTTGACATGTTATAAATTAAAGTTGTTAAGATATTAAAGGCATTAAAGGGAAGTTGCAGTGGATACTTATATTCATACTAAATAAATTAGTTAATAAAAGATAAATACATCCATAGCCAACATCAAACTAACAATATTTATATTATTAATGAGGTTGATATCGTTATATTAGTTATTACCAAAATCGACTAAAATCAATGCAAATGCAATAATTTTGACTAGATGGACTAGATTGTCGTCCTTTACGCTAGTGGTCTTGGGCAGTCTTGGAGTCGAATCTCAATAAAATTCCGAGATTTATTTCATAGGTTTTTAGATTCGACGGTCGCTGAAGACCATAATAGTTGATTCAATATTAAATAAACAAAACAAAAAAATACTAATTGTAGAATAAAATGATCCTACATCCCTAACATCAATTATTTACATTAATGTTTCTCCTCCTTGCTTAATGAGCACCAAACGTCCAACTACTTAACAGTTATGTAATAAAATTAAATAATATTCATTACAGTTACATTACATAACATAGTTGAACGTTTTGTATTCACTGGGTATCTATATTCAATAAATTTCAACCCGAACAACTAATCTAATATATAATAAGGTTTGTTCGCGGATCTGATACTGAACCGATAACGAATCAATCCAAGTGGATTTAGGATAATCGCCAAACGCATACACGCTTATGAACTGATTAAGGTTTATTATCTCGTGAACGAGTACATTATCGAGTGAACGTTCGGAAGTAAGACGAGGATTAACGAGAACCCTCAAAAATTGTTATTTGAATTTAACGTTGTTAAAAAAGGATAGAAAATCTAGCCACATTTTATCAAACTGCGCATTTATAAGAGAATCGAATTTTTTGTTCTAAAAAACCCAAGAATCGCTATAACCAAAGTCCCGATCCGCTTTCCTTTTCTGTCAATGCTAAATTCAAATAAAAATGTTCGTGGGTTCTCGTTAATTCTCGTCTTACTTCCGAACATTTTCAAACTCGTTCACGAGATAATAAACCGAATAAACCTTAATCAGTTCATAAGCGTGTATGCGTTTTGCGGTTATCCTAAATCCACTTGGATTGGTTTGTTATCGGTTCAGTATCAGATCCGCGAACAACCTAATGTAAACTCTATTTAGCGAACTAATTCTTTTTAACGAAATACTTGTTAGAGGGCATCTATAAATTACGTGAAATAAAAATAGGGGAGGGAGGAGTCGAGTAAAATCTCATCTTAGGGAGGGAGGGATTTTAATGCAACACTATCATGTTTAAAGTGTTAGACTTACACTCAGGATATTATTATCCTTATTATTCTAGGAAATGCCTGATTTCCTGTAGGATAGTTTTTGTAGGTAGCTTGTAAATGGAGAAGTTTCCCAGAAAGCACACAACTGCTTACTACGTAACATGAATCTAAATCTTAAATAATGTCGAAAGATTGTTCTGTTCGTTCTGTTCATTCTGTTAATGTTTCATCTTATTTCTTAATTAGTTTTAAGCGTTTTAAGAGGGTTTTAAAATTATCACTTAGCCACAATCATGGGTTACCCAATCATGTTGCATAATTGGTGAAAATGTTGAAGAATTTTATATACATCGATAATTTACGGATTCATAGCTTAGATAGCTTATAATTGATTTTAAGTCAATCTACGCCCTTCATTTCCAGTGACTGTTTTACAGCTAAACAGCCTCCCCAGCTTCCTGTCAATTTTTTAAATAAAAACTATTCAAAATAATTAATACAATTATCAAAAAATAAGAATTTTTTTTAACAAATTTATTTTATTTTTTTGAAGAAATTTACGCATAGAATCAAATACTAAATAATTTTAAGCATGTTAAAGTTCTAAAAATTAAATTTGACTAAATCCAACTAAATCCATATTAACTCCTATTGTCTGTTTTTGAATTTCGGTTGTACAAAGCAATTGTATTATACAATACAATACATTTTTGAAGTGTTTGTCGTGTTTGTGCTCCATTTAATGAAGAAATAAGTGCATTATATAATGAAACATCGTTATTATGTATAGAGTTGTACAATCCCCAGTGCATATTCACATTGATTTCAATAAACTTCTATCGTGATTTAAAGTAGAAGCATTTTAGCGGTTTTAGTAATAGTAAATAGAAAATGTTGGATTTTTAAGAAGTCCGTGATAAGTTGGCTGATGATGGCTGTCCTTTAACACAATCATAGAATTTTTCATTATAAATAAAGATATTGCCGGAAAAGTGCAGCGAAAAAAGTTAAAATATATCAATTACATTAATTTATTTGATATGACGTTGAAAACTTCCGCAACTAACTAAGTTAAAGTGACGATTTTACAAAACGTTTTGTAAGTTGTCAATAACACTGTATATTATTATCCTTTTGTTAAATTCTATTAAACATCGCAGTTCTTTCCTTAAATTTTTGGTATGATTATGTTTATTTATATGTGAAATAAATCGTGGTTTAATTTCATCTATACACATTGATGAAATAGGTTAAAGAAACGAAAGACCATTTGATCAATGTTTGAGAGTGTTAACGTGTTTTGTTATTAAGAGTATAGTTTATGGTTGACTGTGATTTTCGACTTTTACTTTAGAATTTCCACAAAAATGTCGTATCCGGGGAGACCGTCGATTATTCCTGTTCCTCCTCAAATGACCTACGTACCTTTAACGGGTCCTCCTCCGACCCTTTTACAACCAGTAATGCCATTACAACATGTAAGTATAGCAACACTAATTAAAGTTTCCAAGCTGACAAAGATTATTTTCAGATGATGCCCGTGACGGTACAAGCACCTCCACAACTTCGAAATTTTCGCCCCCAAGCGCAAATCACCGCAGCACCCGTTCGAAACTCTATTCCACCTCAACCTCAACTAAAAGCAGATGGGCCTCCAGTCACCGTGTTTATTGGTACATTTAATTAATTATTATATATAATAACATAAATATATGATCAAATTTGGCTTTAGGTAATATAACCGAAAAAGCTCCTGATACTATGATTCGACAAATTTTGGCCGCTTGTGGCCCCGTAATTAGTTGGAAACGAGTGCAAGCTTTCGGATTTTGTGAGCTGGCTGGTCCTGAAGCTGGTCTACGAGCGGTGCGTCTTTTACACGATCGACTAGTCGGTGAAAAAAGACTTGTTGCAAAAGTCGACGCCAAAACAAAAACAGTTCTCGATGAATACAAAAGTAATTAAAATTTAAATAGTTCACTCTAAACAAGTATCTAACTTAATAATTTAAACCAAGAGATTTATTACAGTTCTCTGAACTGTTAATACTGTGCTTTACAAGAATTGTAGTACTGATTTTATTTGAAAAACTAAACCAAAAGTAAACCTTAGGCATTAACTGCATCTGTGACCAAACTAAAGTATTGATGTATGGCTTCAGATACTTATTTTGATTGCGAAACAATCTTCAGTAGTATCAGGTAGTTCTCCGTGATTGATTTGTCATGACTCACAGATATCAAGTATAAGACTATATCAATATTAGAATACCTAATAACCATTGATATACCTAGCATAGCATAAAAACAATATCACCGCTAGGCACGGTGCAGCATTTAACGGCATTTATCAAAGGGCAATAGTATCAGGGCGTAACACTACACCGAGAAAAAAATTTTCTTCGGACAATTAAATCTAAAAATCTAAATGTGATATATTTGATTGGCAATGGGCTATCAATTCATTTTGTTGGCGTAAATGAAATTCAGTTGTCCGAAGAAATATTTTTCTCAATGTAGTGGAGCGTAGTTAGTATAGATAGTGTTGCAAATGTTTTTGAGTTGTTCGTTAATAGTTCCAAGTTCGTGTTTTACATAACACTTAGATTAAAATAGATTTTGAAATGTGACGTAACGAAATTTAGGACCCCTCCCACCCCCTTGTCACACAATGTCGCACTTCGTCGACCCCCTCCCCCCTCAACGTGTGACGTAATTTATGGATGGCCCTTTAGAGAGGCTTGAATTTCTCCATGATTAATATTTGATTAAATGTGTGAGTCATCACATATGAATCATGGAGAAATTTCAAAGAGATTATTTGATTGGTAATCGAAACACCTATCTGGGGCGGTACATCAATGTTTTGGGCAATGGCGCAGGTTAAGTATATGATTTATTTCTGGTGAATTATATTATACAAATCTGTATTACAATCGACCCTATTTTGTAAGACATGTCACTTTTCAAGTGAGACGACAACTGTCACCAAACCTTGAATTTTGTGAATTTCTCGTGTCTAAACGACAATTACCGATTCACCATATGTTAACCAGTCAACAACAAGAAATGAGCATCGTCACATTCACATTTGTGGTGAGAATATACGAATTACAGATTACAAATTTGAACTGTTATCACTCGACAAGTGACACGTCTTATCATCGATTATTTGTAAACCTCGCAACTTAAGTAAGAAAACTAAATATTTACAATTTTATGAAAAAATCAGAAATCGGTTTAGTCTTAATCCTAAGTATTTTTTTTATCATACTTATATTTCATGGTCTGTTTGCATTGATGGATGATATATAAGTGATATTTTTCCCATTTCTGGTATCTAATCGAACTGAAATTTTGTACACACACACACAAGTGTTCATTATGACACCATATGTATTAATTAATAGATTCGATAAAAGATAGTTAAATCTACCATAGTAAGTTAATTCGTTTAAGGGTTGATGTAAAAACCACCCTCAAACAATAAAAATAATATTTTTCATCATTATAGATTTACAAAAATTCTGAAAAAAAATATTTATTATGCGTTTTATCAATATTTACGTACAGTTTTAATTTCATGAAAAAATCTTCAATAGTTTTCTAGAAAAAAAATTGTAACATCTAGGGTAGTTTCTCCCGTAACTCCAATACAAGTGGGGGTAGCGGGCTAAATTGTGCGACAATTTTTCATGAAGAGAAATCAGCACACTGAAGCATTTTTCAAAAACCGCCTGGGGCACTTTCCTTATGGCTATCGGACTAGACCCTTTAATCATAAACCTATTACAATATAGCTTATACATATAAGTACATTTAATGTACTTATGTGTATTTGTAGTGAGTGTAAAATCCCTTATAAAATTCAGTTAGATTAAAAATTAGAAAATTTAACACTAGCTGAAACTATAATTGGTGTAAAGTTTATTGTATATAGATAGTACCTTTATTTTTATTACCGATTTTGCTGTTTTTTAAACAAGCCCAAAACAGTGTTAACTGTGGAATAGAAAAATGTTTATTTTTTCATTTTTAGATGAAAGAAGAAAAAAGTTGCTGGGTGACGCCCCCGATGGGTCGCCTCTACAAGACGAAAAAGTTAGCGTTGAAGACGACAATTATTTGGATGATGAAATGCGAGAAATCGATAAACAATCAATTGATAGAATCAAAGCCGTGATAGAAGAACACCAAGAAGAAATGAACAACTATGAAGTTCACCTTCAAGGTAAAGTTTAAAAATATAATAATAGTTGTTCCTTTTTTAAAAATTATTTATTTGATTTTTAGAGGAGCAAATTGAAAAACGGAAAAAGATTTTGGATGAAGCAGACATAGAAGAGGGAAAACGCGATTTAATAACTAGAGAAATCGGAAAATTTAGAGAAATAATGAAGGTATTTGAATTCTATTTCTGTGTATGTATAAGCTTTGTTCTTGATGAAAAAAGGGTATATTGTACGCTATAAGTCATACACTTAAAAAAAAAAGTTAATCTGATTTGATAATGCGCATGATTTTTGCTGTACAATGCACGGTTTTATTTTCATCAGTAACAAACCTTAAGTATGTATTTTTTCATCAATTTTTCACCCACTTTCCAAATAATAAAAATTTGCAAGCATCGCTAAGATAGAAGTCAATCTATGAATATAAAAATAGGGCACCACAAGAGAACCCTGTTTTGTTTTACCAATTTTCAAATCCGTTATTAATTTTTTAAATAGAAACAAGAACAGGAAAAAGAGGTTTCACGACGGCAACGAGAAAAAGAACGAGGAGATGATTTTAAGGATCGAGACAGTATTGAACGAGATCGGGATGAAATCAAAAGCAGCCGAAAACGTTCCAGATCCAGGTATAGAAAAAATCTTAATATTATTTTTTTTTAATTTTAATTTATTGTTGTAAATCTTAGTTTATTTCACTGTGAGTCTACGGAAGTGAACTAAAACGTCTTTATTAGTACTTTTAAAGCTAATGCATAATATTTCGTCAAAGATTTTAACTTCTTCAAGTGCTTATCAAGGGTTCAATAAGTTAAATTAACTTCAATTAACATTAACTGGTATTTTAATGCCTGATAGGGGTATGAAGTTGAAGAAAAGGATCCTTCATTTTAATGTACTGGGATTTTTATGTTATCCAAGAACTATATAAGGAAATATGTCTCTGTTTTAAAGGAAGAGCACTAAAATTAGTGCCAATCAAATTGTCACCAGTTAGTGTCAATAATGGTGTTCAAAGCTTTTGGATATTGCACTGTATTAAATAACAGTTAATAACATTTTTGTACTTAACACTAACAGTGCTACGGTGACTAGTCCAGAACTATTTTCCTGGTCTTTATATTTAATCAGTTTTTGAATTATTTTCTATCAGAAACCCAAAGTGAAATTTATAAGTATGTATGAAATTATTTTATTTCAACGTTTACTTTATTTTATTAGGTCTCGTGATCGCGATCGAGAACGTGAACGAGAACGTGAACGCGAGCGAGAACGGGAACGAGAGCGTGAACGTGAACGAGAACGTGAGAGAGAACGGGAACGAGAGCGTGAGCGAGAACGGGAACGAGAACGTGAACGCGATCGTGAGGAAAAATCAAAAAGCAGCAAGGAAATAATGAAGGAAAAGGAAATGGAAGAGGAGGCTAAAGAAAAGAAAAAAGCTGAACGACGAGCTCGTGAAAAAGAAGCAGCCTATCAAGAAAGATTGCGGTAAGGCTGTTATATATTTTTATGCATGTAAGCTAGAAAACCAGGCGTTGTCCAAATTGAAGTTTTTGATTATATAAAGTAAAATCATTTAAAACGATGCTGGATTTACAATTTTTTAACAAGAGCTAAAACTTGAGATTAGCTCCTGTTAAATAGCCGTGAAATCGTGAAAAAATCAAGAAGCAATTTTAGGTTTCTACTCTTTTAATAAATCAAGTCATAGTTCAAGACAAGTCATGTTTCAGACAATGGGAAACTCGCGAAAGGAGAAAAGCAAAAGAAAATGATAAGGAAAGAGAGAAAGAGCGGTTAAAAGAAGAAGAACGCGAAAGGGATGCAAAGCGATTAAAAGAATTTTTGGAAGACTACGACGATGAACGAGATGATTCCAAATATTACAAGTTAGTATTTTTTTTCCTGCCATTTTAACGTTTATTTGTTGGGGAAAAAATAACTTGAATATTTATATTTAATATTCAAAATATTTGGGACTTGATTGGTTAGAAATGTTTAAGACCCTGCATTAGTGTTGACTGCGATTTTTTTTTAAATATTTTGATTTTCAATTGAACGGAAGATAAATTAAATGCATGCAATTGGTAAATCAATTTATAAAAATGGAATGATTGTAAATTATACTACATTAATTGTGCTTTACTTTGGATCTATAGATCTTCGATAATTAGAGCTGTTTTTTTGTTTTCATATTGACTTGAATTGTAACACTAATGCAGAATCGAATAAATTCAGAGGAGAATTCTGAATTTGTTTAATTTAATTAATCATTTTTCTAGAAAATGTCAGAACATATTAGAACTATGCCGCCTGTTGGTAAGATGTTTTAATATTTTTAATTATTTATTTTATCTTTTAATCAGAGTTATATTTATATTATTTAGCGTAAGTATTTTTATGAATTGATTATAGTTCATAACGTGTACTACACAAGATTCGAATGTTAAATTTTCAAACGTAAAGTGAAACAAATTTCAAGTGTACTATAAACGAAATGAGTTCCCAAATTTAAAAAACGCTTAAACAATTATAGCATGTGTGCAACGCTGCACCGCTGCATCATTTAATGTTGATCAAATAGGCAAATTAATTTAATACAACAAAAAGAAAAAAAATATTGAATATTCATGGTGATTAGAAATAACGACGTGGTGTTGTGAGTATTTTTGTGTTTTATTTAGTTTTTAAGACCATTTTCATATATCTACATATTTTATTTGATAGCTGTTCAAAGTCAATAAATTCAGCTTGTTATCATTTCTTATGCTTGAACCATGGTATTAACTGAAAATTAGTTTTATCATATTACGTACACTAGCATTGAAAATAGAATATCGCTAAATGCAGAGAGAAGACTGAGAGAGCCAGATCGCATGAATACACTTGCTGCCATCTACTCCGAGTAAAAGTGTTTGGAACTATTCCTTAGTCAGTTGGTGTTCCTTTCTCCACCGTTCTACACTCGGAACGCTTTTCTTCTCTCTCATGAGCATAGATAAGTCGTAAGCTATCGCAAAATAAATAGAGCTATAATTCTCAACTGAAATAGCGATAGCTTACGACTTATCTATGCTCATGAGAGAGAAGAAAAGCGTTCCGAGTGTAGAACGGTGAAGAAAGGAACACAAACTGACTAAGGAATAGTTCCAAACACCTTTACTCGGAGTAGATGGCAGCAAGTGTATTCAGGCGATCTGGCTCTCTCAGTCTTCTCTCTGCTAAATGTTAATTTAACTAATGACTAAATGGATAATTGAAATTCAATCTCAATCTGAATTTCAACTTGCTTTCCTTATTGTTGAAGGTGTGCTCGAGACTAAAGTAGAATGTTTTGAAGTATATTTTGTGTATCTGGGATTTTGCACATTATTTTTAAATGCGTTGAATTTGCGTATAATATTTATTTCAGAATTCCATTGTTAGTAGTAAGGTCTTAATATCACCGTAAGAAAAATGGAAATTTTAAATTTTCCAAAAATGGTCAAGTGCACTAAATATAAATCTTATCATTGATGAGACTTATCATAATTTGAGAAGTAAGGTACTCGAAAAAGTTCAATGGCTTTCATGACGTCAAATTGTTGCAAACATTCGTTTTAAATTACATTTTCTTACTCCCAATGCTATTGTTTTTGTCTAATTCATTACCTATGAGTTAAGAGGGGTTTACGTGCACGTCAATAAAAGTAATGACGCCATTGAGTGGAAAGTAACCATAATGTTTCGTCGATAAATTTCATAATTTGATAACTATTAACTCGAAATTTTTCCCGTTTCTGGTAAACTCATTTGTTTGTAATAAATTATTGCATTGACAAAAGTCAAACTAAACTAGAAACTAATAATAAATTAATTTTTTATTTTGTTATCTTAGATCTCATTAGTTATTAATTTATCAACTTAATTGTATGCAAATAATACCATGTAAAAGTGAGTCGACACATTTTCATTAGTCCTTTGAGAAGATTTGGAAAAAAGGATTAAATCTTTATTTATCGGTTTCGACGGCCTCTTAATTCGAAATGATATTAATCGAAAGTTACTCAAGAATTAGTTACACTTAGTTTTCAACTTTTATTATATTATAAGCGCGTTCCATTAAGCGTTAACTACGTCCGAAACGTTCTTTCAGCGAGGCCTGTGCAACTACGCAACAACTAGCTGTAAGAATATTTCGAGCATTGTGAGCACTCAAATGGAACGCTTGCTATAATGTACTTATTATAGGTAAATACAATAACCCTTAAAATATATTTTTTTATATAAGATTTTTTTCCGAAAATGTCCTGTTTTTGACAAAAAAATGCCCTTGTTATCTATACTTTATCCTGATTTGATCAAAATCAAGTTCACAGACACTATATAATAGTCTCTTTTTGCATGCGAAATCCCAGTTATGCATTTTGAAAATTATTAATTGTTATGAAATTGGGGTGGCAAAACTTGAGTTTGAATTCCAATTGGAAGTAAAAATTCACATTTGAACTTGATTTTTTTGCTACTTGACTTGATTTTCAAACAATTTTTAGATTTGATTTGAGTTCAAGCTTAAATTTGATTTCAAATTAAATCAAAAAGCAATATTAAAATATCAAGTTAAGCTAAGCATTGAACTCGCAAGTGATTTCATTGGAAGTGAAACAACGCTTGTAATTTTCTTTCAGTCCTTGCTTTGCCATTACTGAAAGAACATTTCGAGCATTGTAAACATCTGGTGGAACGTAGCGTGGGTCGTATAAAAACAAAAGATATGCTTATATTACAGAATATGAAAGTTGAAACTCTTGCAGTTTGTATTAATAACATTTGCAGCAAATTATTTGAAAAGTATTGAGATTTACTTCAAATATAATCAATACAAACTGAAGAATTTCTTTCTCATTTTGTAAGTATAAGAATATGTTTTTTTATAAATACAACTCAATTCAAAGTAAAAATGTCAAGTTCCATTTATTTCATAAAATGTCCAGCTATTTGACTTGATGAAACCCTAATTGGAGGTATTCAATTAATGTTGGCTATATATTTTCAATGCTTGTTGTATCAGGTCATAATTATTCATTCATGGGTTTTGCAATTGATTGAGCAGGGTGTGTGATTTGATTAAATACTGACGTAGTGATCGTTTTATTGTTACAAAATATGTAAATTTGCTCTGAATGCATCGATATGTGTTAAAACTATGCTACAGGCTGCAAACCACTTCTATCTCTCTATCTCTCAGTCAAAAAAAATGATTTTAATCGCCGACCAATTTGAATGGGTGAAAATTGGCATGATGGATCACAACTGTAACATTTTGGTGAGAAATACAACACACATTTCTGACAAGTAATATTTAAAATACAAATGAAATAATTTTGAGTTTTGATAAATCGTAACATTTTTTTCATTTAATTACAATTTTATTGACAATATACATATGGTTTTATTGATTGCTTCAAAGCTACATTTCTAAGACAGCATAGAAGAATGCTATGAAACGCAAATCATAAGTGTCAATTTGTTCCAGAAAATCATTGAATGTAGTTAACCATATTTATATTTTCATGTAAATTATTAATAGAATAAGAACTATTTTTTTGTTTATCTTAAAGATTAAGATCAAATATTTAAAGTCATTAATTATTTATACTTCTCTAGGACTCGAATAGTAATGCGTTCATACATTGGCGACATTGTTAAAAATTGTTAAAGTCGTATCCTTTTTACAGAGGTCGAGAATTGCAACGTCGATTGGCGGAACGTGTTAAAGAAGCTGAGGCCGACAATCGAGACAGAGTTAAGGAAAAGGAAGAATTGGATGAACTCAAGGCTAAAATATTTAGCGGTTCGCATGAAGATCCCAACGCCGAGTTTGAAAAGGTCAATTTCAAAATATTATACATTTCATTATTTTTCCGAATTTTTTTTCTTGGTAGTAAAATCGTGAATAGTATTAACAAGTGGGAATTGCAAATTTTCTAAAAATGCTCCCATTCCGGAAGCACCTGTGCGTTACTCATATTTGAGGAAACACTCAAGTGTGGTTATCAATATCGGCCATTTAAATTTTCATATCATAAAACTGTTTTATTACAAAGTATACACTTAAGTAAACACTTACTTCAAATAATTTAATAGTTTTCATAAATCAAATTCATGACATGAGTTGAGTATATGCTCAACTTATAACGCTTGAAACCATAAACATTTAAGTGAAGCCTAGAGCTCCTTCAAGTAAATGCTTATTGGATAATTGTAGTATAATATCCAATATTTTTATAGTTTTTGTATTAGTTTAACAAACGTTATCTATTGAGAAAACAAAAAAGAACACATATTAAAGTACAGGTTTTTTAAATTGTTATAACTTTTGAACGGTGAAGTCAGTCATTTTAAAATTTGAACATCAAATTAAGGATTATTTTGAGAACACTTTTATTTTCGGTTTATTGATTTACCTCCCAAAAATGTTTAAGCTGCAATAAATCTTAAATCTGTTTATTATTATAATATAGATGTTAAGTTGATTCACTCGGCCATTTTTGAAACCGGTTTTTCATTGTTTTTTTAACTGATTTTTAACCGACTTCAAAAAAAGGAGGCGGTTCTCAATTCGACTGTATTTTTTTTTTATGTTTGTTACCTCAGCATGTCCAACTGGGTAAAGCGATTTTGATTATTCTTTTTTTATTTGAAAGCTGGTGCTTCCCGAATGGCCCCATTTTAATTTGAAGGAAATCGTTCACTTCTAAGGGGTTGAAAACTAAGGGATGAAATACTAACTTCTTATTGGATAGCTCGATTTTGAAAATTCGTTTTTTATTGGAAAGCTAGTGCTTCTCGTGTGGTCCCATTTTACTTTGAGGAAAAATCTTCCACTTCTAAGGGGTTGAAAACTAAGGGATGAAATATTAGCTTCTTATTGGATAGCTTGATTTTGACAATTATTTTTTTATTTGAAAGCCGGTGCTTTCCGTGGGGTACAGTTTTAATTTGAAGGTAATCTTCCACTTCTAAGGGGTTGAAAACTAAGGGATGAAATACTAACTTCTTATTGGATAGCTCGATTCTGATAACTTTTTTTATTTGTAGAACACAATTTTAAACTAATCTCCTATCCATTTTTTATAAAAAAAAAACTCCACTCATAAGGGGTTAAAAATTAGAGATGAAATAATATATTATAAATTTTTCTTGGCTAACCCGATTTTGATAATTTTGTTTCTATTACGTACAACGTACCTTTAAATTGTTCACATTTCAATTTGAAGAAAAAAATCCACCCCCTAAGGATGAAAATAAGGTATGAAATAGTGACATTTAACTGAATCATTGAATTTTGATAATTTTTCTTTTTCTGTTGGAAAGAGTAATCCACTTAGTTCTATCATTACATTTAAAAGCAAAAAATTTCAACTCTTAAGGGCAAAAATGGATGATGTAGTAACTTTTAATACTAAACAGCGCTGCCTCATATGAGCAGCGCGTTTAGAAGGTTTAACCATTTTCAAGAAAATAAAATCAGTTATCAAACTTCAGATCGCTAAAACGCGAGAAATAAATAAATATTATAAAAAAATGAAAAACCGACTTTAAAATAAATAAAAAAATCTAAAGCAAGAAATGCACTAAAAAGTAACAAAATAATGGCGTATCCTTGCAGTATCTACAACTTACAAATTATTAGGATGATACAATGTACAACTATTGTTATTTTTTTATAATATTTATTTATTAAAACTATGTTAATTTAACGATTTATTCTATTTAGATCCGAAAAGAACGTGAAGAATTGTACAAGCCGAAGCTGTTGATCGACGTGAATTTGGAGCAAAGCAAACAACGGGAACGGGAAAAAGAGCGTGAGCTTCAACGACAATTGGCGCGGCAGCGTGCCGCTCAACGTGAGGCAGACCGCGAACGCGATCGCCAACGAGAGAAGCAAGAACGTGAGCGTTACGTTTTAGCACAGGCCGCTCAAGAATTAGCAGCGGTCGAAGCCGAGCCAATCGAAAGTGACTCCGATATGGATAATCAAAATTACGATGACGGAGGCCACACCCCTGAGCCCATAAAACCAACTAAATCAGAGTCTCATCACGTACTGAAAAAAATTAAATTAGATCTTACAAAGAATTAACTTAATTTTTTTTTTAGTGGACACATGGTCATGGCCATCATCCACCTGATGAAGACACGAGAATGTCAGCGATATCATCATGCAATGAAAATTCCTTCGACGATCATTCGACCCCTGTTTCGAATTTCAATTCACATGGTACGTTTAATTCGATTGTTCCGGTTGGCGAGAAGATGTTGACGAAACCAATTACATTTTCTCCGAATCAAAATATAATTAAAGACAAGAAAAAGAAAATGGATTTGAAAGAAGTTTTCAATACAGACGATGATGATGATTCCACTCTTATAAATACGAGAAAACGCAAACTAGTGCCATTGGGTAAGTATATAATAATTATTATTTATTAGTGATGTACCGAGTGTAGATCTAATCAAATACTTGGTTTCATTTTATATACTGAAACGAGTACTCGGCTAAGTTACTCGGTTCGGTTTAGCAGACTTAATCTATTTGCAACGAATTAGTGACATTATTCTTATTTATCTTACACTCGATATATGTTATGTTGTTTCAATTTAAAGTATTTTTCTAATGTAAGGCTACAATTAGAACTTCTGGTTGTCTATATTAGGCATGTTTCAGATGAAAAGAAGAACGTACATTGTACTGTACAAACTACGAGACATGCGAAATATAAAAAAGTTCTGATTATAATATTAAATTCGTTTAAAAAATTATCCAAGTATCGAGTACTCGGCTCATCACTTGATTTGTCTATTTATATTTTTAATTATTTATTTAATTTTATTATTCCTTTACAGATTATAATGAAGACAAAAAAGTTAAAAAAGACAAACAACACGAGAATAACAGAAAGACCGAGGAGAATAATCCAAAACTACAAGATGAGAAGCGAAAACATATAAAGGCGTTAATTGATAAAATTCCTACGGAAAAAAATGCGTTGTTTGCATTTCAGTTGGATTGGTCGGCTATTGATAGTACGTTGATGGAAAAGCGAATACGGCCCTGGATCAATAAAAAAATTATTGAGTATATTGGTGAGCCGGAGCCCACTCTGGTTGATTTTATTTGCTCAAAAGTGTTAGCCGGATCACAGCCACAGGGAATTCTAGACGACGTACAAATGGTAAATGTAAAATTTAAATTTGAATATGTTTTCCTAAAAATTTAATTTATAGGTACTTGATGATGAAGCTGAAGTTTTTGTTGTAAAAATGTGGCGGTTACTAATTTATGAAGTCGAAGCTAAGAAATTAGGTTTAGTTAAATGATTTTTTTAATGAATACAATGTATTTTTGTTTAATAATGTAGGATTTAAATAAAATATGGAACAATACTGAGTGTATTTAATTTCAATATTTTTATACATATATCATTTAAAATAAATATTAAATTTAATCATTTTATTTGGCTTTAATTTTTGGCATAATTTGCGCGGGTGTATCCAAAGAGTGTGGAGAGGAAGGTGCAGTTGCACTCTCTGTATAAATAAATTTTATATGTTTAATGTACACCGAAGTTTTGTAAAAAGCATTGTACTTAAATAAAAATCCGATTTAAAACAATTTTGCAGAAGACCCCAAAAGCTCCTTTGAAAAAATTCAATTATTACAGTAACTTTTCCTGACCACGGAGTGCTTTTGACCATGAGAATAAAATTAAGTAAAAAGTGGTAAAAAGCGTAAAAAACTGTATAGTCTGAAACAAATACCAAATGTACCAAATATACATATTATTATCATTGATTTATTATGTAGTTGAGAATCTTTTTTCTTTTTGCAATGGTTAAAAAGGTTGTCATTTTCAGTAACACCATATTTAAGTCCCTCCAACTCCTCTAAGTGAAAAACTTAGGGGATAATCTAAAATGGTTGAAAATCATTTTTCCTGTGTTGCCCATTTTGCCCTTTTGCCCTTATTGCCTGTAGTATTATATAACTCTATGGTTGTGTTATTACATTTAGTGTTATGTTGGTAATGGTTGGTAATATTGTTACCAACTAAATTATCCCTAGAAAACAATTCTTTTCCGTAACCATACGTAAATAGGAATGTAAGTATAATTTTTATTTCGATTTATCTTAATCATCATTCATCGAAATTTGTTTAAAAAAGTGGCTTTATTAACAGAAATAGTTGCATTTAGTTTTTAAAAATATATCATAAAGCGATTTGTAAGTAAAAGAACTTGAATCAATAATCAAAACATAACATTTGCAGCATGGCTCCCCGGTACGAGGTAGCTGTGGGCTTAAACCGTGGACACAAAACTAGCAAATTACGCGTCAGGAAAGGTAAAAACCTAAAGAAAAATGACAAAGTCGTCAAGGTCCGACCCGCTAGGTTGAAGGGGGTAAGTGCTAAATGTCAATTTTTAAATTCGATCAAAACTTAATTCAATGTTCTCATGTCAATTGCAGATCCAGACGAAGCACACAAAATTCGTTCGGGATTTAATCCGTGAAGTAGTTGGCCACGCTCCATATGAAAAACGAGGCATGGAATTGTTAAAAGTGTCAAAAGACAAGCGTGCTCTAAAATTCTTGAAGCGACGTCTGGGCACACACATTCGAGCCAAAAGGAAGCGTGAAGAATTGTTCCATATTCTTACACAAATGCGTAAAGCTCAGGCCCATGCTAAGTAAAGCCTTTAAGTTGTAATCATTATTTCCAAATAAAATATTTAAAACACATTTCAATCGTTCTATTTTAATCCATATACCGTCACCGCAGGCCAAAAGAGACACCTAAAAAAGAAACAGGCAGGACAATTGTGTTTGCTACAAATTAAACTGCAGGGTGGTGATTGCCCTGGAAAAGTGGAAATTTTAGTCTTAGGGAAAATTGTAGTTCCTTTAATATAATGATAGTTATCTATATATTTTCAATTTAGGTTTATATTTAAAAACCAATTTTATCATTAAAATGAAATAAGAAAATTGCAAAATTAATGCCTTACATTGACGCAATAATTAAATATTTGAGTGACTTGATTTAAATCAACTGAATCATTGTTTATACTAGAGATGCAACGAATATTCGGCTACTATTCCAGGATTCGGCCGAATACTAAATCATAGCAATATAAATGTTTAATTCGAAATTATATATATTTAAATAACAAATTATAACTGAAAATCTACTATAAGCCAAAATTAATTATGATGAATCAAAACAATTTTTTCTGCATTTGAGTACATTTTTCTCGAGTAGGAACCTGCTTTGAGTTTAGAAACCCCTACTTATATGGATCTAGCGTTCGAACTAGGCAATACTTTGTAAATAAAAATCAATTTCGATTGCCGTTAAATTTTTCATTTTTTTAATAAAAAATAATGCGTCTCGTGATACGATTTACTCATAAATAAAACGGCCGAATATTCGGCGATTCGACCGTGTACGATGTGGCCGAATATTCAGTAATCGGCTAAATCATTAATCGTTGCATCTCTAATTTATACCTATAACAATGAAGAAGGAAACATGAAATAATTGCTAATTTTTTCTTTATCGAATTAAAAAAAATTCAATCGTTTGGGAAAATTTCCTTCAATATCCTATCAATATCAATATTCTTTTAATACTAAAATCAGAAATATATAAAAAATTTGATGAGTATAACAAGAATAGACGTAGTATTAATCATATGAGAAAGACAAAGTTAAAGGTCAGTTTTGATTTACTGTGGTCAGGCCCAGACTTGAATATAAAAACAGCCCGGGCATTTCAATGGTGCTGACTTCAAAAACTAGACAACCAGCAAGTGTTGTGGGCCAAAGGTCTTTTGGCCCGATCTACTCTTTGGGCAGTCCGGGTCTGACCGTGATCATGGAGAATATAAAAAATTTGAGACGATGTATAAAAAGTTTCACTTTAAAAAGAAGAGCATATCTGTGTTGAAGAAATGTACGTAAATGTGAATAAGGTTTAAAATGCCACTAACTGGCTCTGCTAAGTTCTTGTTGTGTACGTGCAATCATTGATTTAAGTGTAATGTCGCATTACACACAGTATATAGCATAGTCGTTCTACAGCGTACTATTAATCGACCGCGTCACGGTAACTATTCTAAAACAATTAAGTCAGTAGGTCTGTTCCAGATGAAAATAAAACCGTACGCGGATGGTGTAACTGCAGATGCTCAGTTTACAAAAATTTGACATAATCATATGCCATCGTAGACCAAGGTTATCGTAGATTATATAGAACCGGGATTGTAACTGTACGATTTGATTTGCACCCGGAACAGATCTAACATCTAAATTTTAAGAGATTCTGAATTATTATCCCAATGGAGATGTATGTCATTATCTACAATTTATATCTTTGGTAAACTACGCACTCTTCAACTAAAAACGAAAAATGAAAGGGAGATGAACTTAGTTTTTAATTATATAAGAAACAGAAATGGACAATTTCCATTATTGTTATTACTCGATAGACGATAACATTACCCATATAATTGTTTATACCACGCTATATGTAAGTAAAAATCAATTATTTGGGATTAAAATCCATAAAAATATTTGAATAAAAAAATTAAACTATACTTTGCTAAAATTTAAATAAACCAAAGTAATGTTTAAATTAATTTATTGGAAATAAACAAAATGGATAAGATGCATACGATACATAAATTATTTAAATATAGTTCATTAGATTTACTTCTAGGTGGGGCTGTAAACAAAACTGATAAAATATATTTTTTTAATTAAATTCAAATAGAAATAATAATTCAACAATAAAATCATTAAATTTTGCGTATTCATGCATATTTTAACAATCAAATTATCTAATTTAGTATTTAATCTATTAATTAATACACATACAATATGGTTTGAAAACATGTAAATAATTTAATTACATTTAAACGAGTTAACTTCCATACACCGAATGTGATCTAATGTGTCATTAACTTTTATAAAATTTATAATTCTGATAAGAAAGAATCGAAAATACATTTACATACATAAATTTAAATGTGTTTTGATACTTTTCTTCGTATTTGATTTATGTAACGTAATTATCTATATTGGGCTATTATCAATACTTAACCAATAATTTAACCTCCTCTAGGAGACGAAGTGTTGCGAAAGACGTTTACATGTGGAAAGGGTGGAAAGTACAAATTATCCAAAATTACGAAATGATCTGAATGAAACGTCTAATAAAATACGACGCAGATAAAAATTAGTATTAATAGTTATTGTGTTTTCCGTAAAATCGAACATTAAAATGATTAGCACTAATTATGTAACTTATGAAAATTAATTGGCAAACTTAAGTGGTATTGGTTTTATTGACAAGAGGACATGAGTGAGTATTAATAGGAAATATTTGATTTTATGTTATTGGCTTGAAACTAATTGAAATGCACTTGGCATTGTGATAGGATTTCTATTTACACATAGATAAAACAAATTGATTTTCTTGTACTTTCGTACGTTCGGTACGTGGTAACTCAGATTCTGATAACGGCCTTTACAACTCAAATTACAATATAATAAACGTCGAATAAAACAAACTGATAAAAACCTTTCGAAAATAATTCCATCCAAAGTTCATAGTGAGAGGGGCAGTTGTGTTTTATTTTAAATCTAGTATTACCTACTTCTTGTAAGTTTTCAATGACACGTTTTCAATTCAAGTGTAAATACGTTCAAAGAACATTCACGATAAACATTCAATTTCATAAGTTTTACATTTTAATATATATTTTCTATTTTGTAGGCCATCGAACAAAATGCCTGAACCAGTATTATCATTACGGATCAAACAAGCACCGTTAATCGGAGTGATTGACGCTGGAACAAAAACCACTCAATTTGTTGTGAGTTACCAAAATTATTTATGTTATGAATGATAAGCCTTTTTAGTTGTTCCTACCAAATATTTATAAATATTTTTTATGAAACTACTAATCTGCCAACAATACTTACACAGTGTACCCCGACAAAAATGCAATTTACATATGCGCGCCGACAAAACCGCGACGTCAAATTCGCATGTACGGGATAACAAACTATATTTTGAATATATTCTACCTATTTCACACATCGTACGTGAGATGGGAACCCTTTTATTTCATTGGCGATTTATATGGAGCACGGATAGTGAACGTTTGTCATTGTCCTAGCCACGTACCAAGAAATAATCTTGGTGAAATAATTAACATGTCAACAGTAGATATATAAATATAAAGTGTACCTAGTCAACAGTGCGATTTACATAATATGCATGCAATGGTGGATTTATACATTTGCCGCCTGTAGGCTATTCAAATTTTGCCACCCCTATTACAATTTGATACCCTAGTTGCCCTAGTTCACAATCGACATTATTACAAAAAATGTATCAAAATAGTGAAACATATATTACATATTGAATTGTTTGTATAGAGCAGGGCTTCTTAAACTGTGGGTCGCGACCCCCAGGGGGGTCGCGAGACTACTGAAAGGGGGTCGCAAAGATCTGATACTTTTCAATCATTATAAATAAAATTTTAAAATTAGTATACACACTACGTACAAATATAAATACAAATAAAAATCATACAAAATACTATTGTAGTTTTATTATAACTATTTTTTGAAAAAAGTGGCAATGCAAAACTGTTATGTAGGGCCTATAAATGAAAATATGGAAGTAGCATTTAAAATAATAAATACAACGCGCTCCTCGATTTTCAACTGAACGTTCGACATTGATTACATCTACATCTACGGTTAATATATATTTCATTATATGGAGGAGGGGGTCGTTTAAAATTTCCTAAGCTTGAAGGGGGTCGCTATATAAAAAAGTTTAAGAAGCCCTGGTATAGAGTATAGATCAGTGGTTCTTAACCTTGTTGGAGGTACTGACCCCCCACCAGTTTCATATGCACATTCACCGAACCCTTCTCAATTATATTTTTTTTTTCAAACTCAAAGGATAGGTATGGCACCTATATATCCATATACCTTATATTAGTCGGATGTGTCTTGACGTCCGCCGAACCCCTGAGATTGACTCATCGAATCCCTGGGGTTCGATCGAACCTAGGTTAAGAACCACTGGTATAGACCTAATAAGCTTAATAACATTGAGGTACATAAATAGCAGTTAGAAATCTTTTTAACGGATATTTTATTCTTTTTTTAATGTTTTTTTTTTTTAATTTTGTACTACGCGTTTCACTACTTTCGTAGCTTCTTCAGGTACTTAATTATAAACAGCAAATGTTGTATTAATGATCTCAGCATTAATACATTAATTAATGTACATAAATAGCATTGATTAAGTAAAGATTCATCAAGCCAAATAGTTAGGCATTTTTTGGAAGGAATGTGCATGATATTTTGACTATACCCCGGTAGACCGGTCGACCGCGTGATTATTTTTAGTCGAGTAATCATTAATTTGTGTTACTAAAATAACTGATATTTAATAAGGTTTGATTATATCTAAGTTTATATGAAATTTTAACTTATTTTTTTGCTATATTATTACTATTTTTCGATGTTAGTCGACCGCCGGTAATAATTTTAGAAGCAGGTCGCCCGTGGTTGTCAAAAGTTTGACCACCTCTGGTATACTCTATAGATTTAAATAGTAAGTCATTTTTAAATATTGTGGTTGTTGAATTCTAAATATATTTTAGTAATTGAATACATCAACAGTACACAATACTTAAAATTTTTTTACAAGAAAGCCAATTAAGTTTTTTTTTTCGATTTTATTTGATTTTCAAGGCTATGAAAGTTATTTTATAACAATAGTTGTTACTTGTTTTAGTATAAATAAAAATTATAGCAAAATGAAAAACCGACTTCAAAATAAATAAAAAATCTTAAACAAAAAATGCACTAAAAAGTAAAAAAAATAATTGCGTACCCTTACAGTGTCTACGACTTACACATTATTAGGATGATATAATGTACAACTATTGTTAATTTTGGAGTTGATGTAAGCCAAGGAAATAAATATTAATGTTAATTTGTAAAATGGTTTAGTTGGTTATTGGTATTTTTTAGTTTAAAGGTCGCTAGATATTGTCAATTCAAACCTGTATTGAGTTCACGTTTTGGATTTTTTATTCGATAGAAATTAAACAGTTGTTGAAAATACCACACTCTTATTTAATAAACACAAAGAACACAATTTTAATGACACAATAACAATCACACGAATTAACGAACTCGTATTATTACGAGCATTACAATGTCAAACACTGCAATAGTATTTAATGCATTTAAGAGCACCTTATATACTAGACTGCAGTTCTTAAACTTTCTGAAGTCACGGTCCCCTTGGAGTCCAAGCCAATATTTCACGACCCCTTATTTTCTTTTTAAATTTTGCATTTGTAACACGTATGCAAAAGGCAATTGTATGCATTTGCCAATTATTTGTTACATTTGCGACTTTTTGCGGCTCCCCTGTAAGTAGTATACGATCCCCCACTTTAAGAAACACCGTACTAAAATACTAAATATGACTAAACTAAAGAGTCAATAATGTTGTAAAGTTTCTTGAGACTTTTATCGCCCATTGTTGATAACGGAACTTTCAGGATTGTTCGATTTAAATCCTATTGTCAAACAATCCAGAATATTTGACGGTTTCCATGTGTGGTTGTTAACATTCCATCCCTAATTAATGAACAATAGCAAAGGTATCTGCCAAGTAAAATAACCATATCTGCCATCATGATTGTAATCACGCACGAGTACAATGGTTTTATTTAGTTTTCAGTGACTTATTGTAAGGCGCTGAGAATGTTTCAATATTAAATATCAATAGAGTACACATAATGGTGCAACGGTTAGATCAGCTGATCTCCGCTCCATGCATCAGTGACACTAGGTTAAATCTCCGTTGAATCCTTGACTTATGACCTATAGACATTTTCTATATGTAAGACAGTTGTCATATGACTTACATCTTAAAGTAATTTAAAATACTAAAAAAAAAAACGATTAGTGGGCTCATAATTTCTATTGTTGTCCATCACAATATATTCAAACATCTAAAATAAAATGTTTCAGGTGTTCAAAAGCCAACAAAGCCTTGAACTAACCAGCCACCAAATTGATATTAGCCAAAAAATTCCCCAAGAAGGATGGCTTGAACAAGATCCCATTGAAATTCTCAAGGCTATCAAACATTGCGTTGAAAATGTAAAAGATAAATTAACAGTCCTTGGTATGTACATATTATATTATAAATTTATGTCTTTGTTCATATATTATATTAAATTTTTTTTAAACTCAGGCTATGATATTCAAGATATAGTTACGATCGGAATCACAAATCAGCGTGAAACGACTATAGTATGGGACAAGGAAACAGGAGAACCTTTATACAATGCCATTGGTAATAATTTAAATATAAAAAACCTAACTTAAGCTTGTTCCCTCATCAGCTCTTGACATATGCATACGCTCATAAACATCTTACTTTCGACGTTGCTTATATATTATTTAATACTAGATCAGAATCCACACCTTCTCTTATCCGCTGGTTTTTTCCTCTCTTCTCTCTCGTCGTTTGTGAACTTTTTAGCATTTGAAGATGTTTTATATATTTAATATACACCGCGATATTTTCGGACAGAAAAAATATTATTCAATTCTTTAATCTAATTTTCCGTCACAGTTTCTTCGATTTCTGTAAATTTGTTTTTTTCAAAGTGATTTTTTAGTAACAGGTTCGTGGTTCACACCAAATTCGTTCGTTTTGTATGAAAATATCAAAAGTTTTTTAGATTTTTTGTAAGGGACACGAAAGTATAAAAATGTTTTCATTGTATCTCTTATGTAAATTCTTTACTCTTAAAATAAGAAATATATTATTGTTAAAAAGAAACTTTTCAAGGGTATTCTAATCCAGAGATTATGTTTTATTGATAACATTTATGATGATACCATTTAATTTATGATTTTCAATTCTTAAAAATTGTCAAGCCTATTAAGTGTTATGATTTATGATAAGTTTGATAAAGTCCGTTTAAATATTAAAAAATAAATAAAAAATTCTTTGCAATCAAATAATTTTGTAGGAATTCAATATAGATTTTGGGTGTATTTTTGAGGGCCATCGAAATAATTTTACGAGTTTTTGATTTTGTTTTAAAAAATTATACAGATTGAAATTTATTAAATATAGACCGTGAGATCATATTCAAGGTTGAATGTTGGATTTTGGAGGAACTTAAAATAAACATTTGCTCCCCTTATATAGCTGTGAAACAAAAAAAAAAAGTTTCAGCTATCAACGTTTAGGTCTTTAAACTGAAAATCCACATATTTCCGAGGCATGTATTCAGGGTTTCCTTTCTAAGCCCCGGGCTTTGACAAGGTGTCTACGAAACCATTAAATTTAAAAACCAGAAACATTTTTTATGAAATTTAATAACTAATAAAATTTAAAATCGTACTCAGCAAGACTTAAATATAATTGAGAGTGAATTGAAAAAAACAGAAAATTTTCAAACCAAATATTTTAATGAATAATTAAAATGATTAATATTCACAGTAATGTTATCACATATTAAAAATTAATTGTTTATTTATTTATGTATAGAAACACATTAAAAATGCAACCAAAGTACCCATCCAAGTATCCAGTTTTTCTCTAAAATTTCCCGTGATACCCTTAAAATATTAATATCGGTCTTTATTTCTTTATCACAGAGATGTTCTTTCTTCTATAGCTAACCATCCAGGCTTAACGTATCTAATGATCAATGGTGGTTCATTTTACGTTTGTACCGCTACTGCTAGTTTAAATAACAGAGACTGATTACACTACGACAGACTTTTATAATATAATAGTTCTAATATATTAGTTATAGTTTTAATATATATATATATATTAGTATAGACCAGTATAGCACAACGCTTATTTTAGTTTGGAACGATATTCGTACGGACAAAACAGTCGACCATATTTTAGCTAAATTACCCGAAAATAATAAAAATTATCTAAAACCGTTGTGCGGGCTGCCTGTTTCACCATATTTCAGTGCGCTAAAGTTGAGATGGTTGAAGGACAACGTACCAATAGTAAGAAAGCGTTGCAAAGAAAATCGATGTTTATTTGGAACCGTCGACACGTGGATTGTTTGGGTTTGCAATTGATCAATGTTCTGTTTTGGTTTTGTTATGTAAATAAATATAATTTTAGAATTTAACCGGAGGACCAAACGGAGGTGTTCATATTACCGATGTGACCAATGCATCTCGAACTATGTTAATGAACATCGACACCCTAAATTGGGATCCCATACTTTGTCGCACGTTTTCCATCAAGCCTAATATGCTACCCGAAATACGTAGTAGTTCCGAAGTCTATGCTCGAATTAAAAATTTTGCATACTTAGACAACATTCCCATATCTGGTGTAGGTATATTTCTATTTTTTTATACTTTTGAATTTTCTGAAAATTAAAAAAAAAAACTTTGGATTTAGATTTTAGGTAATCAACAAGCAGCCTTAGTCGGACAACGATGTTTCAAACAAGGACAGGCCAAAAATACATACCGAAGTGGATGCTTTTTATTGTACAATACAGGACCTTCGGTAAATATTGCTAGCTTTAACCGTCTATAATACAGGTTGTCTACAAAACTATAAAATCGAAAAATACCCTTAAAAAGTCTATATTTTCAATTTTTACCCAAATATTTTGAGATCTCTGTTTTGATAAGAAACGTTTGTTATAAGATTTAAAATTTAAGTACCTTGGTAACGGAGCTTTGCCCGCTTGTATTTTCTGTTGTGAAATTTAGAAATTAAATCTTTTAAAGTTTTCTTGGACGTCCGAGAGGCATTACGTGCTCAATGGAACCCATATACATTCAAACTTCAAAGCCTTAAGTAACGAGTATAATGTTGATGGATAGGCAATCATTTTTTCATCAATGCATAATATCATTATCCCGGATATAAAAACCTGGAAAAACACGAAGGAAAATAATTTTTCTAGAAATAAGATTAAATCAAACCATTTTTCTCCCCCGATAACATTTATATCGTAAATTTCCTCGAAATTGATTAAAAATATTGCTTGTATAATAAGTAAAGGATACCATTTAAAATCACATTCAAATATTTTTACCACGCGTGTCTAGTTTTCAAAACCTCTACTTCCTAAAGAGAGCACCGGTAACTATAATTGAATAGTGTAAAGGGATAATATACGTTTCCAAAATTCCAAGGGATCACGGTGCTATTTAATGAGGACAATGCATATTTTTTTTAAAATCTAAATTAGTTGTATTATAATTTTAGAAAGTATTATCATCGCATGGTTTGGTGACAACTGTCGCGTATCAAATGGGAAAACATTCCACTCCAGTTTATGCTTTAGAAGGTACATTTCTAATACTTTTCATTAAAAATAATTTGAAATGATTAATGTTTAAATAGGCTCTGTCGCGGTTGCTGGCGCTGCTATAAAATGGCTTCGTGATAATTTAGGCTTAATATCAGACGTTAACAAAGATACTGAAACCATAGCGAAGGAGGTTTTTTCAACCGGAGACGTATATTTTGTTCCCGCATTCAAGGGACTTTATGCTCCGTATTGGCGGAAAGATGCTAGAGGGTAAACATTTAAATCATTCAAATAAATCAGTCATTAAAATTGATTTCTTTTTAATAGAATTATATGTGGTTTGACCGCTTTTACAACCAAGGGCCATATTATACGAGCCGCTCTTGAAAGTGTTTGCTTTCAGACACGTGATATCATTGATGCGATGAACAAAGATTGTGGATTTCCATTGACGAAACTTCATGTCGATGGAAAAATGACTCAAAACGATTTACTTATGCAATTACAGGCTGATATAAGTGGAATTCCAGTTTGTAAGTAATTTTATAGTTATTAATAATTTCGTTCGAGTGTCATTTAAATTCTCGATTTGAACTGATTTGTCATGCACAAGCAATACAACTACTTTTGGACGTGTTAGCAACAGAAGTTCGAAGCATCTAAATCCCCTTTCAAATACTTGAATTTGAACTGGATGTTCGAACAAACTTAATATTTAAATTTGGTTTTTATTTAATTCATGAAAAATATTAGAAAGTTATATCTATCTATTGAAAAAAATATCCTAATTATAAACGGGAGTTAACGAGTAGCATGATGTCCAGTGGTCAGGAAAATCTAGAAAGTCAATAATTTAATGGATAACTTATTTCAAGTTCGAGCCCAGACTCCCGATGTCTCTGCTTTGGGTGTAGCGATGGCTGCAGGACAAGCAAAATCTATTGAAGTTTGGAACATTCAAGAATATCATGAATCAGTCCCGAGCGATACTTTTCTCCCAACCACAACTGACGAAGGTATTGAAAAACCTAAATAAAAACGATTTAAAAGACTACAAGCTATATTTTATAGAACGAAATGCAAGATATACGAAATGGAAAATGGCTGTTCAAAGATCTTTAGGCTGGGCTACTACGAAAAAATCAACAGCTATGACAGGTAAAATAAATTTCAAAGTAATTTTATATATGCGATTTAATTATTTTTTTTCAAGATGAAAGATATAGATTGCTTGCAAGTATTCCAGCCGGGTTATACCTAATCATCAGTTTTGGATTTCTTGCTTTGTCTGAAATGTGGAAAAGATAACGGTTATAATTAATGATAACTAAGTTTAATATTTACATTTTAAGTACATATAGTTATTTATAAACGCTTGATTTAAGTTGTTATATTTATGTTGATTTATTATATTTTAAAGGTTTTTGTTACTTTCAAAGATTATGCAGTTCATTTGTCATATTATGAATTTAATTTCGTGGTATTGAAGTAAATAAACTGCATTTATTTATTAACTTTGTTAGTTTGATTATCCTTTAACTTTATTGAGTAACCAGTCCGTTTTTATTTCCTTTTAATCTTTGTATATAAAAAAGCACTATGACTGACTGTTGAATGGAGTAGAAATCTGGGTGAAACGGGCCACTCGAATATGAAAGTGGGTTAAATAAAATATAATAATTACATAGTATAAAACAAAGTCGCTCCCGCTATCTGTTCTCCTAGATCTTTTAAACTACAAAACGCATTTTAATGCAATTTTCAGAAATTGATAGTTATTCAAGAAGAAGGCTAGCAGCTATTAAACATGCATATTATAGTGGAAAAAAGTCGGGATATTCAAACTAATTAACAATTACCTAACAGAACCAATTTTAATGAAGTTTTGTTAAAGATACCTCAGTGCTCAAATCTTAACGTATAGAATACTCCTACCATTTATCCTAAAAAGGTACGGTTCCTGTAGAATATAGCTCCTAATATTTTCTACTAAAATAGCTAAACGGTTCTTAATGACAGATTGGTATGAAAGATTTTCAAATTTTCAGGACGTTTTTATATTTAAAATCGTATAGAACCCGTGAAATAACTATAATATCTCTTCCTAGAAAAGTAGTTTTAAGGATTTTGATGAGCTTACTTTGGATTTAAAGTCTGAAAGTATCTATCCTCTTTTTCTGTCAAAATAGATTAATTTTTAAATTTCGTTGTGAAGGTAGGGAATCAGTTAATCAATCAATTTAATTCAGATACTATCAGCAAAGCGAGCGGGTATCAGCTAGTTGAAAGAATAAAAAAAAGACTATTCGAAGTAAATATCACTTATTTTGTAAAGATTAAGGATTAATTTTATCCTGAAAGTTATGTTTTGGTCAAAATTTCAACGAAAGTCGAAAACATTTCGAGGGAAAAATCTGCAATAATCACAAATATTTTTAACCTTAAGATAATTTCGATTTAGTTTAAAATGTGATATCCTTGATGAGGAACGGTTATTGAACGTAGATGTCAGGATTTTTGTCAAAAGAGTGTTTTTTGTTAACATTTTTATCGCTCGACCCGTTACGGTATATAATTAAAAAAAAATTCAAATCGGGTAACGCCGGTGTTTCAACTAGCATTATCGATATAAAAATCTTAAAATTGAAAACGAATGATGAAATTTTTTTGATTTTGTTTATTAAAAATATTGAGTGTAATTTTAAGTAACAATTTTCATAGAAGCCTTATGGTAAAAATTGAAACAAAAAAAAATTAAAAGTAATACAAATAAGCAATAATTCTATTCTTAAGATTTAATATACTTATAGTACGTCTTGTTTTATACAGTTTGATACAAAGTAATATAATTATTAGCAAAAACTACATTTGTATTATTTCTAAGATTTTCGAGATGGCTAATGATGGCAGCTTAAGCAGTTGTAATTTGACTAAAGTAGGAAGAATGGTATCGTTCTCTTCAATTTCCAAATTCCATGGTATATCATAAAACGTGACAAATTTCGCAAGTTTATTTTGTGTGTCACAATCTTTTGGAATTTCACCTTTTTGTACATAATTCATAATTGGTACATGTAAAGCATTTTGCCATAAATCCATTACACAGGCGACTTGCTGTTCAAGAGCCAAAGCAAACTCAGTGTTAATCAACGATTTTCCATTCGGTTTCCCCGAAATTTGAGCACAGACAAGTTTCAATTGCCATATTAAAAATGGATTATTCAATAAGTCCAAATCTTTAATCGCCTAAAAAATTTTTTTTTAAAAATTTTCTCAAAATAGTTTATTGTTAATACTTACTTTAATAATATCAATCCATGTAGGGAGAATTGCTAGTTTATCTTTAGTTACACACTCGTACATCAACGTGGACAAAAGTTGTTTTAGTTCCAACTCTTTAAAATTGACTTCTTCAGTTCGATTAACCAACGTTAAGTATTGATCGATAAAATTTAGCACCATTTGATCCGAAGAAAATGAAGTTATATCATCTGACTGAACCAGCCAAGGGGTGACACACGATTCGGTCAATGTTCGGGCTATGAGACTCTTAGTTCCTGTTGGATCTTGCAGATAACTTAGACATCCCGCTCGTTGTTTTACATTCAAATGTCCAGTTGATTTCAATAGTTTTCTAAAATGACAAAATTTTTAACATTCCCAAAAAGATAATACAAATGAAGGACTCAGGAAAATAGTATGATTCCATTTCTCAAAGGTTTCTCAGAGAGAAACAAAATAAATCTTATATGCCTTATGAAATTTACTTTTAGATGACACTGTGTTCAACAGTACAAGTTAACACCAAAATCTATTTTTTTTTTTTTTGGTGTTTTAAGTCGCTTTAAAATCTAAGGTCATATCACGACTGTTTAAACACAGAAAATTTCTATTGGTCAATTTTATTCTTAGGTCTAAGATCTTAAGTCTAGGATTCAACGGGGATCGAACCCCTACCACTTGACGCATGAAGCGTAGAGAACTACAGCCGCTAACCACTGCGCCAATAGGTGGTTCTAAAAATTTTTTGTAAACATGGAGTTATACCGTTTTTCTTCTGAGCCTTTCAAATGTTTATACGGGTTTAAGTACATTAATTGATCCCAATTTCTGTCCTTTTCAAAGACGATGGGCCAATAACGGTCGTCGTCGACTTGAATTTTTTCCAATGTTGCTAATTCGGGTAGAATACAGGGCGCTTTCATTCGTTTTTGAGTTCCATTAGCGAAGACTAAAGTTAAATGTGTATAACATGCAGTGCCTTGAAGAACATCCCTAGGTATAATCAAACGAGGTTCAACTGCTAGTACATATAAATGACGGAACGCTTGAAGATGGTATCGGTTATCATTGCTATGCATTGGGAATTTTGGGAAAAATGCACAGAGCATTGCAGCGACCGACGCAGGCGATGATGAAAGCGTCAATTTTCCACCTCCAAGAAATAGCAATCCCAATGCCATATGCATCGCTAAATGAGCTCCATATGTAACCGTCGCACTACATGCCGGACTGATACGTCGCCGTAAATGTCGAACTAATCTCAATACTGTTAAATCACCCGTTCCAGCCATTACCTATAAAAGATAAAGTAATTAATCTTTATGTTTATTAAACAGTCAAACAGCATTTTTTTTAAAGTTATTTAAATAGTATGTTCATTATTACCATTGATAAAGATAAAAGAATTAAGTTAAGACACGTTTCGATTGTTGGTTTCCCAGCCAATTCAGCAATTGATTTTCCCGTCAACGACACAAACATTCGACAATAATAATGAAGAACTTCAAATGCATTGTCATCAGCAGATCCGGCGTATCGAAGCCCCAATGTAAAACACGCCCCCGCAATTATATTACAATATGCTTGGCTAAAAAATGAATAAAAACAAATAAAAACCATTCGAGTATAAATTTTAAGACTTACTTCATCGTTTCAAAATCAACATTTGGATCGACATCCTCTTCTGGAGTTACCATACAATATGGACGAATCGCTGCTGGAATCAAATGTTCGACCCATTCCTTGGTCGGTTCAATCTCATCCCAAAGTATCAACCCTAAATATACAATGTTTGAACTAAAATATCTGGAAAATGTTCAAGATTTTAATACCTCTGGCAACGACTCGCAAAAGAAGTAAATCAGGCCGGACGAAGTCTAATAAATATTGTGTTCCGGGAGGTCGCATCCACTCAGCGATTGCCTGATTTCCACTTCCCAGGTACATCAGTCCTAGGGCTAATGTGGCACCAGGAGCTGTTACATCCAAATTAACGCTTGAACCTTCACGAATTTGGAATGATCCAACTTTATATTTATCCTTTTGAGATCCGGTTAGTGGTCGTTTATTTCCACCAACCATGTAATAGTGGAGCATATCCGGGACTCCTAAATCAGCAATTCCTGATGATTTACCACCTTGTCCTAAGGTAACTAATCCCAATGCAAGACCCGCAGCTAAAGCATATGATTCACGATCTACACTATTTTCCATTTCCGGCCCGGGGGGTCGACCTATTAAAAAATCATTTAAGCTCGTTTTTGTTCCCGTTTTCCCCTTTTTTTTACCCCAAAGCCCTGTATACCCCAACAGGAAATAATTTTGATCCTTTTTGCACGAAATTTACTACTTATAATTTATATTATAGTGAAAAAGCAATTTTGTCGTATTTACCGAGAATCAAGTTTGCGATTTTGTCGGTGAACCTCAGAAATAAAAATTTAAACGTGATTTCGTGAAAAAACTTCAACGCCTTTTTTCCTGTTAGTATAATCAGGGTTTTGGTCAGTTTGGTCATTATTTTTTTGAACTTACCGATTTCAGTTAGTAAAACTTCAGTAATATGGCGGTGGGATGACGCTTGATACACCAAACCGATACCAAGTAAAGCTGCTATTTGAATGTTTTGTGGAATATCCAACTCCATTGAAGTTGGAGGAAGCAACGCTTCTAAATGAATACTCAACATTCGAGTTGTTGACGTATCCAAAGTGCCTCGTTTCGTGGTCGCAAGACCCAAAAGCAGTCCAATACTGATCATTTCATTCACTTTAACCAAATAATCAAACCTACAACGGAGAAATATTAAAAGCTTCTTAAAAATAATTTTTTTTTGTGAATTGCTTTACGTGTTGAGAATCTCCAAGTTTCCCAAATGACCATTGAGTCCTAGAGCCATTAGAAATCCGGCATGTTCTGGTGTTGTGTCATGCATTACTTTCGGCCGATTAAAGACGATCCAATTGGAATCAATATCGATCGCATTGGGTGTAATTCGTAGCCCAGCAGCAACTCCATTGTGAAACAGAGGCCAAAGGTTTACATTTGGCGGGACATCGATATGAGTTAGTTCTACGGAATTGCCACGAGGAATTGCTTTACCACTGAGACATAATTTGGCAATTGGCAACGTTTCTGTAATAACCGGTGAATGTGTCCTTAACGTAAACATTCCCCTGAAAGAGAGAAAGTATTTAATTAACAGTTTTCAAAATCTAATACAAACAGTTTCTAAAAAAATTCTTACCTTCCAACGGACAGAGCCATTGTTCTCGTGCAAATTGAATACAAATGCTTTTCTTGTTCTTCAATAAAATCGTGATCGGTAACTTCTGGTCGTTGCGTGATTCGAATTTGAACCGGAGTTGCACTTTGTAACAATTTACGCACTTCTGCGACACGACGATCTTTTGGAAATCTTAACTTCAATACCTCATTTTCAATCTAAAATCGCCAAATAAGATAACTTTAGTATTATAAAACTGCCAATTGTACACATAGGTTCTTTATTAATCGATTCTCAAATTTTATCAGGAATTTATTGTGTAGTGGTAATTTTAATTTTTTAAATACACAAAGATGTTTTTATATATATATCGGTATTTCAATTGTATAATTTCTTCCAATATGTATTGGAATATTGCGCATTTGTGTAGCTTTTTTGTTGATGCATAGGCAATCATTTACTCATTCATGTTAAAACCGTTTCCGAAATAAATGACATAAATTTATTTACAAGAATAGCTCGTTTAAAATAATTAATAATCCGATTTCGAGATAATAATTCTTAAAGAGTAAGCTCTAGTTTAGTAGTTTTTTTCTAGTAGGATTTTTCTTTCCATCTCACAAAATGTAATAGAACTGCCTCGTTTACACCAACAGAAACGTTTATAGTCTTGGCCGGTAGTTAATGATAAAATTTTCTTTTGGCGTTTTATACTTAATATTCCAAATGTGCATTACTTATTTAATAACATTTTCAAAACTAATACGACTAATACAAAAGTATTAAGTTGTAGTTGAATGTTTAAAACGTTCTGTCAATAATTAGATGGGATAATAATGTACTGATACTATTTTTTATAAACTGAAGATACTATCAAAAGTATATTTTATGGGGGGTGGCCAGAATTGGTTTTTTATTGTTGAACAGGAGTATAAGATTTAGTGTACAAATTTTCACGACTAATTACCCTTAATAATACTATTACTACTTACATTTTCCATTCCATCTTGAACCTCGTTTTTCATATTTGTTAAAATCATATGTGCTGCACGCATTTCCTCATCACCTTCACCAGATTCGGCGTACAATCTTAGCATTTCTTCATTGACCGTCACTTGGACTGGCTTAAGCTAAAAACAAACAAATTATATTTTAATATTATATAATAGTGGCTACCCGTCAATTTTGATCATGTAAAATTAAACAAGATAAAAATATACAGTTTAAGGAAAAGAACACAAATCTTTACCAATGAAGGGGGAAATTTCGAAATTACTTTACTACAAGCAGCAGAACAATTTTTGCGATTATATCCAAAGTTTTGTTTGTTTAATTACATTACAAAATTAAACAACTACTATGGCTATTGGCGACCGGCGAATCCGAAAATCCATGAAAAAAAAATTGGATTTGACCCTAGGACCACTGGTGTATGGGGCAACTATCTAGTCAACCACGCCACTATTTGACCCATCAAAAATTTAACTATCAATTCAAAAATTTCGTTCTCAAATCTTGCTTTTTCCAATTTAAAAATTTCATAACGAATAACTTATTAATATTTCTTCAGAGGTGAAAACTTTAAAGAATTTTTCGTCTTAGAATTGCGTTATCTACCTCTAGATTCCGGATTTTTTCTGGCTTATGAGACGCTCTGTATATAGAGAAAATAGATTATAATAAAATAATTTGACTTACTTCTGAATCATTTTGATAAACTAAATCAGTTCGTTGAAGCAACTCGTAGATGTGCGATGACCATAACGGCGATGGATTTTCCCGACACTGCCACAGAGCCTCGTGAAACAACAAATTCAACGCCGGAGGCAAATTTTCAATTTCCCTTCGCGTAAAACCTTTCCTGGCTATGGCAACAACAATTTCTTCAGCCAAGTTAAAACTGCTTTTACTGCTTACGTTCAATCCGAATTCTAGATGAGTTTGATCGATTCGACTTCCTGGTGGAATAACTTGGTGAAACAATGACTCCTTGGGAAGAAATTTATTTTTACGACACGCGACTATCATTGTTGTGAGCTGAATAACGTCTCGACTTCGAGGATTCACATTAGCGATATATGGATACGGCGTTGAGTCTCTACCGCACATAATATTGTACAAATGTGCAAAAATATTCGCCGGAGGCGCATTCAATAACGAGTATAAACTCATTTTTTTAAAATCAGTTTCGAAAATTTGGCTTTCCAACTCATTTACTGTATTTGTACACAAATTTGGAAAATCGGTCCAATAGTGAATTAAATATTTTCGTAAGTGTAAATCTGATGCCAGTTGATGTAACAATGTGATTAATAATTTCAATTCATTCAGGTATAACATGTTTAATTTTAATTCTTCATATACTAAATGCAATGTGTAGAAAATGAGAGGTAAAAATGAAAATAGCGGAGTGTTGGTATTGATTCGCCCAACTTTTCGTTTAATTTCTATTTTGGTCGACGGAGAATTTTTCATATTGAAGTTTAATAAGCTGGTGAATGAATTAGCAAGTTCTGCGTTCATCGAAGTCTTCAATAAGTCTTCCCAATCGAAATTATCGCCTTGATTAGACGCTTTCTTACGTTTTGGTTCCGGAGAGTTAGAAAATTTCAAGCCAAACTCCAACAATTCCATGTCGTAACCCAACATACCTTTATAAAAAAAAATTAAAATAAATGTAACGTATTTAAAGAGACCATGTCCGTTGCCGTTGACTGTAACCGGGTATTTTATAAATTGTTGCTATACTTTTTATTTTAAGTCTTATAATAATCTTATTTTATTGTTTCTTGGGAGTCGCAGTAATTGCTAAGATAATTTCTACTTAAAAGACCTTAAAACAACCAATATTTAATCCGCTAAAGCATGGGTCGGCAACTAGAGGCTCGCGGGCCGCATGCGGCCCTCGCGTCGTCTTGGTGCGGCCCGCAAGATATTCGCCAATTCGAATTTGCAAGTACATTTCTCTATGAAGGCCGGTGTCAATTCGTGTGGAGTTCCTTGAATTGTGGGATTCCGATGTTAAAATGGCGGGGATTGTACAATGAGATTTATTTTTGGTGTAGAATGAACAGTGAATTTGGTGGTAATTTTCATAGCTTATACGTCTATTTTTTAATGTTCACGATGACCCACAAGGGGATTCCAGGGGGCGCGACGGGGGTGTTCCTAATCAACATTTGCGGAAATACTTATCATTAGATCCACCACTGCCTAAGTGCGGCCCGCACTAAGCCCTACGTAAAATATTTGGCCCTTTTACAACCAAAGGTTGCCGACCCCTGCGCTAAAGCATTAAATTTTGTCCATAACTAATATCAAATTCAAGTACTTAGTCTAAGTTCAAATATTTCCGTGGGGTGAATAGATGGTTATATTATAAGTAACGGCAACAATTCATAAAATACTGGTTAGCGCTAACGGGACAACCCCTTATATGAAAATGGTATGTCCTACTTAGTAACAAATTCGTGAACATTTTCCATTCTTGTTCGAGACTAATTTCAATGGGTCCTGGAGCATTTCGAGTGGCGTACCATCGGGACGTTAATGACATCGCTAAATCTCTTTGAAGTGATGTCCGCAAAGCTGACAAACAGACTCGAACTAATGCACTCTCTGCCAGTGGAGGTAGTCGCATTCGATAATATACATTATCGGAATATTGTAAGGTAATTCTATCGAATACAGCATCTCGCAAACCGACTAAGTGTGTTCCTAAAAATTTAATATAGTATTAACAAATTGAAAATAAAATTTCGGAGCATTCTATAAATGAAGGACTTAGAGACAAAACAAAATAATTTAATTTTTCAGGGAGAGATCATCTATGCGTTATGGATTTTAAAACTATTTATTTAAGTATTTATTTCCATTATTCGAAAGGTTTAGCTAAATGCTTTGGTTTGAAAAAGGTCATAAAGACGACGTTTTAAATTATTATCTGTTAGACGACTTTATTTTGACTGTAAATATAAAATTGTACTTTAATGCAAATGTTTACAACAATATGATGTCATAAATACCATAAGCCAATGATTCCCAAACTATGTGGCGAGAAATTTCATAGTGTGTCGCAAGATATTCAAAAAATATTTTAATTTACTAGGGTTTTTGAGTATTACATTTATTTGAGTAAAATTTGTATCTACCGGATAGTAGTCTTAGATAGTAGTAGAGCGTATGCCTTAACGTATATTCTATTTTAAACTTAGTTGCATCGCCAGATACAACCACATCAATACTATCGGATCGTGTAAACCAAAACATTAATCAGCTTTTAAAAGACTAAAAAAGTTTGGGAATCACGCACTTGATTGTTTCCGTAACATTTTAATTATTATTATTACATCCTACTAACATTTAAATTATTTAACATTAATTTTCTGATAACTTTTCTTTTAAAAAATGTAAACATTAATACGTGACAAACCTTCATTAATGATTGAATGATAAAATGGCGAATTTTCCAAGTGAGACTGGGATGAAATGTTTGGAACCGGAGATAATAAATAAGCTGAATCATTAAGTTTGATATCACCAGTTCCTGGAGTATTTAGTGTTGGCAGTAAACTACTTCTCCTAAAAAGCATTAAAATTAAAAATGTGTGCCAATTTTGAGGTAAAGAAAGTAATGAATACCGTGGAAAAGGTGAACTCAATTGTGTCGCTGCAGCATTTGAGGCGTAGTGAGGCGAAGCACAAAGTCCTACCGCGACTCCACTCACATGCAACTTCCCGACTATAGTCAATCCCGATCGCAAAACTACCTGGCCATCAGGTTCCAGGACAGCAATCAAATTCAAATACTAAAAATATGAATAATATTAAAATGTTTTTTTTAAAAACTTTTACTATTTCAATGATTAACTGGTATTGAAATAACGTCTTTGGCTCGGATTTTCGTTATAAATCCAACAATTAAATTATCACTGTTAGTTATTTCCAGTTTGGCTATATACAGTTGATATAAAGTTGGAATCAAAAAACAAATGTGCATTTGACCGACGAAATCAGTGAAGATAAAGACTTTCGTCGCCATTCCATTCGCAGATCCACATTCCCTAAAATTAAGATAAAATAAGAAAATTGATAGAAAGGACTAATAAATCACTAGCTATTAGGCTCACGTCCGGTTATTACAATATATAAATACATTTTTTTATTTTTATTCTGGAAAAGTGGGCACATAAAGCAAACGATAGTTGCATTGTTAAATAACGACGTTTCGTATATTTTTTAATACTTTTTCAGTATTACTGAAACAATGAATTATGGTGAAATTATGATCAATAGTACGTGGTCTTAGTGACCTAACTAATATAATTAATGAAATTACTTAATGACCATTATTTCGATCTCGGTAAAAATTTTGGTAAGTTTGGCGTCCATTAAGCTTTTAAGTCACCTTGCAAAATTTATTAAGAAACTATTTTCTTTTCGAAAAAAGATGGGAATATCATGTGGGGGTTATTAATGATAAAAGTTTCTAAAAACAAGGACATAACAATTGAAGGGCTTGGTGCAAGAACCCGGTAAGTCCAAAATTTTCAATATTGTTTTTTATAGCTTTTTTTTTGGTACAATATTACTCTTTCGATTAGTCCAAGAACCGGAGCAAAATGTAACATCAGTACTGTCCTGTGTGGTTGGAAAGATAAGGACTTCCTTATGTCATCTTTATTTTCATTCAACGATTACCGAAACTTTGTCAGTCAGGACTTACCGGGTTTTTGTACCAAGCCCTTCAATTAGAAAAAGCTAACGCAACGAGATGGTCCCTATCAAAGCACTACGTAGGGATCACTATCAAAATATTACGATGGGTCACTTTGAAATAAAAAAAAAACATGGTGATTTTTTTTTCAAAAAAGATGGGAAAACTTTTACGGTTACCTATAGGGTCACTAATCAGAAAAGTTCTAAAACATGGAAGTAACTATTGGAAAAAGTTCTAAACAAACGTTGGGGTTGCTGTGAATAACCAAAAGTTCCTTATGTAAAACATAAGTTCAGTAAAATAGACAAAGCCATTAAAAAATTCAGACTATTCAATGTGGGTAAATAATAGTTAACGCTAAGATTACCAAAATTTAAAGCCGTAATATTTATATATATATGATATAATTCATTTTTCTCTGAACTATGGTGAATTCATCATAATTAATTATTTCAGTTTATTTGAGAAAGTATAAAAGAGTAAACAAAATGTTACAATTTTCAGAATATTCTTGGGTATTCTTTGTAGACATAAGGGGTACAGCATTACAAACAAAACCTTTCAATAACAATTAAAATTTTGTTACTTTGTACATAATATTTCTACGTATATTCAAAGCAATTAGTGACTAATACAATGTTGATGGATAGGCAATCATTTATTCATCAATGCATACAAATATTCTCCCGTAACAAGCCTCGTAGAATACCGAAATACGAACAAAACGAATGTTTCTATAGTGATGAAACCAGGATAGATAAACTTTTCACCCCTGAAAACCTATTGCAAATTTCATTGAAATCGTTAAAGCTATTTTCGAAAAAGCGATTACAAATATTGCTCATATGAAAGTATAGGATAGCCATTGTCGCTTTATTTAGACTTTCCTAAAAAATCTTTTAAAAATGTAAAATTATAAAAAATTACTTGGAAATTCCCTGATTTTCGGTCCAGACATGCTCGAGGCAGAGATTTGGATTTAGCGGCTTTGTTGCGTTGAATGTCGTCTCACAATGAGTCAAACTCGGGATTTCACTGGTGATGGCGGCCGAGGTGTTGGATTGTGGAAAACGTGATGATCGATTCAACCAAGGCACTCCAACCATTGGTGAAATACTTGGTGAATTACATCGACTAAAATAAACATTTTATAATCACTAATTAAATCATGATAAACGCCGAATTTGCCAAATCGATTAACTCCATAAAACAAAAAAATTGAAATATGTAAATAATTTATTATGCAATGACTAAAAACTTTCTAATTATATCATCCTATTTAATAAGTGACTCACAATAACCTAAGGAACATAATTTCTAGCTATTTACACGATTCAGGGATCTCGGGACTAGTACCGGGATTGGAAAAACTGTTAAGTGGCAATATTATTATGGTATGCAAGAGAACCAAAATGAAAATGACTTAATACAGGACGTCTCATAAGTCATGAAAATAACTGAAGACAGTTGACTTAAATCTAAGACAAACATTTTTGCTTCAGAAGAAACGTTAATGTGTTATTTTAGAAATATCTTAGGACCAAAATTTAGTGGAGCGTTTGAATTTAAAAAAAAAATCAGAAAACAAAAACAACCAATTAGGGATTAATTGTCAGAGGGGAATTATTTTCGATTTTGGCAATTTTTATGGCTCTTTAAAGTTTCCGGAATCAAACAAGCCCCCGGTGATATTGTTATTATTCTCTAGATAGATGCTACCTAATATTAAGGATTAATATCTCTTGTTAGAGAAAGTTGTTTTGAATATCGTATATACAGTTAGGAGTCTATAGGACCATCCATAAATCATGTAAGATGGTTCCGTACTTTTTGAATCCCTCCCTTAGTAGAGTTACGTGGGTTATAGATGGCCTATAATATGAAATCTAAATTTAACCAAAAGACATAGCTAGGTTTATATGACAAATCTGCCCCCACGACTCAACTCTCGGGTTGACTTTGTTTTTCTTTTTATTTTCCTCAAAATTTTCTTTAACAAGCTTTCAATCGAAATTTTTCGCACATATCCTACTGTTCAAACTGGCGAAAGTTACGCTCTTTCATCTGGCGTCTTCTTAAGGGGATATTCTAGTCTAGGATTTTGAAAATATCGAAATTTTTTTTCTTTCATAATCCGATAGTTTATATATATTTAAAAATATCTCCCTAAAAGGATTTTTCAAAATTCAAATTATTTCCAAAATTATAGCCATTTTAGTGACGTGCCAACTAAGCCGGTTGAGACTTAACGTAAAACTTTAAACGCGTTTTTCTCGAAACTACTTTTTTTGATGCGGTCGCCATAATATCTCAAGTTCTAATTAACCGATTTACTTGAAATTTGGCATGAATATTCTTTAAATATCTCTCTATCGTATGAACCAACAAAAAATGAAAGTTTTAAATTTGTAATATTTTTTAAAAATTCGACAAAGTTAAAAAATGAGTGAAAAAATCGATCTTTATTTTTGAGTAGCCGCCATTTTATGAAAAATTTTTTTTTTTAGTTTTAGAGGTTCATGCGATAGCGACATTTGTACTTATCAAGAATCTATCATTGTTTTATTTTCCAAACGACCACAAGGGTAGAAATCATGGCGACGAGAACACGGTCTTTTTTTTTCCCTCTACCTCAAAGTCGCATAACTCAATGAAAATTTTTTTTTTGTTTTGAAATTAATTTTGTGTACTCTCTGAATATGAATAAGCAAATGATAAAAAAATGGATACTAAAAATATCAAATACTTTTTTTTAATCAATTGCCAAAAAACGCTCGAAATTCGAGCCTCTAGACTAGAATACCCCCTTAAACTAACGCTGATATTGAAAAAAAAATAGTTTTTATTTTTTTTATGTGAGTGAGACTTTTAAATTATGAATAAAAAAATATTTTAGTTTTATTTTTCCTCCGGAAAATCTACTTTCCTTTTGAGATTAATTATGATAGTGTCATAACGTCCTAGAAAATGGAAAAAAAATCACCAATGAATTAATATTAAAATTTACCATTGAAAAAAAAAATAAAATCGAAAAATGAGTTTTTTTTTGAAAATCTTGAAAACCGTTTGAGATAGGGCGCTAAACATTTGGGTGAATTATTTTCGTTTGATGTCAAATCGATCCCTCAATTGCAAATCGAAAAAGCTCTGGGGGCAGATTTGCCATGTAAACCCAGCTATACGCTTTAGTGGAGTTAATTGATTTGGCAACTACATATTGAAGGAAAGAATGGTACCTTATTGAAGCCATTGGACTTTGACACCGTGACATTTGTGGACTCGCTAGACTACTAACACTGTTCGGTCGACTCCAATACGGACTTCCAGCCGCCAGTGGAACACCCATACTATGAGCGTTCCACAACGACACATTAGACTTTTGTTTCGATGAAACATTAAACGGCGACTGAATATGCGAGCTGTTTTGCGTATTGAGAAAATTCTGTGAATGAGTAGCATTATATTCGAGCTTTTCATTAGGAAGAAGACTACGTAGAATGTACAAACTGTGCAAACCGGTTTTTTTATCATACAGCATGCACAGGCTCGGTTCTTCCGACGTGAAGACAATCGTTTGTGTCGGATCCGAGACGACATTTGACGTGAGAGATGAATGTTTTATTACAACCGGACAATATTCGTCGAGAGGATGAGCTAGGGACATTATAGTCGGTTCAAAATTGTCGTAAAGAACAGTTTTTTTTGATAACTGGGACATATCGTGATTGTCTCCAGGTGGTTGTTCCACTTCCATCAACAGTCCATACTTGGTTTTCCAAACGTTAGCAACCGGAAACTGTAAGCTTTCGATGAAATCTTCCCCATTTTCAGCAAAAACTCTCATCGTAAACTCGTCTAAGATACAAATACATTGTAGTGAACATGCCGGGAGATCTGAAGTTGGTTGGACCACTTCATCAGATTTCAACGATGGACGTGTACGATGAAACGTACACCAAAGAGCATGTTTCACAGAATTTTCCATACTATAAGTACATATTGTAGTTCGAGATTCACTCGGTGAAAAATCTGAAGATGGACTCGAAATCAATCCCTTCGACCAAACCACAGCATTGCCCTTAACATAGAGCTCTTCTTCAACAAAATCTGACGAAACATTATCATTGTGTTTCCTTCGTAAGATTCGTGATTCACCCTTTCCTGATTCAGAATTATTTGAAGATTTTATTTTTAACTTTTTCGATACATTCTCAGTGATACTTTCATAGTTGGACGAAGACAAATCGTTATCGAAACTATCACTCGATGTTTGACCGGTTTGCTTTAGTTTCGAGGGACAATTTTCGAAATTATAATGCTGCCTGGTGAAATAGTTGTCGTAGGACAGGTTTTCGGTGGTTGGGGCTTCTCGAACCAGCCACTTTTCAACGGGTTCATTGTCGGTGAGGGAAACTCGTTGGAAATAGTGTAACAAGAAAGCTTCGGACGTTTGTTGGCTGCTTTTTGAAAACGGCATTAGACGTCCTGGGTGGCGATTGACTTGCTGCCGCCCACTTGGAATAAACTCCTAAGAAAAAAATTGAATTAAAACTCTAAAATTTATCGAAATATCCAAAGTCAGGAAAGACGTTTACCTGTGGCTCAGACGCAGCTATCATTATTTCTTTTTTGACTTCCAGATTTGCTACTTAAATATACCAAAAACTAACTTAAATAAAATAAAATAACGAGAACAGGAAACTTATTCACATCCCCGATATTATTTCATTTATTATATATATTTTTTTAATGATTAAATTCAACACATTTTACATTGAAGACCGTTTTAAAATATTAAATCGTTTTAGCTGGTTTGAGCTATGTACTCATATGTACTTATACTATAAATTAAACCCATTAAACAGTCGTCAATATATTAATTGTTTAAATTGGAAAGCATAACGAAAACTATTTAAAATTTGGTTAATAAGAAATAATATTGTGATTCCAACTAAATAGCGCTACTATAATTTTATAATTTGCCAGAGTTTAGTAGTAAAAATTGAGTTTTATGTGTAGAACGCAATTGAAAATTATATGAGAAATGAAATCGAGTGTTAAAATGCGGACCGTTATATTGATTATGCTTATCTGTTTTTCTTATTTAATTAATTGTGCGATGTGTCTACCTCTGTTCTACTCAATGGGGTTTTCTATTAGTCAAACCTGGCTAAGTGAAAACCGGGTAGGTAAGAAAACTCTATAAATACTATTTGCTAGACCCCGTTATTTAAATTTTCTAAAACCTCTATAAGTAAGGAACAAAAACCTATATAAGAGAAAATCGTTTTTCTCTCGTGGACATCTATAACTGATAGTTTAAGAGCTAGCAACGTTTTCGAGATAGTATTTTAGGTAGGTTAGTTTTTATATATGTTATCTCTCGCACTATCCCGGACATCATACGGGCTCTCTGGCTGTCGGGAGGGGTTGCGTTTATAATAGTGCGCATCACACCTATGACAGGTAACATATGGAAATTTTCAGAAAAAAGAAAAAGTTTCAAATGAAATTTGTAGAAAATAACATTTTACATAAAAAATGTCCAGTGACTAATTTTCGTAAAGTTGCTAGTTTGCCCGCTACAAGCTTGGAAAGGCTGGCTCGACCCAGTGAAGCCAGATCGTGGGATTTCTTGACCCCCACTTAGCAGCACATACGTCATAAATTGAGGAGAAAAATGTCCCTTCCATATGACACGGATAGGTAAAACAACACCCATACAACGCTTTGTAAGTGTTTGTACCTATCCGTGCATGTCCGTGTCATATGGAAGGGACATTTTTCTCCTCAATTTATGACGTATGTGCTGCTAAGTGGGGGTCAAGAAATCCCACGATCTGGCTTCACTGGCTCGACCTGACATCATTTGAGTAGCCGACCGTTCAGAGATACAGCCGTTGTGCCGACATGAATACAATGAGTTTTAAAAGCTTGTAGCGGGCAAACTAGCAACTTTACGAAAATTAGTCACTGGACACTTTTTATGTAAAATGTTATTTTCTACAAATTTCATCTGAAACTTTTTCTTTTTTCTGAAAATTTCCATATGTTACCTGTCATAGGTGCGATGCGCACTATTATAAACGCAACCCCTCCCGACAGCCCGTATGATGTCCGGGATAGTGCGAGAGATAACATATATAAAAACTGGCCGACCTAAAATTCCTTTTTTTTCGACGTCGCTAGCTCTCGTACTATGAGACTGCTACTTGCCTTTACTTTGCTATAAACAATAGTTGTGCCGCTGCAACGTATCATCTATTTAGAGTTCTAATTCTAAAATATGCATCTTATTAATCATCTGCACAATAGCTGTATTTTTTATAAACCATTCCCGTACCTCTATAAACTAAAAATTCAGACGCTAGTGAGAGCTATTAGTGAGAGTCAGCGAGTCTTCCATGAACCATAAAGAATTTGCGCTCCCTTGAACTCTCGCTTATCCAGGAGTGGATTTTGAATTTGTAGGGCCCTGGGTTAATACCGTTAATACATATATTACTTAAGGACCTACCTAATAGGGATGTGAGATTAATGGAAAAAAATCGATTAAATAAAAATCGATTTTTCTTTATTCAATATTAATCGATTTGTCAAAAATCGATTTTAATAAAAAAAAATCGATTTATGCGAAAAAATCGATTTTTTCTATTATTTAAAATTCTACTTGCTTTTCATATTCCAATAATGATGAAACTTAAGAGATTCATACTAACAATTTATCAGATTAAAAATCAAATAAAATGATATGAATACAAAAATAACCAATTCAAAACTAAAAATTAAAGCGAATCTTCTATTAAACTTTCAAGGTAAGGAATAAGGCAAATATGATTATTGATACACAATTTCAGGGTGTCCGACCAGTTTTTCGAATCACAATTCTTCGAATCACAATTTTTCGAATCACAATTTTTCGAATTACAATTTTTCGAAACACAGTTTTTCGAAAGAACAATTTTTCGAAAAATTAATAGCCTAAATAATTTTAGGAACTGAAATAATAAGGATAAATTTAGTTTTATTTGCCAAATTACACAAAACAAAATAAAAAAACCTAAAATAAGTAATTGAATAAAACCTTTTATTTAGTAAATAAAATTCAACCAGTGGTTCTCAAAATATTTTACTACTTTTCGCAGAGACGACAACAATTAAAAAATCCGATAAAAGTCATAGAATCAAGAGTAGTAACGTATTTATTAAAATAAAATAAGTTTTTATTTAGAAAGCCCTACAAGATGGATGTACAATTTATAGATAGCGAAAAAAATAACAAAAAACTTTTAATTCGAGGAGATAATGTAACAATCAAATATTTCAATGAATGTCTATTATATTTAAATGACAAGAATGAAAAAAACCGTTATAGCTAGTTTGCATTTAAGTTTGCGCTGTGTATGAAAATCGATTTAAACGCGTAATTTATATAATCGATTATTTAAAAATCGATTAATATTACTATGAAAATCGATTATAAAAATCGATTATTAGAAAATAATAATCGATTTAAATAAAAATCGATTATTTTTTAACATCCCTACTACCTAATTACTTAACTATTTGCCATTTTGTCAAACAACTTTAGCGATGGAAATATAACTAGGATGTAATATGGATGAATGATTTAATTGACGCAGTTTGACATTGTTGTCCTATATTTGTTTTCTGTAAACGACATCCTGGAGAAAGAGCGTTCTGCTTCACAGCTAGTGACTGATTAAGACGGTATAAAAATTTGGTAAAACATCAAGAAGTTTCATAAATTACCAAAAGAAAAAAATACTATATATGATCAGATATTTTTTTCTTTCCACAATATCCTTTATTGTTTTCAATGGTAGCTGGAAGCCTTTTGTATTTACGGAGCCCTGGACTACATCCAGTTACCCGGCATTTTGTAATTATAGAGTTCGTGTAGACGTTTTCAGTAAAAAAAAAGCTTCTTAGTTTTGCTCTATGTTTCAAACCAGGATAAGTGCTACATCCAACTTTTTTCTAAAGAGATTTTTTCTATTATAAGTTTGTAATTGTAGAATACGTACAAATATTGGTTTTTGTAATATTACAAAGTACTGCAAATTAATAGTTCAACGCTCTGTATTAAGGCTAGATTTTACCTTTAACTTTGTTTTTCATATAATCTTTTCTCTAATGTAGTTGTGATTATAGTATAGTTAGTACCATTGATTAGTACTATACTAATTTCTGTCCCATTTACATATTGAGTTTTTCGTATTTTACAGTATTTTAAGATAGCTAGCAGTAGCATAGTATTACGGCGTCCGATGCGAAAGGATAAAATGCCCCCCCCCCCCCCTCCCGTTTTATAATCATTGAATCTTTGTAATGTATTGGAAAATTGCAGAGCCATACAAAAGTAGCTGTCTTACGGGATTACTAAAAAAAAAAATTTAAAGATCAAATAGTATCTCTATGATGTTCGCTGCTTTTAATATGCTTTATCTTTATCATTCGATGTTCGGTGTCGGGGCACTGCACGCACCATTTACGCTACGGCTCTGTTCTAAGAGATGCATTTATCTACTTGCTATCTTTATATTATACTAAACAATTCTAAGAATATCGTTCTTAAGAAGTAAATTCTTCGAGTATATAGAAGGATGAATATCTAGTTGGCGCTGGTGAATTTAAGTTATATTATAGTTATATTTTAGGCAGTAGTACTTTGCAGCGTACTGTAATAGAACTTATTATATTACCAAATTTATAGGAAGTTTGTTTATTAGAGCCACGACTATTTGGAAACTATTTAGTCAATATTTTCATTTTAAGTGGTTTTGAATTATTTTCATAATGAGATGTGCGTTCTTATCTATAGGCCATAAGTCCAATGAAATTCGTTTAATACGGAAATATATTTTGGTGAAAATCGATTTTCCAGAAATCGTTAAAGTTTTAAATTTAAATACTTTTCAATTGAATGTCCGCTTCTTATTCATTTAGTTTAACTTTAAATACTTCAATAACGTTTTTTAATAGGTTTTAATTATCCAATTTAATTAGTTAATTGAAGTGCATGGACATAATTACAGCACAATTCAAAGCATTCATCAATTTTTTCTTGACCTTCTATAATAGCACCTTTCTAAGCCAATGCTTAAATACCAGCGATTTATCGGGTCTATTTGGCTCCAGTAAGTTTAAATGGCTATGCACATTCCTAGGATCATCTGATCGTCTGCTTTTATAGATAATATTTGAGAAAGTATTCAATATTTTTTAGCCCTAGCGGAAATATTTTTTAACAAATCTAAAAAGTTTTGATAAACAGTGCACAAAACTGGCAAAGTTTTTCATATAATTAAAATCGTAAAATTCTGAAGTATTTATAGACCCTTTTGGAATAATTTTCCTGTTATAATCGGAAATATAAAAAAATAAATCTAAAAAACTTTTGATCATCTCAATATTTCTATATAGTTACTAAACGTATTTTTTTTTAGTTTTTCGATTTTCTTTAGTTTAAAGAGAGAAAATACGACTAAACTTTTTTTAAGACGCATCCTGTAACAAGGTAATAAATAATATAAATTATAGTTAAAAAGTTGAATTAAAATCTAATCTGAACGAACTTATTTCATTCCTTCCATTTTCGTCGGCTATTGAAACAATAATTCATGTTTTAAATAATATTCCCAACATGGGTGTCTAGTATTCAAAACCTTAACGTCCTAGAGATAGCACCAGTAGTCACGTTTAAATAATTTAAAAGAAAATCTGCTTTAAAGATTTTGTGAAGCCACTGTGTATTAAATGGTATAAATGTTTATATAATATGTTTATATATAAATGGTTTAAAAGACTACGGATTTCATATTTTATTAAAGTTTTTACAAATACCAGTGCTAAAAACCATTCCTTCTTAGAGATAGCACCACGTAAGAAATTAAAAAATTTGTGCGGCCATTATGACCCTGTTATATTAAATAAGTTCTAAAAAACAATGAGCTTAATATTTTATTAAAATTTTTATACAATAAATATAAAGTAAAATAAAGGCAAAAGAAGTGAAAAATTCGTACAAAACTTCCGACCAACGTTTTGTTGCAATTACTATTACAGAGAATGAGATTAATGCACATAGGGCTAATTATTTTTAGATCGATATTTTAAATATGAAAAATATTTGACCAATCAATTATTACATCGAAAACATTTTTAGGCTCTTTGTAGAGATTAGAAAAAAAACCTTTTATACGTGTATTGTTAAGATAAATAAAAATGTGTGAATCAATTATTTGCAACGGGTCGATGAAACTAACGAAATTACTTACAATTTGCATATTAATATCGATATTGAAAATTGTGTGAATCATTTTGAAATTTTCAATTTTTATTACGAAATTCTTCGAATTTTCATCGCCATGTCTCGTAAGTTGTTAATGATTTGAAGATTCATTAATTAATGTATATAGCATTTACAAATGCGGTTGCATATTGAAGTTTTCTCTGGAAAACATCGCGAATATAAATCGCTTGTACTAGTCGATCTGATCATTAGATATTAGACACTCAAAATATATTGATATTTAATAAATTTAATATTATATATAATTAAAGTAATGTCTCTGCATTCAACAATAGTTGGTTTTTTAAAAATATTTTTACTTTTGGCTTGTTTCGTTGAAATGAACTCTGGTAGTATGTCGGTGAAACCAAAAAATGTTCTTCCAGAACATTATGTGAAAGGTGAAAGGATTTTAAGAACAAGTACAAAAATAATTTATTATAATTATTATTTGGTGTATAGAAATACGGCCTCCAACAAATAATTCAATGCCCGTTGTTGTCGACTTTAGCATCTACGTGGTTGATATCAACTCGATTAATGTCGAAGACATGGATTTTAGGTAAACGACTAAATTTTCCTTTTTCCATTTTCGATTTGATTGTATTTTAGAATTGATATGTATGTGAAACAACGATGGGCCGAATCTCGACTTCAAATGCCTGATTATATGTTTGAAGAAGGTGATGATTATGTGACTCTAACTCCTGAATTTTTGGATAATTTATGGCAACCGGATCCATATTTTTTCAATTCAAAAATCGTTCGTAAGGCTTTTTAACAAAAAAAAATTTTTGATTCAAACCTTTGAACATTTCTTTATTTATATTTAATAGAAATTGCAACTTTGACTCATAAATTTTCCTCGGTTACGCTCTATCGTAACAAAACCGTTTCATATACCGCTAGAATGCATGCGATTGTTGCTTGCCAAATGGAGTTTCAAAATTATCCGATGGACATTCAAATTTGCCCGTTATATATCGAAAGCTGTAAGGAAAATCGTCCTAAAAAGGTTTTTTTTCGATATTTTTGTTTTTTATGTTTTTAGTTTCTTATAACAATAACAAGCTTCGTTTTCATTGGGCCGATTCAGGTGTGATTTTAAATCCTGAATTGAAACTTCTGCAGTATCATATTGGTGATCCGTTGCAATTAGAAGAAGCCAATGGATTTCTTCTTGAAAAAAATGGTAAGAGAACCTCTTTATAAGCTTTTTAACGAGGAAATTAAAACCGTTCATTGTACGGTACAATGTAATGCACAATGTAAAGTTATAGTAACTTTTATATTTTACATAATGTTGATTGTGCAATGTATGATTTTATTTTCATCGTTAACAAATATTATTAAAAGCAACTCGTTCGAGTAACGTTTTAATAGCACAGGAGCTTGTCTGAACCCAGTTACATTATTAGCCCATAAACATTTTAAGTAGTGCCCCAAAAGCTCAAAAAAAAAATAATAATGAGACCACCTATTGGCACAGTGGTTAGAGCACTTGCTTTCTTCGCTTCATGCGTCAAGTGGTTCTGGGTTCGATCCTCGTTGAATCCTAGACTTAAGTTCATAGACCTAAGATATATTTGACCAACAGAAATTCTCTGTGTTTAGACAGTCGTGATATGATCTTAGATGTTAAAGCGACTTAAAACACAAAAAAAAATAATGAAATTACAATTCAATTTTTTTTAAGTATCTGTAACTCTGAAAAATCTATGTTTTTTAAAGATTTTTCAAAACTTCAAACGACGTGTGAATGATCCACTACATTTTGTGTCCAAGATAATTCATCCAAGATCCAAGATTAATTTCCGTAACAGTTTATCCCAGACAAATTATCTCCGCGACAGTTCATCCCCGTAATAATTTATTACCAGAAATTCATTTTCGATACAATTTCCGTGACAACTAAAACCGGGACTTGGTGGGGGGGGGGTGTAGGGTTAAGAAAATTTCAACAAATTTACATTCATAAAATTTAAATAATTGCCCGTTAACTTCACGTTTGGAGTTAAAAGATAGCATACCCCTATTGGGGTTTTACCCTTGAATCTCTTTAGAGCTTTATATTATACTAGTTGTACCCGCGACTTTGTTCACGTGAACTTTAGAACATTTTTAGAACTCAAAATTTTGCGAAATTCAAATAAACGGTAAAACCATATAACATTGCAACATTGAGCACTGCAAACGTTAATTCTTAAAACTTCAAGTATCAAAGAAGTAAAACAAAAAACATTTTATAGGAATCTATCCAGTAGTTTTGCGTTATTAGCGCAATCATTTTATTTATATAGATAGATAAAAGGCATTGAAAATTATTACAATCCGATTCCCTTTTTTGTTAAAAAAAATTTTTAACTTTTCATTTAAGAAAGTTTAATGCCTTATCAAGTGAACATAACATCTTCAACTACGTAACAGTTCTGTAACAGTTACATATTACGAAGAAGTATTGCGTAACTATTATAGCACTGTTATGTCGTTGGATTTTTTGTGTTCGCGGGATTAATTATTTTATAAGTAATAATTAATAATTTCAATAATAATTATTATATTTAATGTATTTATTAATAAAAATTCATCAATAATTTAAATTTTGACAGAGATTACTCATCACGGAGGTATATTGTCGGGGATTAATTGTCGTAGGTTGAATCGTCGCAAAAATCATTCTCGAGGATGAATTATTTTTTAAGCTTAAAACGCTTAACACACCATGTGAATCCTTAAAATGTCTCTATTGCATACATTTATTTGTACGTAATTTCTAAAAGTATATCCCATTAAGTATTTGTTTTCGTTTACTTTCGACGACTGTAGAAACCGTAAAAACTGTTTCAACACTGTAAATAATATCCCCAACATGCGTGTTTAGTTTAAAACCTATTCTTCATAGAGACTTTACTAGTAGCAGGGGTTATTATGATCACATGTTATCAAATATGGTTAGTAAGAAAATAATTGAAAATTATTCTTAAAGGCAATTTTTCACGTCTTACGGTTTCGTTTCGATTTAAACGGCACATTGGGCATCATTTGATTCAAACTTTTGCCCCGTCGGCACTAATCGTCGTCTTATCCTGGTTTAGTTTTTATCTAGGCCTCGATGCAATACCTGGACGAGTCACTTTACTAGTCACCTGTATGCTGACTTTGGTCACGATGTTCACTGGATTGAAAAGTGATATTCCACCAGTCGCCTATGTTAAGGTAAAAAATTCTCTCAAAAATAGACATTATTACACTATTTTTAGCATCCTCTTAATTTCATGGGCCAACATCAGGCGTTAGATCTATGGATGGCCGGTTGTATGGTCTTTGTTTTTGCCTCTTTGGCGGAGTTCGTCGTCGTCAAAGTCTTAGATGTAAAGTACCAAGCTAAAAGAACTTCATATTCCTCAAGATTCCTACCAACGGTTTGTATATGAAAAACCAGATTTAAACTGATTTAATAACTAGAAATAATTAGAGATTTTCAACGATGGAAAATGGAACCATATCGTCGGTGTGGGAATCGAATTCATCACGTTTTCGTCATTCTCAACAATCGCATTGCCGTAAGGATAAAATGCGTTTTTTCAAGTTGTCTTGGGTGGATGGGGTATAATTATATTATAATAAAAGGCGTTTTAACTTTGAAACGAAATTTTTATAATTACAGAAAACGGGCGAACTGAAGATTTTATGGGAGGAAATCGATCGGTCATCTCGAATCGTTTTTCCAGTGTTGTTCTTATTTTTTGTTGTTATCTATTGGCCAATTCTTTTAATGACGACATCATAGTCTTAGTACTTAAGAAATGAATGAATTTATTATTTTTAATTCTTTACTATAGTTAGTTCAAGTTACAATGAAAAACTCTTAGCATGAAATTTCTATAAAAGCTATTATTCGCCATATATCCATACAAGTACGTGACACATAGTATACTCGTATGTGTTACATAAACTGTTTTTTATATTTTTTTTTCGTTTTAAGCGATATATGTTTCATATTAAACGATAGGCATACTATAGAATGTTAATAATATAAGGTGTCACAAAAGGATTCGACAGTTTTAAAAGTGCACATGATCCAAATAAATCGTGGTTAAAGCATGGAGCATTGTTACTTACAAATTTAATTGTTAATACACCACACTTCAGAAAACATAGTTCGTTTTGCGTTTGTGCTTATTTCTAAAACAGTACATGGCTTTTTAGTTTCGACTACGACCTACGTTATAATTGACGAAATATTTCCGAAACTTGAATGCAACTATTCTTCCATGGTTATAAGTCTCTCTTTCTATAAAAATCATTTCGTAAGGAATAAACTTCAATAAATGATAACAATAATTTATTCATTGTTGTTGTTACAACAATCAAAACAGTGGGATTGTTTCGAAACAGTATGTAATTTACTGGAACCACAATAGTATTTTATGTTAACCAAATTTCGTGTTAAACGTTTTCCATTGTATGTACTTTCAACATTATTATTTTTCATTTCAATGTAAACAGACTGAAATAGTTAAAGATAGACCAAATAAAAGAAATATTTTATTAATAATTTTTATTTATTTATTCAAAAGTTACATCCATTACATTCTCATCGCTGTCAGACTCAACATTTGATTCTTCACTATTTTCTTCAAAATTCATTTTATTCAAGCAGTTTATACTATCCCCAATTTTCAACAAAACTTGCGACGTATACTTATTAAATTGAACTCTAAAAAAAAAACAAAAAAATATAACACCATAGACAAAAATGACATCCAGAAGTTTTGTTTCCGATGTAAATAAAACCGTATGTTGTACGACACAAGTCATGCGCAATATAAAATTATGTAAACTTTTTTATCTTACGCATGACTTGTGTCGTTCGACATAAGGTCGTATTTTTATCGGGAAAAAATTAAAATCTTACATTTTAATTAACTGATCATGTTTTCGTTTTATCGATCGATGAATTGCCAATAAGGTTGCTGATGAAACATTTTTATTATTAGCCTTTCCACTAATAATCGTTGCCCAGCGTAAATAAAATTCAAAATGTCTTGAAGATTCGATTTCTACAGCAATAATTCTTAAAATTCGATCTAAATATTTTTCAGGTAATGATACAACAATTGATTCAACTAAAAAATAATAATTTTAATAAGAAACTAACAAAAAAAAAAAAAAAAAAATTACTCACTATCATTTTTATCAATTTTTTCAATAACTTCCTTTATAATATTCGTTTCATTCAGTCTAATGGACATCATCAATGCTAAAATCAAAAGGAATTCGTTTAATAAAAGAATTTATAAAAAAAAATGTATTTAATAAAACCTGAGGAAAATTCTTTTTTTCCTAAAGCTTTTTTAATTGCGTCGGGTGTTATTTCCAAGTCTAATTCCCACGGATCAAACACTAAAGATTTGTTGAGTGAATAAACGAGTAAACCTTCAGTGGAAGCCACCGCCCATGTATCTCCACTAGGTGAAAATTGTAACGCATATACTCTTATCTAAAAATAGATTTTCTTTTAAATCCCATTCCTTTTTCTTAGTTAAAAAGAAATACTTCTAGGTTTAACGTTCGTTCTCCAGCATCTCCTTTCTTTGTTCCAGGTAATTTAATAGCGACATTTCCACCCTCCAACGCTTCCCGTTCTTCAATCAAAGCCATGTTACCATAATCTGTTATATTACGTCGCTTGATAAAATCCTTAAAAAAAAATAATTTAATATTTTTTAAAACTATACATAAAAATATTATCAACATACATCGACCCCATCCAATGATCGATTTTGAGTTATGATGAATTTTTTAACGATCAGTCCTTCTTTAACATTATATATGCAAACATTTTTCGATTGACCTCCTGCTAAAATATATTCTCCATCGGCCGAATAACAAAGACTTGTAAAAGCTCTACAAAAACAAATAGAGTAGAATAGACTTTTTACTGTGCTTTACAAATATTGCAGTACAATAAATAATATTTGGATTATGCCTATTGCGTTTTTGTTGGATCATGGGACAATTTATTCTTCTGGCCAATTATGTCGTGTAAAATCTGTACTATAATATTTGTAAAATACAATATAAACTGTTTGAGGGACATGAATCAATCATATTTCTAATAACTATATATTAATATATATATATATAAATATATATTTCTTAGATAAAATTGTAACTATTCAAAGTTTGTATTTCATACTTGGCCATCTTTGATTTTTTTGCTGTTACTAGGTCACTTTGAATTCGACCACTGCCTAAATCGTTGCGGCCTTCGATATTTTGAGTTTGAGTCGCTGTGCGAATATGGAAGAAGGAAATTTGGCCGTCTAAAGTTGCAACAGCGACTTCTTCCCCGTTTGGATTAAATGTAACGGAAAGGCCATCGGACGTTAAGTCGATTGTCTCGTGTTGGGAACCATTTTCAAGAGCATTCCAGATTCGTAATGTTTTATCCCAGGAGACTGACGCCAGAGATGAACTTGTTGGACTTGGACTGAATGATAACGAACACTAAAATATATACAAATAAAAAATAATTCATCTACAGACGTTAGAAGTTTACTTCTTTACAACTAATATAAATAAGGTATAAATAATAAAAATAAAGGTTCCTGAAAAAAAGCTTTTACCACTAATGTTTACAATCAAATTATGCTCTCGATGATGCTAACAGATATGGATTATCAATCACTAATAATACATATTGTAACGGTTACAGACAAAGAGATAACAAGATCAAATCACGCGTTGACAAAGGATAGAACATTCTCGAATGTTCCACAATCAACAATGGAAATTCAAATGCTGAATAATTTGTGTACATGGAAAAGAATAGATTAAATCAATGGTTTTATAACTTTGACTTTTATTTTATTTCTAACTTTTTTCACAAGACTTAAAAGATATTTAGCTAATATCTTAATTTTTGTTAATGTTAGAGTCGCTGTGTGCACAATGTAACAAGTAACTCGTATATTGTATAATAATTGTTCACAATGCACCATGAGTAAAATTTAAAAAAAATTATTAAATTAACTTACCACAGGGCCTTCATGTCCAGCTAGAACTTCTAATAACTTTCCTCGTTTGATCGACCATAGGAAAATCTCAAAGACATCCTGACCTCCAGCCGCTACAAGATCACCACTGTAGTCGACAGAAACACAGGAAAGTTGAACCGGTCGTGGTGTTGTTAAAGTTCGAAAATTACGATACCTAAAAAAAAATTTATCAATATTTTTTCAGAAAGAGAAAAGCTCATAATTTATTACCTAGTGATATCATAAGCTCGAACAGTACCATCTAAAGATGATGAAACAACAAATTTTTTGTTGTAACTAAAAGCCACGCCTGTGATTGGACCTGCATGCTCTTCGAAAGTTACAAAACAAAATCCCGAATTAATATCCCACAATTTCAACTTTCCGTCTTGACCTCCTGAGGCTAAGTACAATCCATCGGCCGAATATGAAACACACGACATTGCCATCGAATGGCCCTGTTGTTTCATTACATACGTCTCACCTAAAATAAATTAAGACATCCCTTAACTTATTGGTTGATATTTATTGGAACGAAGTTCCTAAAGGTAAATTTCAAAAGACTAGATAAGATAAGTTTTTTATGTTATTTACCGTCATGCGGAAATGGAAGACAGATACTATTTATTACATGGTCTTTATAAATCAAGACGTAAAAAACGTAAGCCAGCAGAAAAATGAATTTGTAGAATTCCAAAACTATATTGACAATTAGGTATAGAAGAAGAATCCTATAGCGACTAAGCAAAGGTTATATTCAACTTTCTAAATTACTATTATTTCCAATAAATTATGATTCTAATTACTTTAGTTATAACAAACAAAAATATAACTTGACTCAAATAATAATACTAAAAATATTTGAGTATACACGTAGGTAATATAAGATCCAAAATAATTACAAGTAGGTATTATTAAGCAAACTTTCGTAGAATTTATTATTAGTATAAAGAATGGATAAAAGATCCCAGCAATATATTGTTAATAGGCCTATTAAAAATTTCAAAAATTAATTTCTGTCTCAGGACTTTTTTTCTGGACGAAAACCATATTATGGCATATATATACAAGCCATAAAGCAATAAATGCATTTACGAAATGCGTTGACTCATGGCTGTTTATTACAATCCTGTCCCTGGATGACCTCATTTTGGTGGTGAGCGACAACTAATTTCTTGAAGCGACTTTTTTTAAATGAAAGATAGATAATAAATGCCCTTATCACATTTAAAAAAAAAGGTGTCACTTTAAGGGTTGATGTAAAAAACCACCTTCAAAAAATAAAAATAATATTTTTCATCATTTATAGACTTACAAAAATTCGAAAAAAAATATATATTATGCGTTTTATCAATATCTACGTACAGTTTGAATTTCATAAAAAAATCTTCAATAGTTTTCTAGAAAAAAAATTTTAACGTCTGGGGTAGTTTCCCCCATAACTCCAATACAAGTGGGGGTAGCGGGTTAAAATTGCGCGACAATAAGTTTTTCATGGAGAGGAATCAGCACACGGAAGCATTTTTCAAAAACCGCTTGGAGCACTTTGCTTATGGCTATTGGGCTAGACCCTTTAAACTAGTCCCTATTCCAATTGAATTGATATAAAGTTTTCGAGCTTCTTAGTAAAAATGTATGCATAGTAACATGAAAAATACAATCCTAAAGTTTGAAATAATTGATATAAATTTATTCTAAGATATTTTGAAATGAAATTTCGTACTAAACGTTTTTTTTTTACACTTGTTCTTACTTCTTATATAAGAAGCACGAAAAAAAAAATTATTAATACAAAAATTCATTATGATCAAAATTTTTGAACAACCATTAAATCTAAAGTTTTGGTAATTAAAGCATTAGTTTAAAAAACTATTTATTGAAGCAATATTATTTTTAATTTTGTCTAAGCATTGATCGCTGTGCTTTTATTAGAGAATAAAACCTAACATGTTTGAGATTTCTAGTGTCGCGACCGCCATAAACGTTGCCAACATCGCTAGAGCACCTTAAGAATGTTTGGGGAGTAAATCAAAATTATAACAAACGAAAATTCACTAGTAGTATGTTCCTTAATTAGTTCTAAATCTACTGTTAAAATTTAAAAAGGTTGACAACACTGTTCAAAAGATATAACAATATAAAATATATAGGATGTACCATTACACCTCTCGTTTTCTTACTTTGCCATTCCCAGACTAAAAGTTGTCCAATCTGAGCACAACCAAGAGCAATCCAGTCACCCGAAGAATTAATACTGACGCCGGTGATTGGCTGATCTGATATACTCAATGAATGAATCAAATTCATTTCGGGCGTTTCGTGAATAAAAAAGGAACCCGTGGAAAATGCCGTAACCAAAATTTTAGTGTTCCTCTGATAAGCGACAGCAGTGAGAACCACTTGACGACTCTCTTTTTTCAATTCTTTCCCGATCAAATGCTTTGCATTCCTTCGATAAAACAATTTGTCATTATTTTTTGTGACTGCCACATCAAAATGAATGTTTGGCACGTTTTCAAATTCCCCATCTGCAGCTTTATCATTGGAATCTTTACCAATTTTTTCCTCGTCATCGTCTAATATTCGCTGAAAATTTTTATTGTTTAATATAATAAATTTTCAAGAAAATCTTTTTTTATTTACAATTTTTTTGATTTTTCTTGCATCTTTTGATAGAACTAATTCAGATGGAGCTAAGCCACATTCCCATATACAAACTTCTCCATTTTTGCTGACCGTGACCATATCGTAGGTATCTTTTTCAAAAAAACAACCCCTAATGCTTTGTGTGTGAGTTCCCAAGACTGTATTTTTATAATTTTCACACCTGAAATTTTATTGTGTTATAATTTATTTGTTTATGTATTTTTTGAATGTACTAATACTTTTCAAGAGTGTAAATTCGAACCGACATATCTTCACTTCCAATTGCAATCATTTTTGAGTCAAATGACCAGTCAATGGACGTCACGTCCTCGCTAGCGCCATGAAAAACCTTTTCAGTCACGAACGTATTAAATTCACCCGTAAACTCACCAGGAGCCTTAAATAAAACCACTAAAACAAAACAAGTTATGTATACATTAGTTTGTTAATATAATTAAGTAAAATGATTGTAATACCCATATTTCCCTTGGAAAATGCAATATGTTTTCCGTCCGGACTGAATTTAACATCTCGAATTCGTTTTTTAAAGACATACCGATGAATGATAGTTCTTGAAATCAAACTAATCAAATGCGCTTCACCAACTAAAAATAAATTCAATATAATTAATGAAACAATTTTTCTCACACAGATTTACTCTCGTTTATGGCAACTAATGTGCAGCCATTCGGTGAGATAGCGATTGTCGTATAGTTGAAGGAACTTTCGACCGAAATCGTTGACGATTTATTACTGAAAAATTAAATGAATATACAAGAGAAAGTTTATTTACAGAAAGTTGTATTTACTTTTTTAAATCAAAATAATTGATCCGATTTCCTACAGGACTTATTAAACCATTTCCATCGGGAGTGAATGTGATATTTCCACGATGATAGACGCTGCCCAGAAGATTGGAAAACTAAAAATATAGTTTGTTTTACTTGGGTGGATTAATACAAGAAATAATTCTTACTTTATATGCAAATTTCATGTTTTTATAAGTTTTTTAAAATTACCACGTGCGTTTAGTTGACATCAGTTGACATCAATTGACATTTTTAATTGAACTTTGTGCGCTTGCGTTCATTTGAAACAGTTCTTTATCAGTACGTTAGAGTGCGGGGCTGGTGAGATAAAATCGCTTAAATTAACTTGAATAAAGAAAACATTTTTTATTAAACCAAAAACTCGATTGCACCTGATGTTGGCATTAAATGGTTGCTTCTGGTTCTATTAACTTAGTTTGCAATTCTTTTAAAGAATTTGACTTTGCCAAGTTTAGTAATAGGTCTCCTAATATTTATTCTAATTGTAATTATTTATGAATGATCCATGTATAGGCAACACGGTGGAAAATAGTCATAAATAAAAAAAACTAAAACGATCGATTTTTTTTCAAAAAGCAAACTTCGTTATAAAAGAAAATTTATTTGAAAATAATTTATTTAGATACAGTTCCTTTCACGATAACAGTATACATACATAGAAAATATAAACCATATAAACTATAACGCTACTTTCAAAACTTTTCAAATTGGTTAATGTATAGACAACACATCTTGCATTTATTTACACCACTTTTTTATACAGTGAAAAATGGTCACAAAAAACTAAAACGATTGACATTATTTTTTGCAAAACAAACTTTATTATAAAAGAAAATTTCTTTGAAAATAATTTATTTAGATACAATTGCTTTCACGATAAAAAATAAATACATAAAAATTATAAACTATAACGCGTACGACGCATACTTTCAAAAATGTTCAAATATTATTTTATCGAATTTTTTGGTTAAAAGTTACATTAGTAGGAATACTGAGCAGGGTTTCAACAAGCTAATTGGGTGCTTTAAAAATTTAGAGTTCAAATTCCATTGAGATTTTAACAGTCTAAGAGAATTTCTTTGAATAATGTTTCATTTAATACAAGAAATAAGTTAATAATAATAAGGCCTATTACTGCTTTTTTAAACAATTACACGAAGATTGATAATTGCAGAAATTGAATTTCAGAAAATTGATATTCTATAAGAAAGACATAAAAATGAAAACTTTTTCAACCCATTTTTTGAACTACTTAGGGGTGGAATTTTGAAAAATCCTTTCTAAGTGGATATCAGAGTTCACCTAGGAATAACACTTTAAAATGCATGTTTCTATCTTCAATGGTTTAGCCTGCAGCGTCTGCCAGTCAATCAGCCTCTTCCTTATATCGACAGCTACGTTGCAAAAGCCAGTAAATGCAATAACTAAAAATTTTTAGGAGGCGAATAAAACATGGCAAATAAAACTGCATGTTTTATTTTATGAACTTCACATTTTCTATTCTATTTTTATTGCAAGCTTAAAACAAAGACGGAATGTTTTAAGTACTATTTTCGGTTTTTACTTCTACGAAATAAGATTTAAACCCAATTTCATACCATATAGATATTAACTTATAACTTACTTAGTACGCTTAGTACTTACAGGCTTTTGCAATGTGGCTGCCGATATAATATGAGATTATGAAGAATTTCATAAATATAAACTTATATGCAATTCATTATACACATAGCCTAGTACGATGCCTACACTTAATTTTTTATATTAGCGATATTTTTCAATTTTGATATATAAAAAGTATTTTTGCTTGACTTCATTTAAAAAAAAATTATCAAAGAAAATTTAAATATAATTTCTACTTCTTTGGAAAAAAAATACGAGCAAAACTTTTGCTTTTATCTGTGAACGTTTTTTTACTTTCAAATGCTCTCGAGATAATGAAATTGACGTAAGCGAAAAAAGCCCCCGAGGCTTTCAGAGCGCGTAAACCTACACTAAAATTAGCACGTTTTAAGTACAAACTTAAACTTACACTTTTTTCTCATTTTCCCTAGACAAAAATCCGTTGCCGTTTTTTTCCACTATTTTCCTTAAGAGTTTGTAGAAATTTTGTTTGATGAAGTGATTAAGATGATAGTTTGTTTCACTTAATGCTACATATTATATCGACTTTCTCTCGACTAAGACTTGAGAATTTAATTATTGAGAAAAATTAAATTTATGAATAATTGGAAGGTCACATAAAGAGAAATGCCGTTATTTGTAAAATTTGGTGGTTTTATTTTCGGGAAGTAAAATCGGGTGCGTCACTGGATTTTCCAATGCATTGAAAAGTGCATTGCTATGTAGCATCTCGCGGAGGAAAGTTTGTTGCACCGAATTCGATAAACCTGTTGATTCAATTATGATCTCTTTTTGCATTTACTTTCTCTTATTATTGAATTTCACGATTTAACTGCATATTTATTTCGTTTTGGTCGCTATTTTTTCAATCGATAAAAAAAAATTATTTTTCATAAATTTGAAAGATTTACCTATATGACGATTTAATATTTTTTGAAGGATTTTTGTATTTTATCAATATCAAAACAAACAATGTATTATATTATAAAACATTAAAACTTTCATTTCCTGCATTAGACAATTTTCAAGTTTGTCTTAAAAGGGAAATTTTCCCCCTTATACACTATTGAGAGTATATGAAAGGAAGTAATTAATTACTTGTTAGATTTTATTTTTTATTATTAATATTTGGTTAGTGTTTGATGGGAAAATTTTTTTCACTTTATGATTGACTATCGATTTTTAATGGTCGTATAGAAATTGCAAATAGAAATGTTTATTGTTGCAATTATTAACGGTTAATTCTGATAACATGATGGATTTTATACAATATGTTTGTTGAATATCTTGAGGCGATAAAAATCGATGAGTCTTTGTTGCGAAGATGATACATGGATATTTAATGCCTTTTTGCAAGTCGGTCGAAGTAATTGAACAAATGTTACAATAGGCACAATGTTGCTTTAAAGTTGATTTACCACAGTGATGTTTGAATTGTGCGGATATGTTGAGGATGAAAAATCTCTTCATTTGACATTGATATTTTAATAACAATACGTTTCAAGTCGTTTATGATTTCTTGGCTATTTATGACATTCGACTGCATTTAATCAATGCATAAGACCGACTTTAGCTCTGTCTTCCTTTCGAATTTGCTGCTTCATAAGTATACTTATAGTTATTTTAAAATAATAAAATGCAATTTTTTTCGTCAGTGACATCATTCGATTGGTTATAAGTTGGTCAATAGGATAAATATTTTAAATTTGAATCAATTGGAATATATTTAAATAGTATACCTACTTATTATCTGAGTTCGAAAAAATAAGTTTGTTTATCGAAAAAATAAAATATAAGAATCAAAAATTTTGCGTATCGGAAACTAAAAAATTAAAATAATATGGTAATACCTTTATGAAAATATGGCGTTACATGAATCAAATGTGTGCCTTTTTGAATGTGTGCAAGTTTTTATTGAATTTTCTCATACTGTATCATTCATTTAAATGATACGTTTATGTATATATTATCATATTTATCATAAGTCTATGATTTATATTTGGAGTTTCTCCATAAACGGATGTTTATTTTTTTTTCAAATAACTATTGATGATTGTGCGTTTCATTCGCCAAGAAATACCGAGCCATAGTAAAATTGGTACATACTTATATGTATATAAGTAGTAGAAAAAAAAAAATTCAGATGCATGAGTAGATCAGTGATCTAGTTCAATAATTTTCGTTCAAATATTTTTGTTTCGTTGAAATTATTTTAGGTGAAGAAATAAATTTAAAAGTATTAAACAAATTTACTTTCGGTAATATAAGAAATCGGTATAAGAAAAAAAAAATCAAATTTATAACAATTTTAATCTCATGAGGTTAAAATCAATCGAGGATGGGATTTAAAAAAAAATCCATTGGAGTTTTTTACCTTTGATTTATTTTGAGTTAGCTTAAGAAAATAACCAATTAAACACAATTAGGCAAGGGGCTGAATGAAGTATTTTTTTTTTATTATTTTGGGTCGCATCTATATGCTCTGCCCTCAGCGGCTATCAATGTAGAGAAGTTCTCTAGTAAGAGTCGTGAGGCTTAAATTAAATTTTTAAGAAATAGATATTTTTAATACAATTTTTGTAATATAAATAATTTTAAGTACACACTCAGAGAATTTCAAGTCAGTCCAGCATTTATTTTAATGCTACACGCTTTGTAAAGAAAGGTTTCACTATACATATTATGTAAAATGCTTTTTAAACCTTTAACGCGTTTTTCTTAAAACTTTTTTTTTAAGTCGGTAACCAATATTTCTCAGAAACGACTGAACTGATCGCAGCCTCAAATTTTAACACAAGCTTCTTAATTATTTTTTTTAGTAATAAATCGAAGGTTTTTTCCCACCAATAAATATTTTTTATAAGCAATTTAAGATAAAAATTTTGATCAAAAATTGATTTTTTTTTGAGAAGCTTCCATTTAAAAAAAAATTATTTACCTTATTCCTTCAAATAATTACTAGTTGATACATTATTTTAACAAAAACCGTTTAGTTTGTTTATTTTAAATGATCCAGTCCAGAGATATCGTGGTCACCGCAAGATGCCTTTTTTGAAGATTCCTGTTTTGTGAGATCAGTATAACTTAATAGCTTTCAAAATTATAATTTTTACAAATATAAAAATATTTAAATAGAGTTTAACTCTCTTAGTGACTAGAGTTAAGCCATAAAATATATACAAACTTCAATATTAATTAATAAATTCAAAAGTTTTCTCGGGAATAGTTCTTTAAAATTCGGTTTTTTGGGCCTCCTATATAAATATAACCTATATAACCTTTCAACAACAATTAAAATGTATGAATATTTTGATAAAAGATAAAATATCTTACAATTTTTATGTAACTTTTACTAAACTCGAAATGAAGCAAAACTTAATTAAGAGCTTCAAAACTGTCAAAAATTTAACGTTTAATAAAATGATTTATCATTTATAATTCAGTCAATAAAGTGGAAAAATATACGGAAATAAATGATATAGTCTGATATTATTAAAATAGTTTTTTTTGCAATTGAATAATGCATCATCGGATTGAAATAATTTTTGGCATAAGAATATTTCTTGAGGCTGTGTTGATGCAAAAGGGAATTTTTATTCCAAAAAGATTATTAAGTACTTTTATTATTATGAATTCATTATTCAGTTCATCACATTAGTCAAGTAATTACTTGACTTGATTTTCAAGCTACTTACTTGATATAAATTTGGCTTAAAATCATGCCAAACTCAAGTCAATTATCTTTAAAATCAAGTTAAGTAATGGATTCCTGATTATATCAATATACAATGCTTCGGGAATAAGAAATATATTTTTTTGCTCCAACAGTCTCAACAAATATTCCTATAAAAATGTATTTCAAGTCAAATGCTTATATGTAAGTATTAAGTCAAGCTAAACATTGAATTTGCAAGTTATTTCCTTTCAAAGTTGAAATGTAAAGCTATAAAGCTTCATTACACGAAATGATTAGTTACTTGATTTGGAATCCTTAGATACAATATTTATTGTACGATAGCTATTAATCCATTCTATTACAATGATTGAACGGAGTTTATTGATGTTTGGTATGAAAGCTTCTAAAATCTTAAGATAACACACAAAATATTTCCTTAAAATAACAAACAGAGTTTGAAGGATCACTTTTCCCGGGAAAATGATTTAATGGATTTTGATGAAACTTACGATGGGGTCGTTCATTAAATACGTTCGCATACCAGGGGGGGTCGGTAATCTATTTCGAGAAAAGAGCCATTTTTCCTTTAATAATTTTAAAATTTTAAAAAATTTTACCAAGAGCCGCAAGGGTGATAGTGTAAAAAACTCTGTAGATCATTATTGATCGACAGATTTGTTTTACATCAGGTTCATAATTTAAGGTCTTTAATTTTAGACAACTGTCAAAGCTAACATTGTTGATAGAGGATATTAATTTACTTCTAGGAATGTTCATGTTGCTAAACATCTGCTAACAATACCATGTCTAGATCCGAAAATTGTCAAGAGTCCAAATGCCGCCAGCTTATTTGGTTGTAACTCCCAGGAAGTCCATACCATCTTTCAAATATAATTTGATTTTTCTTTTGAGGATTTGAAATTTATTTCTGTTTATGATGTAGTTTTTGTGATTTAATATTTATAGGGGGGTCGCAGAAAGTGTGACTCTGCGTGACGAAGAGGGGAGGGAGAGGTAAATGATGGCGAAACTTAAGTTAACTTTTGGATTAGCGATTTTTAGTATTTTGAGAAATGCACGATTTTTGAGTGATCACTACTATTTTGCCTACAAAAATGGTTTTCATAAATTTATTAAAATTTGAGAATAAAATTTTGTATAATAACAGCTATCATTCGTTTAGGTTTTGATACGCTCAGAGAAGCGGGCGGAGATCAACTTTTAGAGAATACACCCATACTTCGCTTTACGGCCTAGATACGTTCCACGAAACTTGGCCCCAAAGCGAAAAGCCGTATAAGGAATCAATTATTGCGCTTGCGCAAGGTGGGCAACATGTAGATATATCGACACCGAATAGATTTTTTTTGCCGTTATAGCGAAACATTTTAGGCCGTAAATCGAAAACGTGCCTTAATTGATGAGGGCCGTTATAGCGAAAGGCCGTATAGCGAGGTATGGGTGTATAAGATTAAATTGTTTTGCTTATTCTGGTTCCATACTGATAGTTTTTTATTCTTATACATACCGTTATTGGTTTTTAATATACTTCCGTATAGTGATAATTATTATTGTAAACCACGGAATCAAATGCCTTACTGTGCTTTACATTATTATAAATTACTTTAGGTTAACACTGTAAGTTCATGTTGCGATTTCTAAGTAGAAATCCATTTCATACGATTTATTTAATTCATAATTATTAGACTGTAGAAATTGGATAGTTTCATTTATTAGTACCTACAGATAAAGTTTAGTTGCCAAAGTAGTTCACGATGAGATGTCATTTTTTTTTTCTATATGCTATATTCCTATGACGTATGTAGTTTGAAATGGCTTGGTGAATATTTTCAATACGAATTACAAATGAAATACACCAAACAATTAAATCAATTCGCAATTCATTTCGCATCTCCTCTTACGAAAAAAAAGACTCCTTCACATTAAATTTCTATTGCATCAAAAATATCTTATTCAATGGCAATAATCAGACAATGAAGCCCCGTCATCACATCTTTTTATGTTTGTAAATACTTTCATTAATCTAAAGTCAGGAACTTTTGGCGTTGAATCCATTAATTTTTTTTTTGAATTAAAATTGTGTTGTCCCACTGAGCGTCTCCATTGATTATTAATTGAAGTGAATTGTATTATCAAAAAACATGACTTTAATTGGAAGGATGGAAATGGGTTTTCATTTTCAAATTTCGATATTTGATTTTCTTTTCAAACTAAATTAATTAAAAAAATATATAAAGAATTATGTATTGGAGGGGGTATGTATTATAGTTACTGAATTAAAAAAAATGTTTTGTACCTACTATAAGAAAATTATTAAATTTAAATTTAGTTAAATGTTTTATAGTTATGTTATGCTTATAGTTATATGCATATTATGCTATGTTTATTATCTTCTAATTTTTACTTTAGTTAGTCATTTGATTGCCGTTTTCTTCTATTCACTTTCCACTTTTTCTAAGTGCAAATTCTCTAAATTGTTACATTTACAACCATTAAATTTTGACTTTCATTCATTTTCGGTTTTGTCATATAATTTTTTTTTATTCTTTCGAAACGTTTTTCAATTACATTTCACTTTTCTTTCAGCAATAGAATTATTCAATTGTCGGTTTTATGCGATTTTTATTGGCTTGATAAAAGCCGAATCAAATTATCTCAGTGTTTTTTTCCTCGTCATGATATCACTTTCATTTATTCAAAAATTAACTCAGTGCAGTTGATTGCACTAATCAAACCACAATTGTCGTCATCTGAAAGTCAATTTCTAATTTAGAAAAAATATAATAAAACCACGATTTGAAATAATCGGTTTTTATGCAACTGTAAAACGGAAAGAAATTTGATTTATTAGCGCCGGAAATGTTTCACTTTTTGGTACTAATTAAACTGATTTTATGACTAAAAATATAATATCAATAAAGATCGCTTCCTATAATAGTTTTTTAACGCACTTATCGTAAAGTCATCAGTAGGTATGCATTTTTTACGGAGAAATTATAAAAGTTAGTAATTAAAAATCGATTTTAGACCAGCGTGGCATTGAAAATATATTAACAAAGTTGATGCTTAAAATTCTAAAGAGAAATTTTAGAGAATTTGATCCCATTTTGTCTAGAGGTAAGTAACATAAATAAACATTTTTATAATGTTACCTGTATATATAGAGAAACGAAGTGGCACTTATGAGGATATTTATTTATAACTACACCAAGCAGATTCTCAAAGTTTTTGAGCTTTTTATTAATTTATTATAATTAATTAATTCTATTAGGGATTCTTAACCTTTTTTTGTCGCGGTAGACTTTTGAAAATTTCAAAATTTGGCGGCACCCTAATAATACATTTAACAGAATAATTTTAGTTATCTATAATGCACTGAATAAAATAGTTTTTGATAATTTTTAATATAAAATATGATTCCCAATTAGTGGCATAGTGACCTTTTAGTTTTTCTTAGGTAGATATGCGTTAGGGGTTTTCGGGTGCTCTTTTTAATTAGTTTTACTTTTGTACTCTGATATCTTTGAAACGGTTGATCTGAAGAACTTTGTTCCAAGAATCTTTTTTGTAGAGGGTAAAATTTTCTTTAAATATCTTTTTTCAGATTGTTGTCACAATAAACTGTTCCAAAATTATGAAAATTCAAAATAAAAAAGAAGCCTAGGTTATTTAAATGGAAAATGAAAATATGTGTTGCGACGCGTTACAGTTTTTTTTTTATGAAACTTGCTGTTGGTTAAAAGAACATAAATAAAACCCACGATTGGTTAAAAGAAATTAAAAATTGAATAATATTTAAACAGAACTATATGCATACAGCCTCTATGTGTATACGAAGTTCCACCCTTAACCCACCTTATTTGAATTTTCCCAGGAAAAAGTTTCAAATAAAAGTTGCAAGTATTAATGAATTTAAGAATTATAGCAAGTTTAAAGAAAATCGTAGAAGCCGTTTTTGAAAAAAATTGCAAAAGCTCAAAAAGTCATAAGATAAAGTGGAGCTTCCGATCAACCGACTTCAACCAAAAGCTTCGCGGTACAACAAGGTTTAATATAAAGACACACATAGACATGTTTTTAAACACCACTCTTTTGGATTCAGGGGACCTCAAAACGGGTATTTCCGGTAAAAACTCGAAATCAAAAATGCGACTCGATTATAATACTTCTTTTACTATATAGTTAGTGCCCGCAAATAAGCGAAAATAGCTGTTAAAGATGAGATAAAGTGAAGGAGAGTTAACACGCCGCGACATTTGCCAGACAAGGACAGCGAAGGTTTGCGATACAAGTTTTGTCTGGATAGCGTGTCTCGATTTTTTGAGGCATTTATTTACAGCATCGTTAACAACTATTTTCGCTTATTTGCGGGAACTTTTAGATTGGCACCCTTTTATCATGATGCATAGGAAAAAAAGAGCTTTAATTTTATATATAAATGATTAAGCTATATTATGAGTGTAGAAATCATGCGGCGGGATCTTAGGCTAGTAGTAAAAGAAAGTAAAAATGGATGAAGTAAACTTTAATATTGATATTTAAAGTTCGTTTCAGCGCCAATTTTTTTTTTTTAAATATAATATATACAATCAATTTTTGGACACCATTAGTAATTTTTTTTTGAACACCCTAGGCTGATATGTTAGTAGCTATACGTCCTTACCTAGAAATTAAAAAAAAATCATTAAAAGTAGCAAAAATCAGTTTGCTTAGATGTGCTAAAAACATAATTTTCCTAAAATGTTACTATAAATTAAGACTGTATTAAAATATCTTGTAAAATATAAATTCTATAAAAACATTTATTTAAATTTATACGCCATAAAAGATGTCGTAAAGATAAAATTTTCTCATATAAGATCGATAATTTTATTGCACGCACTTCACTGAAAAAATAAAATACAAATAATTAACTTCAAAATAAATTTCTCGTTTATGATAAAAAATCAACAATATTTTAGCTCACTTTAGAAGTTCATATCCTTAAAGCGTAATTATTGTCTTCTCTCCAACTTAATTCAGGTTAACAGCGTTATAAATATTCCAAGTTATATCTTTGAGAAAATATCGTGCTGTGTGTGTGTGAAATGTCTAATTAAAATTTTGAAAGATTCAGCGCGTTTGAATGATTTAGGTATTCGTAACATAATCCTTATCGAACAATATGATTAACATCCCATATTGTTGACTTCAATCACAATTACTGGTATTAAACGAGCATTAAATGGCCATAAAAACGTCGTAAAATTCAACAGTTAGTTAATTAAGTCAAACCTACTTCTCCTCTATAATATAGAAATCGGTAGGCATTAAGTATTTATTAGATTCTTCAGATAAAATATAAAAATTTAGTGAACATTTCAATCGTCCACCAAATGATTTTGTAAATTTTATTTGATAAATATCACTTTCGATAGTTTATAGAAACGTTCGTGTTGTCTCAACTTGATGTGATGGTGGTGATATTTTCCGATTGAATCTGGTCTGATCTGCAGACTCTAATATGACGTTTTTGCACCGAAGAAAGTTAAAATCATTAAACGAAGGTGAAAACAGTCGTAGCTCAAATGCTTTTCGAATCATTATTGTTTTTCATTCGCTACTCGCATATTATCAATTTGTCTCGAGCCGTTATACGACTTCCGTTTCGAAATTTCTTAATTTTTAGTTGGATAACTACTCATTTAAAGACAAACAGACATTTAATGACAGTTATCGTCATAATATTTAATTAACGCCAATAAAATATTTAAGATTGAGGCATTTTTCCATGGAATTCTGGGCTAGGAAATACGAGTCTCTTATTTTTAGTTTTTTTTACTAATAGACCAGGGCGACCAGGGTAGATAATAATTTTTGAACAAAAAAAAAATATAGTAGGATGAAACCAACTGAAAAGGGAAAGAATATAACAAAAATGAAAGGAAAAATAAATTACGGTCGATCAGAGGTGGGGAAGTGGAAAAGGGGGGAGTTTTTAAGGGTACAAACGGTGTATCGTGATTTCCGACAAAACTACAAGTCCTACGGAAAAAGTTAAATGGTAAAGTTGTAGATAATAAGTAGATCTACAATTTTTGTTCTAACACTTTTTTCACATAGCCTCAATATTATTGTGAAAATTTCAATAACCAAGTTTTGAGTTTTCTATTTTTATCTTTTCCAAAAAAAATTTTTTCCATGAAATTTTGTAAGAATTTACGTTTTAAAGTCCCAAATACACTGTAATTTTTTTGATTTAAAATATTAATTTTTTCACCTTATAATGAATTGGTATCGAAAAAGCACACTAATTTTATATCGAAAATTCTTACGTCAAAACATCTGATTATTTTAAAAAGTCGGTGAGCTTTTTGTTCGTTGAAACCTCGACTTTCTGATGGAGTAAAAAATATATACATAACAATATTAAATGTTCTCAGAAAATGCAATAATTGCATAATTACAGTGTGTTTGGGACTTAAAAAGGTAAATTTTTACAAAATTTCATGAAAAATATTTTTTTTTTGTAAAAAATAAAAATAAAAAACTAAAAACTTGGTGAAGTTTTCACAATAATTTTGGGATTATGTGAAAAAAATGTTAGCACAAAAGTTGTAGATCTTTTTATTACCTACAACTTTGCCATTTAACTTTTAGGACTTGTAGTTTTGTCGGAAAACGGGATAAACTGTTTCTACCCTTACCCCCTCCCCCTCTCTATTTCCACTTCCCCACCTCATATAAACCGTAATTTATTTTTCCTTTCATTTTGTTATATTCTCTTCCTTTTCTATTGAGTTTCATCCTACTATAATTTTTTTTCTGTTCAAAAATTATCTACCCTGGTGTATATGGTAAATGAACTGTTAATTATGAAAGTGTCGTAATTCCACTTATGCTTGAAGGAGATGTTAAAAGGCTTACGGGGTTAAAGGATTAAAGAGTTAATTAAAGGATGAGCAAATGTAAAAATTTGGTTACCTAACTGATAACACAATAAAATAATCGCTCTTGTTCCGTAAACCGTGTCATTTGTTTAGTGATTGACAGTTCAAATTCGTATTCTGTAAGCTTTCGTTTCACGATAAATGTCATTTGTCAATACTACAAAATATGCTTCCTGACAAATGGTACGTCTTACGGAAAAGACTCGAATATTCGTAGGTTTTTTAAAAATGCTAAAGCTTCTAACATAATTAATACATTGCTAAATATCATATTTGTGCCGCCCGGAGCTGTGGCTGCTTTGTCTTCCCCCCACAGTATATCACTGCTCTAAGCATGCCATAGCATCTTTTAATTAATAATTCATTTTTAAATCAAATTAGCTCAAACCTTAACCTTCCAATATTTTTAAAACTGGAGGAAACGTAATAAATATTTTCTATAATTAACGTGTTATTATAACTACAGTTTTTAATCATGTAACAAATCCTTCAGTACCTAGTTTTGTTGAGATTTGACTTTTAATGTATGAATATTTTTTAATTTTAACATTATTTATTATCGATTTTTGTCTCAATATCGATTCTTCATATGTATATACAAATGCACTAGAAATGGAAATATAGAAACATTCAACAAAAATATCCATATTAGGCTTTTAAAATATACCTCACTGTCCTTAAAATATCCTCATTTTCTCGTAAAAGTATTTGTCGTCATCTTGTATATGCTAGATTATAACAGTCTTAGGGGAAAAAAGAAAATAATCCGTAGACAAGACCCAACTAGAAACAAGAAAAGCGTTTTAATCGTTCTGGGCTCTGACCCCAATAACTTTAAAGCAGTGGTTCCCAACTTTTTTACCAAGATGGATCCTCAAAAACTCCTAATTTATGATGCGGACCTCTTAACAATAGAGCTACAAAAATAAAATAGTGCATGTACGAAATATTGTTACGATATGAGAAGCTTTAAGAACTATCGATAAAAAGAAACTAAAAGATGCAACTTCTTCCATCACACTTTTATATATTAGGTTTAAGACGTTCAAAATAAAAACCAATCAGCATCATATGTGTTAAGTATTATTCTTCTTCTTACCCAACACCCACTCTTGATATTTCTGCCATTCGGTACCGCGCCGTCCGTCGTTTAGTAGAGGTTGAAGAGTAGTTGGTTTTGGTTGTTTTCGTTTTTCTCCCTGATGTCTGCAAGTGCAGGACAGTTGCCAAGATGCATGGCGTTCACGGGTTCCCCATTGCAGAGGGAACAGATTGGAGTCGGTAGGATGCCAATACGGTGCAAGTGCTCACATAGGTAGTCGTGCCCCGTGGTAGTTCGGAAAACTACGACTGACACCTGACGGGGGAGAAGTCGTGATATAGGAGATTCCAGTAAGGATTCCCATTTTTTTCCTTGCGCTTCATTTTTTTGAATATTGTAGGAATGCCAGTTGATCGTGCTTGCAATGTGGCTCTGAGCTTGTGTAAAAAACATAAGGGTTGGCGGTTGATTTAGAGCGGTGTCAGACTTTGCAAGGACGTCTGAGTTTCATTTCCCAAGATACTAACATGGCTGGGAATCCATACTGTAGCGACAAGTGCCAACCTGTTTTAGTGAGACTGTCCAAGGCGGCTCGACATTTGTTGGTACGGACGCAATCGGTGGGGTAGTTAAAGGATAGTGCTATTCTTGCGGCTTGAGAATCAATAAAGAAAGCAGTTTTATGACAGGTTTTAATTTCCTGAAGTTAAGATATAGCTAGCAAAACTGCCTCTACTTCCCCATCAAAACAGCTGCGAGGTTCTCCAACTGCGGCGCATCTTTCAAATATATCGCTGTAGCAACCAGCACCAGTTTTTCCGGATCCTGGAATGGATGAACCATCTGTCTAGATGTTTATAGATAGATATTTGTCAATGTTAGACGCCAACACTGGGATCCAGCGCTGACCTCTTACGATAGTTTTGCGCACCCCCAGGGGTTCGCAGACCATAGGTCAGGAACCGGTGTCTTAAAGGGACAACAATTTCCAGAAATGTTTCAAAATGGTCACACCGATTATGTACTAAATTACCTTTGTTGGCACTTTAATTATTTTATAGATATATTTATAAGGTTATTGTACGGAAAATTGAAAAATGTTCAAAATCTCTGCTCTATAAAAATGAGGTATAATGGATCTTATACCCATTTCCAATTTCTCTGATATATCAACGTTGATTTAGTATAAAGTACCTTGACCTGTCTGTCAAAAGCTTTGTGCCTTCAACGGTAATACTTATTTCCATTTTCAAAATACGAAGAAGAAAGTGATCTACATTCAGTTTCGAACGCCTTCTTCATCACTTAATAAATTGTCACAACGAACGGCTTACCAGAAGATGGATTTTTATTTATTAAGGAACTATATGTGCGAAGGGAATTTTATTCGAAACCGGTTATGTTTTTGGACAAAAATACGGAGGCAGAGTAACCTCGTTAATCAATGAACGTGAATCTTATTGGTACATTTCATTTTACGATCCATGGCGACGAAGGCACGATTTAGCATTTAAAAAAAATAAGAATTTGCGTCACGATTTCGCTCTTCAACAAAATGCGAAATTCGTGTCAAGTGTGAGTTAATTACAGAGAATCCTTTGATAACGATTTTTAATCTGATTTGAATGCTTAAGAATTTTTTTAATGTAAATAAATACTTTTATCAATTTATTATTTTTATTAAACGTTTATTGATTGCTTGTTAATCGTTAATTTCTAATCAATAAATCTTGAGATTAATACTTAAGTGCATATCTATAAATTGCACTCGAATTATCTGTAAAGCTAAAAAGTTACATAGATAAAATTCAGTTTGTGGTTTTTCTTATTAATTCGTACCAATATTGATTTAAATAATTTAAAATATTTATAGATTCAATTATGGATTTTTTTGATTTTTTAAGGTCAAAAAAACAATTTCTTAATCCGGAAATGCCTTTTCTGGCTATAGATGATGAAAAAATTTTTTTTGGTCTTATCCAAACAGACACCGTATATACCTATATTATGTAGCTATATACTTAAACCATCGAAGATAAAACTAAAACCAAAAATGTAAAACTGGGTTATTTCCATTGAGAATACTCGAGAATTTAAAACAACTGACTAGCTTGAAAAAAATCAAGTTTCGAATTAATCTTCGATCACTTGAAGTGAGTGAGGATTGTTTCAGTAAAAAAATTATAGCCCTAATAAGACTTTAGTTGAGAGGAAAGCAAATGAAAATTTGTAACATATGAGCAGCATTTGTTCAAGAAACTTTAATTGATTTTTCCTTAACCTTTGAAATCATCAAAATACATTTTCTCTTTTTAATGCCACGTTAAATATTTGCAAGCAAATAGCCACCAAATTACTATAGGTATATTTTATTGATAATGCAGCTTTCACAATTTTTCAAAAACAAAAAACGAAAATTTAAAATTTTTTTTATTCAACGAAAACGTAAATCAAATTCTTATAAATACGATCAAAATTCTAGGCTAATATAATGCTAGGCCTCAAAATTTTTATAAATCCATTCGTGACTTTCCAATATTCTAATTTAAGTAATTAACAGTGTAATCTTTATTTTTTGATATTGCCAGTTTTAGCTTCGAGGAGAAAAACATTTCTCTATAGCTATAAATATAATTATTAGTTTTAACTTAGAGCAAGAATGATTAAATGATTCATAGTGAAGTGATTTTAAGCGATTCATGATCTATATTTATTTTGCTTATCATTTTGCAAATCAATCATTTTGATTGAACAAAAAAAAAATAGGAGAATGTGTGTGAATGATAAATGAATGCGCCTAGACTTTGAATTCTTTCAACAAAATTAAATACCATTTCTATCGTTAAATTTTGACAAGTTTGAAACGTATCCCAATCAGTAGTTTCAAGTTTCAATGTTTCAAATGATAGCATTGATTTCATCGGTGGATTTGATTCATTTAAATATCTATGATCAATATAAGAATATAATTAACTGAATCCGCCCGCTTCGCTGAACGTACTTAAATTAAACTGCTTGATAATTATAAAAACATTCATTCCAAACTTTAAATTTCACACTCTTTAGACCCATAATGAAAATTAGATTTTCTACTTAGTTTTATCAAAATGCTTTTAGCTTTTTTCCAGGAAGAAGTGTTAATAGTTCCGCAGGCATTGTGGGAAACACTAAAAAATATTTAGTATTTAAAGCCAAAGATCTTTTCATACTAAATGTCATTAAAATCAGTTCAACTAAATGAGTAAAATGATTTGGTAGGTAACCCATATATAGGAACTGTATGTTATTCTCGTTAAAAATGAGTTATTTGAAAACTTAAATATTAAATTCTGTTTATTTATTTTCACTGGAAAAGGTTTTACTCATGTCACAGGAAGCCTCCGCTTTTCCAGGATCAAATATTCTATTCCAATCGTGTCTTATAAACTCTCTGTATATGAAAATATCTGCTGCGAGGCGTCAGAGTACCTACTTTCTTTTACGAAACTCGCTGTTGGTTAAAAGAACATAAATAAAGCCCACGATTAGATAAAAAAATTATAAATTGAATAATATCTAAATATCTATTGTATATAAACAGAACTACTTAAATGCATACAGCCTCTATGTATATATATAAACCTCCACCCTTAACCCCAGAATCGTTCTTACTCGAATTTTCCCAGGCAAACGTTTCAAATAAAACTTGTAAGCATTAATGCGTCTAAAAATTATAGTACGAGTAGGTTTAAAGAAAATCGTTGAAGCCGTTTTCAAAAAAATAATGAAAAACTCCAAACCCACTAGAATAAAGTTGAGCTTCTGGTCAACCGATTTCAAGCAAAAGCTTCGCGGCACAAGATGTACTGTAAATGTAAAAATTCAAATTTTAGTGAAATTCGGATTTAACTTTCGATATGATATCGCTGCAACACACAGGCATGTTTCTAAAAACCACTTTTTTGGACCCAGAGGACCTCAAAACATATAACTCCGTGTGTTTTTACTCAAAATCGAAAATTCGACCCGACTACAATACTTCCTTTACTATATATATAGTTGCAAAAAAAAGTAAAAATCACGTTCATTTGTCGCTACATTCCTCCGTATCAGAAGTGTAAACCAATGCACAAACAGCACAAACGCCCATGCTTGTTTAAAGTTATCCCACAGGATAACTGGGAATTGGGCTTCTTCCCAGGGTTAAAAATGTATTTTGTTATTAACACTTATTCTCTTATATAATATTTTCTAGCTAATCTCTGCTCGCTTTGCTGAGCAGGTCTAAATTAAACTAAATATTTTTACACTGTCCCGCAAAAAAATATCTGACGTAGAGATATAATGAATCGTATCCAGTGTATTATTTTTCGCTGGGCACAAATTTTTCGTTAGTTTTTCTCCAGCACCTTCAGTTTTCAGAAGGCTTCACTGCCACATAAAAAAGTATCTGACCCAAAGATGCGATGTATGGTTTCCGGTATATTTTTGGACGTTGGGCACAAATAAATAATCATGTTTTCTTCAGTACTTTTCAGTTTTTAGAAAATCTCTGGATCAGTTATTTTGTGGCAGTGAAGTTTTTCAGTGATTTTTTGAAAAATTCATGGGTTCTGGATAAACACAAACTACGGATTCGTATGCAGCGTAAAAAAATACACCGGAAGCCATATATCACATCTCTGGGTCAAATACCTACTTTTTTTTGTGCAGCAATGGAATTATATAAAGCTTTATACCCAACACAGTAATTCTAAGAAATTTTGACAGAAATGGTGATAGAAATTCCACAGTAATTAATCATTTTCTTAGAATTAGAAATATCCATTTCACCTTCTAATTTCTAAACTATCGTTATGCTGATATTATCTATTTACAATCATCCTACAGAAATTGAACATTTTCCAGAACAATAATATTTGAGGGGTAACTTTAAAAACATAAAAACTCTTCAAGTTTCACCAAAATTAGTTGACTCATTTTGGCAAGTTGAAATAGCAGTTATCCTACAGGAACTGTGCACTTTCCAGGTTAAAAAGTATTCAATGTTTTATTTTTAGATGTTAGACAAACGTGCAGTATGTAAAGTGTCATTAAAATCCATTCAACCGTTTACGTTTTACTTATACAACAGGAACCATGTATTTTTCTTGCTTCTTTTTTGGCCACCGTAAGCAGAAATTAGTGAATGAAGATTTATATTTAAAATTATCGTACAGGAACTGTGCATTAACCTGTAATAAAAATTTAATTGTGTCCTTTTGGAAAATCGAACATATCTTTATACTTTATTTATATATATTGTTCGGTCATTTTGATTGAAAAGATTAGTAGTTATTATATAGGAACCTTCACTTTTTCTAAGATAAAACGTGACCTGTTACACTCTCAGGCTCTATACAAAAAAATATATCAATTCGTTTATGCATTATTGAATTATTAAAAGACAAACAATAGCAAATATTTGCATTTATAATTTATATTAGATTAACAAAATTATTTTTTTCTAGCTTAGAATTGCAAGAAAGAAATTCTAGCTCAAAAAAAATAATTTCTTCCCTGAGGTGTGGTAGATTCATTATGCTTTATCAAATCACTTCGATTATAAAAGATCTCCTAAAAAATATACTCTCCAACACAACACATATTCTTTTAAATGAATGACGCTTTCTATAATCGATAATAAGATATTTATCATATTTTATTAAATGTCGTTTCGAAGACCTACTAAATTTTTGAATGTTTCCATCGAGCCTCAATAATATACCTTTATAATAATTATTTAAAGCGAGAAGAGTTTGTACCTTCATAGTGGATCTTCTTCTCTTTGTCGAGCCAAATTTTAATGTTTAGATATTTTTAAAATAATAAAGATAAATGAGATTAGGAAATGCAAATGTGCACTTTAAGGTACCTGCATATTATACAAACGTACGAGGTAGTGAACTTTCTAATTTTGAATGATTAAAGTAAAATTTAATGCAATCATTTCGATTCCATAAAACTGATAGTAAGTCAAAAATTTTAATGAAGCGCTACATTTGGAACTAGAAGCAGCGATAAATTATTTTCGGGAAGTCAATCGATATTTGCAAATGCACAAAGGAAAATTAGTAATAGTATTTTTTATTTTCTAAATACTAAAAAATAAAATTTTATTTCAAATTCAATCTTAATGCCCTCGAGACTTTTTTTGCTGAGTGTCTTTTTTAGTTTTTTTTTTTTTTAGTTAATTGGTGCACTTAAAAAGGAGCACTCACTTATTGCATGTGTCACTATTAGTTCAGTTTACGGCTTATCTTTTCTAACTTTACCTTTAATTTCTAGCATCTTTAACAGCTGGCTGTCTTAGTTTGGGGGCACTTTTTCATACGCAGCCTTATTTCATCATGTACAGAAAAAAACAACTTTAACATGACATATAAATCTACAATCTGAGTCTACAATCTGACCGTAAAAGTCTTCCAAATTAATATCTGTTTACACCTAGTTGCGAAGGGGTGCAGGCCTTGGCGACCACTGCCAGGATTTACTAATTCTTTACACGCATCGCTATAAAGTGGATTATATTTTATTTTTGACTAAAACATGAATGAAATTTGTTTTCAAAAATCAATGTTTATTATTTTAATTAAAAGTACTTGCACTGCGGGCACTTTTTGATTGGCACCCTGGTAAAAATGTATTCTCCTATTCATAAATATATGCAATAAAAATTAATTTTGAGTAACTAAATTATGAGTGTAGCAATTTCGCAGAAGGGTTTTAGGCTATTTAGAATGCTAATGTAATGCAATGGTTTGTGATGATAATAAGTGATAATAAAGAAAATGCTTATTTATTATCTTAACAAACCATTGATCTACAATTATTATGTCTATCGAAACAGTATTATTATCAAAAGCTAAAATTGTCTACTTACTGCACACACATATAGACATCTGATACATAATTTGTGATATTTTCCTACATAAAAAGTAACCAGAAAGCTTTCAGGCATTTGTTTAACGTATTAAATGCTCATCAAAATCGATAAAAATCTCATAAAAACGCAATACGTTAACAACAAGAAATACTTCCAAGTCGATATTTTTCATCAAGGTGAAATTGCATTGTAAGAAATATATTTTAGTATTATTTGCATGTTCTGGCTAAAAAAATTTCTTTACTGGCCCTGAAAAAGACATTGCGTTTTAAGGGCCAATTATTGGCTTTCGATTTGGAGCACCGATAATTTGTGCGTCAAAAATTAAGAGATCAAAGAAAAAAAAATCTTATTTCGTTGTTAATTTAGCCGTTAACAACTTGCTTGATTTTCTTAAAAACTATCAAATAACTGTAATTGGAGAAAACTGTTTTCAGCACACGATTCACATAAATGATTTAATTATGTGATTTTAAAATGTCTTAATTTTGACAATATAATTGAAATCTGAACTTTTTTCATTTGATGTCTGCAGTTTTAAAATTGATTTCAACGCCTGTTGTCTCGAAAATAAATTATATGATATAGTGGAGATGTTGATGACTTTTGTTAATAAAATAAAGATTTCTTTTCCTGAAAATTTTAACAAGGTTTGTGTTTGTTAGTTTGAGAAAGTTGGTTGTTAACGATAGTTTTAGCGAATTGTTAAAATAATGCATCTCATTGGAAATGTATGAGTTGATAAAACGGTGTTTATTCGAAGGTGCTAATTTATTTTGTCGCCTGAAAATTTCTATTTGCTGCCATCCGAAAACGATTGAATAACTAAGTTACGTTTTTTTTTTAAGACTTTTATTTTTCGGCAAGATTTTAAAGAATTTCACACTTTTTTCTTTCATTCAACAGTTCAAAAATAATTTTTTTTTAAGTTCTTAAAACTTTTTTAATGCCGTGTAAATTTCGATTTATCTATCAATATCTAGTATTGACACTGGATATCTCTATTAATTTTTTTTATTCCACCATAGAGAAAATCCTGTTTTAAATTTAATATATTCAATTTATTTATATCTCTTTCTCTCGTTTGCATATTATGTTCCTAGACTATTGAATATATATCGCAAATATCCAAATAAAACAATTTCCATTTTTAAACATAAATATTTTATCACTCAATAAATAATAGATTTAATTTTAATTGCATCTTGTCTGTGTCAAAAATCAGGGATGAAAAACGAGCAATATTAAAAATTGAATACAGTGTTGGGCGAAAGTTTCAAGTCTCTCGACTTACAATAAATTCAAACCAATTTTTCTATTAGGCATTTAATCAAAAAACCTGATGAAAATGAGTTTTTAATTTTTGAATCTATTGTGATTGGGTGAAACAATATACTTAATTTTACTTTAGTTAAAAAAAATATTTAGTCACTAGTTTTCGAAGGCGTTTCTGTAGATGGGACGAAAACGATATATAAAATATAAACATAGATATATATTAGAAGTCGAAATTAATTGACCCACAAATGAAACAAGTTTTTTTTTTCGAGCTACCGCTCTTGATTTATTCATTTAATGAATTCCAACATCAAAAATGTTAACTTCTTCTTATTTTTGAGAAACGTTCAACTTATTGGTTACTGTACGGCGGCCTATACTTATGAGGATTTGAGAAATTTAGTTCAATTTATTCATATTTTATTGGTTCAATTAAATGTAATGAAGCATTAACCACTATTTAAGTGTGTTGTTTATCTTTGAGTGGCCTCATATTTTTACTTTTAACGAAAAAATGTTTAGTACCAATTAATATCGGATGATGTTATACGTATCTTTTTTTTTCTTTTTTCAGATGTTGCAGATTTGAAGAAAAAATCAGCCATCAACTATGGTAAGTGTAACTTTCTTTTTTTCTCTATACGTAGATGTGGATCTTAGGGTTGAAATATATTTTATTACTAGCTGATACTCGCCTACGTCACTGAGTGTACCTAAATTAGAGTGAATGGTACCTTATTAGAGAAACCATTATAAATTTACTTTAAGCAGTTTCAACAGAGGAGATAATAATTAATCCATAGTAACAGTGCATTTTTCTAAGATATAAAAATATTCTGTTATACCCAGTGATGGATTCACCAGGAGACTGAGTAGACTGGAGTCTAGGGCGGTAGATTTTAGGGGCGTCAAATTTCTTCTCTATTCTTTCTATTCTGGCCCCTATTTGGTGAAAGCGCAGTAAACTAGTTTAGAGCAGCGTTTCTCAACCTTTTTTGGCCCGCGGACCAGTAAAATTTATAAATAAAATTCGCGGACCAGTGATATATTTTTAACAACATTTTACTAGGTATTAAAGAACTAATCTTTGGCTAATCTTTAGAACCTTTTATTTTTGTCAGATAAAAATAAATTAATGCATGTACAGTAGAATCTCGACTATACGGATCAAAATAAAACCAAAGGTATTCCGTATAATCGAAAATCGGGATAATCGATTTCAAAGTCAAATTAAACAGTAAAATTTAAATTTTAATTATGTAATGGGTTTTACATACGTTGGCGTTGCGGCAATATTTAAATAATACGATTTAAAAAAATTGCTTACCATAAGGATAACGAATGAATTACATAATACCTACCTTTAATGTAAAATAAAATTTTCATTGGAAATAACTTGTTATTGATCTTTGACGTTGTAACATCCGATTCGTCCTGTCTTTCAAACTACATACTTAAAAGCAACATCTGGAGCTTCAAAAGTTTTTGCGTGAGATGGTACTTGACATACATCCCCAGTTTCAAACTCTTCTTCATCTCCTTTCTCGTTACTGCTCAAATCGTCAATATGAAGAACTATCAGTAAATATTTGGAATCCAGCGTTTTCACTATCGCAGTTCAGCCACTCCTTGATATTCTCTTCATCACACCCTTCACCAATGCTAAGAATTTTCATTAGTACTGTTCTTTCTTTGAATTTACACACATGAGTCCGGATAATAGGATAATCGATGTTCGCATAGTCGGGATTCTACTGTATGTTTTATTTATCACATTCGTTTAGAATAGATTAGATTTTGAATAGAAACACATTTTTTAAAAGTCCATTTTTCAAATATTTTTCAAGTTTAGTTTCATAAATCTGATTTTTTTTGTAATGACACTCAATTATTAATGTTTAGTTAATAATAAGCTCAAAATCTCATTAAATACGCTAGAAATTTAAAAACAAAATAAAAAATGAAAATTTAATGTCACATTTGGTACATCCTCTATTTTTTTCCGTTCGTAACCATTTTATTAAAAAATAATTAAAGTAAATATTAAATATATCCAAAACTAATATTAAAAAAAATCGACATTTTATTGCATTCACTTAATTGGTTTCATCGCAATGTCAATAACGACTCTAATAACTCTATCTACCTATTAATTATTTAAATCAATCTATTCGTCTTTAAAAGAAAAAATATAAAAGAGAAAAATTGAATGTTCAATGCAACGATTCATTAACTTTATTCATGAAAATTGAGAATAATAAATGGAAGAAGAAATTTGATATAAAAAATAATGTTAAAAAATCGTTTTATATTTATATGTCAATTTTTCGTTTTTGCATATTATTTAGTTGATTTAGTCAATGATGAGGATGATGTCTTTCGACGATTTATAACACAAAGAGTCGCATAGTTGATGGTCTGTTAATACTTTCAAAATGTCTCTCATTTTATTGCTCGTTTATTATTATTATATTTTAATTAGTTAGAAAAATGAAAAATTGCTCACAAGAAACTTTCTAAACAAATATTAGTTTGATGTCAAATCATATTATTTTCGTTGGCAAAAATTAAAAAAAAATAATCATCTTGAAAGGTAATTTTGTTAATAAAGTGATCTAAATTAAATCGAATGATCACTTTGACTTTTTTTTTGTCTTTTGATCGATTATATATTTTATTTATTTTACTAACACTTGTTTCTCTATCATTATATCTGGGCATATATGAAACACAGCATCTCTCTGTCTGTCCTCCCGTTAGCGATAATTTTGGGAACCACTAATCCAATTAATTAAGATGAGTTATAGATAAAATTCTTTTAATATGCAAATGCGTTTTGCTGTCACTTTTTTATAATATAATAATCCTGTCAACGGTAAATTAATTAGGTATAATAAAATTATTAAACTTTTGTAAATAATTGCTGCACCTAGTGCAGTGCAACGCATCATTCTTGGTAAAATTTTTACTTTTTTTTTTTAATATTTTTGTATTTTGAAATTTTGGATTCAATTATTAGGATGAAGTAAATATTTACAGAATGCATATATTACGGCCAATTTTCATAATGCTTTGTGTTTTTAAATAATGATCGATAAAATCAGGCAACATAATAATTTTGTATTTGTCTACGACAATCTAGGATAATTTATTACATTGACCAAACATTGTAAATAAGTAGTGATTCTATTTCTTGGGTCATTTTAATTAATTTACAGTAATTTGGAACCGTGCATATGCTTTGATTCTCGCTGGCTAATCGCTGGGATACAATAACAACAGAAAATTAGAAGGCTTACAGTGAAGAAGGCTTATAGTGGCATAAACTGTAGTCCGTATGAAGCCATGTCTGAAACAAAGCTAAAAGTTGGTCTGAAAGGTTTTCTACCTACAGACGTTCTGCCTAATATAAATTGTGAAGAGTGCAACAAGGTGCACTGTAAAATGAACCAGGGTCAAATTCTTTAGCGGAGCTAGGTCCAAGTCAACATACCGAGGAGGAAATATTTTCTATTGATAGTTCTGCTCAACCTTCAACTTCGTTATCTGAACCAAGTTCTGATTTTCATAACAACGAAAGAGAAATAAACTCCGAGTCATCTGATATTCAAGTTTCCAATCATGAAAAACGCGCGTATGAAAGTTATGGAGATTTCTTATAGGATCCTAATGTGAAAAAAATAAATGTCAAAACTTCCATTCGATTTTCAGCAGTACTCGTAAAGCCTGGGCAGTGAAATATTTGCTATATAATTTATCATTTTGTCACATTTTTTAACAAATTTGTCACACTTTTTAAATTGTCCGGGCATTATAAATAATGCCCAAATATTTACATTGACCGTAACATATGAACATAAGACGAAAATGCAATGTAAATGTAGAAGCTATGCTCTGAATGTACATCCAAATATTTTGGTCACGAGCTACCACTGCTTTTGAAAATATTTCAAGGTAGCTATTTGCAAGGATATAAAGATATTTTAGAAGTTTAATTCTATGTAAATTTTCTTACAAATGTGATTTAAACTTTGGTCGCAAACTCTTTTCTAACTTTCGAGATAGTTTATTGTTAAAATTTAATGATTGAAGATAACTACGATTGATTGGTTCAATTATCCAAATATAGCGAAGAAAAAAATTAATTTTTGAAAGATAAAAGTTAAAATTCCTACTTAGTAGTAATTAATATAAAAAAATAGTTACTCAGCAATGTTCTAATGGCTGTAATAAACATATTTAGAGATGCATTATTCATTAAAACACAAAAAAAAGTTTGAAACGTTTAAGACATTAATATACAAATGTATGGAAGAATGTTATAAACATTTTAATAGAAAATTAATTCTTTATTCTTTAGATATTTATATTCTTGCAAGCAGTGATGGATTTACAACTAGACCCATGAGGTCCGGGTCTAGGGCGGCATAATTTTAGGGGCAGCAAATATTAAAACGCGATTAATGGTTGGAAGTAACAGCTAAGAAAATATTATTGAAAAACAAAAAATTTCGAGTTTAAAACATATTATTATAATATATATTTTATAATAATAAAATGCATGATATTAATACAGGGTGGCACAAGTTATGCGCTTCTTACCTCTTTTTCTTACTTGCGAAAAATTATAAAAAAGTATAATGCACATTTTTAATTGTTTTTGTTTTATTTTATTTTAAGTGAAAATAATTTTTATTTTGATCCATCACCTTACAGCATCCAACTTTTGATTTTCAAATGGACAGCAACACTTTTTTGGTAGTATTTAAAAAATGCTTGGGCTTCTGTTAAAAACTATTTTTTTTTGAAATCGATTAAATTTTGGAAAAGTTGTGGTAGTTGAAAGTGAGAAGAAGAAAATATTGAAACTATATCTGAGCCGTTCAGTGCACACATCGATTAACTTCGTCATGCAAAAATTTGAGTAAATTGATAAAATAGACTTCTGAAATACATTGTCTATGGAAAACCTAAAAAGCAAACTGTCATTTAGAGCTGTTATTACTTATTATTAGAATTTTTTTTCGGATATACTTATAAAGTTAGGAGTCAACCAAGTGTTTTGACATGAAAATTTGTAAAAGTTGAAAAAGTGGAGTTAATCGATGTGTGTACTGACCGGCTCGTCTATCTGTTTAATTCCAAAATTACTTACTTACTTTTTTTTTTAAATAACTGCAGTTAAAACTGGACTCCATGCATGGTCAGGCAAACCATAGCTCGAAATTTTCAGGAAGGATAAAGGATATAGGACGGCGTCAAACTTAAATCTTAACTTATAAACAGAGAGACTTAAGATAACAACCTTAAATCCATTACAGCTTTTCGTCAAGCATTTGATATTTATCCCTTAAAATTTAATTTGTTTCTTTCAAAAAAAAGTATATTATAGATAATTCCCAGATTCTATTAATCATTGAATCAATCAAAATCTCTAATTATTATATTTTAAAAATGTCGAAAGTTTTGTCAACAAGTTATTTTTATATCTTAAAAATTGTCATCATTTAATTTTACAAATTGCCTCGATATGAAAGCGGTTAATGACCAAACTATAAATCACATTTTTTTTGCCAATTCGTACATACTCGTACACTTATTTTTTATATTTATTATTTATATAGCCATTGCAAATTTACGATGTACTAATAACGCCAAAAATTGCACGCCCTTAAACAACTTCGATTTCGATTTTATATAGATATACATACATACATACATGCGATATTCACTTAAGGATACCCACTTACAATAATACAGTGGGACCGGTTTTTTTGCATGACCTGTCCAGCTACGGGCGTTAAAGTTTTTTCAGAACGAAACGGCTATGAGATACATTTTGTTGATATTTCAATCGTAAATTTGTTATTTATTGTTGTGATTTAAATCGAATTTTAATGCGTCTCTTTTTACTTTAAAAGGAACAACTTGCGTTTGGATACCTACGTCATAAAACCAAAATTGGATTGTAATTTCTTTTACTTATTCTTAAATTTAATTTATGGCCAGACAAAATAATTTCTTTCTGTGAAAGGATTCGGAAAGTTCAACAATCGGATTACGTTTTATTGCAAAATTTTCATGATTATTATACAAGTAAATGTAGGCCAATAAAAAAAAAATATATAAATAAAAATATTATAATATGCTATTTTATATTATAAGGATTTGAGTTGATTGTTATTTATCGATAAAAATTTATAATTATCATATAAACATTTCAATAATAAATGTCAATAATAATTACAAACATATTATCTATGTTAGACTTATGGAATTATTTTAATTTTTTTTCAAATCAAAATGCTATATTTACATTATTAGAGATTACAAGTTGCATTAAATAATTATCGTTGATCTGAAATATTAAAAATTTGATGGAAAAATATAATTTTATAAAGTTTTCCATTTCATAGTAAACTGCTTTATTTATGTTATTTAGTAAAACCAGGATGTTTTACTATCAGGGTGTGTTCTAAGTATATTTACACAGCAATATTTATCGGACAAATAACGTCGGTAATAAAATATGTAATTTTTAAGGAACGAAATGTTGACCATTAAGATCACGTTTAGTACCAAATTTTTAATATTTTCATTAATACTTAATTTTGTTAAGGAACAAGGATCATCCGGATCATATGTAATAAAATTTATTCAAAATTATAGGGGAAAGTGGGGTATTTGAGAACACTTAACTTAAAATTATCTTACTTAATAAAACAAAATAACAATTTTAGTAAACTTTTGTTATAACATAAACATTACTTGTATACTTTAGTTATTGCATTCGAAACTTTTTAAAATTAACATAATAATAACAAAAATTTAGAATAAAAAATATTGTCATTCCTATTTTCCCGGTAATGTGTGCGATAATTGAAATCAATCCTTGGGGGAAATAGAAACTAAATTGGGTAATGATATATTATATAATACACATTTTAATGATTGTTAATATTCACACAAATCACAGACGTAGGTAATCATTAAACAAGTATTGACCGCTCGTGCACTGATCATGGGCCCGCCACACATCTCTTACATTTTTTTACACATAATCCAGTCTTCTTTAGGGGGTGATTTATATTTTTCTGTGCAGAATATACAGTAATAGTCCTCGTCGTTAATTTCCTCGAATATTTTTTCAAACTTCTGACGACTGCTTTATCTTTAATTACGGGTGGCTTCAAATTTAATGTTGCACTTTTTCGTTGTTGTAATTGAATATTTTTATTTTTCTTTTTTGTTTTTCTTCTAATTGATGTTTTGCAGGTGTCCTAGATAAAATTTGAGAATGTTTTCTTTTTCTTCGTTGTAAAGGTTTTATATTAGGAATGATAGGATTGGCTGGCTATTTCAGAAAGGAGCACAGGCGTTAATAGAGGAACAGAAGTATTAATGGTTAAATCGGTTTTTGTAATTTTCATTAACAAAAGTAGTACTTATTGTGACTTTGATGACTGTGTGTTGCTCATCCATGGAGGTAATTGGCTCTTGGTTGATTTCACTGTCATTGTTTAATTTATTAAACGGCAAAATTTCGAAATATTCAAAGCATTTGTTACACTTGTCTGTATCAATGGGTTGAATTCTAGTCACTCTAAATCCATTAATAGCTTTGCGTATGTTGGCTGTCTTGTTACTCAAGGCACGTGCATAAACACCTTCAAAACAGCCAGGAACGGGATTTAAGCGTTCGTACACGTAAATTTTCGGTAATGGTCGTGTTTTGAGTCGCTTGGAACGAACCTTTTGTGTGGTGCGAATAGACGTATGAGTGTGGGCATTGGTGTCGACTCTTTCCGCTACAAGAACCCAATAAAATTACCAATAACAATGGTATAGCACAGGGATGGTGAACATATGGCACGCGTCTCCGAGGTGGCACGTTTGAGAATTTGGATGGCACGCAAACAATTTTAAAGCTAAAATTTATTTTTATTTTTTAGTTATTTAAGATTAAAAGAACTCAAGAGATTTGAAAAGAAATCGAAGTCTAGTTTATATCCAGACACATTATCAGTAAATGACATTAATTTGGAGATTATTGAGTGGCTAAATATGAAAGATAATGAAATGCAATTTATCGAGTTCCAAAATATTTTAGCGTGGAAATAAAGTTTGCTGATTTGAGAAAATATTTGGAAATAATTGGTAAAGATTGATTAACAAACATAATTAATAAAAATAGGAAAGAAGAAATAGTGAGAACTTAAAACGCAATTCCAAAATTCTTTAGCGGTTGAAAAGAAAACTAGTAACAGCAATCTTATTAATTTTTATTTATACTAGCGTTTGTGAGTCAATGCTTTCATAGAGTTATTTTACAAAATGTAATTCAAGGAAGAAACTGCTATAATGTACTTTAGCACACCAGTTCAAATAGAGACAGCAAAGAACTAATAACGCCATGTGGAAATATAAATTAAATACTAGATACTTGTATGTACCTTACTGATGGAGCAAAAGCTCCCATGATCCATCTTTCAAGAGAAGAAAAACATTTTTTCCTTTAAATATTTTTTTTCTTAGGTACATTTTAAGATAAACGTGGCGCTTAAAAAAAGATTTTTCCAAGTAATATTTTTTGAATAATCAATTAATTTTAATTTATAAAAAAAAACTGTCTCGTCTTATCAACTCAATGATTTCTAAATGAAATGTTAAAATTTTTATCTTTGCGAAAAAAATTTGTTTAATTAACATTTTGTTGTTATCGTTTAATATCGGACGGAGTAATACAGTAACAAAGCTATCACCATTTACGCTTCTTATAAACTAAATAGATAAGTTTTGAGTGAATGGACTTGGAGATAAACTGATGCAGTTGCACTTAAACAATACGCATTAGAAAACCAAATCGATCGCGACTCGTTTTTCTTCTTCTTTACATTAAAGAAATTGGAAAAATGAACGATTACATCACAGTTGATCCATTCGAATCTAAAGTAAATAGTTTAATTTTAAAAACTGAAAATCAAAATCTCATTCTGTATGACAAAGAGAAGAAATGGTGTCTACCAAAACGATATTTGCGAGTCAAATCGAAAATTGATAATTTTCACGTAAGGCCGGACGACACGTGGGTGTTATCTTTTATGAAAACGGGTAAGTTATCGATTGAAAATTTCATAATTTTGCCTAAGTCTGAAGTGAAAGTGCGGTTTCGAACAAATTCTTTTATTTGCGTTGATTGAAAGATTGATTCAGTGCAATTATGCACTTATTTACAGTGATGATTTTTTTTTTGCCGATTGATTTTATTTAGCTTTAATGTCTATTAGTTGGATAAATGCAACCGGATGCGATAATTTTCGAGCATGAAATGATCGTAATAGAATTCGACTTTCGCTTTCTCTAACGCATAAAATAGTAAAGTTGCACTTTTGATGCCTGCAAGTTATGCATTTAATGCAAATCAGTGTGATTTTTTTCTGTATTCTTCTCAGGAACCACATGGTGCGAGGAAATGGTTTGGTGCATTGCGAACCATTTGAATTTTGAAAAAGCACGGATTGCTCTTCCGATTAGATTTCCTTATCTGGAGTATAAAAAACAATTTTTGAAAGGGAGGTATCTCCGGTGTCACCCTTTTAATTTGTTCATTTTGAGATGTGCTGTAGCGTGACAACGGCAGCCGCATAGTGTGATAGGATAACATTTTTCAGAAATACGATATCCTCATTGTTCGCCGCTTATATCGTACAAAATTTTAATCATTTGGCGACCGATACCAGGGTACCGCTCGCACCACCCCTACGATGGCTCTATATGTGCTATTCTTCATTAAAATTTAAGTTTTTGTATACTTGTATTTTTTTCAAAATGGGATTTTTTTAGTATAGATCCAACTTAAAAATGATGAAAAATAGTTATAGTATCTTGGTTATAGTCGATCTATACAATACAGAGTGAAAAGGGTTAAAATTCATAATTTTTCAATTAGCCTTTTTCCTCGGAAGATTTAACAAAGATCCGCTAGGGGCAGCACCGGTGGTGCGGTACATGTATTTTGAATTCTCTATTGACAATAACGTCAAACGTATAGAATTATAATGGAATTAACGGAAGACAATGTACCTGGAGCAAAATTGAAATTTGCAAAAGTGCAAGATCATCTTGTCCGGCATTTAAAACAATGCCTTGAATGTCGTGGCTTTACCGTGTCAGGGGTGTCCTAGTTGAAAGGTTAGTTGGTACATAAATTTTCTTGGATATGTCATTGTGTTGTTGAAAATTTTATTATTTTAAATAAACTTAATTGTTTTTTTTTTGAGAATTGAAGAATGCATTGCAAACGGTTATGATAAAAAAATTTCCGTTGGAATTTATAGTGGTAAATGTCTAGCGGATAAACAGCAACCCATGAAATTACTCAACCCAACTACCAAGTTCAACATCATGCAGTTTTCCTACTACAAACTGGGAAAATTTTCCATCCCAAGCTATTCCTCGTTCTTTTTGCTATGCTATAATGTATAATTATATTACTATCGGTCCTATTGATACTTTAGATTTGAATGCTACTTTATCTGACGATGACGAACAGTTTCTAAATTGTGGTAACTCGAAAGCACTTCAAAGGGGATGACAATATTGTTTGAGTGACTTTGTGTTAAATATGAAGATAATAATAATAACATTTTTTTTTCGTCAACTTATGGTTTTATAAAAGGTGAAAATTTGACACCATCCTGCTTGTATCGACTATCAGACGTACAATAAGCGAATGCACAATGTTTTGTAGGCATGACAATTTTTTAAAAATTTTTTTGATCACAATATTTATTTGTTCTAATAATAAACAGACGTACGTTTGACGTTATTGTCAATAGAGAATTCAAAATATATGTACCGCCCACCGGTGCTGCCCCTAGCGGATCTTTTTTAAATCTTCCGAGGAAAGAGACTAATTAATAATTTGTCAAAAAAATTAAATAATTTTTTTCTGTTTATCTCAAAAAACCTATAAAAAAGGCTCAAAAGAAAATTTTTAAAATTTGTTCTCAGCTTCTAATTCAAATGCATGACAAAACTTTCAAACTCGAACTTTTGTAAATATCTCTTTCCTGTTTATAATATTTTAGGTTATGTGCATAGTGGTAGAACCAAAAATTTATTACAATCTTGATTTTTAGAACATTTTTTAGTCAACCTTTTTCGATATAGAGTGTGATATGTGGAAATAATTTAGGTACCTTTAATATAAACAAATTTCAATTTTATAAACTAAAACCGTACGTTGTTGATAATTGATTCGCAATAAACAAAAAGTTATCATAATTGCATACTGCGCAGAACTTGTACCGTAACTGTACGGTTTTATTTTCACATGTAACAGACCTATACGATATAAGTAGTACAATTTATGGACATGCGGCCAAGCCTCTGTTATATATTGGGCTTTAATTCAAAAATGATTAATTGTAAATTTGCTTAAAAATAACAATCACACTTACGTTACATTTTTCTACTCTATAAATTGGTATAGTGAAATCAAAATATTCTTAAGCGCATATGCAACGAGATATTTATAATAGTTCAAGTTTTAGGGCTTTGAGCTTAAATATGAGCTTAAATACTTAACACACGCACATGAGATTTTGTGAAACTTTTAAGGCAGCTTAAAAAACAAAGATACTTCAATAGTTCCTAGCTTTTTCATCTCGTGGTTGGCTTCTTTTTTCATCTTATACTGGACTGGATTACTATGGAAACTCCTTATGAATGGATGGACTTACTTATCCAGACATGTGCATGCATAGTTATTATAACAATTGATGGAAATGAAATTATTAATTTGACTACGAAAAATTAAAGTTAAAAAAAAAATTTCTGGGAAGAAATTTTAACATATATTCCAATTATATGATGAGAATGAATTTTAAAAATTATAATTTAATCCTTATAACAGGTTTTTCACAAAATAAAAAATCGCTTCCGTTATTTTTTTTTTTTGCTTTTGTCAGTAAAAATGCTTTCGTTCAAATCTGACAAAACGTGGTTTTCATTGAAAATTTGTGAATTTCAACCCTCATTACGTTTTCCAATTAAATCTAATTAGAATTTCTTATGTAGATAAATTTTAAAAAAGCCACATTCCAAAAAAAATTTAAATATTTAAAAACTGCGAAAATTTAGTTTTTAAAGGTAACTTATAGAGAAAGTATATTTCAAATATGTTATTCGATTGATAAAAAAATAAGTTGCTTAGATTTTAATGAAGTGATATGACATATGACATATCAAAATGAACGAAATTGGAAGAGGACATCTGGGATAACTTCGTTTTGAGTCAGAAAATAAATTTCGAAATTTTTAGATATGAATGCATGTTATTGTCTGATCATGCCGTCGAACCTGAATATTTTAAGAACTCATTGGCATTTGTCGAAAATCTTCCATCACCACGATTCATTCAAAGCCATTTACCATGGGACTTGTTACCGTTGCAAATTCGGAATGGCACTGTTAAACCAAAGGTGGGAAATTCCACCAACAAAAAAAAATTTAAAAAAATATAATTTTTTTTATTCTAGATCATTTATATCGTTCGTAACATGAAAGATAATTGTATTTCATTTTTTAATTATTATCGATTATTTGAGGCGTTCACTGGATCATTAGATGAGTTTTGTGAATTATATTTAAGAAATTTAGGTTTGTCTCTTGCTTGTCTTTTTCATTTCATTTTAAACAGAAGAAAATAATTAAGGTGGTACTCTCATTGGTTCTAATTGATTGAATGTGAAATGTTTTTTAGTGTATTATGCACCGTATTTGAGTCACGTAGAGGCGATTTGGTCGCGTCGAAAGCAATCGAACATTTTAATTATCCACTATGAGGAGATGAAGCAAAATCTCGCTGAAGTCATCGAGAAAGTGGCGTTATTTTTGGGCAAGCAAAGACTGAACGCAGAAGAAACCCAGCAGCTCATCGACCATCTCAGTTTTGATGCGATGAAACGAAATCCTGCCGTCAATTATGAGGAATTGTTGCGGAAGAAAAACCGCGACAAAACCGATATCAACGGCTCATTTATCCGAAAGGGTGAAATTGGTGATTATAAACGCCATCTCAGCCCTGAAACCATTGATAAGTTCAACGCCTTACAAAAAGAATTCGAAGAAAAATTTGATTTTAAGTTCTTCGTTTGACATAGTGTATAATGTAGTTCAATTAATATTTATAAAAAGTGTAGTTTCTAGTTTATGTAGTGAAAATGTTTTATAACAATAAATAAAAGATTCATAATAGTTATAAAAATATCTCAGATAAATCTCTTCAATAATAGAATGCCCAAACTTATTTGTCAATTATTGATACCTAAAATATAAAAACATATCTGCTGCGAAGCGTCACAGTACTTTTTTTTACTTTCATTTATGAAACTCGCTGTTGGTTTAAAGAAATATAAGTACTTTATAACTATACCTAGGTACATATTCTCTTAAATCGAAATAGTAACTTTCGACTACAAATAGTGACTATTCACTATTTGTAGTAATCTTCTTTTACTACTATATAAGTACAGGAAGTATTGTAATCGGGTTGAATTTTCGAATTCGAGCTTTCGCCGGAAATACATGTTTTGAGGTCCCCTGAGTCCAAAAAAGTGGTTTTTAGAAACATGTCTGTGTGTGACAGCCATATCGTATCTAAGGCTTTATCCAAATTACACCAAACTTGGAATTTTACCTTCATATTATATCTAGTTGTACCGCGAAGCTTTTGGTTGAAATCGGTTAACCAAAAGTTCTTACTTTATTCTTGGAGTTTATGAGCTTTTTCATTTTTTTTCGATAACGACTTTAACGATTTTCTTTAAATTTTGTACAGTTCTTAGGCTCAATGATGCCTACAACTTTTTTTTGTAACTTTTTCCTGGGAAAATTCGAATAAGGACGGTTCTGAGGTGAAGCTTGGGAATTCATTCATGCACATAGGCTGTATGCATATACCTAGTTCTGTTTATATGTATGTTATAATGTATGTTATATGTATGTATATTATAAAGTACTTATAGTTTTTTTAACCAAGAGTAAGTTTCATAAATAAAAGTAAAATAAAGTACTGTGACGCCTCGCAGCAAATTTTTTTTTTCTTTATATTTATATAATGTATTTATACCCTAAGATATAGGTACCCTTAGATACCCTAAATCGAATAATATGCCGAAAATTTTCAGTTACCTACTTAAATGTCTACAATCCGAAAAAAAAAGTTTCACTTGCATCGTGGTTTTGTGAAACCACACAATATTTTTTTTGTTTTAAAAATAAAATCTCGGATTATTTCTCTTTGAGAATGCTTACGTCAATCAATTCTTTTTCAATTAAATCTCTTAGCACTACAACAAAATTGACATTGGCAACAAAATTGAATCATATTTTAAAAATTAAGTTATATTGGTTTTCTTACCTTTCCTTTGTTTAAGTTCAATTAATAATAGAACAGAAAATGTACTGTCTATTCGACGTAAATACTGAAAAGCTTTGTAGCAATAAAAAATGCACAATCATTATAAAAATATCTTAGTTAAATATCTTTAATAATAGAAAGTCCAAGCCTCTTTGTCAATTATTATGATACTTAAAATACGAAAAAATTGCAAAGTGAAATTATCTGAAATAGTGCTATTTTGTGTCAATGGCCAATGCCTCTTTTAACTTCTCGAAAAACTATTTGTGCTTCGACTGCAGTCGACTTTCTCAAAAAAAAAAAATTTCAAATTTATCGCATATTCAAAGCGTACGGAGGACAAGAAATCAAATGCAATATGAGCGAGTGAAAAACTAAAAAAATGGGTGTAAACCACACGGTTTTTATAGGATTTTATTTATTGCATTTGTATTATAATCTCATGAGAGTTGCATTTATTGTAATTCTTTGAAATCTTTGGTGTCAAACTTGGTTAAAATTAAGCGAAAAAAATTGCAAATTTTTGAGCGTGTAGTAAGCAAACAGCATTTAATAATGTAATTTGGATCCAAGAGAAGACACCAGATAGATTTTTGAAAATGTCAGTGGGTAGACGTTAATATTCTAATTATAAGTAGGTATTTAGAAGCGAAATTTATTTTAATGCCACTATTTCCTGCACAGTTCCATACTAATACGAAAAAATTGTAATTAAGTATGTTGTATCACTTTACCATTAATGAAAACACAAAATTTTTGATATTTATTACTTATTGAGGATTTCGTGGAAGTGCGTAAGTTTGTTTCTCCATTTGTCGTTCCATTGATCAGCAGTTGCTTTGGTGATTGCATTTTTTATTTCTTCCTTTGTTGTTTTCAGTGTGGGGTCTATTGTTTCCTCGGTTGTGGCCTCTTTAAGTAATTGACCCATCGGTTTAATAGATTAATTCTTGGTTGTGTATATTTAATTAATGTTTCCAAGAAGAGTCTTTTATATAGTTGTGAGGATGTGTTTCCTTTAAGGTTTTCGGCCATTTCCAGGTTGTCAAAATCTAAATACGCTTTCTTAAGGTTTCCCAGAAGGTTGTTGTCTTTTGATTTAGGATGCAACTAATGAATATACTTACATATGATAAAAACATTTGCAGCACCGTACACGTGCTAGAAGTGAAACTTCTTAAAAATAAAGAATATGGAGGACAAGAAGAAAAAAGAAAGAATATAATACGGAATGTGCATATAAATGTTCTGTTTATTCAATATTTACACTGTCATTCGTTCTCTTTCTCCTTTTTTCTACGTTATAATATCTTTCCTCTCTCTCATATAACGAAATGTGTCTAAATCTGACGCGTCTTTGAAATATCACTCTCAAAACCCCTCCACTTAGGGGCCATCCATAAATTACATCATACGTTAAGGGGGAAGGAGGAGGTCGACGACGTGTGACATTGTGTGGCAAGGGGGTGGGAGGGGTCCTAAATTTCGTAACGTCACATTTTAAAATCTATTCTTATCTAAGTGTTAAGTAAAACACAAACTTTGAACTAGGTATTAACAAAAAACTCAAAAACATTTGCAACACCAGTAGAAACTTAAGGTTCAAATTGTTTTATCAGCCACTCACTCTACTAGACCAAGAAAATTTTTTTTTTCTAACAACTGAATTTCATTAACGCCAACAAAATGATTTAATAGCCCACTGCCAATCAAATATTTAATATTTAGATTTAATTGTCCGAAGTTCTGCACCGTGCCTAGCGGTGATATTGTTTTTATTTCATTTGACAATTGACTTTCAAGATGATTAAGTTTGATCATTAATCTACATATTAATACGTGAAGCAAAAATTTGTGGTACCTTTTTACCGAATATTACACGAACGGAGGAGTATGAAATTTGGCAAAATTGAAATTTATATGGGGAAGTTGCGTGTTTAGATATTTTTTTTATAATAATGCTTCAAAATACCTTAAATTAATGAAAAAAGACGTCACACACACTACCATGCATTTGACACACACAGACACACAATACACACAAATATGTAAATTTTTAAATCTCAGTTGTTCAGTTTGAACACAGACTTCAACTATATTTCAAATGTTATTATTTAAACAAAATATTGTGAGAGGAATTTAAATTTTGAAATTATAATTATTGAAATTGAAGGGAACAAATTAAACCGATTATTTGATTATTGAGAAGGTAATAATATTAAAAATATATTTTTACATAATCTTCTATAACATATTTTTAAATATTATGTTTATTAATTACAATATTTCAACGATATTTCGCAGAAAGGATTCTATCCTCCGTTGATTCAGCTTAATTCAAAGTTTTAAACAGGACCTATGCAGCTTATTTCCAATTTTTTATCTTTGGCTTTTAAAGGAAAAAATCTAAACACAAAGGTACTTTTGTTTTACTTTTGAACGTAGGAAACTCACTTGAAATTACTTCTGATTTTTCATAGTCATATTTTTTTTTGTTTGTCTAAAAATATTTAAGAATACATTAATTTGAATTGACTTAGAACGTTATAAAAAGAAAAATATCTGCTGCGTGGCGTCACAGTACTTTCATTTATGAAACTCGCTGTTGGTTAAAAGAAATATATAAGCACCTTATAACTATACATAGCAGTACTATATGTATACAAGTTTACAACATAATATATGTATTTATAAATTCCCAACCTTTACCCCAGAACCGTCTTTAATCAAATTTTCCCAGGAAAAAGTTTCAAATAAAAGTTGTAGCTATTAATAAGTCTAAAAACTATCGTAAGTTTAAAGAAAATCTTTGCAGCCGTTTTCGAAAAAAAATGAAAAAGCTCAAAAACTCCGAGAATAAAGTGGAGCTTTCGCTTAACCGAATTCAATCAAAAGCTTCGCGGCAAAACAAGATATAATATAAAGGAAAATTTCCCAGCTTGGTGAAATTCGAAAAAGCGTTCGATACGATATGGCTGCCACACACAGGCCCACACACAGACGTGTTTCTAAAAACTATTTTTTTGGACTTAGGGGACCTCAAAACATGTATTTCCGGTGAAAGCTTGAATTCGAAAATTTGACTTTATTACAAAACTTCCTTTACTATACAGTAGTAAGAGAATGTAAATATGTGCCAAGCGTGCCAAGTTTGAAAATGATTGCTGAAAAACTTTTTGAGCTAGAGTGTACACAAATTAGAAAAAAAGTACTTTCAACTCTGTTTCAAGAAAACGTGTTATAAAAAAGTTATGCGGATACCCACTTAATTGCTTACCTATAACTTGGGAACGAATTGATATTTAGTTTTGAAATTTTCAGAGAATATTCTGAAATAGTTTTGTAAAAGATTTATGGAAGAAAAAAAAATATTTTGAAACCTCTACACCTATTTCCTTCCTTAACTTAAAATACATATTTTCAATCATTATATGATGCACTTTCTTTAAATGAACCTTGAAGAAAAAATTAGTCAAAAAGTTATTTTCCAAACATTCGCAAATGCAATTCATTATCTGCTGTAGTTAGCTTAGTAACTAAAGTTTTTGAGGCAGTTACAAGTGAAGTGTACCATTAGGTATGTAAAAATTGTAACTAATTATGGTCGAATTTCGACCACTGGGCGACCTCTAGTTATTATAATTAGGCGTTTTTTGTTGTTGTTTATTTCTTGAAATGTTTGATTTGATGTTAATTTTATTAGAAAATCATTTAAATTGAAATAAAACAAATTTTGGAACTGCTGTTTTAATTCAATTATTATTTGTTGATGTAAAATTTTAAAATATGTGACGTCACACTAAGGAAGGGTGGGTCTCACAAATGTGACCAGCTGTGACAAGGACGGGGGAGAGGGTCAAAAATCATGTAAATCGTGTGACGTAATTTATGGATGGCCCCTTATCAATTACACTGCCACACAAAAAAATATCTGACCCAAAGATTTGCTGAAAACTGAGGAGGTTGGAGAAAAGCTAACTACGGATTTGTACTCAGCGTAAACAAATAGATCGAATACTACACGCATCTCTGGGTCAGATACTTTTTTTGTGTGACAATGTTATCGAATATCGTTTTGAATAAGCCATTATACATACTGTTACATTTTTAATTTATTGTATATTAATTATTTACTGATTTTTGGTTTCACTCGAGGTTTGCATAGACTTAATCTATTGTACTTAAAAGTGCTCTTTATTATTTCAAATTCATTAATTTTTAGTGGAGTCAATCTAGTGGCGTAACTATACCATCCGAGGCCCGTGGCAATTTCATTGAATACCCCCCCATCCCCGTAATTAGTCATAATATTAACCCGCCACCCGTTTTAAATGTTAATAATTTATAGGAATTTGTACGTGGTCATTAATGTGTTAAACTTTAATTGATTTTAAGTACCTATATAAAATATTTAATTTTTACTAATTTTTGTTTAGATATTAGGTTACTTTTGGAGTAGCGGCCTCTCAGACCGGGGCCTTAACCCTCGTGGGGCCCGTGGCATTTTGCTGACCCTTCCACCCTATAGTTACGCCGCGATTGACCGTCAATCCCAAACGAAACAAAGACTTTTATAGTACCGGTTTAAATTAGGGCGATATATATACGAGTATATTGTATATGACCTTCGCAGTTAAAAAACGGCCTTAAGTAAAAAAAAAAACTTTTCATGTGTACAATTAAGTATCGAATATACCAATACTTAGGTACACTGTTCAATTACTGATTTATGAGTAACTGTAAAAAAGAGCAATAAGTTCATCCAAAGTACAACAACAATGATTAATAACGAAAAAAGTTTGATATAAAATTACAGGTTTGAATGAATGTAAAATATTAATGCAGTTTTGACTTCGATTTAAAATTTAAAGTGAAAACGTTTTGGCTATGGGAATCTTCGAAATTGCCTCAGTCGTGCAGATAGACAATATAAGGAAGACCTACTAACCAATATACATAGATATTTTCTTCGGTGATCATTAAGCCTGTTTAGGCAAATTTATTGGAATTTTTTTACATTTGCCGTTAAAACTCTGATAAATTTTCAGATTTTAGAAACGAATCAAAGTTCATTGTATAGAGACTAAATCATTAATATTTTAATCAAATGTGAGAAGTTTAGAAAACGTCTTAAACTGAAGAAGAAGAATAGATAGATAGATAAATTAGAGCTGGTTATATTCTGAATCATTCTGAGCATATGATCAATTGATTGATTTTAAAAAACAAATACATTTTATATTTTCGTTTACTGGATGAGCTCATGACATTTATATTATTGATTGTTGAAGTTTTTTTAGTATTGCAAAGACATAAATTTTGATGAAAAAAAAAAAACCGCTTTGCAAAATGAATTTTGCTTTTATACTTTGAAATTTGCAACGCCGACGCAACTCAAAACTAACTAGAGATGAAATAGCATGAGAAGAAATTTTGATTTATCTTTCTATGTTCAATGAATTAATGAGGTTTTCATAACACTTTATAATGTAATAACTCAACGAGTCTTATTCAAGTAGAGTTAGTAGATAAAAATAACCTGGAAATACAAAAGCTAGATTTCACTTTTGAACAAAAAAATAATAATAACAAATTCACGCTCAATTGTGAAAGCAAAAAAATGATTTTGCTAGCTCAAATCGTTAATTGTTCACATTCTGTAGCATTAAATGTTTAATCTGTCACATAGAAATTGAAAGGTGTATAACTAAAGAAATAAAATACCCCAAGCAAAAATCAGATCGTTAATTGGGCTTTGCGAACAAAAAACGAAGAGAAAATGCAAGAAACCTATTCAACATCCTTAATACAAACAGATAGATATCTAAGGACTCATGCCTTGATTATTGTAAATTTTTAGGGAAATTTTTCTACACTTAACATTTAGATACTTTCTCTATCATAAAAGTCGTGTAGTTCCAAAATTTGAAATGAATCCGCATTTTGCATATTTGGAGCTCTATCATTTTTCTATGGCGCATATCTTGATTAAAAGACCACACATTCGAGCGCATCACTTAAAAAATTAAAGAAATATTTCTTTTAATAACCGGTTCTTTCAATTGAAAAGTGATACAAGTATTAAGGTTTATAAAAAAAAAAAATAATAAATTGCACATTTTGTACATTGGTTTATTATTTTTTGATTCCTTAATATGAATTAGATTGTTTTTATCAAAGGTCACTAATGACTGAGGTCATTAGCGACTGTTGAATCCAAAAACCTAAGTTAAAAGAGTCCTTAGTTTGTGCGAAGTGTTACTAGGATCACTAGCATATAGAGCAGGGGTTCCCAACTTACGATGCGCGAATCCTAAACGTATTAATTTTAATATTAATTTTATTTTTGTTCTAAGTTGAAAATCAAGCGACCAACATTATACAATGTCTTTTAATTACAACTAGCATAAACATAGCATCAGATAGTTTAACTAATCTTGAGATTGCTTTTTTTTATCTTTAGTTGTTTTGAGACAAGAGAACAATGGAATAGCCTAAGATCCCACCGCATGATTGCTACACTCATAATGTAGATTCATCATTTATAATTTATAAATCAAAGTAAAGCTTTTTTTTTATGTGCATGATGATATAAGGGTGCCAATGTAAACGTACGCGCAAGTAAGCGAAAATATCTGTTAAATATGCTGTAAATTAAAGATAAAGTGAGAGCGCGCAACGACAGTTGTCAGACAAGAATGGCGAGTACTAGCCTCGCAAGTTTTTAAACCCTTTACGTGCCTCGATAAATCGAGGCCATCGAGATAAAACTTGTAGCGTAAACATTCGTTATTCTCGTCTGACAAGTGTCGTTGCGGCTAAACTCTCTCTCACTTTATCTCCTCTTTAGCTTTTCGCTTATTTGCGGGCACTTTCTGATTGGCACCCTTATATCATCAGGCACAGAAAAAAAGGCTTTAATTTGATATATAAATGATTAAGCTACATTATGAGTGTAGCAATCATGCGGTGGAATTTTAGACCAGAAGTTATGCCTCTCTTAGATTCTTTTCTTGGCAATTCTTAAAACTCTTCATGCCAAATAAGCATATAGGGAAATCCTCAAGTGTCAGGTCTCGGTCCCCGTGTTTCTGATCGTATCCCTACTTGTGTATTATATATAACATACATCTATACAATATTACGTACATACGCAATTTTCTTTTTGTTATTTCTTTAAAGGATTTGCACATTAAGTAACCACTCTATAGAGCGGTGGTTTACTCTATCACGCTATCAAGGGGGTGGGGGGTCATGATCCCTCCCCTGAATTCGCCACTGCTACCCGTTACTTCGTTAACAAAGGGTGCGAAATTTGAAGTTCAAAATTTCTTTGATGAATTTCGAAATACTTTTCGATTAAAACATAAACTAAAAATGTTATAAAGAATAAAATTTCCAACGACATTTAATAGAATTGTAGACTCATTTTTAAATGACAATTTCAATTTGTGCGTAGTTACGAAGTAAGGAAACAACGTGAAAGTATATATAAACCATTATTGATTTAAGAGTGTATGGTATAGGTATTCTACTTTCCCAGAAATATTCATATTTCCTGTTTGATAGGTAGTTCTTAATAAACAAAAAATGTGTTATTTGAATGATTTCAATGAAAACGATATTTAATACAAGTTACATTTGTCCACTCCTGCGAAGCAGGTGTGGGTCTTTTATAATATCATAATTTATAGTTTTATGACAAAATTTTAGCAGATTAAGTTCAATTGTGGTAAGAAAGATACATCGATGAGAATTTGGTGTGAAATTCGTAATAAATTCATAAAGCACTAAACGAATATAATCGTTAGAGGCGGCATAATAAATAAATAAATACCTAGAAAATAACTGAAGTCGCTCTCAAACATTCAATTATACATTTTTTTTTTAAATTCTCTCTCACGACTAATTGTAAGACTTTGATCTTTTCCAAATATGTATTTAATTTCTTGATCATGATTGTAAGATATTTGATTGAGCCGAAATCGATGGAAAGTAATAAATACACTTATTGAATTAATTATTTTGATCAATGAAAATACGTGTAAATAGTAGAAGACCTAAGGAAATTTTTTAGCGTTACCAATTAAAAACGATAGACAGTCAATAAACCTTCCAATAAATTCGAGAATATAGTTCTAAACTAAAATTTGCATTTTAATAGCTAATTTTTTTTTGTGTATGAAGTAATAATCATAATCGTTATTTGTTACAAACAAAGTTTGCTTTTACTCTTTTTACAAAGATAAATGGAAAATTACAGTTTTAGAATGAGCGAACCAAGAACAACAAGTTTTAACTCTACTGCTCTAGGGATAGATATACAAGAGAAACACTAAAAGATGCTAATAGCATAATATTATTCGGACTTAAAATTAAGTGCAATACTTTTTAGCTAGATATAACATTTTAATGTCCGCTTGACGTCAAAAATAACGATAAAAAATTCTAAAACGAGCATTGCTTCATATTGGTAAAAATATGGCAAGTACATTAAAATTGTAAAAAGGTGAAAAAAAAATGCTTTTCTAACGAATTTGGTAAAGTTTTGTAGAAACTATTAGGTAGAAGCTTTCAATCCTTGGAAAGATTATAGCAAAGAATTAGACTTCATTACAACTATATTCTTGATAAAAATATGCATAAATACACTGTATAATATCCTTTAAGGTACATATGATCCTTGTTCATTTAGAGTTTAGACTAAAGTAAAAATAATACTAAGTAATTCTGATATTCAGAAAAGCATGAAGAGAAACGTTTTTACTAATACGTGACGGAATTTAAACAATAGTATCATTGGAACATTACATTTAGGAGTTGATACGAGAAATTTCATATTTGAATAAAAGAAGTATGAAAAAAAAATTTTTAACACATTTCAATTATAAATTTGCATTAGTCCTTTTTTATTTTATTTTTTAAATAAAAGTGGTGATTTAAATTTAAAATCTATTTTGTCAGTAGAAAATAGCGAAAGTTTGTTAATGTTTTAAATTCATTCTAATAATTACAAAAGCAAGCTTTTAAGAAAAAAATCTTTCTATAATTGGTAATAGGTATAATACATCAAAATCAAACCATAACCCAAACTCAAAATTGATGTTGGCTTGTGTAATCAATTAAATGACTAAGTAAAGTGACTAAGTAGGGGTTGCATCAATTACTATGATTATTATTAGTACCCGGCCATCTCGAAAAACCAAGAAAAATTTTGGAATTCAACCCTAGGACCTTTTCGTGTTTTAAATTAACACTCTTAAAATAATCGAGCTGTTTTTTAAGTGTAACGTTTTCTTAACTGTGTTTGGTATCAAGTATCAATAAAGGTAGAGGGCAATATTAACTAGTAATCAATTGATTCGTTCCCGATGTAAATAAAATCGTACATTGTACGGAATAAGTCATGTAGTAATTTTAAATTATGGCAATTTTTTTGTGCGAGTAATTTTTTTTTTCATAAAAACTGAAATATTTGGCCATAAACCAAATTTCGTAGAATGTACGATCACATTGCTTTGTCGTTCTGTTCTTGCGTGCTAGAAGTACAGGTTTATTTGTAAAACTATCCCATGGGACGTGCATTTCTTTCTCGGAATTATATCGCAAAACTTTTGTTTGCACCCCAAACTACAAAAAAGTATAATTTTTTTCTAACAAAATATAATTCTTTGCTTGTCTTTCACTTGAGGCCTTATGTCTTCGAACAAAACGATAGAAGTTACAGCCCTGCAAATTTTTCTGGTGGGAACAGCCATATATGCTTGAATAATAACATATAGGTACCCGTTTTTACAGTCAGGAAATTTACAGTAAAATCAACATTTTGATGTCCAGACTTCAGGAATTTCGTAGAAAATTTGATTTTTCTGGATTTTTTGAGGAGTTTGAAAAATCTAGAATGTTGGGGTTGCACAATGGACACAGTATGCAGTGTGTTCAAATGAAAATAGTTTGGTCGAGTCGTTTACCTATGCGATGCAGTCGCAGAAGAAGAAGTGTTGAGGCTGTTGTAGAAGAGGCGTCCATCGTCCATCTCCCATCACCATTCACCAGAACGTGGAGTCAGAGAATTTGATCCGATATCAAATCGTATCGTATCGAATCGGATCGAAGCGCAAGGTCTAGCAGCATCTGGGCGAATGACCCACATTCGATTTTCTTTTTTAAAGTGAAATGTGTCTGATCCTCTTTAACTTACGTGAACATTCGAGACGAACGAGTCATTGTGCATCCAGACCTTGGCCTCGCAACGTGGGCCTTCGCAAAGTGCTATAACCATTCGCTGCATTCACCGACAAGTCACTGCCAAGGATTCTCGTGCGAAAGTACATTTTCGAGACGAGCACAATCGGGACTTGGAAAATTATACTCGGTTTTTTTTCGTCATTTTCAAAAACTTTAAAACAAATGTGTGAAGTTGCCAAATATTTACTTAGAATAATTGCGTCGTGTTAAATATTCTTGTTTGTTAAAATTTATTTCATTTGGTAAGTCGCTAATTTTCATATGAAAATTCAGGAATTTACATGTAGTTTGTAGAGTGTAGACGATAGGACACTAAGAAAAAAAATTCTTGAAATATTTAAATTTATTTCCTCGGAATTAACAACTGTAATTATTTGAGTAATTGCTTTTCGATGAAATCAAATTTAAATGTCCAAGTCTTTTATTTGTATATCCAAAAGAAGATAGATTCTATTAATTGGAAAGAAATTTCTTCTTCATTAAAGTGAAGATAGCTTGGCTAAATTGGTTGCTATTGGCATATTTTTAAATAGACCAAAACCCTTTGGAAACAAGTTTTAGAAAGTTAATAAAATTCTTTACAAAATCGAAAAATTCTAAGAAATTTTTAGGAAAAAAAAATAGCAGCCCACACTATTTGTGGCTAGATAAAGCTTTGAGAAAGTTAATATCCAAAGTTTGAAAATTTTATTGTATTAAACAATAGCGGGTTCTGTAAAAAAAATTTTGGCGAAAAAAAGGTCGAAAATAAAAATTTTATCTCTAATCAACTTCGGTTTTTGTTAAAAATTAATCTGAAAACCAATTTATCTTTAGTACAAAACAAAAGCTTGTACTTTTCAAAACTATTTTTATCGTCTCTAATGATACTGAGAATACTCGAAGCTACGTAAAATCCAAATTTTCGAAAATATATTTTTTTTCTTATTACCTACCAAACAATTATACACCAACATTAAATTATGCAAATGAAATCGCAGAGTTCTGCTGGCTGTAAATGAAATCTTATTTGGAACCAATTAATTATAGCAATAGATCATTGTAGATCATTTGTGATTTAAAAAAATAAAACTTTTACTTATGTTAGACGTAAAAGTAATAGAATTTTTTTTTACTTCCTGTTTAGTGTTTAAGAGACAAAGAGTTCCGGCTGTATTTTCCTTTGACTTCAACCAAAAGCAATAAAAATGTTTTTTACTTTTTATATTCACTTTAATTATTCAGAAAATTTTAATCATAGACCACAAAAATAATCTTCTAAAATCATTTTTTAACCCACCCTATTGATCTTTAAATAAACTCTTCCCCTGTATTTTGATTAGAAATCCTAAAAACTAGTCCAAAAGTAAGAAAATTAGGTTCACTTGTATACATATAGTAGATAAACTTGTTAAAATTCATTTTTTTTTTATTGATCCTACACCATTTATGACTTCTTTAAACGTTTCATTAATTAATATTTTCTTTTTTAACTTGACTAGAAAGTTATAGGCGATCCAAAGTTAAATTTCGACTGAAATTATTTTTCAAATGTACGGTTAGTTTTTTTTTTCGGTGCACACACTTTATATCATAGATAAAACCTACTAAGGTGTTGCCTTCATCCGAAAAAAAAATTACTTTTTTTCTTGATCATATTTCTTCAAGTACCTGTTTATCTTTGTAAGCCTCAATTTCCTTAATAACATCTCCCATTAAAACCATCCAAAAAGTAGTTGAGATAAAATTGAAAAATTACCCAAGAAAAATTTAAGATAGCTACCAAAATGATTATTTAGAAACTCGTAAATTTTCATGTTAAATACAATTTCACTTTTCTCTAGTTGAAAAATTAAAATGTTCTTTTCGGTTTTGAATATACATGTTTTAGATCTACTCACTTGTTAATCTTGAACTTATTAATTATCGTAGATACCTATGACATACTTAAGGGTCCGCGACCCAAAAAACCTTAAAAACCAAATAAATACAGATTTAAAATTTGATAGAACGATTTATTAATTTATCTTTTTTTTTCTTAAATTTGATCCTCCCAATCTGACAAAATTAATTACTTAAAAAAATATCCCAAGCCCAATTCAATGTCGATACGCCACTATGAAAAGTGTGATTTTATTAATTACCTATGCACTTTTTCAATAAAAAAAAATATTTAGGTATCGAGGCCAAATTTTCAATAAATAATAAATAATTATTGTCAGCAATTTAGGTTACCAAAACTTTTTTTTTCAAAAAAATTATTTAACGATGTAAATCCCTTATTAAAATTATTTCAATTTGTAATACTTTGTAACCAGTGCTTGTTAAACTTTTTAGTTTGTGGTTTCTTTGGAAAACCATGTATATGAAAATTATTGCATGAAACAATTACGTATTTTATTTCAATTTATACAACCTCTTACATTACTTTAAAGGCACCTTAAAGATGTTTGGAAGGTATATAAAAATTATGACTAAAAACAAAAATCCATTTTGATTCAACTTAATCTTTAAGCTGTATAATTTTTAAAATCATTGATAACACCGTTAAAAGTTATAACAATAGAATAAATTTACTTAAACTAGTTTAAAAAAGATGGCAAATGTTTCAAATTTTCATGTTATACTATTTGACCTATAAAAAACAAATTTGCAAGATTTGATTAATATTCACTAAACGGTTGGTGCGGAAAAAATTAAAAACAAATTGAAAATCTGATTTTACTAATTAATACATAGTATACATTGAAGTACATTCACTGTCAAAAGTAATTAAAGTTTTTTTCTCGTTTTATACATTTCTTTTTCTTATTTAAATCAATATTAATGAATTTTATGTGTTTCTTTTAATATTTTTTACTTCGTGACACATAACAAACTAATCCTAAATTATTAGTATTGAGTACTTTTGTTCCTGATTGTATATCCAAATTATCTTTAAAAATGTTTTGCACATACAGATGCAGGTAAAAATCAAACTATTTTTGATAGCGGCAATAAAATACATTTTTACTAAATTATTCTCACATAAGTAAAAAGGTATTATTTGAAAAATTAAACGTTTGGTAAAGTCATCTAAAGTAGTTTAGATGAATTTATTAATTAAGTGAAGACATTTTTTATAAAAACGCATATAAAATAACAGTTTTTGTAGAAAACCTTCTTTTAGTGCAGTCGAGAAAAGTTCGGCTTATATTTTTTAAATGTTACGTTACGTTATGTTACAAGTTACACCTATTGCACCCCACTACATTGTTAAAATAATACTCCTAACATACTATGGCAAAAAAAAAACAACTAAACATTGGAATTTCAATAGCTTTGAAGAATATGCTACTTAGTGTTGTGCTGTACCTAAGTATATGTCTTCGCAAAAATAAAACTATCAATGGAAAAAAATTTCAAAGTTCAAAAAAATTACAATCTTTTTCTTATTTTTCATATGAAAACAAACAAAAAGCATATATAACCGAGAGACGGTTCACTTCTTACGCGTTCTTCGAAATAGATGAGTTTCATAACGATTGAGTTGTGCGTTTCATAACGATGCTTTCGATTCCTAATTAACTCATTACCTCAAACTTCTTTCTAATTGCAATTTTAATCCTTAAATTTAATTATTATCTAATGTTAGGTATTTGAAGATTGTTGAAATGATACTTAACGCTCTTTAAAGACAATTAACCATTATCATTATTACTGATCTATTTTGTAAACTCCAGTATTCCACTTTCTCAACTTCTATGAATTAAAGCCCGATTTCCTAATTACCTTTATTTGTACTGAACTAAACAAACAGAAAAGTAGGACCTACTTACAGTATAGACAAATCGTAGTACTTTACAAAGTCATTATAAGTACTACTACTTATGAACAGGGTTTGCAAAATACCAAGAATCTAAAAGTATTTAACTCATAATTAAGTAAATCATTTTAACATTAACTGAGGAATATATTTCAATTTTTTCATTTATTTGGTATGATTTTAAGATATCTCACAAACATCTTTAAAGAAAGCTACAAATAATCTTATCTTTCTGTTAACGAGGTTGAACTGCTTCGAGCTGTGGTTTCCAATTACTGTTATTGGAAGGTCATTAATGAGAAGATCAAATGAACGTAATATTTACGTAATGCATATTACACATGCTTCAATGATAAAAATATGTTCACAACAAAAAACTTGTAATTGTTTATTAACGGAAGCCGATTTTAAAAAGAGCAACATAATTTGAAAGGGGGGGGGGGTCACTATATTATTAGTCATATTTTTAGTTAATGGATTTATAAGATGTTCTTAGGAACCATGTATTTTTATAGCAAAAAATGTTAACTATATGAATATACCCAAAGATCCAAGTTTACCCGCAAATCCAAGTTTTTTTCGCTTGAGATTTCTTTTTTAATCGATATAAGTTGAGTGATTTCAATGATTTTTTTTTTAAATTAAGAACTATTTAGAGTTTAGAACCGCTCTTTATTCAAATTGTTCAGCAACCATTAAGACTACATAAAGTTAAAAATTATATTTCTTTAAAAAGAAGTTCTTCATAAAACTTTTTATGTTTTCAATGAATTTTTTTCGCTGAGTTCAGCCAATTTATTTTTGTGTCACCAAAGCTAAACTCACATTTTTCGTCACTTCACCACATTTACTATCAATACAGTCGAAGTCAGTGACACTTTTGTGATATACCACGTTTAAAAAATTGTGTTTGTAATTAAAAAAAATTTACATATCATAATCAAGGTATTTGTAATTATTTTTGCAATTTAAATTTTTAAGTCTTAAATTGTGCCACTTCTACATCAAGTTGTTCTCTCAGTTTCTGATTTCAAATTCATTTGAATTTTGATGATCATTTTCAAATTGATGATCTGTTTCTTTGGCTTATCACAACTCGGTCTTTGCAGATAAAACTAAAACGTTCACAATCTTTTATTTTAAACCTTGGATTTTCTTAACATTTTATTTCATTCGATCTAATAATTATTAAAACTTAATAAGTCAGTTAAGAACCAGTGGGAATCATAATCATAAAAGATATTGTCTGAGAATATTTTCATTTTTTTTATTAATAAAAATTCTAATAAATGTATTGAGGTAAAACCAAGACTTAGTTATTTAATTAACCTGAAACAATTAATTTTCTAAAAAATTTCCTTTTAATTAAAAATTGGAATAATTTTTTTAAAATGATTTTAGAATTTCAACATTTTCTGTACGATAACAATTAATTAATATTTTTGGCCTTTACTTAACCCGCTATAATAAGATCTCTTTAGAATAATTAGATTTACGTTTTAAAAGCATCGGGTCTATCTGACCTCATGTTATGTTAGAGGGTCATGAGATCGTCTTTTGCGAAGTTCAACTCCTTCAGTTACTAAGTAACTCTAATTTTTCCATTAGAACTACTAGAAATTTCTCGATAATAATCAGAAAAAATTCGTTGTCTACATTTTACAAAATTTTCTAAATCCTTCGAGATGCCCTTTTATTGTTTATATTGGTTTTTACATGCTTTTTTTCAAAAAGTTTACTTCACGATTTGTTGCCTTTCACTTTTGTCAATTGGAGAAAACTTAATGCATTATATATTATTCCTATCATGTAAGTCTAAACCTTTTCTTTACATAGATGCTACCGGTGGTCACGTTTTTGATAGCTTCAAGGAAGAAAATCTAATTTACAAAATCCTTGGGGTCACTATATGTCTTCATACCATTAAAGTAATTACTCGATGTAGTTTTGACGTGCAAAATATTCTCTCTTTTTTGCATTTTTGGTAAAATGACAGCCACCAAACTAACCAAAGGATAAAATGCATTTCCCTCCGTTTTATAGTCATCTTTGAAAAGAGATTGAGAAATTGTAGAACCATACAAAATCAACTTTGCATTACTACATTTTTTTCAACATTAAAACGGTATTTCTTTTGTTAGCTGACTTTATCGGGCGACGCCTTTGTCGTCCGGCAGTTCTATCATTCGGCACTTGGTGCCAGGGTACGCTATGGCTTTGATAGTAACTAAACTGAGCGTTAGAAAAAAACACATAATAATATATATGTCTTCACAATTCTCTTAATCATTTTTTGGTTTCTCCTCACTTAGCGCGTTCTTGCGACGTTGGTAACGTTCTTGTAACGTTCATCTAGTTAACATTAGAAATTGTAAACACTTTAGATTTTTCTCTAATAAACATAAACCAATCGGTGGAATAAAAAAATTGCCTCCACTGATAGTTTTTTAACATTATCCTAAAGCTACCCGAATTGTACCTATATATCTCGTTTTTGGGAATTCAATACTTGACTTTTAAAGTACTTGGCTTGGCTTTCACAAAATTTATAATCAAAATAAACGTTAACGATGTTAAATGGACTTAAAACACCCAAACAAAAATAAAGTTAAGCTCAATTCACTGCTCAAAATGTCTGATTATTTGACTTGATGAGTTCTTCGATATTGTATTTTTGTATGAACTACTCCTCCCTTTTTTAACACGTGTTAAAATTTTACGTTAAGTGTGAAATTTCATTTCCAAATATCGTCGTCAAAATTTATATTAGTTACTTAAAATTTCTGAATTACATTTTTCATGTTATTGTAAATTGATTTTTGTTAGACTGCTGGAAAACTTTATATGAATTCAAATTTCTTACCAATTATCTGAAATCTTTCTAATAATCTATTACGCTTTCTTTAAATATTTTCGAGCTTTTAACCTCATAGATTGTTACTAATTTTAAGCGGAGCTTTTCAAAATATTTTGTAAAATAGATCAATATAGTATAATATTTATTATCATTAACAATGCAGCGGTAAAGATTAATGTACCAATAAATTGATATAAATAATTTTTTTATGCATTATCACCAAAACGTTTAAACTCGTGGTTCTTCAATAATGAAATTTACATTAAAAAAATAATTAATTAATTTTGAAGAATAATCAAAAAGATGATTTATTATTTCTTTACGTTAATTAAATTTGAGCCAAACTATCCGATCACTTTCTCATTTCGAAACATCAAACACTTACTTAAATATCTAATGAATAGAAAAATATATAATATATATTTCCTCTTAAAAATAGATCAAATTTTCAAATTTCTCTTTCGTTCTTTACGAACGAAATGCATAACTTCAAAGAAAGTGAAAAGCAAAAAAAAATTCTTAAATTTACTTTATTGCATTTATTTCCTTTTTTCAAAATTTTCAATAACGAACGTTTTGGTTTCTCACATCACTTTCTCTAATCAGATTGTAATTTAATATTAATATAGGTGTAAGATGCAGAGTGATTTTTTTTTCATTAGATTTAATCATTAGAAACTAGGTATATTATTTATAATTCTATAGCTCTTCTTTTTGTTTCAGATCAATCAAACTTAGATAATTACGCGTTAAAATGGCGCAAATTATAAATCAAACGCAAACGTTGCTAAGTGAAGCGTACGATTATTACGTATGGACTCTATCGTTATCAGGTTTGTGATTGTTGCAATGTTTATAGTTGATTTTTTGTTCGTTTGTTTTTTAATTGTTGGCTACCATTGTTGTTTTTAGATAACCGAACGAAAGGATGGCCATTAGTCGATTCACCAACGCCAACTATTATGTACACATTACTTTATTTAGCGATAGTCTATTTTGGACCAAAATTAATGCGACGTCGAAAAGCTTTCAAGCTTACATGGGCCTTAATTCCTTACAATTTATCGATGGCCGCCCTCAACGCTTATATTGCCATACAAGTAAGCTTTTCTTCGTTTGTTTATTTTTTTAAAACAGTTCATGTTATTAGATCACATAGTGGCGTAGAGACTAGATTGTCGCTCAATAGTAACAATAGCGACAATCTAGTAATTGAAACAATCTTAATAATATCATTATTATTTTAGTTATTTACTGCTTCAACTCGATTACGGTATAGCTACGTGTGCGAACCGTGTCGTCAAGTTAATAATCCCGATGAGCTACAGGTTGGTTATAAAGTCATTATAACGCGTACAAAACTTAAGAAAAGTGTTAACTTTGTTTTGTTGTCTTACAAATTTTCAGATTACAAATGCTGTGTGGTGGTATTACTTTTCGAAATTACTAGAGTTCTGCGATACGTTCTTCTTTATTTTACGGAAAAAAGATAAGCAGTTGACGTTCTTGCACGTGTACCATCATTCAACAATGTTTTCATTGTGGTGGATTGGAATTAAATGGGTTCCAAGTGGATCAAGTAAGTCATGATTTTGTTTTTTTTCCGAATTGTTATTAGTTTTAAAACTATTTAGGTCTTCTAGATCTAAGGATTCGTTGCTTGACTTGATTTTCAAGCTACTTGACTTAAATTTTTTTTTTAATTCAAACTCTATTATTACAATGCCACTTAACTATATTATATTGAATTCGCAAGTTACTTAATTTTTAAGTCAAAAATTCAAACTCAATTTCAAAAAATGTCCAGTTGGCGAATCCTTCTGTAGATTTGTCGAAATACAGAATTTGAGATGAAAACATGTACAACAAGAGATGTACAACAAAGATAATTTATTAGTAGCTTAGTAATCTAGATAAAGACGGTTTCATATTCCTTCCAGTCCATGTTATTTTGTTTTAACTAACATTATAATTTATTTCTGATTGACTCTAAGATAGCCTATTAATAAGTATAGATAGATAGGTGATAGCCTTTAACAAGTAGTTCTTCAAGAAACCTCTTCTAGATGTAGCATAACGTTTATTTAAGTTTATTTTCTATAGCAATTTTGCAAACTCCTAGTGTTATTTTATCAATTTCCTTATAATTGATTAGAGAACTATGAGAACTGTGGGGATTTTATGATTTAGCGTAATCTTGTTCTAACTTGGAACTACATACCTTATAGTTGTACTGGAGTCAATTTTTATCACAAAAAATGTTAGCACTAGAAACTAGGAAAGGTCTAACATAATAATAATAGTCCCAATAGTGCACTATATTATAGTACAATGAGGGTCAGATCATGGACCGTACATAAGGATGTGAATCTCTTATATGTCTAGTCAAATGAAAACAATGACAAAATAATTCTCAGGTTCTTGGTTCTTTAGTGACGTGGTGACTAGATTGTTTTGCTATAGACCAGTGGTCCGAGGGTCGAGTTTTTGGATTCGTCAATTGCTAATGGCCATAGCTGTTGAAGCAACTTTAAGTAACGAAAAGAAAGTTTTAGAATAGTCGTCTTGGTTGTTTTGAACGCACCAAGTGCTTTTAACACCTGCGTTTTTAACATTCTAGCAGAGGGCCTTTTAATCTGGGTTCTGTGGAACCCTAGCGACTGCTGGGGTTTTGCAAGTGACCATGGTTTCTTCAAGAAAATCATGTGTTTGAAGATTTTTTACAAGAGGTTTGAGACTAGAGATTCACTACTTGACTTGATTTCAAAGCTACTTGACTTAAATGTGTAAGTTATTCCATTTATAAATCACAATATCAAGCATAATTCATTTTAAAAAATGTCCAACTATTTGACTTTATCAATCCCTGTTAATGACCCTTTTTAACTCGTATTATTATTCAGCTTATTTGACAAGGAGAAAAACATCTTTCTTATACTCTGCATGAGTTAGATTTCCATAATTATTTGTTAAAAACCATTGCCTATGGTTGTCAAATTTTAACGAATATCATACAAAATGGTAACCAAACAAAATAGCTTGGAACATAAAATACATTCTGTACAGTTTCTTTTACATCAGCTGCAATCTATTTTATTTTAAAAGCAACCTTTTTTCATTTCAAATATCATATTTTCAGTATGCTTTTGAAATGAAAAAAGTTTATTTTGAAATAAAAAAAACTAACAAAAGTAAAAAAACTGCATAGTAAAAATCCTAAACTTTTTTGTCTGTCTTTATGATAGGATATCATTACTTGTAGTGGTTTAGTTTTAGTAACGACAATACCGAACTATTTTTTCATTCTGAATCATAAAAAAAAAATAGGAAAATTTAAAAAAAAATTTTACATTATTTGAAAGAAAAATTCAAAATGGGAAACTTTATGAAGATTGGTCTGGAAAGATTGGTAGCATTTTTCCTTACATTGATTTAGATTTTAGCGTGTTGATCAATTTATTTTCTTTTTATTTACCTTCAAGTTGAATTGGTTTTAAACCAATTTAGGCCTTTTAGATCTAAGGATTTTCTGCTTGACTTGATTTTCAAGCTACTTAACTCACATTTTATTCAAAATTCAATCACAATCTATAGCCATATAGAGTAGGTACGAGTGTATAGCGGATAGTCATTTAGTTTCGTTCAAGATTATAAAAAGCACACATCGAAAGTCACCGCAGTGGGCATCAAAAATCAATCGATTAATTTTTTTACTTTTTTGATCTAAATTTTTATTTATTTTTAAGTTAAATTAACGAAAATGGAAAAGATAATTTCTTTTTTTAAATTTCACCTCTTTCCATATCTTGACTGGTTAATAAATTGTATGTTCAAGAATTGAATAAAATAACAATTACATCGATTTTTGCTTTCGTCGTTAAAGGCAAGGAAAACTGGATTTATTTTATATAATATCGGAAAACGATTGAAACGATAGAAAAAAAAAAATACTTTTCCTTTCTACACTTTAAATATGTCGCGTTTGCTTTATAAGTATTGTAGAATGTAGATGTGCGAGTTTTTATTTGTAAAAAAATGTTTTTTCTATACCAACAGCTGCTTCTTGCAGCATCTCGTTTCCGATTCACATTTCTCTCGAACGGTTCAACTATTACAATATTTGTGAAGAAAGTGAAAAATGATTCAAGTTTTCTTGTAAATTATATCGCAAATTGGTTTCACTTTTCAAATATATACTATTTATTATTATATAGTTTTGTATTTATATTACAAATTGACTTTCTATATTTTGTATTTTGAGTTGCATAGAAATTAAAAACACGTTTTGTAATGTATAGAATTTCCACGTTGAGGCGAAAAGGAGAGTCTTTTACTCTAGTTCAATCTTTTCAATGCTAATATGATGGTAATATATCATTTTTGGTGAATTCAAAGCAAAGTCGAGGTGAATTAATAATAAAATCAGCTTTAAAAAATAGTATGGGTAGTAGGTATATAAGTAATGACATGGGGTTCGTAGGGACCACTTTGGGAATCGCTGCTTTAGACAGACGTCATATGACTTGAAGCGACTTGATAGTCGTAAAGCGACTTAAAACACAAAAAAAAAACTATTCTGTATTATATTACCTATATCTCCAATTGTATTTCTAAAAATTCATTACAATAGGTTCGTTCGCGGGTCTAATACTGAACCGATAACGAAATGGATTTAGGATAATCGCCAAGCCGATACACGCTTATGAACTGATTAAGGGTTATTTTTCCGTGAACGAGTTTAAAAATGTTCGGAAGTAAGACGAGAATTAACGAGAACCCACGAAAATTATTAATGGATACTATGGATATTAGGATCTATCATTTTACTATTTTTCGTTTTTATCAACTATTAAACCTATTCTATTACGTTAATAAGAAACGAATATACAATCAATGTAACGAAGTTCCACTATTTAGATCAGCGGCCGGGGAACTTTTTTTGGCGTTACCCCAAAATATTTTTGCGTAAGTCGATATTGCCCCTATCATTTTGAAAAGGAGACAATCAATATAAAAATAAATTATAATTAACAAAAGAAATTATAGTCATTGTTCGTTTACCCGACTTTCATTCATTGACTGAATGTCCACTTCTTGACATCACGAAGTTTTACACAAAACTAAATATTTAAACATCAAAATTATCCTACAAATACGATTTGTAGTTATTCTATGAGGACTTTTTGGCTGAAGATATTTTGTCATGGGGCTATTTTGTCCGGCGATATTTTGTCGGGGATATTTTGCCCGGGGATCAAAACGCATGGAACAAAAACTTTCCCCGTTCGGAATTTGGGTAAATGATCTTGCTTCATGTTTGATACAATAATTTTAAAATTGGGGCTTTTTTATGTAAGAACAATTTTAACAAAGTCTTCGGCAATACGTTGGTAAAATAGCTATGCCAAAAAATTCCCTTATTACCCCCAAAAATTTCATTTTTACCCCATTTGGGGTAATTTACCCCGGGTCCCCGACCACTGATTTAGATTTAAGTGTGATATGCTATCAAATGATACGCAAGTCAAAAAAGATTGGGAGCCGCTGAGCTAGAACGTATCTACTGTTTTCAAAATTTCAGTACATGAGAGACAGATGTAATTCCCCTGGTCCGAAAAAAAAAAACAAATCATCTTACTAAACAAAATGTTATTACACTTATATTTACTTTTACATGTTGAACTACTTTGTATCAAAACCGACGTCCTCTTTCTCAGCAACCAAACGTGAACTTAGACCTTTAAAATCAATAAAACATTCTTCTACATTAAAACAATCATTTGCAGCACCCATATGTGCTTTCTCTTAAGACAAATAATAATATTATAATTAATAATAACTTAAAAATATTATCAGCTTAAAATTGTTCAGCTTAGAATCAAAAGAAAGTTTTTTTTTCAAGCCGCACCGGACAAGAAATTTGAATTTACATAACATTGATTAATACGCTGGACATTACAAGACATGGAAAAATCTGTTTCCAGCATAAATTAACATGATTTTTTCCTACTAATCTATTCTTGTAACAGGCATGAAATGTTTGAAATCTTTGAATTATATATTTATATCTCTATAAGCATGGGTAGACGAAACGGGTTCCTCGAAGGTCACATCCTTAATTTTGAATATCTTGAAAACTCGAACTTTCTCCATTAATTTCTTTCGAGAATAAAAATTTATTGTAATTTCTTTTTAATCAGACTTGTAGATGTTAGATATGACCTTTCGATAGGAAAGACTAGCTGGAAAAAATTGGAGAATTAGACAAGTTTTAAAATAATATAACAATTATAAAAAGTGAATGGACGATAAAAGTTTTGTTTTGGAAATGTTTGGTATATTATCTATGCGAATGCGATTTTGGATACATCTTTCTATCATAACTAAAAAAAAACTTTAGATCTTTGATAAACCTCTAGAAAGTTGCATCGTAAGCATTGTGGAATTTAAAAATAAAGTTGATAAGAAAACACCTTCATAAACTTTATCAGTAGGTAGTAATTATTTGCTAGGGTGTCATTGATGCAATTTTGCTGGAAAATTATTAACTATAAAATAGGCATGTAAAATATAAATAAACTTAATATATAAACACAACTCTTATATACCAAAATAAACAAAGAAAATAACTGAGATGATTCTTTTAAGAGGCTTTTTCGATCTGAACCCTGGGCAATTGCCCTGTTGCTTCAACCTAATTACGGTCCTGTTTGTAGTTATATCATAAAAATACTACTTATTTAGACTCTAAAGTACTTATAATTTGTCCCTTAATGTTTAATCGCTGCATTGGCTAAATGAGCTATAGAGTTATGTATCCGGTTCCGTGTATAGTTCTAATAATAAAGATGAAGTTCTAATAATTCGAAAATTCTGAGTTCAAATTTTTTTTTACATATTTTAATATGAATTTTCCGGTTTTTTAATTTATTAGTACCTACCTATAATATATCAAAAATATCTTCTAAAGTTTCAAGCCAATAGAAGTAAAACTTATAATCACTTTTTTTCAATCACGATTCTTAGGGATTCATCAGGTCAAAAATTTGGACAAGAATTTGTGTAATGAATTGAACGTAAAATGTTATTAAACTTAAAAATGAAAATATAACTTGCAAAATCAGCTTGACTTAACTTCATATTCAAAAGTTAATATTTGGTTGGAGTTTGACTTAATTTTAAGCTAAATTGAAGCCAAGTAGCTTGAAAATCAAGTCAAATAGTTTAAAAATAAAGTGTCAAATAGTGAATCCCTTACGACCTCTCAAAAACTAATCAACTGATTTTTTTGATATTTTACATCATTTGTGATGTTTATTGATAAAATGTATTTTATGAATTTTTTATTACCTACAACTTATTTAAAAAAAATCTCATTCTATTTAACAGACAAAACGTACCTTTCCATATATTATGAAGTAATATACAGCTTTGGCCATAATTATTATAATACTATAGGTACCTAAACCCGTTGAAAATTTTGGATTTTTAAAATAATTTATAAAGAAAGTTAAATAGAGTAATAAGTACTAGATTGTAAGTTAAGTACTACAAAATATATTATTTATTATTAATTTGCAACTGGCTTAATACTTCTGGCCAAGGCTGTATGTGTAATATATGGAGTAGGTAACATATTATATATGTATAAAGTGGTATATGAAGTATTGTAAAATAACGTTCGACATAATCAGTGACGTTTTCTGGACGGTTGAGTTTATAAACCAGATGACCTCGTGATTTTATGATGTACGAATCTGAATCCTTACAAACCGGTATTTGATCTTGAGCAAATATCGTTGGGTATCGTTTAAAAACGCCCAAAACTAATTAAGAAGGACTCAAAGTAAGAACATCCAGTTCTTTTACCGTGTTAACGTACAAATGTACGTCGCGTTAATGTTAAATAGAACGAACCTTAAGCAATATCCGGTAAACCGAACATTATCAAGCAAATATACCAAAAACTCAAATTTAATTTTTCTTAATCTTTGTTTAATCAATAATCCTAAATTCATCTACTACCAGAAAATATTCAAATTTTGAGTTTCTGATAAAGCTACATAAGTTATCTTGACTACCGCTATAGGAAACATTTTTTCAATCTTTAAATAACTATTTCCAGTTTTCAAAATTTTACCATTTTACCAATTTATTCCATGAAAATTTTACAAAACATTTTTCAAATATTGCTCTTTTACGCGGTTTCCAATTTGCATAAAATAATTGTTAAATTTTTTTTTAAGAAATAGAAACAATTCTTTTTGTTTAACCTTTGAACCCTATGTAACTCCTTAACAATCTAAACGTTTTATTTTCTATACTTACACTTAAACAAAAGATAAATTTTCAATGAGGTACCTAATTTATTTTTTTTAATTTCCAGCTTTCTTGCCGGCTATGGTCAACTCGTTCATCCACGTTTTAATGTACTCATACTACGGATTATCGGCTCTAGGGCCTGAAGTCACGAAATTTTTATGGTGGAAGAAATACATTACCATGCTACAACTGGTAAGTAAACTTTGCTTCAAGAACCAAATCAATTCTAACGTACACTAAGAGACTTAATTCCATACAATTAGTTTGTTTAAAATAAAACCCAGACCACCTTTGAAATATGACACGAAAAAAAACCCAACGAGTGGTGAAAGTAATTCAATTCCTCGTACTTAATATTATCATCAAGTTTTCAAGATTTTCAAGAAGTGATAACAAGAAATGAATTTACTATGATATTTAAATAAGCACAAAGCGTAATGCATTGACTTGTCAATTTCTTACAAGCGTGCATTTATAATAATCTTGCTTTAGTATAACTCGTTTATTACTCTCATGGATTTTCTTAAACGCATCAATCATCGATCTTCCTGGTTGCCTCGTCAAGAGCAAGACGATTAACAAATCGTTTCAATCTCACCTTAAATATCTATGCGAATCAAACGGAAATGAACATAACTTTCCATTTCTTTCGATTGGTTTTTTTTTTTAATTTTGTGATTAACTTTCTCAAATTAATCAACAGGGCAAAGGTCGCGTAATGGTTTCTTAATGGTCAAATGATATTTAAAAAATTGAATTATCATTCAGTGGGAAACGGTTATAATAAAACGAAAGCGAATCGAAATATTTTTAACGAATTTTGTTATATATATAAAAAAAAACTATTCAAAATTGCTTTTACTTCAACAAAATAGATTTAAAAAAGCCTAAAATCATTTGATTTGTAGAAAGAAACATTTATAAAAGCTTATTTACATAATAATATTTACATTATTAAATATCACCTTACTCTCCCATACTGTAATAACGTAGGTTTTTTTTTTTGTAGAACGAACTTTTAAAGAATTTTTAAAAATATTTATATTATTGATAACGACTATTTTGCGATTGCATACATTTAAATGTTGCAATGAAATAACTTGGATATCCAAGGATTGCCTTGATACTTAGATATTAATATTTGATTGTAGTTTGACTTTATTTTAAACTAAATTTAAACCAAGAAGCCTGAGTAATGAATTACTAAAAACTCTGTAAAGTTGGGCAAAAGGAAAAACGGAACCCTTATAAGACCACTTTGTTGGCTGTTCTCTTGTCCGTCTGTTAAGATCATTTTTGCTAGGAATGAATTTAAAGCTATCATTTTGAAAATCGAATAATAAGATTTATAGTCCTTTAAAGATGTAAAAAATTCAACATTCCAAGTCAACCCAGTCAAAAAATTTAGCTCATTTATTTTATCTTTTTTTGGAACTTGGAATAAAATTATAGCTTCTTCGTTAAAATTTTGTAGTTTACTATACGATTTTCCCATCTGTGCGACCATTTTTTCAAATATAATTTTTGAATCGTAGTGCTACCAAAAATAAAGGTCCCAATCTACACTATTTAAGTGACTTTGATGTTGCTGATGTTTTGGACTTTTATAGATCATGAAATTACCACTTTGACGTATTTCTGTATGTATGAAAAGTAAAATTTACAATCGTTATCCTACGTAACTTCTATAAAAACTACAGCAAACTTATGATTATGTTACAAGTTATAAAACAAATAATTCATTTTTGCGTGTTTACAATTTGTACATCCGAGTTTTTACGACCTCACGGTACACATACTCAGTAATTTTAGTAGATACCTCAATTGTTTGATCCATCGTTAAAACTTAAAAGAAAAATCTACACTATATGAGTTGATAAAGAAGCTTGAAACGTTAACATGGGATATAAAAATTAGTAGTTTTAAATACAAAACATTTTAATAAAAACGTGTAAGAGTTCAAAAATAAAAATGTGAAATACCAGATGAACCTTTATTAATATCTACGTGTTAGTTGTTAAATTTATACGTAACCCTTACAGCGTAAAACATTCTCGCACTTGTTTAGTTTTTTTTTTTTTAACTGAAGAGTGTAATTATATTATACGATATTATACTATACTTTATGGCCCAACTACTTGGGTGGCCAAGTTTTGCGCAGTTGAATTTTCAGAAAAAATGAGTGGATTCTTTGTTGATTAGGTAACTACGGATTCACTATTTTTTACTTTATTTTTAAGCTACTTGACTTAATTTTCCAGCTACTCGACTTTGAAAAAATCTAATGAAACATAAGCCAAATGATAATATTTTTAATATTGAGGCAAGTCAAGCATTAACTTTTCACATTATTTAGTTTTAACTCTTACTATCAAGCTTAATTCATTTCATAACATAAGCCAGTTACATGACTTGAATTCTTAGACATAGCGGCTAAGTATTTTGAATTGAATATACGCAATTTTTAAATATTAATTTCGCAACTTTAAACTTCCTTCTGTTATGACAGAGCCTTTCAACAAGAATTTAATTTTGTTACTATGACTACGACTTCCCATACAACCCATGTGCATTCAAAGCATTCAGTAACTAATACAATGTTGATGGATAGGCAGTCAGTTATTCATAGCACAATAACACATAGCATAATAACATCAATAACATTATCCCGTATTAAGAAACCTAAAAATTATTATTTTCGTAGCTATAGAGTCAACAAACGTTAATGACAATTAATAAATTTAATTGAGTTGAAATTATTTGTTCATGCTTCATTTTATCATATTTTATTGCCCAATCAATTCTGATTATCTGATTAAGATTATTCTAGGTAATTTTGGACAAATGACTGAATCTGATAAAAGCGGGATTTCTTTTGTTTCATTTTTTTTAAACTGACTACAAAAGGTGGACAAGTGAAACTTTTGAGTAGACAGACAATTTTTTAAAAAAAAAATTTAAAGGTTCCGATTTCACATGATTTTTTAGTTTCGTCGTAAAAGAAAAAAAATGTATGGAAATCATAATAGTATTAATTGAAACAACTGAAACAATTGAAACCACCAAATAATTTCGAATTTCGTTATAATCGTTTTTCACAATAGTTTTTATATTAAAATTATAATTTATACAAATTTCATTTTTTTTTTATCTACAGATTCAATTTACTTGTGCCTTGATTTTGGGAATAAACGGCATTCGAACCGGTTGTGAATTTCCATTATGGATGCATTACACTCTAATCATTTATATGATGTCCTTCATTGTTCTCTTCGGTAACTTCTACATCAAGGCGTACATGGCAAAGGTTGGAGAAAACGCAAAATTTTTCCAATGAATTTCCCTAATCTTTCTTCTTTATTATAGGGTCAAAAGGGAATGTTCAACTTCGAAATTTGCGGACAACCAATCGCATCCACCAGCTACGACGACTACGAGGAGGACACTGAGGATCTGAAAAAAGGGAATTAAATTTTGCTCAATTTTAAAATTAAATTTCGTCATTTTTATGCAATTTGAAACGAAAGTTGGGGATTTCAGTTTCGTCTTGTATTTTTTAACTTGATGAACTCACAAATAAAAGAGATTCATTGATAGTTAAATTTATATTTATTTATTATTGTTACAATCGAAAAGATTTAAATTATCATGATTTTATTTCACCAGATTTCTTTAGTTACCATTAATCAAATTATTTTTATTGAGAAAAGAGTATATATCATATTTTTTGTTAGTTATTTAAAATAATTTTAATGAATTTTATATATGCATAAATATCTGTTAAAATACTATGTACTGTTGAAATTAATATTGTTAGACGTTTCGATGAGAACATCGAAATTTTAAATGTTATTAACGGGGAAACTGAGGAGAATATTTGTTTTATAAAAATAAAATCATACACACCAAGTTTGTCAAACTAACAACTATTTTTCTATTTTATATATTTATTCGTCTTTTATTTTTTCTAGTTGAAAATTAAGAAGAATTTGTGGAAAAGAAAAATTTCACTTACGTACTCGTCTTTTTAACCGACTTCAAAAAAAGGAGGAGGTTCTCAATTCGACTGTATTTTTTTTTTTTTTTTTTTTGATTTCTATATACCGGGGGAAATTTAGAAAATTGAACTACAGAAGAACTAACTTTACTTTAGGGAAACAAAGATAAACCATTATCATCATAAGGGAAGACTCAACAGTCAACACATAAGTAATAAGATATGGGCTATAAGAATTGGCAGAGAAAAAAATAGAAGTTTATGATCCACGAAGAAAAAATGGAAGCTTTTACTTATCCTAAACCAACAGGTATTTTCATTGATAGCTTTTTTATTAGTTATCGACAGAGAAAAGTTATTGTTCCCGTTTATATACGCTAGTAAGGTATTGCGCCATCCCGTGGCTAACTTTTTAAATTCTGGATCATCATGTCATCAGAAACGTTATTATCATAGTTACAAGTAGAATTGAATAAAGATTTGATATTCAAATAAATGAGTAAAAAACGATGGAATCGAAAATGTTGTGTTGTTCATTATGAAAACATACTTAGGTATAATTCAGAATTGCAATTTTACCGTTTTCCTGGATAAATAATAATAAAAAAATAAAACTACTAGAATTATTAATTTATTATTAAAATTTCAGTAAATTGGTTAAACCACTATTTAAAAAAATGCCACGAGATGACGTAAAGGTATGTCCATTGATTTTTTAACCGACTTCAAAAAAAGGAGGAGGTTCTCAATTCGACTGTATTTTTTTTTTTATGTTTGTTACCTCAGCATTACCGACTGGGTGAAGCGATTTTGATGATTCTTTTTTTATTTGAAAGCTGATGCTTCCCGAATTGTCCCATTTTAATTTGAAGGAAATCGTTCACTTCTAAGGGCTTGAAAACTAAGGGATGAAATATTAACTTCTTATTGGATAGCTCGATTTTGATAATTCTTTTTTTATTTGAAAGCTGGTGCTTTTCGTAGGGTCCAGTTTTAATTTGAGGGAAATCTTTCACTTCTAAGGGGTTGAAAACTAAGGGATGAAATATTAACTTTTTATTGGATAGCTCGATTTTAATAATTTGTTTTTTATTTGTAGAACACAACCTTAAATTAATCTCCTATCCATTTTTAAAAAAAAAACTCCACTCATAATGGGGTAAAAATTAGAGATGAAATAATATTATAAATTTTTCCTGGCTAACCCAATTTTGATAATTTTGTTTCTATTACGTACAACGTACCTTTAAATTGTTCACATTTCAATTTGAAGAAAAAAATCCACCCCCTAAAGATGAAAATAGGGGATGAAATAGTGACATTTAACTGAATCATCGAATTTTAATAATTTTTTTTTTCTGTTGGAAAGAATAATCCACTTAGTTTTGTTATTACATTTAAAAGCAAAAAATGTCAACCCTTAAGGGCAAAAAGTGATGATGTAGTAACTTTTAATATTAAACGGCGCTGCCTCATATGAGCAGCGCGTTTGGAAGGTTAACCATTTTCAAGAAAATAAAATCAGTTATCAAACTTCATATCACTAAAACGCGAGAAATAAATAAATATTATAAAAAAATGAAAAACCGACTTCAAAACATATAAAAATTCTAAAACAAAAAATGCACTAAAAAGTAACAAAATAATGGCGTATCCTTGCAGTATCTACAACTTACAAATTATTAGGATTATACAATGTACAACTATTGTTATTTTTGGAGTTGGTGTCAGTCAAGAAAATAAATATTAATGGTAATTTGTAAAAAGGTTTAGTTGGTCATTGGTATTTTGTAGTTTAAAGGTTGCTAGATATTGTCGTAGTACTAGTATATTGTATAAAATTTCATTTGAAAAAAATAAATTTCATAAGGTATTCTCGTTTATTGCTAAGTACCAATATAGTCGTATTTCCTTGGCTGACACCAACTCCAAAAATAACAATAGTTGTACATTGTATAATCCTAATAATTTGTAAGTTGTAGATATTGCAAGGATACGCCATTATTTTGTTACTTTTTAGTGCATTTTTTGTTTTAGAATTTTTATATATTTTGAAGTCGGTTTTTCATTTTTTTATAATATTTATTTTTTTTGTAACCCGTTTATTTCCCGGAACAGCCCATGGCTATACACAGGATTTTTCATAAGCTTGTTAAGGCACTGGTACACTTAAAGGCGAATGCCTTTTCACTTTTATTTAACAATTAGTTATTGTTATTATTATTTTTTGTTCATTTCACTGCATCAATATCCATTGATTGTAGTATATCATTCTAAATGTGTAAAAGACTCAAGTAATTGCACTATAATAACTGACTACATCAGCTCGCACAGTGTAACCAAGCCTTAAATCCGGAAAATTGAGTTACTTTAACGTATCTAAACATAGCAAATGTTAGATTTTTTGTAACTTTTAAGATGTAATAAGAAGACCACAAATTCTTTAATATGTATTTATTAACCTTTACCAAAAAATAATCATTTTATAAAAATTAAACACAAATTTATAGACTCTAATACTTAAATGACTAGACAAAGAAGCATTCGTGCATGAATCAAATACACTTCAGTATATCTTAGCTAAATATGAAAATTTCTTCTTATAAAAAATTCGTTTGAAAATTCGACCAATCAATAACGTTGAAAAATGAATGTTTCTTGATTGCATCGACACCGTTGACACCATTACCCAAACGCTCTTCTGGATCATACTTTAAAATCTAGAAAAAAAAACAAATCAATATTTTAATCACAGTATGTTGATCGCTTTATGTTGTTATCACCTGAAGAAGTAAGGCATGTGCATTTTTCGATACATAATTAGGGATGTTCATAATAGTCGTTTCTGTGAAACCTCCTGGATGACACAAATAAAAAGGCTGCAAATTGAAATCTTTATATAAGAGTGTAAACGAGAAACTTGAAACCAACCATTCCCGTGAGCATTTCGTAAAGGAGAACTCCAAAACTCCACCAATCCACCGAAGCCGTTAACGGCTTGATTGTACTGATTTCGGGTGCAGTGTACATAATTTCAGGGAATTTAGGGCATCGTGGAACTTCACAATGTTCCCATTTGTACATGTAAGTTAATTTTAAGTCACCCTTATCATCGATTAGTAAATTTTTTGGTTGGAGATTACTGAAAAAAAATGATATAAATATATATAGGATACATCATGTCTATTCTATTATTTACATAATTCGATTCTTAATAGACAAACGTAACATTTGTGTTTAATTTTAAATCTACAGACGTACTTATAAAGGGTGTTAAAAGAAAGGGTGCAATCATTTATGAAATGATATAAAATTATGATACTTACAAGCAAATAATTCCAAGTTCGTGCAAGTGTTCCAAAGCGATAATTAGCTGCGCTGCCCATTTTGCTATGTAATATTCGGGTAGTGGCTCCCATTGTTTCAAGCACTCATCACTCCAGCCATCGCCGTATAAGTTACTATCACTTAAATCACAGTTATTCGAGTTTTGATTTTCATTTTCTAACACCAATTTCGGAACATCCGGTGGCTTAGTCCTTTTGATGATTTCCGAAACGGAATTCAATAGATCCTGAGAATCTTTAACCAATTGCTTTGTCTCCTCGGAAATGTAAGGATCGGAAAAAAATGACACATCCACAATCGAGTCAGATAATGAAAACTTAGGCGATGAAACTGTTGTTGATTGTTCCACGTTTGATTTGATGTTTTGAGATGCTATGTAATCCCATAATGTTTTTGTACTGGAAAAAATTGCCTTTTAAATTTTCTCTTAATTTTTTTAAGGTAATTTTTTCATACCTTACAAATTCTAATAGTAAATAAACTGTGTTTTCCAAGTTAAAATATTTAAAAAGTTTGACCATAAAAGGAATGTTATTCGGTAAAATTGGTAGACTATTACGAGAATAAATATTGTTAGGCTTACGAATACTCTGCGGTAAAAAAGAAATTATAACTATTTTAAAATTCAGGTCAAATTAATAGATTTACTTTTAATACGAATAAATCGGCATTTAAACCATCACGAACGAACATTAGGAAATTTTCAATTTTTTCGATTTTTAAATTATCCAATTCTTTCAATGGTCGTTCAACGCGTACACTTTCCTCAATTTTTCGAGATATGTTGCTCTAAAAGAAACGTTTTCATTTTTTTAAAATGGATATTAGTTAAATGCATCGTTAAACTTTACATTCCAACATTTTTGGTCGAGATCTAGGTTTAAGTACATGTTGTAAATTTTTTCGGCTTGCAACAAATATTTATCAATTTTATGTCGAATTGTTTCACGCCGATTTAAATCAGGATCGCCTAAAAGTTATAAAAATTAAAATATTTAGCAAAAAAAAAATAAGTTCATATACTTTGAACTCCATTTACAAGGCAGGAAATTCCTAGTTTGTAAAATTTAAACGCTGTATCGTAGTCTTGAGCCGATTCAGCTTCGACAGCATTCGTAAAATGCTCGGCCGCAACTAAAGTATACCTTAATTCTGTATCTTTGGAAATTTTCAACTCCCCAATTTCATTTTTTGACTCAGGAATACTGGGTAAATGGGATTCAGAAACAGCCGCTTTCGGTGGCTTTTGAACCCAGGAATCTGAATTGGTCGAACTTAGACTAATCGAATCAAAACGGTGATTTATGTGATCAGAAATTGAAAAATTTGCCTGGAATTACAATTAATAAAAAATTTATTTTTTTAAGTTTTTTTGTAAGACTTACTGAACTTCGAGATGATATAGTATCAGTGTCACTATTGTAAGTAGTTCTTTCATCGTCAGAACTAAGCGAATTGATTGAAATTATATCACTGGTAAGCGGTAAATGAAGTTCACTTCGAATCTCATCAATGTTTCCCTTTAATTGATGAACCGGAACATAGCTCGCCTAAGTACAGTAGAATAAAAATTTTAAATAATTATTTCTAAGGAATTTTAAAATTCACGGTATTCATATGTATAAATTAGATAAAAAAGTTACGTTAAAGTTAAATTATTTTAAAGATAAAAATTACCTACAAAAAGTACCAACATATGCAATACAATGTTGCAACTACATGTAATTTATGTAATACAATCAAAGCACATAGAAACGATAGAAACTATTACAATGTTGATGTATAGGCAATCACAAATGCATAAATGCATAATAAAATTCCCACCTGTTAAAAACTATTTTTTATGCGAAATTTCATTTGTACATGATATACAAATGTATTGGTAAACTTAATAAGCAAAACCTTATCTAAAACAAAATTTGATCCAAATAATTAGAGCCGTTTCCGAGATATATAAAATAAATATTTAATTTATTCAATTAATTATAAGTTTTGCTCGTTTAAATATATAAGGCAAGATAAGATAAGATTAAGTAGCTTAGCGGTCTCGGAAATCGTTTTGTGTTTATTGGTAAGAAATAAGAATGTCTCAAAATATATTCGATTTTAGTGGGTGTGTAACGAGGCGCGGTGAAGGGACCTGCTTTCATGTTTTAGTCACAACCTCAGAAAATAAGAAATTCAAACTCAATAACGAAAGTCATTATTATTAATATGAATTATTTCCTCTCCTGGCAAATCGTACACCTAAACGAAAGGTCTTTTATATATCTGGAATGTTTTTGAGATTATAATGCAATTTATAGAAAAATTACCAAACTCTTATATGCTTTGAAAGAATTTTTATAAAAAAAAAAAAAAACTATTAACATAATTTATGTAGGCTTAGTGAAGCGAACCGGTTGATAGATTTTAATTATTCACTTAATAATTGTGGAAAAAAGCAAAAAAAAAATTAAATTAATTTTTGATTATATAATTTATTGTTTTCCATAATAAAAGTCCTATAACTCTTTAAATCGACATTCGTCCGGGAGGGCTAATTTTTGATAGAACATAAAAATTATGGGTAGAAACAATTGAAAGGATAAATATTTTGTGTTTTAGAATGTTATCTCAAACTTAAAACCTTAAAAAAAACAATAAAAACAGAACTATCGTTATTACATCGTGCTGAGTTTTTCTTTAAATTATAAAGGGGGGGAGTAATTTAAAAATCTTATAAAAAATAGTCACGGCCCTCCAACTATACTCCCTATTATGAAAAAATGGTCCTAGCTCATTTGAGTAAATACCAGTTTGAAGAATAAGAGGAACTTTTGATCTACTTGAGGGTCTGATACCTCTCGAGGAAAATATCAGTGAATTATTCACAATTTATATTTAGCTATACATTATACAACTTACATTTAAAACATTTGACATTTATATTAGAATGTGCTCTATGTTAACATCTAACTAATAAACGGTGGATTAATTTATCAATTTGTAAATTTGATAATTGAATACCCAATAATATATTTCTATTAAGAATACGTCTGTGAGCAAAATTTTACCTCAATTGGAAATTAGGAAGTGGATTAATTATTGATTATAAGATTCCGTCAACATAGGTAAATAAAGGTAATGTAAGCATGATAATAAAAACACGTAAACTACCCAAAACTAAACAATCAAAGTCAAAAATACCTCAAAAAACTTAACGAAAACTTCACTCATAAACAACGATGGATAGTTAGCAACAAATCGTAGCAGAGCCAGAGCGCATTTTTTCCTCTCCTCAATTACACGATCCGAAAATCTAAAACCAACCTTATTGAAAAAAAAATTATTTTTAACGGAAAAATAAACAAACCTTTTAAAATATGAAACGCTTGGCAAACGTGGAATTGAGTCATTGATTTTCAACGATTTTAATTTTTTCTTGATCTCTTTGTGTAAGACTTTAAAGTCATTAAACCTTTTCCAAACAACCAGCTTTGTGATCCCATCTGGACATGATTTCGGGTAGACCTAAAAGACGAAATTTTCATAAATCGATTTCATAATTGATGCAACATTTTCATTTACCATCGATGTAACTTCGTACAATGTAAAGCCATCGCTGTGTTTTCCCGTTTTTAAAATTTGAAATAAATGAATCCATTGCTCGTCACGCTGGCACATTTTTTTTTTGCGTATATATGTTTATATCAAAAAAGATTAACGCTTTTATTATTTTATGACTACATTTCCGAATATTGTCAAAATAATTTGGAGATTTAGTTTCCTGTCAATTCGACAGAGGTCATTTGACATATTTGTCAAAATATTTGACATAAGTAAAAAGAAATAGTACTATAGTGTCAATCATGAGTAAAAAAGAGAAGGGCAATTGGGAAGTTGATTTGGTTTATTACATAACTACGGAAATTATGGATAACAACCTTTTTAAATTACTTCCATTTCTGTCAATCCATTCAAGCGATTCAAGCACTTAAATCAGTTTAAATCATTTAAATGTCAAAAATATGACGTGCTTATGTTGTTTGGCTTGATTTATATTAATTATTTTAATTAATATCAATTTTTATCAACCACATGAATTAATATAAACGTACGAAACGTATTTTAATTGATAATTTCTTAAATAAATTCGTAAAAATGCCTGTCGATATAAATCGGTTAACGGAAGGGTGGCTAGAATTAGAAAGTGATCCCGGTTTGTTTACGCTTCTATTAGAAGACTTTGGCGTTAAAGGTGTACAAGTTGAAGAAATTTACGATTTACAAAAACCTTTGGAAAGTCCAGTGTACGGTTTCATATTTCTCTTTCGGTGGATCGAAGAAAGACGTTCACGACGTAAAATAATCGAACAATCTGAAAGTTTTGTGAAAGATGAAGACATTGTAAATAACATATTTTTCGCTCAACAAATGGTACCGAATAGTTGTGCGACTCATGCATTGCTTTCGATTCTGTTAAACTGTCCTGTGATTCATTTGGGCGAGACGTTGCAACGGTTAAAAATGCACACAACCGGAATGTGTCCGGAGAATAAAGGTTGGGCGATCGGAAACACGCCGGAGTTGGCCTGTGCTCATAACGCACATGCAATGCCACAAGCAAAACGACGCCTCGATAAAGGTTCCGCGGTCTCCACCGGCCGGTGCACGGCCGAAGCATTTCATTTCGTCAGCTATGTCCCGATAAACGGATCATTGTTTGAACTTGACGGACTGAAGCCATTTCCAATCGATCATGGTCCTTGGGAAACCTCGGAAGATTGGACCGAAAAATTTCGGCGGGTTATGAGCGAACGTTTAGGGGTCACGACTGAAGACCATGATATTCGATTTAATCTAATGGCAGTTGTTCCTGATCGACGTCTTGCTATTACCCACAAATTAAAAATGCTGAAAACCAATCGGCAGATTGTTCTCGACGCGTTGCAACAGTTAGTTAAAATTAAAGATCCTGAAAACGATAAAGTGAAAATGTTAACCGATGAGAAATCGGTTGCTGATATAGTACAGACTCTTGACAAGGGGAGCGACGAAAAAAATAACGAAAAGGTTTGAATGAAATACACAATGAAATCGGGCATAACGACATCGTCTATCCTTCTTTCTTGAATTTTATATAATAATGACTAGTTTTAATCTACTGGAAAATGTTGGTTGAATCTTTACATACTAGACCAGGGTCGATAATTTTTGAACCCAAAAAAAATTATAGTAGGATAAAACCCAATAAAAAAGAAAGAGAATATAACAAAAATGAAAGAAAAAATAAATTACGGTCGATCTGTGGTGGGGAAGTGGAAATAGGGGGGTGTTTTTAAAGGTAGAAACGGTTTATCTTGATTTCCGACAAAACTACAAGTCCTATGGAAAAAAGTTAAATAGCAAAGTTGTAGGTAATAAGAATATCTACAACTTTTGTGCTAACACTTTTTTCACATAACCTCAAAATGTATGTGAAAAATATCAATAACCAAGTTTTTTATTTTTTATCTTTTACAAAATAAAAAAATTTGTCGTGAAATTTGGTGAAAATTTACCTTTTTATGTCCCAAACACAGTGTAAGTTTTTTGGTTAAAAATATTTATTTTTCACCTTATTTTGACATTAATGTGAAAAAAATGTTAGCACAAAAGTTGTAGATCTTCTTATTACCTACAACTTTGCTATTTAACTTTTTTCCGTAGGACTTGTAGTTTTGTCGGAAATCGAGATAAACCGTTTCTACCCTTAAAAACACCCCCTTTTTCCACTTCCCCACCACAGATCAACCGTAATTTATTTTTCCTTTTATTTTTGTTATATTCTCTTCCTTTTCTAATGGGTTTCATCTTACTATAATTGGTTTTTACTTTTTACCATTTTCAAGGGCTTTAGCTGTGATCTATACCTGATAGTTAACATTTTCAAAAAATTGCTACCACCCACGTACTTTAAAAAAAAATTTGCCAAAATTGATAAGTAGTACATATTTAAACAAAAATTTTATTGCCAAAACGAGCTCATAATATCAATATTAATGTTTGCCTCTATCCATTTATTATTTTCTATTTCAATAAATAGCACGGGCATTTTTATTTTTGAATTTTCATAACTTTGGAACAGTTCATCGTATCAAAAATTTAAGGGATATAAAGGAAATATCACACTCCATAAAAAAATCCACAAAAGTTCCTCAGATAAATTGTTCCAAATATATTAAAATTTCCAACTTTGTTCTAAGGATATTTTTGCAGAGTGTGAAATATCCTTTAAATCCTTTTTTTCATATTGTTGTACGACGAATTGTTCCAAAATAAGAAAAACAAAAAAAGATATTTTTGAAACACCGTAATATGAGAATCTACATATTCCTTATAGCGACTTACGATACAGTGCTTTTAGTTATGTGGTTTCTTCAATGTCGTTATATCCGATTTCAATGCTATTCGAATAATAGAAATAAGCATGTTTAATTTAATTGCAGGTTTTATTAAGTTCATTAGATTATGCAACTCCATTAACGATAAGAACATCACCAGCCCCAAGTACGTCCAGCATAGATACATCTGATTTAACATCAACATTTCATTCTCCGGGTCAACCATGGAATTGGATTGCATCGACATCCCAAGCAAGTCCAAATTCAAACAAAGATTTCAAAAATTTCGTTGTCATTCGCGTGGCCAGTGACGGGCGTCTAAGTAAAAAAGGAATTTCCGACACAAATACGACAAAAAATTCTAAAACCGACGACAAAGTCAAATCGGAATCCCCAAACGACAGCAAGTATGCAGAACTTTTCGAACCGCATACATTCGCACCGAAAGATTTACTCGCTCTACTACGAAACTTAGAAAATGAAATCACTGTTTGTGAGCAAAGTTTGAAAGATGAAAACGATAAACGAAACAAATATAAAATTGACGATTGTCGTCGAACTCATAACTACGATGAGTTCATTTGCACGTTTCTACAAATGTTAGCACAACAGGGCCAATTGGCTGAATTGGTTCGGCAGCACCCCATTGGGGCTCCACCGAGAGCTCCACGACAAACCACAACCGTCAGTGGGTCATCAACACGACGTTCTCGAACAAGAAATCGACGCAAAAGATAAATCCATAGACCTTGGGAAAAAAAAAATACGAAAACAATTTTTTTTGAAATATTTTCATTAAAAACGAATCATGTGAACAAATATAACGTGATACATGATTTTAATTATGAAACTAACATGGAAAAAATCTAACAATACGGCATCCGATTTAAAAAAAAATGGCAGCTACAGCCCCACTTCAATATTGTATGTATCATCGACGAAAAAAATATGATGTAAAACGAATAATTGAGATATAAATCGAAAAAAAAATATATTGCACACAAACGTAAATGTTACTATTTAAAAATAAATCTCGATATAAACTTCCAGTTCCTTTTTTCCTACCAGACACTTAAATAATTGTCAATATGACTGATTAAATTGAAACAAATCTTATTGAAAAGAAAACATTATAAAATCAATTGCTTCTTTTCATTAAGAAAAAAATTTAAGGCTCGAGATTTATTTACAAAAAGTAATTCTTTAGTCTAAAATTTATTGTGAGGGTATTTGATTTAGATTTGGAGGTGATACATAAGCGGCGAAGAATGGCCAATTACGCTTCGCAACAGATAGTCGACCAGAAAAAATCGTCGCCTATATAAAACCACCTTAAAAATCAACTTATATTGATATTTTTTTCAATATGCTTATTAGTCTCAAATCACAGTTGCGCCATAACAAACATTTTCAGTTATATGCAATATTAATGGAAGTCGAATAACAATAGTTTAAGGCAAATGTGTGATAAGACAATTCAACTTTACTGAAATTGTAATTGAAATTTTCAAGGTATTTAATACCTCAATACAATTCCATTATTAAATTATTGCTTTTATTGAAATCAATTAGTTTGTTCCCGATGGAAATAAAACCATTCATTGTACAGTGCAAGTCATGTGCAATATTAAAAAAAAAAAAAAAAAAACTAAGTGCACGTGACACCACGTACATAAAGAGTTACATTGCCAAAACAGAAACTCAGTTTTAAAATATATTAAAACTAAAGACAAACTTGAAATATGTATTTTTCCATGATTGTATAGTCAATAGGTAACCATTTTGATGTATGGATGGTCACTTTTTTTTAAATAGCTCTGACATACGCATAGATGGAACTCGAAAAAGTTACCATAATTATAAATTGTATATGACTTGTACCGTACCTTGTACGGTTTGCATTTCATCAGAAACAAACCTTATGTTGTAATATCTGGATACAAAAACGTATCAATTATATTTAGGTAGTATGAGTTTCACGGAAATTTGTTAAGAATGCTATAACTTCATGCATGAAGGACGCATCAAACTCCATCGTAAATTCAACACTTACTTATAACCTATAAATTTTAGTTTTGAAAATGTAATAAAAATATATCTAAATTTGATACAAATAAAAGCAATAACTCTTTATAATAACATTCTTTTAGACCAGTATTTCTTAAACTATAAATCACATCTTTGAACAAAATACGTGCCCGAGAATATAACGAATTTATAAGTTTGAGAATTCCCGATACATCAGTCTTTTATAACTTGCATTAAAACTATTTATTTTATGGCTTTTGCCTTGAATACCCTCTTTGTTACTATAACAACTTCCTCATCTCAATTTCATTTCATTTTACACATTTTTGAAATGGATCATTTAATGTCCATTATATTTAATGTACTCTTTGGTATTTAAAAAAAATATGTATAAAATTTACAAAGAAAAAATAAAAATGTATAACGATATTCGTAAAATGGGGCTTTTTCGAACCTACAAAAAATAATAACAAATTTTAGCGTGTGCGCAACTAACTTGTGCTATACACAAAGTTTCACTAACAAAAAATGTTACAAATGAAAAAAAACAAAAACAAAAAAGTCGTCAAATCATTAATTCAGATAACTAATGACGCCAATGATTTACACTTTTGCTTCACAAATTAGTAAAAAAAATATTTTAACTGGATACGGCCTCCACTTGTGGTGTTATTTTAGTCGTTGTTGGTGAAGTGGTTTCCGGTTTTTCAGCGTCACTCTCTGTGATCGCTGCTGGCTTCTCCATGGCAGTTCTTTTTTCAATTTCTGCTTTGAAATTTTCTATATCTTGTTGACTAAAAAAAAAAAATAAAAACATTCAATTTAGCTATTTTCCACATATCCAATTATTATAACATACGATCCGGTCAGCCGGTGCACATATCGATTAACTCCACTTTTTCAACTTTTTACAAATTTTCATGTTAAAACACTTGGTTAACTTCTAACTTTATATATCCGAAACAAATTTTCCTAATAATAAGTAATAATAGCTCTAATGACAATTTGCCTTTTAGCTTTTCCATAAGAGACAATGTATTTCAGAAATCTAGTTTATCAATTTACTAAACTTTTTGCATTACGGAGTTAATCGATGTGTGCACTGAGCGGCTCATATAAGCAAATGTTTTTTTTTTTATTGTAACAAATACCGTATTAGCTCTATTATAACGCGATATTTTTTGACCATTTATTTTCCGTTAAAAAATTCGACTCACGCTTAATTCGGGGTTTGAGTAATGAAATATAAGCAAAAACATTCTCCCACAGAGGTTGAAACACGACTTTTTAATTTTTTTTCTGAATATCTATGAAAATTTCGGAGTCGCGTTAAATTTGGGGTCTCGTTATATTCGGGTTAATATGGTAATAATGATATATATAAATTATATCGTAATTTCACAATATAACTATTGTTTGCTTTATTGGGTCACTTTTCTCAAATATTAGATTTATTTTATATAATTGTCTTAATTAATACCTTACCTAATTTGTACGAATAATATTCCATTGATAACATTTAACATGTCGAGAACAGAGCCCATGGAAGGTGGCTGGATTTGAATTGGTGGCAAAGACGCACCCACTTTGCCCGTGTAAATTTCATTCATTTTCTTTTGTAAAACTACGGCTTGTTGTGTCAAATGGCGTAAACATTCAGATGATTCACGTGTCTTTTCATGGTTTTCTCCAAGCTAAAATTAGATTTCATTAATATCGAAATGTTTAACATTTTTATTAACGTATTACCTGTTGTTTGTATATGGCGTAAGTTTCTTTTTCGTTGTTTAAGGCAGAACGAAAATCTCCCATACAACTTTGAGTACGTGCGACTAAATGATAGCTAACAGCGACTTTCAGTGATTTGGCTCCAAAGTAACGAATATTTAACGCTAAAGCTTTCTCGAGAAAACGTAACGAAAGTTCATATTCACCAACGGCGTGTAAAATTAAACTAATATTACTCTATAAAAAAAAATATATAAATATATCAGAATTTTTATGCTATTATGCTTTAATAGATTTGTTAGAACACCAGTATGAACCATGAGTTCTGAAGTGGATTCGATAAAATTAAATAAAATTTGCCACATATTGGCAAAATTTGCAGTTAGGTGAAATTTACTTGAAAATACTTACATCGAGTTGAGCGATTTCTGGATGATTTTCTCCACAAACTAACAAGGCTAAATATCGAGCTCTATATAATAACTTCAATGCTGTACTGACTTGACTATTAGCAAAACAATATAATGCTAAGTGAGACTAAAAAACAAAAATAATAAATTTAGTTAAGGAAGTAAAACGGATCTAATTTCCTTACATATTCGATGATTGTGTAAGGATGGTCAATTCCATTGACCCGCTCCGACATTAATACAGCTTTCTGTTGATATGACATAGCCTCGGCATGTTCTCCCATAATATAGTTAAGACGAGCAATCATTCGTAAACATTGAGCAATTTCTGGATGCATCGCTCCATAAACATTATTTAACAGATTCAACGCTTCGCTGATTAATTCATAACCATCTTTCAAATAGCCTTGTTGAATTTTACTTTGGCCGGTCGTATAGAAGTTATATGCATCTGTAGCACGAGGATTGATGTGTTTCACAACGGGGAAAATATTCAAAATATCTTCTTCGAAAAATGTGCAACGATTCTTCGACTCGAAATTATATTCACGTAAGAGAATTTGAAGGCCGACTTTTACACAAAACGAACGTAATAGGGAAATTTTTTGTAGGGCGTAGTGTTGAACAACAGCGTCCACATTGTCGCCGACCAAATCGAAATCGTAGTACGATTTCAGTTCTTGTTTTATTTGAAGCCATAGTTGTTTAGGAGTTAATGCAGCCCATTCACTACACTCGATCGATCCATTGGAATTCCCGTTTTTCCCGTGGCCTCCTTTACGTTTGTTGCGACGTTTTGACGTTCGACTTTGGAACTACAAATTAAATATTATTAAAAAAAATACTATGTTATAAAATGCGACGGTATACTGCATACATTGTAAAGGGCTATCCATAAATTAAGTAACGAGTTTCTTATATATTTCAACCCCCACTCCCATGTAATGGTTTTTAGGTATTAGGTAAATCTTTTCCGTAATTATTATTTTATTTTACACTAGCTGATCCCCGCCCGCTTTGCTGAGCGTTTTCAAGTTTGGCAATGTTTGTTTTTTCTTTGCACAGTTTTTATAGTTTTTATTTTTTTGCTCAGAAAATCAAAATTTTTTCGGAATAAAAAGTATTTTATAGTACTTTTTGTAATGTTTACTACCTGTATGTGAAAATTTCGTCCAAATCGGACCAGCCGTTTTCAAGTTTGCCAAGAACAAACAGGCAGACAGACAAAACTATTCGAAATAAAAAGGATACTATAAGTTACAATATTTAGTAACTTTTTGTGAAAATTTCATTGAAATCGACCCGGCCGTTTTCAAGTTTACCCTGGACAAACAATGTTTTTTTGGGGAAAATTACAATATAAATGAAATTTATTTTTTTGTATAAAATATATGAAAATGTAGGCAATAAAGAGTATTCCTAAAAACACCTTACATTTTTTAGATTAGATAAAAATCTCAGCTAAGAAAAATAAACATTTTTTAGTTCGCTCGCAATTTTTCGAATTTTTTAAAAAATTTGGCATTCAAAGAAACCATTTCTGAGATTTGTTTAGTTAAAGAGATTAAGAATTCTATACAATACCTCATCATTTCCAGGTTGTGGATTCGGTACATTTCCCGAGTATAAGAAGCAGTTCAAGAAATGTGAAATTGCCACAGATAGGTTTATTAGCTCTGTACTCTGCATGTATTGCGTGAAGATATGTTTAACGGAACGAAGCAGTAGTTCGCTACATGCGATTCTATGAAGATACTCTAACTGTTTGACTTTGGCCAATAAAGCAGCTACTTTGCCTAAATAACGAATATTAATTCCACGTCCGTGTAATGCGTCAGCTAAAGTAGTTCCGTCCATTGGAGCTGAAGCATGATCCAAACAATCTCGAATCTAATGAAAATTATAACTAAGTATATTTTAAATAAACTCTAACTGTTGAGCCGACTTCACAATATGGAATTTTTTAACATAGTCAGAATACGCTCTAAAGAAGAGATTGATCTTAAATGAAGCCCATCCGGGTCCCACAATAAGCATTATTACACAGCGGGATTCATTTTCATCCTACGATAGGAGTAGGACTCCCAACTTATAAGTCATACTATGGAATATATTTTTTATATATGCTAGGTTTGTCCCAGATGAAAATAAAACCGTACATTATACGTTACAAGTCGTGCACAAGTCAAAATGATGACATTTTTTTTCAATATTGCGCATGACTGTTTTACTCTGTGCATAACTTGTATAGATGTTTTGTTTTCATCTGGAACAAAATTTTAAATATGACACTAGAAATATTTTTACGATCGACCGAGTGATATATATTGTAAAAGAAATAATGAAGATCGCATCTAAACGGATTAAAAAGCTATCTATATCTCATCGTGGTAAGGCTTATCATAGGGTATAACTTTTAATTTGAGAAAATAATAAATATATATATAATATTTTATCCCATAATGTGAAGCCGATTTTAAAATTGCTTACAAAAGTTGGTATTTGTACGGTAAGAAGAAAATCAGCAGCATCCTTGACGAGTTGACGTTGTTTAGTTAAACTAGGACCTTTCGAGTCATCGTGTCTTATTCCCGGAGAATAAACATCAGGATTAAAACGAATATCGAACTCGGTTTCTTTTAACGATCCAACGGCCAACGCTGCAGCTCGGACAATTTCCTTGGTACTTTCCTCTACTGCTGATCATTTAATATATTAATATTTTAAAATATATATTAACAGAAAAGCTTTGTTCGCGGGTCACATTTTGATCTGATTACGAAACAGTTCACGACAAATTCAGCATTATCGTCAAGTGCATTCCCAGTTATAGACAAGTTTAAGTTTAAACGAAAACTAAATGTTGGCAACATTAACGGAAAACAGAGAGAAAGTTGAGAGAGCCAGATCCCACGAATACATGTGCTGTCCCCTACGAAATTTGGAACTACTCCTTAGTCACTCGTCTGTTCCTTTCTCCACTGTTCTACACTCGGAGCGCCGAAAACCCCTAAGAGTGCAATATCATGCATCGCTCGCTTTCCAGCAATATGGTCACATGGTACGTTTTTGACCAATGTTCTGTCAGGATTTTGAAATTTAAAAAAAAGATGGCAGCCATCTTTTTACCAATTTCAAAATCCTGACAGCACGTTGGTCGAAATCGTACCACGTGACTCAAATCGCTGGAAATCGAGCGATTCATAAAATTGCACCTTTAAGCCTCGACCGTTTCTCTATGGCTTTAGTCGTTCCGAGTGTAGAACAGTGGAGAATAGTGCAAACGAGTTACTAAGAAATAGTTCCACATTTCGTAGTCGGAGTAGGGGGCAGCACGTGTATTCGTGCGATCTGGCTCTCTCAATCTTCTCTCTGCGGAAGAATTAGATTTAACCACAATTTCTCAAATTGTGCATGACTAAGAGAATCAAAAAATTTTCATCCAGATAAAATCACGACAAACGAATTTGGCGCGAATTGTGATCATCGAACTCCACCAATTATTCAGAATTTATTTATGTACTAACGTTATTTTTAAAAATACTTAAGTGAATAGCACACAAATGAATTTGTTTCAAACAACACCCGCGAATAAAACTATAGTATAACAAGAGTTATATAAGAGAAGATATGATGGACGCCATTTTCGATCCTAGTCAACTTTGAATTGCCATTAGTACGGGTGTTTTGCTTTTTGTCACATAATTCGGTTTTTTTAATTATGAAAAATTTATTATTAACTAGCTTTATAAATTTCTGAACACTTTCACACAGTACAGGACAGAAAATGGCGGTCGAGCATACTCTCCTATATACGGCCTTAGTTGAACTTACATTCTTGTTTGTTGCCATCTGTGATACTCTCAACAATTTTCTTGGCTTCGGCTGCTTCCAATTCTTGATTTAACGACTCACTTTCTTTCTCGGTGCTTTTTTCAGTGGCAGCTTGTGATGTACCATCTTCAATACTTTTTTCAGGTTTTTGTTTGGCTGCCCGTTCATTCTGTTTCTTAAGACTCAACTGTTGGATATGGAACGCGGCGTATTTAATGAACATCATATATCGGGAATCAACAAACGCATCAATTAACTCTTGACGAAGACAGCAAAGTTGGTGTTTATGTTCGAGAGGAAACCCCATAGCGGTTACTTCCTTGCTTAAAGTTTCATCGGGCACTAATAAAGAAAATAACAATAAAATTTGATCTGTTAAATGTTTACAGTAACTATTTACATTTCAAAAAATTAACATCTGGAGGAAATGTTCGTAACAAGTCTAAAATGTAATGACGACCTTCATTTCCGATTATACCCTTGCACTCAACACTGGAACATAGTTCCACTGATTCATCTTTGTCATTAAATACGTTGTGTGGTAATATTTTGAGTTGTTGTCCAGCTTTATTAAGCTAAAATACATTTTTTTTAAATAGTCAGAGTAAGTAAAAAGAACATTTTATTTATTATTTTACCAGCTGTAAGTATTTTTGGCTGCTCAAAACCGTTTTTCCGAAATCAATCGAGCCGTAAACCACACTTTGTTCCTGTTCACGTTCAAGAATTCCAGGTATAATTGATTGAGCCGTAACCCGATAGCCTCTATAGTCAATAACGACAGTTCCCAAAGTGTACAATCCAGGTAAATCCACGGCACTGTACACTCGAACGCCTTGCAAATCATTGCGAGGAGCCACATAAGCAGCAGCGTCGCCTCCCAACTCTTTGTAATGATCTCGAACATCAAAGCCCAGAGAGAAGAAAATGTTGTTCCAGATAAACATTTGCATTTTGGGTTCTTCGCCAGGATTTATGGCCATTACGTTTCCATCAATAACGGCAACGGCTCCACGAGTGGCGGCCGCCACAAAATCACTGTGCACCTTAAAAATGGCCCGTTCACGTAAGAGACGTTCTGGAAGATTTTTACGCGGCAGCTCCCGAGTTGTTTGTAACTCCTCGTTCCAATCACGAGTCTGTCCCGGAATATGTTCTTCGTAGCCCAGTTTAGACGAAAATGCTAAAAATTTAATTCCGAATAAGTCATGAGATTTATACAGTCGAGTTTTTTAAGTATCTAAGTTCGAAAAAAGTATTCTTATATAAAACAAGTTTTAATTATTATAAACGCAGTAGAAAACGTTTTGTCATTGGTTGAGACATTTGTGGCATCACATACAAGTAAATAATATCATAGAAGCTTATGCAACCAGCGTAACAATTCACGTACTTTCTTTTAAGCGTTATTAAGCGATCTAATATGGTAAAATATAATAGTAATATTTTATTACGTCTTTGATCAATATCATCCCCTTAGTACATAAAGAAAATGGAAGAAAATTTTATAAAACTGATAGGGCTAATAAATCAATAAGGGTCACTTAGTGGCGCGGTTGACTAGATTGTCGCCTTATACGCCAGTGGTCCTAGGATCGAATCCTTATAAAAGCCAAAGATTGTTTTCATGGGTTTTTGGATTTCCTGGTCGCTAATGACCCAGGTAGTTAATGTGACATTAACTAGATCAAAATAAAAAATAATTAAATCAACGATAAAATTTGGCAACGTTTGTATTTTTATTGGGAACAAATCTAGGATTTTCGTATTATTCAAACGTTAAATTACTGCTTTGTGACGTCACATGTATCACGATTTTCAAAAATTCAATTGGGTTTATATTTTTTAATATTTCCATAATTTATCAAATTATGGAAACATTTTACTATTAGAAGTTAAAGAGAAATATGACACAAATCTAAATTTTTTTCAAATTTCAAAAATTAGTGAGTTCTTTTTCAAAAAAAAAAAAAAAACAAGTTGGGTGAAATTATTTTTGATATGTTCTCCACGAAAGCGTGTTTTGACTATAAACTTTTATTCTCTTGAAAAATTTACTCAAATGGACCTGAATATTTTGCTCTTTTAGATTTAAAGTAATTTCTTACTGTCTTCGGCACGAATAGCATCAATTGTATGCTCGGAGAGAGGAGCCGCCCAAGCATATAACTGATACGGTGTAGCAACACGTTCAAATGGATGACGAGCAGTTCGTTTCTTTTGTAAAATAGCAAAGTTCCGTTTAAAACCGGGCGATATTTGCGATAGTAAATCGATCAAAGAATGGCACAAATGACTAGGAGTTCCTGGTTTTGGATTGAACTCCTCAATGGTAGACCTAAAAATTACATTTTTTTTTTAAATTATCTTGAAAAATGAATAATGCTGCAATCTTACTGATTGATATAAAATCCTCGTGAACATGCAGAAATATGAAAATGTTTATCTTCCAAAGTAACAACGTATAAATACATGAGGTCGCCGTGCATTTTACGGTATCCAGGTGGGGGATTCCAACCTGATGTGGTCAACACTTTGATACACTGAGGTCCTTTTTGTTCTTTGGCTTGTGGTTGTAACGGTAGTAAAGGACGATCTTTGCTTCCAGGCATTATAAAATCAGGGGGTGTACAATCGATGCTATCTGGTCGGGTTTTCTTTTTTTCTAGGATATCGCCTTGTGTCACGACATTGAGAAAGGATAACGAATTACATTCGATTCCGTTGTAAGCATCGGTCGGGTCTAAAGATTTGAGTAAATCGCGAACATGTCGTACATGTATTCGGGCCTCACGCATTGTATACGGCTCTTCAATGACTTTTATCATTGATCCTTCCTTGAGACCTTCAATATTTTTCAACTCAGCAAAATTATCTAACGTATTTCCGTCTAATTGCAATGAAAAACAAGTACGATGACATGTATCTTCTCGATCCATTAACAACTGGTGAATTTCTTGTACTAACTCCATACTGGACACCTGCAAATTATCAATTTATATTGTTGCAATATTTAAAAAAAATAAAATTGAATTACTTGAATATCGAAAGTCTCAGTGCCGGGACAAAGAATTTTAACTCCAAATCCCAAGTCTTGAATGAAGACCACTTCTTGTTCTTCTTTCTTATCATTTTCGTCTTCTTGATCTGCATTGGTAACCAGTTTCACTAAAGATCCATCTGTGAAAAATATTTAAAAATATAAATACAAGTTAATAAGTGCCAACAAGTTACAGAAGAAAACGGTAATAACAGAACTGAGGGGACCAAAATATTTTTAGAATCATTTTATCTAGAATCGAATTGTTTAACTATCTATACTTATACTAAGTATAAAACTGTATAAAGCTGAAAGACTTTAATACAAAATAGTAAGTGGGTCAAAACCAGAAAAAAGTTGAGAAACGTTGTTCTAAAAGATATATCCGTGTGATATATCATTTGCGATATATATACAGTCGAGTCTCACTAATCCGGCACTTCAGTAGTCCGGTACGTCTAATGAACCGGCACGCTCCGCTCACGTCATCCCCTCCCCCCCTTCTCTCGTTCTGATTTGATTTATTTACATATTATACAATTTTCTATACAATCTAATAATCTGAACATTTTTGATCACAACAATTAGTGAGACTTATTGTACGTAACTGTTAGGTAGATCTCACATTGAGGCGATAAATCGTGAGATCTCATGCCGATATGTTTAAGTAACGTCACATGTATCATTTTTGCTCTGCCGTCCTTTTTTTTTTTGGGTGTTTATAGTCGCTTTAACATCTATGGTTATATCACGACTGTCTTACACACAGAAATATTCTGTAGATCTTGAATCTTAATTTTTTAATATTATATCTAGGGATTCGACGGGGATCGAACCCAGAACTACTAGGTCATGTAGCGGAGAGAGCAATTGCTCTAACCACTGCGCCAACAAGTGGGTGCTCTGCCGTTTTGTGCTTATTGAAGCTTTATAATATACAACTTTACTTCACTGTTGGTAAAGAACACTCTTTGTACAAATTTTAAAATCATTGTGGGAGGGGGGGGGGTTAGATATGTGCCACCCCGTATCTTGTAATGCATATTATACCCCATAGTACAAAGGTCTTCAATTTTGTGATAAATGTGATCTGTGTCGACAATATGATATTTTTATTGTATCGATCTATTGGACTAAAAAAACTTTACGATATTGTTAGATATTGGTTCATTCGCTAATAAAAAAAAATCAAATGCAAAAATATCTTATTTGACTAGTTAAATTGTACAAAAAAAATAAAATCTAAAGTCTATCGTCATCTATTAGTTTCACTTCTAAACGTTTGTTCCAATCGTCATGACTTGGTGGTGCACAAACATTGACGAGAGCGTGTGAAAGAACTGTCTGCAATTACTTTATGCTCAAGTCTACCACCAAGTAAGGCGTTGGGTCGTCCTAAACGATGCCGCATCAAAAACTAGAATCGATTAGCACGTGTTTAGATCTTACCGTCACAAAGTGACAAGTTCGCTTTAGTTACAGACTCACCCGCTCAAGACACGTGCATAAGCACCACCAGGCAAGCAGAAACGGGATTTAAACGTTCGTACACTGAAATGTTCGGGTTGTGAGTAGCTTGGAACGAAGCTTAAAAATGTCGGTTTAGTTGAAATATTTTTCATCCATTGCACTGTCGGGATTTTGGTTTGATAGCTTGTATTAGACAATCAATCGTGATTATTTTTTTGATTGCTTTTTTTTGTGGTTTAAGTCGCTTTAACATAATATAAGGTCATATCACGACTGTCTAAATACATACACTTTCTGTTGGTCAATTTTATCTTAGGTCTAGGATTTTAAGTCTAGGATTCAACGTGGATCGAAGTCGCACCCAGTACTACTTGACGCATAAAGCGGAGAGACCAATTGCTCTAACCACTGCGCCAATAGGCGGCCCGTGATTATTTGTTAATTTAGATTTTTTTTTGCTTAAAATTACTACTTCAGCCATAATCTTATAATAACTGGAGGTTTTTGTTCCGGGATTTTTCTTCTCTGAATTTAATGATAGATACATGGAGTTGAATTTTTTTTTGTTGGTGTTTTAAGCCGCTTTAAGAGCTGAGGTCATATCACGTCTGTCTAAACACAGAAAATTTCTGTTGGTCAATTTTAATCTTAGGTCTATGATCTTAAGCCTAGGATTCAACGGAAATCGAACCCGAACAACTTGACGCATGAGGTGGACAGAACTACTGCTCTAGCCACTGCGCCAATAGGTGGCAATATTTTTGTGTTTTGGAAAAAATTAGCTGATCTAGAAATTTTTTCTTTGGATTTTATCGTCGAATAAACTATTATCTAACGATATCGTAAAATTTTTTACCCCGCAAGATTGATACACTTATGATAATATCACGTTGTCGGGATTTTGAGGTAGACCCCCTTATCTCTTGTCAACCAAATTTTGTTTTAAGCGTGTTTCTTATGAACGTTTTCCTCTGTATTTTCTTTAGAAATTAAATTCAAAAGAATGACATTTGAACTTTGTAAATGCTAGAATAGATACAAAGAATAATAATAGTTATGTACGCAACTGAAGAAAATCAAGAGGCAAAGTCTAAATTGACTTAATGAAAACATTGTGATAATGCGTATATTACCTAAAATTAATCGGGAAATTCCACAAGTTGGATTTGTATTTTCATATTTCTCTTGAGACATCATTAATTAAAATATATTCTTCATTTAAAAAAAAAATTAACTCTCTAAAAATTATTTTGACATTACGCTACAACTAGGATTATGAGTTTTATAAAAATTCATTTGGAAATTTTGAAAACAAAAAAAATGAAAAACTATTAAAAAATTGAAAATGTTAGTTATACGTATTATTTAGTTATATGTTTATGATATTCTGATAGACCGGCTTGATGTAGACGAGGACTTGCATTGCGGGGTATAAAATGCATTTCTATAATTACAATTATTTAAATATAGATTTCGGAAAAACAAATCGCTACATTCGTATGATTTTATAGTTTCGAATAATGTTTCGTTTTAATTATAAGATGGTGTAGAAATTTTCTCAATTAACTAACAAACAAAACACGTGACTAAGCTCATCGCTATTTTATTTCCAAAAAATTTAGTCTAGTACTCAACTAGAAATGAAACTGAAAAATTGTTAGGACATATTTTGCTTTTCACATCGATATTTCCACATTAAATTACAGCTAAATGAGCCAAAAACATGCAATTTATTATTTTTTTCAAAAAAAAAAATTACGTAACAATTATATACAAGGTTAGATTATTACAGAGGAGTGAAATCAACTTTTAGTTATTATCGTTCCACAATTCCTACTTTACATAAGAAATACGTAAAGTTTAGTAATAGTTCAATTAGAGAAAAAAATTTTTCTACCTGCTGTGTTATTGTTGTGATGTTCATTATTGGTTTTTTGAGTTTTGGGAATGTCGTTTGTTTCATTTTCTCCGGTAACGACGTCGATTGAACCCAAAGCCATGTCTTTCTTTGCGAAAATTTGGACTCGAAATATCGATATGAAACGAATACTACTTCACCAATCACTTACACGAGTAGTATATGAAAGTGTAGCCGGGTTCCACTCACTTCTAATAAATTCTAATTAAAAAGTGGCACTTTAATGCACTCTATTAACGAATCAAACATATTTTCAATTGGATAAAATGAAGAACCCCCAATACTGAGTGTCTCATAAGTCATGGGAAAACCATTTAGCCTTTTCCTAGGAGAATTTTAAAAAGATCCGCTAGGGGCAGCATCGGTGGTGGGGTACATATGTTTTGAATTCTCTATTGACAACAACGTCAAACGTACGTCTTTTTATTATTAGAATAAATAAATATTGTGATCAAAAAATTAAAAAAAAAAAATTGTCATGCCTACAAAACATTGTGCATTCGCTAATTGTACGTCTGATAGTCGATACAAGCAGGATGGTAAAATTTGTGTCTTTTATAAAACCACAAGTTGACAAAAAAAATTATCTTATTATTATTATCTTCATATTTAACACAAAGTCTCTCAAAAAATATTGTTTTCCTCTTTGAAGTGATTTCGAGTTACCACAATTCAGAACTGTTCGTCATCGACAGATAAAGTAGCATTCAAATCTAAAGTATCGATAGGACCGGTAGTAATATAATTATACATTATAGCATAGCAAAAGAACGAGGAATAGCTTGGGATGGAAAATTATTACTACAAAGAAAACTGCATGATGTTGAACTTGGTATAGTTGGGTTGAGTAATTTCATGCGTTGCTGTTTATCCGCTAGGCATTTTTATCATTACCGTTTGCAATGCTTTCTTCAATTCTCAAATATACAAAAAAACAACTTAGTTTATTTAAAATAATAAAATTTCAACAACACAATGACAAATACAAGAAAATTTATGAACCAACTAACCTTTCAACTAGGACATTTTTATTACCTGACACGGTTAAGCCATGACATGCAAGCCATCGTTTTAAATCCCAGACAAGATGATCTTGCACTTTTGCAAATTTCAATTTCGCACCAGGTACATTATCTTTCGTTAATTCCATTATAATTCTATACGTTAGACGTTGTTGTTAATAGAGAATTCAAAACATATGTACCCCGCCTACAGTGCTGCCCCTAGCGAATCTTTTTAAAATCTTCCCAGGAAAAAGGCTAATTGAGTTGTTGTAACATGTTGTCCATTTGCAAAAGCAATAAAATTCAAAATAATAAAAAATAAGTTTTGGTATAATTTTATAAATCTAATCAATGGCTACCAAATGAACATAATTATAAAATGTAAAAAATTCAACCCTCCATAACAGCAGTCGGGAAATTTTTTTTACCATTACCCAAAAATATTTTTGTGTAAGTCGATATTACCCCTTCATTTTGAAAAGTGGACAATCAATGTAAATTTAAATTATACATTATATTATATTGAATTAATTTGCATGTAAAAACAAGTTGCATGAAAGTAGTAACAAAATAAAATTCTCATACGCACAAAAACTAATTGACAACTTTCCCCGTTTAGATTTTGGAGAAATGATCTTGCTTCATGTTTAATACAATAACTTCAAAATTGGATGTGAGCACATTTTGAATACAGTCTTCGGTCAAACTAACACGTTTATAATAGCCATGGCAAAAAATTCATTATTACCTCAAAAAATTTCATTTTTACCCCATTTGGGGTAATTTACCCCGGTTACCCGACCGCTGCTCTATAAAATCGAAATTGGATATATCTAATAATATATATTAAATAGATACGAAAGCCAAAGCGTTTAAATCGATTAGATTGCTGCATATGAAATATCGGATTATCTTTACATGTAAACGCTTTGATCCCCCCGTTTTTGTTTTTAGCATAACATGGGCTTAAAGTCGTACTTCAAGTCGTCCATTCCCTGAATCACATTTTAGCAAAGAAAATTCTCTTAAATGAACGATATGAATTCAACCGATATTCGTGCTGCAAAATCTGTACGCAATATAAACAAGACGCTTGGAAAGAATATTGGGAACGTTTGAAAAGCGCAGCGGTTGATCTGAAAAAAATTAGTCTTGTGATTTTTCCCTTCAAAAAGTACTGCTTGGAAGACCCAAAACGTGTGGGAAGAATGATGCTCTGTAAGCATTGATGGAAACAAATCCTACCAATACCATCAAGTCCTCTAAAAAATTAACATCAGACAGTAACTTTTCTATGCATGTATATCTTAATTTAAGGTTTTTCTTTTCTCGTTCTTCTTATTTCAAATAAAGCATCCCCTTCATGCTTCATTCATGCATCTGATTATTTAACGAAGTTATTAACGGTTCTTTGAAAGTGAAAACTCCAAAAAAATTTCTTTTTAAAGTTGCATCATCCTTTACCCTGTTTTCGGGTTTGCATGTTTCATTTAGCACTCTATATAATTGATCTCACTTATAAAGTATATACATTTTTTCTTTTTCACTTTAATAAAACACGTTTAAGTTCATTAAGTTCTTAGGTACTTCATAAAGCCGACGATTTTTTTGTAATTTTTTCATTAATTTTTCAAAATTATAATGAAAATCATTGTTTTCAGATTCTATCCTTTTGGATTATACTTTCCTACACGCTTTATCGTGGTTTCAAACATTTAAATCATATCGAATTTCGAATATAAAAGAAACACATATAAAATGTATTAGATTGTACAATACAACCATTGTAAAATAGTATTCGAAGAATGCATGGAATATCATGGAATATTCTGAATATTCTTAATAAACTTTTATGAAATTTATCTTTAAGATTTTTATATAATAATGTTTTTAAAAATTATTTTTATTAATTTAAATTGAGGATCAAATTTAAAATTATTAATGAAATCAACTTAAAATTGTTTGAAATTAATTTTCTATTTCTGGTCCATTGATCTTGTATCGAGAGCATGCGCTTTCAGTCACAATCCTCCATTGGCTTTGTTTATTGTATGTTGTCAAAATTGAGATCCTCCATTTTGTGACTTAAACAGCATAAATAAATCAAGTGCCCGAATTTGTGTTGAATAAAAAAAACAGTGTTTAACGATGGATGATCCAAGTCGTATGATGGGCCATGGCGGTGGTGGTTTAATGCCACCGCAGCCCTACGGCATGAACCCGCAATCGGATGCACCATCGGGCGGTGATTCCGAAGCTCGCAAACAAGACATTGGCGAGATCTTACAACAAATAATGAACATCACCGACCAGAGTCTCGACGAAGCCCAAGCCCGAAAACACACTCTTAATTGCCATCGAATGAAACCAGCCCTGTTCTCGGTCTTGTGTGAGATCAAAGAAAAAACGGTACTCTCTCTGCGAAATACCCAAGAAGAGGAACCACCAGATCCCCAATTGATGCGTTTGGATAATATGTTGATTGCGGAAGGAGTCGCTGGTCCGGAAAAAGGAGGTGGTGCAGGAGCTGCTGCATCGGCTTCGGCCGCAGCCCAGGGCGGTCCCGGCCAGCCGGACAATGCTATCGAGCATTCGGATTACCGGGCGAAATTAGCTCAAATTCGTCAAATTTACCATCAAGAACTGGAAAAATATGAGCAAGCTTGCAATGAGTTTACCACTCACGTGATGAACTTACTACGTGAACAATCACGTACCCGACCTATTACTCCGAAGGAAATCGAACGGATGGTGCAGATCATTCACAAAAAATTCAGCTCAATTCAAATGCAGCTAAAACAATCGACCTGTGAAGCTGTTATGATTTTGCGTTCACGTTTCCTGGATGCACGTCGCAAACGCCGCAACTTTAGCAAGCAAGCGTCGGAAATTTTAAACGAGTATTTTTATTCACACCTATCGAATCCATACCCCAGTGAAGAGGCTAAAGAAGAATTGGCTCGTAAGTGTGGCATCACCGTAAGTCAGGTCTCGAATTGGTTTGGAAATAAACGAATTCGGTATAAGAAAAACATTGGAAAAGCACAAGAAGAAGCCAATTTGTATGCGGCTAAGAAAGCGGCAGGAGCTTCACCGTACAGTGGCACGGCCACTCCGATGATGTCGCCGGCACCGCCTCAAGACTCGATGGGATACTCAATGGGATCAGCCTACGATCAGGGATCGGCATATGACGCGAGCTGTGGCTACGACCCCATGCACCAGGAACTCTCGCCCTGAGAGGAAAAATTTGATGCGGGGGCGCATCGTCACCATCACACAACGCCACAATATCATTAAGAAAAAAATACACAATGTATACTAAATCTAAATTTAAATGTCCTCTTTCCATATTATGTATTTTATTCTTGATTTTTAAATATCGTTTTTGTGTCTCTTGCCATTTTATATTTTCAATATTTTTTCAAAATTAGATAACATCGAACATTCGTTCGTTTTTATCTAATATAGTGATGTGTAGAACTCGGCAAGTTTATTAAAAAAAAAAAATTTTTTAAGCTTGGCGAGGCCTATTATATATTTTAATTATATAAGATTGTTTCCCGATTAAAGTAAAACTGTACATTGTACGGTACAAGTCATGCGCAATATAAAAAAATTACCATTTCATATTGTCCATAACTCGTATCGTATAGAAACAAACAGAACGTTTATACTGCGGAGCGCATTTAAAACATGACAAATGGTATATTTGAATTACTGTGATTGTAGTGGTAATGTACTTTAGTACATTTCAGTATTAACGAAAAAAGTATTCCACTTTCATGAGATTGTTGACAACATTTAGTTTGCCGCTCACTTGAAATAGTTCATTGTAGTCGTTGAATAATTGCGTGCCACATGTACACTAAATCCATAAAAAGAAAGAACCTATGCTTTCTATCCATATAAGTGTTTTCTTTTTTTTTTTTTTTTTTTTGTTGCGATACACTTCTGAAAATTTTAAAATTTAGTAGTACATTAGCCGTAAATTAAAAAAAAAAACTCAACATTTAAAAATTTTACTGAAATACACTGTACTCCGTTACATGCGTCAGTGGTGCTCGGTTCGATTCCCATTGAATCCTAGATTTTTTTAGAACATGTAGATTACACACGTTTTCTGAATTTTCCGTACTTACGCATCACGCTCATTCCTGGTGAAAATAAAAATGTAGATTGTACGGAATAATTCGTGTACAATATAAAAAAAGTTATGTGCAATAAAAAATTGTCATAATTTTATATTGCGCATCATTTGGAACGTACATTGCAGCAGTGAAGCCAGATCGTGGGATTTCTTTACTTAAATTGAGGAGAAAAATGTCCCTTCCATATGACACGGATATCCACGGATAGGTAACACACACTTACAAAGCGTTGTATGGGTGTTGTTTTACCCGTTTTACCTATCCGTGTCATATTGGAAGGGACATTTTTCTCCTCAATTTAAGTAAAGAAATCCCACGATCTGGCTTCACTGCATTGCAGTTTTATTTTCACCTAGAACAACAAACCTTTAATCTTAGGTTTTTGAGTGATTTTAAACACCAACAAAATATGTATTTCAAGGTCAACAGAATTGAATTTAAAAAAATTACTATATTAAAGTACCTACATCTGAAAAGCTACCGTAGTCGGAGAACCCCTATCAGGAACAAAGATATTTACGTTATTCTCTCTCTATTTCTTCACTTCTCTCTCACTCGGCACATTTCATCAATCAGTGTTGGCAAGTAGTGAGTATAAAAATATAGAAAAAGAGAAAGAAGGGAAATCAGCCTGGAGGGGGAATTGCTATTTGTCGTTACGTGATGGTTTCTACCAGTTTACTCTAAGCACGTTTGCATGCCTTAAAATTTAACGGCATCCAAAAGTGCCGCGACACAGTAGTTGATCACAGATTTATATTATGTGGTATAAATCAGAGCTTGACACTCGGGGCTCCTACTATAAGCGTATTTCACATCAGAAGCTTTAAGGCGTCCCTCACAATGAGGCAATAAGCGATATACGATACATATAAACCTATCGTATATCGCTTTCGAATTATCGCCTATCTCCTTAATGTCTAACTTACAAGACTTAATTTATTCCGTTATTGTAGTATCTTTGACGTTTAGGAACCTTAACTGTCTACGGGCTTTAAGATATTCAAAATAAAACCAATCAACATCATTTGATACTTTGATTTTCTTCTCAGGACAAATAAGGGATAGAAATATATTGAGTGTCAGACCCCTGTAATAAATGTACGGTTTTATTTCCATCGGGAACAAATCTATGTAAATGCAAGTATGTACTAATAAGAAAGTCAATCAAATTAGAGATTTTAAAACTAAAGGCTTTAAATATTCTGAAAATAAAACTCGTGCAATTTTGAAATGAAACGTTTGATTGGCTTTTAAATAGTGTATGTATTTTATATAATAATTCTGACTAAGCCGAATGTATACCAATTAATTGAATAAACTTAAATATTTACAGAATTCTTGTAATATTAACAACGTATACAGAGCAATATGAAAAACTTACAAATAAATTAAAGGTGAATTTGCAAAAAAAAATCTGACTGTACATTGACGTGTTTCCTTTATTAAATCCAATAAATACAATTTAAAATACGGTCATTTTCTTTTTGTCTTTACGTAAGTTTTGCTCGGACTTAACGTTGCGTTCTGATATTTTTAAGTTGTTCAGCTCAGTCTGTTTCTCTTGCAATCGAATTTGAAGAGTTTTATGCATTTGTGAAGTTGGATCTCGATGACGTGTTAATGACTCATTGATTTTCCAGAGTTCACGTTCTACCCTTCGTATATCCTCTTCAATTTTCAAACTGGAAACATTCAAATCGCGAGAGCTCTCTTTTTTCAGCTCATGGCGTTCCTTTTTCGATGCTATTTCTTGCGAGGCATTTGTTTTCTTTAATAAGGATGTATTGATAAAGGAAAATACATCGGTTCTCGCTTTAGCCCGTGCATAGGCTTTCTGATTTCTTAGTTCTAATTTTTTCTGAATCTTTTTCATTCGTTTTTCGACCGAAAAAAAACTTTCGTCACCTCCAGCGTTTTCTCGTAAAATCATACAATGATCTATGAAAATGTTAGGATTTTACAATTCTATATTATTGAATTATTTTCATTTTATTACCTAAAGATTTTCCCGCTGGTAAAACTTGAGCTTTTATGGGTTCAATGCGACCATCAGACTTTGGACCGAGTCCTGTTCCAACGACATATCCCATTTTTTGCATCAATTTCATTCCAATGCCCTAAAAGTTTTTTTTTTTTAAATAACATTAATCTTAATTTAAAAACTTTATTTGCCAAATCGATTAACTCCAAAAATTTTGACAAAATATATTTCGGTCCCTTCGGTTTACTTGATTGTAAAACTCGTATATTTTGTTTAAAATGTCATCAAAATCTAAAGAAAAAAGTTCAAAAGGGTAATCCACCTTAATATTAAAAAAAAAAGTGGAGTTAATCAATTTGGCAAGTGAAGGATTAATTTAAAAACTAGCCTTTGTATGTTTCTCCCAATCCCCAAGAGCTTGAGATGGCGGTGTGTTAGTCAAAGTCTGTTCTATTAAACTAGCTTGGTATAATTTTTCCTCTTCATCATCCTCATCGGAATCTGAAACATCCCACAGATCCCCCTCTTCTAGAGGTAAAATATCGTGTAGATCCAATTCTATAGTTCTTTGCGAATCGGATCCCGACGAAGAATTGGTTTCAAATTTAATAATACACTTTTGGTCTTTTTCGTTTACGTCTTGAACTATTCCCATTTGCCATAGCTTTCCCTTCGGTTGTTTAGCCAAGACTCGACATCCAGTTTTAAGAGTAGAATAATTCGGTTCTTTATACTCTTTTAAATTGCACAGGTGAACTGTTTCACCGTGGGAATATCGGCATTTATCTTCCGAAAATTTGCACTCTCCATCTAGGAAATAAGGACAGGGAATCATTTCCTGATGTGTTGGGTTGGTGAAAAGGACTCGTACTTGAAGACTTTCGAAAGTGGCATTGTCGTCTTTAATAACCGAACAAACCATTGCATTATGGTATAAGGTGCCTTCTACGCTGTGCACAAACGGGGCTTGACATTTCATGCCTTCTAAAGCCTTTAGATCTTCCTATAAGTATTTTAGATTAATAAGATTTAAGAATGTCAATCGGGCAACGATTACCATTTAATTATTTTTATTTATATAAAAATAAAATAATTTACTTCAACATCAGCAAGAGGCGCTTCGTCAGCAGAGGTTTTACTGGAAGTCGGACCCGATACAGCCTCCGTTTCTGCCATTTCTGCCTATAATTGCAAATTAGTAACAATTACATTTAGTTTTAATCAATTACAGTCGATCCTGGATAAGCGAGAGTTCAAGGGGTCACGATCTCTTTTGGAGGATGAAAGATTCTTACAAACCCGAATTTTCAACTTATTTAGTTGGAAGAGTGGTTTTTCTCACTTATACAGGGTTATAAGACAAATACAACGGTACACACGCATATTTAGTCATTCAAATAGTATACGATACAGAAATAATATTAGTTGTAGGGAATGATCAAGTCAAGTAATTGTACATCTTATGAAATGAATTATGCTTGAAATTTTGATTTGTATTTGAAATAACTTGCAAAGCCAATGTCTGACTTGATTTTACATTTATAATTATATTCGCCTCGAGTTTCACTTGATTACAAGTCAAGTTTAGGTCAAGTAGCTCGAAAATTAAGTCAAGTAGTGAATCCTTGGTTAGTTACTTTAAATTTAAGAAAACAAAAACAATGTTACTCGTAGTTCTACGAAATTAATGAGTCATAAATACCCTATACTGTCGCTTATAAAGGTACAAGTAAGAACCAGTTTCAGTTATAGCGGTCCACGATCAAACGACTTTCTTTTATAAAAGTTTTGATCTTTTGATAGAGGTTTGTTTCTCTCTTATAGCGGTTTAAATTAGTGATTTATCTCTAGCGGATCCATTTCTACGGTGTGTTACGGTGTAAACTCAGTGTAAATGCAGATGACACCAAGTATATACTGAAATCACACTCGAATAACACGGTGGAAAATTGTACGTGTAGTTCACACTTGTTCTACACTGATATACCAACATTCGTTTCACTCCATATAAACACTGGATTTTCATTGAATAAGTAATATGAGCGATGAATAAGCCGGCCAGTGCACACATCGATTAACTCCACTTTTTCACCTTTTTAAAATTTTCATGTCAAAATAATTCGTTGTCTCATAACTTTATATAAATCCAAAACAAATTTTTCTAATAATAAGTGGTAAAAGCTCTAAAATAATAAACAATGTATTTCAGAAATCAATTTGATGAACTTTTAGCTTAACGGAGTTAATCAATGTGTACAATGAACGGCTCAAATACTAATACATACGGTGTTATATATTATTAATAAATGATTAATATGATGTAATATCTATTTTATAAAACTAACAGTGTGATTTCAATGGAGACACGGTGTAAAACCTGCTTTTTAAACTTTAAAGTGGTGTTTTAGTGTAAACATACGGTTATTTAAATGATTTAATCTACACCGTGTCTACACTGAAACTACACTGTATCACACCGTGGTACTATAGTGTAGGCACCGATTTTTTTTTACATTTCAATCAGTGTCTATTGTGTAATCAGATCCGCTAGGGAAATGAAGGGTCCTGGTATTTATTCTCACTTATAAAATCTTCTTGCTTGTCTAGTTTTCAATCACTCAGGTATGACTATAGTAAGCTTTGTTCCCGATGAAAATAAAACCGTACATAGTATGATACAAGTCATATACAATACAAAATTATGGCAATTTTTCTTCATACTGCACATGATTTGTACCGTACCATGCACGGTTTTATTTTCATTAAGAAGAATCGTTTAATATATGTACCATAAATAATGCATATTCATCATCTAAAGGTGAGGTTGTTGCGGTTTTTGTATTCGTTGCCGATGTTGAATTATCACAGTTGTTAATAACGTTTATATTTTCCTGAGTTAAATCTAATAGTTGATGAATATCATTTTGGAGGCTGAGAAGACCATTTCGTTCTTCTTCATTGGACGTCGTTGCCAAGGCAACTTCAATTTGTTGTAACTAAAATTGAAAAATAAACAACCATAATTATAACAAGCGGCTTAAAATTGTCACAAATTAAAATAAAACCTGCTCTTTATATTGCTTTATACTTTCTTCAAAATCCTCAGAATCCATTCTTAAAAAAAATATATTAACTAATATGTTTGATGAAAATTAAGCTTTTTCTTTGACATTTATCAATTTTATTAATGCAATCAAATACTGTCTATGTTAGTGACAGTACTGTCAAATACTACACGTACTGCATATAAAGCACTCATTCGAGCGTTGTCGAGTTTGTGTCGATCTTATCCGAAGTTCACATGTGGAAGAAGCATATGAAAATTATTTGACATTTCATTGATGCAAGAATGCAAGTGAACATAAACGTGATATTTAATTTAATGCAGTAATTGAGTTGTTTAAAAAAAAGTGACCAAATTAATTCGGTAATCATGTCTGCAATGACTTTTGGCCAAAAACAATTCAATCCAACACCACCTGACAAAGGAAGCTTTCCACTGGATCATGAAGGTGCATGTAAAGCTTTTATGCTCAAATATATGATATGTTTAAGAAGAAACGACAACAATAATTCGTATTGTCGAGATGAATCCAAAGCCTATTTAAACTGCAGAATGGAAAATAATTTAATGTCCAAGGAAGAATGGAGCAAACTAGGATTTGAGAATGAGAATACATAACATGTGTGAAGTAAAAGTTTTTTAACAGCATTTAATTTTAGATAGATTTTAGATATTTTGTATATAAAATGTTTGATAAACTGTTAAATAAAATTAGAATTTTAATCAAGAATCATTGTAGTCTTTATTTCTATTATTATTTGTAAATTACAGAACCGGTCAGAAATAGGATTGCGAGCCCCATCCTTTTAAAAGGCTCAGAAACTTAGAAGAAAAAAAATTTACTCACTCGAGTTGCTATCAATGATCGTATGTTTCAAAACCAGCGACCTTTTCAGTAGACTTTTTTAACGACTCTAAATCATTTTGGTTTTCACATTCAAGCTCGTTCACGAAGATGGCCGGCCCTCTAAATTGGTCTTTATGTTTTACTTACATAATCTTATTGCATAAGACGTGTCACTTACCAAGTGAGACGACAATCGTCGCTTCACAACAAATCTCATGAGTTTCTTGTTTCAAACTACGATGCTATAATGTATAAATCGTCAATGGTAATACCGAAAATGTTAAAATAAAATTAAAAAATGTTGATAAACTTTCCAATTTAGAACGTCTATCAGATACAGTTTATGGCGAATCCTAAAGTTATGATCTAAATTCTTGATTGTATGTTTAAAAAACAAGAGAAAATCACAAGATTTAAGTTTTTATAATTTCTTAGAGTTAATGTAATTTTGGAAATATGGAATTTTAAATGTTCTAAAAAATGTGTATATGCTACCCGCATAACGCATCAACAACAATGGTTGCATATACAAAACGTTTTTGTGTTAATTTATGAAAGAATAAAAAATTAGCACTATGTAGATTTTCACTACGAGAAAATGTATCTTTGGACATTCGAGTTCCACAAGGAGACCATCGGTAACAAACTGAATGTATTCGGTCATAAATTAACATCTCCAACATTCTAACGGAAATATCAAAAAAGCTCTAAATCTTGATAAATACGTTGGATTTGTCTTAAAATAACGATTACAACTACAATTAAGTGATATTCTGGTTATTCCTATAAAGTTCAAACCATGACCTTTCCATATCCACTGCCATAGAAAATAACCAACATTAATCACAGTTCTGGATTTACGCTTAGGCCCGTGCTTTAATGAAACCTACGAATTGTCTGGTGTTTAAAAAAATGAAGGAAGCTTTAAGGTATTTAAGAAAAACAATCACAAACATACACATATAAAGATTTTATTATTTCTCACTTAAACAACGTTATTTATATATAATAAAATGTTAGCTATGTATTTTTAAATCAAATCAACTATATTATAATTTCTAGTATAATTTCATTTCAAAATAATATTTATCTTATACGTAATAAACCTGACTTTAATTTCATCTTGAAAATTTTATAATTGCACTTAATCGTTTTATATTACTTTGTTTTCATCATTATTATATTTGTTTTATTTTATATTAATTTTTTTGAGTGACAGAAAATAGAAACTTTATCAACGATGAATATTTGAAATAACCAAAGAAATCGTTCATGGCACCATTAAATTTGTAAAAAAAACATTCGGTTATGAAGATATATAGTTATAATTAATTTACGAAAAAAATTAAATAAATGGCAGGCGCTGATTGATCGATAGATGATTCTATACGAAAAAACATAAAATGTTAAAAACAAATGGCTTTTACCCTTAACCTCGTCCAAGTCATAAAATAAAAAAAAATGTTTTCTGCAATTAGATTTGGCACTCAAACAAAAAAAAAACCAAAATGTTAACTATATATTATTAATACTATTTTTGTCCACTTGGAAAGTTAATGCCAAACAGTATTGAATTACTATACACCGATAGTATGATAGCAATTAAAAAAAAAAAAAAAACTTTAAATTATATAACCATTAGTACGAATAACAAATAGTAAATACATACATAATAATAAAAGAGCTATCTTAAACTGATATAAACTAACAATAATAAGTATATGCATTTTTGAAATAATAGGTTTCTTTAAACTTTGTGCGAAATGGCATAATGAAACAAATTTTTTTAACTGAATTTCTTAGATTTTTTTTTATTGCACTCGCCAGAAGATGACCACCACAACCACCACAACTAAGAACGTCGAAAACTTCTCAATCTTTCTTACATGAAAATCGTCTTCCATAAACGTATAAATATAAGTACCCATCCTCTGCCGTTTTAAGTACGTTCAAGGACTGAATTATAAATAAAAGAAAAGCTTCAATAAAATCTTCATTGCTTATTTGTACTTAAAAATAAAATTTTCAACATAGCAAATATTTGTAAACAAATTAAATTAACTAGGGCTTGATTCACCAATTATTGATAAGGTGGTATAAAGTGAAGTTATAAATCAGTGATTCGCAACCATTTTGCCGCAGCACTTTGGAGTACTGCGAAATTTTTGAAAGATGTCCCAAATTTTATAACACAAACCATAAAAATTGTTTTGTATGAACTAGTATACAGCAAATCTGCATTCTATTGTTTTTGTAATATATATTATTTTTGGTGTTTTGTAGATAAGTATAGTAAGCTTATCTTATTGTCGTTCTGCCGCCAAATTTTATTTTTTTTAAAGTGTACCGCAACAAAAAAAAAAAAGTTAAAAATTAGTGTGATAGATAGTTAATCTGCAAATTGTATAATTTAAGTGTTTCACTATTTATTTGTTCATTAAGATATCTATCATACGAATAAACCCGGTAACATTGCATTAAAGCCACTTAAAGTATGTTTACTATTACATTGCTGGCAACTAAAAAAGATACAAAGTACAACTGTATATACAATTGATAAGACGTTATTTAATTATTTATCCTTACGAAGTAAACTAGGGATCATAAATCTTTTTTTCCTTACGATATCATTTTATGATATGTGATGGAAACCACTTATTTTTCAAAGTAAAATTGTAGTTGGATATTGTTAATATTTCACATTAGATAACATTTTTTACGCTGTAAAATTGGGCATAACATAAAATAAAATTAGTTTCCAATTTTTACTATCAATACCGAAACTGGAAAGAGTTCTTATCGCGTTATAAGAGTTTTCGTTAAATAGTTAGTAAAAACATTAACATTTTACGGATAACCAGTGGTGGAGCCAACACGAGCTAGGCAATTACAACAAACAAATAAGTACATTTCTAAGGATGTCATAGTCTGTACGAAGTATTCACGACGCTACATCACTATTGTGCTCTAAGGTCGACAAAATGAATGCTTAATACAGTCAAATTAATGATGCATTTTTAACTATATTTGTGGTGTGTTTTAAGTTGCTTTAACATCTACGGTCATATCATGACTGTTTCGAGTCTAGACACAGCAAATTTCTGTAGGTCATAAATCTAGAAATATCTAGGATTCAATAGAAATCGAACCCAGTACCACTAACGCATGACGCATGTAGCAGAAATCTAACAGATCTAACCACTGTGCCACTAAGTGGACTTTTAGCTATTGAGGGTGGTTATTACGCTATATAGAGTCTGTAATAACAAACTATACAAATCTTAGGAAAGTGTTTTACATAGTATTCCGTTAAATAGAAGTTCGTTATATAGAGTTTTTTCTATAGTAGAATAATTTACAAAAAATTTTAAAAATGAATTTATTTGTATATTAAAAAAAAAAAAAACTATTTTTAACGTATTAGCATATTGGCGGGAACATGTCAAGTGGCCTGGGGGAATCATGGTACTCCCGATCACCGAGTTGAGGACTTCTACACTAACATTTTCTTTAGATTCCATTTACATACACTGTAATATTTTACTTGCTTTGTATATTTAGTTATAAATGAAATACCGGTACTTGAAATGTTTTGACGAAATTTTTATTTTTTGATATCTTTAAGTCGGAGGAACATCGAAGGTTATATGTGAACTGTTAGACATAGAACATTTCTACAAAACGACATTCTAGCAATATCTAGGATTCACAGGGAATCGAACCTAGTACCACTGACACATGGAGCAAAGGTCAACAGATCTAACAGATCCGTTACTAAGTGGACCTTTTTTATAATTATCATAGAAATTTAAGTTGTTTTGGCTTTATTCAAAGGATAAAAGACTACTTTAAGTGGCAAATAGTTAACAAAACTTGACAGGACATTGTGAAACAAAAAGTATCATACTATCTATTGTATAAGATATCTAACAGATAGGCTATTTATTACTTTATCAATAGGTGGTAAAACAAGCCCTTTATATAAATATTTTTTACGTTATTTTGAGAGATTTTAATTGTGACATTACTTGGAGGATATACAATTTTTTTAGTTTACAAAAAAAAAAATGACAAAAAGTTAAAAACATAAATTGCTTTCTTGAAACATAACAAATTAACTGAAATAATTATTTTATACGAGATAAATATCGAAAATAATTAAGGTACCGTTTTTATACCTTTAAATAAAAAATGTTTTGCAAAAAATTGCAATTCCTCATTAAAATAAATTTTTTTGAATTCTCTTGATAGCAAATGGCACTAATATACATAAAAACGAATACTATCAAAAGACAGTCTAAACACAATTTTGTATTATTTCTTATTAAATTACTTCATTTAAATAACTAAAAAAAAAGAAAAAATAATTTCCTTATTATATTGTGATTTCTTTTTTTTCTCTCTTAAATTTTCTAGTTTATCGATATATATATAATATAATTAATGTAAATTCTTCGTATAAGACGCCGTATTCTTTGCATATCACCACACACATTCACACACCACAATGATAAAATGCCTTGTTTGCAGCTCCTGACGGAGACTCCTTTTGATTCGAACAGGTCACCAAGTCACATCCATTCGATGATAAATCGCCGACGATATGGGAATGGAGAAAGTTGAAGTGAAACGGATGAATTTTTCTTTCTTTTTTTTGGCTTTCTTTTTCTATTGTTTAAAGTAGTATCGCTAGATTATTATTATAGTAGTTGTGGTAGTAGTGGTAGTAGTATAATAGTAGTAATGTGTTGTTAGTGACTTGCGCAGACGCAGGATCGCACTTGTTAGACACGCATCAGCCTACTGGATTTGTTGTTAACAAGAAAAAGAAAAGAAAAACAGGATGTTAGTACCGCCATCTCAATTCAATAATAAATATCAAACTAAAATAATCACAAAAAATTAAAACGGACGGTTTTCCACTGAGCCAATTCCCATCAGCTATTTACGCCCGTGATTTATTATTCATTCAAAAATTAATGCAATTTGCGTTTGATTTTTTTTCTTTTTCATTATCATTTTATTGCTACTGGAATGATTGTAAATCAAAACTCGATGAAATGTTAAGTTAACAAAATTAAGAAACTAGCAATAAAACAAGACAAAGAAAAAAAAGAGTTAGTCAACTTGGCCATGTGGTTTTACTTGTGGTTAGATAAAGATAATAATAATAATATTAACTATTAATTTTTTATATTTATAATAATTATTAATGTAAGTTAAAGTTTCGTTTACAAATTCCTTTTTCAAAGAAGTAATTATTAAAAGAAGTAATAAAGTGCATTTGACGTAATAAATTCCAATTTGTTAGTATATGAACATATCTTGAAAATCCTTCTCCTTAATCTTTATTTAACTTAAACATTAATTTGATAGCCATTTTAACATAAATTAAAAAAATAATAAATTGAATCAGTCGATAGAAAGTTGAAACGATTTTCAAGAGAGTTTCATATAATTTTATGTGTGATTGTATTATAATGAATGAAGTGTATGAAATAGTGTGAAATGAAATGTGAAATTTTGAGTAAAGATTTTCACTCTTTAAAAAAATGTATTATTACGAATATTAATAGTAAAATATTAAAATTTTAGTCAACATAATTATTATTATTATTTATATGCAAGCGGTGCAGGTTTTTACATGACAAGAATTAATTTGAATTACTTGAAACAAATCACACTTTTGTCTGTCTGATATTGGAAAAAAAAAAGAGTTTGAAACTGGTAATAAAAACGTTTTCTTTTTTTTATAACATAAAATTTTATTTCTAACATAAATTAGAAATATATCGAATATAATTTATATATTTGTAATTACATGGCTTGCATAATTGTAATTTTTTTTTTTTTGAATTTAAATAATAAATACAACTATACTTAATATAATAAAGATAATAAAAGCAGTAATAAAAATATTTTTTTTCTTCTCATTCTCGCCATCATTTTATAAATATCTATATATAATAATAATATATGAGAAAAAAATCTTCCACATTGGCTCAAGTTAACATCGCCCTCCCTTTACCCGAGGACTTGAATCGCTTTTTAAAAAATTTCATCAATCTTAATAAATGACGAGCGTGGAAAAATTGCACATTATTTAGATGATGCAGGCGCATCGAAACAAATGTATTATTTTTCTCAGTTTCCCACTCTCGCCGTTTTCAAATTGTACAACAAGCAATTGATTGGTATGGATTTTTAAAAATTAAATGCTTGTCAATAATGCTGCCGAGAAAAATTCCCGGGCCCCTGATATGCCTCCATCTCTTCCTTTTTTTGTTGTAAGAAATCAGTGTTCACTAAAAATTTGATGAAGGCTTACATGTAGAAGCTTAGTCATGTCACCACGTCACGGTGGCACTATTTTCATCAGCACGTGACATGAATTAGTTCTTATTAAATTTTTCAATGGGAAATGCCACTTGAAAGTTATTATAGAAAGACTTAATTTCCATATTCGATTTACATGCTATACTGTTGTCATGGTATATAAAGTTTTTTTTAAAACAAAGCTTTATCAGGGTTAAATAAGATATGTATTGCGGAATTATTGAAATACCAAGCTAAGACCATAGATGGCAGAATCTTAGCCAGAGCCTATATTACCGCGTCTGCTGTTGAACGATAAAATGATGCACCTTCTATCCCCGGCTTATAAAAACCTTTGAAATATCTTGGAAAATAACAGAACTATGCAATTAACTGCATTACTAAAAATATTTTTAATGCTCAAATTATATTGTTTTATTTTTTGCCGCATTAATCGTTCGGTATCTTTATCATTCAGCAGCTTGTGCCGGGGCATCGCTCACACCACCCATGCTACGGCTCCAATAGGAGGTATATCCTTATTTTCAACAACTAGGTGCACGTCATTGCCACTTGTTCACGTTGTTCAAAGCATTTTGATATTGTTCTATATTACTAATCATTTTTAATTTACTTGACATTAAAAAATAAATGCAAAAATCAAAAATATCAGCAATTTATAATTTTTGATTTGAATTTTAAAAAAATTACTTGTAGTCGAAATTATTACGCATATCGTAACTAGTTGAAATTCTGACACAAATTTGAATTTATTTGAAAATAGTAAATTAAGAATTTGTTTAATAACAAATAACTAATTCCATATTATAACAAGCAACTTACAACAGTACTACGATGATTATTCTAGAACTATTTTCTTTATTTCAATATTTGATTAGATTTTGAATATTTCTTCTATAAAAGATATTAAATTATAGAAAAATAATGCAAAACCTGGTTAAATCTTAAGATTAGAAAAATAGTCATCATAACACTGTTGGTGAGCAGTACGGGCCTGTTATAAACTGAAGGTATTCAATGCAGAGCCCTACTAAATGCTCTGATCATATGACTAGCAGCGCCAACTGGTGGCAATTTGACTTACACTAGTTTAATATTCTTTCTTAAACACTGAGATATATTTCTTTGTAAATCGAATATGGAGTTGGTTAAATAAATTCATCAATCAACATCTCAAGTGATAAATCCCACAGGGTGACAACTAAAATAAAGCCCAACTTCAAAAGAAACACCCTTCAATCGCTCAGTTGTATATTGAAAACGTGAAGAGGTCAAATGTTGAACTACATATTCACGCTCATCTTCGTCCATTAAAAAAATTGAGATATCATTTTTTATAGGATTCACACTACATTATAAATTTTAATGAATATGAAACTAACCTTCACGAGAGAGCTCCCCCTGCCCTCTGGTAAGGGTGGTCTCTCATTTGACCAAGATGGCGTCTCTGCTTCGCCGCCATTGCGCCTGCTGTAGCACACGTTAAGCGTTTAGCAAATTTTACAAATACATTTACAAAAAAATTTCTTGAATCTAATCTTGAATATAATAAAAAATAAAATATACGTACAACATAATACGTTACATATAGATGCCATTATCTTCATATTTACATTAAGCAAATGAAAGCTTAAAAGTTGGCAACTTGACCATTAAGTATAAATAACGTATATAACAATACCATGAGATACTCGGTAATATAGATAAACTATTTCATTGTATAATTGTTAATTTAATCGTTTTATATTAAATCCAACAATGCTTTGAATGTCATGTAAATATGCCAACAATGCCACTATATGCTTAAATAAAAATATATATATATATGTATATAAATATAATTTCCCTCTAAATATAATAGATTTTATGTAATAAATAGCAATAATAAAATATTTAAATATAACATTGAGTATTTAATTTTAACTAATAACCCTAAAATTCAGTGGTATTATGGTTTTTTTTTTTCGAAAAACTGAAACTGTTCTAATTCCGAATGCAGGTACAAAAAGGAAAAGTAAAGAAATAAGATGCAAATTGATTAAGAATAAAGAGTGACTGAAAACTTAGATTAAATAAAAAATTGGCTAGTATAAAAAAATATTTATCAATGGTAATGTGTTCGTAACGAACATAAACTTAGAGGGATCTAATCTTTCCCTCAACCCTGACTATCAAAATATATAAAATTGAGGGTTGCGTTCAGTTTTTCTCTTAGTTGGTCCCTCTAACATGACTGGCTGTAAAACAGTAAAATTAAGTACGAAAAAAATTAAAAGCTAAAATAAAGCGTTACAATGAAATAAAGCAAATATAATACTTGCATTCGTCATCTTAATAATAAAAAAAATATTTTCTTTGCGTATTTTCTTATTAATTAAATAAAAAGACTATCAAACACCCAACCACCATATTTTTGTATGAAGGACATAAAAAATAATATAAAATTTACGAATAGAAAACAAAAATGGCAAATCTGGTTAATCTCTAGGTTTTAATGCAAATTGTTAAGAAAAATACGTTTATCATTAGTGTGTGTTGGAAAAGTAAAAAGCGCGCAATCGTTTTCTCCTCCTTTCCAGAAAAGCGGTGCGATTAATCGAACGATTTGCTTTTATTTATTAGAGGAAAAATGCCGAGAAGAAAACGATAAATATTAGCTAGGAATTTGATTAGTGAAAATTATTTTTCTTTCTTTCGTTTCAATATTTCTTTCATTCTAGCTAAGTTAGTATCGATTTTTCCGAATTTCTAAACAGTACATTTTTTCCTCGATCGATCACATTCAAATGAGAGGAGAGAACGATTACGATTACGCTGAAACACTCAAATAGTACAGGCGACAATCTGAAATAAAATAAAATTATATTATTTCAAATATATCTGTTTCCTATTTTGATAAACGTATTTTAATCCACCATTTAAAAAAAAAAGTTTTTTATTAGAGAGACTAGCCTTTGATTTCCTATGAGCTAACGGTAACGAATGTTCTACAAAGAAAAAAACATTTCTATTCCTCTTTTAAAGCATAATACCAAAAAGGCACATTCTTATTTGTTTCTATATCGATTTGATACCGACATGTTTTTGCATTCGTTAAGATTTCAACGCCAGAATCTATGCAAAAATCACCAGTTTTTGACTAGATATCAAATTTACTTTCCAATTTACGAATGGCCCAAATACATAAAATATACCTATATAATATTAACTTAAAAAAAACACGAATAAAAATCTGCTTTGTTCGTTGCTTATTTTTCTTAAAAATCAATTTTTATATAAATACTGGACGTACAAACTGAATTAATATTCCCTAATTGGGTAGATGCTATTTTTGTAATTCAAGTCTCAAAAAATCTTGAAGCTTATAGAATACCAATTTGAATTGTCGTCTCACTTAACAAGTGACACATTTTCCAAAATAGAACCGATTATTTAAGAGAAAAATTTTGAAAAAGATTTTACTTGGCATGTGTCAATTGCAACTACGTACTCTGTAGTGAAAAAATGGTATTAACTCAATAGAAGAAGTAGCGATCCACTGCTTAATTTGATTTTCAAGCTACTTGTCCTAAATATGACTTGAAATCAAATTAAACTCGAGTCATATTTTAATATTCAAATGTCGTATCAAGTCAAGCATTAATTTATCAAGTTATTTTATCCCCAAGTCAAAATGTCTAGCATCGTTTATTTAAAAAAAATCCTCAGCACCTTGATTTGAAGTATCCCTACGGGTTCATTCATACATTACGTGACAAATTAAAGAGGGGAGGGTATCACCAGGATGTGACTTTGTGTGACAAGGGCTTTTTGTGATGTTCCATGTTAAAATTTAAAATAGTGCGCGAAATTTATATGTACATAAAAAACTCTAAAAGTTTACAAACTCGATCTATATTTGTTAATACTTTGGCACTCTCGCTATGAGATTATCTCTCACGCAACAACATTTAACTTCTAGAATGGCGTCGTAATGCAAGTGAGACACGAAAATTCACAAGAGTTCTGAATAGTAAGGGTTTGGGTAGTTTGAGTAAAATACATTGATTATTTTTAAATACATGTAAAAAATTGAAAAATGTGTGACGTATCATCAGAGGGAAAGGGGTTCTAAAAATGTGACAACCTGTGACAAATACGGGGGATGGGTAAAAAAGTCCTGAAATTCGTGTGACATAATTATGGATGGCCCCACCCCTAAGAAGAAATATTATTATTTGTAGGTTTCAATCTTTATAACTTTTTCCCCTCAAAACCAAATTGACAGGAAGCCCTCTCTCCTTTTTTTCATAATTTCTTATGAGAGATTAATTCTAAAAAGTTCCACTCCGAAAAAAAACATTAGAGAAAACTCCAAATTGCAGTTTTTGAAGGATAACTTTCTGAGTGAGTAAATTTACAAATTGACTTGATTTTTAAGTTAGTTGACTTGATTTTAAAGCTACTTGACTTAAGTGTTCTTCTATATTTAAAAAGTAGGGTCTTAAATTTCGATGCAAAATAATAAATCTCAATATGAACGAAAAGATTCCATGATAATTATATGTCAAAAATTGTAGCTTCTAGGTGCCGGTCAATATTGCCCGTCCTTCCCCTATATGAGAACGTAAGTAATTTTTTGAAACTTGAACCACGTGTTTGCATGAGAACTATTTGAAAATTTCAAATAGTCTCTGCTCCTATATTAAGTTAGTTTTTCGGTTGATTTGACTCGGTTGGTTTTTTTGAGTATTAGTGCGAAAAAAATATGAAAATAAATAAGATTTCTCTCCGAAACATAAAAAAAAAATTGAAGCTTTATATATCACAGTGAAAATTACGAGAAAAATAATATACAAATGAACTCGACTCTGACTAAAAAGACACTGTAAAAAATTCAAAATTAATAAACGTTTTACAGAAAATGCTACCTCTAGATTTTTTTAAATAACCTAAAAACCTTCTGGTTTCAAATGCAACAACACATTGCGTAATTGAGTATTTTTTTTTTTGCTTAAGTGTTTTATCTATAAATGAGAGAGCGTCAACGCGCAAATAACCCACCATCAGCCGTTGCATATTCGGCGGTTGCAGTAAGTAGTGGCGATGCCGCTGAAAGAGCTGCCGCATAGTTAGCCGCGTAGTCCGCATACGGCGCGTAGATCAAATGCTCCGGAGGTCCTGGCGGACCCGCTTGAAGAATTCCTGTGCCACGTGGAGAAAGAATTAAAGGCGCGCCGAGTGGCGCACCCGATTGCGGAGTGCGTGCCGCATGCGCTGCAAGACCCGCAAGACCTGCGGTCATTCCCGGCGAGAGGAGGCGCTGCGTTTCGGCGGCTGCTACGGCTGCAACACGTCGCCACTCCTCGTCACATGCTATATTTTTTATTAAAAACAACATCAAATAAAAAAAAAACACACACACAAAATATGTTACTTCGAACGAAAGTATTTTCATAACTCGAAAGAAATTAGCAATTAAATTTTCAAAAGTAAACAAAATGTAATTCCAAGAAATATGTTCTGTGTTTATAAAAAAAAAGTTATTCCATTTTAAAATATTGTTGAGTTTTTTGAGGCACCCTGTACATTAATAGACTTGAAATTTCATATTAATGAGATTTGGTTTAATAGAAATTCAGATTTTTTTGTGGGAATACTTTCTTCGGAGATAATCGGCATTAATATTAGCAACTAAGCCAGAATCAAAAAAAGGAAAAAAAAATGTTAGCGTCACAAAACGCGTACCTGCAGCAGCTGCCGCGGCTTTGACGCTCGAGTCCCGATAGGTTCCGTTGATGATTGCCAACTCCATCAATTGGCGTTTCTTCAGTTCATCCTCACCTTCTGCTTGCTGCAAAAAAAGGAAAAAAAATTCTCAATGATATGCATAATAGAGAGTGTATCGTAATGAACAAAGACAGAAATAATGAGATGAAACCAGGCAGAACATTCTTGAGTGTTCCATAACAATCAAATTCTAATAGGCGACAATCAACGATCCACGTTTTTGAAATGTTCTACAGGTTGTCTACTAAATTTGATTCTGGTCAAATCAGGACTAAATAAGAACAATAAAATATTTTTTAAAATTTAATCAAGACTTATTTCACGATATTTTGACCCTCATTCGCGATTAAAATTAGGACATATGAAAAAAATTGGATCAAATAAGGATAAATTCAGAACATAAGTTCGAAATAAGGACAAGTCCAGAACAATCAGCTCCGATAGACACCCCTGTTCTAGAAAAGCTGGTTTTGGATTATAAGGGATAAGCCCTAGAAAGAAAGTATTAATACAATTGTAATAGATAATTTGATGATCTACAATTTTTGGCTAACCAATTTTTTGATACAACTTATCGTTTGCGAGAAAAATCTAAGAAAATTTTTTTTTGACCTTTGACTTGAATAACTTTTTAGCAGGCATGGGATCGATGGGGACTTTTGGTATTTTATTTTTAATGATGCACCCAAGATCTCTATCAAATTTCAGCTCTGTGCGAATTGTTGTTATTTGGCTACTATTTTCTAGCTAACTTGACCTGCCTATTAATGATTTGTGTAAATAATTTAAATAAATAAAATGTGTGATTTTATAAAACAGTGTGAGTTTCCATTGAATAAAAGAAACCCACAACCTGAACTATCAGTATTATTATTTTTATACATACCGGAATGAGTAGTTTTTGTACTTCCTCGACAGCACGCGCCAATTTGAGTTGAGCTCGGTTTTCCGTGTCTTCGACCGTCAACAACACATGGAGCTCATCTGTTAAGTGTTCCCAATTTGGCTTTCCACGATTTTGATCCTCCTGTTCAGGAAAAACTTCGTTAATTTCTTAATATAAACGACTTGAAACAACCAGCTAAAACACTCAAACAAGCAACATAGAGATTGGAAAGTACATCTCACTTACCCAGTCGGTTCACTTCCTTTAATAGTATTATTTTTTAATTGAAAGGAATAATTAATCCATGAAGATCGCTGCATGCGAATGATTAGAAAATTTTGATTAGTATTGCTGAGGTGGTTAAAATTATGCTTTTAGAATTAGTTAGAATGAGTTAGAGTCAAACCTCAATCAGAGGAATAAATTGAATTAAAAGGATGATTTTACCTTCTTTTTATCTCGCATCGATCCCTTGCCACGAACCATGATTTTACATCCGGTTTCTTGTTCTAACTGTTTCGCTGTCATTCCTCGAGGACCCAATATTCGTCCAACGAAGTTAAACTGTAATTACAAAAAAAATATTTTTTAACAAACATTTAAAACTTACACCTTGTTTTAGTTATTTCAGTTAATTATTACTTCTAACATTAGTTAAATTACAAAAAAAGGTACCGTAGCAAATTTTTAATAATCTCAATAGTTTAGCTGTTAGAAGTGATCAAATTATCCACCAAATACTTTCAAAAAGAATACTTGCAGCATTGCAATGATGTCGTTTGTTTACTCTATCTTGGAACGCAAGTCAATATCTCACGGCCTCCTTATTTTTTTTTAATTTTGTATATGCATACATTTACTAGTCAATGCATGCATTTGCTAAATATTTCAGGTACAGTCCACGGCCTCTCCCCACCTTAAGAAGCGCCGCTCTAGGTAGTGTTGTTGTAACTAAGAACAACAGAAGTAATCAAGTCTAATTGTGAAACTTTTGGAATTTCTTCCTTTTGAAACTCAGATTGAAATTTTAATGGAGAGAAAATTCCAACCCGGAGGAACAAACTCGTCCCCTCTTTTAGTTTTTCTTTGTATTTACAAAATAAGATTACCTTTTCTTCGAAATTAATTTATTGTTTTATTGAATGTTTTTTCTCAAAAATCCGGATTTCTCCTGATTGCCCAAGATCCGGCAGACCGCATTGCTACACTCATAATGTAGCTTAATCATTTATATATCCAATAAAAGCTCTTATCTTCTGTGCATGATGATATAAAGGTGCCATTTTAAAAGTGCCCGCAAATAAGCGAAAATACCAGTTATAGATGAGATAAAGTGAGGGAGAGTTAACGCGCTGCGTCATTTGTCTGACGAGAACAGCGAGTGTTGGCGTGTGCTCGATGGCGTGTCTCGATCTATTGAGGCACGCAACGGGTTTAAAAACTCGCAAGGCTGGTGCTCGCTATTTTTTTTCTGAGAAATGTCTTCGTGTGCTCTCTTACTTTATCTTTAATTTATAGCATCTATAACAGCTATTTTCGCTTATATGCGGGCACTTTTAAATTGGCATCTTTATATCATCAGGCACAGAAAAAAGGCTTTAATTTGATATATACATGATTAAGCTACATTATGACTTATGAGTGTAGCAATCATGCGGCCTGATCTTAGGCTATGAACACTATAAGCCTGAGGGAAACGCTTAACTTTCTCCACTCGCAAGGACTTGACACCATAATGTGAAAATTACTAAGCTTATAATGAAAGCTTTTGGTGTTTGTGTTTTGCCTGTCGCATAACAATGGGTCCTATTCATAAAAAATTAAAGTATATTACATACTTGCAAAATATAAAGATACTAGTAGCTTCCCGTGAAATATTCACGATTGTAAGTTTAAATGCTCAATGTACAGTTAAAAAAAAGAAATTACGATTCCGTGATTCGTCCCTTAGACTTATCGCGTGTGAGACTGTCACTTTAATCGCTAGGCCACAAATTCAGCATTGAAAAACTTAACAAAACATTAAAACAATCTTGTAATTGTCGACATAAAAACATTTGTCTATTATTATTGTGATTTCTTCAGCCTATATTAATAATATTAGAAGAAACTTTTTCGGTATAAACATTTACTTTAAAATTTAATAATTTGCTGCAAATATTATTAATGTAAACTGAAGGAGTGCTTTCATGTTATTCTGGAAAAATAAGCAAACTTTGTATGAATACTACCGATATGAATTCTAACTGTATTTCAAAATTGAAGATTTCTATATTTTTATTTTATGAATAAACTTCCGACTAATCTGACATGCATTATAAATTTGATTGATTAAATCCTCGAAAATTTTCATCTTAAAAAATATGTTTAAAAAATCTTCACTCCAGATGTTAAAATCATCAATACGTTTTAACAAGTAAAAAAAAACATATCACCAATGCGATTGGATGACACGCACTCTAAATAAGCTTTTTATTAAAAGAAAATTTATAAAATTTTCACTCTATAAATTTGTTTTTCAAACGCAGCTCAAACACAAGATTTCATCGTTATTTAAAGAATTTCATTTTAGTTTATTATGCGTTTCCTTCGTTGTTAAAATCACAAATTTACCGTCGTAAATAATTTCGTTTTTTTCTGGTAAATTTCCAAAAATATCAAATTCTATTTCGAGGGCGAGAATTGAAAAAGAAAAATGACTTCAACTTAAATTTAACAAATAGGAGATAATTTGGTGGTGACGCATCAAATTTTTTTTTTTGGAAATTCAATGTTTTTCCAGTGAAATGAAGTGAATACGTCTTGTTATCAGTGCGATGATAAGTCTCGTCTCTACTGACTTTTGTGTTTGTATTGCTTAAGTAAATAGGATTTGTTTGAGGTGAATGATAAAAGACGGCCTTAAAGGCCATTAAATCAATGTTTGAAATGAATTTCAATTTTGATCTCATTGAGTTGGCTTCATCTGTTTGAACGGGTGCATCTGTTCCACAATACGAGAGGTTAACAATGGGACGTGAATAGAAAAATTTACCAACGTAATAAGAATCGTGTGCATTGCGAAGATTGTTTTATTTTTGAAAATTCAAGATGTTGCCTCTCGGCTGTTTCTCAATCAAGGAGCAAGGGAACCGCATGAAACGTTTATAAATAGAAGGGAAATTTCTCGCGGCGCGTTAAACGCTCGCTATACTTACATCTGGATGTTCTTTTACTGGCACATAGACTTTTTCTGTTAGCGTCGTCACGGGCCCGTCCGCTTCTGGTAACACGAGGGGCTCCTTCTTAACTCCATTTATTTGAAATAGACTCGCACGCACCTTGGCAATTTCTAAAAACAAAATTTCATTAATTAGACATTACCTATAATTAGCGTTCAAATATGTACATCCTGACAAAGATTCTAAATCTCTCAAACGATTTCATCTGACCATCTTTAATAAATAAACTAAAATCCAAAATACATAGAAAAATATCGTTCTGTTAACTACCTACAAATAGGAGGAAGTCGTATTTACGAACTTTACACAATGAGTTCTCAAATCAAACATTTTTAGAATAGACATGATAGCGAATTTTTAAAAACTACTCAATAATGCTCAAAAATATATTTTATTTACAATGAATTACATATTTCTTCAGTTAATGAAGGTTTAGTAGGAAAAAATGGCATATTAGTTTTTAGATTTTAAATTCGTGGCAAAACGCCTTGTTACTGTAATGGCTTCGCTGGTGACGTCATACTTAAACGCTGGTTGAATAAACGCAACCAGCCCCCTGTCACTTAGATACGAGAAAGGCTAAAAAAACGTGACCGATTTTTACGGAAATCGGTGTTGTTATAAGAGTCATACGTCTCAAACAGCCCCCTACCGCTTAAACTTATCAGAGTTATTATAATTATTATATAAAAATACTTATCATAATTATTCTCATATAATAACAATAATAATGAAAACATTTTAAAAAGTTTCATTTTAATAACTTGCCTGACGTTTAAAAGAAATTATTTCTAACCTCCGACTTCCATAAATTCTTCGGTCTTCGTCAGTCTTTGTGGCCTTCTTCGTTCAACTCGTTAGCAACTAAATCGCAACTAGTGACTGCAAATTCAGTAAAAATGGTCACATTTTTGTAACATGGAGTTGTAGGGGGCTGAACGCAACATAAACACCAATACTAGACGCGCTAGTAACTAGAAGTTCATTAGTCGTTCAATTTGGAACAAGTCGTTTGCTAGTAGTCGGCTTGGCTTGCTTATCAACATTCAACTGCTACTACATTCGCTTCATTCAACATTGACGTCATTCGCTATGATTGGTGTTTAACAAAACATGGCAGACTTTCAAATTTTGCAGTTTTATTTTATCAAAATAATAATCAATCTCACTTTAAATAAGATAATAAATGCATGTTTCGTATTCCATAAGTCAAGTTTCTTTAAATAAATACACAGTTTCAGTGATTTTTAATTACTGGCATCATGCCTATTATGTATTTTGTAGAGGCGAAACGGATATTCAATAACTTTCCAGTATCCGGCCTATCCGGCGGCGTAAATACTATCCGGCAAAATACCGGATCACTAGCGCCTATCTTGCTGAATACTGGATTAAAAAACTATTTTTAGGCATTTAACAGCTTTATTTAGTTAAGTAGTATCACTTAAGAAATACAATCAGTAATCGCAAGATAATTCTACAACTAAGAAAATGAATTACCGCACTCATACTGCATTAAGGGCAAATTATGGTTAGTGAATATATATTTCTCTACATTAAGGGGTAGCAAGCGGTTTCGCTTGTCTTCGTAAATAAGGCCAGCTTCAGAAGTCTTTCGTTATGCACACAGCTGCAAGGTGCTGAAAGATAGATTTTAGCAAACTTTGTTTTTAGGTATTGTTTAGCATTAGCTGCCCATCAAGAATAAGGGTCACAATTGCAATCAACTCATACTGACTTAAGATAAAAAAACAAGCTTAAATGCTATAGCGTTTCTTTCTTCACTTTGAACCTGGCTAGTATTGTTTTCATTTGCTACCTCATCAAAGCAATTCCAAAGCGTGTCATGAGCTTTGCAAGATACAGCTTACTCTGTTTCTTCTCCCCTATTTTTTTTAGCCGGCGTTAAAGATGAACTGCTATTCTTCACAAGACGTCAAGACTAGCGCGCTCTTTCAGCTTCAAGCACTCCCAATTAGTTTATCTTGAAACTCGGGTTTAGGTGAGTTGAAATCAAGTAGTTTGAGCCTTGACTTATAGAGTTAAAACGAGTTTCTAATGCAGCTTTTGACCAGCTACAAGTTTAGCCGAATATCCGGTATTCGACTAAACTGCTGTCCGTTTCATCTCTAGTATTTTGGTATTTTCTTTGTAAGAAACATGGAATGATAGAGTGAAGGAAAACACTATAGATAGTTTCGTTAAAAAAAAGAAGAAAATACTAAAAAAAATCAAATAGTTAACACGGAAGATCAATTGAATAAAGAAAATTTACTTTAAAGAAAACCGATGAAAATTTCATGTGCAAAGATTTCGTTTAAATTTGGTTTTAAATTGATGGAGATTCAACGAAGTATTTGCATGTTGAAATGTTTTAAAACCATGAAGAAACAAAACAGATTGTGAATTTTAAATGCATTACGGTAAACTGGTAAATAATTTAAATGATTGATTTTTGATAAACTGATTGGTTTTTGATAAACTGATCAATTTTCATCAATTTTTTACTTTGAGTTCATGCATTTTTGAAAAAAAAACAGTGATATGGCGAGCATAAAGTGCTCAAGGTACAATACCTTTTGACCCCTCCCTCCAGAACATTTACAGATTTTCAATGTCGATCTTTGTTTTCTTTTGAGTTCAGTTAAAACAGAGATAACTTTAAAAAAATTATTAATTAACTTGGAAACCATAACATCCCTTCACAAATGACTCCTTCTTGAAATAGGTCATTATGACCCTTCCATCCACTTCACCACTGGAAGTTATAGATTTTTATGGTGTGTTATTAATGTTTTCAGTTATAATAATTTATCTAATCAATTACTTAACAAAAGTTTTTACCGGGAAAATCCTGAAAAGTTTAACAAGCAAAAAATAAATTTTTGTCTTAAATACTTTTGTAAGCCATACAAAAACAACATTTTCTATTTAGTTAAGTCTTGGATTATGTGAAAATCACATTAAAGGCAAAATAACTTAATGATAAAGTTAACGTGCAAAAACCATGTCAGCCTTATGTAAACTAGTTTTTTATTCCAAACACTTCACCTAGTAAAACAAGAATAAGCACTAAAAAGTCCCGTAACTTTCTAAGAAAAAAAAAAACTTTATAAGGGGATATCTACAAACATGCCAGTAAGAGTAAAATTTTTTTTTTCAAATTCAACTTAGTATAATTTTAACGTGACTGTAATCTGATTGAACCCAATTATAAATCATAAAAAAAGGCGTCAGGGGGGACAAGGGAGCTTGGGAATTTCCTCCGGACATTGCTCTGCTCACTAGCCCTTAAAACCGCTACTCATTTCAAACGTGTTTTCAAAATAAAAATAATAATAAGGTCAATCGAATTATATTTTATATATTATATACAGATAACAGTATTTCAAAAATTAAAAACCTACTTAAACCGTTAACATTTTCGAAATTAGTATCGTTTTAAAATTCGCGTTTTGATATTTCACAAAACGATACTGGTTCTAGCAAAATGTATTTTGTAATAAATTTAAAATATGTTCGTTGTTGAATTGAATGTAATTCTAACGAAAACTGAGCTCTCATTTTTTAATTTTATCACGTGAGATTCATTCAAATCGGTTACTCCGTGTTCTGGGAATTTCACTGGAAAACAAGCCATTGTAATCATTTTGGATTATGATGTGCATTTATTCAGAATTATTTATTCCGGAACCGTTTTTTTTTTCAAAGGTAGGAAAGATTTTTCGATTCTCTCTAACTATGAATAGTTTCTGAAATAACAGGTTTTTAAAATATTGTTATCAAACTATATGTTAATTGTACAAAACCGATACCGGTTAACTTCAGTTTTTCTAAACTTGTTGATAAATCATTTAAGTAGTGATATCAATTGCTAACTAGAAGCTGTACATTGTCTTAGTATGGTATATAGAATTGTTTTCATTTGCTCAATTGGTTTAGTCCAATGTTTCCCAACCTATGGTCCGCAAAGCTATTGCATGAGGAAATAATTTAAATTATCCCGATCAGATCTTATTTTGAACGCCCTAAAGCCAAAAAATAAAAGAATAGTAGAAGAAAGTGTTGTTCTTTTAGTTTCTTGTTGTTGGTACCTTTTGAAGCTCCTCATATCAAATAAGCTGACGGGGAGACCCAACGTATCAGGTTCTTGTCCCAATGCTTTTGGTTATGCATTTGAGTTTTTGAGGGTACATCTTTGATAAAAACGTGAAGAACCACTGATTTGGTTTGTAACTTAAAGTGTGGTTCACTAAAGTTCATTAAATTCATAATGAATTTATTATATTTCTTATATGTATTAATTGTTGTTAAACTATGTCACATATAATGCAGGTTTATTTATCTTACAATTACAGTCAGCTTGTAGTCTACCAACTAAACACACACAATAGATAAGAAAAATTGACCAAATCACGTTTACATGAAGAGTTTTGTTCTAAAGACGAAATCTGTTAGTTAAATTGTTGTTTAGTTCGTTATAGATAAAAATTACGATTTTAACAATAAACTTTAAGTGCTGCATTGAACATTTGCAGCGTCCATGCCAAACCAGAAATTTTGTCATCCAAGTCACTTTTTTGGTCCTCTTACTCTACTCGAGAATGATTCACCAAGTCTTTAAATAAAATTGTTGTCTTAATTGCCTTTTAATAGCGTTAATCTTTAACTACGTCTAATTCAGATGCATTCCTATATCCCTCCCACAGCTCCTCAATTCAACCATTTCTTTCGTCCCATATTCATAATCCGATCGTCTTATTTAAGAATAATGACGGCGACCTTTGTATTTGGGAGACCTGAAAAATAATCCAAATGCCATCACATCAAACAAATAACTTGCCATTTGGAACACGACATTTATATGGAGCGCGTGCTCGCATTGTGCCTGTACGCTCCCCTTTGTGATCCCAATTCAGAACACTGCTCGTGCAATTCTGCACCAATCCCTCTGACTCATTCAATTACGTCAGAGGTCTCCAAACTTTTTAGTTTAGCGGCCAGATTGATTGCTCCAACAGTTCAACGTTTACCTTCAATTTTTTTACGTTTACAGTTTGTTATTTGATTAAACTATTTAACTTTTGACTAAATAAATTAAATATACTGTCAACGATGAGTCTAGGTGAGTGAGAACTGGGTAAATGAGAGTATTTGTAGGGTCCCGTCATTTTAACGCTTTGAAAATATGGGTGAGAAGCAAAAACCTCTATAACGAGAGAAAATCGTTTTTTACTCGCCGACCTCAATAACTGATACTTGCTTTACCATAAGCCTTTATCTTTATAATAAGCGACAGGCGAGCATATTTACTATTTGCGATTTATCGCTACATATTTTTAAGAGAAAAAGGTCACTTCTGTACCTCTATAAGCTAGAAATTCGGGTTGGTAAAAATTTGGTTGGTAAATTTTCCAATTTTAATATACTTAGTTTCTTTGTTTGACAACTGAACTGAGATGCAAAAATTCAAGTCCGAAGGATAAAACGAAGTGGTTCTAATTCATCTTGCAAGCTTTCCTCTAAAGTCTAAACACATAAACATTGTAAGTTAAATAAAAACTTGTAAAAAAGGTTCTGATGCCTTGAACACTTATCACTAGTTCAACTGAAATCAGTTAAAGTGATTGTTTTATAATTTTTAAATCCAAGTATCTACTGTATTATATTGAACGTGGTTTAATTTCACAGTAAGCTCGTTATTAGTAAGTATCTACTATAAGTTTTAAAGTAAATTGGTATAAGAATTTTCACGTAAATTTTCATTTCGGGACTAACCAAATACATTTTACGTCTCTGATATTGACATAATTGCAAATGAATTCAACATATTCCATATTTTATCACCCATAAAAATGATAACAAATCATTATAGTTTTAGTCTTTGAAAAAGAATTTGGTGGTTATTTAGTATAATTACTTATTATGATATATATAAAAACAAATAAAGAGTGGGTCGGATAATAGGCACGTCAACTCGGTTTCGGCCTGCGGATCGTGTTTTGGAGACCCCTGCATTACGTAGATGCTTAAGATGCAACAATTGAAAATGAAATATTCTCCTTCGATGTCGTTTCTGTTTCAGGCAAAATCAGCGTGATTGTTTTGATCAGTGTGAGTCAGTCATTAGAACGTTTTGAAATTGGGTCAGAAACACGAAGTCATTAGACCAGAAAAAGAGTTGAGAGAATGGGTTTTATGAACGGAAATGATTTTCTGTGCGATTGTTTTAATTTTTTTGGTTGCACAAACTGCATTGATGTGGATGGTTTATGTGTGTATATTGTCGGATGAATTTTCTTTTTAATCGTTTCAAATATGGTGATTGACAATGAGAGCCTTCGGCTCAATGCGACACAAACTTGGTAGTGAAATAAGGCACGGCATGCAAGGTGTGGCACAATGTGAGCCATCATGCATGATGGATGACGATGCGGAGGCGTATTATATTTTTCTTCTCGGTATATTTGATATGGGAGTTCCTCTATTTGTCTAACAGAACGCTACCTATTCAAAAAAAAAAGAAGCTAAACTTGACTAATTTCGAGATAGAAAATCCGTACGTCGTATTATCTCAAGAATAACTAATTCTAGTGTTTGGTGAGTTTTTTATAATGAATTAGGAGGAGACGAGTACAAATAGGTGTAGAACGACATTTTTACAGTGATTTTCATCATTTTTTTAATACATAAGGAATGTATGTCGCAGTCGATACGTAGAATCAGCGTTTGCTAGTAGAGCCGGTCCAAACATAAAATGAACAATTATGGCAGAGGCTGATTATAAAGACTAAGATATATTAAATCATTGATACTGTGAGGTCATTTGACACAAATATTTTATAATATATTCTGAAATTTTCAAAGATTTTCTTCAAAAATTCAAGTAGATATCAACTATCATGCATTGTAGATCACCATTCAACTGAACAGTTTGTGTACCTACATCCTGGAGGCCGCAATTTTCGTTTAACATCAATTGTACTAAAAATATACTCTTTTAAATAATATTCTCTTCTAATCGAACCTTGAATTTCCCGAAAAATTTAAAGTACATACTTAGTACTTTTTTACTTTCTTTCACTTCTACATATTTAAAGAAACATGACTGGGTCGAATTTTCACTGGAAATCTACGTTTTGAGGTCCTCTGAGTCAGAAAAAGTGGAGTTTAGAAATTGACCTGTGTATGACAGCAATATTTATCAACATTTTACACAGTTTTTCAAATTTGGAATTTTGCCTTCATCTTTCCTCTAGTTGTGTTGCAAAGCTTTTGATTGAATTCGGGTAGCAGGAAATAGTTCCACCGATTTTTTTTACTTTGCTATGATTATTAGATTTATCAAAGTCTGCTAGTTTTATTTGAACCTTTTTTCTAGGAAAATTCAAATAAGGTGGAGTCCCAGGAAGAGGGTCCGAGTCAGTACACACACATGCAATATATAGTTTTTTTTTTTGGTCATTTATAGTCGCTTGGAACTTCCAAGGTCATCAGCGACTTATCTAGTTCTATAATTCTCACTAATATTTAGTTTTGTTTATAGGGTATAGATATTTATAATTTTTTAACGGGTTTAATTCAAAAGAAATTTTTATGATGCGTCGCAGCAGATATTTTTTACAACAAAAAAAATACTTGTTTAAATTTTAGGTTCACCTAGTGCGTATATTTGTAATAAATACCAAATTTTAAATGGAGTAGTCTAAAACTTTTTAAGCTTGTGTGTATACAATTTAGAAAAACTTTAGAAAGAATTTAAATTTTAAGAACAAAATTTTTGATTAGTTTTGCAAGCGGTTTATGAAAGAAAACATTTTTGAATTTATTGAAACCTCTGCACCTATCTCTCTTCTTAATGAGGCGGCCGATTAAGTTTCCAAACACAAAATATGAGTAAGAGTATATATGGAAATGTTCATATATGGTTCGATGGATGGTCAACAAATACATTAGCATTTTGACGTCCCACTCAATATTCATGTCCCACACAACGAGTTTCTGTCCATTGATTACATTATTGTTCAACAATAAATGGCCATCACTTCAAATGGAAAAGACGCATCCAACGAGCTAACAGGCGGTAGTGACGTCACCGTTCGATGGTTTCCCCATATGGATGTCTTGGTCCTCACGCACCACAATACTAGATAGAAAAATATACTCCCACACACACACACGCTTTTACAAACCAGTGACTTCCAACAAAACATTTTAAGCGGACAAAACTTTCTTTTTATTGCAAGACCAATTTCGACATTAAATTGCGACTCTCACTTGCAGCACGTTAATTTATATCATCTTCATCAAAGAAGCGACCAAATTGAAATCGTCGGCCATCTGACCCAGTTATCCTTGATAAAATGCTTTGGTTTTTTTCCAAAACAATCAATACTTATTTATATAAGCTCTCTTTTTTTAAAATAATAATTTAATAATTTTTTAAAATAATAATAACCTTTTAAGTTCCCTCATTTGCTATTAAATGTATCAATCTTCCAAAAATTGCAGTTATTTCGACGAGTAAGTATCTCAGTAATATTAAACGTTATAATATACATACAGCACTTGAATTATTTTTTTGTCTCTCAAAATATAGTTCAAGATAAACCTACATTAAGGATCAATTTTTACCTAAAAAGAAAACTACACTTACATTCAAAAAATGTAAACATACATTCATAAATATAAGTACTAAAAAGAAAATAATAACGTTTAAGCCCCCCCCCCCTAGAATAGTGATCGTTTTCCTTCCATCAACAACAGAAGTTTAGCCTTTGTCAATACTATTAGCATCCACGTCCTCTTTTCCGAATGAGGCGAAAAATTTTTGGTTGAAAATTTATTTTTAGCACATTTAAAGTAGCTCTCAAGCAGTCAAACAAAAATCAATAAATAATAACATGAATTTTGTACAAAAATTTTAACAAACTCTTTTATAAGAAGCATTAAACAGGAGAAGTGATCAAACCTAAAATTTATTATAAACGAATTAAAACAATTTAAACAACCTTGGCATAAAGATAAAAATAAATATTGGTGGTTGGAATTTTATTTTGTTAAGCATCGATTGGTATATGTTTACTTAAAAAAATCTCACATGTCGCGATTTTTAGTGTTGGGCATGCCTTTACACACGAACGTTTCCAACATCGCGAGAACATGCCCAACGAACAGAACGAAAGAAAAATTATTTTTACTGGCTAATGTTCTTTAGGACTAACCTAGTAACCCTGACGATTTTAGGGTTTTTTTTTTACTTTTGAGTTTAAGCAAATCTATGAACTCTTGTCAAAGAGGGATATGATTTCTTGTAAAATTACTTTTTATACAACCAAATTTACCGAGGCAGTTATTAAATAAGTTTACATATCCAACGTTTTTACTTTAATTTTTCTATATGACATTATTTATTGTTCGGTTTCTTTATTTGAACTGTAAATCATCATAATAATAGGCAAAAGTTTGTACGTCAACAGTTAGAGACGGTTTATACTAATGCTTTGTTATACATATGAGTGTTATATTTGTGACACAGCCATTAAAGTGACGTTCTCAGATGCTAGAAGTCTACGAAACGATTCTCGTTATCGATAATTTTTTATTTATTTGAACTGTACATTCGGTATTTCAAACTTACGATCGTGAATATTTCACAGGAAGCTACTAGTTATTATTACTGGTTATGTTATTGGGTTCTTATGACAGAAAGAGTACTTATGCCTGCAGTCCCGCCATAACCATATGGCGTCGTAATGCACTGGGAACATAATTGCTACTGTAGAGCGCATTCGGCCTGAAACAAGCGCCGTCTTTTGGTGTACGTTAATTTCTCTTTCACGCTGCTTATAACTTTAATTACGATGGATTCAATAGAATCATTAGTAAATCTGATACCTACTCATATGTCAGCTCGATTAAATATGGAAAGGTGGTAAAATATCGATTGTAAGATTTGTTCGACACAACCAGATTTTAGTTTACTTACTTTTAGCAACGTAAGTGTTTTTAAAACTAAGTAACCCGTACAAGAAATATATAGAGGTACATTAAAAGTTAATCGTTTTTTTTCTACAAAATGTGAATAATGGTGGTCATCAAGAATAAGTATCGGGTTTGTTCTTGCTAATAAATAAATAAAAAAATGAAAATTTCTTAAAAAATTTTACTGCTTCATAAAGTCTGGTTATAGATGATCCACACTAATTGCCTCATATATTTATTTTTATTGTTTCCTTAATGTTTTTTTATAATAAAACACACAAATTAACAAAATAAAACTAAATGGCATAGAAAATTATAATTTTCTCACGTAAAGGTGATTTGAAACATTTTTGTTTAAACCTTTAAATAAAATAAAGTGCGATGTACAAGAGCCTAAATCATAAGTTATTATTGTTATTGCCCGATTGCCATAAAATGAAGATGGATATTGGTTGTCGTAAGTACATAACGCACTGAAGTTAACACTGAAACCCCACCTTCAGATTAGTTTAATAAAAGCGTTGTCAGATTCAACTTTGCAGTTAGTAGTTTGCTTTACATTGAAAAAAAGGTATGTTTGAAAAAACTTATTAGTAGCATTTATTAGCTCAGAGAAAACATGTTTCGCTAACCTGCTTTTCAATCCAACAGACTCTCTATTTACAGAAAAAAATTACATGATTATTTATTTATATATTAAGTAGATAATCGAAATGTGATAAGATAACACAACACAACGACAAAAGGAAACAATTTCGGTTATCTAACTTTAAATAATATATGTAAACATGCAACTTGTAAAATGAGAAGACCTGAGCCATGAAATACTTTATGTATGTTCAGAGAGTATATAATAATATACATAGATATTATAAAATCAACATTGAAGATTCAACGAGCATATAACGAGGAGTTGCCAACCTCAATTGAAAAAATTGCAATTTGCAAATGAAAAGAATGAAAACGTTCAGTATTTATGAAACGATTAGTACATACTACATTAACATTCATTTCAATTAAATTCATTTAAATAAATCAAGTTCTTTAAATTTTTTTTATTTAATGGATGAGTATCTCTCTAAACTGGGAACATCAAAAAGTATTTTTTTCAAAGGCTTTTATACGAAAATATGCAATAAAATTATTTAATTAGCCAACAAAAAATATGTTTTAATTTTTCTCATTAAAACTCATAAGTGGAAAAAAGAAAGATTAATTCGTTGGTCGTTTTGAAATTTTAATTATAACTTAATTAATTCATTTAAATATCGTATTTTTCTCAGATGTTTTGTAAAATATTGAATGATTATAATTTTGATTCTTTCTTATCCTCCTACGTAGCCTCACCCACTTTTTCACAACAGCTGGCAGTGAAAATAGCAAATTGTTGAAAATCTAAAATTTTTCAGGTGTGAAAATTATCTCAGATTCAAGGCTCGATTTTTCATTTCTCAAACGTCATGTTTTCGAAATTTCTTAGTCATGTCGTTTTGTGTACCGAACAATGTATGATTAATTAAATTTTAATTACTCAGTCTAGAGGCATAAAACTGAATCTCGATTCTGAGAAACCGAAATAATATCTACAAAGGAAATGCGTATACTCGTACATAGGTTGAGTGATAATAATATGGGCAGGGTTTCGCGTCTGAAATATTAAAAACTTCATGAATGGAAAGCGACTGACCAAATAGGAGATTATTTGCATTGAGTTAACAGTGCAATCAGATAGAGCAGTGGTTCCCAAATGTTTGCGGTTTTCGACGCTCTTAGTATACCTACGAGAATTTTATCGCAGTCCTCTAAATCAAAAGGTTAGTCTATTTCAGAACAAACTTTATGTCATTAGCTATTTTTTCATTTCAAAAGCATTGCTTTAACAGTGCCTCTTATGTAGGGTTTTATCAAGTCAAGTAGTTGGACCTTTTTTTAAATACATTTTGCTTGGTATTTTGACTTGTAAATGAAATCACTTGTCACTATTTGATTTGATTTGGCATTTAAATATTAATATTTGCCTAGAGTTTGATTTGATTTTAAGTCAAATAATTTTAAAATCAATTCAAGTAGTACCTCAATCTCGGCTCTTATGTGCCCAAAGTATGAAATTGGTTTCTTTAATTTGTTAATAACAACTATTATTCTAATGTAATTCTAATTTGAAATTCGAATGGAAAACCAACTTTCAATTGGTTTTAAGAAAAATTTTGTGGTACTTTTGTAGCACAGTTTGGGAATTTCTGAGTTAGAGAGCTTGTGCCGCCTCAAGCCTTTTGTAAGTTTAACTAAATTATGCCACTGAATTGAAAAAAAAATATCAAGACAGATAAGTAAGATATTTAATCATCTGAAATGTTAATCGCTTCAAGCTTTGTTATGAGTCAAATATGAAACAATTTATCACTTACGAACATTTTTGAAAAATCTACTTCTGATATCATTCCAAGCTTTATAAACCGTAAATAGGAATAATATTGATAGTGAACGTCTATTCATTAAGGAAGTACCTAAGTGAAATTTTTCTTACAAACCTATAAAATTTACACATTAACATTTACCATTGTTCTGTATGTAATGGTAATTTTTATTTGTCACACATATAATCTATATATGTAAAAGAGTAAACTGATTGACTGACCGACACGCTGGAGACTCAACCATTGAAGATAAAAACATTAACTTTTGAAGTTGCATTTCTGAATATAACCCCACTAAGGAATGATTTTTCACCCCACCCCTTCGTAAAAAAGAGATCAAAAAGAAGATTGAAAATTGTGTATTTTTTAAGTCTTTCTTCTAAAACAACAGATTTCTCAAACTTTTTACCTGCAATTATTAATCTATGCTAGTTTCTTAATTCGTTCATTTAGTATTTGAAAATACATTTTAAAAATTCCACGAAAATCTTCAAAAGGTAGCCTCAATCAGATTTTTTATTGATATCTTTATAGTAGGTAAGCGTATTTTCTTTTTTTTTATTTATATAATAAAAAACTCAAAAATGGGCTTTTTCCTACAGATAACATAAGATGATTTGCTTACACACACATAAGTTGATTTTGAAGTCTCTTTTTTCATATCCAGAGCCAACTGTGTTTACTTATTTTGTTAAACTTTACGTGGATGAAGTCACGGGTAACCGGTAGTAAATTTATATTTTTTATGGTACTCATAATGATTGAAATATTAAGGATCTTTTTGAGTAGTTATCCCTGGTGATATGACGTCAGATGTAGTTTTTCAATTTGTTTCCCAATGCTACGGGTTATGTACTCGCAATGTTCTTTTTATAGTTTCCTCTACAATACTTTACACATATTGACTATTTTTTTTTTCAAAAAAAATCAAAGAAACGCCTTTGAAAAATGTGCGTGGTCGCCACACACATCAATAATGGACTTTATAGCAAAAAACGTGAAGGTTAAAATAAAGAGATTATCAACTATAAATTATCAATTTAAGCCATTTATGAGGCAATTTTTTAAGTTTTTTCATAATCAGTGTCTTGCAACAAAAAAGAAATAGTAATCATTCTATTAGACATAAATGGAAATCGATGAACATTTGGTTTTTTCACTACAATGAAATATATATAATGTATATAATGATGTAATAATAACTTAAATGATCTATAATTTATTATAATACCACTAAAATAATAAAGAAAGTGATATTTAATAAATTTTGTTAAAAAATTGAAGTTAATTCTAATAATTATCAGTGCTAAGTATTTTCATTTTATTAATTACATAAGAAACCTATCATTATTTTTTTTTTTTTTTTTTTTTGATGCATCCAGTCATTTTAACATATGAGCCGGTCAGTGCACACATCGCTTAACTCTTCTCTATCAAATTTTCATGTCAAAACACTTCGTTGACTTCTAATGATACATCCGAAATTAATTTTTCTAATATTAAGTAGGAACAACTCTAAATAACAATTTTTTTTTAGTTTTTGTAGAACAAACAATGTATTTTGGAAGTAAATTTTATGAAATTAGTTAATATTATTTAGATTGCTGTTATTTCGTATTGATATATATTATATATTGTTATAGGGGCTATGGATCGGAATTTACATTGAATGCAAACAAAATATCAAGTCGCGACGTTTCGCCATATATTACAGCTTCCTCAGGCTCTCTGATGCATGCTCATCATTCTTGTTTTTTGTAGCCTTGCATATATACAAATTAAACATAAATTCTATTTTAAAAACGAATTTGACATTCATGCTTAATATCTGTGAAAATTGTTATCACCATATTATAATCATAATAGCTTTTTCAGCTATTACCTATTATTAATTTATTAAACTTTTTACGTAACGGAGTTAATCAATGTGTGCAGTGAACGGCTGTAAGCTTAACATTGAAAACTTTTGTAATCTAGAAATTTAAAAAGTCTACTTGATTTAAATTTTGCCCAACATCAAATAAAACACAATAAAAATTTTATTATTTAAAAATCAAATTTAGTCAAGCTTTGAATTACAAGTTATTTCATTCCAAAAAATAATTAAGCTCAATTTATTGCAAAAAATGTCCAGATACTTGACTTGATGAATCTCTGACTTGTAACAAATTCAAATTTTACCTCTCAACAGATAGGCATAATAATAAGTTGTGTCTGTGGCATCGTAGCTCTTTAAAAAATGAACCGATTTTTATTTAGGTTTTTTGTGTGAAAGATTACTTGTTTGTACATGTTTTAGATATGACCCAAAATAAAATGATCATCCTTTTGTAAATCACCAGCTTTTTTCTAGTTGATGCCCATTTATCTCAAATACGATATCTGTCAATGTTTTTTAATAACCAAACAGTATTTTGTCTCATTACCAATTTAAAAAAAATCCATTTTAACCTACCCCAAATTCCAAAAGAAACGCAATAACAAATTATCTAACCATTTTGGCAGATATTTCTAATTAAAGAAAAGAAAATGCGTGAAACGTTCTATTGCTTCTTTTCCAGTGAAAGATAAAAAAACGACTTTCTATTCCAATCAGTTTAGTATTAAATACGAAAAGGGAATCGCCTTAAATAGCCACTCGATTATACAACCGACTATCAACCGCTTTGAAAAAATAAACAGCTCGATCATTCGAAATAAACTGAAAAAAAAATCAGATTCAAAACAGTGAAACAGTGTCATCCCATCTACGGCGCGAAAGTTAAATTTATCGTTGTTTTCTCCGCATTTTTTATTGATGTGACCAAGAGTATCTTGTAAGTTCCAATTTTTTTTCTTATTTTTCGGAACGAAAAAAATGTGAGGAACATGAAAATATTTGAGTGGTAGAGGGAAAGTTTCGCTCCTATATTTAATGGTAATGTTTACATTCATTTTTGTCCTCATTTGAGGCTTGCATGGGTGAAAAATATATATAAATTATTGTATGTTGAAACGAGAACGTAACAACGACTTCGGCCTACTCACACACACCACAAACTTGTTTGATGGATAAGACATCTGCGAAGAAAACTAGTTGAAATCAGGACTAGAATCTCTCCGTCGTCCCGAAATTCAAACGAAGCTTTTGGTTTTTCCGGAAAACTGATCGTTGGTGAAACCGTTTCGGCGAGTTATCCTGCAGTTGCTGGAAAAAGCCAGGATTTTTCTCGCAGACGACATGAAGGTAGATTTTAAAGGTGGGTTGGTGGTGGGATGCGAGACAGAGATAAATTTCATGTAGGCAGCAGGTAATCATTTTAGTCCAAATTTTCTGAAGAGATATTCCTCCAAAACGGACCAATGTTTTGTTTTCGTTTCGAACGAAATCGAATGAAATATCACAGGAAATATTACAAATTTTACTTTGAAATTCGATCATTTATATACTGGTATAGTTTGTATAAGACTTCCTTTTTCATTTACGAAATTTATTTAATCTTTTTTCTGTTTCAAATAAAATCTACTTAGAGGCAAAACGTGATATTATGTTTGATTTATTTCCATCTAATTATAAATTTTGTTGAAGGGAAGTCTAATTAAAAGTGTGTCAGGCAAGTTCGTGGAAATAGAACTTGGCTTGTCCAAGACAAAACGTTCTTAGTCCATATTTATTTTTAATACAGAAATTTGATGTTCGAGTTATAAATTATTAGTCTTATAATGCAATGGACAGTAAATCTTGAAAAGTGAGATAATAAATTAGTGTCCCATAAAAAATTTGAACGAAAACCGGTGCACATGAAACTTGGGGCAGTTTTTTGAAAAAACCAAGCATTTTCTGGAAAATCATCAAAATTTAAATTTGAATCTTTTCGATAGTAAATAAATTAGAGATGGGCTATGATGTTATTACATAGTTACTTCTATATAGCCCTATAAAAATTTACGACTTAAAAGAAACAGTGTAAAATGTAAATGAGTGTCATCTTTTAAGTGTCCATTACTAATTTAAAATGAAAAGCTTAATTGTAGTACAGTAGTGAAACAAAATTAAAGCTTTTAATCTACCTATTTATTATTTTTGTAAGCATAAAATTTTACTCTCACTTAACCAATTACTACAAAAAAAAGTATCAATTAGAAGGAAATAATTACGGTTTTATGGGAAATGCATGTATTAATTAAAAGCTTCGAAAATTTATGATTTTCTCAAGAGATGTTTGTCATTCACACAAAATTCAACAAGATAAAGTATTTAAGGTTTTATGTCAGTTGTGCCCGTACTCGTGTATTATTCAAGTTCTTAACCATTTAATAATTTGGAGTAGTAACTATAAGGATTCACTACTTGACTTGATTTTCAAGCTACTCGAGTCAAGCTCGATTCAAAATGCAAATCAAGTTAAATATTATTTTTTCATGTTGTTTCTTTTTATGTTGTCACAATGTCATGCAAAATTTATTTCATAAATGTCTAAATATTTTATTTTATTAAATCTTTAGTCGTAACTCGTAACGACAACGTTTGCTTTGATTTGGAAATTTGATGAGAATAGGTCCTTTATAGAGATCTTGTGGCTTAAGACCTCATCTAATTAGCGACTTCATTCAATTAAAATTTTGTAAAAATATAACTACAATACTTACTATTGAAATTTGCACACGAGTTCATTTATACAATACTATATAAAGTATTTTCGTCAAAAAGTATTCACGCTAAAGTGTAGCAAAAGTGTTTTGGATCGCATGTGATACTTTTAAAGTCTGTGATTGAAAATGTGATGCAGCAGGTGCAAGACTAATATTAATATACAAGATTAATATTAGGTACGTTTATGGCGTATTTTAGGAGCTATTTCAAAGTAAATAATTGTGGGATTAACATTGTAAAAACAGAAATCATTGATTTTTATCAAAAGCTATTATAAACTGTTTTTATTTTTCAGCCTTCGCGTTTTAAGTCGGAATAATATCTAACTAATATATCATATGTGTATTTGCCAAAAATGAAAAAGTTAGAAACAAAGAAGATATAGCGAATTAAAATAAAATTAAAAAATAAAATAATTCACCATACCAATAGATAGGTGGACAAAAAGAACAAATATTTTTCCTTGTTTTCTTTAGCTTAACATCAAGAGTCTATTATCTATGACATAATATATGAGTCAATTTTAAGAGAATTTCTTTCGAATAAATTCTCAAATATTTGTAATAAAGGATTCGCAAAAAATTTCTACTCATATTACTTCTGCATTAGTAATACACATTATGAATCTCTTAACGACTTAAAAATAATTTAAAAATCAAATTCAAACAACATAAAATATTTTACGAAATTTGCTTACTTCAATTTTTTTTAATCGTTTTATTTAAAAAAAAGAAAAATAGTTTTTTTTTTCGTACCGTATCTATAATAGTACAGTTAACATGACAATAAGAGCAGGGTTTTGATTTGTATTATTATAGGTAGTGATATCTCAAGTTTTCGAAGGTTAGTCATTAAATTTTCGCTATCAAAAATTCACGTACTAAAAATTATCTTCGTAAAACTGGAATATTGAACTCGATATGTTGGCAAAGTTGGATGATAAAGCGTGTCTGAATGAAAAAGCGATTACTTCTAAATGGAATTTTTTGACTTTACATAAAATTCTATATTAATTTAAGAAATAGTTAAAACCTTATAAAACATGGGTATAAAATTGTTTTTGAAAAAACCTTTTTTACTTTAAATTTCATACTTTTCCCAAAGTTTGTCTGACTACTTTATGCTTATTACATAGTCGAATTTTTCACTTTTTCCTATCTATATGGTCTATAAAACAGCCTAAAACGTATAAACACGTTTTTTCAAAACGCGCATAAAAACCGCATAACTCCAATAATTTTCATTCTTTCCATTTGAATTTTTAACAATATCTTTGAAATAGGATTTTTCTAAAGAAATGTTGGGATTTATTTTAATAATGGGAGAGAGTGTTATATAATAAAATTAAAGATGGTCTTTTTTATGTCGAAAATTCATCGTCTTTTATCCAAATACTCGCCAATCTTATATATACTTATAATAATTAATAATTTTAAAGACCTCCAAAGTATTTTCTACCTTTAAACATGCTGATTGAGAAGTTTTAATTTTTTTAAATTTAAGTACAGATTTTGCATCGGTTACACAGCGTGCCGCAGAGCACTCCAGGTTTATAACATCTCATGAGACTGGTTCTAGTATCTCTATATTTTTTTTTACTTTTCTTATATTGTAGTTACATAAATGATTATTAGGTTTCATAAATATAATTTTTCTATCAACATTTTTTCAAAAAAAAAAAATGGTAAAAAATACGCTTTTTAACTCTTACAGTAACTGTTACTTAAGATGACTTGGGACTTTGAGGGTCTAAATTGGGTGAGTTTGAAAAAGTTTCGTAGTCTTGTCAAGAGGTGTACATATCAGAGTTGGGAATCGCGTTAAATTTTAATGTCAAGTTATTTGAAGTGAAGTCCAAAGCGCGAACAAAAAAGAGAGAAAGAGAACGAACGATATGTTGGAGTGTACGACAGGCGTGGGTGGATGGGTTGTTTATATTGCGCTTGGTTCACATCTTGATTTGTAATAATGTTATAATTAAATTTGAATAAAACGAATGGAAAAAAACAACAAGATTTTCTCATTTTTTGATTTTGTTCAATGTGGCGCACGCGTGATTTTAAGACGTGTGCGAGAAGCTGTCGTCTTAGATGAGCACCAAGATGCCGCCCGCGACTACTTTTAAATACCAATTGAAGATCTGGCAACGGTGCCACGTTCTTGCCGATGACTCATTTGGCAACGCCACATCTTACATACATATGTTTGTGTGTTTTGTAGTCGTAATGCTGACTCTTGGCTGCCTTTTTTTCTTCTCTCCACTTTGTCTTTTCTCAGTCGTTCAAATGACTCACAGCCACACAATTTTTAAGTCATAACAATTCATGTCTATTTCTCTTCTCATTGCCTCTACACCAAAATAAGCTCAAAAGTCTCTCGAAATAATTTCAAAATTTAACTAATTTTTTTTCAATAACTTACTTGAAAGTTTTATAAAATTCAAGAGTCTTAACATTCATCAATTTCACAACCCTTTTAAAAAATGCATTACTTAACCAAGTAAATCTTAAGATCTCCAATGATAAGAACCTCTTTTGATACAAAAACAAGTTTTTTCTCAATACTGTCTCAAAATTAACTTTGATTGCTTTTTTTTAACGTAAAAATTCCGAATAGGGTGACTCAGCTTAATCATTTCAAGCCCTCATAAACTTTATTATTATTTTTTTAATTGAATAAAATTAACAAATTCAATACCCTCATGGTGGCGCTCAATTAAAGTAAATCGATTCAAAAATTATTTCCCCTATTTTTGGCTAGCTTCTATTAAATAATCGATTGGCCAACAATCAAGTTAATGTACAAACAATTTTCAGTTTTTACTTTTATCCCACAAAAAATACTCGATTGAAATAAATACGTTATGCAATTTGTACATTGTCTTCTTGGTACATTGTTTCAATTTCGAAAATATAGTGGAAACTGGTAATAACGAAACTGAAGATAACGATTTTTTTATTTATAAATACATTTCATTTTACAAGAAAAAAAATTATATTATTACTAACAAGTAAACTTTTAATGCGTGCACTTAAGTATACACTTTACTATACTTATGTAGAAGTTTAATTCTTTGATATTATATAGGTCTATTCCTGATGAAGATAACCAAACATTTACGGTACATTTTATGTGCTATATACAAAAAGGTGCCAATTGTTTACTACGCAGAACTCGTATCGCAACTATACGATTTTATTTTCATCTGGAATAGGCCTAATATAAAAGTAAGGGGTAAATAAATATCCCTATTCTTATTATTTGGTAGTCTTTTCATTAGGTCTAAGATTTACCAATTAACTGTGTGTGTGTGTTAGTTTTAGGGTCGCTGTGTGCGCGCATTCTAATAATTTCCTTCCCATAATTATTTTATAACAAACCAAGAGAAGAAAACTTCAAAACTAAACTACATATTTTCAAAGATCTCCAATAACAGTTTTTTGTCAAAATAACCAATTATTACATATAAGAATATACTTTCATTAAAGTCTATATTTAGACAAAAGATTACCTCATCTTCTAATTATTCATTTGAGAAAGAAATTCGCCTAATAAAGAAGTCTTTATCTCATATAAAGTGAAATTTTAAAAAATAGACGTTGGTGGTCTATACAGGGACTGCCATTCATGAAGAAAGGCATTCTGACTTCAAAAAGTTTCAAGGTTGCTTGCAATTTCGGTCGTTGGTTATAAAAAATCTACGTTTGTGTGAATGAATCCTTTTTTGAAACAAAGTTCCCCCTGTACTGGACTTAGAGTAAACTGACAGAAACCATAACGTAACAAAAAAGCGTTATACCATCCCAGCCATCTTCCCTTTCTCTCTCCTTAATTTTTTTTGACTTTCTATGCCAACAGTGATTGGTGAAATGAAGTATGTCCAGTGAAAGATAAAGAGAGCTGAATGAAAGAGGATAGCGGTTTCTGACGTGATGAAAATCTACTAATATAATCAATCGAAATCTACATATTAAATCAGATTTAGAGTTGAAAAATGATAAAGACAGCTTTGTTCCTGACAGGGGTCCCCCGACCGTTTTTCCTTTCTAAGTTTCTAGATTTTTTAAGGAAGCGGAGCTCGGAAGGGTAGCATCCACGACATCTTCCATCTAGCCAGTTCTAGGCTCAGATCCGAATTTAATGGACAAGGACTGCAGTTAAAAGTTCAAAGATGAACAGAAATGAATGATCATTTTTTCAATTTTATAAATTAAGTATATTCTGTTCCTCCGAGGCGTGATATTTTTATATCTGTGTTGAAGAAAAAAACATTTTTGAAATCATAAGTAATTACATTTGGTTGAGAATACAATGTTATTTCGTATTTAATATTCTTTTCCATTTTAAAAGTTTTTCATTGTATATGCTAAGGTAGTAAGAAAACTTTACAATACGTTATGTTGTTTTATGGAATCGAATTTCTTTAGGACATTGTAAGATTTTAGTCATAGAGTTTATCGAGACAAGTTTGGAATGTTAATTTCTAGACGACTATCGAATGAATTGATAATTAAAACGCCTCACCAAGTGATTTTGTAGCATTTTATTTAATTATTCTCTTTGAAGTCGTTTTCATTTCAAAATTCTTAATGTCTCTTAATGGATTTCCCAATCGTAACACTTGGTCTACATTTTCTTCATCTTATCTCAAAAATATCTAAAAATTATCATTTCTTCTTCTATGTTTTACCCAGAAAAAAGTTAATTTTTGCGGTCAACCATTACAAACTTTCGATTTCGACTTAATTCAACAAATTAGATAATTATGATGATGATTATGTTGTGTACGTGAGTTACCTTCACGAAATTAATTTTATAATTCTGTAGCCCGCTTTAATCGCAAGATGTTTTCCAATTAAAATAACCAGAATATACAAATAGAACTAATTTAAATATGCATATGTTACATACTCATAATCATTTTAATGACTCTTATGAATAGTAAAACGCTTGACTATTTTAAAACATTTTCAAATAAATTATAAATATTTTAATAAAAGAGATGGTGCCGGGTCTGTTCGTCCTTCGTTTGAGTTTCTATTGGTCGGTGATAAAGTAATCAATCAAAATCGATCGTCCAATCCGTGGCAATTAAATTTTATCAGTGTCGATGATAACGTTTGAGTATTTAATTGGAATAAATAAATTGATAAGACTTGTAACGGTGGTTGGAGAGGTAATCGGATCGTGTAGGTCAGGTGGATAAGGGTCGAAAATGCGGACTTGAATGGGAAGGTTAACGAAGACAGCATTCCATTGAAAGGCAACTGCAGGGGTCTCCAAACTTTTTCGCCCAAGGGCCAGACTTATAAAGAATGTATTAACAATGTATAGCTTATCAGCTATTTTAATTTCATGATTAATCGAACAATTTATAAGTTTTATTTTTCAAATTTATATTGACGAAATTGCAAATGGCGTTAGAAGCTTCTAGAATCCATTTATTTTCTATAGAGAAACGCTTGCTTTAGAACTTCTAATGAAAATTATTACATTGCAATGTTGTGATAATTGACAAATTATATCAAAGTTAACCATTGCTGGAATTTTATAAGAGTGACTCACACAATAGATCAGTTGTGCAAATTAAATCGTCGCTGTTTTTCCGCTTTTGGAACGACTTCCTGATTTTTAAGAACGATTTTCCGAAATTAAACTAGTAGAAGCATAAAAAGTTTTACAGACCTAAGTTAACTGATATGCATCTTAAGATGGTTCTGATAATGATGTAATTGAAATAGAAAAAAGTTTTTTAGAGATGAGTACTAGACACCGCAGATTAGCTTGGGGGAGCTGAAATCGAGGTACTCGCAGAGACGGATTTACGAATTTTTTGCCCCTAAGTTAGAAATATTTTTTCGCTCTCATATACACTAATTTTTGCTTTCTGTTTCTACTGTTGGAAAATAATATTGAAAATACTCATAAACGAAAATGATTTTATTTTTATATTACTTGCTAATTTGAACGATATATAAATTCTGAAGCATGTGTGAACATAATAGTTGATTAATAGAAGATGATAACACAAAAATGACCACAACTCTATTAAAAACTTTAATTAATTAAGATTTGATAAGTTCACACCTTACTTTTGCTTCAGAAAATCTTTGAATTAATTCGTCAAAAGAAATGCTGGTAAGTGCATCATATTCTATTAAGAAAATTTATATAAGTGAATACTTTCGTCGATAAAAGATTCTTTAACATCTACGGCAAAGTTTTGACAAAAATTCAAGAAATTTCTAGTTTATCTAATGGTTAAATTGCAGAGTACCTACATCAAATTAACTATGAACTGTTTCGTAAGCCAATCGCCTTTTCTCTAATTCAATGATTAAACTATTCATAGTTACTAAGGAAATCTTTACTTGAAATTTATTGCTAAGGTTAACTTTTCCCGATTTTCGCTAAAGGATAATTATCGCTTACAAATGTATTTAATTCGTTAACTCCAACGTTTGCCGCCCTAGACTACCTATAGCCTTTCTAACCTTAAGGTAAATCCGGATCTGCACACAAGATATATCGCGTTTTTTTTTTCAATTCTAAATATCTTTCTAATCTAGGAGCTCCAATATTGTGTCATAATGAATGTATTATAAAATTAGTACTTTTTTTTGGAGGATTGATTGTACTTGTACTCTAAAAGTACCTACTTAAAGATACGTAATAATATCAGTGGTGTCTATTTGCTCAAAGGCTCTTTAAGTATACAAATTCTATAAATTTTGTGAAATAATTGTAAAATTTATTATTGAGCAGTCGCAGGTCGATGTTGGCTAGCCGCTAGCGGACTGTTTGGAGATCTCTGGTCGAATGGAATGCTGCACGTGGATTAGGGGAGCGCAGCTACAGGTGCACCGACAGGTCTTCTCACACAATAATAAATTCGGAACACAAAAGCCGAAATTCCGACCCTTGAAATCAAAAAAATCCACTTGTGCTTACCTTCATCCAACAGTCGCTCCACATGGATAAAAACATTTGGAAAAGCGGCCAACTGTTTTCTATCTTTGAGTAATTGCGCCAAATAGTCAGCTATGCTTTGTGTATTACCACAGTTTGGCTCTGAGCCGTTCATTTTTATCAATTTCGGCTTGAACTGACCACACTAAAGAATTGAAGAAATGCAATCGAGACGAAACGACTTTGTCAAGAAAAAATTTACTACGACACAATGCTTTAATAATTTGAGAAAATTTTTTATTAAACTGCACACATTACACACTTCACACAGGCAGAAAGAAAATAAAACATACAACTATCCTCGATTCACCAAACCAACAAAACGAGGCAATTTATTTCGATTTCATTGGAAATGAAATGTCGCACGGACCGTGTTTTAAACATGAACGACAAGTGCACGATTTTGAAATTAAAAAATTTATATTCACTTTTGAATTTTTCCGTGGCACAATTGTAATGTTTTATAGTTTTGAAGAAACGGACGAAACGAGACGAGTTTTGGTTGGAAAAAAGTTGGTAAGTAATTGGGGGAAAAAAAATAAGTAAAGTATGTAAGTAAATAGGTATAAGTACACACACCAAAAACACGACTGCCGTTGTCGCCGTTCAGTCGACGATAATCGTAAATGACGGCGCCGTTCTTGTGCACATTAAAATCTAAAATGGCGGGGACACAGAGCTACCATCACCACGCATGCGTACCTCACACTCCCGTTCGTTACCAACCACCCGCACACCGCGGCCCCGTCACACACCATACCATATGTAACATTCAACATTCATACGCCTTCGCCCCCATCCATATAAGGCACGTTTAAGCGCCATCAACTTCAAAATTCGCCCAGAAAAGAATTAATCTAAACATTAAAAATCAAAATAATTCAATATCTTTAACAACCCACTCGCTTTATCTATATTAGACCAACTCGATTTCGATATCATTCATCCATAATTCCGTTTGTCTATTTATAAACAATATAAAAGCACCAACCAACACACATATATAGGTACATATATACATACCAAAACCTATGAACATACATTTAAATTCTATTTCAATCCCGATAAAAATAAAACATTTTTCCCGAAATCCAGATGGATTCACATCTAATGAATGAACAAACCTCCCTGACGACATGAACATTTTTCATATTATAATTTCAGTCTAATTAGAAGAACATATCATATAAGTACCTATATATATATAAGGTAGGTACACTCATATTTAAGTATACTACAAATAGAAAATTGGCGCAGAACGAATTTCTTAAGAACCAAAAATCTGATTTCGTTAAATTTTTCGTTTTGAAAAAAAGTTACGAAAGAGTCTCAAGAGAAATTTTAGTAAAGCGCAATAAATCAACATTTATAAGACAAGAGAACGAATATGGAAACCGATACATTTGATATTTTGTGAAAGAACTAGAAAATAATATTTTAAAAGAAAATATTAAATAGATACTGCAATCAGGAAAATGTATCAGTTCACCATAAAACTTGTAACGACTAATTCACTTCAATACAGATAATAAATTGAATTGGTTCCAACTATTTGTATTTTATAGATAGGAAATAAACCAAACCAAAAAAAAAATATGTTAAAATAGTCAAGTCGTAAACTAATTAATTGTGATACAACACGTTTGAGTTGTAAAATTGAATAATAAGTTATTAGACATAGTATAAATACCAACTTTCAAACATCGTCATCGAATAACAGATCAAGTTTAAGGACAAATTTAAGCTTGAGCTTTATGACAGGTTAATGGAGTTTCTTTAACCTCCCATTACAATCAAAAAAATCACAAAACGTTCTATTCAAAAATCCTTCCAAGCGCCCCAAAAGTTGATCCACGAACCATCATTGAGTAGTTTATTGCTCAAGAATTACTGCTCAGATTTATTGCTCAAAGAAAATGATTTTAAAACACAACAAATACCCAAACTGAGTGAAAACTGGAAAATTTTGAGTTTTCTTTTATACATTACAGAAAATGTTATATTAATTAGTTATAACGAGAATAACACACTGCAAAAATGATCTGTTCCTGAATCAAATATTAAGTTAGAGCTAACCAGGATTGCTATTGAAGATAATAATTTATGTGATCACAAATAAGACAATGCATTATCTATTATGTACTTAACGGCATTAATTCTTATTAATTTTATTATTTCTTTACTATTTTCAGGGTAGACTTAAAACCTAAATGATAAGTTTTTTTCCAAATTTTTATTTTGAGATATGATAGGTACTTTATTTTTAAACGTATAAATTATAAGATAATTGATAGGGGTAGTTGTATGTTCATTGAAGTCGAGTGGTTCAAGTGACTTATGTAAAGTTGGAAACCATTTTAAAGTGTAAGTATATAAAAGCAGGTTGCATTATATTATTTTCAATGGTGCACGCTCCCCTTTATTAATATTCGTCATTGATACAGTCTTTGTTAAATGGGGGTAAAATATCAATTTAGTGCCTGGTGATAATGTTGATAACACCCGCACAGATGGAAAATAAGTTTATCTAATAATGGGGATGATACCTTTATTATTTTAGAACAACTTGAACAAGTAAAAATAGATTCTGACAAGAAAATGAATGTCTATGAAGTCATAGTTAAAAAGAACCCTTCAGCTATAAATAAATCTAGGCAAAGACGTTAATATAGTTTGTCTCTCTTGATTATTATATTATGAAAAAAATGAAATATGAAAAGAAACATTTATTTTGTATAATATTTCCGTTCACATTTTAATGAACGACTTAAAAGGAAATTCATTTAAATTTAATAAAACCACAAATATTTTACCATTCTTCTTTCCATATTTGTAAGCAATCCGTTTACATATAAAGATCGAGATTTGCTTTAAAAATTTCGAATCATTAATCTTATGTGGAAAACAAAAACTTTTTCTTTCGTTAAAAGATTTCTTAAGAGTTGAATATTTTAACTAAACTAATACTAAAGAAGAAACAGTATTTTGTTTTTTCGGGATAAACTCAAAACCGATTGGTCAAATTTCAAATATTTTTTCACCGTTAGAAGGGTATAAGTTTTCAGATGGGCATAGGCTATATTTATCCCAAAAAATTCATATCCCGTAGAACGGTACTTTGAACGATTGAATGCATACTTTTTCAGTGACCACAAAACGTTCAACTACGTTACAGTCCTGTAACAGTTACGTAAGATGCTTTCGTTATGCAATTGTAATTAAACTGCTTCGTGGTGGGACATTTTGTGCTCACACCCAATCAACCGTTTATCTGTTAAAAAAAGCTTCGTGATCCTATAAGGTATAAGATACCCTTTGCAGGAATAAATAAAGCTTTAGTATGTTAAATATAATATAACCTATAGAATAAAATATAGTCTACTATTCGGTAACAGTAACAGTAATGTAACTGTTTTTTTACTGTTTCTTTCGTTATGTAACTGTTTCAGAACTGTTACGTACTTGAACATTTTATATTACTGCGTTAGTATAAAGGTGGTAAGTATAAATATCTGCTGCGATGCGTCACAGTACTCTTTCTTTTACCTTCATTTATGAAACTTGCTGTTAGTTAAAAGAACTATAAGCACTCAACCATATAAACAGAACAACAGATACTATATGTATACAGCTTGTATATGCAAACTCCCAGATCCAGACCCCGAACTACCCTTAAACCCAGAACCCTCCTTATTTGAGTTGTTTCAGGAAAAAGTTTCAAATGAAAGTTGTAGGCATCAATGAGTTTAAGAACTAAAGAAAGTTTATAGAAAATTGTTGGAGCTATTTTCGAAAAAATTTGCTCAAAAGCTCAAAAATTCCTAGAATAAAGTGGAGCTTTCGTTTTACGATTTTAACCAAAAGCTTCGCGGCACAACTAGATGTAATATATGAGGGCGAAATTCCAGTTTGGTGAAATTCAGATAAAGCTTTCGATACGATGTGGCTGTCACACACAACCACACATACACACAGACATGTCTCTAAAAACCATTTTTTTGAACACAGGGGACTTTAAAACATGTATTTCCGGTGAAAGCTCGAATTCGAAAATTCGACTCGATTACAATATGCACTTTTTTACTATAAGTATAGTAGCAAAAAAAAGAAAAAAATAGTTTTTTGTAGGATAGTTATGAAAAGAAATATTTGTTTGTTTGTTCTAAAAAATCAAAAAATAAAGCAACAAATTTTTGTATTAATTTAATTTTTAGGTTAAAGATTACACTTACCTTCTAGTTTTTATCCTGGAGAAATTCATGTTTCCTTTCAAAAGAGTTGTAGAAATTGGCGAATGGAATGAACCTGAAAATGAAAAAAAGATTTTATGATTTCTGAGATCTTGTTTACTAGAGTAAATAGCACAATTCAACGAACAGATTGTTTCAGTTTTTAGGCTATTCAGTAAATATTCTGATTAAAGTAATGAATTTACTAAGGAAGAAAACAAAAAGAAGTTCTGTTGTTTGATGAAAATGAAACCAACGATCAATGATGATGGAATGCTAAATAAATTCTTTTAATATGATATTCGTTTTTGTTGCAATCGTAAAACTCATATTCAGGAAAAAATTAGTAACTGAATAAATTGTTATTCATGATCAGAATCAGTCTGCTTACATTGGAACTCTAAGGTAACTCTAAATAGAAAAAAATTAAGCTAATCAAGAAAGAAATCAACTTTAATTATTGTTTTAAGGAAGTTTATTGGTCGAAGAGTGTACCCATGTTATTATGTTACTTTTTTACTAGTATTATTGTTTATTTACGTTATAAGTTACTATCCCTGAAAAATGTATGGTTCCTGCATGATAGAAATAAACAAAACAAGTTCACTTAGTGACATACCTAGTGATTTATAAATTTATTGGTAGTGATACTCGGTTCGATTCCCTTCGAATCTTAAATATTTCTAGATTTATGAATTACAAGCATTTTCTTTGCTTAGGTAGTCCTGATGACCTTAGATGTTAAAACGATTTTAAATACAAAAAAAAAAAGAACAAGAATAAAAAGATATATTAATCGGATCTTGCACATGAAAGGAATCAACTAGGGATTCAAGTAACTGGCTATGCTATGAGATAAATTGAGTTTGATATTATGACTTTAAAATGAAATAATTAGTAAAGTTATAATGCTTGGGTTGTCGTGATATTTAAATACTATCATTGACTTAATTTTAATTTGATTTCATGTCAAGTAGCTTAAAAATCAAGTTAAGAAGTAAATCTCTAGCTAATTCAATGCATGATCCTAAAAACCTTTCTTCCAAGCTTCCAAATTTTTACATTTTGTGTAGTTTTAAAACTACAGCACCGAAAGCTTCGCCTTGTTTTACTTTAACTATTATTTACAATTCTCAAAAATCTGGTTTCAATTTTTCATAACTCTTACTTATTAAACTTAAGTAATGCTGCTTTAATGATGATTTAGGGAAATAAAAGTTACAACACGCCAATTTGTGTCCTCTTCCATTTTTCAATCATAGCCTGTAATCGTAGGCAATGGTGTAACAATTAGTTAAGATCAAAGAGTATAATTTAAAGAAACTTTTTTAACGAAGGAAAAACTCTACGTGCGTTTTACATTAATTTTTTGTGGAATAAAATTAAATGATAAATATATTACTATGTGTGTATATAAAGTGTCCTCATTAAATGACAATTTTTTTAAATCTGCCTCTCAAATGACCCACGATCCATAAATAGGCGGTGATGTTGATAATAATAATATTAACACACATCAACATTAGATCATTGTTTTCCACATAAAAACCTTCTATTCAAATCAGACACTTGAAGACAATGACTATAGATATGTCTTGCCCACATTGAAAACTTCTCACTCAGCAAGTTAATTCCAATCCCAGTTCCACAAACACGAAAAATGAAAAGTTATTGTTACGCGCTTATTCTCGGCTTAGTGCCAAAATATTATTGCAATATTTCGAATTTATGGAAAGCCCGATTGAACCGTGAAGAAGAAAATGCAACAATAACATATTTTATGTTTATTGTGAATATTTGTCAGGGCCGGCTCGTTTTTGGAGGCAAGGAAGATAGGGCTCCTCAAATAAAAATTAACTCATACCCCTGATTATAACCATTTTAAATATTTTTACTTTTCTTATAGAGATCTACCAGCTAAAAAAAGTTTGCTAAGCAATTTATAAAATTTAGTCATAATTGTAAGACTGGGATGAAATAAATTTGTTTTTCCAAGAGTTTTTGTTATATTCCATCACTTATTCGTATATTCGTTGTGGTTCTTCAGGCGTAGCAAGATGGAAATTGTTAAAGAAAATACAAACAAATAACGAAGGAAAATGTGCAGTGTGTGGAATTTCACATTGAACGATGCGGGTAATTTTTCTTCGTTTTTCGCGTGGGATAATAAATTTTTTTCTTTCCACTAGAATATTCCATTGAGTACACGATTTGAGAAATGGGCGCTCGTCCAACTCAGAATTGTTATTTGGGAGTCTTAACGATTTTTTTCCTACAATTCTTTTACATTCATTTCGAAATTGTGTGTATGCGGCCAAAAAGACACACAGAAAAAAAGTGAATACAATTAAACGATAAATTAAAAGCTGCGCTCCCTCGTCTATATTTTTTTGGTTTTAAAAATAAATATACGTGAAAAGCAGCCGAGTCGGGTGATTGCTTAACGATAAGATTTTTCGGCTGATTGCGTTTTTTCTCTTGGTTTTCTGACGAAATGTCGACTTTGCGTCCCACTGCCTGATCGGATAATTGGCGTTTCATTTAAGGCAATTTGCCCTCTGGAACGCTCATTGAACGCCTCCATGCCGCTTCCACGCCTGTTTTTGACTCGTTCTCACTTTTTATTCCACCTAAGAAGAAAAAAAAAACGCAAGTCCAACATATGGATTTGTTGTATTTAAAACAGGGGACAAGTGGGCCGATCAGCTCGGCGATTTCTATTAATTTCTTCATTGGACTTTTATGGACAGACGCCACAAATGGCGAACGAGAATTCGATTATCTATGATATGAACTTGTATTGCTCGGATCATAGACACATTTTCGTTGATGGGAACTTGGAAATTTTATCGCAATTAATTAGAAAAATTATAGCAATTTCACGGGTGTGTAGGAGCCAAAAAAATCAACGTGGAGGCTTCATCGACAGATCATTCGCCTGCGCCCACTCCTATCAAGGATTGACAATTACGATCATTACGTCGCAGACCTTTCGATTGAGCTCACTCTAATGGAAAGTGCAGAGGCGTTTCGAGGACAGAATTCCCTTCCCAATTCAATCTGGAAACATGAGCGTACCGAAGGGGGACAGGAAAGCAGTGGCGGATTTAGACAATTGACGCTAGTAGGCTGTTCAAATTTTTCCGCCCTTTACCGACCTATGCAAATCAATATCTAAATTCACAATAATATTAATAACAATTTTTTATCAATGAAATTGTAACTAAAAGATTTATATTTGAAATGGCCCCGAATTTGCCACCCCTAAAATCTGCCGTCCTAGGCTCCAGCCTACACAGCTTGCTGGTAAATCTGCAAGAAAGGGCAGCTGCCACTATGGGTCGGACTACCACAAATTTATTTAACTGATTAATTACTTTTTAGCCTATCAATATTGTAGTTATTTCTACATATAAAATAAAGGAATTCACTACTTGACTTGATTTTTAAGCCATTTGATTTCATTAATTTATAAAATATTTTACTAGCTTAAATTTAGCTTAAAGGTCGAAACCAAGTCAAAGCAAGAGTTGAATTTGCGCGATATTTCATTTCAAAGTTTAAATATAAAGCTCAAAATGTACAAATACTTGACTTGATGAATTCCCAATAAAAGAGTACCGCGACTGAATCTCAGATAGTCTCAGATAGATAGATAGATAGAAATTTGAAAGTGTTATTCCCCTCATTGTTGTCATATTTCACCTCTATAGTCTTTAGTGGATTTGGCGCCACGGAAGTCCATAACTATTCAATGAACTATTTTTATTTGTACAATACCACTACAGCCATAACAATTCAAATATGTATATCAATAGCTCTGTTCCAGATGATAAGAAAACCGTACAGTTACGATACAAGTTCTGCCCAGTATACATTATATATGTTATAGTCATATTTTGTATATCGCTGAGCAATTTTTTTTTAATGAAAAGTAAATTTTCACTTAGAGGATGTTTGTTTTTGAAATGGTTAAAAATATTCATCCTTCTTTTCTCAATGTTAACGTGTAAATTTTGCAGAATTTAAATACATCCAGTGAGCACAAAATGTTCATATTACGTAACAGTTATTCTCATTATATTTAATTTCAAAAACTTCGTCCCCTTATAAAAGGATAACTACAAATTGACCAACTGACACACTATTCATAAGGAAAGAAAGTTATATAACTGTGACAAAACTGTCACGTATTGGGCATTTAATGCTGACTGGATACATTCAGACTTCTAATTTCTTCAGAAACAAGTATCAATAAAGCTATAAGATTCAATAGGTTTCTTTCCGATGAAAATAAAACAGTACATTGCACGGTACCAGTCTTGTGCAGTACAAAAATAGTTTTATATTGACTGGTACAGTATAATGTACGGCTTTATTTTCATCATGAATTTTAATATCTGTCCAATACATTTATTTAATATAATTTTTCAATGTGCTTGAATAGATATTTGACGAAAAGACTGCATGTCTAGTAGTCTAAATCTTTTCGTTACACCCCAATTCTAAGATGTAGATAACTTTAGGTCTAAGTCTTTTTTTCTATTTTAAGGAAGAAAAGTTTCTTCTTTTAAAAATTTATTTACAAAAACCATTCAAAATAAAATTAATTTGTCACTAATTGTCAATTTTTTGCGTCGTTAAGAAGGGCAAATATATCGAAAAGGAGAGCATGAAACGAATATTTTCTTAAAGAAGGACAAAACTTAAAAAAGAATGGCTTTCCTCCCAAATGAAGGACGGATGGTCACCTTAATATTGCGTATAGCATTTATATCGTCACTGTACGGTTTTATTTCCTTCAGGAAGAGACTAAATATTTTACTCATGTCTTCGTGCTGCAATTATGCGTATGGAAAAAATGACCATCAAAAACCTCATGTAAAATTTTTGGTTACAATCTATTTCTTATTGTTTTATAAGGAAATGTTTTTTGAAACTCTACCAATGGATAGTTCAAAGAAAAGGTTGAAAGTTTTACATTTTTTAAGACTTACTCCTAGATTATCAATTTTCTCAAATACTAACTTTACAACTGTGAGCTTACATAGAAATATACCTAAAGAACTTCTGCTTTGATTATTTCTTAATTCCTTCATTTAAGAGTAAAAAAAATATTTGACCTCTATTATTTTTAATTAAGTTATTCTTTAGTTGCGATAAATGTTTATTAAACGATTGTAGTAAGATGATTTGCAGTACCTAGTTTCTCTTTTCATAACTTGAGGTTCATTTTTTTTAGCCTGTACTGTGTTTTATTTACTTTCTTCAATTTTCGTGAACAAAATCACGAATACTCATAAGTGAAATTGTAAATGGAGCATAATTTATTGATTCTTATTTCAAAATTTTATGATCGATGGACAGTGTCATAGTTACTTATTTTACGAGCAAGAACAAAAAAAAAAGGTTTCAATTCACAATTTTGCTCGTACAGAATAAACGTTCAGGGTTTGTCCTCCGCAAGACTAAAAGCTGGGTACGGCCATGTCTGGAAACATATGCTAGAATTTCGTTGTTTGTGGAAAATTTTCAGATGTGTTTTGGTTGAATCGGTGTTGAAAGAACAACGAAGAAGCTGGGCTGCAGCATAAAATGTATTTTATTTCGCTCAGATGTTTCAGATCATCTTACACATACTCATATAAGTATATGTAAGAACACGTCGATCTGCATCTGTATAAATGCGAGCAAGACGACGTCAACAGAAACTTTTTCTATAAATAGCGGATGCATTTCAGCCCTTCCTGTTTTCGTACTATACTCTCTCTTCATTTCCAACAATTCAAAATAATATATAATACATGCAATTATTATCTTTTTTCTTTCAATTTATCACTTTGTCTTGTAGATTTTTTTATCAAATTTATTAGACGCATAACCCACCCACGTTACATCACGTGAGTACAATTTAAAGAAAATATAAAACAAAAACAAGTAGAGAACTTGTGAAAATAATAGTAAAACGTGGACACCAAACATTTCGAAAAGCCGATGACCCGACAAAATTTTCTCCCATTAACGCATTTTTGTGCATTTTTAAAAATATATCACTCACAATGGCGTCATTATAAATAGTTCAACTCTTATTGAAAATAAAAATTAGTAAACACAAATGGAAAAGTCAAAAATTTTCAGAAAATAAAAAAAAATTAACTTGTTGAATGTAAAATTCTGATTAATTCCTCTGTTTTTTTTCAAATGCAAGTCGACATATTAAAACACTAATTCCAAGAAACTAGAAATGTTTCACCTCATTAATTTACGAATAAAATGATTTAGTAGATTCACTTCGTAAATTTTTGCAAATGGAAGAGAAAATTAAGAAAAAATCGTTTGAAACAACACTTGTCATACTTACTAATGTAGTTTTTATTAATTTCAAAATAAATTTTTTGAATTTATTTTTACCATTATTGATTAAAATTGTCGGCTACCTCACTCCTCAGTTATTTCTATGAACTATTCAAGTTTATATAATTAGAGGTCGAACTTTGTTTTGTTCTCCTGTTCTTATATGTAGATTTTGTATCACTCTTAGCTTAACCAAAGTTTGCTTATCGTCTGCTTTGTACAGCAAAGTACGAGTAAAATAGGATAAAGAACGATTTGAAATGACCAACAATTGGCCTGAAAGCACCGTAAAAATTTGTTTTAGTTTGAGCCATAGCCCATAGCAGTGATCAACTGTGAGTCGTCGACAGCTGGCTTTAATTTTTTTTTTTTTTTGTGTGTGTTTTAAGCTTAATTGATCTAACCCACTGACCAGTGGTGGATTTACATATTTGCCGCCAGTAGGCTATTCAAATGTCACCATCTCCTACCAAACTATATTATTCGATACCCTAGTTCACAATCATTTTATTTCCAAATTTTTGCCAATGAAATTGTAATTTTATGATTTTTATTTGAAATTTTGGCCCCAAGTTTTAGACTCCAGCTTACTCAGCTTGCCAGCAAATTCGCCGTAATACCAATGAACACACGACGACAAACTACGCAATCGTTACAAAACAAAATAATGTTACGTAACTACCACAGAACGGTTACGAAGTTAGACATTTTACGTTCACTGGGAAGATCATATCACGACTGTCGAAACAGAATATTTCTGTAATCTACCGATTTCAAGAGAATCTAGGATTCAACAGGAATCGAACCGAGCATTATTGATGCATGATGTGGAGATCTAACTTCTATGCCGCAGAGTGGGTTCGGCTGTAATTTTTATTTCTTTTACTACTATATAATAAAGGAAGTATTGTAATCGGTTCGATTTTTCACCGGAAATACGGGGTTTGAGGTCCCCTGAATCGAAAAAAGTAATTTTTAGAAAAATGTCTGTGTATGTGTGTCACAGCGATAACGTGTCGAAACTCGAAAGCTTTATCCGAATTTCAATAAACTTGAAATTTAGCCTGCATATTACATCTAGTTGTGCCGCGAAGCTTTTGTTTGAAATCGGTTGATCGGAAGCTCAACTTTATCCTATGAGGTTTTGAGCTTTTAAACTTTTTTTGGAAAACAGCTCCAACGATTTTCTTAAAATGTTATAGTTCTTAGACGCATTAACGCCTAAACCTTTTATTTGACACTTTTTCCTGGGAAAATTCAAATAAGAGGTTCTGGATTAAGGGTAGGAGTTTGTACATGCAGAGGCTATATGCATCTAGTTCTGTTTATATAGTTTAATTTAACCAACAGCGAGTTTCATAAAAGAAAGTACTGTGACGTCTCGTAGCAGATATTATGGGTTTGTCTACTTGTCCATTTGATGATGTTCAAACACGTCCACCAAATGACAAAGAGCAAGACACATTGACCAAGAGACAAGAGTGAGTAAAAATCATAAAGCAATAACTTCTCCCTAGTTTTAAACCAGTTTGGCGGTGTTTAAACACCCCCAAATACGTGTCGAAGCAAGCTATTGCCAATAAAACGTAAGTTCATAGCTCGACTCTCAGCCTAATGCGGCCAAGCGGCTGAAACATTTCTTCACTCACTCTTGTCTCTTTGTCAGTGTGCCTTGCTCTTTGTCTTACGTGGACGTGTTTGGCTTCAATGTCTGGAACAACCCTAATAAATAACAAAAGAACAGTGATTCTTCACCCAACCATTTACATTGTTTTTTTTAACGTAATTCTTATAAAATAACCCTGTATTTCAGTAGGTATGTATAATGTATATATGACAGCTGTTCGGAAATTACTAAAAAAATATTAGGGGTGTCACTCCTATTTAACTGAAGAATGAAAAAAACAAGCACCTAATTATATAGGTTATCAGTTAGAAAATAGGTAACTGTAATAGCTTCCAGAATTGAAATTATAATAATTAAAATCTTATTATTATGATCTGTTTTCTATGGGCAATTCATACTTAACTTGTAAACATCTATATGTCCACGGAGTATGGATCTATACCTAGACCTACACGCCTTACGAAAGAATTATGAATTATAAATATATTTATCTCTTAGGAAAAAACGGAAAGAATATGAAAAAACCGAATAATTGTTAAGATTAGGAAAAAAGTACTTATAAGGCTATTTTCAGACAGGTTCAAACTCGCATCAGAATTTAAACTTTGCAGTTAAGATAAACGTATGATCCTATTATGATGCAATTTAACTCACATAAGAAATATAACCATTAATTACACAATGTTGATATTTGGTGCTCTCCACAATTGCAATGTAGTTAGTTAGTACATTGAAGAACTGAAGTACATTATAGAATATTCTGTTGGTAACGTAGAGGACTATTCAAATAATCTAAACACCAGCCTTTAGCCTAAAGGTTAAAGATCTCTGATTTAAGAAATACGCCACTAATTGAACGCATTTTATTACCCATTTTTCGGGTATATTCTCTAAAACGTGTCACTTGTCTAGTGAGACGACAGTTCAAATTTGTATTCTGTAGGCTGTTGCTTCAAATGTCGTCTATGCAACGATCTCGTTGCTTTTTGGTGTTGCAACGAAGTGGTCATTGTACCGTTTGCAACGAAACGAAGAATTCACGAGGTTTGTCGTGAAGTGACATCTGCCGTTTCCATTGACAAATGATACGTTGTACACAATAGACCTAAATCTTTGGTTCTTTTTTACCAATTCAGAGTGTAACTCTTTTTGTACTCTTCTGGTACTGTTTTATAGATAACTAGTGAACCCTACAGACGTTGTCCTATACACATGTCTTAAATACAAAGATTTCAAACTTTTTTAAATAAGCTGTACCAATCTCGACCGTTTTAATGTACCAAAAAGTATCTAACAAATGTACTGAAAATTTTCCTTAATCTGATCTCAGGGCTATCTACCGAAATTAATTTAAAAAATAAAAAAAAACATCTAGGTAATTGTTAATTGAAACGATCCTCGAATAAATAAAACAAAAATTATCTAATTGTAAATCTAAACCATTCTCGAATCCACTTGAACACACACAAAAAAATTCATCAAAATCGGTCCAGCCGTTTAGGAGGAGTTTAATTACAAACACACGCACAGAAGATTTTTATATATAAAGATAATAGAATATTATGTATAGCACTTGAAATCTCTAGTTTATCTATGCTATATGTTCAATAGATTCATTATTCGAGAACAAATTACAAACCACAAGAACAATTTGAATCAAATGATAATTTTTTTAACTTTAAACGAAAAGCTCAATTTTTTCAATGATGTCATTTATAAGTGTACTTCATAAAAAAGCGTTCTACATAAAAAAAAAAAACTGAAAAATGGTAACGAAACTAATTATTTAATAATAAAATTAATTCAATCAACATTTAGTTTTATTTACTTTAACATCGAAATATTATATCTAGGATTCCATGAACACTTGGATAAATCCATTAACTCATCTACATCTTAAATACAGATAAGATGAAAATTAAAAAATACCATTTTTAATTTGTTCTAATTAGCCTATTTAATTGTTAAATAAAGCTTTTTATTCTCAAGAAATACTTTTGTAGGTGCACTTAACCTGAGCTTTTTTTGATTTCTAGACAAGTTGTATTGACAGAATACAAAATAAAGAAATCTTGAATTATCTAGTAAATTTCGCTAATATTTCAATTTGTTATTTGAAAATAAAAATATACATGTAAAGTAAAATGCCCTTAAATTATATAATAATAAACGTATCATTAAATAACATTGCCATTTTTTTCTAAATCGTTGCCTTAAGCGTCACCTTCACCTAAATACGGTTTGATGACTTGTTTGACGGACTCGAAAACGGCGTCTGGAGTTCGGGACGCATCAACACTATGTACTAGGCCTAGCTGATCGTAGTGTTTGATTATAGGCATAGTATCATTAAGGTAAGTATTAAATCGTTTTTTCAAGCTTTCAACGTTATCGTCGGTGCGGCCAGAGCCGGCAGCTCCACGTGCCAAACATCTCTCCGAACACGCCTAAAATCCAAGATTGAACGAGAAAGTTCTTTTTAAGATAAGACAATATCTTACTTCCTGACTGCATTCAAAAAATAAGACGAACAACAATTGAACTTTGGCCGACATCTGCCGCGTCCAGCCGTCCAAATTATCTTTATTACGTGGAAAGCCATCGATTAAAAATATATCCCTGTCTGATTTATTAATAGCTCGTTCCAATAATCGGCATGTTATCTCGACGGGAACGATGCTACCCTCCCGAATGTGGCGTTCGATCAGCTCTCCATCGGCAGACCCAGGAGTTTGGCGCTCTGCACGCAACAAATCTCCAGCGGAAATATGCTCGAAACCGAATTCCTTCAAAATGAAAATTCAATGGTATACCAATTCAATTATCCCACATTTAGTATGACTGAATCACCTTGACAATTTTTTCACATTGGGTCCCTTTGCCTGATCCTGGCGCACCAAGAACGAAAACGATTTTCGGAGCCATTCTGATATTAGAACGCAAAAAATTTCCAATACTCATTAGACTAAAAACAAACTTTCCATTTCCAAATATATATTGACTAACAAATAGCCGATACAGCTACCATATAATACAATAATTTTAATGCTAATTTTAAGAAAATAACTAAGTTATAAAAAGTTAATTACCTCAAATAATTACGAAGTATATACAAATGTTCAAAAATAAACAAATCTGAGTTAATTTAAGCTATAATTATAGATACAATTATAGCTTTTTTATAATCGAATTATAAAGCAAGTGCGTGGCAAAACGTGTTATCGATGAATTAAGTATTAATCTTGCACAAAGTGAATACCTTCTTTAGATAAAAATTTTGTTCGATATATTGTTGATAGTTGCAATAAAAATAAAATTACGTAACTTTTTTAAAACTAGTTTTTTTAATACTTTTTAAAATATATATTTTCTTAAATCATTTAAAAATCAATGACATATAAACGTCATTTACTTGCAGTTTCCCGTCTCGAAACTAGTTAGCGCCACTTCCTTAGTAGATAAACTAAGTGATGCGAGGCGCTTAAAATGTTTTAATTTAAAACTCACGAAGAAATAAATTGAAAATAAATTTTTTCGACTTTGTTTTTAAGAAAAAAATTAAATGAAAATCAACAATTTATGTAAAAAGAATTTTTTTATGATTTAATAAATGATTGAAAAGCTTAAAACCGTTAAAATCTACGTGTACTTAATAAAATTAAACTTAATTAGGGCAATATATTAATTATTGTATTGTACTAATTTAATTGTTTTTTATTTTTTTTTTTGTTAATAAACAATTGATAAGATGATACATATTTCCAAAGGTTTACTTATTAATCAATTTTTATAACTCTCAAAATATCAACATTAACAAAAAATTGAACAGTTTAGTCATGTATATATTCTACATCTTAGAAAAATGCATAGTTTCTTAGAAATCATTATATTTTTTCATTATTGTTTTAAGGTTAAAATAGCTGAAAAGAATTTATAAACATAAAGTTTCTTATTACTTAAGTTTCGGTTAATTCAGATATACTCATTGTCAGTGAAGCGAGTGGGTATCTAAAACTTAGCTTCATCAATAAAGCAAGGATCAACACATTATTCTCTTTTTACATGAATAGTTTTGTTTTCATGCACATTTCATTGTTAAAAATTGTACTTTTGTATCTATATCCCTTAATTTTCTATTTTTATGTAAAACAAAGTGTACGCAACAATGTTTCAAGACATGGAAAACAAGGATACAAAGGACAATTATTTACAGGTCACTTCAAAATAGATAAATCTTTTCATAAAAGCCCAAAGGGTATGCATAAGTATAGTGAATTTGCACCCAGAAGATATTTAAACGACACTTGGACGATTTGTAGATAATAATGAAATAATCAAATCTTGAATGTTTCAGATCCCTAACGCACAATTGGTTTTTGAGAAAAAGTAACATTTGTAAAAATCAGAAAAAAAAATTTCCAGGAACGCATGGATCAATTGATCTAAATTTTGAAAATATGTTTTAGAGGCTTCATCTGTATAAATGCTTAATTAAGAGCTTTATCGGTTCATAAGATCCTTTTTTAATTTTATTGTTGTATTGAAAAAAAAATTTTAAAAAATTAAAATCTTATGAACCATTAAAGCTCTTAATAGAGCATTTAAACCGATAAAGCCTCTAAAACATATCCAAATTTTAGATCAATCGATTCACGCGTTCCTAAGAATTTTTTTTTTGATTTTTACAAACATTGATTTTTCTCTGAAAACTTCTGATCTGAAACTTTCAGGATCTTATTATTCCATTAATATCGACAAATCCTTATCCTGTATCGTTTTCCCATCTTCGGGGGGCAAATTCTCTATACTTATACTCCTAGGGCTTTTAACGCGACGGTGTAATTTATTACCGTAAATATGTAAAATTATTATGTATTGTAATTCCTTTGAATTTAATAATTAAAATAAAAAACTTTAATTTATAACGCTGCCTTTTAGCTTCATATTAAAAAATAAATTTTTTTAAGTGTTTAAAGTCTTAAAGTGTAATATCTTATAACTTATTGTTAGACGGTCATACAATTGCCCAAAATTTCATAGAAAATTTCTGTAACCAATTAATTCCAGAAGATTTAAGGATTCGACAGGAATTGAACCAAGCACCGACGTATGAAACGAAAATCAAAGTGATCTAATCTATGTATGTGGATATCCTAATTCTTTGTTTTGCAACCGTTACGTCTATGTTACGTCAATGGGTTCACTGGAAAGTTATGTTTTAAATAGGCATCTTTAATATTTTATTTTACAAGAAAAAAAATTGAAGATTTCCTTTCAAATTAAAAAAAAAACATTCTTTGTCTTTTGAAAATTTCCACGAAATGGCGTTTCAACTGAAATAAACACGTGTGTTCTCACCTAGTTTTGATTTAAACCATTTCCCCGACAGAAATCAAAATTTCAACTTAAATATTTACCCAACGAATTTTCTCGGTTTATTTCGTTCCCATTCGACGTTATATTTGAATCGCTTTAAATAGAGAAAGACTAATTACTAAAAATAAAAAGATCTAATCTTATTCCAAGATAATCTTGGACTGGTTTAATAATTACGAGATACTTGGACCAACTTGGACACAAGATAAAAATTCAGACTTCCGTCTCTCTATATGATAAAAATTAGCCTATCGTTTAAACGGGATTAGTCTGATCGATTGGTGTTGCGAGAAATGATGTTTTATGTGGAAGCGACTTGGCAAATCTTCGTCTGGCGCTAATAAACACAGTGGTCTTGAAAGGGCGGAAATTGGCGAGTGCGGGGGTGAGAATAGTGGTGCAGCCTAGGTTCCATATGTGTGTGTGATGAGTCAGGCGCTGATGCTACTGCTTAATAATAATTAAACTTGCAGGAGACGACGGCGTCGCCGCCGTCCCCATCACAGAGAACCACACAATGAATTCTCTCCCATTGTCGAAGCATAGAATATAGACACAAAATATAAATAGACGACAGAAGTTTCACTCGGGGCCTTTGGTACGCGTAAAAACATGGATACAAAATTAATGTATTTGAATTTTTATGAATGCAAAAGTAATGTCGATGTAATGTAATTTGTCGATGTTTGAAAAGTTTGCAAGGTATATAAAAAATAACGGGTTTTAGAATGACACCTAATAGAAGCAGAATTTTACGTGGGTGGTACGAGCGGTGCCCCAACAACAGGCGCTAAATAATAGATATGCTGTGGGATAAAAAAGCGGCGAACAATGGAAATGTCGTTTTAAGCTCGAATTTTTTTAGCAATGTGGTAAAGCATTTAATTTTTGTTAGTTCTATAGTTTTCCAATATATTTCAAAGATGATTATAAAACAGAGGTAGCGCCATTTTATCCTTTCGCACTGGGTGCTATAATATCGCTACGACTGCTAGGAAGCCCCTTTGGAAGCTTAAATATTGGAATAAAGACAATATAATGAAAACTAAAATTCTTTATTATATTTCACCAAAGTTTTGTGATTATTAATTTGATAAGTAAAAAGATTGTTGTAATAGAGTTGAAAGGAGGAGAAGAGTTCATTTAAAAATGGAAAAGAAAAGATTTTTTTAATTCATAATTTGAAAATATATATATAATATCCTGAGAGTCTACTGCCAAGGTAGGTATTTTTCTTTTGCCAAGTGGCAAAAGAAAAATATTAAATATTTACGAAGTTATAGGTAATATATTCGAGTATCACTTAAACTGGTCTTATTTTATCCTTTCCGCAATTATGCTATATAAAGAAAGGAATTAATTTTTTTTGTTTCGAAATTATTGTTACGTACATATTATGTACGTGTGACAAAAGGAACACTTTTAGACTTCGCACCAAAAGCGCGCAATAAAAACTATCCTGCTTTGCCATTTTTGAAAAATATTTAAAAAAATGTATGCTATTAAAAAGGTTAAATAAAATTAGTTAAAAGCTTAAAACAATACAATTATTTTATCACATTTAAAAATATTTTAATTTAATTTTTTTTTTTTTATTTTCAAACTCGAAAATAAAAATTTCTATAAAATCCAAAATAATATTTGTTTAAAATTTCTTTTTAATTGCTCCTTAAATACTCCATTTAAAATCCTCTGTTGCTCCAAGTCTATAGTTAAAAGTTGATTGATAATTAGTTTTTTTTAAATTTGCAAATTCAAAAATAAAAGTTGCTATGAAATCCAATATACCTAATCATTTTTTGTTTAAAATGTTTTTCTCAGTAAATTGTTTTTTTTTTTTAATTTTTTCCTTAAATGGTCATTCAGAATTCGCAATTGCTCCGCGTGTATAATTATTACTTATTAGTTAATTGAAAACTAAGATTTTTAAAATTTGCAAAGTTGAAAATTGAAATTGCTATAAAATTCATAATAATCACTTTTTATTGGGGTGTTTTTTTTTTAATTACGCAAATAATTGATCTAATTTTTGCATTATTTATATTAAACAAATTTTAAACTATTTGTACATATTATATTATTGCACTATGACATCATCAACTGTCGTTGGATCTTATGATTTTTAAATGATCTAAAGATTTTTTAACAATTGCAGACTATGAAGGAGCATTTAAGGAGCAACTTTTTGGCATATAGCTTAGTAACAAAAATAAAAATCTACACTAATTTTTTTCTGGTTAATAATCGACATTAACAACTTTTGATTTTTTTTTTGTTTTTTGGTGTAAAAACAATATTTATGGTACTCTTATATTATATTTGGTCACTTTTCTCTATATTTTAATTTATGTGATCGAAGCAATAATGTATTTCTCTAAGCAAGAATAGGCAAACTAGGCGGACAAAGGTGAGAAATAGTTGTACAGGTTGTGCGTCACAGTTGCGTCAAAAACTGCCAAGACTGTCGCGATCAAGGATACGGACACTAACAATGAGTGAAACTTCTGTCTTATATATTTATTCTGTGGTCGAAGTTTCGGCTTCGTTCGAGGATTCGATCGTCGACGGTTTCAGCTTAACATCGCCGAGGCAAGAGTTCAGTCCACTCGAAATACTCGCGGGGAATTGTTGCGCCGCCCGTTTCCTCGTCGAAACAATTACCAGGCATTTTCGACCCCCCCTTACCGAGACTTTTTTCTTCTTTGTTCATAACAATATCCGTTTTACTCATCTCCGTCGCACGTGTTTAGATTACCATATTAGCACCGTATTGTGTTTTGAAAAAAAAATCTTCCTTTCAGACCTTTTGTCCTGTTGAAAAACTCCAATCCCATGTCACTCCTTCGACAAACACTTGAAAAAATGACAGTTTTTTAAAGTTTTATCTAACATGTGCCCTCGTACCACACAATCGGCTTACCCATATTTTTCTCCTTAACATTTTACAATGGGGTGAGTAGCATTGTTTATTTTCATATTATCCTGTTAAAATATTAAATTCTATTAAATGAGTGGGATTGTTTCTTTTCAACATATTATCCTGTTAGAATTTTAAATTCTCTTAACTAATCGCCAATCAGACCAGGCGCCTTACTAGCCTTGAATCGACAGACCACCGAGGAAGTCTAAATTGCACTCATTTAAAATACAGATCTAAAAATTAAATATCTTTCTGAGAAACTATCATTCATACACTATCCACTCCCAGTCAGTGGATTTCAAATGACATTAAATAAAAAAAAAATTGTAGGAATTAAACTGTGATAAGGGAAAGCGACAAAACGATAAAAATAATCGGTCAACTATGTATTCCAAGATAAGACAGTGAATGTCGTTCAATCCTTTTAAAAAGTTTATATCCGAAGTGGGCAGATTGAGACAAATTCAATCTGGTTATTGTTGCAGTTTTTTGTGCATATAATTTATAAATACTATATGGATATCGTCATTGACACAACTTTTTTGTTAGTTTTTTGATTTTTTTTTCTTCCCCGCTCGTTTTTGACTTGTTAGTGTTTGTGTTCTCAGATGAAAGCCACTTATTGTTCATTGTATGGATCATTGTCTATTGTATGGATCGTGTTAGTATTTCTTCATATACGGATAAAGAGATGTGATGATTTAAACTTATCCAAACAATGTTTTTTCCAAATTGAACACAGTTTCCATTTAGTTGAAATATCACTTAGTCAAAATTCTGGGAAAACCACTAATGACGATACCTGATTTTTCATTTTACGTATAAATAAACGGATGCGGTCGAGAAAATTTCATTGTACGAGTAGGTATGAGGAATCATGGATAATTACCAAATTTTTTTCTGGGCCGTTTAATTTATGTCGGAAATAGTTAAAATTTTTTTGTAGAACGTGACTTGATACCGAGTGTTCACTGTTAGATACCCGTCTGGATTAATTGTTGCGAATTATTTCTGGATAGTAATGTTTGTGTGTTTTTAAAGGGACTACAGGTGAGATATCAGTGTCGTGATGTCTATAGCGTGTTCAATGTCCGCCTAGAATGAAAGGGTGCAGCGCCCCCGGGTTAATGCCCCGCATTGTGACCGTGGTCGTTATTATCATCATCGCAGGGCAATGTTTCAGTCTTAACCATCGCCATCAGCACGCCTTCGTCGACGATCATGTCGTAAGTATTTTCCACAAAAAAAAAACATCTTAAATAATTTCCCTGGTATCCATAATTTTAAAACTAATTTTGGGATTGAAATATAAAACTTTAACAAACTCAACATTTCTTTACCTCTTAAAAATTTATAACTAGTATCTAATTTGTAACCGGATAAATTCCCTATTTTATACTAAGAATCCAAATTTTTATAGCTAAGAGCTTTTTAAATCAAAGCTTTCCACTTTATGTTAAGTAATTGATTTTCAAATCTCGTGAAAAAATGGCTTCTTTTCACATATAAATACTTAATAAGCTTTGCCTGAGTGTTTAAAAATGGTCGTTATTGCACTAAGAAAAACGAGCTTTTATAGTTATATTAAATGTTAATGAGTAAATATGTTAATAATGGTTTTATCACAAGTACTTAGCTTCCTAAGCTCTTAGGATGTTGGATTTTTGAGGGCTGGCAAATTATATCAATAACTGAATTATTTAAAAAAAAAATTGGAATAACTTATATAACTGGTAATATGGTAACTCTTGGTATTGTCTTTTTTCCATCAATTTCGTTTATCTAGATCTAGATCCATCTTTTAGGATATGAAATAAAGATTACGTGTTTTAAGTGAGTTAAAATTAGTTTTGAAAATTTCCCGATGATGTTTTGAAATCAAAATAGCCGTTTTTCACTCACATGAGTTAGGTAATTTTTCTGATGACTTAAATTTCTATTCGTTTCTTCTTAATTTCCTTTCATTTTTATAATTTTTTATTTAGATAATGCGTCAAAGCTCACTCATTTTCCCTTTGCTATTAAAAAAAATTTTTTTTTGACAATTATATTTACTCAAAGAAATTTTGCAACTTATTTTCATCAAGTTCATAATTTACCTTATGATGTTTTCCCTAAAAATATAAAGTTTCCTTTAAATTATATAATAAATATTTTTGCTTTTCATTTTCCTATCTCAATTAATTTAACTAAAAAAATCGTTCAGTTTTAAACAACCAAACTCAAATAATTTTAAATAATCAAACACAAAAAATTGAACAAACGAGGACGATTTTATCTGTGCTAAGTGCTTATAACTAAGAAGTGTAGTTTTTAGTAGAAAATTTAAACTTTTAAAAAACTTGAAATAATTGATTCCAAAAAAAATCCTTAACATTTGGCAAATGTTAAATTCAATTACTTTTTCAAATCAAATGTTTTTTTAAGCAATACTTAGAAATTTTAAGAATCCGGTATTATGCTAAAATAATTAAAATAAGTACTTTAAAATGGTTCATAAGGTATTTCAAGCGATATGATATTCACACGTTTGGCACTTTCTGGGCGGCATTTCAAAAAGTGCTACTAGACGGCAATTTCCTACATCTGAGCCAGTATGTAATATGTTACTGAAAATTAACTATGAAATAGCTTATTTTATTTTGAAACAAGCTTAGATCAACTGAGACCTAAGAAAATAATCTTACATTAGATCTACCAATGTAGATCTGCGTAACTTAACATCGATCTAATTAAACCAACGACTTTCTCCCTTGCATCATTTTTTATATGAATACTTTATGAAATTGTAAGTTAAGGACGTCCCGTGAAAAAACCGTTTTCTTAAAATCTTTTTGAAATTTTCAGTACACATACTTATAAGTGCCCTCTATACGTAGGAATTTTTTAAAATAGTCCTTGCGGCACTAAATGTTGAAATATTAAGTACCATTTAAAATTTGTATATTTTACACACAAACCCTATGCTGATCGACGTTCAAGCGAACGTTTTATTAATTAATATTAATCGCACTTTTCTTAGGATTGTTTTAGAAAAATTAGAATCATTTATAGAAAATATAACAATTTTTTTTTAATAACAAAAAGGAGTGATATTCATTTTTTTTAAATAATGCTTAAAATTTCTTACTTTTGATGGTTTTCTATTACTTTCTTTTACTATCCACTATATAGTAAAGGAAGTATTGTAATCGGGTCGAATTTTCGAATTCGAGCTTTTACCGGAAATACATGTTTTGAGGTCCCCTGAGTCCAAAAAAGTGGTTTTTAGAAACATATCTGTGTATCTGTGTGTGACAGCCTTATCGTATCGAAAGCTTTATCCGAATTTCATTAAACTTGGAATTTAGCCTGCATATTATATCTAGTTTGGTCCCAAGCTTTTAGTTGAAATCAGTTAACCGAAAGCTCTACTTTATTCTAGGAGTTGCTAAGCTTTTTCATTTTTTTTTTCGAAAACTGCTCCAACGATTTTCTTTAAACTTTGTATAGTTCTTAGACACATTAGTGGCTACAACTTTTATTTGAAACTTTTTCCTGGGAAAATTCGAATAAGGACGCTTCTGCGGTGATGCCTGGGAATTCGTATACATATACACCAGTGGCGTGCGGTGACTTTTGAAACAGGGCATGCGGTTAGAAGTGGGGGGGGGGTATAAGAACCACATTTTTAAAATTTATTTTTTTATTTGATAAACGTGGTGTTATAAGTATTTGTTTTTAAATTAGACTTATTCGACGCTCCTTCTTACAAAAATCATCAACAACCGCATCATATAATGTATTTAAAAACCACGAAAATAGTTCTTATCTTAAAGAACAGAACATTTGTATGGCTTTTGGGTCAATAATTCAAAATAACTCACGAAAAGTATCAGTAACAATTAAAGTCACTGTTTAGATTCAAAACGGAAAACGCATCTGCTGTCTGTTAATTGCCTATGTGTAATGCCGAGAGATATAGTATTCGACCGTACTAGTGCGCATGCGCGACCAATTTGAAGCAAAGAATCGCATGCTACTGTCGCCAACGCATTCATTCGGCTTTTGCCGTTCATTTGAATTGGTAAACTATGCCAATTTTATGAGTGATACCTTTCATTATTACGTAAATTAAAAAATTTATAAATGACAAAAATATATCATTTTTAGAATGATTTTACAAATGCAATTGCGTAAATTAAAAATTAAATCATAAAAAAATATTCAATTTTTAAAATGGTCTTACAATCCATCGGCATGCGTCGCATCTACAGCATGTATTGACCGCACGCCTCTGATATACACATAAGCTGTATGCATACAGTTCTGTTTTTGTATATACTTATAAAGTGCTTATATTTCTTTTAACCAACAGCGAGTTTCATAAATGGAAGTACTGTGACGCCTCGAAGCAAATATATTTTTTTTCATAATCTGACAAGTGGGGGATAGCAAAAAGACGCAGTGAGAACTAAGACTATTTTTTTACTTCTGACTATATGAGATGAGACGAAAGAGTATAATGCATCTCAACTACAAAACTGCTCTCTGCGAACGTCCTTAATATAAGTTAATTATATATACAAAATTAAAAAAAATTTCCTACAAAAAGTTACAAAGAAAAACATGTTTTTAATATCACTAGCTCGCGGAGATGAGATAATTGTAATAGTAGAGTAAATATACTAAAAGGGATGCATCAGCTTAAGTACTTGCTTATAAAAAGAATCTAAGTAGGATTAAATTCAATTTTGTAAGATCTCTTTACATGTACATTATATGTACCTTTGTAGGTCTCATTAGATCTAAAATATTTTTTCCCGAGAAGTACTATGAAAATCGAAGAAATCTTCTTTTAACTTAAGCTTTAAAGTAGCGTCTAATTTCCAAGTTTCTACTTGAAAAATTAGTTTTATTTTAAATTTTCTCCTACATTAATTAGTTTTAAGGATAAAGAGTTTTCAAAAAAGATGTTAATTAACGAGAGGAGAGTGTAAACAGGATAACCCCAAAGAGAGGCCAAATCGTCCCCAAAAGAAACAAAATTTCTATATCCAAAATTGTACTCAAAAGTACAATACTACCTGTATTGATAAAATCACCGAGTACGAGTACCTACTGGAAGTGTATAATGTGTATTAAGGTTTTTTCATTACTTAAAATAAAGTAATGGGCCCCGGGCGCGGGCGCCAATCATGCTCACTACAGCACATTCGAATGGTGCACTCGTATTTTGCGTAGGCTTTCGTATTTGCAAACTTAACAAACAAGATCATTAGGTCATTTGGAAGATAACTCCCTACTTTTCCAAAGATCAGCCTCGAATGACACTATCTCATTGTCAGTCAGAGTTAAACAAAGATGTTGTAAACTTGGCGACTGTTTAATGAAAAGATAATTAGATTTAAAATAAGCGTTTGTCTTCGTTTTGTTTGACTCGAATTTGATGAAAGTTATTTCGAATATTTTACAAATTTTAAGGTACTAGGATCTTGTATCCATAAAACTAAACGTAAAATTTATGCTTTCTTCGCATGTAGATATAAATAATGAAATATGCAATATGCATGTCACAATGTGTTATTGAATAAACAAACTGCATAATTACAATCAGTTGAAGATAAATATAAGATTTTTTTAGCAATGCATAAATCAAACGAAACAAACGAGGGAACAGCGTCAGCCTTAATTGACTGATTTTCGAAAAGTTTTTCCCCTTAAAATAACACTGGTCCCGACAACTAGGTATCTATTTTTCGAAATAAAACCCCTTATATTTTTTTAGGTAATATTTATTTAGGGCTAAAACACATTCTGTAAGTAATACCGAAATGTGTGAAAGCGGTAATTAAACTTCCAAGCAGACTGAAAAAATTTTCCATTCTCAGAAAAATAAGTAAAAATTAATCAACCACAACAATTGGGTTTTTGAAAAAAAAAAATGATTTTTTACGTATTTTATAACTTTATCATAAATTACTTTTGATGTTCTCATCTATGATTAAAGTATTATAAAATCTTTTGTGTTTGGACAGTAACAATTTTTAATTTAGAAGTAATTATTACTATTTAATTTTTTATTTTTATTTTATATGTCAAAAATAATGTTCATATATTAATTAAACTGTTAATTGTAGTAGCCTGACGAAGTCGAAATAAAGTCGACGGAACGTTGCAATTTTTTAAAATATAACGTCTAAAAAATTGTTATTGTCCAAACACCCAAGATTTTATAATATTAATACTTTATCATAAATTATATTAATAATCAATGTGAAAAATAATAATTTTTTTAAATTTATTAAAACAATTAAAATTGCTAAGACTTTAAAAAGAACCACCTGACTAAAAACTCGCCACGGTTGGTCGTCATGTTTGTGACGTCATAATGTTACAATAACAATTTATTTCCACAGTAACCGTACGATTTTAATAATATCAGTCTGTGTTTCAACGCTGATTTTTTCAATTAAAAATATTTATTAATTACTATATTACTTATTATAAAATACTTCCATTAAAATGATCTTCATAACAAAAAAATATTTGCTGCGAGGCGTCACAGTACTTTCTTTTACTTTCATTTATGAAACTCGCTGTTGGTTAAAAGCTCTATTAGCTCTTTATAACTATATAAACAGAACTATATATGCATACAGCCTCTATGTATATATAGTATATTCGATATCCCACCTTCAACCCCAGAACCGTCCTTATTTGAATTTTCCAAGGATAAAGTTTCAAATAAAAGTTGTAGACGTCAATGGGTCTGAGAACTATAGAAAGTTAAAAGAAAATCGTTGGGGTCTTTTTCGGAAAAATTGGAAATAGCTCAAAAACTTCTAGTATAAAGTGGAGCTTCCGGTTAACCAATTTCAACCAAAAAACTTTGCAGCACAACTATATAATATGAATACAAATATAATATGAAGGTAAAACTCCAAGTTTGGTGAAATTTGAATAAAACTTTTGACCCGATATGGCTGTCACACACAGAAATGTTTCTAAAAACAACTTTTTTGGACTCAGGGGACCTCAAAACATGTATTTCCGGTGAAAGCTCGTAATTGAAAATTTGAACCGATTACAATGTCTCCTTTACTATATAGTAGTAAAAACTGATTCTGTTTTGGGATTAGTTCGTCGTACTGCTTGGAACCATTTATTGCTACGTTTAACGTTGTTTGGGATATTTAAAAACATTTGGGGGGGGGGGAGTTGCATCTGTAGTATTTTTACATAATGGTACGATAACTTTTAAGGTCTTACACTTTTGATATATTTATTAATATATTGACTATAATAACAAGATTTAATCGATTAAAAATCAAAACATTGTAGCACCTTTGTGTTAAAATGAGTAAAAACGAACATTTTGACGTCATTTTTTTTTCAAAAACCCAATTATGATAATTAAAAAATTTGAATTTAATTTTGAACTGCATTTGCAATTTGTATGAAAGATAACGGTTTATAAAATAAATTTCGTGTAGTTTTTCTGGCCTTGTAACATAATATTGACATCATAGTCCCAATTAAATCGGCAGATGTAAGTAAAAAAGGATAAATGTGACAAATGTATGACAAGCCCCAAAAACGTGATCCGGAGGCAAAAACCCACATCATGTCAGCTGAAAATAATGTGCTCTTTCACGGTGTCGAATCAATTTTTTTTATTTCATTTCCCTCGTTGATATTACTTCTGAGAATTGTAACTTATGTAATATTTTTGGACCGTAAACACTGTGGCTCAATGATTAAAATTATCTTTATAAAAAGAGTTGTCGCATATCGCTTATATTAAAACTTTTTATGACTATGTATTGTACATACAAAATATATCATATTTGAAGTACTCATATTCATATGTATATTAATTTCATCACATATCTACTATTAATTATCATCTTTTATGTAATTCTATTTCAATACAGATCTTCAATATACATTTTTACTGTTATTTATTTATTTTATTAATGCACATCCTCTCGAATTCGACACGTTTCTAATAGGTACATAAAAATTGAATGAAAAGATCCAGTTAAAAGTGACACCGCCAAGCTTAATAATATATTAAAAAGAGATAGATGAAGTAATTATTTAGTTCCAATCGAAATATGAAACGTATCCCAAATAATAAATAGTTTGTGGTGATAATGATAAAAAATTTTTGACTGGAAGCGTACTTTATTGTAATAAGACCAGGCTTTCTTGAAAAAAATTATATGTTTAGGTACCTATAACCGATAAAATATTTTAACAAAGCCAATTAGAAAGCAAATAGTGACCACTTGCAAAATCCCTACCAGCGTACCAGGGAACTCTAGGATTCCGTGAAATCTAGGTTAAAGACACCTATAATAAGGTGCCTATTAGGAACCCACTTTCCTACCGTCTGTAGATCTAATACTTAAGGAATACAAATAAAAACTAAGTTTTTTATTTTCTCAAAATTTTCTTTTTAATAATCTAATATATATTTCCTTATCCGTTTATAAAGTAAGAATGCATTGCAGTAGTGATTTTAGGGCAGTAGCTTCGGGTGCATTTGGGAACTATTCAAAGTTGATAGCTCATGAGATTGAAAAGATTTCGAGCATTGTTTTAAGGAGCACGGAGTAATTATTTTTCTGATAAAGGGAGCCCTATTCCAAATAAATTTGGAAACCTCTGCATTATAGGATTGAAATAGTTTTTGCTTAAGAATATTTTGGGGAGCGATATATTATTTCTTATCTTTGAAAAATTAACGGTTTCAATAGGATATTAACTAATCTATCGAATCAAAATGATGAAATTTTTAAAAAAGAAACAGGACGCTTGCTATCCTGGAAAAACGCAGGTTTCTTTTACGATAGTTTTATTCTAATATTTTGTTTGTTGGTTTGAGCTTCTAGTGCGCAGACATGAATCGACAAATTAACACGATTTTTCATAACGAAACAGTTTATAGAGTAATGGAAGTAATATAATATTTTATCCAGGAAACGTGTAACAACATGTGGTTCTTGTGAGAAAAGTTACTTCTCCCAGTATAAATAGATGAATGGAATTTTATGAAATTTTAAATGAAGATGTTGGAAACATTAAAATAAATACATTGAATACTTTTTAGCCTAGAAAAATAAACGGTTTAATTGGAATTAATACTATTGTAATCCTTTTTTTTGTCAAAATGGTTGAAAAAAATTTATCGAAATATAATATGAAGTTTGGAAGTAAATAAGGATGTGGACAGGTTTTTGAATAAAACATCTTAACTAATAGGTTTGTTCTAGACGTTGAAGCCAAACACGTTCACGTAAGACAAAGAGCAAGGCACACTGACTAAGAGACAAGAGTGAGTGAAGAAATGTTTCAGCCCTCAGCCGCGTGGCCGCATTAGGCCGAGAGTCGAGCTATAAACGTACGTTTTAGCGACAATAGCTTGTTTCGACACGGATTTGGAGGTGTTTAAACACCGCAAAACTGGTTTAAAATTAGGGAGAAGTTCTTGCTTTATGATTTTTACTCTCTCTTGTCTCTTGGTCAATGTGTCTTGCTCTTTGTCATTCGGTGGACGTGTTTGAACACCATCAAATGGACAAGTGGAACAAACCTAATGTTGCATTACACAAAGTTTCAGTGGGACTTCTTGATGCTACACTGCGAAAGTGTTTTATTCAATAACCTGCCTATATTCTTATGAACTCCCCATCAAGTTTGATTGTTATAATGGACGTGAACTGCAACACTCATAATATGAAAGTTTCTATGATTATAATCCAGTTTAAACTAAGTGGGTCCAGTAAAGAAGACGGGAAAATTAGCTAGGAATTCAATAAAATTGGCGATAAAATTACCTAAAATAGCTTCCGAAGCTGAAAAATCTGCGAAGTACAAGATAATTTCACGCTCTAACAATAAGTAGGACTTCATCAAAATAGTAATAGAGTTTTTTTGCAATGAATTAATTAAGCTTAATATTTAATCTTCGAAACGAAATAACTTGCAAATTCAAAGCTTGTGCAAATTCAAAAGTTTATTTAAAATCATTATCGTAACTCACCAACTAAATAAAGGTTTGAAGATTGATAAAACCTCTACTGATTTTTTTAAACTTTTTTTTTGTGTTTGAAGTTGCTTTAAGATCTTAGGTCATATCACGACTGTCTTACATACATAAACTTTCTGTAGATCATAAATTTTAGGTCATAAGTTTTATACCTATAGGATTCAACGGGGATCAAACCCAGTACCACCGACGCATGTAGCGGAGATCAATTGACCTAACCGCTGCGCCACTGAGGGGATATCTATTAAAATAATTTGTATATACATATTATAATAACTACTGTAAATAGCTCCAATTTAATAATTGAACCAGAAAATACAGTAAAGTACAAAAATGTGTACTATATTAATTAATAAAACCCAAATAATAATCAGAATTCAAATTAAATACATTGCTCTACGCAAATAAATCGAGCAATTAATATACTTTACAGGATTCCTATACTGTTAATTATTATTAGATTTTCATGCGTTTTCTTTGAAATTCACCTGTACTTTTTTTACATTTTTAATATTTAAAAAGAAATATTTAAAATATTTACCAACTAAAAAAGTAGCTTTAAACGAAGAAATGTTTCAAATTTAAAATTTTTAGAAGCAAATTAATTTAAAATAACGAAGCTAATTTCCATATTTAAATTTATTCATATCGTTGGTGAATATAGTTGTAGCAAATAGGTATATAATAGAAGTTATTTAATCATTAATTTCATGTAAAATATTGATTTTTGGCCGTTAACTGGAATTTCGTTGCCTTGGCAGCGAAGTAGAAAACCTTCGTAGTGTAATGAAACATCCGATTCAAGGAAAATAGACGATAAAAAAAATTTCCGTGCCTTGCGGTTCACCAAATAATTTGCACGTAATGAAAATTTTTCACGGTTTTTCTAAATTATCAATATACTTGGTATTGTTTGTGTGAAGAAGACTCAAGTATTAGAAGGAAAAAAAACCACTTGCGTGTGGGTAGAAAGAAAAATAAATGAAAACGTTGTAATTTTCTTTGTTAGCGTGAAAACAAAGAACTTCAACGCGTGTACTTTCAAAATAACGCAATCATTTCCATATGTTTTGTTTGATTTGAAGGTTGACGCCGTTAACTTTGTCCTTTTCACTCTAGATTTTATGACTAATGGCTATAAAGTTCATTTATTGTTCGAATCAAAACAGACGCCACATGTCATAATATGCTTTGTCCGGTGAAATTTGGAGGTGTCATCGATTCATTTATTGCAGTAGGGGCACTGCGACCCCAACGTGGCGCCTCCAATTAATCAATTTACCGTAATAACAGTGGACAATAGCGGCCCTCAACACCCGAGTCGCAGACCGGTACCAGTCTGTGAATCAAATGTTATCGAACTACCCAAGAAACAATAAATTAATTAAATTTTATTAACTAAATAAATTTTACGATAATATTTTTCAATAGTTTTACAAAAAATTATATTTTTTTTAAGCTGCTTCACCTATTTCTTTTCTACCTATTTCAGTTTTTTATATTAAATTTAAGCAGTTTAAATATTAATAACAAACGCGTCTTCTTTAGTAACCAACGGTAAAATAATCAAACCTTAACCGGTCTGTGATAAAAAAGTTAGGGACTACTGGTGTACAGCATGAGCCAGTGACAACATGGGGACTTCAAATGACTCAGGCGTTTATTTTCGTTGTTTTTTTTTTCAGCAAAATTACCTAATGCGGTTCGGCTACTTGCCCCAGTCGGACATTGAGACAGGAAACTTACGCACGGAAGATCAACTAATTGAGGCGATTAAAACATTACAGCGATTTGCGAATCTGAACGCCACGGGCGTTATTGACCGCGAGACGCACACTCTTCTGGATCGACCGCGCTGTGGCCTGCCCGACTGGGCGATCGAAACTTCACAACGAAGGAAGCGGTACACGTTGCAGGGACAAACTTGGCCCTACACCAACCTTACTTGGAGGTTCGTAGTCTTAAAACTACCCAAGGAAATGATAAGAAAACCTATTACAGAATAAAACCTCTATCTAACCACAACAAATCAATAAAGGAATACTTTCTAAAATTTGATATCTTTTTAAGTCTAATTGAAAATCTATAAATGTCTATAAGATTTAGAAAAATATGATTTAACTCGTGTTCACACGTTAACCAATACCAAACTGTTCTTAAAAAAAAAAATCTAAAATTATCGGAAGTCCTAAATATTCCTAAGAAGTCCCAAAAAATTGATATTAAAGTTAAACCACCCTTATAATAGATAAAATGATATAACATATGTTGTATATCAACTTGCAGAGTTAATTGGGTTTTGAGCCCAAGATAATATATTTGTGATCGTGAGAATAATTGCTCCTCAACAATACGCTCCCGTAATAAATAACAGTAACGACTAGTAGGAAGGATAAATATATTTTTAAAAAATATTCATGAAATGTATTTAAAATGCCGTTTTCAATTTGAAAATGGCATAAGTCTATTTTTGACTAAAAATTACAATGGAAAAGCAATGGAAATTATCTGCTATAAGCTTTAAGCTTTACTTACATCTTCCTGAAGCTTTTTCCTTTGGGCTTCCACACAAGGTTACATGATTAGGTACTGCAATTCAAATATTTAATATATTATAATATGATACGTTTTTTTTTTTTACTTCAACAACAAATTTTTTCCTCTTCAAAAGCAACTTTTTCCATTTCAAATAAATTTAAAATAATAATATTACGAAATGAAATTTTATATTCTATTAAGGTACATATTGTAATATATACCCCATACAATATGTTGTTATGTATCTTATTAGTTATTTCATTTTTTTTAAATAAGTATATATATAAATTTATTTGAAATGGAAAAAGTTGCTTTTGAAGAAGAAAAAGTTTGTTGAAGTAAAAAAAAAATATGTAGGTACCTATACAATATTAAAAGTTTAAATTTTAATTTTTATTTGAGTGAATTGTTTGTACTTTTTTTTCGTATTATTTTGTTTAAAAAGATATTTAGTGGATTTTAATGATGTTTTTAATGATTAAAAGGCCCCAATAATCTCTAACAATAAAATTAAGATTTTGTATTGATTTTGTAATTTAAAAAAAATAATTTGATATCTTTTATTTATTGATTGAAGACTTAAAGTCGTTCTTTCGTTGATGATGAAAATGTTAAGATCACACAGATATTGAGATAGTTTGCATCTTTACCACACGTTAGTTCCCCTATGTCAACTCTCGATAGTATAACTAACTTACATTAGTCATTTCTATGCGCTAGGGAAACCGTCAAAGTTGTTATATTTAATATTGTTCAAGCGGAAATGATATTTTTTGGTTTCACAATTTTTACAGGAGAGCTAACACGGAGTTTTGGTTCCGGGTCAAAAAAATTTCATATACCTGCTAGTATAATATACCTATGTAATTGATTTCTACAATTTCCAAAGATTAGTACAATAGATTCATTTTTTTTTTAGTTTAGTGAATGTAAATCAGATTTTTGCAAAATTATTTTGTATAGTTTCAATGAAGAAATTGAAACTTTGAAATATTTGACATCTTCTTTACATTAGTTTAAGTAAATTTAAATCTATTGTGTGTACAAATCATCTTAAGAACACATGTTAACGTATACCTAAGTGTTTTTAAATTGTTATAACTTTTAAACGATTAAGCCAATCATTTTTAAATTTTAACAGTAGAGTAAGGATTAACAAAGAAATATCCTAGTGAATTTTTATTTGTTTGTCATCATTTTGATTTACCTCCGAAACAACTTTAAGACAAAGAGAAGAAATTCAAAGCCATTGACAATATAATTTCATATCTAAGCTACACTTAAAAAAGGGGGTGTATGTAATTTGACTTGAATTGTGGGACGAGTTTGATAAGAAAGTGTCATATTACTGATTTCAATTCATCTCTCATCCAGTCTTAGTATATAAGCACAGGAAATTCTAGAGAGAATCATAATTATGTAGAATTGATATATTCGTGCAATACGTGACCGTGGCTCGTTTCTGTTTCAATTGTTGTGCTAATTATTGCATCAATCAATTGTGGTGCACCTAATTGTAATTCATATTATGTCAGTCGTATTAATTTTTTTTTGAACTGTACAAATACATTAAGAGCATCCGGTGTATGTGCTGCTTCCTCCTACTGTTTTCTCATTGAGTCACCCACTAATTGAACTGATCATTTTCATTTTGCAATTCCAAAGTACTCACTCAATTTGGGTGTGGTGTGCAATCAAAAACCGTCACAACCTCTTCGAGTGAGCGTTCGGTGTTGCACACACACAAGCCGCGAAATTTGAATTTCTTCTCCCCTCTAATTTATATAAATTTTTATTCATTTTTTTGTTTTTTTTTTCTAGTTTGCGTAGTAAAAATCCTGAAAATCTCGATTCGTATGAGGTTCGAAGTGTTTTGTCGCACGCGTTAGACCTTTGGGCGCAACATAGTAAATTAACTTTTCGAGAGCTGGACTCAGATGATGCGGACATTTTGATTTATTTTTGGAAAGGTTATCATAATGATGGATATGCGTTTGACGGCAAAGGAAAGATTTTGGCTCATGCCTTCTTTCCGGGAACAGGGCGTGGAGGTGATGTACATTTCGATGAAGAGGAACAATGGCTGACGCATGACGTTGTCGACAATGAGGAAGGTACTTTACTTAAAATTTTATTTAAGAAAAAGTTACTAATTAATTGGTTTTAAGGAACGAGTTTATTCGCTGTCGCAGCTCATGAATTTGGTCACTCTCTGGGACTTTCCCATTCGTCGGTACCAGGTGCTCTAATGTATCCTTGGTATGAGGGTATTAAGGCAAACGAGCTGCCTGAAGATGATCGACATGGGATTCAACAAATGTACGGATCTAAAGAGGACAAGTTATGGGCGAATATAATTCCTCGAATTCCGGAAATAACAACGACAACCGAAAGAAGTCATCATCATCATCCCGACAGACATCCGTCGAGACCTCCTGAACGCTATCCTGATCGCTACCCCGAGCGATATCCCAGTCATTATCCTGACAAACCACCAAAAAAAGATCCTCGTTACCCTTCTGGGAAGTATCCCTATTCAGGTAAATATCCTAAGTATCACCCACAACGACCAACCACTGAACCAGAAAGAACGACGACGATTCGACCATATTATCCTCACAATTGGCCTGGGTATGATGTTCCTAGACGGCCAGAAATTCCCGAAAGTCGGCCAACACATCGACCACAGCCACCGGAACGGAATCCAGTAACGCGACGCGTTCGACCCTCGGTACGACACAAACATCGAAATCATATCCCCCGGGAACCACCCGATAAGTGCAATATGTCGTATGATGCAATCGCAATTATACGTAACGAAGTTTTTATTTTTAAAAATGAAGTGAGTTGTTCAGAAATTAAATATACAAATAATATTGCATTAATTAAATAATCGATTTTTATATTTTAGTATTTGTGGCGATTGGGAGAAAATGGTTTATATGAGGGTTATCCTGCTCAAATAATTCGTATGTGGAATGATTTACCTGCAAATTTGTCCTACGTGGACGCAGTTTATGAACGTCCAGATCGGAAAATTGTATTTTTCATAGGTAAATATGAAAATTTGCATGTAATAAACTTTTAATGTAATGACCCCAACCAATTGTTTGCAGCTTTTTAAAAAAATTAATTAAAAATGTATTGTGTGTTACTCTAAAAATAACGCGAATATGAATTGTTTTATAAGGATACTTAAAACATGTCATTATTTAAACCAATTTAAACCCTGAATTCAGTAGCGTATTGTGAACTAATACCAGTACTAGTAATCATAGATTTGCATATACAACCTACCTATGTTTTTTATAGTTTAAACGTGTAATGTCAATACATATACTAGGTATAGAAATATTATTGCAAAAATATTTAAATAGGATACTATGCACTATTCGACTTTATCAAACAATTTGAAAATTTGTGAGTCTAATTTATCTTATAGAAGTTACCGTAGCAAATTTGGATGTATATCAGGCGAAAAATACTGGGAAAACGGATAGATCACGAGGGGGAAATTTTCTTATAAAATCGGATACTACTTCATCAAAACGTTATAATACAAATTTTTAGAGGGGATAACAATTTGTTCCTAATCGATTCCTAGCGGATTCGATATACATTCTACAAACTTCAATAACATCGTGTAATTGTGAGAAATTTACATGGTATTCACAATGGATTACCGGGGACCGGTGTTTCAAGCGGGCCGGTCTGGTTCACCGACGGCTCAGTTATAGATAGAAGAGCAAGGATGGGAGTTTATGGTCCATATGGCCAAATTGAACAGGCCCTTGGGACTTGCCCTACCATATTCCAGGCTGAGGTGTTTACAATAGATGAATGTGCCAGACTAAACCTCGCAAAGGGTTTAAATGGAGCACACATCAATATTGTAAGTAACAGTCAAGCAGCGTTAAAGGCACTGTCATCTAAGACGATGAAGTCTAAGCTTGTTTGGCAATGTTCACAACCACTCAGGGAGCTAGCAGCTTGTAACAAAGTCTACCTATGGTGGGCTCCAGGACATGAGGTTATAGAGGGCAATGAAAAGGCCTGATCAGACCTCATAGAACCTGAAACTTTTTGAAGAATCAGAAAAAGTAGAATCAAAAATGTTTTTCTGGCTTGGGAGACCAAAACCAAGGCCTCACACTGGAGGAATACTCCGGGGCATAGACAAGCTAAAAAATTCATAAAGTACTCCAAGAAGAGAACTCAAGACATATTGTCACTCGGCAAAGGGGACATAAAGCTCCTAGTAAGCCTCTATATGGGCCACTGTACCCTGAATTACCATCTTCACAAGATCGGTAAAGCCGACACTAACATATGTCGTCTCTGCTGGAAAGCGGTAGAAAGGGCGGAACACATTTTGTGCTCATGTGAGGCAGCTTTCAAAAGAAGACTGCAGCATCTCGGAAAGACGGACATGACGCCTAGCGAGATAGCAACGGCAGCCCCTAGGCAGGTTCTGGCTTTTCTAAAAAGCCTGGATCTCTCCTAGTAAACATAGAGTAGTCACACAGTCACATCACAATAGACCTCCTTGGTCGCAGTGATAAAGGGAAGGAATATGCTAGGACCCGTAAAACGAAAAAAATGGGTTACCACGATTTGATACTTATTGGGAATTGGGGAATCATTGATATATACACTGATACCCTACTTTAAGTTTGAAAATCAGGTGTTACATCACATCTGCACCGAAACCATACTGTAAGTTTAATAAAATGGGCATCACTCTGTATATTTTATCAGAATTTTTTCGTTTGTAACACTCATTTAGTGAAAATTCAGTGTTTAAACGAAATGAATCGAGTGTTAATAAAACATCACAAAATAATTATCAACTACAGGTAACATTTTAACAAATCAACTGTGTTATTCGAATGTGATTTCAGTGTATATTTGCTGTAATCTGCTTTTACACTCAGTTTACATAGTATAGGATAATTATTATGCTTATAATGAATTAATATGCTTTTAAAATTTAGGATTGATGAATATTGGTATATCCCGAGAGAGGGGGGGTCCATGTTATTCGGGAAGTGCCATCTTTTTCTAACACAGTACGATTCCCCATTTAAAACTAGCATGGAATGACAGTAGACATTATGGTAGTGTTGTAGCAATGGGCATTATATTATAGAAGTGAAGGCACTACATGCAAATGAGATTGAGAAGAAGAAGCAGGAAAAGATCTGTAATTAACCGACTTTAATGTTACCCCATAGTTTTCCTTAGGTGTTCCTTTAACAAATTTCACAACCAAAATTTCAAAATTGAGAAACACTGTTTTAATTTAACTAATGAGAAATAAGAATTGCTAAACATGTAATTTGACACCTCCAGGCCATATATTTTAATTAAAAGATTATTAAATTCTAAAAATGGAAATTAATTATAAAATATGATTTAATGATACACGGTATATATTTATTTAATTATATGTGATGACGAGGCAAAATTACAAGTGATAATAAAGGTTTTTTTTGCAGATAAAATGTATTATTTATATACGGGCAATCGTGTAGAAAGGGGGTACCCTAGACCATTAACCGATTTAGGCCTTCCTGAGTCATTAGAACGAATCGATGGTGCGATGGTTTGGGGTCACAACGGAAAAACATATCTATACAGTGGCACGATGTATTGGAGGTATTAAATAAAAAAAAAAAACTTACAGATCATGAATTATACGATGCACAACTAGTTTACGATGATGACTATTCGAATAAAACGATAAACAGATAAAATTAATTTTTAAGCCACGCTTATATTTAAATGCACTAATAAGCAAAGAAAAAAATGATCAAAAATGTTTTTTTACTCGGAAAATAGATAGTGAGCGCTTATATAAGGGTAATAAATATAAGGGTGGTTTCACAACAAAAAAAAAAACTGTTATATTTTTTTTTATTTTAACGAATCTTGTAACTGATTCGGATCTTTTTCCTTTTCACTTGATGTAACATATAAAGTAAGACTTATGTAAGATTATGTTTTGCCATCTTGCCAGACAGATGAATATAAGCGTGGTTTAAACAAAATGTGTATCGTAAAGTTCAGGGCTGAAACACCATATAATTAATATTAAAACGTAATTTACCCAAAAAGGCTTGACGAGGAAACAGGACAAGTAGAGCTGGACTATCCCCGTGATATGTCAATGTGGAAAGGTGTCTCACACAATATCGACACGGTTTTCCAGTGGAAAGACGGTTTGTTACCATCCATTAATTGCTGGACAAAACTCAATATTAAAAATTAAATTTTCAGGTAAAACCTACTTTTTCAAAGGCTTGGGCTTTTGGAAATTTAACGACATGCGAATGCGTGTCGAGAACGAGCAACAGAGCTTATCAGCCCCCTTTTGGATGGGGTGTGGAGACACGCAAGAGAAACTACGCCCTGTTGAAGTGCCTTTGATAGCCGATAAAACGTTTTCGAGTCACGCGTCTCAGACGATATACCCACATATTTTATTATGCGTAATTATCACCATGGCCTCAACGTTTTTTTTGGCATTATTAAGATAATCTAATTGCACCTTACTAAAGAAAAAAAATTAAGTCTGACTAGAAGTTAGATCAGTGGTTCTTAACCTGGGTTCGATCGAACCTCAAGGGTTCGGTGACTCAATCTCAGGAGTTCGGCGGACATCACGACACTTACCCGATTCATAGAAGGTATGTGAATATATACCACAATATCATATTTTATTTTTCCAATTAAGAAGGGTTCGGTGAATGTGCATGGGAAATTGGTGGGGTTCAGTACCTCCAACACGGTTAAGAACCACTGAGTTATATAAAATTGGCATTTATATTTTTTAACTATCACTGTGATTTATATAAAGAAAGCAATTGGAGGATTACTTAAAAGATTTTTTTATTTGAACTGATTCGATAAGACTTGAGCTTTTTTACAAAATAAAATTAGCTCGGAAGCTTGTTACGTTTGACTGAACTGAACAGATTGATTTGTCTCATAAGAATCACAAGAAAAAAATTAAATTATCCTGGCTGAACCACGATAAATAAATGAAGCATTACGCAATGTAAGTAATGATTTTTTACCATAATATAATAAAATGTCCCTTTACACGTCATAAAAATATACATAAATACTTGTGATTTATATAATAAATATTATGTTATATAATATATTATACCTTAAAGTTTAAGCTTAGTAATTTTAAAAGCTCTAGATATACTCGTGCAATTGAAATATTATGCAGAATACTAATTTTACGTTTTAGTTTATTTAGTTCTGATTTTTATATATATGTATAATTTTATAACTTTTTGTACAAAATGTTAATTTTAAATTCAAAATATATTATATTATATAATAAATAATTTTTTTCTATCCCTGTTTATTTATTATCAACAATTGTTCATATTTGGAACTAGAAACTGATTATAAAAAAAATTTAATCATTCATACGACTAAAATCGTTAAGAACAAAAATCATGGTCAAGACTGATTTTTAGTAAAAGTTCGCTTAAGTTGATGTACTACTACAGAAATTGTTCTATTTCAGGAATTTTAATAATTGTATTTGAAATTTTGATCCCAAAAATCTGCCGCCCAAGGCTCCAACCTACTTAGCCTACTGGTAAATCTACCATAGAATTTTCAAAAAAAAAAAAAAACATTTTAAGAAAAATAGTATAGGAAACGGATTTATGATTTCACAATCTAGTTCAAAATGTTATTGTTTGGCAAAAAATGCTTCGTATTTTTAAAATAACAGCGACTATTGAGGCTAAAGCTAATTTTTGATTCCTGATAAACAAACTTGTAAATATTTATTGAATATTTTTAAAAATAATTTTTAAGCTAAACTATCAAAATTACAACCCATACGACTAGTATAGTAATGTAATCTGCTGATCTACAGAAACATTAATTTGATGGAAAAAGCAATTGCATATATGTAGACTAGGTTGCCTATACAAAGCAAATAGTATACAAAATATTGTATGATTAAAACAGAAGCGTAGCTGAATGACTCTGAATAAGGCGCTGGAGAATAAACAACTTAAGATGAAAGCATTAAATATGAAACTTCTCACCCTAAAAGTATTGCGACGTCAATTTAGGAAGGATTTTTTAAAAATTCCACTCTCGAGTAACTTAAAAAAATAGTTGAGATCTTTACATTCTCACTACAGTCTTACTCCTATTATATATATTTCCTGAAAATGTAGCTTTGGAATTAGGGAAAACTTAAATATGTAAAAAACCTTTAATTTTATATTTTCTTAACTCATTTATGGATTGAAAAAAATATTTAAAATCTCAAGCAAACCTTTTCCTACTCTACTTTTCCACTTTTTAAACTTTTTCTATTTATTATAAACTTTATACTAATTAAAAAGCACTAAACTTTGACATTTAATACCATATCACGACTGTCTAAATACAAAAAATGCCTGTTATTTACAAATCGAGAAAAACTAGGTTTCATCGGGAATTGAAACGAGAACCTCTGATGCATGGAGATATACTCAAACAAATCTAACTGCTACGCCACAATTTTTAAAAACAAAATTCTTGAATTCTCTTGTGCTGTATGCAATAAGGCATGCACGGTTTAGGTACGAGTATTTAGTTTTTATAGAATTTAAGGAGACAGAAACTTATTTTGCTTGCAATAGATGAATGTGCCACACTAAACTTTGGAAGGGGTTTAAATGGGTTGCACATCAACATTGTAACATAAGTGACCATCAAGCAGGGCTTAAGGCACTGTCATCTACGACGGTTAGGTCTAAGCTTGTTTGGCGGTGTCAACATACTCGCAGAGAGTGCTCAGGGAGAGCTCTGAGTGCTGACAGCTTGCAACAAGATGGGATACTTATGGTGGGCTTCAGCACATGAGGGTATAGGGGGAAATAAAAAGGCCGATCAACTGGCCAAAAATGACACCTCATCGGACCTCATGGAACCTGAACCTTTTTGGGGAATCACAAAAAGTAGAATCAAAAACGCTTTTCTAGCTTGGTAGACCAAAACCAAGGCCTTGCAGTGGAATAATACTCCAGACCATATACAAGCTAAGAAATTCATAAAGTACTCCAAGAAGAAGACTCATGACATATTGTCACTCGGCAAAAGGGACGTAAGGCTCCTAACAAGCCTCTATACGGGCCACTCTACCCTAAATTACAATCTTCACAAGATCGGTAAGGCCGACACTAACATATGTCGTCTTTGCTGGAAAGCGGCAGAAACGACGGAACACATTTTGTGCTCATGTGAGGCAGCTTTCAAAAGAAGACTGTAGCATCTCGGAAAGACGGACATGACGCCTAGCAAGATAGCGACGGTAGCCCCTAAGCAGGCACCGAATTTCTTTAAGGTCTGATGTTCCCCTGGTATAATACAGAGGATCATATCACATATAGAACTCATTGGTTATAAAGGGAAGAAATATCCTGAACGAAAAACTTATTTTCTTATACCTAACAGAATTCTGCTTATATTTTTTTGCAATTTTAACCACTAGTAATTTTATAAATATGTTTTTAATGTTAAACTTAAAAATTTCTACAAATAATTTCAATATACCCAAAGAAAATAAAGAAAATGTTAACCTATACTCAATAACTGAATATTCTTCTCTTTTAAATATGTTAGTATGTATTAACGCCTAATGTTTTACGTAAATATTTTCGACATAATTGATTCTTAGTTCAATTTCATATAATCGAATTATTGTTGATCTGGTGCTATTATTATTATTATTATTATTATTATTTGAAACAACTGTATACAGAATTGGATATATTGAAGTAGGAAAATACACAAATATGAAATATACTGACATAAAAATAACTTAGGTATGCTATTCGAAATGAATTCAGGTTCGCACAGAAAAAGTATCCAATTATACAACTGAAGGCTTACCTTGATTGTAGATTTTAAAGCCAATGGTATGACTTTTATTCTCTGCTCCTCACACCATAGAGTACTGCTAAATCCTTAAGCAGGTAATCACACACTGACACAATATCTGAAAAGATAAAACTATTAATAATATTACCGAAGAAATGTCCTAGTTATTTTTATGTATTTTCTTCAACAATAATATTATGAAGAACTGCAGGAAAAACAGTATCACTTCGTTATTACCAGTTTTAAATAGCCGTATAGAATATTGTAGTTAAGTAATAAAGTATAATAATAGTTATAATTTTCCAACTAGTGAAAAAGTTTGAACACTTATTTTTGGAATACAAAAGAATAGGCGCTAACAGGAAATTGTATATGTGTATGAAAAAATATAGAGAAAAACTTCATATTTCACTTGATTTGAATGTAAACCAATCCCATTTGCTTTGCTGTTCATTAAAATTATAGACACATCATAGGAAAATGAACTATTTTTAAACATCTTATACAAGAAAAAATTGATTTTGCTCCTAGAAACCTTTGAGTAATGGAATTATTTTGGTTTTCTCCTGAGCCTTATATGCGTAATAGGCTTGGTATATTCTTCTTTCTTATATTATAAAGAGTTTTAATTTTTATTTATAGATACTGACGATACACGACGAAAATCATAAAAATCCCGTGTATTGATTCCCACACATGGAATATTCTTATTCACCAGTGCTGATCGGTGCTGATCTCTAAACAAGTAACAGGTGTTTCAGCTCCTCTGCTCGCATATGTATTGAATGTTAGGAAGTATTAATAGTTGCCTATACTACGATATGAAGTCAGTTCCCCAATATGCCCAATATTAATGGTGTAATATCCTAGGGCAGTGATTTTCAAGTTGGAGACGCAGACTATTGCCAGGGGAGGCACCAATTTTTTTAAAAAAATAATAATTTTTATACCATTATATCAACAAATTAATACAACTTAAGACCGTAACGTAACAGTAAAAATTCGACGAATAAATGCTTATTTTTACTTTTCTTTCATTACTATACATATACCTATTTAATTCCTATATAAAAATTATCAGCAGAACAAGATTTTAAAAATGGCGCTTATGCAAACGCTTTGTTTCGGTAATGCATAAAACGACCGACTTAATTATTTAAAACGGTGAAAAAGTGTTTATATTAGGAGTAATCTTTTTAAAAAAATGTAGATAGGCGCGGAAAATTTTTTTTTTAGGAAGGCGTAGTAGCTTAAAGTTTAAAAATCGCTGTCCTAGGGCAAGGATCGACAACAAGCGAACCACCGAATATTGCTAAATGTACCTACATATTAAGTTTTAAAAAATTATTTCTTAACTAGCCCTGTATTCATATGTTTTAAAAACTAGTAAGTACTTAATCATTATGTTTTCTTTTCTGGATCTTCAACAATTTTTCATCAGTATCCTGAGCTCACTTAAAACTACTTGCTAACCCTTGTCCTAGGGTTTTTAAACTACATAACTAATTTAAGGGGGAGGGTTGCCAAAACAAGAATAATAACTAAGAAAATCTTAGAGAGAGCATGAGCCATAGGGGACAGCAAAAAGGGATTTTTTGCATACACCTTTTCACATTTTTGCTTTTTCAGGAAAATGTGAAATTCAGGGGAGGTTTAAATTTTTATTTTTTCCGATCGGTTTTATGAGTTTATTATCAGTGGCGTAGCATGGACTCATGCCACGTAGGGCGAACGATGAATTTGTCACCCCTTATTTTTGCAATCAAACAATATTTGTTTTCCAGGAATATTCTGCCTAGGCTTCATAAAGTCAAGTAGTTGGACATATATTTAAATAAATTGTGCTTAATATTTGATAATTGTAAATAAATAACTTGTAAAAACAATGCTTGATTTGATTTGATACATTCATATTAATATATGACTCGGGTTTGGCTCGAGTTTTTGAAAGGCAATATTTTTACATGCATTCCTTTAGATTTTCGAATCCGCCACTTGTTTGAATACTAAAATAGCTTTGGAATTATTGGAACATTTCTCAAACTTCAGGAATTATAAGAAAAATTAATTTTTGTTTTTCTGTACATTTCCAAAATGCACTTCATCGTTATCTTTTTTTAGAGATTCAAAAGATATTTAAAGTGGTTTACGCAAGTTTTGAACAGATTTGTCAAGATTTTGAACTAACTGTTTAAAGTTTTTTATTTGCTAAGCAGGGGCATAGCTACCGCCGTATCAGCCATATTAACGATACTAGCTAAAGAGATCCCAACGCGCGGAAACGAAAAAAATGAAAAAAGTTATCCAGAATCTTACTCTATAGCTTTGTTACAGATAAAAATAATAAAACCGTACATTGCATGTTACAAGTTATGTGTACTACAAAATTATAACCACTTTTTTATATTACATATGACTCTTTTGTATTGCACATGACTTGTATAAATGTACGTTTTTATTTTTATTTGGAACAAACCTAAATTCTTAGATCAATTAAACGAACGCTTAAAAACCCTCCCCCGACAGAGTTTGATACGGAATCCGTTTAGTCCAGTTTTTCCCAAAATTTTTGATACAAATGTACTCCTTCTTTAATTTTTGTAAATACTGAGTACCCCTTGCCAAAATGGATATACCTTAAATCTCAATAACGATCACTTTCATCAACAAACACAGTGCAACAAATATCCTTATCAAACTCCGGTGTCACGCATACCCTATCAAACTCTTCCCGTACCCTTGGGGGTATGCTTACCAAACTTTGAGAAACACTGATCTAGAGCAAGTTATATTACCTGTTACCAACAGCCAGTTCCACCACTGGCGCAAAGCAATCCTCGTTAATGGTAACTATATTTTTCATAGGATAGTATTGGGAAATTAAAAGTAATCACTTTGTCATGCAATGTCGTCAATATGCTTTCCATTGTAAATTGTTTCGAAATAATATCGACTAATCGATTTTTATGATGGAAAACTATTTTTGAACTCCTTGTTCAAAATATTATTAGAGTTAGTTTTCCATTTTAAATTGAACCATTAGAAAATTCTAGACCTAAGAAAAATAACGATAGTTGATTGCGCCTTTACCAACAATGCATTATGCATAAAAATGTCATGCCGCAATCTGCCTTTTGTTAGATATTTGTCACCCAAAATTATTTTCTTTCAAATAGTTTTTTCTCTACAATATTTCCAAACTAAAAAACTAACCCTTCAAGTAGCTAATTGACCTGTTTTTAAAGTAAAGTTCAAACTGTTGATTCTTTGATAAAAAAGCCGGCTTATCTAATGACTGAGTTAACCTACCTTATGACAGGTATGGAATAATAATTGTTCAGATATTATTAATTTGTTTACTTACCACACTAAAACTGTTACATTTAGCGATAAATCACAATATTAATTATTATTTTAAACACTTTTGAGTTTATTGATGCATTATTAATGAGTAGGTTTATGATTTAATTAGCACAAGATGCGAACGTGATGAAACTTGAAAAACAACTGACCATCACAAGAAACAGTTTGTTATGCGCAAATCAAGCAAGATGGAGGATAAAAAACTAATGCACCTTACAGCTATGACGTCACAGGAAAAATTTAAAAAAATGCAAGGGACGCTTTTGATAGGTGTAAAATATCTTAATTTACTATTCCCGCTAGATCATGCAAAGTTTATATGATTCACCTTTTCTTTTCCTCTAGGAATTCATTAACTTAAGGAGCTGGGAAATTTTTTCTAATGAATCTATTTCTCACATTTTGACTTGTAAATGAAATATCCTGCGACACCAATATAACACTTGATTTGATATTGAAATATTAATATTTGAACCATTTTGATTTCAAGTCAAATTCTAATTGTAAGTCAAGTAGCTTGAAAATCACACCAAGTAACAAAAGAATCAGTTCAAAAGTGAACCTTTATCTACTACAAGGAGCTCTCATTTTCAGATTTTTGTTCTACCTCTTTTAGTTTGAGAATCTGCTTCCTTCCATATTTCATCATTAATTTGTTAATGTTTAATACATAGAAAATCAACTCTCTATTTTTTCAAATGTTAATATTACCATTGAAATATAAGGTTTGTTCGCGGATCTAATACTGAACCGATAACGAAGTGGATTTAGGATAATCGCCAAACGCATACGCGCTTATGAACTGTTTAAGGGTTATTTTTCCGTGAACGAGTTTGAAAATGTTAGGAAGTAACACGAGGATTAACGAGAACCCACGAAAATTGTTAATTGAATTTAACGTTGCGAGCGAAGGATAAGAGAACCAAATTTTTCGTCCTAAAAAAACCCGAGAATCCGTTCCGCTTTCCTTTTCTATCAATGTTTAATTCAATTAACAATTTTCGTGGGTTCTCGTTAATCCTTGTCTTACTTCCGATCATTTTCAAACTCGTTCACGGAAAAATAACCTTTAATCAGTTTATAAGCGTGTATGCGTTTGGCGATTATCCTTAATCCACTTCGTTATCGGTTCAGTATTAGATCCGCGAACGAACCTATTCTTTAGCAGAGTCGCATACTAGCTGATAAAAATTAAACCATCAGAAAAAAATCAAACAGTTGAAAATCGAAAGAATAGTAAAAAATAACCGATAATCATAAAAAACGAAAGTAATTTTTTTCTTATTAACTGGGGGTTCGCACGGATTTTAATACGTATCATTCTTTCGTTATGTAACTGTTACAGAACTGTTACGTCGATGTATGCTTTGCACCCCCAGGGCCTGAGTTGTGCTAAACAAAATTTTTTATAATTATCTAGGCGCCCCGATAAGCATTTTGTTGTATCATTTTAAATAGGTACTTTTAGAAAAAAATATTTTTAAGTGAAAGGTTTTGTACTTTGTTTCTCCGACAACGTAAGTAATACTTTTATACTTACTGAATGCTTACTGTCTGTATTTCTTGTAGCCAGGGAAACATTTGGAGGTAAACAACATGAATATAGGACCCAAAAAATTCAGGGCTTCTGTTGTATTTCACTCTCCTATCACTTCGTTTACTTTCGAATCGTAACGGAAACTAACAATCGATGTTTTATATTAAATATTTACCCTAATGCGACTAAAGATGTTTTACATCGAAAATATTTTTTACAAAGGATAAAAAATAAAAAAAAGATCAACGCAATTTTTAACGAATTTATATTTGTATAAAATAATAAAATCAATCAGTGATATTTTTTAAAAACGTTTTTAAAACAAACACTGTCCGTTTTATTAACATAATAATAATGATAATAATAATAAAAGGCATAATGATAAAAATATTATGTCAAATAACAATTACACTACATATTTCTTTTTTCATTTTCTACAAAAATTAAAATTTAATACAATAAAATTAATAATATGTATTATATTATATAAAGATAATTAAAAACTAAAGGTAACTCAATGTGGGCCTGTAAAATCTATTTAATTCGCTCCCTCTCGCTCATTCGTCCCATGCAACAGATAATACATTCTCACTCTAAGCAAAATAATTAAAAGAATTTAATATTTTCATAATTACAAATTTATTTTTAAGTCTTGCATTTATTACATTATATCGGTAATGGTAATTATATTAATATTTTGTATGAATTTCGCAATTTCACTCAACCCTTTTTTCGCGTGCCTTAATTTACAGGGGGAAGGGCTTAATTTACCGCTTTTCCAATAATTTACTCACTCTCGCTTTTACATTGATTTTATCAATTCAACTGCCAATTTTTACAAATAGTTTTTATATATTATATTTTTATAGTTTGTTTTTTTTTTTTTTTTGATACTTTTAGCATCGAATTTTGAAGCTAATTTTATAAAACAATTATGAAAATCTATTATATCACAGTAATTAAAGCCAGGAAATTGACATAAATCATTGAAATTTACAATATGTTAAACATAAATCTATACGGTATCTTATCAACTTTAGAGAAAAAAAAGTTAAAATTTTATACAAGGAACATTCGGTAAATATTAATGCAGATAAGAGACAAGGGTTGATAACACAGTATAAAAAATCAATAGTAGGAAAGGATTTTATAAACGAGGAAATGATAAAGTTAGTGGGGAGAAAATTGAAAGATATTTTTTATGTTGGAAAAAAGACATGAAAACATTGAGAGATACAGTGGAAAACAGTTAACATCGAAATATTTCCCGTGTAAAACGAGTTTCGTCTTAAGAGAAACGCTTCTAACGAAGTTTATTAAGTCTTATTTTTATTGGCATTCCAGGACCGACTTTAGGAATTTACACCTTGTAGACATTTTTTGGTATGCCACCTAAAGATCGCTGAATGTGTTCGCTAACATTAGATATACGTTTGTATAATTTTAAAGTATTTCAAAACAAAAATTTGAATAACTATTGCTAAACAACTGCAATACTTTTAGGATGATGATGATTAATAATTATTTTTGCCATAATTTCCCACTTTTAAAAAATACGGTTAACCAGTACATTGTTGTACTGTAAATGCATACGTATATTCTACAAATACATAATATTATTGCATAAGAAATCAAAATATAAGCAATTTTATTATTTTTTTAAACTAATTTTTACGTGTTAATCAATTTTTGTTTCATTTATAGAAAATAATATTTGATTTGTATTTTGTTGTGACTACAGTTATAATTTAACCGTTAACCGAATTTCGTGTTACGCGTTTTCCACTGTAATTGAAAACAGATAAATAAGTTTTGAATTGCAAGTTGAAGAGTTGAACTTGAAACCATTAATGATAAAAAAATATAAAAAAAACTGCATTGTTAACAAATATAAGATTTCGTTAGGTACGATTAAAGAAGATATGTTATAAAATGTTCCTTGTAGCCTTCATTTGGATGACTTGAAAATCGACTTTTCGAACATTTCACCTCAAAATATTGAAATAGTTTGGTTGATAGTTAAGTTTTGATGGTACCTTGAACCGCTCTTAAAAATGTAAAATTTTTAGAGAAGAAAATTTTGAAATCTGAATAAATGAGATTAATTTATAACTAGTTCTAGAACAGTCACTGTGGCGTTATTGATTTTGAATGTTCTGAGTATTTTCAATTTTGCTATTAATTTCAAAAAACTATTCCACCTGCTACTGAAACATGAGAGTTTTTCAAGAACTCCTCAAAATTTAAAAGCTTGAAGACCACTGCTCTAAAAAATACGGTACGTCTATCAGCGCTAACTGACAGTATTTTATCTCCCATCAATATTAGGCTAATTTCTTTAACATACAAGCAAAACTCCTAACCTTGAAGAATAATGGAAAGAGATATATCTTTGTGCTAAAGAAATTGCACTAAAATTGGTGCAAGCCAAATTACCGCCAATTGGTGCTGTTTGATATGCATTCAAAGGACATAGCATTTAGGACTACTCTGCGTTAAAAAACTATCTTCAGTTTATAACAGGCCTGTACTGACCACCAACAGCGCTACGGCGACTATTCTAAAACTATTTTCCTGATCTCAAATTTAAACAGTTTTTAAATTATTCTTTCATAAGAGACATACATTTTTATTGTATATGAGTAAGGATCCTCTTTTATATTGGTATGTGTCACTTGTATAACTACGCCACTTGGGGTTCCATTAGTAACTAAAGCAATAGAGATTAAACTTATTGTTAGTTAATAGTGTACAGATTAAAATTTTAGATAGATTACCGAATTTTTTACCTATAGTTATTTAAGATTGTTAAGACAATTATTTAAGATTATAGATGATAAAAGATGATCCCCTGTCCTGTTCGCCAACCCCTGAAAATAGGATAAGAGACAAGAAGAATAGATAGTTGAAAATATTATTTTCCCCTTTTTGGCGAGGATTGAAGAGAAATAAAAAAGAAAAAGTCAAAGCAACGTAAAAAAAAAAAAACGAAAGTTGGAAAAAAGTTCAAATAAAACATGTAGACAAAAATTGAGTCGGTCAGTGCACACATTGATTAACTCCACTTCTTCAAATTTTCATCTCAGAACACTTCGTTGGCTTTTAACTTCATATGTATAAGAAAAAAATTGGTTGTCTATAAAGTCGGTTTACGGACGATAGTTTTACGTGATAACATCATAAAGAAACTGATGAAAAATTTCATACTTTTATAAATTGAATTATTATCACTGAAGGGTCATTATTTTGTATAATACAAAGAAGGAGTTAATTGAAAATGAACAATTTTTTCAAAATGAAATCAGATTGAAAATTATAAAGGAAATCGATTTTAAATCTTATTAAGTAAATTGTAGAAAAAAACACAAAACACGTTGTCTAGGATTCAACAATTGCCTCTCTATCGCTTGTATCGTGTTCTCGCTTGCACTCACAGCTTCAAATGGAACGTGACACTTTTTCAGACTGGCTGTCGTAGTTCATCAATTTATAAGACGTTATCACGTCAAAAAAAAATTTAATATCTAGGTGTCAGCTCTAAATGGCATTATCTTTTCAAGTTTTTCATAACAAACAAAGTATTTCAAAAATCAATTTTATTAATTTACTCAACTTTTTGCTTTATGCAGTTAATCCATGTGTGCAATAAAAGGCTTATATATCAATATCAAAAAGGTAGAAAGGAAACTTTCGTAAGAGTTAAGCTGCTAAGAGTGAAAAATACTAGAGTTGAGTTATCTTTAACGCTAGATAGCATAGTTATTGACACCAAGTTTACCAATACCCTTTATGGATGATACAATGCATTCGATACTATCTAAATAAAGTCTTTTATTTGTAGGGAATTAAGAGAAATTTTCATTCCTAGCAAGTAATTTAGAAATTTTTTTTTTCCGGAAAGCCGATTTTTTTTCTTAGTCCGTTTAAGTTTTACTTAAATTAAATAATTATAATAGTAACTAACAATAGTTGTAGCTTATTCTAAACAATTAACAAATAATAATAAAAAAGCGAGAGAACGAATATAATAATCGCAAAATATTGCTGCCTCAAATTCCAAGTCTTAGTTTATCAATATGCAGTCATTTACATTAAGATGTTATGTGTTTAATTAATTATGTACAAAACAAATTACAATTTCCCCCGGTACGACGTACTACGCTAGACAGAGCCTTATCGAGAAAGTCTAATAAATTATGTCACGTGAAGTCGATTTAGTAAATATTAATTATACTTTTTAATTAACAAATCAATGAAACGAATGTTACATTGACGTCTGAATCGCGTCGTTGCAAGCACAAACCGTAATCATGTCAATATCAGTCGATTTCAAGATGATGACAAGATGATGATGATGACGTTGGCGAATGATAAGGTTTCGAGATGGATTGTGTTACGTTCTACGAATGAATGAAAAATACGTTTATCACAAATATCTTTGTCCGAGCCATGCTCAAAACGATAGCGAGATTTTTGAAATCCTGAGAAGATTTTTTTTTACAGTAAAAGCTATACATTTTCTTGTAGACGATTGGCAGTACATATTATTGAGGTAAAACGTCGAACATTTTGCAAAACGGTTACAAAAATATTCTATACAACAAGTAAACAACGAAGTTTATTCTAATTAATATTTAAATTCATTGGACAATTAATTACGTTTTGGAATATAATCAAGAAGCTTGCAACGAAGAGAGAGTTTCGATTTCAGACGTGCTAGGCAGAAAGGCAACGCACTCAGACTTTAGTATCGAATTTTTTTTTTTAAATATAATTCGAGCATTTTTTGTGATTTCGTAATAATTCAATAATTACATATCATTAAATTAATATCATTTAATCAAATGTTCACTTTAGATCTAAAAAAATGCTTTTTATTTACAAATATAATATTTTTATAAGTGAACGACGACGAGTACATTTTTTTTTCGATTTTTCCATTACTAATACACATTTTTTACACTTTTGCATCTCTTATAAATAATAGTAATATTATAATCAATATATAATAATAATAATATATTTCTTTTACTTGTAATTATTTAATTTATATATTCATATTTTGTATTTTTATATAAATCTGGACGCGGTAACTCATCGAAAAAAATAATAAAAAGCAAGACATTTGATGCTTTCAATTAAAATTTTTTTTATAAATCATATAATAAATCTAAAATTATGCCGTTTTGCAAATTGATATAACAAAGATTTTTGGTACAATATCTCATTTTTTTTCGAAGAATTGAAAAAAAAATTCGTACAAATAAAGTGGAAATATTAGAACTGGTTTGAACAAAATTGATTGGGGTGCGAAGGTGTGAATGTGATGATGATTACTTGTTTGTAGTTACAGTAGATTTATGGTTTATTAAAACGCTAAAGTGCTACTATCTTTGTATCGCTGAATTCAGTAAGAAAGGAACGTAAAACATTTTACTTTCGAGAAGTAAAGCGGCAGCTGATTGAATCTGTAATTATAAAAAAATTAATCAGTATTTATTTCAAATACTTATACGTTTAATTATTATAAAATATGGAGTCGTTATTTAAGATATCTTTTTTTTACAATTGCATCCTTACTTCTATACAATACTAAGGGGCAAGTTTAGAAGTTTGCAGACTATAGGCTAAACGTAAGAGTTTATTTCCGGTAAAATCTTGGCCCTACAGCAGTGGTGTATTGGTAAAATAAGAAGTAACGGAACGCATGGTGAGAACAAAAATATAGTTCGCGGCTTTCCACAAGCAGCTTCCTGAAAGTTTTTTGGAGATCATCTTATTTTAAGCAAAAGACCGTACGGGTATAAGAATGGTGAATTTGCCGTCGGAAGATATTTAAACGATACTTGGAGGGTTTGTAGGTATTAATGAAATAATAAGATCCTGAAACTTTTAGGTTCTTAACGAAATTGGTTTTTGAGAAAAAGCAAATTTTGTAAAAATTGGAAAAAAGATATAGAAAAATGGATAAGGATTTCAAAAAAAAATAGTTTTGTAATTGTGCCATAATTGTATCATGGTTAACCATTGAAATTAAACAAGAAACGCCATTTTTTTCAAACATTTCATGAACCGATAAAGCTCTTATTTTTTCCCCAAAAGCCAAATTATCAGCCTCTAAAACATATCCAAAATTTAGGTCAATCGATTTACGCGTTCCTGAGAAAATTTTTTTTTACAAAATTTGCTCTATGTCATACACAATTTTCGTTAAGGACCTAAAATTTTCAGGATCTTAGTATTACATTAATACCTACAAACCCTCCAAGTATCGTTTAAATATCTTTTAGAGGCAAATTTACCATTCGTATACCCCTACGGCCTTTTATTTTCTTTGTAAGTTTTTTTTATTTTTTATTGTTACTTTACTAAATATTAACAAACAAAAATAAGAAATTCGAAAAAAATAAAAATAAGACTGCTAAAACCAACACAGAACACATTATGTTTATTTGATTTAAAAGGGAAAAAGAAACAAGACACAAAACAAGATAAATTCTCTACAAGTTAAGATATTTTTGGAAATGTTTTTGCAAATTCGCCAATTTAAAACATAAATTTCATTTGGAATTAAAAAAATGATTAGTTACTAAAAAAAAGTACCGGAACGCGTTCCCTTTCTGATAAAAAGTGTCCGGACGTCGTTCCGCCACGTTTCCCCCCCCCCCCCGAATACACCATTGCACTACATCCTTGGACGAACTCCCAGGCTAGAAATTCTGGCGGACCTGTATCTGTTCAAATACCAAACTACTGCCAGCATTCTTTTTTGTTGGGACCATGGATAAAATACCCTTAGTGTTTTTTTTAATTTTTAAAGTTTATCTTTCAATATAGAAATTAAACTTGATGCTAAACACTGAACAGTATGATTGAAGATAAAAAAATGTTCTTGGAAAAAGGGTAATTACTTTACAGCTCTAAGCTCATATCGATAATCCGGTAAGAGGTAAATGATAAATCCAGCTATAAATATTATATAAAAATTTAGTAAAGTAAATAAGATGTAAATCATGAGTGTAAACGTTAATATTGAAAACACTCGATATCTTTACGTGGAGCCATTCGAATCGAATTCTGTTTATAGTTGGTTCTTACTTATAAATTAAGTAAAATTTTCATTTCTAAAATAGCATCCTTCTATTTTAGCAACTATACGTTTTTTTTTTGCTGTCTAGTTTTTTACGAATTTTTGTATATCTAAACAAACCTTCTAAAGGCAAAACTTCTCAAGTTAAAGGCTTACATAGAGAATCCATAAATAAAAATCTAATAGAAACCTAATCATAAACTGTTCTTTATGAGTTTTTATATATTATATAACTGTAACTTTAATATCAAATATTTGTAACTAATTAAAATTAATCGTTTTAAATAATAATTTATAGGCATGCAACAGTGAAAATACTGAATGCTGAATATTTTATGATACATAAATAGGAACGACGACGTACGTAGCAAAGAGTGCTAGTTAAATGAAAACCCGGGATCCACGTATTGGAAATGTGGCATCTCATTATGAGAACCCACTTCTCCGTTAAAATTTTTTTCTCGGTTTTATAGTTTTTTAATGGGAATTATTGCCAAGTTTTGACCCCAATTCAAAAAGTCTAGAATTGGTAATAAATATGTTACTATCTCTAATAAATTCACTTTAATACAAGCAACGACGGGTATCTTAATTATACTACGAAATAAGAGCAAAGGATACATTAGCAAGATGTACCCAACAAATGCAGATGTGACCAACTTCTTTTTTTATATTTGATATCTTTACGTGAAATATATTTTATTAATTCAGAATAAATTATTTTGCATGACAATAGGAGACGATTAGTAGGTAGATGTTGAATTTTTACCTCAGGTAAACGAATAAGTAATTCATGAAAACGTTGAGGTTGTTGTGGGTGCATATGCTGCGTTAAAGCTCTCAAACAGGACGTGTATCGTTCTTGAATCGCTTCCAATTCCGTGTTTCCGGGATTTCCAGCGCCAACATTTGTCGCTCCCGATCCATTTCCATTTCCAGATCGACCTAAGATCAAATAAGGCACATTGTAAAGATTTGAAATACATAGACATTGCTTTTTAAAAATACCTTGACTAAGCATTGTTATCACTTTCAAACACACATACTCTTGCATCGTCAAACGTATTCGACGAAACATTAACGTAACATGCGTGATTTTCTCGACCATGAGGCCCACGTCTTGGCGTAACTGGTCCATCGTGATCGGTCTTCCCATCATTGATGTTAAGCACGTTTGGAGAATACTTAAATTTGCACTGACCTAAGTGAAGAAAAAAATAAGAAAATTGAATAAAATTTTGATTCAACTAAGCGATTTTAGCTTACCTTTCTTGCACACTGGTTAGTTAATGAACGCATGCAAATATTGGAAAATGTTAGTAAAGTCTAAAATGGTTTAATTACTTAAAGGTTCTTACCTCTTGGGAAAAATCGGCGTCGCTCCCTTCGCTACAGGAAAAGCCGATTTTTTGCGCGCCATGAATCGCCTGATACGCCGATGTTGTGAGCACTAACAGTTCGTGCCACTTATGCGTTAAAAGTCGCGTGTGCACCTCGACGGGCAGTTCTAAATAAAACGGTAGTCGTTTCGTCCACTGAACCAATTTGTACACAATAGAATCACCGATTTGACACAACTTCTCACTCAGATCCGACTTATTGTCGAGCAACTCGTCAATGTTCTGTAATGTCGCTATGTCCTGAAACTCGTCACAATCGATCAACGTTTGTACCATTGACAGAATGTTCTCGATCGAAAAGTTACGCGAATCACGCGAGCTGCTCACGGCGTTGTCGAGACGCTGCCGCAGATGCACCACCTCGCTGGGGTTCGTCAGTGCTGTCTTCAAGATCGTCCCGTTGACGAGATGCGGCGGAATCGTCGCGTTCATCTCAGTCTTCACCTGGTGCATCACCTTCTCGTTCTGCTGCTTCTGCTGCTGCTGCTGTATTTGCTTGTTGGTAGTCTTTTTGTGTTTCTTGTATTTGACCTTATATAAGTTGTACACGGCGCCACTGTTTCGTCCTCCAGGCATTCGATCCTCGCGCACAGCTTAAAAAGAAAAAACAAAAACCAGAAAAGTTTATTAAGAAAAGCTCAACGATTTAGTAACTCACCTTGTAACACCATTCCTTGTTCAATGCATTTCTTAAATCGACAGTACTGGCATCTGTTGCGTTGGGCTTTTGTTATCTCACAGTTTCCATCGGCGACACACGTGTAAACCCTCCGATTTTGGACGGTTCGCTTGAAGAATCCTTTACAGCCTTCGCATGTAATAATTCCATAGTGAAGTCCGGTCGCTTTATCTTCGCAAATCATACAAATCATCGGCTGGTCTTCCTCGTCCGGGTTATCGATATCTTGCCCGCTTAGTCCACCACTTTCGTTCAGCAACGTCGTTGAAACCGGTGGCTTGATGTCGTTCGAGGAATTCGCCCGATTTAGGTACATAAGTGGTGCGTGTTGTGAGGTGTTCACGCCGCTCGAGATGTTATGATGTTGCGAGCTTAAATTTAAAGCTTGTATTTGTTGGTTGGCGGGCAGCTGGCTTAAGTCGCCCGCCCACAGTCGCTCCATGTTTAAAGGCACATTGGTATGTTGTGATTGCGGTGGTTGTTGCTGTTGCGATTGCAACGCGTTAGAGGACGGCGTCGTCGCCGTTTGGGCACGTCCCAGCTGCGTACGAGCTGCGGCAGCCGCTTGTCGCGCCCGATCCTGGCCCAGGTTAAGCAACATTTGCGCTGCGTTCTCTTCCGGGTTCGAACTGATGGCCGAATTTGAACTGCTCGAACTGCTCAAATTCGACGTGGACGCGTGGATTTGTGGCGACTCCAACGGCGATGTCTGGCCCACATTCAGATTCACTGACGGTTGCGACCAAATCATCGTACGAACACCGCCCACCTCTCCCATAATCACCGTCGGTGTTTGTCGAATCTGAGTCGAGTTTTGCGTTGTGGTCGCGTTTCGTTGCGACATTAACAACGCCGGTGGTTTCATATCGCTTGAAATCACGCCCGGCCCGAAATTCCCACCGATTAACTCGGGCTTGACCCCGTTGATGCGGGAGCTTTGGACCCAAAACTGTGATTGAATCACGGCGGCGTGTTGAGAAGTTATCACACTCGGCGTGTTTCGCTGAGAATACGGCAGTGATAAGTGCGGCGAAGCCGCTGGAGGAGGGTGAATGGTCTGGTGTACAGGGCTCCGTCGTGGCGATTGCGGCAAAAGCACAAGACCCGGTGGGCTCTGTTTCATGTCAATCGAACCCGGTGAAATGTGGATAGGACTATTTCTAATGGTGTGAATCGGGCTTTGTGGCGTATGCCGAATCGTCCCGATCGGGCTTTGAGCTCGATTGTCCTTTTGCATGTGGACAGGACTTTCAATTTTAATAGGACTCATTCGAACCGAATAGTTAGAATTTTCGTTTTTACCGATCGAATAGATGTTGGATGGTTGTGATTGTGAGTTCTGTCTCATGTAAACGGGACTAGGGGAAAGCATTGCGGGGCTGCAGGGACTTTGTCGGATGTGAATCGGGCTTTCAGACTTTATGGCATGGTTCGAGAGACTCGACCCGGCCGAATGGTGGACGTTGTGAATGGAAGAGCTGCTTTGCCTTTGAAGATAGACCGGACTCGGAGAAGACATTCTTTCTCGCATGTTTTCCATTTGGTTATTTTGGATGAAATGTACTGGGCTCTGGCGGATTTGGTGCGGAGATTGGGATTTTTGCGGGGAATTAATGACGTTGACAGCGTTTGATGGTGGACTGGGTGTACGAATGGGACTGGAATTCGATCGAATTATCGAAGAATTAGGACTAAATGAACGTTTCGTTCCTCGATTGATCGAAACGGAATTTTGAATACGAGGACTGGGGCAGTGTTGAGGTGGTCGAATCACGCTTTGAGGTGAGGCAGTTTGTGGCGGTTCATGATGTTGTTGCTGTTGTTGTTGTAGTGGCGGTTCCATCGAATTCGGCGGTGTTACACGTCCTTTGTCGCTTCCACCTCCATCAAACACACTCGAATCACTTGGTTCTTCAGGATTGCCCTCATCCAGCCCAACACCTCGACCTCCATTATTATTATTGTTACTAGTATTATTGTTATTGTTATTCATTATGTTCGTGGCTCCCGTCAACGAATCAGGACTCTGAGGACTTTGCGAAGCCATTGTTAAATCAGCTGATATTTTAGGACTTGCAGGACATAATAAATCCGGTGACGAAGTGCTCGTGTCAGCCACAGACTCGCCTGTGGACAATTGAATTACATTACATTATTGACAGCGCCTAGAAAAAAAGAAACTTAAAAACTAACACAGCCAAAAGCGCAATTCAGTCAACAAATTTTTCTCCACATTTCAATCATTTTAACCATGCAAATTAGGACTAGGAAGTTAACAATTTTAAGCCAGTAATGAAGAAATCAAAATGTAGCTATCAATGCGATTTTTGAATGCCAAAGTTGTTAATGAAAAAAAAAAATATATCAAAAAGACATTGAAAATCGCGATAGCAGATGAAATCTCGAGTGCCTTGAGATTTCCATCTACGAACATAAAACTTCTCAATCGCGATTTCCGCAACAATTAGAATAAAGCGCTCGAGAAGTTTCGCTTTGGAAAAAAGGGCTTAAATTAAGAATGTAGAAATAAATCTCTGATAGAACAAGATCGTACAATTTACATAATTCAGGGTTGACCAAAGATTTTTGCATTATGTGCAATAAATAACCTCGACTTGAAATGAATTATCTTTGATGAACGGGATGGAATGAGGAAAACCTCATACTGCCGTCCACACGATAATTTATGCCTTAACATTGGCAAGAATGAAACAGCACATCGAAATGCTATCGATCAGAAAAGGTGCGGATGATAAAAAATTTTCGGACCGCTCAAAGAAAAAAAAAATCATACAAAGGACACACATTCACATATATAAACACATACGTAATACTATACTAAGGTTACGACTTTAACAATGAACTCGACGATGATATTTCGGTGCTTAGGCCTCGTCATTTCCATTTCGAGGCTAACCAGTTATCTATGGGTATGTTTAATAGTTTGCGATTTGCTTCGATTCGATCGGTTCATATTCGCACAAAACTAGTGGATATCTCAATATGAACGAGGCTGATGATGAAAATGAAATTTTGCCGTTGGGAGAATTGGATTTAAATATATCTACCGTTAGAATGGCTCGGATCAACAGTTTTCAATTTCTAACATATTGCGTAACAACTCTCACTTTCAAACTATCAAACGATTTGGAAAGAGAGAGTCAAGTGAAAATTAATCGTACATCAATGTACAACTTGAAATTGAAAAACAGTGAACACATGTCCGTATGTTTCCTTTAACTTCATCTGGCTTCAACTCTAACTAATAAGAAATGATTTCCCAAATGAAAGGTTTAGTAAAAAGGACATTCTTCGAGCGATTTTTATGATACCTAGTTATGATACATTTTTAAATAGGCTACTAAATAAATAGACAATTCGATTTTGACTTATTCAAAGCTTTATGATTTTAATTTTGAAACTACAAATGATAAGAATTTTTAGAGAAACGTGAGTCATTTCATTAATACGACAACAAAACAGAGGCTGCAATAAATTAAGATGCTCAGTGCCCAGTAAATATCAAAAAATTCTTTAAATAGATTTGAAAACAACTAAAAAATGTATTTTAGAACGAAAAATGCAAGTGGCTAAATTCAAAGTGAGTGTATCGTGTTAATGTATCAAAGAGAGCTTTTGAAAGTGGAAACGTCTCATCCAATATAGATACTAACAGAAGTTCCACTTATGTTAGTGTCGACAGCTTTGATCTCGACAGTCTTTTGCGAATTAGCAAGCGACAAATCTATAAAAGTGTGATACTTTTTCGATACAATATTGAAATAAACTGAAACATATTACTACTACAATTAAAGTATGCCAATTGCAGTTATGCTTTTAAGAAGCCAGGTATGCACACTGCAGATGTAAGTGTCACAAATGACGATCAAAAAGCACGAGTAGAACTTCTAGTATCTATAAATTCTACTTGATAAAGTTTTACATTACGAATAATTCCTTATAGTTTTTAGGTATGATTTATTTCCAATGACCAATAATTGCATACTGCTGGCGAAGCTCAAAGTTACGCAATTATTAACAACAATGTATAGAAAGACACTTATACACTTAAATATAATAAGTACATTACATATCGTTTAAAAAAAAACTTTTTTTTTAAATTCTAAGTGCGTACTTAAATTACTATGTAGACCAATGTGACAGCTTCAAAAAATTGATTTTTCAATTTTCTAATTTTCCAAAAGAATTATATGTTAAAAATACCTATGTGTGAAAATTTCAGTCAAAAATTTCGAATAGTTTTAAAATTATAGAGAAAATCAGTGCGCGCTGTAGCAGGTTATGGGGGTCTATCTAAAGGGGATTACTTTGAAGAGGACAGAATAGATATTGATGAACAAATAAACATTTTTCGAGAAAAATGAAAAGTCATCATTTCTTAATACACCTTATATTATTGGTTAGTATAATAACGGCAAGTTTATACAGAACAATGAATAGATATGTTTATTTTTTTTCTGATCACCACAGGAACCAGAGCGCTTCCCCAGAACCTACGCCTTTTTCTGGAAGAGTTAAGTTCAACCACGTAAAATATAAATAAAGAATTGTCTTTAAAATATCAATACTAACATATTTTTACCAACTACAGAATTATATTATACAATTTTCTTTTCTTTTCCAAAAAACAATGAAAAATCGTTAAAAATATGCGCGTCACATTGATCTAGTATAGAGGGATCGGCAATCCGCGGCTCTTTTATCCAATTTGTGTGGCTCTTCAGTCTATTCAAATTATATATTTTAGAAAAAAGAAAAGTTGACAGTAGATCATTAATGGAAAGAAATTTCAAACTCTCAAAAGGAAGGTCAAATTATATTTGAAACTCTTGACTCTTAACAATTTTTGGATCTACATAGTATTGTGGGCAGATGTTTAGCAACATGAACATCCTTAAAAGTAAATTAAGATCCTCTCTCAACGATGTTAGCTTAGAAATTTCTCTAAAACTAAAGGCCTCAAATTATGAACCTGCTCTAAAACAAATATGTAAATCAATAATGATCTACAGAATTTCTAACTCTATCATCCTTGCAGCTCTTGATAACATTTTTTTAAATTATTTAAGGAAAAATGACTTTCTACTTAAAATAGGTTGCCGACCTCTAGTCTAGTACCTTAAATTAGTCATTGACTTTTTGCTACAAATCAATCAACTTTGGTTTGAATCAATATTTACAAATAAAGTTAGTGAGAACTTTGTATAAGCTCTAAAAGTTTCAAAAGCAAAATATTACTTTTAATGGACTTGTTTATCTTATGTGACTGTGCCAAGTGTTCTAATACAAATTTAAGGGGATTCCTCCAATGGGAGAGATCTTCACCGGGTCCAACTTCCGCTATCAAATTGGATATTAACACCCAGATCCTGATGGCCAATTAAGGAATATTCAAAAAAAAATATTTGTAAACAATTAAAATAAAGAGTTTAAAGTTTTAATTTGACCAAGAGATAAAAACAGCGATAAGGTATTTTAAAAATGGCACTAAACCTAGTTTCATTTTTGCAAAAGAATTTTCATTTCATACAGTTGAGTTGTACAAACCGTTTCAATATTTGCGATAAGAGAATATTTATATTGAAAGAATGAAAAAAATGTGTATGACATGAATTGCGTTGTATAACACATACAATACACACATCCATACATCCTGTATATACACAGCAATCCTTTTAATGGAATTTATGGAAAAGGTAAATGACTTCGAAAAAGTCCTTAATCTGTGTCCTACTTACCGTCACTACTACATCGAGAATCGACTTTTCTACGTTTTAACTTGAGATCCTGAAAGAGGCTCATTTTGTCGAGCTCACACGGTGTGCGCGTAAGGGTCATAATTCCTGAAACAAAACAAGAAAAAAAATCAAATTTCAATTCATTATGTAAATAGAGATCGGCTCGTCTTAGTGACGTAACCGTGACGTATCAATTTTCTAAGCGCGCGTACACGTGTACTTTGTGCTGTGGGTGGGGGAAATGCCTTCGCTAGTAGGACGTAATAATAATGCGAAAGAGAGACAGAAGCGAGTGAGTGCAAGAGAAGAGAATGCTGGGAGGGGGTGCTCAATGGGAAATAGCGTTTGGCGGTAGGCATGCGCGCGGTAGAGCGATGATCTTGGTTGGTAGTGCGCATTTGTGACCTATTTTCAATGGCCGAGTTCAAAGACCCTGTTTTAATAGCACAACTTGTACGTTCGTTTTATCTACAATCGCGTACGTGTGGGCTCGCAATACAACGGCACATTTGCATCTGTGTATCAAGCGTGCGACAGAGATGAAACAATGTTTGGCCGTTGCATTTTCTACGATCAAGGTAATGCGATGTAGTGATGATTCTCGAGACCAAAAAGCAAAAGTTCTACAAGCTACGTTTAGGATCAGGAAGAATTTTTTTTTTCGCGTAGATAGCACAGTAATGATAATCATTACCAAAAATAAAAACGAGGTCTTCGAATTTCTTCAAAGTCAAAGACATATAATGAGCCACGCGACCTAGATTCGATTGTCACAAAGCCTTTTATATTTACATATACACACGAATATTCTTAAAATAATGTACATTTGGTCAAAATAAAAATACCACACACTCAAAAGGAAAATTTCACAAAACACCAATTCAATGTGATTCATATATATGTATATAATTCATATGTACATAATTTTTTTTTCTAATTGAGGTCAAATTCATAGAAGAAAATGAAAACGTAAAAATATTTACAAAATAATATTGTACATAATATACAATCAGCTGCTTATAGCTCGTTCGTTTTGTTGGGTTTTTACAGATAGAAATTTTATAGATACACATACCTAGCACACAATTCAACCAATATAGGTATATACGTTATACATATAGGTATACATACATAATATTATATATAAACTATTGAAATAATATAACTCAAACACATAAACGAAAACAACCTTGAATGTCTCTAATTCTGATAATTTGTATTTGACACACTTATCTCGGTCATTTTCTCTGTATCAATTTTATTAATACTTTATATTTTCTATTAAAAATAGAGCGCCAAAATATAAATAATCACGCACATCGTAGTCGCCAAATCATACTAAATCGAAACATACTGTATTTGACTTTCGTACTTAAAATGATAAATATAAATTTTTGCATTATTTGGAGTTAGGTGTAAAAGGAAACGTCATTCAATATCCAAATCTAAGTGTTATTATATGATTAAAGCTCTCATATGCAACATTAATTATTATTATTAAAATAAATGTATAACATAACTTTATTGCGCTTTAATAAGATCAATTTCCACGTGATTATAAATACTACCCGGGTCATATAAATAATGACAATTCTAGTGGAGGAGACTTTGGCTAAACGCTTTCTTTTAGTTCGCTATATTTCAAACTAGATACCTACCAATAATGTGCCTTGTTATAATAATAATTGTTTCAATAACTAATCGTTTCGTTTTCGTTTTAATAATCGTTATTGATTGATATTCTAGTTTTTGTTTTATCTTAGCTTCAAATTCCTGAACATAATTGAATTATTTTTATGATTTTTTGGGACAAAACATATAGAAGAAAGATATACAAAATCTTGAACAATCTAATTTTTAGTTAGATGACGAATAAAACTGCGCTTATAAATAATGGATAAAAATTTGAACGAAATATTCATTAGGTTATAACAAATTTTTGCGAATAACATTTTTCATTATTTTTTTATTGGATCAAGCCGCTCACGATCTATTTCAACAAATCATATAATTTTAATAAAAAAAAAAAAAAATTGTACGAATTCTGATGGGAAAAAGAAATTTTGGTCCTACAAATTTCGTGGGAATTCGTATCCAATGTAACCACGACTTCATAGTCCAAAAGTTGATAAGAATTTTTAGGTAGGCACTTGAAAGAGCGTGAAAATTTGAATAATACTTGTTTTGTAATTTCTGGATATGAAAACGAATGCCTGGCTTAAGAAAAGTGAGACGAAACTAACCACCAGCACTGTTTTCAGATTTACAGCTGTTACTTCTTTTTACTGCATCTTATTGTTAGCCACAAATATTTCATATTCCTATGAATACAAATAAATTTTCCTACAACTTTTTTACGAAATTGTTTTTCAAGATGCAATCCCATACAGTGTTTCAATAACTAGCGAGTTCCTTAACTTCTCATTTTTTGGAAAAGTTGTATTTTTAATTAAGCATATAATTATAGGTAACCTGAACTCTATTAATACATGTTTATTGTATACACTTACACGTAGTTACGTTTTTGTAAGTAGACAAGTATACCGGTATATACCTATTGTAGGTATATATGGGAATACCGACCCGACGTAAGGATAAAAATTTATTAAAACCGACTCAACAATCAAACTTTTTCCTTGTGAAAGTGTAAGTGCAAGTCGATTGTTGGCAACAATTGAGTTAATGGTAAGAATAATAATGAATGTGATCTTGCTTAAGCTTTTTTATACAAACAGATAACAAAAAAAAAAAAAAATCACAAATTCTTCATTCATTAATGGTTATAATAATAAACGTAGTTAATATACAATTCAAATATAAACTCAAATCATAATCTTGAATAGCTCTAACCGTAAGTAATGCAAAACTTGTACCATTTAAAAAAAGAACAGCTAAATTAATTTATTCTTATAATCAACTTGAAATGTCATCAAACATTTAAAATTCAAATAGGATTTTCTTGAATGAATGAATCTTTATACTACACGCTCGAACAGTATCTTGCGCTATTTTTTCTGGCTGATTATATAGTCGCTTAGAAATCTATACTAAATACAGAATATTCAAGAAGTTTACTAATTCTAAGAAAATTTAAGACTCAACGAGAACCAAATAACATTATTGCGTTTACGACGTTTTTTAATTTTACTCCTAATTTTTCAAAGTAGCCCAAAGAACTTAACCATAGTGAATAGAATAATTTAAGACCTGCGTGTTAAATATAAATAAATAAATTACTTAAATTAAATATAATTCTGAATTTGTAACCTTAACAATTTCGTGATATTTTTTTAATATGAGAGCGTACCATTAACTAGATTTTTGCTCTCCTGAAAAATGTACTCAGATGGTCGTATAAAGTTTTTTCCCTGAACTATTTAAATAGAAAACGGCTACAACTGCATTAAATGAAATTTTAGTTAACTTCAAAAGTTTTGTAATCTAGGTATAAACTTTTGTAATCCAAATGGTACTTTAAACATTGTAATTAAATTGTCTCCATGGTTTCCATCAATAGATTACCTGTATGTACACTATGTGTACTAATAATAATTTAGTGTCCAAAGGGACTTCAGGTGTCATCTGTTCAATAATTAAAATGTACTAAACAATACTTAATAATACAAAACAAATCAATCCTTTGCATTTCTATACGGTTTACAAACAACCAACTATACAACTAGTAATTAAATACTCCCCTAGCCAAATCGATTAACTGTACTTTTTGAACTTTAATTTTAATGTCTAATCACTTGATTGTCATTTAACTCTATATACTCAATGTATTAACTTAAATGACAATTTTTTTAACCATTGATCAATAAATAAAGTATTTCAAAGGGTAAGTAATATTATTAGTTTCTTAACTCTTTCATTTATGGAATTAATAAATTTGACAAAAGAAGCATTCAATTAACGCCATTCATAGATTTGTATTGTTTATAAAAAATTTTACAAAAAAAAAAAATGCCTTGGATAAATTTTATTGGTGTTTCCCTGTGGAATTGAGTAGTTGAATAATAATATTGCTTACAATTGTTATAGCACTTGTTTTTGTATTTTTCAATAGGCCATTAAGTAACCGATCATTAAAAGTTATATAAGAACATGTTATTATTATAGTTCTACTCGAAAGCGATCTGAAAGCTGGAGGACCACGGCACCCAACTGCACCTGTATCCAGGGGTTCGAACATTTTCATTTCAACCTACAATAAAGCTGCAAAGTAGTTCGTAGCTACAACGCAATATTGTATCAACAAACAAGATCGCATGAATTTTCCTAGAATTCCTCTTACAAGTATTTTATTTCTCCTTTAAATAGGGAATCGATGTACAAAAAAATGACAAATTAACATTTTGTTTGCATAGAACACTATATAGGTATAAGAATAGCTGGGTAAAATAGCTTGCTACGAGCTAAGGGTAAACAATATCAAGCAAGTATACTTCTTATATTTTCCGAGTTGGAGAAACTATTTTATGTGATGCATATATTAAAAAATGTAATCTTCAATATTTAAATTTAAAAATGAAAGTTTTTTTTTTAAATGATATGGTAGTAAAATAAGTGAAATTTTTTGTTATTTTTTTCAATTACAATCTCCAAATTAACAAGTAGAAAAGCATACACAAGAATCTTCTTTATGTTAAATATGTACCTACTTCTTGAAACTTAATTAACTGTTTAACTGATAAGATTCACAGTATATGACACTTGAAGTATTTTCTCTTGTCTTCTAATATCTATACATGTATAAATAATTTTGACCGAAAACCATTGAAATGTTAAATCTTTTGTAAACTTCACAGTTTCACAGTGGCTGTTTAAACTTAAGTTCAGGTGAACCTGAACTCGAGTCCAAAGAAAGAGTTCAAATTTAAACTTCAGTTCAATTGAACGTTGTTTAAATAATAATTTTATGAATTATAGCACTGCATGTAGTTTTTATAGTTTCTATGTAACGTTACCAAATGAACTATGGTCAATTGGTTTAGTATAAAAATACAGTTGTCAAACGTTGAACTATATCTACTTTAAACAGAAGAATTCTATCATTTAATTTAAACAACGGATTGAGCTTAGGTCAAGGTTTAAATGAAACTGTGAACCGAATTATTTATTGATCTGAAGTTTAAACTAAAAGCGGAGTTTAAACGTTCACTGTGAAACTGGGCATAACTCTTTTTCTTGAACTTCTTATTTAGTTTTTGTCCTTAAAGTCCGCTTTGGACAAGGCAAGATTTTTAACTAAATCGCTTTCTAGCGATGAAGCTGACGATGGCAATAGAAAATTACATCACTGGTTGTTTTCTTGTGAGTATTTTTGCTGTTTAGTTTTGCTATTTTTCGTGTTGAATTTGATGCTTGATTGAAATAACAATTAATCGAAATCCACAATTTCTATAATAGAAAATAGAAACAACAAAACTAGCAAAAGTCTGAAGTTGGCTTTTAAATCAGCTTTGTTGGAATACGAAACTAGATATTTTTCCTATATTTTAAGCAGGGTCGGACATCTTTATGAAAAAATTGGGAGGCAAAAAGCATGTTTGGGCTCCAAAAAAATTAGGGTGGTTTGTGACTTCATTAAAAGCGTCGTTGGTTATCAAATTCATACAGATAGTTATGAAGGTCAATTTTTTATTTAGTTTCTCCTAAGTTTCTGGATCCTTTTAGAAAATGGGGCCTAAATTCATAGCGTTCCTTGTACTCTTCTTCTGACCGACCTTCTATCTAAGTCTAGTCAACTGATTCCTTTTTATAATTGTTTCTTAAGCTGTTTTACAATAAATTAATTTGTGTCTTTTTTTCAACTTCTAGTGATGAATACACAAAAGAAATGCTAGGGTCATATAGTCAATAGAGGGGTAACTGGAAGTTATCCAGTAAAATAAACCACTCAACAAAGTATGTAGATATTTCCTTAACAACTGTAACTTAATATCTTTAAGATATTTAATAATCTCTATGGTTTCAAAAAGTACTATTATTATATGTTTCATAGGAACAGAGAAATAATAAATTTAAGTACTTTTTTGTAATAAGGAACTTGACATTTCCAAAATACTGAAGGCTGTCGAAAACTCAAAATGACTTAAACCTTGACTGGATCAACTAACTACGATTAATCAACGAAATTTATTACCCAACCATAATATACTAAAACTAAAAGGAGACAAAACAGTTGCAATTTTCGAAAAAAATTCCACTGGCCATACAAATCAAATTGAAATTGCAACATCGACGGGTCAACGAAACTGAAATTTGTCGAAGATTCGAACAAAACGAAACCAGTTCTTGGTGGCAACGTTCAAGTGAAAGTTACCGCTTTTCTGCCTACTTTGATGGCTCTCTCACTTTGGTCTTGGTCTTGGTTCGCTGCTAAGCCCAGTTCTTCAATTTTTCGAACATGACAACAAACAATTGCGGTGAATGTTGAGGCACTGGCAAGAAAAATGGTCGAGTCGAACTTGGGGGGCATGTGAGGGGGGCAGGCGATCTTCTCATCGTAGCATGGCACGGTGCGGCGCGCCGCGCGATTTCCCGTTCTAGAAAGATTACGACGACGATGGAAAAAAAGCTATGATATTTAATTTCCATTTCAAATCTCGCTGCGATATGTGTTATACAACAAACGCTATATTAGAGAGAGGAGTAGCCACGTGAGTCGGAGGGAGACAGGTGCAGTTACCGATGCACTAGTGCAAGTAATATGGCGTCATCAACGGCGAGTCGAGTCGAGCAGTTCGTACTCGCATTCGTACTCGCTGAAACTGTGTCATGTCATTAAACTCGCATAACCTTAAAAAAGTTCAGTGTGTTGTGTAGGTAGTGGTAGTACCAAAGGACGCCACACCATCAGCCTCATTACTTCAACTATTATATCCATACTATTGACAACGACTTATTCAACACAAATTTTAATTAAACTCTCAACAAAAAGCATGTATAGGTACCCCTCGATCAAATCACCTATAGTTTCCCCTCTCCGAACACTCAACTCGTGCTCACTTTCACTGTCAAATTTCGAAATTTGCTGCCTTCGTACGAAGCCAATCCAGGGCTATGTTCAATATCACACTCCAAGTGACTCAACTATGAAGAAAGAAAAATTACATTGAAATTACAGGCGAAGCAAGTAGAGGAAATTACTCAATCGTAAAACAAACCATCAAAGATTCCATACATAGAGATTCATTACATCGAAAAATTTTCTACTGTGCTAACTGAGAATACCTCTCAATCCATTTTTGCAAGTCATTGATTATACACTGATTTAACATTTTGGTAGTACCTAATTTGGTTAAACTTTACTTACTTAAATAGGGCTAAGATGTCAAAGTCAAAACACCTTTAAACCCCTATTGTTTGTTAAGCTTGAGAACCCCTAGTTTTAAGCTTAAGTATGATTTTAGAACTAATTGTAAGACTAAGAAAAGTAACAAAGTTTGCATTGATGACCGAAAACTACTTTTGATTTTAGTTTTTTTGCCCCGTACATATACAAAGTTTTTCGTTTCCTTCATCACTCAAAAGCTTTCCTACCTTACTCTAAACCTATATATGAAACCAAATTGCACTCACAACTTGAAAACTAGTCCAGTTAAGATTCTTCATGGAAATACATTTCCTAGCTAGATATTTTAGGATACCTTATTTATAAATGTTTCAAACAATGTTTTGTTATTTAAGCTTGGAAAAATTTTGTTTTGTTGGAAAATTGTAAAAAAATTGAGATTTTGATAAATTTCATAAATTTTGGTTCTTTGTAACCATAATCTGAATTTGAATGAATCACAAATGGGAATTTCATAAATGTTAATAGCATAAACGAATGTTATCTTCTAAACATTCACAGCTTTTGAAATAATTAGGGGTTCACTACTTGACTTGATTCTCAAGCTACTTAACTTAAATTTGGCTTAGAGTCAAACTCAAATATTAATATTTGTATGTTGAGCCAAGCAATGAATTTGCAAGTTATTAAAACATTGAGATGAAAAAGATTAAAACATTCATTATATAAAATGTCCAATTACTTGACTTGATGACATTTTAGAAGTGGGGTTAAAGCTTTAGCAATGATTTTTTATAATTTCAGATTATTTATAACACTATTTACTTTTACAATGGCATATCTACAGTATTATAAATAGCGATTTAGTGCTTGACTTAATTTTGAAGCTAATTGACATAAATTTGGTTTCAAATCAAGTCAAATTTAATTCAAATGTTAATATTTATATATCAAATCAAGTCAAGCGTTGCATTTGAATGTTTTCTCACGTCAAAGTTATAATGTTAAGTAAGAAAGTCATTAAATAAGTTAGTTAGAAATACTTCGTACTAATTTTAGACTAAACTAACATATGACCTATAAAACGAAGGAGATGGATGCATGGACATACCCAGTTTTTGGACAGTGCATGGTAATACCCAAAATTATAAATTGATACTTGTTTTGTAACGATAGATAAGATCTTATTGTCATTATCGGATCTTTGTGCTTAATGCCAATGACTAACTATAATAGTTACTGCGACTGTTCATCATACGTAAAAATTTTAAAACAGTATTTAACAGTAAACTTACAAGTATTACTTACAGTATTACTATAAATACTTACAGTATTTAGGTAAGGATAAAAAATTAATCAACTAGAAAATTAACAGTAGTGGGGGGTACCTGACTTGGCTTCCCAACTTTACCTCCTTAAAAAGATAGAATCATTTTCATCTTAAATGCTTAGACAAACGCAATGAGATATTTTAGACAAAAGCTCAATGTCTCAAAAGTAATTCTGTAAAAAGCTTTTGTTAACTAACGTAAAAAATAACATTTTTAGAAACTTTAGAAGTTTATAAAATTTAATTAAAAATAACAGATATCGTGTATTTTCTTTTAGAAAAACCTAAATGCGTGTCTTGATGGAAACCATTGACACCAGGAAATTTTTTTCAGACAGATTAAATCAATCAGTTAAAACCATTGAAAATTTCTCTTAATTTACAACCCAATAAAATAAGATAATCATTCATCGATTTTTAAGTGAATTAAAAACTCGTTCTCGTATCATATTTTCCGAATTTTCCTCGTTTCACTCTCCTCGCCCCACTATCATCTTTGGACCAGTCAATGTTAATTAAACGATTACAAAACACTGATAAATATTCACGACTTCTAATGAAACGCGGAAACAAAAAATCTAGTTTCATAATTTCAATGAATAAAAAAATCATCATCTTAAAATACGAGATAATCATTTAATTGTTTACGACTGTAAAATTCAATGTTCTATTATAAAAAAGATACAAACATAATAACGAGTCCTTTTTGTATATACATAACATAAGATATACATAATATAGATAGACCTACGCAGTTTTTCAGTTATCAATCAAAATGCCGGAACCTCGAGAATTTTGTCATTGGATTTATTATTAAATTGAAACATTGAAATTTTCAAGCAGAAAAATTAAAATTTCAAGTTGTTATTACTTGTTAATACTTGTTATACTGTGTGGAGCATCGTCTCGAATACCACTTGAATAGTGTAACGAGAAGAGAAAAAAATTAAAATTTTTCATTCTTTCACATTTGAAATAAAAAAACTCAGAGAGAAAAAGAGATGTACGTTAATTGCGGAAATAATGCTTGATTAAAGGAGAGTAGTACAAAAGTGAAAGCAGCTTTTGTAAAAAGTGAGAATTGTTCGAGCTGTTATAATACACAAGCATATTATAATGTGTGTATTGTCGAGAAGAATCACGCATTGAGAACGTCGTAAATTCCATATAAGTATAAAGTGAGTATTTCCTATAAGTCGTCGACAAAACTAGGAAGTATCAATCTTCCTAATCGCGCCTTCTCAATTATCATTTCTCATCGTTGGCTCATTTTGCCGTTTTGAAAGGGCAACGAAACGACGATATCGAAACGATCAAAAAAAAAAAAATCTATTACGAAACTGAATAAACTTGAAAGGAGAAAGTTGTTTTTTCGCTTCTTTTCATCGCTATACATTTGGTGTACACCTTGTTCGTTCATTCGTTTGGTTTTCTAGATGTCAAGACTACAAGCACATATTGAAATTTTCAACAAGGGTATTTCGGCTATTTCGCGTTCTTGACCCTCCACACCCACACCCATACACAGACACATACCTAATACATATCAAAAAAGAAAAGCGAGACAATTACGCATTAATTTAACACAAAGCAATGTCTCGAATATATCCCTACCTTAGCCGACTTAATTTTATCAAAAAATTCAACTCAAAATTATTCATTTTCTTTCCAAATTTTCAATTGTAAAAAATCAAAAGTGTTTTAATTTATTAAGATTGAGCAAAATTAACTTAAAATAATTGAAGTATGCAAGTTTTTTGAAACTTAATCCTTCAAACTAGATTTTTACATAATTTTATGCCAAAGCTTTACGAATTGGCTGCAAATGAGTGATGATATAAAATGTCCTAACTCCTGTTGTACATCAAATTATTGTATTTTGCACTCATATTTATATTAAAAAGGAGTTTTTTTGAGGATGTGACGTCAGAACTTGTTTTTCAGTTTAGAACTTCCCTAATATACTATTAAATTAAGGATTCATTAAGTCCAGTAACTGGTCATTTTATGCAATAAAATAAGTTTAACATTCTAATTTTAAAGTTAGATACATTCGAATGCAATGGTTGACTTGATTTGATTTGTAAATATTAACATTTGACTTAAGTTTGACTTGATTTGAAACCAAATTTAAGTCAAGTAGCTTCAAAATTAGGTCAAGCGCTAATCTCTATTTATAATATTGTAGATATGCAATTGTATAAATAAATAGTTTTATAAATTCCAATCGAGGCATCTGATAATTTGGAAAATTAGAGGATCAGCTGTCAGTCTTGTAGGAGTAATCAGACCAAACTTGTATACATCCAGGAGAATATTGACTGAGAAAGCATGGCAACATGCAAATTTTGAAAAATCGGTTTATATTTAAAAATATTTAGGGGAAGAGAAACTTCTTCTCTCGATCGATTACATAGATTTAATATTAAATAGGGTTATAAATTCCAGTTCGGTTATTTGATAATTTTAAAAATTGGGAGACCAGCTGTAAGTCTTATAGGAGTCATCAGACCAAATTTGGATATATCAATTACATAGAGTTAATATTATGAAAATGATGAACTAAGACTACATGAAAAATGAAATTTTCAAAGGAAAAAATGGATCTGGAAAATTTAAAATAAATTAGCGACGTTTTTTGTTATAGTTCAATAATACATAAACGAAATGATATGAGACTAAAGTATATGACATGTGAATTTCAATTATTAACCACTAATTGTCACTTTTAATTAAATAGCAAGCATTAAGTCTTTACAATTATAGAAAGTTAATGTAATGGCTATTCTTTATCATTTATCGTTTTCAACCGAATACCATTTGAATCTTTTTTTTTGCTACTTTACAAAAATTTTTGGAGTCATTAAAATATGAAGTTGATTTTCAATTCAATTCAACATTAAGAAAACAAACAAATAGATTTTATAACCAATAGGATAACGAAAAGAATTCCAGTGTGCAACTCAATCCAGGATACTTCCTAAAATTTAGAAGACTTACAATTTTTTAAAAATATTTTCATTAAAAAAAAAGTCATATAAAATCCAATTTCTTACAAATTGAATTTCTTCATTTTCAAATCCATTTCGAAAAATCTTTAACTGATTTGTGACTTAATAAAATGCAGGTATTCATCAAGTCAAGTACTGCACAGTTTGAGCAATTGCAATGTGCTAACAACTTGAACTTTGAAATAAAATAACTTGCAAAACTGTTTGACTTGATTTGATGTTAAAATGTTAATGTTTGGAGTTAATCTGACTTGATCTAAAGCCGGATTTAAGTCATGTAGCACAAAAATCAAGTCGGGTAGTGAATCCTTAATATAAATACATAACTTTATGTTAATTCATTATCCTTCTATCTTTAGATGAAAAACTGAAAATTGTCTTTCTATATATTTTATTTCAAACCACAAAGCTATTGTGTAATAAACTTGTTAAAGCTTTTCTTAAAATTAATAATCAAAAATTTTTTATCACCTTCAATCGTATACTGACATAAACATTAAAAATCTTCCACTGTTCAGTGTTGAATTCTTTTAAACAACCTTCTTTGGATTTTGCAATACCAAAACACTTTACGTAATTCCATTCAATATTAACGCAACACCGTTACTTTAAAAGCCTCAGAAAACTGAAACTTAAAAGAAAAACTTTGAAAAAATATGCCCATAGTGTTATAGCAATTTTCTTTATGTTATCCCAATCAAGAACCTTATTACAAGGTAAAAAGTTGATTTTATTTCTCAAAATGTAAACGAGCCCACGTTCAATTTTCTCTTTTATTTTGGCCTTTTCAGCTCATCTGATTGGTTCGAGAGAATCATTGAAAATCGAAATTCTCCCAACACGAAATTTGTTTCGCTGATTGCTCAACATTCTTTTCACTTTGCGCGGTTGATGACCTTTCCTCTTCAACACAAGAACAAAAAGCCAAAATACAATCACAAAGTGATATTCTCTATTTGTTAAGAGAAGAAAAAAAATATACGATAACATTACGCTACCATTGTTAAAGTGCTAGAGAAAGGGAATCTCAAGAGAAATGCCATAACTTCCTCATTTCCTTTCATTTTCGTTCGCTTGCATTTGCCGTTTTTCTCGCTACATACTTTTTATCTGTCTATCATAAAAGAGGAAGAGAAAGACGAGAGTGAGAGTAAATTAGAAAGTGATTTCGAAAAAAAATTTACATTTTTTTAAAATATGTTAAATTCAAATAATTCAACAACAATGAAACGTGCAATGTATAGGATTGGATGGCATCAACAAGTGGTTGATTCTCCAGTTGTTTGTGTCGTTTAAAGGGATGATTTGTTTGGTTTAATTTTCAGGTTTTACATACCTAAAGATGATGTCATATCTGCTGAATATTTTTTAGATCCATCGGACATAGATACGGTTTTTGATTTAATAGATGATTGAGAAAAAAAAATTTTTTTCCTTTTAATTTCCTTGTTTGTCAAAAGTCAAGCACTGCACGATTTTTTTAATCGATAAAATTTAATGTGTTGATTATCGATATAAACACGTTGTTTATTGAAAACTTTGTTTGACACGCAATTTTTTTTTTTTTTTAGTAGTGATAGTCAAATTGAACCAAATTTTGGTAGGATCGCTCCACAATATAGTCCACAATTTTCACAAGCACCAAAATTGTTTCGGACGTTACGAATGATGGTGCTGGGGTGTCCATAGCCATGGCGTTTTGATGTCGAGGGGTAATCTTTTCGCGACCACTTTATCAATTTTTAGAATATAACAACAATGATACTGGCCAGGAATGTTGAGGAAGAGATACGGAAACGGAGGTGAGATCCACCGAGAGTTGTGTGCATCGGTGACCAACAGAAAAGAACGTGTGATTTCACTTTCGCTTCTCGACCGAGTCTCCGACACACAAGCACACCAACAAAATGTCCCGTTAGCGATCGCGTTACGGCCACAATACACTTTCGTTTAGGGCACTCCAACGGCCCACCACACCGCCACTCTACTACTCCGATCTATTCACTCTCACTATGGTCTTTCGGCATACAAATCAAACAACTCTTCTTCTGCCCTCTGCTTGAGATTATCATTTCTACTATATTTCAATAGGCTCACATTGCCAATACAAGAATTGTTTGGAAACCACGTGGTTTTGTTTACTGCTACGAAAAACGTAGTAAGTGAAACGGTGATCAGTGAAAAATGAAATCTCTAGTCCTAGCGAGGTGTTCACTCGCTGCTCCTTCGAGTTGGCTTGTGTCAGGTGTAAAGTAGGACACTGACTGAGGCGAGTGGCGTAGCGACTCCACCAGTTTAGGTTCTCTCCTATGAATCGTCGCCGTCGTTTTTGCCGCCGCCGCCGCCGTTGCTATCGTCGTCGTCGTCGTCGCCACATCGGCCCCCATGGCCTACATTTACCCACACTACGAGCATTACACCCAATCATTATTATCATCGCTCATTCATTTCATCTCGTTTCCACGCGTTCGGTTCACCATCCGCGCACACTTTTCCGTGTTTAGAGTAAATAATGCGTATTTTTCAATGCACGATTAGGCTTTTCGCTAAATCATTCTAACAGTTCCAACTGTGTTGTTGACTTTGTAATCGAAACATCTCATTATTAAATGAAGAGTGGATATTTTCATCTTGACAAAAATTTCCACTAACGACTAGACGAGTTTTGCATAGACCTCGAACGAATTTTTTTTCCAAAATCAAAACAGTCACAAACATTTAGAACGACACAATTGAAAATTTTCTATAACATCGTTTATTATACTTTTAAATACGAAGTATTTAAAAATTCTTAACAGATATCATTAAGGTTGTGAAAAACTTCAAATCCTTTTATCAAATAGAAAAGAGATCCTAAAACAACTGATTTTGTTTTCTTTAATTTTAGTTAAGAATATTTTCGACCAGGGCAACTTTCAAACTAAAACACAAATTTAAAAATAAACACCTATACCATTGTTCTGATTGCACCGGGCGCGGGGCTTAGAAAAAGCAAGCTCATGAAATATTTGGTCTTTATAAAACTAAAAAATATAATCCTTAAATTTTAAAAAATCGACAAGTAACTATATCAGATGGTACCTACGTTCGTAACGCCAATATAATTAGAGTCAGACCGAAACTGGTTTTTTGGCCGAAACCGAAACTCACATGGTCAAGTATAAAATTCCTTAAAATACTGAAATTTGGTCCATTATTCTGCATTAATTAGGACATGAAATGGAAACACAGTACTTAGGTATATTAATTTTGTTGTAATCATTTATTTAATATAATATAAAAATATATGAATAGTATTTTTATTATTTTTTTCAAAATAAGTAGGTACTCATAGCAAAATGTTTATTAGTTATCAATAATCAAATCACTAATAATTGTTACTGTTTCATCAAATAATAAGTATTGGTATTTTAAAATCTTATTAATTAATACTTTGGTTTGTATTTGTACTTAGAAGAATCATCAATCTCTTTTAGGTACCTCTTATATAAAATAAATAATTACTAAAATTACTATTATCTACATTCTTAGTTCCAATCTCAACAAAGATAATCAAATCACACATTTAGAACTAACAAAGATACCTAGATGACAATTAGTAGGACAGTCATACTACAATTAGAATTAAGTAACTCACTACTAAACTACAGTAAACATTTAAATTGAAAACAGTTATGAAATCAAATAAAAAGTTAGTCGAGTGTGCACGACAACTTCGGCAAAAGTTTCAGCCAATTTTGGCTGAAACCGAAACTGCTGGCGAAACTTGATTTTTGGCCGAAACCGAAACTGAACTTTCGGTCGGACACTAAATATAATATTATATAACGCCTTTAGAACCTCAAGATGTCTACGATGAAGTAGATCCCCAAGAATAGCTACCGGCATCTATATGCATGAATCAAGGTGCACAGTAACATCGTCGCAAATCCAGTCATTCTGTTCCTTTAAAGACCAAAGGCGTCTTAAAGAAACCATCACGGAGACTTTGTAAAACTGTTGGGAAGTGAAAAAAAACAGAGTGGTACTGCTGAGTTAAAACACTATCTTAAGACACATCTCACCATCATCAAACCAATAAACGAACTAGGATACAAGTTTTTTGCAAAAAGTTTATATTATAAAAAAAAATTGTTTCTGCTTGGTCGCTTGAATTGAGAAACGTAAACTTAGCAACTAGCGGTTTTTAGGCTATAAAATTATGTAAATTTTTTATGGTATCCACCAATTTGGCAAATCAATTAAAATTAAAATTACAATCTCGAATTTTATTGTTTTGGTATCTATTCTTTACCTAGCTGCAAAGCTGTAATGCTAAGGCCGCACAGAACACAACGCGTGTTATGTTCGCGATGTTCGCTATACGAAAAAAAAAATAGCATTAGCATTAGTGTTTGAGCTTTACTATAACGAAGCATCAAAGTGTATACATTAATTATTAAACAATCGTGCATGGAAACTATTCTGTAGTTGAAAGTTGTTTATAAATTTAAAAAGCCCAAATAAAGGGCTATAATGAAAGTATGTAACATTGAAGGGAGTGTAAAGGTCAAACAAAACTTCACTTGTTACTATTTCTTCAAAGAAGAGAGGGCTCGTAAATGTTTGTACGTAATTTATTAAAATTAATTTTTTTTTGTAATACTTAAGTAAATAATAATTTATATTTATTGAAAGCATCAGATTTGCATATAACCAATCATTTAATTTTAACTTTATGAAAGATCACTCAACTACCAATAAAAATTTACAGGGTCGACAAAGAGTTGAGCAGGTATTTTAAAACCTGATACCATAATATTTATTTTTAAGTAATACAGTATAATGTAAGGGTGGGAGGTTTAATATTTTGTCACGATCTGTTCTATAGGGAAGGAAGTGTTAAAAATTCTGCTAAATATGCTACGTAACTAATTTAAGTATAGCTCTCATCAACTATCATGCAAATACTTTTGACAAATTTCCACATAAAATAGGGAAAATACCTAGAACAAACTAAATTACCAAAAATTTGGTTTAGCAAAATCGATTTTTAGGAGTCTGAGAGCTTTTTTTCAGTACAAAAAAACTCTATAAGAGCATTATGAAGAAGCGTTGCAAATTTATATCAAAATCCAAAATAATTTCCTTTATTTATTTTATATTCGAAAATTTTTTAAATAAAGTTTCCATTAGTCCTAAGGTACTCTTAAATATCCTTTTCAAAACCAAACAAACCATAACTGCTTATTATAATAACAAATAATTATTATTAGTTGAATCGATTTTTTTTTTTTTTTTGACAAACAAATTGAACTAATCTAAAGGCTAAATTATGCCATTGAAAGATTCAAGTTTAGAAACAGAAATTCAAATTATTGTAATGACAATGAAAACTTAAACTGTACTAAAAAAAGGTTAATTTGTTTACTGTTTTAATAGTGGGTAGGCGCTTTATACGTGTAGGAAGTGTTTGATTAGAAAATGAAAATAATAAACTCAAAAATTATAAAAAAAAATGTACAGTAGTTTACTATATGCGTTTCATGCTCAAACAATGGTTATAAATATAGATATAAAAAATATAAAGAATTTTGGAAAAAATATACGTGGTTATTAAAAACTTTTCAAAGAAATTGTTATAAGACCAACATTAGCTCACGTTCTTCCTGCTATGTCTGCAGCAAATTAAATTTATTTATAATTTCCTAAGAGTTTCGAAAATTTTGCTGTCTATGCCGTTGTCTGCTTCATTTCCAACATTCATTTTCGTAACAGTTTCAGGAAATAATCTTACAAATCAATCCCTAGCAGCTATTTATGTAATATATAGGGAAATTAACCATCAAATTTTTGATTCAAAACTAAATTGTAAGTTTTAAATTGTAACAAGAGCTTTTTTTTATGGAGACTACAAGTTGCAATTTTTTGTGATCTTCAATCGAGTTGTGTTGGAAGTAGCTCGATCGGATATTTTTGATTTAAAATTTTCAGCTTTTTTAGATAAACTGGGAGCAAAATGTATTTAATTCATGAAATAAATAATTCATAGTAAAAAAAAAAAATTTTGCATTACAAAAGCATATTTTAGGAATTACAAAATTTAAAGCAATATTTGAATTTTTTTAAAGTAAACCAATTATTGGGAAGAACTGGAGATCAATAAAAGTGGAACTTTTGTAGTATCCTGCAATTGTTTGGTTAGGATGATTATTTATATTCGGAACAAATTTTTCAGGTCTTGGAAAATATTAAATTGTGAAACTCGACATTTGAATCTCATTACTTTAATTAAAGGATTTTAATTTGATAAATATGTTCTCTTTAAATTTTAAGATCTAGGAAAATAATATAGGGCCCGATTAACCCTAAGTGCCATCTTGAGTTACTAAAAAATTCTTACGCCAACATAACTAAATTGTAGCATTATGTGGTTACATTTCTAAATTTTGTTATCTCCGAAATTCATATCATCCTGAGCCCGTACGCCAAGTGTCCCTATAAATCTAGTACTGGATAAATTTTACGTTGTCTATATAAAGAGAAAGGATATTTTTATGCCAAAAAACTTTGTAACAAAATAAGGAATAGCATATTGAATAAATTAGTTAAATGCAGTAATGGTTCAAAAACTTTTAAGTAGGAAACTTTTTTGCATCAAAATGTTTACAATCATTTTTTTTTGAGCGTTTTAAGCCGACTCAGCATCAGGCAAAATTTGGCGAGCCACTAACAATAACTTTACAAGAATTTTACATATATACATTTAATTGGCAGTAAAATATTTTATGGTAATAATTTCTTGTGAAAATAAAATAATATGAAATTTGTTTAGTGGTGTAGGGGTAAGATCTTTTAGATCTTCATTCCCTACTTTCACGCATCAGTGGTGCTCCGTTCAATTCCCATTAAATCCTAGGTTTTCTTAGAATCATTAGATAACAAACAGATTTTGAATTTTCTGTGGTTACACAGATGTTCCAGAAGAAAATAGAAACGTACATTGTTCGGTAATTTTATAACTTAAGAACTTAACAAAACTTATAACTAACAACTTAATTTACTTTATGTCAATTCAAATTCCCAGAACATTAAAAAATATTTTGTATTTTTGTGGAAACAAAACATGATATGTTTGTTATTTTAAAAATCTTACTGATTTTGATTTTAAGAACTCAACTTGACACTGATTTATGATAATGCGAAACTATTAACATAAAACTAACACGATCCATAATCAAAATCTATAATAGCAAAATTTGCTCTTCCGTTTATCTGGCAACCTTCAAGGATACAAACGACAACTAACTGAGATGCAAATATGCCGATAAACTATAAACGATAGATGATATTTCCGTTATTGCATTATTTTTAATTTGACAAGTAGGTGGACCACCTTCAAATTGCATAGACAATCAACGATAAACTTATAATTTGATCCAATACCTTGATGGTCTCGTTATCCTTGTGTTTGCAGAAAAAAAAAATTAATTGCATCCGTAAATCATCCAATGTTAACCACGAATTTTCACCTCTAATGTTTTTCGGCCTTGGCTCGCCAATGAAAGTATGAGGGGCCCATGAATTTTTGCCGGCCAAAACAAAATCTAAGCATTTGAGAGGACTTTCCAAATAACAAAAGATTGAATCTTGTTCTTCTTGAATTTTTCAAGAAATCTTCTTGTCTAAGCTGCTGCATTGCCAATTATATCTCAATTGATGTTGATTGAAAGAAAAAAAAATGAGACTTGCAAGATTTTCTAGACATCAGATTCCACTTAAACGCATCCTACACACGTCTCAAGTGTCTGTAAGCTTTTATAAGGTATATATATTTTTTTAAAACAGTAGCATTATCGCTTAAAGCTCAAAGACGAACATTGACATACAAGTGGTGCATAAGACAAGCACTAACAAGTCTCGACGCATCTCAAAAATGTCTGAAGAAATAAAATTCAATAAAATATCTCAATGTGACAAAATAAATTGAACGAAATTAGCTTTAAGTGAATGCTGTTTTCAAAATACGAGTATCTATATAGGTATGATTCAGATCAGTACTGAAGTATTTTATCAATCTCTTACGTGTTCCCAAAGGAAACGTTTCATTTCGACCAAAAACGATTTTTGATTGACTTTCTGAAGCGCTTGTCGGTCTCGAGAGAAAATTTTATTGGAAATTTCAGAATCAATCAAGAAACTCAGCACATGTCTTGTTCAATACACAAAGAAAACAATAATTTGATTTTTCCATTATGAAAAATGCATTATATATCATTAATTAAAGACATTTGCCAATACCATATATAATAATATAGGTAATAGTCAAATGCCAGTGCAATTTAATAAAATCCCAATTTCAAACATAATTAAAGTAGGTATTCCTTTTTTATATCAGTGAAAATATATTATACGACAATATATTGTCTCATTTATAAATACTTTTTTCTTTGATTTCATAAAAGAAATGAGCTTCGATTTTAATTTAATTCAATTTGAGTTAGATGATAAATTAGATTTGAGAGACTTGAAAAGCCAATACTTATGTTTGTATCGTCGAAAGAAATTTCTTACGAACAAGGAAATTTTACTTTTGATGTAAATATTATAATTAATGAAAAACTTTTTTTGAAATGTCTGTACTTAAATTTACTAAAAAAAAAAATAGTTTGATTACAATTATTATCTAACAGGCGTTCGATAAAGTGTGGCACGATAGGGGCTTCTCTTCAAAAAAAAAAGAATCTTCCTTGATCAAATATATCATACTATAAAGTCATACTTAGAGGGCAAATTCTCACAAGTAGAAGTCGAGGGAGCAATTTCAAATTTAATTTCCATCAAATCTGAAGTAGCACAAGGAAGTGTACTAGGGTCATACCTTTATTTAATATACACATCCGATATGTCGGAAACAAATCAAACACTGGTAGCCACCTTTGCTGACGACACAGCGATATTTTCCGTCGACCAGTCACCTAACGAAGTAACGTAAAAGCTCCAAACGCATATTACGCTACTGGAGAGATGGTTGCACCAATGGAAAATAGAGGTTACCACTGAAAAGTCTGTTCAGGTAACATTCACCACCATTAGAAAAAAATGCCCACAGCTAACTATAAACAACACCCTGATCCCAATAAACAATGAGGTGAAATAGTTGGGAATGATGATGGACAAACGCTTAACGCGGATACCTCACATCGTTAAAAAAAACGACAGAAAAAAAATACAAAAATTAAAAGAACGTGGTGGCTCCTGAGAAAAGGATCTGAAATTGTCATTAGAGTCCAAACTGAAGGTCTATACGCACATAATAAAACCAATCTGACTGTACGAAATAGAATTGTGGGGGTGTGCTAAGGCTTCCAGCATTAAGATGATCCAGATTCTAGACAATCCAGTCCAAAACACTCAGGATGCTCGAAGAAACACCATTGTCGTTGTGCGTGTCAAAACAAACCATATGTGAAGACCTACAGGTGCCATTCCTGTGGGAAATAATCCTTTCTAACTCTAAGCATTTTATGTCACCTTTCAGGCTTGATTTTGGAATATATAATACAAATAATTTTTTAACTAAAATTGCTTCGCGAACCCCTGTCCACGGACCACAGTTTCAGAACCCCTGCTTTTAACAAAGCCATCGCAAAACTTGGTTCCTGTATTTATTACAATATAAGTCTTTTGCATTATGACAATTTATGAAACAACTTAAAGTAATTGCATCACGGTTACTGTAAAACTTTTATACATTTTAAATGAAACCAGCGCCCTCTTTTTGTGGACATTTGTAGTAATTTTCCATATAAAACCTTAGTTAATTATAGTAAATTAATTGATGAATCCGATAATTGTTTCATGTGATGATAACGAACATAAGTGAGTGCAAAATTTTAGCCCGATTATTTATCCGTAAGTGGGTAAAAAATCGATTACAAAAAATCTTCTAATAGTTCGTAATATTAAATAATGATAATGAAAATTGTAAGAAATTAAATTTTAAATAAACTTCTAGTTTCTTTTTTGATGCGTTCCATATTTGAATCACTTGCAAGAACTTTTGATATTTAGCTACCAAGGTAAGTACTGGTTAAAATAACCGATGGACTAAAAAACGGTTTAAAGTTTTTGTTAAATATTAAGTATTAGATCTGTAGCGTGAAAATTTGAACACTTTACATTTGCTGCTTAAGTACCAAAGGGATTTGTTACATGTTGTCTTCTTTGAACTCTTTCGTTGTTTTTTAAAAGGAGGATTTATTCTGTCAATAGAGATTTTCGAAATTTTCTTTCTTTTTATCCTGTGAGAAAATTCTTGATCTTGCAATGTTGCATTTGTTACATGAACCGTTATGACAATCATTGAGATAAGGCCAGAGGAGAAAGTTAGAATGAACCAGGCGAACGTCGTCATTGCCACGTCATTTCGTGATGACCTCCATAATAAAAAAAATTTGTATAGTAGGTATATATTCGCTTGCAAATCAAATTGCACGATGTCTTCTAAACGCCAAACTTTGAACTTTTATAAAATTCAATAAAAAATAAACCAAAAAAAATCTCAAGGCGCTGTTTGTATCGATTCTGCTAGGCAAATCTGAGCCAATTTTCAAACTTGTGCACACCGTGCCATTGACTTTGATTGAAATATTGCGCATGAAATTAAAATTTTTGCAACGCAATTCTCAATCAAGGATATTTCCTGATTGCCGAACGAAACGCGAATTTAAGGTGGCAACTTTGTACGTGTAACATCACCTAAAGTGAATCAAAACAAGTGTCGAAATTCAGTCAATTTTTCAAAAAAAAAAAAAAAATTATCAATTTCGTTCATCGTTCGCCAGATTATCGAGATATTACGGAAACGAGTAACGATCGAACTTTCATTTCACGTTTTTTGAATTGACTTTTATTTCCTCGTTTCTTCGTTCTGGGAACCAACAGCGAAGCGGTTGTTGGTGCGAACGACATTTCTTCTCTCCAATCTCACTCTCTATAAGTCTATATAGAAACAGCAACGATTGGTGCACAAATCGCTGACTTGACTCCATCTCTCATAACATAATAATAATAATGCAAGATCATTTTTTCTTCTTTCAATCTCTCTATTATTCTAATTAGTTTAGAAATTTCCTTCACTCACTTACGACTTATGCCATATATTAACATTATTACACTGCATGCAAGTGCAACGAACCTTTCTTTTACATAACAGTCGGAAGCGAACTTTTCAAATTTTTTTCTCTCCCCGTTTTCTAAATAATAATAATTAATTATTTAATCGCTGTGATGCAAGTAATTTCACCTCACCTCCTTCACCTCTGCAAATTCTATACCGCTCATAATTAACACAAAAAAATGTCACACTGATTGGTCTAATCATAAACAACATGAACTTTTTCACTTTCAAATTTACAAAAAACAAATAATTATGTGGTTACTCATATTTTTGGCAAAAAAAAATTAATGCACTAAGAAATTTTATCAACTCTCGTTTCAATGCAAGGGATCCTAAAAAAAGGTTTCATTATATGAAGTTTAGATACGGTCCGTTCCTAATGAAAATAGAACCGTACATATAACCGTTCAATTGATGCGCAATATACAAAAAGTTGCAATTATTGTATATATCCCAGACAGAATTACATGGTAACGTTATGGTTTTATTTTCATCAGAAACAGAGCTTTAATTTTTCACATGCCTAAGGTCTTTTCTGAGACTCTTCTTTAAAATAAAAGGCCCATAATCACTAAAAAAAAAAACAACAAAACAAAGCAAAATAATTTAAGCTTTACCATTAAGTAGTGGATGGTTAGACCTGTGAGACCTCCGATTTATGTATCAATAGTGCCTACCTCTACTCGGTTCGATTCTCAATTTCTAAATTTGTGCTCTTAAAAATACAATTTTTTGCTATCATTGATGATATGGAGCAAGATTTAGCCTATTTTAAAGGAAACTTTAATCCATCGATTGCAGAAACTTTTTATTTAACAGAGTTATTATTAAACTACTTGTATAAGATGCCCCCAAAATAGTATGAAAATTATTTTTGAATTTTAGACCAATTGTTCATTCAATCCATACCTCCACCCTTATCAATTATTTAGGTTGCTTTCTAAAGCTGCAATGATTTATTTTGAACGCGCTAATCGTTGATACTAAAATTGTCGGTCTTACAAAAACTATTCGTGATGATCCCAAGCAATTTTTCGTATGTAATAAAATGTCCACTAAACAACCAGTAGGTAAACTAACTTATAATGGTGCTTTTATCTCTAATTGTTTCTAGTTAAGTTTTAAATGAATTATTTAATATGAAGGATATCTTATTTTGCTTGTTAAGGAAATTAAAGGTTAGTTGGAAGATGTTTATCTTTATTTAAATTTTATATCATCAAATGTATGCAACAAAATCAAACTGATACCACTAAACATACGTATACTGGTAATTAAGCCTTTAATTAACCACCTATTGGCGCAGTGGTTAAAGACAGTAGTTCTCTCCGCTTCATGCGTCAAGTGGTACGGGTTCGATTCTCGTTGAATCCTAGACTTAATACCCTAGACCTAAGATTAAAATTGACCAACAGAAATTTTCTGTGTTTAGACAGTCGTGATATGACCTTAGATGTTAAAGCGACTTAAAACACCCAAAAAAAAAAAACCTTTAATTGGAAAAGCGTTACTGATATTTTTTATGCCAACTCCTTACAGTGCAAGAAATCTTTTTACTGGGAAGAACTTCTCTAGTAACTATCTATCTACTAGAAATGCTAAAGTTAATATCATTGACAAAAATGCCTTGTGCTTAGATGTCTACCCATTGGAAACTAACCTTAAGAAAAAAACAATAAAAATATTTTTTAAACTAAATAGATATTGGGAGCTTTGCTATTAAGCATAACTGTATTACATTTTTTTAATAAGTTATGTAATAATTCAGTTGAAAGCGTCTATAGTTAATTTGATTTTTTGATAGCCAAAAAAAAATTGTTCGTTGAATTTTAACTTAATGCATTACTAACTATACATAGTATAAATACTATACATGCTTACTATACGCCAATGTTATTATTACCCTTGGATGAAACCGCGGAATATTACCAGTTGTCTAATAAAAAAAACAAAGCTTTGCTTATCAAGGACACCACATCTATGAAATAATTATAACTTTTTTTTTACTTAATTATCAATTAAATTAGTCGCAACGAAATTATGAATCCTTTAAGACGAATTCTAAAAAAACGGGACTTAATTTAAAATATTTTTTTAAAAATAATTTCAATATAACTCGTATTAAATGACTGTTAGAGGATTATTAAACAACTAATTAAAATGATTTTTTATAAAAATCAAGTTTATATCCAGGCTCTATTTACGAAGCTCATTTCAAAGAATTTCAGGTATCAATTAACAGCTGAAAAACAAACGAGTGCTGACAGCACGTGTAACATCCGACCAATCCGATTTGTCGCACGTCCCAAATAAAACGTACGCTATCCCGGTTTTATGCGCGCAGCGCAACGAATAAGAAAGCTTCGTTAGAAAAGCAGGACACACTTTTGTGCTAAAAATGTTAAAAGTGCAACAAGGACTAAAAGCAACGAGCAGGACAATGACCCCGTGTCACCTATAAACCTCCGTTCGTTCAGCCGCCGAAAGCAACAGCGCAACGGCGTCGTCATAGCGACGTCGATGTGTTGCAACCCGGAAATAGAACGGTTATGCGCATTCCGAAAGCCCCACAAATCACTCTGTCTCTCTCGCGTACTACGTCATAGTCGTGGCGTAAGCTTTCGACTGCATGGCACGTATATTGATCCGAATGCACATAGTGAAAAAATGCTTTTTCCCCAATCAAACCAAAATCATCATGAAAAATATCTTTAAAAACTCATACATTAGCTAACGCTACCATTGCCTACCATTTAAATTATCATACACATAATATAATACCTAAATTAGAAATTCCAAGTTCAAATTCTTCAACACTGAATAGAAATTGTTGGGGGTGGGACATTGTTAAATGACAATCGTGCGTGACATCTGTTTTTAATTGCATTTACGACTTTCGATTGACTAAATTTAAAATTTGGCTTAAACTTCAACCATCTTAAATCTTTTTTTAATCAACCGAATAAATATTCGGTTGATTAAAGAGAGACTTAGAAAATTTTATTTTAATATGAAAATCCGTTTTATGACTAGATTTTGGTTCCAAATTTCCAAAATAATCAAAAAAATTGTCAAATTTGATATCATCAGATAACATCTGTTTCATTTCAAAATCTTTTAAACCTTTACATGTAAATAAAGGAAAATATGAGATTGAAGATTTCTTACTCTTTAAAAGATTTTGAAATGAAACAGATGTTATCTGGTGATATCAAAATTGACAATTTTTTTGATTATTTTGGAAATTTGGAACCAAAATCTAGTCATAAAACGGATTTTCATATTAAAATAAAATTTTCTAAGTCGAATCGATAGTTTGTAAACACATAAACAGAAAAATCTACAGAGAGGCATTGTTTTTTATGCATACCTAAATATATGTAAAATGAAGAGGAGAAGATAATAAAAAATTATATTATAATTTGACAATTCAGCCTTTCGGCTGGAAATGGAGAAGTTCAATTTATAAACAATTTATGTGTGACCTATTATTTATCAATATTTTACTAAATATTTTAAATTAGACAACATGGAGAGTTATTACAATCAGTTAATAAGAGGTAGTAGATAAGATACATTTTCAAGTAAGTAAATTTTAAGACGTAAGTTCTTCTTAAAAAGAAATCATTTGTGAAAAAAAGAATGGTAAACTACTAATTATCCTATACTTACATAAATAAAAGGATAACCAACTCCATCCTTGTGTGTATTTGTCACAAAAATTACTGGACACGCCTTGTTTCTCGAATAAATAAATCATTATAAAAGAAAGTATACACTCAAGTAAACAATAATCTCAAATAATTTGACAGTTTTCATAGACAAAATTCATGATATAAGTTTAATGTATGCTCAACTTGTATTATGAAAACTTACGGGAAGGCAGGAACTCCGTCAAGAAAATCTTATAGGATATATGCAGTAGGATAATATCCAATAAGCCTTAACTTGAGAGAGATCCAGCCTTCGCTTAAGTGTTCATGGTTACAAGCGTTACATTTTGAGCATATACTCAACTCATATAACGAATTTTATTTATGAAAACTGACAAACATTTTAGATAAGTGTTTACTTGAGCGCATGCTTTATTTCCTAATAGAAGAGTTTTATGAAATTAAAATTTAAATGGCCGACACTGATCGCCAAACTTGAGCATTGCCTCAAATTTGAGTGACGACTATGAATACCACCCTTAGTCACGCAAATACTTATACATAACTATTAATTGATTAATTGTAAATAAGCGCTTCTAAAATTCGTTGAAATTATTTTGAAAGATTGGGCATTTAGCGATATATGTGGGAAAATGACCCATGTTTGTCTCAAGTCTCAATCATAGAAAATGAGATAGTGAGACTGGTAAAATTTCAACTCTGAAGATCTATGTCACTATTATTAATTACTATTTCCACTTCTGCCTTTTTCTAAAGTTAACGAAAAGGTTTATTAAGTTTGGAATACTTTTGTAGCAAAAGTATTCCACAGAAAAAAATTGTTAAACCGAATTGATGACCAAAAATGAATTGTACTATGAAAAGAATTAATCATCAATAAATATTTAAGCTAGTAAGTCCTTGTAGTTCCTAAATTAGTTCAAAGTTTTGTTGTATCTTGATTAAACGAATTTAAAAAAGGCTAACAGGATACAATCTCATAAATGTCGCTTTACTCAGAGTTAAACTTAACAGCATTAAATAGATATAACGCTTTTTTATTGAAATTTTTTTTGCTCTTTTTGCAATTTAAGATTTATAATTCTAGCTTTTAAGTTTGAGTCTAGTTAATTTATATTTAATCAACTGAACAATTTATTTATAAACCTATTTTATGTGCTTATGTCGCAAAAGGGTTCAGAATGTGTTGGTGCAAACATTGGAAACTATTGATTTATAAATGTTTATATATTAAGTTCAATGCTACTGAAATAAATCAATTGTAAGTTTTAAGGGTGGTTACTAATAAACTTACTAGTAAAATTTAATTAGTTTTACTCATTGTTGAATAATTAATTGGTTGAAAAGATCTACAGTAAACATGTGATCAAAACGAATAAAAACGTCATATCGATTTAGGGTAACTAATGCCACGGCCAAGGACGCACGCAGCATGCAGGGGTAGCAAGAACCGCTCTCTCCGACGTTCCCTTCAGCGAGCCAAAGAGCTGGTTTCAATGTGAGCTTTCAGTAACTAGGGAAGCTTTTCATTTACGCGCCTCACCATTCATTCAACTCACTAAACAAAATACGACGTAATATTACGAAACTCTCATTTTTCTAATCCCCATATTATAACAATTCAGATAATCTCGTCGAGCTGACAAGCACTCTTCAGAATTCATACGGTAATTAATTCCGCGAGCGCGTCAATAAGCCTCTGAAAGGCCGTTGCACTCGGAATTCAGCACTCGCAGTAACAAGCAACAACCGCGTGCGAAAAAAAAACGAATTTCAAACGGTGATTTCACTTTTTCATCGAAGAGAAAGTTGCCCTAGATTTGATGTAGAAGAGAACGACGCCTATTGAAATACACTGCTTCAATAGCTATTATAATAATTCTATATAATACTATGCAAACCTATTCATTTGATACCGTTAAAATCTTGTAACTCCATCTGTTGATTTGGGATTGATTTAGCTGAACGAAAAAAATGTTTTGCAATGAACAATGACAATGACCCCATGGAATTTCGAAATGAACGATTTAAATTAATGAAAAATTGCTTCAATCGCAATTGAGTTGAAAAATGATTTGGGTTGTCATAAGACTTTCTTATATTATTATTTGGACTTGAAATTATTAGGGGTTGCACCAAGGGCTAAGGGTATCGGGAACGAAACGAGAGAGTTGTGAAAATTGGGACACCGAATTTGTTCATGAAATAAAACAAGGTCAATCGATGAAGAAAGCTCGCTCATCAATGCTGTTGCGCAAAGCCTTTCCAAATTTCAGCTTCACCACGCATGTGACCGACTTAGAGCCCTTACAGCCATTTGGGCATTTCCCTTGATACAAAAAGAAAATAAATAAATAGATAAAACAATGCCCATGACATTAGCATTAAAATGGAAATCCCAAAACAAAGCATGTAAAAAAAAACTTTCTCTATCAATCCAAAAATAAATCATTCGATCAGTGTTAATTTGTATTGTTTCTTTTCTTCTCAACGCCCTTTCGTGAAACAGAATAAGCAACTTGGTTGACTGATGATGACCGCGTCGAGTTCACTTTCTAAATTTTATTATTAAATATTTCATCATTCGCGAGCGCGACCGAGAAGTTCGCGTCCTACGTTTTCATTTCCTACTTTCACCATTTCAAATGAAATGTTAATCTTTTGTGCTGTGCATCGTGCGTTAAGGCTAACAATCAATTTATATACAATTCAATCGAAACATGTTAAGGTTTTTAACCTTCTATCGGCAAGATGCGACGAACAATCAGCAATCACAAAAAACCTATTGATCCATAACTGAATTTGTCACAACTAAATTTCCTCTCTGCTCGCGGAAAACGTACGAGAAAAATTATGTAAAAATTATCGATAAAGTTGAAAAAAGTCAAATTTAATGCCCATAAAATAAAAATCAGACAATTTATTATGGTTTTTTATATTTCGTATCAACGCTCTGTAATCGTTGTTCCATAAAATATATTTTTCTAAATAGATTTTTTTATTTTGTTTTTTTTTTTGCGAGAACAAGTAAAATTTTCTGAGAGATTTTTTTGTTTATAGCTCCTCTACTCATAAGATAGAAAATTTGAATTGAGAAAACAGAATTAAAAATTCTGACGCATTGTGTTTATCTTTTAATGCAATCATCCCTTGATATGCACGGTCAATTCGTTCCTTATAATAGTTTTATAAATCAAGGATTCCTCCCTCCAAGACGCCTTCTATCGTTGAATACCAATCAGTGGTCCGCGTACAATCAGTCGTCCGCAGAAGTACAGAGTATATGGTCTGCAAACGATTTCTTTACTACATAACATTATAAACATGCATTTTAAGATGACCTGTAACTAATACTAACTATATGTAAACGCTTTTTGAGAATAAAAAAAAAAGGAAAAAAAAATACCTACACAGAAATAGATTCTGACCATGAGGCGGTTTTCTTTCGAAACAGAAGTTGATCAAAAATTGATTTGCAACCCTTTTAATATGAATGCTGGTGAAGTTTCATAAGAAATTCAAAAACTGTATGAATTTTAAAATGACAGAAGCTTTAAGGGTGCATTTAAATGTAATTATCGACTTGAAAAGTTTTGGTGTAAAAAGGCAATTTTTTACACCGAAACTCGAGAAATTGCCTTGCATTATCTCAGGGTTTTTTCAACAACTTAGTTATATGAAAAGAGATTTCTACTTAAATGGTAAAAAAGCCAGAAATAAATTAAGTGTAAGCGACTTTTTTCATTTTATACCTTTGATAATGTTAGCTTAGGATTATAAAGAAGAACTCATAAAGAAGAAGCAAACTCAAAAATCATACTTATTAATTCAAATTTTATAAGGCTTTCTGCTAAAAATGCTTTTTATTAAAAGAATATCGTTAACGCATGTTACGATTGCATTTTTGAAAACTTAACATTTAGTTTATATTATTCATGTACGTTATGGTTTTCGCCAATAACAAAAAAATCAAAGCGGTCCCTGGTTACAAAAAGGTTGAGAATCGCTGCTATAGATTGTTGTTTACACTCCGTGTAAAGCTGAGTATCTCATAAGTCATAACTGAACTGCGTAACTTCAAGATACATCTGTGTATATTCAAGAAAAGAAACAAATGCCCTTATAATATTTTCTTCAATTTTTAAGATATGCTAGCTGCTTCCTCTAACTATACTTCACTTGGTATTAAAATATTAATTAATAAGTTTAAAAATCTAAAACATATATTTACATTTAATATCATTAAGATTGAATAAACCATTTAAGCATGAAGAACAGCTTTTCCACAGAAACTAGACAGTTATCAAGGATAAACATTCTTTTTGTAGACTTTTAAGATTTGAGATATGTTTATACCAAATTGCATCAATTAAGCAAGAAAAACATTAAACAGGTCTCCCACAGAAACTAAACATTTTTCTAAAGTCAAAAATGACTTATGCACTATGCTTACGAATTTTCTATAAACATTATGTTGAGTTCTCTATGTTAAAAGAAATAATTTTATGAGTTATTTTAAGATCTTAGCATCATACCAAATTTTATTAAAATTCGATCAGTCACTTAAAAAGGGTAAGACAGGTAAATGTGTTGTTTCGTTATAAAAATATTTTTCACTTTCTTTGATCCATAAGCTATGTAATTTTTATAAAAATCACCTTAATTCTTTGCCACACTCTTGTAAAAAATCCAATAAAAATATATATAACTATACGATAATTTATAACTATTCCACAGAAAGCATGCATTTTTCTAGACTAAACGCATTATGTGTAATGTGTATTTTTAATAAAATTTAATTAGTCTACGATTAACTTGAATTTCACCAAAATTTATTTCGCTATTTTAGAAACAATATTGAACCTTAAGGATACCTATAATGTATTTTTCCAGAATTATAAATATAACCTTAGTAGTAGAGTAACTTTTGCTTGGAAATATATTTTTTAACCCTTTAATAACTTAGTCCCAGAGATTAATTTTTACATATACACAAATATTTTTTTTATTAATAGATAAGTAGTGTAGATTTAGACATAGATTTGTTTTAGTATTAACAACTAGTATGTTATAGATCCCAATTAGACATCTTGCTTTACTATAAACCATCGTTTAAAACAATGCTAGTCTAATTTTTTCATAACCTGATTACATAATTTCATATATTTACATTAAGTTTTTTTAAAAACTTAACGGCAAAATAATAATTAAATTTTAAAACTATTTAATACGTAGATTTGTAAATACCGGTTAAACATATACCATAACATGGGAAATATTATTAATGTATTAATTCCCAAAAGTTTATACAAATAAGTTACATAAACTAGTAATAATATTCACTAATATCATTTAAAATTTGACAATCAAAATGACAGACTGTCAAAACTTAATTGACATATTGTTATTACAATTGAAATGAGAATATGCAAGTATTACGCTGTATATCTAATTATTGCGATATAACATTATACAGATTTGCCCGATGTTAATTTCAAGAACATGTAGTACATAGATGCTTTACAACACTAATACCTACATATATCATGTACTGTCTTATCTCTTTGACTTAGGTTACCAAGGAAATTTACTAATTATATCTACTTCATGGTACTAATACACTGATGGAAAATTAACAATCAAGTTGGTCTTGTAAGTTGAAAATTTCAGCCAATAGAAATTATTATTTCTTCTCATAGACTAATAACCGACTAATTCTATAACCCGTTAGACAATCTCGACGTCAACGCCCACGACGCTCACGACGCTTTCGCGTCAATATGTCAAAAACGCTCAGAACGCTTTAAAAATTTACGGGGTAGGTAATCTCAAAACGTCACTGGCTTCTGACATTTTGAAATTTTTATAAACTAATAAAAATTATAGGGTATAATTCAAAAATTATATTAACTAAACAGTTACATTTAAAAATTCTGCAATATTCTTTCACATTTCTGTTTTTAAATTTATATTTTCTCTTATATTTTTATATCCTCTTGAAGTTTTATCTTATAATATTTTATTATAATTCACCAATTCAATTAATTTTTCTTCAAAATTCATTTTAAATTATCAAATTTTTTTCAGTTATGTGTAGTACACATTTTTAAAATAACAGATACACATTTTCCATTTGGCAGCATCAAAAGTTGAAATACATTTTACTTTGACGCGTCACGAGCGTACCGTCCATCGCGTCGCCGTCGAGTTTAACCATTGCTATGGAATTCTATATGTTTAACTTTTTTTTTGACATTTTGAAGCGTCAGCGTCGTGGACGTCAAGTTTGACTCAGGCATTAGCTTTTACACCTTTTCCTTTTTTTACGCGAATTCAATTTTACACGACTGCGAACAACGAATGAGCTGTTTTTGTACAATTTTTACCGCCTTTTCATGATTTTTTTGGGAAATTCTCAAATTGTCCGCGCATTTTAACACTAAAGATATCACTATCAGCTGCAAGTATATCAAACTAATGAAACTATTTATAAAATTTTTGTTTTTGAACACTTTTATCAAAGGACTAGCAGCTACCTATTATTTGTTCAAGTAACATTAATTAAAAATTAAAAAAATGAAAAAACATGAATTTATAGTATTGAGTAGACTATGGTCTCTACTAAGGAGAGATTTTTTAAAATTCTACCCCTAAACAGTTCAAAAAAAGTTTGAGTTATATTTTAAGTCTTTCTTTTAAATTTCCAATTTTAAAAAATTCTCATTTTGGAATTTTCTATCTACCAGTAAATTTAAAGAGCATCAGCTTTTTGTACTCTCTTAATTCGTTCATTTGAAAAGATTGAAAACAGTTTTTTAAAAAAAAATTATTAAATTTTTTACGTGAACGAAGTCATGGGTGGCCGCTAGTTTAGGCATATAAAGCGTTGTTAAAGTAATTTAAAACCAAAACCTTGAATATCTTAATTTAATGTAAAGTGGACTGATGGTACACAATTTAAAAAAAAAAATATTCATATTACGTTGATAGAAGGCTATCCTAAAATTGAATTTCTTTTTTCCAAGTTCAAGTTATTAGCAAGGCCAGAGCTTTGACTCGCAATCAAATGAAATCAAGCTGAACTCATTTCAATTGAAATTAATTGATTGCAAAAAAACGTGATTTAAATAATTTAAAGCACGTTTCACATATATTTATAAGTCATTATTTTTATCAAACCCTAAAAAAATTTCTTAAATGTTCCATTTGTGAGTGACAATGTAATCATCATACGAGTTGCGCTAATTAGATTAGATAATGGTTTTATTTTGTTTAATTTTTTTTCTTTATCAAGCTGGCCTAAATTCAAAATTCAGATAGATACAAGAACGCCTAAGCCAAAATTAGTCTCCCACAAAAAATAAAGAAATGAGAAAATCTTATTGCTCAAGAGGAAAGCGAAAAGTGTTTTATAATGCTTTTTTTCTTTTAAGTTTTGTGTTGCGATGAAGGCCAACGACCTTTTTTATTTTCGAACCATGTGTGCATCGAAAAATTATAATAGCATGAAGATCTCGAATTTCGTGTGACATTTTTGGGAGAAGTTTAATGTAACATATTTTTTGCTCACGTCGTTTCGCTCGTGAAAATTTGAACAAGAAAATCTAATGTCACCAAATTAATGTTAAATATACCGTTGTTACAATTACTTTTATTTCGGTTTGTAATTTATTTTAAAAACCGAAAGTGTGTCAAATGAGATTAGTTGTCAATGAACTTTAGTTTCGCCGCTTCGCTTATTTCTCTCGCTCACTCTCAGTTTCGTTTATCGGCTATCTTCTTCGATGATTTATGATTTATTTTTTTTGGTCAAAGGGATTAAATTGGTATTGAGGCTAACGAGAGCGCGGTGCCATGAGAGGGACGGTAGCGGCTATCAACCATATTGTGATAATGATAATGAATTTAAAAAATATATCTACACACTTTTTTTATAAACTCTAAACAATTCAACTTGAAAATTTTCAGATAACATATTTGCACAGACATAATATTTAAAGGCTTAAAATGTAAGTGAATCAAGTCCAATTTTTAAAAAGCTATGTTAAATACAGCTTAGATCAAATAACAAATTTTCAGTATAAAAATTAATCATATTAACTAAGTTAAATAATTTACGTAAAATAAGGACCTGGTTTATTTATAACATTAAAATTATATGATATTCATTGGCTTAAGGATGTTTGAGAGGAAAACCAAAATGATGAAAAACTGATTAGGATGCTTTATTTAGTTGTTCTTTAATCTACTATTAAAATTTTATAATGATTGACTAAACCATCCAAAAGTTATAATAATTTAAAAACCCTGTACTCTGTATTTTAACATGTCCTTATTAAGATTTACTCATCCAAAGATTAAATGTAACATTTATAAAAACCATTGAAAAAAACATTATTTTGATGGGTATCCTACCAGATCAGCCCTTAGGATAATAGCTAGGTATACATGGTAAGGATATCATTTGCGTGTTTCACTTAGGGACCTCTCTAGAGGTTTACGTTTCTAAAAAAAAATAAAATCAATCAAACTTTGATTTTAGTAGTTAATATAAAATGGTAGGTATAAAGTAACTTGAGGTATATTCACTGTCAAAAATAAGTTAACAAGGGGTGGTCTACTAAGTTATTTAAGAAACGGTCTTGCACATATTATAAAGTAGAGGCAACTTGAAGATAATTCTTGCAAAAAACTAAAAATTTCATTTTTTGACTTAGTCCAGTCTGGGTTTGGATCAACGATTTGACTAGATACGGGGGGTGAAAATAACAATTTGAAAAACAATATTAGTACTCCCATATTTATTGGTTCATACTTTAACAATTAAGAAAAGGTCAATGTTTTCCGGGTGGTGGCTAAATAATAATAAATTACAATTCAATGTTTGAAATTTCCGTCTTTTGGCCTCATTTATTATCTTCTTAATTACTCATCAGAGAAAAATAATGAAAATCACCTAAGAAAAGTAAAAATTAGTAGACTTTAATTTTGTATGCAACATATTTTTGACGTGATAACGGCTTATAAATTGATGAACTACGGCAGCCAGTCTAAAAAAATGTCACGTTCCATTTGGGCCTGTGCGTGCAAGCGAGAACGCGATACAAGCGATAGAGAGGCAATTGTTGAATCCTAGACAACTTGTTTTGTGTTTTTCTTTTACAATTTACTTAATAAGATTTAAAATTGATTTTCTTCATTAATTTCAGTCTGATTTCATATTGAAAAAATTGTTGATTTTCAATTAACTCCTTCTTTGTATTATACAAAATAATGACAATTCAGTGATAATAATTCAATTCATAAAAGTATGCAATTTTTCATCAATTTTTCTTTATGATGTTATCACGTAAAACTATCGTCCGTAAACCGACTTTACAGACAACCAATTTTCATTAGAAAGCACAATTTACGAATTATTTGCCAGAAACCCTACAAAATAAGACCTTTCAACCCTTTTCCACCCTTACCTCACAACCAATCAGTAGAAACTTTTCGTATGTATTTCAAATAGGACTTCTTTAACATTTTTGTAAAAAATATAGACGACATAATTTATTTTTGTAAATTACTTTTTAGTTTTCATCAAACTGGATTTGAATTTGAAATGATTTTTTTGTGGGTATTTTAAGTTGCTTTAACATCTCAGGTCATATCACAATTGTCTACATAGAAAATGTCTGTAGGCCATGTTAGATCTTAAATCTTTTATCTAGAGATTCGACGGGGTTGAACCCAGTACCACTAACCCATGTAGTGAAGAGAGCACACTGCTCTAACTACTGCGCCCCTAAGTGGACTAAATGAAATGTTTGTTTAAAAGTAAATTTGTTTTTTCACAATCTTTAAATATATTTTTATAAAATATACCTAGTTATTTAATCATCCAGCTATATTTAAATAATAATAACATACCAATCACTGGTCATTAGTTTGTCTATTAAATTATTCGTTGAGATATAACCAGTGATTCACAAACCACCAGTTATAAAATACTGAACCTTATGATTGTTCTTAATAGTACCTAAACATTTTTTTGGTAATTTTATTCAGTCATACAACAAAAACATGAATTAGTAAATATTAGGTGCACCAAAATTGTTTTTTTTTTTATTTTTTATGATTTCCACATCCCGAATTTCATGAAATATCAAACATCTTAGTGAAAAAAATATTGCAAGTTAAATAAAATCTTGTAAAAATATGCGTTTATCATTTTTTGTTAAAATTTTAATTTTGAGAACCTCTCATTTTCAGGATATTTTAGAAAAACCAAACGGTTAAGGTCTTTTTGCCCACCACAACGTTTCCGATCGATCACCAAAGACAGTTAGTAAGATGTTCAGAAAAGCTTTTTCTATCATTTTATTTATTTCTTCATTTTTAAACTTTACTGACTAGATTAAACACGATCTTTAATTTTTCAAAATTTCCGTTAGATCACTGGGGAAAAATCTTGTTTAATGATTATTTTAGCTTTTCAAAGAAATTAATTAAAGATCCATTTTTAACTAATTTAATAATAAGTAGTAGTATATAAGTTAGTAGTAGTAGTTATAATTAGTAGTAATTTAATTTACGGTGATAAGCAAACTAAAATATTGTTTGTATAGGTAAATTAATTATTCCAAAGCCAATTTATATATTTCAAATGCAAATCATATAGGCATTGTTATTTATAAGTGGAACGTAAAAACTAATTTTTCCCCTGATAAAAAACTACATAGAAAAAAAAAACTGTAACAAAATTCGAACGATTGTCACGTGTTGATTCAAATCGACAGCAATAGAGAATGTGAAGAAGGAAGTACATAGCGACATTAACCCCCCGGTAATGAACACATATTGTATAATATAACGCTCGGGCATCGTATTCGTATGTATTTTTCGTTCGTCGCTATTATAAATAATATAATATGGTGTATGCAAGTATTTGTGTGCGTCATAAATAACACGAGTTGGCGCGTTAGAACCTCGCCAGGTCACTATCCCCTGGTGGAAACTGGGTCAAATGTCTATTATCAATACGAGCCGGTGTGCGTGCATATTTCTACGAAGCCTTGCGTTTGTGTTGTATCCTATATTCTCTCTATATATATAAAATAGTACCGTGACTGACTGAAAAACACGCTGGAGGTTAAACCATCGAAAATAAAAACATGTTTGAAAGTATTATTCCTGAGAAAACTGCGAATTGCCAAAATGTCACCCCTATGCTAAGCTCAAAAAGGGTGGGTTGAAAAATTTTAAGTCCTATCAACTTTCTCAAATTCTATTTGATAATTATAAAATTGAATGCAAATGTAAAAAAAACTATGCGTTTTTTTCATCCATTTAAGGGTTGAAAAAAGTCTATTTAGGTGAGTTAATCTTTGTACCCAACGTATTTAATATGTTTAATATTTGTAAAGAAATCTCTTTAGAAGTTTCTCTCTTTATTGACAGAGATTTATTTTCTTACACATGAACTGTATTTACTTATTTTATTACATTTTATATGAAAAAAGTCACGGGTAGTCCTAATATTAACTAACACCCCCCTAAATACTAAATTTACGAGAGCTCGAAATTCATGCGCATGTATTTCATTTGCGTAAAGCTCGCACACAACGTAAAGCTTCTACGACCTCTAAAAACGCACTACATTGCTAAATACATGCAGTGAAGCCAGATCGTGGGATTTCTTAACCCCCACTTAGTAGCACAAACATCGACAAATTAAGGAGAATAATGCCCTTTCCATATGACACGGATAGGTAACACACACTTACAAAGCGTTGTATGGGTGTAGTTTTACACATTACCCTCCATAGTTTTACGTCTTTGTGTCATATGGAAAGGGCATTATTCTGCTTAATTTGTCGACGTTTGTGCCACTAAGTGGGGGTAAAGAAATCCCACTATCTGGCTTCACTGAATACATGAACAACTGAGACAAGTTAAATCATTCCCATGACTCTTGCTAATCCCATTTCTCTCAGCCACATACCACTTCCAACATAAATGCAATTTAATCAACAGACCTCGAAACCACGCGTCACACAACTAGCATCTTTCAACTAATTAATTTCACTGAAATTGAAAGTCTCTCAATTATTAACGACTTTCACAAAAAAAGGTTTCATTCCTATTCAACTCGAGCCCCAATCATAAACAAACCGTTCATAACCTCAATGTCTAACTGAAACAACTGAAGCTTTTCAATATTTACTGTTTAGGGGATGCAAATTTCTAAATTTCAAAAAATCTAGTTTTTTATTTATCATTTAATAGAGGAATATTTCAGGAATATTCCCCTTAAGTGTTTAAAGTCCATCAAAGTTCTAAATACACATTTTTAATTGTTACTTTCAGCTTTTATCATGTTTTTTCACAAAACTTCAATTTTAAGTCGGTATTCCTTTAAAAACTAATCTACGGATCGTTTTGAAAATGTATACTTCTTCTAGATAATTATTTGATTAAATCAGAAGTTTTTAATTTTTTTTAAGTACTATTATAAAGTACAGGAACTATTGTAATCCAGTCGAATTGTTCGTTTTCGAGTTTTCAGCGGAAATACACGTTTTGAGGTCCCCTGAATCCAAATAAAGATGTTTTTAGAAAAATGACTGTAAAGGTATGTGTCTTTGTTAGTCAAAAGCTTTATACGAATTACACCAAACTTGGAATTTTACCTCTATATGACATTTAGTTATGCCCCGCAGCTTTTGGTTCAAATCGATTGCCGGAAGCTCCGTTATATTCTATGGCTTTTTGAGCTTTTTCAATTTTTTTCAAAAACAGCTACAATTCTCTTTGAACTTGCTATTCTTCTTAAACGCATTAATGACCACAACTTTATTAGAAAATTTATTTAAAGGTGGATTCTAGGGTAAAAGGTGGAAGTTTGTATAAGTATATATTTACATACTATAAATTTGGTAGGAGTTACCAGAATTGGAAAATGTTTAAACTCATATATAAAAAATTCTATTTCTTTTCGAACAGTCTAAAAGATCAAGTAAATTTAAAAATTATATTTAAATAGAAAAAAGTAGATATTACCTAGATTTTGCCTGAAAAATGACGAGGTTAGTAACCGAATTAGATCTAAATAAAGCGGAAGTTTTGCAGAAAAAAAAAAGGAAATGGAAAATAATGTAAGCTATTGGAGCGAAACGAACAATATGATTAAAACAAACAATGACAAAGTAATATTCCGTTTTTCCTTGATATTTTTAATCCTTTACAAATTCTTTATGGTGGTAAAAAATTTTCAATTAGAAAGTCTAACTATTCAATAACCAACATTTTCAGAATCCATTTTTTCCCATTTAAAAAAGAAATTAATTTTTAATCCCTGAAAAATTATTTGTGTTGGTAAAAAAGTTTCAATTATAAAGTTTAATACTATAATAAAAGCTCTCTGAATCTGAATTTGGGAAGAATCATACAGATTCTGTTTTTTATAAATTTCATACTAAATAATGAAAATTTTCACTAGAAGTATAAATTACAAAGTTAATTTAATATAGAAGTAATGTTTAAAAAAAGGGGTTTTCATTGATCAGAGAGCTTTATTTATTAAAGATTTAATTTAAGTGCTATTTAGGGTTGAATCCTTACAGGGGCCTTAGGTTTTTTTTCTTGGTTTTTTATATTTGTCGGTAGTTAACGACAGTTGAATAGACCTTAAATAACCAAAAAGAAAAAAATAGAAAATAATAAGATGTTATGTTGATACTTAGTATTCAGTAATTATTTAAGGTATATATTAAACCATAAAAAACTTTTTCACTTTCAATTTATTATTATTTCATTCGTTAGCTCTTTAATATTAAATTATTTTTAAATAAAACATGAAAATTTGATTTAGTATTTTTTGATGATTTAATTCTAATCTATTCTCAATCTAGCTATAATTACGGAATCAAAAAATAATAAACCTATCCGAAAAATTTGCAGTGTTCTCTCATTGATCTCTGCATTTCTTTTCAGACTTTCAACAGTGTTCTCTTCTATTATGGTTAACAAAGTAACTATGTCATGTAAATTCCGGACAAATCTTGTACTTCCTGCTGTTAATAATATATATATATACATATTTCACTTATAGAACCGATGTTAAATGAGACAACAGGAAACTTACCCTAAAACGCAAACTTAGGAATTAATTAAGGGAAAATTTCAAAAAAATCGGTCATTAACTGCTTTTAGGGGCTATATTTAAAACAGTTAGTTTTTATTAGTAGCTGCCAAAGTTTTACTAACTGTACAACTAAATATATAATATTTATCAAAGAATTCAAATAATGCGTAAAGTCAGTTAACAAGCAGTCGTGAAGAGTATCATGGAAGAAGTTGCTATTTTGAAGGAGAAAATGAAGGTCGGTTATAAGATAGATTAAACATAAAGCTCTAATCTAAAATTTAAAATTTCCAAGAAAAGCTCGGAGACCGTATGTTTTTAAGTTGGTTAAATAATTAAAACTCAAAATTTTCAATTTTATCTTAAAATTAATTATTTCAATAATTAAAATCATTTTTCAAAAAAACATATGCTAAAGTTCCAAAATTCCACCCTATTTATACTTAAGTTAATGTTTCATCCTTCAACCACATAAAAGCAGAAGACAATAAATTTCGATTTAAAATTCCATATATGCAAATGATGGCTCTATTACATTCAAAAGTAAATAGGCATTTTCTACAATTTCAACTTCCTTCCTCAAACGCTATTTCCTGACACAAGATGGATGACAATCACGCTATCTATTCCATTTGCAACGACATAAATACGTATGACATACAAGTATAAAGTCTGTTTCAAACATTTTCCCTTGAAACAAAAAATTCTAAATTTTCTTTTTCATTCAAACGAAACTGGAATAAGGGAGTAAAATGATAAAATTTCAAGTCACATAGATTTTGGCATATTAATCGAGTCATTTTATTAATTTGCTTTATTTGCGATGCTTTGACCAAAGGAAATCATTCAAAATAATAGGAAAACCAATTGAATATCCGATCATCTAATATCAATATGAACATTTCATTAATGCAACATTACAGTGCTAAACCAAATCAAATGAAATTTCGTAAATAGCCACAGCTCAAATCTGTATAGGAAATTAATTCGGTTATTCAATTAATAATGCGTTTGAAAGGCCTTCGTTTGATTCGGTCAATGAAAACTAAACAGAACAGAGTGTGACACTGTAAGCTCTCAGAGTCAGGGGCGGATGACCTCTTACGAGGACGAGGACTAAATGGATAAACATTGCGTGTGCCTCGCTCCATCTCTCTTCCTCAATCCACTCTACTCGACCATCTAAATTTAGTCATAGTTTGACCTAAAAACACATCTTCAAGTTTCAATTCGACTCGATTCAATTGGACAAATGCAAAAGTTATTTCATTGGAATTTTTAGATGAAAAACCCAACCGTCTTGGCTGCATTATTTGAATAAATATTTGAGAAAAAAAATGCTAAGGTTAGTACTAGCAAAACATGCTTCTATTATTGGCGTAGCTGATTAGCTGACGAATTTAGAGATACGAAGGCGTGCGAGTGAGTGAGTGAGAGTCACATGGAAAACAGGAAGATAATTATATCTCGTTTACAGAATGAATCTAGAACGTTTTCAAAAGGTTTTTTTTTTCGTTTCGGTCATAAAATTCAAGTTTATTGTCTCAATCTTCTCGAAATAGCAGAGGTGGCTGAATAAGATTTGCAAGAGATCTGATACGCGTTGTTGAGTGGAAAATATCGTGTAATCGTGAATAAATTTAATGAGGAAAAGCCGCTTGAAAATGGCTATGAGCGAGTAGAGGGCAGCGCATGTGAACGTGGTGGAGATGCATTGCAACATTTGCCCTAGAAACAGGTCATTGCTGCTTTCGGCTGTTATCTCACTCGCACGCCATTCGCCGCTTTTCCTTCTGGCAAGCGCCTTCGGCCTACCACTGTGTGTTGCCCCACTGAGCCTGTGTTTCCCCACACGGTTTTCGCGTTTTTCATCTCTCCGATTTCCCAATTGGGAGTGAGATGGCGCTAGTAGCTCGACTCGAAGACAAAATCGCGACAAGGGTCATTAACGGTAGTTACTCTCTAATTTCCTGATTACGATTCAATCTATTTTCTTCATCTTACATCAGCTACTTAACAATTACCGTTCCTAAGATATATTAAAATTTCCCTCCAAAAACCAAAACTTTTTACCTCCTAAAACTCACAGAAACGCTTCCCTTTAAAATCCAATCAAAACTATTTCAATGATTTCTATAAAATCAATGCCTCATTCTTTATAAGTTTCAATCGTGTTTTTTCAATCACTTTCTGATGTGATATAATCCGGTTTAATACGATTTCCTCCTACTAGTGAATTTCCTTTTCTTCAACTTTCAACCTTTTACTTTTACCCATGGAACTCTTTGAATAAGAATACTTATAAATGACTGATATATCTGTCCCATCTCGTTTATTGAATTCCAAGAAAAACTCACTTCCGCGACTGATTTTATCTGAAATATTAAAGTTGATATGCAACCTTTTACTTTCATTCCAACAATTGTTATAGCTGTTTAAATTATACGCAAGTTCAGAGCATAGAATTTTATAGAAATCAGAGACAAACAAAGTTTTCTTTAAAGTTTTTTTACGACTCGAATGGAAGTTTTTAGGCTATTTTTAAAAACTTAAGAAGATTCTATGAAAATTAAATTATTACTGTTATATTTTTTGTTACTTAAGTGAGGTAACTTTTGAATCTATTTTTAACTCTTTTATTTGATATATGATCCTATAGAAAACGGTTTAAATTAAATTTTTCAAGAACTAAAACTTTCGATCAATAATATTGTTATTTGTTAAGATTTTCAATTGTTTTCATTAAGGGTATCGTTAAGTTTCCCTTCTTGTTATAAGTTTCCCTAACGTTTATTTTATTTTATTTTTATGATTTCCAAATTAAGAAATAAACAATTTTTAGGTTAAGGGCTAATGAGCTCACTAGATTGACATACCATTACAATTTTGAAAATTTAAAAAAACCCTAATAATTTTCGGTCTCGTTTTCCTGATATTGACCCAATTTCAAATAACATCAAGATCTTCTAGTATTTGTTGATTTTCGATACGGAAACTCTTGAAAAAATGAAAACTTTCAATAAATTAACACAGATGTTTGAAATTGTTTAAACAATGAAAAACTCCTACCAATTCTAGGACTAAGTAGTTGTAAGATATGAAAATTTCTTACAACTCTAACAGTTTTGGAATTAAATTTTCGGAAATATGCCAAAATGTTTGATTATAAATTCTTGTGGATGAACCTAATGCAACTTAGAGGATTTTTTTCATTAAATGTTTAAAAATCTTCGAAAACCGCCAACGGTATATGTATATGCGATCCTCGAATTTACGTTAGATTCGAAGCTTCAACGATCTTATGTTCGGTCTTTAAAGTTTCATACGTAATGAAACTTCAAAAATTTAACCCATAAAAAATTTTTTAAAACTCTCTCTATTTTTCTTTCTTCTACTTTCTCTCGAAATTAACACGCGTGCTTAATGCTATGAAATATTTGAGATAACATTAAGTTTTTTTTTTATCTTAAGTTGTTTAACTGTCAAACAATTAAGATTACAATAAAACAAAATCAAAAAAATTTCATTTTTTCACCTGACAAACAATTTTTGGTACTTAGTTTTGCAGTACAGAGCCACTGGTGTAATATTTCAAAATTCACAAAATTGTTAAAAGTGTAAATTTCAAAACTTAAGCAGCATTACTCCAGAGGGGTGAACGAATGGTTTTTTTAAAGTCAATTATAGGACATTCTCTCAAGCTAAAATTTTAATAGAATGCATTGTCATCTACAACGAATCTACCTGCTAAATTTCAGTTCGACCCGATCACAGAAAATGGGTTAATTTGCCGTCGCTTGCGTGGCACATATAACAGTCAATTTAAGAGGCAGTAAAAATAGCAATTCACCACCATAAAATTTTGGTACCAAAGTCAGCTTTGGGACACCAAATAGCCAACCAACTAAACCATTTAATGAAAGAACCAATAAACAAAGCAGTTTTTAAAATATTATAACTAAAGTTTAGGCATTTCCTAGCTAAGTGAGGAAATATTTTTGTGCAACCAAAATGAAAAAAATTTTTAAAAATAATAAATAATAGAGCCACCTATTGGCGCAGTGGCTAGAGGAGTAGTTCTCTTCACTTCATGCGTCAAGTGGCCCGGGTTCGATTCCCATTGAATCCTAGAATTAAGATCCTAGAACTAAGATTATAATTGACCAACAGAAATTTTCTGTGTTTAGATAGTCGTGATATGACCATAGCTGTTAAAGCGACTTAAAACACCAAAAAAAAAATAAATAAATAAATAATACTTATTTAATCGTAACTTTACGATTATATTTACATCTTAAAATCCTTATACGAACAGAGCATAAACTAATTCATTAATGGTGAACCTTTTTTCCAGTGTGGATCGAAAGAATATAAATTGAGCTCTTAAAATTTGAAAATGGGTAACGCAACTTTAGTTTGCTGCTTATTTAGTACCATTTTATGCCTTAAATGCCATAGCTGTGAGACAAAAAATGTCTCAATTTATAAACTGGTGGGTTAGTTTAAGCCTTTACGTGGGTCCTGACCTACTATTTATGAATTTGGAAGCACTGAACTAGCACTATGAACTAGAACTATGAACTTATATAACCTTCCAAACCATCTTAGCAAAAAAAAATATTATATCATTGATTTATACTTTAAAAAGTATCTTAAAAATCTTCATCAATTTTTTTTTCTGGTTTATTTAAGGTCGCATCAACTACTATGGTCATTAGCGACCGTCTAATCCAAAAACCCAGAAAAAATATCTTAGGCTTTCGTTGGGATTCAAACCCAGGACCACTGGCGTATAAGGCAACTATATCTATTCACTACGCCACTAAGTGACCTTTATCAATTTAGGAATGCTGAAATATATTATGGTGGTGAATACCAAACATAAACTTTTAGCATAATTTCTATACCTACTGTGTCACAAATAATACCTACTTATTTCAAAGCAAGCATTGATAAAAAAGTTCAAAATCAAAAATGCTTTTTTATATTTCTAGCTTTATATTGATATTTTCATAACATGCTTAGCTCTCAGTCGTCAAAATCAACCAAGAAAATTTTGGATATGATATTTCTTTTTAAAAGCAATATGTTTACCTATGCTAAAACTATTAAATTAAAAATAAATATTTTTCACTTTCACAATCGTAAATGGCAGCTACGTAGATATTAAATAGTAAAAATTTTCCTTGAAAATCAAGGTTTTTCATTATTATCATCAGTAATACCTAGTAAACAACCATTCCAACGTGTTATCAACGAGACATAGTATGTATATTATTTCCTTTTCTATTTTTTAATTGAAATTCCCCATTGTCAGATTGTTTTTGAATTTTTCAAACAACGTTTTCCAAAGAAAACAAACAAATCTATGATTACGTTGAACGTGGGATGAAAATGATCGAAAAACCACAAGATTCTTCTAGAAATCGAACACTTCTTATCAGTTGATAAAATTTAATGCGAAACATACGTGGTTTGCAATTTTCTAAAACATCACGCTTTATTTTCATTTCGAAATCCATTACCTTCACATGCACAAACAATGGAACTGAAAAAAGGACATAAAATGCATATAAAATCAGCGAGCTAATGCCATTAAATGCATTTGAAACTCGTAAAATGGTAGGAAAAAATTATTTACGCCAGGAGTCTTCAAACTATGGCCCGCGGGTTAAAATCAACCCGCAAGTAGTACAAATCCCACCCGCGAAAACGAAATTGCAGAACGCGAACTATCGTGCTCAGTACACTCTTAAAAATCCTTATTTTAAATTTACTTGGACAAATTAATTTTTAGAAGCTATGATGCTTATCGATTAAGAACAATGTATATTTTTTCTATAAATATTTATTTTTTGAATTTTTTTTTTCAAAAAGTCAGGAAATCGTTTCAAAAGTGGAATGATACATTCAAATTAATACAACTGACCAACTGTGTGAGGTTAACTCTTATAAAATTTCAACAATGATGAGTTCTAACAATTTTTTTAATTATCCCTGCATTGCAATTCAATACTATTGATTTCAAGTTTTAAAGGAACGGTTATGATGTCAATATTTATTAGAAAAACGGAGCCTCATAATTTATAAAACTAAAAAAGATTTATTACTTGACTTGATTTTCAAGCTACTTGACCTAAATTTGACCTGACATCCAGTAAAAATCGTCTCAAATATTAATATTTAAACTTCAAAACAAGTCAAGCATTGACTATGTAAGTTAAAATGTCAAATATAATTCATTTCGAAAAATGCCCAACTAATTGACTTGATAAATCCTTAATCTCGAAATAGAATTGTACATAAAATTTAAGGGAATTTTTAAAGTCCTAATGGTAAGGTCATTTAAGAGCTATAACTTAGTCCTCAAGGCGTTATGAAGTAATCATTCTGGCTGTTAGGCTAAACAGTTTGGAGACCCCTGACTTGCGCCACCGGCGAGAGAGCAATAAGTGAATTAGTGATAAAAATAAAAGCACGTAATCAGAGTCTAGGAAGTGTCCTTGTGGCGTTCTATTGGTCTGTCAATTGGTCCGAACGTAGCAGAGAATATCGTCACGACCTGGTTGCTCAGGCGGCGGCTTGTGCAGGTCGGGACGACACATCAACATTACATTCCCGACCTGCATTACGCTGCTCTATGTTGCACCAGCCGCATTTAAGGCCACTAATGCATTAGCTATATCTACATAACATACTAGCGTTGCACTCCCTGCAACGCAACACCACCTCGATTCATATCTAAACATTGACTATATAACCGAGACAACGGGTCGTATTCATAACAACAGGGATATGCAGGACTCAAGGGACAAACAGAATAACTTCATTTGAACCAATTTTTCGACTTTGATGTCAAATTGTAGTGCTTTAAAATTCGAAGCGAATGACGTTAAAATTTTCAAGGAAAAACAGTCCAAAAACCCATTTCTATTACAAAAATGAATAGGCTCTAAAGAGAAAAAGAACGTGTGGAAAAACCATCGAATGTCACTTGATTTGAACATAAAGAAACCCCATTTCTTTCCTTATTGCAACTACAAACATTACTCATATAAAATTAAATTCATTTTAGACATATTCAAGGATTTTTTTTTTTTTACTCTTCTAACACTTTTGAAATAATCCATTTTGCTACTTTTCCTTTAAATCTTTTATATATGTTTATATACTTTTAAAATATGAAGGAAATACTTTGGTTTGAAATGTCCTTGATATTTAAAACGTAATTTTATATTTTTCGATTATAAACATTTTTTTAAGTTCTATAATTTACTTAAAATGCATTTGAATTTACTTCATATTACTCATACAAACGTAAAGATTGCCTTTATATTCTGCACTTAATTATATATCCTTGTTTTAGCGACCCATTAATACAATCTTTTGCAACACGAGTCCTGTTTATTTTCAAAGCCTTCAACTGCATCAACTGCCGTTTTATCATTTAAATCAATTGAAAGGAATTGCAAGGAAAAAAAAACTATTACATCGCTCATAGATACATCAACATGATGACAACACATGTTAATTGTACCTAGATAAACAAAAGCAAGGCCGCCATCATCTCAGGAGACTTGCATTTCGTTAAACAATCCAGGGAATTCCCTTTTTTTGCATTTTTTTTTTCCAATAACAACACAACGAAACAAACAAATCAATCGTGTGATGGGTTTGTAAGGTTGTAAGTCTCGCGTTTTCCCGCTGCTAGCGCTTTCGTCTGAAGAATCTCGGGAGTGTGGTGAAAATGGCGGGAAGAATTTTCTGTGAATCGATGACGTCGGTCGTTGACCCTTGGCCTTAGTGTGCGACAAGGATGGACGATATGATGTATAGAGAGGCTAGAGTCAGTGTCACACGGGTCACTGACCTACCCCATGCACCACCAGTCGGGAATCGAAAAACAATTCCCGTATTTTATTCCCATTTGACCAAAAACTACCAGATTTCAATAATAAACCACAGGGACATCGTCTTACTTGGTAGCCAAAAATGGAGAAGACTGTTTTTATTTATAAACAAACCGAACAATCCCTAATTGATCCTTAAAAGATAGGTTTAATAATAAAAATATAATTATGAAAAAAATCATTAGCAAAATATATAGGTAGGTATAATATCAGAATAATAAATATCAACAAATTTTTATGGAAAAAGAAGAAGATTATAAATATATAGTCTTATAGTCTTAACAAAATATTATTAAGTATTAACCTTCTAAGTAAGGGGTTCTTTAAAAATTTTCATAAGCTAAGAAATTAGATAATATAATTAGCTACCTCTTTCTTTAAATCAGAGATTCTCAACCTATTTACTCGTACTATGAAAGTCTCTGATTGTCATTTCCATTTTTTTTTTTGTTTTATATGTAGTTGTAGAAAATTTTATCAAGTAATAATAAGTAACTTTTTATTTACATCTAAGGTAAACATTATGTAATTTATTATAAACATGACTTTATTTGCATTGAGAAAGCACCGCTTCCCGTATCCCCCTAACAGCTTAGGTTATATCACGACTGTCTAAACACAGAAAATTTCTGTTGGTCAATTTTAATCTTAGGTCTATGATCTTAAGTCTAGGATTCAACGGGAATCGAACCCGTACCACTTGACGCATGAAGTGGAGAGAACTACTGTTCTAGCCACTGCGCCAATAGGTGGCAAGCTACTTTTGAGTTTGTTGTAACACAACAAATATTATCTTGAAGTTATAAAATTTAATACTTAGACGTTAATTAAAAGCTCAAATAAGTTTAAAAAACTGTTTTGCAATTTTCATCTGAACCAAACCAAAAAAAAAAAAGTTTACTTCGGCAAAGCTCATGTTGATTTACAAATAACATAACTATAGCGTTCATTCGGAAAATAGTTTTCAAGTATAAAGGAGACAATTTTTTCTGTTTGATCCGGCTCGAAGGACCAATATCAGTGAAACAGGATACGAGAGTGTTATGTTCACAAAGTAGTAAAATTCATATCAAGATCATGTAATAGTATAAAGAGCTTTTATTGCAATAAAGGCTTTTTAAGCATATCGAAAACCAAACTAAACCAACATATTTCGTATTTTTTAAAAATAAACCATAAGTTTCGAAAAGAAACTAAAAAGCTTCATAGCATTTTCTTTTGTTAAATAATATTTTCCAATAAGATTTCCATTTTTCTGAGCTTAAGTATTATGAGCAAAAAATTCCAATTTCCCATGTCTTGTGTATTAAATGTTCAAAACAGGTAGTAAAATATAACATGAACATAAAGCTCTTTCTTTAAGTTCGAACATCAGCTTTGCTGATTTCCTATCATCAAGCTTCATTTATAAACAGTCAAAGGCAGACTTCCTTCCGTTATCATAAAGCTCTTTTATGCTCGCTCTTGAAATAAGCCGATTAAAATCCCTTAAAAATCATTATGAAAACGTTAGTTCGTTGTTGTATAGAAACAACTATTATAAGGAATACCAATTAATCTTATAAGTATTTTATAGAAAGTTTTTATAACTTTTTGTTGCTAAATTGCCTAGAAGTAACGTAGATTTAAATATTGAAAAAATCGGATATTAAAAGCTATTTTAGATTAAAGAATATCATAGACTGCGGTTACATTGGGTAAAAATTCGTACGAATTTGTATACAGAATTCAGAGATTTATATCAAGTCAAGTACTCGTAGTTGGACGTTTATTGAAATAAATTAGATTTATACTTTTCGCTTGAAATAAAATAACTTTCAAAGTCAATACTCAACTTGATTTGACATTTAAATGTTAATATTTGAATCGATATTGACTTGATTTTAAGTAAAATTTTTAGACAAGTAGGTTAAGAGTTAGTTTTCAAGTTAAGTAGTGAATATAACAAAAGTATACAAACGGTTTGTAAATAGTTTATAGAAAATTTAACGTCTAAGCGTCTTTTTTACGAGTTGATATAAAAAAATTAAAACTGAGTCCGTGGCCTTTTTACACACGAAATCAGCGCACTATTCGTGCGAATTCGCATTCAATGTAGCCGTAATCTTATCACTTTGTACAGTACATTTTGTGTTGTAAGTCGCTTTAACATTTAAGATCATATCACGACTGTTTAAAACAGAAAATTTCTTTAATTTACAAATCTAGAAATATCTAGGATTCGTCGGGAATCGAACTGAGGTTCACCATCACATGCCGCAGAAATTTAATTAATCTAATCGCCGTCTCACAAGGATGACAGCTTTAATTTTACCTACTTTATCACATTTGTCAACATTTTACTAGCCTTAAAATATAAATTAATTAAAAAAATTAATAATAAGAAATGAAAATTATAATTTAAATTTGACATGTTAAGAACAGAGGGCGGTATTCACACTCGCCATTTAAAATTTAAGGAAACACTCAAGTGTGGTGATCAGTGTAGATCATTTGAATTTTCATTTCATAACACTATTTCATTATAAAATAAAGCGTAGGTTCATGTAAACACTTACCTCAAATGTTTTAACAGTTTTCCTAGACCAAATTTACTATATAAGTTGAGTATATACTCAACTTGTAACCATGAAAACTGAAGCAAAGACTGGATTTCCCACAAGTAAATAATTATTAGATATTTGCAGTATAATATCCAATAAGCATTTACTTAACGAAGTTCCAGTCTTCACTGAAGTTTTCATGGTTATAAGCATTATAATTTGAGCATATACTCAATTCATGCCATGAGTTTGGTCTATGAAAACTGTCAAAACATTTGAGGTAAGTGTTTACATGAACGTTTGCTTTATTTTGTAATGAAATGAAAATTTAAATGACCGACACTGATCATCAAATTTGAGTGACTATGAATATCGCCCTAACAAGTTTTTTTTGTGTGGGTGTTTTAAGTCGCTTTAACATCTTAAGTCATATCACGACTGTCTAAGCACAAAAAATTTCTGTTGGTCAATTTTATCTAAGGTCTAGGCCCTTTAGTTTAGGATTCAACGGGGATCGAACCCAGTACCATTGACGCATACAACGGAGAGAGTAGTTGCTCTAATCACTGCGCCAATAGGTTGTCGTCAAGTTAATTTCTATCCATACCTAATTACTTAATTTAGGAAATATTCTATTGTTAGAAAATGTGATTTTATCTATTATTTTATTACACCTTCTTCGTTAAAATGTAAATTTTATATAGATCTATTAATAAAGTTTCATCTAGTTTTGATTCAAAATTGTATAATTTTAATTGTTGCACGCACAACACATCAATTCACGAGATAAATATCATTTTATATCCAAAGTAAAATTCAAAATCAAAACATCAATAGCTAATTACGCATAAATAATATAGTTATATGGTAAAGAAAAGGATTAGAGGAGCGTTAATTTACATGGTGCAATTCGATGAATAGCCCTGAGCGATGAAATGAAGTTTAATATTGGAATTCCTGATTTAATTCAATAAACTGAAATTAAATGGAAATGATTTGTATTGAAATAATTGATTTGAAAATTTCTCTTCATTTCTCTTATTAATAAATTTATAGATATTAAATGCGAAATTAATATAAACGAAATGTTTATTTCTAATTTTAGTCCCTGATTCCTATGGTTAATTTAATGTTACGTTTTTATTGATCGATAACAACATTTCATCATTCAAGTACCTCACAACGACAGAGCAATGTCTCGTTCGGGAAGACGAATTCCTTGGCAAATGAAAAAAAAAACGGGAGTGCGTGAAATGAGAGGAAGAGAAATTCGCGAACGAAAAGTGTGATGATTCTTTATGACATCATTGGTCCGCTTTTTTCAGGGTCAATGTCCGCGCCTACCCCGAATATTAATGTCGTACACACGCTGAATGCGTATTCCTCCCAATTGGGGATACGTGAGTGAGCGAGTGAGTGAGTGAGGGGCCAACGACCCCTACACACATACACAAAACATACCAAAAAAATAGAATGAGCCATCAAGAAGAAAGGGAAACAGGAAGAACTTTTATTCCACAAATTAATCACCTTTTATTTTCTATAAATAAACGAAAAAAAAGATCTCTTATAAACCAACCCTTTTTTTCTCAATTAATTTCCTCGAGCCGCCTCTCACTAAATTATAATATCATGAATGGCGTGTCTAATGATAAAAGTGTGTTCATTTGAATTTTGCGCCTTTGAAACAAAAAAAAACAACGATAGTACTTGAATCGATTGAGTTCGTGCGCGTTCGGTTTAATGGAATCGACACGGCCCGGCTCTTCTAGGACGGACGTTGACCCCTTTTTCATGTGCGAATGGAAACAAACTCGAACAGAAACCAACCAAGTCGTAAAGAAAAGACAAAATTTTATCAAATTTCCTCGTTTTCTACATTTCACACTAACAAAATCTAACTTCCAATTTTCATCAACTAACTCCCAACAAGGTGATGTATAAATTTTTTTTTTTTGAAAAACTCAATTTTTAATTGGTACAAAGGTTGTCGGAAGACAGCTAAAGTTATACATCATGAAATAAATTGAGAGTGGCATGAAGTGAAATAGAAATGTAAGGTTCTGCTAACGGCGTTTGGAGTAAAAAGTAACTGTAAGTGTTGTAGTCTCGTGTTGGCTTTACTAGGTCTGAAGACGACAACGAACAACGAGGTGGGAAAGTGAATAGACAAGAACAGGTCTTCAGCTAGCGGCTAGCGGTGCAAAAGACTTAAGAGAATGCGGTCTATGGATAGTGCAGGTCTGACTACCTCGTGGGTCGCTCTTTTTATATACTTCGACTTACAACTTTCACTTAAACATCACTTCTCTCATCGTTTCATGGTATAATGAACAAATAGTTAGACTAGTATTCAACTAAGAGCTTGTAATTCAACCAATTCCTATTTTGATATAATTAAAATTATATAGCTAAAAATTTTTTAAAAGTACAAATCCACGCTTTGTACAATTCGCAAGCCTAAGGTTACCGACCTCTGCTCTACTATGGAAATCTACATACATTGAACTCTCGACAGGTTGAACAGTTTTTCCGGTTCCAATTCGTCTCTAACTAACTTTCCATATTTCCAGGACTCTTCTTGAGACAAGCGGTTCTAATAGATGAGTTGAACTACCGGATCTCGCGGAAACTTCCACCTCTATGGATCGATCTCATAACTAGCATCACCTTTATAAGTCAAACTAATTGGTTATTTTCTCACATAAGTGCCATATGGAACATGATTATTCTAACAAATAAAGTTGACTACCAATGATTTCCTGCTAACTCGAACTTTTTCCTTCAATGAGACCAACTCTCTTTAGTGAGCCGAATTATAGATAAGCCAAACAGTTTTTTATGATCTCTGGGAGTTCACTGTATACTCGTAATTATTTTAAAACCAATTTTAAAATTCATTCAATCTATTATACATTATTTTCATGCGCTATTCTTAAAAACGCTCTCAAGCAGGAAGAAGTTGTCTCGCGCTCTAAACAGGTTTTCAAAGGGTATTAATATAATTTTTTTATAAAATACAATTCCCTTCAGTTTTCTAATTTCTTATTTTCATTTTCGACCCACCTTGTTTTCGTGTTCGTCCAAGACAGACATTTTGGCAACACTGACTATACAATACAAACACAACTAAGCCACTTTCCATATTCAAAAAAGAAAAAAGTGACGAAGAAAAAATGGAAAGTATTTCTGCCCACATAACATAAAAACATGTAAATTAAAATAAATTAACCTTAAACTTAAGTTTCGGATGATATTGTATTTAAAACCATAACTTTCTCTTTTAACATCAAGCCTGTCGAAGAAAGGCCAAGAACCAAAAAAGAAAACGATAAACTCGCGACGAGTTAATCAAACCATCATTTGAGCTAAAAGTGTCATCAATCATTTTATTAATATTTTCATTCGTCAAAAATTTCAGGTATAGATTTCAGAAAATTTCTGTCCTGAAATTATAATCAATCAAGACTTGGTCGTTTATTGGAGAAATTTATAGTACATTGACGTTGTGTTATAGTGTAATAGGTATAAAGGGCGGAGCGAATAGGGTAGTTACCCGGAATTCCCATCAGTATCTTCCCCTTGGAATTGAAAGCGCTACACATTCTAATTTAGTTGGAGGGAAAATATCATATCTCGATAATTTCATTGAAAATTGAATTAGAAAATTTTAATAGACAACTCATTTTCTTTAAATGGATTTCTATTGAGATTCGATTATTAAATTAATTTCATCCCCCTGACGATAATAGACATTCTGCATGAAATTCACCATTAACTTCTACGAGAATGAAATGTAGGAACATGTTCCCAACCAACAGACATTTTAGGTTGCGAAAAGTTCTAAATATGAAGCTTTACCGTTTCAAAATTTAAAAAAGTGCCAAAAGAAACACCCCTGAAGCATAAGTTCTTTTGGGGTAGATAAATTTCAACTAAAATTCAACTTTAAATATATAGTATAAAATCTTCAACTTGCTTAAAAACAGTTTGGTTAATACGAAATAAAAATGTGGTACTTAAAAATTACCATTATAAACCTATATTACAGTGGAAAAAATTTATACTTATACCAAACATGCTTAAATTAAATCGTAATTCGGTTAATACGAAATAATATTGTGGTCCCAACTAAATATGTACTATCAAGATTCCATACATTTCTTTTATAAGGAAATTCTTTTAACACGAAAAAATATTTCATTATACTACAGTATCATTACAACCATTGTTTATTACAGATTTTTTTCTAGTTTAACATGAAACATCAACCGCTAGCATAAAAAAATTTAAGCAATCACTTCGAGGAAATCTGGTTTTTCTAAAAAATAAATTGTTTAAATTTCGTTTCTATTTTTGAATAGATGACATATAGATTTTTAAACTGATTACGACGCAGGTACCTACGTCTATAAAATATCCTATACAAGGTTAGGGAAACACTTTTATTTCAGACACTTTTTATATTAGATGAAGTGAGGAAAGCTTATTTATAAACTTGAAAATGATTTCATACTTTGGTGGTCAAAAATGATTCAGAATTAGCAAGAATTTTTTCATACATATTTCAAATATTGGATCTCAGGAAATACCCGGTATATTTTCGAGTATTAGATACCTATACCTCCACATGAGCTTCCACCAGCCCTGCTTCTATAATAAAATCATCATACCGTTACTCATAAATACAAGGCTATCTAAAATTATTGATACAATAATCGAGGTCGTCTGAAAATGTTAAGAGCATCCCATAAAAACTTCTGCTTTTGGATTCTACCAAAAGAATCTCCTAAATAGATAGACAATAAAGACAGTGATTCTTAACAAAAAACAAGGAAAAAAATTATCTTACTTTTCGATACCCATGAAAAAATCGATGCATAAACTATAACTCAGGTCAACATCAATTTTGGTTTTCTATGTTTAATTTCAAAAAAATGTTTCATTTTACAATTTTGCTTCTGTATTTACTAGAACGAATTTAAAATATTAAAAACTTTTAAGCCTTTAAATTTAAATTAGACCAGCGTTTTTAGCCTTTGAAAATGGTAAAAAGTGAAAAAAATTATAGTAGGATGAAACCCATTGGAAAAGAAAGAGTAAATGGCAAAGTTGTAGGTCTACTTATTTCTACAACTTTGCCATTTAACTTTTTTCTATGGAACTTGCAGTTTTGTCGGAAATAATCGAGATAAACCGTTTCTACTCTTAAAAACACCCCTCTTTTCCACTTCCCCACCTCAGGTCAACCGTAATTAATTTTTCCTTTCATTTTTGTTATATACTCTTTCTTTTCCAATGGGTTTCATCCTACTATAATTTTTTTTCTGTTCAAAAATTATTTATCCTGGTCTAAATGTGAATCACTTTTATTTCAAAGAAATACATAGTTGAAAATAAAGTAATAATTAATAAATTGGAATATGTGTTCAAAAAAATCTTTTTTCATAGATCTTTGAAAATATTGAAGTTCTCGTATGAACTTAGTTGAACTTGTTTGACTTGTAATGAAGTCTAATTCTTTGCTTTAATCTCTTCGAGGATTGAAAACTAAACTGAGGACTAAAAACAACACAAAATGTTGGTTTATATACTATCCTTCATAAAACAACAACAAACGATCAATAGTTCCAAAATAATATTTCAATGTTTAAGGAACAATATTCTTTAATACTATACGAAATTAAGAAATCGAAGCAAAAATAAAACAACTAACCTTTGACAAAAATTTCTATGCAAGATTTCAAATGGCAAAAATCAAAATTTTGACTCGAAAAATTCACTGTACACAATCCAAATGTTATAAAAAATAAAATACTACACATTTTAATAGAAAAAATTATTAAATAAAACATTTTTCATGAGTTTAAAACGGAAAAACTTAGACATATAACAAGCAATGCACGCACTACGGCGTTCCATTGTTAGCGCGATGTTCAATTTTTTGTAGCACCAACTTAAGTCGCGTGAAAAATAAAAGTTACTAAATGCGGATCAATTGATATAAATATAGAGAAAATTTAAATTTTGACTTACAATAAAGCATGTATCAAAATACTGTTATCTACGCTATATTAAATTTTTATGATATTCAACCATTGCAAAAATTGAATTTTGTCTTGCATGGAACTAGAGACTCGTTATTTGGCTTGATTTTTAAGCAATTTGACTTAAATTTGAAGTCTAGTTAAACTTAAATCAAAAATTATAATCAAAATATTCAGTTAAGCTGAGACTTAAGACTTCTCAATTAGTTTATTTTCAAGTTAAAATATCAATTTCAATTTAAGTATTTCATAAAAAGTTAAACTAATTGAATCTTCAACTATATGGATATAAAAACTGTGAAAGCGACCAGTTCAAAAATTTTTACAAAATGTTATTATAAGAATTTTTATAATAATTAAAAATACAATAAATAAATAAATAAAATTTTTAATTGACAAAATAAACGATATTCGTCTATCTAGTGTTTTCAATAACTAGTATTTCTATTTTATAAAGTCTAATTCTTCAATGTTAAATCAAAAAAATTTTCTCATCAAAACCAAAAAGAAATCCGAACACATTGACGTCACATTACACGTTTGTCATAATACTAATTTTCTTTCCACTTTCACTTTTCAATTCGGTTAAAATGCAACGCCCGAGAAAGAAAACAACTCCATCGCCAATTTCAAAACCAAAATTACGTAAGTAAGTGAGTAATTGAAAAAGTCAATGTTACTTACGTACATATTTTTAAAATGAAACCGCGGAATGAACTTGAAACCTGTTTTTCCCAAATTCAATGTTTTAATATATTTTTTTAATGCCAGATGTCTGAGAGTTGTAAGACATTCTCTTAAAAATGTACGTTTTCAACTAAATTCTTTTAGAGTCTTAAAAAGCTCAGTGAAATCGAAAGTTTTTTAATCGAAAATTATTCAAGTCATCGTTTTTTTTTTTGTCTTTTAGAGAAATGACAAAATATCAAAGAAATTTCATCGATTCAACGCAAAATTTGTTTTTTTACTGTACTTATTTCCTTTGAAGTTTGAGGATAAATAATATAACGGTATATTATGAATTGATACGCAATTAACAAAATTCCATATTTCTAACGCATATAGTTTGTATTGTAACTGAACGATTTTATTTTCATCTAGAACAACCCTTATACGAGGGTATATCAAATAATTCAGGAAAAACGTTTTTAAAGCTTATTTCTTTTAAATTTTGAAATTATTTTCTACATAAGGACACCATATAATTCAAAAAACTTTTCTATACGATGTCGTCATCCTTCCAATCCATTTTTATAAAAGTCTGGAGACTGTGATTGAAACCATTGGTTAGTTAGACATTTTGCTTCAGAAATGGACTCCCAGCGATTACCCTTTAAGTGTTCTTTTAGTTTTGGAAACAAAAAGAAGTCCGACGGAGCCAAATCTTGGCTATATGGGGCATGTGGCAGAAATTTCCAACAATATTCCTTCCAAAAATCCCGTTAAAAAAATGCGCTGGTACATCGTCGTGGTGAAACAGAAAATGGTTGTGCAATTTTACGGGACGTTTTTTAACAAGTGCATCATGGAATTTCTTTGTATCTTATCTGCATAAGACTTTCCAGTAACATTTCTTCTGCCTTCGAAAAAGTCACATAAAATTACACCCTTACTGACCCAAAACACCATCTCCAAAACTTTTTTCACAAATCTCTCCGCACGAAATTTAATGGGTCCATTTGAAACTTTTGGTGCCACTGTTTGGAATGGATTTTAATTTCCGGGTCATATTGATAAATCCAGGTTTCATCTCCGGTTACTAATCGGAAAAGAAAATCTTGAGGATCTGCATCAAACTTGTTCAAAAATTTTAAGGTAGGTATTGTTCACTCGTATTATCATGTGTTATGCGCACAACGCTCGAGGTACCAACGGGCAGAAAACTTGCTCAATCCTAAGTGGCATTTGGCAATGGCGTAAACGAACCCATATACATATATGAAATCTACAATTGTCTAGCAATCACAGGAACTGAAACATGTCGATCCTGTTCTAACATTTCCTAAACAAAGACCACATTTTCTTCAGTGATTGCGTCGCTGGTTTTCCACTGCGATCGTCGTCATGAAGCGATTCTCTTTGAACCGCTTTATCTATTCATAAACAGTGGTTTTCTTTGGGGCATTCTCCCCGTAAGCTTTCTCTAAATTTTGAGTGATGCCCGTTGCTTTCCATTCTAGTTTAGTTAAAAACTTCACAACCGCGCAAACTTCAAATTTAAAATTAAAGCGATCAAACAATGAGCAATTATGACACAAACTTAGTAAAAATGTTATCGCCATATGTTTTATATCATATATCGCAATTTGTTTTTTCCATATTGACTACAAATGGGTATATACCATTATCTCTGGTAGTTACTAGCAAAGTCTCTAAGTCTCGTAGAAGTAATATTGTCAAATTAATTCTTATGATAACTATCTAAATATTAGATATTTTAATGAGTAAATAAGTCTAAAAACACAACTAATATATAAGCTAGAAAATCTGACAGATAGACTATCTACCAATTGGTTATTTATCACTTTATTAACAACTGGTGGACAAATTCTATAATTTTATAAAATATGCAATAAAAGAATTGCTTAAATTCAGTAATAACTTAACCTATCAGATTTGTTACGATTTGAAGATAGAGACAAAAATACTTACTAAAAACATACAATAAATATGCACCTATACGACATGGCATTATATTTTCAAACAAAAAGTTTTCAAAATCATTTACGAAGAAGGCAACGCACTCGAGTACCCTATTTTCTTCTAAACGTCTGATAAAAGAATAGGTTTATAAAATATTATTTACGTTTCTAAAGAATTTTATCTGCAAACGCATAGAAAAGCAGGCAATCGTTATCGTTACTCATTAAAATTAACCATAAAACCATTACGATGGAAAATTTTTCCCGCTTTAATTGAAGCCGAATCGTAAAATCAACCATTATTCAACTGTAAGAAACATAGTGTGGTATTAGTAATTGAATAATATTTTTAAAAAGCGTTGATACGATTTATTTTCTTTTATTGCAGCTTTAACAATAACTTAATAGTTCTTAAATCCTATTAAGAAGTCAGTCTCGACATTTTTAAGCCACTGAATAGAGAAAGCTTTAAAAGTCGAGGAAAGAGTTTTACATCAACAATGATTTTGACTTTGTCATAGATCAGTAAAAAATCCGGCCTACAATGCAAGAGATTTTCTTACAATACATGTGATTGCAGGTTGTAAGTAGATTATACCTGTTTTCCAAAGGATAACGCCTCCAGAGATTTGTCAGCCATCGGCAAAGCTTCATAGAAAAACCAAGAGTCAGGCAAAGTCGAAGGAAAATCTTTCATTTAATAAAAGTTCATCGACATCTACTTAGAAAAGCCAGACTGAATTTTTTTTTCAATTAAGAATAATTTTTATTACTGCTTTTATAATTGAACCATAATCAAATTTTAAGAAGCAGCTTTAGATTTCTCTTATTTCTTAGTTGGTTAAAAATAAATTTTATTTTTAATAATAAAAATATTAGTACGGTTTAACGCCTGGGAATAAATGGTAGAATCTTAGTAGGTATTTAAAATATTTAAAATTTAAGTTCTTATCATTTGTAGACGAGGTTTTTTAGTGTTTTCAACTGGACAATTAATAAGCTTTCGTTCGTAAAACATAGATAAAAGCGTATCAAATGAATATGTATAAAAAAAGGGTTATACATAGGATTTAAAAATACCAAAAAACCATTTTATCACTTCATGTAGTGCAACATATTACGATTATTTTCCTCAAGCTTTAAGCCAATTAGAGTAAAAGTATAAAGGAGCTTTAAAAAATTCTTCTCATTAAACAGCTACTGAAAACTTTTTACTCAAAATTACATTTTTGAAGTCGAAGGACTTCCCAAATTCTATTCCGAAATTTTTGAAAATTTGAAACTTATGTCACTATACCTTCACTTTACTACATATCTGGTTTAGATTTGGTAAAGGGTATAACTTTGCCAAAAATTCAAATTTAATTTTTTAAATCCTACTTTCAATTACCAACTAACAGAAAATTTTTGAATTTCCATTAAAGTCATCATGAACTATCTTCGACACTGTGAGGGAAAATTTTTCCCTAAGGAGTCTTCGAAAATCCTTTAGTATGCGTTAAGTATAGAGAAAAGGGACAACTGATTTTCCACATTAACTAAACGGATGAGGATGGCTTATGGGAGCTACAACAACGAAAAGCTTTTTCAGAGAATTAACATATCTTTTTGGGAATAATAGCATGAAATAGTGGCAGAACACCAGTCGAATGATAATCGTAGCATATCAGCTACCAAGACCACAATTGTTAATGCGAATATTTATGCGAAAAAAACAATTAAAAGGTATTCAATGATCGGTTAAAAAAATGGCTATGAATTTACTTCTTGAAATGATTTTTTAGCTACTTGATATTATTTTCAAGCTATTTGGCTTAAAATGCAAGTCAAATGTTAACAACTAAGTATCAAGTCAAGTCAAACATTGAATTTGCAAATTGTTTCATTTGAAAGTTACAATTTAAAGCTAAATTCATTGCACAAAATGTTTAATTAGGTACTTGACTTGATGAACCCCTAAATATGCCAAATATCGAAGAGTATAGTTGAATTTTTGTTCCAACTCTAATAACTATAACTTATTTACTGGTTAGAAAAATAAATTAAAAGCATTATAACAACAAGCAACAACAAAGACAGAAAAGGTTATTAATGTTCTATTTTTTTAAACAATGAAATAACTTCCTTTCTCCGATTCAACTGTGAAACCATTACAAGATCAAGAAAAATTTGTCTCTGTAGCTGAAGAATTTCACTTAGAGATGTCTCTAGAATGTTATTCCCTAAACCAGTACATACTTCTTCAAGTGGGGAGCCGTGGATTACCTACAGGGATGCCACGAAGAGTTCCAAATGTAACAAATAATATGTAGCAAATACATGCAGTTGACTAGTAAGTATATGCATATATACATATTTAAAAAAAAAATATATGAGGGCCGTGACTTCAAAAAGTTTAAGAAGCATTGCCCTAAAATATTTTAAGAAATAGTCTCCAATTTCATTCCAAATAGTTTTTGATAAAAGAAAACCCAAAATAAAGTAAAAACTATTACTTAATAAGCTTTTACAGAATAGGTAAGTAAATGAAAATCAAAATTTTCATCTTAATATTTTCCCTATAGATACGAGTACGTCTTGGGACTTATCCAAGATCGTTTTGAACGTGATGTAATATTCATACAGCTTAGATTTTACTAAGCTTTCTTTTTGTACTCCCTTGTGCTGAACTTTAACTATAATACTTTAGGTACTATTAAAATTGGAAAAAAACATCGTTTCAAAATAGGATTTCACCACGTCGCGGTCATTACCAAAATAACTACGATTAGCAGTTCAAATTGTGGTATTATTAGATTTTTTTTTTTAGACATTTGTAAAGTGTAAAATATAAAAGTATAAAACGATAGTTTCCTTTATATCGCTTCCTTTCTAAATTTAAAAAAAAAAATTGTACCCTTATAAATACGAACCCAATCGATTTCAGATTAAACTCGATACAGAGATTAAATTATTTGCATAATTTAACGTCGCATTTTACGATTTTAAGCAGTTAACGTAATAAAATTAAAACTAATTCAAGAATTGCACTTACGTTATTTTTTACAAAATAGATTATGTAACCTTTAACCATTTCAATTTACGACTCCAATGGTCGCTATTTTAAAATTACATAACAAAAAACGTTAAACTTATTTATTAACTTTTAATTTCTTTTACTACTATATAGATAGTAAAAGAAGTATTAATATAGCATATAGCAATAAAGAAAACGATGATGAAGTTGAGGGGAATAAACTTACTTTGCGTCGGCCGTTTATAACTAAGTTATTTTGTATACGTCGAGGAAATTTTTAATATAGAATTTACCTGTTTCTCTCTTTGTATGTGTGTAAATATTATATATCTATAGTAGGTATTTTATAATATGGAAGTTTAAATATTAATTATTTCTTAAACCAATGATCTTATGTAAAATTTGACGAGAATACATCAAAAACCAAAAAAAGAAAAATAACCAAAAACAAATAAAATTATTTTTGGGCAGGTTTCTAAAAAAAATAAAGTTTTAAAAATTCCTGTTACAATTTTTTCAGGGATAAGTATGATTCCATAACCTAATCATCTAATAGATAGACGTACGTCTGCACTTATAAATATAAATCAAAAATAAGTTCAAGTTGATTCTTTATCAAAGGTAAGGCTAATTTACGAGTATCTGTGAGATAGAAGATGATAATTAGGGTTAATTTTAAAAATAATGAAATTTTTGAATTAAACGCTCTCTAATGTTATGAAGGAGATGCGTGTAATGTTTTATATTATTAAGATGAAGCATAGGTTGAATGTGGCGGCACGGCGGCGTCGACGTCTAATACGTCGACAACGACGACGCCAAGTTGAACGGGAATGATGCTGTTGCTGTTCATAGAGTTGGTGAGCATGGGAGCAGTGGCCGCGCGGTATATCACTGACCTATATCACAGCGGTGAGGTTAACGACCGCCCGCCGTCACCGTCACTACCGCCTACCGCTCAACTTATCAACACTCGTTCACGGTAACAAACAACCACGAAACAATCATTTCAATTATACCATTTCTATCAAAATCCTCTAATTCGACCATTTCCAATTCATACACTCAATTATTCCAATAAATATAAACCGTAAATCGCTTCCTATATGAGAATTTAAGTACCCATATACATTTTATAGACCTATTCAACTTTAGTGCACAACCAAACCAAGATCTTGGACTCTAAAATTAAATATGTAGTCTAAAATAAAAAAAAGGGTCACTTACATTTTTGTAGCGTTTCGTTGAGGCCAGAATATTCCAGGATTTCTTCGGTATGAGAGACAGGAAAACAAAACAGCTACAAAATCTCGATCAAAGCAGGTTTACTTCAAAGTCAAAATCGATGCACTTCTCTCTTTCGGTGACCGAAAACACTTCAACAAACACCTGTTGTGTCACTGCAATTTTTTCTTCTTCAAAAAGCACCAGCAAAACACACACAAGATTAAAATCCCACACACTTGCTTTTACGATCTATCGCCAACCTTCCCAAAGGAGAGAAAAAAAAAATAACACAAAACACAAACGATGAGGAGGATGATGTGGATGAATGTCGATGAAGACGAGAGTGGTTCGAGAGGTCGACGATTTTCACTACATGTTTGCGGCTGGTCTTAGGCGCGATCCTTGGAAATTTCGCGATGGTCTAAAACAAGAAAAATTGCAAAACGTTAATATCAAAGGTGTTGCGACGTGTGTGATGACAAAAGTAGTGACATACACAGCAAAAAAGTACACCAACGATGGAAAAGTGCATGCGGTGCATAAAACGTATTGTGTTGTATTGTGTGGCTGAATAGAATGCGATTAGAAATGAGAATTTCGTTCGATGCAAAATAATGAAAATTGACGCGGTGAAGAGAGTTGGAGAAAGAGGCGAGGCTGGCGTCTTCGGCGTGAAGTGAGAGTGGTGGACTTTTAGGTTCTTCTTCGTCGAGGCCATGCCACACTTTTACTAGTTCAAGTCTGGACTGATTTGTTCAGCGGCTTAGTTTTTCTACGATCCCATCTTCGAATTTCCGGATTAACTTTCAACACGGAGAGTCCCTCTTGGCAAATCTATGCTTCCGGCCACTTCAATATCTGTGTTAAGGACCACTTACTCAATTTAAAACTAGAACAATACAACTGGCTCCCCTCAATTTGCACCTGCTATATCTTGGCATTCGCGGTTAACGATTTATTCCCATTCAACCACACAAGCTAATTATTTAAAGACATTTTCAAGGCTTAGAACGAATTTCAAATTTTCTTAACCAATTCTAAAACTAAAATTGAAAACTAGACAAATTGTTTTATCGCAAACAACTTCTATAAAGTTAAGAAACCGATCACTCTTTGAACTTGGTTCGCTTGCCTTAGATCAGAGAAAATGGAAAACCGTCTCACCTAGGATTCTGCATTTGGCCATTTAATAATCTTCTTTCGAGTTGACCCAACAGAATTCTCTTCTATATTATTCATCATGCTGTAAAAAAAAACGTCTGGTTAAACAGATAAAAATAAATTTGGTAATGATGCAAATGATCAATGCAATCTATAATAAAAAATAAAAATAAATGTGATATTATTACGAATGAATTTAGACTCTAGGTTAAGTGTTGGAAAAACGATGAGACTAAGATGGTAAAAAGATTATTTGAATGATAAAAATATTGAAACAATCACATCCCAGCCCGATTCCCGCTGTTGGTTTAAACTTGATTTTTCACATTTTCCCCCTGTTTCCAATGTCGAGGAACCTGTCACTTCAGTCACTTATTTTTCAAACACTTATAAGAAAAACGGATTAAGATTTAAGTCATCTTTGTGTGCTTTCTTTAAAATTGTCAACTGTTAATGTTTTGTATTTTCCACTGTACGAACTGTTTATTGTTCTGGTAGCAGAAAATTCGAATTATTTCCGTGGTTCGATTGACGCGGCAATTTTCTCGAGCCGGCTTTTTCAATTGCTTTTAATGCCTGATTGATAATTTGAATTTTTATTAGTTCGGTGTTGAATTTCGATTGTTGAGACACGATCGAAAACTGTATAGATTTGTAAAGCGAGCTCGGAAAGAGCATAGCCGAGGAACAAACGTTAAGCTGAGCGTTTCGAATTTAGTGTTACCCGTGCGACATACACCGGGTGAATGACCTCTCGCATTTAATCACACACACAAACACACACATTCACACTTGGCTCACATCCGTGTATATAAAAAGCCCTGTGTCACTGTGTGCGTGTATTGTCCTGTTTCGCTCTCGCTCGCGCCCAAGGAATTTCGCGGCGCGGCTCCTTGCGGCTGGTGTGAGACAGCCAAATGTCGTTGTACGCGGCTGTGCTCTTACTACCGTTTCCGTGGTGGGGATGAAGCAATACCGAACTCTAAAACCGAACGAAATAAGCGATTCATTGAACCATTAGATAAACCCAAACAAACACACGTGCTAAGGGATTCTTCGCTCCAGAAATACAAACACGTCAAATGCTCCCACATAATGGAGGGAGATAGGTGTAGGATGACGTTTTTACAATAATTTTCATGATTTTTTTTTAACACAGACCGAAGAGAAAGGGTTTTCTATTAGGTACTATGATTTTTTTTTAAATGTAAACCTACCCTTAAGCATATTTTGTGATCTGTTAATGTCAAAAGCCGGATTTATACACATAATAAGGCTAAAGCAACAAATTTTAGAGGACAAGAAATGTTGGGGTTAAAAAATTAAATAATAAACTGAAATATGTACTATGTCGATAACGACATCAACCCCCTTTGACGAGAATCTGGACGAGTTTGCTTCATTGCGAACTATAGCAATGAATTTCGAACAAAGATTTTCTTAGTACATAAGGGGCCATCTATAAATTACGTCACACAAATTTCATGATTTTTGACCCCTTCCCCCGTCCTTGTCACACTTGGTCACACTTGTGAGACCCACCCCTCCTAAGTGTGACGTCACATATTTGACATCTACAAATAATTATTGAATTAAAATAGCAGTTCCAAAACTTGTGTTATTTCCATTTAAATTATTTTTTAATAAAATTAACATCAAATCAAACATTTCAAGAAATAAACCATAAAAAAATAAATCATCTTGAAAGTCAATTGTCAAATGAAATAAAAACAATGTCACCGCTAGGCACGGTGCATCATTTAGCGTCATTTATCAAAGGGTAATAACATCGGCGCGTTACACTACACCGAGAAAAAACATTCTCTTCGGACAATTAAATCTAAATATTTACTATTTGATTGGCAATGGGCTATCAAATAATTTTGTTGGCGTAAATGAAATTCAGTTGTCAGAAGAATTTTTTTTTCTTAGTGTAGTAGTGCGAATGGCCGACAAAACAATTTGAATCTTATGTTTCTACAGATAGGGTTGCTAATGTTTTTGAGTTTTTCGTTAAAAGTTCGTATTTTACTTAACACTTAGATTAAAATAGATTTTGAAATGTGACGTCACGAAATTTAGGTCCCCTCCCACCCCCTTGTCACACAATGTCACACTTTGTTGACCCTCTCCCTCCCCCTTAACGTGTGACGTAATTTAAGGATGGCCCCTAAGTTTATCCATAAATTACGTCACTCAAATTTTATGGTTTTTAAACCCCCCCTCCCGTCTTTGTCACAGGTAGTCACACTTGTGACCCCCCTCTGGTGTGAGGTCACACATTTTTCAATTTTATATTTAGAAGAAAGTTAAATTGAAACAGCAATTTTTTCGAATGTTTTTATTTGCATTTATAGTATTTTAGATGTTGGTATGTGATGTCACAAAGGTTTTAACCCCCCTGCTCCTCGTCACATTTAGTTGATATCATCCTGTGCGTGTGGCATAATTTATGAATGACCCCTAATAATGGATAGATCAATCAGTGAATTAAGGAAAAGGCAATTGGCTTCTCAAACGGTTGATAGTAAATTTGATATACTTTGCAATTAAAATGTTACCAATAAATAAATTAAAAATTCCGAGAAGAATTTTTGTCAAAATTTTCCCGAAGAATCTTTTACCGAGGATGCATTCAGTTACGTCAGCGATCGGGACACCTTTTTTACCATTACCCCAAAATATTTTTTAAAATTAATTTTGTCGATATTACCCTCTCATTTTGAAATGAAGACAATCAATGTGAATTAAAATTAAACATTATTTAATGAAGAAATTTACACGGAAAAAAAGTTGCATGAATGTAAAAAGTATGTAATAGACAAACAAAATAAAATTCTTATTGGAATAAACAAATATATAATGAAAACTTTCCCCTTTCATATTTTGGAGAAATGATCTTGCCTCATGTTTAATACAATAACTTTAAAATTGGGGCTTTTTGATGTAAGAACATTTTGAATACAGTCTTCAGCCATGCTAACACGATATAAAATAACCATGGAACAACATTTTTTTAGTACCCCGAAAAAACAATTTTTACCCTATTGGGGGTAATTTACACCGGTTTCCCGACCGCTGACTTACGCGAACCCAAAAGAAATATACAATTATATACATATCTGAATAGCCTATGTAATTGGATCCGAATCGATTATCGTTCCAATTTTTGGTCGTTATAATCAGAAATGGACTGGCAAAGAGTTATTTGTTGCAATTACCAAAAGGGCATGTGACTTACCAAAAAAAGCCCATTATTTTATAATTAAAACTTTTATGCTAAGTATATTCAAAATATTAAAAAATAAAATTTTTAAGAAAATTTCAAGCATTTTTAAGTAGTTTTTCAAAAGTAGGTATGGATGCAAATGTATAAGCAACTATATTGCACTAATTCAATATTATAATTTTATTTAACGCACAGAAATAAATTTAGTACCTAATAAGTTAATGAATACTTTAAACAACGAATCAAATTCATGGTGTTCCTTGTAACCATAAATCTACATATTATAGGAATTAAAAATCCCGCGCCTATGTTACGTTGAAATTGAGCTTACTATGTATGAAATGAACAAGCTGAAATTTCTCATTTCTCAACTCTTTTATCACAGACCTGTGTAATTATTGTCATAACAATTTGTGTAGCATATAATATTTGTTATGTCTTCATACTGTATAAACCTTGGCCACAACCCCCTTATTGTTATGATAAAATACGAATCATATAACGAGGTATATTTTCTAAGAAAAGTTTCGTTTTTATATTTTTGCCAAAAATGTTGACAAAATAATTTCTAGTCTATTAAACAGTACCTACGGTAACTGACCGACCAATACTATGAGTATTTATACCAATACCATTACTATTTATATCAATCATTGAAGATAAAAAGTTTGAAATGTTCGCAATGTCCCCACAAGGAGAATTTTTCATTATTTCTACTCTACTTTGCTCAAAAGTAGTATGTGTAAAATGAATATCTACATAAATTAGCAATATTAGCATTTTTTTTGTGTTTTAAGTCACTTTAACATCTTAGGTCATATCACGACTATTTAAATACAGAACATTTTTGTTAGTCAAGTTTTTCTTATGTCTAGAATCTTAAGTCTAGAATTAAACTAGGATCGAACTCAATCACTTGACAAATGAAGCGGAAAGAGCAATTGCTCTAACCACTGTGCCAATAAGTGGTACTATGTAGCAAAATTATTCTTAGTAATTCTAAATTAAATTTACAAAGGATCATTGCGTTTTACTTTATTTCAAAATTGTACGTTTGATGATTGAAAAAAATTATTGAAATCACAAAAAGCTCGCAGTATTTCTAATTAATGACTTTCTCTAAGCTTATTTATATAGATATCTATCAAAATTAAGGAGTAGCTTATATATAACCAATAGTAATAAAATAATTACCTATCAAAGATCGTGTAGCTTACTAACACTAGTAAGTTGCTTATTTTTGGTCATATCAAAATATATGGTCATATCCGAATATAACTGAATTGTGTTTTCATTTTTCCTAGCAAATTTCACGTGGCGACGTCAAGTCTTAACCATACATTAAAAAGAGAAAAAAAAATAAAAATCAGCACAATATAGAAAAATATCTTTTCGAATATCCTATTTTTGTTGTCAATTGTTGTCGATGCATTCAATTCTAAAATCGTATTACAAGATTTGATAGTCGCTGTTACAAAACTACAATAGAAATCTAAACTAAAATAATCCTTTGAAACGCGTAGACGACAAAAAGAAAACCCTATTAACAATAGTTTTGACTTTTTAACAATTAATCTAACATTTTGAAAAACTAGTCGACAATAATACATAAGTCATCTAGTAATCTTCTCTCCTAGTTTGTTATGTTTGTTATATGCTTCCAATAAGAAGATTACATCAATTTCAGAAAAGAAAATACGCCTCCAGAGATTTTCTAGACTAAACAATGTGAGGGAAAAACCAGGTGATGCAAAAAACCATTCGGAGATAATATTATGTTTATATGGTTTGAAAATGGTTTTTCAAATTAAATACAATACCAAATACAAAAATAATTTTTTTATAAGCATTTAATTTTAAGTCTCTTAAACTTTCGATTTGTAGATAATTTCGTTAAAATTGTTAAAAATAGTTAAGGAGGTTATTATTGGTAAAGTGGTTAATGATTGGTTTATAATAACTAATATCATCTATATAATAATGATTGGTGGTTATGATTAGGTTTGAATGCATAAATTTGCCACCTGCAATCTTTTTTTTTAAATGCCATGTAGTAATTTCAGGTAAAATGACTTAAGCTTTGTTTTTGACTATTTTAAGTGATTGCTTACGAACCTACGTTTTAAAGTTGAAAATAGAAACGAAGATATTAATGTCAGTGTTATAAGAGAGAGTGTAAGTCAAAAAATAGACCTACAGTTTTTATGTCATTTAAATATATCAGTAAATCTCAAAATTGATTAAATTTGTGTTGTTAAGAACACGAAAGAATTCTCTCGAGATCTTCGTAGATATAAAACTATTTTCTTAAGTTTCAATTATATAGAGAATAAGACAGAGGTTAATTTTCAGCTAAGTATTAAAGTCTTAACTCTACACTACCAGTCCCGGACTGGGACCTAAAAGCAGACCAGGCTTTTTAGAGACGTTGACTTCCAAAATACTTTTCATAAAAACGTAACAATCAGCCAGTGCTACAGGCGACTAAATGGTCCTTTATCAGAACAGTTCATCGGGTTTTTACTCAATCTACTCGATGAATAATTCGGACCTGTACATTACTAATATTAAATACTAAAACGTACACAAAAGAAAATTTTTAATAAATTGGAATGCCTCCGTTGGGAATCCCTTACAACCTTATAATCATAAAGTTATCAAAATAGTTGAATAATGTCCAAGGAGCATTTTTTTTTCTATGAAATTTCACTCATATATCTATAGAATATCTTCAATTACTCTATAGCAATATAAAGTATTGGTACCACCTATTGGCGCTGTGGTTAGAGTAATTGCTCTCTCCGCTTCATGCGTCAAGTGGTACTAGGTTCAATCCCCGTTGAATCCTATACTTAAGATCCTGAACCTAAGATAAAAATTTACCAACGGAAATTCTTTGTGCTTATACAGTCGCGATATGATCTTAGATGTTAAAGCGACTTAAAACACCAATAGAAAAATGCACTATTACTTTATGCTCAGCAAAGCGGGTAAGTAACATCCATAAATAGTTTTTTACTCAGCACTTATTGCAGTAAACATTAGAAAATCGGATTGGTTTGTTTGGTATCTCACAAAAAACATAAAAAAATTAATTGTAGGTAATGATCGTAAAAATAATAAGCTGTTTAACCCTATCTGTTTAAAAAAATATATACATTTTCAAGTGCAGACCCAATTTTTTAAAATCAAAACCTTGATTTAGTTATTGAATATACTAAGTAAAGTTGGAAAAAAATTGACATTTACCTTCACTGATATTAAATTTTCAATTTCAAAGTCTTGATAATGAGGCAACCACAAAAAATGCTTATCTTGGTCGACAATTCACAAACTATAAAAAAAACGAAAATTTATATTTGATCCCTAAAATGTCACTTAAAAAACAAATCGCTTTTGAATAAGTGAGCCAATCAAAGTGCAGAATTAAATAACCGCTAATTTACTGCGATTCAAACATTACCTCAAACGAGTTCATTAAAAAATATTTGAAAGATTATTTTTAACTAAGAGAACTTTAAGATTAGAAATCGTAGATTGTAAAAAGTAGCGTTAATGCTTTGTATCTTGGTGCGATATTTGAAAATAGTTATACAGAAAGCCTCCAACTTCGCCTCTAATCAGACATTGACCCGCATTAGTAACTCAAACTCACACGCAAATAGTATACATTGTATGTATAGAACCTACACATTCAAATGTATAAATATAATTCACATGCATTAAAATATTTCATACTAATGTAAGTAGCAACAAATATTTGAATGAGTCACTACGAAAATATACAAAATCTACTAGTATATTTATAACAGACTTCATAAATATATACCTACTTATATAAAACCAATTTGAAACAATAATAGAAAAAATGTTTTATTTTTGCTTTTATTTTTTTAAATTCATTTTTTTTTATATAATTAAATGGTGGAATAGTTTTGTCTCACTTTGCCTAGATTAACGACAAATGAATAGACCAACCTACAGAAAGTGAAACTTGTTTAACAGTTAGTTTTACCCAGAAACCTTCTCTCAAGAAACTAACAAAACCGCTAACTCTAACGACTCTCTAACACGGACAGACAGACAAACGCTGGTGCATTGTTGTGGAAAATGCACGTTCACTTTTAAGTTCACAGACCTTACTCTTCATTGACTGACTAATCTTGTTCTCATCATCACGACGACGTCATCATTAACGAACAGAAAAACAATTCTAGCCGCATTGCCTAATCTATATTTTGAAATCTATTAAAACCGAGAAAAATATTTAATTCGCGTCTACGAGATTCACTCATAGAAAAATTACAACGGCAAACGGCGCATGCCAGGAAGTATAAAGGTATCTGCAAATAAAATACCCATCGGCACGGCTCTGTCTTTTTCGCGCCACACAAATGATAGAGCACTTGAATAAACATATGACGATAAAAATATTTTTATTGAAAATCCAGCAGCTGCTTGTCTCAATAAAATCAAACAAAATTTATTATTCTTATCATTTCTATTGTTGAACTTCATAATATTTGTAATACCACGCAGTTAGGGATACAGTCATACACAAACGTGATCTTGGTTGCCGATACTCTGACATCATAATATTTGAAACTGATAAATATTATTGCATGGAACTTCTAATAAAGATGACACATTAAATTATTACCATCAGTAGTTATCAGAGTTTTTGGAGTTTAGATACACTATTTTAAATATGAATTGATTTAGAATACAGCACATCGGAATAATGAACATTCGATAAAGAACAGGGAGAATATCGTAAATGCCAGAGGCTTTACATTGTTAGCTTGTCTGAAACTTGTGAATTTACTCATCAACTTCATTATAACTGTCTAACAAGGTACATAGAATTATCTATGAAGTTAAGGAAAGCTTAGGTTAACAAAAGCTGCTTCCTGCAAAAAACTGATTGTACAATCAAAATTGGATATAACGACATTGAAAGTTAAAGTTTCCTTGGACCTTATTATCGGAGCGTATATGTTCGAAAGTTAAGTTATTAAGTCCAATCGAATTTTCAAAAGGGTTACGGTGGCATAAATGTAAATCTGCTACTGATCAAAAATTGCTTTGTAAATATATTTTTGTCTATTACTTTTGTATAATAAAAATGGAAATTGGAGTATAACCTACAAATAAACGTAGCTTAATTTTTGTTGATCCCCACTAGTCTGAGTCTATTCTAAAACAAAGCTAATCGATTCTTATTAGTAAATTATTTCAAGAAAATATTATTTTGAAAATTCTAAAGGCTATGGCTAAAGGCTCAAATTTTTCTTTGTTATCTTCTTGGTTGATTGTTGAATGTTACGGCAAATAATTGCAATGAAATAATATAAAATTTATTTTGTTTGGTGTGATATCATAAAGTTTGCAATGAAAATATTAATAGTTACTTTTTGAATTTCAAGTTGGATTTAATCTTATCTCAACTTTAAGTTATTCCGCTATTCGATATTATTAGTATTATTTAAAACTAAGAAATTATATTATTCCAAAAATCTTTTTATTAATATAAGAGATTACTATATCCTCTTATTTCCTTTGTCTTGTCTTATATTTCTTCAAGTTTAATGAATTCCTTCAATATAATATCATCCTTCAATATATATCAAATGATAATATTTTTGGATTTCTAAAGGTGTCAATATTCTCATCTGAAATTAATTAACTCCCTATAATAACATCTTCCTAGAGAAACGCTTTAATTGTTGAGGAGACCAGCTGGTTTCTATAACTTTAAAGTCTTAAAAATTCCCAGGATCACCCTAAGAGTTCTTAAAAAATTGGAATTGTGTTGTAACTTTATTTATATATTTGTAAATACTAGCCCAATATAACTATATGTTATTAGATTTTAATTTTTTTAAAAAAAGAACTTACGTCATTTTCAAAATTAACTACTCAATTAACTGTAGAAATGCGTAATTATATACCAGGAGTGACCAATCCAAATGATTCATAACTCCATCACTCCGCAGGCCACATTTAATATTATACATTCTCATATCAGAACTCGCTTTAAACATTTTTTGGAGTAAAATTATTTTATGTTTAATTTTACTTCTGCGTGTAAACATAGATAATAGATAATATAAATACTTAAGTATATTCCAGATGAAAATAATACCGTACATTGTACGTCACGAAAACTGGAGGCTTTAGACTTCATAAGACTCTAAGCTATTTGAGATATAAGGCCTGTTATAAGTTCTATGTAAAAAATTTGGCTAATAGTAGAAAACGATCCAGATGTGCGGCGTTGGGGCAAATAATGCTACCATATATTGAAGTGTATATGACAATTTCTTACTAGAACAATATTTTTTTGGGGTCCCCAACAAAGTAGACCCCCAAAGTTATAACTTGTGAAGCTTAAGTATATGTAAACTCTACACTCCACTACACAAACTATACAGTTTTATTTTCACCAAGAACAAATGTAATATTTTGAGATTATCACTACGTGACTTGATGTTGAAGCTACCTGACTTACAATCAAGTCAAATTTAAGTCAAGCGTTAAAATTTAAATATTAGATCGATTCGAACATTAAATTTATAAATTATTTTACTTTAAAGTTAATATTAAAGTCAATTCATTGCACAAAGTGTCCAAATACTGGACTTGACGAATCCTTACTAATGATACTAAGCTCAGATTGTAAAAATTCTGTAGTACTAAATGAAATATTTTATTTTAAAATCAAAGTTAATTTTTTCTCATATTTTTGACATTACATATTGATTTTCCCTTTACTTGGGTCATTCTGAAATAAATATATTTTGTTAAAGTGTAATATTTCTCATAGGTCGGAAAATTTTTGAAGGCGGCCTGCGGGCGTCGGGTTAACCACCTCCGATATATACGTTCACCAAGATTAAAATTGTTTAGTGAATATTTCAATATTCAGCCAATTTAGCAGCAAAAATGAATGAAATATTTTTTATATTCGCATCTCTTTAGAAAAAATAAAATTTCATTTATGTATTTTTATCAAAGGTAGGTAGCACAAAGGTGAAAGATAGGTAGCACATGCATAAAACGATTTAAATTTTTTTAAAGATATTGAAACACTTCTAATACGACTGGGTTAAGTAAATATTCATACAAAGCGTTATGTAAATATTTTTGATAACTACCGAATACTGATAATTACAATTGTTACAACGTAATTCCAAAAATAATTTTCTTGTTATTTTGTATGACCTCGACTGCCACTTTTTAATTTAGAGAAGCACGGATCCAGAAAATTTTTCAATTTGTAGAATGATTTATGTAGTTCATTGGCATCAAACTAGTACCTATTTACTACACCTTATGAGCATGTAGGTCAAGCTTTTTAAATGTATGTATAAAATGCGGGGCAATCTGATTTGTATAGGTATCCCTAATTCATATGATAATCTCAAATATAGATTTTCTACAACATCCGTCATTTCAGTAACGATACTTTTAGATAACTGTACCAAGTATCGCATTGTTAATTTTTCTAAAACGTGCGAATCTACTAATTAACTTCACTATTACTGTCCTAGAAGATTAACCTAATGATTAACTTAATAACAAGTGGTGCTTTATGTATTTAGAGGCAATTGATGCAGTATGATCACTTAATGGGTGGTTTACTAGATAGTTGTCCTATATGCCAGTGGTCCTGTATATATATAGTAGTTAATGTTAATAATGTCAATATAGTAGCTTTAAATAAACTAGAAAAAAGAGGCAGTGCCTCCTTAAACAAAAGCTGACTCGTAATTTAAAGTTAAAAATAAACTCACCCAGTATATTTTACAACCAATTTAAATTTATTTACTTTAGTCATATAAGATTTGAATGCAAAAAAAATTAGCCTTCTTTTAGCCCTAAGACTCTGATACAAACATTTACCTCCTAAAAAATTAATACCACATACCACGCTGCTCTAAGTGGTTTACTTTCTGATGTAAATTAAAAAAAATTATAAAAATGTATTTTTCAGGGAACCACCAATATATATATATATATATATATATATATATATATATATATATATATATATATATACTATATGATTGTATTTCATAAATGACAAAAGTATAATAATATCCGTATCCTTACTATAATATTATAAATACGAAAGTGAGTTTGTTTGTTTGTTACGATTTTACGCCAGAATGGCTGAATAGATCTGGATAAAATTTGGCATAGATATAGATTATATTCTGGTGTAACACATAGTATACTTTTTATCCAAGAAAAATGTACGGTTCCCGTGGGAAAGATATGTTTTTGTTTTTCACGGAGCAAAATATTAACTTCCTTTTGTGCAATGTGGTATTTTGGGGGTCAGAGAATGATATAGGTTACTTCTAACCCTAGAATAATGAACGGTTCAAAACAAATGTATCGTATAGAAACCATGGATTTAAAAGGATCAGTTTCGTTAAAGTTTACGAAATAGAGTCTTAGCGCATTTTTCCAAAGGCTTTAATCTGCTTTTATCCAGGAAAAATGTGCAGTTCCAGTGGGCTGGATGTGGTTTTGTTTTCACAGAAAAGATTAACATGATTTTTTGCAATGTGATAGTTTAGAGGTCAGAGAATGATACAGGTTATTTTAAGGCTGGAATAATGCACGGTTTCCATATGATAGCAAAACCATTGTATCCTACAGGAACCGTGTATTTAAAAGAAGTTTCGTTAAAATTCGTGAAATAGCATTTTAACGCATTTTCCTCAAGAAGGCCTGACCAATTTTACACAGTAACGAAATAAATTCTCCAAAAAGTGTAAAATAACAAATGACAAATTTTACTGGAAAATAAATATGAATTTAAATTTAACACCCGATAAAATTATTGATAATGTATTTTTTTTAAATATTGGATTGTTCGTTGTCGGAGATTTTGGAGAGAGAAATTATAAATAAACGTATTAAAATAATTCAATTAAAATTTTAAATAATTAACAATTACTTAGAGGAATGAATTTTAATGAAGTTTTGTTAAAGATACTTCAGATTATAACACACTGAATATCATTTATCCTAAAAAAAGTAACGTTCCTGTAAGATAGCTACTAATCTATTCTACTAAAATAGCTAAACGGTTTTTTTCACATTTGGTATGAAAGATTTTCAAGTATTAAAGGACATGGGTACTTTTTTTTACTTAAAATCATATAGAACCTGTGAGATAGCTACTATCTCTTCCTAGAAAAGTAGTTTTACGAATTTTGATGGATTTACTTTGGATCTAAAGTCTGAAAGTATCTATAATCATATTAAAATAATACAAACACTTTTGTTTTTTTTTTGCGGTCACTGGCTCCTTATGGTCAAATAAGCCTGTAGCGAGAAGCTTAGATGTCTTATACCGGGTCTACTATGGTTATTATGATATTACTATATAATAACTTAAAAAACAAAGAAATTCTTCTGTACCAAAGCCATAATTAACAACTTCTTTAAGTAACTTATATTGTATTCGCAAAGTTGTTCACTACTGACTACAACATTATTAAAGAAGTTTATTAATTTCCAAATAAAAACAAAACTTTTTACCGGAAATATCTGCAGTTTTCTTTTCCTGTAACAGCATATTTTCTTATTTTCATCATTCATAATTCTGAAAAATAGAAAAGGATGATTAGTGAAAATGGAATGAGGGATATTTTGGTTGGATACATTATAGAAATATGAATCACAATCAATTAAGTATATTGTATTTAAATGATTAAATCTTTGGCCATATTATAATTATTGTGTTGACAGATTTTTAAATGGAAATTCCACTCAATTTTCTTACTTAAATATGTTTTTTTTTTCAATAAAAGAATACTGAATTTTTAAGCTTCTTAGAAAAATAGGTACATCTTACAAACTGTAGATATATTAGTGTTTCAAATCTACACATTAATTTACTTTCCCATGCAAACGTTATAATTTTTTCAACATTAACAAGATAATACATAATTCGATGGCAGTTTAAATAAAATTAAATAAAAATAAAAAATTTTAGGGAAATGAAAATTTTAAACAACCTATTTCACTTGACTTAAATGAAGGTTTCAACGAAATACTTAACTACACTCAGTAAATAGAATATTTATGAACAAATACATTTACAATAACGATACTGTAATACATTTAGAATTAATTCTCTTGTTTCACTTCTCAAAATACTATAAATGCGGAATATAAACTGATTCCTATAAGTATAGAATTTAAACCTGATAATTTATACAATTATAAAAAAGACCATTTGTATACTTTTTTTAGAATTTGAAAATTTTAAAAAGAAAACAAAACGCGCAATACTTAGAGTAAAAAAAGGAAAAAAAAAGTAAATATTGTCAAAATTAAATAAGAAAATATAAATAAATAATTTACATTAATTTTGAGTCTAACATGAAGACGTCTTCATGTCACAGGAGGGTAGATCAGCTATTAAGGGATTGTCGCTTTGATCAGCCACATTCATCTCAATAGTGGGTGTGTGACTTCCGACTGAGGTGTAACGATGTTTCAGGGTGCTAAGAGCTGACAGTAAGCGATTGTTAGCAGCATCCAGAGCGGCAATTTGGTGCTCCTGTGCCTCAATTACACGCTGCTTATGACTCAACGCCAAAGTCATTTTCTGTTGCTCCCGCCGAAGTTCCTCCTCAACGCTAATCAACCTACAAACATTCAAAACAATACAATTAATAATTACGTTAATAATAATTTCGTATTTAGTCAAAAAATTTAAGAGTAGGATAAGGTATTCTTTAGGGGTTTAATAGTTGGTTACCAACATAATTCGACAAAAATTTTTATTTAGCCGTTCAAAAATTTTGCATATACATTGCTCATGTACGCTTTCTGTAAATCAGCTGGCATTATCCTTAGCAAAAATTCAATCGAAAATATAAGAAAAAACCAAATTAAATGTATGATATTAATTATTAAGGAAAATGAACGATTCTTCAGAGATAACTACTATCTCTGTCTGTCAAAATAGTTGAACGATTTTTTTTTATATTGAGGTATGAAAGTTTCTGTAGATCAATCAGTTTAATTTAGGTAAACTAAGCAAAGCGGGTGGGTTTCAGTTAGTGGGTAATTTGTATAACATGTGGCGATTCTTAAAAAATTAGAACTTAAAAAGTCGAGCCATTCGTAATACACAAAGTACATAACATGTTTTTTCCAATCGTCCAGCTATGGCGGTTCACGGACTCGAAAACAGAGAAAGAGCAAGACAACATTGACCAAGAGACAAGAGTAAGTGAAGAATTGTTCGAGCCCAATCCAGCAGTCAGTACAACCATTTTCGTGACGAGCGGTTATATCGACATTGGTTTCGGCATGCTTAAGCACTGTGTTATCATCCCTCGGCCTAGGTTGAAACAGTTCTTCACTCACTTTTGTCTCTTGGTCAATGTTGTCTTGCTTTTTGTCTGTCTATCATGTATCTATGTCTAGACGAAGTCCCACCCTTAACCACAGAACCCTATTTATTTGAATTTACCCAGAAAAAAGTTTTAAATAAAAGTTGTAGGCATTAATCTTAGACGCATTAAGAGCTAGTTTAAAGTAAATCGTTCAAGACGTTTTCAAAAATGTTTTCTGGGTAAATTCAAATAAATAGGGTTCTGTGGTTAAGAGTGGGACTTCGTATAGACATAGATACTGTATGCATGTAGTTCTAGTTATAAAGTGCTTATAGTTCTTTTAACCAACAGCGAATTTCTTAAAATAAAGTACAAGACGCTTTGACGCCTCGTAGCTGTTATTTTTTATTTGAAAGCTGGTGCTTTTCATGTGGTCCCATGGATCATAAATTTGATTAATATCTGATCAGTAATTTTTGAGTTATTCTTAAAACTGCGTATTTTATTGACATCGACTACATTGATATAAGTGGGATTTCTTTATTTTTATTTATGAGTTGATTCCAAAATCTTCAACCATTTGTGAACAATAAAAAAATTTTATTACCCTATAAGTTACTAAAAGTAAAAAATGAACGAATGAATTCAAATGAATAAAATTAATCAATTTCTACTTGGGAAACAGTTCAGAACTAGGAAGAGGTAAAATATTAATAATTGCAATTATTTACACGAAGTATCAAAAATGCCGATTGTGGCTACAAATACGCACTAATTGTAAACAACGACAACCCATATGTTAGCTTTGTAGCTATGTTATATTAGGTTTGTTCCATAATAAAAGTTTTTTAAAGTTTTAAAAGTTCAAAAATCTATAGAATTAAGTGAGGCTTCCGGTCAACCAATTTCAACCAAATGCTTTGCGGCACAACTAGATATATGCAGGCTAAATTCACACACACAGACATGTTTCTAAATACCACTCTTTTGGACCCAGGGGATCTCAAAGCATGTATTTCCGGTTAAAGCTTGAAATCAAAAGTTCGACCCGATTACATTACACCCATACCTCGCTTTGCGTCGTTTCGTTTTGCGTGTTTTCGAAGTAGCGTCGCTGCTGAATTAGTACTAATTTTCACTGTGCGTCGTTAGATTTTCGAAGTTGTGTTGTTTTGGGTTCGATTTTTTTTTAAATTTCCTGTTTTTTTTTTTAAGGAAGGCACCACGACTTTTGTTTTTGATTGCGCTATGCCATCAAAACTCGGGAATTCCCTTTCTAACTTAAAATCAACGGAATTTTAATATTAACAGTTTTATTTACACTTTGTTTTGAAAAGTTTAAAGTTCAGTTTCAATTAGTGTGTTGAGCTTTTTTTAAAGAGAATAATAAACTTTTACGGGTTGTTTCTGACTACAAAAAAGGTACATGTAAAGCTGAGCTGTTCAGCAAACATTGGACTAATTTTTGGTGAAAGAACGCCGACTTACGACAACAGCCACCATGGACTCATCAGACAGTGATTAATTGTTATTGCGTTTGTATAAATTAATTGAATATATCATTTTGTTTTAACTGAATTTAGTATTTTCATAACCCTGGAACATATCTTCGATATTTACATGGTTTTATATAGAAAATCATAATTCACTTCGCGTCGTTTGAATTTGCGTCGTTTTTTTTTTTTGGAAAGTAACCACGACGCAAAGTGAGGTATGGGTGTACTTCCTTTACTACATAGTAAAGTAGTAAAAGAAAGTAAAAAGAATCATCAAAATCGGTTCACCTAGAAAAAAGTTCTGACGTAACACATGTGAAAATACAGTCGAATTGAGAACCTCCTCCTTTTTTTGAAGGCGGTTGAAAATGTAGTAACAATTTCCACTTGGGAAGCAGTTATTAAAATCAGGAAGAAGCAAATAAATAATTTTAATAAATTGCAAAAAGTATCAAAAGTATAAGTAGAGCTGTATCAAATTGTACGTATACGTAGTAATATAAGTATCTACTAATTGTACTTTTAGTATGGACCTTTAGGAATGACGACTTTCAAAGTTTTTATTCTTTTAATTATAGTTATAATTGATTAAAAATTTAAAAAAAACCGATATAAAATGTATCTTTGGGTAATGTATTCATAATGAAATATTACTTGATAACAATTTGGTATTTGTTAGAGACCACTAACATTAAAAACATCTACAATTTGTTTTTTTGTGGCTTCAAACAATACATAAAAAATTCTATTTTATAGGGGGTATATTTTTCATATGAAAATCTGGCTAGGATCTTGAAAAAACTAACTTTTTCTTTATAATGAATAATTTAAACATTAAATACCTTTCAATAATACTTTTCATTTTATTTTCACTGTCGTGCGTCGTGATGTCGGCACTCGAAGTGTTAAGTTCAGTACGTTCCAGCTTCCTACGCAGATTGTCGACATCGGCTTGCAGCCGCTCGATCTCCCGCTCATATTGTTCCACGCTTTCGTTTCGATTTCGGGACGGGTCTAGAAGATCTCTCGACGACGAAACGCCACCACGCGGTTTTCTTTGTCGCCCTGTCGTATGATAAACCGGCACGTCCTCCTCATCACTCGACGTTTCCGATAAATCACGAGCGCTCTCCAGCGACAATCTCCGATTTATCTTTTCGCGCGTGGGCACAACCTTCGTGGGATGCTCCTCGCAATTAAAATACGTGGTCAGTTCAAAATTACTATTCCGCGGCGATTGCTTATCTCGCAAATATGAGTCATAATTTTTGTTGGCAAAATGGTCGAATGATTCGACACTGTCTTGACGCAGCCGTAATTGTTTGGCTTGCAGCTCGATGCTGGCGCGTTCTTTCGACAAATCGTCGAACTGTTTCGTCTTGGCCGTGTTGGGAGTCCGGTGATAGGCCAACATGGGATTGGTTCGAGGCAACTGTCTCGAATTATTATTATTAATCCGACGCAAGTCGTCGTTAAAACTAAAACCTTTATTCGATATTTTCCCCGAAGGGGACAAATCTCCCCCTAGAGCATTATTGTTATTATTAATACTGAGACTTTTATTTTCCAATGCACAATTAACGATTTGCTCGTCTGAACTTGAACTATCTGAATGGTGCTTCGTTACAAAATCCATACTATATACAGGATTGGCAAAAGCTAGCGCTTGCATTTTTTGGTTATTTTTAAATTTGTTCACAGGACGATTATATCCATGCAAATCATATTTGGTTTCAAACGAATCGTTTCTAGGAAACTTCATACATTTGTCGTGTGGATGTTTAAGTCCATTATCAAACTTCACGTTACATCCATTGTTGTTAATTGTCAAATCAACAGGACTACTCGACTGACTATACGCAAAACTTTGATACCCAGAACTGGCAACGTTTGATAGTTGACTTATCGAAACATTCGAGCCCTTATTGTTGATAACTTCCTCATTTTCATCGGCATATCGCAATAAATCAGAAAACTCATCCAAGTTATCGTGAACCCCATTAACTTTATCCGATCCTTGATGAATTATAATTCCGTGATGTTCATGATTCGGATGCATGTTAAGTAACTTGTGGCGTTGTTGAGAACTCTTTAGAATTGGAGTTGGACTTTTACTGATAAACGCATTGCTCGTCGGCTCCAAAGCATAGTCTTCAGTAATTATTTGATTTTGTACATTTAACGTAACTCCGCCGTAAGTGTTTCTGGGTAATGTCGAGGCTCGCACTCCAAGTTTTGGAGATTTTTTCGTTCCATCGAAAGTAAGCGTATTGGAATTCGTCAATGATAAACGCATGGGAGATGTAGTTGATGATATATTTGAAGTATATTTAGAAGGTTCGTCGTTGTTAACGCAAAGATTCGCTTGAACTTTGTTTTGTTGTTGCATTGGCGTGGATGCGTGTTGTTGGGATTGAACCAAATGCACAGTTGGGTCGTTATATCTTAAAAAAAAAACACATAATTAAATTTTTTTTTCAAAGAATTTCATTTGAAAAATACCTGAATATGTTGTGGGTGTGAGCATCGGTACATTGTATAGTCGGAACGGTTTGTCTCATTAATGCCCCGCATTGGTTAACTCGTAAATTTTCCAGAATTTTTATCAAAGGTTCCAACTCCTATAAATAAGAGATTATTATAATTATAATAGGTATATTCTCGATGATAATACAACCGTACACTGTACGGTACAAGAGTCATGCGCAATATTCAAACTAATCATATGGCGCATCAACCGTACTGTACAAAGATTGACTCTCAAAGATGAAAATATTTGGGTCTATTTCATAAGACGTGTCACTTATCAAGTGAGACGACAACTACTACTACACGAAATGGGTATTGTCGTATACATGACTTTATCGTGAAACCATATCTTACAGAATTAGAATTTAACTGTTGTCTTACTTGAAACAATTTTGAATTAGAAAAAAAATCTTACCGCTAACTTAATTGGGGCAACTTTGGTCAAGCATTCTGATAACAAGGTGCTTAAAATACTCAGTTGCTTGCCCAAATCAATATGTCCGTCAAATTCAATTGTTGAATTGTTGCGTTTAGGTGTATTTGGTGGATTTTCTGATCGGGTCTAAAACGAAAAATATATATTATTAAAAAAAATAAATAACTAATTGACAATTTTAACATACTGAAATATTACGAAGAAATTGTTTCATAGCTGGAGCTTCACGTTCCAGAAAATCATTCATAAACTCCATGAAATTTTCTTTGCCTTGAAAACGAGTGAAATTTGCTAATGTTTGCAAAGTTTTCGCTACCAAGGTAAGATTTCGAGCCGCTTTCTCATTCGGATACTCTAAACATACAAACAAGAAAACATTAAAAATATAATATGAAAGGACATTATTTTTTGGTTTCTTAGAAAATATAAATGCATTATCATTTATATCAAATATCATAAAAACTTTTATTAAGTTTTCAGTTATTTTAGTAATCTTATCATAATTTCCATAAGGTTAAGATACGAACATATTTATTTTCTTTGAATTCTTTTGAAAAAAACCAAGAAGTTATACTTTGTGTTAATATAAGATCTGTCCCAAATGAACATTTACGTACCTTTGCGGTTAGAGTCAGTAGGTTTGTTCGTGGATCTGATACTGAACCGATAACGAATCAATCCAAGTGGATTTTGGATAATCGCTAAACGCATACACGCTTATGAACTGATTAAGGGTTATTTTCCCATAAACGAGTTTGTAAATGTTCGGAAGTAAGACGAGGATTAACGAGAATCCACGAAAATTGTTGATTGAATTTAAAGTTGAAAGAAAAGGAAAGAGAAACGAGACTTTGGATCTACCGATTCTCGTTTTTTTAGGACGAAAAATTCGATTCTCTTACTCATGCGCAGTTTGATAAAATGTAGCTAGATTTTCTTTCATTTGCTCTTAACGTTAAATTCAATTAACAATTTTCGTGGGTTCTCGTTAATCCTCCTCTTACTTCCGAACATTTTCAAACTCGTTCACGGGAAAATAACCCTTAATCAGTTCATAAGCGTGTATGCGTTTGACGAATATCCTAAATCCACTTGGATTGATTCGTTATTGGTTCAGTATCAGATCCGCGAACAAACCTATTGCGATATAAAATAAATAAAATAACAACTTGTTCATATTGCGTTATACTTTTTTCGTAAGTGTACAATTTTATTTTAATTTGGAACAGACCTATAGACTACAAGTCATGCACAGTATAAAAGTCATGCGTAATATAAAAAATGGTCATAATTGTATATTGAGCATGACTTAATAGACATGAAAAGAAACAACGGAAATGAGCGTAATTGTTGCAAACGCATAGTGGAATTTACTAATAGGTTTTAATTAAAAGACCAATTTCTTACCATAAGTGATATTAAATAAGCTTGGACTCAAAATAGCCGGACATAGAAACCGCAAAAATATCGACGCCGATATCAAGTTATCACTGATATCTTCCTTATCCAAATCGGACAACCGTTCCCGGAACGATGCGAAACATTCGCGTAACTCCGGCGGAAAATTGGAGTGACTTTGCAGAATCTTCCCCCACGCCATTTCGACTGTGGAACGCAAGTTTTGTTGTTGCTTTTCCAGTGCAGAGACGCCGACCACTTTCAATGGATCAACCTCGCAGTCCTGGTTCGAGGCCAAAACATTTTCGACCAAATCGGCGAGCGTTTCTTGTAAATATCGATCGCCCGTGAGCTTCAAATACGCCTCCATTGCTTTCGTCGCCAAACTGTTTCCACGAAACGTTAAACGTTGATCGTCGACTCGTAAAATATCCATCATCACAATATCAGCGAGAAATTGTCGCGCCATATTTTCACATTGCATCGTTAGCACGAATGACGTCGCAATATCTTCCTTCGCTTTAACACCTATAAGATTTCATAATAATTAACGTTAAATACAAATTAAATATGAAATTAACTAACCAATTACAGGTTCTAAAATTTCACAAACTTTCTTATATTCCACTTTGAGGTAATCGAGAAATTCCGTATAGATTTTCACTGGTAAAATATCGATTGATTGAAACCGACATTTAACTCGCAGTGAAGGTGCTAGTTTCCCATTGATCGACTTGTCCATAATAATTGGATACCATTGTTCGGTTAATCGGGACGCCACTTCTTGAATTGGAATTTGTACAGTGCCGACCAGAACATTCTTATCCTTACGCTTCTTCCTGTCTCCTTCCCGAAACAGATTAATATTGATCATATTAATCTGTGGTAATGTATGAAAATCGAATTGTTCGCCCCAGAAGCACAGCTCATTTTTGTGTTTGGTGCTGGTTCGCGCAAACAGCGTCTTATCCAGATACAACTCGCAAAAATATCTCTTCTTATTGGCGATGCCTTTCGCTTCTAAAATCCAAATTTTTAATGAGTTGTCTGTGCGACGAGTGTGCTCCACATCTGGTTGGACCGATTTTCGTAAGCTGCAAAGTATGAAAAAGTGAACACCTGTTTGCAATGCCAAACACCTGCTTTTTTACCTGTAGACCCATTTATCACGTTCATCTTGAGATCTGCAACTGAAATAGCGTGGATTGTTTTGGTCAGATGGAAGGGTTACTTGGAAACAATGTGGCCGGCCAAGCACTGAAGGATGGACCGCTTTAATCTCAACATTTCCAGGACTCGATCCCAAGTCTACAAAGAAAATTTTTATGAGAAGGGTTTCGATTAGGACTCCTTAAGAATGTTTGGAAGTTAAATCAAAATAAAAACAAACAAATGAAAATTCACTAGAATGTTCCTAAGTCAATTCCTAAATCTAATTTTAATATTTTAAATTTACTACACTACTCAAAAACTAGAACAGTTTAAAAAACTTGTATTTAAACATGTACTCTTATGAAAATTTGACCACTCAAAAGATTAAATCTATCTAAACTAACGTAAAAAAATGGCAAATGTTTCAAATTTTAAAGTTATATCATTTGAATTAAATAAATAAAAAAGTCTTCCAAATTCCATTAACATTCACTAAATTGTTTTTGAGAAAAAAATTAAAAGCTTATTTTACTAATTATTACAAACAGTAGCTATTCATGAATTATTATTGTTCACTATTTTTGCTCCCGATTGTATCTCCTATACATTCTAAAATTACGTCTCCCTTTTTAATAGCCTTTTTCAATAATTCTCAACCTTTTCTTGTTGCGGTACACTATTAAAATTTAAAATTTGACGACACACTGATAATAAGATAAGCTTAAGATAATTTAACTTATTTATAGGTTCATTCCATTAGGCGCTCACAACGCTTGAAATGTTACACTAGCCATTATTTTTCTATTGGTGAAAAAAAAAACAGGCGTTAAAAATTAAAAGTGTAAAATTAAAAAAGGGTTTATGACAATAATTTTCAAGTTAAAATAAAATAATAAATTATATATAATACAGGGATAACAATACAGATTTGCTGTATAAAGCTGTAATAAAAGGATATACAAAATAAATATTATTGTTTAGATTTATACAATTTAGAGGCACACTTTAAGAATTTTGTGGCACCCAAAAGTGCCGCGGCACAGTGGTTGAGAATCACTAGTCTATATTAAGTCTATGTCAGCGTGGGAATAAAACGATTCAAACATTTTATTATTTTTGTGAATTTAATTCACCTGAAAGTTTATAAATTTTTAATTTTTTCTTTCTACGTACCTCATTAATATAGCTATAAAATATCAAAAAACTTGAGAGACTCTTTTTTAATGGCCAGAGACTGTGAGCTTTTCAACTATCAACTTGATTATTTGAATCGTGTGATGCTCCGTTGTAATTTTATTTTAACTCTACGAAACTTTTAATCGATTTTTTTATCTTGAAACTACCAAAAACGTGGCTTTTGGTGCTATCTCTAGGGAGCATGAGCATAGCTACTGTTATATCAGCCGTATCAAAGATATGGAGTTCAAACACTAATAAATTATAGTCCATTATAAATGTGGGATTCATTATTTGGCTTGATTTTCAAGCTACTTGACTTAAAATTAGCTTAAAATCAAGTAAGTATTAATATTTAAACATTAAGCTAAGTTGAGCATTGTATTTGCAAGTTATTTTACTTCAAAATTTTAATATTAGGCTCATCGTCAGTTAATTGCAGAAAGTGTCTTAGTAATCTTAATGAGTCTTTAACTTAAATCTTTATGTTTTAATATCTATTTTGAATTTTCCACTACAATTAAATAAAAAAAAAAAGAATTTCTTGTGAAATGAAATCGTTGGGGGCTTTAGTTTAAATTGGTAATAATCTTCAAAATGTTAATAGGTAGATGTTATATTTTTTTAATTAATAAATCTATTTGGGACCTAGGAGGGTTAAATTTTAATTACCTAGAGTAGTCATAACAGATTGGCCCGATAGAAGACTTTCATGCGATCTCGACGTTCGTAGATTCGATCCTTCCGAATTGCTGTTGATGAAGAGCCGCTTTCCCCGTTCCAATTTGGTGACCGATTTGGTCCTTTTCAGAGGATTAGCGCGGAAGGAGCGCTTCGAGAAAAAGTTAACGATGCGAGGAGTGATATCGAGGGTGTTGTTTCGCGCCCCCAAAACAGGAGTCGTCGGAGCACTTCCACGACGACATGCCTTTTCGTACGACGTATCTAAAGCAAACACAAACATGCAACCAATAGCCGATAATCTCTCATAAGTCTTTGTTCAAAAGTGAAGGTAAAATAATCAGGCCATTAATAGATCTCATTGCGATATATATTATTGACAATATTGAAAATAACACACCCAGCTCGGCCTCATTTCACTGGATTTGGCAATAAGTAGAGAATTTTGGAATTATTTTTTTTTTGTTACCAGAATGAATTCCTGGATCGTCGTCGTCTTTGTGACGACAAATCGAGACTTCCGTGATTGATGGGGCTGTGACTGATAAAATGTCGACTTCCGACTCGTTTCTCTGATCCACGTTTTTCGACGAAAAACTTTTGAAAAAGGACGGGCTGCGAGATAGTTTTGTCGAGTGAGTGCGTCGAATGAAATTGAATCCGGAACGCTTTCTAGCGTTGTCGTCGCAATTATCAAACGCGGATTTGCTCTTTGATTTTTTGCCTAGTTTTGGACTCGTTGGGGTTGATTGGATTGGTTTGCATGCCTTCGAGGGCAAAGTGATCGATTTGGACTTTTCGGTCCATTTAGACGAGGTTTTGGAGGGTTTGAGATCGATTAGGTTTAAGGAAATTTGAGATAGGGATGTTGAGGAGAGATGTGACACGCAACTAACATTAGCGAAGCTGTTTGATTTGGGTATGATGGGATTTGGGACAGATTTTGGCGATTTGTGAGATTTCGCCAGCAATCGATGAAGGGGCGGCTCATTTTTTTCCGAATCGTTTTCGGAATCGATTGTTGATAAAGGGACGTAAAATGTAGAGCGACGTCGTCCTTCATCGTTTGGCACAATATTATCACACATTGTTTCAATTTTTTAAGTTATTCAAATTTCTTTCATTTTTTTTTTTTTAGTGTCTCGTTTTGACAAAGGGCTTTTACAGGTAGACAGGTGTAGGACCTAAAGGAATGTCACCATCACGAACAACAGGTACTACAACCACTAATAACAAAAAGATTCCTCATCTCCGTGTTGCCTTTCCTCCACCCGCGTGATGCTTTGCATCTCAACTCAAATTTGAGATTTAACGAGATTTCTTCCACTTGCATCACTCGAATTAAAACACGAAAACTTCGATAAATACACAAAAAATTTGGAAAGTGTTTAATTGAACAACGTAGACAAAAATTAAACGCAACTAATACACGTACACGAATTTTATGTCCGCATACACAAACTCAAACACAAAACCATAAGGCATAATGGAATTTGTTCAGAATCTGGCCTCAAGTCGGCTTCCAAACGACGATCTCTCGACTTCTAGCTTGAAAGGCATCGGCCCCACTACTTTTATGCCATTTACAGCTCTAAAGCCCCTCACTCTTTCTGCCCGCCAGAATTAATCTCAAGAGCTCTTATTTCCAGATATCAAAGTTTCCATATCTCAAAATCGCCCAAACAAATCACTCACTCGAAAAACATTCAATCTCACCATGGACCTCCGGCCAGAGGCAATCGCGCAGAAACATCGAAAAAAAAACGCAAAATTCGATCATTTTTTTACGAGACCTGCCATCAAATTTCGAAAAACCGGTCTGCGACGATCACACGACAAACAGGAATTCGTCAAATAATTCAAAGAAAAAAATCTATTTATATAAACTAATAACGGTCTAATTAAAATACGAATTAAAGATAAACGATACGTGGTTTGACGAGGGAGTGAGTCAAATCAAGCCATACGAATGCATCGATTCCGATCCGGCACGACGAAGTATTTCAAATGCATTTCCTGCTTCACTTTTTTCAATCAATCAGCCGGAAACTCAGGTACGCGTTACACGGAAAAGAATCTTGTCAATTGTGTATTGAATTACAAAACATAATTTTTTTTTGATAATATATTCGATTCATTTTTCAAATCACCCATTGTTGAGTTTTTAAAACGTTACCTTCATTGTTACAAAGTGTTGGACTTGGTTGAATAAATGTACGAGGAAGAGACATCGACTTCAACTCACCTGAAACATCAAAGAAAAAATCAATTAATTTCAAAATTTTAAAAAAATTAATACCAATAAAAAATATCTCAGCGTATAGCCAACTAAAAACTCAGAACTGCATTGAATATTGCCTATACGTGTCCAATCAAACTCAGTAGATGTATTGTAGGTAGAAATGATGAAAGGTTGAATTAATTAACGCGAAGTTTATTAATAAACACATTATAAATTCAAGTAAACATTGAATTTTATGAGAATTTAAATGAGATAAATTGGTTAATTGAAATCAAGAAAAAATCCCAATCATGCATTTAAGTTCATACCGATGGAATGGCGTAATTTTTCCAAACTTTTAAGTAGTTAAATACACGAATTTTTCAAGTTGTTTTATGGGATTTGAAGGTTAAAAGAATACAATTACTTGAAATATAATACGATAATTATTTAAACTAAATTCGCAAACGTATATGTGGAACATTTTATAAAATATTTCTAGGCTAATTTTGAAAATTATGCCGGTGGAATCTGATTTTTGGAGAATCACATATCATTTTCTATTAATCGGCGAAAAAAGCTCATAAATGAATGGAACATTCAAAAGAACATTTTATTTTTTAGCAATTATATACATAGAAGTGCACAATTTTTTGTCAAATCTACCTTTAAATATTTTTTTGTAATATAAATTATAATCACAAAAAAAAAAATAACATTCGTTCAATAATTCAATATTCGTTCTGTTTTGTGCACAATTTTCAAAAAATAGTGTCCCTTGTTTCCAAAAATTAAGTTTTGAAGAAAATCCTGTTTATTAATTACAATTGATTTAAAAATTTGGGAAAATGTTCTAGATATGTCGTAAGTACTACTAAGTGAAAAAAAAAAGTAAAAAATTCAATTTTAAACTAAGCCTTTAAAAAACAAGAATAGGCCTGCAAGAAAGAGCGAAAAATTTCTATCATAACTTTATCACAGCATCGATCAATCTTATGTAATATATTAGAAAAAGTCCTGGAGCGGTAGGCCAAATAGCTTTAATTACATTAGGTACCGCAAAAAAAAGCAGTTGATCCAGAGGTTTTCTGAATGGGTGATGGAGAAAAACTGACCACGGTTTTGTGCTTAGTTTGAAAAATACATCGGACACCATATCTATATCGCATCTCTGGATCATTTTTTTTGTGTGGCAGTGTTATTTTTATTGAAAAATCAATAACGATGCATCATACAACTTTTTTATCTATCAAGTAATACTTAAACTGTAAAAATTAGGGAAGTTGTAACGACTGATTTCTTTTTTTTTACAAGAAATTAAATTAGGAATCTATTTAAGCATTCTAACAGAATAATTTAGATTTTTGGAACCTAATTGAAAAGAATGGCAAGTAGTTCCATTATAGACATAATCCAAATATTTAATCGTCAATTCTCTATAGCTATACTCTATAGTCTATAGTACCTACTTCACAAATCACAATATTATTAATAATAATTATCAACTAAGAAGCAACTAAATGCCATTCTTATAATTTTGCAGGCCTTAGATTATGAACTAGAGTTTTATTGAGTACAACTTAGTTGACCAAATTTTTTTTTCCTTTTTTTTAAATCTTTTATTCAATCATTAGCTATTTTCAGATTTCAAATAAAACTATCGTAAGTTATATTAATTATCGCGGGTATTCTTTTAAGGATTATCCAAAAACCAGATTCTAATAGCAGATTATCTATTCTAGAATAAAAATTCTTCAAACTATTTTTATAAATGGCTCTTCTTTTGGCGTTTAAACTCTTATTGCATATAACTCTAGAAAAATCTAGGATTCATCGGGACTCAAACTGAGTATTTCTTACGTATGGAACGGATATTTAAGAAATTTAACCACTTTACGTCATTAAGCGGGGTAGTGAGCATGTATTTAAAAATTATTTGAAAAGTTAAAAAAATTGAGAAAATTTGCTTTTATAAGCTTTGAAATTTTTATAACCCCTAATAAGAAACATTTTTGAGGGCAAAGAAATAATTGTTCATTTTTATTAAAAAAAATATTTTCTGGCATTTGGAAAAGATTAAATAATTTTTCGAATTTGTCGAATTTCCATAACTTTAAAAAATTACTACTAAGCATCTTTAAGGAAATTGCTAAGTAAATAAATTAAATTGACACAAACTTTTTCAGAAACCTAGCAAAAATTAACGCATAATGACTTGAAAAACGTAATTCTAAAATTTGGAGTACTTAACACAAATTAGACCCAGACAAATTAGATGTTCATTATAAATGAAATGGCATAAACTATTTAAGCAGCCAAGACTTAATGTTAAGAAAAATCTTTTGCTGAAATATAATTTTTATTTTGTTTCAACATCGGTTGGTGTGTTTTTATAAGTGAAAAAAATGTGATACGTCCGCGATTTCTATTGTTGCAACTCTATTACATTCAAGCGTCGCCAATGTCGCAAAAACGCACTACACGAAAAGACACAGATCCATGAGAAAAAACATGTCTTATTGACTGTTTGTCCTTACTGTATGGTCTATTTACAATAAAATTACTAAATATAAATGTAAAAATATCTTCCGTGTCAAAGCCATAGCAAATTATTTGCTATGGCTCTCATTTCTTGAATGAGAAATGTTAACGTCAAAGAATGAAAAGATGTATCATTTTAATTCCCGCTATCATTTTAGCTACGCCACTGCTTCAATCTCGCCTCGCCTGACTTCAAGCTAAGCAATTTTGTAATATTTTCCATATTAAATATTAGAAATTTCCGAGACAATCGCTTAATTTTCCCATTATAAACAAAGAGTTGCGCACATTTAAAATTAACATGCGGACAATGATAAATTGTTGCGACGACGAGAAAAACGAAATGAAAAAAATTATGCAATTTTTTTAAACTCGATTCGAGTTATTTAATGAAGTTAATCGTGAAAACAACTCGAGATACAATTACGAATCAATTACTTACGAGGAAAGAGCAAATTGATAATGGAAATAGCGAGTAGTTCTCCGGTGTGCATTTCTATTTAATTAATTGATGATTTCAAATATAAAACAAAACGGTTTGTTTTTTCACTGGTAAGCAGAGAAATGCTTGCAAAATTAGAAAGTTAATGAACGTGGCGAATGCGTTCACGTAAACCTATCAAACCGAGAAAATTCGAGTTAAAGGATATGTGAAGGTGTACGAACCATTGCCTGGATCTGGATGTTCATCATCATCATCAACGTTTGAATCAGACGATCCTTTCAAGCAGGAATGAAAACTGCGACTTAGTCGCTTATCCATCGACGAGGCCGAAGACATTTCGAAAATAATTTTTTTTTAGAATTTCCGTATAAAAAACACCATTTTCGATTAATTTTCTTCAGGCAACTTTCACTGTGGATTTACAACAATTAAAACCGAAAAAGTAATTTTTCTTTTCTATCAGAGCACATTGTATTTTTCTATTGTTCGAAACTACATTTAGAGAAATCTTTTCTGAGATGAAGGAAACTCACGAACCGGAGAATGTATAACTACGTAGTAATGGGGAACAAGTGAAGGGGACGGGTGGTGGAAAGAGCGACGGAAGCCGATTTTTTCAAGGGAAATTTTCAACAAAACAAAAAAATTGCATAATAATAATGCACTCAATTATGCACAATCAAGTTATGAATGGTTTTGCGAAATTTTTCCAAATTAAAAATAACCACCGGGAACATTCGGGAATGGAAAATATCGTCGATACAGTGGGATACAGAAAGGTAACGAACGACGAAAATCAAAGAAATCTCACAGACATTAGCCCGCTTAAGCCCGCTTGCGTCGAAACGCGGTCTAAAAATAAAAACCAGGCGGAAAAACGGCCATCAAATCCAACATCCTCCATAAACTAAATCGTATACACATCATCTCACACTAACATGAGAAATTTTGAAAATTTAAAAAACTAAAAAAAACTAATTAAGGCTTTTTTTGGGTCGTTATTTTTAACCAATTTCAAAATTATTTTATTTAAAATGTTCTGTTTTTAAGCTTATAATTTTTCATTTTTTCTACTCCTTGAATCGTATTTTGGTCCTCTCAAATCTCAAACTAAAACCGTCGTCTTTTTAAAGTAGCCTTGATTCCTTTGAACAGATAACCAATTTAAATATTATGGTCAAATGCATTTCTCATAATCAGTTCGTCCTAGATGCAAAAAAAAATGCATAAACCATAAAAAAATGCATTGAACACACGCAATTTTTTCATTAAATACATAAAGAAATTTCAACACATTTCCACTGATTCCATTCCCTCAATAACACATTTTCCTCAATTTCCAAAAAAAAATGCCCACAAAGCACCAATTTTTTTTCATACGCAAACAAAATTTTCCCCTTCTCTCTCTAGCTATTTCAAAATTTCCACGTTTGTGACATAAATTATAAAATGCGTAAATATTTTTAATAACTCTCTGATAGAAAAGAAAACAAAACGAGAGGCGTACTTCTAATCCTATTCAGTTTCAAGATTTAAACATTTAAAAAAACCAGCCACTGATTAAATATAATTAAAAACAATTAAGACAAAAGTATTTACACTTCAACACTTGACTCACTGTTGGTTTACACTAAATAAAAAAACCCCGAAAGGATAATTACGAAAACCAAGCACTCGCGCAACAATTAATACATCCATCAATGGGACTGATAGACAATGGAAAATTGCGAAAAATATGAATCATAAAACCGAACATGTTGTAGTGTATTGTGATGGATGTCGATGTGTACTGTGCATATATCACATATGAGATGCTATGAGGTTTAATGAGCGCGTATCAACTCCGCTGTCTGTTTGTCTTAAGTTTTAATAATAATACAACAAATGTGAGCTGTGGCACACAGACAGACCGCCCATGCGTGAATTTCTTCTTCATATATCCCCCGGTCGACCCTTCGTGCTGGCTCTTAGATTATGAATAATCATAGTCTGACGTCGAATGTGTCGTCATATCGTCACTTAAGTAAAGACGAACCAATAGCATATTATCATTGCAACGATTGCACTTATCCTATTTCGATAAATTTTTATCATCTCGCACAGAGATTGTTCATTTTTATTGACTTTATTACACCAAAAACACAGGCTTTATCATAAACAATAAATAAACACAACCCATCGTCTTATAAACCAAATATTTAGACTTTAATCTTAATAAAAAATGCACATAAAAATTTATAACACAAAAAGATTCGTCTGCTGATTGTGCATATTATTTTCAATTGTAAACCAGCAGTAGCTTATGGTATCATTGTACGGGATCCGGACAATTGGGCGGGTGACAACTGGGCGGTTGACATTTGGGCGGGTGACATTTGGGCGGGCGCAGGTTGACCTAGGTCATGCATTTTTGTCCATTCATTCATAAAATTGTTTTCATCACATTTTGTGAGTTTCATCGTCGTTGAAATTTCTTACAAAACTAAATTGCTTGTTGTTTGCCTTCTTATGGCACGTTTTTTGGAAACTGAGCGCGGTGCCCGAAAACTGCTTTACGATGGTTATGCTTATGTAAAAGAAGCAGAGAATACATAAAAAACACACTGGAAATGTGAAAAGAAACGAATTTGCAAAGCTCGCTTGCATACAATTTTGAATCCGATGCCCGGTGCTGATGTAGAAATACGTTCAGAACATACTCATCCTCCTGATCCGGCTTTGTATGAGGTAATTAGCGTCGTTAATGTCGCCAAAAATCGAGCACGTACAACGCGTGAAGCAACCAGTGAAACTGTCACTGTCGCGTTCAATTCAGTGTCTCCTGCTGCTGCAGCTCAAATGCCTACACAGTCGACGTTGCAAAGATTTATTCGTCGGCAAAGAACTGTCGCTGGAGTTTTCGGCCACCGCGCTCAGTTTCCAAAAAACGCGCCATAAGAAGGCAAACAACAAACAATTTAATTTTGTAAGAAATTTCAACGACGATGAAACTCACAAAATGTGATGAAAAACAATTTTATGAATGAATGGACAAAAATGAATGAACTAGGTCAACCTGCGCCCGCCCAATTGTCGCCCGCCCAAATGTCACCCGCCCAGTTGTCACCGACCCCATTGTACACTGTACAGATTGGCGCAGAGCAACTTGCTTATTTGCTTGTTTGGTTGGGCGCAATGGAAATAGTGAGTCGTAAAGTTCTATCAAAGGAGATGTGTAGTTTCAACAAGACGGTGCCACAGCACACACATCTCGTTTTGCGGCAACACTTCCTTAGGAGGCCTCATCTTTTTAAGAGGCGAACTGTACTGGCCAGCACGTTTACCTAATTTAGCTCCCTGTAGGTCTGGAAAAGCCATAGGGCAAATGAAGCCAATTTACTTGTTTGCTTGGGTACAATCGAAAGAGTGGGTCGTCAAGTTTTATCAAACGAGATGTGTGGTTCCAACAGGACGGTGCCACAGCACACACATCTCATGTGCCAATAGGTTTGTTCCAGACGTTGAAGCCAAACACGTTCACGTAATACAAAGAGCAAGGCACACTGACCAAGAGACAAGAGTGAGTGAAGAAATGTTTCAGCCCCACAGCCGCTTGGCCGCATTAGGCCGAGAGTCGAGCTATGAACGTACGTTTTCGTGACAATGGCTTGTTTCGACACGGATTTGGAGGTGTTTAAACACCGCAAAACTGGCTTAAAATTAGGGAGAAGTTCTTGCTTTATGATTTTTACTCACTCTTGTCTCTTGGTCAAAGAGTCTTGCTCTTTGTCATTTGGTGGACGTGTTTGAACATCATCAAATGGACAAGTGGAACAAACCTTATGACTGTTTTTGCGGCAACACTTCTTTGGGAGGTCTCATCTCCTCATCTCCATGTGCTGGTCTGGTCAAAGGGTCGGCTAGCCCTTAGCTATAGTTCGAGACTAACTTAGCTCATAAAACTATCGATATAATTTAAAGTTAGAATCAAAAAGTGCAAAACGCAATCCACCCTTCCATTTGAACCACTAAGGAATAAAATTTTGAAAATCCTTTTATTAGTATAAGTTACAATTCTTTCAGGAATCAATCAAGAAAAAATAGATTGCAAAACTATAAGCAAAATGTAAATTTTCGGTTAAAAATGTTTGCTTTGTGAAATAGAGTTTTAATATCTATATAAATAAAATGGTAAAAATCTGCCGTTGTGCGCTAATAACGCAAACACTATATATTTTAATCAAATTTTGTTGTTGTTCTACTTTGATACTTGGCCCTTATCTAAAAAAAGAATTAAAGCTATTGAAGTTTTAAGAAATTACGATTTTATACTACGCGTTGACTTGTTTTTTTTTTCCCCCGTTAGCAAAATAACAGGTTAGGGCTCGGTCCAACCCCCCACATACTGCAGCCTTAGGCTTATTGTACTCCTGTTCTGCTCATGTATTCCTGTTAGACATCTTGCTTATTCCAGGTTCACCATTTTTCCTAGCAGAAGCAGTCTCGGTACCAAACTTTTTGCCTGTTTGGCCGTCATTGACTTGAGTTACTTATTATTAATGAAGATAAAGCACGCAATTTTGAATTTTCATTGTCGGCTTTTTAAATTTTTATTAGCAGTGTTGTATTCATTGTTATATTTTTTACCATTAATATGAAATTCGTTAAATTTTTGGTTCTAAAATTTTCTAAAGCTCACGTGAACGAAGTTGCGAGTACAGCTAGTTGTAAATACAAATTAAATAATTAAATTACTAAGGTATCTATAGATTTATTATCAATATTGTAATTGTAGTAATATTGTAAAAAGTAGGGGGCCGAAGTATTAAAAATTATCAGACTGGTTTTAGGCTCCAGTCTAGGCCTGGTCCCCTATGATTATTTTCTATGGAACTACCTAAAATCAATTGTTTACAACAATCCTCCAAGGACCCTCGGACACCTTAAAAACAACATTTCTCAAACTTCAGCCAACAGTTCATTAAAAATAACGGACGCTATATGCCTGATATCGTATTTAAAACTACATTAAAATAAACTTTACGTGTATCACTGGATATGGCTCCAAAAAATTAAATGCAGATCTACATTACTTTTTCTTTTATTGAATGTTAAAATAATAAAGTTGCTCTATCCCACCCTGTATAAGAAAATTTGTAGTTCAATGACTTGTTCAGCCAAAAAGGAATCAAACAAACGCCGTTAGTCTAATAAATGTTATTACTTCCTGTTCCTTTCTATTGAAACATCGATTAATGTTTAATTAATGTAAAAATTTTTCCTTTCATTGTTAGCGAAAACATCTTGTAAAGACTAAATAAGAAGTACGAGGTTCATTACAATACGAAAATATAAAAAGAGCAATCCTTCAACTAGAAAGCCCCATTAGATTTGTTAGAGCATCTAGTTTATTATTTTTAATTACCCTTCCACTAAATCCAATGCTTGAATTATATATAAAAATAGAAATAATAAACTTTCTTTTTAATCTTTAATCAAGCTACGTTTACATAAACTTTTAAATTCGTTCAGCGATTTTGAAAAGAATGAAGTTATCCCACAGAACATTATATTTACTATATAGTTATTAGTGACTGTCGAATAATCATTAGGATATAAAGCAACAATTTAGTCATCACGCCACTAAATGACTTAGTGGCCTAACTGGTTCTTATGTAAGATTCAACAAATATTTTACGGTTATAGCTATACCACAAGAATCATAATTTTTTTGCAAGAAAAAAAGTGCAATCAGTTACTGATCCATAAACTATCCATCTACCAAAAATCACGTAAATTTTATTTTCATTAAACTTTAGATATTCTATAACCACCATACAACTTTTCAGGATTATAAATAGCCTATACTTTCTTTGATCTAAAAAACTATCGTTATAATATAAATATAAAAATTTACGACAATTTATAATTCCGTTTTCTTAGATTGTATGAGAAAAATAAACAATTCCCTTTTTATAGTCATACCGCAGGAATCACATATTTTTTCTAAAAATGAAAAGAATCACATTTTACCCTGTTCGATTCATAACCTAATCCTTTGAAAAAAAATCTGGATGGTTCGTTACTCCATTTCTGTAAAAATCAAAAAACCTGTTTTTTGAAGTATTATTTCTTTACGCGAGCTGGACTTGGGGAGTAAACTGGTGAATATGTTACGAAAAGTGTGATTTGGTAAAGCGAACGGAAGTTGAGAGGGGAGATATACGTTGGTAAAGACACAAATAAGGGAGAGATTTACGTTCGTATATCTAATACCCAGTACAGGCCTATTCGCCAATGCCTTTTTGTGTGGATCTTCGTGTATTCCCACTCTTACATTGAGTTTAACGTCTAAATTCCAGAGTTTACATAGCTCTAGATGCACTATAGTAGCAAGCGAGCCCGTACATTCTCTTTCTCTCATTGCCCGTTGCATTTTATATATAACTCATTTAGCGTAGTATTTAGTATGAGTTAATACTTTTAGTGTGTGGTCCACAAGCACACGCAATTTTTTATGATAGCAATCCAAGAGAAAAGTTGAATTTTTCTAGGACAATAATTACTTATTATGTTTTTCCAAAATTTTAACTACGTTTACACTATATTTCGTCAATGGTAAACTCGTAAACTTGTATACCAAAACCCCAGTGCAATGAATTTTTTCAGAATAAAATGCAGCCAATGTTTCTCAGTGTTAGTGCACCGTTTATTTGGTAAAAATTTTTTTTCAGTTCGTTTAGTTATTCGAAAGATTACTTCCTACATACAAACAAACATTTCCTCTTAATAATTATAATTAAAAAAAAACTATGCTAAGCTGAAATTCTTATCTTTATATGTTTTAAATTTTATTTAATTTTGTTAAATTTCAAAGCAAATTTAGAATTTTAACAGCCTGAATTTTTAATTTAAAATTAATTTCAAGTTTTAATATAGTAATCATTTAAGAATCTAAGGTCCCAATTAGATGCAACACACTAAAGTTGAATGAACCAATTGAGACTGTATTTTTGTTGATAAGATGATTTCATAACTCCCAAAGGCCAAAAGGCAGCCTCTTAATTAGCAACTGAAGGCAAATAAACATCTCAAATATTCGACATCACGTAGATCCATAATATACAAACAATCAAAAATCATAAATGGTGCGTCCCGCTTGAACCCGCCTGTAGCGATCGCGACGTTCCGTAAAAGGCCACGTAAAATTAATTAACAATTTCACACAAATATGACCATGTTAATTACAACAGATGAACAAATATGGCAAACATGACAAATCTGGACAATGTCCAGAAAGGAATAAGATAGTAAACGAACCTGAGTTGAAGCCGAATCCATCACTCGCTCCAATCGACTTGATATCGCCCTCAAACGTGTGACGCGATCCAACATTTGATGGAACCGACAACAATCTCCGAAACTGAGCTACAATTTCCATTTTTTTTTTTTTTTAGACAAACAAAACATTTTCCAGAACAAAATCAACAAATGCATTTCATCATCATTTCCATATCCATATATTCTATGCCCGCGCCAATATTTATTTTAGATTTGACTCGACTTAAAAAAACTGTTTGTCCAAGCAAATGACTCATTTCTTAATTGACTTAATTAAAACTTATTTCTAAATTCCACCAAACATTATTTCAACTAATACTATGTTCATGAATATTACAGGGACTTTAAAACTATTATTATTCTTTTATAAATTATAACTTTGAAATACACAATGAATGAATCGGAAAATACATTTAGTAAGCGCAATGAAGTTTATTTTTAGTATTAAGAAACTTTAAAAAAACGGAATGAAGCAAAATTTATTTACTTTTTCCATTAAAATTATTTTAAGATCAATCAACACTCAACAACGAACATGTAAACGTGGATGATGGTCTAATTTTTATTCGAAAATTTGATTTATTTCACCGAGAACAAGTTGAAACGATCTGCTTCAGACAAATCAAGGTTTGGCTCACGAATTTACAATTAAAATAGCACGATTTTTGATATTTTAGATTTCCCAATATATCATTCTAAATTAAAAGGGAGGTACACCTTTATAAAACAAACAACCCGAAAAAATACTTTCATAAAATTCCTCAAATATAGATCACTGATAATTTAAATGGAGTACTTATAGGAATAACGATTGATTTTAAGTTTAGGTTTTGCTGTAGCTGTGTTTTCATGTTAACAGAAAAAAGTCAAATTGTTTAAACCCAGAAAACACCAAAATTGTTTTTGAATGAAATTATTCGAATTGCACAATGTTTTACTATGCTGTTATATTTTTAATCGTCTGATGTTTATAAGAATCTTCATTCCAATCAAGGTGCCTAATGAAACCGCTTTCTTTGTAAGGTTTTTTTTTTCGAAAAAGAATGAAAATCGGAAAAACTTTAAAAATGTAGTTTTAGGATGCACCTTTGAGGATGATTTTTTCTTTTATTAATTAGACTTAAAATTTTTACTTGTAGATGAAATAATTTGTGAAATCAATGCTTGACTTGATTTGACATTTAAATATTAGTAATTGACTTAAATTTGATTCGACTTCAAATCTCTAGTAATTTTCAACTTCTAAAATGTTTTCCTAATTTTTATAAATCCATCAAATCAAGTAGGCGAACATTTTTTAGATGAACTATGCTTGAAATTTTGACTTGTAAATAAAAATTTAAACGAAGTTGATGCTTGACATTTAAATCCTATATTGACTCAAGTTTGATTCGATTTCAAGTAAAATTTAAAACATGTAGTTTGAGAATCAAACCAAGTAGCTCAAAAATGAAGACAAGTAGTAGATCTCTTTAGTCATTTTCATCTTCTTAAAAACTTTTTTCTTCCAAAAAAAAATTTTTTAGATCTCGATAAAAACTAAGATTACTTTAAAAGACCAACATGAAGGGGTTTTAAAGCAAATAGCTTGAAAATGAAGCCAAATAGTTAAACAATCAAATCCCTCTATGATTCCCTAATAGTTTTCAATTTAAATGAAAAATAAAATATCCTTAAAAGAAAAAAGTAAAAGAGGAACACCTCGAATATTTTTCTTGTTAGCAAAATAAGACATTTTTTTTAAGAACATAATTGAAGGGGGCATGTCGAATATCTTCCTTGTTTGCAAAAAAAGATAATTTTTCAAAATTTAAAGGCTAAAATATTTCTAATCCCGGTTCTGGCTAGCATTGAACCAAGAAAATGTGCTGAAACGCTTAAACAAAATTGCATAACTTAAAAATGGAAAACATCTAAGTGACATTCAAGTTCGTGATAAATATATCAACAATTTCAAAAACGTTTAACGCATAGATTCCGAACATCAACCATGGATTTCATAAGCTCTTTAACTGTGTTAGTCACAACAATAAACTTTTACTACTTCTACAATAATATCTACGTTTTAACGATTTTTTTTTTAATTCAAAAGTTTCATAAAATATCAACCAAATCTGAAAGTTTATAACATTTAAATAGGAAGAACAATATGAAAATTTATTCGTTTTCCATTACAGTTAACATCTAACACTTTTTTTTAGGAACTAAAAGTTTTACTGCAAGAATGTGTTGAATTCCAAAGTGCTACGTTTACTCAATTGGAAACAATAAGAAATGCATCTGCTATCAATATTTGTTGAATTTTTTTACGCTTACGCATCGGTTGATTCTCTCCTAACGACATATTCTCACTACTTTTGTTATTTTTCCGCATGATACTATTCCATACTTTCCGATGAGCCATTTTGCACGTCACAGAATAAGAGACGTTCGCGGCACAAAAGCACTAAATTCGCGCCTACAAAGGCGTAGTCCGCTAATCGCCTCGAAAAGCACACGACATCCACATACGAAATGCACCACCGAAAAAGACGTAATTAACGATCGAGAGTGAAGTTTCAAATGAGCGCAGTCTACGAATTGTAGTGGTGACCACAAAATAACGCAATTAATATTTCTGCCTCAGTCATCTTGGACGCGCTCACGTACTGTGTGGATTTTCCAAGGCCGATTTGTTCGATTTGTTCAATTCTGTGCTCGGTGTCTCTATTTCTAATACACGCCCAAGAGATATCTGATAGATTGTAATGTTTCAAACACAACTGATTCGGATTTTTCAAAGACAATAGCGCTAGAGCGGGACCGAACCACAACCAAATTTCCGCTCCACTGTTTAAGGAAAAACGTCCCACCGCTGATTTCCTGTCATCACACGATAACAACGATAACGACCAGTTCAATCGAACTGTTTCAACAGCACTTAACTAACTAACTAACTAACATTTAAGCAAGCTTATCGCTCAATGTTGCTCTTATAATTATTGTTGGTCTTTCCATATTTGTCTTACACCCAAACAAACTTCTTTCAGCTTATTTAAATAACTTGTAGGCTCTCTCTATTAAAAATGACGGGGCAACATTACCGTGTGGTACACATTTTTTTTTCTATTCTTCATTGACAATATATTTAATAAAAATTTTTAATACGCATCAAAGTAAAAAAAAAATCTGGAGGGGGACTTAAACATAAACCTTAACCATTATAAGAAAAACACAGCCACTGTAGCCACTCTAAGCTACCGAGGTTTGGAACAGCCGCAAACTTATTTGTAAGTATAGTAGAACCTCGTTTATCCGAGGTAATGTGAGGAGGAGATACCTCGGATAAGCGAAAATTCGGATAACACGGGATAAATAAAAATTCGAAATTTTAACTGTTTTTTATGTTTTTATCTAATCTTCTTACTGCTTCCAACTTTTCCTTCCCACGCACTACGACTTTTTCCTTTTTTTGTGATATGTTATATGTTCTTTCATTGACTGTTGAAGGCCTACTGTTAAAATTTGACTCGCAAATGAAGAGCACACAAAACGTGTTGCAAGTTAACAAGTTTATACGTATTTATAATATACATATTATGTATGTATGTACATAAAAGAAACAAACTAGCAATCGCAAATTACTAAATGGCGTACAACATAGGCATAGCAGCTTCATCTGTTTTATCCTAGTTTTTCCGTATTATCCGACCATATACCTCGGTTAAGCAAGAGTGCTCGGATAAGTCCGTTGCCTCAAAAAACACGGAGGCTCCGTTAATCGAAGCTCGGATAAACGAGGTTTTACTGTATAACTGAGCTAAGTATTTAAACTAAAGATTTACTTGTTGACATTATTTAAATAACTTGACTTGATTCGCAAGCTACTTGGCTTTAACGTAGCTTTAAATCAAGTCACACTCATATGAAATGCTAATATTTAAATATTATATGCCCATGACCCAGTGCTCAAGTACTTGACGCGATGAATTTTTAATTCAGACAAAAATTATACAACCACCCAAAAGGGTTAAAAATCATTTCTGATTTCAAAAAAATACCTACTTATAGGTACTCTATAGAAATAGTTTTACTGACTCATTTGTTAACTGTAGCGTAACTACGGGGTCGCAAAAGTACGCATTGAGTCGGGGTTCGTCGATCCGGAGGGCCCTTGAGCAATTATGTTAGGCAGTATAGGTTTATCACAGTTTCAATTAATACAAATGTATAATGTACCGTTCGTTAGATAATTCGACGATTCTACTTTTTAAGTGAACAATTTCCATTGCAATTCATTCATGTTCATTTGCTTTTAAAACACGAATTAAAAGAACTGCAAAGTGTAAAGACCCCTGCAGAGCAACTACTTAAAATCGTAGTGACTAAATTATTGCCTTATACTCATATTGAAGTATAAACATGAACTCGAAAATAATTGTAATTTTTTAAAAAAAATTTCACAAAGTATTGGGTGCTAACCATTTACCACCCTCTACCAACAGAAGCTGATTTTTAGGCTAATAAACATGTAGGTAATAATCATGAAAAATTCTTCATTTTACGTTTGCACTGGCTCTTTAATCGAGTCTACGCTTTTTTAACAAAGGCTTATCAAACGTATCGGCTACGTAATGCCCTTACGAGTATATGACACTAACTAAAAATCGCTAATGACTTACTTACCTAAGGGACTTGTGGACGATGGCGTTGCCGTTATTCCACCTCCTTCTTCCCGCAACGAACGAGTGTCATCGTGTGTCTGATTTGGTGGTTTGGTTTGCCGATTTTCATTCCCGATTTCGTCATCCTCGGGCTCTTCTGGAAGGCAAGGTGGCCCGGGCCAGTGCCGCAAGGCACCCACGCGTCCTCCTCCATCGAGCCGCACTCTGGGAAGTTCAACAAACAGCGAGTCGCTTATCTGAAACGATTAATTAATGTATGACTAATAACGCATAAACAAAGTAAAAGATTTGATACTAAAATATTATATTTAGAAAGGAAACGATAACTAAATACAACATATCCTGCATTACCGTCAGGTGGGTTGCCTATAAAACCACAAACATGATAATTTTTAACCGACTACAAAAAAGGAGGAGGTTCTCAATTCGACTGTAAAGGATTTTTTTTAAATAGGTTTTTTATTTTTTGATTGCTAAATTATAACGAAATTTATAAATAATCGATTAACTTTTAAGTTTTATGAAATTTTTTCGAATTTTTCAATGTTCATTAATCTTTTAAGTTATATTCATTTATTTATTCAATGACCCCATAGTGGAACGGTTTTAGACGTATACCAGAGGCTGGTAACTAATATTATATATAGAAAAAAATATAATAAACTTATTAAAGACAAACGTAAATGTAATAAATGTAAACTGCCGAAGAAAATTAAAATAAAATCTATGAACAATCATTGAAGACAAACCTATACTGACTACAATAGATATGTACACTGCCGGCCAAAAGTTTGAGACCATATATATTTAAGCCAAAAAAAGGAAATATTTTTAAAAATGCAAAGACAAATACAGTAAAAATGTTTATTAATATTATAGTTATAACCTTTAAACATACTTAGTATAGAAAATAAACATAAAAAATTATTCTATAAAAAAAATGAACTAATTACTCAAACTGTTTTTTCATCAAAAAATCCTCCCTTGCACTTTATTACTTTTTCTACTAGCCTCGGCATTCTACTTATTAATTTATTTATGGTTTCTTGAGAAATTTTGTTCCAGCTTTCTTGTAGTAGTCTCCACAAGTCTGCAAGTGAAGAGGGACACTCCTCTCGGACATTCCTATCAAGCTCGTCCCACAAAAGCTCGATTGGATTGAGATCCGGACTTTGCGGTGGCCATTTAATGATTTTTAAAACTCCTTCTGCTTCTTTTTGTAATAAATAATTTCTACATAGCTTGGAAGTATGCTTTGGATCGTTATCTTGCTGGAAAATGAACCCATTGCCAATTAAACTTGAGCCTGATGGTACAGCATTTTTTTCGAGAATTGTTTTATATTCCTCTTTCTTCAAAATTCCATCAATTTTAACCAAATTTCCAATTCCATGGCCTGAGAAACAACCCCAGACCATTATTGAACCACCACCGTGCTTAACAGTTGGCACTACACAATCTGGTAACATCTTTTCTTCGGTGCTACGCCGAATGTAAATTCGTCGATTTAAGCCAAATACTTGAAATTTTGACTCATCAGTCCAAAGAACTTTTTTAAAAGCATCTTCTGTCCAATCTCGATGGAATAGGGCCCACTGCATCCTTTTTTTCTTATTTTGCGGCCTTAGTAAAGGTTTCCGAACGGCAACACGACCAAACAGTTTAGCGTTCCTCAACCGTCTTTTCACTGTGGTAAGCGAAACTGGTTTATTTAAAGATTTGTTCACTTCAGCACGAATTTTTGGTGCTGTTAAGCGTCTATTCCTTTTGCTAGTAATAACGATAAACTGATCCTCACTAGAAGTAGTAGCTCTCGGTCTTCCTGAACGTGGAAAATCTTGAAAACTACCCGTTTCCTTAAACCGAATAATTGTGTGATGAATACAAGTCTTCGAAAGTTTAAGTTGAGACGCAATTTCACGTTCGGATTTGCCTTCATTATGTAAAGTACCAATGGCAGATCGAGTTTCGATATTTATTTCTCGTACTTTTCCCATTTTTAAAACGTTTTAACTATAGAAACCCCAAGTTAAGACTAAATTAAGTTATTCGTACAAAATGGTACATAACTTAAAAAAAAAAAATTAAAATAACCTGTTTTAGAAAGTCTAAATAATAACAAAGAATAGCCAGTGCAAAATTAAAGAAGAATAGAATTAAAGAACAATTAATACGGAGCTACTTTAAATATAATGATGACCCTTCCACTGGCCAGACACCCTGCGGTCTTGGATGTTTTTAAACAGAACCCATTAATTCTATTTGTACCTGAGAAACATACCTACAAAAGTCTCTTTAGATGTTCATCAGTAATTTAAAAATATGTATGGACAACAATTTTTATTTTATTACCGAAACTTTGAATACAATAAGTGATAGCATAAATATATTACAACTGGTCTCAAACTTTTGGCCGGCAGTGTATGTATTTCTAATAATATAATTTTTAGAATTTTATATATCCCGTAGCGTTCTTCATATAAGACAGCTTACCACGCAATATCTTGTACCTTTCAGTGGGAATATCAAAGACAAATATCAGTAGTTATATAGAGCCGTAGGAAGATTTTGATCACCACACAACAAGCTTAAGAAAATCTTATCAAAATTACAAGAAATTGTTTCTTTGACATTATTTTCATCGACAACCCAAACAATTGAATTAATCGGTTTATAGAATATTTTTAATAAAATCAAAAATATCGAATATATATTCGAGAATATCGATTCTATTAAAAAGTAACTGGTAAATGTTATTTTTTATTAAAAAGAAAACTTTTTATCTTCTTATCTATGACAAAAGCTACGCGCGTTTTATTCGAATGTGAGTATTATAAACATATGCCATTTCTCACAGTTTCATAAATAATACTACTAATATTTAGGAAAATGAATTTTAATTTCAGTTAGAATCGAGAACTCACGGAGTTCTAATGAGTTTAAAGAAAATACGAGGAAATTATAAAATATGAAACAAATATTTTAGACTTAACGCTTTCTAAATATATATTTTTTTAATTATGCCTAACAAAGAAAGCTTTATAACCTCAAAAGAGTTTCATGAAATTCAAACTTCTTTACCAATTTTTTATACAACAATCAGTAGTCATATAATATTTTGTAGGGTCACCTATTGGCGCAGTGGTTAGAGCAGTAGTTCTCTCCACTTCATGCGTCAAGTGGTACGGGTTCGATCCCCGTTGAATCCTAGACTTAAGATCCTAGAACTAAGATTAAAATTGACCAACAGAAATTTTCTGTGTTTAGACAGTCGTGATATGACCTTAGTTGTTAAAGCGACTTAAAACACCCCAAAAAAAAAAAAAATATTTTGTAATATATTATGTGTATGATAATATAATTATGTTGGTATCAAATTTATATTTAATGGAAAATAACCAAATGTGGCATTGTACCTTTAATATGAAATTTCACCATTTCTCGGAAATAAAAACTTCTAAACTCGTTTGAAAGTTGGCTTCTATCTTATTTACTTTTTTTTTATTAAAGGTCGTACCAACGCGACCGGCGAATCCAAATCTCCTGAAAAAAATCTTGGTTTTTCAACCCTATATTAGACGGTTATATTAGACCCTATCTATATTCGATCCAACGGATTAAACCACTGGTGTATAGGGCGATAATCTAGTCAACCACGCCACTAAAGCTATGGTTTCCAAGCAAAACGGTGCCGTAATATGACGGCCAACGAATAGCGGTGGATGACGTCACTGAAACGTAGTTTGTGCAAATCAAAAGAGCCAAAAGGTTTTGTTTCCTAGGAAACGTTGATATACGTCGCAACGTCAAAAAGCGGTACCGCTATTTTACATGACCGTAATGACGGTGATAAAAAAGTATCCAACGGTTTTTTACGGTGACCGTCGTCTGTGCAGTGCCGGCGGGGCCTCGGTAAAATATTATACGCCAATATAAAAAACGTCGCATTTGATATCAAAAACTTGCCCTAGCTACTAATAAATGATAGAAATATGAAAGCGCCGGGTCCAAATTAACGCGAAAAGAGCTATTAAAACCTAGCAGTGTTATATATTTTTTTTATTAATTTTATTTAAAGTCGCTTCAACAACTTGGTCATTAGCGGCTGATAGTGTTATATTGTTTGCCTATTTTCCAACAAAGTCCCCATTGCGAAATACACATTTTGTGGACTTACAACTAGACTTGATTTTAAAGTTACCTCGCTCAATTTTGAAGCTACTTGATCTAAAGAAATCAAGTCAAACTCGAATAAAATATCATAATAAGTCAAGCATTGATTTCACAATTCATTTTAAATCATTTTGAAATACTTAACTTAAATCCCTCATCGACGTCTAACACCCATTCTCTTTATCGATTAGTCAATTATTTCAATTAGTAAATGATACTAATCAATTATTTTTATACAAAAAAAAAAAAAAAAAACAAATTCAATATTTTTCACGGGTGTTACGTTTAAGAACGCTTGAATCTTAATCTGTTAACTTCAGGATGACAATTAAATATATTTTTATCAGTGAGATTTACCAATCATTGTGATAAGAAAAACTCAGTGCAATTATTTTTCACGGGTGTGCTTTTAAGAACACTTGAATTATAATTTGTTAATTTTAGGTAGGGATTTATCAAGTCACGTAGTTGAATATGCTTTCAAATGAATTGTAATTGATATTGTAATGTACAAAGATAGAGACAGCGAACAGCGATGAAAAAGACTGAAACATTCGATAAGTTCTAACGTCAACAAAATGATAAAAGAAATTCAAATTTCCATTATCGACAATCAAACGGCGTTGGAAGTGTATTATTAACTCTTTGGGTAGTGAGATTTTTTCGTGCTGGCTAACCACCCCCAGGAGTCAGGACCCTACTGAAGAAGTCTTTTAGGAGTAACAAATGCACGTATAAGATTTCATAAAAAGTTTCTTTATGCATTTGTCCACATTTTCGTATATTCTATGAGATTTTATGAGGTTTTTTTTCAATAGAGGAGTGATTCAATAGTAAAAAAAACAACTAGGTAATTTAGGTCTAGTTTCAGTAACGTCATATTTTAAAAATAAGTGTGGTACTGCAATTACCCCTTCAAAACACCAATGAAAAAGGAGACGTATATATACTATATTACTATGTATACGCCTTTACTGCTCTAGCTCAAACTTCCAGGACATAAATGTACGCTCGTACTCCAGATAGCCTAGAGCAGGGGTTCTTAAACTTATGTAGTCCGCGGACCCCTTCTTAAACCAATTTTTTTTTCGCGGACCGTATCCCAACTCTAGGTGTTTTAATTGTTTTTGAGACTAAATTTCTAGTTAAATAGGTCACTCTCCACTTGGTAGGTAGAGACATCCTTTGGCAGGTAGAGACGTGGTGTACTAAAAAGACACATTTGAGGCGAAATTTGCCCATCAAGACAAAAATACAAATTACGTAAATGTCTATTTAAATTTTTAAATTATGACGATAATGCTCGCGAACCCCCAGGGGTCCGCGGACCACGGTTTAAGAGAACAACGGTTAAGAACGGTTAAGAACCTATGGCCTAGAGGCCCAAGGATGTATATTTATGTTCGTACTACTTAAAGGATTAAAAGGTTCGGCAATCGAAGTCACCTGCGTGGCGTTTGTCGTAAAGTGACCGCACATGTGACACGTATCTACAAATAAAAATATGAAAAATAATAGTATCAGATTTGAAAGTATGAGAGAAAAATGACTTTTATTAATTTTTTTTAAAGTAAAACTTTTTATACATCGTCTCAAATTTTTTGGCCTGTCTTTAGCATGTCGGTAAATGTAACACATTCTCGGCAGGGAATCGGCAAGTGTTCGGCAGAGCTCGTATGCACATTGTTAGCTATATACCATGTCGTTTTCCCAGGCCTGTTGCGCGAGCTATTACTGAATTTAATGAGCTATTTTCCTCTCCATGACAACGTTTTAATATATTATAAGTTGTCATTAATTGTCAATCATATTTGTATTGGTATTTCTATTTTGATCAGTGTATTGATATAAATGTTATTGGTCACTTGATCATGATAGACAAAGATACAGCTAGTGAGAATAGTGCAAAAATATCCAACGGTGATGTTACAATACTCGTAGCTAACAACAGACAGATGATCGTTTTAACAATAATCAACAAATTCAATAATGAAAATAACATTTGAGTATTAACATCAATAATGGAAATTCAAAAAGACAGTATATTCGTGCCACATCCCTTTCTTTCTATTCTATTTTCATACCCTAAATCGGATAATTTTCCGAAAATTTTCAGCTACTTAAGTGCCCAAAATCCGAAAAAAGTTTCACTTGCATCGTGGTTTCGTAAAACCACACAATAATTTTTTGTAATTCTTCTACCCTTAAGTGACTCAAAAAGAAGGATAGAAGTTTTCATTTGATGAAAGTTTTTGAGAAATTTGTTTATGAGGCTTTTTGATGTAAGAACAATTTGAATAAAGTCTTCGGCCATACCAACACGCTTATAAAATAGCCATGGCAAGAAATTTCCTTATTACTCTCAAAAATTTCATTTTTACCCCATTTGGGGTGATTTACCCCGGTTTCCCGACCGCTGCCTTAGTTAGTCACTTTCGTCCACTAACTCTTCTAAGTAAGAATTCAAATTTTGGTTAAAATAAATAAGTATCTACATAAAAAAAATTTAAATTTCGCTGACTTTGGACTTAATTATTATATTTCACAAATACAATTCACAAAAATTCACAAGACAAATTATAAATTCATTTATAATTTGTCTTGTGAATTTTTGAAATTTGTGAAATATAATAAATAAGTACAGTCGAGTCTCAATAATCCGCCACTATTACTTACTAAGGGGTGCCGGATTATTGGAATATGTTCGGATTATTTAAATGTATAGAAAAATTCGTAACAAGTAAAAAAATAAAGCGTAACGAAAATAGGGAGGATACCGGACTACTGAAGTGTCGAATTAGTGAGACTTCTGTAACGCCAAAATTTCAAATCTCGTGATTTGACTAAACGTACTACGGCGTTGTAGTAGTTCGCTTGTGGCTCTCGCGTAGATCGCTTCACTTGGCGTTAAGCCCTTAACTATTTTGCAAATAATTAATTCTGTGATTAATCAACCACACCACAAAGTGATTTAACTAATTAAAAAATGTTATGCTATTAATTGAGTGGTTCATCAACAAACAAAACATCAGTGCAAGTAAGTAAAAGTTTATAACATTCTCATATTGAAGCAATAACCCCTATTATGGCATTATGACACATTTTGATTACGGTTTGAATGTGGTTTTATGAAAACATCTTCAAAATACCTAAGATCTTGTCTTTATTGATTTTAAATGCTTCTCTCGGAGATTTTGGTTCTAAAGAGGTAATTTTAGAAAAAAAATTGTCATTGTTTGATCCCGGGGACGCTTAGATAAAACAATTGAGAATCGAAAATTTCGACTTACTCAATTTAAATGTAGATAGATGGCATTGCATTTTCTGCTTCGATTGGTGTTTGATTTGTTTCATTTATCTGTCATTGTTTAGATTTTCTTAAAATATTCAATTAAAAATACATTTATGCAACTGAATAAAGTATTTTTTAGTATAATTAAAAAGTGATATGAAATAAATTGAACGATTCATATACACGCAAAAAATACATGCAAGTAAGTAAAAACTTGACAAATTATCCTCAACTAAACTATCTTTCAATGGTAACTTCAAATTACTTTTAACAGTGACAAATAGTTTTAATGTGGTTTAAAGAAAACTTCATCAAAACACCTCAGATCTTTCATTAATTGATTTCAAATACTTTTTTTGAGGTTTTGGACCGAATAATTACAATTTTGAAAAGAGTCACTGTTTGAGGACGCGTAAAGATATTAATTGATTTATTATAATAAGATGGCGCGGCATTGTTCTTATATAAGCTTGTACTAGTTTTTGATTTCTTTCTTCTATCTATAATTGTTTAAGTTTTCTTGAAATTTTCAAATATAAAGCATTCGTACAAATGAATAAATCGGTATCTAGGTTTTAAAAGGGCCAATGTCCAAAATTGGAGAAATCGAGTTTTGAAAATAAACGATCTCCATATATGAAGCACTGTTAGTACAAAAAGGGCCAATGCCCTGGAATAAATACATTACGGGAAACATAAGCCTAACAGATTACAAAGGCCAATCTCATTATAACCTTGGTGCAAAAACGGACAATGTGCATTTAATTTGGCATTTTTTGGGAATGGTAAAAATGGATCTTTTAAAACCAATGTACAGAAATAAGAATTAAGTTCAAGCTTACAAATTTGATAGTTAATAACTGTCCTTTTTACAGGTGTTAAGTGTAAGTGGCCGCAGTTATTGGATTTAATGCATTGGTGTGTGATGCTGGAGGCTGTATGAAGATTTCAACCAAGGTAATTCGTCTGTTTTTTTTAAATAAATCCTTTCATTTTATTGTTTTAAGTATCGATTTTAGCTATGCGATAGCTAAACCATTGAAAGGTGACTACTTTAACTACAAACCAAAATCATTTTAGTACACTCGAACATTCCAACTAATATACTTCGATACTATTAAAACATGGCGTTCTATGTTTTCAATTTTAAGGTATCAATTAAAAATCAAGACTATAACCTGTACCATTTACTCTTCTGATGGTGTTATTCCATTGTAAGATGTGCAATTTTTTTATTCACGACTAGCGGTAGATATAGCATTATTGAAAGATCTTAACATTTGAAGAAAATTTCAATAATGACAATTGATTTTTGATAGATACTTAATACTAGGTAAAAATGTTTAAAAATGTCTGAGCTCATAGAAAAAAGGTCTACTTTGACAATAAGGAATAATCAGTACATTTTAACTGCAAGGGTTTTTGCACTTATCACTAACTGAATTCACTCAAAAATACTGAAATAACATAAGAAAAAAAAATTACCTCCAAATTAATTCTTCCCTTCAATTTTCATTCATTTTATAGAATCTTCACGAAAGAACCAGCCATTAAGGAAAAAATTTAGGTATTTGAAAAACAACAGAATTAGTATAGTAAGTTGAAATAAGACATGTATTGGGATTCTTTTTACTTTTAGAAATTTTTATTTGACTTGGAAGGTTTTTAAATTTTTAAACAAAGAATTCAAAGAAATAAAAAAAAATTAAGATTTCATTTGGCTTATTATAATAACTAATAAACTAAAAAGGTACTACAAGAAGAGAATTTTCTGAAGTTAAGTTTTTAAAAATTAGCTTTTTATTACCCACTTGGGGGTTAGAATTTCGAAAAAAAAACTCCTCTCGGATGATTGGATTTTTCATGTTTTTCATAGTTCCGGGGCTTTACTTATTTTCCAATTCTGATAATAATGTTTATAAATATTTATATTTTTTTTATATTTACAACTCGTTCTCGAAAATAGCATACCATTTCAGTGGTACTTATAAAAGGGTCGTTTACCAAAACGAATCTAACTAGATATCATTTTTCTTAATATTCATTTTCTCCGTTTTTTTCTTACGAGGAAATGTTGTTATGCTTTGATGAATACGGGATTGCCTATCCATCAGCATTGTAATAATTACTGAATGCTTTAAATGTACGTGGCCGCATGTTGGACATTGTAACAAAATTCAAATCATTATTGAAAGATTTTGCTTATAATGAAAAAAAAAATTAAACTTGAGATTTAAATGAAATCATGCACACATCAAAGTACTTAACCGTTAAATCGAAAAAGAATGAAATCATATATTTATTCTGAAAATTAAATTTAATAGATACAGATCACATAAGTAGGTACACTATAAAAATTTGATAAAGACTGATAGTAGATAGATTCAGTAGTTTTGTTTAAATCCCTGTAAATTTTCCACAAGAACGACAAGACTAAGAAAAATAACATTTTCTCTCTTAGCATTTTCCCTTTATTTTTTTTTTTTTCTATATACAAAAATAACAACAAAACTATAGTAGGTTGACAAAACAAGTTATAGGTAAGAGAAATAAATCCTGCAAATCGTAGCATTTTACAAAGAAATCACAAGTAAAGATAACCACAGTATTTTCCAACAAATCGAAATATTATTAAAATAAAAAACAAAAATATCAAACAATCCTAACGTAAGCTCATTTTTGTAAGTAAAAATATCAAAGGAAATTGCTATAACAATAAATCTATTTACGATAACAGAAAGATTTCACATAGAAATATTTTTTGTATTTGCATTTGTCGATAGTATTTATATAATTCTAAGAACATATTGAATAAAAGATTTATTGTATTTAATTCTGTCTCTCATCTGCTTTCGCCAACTTCTCTTCAAGTTTAGATTCATAAAGGTTCAATCAAATTTTCTGAGCTCTGAAAGAGAGGATTTGAACCTTTGAAGGTTCAGGGTGGTACGAAATCTTCCAACTACTAATAAAGACTAATTTACAAGAGAATCTATATACATATGTGGAAAACGCTTAAAACGAAATTCGTTTAAAATGAAATAATGTTGTGGCCTCAAGCTAATAAACCTCTTATTATAAGTTCATTCATTTTTAAGACGAATTCGTTTAATATGAATACATATTTCCGTCCCGTCAGTTTTGTTAGCACCTTTTCTCCCACATTTAAAAAAGCCCGTGTATGTTAATGAAAAATAATAATTTAAATAATTTAATATTTATCCGAAACATTTGTTTCTGTACAACAAATTATAAATTCATGAGCACATGTGCAACATGTGTCTTCTTTTTAAGCCTTTCAAAAATATTAACTGAACAAAAACTTGCTTAAAAATTATTACATTTCACATTTTTTAGTTTGTTTTATCAGAGAAATAGTGAAAAATGAAACTCTCAATTTATTTTTCTAGACGATAAAACTGCACAGCTAAAAGATAAAAATGTTAGATTAAACAAGTTCGTATTTATTTAAAATACTGATTATATTACAAGTTATACGTCCATATGTAAAACACAATAATATAAACTTAAAAGCATATGAGACCATATGTCAGTATCTTAAAAAAGTGGTTCCCAATCCCTAGGTCGCAAACCGGTAGTGGTTCGTGGATAAAATGGTACCGAGACACCCAAAGAACGTTTAATTATTTCTATTGTATTTGTGGGGGTGTATTTATGCAGAAAGCCATTGCTAAGATTTATCTCAGAAAAGAAGACAATAACGCTGCCGGTATTCTGAATTAAAATTATGGCGGTATACTATAGTATTCATAGTCGTCACTCAAATTTGGGAAAATACTTAAATGTGGTGATGAGTATCCGTCCTTTTAACTTTCTTTACATAGAACTCTTACTCTAACTCTATAAAATAAAGTATACACTTAAGCAAACACTAGCTGGGGTTGAAGATGAACTGATCTTCACTGCTGCGACATTAAGGGGACTCTGTTATTTATTTATATTTCATTACTAGTGGCTTTCCGTGAAAAATTCACACCGTAAGTTTAAAATACAGAATGTACAATTAAAATAAAAATTCTATTGCGGATTTCGTCCCGTAGCCTTTTTGCATGTGAGACCGTCACTATACTCACTGGGCTACTTACTGGGTCATAAATACAACAATAAAGTATATAACAATTAACAAAGCATTAATACAAACCATCTCCAACTGTCGACATACAAACGTTTGCTTATTACTATTAGATATATGTTAAAATAGATTTACACATATTGTTAGACCAACAAAATTGTTGTATTTCTAGATTTTGAGTTATCCTTTTCAGAGAGACTAGTTTAGTTAATAAGTCTCTTTAATTAAGTCCTTTTTATCTTAATTAACTCAATACTACACGGAAAAAAATGTGTTGTAGTTTTAACAACATTTCTTGTTAATTTTACTACATTAACTAGTATTATATAGGATGACACCACGTGTGGTAACGTTTACCAGTCAAGTGTAATTAAAAAACTGTAGTATTATTTACAACACGAACTAGTAAAAATGTAGTTGAATTTTTGACACTTGCATTTATTTGTCCAAATTATTGGTTATGTTGTACGCGCCGCATGCGCAAACGCCAAAATTTGTTAATTGTACAACACTCAGCAGTTGTAACAGCTACATATATCATATATGTATTACACTATGGTAGTAAAAAATACTATACGTTAGAGCTGAAAACAACACAGTGTGTTATCTAATGTTACATTTGTGGTTATAGTGAACACAAAGTGCAGTAAAAATATTACTAGTTTAGTGTTGTTAGTTTTACACCACTATTTTTTCCGTGTATTTAATATTTTGGGGTTAGTCCATTTTTGCGCTGAACGCCTTATTTTATATTAGTTTCATATTAATTTTTTTTGTAGGCAACTTTTTTATTTTTGAGCCATGTTCAAATACAATTTAATTAAAGTTATTAAATAAAAATAGAATAATTAAACGCCCTCCCCTCTCAATGGGCCATAGTGAAATTATCAAACGTTGATCGAATCATGGTGAAGAAAAAAGGTTGGGGACCACAGTGTTAGAATGATCTTTTGAAGCGAGGGTGAATAATTCCTTAAGAATTGAATAACCACCATCAATTAATTCGAATTAAAGACTTTAACAGACGGGCCAAAGTCGACACGAAACGAGTCTGATGTCATCGAAAGATCCGACAAGTTTCAACTCCAACTATTGTTATGTAAACAGTAGGTCTGAATAAGGCCTTAGAGCCGCCATGTCCCCGATATAATAATTCCAATTAAGAGCAAATTAAAAGCAATTACATCTTGCCTTATGGACACATTTAAGAGTAATTATACAAATTTACACATAAAGAAGAATTAATATCTTACCCGATATCAAATATATCCTGAGAAGATCTGCATGTTAGAAAATAATTGCGTTATTGTTGAAATTAGTAATAATAAAATAAATAGTTTTAAATGGCATTAACATTTTAAAACGCTCGAATGACAAATTAATTTTAACATTTATAAAAACAGGTCTTGATTAATGTATCACAAATTTATATTACAAATAACTTATTCAATTTATATAGATCTTAACTAATGAATCTTTTTTAGAAAAATTGATGACCTAGAAATTTTTTTCTGGTTTTTATCAAATTGACGATTTGCATTAGAAGCACATATTTGAAAATCCCGCAATATCAAAAGAAAACAAAGTGCCGTTACTTAAAAAAGTCAACAGCAACTTAATAGAACATAAAATTGACAATTAAACTGTAATAGAAGTGTTAATCATCAATGCAAGCGATTTTATCTATTTATTAAACCAGAATTTCTTGTATTAAGAGACAACTTGAGTAAAAGTTGTAGAAAATTGAAACTCAAAAACAATTAACATGAAAATTAATCTGCAAAATAGAAATTTTTTGTTACGAAAAAAAATTTTTAATTTGTTACAGCACCTTCTAGCATCAGTTTTAATTCAGGGATTTAAGCTTAAATTAAAATGTGTATTTTAACTGAATTCAAGCATTTGAAGATTTTAATTTGTTAAAAAATGGAATTAATCAAATATTAGATGAATAAAGATAAAAATTATCCGGGACACATGCCCATGCGACATATGAACATAGCGACACATTAGGCTCGTTCTCATAGCGAACTATGGATTTGAACTGTTGAATGTGCGCACAGCAGACTTTCGAGGTTGAAATTCAAATTAGCTGTTTAGCGATTTCAAGAATCGCTGATCTGGTGACTCGTCCAATAAATCATCAAATTAGCTGTTCCATACAGCGAATGAGTGAATAAATGTGTATGCTCGAAAATCTACTGTGCGAATACTCAACAGTTCAAATCCAGTTCGCTGTGAGAACGAACCTGTTCTCAATGTGAAAAATGAACATACATTAGTTGATCACACGACATTTAATCACATTTGGTTTTATTTTTATTTATTTATACATTTCAGGTTAAAGGATAAAAATAAGAGTTAAAGGGCTTAAAACCCACCGTAAGAAAATCTGAACAATTCAAGCTTATGTGGTTTGAGAATACAATATGTATTTTCTACCAAAATACTAAAAGAAAATTTTTGTAGATCTTCCCAAACTACACACAATTTAATTTTTTCACATTTTCTTACGATGGTTTTTAAGTACTTTAATAACTTTTTGTCGCCTTATATCCCCAAATTTATAAATAAATAAAATAAAAACCAAATATGATCTAATATCATGTGGTCAACTAACGCATGAGCAGTTGTCGCAGTGTTAATGTATCGTTACGTTTATATGTCGCGTGGTAACATGTCTCTGTGTTCATCTGTCGCATGGGCAATGGGCATGTATCCGTGTTCAAAGGTTAAAATACTTGAATTTAATTAAAATAGAGCTTTAAACAGTTCAACATCAGGGATATGTACTGGATGGTCGTAAGGGCGCGTTCAGACGGATCAACTAAATTCGCCCGACTATTTTCAATCTTGTAGACTGTAGCAGGGTAAGCGACGCGAGAAGTGAAGTACAAGCGAGTTGAAAGGGAAGCAAATTGAGCAGAATTGAAAGAAAACTGATCAACAAAACTCGTTCAACAAAAGATTGACTGAATCAAACTTTTGTTGAACGAGTTTTGTTGATCAGTTTTCTTTCAATTCTGCTCAATTTGCTTCCCTTTCAACTCGCTTGTACTTCACTTCTCGCGTCGCTTACCCTGCTACAGTCTACAAGATTGAAAATAGTCGGGCGAATTTAGTTGATCCGTCTGAACGCGCCCTAAGTTAGTTACTCGACATAACTGTCCTGGTTTTTGCACTGATAAATTATTTTTATTATTATTAAATAAAATTCGTAAAATCAAAGTGATTTTTGAAAGTTGTAAACGTCATTCCTGTTCAGTCAATGTGAAACTAAGTGATTTTTATTGAATAAAGCTTTTAATTTATAATATTTTATTCATAAACATGTTTAATAAACTTCAATTAACGTTTTTATTTATATTTTCTAATGAACTTTCCAATTTTGACTTACAATATAATTATCCGGTTCAAAACTTTTATAAATTAAAAAAAGAAGCTGTGATGTCTTCAAGTTGCGTTCTTGAGACTACTAATGATTACGTCCCAAATCGATCGTTATTGACCAAATTTTTTCAACTATTTACCACTTGAATGTCAAGTCAGTTATTGAGGCACTTTCTAAGTAAATAGTATCTACTACATATATCAGTTTATGTTATTTCAATTTGAAATTCGAGCGGTGTTATTGAGAAAAAAAAATCATAATCATTAACTATCACTTACAGACAGCTCCTCACTCTTGTAGGCTGTTAAAGTCTGCTCGTCTTGCAGCAACACGCAGAAATGCGGTTCCCATGTCGGCTCTACCGAATTTTTTTTACGACTCGCGCTTATGTTGGCTTTATCTGCAAAAATCAAATGGAAAAATTGAGTCAATAAACGAGTAAAGTTGAAGTGCATTGAGACCATAAATACATAACGGATTTTACGGTTAATGTGTTTGTAGTAAAATATTTAAATTGAACTTGAAAACAGGTTTTTCGTCACTTTTTGGGTCACTAGAACTCGCTATTACCTCTTTATATTACAATCACTTTAGTGGCAGTGGTTCTCAAACTTTTTCGATTTTCAACACCCTTAGCATACTTACTAGAATTTTTCAGTGGTGCCTCAAGTCAAAAACATTGGTTTATCCCAGTACGAGCTTTATATCTTTAGTAGGTAAATTTTTTTCATTTCCAATTATTCTCCAAAGTATTGTTACAACAAAAGCTCTTATGCATATTGTGTACCTAAATTTTATTTTTTAAATGATAGAAACCCTCATTTAGCAAATGAAAATTTGAAAAGCAGGCAAGACAACTTTAAGTTGGCTTTAAGAAAAATTTTGTGGCACTCTGCCGTGCTCTGGGTTTGTTAAAGGGGCAACATTTCAGATACCTAAATACTCAAAATAACACACCTTCCGAAAAAGAAAATATTATTTTTCATGGTTTTGCTACGAAAACTCACTTATAAACTATATTCGTCTAGATTAGAGAGAACCACTTGTTCTTTTGTTAAAATAGCTATAGAACTGTTGAAACCTTTCTCAAATTTCAACAGTTAACTAGTTAAACTAAAAAACGAGAGTAGTTGGGGGATCCCCGTCAGGAACGAAGTTCATTACGTTATTTCTTCAATTCTAAATGCTCTCTAGTTTCAAAACAAAACTAAAAAATAAAAATCTATCTATTTTGTATTTTCTCTCTCAGAACACTTCATTTCACTAGTCACTGTTGGCAAGCAGTGAACATAAGAAGATAGAAAGAGAAAGAGAGGAAAGGTCACCTGGTAGCTTTTTCGTTACGTTATGGGCTTCATCGTTTTACGCTAAGTCCCATAAAAAAACTTCGTTCCAAAAAGACAAAAAAATATTTTTTTATCATGTAATTAGTCGGCATCGATACTCTAAAATCTAAATGATCCACAAATGTTCCTTCTCTTGATTTGTCTTGAAGACTCAAAAGATTTACTGAATTCTGAACGCAAGTTTTAAGAAAACTTTAATGTCTAGTCTTCAGATTTTTCTCATCATTAACTAATTGCCGTCGCCTGATTTTGCAAACAGTTTTAATAAAGTAAGCCACTTTTTGCCGCCCTTACATTTGTCTCTCCCCCTCACTGTCTATAGCCAATTCTTTATGGAGTTTCAAATTTTTATGTAAAATAGGCATAGGATTTTTGGTATTTGTTGTTTATTAAATGGAATTACAAATAGCTACACAAAAAGAAAAGTTATATCAATGCTTTTGAAAATAATTGGAAATTTAAAAACCTACTAATGAAATAAGTTTCACCCTAAGATAAATCAATGTTTTAACCTTGAAGAATACGGAATAATTATATTATACTAAAAGTGCCCACAAACGAAACAGTTTGGAAATCACTGATCTATACAATATACTAATACCATTGATTTAGCTAATACTAATCGGTGAAATGAACCATAAATAGCCGCAAGTCGATTGGAAATTAGCAATTTTCAAAAAAAAAAAAATTAATAATGGTTGATAGTAAAGGTTTGATCTTGTCGCTCGTTAATCTAATTCTTACGGAAATACGTCATTTTAAATCATTTATTTATAAATGCAAAATACTTTTACTATGTATTATAAATTGAATTTGTTTTATTACGGAGAAAGTGAAGATGGAATACAATGAAAAATACATAATTCATATTCATAAACTTATTCATTGTAAAAAACGAAAATATTCATTTTTTCCAACACATCTTCTAAAATTGTCTAAATCAAGTACATTGTAATTAACATTTTTTTTTTTAAATCGGTAACATTCTTTGCTGTTATCGAATTGAGTTATCAACATTTCTGCAATGTGAAAAATCTCGTTAGAAAGTAATAAAATCAAATCGTGAAAAAGAATTTTTATTTTCTGTTTTCCTGATTTTTGCAAATGGAATTCAAACGTGATTTGCGCTAGAAATCAAAGGAAAAAAATACAATAATTAAGTTGATATTTCATAATCGTTCACTTCAACTTTTACTTTTGCTAAAAATGGGAAAAATCTATCAATGTGTATTGAATCAATATCGGAAAAAAAATAATATTGATTCAAAATCGTGAAACTGTAGAATCAATAAAAAACCAACGAGCACCTTTAATCGAGGTTTTTACGAGTATTTAGTTCATGAGAGCGAGAAAAGGAACGACTATTTCGTCACAAAAACATCAACGAATATAGGAATGGGCGGTGAAGGAGATGCAGGAAGTGCCAACAGCTGCAAAATTCTCGACAATCTATCATAAAAAACACATAAAAGATAAATTGATGTTAAGAGTAAGAACCTGCCAAAATGTACCCCAAAATTTAAACAGATAATCTCTGGTTTCATCTACGTCCTTTTCCTTGCATTTGTAAAAAATAAAAAGCAAATCAACTTGTTGTTTTGAAAAAAAAAATTATAAGCTTTTAATTTGGAAATTTTAGTGTTTTTGTAAACCTTTTCGAGAATGTCTTGAACGATTTTATTTTTCTTATAAATAAAATGATAAACATTTCCAATTCTGTACACTTAGCTGCCAGAACAACTAAAAACTATCAACACTTCTAATTGATTTAACTAATAATATTTTAGATAGTATTGAGAATAGTAATATAAATATCAGTAGTGTAAAAGGCAGCGTAAGGAATATACAAGATACAATTTTTACACCCACCCATGAAATAAGTCAGTGGACATGACTAGGAATCCGCCAAGGCAAATAATTGGGCTTTTTTTAAAATGCATTTGATATTATGACTTATAAATTAAATAATTTTCTTTATAAATGCTTTTCTTGATTTGGCATTTAAATATTAGGAGTAATATTTTAGTAGAGTTTGGCTTTATTTCAAGTCTTACCTCAAGTATCGTAGCTTGAAAACCAAGTCATGCAGTGAATCTCTAGACAAAAATTCGTTGTGTTTGAATGAGTATGCTACCAGGATAATGGTTATATTTGTGGTAGAAGAAACAATTTAGTCTCAAGTAACTAGGCTCGAGTTTAACTTAATTCCAAGTCAAACATACGTCAAGTAACTTGAAAACTAAGTCAAGTCGCTAAACACAAGTCAAATAGTGAATCTCAAGGCATGAAGTTCAATGATATTTTTATGGCTATGCTGCTAGGAAAAGGTATAATCACGATAGAAAAATCTGTTTTCGTCTCAACTCTCAGCTAGAAATAATGAAACAGACGGAGGTTAAATTTCAACAATGTATGTATCTGTACTACATCACGGTTATGCATTACTATTTTCACTTTAACTTGATTATAACGTAAACCAAAAGAAGTTTTTTTAATAAATTTGGCGTTTTTATAGTGAATTCCTTGGAATTTTGCTTTAATAAAATTTTTTAATCTCTATTGATGTCTAAAAAGTGTTTTTACTATGGAAAAAAAAAAAACTAATTATCAAGCCTAGTTGATGCTTAGCAAAGTAGGCAGGTAACAGCTGGTTCTTATGCATTTGCTATTTGTATAAGAGTTTATATTTTTGGAACCAAATTCCTTATAGCACGTAACAAAACATTTGACATATAAGAGCTCGAGCGAAAAAAGTGTACGATTTGGATCATTAAATATATAAATGGAAATATGAACGTCAGTGATGTAAGAGAATGCGTAAATTATATGAGTACACAAGTAAGTCAGTAGTTCGAAATACGTTTTGTATGTGTAATATGTTGTATGTGTATATATGAATATGTTGTAAGGATGGTATGTAAAGAAAAAGAACCTATTTTCGTGTCAAGTCTTAATCAAAAAGAATGAGATAGAAAGATGTTAAATTTCATCAATGAATGCTTGTGTATAATCTAATATGAATGTCCACTTCTGTCTATTTGGGACATAAACTTAATTTTTTTAAAAATAGTGTTGGAATTGAAATGCTTTTGTCGTGAGCTCTTTGCACATTGAAATATTCTTCAATAAAAATAATTCTCAAATAGTAGGTGGAGTGTATAGAAAAAATCGTGTGGTTATTTTACCTCGAATTTTTAAGCATTTAATTAAAATTAGAAGACTTTCTATGCTTTTAGTGTTAATCAATATATAATTTATAGGTTCTTACTCAAACATAATACTTACATTACAATTCTTAAAAGGTCATCGTTAAAGTTTACGAAATCGATTAAATTACCCAGCAAATTAAAGATTCACTGAACATAATAAATAATAGCTTCAAAGTATGATGTACCAATTTCTTTTGCTATTAACACCTTAGACACCTTAGAATTTTAGAAATTGATTAAGTCATTGATTTTTGTTTAAATCATACGAAATAGGATGATACCAATATAGGCTTAATACTCTTATTTATTGCTATGTATTTTTATAATAATTAATGATTTACACGTAATCGTGTTCCAATTCTCACCCTGAATTAGCATCCATAAATCTCCAGCGAGTGTAAATTGGGTTTTGTTTTTCGGTTTTGGAACCAAAGCGGGCTCAAACATGCTCCAGTCGAGTCCTTCCATGCTCGAGGCAGAGCGCACATTTTCATCTTCACTGCTTGAAAAATCATTTCTTGTATCACTGTTACACCCACAAATACAGTCATCAATATCATCCGAAAATGGTTCAAATTCGGCACTGGTACCACACACATCACTACATTCACTGCAATCATCATCGAAAAATGTTCTACGATCGTCACCTAACGTCGAAGAAACAATTGTGACATTTTCGTCTGGTAAAATCGGATTAGCGAACAAGTCGTGCTCCTCATTTTCCGGTAAAATCAAATCCCTCCAATTAGGCATTTTTGGAATCAAAATGAAACAGTCTGCCTTACCGTCAGTTCATTATCGAATAAAATGATTTTATGTGTGTTCAATGGACGGAATTCCGCTTTGAATTACGTTTTATGAAAACCTTATTGAAATTGTCAAGGTCTTTTATTCGTTATAGACGGAATAATTAAAAAAAAAATGATATTACCGAGTAATTTTCATGGAAAAATCAAGGTGAAAAAGATTAATTTTTTTCTCTCGATTAAACCTCATTTCCAACAAGAAAATCGAAAAGTAACGGGGCCATCAAACGGCACTTGTATGCTTTTCAAATCTCTCGAGTTCAAAATTGTCTCTTTTATCAAATAAGAACCCAAAGCGTTTTAGTAGGCCAAAAAGAAACGCTCACGAGCGACTCAAATGGGAACAAATCACTCGAATCATCCACATTTATGCACGACAATCGTTCAATTTTTCAATAAACCGCGTGCGAGATTTCTCGGGCAAATTGGCCGCGAGAACACAACAGAAAGACGGCCGTACAAATTGAAAAAAATCACCGTTATGAAAAGATCTCGACATAGCGGCAATCCAATAAAGCAGCATCCGATTCAGTCTCGTCCGGATGCCGTTTCGATCGTTCGCTAACGGGGAAAACTGACCGCTGACCGTTTTTTCGATTTTCCAACAGTTACACGGAAGCGACGAGTCTCCTCTTTGCTCGACACCCTCTCAGTATGACTACCTCATTGCACAAATAGAATGCGGAACAACCACTTAAAAACTTTCTCAAAATCTCTTTACTTCTACACCTTTAAAAATCGAGTCCTGGAAGCCATTACTAAGTGCGTTTCCACAGTAACGAATCGCAAAAATCAACAAACATTTAAAAAAATGGTTGCCACAACTAAAATATTATATCACTATGAAACCAAAACAAAATCCACTTTCTTAATTGTAGTGAAAAAGAAATTTTCCCAAAATCTTTTTCGTCTTATAGTTCTAAAAATTTGATAATCCTGGAAACCATAATCACAAAGTACGTTTTCACTTTAATGAATCGCGAAAATCAACGACTAACCATTATAAACATGGTCACTCTTGGTCACTCCAACAACAACAAATCACTATGAAACCAAAACAATACAATCATGCACTTTCCCAACAATTGCAGTTATCGCTGTTTTTGCTGAATTGAACGTCTGGATTTATCACATGGAAATAAACGACAAAACTTTTAGATTAACATGGAGTAACTCATTTCAAAACTCTGTTCAGTCGCTCACATTGAGTACTGCAAAATGTGCTATCAATTAAGCCTTGATAAAATTACAAAATACGACAAAATAAATCAAACGACTAAAAGCAGATGAAGCCGCGTTGCCGATGTTCAGTCGAATGTGAGGAGAACCCCACCAAAGAGTTCCAGCGTCGTCATCGCTGTTTCATGTTCGACAAAGCCAAACTCTTTTTATTTATGTATTGTATATCTGTATCTAACTTTCATTTGAAAACTATCATAAACACTCAAAACGAGGCAAATGGAAGTAAGTAGTTAAAGTAGTCGAAAAAAAGATGGATAATTTAAAAAAATTACACCAACCGAAACGACTTCCGCAAGGTGCACTTTGAACACGATATGCAATACATTGATTGAAATACTATATTATGATAAAAATGCATAAACGAGTGCACTTAATCAATATATTTGTCGTTGCTGAACCATAAAAATAGAATGTCTGATAAAAACAAGGCGAATATTTAGAATAAAAATAATCTAAATAAGGTTGTAAAATTATTCATGATAAGGTCAAAGTTTTAAAGTATAAAGCAGTCTAAAACACGTAAAATAGGAACGAATGAAAGACTAAAAAAAAATATAAAAGTGATTATTTGTCGAGAAATGCTCGTTTATAAACACAAGTGTTAAGATGTTATCATCAGAGAGAACTTAATAATGTCTTATCTGATTTTTTTAACATTATAGCTCAACACTTTTCAATAACTTTCTAACAAGTTCACTATTCTTATTAGATAAACGATCAACTTTTGTTTGATATGCAAAAATTTGGACATATTTCTACTTTATAACTATTATGATGTAAACGTTTCCTTTTAAAAAAAAATTCAAAATCTTGGATGGTAGTTTTGAAAAAATTAGAATTTTACTTTAAAAGGTATGGTTTCAGGGGGGGAAATCAATTAAATCTGTATTTTATGTATTAACTGACATGTACATTTTGTACACTTTTTACTTGTGTACATTTTGTACATTGGATTAAGATAAATACTTTAACTTTTAAAAGACTTATTTTGACTTGAGTTTAACTTAGGTAATTTTAAGTCAAATTTGAGTCAAGTAACTTTAAATTCATTTCAAATGGTGTATAAATCAAATCAAATAGTGAACCCACACCATACTAGTTAAAATTTATTGTTATAAATATTTTTATCTATAGGTATGTACAGTGTGTAAACGTTAATTGAAGAGTTCTCATACAATTTGAATTATATTTAGTTCGATTTTATCATAATGAACCTATGTACACAAAAATTTTCTCCTTCTCTCTAAAGATTTGTATTTTTGCATTTCAATAGATGTAAAATTCTATATTGAAAACCAAATCCATACGGTGTACTTTCTCGGTCAATTATATTTATTTTTCAATTTGTTACAGTGTCTTCTATAAGCAGCTTTTGGGACTCAAAAAATTTTATGTTTATCATATAACATATGTATAACAAATAAATATATAACATACAAAAATCGCAGTTTGGTTAAAAACATGAGTATAAAAAAAGAATATTTTGGAAAAACAATAACCTTAATTGAAAAAGAACTACTTACTATCTATAACTAAAACATAATACAATATCTAATAAAAAAATTTTTAATAGTGTTAATCAAAGAGTACCTACCTACCTACTTTATAATTCGTAAAAAAAAACATTTTTAACTAGTAATAAATGCGCCCCCCATATCCCATATCACATGGGATTTTCGAGAATTAAAAAAAATGTTTTTAACCCCTAAATAAGCAAATTAAGAAACAATAAGAACAGAAAATCTAAGATCTCGCTGCATTATTACTACACTCATAGTGTAGGTTAATCATTTGTATATAAAATGAAAGCTCCTTTTTTCGGTCATCTATGCATGGTGATATAAGGGTGCCAATCTAAAAGTGCCCGCAAATAATAAAAAATACCTGTTAAAGAAGCTCTAAATTAAAGATAAAGTGAGAGAGCTCGCAGAGACATTTATGAGATAAGGAAGCCAAATACTAGTGTTACGAGTTTTTAAACCCTTTACGTGCCTCAATAGTTCGAGACAAGCCATCGAGATAAAACTTGTAGCGCAAACATTTGCTGTTCTCGTCTGATAAATGTTCTGGCGCGTTAACGCTCCCTCACTTTATCTCATCTTTAACAAGTATTTTCACTTGTTTGCGGGCACTTTTAAATTGGCACCCTTATATTAGCATGCACAAAAAACAGCTTTAATTTGATATATAAATGATTAAGCTACATTATGAGTGTAGCAATCATGCATCAGAGAGATCTTAGGCTAAACGGTTTTTTATACTTACAAATAAATTGATAACGGTTATATTGAATATATGAATAGAATTTGAGAAAATATATATATAAGAACAAAGAATTTAAATAAAAATTTAAAACTGCCAGCGCCTTTTTTGAACTACTGAGAAGTTGAATTTCGAAAAATCCTTCTTTAGTGGAGACCACAGGTTACTCAGCAATAATACATCAAAAACTATTGGTATTATTTTTCAATATTTAGCCTTCAGCGTGTTTGTCAGTCAATTGATTAACTCTTTTATTTCTTAAGATGTGCATATTTAATAATATTAAACTTTTTAATTACAAACATTTAATTAGCTTTAAATTGGGTCAATATAATATATACCGTTTGTGTCAAAGTTTTGGGAATAGATACTTTAAAATTCATAACATCGTACACGTCTCTTTAAACAACTACCTACTTATAAAATAAATTCAGTTTTTCCAGAATATGGAATGGAAACCCGTGCATAAATTCTTAAATAGTACATTATAATATTTATTTTAATTAATATTATTAATTTAAATAATTATTATTTATTATAGTATTATTTACTTATTTAATTTTATTAATTATAAATATTAGGAGTATTTTTTTAAAATACGGCTAATAAAGTACTAATTATACCTGGCAATAGGATATTTTATATCAAGGATTTGAAGAGTTATTTGAGATAGAGAAGTTTTAAAAAAATCAACCAATTGATGCTCTCATTAAAGTTATAAGAAATATTTTAATAGATGTCTCCCTTTTCAAGTTTTCATTTTTTTTTCTTATATTAAAAAATATTTACGAACAATACCAGATTTGTAAAATATGACTTAAATACTGGGGGAATAGGAAAAAACATTTTCCTGTGTCTGATTAGTCGCTAATCTCTATTTTTCGCCAATTTAAAAATCGAAAATGATTCATCAATGAACCAAAAAATAAAATTAATAATAATATATATGTATACATATTGCCTCTATGACAATTCTTCCTCGATTACTAATTTTGACGATATGTTATCAGTACCCATTATAAAAAAAATTATAAAGAAGCAATTTATTCGAAACTGAAGAAAATGTTTGTCAAAAACTGTTAGTAACAAGTTTGTGTCCATCCAATAGAAGTACATCGCTTATCGCTAGAAAAAAAAAACATACAATATAACATTCAATTACTTAAAATAAAAGTATGTGCCGTTTATCTTATGTCTTATGAAAATTAGTATAATACGAAAATTTTAATTGACAAAGTCTACAAAGTTACAATGAGCGCTCTCTGTATTGAATTTTATACACTATATAAGTTTACAATTATCTGCTAGATGGAAGCAACGTTTCTTTCTTAACTTTCTTAATAAAACTTCTATGACTTCTATGTTCAAATTACGTGAATAGAATTTTAATTAAAATAACGATTACTATAACGGTGCAACAACGGTTACGAACTTGACAAAAGTTATAAAAATATAAAATCACGTAATAAAAGACAAATCATGTAAAAAATAACAAAGAAAAAAAATCTAATACCTTTCAAGAAAGGAAAGAAAAACCCCCCTAGCCGCTTTAATAGAATAAATACTTGAAAGCTATAAAAATCAGAGAGGGTTGGAATTAGGGGATGCTGTAACTATAGTAACACTAATCGATATGATTTACATTAAATTTTTTAAGATAGTAAATACACTTGATGTAGGTACTTATATGGCGTTTTAAAAAACAAAACGAGTTAAATTTATCGAGTGTCCTAAATACCTCTTTTTCCATTGAGAATTTGAAAGTCGCTTTTTTAGCTTGTTAACATTTCTTTGTCTTATTTTCTTAGTAATATAGCCGGTGCATAAAAAAGAAAATTTAAGCGTAATCAAATTAAAAATGCTTCCATTATAAGGAAAAAATCCGATTACATAATAAAAATAACAAGAATAAAACAATAGGTTTTGATTAGGCAAGTATTTTGCCTCGTCGCATTTTTTCCTCTAATGGAATATTTAAACAAATATTAAAAATATTTAAAACACGAATAGAATGTGAAACCCATCACCTACATAACACGAGATATATAGTTGAAATTTATGGCGTCAGCATCTTAAAATAATATTAAGTTTAAAGTAAATACAAGATGTTAAGATCATGTGTTCTTTTGAACTTTATTGTGGTAAAAAAAAACGTTGAGATTTGAATTTATTGAAGGTAACGAATGGAAATTGAGAAAGGCAATTGAATTCGCGATTATGTTTTCTCATGTGAGTAGCGACTATACACGTTTGAAAAATCTGAGTCATCCACATCCAAGCCGTGTCATTGAATTTATAATACAAAAATTAAATGATTCATAATCGAGGAAAATCGGTTTCGAGTTATTCACTTGGATTAATTTCGAAATTAACGATTTTTTGGTTCCTTCGTTAGTGAGTTTCAAAGAGATCCGAATGTCACGAGTTTGATCATCAGATTTCACTATAATTGTTATATGTACACTGAAACCACAGACATCTGATTCTCTCAAGTATCACTACAATTAGAAAACCGCCTTCGGGCGATGTTTTTTAATGGTCAAATCTATTTCCAAGACAAGTTTATCTATGATTGATCTGATCTGAATTCTAATCTGCTTCGAAAAAACTATTTTGGGCCCACAAAGCATCCAATTAAGTTCGAAATTCCCGTTAAAACCGCCAATGTTTTGGCTAATAAAAGTTTGCCTCGTTTTCAAAATTTAAACCCAATACGGACTACTATGTCTTATTGTTAGTTCAAATCAATGATTTAAAAAAAAACTTTTGAATTATTAAGTTTACAACTTTGCTTCCGCCGTTTTTATTTTTTTTTAAATTTAAAGCTTTATTGTAAACCAGAAGTGCTGGTATTTCAGGCCGTGTGCCATCGATTGAAATAGGTGATAGTCAGAGGAAGCAACGTCTGGAGAATACGGCGGGTAGGGTAACGCCTCCCATTTTAACGTTTCTAAGTAAGTTTTGACAACTTTTGCAACATAAAACCGACCATTTTCATGTTGCCAAATAACTTTTTCGAAGTGTTGCGGCCGTTTTTCTTTCAAAGCTCGGCTCAAACGTATTAATTGTGTCCGATAACGTTCCTCTACGATAGTTTCAGACGATTTTAGTAGCTCGAAATACTACATCGAGAGCTGGTCCCACCAAATACAGAGCATGACCTTAGAACCGTGGATATTCGGCTTAGCCATCCGCACACAAGCGTGGCCGTGACATCCCCATGATTTTCGGCGCTTCGGGTTATCGTAATATACCGATTTTTCATAACCTATCTCAATGTAATGCAAAAATCATTTCCGTTTTTGTCTTTCGGTTTCAACTCATCTGGTACCCAATATCCTTAATTATGGATCATTCCCAGATTCCCCATTTAGTTGATTTGAAACTACTTGTTAACTCACTCCCAACGATCTTGCCAACTCCTCTTGAACTTGACATGAGTCTTCACCACTTTGATCTTCCACCACTATGTCGGTTTTCTACGTGAAAATCACCGTTCTTGAAGCGTTGATACCACCCACGACATATTCTTTCACTCATAGCAGCTTCACCATAAGCTTCTGAGAGCATTCGGTGAGCCTCAGCCGTAGATTTTTTTAATATTATAATAAAAAAAATAATTAAATCCTCCCGCAAATGACGAGAATTTGGCTCATTAACTGACATTTTTTAACCGACTTCAAAAAAAGGAGGAGGTTCTCAATTCGACTGTATTTTTTTTTTTTTTATGTTTGTTACCTCAGCATTTCTGACTGGGTGAAGCGATTTTGATGATTCTTTTTTTATTTGAAAGCTGATGCTTCCCGAATGGTCCCATTTTAGTTTGAAGGAAATCGTTCACTTCTAAGGGCTTGAAAACTAAGGGATGAAATACTGACTTCTTATTGGATGGCTCGATTTTGAAAATTATTTTTTTATTTGAAAGCCAGTGCTTTTCGTGTGGCTCAATTTTAATTTGAAGAAAATCGTTTACTTCTAAGGAGTTGAAAACGAAGGGATGAAATACTAACTTCTTATTGGATAGCTCGATTTCGATAATTCTTTTTTGATTTGAAAGCTAGTGCTTCTCGTGTGTTCCCATTTTAATTTGAGGAACATTTTTTATTTCTAAAGGGTTGAAAACTAAGGGATGAAATATTAACTTCTTATTGGATAGCTCGATTTTGATAATTCTTTTTTTATTTGAAAGCTGGTGCTTTTCGTGGGGTCTAGTGTTAATTTGAGGGAAATCTTCCACTTCTAAGGAGTTGAAAACTAAGGGATGAAATATTAACTTCTTATTGGATAGCTCGATTTTGATAATTCTTTTTTTATTTGTAGAACACAACCTTAAATTAATCTCTTATCCATTTAAAAAAAAACTCCACTCATAAGGGGTTAAAAATTAGAGATGAAATAATATTATACTTTTTTTCTGGCTAACCCGATTTTGATAATTTTGTTTCTATTACGTACAACGTACCTTTAAATTGTTCACATTTCAATTTGAAGAAAAAAATCCATCCCTTAAGGATGAAAATAGGGGATGAAATAGTGACATTTAACCGAATTTTGATAATTTTTTTTCTGCTGGAAAGAAGAATAATCTACTTAGTTTTGTTATTACATTTAAAAGCAAAAAATTTCAACCTTTAAGAGCAAAAAGGGATGATGTAGTAACTTTTAATATTAAACGGCATTGCCTATATGCCTATATGAGCAGCGCGTTTGGAAGGTTAACCATTTAAAAAATGAGAACCTTAAGAAAATAAAATCAGTTATCGAACTTCAGATCACTAAAACGCGAGAAATAAATAAATATTATAAAAAAATGAAAAACCGACTTCAAAATATATAAAAATTCTAAAACAAAAAATGCACTAAAAAGTAACAAAATAATGGCGTATCCTTGCAGTATCTACAACTTACAAATTATTAGGATGATACAATGTACAACTATTGTTATTTTTGGAGTTGGTGTCAGTCAATAAAATAAATATTAATAGTAATTTGTAAAAATTTTAAAAAGGTTTAGTTGGTATTGGTATTTTGTAGTTTAAAGGTCGCTAAATATTGTTACAGTTCGAGTATATTGTTTAAAAGTTCATTTGAAAAATAATTTTCATAAGGTATTCTCGTTTTTTGCTAAGTACCAATATAGTCGTATTTTCTTGGCTGACACCAACTCCAAAAATAACAATAGTTGTACATTGTATCATCCTAATAATTTGTAAGTTGTAGATACTGCAAGGATACGCCATTATTTTGTTACTTTTTAGTGCATTTTTTGTTTTAGAATTTTTATATATTTTGAAGTCGGGTTTTCATTTTTTTATAATATTTATTTTAATCGGTAATAATCATATGTTGTAAACACAAACCAACTATTGGTGCTATCAGGTTAAGTTCACAAGATACTCATTGTAGAAGATCCGAACCTACATCGAACTTCACCGAGTTGATACCTAATAGAATGAAGCATATTTTATCATGAATTTAGTAAATTAGAAAATATATTAAAAATGGGTTGCCTAAAAAAATCCTGGACAGACTATTTTTAATTATTCAAAAAAATTATTTTCATTCTATTATCAACTCGGTGAAGGTCGATGTAGGTTCGGATCTTAGACTATAAAGAGTATTGTAAGTGGGCTGTAATGTTTTTGTTCGACGCCTACTTGTCACTTACGCCGTGTATAGGAAAACGGCGGGAGCAAAATTGTATACCTAATAATAATAAAAGTGTACGATATACGTATACACAAACAATAGTGTATGGACTTTTTGCAAATATATTGTAAAAATTAATAAGTTAAGCAAGCTTATTTTCAAGTTACACGATTTTCAAAGAAAATCCATCTTCTGTGTAAATCGGGGGTTAGCTGTGTTTATTTTTTTAAGAAAAATTTCTTGCATTTTAAAAACCTTTAAAATTTTCTAAAAAGCTTCACAATAAGAATAAAAAAATAATGAAAATATGCACATGCCCAAATATTTTACTAAAGAATAGTTTTCTTCGTTCAATTATAAAGATAAGAGTTTTATTAAGAAGCTATTAGAATCTGCTTTAAATCTTTAATATTAGCATATATAAACTACTTGCGTTAACAGCTCTCAGACATATTTTATTTATGATTTCTCAACATCAGCTTTAACTATTTTTTTTATTTATATTAAATTATATTTAGTTGATTTCATCACTTCCTTCTTTTTCATAACAAGACATTTAATAAAAATTTTAGCTTTTAAGACAAAACATCTTCAAGCAGTTACGATCAAAAAGTTATAAAACATAATACCAAATGTAACATTTGCGTTTACAGAATCTTCAAATGGTTCAAATTGTTGTTAAAACCTTAAAAATTTCGCAATGCTGCTATAATACAAAGAAAAAATTATGGAGCAACCTTTTTTCCTTAATCTTTTTTTGGTTAATGAAGGAAAGGAAAGAGATTTATGGCGAGTTGTGGGTTTAAAAAAAAAAGAAACTAATTAAAACTTGATTGATTCCATAAAAAAACGTAAATGTTCATTAATATTTGCAAATATGTTCTTGTTATTAATTATAAATGAAAAAATAAGAAAAATGTTACCTAATTAATAGATATCACTAATTTGTACCTATAATAAAAATCAAAACTTTTCTTTTTAATTGGATTTCTGAAGCTTTTGTGTTTGGTTAAAATTCAAGCATTTGTTCAGTGGAATTAATTTACAGATAGTAATAAAATCTTCGAAATGCATAAAACTATGTATAAACTATAAACGAACGGGAATTAAACGATTAGAACAGTGGTCTCTAACGTTCGTAGAACGAATCCGGCCGGCTAAAGATTTTAGACCAACCTAACACAAACCTTCGATCTTTGCATATAAATAATTCATACAAAATAAAACAAACAATTATTAAACATTTAGAAAAATAATCAAAGAATTAGAATTTATTATTTTTATCACCCCATATTTAAAGAAATCTTTTTATATGCCTCAAAAAAGTTGGTAATCACTGAACTAGGCTAAAACAATGAAAAACTTGAAACTTTACAGAGTTGTTTTCTTCATAAAGTTTCAATGAATATCAACATGACCTAATTTAATTTAGAAGAAATTCTTTAGGTAGATATTTTAATTTTATTGAAGAAACTGACTAAAATCATACACGGAGATCTATTTACGTACGGAAAAAAAACTTTTGAGGTTGGGTCGGAGAAATTTAGTCAGATTATAGCTAAGATTTTATCATTTTTACACTTAAAAAGAAACATCGGTGTCACACCCACATAATCGTATGTTTGAAAAAAAAACATATCGTAGTGTATTCTTATCTTTTATCATTATTATTATTGATAAGCGTCTAATAAAACGTCTAGTGAATATACATCACTTTAATTACAATCAGAGAAAAGCTTAATGAATATCGTACATATATATTTAACAACACATTTAAACAAATTATTACAAGATATTTTAAATAAAAAATAAAACTTTTTTTTTCGTGTTTGGCAACTATACCTGGGCTAGGCTTCCCTGATCATATCCTGGGTCATTAGTCTGGATAATGAATTGTTTTACTATGATTTCAACAACCATGTGCTTTGTGTTACAACAGTAAATATTTTAATTTAATTTTTTAGCGTCTTTTTAAGATTTTAATATGCAATAGTGCCTCGGTATGAGTCCGCTTTGGAAAAAATCCAACTTGGTATAAATCCTGTTTGGACGCTGCACCTTTTGCTTGGAATACGACCCTCTTAGATAGCTCTTTAAACAGATTTTTAGTGTAAGTCAAACCTGGTAACCCTCAACCAGGGTCAACTAGGGAAAAAAAACAGAATGGCATATTCCTGAATTTTGTTGGAAGTATACTTTCCTTCTAAACAATAACATACCTCCTTCTCAGCACTAGGTATATTAGTAAAGACTTAACTCTTCTCACCAAGTTAAAATGAAGTTAAATTTTCGCCCTTATATCATTATAATAAATATTAAACTAAATACGCAATGATAGAGTAAAATAATTTTATTTCTAATTTTTTTTATCATTACTTATTATATTTTACAATTTTTTCCCCCTACATTTAACATCTGCGAATTTATTAATTAATGTATCTGTAGCTTCTTCAGTCTACCCCTCAATCTGCCTCTGCCAATAACAATATGATTTTTTCGTGTGAACGGATTAATCCCTTTATTTCTTATGGGAAAAATACGTTTGGCATACGTCCTGTTTGGTTCAAAAGGATCTGGAACGGATTAAGGACGTATATCAAGGTACCACTACATATAGATAAAAGGTATATGAAAAAAAACTATTTAGCATAGATAGTAACACTTTTGTTATCTAATGTTGAAATTATGACATTTTTTATATAAATAAGGGCCAAAAAATTATATTAATTTCTCTTAAACAGTTGAGAAATTAAAATTCAAATTCAGTCAACAATGTTCAAGCTTTCAAAATGAGTACGCACCACTATTATCTTAATAATAATAATAGGCAAATGTTTTTATGTCGACAATATAGAGACGGTTTATAAAAATGTTTTGATATTAATATCAATTTTATTTATTTAGCCCAGCGATTAAAGTGACGGGGTTATAGGGGGTTATAGCGAGAAGTATAAGGAACGAATTCCACATTCGTTATTTTTTATTTATTTTTTTTTACTACTTTATAGTAAAGGCAGTACTATTGTAATCGGGTCGAATTTTCGAATTCGAGCTTTCACCGGAAATACATGTTTTGAGGTCCCCTGAGTCCAAAAAAGTGGTTTTTAGAAACATGTCTGTGTGTGACAGCCATATCGTATGGAAAGTTTTATCCGAATTTCACCAAACTTGAAATTTGACCTCCATATTATACCTAGTTATGCCGCGAAGCTTTTGGTTGAAATCGGTCAAATAAAAGCTTCGCTTTATTCTAGGAGTTGCTGAGCTTTTTCAATTTTTTTCGAAAACGGCTCCAACGATTTTCTTTAAACTTACTGTAGTTCTTAGACTCATTGATGTCTACAACTTTTATTTGAAACTTTTTCCTGGGAATATTCGAATAAGAACGGTTCTGGGGTGAAGGTTAGGAATTCGTTTATGTTATATGTACAATGAATGTTACATATAGGTTGTATGCATATAGTTTTGTTTATATGTATATTGTATAGTTATAAAGTGCTTATATTTCATATATTTTATACAACTTATACCAACAGCTAGTTTCATAAGTGAAAGTAAAAGAAATTACTGTGACCCCTCGTAGCAGATATGTTTTTTTTTTATTGTACATTCGGTATTATAAACTTACGGTCGTGAATATTTTACGGGAAGCTACTAGTAATAACATATAAGGGACGAATCCTGGATTACCAATGTCTGCATTCAATGCCAATTTGTAATAATCATATTTATCAATTAAAAACATTAGATATTAAAGATTTATTTCCATAATGGCGCACCTATCGATCATTTACTAATTTTGAAATGATTTGACAGTGCATTAATTTTTTACTAAATTTTAAAGAGTACATTTTTTGATTTACAGGATTATTTTTGGATTATTAACCGAAATTAAAAAAGCTTATAATTTTTTAAAATAACACTATTTGAGAATAAACAAGACTTCTATTGTATATACCTTGTCTTCGAAAGTTACACATTGATGGATAGTACTTACTATAACTTATAGCTTATATAGTATAAGCAATAAAAGTCTTAGGTATATAGTTTTATATACCGAAGCAATCCCCATTTGAACAATATTAAACATAAAATGGTCGATGGCTTTTCTTATAAAGCTAAAAGATAGCCATTCCTAATGTAAGTCAGTTACGTTGTCGAGTGTCATATAATAAAAATGGGAAATGTATCTATCTACATTTGTCTATATCGTTGACATTTTACTGGAAAAGGAGAACCATTATAAACCTGAAGGAAACTCACTGTCATGACTTAAGTAGTAAAATTTATTCAATGAATTTTTTATTTTATTATAAAATCAATTAAAAATTCAAATTTAATTTTCTATAAATGAGATAAATGACATGTAGTACCTAATCATAAGGAGTTTTTTTAAAGTTACTTAAAAACTCACCAAATACGTTTTAAAAATAGAATTATAATTTGGCAAAAAGTTTTATACATATACCTAATACTATAAATTAGACTAATTCTTTTCGTTCTGGTTCACGACAAATTTTATCCTATTAAATTTTTTTTTTTTTTTCACTTCCTTGAGGGTTGATTTTTGTTTTTTTTGTTGAATTACACCAAAAACTAGCTCTAGAAAATAAAAATATTTCATACCAATACTTAATTGAATACTCTTTTAAATTTTCCGCCTCTTCTACACATTTAAATGCTACATTATTCAATCATGTTTTCGAAGCAACGACTAATTCAATAAAACTTGCATTCCTTCATTCAATTTAATAAGCCCACCAGAAACGTTCAAATCGATTACAAAATCAAATATTTATAGAAAAACCTATATGGAGATTTCTGACGGAGCTTTAAAATAAGATTATAATATAATTTTTTAATATTTTATATCTTTCTTTTAAAATATTACTAAAGAATTAATCATTTGTCATTAAATAGTGGTCACTAATTTTTTTGAAAAAAAGGCCAAATTGAGTTTTTTTTTTTGGAAATCGGTTAAAAAAAATTCTTATCAATTATTATATCGTCAGTAAAAAGATTGAAACCCCTAACTTGGGGGTTAATCGGTTAATTGCATGATTTAATTTATACTATTCTTTTGAATGAAATGGTAAAGGATTTTAAGTGCCATTTGAAACGCAATAGTAATTTATTTTAATTTTAATATGTCGGAATCCACAAAAGATTGGAGCTTATATTAAATTGAGATTTTCAATTTTTTACATTTCCACCGTCAATATCTTGTATGATTGTAAATCGAAAAAATTGGGAATTCTTGAAATAACCAGATGAAAGCCTTTGTCGGACCAATAGGGATTCATCAAATCAAGTATTTGTACATTTTGTGCAATGAATGGAGTTTAATATTATTAAATGTTGAAACAAAATAACTTACAAATTCAATGCTTGAGTTGACTTGATATTTATATATTAACATTAAGCTTGCTTTGACTTCTTTCTAAGCCAAACTCAAGTCAAGTAGCTTGAAAATCAAGTCAAGTAGTGAATCTCTACGAACAGGGTATGGCTCGCGGGCCTAATGTTGGTGACCACCGATTTAAAACATTAGTTTGCATAATTTAAATCTTCCAATCACCATAATGAAGTCATATTTTTCAATTGATAAATCACAAAATTATTTCTTTTGTAATAAATTCTTCGAATAATGCTGACTTATTGGACAGATACGATGATTTTAAAAACTAAGTTCAATGATTTTTTTAACAATCGACTGAATGGTACACCTACAAAAAAGGAAATAAGACTATATTCGTCATGAAAAGTTCAAACATTCCATAAACTGTATAGAATATAGATGTATAACAGTTACTAACTGTGAGAGTATAATATGTCATTTAATATGTTAACCTTCGAGACATTTTCGTAGGCAAGAAACCTAATATTCAACTATTCAATTACAAATAGAATCATTTCATTTCATAATTAGCGGCATCGAACCTTAAAACAATAAACTTGTCAAGTTTATTATATTCATATTTGTTTATATACAGTTACTTTTTTAAGTAAGTGTATAATTAGCCCGATTTTACGGTAAGTCTTGGGAAAACATTTTCAAGAATTACGTTAATACGTCATTGTAAACTGAATTCTTAGACATTTCTTTATTTTTTTTAAATTATGAATTGTCTTTCACAACTAATTGTCAAATAAATTATGTTATTGAAATATATTAACAACTTGTTAGAAAAAACATTTCCATAAAACTAAATTTGACATAGTTTAAACAGGAATTATTGATTATTTGATTGAGTTATTTCATTAAATAGTTCTCTAATTGTTAATTAAACAATGGGAGTCAAAAGTTACAAATGAGCTGATAAAAACATTGATTAACTAATAGATAATTGAGTATTTAAGCAAATAGTTGTTGAAATAATATAATATATATCCCGTAAAATTAGTTTTGGTCCTAGATAAAAAATTATAACGAGTGTCCAAAAAAATAGAGCCAATATTACACTTTAAATGTTAAACAAAGTTTTTTTTTCAAAAAAAACATTTTTTAAGAATAACGCTGAATAATTTCATTTCTGTTTTATTACTCCAACACAATTCAGAGGAGTGTTATAATTTGAAGTTGGTATCTGAATAAAAATGACTTGATTAAGAGTGTTCTTCATTAAATTTAAGAAAATTAGTTCAGTCTTTCAATATAATAATAAAATCGGGGTCTATCTGACCCCAGTAACGTTGAAGGGCTCTTAAAATTACTAGGATCGTCTCAACAACTAAAAATTGTGAATTTTTTTATACATATAATACTTAGTAGGTACGTTTACCAATACGAAATGTTTATTTTGAGCATGTGAAAATGGTAGAATAGACAATGGATAATATATAATATAATATGGTAGGAATAACGTTTTTGAGATTCAGTTTAGGACTTTTCTAGAGGTTTACATTAATCCTCGAGCATTTAATTATTATTTATTTTATTCTTTCTAATTTATTTTTTCTGAACATTTTAGACGTTTATTCGCTTAATAAAATTTGAGTCTCCTACGAGTTCTGCGAATGCCAAGGCTCAGAGTCTGAGCATTCGTTCATTGTGTTAAAAAAGCTTTTTACCACCTACATGTTGTTAGTTCTCCAAGTATGGCACATCCAATTTTTGGATTTGGACATTTCGGGTAAACCAAGAGAATCCGAATGTAATTCTTGATTAATTCTTGTTTTAGAGTGCTTGAAGCTTTTTGTGTTGAAAACCTATAGAATGAATCTTTAAAGATGTCTCTTTATAGAACATATTTTGATTTTTACATTATTTTCAAAAAGTTTATTTATATTCAAGAACAATTAGGGCATATAACGAGAAAATTAAATACGTTATTTTATGAGACAACTAGGTATGTTTTATTGGTAAAATTTATTTTTTCATAGTATAAAAATAGTTTTAAAAAAGAAACAATAAGAATTTTAAACCTAATAACACTAATATCACAAGGGTCAATCTGGCTTCACAAACTATTATTTTTTCAATTTGGTCAACGGTAGAAACTATACTTGCACTTTGAATAATAGCACTACTATATCTGTCTAGCGTTAAAAACCTCTATTTCCTAGAGATAGCACTAGTAACCACGTTTTCGATGTGGGATCACCGTGACCCCGTGTTGTTAAATAGGATTACAAAACGAAAGCTCTTTTTAATTGACGACCATTCCGATTAACGTAAACACTAAACATGATATCTTTGAATGGCTTTTTCTCTTGAATAGAATTTCAGCATGCAGCATTCCAAACAGTGAACTCAACATTTTTTCAGTAATTTTCCATAATTAAAGTGAGACTTGGAATCTGCAATTTAAGGGTTTTAAAAAGTCTTAGATCTGTTACCAACCAAGGGTATATTATAAATACTAGACCTGTAATATTCCCATCAAAAACATTTCTGTAAAAATTGTGCCAAGTTTCGACGTTAAAATTGTTGTGATCGAGAAAAAGGCCACGTCAAACAGATTCAATAGGTAATCAACATATGGGCACTAGAAGCATTATTTTCGATGCTGGGTCACCTTGATGAGATATAAACGAAAGCTCTAATTGCTGTCCATTCAAGTTAATCCAAACATTTCATCAGTCGGTAAATTTTTATACTCAACATTATTTTTGCATACAACATTCCATATAGCGATTTTAAGTTTTCTTTTTAATTTTTAAGAATTTTCTACGATTAAAGTGAAACTGAAAATCTGCAATTTTAGGGTTTTGAAAAGTCGTAGATTTTTAAATCAATTAAGAGCATAATATTAATAATAGACTATTTTACCAATTTTGATTTTGACTTTCAATACCTAGAGATAGCACCAGTAGTCACGTTTTCGATTTTAGGTCACTGTGACTCCGTATTATTTGAGGATTAAAAATGAAAGCTCGTTTTTAATTAATAACCATTCCAATGAACTTAAACATTCTATTTCGTGATAACTTTTTATGTTGAAAAGTATTTTTACATACAGCATTTCACGTGTAGAACTCAGATCTATTTAACCAATTTCCTACGATTAAAGTGAGGCTTGAACTCTGCAATTTGAAGGTATTGAGAAATTTTAGATTTGCTGTCAACTAAGAACAGAAATAGAAGTAATAGCCCTAATAATCTAGAATATAAATAATAGCTCTTTATTTTTTCACTTTCAATACACAGTTTGGTAATACTTTTAAGGTTTAGATTTTAGAGGATTAAATTGTATGTCTCTGTAAAACACAGCCTTAAAATAGCGTCGACGTACATTTCTGAAAAAAATATCTACTGAAGCCAAAAATTAAAATGATGTAGTTTTTGCAAGTGTGATAAAAATACCTATTGAAATGCCTTGGATTAAGTATCTTGAACTAATAAATACCTTTCGAATTAATGCTAAATTAGATAGAGGAAAATTTGATTTTTGTCATTTATAGAGACAAGTTCGTTGCTGTTGTTCGTGAGTAAAATGCTTAAAATTTATAAAAGTATTCATGCAGAAAGATTCATACGAATGCAATCCACTAAATAATAGAAATAAATTTGCATAATTCGTATTGTGCTGAGGTCAATCATCCATCTTTCCGTTATGGAAGAAATACCTCCGTTTGAATTTTTTTTAGCAAATACTAGATTATATCTAGTACATGGTATTAATTTAATTATGTCACAAGTAGGTAATCCGATATCAATCCCATATATTAATCTGTGAATGCAATTTTGTAATCGTTAAGTTGCACTGGTCGCAGGTGACGTTAACTATAAACATACATTCGCACGTTTTGCGTGCATTAACGATTGAATTACGATCGAGTCAATTATGCAAATGCGCCCTTGAACTACTAAGAAAAATCTCACAATTCCCTTTTCTCAAATGTGCAAAAACTTCACTCCGAACAATTGTTATGTTTAAAACATTTATAACTGAAACAATCAGAGTTGATGTAAAAACCAGTGAATGACTAAGAGGATTGTTAGGTAAAAAATTGAATTAATCATGAGAAAATTAATTTTTTCGTAAGAGAAATCTTATGATAGGTTTTCACCGAGTTGAATTAGTCAGGAATTTTTTAAAAGTTTATAACTTACCAGAAATGAGTAGCCAGCCTTCGATTCGACATGGATAGACAATTTTAGAAGAGCCACTTGAATACATTTTTTTTACTTTTGAATCTCGCTGTCAAATTCACTGAAAAAGTAGCACGAAAACTGTCGTTGGTCACAGTGAAGAAGTGAACATTGAACACATTTCAAAAATTAAATAAAAAATTTTCTTCTCGTAGTTTTTAAGTGTACGCACAATGACGAACGTGATTTTTACTCGGATGTGATGGAAACGAGAAGTTTCATTGAGAACAACATTGTGGGATGCAAATCAATAAAATGTGCCGATCTTTCTGCGAGTGATTTTCATTCGGAACTGACTCGAAACGTAGACGACACGAGCGAATTGCAATACTCGTATTCTATGAACGAGAGTCGCTCGTGTTGAATCAGAGAGCCAAACCTTACCTGTCACTTCCTACAACGGCTGCGTTCAACCTCGTGAAATTCGAACGTAAAAGTTAAACCCCAAAGAATGAAATTCCGTGCTTTATCCGTTTTGTAATAACAACTTACCGTAATCAATGTTAGGTGGGACTTTTACCTACTTCCAACATAAGATTTCTTCACCCACATTTACATCTTTAAACTCTCCCAATAATACACTTTTCTCTTTATATTGCTTATATTATCTTTTTCAATTACGACTTCAAAATAAAAACCTTATTTTTAAAAGCAAACATAGATTTATTTTTAAAGAAATATAATACTTAGTCTATAATTTCTTTTAAATATTTTTTGTTTTTGAAAATGTTTAAGTCAACGTTTTAAAATGTTATCATATTCTAAGCCAGAAAGGTTTAACATGATATGACTAATCAGGACCACAAAAATTATTATAAATTTTAACGAGCTTTTTTATCAAACAAGCTTTTAGATTAAACATGAAAAAAAAATATTGTGTGGTTTTACGATACCACGATGCAAGTCAAACTTTTTTTCGGATTTTAGGCGCCTAAGTAACTGCAAATTTTGGGAAAATTATTCGAAGAAAGGGATGTGGCACGAATTCGCTGTCTGACTTGACGCGCGCCGTTGCAACTAATTTTGAATTTCCATTATTGATACTCGAATGTTATTTTCATTATTGAATTTGTTGATTATTGTTAAATCGATCATCTGCCTATTGTTATCTATTGTAACGGTACTTCAAGAATACCTATCATGTTCAATCATTGTTAAATAAAGTTTGTTATGGCGAAATAGTTTCTGGACGAGAGGGCTACACTAACACAAACATCACACTAAACAACCTATCGCTCCGACATACATAAACATATTATGCACCAGAAGAAAGATCTAATAATTCTAATAAATCCACTATAAAAATTAAATAAAGTCGGCAGTCTTCTTCTTACGGCGTAAATTTAATTCACCGTCGGATATTTTCGCACTATTTTAACTAGCTGTATTTTGTCTACCACGATCAAGTGAACTACAACATTTATATCAATATACTGAACAAAACACAAATACCAATACAAATATGATTGACAATTAATGACAACTTATAATATATTAAAACGTTGTCATGGAGAGGAAAATAGCTTATTACATTCAATAATAATTCGCGCATCAGGCCTGGGAAAACGACATATATAGCTAACAAGTAACAATGTGGTTACGAGTTCTGCCGAACACTTGCCGATTCCCTGCCGAGAATGTGTTACATTTAGCAACATGCTAAAGACAGGCCAAATAATTTGAGACGATGTATAAAAAGTTTCACTTTAAAAACTATGGAGAAAATTTTTGTATATCTTTTTTTAAATAAATAATTATATCTATTCTTAAAAATGCTTAGGACAACGTTTTAAAATAATATCGAAACATGAGAGGTTTTGCATGATAAGTATGACAAATCGGAACCATGAAAATCGCTCCCAAAACCCTCAACAATAGATATATACATGTTGATGAGCTTTAATATCTAACTAACTTTAAAAAAAACTTTGAACAATAGTGGATTTTATTTTAGGGACACAGGCTAAGGACCGTAGAAATCTGGAGACGGTAAAATGTTAATCATAAAATTCTTTTAGTTATACATGAAGTTCTGAGAACGCCGTGTTCGTCTTCAAAATGATGTCAAAACGAAATAAAAATTAATTAAATTAATAATAAAAATTAAAAGGCATAAGAACATCCCAAATTATTGTGTCGTTTTTAAGAGCTCTAATACAAGAAAATGGCCGTGTAGAGAAAAATAAAATGGCATCTTGTAGTTTTAAGCTTCTTTGTTTTTGATCTGGAAATCGACATTTTTTAACTTTAACGGGTTTCGAGTAATTATAAGAAAACTAACAAAAAATTTACCCCTCAATTTTTTTTTTTTTTTTTTGAGAAAAAGTTGTACTGAAACGATAATAACTAAATTTTAATAATTAAAAAATGTCACCAAGTAATCTTTAAGAACATTTCTTCCTCTTTAATTTTACTGATTGACCAGTCCAGTTTATTGTCGTGATGGAGTTATCATCGGTCAAAGGAAAAATCTATTTATGATTTTAGACAACAATTACACCGGAAAAAGTGATCGTACAAAACATTTAAAAAATGCTGAAAACGATAAAAATATTTTCTATAAAAAGAAATTATTAAAAATGTATTTTGGTACCTTGCATATAATGCAAAAGATAAAACATAATTATACAAAGATAAAAGATACAAAGATAATTTTTATAGAAAAAAACATGAAATTTAAAGGTTTTATTTCAACCAAAAGTCCACCTCAAGGGGCTCAAAAAAATATAGAAAATTTTGCATTTTCTAAAACTTATGTGGGCTTCTGAAACAGGTAGATACTTACTATGAGTGCGTATGAAAATATAAAAGATCTCTACGTTCGTAGTTTGTAAAATTGCCAATTTAAGGATTAAAAAAATTTATTAAAAAGCTCAAGGAATTCAACAAAAATGCTATACTATTTGCTTACTAGGTATTTCGAGTGTTACCTTTTTTTAATTAATTTACTTTTTCTATTTATTAAAACGTCGATACTCTTCCTAAGGAAAGCTGTGTTAAAATTTGATCTTAAGGGTGAGGGGGTCAAAAAAATTAATTTTTAGATATTGTTAAATTATAATTAGCTAAGGTTAAGTATAAATTTACTAATCAGTGGACCCCCTTTCATTCTGAAACTAGAAACCAACTAATTTTAAAAATGATAAATTTGTTAAGGCAATAATGGGCCAACGGTTATGATTATTTGGATTTTGTTTAAATAGTATTGAGTTTTTATAAAGAAGTGAGTGTCGATTCAGATCTCAAGGAGTAAGTAAACAACTAGTTTTATTATCCCGGCTCCAAAGCTGATCCACTCAAGAACTATACCACTTTACACAAAATTAGAAAAAATATTAAAAAGCTCTGGTTTTAAATAGACAGAGGTAGAAGGGTATTTAGGGGTATAGCCCAGACGCTATAATTGCCAGGCAAATTCAACCTCTTAACTTAAAAATATATTCACAGTTAAATTTTCTGAAAAGGGTAAATTTTTAAATAATGTATTTTAAGCTCTACTTTTGGTCATAATCATATATTAAGTATTTAGAAGTTCTCCTGCTATAATTAAATTTGTTATACGGAGAGATGCTTTCCGGGTAGTTCGCAGGGATTCGCGCGAGCTATTTGTACATTTGAATTCCTCCACTTAATCAGAAGTTAATCAGAAAAAATTACTTTCGTTTATTATGATTATCGGTGATTTTCTACTACTCTTTCGATTTTTAACTGTTTATTTTTTTCTGATAGTATTTTATTCACCCGCTAGTGTGCTACTCGGCCATAATATTTCAATTAGAATATTAATATTTAAAAAAATGTTAGAAAATATTCACTGTGAATGCGAACCTTCTGGTAAATTTTTGGGAAAGCATCACGGGTTATAAGTGTGGGTATTTAGGGCTATAAAAAGACAAAAAATTATTTATTTCTAGCAGAATTGTGCTTTCATTTTTCATGAATATGAATATTTTTTTTGTAAATTTTACTTGGAAAAAAAAGTCTCGAACAGCCAATAGTTACCACCTTAACACCTACTTCTTTCTTTCTTGAAATGTTTTATATTGTGTAATACCCAATCGATAACTTTATTTTAGAACTAACCGCTTTTTGTTATAATAATTTTCTCAAAATTTGTACACGAGCTTAATTTCAATGAATAATAATGAAAATAAAGTTTTTAAAACGAAAACATCTCTAGAGATTTAATTTAATTAAATAATTTTGAATTATATTATATATAAAGAAAACAATGAAAATTCAAATTTTTTAAAAATCGTTACGCTTCGTTCAGTTAAAATGTAACGTTAAATTAAATACATTTTTAAAAATTTCTACCTTTTAGTGTTTTTGAAAAGAAGCACTTTTTTAAGTTTTTTTTTTTAAAAGATCATTTTTAATTGTTTTTTTTCTCAACAATCGTTTAGCGATATTTAAAGCAATATTGATATTACTTTAAATTGCAGAATCACACTGTTTAAAAGAATATTAAAAGAAAACGAGTATCATCGCATATACAAGATTTGTCGTTAAGCGACACTTTTCAAAAGACGAATTTGAATTGTCGTCTCACTTAACAAGTGACACGTCTATTACGGAATAGACCAGATTATTAATAGAATAAATAACCACTCAGAAAAATGTAAATATAATAAGGAGTGAGTTGAAATAATTAGGACATTTTGAAGTAAAATTATTTAATTGTCTTATATTTGGCTGTTCTTGTTGTGTTTTTACTTTCTATTACTACTTTATAGTAAACTGTAAAGGAAGAATTGTAATCGAGTTGAATTTTCAAATTCGAGTTTTCACCGGAAAACATGTTTTAAGGTCCCCTGAATTCAAAAGTTTATTTTAGAAACATGTATGTGTGGCTTTGTGTGACAGCGATATCGTATCGAAAGCTTTATCCGAATTTCACCAAACTTGGAATTTTGCCTTCATATTTGATCTAGTTGTGTCACGAAACTTTTGGTTGAAATCGGTTGCCCAGAAGCTCAACTTATTTCAATGAGTTTTTGAGCTTTTATAAATTTCTTACGATTTTCCTTAAACTTGCTATAGTTTTTCGACGCATTAATGTCTACAACTTTTATTTGAAACTTTTTTCTAGAAAAATTCAAATAAGGAAGGTTCTGGGTTTAGGGATAGTTCGTTAGGAGTTCGTATATACCTACATACTACATAGAGGCTATACACATAGTTCTGTTTAAATAGTTATTATATAAGGTGCTTCTACTTCTTTTAACCAACAACAAGTTTCATAAAAGAAAGTACTGTGACGCTTTGCAGCAGATATTTTTTGTTGAATTTTGGTTTCGCTTGAAATTTGCATAGAATTTACCTGCTTTGTGTAAAATTATCCTTTGTTATTTCATATCATTACGTAATTTCAGTGGAAACAATTATCGACGCAAGTTACATTTGTCAACCATTTTTTTTCAAAAATCAATGCAACCTATCTAAAGTAATTTTAAGCTGGCTGGCTTATACTTCTTTATTATTTGATTGCAATTTTTAATCCAGTAAAAGCGAGTTTCAGAAATAATTTTTGATGATCAAGTTAAGAAATCTTCAATAAAAACTAAAAAAATGTTTTGTATTTAAATAATATCTCGGCGACTGTCAATAAAACGAAATTATTATGAAATTGTTAGGAAACATTTCAGCTCACGTTGTTGTGGCGTGAGTTTTCTTTTATAGACATGGAAAGGGAATGGTGAAGAAGAATACAATAAGAAAAACATCGTGAATATTAAATACGTTCTTTAATATTCATTAACTATTTTTCCAATAAGTTTTTTTTTTAGTCAAAATGTTGAGTTTTTAAAATCTCAGAGAGAAGTTGAGAATGAAACCTGTCAATCTAAGTTTTAAAAAGTTCTGATAGATTGAACATCACGTTATTACAATACATTTGATTGAACTTAATTAATACATTTTAAATGAAATGGGAAGTTATGCTTATCATATTGCAGCACTTTCTTAAAATTTATTTTATAATGAAGTTTTAATTGTATCAATAGCATTTGAATGAAATTTTTCAAGTAATAATACAAGAAAAATGAACATTAATATATTACATATATTAGTTATAATACAAAACTAATGACATTTGTTACAAGAGAAAAGTTTATCTCATATAGTTTTAGTTCAGCTAATTTAAAACACCGGCTTATCCTTTCAAAACAAAACCCAACTTTTAAGTCTAGTAAAAAAATATTTTGTACCATTTTTAAGATAATTGGATGCTTTCCTAATTAATTTTTTTTTGTTCATTTCAACATTCAATACACAAAAACACAGTTAATGGAAGATAGATAGAATATTGCTTGAATAATTGCTTGCATTAAGATCAAGTTACATTAATAAGAGAAATTTTACTTCTTAAACAGGAATATTTCACAACGAATATTTTCCTTTTTTTCGTGGTCAGTTTGTTTTCTATATTCTAAAGCTATCAGTTTCACAATTGAAGCATTATCAAAAAATCTTGTTAAAATCAACAGTTTTAAGGCGTTACATTAAGCCCTTGAGATTGTGATGATTCTCAAGCTTTAGAAGTTGTACTTGTATTAGAGAAATTAAAGTTTCACGCAACTAGATGCAAAAGTTGTTATTTGATAGTATTTCGATAATGCTATAAGGAAGATTTGTTACATTTTCGTAAATTAAGGCAATTTTCCTGAAGTTAAAAGAATTTACTCGTATAGATTTTAAGTACATTCACTTACCATTACTCAACATAATAAAAAAATTATGCGTGTATTAGTGTACACGTGTTGGAAGTGAAACTTCTTTTTCCTATATTTTTTTGTTAAAATTGTTTTTTATTTCAAATAATTTTTGAGATTCAGTGTAAATTCTATATAACGAACTTTTAACGAAAAACTCTTTAAAACGTAGAAGTTGCTTAAAATTACGATTTACGCTGTTAATCAAATCCTGAAACACTGCATATACTAACGCATAACAACTCTTAAAACAAAATGTCATTATTAAGACCTCAATAAACATTAATTTTGCTGACTTTCAAAAACAATACTAATGTAAAATAATAAATTTTTCACAATGATATTCTTAGGAACTGTTAGCACATGTTGAATAACTGTTCTCGGTTGCGATGTTTCCTTTTACACCCTATATAACGCAATAAATTACCCAGTCCCATCGTTATGTAGAAATTACACTCTATTTACAAAAATAGCATTTTTATGTTACCAAAACTAAAATTTTATTTTTCAATTATTTTTTGCCTTCCATTGGGACCTTAGGACCACTAACTTCTTGAAATAGCGTGAAAACTCTATTTAACCAAAAACCCCTTAAAGCGTAGATATTGCTTAGTAGTATGGTTTACGTTGTTACATGTATTTTAGAACACTATAATATTTAATAACTCTCTCAATAACAAAATAAAACATTACAATTTAGAACTCAATGAACATTAATTTCAGTGACCCCCAAACACAATAATAATGTTAAATCGTAAATATTTCATACGTACAATGGGATTATTTTGGACATATTTGCCGTAATTGCTTAGCGCGTCTTTAATAACTGCTTTCAGCCACCCTTTCTAACCACATGTTCGCATAATCATGCTATCTTTTACTCTCCGTACAACGAAATTTCTATATTACGCAACAAATTACCAGTCTCTTCAAATTCACTAGATAGAATTTACACTGTATTTACAGACGATTTTTATAATATTACTGGTTTCGATTCCCATTGAATTCTAGATATTTCAAAATTTATGATCTACGGAAAGTTTCTGTATTTAGAAAATTGTGATATGACCTTAGATGTTAAAGCAACTTAAAACACACAAAAAATCATGCATTTTGTTTTTCAAATGTTTTGGAGCTTCCATTGAGATTCGACACTAACGCCACTAATTTTTTGAGTTACATTATAATCTATATATTTAGAACTTTTATTTAACAAAATATTTCTTAAAACGTAGAACTTACTAAAAAGTATATTTTACATTGTTACGTATTATTGTTTTAAAAATTCTAAATAACGCAATAAGTCTCTTGATGGCGAAACAATAAATATTAATTCCACTGACCCTCAAACAAAATAGTGATGTTAAATCGTAAATATTTTATGCGCCCAATGGGATTCTTAGGAATATATTTGCTGTAATTTTCTAGCACGTGCTTAAAATCTACGCCCCACTACTGTTTCCAATTTAATTCGTAAAAGTATGTTATACACTCCCTTCAATTTCGCTATATAGAATTTACACTGCATTTACAAGCGACGATTTTTATGTTAATTAAAACTGAAATTTTGTTTTTTTATTATCTTTTTAGATTCCATTGGAATTCGACCTTAGAACCACTGGCGTATCGGACAACAAACTAGTCACCACGCCTCAAAGTAAGTCTTTAAAATTTTATTCAGTTTTATTATTCTTTAGATACAAATAAAAATGCCCACATTAGATGTCTTATTTCCCAATGATTTAAGCAATTTATTGTAATAATTTTTTTTCTACCACACCTAAAGAAATTTCACTTCAAAAGAAATAATAGATTGACTAACTAATCTTAGATAGAGCAAAAACATCAAGTCGAATTGTTTATAATTTTAAAGTTATTCCTTGTTTTTTCCTTGTTTTAAATTTTTAATGATTGAACTGAAAAGAAACGTTTTCGTTAGTTTAAATTTTAATATATTATTTTTATCTACTAAACAACTGTGGTTTTATCAACTATATTTACACAAAATGAGATTGCTATAGTAAAATCTTACGTCTATATAGATAAAAAGAGACAAAATGAATCGTAGAGTATAAATAAATACGTTAAATATAAATATTTTTTTTCCTTTTTTTCAAATGTCGTCTAAGCTTAGTTAATTTGTAAATCATAAGATATCAACGTTATAAAATAAGTTTTTAATACTCTGTGTATTACTGGTTGAATTCACTTGAATTGAAAAAAAAAAATGAAAAAGAAGCAGTAAGTCACTTATCACAAGTAAAAGGTTTAAATATTTCCGGTTCCCGGTGAGAAAAACGAAAAGTTGTTTGACGGTCCAAAATTGAGAGGCGTTTTTGGACTGTTGCAAGCGTAGAGGAAGTCGTCAGACGACGGTGATGTACTGTGTAGATTTGGTTCTGAGGCTGATCGATGGATTTTCGGTAAATTTCTGATAAGACCCTCAAGGGAAACTAAGATTTGCCTGAAAAGTGGTCGTTCGTCGCGGTTGAACTTGATACAGTCCTCGACTAGTCGTTTGAGTGCTTTGGGGGCGTCTGAGCGAATTTTATCCAAATCAGGTCGCAAATAACCGCGACCGACCATGAAAAGAATTTGATCCTTGTTGCTTAGGTTCGTGTAAGGAAGTTGACCCGTAAGAATTTCAAATAGCACCGTTCCAAAGGCATAGACATCTGATTGGAAACTGTAGGGATTACTGATTTGCATTCGAATCACTTCTGGCGCCATCCAGAGTATCGACCCCGATGGCTGACTCGAGCTCTGCGTCTCTGACCACCCAGCCTTCGCTGTGGCCAAGCCGAAATCGCCGATTTTAACGGTCATATCGTCATGCAGGAAAATATTATTTGATTTTAAGTCTCTATGAATAATACTTTTCGCATGTAAATAATCCATGCCTTGCGCAATTTGTCGACTAATATCAATCACCTTTAACAACTCAAACTTCGTTTCATAAACGTGTAAATGTTTATATAGACTGGAACTTTCGCACCACTGCGTTACAATCGCTAATTCTGGTTTACTAACACATCCCATAAACAATAAAATATTCACATGGCGCGTTTTTCTCAACACGCTCACTTCATTTTTAAACGCCTGCAGTTGAGCTTGAGTTGGATTTTTCACATTCAACGTTTTAACGGCAACGGGACCGTGCCAGTGCGCCTTATAAACCGTTCCGAAAGACCCTGAACCGATTCGTGGTCCCAACAAAATTTCCTCGGCTGGAATTTCCCAATCCTCAATACTTTCCCGCGGGCCTAGTAACGGTTTGCTTTCATCGGCGGAACGAGCTCTAGGCCTTCGTGTTTTGTTCGAACTTTTCGGAGATTGGTTTGTGCGTGACTGTGACAGAGTTTCGTCTGATGTCTTTCTAGAGCTAGAGGGATTTCCTTGTTTTCCGGTTAGTCCCGTTGGCGTGTCGGTTGGGGTTAAGTCTGGATTCCCGTTTGGCCCACCGAAACGAGTTGACCGTTCCGAAGCACTAGCATTTCGTGCCAAATTCACGCATACGTTAGGTGCGGAGCTCGAGCGATCGCCGTGAGCCAGACTGCGAGGATGACGAGCTACTCGTCCTGCTGATGGCACATGTAAACTGTTCGGAGATGGCTGTTCCGCAAGTAAAGCCTGATAGTATCTGTCCACAAGATGATCCTTAAAAAAAAAGTAAATCATTAAATATATATAAAAAAAAACTAAACTAGTCACATTAGAAGGGTTCCGTACTATACTAAGATAGCACAATTTGCAATACTTCTTAGTAAAACCAAATTTGTTTGAAGTGTGGATTTGTTTGAAATGATGGATGATTAAACTCAAAATATAAATTTGAGTTATTAAAATACATTAAATTAAGGTTGTTTTCAATATAACTAAACCTATTTACAGAATGTAATGAAAATAACCAGAAAAATCAGTCAGTGGTAAAACCGCAGTAATACCGTAACGTAAACCTGAATTTTTGTTGTGGATTGGGTGAATTGGAAAATTTAACTAAAAGAAATTATTCCTCGGAAGTAAAATTTTAATACGGTTCCTTATAAGAAAATGGAAATATTCGACAGAAAAAAAATTACTGTAAATATATAAATTTACGAAATCGACTAAACTGTGTATGAAAATGACAATAGCATCAAAGAATATAATTTTTTTTGTCGAACACATCGCGATGTATGTTTAATAAATAAAATATTCTTCAAGTACTATAAAGTTCATATGCAAAGAAAGAAGAGACGAGAAAAGGAGTGGGACACAGAAGGTACGACTCTGATTTAGTCCCAATTAATACAAGCGACATGAGAAGTAAAATGTGTATGAGCGTATACGTCAACATCTGATAAGAGAACAACCTTAAATCAATTTTTCATAACAATTAATATTTCAATTGTAAACTATTAAATCACACAAATTTTATGATTTTTGACCCCTTCCCCCGTCCTTGTCACAGCTGGTCACACTTGTGAGACCCGCCCCTCCTTAGTGTGACGTCACATATTTTACAATTTGACCTCTACAAATAATTATTGAGTTAAAACAGCTGTTCCAAAATTTGTTTTATTTCAATTTAAATGATTTTTTAATAAAATTAACATCAAATCAAACATTTCAAGAAATAAACAAACAAAAAACGATTAATTATATTAATTAATGATCAAACTTAATCATCTTGATAGTCAATTGTCAAATGAAATAAAAACAATATCACCACTAGGCACGGTGCAGCATTTAGCGGCATTTGTCAACGGGCAATAGTAACGGTGCGTAACACTAGACTGAGAAAAAAAATTCTTTTCGGACAATTAAATTTAAATATTTGATTGGCAATGAGCTATCAAATCATTTTGTTGACGTAAATGTTATTCAGTTGTCAGAAGAAAATGTTTTTCTTAGTGTAGTACAGCGAGTGACCGACAAAACAATTTGAACCTCATGTTTCTACAGATAGTGTTGAAAATGTTTTTGAGTTTTTCGTTAATAGTTCAAAGTTCGAGTTTTACTTAACACTTTGATTAAAATAGATTTTGAAATGTGACGTCACGAATTTAAGGACCCCTCCGACCCCCTTGTCACACTTCGTCGACCCACTCCCTCCCCCTTAACGTGTGAAAAAATCAATGAGTCCCCAATGAGTACAAAACGTTTAACTATGTTACGTAACAGTTACATAACAAAAATAAGAATTGTTCCGTAGTTCGACGATTTGTGCTCACTGGGTTACAATCATCGGGAATCGGTAAAGAAATGAGCAATACCAAACATTTGTAAATGCAAGGGATGATGAACAACATTTTACTTTCCTTTATAGACTTGAGAATTTTGTTATACTTTTCTTCTGTAAACTACGAACGGTAATAGTTAATGAAAACAATAAACTAAATTGTTAATATTAACGTTGTGAAAAAACAATTAAATATACTCAAATTATTGGTATAAGAAAATGCAACAAAACAGTAAGAACATTAGGAATACGGCGAAATAAAAAAATTAAAAAGTTTTAAAGTATTATAATGGTAGAACTTATGAAAAAAACGACTAGTTATTTAAAATTATATTTAAACATTTTTGTATTCGATGGGGATTTATAATTTAACTTCATTTTTAAGCTATTTGATTTGATTTACAAGCTATTTGGTTTAAAATCAAGTCAAGTAATAACATTTAGTTATCAAGTCTATTCACGTATCGAATTACCAGTTTTTCTTTTCAAACTTAAATATTAGGCTTAATGCATTGCACAAAATGTCCAAATACTTGACCAATTAATTAATGTCTATGCTAGAAAAACAATCAATATTCTCATATGCACCATAAGCAACAGAAATAAGCAAAAACTTGAAATATAACTTAAAGTAGACCAATGTACTATTAGTAAGAATTTTAATATGGGTTGCACTAATATCTCGCTTTTTTCGTTTTATTTTCCCTATGATCTTTGAGTAAAAACCTAAATTGGTTTTCTTAATATCTGTAAGCCCAACAGTTTCTGAGATAGAAGGGGATGTTTGTTTAAATTCTTTGATTTTTTTTTTGTAGAATGCATTTTAATGAGACATGATGCATGCTAGAATTTTTTTTTTTAATTTTCCACTTTAACCTTCGAAGGTTACCCTCAAAATAGATGTACCAAATTTCAAACCTTTTTTAGCAAGTATATTTGGAAGAAATTGTCCGTGCTAGATGGGCATCCAAACAGACAAGCAAATGATTTCATTTTTGACGTACGAAACCCTAAAAATGTATATAACATAATAATATATAATATTTACCTGGTGGCACAACGCTGGAACGCCACTAAAACACCGTTGATGAAATCTATATCCACATGTTCTGCAGTAGAATCCTTGAAAAAGTAATCTTCTACAACATTCGCAAAATGCAAGCGAAAAGAAAGTCTTTCGAACAAAGTTATGAGAAATGCTGGTCGCTACTGGAAATCGATCTAAGATTTTAACAGTGATTTCACCACAGTCTATCGTACTAATATCAATTTCCCAAGGTATCCTCGATCCTTCATCACCCTCTTCACCTCGATACACACTACACATTTGCCAGGTGAGATTGCGAAGTTTCATCGGTTTGGCCAGGGCCTTTTTCAGACTCATGCCAGCCTTTACTTGCACCATAGTCCGTTGTTGATTCGGTAAATGCGCCCGTAAAAACACTTTTTGACTTTTGCACTCCGAAGGAGTGTCGATTTCGAAATAGTCGTCAATGGGTTTCACTTTGTCGGAAAGTGGTTCCAGGTCAAGTGGTTTTGGTGGTCCAATAGTGCGCTTTTTTCGCCGGTTGATTCGGTCGACCAATTTTTGCTCTTTGCTCTCGAGCTCGTGCAACTTGTCGGTGAGATCGCGGTATTCCTCCAAGTACATGGAAGGTGGGTTTTGTTCGCCAGCGAAGCGCTCATTGAGCGCATCGACATTTTCACGTGTTAGCAATATTATAGTGCGTATATTTTTTAGTTCGCCTTCCAAAGGCCCTTCTTCGTCACTGTCTGATTGACTGTCGCTGCTCGAACTGCTTGGAAGGGACACGGTAGGAATCGTCCCATTTAAAGGACAACTTGATATGTCAAAGTCCCATAACAACGCCATTACCAGATGAGCGACAGACACTGCTTATGCCAGCTCTATTTTGCCTTATGCTGTTCAATGCGATTGGTGAAAACCCCCACCCAACCCCACTCTCTAGCAGTTATCAAAAAGTCAACCGTTGGCAACATTGTGTTAGTCTTTTCCTTGCGTCATCCTACATTTCCCTGCCGTAAAACTGCGCTAAACTTAACTTTTCAATAAATTTAAAACCCTTTTTCGAATTGTCAATTTTCTTTTACAATCTAACAACGCTAACTAACAACTAGTAAAAACTTTAACAATTAATAATCAGTACAATTTCCTAAAATATATTATAATTATATCTTTTAGGTTACTTCTCTAATTACTATACTTATTTTTTCCTTATCCACGTAAATGAGCAATTTTATTTTCTCGATTTAAGTTTTTTAACTATTTAAACGTGTCAATTGCCTTTAGTTTTAAGTATGGAGTTAAAGTAAACGATACAGATAACATAAATTATGTAAATATTTTCTATTATCTATATTAAATGTTATACAGGGTGGCACAAGGGATACAAGTTATACGCTTCACCTACTTTTTTCTTTTTTTAAATAAATTAAATACATCTATCCTCCGATGCCCGATTTACATGATCTTAAAAATATGTTCTAAAATTGGATGAGCCAATAATTTAATATATAAATAAATATTATAAAAAAATGAAAAACTGACTTCAAAATATATAAAAATTCTTAAACAAAAAATGCACTAAAAAGTAACAAAATAATGGCGTCTCCTTGCAGTATCTACAACTTACAAATTATTAGGATGATACAATGTACAACTATTGTTATTTTTGGAGTTGGTGTCAGTCAAGAAAATCAATATTAATGGTAATTTGCAAAAATTTAAAAAGGTTTAGTTGGTAATTAGTATTTTGTAGTTTAAAGATCGCTAGATATTGTTACAGTTCGAGTATATTGTTTAAAAGTTCATTTGAAAAATAATTTTCATAAGGTATTCTCGTTTTTTGCTAAGTACCAATATAGTCGTATTTCCTTGACTGACACCAACTCCAAAAATAACAATAGTTGTACATTGTATCATCTTAATAATTTGTAAGTTGTAGATACTGCAAGGATACGCCATTATTTTGTTACTTTTTAGTGCATTTTTTGTTTAAGAATTTTTATATATTTTGAAGTCGGTTTTTCATTTTTTTATAATATTTATTTATTTCTCGCGTTTTAGTGATCTGAAGTTTGATAACTGATTTTATTTTCTTGAAAATGGTTAACCTTCCAAACGCGCTGCTTATATGAGGCAGTGCCGTTTAATATTAAAAGTTACTACATCATCCCTTTTTGCCCTTAAGGGTTGAAATTTTTTGCTTTTAAATCTAATAAGAAAACTAAGTGAATTATTCTTTCCAACAGAAAAAAAATTATAAAAATTTGGTTAAATGTTACTATTTCATCCCCTATTTTCATCCTTAAGGTGTGGATTTTTTTCTTCAAATTATAATGTGAACAGTTTAAAGGTACGTTGTACGTAATAGAAACAAAATTATCAAAATCGGGTTAGCCAGAAAAAATTTATAAAATTATTTCGTCTCTAATTTTTAACCTCTTATGAGTGGAGTTTTTTTTAAAAAATGGATAGGAGATTAATTTAAGGTTGTGTTTTACAAATAAAAAAAGAATTATCAAAATCGAGCTATCCAATAAGAAGTTAATATTTCATCCCTTAGTTTTCAACCCCTTAGAAGTGGAAGATTTCTCTCAAATTAACACTAGACCTCACGAAAAGCACCAGCTTTCAAATAAAAAAAGAATTATCAAAATCGAGCTATCCAATAAGAAGTTAATATTTCATCCCTTAGTTTTCAACCCTTTAGAAGTGAAAGATGTTCCTCAAATTAAAATGGGAACACACGAGAAGCACTAGCTTTCAAATAAAAAAAGAATTATCGAAATCGAGCTATCCAATAAGAAGTTAGTATTTCATCCCTTAGTTTTCAACCCTTTAGAAGTGAACGATTTCCTTCAAATTAAAATGGAACCACACGAAAAGCACTGGCTTACAAATAAAAAAATAATTTTCAAAATCGAGCTATCCAATAAGAAGTTAGTATTTCATCCCTTAGTTTTTAACCTCTTAGAAGTAAACTATTTCCTTCAAATTAAAATGGGACCATTCGGGAAGCATCAGCTTTCAGATAAAAAAAGAATCATCAAAATCGCTTCACCCAGTCGGAAATGCTGAGGTAACAAACATAAAAAAAATACAGTCGAATTGAGAACCTCCTCCTTTTTTTGAAGTCGGTTAAAAATATTTACCTTCATAAAAAAGCACAGTTTCAAATACAATTTTTTAACAAAAAATGTTTTTTCTTTATTCAAAAAATTTAACGAAATTTTGTTCAAAAGTAATAATAGAAGTGTTGGATATATACTAGGTATACTAGAGATGCAACGAATATTCGGCTACTATTTGGTATTCGGCCTATTCGGCTGAATTTTTTAATATTCGGTAACTTTACTCAAATGCAGAAACAAACTGTTTTGAGTCATCATAATTAGTTCTTCTTTATTGATTTTCAATTTTAATTTGTAATTTAAATATATGTAAATAATTATAGTGACCTAGTGTTGTTAGTGGTGTATTTGTTTTAAAATATATTATATATTGACATTTACTTTAACGTAGTGGTAATTTAACTTTGTAATTTTATTTATTTCTTTTAGGTATTTAATATTCTATAATTATTTATACTTTAGATACCTTTATAATTGATAATATTTCTTTTAGATTTAAATGAATCTTTGTTTTAAAACCACTTTAAATATATATAAAATATCGAATTAAACATTTGTTTTGTTATGATTTAGTATTCGGTATTCGGCCGAATATTTTGTACTATTCGGCCGAATACTAAATCATAACAAAACAAATGTTTAATTCGAAATTATATATATTTAAATTACAAATTAAAATTGAAAATCAATAAGGGAGAATTAATTATGATGAATCAAAACATTTTTTTCTGCATTTGAGTAAAGTTTCCCCAAGCGGGAACCGGCAGGAACCTGCTTTGATGTTTAAAAACCACTTCTTATATGAGTTTAGTGTCCGATCTAGGCGAATACTTTGTAAATAAAAATCAGTTGCCTTTAAATTTTTCTTTTTTTTTTTTAATAAGAAATAATGCATCTCGTGATACGATTTACTCAGAAATGAAACGGCCGAATATTCGGTATTCGGCTGAATCACTATTTGTTGCATCTCTAATATATACACAAAAATTTGTATAAACATCTTTTGCAAATATAATATATCATAAAAACTAAAGAAAACTAATAAATTTAGCATATTTTCGTTTTACACGATTTTTAAAGAAACTTATCTTTAGAGCAAATCAGTGTAATAGGTGTACGCATTTTTGTTCTATTTTATTTTAAGATAGAAAAAAATTTTTTTTTGATCTATCTGCTATCAACTCAGAACAAAATCCAACTTTTGATTTTCAAATGGACTGGTATACTTTTTTAGCAGATTACAAAAGTGCTTAGGCGCCTGTTAAAAAAAAACTAATGAAGTCGAGGGTCAGGAACAAGGTTGACTTGATTATCTTTGTGAAAGCACTAATAAATTATGGTAATCATGGATATTTTCATTGTTTTAATTTTGATTGAATTATTTTCAAAGGAAAACTAACAATCAACAACTTTTCTTATAATTTTCTTGTTTATGAAAATGAAATTGAGCCACGGTCCAGAGCTTTGACTAGTGCCCACTTTTAACAATTTCTTTAAAAAAATAATGTACATTTTGGCATTAAACCGAGCAAATTTGAATATTTTATGTTCACACTTCAAATTTCCATAACTTGAAAAATATACAAAAAAGTATTGCGGTCCATTTGAAAATCAAAAGTTGGATGATGTACCTTCTAGGATAATAGGAAAATAGAATAAAAATTATTTACAACACGTACCTATTTTATTTCAGTTTTTTACCTTTACGAATAAAGGGGGTGGACCTACAATTTGTGTCACCCTGTATATTTTATTATCATATGAAATACGTTCAAAGTTCATAAGAGGAAAATTTCTTCGTTTAGGATTCAATACTAATTACAACCATTGTGACATTTACTACCTAATATCTTAATTTTTAACAAATATAAATAATAAAAAATATGTTAACTGGAAAATTAGCTTTCATCAGCGGTAAATAATTAAAATATTGTTAAGATATAAAGTTTAAACATTTTTATTATATTAGGAGCTGGATCAGGGATTGGGAGAGCTGCATGTGTAACTTTGGCGAAACAAGGAGCTAGAATTATAGCAGCTGATATAAATCTAGCTAATGCTAAAAAAACTATTGAAAATTTAGATTCAGGTGAAAAAGAGCATTTAGCCTTGGCTGTGGATGTAGCAAATGTAAACAATGTTAATGAAGCTCTAAGTCAAATTTTAAGTAAATATAAGGTGTCGCCAAATGTAGTGGTGAATTCAGCTGGAATTACAAGGGACAATTTTTTGTTGGAACTTTCTCAAGAAGACTTCGAGGAAGTCATCAATATAAATCTTAAAGTATAATTAATCTATCAACTTTAATTTTTCGGTAATGAAAATAAAACCGTACATGCGTATTATAAAAAGAGTTCCCATAAGTTTATGTAGCGCATGACTTGTATCCTGTAATGTACAGTTTTATTTTTATCGGAAACAAGCCTAATAAAAACTAGTGAAAAAATAACAAAAAGGTTAATAGATAGCTAACAATTCTTAAATCAATACTCTTAAGGAAACATTAATCAAATCAAATATTCAGATTTGGTTGCATTACCAAGAGTATATGTACTTTTTGGAAAAATGAAGTACTGACTCTAATTACTCTTCAAAGTATACTAAAGTTAATATGAAAATTTTAGGGGACATTCAATGTAATGCAAACATTTGGAAATTCAATCGTAAAATCAAATTATACAAAAGGAGCATCATTCATAAACATAGCAAGTATCGCAGGCAAAATTGCTAATATTGGTCAGTGTAATTACAATGCGAGTAAAGTTGGAGTTGAAGCAATCACTAAAACTGCAGCCAAGGAATTGGGAAAATTTAATATTCGTTGCAATGTCCTTTTACCAGGTTTCATAAATACACCAATGACTAAAACTGTGCCAGAAAAAGTTTTAAATAAAATTACCGGTTTGATTCCTTTACAAAGAATGGGAGAAGCTGATGGTAGGAATGCATTTACTGAAATTTTTCAATAGAAATAAAAATTAATTTTATTATAGAAATAGCGGAAGTAATCGCTTTTTTAGCCTCTGATAAAAGTTCTTATGTAAATGGAGCATCAATAGAAGTAACGGGAGGATTCTTTTAAAAAAATTTATTCAAATCTTATATTGTTAATTATTATTAATTACATTTATTTTTTCTTTCTCTTCAATTTTTTCGCTTTTTTATATGCCTTATAATCCTTTTTAGTTTTCTCTTCCATTGCTTCCTTAAACTTCCGTTTGCTATAATTCTGGAATTCTGGGTCACTTTGAAGTTCACCGACCAAAGTCTTTTTCCGTTCTTTCTTCGTCAGTCGTCCATTGTAGAAATCTAAAGGCGAATCGACAACTTTTCCAATCTAAAAAACCAAATAAAAATTAATTAAATTGTTTCGTTTTTAACAAATTAAAATAGGCTTACATGAAAATATTTCGGTAAGACTTTCATATCGTTTTTCTTGTAGAATTGTTTCGGGTCTAATGCAGAACGCATTTTTAAAACTTGCAAATCTTTCTTGATTTCAGGAGTTTTTTCAGTTGCAGGTAGATTAAACCAGTTTTTGCCTTTAGTTTTCTTATTTTCTGCATCTCGAAGTTTTTTCAATTGTTTGTCGCTCATATCGTAGGCGGGCACTTGTAATAAATTTTCAAATCCAGGTGTGATTTTTGATTTATCCAGCAGTTTGAGCGATTCAGCTTCGGTGTTTTCTTTGATTCCCAGAAGAAGTGCGGTTGAATCAAAACGACGCTGTTTATCCTCGTCGATTTTATTCAGAAGTTGATGAAATTGTTGAGAAGTTTCTGATTCAGGGATGACGGAAGATTCCTGGTGTTTTTCGGGTGCATTGAAAACTTTGGCTCGTACAGAAAATAATATGTCGGCAAGGTCTGAGTTTAAATCTAAATTTCGAAATTGTTAGTTAATTACTTATTGCTCATTATTGTGGTGATTTATTGCGTTTTTACCTGAATGTAGGGCTGTTGTTGGAAATTCTATTTTTCCATCTCCTCGATCGATAAAAAAATCCATGACTTAATTTTCTTATAATTTTTCTTTAAGTTTTCAATATTTTAACCACATGGCTCGTTTTTGACAATTGGTGACAATTTACAGTAGTGACATCTGGTGAATTTTAGAAATTCTATATTTTTAACAACTTGAATAATGCTACAGAATAAAATTAACAGACATTTCACTTGGTGACGGCGTCCATGATCTCGAAGATTCTTTGGGTAGGAATTCACTACTTGACGATTGTTGAGCTACTTGACGTATTTTTGACTTAAAATCGAGTAAAAAATTGAGAATTAAAGATCAAATTAATTTTAAGTGCTGATTTCACAAGTTTATTATGTTAAAATGTCAACTTAGGTAATTTATTTAAGAAAAAAAAATATCCTACTACTTGATTTGATAAGTCTCCATTTTCCTCCGGACTTGTTATAGCGCAAATACATTGAGCTACTCTGTGCCTGCAAAATCAGGATATGGACACTACTATTTTGCAGACGAATTATTCATAACAAAGACTAGTCAAAATCGACATAAAAAATAGCCAAATTCGCAAAACATGATGTATTTCTGATTTTTAAGTATGTTGTTTGAACTCAATAGAGCTATATATTCTCAAGTTTGCAACTCTCAGATAGTTGTGGAAACATTTTCATTGAGGAAAACCCGTGACATTTTTGAACTTGTTTCATATTCTGCTCAGTATCTCTTAATCTATGCATTTTTCTTCGGAAGCTATTCTGTACGTTTTTTAAGAGCATCTTAGTTATAATTTAATTCAAACCGGAGCTGTGCACGCCAATGAGTTACCGAGATACGGCACTTTGAAAATAGGCCATTTTTTTAAAACATTGAAAATTGTAGCTTTAAACCTTTTTTGGATCGAAGTTGCGTCGAAACCGTTGATCCTACGAGAAGAACTTATTGAATATAAAGTAAATACAATTTAATAAGTTTTAAATTAAGTGCAGAGCGGAGTCTGCAAGCCTTGCAGTTCTTTCAAAATCATAAAAGATAACCATAAAAGGTAAAATCGCATTTTCCCAGGAATGTACCTTAACACTGTTTTATTGCATGAAGAAATTTTTAAACAGGTATGACCTCGGCTGGACTCATCCACATTGCCAGCCGGCAATCTCCTGCCTCCGCGGAGCCTCTAAAGCTACTTTCTTGTAAATGCAAGAAGAGGTGCTGATAGGTGGCTGCACTTGCCTGAAAACAAGGCTTAGATGTTCTGCGATGTGTGCTACCTGCTCTGAGGAAATGTGCAAAACTTCAATGAAGAGGATGACGGTGATGAACCTCAAGCCAACTCCCTGACGATTCACCAATACTGGAGTACCCACCAAAATGCGATTTTACCTTATATGGTTATCTTTTATGATTTTGAAAGAACTGCAAGGCTTGCAGACTCCGCTCTGCACTTAATTTAAAACTTATTAAATTGTATTTACTTTATATTCAATAAGTTCTTCTCGTAGGATCAACGGTTTCGACGCAACTTCGATCCAAAAAAGGTCTAAAGCTACAATTTTCAATGTTTTAAAAAAATGGCCTATTTTCAAAGTGCCTATTTTCTCATTGGCGTGCACAGCTCCGGTTTAAATTAAATTACAACAAAGATGCTCTTAAAAAACGTACAGAATAGCTTCCGAAGAAAAATGCATGGATTAAGAGATACTGAGCAGAATATGAAACAAGTTCAAAAATGTCACGGGTTTTCCTCAATAAAAATGTTTCCACAACTATCTGAGAGTTGCAAACTTGAGAATATGACATTGAGAACTTCGAAGAACTTGAGAACATTGAGTCCAAACAACATACTTAAAAATCAGAAATACATTATGTGTTGTTAATTTATTGTTGATTTTGACTGGCCTAAATAATGAATTTTAAGCTATTATAAAATATTTTATGTTTTCACTTAAGTAGTTGGCTATGCATTATTTGTAATATAGACTTTTGTCCTATAATTGTGGTATTGCTTTAGTTCAAACCTTTCGAATAACGTGTGGGTGGAATAGTAGGTGTCCCTCTGTGCAAAAGACCGTGGAATCAAATGTGCCGACACCAAGTGAAACTTCTAGTAGTTTATAGCCAACGGGAATTAAGGTCACGTAGTTCCCCTGCATATTACCACGTCACGTGACTCATCACGCCACCGGCGCCATATCAAACTTTGAATTGAAAGACAATAGTGCAGTTTAAAATCGACCTAATATTGACATGAAATAAAAAAAGTTTCAATTGTAAATGTTGTTATTTGCATTTCTATCGTCATTTTTAAACTATTTGAGTGCATTTAGTGTATAATTAAGTAAAAGTTACGAAAGCACATGTTATTTAAGTTGACAATTGACGTTTGTTAAAGGAGGAGTCTAATTGTCATGCGTTTCTTTCGTTTTTAGGACATTAAATTGACAGACGGAAAAGTAAATCGTTGAGCTTCGGCAGTCAAATGCATTAATTAGTGCTACGTGTTCATTTCTAAACGTTTTTCACGTCTATTTATACCTCGTTCGAATTACAAAATACGTAACAATTAAATATTACTACTCGAAAAAAATATATAAAAATAAAAAAAGTCCAACCCGGTTTGCATCCAATCGAAACAGTTGCTTCCGTACGTACAAATTTATAATCGGGAAAACTAGCTTCGAGCTGCTGTTCAAAGAAAATTTCGGTTTTACTTAATTATTTTATTTGAATTTTCCGCGATGTCTCGAAAACGAGTTCGAAGTCACTCAGAAGATTGTATATCGGTTACGGAAAGGAATCAGCTCCAACAACCGTTGCAAGGGGTGAGTTTATTTAAAATAAAATTATTTGTTAAGTGAAGATTAGTTAATAATCGGCTAAATAATCAAACAACAATGCATTAATTTAGATCCAACAAATTAGATCCATAGAGACATTATGTCAAGCCAATTAAAAATATAGCGAATTATAAAATGACTTGATTAATATAATTGAGAATGCATTTATGTTGTATTATTAATATTAGATCTTGCATCATGCAACCGTTCATTTCTTAATTAAATTGTCTGCAAGCACTCGGCATTTTCCTGATGCATTTAGGAAAATGTATGCCGTAAAAAATTCAATTATTTTCCACGTTAATTGTTTCATAATAAATAAATTTTAGTTTTTTTTTAAAGAGAACCAATTTTCGCCTATAAAAAGTTTCGATTTATTGTGGACTTAAAATTTTCTATGGTTTCAGCAATAATTATGACATTTAGTTTTATGTTAGCATTACGTAATTGGAAAAAAAAAAACTGAACTTTTCAATTTACTATTAAAACCTTATTGATGTGGACTTAAGTCTATCCATAAGCTCTAGAGCTGGATTTGGAATTGGCCATACTCTTAATAGCCAAACATGATGGCTAAATTTAAATAATTTGGAGCCCCTCAAAAAATGTACCAAGGCCTAGTACATTCTTTAATATTTATCCAGTAGCGGGCATTATTTATTTTTTACATGGAAATTTATAATTGGATATATTGTTGATAATATACAATAATATATACAATCTATAATATTCTTATCGCGTTTAGATAGTGGTGTAAATGGTTTGTGGATACCATAGGGCCCGTAGGCATAGGGTTAAGGACCTTTGGACAAGGCAGTTGTCTATAGAGGTAAACCCGGTCATTCTGCTGAGCTCTTATCAGAAAGAACTCCTTGCATTTTTTAAGATTTACTTACTTTTTGATTACCAACTATCTAAAATATAATTTTACTTGTATTTGGTATGTTCTTTAACATTATCAACACCGGAGTTCGTATCAGTATAATAATAATATCTGTGTATATGTCATTAAACTTCCAAGGTAACTTAGCAATACTAAATTAGTAAAATTACTTTTAATGTTCTCATCCATGGTTAAATTAAATTTATTAAAAATCTTGGGTATTTGGACAATATTTAATTAACGACGTTATATTTTAAAAAATTGCAAATTTTCGTCGACTTTATTTCGTCTTCATCGGGCAAATTTTAAGATTAACATCTAATTTTGTAATAGTTAATAATTGATTGTATAAAATAAGACTTCAATCATAATCATATGAAGATTACAAAATTAGATGTTAATCTTAAAATTTGCCTGATGCAGTCGAAATAAAGTCGACGAAAATTTGCAATTTTTTAAAATACAACGTCGTTAATCAAATATTGTCCAAATACCCAAGATTTTTAATATATATAACTAAATTAGTAAATTTATCACAATTGATTATTGACTCCAGAAAATTACTTGAATATGTTTTTAAACGTGGAGGTATTGTTTAGTCGCCATCGTACTGCAGTGTTGCTAAAATCATGTAAAAAGTTTATACTGACCAATTATATACCGTTTGAAGTTATCTAATGGAAGTTATTAAGATTGTTTCCTCATCAGCTATTTGCATAAATGATAAGACACACCTTACTTTTGACGTCGCTTATGTTAATTGTTAAAAGATTAGAGTGTGAGCCTTCTCTCTCCCACTTGTTTTCTCAACTTTTCTCTCTCGTTATATGTGAAATTTATTATATTTGAAAAAACTTTACACCAACCCAGGGAGAAAAAAATACATAGTAGGTGATATATTCTTTAGTGATTTTCTCATTTTTCTACACGGTTTCGTTGGTTTATGTAATTTTATTTTCATATAGACTTTTCTATCGGACATTCCCAATTTTCATAAGGACCTCTGTTAAAATCTAATTTTCAGAAAATAATTTCTTTCAGTTATATCTTGGTTTAGAATAGTCTCCAACCTTAAAAAAATTCAGAAATATATTTTTAACGGTATTATTGATTTTTCTGCTATTTTCATTATGAAAGTACTGTGACGCATCGCAGCAAATATTTTTTTTTATAGCAATACAGACGGTTGAACGTGACGTGACATTTTATAATTTTGTCTTATACCATAAATTTTTCTACTACCAAGCTTAAAGAAGATTCACTTCAAAAAAGATGGGAATGTTATAAATTTAAAAACAAAGTTCATAGTTTATAGAGTAAAATAAAACAAAAGGTTATATTTATAAGAAAAATCGACGTTTCATTTCCTTCACCTTAATTATTTGAAATAGAAAAGTTAAATGTCATGGAAAGAAGTTCCTATTAATGTTTCATTTCCTTTAAAACAATTATTATTAATGACCAAATTCTTTAAAACCATTACTCAGAAATTTTTGCTTTTTTGTTTTTTTAATTTGAAAACAATTAGCTTTTTCGTGTATTATCTTATTTATATTATTATTTGTTATGGAAACACAGTATGAAAACTGTAAGTATAAGAGGAAATTCATATACTGCATACAAAATTAAAAATCAAGGGTTGTACTTACAATTAGTGCAGTTTAAAAAATAATCCTGATGTTAACGTAATCTATCAAAATTCATCTTTATTTGATACAAAAATAATTTAAAAATGAAAAAAAAAATGATACAGTCAAAAGAAGACAATTTTCTTTTTTGTAACTTGTTCATCGGGATAATTGAAAATGTATATACCTTTGCATTAAATCATTTTTTTAAATTAAATAAAGACGCTCAACTGCATCAAATCAATTATCCATCTATAAAAATGGTATATTTGTAGTCATGGTTATTGGTTTTAAAGCATAAAATAAGCTAATATTTCATAATAACATTTCTGTTAGATTCATTTGCTGGTTAATTAATTTTTTTTGGTATAAATCTTAATGTTAATAAATAAATGTGAAAGTTTGGATATTTGAACGGCTTTCACATCTAAATCACTCGATTAATTTAAACAGAATTTGGCATATAGATAGTTAATTGAAAAAATGATTGGATTTAATGAAATTTTACTTGAATAACTGTTCAATGAATTGATAACTGTCTCATAATAATCATACGAGTACCTATGCTTTACATCAATTACATTTTGTGTCAATTTTATTGTAAACTAGGATCCATGGAGTAAATATACTCTATGCTAGGATTAAAATAAGCAAAAGACTTATAATAATTATAAAGAATTGTTGAATCAGAGAATTCAAAAAATCGATGACGTCAAGTGTGATGACTGAATAATTTTAAATGTCTCAAAAAGAAGTTTATTTATGCTTAATTCAATAACTACTTTACTTAAATTTGGCTTGAAATCTACTAAAATGCAAATCAAATGTTAAAATATAAAATCAAGTCAAGTGTAGAAACTGTAAGTAATTTCATTTCAAAGTTAAAATGTGAAGTTCCATTCATTGAACAAAATGTACGGTTACTTGACTTGGTGAATTTCTAGTTATAAGTGATATGTATGTTAGTTTGGAGCGATTTTTTTGGGAATATAGGTAGAAATCACGAACAATTTTTATAATATGACTAAATAAGATTTCCACAGTTGCAGTTTTTATGATGTTTCAAAGTGCGCCGCATCAAATTTTAAAATATAAATTACTTGGTACCTAAATACCACAGTGGCTACAACAAAGTTGCTTCATATATTCGTATTACATTTTATAAATATACCTATTATATTCAAGTTTCTTTAAATGAAAAATGGTAAGTTACTAATAATGTTTACACTGTAAAAAAGCGATGTTGAAATGGACTCATTTTAACACCGCTGTGTAACACCGGTGTTACAGCGGAGTAAAGTTACTCCATATTGGTGTATGTCAAAAAATTAATAAAACACAGTAAATATTAACAATTAATTGAAATTGATATTAAAATTTTAACACCGGAAATTTTAACACCGTACACCGCATGGACTTACACCGGTTTTTTTACAGTGTACTACCAAGATCCATATTTTGTTTAAAGTTAAAAGGATACCGGTCAGTCGTTATAGCCGATGAATTTTAATGAAGTTTCGTCTCTTAGGGCGATATTTTGCTTTTTCCGATGTTGTTATAGGTGGTATACTGACATCGTTTTTTATTTGTGGATTGGACTGGGAACTTGCTATTTAGTCGTAATAACCGATCCGTCATTGTAAACGATGTCGATATAACCGGGTTTGATTTTATTATCTAACAAAACTATCTCATTAGCTATCTTCAAGCTATCTAAATTGTTTTTGGTATTTTGATTTATAAACGAAATAACTTACAAAGTCAATGCTTAACTTGATTTGACATGTAATAAATATTAATATTTGACTCGAGTTGGACTTGGTTTTAAATCAAATTTAGGCCTATCAAGTACCTTGAAATTCAAGTCAAGCGACTTTAAAATCAACCCAACTATTGAATCTTAAATCAACAAAATATAGAGATCTTATAGTTTTCAGTTTTATTTGCATAGAATACATTTTTATAGGTTTGTCCCTCCCTATACCAAAAACTGGATACGTCCTAGCTCGTTCTAATGCAGAAAAAATACACAAAATAACCAAAAGCTATTACAAATATTTTTACACATTTCATAAGTTAAAAGAAAGCTCATAACAAATGTATGAGCATTTTTTATGGCCACCTCTCTCAAAGAGCGAATAGAGAAACGTACATCAAATTCAAAATATATGAAATTTTAAATCCTGTTTTTCTAATTAGGTACTTGAATTTTATCTTAATATTTTATCGTACTACCTAATTATTTCTATAATTTATTTTTTTTAACTTTGATTTTAACGGTAATAGATTGAGTAAGCATTTTTTAATAAATTTTCTTATCTTTAATTTTTTAACACCATAAAGATAGTCAGGCAATGTTAACTTTAGAAAAGGTTATCAGAGAATTTTAAAAAAAATTTTTTATTTGATTTTTTTTGCATTTTATTTTATTTTGTAGTGCGTACTGCATTTATTAATCTAAGAACATGGGGTTTCCATATTATTAGGTAACCTTGTACATAAAATATTTAATTAAAAAATTAATTTTTTTCTTGATAACAAATTTTTATTTTTATTTTAAAAACATACCTTTTTTAAAACTAAGAAATAGTTAAGTTTAGTAATTTTTTATGTTAATTATTTTCTTTGAGTGCATGAAAAACTGCAAGAAAAATTAGGTTGTTAACTCAAATAGCATACAAGAATTATTTTTACCAATATATAGCGAAATGTATCGAATGGTATCATTTTCATCCAAGGTGACATATTTTCTTTAATAATTTTTTTCATAGAATTGCTTATCAAGTTTTTACAGACTTAAATTGTTTGCTCTTATCGTAAGGCTTGACTCAGTTGCTATCTCCAATCGATTGATTTTGTAGCTAAATGATTTCTGTATTTGTTTGTTTGTATTTCATGATTCATTTAGTGTGAAAACTCTGTGAAAATAATTTCCATTAGAATGTGTTTAACCTTGATGTGACTTAACTTTTTTTAATAGCACCTCTCTAGTGCTGTGGTGGTGAATCGTTTTCATTGCCTGTCTCACATACTTATAAAGTATTTTTATGAAATAAGTAATAGGCCAACAGTACATATTCAGCATGATTTAAAAACAAAACGTAAAAATTGCCCTGATATAATCGCCACGACAAAAGTGCTATGACAAGTACAAATAAATTATTTATATCACAAATTTCTTCTACTCAGGCAGTGTTCAAAATATAAACAAAACTTAATTACCATTCTAAAAAATATAAAATAATCTCTTAGACGTTATATTAAATCTAGTTGTGCCGCGAAGTTTTTGGTTAAAATTGGTTCATAGGAAGCTCCACTTTTTTCTATAGGTTTTTCAGTTTTCTTTTAATTTTTTCAAAAACGGCACCAACGATTTTTTAAACCTACTATAGTTCTTAGACTAATCAGAGCCTACAACTTTTGTTTGAAACTTTTTCCTGGAAAAATTCAAATAAGGACGGTTCTGAGGTAAAATGTGGGAGTTCGTATTTAAATAGAGCAGTGGCTCCTAACCGGGGTTCAATCGAACCTAGAGGGTTCGATGAGTCAGTCTCAATAGTAGAAGATCCGAACCTACCTCGATCTTCACCGAGTTGATAATAGAATGAAACATATGTTATCATGAATTTAGTTTATAAGAAAATATATTAAAAATGGGTTGGCTAAAAAAATCCGGGGCAGACTATTTTTAATTATTTTTTAAGAAAATTATTTTTAATAAAATATTGCAACAAATAGAAAAAATTTTACACATCACAGGCAACTGCGATGTTGTGTCCTTTATTATTACACAGTTTATTTACCTCGGATCTCTGTCACACATTTCCACGCGCATTAAAATTTAAATCTTTAAAATTCGCTAACCCCTAATAGGACCAAACTTTTGGTAGACAAAACTATATCAATGTGTTCGCAATAAAACAGCGCTTATGATGATATAAAAATTTTTCTATTATCTTGATGTTCCAATATTTTATTAAAAATATTTTTTTAAAATAATTAAAAATAGTCTGCTCCGGATTTTTTAGCCAACCCATTTATAATATATTTCCTAATATACTAACTTCATGATAAAATAGGTTTTATTCTATTATCAACTCGGTGAAGGTCGACGTAGGTTCGGATCTTAGACTAGAAGGGTTCGGCGGAGGTCAAGACATGCACCCGACTCATACAAGGTATATGAATATACATATAACCTGTTATGAATTTAAAAAAATATTTTTCATTTATTAATTTTTAAATATTATTCAATTTATAATTTTTTTATCTAAAGGTGGGCTGTATTTGTGCTCTTTTAATCAACAGCGATTTTCATGTAAAAGAAAGTACTGTGACGCGTCGCAGCAGATGTTTAAAATATCCCAGTACATATTACATTTTAAATTTCAACTTGCTAAAAATTGTGAGTAAGCAATTGGAATAATGACGACTTTTATAAAAATGTTATCATTTTTATTTTATGAGATTTTTCAAAAATTCAAACGGTATGTGAATCCATAATTATGCATTTTTCTATTGGAGTCATCCAAAAATTACGTGAGATAAACATGAAGGGAAGAATCGAGTATAATCTTACCAAATCTCATCTTAGAGGGGGGAATCATTGAAAATTTCACATCAACTTTTAAAATCAAAAAATATGTATTATAAATTATATTTTATTTAAAAAAAATGTATAATTTTTTTTATTTTCTTTTATTGGGTGCTTTATCATGTTCGTAAATAAAATTTCACAGCTACTAAAAATAAACAAAAAAATATTTCTACAAAGTTTTTGTGCGCAAAAAGAAAGGATAAATTTCTTGGGTAAATCTCACGTGAGGGATAGAGGGAAGGATCTACCACTTCTCACTAAATATAACCAAGAGGGGGTCAAATAATCAAATAGCTAAGTTTTCAATAGTTTAAAGCGTTGATTCTAAAAAGTTTTACCATGATGCACTCTCAAAAACTCTTAACATATCGAGCGAACTGCCTAAAGATAAAACTACAACAAAAATATTGTGTATGTACAGATGATTGTACAAATGTATACCTAATGCATAAGTGCACAGTCAGGAAACTGGGATAGTGATCTGACAAATTGGGCTCCCATCGTAGGCTTATTTGGCATAAGTAGTTTTAAAGGTGCCAACAAAAAGAAACTAAAAGAGACATTATTTCTTCCATACTTTTGGTACTATTGACATTTAGAAACGTCAACTGTTTACTGGATTTAAAATGTCCAAAATAAGAAAGAATCAGCCTCATTTAAAGTATGGTGATGCTAGTAGCCACCATTTTTTAGATAGCAAATACAGGTTTGTTAAAGGTTCGTTCTTCCCATATTGTTGCCTTAGACTTACTTTACTCCTCGTTTACTCATACATTCTTATTATACAAGAATTTCTACTTATTCCAGCATTTTTTCTAGCATAAGTAGTCCCTAAACTTAGCTTCGAGTGCTATTTGTACCCGTTTGAGCGTTATTCATCCTATATAGGTGTCGCCACTTTGTGAGGGCTTCGCAGTTAAAAATAATGTGAGTCGAACTTTCTTCTTCATCCCCACGCAGTTTGCATTCTGAATCCTCTTAAGATATCTTAATAGTTTGTAGATGCCTTCACTGTCCATAATGTCCGGTTATTAATCCCATCACAGTCCTGAGTCGTAACACCTCTGCAGTAAGCGAGGGGCCATTTCCCCACATCATTTCCTTACTGATTTTCTGGCCAAGAACTTCAAACTATTATTTATTCTGCTGTTGTCGCAGTTGCCACTATATCTATGTTTTATCAAGTTGGTAATTTGATTTTCTGCTCAGAACAAATAAGAAGATTGGATATATATATTGAGAGTCCGACCTCCGCATTCAGATCCACTGCAGATCCCTTGCAATAGCTTCGTGGGCCCTAGGGGTTCACGGACAACAAATTGACAACCACTGGTTCAAAGATAAAAAATGTGATTGGAAACTCTATAGGGTCTCGGTGACCCCGTGTTATTAATAGAATTAATTTTTATGAAAGTATGAGATTTTGATCCGGAAGCATAATTTGAATCTGGAAATATTTTTAGATTCTGTACTTTGATCTGGAAATATTTTTGAAATTAAAAATATTCATAGGAAAATTATAATTTCTTATAATGATTATTTATGAAGTAACTGTGTGTTAGAAAACGTGTTTACTGATATGGTTTTCCGGATTACTTTCCGTTTCTAATTTTGATAAAATTTAATTGTAGACTAGCCTTTTGAAAATCTAAAAAACGATTTTTTATGCAAATGTGATAAAAGTTAATGTACAGTAAAACTCATGACACTGTTGTCTTTCAGTAGCTTTAAGAAAAAGTTAAATATTAATTAATTCTATATGAAATAGAAACGTGTTTGAATTTCTTTAAATCTATTCAATGAAATTAATTGAGCTGGACATCCGGAAAATTTCTATTTGAGTGCCTCAAGTTAAGTTATTTTCTTTTAATAGTACCTATATCTATACAAAACTTTAAGGTGATAGTTCAAAGTTTATTGGACATAGTCTTTTATTCCACGGTCGACCGAGGTGGAATGCGGCTCAATCACTCACAACTATGAAAATTTTATTAAAATAATATTTAATTTTGGCACAAATTATTTTGAACGTGAGAAATGTATTTATAGTATTTTTTCCCAATGACCACGCGTATTTATAGACTCGTGCATTATTTCGCGTGGTTAAAGCATATTATATGAATGTCATCGATCGGGAAAGAAAATATTTCAAGAAAAAAAAAACTTATCAGGAAACATGCGAGATATTTTATCTTAGTCAATTTTTTATCTAAAACTCAAAAGGAAATTATTTCCATGATAACCTTAAACCAATAGACGAAATATTTTGTACTTCAATCGCATTTCCAACAAAATATATATATTAACAATATTATTATCATATGTATATTCCTTTTAAATTGTTTAATGTCTGAAGGTCAGTGCTAAGAAATATTATCCGAAATAAGTAAATAAATAAATCGTTCATTTTATGTACGTCATTGTGTATATCAATTTACATAGAAATGAAAATTGATAAACTCATTTTTTTACATTTCACCAATCCATTGATAGTTTTATTTATTGGTCATCAGATTTTGGAATACTGAAACTTGCTTGTTAAAACGTTTTAATAAAGGGGGGAGATTGGAGACTTTTTTCCAAGTCTCCTTTAGGCACATTGATGATTATTTCTCATATTTAAGGATAACAAAAAAATAATGAACAAATAAACTATCAGTGAATTAAACCTCTATATTCTACAATTTCATCTCCTTAGAAAAATGTAGTACCGGGCACACCGGGGTTTATTTGATCCCATTATTGCAAAGAGCTATAAAAACCCTAGAATATTAAAAAATATATATATGGAAATGCACTTCAAACCATTTTTTTTAAATAGATGTAATTATTAACATTTCATTTTAATTTTTAATATACTAAGTAAAAGATTTGTAAAAAAATCGGGCAAATGACGTTTAGTTTAACATATTAAGACCCTTTAACATAAATGGCATATTAAGACTGCCGTAACATAGAAAATTCAGAAAATTGGCCATTTCAAAAATCTAACTGTTACGGCACTAGAAAAGTATAGGAGATATAATCTAGATTCTAGACCAAAAGTACTGAACACTTATGGGTCATAAATATCTACTGTTTGATTTTTTTTGATTCTCGGCCACCGTGTTGTAATTTATAAATGTTAAACAAATTCTTCAAAATTGTTTTTTATAGCTCAAATAACCTAATGCCATCTTTTGACGTAATAACGTCTTATAAATTAATGAACACTGGGTAGCCTGCATGAAAAAGTGTCACGTTCCGTTTGAGCCTGTGCTTGGAAGCGAGAACGCGATACAAGTGATAGAGAGGAACGATATTATTGTTGAATCCAAGACAACGTGTTTTGGGTATTTTTCTACAATTTAATAGAACCAAGATTTAATTGATTTCTTTCATAATTTTCAGTCTAATTTCATTTTGAAAAAATTGTAATTTTCAATTAACTCCTTATTTGTATTATACAAAATAATGATAATTCAGTGATAATAATTCAATTCAATTCATAAAAGTATGCAATTTTTCATCAATGTCTCTTTATGGAATTATCACGTAAAACTATCGTCCGTAAACCGACTTTACAGACAACCAATTTTTACATTAGTTTTTAAACACATTTAATTTAATGATTGACGACATTTCCATAAGAACACATTTTAAAATACAAATTTTTAAAATAAGTGTACTTGTATTTAAGATTAATTAAGAAACATTTTAGTGTATTTTTGTTCGTTTATCATAATTTTGATTTAATTACCTACTAAATAGCCTTAAGTAGGTTATTAATTTTTTATTTTCTAACACTTTTCAGAAATCAAATGGCATGTGAATCCTTAAAGATATAAATATTTTTACTATTTTTTTTTAAATGTAGTAGTATTTTTTACCTACCTACATTATTTTTAACATTTTATGAAATACCTAGACGTTATACCTAAGTCGAGGTATCACGGAATTGAAAACTGGGCGAGATTACTACTCACTAATCAGTCGGTTCTGATCACTACCTCTTGTGAACCTAAAATAGTTGTAGTGAAGTGGTGAAAATGAGATCGTTCTCATCTTTGGAAAAGTCGTAAACCGGTAGTAAAATGGCTCCTGGTTCACGACTTTGTGTGAACCTTCTACTTTATAAATAATATCCCCATCATATGGGTTTAGTTTTGGAATCATCTACTTCCTAAATATAGGATCAGTAGCCACTTTTTTGATTATTCAAAAAATAAAAAACCAAATCAAAAATTCGGTGTGGTCCCTCTGACTCAGTGCTATTAAATAGGGTTAAGATTTTTTTTGTGCAAGGTTGCCGAGTCTGAGAAAACTTTTTAATATCAACTTCTGAGGTCAAAAAATCATCCCGCAGATTGGTTATTGAACATAAAATTTACGTTTAACTTCATGTAGATTTTTTAAATATATTTTATCTATTAAAATTAAGTTTAAAATTAATTTAAGTTTCAAGTTTTAGCTTCGTAAAGTGGTCAATTTTATTTGCTTAAAAGAAATTTGTAAAAATTTTACTACTCAAAAGCGTTTTTCTTTTTTGTGTGTATAAAAGATAGATAACTGAGTATTTATTTTGGTACTTTTTAAAAACATCCCACTTTTTTTTATAAATAATGACAATTATTAAAAATAAATTTTAAAGTTATTTAAGTCAACAAACTTTTATATTATTTATTACCATTTAAAATTTTTTAAAATCATTTGGTTTCACAACTCGTATGATAATTCAAAAATATTAGTATCGAATATTTATAAGGTTGACTTTGCTTACAAAAATAAGGTAAAAAATATGTCGAGAGGAAAAGTTTAACATATGTAAAGTCTTTTCCTAAATAAGCTACTAAAAAAGTACTAGAAATTCATTTCTTATTACCACTTTGAAATGATCTGGTTGATACTTGAAGCTTTTTTCCCGCACATATTACAGAAGACTTTTTCTAGGATACCCATGTTCATACAACGAATTTCAGGTCCGCTAGTTTATATAACAATGTAAGAATTGTGTGTCTTACGTTCTTTCTTACATCTCTGACATTTTTTTTCATTTAATTGGCCCTAATTTAAAATTTAAATCCTATATAATTGGTAAAAACTATCAAGATCTTTTTACTTATCCTTAAGTATTTACTACTTGACTTGATTTTAAAGCTGCTTGACTTGACTTTCGTGGCTACGTGGCCTAAATTACATTTAAAGGTACGCCAAACTTGAGTCCAACATTAATATTTAAATATCAAATCTAATCAAGCATTGGTTTTGCAAGTTATTTCTTTGCATTTTAAAATATCAAGCACAATTTTTTTCCAAAAAATGCCCAACTACTTGACTTGATGAATCCCTACTTATTCTAAAAACCAAGGAAGAGAATTTAAAAAAATGATTAAGATCAATTCACTATTTTTTGCGTTATATTTTCACCTCAATCAAATTAACTTTTAACTTTTTGAGCCACTTAAGGATGAAATTTTGAAAGATCCTTTTGTAGTTAAATGTCACGGTCCTTTCAGAAATAACTTTTTCAAATATCATGGTTTTATCTTTAGTGGTTTAGCCTATCACAGTACTGTTTTTTTTTATACATTAAGAGATTTGATAATGTTATATAATTTTAAATAAAAAATTTAGGAGAATTTTGAAAATTTCTGTGACCTTTAAAAATTTATCTTCATTGACGTGGATTTTTTTTTGTGTGGTATGTTGAAGACGAACTGTGTGAAGTGTAAACTTTGATTTTTATGAATAATGTTTGATTGCATTAAAATGCTTTTTTTTTTAAGTTTCTCACTAGTTAATTGTTTTTGAAATGTTAATTAATTTTAATTTAATTGTCGATAGACTTTAAGCAGGTGAATATTGCAGTGTCATGATTGCACTGTGTTGTAGCGCCTGTTTCGGTGGAAAAATCGTTTTGCTTCCTGCAATAAATTCCTTCCAAACAATGCGATTTTGGCTCGAGATTCAAAGTCAACGATCACGCTTGTGCTATTCTTAAATTAATCACGTCGTTGTTTTTTTCTTTACTATCTTACTCTTACTTATTTTAACGCACGTCGACAATGTCTATCTATGTGAATTAAATATTTTAGCGTAATCATTTTATATGTGACGAGAGTTAAGGTATGTTGTTACTGATGAGACTTGAAAAGTAGAAAAAGGAAAAGTAAAGCAGGAAAATATCAAATAATTTTATTTATACTTTAGAATCTAAACAATGACAACAGTCAAAGGATATTTTGTAAAAAAAAAAACAAACTAAAAACCATGCTTTTTCTAGTTTTTGGGTCAGGAAACCGAAGTTCTTAACATTAATGGGTTTCAAGTCATCTAACCGGGTTTTAGCCTACAACGTTATTTTTGTGGTTTCATCTTTTAATCTTATACCTACTATGGCAACTTCATATTATTCTTAGCTTTAACAAAAATAAAAGATAATCAAATAAACTTTAAAGGATTTTATTCAGATAAACCTTTTTATAATGCCGAGTAGGAAATATGTATATTATAGATAAAAAGTTTTTCGCCCGTTTCGTAAAAAAAAATACCTATTCTTACTAGAATTCATCAAGATAGGTAGCTGAACATTTTGTTAAAGGTTAAGTTTTGTTAAGATTAAGGTTAGAGTTAAGCCTAACATTTTGACTTGAAAACGAAATAACTTACGAAGTCAATGCTTGGCTTAATTTAAGTATTAATATGTTACATCAGTTTAACTTGCTTTCAAACTAAATTAGGTCAAGTAACTTGAAAATCAAGTCAAACAGCTTAAAAATCAAGTTAAGTAATGAATGTTTTAAGTCGCTTTAACCTCTAAGGTCATATCTCGACTGTCTGAACACAGAAAATGTCTGTTTGTCAAATTTATCTTAGATCTAGGATCTTATGTCTAGGGTTCAACGGGGAATCGAATCCAGTACCAATTGACGCATGTAACGGAGGGAACAACTGCTCTAACCACTGCGCAAATAAGTGGACAATGAATCTTTAGTTCTTACATTCGTAACGAGTTTGTAAACAATTACTCGGGAGATTATTATAATAATAATAATGTTTGTATGTCGACAGTTAGGACACGGTTATTATTAATCGGTATTACTAATTATTATTATTATTAATTAATTATTAATCGGTTTTAAATACTACATAAGTGGCCCAGCGATTAAAGTGACGGTCTTACATGAATGAAGTCTAGGAAACGAAACCCGCAGTTTTTTATTTTTTTATTTTAACTGTACATTAGGTATTTTATACTTAATATTTCACGGGAAGCTACTAGAGATAATAAGTGTACATACAATGTAAGCCGCATTCTGAAATTACTTAAAAATATTCTCTACAAGGTGAAGTTACTGCATTTTCATGAAATAAAATTTTTCGTAATGAAAATATGAATTGAAAAACAGAATGAAAATTGCTTGACTAAGAATTTTTGGATACCTTGGAATAACTATAAATAGCGAATGTATTGTAAATGTGCAACTTTCAAGTAGCTCAATTAAATCCTGAAAGTTACAAAGCGTTACGTTTTTTTTCCTAGTGCCCTGAATACGTTGCATGTGTCGTTTTTGTTTAAAAGTCAATGAAATTTGTAGTGTTCACGTTTTATTCACGTCCTTTTAACAATACTCCAGATTCTTTAGAAAATAGAAAAACATTGTTAGACAGTACTTACATTGTCTTTATTAGATAATAGATTATTACTGTTGAGGAACCATTTTTACTTAAAAATGAATAAATAAATACTCCTTTAATTGATTTTCACTTAAAATGACTTACATATTTAAACATTTAGGAGACTAGGAAAAAATCGTAGCGTTTTGTAATTACTTCTAAAGTTCTTTTGCGACGGGCCCCTGAGCACTTGCCCAAAGTGCCCAGTGAGAAAGAGGGGCCTGCTTGTAGGTAAATAACTTACAATCGATATCCTTAGTTTATCCTTTAATTGTCAAATTATACAAAGGTATCCAAATAATTTTAATTATGCAACTTTTAACCTGTTTTTCAACTCATATTTTAACTCGACAAATGTTTGTTCGTTCAAACTTCATAACTTCAACTTGTAAAAAATATGTAAAAGCCGTTAAAAGTGTGTTTGACAAAAAATTTCATTACAACTATTATTTCCCGAATAATTGATTTTTAAATCCAAAAGTGATTCTTTTGCTTTAATCAGCGAGAACTCCACGACAAATCATTGGAAAGATTTCTGTAATCGAACAAATTGAAGTCGATTAAATTTTTTTAAATAATATTACAGTAAAAATGCCAAAAAAAATGTATATCATTGGTCATAATTAAGAGACAAAAAAAATTATAAAATTCACATTTCGGTTTTTTACGAATATCCGAAAAATTCTGACATTAAAAAATTTCTATCTTCAGACTTAAACACTAAAAATTTAAAACTTTTACTTATTTGTTATATTCTTTAGTTTTTATAATTCGTAGGTACAATGATTTTTGTCTATTGGAGATTATAATAAGTACTAGGTAATGCTGTTTTTATATTTTTTTAAAACATCGTTTCACTTAAGTCTGCTTTAGGGTTTAGGTACTCGAATATATTTTTGAGATACGGTTTGCTAACTGAAAATTTGCTATTTAAGATGTAGAAATTTTGTGTTTCTCTATTAAGTGGCTCAGATCGTAGTTACATAATACAAATGGCGAACAAAATAACAATTTTCAAAGCAGTTAGGTAATTCCGATTAGTTTCTAAATGAAAACGAGTTCGATCAAAACGTATGAGGCTTGCGGAATTTTCTGACAGCACAACAACGACCACTTGCACAATCCACTGAGCATGTATTTGTTTTGATTTAAAACTATTAAATCTGTAGTTAATCTATTTTGGCGAAGTAAGAATAATGATATTATAGAAATCATGTAAATTTATAGCTATTTAGATACAAAATGTGCCACAAATGTAGATAACTAAAGTAATTACTATAGCTATGTTTATCAAAAAAATTAACTCGAAAAACAAAAAAAATATCAAGTAATTCATTGTTTATCAGAAGCCATATCTAACTAAAATATTTTTCCTATATTGCTCGGCTTATTTTAAAGAAATCTGGAAAAATTTTCCAAAGTTTATTTGGAGTATAAAAACTTGTTTATGTGTAAAGTACAAAGATAACATAAGATCGTGACGAAGCTGAAAATAGGAAATTTTTCTTCTTTCATGGTATCTTTTCAATTCCTCTAATTGATCGATTTTTATTATTGAGGTATTAGTTTAAAAAAATAATTTAAGTTTCGAAGAAGTGCTGTTTTGATAATAATCAAGCCTTTTATCAACAATATATCAAGTATCAAGAGAATCAAAAATTTACGATTCTTAGGTATAGGTATCTACAAAATGTAACAAGGTAAAACAAGAGAAATTCACCACTTAACTTAATTTTTAAGTATGTTAACTTGCCTTAAAAGTATTTACCTTAAAAACAAATCACACTAGAGCTAAATCTTAGCATTTAAATGTCAATACTTTGCAAGTTTTTACATTTACAAATCGAAATATCAAGCATAATTCATTTAAATCATACCTGACTTCTTGACTTGAAGAATATTAAAACAAGGTAAAGCATTCCTTACATAAGATTTTATGTTAGTTTGTTTGTACTATCTCAATTTCTATTCATTTTAGAAAAATAAAGATCATTTCCAATAACGACAAATGCTTTTCAAATTTAAAAACTCAATGAAGTTACATAAACCAATTTAAATAAAGATCGTAACAATCAGAGCCGTAGCCGTGCCCCGGCACCAGGCGTCTAATGATAAAGATGCTGCACGATTAAAGGCACCTCAATAGATATATGCGAACAATACAACTATGTCGTTTTAACCTTGAACATTTTTTAGTAATGCGTTTAATTCTATAGTTTTGCAATATTCTCCAAAAGTAATTATAAGATGAGGGAGAGAGATTTTATCCTTTCGCAGCGAATGCCGTAATATCACACTTAGGCTCTTGTATTAGCGTAACCATTCTTTTGAATTTATAATCAAAATCCTTAAACTTTGAGAAAAGTACTAAAAAGTACAAAACACAATTCGTCCCCTCATGGTAAATACCATTTCAATCATGAAGTGTTACTCAAAGGTATCGAAAATTTACAACATGGTACAACGTCAGATGAAAAGTGCTGGATTTACATCTTGGCCCTTAAGGCCCAGGCGTTAGGTGACATAATTTAAGGAGCAGCAAAAGCGTAGGTACAACATATTGAAAGTACAATATAGTATAAAGATAAATTAACCACCTATTGGCGCAGTGGTTAGAACAGTAGTTCTTTCTGCTTCATGAGTCAAGTGGTACGGGTTCGATCCTCGTTGAATCCTAGACTTAAGATTAAAATTGACCAACAGAAATTTTCTGTGCTTAGACAGTCCTGATTTGACCTTAGATGTTAAAGCAACTTAAAACACCAAAAAAATAAAAATAGATTTGGGTTCGTTTTGTATTGTTATACATTTTTCAGTTAAATCTAAATGACTAACTTATATTGGATATAACTTTAACAATGTACTGTAACTCTATATATATATCTACCTTCTATATTTAACAAGAAAACCTGCTTAGAACGTAGACATTGTTAAGCTTTGTATGGTTTACATTGTTATCAATTTTTTAAACGCTTAATATAATGTTATAACTACTTCTAAATGCAAGACAATGCGTCATTTTTAAGACTTTGATAATAATAATATCAGTGAGCTTCAGACACAATACTGATATAGAGTTGTAAATATTTTGTATACACAATGGGATTCTTAGACATATGTTCATTTGTTAGTTATAATTGCCTAGCATGTGTTTACTTACTGTTCCTCATCATTGTTTCCAATCATTAATTTGCAAAAAAAAGTTTTACTCTCCGTTTAATGAATATTTTTTGTAACGCAAAAAATTGTTTATATAAACCAATAAAGTGGTATACTCATTTTAAATGATATTGAATAATTAAAAGTTCATAACTATAAATGTATAATTTTGAAAATCATTTTTATATAGAAAAAAGGCGACACGCCAGATAGGACTTGGGGTGGCTTTAAGTCTAAATCTGCCAATGCATATGGCCATATACAAAGTTACGTAGAATATTTTATAAGATTTTACATAACTTTGCATCAGTATTCATAACTTACTTAATCATTTTAAATAGGTGATGATTCGTTGTATTAATGCCAGAAGCTGCTTAGAATTCTGTTGTATTAAAAGCACTGAGTGTATTAAACGTAAACTTTTTAGTTTTTCCGTTGTTCATTTAATGTTTTGTGAGGATTATTATATTATGGTTTTGATTAAATTAAATTTTTTTAATTTCTTATTAAATACTAGAATACTTATTGACTTACATAAAAGTAGTCAATAAACATTTTTCGGGGTCGACATTTCTGGGAACCTTGGGAGTTGGTACCCATACTACCACGCCACAGTTATTGATATTTTCCATAAATACTTATTATCAATGTTTGTCGTCACCTCTCAAGAGGCTTGCAGTAATTTTGATCAACATTACGAAAAGTAGGTTGTTGTTTTTTTTTTTTTTATATAATATATTGTTATTTTCTTATCGAGATTTTCCATGATATATGTGTTAGATGAAAAGAACTATTTTATTTTAAAATTTTCCATTGTACATATTAATCTAAATATAATGAGTAATGCATTGTGAAATAATAGTACTTTATTTACATTTTTAATCTTTCATTGAGTCAAGCTCACAATAAATTGCAATTAAATGAAACATTGAAAGAACGAAATGGCATAAAATTTATTTTTTATGTAGTATTTTCGTCATTAATGTTTCATTTAACAAGAGTTTTGTATTTATTTTTATGCTTAATATACGGCTTATTTATATTTGCATCCGTAAGGTAAAAAAAACATTGTTATCGTTAAAGTTGATCAGCTTCAATTGGAGAGCTTACGGGTTTAATTAATTTGGATTTCTTCTCATTATCGTCTCGTTTATCACATAGCTAACATCAAAGTTTCTCTGTCATTTCCCCATCGGCACCATTTACGTATTTTAGTATTGGAAGCTGTAATTTTAGCTGATGTATTCATATTTCCAAGAAATCTCATTGAAATGCCACTCGGATAATCTCTCATGCAAATGCAATTTAACATCATTTCATGCCAGTTAACGTTGCAAAGCTGGTGATGCGTTATCACTGCAAATTGAACGGATCTGTGAATTTGTATTTTACATTCACTTGCTTCGTCTTTTCCTGCAAACTCATTGTCCTTTTTGTAACGACTCTGACACAGTGACATATTGATCTCGTCGAACTTGAACACAGATTTAAAAGCACGTACGGTACTTGAATCGTTGCGATGAGTTTACTTAAGGGGTCATATTCATTTGATCGGAAATGGAAAATATTCTGTTTCCTTTTCTTTGTGTTTGGCCGTCTAAGGATGATAATTAATTTGTATATTCTGAATGATAGGAGTACAACTTATAAAGTACTGTTTCCGTAAGAAACCGTGTTTACTCAGTGAACACACAAGGTCACGCTACGTAATTTGAATGTAAAAGTTATATAACAATAGAATGGTCTATTCCAGTGATGTTATAGAACTGTTACGTAATGTGACATTGTATGCTCACTGGGTAAGGTTTTATATGTTCTTAAACTTTTTTCGGAAACTTTTATTGTGCTTAACAACTCTAGTGTTCTAAAATTTTAGAATTTTCCGATATGTAGAAAACATATGTAAAAAAGATTTGCTACTCAAACGGTTTGTCGACAAATATTCATCTGAATTTTTCTATATTTGCTATGGAGTATGGTGACTCTTATAAGACTGGCAATGGGATCCCCAAATTTCAAAATTGGTTGGGTAATCTAAATATTACTTATGGTACTCTGGGCGGTTTTCATAGTTGGCACTCAAATTGAGGAAACACTCAAGTGTGGTGATCATTGTCGGCCATTTAAATTTTCATTACTTGAAATTTGGAAAAAAAAACATTGCAAAATTTACACAAAATTATTCTTATGACATCATTTTAGTGTTAATGTTTAAATATGCCCTGACGGCATAGAAAATCGTAAAAATGAATAGTCCTGTTTAGAATTTGGATTAACCGATTAATCTGAAAATGGAAAGAGCTTATTATCGGCTTTGTAAGATCCAGCATATCAAATTAACAAAAATCCTGATAATTGTTGGATAAGAAAAAACCTGGATGCCTTTTCAAACAAAATATATATATTCAGGAAGGTGGGGGGGGGGATTATTTTTCTTGAATCTATGGTTACATAGATTTATTACATATTATAAAAATAATGAACGAAAATTCAAATTTCAGTACCTACCTCGTACTTAATATTTTCTCAACACATTTTACTATACGAAGATTTTTTTTTCGGTTTATTTAAGGTCGCATAAACTACTATGGTCATTAGCGACGGTCGAATCCGAAAGCTCATGAAAAAAATCTTGGACTTTCATTGGGATTCTAACCCAGGACTACTGGCGAATAGGGCAACTAACTAGTCAATCACGCCACTTCGTGACCCACGAAGAATTATTTAGTTAAAAAAATAAACCTTCACCCTCCACTAATATGGATAGATAATATTGTAACACGTTTGAAAACTAGGGAATTTATAGACTTTTACAGCAAAGGTAATGTTTGGATCTTAATAGTTTGATAATGTATCTGTAAACTTGAAGATAAAAATGCAGAGGGTTTTAAAGCCAAAGCCATAGCCTTTAACTTCTATATTATTCTCTGTAAATTCTCTGAAGATCAAAGAAATTTTCCTCTCTGCGTCCCGATACACACCCAGTAAGCCCACGAATGCATTGTCTGGTGTTCTTACAGAATAAATTTCATCCAGTTTTACGTTCAATAACTTAATAACATGGCTAAACATTGTTTATCTGTTTGACTTACGCTTTCTTCTACACCGCTGACGTTCACACTTTCATTTTTATTTTCAATACTAAGCATTAATTACTTTAAATTTTTTAAGCATATCAAAATAATTTTTAATTAAGGAAAAAACTTAGTATTCAAACATCAAAACCAGAGAAAATTCGCTAAAAATTGATGCTAATTTTGACTTTTATTTATATTCATTCTATATATTGTATATTGTAAAAACAATTAAGTCACAGCTTTTTACTTTCTTTCAATACAATTCCAATCCATTGTTGAGAACATCATATAAAATGCAATGCACAAACCATGAAAATGAATTTTAACGATTTGAATTTTTAATTTATCACATGTAAGTAGCCAGTAGGTATAAATGTTTAGAGTACGAACGGATAGTTTTAAAAAAAGTATGATTTAAATTATATAAAATTCCTATTCCGGATTGTATTTTTTTAATAGTTGAACTTGGCAAAATTTTTTTTGCTATTGTTGAAAAGAGTTAAAATGTTGTTTGTAGTAGCAATTTAAGACAAGGTTCCACAACAGATAAATATAATATTTTTATCGTGAGTTTATTATTTTGAAGTGTCGTAAAGTAAATATCTAATACTTTATATACTACTGGGAACGTATTATCATTTGCTGACAGTGAATTTATCCGGCGTATGGAATAAAATCGTATGACTTAGTTCAAAGTTTACTTACTTGTGTAGACTTGTGGCTATCAATTTATTCACGCATTTCACAAATATAATTGAGACTCGAGGCTGGAAAAAAGATACTGGAAACCATGTGTTTTTCGAATGGGTGGCGGTATTGATATTGATGTCATTATTTGCCTACGTCGCTTCACTTGTGTATCATTTATAATTAGTGTCCGAGTGTTTCCTTAACGGTGTTATAATATAAGTTGAAGAATAATGAACCTACTTTCATTCAGCTGAAGGAATCGGTTGTGGTAGCTTGTGATTGAGACTTGGTCTCGTGATCGGTTTACGTGAGTGTAGTTTCGTTGTTTTGTATTTGGTTTGTTTCGCATTTGGATTTTCGGAAAACTCGATACAACATGGTTTTGGACGTTTCGATTCAGTCTGTGTATGATGTGCGAAATCGAAAACCGCTTCACACACTTAGCGATGTAAGTGAATTTTAATAATGAGATTTTTGTTAAATGCAACGTGGCGTGATTAGAACTATCTTTGCCCTGGGTATTTGGAGTTCATGAAAGTTAATTTTCTTCTTCATTAACACTCTATTTACAATATGATAATCAACCAAAGTGAATTGTTCTTTTTACGATATATGACTTAAGCCAGTGATTCCCAAACTGTGCTACAGGCAAAACTTTTCTTAAAGTTGCCCTTCTAATCAAATTTTATTATTTAATATGTCTCTTAAGGGTTTTTATTTATAGTACCTATACGTAAAAGGTATTGTTATAGCAATGCTTCGAAAAATAATTTGAAATGAAAAAGTCGGTCAAGTGTAAGAGAATTGTTTGCAATATTTTGTTTTACGGAAAAAAAATTGTTTAGACTTGAGGAGTTTGGGAAAATTAGAGCAACGATAAAACCAAAAATGAAAACGCAAAAGTTGAAAAATGCATTTCATATTAATACAACTTTTTGTGACAACATTTCAAACGAACATTTTTTTATTATTTTTATTTAAATTTAAATATTTTAAACAAACTATTAAATGAAGACAACAATTACAAAAAATGATTGTGGACAATCGATATGAACAAATCAATAATACTGTGCTTGTTTTAAACACAAGAGATGATAGAAAAAAATTAATATTTTCCCTTTTAGACTTGAGAATTTTGTTCGATTTTTCCTGTAAACTATAAGAATGAAATTCTAGAATAATAAAGTAATGAAAACAATAAATAAAATTACTAATAAAAAAAAATAGAGACACTTAAAAAATCTCAATGATTGTATTAGGGTAAGAAAAAAGTAAATATAGATCATAAGAAGTACGATGAAATAAGAAAGAACCGAACTAGCATAGTGATAAAATTTAGAAAAGAAAAAATCAATTTTAAAATTATTGAATTGTTATCAAGATAATACCTTACTAAAAATAGTCGTAGCAATCTATGCGTCAATACGAGTTTGCAAAATGGTGTGGATGGTATGCATAAGTCAAAGAGAGTTGATTTTTTTTCTTCTGATTTTTGTAAATTAAGTTCTTAAGATTTTTGTATTATTTTACCGGTAAACTTTGAGTAAAAACCTATATTGGGCAATTTTTTTCAAAAATGTAGATCCTTTAGTTTCGGAGATAAAGGAGGGCATGGTCATGTTCATATTCTTTAATATCTTTTGAACTACACTTTTTTAAAAACATAAAAAATTGAGATCCTGTACATAAATTCTTTCATTTGATATAGCACAAGATGCATTTGGCATTATTTTTGTTTTTAATTTTCTATTTCAACTCCCAAAAGTAGTTTTTAAAATTAGTATTTGCGATTTTCGATAGAGATCTGCCATGTCTTCATCAAACTCTACCCAAATAGGTATACTAAATTACAAAATTTTTTATCAGATAGATTAGGATAAAATTGCCCGTGACAAATGGACAGTCAGCCAGACAAGAAAGTGATAAGGGTTTCGTTTCTCGTTTTTTGAGGTTTGAGTTTTTGAGCTTTTTGTACGAAACCCTTAAAAATTAGCAATAACATCAAGTGTGGAATATACTATAGTTTTAACTTGGGGGGGCTCCACGAAAAAACTCGAGCTTGTTAAAGAGGCCAAAACCCGGAAAAGTTTGAGAACCACTGACTTACACTATCTATTTTATTTTACTCTTTCAACGAGACTTAAATAAAACAATTAACGAGACATTAAATAGGAACTAAAAAAAATTGAATATATTAATGTATAGTTTAAAGAAAGTTGCCAAAAAATTTTCTATTCAATTGAGTTGACGTGAAACGTGACATTATCCTCAATTACTTCTTTAATCGTTTGATTTACGATTTTTCCGACTCTCGTTTTTACGTATCATAACTGACGAGAATATTGGCGCCGTTTAAAAATCAATAACATGTACGTTTTACGTTTGAGTGTTTCGGGGCAAAATAAGAGCTGATTGCTAAATACGTAACCCAGAAGTCTTCAGTCAAAAGACTGGAAACGATTAACTTCTTAAGGCCATTAGAGAATTTCGAAATTAACGGGATTTGCTATTAAGGAATACGAGGAATTGTTCTCTGCAGGCCAACATTTCGATAATAATAGGTCTCCTTGGAATTTTTGCATTGCAAATATTAAACGTCTTGTTTATTAGTTAATACACAAGTGATAGTTTGGTCCAAGCAAAAGTTTTTATTTTATCGTTTTCATTTTAGAAAAAAGGTTATCTAGAAACACTGTTTTAGTGTAATCAAAATTATTTTTAAAAATTTTCCAATTTATTTTAAATGAAACGATAGTTAATTTGGCATATTTTAAAGATAAAAACAATAATTTTTATTTTTCTTATGTATTTTGTGTGAAAGCTATATGATTTAGGATACAACGTGAGTCTTATGGCTTAGTTTTTAGAGTATTAAACCAAGCCTTGAAATTGACAACGTTTCGACCAATGACAGCTCTTGATATTTTGATGGTAGATTGGATTTCTCCATTTTTAGTAACTACATTCTTTTTAATCCTAAATTTTTTATAATATATGTCAACATTAAAATATGTTATGCAAATACTTAATGGGCCTAGCTGTTACTTGTCCACTATGCTAAGCTTGAACTAAACTCTTGATAATTTTTTCCATGATAAACTGTTTATATTTTTGAATATCATTAAGTTTATAATGTTTTCTACAAAATTTTAAACAAACTTTTAAAGGACTCGACACAGATAAAACGGTTGTAGATATTTATTAGTATTTAAGTTTCTTTCTTAAACCTATTTTTTATAATTCCCATCTATTATATTTAAACATGTAAACGTAGAGCTTTAAAAGATACTGAAGCTGTTACTTGCCCTCTTTGTTAGGCGTAAAATGAACTTTATTGATAATTGATTTTTTAATAAAATTTTAAGAAATTTAACGTTTTTCAAGTTAACTAAAAATGCTATTTTATAATAGTTGTGTATATCTTACTCTCTTACACCTCTGACATTCTTTTTTTATTTTTAGCATTAAATATTTTAAAGGTTTTTTGAACTCACACTCGAGCAAGGTATTAAACATTACCATTTCGTAAATACCTACCATTAAGTAAATAAATAGTTTCAGTACTAAAAAACATACAAAATTTGTTAGTTTTGATTTAAACTAAAAAAAAAAAACTAATTTTTAACAGTGAATTTATCTCAATTTGCATTATATATTATCGAGTTAATGAGGTTTTAGATATGTTTTCACTGTTTTTTAACAACAGTGTAGTACTTAAAAGATATAAACTTTTTCAAAATTGTATTTAAAGTAACTTGTAATAATTCAATAGGTCCTTGACAAATGTGAAAAGTTTCAGCATTGAATGAGGAACGTTTCAGATTCGTTTTAATTTTCATTTATTTTGTACTATGTTGATATACAGTTGAACCTGGAGAAACGAGAGTACAAGAATCGCGATTTCTTTGTCTTTGTCTCTTTGTATAGAAGATTCTCACTAATCCGAATTTCTATTATAATTTATAGTATAAGAGTGGCCTTTCTCACTTATAAGTGTTTATAAGAAACTAGTAGCTTTCCGTGAAATATTCACGACCGTAGGTTTTTAAATACCGAGTGTACAACTAAAAAATGTGAGGCTGTCACTTTAATCGCTTTGCCACAAATATAACAACTAAAACCTAACAAAACATTAATTCAATCCGTCTCCTAACTGTCGACATACAAACATTTGTCTATTATTATTATGATGATACAACGACTTGTAGCACTCTGTAAATAGCAGAAATAGGCTCGACAGTCGCTTTAGAGGTACATGCAAGTAGCAGTCTCAGTTATAAAGATCCACAAGTGAAAAGCTACTTTCTCTTTTAGAAGTGTCTGTTTCCCACTTAACATAATATAGAGGTTTTAGAGGGTTACAAAGACGGAGCTAAGTAAATCATCTCCTTTATAGTTTTCCAGTTCTTACTGAGGTTTTACTGTCTCCTAAACATTCGAAATGTCCAAATGTTACTATTTAAAAAAATCAACTAACTACGCTTGACAAGCGAATGGGTTAAAGTAAGTTTCTAATAAAAATCGTTGTAATTTTCGAAATCGCAAATGAATTGAAATATTAAGAATGGGTAGAAATAAATAACAGGGATAAGAAATGATAATAATATTATATTTTGCACCCGAAAGATTTTAATCTAATTATTTAGAGTAATTGCTCGAATAACATTGAATAAGTAAACTTATAAAAATTCAAATGTCAATAATGTCTGTTTTCAGTCTATACAGCGGTAAACTGATAAATATTTAATGGTAAACTCATCGTCGAGTCAAATTACGTGGAAATAGAACGACAAGGTTGAATTTTATCAAACCTATATGTTTTACCTATAACATAAAAGCAAGTAATTATATTGCTTGCATTTTAATTATTCAATACAAACTTTAATTAAATAGTGCACTATTTGAATGGGATGAAACTTGAGTCAATTTAACTTTTAGTTACTAACAAATGTTTTAATGGAACTTCGCATTTGTTTTTTTTTAATTTAATCCATAAAAATTTGTTTATTAGATATGATGTAATTGAAACATTATAATTATCATTATGAAGTTTAGAAAGTACTGCAAAATATTTGGCTGATAAAACATTATTTTTCCTTAATTCCGTTGTATATTTTTAATCGGCACGAATTTATTGTATACAAATAATCGAATTGTTTTATTGCAAATATTAATTTTTCCATTTATGTAATTGCAATAATAATAATATAAATAATATTTTAATATTTCAATAGCTTTAATGAAAATTAATTTTCTTACTGTTTAATTCAATATGTAAAGTGATTCATCGTTTAAGTTGAATATATTTTGGAATTAAATACAGCAAAGTATAATTTAATTGGATATATTTTATAACTTATGTATAAGACACGTTAAGGTTAATTATAAAATGCAATATTTTCTAAATAAGTAACTAAAGATTCACTAATTGACTTGAATTTAAAGTTTCTTGACTTGATTTTCAAGCAACCAGGCCTTAATTTAACTTGAAATCGAGCCAAGCTTGACTCAATTATTGGTATTTAAATGTCAAATCAAGTCAAGCATTGACTTTGTAAGTTATTTCAATTAATATTAGTCTAAAAGCAAAACTAATACGGCAGAGTTAAACCGAGAGTTACTCGCCTGAATTCGAGTATTAGCAAAATGATTGAGTAGCCGAATACCAACTACTCGGTGCATCATTTGTCTACTATCAAACCACGAACAATTCCTGAACTAAAAGCAGTTATCCGACGCATTATGAATTAAAACTTTCTGAATTTATATTGTGAAATTCTAAAAAATCTGATAATAAAAAATTTTAAAAATCGGGAGAAATATTATCTGAATATAAAACATTAAATCCGACGTAATCAATGGGCTTCAATCAATACCTTTTTAAGTAAACTTATGAAAGTTATATTAAATTATATTAAAAAATTGAAATGGAAATTTTTATGTTAAATCGTATTGAGATTAGATAAAAATATTAATTTTCAAGCGTTCACAGGTCAACCAAAATCCTTATTCAGATAAGCGATTTCAGGATGGCGATTGACCTAGAAAACTTTGAAAAGTCAGGGAATTTTAACCTTAGTCAGGGAAATTTATGATATTAATTCTATTGGTTATTGGTTTTTAAAAAGTTATAGATATTTAATCGAAAAAATTTAACTTTTTGATTAGTGGGAAAACTGCGTAAGGCTTAATAGAAAATCATAGTTCTAAAAAGTTTACGTAGATTCAGATATTATTGTCAAATTATAATAAAATTATTTTCAGGGATACCTAAGAAATTTAATGTATATACAATTTTTTTTTTGTATAGGTATCCTGGAATTTTATTTTTAGTCTAGGAAAAGTTATAGAAAAGTCAGGGAATTTTGAAGTTAGTTTTCAGTCGCCACCGTGGATTTATTGATAAATAATACACTGACATTCAATTCGTGTTTTCAGCTATTAGGAAAACCCAAGTTCACTTCATTCGCTCATCCAAATAGAAAGCATTTCTCTGGAAGTTTCTATTGTCAGTGATATGATAGATAGCTATTTCTCGTTTGTATAATTATATGCTCTTCTCTAAATCTCGGTCAATGAAACGAGAAGAAATCTCTCAACTAATTAAAATATAATAATTTTTTCTCGAAACATCCAATATAATGTAGATGGAGAGTTGAATAATTTATAGATCCATTGTCTTGGTTTCAATGATTTATCTCATTATATTTTTAATAGTAATTATAAATCAATATTTTCTCGTATTTATATAATAAATTGTTTTTTATCGCTAGAGAAATTATTCGTTTCTCTCGAATTGCAGTTTGAGATTCGTCAAGTTCCTGCATGCATTTTTTGCATCTTCATTTTATTGGTGGTATATTCTGTTATACGAGTGTAATAGACAGCACTTTATTTTTATAATTTAATTGTTATTCTTTTTATTTGGATTGAAATCACACCACATTTTCATATCAAATCAAACGAGTAGATAATTATAAATACATTGTGTAATCATTGACGATAAGTTTTTTTCGGCGTTTCATTATCAATTTACACGCCTTAATCGTATCCTAGTAGCTGATTAACAATAAGAATAATTAATCGTTTGATTTATTATCGTAATTTTATAAATTTTTAATCGAAATAAAAAGAATAATCTGTAATTAAAGAGTATTAACATTTAAGATAAAATTTAAATTTTATGCTGATATTAAAAAGTATATTATAATATATTAATTAAATTTTTAATAATAATCTATGTAAACAAGTCAAATGTATTTACTGATATTAAAAATTATTGTACATTTCATCATTGTTCTACCCGTAGAGGCATCAGCTCTCTTTCTATAACAATTTTTGTAAGGTACGGGCTTAGAAAATATCCAAAAAATTAATTTTTTAACTTGATAATATAATATGTACATCGAGTATATTTTGCCAAATCCTAAGTCAGAGTAAAACTCAAGTAGAGAGAATCTTGGAAACTCTCTCACTAGGTGCTTTTTATTTCTATACTTAAAACTTTAATGTTTTTTTCTCAAAATTTTTGAAAATAAAAGTAAATATAAAATAGTTTCTTGTATTGGTATCAGGACCGTAACTAGCTTTTTCTGGGCCTCAATTAAGACTTTCCAATTGGACCCTTAGTTACTTGATTGAAACAATATTTATATTAGTAAACATATAAATAGCTGCTAGTGTGTGAGCTTATGAACCATAAGATAGATATGTAAAATATAAATAAACTTAATGCATACACATAACTTGTACATATAAAATAAGTAAAGAAAATAACTAACAATAAGTTTATATTATTCTTGAGAGGCTTTTTAGGTCACTTTGAACTGGACCTTGGACAAGGGCCCCTACTTATTTTTGGTCCTTATTGGTGTAAAAAAAAAATTTAATTGTTTCTAGGGATTCATTAATTGACTTAATTTCAAAGCTATTTGACTGAAATTTCAAGCTGCTTCAACTCATTTTAAGTCAAGTCCAACTCGAATCAAATAATAAAATTTGAATATCAAATCAAGTCAAGCATTGACTTTACAAGTTATTTAATTTATAACTCAAGATTCCAAGCACAATTAATTTTAAAAAATGTCCAACTACTTGACTCGTTAAAAATGTCTAATTGAACATGAGTGAATATACAGGGTGTACCAGCTAGATCGGACATTAGAAGTTTCCGGAGAACCTGAAATAATAGAAATCTAAAAATTGGGATTAAAGCCTAACTGGATTGGAGCGACCTTCCTAAAATATTTTCACACTTCCGGTTATACTGGAAGTCGGCAGTAAAATTGATATTTCAAATGGCATGCCCTATTTGTTTTTACATATCTCGATTGAATTAATAATTTTGAGCATCTTTCAAAATAACAAGACCTCATTTAATCTTTAAGGTTTTGGAGAAAAAAGACTTTTATTGGAAATTTCGCATCAAACGGACGCCTTGTAAAAGGTCCATAGCTCTCACATTAAATTGTGTAGGAAGCTCGACATAGGCTCGTTTGAGAGCTCAAAGATACAGTTACACTCGAGTTACTAAGTATCTCAAAATACATCGTAAAGTAGCACGTGCTGAATTGTGCAAAATATCATTTTTTATAAATGGCACTACCTAATATTATTTACCTTGTTTGGTTCTTCTTAAAATTCCCCACATTTTCATAATTCACATCCCAATAGCCAAGTGTAAGGATTTTTGAGTTATCGTTTAAAATAAGAAAATTCAACGTTACATCCGTAATTTATAACCGAGTTTTATGCTGTATGGCCAACAGTAGTTGTATTTTATAAAGGTATCTTTTTGATGTTTTTAAAGGTATCTATAAATTTAATAATTATCTTTTGATATTTTTAAAAGAACTTCTACAGAAAGCTGTGAATTTAAAAAATTCTGAGATTATTTGTCCATGAACTGGAGTCTAGAGGAAACTTAATTTTTCTGGAGTCTCCAAACTAAAGCTGGAGAGTTGCTAACCCTACAGATTTAACAGATTTTGTTTTATTCAATAAACAAATTATAAAAAAAAAAACATTGAAAATGTGTTATTCGTTATTTGTTAAGTGTGAAAAGATTTTAAATTACCTTTAAAATATTTTCTTAATATAACTGTAATCGTTCTTTGTTCTGGTCCATCGGTGCGAAAACCACATCGAGTGTAAAGGGTTAACACTTCATTAATCCTTTGACCATTTTTCGAGGTGCCACTGATTCTTCATATCTTAATCAGTATTACGGTAGTTTATTTTGGCCCACTTTATTGTACCCAACGTTCGTGTATTGTTACTGGTCTATGATTATAATAATTATCTTTTAACGTTCTCATTTTCTATCTGCAGTTTGAACAGTCCTTGCATCATGAACTAATTTATTATCAACTGATAAAGTATTGTTTTTAATGAAAAAAAATAATTTTAATACCCAATAAAAATAAGATTTTTGAATTAACTTGAACGCAAAAGGCTGTATAATGAAAATTTTTAAATCTTTGAAGTTTTGTGTATTGAAAACTTTTTGTCGAGAGACCTTCGTATTGCTTAATAGTATTTTTAAGGAGTGTCCTATTGTTTCATTCAAATATACTTAAAGTATAAATAAGTAATTATACGTTATAATATAAAATTCATTCCTGGTTATATGCAGCTATTGCATGTAGATAGGTAGAATAAAAAAAATTCGTCTTAGAAGGCCTTAATTTAAACAGTTCCTTAAAAAAAGGAAAAACAAAATCCTCAGCTTGTTATTTCACAATTTTTTCTTTTATTTTTGCAAAAAATTGACATATTTACAATTTTAAGTGCACATCAATGAATTAAGAAATATATTGAATTGAAAAAAGGCATTATATTGATTGAAGAAACGAATTTGAGTGGAAGTTATTTGTTATAGAAACCCATAATTAGTTGAAAATGGGTGAAGTGAGTGATTAGAGTGTTATGGGATCTTGTTTTAAAGTCAGTTTTTAAACATTTATTTCTCTTGTTTCAGTCGATTTACACAGAAGCACCGTTCAGTGATGAACCGGCTGCAATTCAAGAACGTGATCGGACCGACTACAAAGTAAAAATTACTTACGAAAAGGCAATCAAAGGAGCTACATGTCGACCAGTGCGAGTGTATGCTGATGGCATTTACGATTTGTTCCATCAAGGACATGCACGACAACTAATGCAAGCAAAAAACTTATTTCCTAATGTCTATCTCATAGTTGGAGGTTTGTATTGGGTTGTTAATGATTTTTTTTTATAGTTGGCTAACGTAAATTTTTAGTTTGTAGCGATGAGTTAACACATGAAAGAAAAGGTCGTACAGTGATGACCGATACAGAGCGATATGAAGCTGTTCGTCATTGTCGTTATGTAAATGAAGTTGTACGAGATGCCCCGTGGGAGCTGGACGATGACTTTTTGACCAAACACAAAATTGATTTTGTAGCTCATGATGAAATACCGTATGAAAGTGATGAGTGCACAGATGTTTATGCCCATTTAAAAGCCAAAGGAATGTTTGCACCTACGCAACGGACAGAAGGTAAAAAGCTCAAATACTAAATATATTTTTATAAGTAAAAATTATTAATAGAAAAATAATGAATACAAATTTTGGATAGACGTGGTAAAACTTCATTCCGCCTAATTACACCGGTTCATTATTTTTAAAATGGTTATTTAACGTTAGATTTCACAACTCTATCAAAAACATGAACGGTAAATACTTTTGAAGTTGAAACTAAAATTTAAAACATCTAAAATTTAAGGCATTTCACAACAACCAATCAGAAAGTCTTTTTGGGTATTATTATTAAGGTCCTGTGAACAGTTGGTGAAAAGTATTTTCAATAACAGTAGTATTTTGTGATATGCTTAAGAATTGAAGTTAATAAAGCTAATAAAAATCTATTAACTATTCAAGAAAAAAATTGACTGTCTGTAAAGTGGGTTTACGGACGATAGTTTTACGTGATAACGTCATAAAAAAATTTATGAATTGAATTGAATTATTATCACTGAATTATCATTATTTTGTATAATACAAATAAGGAGTTAATTGAAAATTAACAAGTTTTTCAAAATGAAATCAGACTGAAAATTATGAAGGAAATCGATTAAATCTTATTAAGGAAATTGTAGAAAAAAACACAAAACACTTTGTCTACGATTCAACCATTATTGAATACGAGGCATAGCTTATTGTAGAAGTTCTCGAAGAAGCTCGCGTGGCGGCGTGCCAGTAGCAGAACTCTATCGTGCCTCTCTATCACTTGTATCGCGTTCTCGCTTGCACGCACAGGCTCAAACGGAACGTGACACTTTTTTCGTACAGGCTGCCGGTGTTCATCAATTTATAAGACGTTATCACGTCAAAAATGTATTTTTGATGTATAACTTTGATTATTATTTATCCATATGAAGTCTGAAATTTTTTACGCTTGTTTTAGTGTATATATAATTATTATTATACACTGTTTCGTGATGATTCATTAAGCGATCCTAACGATGTTTTGGAGCTTTTTCTATGAGTTACTCCACGTTTAATAGAACACGTTTTAATAGTGACCCCAGGTCGTTTTTTAATGGTAATCATCACGTAGTTTTATGATAATGACCCCAAGTAATCTTCTGATCATTCTTCAATAGTGACCACCACGTAATTTTCCAATAACTTTGTCCATAGTAACTCGCACTTCGTTTTGAGATATTTTTCAAAAATGACTCATTTAATTTTTGAATTATGGTTATCTCTCACATAGATTTTCAATAGCAACCCCAGCGTAGTTTTTCGATGATAACCACTTCGTAGTTTTTCGATAGTGACCCCACGTAGTTGTTTAATAATGACTCCCACATAGTTTTTCAGTAATAACCCCGCGTAGGTTTTTAATGGTAGCCACCGCATTGCGGAACTACAAATTTTAGGCCCCCCGCAAAAAAATTAGATCAGCCCCCAACCTTATATGATTTTTCTTTTCGTATCTAGCGTCCCATATTTTAATTTAGCACCGATTTTCTTGTGAAAGGTCCTTCTTAAAAGGCCCTTGAGGTCTAGAGGAGTTAGCAGATATTATAATTTTTTTCATATCAGGTGTATTATTTTATTTTGAAAATAAGCATTGTCCGTTAAGAATAACGACAGTTTCTTAATATCCTTATTCGTAGCATCTTGGTCGAAATCCATGGTATTTTCATCGTTATTCAAATCAATTGCCGTACTGCTTCTGCTATTAACATGTTCAAATTGCCCTTCATCTCTAGGTGTAGTACCTTGATTTTTTAGTTTTAAGTCAGTTGGATTAATTTTTATGTTATAAACTTGTTCATACACCTGCTCATCTTTAGAAATACTTTGATTTTCTGTGATCGTAGCAAACGATTTAAGAAAACGGGATAATTTTGGTATTTTTGCTAAACGTTCCTGTTCCTGTTCCTTTTTCAATTTCACTTTTTTACTGCACCGTCTCTGCAGCACCACTAGTACTAATTTTCTCAAAATTTTTGGGTCCCCCAAAGCTTCGGGATCCCCGCGTCGCGGGGTCTAGCGATATAGTAGTTCCGCCACTGCACCAAGCAACCACCACGTACATAAATTTCCAATTTTTGTTCGATAGTAACCATCACGTACTTTTGCGATATTTTTTCGATAGTGACCCCCACGTTTTTTATCAAAAGTCACCTCCACGTAATTTTTTGATCGGGACCCTCACGTAAATTTTTGATCAATCTTCAATGATGACTACCACATTGTTTTCCATTTATTTTGTCCTATAATAACTTCTACGTAGTTTTGCGATGTTTTATTCAATATTAGCTACCACATAGTTTTTCGAACTTTATGCGATAGTGGTTCTTACGTAGATTTAATGTTAAGACTGTAATGTAATATGAATTATACAGTAGTATAAAAAAACCTCTGACCGTTTCATGTCTGTAAATAATAACCAACGTAAAATACCAAGATAATTGAAAAAAAAATATTGAGCACGTTTTCATAACACAGAATGTAGACTCGATCATATTTAATATTTATGTAGATATTATTTTTATTAACATATAGTTTTTCATTTTTACATAAGATTTTTTAATCTTTAAAAACAGATCTGATTCACGTGGAAATCCATGTCAATGAAAAGTAATCCTGTATATTTTTTGTAGGTGTCTCAACATCAGACATTGTCGCTCGAATAGTCAGAGACTACGACATTTACGTTCGGCGCAATTTAGCACGTGGTTACTCGGCCAAAGAACTAAACGTTTCGTTTTTAAACGAGAAAAAATTCCGGTTGCAGAACAAAATGGACGAGCTTAAAGACAAGGGCAAACGAGTGATGGAAAACATTGGTGAAAAACGTGTCGACATGATAACCAAATGGGAGGAAAAGTCGCGAGACTTTATCGATGCGTTCCTTTTATTATTTGGTCGTGAAGGAACACTGTCACACATTTGGAACGAATCAAAGGGCCGCCTAATGCAAGCGCTAAGTCCGCCCAATTCGCCGTCCCGCGACAGTTCGCCCGCATCCTCAACGCATTCCGTCAACGGCGACATCGACGAAACAGCACCGCCTCGAAAAGCAGCGCGATACGACAATTCGCGTCAAAGTGTTAGTAACCATTCAAATCATAGTAAAAATAAATATTTCACTGCTGATTTTTCCGATGACGACGATGACGATGAAAGACAATCGAAGTGATTTTTCCTTGTAAATATCTATCCATTGATTTTTTGGTGTGTTATTTTATAATTGTTGTTTTTCTACACACTTTTGTAATAAATCGACTGGTTCATTTTCTGCTGTAGATCGTTCTTATTGGATGAATTGATTGTAGATAAATCTATCAATTGTTAAACGTTATTGTATTAATTTTTGTTTTAAGTAATTGTTATTTTTTCTATACTACATTAAGTTATATAGTAAACCTATTTTACTATTGATTTAATAATTATTATATAACAACAAGTAAATTTATTTTTATTTTACTGTTTATACCTATTTATTCATTATTAAATTTACTTATACAACTTTCCCAAATTTCACCTTATCAATTAACGTTTTACTAACCATATAATTTTTTTTTACGAACTTCCAAGATAAATGACTACGAAAGAAAAATGCAAATACTTTTACTAACATTGTATGTAAAATGTGTTGAAGTCACTACGTACGTTACGCTTACATAACAAAAAAGTATTTATTTGTATTCGAATATTTTATATAATTTATTTAACATTAAAATATATAAAATACAAGTAGCAATATTTAGCTTATGGTGCTAAAACTTAAAATAACTTAAAGCGTTAACTAAAGAAAATCTTTCAAAAATTAATAAAACGAAACATGAAAATCAACTCTTAAACTTAAACTGTTATATGCCTAAATATAACGAAAACTTTTAGTAAATGTAATATATAAGAGAAAAAAAAAAGATTTTTCAATTTGTATGTTTGTACTTGGTCAAATGGTGACTCGCACAAATGTAAACAAGTTAAAAATTGATTCTTTTTAAAACACTTTCTACTATAATATATAAATCGTTCTGTCTTTGATTTTAACTGTGTATTGTTTATTATTTATTATTAAAAATAATTTTCTAGTATATGAATAATCATTTTATTCTTAAATAAGATCATTTTGGTTTTTATATTTATTTATTTTATTCTCAGTGTTGTGAATTTCAAATATAATTTACATTATCGTCTTTTTTGTTTAATATTATAGGTTTTCAAAACAAAAGGAAAATAAAGCCTTACATTGTACTTTACAAGTCCTGCGTATTATAAAATTATGGTAACTCTTTATATTGCGTATGACTCGTACCGTACAATGTACTGTAACAGAATTTGTCTCAATTCTGTATTGACTTACGCGTTTACCCTAAACTATTTATTCTCTGGAAATCAAACAGTTTCATAACTACTTCTTTGTTTTTTTACTACTTATACAAATATAAATACCACACTTTTTATCAGAACAACAGTCACTAATCACTTAAATCGCACTGAATTTACGAGATCACAAATTCATAGAATGTATACAATAACATTGATATCAACAGAAAATGTCGTCCTCCTTATATACTCGAGCGGAATGTTCTAGAAGTTTCTCGAGATTTTTCTTTGTTGGTAGCAAAACTTTCTGGATTGTTCCATTGCAATCGATTGGCGATCATTCCAGGACGTTTGACTGTTTTTCAATGAATGATTGTTGTACATTCTATGTCTTTTTAAAGAGCGGCTCATTACTTCTCTTCTTGTCCATCACAATGTTTTTATTTTCATTTGGAACATACCTATTTTGGTAGGTTTAATAAAATGGTGATAGTAATTGATTTAGATCAGGATATTAGGGGGAGATTAAATAGAAGGGTTTTGATATAAAAAAAAAAAGTTATTTTATAATAAAAAAAAGTCATAATGTTTTTGCATGAAATTTATAAACTTGGACCTGTTCTAAATGTTGACACAATTTGGACGTACCACCTCAGGATTTTAAATTACCCTTTAAGGTTTATGGGTAGATATAGGCTACGTTTAACTAACAACGTTGGAATAATAAACGTATGGAAATAATTTATAGCAATCACGGACGATATGTTGAATAAAATGTTATCAATGACGTCATTACTTTCACTTGCAGTCACACAAAACCTTAAGAGTTGGGTCAAAATGATGAACGTCGCTTATACGCTTCAAAAAGTTACAGGAATGGAAAAACCAACGGCCACGAGTATAATCAATAAGTTTTTTTTAGATAAAAATAAAACCGTACATTTACTTTACATGCACATTAAACAAATATCTGCTGCGAGGCGTCACAATACTTTCTTTTACTTTCAATTATGAAACTCGCTGTCGGTATAAGTTGTATAAAATATATGAAATATAAGCACTTTATAACTATACATATAAACAGAACTAGGTATATGCATACACCCTATATGTACATATAATATATACGAATTCCAAACCTTCACCCCAGTACCGTCCTTATTCGAATTTTCCCAGGAAAAAGTTTCTCATAAAAGTTGTAGCCACTAATGAGTCTAAGAACTACAGTAAGTTTAAAGAAAATCGTTGGAGCCAGTTTGGAGAAATTCGGATAAAACTTTTGATACGATATGGCTGTCACCACACACAGGCATGTTTCTAAAAACCACTTCTTTGGACTCAGGGGACCTCAAAACATGTATTTCCGGTGAAAGCTCGAATTCGAAAATTCGACCCAATTACAATACTTCCTTTACTATACAGTAGTAAAAAAAAAGTAAAAAGTTACTATTTATTGTATACTGCGCAGAACTTATAATATTGCAACTATACGGTTTTATTTTTATCTGGAACAGATTTGTTGTGAAATCTTTATGTAACGTAGTTATAGAGCAAGAAGCAATAATCACGAACCTTTTGTTATCACCGACGTTATATAAGAGCATGCTTCAAACAAAAAATTAATTAAAAGAAAACCTACCTTGGTCCCACGATAAACAGTATTGCAGAGATTCATTCCATCAAAGAACTCCCCAATTATCCCACTTCCATACATACATCCCATGCATGATACACCCCTCATCTTAGAAAATCACCTATTTGATTATGTACATATATATAAATTATTCTTATAAACTTAAATTTGAAAAAAATTCCATTAAAGAAAATGTATAGATAAGGCAGTTTCAATTAACTGAGGTCTCATCATTGATTATTTTTTTTGATGATGGGGTGGTGGGTGGTCAAAAGGTATTGTGGGCTGTGGCCCGGGTAACAGTTATGCTTCTTACAGTACTATTAAAAATCTTTGTACTTTTAATAACGCAACTCCTTCTCCTTCCCTCACGCCATCAAAAAATATTTTTTTATAATGAGTTTAATATAAATACCTATCAATACTGAAAATGTTAATAAAAAAAATAATAATCCTTTTTCTAAGCACCTATTGATATGTATAATTCATTGATCCACACAACAGCTGCAATTTTAACATTATTTTTCTTCCAATAGAATCTTATAAAATAACGTAATTACAAAGGGATTGAAATAATCTCATTTCATCTTCTTAATTCCTTAAGTAAATTGTTCTTAATTTAAAACGACAGTTTAAAAATAAATAATACCAAGGCCATTAAGAAATTTACATAAACAGTAACGGTTTATGAATCATCAACCGTTGAACATATTTTTTATAAGAAAAAAAATTCAAAATTGCCACATGCAATTTTCAATCTACCAAACTGAAAAATTGAACAGTTTAATTAAAATCCGTTTCATTTATAAGACTTAGAATTCATTTTAGTTAATTTCATTATAATTTTTTTCTAGTTGCACGTCCCGCGTGATTTCGAAATTCAAAACCAAAAACAACTGCAATTCATGGTGGTCACCAAACGGACCAATCAGCGCTGAGAAAACAGCCGAATTGATTGTGGCACTGACTTCATGTTTCATCTAAAAAACGGTATTAAGTTAGTCGGAATGTTTTTTTATAGAAAATAATCTCGTGTTAATTTGTTTTTAAATATACAGACTTATTGTCGAATGTCGCATCAAGTAAAAACGAAAACTTCAATGTGTCTAAGCAATATGAAAATATGTGATATACTTTTGTAATATTTGTGTTTTTGTCATTTTAATGTTACGAATATAGTGAATTGCTTACCCAAAATGGTTGAGCCTAACGTACAAATAGTCACTCTTTCGAACACACAAACGAGCAGCGATAATACAATTACCAAAACTGAACGTAAGTGCAATATTCATTTTTCAAAATGTAACATTTACTATTAAATTTTAACGTTTCCTTATTATTTTCGTATACTTCAACTTAACCTACGCCTTCCTTTGTACAGGGGTGGCTTTTCTGACATTTAAAATATCAAGCATTTAAATTGAATATCCAACTCTAATTAAAGAGGCATTTATTTGTTATTTAAATCAGTGATTTATTTTGTAGCATGTGCATTGCCGTTGGATAAGAGAATATGCCTGGTTGGCTCAGTTGCCGAAGATGATTCCGCATGCAAAGCGGCGCAAGCCTTTGGAATCCCCATAATAACCTCTGAAACCGGCTCCGAGTACATAACAGACAACAGTTGTGTTACGTATTTTGTTCTCGATTCATTTGAGGGACCAATTTTCGATGCTCTTCACAAGTCAACAAACCATCGAGTGTTGGGAACAGTGGCTCTTAAACAGTTAGTTGAAGAACGAGAGCCGCTTCCCAATAACACTCGACCTCTGTTCAACATTGCGATGCGGGGCGTCGTCGTTTGCTTCACTGGATTTCGAAAAAAAGAAGATCTGGTAAATCCTTTAACAAAATAAACATAAAAATAAAGGAATATTGAACAACATTTCCATTTTGTTTGAGTTTTTAAGAGCTGTAACTTGTAGGACCATCTATAAACCGCGTTACTTACTTAACAATAGGGGAGGGGTATGCTTTTATGTTTTATGCAGTTAAAAGATATAATGTTCGATAGCCTATATAGCTTTATATAGTAAGGTGAGAGGTTCAAAAAGTACGGAAAATGCGTTATTTGAATTACTGATGATTTCTGTAGGCAAATGGCAAATTGTTGCTATAAGTTTTTAGTTTTGGAATCTGTAAATCAAAATTCTTTAAAGAGGGAATGGGGGTAGGGTTTTCAGCGTAAAAAAAACTTGTGATTTTTTTTTTGAAAGTATGGATCGAGCAAATTTATTGAAACCCTTTGTACATTATTAAGCATACTTTTAACAATTTTCTGTAATTTTTTCATATAGAAATATTGCAAAATAAGCCGGTGACAGAGCTTGCCCCGAACGTCTTAGAAAAAAACAATTTGCGGTGTTCACTATATCTCGGTCGGAAATCAAAACCCATTAAAATTTAGTCAAAGTATTATTAAATTCTCCCCCCAACGTTCTACGATATTGTTTTTTTCATTTAAAAATATTTGGTGGCCATTTAAAGTGTAAACTTCTATTTTCCACGAAAAATTCCGCCTTTTATGGGTGGGAAACCCCCTTAATGTAAAAAAAATAACTAAACATTGGAGGGGAGGTATTTTATATGTAGAAAATGTGACGTCCGTTAAGCTAACCTTGCGTTAAGCTAGCCTTGGCAACCCAGCTCAATCAAATGAAACTATGCTAATGATTTAGTGCTATTTTTGTGCTAATTAGTTACCGTAGTTTAAATTTTGTTGCTTGTGCCGTTTACAAAATTTTTGTAACAAGGCTAGCTTAACGGTTAAGCTAAAGGTAAAGTTCAAAAACTCATAGAATAAAGCGGAGCTAACTATGAAAGAAAATGTTCATGTTTGGTGAAATTGGGAAAAGCTTACGATACAATATGACTGTCACACATACACAGGCATGTCTCTAAAAACTACTTTTTTTGACTAAGGGGACCTCAAAACATGTATTTCCGGTGAAAGCTCGAATTCAAAAATTCGAACCTATTGCAATACTTCCTTTACTATATAGTAGTAAAAGAAAGTAAATATGGCACAAGCGAGTCAAGTTTGAAAATGATTGAAGAAAACTTTTTTGAGCTATAGAGTGTTCACAAATTAGAAAAAAGTAATTTAAAAAAAAAACGCGTTTGAAAATTAGTCATGGGGATACCCACTTAATTGCATACCTATAACTTGGGAACGAATTGATATTTAGTTTTGAAATTTTCAGTCAATATTCTGGAATAGTTTGATAAAAGATTTATGGAAGAAAAAAAATTAATATTGTGAAACCTCTACACCTATTTCCTTCCTTAACTTAAAATAAATATTTTCAATCATTATATGGACTTGCCTCAAATGAATCTTGAAAAATAAGTCAAGGAATTATTTTCCAAACATTCACAAATACAATTCATCATCTGCTGTAGTAAGTTTAGTAGATAACGTTTTTGAGGCAGTTACAAGTGAAGTGTACCATTAGATATATTAAAATATGTACAAATTATGGTCGAATTTCGACCACTGGGCGACCACTAGTATCTATAATTGTATAACTTTTAGTTCTTAAATCCATATTTTATCATCAAAATTTTTTTTGTCGTAATTTAATAACTATCCAGTTGAGAATGTTTTCAAATTTTCAAAACTCTACTTTAATTTTTATACGATCACTATTTTCGGTCTAGTTGGAGTCCAAAGCCAAAAATGACTTTTAATTATCATTACTATCATTAGGCAGGTCTTAATAATCTTTTATAACTGAGACTGTTACTTTTACCGCTATAAGCGATAGTCGAACGTATTTTAGATATGCTGTTTAAGACTTATTCTTAAATTATACATACACGATTATCACGAGATATAATATTGATAGGAAATGTGTGTATGTCGACAATAAGGAGACGATTGTTTTGTTAGATTTTCAATGTTATATTTGTGGCCCAGCGTTTAAAGTGACGGTCTTACATGCAAAAAGTCTAAGGAACGAAACCCGTAGTTGTATTATTTTTTTATTTTTCATTCGGTATTTTTAATTTACGGTCGTGAATATTTCACGAGAAGCTTCTAGTTTTCTGTATTTTTATAAACCTTTTTAAATAAGAAAGACCCCCTTGCACTTCTATAAGCTAGAAATTCGCGTTGATCTGAATTCTCCATAAGCAAAAGAAGCGTTCGTCGCTTATCCAGGTTCGACTGTATTCTTCATTATTTTTTAACCTTTCTGTATTATGTTTTAAAATAAAAACTAATATTATTATTTTTAGACTCGGATGATTCCATTAATCCATCACATGGGCGGCTCTATTCGGAAGGATATGGCGTTGAAGGTGACGCATTTGATTGCTCACTCGTGTGGTGGTGACAAATATCAGTATGCGTTCACGTTTCGGTTGCCAATTCTTTCGGCAGATTGGGTTTACAATGCATGGGATCAACGAAATAATCTTACGTTACGAGCGACTCAAGAAGCGTTTCAAGTAATTTTTCCTTGTTTTTTCGAATCGCCTTAAAAGTTCATTCTTTTATAATTGTACTTTTAGACAAAACATAAATTGTTACCGTTTCATGGCGCGCGAGTTTGTTTCGTGGGGTTCTCGACAGAGGAGACAGAGCATATGCGAGAAGTCCTTACATCGAATGGAGGAGTTCCAGCTAATGCAGATGATCCTCTGTGTTCTCACGTCGTAAGTATAACTAAATTAGAACTGGATAAAAAAACAAGTCATACTAATTCTAATATTAATTCAAGCACGTAGTTTGGTTTCCAGAACTTTTTATTTTATTTCCTGTTTTACATCTAGAATATTTATTTCTATCTGTTTTACGTATTTAATTTATATTTTTTAAAATTCAAGAAAATTTTTTGTTTGCTGGTTTTCCAAATTCTTTATTATAGCACTCGTTAATATTTTGGTAGAGCAATTATCACTTTTAATGTATAACAAACATTATTCATAATATATTAATAACGTTTTAACACATACGTATAAATTGATTTTAAACTGCATTGAAATTTGCCAAATATTGAAAAAGTATTGGCTTAGTAGGTTTTTTTCCTATTGACATTAATGATATTAAATATAAAGAAGTTTAATTCCAATGTGATTTTTTGTATGTTATGTTAAATAACGTAGTGACATTGATATTCATAATTATTTATCTACCTTTAAATGTAAACATAATTTTTTCGGTTGTGCAATTTTTTATGGTTCTAAGAACGTGTGTTTATTTGAATGGTACAGGGGGAAAACGGTACATATCAATTTTTGTAGATTTATTTTTTTTTTAAACTAACAATTTTATTTGAACGATCTAAATTGAATATAATTCTTCATATGTCGTCCTAATACAATTTTTAATTTATAATATGAAAGTTTTGTTTAGCATTAATAAATAAAACTTTAGTTAATTTTCATTAATTGCTTTGTTGAAAAAAAAAATACTCCGTAAGAAAAGTACTTTTTCCTCGTTTCCTTCATTTGGATAAAAAATTTTATCTATTCACGTTATTTTATTAGTAAAAAAATTGATTTATTGTTAAGTTTTATATTTCTGTTGCCGTTTAACCGTATTAGTTAACCGTATACAAGTACTGTGCAGTAAACAATTACGTTTAATTTTTGTATTTTGCATATTAATTGAACCGTAGATGAACGGTTTTACTTGCATCTGGAACAGACCTTATATACAAAGAAACCACCTATAGACCTATTGAAAATCTTACAATTTTTGAAAAACAAAGCTTCTTTATAAACTTGATATCAAGTTATCGGAATTTGGCATATACTTCAGGGGTTTTCATAATAGGGGCCATCCATAAATTACATCACACGTTAAGGGGGAAGGAGGGGGTCGACGAAATGTGACAAGGGGGTGGGAGGGGTCCTAAATATCACAACGTCACATTTCAAAATCCATTTTAATCTAAGTGTTAGGTAAAACACGAACCTTGAACTATTAACGAAAAACTCAAAAACATTTGCAACCCTATCTGTAGAAACATAAGGTTCAAATTGTTTTGTCGGCCACTCACTCTACTACACTAAGAAAAAAAATTTTCTTCTGACAACTGAATTTTATTTACACCAACAAAATGATTTGGTAGCCCATTGCCAATCACAAATATTTAGATTTTTTTCTCGGTGTATTATTACGCGCCGATACTATTGCTCTTTGATAAATGCCGCTAAATGTTGCACCGTGCCTAGCGGTGATATTGTTTTTATTTCATTTGACAATTGATTTTCAAGATGATTAAGTTTGATCATTAGTTAATATAATTAGTCGTTTTTTTCTTGAAGTGTTTGATTTGATGTTAATTTTATTAGAAAATTATTTAAATTGAATTAAAACAAATTTTGAGACTGCTATTTTAATTCAATAATTATTTGTAGAGGTAAAATTGTAAAATATGTGACGTCACACTAAGGAGGGGGGTGTCTCACAAGTGTGAACAGGTGTGACCAGGACGTGGGGAGGTCAAAAATCATGAAATTCGTGTGACGTAATTTATGGATGGTCTATTATAGAGAAAAACTAAGAATTATAACTACAATGAACATCAATACGTTAATCTACAAAATAAGTCCTATTCTTGCTAATAAAATAATATATGTTCATCTAAGTGAATTTTCAGAAAAAAAACAATTTTATAGTCATAACACATTTTCATATTAAAAATAAAAAAATAAGGCGACATATAAGAGAATGTTTCGAGGGCTGTAAATTCTGAATTTTTAGTAACATTTATCAGTAACTCGTTAGTTATCGATTCAGAATTGCCTTTAGCAACATTCTAAAACAGTAGTGTGCAAACTATTTTCATTTGCCACCTCCATTTTTTTGAAAAAAAATTTCACGACCCATGAGTAGACAGCAGACGTTTGTTAATCGTTCACGTAGTTAAAATTAAATTATTTCCTTTGAAGTTTTTACTTTCTACTTGGGTGGAATAGGAGTAGGATTTGAGTTCGTGTTTAAAGCTGTTCTCGGTAACTATTTTCAATTGAATTTTTATTTTAGCTGGCTTTATTTTTTATTTTCATATAAAGTTCTTTAAATTTGGCGACCCTGAAATATTTTCTTGCGACCCCCCTGGGGATCTCGACTCGCGGTTTTCGCACCACTGTTCTAAAAGTCCTAAACTTGTTCATAACTGAGCATGCAATCAATGTTAATCCTCTGGGTTTTTAGGTCCTTTTCCCAGCAAATAAATTATAGAGCTAATCATATCAGAATTAAATTATTTTGTTTTTTTTTTTAGAGGAAAAGAGCCTTGCTCTGAAACTCAAATATAATTTATATTTATTTTAATTTTATACGTAAGCATTGGACCAATAAAGATTTATTTTATTTTATGTTAATCCTGAATCTGTCTTAAACTGATTCATAATCAATTAATAAAGATCCGTAAGCAAATATATTAATTTCGTATTATAATTCAAATAGACCACTATAAAGTTTACAATGTGTTTTAAAAAAGTGTTGAAAATATCGAAATTTACAAAAATGTACATGTATTGTTCATCCCTTGTACCCTTCATTTAGGAACTTCTTATCTTTTTTAAAACTATTTTTAGTATTTTAAGTATTTATTATGTTAAATGGAAAATTTTAATGCATTTTATAAAGGGGCAGTAATTTTCTTTTCACTTTCAAATCGCATGTGGGTTGTTTTTCAATCAAAATTTTCTATTTTTTTTCTCTTAATGGCAGCTTTTAATGTAGAAAGAATCTAAATTTTATTGCATGTCTTCAATATTTAATTTATTATTCATTAGTTGAAAGATCATTATTCAAATAACAAGCACACGATAACAGAGCTGGACTCATTGTAATTTCAGGTGATGGATAATGGAGAGACTTACAATGTAGTGACGGCACAGTTATCAGACACCACCCCAGCTCAAACTCCTAAAATATCCCATCCCGAAGTATCGAGTACTCCAACGAACCTAACACCGACCAATACGTACATGTCCTTCAGTTGCGTAGACAGCACAATGGACTTAGAAGAAATGCAACAAGACTTAACACTAGAACCGATTTCGGAAGAAATATTTCAAGTCGAATCACCGTTAAAGAGAAAACGCGAAGATTTCGATTTCAATTTCGAGTCAACGCCGAAAACAGTATTGGACGATAGTGCACTAACTCCGAGTGTTAGACGCACAAAAAAACGCCGCTTAACATTAACGCCTCGATTTGTCGATTTGTTAAAAACACCCATTGCTATACTAACACCAAAACGACGCCAATCGATCGCATCCGTGAAACTAAATCGTGAGCTAAAATCAAAAAACATTTTCAACGTATCGCCGAGCGAAAGTCTAGAAAATCTCTCTATAAGCAAAAATCTAAATTCAACGTCTTCCTCGACGTTATTATTCGACGACCAAGACGAATTACCGGGACGGAATTTGTTTAGGAAAAAATCGCGGAAGTCTTTGCGGAAAAATAAGAAAAATAACGAAAGCGACGCTTTGGATAAATCGAAAAATCTCTTAGACTCAACATACATTGATTGTTTGTCGGAAACTTTGATCAAGCCGGAATCAGATTTGAACGAGTCAAATGTTTTTCTAACTCCATCAATTCCTCTAAGCAATCCTAACGTATTTAGTGAGCAGCCCAATGGCACAGATAAGTCGCAGAGGTGGAAGCCTCATCCCCATCACCTGGTACTAACTTCAAATACATCTTACTCTTTCACAAAGACAATTATTCGAACTCATTTTCGTTTTATAAAATTTACTTCGAACTCAACTTTGCATGAATGAGATCGTTGTGACTAAGGAATGCAATTTTTAGTCGAGATCTTGCGAGATTTTGACATTTCGACAAAATCTTGAATACTTTCTAAAAAAAAAAAAAAAAGTTTTAACGGAAAACTAAAACGCGATAAAAACAACTTATCATCAAGTTAAAATCAATGTGAGCAAGGCATTTTAACAAACTGTAAAAATGTACCCCTTGTAGAGATTTTTCTAATTTTATAAATGGCTTTGACCTATCGGTAAAAGTAGAATTATTGAAAAAAACGATCTTGTCAGCCTTGCAAGATCTCGTCCAGATTAATCTCGTATTGTAAATCGAGATCTCACGAGATCAAAATCCGGCGAAATTGCATTTCCTACTTTCGGCAATGAAGCTTTTTGCTTATCTTTTTCAGCATTAGTTGCATAGCTTTTAATTTTAAGGGAGTTGTACATATGCGAGGATGTTTTTCAAGCCAAATAACCAGCCTTGAAATTCGGCAAATCACTACAATTTAGAAGTTGTGTTAACAGCTTCAAGTTCATTGTTTACATTTATTATGTACTAGTTGTTACTCACCCACTTCACTGAGCGTACCTTAATGGGGTATTCTAGTCTAGAGACCCGAATTCCGAGCGTTTTTTGGCAATTGATAAAAAAAAGCATTTGATATTTTTACCATCCATTTTTTTATCATTTGTTTATTTTTATTCAGAGTACACAAAATTAATTTAAAAAAAAAATATTTTTTTTCATTGAGTTATGCGTCTTTGAAGTAGAGGGGGAAAAAAAAAGGCCGTGTCCTCGTCGCCATGATTTCTACCCTTGTGGTCATCTGAAAAATAAAATAATGATGGATTCTTGATAAGTACGAATGTCGCTATCGCATGAACCTCCAAAATTGAAAAAAACATTTTTTTTCATAAAATGGCGGCTACTCAAAAATAAAGGTCGATTTTTTCACTCATTTTTGAACTTTGTCGAATTTTTTAAAAATATAACAAATTTGAAATTTTCATTTTTTGTTGGTTCATGCGATAGAGAGATATTTAAAGAATATTCATGCCAAATTTCAACTAAATCGGCTGATTAGAACTTGAGATATTATGGCGACCGCATCGAAAAAAGTAGTTTCGAGAAAAACGCGTTTAAAGTTTCGGGTAAAGTTACATCCAGTGGCCATAAAATGGTAGTTAATACTCTTGGTTAATACTTACATTTTTTAATCAGCGATTCCTGGTCCAAAAATAATTGAAATTTTAAAAAATCCTCTTAAGGGCATATTCTTAAAGGTTTAAACTTTGAGCATGAAAGAAAAGAAAAATCGATTTTTTCAAATTTCTAGATTAGAATACCCTCTTAATTAAACTACATGATTATTAATTTATAACATTAAAATTTCTTAGATATTCCGTAACTATTAGTTGTAATAAGACAGTTTAACGATGAATACCCTCTTCACTTTACTGACCGCAAATCAGATTTTACTAACGTAAAAATAATTAAACTTTAAAATGATATTTCGGTTTTATGATAGTATTTGAAAAAAGTAATGGTATTGATAAATTGAAAAGGAAGAAAATGTAGTAAGAAAATTATTTCTCGAATCTAATATTACTATGCTTGCTACTAAGAATCAGTTATTAGTATTAATTTCTTTTGCTTTTTCTTTGAATTTCGACATAGAACTCAATTCTGTTGGGTATGTTGCTAAAATAATAATTGATTATTATATGTAACGTTGAGACCCGTTTACACCGATTGAGACGAACGTGGGGACTTTTTGCACTTACGCATTTTTACATAATGCATTGAAGGCATTCTTTGTCTTTATGAAATAAGCGTGAAACTGACACATACAAAACGTTTTTCTAGGGTCTCTTAAACTATTTAATATGCAATAAAAATTATATATGTGGGACTTGCGCTTTCTTTATAATAGCTGATTTTCATATTACTATTTCTATTTTCAATATAGTCCAAAAGATAGTGATGCTTATAGTGATTGTTATTGAACTTTGTGCTGTGCTGAATAATTTCACCGAAAAGTTCGCGTTCTGATTGGTAACATTTTGCCGTAGACGCTCGGCTTGAAAAAATCGTCGTAAATGTAAAATCACCTTAGGTCTTTCCATCTCAAATCACACACAGATCACGCACCATTGATTGTGATAAATAAAAAAAATTCTCAAAATACGTGATTTGTGTTTGACTGACCCATATCTCAAATCTTATTCTAAACGATTTTTGCTTTAAAATGATTACTCGTTGAAATAAAATATGCTAATTATACGAAACGTGTTCGAATAATGCACTTGTACGATATCTTTAGTATTTCCTTATACTTCATAAGCCCTCTGAAATTCAATCAGTTGTATTCTGTACTAAAGCTTTTCGTTAAATATCACCATATTTTCATTTTCTTGGCATGTGAAACATATTAAAATCAAGTACAGAATACAGTCTGATTAAATTGAAGCATATTATTAAATGAACGTATTTTCGATTAGGTTGTCGATGAAATTTCTGTGGCGGAACGACCTGAAATTGCTCCAAAAGCTCATTTAGTCAAAGCGGAATGGTTTTGGACGTCAGTACAAAATGCAGCTTGTGCAGATGAAAAAGAGTACCTTTTCGATGATGTAAGTTTAAATTGCAGTTTCTTAACTTTTGTTTATTTATTTATTAATTTTTAAATTTTTAATTTAAGTATTTAGAATCGATTTTATCGCCAAGTAGAAAAGATTCTCGAGACGGTACTCCAAATAGTGTGGCAGGTGGTGGTATTGCGGGTGGGTCGTCAGGAGGTCGTCGAAAACGAAAACGTTTACACAAAAACCTGAGCTCGTTAGTACGTGGAGCTAGTATTTCTGGTGCTGCTCCTGATTCGCCGAGCTTACACAAGCGCCGATCGTCAATCAGTGATGCTGGACTCCTCAGCGTTTCCGGATCTTTTCTTGATAAGACAGCATCACCTGATAAGTCGTTGCTGGATGAACCCGAGGGATCATTACCTGACCAGGCGGGACGTAAAACTCTCAGTCCCCGGCAACAAGTTTTTATTGAACTCGTTCAAACTGAATCAAATTATGTTAATATTTTACACACAATTATGACGGTAACTTTTTAATTTTACATTTAATATTTGAGGTTCATTCGAATACCAAGTTTAAATAGGGTATAGGACAAACTATAAAAACCGTTTTATATTTCTTACCCGACGTTATTTCCGCTTAGTGCAATCGTGAAGGAAAGACTGACGGAATTTACATTCCTCTCGTCCCCGCTAACGGCGAGTCTTTCCTGCGATCATTCTTTTCAAGTAATCATGCCGTTCCATCACATCGGGATTCATAATCCTCTCGTGGGCTCTAACGAGAAATAGCAATCCGTTAGGATTGTTCACTGAATTTACATCCGACGGGAAAGAGTGTTCGTGTATGGGCTCTTTCCTCTCGGTTCGGAAAGATTATAATCATGTGAAAGGAAAGCGCGTCCTCTCACCTAATCCTGCTGTTTTATAGATGAAACGATAGGTTTTAGCCGTTACTTGTATCGCTGTCGTTATGTGCAGCTTTTGTATAGGGGAAGAAGAAAAAGAAAATGGTTGAAGAGGTGGCTTCATGATCGGGAAATGTATAGTGACATGAATTTGCTGCGAGAATTATCGGTTAATGTCCGCGTCAGGGCCGTACTTTTTATATACTTTTACCAGAGCCTAGTATCCTTTATATTTTAAATGTTTGTTTCCGTAAGCTTCCTTATTCTTTAATTGTCATAGTGCTGGGTGGGCTTTATATACTTCAATGAATTCTTTAATTACGGGTTTTGGCACATTTCTAACGTCACTTTTATCTTCATGCTCTTGTGACTCCATATTAAAGAGTAGCACTTCAAAAATTGGAATTAAAATACTTTTAAAATCCACTTGTTATAAATTAAAACCGAAAGAACGACACGCTTTCCACTTGAACGGGTAAGAGCTGAGGGGAAAGGCGAGGCAATCCTTCCAAGTAATCCTGCTAAGGCTAATTTTCGGCGAAACCCGAACACGTACGGCACGCTTTCCTCTCGTGTTCCATACACGAACGTTCTTTCCGGACGGAATCAACATTCTTGCAGGAAAGAATGCTTGTCTATGGAACCCTAATGGCATTTTATGTATACGTTGTAAATATTTCCGAATAATATTTAGAATTTTTGGCTTAAAACGACAATAAAATTACGCTAATTACTTTGAAACAACGTTATTACTAGGGTGTTTAGAAAAAAAAATTAATTTTATTATTTCCAAAAATTGATTGTATATAATATGAAAACAAAAATTGTAGTACATATTATATTGAGTACTATGAGTTATATTTTGATATGTTAAAATAAAATTACTTAGCCGTTTTTTTTTTTTTTTTTTTGTTAAATACGGAAGCATTTATTCTGATAATTCAATCGAGTAGAACCCCGTTACTTAGGTTTTTCTGGTACTCGAATGAACCTTTTTCATTATATATTAACTATTTGTATGTGAGCAAAACAATTCCTTTTTTATAGATGTTTAAAAGCCATTTGGAAGCGATGCCTGAAGATGAGGCACTACTAAATAATACCGAGTTGAAGATAATCTTCGGCAATTTACCTCCAATTTATGAAACGCACAGTAAAATGTTGGAGGAGCTACGATGGGCGTCGGCTCATTGGTCGGAAGACACATCAATTGGAAATATTTTCTTAAAATATTCAGCTGACTTAATCAAAGCCTACCCCCCGTTCGTAAATTTTTTTGAAACGATGAAAGAAGCTCTTGTACACTGCGACACAACCAAGCCACGATTCCATGCCTTTCTAAAAGTGTGTCAAACTCGACCCGAATGTGGACGGCAAAGTTTGCAAGAGTTACTAATACGACCGGTGCAACGACTTCCCAGCATAACATTATTGTTGAATGATATTCTAAAACATACACCAAAATCAAATCCGGATTTTAGTGCGCTAGAGGCGGCGCTGACAGCAATACGGGACGTAATAACAATCATCAACGAAGATAAAAGAAAAACCGAAGGAATGGTGGTAATGTTTAACATCCACGACCAAATCGACAAATGCCCAGCAGATTTAGTGTCTTCTCATCGAAATTTCGTAACACGGTGTGAAGTGCAAGAATTATCCGATGGATTGTCGGGTCGAGGAGACACGTTAGTGTTCTTCCTTTTCACCGACACGCTGGAAGTGTGCAAAAAACCAAAACCAAAAAAAGGAGGCACGAGCCTTAAAAGTCCAGGAATCACCTCCAACGGACTGCACCATCCATCCAAATCAAGTTCCAATACAAATAAATTGCCATACAAACACGTACGTTTAATCCCATTATCAGCCATTAAAAAAGTGATCGATATTCGAGAATCGGAAGACTGTCATAAAATGTTCGCTATAATGTGCCGAAACAATCAAGAACTAAATCGTAACAATCAAGAATTAAAAGAAGAATCCTACTATTTTACAATTTTAGATGAAGACATAAACAAAACGAATTTTTTAAGGACACTGTGTCGACAAATGGCGAACACTGTATGTAAAGCTGATGCTGACAAATTTTTAATGGTTTGCGATGCACAGCAATTGAACATAAAAACTAGCGATGTAGCAAGTGGCGGAACACTGTCGAAAGCCAGTTTTTATAAATTGGCCGAAAAAACACGAATGAAAGTCGGGCGGGCGTTTAGTTTTAATAAAACACCATTGAAACGTGCCGTTTCGTCAATGATGTCTCCGTTTGGTAGCTCGGCAAATTTAACGCCCTCGTCCCAATTGGCTCAAATGCGATTGGCTAGTTGTAGTAATATAAATGTAAGTTGATCTGTTGCATATTTTTCTCTGGTAATGTATAATTGTTTTGGCAATTTGTAGGAATTAGGAAGCAATTCTACGGTTGTTAATGATTCACTAAATACCGAAACGCTAGTTGCTCCGCTATCTGTGCAACCGACACGGAAGGCTAAATGCGCATCGTTAAACATAGCTGCCTTACGTAGATTATAACGATACGTTAATCTTATCATATTGACTCACCAGTAGTCAGTGCCTTTTAGTGCTAACATTTTTAAATTACTTTTTGTAGTGTTGAGACATTTTTCAGAAAAAAAAAATGCTGTGCCAAGATTATTTAGTTCCTTCGAGCATTTAGTTCAATTTCCTGCATTTGAATTAGATTTTAATTAAATTTTCATATTTGAAAATCTAAAATTGTTATGGGATTTTTTTTTTTTAACTTTACTTTCCAAAATTTATCAAAATATTGTTCGAGTAAATCTAGTTTTAGATAACTTGACACTATATATTAATCCCCAAGTATCAACCACTTTCGTCTTCCTCCAAGGACTTAATTTACATAATAATAAAATATTATTTGTATTATTTTGGTATTACTGGCGTTTTGAAACATCACTTTTCTTTGAGACAATTATTTTTAGTCATTTTAAAACTTCTAAGCTCTAATCAGTTTTAGTATTTTATTCATTTAATCTGTTTCGTATTATTTCGTATATCTTGGAATCGATATTCTTTTATAAAATAAATGGGTTGAATGTTCTAATTTTACATCACTCAATGCTAAAGGATAGGCAATTAGTTTGATCTACATGTTCTGAAAAGTCAATCAACTCAATTCACTTGAGTTGAAAACTTTTCAAATATTCATAGATATTTTAGGTGTTTTATCACATTTGGTGAGAACTTTTTTGTTGTAGTATTTATTCCAAAACGATGGTTAAATAAGAAAGTGAAGAAGGTAAAAAATGGCAACCCACTGCCTACATCAATCAACTCGTTCAATTCTAAATAAACGTCACTTAAATTATGTTAGTACCAGTTTGCACCATGGTAAGATTACCGAAGTGTTGTAAATAAGATAATTTAACAAATACATTGACTGTCAGGTTCCTGTTATGGTCCTTAGCTTATTATTATCTTTGTGGAGAAAATCGGACTGTTATTCTTATACAATATCTTAGTATAGTGGTAACTAGCACCAATACAATTTAAATGATACGGATTGGTTCTTAAGCTCTAAACTTAGTACATAATATTAATGATGTTTCCAAACACCAATAATACCAACAATGGAAGAAATTATGTCGCAATTTGTTTCTTTTAAAATTGGCTTATGTTAAATAAGCGTATGTAACGGAGTGTTGGGCTTAGGAAATATAATCCTGAACCATTATTTCAATCCCGGGATTTCGAGACTTGCGGAAAATCAATCTCGGAATCCCAGGATCGAAAAAAATCCTAAGCAGTTTCATGCCTTTGCAATGTAAATAATATCACTATGAATTAATGGTAAAAAAATTAAAGAAAAACGATTTTTTTCAGTGCTACTTCAGCGTTTCACTTTTAGTACTCGACTTATTCACATTTAAACAGAAAACATAATTTTTATTTTAAATCAATTCGAATTTTATTTGTGGACCTAAATTTTACAATTAGGAACTATAACTTAAGCTATTGAGCTTTCGAATGATAAAATAATCAACTTAAAAATAATTAGTAAATGAATATATTTAATATGGTGTCGTTTCCGAAAATCTCAAAATCGGGAGTTTTTATTTCTATGATTTTGATATCAAGAAACCTTTTGGTATCCCGGCATTATATTTTATATTTTAGTGATCCCCAACTATTTTACAATATCAATTAGACTGCATGTAAATTTATATTTGGATATTATTAATATTACGTAATATAATATACAAAAGTTTAAAGATTAAATTTTATCGAATCCCACAAGAAATTTAGAGTTTAAGATGCTTAAATTGAATTAAAATCCACCTAAAGTCAATTTCAAATCTTTGGCAACTGAACTAAATGCTCGATCAAACCTATTGATATCGGAAATCTATTTCCATCATTCATATCATAACATTTGTTGTGCTATCATTCATTATTCAATTTGGTCAAATCGGAGGAAAAACAAAATGGTAATTTTTTCTTGGCGGCCAAATTAAAATGGTAGAATACCACATAACATCTAGGCGAACAATCAACGTTGATATTATATTTTTTATTTAACATTAACAAATAATCTTATTGATGTATTCAATTTTATATGAAAACCGATTTTATATATTTATCACTATAAGATTTTAATCGCATTATAAAAATGGCTTGTCGTAACTTTTACTCAATATATTATTGATATAACCTGTTCAAAATGGCAATAATTCAGTATAACGTGCAAGTTTTTTTTTCTTCTCATTTATTTAAAACGAACAAAATAATCGTAGCATTTTCTGTAAATATGAATTTTTATTTGATAATATATTATCATAGTACTAAATGAAGAAAAACATATAAATAATTACTTTATTTTATTTTTCATATTGATAAGTCGTTTTTAAGAGCTCAACCTAGAATTTTTAATTATTTTTAATATGTACATATCAGAAACATTCTAAGTAATACAAATCAATTTTGAATTACCATTGTTAATCTCTAATGGTGCTGAAAATTATAATGGGTGAAAAGTTTCAGAATCCTCGAATAACAAGGATAATATGGTATTATATGGTAATAGACGATTTTTCTCAATCTTTGTCAAATGGCTCATTGACCATTAAGACTGAGATTTTGTGATCGTTTAATAAGGGTTTTAAAAAAAAATTAACAAACTAATTTAATTGTAGATGCAGAGAGAAGTAGATGTTATACATAAGACAGAATGTCCCAAAAGTCGTATCTAAAGAATCAACAAGTCAAGTACCTAAACATTTTGAAACAGTTAATTGGTTAAATATTTTAACTTTGATCTAAAATAACTTGGAAATGCAATGCTTGGCTTGATTAGATATTAAAATATTAACAATTAACTGAGCTCAATTTTATTATACGCTTAATTTTAAACAAGTAGTTAATCCTTCATCTTGATGTGGAATTACTTTTTTATTTATTATAATTCATATTAAAGTAACTTCTTTGAAATAAAATTTTACGTAGGTTAGAAAATTAAATCTTTTATCATAATTTCGTTTTCATACTGACGCACTTTTGGCGTGAATCATCGCTTGTCGTTATTTTTCTTGTCTTATTCATCCATTTTCTTTATGGGTGTCGACGTTCAATTACTGAATGTTTTAAGTGTTGTTACGGTATACTGTTTTTCAAATAAACCCCCCAAAAAAAAAAAAAAAAAATTAGGAGCAGATAACTTAGGTTGATGTTTAACTAATTTCCAAATTTTGTGAAATTATATTAATTTTTCCAAAAATGTTACCCTTAGAGTACAGTTGTCAGAAAAATTGTGTGGGTCATAGCACCATTTTACTGCCATAATACCTTTGGTGTATCCAAAACTGTAGAATACTCGAAATTCTCCAGCATATGATACCTTTTGTATTTTCTATATTATCATTTTTTAAGATGTAAAAATAAGTAATCGTCTCATCTAGTTACCTAACTTCAAACCGTTACTTTTTTACAGTCAGTAACTTCATTACATTATTCATGAATTTTCTGTCCCTCAGAATGGCATTTTTTTCTTAGCAAATCCATTTTAGTTCATCCATAAAATACGTCACACTTGGGGTAAGGGGGGGGGGGGCAACGAAGTGTGACAAGGGGCAGGAGTGACCATAAACTTCATAACGTTGTACATTAAAATCTAAACTATTAAAAAGCAAAACTTATAAGATCTTAAAAGTATAACGTCACATTAATGAGGAGCGAGTTTCACAAATGTGGTTATCTGTGACAAGAATGGGGGGGGGTCAACAAAATCATAAAATTTGTTTGACATTATATATATGGATGACCGTATATTTATAAAAAGCGTATCAGTGTGAGAAACAAAATAATGGTTATTTAAAAGATCCAATTTTTTAAACTATAAAATTTATTTCGAAAAGTGCGTTCGCTGTGAACGACCAATGTGAATTATTAAGGAAAGTTGTTCCATGTGTGACTTTTGGTACACTCTATATCAGTAATTTGGTCTACAATTAATTTTTATTTAGTTCTTTTTCTTCTTTATTAACTAAAGTAGAATTTAAGAATAAGCAAAAAGCCTGTAAGAAGACTTAATCATTTTTATTTGGTAGCTAATCAAATTAACGACTTTCATCCATGTTTCAATAATAAAAGATCTGAATCAGTGCCTGAAAATTTGAATCAATTAGTTGGCGGTATAAAAGATTTTCTTAATTTTAAGAATGGCCATAGTTTATTTTTGTTTGCATAGACTCATTGATTCAAATGGACTTGATTACTAATATATTATGAATTAAATGAAACAGTGTTGACGAAGTATTAACTGCCACATTGTTTTTATTAGAATTAATGTCGATATTAATTTGTTAGACGATATAATATTTAATCTTCCCTTCCAAACTGTAGATAGCAATAATTTATATCTATTTTAAATTAGAAGATAACAAATTAATATTAATGTATTTTACATTAAAATCGAAAGAATTAAATTTTATGAGTATATTTCAAATTTTAGAAGCATTTTTGGAAACTTTTAGTATTGAATTCGAATTTTGAAACAATAAACAATTTTTTGTAGAAAACGTTCAAATCATTTGCCATAACAATGTAAATTATTCTTCGATGAAATAAAAATTAACGAAGATTCAATATAATTTATTTATTTTTATATCCTTTACCTCAGTGATTCTTAACCTGAGCGCCGTGGCTGTACCACAGAGATGCCGCAAAAGCTATAGTTTTCTTTATTCTCAAGTTTATTTTTATTACAGATGCATTTTTTTATTTGTAAAATAAAGTTTCTTATTATTAGTACGTTATGTATAAAAGGTATGGATTATGTGTGCTTATACTCCGTGACAAGAGTCCTTGTTATAGCGGTAATCTTAGCGTTTAGCAATTATAAACAATTAATTTATTTTTTTAATGCTATCTTAAAAAAAGCGTGAAAAGCTACATGAAGGTTTCTTTCGAAAAAGTGGAGGTCTCTTTTCAGAAAAACTACGTGGAAATCACTATTGAAAAATTATCAGAAAACAATGTAGGAGACACTATTTAAAAAATATTGAAAACTTTGTAAAGGTCTTTTATAAAAAGTGATGAGAAAACCTAATCCAAACAAAAAATAAAAAAAAAATAATATTTGGGTGTTTTTGTTTTTCAGCATAATTTTCGTTAAATTTCAAATATTTTTCCAAATTTTGTAAGCTTTTCAGAAACTATTATTTCGGAAGCTTTATAAAAAAAGCAATTTTAGATGATGATCTTTTCGTTCGATTTGAACCATCGTCCGAAAATTGGTAAGTTATTATTTCAAATTTGGAAATAAGAAGAAGTCACTGGCAGACAACTCTTAGATAAGGCAATAATTCGAACGAATTATTAAGTTCATAGGTAATTATTACCATCGAAACTGCGTAGGCACGAAGTTTCCAATGAAAACAAAATTATCTAACGGCTACAAAACTTTTATGTAACTAGCCGTTTTGTGCTCACTAGGTCCTGCATTATCTTGATGAAAAAGGATATTTTTCTAATGAAAACGTTTTTCCTTGATTTTCTTACTTAATCGATACAGCAATGACGCTTTATATATTCGCTTATTACAATTTTCCCTTTACCTACTAATATCGTGTATGCATGCTATGGAATCGAGTCCTGGGATTTATAATAATTTGTATAATATGGTTTTGTTTCAATATTATTAATCATTTTAAAATAACATTATGGGTATTGTTTTCCTATTATATTTTAAGCATCCGTGCATTTTGAGCCGTATTTTAAGAAGCATCTACAGACGGCAAATTACAAAATCTAGCTCTGTTTTTGACAAAAAATTAATTCAAATTTCAAATGAACTTCATTGGAGGCATTTATAAAAGCTCGTTCTCTCTTTAAGAGTTTTACTGTGGTTCATAATTTTCACGATTGAAAATATTCTTGGTACCTTTTATTAAGAGGATTTTTTTAACTTGAACGGGATTAGGAGATAAAAAGTCAAATTATTGTACAAGAAAGTAATTTTATAATTTTTTTAAAATTTCTAAGCTCGTCTAATTTCTTCTCAGTAAACACAAAACGTACAGCTTCGTAACATTGCTGTACTGTAGCAGTTACATAATGAAGAATGTTTTTGTTGTAAATGTTTTATGACTGTAATAGAAGTGTTGCTTTGTTGAATGATTTGTGCTCTCTGACTTAAAAGCAATCAGAGATCAATTCCTATTTAATCTTCCAAGTATTCCAGATTTCGGCATATAGACAATTCCAATAATTCATTTAGGATATAATGATTACAAAAACATTTGAAAAAGAAACAAAGTAAGAATTTATTTTTCATAATTAATATTCAAATTCATATTCTTCTTCCAGATTTAAAAAATCAATCCGATCCTCTTATCAATAAAGTTGTTTGCCACATAATTGTTATCTGATTTTTCTCTCTGTCTGATTTAAATAATTTAAACGTTTTATAAAAAATTCAAATTTTCAAAAATGTATAAAAAAATATATAATATGTCACAATTGGTCAAAAAATATTTGCCAGAATTTTCTGCTCCAATCATAAAATATCTTTTAAAAATTTATTAGATCCAATCTGATTGGCTTTAAACTCCCCACTAGTACTTTTCGGCTCTTTGAAATACAACTGTTTGTCCTTCATTTTAATCGATCAATCTCTTGGATCTTTTTGTTTCACCAACGAAAATCCAATAATTCTACCATTAATATTTTTCTGCTCAAATCAACTTCAGCTAATTTTAAATCGTAAGTAATTACATAAATTTTTGATGGAACCATTAATTCTTTGCAAATAAATCATTTCTAACTGATTTCTTAACCATGCTTTTGTCTCCAGAAAATGTCTCAGGCACGAATTAATACCTTCAAAAGAAATGGCCAAGATTCGGAGGTAAGTTATATTATTGAAATTCGATGTTTTAATATTAAAAATCACTTTTTTTTTAAAATATAGGCCCTGAGGAGACGACGAATCGAGCAAACTATCGAACTCCGAAAGGCTCGCAAAGATGATCAACTTTTGAAGAAACGAAACATTGATGTTTTGGACGACCAAACATCGCCGTTGAAGGAAAACAATACGTTGACCGTAGCATTGATGACACCCAAAGAGATTATTGAAGGTAACATTTCAAAACAATTATAAATTTGCACAAAGGAATTACGTAAGGGTCATAACAAGTCGAAACCGGTTTAGCCGTTTATTTGCTGGAAATTTCAAATTACAAATATTACAGGAATGAACAGCAATGATGAAATGATGCAATTGCAAGCCACGCAAGCTTGTCGAAAGATTTTGAGCAGCGAAAAAAATCCACCGATCGATCTTATAATCCAATACGGGGCAGTTCCTAAGTGTGTCGAATTTCTATGCCGAGACTCGAAGTAATTTATAATTGATATTTATTCGAATTTCCTTATGCTGATTTCAATTAATTTCAGTCCTGTGTTGCAATTTGAGGCTTGTTGGGCTCTAACCAATGTCGCTTCGGGTACTCCAGAACAGACGCTTACTGTTGTGAAAGCGGGGGCTTTGCCCAAACTACAAGCCTTGTTACGATCACCCAATGTCAACGTTGCTGAACAGGCTGTTTGGGCGTTGGGAAATATCGCCGGAGACGGAGCTAAAACTAGAGATTTAGTCTTGAGTTACGATGTGGTCCCAGCCCTAATTGATTTGGTCAAACCGAATGTTTCAGTGAGTAATCATTTTAATTCTCGATAATAGCACCTTCCATAAATTACGTTTTGATTAGGGATATTCGTATTATGGATATGAAATTTCGACTCTGGATATATGAATAATTATTTTAGACAGGTTTCAGTCAGTGGCGTAGCGTGTTGGATGCAAAGGAGGCCGTGGTTCCGAGCGGCATAAAACTAAGTTTACTAGCGGCAAAATTTGACTGAAATACTGACTAATTTCATAACTTAAATAAATTAATACACATATTAATTTTTTTCTTAAATAAAGTAATAGCTAAAATTCTAAATAATAAAGGTTTCGATGGCTCTATAGCAGCCCCGACCGGGGTAAATTACCCCAAATAGGGTAAAAATTAAATTTTTGGGGATAATAAGAAAAATATTTGCCATAGCCTATATTAATGAGAATTTTATTTTGTTTATATATTGCATACTACTTTCATACAAGTTTTTTTTTTCGAGTCAATTAATTCAATAAATAATTAATAATTTAAATGTACATTGATTGTCTCCTTTTCAAAATTAGGGGGTAATATCGACTTACGTAAAAATATTTTGGGGTAATGGCAAAAAAAGTTCCTCGACCTCTGCTCTATAGCTATTTCAACGTTCGACGTAAAACAGCTTGCATTTCAAAAATACGAAAAAAAAAATTTATAAAGTATTTTTATTTTGGAAATTTATTTTGAAGCTTGACTTTATTTTCAAGTTACTTGTCTTACATTTGAATTGAAATTGAATCAAACTTATGACACATTTTAATATCTAGGTAAATGTCGAATGAAATCAAGCGTTGATTCTGCCTGCAAGTTATTTATTAGGTTTGTTCGCGGATCTGATACTGAACCGATAACGAATCAATCCAAGTGGATTTAGGATAATCGCCAAACGCATACACGCTTATGAACTGATTAAGGGTTATTTTCCCGTGAACGAGTTTGAAAATGTTCGGAAGTAAGACGAGGATTAACGGGTATCTATGAAAATTGTTAGTTGAATTTAACGTTGACAACAAAGGAAAGAAAAATAAGCATCATTTTATAAAACTGCGCATGCGTAAGAGAATCGAAGTTTTCGTCCTAAAAAAATCCCGAGTATCGTTAGAATCAATTCTGAATCAGTTACGATTGATAAATTATGACTTGTTCAAAGTCCAGTTTCGCTGTCAACGTTAAATGCAATTAACAGTTTTCGTGGGTTCTCGTTAATCCTCGTCTTACTTCCGAACATTTTCAAATTCATTCACGAGAAAAATACCCTTAATCAGTTCATAAGCGTGTATGCGTTTGGCAATTATCCTAAATCCACTTGGATTGATTCGTTATCGGTTCAGTATCAGATCCGCGAACAAACCTAGCAATTTATAAGTATCACATGCATGTAAATTATTTTTAAAAAATCCAGCTACTTGACTTGATGAATTTGTACATATGTTGGAGATTCCCGGTTATTTACAAATTTTGTTTGATTGCAAAAAACGGGCGAGATAAACCAAAAGTCGACCAACAAAATTGTTTTATTCTCCTCTGATTTTTTCTTTTGTACACATAATTTCTTTAACTCAGTTCAGAATTATTTTCAACTCTCCAACATTCAGGATTAATTTTTTAAACGCTATTAATATTTCTGTGTTAATTTCTATTACAATTGGTAAATAGGTTTAGCTAGATATATTGAAACAATCTTAAATAATATCTCCACCAAGGGTATTCAAACCCTTTTTCCTAGAGACAGCACCATTAGTTTCCTTTAATTTTAAGGAAAGTGATCTAATCCCTCATTCTATTAAACAAAGTTAGTTTCCTGGTTTTTCACCATTTAATCCTTAAATGTTTTTTATAGCTTTCGTTGATTCGTAATACCGTATGGGCAATTTCTAATCTATGCCGTAACAAAAACCCTCCCCCGGACTTCGAAAAAGTGAAACCAGTTTTACCTTTGCTGGCCCAGTTATTAAGTAGTAACGATCGAGACGTTTTGGCTGATTGTTGCTGGGCAATTTCTTATCTAACCGATGGCTCCAATGAAAAAATTCAGTCTGTAATTGATGCAGGAGTCGTTCCACGATTAGTAAGCCTATTAAAAAGCGAAGAAGGATCAGTATTAACTCCTGCATTGCGAGCTGTTGGGAACATCGTAACCGGAACTGATTTACAAACCGACACCGTAATCGCAGCTGGAGTTTTGTCACAACTAGTTAATTTATTGCAACACTCCAAAATTAACATTGTAAAAGAAGCGGCTTGGACTGTCTCGAATATCACAGCAGGAAATTCACAACAAATTGAAAAGGTTATCGAAGCCAATATCATTCCTGTTCTTCTTCAAGTCTTATCCACGGTATGACTGATTTCTGTTAATGATATTATGATTTTTTATTACGAGTTCTTATTGTAGGGAGATTTCAAGTCACAAAAGGAAGCCGCTTGGGCCATAACGAATCTAACGAGTGGTGGAACGATGCGCCAATTGCAATACGTCATTCAATTAGGTGCATTGCGACCTTTGTGCTCATTGTTGAACTCGAAAGATACAAAAGTGGTCAATGTGGTGTTAGATGGAATCTCAAATTTGATGCAAGCGGCTGAAAAATGTGGCCAGGTTGAGGCTCTTGCCATTATGATCGAAGAATGTGGTGGTTTGGACAGTTTGGAATATTTGCAATCGCACGATAATGAAATGGTTTATGAAAAGGCGTTGTCTTTAATTGAACAGTATTTCTCTGCCGAAGGGCAAGAATGCGAGTTTGACAATGAAACTGAAATAACATTCCAGCCAAATGGACCCACCGGAGGATTCCAATTTTAATCACTGTTAATAATTTTCTATATAAATAATTTTAAGAAAAACGTTACTAAAATTTTTTTACATTTAAAAATAAAACATGTACTCAACAATAACAAATTTTGATTTTTTTAAAAAATTTATGAGACTAATAGCTACCTGTGACTTCGTTAACGTAAAATTTAACAAATTAACTGGACACAGTTCAGGCTTAAAAAAATTGCAAGCGGCAGCAGGTTGTCTAAAAAACATGATATCCTTAAAAAAAAATCCATATTTTCAACCTTATTCGTGTTTTCCTTAAAATATTTTGCAGCTGACATTCATAATTGATATGAGAATTTCGGATCTACTTTGTAAGACGTATTAATTTATCAAGTGAGATGATAATTGAGCCATTCAGTGCACACATCGATTAACTCCGTAATGCAAAAAGTTGAGTAAATTGATAAAATAGACTTTTGAAATACATTGTCTCTAATGGAAAAGATAAAAAGCAAATTGTCATTTAGAGCTATCATTACTTATTAGATTTTTTTTTTTGCATTTATAAAGTAAGGAGTCAACCAAGTGTTTTGACATGAAAATTTGTATAAGTTGAAAAAGTGGAGTTAATCGATGTGTGCACTGAGCGGCTCATATAAGATTTGTCGTTAAGTGACACTTTTTAAAAGACGAACCATCGCCTCACTTGGCAAGTGACACGTTTTTATTTCCTCTAGAGCTAATTTATTAATATTATTTTTTGGCCAATTCATATTCTTGGATGTTATAGCTTATGTGTTCTTTTGATACATGAAGTAAATTACTGTTAAAGCTGGTAAATTTTATTCAAGTCTGTGCAGTCGTTTTTTTCGTGAAAAAATAAAACATCCTTGGAAACTTTTGGATTTGTAATTAGTCTGTTCCAATTATAAAATAAAATCATAAATTGTTTGGTACAAATTTTGCACAATATAAAAAGTGTAACTATAATTTTATATATGGCATGGGACTTGTACCGTACAATAAATGGTTTTATTTTTGTCTGGAGGAAATCTAAAGTTTTTTAGAAATGAAAATAAAAACCGAACTTGCAGTTACGATATAAGTTATGTGCAGTATGGTATTAAAACAACTTTTGGTATTTTGCACATCACTTGTACCGTAAACGTATGATTTTATTTTCACCTGGAACACTTTTCATGCATTTTGATAGGTAAATAGCGGTAAATAGGGTAAATACGACAGGTGTATTCCAAATCGTTCTTATTCTTTCGAAACAATTCCTCGTAGTTTTAATTCCATTCAAACAAATCATGACATATGCAATAACTATTTTCACCATTTCCATTTAATTAATAACTCTTCATATTCGCTAATTTTTAAATTTCAATAATTTTTTATTTGAAAATTTTGTTAAATTCCGCCATTAAGCGGAAAATACCTCTTTAAGAATGGTAAGTGAAAATTTTCAGACCTATTTGTGAACCACTTATTAAATTTTAACCTCAAACTTTTTTTTACATTTAAGGATGTCTTTTTGATGATAAGACGGAAAAAATTAACAATTTTCACCGATGCCAAAGATACGACCACAGTGGGTGAATTAAAGAAAATGCTAGAAGGTTGTGTTGAAGAATTATTTGTTAAAAATTTTGGATGTGAAATTGTTACACTTTTTTTTTGTAGGAATTTTAAAAGTAACCCCTACCCGGCAACAACTTTTTAACAAAGATAATCAACTAATGGAAGATGAAAAATGTTTGCAAGATTATGGACTTACTTCAGGAACGGCAAAAGCTCAGTGCCCAGCATTAATTGGCCTTTGTCTCAAGTAAGAAACTTTTACCAAAACCAATCTCGATAAATTGTTTAAAAAAATATTTGACGTAATTTTGTATTCACAAAACAAATGGAAACGATTTCATTTTCCTCAATATAGTTTTATTTTTAAATACATTAAAAACAGACATTATGACACAGAAGGAACCGAAATGCACATAATTGCCAGATTTCCATTAGAATACTCCTGTTTATTATACAGTCCCTGTTAAATTAGGCTACTTATATTTTGTTACTTAATTCTTTGCATATTTAGGCCGTAACATAATAGACCAGTGTAGATAATTTCTCAACAGAAAATAAATTATTGTAGGATGAAACCCATTAGAAAAGGAAGAGAATATAACAAAAGCGAAAGGAAACATAAATTACGGTCGATCTGAGGTGTGGAAGTGGAAAAGGGTGGTGTTTTTAAGGATAGAAACGGTTTATCTCGATTTCCGACAAAACTACAAGTCCTATGGAAAAAAAAAGTTAAATAGCAAAGTTGTAGATAATACGTAGATCTACACTTTTTGTGCTAACAATTTTTTCAGATAACCTCAAAATTTATGTGAAAAATTCAAATTTACCAAGTTTTTGGTTTTTAATTTTTATCTTTTACAAAAAAAAAAACTTTTACTACGAAATTTTGAGGTTATGTGGAAAGACTGTTAACACAAAAGTTGTAGATATACATATTATCTACAACTTTGCCATTAAACATTTTTTCCATAGGACTTGTAGTTTTGTCGGAAATCGAGATAAACTACCCTCCCCCCTTACCACTTCCCCACCTCAAATCGACCGTAATTTATTTTTCCTTTCATTTGTGTTATATTCTCTTCCTTTTCCAATGAGTTTCATTCTAATATCATTTTTTTCACTTTTTACCATTTTCAAAGGCTAAAACCACTAGTTTAAATTTTCTTGTTTAAAAGTATTAAGAATTGTAAGCATAACTAAAATCACATCATCCTCAATGATTTTCGTTTGCTAACAAACAATTTGAGTTTTAAAAAATTTTCAAAAATATGTTGGTGTTCTTAATTTAATTACCATGAAGTGTAGTTCAAGATTTCAAGGTTGAGCCGTAATCTAGTAATATACAATGCTTGTAAATTTGTAATATATAACGACCACAGATACAATTTTAGAAAGAGTGTTATGGGAAAGGGTTTAAATAATTTGCATGTGGATAGAATTAGTTAATATGAGAGTTGTTTATTATTTTTACCAGTTAAGCCTTGTAATTTTAGAATTAATACAGTCGCGTACAAAACATTTCGTATTAAATCACCCCGTATAAGCTGCCACTAGCAATATATAAGAGGCTTTTAGCGGCGGTTAAGCGACCATACTAACCATGTGGTACTGGAAATGCTGAAATTTCAAGAAAATTTATCCTATGTCCACTAGAAGAGGCTTATAACGGGCACTCGACTGTAATTTTATTACTAGCTATACACTGCCATGCTTAGCTGCGACTTTATTTTTTAAAACAAAAAAAAAAAAACGTTCCGGATAAGTAATCAACAACATAATACATACTAAAATTTTCTTTTGAAACACGCTGCGAATTTCATGTCTATACATTTCGTAGTTTTTACAGTTAGGGCGGACAAAACAGCTGCCACTTCATTTATTAGTATATAGTAGAAGATCCGAACCTACCTCGACCTTCACCGAGTTGATAATAGAATGAAACATATGTTATCATGAATTTAGTTTATAAGAAAATATATTAAAAATGGGTTGGCTAAAAAAATCCGGGGCAGACTATTTTTAATTATTTTTTTAGAAAATTATTTTTAATAAAATATTGCAACAAATAGAAAAAATTTTACACATCACAGGCGATTGCGATGTTGTGTCCTTTATTATTACACAGTATACTTACCTCGGATCTCTCTGTCACACATTTCCATGCGCATTAAAATTTAAATCTTTAAAATTCGCAAACCCCTAATTGGACCGAACTTTTTGCAGACAAACCTATATCAACGTGTTCGCAATAAAACAGCGTTTATGATGATATAAATATTTTTCTATTATCTGGATGTTGCAATATTTTAATAAGAATTATTTGTTTTTTAAATAATTAAAAATAGTCTGTCCAGGATTTTTTTAGCCAACCCATTTTTAATACATTTTCTAATATACTAAATTCATGATAACACATGTTTCATTTTATTATCAACTCGATGAAGGTCGATGTAGGTTCAGATCAAACTAATAAGTCGATATATAAATTATAAAATATTTACTACTGATTTTTTATTGTTCATAGAATGGATAATGGTGAATTTGAGCCGTTAGAATTGACACCATATTCGGCTCCTCCAGATCTTCCCGATGTCATGAAATCGCCAGAGGCAAACGGCCAAGAACAATCATCTTGAATCATCACTCAGTGGATTCACAAGTTTTATCATTTTCTAAGCTATTATACTTTAATAATACATACGGTCACATTTAAAAAAAAATGATCAATTGGCCTTTCGCTCACTGACTACTACGGTGCATATTTATAACATTTACTAAATATGTTTACATTTAGATTTGAGAAAAAAATTAATATTAAAACTAAATAATTTTTATTTTTGTAGATAGATATATATATATAAATTTCTTAATAAAACTACATCAAGTTTTTTTCCGTTCACTTTAAATAACTTTAGGCAATTTTATACAATAAACAGTTTTTGCTCTTATTTAAAAAAATCTTTTCATTTTACAATAAAAGCGTTACCAAAATTTTAATAAAACTAATAATTGTCTTAATATTACTAAAAAAATTTCTATCATACCACACAACGAAAATATGATAAAGTTTGCCAATTTTTCATCTATGCCATAATATTATTAAAGAAATTCTTATCATCATCTTTCCGAAGAGCACTACACAATATCTAAAGTGTTAAATGCTCACTTAATTATTATTTATAAACGTTTAGCCCTTAAAAAAAAACTTTAAACTAATTGTGTTAATTTAGAAAAAAAAAAATATTTTCATAAAGTCAATGAAAATGGGCCCTATGTATGGTTCGTTTCAGTTAACTATGTATGGCGCAATCGTTTGAAAAATGAATTTAAATAGATTTTGTGGCACTGATATTTATAATTTAGATAAATGTTTTTTAATAAAATACGTTACGTATTTAATTTGTATTTTAAACAATGTTTTCAACGATCATCAAATTGAACGTATCTATTTATTCCCTTAACAAATAGCCTCCGTTTTAAGTTGGTTTGTTAATTAGAAATTAACTCATGGTATTTTGGTTTGTTATATTACTTCATACTAAATATTAATAACTTGGAGACAGTTAGTAAAGTGATTGTTAATTACTATTAATTAATATGATCTCACACTTGTAATTATTGTAAAAAAGTCTTCTTTTTTTGTTTTTCTTAATTTTTATGTTTCACGTGAAAAATGTCCAGGAAATGTCGAAGGGAGCATAAGTTATATTTTTCTTTCATGTTAATTTTTAAAAAATGGATCAATTAACCTAAAATAAAGGAATTCAATAATGGTTTTCCGTTTTTATTTTTAATGTCCTAAGCAGCCCCCTACAACTCCATGTTACAAAAATGTGACCATTTTTACTGGACTTGCAGTCTCTAGTTGCGATTTAGTTGCTAACGAGTTGAACGAAGAAGACCACAAAGACTGACGAAGACCGAAGAATTTATGGGAGTCGGAGGATAGAAATAATTTTTTTAAACGTCAGGCAAGTTATTAAAATGAAACTTTTTTAAATGTTTTCATTATTATTGTTATTATATGAGAATAATTATGATAAGTATTTTTATATAATAATTATAATAACTCTGATAAGTTTAAGTGGTAGGGGGCTGTTTGAGACGTATGACTCTTATAACAACACCGATTTCCGTAGAAATCGGTCACGTTTTTTTAGCATTTCTCGTATCTAAGTGACAGGGGGCTGGTCCTAAGGTGTGCAATGGTTTTTTTATTAAAATTAAAGCTTTATATTTTCTATTAAGTTTATAAAGCTTTGTTCAATGAAATTCCCTCGTTCTTTAAATCGTATCTTAAAAGAGAAATCAATTTTTGATTTAAAAAATTCATAGTAAAGCCACACTCTCAACTAGACGGTCGTCATCATTCAAATAATTTTGGTTTTATAAGAAGTGTTTGACTAGGAATTATTGAGGTATATAAGGATCAGTAAATGTCAGAACTCAGAAGAGGTCAGTAACTTGTCAACTTGCTATGATCGATATCGACCACAACAATCAATACTGCAAAACCTTACTATGCTATCTGCCGTGAATTTGATGGCTTAACACAATCTACGAGATTTATAGTTAAATTTTTTAAAAAAATCGAATTTCATTTTCTTTATGTACATATAGTATACTAGTAAAAGCCCGGGAATCAATTGACTGCTGTTCTAGTGCATGGTATTAGCATGTATCAGTGTATATGAACTATTTGAATTCCGTGGCAACTTCACTCCATTGGCTGGCACTGTTATGCAAGAAACCAATAAACTATCGGCGACAAACTTAGACACACTTAAGCTGCATCTGAATAAGATTTAATAAAACCTAATACCTATACACAGAAACTTGGAAGTCCATTCGGCGATTATTTTCGTAGTTACACGCAAATTTGAAAAGACAGTTTGTACTAAAGTACTTTTGAAACTTTAAACACGTTTTTCTCAAAACTGTGTTTTGTTATCATGTGCAACTTTCTATATAGTTAACGTATACATATATGAGCCGTTTATTTTGAAAGTGGCCTAAGTCCATTTTTGAATATTTCCAGTTGTCGTGAATTACATGTACAACTTCATGTTATTTATCAAGAAAGCATTTAAGATTGCTTATATTCCGAGTAAATACGGTAATTCTGGACTCATAAGTTTTCAGAGTTAGTTCAATAACTGAGCCGTTTATTTTGAAAGTGGCCTAAGTCAATTTCTACTTAAATTAAGATATTTATTATTGATAATTTCCGAAGGTAGTGATGAAGGTAATTTTAATTAATTAGTATTTAACAAGTTAACCTCAGTTTTGGGACAATTACACTAGTTGAATAATCAGTACGTTTAATTAATATAAAACATAAAATTTAATATTAAATTTTAGAAATTATTTCGCCTATAGGGAAGAACAAAACGACTAGACCATTTTGTTCAGATAGTGAAGAAGAATTATTAACTAATGGTTTCAAAGAAAATCGAAAAAAACGGAATTATAGAATAATATTCGTCTTCAGGGGATGAAGATGCAGATACCAATGGAGAAAAGACTTGACAAAACATACATTCAAAAAGTGCGTAAGATTAAACGGAATTCTGGAAAAGATATTGTACTCAAACCGGAAATATTGTACCCTCCAAAGTTTTCGAAAATAAGGATTGTCGTTGTCGAAAAGCTTGCTTAAAAAATTACGAAGAAGACGAACGAAAGAATAGTTTTAAAAATTTTTGGTATTTGGGTGACTTTAATAAACAAAATACAACATATTGAGTATTGTTTTTTTCAATTTGAAGCATCTTTAATTATGTTGAATGGACTTGAGATCGTTCAAATTTTATAAAGAATTTGATTGTTAATTTTGAAAGTGGCCCAACTCCATTCTTGGTAAGAAAACGCATATTATTCACTTAATAATTGCAACTATTTTACTAGGAACTATAAATTTAATACCCTTAGATACATTTAAGCAGTATGAGTCATTAGTATCTTGTACGTATATTTTTAATTGCATTGAAATACAAACCCTTAAATATCTCAATTTAAGTATAAATGGACTTAGGCTATTTTCAAAATAAAGGGCTCATAAAATTCAGTAACAATGTTAAAGCATAGACAACCACTTATTCGTCAATGCATAATAATATTATAAATAAAAAAATTGTTTTTTTATTTTTTTATTTATTTAAGGTCGCATCAACTACTATGGTCATTAGAAAAAAAAATTACGCTTTCATTGGAATTCCAACCCAGCACCACTGGCGTATAGGGCAACTATATAAGGTTTAATCCACTTGGCCATTTGAGGGTGTTCAAACACGTCCACAAATGACAAAGAGCAAAGCACATTGACCAAGAGACAAGAGTGAGTGAAGAACATAAAGCGGCAAGTCCCGACTAGTTGACAAACCGGTTATATAGTGTTTAAACACCTCCAAATCCATGTCGATACAAACCATACTCATGAAAAGATACGTAAAAATCACGATTCTTGGCCTATGCGGCTGAGGGCTGAAAGATTTCTTCACTCACTCTTGTCTCTTGGTCAGTGTGCCTTGCTCTTTGTCTCACGTGGACGTGTTTTGCTCTGCCGTCTGGAACAAACCTATTGTCAACCACACCACTAAGTGACCTCTAAAAAAAAATTGTTAAAGTAAGGAAAGAATTTTCCTGAAAATGAAACAAAATGATCAAATTTTCATCCCCGAAAATCTCAATATTGTAAATTTTAAAAACGAGATTACAAATGACGTTATAAATTGACCGGCAATGTTTTTCTTGAAAATTTTCGTGGTAATATAATCTGACAAAAGTGTTAGTATAGTAAAGATAATTCAAAGAAATTTTAAATGTTTTATTCTTTTGAAATTTTCGGTTTTCAATATACCTTAAACTCAAAATTTTCTTTTAAAGTTGGTGATCAAGATTTCTCCGAAACGGCTGAATCGATCAGCGCGCGTCTCAAACTTTAACACAAAGTTCTTAAGTATATTTTTTAGTAATAAATAAAATAGTTTTGCCTTTTTTGGGTCCTATTCCAAAGTTATCAACTTTTTCAGATTCTAATTTTGCAACTATGAACATATTTAGAAATGTAATGAACCTTTATTTTGTAGTTTCTACGTTTTGTAGATAGTATACGATGGTTTTGTAATATCTCATCTTTAAAGGAAGAAATTTTTTAACGTATTTTGTTAAATTGTACGTGAACGAAACCATATATGGGTAGCCACTCTTAGACGAATGTAGACACCCTACGGCCTAGAAACCTAACAGAGAAATTGTATTGTGACTATCAGGCTATTAGGTACCAAAGCCTAGGAAACTATAATTCTAACTTAATTGGTTATCGCCAAAAATTTCAATCCAACTGTACAAAAATTCTCGATACTATACCTCTTATTTAAAAAAAAGAAGAAAATAGCCAAGAATCATGTTAAAAATTCAGACAAAACTAATTTAGAAAATGTCTGAGTTACTAAAAATAAAAATATATTATTAATAATGTAATTGTTTGCATAAATCAAGTTACCGGTTCCTAACAATTGCATTGTTAATAGTTTCAATCAAACAGTGCAGCGTTCTTGTGACCTATTATAAAACTATGCTCGGTTATAAATTGGTAGGTATACATTTTAAATATAAAGCCGAAATATTATTTTATTTTTTATGGAATTTCTATAGATTACAACACCAACAACTCATTTTTGCCAATTGCCAACAAAAGAAGATGAAATTTACTCATATATACCCGGCAATACCTGGTGGCCTCGCTTTAAACGAAAATGGAAATGCATGTGCTTAGTGTCGGTTAATAATCCATGCACAAAAGCGTTTTTAAAATCAAAAGCTTGCATTATTGAAGAACAACGCCGTCAACTCTTTTACCACTATTATGTTCTCCACCCCTTTAGTGATTTCAGGTTTACAATAATTTTTAAGGACTTTATGTCATATAAGGACATATCGACCATTTTATTGACCTGAAAATATTTTGCTAGTGCATTGATTTTTTGTCATTTTTAAAGAGTATTTATTAATGTGAATTTGGCAACTAACACTAACATTTTTGAAACCTGGATATTGTTAGTAACCGTTTGTGTCGCTTTTCTTTTAATTTGTTCCCTTTTATAGTTTCTTGGTATATAGCGAGCCCTTAAAAAGACCCGCGACCAAGATGTATCAGCCTGAAACTTATGTAGGTAAATCGATTGTACTATACGCTACTAGAGGATAGTACCGTTAAAACTTTCATACCGAAAAATCAAGCCCTTATGTAACGGGAGCTAGAATTTCTATCTAAGGTTGTTCAAAAAAAAAAATTAGATTGCTTCAATATCGTTTTTTTTTTTTATTTTTCACATTTTCCCTTTAAATAACACGGGGAAAAAAGTTTTTTATTTTTGAATTTTCATAACTTTGGAACAGTTCATCGTAACAATATTCTGAAAGAAGATATTTAAAGAAAATTTTACACTCTACTAAAAAGGTCCTTAGAACGAAGTTTGGAAAATGTAAAAAAAAATTATGTTGATACGTGAAGGTTGGTTGCAGGCTCTTTTAATAGCTCGTTATATCTCGAAAAGACCCATAAAGATACTAATATTATTTCCAAATGCTTCTCAAAAACTATTTTTAAAAATTTGGAAGCTGATTTTAAGATTCATATAGCAGAATTATTTACCGTAGTTCAGAATATTATTCTTATTTAATTATAATTTTTGAAAGTAACACTATTTGGAAATATATAAATTTAAGACTATACCATTTGTCCTAGAATGTTCTATTTTGGTGGATATACCCTTATAATATGAAGGTCTTGTTATCTGCATAACTCATAAAAAACTAACTGAAAACTTCATTCGTTATAGAGTTTATTGGGAATTAATCATGTCAATTATTTTATTTTTCGACATAATTATAACTGCTTTTTATATTTTTAAACTGGAGGCTACACATTTTCTAACGATCATGAAAATATTTTTGACTCTATTTAATTTCACTGATATTATTTTATCATTTTTCACTGGTACATACAATGCTCAAACAGTAAGCATTTGCTTGCAAGAAAAGGAAATTGTTAGGTACAAAAAGAAAATAATATAATAATTGAAGGGCCAAATGAATGAAGATGGTCTGAAACAAAACTTATAACTACATAATTAATAGCTAATAATTAGCTTTGAAGTTTACGTTTTTATAGTTCTATTGAACGTATTTTAAAACCCATAACATCTTTAACTAAAAGACCCAACTAACTCTGAAGTTAATGTTATATATATCTTCTCTATTCACGTAGCCCTTCAATTAAAACAAGTTTATTTTATTTTATTTTTTTTTATAGAAATTATCTTAAGGGATATTTTATATTGGATTTTCTTGGATCATTTCCTGTGTACGCATTGCTTTATTATAAACTTAAAAATATAGAAATTTTCATAATGTTAAGTTGTTTGAAAGTCTTTCGTTTTCCTGCTTTGTTAAAATATATCCAACGTTCTGGAGCTGTAAACCCAATCAGTGTTTCAATTGTAAAATACAGCTAAATGTTTCTTTGATTTTTAGTCATTTGAGCTTGAAAGTTCCACTAGATTCAAATGTTTATATTTTACAATAATTGGTACAATAATAATAATATGGGCATCTTGGATAAAGCTGTTTTTCCTACTGCATTTAAAGAAAGAATCTGCTGTGTAAATTTTAATATTCGCTATCTATTTATTTGCTTTTTTAATGAATATTTGTTTGCATATATTTTGTAGATCGACGATAGTTACAGCGGATACAAGTGATCTTAAAAAATATGTGATCTGCTTGTATCAAACAACTTATCAAGTGATGCTTTGTGGATATGGGTTGTTCAAGAATTATACTCCGACTGAAATGTTTTTCACCATTTTTCTTTTAACTGGAGGCTTAGTCATTAAAGTTTACATGACAGGTATTACAAAAATGTTCGGAACTTCGGACTACCAGCTTTTTGTTTAAAAATTTGAAGTTTGGGTAAAAAAACATTTTTAATTACAATTCAATATTGTAACGGGATCCCTCAAACCTATATTGAGGTTCTCGTTAAGGGCTCTTTTGTTGAATGGGAATATAACAAAACTTTTAATAAATTAAACAAATTTATTTATTTTAATTTGTTGTTAAATAATTTATTACAAAAATCACTTGAATTCAATAGAATCAGAAATCACTGCTGCGTCGTCCGTGTATAGGCAAACCATTTTATTCTCGAACATTTGAGAAGCTTTAACTGCCAAACCTTTTGCCTATTTCCATGACCGTTAAAAGTCGAAAATGGAAAATTTGAATTTTCATTATTGACAATCGAACTTTCTCAAATGATCTAGCCCTATTCTTCTAAAAAAAACTTTTTTTCTTAATTTACAGCACTCATATTAGTAATGACCAAAAATACAAATTCTTCAACAGCGAAATACATTCAAATGTTGCAACAATTACACGCATATATTCGCTATAAAGAACTACCTGATGCGATGAAGCGTAGAATTATCACTTATTATGATTTTCGATTTCAAAAACGATTTTACAAAGAAAAGGAAATATTAACAATTATATCGAGTCAACTAAAACAAGTATCTGAATATTATCAAATTAATTAAAATTATTTTTAATTTAAATTAAAACTTTTGTAATATAACAAATAGGAAATTGTGCTTCATAGTTGTCGACGATTGGTCGAAAATGTAACATTTTTCAAAAGCTTGCCACCACATTTGTTAATTCGTATTGTTACATGCCTACGTTCTGAAGTCTATTTAAAAGACGATGTCATTGTTCAACACAATACGGAAGGCGATTCTATGTATTTTATTGCCTCTGGTACGGTGGCTATTTTTACAAGTACTGGAAAAGAAGTGAATATATTTAAAATGTAGTAAAGTTGAACTTGGATGAGTGAGAATCAGATAAGAGAACTGGATAATTAATGACATAATTATCAGATCCCACCATTTTAACTTTTAAAACCCTTAATATGTGAAAAATAATAACCTTTCATAACAGAGAATATCATTTTTCGTGTTTGAACCTCTTTCACGGAGCTATTTTTCTTCCTATATAAACGGGATTTCTCAAATCTCTATTGAGATTCGCTCGTCAAGGGCTCTTTTATTCAATGGAAATGTCACCAAAACGTTTAAAAATCAATTATTCCATTAATTATAAATCGGTGATTAAGATTTTACCACAAAAATTACTTTTTAAATATGTAGCTCGTATCACTTGTCTTCACTGACTGATCTTTTCAACTAACTGTGCCTTCTTATATTATATAGTTTGCTTAGGCAATCTATTATACTCTACCACAGGGGTCGGCAACCTTTTGTGGACGGCGGGCCATTTCAAGAAATAAAAATTATAAGTGGGTTGATTAATATGTTTTGTCGGTACGTGACGTTTTGGCGTTCGGATGTTTTCCCACGGAGGGTTGGCTTGCGATTTTAAAGATTTTATCGGATATTATATGTGCAATTCTTGTGAAAGAGCAATTTATAAACGTAAACATGGAAAACCAGAAAATCCTTGCCAAAAGCCCATAAATAATAATATTGAGACGGGCGTCGAGTGGCTCAGAGTGTAAAAAAGCTCTTCTAACTTCTATGAAGAAATTGAGTGGTACTGATAATCATAATAATCTAAATGACGCTCTTTTGAACAATTTTAAGTCTGCCTTCAACCAAAAATCCGAAAAAATTCAAGTCTTAACTAGTCTTCCGTTGGATTGGTCAATAAAAATGATACGATACGAATTTAAAGTTTTCAAGACAATGGTACATGCTGCCAAAAATATTAGAAAAACATCAGGATTTGCGTCACAGCCTGATACTAAAAAAGGGAAAAGCCTGGACAATTCAACCTTGGGACAATTCAACACTCGATCACGTAAAAAAATTTTATTTGTCGGATGATGTTATAGCCGAGTGATGCCTGGAATGAAAGATTATGTTACGGTTTTAGAAAATAGTAAAAAAATTCAGAAACAAAAAAGACTGTTACTGTTTAACATTAATGATTTATATAAAAAATTTAAAGAAGCTTTTCCGGATGAGAAAATTGGGCAGACCGAATTTCAAACTTTACGACCACGGGAATGTATTTCAGCTGGAAAAAGCGGAATTCATAAATGTTCTCAGAATTGATGAAGTTTCTCGCTGTCTAAATAGTCCTTAGAACAAAGTTCATCACACGGAGTGTTCATCAGATCTACCGTTTCAAAGATATCAGTGTTTTAACAGTTAAAATTTTTTTAAAATATTTTCCAACTTTGTTCTTTTAGGTAAATTTCTTTTAAATCTCTTCTTTCAGATTGTTGTTACGATGTTAAATAAAAATAAAATTTACTGTTATGTAAATAGAAAAAACAATAAATTTAGTGAGGAAAAAATCTTAAAAATTGATATTTAAGAGATCGTTTTGGCGCCAAAATTGTTGTTTTAATATATTCTATCAATTTTTCGACACCATAAAAATTTTTCAATCACCCTCATGTATAATAAACACCTAATGAGTTAGCTGTCCAATTTGATTTGTAAAATGTTTAATTTGGAATGTATAACCTACATATCCCATAGTCGGCAAAAATGATTTGTTTCTTTTTGCATCTCCAGCATATCAAATATTTCTAATCGATAAAAATAATCCGTTATAAATAATTCGCTAATATGTTTGAAATAATGAAAATGGCGTTAATATAGAAATATATTAAGAAAAATTGTTTTCTTGGTTTTCGGATTCAACGGTCGCTAATGGTCATAGCAGTTAATGCGACCTTAAATAAATCAAAATATATATATATGTATATCAATATATATATAAATCATTGTTGGTTGAAACTTATTTCAATTTTATACCTATTTAAAACAAACTAATGCTTAGATTTGATTTTATTAAAAAAAAAAAAAGTAATGGCGTTGATAATGAAGATGTTACTGTTTATATTTAAGTGGAAATACAGTTCTCTGAGTTCTCGTTTACCCAAGTTCGACTATACTTGAAAACTGTATTCTAATGCTTTATCGTTTAGATTTGCCATTTAGAAGACGGCTCCCATTTTGGTGAAATAGCATTAGTCATGGATAATGAATTAAGGATCGCTAGCGTTGTTGCAATCGAAATCTGTGAACTTTATGTCTTGGAACGTAAAGATTTTCGTCGAGCCATTGATCCATACCCAGAGCTATTAAGAAATATGAGAAGTTTGGCTTTGGACCGGGTACGTCGAACTAATACCATTGCACGAGTTGGGAAAATTTCTGAGTTCAATACGAAGTAATAAGTAATATTTAATGTTTTATTAAACATAAATGAATACACTTGACAAATGTTCAGATTGATTATAATATTTAGTTATATGAACTTAAATCGTGTAATAAAGAACTTTATTGAAGTATGATTATTGTGTAAATGGTTTATTTCATCGGGAACTACTAGAGCTTGAACGACTGTGACGTCGACGACGAATTGGACTTCGTGAATGTGAACGAGGTCTGCGTCGGGGCGGTGGTGGAGACCTACGTCTGATTGGTGAACGACGTCTGAAGCGGGGTGGCAATGGAGAACGTCGATGCATTGGTGGCATTCGTCGCATTGGAGGCTGTAATGGACTTCGTCTCATCGGTAGCACCCTCGGTTTTTGAATTAGCACGGGTGCAGCCGTAATTTCTTGCCCGTCAATTTGCCCCCCATCCATATGTTTCATAGCGTTTTCAGCCTCGTCGGGAGTTGTAAACTCAACATAGGCAAAGCCACGTCCAATATGCGGGTGCACACGATCCTGAGTAAATTCGACATTTTTAATTTGCCCGTAAGACGAAAATATTTCATAGATATGATCACGATTAACAGTTCGGGTTAATCGACCAATATGAATTTTTGTTGGTCTAGGGGTTGGAGATCTTTCTCGACGTTTGCGTCTGGATGATGGCGATCGGGAGCGAGGCTTCGATTTTGGTTTTTCGGTTGATGACGGCGGTTCTGTCGTTTTACGCTTATCGTTCTCCTTGTTTTTATCGGATTTCTCATCGCGGTCTTTATCGCGACGATCCTTGTCTTTCTCCTTTTCCTTGTCTTTGTCCTTTACTTGACTTTTGCTGCGGCTACGAACTTTATGTTTGGGCCGGGCCCGATCCGCTCCACTGCTAGAACTGGATGAAGAACTAGAGGAACTACTTGATCGAGACGATGATCCAGAGCTTGAGCTGCTGGATGAACGATAGGATCCAGATGAATGGTCCGAACTACTGTCCGAAGAACTGCTGTCGCTGCTGCTAGATCCAGATTTGCTCTTCTTTTTGCGTTCACGAGAACGTTCTTTTTCTTTTTCCTTTTTCTTATCCTTGTCTGACGCCTCCGAGGCGGAATGGGTTTTTGCCCTTAAACATTTATTTAATTTTTAAGTATTAAATCTAAAAAATAAATACGAAATAACTTACATTTTTAATCAAAACAGGTTAACTAATGCTTCGCTACTTAACTAAATGACGCCGGTGACTGTTAAGTTGGTATTGTTGGTAAGAACAAAATTGCAACTAAATACATCAAAATTCCCTACATATCTATAATGTGTATTACACACATTAGTGTAATCGAGATTATATTATATTCACAAATACTTATATATAAAATTATTTCTTAAGTTGACGTTACGTAAAATATAGTTATATAGAAATATTATTTGTTTATAAGAATCGTTGCGTTATATTAAGTTTAGGAAAATTAGCACAAGGTATTGCAAAAATTCAACAAAAGCTTAAACCCAATTTTCATAACACTTAACCTATGTCTTATTAATTTGGCAGATGCTGCGCTCAGCATTAAGTTCTTGTCAGCAATCAAACTTATTTGCAGTAAATGCATTGCGAAATCTAAATGGCGTAGTTGGAGTTTTTGCTCGTCAACAATCGACGGTAGCGGTTCCCGAAACCAAAGACAAGCTGGCTCCAACGCGACCCTATTCCCCATTTCAAAAAGGGAACAATTGGGCAGAGTTCTCTCTGGCGCGTTTGGATGATTTACTCAATTGGGGCCGCAAGGGTTCAATTTGGCCAATGACTTTCGGGCTTGCTTGTTGTGCCGTGGAAATGATGCACATTGCAGCTCCCCGATACGATATGGACAGGTATTTTCTTACCTTTTCAAAATTAACTTGTACCCATTTTAATTAATATTTACCTTCCAGAAATTGGTTTATTTAATGATTTAATTTCTTTAAAAACAATGTGTAATTTTGATTGTTTTGTTATTATCAAGATACGGAGTTGTGTTTCGAGCTTCTCCTCGGCAAGCGGACGTTATCATTGTAGCAGGGACCTTAACCAATAAAATGGCTCCTGCTTTAAGAAAGGTTTATGATCAAATGCCAGAACCACGATGGGTTATTTCAATGGGAAGTTGTGCTAATGGTGGTGGATATTATCATTACTCTTATGCAGTCGTTAGGTAAATTATAAAAATTCAGTGATTTTATTTAAGAAGTTACATGGGATTCCTTTTATTTAAAAAATTCTACCGCCATGACAAAATTATTCCATTTTAACTTAAAACTAGCATATCAACAATGTTTTGTAAAATTTTCATTGAAGTTTTTTTTTTGGTAATTCTGCCGCTGGGACTTGGTTTTTGGAAACCCCTTAGTAAAAAGTATCTCACGGTAGTTACGATATCTCATAATAACCTAAGAAATCCAAAACTTGAATATATTCTGTATCTCATGGTTGAACAACAAATTTAAAAAAAAATTGCATTATAAAATTTTGACTTGACGCCATATGTTGTCTTGTAAAATAAATTGTAGTAAAAGAAAACCCAATTAGTGGCGTAGTGATTAGATTATTGTTCTACACGTAAGTGGTAGGATCTTTATCTTAAATTTTCGGATTTGGTGGTCATTAATCATCATAGTTAGAAAGCTAAAAAACCTTTTAACATTTTTTTATCGTTTTATATAATTATATATTTTCACAGTGCATTTTCTTAATAGCGGATATTTCCATTTGTCCAAAAGAACGCGTATTTAAATTTGACTCCTAGGAAATACATTTTTTTAATATTAGGGGGACCGGAAAGAAATAAAAAAAAAATACATTTAAAAATTTTATTTTAAAAAAATACAAAAAAAAAATAATCAATGAAATAGTTTCCATCGTTTTCCAAGACCTTTCTCCATTTATCAGGCAGCTTTTCAATTCCATTTTTGTAAAAAATTTTTGGTTTTTTCTTAAAAAAACTTTTCGATATGGTTTTTACTTCATCAAAATTTTTGAATGTTTTATCGCGGAGGGAGTGTTCCAATGATCTGAAAAGGTGATAATCTGAGGGGGCTATGTCAGGGGAATACGGGGGGTGAGGTAAAAGTTCCAGTCCAAGTTGCATTATTTTATTCTGGGTGATTATCGCAGTATGTGGCCGCGCGTTATCCTGTTGAAGCATCCTGGGTTGGTTATTGACCAAAAGTGGAGGTTTTTTTCTTAGTTCCTCTTTCATTCTCTCCAGTTGTTGACAATAAAGGGCTGCATTAATTGTTTCTCCTGGTTTCAATAGTTCATAGTGAACAACACGAGAAACAATTAATGCAGCCCTTTATTGTCAACAACTGGAGAGAATGAAAGAGGAACTAAGAAAAAAACCTCCACTTTTGGTCAATAACCAACCCAGGATGCTTCAACAGGATAACGCGCGGCCACATACTGCGATAATCACCCAGAATAAAATAATGCAACTTGGACTGGAACTTTTACCTCACCCCCCGTATTCCCCTGACATAGCCCCCTCAGATTATCACCTTTTCAGATCATTGGAACACTCCCTCCGCGATAAAACATTCAAAAATTTCAATGAAGTAAAAAATCATATCGAAAAGTTTTTTAAGGAAAAACCAAAAATTTTTTACAAAAATGGAATTGAAAAGCCTGATTGATGGAGAAAGGTCTTGGAAAACGATGGAAACTATTTCATTGATTAATTTTTTTTTGTATTTTTTTAAAATACAATTTTTAAATGTATTTTTTTTTTATTTCTTTCCGGTCCCCCTTATATAATAATATCTAAGTTCAGAATTATTCACAACCCTCAAAAATGCAAGTTTATGTTTTTAGCAATATTGTTGATTTTTCTGTTATTTTTATTACAGTTTGTATCATGTTGAGTTAAATTTCTAAACCCATGTAACTAATTTAAATGGAGATTACCTAATTTTATTTTATCTGATTACAGAGGATGTGATCGAGTTATTCCCGTTGATATTTATGTGCCTGGATGCCCACCAACAGCTGAAGCATTGCTTTATGCTGTGTTGCAACTACAGAAAAAAGTTAAAAGAATGAATACTCTACAAATGTGGTATAGAAAATAAATTGAACGTTGTAGATACAACTACGTCTTGTAAATAAGTTATGTTTTAATAAATCATTATTTAACAATTTAACAAGTTTGATGTTTAATCTGTGGGTCGGCCGTTTAGGTTTGCGCGGCGCGTACGCTAAATTATGTTTATTATGTTCGTGTGTAGGCAACCTTTAATACTAGTAATGTGACATTGATTGCCTATAAGAAACTATTTAACACTCTTATGTTTTACCTGTGGGTCGATAAAGAGCAAACTGATTACAATAATTTCTATTTTCCTTGTTTATATTATTCGTAGCGATTATACGTAAATATTCAAAATGCCAATAATGTCGGAACAATTCATAAATGCCATGTTACCGTCAACGGCAAAGTACCCATTCTCTAAGTTCTCTAATTCGTTTACTGAAAAGAAAATATCAATAATGCAGGTGAGGGGTATAAATAAGACGCATTTATTTACTTTATAAATGTTTCTAATCGAAACAATATAATACATCATTTCGACCCTTTCAGGATCTTCACATGAAAAATATATACGTAGCCCTAAACATACATTAAGTTACTCATTCGTATCTACAAAAGAAAAATTTATTAACATAAAACAGAAAATTACTTTCTGCATAGTATTTATCTACACGTTTGGCTTTTTCATTACCTTTTCCTCGAACGAATTTTTCCGGAAAAGTAATACATTACCGCGTACATTACAATTGGTAAATTATTTATACAAGCTTTTTTTGTTTTAATTTCAATAATGAAATAATTTAAATTACATTCGTTTAAATGGTCTAATCTGGTCACTTTGCCCCTATTACCGTGGCTGACATGTCGTACCCATTTCTACCGACTCTTGAGTATTACATTAATCGTAATTATGTTTTAGAAGCCCAATATCGTATAAATAAGAGATGGTATGAAAAGTATACAATAAATATAATAAATTAAATAATACTTAAATCTATTTCTCATCGAGAAAATAATAAATACATATGAAATAGACGGATGAAAATAATTTTGTCGTTTCCTTCATTATCTATTGTATTTATACGTAACAATAACGTTTTGATTATGTTACTAGTTAATAATATATTTAAGGAAAAATTACTAAAACCGTTTATACTTAAAGTGTATTGAGCAATATTATAATTGCAAGTAAAAGTAATAGACAGGGCTTCACTGATTTATTTAAGTAAATAGCGAGACGTTATTAACAAGCTTGTTAACGCAATCTGTATTCATTTAAGGCTGTTCAAAAGAAAAAAATCAAGTAAATGAGAACTTTTTGCAAATTTTATCGCAGATATCTACTATAATGAAGAATATTTTGGTAAAGTTTGAAGATGGTCTTTTGATTAGAAATCAAAAAAAAAAAAATGGCCTTATTATATACACGAGTAAGAAGTGAAACTTCTTTCGGTATATATTCTTTTTGTATTTGTAACGTTTAAAATAAATAGAATGCTTCTGATTGATAAGGAAAAGAATTTTTTTATCCTTAATAATTTTTTAAAATATTTATAAAAAAATGTATTCTCATGTTAACAAAAGCTATTTTTTCAATGATAACTATGTATACAAGAGTTCAGTTATATTCGTCTGTAGAAAGAAACTAATATTATTATGTATTTTAAGCAATTATCAGGTGAAAAGACCAGTTTTTTATTTTAACATTTTATTTTCTTTTTACACTACGTTTTAAATTTTTATAGTGTTTATTAAATGTATTATTATTGAAAAACTTTATAATTTAATTTTTATAAATTTTCTGTTTTGTTAGATATCTGATGAAGTCGGAATAACACTGACGAAACGTAGTGTAAAAAGAAAATAAATTGTTAAAACAAAAAACTCGTCTTTTCATCTGATAATTGCTTAAAATATTAAACTATTAAGACCTGAAAATTAGTATTATTATTATGTATTAACTTTTAAATAAAATACTAAATAAAGGACTCAGGGGAAAAACTCCCTTTTCAAAATTTTCCAAGAGACCAAAACAAAAACTATGTATAGATACATAAAATATATAAGCCTAACTAAGGGTTCAATACTTGATTTCAACGATATTTGACTTGTTTTTCAAACTACTTGGTTTAAAATTCAATAAAAATCAAATCAAACTCATGTCAAAAATTAGTATTAAAATATCAACTTAAGTTAATCATTGACTTCGTAAGTTATTTCTTTTACAAGTTAAAATGTCAAGTTCAATACATTTAAAAAAATGACCAACTACTTGACTTGATGACTCCCTTCTACGACTTACAGTTTTAATATGAACAGCAAAGTTGAGAGGGTTTATGAGGGGATTTATGTTGAAATTAAGAGGTATTTAATGGGTTTCCTTACTTTGTCCTCACTTGGTTCCCCTAAGTTCTTTTTAATAAAAAGGACCCTTATTTGTACAACAATACAAATAAGTATTCAAATTGTTTTCTGTTTAGAAATTTTTAGATTAATCTATCAGTTTTTAGCACAACAATCATAAAATCAGTAAAATGTTATTATGTGTTTTTCCGAGCTTTTCAAATACGACATTTTACTTTGTACTCACATTAATGTTGTTTTGGCAACAAAATGGCTGTAATATGTAACGTAACATTTTTAAATTTTACCATTTAAACTAGATTATTTAAGGTTTTCCCTATCTCGCCTAGAGAAGTTTCATTTAAAAATATAGTTTTATTTTTTACATTTCTTTCCTCTATTTTCCCTTCGTTTACTTATGAATTTAGTTATCCTAACATGCAACTTTTTGTCGATATCTTCTGAACAACCTTAAATCAAATGTTTGAAAACAACAAAAATTAGATAACATCTAGTCTCGTCTGATATTCTATGATACAATTTTGCAAGTAAATTATAATTACCTAGATAAAATTAAACGTTTGTTAAATAAATAATTGACCTAAGAATTGTATCATATCAGCCATTGCATTAGGGTGATTAATATAATATCAAATAATATTTATGTACAATTGAATTATTTTATACTAACTTAAGCAAAAATTATGTTCAATTAATTCTTTATACAAGACATTTTTTTTAAATGATTCGTGAGGTTAATTTATTGAGATCATCTACCAGAATGAATATATCATGATAGATGTAAAGCACGCTTACCTCTGACTAGCTAACCTCTGTATTGATAAAAATAAAAATTTACCAGAAATTACAAAAGACATTTATTATTGCATGTTTCTTGGTATTTGAGTTATTGCTCTACGTGTGATGTACAACTGTTTGCTTTTTTTGTTTTGTTTTGTTTGTTTTTTTTTTTTGTTTACATATTGGTTTTTACCAGTTTTTCCCGACATATACTAGCACCAACGGTTTTCGTAGTACATTTAATTATGATTATTATCTATTTAAAATTGTTAACATCATATTTACTGGGCGCATACATGGTATGCAAAATCGTTTTCTTAATTATTCCTAGAAAACTAAAACCTAAACTGATAGTCGAATATTAAAAAATATACTTCTATTTAAAAATTAAAATATTTTTCCTATCATTATATGTTTAGAATAGTTAAGATGATTTACAATGAAATGACACCAAAATTAACACAATTCGAGCAGTTAACAACACACATTATGGTAAACTATTGCTTAAGAAAGGCAATTTGACATTGGAACAAACATAATTAAGATAAGTTTGGTATCACAGTAGCGCATTTAAAAAGAAACGATTTGATTAAAACGCAACGCACGACTTGGGGCCGTACAAATTTTCGAAACTATGATAAAAATTTGTAATCCAGCTGACATCGTCACGTCGAGCAACGTGAATACTTATTATATTTGTTTTATTCAAAATAAATACGCATTAGATTTTTATTTTATTATTACATATGGTCCATTACACCAGGACAATCCGATCGTCCCGCATTCACCTACTATCATCGAGACTGCGATGAGTCGTCTTTCGCTTGTTGGGGTGCTAGATGCGGAGGAGGTCCCGGACCGGGGGCAGGTCGCATATGTAACAACGGATCCTTGCCGCCGGGTCGTAAATGTGAACTTGCATACGCACCGAACATTTTCACACGTTCTTCTTCCGCTCGCATTGCGGCTTCCATTAACGGATTATACCTTAATGGATCGAATCGATACGGATCTCGGTATGGATCTGCGGCTTGAGACCAAGCGTTCGTCGGAGGTGGTGGATAGTGAGGAGGTAAATTTGGAGGCATCATTGGTCGAGGTGGTGGTGGAATCATACTACCTGGAGGATGTCGTAAGAATGGATGATACCTATGATCTGCCCTACTTAACATGACATCTTCTTCCTTTGGTCGGGGTTCTTCTTTTATTCTAACGTCGTCGTTGGTTCCGTTTCTGATTGGCGAACGATCACGTGCAGCTGCTGCTGCAGCAGCCGCTTTACTTTCAGCTAATCTTTGTTGATGTAACCGTTCTAATTCTCTACGTTCCATTTCTCGACGTTCTTTTTCTCGTCTTTCTCGTTCTCTTTCTCGCTCTCGTTCACGTTCTTGTTGTTCCAATTGTTGTTTGCGTTCTCGTTCTCGTTCACGTTCACGATCTCGTCGTATCCGTTCTCGTTCCCGTTCTTCTTGTTCTCGCCGTTCAAGTGCGACAGGATCAGGTTTTAAGCTCCAAGGACCTGACGGAGCTGGATAACCCGCAACTGATCGTTGAAGAGCAGATACTGAACGACTCCATGGATCGTGCATTGGTCCTAAAGCCGTCAATTCACGTCCTGGAGGACCAAAGGGCATACTAAATGCAGTCGCTGGATTTGGAAATGCTGAACCATATCTTCCAAATGGAGATACTCCACCTGTTCAATTAAAATAAAAAATAAGGTTCAAATAATTTTCTAGTAATATTACAATGGTAACAAACCTAAATGTGAAGGGGGTGCAGCGAATAAACTTCCTGGATGAGGTGCAGTTTCATACGGTGGACCACGGTGAAACGAAAGTTCATGGGGTGGTCTAGAGGGATGAACTAAGCCACCAGGAAAAACATGTGATGGCGGTCGTAATAATTCCGATTTATTTCCAACGTTTCCAGATTTTAAATCAGTCTGCTGCTTCTGTTGATGATGATATATTTCCCAAGCGACTCTTACATGCATTGCGTTCCATTTTCCCGATTTCTATATAAAAGTGATATTTTATTACATTCAATCATTTTCAACCAAAATAAGCTTTGAATTTCTATCTGAGCCCTCTATTTTGAAAATATCGTTAGTTTATTTTTCATAAAAAAATTGAGTTTGCTTCCTTAACAGTTATATTTTTATATGACCCTTTTATTCTAAAACTATTAAGTACTAATAATAAAATTGCAATTGTAATGATTCATTTTTTGATGTTTAAACTAGCTTTACCAGCTAAGGTCATATCACGATGGTTTAAACCAACGGTCACCGTTTTTTAAATATTTTTTTTTAAATTTATTAATAATAATTTATTATTAAGTTTATTCCACCAATCAATTACAAGATTACAGTACTTTAACGAAATTTGCTTGGTGTTTTTATTGTAAATGATCCAGTCCAAAGGGTGGCCGGACAAAATGTCATGAGGACAAAATATAAGATGTTTTGATATGTAGGGGAGACCGGGGCAAGACTAAGCTTGGGGCAGGATGGGAAAAGTTTTTTTGTGCGTGACTGGTGATCACAACAGAGCCTAACAAAGTGTCATTTGGGCGATGTTCGATCACGTCACACGAGTCTGATCGGCTCGTCTTTGTCACTACTTGTTTTGGCTGCGTGGCTACAAGCTTTTGGTTTGTAAGAAGCTGTGCACAGAAGTAGATATCAGTGCTATTGTAAAATTTTAAGACGTACTTTTAGTAATGGTCTAAGACTAATGAATTTAGATTGGATTTTTGCAGAATAATTTTTGTAGGTTGGAACTGTTGTTACTTTTACAAAATATGTCTAATGGGGCAAAAAGTTCGGGGCATAATGGGACTGCAACAAATAATAAAAAAGTAAGAAAAATGAAAAGAAACCTGAAAAAAAGGCATTTGAATAAAAGGTACAAAAAAGAAACTGAAACGGAAAGTAGTTCATCCAAAAAAGAAAATGTTGAATGTGCTTGCATCTATTGCGGGTACCTATACTCAGAGTCAATCGAAGGTTGGGTTATCTGCAACGTATGCCGTGTATGGGCACATAATTCTTGTGCTGGAGTTGATGGAGAAGATGAAGAAGGGCACACTTGTGAACAATGTCTGACGGATTGAATATAATATGTAATATGAAATTTAATATGAATATGTCCTCGTTTTGCCCCGCAACGTTTCTCATTTTACTCCACCCGTGGGGCAAGACGGGATATTTGACAACTTTTTTTTAAAATTCTATTTGTCAAAACAATTATGTGATTTTAGACATAACAGAGTATAAATATAGTAGATAAGTCTATACGTTTTATTTCTTTTGTAAAAGAATTTCAGTAAAGAGATTATTTTTCTTTCTGTGACGATTTTTGTCTTAGCTATCCCGTCCTGCCCCGGTCTCCCCTACTTGTCGTTGATCAGTTGGGAACCGGTACCAACACAAACACTGCACTGTGTAGCATAAATCTAAAGATAAAAATATAAAACCAAGAACGCTACTCTTTGTCATTGTAAGAAACACAAAGTATTAAAAAGTAACGAATAGATTAAAACGTTACACTATATATAAACACTTCCTGAAACTAAAATTTGAAATATTACATGAAAAACATACTCTCTTAAATTAAAATAGTGAAAACTCACTATTTATTAGTGAATATTCACTATTTCAAATAGTTAAAAGTATACCACTGCTTGTCCATGCCATTTTGTCCTAACACCATCCAAAGATATTGCGGTCACCACAAGATGCCTCTTTTTTGAGAGGAGCTTTTGGAGATCAGCCATAGCAGCTTTCAAAATTATTATGTTTACAAGTACAAAAATGTTAAAATACAGTTTAAAGTTACCACAATCTATGTACAAATTTTTATATTAATAAATTCAAAAGTTGTATTAGAAAAAATTCTTGAAAAATCGCTTTTTGGGGCCTCCTGACTGCATATAACCGTAGATACACGCAACGTCATTCGAAGGACCTCTTTAAAATTTTGCAACAAGAGCATTACTATGTTATCTATTACGTAGATTTTTCAATTTAATATAATGCAAACTCTTTAACATCATAATTCGAACATAAGTGAATTAAGATCACTTTCAAAATAAATGGCCCATTTCATAAATATAGTAAAATGCATTTTGATACTAAGAAATTAAAAAAAAAATAAAAAAAGATTACAATAGACGTGACTGAATGAAATGATAGTTCTTAACACATGTGTATATGATTAGGATTCAAAATTACATGCAATTATGAGTCATGTACAAATTGATAACGTCAATTTTCATTGAGCGATAATCAATTCCAGACACGTACCATTATTTTAGGTTTTGTTGATTCGCCCAATGTTTGCTGTGAAAATAGAACAAAAAGCGTTAGGCCCTATTGAAGCAGGTTGTAAATATTTATGTATATACGTATTAATTCTATTTTAGCGATGCATAATAGCCACAAAATAAAATGAAACCGATCGTATTTGAACATGCGAAGAGGGGATTATTTATGGAGTTTTTGATGATGATCAATCATTTTTTTTAAATAAAATTTTATTTATAATACCTTTGGCTGGAAGGCAGGCAAATGGCTCGGTGGCACAAATGGAGTGGGTCCTCCAATACCAGGATGCATCATTCCAGGCGAATACCCAGGATAGCTAGATAATCCCAAATTTTGTCGATAAAACGGGGAATCCACACTTCCGATTTTCGGGAGTTCCTTAAACTAAAATTTTCATTATTATTTAAAAATCGTCTGTTTAGATGTTTTTGTTTAATTCTTACCAAAGGTGGTGGAAATAATGAAGAGGATGGCACAACCGCTGATGGAGCTGGAGGAGGCGGTAAGATCGGTGCTGCATGTTGATGAACATGAGTATGATGATGCTGGTGCTGGTGCATCTCCGTTCGTAAATATGAGGGTGCTGATACTCCAGCCATGGTTCGGTCTTGCGATGCTAAAAAACGATTATCTAACTCCCGGCGTAACATATCTGCTTGATCTACAATAAAAAAAAAAAAAAAACAAAATTAAGTGATTTTATCAAGATTATTTCTGTGATCACAGAATATAAACCTATGCAGAAGGTTGATTTATGGTTTTTGGTGGTCAAAATTGGCCCTCCCGCATCCCCGGAGCACATGCCATACATAGCTACAATATAAGTGCACATTCGAGTACCCGTCATAAGCGTCTTCCAAATAAGCTACTTCTCTTCATTTAGTAATTTCTGAGTCAAAACAACTACGCCCCTTTTATCACTCTTTTCGTTTTGTACCAAGTCACCCCGTATAAGCAAAAAAACTAACCACGCGGTAGTGGGAATGCTGAAATTCCAAGAAAAATGTCCCCTACATCTTCTAGAAGAGGCTTATAATTAAGGTAACCATATTTTTTATTTCAAATCCGGAACGGGAACTTGTAGCGGGGGGGGGGGGGGGTAATTTAAGCTTAATAACTTAAATGATTTTTAAAATTATTTTTTGAATAAAATTATGCATAACAAATACTATTTAAGGATATAATAAAAATCATTATTTTTATTAAATGAATCAAATTTTTTTAAACAGAATTACTAAGTACAAAACGTTTTATATTTTTTCAGTAGATCTTTTTTGCTTTGAAGCATTGTATCAAATTCTGTACAATTTTCTTCATAATTAACTTTAGTAACTAATATCGCTTTTAGTTTGTCTATTTTAATTCGAGTTTGAAATATATTTTAAATAAAAATTGAAAATAAGAACCTTTTCAAAAATTCGGGACAAAAAACCTGATTCCGGGACAAATATTGCTTCTAGAAAAATCCGGGACGCAAGGTGGAAATCCGGGACTGTCCCGGCCAATCCGGGACGTATGGTCACCTCACTTATAATGAGTACTCGACTGTATTTTTATTTTGGTGATTGTAATGTACTTCCGCTCATTGTAACGGAAAAAATATTGCACTTGCGTGAGACTTTTTGATAACACTTATTTCGCCGCTAATAAGAAATCCTGATAAAATATGGATGCGCCAAACTCATAAAAGATCATCGGGATCAAAAACGCTGACACGAAATGGACCATCTGAATAGGCTATAATCTGTGTTAAAACTATGATAAAATTAAACTTACTTGATTGAAATAAGGAATCGGCTGAAAACGGATTGGGATTTGTTTGTAAACTTAAAGGACTAGGCGCTGAGACGGGCGGTGGAGCGAGGGGAGGTGCAAACATTGGTGCGGGAAATGAATGTAAGTTTGGTGGAGGTCCAGCAGTTGCCGGGGGAGGTGTCGGTCTCGGAGGAGCAGGTGATAGTCGTGTTCCTACGGACGATGCCGCGACATTTGGAGGTATTGCATTTACTGGATTTGAGGTCCAAGCGGCTGATTTAGAGAAGGCAAGTGATGATGATAAATTATTGCTTGTGATGGAAGCGGCACTTGTGTACGGTAGGCTAACGGGCGTTATGCTTCCTCTACTTAAACTACTGACGTTGCTGCTGCAAACATAAACAGTATTATAAAGACAATTCATGTAACTATCAACGAAAATGAATGAAACATGTAGATATACGTTGATTGTGAACAGTGATTGGTTCTTTTCATTACCTGTAGCTGTCACGTTCCCGATTGGGACTGTGTCCTCGTGGTGAATGTGTACCCCTTGCATTCGTCAGAGTAGCAGTGGCAACACTTTCCCTATGACTAGTTGAAATTGCTGAGGCATGTGGTGTCATATTTGCGGTTGTTGTATTTACACTAGTTTGAGTAATTGTTGGAGAAGGCAATGTTGGTGGAGCCGCCGTTCTATGTATTTGATTTGGCGATGATGACGACATTGAGTTCCTCATCGTATTCGCGTAAGGCGCATACAACGGTGGATATGCAGGAAACGTGGTTGTTTGCTGATAGTTTCCAATACCATTTGTGGAACCATTTGTAATATACGATGGAACTGTGGATACTGGGCCAGGTACAGAATGTGGAGGCTCATGAGTAGGTACAGACGGCGCGGTCGCAGGCTGTGGCAATGCTGCTGGGAGCGATGCCGGAGGCGTCGCCGCCGACAACGGCGGCGGAGGTGTTGGAGCACGAGATACTGGCAAACTAGGCGCTGGGTGATTTGAAAGACTATGGATCGGTTGATTTGGTAAAGCGTGATTTGGTATACAGGCCGAATTAACCGTAATAGCTGTTGAATGATTCGGTAATGAATGGCTATTTGGTACACTCGTGAGGTGAGAGGGTGTATGGGTTAAATGTGGTACGTGACTGGTTGAGACCATCGGCGGTTGACTCGATGAAAGACTTGGAGGTATTTGATGATTTAGCAATGTCGTTGCATGGCCCGGTCCTAAATGGCTCGGTGGAATCATTTGACTGCCTGCGGCGGGCACTCCTGTTTGTTGGCTTCCCAGTAGCGTATTTGCGGCTAGGGGTGCACTCGATTTTGGATGCTCTGCAGTCATTAGTAAAGGCTGTCCACCATAACCTTGTGGTAATGCACTGTGAGGTGGAAGAGCAGCGGGTGCCGGGCTTGGCGCTGGTGGCGCTAAACACGGCGACGTGGGGGCAGGCACAGGACTGGCGCTGCCACCACCAGGTACTCCTGGAGGTAAACCAGAGCCGGGAAACTCATGCTTCCGTTGTGGCGTCGGAGTGGAAGCGAACAACACTGAGCCTGCATCAGAGCCCTGCAAACAAAATTAAATTCATTAACTCTTATCACATCCTCTGATAACCAAAAAATATTATTATAAACAACAACACAATTATCTCAATAGTACTTTATATCAAAACTAGAACTTGACAAATTAATTAAATTACACAGATTTTTTTCACGACATCCGCTTAATTAATTTCAAACGCGTAAAAAGCTTAATGATTTAATTAATATTCTTTTTATGTGTTGAAATCTCTGAACGACTTATTTGGCGTAGAGGATACGAGTATAAATTGAATAAATTATTTTTCAAATAAACCCATAATTAAAATAATTAAATAATTCATACAAATATATTGATTGTACTACGTGTCTCTTAAGAGATGTGGTCGTGCATTTAAAATTCCTTTTATCGAATCACGTTTCTAGTTACTCAATACGAATAGGAACATTCGCAGTGTTAATAATGTACAGATATATAAAGCAGCGATATGTAACTTTAATTATTTTTATTCAATTACTAGTTTTTTTTTTTTTTGGTTTAGTTAAGGTCGCATCAACTACTTTGATTATTAGCGATCGTCAAATTCAAAAAATCACGAAAAAAATCTTGGGCAGAAAACCTTAAACATATCGGCAATTAATTTCATTAACATTTTATTTAATCGATTAGCATAAAAAATTGGTTGTCTGTAAAGTCGGTTTATGGACGATAGTTTTACGTGATAACGTCATAAAGAAACATAAATGAAAAATTGCATACTTTTATGAATTGAATTGAGTTATTATCACTGAATTATCATTATTTTGTATAATACAAAGAAAGAGTTGCTTGAAAATTAACAATATTTTCAAAATGAAATCAGACAGAAAATTATGAAGGAAATCAATTAATTCTTATTATGTAAATTGTAGAAAAGAAACACAAAACACGTTGTCTAGGAAGCAACAATTATTGAATACGAGGCATAGCTTATTGTAGAAGTTCTCGAAGAAGCTCGCGTGGCGGCGTTTCAGTAGCAGAACTCGTGCCTCTCTATCGCTTGTATCGCGTTCTCGCTTGCACGCACAGACTCAAATGGAACGTGACACTTTTTCATACAAGCTGCCGGTGTTCATCAATATATAAGACGTTATCACGTCAAAAAGAAATAAAAATTATTTAATAATATTCAATTATTTTAATATAAGTCTTCTTTAGAAACACATTTTTCCAGGGAAAAAATATTTTCTATTAGATTTCAAGAGATATCTTCATGACATAATTATCTATTAAAATTTTTTTAGAAAAAAAATAAAATAGATCTACAGGAATTATGCGGTTTTCAGGAAAAGTAACCGATAACCAATTAACTATACTTTTCTAAAATTAAATTAATTTTTTTTTGTGTAAGTACAGGTACATAAAGTACCACGTGTTTTATTTTAACTTTATACAAATCTTACTAAAATTCGTCCAGTCTTAAGAGAATAAAGGCTATTCCATAGTACAAAAAATGTTCACTTCTTTTACCCTTAAATTATATATCCTTTGAATTGGATGCTCGTATTCTACGCTTTTGTTGTGTTACATCCATCCAACTATACGCTCCATACATCCAACATATTTTACATTTGTTCTATCCCTCAGGAATTATGCATTTTTCAGGATGAAATATACATTGTGCATCGTCTATTCTTGTACCAAAATTCACGTCAATTTGTTACTTAAGATTTCTTCAATTTTTTGCAAATCACTCAAAAATTATATTTGAGTTTAATTTTATTTATTTTTTGGTATGCATTAGATATAAATCTCAACTAAGGTCTAAATATATAATATTTCCGTAACTAACACATCTAGAAATATCTAGGATTCACCGGGAACTGACACATGGTGCGGAAGTCTAACAGATCTAACCGCTCCGCCACTAAATGACTATTTCAAAAATCATGAAGGAAATTGAAAATGTGAGCCTTTCCGTTTCGAAGACACTCTATTCGTGAGATTTTATGGAGCAACCAGTTGGGCCCTTAGGTTAAAATGTTTGTAGACCTCTCATATAGACAATGTCCTATTCAAATTTTTCAACTTCACATGTGAAATATAAGAAAAAATCTTAACAAGTAATTAACTCTAATAAAAATTTGTTATATAAGATTTATTTTATATAAAAAATAAAAAGAGAAATGTAAAACGGTGATCATTTATTAACTTTTTGTTATTACCTTAATGGATATAAAACAATTTAAATTGGACAAGATTTGACTAAAACCGACCGATAATAGCCGAGTAAATGTTCTGTTGATGTTACTTTCTACATAAATATATAAATGTATGTCGATGGCCAAACAGGCTGCTGGCCAAAGAATTTTAATGTGTGCATGTAAAACACATTTGTCGTTTGGATAACGCGACGATGCAAATCCTCGTCTCATCATCATCCTCATATTATTATCTCTGTAATACATTCGGCTCGCGGCACCTTATTACTTGGCACACGATCAAATCGTCTTCCTTTTTTTTTTTTTTTTTTTTTTTTCATTTTACTCGTTCTTCCCAGATACACAAGAATTATTGTAAATTATAGTCAATTTACACTATTTGTGATTGCAAAATTTGTTTGATGTTTCTTCTCAGATCAAGACGTCGTTAAATATTTACAATAACATCACAAGATATATAACGTTATTCCTTTCAACGAAATGAAAAGAACATTAATTACTTCATATATATATTTTAATACTTTTTTAAATGGAAGTGGTTATTTTTACGATATATCGAGTCGTGGGCTATTAATATATTTGACTTTTATTGTTCTGTTACAAATAATAAACTCGTTTAAAATATTATATTTATATATGTTTGTCCTCTATAAATCTTGACTTGAGTTTTTCTATAAATAGCGATGTGAACAAGTGTAGCCATTGATAGATTTAGAAATTTTTTTCAAGATTTATCTGTTAGAAAAACATTAAAATTACACAAGCAAAAATTTGATTAATGGTAATTTTATTAAATGGCAAAAAAAATTATGTGAAAACATAAATTGAAATCATTGCTCATCACAAAAGCGATTAGAATGAAGGAACAAGAGCGAAAAATAAGGGAGCATTGAAATAAAATAATCGATGATTTCAAGGATAACATTCAGTGAGCTATAAAAATAAATCACCGGCCATTCGCAAAGCAATTTAATAAACGAAAACGTAGGAAAATGTCATTCCGACTCATCTCATTCTCTGTTATCACTAAACAAAAATGAACCATAAAGGCAACGCCACCGGAAACGCTAAGAATTGTGAGCCAACGAGCCGTGATAAGAGGGTGGTTGGGTGTTTTATCTCTTCGCCCTTTCATCTTTTTCCCTTTTTTTTTGCTTCTTTTACCACTCTCTTAACGTCAAGACTGTATTCAAACAACGTACATGTTTCTTGACGTTATTTTCACCAACAGGAAATATATGAATGTGTTTTATTCTTTGAATATAAACTTCATCTTCGCACAAATAACACCATGGAAAATACTTCGTTCATAAAAGACAATGTAACAAAATAATTCAAGACTGATTTAAAAGGAACAGATAGAAGACGAGTTCAAATACATATTCCGAATTGCGACCATAACTTTTTAAATAAATTCGATTGTCACTTAGCGATGACGAACAAGCGTTATCAATCAATAAACGAATAAGACACGAACTCACCAAGAGGGAATTCTCTTTTTAGGGGAAAATTGGACAAGTTTAATGTTGCGGAAGAAAACAATGTCGAGGTTTGTATGATTGCCATTCAAAACGAAAAAGAGGGTAATGAAAACGGTTATATGATTTTTCACAACTAGCAAGAAATACTCTTATCACCCTTTTCTCAAGTTAAAACTGGAAAATTTTCCCTTATAAAATCGCTCGTTAATAAACTAGTCATTTGAACCTTTTTAAAAGCGAATTCAATTAAATTTTGAATATAAAACGGAACGGCTTTTAAGTCCAAACGACTTAGTATAATTTGCTAGTATTTCGATTGTAAAAAAACGCGACCATAAAAGTAAATTTGATAATATAAAAACTTCGTATTAGCATCGTAAAACAGTGTCCATGTTCTTCATGAACGATAAAATGTTACTTTTACAAATAAATAACTTTTCTCAATATTTTCTCTTCGTCGATTTTTCACGGGCAAATAATAATACAGAATATCCCATAAGTATCTACAGTGTGTCAAAGTTAATTCAGAACATAACGGATTATTTACAACTAGGAGTCTCAAAAAATATATTTTTCAAGAATTTTTCCTGACAAGACTTTTCAATTTATTAATTTAAAGTTTCTACACAGATTATGGTAACTTTAAACTATATATCTAAACATTTTTATAGTTGTTAAAATAATAATTTTCAAAGCGGGTATAGCTCCTATCAAAGAAGGCATCTCGCAGTGATCACGATACATCTGAACTGGAGCATTTAAATTGAAAAAACCAAACGAATTTCGTTAAAGTAATTATAATCATGTAATTAATCGAAGGAATAAGCAAAATAAGTTTTTGACAAAATATTAGCTTCCCAAAAATAAAAAAAATTGATTTTTGATCAAAATGTTGACCATAAATTGTTTATTAAAAAAAAAGTAGCTATCGAGGTTCTAAGGTCTTAAGAAGCCTGGGTTAAAATTTGAGACTGATCCGTTCAACCGTTTTTGAGTAATCTTGCTAATCGACTTTAAAAACACAGTTTTGAGAACAACGCGTTTTAAGTTTCAAAAGCACTTTACGTACGGTTCGTTTGCGGGTCTCACTCTGAACCAATTACGAATCAGTTCAAGATAGATTTAGGATTATCACAGAGCGCAGGCTCAGTTATAAACAAGTTCAGGATTATGTTCCCCACGAACGACTTTAGAATTTTTTCGAAATAGCCGAGGACTAACGAGAACCTCCTAAAATTGTTGATTGAATTGATAGCTGACAGCGAAACTGGTCTTTGAACTGGAGACGATTTATTAAACTGCGAATGAGTGAGAGAATTGAATTTTTTGTCCTAATAAAAACCCGAGAATCGCTAGAATCAATTCTGGATCGTCAACGAACGCATTTCGTGTGAATCACGTACATCGGACTGTTACTAAAAATTCAGGGTTCACAGACTTACAAACGCTCCTTTTTAAAACGCGCATGCAAATAGTACTGAGTTGGTTCAGAATCGCATCCGCGAACAAAGCTATATAGTGAAAACCTTTACAAATATGCGTGTAACTTTGAAAATAATTGCAAGATTGACTTGAAACTTTCTAAGTGTATATTTAAATATATGTACACTATGAAAACGATTAAATTCGGTTTTTTGTAAGTTATAAATGTATATAATCCCTCAAGAGTACAATCCAGTCGCTAGATTTGTCATAAGTTCGACTGCTAGTTCATTTCCAATAGTCAAGCATTGGAGTTACTACACTCTATTTTTATAAATTTTGGTAGTTACACAGAGTTTTTACGACCAAAACTGACCAATTTAAAATAAAAAAATAAGGAATAGTCTAAATCTATCACCTTAATCTTACTCTATTACGCTTTTCTTTAAGGACTCTTAAGTTTTATTGTAAAAGGTTTCTAAAGATAATATTTAGAATCAAATCATTATTCTTCACATACTGTATCTATAAATAAGAAATGATAATTGAACAGTATTCTAAAAGCTTAACTTAACTTGGAACCACCCCTGACTTCTCATTTTGATTAAAATACTTTTTCATTTTCACAGATAATTTTTTCTATTATAGTTTCCAGCATCATCATCTTTTTATGTTTAATCAGATTGATGTTCTAAAAATTATAGGAAATCTTGAATTTAAAAATTTTACACTTAAAGCGTATATTGTATTTTATGTTTATAAACACTTTCGAGGCACACTGTATAAATAATAAAGATCCGAGCGATAGTTAACCTATTTTTTCTCTTCTCTCGAAATTTTATAGTCGACATAAAAGAAGAAAAGCGAAAAAAGAGCCAAGTGAAGCCACAAATATTCTAATAACTAAAACATGATCATAAAGTTGAAGTCATCAATTAAATTTGTAGATAGATAGTATTCAGTATCACATAAAACTGTCGTAAAGTAAACAGAATAAAAGAGATAATCCCTAAAATACACTTACATAACATAAAATGTTTAAGCGCTTCGTTGTTATTACGACGTTCGAAAATGTTCGTATGAGATAAAACTGAATAACCCGATTTGACAGGAGATAAATTTTATTGTGTATATAAATGCTGATATGATAGTGCCTTTTTTTCTGTCTTACTTCCAAATCGTCAACTTGTGCAATAGCTCATTTTTCCAGTCAACACCTTGTGTGGTGTTAACACATTTTAATGCAATAGAACCACTTAATGAACACGCTTTATGAACGCAAGATTTCGGATTAAATCCCACTTGATAAAACGAGAGAAATTGAGTAATATTAATAATTGGATGTAACAAGCAAACTGAGTTCAGGGAATCAACACATTTAAGTGTGACATGTTTTGAATACATAATTTCTATCACACGGTTAATTAAAATTTACAACCTACAATATGTTACAAATACAATACAACATAATTTTCAATGACAAATTGCCATGTAGTCGACATGGTATTAATAATGGAAATAAAAAGATCGATTTAAATTCATGGCGTTCGTAATGAAATAAAATGTACGAGCGAAAAAGCAACATGAAAAAAAATACACATTGAGTGTATTAAATCTTTGATCGAAAGCTTATATAAACATTATTCAAATTTTATATTCAATAACTCACAGAAATTTACATTGAAATGAGGTACTGAATATTATAGATTTTATTTACGTTGACTGCCATATTGGTCAATTTTCTTTCCCATATTATTTCGTCGCAAGCGGAGGAAAAGAAATTTATTCTAATTTTATGCGGCAATATCAACTTTATAACTAAATTTTTTGAATTATACAAGTAAATGATCTGTGAAAAAAATATCATTCAAATCATCTTTATATAAATCACCAATATTTAATTATGCACCCAATAAGGCGAATTAAAAAAAAATGTTACCATACTTTGACCATTCAGAACTTTTAAAAAATGGCAAAATGAAATGTAATATAACTTAGGTATGATGTATAGGTAACTTGTAACTACCTACATCTTAATCTTCGGATTTCAATTGATTTTAATTCTATCAAATATATCATCTGATAATATATCTAAATCAGGAATATGTTATGGATATGAAATTTTGGATGTAGAAACATTGCTATACCCGAAATTATTTCAGATAGTTCCGGTTACAGATATGGAAATTTTAAAAAATTGTAAAAGTAAAACACAAATAGATAACAATTTCACTTTATTTCTAAGCTATTCATTTGGTACTTACTATCAGTCATATGAGTAATTACTAAAACCACTCAATTTTAAGTCTTATCTGTTAAAAAATTGCAGTTGTTATCAAATTTTAATAGTATCCTTCCTAATTAAAATTAATCGAAACTTTCATCTCGGATTCGGTTACGAATTGATTTTTATTTCGGATATCAATACTTAAGTTGTTATAAGAAAATTCAAATAGGTAAATCTATGAGTGGCTAAAAAGAGTTAGGGACAGAGAGATATTAGCCCTCCCCCTCAAATTGTGATCACCAATTTTTTTAAATGGTTGGTTATTTTTTTATTTCTACACGGAAAAAAATAGTGGTGTAAAATTTACAACACTAAACTAGTAATATTTTTACTGCACTTTGTGTTCACTAATATAACCACAAATATAACATTAGATAACACACTTGTGTTATATTCAGCCCTAACGTATAGTATTTTTAACATAGTGTAGAAAATATATGTAGCTGTTACAACTGCTGAGTGTTGTACAATTAACAAATTTTGGCGTTTGCGCATGCGGCGCGTACAACATAACCAATAATTTTGACAAATAAATGCAAGTGTCAAAAATTCAACTACATTTTTACTAGTTCGTGTTGTAAATAATACTACAGTTTTTTAATTACACTTGACTGGTAAACGTTACCACACGTGAGGTCATCCTATATAATACTAGTTAATGTAGTAAAATTAACAAGAAATGTTGTTATATCTACAACACATTTTTTGCCGTGTAAATATCCCTGTATTTAGGATTTTTTTAAAAATTTAATTTTTGTAAACTTACGGTTTTTGCAAAAAAAAGTTTAGAACTTCATTGAGATTCGACCCTAGAATTACTGGTTAATAGAGTGACAATAAAGTAACTTATATAAAGTTGTAGGTATAGCAGAATTTACGAGCTACTTTTTCAAAATTATCACTAGTAATGGACACGCTCATATTTAGTTATTGGTGCCTAAGAACCAATCTCAATATTGTTTATAATGGACCGCTGTGAAAATTGTGCTTCAACTTAATAATTTCTTCAAAATTTACGAATTTAGACTAAAAGGGAATCATTACGTTATAAATCCTAACGTAGATCGGCCTATCCCCGTCGAGTTTCTTAGCCTCTGTAGTTATGACAACGATTCATTATTGTTCCCAAGTTAAAACTTGGATAACACATATATAAGCAAACTAACGTAATTGTTAAAGGTTTAATCTTGTTCAATTATGAATATGCCCAACGTTTCCAGGACAAAACCGTTAATTACGATAGGGATCATCCATAAATTAGGTTACACGTTAAGGAGAGAGAAAGCGGCTACAAAAGTGTGACATAGTGTGTCAAGGAGCAGCAGGAGTCATAAGCTTTGTGACGTCACATGTCAAAATCGTAAGTATTAAAACGCAAAACTTGTATGTAAACAAAACAAAATATTAACAACTCATAGAATAGGAAATTTTTTATAAACAACATCATACGAATTTCATAAATTTTTTACCCCCCCCCCTCACGTCCTGGTCACATGAAATTCGTATGATGTTGTTTATAAATGGTCCAATAGCATTGAATATTACCTGAAATTTGCTTAGTTAATGCCGATTTTCCGGTAGTATAGATACGAGAACTTCAGATGCATAAAAAATGTGCGATTTATCTTAAGTTTTCAATGAATGAACCATATTGTAAATTATTACCAAGACTAATTTTATTTTCATTCGAAAATTTAAGCCTTGACTTATTTAAACCTGTCTTAAATTTGGGTGTTCGTGAGTCGAGTCTTAACAATGATTTTGGCACTTTGGCAAATAGCAATTAATGTCTTTAACACAGTATTTTATCATACAAAAAATTACGTTACATTATGAGCCTTTCAGATTTTGCATTCTTGGCAAATGTCCCATTGTCAATATGGTGTCATAAATTGCCTCGACATTGTCCTATTAAAACCTAAATAAATTCATTTAATAGACTACCTCCTATTTAACGTAATAATCCAATTATCCCAAAAATAAATTGAAAACTATATATATATAAAAATGAAATATTGAAACAATTTTTATTAAAAATTGAAAACTATAAAAACAACGAAAGGCGTTTATAAACCGTAAATGGAAAAATCAAAACTTTCTCTATTCCTTTGGTGACGATAATATTTTAAATATCTTTATTGTTTTATACAGCACAAAGAATAAAAGGGAAATAAACTTCAAGTAACCACCACAACAACATGTAGATGGCGGCTAAAAATTGTTCTCATCTCTATAAAAAGCATATTACACTGTTTGGCGATGGTTCCTTCGTTCCCGCACCCTCAGCATGTATTGATCTTGCACCATAGAGAACACTGTCGCGGAGGAACTCGCTCCCTAAACCATTCCCAGTCCCCCATCATGGGGTTGTGCACGCTTCCAGGGTTACGTACACAATCAGTTATATCAGATTTCTTATACACTTGAAACCAATCCAATCACAACATCCCTCTATGATACCTTCATCTTGTCTTTCACAAAACGTATTTGCTGTGGTGGGAAAAGAAAAACGAAAAGAACAGATTGTAATCTGTACCGGGTACCGCTGTATTTTTCATAAATGTGACAACATCAAAGTAAATATTTTAATAATTTAAAAACATTTTTTTCTTCCTTCTCGTTTTTATTGTTTTTATCGATGCGAATCTTTCCACGTTTTTTTTTTCTTCAAATTGGACATCCTTGCATTGTTCGCCAAGCCGCTTAAACATTTTTCTTTCCACCAACGCCAAGATGTCGGATGGGCGCTTTTTTTCTCATCTCTGATCATAACGAAGAAACACGAGAAGGAAAAGCTCTCTGTCAGTTTGTTCGTTGTGCGCGCTGATAAAGCTTTAAAAGGATCTGCACTTATTGGTTCGCGTTACCGCCTCTCGGTAATTATGTTAACAGAGAACATTTACTGTAAAGGGGAAAATGTCGACAACGTGGAAATTATCGTTTCGCTTGCTCAACTTAACGGCTTCTTAACTGTTTTATGTTTTATTTGCACATTTACGCTTTATCTCATATACTATATGTGTGTATATTTTTTATTATGTACATATAATAAGCTTACAAAACCCGGGGCGAAACTAATTAAAAGTGTTTATGATGATTTTAATCTGTTTCAATTGAATATTTATTATAATAAGCGATCACCCAATAGCTGAAATTCGACCGCAATTATTTTTCTTTTTTTTGGTTTGCGAGTATTTAAGGTCGTATCAACTGATATGGTCATTAACGACCGTCGAATCCGAAAACCCATGATAAAAATCTTAGGCAGACCGTAATTAAGAGCATTTTTAACTGTAGATTTTTTGTTAGTTTTAGTGTTTCAAGTTTTTTTAACATCTAAGACCATACGTTGACTACTTATCTACTCTCTTAAATCGAAATAGTGACTTTCCACTACAAATAGTGACTATTCACGATTTTGTAGTGAAAAGTGAAAGTGAAAACCACCAAATTCAAATAGTGGTATACTTTTCACTACAAAATAGTGAATAGTCACTATTTGTAGTGGAAAGTCACTATTTCGATTTAAGAGAGTAAGCACAGAACATTTCGGTATTTTACTACACTAAAAAAATCTAAGACTCAATGGGGATCGAATCGAGTACCACTTATCCCATTAAATAGGCTAAATTTGAATGTTATGGAGACTTCTATCTTATATTCGTAGTATACTTTTAGAAGGAGTCATCCATAAATTACATCAAACAAATTTTATTATTTTGTGACCCCCGTATTGTTATTGTCGCAGATGGTCACATTTATGAGACTCATTCCTCTTGTGTGCCGTCACATATTTTGTAATAAGTATACTTATAAATGGAGTTGGTGTTTCAGAAAAAAAAATTTTATCTTATATTTATTATATATTTAGTTATATTTTATTTTATTTATAATGTACATACCAAAAATTTTTCAGCCAAAATGAGCTCTTAATATCAATATGTTTTTTTTTTCATTTTTCATTAAAATAACAGGATTTTTTTGTAATTATCCATAACTATGGAACAGTTCAACAATCTGAGAGAAGAAATTTGAAGGATATTTCAAGTTCTACAAAAAAGATCCTAAGAACAAAATTCCTCAAATCAACCATTTCAAAGATCTCAAAGTTCAAAAATAACACAATTTTTTTTAATATTCTCTAACGTTGTTCTAAGGACCTTTTTATACAGCGTGAAGTATCCTTTAAATCCTTTCTTTCAGATTGTTGTTACGATAAACTGTTCCAAAAATAAACTTTCAAAAATAAAAATTCCAGTACTATTTAAAAGCAAAATGTGAAAAATGAAAAAGTAGATTTAAGCAAGCCGTATTAAGAGCTTATTAATTATTATTACATTATTATTAATATTAAGAGCTCGTTTTGGCGCAAAATTTGTTTTAATATTAGTATAATAATATCAGTTTTTGGATACCACATTTTTTTAAAATGTGTTGTCCATTAACAAAAGCAGTTAAATCCAAAAAAAGCAAAAATTCAGTTTTTGTTATCTTCGTATGGGTGTACATTGGATACCAAATATATTTTTGATTTGGAAAAAAATCAAGCTCCTATAAAATCGAGGTTGAATAGGCACTGAAGTAAAAGTATTGAAGTTTTTTTTTGATTTGCTAAGAACGTATTTTCAAGTGGATTTAAATACATGCCTTTGCAAACGAACGACTCATTAAAAATACTTAACTAAAATTCGAAAAACTATAATCGTTATTTTCGTTTTTATACAAGATCTTTAGTTTCTTCTTAAAATCTTAGTGCTACGGTAATAGCACCAGTATTGCTTATACGTTTTTAATTTCATCTAATTTAATGTATTTAAATAAGTAATACGATACATAAATTTTATCTTTTTTACCCTTCTCCGTTAGATAAGCTTCAATTAAGTATGTCAAATTTTAGATTCCTCCGTGTTTGCAATTTGTTTAAAAACAGGTACACAGGTTATTTCTACGTGTTAATATAGAAATTTGATAGATTTAGAACAATAACATAAAATCCTTCTTGTTGTATTAAAAAAAAAAACTAAATTAAAAATGGTTATTATGAAGCACATCCACTGTATAATTTATATCGATTAAAATGCAAATCCGTTTAAAGTAGTTGATACGTTTTATTAATAATTAATACCTCAACTGCAATGCGTTATCGGCCAATTATAATTTAATCTCGATAAAAGCATATTAGAACGCTAACGCTTCAATAAAACTGGAAAAAACTTCATTTCAGAATATTCATTTTAATCAAATCATTTCTGTATCATATTTATTGATTTTATTTTCATGTCATTTAAATAATGCTAAATGATAGATCAGTTAAATTAATACATTTTGCATAATTATATAAAGCTGATAAAAGTGTAAAACAGTTCGTTTCATTTTTTCGTTTAACAATTGTATACATTTAACGATCAAAGAATATTTCGGTATTTTGAATTTTAATCAATTCGAAGTGATTGAAAATGTCATAAATTTTTTTTTTCAAATATGGAAGTAGTAAATGTTCAAATCGAATTACTGACAATGTCATATAAATCAAAATACTTGAGTGATTGATTATAAGCATATAGTATAAAACTAAATAATATGAGACAGTTCCGTAACCGGCTTCTACACAGGCAGCAATGTCGATGTATTTGCAAGCCGATAGTCTCGGATTAAAAGCAAATTGAATTTGTGATCGTTTACAACCGTAACACATTTACAGATGACAAACATGTTATGAAAATATAATCACCGTGAAAGCAGTAATTTGAAACAGCCATAATATGAACCAATATAATAACGATCGACATTATTAATAGGATTGGAAATTAAATATTTATACCTACGTGCAAAACAGAGGCACAGTAAGATATGAGAGTGCTTGTATATTATAATTATTATTTGACTATAACTTAAAATTGTATGTATTAGAAGCATTGTTTAAAAATCTATAAATAAACGATTTAATATTATACTATTATGTGCCTACTCGTATTTTAAATCATACAATACTTTGATTAAACATCAAAAAAATGTTCAACTAATTAAATTTTCCATAAGTTATTTTATATTGAAAAACGAAAACTAATTAAATTGTTACCGACATTGTTATATTTTATTTTAATGCGAGTGTGAAAATTGCTTAAATTTCACGCACTTGATGTGTAAAGTTTACACATTCATCTATAAAAAATTAAATCAATTGTTACATAAACGAGAATACAGAAAAATCTAATCGTTTTAATCTATGTATAATAAAACTTTTCAATGCTGGATTGACGTTTTTATTCTTGATTTAGGGCCTAATTTGGCGTTATAGTACCTGGTAAATATAATTGTAAAACTAAAAAAGTTTCAATTATCAATTTTAAGCCCGTAAAATGAGTTTATATTACTAATAGAAGTTAATTTCACTGTCGAGTGTCAACATAGGCACACGAAATTTAGAAAGAGATGGAACCATCTATAAACCTGTCTAGCTTTATTATTATTTTTTTTTTTTTGGTTTATTTAAGGTCGCATCAACTACTATGGTCATTAGCGACCGTCGAATCCGAAAACCCAGAAAAAAACATCTTAGGCTTTCATTGGGATTCGAACCCAGGACCACTGGCGTATAAGACAACTATGTAGTCCACCAAGTGACGCCACTAAGTGACCTAATAAAATGTTTAAAGATAATAAAATAGGTTTGTTATACAATAATTATAACATCAATAAAAAAAATCTTAAGTTTATCAATCATATAGGTATGACATATTGTAGTAATAATATTTGAGAAGAATTTCGTTACAATTCATTAAATAGTTTTAGAAGAAGGAACGTACAATAAATCTTATAAAAGGTAATACTAATAAATTTAATAGATAATAATAGGTAAAAGGCAACCAATACCTATTATAATTGTATATCAAAATGGATATCAAGTTTTTGTAAAGCTTTTGAAATGAATCTCTAAAAATATGTAAACTTTAAATTTGATTTCAGAACATAAGATTAACATCAACCTATTTATGCATTGTGCATACTTGTGAGTTAAAAATATCTATTATAGAGACATAAATTCGCAATAGATACATTAAACTGAAACTACTTTCTGAGTAACGAAGCGTGATTGAGTTGTCACCGACTTGTATTAATAATATCATCATTTGTTATGACATTTCTATTTCTCACCCCCTTTTTATACGAAACATGACTATGTTACGTCTTATTGGTGTGTAACGCTTGATCAATTTTTTAATCTATCGTATGTTACACTCAATGTTTTTTTTTTATCTTAAATTGGTAAGTACATACATACATGTAAAATAATTATTATTGAAAAAAGTCGTTTTGTTCTAATGTTGATATTTTTGTATTAAGGACACTATGCAAAAAATGCACTATGGATATTTATTAAAAAGAAATTTAGGTTTTAAAATTTTCCAATGCAACTTCTTATGGAAGTTCCAGAACAAAGAGCTGTTTTATGCTTAAAAATACAACTGATATTTAGGCACTGGATAAATACAGTATTCATTAAGATCCTTAGAAAAAAAAACATGTAAAAATCACTTGATTCAGTGCTTTATAACTAGTGAAGAAAAGGTCACGTATAGTGACTTGGTTGACTACTCTCTTAAATCGAAATAGTGACTTTCGACTACAAATAGTGACTATTCACTATTTCGTAGTGAAAAGTATGCCACCAAATTCAAATAGTGGTACTATTTGTAGTCGAAAGTCACTATTTCGATTTAAGAGAGTAGATAGTTGCCCTATATGCCAGTGGTTCTGGGTTCAAATGTCAATAAAGGCCAGATCTTTTTGACGTGACAATGTCTTATAAATTGATGAAAACTGGGTAGCATGCATGAAAAAGTATCATGTTCCGTTTGAGCCTGTGCGTGCAAGCGAGAACGCAATACAAGTGATAGAGAGGCAATTGTTGAATCCTAGACAACGTGTTTTGTGTTATTCTATAATTTACTTAATAAGATTTAATTGATTTCCTTCATAATTTTCAGTCTGATTTCTTTTTAAAATGTTGTTAGTTTTCAATTATCTCCCTCTTTATATTATACAAAATAATGATAATTTAGTAATAATAATTCAATTCATAAAAGTATGCAATTTTTCATCAATGTTTCTTTATGACGTTATCACGTAAAACTATCGTCCGTAAACCAACTTTACAGACAACCAACTTTTTTTCATGGGTTTTCGGAATCAACGGTCGCTAATAACCATAGAAGTTGATACGACCTTAAATAAACAATTGTGATGTTTGTGAATTTTTCTTGTAGAAAAGCATACGGAAGATGCAAGGAAGTGAGAATATTTAAATTCCAAAAAACTATTCTGCGACCTTATAAATATTTTTAAGTCACGCTTTAGATCCAGTAAGGCGAAAATTTAGTCCAATATTAAATTTACAAATATTACGTTATTACATTAATTAAAAATCAATGATTTAATTGGCTCTTTTAAAAAGTTTAAGGATGCTCCATACAGTGGTTCTTACCAGTAATACACAAATATTATTTGTTCATGGGTCTCGTAGTGAAACTACGGAAAATAATAACTAATAACATGTTCCAAATGAAAATAAAAACTTACATTGTAATATATAAGTTATGCATCACACAAAAGTTGCTATAATTTTATATTTTGCATGACTTGTCACGTAAAATGTACAGCTTTATTTTCATCTAAAACTAGGTATTCAACACTTGACTTGAAATGACTTGAATGAAAAATTATTATTTCAACTACTTGATTTGATGAACTACTAACTACCTGAAACCATCCCAATGCAAGAAAAAAAAGATGACATATAAAACAACTATTAAAGTGATCAATTTGACTATGCATAGCTGAGAAGAAATTTCAAACGAATTTAATATTAAAAATCTATTTCCATACGTTTATTATATTTAGTCATTTTTAACTTTATTTTTTACAGTTAACTCGACATTGTTACTTAAGAATTACATTTCACTTTTTTAGTTGTAATTTTTAGCCGTGTAATGAATCCCTATTGGTTTTGTATCATTCTTGTTCAAATATAAGCCAGTCTAAATTAAAAACGGTTGCTTCTCAAAATTAATTAGAATTTTAATTTAGAAAAATTATTTTCTTTTCTCAATACAAAACCTCATACAAATATGTAGTTGTATATAAATCGATCGCTTCAATATAAAAACCAATTAATAAATGAATGAAAATTAGAATTTAATTGACAATGAGAGGCAACACACAAATAGTCTAAGAAAAAAATTTGAGATTAAGTATTGAATTAAGTTAATAAGTGATTTTTTTTTATTTTGGTTAAGAAAACAACAAATATTTTGTCCATATAGATAATTCGATAAAAACGCTTGAAAAATTAATTATCAAATTACAAATGAACTTTTAAATCGTAATCTCTCTGAATATTAAATCAATTGTTGTTCAACCAAGTCACGTCACTATAGAGCTAAATCAAAAAAAATAAAAACGAAATGCATTTTTAAGCACGTTTCAAATAAATTATCTGTCACTTGAATTATTATTACAGCTTGAACCACAAATTCCGAAGCATGAGATTTGTACACAACGCCCCTCATTTCCTATCGATGTTAAAGTATCTAATTTTGGCATGGATTCTGATGCTTTATCACGGACGAGCCATTAAATAAATCTTCGTTTGATTAATATTAAGTAGTTTTATAAATCTATCAATTATGGAAATTTTATGACATGTTTTCGACAGCATTTTCACTGTTATAACGATATTACGATGCGAATACACTTGCTATAATCCTCTTGAATATCTTATTTTTGACACTAACACAAATCATTTAGTTTTCATTAGTTTGTTATATAAAATGTTTTATCGTCGATTTCAATTTAGTTCGTATAATAAATTAATCTTCTAGTATACCCATGAAAACCCTATTAAAACGGATTGGTTTTTTCTATTAAATTATTCAATGAATTATTTCAAAATGTGTACATATTGAGAAGTTCATTATAGTTTGTGGTTTATTATTGCGAATTAAATTTCTGTTTTACACTAATTGATATGAAATCCATATCAGTTATAATTCAAAGTATTCATTTTAGGTAATGAATAGCTATTCGATAAACCACAAAATATCGAATACGAAGAAGTATTGTGTTACCCACTCGATATTTGATAGCAAAGCTCAAAGTCAATTGCAGTTTCAATAGGGAGCCAATCTCCAATTATGTATATTATTATTCGAGTTCACAATAGTCCAAATTAAACGAGGATCGTTGTAAAATAACGAGGAAAAGGATTACTAATTACAGGTACGAACATACAAACACAAATTATTTACACAGATAAACATACAATCGACTAAAATAAAAAGCCTTTAATATTTTACAATATCGGTTTAACTAATACAGTAGCACATAGTGGCAAATAATATATAGAGTTAATTTCAAAAGTTGAACTGATGATTGAATAAAAGGTTTTTGTATTTTATTTATTTCCAATACAATTTACAAATTAAATTTGTAATTCATTTTAACAGTATAAAATGTTCAATACGAAATAATAAGCTGTGATTACCTATAACAAAATAGTATTTGAAGTTTGCTTAAGCCGAAATTATATTTTAAAAAATCACCAATAATAACATTGCTAAAAAGTTTTTATTTTTTTGGTTTACTATGTGGTTGTTTCAATTTATATGATCATTATAGACCAGTAAATCGAATTTAGTGCGATTTCGAAAATCACAAGATAAAAATCCTGGTTTTCCTTTGGGATTTGGAGGAAAATTTGGACTATAATGATTATTGAAATCCCTTTCAAATCTTCACTATCAAAACAGGTAGAATATTTGAGTCAACAGCGCTGTCTTGAGACAAAATTCAGGAAATATACAAGGGAAACAAATCAAGCTCTTAAGAATCCCTATCTTCATCAAAGTATTGTGGAAAATGAAAAAGCAGACGAAGAAGTAGGGAAGATCCTAGAAAACCATACAATTCACAAGCCTTCACAAGATCTGAGAGTCAACAATTACCACCATTGTATAGTTACTGAAACCTCAGAAGAATTGTGGAAGTCGCAATAACTAGATTACAAAACTGGCATATAGGTACCTACTCATCGCACTCACTGATAAAGAGAACATTAAGTCATTATCTAATATGGAAAAAAATTATTGACGACTTCAATATCCCCGTAAGGCACTATTGTATTGTTGATTATTGGGACTAGCCGTAAATATTATCAAAAAACATTTTCATCATAAAGAAACTGTCTCTTAATAACGAACTCTGAAAAAAAAATATAGACCCGGAAAAATAAACCGCGGTCCTAGTAAGTACATATACAATCAAATAAGTAGTGAAAATTGGGTAAACAAACAGCGAGGTTTATTTTTTTCTGTATATTTTTTCCGATTACCATCACCAACTAAAAACCAACACCCTTCTCAACTAGACCTAGCTATGCAAACTACAGCACTAGTACAGAATATAGATGATAGTAAAAGATCCACTTAGGACTTCAACGCTCGAGCTCCTTATTGCGAATTTAAATACGTATTCTAGATATTAGTGACCTATTGTATAACTTACACCATTGTATACATATGTGTAGGTTTATGTGTATATATTATATAACTTATATCCCACTGTATGTTTTGATGTTTAAAATAAAGTAGACGAAAAAACATTTTTAGCTGTTTTTTATTAATTTTTAGATTTTATGGTTTATAAGGTCAGATGATGACAGTCTTAAAGACAGAAATTTTCTGTAGATCGTAAGTCTTATATTTAGGATTCAACAGGGGTCGAAGTCGAACCAAGCACCAGACAACGCATAGAGCGGAGAAATAATTTTTATATCAACAAAAACTGAAAATATTGTTGAGACTCTAAAAACCCATGAAAAAAATGCGATTTGAGCCTAAGGACTACTGGCGTACAGAACTATAAGCAAATCACCAAACTACTAAAACTGACATAATAAACAATCATAAAGGTCATAATAAATGCCACATTTTCCAATACTATGACTGCGTATTTGATTTTCCAATACTTTATATATTTGTGTTTAACAATGTATTGGACTTCAATAAAGAATCAGAGAATCACAAAACGCTACATTTTAATTTTTTTAGTATTAAGTTTATCTCCATAAGTCGCGACTGATGAAGATGTTTCATTTCCAAAAATGAAACAAAACCAAAAATCCTAATTAATATTGTAAGAGGGAAGTTTATGAATATAAATTAACAACAAAGAATATTTCAAGAGCATAATAATTGTAAAAGATGTGAAATCACAAAGTGAATAACGATGAATAAATAATTTAACACGTCTTTGTGTCGAATAAAAACACCCCACACACTTCAAGTATTGTTTTGAGATCATACAATGTGTGATACGAGGCTTAGATCGAAGAACACGATTATTGCAAATACAACTAATGGATAATATAGAGAATAATACAACCGAACAACCCAAACAACATAATGTTAAACACGCAAATAGCCAGCAGCAAAAATGAGATAGCCAACAATAAACCGAATATCCCATGTCCACTCTCACTTGCCTTGCCTTCTACATTGGTCCAACCGATCGTTTATCTTAAAAACCATACAGCCTCCACTATATATATACTGTCGCTTAACCTCATACAAACAATAATATTATGTTTGTATGGTTTTGTGTATATAATACAAACATTTATACCGTTTGTATTTCACGAGTAACTTTATGCGATGCTAGTAATAAATGCCGTTTGAATTCAAGAATCGTTTGATCAAGAAAATATTGAATTGTACAAGCATTACAATAATAACAACGTAGATATTATAGCTATGTTCAATATAAAACCACAATAAACCAACCCGACCACTCCTTTACATAAATTCTGTTATTGAAACTCAACGGGAGATTTGAAAATGTTGACTCCAACATATAAACGTTTTATAGATTTAATTTTACCGAGGAAAGCATGTTTAATAAAATAAGTAGCGATTTCCTACTATTTCTCTCTAAATTAAACCCATAAATCACCAAATCGATAAAATTTATGAGAATCAACCACTGAAATGTTATACAAATAATTTTATTCAATCACTGAAAATGACGAAAAAAAAACCTCAAATAACCAATATTTACTTAATAATAATAATACATTTAATGGTGTTTATTTAATCAGTTTGATAAAAGAAATTTCCATAACAATTTGGTATTGGTATATTATACTCCTATAATATATAAATATGTTTCAAACGATTTATTTATCCATAGACATAAATTCGAGAAAGTCGGAGAAAAGGAAATTTAATGTTTAATTTAACTTTGGAAACCCAATCGTTTCGGTTTTCGTTGAGAGGATAATTAATTTGCAAATGTTGATTTTCACTCTCCGCATTTAGCAATGATGTTAATTTAGCATTAAACTTAATGTTATTATAATCCATATGAAAATTACGTGAAATCGAACGTAATAACTATAAACAACGTAGTTAGATTTAATAAAATAAGGATGTCGGGTTCTTCTCAAGTGAATACTTGAACGTACGGCCGCAACTTAGTTTAAATGTTTACATTTCATTAGCGTTGGTCACAGAACCATTATCTATTATAAACTAATAATAGTATAAATGCTTTGAGACATCGTAAATTGATCGTGATTATTACAACTAAACATAAATCTTCAAAAACCGGTCTTTTTAATCAAAACCTTTAATCTAATCTAGTACAAGTAATTAAACAATTAATAGTTTTTTTTTTAAATAATTTATCAGACTCCGTTGTATATGAAAGTTGTTTGACGAGTTTTTCAGTTCACATTTTTTAAAATGAGTTCTAGATTTAGTTGAAAGCATTAAAACGATTTTTTTTTCAATTTTCAATTAATATTTTTAACGTTATGATTATATAGGTAATCTTGAAAATTAAAAGTAGTTATCGACACTTTAATAATACCAGAGACATCATTAATATCCGGATCTAAAATAATGTCGATTTTCTTATTAGTATTTAGTTTAATTTGAAGCAGTTTTAATGACAAAAGTGGAATTTCCCAAGAAAATGAAATGCAATATTTCCACATGTTCAGATTTATGGGAGAATGTATTACAATTTTTTTTTCTGTATTTACACATATGTAGTGTTTCCTTATCTTTAAAATTTTCATAAAATAACCATCTTGGTATATTAGAGTAGTAGAATAGTTCTCAAATGCTAATCGTTGCGACGAGAAGCATTTTTTCTGTGATTAGGAATCGAAAAGGTTTGTTCGCATAAGTAAATACCAACTACCAAAAATTGTAATTAATTACAGAGCCAATCTTTTAAAGGCATCAAAATAAGATGGTAAACTGCCATAAAATTTAACAAAATCTTTGGTTTTAAAGAAAAAGTTTTTGAGTATCATTAAATTGGAGATCAATCACGTTCATTTGTAAATGACTGGATACATCCTCAATATCACAAGAAAAAGGGTTTGTGAAAATCTTCAGTTTTCCAGAAACCTTCTCAAAGTCATCGAATTTATCACTGAATTGATTTAGTAGCTACATTAAGTAGTCGTCCCTTTCAAACTACATAACTGGAAAAATTCCTCACATACATTAACATTCTCATTGCTTCCACAGGTACAATTCCATAGGTAATTAGGTACTTTCATCGGTAGCTAATGAGAACCATACAAATAATTGTGCCTTTTTCCGAAGTTATTAAGCGCTCTATCTTTTTATATTGGGCGCGGGTAATTATTTATTTCTGTAGGTAGGTATATAAAACTTTTATATATAAAACAATGACGAGCCACAAGATAGGGTCGCGGGCCGCAGGTTGGCGACCGCTGATTTCAAGTATGCTTTATAGTTTATTCAATATGAAAATCCGACACCATTATACAAACTTTCATTATTATCATAAAGATAAACGCTCCAATCCTTGTTGACTCATATAAACTAAGGATTATTAGTGAATTTCTTAAAAAATAGGTTGTACATTCCTCAAGGAAAATGCAATTTTTCACGATTTTAGGTCTAGAGTCTAGACTTTGCTTTATTCTTTTTTTTTTAACTATACCTATATACCAATACCTTGATCATTCCCTGATTATTTTATATAAACACTCCAAAATTCGTACCAAAAGAACTTAATTTATTATTTTAATGAAAACGTAATTCAAAGCAAATGCCTAAAATAAACATAAATTTAAAACTTTTTAAATTTGTCTGTGACATTTCATTATCATGATACAAAAACTACCAAATCATAAAAACGACTTTCAAATACAAAATTTAATCGGCCCAAAAAAAAAGAAACGTATTACATGTATGATCATTTGTAATACGTTAACATTTCTATCAAAATAAAAATCTTTATTTTTGATAAGATTCAAAAAAATAATTCCACGAATTTTCAACAAAACCAAATTGGCAGTGGTAAAGTTTTCAAATTGAATTTTTATCTTAATTACAATTTGATAACCGAGTGTTTAATGTTATACAACTTAAAAATAAAAATGTCAAATGATATTGAAATCCACTACCGAATACCATTTAAAAAAAGTTTTTAAATGTTAACTAATCAGAACAATTTATCTAAATTTAATGAATGAAAAATTTTCTTTAGCGCTTTAATTAAGATATTTATATTTAAATCAATTCATGGCAATGCTTTTTGAAATCATTTTTCTAATTGAATTAAGTTTACATACATTTTAATGAATGAAATAACAGTCGTGACCCGACAAAAACGCGATGTCAAAATTATGCCGACTAAATCGTCACGACAAAACGTGATGACAAGTATTAATTATTTAAATCATAAAATTCTTCTTTTTCGACAGCGGTTGAATTTTTTGTGAAATGTGCATTACTAGTGTGAAGAATATAAAATAAGGTAGCAATATTTCAATGCTTATATTGCCCGATTGTTGGTAATTTTTTGTATGTCTAATATTTCTTTTTTCTACGATCAATTACATAAACTGTAAAATGGTCGCGATTTTGTCGGCGCGCATTTGTCTTTCATGTTATTTGCGTGTGAACCAGATGTAATAATGTAATTGATAGATCTGTTGTTCTACTGATCAATTGATATTATAAAAATTTCATGACACTTCTTACTTAAGACAATACAACCAACCCTCACTTAACATGGATGATAGGTTCTGCTTGATTGCCATGCTAAGCAAAATTGTGTTAAACGAGACTAACAAATGTTGAATTTCGCACAGCTGTGTCCACATCTACAAAACGTCAAAACATATTTTTTTCACCAAAACTGTGTTAAGCGAGGGATGGGTGTATTAGTTGAAAGTATTTCTTATACTTTACAAACTTAAAGTTCAGGATTTTAAGAACTAAATAATCGCGTAAAACAATAATGTTGGAATTATACTATCTATGTTATTACTAAGTCGCTAATGACCATGCTGTTAAAGCGACTATAAATAAAGAAATAAATAAAAAAAGTAATGTTGGTGTGCAACCATTTAGGTTCTAATGAAGGCGGTAAATAGTAAAGAAGTGAAGATGAATGAAAATTTCAGATAAAAAAATAGCTTAAAACCTTTTCAGATTCATAAGGGATGATGAAACATACTTTCTGTAAGATTTATAGGGTTATAATATCATCTTTATACTATTAAATGGTACCTATATATTTACTTTTAAAGTGGCTGCCGCGAAAAATCTTTATGGGCTTCAAAATAATAATTTTAAGTTTAATTTTTCACTCTTCCTTACCTTCCATAATATATGTTTCTACAAATACCATATCGTCGGAGGGTTTTTTGAAATATTTTTTGTTTAAACTGTTTTTAAAGAATTATGCAATTATAGGTAACTTACGTTTGTATATACCTACACTAACTTTTTACCCTTCACTTGAATAGACAAGATCATAAGCGTGCATAGCTTTTTATGAATTCTGGCCAAGACTTTCAATTTGGTTTCTTAGTTATATTAAACGAAACAATATTTATATTTCTACCTATTGGCGCAGTGGTAAGAGCTTGAGTGGTTGAGCTAGTTGCTCTCTTGGCTTATTGCGCCAGGTGGTACTGGGTTTGATCCCCGTTGAATCACAGACTTAAAATCCTAGACCTAAGATAAAATTGACCAACAGAAATTGTCTGTATCCAGACAGTCGTGATATGACCTTAGATGTTAAAGCGACTTAAAACACACAAAAAATATTTATATTAGTAAAAAAAAAAATAATCGCTTGAGAGTAAGCTTACGAACATGATGTACTAAAGGATAGTGGGTATGTAACATATAAACAAACCTAATAAATAAACACAACGTATATAAATATATTAAAGTAAGCAAAAAAAATAACTGAGATGATTTTTTAAACAATATTCTGCGTCCGCTTTCGATCCGAATCTTGGGCAAGTGGCCCTGTTGCCTGTACCTAGTTACGGCCCTGGCTTAGGTTCTAACCCTAGACATAATAATTGTTATTTTAGTTCACCATTACCTTAATGTTCATAGTACAACACTATATATGTACATAAGTACATACAAGCATATGTTCTCTTCTTTCTCCATTACTATACTTTTGACAAACTGATTGTAGTCAAAATTCGTGTTAAGAAGATTATATTTTAAGTAAACTTTATATAAATTAAACCAGATGATTAAGCCTATGAAACAAGTTTTTATCTTCTTGTTTCAAATGTAAATTGAAAAAAATAATAATACGATAATACAGCTTATGTTAGCAAAAAGTGCTAATCATTTTAAGTTTAAATTAACCATAAAATTAAGTTACGATTATAATTACCTTGTGTACAAATACCATGAGATCATTTAATTGGTTTAAAACATAAATTTAAATAAAAATATTTTTTTTTTTAAATACCTAACTTTGTTTAGAACGATTCCTTTTTAAGTTTAAAACATGAATGAATTTTTGTATAAAAACTGAAATTTAAAAAAATGTAAATATAAATGTAAAGAGTTGTTTTAGTTTGTTTTTCCAATTACGTAGTATAAAGCCGAGTTTTCCTTATTGCTAGTTTCGTTAGCAAAGCTCTTATTTTGATTCAAAAAGCTTTTGTTATCTTATACTTGTCGGTATTTGCTGAAGCAATTCAGTTTCTGTTAGTAAAGTAATATATAATGGGGGTTGGTTCGTTGCCTTTTCTGTACAAGATGAAGGCAACAAGAAGTTGTATAGGAATATATATTATATGTTGAATATACACTATAGAATGGCATCGTCTATGGCTGGGCCGCTCCAATAGATACTCAAAAAGCCGTTATATTTGGTCTCGAGATGTGTTTTCTTTATAAGAATTTATATGTTTTTAAACAAAATACATTTGAATTGAATGTACTTTTATTTAAAGAGCGAGTGCGCTTTTGTTGTTCGTTCTGCTCTGCGGTTTTATGACGATCAATTTGTGTGGTTTTCTCCTGTGTGTAAATCTGTTGCTTCACAAGACCATAATAATATATCGTCAACCACATCTAATTGCTGCGCTGCCTTTATATACCTACAAACAGACCGCACTTTCGTTTAAATTACAATCCATCTAATAAATGGAAATTTTTTTTTCAGAAAATAAATAGTTTTCTTGCCGACTTCATTACTTAAATTTCCATAACAGAAAAAAATAAAATAAAAAACAAGAAATAAAAATCTATTGAAATCATTTCAGCGTTTAAGTTGTAGACTTTTAAGAGAAGAAAAGATATTACGAAACGAGCAAAACGAACGTAACGATACATAAAATACCGGAAATGTCTTTCGGATACGACTCTCAAAACGAAAATAGCACTTGACAAGGTTTGGGGTTGCATCCGAATTGAACTGCGTTTGAAATACACGTCATTTTGTAATACTGTCACATCTATTTGAACGCATTTTCCACTTTTCTATGTTCACGTATAGGTGCTGGAAAAGGGGTTTTCAATAACACCCGACGCAAAAGCAAAACCTTTTACTATTCAATATTTTTCAATACGTACATCTTATTCAAGCTCTTCTCTTTATAAAAAGCACAATTTCATACAACTGATGACGTGTGTTGTAGATATATCAAGTTATCACCTCTTTTAAAATAAATCGATATGACACCTAGATGATTGGTTACTATTTAATTAGGGGTCGCTTTGATTTTATACCCAATTTAAGAAAACTTCAAAGTCATATGTACATAGCTTATACCACGTTGACAGCAATCACACCTAGTTACATTAATTAACCATTTATTTATATAAGGTGTACAAACGGTCACTGCCTTGAAAATTTGTCTCTAAAAATTCACCACTTGGCTTAATTTTCAATCTATTTAGTCTAAATTTGGACCAAACAATAATATTCAAATGCCGAATCAAGTCTAGCATTATTTGCAAATCAAAATATCAAGCAGAAAAATGCCCAACTACTTGATTTGATGAATTCCTATCGGGACCTAATGCCTTTCGAATAATCTTATTACTTCTTGGCACTTAATTGACTATGTGGTCATCATCTGAATTCATTGAATGGTTTTATGTCCTATCGTCATTGTCTTAAAGGAATTCAAATTCTTTTAAGATAAGGTGCTACATAGATTGTTATTCTTTTTACCCACTTTGAGTTGTAATTTCGGAAAATCCCGTTTTAGGGGATGTAAACTTTTTTCGTACTATTCAGTGTTCGAAAATAGAGATCAAAGCTTTAATCGTTTGCCAGTTCTAATTACATGTCAATCCCCAGTCCATTCATACAATATAGAAGAAAAAGAAGATAACGTCATTTTTAAATTCGGTATAAAATCTATATAAATAAAATGATTGCTGTTTTCCAATGGCCGCTTTTAACTCAAAAACTACTGGATAGATTTCAATCAATTTTTTGTTGTTTTACTTCTTATATACTTGATCCTTATCTATGAAAAGAATTATCACGATATCTACATTAAAAACAAAGTAATTAAAGTTTTAAAAATGCGATTTTTACAAGCAAAACGCGTTAAGCGGGCATTTTTCATCGCTTTGATATAGTGGGGCAAACGGTTTAATGCGCATGAGAGAGTGTTTCTCCGTCCACTGCCTACTGATTATTTCATATTTGAGCGTAGGCTTAATAGTTAATGCAGTATTTTTAAGTTACAACCGTTATAAGCATCAAATTACACTTCAACACTCTCTTTTATTATTGCATATATTTTTTAACCAGAAAGAGTTAAGTTGGCGAGATTATAGTTTTTTTTTTAAATTTCTCCTTCAAGACCCGCAATTGCTCCAGGTATATAGTTAATAGTTAAATTTTTTTTTAAATTTTCAATCTCAAGAATTAAAATCGCTATAAAACCCAAAATAATTTTTAATTGAAATTTTTTTGAAGCTCTATCTGCTCTTTTTATTACGCAAATAAAAATTGATTAAATTTTTTAATAATTAATTATTTGTAACTATTTAAACATGTATTGTTGTATTATGACGTCATCAACTGCCGTTGGATCTTCTAAACATAAATAGTTTAAAAATTGAATTACTAATTAACTATACACCTGGAGCAATTGCGGATCCGGAAAGAACATTTAAGGAACAATTTTTTGAAAAAAAAAATTTAAAACCAGTGATTACTTATTTTGGATAATATAGCAATTTTTATTTTTGAATTTATAAATTTTTGGAAAATTAAGCATTGATTAACTAATAACTATATACTTGGAGCAATAACGGATTCTGAAGGAGCAATTTAGGAGCAAGTTTTTGGCATATAATTAAAAATGTTCTACGTTAAGTTCTTTCCCGTTATTTTTAATATATTTTTGCTTTTCATTTTTTAAATGTTTTTCTTCTGTAAATTAAATATATTCTTAACATGATAACCTATGCAGACGACGTCGCGGGTATCAGCTAGTATTAAATAATTAGTGAAATCACAAATTATAACCAACTTGTGATTAACTAATCTAACTAGGGTTCTAATTGTTTTATTTTCAATGCGGTATCAACTTTATCCATTATATTCAAATTTTCTTGAATACAATCAAATACTAATAAATACTCTTACAATAAAATCTAAACGAAAACTGACTAATTATGACCATTTTATTTCGCCAAGTTTCATACCGTATAGTTTAAAATTACGTGCTAAGATGTGTACAGCCGTATTTTATTGAAAATCAAGCTCACTTTGTAAATTGCTACTGTTTGAGATTATTTGAATAAATTAATTAGTTGCCTGAGCATAGATAATTTGTTCTATATTCATTAGTTAATGTAGAGTGAAGCGTAAAAGAGACAACGTTTAATTAACAACGTTAAAGAAAGGTAGATATTACTCGCTTAATGCACACTAATTTATATCTTCCGAAAAACAATTTCACACTAAATTGACTGATGATATCAAGGTTTGAATTAAATCATTATTCTCCTTGTTTCGAACATTCATCTTGGCTGGCATTCGTGAATATAAACTAAATCGAATTTCTATCGATTCACGCAATTATTTTAGGCGAGAAACTTGAAAACGTCTATTACCGTTTAATTAAAATATGATGATGTAGAAATGCTCTTGTAAATATAAGCGATGTGTATAGATGGAATATTGAGTGAAATGGAAAACTTTATTCTCGGATAAATTAAATTCAATGCAAGTTTCTGTCAGCCCAAACACAATAGTCCTGCTACACATAGAATAACAAATAGAGAGAGGATTGTGAATTGTTAAGTTTAAAATAACAAATTTAGTAGAGGGAAACTCGTTACAGTATGCTAATGTTCTGTTGTTAAATTGTAATTTGTTGGAAACTTATTGTTGAATGAATACTGAATTGCATTACACAACACTTAGTCTCTATTATTCTAACAATCCTACATTAAGATAACATTAAATGGTGTTTTAAAAAAATCATAGCTCGTTTAAAACTTGTGTTACAAACATATAAAACTTGGATGTATCTTATTAAATAAAACTTGTATCATGACTAGAAGTTGAAATTTTTTTAATTTAACTTATAAAAGCAACGTTTGATTTGTTTTGGTTTTAAGCTTGATTCAATTTTAAGTCAAATTTTAGACAAATAGCTTGAAAATCAAGATTAGTTCCTTAAAACCATGCCGCGGAGTGAATTCCTACTACTATTAAAAGACGTGATAATATTATAAATCTAAATCATAAATTTAATTTATATAAAACTTACTTATTACAGAATCGCTATTTTCATAGTGATTTGTCATAACTCAACACATGTCTCGATCGCTAAATATTTCATTCTTATTATAAATTGATAGTTATATGCAGCCCTGGATGAAAAGTTGGTAAAAAAAAAAATTGGTTGTCTGTAAATTCGGTTTACGGACGATATAGTTTTACGTGACAACGTCATCAAGAAACATTGATGAAAAATTGTATACTTTTATGAATTGAATTGAATTGTTATTACTGAATTATCATTATTTTGTGTAATACAAAGAAAAAGTTAATTAAAAATTAAAATTTTTTCAAAATGGAATCAGACTGAAAATTATGAAGCAGAAATCAATTAAATCTTATTAAATTGTAGAAAAAAAAAACACATACAAAACACGTTGTCAACAATAATTGAATACGAGGCGTAGGTTATTGTAGAAGTTCTCGAAGAAGCTCGCGTGGCGGCGTTCCAGTAGGAGAACTCTATCGTGCCTCTTTATCGCTTGTATCGTGTTCACGCTTGCACGCACAGTCTCAAACGGAACGTGACACTTTTTCATATCGGCTGCCCATGGTCATCAATTTATAAGACGTTATCACGTCAAAAAATTGTACTATAAAATAAGGCAGCTAACTACTGTTAGAGATTATTAAGTTTAGTAGTTGGACATTTTTTTATATTAACTTACGAAAACCTGTTCGCCTTTTTTGGGTATATAAATATTAATATTTAATTTAAGTTTGGCTCAATTTCAAGTCATATTTAAGACAAGCAGCTTAAAAAACTAAATCATCGCTATGTATAAAAAAGTTAACCGATTGTCTGAAAAACTCTGGAGGCTAAAATATTAAAGATATAAACATTAATTTTTAAAGTATTATTCCTAAATGAACTGTGATATCCCCTTAGGGAGGTTTTTTGGAAAATACACCCCTAAGTAGTTCAAAAAAGGGGATGAAATAATTTTAATCTTTTACGTCTTTCCTCGAAAACATCAATTTTTCAGAAATTCTATTCTTTCAATTATCAATCTAGGTACATGTTAATGTGACAAACTTCTGCTTTGTTGTTTCTTAATTCGATCATTTAATGATTGAAAACCTCACTGACTCATTTGTTAATTTTTTTAAATAATAACTTTGAAAAAAAATTCCTTACTTGTTAATATTTTTTTACAACTTTTTCTTCTAATTCTTACATACTTATTATAAACAGTGTATTGATAGTTATTACAATTAGAGTGATGGGGGTATAAAAGTTCAAAAATTTTAATCATTACATTATTGCTGTTCAAATACGAATTTTTATTTCGGAAATAACCGAAATAACCCTGCATAGACAGATTATTATTTTTTAAGACTGGGTTGTGCTTACTTTTTTTTGTCAAATTTAACGTAAACAAAGTCACGGGTAGCTACTAGTTATTCCACACATTTTTTTCCAAAAATAGAATGTGAGGTACCTATTTAAAAATAAGTATCATATCAAGTTAATTACTCAACTATATATAACGATTAACGAAAAATGTTAAACGGCTTAATTAATGTAATTCATATCGAACAAAATATTTGACTCGCCAACATTTAAGATAACATAAATAAAACTAGATAAAATAGTTGAAGCTAATAACTGAAATTAAATTCAATAATAAATTATAGAGGCGTACATGTTTCAAATTGTACATAATTATTATTAAATTGATGGTAATTAAAGTAATATTTTAGTTTAGAAAAAAATTCCTCATTAAAAATTCGAAACGTAAATAATTGCTTTACACTGCTATCATTTCATTTCCAATTATTTTTGAACGCAATAAATTAATTATTCATGAAAATGATTTGAAATTAATTAATTTTAAAATTTCAACACGTATTAAATTATTTTTAGTACAACAAACTTCGTTGTGTACGTGTAAACGAGTTTAACGATTCAATTTCTTCTCATTACTATTTTTTCCTATTAGCCGTAATTATCAACACGGTTTTTGTCAGTGTTGTATAAGATAAAAGGAGTAATAATAATTATGTGTTTATAGTTAGTGAAATTTTTTATAGGTATCAATAAAGGTATTTTTAACAGTTTCAAATAAATCAAATAAATTTCAGAAAAAATGATTTCACGCTTTATGCTTCCCATTAACAAGCTGTTCTATTTAAATTCCGATTTGAAACCTCTCAATTCGTTTCTCAGCTAAAGTGTCCGCAAGCATTAATTGGATTAAGTACAGCAATTGAGTTGAGATCGTGTTACGGTTAACAAGGACCGTTTTATATTACACATTTGTATTAGTTATATTGTTATTTCTGTCGAATACGTGACATCGAACAGTGTTGCTCACGTAACGATTCGTGCTGACTCAGTCGAAGACAAGAGAGCTTGAGCTTCAACTAATAAAGCTAAGTGCTATACACACATACGATGCACTTATTAGTCGTGTCAATTGCACGTTTGCCGTTTAATTAGCTTTTCACTACGCGCCATCAATTATATTCCACACCGAATAAAAACCCTTTTCAAATATCGTGTGGAAAATATTTCAAATATTCATCCATCTTGACACACTCTCATATATGTAGGTAATGGAAGCTTTCCTGTTTTCCGATTCAAGCCATGTAGTCTCCGTATTTCCTTAGCCACAAATAAATGTAATTTCCATTGAAGGGTGAAAGCCTAACTATCTAAATTCAATCCTTACCAACATGGCCTGGCTCACCGGACCCGAGAAAATCATTCTATCCCCGTTCCATTCCTTTTCATTCGCAACGCGCATCCTAAAACTCTGTGACCGGAATAAGTAATTCCAGGGTGAATACATACAATATAAATTAAATTTGTGGAAATTACGGTGCGCATATTGATATGCCAGCGTCTACGTAAATTAACTTAATATACAATTTCCCTTATTTAAGTACAAAGTTACCCCGACGTTCATTAATATTCGCTTCACTTTAATCTACTTATATTAATGTCAATTTGTCATGCAGATGTGATTACTGCTCAACTTGTGACATTCACAATTATCTTACACAATCTTTAACATTTAATATGTAAGAATTATCAAATATTTTTAACAAATTCAATGATAAAAATTGTTAATCTTAAATGTAATTTTTAATTTTTTATTAAAAAGAATGCCCTCAATTAAAAATATACTATTTAGAATAAAATGAAGTTTACTACTTAAGAAATGCTTTTCGTTAACAGCGCGCGATACAAAAATAGATGATTGAAATCGAGTGTAAAGAAAAATGGATCGATTAGCTTTTTACAGGCCCGGATTTAGACTTGATTAGATCCTAAGGTATTTAAAATATGAGGTTCTTTATAGATAAGTCCAGATATTCTATGCCAGCGATAAATATTATTTTCAGACACCTAGAGGGTTAAACTAAAATACAGTTAAGAGGTAGTAGATTGATAGTGAAATAATAAATCTTTAATTAAAACTCATTTTTTGGGGGCTTCCAAGAAAGTGAGGACCGCAACTATAGCTTGTGTAGCTTATATGTATATCCTACACTGACTCGTAACACTGAAATATTTAGAAAATTTGCTTCTTAAATACATTTTAGTAAAGTAAAGGCTTAAAAATTATAATTTAGAGGTGTCAATACTTTTTAGTATTATAGATATATGTTTTGTACGAGGGTCAATCAATAAGTCCTTAGAAAATCTAAGAAACGAACCGCAAATCTGTAAAAATTGTTTGTTTTTCGAAAGTATCAGTATTCAGTAGAAAGTTGTCAATTTAGATTTATCGATATTTGGTCTAACTTTGGTCTATTGAAAAAATGGAACACAATGAGTTTCAAGTGGTATTCAAACATTTATATTTGAAAGGCTTAAAGTTAAAAGATATCAAAGTTGCACGGAAAAAAATAGTGGTGTAAAATTTACAATACTAAACTAGTAATATTTTTACTGCACTTTGTGTTCACTATAACCACAAATGTAACATTAGACAACACACTGTGTTGTATTCAGTTCTAACACATAGCATTTTTTACTACCGTAGTGTAGAAAATATATGTAGCTGTTACAACTGCTGAGTGTTGTACAACTAACAAATTTTGGTGTTTGCGCCTGCGGCGCAAACAACATAACCAATAATTTTGACAAATAAATGCAAGTTTCAAAAATTCAACTACATTTTTACTAGTTCGTGTTGTAAATAATACTACAGTTTTTTAATTACACTTAACTGGTAAACGTTACCACACGCGGTGTCATCCTATATAACAGGGCTTCTTAAACTATAGGTCGCGACCCCCAGGGAAACTACTGAAAGGGGGTCGAAAAGATCTGATACTTTTCAATCATTATAAATAAAATTTTAAAATTAGTATACACACTACGTACAAATATAAATACAAATAAAAATCATACAAAATATTATTGTAGTTTTATTATAACTATTTTTTGAAAAAAGTGGCAATGCAAAACTGTTATGTAGGGCCTATAAATGAAAATATGGAAGTAGCATTTAAAATAATAAAAACAACGCGCTCCTCGATTTTCAACTGAACGTTTGACATTGATTACATCTACATCTACGGTTAATATATATTTCATTATATGGAGGAAGGGGTCGTTTAAAATTTCCTAAGCTTGAAGGGGGTCGCTATATAAAAAAGTTTAAGAAGCCCTGCTATATAATACTAGTTAATGTAGTAAAATTAACAAGGAATGTTGTTAAAACTACAACACATTTTTTTCCGTGTGAGTTCGTTAAAGCTTATAGTACCTACATCTACTCCTGCGTTTGCCACTAATTATAATAGGGTAAATAAATTTAAACGTGGCCGTAGATCAACCAAAGATGAGCATTGCTCGAGATGTTCAATAAAGGTGACTACATTCGAAATAATCGATAAAATCTACGACATGGTGTTAAGCGATCGGCGGCTCAAAGTGTATGAGATAGTTGAGACCACAGAAATATCACAAGAGGCTGTGCTTTTAAATTTAACACTAAACATTGGGTGCGAAAATTTTTTCAACAAAATGGATGCCGCTCCAAAAAAAAGAAAACAAAAGCACTCGTGGTTCAGTTTGAGGTTGTTAGGTTTTTTTTTCTTCGTAATCCGGATGAATTTTTACATCGGTTTATGCATAACTGTAGATAAAACACGGATTCACCACCATATGCCAGAGACAAAGAAACAATCAAAAGTATCTATAAGGCGTTGTTACTGCAACGGGTTAGTGAAGAAATCAAAACTAAATGTCCTCATGAACGACCCGTGAATATTACTATATCAGTTAAGAGTCATTCAAGTTCTTTGACATGAAAATTTTAAAAATTCAAAAAATGGAGTTAGTCGGTTTGTGAAGTGAACGGCTCAATACTATGTCTAACTCTTACTCATTGGTCACAATGGTAAAGGAAAGAAAAATCCTGAGACCCTACAGCTTAAAAAATGTCCAACTCTGTTCTTATTGAGTTTCTTCTATTTATCGTTTGTAGTTATTGAGTATAATATAAGGATTTATGAAGTTAAAATTATTTAAGTATTTTTGAAATATATTGTGCTTGATATTTTGATTTGTAAATGAAATATAACTTACAAAATCAATGCTTTTCAGCCAAATTCCAAGTAACCATCATAAAACTAATCTTTCGTAGAAAACTTATTTAGTCTCTTAATAATAGATAGTCAAATACAACGATTATTGAAATTTCACTCTACGTTCCTGGTTTTGTGTGATTTAACTTCGTCTTAATGAAAAACCGCAGATAAATCTCCACAGACCACACGAATACGATCAAATAGATCGCACTAATATTGAATAGATTAAACGTTTGGCCACTAGACTTATTAGTGGTGCCCAAGAAATCAATATTTGATATTGGTATTAAGTCGTTGAGTTTCTCACTTTATTGTATTAACTAGAAAACTCGAGACAACGCTATTTAAGCTGTGCTTTCTTCAATGTAGGTACTTGGAACTATAGATCTTACTAAAAAAATTTTGTAAAAATCTTCAAAACTTTTTTTAGAGTTTCACTTAAATCTAGATTTCTATCTACCTACATATATAAATAAAATGATAGCTGTTTTTCAATGTTTGCTTTTAACTGCCGTTGGGTCTTATAAACATGAATAGTTTAAAAATTGAATTACTAATTAACTATACACCTGGAACAATTGCGGATCCGGAAAGAGCAATTAAGGAATAATTTTTTGAAAAAAAATATAATAAAAAACAGTAACTATTTTGGATTATAAAGCAGTTGTTAAATTTGAATTTAGAAATAATTGAAAAATTAATTATTAATTAACTTATAACTATACCTACACTTGGAGCAATAGCGAATTCTGCGGGAGAAATTTCGAGCAATTTTTTGGCATATAGTTAAAAATGTTTTTGCTTTCAATTTTTTAAATGTTTCACCTCTGTAAATTAATTATGTTTTTAACATAATAACCTTCGCAGACAACGTCGCGGGTATCAGCTAGCTATAATATATTTGTGGATGTTACAAGTAAATTTTTTAAAAAATGAAAATATATATTGTGTAGTAAGTGTATTGAGATTCATAAAATTAATACTATTACATATAGAATCGAGAAAGGCTTTTAACGTTTTCATAATCTTCGACCCATAATAATTTTAAATGTTGCCAACATTAACATAAATCGTCTCTATATTGTGTTGATTTCATTTAGCTGTTAAATCTTTATATGGATGCGAGTAAGAGGGATGTGAACATTTTGCATGTAAACAAACGTGAGAAAATAATTAGCTGTTATAAAACAAACGTAAAACCCCATGTGAAAACGTAATAGTGTTTATAGACGGATGAGCACACAGTAATATTAATCCTATACACACGTGTAAATGTATAACATCATTTATGAGTAGCGCTGTGGTTTTGGTATTATAACGAAGTGCAAGGGTGACTCGGAGTAATTCCCTTCCCTGAGCTTTTCCTACTCATATATACTATATATATATATGTATGAAAGGGGGATGAATGACGGTGCCACCCTGTTAATATTATGTTGTAGGAACATGAGAGCTACACTGTAACGTGTGGTGCGACCCCGAAGCTTTTCCCCACGAGCAATAAACCCACTAGTAAAGCTTTCACAGTCCGGCCTTAGAGACTAATTGAAACGCGTGGCGTTAGGCTTCCATTGTGCACACGTATAGCCAGAGGTGTATTGTTTTCATTTCGGTCTGAGCACGTGATAGCTTTATACTTGAAAAATATCTTTTTGGAAACTAGTACATATAATTAAATTTTTTAAGTGCTCAATCCTCGTATATCATATTATGTGAACCGAAATACATTCACCTTTGATTAATGACTAACATCTTTCAAATTCGTTAAATTCAATTTATATTTCATCGTAAATTTAACGCTTCGCAGATCTTTCGATACGTATAAAGTTTTATAGTTTGTAATCGTTCTTAATTGATGTTGAAAGTTGTTCCACTTGAAAAGTATATAAAAAATTTATTACGAGATGAATCTGTCTTTATTTATTTGTTTGATTTTAAAAGAGAGAATTTCCTTTTCTTATCTAAAAAAATTTACATTTCTGTAATTAAATATTATTTTAATTAATGAAAACTTTTAATTTGTGTAAATACACCTAATGGCTTTTCTACAGTAATTAATTATGTTGTTAATTAGTTAATTTCTCATATCAGAAAATAATCCGTACCAAATAAACACAGCTTTTCATCAATCATTTATAAATTAGCTAAAAATAATTCTCGTAATATTCTGCAAATACGACCAAATTTTATTGAAAATAAATAGCTACATTATTATTAAAAATTATTTATAAAACAAATTAAATTTGTAATTTATAATTTTTGGATTCTAATGCAAACGCATAACAAAATAGCGAGAATTTGAAGTGAAATTATTAAAAAATATCGTATATATTTTAAGCTATTAAAGATAATCCTACCATAAAATTTTGATTGGTCAACATTTAGTCATATGTCATAACACTCCTAATAAATGTTCTTATCGTTTAACCATTATTGGATTTCTAGAAAACCGATAAAGTAATCGTGTTGTTTTAAGTGTACACATTATAACAACTTGGTCATTCTTAATTTGCACGGAAAATTTCAATGAGATAAACACAAATGATATAAGTAATTTGAAAATAATCTAAATGCATGTAATCAATGATATATCCATACAGATAACTATAATATACTTTTAAAGCATATCACGTGATTCCACTTGTTCTTATAGCATTGTTAATTATTTTCGATTTATTTATATAAATCTTCATTTTTTAGTGCAGATAAGTACCTGAGTAAACTACTCATAAAAGAAAAGATAACTATTTGAAAAATAAATTTAACTCTTAACATTTTTAAATAAAAGGACTAAATTTTTATTAAATTTACATCCTGATATAAATGTACAATTAAAAGCTATAAATTATCAAATGATGCATACGATTCTCTGTGATTACAAGTTTAGAAAAATCAATGCAAAATTCAATAAGGCAGATTGAAATCATCGCGTTCGTTTAATGTACTATCAGCATTTCAAATCACAAAAAAAAACCATCGTCAATGAGTCTAAAAGTGACTAGAGAATGGGAGTCAGCGTTGTCAAAGAGCCTTCTTTTTTCATTCATTTTACTATCAAACATCAAACGAATATTAAAACGTTTATACATAAAGATTTTTCTACAAAAAGCAATAATATTTCTTCCTATTATTATTATTATTGAATTGAATTGCGAAAAACAATTTCAACTCCATAAACGTTTTTTATCGAAACTTATGTTTATTTTGAAATGGATATTTGAAATTTTTATTGTATTCAACTCGTATCATTTCCTTTTATGTTAGCTTTCTTTTTATTTGTAACAGTTAAGAAATGTTTTGAATTTATTGTTATAAAATTGTTATATCTTAAGTAATTATTTGGAATTTTATATTTGATGAAATAACCGAGGTTTTTTTATTAGAAGAGATTATCTTATACGTACTAATACCTAAATAAATTAATTATTCAAAAAAAGTATCTTAAAAGGTCTTTGAATTTGACGTTATCTACTGTAAAAAGATTAAACAAAAATCTGCCTTTTTCAAATATTTTTCTAGCTTATCTATAAGCTATTTATAGAATCAACAAAAATTTTAAAACTATTAATAATATTTGAGTTTTAACACATCTTTTTCTTGGTACGATGAATATTTATTCTTAGAGCGAGCTCATTTATCCAAATTGTTCGTTCGTTTAAATGAGTCAATTTAAATAATGTCTTTCTGGGATATTATTTTTGAGTACCAATGAACTGTACCACAGCATGGCAAATAAAAATTAATGTTCTGAATCCTTTATATACATCATAGAAGTAAAAATACTGCAGCTTTTACACTAAGGTCAATTATTTTTTGACACCCATTTTTGTTTCCAGAGAACTTTTTGTATAGGTAATATACTAATAAGTTGCTTCCAGCATCTACAAAGCAAACCTAGATCTTTGTGGGTGGTGTTTTTTCCCATTGTCTATGGTGCTCCTATGATCACTTAAGATTCACTGCTTGACTTGATTTTTAAGTTATTTGGCTTTGAATACGACTTAAAATAAAGTTAAAATTTCAATACCAAAAGTCAACTCCAACATTTCTTAGTTATATCATCTTAAGCTCAATTCATTGCTCAAAGTGTCCAAATACTAAATCATTAATCTTAGCACTTTATTTTGGAACCATTGGAACGTTGTTGCTTGACATTTGGTGGCTGTTCTTTATAATTTTGCTTCTATATAACCATATAAATCTTAATTTTGCAAATCTTATGCGAGCTTTAATTTAAGAGAAAATGGGAAATTATTTCTGTAGCAACAATTGCGGTTGTTTGTAATAACTTTTTTTAGTTATTACTATTGTTCTAATGACTCTTCCCACAATTACCAAACTTTACTCTAAGTATTATAAATTTAACACAGATTTCCTTCTCCTTGCTTAAAAAATTTTAAGGGTGCAAAGCAAATTTGTATTTAAATACACAAAATGATTTATAATAAATATTTCAGTTGTATATTGAAAGTATCTACAGTTGTAGGTACCCGCATTGAAGTATTGAGGAAGTTTTTAGAAGCAATCTCTAACAAAATGACGTCAGATGTTGCAAACCAAACTTTAAATTTTTTAACATGTAGTGCACTAAGTATAGAAATGTTATTTCAATACTAAATGATAAAACAGTTTTTAACTTCAAATACACCTTTTTCTTTTTAAACGAAATTTTAGGTATTATAGGTATTAGGTAACATTAGGTATGGGATGGAATATATTAGTTTGCATTTAAACCGTTACTATGCGGTTTCAAATATTCCCATCAACACACAATATCCAATGAAAATTTTGTAAGTGTTATTTAAAATGAAAAAGGTTGGTTTTGAAATGAAAAAGATTGTATTTGAAATTAAAAAAAAAGTATGTACAATTCGAGTAATCCGATCAATTTGATAAGCCAAAGTGCTATTGTAAACCCTACTATAATCACTACATCAGGTCTATATGGAACAATTAAGATATATTACATATTGGCTAAGAAAATATTTGGACGTTATACGAATGACGGAAATTGGCTAGGTCAGGGGTTCTAAAACTTATGTAGTCCACGGACTCCTTCTTAAACCAATTTTTTTTCGCGGACCCTATCCTAACCGTAGGTGTTTTATATCGTTTTTGAGACTAAATTTCCAGTTAAATAGGTCATAGGTTATTTTAATAGATACACAGTTTGTGCACTTAGTAAACAATAAGTACATAATTCCGTACAATTGTTCAAAACATCTGTTTGCTATTAGGGAAACAAATAAATTTGTATTTATGACGGTCACTCTCCACTTGGTAGGTAGTGACATCCTTTGGCAGGTAGAGACGTAGTGTAGTAAAAAGACACATTTGAGGCGAAATTTGCCCATCGAGACAAAAATACAAATTACGTAAACGTCTATTTCAATTTTTAAATTATGACGATAATGCTCGCGGACCCCCAGGGGTCCGCGGACCCCAGTTTAAGAACCTATGGGCTAGGTAATAGTTTTTACAAAAATTGATGTAACACATCTTGAAACGAAAAATAAACATTTTCAGAAATATAATCATGTACAAAACACAATAATTGGTATTAAAATTACTTTAAATTTTTTGTCTCTTTAAAAATGTATATCAAAATATATTATTAAGTGGTCGAAGAATTCAACAACAAAAAGCTCAATGTATAACAATTTTGTTACAATCTTGTGAACTGAAGCATAGTAGCCAATCTATTACAAGAACTTGGCGTCGTCGAGTTTCGAAAGAAAAATAAAAATAAACTTACTTTTGCAAACGCTCAAATTTTTGAAGTTTTAATTCGAAAAACTTTCTGAAACTTACTCTCTATTTTCTTGTCTAGTGACATTCTACTCGAGTATAAATAACAATAGAGTCTATTAAACGTATTCTTTCATCTTAATATTTCTCGAAAAATTCAAGTAGGTGTACTTGAATCATAATTCATTTTCATATAATTTCTTCCAATAGGTACAAACATGACGATGAAGGAAATTTAATACTTTCCGTATATAATTCAAATATATGATACAAATAAATATTCCCTTACCACATTCAAGACACTCCATTCCCATTCCGTTAATACACTATATTATGTATAGGTATATATACGATGTTATTTCGTTTTGAAATATCTTTTCACAAGAAATAAATTTCACTGAACTTTCTGAATTTTATGATATAAAACCATATTATATTTTATATCTTGAGTAAATAAAAAGATTAAACGCTATATAAAAATGACATCGATGCAGGATAAAAAAAACAAACCCTTCTTAAGAAATTATAAGTTTCGTGCCGTTGTAAAAATTTGTTTTACGTCAAAGTCACGACCCTTGTTTTTTTTAGATTTCACGTTTTTTTTTCTACTTCGTAAAAAACATCTTCAAACCACACATTAGTACTCGTTAAGCCTTTAGTTTGTATATGTGTACGTATTTTCAGTGTAATAAAAACCTGGCACGCAAGTAGAAACCTAAAAAGCTGATGTTAAAGCAAACACACGGAAAACAAAAACGATGTAATCAACTCAAGCACTTGCTTAAATAACGTTTACATTACAACTACTTGACTGCAGACGTTTCTATTCAATCGCACGTATTATTTGATATCAAGGATACGACTTAAGTGTTTAATCAATAATCAGTTTTTTTTTTCAAACTGAATTTTTGAGATGTTTTTCATGGGCGCGTGTTGCTATTTGAATCAACGTTGAAACATAATCGTGAACAATAGAGCGAACGGCATCAAAACATTTATAATTCTATTATCTCACGGTATGTCCAATGACCAGAGACATGGGGTGTATTATATTAAAATAGAAGATTTAAACAGTAACAATAAACAACTCCCTGTGTTACACGATATTACACGACAAACGGAGTCAATAGTGACACGGGAGTGACTATCATTGACATAATCACTGCAGTTATCTTGTGCAGCCCTGCCACCCTGTTATTAAAGTGCACAAGAGTCAGATAGGGGGTTGGCATATGAAACAGAGGGGGCTATATAGTCAACGACAAACGCACATATAGCTATTATGAAGCGCACACACTGTAAATAAACCAGATTGATCCCTCAGGACCGAAATGAATTTCACACTCCATTGCACTTAAATTCATTAGGTGAGAAATATAAGCAAATGGGATTATCTCGATTCGTGCCTCGTTTCATGTTCATCTTTCCAATAAAAATAATGTTGATGACTCATCTAAAAACCACAGTCAGAACCAAAATATAAAATATATTGGCTGAAATACGCGGCGTTGTCTAGATTGAAGTTTACTCCGTGAACGGTTTTCATACCACTTTATATTAGATAAGCTTAAATATTCAGCATTGCTTGGATTAAAAGATAATTAAATATTTATCATCGGTATAACATTTATTAACCCAATAAATGAATTTCGTTCCAATAATATGCTCATAAGCAAAATATTTTATTTAATTGAAATTAATAAGAAATTAAAATGTTTTAATTAAATAAAACTGTTGAAATAGAATTACATCAACATATCTTTTACATGAATAGATTTCCTATATATAGGTGTACATTCATTTTATTTGCATTATTTTAGTTTTTATTAACTATTTATTTAGAAAAAGCAATGTACAACTGTATAAAGTTTTAGTTAAATATTTCACAAAATTCATGCAATAAAATATTTCAATAGATTTAAAAATGCATTAACTTAACTGTACGTTAACGTACTCAGTAAATTTCTCGAAACAGACATTACAAAGGATGAATAGCACATATAATCCCCATACCTCAAAGCTCTTATGGCTTCATTTAAGCAAAACTATACGAGAGTATAAACTTTGAATAATATTATTTCATTACCTGCACATCAATGAATATGTAATCTATTATATTTAAAAAAATTTACAAAAAGTATGAGAACTTGTTAACACGATAAAAATTTTATTTAAAGTAATAAAATATGAAAATCAATTTGTGATAAACTTCTTATAAAGTAACAAATCAAAAATCAATTTAAAGTATACTGCTACGTTAACATAAAATAAAATGTCAAGCGAAAAATTGGTTTAAAATTTAATAACAGAAAAACTTGAGTAATAACTTTATATTACACTTATATATGAAACTTGGAGAAAATTATATTTTGATTTAGTTATCAATTTATGTTTTCATGTTGACGGTAAATATCCTACGGCAAAGGGCTGAAAAATGTGAGAGTGGTGTAAATTCTAGATTAAAGTTTTCTTAAAACGTTAAGCTGCGATGCTACATAGAATTTTTTTATATAAAACTCACTGTTGGTTAAAAGAACATAAATGAAACGCAGATTATTTAAAAAATATAAATAGAACTATAAATCGCTAAATAAATAGAACTTTATATGTTTATAGCCTCTGTATAGGTAGTAGTCTCACTTTTTTTCCCTAGAACTCCTTTATTTGAATTTTTTGGGGAAAAAGTTTCAAATAACAGTTGCAGGTGTTCTAATAACCGTAGCAAGTTTAAAGAAAATTATTGGAGTCCTTTTCAAAATTAATTGAAAAAACTCAAAAGCCCATAGAATAAAATGGATCTATCTGCTAGCCGATATCATTCAAAAGCTTCGAAGTACAATTAGATGAAATGTGAAAGCAAAATTCCATCTTGAGTGAATTTCGGATAAAGCTTTTAATACGATATCGCTGTCAAACACAGACACCGACATTTTTCTAAAAATCAATTTTTTGGACTCAAGGTACCTCAAAACGTGCATTTCCGACAAAAACTCGAATTCGAAAAATCGACACGATTGCAATACTTCCGATCACTTTTAGTAATTGGGTCGAATTTTAGATTTTGAGTTCTCATCAAAAATACAAATTTTGAGGTCCCCTGAGTCCAAAAAAATAGTTTATTAGAAAAATATTTGGATGTCCGTGCGTTTATGTGACAGCGACATCGTATCGAAATATTGATCCGAAATTCATTAAACTTGACTACATAACAAAGCATTAATTAAAATCGTCTCTAACTGTCGACATACAAACTTTTGTCTATTATTATTATAATTGTTTAACCAATCGTGAATTTTATTTGTATTCTTCTTTATTAAAGATGTATCTTTGTAAATTATAAGGTCTAAACTAATCAATTAAACTCCGTAGTTATTTAAAATTAACATAAGAACTATTTAATTATTCAAAATACAATTCTTGATATCTTAATAATAAAACTATAAACGTCTTAAATGTCAATTTGCATAATATAAACATTATGATTTCATTTAATCTTTTTTAGCATGGGTTACAGTGAGCTAGTGTATTTTCCAGTTATAAACCGCTTTAAAATCAATTCTTGATAAACAAAAGTTATTCCAACAAAAATATAATATTTCATGTAAAATTTATGTTTCTCATTTTTATAAAAGTGGAACTATAAATCATTATGATAACAAAAGCAAATAATTATTTCACGTTATAATAAAAGGGAAAAATATACGAAGAATGTTGTGAATTTTAAAATTAAATATAAAGATTACAAACACTCCCTGAAAATCCACGCGATAATATATACTTATATATATGAGAAAACATAAAAAAATACAAGGCAAATATTTTACCAAGTTATAAACGCAAGGTGAATACCGGATATTTTAAAAGAGTTATAAAACAAATTTTTTTTCGCTAATTATTTCAAATAAAAAAAATGTACGATGTAAAGCATTCCTCAAATATTTTCATTGGAAAATGAATGACAACAATGAATATAAATTTGCCGCATATTTAAAGAATAGAAAAAACGCCGAGCACATATAGAAGCCATAATATATTACATTAAAAACATTGTGTAATGTCACGAATTCAAACATAAAACATTATTTACAAAAGAACAAATTATCAACTGCATGTTAAATGTGAAACTTAATTCTATTTCTTCTTTTATATTTCATTTAAAACATTTAATATCCTTGTCCATGGCTATATATTACATATGCATATAAAAATCTCTTGTTGGCACCGATTTAAACTGGTTAATTTATTATAATAGGCTAATGAGAAATCAATGCGCCAACTTTCATTATAATGTTAATGCTAATCCACTCAATTAATAACCTTAAATTTATCTAATAAATCAACCGATTCACGCCACTATAACTAAGAGATTACACATTTACTTTTTTTTTTTTAATAATTTACTTAACAAGTTTTCGACATTTGAAATTTTCACGATGTTTCCTGTTGAAATTTATTAGGACTTAAGACACACCAACGTATAATTTGATAAACTTATTATGTAAAATTTGATAATAAAAAAGAAATAAATAGTCGAAATGTTCATTTTTGGAAAATCGTAAAAACTCAAATTTATGATCAAAATATAAAATATTTTCATATTTAATGCGCATATATTATGAAGATGTTAAATAAGTGTATTACGAATTTTAAGATTTCCCTTTTTGTAATGGCTTATGAATTTTAATGGAATCTTTATTGTTTTTTTACACAATGTTTTTCTTTATTTACAATATGAACCACTTAAAATCGTCAGATTTCAGTTGTAATATTAGTAATAAGTTGTTTTAATCATAATAGAACGCGGGTTTTTTTTTGGTACAACTGCATTCAATATTAAATATAGACAACTTTTAAGAGCTCATATACAATAAATTACGAACATGGAAATTAAGTAAACTATTTTATAATTCAGTAGAACCTCTTCTAACGAGTAATTCGCATAGTAAGCGAAGGTCTTTATTTAACGAGCGAAATTTCGCATGATTAGGTAACGTAGAAAGAAATTTTTTACCAATTTGCCGACAAAACAAACAACTTATACAGCTTTCTTGTTAAAAGAACATATTTGTTATAAATTTATATATGATAAACTCATTTTATTTTTTTATTGTAGTTTTCAAATCGCAATTACACTTCAAGTTGATACACTTCCTAACAAGTATGAATATGTAATTACTATGAGTATGTAACTTTATTTAAATGTATGTAAAATAAATGTAGTTTTTTTTCTCATTGGACGCTTTATCGTATGTAATTTTACAATGATTTATACAGGAGTATTTATTTCTAATAACAAGAAAAGATTTTGAAACGAATTATGTTCATTATGAGAGGTTTCACTGTACTTTTTCGTTTCTCTCTAACACATTTTACAAATAAAATTTGACTTGCTTTTGTGTAAGGTTGCTCATGTAAAATGTAAAAAAGCACATTGCACCTTATAAAGGTTAATATAGCAAGAATCTTTCTGAAAATTGAGTATCTTCACTCTTTGGGAAGGCCCTTAAGTCGTTACTCGTAATAGCATTTTAACGAGAAAGAAGTTTTACATGTGATCTTTTGGATATATCGTCTCCATTGGCTCTTAACTTGCTTTAAATCTTGGAAAAATAATCAACTGGTATATCAAAACGTTTAAACAAGACTCACCAACGTGTCTTTTCCTAATGTTATTTCAACACTTGTAAGAAGATTTTTTTAAAAAAAATTAAGTGAACTAAATATTTACTCTTCTATTGATAAATTTATAAATCTGTAGAGTAAAATGTTGCAATATTCCAGTTTTTCCAGAATAAAATTTTGGAAAACATCACATAGTACAGCGTTTTGTAATCCACTTTTAGACAACACGAATCAGATAAATTTTTGAAAAAATAATGGTTTGAAAAAAATTTCCTTCGCGTTTCAATCAAATCATTGATTTGATTGATAACTTAGGTCAACAAAAGAAAAATTGTTTTTGAAGTTTGTACTTTCATAGTTAAATCTGGTGTCTGTGTATAAAGGAATGATCAAAATCGTTATTTGTTATCTATTAATAAAATTTGTTTAATATTTTTACAATGGTAAATGGAAAATTAAAGTTTAACAATCGGGGAATGGATATACTAGAGAAAAACTAGTAGCATATTGTTATTCTAACTTAAAGCCACTAACTGTACTACTTTTTAACTATATTTTTTATGTATTACTCACGTCAAAATTAGCTACAAAAATTGTGACAAGAGCATTGCTTCATATCAATGGTAAGCTTTTGGCAAATATAGAAAATCAAAGACAAAAATATCTGCATTGATAACGAATTTAAGATTTTGTGAAGGTTATTGCAAGCTTTCAATCCTCGAAAATATAATAGCAAAGAATTGAATAGACTTCATTAAAACTATTCTTAATAACAACATACAAATAGGTTGCATAATATCCTATAAGGTACATATTATGATCCTTTTCTCTCGAACTAAAGTAAAAATTATTGGGATGTCACATTTCATAGTTAATTGGTACGAGCAATTTCATGATTGCGAGCATACAATTACAACAATTAAGAAAAACATTTTTTTAAACTTTTTTCTTTTAAATAAAAGTGATTCAATTTTCAGTCTATTTTAATTATATTAATTTTACTTATAAATGAGCTACAAATGTAGAAAGTTTTTTTTTTAGTATGTTTAATTCGTCCTAGTAACTACAAAAGCAATTTTTTTCAAATAGGATTTCTTTCATTGGTAATGAATAAGACATCAAAATCAAAAATAGACATCACAATTCACAAAGTATAACGAAAATATGTCATAAAATCAAGTTTCATTTAAACTCAAAGTTTTACTTCTAGTTTTCATAATCATAAATTTATAAAATATGTCTTATAGGACTAGAAACCATATTCGGTTTTTAACCGACTTCAAAAATAAGAAATCTTATATTTAATTTAAACTAAGCAAATAATCGCAATAACCGGTACGCATATGTAAGGACAAATGAAATAAGTACGCTTGCCTTATCGGCGCTAACTTTACCATTGAACTGAGAGCGTATGATCAGTGGGGTGCATTGTCAAATGTAGCGTTTTACCCTAAAAGTGTTATTTGGTAGATAATATATCAATTAACAAGCTACGCAACAGACAAAAAGCATTTAATTAAAACCAGTATTAAATAGGGAGCAAATGTTGAAACAAATAATTTTCAAAGGCACTTGTAGATTAACGTTGGTTCCAATCTTGTTCGTTTCAAGCAATTTTTCAATGCGTTTGAATTCTTATCTTTCCTCGTTAAAATAAAAAAATAATTAGATCAATTTTGTAGCTTTAATATGTCATGTTAAAACGGCTTAACGAAAAATGTGTGAATAATACGGATTCATCGGTTTAATAGCTCATGAATTTTAACAGCCAAATACATTCTTGTATGAATGGTGAAGATATAATAAAATTTTATACGTTATACTTAAAATGATGAAAATTCGTGAAGGTACTAATTGTTTTTTTATGCATTCTAATAAAATTCAATTTTTCTTTGGTATTACAATATTTTTTTTTTTAGGAAAAAAATAGTTTTATAATTTGGTATGAAAAAGTATAGATACCTCTGTTGGAGGTGTTGTTGGTTCAGTCACCTTCTCAAGACCCGGGGAAGAAGGTGAATGTTTATCAACATTTGTAGTGGATGTTTTTTTCTTGGTAGCACCGTCCTGGGGTTCAGTGCCACCGGCAGTAGCCCCAGGTCCTGTGCTACCTCCGCCGCCGCTATCCACATCGCTGTGCGGCGACTCTTGTAAACGTACTATGATCGCAATGGTTGCAACCTCCTCTATTCAATTAACACAACAATTTTAGCGCCCGTCGCGCCAATTTCACCCACCAAAAACAACTCAATCTTAACACTCAATAATAACAACATAAACTTTTAAGTCACCAGAAAACCTTTACGGTTCCAATTTTTATACGTATCATGTTTCAATCCAATAAAAAAGCCACTTAAAATCAATTGTCAACTCCACCTAAACATATTTAAAAAATCAATCAGAAACAACGTAAATTAAAATCACATCGCATTTTTCCTCTATTATTCTAACACGTGTTCTCGTCTTTCTCGAGCAATTACAATTTTACAATTACGACGTACATACGAGTAATAAATACATAATAAAATAACGACACGAAAACAAGCTCAAATCTATTTTAAAATCATGGCATGGCAAGAAAACGATTTAAGATCACGCCAACACGCAGACTACCACTGGCAAGACATATTTTCAGAAAGATGCCGAACAGAGGCTTGTTTTAAAATACAAAATTCTCGCTTCAGATGGACAAAGAAGTTACAAATCAATTTACGTGGTTGTAATCAGTTAGGAGAAAAAAAACACTCCCATTTATGTAAATGAACTGTCCGATTTAATAAAAAATAAAAAAAAAATAGTGTCAAGGATTGGTTAAACAACTCGACAAAAATAACATGGCTTTAATACGTAAATATACTATAAATAATGCATTTAATGGTATGAACTTCTTTTAATTTCTCTTAAATTTTCTTAAATGGCAATTGTAAATGATATGAAAATATTTTAACGATAAAACAATGTTATTTCCAACACGAACATCCTAAGAGATACAAAAAAGGAAATCACTTATCTTTGAAACATCCAGTTATTAAACTGGAAAAAAAACCTCACATCCGTTCAAATAATCTTGAAATATCGAAATGTTTGAAGCGAGTAAATATGGTGGTTTATAATCGAATTTCAAGCTGTGAAGTAATCAATTTAAAGATGATAGTAATTACTTGGAATATGACGACGATAAAGGTTGCAATCTATCCGTGTATTGAATAGCTTGTTGAATCCAATTAATAGAGTGAAGTGTTGTTTTACGCTTATTGTTATAGCGCACATAAAACAATCAAGTAATTAAGTACGCTTAAATAAATATTACGATAAAAATTGCCAATTACTGTGAACACAAGGAAAAAAATTAAAAGGCCGTAAAAGATAAAAAAACGAAGCAATGAAACTCTCGAAAAATAAAACAGGAAAACTCGATCGTAATTTGAGATTAATTCAAGCGATCGGTTGAAGAGAAAAATAACACGGTTACAACGTAAAATTTTTATTTGTTTAAGATAAAAATTTTTAATTTGGTGTTATCTTGTTATGAGTTACTAGTGGACTTCCCTTGTTAACAATGATGGGATTATTCTGACATCTAAACACGTTTAATGTAGTTGTATGCAGTAGAGATGTTAAGAAGTTCCGTAATCGAAACTATCGGATATCCGAATTAAACATTTATCCGTAACTAAATCCGATTTAAAAGTTTCGCTTGGGGGAAGTCTATTATAATTTTGTTACTACTACATTTTTAAAGTACCTAGATATAAAATTGAGTCACATAATTACTTCTGTGTATACTTTTTTGTATCCGTATCCAGATCGGTACTTTATTAGGTATTTTATTATAAAAATTATAAAACAATTTGATTTAAGCGGTAATACTTAATTTTTAAGTGTAACACACATTTCGATGTTGAGATATTTTAACATTTATATTATTTTTAAGGTTTCAAAGCTCTTTGGAACTAAAAATATTTGTAAATGATACTTGGAAAATAATTAATTTAGATCAGTGGTCGGGGAACCGGGGAAAATTACCCCAAATGGGGTAAATATAAAATTTTTGGGGTAGTAAGGAAATGTTTTGGTATAGCTATTTTATCAGCATGTTAGTACTTCCGAAGACTTTATAAAAATTGTTCTTAGATCAAAAAGCCCCACTTTTGAAATTATTGTATCAAACACGAAGCATGGTCATTTACCCAAAGTCCGAAAGGGGAATGTTTTAGTTCCATGCGTTTTGATCCCCGGACAAAATATCCCTATGACAAAATATCATCAGACAAAAAGTCCTCATGGAATAACTGCAAATCGTATTTGCAGCATAATTTTGACGTTAAAACATTACGTTTTGTGTAAAACTTCGCGGTGTCAAGAATTGCACATTCAGTCAATGAATAAAAATCGGGCAAACGAACAATGACTATAATTTCTTTTGTTAATTATAATTTATTTTTATATTGACTGTCTCCTTTTCAAAATGATAGGGGTAATATCGACTTACGCAAAAATATTTTGGGGTAACGCCAAAAAAAGTTCCCCGACCACTGATTTAGATATTTCTCTCAACGATCGTCTTTAAGATAATAAAAATTAAGTAAATTTAATTTTAGGCAAATTACAAGCTTTATGTAAACGTAAAAAACAAGGTGAAAATTGTGCTCAAAATATTTAATTTTAGAAGAAAACCACATTCATCTAATAGTACAAAAAATTAATAACTTGTTTCGAGTAGACTTATTTAAAAGTGCCTTGATTTCTAGGAACTTAATTGTACTATAGGTCTATATAAACAGTACCTATGATGATGTGATCCGTCGGAAAATCTTATGCTCTGGAAATACGGAAATGATTGTTTCAATAGTTAAAATATTTTCTTTATCAATTTTGCTATTTTAAGTTCATTTGCGTGTTATTTTAAAGGTTTTTTGATGAAGTTTTATAGTAAGGTTCTACTCTCAAAAAAAGCTTGTTGTTTAAAAGCTCGTTGATTACTCTGTAATGGAATAATTAGAGGAAACGTGCCGGAGGAGTGATTTTAATTTTGAATTGTTTAAGATATTAAAATTGTATAAAAAAGGGGGAGGACACAAACTTGTCGAAATCCCAATTGAATAATATTAGTAAACTAAGTATGTAGCGAACACTTGAATCACTTGAATTACTAATAACGAGAGAAACAATTTTCAGGTGCACAATTAAATTAACACACTGCACATAAAAACGTCCCTCCACAAGTGTATCTCATCTCCGTACAGTGAGCGCACTGCAGTATTTAAAAAAGTACATTATTGATTTTTCAAAGTCGCATATTAGTGATGAGTCAAATTTGAAAATGATTTGTGCGATGCGAAAGCAATCGGCAATTTTTGGCGAAATTCCGGTGGTGTGATGACGAAGTGCACATGTGATCTGTGGCACCGTTCGTTGTTCGCCGAGATCTGATATTATATGGTCACACAAAATGAGAATAGTTCAAGTCCAGACGAGACACATGTGTCAGCGTATGAACAGCATGTGCGGCTTCTGTCGCACTACGTTTCGAACTACTCCGACGTACGCTCCGCGTCTGGCCGACGACGACCTCGACGTCAGTCGGTGCGCGACGCGACTCTCGCGCATTCCCTCTCCACCCCAATCTGAGTCGCGATATCTTTGAGTCGGCGACGTTGATACCTGTGCAGGCCAACGGCACCGACGACGACATCACATCTACTACATCTCATTCAACAGTGGTCCCCAACCTCCTGACCACGGGCCAGTAACGGTCCGTGGATCAAATGAGGAGTGCCGTTTCAAAAGGACTTATTTCAAATTTTCAAAAAAAAATTTTTCTATTATTATTTTATTATATGCATAAGTAGATAGATATATTCCTTATTATTTCTATACAAATTTTGTGGAAAATCGGTACCAAAAATTGCCTTCCAGATCAAAAAGACTTATTTCCATATAAAATCTTATCAAATAAATATTAATAACGTACAAAATGTCTTGAGAACACGGCTTATTTCCAATACTATTTTAATGGTCCCATAAAATTTACAACATAGAAATCCATTTCCTTAAAAATCTTTATAAATCCCATTGTCATATGCATACAACCTATACGTTTATACGAATTATCAACCTTCACCCCAGAACCGTCCTTATTCGAATTTTTCCAGGAAAAATTTTCAAATAAAAGTTGTAGGCATCATAATAATAGTAGTAAAAGAAAGGAATAAAGTAGTGTTTATAAAGTCCAGATCAAAACAACTTATTTCTCAAAGATCCGTTTCAAAAAGACTTATTTTCAACTGTCCGCAGCAAAACTGCTTATTTCCAAAATTCAATTGAAAATAAATCCAGTTGTGGGGGTTGGAGGTGTAAAAATGGTAACAGTGTCATCAAGTTTATGTCAACTTGTATTAAAATAATACTAGAAAAATAAGAAACCAAAATTTTTTCTAACATAGATAACAGTTTTAATTAATTTCCTAAAATATGTTTTAATGGAAAATAAGTCGTTTTGAAACGGCACTCTTCAAATGATACCGAATAATATTACCAGAATCAGTTAATCAAATTTCGGGACAGAAGGTTAAAATAAACAGGAATCAGCTTTTAAAATCAAAACAGCTATAATGGTTTAAAAAACAGTTTGGCTCTAATAACTTTATTTTGTTATCACAATATGCACGAAATTTAAAACTTTTATGAAGACTATTTGTCCCTAGTTTAGCAAGAAAATATGAAAAAGTAGAAGCAAAAAAATTTCTTGATAATAATAATATAGATAATGGAATATTTTCTGTCTATAACGAATAGATCCATGTAGGATTAAGATGGTTAATGAAAAATCGAAAAATTTGGCGTCTCGATCAATCGGGAGGTATTACTCAGAAGCGTATAGCTACCGCCGTATCAGCCATAATAATGATACAAGGCCAGGCTTTGACTGGTCATAAGACAGATTGGACAAATACCTAATGGGTCGGTCTAGCCAAAGGGCCTGTAAGCCCACAGCAGTGGCTTATAACAACTCTATAAATACTTTTTATTACTAGTGGCTAACTCGTGACTTCGATCACATAAAATTTATCAAAATAAGAAACACAGTAAACCTAAATGACCTAATCTATGAAGAGATAAACTACAATATCACCTAATTGGAAGTCCAGGAAAATTTCGTAAAATGATATGATAAAAATTAAACGTTAGGTGTAAAGAATAACGATTATCTCTAAAGATTTATAATTTCGAAATAGAACATAAGAGAACTGATAATTAAGGAAACTAAAGTAAATTATTAAATATTAATCGGTCCGTGGCAATAAAAAGATTGGAGACCACTGTCTCAATATTTCACTCTTCGGCTTTATACAAATGAAAAACTCTCTCTCTTACTTTCAATTCTCATGTCTTTAACCATTATACTTATATTTGTAGAAAATCTTGCATACTTTCATATCCTTTTTATCACTTCATCAAGATTTCCTTTATTATGCATTTTCTATTATTCATGCACTTACGATTGCACACAATTTTAAAACAAAGAACAAAAAACGAGCACTAAAATCTTTTCCTGATTAACGTTTTTTTTTTCTTTATTCCACCGTTCTTTTTACGTCTCTTTTATTATTATTGCTATTATGATGATTTTCTACTTGCATTTCAAACACAAAAAGCTCTTTTAACGCTTTATGACACAAAAACCAATAAGTTTTACTTATAAAACTTTTAATCTTCCTTTACCAATGAAAGAGTTTTTCATTTTATCTATCTTTTATACGATCTATTTACATATTTTTCTTTATGCAATGTTCTATTGAATGCTTTATGCTTCTTTGATGGCATCTTTTAAACTTATCGTTAAATATAAGCCGTTAATTAGTTATTTTTTAAAATTTATCTGTTTAAAAGTAATCATTGTTAGTAAAGAAAAAAATTTAATTCAATATTTTATAGACCCTTTTATGTTGATTCTACTAATTAATTTTATATCGAACTCAAATCAATTGCTTTGTCATTAGCGGTGTTTTATTGTTGTAATTTAATATGAAATTAAGTAGGTTAGTAGGGTTCTGTTATCAGATATCGTGAGATAAGCAATTTTAAAATGTTTGAGATTTAAGCATCATTTGTATGAATAAAAGCAGCTTAACCCTATTTTCTAGGGAGTCCCATTGACCCCTAAAAATGCTCTAATTGGATTTTCTCCTTTTAAAGTAGGTATCGAAAAAGTAGCTGTTGCTGCTGTCTCTATGAAGTAAAGGTTTATAATACTTACTAGACACACGGTGGGTTGGGTGTTTCAAAACAATGAAACTTTTTTACTTCCAACAAATACTATCATATTTATATTCATATTATGTATAAATATAATATAATTATATTTATATTTGGCCCTTTTGTTTACCTATAAGAGGCTTCAGTACCCACGAGATGTAATTTCGGAACACCCATGACTATAGACTTAAAAACTAATCAGTAATCGACTTTGAGTAATACAATAAAAATTAATAAAAAATACAATGAAACTTATTTAACTACTTCAACTGTTTCTTTTTTCAGTATTACAATTACCCTTATCCTATTAATGTTAAAACCGCTCCTGGTATAAGGTTCACAGTAAGAATGACATTCATTCTCCAAAATGGTTCATTTCTGCCAAACTGTTTTAATTGAGATTTTTAGTTTGATAACAATTTAGAAACAATTGGTCATGCTTTTTAAAATCTTCTTAATGTTCTACTATTTCTTAATGGGTTACATTTTTTAAATTGTAACTAATTTAAAAAAAATGTAGATCAAATTTCCCGAAATTTTTAATCTTTTGGAAAAAAGTCTGCCAAAAATTTAATATTCACTTTTTTTTTCCTTTGTCCAATTTCTAGTTTAAGTTTGATTTTTTCATCTCAGATGATCCTATCACAAGTTCTACTGTCAATGCGAGAGCACCTTTTTCCGAGGGGTTACCGAAAATTACGTCCCAATGGTAGAGTTTTAAATATTTTTTTACAAAAATTTTAGAAATTCTTTGTTAAATGTGTATATTTATGGCAATAAAAAGTTTGATTGAAATATTTAATTTTAAGAGTCGATGAATTTAAATGCAATTTTCACATTTTAAATTCATTTTCTTCTAACACCTCACCAGTTTTTTTAAACGAGTTATTAAATGAGCAAGCCTGAGTACCCATGGAGTTTTTTAAAGCTGGAACTTCTGAAGCTAAGTTTAGATATTTTTTTTAAGTGAAAAATTGAAATATACGCGTAACACTAAAAATGAGACAAAAATAACAGGTATAAATATAAATAATGCATTTTGTTAATTCATTGGTTTTCTTAGATATTATAAAAGAAATCATTTTTGCATTATAGTGTGATGAATCTCGCGGGCCACAGAAATATTCAAGACGGGCCGCGGGTTGCTCACCCCTGATCTAGACTATTATATAAGTACCTACTATTCACAGACCTGAAACTACACTAAACAGTATTTAACAAATTAAACTCGGACCATTTTAATTCTAAACAACTTATTGAAGATTTCTGATCTATATAATAAATTTAAAAAAACTTATCGTGATTTTATTCTTTAAACATGGACTTTTGCAAAATTTTACATAATTGACTCTCGGCTTTATCAAACATTCTCCTTCACCGTTGTACATATTCCATTACCTATACCAAGGTTTAACTATAACATTGTGAAGTATTAAAATGTAAATGTTTGATTCAGAAGCATTTCTACGGTAGTTTAAACACGGGAAAATGTATTATTGTAATATTAGAACTTAATATTTATAGACAGACACGAATCAATTGATTTAAGGAAGTTAAAACATTTCGACAGAGAACTATTTAAATTTGTTTTGTTTTTGTTGTAATTTTTTTTTAAATTTGATGTACATTGTTATTTCAATATGATGTTAAATCGTTGTGCCTTTTTTAAAACATATCTCTGTCAATATAAAAACTTGTTCTTTTCCATATAACCATAATACATTCTGCTATTATAATGAAGCAAATATTAGCAAAACACATTTAAATCTTATCTAATAATTTACATAAACATCGTTAAGGATTTCAAACACGCTAATAAAGAAAATAAATAAATAAACAAAGTGATTAATTACTAATGGATTCTAAATACTCGAAAAAAATCGAACGAATGGTAATTTCTATTATAATTAGTGTTAGATAATTGCATATTAACCTATTCGTTATTAAAACGTCGTTGTTTGTACATTTTAAGAAATTACTTCTAATTCAACCTCTGTTTTTTTTTTTGAAATAAATACCTAGTTTTTATAATAAAAAAAAATAAATAGTACTTATGAATTGAATAGAGAATAAAAACAATCGTTAATTACTAAATAATTACTAAAATGATGCTGTAACATATTTTATTTTTTCGCTAATTTAATTGAGAACTATTGCAATAATTCAGTGAATATTTCGTTCAAATAACAGAATGTAAAATATGTATGAAATATGCATTTAATTTAAGTTCAATTATATGATCTAAATTGTTATAATTCGTTCATTATCTCTAATCCACTTCAAAACCAATAAATCGTTCGTAAATACCTTAATAAATTGAATTCATAAACGCTGAATGAAATTTAACATAATGTAATCAATTTATTTTAAAATATTGACATATTAAGTCATTAAAAAAGTATTCAAATTAGACAATATGAAGTCAACGATTTGTTAAAGTTAATTAATTGATTTCCTTCAGAAATAAAAATTATTATCTATATATACAGTTACAACGTATAAACTGTATAAATTAATAAATTTAATGCCACATTTTTACATGTTAATATGCCTGTATTAATAAAAAAAAATTTGCCAAATATTAATAACATGTTTATTAAGCCGATAGCGATGCTGAAATCGCTATAATATATTTAATCTCAAAAATCTTACGTTATTAATCTATGAAAAATTGCGTCTAATCATTGTTATTAAACACAAATTGCGATAACACCATGTAATTTGGATAAAACGTTCTTTGAAAACGAGTTCAATGATATTTTAATTGAGAAACTTAAATCTGTACTTACGAATGGAGAAATAACTTGTAAATTGTCACCAAAACTTACCTAGAAAAAAAAAAGAAATTGGCGTTAAAAATGAAAGACAATAAGATGAAAATTTATTAAACATTTTTTATATCTATCGCTTCTATCATGGGCGAAAAGTTTTGTTCTTAACTGACCGTTCCTTGCCCGCTTCGCTAAGCGTGAATTCTATCGAAGAATTATCTTTTTCGTAATAGTCATTTATGACTAATAACTGTTAATCTAAATTTGGGATTATATTTGGTCTTAAATATTAATTTCTTTGAGTTTTTTTATAGTTTGAAGCATGCCTTTGTATTGATGCATTCCTTCTTTGAATTTTTGAGTATTTCAAAATATTTATTTGTTTAGATTCTATAAAGAAAAAATTACTAGCGATCTACAGTGAAAGCTTTCAAAATTATAAACTAAATAAGAATTTTGAAAACCTTAACACTCTAGAGATAGCACCAGTGGTCACATTTTCAATAGTCAAAAGCAGTTCTAAATCAGTGATATGCGAATGTCCAACTACGGGTACTCGATAGATACAATTTAACTGTTTTATTTCTCAAAGATCGACTCACAATTCTTTCAGTTCTAGATTGTATAATTTCAAAAGGAGTACCTTACTGACCTTACAAGTGAAGATGATTAGCAATGCATAGTAATGTTATTAGTGGTAAAAATAACTTGATAACCTATAATTAATTAAAAACATGGGTTATATTACACCAGCGGTCGGAAAACTTTTTTTTACCATTAACACGGGCATTGCTTTATACTTACTATAATCAAGTGCAAGAAATAAAAAAAGAAATCGATCAAAATGTATTCAAATATTTTTGCGACATATGCGCGCAGGAATGGAATTGGCTATCATTGTATTTATGTATATTTAAATGGTGTTTGAATCAAGATTGAATTTTTCGACTCGGTTAGGCTTTCAACGAAATAACATTGGAACCGTTTAGTTATTAGGTAGTTGAGGGATACCCAAAGAAATAAAAGCTGTTATTTCATGAAACCGAAATGTTTTCTTCGGTATTAAGTGAAGAAACTTATCGTAAAATAAAATAAGAAATAAACCATTTTTATGCGTTTCAGAATCTTAAACAATGGTCATTAAAAAACACACAGGCCTCATTAAAGTGTTTGTTGATGATATCTCATTTTATTCCCTAATTTAATAAGTACTTGAAGATATTTTCTATATTCATAAAGTGTAATTGAATAGTACTCAACATTTTATTAAAGAAAAAAGATACATAAATTATAGACTTATCATATTCATTATGCACTTAGTTAAGTTACGCCACATCAGATAGCTAATAAATAATAATAATAAATAATTTTAATTATACACATTTGTTATTCATTATTCAGTTGAGAGAAACATAAAATATTTTATTGCAAACCCATAAAAACTTTGAAATTTCTCTTGAGATCGTTATAAAAATGATAAATTTTAAAGCAAATGCAAATAACAAAAGATCTCTTGGTGTCTGTTATGTTGTTTTCGCCTTTAATAACGACACATGGTATTGGTAATGGAGGGATATAAACAACCCACACATCCACTTAGGTTAATTACAAACTTACTACAATATTCAAATAATGTTTAACAGGCTAACAAATATAGCACATGTGAGACAGTGGGGAAAAAATATCGAGTCTGAGCAAATCTATCGAGATACGAAATATGTTCCATGCGACTAATTATTATCGAACTGTTGCGTTTACTGCAATCATAATCAACACTGATCAATTTCGACAGACATTAAATCAACGTAATGCAAACAACGGAATGCGAGAAACGGATGAGCAAAACTGTTAGTTTAATTGGCAATTTAAATATGTATTGGCTGCTCGTTTTAACTGATCCCAAAGTGATTAAATGTTACTGAACTAACACGCACTTGCATCCTCATCTACTATACACCTCCGGTCATTTGATTAAAGCCACCTGAACATTTTTTTAATTTTTCAGTAAATAATAAATCTATTTCATTATTTTTATTTTTTAAATTAATATAACTTTCACCTTTCCTCTATCTGTTATTAGCAGTTGCAATTAGTTGGTTAATGCACTTAAAATGCGTTTTTTTCGATTTGTGCAATAATTTTCTTGATTTTTCAAAAATACTAATATTGTTGCATATGTTGTCTAAGAGAAAAAAGATTTTAAAACGCAATGCATTATTTGACCCCTTTCTTTTCTTCAAACAAAATACAATGATAACTGATGCAAATTAAAGAACAACTGTCCTCGTACAATAATTAACACAATTTTTTTTGTGGATTTCTCGTCTTGAATACTTCAAATAAACAAGTGACTACAAAAATGGCCGGGAGTGTACATACAGGGCGACACAAGTTATACGCTACATCTTTTTTTCTTGCGGGCAAAAAATTTTGAAACATGAAATACAATACTTATTAATATTTTTTTTCCAACTTTTAATTTTCAAGTACACTGCTATACTTTTTTTGATATTGTTCAGAAGTATTTGGGTTCTTGTTAAAAACAAAGAAAAAAATCTTGAAATCGTATAAGTTTTGTGCTAGTAAGTTATGGCAATTTGCAGTATAGAAAATAAAATAATAGAACTAGCTCAGTTTAATGCCAAAATCTTCTCTATTTAAAAAAAAAAACTGTTTGTTAAGAATGGACAGACACTAGTCAGATAAACCATAGCTCTGTATTCCTAGACTCGGTCACAGGATTGACCTCAAAGGACTATTTTTCGTGATGTAAAATGCCTCGTCAAAATCAGCATAGGAAGAGTAATTAGTAGACGTTCCAAGCCACCAATATTAGATATGTTATAAGAAGATCTCCGTATACCTACATTATTTTTAAGATTACCCCACAAAAATTCTCCTTTGATATCAATCCAGTGATTGAGTCTGGGAATCCTTAGCTATGGCTTGTCTGACAGTAAGTGGCGTCCATTTTTAACAATTTCTTTAAAAAATAAGATAATTTTGGCATTAAACTAAGTTATTCGAATTTTTTTTCTATACTTCGAATTGCCATAAATTTCACAAAACTTAACCGATTTCAAAAAGGTTTTCTTTGTTTTTAACAAGAGCTTCAGAGCCTTTTGAATTACCCCCAATAAAGAATAGTGGTTTATTTGAACTTCAAAAGTTGGATGCTGTATTTCTAAGATGATGGATCAAACATTTTTTTTTTCACATAGAACAAAACAGCATTTTATTCGCAATTAAGAAAATAAGGGGGTATAAATTGTGCCACCCTGTATATAATTACCAGTTGTGATAAGACTGAAAACAAATCGCAACACAACACCAATAAAAAGTCTGAGACAAATTAAATTCCAAGTTAAAACAGCAAACTTGTAATTCTTTCAACCTTTCGCATTAAGAATTTATAACTCTAAGCAAATAATGTGTCTGTTATATTCCATACAAGTTTATCATTTTACATTATACATTCCATCTATATAATAAATATGAATATATCGATCTAAAACCAGTTTCGCATACAACATAAATAGGCTTAAAGCTGATTGCAAATCATTACATCAATTGCATGGCATTATTCAATTAATTTGTCCATCTCGCTAATTACGATTATTAAATGACATTATTATTTAAGTATGCGAACGTTAAGTGTTTATAAATAAAAATTACTTTCGTAACATTCTACTTAATTACCCGGTCTTTAATTATATATTAATTATAAAACATTAACATTTTTCAAATATAAAAAGTAAGTGTTCAAATCAAGAATTTGCACAAAAAAAAACTTCTAAAATACAAATATACTTATTTAAATAATTATCTCCTTTTCCCCAATTAAAATTCGATACATACTTATGAAAACTTATTTGCGTTATGGAAGCTTGAATTCTTGGAATTATTTAACTCGGAAGCATTAAGAAATATTTTCATCCAACCTTCAACTTATTATAAAATATTACAGGAATAGAAAATTTAGATTGGATCATAAGTTCAAATTGAAATTCAAACTAGCTGCAATATTATATTGTAAATTTATCTTTAAAAATCACATTATTGTCACATATCGTTATCGTGTAATTAAGTAATTAGAAAATGTCAAATTAAGTGTAAATTTTAATTTGCGTCAGAGTAATTATATCAATTTTATAGTTAATTTAGTTGAACTTTGATTTCAAAAAAAAAAAAATTATCAAACAAAAATAAAGTAAGACTACTTGAAACAACGTTTTATATATCTATAATCTCTTCTTGGAGAAAAACTTTTTTATATTTGAAATTTTCAGTTTGTTTTACTGAATTTTAACACTAGTGATGAGCAAAACCTGTCTTGATTTTGCAAAAATGCAAGACCAAGACCAATACTAAGCGTGGGATAGTCTTGGTCTTGCTTTGGTCATCACTACAGACAAAGCAAACAATTAATAGATATGTACGAAAGAAAAACCTATTTTGTCGCCTTAACTAAAGAAAATAAGATAGAGAGGCTAAAGCAGATAAAAAAGTTTTCAAATACATTATTCTAGAAATAATTTCAATAAGGCAATGCAAACGTCACCTTTTCCCTTCGATCGTTCGTTGTACAAGATAATGATCATTTTGATCCATTTTAATATACATCGAAGGAAAATATTATTGAAAGATTTACGTCTAGTTATGATGAAAATTGAATAATAAAACTAGATAAAAATAAATTCAATCTTCGAAAAAATTTGTTTGCAAGCTTTCAAGCTTTTAGAGCGATTACTTTCTGAATAATTCCCGTAGGAGGTTTCAGCACCCAAGAGTAAAATTAAATAAAGTAGCATGTTATTAAAATTGGCAAAGGTTCTATTTTCGCTTGCCGCTTTTTATAGGAAAATAATGTAAAATCATTTTTAAAAGCGTCGTGCTTTGTCCACAAAGCTAAATACAGGTAAACTGTTAGGGCATATTTATATATTTTAATTCCCTTACTAAAGCATTAAAACGTCCCGCTCTTAATACACTATTTCTCCTTAAATAATATATCAGCAGTAGTTTAAGCTACGTCAAAAAATATTTCTTCGTTTTTTTAATATATTAAATGTTATATTACGAAATTCCTCGGGAGGATTTTATTTAATGAAGTCAAGTAAAATATCAGGAAAAAATTCTTTTAAGCTGCACACATAATTTATATTGCAGAGAACTTCAAATTAAATATTTTCAATTATAATTAATTAAAAAATTATACTTTTTATACTTAAAAGTAAAGTAAAAATTAATGTAAGTTAGTAAAAAACGAATGAATGTTGGTATAATATGATTAAAAAACAGCCCAACACAAAGGGATGTAATTTTTAGTTCAATTAAATTTTGTCAAAATTAAAATGTTTAGTATTATAAAAAAACAACGCTTAGAATTGCGTATCAGGGAACCCAAACAATGGTTTAAAATTATTTTAAATTAAATAATAAAATAATTTTGTGCATACAATTAAGAATTTACAAGTAAAAATTGAGACCATTTGATGTAAGAAAGTCAAACATTTGCTATTTAAAAATGCTGATAATTCTGCTTTTATTTTATTGATCAAAATATTGAATTGCAAACAATTCAAAGATAAGGAATTTTTCAAATGAACTGTTTGGTCTTCTGATTGGTTGTTGAAACCGTGACGTCAAATTGTTGTATTTTTCTAGTCATATGCAAACCAAATGCAAGAGGCTATTAATATTTTTATTTTTTTTTTCAAAATTTTTATGGACTCTTAAATGCAATCAACTCAAATTGAAATGTTTTAAAGATCGATCCCATTGTTTTTAATGAGAAGAGATTGTTCTAAAACTTAAATCAACCTAGTCACAATTAACAGCAGTTTATAGACAGACCTTTTTTTTAATTTTCATTTAATTTTTTTCAATCGAACTATATTAAACACATGCCAATCATATAAAGAAATGGAATGTCGTCACGACCGGTTGTTAAACAAATATCTCTATATACAAATTGAAGTTATGGAGCCATAGCTACATATCAATGTGTGTAAGTGAAACGGCGAATAAGACCAAAGAAATAGTCGGGACGGAGAACACATTTTAAACCTGACAGGTATAATGAATAGTTCAGGTTGCCAGGTTGTAAGCATACAGACATATGCATTTAAGCATTTTATAAGCTTGGTCGGAACTCGAGTCATTTGTGTTGTTTTCATGTTTACAGTAGGAACTTGTTTAAATATGTCCTCTTCTAGTGTAATAATAATCATCATAACAATAATAATAACTCTTTTTTGTAACCGTAGATTTTTTTTGCCTCGATTTTACACACACACAAAAAAACGACAAAAACGCAAGAAAAGAAACTTGAATTAATGTATTTGTTATTGGATAATAATTGGTTGTTTAGCGTGTTTTTTAACGAATACTAAATAAGTGTTTCCCTTCTGGCAGCCATCAAATACCGCCCATCTTAAGACGTTGTGGAAATAATTTATTATCATTACGGATAATAACGACATAAAATTCTTTATAATATTAAAATTATGTAAGATAGGATTTAATTATGTTTTTATTACGCTTTAACATTTTATCTGATAATTACGAGTGGAATATTTTGAACTAAAGAAACTTTATTGAAAACGAATGATTGCAAATTAAAAATCAATTTAATATAAGGAAATTAAGAGCATCATATTCTTGTTAATGTAGACATTTGTGCTCGTGTTCATAAGTTTTAGATATATCCTGATAGAATTTGTAAAAAAAATATAGTTTTATTTACAATAAATACCTTATTTTATGTAATACATTTTAGTTATCAATATAGAGCAAGAGGTGACAGGAAGCCTGAACTTCATCAAGGAGGCCAACCTTCTCACCGTACTATGGTGACTATGATACAGTGAATGTACAAAAGTGACTTGGAAGTGTGTGAATGTGAACTATGCTAGTTGAAATTGAATTGAAAGAGTGTGAATAGGACAGGAAAAGTGTAAGAAAAAGACAAAGTGAAACAAGTGACAAGATCCTTAAAACTAGAACAGTCGCTGATGAGCTCAGATGTTCCAAGCGACTCTAAATAACCAATGGAAAAAAAATTAATTGTCAATTTAAATTACATAATTTTTTATCTTATATTCTTTCTCTATTCTATATACAACAATAAGAAATAGTGGCAGCTCATCATATTATAAGTATATTGCAGGCAAGAAGGGCAGTGCTTCCGCAGACCAAAATTAAAACATTTTTATTTATAAACAATAGGGTTAGGGTTCTAAGGGTGTCCTTAGAAACAACGAGAATTTTTTTTGTGAGTTGTGAAACGCGTACCCTCTATTTTTGTTCTATTTTGGTCACAGTAAGTACTTATAAATAAAATTTTATACACAGCTAGTTAACTAGTAGATAATAAAAACCCGTGGCGATTTGAGACCAAAGCTTTCCGCGTTAAGAACATAAGTGATTATTATAATAGACTAGTTTAATAAGAATTTAACATCGATATAAAAATTTTACGACAAAAACTTTGTTTTGGTATTCAAGGGTTGATTTAAGAATTCCGTAAAATTTCGTACGTGTTAAGTAGTATTAGTTTATTATTACTATTTTTTTTTCTTTTTTTTTGGTGTTTTTAGTCACTTTAACATCTAAGGTCATATCACGACTGTTTAAATACAGAAAATTTCTGTTGGTCAGTTTTATCTTAGGTCTAGGATTCAACGGGGATCGAACCCATTACCACTTGACGCATGCAGCAGAAAGAGCAATTCTCCTAACCACTGCGCCAATAAGTGGATATTATTAATCTTAAATCTAACAAAAAATCAAACTTGTATAAATATCTCATTTTCTTGCCTTTTATTGGTACTATGAGTGCATGAAAAAGTTGTTGAGCATTAAAACTATTCTAAAACTATGATCTTTAGATAAATTTTATACATCCAATCATTCTCGAAATAGAGTGTGAAATGAGGAAAAAGTTTGATCGGTAAGTGTACCTACTAGGGATTCGTCAAGTCAAGTAACTGGACTCTGTGAGTAATGAATGAAGTTTGACATTTAAACTTTGAAATGAAATAACTTGCAAGTTCAATGCTTGAGTTGACTTGACGTTCAAATGTTTACATTTGAGTTGAGTTTGACTCGATTATAATCCAAAAAGTAGTACCTAGTTTGAAGATCAATTCAAGCAGTAAATTTTTAGTATTTACACAATTTATATATACTTTATGGTACCACTAGTGCTTAGTTCATTTAAAACTTGATTGTAAAGTGAGGAGTTTCTATTTTAGAGAAATTTCATATTGTTGAAATTACACCAGAATTTTTTCAACATGTAAAAGGGTAAAATAAAACATTTACCAGAGACTTGACAGTCTGGATTTTTACCATAGCTTTATTTGAGGAATCTTTAATAGTTAACAACAAAAGGAAACCGAAAGGATCTTATTTTATCTATCTTATTATTTATTTTCTTTTAACGTCAACTATCTACTGATTTCAAGAAATTTTAAATAAAAACCAATCATTGTTATTAAAATTATGCTGATGCTAGTGGTCACTGTCTTGTGGCTGGCAGTCTGATTCTCTCCTTAGGCACTTACGGCACTTAAAAGGGTAGTATGAATATACTAGTATGAATGCTAACTAGGAACCCAATATTCTAGTTTCCGCTACGAACTTATTTGACACGAGGAACTGTCAAGACTACCAATAAAAAAAAACCAAAAGAAACATAACTACTTTCATTATTTTGGCACCTTTGGAAGGCGTCAAATATTTACTGGATTTAAGGCATTCACAATTTATCCGCTTCACAAAGTAAGTGCCCATACAAGCAAGTTATTTTATAGTCGCGATAACGTAATAAAAAATGTTTAATGGAACGAATCTAAAGCAAACCAAAGCTGCATGAACTTTAACACCACTCATAAAAATAGATATTTGCTAAAAAATTGGCAATTAGATGATAATGATACACCCATAACTCGTTATACGGCCAATCTATTTACAGCTTTTCGCTATATAACGGCCATTTTTAATTCCAACACTTTTTCGATATACGACTCAACATGTTTCGTTGTACGACCAAAAAATTGGAAAAAATGTATTTAAAAAACATTTTGTGTTAATTTTTTTGATTGATTCGTTTTACGGACAATTACTTTTTGAACGTATTTATATACCTAGGCCGTAAAGCGACGCATTGGTTGTATAAGATAGGATATCACTATTACAATTACTAATATCAGTCTATTTGTAATTATGTAGTCGAATATGAATTTAAATAATATTTACAAGTTATGATCATTTTATAATTTTCCCTTAATTTATCTCTACGTGTATAAAGCAATATTATTTCCTTCACGTTTGAAGTCAAAATAAAGTTTATGGATAGCATTTTTAGATAACACAACACATTTATTTGCTTTAAAAAAAAACATACAGTCGAATTGAGAACCTCCTCCTTTTTTTGAAGTCGGTTAAAATAGATTCCTATTGATTATTTTTTGCGTGTTTTTATTTTTTGGCTCTTGATTTTATGCTAGAATTGCTGAAATTTCACAATAAGATTAACTCCTGATTTTTTTTTTTATCAATGACTGTCTTCGATTACGACTTTTAGTTTTAAGAGATTAATTTTAAAAATGATTAATACGATTTTTAAAGAAAAAAGGGTAAACGATGAGTTTTATGCTTCTTTTTTATGAGTTTTTTTGTGATCTTTCCACGCATATGTAATTCGGAAGAGGGAAACATTTTATTCGACTTTTCCATATAACATGAAACTGAGCGTTAAAAATAAAATGACACACCGAGTCATTCGTTTGCCAATATAAAGTTTTAATAGCAGTCGTTTACGTCAGCATCAACGTTTTACACTAGGGAAGGATTAGTACTTTCTTTTTAAGTGTTGGTTTTATTTTTGTAAATATTAATTTTATTTTTATTTACGAGCGACATTGTAAAACCCGTTATTTTATTGTTATGGATATGGTGTTTGAAAGAAATTTCTACTAAAACATAAAAAATAAAATCAATTTTTCAACGTGTATTATTTCAATGTGAACTTGTATATCTCACACATTGTTCATTTTTCTCTATAATTAGATGAGACGATAAGATTATGAAAAGTATTTTTATAGTTTTTAATCCCTTGCTAAGTTTCTTTTTTATGTAGACACCAATGTTGTATTTAACAACGATATCTTTAAATATCTTTAAGTGGTTCTGAATACGGGATTATATGTAATAACGATTACTTTGTTATTTTAATATGTGTACAAACCTACTTAAGTGTATACAGATTCATTAGTGACGTGAAGAAAAAGTTGTAGCAATTTGCAATTTATATTTAAAACAAAAACACGTCATGCATATATAATTTTTGTACGATATTTTATGAAGAAGTCGTAACAAAAATTAAATGCACTTAGTACAACGATCATGTAAAAAAAATTGAGCAGATGATGCGACTTAAGTATCTTCGCTTTCAATCAATTATTTTTTGAACGATTTTTTCCAAGTTATTAACTTGATGACAGTAAAAATATGTCTGAGTAAAATAATGCGTTGTACTGAAGCATTATTATTGAAATATATAATTTAAAATAAATAAATTTATTCACATTCTACTGAAAGACGTCTGTAACTTTAAAAGACTAAAATTAGTTTTTTATTATACCTACGTTTGAATGTAATGTAAATCCTAAATATTCAACGTTTTTTTTGTTTTAAACTAATTTGATTACTTCGTATCAGTGGTGGCTCGTGAGTCGTGATAAAATGTTGAAAGGGGATACATTTACGGTGTTAGTAAGAATACATTTTTATAAATTATTTAGTAAATACTTTCTTTAACAAAAATTTCTATGATTAAAGTAAAAATATTTACATTAATCTCCCTACAGAAAAAAATCGCTTTGTTCGATTCCTGTTGAATTCTAGAAATTTCTAGATTTGTAAATTACAGGCATTTTCTGTGTTTAGGCAGTCGTGATCTTAGAACATACTTAAAATATAAAATTATTCTCCTAATATTTCTATAATTTAAACAAAGAGGTAAGTACAGTAGCTTATTAAATTTTTTAAGAAATAGCTTGGGCATAAATAATTTTTAAAGTTTTTTCTAATATAAATATTTTTCTAGTTACAGATTTTACAGGAAATTAACAGTAAAATCAATGTAATAATAAAATAAATAAACAATAATCAATGAGATAATTAAAAACATTATCTCAAATTTTTGGGGGTTGAGGATAATTCTGAACCAAGATATAACTAAAAGATAAATTACCCAGAAGTTACATTTTAACAAAGGCTCTTATAAAAAATGGAAACATCCGAAAGAAAAAAATTCACCGAAAAAAAATTTATATAAAACACATTACATTAAACATATTACATAAGAAATTGTGTAAAAAGATAAAATCATTAAAGAATATAATAATATTTTTTTGGTTCGTGAATATCGCAGTGTATTAGTAAAACATAAAATATTCTTCAAATACTAAAAAGTTTTCATACGACAAGAGAGAAGATGATAACTACTGATGATTGAAACCCTTAAAGCCTCGAAAAGATAAAATTTTGGTTGAAACTTTGACGAATAAAATAACTAACAAATTTCATTACTTGTTATTTTCGGTCCCCTTTGAAATATTCTTGTACTACTACGATAATAAAAATGTTTAATCGCCTTTCAGTAAAATTTCAATCACTGTTTTTTCATTATTACGATACAATCCTAAATAAAATTCGAACGTTTGGTATTCATTGCAACACCTTTATTTACAATTAGGTCAAAATGATTTAAAACTATAATTTCAATATTGTCACGCATTGAAACTCTCCGCCTTCGATATATATTTTAATTAAAATGACAGAACTAATTAGATAACGAGTTTTTGTCTTTATTTTATAAAAAAAAACCGTTTAACTAAGATCTACAAATAATAATTATTATGTCGTTAATAAAAATGAACTCCATTCGTGGTTAGAGCTCTATCATCATTTGTATATTTAATCATGATATATTTACTTGATAAAGAGAACATTGATTTATATTACTATGAAATATAACGAGTCACACATTCGTATATATGTAGTTTATATATGAGATGGGGCGATACGCTATAATTTGATCGTAAATAAACATATTAAAACAGTTTATGTTTGTGTTATCTCCTGTAATGAACATACTACCAACCCTATTTAAAGCTCGATTCAAAAACAACCAACATCTCGATTCGAAACCACAGTTGCCTTTACAAGGTATTTAAGGGAATACTTAGAATACCTACACCGCAAGTAATTTGGAATTTTCGGTTTATGGCTCAATATTTTTTGTGACGCATTTATTATTCATGGGGCTATTATAATATTAATGTGAGCTTTTTTATCACTCGCTCATTTTATCATGACGTTAGATTGAATATATGCATAAAACATGCATGCGATGGATGTTTAAACAAATAAATTACAGTTTTATATTTTATAATTTGATTATAAAAAAACTGAAATTTAATACTTCCACAATATATTATAGCATGTGTATGTTATTAAACTACAACAACAATAACCTATTTCGAGAGGATAATTTAAAAAATATTACTGTGTAAATACCAAAAAGCTATTTACAATTAACGAGACAATTAAAAAAAAGCTGAAATGAAACAATGCAAAATCTCTTCATTAGACATAATAAAATATAATTTTATCCTGGAGTTATTCAAACGTATTTAATTAAACATGCAAATGGAACATATTTAAAATATAATAAAACGATCGATATGTTTTATAATTAAACATCCCAATTGAAAACAAAAATAAAATATTATTTCAATGATAGAACAAATTTTGAATTATTCATGTAAAAAATGTTCAACTTTTTAATTAGTTTCAGCATGTAATAAAGCTTTATTTCGAACTGAATCGTAGCAATTAATATGCAATAATGTATGCTAGGGAAATGAGATTTGATCAAATTTATAATTAATATCAAATTCATTGTGTTTGTTTATTGTTCATGTTTGAATTTTATTTTTCATAAACTTTATTTCAAACATGATATTACTACAATTTGCACCAACTACATATTTCGATATGGTACGATAAGATACTTTGCGTTAAGTTTTTGCATCGACATAAAACTTTTAGTGGAAAGCTAACAAGATTGAAAGCTTTAAATGATTTAGTCGTTATTAATAACTTTTCTTAATCAAAACTTGTTCCTTGAGTTTCGTGCAAATAATATTTTAATAGCAGTACCTATATTCATAATTTATTTTGAAAATTTAATAACTGGAAGGAATATGTTAACGAAGTTAAAACATTGGGATTCGGAGTAGTCGTTATTTTTATATTACGAAGCTATAAATTTACATTCGATCTTGAAGGTAATAGATTTTATTCTTGAAACTTATATAAAAATATGATTGAAATAGTAGAAGTATTTAGAGAATATTGATTTTGCATTGAAAAGCTGAAAAACAAATGCAAGCTAAAGAAATGTTAAACTAATATTAAGAAAAGTGTTTGAGATTTTGGTCTTTAATGGTTAAAAAAACTACGTGTATATATTTTTTTTTTTTTTCACTGAATCTGAAACAATTTAAAGAGCTTGTTAATAAAAAGGTTTTGATATTAAAACAAGAAAACCATTACGACGTTAAGTACCATATGGTATGTTTAAAATTAGATATAGCATTTTAATATTTATTTCTTCAAATACTAGCTGACACCAACCTGTTTCGCTAAGGGTAGGTACTTAAATTAAACTGATTGATTAACGAAAACTTTAAACTAAAATTTAAAAAAATACTTTTAAAATTTTGATAGAAAAAGCTTGAAGTAATCCCTCATTTTCTAGAATAATAATTAATATCTAGGTGTAATTTCTAGATCTCAGATCTGTATTGATATTGTAAGCGTTAGATTTCGTAGGTAAGTAGTTCATCAAAATCTGTTGTATTACATTTTAAATAACTGAAAAACCAATTTGAAAAAAGAAACAGTTCGAAGCCCATTAAGATATCCATTATTTGTTTTTAAGCATTTGATAAAGGATTTTTAAAAAATATTCTAAAATTCGAAATATTTTATAAAATTATAAAATCTTGAAATAACCGATGCATTCGACCGAGATTAAATGCCATTTTTAATCCGATTAAGGGATTAACTTATTTTACAACCTTGAAATTTTAGATTTTTCAATTCATCGATATTTTTGTTTACCAAGTGCATCATGATTAAATTGCCTTGGACAGTTAGTAATAACAGTTTCTGATTTTTAAGGGTTTTATCAAGTTTAACAAAAAAATATTTGAAGTTAAGTTTTTTAATACTCAATGCATAAGTAGGTATGCATATATGCAAAAGTATTAAAAATCTTTTACAAAATTTAATTCATATTTGTTTAGTTGTTTATGCTATAAAAAGCCATTTATCTCACTGATCCGTGCTCCTTTTCGAAATATAAAATTATAGCCCGTTTATTTCCTTGTTCCTGCGTGAGAGAAGAGCAAACAAACGAACAAAAGTTTACATTTGAAAATACCCCACAGGAACCATTTATTTTTATCGGGATTGAAAGTTGTCATTTGTTGTCCGAGTCCTTTGTACCAATTTATCACATCCTTAAACTTAAGTATATTTTGTTGAGGCTTTTTAATTTAACACGTTAAAAAGTATTCTACAGGAATCTTGATTTTTCGGGGTAAAAATTAAGTTTTTCATTCACTTTACTATTAGGTACAAAGTAAAGGAAGCATTGCCATAGGTTTTCACCGGAGATGCATGTTTTACGGTCTACTAAATCCGAGTTTTTTTTTTTTTTTTTGAAAACGGCTACTGACGGCTGTGACGCGACGCAGCAGATGTTTATATAGGTATAGGTAGAATAAGAATTCACATAGCTGGCTATATTATGAAATAAATCGTGCTTGATATTATGACTTTAAAATTAAATCATTTATACATCAATATTTATGCCAAATTTAAGTTAAGAAACTTTAAAAATAAGTCAAGTAACATAAAAATCAAGTCAAGGACTAAATATGTATAGGTACTATAGATAGATTAATTATGGCATTGTTCTCTTTTTCCATAAATAATTTTTATGAAACTGTTTGAAATATTTGAAACATTATTGGTAGAAAAACCTCGCGAACAATTTGAAACAATTAACTAAAAACACAATTTTTTAGGATTCCACCATAGATTGCCGTCAGTGAAAAATATGTTTTAGCATTAATTTAAAACTTAAAGTTACATTTTTAAATACATGTGTAACCTTTAGACAACATGTAACTTCAGTTGCTTTTAATACTTAATTCAAAATAGTGTTAACTAAATTAAATGAATGCTGAATTTAATGTCATTTATATGAGCATAAAAGCTCTTGCCAATCCATTAAACAATAAAAAAATGTTATTTAATTTCAAACATAATAAACATTTTAGTATCAATCCTAACATTTATAACGCATTAATAATTAAAATGCATCAACCCATAAAATCCATACAAGGCCTGTCTCAATTTTAAAATGTAAAAATTCGATATTTAAATTTCGTAATAATAATTATGAAAAGGTGTGCCGTTGCAATAAATTTTATGAATAGAATAAATAAAATGATTTTATCGATTTTTTTTTCCTCTCAACATTTATTGAATTCAACTATCACAAAACATAAAATACGACTACTAATAAATTAAGCAAATAATAAAAACGTTATATATCCAACATAAAATTATTGTAAATTAAAACAATTAGCAAAAAGTTCGATCCATAAAAGTGTGTGATTTATGCTTATTGAAAAATTAATATTAATAGACGTTTACTAATCCATTAAAATCCTTTTATAGTTTTTTTCGGGTTATAAAAAGATGACAAAGAAAACTATTTTTAAATAATACAATGTTAAAATAATAGTTAGAATTTTTAGTTTCTTTTTTTTAGTAGTGTGCAACTTAATACAGTTTTATATCGTTTTTACGTGTGTTTCATTAATTTAATTTGAAAATTAAATATTAATTGATGTTTTAATAGCGATATTTAAAGTTGTCATTTAACAAAACTATCCTTGAAAAGCGAATGGAATATGCATTATAAAATCGACAAATAATAATTACTCTATTTTACTTTTTAAATTATGACAAGTGTAGCAGGCAAATGACATGCAAACATAAAATGTCATAAAATTGCGATGCAATCTTTCTAGTACTATAATACATAACGCGTCTATAATCCTCTGTTTCATGCAAACGCTGGAAGTTCGATAAAATTAAAATGCACGCCACCCATTTTATTATTTTAATATAAACCACCATCGAATGTAATAAACAATAAACGTAATAAAATATGTAATATAAATACAATTTGAATAAAGTAAAAATAAAAAATTTGATTTAACTATCTTTCATGTCACCATTAACTTTTACTGTGTGGAATAGTTTGAAGAAAAATTAGGGATGTTAGCACATAAGTAACAATATTAAAATTTATAGTTTCTATAAACTGTTGTTGGTTTTTTTATGTGGTAAATGCTGTCGTCTCTCTGCACACTCAACATTCTGTTGAATTTTCCAAGAATCGAGTACACTTGTTATAGGTACCGTTTGTACATTATTCAAACAAGTTTCATTTGAATTTTTCCTGTTTTATAAAGCTATTGTTTAGCACGATTTTATACTTAAGTTTTCGTTGAAAGTTTTACAACACTTGATCGGACAACTAAACATAAAAATTTAAAACAATGTGATTTGAATTTCTATTACTTGCACAAGTTCTCGATCAAATTTTAATAGACTGAAACTTGAAAATGTTCACGTTGTTTTTATTACTATGCAAGTTTCTTAATCTATATAATAAATTTTGATTTTAAGCCGTTCGTATCTTAACTCAAAGAAGTGGAAAACTGATTAATAATGAACGAAAAAGTCAACATTTCACGTAAAGCTCTGACGATTATAAGAATTTACGATTGACTCCTACAGAGTTTTAACGCTTACTTATTTTAACTGTGAGAAGATAAATACTAACTTTGGCGTATGGAAAAATTAAAACTTCTTGAGAATTATTTTACATGAAAATTTACATTTAAATTTTTCAACAAGTTTATATACACAAACAAGTTATGTTTATACATCCTTGCTATACTCGTATAAAATATCAACTTTATTCATATCAAATACACAATAAATTAAATTTTTAATGAGAGAAAATTACTTCCATAAATTATTCGAGAATTTATGACTTTAACTATTGTTTTTACGCCCACTGAATACTGTTTTCACTTTTAGAATAAAAATATTATAATATTGTTATATAATCAAGTCACAACCTACATATCGGATTTTATACTTCATAATTTATTGACAATTTTTAGTAAAGAAACAAAATATTTGCACGTAAGATTAACACGCTTTGGTAACTTAAATTCTTACAGTTATTAAATACTTAGTCAATCTTAACATATTAAGGTTATCTAAAGCTTAGGATATGCTATTTGTATAATAATAAGAGCCGAACAAAAACAATCACGTAAAAAATTGAAATCCATAATAAGGTCAGCTGTTTTCTTTCTTAAGTTTTCTTTTCTCTTTTTGGAACTTCAATATCGAAATCTAATTCTGATAATGTACAAATAATTTTATTTATTTCTTATAAGTTACGTGCTCTCAAAATATTTTTTTTTATACTCTATAACTCTTTGATTTTTAAATTCTTTATATCCATTAAGCTATATTATATTATATAAGAATCCGTTTCTGAAAAGCCCCTTAAAATTATTAATTGATCAAATATTTGATAAAATTGATCAAACTAAATAATCAAAATCAACGGAAATTGTTTTCAGACCGATGGCGTTACAAAATTTGAGTTTTTTAAAATTTGTACAATCATTTTTTCAGGAATATAATGGACAGAAGTTATCTCGGTGGTTTATACACTTGATAACGTTTTCGGAATTCTAACCTTTTCAGAACCAGCAAAACCATTTGTATATATATGAAGAAGTAAGCTGATTGACTGACAGGTACGCTGGCGAATGAACCATTGAAGATAAACATGACTTTTTAATATGCTATTAATATAACTATGTTTTTCACTAAGAAAGACTTTTTCTAAATTCCACCCCTAAGTAGTTCAAAAAAGGAGCGGAAGGTTTTGCATTTATTAAGTGTTTCTACTAAAACAACAATATTTTGAAATTCTATTTTTGAAATAATATCAATCTACAGGTAACTGTCATGAACCTGTCGTTCATTTGAGGTTTGATAACCATTATTTTAAATTTCAAGAAAATCGCCAAAGAAATGGCCTTTCTGGCTCATTAACTATATCAACACACATATATCTTTTAAATTAAATAATGTCGTTTAATTTTTATAGTAAAATTCTTGAAAAGTGAGTTGTTCTTTGCAGTACTCAAAAGTTTTTTTTCCTAAGCGTACTGTATTTAATTATTTTTATAAATTGGCAGAAGGGGGCACTGTTATGAAGCAAAATGAAAAACTTAGGGCCTGTGAACCCCACAAAATTGAGATACAAGAAACTTGTGTGAGGTGCAAGGAGGGGGACAGCCTCCTAACCGAAAATATTACATCGCGTCTCGTTCAAAAACAAAGTTACGGGTAGCCGCTACTCTTTGATATAGTAAGAGAAATCAATTTTTCTATAATATATAAAAACTTGGGAACTGATCAGAACTGGGAAGTGGCTAAAGTCAGCATCTAGGTTTTGGGACACCGGGTGATCCTTAGGTGAGCGAAAGAGGATTGAAAAAACGAATTTCTTAACATCAAATTTAAAAAATCACGGAGCAATTGTTAAACTACCCAATCTTTAAAAAGATTCGTACTTTTTATGTTTCTTAAATGCTTCCTTATAACTTACTCTTTTTGAATTCAAATTGAAGGGGATTGTTTTAAGTTTTCTCATATTATATAGATAAGTATAGACTATAGACCTATTTATGTTGATTCACAATTGCAAAAGTACTATGCAAACTGATATTTAAGAACTTAAAAAACCTTCCATTCTCTAATTGAGCCATTTAGGCGTTAAATTTCGAAAAAGCCTACTATAGTGGAAGACATAGTCTTGTCAGAGATAACACTTTTAAAAGGTATGCTTTCATCTTTTAGTGGTTTAGCCTGTAGCATGTCTGACAGCCAATCCGGTACTATTTTGTAAATAGAGAAGATGCAGGATACTAAATTTTCAACAAAGGATAGTTTACGATATTGCATTTTGATTATTACAAAACTCATTTAATTCGATACATGTTGTATTATTTAAAACATCTTATCTGAATATTAAATAGAAAATGCTTCTTCAAGCTATCATACTGGATTTGATTACCCATCCACGAGTACCTTTGTACATTCACATTTAAGAATAAAATCAATTTATATTCTCCCATACCTTAAAAATCGTGAATTTACTACGAAATACGTATTAGTTGAAAATCAAGATATTGTTTAATATTGAAAATGTAGATAAATGTTTTTAACTTAAATATTGACTTTAGTTTTAAGATTATTACAATGTTGTGACTACATGTAGGTATAAAAGAAAATGTTACAGAAAATAATTTGGTAGAATAACTACGGATTTTGAGGAAATGCTTGAAAACGCCCCGGAGGATTACTAGACAGGACACTTAACGATTCAAGCAAAACAACTTGACACGTCAATTGACGCCACTGAGAGACCTACACTTGGTAGCTTCTTTAGGCTTAGAATGATCCTATAGTAAACAAGAAACTCGAGCATATATTTTTTCAGTTCCTTGTTACATGCAATCGATTTCCCACATCAAAAGCGTGCATTTTTCAAATATCTTCATGTTCACATATAACAAATATTTAATGTGGCTGGCGATAAATTTCGTTCGAACTATACTACTAAAAATAGATGAATTCTTTTAGCGAAGAGCAACTACGTTACAGAGTGCATCTCGGTTGGTTGAGAGGGCCTCTGGTTGTGAACAGGTCCTTAGAGAATATCTCTCGTCAGCACAAATGGCTCTTTGATTGCTTGTTACACGCTCTCCGAGAATATGGATGAGAATTGTATTTCATTGGGTACAAGAACTCAACAGGACCACATCCCCTTATCCTTTTCTCCCCATTTCACATGCACCGTTATATATTTCGCACATGCTATCTGGCAATTCGCTGTATTAGACAAACTTATTACAATATTATTCTGGTAATACTAATCCGGTGAAATGCAACGAAACTTTTTAAAAATTGCATTTCCCTATTTTAAATCGAATTTTAATGTCAAGCAAAAGAAAATGCATATAATTTTATTCAATCAAAAGGGGATTATTTTGGGGGTTTCAATTTAAATTTTTCGCACGTAAAATATCTCTCTGAAAAATTATAACGACAGAAATATATTATTTAAACTACACCGCTAAAATAACTAAGACGTTATGGAATTGAAATTTTCAGAAGTATTTTAATACCTATATTACCTATATACATATTATAATCTCTATGGTTTTAATTATAAATTATCATTTTTATATAAGAAAAACTTGAAGGTCCATTGCTTTGCTTAGTTTTTAAGACAGTTGCTCTAATTTTCAAGTTATTTGGAAAAATTTAAAACATATCAAGTCAAACTCAAGATAAAAATTAGTAGTAAAATTATAATTAAATTCACGGAATCAAGTAAGTAATTGTACTTATAGGATGGGTGCATATGCTATGAAAAAGAATGGAACATTCGAGATTGTTCTATTGGTGATAAAGGAAATTCAAATATTTTATTCTTAACAGGCGATGATATTGAAATATATTAAAAGATTTAGCAATCGAAGTTTCTGGAATGTAGTCGAACGAACGGCTGCCTATATAAGCTATTGAGGACGGAATACTCATTCATTCTATGAATTCAAGTGATTTAAAAATAGTGATAGGAGCGATTTGAAAAATGATTGAAGTAAAGTGATTTTTGTAGAAAAATTGTTTACTAACGAATTTAAATAAACAAAAGAACCCTTAAAAAAACTCCAATATAGGTTTGAATAAAATACTATAGAAATCCCTACAAATTTTACAATTTTTAACTAGATATCTTTTCCCTAGCGTTTTATTTTTCAAATACTCCAAATGGTTTTATTACAAATATTTTTGTTGTTTAAATCATGTATTGCACTGATGTATCGAAATGCTGGGAGCCTTTTAAATGTTGTCTTTGACAGCGTGAGGTCAGACGTTGTAATTCAGTTAACTGTTCAATGCTTAGGCATTTTATGTACCTACTATGCATAGAGTATCAAATAGCACAATAGGTACCATTTAAGTTGACTGATTATTCTGAAAATTGGAGCGGGGAGATTTTTAGCTTTAAAAAACTCGTTATAGGGTCACTTAGTGGCGTGATTGACTAGATAGTTTTCCTATACGTCAGTGGTTCTAGGTTCGAATCCCAATAAAAGCCCAAGATTTTTTTCACGGGTTTTCAAATTCGACGGCCGCTAATGACCATAATAGTTGATGCGACCTTAAATACACCAAAAAAGACTCCTTATTTGCAAATCGATTTTATTTATCTAAAAACGTTGTTAAATCACATTTTCAGGGTTAAAAGAGATTATTAAATAGGTTCATTTCTTCCAAAAGTGTTTAATTTATTTGCATTTCAAAGGATAGTAATAACAAATTTTATACAAGAAAGTAATCTTTTAAATCTGTAATAAGTAGGTACTCCAACAAAAAATGATAAAAATTTAAGCGCTACCAATTCGATAATGCAAAGTTTAACACACTAAAAAGTTTTTAAAAAAAATGTCATTTTGACATTTTCAGGAAACAAGCTCTACCAGTAAACCAATTTAAAACAGATTTAAATCGATTTAAAAGAAATTAGATATCTATTTTAACTAAGCCATTTCTGGTAAATATTTAGCAGATTTGGTTTTTGTCAAATTGAAACCACCAATTTCAGACAAAAAGTTTTCTTTTTTCCGGTCCTCACAATATATATAATTTGACTACTTTTTCCGAATCTCTAACTGAAAACTACGAATAAAACGATCATTTCGTAACTGAAAGTCATTAATCTTTTTATACAATATTAGGTGTCAGTCGGAATCGCCGCGTTTACCACTAATGACAACATAATGGTATTATTACTATAAAATGTATAAGACAACCGCGACTAACACATTTTTTTCATTATTTAAAACACATTTAAATACGAATAAAAAACTCAGCTTGAAAGTTAATTTAAAGGTTTGTTTTGTACTTTTATTCAAACAATTTCAATAGACGTTAAAGTTTTACCTTTTTTTATTATTTGTGTAGACACAAAAGGAAAATTGTCAACTCGGTAAGAGGATTAAACATGTGTCTATGTGTTGGAATGTGAAAATAAATCTCATTGAATTTTAGGAATGAATTTTACGAAAAGATCAAATTAAACGGATGAATGTCTTCTGTCCTGATGCTTCAACTAATAAAACACATTCCAAATCTAATAATTCACGACAATTATATTACCGGTGTCGACCTTTTAACGATAAGTTAATCACTCAATGTGCTCCTACTGCATTTTCCATATACCTATTCAGTTCAACGACTTGGCAGTATCCGCTTCATTTCCCCTTTTGCATTCTGATTTTTACATTAAAACGATGAAACACGCTTTTCTAGTAAAAGAAGATGCAATTTATTTTAAATAATAAAATTATCCTCAGTTCAAGCGGATTATTAATAATTGCATTTGCCATTTCACTGTTTAAATTGGATAATTGGATTAAAATCTTTAATAGAAAAACCCTTTATAAGCCTTTGAACATGACTCCATAGATGCAACAGTATTTTTTTTTATTAGTCAAACGTCCAACTATGATTTACATTATGTACTTGCCTGTTTATTCGAGGTATATTCATTTAATTTTGATTGGAACTGATTACAACTCTCAAAAAAATTTGTAAGTTTCTTATAGGGTGTTACAAAACACTCAGCGAATAAAAATTAGACCGAACAAAAGATACGATTTGGGTAGTCCAAAGAGAGGGGGGGAGAGACTAAGAAAAAATCACACATATCAAATAAGTAAGCGGGATCAAAATTGCCTTGGTATATTTTGGGTATGCCGTTAGAAGAAAGTTTTGAGATATGTGCGAAATAAAGACCTATTTTCGTCTCGAATTTCACCAAGAAAGAAATAAGTTAACTTTCAACGATCAATGTTTATTTCACAATTAATTCAATATATTATTTACTTCTATATCATAGAAACGTAAACAATTTAAGTTTATGCCCAATATAACTAAACCTAGATTTTGATGAAAACTAGCAAAAAATGAATGATATCATTTAAAACATAATCCTAAATTTTTGATGGTTAAGGATAATCCTGGACCTAAATACATATAACTAAAACAGATTATTCCTCAGAATAAAAAGGGTTCATACAAAAATGGAAATATCCACTGTGAAAAAACAAATTTACATAAGCCGACGAAACTGAGCAACTGTGCAGAAAAATGACAAAATTAGTAAAAAAATATTGTAACGAACAAAGACAGAGACAATGAACACCGCTGGACAAGAATGGAACATTCGAGACTGTTCTATGGAAATTCTGACATTGGACGTTTACATCTCAATTATTGAAGCCAACGATTTGGGCGGTTTTCAAAAGGTTCTACAATCGAACTCTCTCAAATGTTCGAAAACACTTTGGTTGAGCTAGCCTATAAATGGATTCTAAGGGCGCATTCACACGAGTCAACTTTAGTTGAACGACAATTTTCAATCTTTTAGACCGTAGCGGGGTAAGCGATGCGAGAAGTCAAGCACAAACCAACAGAATCGGGGCAAGCGACGCCAGAAGTGAAGCACAAACGAGCAGAATTGAAAGCAAATTGTTGAACGACAAAAAGATTGACTTAACACTTTTCGCGTCGCTTACCCCGTTACGGTATAAAAGATTGAAAATTGTCGTTCAACTAAAGTTGACTCGTGTGAACGCGCCCTAAGTGATCCAGTCAGTGAATACAAGTAATTCAAGTATTAGTGATACAATCGATTTAAATAGTGATTTTTGTGATAAATTGTTTATCTACGAATTAAAATAAATAAAGCAGTTTGGTTTACTAAACGTTTTGAAAAATGTACATGGAATAAAACAACCCTTAACGAGAAGCTCAATAGAGGTTTAAGATTACCTCGTTACAATATAATAATACCTAATTTTTTGAGTGTAGGTAGAAAATTGTTTTTGTATGAGTAAAAATATTAAGATGTATAATAGTTTATGTCAATGGCTAATGAAGGAAAACCCTTTAAGTAAACAAGATTATTAATACCCCCCCCCCAACCAACCAAGTGTTCAAATCGAAATTTTTGCACAATGGCTGATTTTTTTATATAATTTTCTTTGAAATATTCTACAACTACCTATCTGTGAAAACACATGAGAGTAAAAAAAGGGGGTGGAAAATAATATTTTCAGATACATAGTTATAAAATGTTTCAAAGAAAACTATGTAGATACCTATATTAAAAATAAGTCGTTCTTCAGATACTTCATCTTATACATTGCTAAAGTCTTGTTTTAAAAACATCTCATATCCGTAGTAAAACTTTCAAGAAATTTAACAATTTCATTTACAGGTTCAATATAAATATATTATGTTTGGATTGTGATCAATTTAAGTTTCGAACAATTTAGAGCTTCGTTGAAAACCAAAGCGTGTGATGAAACGCGAAGAGCTTTTATTTGAAAATCTCAATCGAATACGATTTATTGCAAATGAGAACCACATCGTATACATTTTCTTTACCAACTGTATATTTTAATTTAAATCTTATCGATGGGATTCCAACGAAATTGAAAATTAAATCTTTAACGGTCTTAATGTATTAAAATCTCTTGAATTATTGTCGCCGATTAAAGACGTTTTAATTTATCCATTCGATAAAACGGACACAATTTCAAGATTTTATCATGTTTACAACGTATTCAATGACATTTTATTAGAATATCAATTTGATGATAACTGAATATGAATGCACTAAAAATAGAAATTTATCTAAATGTAGATTGTTACTTAGCGTAAAAGCTGTTAAGTTTTATGTTTGGTATATAAATTAAGCATGAACATCGTATCGAGGATTCTAGTAAAATCCTATTTATTTTTTTAAGTGGAATATTGATGAGATTTTTTTTTCTTATTAGTCGAATTTTGCATGTTTTGTACCGACTCCAATTGTACATGAAAGCATCAGCTAAGAACTAAACATGAGGGAAAAGCGTCGCTGAGTGTTTCTATAGCGACACCCTATTCATAAGAGGATTGCATTTAAGCTTCTTTTCGCTGAATAAAAAATTCAACCGATATTTATCTATCGTTATTTTTATAAATATTATCAATAGCACAGCTCTTTATGTTCTCTTTGTCATGACTACAATAGACAACAAGTTGAACGACAAGAGAAAAAAAAAAAGCTCAACTCGAAGAAATTAGAAATGCAGAAGCCATTGTTTCGATTTATATACGAGCACATTATACAAATCAAAAACATGATAGACGCAATATTTTATTTTATATTTTTTTTACTAGTCGGCAAAATGAAATACGGCAATATTTTCTCGTTTATTTCAAATAATTTAACAAAATTCAATTTAATATTCAATAAGTTTATCACTTCACAGTCATAAATATAATTTTTATCGTTGTTGTCGAGAATTTATTCTATTTATAAAAGCATAACCTGTGTGAACATAATCGACTGCCATTTATTATTTCCTTTCCCTTGTCGTTTGCTTTTTCGATTCCCAATGTATGAACGAACATATAAATGTATAATTTTTTTTTCTGTAAAAGTGCCATTAAATAGAAGCTCGCTGTATCTTGTACGTCTATTAATCACTACAAGCCTATTGTAGAAATGGTGTATATACAAAAACAAGCATCGTTGACAGATCAAGTCTCTGAAATACGTTTGTTGAAACTTCCGAATTAGACAGCGATTCCATAACTATTTCGTTTTGTTTTCGACGATTTTTTTGCTCTTCTTTGGCTCCATCATATTTTCCTTCCCTTCTGACATAAACACATCTAGACGATATTAAATTTATTTCTTGTGATTTTACCAGTTCAAATATTTTAAACAAAGAACAATAAAATTTATCGCTTTTGTGACATATAAAAGATTTTTTTTACACGAGGAAATTATAAACCGCAATGATTTGAATTTTATCTTTGAAATCATAGAAAAGTTTTTTTCTGCAGTGAACGATAAAAAATATTTACTAGCTCGCATAAAACATGAAATGATTTAATTAGTTTAAATAAAAACGAGCATTTTGTTCTTTTAGTCTTTGAACGTTAATGACAGCAAACATAGAAGAGCATTTTTAAATTTAAACGGTTGAACATATTTCTAGCATTAGTGGAAAAAAAAAAAATAAATTTACTTGAAATTCTGCATCAAAGAAAAATGGAAAGAGGTAAAATTTGCTCGTAATATATGACACTCAGATGCACGTGATAGAGAGAAAATGTAAGCATATAGGATTTTCTGGCAGATTTGCCGCAAATCCGAAGCTTCTACCACTCAACGATTTTATCAAGATTCAAAGTGCATCGTCTCCACGAACATATTCTTGCAACGCGACGCTTTGAGAATCGTTAAACATATAATAAACCATTCTGATGTTTTTCTAATTTAAAACAAAGAAAACTATCAAGAATTCTTTTCCTCTCAAAAAGTTTTATCACTAGTAAATATATTTTGAATATTTTTTTATTAAAATAGTTCCTATCCAATTAAATGAAGAGATAAAGTTTTGAAGCAGCCTAGTAAAAATCAATTCATAATAACGTGGAAAACAGAATTTAGTAATTTGAAGTATCTATAACATAGATTTGGCTCAACAGTTAATAATTTGTACGTCAGCACATTTTTTGACTAAAAATTTTAGTTTAAACTTTTTTCTGAACCATTTTTTATAAAAAAGTTACAAAAATACAAGGGGTTGCCGAAAAAATAGATCTAATACATATTTTAAACTGAATTCAGGTCACACACAACCCACCCATGGCAAACCAATATTTAGCCCATCCTAACGTCAATCTACGTTTGTATTGCAGTAGGATATAATGAACCAAGTGCAGATATAACAAATATATATTGGCTAAATATATGTTCACATATTGAATTGACTTACAAGAATGAAGGGCCGCTGTTAGATCGTTTAACAGTTTCTTTGAGTAGCTCCAAACATTAAGGTATTTATCATGACAACATCCTGTACACACGTCTTAAATATAAAAATTTCAAACTTTTTTAAATAAGCTGTAACAATCTGAACCGTTTTGATGTACCAAAAAGTAGCAAATGTACAGAAACTTTTCCTGAATATAATCTCAGCGCTATCTATCGGAAAAAAAATTAAAAAAAAAACATCTAGGTACCTAATTGTTAATTGAAATCATTCTCAAATAAAAAAAATAAAAATTATCTAATTGTAAATCTAAACCATTCTCGAATCCACTTGAACACACAAAACATTTCATCAAAATCGGTCCAGCCGTTTAGGAGGAGTTTAATTACAAACACACGCACAGAAGATTTTTAAACATAAAAAAAGATAAGCTTATTTTTAAAATTTATTGATATAAAAATTGGTCAAAATACCAATTTTTAGGAGCTAAAGCGAAAAAATTTCAAAAATTATGTAGTGCGCAGCTTCTTATAAAAATCCTGAAATTTGAAAGATCCATATCTGTCACTATTAATTGATTTTGCGCTACCGCGCAGAGAGCGATTGTACAGTATGCTCAAAAAATTTAGTTTTGAAGTTAAGGCATAAGTAACTCTTAACAACAAGCTTAAAATTCAGCACTACCCGACTTTTATTTTCAAAGGTCTCGCACAATATGTTAGGAGTTTTGGAGAGTCTGTTATGGTAAAAGGTTGAGAATCTCCGGTTTAGAGATAAAGTTTTAAAAACTACCGATGGATAGTATTGATTAGTATGTGTTTGTTTAAAAAATCTGACACGTTCGCAATTTCAAGTGTTGCGATCATTATTTTACCGAACGTCGCCAATGTCACGAGAACGCATAAAATGAAGAGAACGAAAGAAAAAGATAAAAAGTGATGAAACATGCTTTATTGACTAATGCCCTCCCCATATGGTCAGTCAAATTTTATAGCATTACTACATACAAATTTAAAAGAGAGAATAAATGTCTTAAATAAATTACTTATCAAATATCAAATACAAATAAAAAATACTTGATAACTGTTATCAATGTTTTGATTCATTTAATAAATATTTGAAGTCAAATAAAAAAAATAAAAAAGCCATTTTCATGTCTGTAATATTTTTCGATTAACGATCGCTCAAAATATTTACTTAATTCGCATTCAACATTCTTCCACTTATTTACTATTTTACATATATCTCGCATGAAATGAAATAATATAAAATGACGAGCAATTTACAAAACGCTTCCTGACTGTAATCATAATGTGCGCCTTAAAAGCTTTTGCATATTAAAAATAAGGTATAAAAGATGAAGTTAATAATGCAATGAAAGTTTTAAAACTTAATTTGTAAGAGCCGGTATATTAAGCAAACGTGAAAAGGGACTTGGAAAATAAATGATTCGCAGATTAAAATATATCTTGCAAAGACAAACGGTGTAATGAAATTAGAAAATTACGCATTAAATAAGTAATGAAGCTTTAAACTTCTAAATAGTCGGTAAAACTTTTATTATTCAAATAACATAAAACGGATTTAGGTAAGTTTAACAAAGTAAAGTCATTTTTAAACAGTTACTGTTGGAATTATGTATAAAGCGAACTTGCATTTAATTAAGATTTGCAGTAAGAATTTATAAAGGTTCGGGGAATGTAATTAAACACAAACGAGATAATTAAATACATTTTTCAGTGATAAATCTTTAATTAAACATTTGTTTAGTTACATTTTGTTTCAATAAAAATTCAGACAACTCCATTAAATAGTCAATTTTTTGTCAAAATAATTGTGTGAACAAAAACTTTTCGTTTATCGTTATATCATACATCATATAATCAATCAATTTTTGTATGTAAAGAGGTTTTGGTAAAAATTTGATTATTTTTTGGGCAATTTTCTGGCGTCAGAATGTGTCTCTCCTCAATATTATTTCTTCTTACTGTAAAATAACGCTAATGATCTTCGCTTGTATCGTTCGTTCTATGTTATTCTATTAATATTAATATCAGTCGTTTTTTTTTCGCACAGTAATTGTTTTAAACTTTTCATCCAAAAAAATATTGCCCTCTTTCTAAAGAGTTATCATTAATGTTAACCTATTTTTTTATAATGTGTATGATATTCAACTTTCATTCATTCATCTTTGAAATAACTTAATCAATGACTTGTGTAACTAGAAAATGTTTTGCTAAATGTTTCTCTTTAATAGATTTTTTCTCCATCTTCTAAAAAGTTTATTAAGCGATTTATTATTAGAGCATTTCTTGTTCCATTCTTAAAATATCCAACATTTCCACAAATCGACTTAGCTAATTGAATACTGAAAATATTGAAATAATCTAGTTTTGAACAACTCTAAGGTGATTCACTTCATAGTGTGAATTTAAGAGTCCTTTTTAAATGTCTAAAGCAGTGGCGGATCTACAAATTTTTGGCCTCCCGCAAAAAAATTAGATCGACCCCCAACCTTATATGAATTTTTGCTTTTCGTATCTGACGTCCCATATTTTAATGTAGCACCGATTTTCTTGCGGAAGGTCCTTCTTAAAAGGCCCTTGAGGTCTAGAGGAGTTTGCAGATATTATCATTTTTTCATACAAGGTGTAATATTTTGTTTTGAAAATTAGCATTGTCCGTTAAGAATAATTACAGTTTCTTAATGTCGTTATTTGTAACATCTTGGTCGAAATCCATGGTATTTTCATCGTTATTCAAATCAATTTCCGTACTGCTTCTGCTATCAACATGTTCAAATTGCGCTTCATTTCTAGGTGCAGTACTTTGATTTTTTAGTTTTAAGTCAGTTGGATTAATTTTTTCGCTATAAACGTGTTCAAACACCTGCTCATCTTTAGAAGTACTTTGATTTTTTGTGATTGTAGCAAACGATTTAAGAAAACAGGATAATTTTGGTATTTTTGCTAAACGTTCCTATTCCTTTTTCAATTTCTCTTTTTTACTGCACCGTCTTTGCAGCACCACTAGACTAATTTTCTAAATATTTTCGGCCCCCCGCATCGCGGGGTCTAGCAATATGGTAGTTCCGTCACTGATTTTAAGGAACAAGCTATGTAATTAAAACTGTCGAATTTTAGATAGTGAAAATCTACAGATAATTATCAAAAGACATCCTCCAAAATTCACCATTAAAAGTAAATTTTTGCAGTTATTGGAGATAGTGAAAGGGTACCTAACTATCTTCGTAAATTTTAATCGGTAGCGATATCACTGTTATGAAAATTTACAAAGATAGATATTATACCCTTTCACTATCTACAACAATTGTAGGAATTTTCTAATAGCAGTGAATTTTCGACGATACGATAAATTTTTGAAGAATCTTTCGATAATTGAATCTGAAAGCTGTTTGGTTTCAATAAGACGGTGCTGCATTTCACATAACATGAGCAGGTTTGCCTTTAAGACGAAAGAAATTTTCAGAACGTAAAATTTCGTATTTTATTATTACAATTTTACTATCATTACGGTGTGATTTATTGCTTTCTAGCATCTCTTTGTAGAATTTTGAAAAAAATCGTATTTCTGTAAGCAATCTTCAAATTCTTAATCATTTAATTACTAATATTCATCTTCTTACTGCAATGTTTTTTAAAAAAAGTTTGCTTGATGCTAGATTTTAAAGTTGTTCCACTTAACCCATAACTACATGATGCAAGAAACGTTTTGATTAAAAAAATCACCAAAATATTAATCATAAATATGATAAAAATTATTTCTAGAAGCACAAAATGTAGGTATCTCCTAAAAGATTTATGAAAATCATTGAATAATGAATTTTGTTAAAAGTATAGTACGAATTTCATGTTCAATAATTCAAAAATTCAATATCATGCATCAATCTTCGTCTGTCTGTAGTGCTATAAAAATCGGTGAAAGATTTTTACTTAGAACGCGCTAATCTCAAATACAACCATTTATAACTTACCAAGACCTATTTTTATCACCCCTAATGAAACTAGGAACATTTTAGACTATTTAAAGTAACTATTTCTCAATAATTATTTTCTACATTATTACCCAAACCATTACAAATCAACATTACTATTGTAAGCGACCGAACCCGCGCGGGGTTATTGTTAGTGATTAAATAAAAATGTAGAAATGTTAATGATTTAGCAAATCAACTATTTTCTACAATAAAGATAAAAAATATTAATTATTTAGCACCTTCAATAAAACTAAACTTTAGATTTGACACATAAAAGTTGTTTTACTAATAAAATGCACAATATATTTTAACCCGGGCAAATAGCTAATGTAGAGCATTAAAGCTGGAGTTTATAATGTAAAAAAAAAAATGTTCTTTGTCATCCGATTCAATAGTTAATATCCTTATTTAAACATTAATTAAAAGTTTTTCTTTCCTATAATAACTATTAATTACAAAAGCGCTTTTAAACACAAGCATATTTTCAAACAAACTTTATAATATGAGCAAGGAAACGCGGAAAATGGGCGCAGAGTGTGTCAGTTTGGTGGTAATCCTTATGTTTAATCCCACCGTAATCCTATAATGTATATTTGTCTTACTTTGTGGCTATAATCTCTCGTGTAATAAATGAGTCAATGTCTGCACAGCGTTACTTGTTAAATAAACTTTATATCAACAAAAGCTCGCAACATTACTTCCCCATAACACAAACACACATACACGACAATAATTATTCAGAAATAAATACTCAAGGCACAAATTTTATACAGCTACTTTATTTAATTAAAAATTATTTATTAATAAGGCAGATAATTGAATATTAACAGTTTTATGAACAGTAAAAAAACGTTTCATATCTAATAAAACTTTATCGATTTAAAACTTTTAAATCTGCCATATTTAATTAAATATTAATGAATTATTCGGCTCAATCATAGTACCTATACTAATTACCATATATCATATTGCATATTAATCACTATGCAATCGAAGTTCGTTTAATTAATTACAACAAATATTACAATATAATTACTCATTGAGAGATTATGTTCAGTTTATTAGTTAGCCAATTATTTTTAATGTTTGATGAATAATTAAAATAATCGTTTTGATGTGTGTTAAATTAAAGGAAAGATAACGAGCAAGGTGTAAATTGAAATAATGTGTAATTGTATTCAGTGCTTATAATTTCAAGAAATACTTTCTGGATTCAAGTGAGTAATGTACACCACCAGTAAAATGTAATTTTAAAAGGCAGCCAACATCTCAAACGACTTCATTATCCACTAAATGTAAACTTAACTTGTTAAGCGAGAGAATCTCCCTGGAGAAGAGACTCTGTGCCTGTCTTCTGTGCAAATAAAGAAGAAATCTCTGGAAGTCTGGGGTGCACGAACCGCGCGCTCAAGTGAACAAAAACTTTTATACATAAAATAAGATTAATATTGTGTTAGTCGCTGTTTTCCATTCCATTCAGCCTTTTTATACTTCAACTACTAAGAAAAGATTTAACTTTTTAACTTGCACAAGTTATATTCCAATTAGAATTTTCTCTTTTTCTTTACATTCATAATACTTGTATTAAAATGAAATAAATATTCGTGTACAAGAAGTTATCCAATATTTCAATTTAATTTTTTTTTGCGTTTCATTTTATTAAAAGCTTTTTACGAGAGAACAACTTTAAAAACCCCAACATCATTAATTTCATCTCAAGTAAAAATAAATTTCGAACTTTAAATCTACTATATTCTCATAGTGATTTAACAATGAAATATACAACATGTTTTTATGTCTATATAATTTCGTTTTACGCCGTTCTCTAACATGTTATTAGATAATTTAAAAAATTAACTAAACACAATTTTATGGAATTATAATTATTTTTTTATCAATCATATACCTGGTATACACACGGTCACGTTATGTTTTTCAAACCTTACAGTTGTCATTAAAATGACGTAATTTCATATTGAACATGACCCATGTATGAAATGATACCAAAGACAATTCCTCCGTACAATTTACGATAGAGAAGATTACAATTGTTTTAGTTTCAGATAATGATAGAGCGGTAAATACCAACTTAAATAAAGACCATTAAAGACTTTTTTTAACATATAAAATTCAATTTTAAATTCCTGTAATAAAAATGGTAAAAAAAATCTTACCTTGTCGTCCTCTCCTTCGCTATCACACTGTAAAAAAATAAAATTTAAGATAAATAAAACGTCTCAAATTTTTTATGACAGTCACTAATTTTTTTGTAAATTACAAGCAATTAAAGCATTTAAAGTTAATTTAACGATACAAAGTAATATGGCGTATATAATTTCCTTAACGAACAAGGTTGTGGAACATCATAGCGGAACTAATTAGCAAACAATAAATTTTAATTCACTGTTAACATAGACCATCTTGTTCAATCCCAACTATATGCTGGCAAACTTAAACATAACGCTCAACTCACAGTTTGGATTGCAATATTATACAAAGTTGCAACAGATAAATAAACGAGTCGCAAAAGGATGCATTATCAAGCATGTAGCTTGATAGACAAAAACTGTAAACAGTCTAAAGAGCTTTAAACAAACACACTCAGAAACGAGTCGAGAGCTTTATTTTTATTAAAAGAATATATATATGAAAATAAAAGACGTCTCCGTTTACAAGAGAATAAATAACATGTTATGAAAAAAAGAAGCTAGCATGTTAACGTTGTGTAAAATCATTTCTTCTTTTTCTTAACGCAAAGATAAATCGAATCAATAAAAAGAAATCATATCTCTAATACTCGTTCAATTCCATCCAACACAATAATATCACTCGATCAGTAAACAACAGAAATGAGAACAGCTACTATTATATAAATATATATATATATATATATATATATATATAAAAGCAAGCAAAAAGAAAGCAGATGAAAAACTTTTCCCATTGTGCAAGTCGTCACACAAACACAAACGTACGACACGAAACGGGAAGAAGGCAAAAAGATGGAATAAAAACATTTTCCCCGGAAATAGGAAAAACGAGTGAGTGTTGCAAAGCAATAAGACAAAAAAGTTTTCGTTTTGTATAAAAAAAAAACAAGTCAGGTATAGATAGTTACAAAGCTTAATACTTTACTGTTAGGCAAGTCTATATATTACACACACACATCTCTACATAAAGTTTACAAGAAAGAAAATACGAACTGGGAATGAGCAAACTACTTTTCTGCTATTTTCGCAAATTCATTCATCGTCAAGTAACCAGAGCTCTAAGATAAAAATAATGAGGAAAGTTAAACAAAAATAACTTAAAAGAAAATAAATTGCTTCACGGTTTTTATTATATATGAAATATATTTGCAAAACTATCACGACAAATTCTCCCATTTTTTGTCGTTTTACGATAAAATTATTATTTAATAGCTCATAAACATTGTGAGTAGACGAAAAAATCTAAAATTTATTACACGAAATCAATACAAGTAAAGAAAAAAACTTGACCTCATTTTGAAATTAAAAGATATAACATTTTACTTACAATACATTTCAAATAAATGTAAGTCAAAAAGTATACGTCAAAGTAGCTGAAATATCTGATGTTGGCCGGAATGAAATTTATTAAATATGAATATTAACATACCTTTATTATGCAATACCAGATTTACGACTTATTTTAATCAAAACTTGACAGTAGTTCCCAATAGTTATCAAAGTGATTTCCACGATGCACTGTGGCTGTATTACCAGGCCGCCGCAAATTTTTTTTTAATAAAATTACTGTTCCAATCAAAATATTTTGGTTTTCATAAATAAAAATTTCAGGCACATAATATGCTTAAAAGGCATTACTATTATCAGGAATCTGGTATTCAACCTCCCCCCATAAGTTTGTTCACCAAGAGAAGTCTTAAGTTACAAACAAAAAGAAACTAGAAGAGCCTTAGTTTTTTTTCCCATTATTTTGGTTCCATTGGTCTTTGAAAACATGCTTGATCCTCAATGAATATCTCCTAGGTCCTAGGACTTAGTCTCTTACGTTAAGGAGAAATTCAATCTACCAACATTATACAGCATCTTATTATAGTTACTAACTCGTACCAACATAATAATTTAAACTATTCTAATTGGTTCTTATTATGAATGTCTTACATCTAGAAAGAATTTAGACATATAGCATTTCTCCAATAGCACCAAAATAATGGAAGAAATTATCTACAGTCATCCTCCAATTTACGCGGTTTCACTGTCACGCGGTCGCAAAAGATGATTTTTGAAATATGCTCAATATGAACGAAATACACAAAAAAAAATTATAAAAACAATCTAAGATTTCTGATTAAAGAATACTACTCAGAAAGATAGACCGCCAATTATGAAGTTGAACTGGTCAATTCTTCCACTGATATTGACAGCGATTTATTAAGTAATTATGAAAAAAATGGTTAGAGTATTAACAGACAGCAATGAAAGTGAGGATGAATAAATTTTACTTTTTTAAGACATTTGTTATTAATAAAAAATATGTTAAAAATACCTACCCATGACGTGTTACACGTGCTTTCTATAATTTTGAATAAATATTTTTTTAACATAACAAACTGTGAATTTTTTAGAACCCATCTTAAAATTTAATATGAAAGCAATGTCTCAATTTACGCGGTTTTCTATTAAATGCAACATATCATTTGAATTTATATGAGTTCCCTGCATTTTTACGCGTTTTCTATTTACACGGTGTTTGTAACGAACGTATCTACCGCATAAATTGGGGGATGGCTGTATAAATAAGAAAATACGAACGAGCATACAAACAATTTTATACGTAGTAATAAAGATGTTAAAACAAATTTTATCTCATATATTTTATTATTTGTAAACGATAAAAAAATTGTTAAAATCTACAGCAAAATAAACGATAAAAATGAAAAATCTAAAAGTGTACAAAGTAAAGCATATAAGAAATGAAAACGATACATGTAATGCCCACACCCACACTCACCCTGTCCAAATTGTCAATGTTCTTAACCGACTGATTGACAAATAGCTCCTTGGATAAATTGGATTGGGGAATTTATGGTACATTAGTACAAAGTATTATCTCCATTAATCTCACACAATTGATTGGTTTATTTCAATGCGTTTTTATCGTCACAGCAGAAATTGTAAACACAACCATTTATGGGATTCGCGTCTTTTCTTTGATTGTGCCACCACAACCATTTATCACTACATCTCTCAACCAGTTTAACCACATATCAATTTTGAACTGAATTCAGATTATTACAATGAGATATAACTGTCGCGAATTATTCATTGACTTATCAAACAAATGCTATTGTAAAGAATGTATTTATTTATTTAAAAAAAAATTAAACTTACGATATATCCTTTTCCAGAGCTACAGCGACTACTTGCCTGAAATATAAAAATCGACACATTAATTTCTTTCGGTTCGGAACTGTTACGTTATAAACACATACATCACTGAGACGATCCCTGGAGCTATCAGGATCTCGGGGAGCTACAGAGGAGCCAGTCAGGCGCTCAGATGCTCGACCACTGTCATCACTCGTACCAGCATCCCCGTGCGTCAGTAACAAACCCTGTTAAGCAAAACACAATCATTTACAACATGAACATAAATCCTACATAAAGCTCACAACACCGATTATAATAACTCATCTACTCAAACATTTCATTACAACTAATAATAACTTGCAATTCTCTATGCAAACTCAATTCTCCAGTGAACAGTTCTATTCCCTGTTATTATGTAAACTGATATATTAAGTACAATATGAAATACGAAGAGAAAAAAAAAAACATTAATGCTTCATGAGTTTCCTAATTAGAACCCATTCAAATCCAACTAAATTTAGAAAGCACCTGAACTATAAAAGCACCCCATATTTCAAAAATATAATTAAAAATTGGACAAGTTTGTGCTTGAAATCAACCAATTTACATATGTTAGATAAAATCTATTTACAATGCTCATATGAATGTAATAACTGATAACGAAAAATAAATAGCCTAAAATTAAATGGGGACATAGAAATTCAAATATCACACAACCATTCGTACGTACATTCGTGAAATATGAATTTTCGATTAATTTTGTTTTATTAGCAAATTGTAATTTCTCTCTTGTAACATTAAAATGGATTTAAAAGGTTACAAAATCGCACATAATATTAGCATAACAATATCGCTAAAATTACAAATTTTATGACAGAGGTTTTATACAAATAAACACAAATTTATATTTGTTAATTTAAGTTTAAATATTGTGCTTAAATCGATATTATAGTTGAATTGAGAATAGTACCATACGTTGAAAAAGTGTTTAGTTAATTTTTTTCGACATTATTTTTTGAGTTAAATGTGTCATAAATATTTCCCAAGTGTCTATTGGTACCATCCACGGATCAGTTCCGTACGCGTAATTAGAGCCACAAAAGTACTTATATGTACGGATATGAAAATAATGTGCACTTACTGGCATCGCGAAGTTTTACAAAAAATCAAATATCTTAACTTCATAGTATTTTCTATTAATTAACTAATAACCGTATTAAAATTAATAATTAAATTCCTTGGTTTTTGCTGATTTTTTGATGAAAGATTTTTCTTAATTTAATTCTTTAATCTATGGAATAAGTTCACTAAATACTCGTCGTTGATTATTAACGCAGTCATTTTCTATTTTGAAAAAAAATTAAACCCCTACGAAAATCACTAGAAATGGAGGCAAAGAATAGGACTTTCATCTTTTTTTCTGAGTTGATCTTTATTTTCTAAAATCTTATTTGTTCATCCATAGTTAAATTTCCAAAATGTCAAAGTTAAAATTAAATTTCCCACTTTATCTCTTATTTTATGGAGGATCGATGGGAATTAGGCTCCACTTTTATAAAATTTCGCCAAAAAACTCCATTTAATTTTTAAACACACTTGATTTTATGTTCAAATTTTCAGAAAACATTATTATAATGTATACGTACAGTATTCTTAGGAATTCACTACTTGACTTAAATTTCAAGCTACTTGAGTTACATTTAACTTGAAACCAAGCCAAACTCAAATCAAAAAAAGTAATATTTAAATATTAAATCAAGTCAAGCTTTGATTAGACAAGTTTATTCATTTACAAGCCAAAATAACAAGACCAATTTTTTTGAATGCTTGTGTAACTACTTGTCTTGATGAATCGCTAAGTATTAATAGAAAGCCTACGATATCTGCTAACTCAATGATGACCATACATTTCTAGTGGGTTCATCTTACTTGCTTGACAACTAAGTATTTCATCTGAAACTTATAAGGTCTAGTTAAAATATTGGTATGTACTTAACATTTCTACACCAATTCAGATTTGTTGAACCTAAAATGTACTAAGTTTTATTATACTTTGATATCGGTATTTATAACACTACAAATGAAAGTATTGTATTCCATAATAATAATTTCCTGTTTTAAAAATCACTTAAGGATCTATTGTTAAATGACTGTAAAATAAATACTAGCAATAAGCAACGTAACGTTATCAAAATTTAAACTAAGTGTATAAGATTGGAATATTCAAAATGAATAATTTTTCTCAACAATAACCACTATTTATACTTCAGAACGGATATTATAAGACTGTTCTGATAGATAGAAAGTGTGTGGTTTTAAAAATAGAAACTAGTCCTTTAATTGTAATTACTATAACATAGTTAAAATCCATGCACAGTAAATGAAATGTTTAAAATATTTAATAGTTCTATTTGTATTTTTATTTTCCGTCCCTACAAATAAATTATTTCTGAAAATGCTTTAAAACAAACCCCAGACGCGTTCCGTCGGAAAACGAAAGAGTAGATAACGTGAAAAACGACAAAGCCATGATCAATACGCTTACGTACTAACAGACAGCTATAGAAATAATTACATTTGGTTTAAGGAAAAGCATAATATTCAATAAGATTTCACAAAATACCATTATGTTGATACCAATAAAAGAAAAAAAGAAAAAAGGAAATATAAAAAAAAATACTTTTTAAGTATTATAATAACGTAATCGTGTTTAAAATTCTTTTTTACTTAACAAAAATGACATGTTTCAAATTTGTTGAGATTTAAAACACATTAAGTCTTTAATAATATATGGACCTAAGACAGATTATCTTCTGATCCAAACAAAAATATTTTCCAAAATTAAACGCTTGACTAACTTCTTTCAATATTTGTTAAATAAACCCCAAAACGTTTTTTATGTTAAATACTAGAGATACTAATTCTTTTGTATTGGCATTTTCTATATTTTTACACGCCAATTATGTTAATAATAATTAAAACCATGAATATTTATTATATAAATAGTGGATTATCTAGTACAAATATTCATCTAGGTATTTACAATAATATGAATATCACGCGGTAAACACATTAGTATGTTAATGGTAAATGGTACATCGGTATCTAATTTATTACTATTAGCACTATAATTTGTACTGCTGCGCTCAATTGAACGTAATGAAATAACAAATTGAATCTCTAGCCCCAAGCAGATTGACTTTATGATTAGACATACATATTTAACTCGTTGATTACAAATTACAAATTTTCGATCAATCGTATCGGAAACTGGCAGTAGCCAGCGGATACAAAACATTGTTTCTTATATTATTTCATGTACCACTCAAATACCTATTTGAATAAGCCCAACTCGACACGAACATAAAATTAATGATCGATACATCTACGATAAGTTAAAAATACAATTTTCAATCAAACCTTAATTAAAATTTCATTGAAATTATCAACTCTTTTATTGTTTTTGTTAAAAATAGAAACTGTTTTATTCAAAGGTATAAACAAAGCAAATTGCATTTTAATACTTTATTCATTTTGCAACGTATTTCAATACAGTATAAAAACCGAAGAGTAAATAAAACTGTTTAAATTACACTAAAGGAAAACATAAAAGAAAAGAGGAAAAACATTTTAATTTGTAAGAAATCAGGGAAGATAAATACTTAAATAGCAGACTTGGAAGAATTAAAAAAGTTTCCAAGCTTTTCAAATAATTACCGAGATTATACATACAATTAATTTGATACACGTCAGATATAAAAGCTTTCATTTAATTAAAACACTTCTAAAAACGTAAAACTCATTAAATTCTATTTAAATAAACACATATAAAACAAGGTTTTAAAATGTTTAATATTTCAAAAATGTTTCTTTTAAAGTAAAAAAATGTGTAAGTAGAAGAATTTTCATTTGATTCGTAAGATACATTTGACGAAATGTTTATACTTTCATTTTATTTTATTTATTTAATTAGATCACAGTTTCCAAGAAATTATCATTTTAAACTTATTTCTCAAGACTAAGCAAAAGTTCGGTTTCGGTTAATACGGACAAGCTCGGTCAAAAAAACTGGATTTGGTAGCAGTTTAAGTTACAGCTCTTTGAAAATCACGCAAAAATTATGGTTGCTTACTGATAAAGTTAAAGTTTTTTAATTGTCTTCAATGATTTTAATCCACTTTAAAAAATAAATCGCTATCACTGACCTACAGGTCCGACAATGTTGGTATAAAAGCTCTCAGATGTTTACCAATTGCGGAGCATTTTAGGAGCCATCCATAAACCAAGTAACTCACTCTACAAAGAAAGAGAGGTATGCACTCATTTTATGTTAAGTTAAGGCAGTGGTTCCCAACCTATGATAGGTGGACCCTTGGAGGCCCGCAAAGCTATAACTACACAAAGGGTCCGCGGTAGTGTTGTCACTCAACCCTACTTATTCTGTCCTTTCTTTATCTTAAATAAAAAATCAAGCTACCAACATAATACAATATCTCACTGCAATAACAACAGGCACTGAAATAATTTAAACGATGTTGATTGGTTCTTATTTGGAACGTCTTAAATCCAGTCGACAAGAGAATAATGGAAGAAATTATGCCTTTTAGTTTTTTTTTAAATCCCTTAAAGCTTTTCATTTTAAATAAACTATGGGAAGAGTCCAAAATATCAGAGGTCTTTGTCCCAATTTTCTTGTTGTAGTTCTATTTTTAAGGAATTCAAAAAATATGTGAGGAGGGTTTTAAGGTTCTGTCACGGAAAAAAGATTGAGAATCACTGGACTAAATGATCTAATACTTGGAAGTCTACATGGTGTTATACACAAGGGATGAGAGGTTCAAAAATTACGAAAAACACGCTACGTGGTTTATGAATAGCCCTTTATATTATATTAAAATGTTTGTCTTTCACTGACTTCAGCTTGATATCACCGTAATGTTTAGGGATTCATCAAGTCAAGTGGTTGAACTTTTTTAAATGAATTGTGCTTGGTATTTTGACTTGTAAATTAAATAACTTGTAAAGTCAATGTTTAAGTTGACTTGATATTTAAATATAAATAGTTTACTTGAGTTTGACTAAATGTTAAGTCAAGTAGCTTGAAAATCAAGTCAAGAAGTTAATCTCTACTAATGTTAATAAGTGGCTTAACCAAAATTTCAGATTTAAAATTAGCATAGAACCGATTTTTAAAATATATTTACGGCCTCTTTCAATTATTCTTGAATCAAATCTCAAAGAAACGATATGTAAAAAATAGAACATTATCATTGCCGGCTAAGTATTTTCGATTTACTTTAAAAACGTCAATTTCCACGTTTTTAATTTGAAACTTTAATAACTATAAAAAATAGCGTTGGTACAAGTACAGCTCAACAAAAGAATTTATTTGAAATTATCACCATAAAATAAACGTGGATAATGAGTCTCAGTGAATTACTGTTTCCTTATATAATTAATCCAAGATTTATACTATTTCTTAAAAAGCCTCACGTTCAACTCAAGCTAGCCAAGTCGCTTTTAGCTAATTTCCTCTCAGTGCATTTTGACTAAATTATACTCAGTGTAATCAGTTGAATTTTACTATGTCAAGTCTTGTGCCAAATGAAATTACTTTAAAACATTACTAAACTATTAAATAGGACTACAAGATTTAATTCATACAGAAGCACTTGTAAAATAAACGTATTAAATATAAAAACTCATTTATTTTGTGAACCGAGTGATAAAATTATTAGATTTCCAACGGAAATGATTTTTATAGCCGACGAAGAGACGTTAGAGTGATCTGTTTTTTTTTTTTCAAATAAAACTAAAATTTATTAAAGACGTAATTTTATTTGAGAACGTAGAAGAAATCGCAAAGAAAAAGAAAATAATTATGTACCTCACACCTATACAAATGTCGAATTCACGGTCGAATCTCCGAAACCCTGTAATCCGGTTGAATGTAGGCGACACGATGGATCTAATACTGCGCTAATCGCTAGTCAGACTTCGCCACACATTCGCTTCACTAATACCCTGTATTAGTGATAATGGTTTGTCGGGTGGAGTTCCTATATTCTTGTGTACTTACGGAATTTAACTGCACTTGCAACGCGAGAACATAAAATCCGCATATAACACCCCCATATACGAGACCCATACAATAAAGCTAATGGCTCCCAAAACTCGAATCTCGTTATCCTACAAAATTTCCGTCTCAAAAACACAAACACACGTTTGAGCAAAAATAACATAAACAAGACGGGATTTTATCCCTCATTTAAGAAATACAAATTCATATTATTAATTCATCTATAAATATGTACACAAAGGTATTTATAAAATATTTAAACGGCCTGGCTCTTTACCAACGTATTCTCAAACACATGTCACAGGGTATGAGTTTAAATAATATTTCATTATGCCTAATAAATTATGGAAACGTAAAAGAAATATCTACCACACCACAAATGTGTTTCAAGTTTTATTGCAACCAATTTATTTTTAGATATCTTACAAGCTCATATTTTACATATAATTTATTTGAAATACACAACGTAAATAATTAAGCTATAATTTAATTATCTCGTTTTAATGATTCGGAAAATGAAAACTAATCTATCATTCAAAAAAAAAGCTACTCTTTGAATAACATAGATTTCATTTTGTTAATACATATTAGGTAATATGGGCCAGATAAATTAGGCATATGAAGTATGGATATAAATAGTTATTAACAAAGACCACCAGCAATCCATGGTAAAAGACAGGTATTAGAATGCTTTACAACTAGTGATTTCGACCGGTCAGGGTGGATTGTGCGTGTCGACTGAAATGAAGAGATATAGGGTAACTGGAGGGTTGTACCGTATAATGGAATGATTACAGATAATTATTTGTGCCAGTACTATAATTGACAGTCATGCTATAATTATTATTCACCACGAAAACTAGAGAGCGAGCCGAAGCTCTTCTTTCTTAGTTAAAATGTATATCTCGATGTTTTCATGGCTCATTGTCGGGTCATATTACACTCAGTTTATTTTAAACATTGCAAGTAAATAAAATTTACACAACAATCGATTTGAAATGGAAATGATATTTGTTTCGTTTATCCAATTACTCTCTGGCCAATAATTTATTTGCTAGATGAGATTCCCGTTATACAAATCATCGTTAATAATAAAAGATTTAATCATTTCATTATTTTCTTTCCACTCGAACAAAACACTTATAAATTTATATCCATTTGCTTTTGTTGCCTTCAATAACAAATCGTTTAATTCTCTCAAATACAATTCAATATAAATATTAAATTAAAAAGGTACAACTCAGTCAGCGTTGTAATTAAAGCAACACTTGACAAAGGCTTCTTAAAATTAATTCTTTTCATATCGAATTGAAAGAGATAGCAGCAATTCAGGTGGCATTCTAAAGACCATTAAAAACACGTTTGAAGTTTTTAAGATACATTTGCTTCAATTATTGAAAATAAATAACATTTGTCGAGCGTCGGTAAAGGTGTGCAAATCTTGCAAAAAATCCAGGTGAAGTTTTTTTGAAATTTAATTTATTATAGACGTACATATTTTGATCGAATGTAATTTGAGAAAGTTTTCAAACTAACTTACGATATGTTGACTTTAATTTCAACGGGAATATTTTTATGACGATCTCGACGGAATAAATTGAAAATTTATAGGATGAAATATTAAACGTATTTCCGTCAATTTACTTCATTAAATTAGTTGTAAAAAGCAAATAGACCTATGAGATATATTTAAATGTATCGTATATATTATTCCCAATACGAGTTGTTAATGTAAAATAAAGATTCTAGAATGGAGAGCACGAATAGTATTTAAAATGCGAAAATATCGATGAGACAGCATTGAGAGATAAAAATGATGCATTTACACTAAAAAGTAACTTTTTTTTTGGTTTATATAAGGCCGCATCAACTACTATGGTTATTAGTGACCGGAAGCTTTAATTTTAAACGACATTTTTATGAATTGTTTTTGCATGCGTTGATTACACACGTCAGCCAAATAAAAATTGTTTTTTGAGTCTATTGAGTCTATCCAATTATCAAAATCGTTAGGTATTTATTAGAAATAAGTTTTTTTTTACTGTTTTTACAAATGGAAAATTGAAGTTTAATAATGGACGAAAAAAGAACATGTTTTAACATCAAGGGGTGGGTATACAAGAGAATCACTAGTAGCATATTGTTATTCTGATTTAAGGTGACTAAGTGTATTACTTTTAAGCTAAATTTAACATTTCTAATATTCTTCCGGCGTAACAATCAACAAGAAGTTATAAAAAGAGCATTCTTTAATACTGGTAAATTTTAGCAAATCTATTAATATCAGACATAAGCTTCAAATTCTCGAAAAAACTGAAGTAAAGAATTGAATAGAGTTCGTTACAACTAGGTATTCTTGGAGTAACATACAAATAATTAATTTGTATAATATCCTTAAAGGTCCTAAAAGATCCTATTTCACTTAGACTAAAATAAAACTAATAAGTATAAGTTACAGTTATCCTCCAAAAAGCAGAAAAACGTTTTCACCAATATCTATATGGCGGGATTGGAGTAACGCTATCATTGGGACGTTACATTTAGGGATTGATCGAAAAATTTCATATTCCTATAATATAGGTATAAATTTTTTTTTGAAAACTCATTTCAATTATATTGTAACGACCTGCTATAGAAAAGGATAGAACATTCCAGATTGTTCGATACGATTCTTCTATAATAGGAAATCGTACCAATTCATTATTTAACAACCAACGGTGTTTGGAATAATCGTATCGAACAATCTAGATTCTAGCAATTTCCAGTGCGTTCTACTAGATTCGAGCAGTTTGGGTCATCTATAAAAAACAACAAAACTACCAGCTTGGGTCAGTCTAAAATCAGTCTGATTCTGAATAAGACAGTGAACGGTGAAAAAGTGTGATTTAGCGCGGAAAGTGATTATTTGAGATTTGTTGTGAGAAATTATAAATCAACTAAGAAGTCTAAATAAATAAAGTTTTTAGTAAATTAAACGTTTGGTGAATATTTCAAAGGAATTAAAAGAACACAAAACGTGAATCTCAATACAGTTTTGAGAAATCCATTTACAACATTAATTTGCATTAATACTTTATTTTCAACTCTTAAAATTTCAATTTAATGTCTATACCTTCTATTCGCAAATATAAGTGAGAAAAAGTGAAACTTCCTTAATGGTTGAAACTCATTTTTGTAACTAAAAATGAAAAATTTCCAAATGATATAATTTTTTCTTTAATTAATAATGAATAAAAGACGTCAAAATCAGGCATAGAAAACCCAAACTCAAAATTGATGTTGACCTGTTTTATAAAGAAAAAGATTCGAATAAAAACGCAACCATACAAAAATAAGTACCTTAAATATATGCACACCGACAAAATCACCCGATGAGAATAATAAACAAACAATTTAATTAGTTGTGTAATGTATATAAAATATTAATGTTATATTTAATGGCCAATCTATATGACATGACACGCTGAAAATCCTTAAAATGACACCTTGCATTTTTAGACAGAATTGCAGTAAGATATTTTGATAATAGTGTGTGTTAAAACTTGCTGATTATTCTGCTCTGTTCTTAACTTATGATTTATTATTAGTCTTTCTCACGACGGAAATGATTAACTTAATGTAACTAAATGTATAACTTATATAAAATGGGAACGTCGCGATTTTGTCGGCGCGCATTCGTCCGTTACGATTTTGCTAGGCCACATATGTCTTTCATGTTTTCATGAGAGCGAAATAAGTATACATTATGAGCCCCAAAAAGCCCCCAAAAATTGTCATGTTTTAAATAATTTTGTTAAACATTTAATTCAGTAAATAAATAATGTTCTAAAACAACAAAATTAGTTAACACTAATAATTTTAAAAAGGGTTTGCTAATACATTAATTTTACGCATAAAAAAACATTTTTTTTCCAATGATGTAAAATCACCTGAAAACGATTAAATTAAAACACATTTAATAAAGCCATAAAACGTCAACAGGTTAAATATATCCGTCACTTGAAGTGTGACTTGAAGTGTGTTTCAATTAAAACAAAAAGCTTGTTTTAACCTGCATTTATCATCGTCAGGCTGATAAAATATAAAATTACGCCATAATTATCATAAAAGCATATTCATGTTTAGTATAAAGAAATCGTTTTACCCAACAAATGATATTAGTATTATGTATCCAGTATATGTTTCACCATTATCTCTATTAAAACAAAGAGATATATTACTAAGATAATTCCTCAATTAAAACACAAACATATTATGCTACGTTGTTGTTTTCTTTTAAATCATTTTATTATTAATTTTATGTCTATGATAAGTTCTACCGATAAAAACTTGGTTAAACGAAAAAGTAGAAATCTATTTCTATTTCGATATTTTAATAAAAATTTTATTACAATGATATAAAAGTTTATATATTAATATGTGATGTTTGATTACAAATAATGGTCTAAGAAATATAAAACTAACTTTATTATGGTAAAATTAATACCAACTTTTCCGTAATAGATTAAACTAACGTAAAAATGTAAGTTATCTTTTCTAACATAAAACTTTCTTCATATAAATTTTTATGTCAAACATAACTCGAAGTTTTGTATTACAATATTTAATATGTAACAACGATATAAGTATGGTGGAATATTATAGTAAAGAGGCAAAGGTAAACATAGTGATTAAAAGAAATTGACTAAATAAAACGTATAATGCTTGGAGGTACTTTTAAGTTTAAAATGAATTTGTTTTGTTTTTTTTTTTGTCTATCGTAAAAAGCTTTTTAATCTATAGAATGAAGCGAAGAGAGGAAAAAGCTTTTTGTAAGCGCTAGCAAAATATCTATACTAGTGCCGTCTAGTTGCGGTTACGTTTACTAGTCACGTAACCGGAGCTACGTGAAGCACGACATCTGCCAACAATTTCAAACAGTATAAACACTAACATCTGTTCAATAGGTGTCACAATATAGCTCCATAGTCCATGGGCTTCGCACGCACACAAATCGCTCTCGCTGAAGAGTTTCTCATTTTCCCTCTCGGGATTATTAAATCATCGTTTTACATGAAAACTCGCTATAAAATCCAACAGCCATTATTTTTGCTGCGGTGTAATTAAAATATTCAATTAAATTACACGAATGAATTTTAATCCAGCAAATTAATGATTTACATCCTTTTTGTTTATTAAAGGTTCGCCGATTTTAAATATTAAATACAACAATCAACTTTAATTATATTTTATTAAGTCCACTCAATTAAGCGCCAATAATTTCATTATAACCTCTTTCTTTAATTTATAATTATATAGGTAGTGTTTCAGATGTAAATGTGATTAAATCAAACTACTTTAAATTTCTATAAAAAAATAATCCAACTTGCTTATAATTATATTCACGCTATCCACAATTTTTAATGTCGATTTACCTCTTTCTCTTGCGCTTTTATAGATTGGTCACAAAAAGAAACTTTTGTTGGTTAATCCTTGTTTTGTCTACGAATTATTGTATTAACTTATTTTGGTCATTTCGTTAGTGTATTACCACTAAAACCAGTGGCGTAGCATGGGTACATGTCACCCGGAGCGAAAGGGTATTTTGCCCCCCCCCCCTCATTTTCACAACTAAACAAAATTTGTAGGTAAATAACCTGGAATATCCTGCCTATGGATTTAGCTAGTCAAATAGCTGGACGTTTACTAAAAACTATGCGTGATATATTTTAATATTTGCAAATGAAAAAACTTGCAAAATCAATTCTTGGCTATATTTGTCATATAAATATGTGACTCGAATTTGACTCTATTTCAAGTAAAGATTCAAATAAATATCCAAAACGCAAACTCTTTTACATATATTCCTCTGGATTTTAGAATCTACCACTTGTTTCGATACTAAAATAGCTACGGAGCTACTGAAATCTTTGAAAATTTCAACAGTTATCGTGTTTAGTAAATTAAATACATAATTTCTTGAGCTTGGTTGGTATATTTACTCCCATAAATAAAAATGTGCCTCTTCATTTCCTTTAGATTTTGGAACGCAAATTTTGAACGTATCTTAAAACATCGATTACAGATTTTTCTCATTTTTAACTAATTGCCATCACCCGATTTTGCAGACATGATTAGTCAATTTAACCACTTTTTGCCGCCCTTATATTTGTGCTGCTCGGGTTCATATGGCCCTTTTGCCCCCACACGCTACACCACTGACTAGAACGGATCGACACTAAATTGGTACTGAATGTCAGACCTACTTATATATAAAATATAGAATAAAATTGGACAATTTTGAAAATTTAAAAAAAAAAAATTAATTACTTTTGTCTGTAGTTTTTATTGGTTAAGTACAGTGAAAAAAGATTATCTCGAAACTGAGGGGACCGAAATATTTTACATTTTGAACGAATTTCGTCATATATTAAAAATAAAATAAATAATTAGTACAAATTGAACCACTGTGCCCCGAAATTCTAATGTGTGTCGTCAAATGTTAAAAATGTAGACAGTAAAAGTTATTTTTTATGTAAGTACTTTTATAGGGTATGGCGAGTTGCATTAACAACTCAGGTTATAGGTTTGTTCCAGATGAAAATAAAACCTTGGAATATACCAACTAAAATATTATTTAGATACTTTCAATAAGTAAAAATTCTAAAATATCCCAATATCCTTTAAATTAATTAAAGTTGTAATACTGTTATCAGAAATGGCAATATGAATGTCAGTGTTGAAAGAAAGAGCGTAAGACACAAGATTAATACAATCTCTACTTCAAATCAATAAATCAAGAGGTGTGCTACTGTATTGCGTATGTGTGGCTTTACTTTCACCAAAAGGTATTTGAAAAATATAATACGGGGTCAACGAAAATAAAACTGCTTTCATCTAAAGTCTCAACTTGAGTGAATAGAATAGTAAGAGTTAACGTTTCAATAATGATTATCTATGTAACTGATATAAATTACTATTTTAATTGTCTTTCATCGAAATTTAAACAAAGTGGTAAGTTAAATCAATTTTGGAATATTTTCGCTGCGAATCATTGGCATGTTGTATTATTGAAATTTGTTAAAAGTAATTGTTAAGCTCTATTAAACGGTTACTGCTAAAACAATTATCAATGAATTTTAGTTACGCTCAGCGAAGTGGGCAAGTAACAGTTACTTTAGATATAAAACTGATACAATAATTTCCAAAGAAAATTGGAAACAATAAATTAGTATAATAATGGCGCTTTGTTGCAGCCAAGTTTAAGCACTTATAACTTTGCAACCAAGTGAAAATCAGACACAAAAGATGTTTCAGAACTTAAAATGTTGTTATGTATAAATGTTGTGTTAAATATACTCAAATTGAAAAGTTAATGAAAATTGCAACGAATTTTGTACAAGCTAGCTATATTCCGATCTATACAAACTATAAAGTAATGTACTACTAATTTTACTAAGTCTATGCTTTCCTTTTCAAACGACTATTGCGAACTGGTTATTTTTATCCACTTTCCAAACAATTAAAACGAAAAAAAAAATGATGTGAAAATCTCTAACAAAAACTATTTTCAAACTTGCAAAGTTTATTCGAGTGCATGAAAATATTTGAACATTTTAAAGTAATTATTCAGATTTGATAAGACGTGTAATTTATAAAGTTGTTTGAGAACAATTTAAATTATCCAAGTATTGGAAACTTTATTATTTAATGCCTCACAATTTATTTTCAGATTTAAAACAAAAAAAAAATCAAGAAATAAATGAGAAAACGTTCTTTTATATCAATTACATTTTAAAAAGACAAGGAAAAGAATTTTTCTATAAAGTGAAAATACTTTGTAAAAGTCATCCGTGTGTTCGTTAAAGTTTCATTTATCTCTTTTCTATAAAAGTTGTGTTGAAGTTTAAATGGCATTTTCTCGCTTTGTAGTAACTGGAAAATTTATCCAACATCCAGCTGGTTATGAATTATTATTTAGATAGTCACCAATTATGATATACTTCATATTATAATACGTATTTGTACACATAAAAGGGACGGTTGTTGAAACTTAAATGATGAAATGAGAGAAGTTGGCACGCGCCATCATGCTAATAGTAGGGATACAAACACAGAACAATCTCATAAGCTCATTCATAATTCATACTGCATTGCGAGGCAAGAAGCTTTTACTTGTATATGGTTTGGCTGCGAGAGACAAAACCAAAACCGATGTAATATAAATGTCGCTACATTTCTCACTCGAACCTTCACATAAGCAACATTGTAAAAATGCAACAACCGAACTAATACCGCTTCCAACATTCACACGCTATCTTTGTTCCTAACAGCGTTTACAAATGTGGGAAACTGTATAAATAGTTTTCTTGTAAAAGCTGACAAGCTTTTACTAACTGTGACAGACATATTTTGTGATACAAAAGTTAGACAAGGTAAGTAAACATTGAAACTCCCAACAGTGTAATTCTTATTATACGTATCCAAGTAGAAATTGACCGAGTAGATATATTTCTCATACGTTTTATATGAATTTATTTTGTATGTACTCAACTTTGTTTCTATTACAGCATAAGTTACGAATGTTCCAGTCCTGATTCAACTACTATACATTTTCTTTTTTCATAAAGAAGATTTTTTTACTAGCACATTTCCATAACAAATTTATTCATCTTATGAAAAAAAACAAAAAGATCAAATGTTTCTATGTACTATAGCTACAAAAATTAATTTTGCATTTTTTATTATATTCTTTCCATTCATTTTATATTTAAAAGGGTGCTCTATAGCCAACAAAATCATTTTATCCTAAAAACACCCTGCAGTCATGAATAGCATTTATTATGCAAATTATTTTAATTTAAATTAAATTCACCGAAAGATAAGTATTTAAATTCAAAACACATTGATTGATACTAGATGAAATTGAAATTCAATAAAAATTTAGATCAAATAAATAATTGTACTTCAAAGCTATTTCTAATAAATGTATATTAAATAAAATTTCGTAAGCTCGAAAAGCTTGTTCTCAAACATGAAATTTTTTATTAGTTGGCGTATCCTTTGAAATATAATTTTTAACAAACGTAGAGATAAAAGAAAATCATCAATAAAAATCATAGAAACAAAGGATATTGTAAATGGCAGTGAGACTTACGTGGTTTGAAATGTGATGTGATGATGCAAGAGTGCGTTGTCCCGTATCTAATTTAGGTTTATCTTCTATTCCTGAGCCTGCCGTTATTGTGCAGTTCTTTTCACGTGTTCTACCTAATAGTTTTCCTCCTTTAGCAGCTAAAGCTACCGCAGTCTGAAAAAAAGATAGCGACTTTAAAAATATATTCTTATTTCTGGCTCCTTTAGGGTAGATAAACTAAATTATGTTTAATCGATTGGATCACAATATAAGTTAATTATTTTATCATTCTTGATAGTGAGCTTTAAAACATTTTTAGACCTCAAAATTAAACGAATTTTATATTAATGGCAAAAAAATATAACAGCGAATACAACACTGGTAATGTAAATTTAGAAAGCCGACAACGAAAATTCAAAATTGCGTGCTTCTATTTTCATTATTAACTCTATCGCCGCCACACCAATTTCGCTTGAATGCACACTATACGCCAAGCAATTGTTGTTTTAAGGTTGATTTGAATTTATTTTATTTATTTATTCAGTTCAAATAATTATAATATTGATGATGTAAAAATGTGTTAAACACGAGTTTTTACAGATCCATGTATACATGTGAAAGGCGCTGAGGACCCGTCAGGGCAACGCATGTAAAATTTCAACAAATCTCATCTTAGGGGGAGAGGTTATTGAAAATCTTACGTCAACTTTTAAATTCAAAGAATGTGTATTATAGATTATATAATATGCTAAATGAGTTTATCATTTTTTTGTTATTTACTTTTATTGGGGGGCTTTATGTTCGTAAATAAAATTTCACTGCTACTAAAAATTTTATAGCCAGTAATATATAAAATAATTTTTAATTTATTGACTAAATCTCATGTGATGAGGTGGGTGTCTATCACATCTCACCAAGAGGAGGAGGGTCTAAAAAAATACCTCACATAATTAATGAAAGCCTCTTAAATAACCCAAGTCAACTCGTATTGCTTGTAAAAAATCGTAATTTTCTAAAACTTCAATAAGTTTGTATTAAATAAATATATCGTGATAATTATTTTTGTAGATACAGGCTAAGTATTAAAGAAGTAAAACAAAAAAAAATTATTCAAAATCTATCCTCAAGTTCTTGAGTTATTAGCGCACAACGACAGACCTCTATCATTTTATTTGATCATTTTATTCATTTTATTTCACGTATTAATATATAGATAGATAAATGTTGATTTTAGATAGATATCAAATGGCTAAACATCTCTGTTTTTATTTAACATATAATAATTATCACTTTTCTTTATTTGTGAAAATTAATTTATAATAAAAACTATATAAACATAAAATAATTATGTTATGAAAGATATTATGATTAAACAGTGTTTAATGAATTTTTCAATAAAGTATATAGGTATAATGTTACAAACAAGTCAATTGCAGCTATAATATATTACATCTATAATGAGAGTTATATAAATATATAAATATCAATTTCAAACGTGTTTTATCTCTGTGAAAAAAAAATGACTCGTTGATTATGAGAACATTTCTTTACCAGTAAAGAGAAAATATGATGGTATCAATAAAATTATTAATGCGTTAAAGATATCAATAAAATAGGAATTTGTAAACTAAGAGCAATTTTTGTACCCCTTTTTACCAGTAATAATTAATTTAGAAACGAATAAATGTCGTATTAAATTAAAAACATCAAGTATGTATATTCTTAGCAGTAAATATGAAAAAGACGATAAATTGGGGTCACAGGATACCTGACTTCGAATTAATCCGAGTTGTGTAAATTGACCATATATTTTCATCAACAACTAGAAATAAGCTGATGGTCATCAAATAGCTGACCAAAATTTATTGAACCATAACTAAGAAAACGCTTAATCAAATCACATCTCAAACAAAAAAAAAAAAACAAAAACTAATTCAAAATTGGTTTTCCGTTTCGGAGCTATATGATGCTAGACAGACACACGTATGCACACATTAAATTTATAACATCTCAATGTTTGCATCAGGTGTTAATTAATACTTTTGCAAGCAAAACCGTTACAGTAAAAGTATTATCTATGATTTGTTTTGAGTTAAAAGAAGCAAATTTTTTGAATTTAATTGTATGTAGAACGCGAAGTTTTTTTTTACAAAAGGATTACAACTTTAAACTGATTTTCATTAAAATATCTTTATTCGTATTCATCTTGTTGTAACAAGACAAATAATGACAAAGAGTATAATCGGATATTCTAAGAGAACATTGAATTTTAAACAGCTTTCTACCTCAATTTACCTCATTAGATTACTACTGTACAAATTTAATTCACTGTCTATTATTAGCTCTTGTATAAATGTATAATATATACGACATACTAATTTATAAATTTTAAAAATAAAATATTACAGTGTTTTTGTCATATTTAAATATTATTTGTTGATTAGAAACAATTCAATTTTATGATTTATACTATTTATTTTTTTTTCTCATGTATAAAGAACAGTAAATCTTTCTTTCGTAATTCAGGTTAGTGGCTGTTGACAACACAATGAATTATGAAAATAATTATAACCCAGTGTACCTAAACGGCTCAACAATTTAGGTTTTCGATAGATTTAGAAACGTTTTACTTCCGATTAGTTAACAACATACATATGGGATAGATATCTAAAAGATTTCTCTAGATGAAAATTTTGAATGTTCATATCTTCGTAAAATTGCATTTACTTCTAAAAATAGCGTTCACTTTGATTTTATCTAACAGCTATGTATATTTGAACAAGGACAGCTTGTCGCATAATATAAGTATTGCGTAATGTATAATAAATAACACAAGGGAGCTTGAATGGAACATACCTACGGAAATGAGAATGAAAATTCTAAAAATAGTTAATATCTCCGTTTCCATATAACACAGTAAACCAGAAAAAGTTTAAAATAAGCATTTAATGAATAATGATTATAATAGCCGACGTGAGCGTTAAAATAAAAATTCTGTAAAATAATTAACAATAAGGGAAACTGACGACATTGTAATTGAAATACACGAAATAGAGATGTTCTGTTGTTTCGAATAATTAATATTTAAGTACCAAGGCGGGGTTTGAAATGAATTTATCATAATACCATTAACTAGAACTATTCCCAGATACATTAATTACATTCAAAGTTCTACTAACTTGAACTGAACTAATTCAACACCTAAAAGTAAGCGAACTTTCACCAATAGAGATGTTGACAATAGAAGGAAAAACTTAAACGAGTTTTTGCTTTGTAAAAATAGTTACGAACTCAAACAACTATTAACAAATTAAGTATCTATACAACGATGTTGTTCGTGAAAAATTTGTATAAAAATATAGTTCATAGTTTGCACTGCCATAGCTGCATAGCGACTATACTATTAATAATAATTAATTAATATCACAAAAACCGTGTTCATAACTTTGAACCAATTACTAGGATGATTTCCATAGTAGGTACCGTTTTTATAAGTATCAATTTTAAAAGAAAGGCCAATAATCCCTTAAAACTGTTAACCACAGAAACTACTGTACCAATTTTTATCATGTTTTCGTCAACTGAATAAGATATTACCTAGGTCCTAGAGGAATGTTATAGGTAGAAATTCATTACATGTCTTGATTTTCAAGCTACTGGACTTAAATTTGACTTTGAACCAAATCAATCAAGTCAAATATTAATTTTCAAATATCAAGTCAAGCATTGAGAGTATAGAAGTTATTTTATTTCAAAGTATAAATATTAAACTCATTTCTTTGCAATAATGTCTAAATACTTGCTTGGTCAATCTCTAGTTATAAATTATAATTTATGAACATTTTGCAAAGCTATTGGTACGATTATAATTGTGAATTAAGTCGGAAAAAATCATCTCTTCTGAGAGCTTCGAGTCGTAAACTATGTCAACAGTTGAAATTACATTAGAATAGTCTATGAATTAGTCATGAACAATGTCTGAATTGTCCCTCTTAAAACCTCCTAAAAATAATTTACGGATTATCTTCTAACGTGCGTAGAAGTTCTTTAAGTTTTGAAGTAACATATGTATAGTATATTGTATTGGGAGGTACATTTGTCTATTCCTAGTGAAGCAGTGGTGGGTCAGTTATTAAAATATAATGTTGGTTCCATTGAACATTAACGCGGCGTACATGTGTGCGTTAATACGGCGATAAAAAAACTTTATGTTCTTTCTTCGTGAGGTATGTCGACTCTTAGATTAGTTTTGGAAAACTAATCTAAACGTTTTTAAACGATACTTGCTCGAGACCAAGTACTGGTAAGTACAGATTCAGATTCGTACATTATAAAATCATGAGGTCATCTGATTTATAAACTCACCCATTCAGAAAACATTAAATATTACGTTGAAAGTCATTTTGTCAGCTATGATATGACCTTAGCAAAGTGTTAAAACGGCTTTAAACATCCAAACAAAAAAAAAATCATAGCTAAAAAGTTAAGTTTGTAGTAGCTTATAGCATCAATAATATTAAGCAGTTTTCCAAAAAAAAAAAAAATATATAAAACCTAAAGCTTTAAAGTAACGGTAAATAGCGTGACAACCATTAAAGATTATTGAGTTGACGAACTTAAAATTTTGTAAAAATAAAAACCAAGATGTTTTATTTGGTTGTAGTATCTACGTGTAACACGTAGTGGTAACAGTTTAATTTATTGTCAATAAGAAGCTTAAGCACTAAGCTTGAGTTCAGGAGCGGATACTTCTTTCAACATAGGTTTAAATGAAATTTTCCTGCGAACCGGAAACAACTAACAAGTCGATAATTTCTCTTCCCTATTTTAACGTGCCTGCATTTCACAACTATCTTTTTCATTCCCGCGACTATTTATAAAAAATGTATAAACACATTCCTAAATAAACTTGATATAATCCTTTATCCGCATAGGAAAATTTATCTCGAACATAGGGATGTGGATGAATATAATATAAAGCATTACTGTTTAATTAAAAATTAACCAGCCGACAAAAAACAATAATAATAATGCCTCAATAAATTAAATACCTGTCCCTAATGATATTTTAATTATTTAAATTCAAAACCTCATAAATTTCTGGCAGCTTGTTGCTGACAAAAACTAATGTAGTGAAAAAAATTATTGAAGCGTGTTGATAATGATTTATGACTTGATCTTCTTTACTCGAGTGCAATTATTTTATCAATATTTATGAGTTTTGAAAAGGTTTATTACATTTTTATGAATATTTCAAATGTACTCTTCCTGCTATTTTACTTTAATGGTGACACGATAATAATATGTTTAAACATTTCGTGCATTTCAATATCGTATATCTCTAACTACATGCACCGATAATCGAATGCAATAATCATTTTTTTAAAAATCACAGTAAGCTTCTATACCTAACCAGAAACAGTGAAAAATTTTCATTTTTTAAAAATCTATTAACTATTTGAATATTAATTAAAAGAATTCCTCTTCAACAAGTCTTCGTTGTTCAGATTTGCGCTACCTACATTCCAAACAACTGAGTCAAACAAGAAAAATTTATAAGATATTTAAAAAAAGATATACACATACAATTTAAAGCAAAAAAGTCATCAATTTCCCGTTTGTATTATGTGCGAAAGATGTAAAATTTGTTACACTAAAATATTTCTCGTATAAATATTTCGTACAAAAACGCAAGATGAGGTCTAAAAGACGGTTATATCAGCGAGATAGAGAATTCTAAGAAGCCACTTTAGGCCAATAAACCTCAGTCGAGAGAAGTTTCTTGCTTGAAAGTCGAGTGAGAAATGGATAATACTATGATGAGTATGAACTGTGTGAGAGTGCAGTGGACATGGGCCGGTTTACCTTGGGCCTAGCTAGAGGTTAGCCACCCCATAGGGGCTACTACCAAGTTTCACTGAACTTTGTCGTAACATTAAATATCGAAAAGAAAATACGTGAAACGAATTTTCATAGTCTCACTAATCATTCAAAAAACTTGAATTTGAAGAAAAAAAAAACTTCAACGCAAATCACATTCTTAGTTAGAAAAAAAGGAAATGTTCAATTAAAAAAAAAATAAGCTTTAGTTCAGTGTTTCGCAAAACATTTGCTCTGGCACCTTTGTACAAATATAGGTTTTAACATCCTCGTCTAATTGTACCGTTGTTCGCTTTAACTGAAAGACAGAAAATGGAATGCCTTGAATCCGAGGTGATTCGCACTACTGCTAGTGGTAGATAAAGCATTGCGACGGCTGAACAAATATAGTGTATATGTATATAAAGTTTTTATTGTATAAATTCTAAGACATTCTTGCCAATGCAACGTTACGATACTTATACCCATATTATGAAAGTAAAACACGCATATCGATGTTTCTTTTTTCACTTCAATAACGTTTTAAGTCATCAACCTGCTGGTCAGTGGCACCGGAATTGCCCAACAGCTGATTAACGAAAGTGGGTACTCACTTTTACAACTAGCTTTTGCGGTCCTTTTAGACCACTTATTTTATTTTATAAACTCAGAAAATACATTCATTATATTATTGAAACATGATTAACGGCAAAAAATGTGGACTTAATTAATTATCATAAGAACTACGTTTAAATAAGTAATAAAAATTCTCAATTGTTCTTCAATAAAATACCATTCAATTATTTATGGTTTCGTTAATATCAGTTCTTATGATAATTATTAATGGAACTTGTTAATAGGTATTAGTGAGCTGAACAATAAATATGTACCCACAAAAGAGGCTAAGTGAAATATGAATACTCGTACATTGGTTTGTGACTGGTGTGATATAATGACTATGAACGTATACTTGTAATTGGTAGCAAACATGTTAACTAAATGTAGAGTAATATTCTAATGGTGTTGAATCAGGCGATCAAAATGGTCATTAATTAAATGTGTATTGCATATAAATTAAAATAATGATTCCTATATGTGGCAATTAAATAATTGAAAATTGAAGCCAGAAATTAAGAGAAATTTGTAGCCAATACAATGTGCTACATTACATGTGACATGTAACTGTTACATTTATTTATTTTTATTTAAACAAAATACAAAAAACTACCATTATTTAAATATTATTCAAGTAAATTAACATTGAACACATACTTCATTATTTTTGTATTTTTGTTATATTTTAAAAGAGCTTAGTTATATTTTTTTAAATTATGTTATTTTTTAAGTAACCTAAATTAAGTTTTAAGAAGAGAGAAATCTTTTAAAGTGATTCTACGGTACCTTTGTAGCTTAAACGAAAAATATAGTTCTTATACAGTGGAAAACACTTATAAAGAAATACGGTTAGTACGAAATAATACTGTGGTCCTAACTAAAAACGAATATAATCTAAAATCGAAACAATGGTCTTAACCTGTTTCCGACTAGATAACCATTCTCTCTTTTTTCTTTTGTAGGATCTTATGTTTTTCCTTTCTATTTATCACGATGATAAATAAGGTCTAACCACTCACTCTTGAACCCTTAACTACAATCTCTGCCTATTGAATTAGGATCACTAATACATTTTTGAAAATTTGTTAGGTATATATAAAATGTATAAATTGACAAACGAGCACCTTTCTTAGGAACACAATAATGAAAAATTAGGTGATAGTTTGTCTTAATATAGACTTTAGTAAATACAGGCCTGTTCCAGATGAAAATATAGTCGTACAGTTACGATACCAGTTCTGCGCAGTATATTTATACAGGTATGGTAAGTTTTTACGTATTGCGCACCATAAGTGCCATAAATGTACGTCTTTATTTTTATCTGGAATAAACTTTACATTTTGTAAATTGCACACTTTAAGAGAAAATTATATTAAATTAATTCTGTAATCCTTGAAAATATGTAGATATATTTTTTTTAAAACAAAATTTATAATAATTAATAGGAAAAATATTTTCTTTCATTATAACTATTTCCCAACGTTATTTAACGACCCTTTGTAATATAAAATAGTGTCGTAACGACTTAAATAGCTTAAAGAAATCATCGATTTTTAATGGGGGGTTATTTAATATGCTATTAAGTGTCTTAACTTTTTTATTACCAGACCTAAAGTAAAGCGTAGATATACTCGTATTGTGAAATAGGTAAAACATGTTATAAATTACTATTGTACTTCCTCGTTAACCTTTCAAAGTCATAGTGCCCTTTTTATCGCCAGAAAAATTTAGAGTAAAAAATAAAGAAAACACACGAGCAAACTTTTTCTAGAAAATTGACTATACATTTAAGAAAAAAAAACTAAATGAAAATGTTTTGGTTGAATTTCAGTCGGTTTTTATCATTTCCATTTGCTATGGATTCACAACTGGTTATAAGAACTACTGATCTATTAAGGCCGATTTACACTTTACGGGCAGAGCAAGGCAAGGCAAAGACCTGGCAAAGCTCGGTTTTGATCGATTTAAATTTAAAGACCATAAAGGATCGTTCACGTTGAGTGTGAACGGCAGAATTACTGTTACAATAGATCGATCAAAACCGAGGCTCACCCAGTCCTTGCCCTGCCTTTTTCTGCTCGCATCGTGTGAATCGACCTTTAGTGATAATTGAATAAACCTAATCGCTCTAAAAAAAATAAGAACATTTAAGAATATTTTGAACGTACAATCAAAGGAAAAAGTAGTAAAATCTTGTAGTTCATTAATAACTACTGTCTTGATTAGTTGTAACTACGGTATGTTACGAATTAAAATATAAATAAATAAACAATAAGAATAATAATTGCAACTAAGAAAAAACTAAGTACAAGAAGTTTTTGGTAGTGAGTATTTCCCAATTTAAACTACTACCGAGCAAAAATCAGGTTTGAAATACCTCGTGGCTTGTTTTATGATAATTTAAAGAATTAAAGCTATTAAGTGAACAATACCTTCACAAGAACACGTATAAAATTACAATTTTTTATTGTAATAATTTTGGTAAAGTATCCTAGGATTTTCGTCCTTTCACTATTTTAAAAACCCTTCGAAATCAAGTTTTTTAAGAAGTCTCATCTTTAAAATGATCACTTGTAGAACCTCAATCAACGTTTTATGGAACCTTAGGGTTCCCCGAAACCCGGGTTGTAGACCCCTCTGGTCAATTAAATCATTTTAAAATCTCAACAGTAAATATATTGTAATCCGCTTATAATGACAACAAAGTGACGTAATAAACACGTCATATTAAGCGGACGTCATACAAACATTTTATTAAAAAATAAAAAAAATTTCCAGTGCTATTTGGTATTTACTTTAATATAGGCATAAAATATTCAATTCCTTGAATTACAGAACAATTGCAGTTAAGAATAGCAAAACGTGAAATAAACATATTTGTCTTTTATCTTTTTCTGTAACACTAAGTCGCTGATAGGTATTCCTTTATTTCCGTTGATTTTAAACCCTCGAATTAATCGTAATAGCGTCACACTCACTATGCGGTTGGTCACTATAAACGGATTCTACTGTAAATCATTAACCAAGGAGCATCTAACAAAAACTTTGTTCGCTTTTCAACAACATTCTTTTAAGAATTTTTATAGAGTTTTAAAACTCGACAACTTCAAATCTTATTATAAATACAACTTTGCAACTAAACTTTTTAATTTCTTCTACAATTACATAGTAAAAGCATCAATGTAATCAGATCTAATTTTCAATATTTAGTTATCACCGGTACGTTGTAGGGTCTTCTGAGTTCGAAAAAATTAGTTTTAGAAAAATGTCTTTGTCTGTGTGTGTGACAGCGATATCGTATCGAAAGCTTTATCTTAATTTATTTAAGCTTAGGATTTTGCTTTCATCTAGTTGTACCGTGAAGCTTTTGGTTGAAATCGGTTAAGAGAAAGCCCCGCTTTATTCTATGAGTTTTTAAGTTTTTTCATTTTTTTTTTTGAAAACGGCTCTAACACTTTTTTTAAATTTGCTATGGTTATTAGAATCATTAAAGCCTACAACTTTTATTTTAAACTTTTTCCTGAGAAAATTTAAATTAAGGGGGTTTGGGGTAAAGGGTAGAGGTTCGTATATACATAAAGCCTGTATACATATATCTAGTTCTGCTTATATAGATATTTCGATATTATTTTTCTATTATTATTTTTTATTCATGTTCTTTTAACCAACAGGGAATTCCATATAAAAGAAAGTTCTGTGACGCGTCGCGGAAGATATTTTATTTATATTTCCATTTGGATTCGAACTTATCGATTATACTGTGTGTCATTATGTTTCATATACATTATAGTAATTTTCTTACTTTAAGTGAATTCAGATAGTTATTTTATTAAAGAAACAAAGAGTACTACATACTCAGATTAAAATCAAGAGTAGCTATATCTTTAAGTATAAATAACATCAAATTTTAATTGGTAGTTTATTGTTTAAGAATATTCATTTGTAAAAGTACTGTAACATACAAATAGACAACTAAAATATTTTCAAAAAATAAATAAATAAATGAACTTTTAAAAGTAATTTTAATAAGTGATTGAAAATAGCACGCTCATCAATTGAATTGAAATGATTGATGGAGTGACGCAACATGAAAGCTACCGACGGATACTGACAACTTCAATATACGATATGTAGGTACATAAAATCCGTTAAGTGAAATTCAAATAACACTTTGAAAAACACGATACATACAAAGCTCATATATTTCACTCGTGCAGAGATTAATTTCCACATTTATTACACCTAATTAAAACTATTCATAAGATATCAAAATAATAGCCTAATTAAAAACCATTAATAAGAATTAAATCTCGGTAGCTAACTAAGTAGTGCCATTTTACCGTAGGCAGAAATGGGGAGAACAAACTTCCCTTGCTAAATACAATTTAAAATAACAAGTTTTATTTGGGGTGTGAACAATAAGTTTTAATAGATTACAGTTTCAATGACTGACGATGGGGGAAAAGTTTCGGTACACTAAAAATCAATAAAGTTTGCAAAAAATTCAAAATGTGTTCAAAATGTATATATCAACCAATTGTATTTTTTAAATTATCTAGTGCATTATTCTTTTGTTTGTCAAAAAAGGATATATTATAATTAGTATAATGAAACGATGTAAATACATATTACTAAAAGAAGAAGAATTAATTGATCCATTATTACCTGTATAAAAGTCTATAGAGAAACGAAAAAGAGTGATTATCAAGGTTATTTAATTACTAACTTAGTCCTCTGACGTGTCCAACATAATGTCCATATTATAATTTACATAATAATTACCAATTATTTATTCTTGTCTAATGATCTTGCTATGCTCTTCTCTCTATCAAATTAACTGTTTTAACAATTTCATCAATAGAACAAAACAGAATTTTTAAATGTAGATTTAATGTTAATAAAAAAATGTTCTAAAGGTTATTATGGCACTTATAAAAATAAAAAATTCGTAATCCAAGCCTTAATTACATTTTAATTCATTTAAGAAAAAGAAAAAACTTAATTCAAAAATTTAAAATTCGTATGTCACACTTGAGAGATTTAATTACTTAAATATATATTTTCAAGATAACCACGTTTTGATGTTCTTGTAAATAATGTATTTGCATTAAAGTCTTTCGACTCAGACTTTATCATTTAGATTTCATTCACAGAATAATAGCTGAAATAACAGATTTTATCTTGACGTGGTAGTTTACACAGTTTAAAAGAAAATGAATGAAGTATGAATATTTTACAGCTCGTTTTGTAAAAGTACGATGCCGCCGTAGACAGGTACAGTAAGTAGTTCAAAATTTAAAATTGTTTCAGCGTTAAAAGCATATCGATTATTGATACCCTCCAAAAGGTCTGCGTTAAAGCAATGGCGCTGACATACAGATTGAAATTTCTCATATAAAAGACTTGGTTTCGTCAGACAAACGTAGTATTAACGTTCTAACGTATGGGGAGAAATCACAATAGGGCTTTAAGCCACAATGCCATGCCTTCGTCGTGCATTTTATCCCCCTGTTTATTTATTTATATCCGTTTCACGAAAACTTCAGCACGAAAACACTGCAAAAATTGAAATGAAAAAATATGTTGTCAATGATTAGAAAATTACAAAATTTAAGTTTACATTTGACAAACAGGTTCATTATTTTTTGGTTCCTAATTATAAATAGAAATTATTGGATAGATTACATATATCCTTTAATGTATCGTACCTATAGCAGTAGAAAATATTAGAGTCTTTTTTAAAATAAATTAAATATTTAGTTATATGTATAAACAGCCTGTACCCGTAACTTCTTTCGCGCTAGTTTTAGGATATTATTCACAAAACTTCGAGGTATACCATGTTTATTGAGTATATTTAAAAATTAAAAAAAATAAATTAATAATTGACTTGATGTGATACAGAAAAATTACGTATTTAAAACCTTGGTGTAAAATTCATTAGTGACTTTTTAACAACATATATAAATATGAGGAAATATGTTAATAAACTATTTTTACATATAAACTTTAGCACTATTATATACCTTTTCTTCCAATTTAAAGTGTTTCTATTTGTTTTTGTCTTATTTTTCAATTTTACCAAATAAAAATGTTTTTGACTTTTCCATTGGGAAAGAGACATTTTCCCGCAATAAAAAGTATTCTAGATATTGACCTGGGTAGTCTATTATCATCATAGCAGATATCTTGTGAAAATGAGACATTTACCCGCGGTAAAAAGTATCCTAGATAATGACTCGGGTAGTCAGTTATCATCATACCGAATTTCATCAAAATCCGTTCAATGGGTTTTGCGTGATGTAATAACAGACAGAGAACATTTTTAAAATGATGGATTTGGCCTCTGTATCGATAATAACGACTATTGGAATGAGCTTTTTCAAAAATAATTTTCAAAGACACGAGTTAGTAATAAGTTTATTATAGATATGTATAGATAAAAGAAATTCTTTTTACAATGTGCCGTCAGAACTTGTTTTTCAGTTTAATATCCTCTAATGTTCAAGTGTGTTACAATACTATAAAGATCCTGAGTCAAGACTAGTGGCACTAATATCGTTAATCGATGAGTTTTGAATAGAGCTATTTCTTTGTCTAACGCAGGCATTCTTAAACTGTTATCCGCGAAGTGGTTGCTGGTGATTCGCGTTAATTCTAGTTTAATATACTTCTAGAAAGAAAGGTTTCCGCAAGAAAAAAAATTTCATTAGGCGGTCCACGAACTACACAATTCTAAGAACCCCTGTTTTAAAGTGTAAAGTTTAATTTATTGTAGATTTTATATTTAAATCGTTACAATTGTTATATTAGAAAACAGTAAACTCGTTCTATTCAAAAAGTATCAGAACAACAATGGAAGTGCTACTTGTCTTTACGCAGGATAGCAATACGTTAGAACGCCATGAAATCGTTCCGTTCAAAACTTACAAATATTGCTACTATGAGCGATATAGTTTCGAAACATCAAGTTCACGCAAGATCTCTGGAGAAACATTATTACAAATATAAATAGTATCATAAGTACCGTTCTGATTATTCAATCACTCTGGAAATTGGGGTGGGGGCATTGTAAATAAGAATCATTATAAGAAATTTGGATAAAATCAGATGATTATATGACTAAGAAAATGCGATAACAACAAACATCAAAGGGTAGATCAAATTATTTTTCTAAAATCGGATTCTATATCCCTTGAAATTTAAAATACAAACTTCCGGGTAGAGGGGCAAACAATTTTTAGAATAATTATGAAAATAATGAACCAAAAGTATAATGAAACGTCCTAAGGATTGTATTGAAAATAATTTCCGCTATCACTTTGCAATATAGCTGCACTCAATTTTCAATCAGTTTAACTAAATTTATTGTAAAAAATGGCTTCATGTTACCGTCAATTATATTTAAAAGTTTCAACAAAACCGAAACATATTTTACTACATTTGTAATATTCGTAATTCACTGATAGATTTCAATCAAAATGACTAATCAAGTTGATTGAATAATTAAATCGAAAATCCCATATTCAAAATTGATCATAATAGTCCATGTCAGTGCCCAATTAATACCGTTCAATTAATGTGAAGCAAGGCACACAATTAGATTATAAATTATGTGACCAATGCAGATTCATTTATGCATAAATAATTAAGATATAATACAAGGTACCTAAAGAATTGCAATACTCGTCGAGATCGTTAAAATGTGAAAAATTAAATTAACTCATCAATATACGTGTTATCATACGTCTATCATCGACATCGATTTTATTCAAACAATGAATTGAACGAACATTTTATAATTTACAAAAACCATTCAGATGAAAATTGCATGTTAAATTAATAATACTATTCATCAATATTATATGCGAAACTACCACATACAAAATAAATGTCGCTATCATTTGCTTTTTATGCATTGAGACAACCACACATAAAATATTATGATAGATTACGATATTCAGATAAAAAAATCTTATTAAAACGATCATTTAAACGCTATATGAAGAGAAAGTTGATATTTGAAAGTAAAAAATTGCAAATGACAAAACAATAATTATATATATTGTATATTGTAAATAAATATCTGGTGCGAGGCGTCACACTACTTTCTTTTACTTTCATTTATGAAAATACTCGCTGTTAGTTAAAGAAATATAAGCACTTTGTAACATTACATATAAACAGTACTATATGCATACAACCTATAGGGCTATATGTATATAGACGAATTCCCAACCTTCATCCCAGAACCGCCCTTATTCAAATTTTCTCAGGAAAAAGTTTCAAATAAAAGTTGTAGCCATTAATGAGTCTAAAAACTATAGAAAGTTTAAAGAAAATCGTTGGAGCCGTTTTTGAAAAAAATTGAAAAAGCTCAAAAACGCCAAGAGTAAAGTAGAGCTTTCGGTTAACCGATTTCAACCAAAAGCTTTGCGGCACAACTAAATGTAATATGGAGGCCAGATTCCAAGTTTGGTGAAATTCGGATAAATTTTTCGATAAGATATGGCTGTCACACACAGAAATGTTTCTAAAAACCACTTTTTTGGACTCAGGAGACCTCAAAACATGTATTTCCGTTGAAAGCTCGAATTCGAAAATTCGATCCAATTACAATACTGCCTTTACTATTAAGTAGTAAAAAAAAGTAATATGTATACACTATACAGCTTATATGTACATAGGTATAGGTATACGAATTCCGAACCTTCACCCCAGAACCGCCCTTATTCGAATTTTCCCAGAAAATAGTTTCAAATAAAAGTTGTAGCCACTAATGAGTCTAAGAACTATAGAAAGTTTAGAGAAAATCGTTGGAGCCGTTTTCGAAAAAAATTGAAAAAGCTCAAAAAGGCCAAGAGTAAAGTAGAGCTTTCGGTTAACCGATTTCAACCAAAAGCTTCGCGGCACAACTAGGTATAATATGAAGGCTAGATTCCAAGTTTGGTGAAATTCGGATAAAGCTTTCGATACGATATGGCTGTCACACACAGACACACACACACACACACACAGACACACACACACACAGACACACACACAGACATGTTTCTAAAAACCACTTTTTTGGATTCAGGGGACCTCAAAACATGTATTTCCGGTGAAAGCTCGAATTCGAAAATTCGACCCGATTACAATACTTCCTTTACTATCTATATAGTAGTAAAAGAAAGTAAAAATATTTTTTAACAATCAATAGTTGATGAAATGTTGATTTGTGTTAAATACCAAACGAAATGAAAGCTCGAGTTTAATTTTGGTAATAAATATTTGATTAAAATACTTTTTTTAAAGAATTGGTCCGATAATTTATTTTTATTCTAAATACAGTGAAAATCTCTTAGTTTATATTTTAGAATCTCCACTATTGATACCGCGATTGATTCAAGAGCCCAATTTTTGATCAGTTAAGGTTTTATATTGCCAGTATAATACAGATAAGGGGCTATCCATAAACCACGAAACGCATTTTCTGTAATTTTTGAACCCCCTACCTCTACTCCGTAACACTATTTAGACCAAGGGTCGGCAACCAGCAGCCGTCTTGATGCGGCCCACAAGATATTCGCCAATTCCAATTTGCGAGTACATTTCTCTATGGAGGCCGGTGTCAATTCACGAAGAGTTCCCTGAATTGCGGAATTCCGATGTTAAAATGGCGAGGATTGTACAACATGGGAATTATTTTTGAGGTAGAATTAATAGTGAATTTGGTGGTAATTTTCATTGGTAGTTCGTACGTCGATTGTTTAATGTTCATGATGCATGGCCCACAAGGATATCCCAGGGGGGGGGCTACTCAGCATTACCTGAAATTCTTACCATTAAATCCACCACTGTCCAAGTGCGGGCCGCACTAAGTCCCACGTAAAAGATTTGGCCCTTTTACAACTAAAGGTTGGCGACCCCTGATTTGAACCATGTAGACTATCTTAAATAATAGGAGTATATTTTAACAGTACATAACAGAATAACATACTCCTCCTCCCCCTTGGTAAAGTGAGTTACGTAGTTTATGGATGGTCCCTAAGAAGCAAAATATGATTTAAACGCGAGTTACACTCTTAAGAAACAAGAGCAGAAAAACAGAAAGATTGCGATCATACTGTAACGAACAAAAGGAAACAACGAACAGCTATAGGGAAAATGGAACATTCTAGATTGTTCTTTGAAAAATCTAAAAGTGGATATTTAAATCTTTTATTATTGACAGCCAACGATTTTGGAAGTTTTTAGAAGGTTCGGCAATCGAACTCTCTCGAATATTCGAGAACAGTTCGGTTTACCTGTATAAAACAAATGAGCGCGCAGTAATCAGTCAGTCTAATGGATTAATTCTCTGATTACAACAAGTGATACATACAAGTGATTCTAGTAATAGTGATATGATAGTGATTTGAAAATAGATAAAAGTAACGTTAGTTAAGTTTGTCAGCGAATTAAAATAAATAAAATAGATTGGTTTATTAAACGTTTTGTAAAATTTCTATTGAATAAAAAAACTCTTGAGTTCTCAATACAAGTTTGAGAAATACCGTTACAGTACGTTTAATCGTACAATGCAATAAGTCAAGGATCAAAAACAATTTCATTTTAAAGATGAAAAATGTACCAAATAGTTCAAATTTAAAAAATATTTTTTTATACAAAACTCATTCAAACAATTAACTATTTCCGATTAGCTTGAAAAAGTAATAACAAAAATTTTTTCACCTATTGAATTCCCGATGGTTTTAAATCTAGAGCAAATATAGCTTCATTTGACAATCGATTCGTGTTGATTTTCCACTGCAACCAATTATAACTTTTGGTATGAAATAAACATTATTCACTTTATATTTTCTCTTGTTATACTCCCATATCTCTACAATTTAAATAAACCGGCATCAACGTGCCTATAGCGATAACTACTGTACTCCCAAGCGTATTATAAAAGCTTATTTCATTTGAGGTCCACTGCAAATATTTCAACTTTCAAACGGAAAATTCTAATGAAACCATGTATTTAAAATTAAACCACGATATTTAATAACATATTTGATTTTGTAACAACTTTCTGCCTTTATAATTATACCTATTATGATTTTATATATTATTGTATTGATATTGAACTGATTTTATACAATCGATAAATGTTTGAATAAAAGGATTCATACTATTGAGTTATAAACTTACTTATCTACAAAAAGAAATAATTTTATTGACAACATTTTCGAATGTTCATTGAACAAACTTGAGTTACATATATTATTTGAAAAAAAAATGAGATTTTCACGAGCGTTGTGCTTTTATCAATAAAAATCCCGTCATTGTATTTTCAACAAATCTAATAAAACCAAGAGAAAAACGATTTTATTATCCGTTTACAAAAATACATATATTATCCTCGAAAAAAGTGACGTCTTTGCTTGCTCCCATTATTTCTTTTCTTTCTCCTTTTTTTTTGTTGTAACGTTCAAGTGAATTATCTTAAAACCGTCATTCGGTCATCCAGACAAGGATCTCGTGGGATGAAGGATCTCGTGGGGTTTTTCCCTAGCGTCGAACCTGTCACCAACATATTGTTCACTTGTCAATGCGATAGAACACGTTCTTCTATCTACGATAAACTCGGTTATTTGTCCCTATATCGCACAGCTCATATCTCGATAAATTAGCTTCAATCTAACAAAATTCTTTCTCTATATAAATCCCCTCAAACTTAGACAACACTGTGGTTGAGTACATAACAAAACTTATTAGTTTTATAAACGATTATAAAGCCACTTGATTCAGTTATTTATTAAGTGGAACTATTCAATGTTATCAGTTTAATTTTACGGTTTTAAAACTGATAATTTAAATTCAAGGATTTAGACCCAAATATTATCTGTCCTTTCAAATGTGTGAAATAAACTTATACTTTATATTTTAAAACCATATATCGTTGAAATATTCGACTTGAGAGAAAAAAAAATTTTTTTGAAATATATTTTTGTTTGAAATAATGATTTACACAATTATAAAACTAATGCTGTTGAAATTTCTATTAATAGAATGTTCACAATGATATAAACACAATTACATAGTATATACCATCAAATGTTTGTCAAGGTGTATATAAAAAAAAATGCTTTAATCTAACCATAATCGTTACTTTTTGAACGGTGTATTAAGTTAATAACACTAATAATTCACAATACAATTAGTAATAAAACAGTTTTTGTGTATGAAATTGAAAGACTAACACTGTTATTGAAGTTAATTCCATGTGAAAGCAATGTTTCTTATTGAATATAAAAACTGAATTAAGTTTTATTAATGATTCACCTTTAACACTATTATATTTTCAATATCGCTTAAAAGGTAGTGATTATCGCATTATTTACATTGTGAATGCATTGTTTAAAATCTTGTTGAATTAGTTCAAGGATAATAATTTTATGTAAATTATCAATGATTTTGTCTAAGCTAATGTAAAAGAAAATATTTTTAAAATAAACCGATGTTGAAAAGTGTTCAAATATCTCTATTTTAATATAGATATATCCAAGTTGTGTAGCAATTGGAACTGTCGTCTCACTTGGCAAATGACATGTCTTATGGAATATATTTTTTTCCCGAGCGAAAGAACAATCCAACTTGGTAATGTAGCTAAGAATATATATATGCCCGTAGAATACTGTCACAAGTCTAAGAATGTGCCGTCATGTGTCTAAGGGAGTGCCGCCATTTTATGACTCTGGGTGGTGTCACCTGCCCTCAGCCGTGGGTGGTCCGAACCAACCACCAGCCAAGGGAGAAGCACCGTGGTCACAGGATGAGGGAAATCTTGTAAAATTTGAGGAATTCCAGAATATTCTTTTTCTAAGAGCTTCGTATTTAAGATCTTACTAAGACCATTGGTCACGAAAGATTACACAAAAGAATGGAAATTTCTACCAAGGAATAATAGAACCGAATATTCTAGAAGAATTCCGAAATCCTATATAAACCCCGGATAAACATAGGCGAATCTGTCTTAAAATAAATAGTGAAAGTGAACAGTGTTAAATAAATTGTGAACATTGTGAAATAAAGTGTAATAGGGCAAACTGTAAAACTGACTAATTAAACAGTGAACGAACTCATTGTTAACGTGTAGCTTATAAATGTCAATAGTGTAAGATAAATCAATAAACAATTGCTAAAAATAAATTTGTCGTCATTAAACACAAACCGATGAACCCGTAAAAACGTTACAATACATTGGTCGGGTATAAAGTAGGGATGAAAGCGTCAGGTAATTTCAGATTGTTTCAATGTATTGTATATAACTTAGGGGTCAGTTTGAAAGTACTGCCCAGAGCCTACAAAAAGCTAGTTGTAGCCTTGTCTTAAGATTTTCTTTATTTTATATCCTACCTTTAAAGGGGTAGAATTATTTTTTCAAATGAAAAACAATCATCAAAATCGATTGATTCAAATAAAAGTTATGCATAATTATACAAAAAAAAAAGTGGAATTAAGAATTTTCTCATTTTTTGCGTCGGTTAAAAATCGATTTATCTCGGTAATTTTGTACTTAGATAAAACTGGAAAATATAAATAAAAATACCTTAATTATCATGTAAGTACATACAATCAAAAAAAATTAAAAATTCATTTACAACCACGGTTTGTTGGGGTTTGAGGAATAACAAACAATTTGTTCGAGTAATTTAATTGAATGGTATTCTTTCATTTAATTCTGCATTTTTTTGCTATTCATTATATCACAAAGTCCTTTGTTTTAGTGAGTTTGAAAAAAACCACATGTTTGAATTCCAACTTAACATTCAATATTGAGGCAAAAAAAAACTTCACATAAAAATGTTACAAAGCGAGCCAATCTAGTTTTGGAAATAATTTAAATTTTACAAGTGTAATGTTGTCAGATACAAATTTAACAATCCCAAACAAATAAAATATATTTTGACAAGAGATCAAAAACGATTAGATAGCCGAGCTTGTCTTTCTATAGCTCAACACAAAACTCGACCATAGACAAAAAGTGAGTCTAAGCATCCGACACAAGCACGCCAAACGTTCAAAGATGGATATTCCCATAATATGTTTAGGATTGGATTACATCCCACTACCTGACATAGCGGCAGGATTCTGACGCTTTCATCCCTATTTTATACCCGAGCAATGTATTCTACCCCTTAGCTACGTTACCAAATATGTACTCACCAAATTGGATTGTTCTTTCGCTCGTGAAAAGCCTCATTTCATTTTATGTGCATAAATCGAATTACATATTTTCACTAAATCTGAATACACGATGTTTAAAACAAAAATGAATTTACGATTTAATTCAACAAAAAATCATAAACATTAATCTGATAACACTCTATAATCCATTTTTTTTTATATTTACTTCAATGCGGTAAAGGTGAAATATAGAATCATTATGTATGAACTTTATTACTTATTTAGATCTCCATAAAAATGTACAAAACACATTTTACGTGTTCATAAAACCCTCTTTGAAATTCGTCGTGCATATTCATCCAATATATCTGTATACTTTATCATATGTGCAAATTTCATTACACCCACGAGTTTTTAATCAAATTTAATTTACATATAATATTTTTAATAACGTTTTAAAAAAAAGTTGCCATTAACACATTCAATAACGTGTAATAATTGAATTTATTATTCAATCATTCGTTATAAATGTCTATACATAGAGCATATAAAGACGGCAAGAGACAAATTGATGTTATAAATGTTCCACATACCCGCGAGACATTTTATTCAGAAAACTTGAGATTTTTACCTATATTTTACCCTTCAAAAACGAACCTCACATTTATTACCTGCAATCTATCTGAAATTCTCGAAAAGATTTCAGACATTATTTCGCATGCTTTACTTCCTTATACACACTACATTCCAATTCAATAAGTTCATATTTATAAGAATGAACTTTTTGCAATTTACTGTGCGGAAATAATTGATACATGCTATTTCTTTAAATTTTAGCTATGAACCTGATAATGGTATACAATAAATCTATTTCCGAATAATAAACAAATAATAATTCATTTTTGGATAAAAAAAATGGTAGCGTGTATTTATGTGTACACGAAAAAAGTGATTTTTTGTGATATTTAACGTTTAATAATAAAAATAGAATACATAGTCTATAAGTATACACAAAGAAAAGAGAGCAGCAAAAACAATAATAAAAACGCTTAAAATGAAATTCGCTTAATACGAAATAATGCTTTGGTTTCACCTATTATACTTTGAAAGCGAAACAAAAAACGCTTACAACAAAACAGGAATTACTCTCACAATCAGATAAACAATATGAAGGACCCCCTACTTAACTTGATTTTCAAACTACTTGCCTAAAATTTGACTTAAAATCAAGTCAAATGTTGATATTTTAGTTGATTATATTAGGTGCTTATTATACAAAATAATTAAAGGTAACTGATGAAAGTCGTATTGGAATAAAAACTACATGTAAATTGAATTTATAAATATTCTTCTACAGCTGCTGCTGATAATTTCATGTGGATATTCATAAAATATTTATGACAATTAATGTAAGTGGCGATGGCAACAGACTGATTTATTTCGTTTTTGAAATGTAAATAGTTTGTTGGATCCTCCAACAAGCTCCTAGCAGAAAATTTAATTTTCAAAAATACCTCTTCGATAGGATTCATCTTTGGTGAATAAGGTGGTAACAATTAGTATTTGGCCTGTTTTCAACAAGCTCGCAAACTTCTTGAGTATGATGCATGTTTCAATTTGATTATAAGAGTATCCAACTTAATTTGTAAAATGCCTAATTTAAAATGTAAAGTCTGTATTTTTTTTTTTTTTTTTTTTTTTTGGGTGTTTTAAGTCGCTTTAACAGCTAAGGTCATATCACAACTGTCTAAACACAGAAAATTTCTGTTGGTCAATTTTCAATCTTAGGTCTAGGATTCAACGGGGACCGAACCCGTACCACTTGAAGCATGAAGTGGAGAGAACTACCGCTCTAACCACTGCGCCAATAGGTGGCCTAGTCTGTATTTAAATATCAACATTTGACTTGATTTTATGCCAAATTTAAGTTGAGCTGAAAACTCTTGAACCCTTAACTACAGTACCTGACCATACAAAAAGATCAAAATGTATGTTTAAAAGTTCATTAAAAATGACATTAAAGGTTCATTATAAAACAAAAAACGACAACAGAAAAACAATAAAAAAGAATAAGGGGATATAATGTGTTAATTTAGGCATCATTGAAAATATATTTAGGCGTCATTGGATGTGTATTCTTTTAAAGTTCTTCCCAATATAACTAATCCTACTTACAAACTTAAAGAAAAATTAATTAAACGAAAAAATATACAGAAATCGACGAAACTATGTGGAAACATGACAAAATCGTTGATTAGTATAATAATAAGTGTTTTCTTCTCACGCAACTATGTTCAATAATTCGAATACTCTTCAAATACTATAAAGTTAATATGACGAAAAAGACGATAACGAGCAGGAGAAAGAAAGCACGAACACTAGTAACAATTTACATAAGACAACTAAGATGTATATGAGCGTATATATCAACGACTGATGAAGAGCAACCTTAAACAAACAAATCAGATGAAATTCGTTCAGTTTCGTTATGAGCGTTTTCAACAGTATTTTTGGTGAACAAAAACTTACGTTAAATAAAATTTTTAATGCGAGAACTATGTAAACAATAGAAACAAACCTAAATCTAGAATAATCCTTTAAATTAATGCTGTTATTTTTATTTTGACCAATTTGTAACAAATAACAAATAACTTAAAACTTTTATTTAGTACTGTATTTTCTAATAAAATTTTTTCACAGTTGACCCCTTGTACCGCACCTACAGAAGTTACACTTCAAAAATCAACATTTATAACCACTATATTAAGTGTGTAATTTATAATATATAAATGTGTAAAGCAGGATTATTATTGTTATTATTTATAAGATAATTACCAAGTTGGTTGTAAAAGTAGCAATCAATTATGTCATGGCTGTGAATGATTTTTTCATTAATTCAAGATAACGCTGTAAGCGATTTGGATTAGACACATTTCCATTGAAAATCTTTCAATTGAATGTTCGATTAAAACGATCGATTTTTTGTTCGTTTTATTAAACCGCATTAGTCGATTTTATTGTAAATATACTCATAAATAAAACCGTTAAGGAAAAATCTGCGGAAGATTAAATCGCGAATGTTTAATTGACTCGTAATCTCGAAAACATTATAGATGACGATAGTAATACGACCAGCTATCAGTAACGAGTCATTTACATAGCTTTAAACCACTTGAAGTTCAATTGCTCGTTCAAATAAAGTCAAGCTTTAGTAAGAGTAACTTTATATTTATTTTTGCAACGTTGAACTTCGTAATAAAATTATTTTATTTACGTCCACATTAAATACAAATTCATGATTATAATTTGAAATAGTTTCGTGCTTGTAAGCAATCTATGAAATTTATTTATTACATCTCATATTTCTGATACTTTTTCTCTTATTTTTATGCTTAAAATAATCAATATTTCAAAAACGTTTTCATAGAATAATATATTCCAAAATTAATATATGTACATTGTACATTCATACGTCAACCATTGTCGATATTATTATTGTTCTTATCAAACCGCTCAAGTTATTTTACAACTTATAATAATGTATACATACTTCAGACATTTTTTATTCAATTACGTTATCTGGTTATCATATACGAGACATGTTATAAACTATTTGGTTTAATTGATATTATTTGTGAATTTTTAACATAAAATATTTTAAAAACTTAAAAATTAAATAAAATTCAATGTAAAAATGTTTACTAAATTATAAAGAATTAAAATGTTTAATTTATAAAGAAAAATACGAGAAAACTATCGTTGTTACAAGGAGATAATATTTGACAATATTTCAACATGTTGAAAAGTTTATTATAAAATGTTTAATATGAAAACGTTTAAGACAAATTTCCTTTAAGACGAAATAATACTGTTATCTTAACTAAGTACTTTTATAAAACCTTTAAGATGAGATAGAATAGTTTTCGTTTTAAACGAAATTCGCTATAAAGAAAAAAAATTAAATTAAATTCATTTTTTTAAATTTAGATTTTATTGAACATTTATTCACAGAAGTCTATAACGACAAAAAATATCACCTCCCCCCATTTTATTACTGTCTATAATGAGCTTTTAATCTTATTTCTATCGAATTTTCAAAAATATGTCTGAAGTTTTATTTCGATTGTAAGGTACTGTCGGTAAGGGTTCAAGGATGAGCGATGATCTCGTTTTCTAAGTAACGATAATGGTTTAAATTTTTTAAAACGAGTATATTTATTTAATTCTAGAAGTGATATGTTTGTTTCGTTATAAGCGATTTTATTTCGTATAAAAAGAAAAAAAAATATTAGTTATGACCACAGAATCATTTCGTTTTCATTATATTATTATCATCATAATTTCAATTTATACTTATATTATAAAACTGAAACAACGACCGTTTGCTGCCTCTAGCGCGATTATCGCTCACCCTTGAACCCTTAATTACAGTCCCTAATCATTGAAATCGTTACACTAACTTACTTTTGAAAATTCGTTAACTAAACTCAAAGTTGATTAGAAAATGAAAACATTTTCTAGAAAAACAATAAGGAAAAATCAGGGTGTATAAAAGACTAGGTATTGGTAAATATAGACTATCATAAAATTCTGCAAATCATATTTTTATAAATGCAAATGTTAACAAAAAGATGAAAGTAAATAAAGTTTATCGTCTTTGAAAATTGAGAGAGAACTTTTATAACGAGAACACTTAAACCGTAATTACTTGCAAATAATATATTGATACCAACTATAGATATGTGCTATAGTCGCCTAAAAACTTTAATAAGCGAGTACTTAAGAGACTGGAATTTTTTCTTACTGATGAAAATTTTCTACTTAGTCAGGTTTCTTAGTTATAAAGGTAAATTAAAGATGTTTCTCACTTATAAAGATTATTCAGAAGCTATACAAATGCTTAACAAACTATATGCATTTTGGTAAAATGTTATAAAAAAAAGTATCGAAGGGTAGTCTCAGTTAGAGAGGTTCAGACATGAAAAATGACTCACCCAAGTAGTTATAAAGGTTTTTATTTCCCACATACATCTTATATATTTTCGAATTTATTGACTGATGAAACGAGTTGGACAACCTTTGTATATTCACCCATATAGATTTTTGAAACTTAAAGTGTAATTTATCAAGTTTTCTCATTTATCTAAGTTGGAATATAATACATGTATTTCAAAGAATTGCCAAAGAAAACCCAAAGAATGATTTGATATTAACCGAATTTCATCTAAACTGTTTTCGTATTGAACACGTTGACATTAAGTTTAAATATCGTTATATTTGAACTTCTGAAGCGACGGCAATCGTATATTTCTACAAAAAATGAAAATTTCGATGCTTTTCATTTAAGAGAAAATTCTATTAGTACAAAAAATAATTTCGACTCCTTCGATTTCGCCTTAACCATGTTGTACTGTATTAGTAATTTCAATACATGTACAGATCAACAACCTCGTTTTCTGTTTCAATTATTGAATTCTTCCAACACAATTTCATTCTCATTAAACATGCACTTTGTATGATAAATATCTGTTCTCTTTTAAGAACGCAAATGAACTAAAGCTCAATTAAAACAACTTCAAAAATATGCTAATAAAGAGCAAATTTTTATAACACTACCATGTACAGTAATGACAAAAATTGGAGTCATCAAAATTAAATTTTCACTCAAGATTCTTATGACTGAGCATAAAATTTAAAACCCTTTTCTAATTCAAATTTAATGTTCTCATGGCGATAAAATGTTCGTTAAAATGAGAATTTAAATGTGTGAAGAAAAAAATGTTTTCAAAATTAATTTAGTGTCAATACTGATTATACATTATTTGTAATCAATTACAGTAGAGTGAAAAGTAATTACAAGTCAATTAAATGTCTCACAGTAGGTGTTCCATGAAAGAAGTTTAAGTTCTTTTTTTATAACTTCACTAAGACGTTATTATTAGCGAAATGTTAAACAAAGTTAACGAGAAGTTGGTGGAATTTGAAATCAATTTGATAGGTGGCTTGATTAAATTAACTAATCACTTGATAATCTGAAAACTTTTCAAACTGGTATCAGATCTCTTCGAAAAGCTAGACGTAATTATGAGATATCGTGGTGTGAAAGGACTAAAACCGGGTTGTTATACTTCAAAGTTTAACCGAAAGAATGTAATCGAGTAGACAATACATGGAGTGTTAAAAATTAATGAGCATGGGAATGAGAGTTTTAGGGAAATTTTTGGTAAGGGGTTTGGATGTGTGACTCTTGGAGAGGTTTTTAAGAAGTTTGTTTTTGGAAAATTTGATGCTGTGGAAAAGAGAAGTTACCTCTAAGTCTTCATAGGAGCGAAAGCCGAGTATAGCGAAGCCGTCTATAATGTCCTCTTCGACGAGAGGTTCTTTGGACTTTTTTCGCCGATTTGGAGGTCTGATGGGTTTATCCCTCACGGGGGATTCATCCTCAGCACTATCCCCATCTTTAGCCTTATTTGCTCTTTGCGCTTGCATGCGCTGAGCCCGTTTCCGTCTACGGTTTCTCTGTTTCACTTCGTTATCCATCGTTTACACATTATCTACTTATGGCACTGTCACTCCACATAGGTACAAAAAAGATACTGGGTACTAACAACATTCACTCATGTCTGGGCACGAATTCCACAGCACATTGTTTCGATCTTTTATTGGTAGCGCGCTATACATTAAAATGCGAACACTTACACCTGGTGAAAGACACTGATTGTTTCGAATGGCGGAACATGCACGGTTGCCGCATTGCAAGAAAAATGGCCGCATATTAATACAACGGCTGATTTTTTTTTATAATTACATATTGCTTTTGAAAAGGCTTATTTTTACACGACACAATCTTTTCATTTAATTTTAATCATCTAATGTCAAAATTGATAACGAAGTGTATACAGCGTCATGGACAGCGTATACAACCAGTCAATACAATGAAAGATGTCGCGTCGATACGCGCTCACCCTATCTCCATTAACGGACACTAAACCTACAATTCTGCCAACTTAATAAAATCAAAATAGAACTTTTGTAATTGACAGCTTTCAACAGCTTTAAAAGCTTTTTTTTATATTTCCCTGTAATTAGCGTAATTGATTTAATTACATCTAACACCATATTATAAAATCCAAACTAATTAGTAAATATCGATGACAATAAAACCCATGAACAATTTAAAAACTATTTAAATCAATTACAAATGAATTATTTTTAAAAAAAATCTTTTAATGATAAAAAAGTTAAATGACTTTATAAGTTTATTTGTAAAGATCAATATAAATATTTTTCATTCAAGTAAAAATATTATTAATACTCATAAAATATTTATCCTATTTATCAAATACAATCAATATCAAGTTGAATTCGTTAAATTGAATCGAGAACATTTACAAAACCTTTTATATTATTAAATATGTAATTTTGCTTTTTTAAAAAAATAATTAATATTTATATGAGTTAAATATCATTTAAAAAGCATATTTTTAAATCAAAACTATTTTTTTTTTTTTGTACAAATTATAGCGACTACGTCACTATGACATTTGGTGACAATGACATTTGACATATGATTTCGCATATGGTAAATCAGCTGTATGAAAATTTCCGCTATTTTTTTCGCTAGTTTTATTTGAAAATCAAAAATATTATACGGTTTTAACAAGAATATTACAATTCTTATAGTTAAAGATAATTCGATAAGAAAATTGTGTATTTTATAATTCATAAGCTTCAAAGGATTCTTCATTGAATGTAAAATTAAATTAAATTTTGAGGTTGCGCATGCTATACTTGGCTATACTTATTTGATCTATTAGATCCATGTTATAATTTGAAAATCATCGTTAATAATAAATTTAATTATCTTATTTTCCAGGAATATTTCTAATGGGAAATCAGTGTTTTTCTATTATAATCGAACACATTTCTTTATCAATAAGAGTCTGCGCCTTAAAACTCATTTATTATTCCTTAAGGAAACAGGATAATACGTATATTAAATTAGATATTTGTAGAAGACATATTGAAGCGATTAGTCTTTTAAAATACGTTTTTATTTAATTAGAAATTAATTATCTTTTAACTAAACGGATACAAACCTTGACCCCAAGTCCAATTTGTTTCATCGAGTAGTTGATACGTTAATATTAACATGAGTTCTATTATTTTCTTAAATAAATCTATTGTAATATCATGTATATTAGGGATATTGTTGTCGGCTTATGCACTTCATGTGGAAATTGCAAGTGAAGAAGATCCTTCTTTCGAACCATTTTGTAACATAAATGAACATATAAGTTGCACCAAGGCTTTTTCGTCAGAGTAAATATTTCTTAGATATAATACCTACTTTTAAATCATACTAATAATTTCTTTTTAGATACGGAAAAGGGTTTGGAATCTTAAATAAAGTGTTGGGTCCTTCGATTTTTGTTCAACCCAATTCTGTTTATGGGCTCTTTTTTTATGCACTTATTTTACTACTAAGTAAGTACTATTTGTATAAACCTGAAACCGTTTTATATTATAAATAATGATATATCATAATTTTTAGGTTTCTTCAATTACCGAACTATTACCCGATTAATGATAATATTAAATATTTTGTCTAATATTGGATCGGTTTATTTAGCATGCATTTTATATTTTGCCTTGAGTGATTTTTGTTTCGTATGTATACTTACATACGTTGTAAATTTCATCAACTTAATACTATCTCTTAAAAAATTAAAAATTCTTTCAAAGGAAAATATCAAAAAACTAAAATGAACATTTTAAAATATTTATTCTTAAATATATTTCATTGTATAATATAATATTGCATTAGTAAAATATATTTTATGTATGTCATAATATATTATTTTTTATTATTAACTTCACTAAAAGACAGGCTGGAGTTCATTTCTCATATCTGCTTGGTAACTTCTTTTGATGGATACATAGGGATACTCATCACGCCATAAATTAATCTGTAAAAAAATTGATTGACTTTGTTATTAATATGGAAATATACAATGACCGCACGAAATTTGGATATGTCTTTAAAATATCGAAAACATTACTAAAACTGGTACTATCTCTAGAAAGTAGAGATTTTGATAACTAGACACAGTGGGGTGACAAGTGATGCGGCAAAAGTATTGAAACGGCTGATAAAAAAAGAGCGCATGAGGAAACGTTAAACATTGGGCAGGACGAATTGGCATTATCTGACAAAGAACGTTGGACCTACACCTTGAGTCCCAATAGAGACTGAATGGGTTGGATATTTGGATTTCCATGTGACCCAAATTTTGACAGTGCATACTTGTCATCAGAGCTATAATAGATGACGATATAATATATTCCCTGTGTTTTGCAAAATAGTCATCTTTAATTCGTTATTGCAGATATTTAAAAACCGGTTTGAAATGCATTATCAACTTTTTTAGCCATTGAAAAGCTTTTGGGAAATTGTAGGTCTTTAAAGTCGGTACGTGACATTTTGGCGCAGGACGTTTGCCCGCGGGAGGGTTTCACTCCATTATACAGAAATCCTAAGACTATGCGAGGGTGTATTTTTTGTACCAACTTCCGGTTTCCCATTTACAACTTCAGTGGTTCAATGGCGCCAAAACAGCGGCGCCAAAATGTCCTGCTTCGCTTTAAAGTTACTGAGCTTAGATTCAGTGTTATTGAATCGTAACTCTAAGAAGGTGTAAGAACTACTCAAATTAGCGAATAGGAATCAAAAAATAAACTTACCAAATCATCTGAAATTTGATCACAAAAGCTAATATCTAACAATCGCAAATGCTTGCAATTTTGTAAAGCAATTTCAACTGAAACATTTGTTATTCCTTGTAGTCCTAATAGGTCTATTTGTTCTAACTTTATACACGATTCAAACACTGGAATTAAGTCAGAATCTGTAAGTCCACGTACAGCTGCAAGAATGATCTTTCGAAGGTCGGTACAATTTTTTGCAATACTACTCAAACAGTCTCCCGGAATACCAATGCCCAAACTAGAACAACAACAAAAAATAATTATGCTGCTGAATTGTTTTTAACTTCTTCTTAAACGACATACCACCAACCAATATCGAGTTCTTGAATTTTTTTACAGTTGGCAAGTGCATGAACACCTGCAGGTCCTAGAGAATACGATTTCCAGAAATCTACCGATATAAGATCCGTAGTGTATTGAGATAACGCAAATGCAACATCATCCATTGCCGAAATATGGCCGCAAGCCCCTTTAAAAATATTTCACTCAAAACATAGACATTTGAAACATGTCTTCTCTCTGTATAACCAGAGAGAATATAACTTACCAACACTTAAATGTTTTAATTTAGGATTAGCACGTAGAATACTGACCAATGATGGCCCTTCAATCCATGCTCTGTACAAATCTAAGGTTTCCAGCTCATGCAAATTCGCTAAGCTGGCAAATCCTGTTCCTGAATCAACTGCACAATTTCTCAATCCTAATTCTACAATTGAATTTTCAAATTATTAACAATTAAATTTTAAAGTTTGGTAAAATTACCCTTCAAATTCACGCAGCAATTTGAAATTTCTTTTAAGCATAAACTATTAATGAATTCACAACAATTGAGTCGTAGATGAGTTAAAGTTGCGCCGTTTTGTAAGATGAAACTAAAATAGTAACATTAAGATTAAATGCTTTTAGCTATGAAGAATATAAGGGGCCATCCATAAATTACGTCACACGTTAAGGGGGAGGGAGGGGGTCGAAGAAGTGTGACAAGGAGATGCGCGGGGTCCTAAATTTCGGGAAGTCACATTTCAAAATCTATCTTAATTTAAAACACGAACTTTGAATTATTAACGAAAATTTCAATAACATTTGCAGCACTATCTGTAGAAACATAAGGTTCAAATTGTTTTGTCGGCCACTCGCTCTGAGAAAAAAATTTTCTTCTGACAACTGAATTGCATTTACGCCAACAAAATCATTTGATAGCCCATTACCAATCAAATATTCAATATTTAGATTTAATTGTCCGAAGAGAATTTTTTTTCTTGGTGTAGTGTTACAGTTTTGCCCATCGTGAAGATTCGTCCTCAAAGAATTGCTGCTAGACGTGCCAGAAAAATTCTTTGTTTAGATGATGACGATGATGCTGCTGTATGGTTTGATGAAAAAGATGTTGATACAATGAAGTTCTTGACATTTCACTAGAAACTAGAACGAAGAGGCTGCTATACTAGTTATAAATAATTTAAAGGAGTGGGTACAAAGTCTCAAGGACTCAAGATGATTAAGTTTGATCTTTAATTAATATAATTAATTTTTTTCGTTCATTTTTTGAAATGTTTGATTATAATATGTTAATTTTATTAAAAAATCATTTAAATTAAAATAAAGCAATTTTTGGAACTTCTGTTTTAATTCAATAATTATTTGTATATTATGTAAAATTGTAAAATATGTGACGTCACACTAAGGGGTGGGTCTCACAAATGTGACCAGCTTTGACAAGGACGGGGGAGAGGGTCAAAAATTATGAAAATCGTGTGCCGTAATTTATGGATGGCCCCTAAGAAGGTATTACTTTGTGCGAAGCAAGTGGACAGCTGCACATAGTTAGTTCTTCGTTTAAAATAAATTAGTATGAGCTTTAACTAAATTCAGTAATTGGTGATAATTTGTGGAAGTGACCATTTAATCTAACTTTATTTTAAAAACCGGTGCTATACAGTCAATTTTAAATCTGTCTAAGATACTTATAGTTCTTATACTTATAAAATCTTATTAAATGACTATACCGTCTGTTTATAAAAACCTGTACTGAATACCAACAGTACGGCGATTTTTCTAGAACTATTTTCCTGCTTTCAACATTTGAGCCGCTCAGTGCACACATCGATTAACTCCGTAATGCAAAAAGTTCAATAAATTGATAAAATAGACTTCTGAAATAGGTACATTGTCTCTTATGGGAAAGCTAAAAAGCAAATTGTCATTAAAAGCTGTTACTTATTATTAGAAAAATTTATTTCGGATATATAAAGTTAGGAGCCAACCAAGTGTTTTGACATGAAAATTTGTAAAAGTTGAAAAAGTGGAGTTAATCGATGTGTGCACTGACCGGCTCATTTATTAACCATTTTTTAAATTCTTTAATTCTTTCATGAGAGATATACATCCTTAGTTCTATTCTAAATGAAAATAAAACTAAGCAGTTGCGTTACAAGTTATTCGCAATATACAAATATGGAAATTTTTTGTATATTGCATATCACTAAATAAATGTACGGTTTTATTTTCATCTGAAACAGAACTTTTATCTACAATTCTCAAAGCTTTAAATAAGCTACAAATTATATACCTGGTAAAATCATAAGATGATATCTTTCCATGGTCTCCACACCAAGACAAATCAAGTTTTTGAATTAAACGACACCGACTTATAAGATATTTTAACGTATTCCCATCGATTCGATGCCAATAAGGTTTTAAACTTACACTTATATATAGTAAGGCATCTGTAGCAACTTCATAAAATCTTTTATTTACTAAGGCACATCTTGTTAGAGATAACAAATCCAAATATCCGAATATTTTTGAAATCGTTTCATTCTAAAAAAAAGTTTTTATCAATATACTGTTATATGCTAATCGTGTTAATTTAATTACAGGTAAAACAGAAAATGATCCAGAAGGTTGTTCTTTATTGGATTCTGTCACGTTGTTAATATTAGTGAAAAAATTAATGATTTCTCTGTTAGATATTGATTTTGGTACTAATGACGCTGTTAATCCTAAACTTTCAATTTTATTAACCAGGGAATGGTGTTTATAATCGCCTTGACTAGATAATGTCCCAACAAGCATAACAGCATCCAACTCGGTGTGGTATTCTAAGAATCTTTGATTAAATTCTAAACGAATTAAACTGAAAAAATTTTCTTATAAGACTAAACTGATTAAAATAAAGTTAAATAAATACTTAGTAGGAAAATTTGTAGGTCTTATAGCAGGACAAAATGCTCTCGAATTCGGTGGTACTTTTTGGGGTTTTGTTTCCCATAACAACGCCCAATCACCGTCTTGTGTTGCACACCAAATTCGCACGACCGAACCTGGATTGTAGGTCTCATAAATGTATATTTGAAAAGGATGCACGAAGTATTCAAACTGTAAATCTGATAAAATAATATCGTGAGGAATTCTAATTTTTTTTCTCTGAGATTAAATAAGATACCAATGAAGTCATCCCCTATAATATTTTCTGTGTTTTGAGGCATATATTCTATTTGTCTACTTGGAGCTTCGAGCCACCACGTTCCATAAGTGCGCTTAAAATAAAAATAATATCAAACAAAGAGAACAATAAGAAATTGTATTAGTTTACCAGGACGAATGTTTGTGGAAAGTCTCCATAGTTGGGAAATTTCGTTGGTTTGCCAATAATATTACAGGCGGTATAAGAAATGCTGATATCACTTCCATATTGGGAACTAAATGCTTTTACTTCGCGAACGTATTGTTGCAAAAATTGTAATTCAATTTCATCGTCGCTTGAATTGTCTTCAAAGCTTAAATCACTGTCATCGTCATCCATACTACTAGCGTAAAATTTTTTTATTAAACCTAACATCAGGAACTTCTGTGGATTCTCATTGAGAATTTATTTATAAATAACCACCATAATTGGATTTACAGATATCCCCAATGTCAAACTTCATGTTGACATTAATTTCAATTCAAATTCTACTTCGTCAAATTTAACTGCACATCTATCATATAGGTGGCGTATCTGCATATGTGGTTATCGGTGTTATTCGTGCTAGACTCGTGAAATTACGTACTATTAATGCTATTAAGGTGTTATTGGGTGTTATCATGCATTACAAAGCAATGTTACAATGCATTGTATAAAACGTAATTGATTACAATCCAAGACATTGTAGCGATGTTCCAAATGCACCCTCAAGTATAATAAGTATTAATCGTATTAATATTGAATTAGCCTGTTTCCTCTGAAGATTTAAAAAAGATCCGCTAGGGGCAGCACCGGTCGTGGGGTACATATGTTTTGAATTCTTCTTTGACAAGCACGTGAAACGTACATCTCATTAATTATAAGAATAAAAATAAATACATTTTGTGATCAAAAAAATAAAATAAAATTGTCATGCCTACAAAACATTGTGCATTCGCTAATTGTACGTCTGATAGTCGATACAAGCAGGATGGTGTCAAATTTGTGCCTTTTATAAAACCAAAATTTGACAAAAAAAAGTGTTTGGAGTGGATACACTTATCACGAAGAACAGATTTAACAGTTGATTTTCAACGACAAGCTCAGTACTATTTGGAGCCGCAAAATTAACATTATTTTCGAGCTCGGGAGTGATAATATTTAATTGAGATTCTTGATTACTGTTAGCATGTTTATTACTAATTTTCCCAGTCAGTGATTCATCAGTAGCGATAGAACAGATAAGTTTTTGACGTTTATTCTCTCCAGTTCTTGAGTGCTTTTCAATACATCGTTGCTGTCTTTTACGGTCTTTGGGAATCTAAAAAATCGTTTAATAATTAAAACCACAAAATTTTACATTTCATGGACAATTAAAAAGAAATTTTAGTTTATTATCTATTATCAATAATGATAATATGCAGATTAATATAATATATAACCTCTTTAAATGAACACTTACTAACCTTTGAAACTGTCGCTGGTAATGGATTAGGGTTTTCTATTGTTGGTCCAATTGAATTAATAAAATGTTTTGTACAAACATAAGTATGTCTTTTTATTTTATCAACTGTTAAATCTGTTCTTCGTGATAAGTGTATCCACTTCAAACACTTTTTTTGTCAAATTTTGGTTTTATAAAAGGCACAAATTTGACACCATCCTGCTTGTATCGACTATCAGACGTACAATTAGCGAATGCACAATGTTTTGTAGGCATGAAAATTTTATTTTATTTTTTTGATCACAAAATGTATTTATTTTCATTCTTATAATTAATAAGACGTACGTTTCACGTGCTTGTCAAAGAAGAATTCAAAACATATGTACCCCACGACCGGTGCTGCCCCTAGCGGATCTTTTTTAAATCTTCAGAGGAAACAGGCTAATTCCGAATTTATTACTAAAAAAATATTCATAGTCAAAATAGTACCTATCTCTATTTCGCCACTTTTATTGTACAGCACCCTTGTAATTACCCGCCTGGTGCCGGGGCACCATTCACACCCTCATACTATGGTTCTGATCCAAATTATACTTTTTAAGAAGAATATTTTCTCAAAACTTCAAGTTAGTAAAAATAAAATTCTTAATAGAGAAATTAGGAGAAGTTCTCAAAAGAGAAATCTTTTGGAAATTCTTCTTACAGGGCGTAAACCTTTTTAAATACCTATATAACCCTGCTATAGACTCATTTATTTTCTTTTACTATTATATAGTAAAGGAAATATTGTAAGCGGGTCGAATTTTCGATTTCGAGTTTTTACCGGAAATACACGTTTTGAGGTCCCCTGAATCCAAAAGAAAACTTTTGAAAATAAAATTGTGTCTTGGAGTAAAGAAATTCTTTGAAGTTTTTGAGAATTTAACTTTTATTATTATTAGTGAGCGACAAAACAAATGCTGTCTACAGTCTCATGAAAGTTGAATACTTTTCCGCTATTAAATACAGAAGTGAACCAAAGTGCATTCAATACAAGGAAATTTGAAACAAAATATTACTAAAAACAAAAGAAAATATCAAATACTTTTTATTTTATATTAACAAATACAAATAAAATTAGCCCATTAGACATACGTTACAACTACAAATACGAAGAGAATGGCACTTATATAAAAATTAATTTGTATTTTTTATACCTTTGTTGTGTAACAATTTAAATTTTATTTAAATTTCTTACCAATATTAAAGTGCATTCAATGTTTTTATTTAAACACATAAATATATTATAGTAATAATATAAAAATAGCATGAATAATTTAATGATTCTAAGTACATTGTATCTTTCAAAGAATTAAGTAAAATAAATTTCAATTAAAATGCTTTAAGGTACACATCACAATTAAATACAAAGTTTCATGCGAAAATGATAAACTTTTTTTTATTTCATCGATTTTGCTAATCAATTAAGACAATATTTTTCAATGCATGCTCAAATATAGATAATTTAAGTATACAAAGTTCATAAAAACATATTTTATTGCACAGTTTTCGTTCGTTATGTGAACATTTTCAACATTAAAATAAAAAATAATTTTGAATATTTATAATTTGTTTTAATATTAAAAACTAATGTGCAAAAATCAGCATTCCTTATAAAATATTGTTTCATATTTTAAATATATATTTTACAGTTATAATACAAAAATTGAAAGTTATTAAAATATATGTACGTTTTTTTTTCTTAATAGGATTTTACAAAATTATTATGACTATTTGAATGATTTGAATATTCTATCACAGCATACGAAGATGGCAGCGTATATACGATGGTCCCACTAACATTTTTGAAATTGGCCACTTGAGTCTCCGGAGTTACTTCCACTTTTAAGGCACGTGTTTTCTTCCCCAATACACAGTTGAAGTTAATATTGACCGATACAGCGAGATCAAGTTCACGAATTCTGAAAAAAAAAATAAAAATATTAATTCCATATCTACGAAAATAAAACAATTAAAACCCCTATTTGTAAGACTAGATACATTCATTTAAAAAAAAAAAACAATAAATTGTTTTCTCACAATCTATAGAATATGCCAATTAATTGGAAATTGATTTTTATATGCTTGTTGTTAGGAAATAATTTTTTTTTTAAATTTAAGGTCACATCAACTACTATGGTCATTAGCGACCGTTAAATCCAGAAACCCATGAAAAAAATCTTGGGCTTTCATTTGGATTCGAACTCAGAACCACTGGCGTATAGGGCAACTAGCCAGTTACCCAAGCTACTAAGTGACCTTTAGAAATAAAAGTTAAATAAACTTTAAAAATATGTTCTTTTATAAATGCAAAATTATCATGGCTTTACAATAACTATATTGAAGTACATAATATTTTAATTTCTCGTCCCCTACCAGTTCTCCTCTTAATGTTTGGCTTATATTTTCATGTTATTGGGGTTTAACCATGGAGCATATGGAAGTAGGAACATCAATGTCTTAAAAAATGTATGTATGCAGCTGGTCAAGCTGGTTTTGCTAGTGACTCCAGTTTTAGACTTTATTTATTCCTGAATGTAAACTGTTTTGAAACGCAGTTTTTACAGTTCAAACTAGTCAAGAACTTTTACATTTAAAAAACCAGACTTCACGCAAAAATGGATGCATCGAGCTTTGCTAATAGATGACACAAATATACTTACTGATGAAAACGATTGCACAAAACTCCAACCAGTTCACCAACTCTATCTTCATTAGGATCATTTGAATAATTCATCAATGATATGACTAAATCATTTCCATGGTTAGAATGAATTATAATCAACTGATCTCGTCCAGGACTGATACTAATTCCCGTCAACTCCTCAATACGAATTCCCGGTTTCATCGTTTTGAACTTGATGGCGTCTAACTTATAAATGGCATACTCACTAACCAGCAATGCCCGATCCGAGCTTTTGTTAAACTTGTTGAATTTTTTTATAAAAGAAGAGAACAATACTTTGTCAAAGTGTTCCCGTATTTTTAGACTGTTGACACTTGCAACAAATGACGAGGAATGTGGATTTTCTTTATTAAACGATAAATAATTGCCTTCCCATTGACGTGCTTGTCCCCATTGCTCTCGTTTTCCCTTCAATGCAGAGGCAGTTGCTATTTTAATGCGTAACTGCGGCCATTCTTGTCGTGGTATTATTCGTAGTATCATCCAAGCGCGCCATTTATTAAATATCCTCTCTAGTTTGGAAACCATCGGTTTCACAGCATAACACGGTGTTGGCCATTTGATACTCTTACCATAATCACGCATATTTTTAGCATTAGCGAACTTTGTGCATAATAAGTTCACATAAGAACGCAGTTTATACTGGCGATAATATTTCATTATATACAGCGCTGCTTTCATTTTTTTATATTGCTGTCTCGCTAAATACCCACGCCATTGTTTTTGTAACAAAATTACTATGGCTGGAATCAAATCGTTTCTTTCTTTTTCTAATGCAAACAACGTTTTTGGAGATCGAATAAAAATTTTAGTTTTTCCATATTTAACATCGTTGTGTAATCCTCTATCTCGCAATAAAACATTTGTTCCTTCCTTGTCTGATCCACCGCGAAAGTTGGGCCAAGTAAACTGGGAAATCATTTTATACCTGAAATAAAAATCTGGTGAAATTGGTTCTATTAGTATGTTATTAGATTTATTACCGTTTTAAAAATATATCATATCGTTGTCGATAGACGAAACCAGCTCTTCGTACGCGGACATTTTCTACAAGGCCTAAATATCGGACTTGATGTTCCACTCGTTCATCGTCAAACAATGTTGCAGATTTTACTTCATTCGGTTTGATGCACCGAACATAAAATGGGTCTTTACAAGTTAAATTTTTAACTAAAGCCCCCATTGAATTTCTAAATAATGTACCGGCCGTCAATGGTCGTTTAGTTGTCTAGAAATAAAGCGGAAATAAATATACAAATGTATTTAATAGAAAGGAAAGAAATATCCTAAGACTCGTAGACCGAAAAAAAAAATGCTATCTCAAAAGACTCAAGGTTTTGAACCAGCGTTGCTAGAGGTCGGGTTTTAGCCTAAAATTAAATGCCTCGCGTGGGACAGACTCAGTCCCGCTTTTTGGGGTTACAATTGGTTACTTTAGAGGTTTCTATGGCTATATTAGCTACCTTTAGTAATGTAAACTTAATTTGAGAGTATTGAAAACAAGTTATTCTTTATATTATTAGGATGTTCAAAATGTAAATGTAAATTCAAGGATATTTAAGGAAAAGTTTAAAATACACTTTTAATTTTTTTTAACCTTTGGGAACAGCCCTGGGAAGTTTGTAAGCTTTTGAATTTACAAAAGTCATATAGACTCTGGCCCTGATGAAAATAAAAACGTACATTCTACGGTACAAACTTAACTACTATAACTTGATATAACGTATGATTTGTAACGTACGATGTACGGTTTTATTTTCATCTGGAACGAGCCCATTATAAATCTAGGTATAAATATATAATGTAGCTACCTTTGTTATATCTTGTGAACCTTCTGGCCACATATCGCGAATGGTATCATTTTTAGAATTGAAAAGAAGACGTTTAAAATCTTGAAACAATGTATCTTTATTTTTATCCATAAATCCATTGATATTATACACGACATCTCCGGCATAATGTGTAATTCTGAAGTCGACTTTATGTTTTAGCGATTTCTCCATGGGTTTCAATTGGCGTGACGTGTAATGTGGATGATGTGCCAATTTTTGATCCAAGTGTTCAAGCAAAATTTCATCGGTTACTTTGCCAACATTTAAGCAGGCTTCATCCAGAATAGCTAGAACTCCTTTGTGTGATTCTTCAACAAGATCACAAATGATTTGATTATTGAAAAAATCAATATGAATCCATTCGATTCCTTCTCTTTGATATTCGTCTTGTTCTTGTTTCAAAACCAATTCTAAAAAATATAAATTGTTATAATTTTTACTTAAATAAACTTTTTTCGTATATTTAACCAATGAAAAGTTGTTGTAGTTTTTCATTACAATAATTAATACAAAATTGTTCGAAACTGTTAGCATCGAATATTTCAAAACCATAAATATCCAAAACTCCAATAAGACTACTTTTGTAGTTCTTACGCCTGTCTTGCACTGCAATGGCAGCATTTATTTTAGCCACAATCCATGTAAACAATCGATCGTAAATGGCTTTTCCTAAAGCGTCTCGTCCATATTCAGCTTCTACTAAAGTATGCGTTTTTCGCATGATATCTCCTCGAGCAGCAATCACACGCTCAGTTAATGCTTCTGTTAAATCTTTTTCTGTCACATTCAATAAACTTGCCACTTTCTTCACTTCATTTTTATCCTTGATTGTAACATTGTCGTCGTTTAATTTAAACTCTACATTTCCCAAATGTAATAACGAGGCGACTACTTTCCATAGGGTCTCGATTTCGTTTTGTTGAAAGCCAAGTGTTTTCAAAGCACCATTAACGGTTTTGTAATCAGTGCGATCACTAATTGCTTCCACACGAGAGGCATTTCCTTGTTTTGTATAAAAATATGCCTGAGGATCACGTTTCAGTTTATACTCATTTAAATCAGCATCACTGCACCCACTTAATAACTGTAAATAATGGACAAAATTAGTTAACATGGATAAAATTTATTGTAAACTCAGATACATGCTATTGTTTAAGAAAGTTTAAGTTTTATACTATTAATTGCAATTTTTTAAAACAAATATTAATCAGGCAAAAAACCTCATCAGAAGCCGATTTTACCCTCAGTGTTGTCCCATTAAAAATATCGCTATTAGGCCGCGTTCACACGGTTCAACTTCAGTTGATCAACAATTCACAATCTTTTAGACCGTAGCGGGGTAAGTGACGCGAGAAGTGAAGCACAAGCGAGTCGAATTGGAAGCAAATTGAGCAGAATTGAAAGAAAACTGACCGGGGTCGACTCGATCAACAAAAGTTTGACTGAGTCAAACATTTTGTCGTTCAAGTCGATCGAGTCGACCCCGGTCAGTTTTCTTTCAATTCTGCTCAATTTGCTTCCAGTTCGACTCGCTTGTGCTTCACTTCAAGCGTCACTTACCGCGCTACGGTCTAAAAGATTGTGAATTGTTGATCAACTAAAGTTGAACCGTGTGAACGCGGCCTTAGCCAAAAGGACTATTAGCCCTTCCATCACCAACTTTTAAAATTCAATTATTAATTTTATTAAGCAAACGTAGGTCCCTATAAATCGCTCATGACACCCTAACATCAAGCTTATTTACTTTTTGGGAAAATCTAACATTGGCCATTACCTTTATGGGTGGTTCAAATTTTTGCAGGTACTAAAAAAACTTACCTGATAAAAGCTATGAAAGTTTCTTTCGCCCGGTTGTTGTAAAATAACACGTGATTTTTCAAGTAAGTAATTATTGATGTGTCCTCCAATCGGGTCTCCTTTGAAATCAAAATGAATATCCATGTATTTTCCAAAACGCGATGAATTGTCGTTGCGGTTAGTTTTTGCATTTCCAAACGCTTCAAGTATCGCATTTGATTGTATAAGAACATTTTTTACTCTACAAGAAATATTTCATAGCACATAAATATCTTAGCTCTATACACAAATGAAGAAATATCGTACCGTTCAATATCTTTTTGTCCGGAAACATTTGTAACAGCCGCGATATATTTCATTATGATTTTTGAGGCTTCCGTTTTTCCCGACCCCGATTCACCGCTAATAACAATGCATGTGTCTTTACTTCGTTGTTTCATTACCTTATGTGCAGCATCAGCGATTGAAAAAATGTGGGGTGGATTTTCGAAAATTTCTCTGTCTGTAACAAATTAAATTGCTTGTTAAGTTTTCTGCAATATGCAATACGTTTCTTTAAAATCATTATTTGATTATAAAAAGAAAAGTTAATAACTTAAAATATAAAGTTAATTATAAGATGGTTATGAATAAGAACTATAGGGAAATTAAATTAATGATTTATGTTTTCGAATTCTTAAAGCAATTGGGCAAATATGCACGTCTTATAAATAACCACCAATTAACTCAATTAGCCAAACAATTAAAGTCAACTATATTTTCTTGCAATTTTTTACGGAATGTTTTTATGGAATAAAAGAACTTTTAATCCTTATCAAAATAGAAAAAAACAGACTAGTATGAAAATTGATTCAAACAGGACGATTTACAATTAAACGTCTTAGGTTTTCGTTTATTATTTCCATAATAATGATATACTTATATTGAGTACTAAAGTTTAATCAAAAATGTTTATATATATATATATATATATTTATTTAAAAAATCAAATAAAAATGTACTGGGATGTGTTCAATATGAAAACATAACAAGGAAATTCGGTTAACACCTATAAAATATTACTGTGGTCTCAACTCAATACCATTACAATTCCATAATTGAAAAATTGAATCAACGGTCATTTCTTGTCCAAAACTATAGATTACCGCTCATCCTTCAATCTTTAAATGCAGTATCTGATCATTACATTACTCTGCATTAGGATATATTTATGAAAATTTATTAAAAAGTGATTGATTAATTCGTTATAAAGCGAAAAAATTGTTACGGATGTTTGTGAGGTAAATGAAAACTATGAGAAAAATGAAAATTCACTAGGATATATTTTAGTTAATACTAAATTTGTTGTTAACATTTTACAATGATTGACTAAACCATTCAAAAGTTATGCCAATTTAAAAAGCCTGTACTTTAATATGTGTTTTTTGAAGATTTGTTCACTCGATAGATAAAATTTATTTAAATTAATGAAAAAAAATTATAAATGTTTCAAATTACCAAGTTTGTATCATATGAATTAAATTAAACAGTTTTGCAAAATTTGATTAACATTCACTAAATGGTCGTTGAAAACGAACATCTGATTTTACTGGTAAAATCGGTAAAATAGTGTAATTTGGGGCATTTGGGGTGATTTGGGGTATATTCATTGTCAAAAGTACGTAACGTTTTTTTTTTGTTTTATGGATCTTCTCTTATTTAAATCAAGATTGATGTGTAATGGATCAGTGAATTTTAAGTATTTATTTTTATTTTTTAGTATTTAAACTATTTATTTATTTAATGACAAGCACAAATAGCAGATATTCATGCAATTTTAGTGTTTAAGCAATTCTTTTGCTCCCGATTGTATCTCCTACACATCCTTATAGCAAATAGCAAATTTTGGCCGACGAATTGCTCCGTTCGCAGCTGATTGATGCTGGTTTAGATTTGAACTTTTGATGGAAACATCAAGGAGGTGGCATTCTTTTTTTTCTAATTTTCTAGAAAAAATTATCTTATGTAGATGAAAGAATTGTTTGTTGGCTCACTTTGCCACTTGTCTTTCCTCTGTTGAATTGGATAAAAGACCGAACGCCAATGCATTGACGCCAACGTGCGTTTCGTTGACCCAATAAATACGAGCCTTTAGAAAATAATTGTAAGGGAAGGTAAGGGAAATGCATCTTTCCACAAATAACAATTTTGACAAAAAATGTTTCTAAGAAGAGGAAATTCGTTTAATACAAAAATATATTTTGTTATAACTGTCTGCTAATGTTAATGAAGAAGCTGATGATGTAATTTAGTGGCACCAAAAGGGGATGAGATAGGCGATTTGTCATGAGTCTGGCGTCTGTAGGAGCCGGACATTCAAACTTTAATTCAAAATTATCATGGTGAAATCGGAAATGATTTCAAAAATATTCTTTGCAACAAAGAAAGGAGGGGAGGGCGCATGTGAACGGGAATTCCTATCGGCAATAATTATTAATCTACTGATAGGTACTCAAAAAAAGCTAATTGTAATTTTTACTATAATAGGAATACTACTCCTTGAAGAATTGCTCCACTTGTAAAATTTCACGTAAATGGCGAAAAAATGTACCGTATTTTTCGGTAAATAACGCGTCCTTTTGTATAGTTAATGCACACGTTATCTATTGAACAATCTTTTTATAGTTTATACACAATACTTTATCCTACTAAAGTTATTCCTATAAAAGTGTGCAATAATCCTTTTAATATTACATATAAAAGTTATCTAACTACAAGAGAGACTATAAACTTAGTTTCAAAACTTCACAATGTTATTTATAGGATGTGTTCTCCAGTATAATTGTACATACATGATACAATTATACACCTCAAATTAGATAACTTATAAATTATAACTGAGGCATCTCAATTAAAATATTTCTTTATAGTATGGCATTTACGGCAATTAAGTTCCAAGCGAGATCTTATTTTTGGGGCAATTTATTAAACAAAGCGATCGTTGATGTTACTGTAGCTACTTCATAACATTAAAACGATTACTTATTTACACAAAGGTTAATAGTTAATACTCATGGTTTACTCACCAAATGTTGCTATTAGGAATTTACTACTTAACTTGATTTTCAAGTTACATGAAATGACATGGTTTAAAATTAAGACAAGCTTAAATCAAATGTTAACATTTAAATGTCAAGTCAAGCCAAACATTGAAAATATATTTTTTTTTTGCTTTATTTAAGGTCGCATTAACTACTATGGTCATTAGCGACCGTCAAATCCGAAAAAAACATGAAAAAAATGTTGGGCTTTCATTGGGATTCGAACCCAGGACCACTGGCGTATAGGGCAACTATCAAGTCAATCACACCACTAAGTGACCTATTGAAAATATTGTCAAACACTATGCGTGTTATTTCATTCATAATTTAAACTTTTAAGCTCAATTTACAATTAATTACACAAAATGTTCAGTTACTTGACTTTATGAATCACTAGTAAATATTTAAAAAATATCAGCAAAGCGTTCAACTTTATAATAATACCTACATATACGTTGGGAGTGTGCATCAATTTATGGTTCTAGACATCTACATAGATACATTGGAAAACGGTTAGAACAAAACTGAAGAGACGTAAATATCTTTTTGCATAAATACCCAACGAATTTCAAAATCATTCAAAAAAATCATAATAGCACATAAATATCTTTTTGAGTAAATACTCAATGAATTTCGTCCTAAAAGAAAAATAAATGTAAAAATCATAAAAGTACATATTTTTAATTATTGTTTTACCAAATTATTATTTTTTGTAATCTATGTTTCGTTTTAACCGTTTTCCACTGCATAGTGTATATACCTACCTATATTTTAGAAGAAAAGTACAGTGATGTAACATTAAAAGTAAAGCTCTTTGTTACAATACAAATTAAATTTAAAAAAAAAGAATAAAAATAACAATAAAGGATTGTAGGTAATTGTACATGCAATTATTTATTCATAATAATTGTACTTTTAAACTTTTGATATCGTTTTACTGACCAATCTCTTCGATGTTTTGTAATTATGTATAAATATTTAAAAACTAAACCATTTAATTACTATTGAAACTATTGAAATACAAAATTTGTTTTTTTTAACAAAAGTTTTACAGACTTGTGTTTTCTCACAACTAATAACAAGTGTGAAATCGTTTTACGTTCAATATTACTCTAAACTCTCACAATTGTTAGCAACATTAACAATGTGATGTGTACTTATTTATAAATAAAGGAAAAATGGGCATTGTTCTTTTTTTAAATTTATTTAGCACCTTTTTTAAATAGAAAAAAAAATATCTTAATTTTAACAAAGCAAGTAACTGCGAGAAAATGTGTTTTCTTGCATTTACTGAAGTATTAAAATATCCATTTTGCATCTGTCTACACTTGGTAAAATGATCCCCAACTATGTTAAATATATAGGTATACCTATATGATATTTGCAAATGTTGTGGGAACATGTTTAAATAGTATTGAATTAAGCAATCAGTGTTTAATTACAAAGTAAATGTACGTGTATTTAAAAATGTTTTACTAGAGAATAGGCTATCGGCAGTCTTCTTTGTTTTAATTTTATTAGGAGTTAAGTCTTTTTGTGCATATAGCCAGGATGGAAGACCATACTGAAAGGTATCTAATTTCTTAGGGGTCAATTACATCATGAACGGATTACATTTAATTTCGTTAGCATATTTAACGTTTTTTCCATAGCTAATTACAGCGTTTTGTTCTAGCCATATAAAGGTGAATAGCAAAATGTTTCTTTTGGTTGTTAATTTTTTGTCAATATGCATTAAGTATGTGTCATTGACATCTTCGCTATACTAAGGATGGTATGGAAGTAACAGCTACTTACTTTTGTATTGCGCTATCTGCTCAGACCCGTATATGTTCATAGTACGATATGGGTTCACTGACACACATACTTCCCCAATATATGTGTAAATTTGGCTGTGGTTAAATCTGAAACAAAACAACAATATACTTAACAATGGTTTGATAATTAACAATTTTTTTAGATTCTAACATAAAAGGAAGATATTCGACATGTTTCGTATATGTATGCGTGTTTGAAAACATATAAAAAATTCTATCACGTAATACATTTTGAAAATCTTTTTGGTCAGTGAAAAAAGGAAATATGTATCAACTATGCATAAAAAAATTTCCATTAAATGTTTCCAGAAAAATAAGTACCTATGGGTATACTAAACAATTCAGCAGATCAATACCCCGCAACCAGTATAGGTTAATATATTAAATTACATAAGCGGCATCAACGATTGTTCAGTAATTAGAAAAGAAATGCACAAGTTTTGTATTACACAATGAAAATAATCGATTTTTTTATGCAATGAAATGAAAATGAATTGCTTTATCCCATATTATTTCAACAGAAGATCCATCAAAACAAAAGTGAAATTTTTTTTCATTTTCAATGGACTTTCATTATAAAAGACGAACAAGTGGAAACAATTCAAACAAATTGGGAAATTTCTAAGAATATTTTTAATTTCTTTTAACATCCGCAAACCACACTTATAAATCTTCTATAGTACGTGAAAATTATATACAAATAAGTTTCTTTATTTGAAGACACGTTTTAGATCGCATAAGGAAATCGTATACAATCACTCAAATGCGAAAAAATTTGCAATAGTAAAAAGTGAAATACGCGATTGATATGAGAATTTTTTCACGTTATTTCAAATAATTATGCTCATAAATTATAAATATTGAGTTATTTTTAGTGATTAAAATTTTTATTTAAACTTAAAAATTTATTTCACCTAATTAGTAATATGTTAACATATTTTGTCTTTAATACTTATTGTGTTGTAAAACATTTTCATAGTTTCTTACTTAAACGTATGCTTTAACTCCAGGAAAATATTTCAAAATGCATAATAGGTACTAATTTTCAGGTCTTAATAAATAGTTTAACATTTTAAGCAATTATCAGGTGAAAAGACCACTGTTTTTTATTTTAACAATTTATTTTCTTTTTACACAACGTTTCGTCGGTGTTATTCCGACTTCATCAGGTATCTTGAAAAGTTTGTTAAAATTGTTAAACCCTATTTTATTACGAAACAGTTTTTTATTATTCACTAATTTTATATGTCTAAATTATAGTTAAACTTTTTTATAAATATAATTTGAATATAAATTTAACAATACAAAATTTTTAGTGTTAAATAAAAAAATAAATAAATAAAAAATCAAAATGCTTATTACAATATCTTCTATTTAAAATTTTCAATTATTATTTTGAACATAATTATTATGAGTACCTATGAAGTATTTTCTTTTTTACAAAAGTAATGATGAAAACTAGCAAGGAAATTGTATTAAAAAATAATAAGCCATTAAAATCATATATTTGTGAAAACCCATACCTATTATATTATATAGAACTATTTATGTATGTTTAAAAGTTATTAGAAAAAATATTTTATCGTTAGTTTTATTTATTTTAAATGCTCTCTTTTCGTAAAAATATATAACCATAAAAGGTGATTAACAAAATTCTAAAAACAATTATTGTGTAGCTAGGTATTATTATTCTTATCAACTTAAACTGTATAAAATCACTAAAGCTTAATGTTATAACTCTAATTATATGGAAAATGAAATAATCATAATAAAGACTTATTAATTTAGGTATGCATATCGAGGTAATATGGTTTTAGTATATAATTATGATACAACATAGTATAACTTACTCTCATTTATGATTCAACGTACCTACATAAAATTACATTTTTCATAATGTTATTATTAAAGATGTGGAAGGTTTAATATAGAAGTTCAATGGAAAACGTTCATAACGAAAACTTTTAAGATGAATTTCGGTTAATACGAAGTAATATTAGGATTCCAACAAAGTATGTACTGTCCATATCCCTAGTCGAAAAACTAGCTATAATTAAGGGCTTTCTGATATCCATTTGGACTATTATGTTAAACATCAAGAATATCTGAGAAATCCTAGTTGAAAAAACTTAACTTTCGGGTAGGTGTTTATAATACATGGATATGTTAAAAAATAATGGTTCTCAAATCATGATATAGGTACAAAGATTTTGAAAGTCTCCAATTAAAAAGGAAACAAACAAAAAAGCCAAAATTATATTAGGTCCTGTTGAACAATAATGCAACTTAAGTGTCTCTTTTTTTTTAAAAGCAGATCTGTTTCTTAGAACTACCATTCTGAAAGCAACTACCAGCACGTACGAAATGCTCGCCCTGCAGCGATTAGTAGATCCACTAATTGTTCAAGGACTAATTGCGAGTCGGTAAAAAAATTTTTTTAGCGATATATCATAACTGCATTTTCTTCTTTCAAATTGTCAATTACAATATCATCGTCTGTCGTTGCACCAAACATGAGTAACATTTTGTCAAACACGAATAAGATATATGAAGTACTTGAGCTTGATATGTAAGGAAAAGTTAGGTCATATAATTAAAACCTTTGAATAAAATAAATAACAATCACCTTAAACCACTTGTCTGCAATGAATAAGAATTGTGTCTGAATCAAATGCATGAGTAATGCATGTAATAAGAAATTCATTCATTTATACCACTCATATGTAAGTACTCATATATCAAGTAAATATAATTACTCTAAATATAATTCATAAGCTTAGATCATATAGTCAAGAATTCTTCACTATAATGAATCTTACCACTCAATAAAATAACATCTGCATTTCATATTAAAATGTGTAATTAAAAATTCTTTAAATAAAAATGTTTGCCTGTTATTTCCGTCGTTGTATGTTGAGTTTTCACTATATTTCTAATTTAATTATCACATAAATTATAAATAAAGGGAAATGAAGATTTGATTTTCATTATTTTGAATAATATAACAATTTTTAATTGAAAACAAATTTAATCGGAGCTTTTTTAATGGTAGTTTATAGTGCGGTTGTTAAATTCTTAAAATATCTTTACACATGCTAAGATTATAATTTATAACAAAACTATATAAGTTAATTGATTTATTTTATTTTTATAGGAACATTTACATAATTAAAAGTAAAGTAATTACTTAAAATATTCATAGGGATATTAAATGAAGCGTTAAGTTGCGTTGAAAAAAAAACGAACAAGGGTTGAATAAACCTTATAAAAACTATATTTAAAAATGTATTTATAATAAACGCTTTGTAAATACCACATACTAGAACCATTAAGATTTTTTAGGTGTTCCTAAATTTTTAATACATACTTCGTTTTTACGAAACAATGTGTCAAAAAAGAACAAAATTTTCTGGTGAAACGTTATTATAATTATAGATTGGTTATTTTTAAAGTGTTTGAACTAAAGAAAAATATCGTTAAAAACTTCAACAAAAATTGTTTTATGGAAAAAGGTGCCTTCCGTTTCATACCAGATGCTCTATTAATAAATTCAATGTCATTTTTTCTGTCGTTTACTCCATTTTGGATGTTAGTTTATTTAGGTACTGTAAATCTCTGATATTAAAATACAATTTAAAGATTTTGGTGAGAACTTGAAAATGTTTTTGGAGAGGAAAATTAGTCATGGTTCATGGTTTTAACCACAGTTTTATTAATTTTATTAGTCTCTTGTGGAGTTTTTTTATACTAAAGTTTAATTAACCGAAGAAGATTGTGTATCTCAATTTAAGCTCAATTTAATTTGAAAAAACCTACAAAACTATTAGACTTTTAAGAAGTTAAATGTCTGTGAATTAAAAATCTGCATAATTACACCTAATTTTAAGTATTGAAAATAAAAGTGAAATTTTTCATCGTTGGTTTTGCCTTGGTTCATTCGACAATGTTGTAATGCTTGTAAATGGTAATCGAAAGTATTTGAAGAGACAAAGATCTAATTTACATTTCTAAAGCAGTTTTACAATAATGTTTTTGATAATAATCTCAAGTTAAATAATGGGTGAAATTTTGTATTAGATAATTTCTTGAACTTGTAATGCTTAAAATTATTTTGTAGTAAGGAAATTCATTTCTTAAAAAAAATTATATAGGTACAAGTATATATACCAATTTAGTTACATATATGTATTAAACAGATTAAATTTTCTATTCAATGAGCACAATAAAATTAACAAATCTTTTATAATTGAAATAAGAACAGGGAATTAAAACGCATTTAAGTATACCTTATTATAAAAATATTACTTTATCCAACGTATGTTGTTGAAATGAAATCGAAAATTAACAGTTTTAGGGTACTTTTTTAATGATTTGAGGGTGTAGGTAAGGCCTTATGGCAACTATGACAATGCATACATATATTTTTCAAATGGCATTTTATTCAAAAATAAATATGTAGTTGTTCTAATGATTCTAATTGAATTTTATAACGTTCTATAGAAAAAGTGTCAATTATTTTAATTAGGTACGCATTAAAAAATCGTTCAACTTTTTTGTTCTTTTACTACAATTCTGTAATTCATAAATCTAGAAATATCTAAGATTTAACGGGAATCGAACCGAGCACCTATTACTGACGAATGGAGCGAAGATCTAGTAAGACTACGTAACTAATGAGTTATCCATAAATTTCATAATTTTTACCTCCCCCTTACCCGTCATTGTAACAGATTGTTACATTTGTGAGAATCTTTCCCCTCTGATATCACGTCACATACTTTACATTTTAGATAATATAGAGCTAGTAATACTTTCAAGTATTTTTACTTAAGATTTTAAGATTTGATGTCACGAAGTTTATAACTCCTCCTGCCCTTTGTCACACAATGACATACTTCGTTAATTCTCTTCGCACATACTTCTTTAAGTGGATGACATATTGTCACTCAAGGCAAAAGGGACGTAAGGCTCTTAATAAGCTTTTATACGGGCCACTATATCCTAAATTACCATCTTCTCAAGATCGGTAAGGCCGACACCAACATATGTCGTCTCTGCTGGAAAGCGACAGAAACAGCGGAGCATATACTGTGCTCATATGAGGCGACTTTCAAAAGAAGACTGAAGCATCTCAGAAAGACGGACATGACGCCTAGCGATATAGCAATGGCAGCCCTTGGCAGGGGCTGGCTTTCGTAACCCTGACACAAACCTTAAAAGGGGATCCTGATCAGGATCGTATAAGGTATTTCTCATAAGGACCTCATGGATCATCTGCGCTACATCCTTTTCTGGTAATTTTAATCTGGACCTTATCAAGCTATATTCTATAAGATTAACCTGGTAATGTCCTATACTCAAGAAGTAAAAGCAAAATAATGTTAGTTTACATCTCATCTTCGGTTAATCTTTGTAGCCTAATCTTATTCTGAATAGGTTGAGACTAATTCCTTACTAAATCATTGAGAGCCGTAGCGTAGGGGGTATAAGCGGTGCCCCTGTACCAGGTAGCGAAAAATCAAATCTAAATATTTATTTAAAATGTTATTCTTTATAGTTTATTTACACATTTTTATTGTAAAAAAATTAATACGGGTAGATCTATCCTTATGCACTGAGTTCTTTTATATCAAGCTACGCCTTTGGAACTATTTTAATATTGTTAACAGTCAAAAAACGTTCAAAAAGGAAGAATTGCTTTTTTCTCTTCTCTTTAGACGGATTTTTTTTTTGCTCAACGTGATGGTGGAGAGATTTACGGAGCATTTACACTTTACAAATAAAAACGAATAAGATTTATAGAAAAGGTTCACACAACCGAGAAGTAAGACAGGAGCGGATCTAGCGCCCAAGTCAGGGGTCAAAAAGTCGAGGTCTAGTCAGAACAAAATCTAATTCGATTACAATAATACATTTAAGTAAGAAAAATAGTATTTTACTATTCGATGTCGGTCAAAAAATAATTTTAATTAATCAACAAAATCAATTTTTTTTTTGTCTTCTTGCAAAACGAGATATGAGTTTTGCATAGGTATGACAGGTAGCCAGGAGAAGGTCATGACTCTAATGAACCAGTTCCCTGGATTCACCCTTGAAGGAAGAATAAGATAGACTAATTGATCAATTTGCTATCGTTAAAGTATAAATTTTTGAAAGATTAAATGTGTGAGTTGTACAATATCAATACCCCCCCCTTTGAGACTTCATATCAAAGTTTTAGTTAGTCATATTATGTAATGTGACATTTCTTTTTAAATCTACAAAAATCAACTTTTTTTCGTATCACTCAATTGTAAGACGACATTGACAACAGATACTTACTAATTATTCGGTTGTTAGTGTTGTAAAAATAAACTGATTAATCAATTGAATACAGAACAATCTTACTTCAATATATCCGGCGTATAATGAACTTGAAAACATTCAAATTGCTTATCTTGCTCTTATATCAAAGAAAAATATTACACCAAGCAAAAATTTACGTGAACAAAAGTTTTACTTAATAAGTAATAAAATGTTAAAACCTGCGATTATTCGAAATTCAATTTCACATTTTATGATATTTAGTCCCTCGCCCTTTGTAAATGTCAGTAAAAGAGCAAAACTTGATTGCGTGTATCATGTGCAAGTGGTGTACATTTAAATTTACATTTACTTTTAAAATAAACAAGTATGCACGAATTTGCAATAGTTAGTAGAAATATTTTTTTTTGAAACTGAAAATAAACAGAAGACCAATGGAAGATTTAGATACTTCAGCCACGGCTATATGTAAATAATTTAATATCTAATTAATTCAACGTCATACTAAATTAATTACAGTAAACCGTTATCGTGGCATCAATTTAAATGTCAATTTCAACGTGAAAACATCTTGATGAACAATTTGGTTGCAATAGAAATTTGAAAGAAAAGTTTCGAGATTATTTTTAAGTTTCAAAACTCTATTTGTATAAATTTTATGAAAATAAGAAATTAAATGTTATTATTTAATTTACTAAGCCGTTAAATTCTCACGTTTTTCACTGTATATCAGCTTTACAGCTGTGTGTTAATTAATTGTCGATTTTCAAGTAGACATAGTTATAAAAGTACATCAATGCCATGTTCTAATTATTTTATTTAATAATCTAATATCAGCCCCTCAAAACAGAACTAATTTATTTAAAAAACGCACGAAAACATTTCTATGTTTGAATTTAATTAGTTAATCTTATACTTGATATGATGAATCGAGGAAAATAGCATGTTTGAAAACTCGTTTTAAATTCGGTTAACCTGATTTGCAAAATCATACGATTTTGTTGTGGCGCTTATGTTAAAAATTAATATTTTGTACATAAATGTTAATTTAAAAAAAAAAAAAAAAGTAGATCATGGGGGAGAATGCATAAAATCAAGGCGAACAAGAATAGGTTTTTTATATTTGTTCTCCCATATTGTATTAAAGGTAAATATTTTATTTACATTTTGTAATAATTGCCTTAATTGTTGTCTGAGAAAAAACTAAATGAACAAAGGGAAAATAAATTACAAAAACGTTAGACTGTAAAAATGTTTCTCTTTACAACATTTTTTTAGTTAAGTACTTACTAGTGAATTTTTTAAAAAATACGTCAGACACAAAAAATCGAACCATTTCTTGATAACAATTTATGTCGGTATATCAATAAATAGATAAAATATTAATCTGGAAAATGTTAAAAACGACAAATATCTGTTTGAGTTAATTATTTGATAATACTTTATCAACGATAACATTTCTTGATACACGCTAAAAGTACAGAGTTAAAGCATTTTTTGAAACATTATATAAATTGTTATAACTAATCAATTCATTCTTATTACATAAAATTTCAATTTTCAAAAAATGTGTAATTTTTTATCCAACTATGGCAAAACCAACCAAAAAGAGGGGTAGTGTTTTATCATATTTCAAATGTATAATGTATACAATATACAATATTTATGTTAATCTGTTTCGAAATATATTTTAAACTATTTTTTAGAATTTGAAAAATGAGGTATCGTTAAAAGCGTCTTGATTAGCCAATGGTCATAAGCCATGTGTTTTAACTTAAAATTTAATATGGCACTTTCTTGAGGACATAAAGACCTATACTTAAATAATACTTTTGAATTATTGACAGATTAGGAAACAAGAAAATATTCTGTTAACAATTTAGATGTAGAATAGGCAATCCGGGGGACGGTTAAAGGATTGATCAATTCGGAAAGAAGTCATTCGTTTTTATTCACAGCAAAGGGATAGCTACCAAAATTGTAATAATCTTGTAATTAGGACAATGCAGTCCAAATTACATCCTGCAGTCCACTTATTGGCGTAGTGGTTAGCGAAGTTAGTCAGTGGCACTGGGTTCGATATAGGTAAGATTTAAGACCTAAGATTATATATAATCTATATTATAATAATAATATTATATATTAATACGACCTACAGAAATTTTTTGTGTGTATAGCCGTAATATTCCTTAGATATTAAAGCAACTATAAACACCAACAAAAAAAAACCTTGCAAGCACATTTTTACAAGATGACTCTTCCTTGTTTCGAAGTTGACAAATAAAACTTGCGTTTCCATTGAAATTATCGAATGAACAAATGTTTGTGTTTATTTCTATCTCGCAGGAATCGTGCATTATCGAAGATAGTAACATAATATACCTACAGCCTAAGACCATTAAACTTTTTCTAAATATGATTTTAAGTTGGATTGTAACTGTAAAAAAAAATTATTTTCTCAGGATATTATTTGCAATCTCTGAGCCAAAAATTAATCTTATACAAAAAACCATGATAACTCATTGTTAGGTTCCTGTTAAAACCCCAAAATATATTTATAATATGGGTTTTCCTGCAGGAGCCATACATTTTTCTGAAGCAAACACCAACATATGCAATATTCGGCTTATTATTTAGCCTTACATGAAAAAGCAAGCTTTGTCGTTAGTTTGTTCCTTTGTAGAAAGCAATAAACACTTTATTCGTTTTACAGCTATCTTCATGTGCATTATTCTAGGATAAAAGGAACCCTTTGTGTCTTCTTCTTCTTCTTCTTCTTCTCCTTAAAGTAGGCTTTATGCCTGTTTTTCAATTTTCCTGGGAAGTGGAGGTCCAACTATCCTTCCATCTCTTAGGTGGTCTTCCGATGGGTCGTGGGGTATTCAATTTGGCGTCCCGATCCATTTTCGGTAGCCTGTCTGCCGTCATTCGCTGTACATGTTCATTCCAGCCTCTTCTACGTTGGCGTGCCCATCTTACTACATCTTGTACCTCACTTTTTCGTCAAATTAGTTCGCTTCGAATGCGGTCTCGAAGGCTGGTACCTGTAATGCATCGCAGAATACGCATCTCTGCTGTTCGCAACATGCATTTGGTTCTTCTGCTGTCCGATCTTGTCTCTGTAGCGTACGTCTTAATGGGCCGGACACAGGTCTTATATATTTTTACTTTTGATTCAACATTCATGTGCCGGTTACACCAAATGATATTGCGGAGGCAACCCGAAACAACAGCAGCCTTTGTTGTTTGTTTCCGTACCTCTTTCGCAGTTTGCCTATCACTTGTAATTTCCACTCCAAGGTAATTGAACTCAAGGACTTGTTCTATTATTTGATTATCAACGACGAGTTTGCAGCGCGTTGGTTCTTTGGAAATTACAAGGCTTTTTGTTTTGGCTACTGACACTTTCATGTTGTATTTATGGGCTGTGAGGCTGAACGTATACAGGAGACGCTGGAGGTCGTCTTCATTTTCTGCTACTATTACGGCGTCATCGGCGTAGCAAACAATTTTAACTTCGTGCCGTCCTATGTTATATCCTCTACCGGCTGTCTTCACTTTCTTGATAATTTTGTCCATCACTAAATTAAATAGGAATGGACTAAGTGAGTCGCCTTGTCGGATTCCACCTGGCGTTGGTATTGGGTTTGATAGTTTTCCCTTAGCTCTTATTTTTGTGGTGGTGCCGGTATTGAGTTCTTTTACTATCTCTATTAGTGTTCGGGGGATATCATTTTCAATCAAAGCATCAATAACATCTTTAAGTTGGACTCGGTCGAAAGCTTGCGTAAGGTCGATGAAGCACATAAAAAGGGGTTTATTGAATTCTGTTGACTTTTCAATTAGTTGACGAATTATAAAAATGGCATCAGTTGTTGATCGGTTCTTGCGAAATCCCTGTTGCTCTTCTGTAATATGTGTTAATTCAGATATTATTTCTCTTAGGAGGCTCGTGAATAATTTCATTGCCGAATTAAGTAATGTAACACCCCTGTAGTTTTTCGGGTCTTTTTTTTCTCCTTTCTTGAATATCGGGATAGTGATGCTGATTTTCCATTTTTCTGGGATGCGTCCTATATCAATGATCTGTTGGTAGAGTTTCAGAAGTTCTTCTAGCAAATCGTCACCACCGTATTTCAGGAGTTCGTTTGTGATGTTATCAGGGCCTGGTGCTTTTCGATTTTTGAGCTTTGCGATAGCAGTAGATAAATCTTTTGTGTGTAACTATAAATTAGATACTTGCTCTCTTAAATCGAAATAGAGACTTTCGACTACAAATAGTGACTATTCACTATTTTGTAGTGAAAAGTATACCACTATTTGAATTTGGTGGTATACTTTTCACTACAAAATAGTGAATAGTCACTATTTGTAGTCGAAAGTCACTATTTCGATTTAAGAAAGTGTATACTAAATATTATTGAAATTCCTTCATTCGTTTAAAAATGGACATTTTCATCCTCCAGGATTATACATTTTCTTAGATAAAATGTAGCCTATGCGCTATGTGTTAGTTCAGACTTTAAGTTATCTCTGAGCCAAATTTTATCTAGATTCGTTCAGCTATTCTAGGTAAGTGGTAAGTGGGAGTTTAAGATACCGCTTAGAGAAGATTCTCACTAACCCGACTTTCCAGCTTATAGAGACATAAGAGTGGCCTTTCTCACTTATATAGAGGCTTATAAGATATTCAGTAAATATATAGTGATAAACTATGTATAAGTTAAGAATGAGCTATAAATAGCAAACCTTAAATACGCTCGAATGTCGCTTATTTGAAGTACAGGGCGTTATAATGATTCATAAGTAAAAAACGCTTTCGTTTATAGAGGGTTTTGTATCCATTATAGAGATTTTAGAGGGTTAAAATGACCTGGAAGCAGGGATGCTTTCCTATCGGGGTTCGCAGGAGTTCGCATTCACATCAAAAGGTTCGCGCGAACACCCACCTAATCAGGTTATCATCATTAATTAATCAGAAAAAATTACTTTCGTTTTTTATAATTATCGGTAATCTTCTAGTATTCTTTCGATTTTTAACTGTTTGTTTTTTTCTGATAGTTTTATACTCATCAGCTAGTGTGCTACTCGGCCAAAATATATTTCAATGAAAATATTAATATTTAAAAAAATGTTAGAAAAAGGGGGTTATTCGCGAATGCGAACCCCCTTGGGGAAAGCATCACTACCTGGGAGCCTGGCAAATACTCTTACTTAAACATTTTTCTCACTTCCTCAGTTCTCACTTGACTGTATATTATAGTTTATCTACTATAGAATAGTTTGTTTTTTTTGTTTTGTTCTTTTTAGAGTGCATTTTTGTCAAAATCGAGTTTTAGTTTATTAAGCATTTGTAGATGCCTTTTAAAATATGACTGTTAAATACATTTCGTAAACGGTAAAGCATTTGGACAAAAAAGTGACCTAATTTTCTAGGAATTATTGAGGAATTTATATTTACTAATGAAAAACGTATAATAAACTTTATGTGCAGCCCTAACAATTATTTAAATTCTATAACTCAAGAATTTGAATTATTGATATTATCAAAAACATTTTTCAATATACAATTAGAGTTAGTTAACTTTTTATCATTTTTACATTAATTAAAAATGACTCAACATAATATTACATACTATACAGTATTAACAAGATAAAATGTTTAGGTAACCGCGGATAAATAAATTAATATTGAACCAAAATTCACGCAATCTTAATTGCAACTAAATATTCATTAAATATAAAATTCATAAAATATTAAATTTACAAATTAATGCGAATTCATCCAATTTTTTTGAAATCATTGTGCTTAAAACGCGTTCCGCAAATAATTTTTACATTGTTTAACATCATTCAAGCTGCGTGTTCAACACGAAATTCCAAAATTAATACAAATGTAACGTAACGGTCATTTATTCGATTAACAAAGTCGTACAATTTTATGAAAACATCAACAATTTTAGAAAAAAAAGCGTAAAAAGAAAATAATTAAATAAACATGCAGGTAAGGTCGAAATACTATGTGACTAATGCCAATATTTTTAAGTGATTTCATAATTGAATGATGTCATTATTGCCATCAGGGTCATTTGCTTCTGTAAAAGATGTGTCCAAGATCTTTATTTTAACATTTAATGTTTGTATATCAAGAGGAACACTTTTTTAATAATTTTCTCTTGAGTTCGATTTTTAATTCTTATTATGGCTGATTTTAAAATTTTTGTTTGTGTTGTTCAACATACTATATATACAAGCTTTAAGCAGGTTATCAAATATGTATGTATTTCTCTATATTATTATTATTATCTTCTGGACCATAATTATTGATCGTGGATTATTAGAAGCATCGATCACGCTCTAGGCCCTATCTGATATTGTGAAAATTATATATCTACCTACTTAAAATTATTTTAATTATAACTGTTAATTGGTCTCCATATTCAAAGTTAACTCTATATAGTGACATTAAAGACACGAGGTAATAAATTTCGTTATAAAGAGTGTTCATCAAACGGAAAGTATAGGAAAACAATATAAATTTACGAATAAATCATAGTTGGTATCAGTGTTGAAGAACAATTAGTAAACACATGCTATACAATTACAACAAACATATACTTATAACTCAATGTCAGTACTGTGTTTTAAGGTTAATGAAATGAATGCTTATTGAGGTTTAATAATGATTGAAGTTTCACTATTTGACTTGACTAAGTAACTTGACTTTAATTTGGCTTAAAACTAAGTACAAAATCAAATCAAATGTTAATATTCCAATATCAAGTCAACTGAAGCATTGAATTTCGCAAGTTATTTCATTTCAAAGTTTAAATTCATAGCACAAGCACCTAATTGAACGAGAATAAACTCTATTAAAATTGTATAGTCTAAAATTTGATTTGCTTAAGTTAAAACGTTTTGACAATATACTTTTAAGTGATTTTTTTGCAGAGGGGAAATTAAAATTATCTTATATTAACTATCAATGGCTCCTATTAACCTTTTAAGTTCCCCTGTTTTTAAGGCTTCTGTCAACTGGGTTAGATGCAGTGAAGAATTTACACATTTAATGAAAGTAGACTATTAAAAATTTGCCGCCCCTGTCAGTCCATACAATTCGATGCACTATTTTACAATCATATTAATAACATTTTTTTTGTCAATGAAATTGTAATTTTATGACTTGTATTTAAAATTGTGGCCCCGCCGCCCTAAGTTCTAGCCCCCCTAGCCTTCTCAGGCTGCTGGTAAATCCGTCACTTTAAAGGAAATTAAAAAATACTGAGTAGGTATACGTCGCATCTCATTATCATTCAAATATTCTTATCAAAAAATTAAGGCCTTATATCATATGCTTAATTAATACGATATTTATTTATTTTTTAATTATCTGAGGGCATTTTTCTTTTGTAATAAAACAATTACAGTAGGTTTTAAAAATATGTTAGAAGAAAAAACCTTGATAATTTTAGTAACTATCCCTATTTATTATATTTAGATCACTAATAATTAATCATAGCGTTAATGAGATTTTAACTTTTTTAAGACTCCCACAGAGAATTCTGAACTTCTATTCCGACAAAGTGAAATCGTTAACGTTACTAAGCTTTCCCAAATTAAAAGTGTTTTTTGTGGAAATTTTTCTCATAGACCCCAAACAAAATAAATTTAATGTTAATTTCGCTGTTTCATTGGTTTCATTATCATGAAATGGTCATAGTTTGTTTTCATGAGAAATTACTAGACCATTATTTTCATAAAATAATTTGATATTTCGGATATAATAATTTTAAAAGTAATTAATTTAAAAGGTAATGCTAGGTACTAATTACTTTGCTGTTTACTTCATTGGCACAGTTTAAAAAAATCAATTTTATCAATAAACGTTTCTAAAGTCACTTAGTGGCGTGGTTGACTAGATAATTGCCCTTTACGTCAGTCGCCCTGGGTTCAAATCCCAATGAAAAAAATTTTTTTCATTTTCAAAATTTTTTTCACGGGTTTTCAAATTTGACGGTCGTTAATGACCATAGTAAGTAGTTGATGTAACTTTAAACAAACCAAAAAAATAAACGTTTTTTTTTCTTTAAAAAAAAAGTTGGAAAAATAAATGCTTACAGCTTATCTACTTAATTATTTATGCTATAACCTATAATACATCGACTATATTTTCACCTATATATTTTTTAATTACGATCAATTATAACATAAAAAGTAAAATTATTTTTTCTTATCTTAAAAGGAAACCGCAATTTTTCATTTTACATTCTTCATATTAAAAGTATATTGTTTTAAAATTATTCTAAAAACTATTGCGCTCGTGGTAGAATTTTTGGATGGAAACATTTTAAATAAGCATGCCATTTATTATTTTTACCGAATTTTAAATTACTACCTACATCTCATTTAAATAATGAAAATATCGATTAGCTTTCTTGATATCAATGTTTTTAGGTAAAGGTTACTCGTAAACAAATAAGATTTGTTAAACTGAACGCGTAAAATGACGCCACCACAAGAGTGACGACAAAAATGATTCAAACTTCTTTGTATGTTTGCAAAAAATTTAAATCCACAACTTACTATGAAACCGGTTTTCGTCAGACAGTAAGAAAACGACTGCATTTAGTAAATTGTGTACTGAAGAGAAAATCTAATTTGGCAAAATATTTAAATATGTCCAATAAATAGCAATGCGATTAATCGACTTAGTTGAGTATTAAAAATAATGGCAGTCGCTATTGGTCGTAAGGGTGCATGCAAAAACCGGATTAGAATATTAAAAGGGGGAATCTAAAAAAAAAATAATAATAATAATAAAGCGCAGGGTGGAAAGAACAAAATTATCCTTATATAGATGTTTAAAAACCTTACAAAACCTTGGAATAGATAATTTTTGTTTGTTAATTTTTACATTACCGTATACCTAATATCTATACATTTAATTATAATTTTTATAATGAGTGATATTATCTTAAATAAATATATAGATAAACAAACTCACTCATTGGCAATATTGAAAAGATAAGATTATAAAACTTATTAGACATTGTACATATTTTTAATTTAACTATTATTTATTATATGCTTATGAATAATGTTAGTTTTAAAAATTATTAGAAATGAAATATCTAAAAAATATTATCATTGTAGAGGATATTATGAGGAGAGTGAAAATAATTTGTAGGTGAATAACTAGTTCGTATCAGTATTTTTACTTTGTAAATTATGATCTGATATGTTATGGTTTTATAATTGGAGACAATAAACTATTTTTTCAAAAACGTAGAATTTTCAAGTGATTTGAAGTTAATAATAAAGTAGTATGATAATAAACTAGATTTTTATTTTTCTACTAATACACTTATTTTAGCTTAAAACTAAAATACCACAACAAAGTTAATCACAAAAATACTCGCGTTAGGTATGTCTGAAAAATATACAGAAAGGATTTATTTACTTATTAGTCTCACCTAAGGATTCACTGCTTGACTTGATTTTCAAGCTAATTAACTTAAGTTTAGCTTTAAATTGAGTCGAATGCTATTACTTAATTATGTACCAAATTAAGAAAAGCATTGAAATTGCAAGTTATTTTATTTCGAACTTAAAATGTTAAGCTAATTAATGTATTGCACAAAAAGTCCAGTTCCTTTACTTGATCGAAACCTGGTCTCACCAATTTAAACTATCTTAAAAATTATCCTGTTTTTGTCTTTCTTCTGATGTATTCCTGGTAAGGTACTATTTATTATTGTAACTAATATAACTAATTAAGTTTTTTAAGAATGTTTATGAATGTTAAAGTTTAAGATCCAGAAGTAACTCGGAAATGTTAACAAAATTATAAATAAGGGTGAAGTTCTAATTATAATTGCAATAGTTTTCGCTTGGCTTGTCTCTTAAGAATGTATAGGAAACACAATCGGGAGCAAAAGTACTAAACACTAATGTTTCATAAATATTTATTAGTTATAGCATGTCACGAAGTAAATTAATAGTCTCAATACTAAAATAAATAAAGAAAATTTATGAATCTTGATTTAAATAAGAAAAAAATGCATTAAACAAAATATCTACTCACTTTTGACGGTAAATATACCTCAAACTATAATAATATGTACTTAATTAATCAGTAAAATCAGGTTTTCGATTTGTATTTAATTTTTCTTCCGTTTCATGAAACCGTTTAACGAAGGTTGATCCAATTTTGGAAAATTGGATCAACATTGGATAACATAAATCATTTTTTAGTTACAATAATAGATTTAGGATTAACAAAGGAACATCTTAGTTAATATTTGCTTGGTTATTATCATTTTGATTTACCTCTCAAACATCCTTAACACATCTAGACGTTTATATTATTTTTCTATTTTTCAATTTATTTCATCCTTAATCGCATACATAGAACATAGTAAAAATACTCTCATGGATTAGTCCTACCCACTAGCAAATTATCTACATTTGTCGCCATAACACCCTGTACATTAGTTGCAATTACACATATCTACAATGAAATTTTCCATGGAAAACCTTTATCAATATTTACGTTGATTCATGTTAAAATAACACTAATGAATCTGTACGGAAATTGCCTTTTGTAAAATAGTATATTTCCTCAAAATTTAAGTTTAGGTAATTGAAAATTACAAGGAATTATTACATTTTATAATTTTAAGATTCCAACACAATTACTTAGATAGATTCCCATCGAATTTCCAAAGCAGAATAAGTCGTTAGTGAAACGAATTGTTAAAAATGCTGAACCTTGGGTTAACCTTACTTCATAATGTACTAATACGGGTACAACATATAAAATCATGAAAATTTTTATCTCGTTTTGTATATGCTAAAGATCGTTTGACCAAATCCTAAATTTTCAAAACTTTTGAATCACATTTGATGATCAAATAGTATTTCAAATATAGTCGTAATTATTTCAATTTAATTGATACCTTAGGTATAGAAATCGGTTAGGTGAGAATAAATGAAAAGGTACCGTCAAATATTATAAGTCCGGATATAAAAATATATTGATGAAACCAAGTGATGCTTTCCCAATTTTTACCAGGGATTTCGCATTGGAGACGATTATTTTCTAACATTTTTTTAATATCAATATTCGACCTTTGAAATATTATTTGGCAGATTAGCGTACTAGCAGAATAATGTTAAACAATCAGAAGAAAAAAAAACAAACAGTTAAAAATCGAAAAAGTAATAGAAAACCACCAATACCCATAAAAAATAAAAGTAATACATTTCTTTCTGATTAACAGGGACGAACTCCTGCGAACCCTCAGAAAAGCATCCCTGAAGGAACCCCTTTTCTTTAAAAATATTTATGATAGTAATGGAATCGATAAACGATTTAATTAATAATTTTAAAATACAAATGATATCAATATCGTAACACTAACGTGTTTAATGTCTTCAAGTAACTTAGTAAGATTTACATTCTTTACACCATTAAAGTTAATTTTCTTAAGAGTTTTTAAGTAGACTTTTGAATCTACATAACTTTAATAAAATAGCCTTTATTTCAAAAAGAAAATCATGTCCTGTTTTTTTTTTCATAAAAAACTCAAGTAAAAAAATGTGAATATAAAACTTGAATATATTTGAGTTCATAGAGGCATGAAAAAATATGAAATCGGACACACTTTTTGGTCTTATTTCTTTCACGATTTATAAAAACACAATACCAATTTAATGATAGTGTTCCCCGAAAATATAATTTATAGTTAGGTACACGAAACGATAAACAAAAACTTTGCTCATAAAAACCTATCAGTTTATACTTTATAGCAGTTGATCGAATAAATTTCAATTGGCAACCAAAATGAGAACAATTTCTAAAATATATCTCATGGGCATAACAGCAAACTAAGTTTGCCAATATTTAAATCATTTTGTTAAAATAGTTTCAAAATATCATTTACAAGTAGAAGCACTCCATAATTTTATTTAAATTATTAAAAAAATTAAAAACAATTATTAGCATTGTAATGTAAATGAAATGCAGATGAATTCATCTATCCATGTGTAGGCTTTGGGTGAGTAAACTCTCTATAATCATAAAAAAATATTGATCGGTTTGATTAAAAAAAAAAAAATAGCCTTGGTTTTTTAAAAAGTGAATGATCATAGGAAATATTTTATATTACAACGTAAGAAAATCAATTTTAACATTTAGTAAAATTCGATGAATCATACTTTCCATGTTTTATTTGCTGTGACGTTAATTAATAGTCATTGTTTGTATGATAGGTATTTTAATATCTTTAATATTATGTTTAATTTTGAAGAAAATAATTTGGAAAATGCCTTAAAAAAACCTTGAAAATGAACTCATTGGTTGGAACATCTTTTGGTAATGGGTAACAATATGAGTCAATTTTTTATTTTATAAATGTTAAAGATTTTGTTAAAGATCTAAATGAAAATTGTTCGTGTAAAATTTCTGGTTCCGTTCCAAAAATTGGTCTTACCCATCGTATAGGTAGTAATAATTAATTTCGCTCAGTTAAAAACAATGAGCCATTGGAATGCCAAACTAAAACCGCCAGAATGTTTGAGGCGCTGTTCAAATTATTGGAGGAATAAATATTTACAGTTATAACACCGAGTTCGAATGTTCGTGCGTGCCGTTTTATATGAAGAAAATTTTTGTATTTAATAGAAAGACTAGAACGCACTGCAAAGGTATATTTTGTGACATGTTTATGAATATCGTAATAAGGCAATCGGCTTATTCTCATCTGCATTCCTTCATATGATGGAGCGACGTGTGACTCATATTTATAAGTGGTTGTATGACTAAAACATGACATAGATTTACAACAAAAAATAAAGGACTACTTTTAAAAATTGATCGACTCAAGTTTGTCGTCAAATTGTGACAACAGGTGTTATATTTCATGCCCAGCCTGCATTTCGCTATACGTATCTAACTTCCAAAATTCACCTTTCCTATCAAACCACACCTGTTGCTAAACATACAGGCCCCAACATACATTATCATAATATAAAACTGCAATATTTAAAAAAGTATGCGTTTTGATAAGCCGGTTTTGAATATCAAAATTAATGCTAGTTGCAAAATGAAAATTCTTACCTTAGTTTTAAGTTTTGCATGAATTTTGACAAAGTTACTTCGTCCAAAAGGACGAAATCGCCGACTCCAACCTCCGTTTGACGAACCATTATAACAACACTACATTCACACAGACGACAACCGCAACTCTCAAACGCTTCTCGTCAACTGACTGCACCCAATTTAGTTTGAATTGTGAAACTAAAAACGGACTGTACAAAAGCATATAAGCGACCAATTGGCGTTGAGAATCCTCTCGTAACTGACTCATACGCGCACTTGACCAAGTCTCGACAATACTTGACTTTTGCATTTCTTTTTAACACATTAAATAACTGACATACTTCTTCACTATTACTACGAGTCCGGATTATTGATAGTGGAATTTATGAGTTCCATACATATTATAATCGTTATAATCCATAATTATTATAATACGTAGATGAATGCCATGAATGCATTATGCATTGACATTTGACAAACAAAAATTTGAAATATTTCAAATAAAATCTAAGGAATTCCTCACAATAGTTAATTTCAAAACAATTTCATAAAAATATTCATTTGCAATGAAAAAATTAACGCCACACCGGCAGTTTTTACGGTAAAGAAAGAGGCAAATTTTAAACTTAAAACCACGTTAAATAGAAATGCAATCGTTTTACTTATGTTTGTTAGCGCCGTTAGTGCATTCAACATTTATGGTAAACGAATTAGCTGGATACAGGAATACATGTATCAAATTCATTTTCTATTGAGTTTTTGATGTGACAACGTCTTATAAATTGATGAACACCGCCAGCATATTAATTAATAATTAATTTTTAAAAATTTGTAAATTGTAAAATAAATAATTGATATATAATCCACAATTATCACTTTTTTTCAAAAAATTGTTCCTTAAATGCTCTTTCCGGATCCGCAATTGCTCCAGGTGTTACTTTGGGTTTTATAGCGATTTTAATTTTTGAATTTGAAAATTTAAAAAAAAATTTAATTGTTAAATAACTATTAACTATACACCTGGAGCAATTGCGGGTCCGGAAAGAGCATTTAAGGAGCAATTTAAAAAAAAAACTTTAATCTCACCAACTTAACTCTTTCTGGTTAAAAAAATATATGTAATAATAAAAGGGAGTGTCAAAATGTAATTTTATTATTGTAACGGTTGTAACTTGAACATGTATTTTGAATTTGAATTGAGAGAAAAATATAAAAAATGCTAAAAGAGAATTAAAAAAAAAAGCTATATTAATCTAATATCTCGCTGAACTACATTAACTATTAAGTCTATGCTCAAATGAGCCGATCAGTGCACACATCAATTAACTCCACTTTTTCAACTTTTACAAATTTTCATGTCAAAACTTTTGGTTGGCTCCTAACTTTATATATCCGAAATTTTTTTTTCTAATAATAAGTAATAACAGCTCTAAATGACAATTTGCTTTTTAGCTTTTCAGAGCTTAGCTTTTTCAAGAGACATTGTATTTCAAAAGTCTATTTTCATCAATTTACTCAACTTTTTGCATTACGGAGTTAATTGATGTGTGTACTGAAAGGCTCAAATATAAAATAATCAATAGGCAGTGGAAGGAGAAACGGGGAAAACACTGTCTCTGCACTCTATGCGCAATAAACCGTTTGCCCCACTCTATCAAAGCGACGAAAAATGCCTACTAAACGCGTTTTGCTTGTAAAAACCGCGTTTTTTAAAAATTTTATTACTTTGTTTTTATTGAAGTTATCGTGATAGTTCCTTTTTAGATAAGGACCAAGTATATAAGAAGTAAAACAAACAAAAAACTGATTGAAATCTATCTAGTAGTTTTTGAGTTAAACGCAAACATTGGAAAACAGCTATCATTTTATATAGAAGGCTAGCTGAGCCCCGCCCGCTTCGCTGAGCGTTTTCAAGTTTGGCGATTTATGTTTTTCGTTGCACAGTTTTTATAGTTTTTATTTTTTTGCTCAGAAAATCAAATTTTTTTCGGAATAAAAAGTATTTTATGGCACTTCTTGTAATGTTTACTATCTGTATGTGAAAATTTCATCCAAATCAGACCAGCATTTGTCAAGTTTGCCAACAACAAACGGGCAGACAGACAAAACTATTCGAAACAAAAAGTAGCCTATAATGCAAGTTACAATATTTAATAAGTTTTTGTGAAAATTTTATTGAAATCGACCCAGCCGTTTTCAAGTTTACCCTAGACAAACAATGTTTTTTTGGAGAAAATTACAATGTAAAAAAATCTCAACTAAGAAAAATAAATATGTTTTTGTTTGCTCGCGCAGGTAACATGTGACGTTTTTATTATATAAATATTCAAAAAGCAGAAAACTTCAATCTTATTATTGGTATAGATTGTTAATGCACGTTAACTGATTGTATTAAGTAAATGATTAAGTAAATTCTAAAATGTTTTTAAGAAAGATTAATAATAATTATTGTTACAGATATTTAGTAATCCAATAATATTTCAACATATTTTAACGTAGGTGGGTGTATTTATTTCACAATAAAGAATATATTAAATTTAATTTTACATTTTACCTATATATGTACGCGCTATGTACCTTATTATACGCCCTAAACTAAACACTCTTTAAAAGCAGATATCTTTTAGTTATACAAATCATTATAAATGTTTATCTATATGCATTAAAGATATTTAATTAAATTAATTCGTTTTGATTTTTTTGCATTCGTCTACAAGTTTTATTATCCCATAAAAACCTAAGCCAATAAGCTCTTTTATGTATTTATTTTGAAAATCTATAGATAGTTTTGATTTCATATCCTTCTTTAACTCATTGTATAACAATATGACGAAACGTAGGTGTATTCATGCTGGCTTATAAATTCAATAACGCAGCATTTCTTTTTTCATTTCTATATTTATTTTGATGTATTCCGTTGCACTTCCTTCGCGTTAGAAAGACATTTACCTATAATATTTGATATTAAAAAATTTTGCGTGTGTGATTTTTGAAAAATAATGAAGAAATGATGAAACAAGTTAACGGAAATGGAGTAATTGATACGAAAAAAGAAATTTTTACAAATGATACTGTAAACGAAGAGGAAACAAGTACTAGAATTAGTGAATGGAAAGCAGCTGTGTGGGCTTTATGTTTATCTCTGGTAGTTTTGACAGTGAAAACCGTACACGTAAATAGTAAGTAAATTGCATTTTTTTTTAAATATTAAAAATTAGTTATCATGATTTAGTCTATCTTCTTTATCAATTACAAGTGTTTTAAGTCATTTATGATAATTTCGCTTTATATGATTTCAAAAATTATTATATACTCCTATATATTTTCCACGGCTTAGACTGGTAAAAGGCTATGGAAATAGAGGTTCAGTTATGCCGGAAATGTGACGCAATATTATATAAGTCATAAGAGTTCCTATAATTTAGTTTTGAATTTAATAAAAGTTAATTGCATATTAAATTTAGGTTATCAGGTAAGGTAAAATTTAAAATTTTCATTATCATTTAATTAAACTGGTTATTATAATGATTCTAATCATTTTTATAACCTTTTTAAACGTGGTGAGGTAGCGAATTTTTTTTCTAAAATAACTTAATATTAATATTTTTATATAAAATGTTAATGGAAAATACGTGTTTTAAAAGTGAATTAATCGGAAATTTTGTTAGGAAGATTTAGTGTTAGAAGGTAATTGATTTTCCTTTGTATATGAACGTGTTTCGCAAAATTACATATATTATTTTTTTGTTTTTAGTAGATGCACTTCGAGCAGCGTTATGGGACTCAAAATTCACCTATATTGAATCATTACTACCCGATGGTCGTACCGTGGGTTATTATTTTCAAGATTGGTCGTTCAAGTCAAAAGGAATCGCAATTCCATTCGTTTGTGGATTGATTATGACAATATTTACGTGGTCTATTACCTACATGGATAGTTATAAACCAGGAGTCTACCCTCCAACACCTTTTTCACCGAAAAAATCCAAGTACCTAAATAATCTACATAATTCTAATAAAAGCATACTAATAATTTTTTTTAGTTTCAGAGAGGAGTCAAGAAGAACATTTCATTTAGGCTATATAATAGCTTTGGTGAATGGCTTTTTAGTTTTTATAATGATGGTTATTACTAACGCCTTTTCTCATTAACTAAGTACACAATAAGTCTGTTCCAGACGCAAATAAAACCGTACATTAATAATACAATTGATGCGCAATATACAAAAAAGTTCCTATAATTGTATATTGCGCAGAACTTGTATCGTAAATGTACGGTTTTATTTTCATCTGGAACATATCTAATATTGATCTGTATGTGTTAGAAATGGAGATTTTCTTTTGAATTCTACAGCATTAGCCCCCATATCGCAACGTTAACTTTAACATTTTAGACTGATATATATATATATTTATTTATTTGGAAAAGGAGGACATTATGCTTTATATTCTTTAGGATAAGATGCCTTATTTTGAGCCAGTTAGTGCCTAAACAATGCAATTACATTTAAAATTATTTTTGAAGCTTATTTATGTTATATTAATTGAGAGGCCATATTTATCTTAAATTGCATGGAAAAGTCTTTGGAATGTATTCTACATATAATACACGGTTATCTATTTACTAACATGAACACGAAATATCATGGCAGCTATTAAAATTTAACGAACCTATTTATATCATAATGCTTTGTAATTTATGTTACACAAATATATATTTTTTAAAGAGAACTGTTTTTGTTATTTCCTTTAAAAGAATCTGTCGTTAAACCTCAACATATAATCGTGTCCCGCCAGTAAGATTTTTTTATTATATTTTAAAAATTTATTTTAGATTCCATTTAAGTAACAAATACAATGGAGACCTATAAAATGTTTAAGATTTACAATCAGGATGATTTTCGAAATATTACAAAGGGTATACAGGTAGCTGAATGTAATCGAATTGAAGAGGACGTTCTTCCGGACTTTTGTAAGATTAAGAAAATGAATGAAAAGATACAAATATAAATTTTTTTTTTAATGAAGGTGACGAAGTTGTTGCAAATCGTTTGGCCAATCTAACAGTGTCAGATAGTTTAAGTTGTTCTTGTTGCAATGCATCATTCATAGATAAAAATGAACAACGAAAACATTTTAAACTTGATTGGCATCGATATAATATTAAACAAAAATTAGCAGGTCTTGATGTTATTACTGAAGAAGAATTTTCTGTAACCGTAGGTATGATAGCGGGAATCTTTATGTTTGAAGTGAAACTTCTTAAAGTGTTGTAAGGATAAAATTAGAACAATAAAAAATTTAAGAAATGTAACGTTATCTATTGAACGACAAAAGATATTTCCAACGCAAATATATTAAGCATTCAATACCCATAAAACTTATCTGCACTTCCTAAAATTTTTTTTAAGTTTCAGAACTATTAAGTTTTAAGTTTACTAGGAAATACTTTTTGCCACCATCTCCGGTCATATAGATTATAAAACAAAACATTTGAATTGTTCAACTGGTTTTAATCAATTACAAAATTTCCTCTCACCTTTTCTACTAGACATACTATTAATGTAAATACTTCTAAATACTGCTACTAGTAACAGTGCTAGACTAAATAACTTACCAAGAGAGAGCAGATAAGGACGCAAATTTTGTATGGGAGAAAATTTCTTAAAATGGAGATGGCTTAAATAGTACCAGAATAGTCGCCGTGATACTTTTGAATAAAAAGTAAAAAAACAAATGTTACGTATTTGGATGGTTTGTGTTCACTGGGTTTTCTAATTATTTTAAATACCAAAAAATTCAAAAATTGGCATATAACCGAAAGAAATTTCACTTCTTACACGTGTACATTAGCTGCCTAGCACGTACTATTTTTTCAAAAATAAAAATGTTTTCAGATGATTTATCCAGCATTTCGGGATCAGAATCTGAAGAAGAAGACAGTCTGAAAAGCAACAACTCAGACATACCCAACGAACTTGGTGCCAGTGATTCAGATCCTAAATTATCAATTTCTTTCCTAGCCAGTAGACATTCCAAAGTATTTTTTGAAAATGAAAAAAACGAAATATTTTCCATGTACAAATGCTTACTTCATAACAAAAAGGTAGACGTCGATAATGTTTTGCGATTAGCACTAACAAAAATTATTTCGTAGGAAATTCCTCAAACGGACGCCAAGTTGATAAATTTAGCTCAAAACATTGTTAATTTTAATGTATGGGCAATATTTATGTTAGGAGGCGGTCATTTTGCAGCAGCGATTTTTGAAGGTGTTTATTTTTATTATATATTTTTTTTAAGAAATTTGAGTAATGCAATTTTAGGAAATTCTATAATTGTTCACAAAACTTTTCACTGTTATACGGTACGAGCTAAACAAGGCGGTACTCAAAGTTCTCGCGATGGTCGTGGAGGACATCCCAAAAGCGCTGGAGCCAGTTTACGTCGTTATAATGAACAAGCTTTAACTCAAGTAATAAAATATTTTTAAAAATTAATTTTTTCTATTACAATTAAACAACTATTTCAGCACGTTCAAGAAATTTTAGAGTTATGGAAAAATCATTTAAACCGGTGCCATTTATTATTGTATCGAGCCGTAGGTCCACAAAATCGAACTGTTTTATTTGGTGGTAAAAATCCACCTTTAGATAAAACCGATCCTAGATTAAGAACCATTCCGTTCGTTACTAGAAGAGCTACATTCAAGGAAATTAAGCGTGTACATGATATTTTATCTTCTTTAGAAATTTATGGTAGGAATTTTTAGGTTTATTTTTTGGAAATTTTTAAATTTTTTTATGTTATTAGGAAATGCAAGTTTGTTCAAAAATACTTTTCCGATAACTCCAAATAAAAGAGAAACAACCAATGATTCAACAGATTCTCGAAAAAATCAACTGAATTTAGAAAGTCCTAAAATAGATGATCCCAAAAGAAAAAGCCGTCCATCTTCTCGAGGAAATATTATTGACAGAGCTAAGTCCCGTGAGTTGGTTCAACGTCCTTTACCAGGAGGTGCAATCGATAGTAGCCGGGAGTCTTCAAGCAGCGGTATCCGAGTTCTTGATTTCAATGACACTGAAATATCTTTTGCGAATAATTTAAAAGAATTTGAATATACAGTACCCGAAGAAATTAAAAATAATATAAAAAAGAAACGAAAGAAAAAAACACCAACTAAAAAAAGATCTGAGGCTGTTGAAACAAAAAAAGTAAACGAGGAACTAGAAATTTTCAAGAAGAAGATTTGGGCGGCGTTAACATTAAATGATTCTAAATTTTTGGAAAAAGAATTGCAAACTATCTATGATGGAATAAAAAATAAATCAAATGAAAAAATTTCAAAATTGGAGTTTGATATGGCTTTAAATGAAAGTATAGACAGTGAAAAAAATACTGTACTACATGTAGCGGCTGCAGATGGAAAAAAGAACTTAATAAGGTTTGTTCTTCAACTCTACCCCAGCGGATCCAATTACACTCTACCCACTAAAATCCCACAGAGAAAACGTGAATATTTAGACTGAGCTTACATTGGAGTACAACGGTATGATACGGTGTAATTTCAGTGTAGACCCAGTGCAGTTTGTATAACCGTGTTACACCGTTACTACACTGAAATCCCACCTCAAGTTTAAAAATGAGGTATAACACCGTGTCTACACTGAAAACACACTGTATGTTTTATGAATTGGGTATTACACCGTATTTATAATTTATTAGTAATAAATTATCCCGTATTTATTAGTATTGATCGTTTGTACAACTCATTCATTGGAAATAAAGAATTAATCACGTGTTGATATATTAAAGTAAAACAAGTGAACTAAAGGTAAAATTTTCACAAATCCACCGTATTATTTTAGTGCTTACAGTGTATACTTGGTGTAATCTGCATTTACACTAAGTTTACACCGTACCACACCGTGGAAACAGATCTGCCAGGGTATGATCTGCATTTTTATAAAAGTTAATATTTTTATATTTTTAGTATTTTCTTAAAATTTGGATCAAATCCATGCAATTTAAACAGAAAACAACAAACTCCATATACCGTTGCGTTAAGTAAAGATTGCCAAATAGAATTCAGAAAATTTTTGACTGAATTTCCAGAGAAATATGATTATAAAAAAGTATTGACTGGAAATAATAATTGTTAATGGTACTAAGAAAAAATATTTTTTAGTCTAATATTCCTGGGCCGTTAACTGCAGAATTTGAAAAAGAATTGGCTGAAAAAGAACGTTTGTTAGCTGAAATAAAAGTAGAAAAACAAAAAGAAAAAGAACGAGAGCGAAAAGAGCAAGAAGAAAAAGAACGTTTTGCAAAATTGAGTGATAGAGAAAAGGTAATTAGAAGTAATTTCAATTTATCAAGAATTCGTTGCGAAAATTGTAATATCTTTAGCGAGCTTTAGCTGCCGAACGCCGATTAGTCAATAATACTGGCGCTGTCTTAAGACGATGTTTTCTATGTGGAGTGGATATAACTGGAAAAGTTCCTTTTGAATACAACCAAAACGTATTTTGCTCGATGCCTTGTTTAAAAACTCATAGAAGTCAACGAGCAGCCTTCAATTGATTGAAATATAATTGGGATTTTGTATGTGATTAATTTGTAAAATATATTATAATTTTTAAAATGAAATACTCTTTACTTATAAACCTATTAGCTTAGTGGGTTATTTGGTTGAAGCGGTAGGTTCAGACTGAATTCTTCACTGTTTTCAACTCCATTTATATACAGTGAAATACCCGGCATAAGCATCCTTCTAATAAGCTTCTCCCCTTCATTTAGCAGTTTCTGATTCAAAACAACTACCTTTTGATTATTCTCCACTAGAAATATAACAGGCTTATAGGGAGGGTCAAGCGACATAACTAACATAGTAGTGGAAATGCTGAAACTCCAAAAAAAATTTCGCCTACGTCCCTAGAAGAGGCTTTTAACGGGTACTCGAGTGAAACCGTTAGAACTAATTTAATTCGATGCTCATTAAAGAATCAGATTGACAACACCGCTTAGCTGAAGCGTGTTCCAATTGCTAAAGCTTATTTGAATAGCAAGGAGTAAAAATCATACAAATGTCCTCCAAATAGCTTAAAATAAAGATAGTGCTGCAATATAAGACGGTCATTTTTAAAGAGCTTAGTGTAACTTTCATTAACAATATATTTAGTAAGTAGAGTTAAGTACTCTAGTCGCTCTAATCCCTCTAATCTATATATATGCAAGTACTTAAATATTAAATACAAATATTTTTTGGTAGTCAGGCGAAATATGACTAGATTGGACTAAATCGACTAGATGTTAAAACGCCTTTGATGCTTATTGAACATCAAGCTAAATATTATTGTTATAGAGTCAACTATTAGTGAACTTCAAATTAACAAGCTAATTTAGATTTATTTTGGTTAAATCTGGTTAAATCCGGTCAAGATATTAAAGACAACAATATTAAAGCAGCTGAAAAATTGAGTAAGCAATAGAAGAATTAGCAAGATAAGCCGATAAGCAAAAAGAACTTAGGGATTTTCAATTTGAATCAAAAAATAAACAACTGTTGACAAACCTGATTTCAGCGATCGCGGAAATGTCATTCACTTCAAGTGTAAGTGGAAATGCATGGGCATCGGCAATAGTAAAATGTTGTAGGAAAAATTAGTTTTAATGAAAGTGCTTGAAAGTAAAAGTGAAGACGTTTGGTCATTAAACTCATAATTAAGAGTTGCGAACTTCATAGCCATGTCTGCCTATGCAATATATGCAAAAGATGTGAATGGTAGGTGAAGCGTTAAAAGCGCCCGTTTAAGGAACACACTTTACTTCCTGGAATCTAAACATAATGAAACATTCAACTAAATACAGTTTGCGTACTTGAATTTTAGGCAGTCCTGTTATTCCTGCATCACAGAGGCCAGATGGAACCTGGCGAAAACAACGTCGCGTTAAAGAAGGCTATGTTCCGCAAGAAGAAGTTCCATTATATGAAAGTAAAGGGAAACAATTTGCCAAAAGCAAATCAACATTACCTGTTGGAATGACCGCCGTTATTGATACATCTGACTCAAAACTAGGTGTCAATAAGCGATGTCCCATACCTGGTTTGGTCATAGAAGAAGACTATATGAAGAAATTAAAAAAGAAGAAAAAAGCGACAAATTCAAACGGTAAAAAATTAAGATTAAGTAGTTTAGGAGAAAGTAGCGAATAAGTGTCGAAAATTATTTCGAGCGGTGAAAATTCGAAAAATGTTGATTATATAGAAAAATGGCAAATTTTAGATAGTTTATTTCTTTATACTATTTGCATCTTAATTTTTTCATAAACTGAACAGCTTAGCAGATATTTTAAGAACAATCATTTAATTACAATGCAGGAAGTATGTAAGTATAAGAGGGACATCGATACTTAGAAGCAATATACAACTGCTTGAGCTACGTGTGAGAGCACGTAATAAAAAATTTAAAATATCTGCTACGCTATATTAGGCACAAACTGTTCTTTTAGCTATTCTGTAAGAAGAATTTTTTTTCCAGAATGAAGGCTTATATATACAATCTATGAGCCAGAAATTAATCCTATACAAAAATCATATTAATTTATTGTTTGGTTCCTGTTAAAAAACTAATAAACAAATATTTCTATTTAGAGCTATCCTGGAGAAACCGTATATTTTTCCGGAAGAAACATCAACATATATTTGTCTTATACGAAAAATCATGCTGAATTGTGAATTGTCCCTTTGTGAGAACATTTTATTTATTTTTATAGCTTTCCTCCAGGAACTAGGCAATTTTCCAGAACAAAAGTTATCTTTGTGTTTTCTATAAATAAGCTAGTTAGTATATGCCAAATATAATTGTCATCCCTTCATTCGTTTGAAAAAAGACAGATTGATCTTCCAGGATAAAATTAGCCTATGTGCTATACAGGCTATAATATATCTCTGAACTTAATTTCATTTAGATCCGTTCACCCGTTTTGGCGTGATTGAGTAACAACGCCTTTTCTCTCCCACTCGTTTCCTCTCTCTTCTTTCTCGATGTATGTGAACTGTAAAGTATTTGAATAATATTTTATTTACTAAACATACGCTCGAGAAGAAAAAATTATTATTATATTCATTAATGTTTTTTTCATTTTCTTGTAGTTTCGTCGATTTCTGTAAATTTGTTTTTTACAGTGAATTTTTTTCTGTCGGATATTTCCATTTTCCATAAGAGCCCTTGTTAAATGTTAACTTCTGGGGAATAATTTCTTTTAGTTATACCTTGGTTCAGAATTATCCTCAACCCTTAAATATTCGGGATTATGTTTTAACGTTATTATTGATTTTTCTGTAAATTTTCATTATAATTTATAAATAGGTTTAGTTAAATTGGAAAGAACCACAATATCAGACAAAGATGTTCCAAGGGTTGTATATTTTTCTAAAATATTATATTTATACTAAAAATGTTCTGGGTTGAGTTTGGGGTTGTAAATTCCAAACTATAAAAATAGTGAAATTTGAAATTAAGCACTTCGATTGGCAAACATTTTATGACCAACCAAAGTGGAACGATAGCTCAGTTAAATTGAATTAATTTAACTGACAATGTTGAAAGTATGATGTAGAATGTTGAAATTGAAATAAATTAATCCGGGATTTCCCTGGAAGATAAAAGGTTCCCTTTTGAACCTGTCCAATGTCCCAATTCTCTGAAAGGTGTTTTAAATGCGAATAAATACACTGAAGGCATTCTGAAAAAAATTCAATAAAAATAAATTTCGGCACTCGTGCATTGATTCTTCTTAGACTATATTGGAATATGTATTTTATTAATATGTTGTTAATACTATATTATTACAGCTGCCAACACAGATAAGGTAACCGAGAAACTCTCTCAAGTAAAAATTTCAACCACACCACCGGGACCAACGACAGACCCAGTAAAACGGTTAAAAAATTTAAAAAAGAAAATACGTCAAATTGAAGTGATTGAAGAAAAAATTAAATCAGGTGAAATAAAAAGTCCAGAAAAAGAACAATTGGAAAAAGTTGCACGAAAAGGAGAAGTTTTGCAAGAAATTGAAAATCTAGAAAAATTTGTTCAGAGCGAACATTCTAACTAAACTTTTTAAATTCTCTAAAACTAAGTACTATATTGAACATTTAAAATGGGATAAAATACTTTAGTGCCATTAGACTTTAACATTACACAATATGAAATTTGTTATTTATTTAAAGACGATCTTTTTACTAGTAGTATAAAATTTATAATATAAACACATCTGCCAACTATAGATGTGATACAGACATTGCAAAACCGTATTATTATGATTCCTAATATTTTAAAATCAATGTTAAAAAGTACAAATCAACTTAATTTTTAAAAGAGACAAAACCTTAATTATAAAGCAATACTTGTTTGAAACTACAAACTTTATTTGCAGTTTTTTTCAGGAAGTCATATAACACCAATAAATGTATATAAAAAATGATTCTATTTATGAATATAATATTAACGGTATGTAATTTCTATTTGTAAGAGGATAAAGTCTTTAAAAAAAAAATGATCACTTAGTTCAACTTTTCAATTTTTTTGTTAATTCATTAAATAAGTTAAATTGAAAATAAATCAACCACTTTTTATACGAACAGATATATAACGATTACAGTTAACTAATATTAAACTCAATACGATTACGTGTATCTCATATAATTTTTACCTATAATGTTTTCTGATTAACTTAATTGTGTGTATATAAAATTGATTTTTATTTAAATACAAAGCATACTTGTAATGCGGTTTATTAAATGTTTTATTACATATAAATCTGGTTATAATTGACTCATTATCAATTTTATTACCAAATAGAACATTTTTTTTCTGGATTCATGGCTGATCCCAATGGACACTTGAACGCGTTGGCAAAATCTGGAGAATTAGCCAGTGAGCCTATTGTACGATAACGAGATGGAGGATGCTCTCCCATTTGAACGAGATTCAGTAGTGTTTCAGGAGTTACTATTTCACAATTTTTCTACAAAGTTGAAATTTAATATAACGACATGTTTTTACTATCTATTATAGGTATACTCTGGCATAACTAAGGAAAAATAGTTGATCTGGCGTAAATTTATTGAGTTCTCCAGGCAATTTATTGTTAAATGCTGTCCTTTCATTTTGTAGTTTGTAAGCTTCAAATGCACTCGTTATACTTTCTACATCTGCTATATTTTCAGCAAGTGTTAATTTTCCATTGATCTGAAATTAGAATGCCATTATTGTTTTTGGTTAAAATTAGAATTTTTAAAGATGACTTTTTATGTTAACGTTACAATCAAACACCGTAAGAAAATTAGTCCTTTCATTTGGGCGCTACGATGCTAACCATCGAACGCTCTTCCTACGAGCACTCTGATTAGCTAGTTTATTTTTAACTAACTTACAAAAAAAAAAATAGATTCTCAATTCAACTGTATTTTTTTATGTTTGTTACCTCAGAACTTTTGACTGGGTGATCCGATTTTGATGATTCTTTTTTTATTCGAAAGCTGGTGCTTCCCGTGTGATCTCATTTTTATTTGAAGAAAAACGTTCATTTATAAGAAGTTGAAAACTAAGGGATGAAATATTAAGTTTTTATTGGATAGCTCGATTTTGATAATTCTTTTTTTATCTGAAAGCTGGTGCTTTCCCTCTGGTTCTATTTTAATTTGAAGAAAATCGTTCACTTCTAAGGGGTTGAAAACTAAGGGATGAGATATTAACTTTTTATTGGATAGCTCGATTTTGATAATTATTTTTTTTGGTAGAACATAATTTTAAATTAATCTCATATCCATTTTTTATAAAAAACCTCTTATAAGGAGTTAAAAATTAGGGATGAAATAATAATTTTTCCTGGCTAACCCGATTTCGATAATTTTTTTCTATTACGTACATAGTACCTTTAAATTGTTCACATTTCAATTTGAAGAAAAAAAAAACACCCCCTAAGGATTAAAGTAGGGGATGAAATATCGACGTTTAACTAAATCATTTTTTTCTATTAGAAAGAGTTCTTTCATTACATTTAAAAACAAAACAATTCAACCCTTAAGAACCCAAAAGGGGATGAAGTAGTCACTTTTAACATTTAACTAATCACAAAAAATCAAGAATTAAATAAAAATTCTAACACAATGAAAAACCGACTTCAAAATAAATATAAAATCTTAAACAAAAAACGCACTTAAAATAAAAAAAAAACAATAATAGCGTATCCTTGCAGTGTCTACAACTTACAAATTATTAGGATGATATAATGTACAACTATTGTTATTTTTGGAGTTGGTGTAAGCCAAGGAAATAAATATTAATTTTCATTTGTAAAAAGGTTTACTTAATAAGTTATTGGTATCTTGTAGTTTAAAGGTCGCTAGATATTGTTACAGTACTAGTATATTGTATAAAAGTTCATTTGAAAAATAAATTTCATAAGTTATTCTCGATTATTGCTAAGTATCAATATAGTCGTATTTCATTGGCTGACACCAACTCCAAAAATAACAATAGTTGTACATTATATCATCTTAATAATTTGTAAGTTGTAGACACTGCAAGGATACGCAATTATTTTTTTTTTTACTTTTTAGTGTATTTTTTGTTTAAGATTTTTTATTTATTTTAAAGTCGGTGTTTCATTTTGTTATAATTTTTATTTATTTTAATAACTAATTAACGTTAAATAAAAATGCCAAAGGATTTTCTTCTACCTCTAGTTTCCGGCTTTTTTTATACATCTTTGATAGTGAGGAGTCACTACCACTAGATTCATAAGTAATAACCAATCAAAATCACAAGAGTTAAAATAAATACAGAACGTCTCATAAATCGTGAAAATCATAGTGAGCAACTACCTTAAGGAAGATTTACCATCTAGCTTTATCTGTATTAATTTTAGTGTCGCTATACACGCGTATATAAAAAATTCACTCACAATTTTTTTTATAAGCACCAATAAACTTCAAAATCAAATCCTTCTTACCATTTGTTTCGTATTATCCAAGGTTTTTAATTCTTCGACTTTGTATTTGTCATAAAAATCAATGAAACATTTTACTTTCTTATTGTAGACTTCGGACGTTTTATTTGACCACCAATTCACTAAGTTTCCTTTTTCATCGAACTGACTACCTTTGTTATCGAAAGAATGAATAATTTCGTGGCCTATAACTGTTCCCATGGCACCGTAATTTAACGCTCTAAAAATTAAATTATTTAATAATATATTTTGAGTGCAATGATCAAAAAAAAAAAAAAAAAAAAAAAATTATTCGTACTCAGGTCTATTTTTCTCGAACATAGGGAACTGTAATATTCCATTTAGAATATCTAAAAAATATTTTTTGAAAAACTGAAAATTTACCCTGAAAATAAATCTACATACAAATTGAATTTCTGAAATTGAAAGCATTAACAATCGTTGGATCTCCTAAACTAAAAAGTTATAAATTAAAAATGAATGAAAATGACTAGCAAACTTATCTTATACTCTGATTCTGTGATCGGTGCAGAAGATACCAATTTTTCTAAACTTCTTTTCACATGGTATCTGTAGAGAAAGATAATATTTTTGAAATGATTATCTCCAATAACCAAATCGGCTAATTGTTCTTCTAAGTGTTTAGAATCATCAAGTCCAGTAGTAAACCCAAAAATGAAATTCAAACTATTCGCCTTTTCTAAAGCCTTCAATTTGGTTTCTTCATCCATCCAACTAATTGATTTGATACGACTTTGAATAATTTTATGGATCAAATTTGTCATTGTAATTAACTACAAAAAAGTTTTTAAAAATGTTAGCAATAATTTTTTCTATTTGTACTTTTATTTTCTTCTCGCTATCATAATTTCTTTTAATATACTGATAAGAAAGCGCCGGGGTGAAAAATTTAGTCACTTTTTCTTTGCACTCCATTTCTCTATAAAAATCAAATGCTTTTAATGAGTTAGATGGTTGGTAGAAAATAAATAATTATACTTTGTAGGACCACTTTCGATTCCTAGTACAACTCGATCGACCTGATAGGATAGTTGTTTCATTTTTTCGGTAGTGTCTTGGGAGAGCAGTTTGACTAACGTCCATCCCAAATAATTGGCTGTAGTAATAAGAAATTAAATTTGTTAAAATAAAAACGACATTTGATTTCTCAACCCCCAATTGTATCTCTTTAGGTTCGCATTTTAATAGTATCGAGGTCTAGCAAATAAGCCAAATGTAAGTGAATTAGCTTGAAAATCAAGTTAAATAGTTTAAAAAGCAGATTAATCAGTTAATCCCTAGCCCCAGTAGCTACTTTTTCTCCAGTTTAAAGAGAGAAAATCCTATTTAAAAATCCCAAGAGATCACTACCAGTGAGCACAAAACATCGAACTACGTAACAGTTATGTAACATTCTTTATGTAACTGTTACATAATTGGACATTTTGTACTCACTGTACTGTGACTTATTACAATTAAATAGGGTTTGATAGCTTACCCAAAACTCTTGGAGCAGTGTTGTCAATCAAATGGAATATTTCCTTTATAAAATTCACTTCGTATACTAGAATTTTTGTACTTGAAGAAATTGATACTTGGGTTTCTCGAAATATATTTCCAAACAATATCAACCAATTCATCTATAATCAAACAAAATTAATTTTTCAAAAATTAATAAATGTTTCAACAATACCTTGTTTTTCATAGTTGTATTCAATATATCGGTTTTTTTCTGTAACTGTTGAATTGTGAAAATATTATTAAACTTTGTGAAGTCACTTCGTAATTCATCCAATTTCAAAATTTTCGCTAATTTTATTTCAAAGTTCACTATTTCTTGAGCTTCTTTTTCAATTAGTTTTAATGATATATCATTTCGCCCTTCGGATATTAGAAATTCTATTGCACTATCTCTAATCCATTCCATGTATGTTTCAATAAATTTGGAATATTTTTTTGGTTCTTTTAAAATATACAGAGGAAATATAGTTGTACCTTGATCAAGCTAAAATTTGTTATTAATTAGTTAATATAAATTAATATTTAAATCCTGTCATACTGTAATTAAAGTAACTGATTTATTAGTTAAATCAGAACTTAGTTGAATATTTAACAGTGATCGTAAACTATACAAACGAAATGTTTCGGAAAGGAAATTTTGCCAGAAAAAATTTTCCTCAACCCAATATTGAGAGATGATTGGCCATCCTCCAAAATAATTCAATATTCCAAAAAGGTATTTGTAACCCACTTCTTCTAATTTTTCTAATGAAAAAAAAAATTATTTGTTATACTAAAATCACAGGAAACTTTCATATAGGTACCTTTATTAGTACACGCAATAAAGAAATCCTTCATAGATTTAACGGCTGGAGGGTCCGATTCCTCTATTTTAGTTTTTAGTATTGTAACCACTTCCAAATCTGTTTTTTCTTGCATTTCGGAAAACGTTCCCCAGTAAGACTCAGTTTCTGGAATTTTCGTGGTTTTCTTCCAATTTCCACACACAAAAGCATCAAAATCATCACATGGATCCACCGTAAAATTAATGGCATTTAAAAAATATCTAGCTAAAAATATTAAAAATAATATTGATTTTATACGTAATTTATGACTATCGAACCATTTTTCCAACAAAGTTCTGTATCGCAAACATCATTTTTCAAAACGTTTCCCGCAGAAGTTGTAACACTAACAATCGAAATGAAAATAATCGTAGGAAGCCGCAAACTAAAAAATTCAAATTAAAATTAATATATTTTTAATGATCTTTTAAAACACAATACTTCAACGAGAGAAGCGCCATTATAAATAAAAATTACAACCCTTTCATTCAATTTATACCTAACTTTTATCAAACATAGATTAACGAATTCCGCTCCAGGTTTTATTGAAAACATTTAAAAATGTAATCTCTATTTTTCGGAAAAAATAAAACCTTTTGATGTTTTACACTAATTGTAAGATTAAAAACTATTGAGTTCATCGACCAGAAATAAAATCATAAAGTTTATCCTTTAACTTAATTAGGTATAATTAAATAAGAAGCCTTTTTTATTTTTTAAATTTCGATCAACAATAAATAAACAATATTTAATATTAATAAGTTAACAATAAATTTTGTCTCGCTTGAAAAATAGATTATGAGCATTTTCCCTCATCAGCAAAAGAATTTTGTAATATTTTCAATACTTTTATCAACCAAGCGCTATGTTTTGAGTTTCAGAAAAGTTTTTTGACCAAAAAAATTTCTTTTATAATAATCTAGCTGATGCCCACCCGCTCCGTTGAGCGTACCTAAGTTGAATCATAAAACTCAATCAAGATCACATAATGGCGTAGTGGTTAGATTACTGCTCTAAATACTAGTGATTCTAAGCTAGAAACCCAGTACAAACCTAAAAATTTTCACTTGGTTCTCAGATTATAAGATCACCACGGGCGGATTTAGGATGTAGCTTGGGGGGCTCACTACCGGGGGGGGGATGGAGGTACCCCCCTAACGCGGTGGTCCGGAGGTCCTCCTTCGGAAAAATTTTAAAATTTATCTCCCAAAAACGTGTAGTATGCGTTTCTTGGTTAAAAACAATAACTAATATATTTGTATTTTGTACTATTTATTTAGCAGACAACCTGTAACAATAATGTTATAAATGTAAGAAATTCAACGATGGTTAATATTGTCAATTCAAGAAAGGTAAGATAACTTTCTATACCTCACGAAACAAAGAATTTATTATGAATTGGCCTAAAATTCATTTTTGTTACCTTGCTTAAAACAAGGGGTACCTAAGTTAAGAAAGACAGAAAACTTTAACTCAAGAAAAGAAATACCAAATAAAGTTTATTTGGTTTAGGTCTGTATTAAAAACTCCTACAGAAAATATTAATATACAACTGATAATTTTATAGTTAATACAATACAATCAACGAATGGACCATGGCCCATGAACCTAGAAATAAAAAGAAATTTTAGGATAGGTCCTAACAGGGTATGTCGACTCTATAGGGCGAAAGTAAATTGCCACCAATTCCAAATGGAGATAACAATATACAAAATAAACATAGGAAAAAAGAGATGGAATTTTCGACTAGTAACTTTATTTTTAACTATAATATAATTGGTGTCATTGCAAAAGGAACTATTTTACGTTCGTGACTGTCCGGGATCATAAAGAATTCTCGTCTCTTACCAGTTCTTTAATACGTTTTTAAATCTACTTTTCAATAATAGATGGAACAAGTAGAACTTGTAAATGTAAGAAATCGTAAAAATGTTATTCTTTAACTTTCCGACTTGCAGCTGAGATCGTTCAAGACGTTCAAGAATTAATGTTATATGTGTTGAAGGCCATTCGTCGAAGACGGCGTTTTCATTTACTGCACTTATTTTTAAGCATAATTATATGCATTAAAAGAAGAAAACCCATTTAAAAAAATTTCATTTACCCAAATTTTATTTACCTATTATATTTTATTATAAAAACAAAAATTATACAATTTTTTATAAAATAATCTATTTTTCTTTATTAAATGACTAAATATATTCAACTTGCTGTTTCAAATGTATTTTAGTGGATTAGACGTGTTCTTTATTGCTAATTAAATTGTTGCCTGTACTTTTAGCTTTATATTAAACAGGTAAAACTATACACATTTTGTATTTTTTTTTAAATAAAAAAAAATAATGGCAAATGTTTAGTTAAGGTGCAAATAATTAATTATAGCTACAAAATATTTCTTTCCATAATATAGATAGCATAGATAGATTGATTTGATTGGTCAATTGATAATGGTAAAATGACAACATTGATTGTTTTATTGTTAGTTGGATATAACTTGATAATCTATGCTTGATCGTCTGGTTGTAACCACACTAGCCGCTAGCGGATTTATTACGTTAAGCACAGCCGTGCTTTTATTATATGCAAAAACACAATGCATAATTATTTATGTAAAAGACGTATGCCGTATAAGGTAATAGCTGAGAGCTCTGAGAGTACACATTTTTACAACATACATATCACATACGTTAATACGTACAACCCGACACCCATACAAGTGAACAACAGCCACTTAATTAAGCAAGCCACACGTAACGCAGAACGCTTCAGAGTTCAGCTTCATCTTCATTTAGTTTATTTCAAAACGAAGAACGCACATATTCAATGTAGGTGTTATTTGTAACAATAGCAATATAACGGTGACAACGGATTGTAATCTAATTAGTTAAAAGTTTCGATGTGATTTTTTCAATTGTCAGTGAAAGTGAAGCGTGACATACACCAATATAATGCCATTGGTAATACCGGTAATACTTAAGTGAAAAGTTTAGAGGAAAAGCAGTATAACTCCTTTATTCAAAGATTTATAAGGGAACCAATAACACACATTTTTCTTTCATTTTTAATTTAATAGATATCGCAAAAATGACTTAACATTTGCATTACATGTCTATTAAAAGTAGACAGCTAGCTAAAAGGGATTTGATTATTTGATCATGATGATTATTTATTTGTGTGAAAATATATGGTTTCCTCAAGTTTTCTTAATTTGCCATATTTTTCCCATTTGCTCCTATTCTTATTATTGTAGAAAATAATGTTCGGACTGTTTTTGTTCGGAAACAAAAACGTCATCACCTGGCCAGATACGTACAAATGTAACCAAATGATTCAAAAAATAAAGAAATAAAGAAAAGATATAAGTTATTGAACATTTTAAAAGAATGAAAAAAAAAACTAATGGTGGAAAATTTGGAGGGCTCAGAGAGAAAATTATTAGCATAAGTATGTCCTTTAACAAGAATTGGAAGATAATAATCTGAACACTTTTGGTCTACAGATAGAATGACAAATTTTGAGAAATGGTTATGGTTTATGATTGGCAATAAAATTACCGTTGATATCAATTTTAGAGCTGGGATTATGTCTCCAGAGTCCAGACAATTTCTCAGCGTTTCTATGCCCTACAAAAGATCTCAAATATAATTTTACCATCCATCATAAATCTTTTAGAAATGACACGATAAAGCATGTAAAATATGTCTTTGATGTTTGGCCAACTATTCCATTCTGCTTTTTATACACTACAAATTGGCAGCGAAATCGCAAAATCTGTGAAAATGGAGTTATACAGAGTTTCCTCAAACCCTTTAATAACATAGGTTTAATATAATTTAAGCACTTTGAGTTTAACTCAACTTCTCCACTAGAAAAACGTAGCTATTGATAAAGAAAAATGTAATTTTTGGTCTTAAAAACATGTATCTAAACTACTTGGATAAGTGATATTAAATATTATGTAATAGTTCTTTTCGAATCAAAAAATTATATTAAAGTGTGGTTATTTTTTTAACTTTGAAATTAATAATATAATTTCTATCCAAAGGAATTAAAGGATAAAATAGCAAAATGTATTTACAATCGTTGATAGATATGCTGAAGTATTTGCAACAGTACTTATGCATGAAAGTCATAAAGCTTTTATTTATTACCTATGACACAGTTAAATTAAAAAATTATTTTCCAAATATGTGAAATTTCAACGGTTAAAAACGTAATTTTTGTTTTTCATAACTTCTTTTAGACCATACGATTAACTCCCTATCTCTAAAAAATCTTCAGTTATTAATAGAAACTTTTTTTTAAACTCTTTTACTGCTTTTAAATTTGGAAAAGTTTATTGTATTAGAGATTAGGCAATTGTAGAAAGTTAAATCAAACGGTTGTTTTTAGTAAATGTGTATTTCTCATTAAAATCTGAATTAAAAAAGTTTTGAGTAAAAGCGACGAATAAAAAAAAATTATAATTAATGTTATATTTTCATTTAAAAGTAAATCTAATTCTGTCTACTCAATAGTTCAGAACTATTTTTAAAAATATTGTTTAGACAACCATTTGTATTGAAAAAAAGTTATGGTCAATTGATTATTATCCGGGAAATCTTTGTTTTACCGTGTTGCGAAAATTCGATTTATGATCATATATATTATAAATTACAGAACTTCAACGTCTATCATGGTTAGGAAAATTAGGAATTTGAAGAGAAAACTAAAAATAAGATATAAACAATTTTTATCAGCATTAAAAAGTTAATTTTGATTTTTTTTTTTCTTTTAGCGCTTGTAAAAACGAATTTAAAATCTTATAACAGCTATGCAAAAGCTATTTCAAAAGAAATTTCATAATATTGTGAGAAATACTCAATTACTATTAGTTGTACCTTATTTGTTAAAAGAAGACAACAATTAGTATTATTTTGTTACAGGCAGCTACATGTTAAAACTAGATACCTCAAATATATCTTGACGAATTTACGAACCCTGTTCAATATCACAAGGTTGATGAATATTAGACGGCTTCAGTTATCTTGCATGGTCTGCAATGTATTAAGCATAGGACCGTTGTGAAACAGACTTAATGCGAGTATAATGTTACGTTAGGCGACAAACGTATTACGATTTTCGAAAATTTTAAGTTACAAAATATCATAGAGTCGGAACGCATTCAGATTGGTTGAAAAAACCAATACATGCAAACACTGTACGTATGAATAGAAGCAATATGAATGTACATATAGACCATCCTTGTTTAACGAGACTTTCCTTGTTCTAGGTTTGGGCCTATATCATTTACACAGTTTCCCACACCATCGCAACTTATCATCAGTGGGGAACGGTGGGAAATAACCAACGATTGAGGACGATTTCTTACGAAGTTTAACTTCGTAAAATGATGAATATCATTTCATAAGAAAATACGTTTCCAACTATCACCAATGAAGGAAACAGCGCTATACATATTTTATTGTGTAATAAGAGAAAGGCTCTGTTGGAAATCGTCTTCTTTCTCTTCATGAATCAAAATTTGTATAGCACTACCTTCATTCACTGGCCCAATTATTTCCCAAGAAATGCGTGCTATCTGGCTAATATTATAAAATGACATGAAACTACAAAGTACAAACGGCTTTCGAGTTTCGGCAAAATAAACCATATAAACTGGATAAACACCATAATTTCAATCGGTTGTTGTATTACACAATATCTGGAGATATTTTCAGTCATGGATACTAAATTTCTTGAGGTATTTACATATAATATTATGTTATACATCTTTAGGTGTAAAGTAAAAGCGAATTATATTATTATAAACTTAACATTAATTGTAAATTAACATTATTCAAATGTTTTTAGAAAACTAAATGAAGGTATTACTTATAAACTTTATATAGCAAATCTATTGTTAAACACAATTAACGTAAAATTAAAAATAATTGCTGTTTACAGTCGTAATAGTTGCTCTGAACAATAAATAATCTAAAGCCTCTAGAAATTTTAGAAAATAGATTTTAACCTATTGACTAGATAATCAAGTTACACTATGTAAATAGATACAATATATTATGTTGATATGCTTATTAATATATTTGCATTGACTTTGAAAATATAATATGTATAAATATACATACATATCAAAAAAAAAAACAAAAAGGGCAATAATCGTAAAACTTAATTGGGTTCCTCCAATAATATAAATTTTTCAAGCGTCGTTTCATTATTAATAACAAATATCTAATAGTGCGCTATATTAAATTAATCGCGTCAAATAAATATATTCTAAACCATATTTGTTTGTTTTAGAACAATGGAAAAATTTTCAACGAGAACTAAGGAATGGGCCTAAAAACAAGTGTGACGAGACGTAATACACAGATACCTGAACAAACTTTCGATTTCTTTGAACATTATTTCCATTTTTGTAAATTGGATGTTGAAGTACAAAAACCAACCTAGTGATTGATACTAAGTATAAAGTGTCATTGTAAATCAGAAAAGTATTTAATGATTATTGAATTGATTCGAATGTGAATATGTTTACTGATGTTAAATCATTTATTCACATTTTGTATTAGTTATAATTTTCTGATTTGAAGATTAGTTTTTGTGGAATTTGTTTTTTCATTCCAATTGTAAACTTGGAATTAATAAAAAAATTGTAAATCCATATTGCGTGATTGTTTAAAAAATATATGTAAAATTTATTTTTAAGAAAGGTATATTTAAATAAAAAATTTATTAATTAAAATGTATAATTTATTTTATTTCAAAATTATTCATGGATACAAACCACTAAATGAATGTTGTGAACTTTACTACCCATAAACTTATATCCCAGTTCTTTTTGTATTGTGTACTAGCTGGATGAATCATTTAAACTAGGGGAAATTTCTAGTAAACATCATTAGAAAAACGATAAATGTGGTCGTTTGGTCCGTTTGACAACTCAATCATTTAACATTAGAGTCGACATACCCTGGGTCCTAACTAGCCTGGAATATAACCCAATGAAAATAGACTTAGCCTATACTGCTATACATTTTAAAAACTATTACATCTTACATTGATAATTATTTTCAATGTACCTGACACACAAGGTCGTAGGCCTACATACATTTTAAAATAAAAAAATTGGCATTGTAGAGAAAACTGCCATTTGAATGTATAAAACTATTGATACTATGGTCGGCATTCACGCTAAGGGAAGGAAAGTACAGCGAGCCAAACAACCAAATCTATTAGGTTTAGTATTTATTAGACAATTGAATAATAAACGTAATTTATTTATTTTTTTTAATACAAGAAGAGCTTGCGGGGGGTCATGACCCCCGTGACCCCTCCCCGGAATCCCCCAGTGACGATCACTAACATCCTACGAAGGTAAAACAATTTTAAATAAAAAGGAAAAAACTAAGAATAATTAAAGAAATCTTTATAACAAATTTAAATAAACTCTTTTCAGCCATTTTAATGGAAAAAGTTTGTAACCAATTGAGGCGTCTAGTATCAAAACGACAAATGTGCATTCTGACTTATTTTTCAGGCCCGCGAAAAACCGTCGTCAGTGCAGCTCTACTAAAATAAAACTAATTTTTGAAAAGGACTTTGTTTATAAAAAACAAAAATTCAAACAATATCCTGTTTAAAAATTAATTTTATTTTAGTTGAGCTGCAGTGACGACGGTTTTTCGCTTGCCTGAAAAATAAGTCAGAATGCAGATTGGTCGTTTTGATATAAGACGCCTCAATTATCCCTTCAAGAACCGTGTATGTTTCCAGGATGATAAATATTCTAGATGATCTACACTTATCATAGCAAGGATAAGATTTTACAGTAAGTTTTAGCTAATCTGTAGGTTTTGTACGTTTTTTTCAGAATAAAAAGTGTTTAGTGTATTATTTTAAGATTTTAAATCTTTTCATACGAAATATGGTTAACATCCGTTTAGTCATTCGTGCTGGAAGAAAATATTTATTTCACAGGAATTCTAACCTTCTCCAAGATAAAAAAATGCTCATTTGCACCCATTGCCTTATAAACTATATCTATATGAAAAAAATATAACTATTCCTCGTTCTTTGTGCTTCTTGTGCTTAATTTTATTTTGTTTAGAGACATTTTAATTGGATGGGTATCCTACAAGAACGCTGAATTCCAGGATAAAAAGAAATTACTTAAATTCATAGACAAAAAAAAATACTTTCAATAAATTTATTGAAAAATGGTTTAAACGAATAAACATAATATAAGTAAAATTATATTGCATAGCTAACGAAATTCAAAGAGATTATTCCCATCGACTCTTTTTTCCACGTTTCTGTCGTTCTGTCTGCACAAGAGGAGCATTGACACCAGGTTGAGGTTGTAAATTGTTTTCCCAGCTTTGATCTTGAGAGGCTGTAAATTGCGTCTGATACTGTGATTTGAATGCTGCTTTCATCGCGGATAAACGATCTGTCGCAGGTCCACATTTTGGTGCTGGTTTTGCAACAGTCGATGAAAAGCTCTGAAAAGTTTTATATTTAGAAATATACGTGTTAAAAAATATTTGAAAAAAATACTTGTGAACTTCCACCAGTGTGTAAACCAGGTCGTTCTTTGAACCCTAATCCGCAACCTCCAATATTTAAGTTTTTGCCTTTGCCGCTTTTGAAACGGGATTTTCTGAACCACGAACTTTGCATGGCTAAGTCAAGCAAGGATTGAGGCACTTCTTGATTTGCACCTTCTAAATTTCGTACTAAGTGTCCTGCAAATTCTTTGTCCCTTTCAACAACGAGCGTGTAAGCAGTTCCTTTTTCCCCTGCACGACCCGTACGACCAATTCGGTGTGTGTGGGTGTCTATGTCTCTTGCGATGTCGTAATTTACGACTGTTTTTATGTGAGGAATATCCAAACCTCTGGCAGCGACATCGGTCGCTACTAAAATACTAACTTCCTTCTTTTTAAATTTTGTAATCACATTGTTTCTTTCAATCTGATCCATATCTCCATGTAAGAGTAATACTTCATGTTCTTTCAACTGTAAATTATTAGCGACTTGTTCGGCATCTGCTTTTTTTGTGACAAAAATTAGCACACTTCCAGTTGACACTAATTGAACAAGCATTCTCAGAAGCCAGCTCCATTTATCATGTACATCTCTCATAGTTAAAACGTGTTGTGTTACATCTGTATTGGCTTCACCAACATCACCCTTAAAAATATGTTACAATAAGAATATGAACATTTCATTTTTTAACATTCCAAGTTACCTGAACAATTCGAACAGGATCTATAAGAATATCTCGGGCTAATTTTTCAATTCGTTTTTTGAATGTAGCGCTGAATAGTAATGTTTGTCGGTCTGGTCGCACATGGTTACAAATCGATCGTACTTGAGGCTCTAAAGAAAAAAAAATAAATTAACGGTTTTTCTATATTTGTAAAATTTTAATGAAATTCCTTATTATGGGTATATTTTCTTTACTTTAGAACTGGGTTTACTAATTTTGCTAATGTCTTTTTAAGTGAACGAACTTATAAGTGACTAGCAGACCCGGCCACGCGTTGCTGTAGCAATGTTAAATTATATTGTAGTAAACTATTCAATACGGAGAAATTATTATTTAGGAATAAAGATGAAAGCTTTATACGTAGCCGGTGTAAAAATGATTGTGATTTGAACTTAAGGTCACAATTTGAAAACGATTGATAAAGTTGATACCCGCTTTGATGAAAGTATCTAAGTTTAATTGATTGATTAATAGATGCCCTACCTTCATTCAATATATAAAAATTAATCTATAATATTTTGACAGAAAAAGATGATAGATACTTCCAGACTTCAGATCCTAAGTAAGTTCATCAAAATCCTTAAAAAAAATTGTAAGTATAAAAAGTTCCTTTAAGAAAATTTGAAAATTTTTCATAACAAATGTCATTTAAAATAGTTCAGCTATTTTAGTAGAAAAGATTAGGAGCTATCCTACAGGAACCATCCTTTATTTTTGAATAAATGATATACAATATTATGTTAAGATATGAAGCATCTTTAACAAAACTTCATTAAAATTCGTTCCGTTCAGTAAATGTTAATTTTTTAAAAATTAAGTACATTATTTTAAATGTTTATTTCTAATTAATTTCTTCGACAATGACCAATAAAGAAATTCAAAGATTTAAAAAAAATTCATTATTAATTTTATCGGGTGTTAAATTGAAATTCTTATTTATTTTTCAGTAAAATTTTGTCAATTGTTTAATTTAAACTTTTTAGAGAATTTCTTTCGCTACTGTGTAAAATTGACCAGGCTTTCTTGAGAAAAATGCGTTTAAATGCTATTTCGCGAACTTTAACGAAACTTTTTTTAAATACACACATGGGATTCACGTGTTTTTCACTATATATTACTGACGCGAAATATAGATAAAAAAAATTCTGGAACCCGATTGTATATTGTATCAAAATTTGAGCTCAATTGGTACAGAATATAGACCAACATAAATTTTTTATATAATATAGAAGAAGATACCAATAAAATAGGCAATACGTACGTCGCACAATAGCCAGCCGCTATGTCAACATAATTTTTTTGTCATTTGTAAAAGATAAAAATGGTTCCTGTGGGTTATCCTTAGGAGATAGACATATACCGGCGCGGACTTTTTTATCAATCTTTTTAAGATACATCACTTCACCGCATATATGTATGATCTATCTCGTAAGGTTTAGCAAGCGTTTGTAATTTAAGTGCACAAAAAATATTTTGATTATGACCTCACATTATAAATCTTTCAATTTTCCGACTTTTCTCTACTAAATTAGGTATAAATTTTAGCCTTTATGTTACTGAGGACTAATAGCTAATATAACAAAAAAGTTTTATCAAAATCCGTTCAGTAGTTTTTGCATGAAAGAGGCACAACAAACAAACAGCCAAAAATCTTCTACAGTTTTATTATATATATAGATTTATAGATATAAATTACTCATTAGTTTAAAGGAATTTGTTCTAACTGGATGTCCCACGACCCCTCTCATGTTTTGATAAAATTATTTATACTTACCAAAACCCATATTAAACATTCTATCAGCTTCATCTAAAACCAAATATGTAACACGCCGTAAATTGGTAGCTTTCATTTTAACCAAATCAATCATTCTTCCCGGTGTAGCGACTACAATTTCAGCACCATTCTCTAAAGCCTTCGATTGTTCCCATTTAGACCCACCACCATAACAACAACAAACTTGTATGTTGTATACTTTTCCAAATTTCCGGGCTTCATTGTAAATCTAAAAATACAGAAATTTAATTTTCAGTATTCGATCAATGTTTTAAAATTATTACTTGTTGAGATAATTCTCTTGTAGGAGCCAATATTAAGCCAATGGGTCCATCACCTGGTTGTAATTCCTTCTGATCCATAATATGTACTAACATGGGCCATAAGAATGCGGCAGTTTTTCCACTACCAGTTTTAGCAATGCCAATTATATCTCGACCACTTAACCCAGCAGGAATAGCTTGTGACTGAATAGGTGTCGGTTGAGTATATTCTGATTTTATAATTTGTTTCGTCAATGCCTCATCAAAACCAAAATGAGCAAAACTGGTTACAGGATGGGGAGGCGATGGCCCTGTTACTTTCAAGCCCAACGTTTGTCGTAACTCTTTAACTTGATTATCATCCAAACTAGCAATTTCTTCATGGATATTGTAAAAATTCTTTTCAAATGGTTGATATTCAATCTCACTGTGATCGATTGGCGGAAGTGGATCGATTTCTCTCTTCCGAGCTGGAGGAATCGGATTTCCATCCTCATCATACTCTATTTCTGGGTCACTTCCTTCATCAATCAATCCTGCTGTTGGATTTTCTTCAATATACCGATAGTAGGATTCTTCGTCATCTTCCTCTTCTATATCATCTCGTATTCCTTTGTTTTTTTCAGGTTCAACTGTTACAGTAGACGGTACAGAAGATGTCCGAGTTACTTCTTGCTGTATTTCTGCCATGAACGCATCTAAAGGATCTTCATCCGAGTCTTCATCTTTAGAAGGCTGACGTCTTGTATTACTTGAAGGACTTCCAGGGGCTGGAATATAAGCCAACGCAGGGGTTCCACTTGTTTCTTCTTCATCGTCATCAAAATATCTATAATAAAAATAACTTAAGTAACACATAAATTTGGAGTCAAAGACACGCACTCGTCTTCAGTTTTGGCTCGTTTACGGGACATGGCCCAGGAAGCAGCTAGGGCTGTTTGGCTGATTGCATTCATAGTTGAATATCCTTGCTTGCTAAGTCCCGTTGACGGAGGCGGCGGAACGGCATTATGACTTGTCTTTTTGTTCAGTTGAAAACCAGAAAATCCAAACCCTCGACTATTGCTCATTTTTTAAGCTAAATATAAAAACACTTAGTTATATTGAACGATCCAAATACAATATATTAATTGTTTTTTACAATTTAACTCTTAACTTTTTAAATTATTTAAAACTTACACGTAATTTAACGCAACTTAAATATTAAACAGTTTACAAAAAAAAATATAAACCTCAAAGGTAATTTATCATCTAAAATTATCCAAAAATGCGATTGTTTAAAACGTATATGGTACGATATAACATAGAAATTAACACTAGCATAGTTTATATCATTAATGAAATATATTTTTTAACACTTTTATAATAAAATAATACAAATTAATTTAATTTGACGTTTATTATTTTCGCTAAAACCCGCTTTAGCTTTTTTTAGCAGAGATTCAATCCTTTTCGTTTCTTTCTAAAAGGTGCTGAGATTGGATGAGTGAATTTTTTTTGGATTTTTGAAATTTAGTTTATAGGCTAATTGAAAGAGTGCGTTGATGTAGTAAAATAGTCAAAATAGTAATGTTCAGTTTATTCAGTTGTTGTAACTTTTAAGACACTTATAGCTTTAATTATGAATAAATTCTTTTAATTTTTCAAATTATGTAGCTTTATAACTTATAAAAAAATGTTGTAAATTATTTTTGAAAACTGGGATTTAAATAGAAACCCAGTGGCCCCAGTGGTGTTCTGCTACAGATGCTACCGATCCTACCGATGATACCCTTGTATTTTTTGAAAATTCAGAGCATCAGAGGTAAAAATTTGATATACATTTACTTTATTTTTCAATAAGATTTGATATTCACATTATGTACACTATGTACAGCATTTTAACTTTTTAGTGGGGTTGTAATATATTTTAAAAGTTACACTTATGGTCTACAAAAAAAGAAAAGTTTATATAGGTTGCATTTTCACAACTAAATCTCGTTTCTGCGTACCAAACAATAATTAATATCATTATGTGTTTTAATAAAGTTTTTTTTTACTGTTTTTACAATAACAGTAGGAAATTTAAGATTTAGAACAAACGAACAAAGAATCATGTTTTAACAATCACGGGATGGTAGGTAAATGGGGTAAATAAGAGAAACACTGGTAGCATATAATTATTCTGACTTAGTTACTAAATGTGCTCTTTTTAGCTATATTTAACATTTCTAATGTTCTTCTGATGCCAAAAATAACGACAAGAAGTTGTAAAAATTTAACCCATAAAAAGTTTTTAAAACTCTTTCTATAAGTGTTTTTTTTTTTAATTTAACTTTATTTAAAGACGCTCAACTACACGGTTATTTGCGTCTGTTGTCTTTGTTAAATTGCAGTCTTAGTTGTCTTTCACATTAGGTCACTTTTATTTTAAACTGTTTTTTACACCTGTTCCCACAAACCCACTTGTTTCAAGAACAATATTAGCTGTTTTGTTCGGTCTTCATCATCTGCCAGCATTTCTCTTAAGGTCATCGGTCGTTTCTATAAGTTAAAAGTGTAAGTTTCAAAGGTTAAGCAGGATTTTTTCTTTAGGGATGGGTGATCGAATTGATTAAAAAAAAGTTAATTAGGGGCTATCCATAAATTACGTCACACGTTTAGTGGGTGGGAGGGGGCCAACGAAGAGTGACAAGGGGGTGGGAGGGGTACTAAATTTCGTGACGTCACATTTAAAAATCTATTTTAATCTAAGGGTTAACTAAAACACGAACTATGAACTATTAACGAAAAACTCAAAAACATTTGCAACACTATCTGTAGAAACATAAGATTCAAATTGTTTTATCGGCCACTCGCTCTAATACACTGAGAAAAAATTCTCTTCTGACAACTGAATTTCATTTACGCCAACAAAATGATTTGATAGCCGATTGCCAAGTGTACAGTGGTCTTGTATTTAGTTTTCAAAACGAAAAAAAAATTTAAAAAAAAATCATAAATATCCATTTGGTGGTAGCGGAGCCCATTGGTTTAGTTTCAAGTAGAGAAGCACCAAGTACAGCTTTTACCGAGTACCGAGTATTATTCAAATTTATGCATTAGTCGAGTACTCGACCGAGTTACTCGATATGCATAGTTTAGCGGATTTGAACCTGTTCGCAGCGAGCAAACGACATTCTTTCTTATTATCTTACACTCGAAGTATGTTATGTTGTTTAAAATCAAAGTATCTTTCTAATTCAAAACTCTAATTAGAACCTCTGTTATTATAACATCATGTTGTATGTTTTTTTAAAGATGTATGCTCACTAAAATTCTTTCGTCAGAAAATATTTAGTATGTTGATGTAGAAGGAGATTTATTTTAACTAGTATGCATGCTTTTTTTTGAAAGTCAATAACTACCTGATAAAAACTTACTTTAGTTAATTCTTGCTTATCGCTAAGCATTTGATGAGTTGTATTATCAATTTAATTGAAGATAGTCGATGATGGAGAAATTTTCAATATTCTTTTCAATCCTTGAATGAACGAATTGGGAAACTACAACAGCAGAGGTTCTTTTTATTGGCCCGTAGATTTATAATTATACTTAAATAAGATTTGATTGATAATTAATTTAAGAGTAGAACTTAAATAATGAAACACTCCTTATCTTCTCTTTGAGGATGGAATTGAGATGGAATTTCGAAAAAACTATTTAATGAAAGACTTGAAGCTCAGTTAACATGGTATTGCTTTAAGTATAGAGATTTTATATTTTAACACAAAATTTCTTGTTGAATATCTTGGTAGTTAAACGGAGTTACTAGACTGAATATTCTCAAGGTGTATCACTAGTTTCAAACGTGTCTATCAGTTGATCTCGATATTGTTTTATATTAAGTTCTGTGACTATTACGTTTATGCTACGGTAATTATGCGCATTTGCACCTACTGAGACATAAGGCCTTAGAAAATTTTGACGTGACATTTTGAACAAAGTAGAAAATATTTAACACAAAATAAAATCAGTTAGTTCAAAATAATACTGTGGTCCTAAGTAAATGCTATTATGATTCAAAACTTTTTTTCTTTTAATGCATAGTAAAAACAGTTTAGAACGCAACAAATCACATTAAAGAAAATTACTGCAACAAATCTGAATCCTTCTAAATAATTATAATGTTTTAAATTTAAATGATTATTTTTAGATAAGTTACAACTGGGTGATCAAGCTTTATTCAATTGAATTTTTATGGTTTATGCTTGGATTCTTTATTGTTATAACAATTTAGTATTTTGATTTTCTTTATAAACAAATTCTTTTAATATTGGTTCAATTTTTGTTACAATGTCCATCTTTCCATGTGACCTACGTAAAATCAAAGTATTTAGTAGTTAATACAATGTTGATGGATAGGCAACTCGACATTCGTCGATGCACAATAATATTACCATAATTGATTTATACAATTTATATTACTAAGTACATTGGGGGTTCGGTTAACGAACCAAGACTATGTTCGCTATCCGAATTGTTCGTTAACCGATCATCGATTTAGTATAGATTTTTTGTGAAATCGAATATGAAATATTATCCGAATATGTGTTCGTTGTCCGAACACCAAAATCTTTTGTGAAAGTGTTCGTGGTCCGATTTGTTCGCAGTCCGAACTGTTCGTTAACCGATCACCCACCGTAATTTTTTATTTTTTTATTTTTTTTTATTTTCAAATAAATTGCACAATCTGCATAGGGTTGCAATAAGTGCATTCAATCCATAAACAATCACATGTAAGCACTAATCCCAGTAGATTAGTGCTGTATAAGTATAAAATAGATTTTTAACAATCAATAAGAACAATAACAATAACAATAACAATAATGGTAATTCTTACAGCAATAACAACAATCATAAAAACAATCAATCAATAGTAACATAAGAATAATAATAATAACCTATAATAACAATAACAATGCTAATAATAATGTGAAACATTAATATATTAGTACATAATATATAAAAATAGAGCTAAAGTATAATAATTAATAATAATTTGGCAATAAATAGTCGAAAGGAATAGTTGTTAGTTAAAAAATCTATCAGGCAAATCTGTTACATTCCATTTTTGTAACCTTCTTATCATCTCACTGTTGTCCAATAAGTAATTAACTATAATTAAAAGTTAAAACTTAGAACCCCCCGTTTCACAAAATGAAATTTGAAGAGGCTATAGGAAATAAGTTTTATTTCAAAAAATAGCAAACGCGAATTATCCAGAACCCAGAATGATTTCAAGATAAACCATAATGCTTAATTAAATTGGTCTGCGTTGTGGTATTTATGGCCTATAATAGTTTTGAAAATGTAATGAGCTGTATAATACAACCACATTCTAAACATGTGTAACAAACACAATGTCCAAGAAAACATTTGGCATTTTTTAGCTTTATGAAGCTGTTGTGCCGGTATTTAATCAAAGAAGATGGGTTTTTATGTGTAGAATTTCTTAGTAATAACTTATAATAGAATCATACATAAAGGAGTCGAGCACATACTTTGTGTATATGTGCAATGTGTATACGATTACAGTTTAACCGCAAGAACAAGACGTCGCGTCGGTTATATCGCGCAGAATTCAATTGACTAGGCATGAATTTATGTGTTTCCCAGAATAAATGTTATAAGAAAATGGATTCAGGCTTTTAAGACTACGAAATCGACCGTAAAAATTACAGCTTTGATCATTCACGAGAAAACAAAGTGCCTGAGGTCATCAAAGAAACTTGCACTCGTCGATAAGGCAAAATCTCTCACTATCATTGTGCAAACATATAGTCAAGCCAAAAATATGAAAAAGCGACATTTATTTAACTTACAAATATAAAAATTATTTGAGTTTAAATACAAAATCATCAATTATAAACCGCGACTTAATTAAAGCTTATACTTTAGTCAGTGGTAAGCTATAAAATATTAATAAAGGACTCACTCCTATAGTTAGTAAATTGTTAAAATGGGGTAAATTTATAATTTATTTATAAATAATATAAATACAAAGATAAAAATTGACATGGAAAAAAATCATAAAGAAAAACTATAAATAAATAAATACATAAAATTGTACCTACATAAAACTGTACATAAAACAAAACAAGAAATAACAAAAGATTTGTGCGAGCTCCTATAAACTCCTTATATAGTTCAGGGAATAAAGACAAAAAAAAGGTACAACTTTGGAAAAATTAAGGGAAAGCTAAATTTTTGCATGAAGCTTCCTTTTGTGGTTCTAAACAACATATCAAAAGTCCCCGACGATACATGCGCCGCTAAAAACTTTACGCGGGGTCAAAAGTTACGATAAACGAATTTTCGCAAAAATCTCGCTAATGGTAACTTTTATCGAAAAAATACTAGTTATTAAATTTAAAGTTTAGAAAAAAATCTACAAAAATATAGTGTTACTTTTTTTCGTAAGACTAACGGTTTTTGAGAAAATTTGATTCAAACAGTTGTAACGTTCAGTATGTAGACAATCCTTAATGGTGTCTGTATGTCAAATATTATATTTGTAATTAAACGTTAAATGTGGCTTTAAATATTGGAAAATTTATTTTCGTGAACGTTTCAAAGCCCATAGTAATGCAAACCAATGCATATGTACTGCATAATAGTGTCAACTTAACTCTTAACCTATTATCCCGATTTTCACTTATTTGCGCGCACTTTTAAATTGGCACCCTTATATCATCATAAAGAGCTTTAATTTGATATATATTAGCTACATTATGAGTGTAGCAATCGTGCAACGGGATCTTAGGCTAAGAGTTAAGTTGACACGATTGTGTAGTTAATATGCGTTAGTTGGCATTATTATGGGTTTTGAAACTTTCACGAAAATAAATTTTCAAATATTTAGTCACATTTAACGTTTAATTACAAATAAAATATTCGACATACATATACCATTAAGGACTGCATACTGAACGTTACAACTTTTTGAATAGAATTTTCTTAAAAACCATAAGTCTTACGAAAAAAAGTTACTGTATATTTTTTTTAGATTCTATTCTAAACTTCAAATTTGATAACCAGTATTTTTTCGATAAAAGTTACCATTAGCGAGATTTTTGCGAAAATTCGTTTATCGCAACTTTTGACTCCGCGTAAAATTTTTAGCGGAGCATTTAATATGTTGTTTAAAACCACAAAAGGAAGCTCCTGAAAAAATTCAGCTTTCCCTTAATTTTTCCGAAGTGCAATGTCTTTATTCCCTGGACTAATAGTTCACTGTTTTTTTTACTTTAAGATCCCGATCTATGTTCACCTTCTCTCATCAATCCATATTTATTACTAAGCCCATGAATAAAGAATGTCTTCTAGATATTTTTCTAAATTTATTATAAAAATCGACTTTGTTCACATTTCTTACTTTGTTTTGTGGGTCCTACGAAACCTTTTTGTTACCCGGTTTAATCCTAATTTTATAAGTAAATAATAATAAATATCAAATGCTATCAAATGTTGTGTGTCAATTGACGTAGGTATATTCATTGATGTGTCAAAATGTCGCTATGTTTATTTGTCGCATCTAGGTAAGTGTCCGTGTTCAAATGTCGTATGTTCTCGTGTCGAAACACCCATAAACTTTTTATGTTTATGAGAAATTTCAAAAACAGCGTTAAAAATTGGCAATCTAGCAAATTTAACCCTGTTAAAGGGCAATATTGTAAGTGAAATAATGATATGCATTAGCGTGTATGCAAACAAGCAATAGGAAATTTACGGCCGTAACGTTCACCATTGGAGCAGTGCCAACATTTTTGGGTAGTTAATTCCAACATACCTATGCTGTGTTTTATAATTCATCTAACATAAGATGCGAACAGTTTTCCTCAACGCTTAAATTTTTAACCGATATCTAAAAATATAATTTATTCAATTTAAGTTGTTGGCGAAAAAAATTAGGAGACCCTTCATAAAAGAAGCTTGAAAATTTATTAAACTTTTTAAAGCGACAATTAATTTTAATTCGTTCATGCATATGATTAAAATATCTAATTATGAATATTTATAGAACAAAAATTAAACGACATAAATAATTTTGAAGGTTTGCTTTTAACTAGTTTGAGCTTTGATGGATGTTAAAAGCATTTAACTCGATTGAAAATTACTTTTATCTTTTAATATGTTTATTGCTTTTTTCAATATTGAATCAAATACAGTTTTGTTTGTGAAATTGAAAAACCTAATTGTGAATGGTAAATTTTAAGCTTAATTTTTGAAATAATTATTAATAATTAAATTACCTCCATTTTTACATATTATACATTTATGTAAAATGTTTATACGTACAAATGCATATAAGGTGAGGCTATCAGTTGCAATGTTGTTGTACTATGTACATATATAAACAGTGTATAGGTACCTGCATTATATACATACCTACATAAACACATTATCTATATAATTTAAGGCTTGTATATATGCGTTGGTTATTGCGGGTATTTCTAATCACCAAAATTAATTAAGTAATGCAATTCATGAATTTGATATAAGGGGCCAACCATAAATTACGTTACACGTGACGGCGGAGGAAAGGGGTAGACGAAATGTGACATTGTGTGACAAAGGCAAGAGTGGTAAAAAACTTTGCGGCATCACACATCAAAATCTAAAATACTAAAACAACAACATATCTGTTAAAAAGAACGAATCTGATATTTAACTTTTGATTGGATCGAGTCGAAGGACAAAGGCCTCAAAGAAATGTAGGTACAGCAAGATGTCGCAACATTTCATATAGCAAGAGAAATTATTGATTTATTAAGACTACCTTTTTTCTGATCGTCTGATTTTTAGAGATGTTAATGTTAATTGGCCATTTAGATCCTGCAATTTGACACCAACTTTATAGGTACTTATCTACCTATGTGTGGTACCAATAAAAGTCTTTTAATTGAATAATTTATTGTTGTATTCCATTTCAAAATTGAATCAAAGTATTTAATGGCCATCCTCTAGTTTTTTATGTTTCTCGATAAACGTTTAATTTTTAACTGAAAAAATTATGATACATACCTCAATATTGTTACGCCCTTGACGTGTGCTTGTGGGTGGGGGCATTTGTTTGTGTCGGCTGGGACCTCCCTTCTTAGATCTTTTTGTCTAACTTCAAGCTGAGTGATTACCGAAGCGTGAAGGGTCGATGAAAGGGGCGTGGTCGATCTGACAAAGAAGTTCTAGAAAGTTCTTCACGGATTTTATAGGGCGCCCGGCCTACCAGTGTGTGTTCACCGAAAAGTGAAAGATGAAAAGGGGAGAAGTGGTCAATACATGAGATGGAAAATAAATCTCAAAATTTCTCTGTGAAGTTTTTAATGTATGAGAGAAAGAATAGATAGTAAAACAATTAAATCGAATATTATAGTAATGAAACAATCCAGCGTCCGAATTTTCTAGATCAGCGCTGAGCGCGTATATAAGCAGGTTGGCAGTCGAGTCGAGTGAGTTCAGTTCTAAATACAGAGTGGTAAATGAATAGTGCGCGAATGAATAAACATTGCGAGCCGTTATAAATAAATATTGCGCGAGTGATAAGGTTTAGTGATAAGTAAATTGTGAGTGAGAGTGAACCAGTGATACACAGTGAAATATAAGGTTTGTTCCTATTGTCCTTCTGATGATGTTCAAACACTGCCACAAAGATCAAGACAACATTGACCAAGGGACAAGAATGAGTGAAGAACAAAAAGTAACAAGTTCGCTCGACTTAAAAACCGGTTACTCAGTGTTTAAATAACACCAAATCAGTGTCCAAATACGCGATTGTCACGAAAACGTACGTACACAGGTCGACTCTCGGCCTAATTCGGGCGAGGGCTGTAAGCTGAAACATTTCTTCACTCACTCTTGTCTCTTGGCCAATGTGGCTTGCTCTTTGTCTTTCTGGCAGTGTTTGGCACCAACGTATGGAACAAAGTTATAAACAGCGAGAGACAATCAGTGAATAATTAAAAAATTTACATTTGTAAAAAAATAAACAATTGCCGTGAAACACAAATCCTAGAGCCCGTCGAAATAAATAAGTAAAAAAAAAATTAAACTACTTAGTGGCGCAGTGGTTAGAGCAGTTTGCTATTTCCGCTATACATGCGTCAGTGGTACTGGGTTCGATCCCTGTCGAATCCCTATATTTAAGATTTATGATCTAAGATTTCAGATTTACAGACATTTTTTGTGTGTAAGACAGCCGTTATAAGACCTTAGATCAGGGGTAGGCAACTGCCGGCCCGCTCTGACTTACTTTATAACTAAAACTATAGTTCATCATAAAAAATCGGTCATTAATTATTACATAATACAAGTAATTTGATATTTTTATGGTTCTGATTTTTTTAAAAATTAACTCGTTCACTTTAATACGGCCCGCTTCAGATTGGATATTATTTTTCAGCCCGCTCGCCCAAAAGGTACCCCTGTCTTAGATGCTAGCGACTTAAAACACCAAAAAAAAAAAAGTAAAAACGTAACAATATCATAAAAAGGCACAAAATAAAAAGATAAAGATAAGAGAGATAAGAGATAAAAGATAAAGCTATCGGAGACAAAAACTTCTTTGCGACTTGGTGATTCAAAAAAAAGTTTATATCAGAACGTTTCATACCATAAAATTGTTTGCATAATACATACTCTATCATATATTATATATATATATATATTATATATATAGGCTAATATTATCTGATCGATAATTTTTCATTTTTTTATTTGAACTATTTGAATATAAGTAATTGGATTACAATAAAGAAAAAGATAAATTACTCTCAAGTATAATATCGTATAATAGTTCGATTGGCAAAGTAGAGAGAAAAACTAGTTAAAACAAACTATAGCTTCATTAGCTTAGATATACGCGCAATGCAGTTTTCCAGTTGCAAAAGTGAGGAGAGATGAAAATGCTATTATTTACATAATATTATAATGATTTCTCATGCATAAAAATCATAACACCATAGGGAACATGCTTTGTTAATTTTGAAAGCTTTAAATATTTAATGTTAAATATATTTTCGTAAAATCTACCTATGTTTATCTCGTATATTATGCATAAATGGAAATTTAATTAAATATTGTTTTAATATTTTTATTTGGTTATTTACGGAATGATTATTTTATTAATTACCTAATGGATGTCTCAAATTTCCGGGATGCATATAAAAACCCTGTATTTTTTAAAAATTTATTCTGTATAGAGATTAAAACAGTAACATTAAATACATTTAGGTACATATATCACATTTTATTAAATACATCAATCAAATATTGAATAATATGTAACATTGAAGTATCGTTTAAATAATATTGTCAAAGAACTCCGGTTCTTTAAATTGTTTTATTATACTTTCATCTGATTTGAAACTGTTGATAATATCAGTTTTTCCTAATAACCAATACGTATTCATTATTCCTTTTCCCTGTGAAATGGAAAAAATAATTCACTCACAACAGTTGTATAAAATTAGTTTTATGATGAAATACTCACTTTTATGTCCATTGGGCCTCTCATTTCAATTAAAAAATCGTCATATTTCTCCAATTCTTGTTTCGTGCTTTCAGATATATGAATTTTCATTGAACTGCCTGTTGATTCCATACGACTTGCTGTATTGACCGTATCTCCAAAGAGACAATATCGCGGCATTGTAGTCCCGACAACTCCAGCCACGCACGGTCCAGTGTGTAATCCAATTCGAATCTACAATTATTCGGTTCGTAAAACAATCTTCCTAATTACACGCAAATATTAAATATTTGTTACTTGTAATTTTTCATTTGGTTGATGAGGTATAGTAAAATTAGACACTCCTTGTAATAAATCTAATGACATTGTTGCAATTTCTGGTGCGTGTTTGTTTCCATTGCGATTTGGAAGACCAGACACAACCATGTAAGCATCTCCGATAGTTTCTACTTTATAAACATCGTACTTTGAGATTCGATGATCGAAAAGTTTATACAAAAGATTTAACAGGTTTATAACTTCCATGGCTGAACTATTTGAGGATATTTTTGTAAATCCAACAATATCACTGAAATAGACTGTAACACACTCAAATGTTTCTGCAGGAACCTAAAATAAGTTATTTAGAAATAAAATTTAATCACTAAAGATTGCTTTTGCACTTGTCGCTCTTGACGTAACTGGCAAACAACAGGCGGAGGTAGCATTTGAAAAAGCAAGCGATCGCTTTTAGCCTTTTCAATTTTTAATTGTTGTGACCGCAATTGGAGGCTTCCAGAAAATTTTTGTATAGTTTGTGTTGCATTTTGAACCAAAATAATAATGACTGGACTAATGAACAAAACCATTATTAGGATTCCAACGGTAATAGCGTGAGTTTGAGACGCTTCGCTCATATCTTTTTTAACTTCCTTTCTATAAAAAATATTCGTTTAGTAATTTTAAGCTACTTACTATATTTTAAACAAGTAGAAACTTTATAGTAAAATATATCCAAATTCTTTTAATAAAGCTCATGCAGGATATAAGTGTATCGTAATCTTGATTAATCCCTGTTTAATAGCACACGGTCTCAGTGATATCACGAAACTTTCGAATAGAATTTTCTCCTTTTAAACTATCAAAAATAAAACTATTGGTACTATATCTAACAAGTAGAGGTTTTGATACTAGATACTGACGTTGGGGATATTATTTGTAATTTTTAATGGCATACATTATTAAAGTTCTGTAAAAATAATCTACGCAATATAAAGAGGCATTTTTAAGAATTCAATTTTCAAAACAGAAATGTTAAAAAAAGTTTGAAATGTATTCCCAATTTTTACTAAGTTGTTAGGATGATGATGGGAATGTTTATGTGCCTTTAAAGTAACTAGGTTCAGATAGACTCGGTGTCCTAGGGATGTGCTATTATATAATATAGAGTAAAAGGCGTAAGTTTATCAAAGGACATAGATTATAGACTGAAGACGCTGGTAGGATTAATTTCAGATGGGTAAACCAGTATCTACATCTTTTGTACTTAGGTATGTACTAATCAATAGGATATCATTTACAGCAATGCCTTCACATTCAATCCCTTTATTAGGTGTTGAATTTAATAGCTTAGAACACATTAAGACCAATGCATGTTTAAATTCTAAAAGCTTTATTTTAGAAAGGAGTTGTTTAAATTATTTATTTTAAACAGCGGTAGAGTATTCCAGGTTGTTGGCAAATTTTGTTTTCTTGTAAAAATAAAGAGTGACTTTATCATTCGCCCTGATGTCATAAATCTACGCTATTCCACTAATTTTGAGTCAAAGTATAAACGAAATATTGTAGAATTATTATAAAATATATTTTTTAAATTTTTAAATATAAAAATAGTTTCTAAACTATACCTTTCCTTTTTTAGTAATCAAGGGAGCAATACAGATATTGCTCATGTGTTTGATTATCTATTATAAGCAGCCGATAATCCATAATTGAAACATGTTTAAACTACTTTGAATTTCACTGAATTAAACTGAAATTGGTATACCTCAGACCATACAAGAACAAACCATGCATAGTACGAGATACGTATAACGTAAGATACGTTTTAATGAGGAGTTTGTTTGAAAAGTTTTTTGGTGAATAAACCTTTGATTTTGTTTGTATATAAAGTATAGTCACGAACTTTTCTGAGAAAAGGACAAGATTGATTTTTTAAAAATCTGAGGGCCAGATTTAAAATAGATTTTTGATGTTACTCTAATTACGGAAATTTGTGGAAGGTCGAATGAAAACCTTTGGCCATATACTGGTGACTTCTAGTTTATAGTGAATAATTTCGCAATTGGAAACCAACTAATATAGGTACCTATAAAGAGAATTTTCTATTATTAAACCCAGTTCTACCTAACCAAATACGATTTGAATGATTGCTTAAAGCACATGCATCGTATGTAAGGATTCAAAGCGCAATGTATTTAATTGCATAAGTTTAAGCTTGCTTTGATTTACTTTAAATAACTAAAAGATCTTTGAAACTATGCTTGCAAATAATTAAAAGTTTCTGCGTTCTAAATAAATATAACAATATGTACGTACAACAATAATATTAAACGATAACATTCAAATTTAATTGAAAATTACCCGATATTAATAATGATATTATTTTGAATTGTATGTAACTTTTGTATGTACATACACATGTCATCAAAATATGCATTAACTGTTTCCATGTTATAGACGAACAAATCATTTTTACCAACATCGTGTATTCTGAAAAAAAATAAGGGTTAGCATATCCCTGTAAAAATAAAGATTATATTAAATTTCAGAACCTTTTTTCTAACACATTGTTAATTGGTTCCAGTTTCATACTTTTAATAAAATAGGTTATCGCTGATAAATAATCACGCGCTAAGCCATCGTGTAGAACAAATTTAGTATATTCAGGCAGGTCTAAATTTCCTGTTCCATAAAAATATATTCCATATACCAATGACGAACTAAAATGTTCGGTTGCTCTTAAAATGTTTTTATACGCAATTAGGGATCTAAAATAATATATTGAAAAAAATAATAATTAATTTCACCATCATTATCATATATGTTACATCAATGTTCACGGACTTATTTTCAATTCTACTCCCTATGGGATAATTATGCCGTTCATTTGATTGATTTGGGAAAATATTGAATTTGTCTTAATATGTTTTTGCTTAATAAGCAATAAGTGATTGTGTGGTTTAAATCAACTTTTTTTTTGGTAACCAGAGACAAATTGAAGAGGAATTTACAGTTTATAAATGATTTTAGCCTAAGATCCGGTTGCATGTTTGCTACACTCATAACGTAGCTTAATTATTTATGTATAAAATTAAAGCTCTTTTTCTGTGCATCATAATATAAGGATGCCTATTCAAAAGTAGTCGCAAATAAGCGAAAATAGCTTTTGAAGATGAAATAAAGTGAGGGGAAGTTAACGCGCTGCGACATTTGTCAGACGAGAACAGCGAGTGTTTGCACGACAAGTTTTATCTCGATGACGTGTCTCGATCTATTGAGGCACGCAAAGGGTTTAAAAACTCGCAAGGGTGGTATTAGCTATTTTTGTCTGAAAAATGTCGTCGCGCGCTCTTTCATTTGATGTTTCATTTAGAGCATTTTTAACAGCTATTTTTGGTTAATTGTGAGCACTTTTAGATTGGGATTGGCACCCTTATATATTCATGCACAGAAAAAAAGAGCTTTAATTGTGAGTGTAGCAGGCATGCGGTCAGATCTTAGGCTATTTACTGTATCTCACATTAGTAATATGCTATCACTTCTCATTAGCTATATATATATATATATATATATACCTACCTCTTCTAACAAACCATATTTTAAGCCTCAAAAAAATTAGATCTACTTAACGTTTAAGTGCTGCCTGTCAAATATTTATGTAAAAAGTATTTTTTTTCGCGAAAAAAAAAAAAATAATAACCATGAAAATAAAAACTAGATTTGTTAAAATAAATTGACAAAAATAATGTATAAATCCTTCAATTACTTTTTACCAACAATGGTAGATATAATAAAAATTGATATTACCTACTTACGTCTATCATCTATAATTCTGTTTGTTTGTTTACTATAAAATAATTTTCGTGTAATTAAATAAATGTCTTTTCATTTTTGACTATTCCTTTTTTAGGGGTTACCGTTGGGGTTAATAATATAATATAAATACTCAAAATTTTCATGGTATTATCACTTGTAGGAAAAATAGTTTGTGATGTGTTACACAGTGAAAACAGGCTAGCAGGAAGCCTCACTTTATTCTATAAATTTTTGGGTTTTTTCAATTTTTTTCGAAAACGGCCCTACCGATTTTTTTTTTAATTTGCGGTTGTTACTATAGTCTCATCAGAGCCAAAAACATTTTCCTGGGAAAATTCAAATAAAGAAGGTTCGGCCGAAGAGCATAGGAGTTAGTGTAAAATAAAATCATAACTCAATTTATGCTTACTAGCGAAGCCTGTTGGTTAAAAGTATAGAACATTTTACTTAACTTTTTATTTTAACCAATTGTGGGTTTTGTTTTTTGTTTATGCTCTTTTAACCGAAAGTGAATTTCATTTAAAAGTAAGTTCTATGAAGTATCGCAGCAGATATTTTGATTTTCAAAAAGTTGATTTTTTGATTGTTAAGTTAAAGTTTTGAAACAAATGACCTTGTGTGTAAACTGTGGATTAAATAGTGGATAATATATTAATGGTAAATTATAGGGTTACTCGAAGGTGTAGATATATGTTTAATCTAAAATCTAAAATTTGCCATTTTATAATACGGATCTTATAACAAGCCATGGAAGTATTGAAATGTGAAAACTTACAACAAAAATAACAATTCTGCAGGAAGTACGCTTTGTGAAATACGAGCAGACTTCAGCTATGAATCCATTTTCCACTCGATAGTACACCAACTAACCAATTTCTTGTATTTAAGGAAATTATAATCTAGGGGTAATGTAAACAATTTACTATTCGTAATTCATTATTTCTCGCGAACTTGTATATTAATTAATTAGTCATGCTGAAGTTTCATTGCTAAAAACTAATAGTTCTTCTCTTAGTAAAAAAAAAAAAAATAACAGAAAAAAGAATGAGACTTCTTTGAGTCTTTATGTAGCTTATTTAGCTTTAATAGTTTTACAAGTAAACATATTTTAATGATTAAATACATCGCAGTTTTGTTTGACAAATACAGTAGACGATTATAAAACTATTACCACGGATCAGATATTATTTTGGATTAAGCCATTAGAGTAGCGTAGGACCGGAATGAAGTTAAAAATACACTTCAACGGAATGAAGAAAACCACTATGGTCGCTATCTTCTTGATTTTAAAGAGTTCAAACATGAAGTTAAGCTAAGTACGGGTATAACCTCATAAAACTACCAACATATTTTATAAAGTCAATTACTTATCGACTATAAGGTTTCAAACAAATGAAAATAAGAGTTGTGCTGGTATGTTTTACCTATACTAAGTGTTCTTAATTGATTTGATGAAAAGATAATATTGGGATAGTATGTCACTTTTTTGCCTTGTTTGTTTCATAACCCTTTATTCCTCGCGGAGGCTCAGTTTAATATTAAATTTCAAAAGGAGTAGTCATTAGGTAGATAAAACATGCCAATTTTCTTCTTTATGTTTTCTAACTTAATTATAAAATTAAAATATAAAATAACAAAGTTGTATATAAATCAAAAGGTATTTTAATACGAACTTATGCTTTTCTAAACTTGGTATATATATACGATTTCTTAATTGCTTATTTTATATGTAAACATTCTATTGTGAGATGATGGGGAGAAAAACATTATTCTTTGAATGTAATATTATAATATAATTTTTTTTGTTAAAAATAATAGTAAATCAGGGTTTTGAAACAATGGCAAATGTTGTTTAAAATGATAAATGTAATATATTATGTTGAATTATGAAGCGACAGTTTAATTAAGCTTAATATTATTTTTTTTTACTACAATATGTCGTCCCACTAATTGTGATAATACAATGCGGAAATATAAATGAAATTTAAACGGAAATGATACTTTAAAATAAAATTTTGATAAAATTACAAACTAAATGATTCTCATTTTTTGGATACAAAATACTTGTTGTTTTATTAAATTATCGTACAACGTTTCGCTGATTTCGCAGCTTCATCAGGTACTGCAACAGACAGTAACAATAGAAACATTACACAAATATTATACAATGAATTTTGATAAAATTGCTAAATTTAAAATAAAATATGATATAATTTAATTGCAAAACATACTAATATGTTCGTAAAATTTGAATAGAAAAATGTAAATATAATAAAATATATTTATTACTGTGCATCATTATGTATCCTTCAGCTTTTTTATAATTGTATACTTTAGAACTTGGATAAAAGTTCGGAATTTTTTTTCACTTATTGAAGTTTTTAAAATAGTCAGGGTTTTTATTTATAAAAATACAGTAACGGTATTTTGCACTTATAGAGTTTATACAGAGGCAAAGCTAACATTTAAAAATGTTTGGAAGGTCAATCAAAATGATAACCAACAAACAAAATGTATTAAGATATTTCTTAGTTAATTATTAGTCTAAAGTTAAAAAGTTAATTGTTAGTTAAAGTTTTAAAATGATTGACTTCACTGTTCAAAAGTTATAACAATTTTAAAAGCCGTGCCAAGACTGTTGGTCTACTTTTTTTGGTCTACAGACATTTTGTCTACTGACTTTATGTCTATAAACATTAGGTCTACAATATATTTTGCCTACAGACATTTTGTCTACAACTATATTTCGTCTACCGACATTTCGTCTAAACTGATATTTCGTCTACACTGATATTTCGTCTACAACCATATTTTATATACACCGACATTTCACCCGATTTGTAACTACACCCACATTTGTTCAACAATCAATTTCGTTTTACTTGTTGAATGGCGTACTTTTAATTAATTACTTCGCTATTGATTGTACAAGATCTAGGCACCTACGTCGAGGTAACCTATGTAAGAGGTCGTCCGGCACGCGGCCGAAGGCGCGCAGTAGTCCTAAGATTATGGTATAAATTATAGTAATATATAATTATGGTAGTTCAATTGGGTGGAGGGCATGTTATGTTAAGACCTGTAGAAGGAAATTATAAAGCGTATCAGAAAATAATTGAGAATTTAATTCAAAATTATGAGACTTACAAAGTGAGCAATGAAGAAACATTTTTAAAAGCTGTAAGCTTCAAAAGATTAGGAAGGGAAGATGTGCCGGAAGAAGAATCAGATGAAGAAAGAAGAGACGGCGATTAAAATGTTCAGACGTCAAATTTGTATTACAACGAAATAAATACAAAATTTACTATTCTAAAAACTTTGATTATTTATTCCTTTCATTTGGCATTCCATATATATTACAGGCTCACTGTTATTATTATACTGCTTGTCATTATTACTTGCATCTAAATACATAGTTTTAGAAAAAGGGCTGTAGAATACATTCATTAGTAGACATATTGTCAGTAAAAAACAGAATTTAGTAGACCAAATTTTTAGTAGACGAAATGTCTGTAAACCAAATTTCTGTAGACGAAAAGGTTCAGTAGACAAAATTATGATGTAGACAAAATATAGGAGTAGACCAAACTATTCAGTAGACGAAACGTATTTTAATTTTGACGTGTTCATACGAAGATTTAGTCACTCAAAAGATTAAAATTTAAACTAATGTAGATAAGATCACAAATGCTTCAAGTTTTCAAGTTATACCATTTAAACTAGATAAAACAGCTTTGAAAAATTATATTAACATTTACAGCATGCTCCTTTAGAAAAAAATCGAAAACAAATCGAAAACTTGAATGTACGTTTTCATACAGTATAGTCTAATTAATTAAGCTAAATTCTCTATCATAGGGTAAAATACATACAATTTTTGATTTTATGCATCTTTTCTGATTTAAATCAAGATTAACGAATTTTATGTACCTACTTCTTTTAGTTTTTGAACTTTATATTTATTTACTGCATGACAAATTATTAGTGTTCAATACTTTTGCTCCCGATTGTATCTCCTATACATCCTTAACGACGTATGTAAACGTACTTCTAAGAATTTGGGGAGAGAAAAAAATAATAGTAGGTACCAGGTTCGATATATACGTTCGAGTCTTACTTAATTAGAGAAATAAAGGGTGAAAGGTAATCTCAGTTATAAAGGTTTAAACGTGTAAAATGGCCTTCTCATAAAAAGGTAAAAATTATGGAACCTGATTATTAGTCTCATTAATTATCCAATTTTCTTGCTGACTCACTTCTTGCTCATCGAGGTTCGACTATATAATAGAGATTTATATAAAAGGGTAGTATTTAATACTTATTAAAAATTGAACAATGAAGTAACAATGATTTTATTTCATTTTCATTATAAGTATTTTTTCGGCTAATTAAAATCTGACAAGTGTCAAAAACAAATGTGCGTAATATTATGTGAATGTAAACGAAACCAATGTTGGTTGTGGTGTAGGAATCTTATGAGATAATTTTTTTTCTATAATCGAAGATTTGACAATTGTACCAGCTCATAAAAATTAATCAGTAAAATTAGAAAACGTAACTGTCTAATTATGAAAATACAAAAAAAAATTATTTTAAAGGAAACTTAACATGACCAGTAACTAATAAAACTACTGAACAAAAAATGCAATAGGTACAATTTATGATAAAAGAAATGAGTAATATACGATATTTGAAAAATAAAAATTTACATTGCGTACAATGTATGGCAAGGCAAGGGGCAACCTTTATTATAGTTTTTAATTTAAATTTAGGAATTATAAATAATTAATCTATGTATAATAGGGCGTATCAATATAAAATTTGTTCTAATGGTGTCCAAAAGTTCATTGTATACATTAAAACAATAGTTTTGGCGCGAAACTTTTTACATTGAATTCCCATAACCAAGGAACAATTCATCGTAACAACAATCTTAAAAAAGAGATTTAACAGACTTTTCAGTTTTCACGCTTTACAAAAAAAGGTCTTAACACAAAGATCTTTAGTTCAACCATTTCAAAGATATGATAGTTCGAAAATAATACTAATTAAAATTTTTTTATATTTTCCAACAAAACTGCAAACAATATTTTTCATGTTGTCTTGTTTTATCTAAAATCACGAATATTTTTAATAAAATCTATTTTAATAGGAGTAGGTATCGTTTTTTAATGTTTAATTAAAATAGTTGAAGTTTCTTACACAAAAAACGGATGAATCATCATCATCAACATATTTAATTGCCAGCTTGGCACTGAAAGTAAACAACGCAAAACCTATAGTAAATGCAATGAATTTGGTAATTTTGCTCGCATCGTTATAAACCTGAAAAATGGAATTCATTTTTCGGGTCCAATTATTATTTAAAAATTTTTGTGTTTGATTTATATTATTTTAAAACTCCATATATCGAAAACTAAGCGGAAACTCAAAAAATTGTATCCTTCATTTTAGATTTGTTTTAGTAAGATCTATAAGAACCCTTCATCAATTCTTGCTGTCCGGAAAACAGCAAACTTGCCGAAACATTTTATGAGCCAACATCTGTAGTACTTATCTATACCTGTGATTTTTCACGGGCCAAGCCACTAGTTTCCTTAATAATTTCAACCATTTTTATTCACATATCATTAGTTATGTACTGAGCTTACTAACAAACACAAAAAAAAATGGGCCAACTATTGTAAGTTCCTTTTTTGTAGAGCATAAAATTTCCTTTTAATCTCTTCTTTCAGATTGTTATTACAATGAAGTTTTTAAAGTTATGAGAATTTAAATTGAAAATGAAAAAATGGGGGCAAACCTTATTATCAGCATGCTTTGGTGGCAAATTTTTTGTTTTAATACTATAGATTTTGTGTATACCTACTATCATTTTTTTTTCGAAAAATAAGAAATTTGAAACACCTTAATGTATGTTATTTGTAGAGTTTTAATTTTTAAATAGAAATGATTAAAACTTCAAATTTAATTGTTTCGGAATTTGAAGTGGGTTAATCCTAACAATTTATATTTTCTATTATAATAATTAACGGATTACAATTAAAAAATAGTATCATACTTCTTTGATTGAATGGAATTTTTTAATTACCAGCACTTACTGTGATAGGATATATAATGTTCAATAGCATTTTTACTACTCTTATTCTTTTATTTTTTATTATTCTTTTTTTACAATTTTAATATAATCCGAAATTACTTTCATATTATCTCTAGCCCTTAAACGTTAAGTTTACATTCGCAAATAAAAAATTACTTTTATTAAACGTTCCGTAAGACAAAGATCGGTGGCAAACGATAACATGTAATTTTTTTGTTTGAAATGTTTTAATGTTAATTTTATCGTTGTTAGTTTTATTTAAGTTAAGTTTTTATTTTATACTGCGATTTCATATTATTGATATTTTTAGATGTATAAGTACATAACTCAAAATTTCTTTTTCTATGCATCACTTTTTGCAATATTGATTAACGTTTTCGAATTTATTTGGTGGAAATAATCGAGGATACAATTTGAAAGATGATATATTAACATACTAGAAGTCTCTTACAGTATAAAGGTGATCACAGAAACCTCTTCGACCAAATTAAATATTTATTATCGCATTCATAGTATATGAGAGCATAATAAATGGTTATTTGGAAAATTTATGCAATTGTGTAAGCAAACAACAAAATTTCTTAAGGGATTTCTTGACTTACTTCCAATTTTCGCCAAATTCATTTTCACCAATTCGAAACGAAATGTAGTCCAATAAATATTGAATGATTTCATTATAACTTTGCAACTTCCATAGTATTTCTTTTGAGTTTCTATTTAAGTGGTTCCTGTAAAATAAAATTTCACTCTCTAACTGTAATCTTTACAAATACTAAGTAGTACGAAAAAGATAATTAATCTTCTTGCTGAAATTAAATTCAATACTTACACGATATTTATTATTTCCTTACGTAGACAACTATTTATATTTTAAGTAATGAATATAATTAGAACAATACTTGCAATTTATATTAAATATATGTACGTAATGTTACAGTTACCTTATATTCTTGGCTATATTTCCAAACTTGAAGTTTTGAAAGACTATATTTTGCGTATCCCTATTGAGGCTCTGCTCTGCGTTTGTTGCAGCGAAAATTGACTCCAAATTTTTTCTGAAACGTATTTGCTGGTTAATTTTTTTCCTTAATTCAATAATTAAAGAGCAACTTTTTATCCGTGAAAATGTATTGTATGATATCGCCTCTTTCGTTTTGAAACGACGTTATTAGTTTACTGATTTCAACGATAGTCTTAATCTGTTTTCAAGTATAAAAAAACGATTATTTACGTCAATTATTAACATTATAGCAATACAACAGATAATATAAAGAAATAATTGCCTCTTGCTCAATTTTTCTTGTTTCGTGAAAAGCTTTCGAAACCGTTATCATATTATTACAATTCTGAACGATGAGTGCTGCAATTGGCAAGAATGGTAATAGGATCATTTGAACTAAATAAATACGTTTTCCATGTCGCGTGCCAGGATTCACATGAAAACATCCGGCTTTAACGAACATCATATTATTGTCTGTAACATCATCTTCCTCCGTCATCACTGCCAATGATATCATTGATTCTATAACAAATTTTATCGATTTCAATAATAAATACATTTCGTTCTCTTAATTAGCTATGTCAACGACGTTATATTTTATTGAGTTATTAAACATTATCGGATATAATAGAGGATTATTTTATACTTTATAAACTTTTTTAAACTTTAAGGTTTTAGATTGTTTTCCTTGCCTACAAAATTAAGTTAGTTAGGATTTCCCACAGTAAAGTAAAAATTTTTTACTTCGCTTAAATCAATAAATTTCAGCAAAGTAAATACACCCTGAATAATCAAACTACTCATTGTTAATAATTGGTTTAATATTTTATCACCATCATTATTTTAAATACTTATGACTTATATAAAGACAATAAAGATGCTTGATAAAAATTTGATACGGTATTTATTATTATAGTTTTAATAATTCAAAAATATTTGCATATTACAACTTTCTCCAGCTGAATGCTTTTACACTTTATATGAGAAAGGTCTGCTGTGTTTTAGGCTGAAGATAATTCCTTCACGGCAATTTATTCTCAACAATACATCTCTGTGACAGATAACTCACATGGTTGCATAATATCTTACTGCTATACAACCATCTCCAACAATGAAATTGAAATTCACAAACTAACTTGAACTAAAACAAACTAAATTGAATTCACAAAACTAATGTAAGGAAGCGTGGAGCCTGTAACAGTTTTTGATATAAATGACGTGATTAAATTGTCTGTCTAACTTTTAATGTACTGTATTACTATTTTAAAATTATAGTTGATAGTTTTTAATTGGGAAACATTTCTTCGGAAATTGTTGAGCGTTACAAGCTATCCTGTATTCAGAGTTAAGTGTAACAGCTTTGAAGTAATGTAATAATAACAAGAAATCGTCGAAGAATTTGTTGAAATAATCCGTTTTTAATTCATTTTTCAAGTGTATTATTATAAAATAAAAATAAAGAACCTCATTTAGACCAGAAAAATTAAACATACTTTATGCTGATACTTAATATTATATTAATTATTATTAATGTATTAATAATTTATACTTAAAGTTTGTAACTGGTAAGAAAAAATTACATTTAATTAAAATTTAAACTTTAATGGCATTTATAAAATATAATTTTATGCAAATAAAAAAAAATTATAAGACACACTCATAGTTATTCAAAATTACCATAAAAAAGGCACTATTAGTATTTGAAACTTCTAGAAATTACTTTCAAATACAGCAACACAAAACGTTAGAGATTTATTACTCAACTTGATTTTTAAAGTACATATTTGATCTAAAGACTTGAAAACAAGCCAAAACCGTGTCAAGTATCAATGTATGTATATTTAAATATTATTAGAGTCGAGTCATAAGTAAATTCCGTTTTTTTATTAGACATTTATTTTGCTCTCATTAAATAATAAAGTAATATTTTACTTATTAATTTATTATGTGTTCATCACTATTATCTATAACCTTCTCCCATCTTTCTGGCAGTTTACCAATTTCTTCCTTGTAAAATGTGGTTTGTTTGGACTGGAAGAAGTTTTCGACAGCCTACCCGACTTGTTCTTCAGAATTGAAGGTTTTTCCATTCAAAACGTTTTGTAAGGGACAAAAAAATCTGTAAGTCTACCGGGGTAAGATCCGGGGAATAATAAATCAAATCAAGCATTGTCTTCGTATTAGTAATTTCATTTATAAGGCCAAATATCGATCATAACTCATTTGAAAAATGTCCAACTACTTGACTTGATAACTCATAAAATGTTATGTGTTTTTTTAAACTTTAGGTCAAAGGATAGTTTTTCTTTTGCTAAAGGAATTATTTGCCGTGGTTAAGCAAAGCCTTCAAAACTTAAATTGTTATTAATCTTTCTTAACGTATATACAAGAGAAATATGATAAAGACTTAGCTATCGACTCGTTTTACGTATACTGAACTGTTATTAAAACTTTACGTTTAGTAAGTAATTAGTAGTAAACTTTTTATCGTTGTTTCGCTCGTTTTACTTTCTGTTATAATCTCTCATTTTGGAAGAAAGCAAAAGTTACAAACAACGACCTTACCACGTTGGATACACTGGTTCTCGTTAGATCGCCAAAGTTAATCAACGTCAGACGCGGTTAGTACTTATATGGGTAACCAATTGAAAATACTACGTGTCGTTGATATTTTGGCTCACTTAGAGTGGTTGATCTCCGCTCCATGCTCCAGTATAGTACTAGGTTCGATCCCCATTAAATCCTAGGTATAAGACTTATGACCTAGTACCTACAGAAATTTTCTGTTTGTAAGATAGTCGTACCAAAAAAATTATATATACAATGTAGATACCTATAAGTTTTACTGTAAAGCTATTAAGAATATTTTAGAAAATATAAAAAAAAAAACGATTGATAAAATATTGTAAATAATGGAAATATTGCTTGGGGAAGTTGCAAAACTACCACTGTCTATAAAGAATACAAAAAACGTGTTGATATATTCTCTAAGAGTAACCGTGCTATAGGAATAAGAGGTACTTATATACTTGAGTTTTTATGTTATCATTATAAAAGCTGTAAACATGCATATAAGAACGACAAAGGGAAAACTAAAAATAGAAATATACCATTGCCCAAAACAAAACATTTAAAAATAGCATTTAAAAACTCAACGGCTGTAGCCATTAATCACTAAAGCAAATTACCTGAAAAATTAAAAATGATTCAAAGTAATAATAAGAATTATAAGAAGAGAGGTAAAACAAAAACTAAGACCCTGGCTAAAAACTGCTTAACTTACTTATTTTATTATTTTCTCTTTCCTCTTTTCCATTAAATTTATTATTAATTACATATTCAATTACCTTTATTTAACTCTTCTTTAGCAATTCTTTTTTTTTTTCTATATTATATTATACGTACCGAAGTATTAAATTTAAATGACTCAATAGAAGTGATGGGTAAGGATAATTATTTGCCAGTCCACACATACTTATATATTGTATATTATTTTATACAATATATATATATAGGTACCTATACGTATGTAATAATATCCTGGCTATAAATAAATAAATAAATAAAATAAAATTGTAACATATTACAGCTAATTCCATAGTACATTTTTATTCATGTTTAATGCGCGTGTAATGGTGGTTCTCTCAAAAATTTCATGAAAGTTATAATATAGTGTAAATTTTATAATGATGTAGGTACTTATTTCATTATGCCGATATTAACGATAGGTATTTACAGCGAATATAATATCCAATAATATAGGAATTTTGAATTATATCGATCTGTAAGGACGGATGTAAGTAAGTAAAAATTTCAAACAGGGTTTTATGGAGGTTTATTTTTCACTTTTCGGTGATTGATTAATTTTTAGTATAACACATTTTGTCCTCCGACCATAAATAGCCTTACACAAAAGTAACATTTACAATTTACGTAATATTGATATTTCTTTCAAAATTACCGATCAATTTGTTGAAACTCGCTGGATACTTCGCCCATTTTTTTGGTTGTAATATTCTTCCATCCCAGCGTTCACCAAAGTGTGGGTTGGACCCGGCACTAGGTCGTAAAAAAATTTTGCCGGGTCGCGAAAAGAAAATATAAAACTCAAAAAGAATTTAATTCAAGATCATATTTCTTCCGAAATTGAAAAGGAAGAAATGCATAATCTTATAACATAAGATATAACATGACTACTGATCGAAATGTTGACTTCAAGATTTTCTTTCCGTTTTACGGGTCCCAGGATATTCCTTCCTTTTATCACCGCTACCAAGGAGGTTTATTATGATGTGACTCTCTGTGCTTACTAGAGGAGCTCCAGGCTTTTAAAGAAAGCCAGAACCTGCCTAGGGGTTGCCGTTGCTATCTCGCTAGGCGTCATGTTCGTCTTTTTGAGATGCTGCGGTCTTCTTTTGAAAGCTGCCTCACATGAGCACAAAATGTACTACACCGCTTTCTTCTGCCGCTTTCCAGCAGAGTCGAAATATGTTAGTGTCGGCTTTACCGATCTTGTCAAAATGGTAATTCAGAGTACAATGGCCCGTATAGAGGCTTGTGAAGAGCCTTACGTCCCTTTTGCCGAGTGACAGTATGTCACGAGTTCTCTTCTTGGAGTACTTTATGAATTTCTTAGCTTGTCTATGCCCCGGAGTATACCACCAGTGCGAGGCCTTGATTTTGGTCTCCCAAGCCAGAAAAGCGTGACTTCAAGATTGCATCGCTAGATTAGTTTGTAGCTTAAATCTTAAAAACTATTTTTTTAAGAATTAATGGCATCAAATTATCTTTTGATGTAAGTAAACGCCATCACCATAACCAATGGCGGATATTCTATTAAAGCTGCACTCTTGCCTTTTTTTCAAAATTAAAGATATGATAATTGAATATTTAAAAAATATCAAACATTATTATAAATTTAACTCTTTAATGGTTTAGTTACATATAATTTTCTTATTTATTTCAATTATAGAAAATTATTCATTTTAATTGTTCGTTTCCCGAAAATTTTCCATACTATTATCGGTAAAACAAAACGAATCCATTTTCAATTTTAAAAATACCCTTAAAGTTTTATATTTTCAATTGAGTTGTCTCCAAGTTTTTGACGACTCTTAACTTATACGATACCATCTTAAGCCCGGGATTAATCTTAAACTTCTTTTATTTGCAAGTTATATAACTCTAAAAAACACTGTTTTTTAAAAGGCGGTTTGTTATAACGTATTTTGTCACTGAAAGACATCAGGTGCCTTTTAAAATGGCATATTTAATCATAGCATTTACTTCTTAAAGCTATCAAATTAATCAAATTATTATTTCTTACAAATTTTTAATGTCTAGATAGTATTTTTAAAATTAATTACAACAACTTACTATAAACACGTATTTGGTTGACTTATTTGAGAACAATTACTGATAAAAATGGTTATCAACTTAATTATATCTTGAGAATTTCATTTCAAATTGCGATTTACTTTAAGAAACATTTTTATAGTAACAAGGCTTTAAATATGCCAACAAGGAATGATAATTAACTATTAAAATAATCTGCAATGAACAGATGTTGTGAAATGGAAAAATCGTTTAATTACGAAGAACAATAACAGTTAAGACTAGTAAGAACCATTTTAAGCTCTGTTGAGTATTAATAAGGCGTCTCACATAATATGATAGCCTAAAGAAAAACAGAATATAAGGTACGTTTATAGCATGGATTTCCACTTCAATTCTTTCTATTTTTAAAGTTGTTTTATTTACTTCAATCGTGTAACGTGTTTTCAACACGATGCATTATTTAGCATTATAAAGAATAGTAAAAGAAAATAAACATATTATGCTAATATTTGTAAAAATTTATATGCATGCATTTGGAATAACTTACTATAGCCGAAAATTCTTATTGTTGGCTAGCTAACACGAAGCTGAAAACCATCAAAAGCAGGCTTTGCATAGTTAACTGAAATCTCAACATCTTTGCCTGAAAAAAAAAAACAAATAGGATATTTCAGAAAGCGTCTATGTGAAAAAAGTTTATCACTTATTAGGTAGACTAATTACATATCTTCAAATTTTAAATAACATCCCAAACACATAAGTAACAACACTTATTAGGTCATTCAATAAGTCCATTGGATAAGTAAAAAATGGCGTCGCTAGAATTTTTTCCATACGATTTTTATTTAGTACTAACCTTCATATAATGGTACTTGTATGAAGACAGCAATCTGACTATTAATTCGTGAGTTATAGCATTTTGTGAGAAACAACTTTTGTTTTTGAAAGAAAAATGGAAAAAAGTGAATTTCCAGTTTTAATAAAGCATTGCTTTTTGATGAAAAAAGAACAGTGAAAATCAAACAATGGCTTGATAAACATTGTCCGAACTCTGCTCCATCGAGAGAAATGGTAGAGAAGTGGATTGATGAATTTAAATGTGGTCGTACCAGCACAAATAATGCAGAGCGCAGTGGACGCCCAAATGAGTCTGTTATTCCAGAAAACATAAAAAGAATCCACAAATTGGTTATGAACGATCTCAAATTGAAGGTGCACGAGCTAGCTGACATTGTAAAGATGTCAGTTGGTAGTGTTTTTACGATTTTACACGAACATTTGGGTATGCGAAAGCTCTGTGCAAAGTGGGTGCAAAATAACAACGAATTCATGCTTCAGAGGAGTGTTTGGCGCTGTTAAACCGCAATAAAGTGGAATTCTATCGTCGATATGTGACAATGGATGAGACATGGCTTTGCAATTACAGGCTCGAGTATGGTTAGTTAGGCGCTTCGAGTATTTGAAATTTCCTTACTTTATGTTTTTGTATAAGCATAAAGTAAAGCTAAAGGAAGCTAAATTTTGTGTCGAATATCCAAAAATCGACAAGCGAAATTTTAAGCAAAAACTATATGTTTTGACGTCAGCATGAGGCTTTAGCAAGTCGTTTGCAAAATTCAAGGAATAAGTAACTATGGGAACTTACATGATCCGATTTGAACAACTTCACTATTCTAATTACTAAAGCTAACGATTATCAGTTACATTACACACTCCGCTTTATCTTAACACTGCAAATGATCACTTATTAGAAAACATTTTTATAGACACCACAAATAATACAAAATTTCAGAAATAAAACACAGAAAACACCATAAAATTAATGAAATTAATTACAGCAATGTAATGAGTTTGATTAACTCACGCAATATGAAACATTTAAAAGAAATAAACAAATCCTTCGATACGGACGTATTTGAGATATGACTATATATTAAAAATATTATTTGGTTTTCTGTAAAACTCAAGGGTGGTCAGTAAGGGCACATTTAGTCAAATTATGAAAATCGGGTAAACGAACAGTGAGTTTCTTTTATGTTGGAGGCTCCGCCCTCAAACCCCCGCCGGGTGGCCCCCTGGACCCCCTTAACATTTGTCGGATGATATGAATTAACTTGAAATACATCATTAAATGTTAGTTCCCATAGTTACGTCTCAATTGGTAGATTTATTAAAATCATTTCTCATAAGAAATAGCATTGGAAAATTTCGTCTTTAAATCCAGTTTTTAACGAAAACGAGGCCAAAACTCGCAAATTACCATTCTTCATTTTCGTTTTCTTTTGGCTTGTTTTATCAAAAACCGTCGTCAATTCTTGGCGCCTAATTAACCATACTTTCCCCCAATTATACACCAGAATCTTAAAGACAGTCAGCTGAGTGGCCAGCAGGCGACAAACTGAATCCAAAGCGAGCAAAGACACAACAGTCGGCCGGTATGGTGATGGCGTCTATATTTTGGTATGCGAACGGAATAATATTCATCGCATATTTCAAAAAAGGAACCACCATCAACAGCGATTATTACTGTGCACTTTTGGATCGATTAAAGGCTGAAATCGTAAAGTAACGGCCACATTTGCAAAAGAAAAAAGTGTTGTTTCATCAATACCGTGTCACAGATCGATAAAAACGATGGCAAAATTGAATGAATTGGACTTCGAATTGCTTACCCACCCACCAGATTTCTCCAGATTTAGCCCCCAGCGACTTTTTCCTGTTTTCATATCTCAAGAGAATGCTTGCTGGAAAGAAATTTAAGTCTAATGATGAAGTAATCGCTGAAACTGAGGCCTATTTTGACGAGAAAGAGAAATTGTACTATAAAAGTGGTATCAAAAAGTTGGAAAATTGCTATACTCGTTGTATCGTCTTCGAAAGCAACTATGTTGAATAATAAGACCGAGTTTTGTCAATATTTTGTTTTTTCATTACTTATCCTACGGACTTATTGAATGGACTATTATAATGAATTAAGTTACGGAAAATGAAAGTGAGATGCTATTAAAAAGATGTATTATTGTAAGTAATGATAACATTTTGTAGAGCATATTATGAATATTTCTATTTTTAAATTGCGAATTGCCATATATTTGAAAAGTTTATTTAGTGCTTTTTGATCTTTGTAAAAAAGAGATTGTAGCTTCTTAATATTTACTAAAGTAAATTTAAATTTTTATTTACTTATATATACTTATTAAAGCTTGTTATATAAAGATTCTACTACAGTTTTCAATTATATAGTTTTCGTAATTTGAGATTTCTTCAACATTATATAATACCTATTAAGGAAACGGTGAGTTTTTTAATTAAACTAGTAGTTGATTTGCTTTGGCAATTATTTTTAAATTGATGTCGACATTTAAATTTTTAACCTTCTTATGTTTGTACAAAAATTAGTTTCAGGAGTTTTTAATATCTATTTAAGATAGTTTTGTTTGAATTCAAATCAATATGGAACTATCATCAACATGAACATGAACAATCAATATGTTTAGTGATTTCAATAATTAATTTGTTAATTTAATTCATCTCATATTCTATATAATATAATATATACCGACGTATTTGTAAGCGTCTTAAAGAAACGCACTTAAGAATTCGAAACAATTAATGAGAATGTGAGTATATTTGTTTGTTTGTTACGCTTTGACGCCAGAACTCCTGAACGGATCTGAATGTTATACATAGATAGTTTGCACTAGCACATAGGCTCCTTCTTATCCTAGAAAAATGTACGATTCCCGTGAGATAGATTTATTTTTGTTTTTCAAAGAGCAAAGTATCGTCAGGGAATGGCATAAGCCAGGGGTGGCGAATCTTTTTGTGAAGTGGATCAAATTTTGTTAATCTTTTTTTGAATAATAGGCCTTGGGTCATTTAGCAATGTCTTCACGTGGAAAGGGTGAAGGAAGTTGTAAAAAGCGAAGAAATTATTTGGAAACACAAAAAATTGCAATTTGAACTTTTTTGGTTTTTACTGTTAAAATAATCTCAAAAGATTTACGATATAATAAATTTTCGTTTATAAATTGGACATTACATATCTTTAATTTAACTTGTTCAATATTTTGGATTATTTGTTCTGTCTGAAGAACTCTCTCAAATTTGAAACTGACTCTTTGAGACAAGAAATTGGGTCATAGATTCACCACTACTGGCGTAGGCTCTTAAAGTTATTCCGAAAATCCTGAAAATGTCCTCCGAAAATGTATGATTCTTATGGGATAGCATTGTGGGATCATCTTGGGAGCATCATGGCGTAGGCATTATATATTACAAATGTGTAAGTTTGAAGATGTTTTACACAAAAGCTACTGCATGGATTTGATGAAACTTTACAATAATATGCCTTGTAAAACAAAATAACACGTAGTAGTATATTATATTTATATTACTATCGTATTATCCTGGAAGGCCGCGTTATCCTTTTTTAAACATATTATGTTTTATTGGGTTAATCTTCAGTTCCTGCTTATGGTTCACGTATTTAGTGTGTTAAATATTTGTTATTAAATTTTTAAAAATTTTTCTGCAAGTTGCCGTAAGGTTATTTTGTTATTCCTTTCTTCATAAACAGAGATTTTTTTTCTTAGCCTGAACTTAAAATCTTATTTTTTCTGGACTATGTTTACTTATTTTATTGAATTTTACGGGAACGAAGCCGCGGGTAGCCACTAGTAATATAATCAATTATTTTTAAATGAAAACTTACCACAACTATTTCGTTTCAATAAATCTACTTACCTTATGTTAAATTTAATTAATAAATTTTTGATACAATATTTTGGATTTGATTAAAAGTTATAAAATTTAATAAGATAAATAAATGAGAAATATAATGCCAATATTATGTATACATTTATTCAGAAATTCATTTTTGATTGAACTCTTTGACACACTTATTAGTTTCTATTCTAGTTTTGTATGCATGAACGAAATTCATAACAATCTGAATTTATTACATTTATGCTACGTAGTTGTTCCATGTTACAAATCTCATTGTTTATATCTACATCATTCTATAGTCTATACCTATACTTCCTAACTTTTATATGAAATTGAATTGTCTCTAGATTTATTCGGTTATCACTGGACCGCTTGTTTTGGATGAAAATATATTTTCGTTACGAAATTTTGTTCGAGCTTTCCATGTACATGGTGTGACATGCACTTGATTGGTATTTTAGAAAATAAATGTATCTATAAGCTTAAGAAGAGTGCTGGAGTTTACATAAAAATGAATTTTTTCTTTATAAATAAAAATATTGATTTATTATTTCTGAACTTTTTTGAGTTATGACATTGAGTAGAAGGAACAATACGTAGATTGTGTATTTTATTAATATAGTTTTAAATATGATTATTTTATGAAAAGAAAAATGATTGAACATCAATCAACGATAAACGGTTTTATGTTAATTAAAATAAAAAACGTCAATAATATTTTCATACATTTAGTTAAAAGAGGCTGAACTTTTGAAGTCAGCTACTCGTGTGGTAGAAATTGAATATAGTGAACATTGCGGTCCTTTATTCCTCCTATCTTTACTATGTATCATCTCTACAATGTGGAAACTCTAATTGAGAACAGTTTATGTAGTACATGTTGAAATTACTCATACTCTAGCTATATCAGGAGATCCCAAACTGCTTTCTCACAGCCTATTGAAAAGTTCCATTTAGAGTTTCAAAAGTTGGATAACGCAATTCTATTTTTTAAGTATCAAGAGAGGGTTAGTGTAAAGTTAAATCCAAGTTTGCAGGGTTACAACCCTTGTACCGCGGCCGCCGTCTTGTAAAAAGAGGTACAAATAGTTTTTCGTTATTACGAGCAAATTATTCGTCACACAGAAAATTTATAAAAACATTTTTGTTGCAAATTTAATTTTCGACACTTTTGGTGCTTTTGGTCTGTAACTTTTGGTCGTACAACCAAAACTAACAAAATTATTATCAAGAATTGGGAACACATTTTCTTTTATTTGTTAGAACTTTTTTTTGATCGTTTAACAAGAAAACAATATCAGAGCATTTTGATAGAAGGGTTTTGAAAGAACAATTATCATTATGAGATTTTCAATTTTTATTTATTTAATACCGTGTTATAGCGATGCGAAACTTTTACTATTCTACAGTTATACTCGTACAAGTATACATAAATATGAATGATATAAAAGATCGTATAACGCTAGTGAGACACGGCCTCTACTTTAAAATTCAATGAGCTTTATCAACTTTGACAAAACCATCATCCCTCTCTCCTTTTTTTTTTGTTTAAAAGCTGTGAACCATATAAAAAATCTCTCCTGTCAGTTGTTATCTTTTATTTTTTATTTTTAAATATTGTACTAAACTATCCAAAACTATTAATAGTAAATAGGTCTATTCTGTTAACGGTTTACATGTTATGTATTGTATTGACAGACATAGACATTGTAGAGATACGATATGTCACTGGAAGAATCCAATAACAAAAATTGAAAAATTGATTTTGTTTCTATACAAGGAACGCAACTAAGGTGTCCCTTTCCGATTTCGTTCATTTTGAGATACGTTATTTTTCATTGAAATGTAAGCAGTCAATTTTTCGGCGAAGAAATACTTTAAGAGGTCGAAACACACTCTCAAAGTTACTCCCTTAATCTTCACTGTTGTAGTTTTCATATATATTTGTAAATTTTTCTTCATTCTCCTGTCAGTTGGATTTAAGGAAGAAGCGTTAAATTTCACAAATTTTCAATGAAATAAAACCTTTTTTCCAATAGGTAATACTCATATGAAATAAGTGAGCAAAAAACCAATGAAAGCGTTTTTTTTTTCGGTTTTTGTTTTCCGAAAAACCGGTTAAAAGAACTGAAATATTCATTTATAAAATCAGGCTTATGCTCCAATTAGAAAGCATGGTAAACGTCAAACTTTTGTAACTACCTCGTTTAACTAATCGTTTTTGAGATAGAATGTGATTTATGGAAAGCTTTCAATCATATGTAAAACAATTATAATACATACGTATGTTAAATATATTTATAACTAGTACAAATAGTACATTTGTGAACATGTGACCCAACCTTTAAAACTTACGAGTATTGCTTTCTATTACAAAAACGGTTCACTGAATGAAAATTTCATAAGTACATAAACTTGATTGGATGAAATTGTTTTACAAAATTGTATTTTATGCAAAGTAGATAGCGAGTAAAATCACAAGAACGAAGATATTTACAAAAGTTCAAGTTTGAGAACTAAGAGTTTATATACTCCGCGTATATTGTCACACGCACTTGAGATTTTATAATATATTTAAAACAATTTATAAATATCAAAGTAACAATAATTTAATAGTATCTAGTAGCTTTTTTATTTCTTAAGTATAATTGAAGATGCATGAGGTAACTTAATTTTAATATATTTAACTTGAAAATAATTCTTATTTTTCAGATGTTTGAGAAGTAAACTTTTAACTCAAGTTTCACATTCAAATTTCAAAAGTTTCAAATTCAATTATTATGTAAATGACCAAATTATTTGACTCAACTAAGTTTGAATATTTGAGTGAAATTTGAATCAACTTGAATTTTTTATTATCACTTTTACAAATTGTCTTTACTTTGTATTAAGTAGTTTAGTTAAGTTATTTGAACACAATGATTACCTATTTTATAGGGATAGAATGAGAATGGATATAATTAATGACCTAATATTAATATTAAAACAACTGGCTCTTTCATTCTGTTTCCGAGGTTGCAAATACCGAATTTGTTATCAATCAAATTTCGATAGCAAATATGGAGTCAGCGCCTTCGAAAAATAAATGATAACAAGTTATCTCGAAAATAAAAATTTTAAAGAGTTGCGAATTTTTCCATTTTTCGTAAGTTTCAATAAGAGATTCGGTAACGACCTCGGAAATTTTGGATAACCAGTATTTTTAATATGAATTTCTCGCCCTTTTATTGAAATTGGTAACTTGATTTGTAATCTGATTGTGAATGAAAGTATTGCAGTTTAAAAAAGTTTATAAATTTGGTTTCTAAGTATTTACAGTAACATCGACATCTGAAATCCATTTTCTATTCAAATATCTTACAAATATTTCTAATAGTTTGACTTTAGTTACTATTAAATGAATCTCTAAGTATAACTAACATATTATAATTCATAAAAGTTATTTGAGAGGATATTTTTGTACATACTCGTGTAAACTTTTTTTAGGCGATGAGAGTGAATTTTAAAAATATACTGTTTAAGGATGTTTCTTTAAGGGTATATAAACAAGGTAAATAACATATTTAGCTTGCAGAACAATATTTAAGCATGGACTTCATATAACAATATTGTATCATTAAATTGTGAAGGTGGCCAGGGTTTAAGAAATTATGAGAGAATATTATGATAAGAAGCTTTATTATATTTTATTAAAGCTTCTATTTCAACAAAATATTTTTATTTTTCCCGTCTTAATGTTAACACCTATTTTTAGTTCATTTTAGTTTTTTTTTATTTGCAGATAAATGTTTCTCATAAACTTCACAAGTCTTTTTGTATTATGAAGGAGCTAAGAGCTTAGCGAGCTTCGGGCAAGATAGAGCAGCTGTCCCCCGTTAGAAGATGCAGCTAATTAGCAGGAATGCTCACAAACCGTAAAGTAGGTACTACTTACTCCTTTTTCTATTATAAAGTTACCCACTGATGTACCTATATTTGTTTTTCATTTTAACTTAACCTGTCTCGTTGCGCGTGCAGCATTTACCTTTGGTATATTCTTGGGTTTTCTACGCCTGTTCCCCTCTTAACAGAATCTTGGTGACGGCCTTGGAATTGCGAAATAATATTGTCCAAGTTTCCGAATGGAAGTGCATCTATCCCCTGATTTACACGGAAAAGAGTTTTTTTTTGGAAAACCATGCAAGTCGAAAATGAACTAAAATATTTATTCGTACCTAATTCATTTCAAGTAATTTTTTATTAGTTTTTATGTTTCCAAACAGACGTGCACTGTTTTTAATGTATTAAATACATTTTTTTGTTTTGTTTAAAATTGCATTATTGACTTGCACATTATCTTTGACGAACGACTGCTAAATATTCATCAAGCCAGCCGCTAGATTGAGATTTTAATTTAGCCGAAATAATTGATAAAATCAATGCTTCACTTGATTTGGAATTTTTTGTTGTTGATTTTTTAAGTAGCTTTAGCATCTTTGGTCATAACACGACTCCGTTACACACAAACTTTCTGTAGATCTTAAATGTTAGGTCAATAAGTCTTATATCTAATCGTAAGATTCAATGGGAATCGAACCAAGTGTCGCTGGACACTGACGCATGGAGTGAAGATTTGATGATTAAATATTAATATTTGGCCCAATTTCAAATTCAATTTAAGACAAGTAACTTGAACACTAAGCCAAATAAATCAGCAATAATATAAAGGAGCTAATACCTAAACTAGAGTTAGAGTATTATATGAATAAAGTAGCTGCAACTAACTATATTCAACAAACAGCTTTAAAAATAACGGCAGAAACATTTTTTAACAATTTTTCAAAATCATGTAAAAGTGAAAATGTGCTAAAAGTACCGTTTACGTAGATGAATAGGTGTACCTATACAAAATAAAAATAGATACAGACAGAGGAAGTCATAGTGGGTAGATATATCGAAGTATTAAAACTGTGAAAAGTTTAGACGTAATTCATGAAATGATAAGTACATAGATATACGATATTATTAAATCATTATTTTTTGCACGATATTATTGTATCTACTGCTTCCACTTTAATTCAATGCTTTAACGAATTTATCCAACTAAATACTTATTAAAATTATTAAAACTGCATTTGGCCTTAAATGATTTTGATGTTCTTTTGAATGTCAGAACATTTGCTTTTCTTTAAAATTGTTTCAATTTAGAGAATGAATTTAATAACAGACAAATCAAATTCATCAAAAAGAAGTATATACGAGTACAATAATATCCTCTCAAATAGCTTTTATAAATTATAATCTGTTAATTATACTTAGAGATACATTTAAGGTACTCAAGTAAAACTATTAGAGATATTTATAAGATGTTTGAATAGCAAATGGATTTCAGATGTCGCCGTTACTGTAAATACTTTGAATCCAAACTTTCAAACTGCAATACATCCATTCATATTACAAGTAAAGTTCCCAATTTCAATGAAATGGCGAGAAATGGGCTAAAATTAATATTTAAAATACTGGTTATTAAAAATTTCCGAGGGAGATCACCGATACCGAATTTGTTATCAAAATTCGCAACTTTTAATTTTTTTTTTGAGATAAATTGTAATGACATACCTTCTTAGTTGTTTTAATATTAATATTAGATCATTTATATCCATTCTCATCTTGTCCCTATCTACATAAATCATTGTATTCAAATATGCAAAAGTAGTTAGTTGCATTGTTAGTACGACGTAGACAAATTGCAAAGGTAATAACAAAAAATTCAAGTAGTTTCAAATTTCACTCAAATATTCAAACTTATTCGAATCAAATAATTTGATCGTTTACATAATTGAATTTGAAACTTTTGAAATTTGAATGTGAAGTTAGAATTAAAAGTTTGCTTCTCAAATTTCTGAAAAACAATTTTTTGAAAGTTTTTTAATTAAAAAAAATAAAATTCATGATTTCATCTTGAATCTTTCATTTGACTTATAAGAATTGGATTAATTTAATTTTGAATTGAAAGCACATCCGCCGTAAACTTTACAGCAGAAGTGACTGGCTTAAGATCACACCGGAAGTTTTTTTCGGTGGGCGATTCAAATTAAACTTAAGGTGGATTCTAATAACATTTTATAAAACTTTTAATGCTATTTTCTTATTTAGCTTTTTCCCGAGAATTCTTAAACAATTCAACAAATTGTAAGAAGCAATACAAATTGCACCAAATTAAAACATTCATGGGTTTTGGTCTGAACTATTTAAGTATACAATAAAAAAGATTTATTATACGTTTCACATACATAAGACAAAATACATAAAAATACTCAATATTGTATTTTTTTTAAAAACTGGTTTAATCAGACATGGCTACCATTCTTCTATTTTTCTCAGGCAACAATTTTTTTTTAAACTTTCAAGTTGTAAATACAGATTATTATTATCAACCAGCTTTATAGAATGTAACTGACGTTCTATTAGTACAATAACTCAATCTAGACGAGCTATCTCAATATATACTACATGTTTTTTATCAAGATTTATCATTTCCGAGAAATGAATTTTAATTCAATTTTTAGATGGGAATAAATGAAAAACAGACTTTCTTTGTATGATAATAATATCTCCTAACAAAACAGGTTCGTTTTAATGAAACAACGTTATATTTATAATTAAATGACGGTTTACTTATTTTAAAATGAACAAGCACCGAGCTAAACAGTAAGCTACTAATTATTTATAAGTTACATCTAGATTTTTTTCCTTATGAATTTTTAGAGAAAAAAAATTGGCTCTCTTATTTTATTTCTCAAAAAATTGGTCTTTTTCACGATGGAGGTATTATTATTTTTTTTTTTAAATATAATATGTACCTACATTGGATTTTTATTCAAAATTTTTACTGTAAGATTCATATGATAATATATATACTATAAAACGACAAAAAAAAAACATAAAATTTACGTCAAAATAAAAAGAACTTAAAGAGCTTAGGTATTTACATATACAGTATGACGATAAAATTTAAGAATACTTTATGACCACTGGAGAAAATTGTTTGATAGAAGAATACGTTGAGACAATAGTTTGGTACGTGATTACATTTTATTTGGATATTAATAAACTTGGTGACTACAGTTTACTCTTAGTTAATTATACAATCTAGGTGCTACAAAATTTGTACCTACTCACAGTATTAGCTGTTTAAAATTAGCGAACAAGCTTATTGAAGTTTCATATTTAAGAAGTTACAGAATATAAAACTTACTCAATGATTTCGGATGAAATATGAATGTAGCGACATTGAAAAATAAAAAAATCTAAATTATCAAAGATTATTACTCTACCGGTTATGCCGAATACCGAATAGTAGCCGAATATTCGTTGCATCTCTAGTTATTACCAAACTTCGGCTTGATTCTAACCAGCTCATCAGGAACTAAACCAAACCTTCTACGTTTTTAGGTATTTAGATATTAAGCGATATTTTTCTAGAATTTTTACATTTCTCAATAATAACCAGTTTGTCAACAACAAAGATGTTATTATATTTTTAACCGACGCTAAAACGGAAAAAGTTCTCAATTCCACAAATACATATTTATTAATTTATGACCCAGCACAAACTTTCTGAATATGCCAAATTTTTATGTGGTATAAAATGTTGCAAATGATTAGGTAAACTTTAAAGTTTGTCTTTTTGAAATGCATTCCAAAAACAATCCCACTTTTGGTATAAATTGTACTGGGTTCAGTTCAAAACTTTAGATATTCAGTCCAAGTTAACAGTTCTTTTATTTAATAATAATTTACAACTGTTTTGTAAAAAAAAACACTAATCATGTAAATTCACAGATTATACAATAATTACTTATTTTTATTTCCTTCGCTGTTTGTTTTTGTTTTAATATCACGACTGTGAAGTGGACTTTCACTTATTTAACTTCTTTTTAATCACTGTCGAATAGCGAAAGAATAATGACTGACAATCCAAAGAATAACTCTTTGTTTCTCGAACATTCGGAGCTTTGAATGTTGATTTGGAAACATTCGGTAATGTTCAATCCCTTTTCAACGCGCTTATCAACGCGAGCGCGGTTCGATCTCATTCAATGTCTCTGTCTTTGTTCGTTACAAATTAACTCCATTTATAAATTTGAATGGCTAACCCTTTAAATACGTTAATCTTAATTTTAAAAATTTGTCATTTTATTAATATAATTTTTGGTCAACTTTACCGCTCTTTGCCGGATCTAGGCTATTTTGAAGTTACATTTAGTTTGTACAAAGATTTCGAACAACTATTTCTAATTTTCTTAAGATTTTAACTCTTACCACGTCTAACTACGCTTTTAATCGTCTTGCATATTTATTTGAAGCAGTACAAATTTTTTTACTTAAATAGTTTATTTTTTGAAAAATCTATAATCTTCTTTTCTTTATGTGAATGAAAACTTATTGAAGTTTTATTTCTGGCTGTTTCAATAGGGATGTTACGGAGCTTCGATTCCGTTAAGTCGGAACTTCTGGTTGTTATTTCACCTCCGGTTCCGATACTCTTTAATCGGAGGTTTTAACGGAAGTCGAAGCCTAGCAAATAGTTTGTTAATATCGATTGCCCGCCAATATTTATCATATTCACCAAGGTCGGTAGCAAGCGAACGACTTTTTAGTGGCTCTGGTTAAATCGATAACTCTTTAAGAAATAGATTAAATGGAGACAAAGCTGCAAAGTTTTGTTCATTAAGTATAATATTTTAATTTTGGAATCAATTCATTTGATTCAGTTTGATAACAATTATTGAATCATGATAATTTTACGTTCTTAATCTGCATCAGATATTTATCTATTATTTTTTAGTTAAAATTAAAAAAAATAACTATACAATGCTTTTATTTGTCTTTATAACACTTCTATCGCCATTTGTGCAACCACCTCCGACTTCGATTCCGGTATCGACTCCGATAAAACAAATTCAAAAACCTCGACTCCGACTTCGGTTCTAACGAAGCTCCGTAACATCCTTAGTTTTCATTTTAGTTTGATTCAGTTCAATAAGTATCTATTTCTATATATATTATACAAGACGACTCTTTAGTTATGAAAAATTCGGAAACTGAAAGTAGATGACGCAATTGTAAGAGAAAAAACTCTTTGTCGTTTTCACTTCCAAAAAAGTTTTAACTAGTTATTTGTTATAAATAGTAAGCAATCAGATATATCAGAAGGGACTCGATTTAAAACACTTTGGGGTAATTATAAAAAAATGTAGGTACCAAAATTCAAAAATGATATATAACGCGAAAAATATTGTGAATATCATGTACCTCAATATGTTTTATGACTCCACGTTCACAGATCGATACCATTCACACTTCTCTAACAACAACTGTTAATGATGGAGACAAACTAAATTTGAAAACTTTTTTTTTATGACTTTTGATATACGTTGATGAAAGCAGTTTTCATGGTTCTTTCAGTTTCATCTGATGCATCGCTGCATAGTGTACTCTCTAAACATGAATCAGTGATTTTTCATTAATTACAAATGCATATTCACTTTTTTTTAAAGCTTAAACTGAACCACCTGGAATAAGGAAATACTCACAATATAAATTAATGAATTCAAATTTGAAAATTCACTGATTTGTTTAGTGGTTATATACCTATATGGAAAAAATAATAATATAAATTTCACTTATTTATTAGTAAAAAAAAAAAAAAAATTATTTAATGGAAATCTAAAGTCTACAACAATTAGTTAAATTTCACTAATTTGTTGTAAAAATAATTGATTAATAAGTTAATATACCTAGGTAACCTAGGTAAATATTAACAAACTTTCAAAAGTACTTTTTTGATAATTTTTTGTTGTTAATTGCTAAGTGATTAAAAGGCTTTAAATGATGGTTATTCATAGTGTCGTTTTTATATGTAGGTATATTCTACATAGTTTTTACTTAACATTATTTTATTAGAGGTCTTAACAATCTTCGAACGTTTATTGAATAAAGCTAATGTTTTAAACTAAAATTGATTTAAGTACATTTTAAAATATTCCTGTGGTATTGGTGGTTTCTTTTAAGCCTTCAAGTATGGCACACCCATTTCGTTGTGGATCTTGGTGTTTCAAACAACCCATCTGCGTACATTGATTTGGTAAGTTTTCAGCTTCTTGATATTGATTTTGGAAATGTTAAGTACTCAAAATTGGACTTGCACTATAACTAAGAATCATACTAAGTGTAGTGTTCAATTTCAATGGTGCGAATTCAAAAGTTAACACCATCAGACGTGCAAATGTATGAATGTGAATTTAACAGACTGTGAATCTAGTTTTATAATTGTTTATTAAACACAACTTTACGCAGGATTAAAAAGGTAAAAAAGTGAATCACACCGTTGTTTCGCACTTACAAGGCCGTGTTTAAGGTTCTCGGGGGGCATTTTTTTACACCAGAAAACTAGCTATTGTCTATACTAAAATTGCAATTATAATTTATATAATTAAGTTTTCATTGTTACGAGTCGAATGAATGTTAAATTCTCGGATCTATTATTTAGGTACCCCCAACTACCTCTCGTTCGCAAAATATTTTATTAAAAAAATTAGATTTGTATGAGTTTGTCAAGTGTTTACAAATTAAATTTATAAAACAATGTGGTTTTGAAATTCATTTCAACTAGAAAATATATATTATGATTTATATGAAGTTACAAATTAGTTTTTGGAACAAATTAATTTCATAAGTAGGTACAGCCACGTATAACTAATACTGTTACTCGTAACTTTCTGTTCCGTTGACTATATGGTCATTATTATAAATTCGAATGTGATATACCTTAGTTAATTTTTGTATATGTTATTTTAGTATAATTATCGAAGCGTAAGCGAGAATAGAACTCGAAAAAGCAGACGTTTGCAGAATTTTCTCAAGCGATTTGCATGGTAATTTGTATTGATAATATTTGTTTGATAAAAAATTTTATTCAGAAAAAATCTATTATTCCCGTGGGATAAATATGTTTTTGGGGTCAGAGAATGATAGGTATAAGTAGGTTACTTTTAGGGCTGGAATAATGCACGGTTCCCATGGGATAGTAAAACAATTGTATCCTATACAGGCAGTGACGTCACTAAGGTTGGTGTCACCTAGTTAAACACATGATGTCACCCCCCCTCATGACACCCCGTAGATTTCCTACGAGTTATAGTAAAAACTTTGCAATCGAGGAGCAAAGTGTAGTTATTGTTCAATTTCAATTTTTTTTTAGATTTCATACCTTTGTGCCATACTGCTTCACATTAAATCACTGGAATGACAGTTTTCAATAAAACAATTTTTGTGAACCGCCCTAATATTAGCGTTACCTCTTTTGATGGTGTCACCCGGAGTGGTCCGCACCTCCCTAGTGACACCACTGCATAGGGAACCGTGTATTTAAAAGAAGTTTAGTTAAAGTTTGTGAAATAGTATTTTAACGCATTTTACTCGAAAAGGCCTGAATCAAAGATTTGAAATACTTCTTCTTTCTTCTTCTTCTTTTTTTTAATTTTAATACTATGCATATGTAGCTCGTCTCCTTGGGGGTCCGTGGGTAAGTTTTGACTATAAAAAAAGCTCCGTTGGTCAAAAAAGTTTGGGAATCAGGGATTTACATCTTCAGTAGGCTCGTCATAAATAATGTCATTAAATGCATCGGGTGATTTAAACATCCTGATCGTAACAATTACCGCAAACTTGTGAACAGTATAACCCAACTTTTCTGCAACCACAGTTCAAGGTAGGTACATCCCTTGGTGCAATTACAAAAAATTGAGTTGATTAGACTATCAGGAGCTGGTGGAAGAATAGTTTTAACTGGCTCCAAAATTTGATCTTGCAATGTCCATCCCCAGTCTAGAGGTCAAGCCCGTTACTAAGCCATACTTGCACTTAGTATAGTAAACATGATATAAATGTTGCCGAGCAGCATTAGGTGTTGGTGGAAGAGAAGATAGTTCTACCGGTTTTTAAGCTGTGTAAATTTCGAAAACGTTAAATACCTGTAATTATCAATGGACAGGACACTTTTTTTACTGGTGCTTTATGTTCCGTCCATTCTGTACGGAAGAATAATAATTGTACTTATACTATGAAGGCTATGGAGCCAAAAGGAATTATATCTGAATGCATACTATAAAGGCTATGACGCCATGACAATAAAACAATATAGCGAATTAACATTAAATAAAATATATAACAACAAAACATTATTGAGTGAACCGTAAACATGAAAGGACATAAACCCGGAATTGAGACTGATCGAATATAATAATGATCCATAGAGGAATGTTTCTTCATATACAAAAGAACGTGATATTCTTTATATATTTTTGCTTATATTTAACGCTGTTTTATAACTAATTACTATTTAATTCAATAACATAATAATATGTCAATTGATTTGTTACACAAATATCTTATTGGTTGCAATTGGGTATATTTGGGTTGTTGTGCTAGGCGATAGTATGGTTAACGCGGGCCCGCAATTTGATAATTTAAGAATAATTGTACTGTCGTCTGGCCACGATTCATTTCATCATACAAAATCATCCAATATATGTACGTCTAACGTACAACCCAAAACGACATGATTTTACACCGTGCATGACCTGCGAGAGTCTTGCTAGTGAGCTCCCAGGGAGGTTAAATCGGGTAAAGCTGACTTCTTGAGCACTTAGAGGCCACGTCGAGCGATCCTAGAACGTACCTCAATGCACCACCACATACAAAGCTAAATAACCTCACAACACCAATCAATTCATAATGCAATCAATAAGATCGATAGTAAATCTTAAAACTATGTAATTATACAATAAATCGGGTTTTTTATGCCATAGTGCTTTTTCCTATAAAATGGTGTTTTATTTACTATAATTATAAATTATTTAAGAACTACGAGAAAACTCCATGTTGGAGGATTTTCGACGATACACTTTATACATAGCAGAGAGAAGCTATGTATAGCCAGCAAAAAAATGGATACTGTTGATTACAAGTTTTGAATCGACTATAATAAGATTTTAATGATAAAGTTTCTTCTAGTTAGTTTGTGGATAAATCCTCGTTATAAAAAATACTTCATTAACCTGCTAACTAATTAATCTGAAGTTGAAAAATTTCCAAGGAAGTCCAAGAGTAGGTAGCCTCCCCCGGCAGTGGCTTGATGACGAAGCGCCCCATATAAAAATGGGAAACCTCACCTGTTTGTAAGCTCGATTTTCATGAATTCATTGTGCGTGAATTTACTGAGACAACGGATTTTATAGAAAACCGATTATATTAGATGTAGAATTATCTTGCAATTCGTCGTTATAGCTATTTAGGAAAAAAATATTCAGAAGACACATTATTTGGGAGAAAACCGTTTGGAAACAATATTCGGAGAAATTATAATTCAGAAAAATGTACGGGAACCATTGAAATATTGTTTTGATATATTTATAAACAATTTCTTTTAATACTTCATCGTTATCTGCATGCAATAGAAATTTGAAGCTTACGCTATGACTTTAATATTCTACGTTCGACTAGTTTAATGAGATTTTCATATTGATAAACCTGTTTAGATCTAAAGACACTTTATCTATTTACTTGCATTTGAAATTAGTCAAGCTTGCTCAAATTGACAAAGCTTGATCAAAGCATTGTTTGAATAATATTCAATAACCTACCATTACTATTTAGTAGATATTACATCGAGCTGAGCAAAAAAAGTCACGTGTTGCAAAAAGCTTAGTCAAGTGTAGTACATTATTGAAATCTCAACAATAAACGCATTTTTAATGGGTGACAAGTAATTATTATATTATGTCAAAGAGTTTATTATCTTCTTTAACATAAATGTATTGTGTATTTTCAGTAGAATGGTTTATGAATAATTTCAGAAAGGCATGGAAATTTTTACGTACCCTTGTATACTGTATCTGTTTTATACCCCTTTTATTTTTATAAAAAGCATTTATTACAATCATTGGTGTTTTTAAAAACTTACTCTATTTATTATATCTTGTTTAAAAAAACATGCTTGTTGGGAGGAAAAATACTTATTGCTAGAGAGATATTGGTGGGTTTTAAAAACTAATTGTAAAGAATAAGGTAAGAGTAAGTACTTAATTAAATTTGAACTTTAAAAAAATTACAATATTAACTTGAGATAAAATAAAACAGTCATTTACTTTCAAACTATACTTAGTTTAATTAACAAAAATAAACTGGCTTATTTATTAATTGCGAAAAAATAAGCCAAATAAAATAGTCTTCTAAAGCAGGGGTTCTCAAAATACGGCCCAAAAGTGGCAAAGACTGTGAATGCAGCCTGCGATATCGATACGATATATTGTATTTTTATTAAAAAATGAATAAGTAAATAATAAGTAAAACAAATAATAAGTATAACAAATAAAATACAATTACTTATATGTTTTAATATTTTTAATAAATTCTTACAGAACTTTAACCATATGCGTTTGTATTAATAAAATATTTTTTAGTTTATATAAAATATGTACTAAAAAAAAGAAATATTAATAGATATAGCTAGAGGGGCATTGGATCGGGATTTACAATTAATGCTATGAGAGTATTAGGTCGCGACGTTTTGCCTTATATTACAGCTTCATCAGGCTTTCTGATGTATGCTCAGCATTCGTGTGTTTCAGAGACATGTGTGTCAGAATCATGAGTGTCAAACTCGGTTTTAAAATATAAAAAAATATGTATAATTGTTATATGTAAGGCTAAAAAAAGCGAGCATACATCAGAGAGCCTGATGAAGCTGTAATATATGGCGAAACGTCGCGACCTGATACTCTCGTAGTATTCATTGTAAATCCATCCCTATCCATTGCTCCTCTAACTATGTATATCTATAATATCAAAATAAGGAATAGTAAAATATATTTAACAAAAAAAATCGTGGTAATTGATTCGATTTTCTTCCGTTTTTTTTTCTTGGGCTACCAAAAATTTCGGTAATATTAAATTGGCCCACCTACGAAAAACTTTGGGAACCTCTGTTCTAAAGCGTAAACTTATACATATGTTGTGTACGCTTAGAGAAAAATAAAGTTTCAAAACTTAAACCACTCAAATCAGTCTTGATCTCATTATTAGAAGATTTTCTTATCACTTTTCTCATACAAATATTTCAAAAGCCATCAATTTTATAGAAAAACGCCAAAAATAAAATTTATGGTTAAAAAACGGGTTTAGTGAGCACCCTTTTTTTTATTTTAATTTTTTTATAAAAAATCAAGGATTATAAAATTTTATTAAGGAAGTCCTATTTTAAGTGGGGATAAGACTTAATATTGAAATAAAATTTAGTTATACGGGAAAATAGATTTGAAATTTCAAGTGGCTAGTGTTTTTTTATTAACCATTTCTTTACTTTAATGCAATTTTTCATGTTCAATTAAAATGCATTATTTTTTGTATCACATATGTTGGTATGGTTAAATTTGACGTTTTAGTTACCTAAACATTTAGTATAGCATACAAAGCTTTCATAAAGCTCGCTCATTAGGGGGCTTACTACTTGAGAACCACTGGCCTGATTTAAAATATTCTTTTAAGTGCAGAAAAACATTGGAACACAGTTATGCACCAATAATTTTTTTTCAACTATTTGGGTACCAATTACCAAGTTACCTTGCTACGTCATAGTGTGGGTAAGAGTTCGCGGTCATACTAATTGAGCCCTTAATTTATATAAATATTATTTTGGAAAAAATAACAAAATGATTTTATTTTTACCTATAACGATTTACTATAGGTACTTACTTATATATTTTACGCATATGCAAATACAACCGATAACCAAATAGAATAATTTCAAAATCAATGTGCTTGAGCGATGCAGGATATTTTATTATTTGCTGCATTGTAATATTACGTAAGGAAATTGTTGTTGTTACAGAATAAATGAGCCACGGAGTTTAGACGATAACATTTTTACGTAATTATTTTCTAACTTATACTAGAGAAATTTTCAATATTTTCTCGTAAGAAATGTAATATGAAACTGTCACAGTCATATACAAATGCATTATTCTTAGGAACTATTTTCAATTATCATTTGATTGTAAGCTAATATAAGCACGAGAAATATCGTAAAATCATAATTTATTTTCTCTCTCCGTTTTTGTTATATAACTAGTTATGAAATTCAAAACATTATTTATTTCATTAAAATGAAATATCCACTTTCAATGGGAGTTTTCATTCAAGTTTTTCCGAATTCTCACATCGAGAGTGGAAAATTAGGTAAATCTGTCTACACTTGCAAAAATAAACAAGAAATGTATAGATATACAATACATATATGTAGGTAGTTGTGAGAATTTTAATTCAGTATATACCAAAATAGTTTCTCTATGATAAAAATGTAGCTTTACTTTGTTTGGTAAAATTAAAATAAATTATCAATAATTAGAATGAAAGTATTTGAAATTCTTTCACGTCAAAACCCATTTTTAGATAACCAAATGCCAACAACAGAACCCCTATTATTTAATTTGTGTCATGCTGCAGCTTTTAATTTGGAAACTATATGGGCATTATGCAATGATGAAACGTGTAAAATAGATATTTACCTACAATGAATAACTATCGATTAAAGAACGGTGATGCAAACTTACAAGTAAAATAATTAAGGTTGATGTGTGACCTATTTAATTGAAGGAGGAAAACAAAAATTTCAATGCATATCTTTGAGAGATCTTTGAATGGGTTCTCCACAGTTACATATGCAAATATTTTAAGGATGTATAGGAGATTCAATCGGGAACAAACGTACAGAACAATAACAGTTCATGAATAGCTACTTACTACTTTGGCTTGTTATAAAGTAAGTAAATGGTTTTAATACTAAAAGGATTAGAAAAAATTCTTCAATCTTTGATTAAATAAGAAAAAGTGACTAAAACTAAAAAAGTCTGCTTACTTTTGACAGTGAATATACCGCATTGTGCGCCATAAGTATTAACCAGTAGAATCAGATTTTCGATTTGTTTTTAATTTGTTCCTCAACGACCGTTTTGTGATGTTAATAACATTTTACAAAATTTTCTTTGATAGTCAATACGATACAACTTGAAAGTTTGAAACATTTGCCATTTTTTTACATTAGTTTAAAAAAACACAATCTATTGTATTGAGTGAACAAATATTCATTATAAGATTAGAACACATGAAACAAACCAGGTTTTGAAAACTGTTATAATCTTTCAACAGTAAAGTCAATAATTTTAAAATTTTTACAGTAAATTTAGGAGTAACTAAGAAATTTTCATTTTTGTATCATCATTTTGATTATTCCAAACATCTTAAAGATTATTTTTAATAAATATTCAAGTCAATTTTTTATTGACTTTATCTTTTTAACTATAAGCATACGCTTTAAATTGTTTTAACATCTAAGGTCATATTACGTCTGTCTAACACAGAAAATTACTGTTGTTCAATTTTTAGGTTAAGTCTAGGATTCAACGGGGATCAAACCCAGTAACACTTGACGTACGAAGCGGAGAGCAACTGCTCTTACCACTGCGCCAATAAATGACCGTATGTATGTTTTAATAAACCTTAGATCACCGATTTTTTAAAACCCACCAATTTTAATATTTTTTTCTATACTAGGTATAGAAAGTTGTTCAAGTTGGCCCTGTTATAAATTGAAAGATAATTATTAGTTTTAAAGGTTAAATTGGTATTGTGGGTTGAAGCAGTGATTTTAGTTTTAAGGATCTACTTATGTAGCAGTCACATGTGTTACAAGTATTAATGTGATTAAATTTACCTTAACCTAAAGGCATATTTACTTTTTAGAGTTAAGAGAAAAAAAGATGAATAAGAAGCTATTTACTAGGTTATTCAATTTTTATGAAAACAGACATTTATCCAAGGAGTTTTTATTGTTACATTACGATATAAAGTTTTATTGATTTCAAGGTCTTATGATACGAAAGTTCATTTTTTATTACCAAACATTGAAGCACGACAAGAAGCCTCGCTTTATAGGTTGGAAAGCATTGCTTTGACTCTTAAGCTGCATGGTTGAATATTTTGAAAAAAAGTTATGATGATAAAATGTAAAAAATAAATTGAATGAAAATTAGTTTGAAAAAGAATTTAGTAGGTCAATTAGTGGCGTGGCTGACTAGATAGTTGCTCTATACGCCAATAGTCCTGGGTTTGAATCCCAAAGAAAACCTAAGATTTTTTCATGGGTTTTCGGGTTCGACGGTCGCTAATACCACCAATAATATTAGTTGATGTGATCTTAAATTAAAGAAAATAAGTATTTAGCGTAGTTTCGGATATATCAAAGTTTATCAATATTATGCTATTATTTTGGTTTTGATAATTTTAAAGGAAATAACAATTATTTGGTGATTTAAAAAGACAAAAATGAAACGATCATGATATATAGATATCAAATTACAGTTTTTTATTTTTGAATGTAGGTAGGTAAGTACCTAGTTTAAATTTATGCAGCTTTCAAACTTTAAACTGTATTTAAACTTTATTGATTTAAATAATCAAAAATATTGTAACAAAATGAGATGACAAAGATGACAATAAGAAACAAATTAGACTATAACCATCATCATTAGTCATTACCATGGTGATATACTTACGGGCTATGACTAAGTAATTTAAAATTACTGTGGTAATGTTGCTCGATTAGCAGACAGAAAACTAATAAATCAAATGCAAAACTATTGCAAAATAAACCTGCGGCAATTTGGTATTTTATTCCACTTTCTCTTACTGGGGGAAATCCTAGAAGGCCTACCCTCATAGGATATCCAGATCAAATATTTGTTTAATAAAATATTTCGTATCAATATGCAACTTGTGAACGAGTTTTCGTTTCGTTCGAGTCTTTTGACATCAAACTTGCAACATTATCGAAGTATTTATAGAATTTTGAAATATTTATTACTAGAAGAGGTTCAATGCGATTTCCTTAAATTAAGTTATTCGTCACACCAATTTTTTCAACAAATCGTTTGTTTTTAACTAAAATGAATTTTTCTCAATATCGAAACTTTTTGTAGACGTGACTCGACAGTCGACATGCGCTTGTCTATTATTATTATCTTAAAAAAAAAGAATAAAATGTAAATAAATGCCCATTTTGTTCTTTACTATACACTTTCCTTTTATACACTTATAGATGAAGCTTAACAGGTTAAATTATTTTTCTAGATACGTATTGAAAAATATCTGTTGCGACGTTTTACGTGAAACTCGCTGTTGGTTAAAAGAACATAAATAAAATCTACGACTGGATAAAAAAATTATGAATTGAATAATATTTAAACATCTATATAAACAGAACCATATGCATACAGCCTTTATACACAAACTTCCACCCTTAACCCCAGAACCGTCTTTATTCGAACTTCGAAGTTTCCACTTTTTTTTTGGATTCGGGGAACCACAAAACGTATATTTCCGGTGAAAAGTCAAAATCGAAAATTCAACCCGATTACAATAGGTACTTTCTTTGCTATAAAATAGGAAAAGAAAGTAAAATTATAACAATTATTTAGAAGTTCGAAAATTTGTGAATGGTATAAAATATTGAATTAAGAATTAAAAACTGCTCAAAGAATATTAAACACTACCATTGTGATGTTTAACATTGAAAATATTACTGTTATTATGAGAAGATAAACATGAGACTAATAATAATAAATAATAATTGCCGTTGTTATCCTTGCTTTGGAAATTAGATCAAGCTTACATTTTTAATAGAATTGAAAAGGCAATGGATTAAAGAAATTCTTTAACCGATTATCATGTTTGTGAGACGAAAAAAGTTCTATGTTAATGTTGATGATCCATTTTACAAAGTGGTGCAAATATGCATTTAAATAAATAAGTTTTTAAACTCTTATTATCTGTGGATGTAAATCTGTCGTTATAAGCAACATTAATAAGACGATAGCTGGTCCAGCGATATTCTGATTCATCTCAAAAACTACTGAATAACTTTTGATTGTTTTTTATTGATTATGTGGTCGTTTTTAAAATGTTTGTTTTCGTCCAAAGTTAACGTTTTAATATTGGAAATATGTTTTCAGCGTTGTAAAAGAGAATGTAAATTGCACACACACAATTTTTAAACATATTGCATAAATCAATGGACCTGAAAATTTCTGACTATGCATTGGTAAGGGTGCGCAAGAACACATTCGAGAGCATCCTTGATATATAGTATAACAGGGAGAGTAGAAAGGAAACTACTTTTGTCTCACGGCTCAATCATAACATAAAATAAGGTTAAGACAATATAACATAAAGATTAAAATTTAACAATTAAAGTCGATATCACTAAAATGATTTATAATTTTTCCCCATACCTATTGTAAATGAAAGATATTTTTAAAATTAATATCAAATTTGAAACACTAAAAAATTCTAAAACTTGATTAAATAGAGTTTATTTTACGCTCAGCGGAGCAGGTAGGGAACAACTACTATTATTATAATCTTTTCAACAGAGCTTTCATGCTGTTATAATCAATGTAACTTGTTTTTTCAGGTGATTGGTAAATTATTAAATTTAGTTTTTTTGTTGAAAATTTGAAATTTTTCTTTGAATATGAAAAATTTATATCTGCAAATATCTACCATAAAATCGAATAATTCCAATATTCTTTTTTATTTTGTCAAAGACTTGTGAAAAGTTGGAAAGTTGATTAAAAACACAATGATATAGAAGTCTTTATGTCGTGTGAATTGTTTCGGGAGGTATAGTAAACAACAGTAGATTGAAGTAATTGAAAAATTCACATACAAAACTATTATTGTTAGGGGATTAAACTGAGTACCACTGGAGCAAGAGGTGGCGATTACATCACTACGGTGTTAAGTGGGTCTATAAGTATTAACTTTTAGTTTTAACTTATTAAGAATTTACGAATTCGATTTGAAAATATAACAGCAGATAGATCTGTTATTTGGCTATCTTATAAACCACAACTTGTATAATTATTTTGTTTTCATAAAGAATTATAAAAACAATAATTCTATGTGCAATCAACAATTTTAAGACCAAAAGTCATACCTGATATATTATTTTAACAAACGTTTTATTTGAAAAACTAAAAGTCAGTAAAGCAGACAAAATTTAATAATTTGGTATTCCTTATTTATTTACTATATATTCCCGTATTTATCTGTCCTTGACAAGGTATACGATAAAGGAACCATTTAATGAGTATTTTATATTGTTAAACACAATATAATATAGAAAAGCTGCTTAAGAAAGTTTTTATTTAACGCAATATATTTCGATATCTGAAAATATGAAATGTTATAACATCAAATATTAAATCATTATTGTTTTAGCATGGAATAAAATATTGATTGAATTTTATTTTTGTGAAAGAAAAGCTAGAGACAACAAATTACTTTTTCATTGATCAAAAATTAATGTTTCCTTCCTTCAGTGTTTTCTCACTTATCCACCCATATATTCGATTATATTTTTCATAGTTCTATCGAAAATTCAGTAAAATGAAATTGTCAGCAATTATAGTATAACTTTGGACGTTTACAAGTTACAAGTTTTTATTTAATTGTAAAAAACTAAATTTTTCTAAATAGGCATACCTACTATTTCTAAAAATTTATTTTTTTTCCTTGACGTAATTATTCAAAATTTTTGTTCATAAAGCAATGAAAAATTGTATAATAGTATCTATATTCTATGTATTCAATTAGAAATTGTTAACGTAATGGCAGAAACTCTAGTAATATATTACTATAGAAAAGAAAAAAGTTTTATTTGTTTTCTCTTTCTTTCTTTTCTCTTTCTTCTTTTGTTTTATTTTGTAAAAAATTTCTACATTTCACAACGTCTACTTATATTATTAAAAATTATTCTGAGACTGAAAACATTTTATAAAGTTAGTTTAACAGTTGTAATGTTAATGAATTTTTACAAATGACAATAGGCTAGTAGGTACGAGATATATTGCAAAATCTTATCTAAAAATTATAGTTGACTATAGAGTAGTGGTATTATGAAGCCAAACTAATGGTACCTATTGTATGATTTATTTTATAAAACAAAAATTTAATTTAAATAAAGTCATTCCGTAATTGATGTTTCAGTAAAATTAATCAATGCCTGCAGTATTAAAATTTACCATTTAAATTGAAAAATAGAGAAATGCATGTGAAACACGTGTTACGCCTTTTAGTTTTGAAAAATATGATGATATTTGACAGTTATATCCAAATAAATTTTATGCAAGTAATAGCAAAATTATTTTCACTAAAATTACGTCAATTAATAATATGATCACACAATGTGACATACATTTTTTTTTTTTTTTTGGTGTGCTAAGTCGTTTTAACATCTAAGATTAAGAGACTAACATTTTTGAAAAAACTGGCCTATTTTCCAAGTGCCGTAACTCGGTAATCCATTGACCTGCAGAGCTACGGTTATAGGCTTAATTTGTAACAAATTTAATATTCTTACAAAACGTTCAGAATAGCTTTCGAAGAAAAATACATGGATTAGGAGATACCGAGTAGAATCTGAAACAAGTTCAAAATTTTCACGGTTTTTTCTCTATAAAAATTTTTCCACAACTTTTTGAGAGTTGCAAGCTTGAGAATACATAGCCCTAATGGGTCTAAACATCATATTAAGAAATCAGAGACATATAATGTTTTGTTAATTTATTGTTGATTTTAACTGGGTTAAAACAGAAAAACAAAAATTTTAAAAAATGGTTGATTTGATCTCTGTATCAATAACAACGACTATTTGAATAAGATTTTTTTAAATAATATTCAGTTAAAAAACAAAGTTTAGTTCAAATTCTAATACCTATATACACTAAAACTAAAAACAGATTTATTAAAATAATAAATACATAATCAATAATCATGTTTAATTACCTAATATTAAATTTTAACAACGTTTCAACATTTTATGTCCTGTGTCTCATTGAAATCGACATGGAGTTGTAAAAGCGATAAAAGATAACATTTAAACGCCAACAATGGAAAAACAAAAAATATTTTTTACCCACAATTATTGAAAAATTTACTTTATATGGAACGTATTGCTTTGTATTGTTCCTTATTCTTCATCTGTGCAACCACAATGTGGCACAGCGAAGCGTAGGAAGGTACAGCTAGTATAATATAAATCCAATAATTGTTCGGAACTAAACAGTGCGCTGGTACATATTATGATAGTTTGTGATAAAGGCTGATGAAAGGAAAACAATACAAATATAGCTAACTTTATCACTCAACAGCTTAACTATCGTTATATACACTAATACTGCTTTGTTTGGTTTTCGATGAGTCCGAGATTTATTTAATTTGTTTGAGCTTTAAAGCTTTGTCATACATTGAAATTCGCGTTATCACCAACAAGCATGTTTAAATGAATTGGCATGAAAGACTTCAAAAAACTATTTGTAACAAACTTAATTTTTACACACATTTTAAAATTGAAAAGTATTTATTTAGATTTATTTTAAGGATTCAAAAATTAAAATATCTGCTGCGAGGCGTCACAGTACTTTCTTTTACTTTCATTTATGAAACTCGCTGTTAGTTAAAACAAATATATACACTTTATAACTATACCTATACATATAAACAGAAATGTATGCATAGAACCTATATGTTTTTACGAATTTCCAACCTTCACCCCAGAACCGCCCTTATTCGAATTTTTCCAGGAAAAAGTTTCAAATAAAAGTTGTGGGCATCAATCAGTCTAAGAATTATAGAAAGTTTAAAAAAAATCGTTGGAGCCGTTTTCGAAAAAATTGATAAAGCTCAAAAACTTCTACTTCCACTAATAAAGTGGAGCTTTCGGTTAACCGATTTTAACCGAAATCTTCGCGGCACAACTAGACATAATATGAAGGCATATTTCTAAGTTTTGTGAAAATCGGATAACGCTTTCGATACGATATGGCTGTCACACACAGACACACACACAGAGACATGTTTCTAAAAACCACTTTTTTGGACTCAGGGGATCTCAAAACATGTATTACCGGTAAAAGCTCAAATTCGAAAATTCGACCCGATTACATTACTTCCTTTACTATCTATATAGTAGTAAAAGAAAGTAAAAACATAGATAAATATAGGAATAACTTAATAACCTTTCAATTAGGCTATCCTCCAAACAACATTTAATTCAGAATGAATTCTTCCATAAAACAGATTACATGACTTTATGAAAAAGTCCTAAAAATGAACTTTCTAGAAAGTCATAATTATGAAATCGGAATTATGAATGCTTAATGACATTATAAACCTGAGCTTGATTTTTGAAGTCTTGAAGAGTTCCTATTTCTAAGCTCGTTATGAAGTGTAATTTCTGAACAGTTTTAGACTTTTATTTTTTTGATTAACCACTAAATATAACATAATTCTACTAATTAGGGAGCCCTAAGGATATTTATCTTTGTAAAATGTTATTTATTTTATATTTTGTCGCCAACGTTTCGTAACATTTTTACTTTCTTTTACTACTATATAGATAGTAAAGGAAGTATTGTAATCGGGTCGAATTTTCGAATTCGAGCTTTCACCGGAAATACATGTTTTGAGGTCCCCTGAGTCCAAAAAAGTGGTTTTTAGAAATATGTCTGTGTGTGTGTCTGTCTGTGTGTGACAGCCATATCGTATCGAAAGCTTTATCCGAATTTCACCAAACTTGAAATCTGGCCTCCATATTATACCTAGTTGTGCCGCGAAGCTTTTGGTTAAAATCGGTTAACCGAAAGCTCTACTTTACTCTTAGCGTTTTTGAGCTTTTTCAATTTTTTTTGAAAACGGCTCCAATGATTTTCTTTTAACTTTCTATAGTTTTTAGACTCATTAGTGGCTACAACTTTTATTTGAAACTTTTTCCTGGGAAAATTTGAATAAGGGCGGTTCTGGGATGAAGGTTGGGAATTCGTGTATATTCATATAGCCCTATAGGTTGTATGCATATAGTACTGCTTATATGTATTGTTACAAAGTGCTTATATTTCTTTTAACTAACAGCGAGTATTTTCATAAATGAAAGTAAAAGAAAGTAGTGTGACGCCTCGCACCAGATATTTTGACTTCTTTTAGGCTCTTCGGGTAAATATAATAGAATAAAATTAGTATTTAATATTTTATAATAATTCGTTTGACTCATATCCATAACTTGAAATTAATATTAATAAACCACGGAAAATAATTGAACACGTGTTAATAGGATTTTTTTTTCGTAGAAGTTTTCGTCATTCCCATGATAATTCAATTATGAACAGTTTATGATTTATAATTGAGTTCTTGAAAAAGTGGTGAGAATGACGAAACGTTGTATGAAAATAAAGACAAAATCATAACCTGCCAACACGTGTCTAAAGGGTTTCCCGTGATTTTATTATTATTGATACATAATAATAATTAATTGTGAACAAAGCTTTGTTTTATTTAACTGTATATATTTATATTGTATTATATTTAACTCTAGAGCCCAAAAGAAGTCAAAAAATTTTTATGAAACGTTGGAGATAAAATAAATACTCGTTACATCTTACAAAGATAAGTGTCCGTATTGCCCACTAAGGTTTGTTACGATTGACATGTTTTGGACATACACGCGGCGATAAAATTGAACGTGCTTGTTCTTACTTTGCGCCGTGTCGACCCTGAGGGGTTGACCGTTGGGCGTCTTTAAACAATACCTGCTGTAAGAAGCGGTTACCTTGCTTTTAGATATGTAGGTGCTTACATCATAAAGTTCGCTTGAATTACAAACGGTTCAATGGAACGTCATATTGCCGTTTGTAAACGGCTGGGGTCCCCAACCTTTTTGCGCCTAAGAGCATATATCTAGGATGCCGGTCGGGCGCCGGGCACCATTTATTTTTTCCAAGATAAATGTATAGATGGACGTTGTTCTTTATGCTTTTTTTGTATTTTGGAGTAAAATTTTGCGAAAGGTAGCGAAGGGCACACATAAAAGGGTCTACGGGCACCATAGTGCCCCCGAGCAAAGGGTTGGGGACCGTGGGTATACGGAAATATATGGGAACAGGCCTGTATGTGGCTTGGAACGAACTTAGTGTTTCCGTTATGTTGGAGTTTGATAAGAATATATTTTGCACTGTGTTTATTGATGATAGTGATTGTCATTAAGTATCCAAATTTTAGATAAGGGGTCCTCAGCGATTACGGAAACCAAAGAAGAACACATACTCGTATGTCAACAGTTTGAAAAATACTGATCTACAAGTAATAAAATAGGCAAAAATATGAATTCGATTATGAATAGCTTTTTCTAAGATCGGAAATATTAATTCACTAAATATTACAGTAGCATTGAACGTTTAAATGTCTTATTGAGTTCATAATTATATGTTCAAACCTGACGACCAAATCGGAAATATGAATTCAAAATTATAAAATTATAAAATCCAAACGCTATCTGGGAAATAATTTAGCATTTGACGAAATAATAATTCTAATACAGCAGTCGTAAAAATGGGATACGGAATTAAAAGTTCTGTTTGATTTATGAAACTTAATACTAAAAATCTGAAATAAAAACTTTTAATGAAAATTAAAATTACTTTTTAAATTATTATTTATATAAAGTCACATTTTATCTATATTGAGATGCAGGTAGCAGGTGGCAAGGACGGACAAGTCATTTTAGAAAAATCTATTTTACATTAATAGATACATATAAAATTTTGTGATTTTGAAAAGCATTTGAAAACGTTTCGTAATACGTCACTCACGTTCAAAGAGTTAATACGTTCCAAGGAGTAATGCTCCGAGCACACACGTGACTGTAGACAAGATTATTCTTATAATTCTGAATATTTTAGAATGCAATAATTTTATCGTTGGAATAGATGAAGTATTGAAAAAAGTCACGTTGCATTCTTTTATGCTGATTCCTATTAATTGGATTATCTTTGTTTGTTTGTTTCGCAAATTCAATCGTTAAATGGACACATTTGTAAAGCAAATAGAACAAGACAAGATAGTTATGAACGGATAAATGTTAATATATTAGTTATTATAATGTGCATATACATATATACCCACAATATGCATTATGCATATGTGTAAAGTATGTACTTACATATGAAGGGTTCAGACGAAAAACAGTAATTATTTTACATAAGATATTAGAGAAAAGTAAAAAAAATCTTTTTATATAATACGTCTAAAAACAATTTATTGGTATATAATATACTTAATTACAACTAACAATAAACTAAATAAGTTATTTTTATGCGAAAATTAAGTGAATTTCGTTAGCTTTTCCTCACATTTTTTACGTGCAATGTTTTTCTCATTAGCGTCTATTCTTGTCTATTTTATTGTAGGTGTTTGAACTGTTTTTTACTCGAAAATAGCTACGTCATTCGATTTAGCTTTTTAAACACTATAGGTTGGGGCGAATTTACCAGCAGGCTAACAAGACGGGATCCTAGGGCAGGGGTCAGCAACCTGCGGCTCGCGAGCCGCATGCAGCTCTTTTATCCAAACTGTGTGCCTCTTCAACCAATTAAATTGATATATATATATATATATATATATATATATATACAAAAAAACTTTGTATACAAAAAAATAAGTTGGCAGTAGAACATAAATGGAAAGAAATTTCAAATGCTCAAAGGGAAGATCAAATTATATTTGAAACCTGGAATAGTCTTCCTGAGAGTTACAACCAACTGAAGCTGGCGGCATTTGGACTATTGACAATTTTTGGATCTAGCATTGTGAGCAAATATTTACTTACGGGGCTTAGAACGGGTAAGTACGGTTCGTGCACCATTAGGTGACAAGTTCAATTGAGTTACAAACTCACCCGCTCAAAGCACGTCACCGGTTCAATGGGACGACATATAGCCGTTCGTACACGGAAATGTAAGGAAACGGGCGCCCTGTATGTCGCTTGGAACGAACCTTATGTCATTAGTTCTCTTTTTGGAGTACTTGATGAATTTCTTAGTTTATCTCTACCCCGGAGTATTTCTCGGGTATAAGGCCTTGTTTTTGGCTTCCCAAGCTAGTAAAGCGTTTTACGGATGTCATTTAGAACTTGAATATTTATTCAGAAGAACGAAATCATATTCACTGGAAAGGATTTCCTGATTACTTCAATTTTTACTCTCATTGAATCGAACATTAGATAAGTCAAACTCCTCTATCAATAATTCGAACGTTTACTGAGTCGATCTAAAGATAAGATAACTAGATACCTATAAACTAACTATGGATTTATGGTTTCTGAAGTTCAAGTTATAGAGAATTCACTGGCTTTAGAATTCACTTATGAAAATTAAAATTTTGAATATTTAATAATATATCCATAATGTTTTTTTGTCCGCCGAGGCGAGAAAAATAAAGAATATTTCACATGAAAATGGGTCCTTATTACCCACTATTAGTTGTAGTATTTAATAATATAGATTACAAAAGTCGTGTAAAACGGTGCAACTGGTAAGAAATTTAGCGAGTCAAAGGAAGAAAAACTGTGTAGTTGGTTAATTTTTAGTACTAGTTAGTCGTTCGCAAACGTTTTCAATTTTTCACTACCTTTCAATTATAATTTTTTTAAATTCCGTTTTAAATACAATGATTTTGTGTCGTGGTAACGTTTTTCTGTCAATTACAATTTTTCGCTCTTTCCCATGAGAAACGTTCAGAGTACTACTGTTAAAGTAACAATCAATATTAAAATAAATCCATTATAATAAAAAATTAATTAATTAATAATAGATTACTTATATTTAATTTAAAATGGGCGGATTATAATTGTTCGCTCTATCTAAATTAATCAAAAAATTTAGTTAAATATTTATGGCTAATTTATTTGTAATGTACCTTTCTGTTCTACTATTTATGAGCCAAAGATTTTTCACGAGGGTGTAACTTCAAATCTTGCCTGAGGAAGTTGGAGAAAATAAATAATTGCCAACGAACCGTTACGAATTTTCAAAAATTTACATCTGAGTTTTTTTCCCCGGTCCAAGTTAATAATAAAAGTCAAATTGTAAAAAAAATGTTAAATCGTAAATAAATGATTTTGTTTAATATACAGAAAGAAATGCTATATTTGAAGCTTAACAATTGCGTATGATCAATTCAAAATACTAAATCAATATAATCGCTGCCAGAAACCATTATAGAAATAGAATGAATAACAAATAGAATCTAAACTATCAGTGTGCAAAGTTCAGAGAGTTCAATACATATTTTTGGATTGTTCAATGTATTTCTCTTTTTCATTGTATTAAATTGATTAAATTCGCCATTTTTTACGTACTAAAGATCTGATCAATACCATTAATGCACTTAATGTCGCTTTCAATTCAATTTTTGTTTTCGATATTCAACGTGAAATTCGTGTTGCTATGAAAACATTCAACAGCAGATTTGACGTCACATTTTGCATTAAGATTTCATACAAAAATGCCATTCAAATTTCCGATTTTTCAATGATATACCAAAAAGTTTCTTTCTTATAAACCATGTTCTGAAAATTACGAACATAACAGCAAAAAAAAAAAATAGCAAAATCGGTAAAGTCATTCTCAAGTTATGGCGAGACCAAGGGATAGTGATTCATTTTTAAATATGAGCTTAGTTACTTTCCTCAATTTTATATTTTTAAGGTTTTATTAGATTCACTGTAGAAAAATTCCTACATACAAAAAAAAAAGGAAAAAAAATGGATGGACTTATGACGAAGACCGTTTTTTTTAAAGAAAATGATGCATTGTAATCATAAATATTGACTTAGTAACTTAAATTAAATTCTAACTTTTTTTTTTGACCTACACCATTTTGATTATCGCTAGCTTATATTATATACTAGCTGACCCGCGCAACTCCGTCTGCGTTAGATAAGAGTGAGAGAGGGTTAAAAGTGGAGAACCTATGGCACAATTCTAAAGGAGTTGAAACTTTCTTTGTTTTATCCACAAATCACTTAAGAACCATTGAAGAGATAAAATTTGGTACCTATAATGCTAATTTAAAACCACGCGGACAAAACCAAGAAAAACATTGTATGTCTGTAACGTTAAAAGTATAACATGACTCATGAGCTATCTTAGGTACATCACACTATGATCAGTAAGAGTGGAACTATAGTAGAAAATGTCACGGGAACGGGAATATTAAAGAAACGCTGCATAACACTACTGGGGTGTTTTATTGATAAAATTTACGTATGTAAACTTAAAATATAATGAAGAAAAAAGAATATATGAAACTTAAACAAAGAGTAACGTAAAAAAAATTTAAATGTTATTTGATTATTGCAACGCCTGTAACCGTTGTAACAAATAATATATTTTAAACTTGTACTTCTGTATCTGATATAATATATTTTGAGGAGCTGAATGCCTGAATGTCTAATGATCTATGAATCTACTAAAAAATGACTAATCTATAACTACTAATCTATGACTACTGAAAAAAAGTTAGAAGTACACAAATATTGAGAAGGAAAAGCGCAAGCGCTCACTTAGAAGGCCTAACATATTTTAAAGAGTGGGGAGTTTTGAAAAGAAAAGTTGAAAATTTAACTGTTGATTTTTTAAATGTAATTTAACACGCTAAATTCTAAATATGTATTCGAAAATTAACAATGAAAGAAATTTCAACGTTTCAAAAATTTTCATTATTTTTCAGATGTTAAATAAAAAATCATATCTTCAAGTGAAAATTGTAATTTTTATTTTAATCCTAAAGAGAAAATGTGTTAAAACGCTATTTCACGAAATTTAAAGATCTATTTCACGACCTTTTTTTTAACACACGGTTCCCGCAGGAGACAATTATCATGCTATCCTTTGAGCACCGTGCATTATTCTGACATAAGAAATAATCTATATTATTATCTGATCCCTCAACTATCATATTGCAAAAAATCATGTCTATCTTTTACTCTGTGAAAAACAAAAACATATCTATCCCACGGGAGTAGAACATTTTTCCTGGATAAAAAAGAGATCAAGCTTTCCTGAGGAAAATTCGTTAAAACTTTTATTCATAAACTTTTAGAAAACTCTTTTGAAATACTCTGTTCCTGAAAGATTCTATTTTTAGCCTATCCTACGGGAACCGTACAATATTCTAACATAAAAAGTAACCCATATCATTCACTGTCTCTTAAACCACCATATTGCAAGAAATTATGGTAATCTTTTGTTCTGTGAAAAACAAAAACGTATCTATCCTACGGGAACATACATTTTTCCTGGTTAAAAAGTGGACTGTATGAAAAGAAAAATTATGATTTTGCCTTGAGGACCTTATAAGTTATTACTTAACTCTTAGCTAATAAATGAGTTATTAAAATGTTTGGTTTCAGCATGATTTTTCTTCGAACCAGTTTTTCTCTATTTTCCCGATAAAATGAGAAATTTTTCCGAAATAAAACGTGTTTTAGATAATGATTCGCATATTTATCATACTTAAATATCACCAAAATCCATTTTCAACTAAAAATAGAGTTTATGCATAATTTTTTTCTCCAACCCGTTTTTCAATTTCCCGGGTAAATGAGACATTTCTCTTAATAAAAATAATTCTATTTAATGACTCAGATTGTCATTTATTATCACAACAAATTTTATTAAAAGTCATATTTATTTGGGTAAGAATTAATAATATGTTTCTAAAAATAATTTCGCAAATAATGAATTATTTTTGAAACAACCTTAACAACCATTAAAAAGGTTATAGCGGGCTAACCGTAAAAGATAGACATATGCCGTCGCGGACTTTTTTGTAGAACTTTTTAAGAGGAACAATTTTGCTGCACATAATTTTTGCGTAACTTTAACCGTTTACGCAGAGCAGGCCACGAACGCTCTCAAAAGGAAAATTTTTTCCTGATTTTTGCAACATTTTCCATCGATGCTCTGCTCCTATTAGTCGTAGCGTGATGTTATATAGCCTAAAGCCTCCCCCGATAATTAGGCTATCCAACATTAAAAGAATTTTTCAATTCAAACCAGTAGTTCCTGAGATTAGCCCGTTCAACCAATCAAACAAACAAACAAACAAACAAACAAACAAACAAACAAACAAACAAACTCTTCAATTTTATATATTAGTATAGATAGATATAGATACACATACAACACATTTGATGTTTAAGCAAATATGCAATAATGCTTTTAATTGTTTCTTAAACTTAATTGTCAAATTTTTCGATCATTTTAATTATAGTCATAGCAAAGTGGAGAGAAAGAATAGCAAAACCAATATTTTGTAAAAAAAAGTTTGATTTGGAAACTCGATGAAGGAAGGAAGGAAGTTTCGGACCCAATAATTCGATTCATTGTTTCCGATATAACGTAATACACTGAGCATGGAATCCGTTCTTACTTTTTCTCAAACACGATATTTAGTTTTCAGAAAACTGTTGAAATACTCTCCACTGCCACAAAAAAAGAAATTTTCTGTTCAGCGTTTAAAAATACACCGAAAATTATATTTCGGATGTAAATTATAAGTAATGAGGCATTTTCTTCAAATTTCTGAAAGCTTTTCACCAAGTGTCTGAAAATTGAAAGGTGCTGAAGAAATACTGACTGATTGACTGACTGGAAAAAAATACACCGTAAATCGTGTATGGCATCTCTGGGTCAGGTACTTTTTATGTGGCAGTATTATTGACTTTTCTTTTGATACTGATGCTTATGAAAAGAATATAGTTGAATTATGACAGTTAAATATGATATAGTTGACTGTTGAAGTAGAAATACAGTGCAATATTATGAAGACGATCTTATATACTAAATTAATTATTTGTAAAAAATAACTTACTATTGGATGTAACATATGTGTACGATGGTAAAAGTAACAATTTCTTTTAAAATATATATACCATCGTAAAATGTATATAATATATATCCTACAATGTATGCATAGTTCTTCTATCTAAAGTATTATAAGGTAAATTAAAGTTAAAAAAAGAATTGCTAAAATCTCACAATAAGTGTGCCATAAGTTTGCCTGGTTCAATCTCCTGTTTCATTACTTCAGTGGGAATTGAAAAAATTGCACGTTACATAAAAATCTGAGTATATTAACGTACAATTTGAGGCAAAAATGGGCTTTGCGATTTTCTCGTAAGGAAATTAAGCCGTCTGTTGAAAATTTTTCTCATTAACTTGCAAATTTAATCATCACTAGTGTAGACCAATTTGAATTAAAAAACTTAAAAAGTTAACAAGACCTAACAAAAAAATCAATTATTTGAAACATTGCTTAGTTATGTTAATGATATGAACATGGTTAATTGTTAAAAAAAGCTCAACTTACTGTTTATGATTTTAAAAACGTATTATGTAATCTTAAAACGCATTCCTTATAATCTTAAATAAATTGCCAGTTTGTTTTCACGGTTTCTGTATTTACTACAATATTAAGAAATGAATTCCCGCGGGTAAGAAGCTTTAGATTGCATATTGTTCTCTAATTACACATTTAACTTTAGTAAAATATCTTAAATATTCCTTTAAAATATTAATAAAGAAAAATGTAGTGGCTGAAGATTAGGCCACAAAATGATTCACATTTTCTTTTTGTAACTACCAACAAACCAAAAGAATAATTTATGTATTATATAAAAATCATGATGAAGCTTTTGTTTTTTAATTAAAAATTTATCAAGACAATTTATCTCTTAATAATTTTTTTTTTGTTAATATTTTACAAAGGTTTTGATGTTTGGTATGTATTGATGAAAAGAGATATAAGTAGTACTTACGAAAAAAAAGATTGGAATAGAGTTATAAGGATTAGAGATGTTTCGAATACTGGTTTTACTGAGCAGCTGAATGTCGAGTTTTTTTCGATTTTATGTTTCCCGAAATAAAAACTCGATTGAGTTATAGAGAGGTTTAGTTTAACAGGCTTGAACTTTAAACATGTTTACAGGGAGCAAGCAGCGCGTGTTTTTTAAAATTTATTTTACACACGGGATATGCTACATTGTTTCAATTAAAACTATAATAAAAACCTCTGATATTGCGCTTGTTGACATAGTGTTTCGTATTGTTTATTTGGAAGATGAATAGGTCACAAAATTTACTAATTTGGTAATTTTTAACTATGTTGATAGAAATTAATTTAAAGTTACGCGATTTTCGGAAGTGGGAAACGAGAATAAAAAATGTACTAAGCTGTCATTTGATAGAGAATTTTAATTTTTTCACCGTAATAAATCGTACAAATCAATAAATTGAAATGATGAAGGTATACTACCAGTTTATACTTTTTTTCAGAGGACTTGATACATAATTACTTAATTTTTTTCCATTGTTTCTTTTTATGTAGGAATTGGACCCGTACAGTCCCTAGTCTACATTATTCCAACTATCATAAAATAAAAAGAATTAAAAAATAATTAAAAATATTGATACTCCTCTGGCCATAGTCGCGAGGGAACATTACATTGACATTCAATTTAAAAAAATGTTGAAATTTTTGCTTTTTAGTCTCTTGAGCGGGGGCACCCCTATTGCTTTTGAAGCGAGCTCGTTTGGATGCTTTTCTACGCTTTTCACATATCAACGTGTCCGCCATTTAATGTGCCACATGACATCTTTAACACCCAGATCAACTTAAATAATGTCATTCCTCTCAACTCCCAGAAATGATCGAAAGATTTTACTTTGGCACTTTTTAACCGTTTCCAAGTTACTAGGTCTTGTCCCACTCCAAATCTGGGCTTTAAATGCTTACGTTGGTCTGAGCACCGCTTTGTAGAGCAACATCTTGGACAACATGTTTAACGAACATAATTATTATGTTCGTTGACATAATAAATATTAACGACTGATTATTTAGGTAATTCAATTTACACATAAGCTACATAATGCAGAAAAATCATTCCAAATTTTGACATGATTATCAAATTTTATACTTGGGAAGGAAATTATCGAAAAAAAAAATAAAAACGCTAATTTTAGATTTTAAATAATTAGTTTCCAATTTTTGGATTTGGATATAAATTTTTTTTTTCAAATAATCATAAAACTAACGAAAAATATTATTTTAAAAATATTTTCTTGCCTTTAGTAAAATTAAAACTACAACAAACTTGTTTTTTGTAAATTCATTTCAATTTATTTTAAAATAATTCCATATCGTAGAATGATTTGTTGCGGTTTATCGTCAAAGCCAAAAAGTCATTGGAATACATTAAAGCCATTGTATACGGTATACACCATGTACTTATGTATGTAAAATTTTATTTTACAAAATCGTCACTTAAATCGGAAATTATAGTTTAATCTATTTAAAAGCTGTATTTAGATGATATAGACTTCTTGGATTTTAATCTGTTCTGTTCCACGTGTACTGTATAGATAATTTTTAATGATCTTGTTGTGACACCAAATATTTGTTTGGCAAAGTAAATTTCTTATTACCATTATTATTATTGTAGATACAATTAGGATTATTTGCCATATGGTCAACTTAGAAATACTTGAAAAAAGAAAAAAAGCACATTGATATCTTTTTGTAATCTTTTTATAGTTCAAAGCTTTAATGAATATTTTTTGAATTTTGATTCCAATAGATAAATTAAATTTTTGTAAATTATTCAATTTTTTTCAAGCTACTTATTACTGCTGTAGATTTTAAATATTCACGTAAAATTTCAAAAAACTATTAATTTTAATTATATTTTTATATTTATACAAAATTGTGTTCAATTCAGTCAAAGAATTTTAATATTTTCTTAATATGTCACGGAAACTTTTATGTTGCATGAAACTTTAAGGTTTTTAACTCTAAAGCATTATTTTTTTATAAAAACGTTGAAATTAATTAACTTAAAATTAAATTTATATTATAATTGTAGATTCTAGACTTAAAGATGTGGTTGTAGCTCGTTAACTTTGATGTAGAGAACATACATTTTTGTTACCTAATTTACTTTAGTATAAAGTTAGAAGTCAGAAACATGAAAAAATAAATCGAGGAAACTCTTCGAAAGTTTCATGCGAGTACAACTGTGATTGAGTTAGAACACGTTCGTGCATCTAAAACATACAAAATTATGTCGACAAAAAATAAAACGTAGTTGACGAGAGTTTATTTTATTTTGAAACTTTTGAATCTGGTCCAATCAAAATCGTTTTTAAAAGAAATTATTTATCAGTGAAACGTGAAATTTTGTCACTAAATCATCACGATTTTTTCAAATCCACTGTAACTTGTAACTGCCAGTTCTTACGTATTCGTAGTTTTCTTTTGAGTATTCAAGAGCCGTTGCCCTTTATAAAGAAAGATAGAAAACGGTCTCTAACAAAAGATTATTAAATTTTTATTTTTCTACTCTTTTTTTTTCAAAAAGGTTTTTGATAAAAGAAATTTTCCGGTTTAAAAATTTTTTCAATTATAACTTGAAAAAGTTTGTAAAATATAGTTTCAGAATATCCCAGATGTCGCTATACATTATTATAGAACAAGAGTTCGTAAACGTTGGAGTTACGTCATAGTATAAAAGCTGAAAGTTTATATGCGCACTGTCCCTGACAGGAGCAGGAACGATTATCTTCTTTAAGTTTGGTTGATCGTGGCTTTGGCAGATAACAGGTACCAAATTTCTATAGAATGACTAAGTATCCAAAATCGTCTAAGTATGCAGAACATTTTTTTACGTCGTCCATTTTTCGACACTTCGAATTGCTGAAATCTTTTGTCAGACACCCTTAAACTTTATTAAAATGTAATAAGTACTGAGTACTGTAATAAGTACCCAGTCACTGAAGCACAAAGAAGGACGATTAGCGGAAAAATGATGTAGTCTGATATTTTTTGTTTTCGAAAAACGATAGAGAAAGCCTTGCTACATGTATAAACGTTGGGTGGAGAATGGGTTGAAAAATACTTTCTTCTGACATTTCTTAAATACCTTAAAATGGCTTCTAATGAAAAATATATAGCATACAAAATGTATATAAAGTAATTCTGTCTTAAATAGGACCTTTTTCTTTAAAATGAATACCAAATGAGATATAAAGAATTGAAATCTCAACAAATTACAGTTTACTGTAACAATTACAATTTACAGGATATCTAAATGTCTGATAATGGAGTGGTTCCCAACCTTTTTACAACGACAGATCCTCAAAAACTCCTAATACCTATATAATTCGGACTCCTTAAAGATAAAAGATAAAACTACAAAAAGAGTAATACTCTTATATACAGAATAGTGTATAGGTGTACTTATATATATATATATATATATATATATATATATATATATATATATATATATATATATATATATATAATGAGCAAGTATACAATCATAAACACTGGGATAGAGACCTGACGCTTTAGGCTCTCCTCATAAGCTTATTTGGCATGTAGATCTTTAAGAGCTGCCTACAAAAAACAGGCAAAATTTCCATTATTCTCATGTCTGCTGGATTTAATACGTTCAAAATAAGAACCAATGAGCGGAATTTAAATTATGTTGCTGTTAGTCACTACTGCAAGATATTGTAAATTGTTGGTAACTTGATTTTCACTTCAGGACTCAGAAGAGGATGGGATAAATACGTTGAGTGGCTGCCTCCAACTCTGAGAACTACCGTAGACCCCTTGCGATAGCTTTGTGGACCTCCAAATGTCCGCGTACAATAGGTTAGGAATCACTATGGTAATCCATGAGGTTTTTTCTATTTTTTTCTTTTTTGGGATGTTGAATGTCGCTTTATCTTTTACGACCATATCTTGACGGTCTAGACACAGAAAATTCAGAAAAATGTCGTAATCTTCTAACGCTAAAAAATCTAGAATTTTTCAGGAATTATATTGAGCATCACTGACATAGGAAGCGGAGATCTAACCGCTACGCCACTAAGTGGGTTTGACGATAGTTTGACGGTTTTGTAGATTTTTGTCACTTGTTGCCTACAAAGCCACGAAGACTTCGTAGTAGCCAATCGTTACTCTCTTTATTAGACATTGCGAAGAAAAACTTTCAACTTTTATACTATGACGAAGTTTGTATTTTAACAGCTCTTATGTTATTAGAATCTATTACTAAAGATTAAGAGTTTGTCCAGTTACTCTCTTAAATCGAAATAGTGACTTTCGACTACAAATAGTGACTATTCACTATTTTGTAGTGAAAAGTATACCACCAAATTCAAATAGTGGTATACTTTTCACTACAAAATAGTGATTAGTCACTATTTGTAGTCGAAAAGCACTATTTCGATTTAAAAGAGTATAGATAAAGTAAGAGAAAACGTATTTTGCAAGTTATATTTAAATAAATATTTGGTTAACAATGTTCTTTGTTTTACTTTAACAGCAAAGTCACATATATGACTTATATGTGTTACAATAATACAAATCTGTCGTTAAAGCCTTCATAAGCTTTTAAATAAAGCTTTTTATAATATTTAAAAATTTAAATTTATTATTATATTATGATAATTTTAAAATATTACATTTTGTTATAATATTAATCAATTCAAATTTTAGTATGTGTAACTGTTATCTAAGAAATTGTTAATTGTCTAATAATAAACACTAATATAATCCCTCGTTAATTTTATATATCTCTCCTCTACAAATACACTACATAGCTTTTATCTTTGGAAATGACTAGCGCTGCTATAGTAAGCAAAATCCAAGTCTCTTAAACTGTCGGTTTAATTCTTATGGTAGCAATCTATTAGATAGTGTAATGAATAAATAAATAGTGAAACGCATATCCAAGTTATCATCCAGATTTATCTCACAGATAGGTCTTTCACTTTGCTATCTACCCCTGTATTAACAACTGGTAAAACAAGCCCTTTATCTATCTTTTATTTATTTTTCTAGTTGTAAGTTGTAGGTATAATTTAACTTTATCGGGAAAATGTTTTATTTTGTATTTTATATTACAGTTGGTAGAAATTAAATACATTTTGGGTAGATGCAAAACCTTAAATTAACTATAAAATGCAATAATATGTCAATATGAATTCTTACCGAACTGTATTGTTATCGATATTTTAATTAATTTTCATTTTCATTTACTCTTTGATGCATTCATCAAGTCCTTTATAAGGCTTACATTATATTTTACACTTGATAAAATCGACAACAGTTTCACAAATAAAAATATCAAAAGCCATATTTTTATAAAGTATTTTTCATGTAACATCTCATAAATTACCTTTATTTTCTTTTCTAAAGATTGGTGCAAAAATATGATGCTGATTTCTTTTGTATATTGGAATCTATTCTTTGGACTAGTTTATATAGCTTTACCTATCTATACAGATATTACACAACGTTTACAACTGTCTTTATAATTTCATTAAAGAAAAAGTTTTTTATTCAATATAAAAAATAAATTGAATGGAACAAATAAATGTTTTAAATCAATTAAAGTTTTATAAGTAACGAATATAATGTTTTAATTGATTACAAAAAAATATATTTCATAAAGAAAAAATATTTAAAGTTTAAACATCTCTAACAATAAGCTCTCACAAGTTGAAAACTTTTTAAGTTTTCAGTATCATACATAAATAAGTAACGCTTACAGCGATATAGAAAAGATTTCAAGTAAACAAAAAATCAATTACTCATTTGTTGGAATAGGTAAGAAAAACCTGATCTTAGATGGGATAAATACTTGAATTTAAGATTGATGAAAATCAAATTAATAGACAAAAATTATTTAGCTTATTTAGCTTTAATCTTTAGTTCGTGGCGATGTAAAAGAGCATAAATTTAATTTTTAATTATAACATAAACATTTTAATTCAAAGAGCAAAATATATTTATAATATAAAGTATAAAAATATACAAACATACAAATATATAAATATACAGTAATACTATTAATACTATATTTAATTATTAGGTTGTCATAAAAATTATATTTTAATAGAAAAATAAATAATCCTACCTTTTAATCGTGTATTTGTAAGAAAAACGAGTCACGTGCTTATTTAACAGCTCCGGAACAAACAAGCTTTAAACAGCCAGGATACTTTTCTCAACTGGTGAATTTGCAAGGATTGAGCTTTTATATATAAATCTACCGAATTCGCGCATTCGCATTTGTCCCTCAGTGTTATCCGCATATATCCTTACATAATTGTTGAAGTAAACCTTTGCATTTAAAATAATTTATTTAGAAAAATTAAATACTGCAGTAAGAAATTTATTTATTTTTTTAAATTTCATTTATTGCATACACATTTATACAAGATTACAGTTGTGTTGTCTAAACTATTCACACAGAGACATAACTATTATAATAAACATTTGATATTTTTTAACAATTAATCTCTAACAATGGAAATGTAAAAAAAACGTTTTCCAATTGTTATAAATTAAAAATTAGGGGATGATGGATCAAATAAAAAGCTGAAGCAATATCAATTTGCGACGTTTCGTTTTATTTTAAAGCTTCTTCAGACCCTTTGATGAAAAGCTCAGCATTCTTATGAATAGAGTCTTATAAAAGTTGATATTTAAAATACAGATTAATTTTTTAGACTGTATTTTAATTATCAATTTTTGTATGTCTCTATTCACGTTGAGCTTTTCATCAAAGAGTCCGAAGAAGATTTATAATAAAGCGAAACGTCGCAAATTGATATTGCTTGAACATTTTATCTGACCCATCATCTTTTAATTTTTAATTGTAAAAGGATCTAATACGTATTAATTGTCTAATTGTTATTTAATCATGCACATGGTACCCAATTTTGAGAATAATTATCTTACCGCAATACCTACTTCTTTTTTATGACTTACTGTCTTTCTATAAAAAAATAAACAACATAATATGCAAATTTTGCTTTTAGTCATAATCTCAACGCAAAGAACTCGATCAAGGAATGAAGTACGTTCATTTTATTATACTGCTTTATTTTTCAGAACAGTTCTTTTGATAGAAATTCAAAGAGAATGAAACTCTTGAAAGTTTTTGCAAGGTTTTCAAGGATTTTATTTAAGAAACACTTAAGATTTTGAAACGTCACAGTTTTATTTTTTATCTTGTTTAAGTAGTAAGTAAAGATGTATAATATAAACTTGTTGGCATGGTCGTTATTATTGTCTTATTCATTATGATTAAAATGCCTTATTTATATAAATTATATTTAAATTTTGAACAAACTTCACTTATGTTTAAAATACTGACCTACTGCTCCAGCTATGTATTTTGAGTGCCATGCGATCTTCTTCAGTGGTCATCATATAGACTAGGATCTCTCAGTGACCATCCTATTATATTTTGCACAATTTCGAGCTTCGAATTTACCATAAGAACGGATCGATCATAAATATGGCTTGCCTGTTACCTTTTGTGATAATTCTAGTAATTCATACCGAGCAATTCAAATAACATGGAGTTTTGAATCGACCCATCCTCCAAGTAAAGTACAAAATATGTATTACATGAAATCTGTACTATGATACTTGTAAAACGTAGTGTTAACTTTTCTAAAGAACATTAAAAAACTTATATTCCTCCTATATATCCTATATTTATTATTTGTGTTATGGCGTTGCCGTTTGGTTCCCTTGTTCCACTTAAACATGCAAGTCATACAGATACGTAGAAACGGTAGAAACTATGAACTTAAGAAACAGTTAAACATGGGTTCAGTTTAGAAATTACCAACACTAGCAATGATCAGTCATAACCTAAGAGGATTAACACATTCGTATATTAGCATTAGAAGAATTACCATAAAACAGATGGAATTATTTGTGTTAGATGTGTTGTTAAAATATAGTTTTTAATAATTAATTAAATGACAATAATTATTTCTTAATATTGTTTAAATTGGAAATGATAATGTTTAATATAATGTACGTTTCTTTTTGCATCTACAACTATAATATCCAATAATTCTAATTGACAAAATTTATTTATAATAATGGGTCGAATATAAGGTTGTACGTATAGGACAAAAAAAGTATCTTAAAGAGTTGGATCTAAAGAAGAAAACCGACTTCAAAATATATAAAAATTCTTAAACAAAAAATGCACTAAAAAGTAACAAAATAATGGCGTATCCTTGCAGTATCTACAACTTACAAATTATTAGGATGATACAATGGACAACTATTGTTATTTTAGAGATTTTAAGATTATTCTTTCCAACAGAAAAAAAATTATCAAAATTCGGTTAAATGTCACTATTTCATCCCCTATTTTCATCCTTAAGGGGTGGATTTTTTTCTTCAAATTGAAATGTGAACAATTTAAAGGTACGTTGTATGTACGTAATAGAAACAAAATTATCAAAATCGGGTTAGCCAGAAAAAAATTATAATATTATTTCATCTCTAATTTTTAACCCCTTATGAGTGGAGTTTTTTTTTAAATGGATAGCTGATTAATTTAAGGTTGTGTTCTACAAATAAAAAAAGAATTATCAAAATCGAGCTATCCAGTAAGAAGTTAATATTTCATCCCTTAGTTTTCAACCCCTTAGAAATTGAAGATTTCCCTCAAATTAAAACTGGACCCCACGAAAAGCACCAGCTTTCAAATAAAAAAAGAATTATTAAAATCGAGCTATCCAATAAGAAGTTAATATTTCATCCCTTAGTTTTCAACCCTTTAGAAGTAAAAAATGTTCCTCAAATTAAAATGAGAACACACGAGAAGCACTAGCTTTCAAATAAAAAAAGAATTATTGAAATCGAGCTATCCAATAAGAAGTTAGTATTTCATCCCTTAGTTTTCAACCCCTTAGAAGTAAACGATTTCCTTCAAATTAAAATTGAGCCACACGAAAAGCACTGGCTTTCAAACAAAAAAATAATTTTCAAAATCGAGCCATCCAATAAGAAGTCAGTATTTCATCCCTTAGTTTTCAACCCCTTAGAAGTGAACGATTTCCTTCAAACTAAAATGGGACCATTTGGGAAGCATCAGCTTTCAAATAAAAAAAGAATCATCAAAATCGCTTCACCCAGTCGGAAATGCTGAGGTAACAAACATAAAAAAAAAAATACAGTCGAATTGAGAACCTCCTTCTTTTTTTGAAGTCGGTTAAAAAGGTGAGATTTTTAGAATGGAAATAGTGGTGAAAACTTTTTTTTATTTCACTGCTATGTGATATAAGTAAATAATAAGTTTTAGCTTCGATAAAAAAATATCGTTAACTCACTATGTATATAGATTATAGAAGGCGTTACTATTTATATTCAATGAATTTTAATTCGTACTACGTCGGGTACTTCAGTTACTATAACGTTTTGAACATTCTTACAATATTCCGAATATGGATATTTAAAGTTTTAAAATTAATTTTAAACTAACCGTAAGGCGTAAGCCAAAGAACAACTTGACGTTTTATGAAAATAGCAAACATGTGTGCCATACGAGGCATTTTTTTTGACGTGATTACGTCTTATAAATTGATGAACACCGGCAGCCTGTATAAAAAAGTGTCACGTTTCGTTTGAACCTGCAAGCGAGAACGCAATACAAATAATAGAGAAGCACGATAGAGTTCTGCTATTGGAACGCCGCCACGCGAGCTTCTTCGAGAACTTTTACAATAAGTTATGCCTCGTATTCAATAATTGTTGAATCCTAGACAACGTGTTTTGTGATTTTTTTCTACAATTTACTTAAGTAATAAGATTTAATTAATTTCCTTAATAATTTCCAGACTGATTTCATTATGAAAAAATTGTTAATTTTCAATTAACTCCTTTGTATTATACAAAATAATGATAATTCAGTGATAATAATTCAATTAATAAAAGTACACAATTTTTCATCAATTAGGTGTTCTTTATGACGTTATCACGTAAAACCATCTTCCGTAAACCGACTTTACAGACAACCAACTTTTTTTTTACTTTTTCTTTTCTTTGAAGTTTTATTGCAGATGAGTCACTTAAAATAATATAAAAATGTATAAACGTTTTAGGGTCTCGACTTTACGCGTGAAAAATTTAGAAAAAGTATTTACTGACAACAACAATCTATTTAAGAGTCCCAGGACATCCCATTACCCAAAATTGTCACAATATGCAAGTAAACACTGAAACATTTTCTCAAATCATAAACGGAGGATTTCCACTAGAATCAGATACTTAATGTCAACCAATTATTATAATATATTACTTAATCCGTTCCAAAAAAGGGAGAATCATTAAAAATAATTATTAAAATCATTTGTCCTATTTCATCGTAAGCTTTGTTTATAGAAGTAAAATGAACATTACAGCGACGAATATAAGAAAATTTTTATCAGGGAATTCAGAAAAATGTTACATAAAATTTAAGTCAGAATAATTTTAAAAGTTTTAAAAAGGGGCTTTCTAAGTTAAAGTCAACAATGAATTCCCATTATAACGATAACAATAGGTTTTCACTAATCAACATAGTATTTACAAACAACATAAATTGTTAACGTAACATGGTATTTTTAAATTAAATATCTGGCAAAGTTATTTGAAATAATGCAACAATTTTTGAGTTACTTATTTAATAAAAAAAGTAGGTACCCATATTACGTTAACAATTAATATTATTTTATTATCTTGGCGTATGAATTATGGAATAAGTAATTTAATAACAAAGTGTAAATGCGTATTTTAAGATACCGTGAATATAATTGAAATTGATAGTATCGAAATGCAATAACTTTCATATCGAGGTCTAGTAAAAATTCATACATCGTCTTTGACTGGTTTGATTCTGAATTAAAAAAAAAAAGGGAAAATGCTAAAAGTTTTTACTAAAGCAAATATAACTTTATGTTTCGTAACAAAATAAATACCATGTGCTTAACATGATATAACAGGGTATAATAGCGACTTTACATCGTCTACAAGCCTTTTATAACGATAATCAGCCATTACTACAATAACAATTTATCTTGTTAGCAGTTGTCGTCTATGTTTTCAAACAAGAATTTAAAGCTACAGTAATAAACAGAAATTTATAATTGGTAGATAATAAATTTTTAAAAATGGCAATCCAAGTTGTTCTTTATTAAATTTCTTCAAATCAAATAAATCATCTCGTTCTATTTAGAGACTATTACGGTTTACGTATCATCGAAAACAAGCTTTTAAAATAATACAGAACCGTGAACTTTATATAATATATATCTACTTATAAATGTCGATACGACAAAAAGTAAAAGAAATTCAAATTGTTCAAGTAAGATACTTATTTTTAAGATCAATTTAACATTGAATAATAACTTTGAAGTTGTTCGTATTAAATAAGCTTCAATTTTTATGAAATTAATCATTATAAAATAATAGAATATTGATCGACTGAATTTTAAGTTCATATTAAACCTTTAAATTCCACAAACTGTTAAATTAAATGAATGAAATCTAAATATTTCTTCTAATCATTATTTTGATATCTTTTTATCTACTCGCTTAGAATGAATCCTTTAAAATCACGTGTTTCTAAACGAATAAAACATATTACATAAGCTCACTTATAAATGAATTATTTATGGAAAAATTACTTTCTTGAAGACAAAAAGGAATGTAAAAGTTATTTTTCAAATTAAAAACACCTTTTTGTCTTATTTTCAATTTATAAAGAAACCGTATATAGGTTTCAATTACAGCAAAATAGTACACGTATATTATGTAAAATTGTATAAAATAGAACTTTATTAATCAAAATGCAAAGCTTAGAGAGCTTGCACCTAATGAAACTTGAAATATTTATTGATATATAAGTAATGAATTTCAAGAAATATTTAATAAAATTGTGATGGAATTCAAAAATCGATATAAGAACTTTATAGAATAATAAATTTATTGAACATTTCTTTAGAAAGAGACAATAACAGTCTACATAGACAAATCGGGTATTATCATTTTAAAGTTTTTTTTTTTTTGAAAACTAATAAGTAAGTATTTCAAAAATTTATTTTCGAGTGAAATTTGAATTAGATTGCCATAAGTAACATCTATACTCAATTAGTGTACAAAATAAATAAAAATCTATATAGTACAGTTATTATAAGGTTTTAAATATTTTTAGATTTGTTTTTTCACGGCCTCTCGACAAAATTGGATTATAACATTATACAGTAAGTATATTGTAAATTACAATTGGTCAACTTGTAAATTTGATGTAAATATTTCCCATATCCTAAATAATATGCATGAGAACGTGTTATCAATAGTACGCAGTTAAAATAAATCGGTCATCTTATATCATTTCACTTATAATTAATTAGTGTGACATAAGATATTGGGGCGGGATTTCTCAAAACTCTATCGAGATTCACGTTATGGGGGTTGTTTGGGGATAGATTGAAAAGTGGACTGTATAGATTGGGATTTGAAAATAATAAAACCGCATAAATGAAACTCGTTTATTAAAATGAAAAGTAGTAATAACGAATAATAAAATAAATGAAATAATATTTGATAAGGAATGAAGGATAAATGTATGTCAAAATGTAAACAAATCACTATTTGCACTTAATCGCTTAGAATATCGCACTTTCACTGTTTACTGTTCATTGTCCTATTCAAACAGACTCAATCCGGTGGACTCCTTTTATTAATATAGGCAGTCCAAAATTACTAGAATGTTCTCCATTGTTCGGTACACTTCTTCCAAAACCCCTTGACCGTTAAATAATGAATTAGTTTATATGTCTATTATTGAAGTTTCGATGGAACAATCTGGAATGCTCTATCCTTTTCTATTGCTGTTCGTTACAATATTACAGACGACAATATTGGCCTACGTGGTATGATCCACCTGGTTTTATTAACTACATAATAAAGTGCTTTAGAACAAGTATAAAGTGATTTCAAAATACCATCGTAGTCACATTTTTATGATAAAAATTTAGCTGGACACTATATGTAGTTAATATAGCCTGACAATGCAACATGGGAAAATACACACTTCACCAACTAGCAATGTTAGCAGTTAGTCCTCTTAGATACGTAGAGATTAATCTCCGTTTCATGTGGCAGTGGTGATTACAGACATTTTCTGAATTTTCTGTCTTGAGACAATCGTGATATGAAAGGTCTTTACTCTTTAGATTTTAAACTGACTTTATATCCTACTCTGCAGAAAAAACAAGATTTATCCACAGTATATTTTAACACCTCTCTTGTAACCTTCTTTTGTAAATTTTAAACTGTTGTACTGTTGTAAAATTGTGACTTTTGAATTTTTTTGTAACTAAAGTTGAAAAAAGTCGATGTTAAAAAGATATGATCTCAATAAATTGGTGCAGCGTGTTATATTAAAAACCATCGATTTTTTACAACAAAAGTATGCACAAAAAATTAAATAAGGTTATTTAAAAATAAAATAAAGTCTTAAAGCCTACTTAATAGCATAGTGATTAGATCAGTTAGATCTCCGCTCCATGCGTCAGTGGCACTGGGTTCGATTCCTGTTGAATCCTAAACATTTGAGGATTTATGACCTACAGAAATTTTCTACGTTTATAAGTCGTGATATGATCTATTACTGTTAAAGCGTTTTAAAACACCAAAAACAAAAGAAAATAAAACAAATTTGTGAGTTTTATTTCTATTTTCTTAATTTTGGTCTTTAATTAAGAACTTGATTATTTCATAGAAGTATTTTTGAGAATCATCTAGGTTTTAATTAAAATTCTGGTTACTTTTTCAAATTTTTAATATTCCCAAAACTTTCTTAATAACATGACACAAATCAGTGGCACAGCCTAGAGGGGTAACGGAGGCATAGCTCTGGGCGGCATAAATATGGGAGCGGCAAAAAGCAGTTATTTTTACGGCCAATAAAGCAGGTTAGACAAAATAAGCGACTGTTGCAACTTGAGGAAAGTTCTAACAGCTCCGTAATTATTTTAACGATAGAATATAAAATAATAAAATTAGACGAATGAAAAAATGTAAAAGAATTTACTTTGCAGAAATACAAAAAACAAAGTATTTCAGTAGAATATTCCAGGTTATTCACACACTTTGTATAATATGTAGTTGTGTTAATAAGGGGCAGCAAACTAATCGTTCGTCCCGGATGAAACAAATACATGGTACGCCGCTGTCAAAAAATATACATAGAAAAATGTATATAGGTAAGTGTGTGCAAGGTCAGGACCGGGTTAACCCTGTGCGGACACCTAGAGAAGGCAATCAGGTCTTTTCAAGTTGATAAAGGGATGGGGAGTAACTTCCAGATGATCGACTCCGTTATTTCAATGTCTTATGTAATATTGCAATAACTTGGTTACTTTAGATTTGATGCTGCAGCATCCTCTCACTTGACTTGTTATCTTTATTGAAATGGTTTTAAGGAATACATTAGAAAAGTTATAGATAATTGATAATCCAGGCCTCACGATGGAGTAGAAAAGGCAAATGAGTAGCGACGCAGTTATTTTAAGTTAATCTTGTAAATGCAATAAAATATAATAAACGAAAGAAAACAGTATTGTTAAGCACACATTGGAAAAGGTCAACTTCCTAGATGTTTGTTGCTTTTGTACAGTACCATAAGTTAAAATATTAACTTTTCTAATTTTTTTATAAGCAAAATCGTTTAAAACATCTTGGAAGTTGACCTTTTCTAATACATCATTTTCAATGGCCATTATTGACAATGCATTTTCTTGCTGTGAAAACAAAAAATCTAAAATCGATTTTTGTTCTAGGTCGACAGCTATTCGTAGTTCAATTTTTGGTTTTTGTAGAGATGTACTGACACTATTGAATCGATCTAGTATAGCAATCATAATATTGTCATTGTGGAATCTTAATACAAACTTTCAAATAAAAATTTCGTTCGATGAAACGTTTTTTTTTTCTTCTAGATACGTGCACGGGCCTCTAGTTGATACGGGGCTCCGGCAGTTGCAACGTACATCCACAAAATTAAAAAATGCATATCCCAATGAAATGTAAATATATTGTACTAAAATTGAGTTTGTAATAAAAGTTTTATTTATAATTGCTTCAACATATATTGTCATTAGCGACTGTCTAAATTTCCCCAAGCCTAGATTTTCCTAAGTTGTACGGTACACGAATTGAGCCCACTGACGCATGTAGCGACAACCGCTGCGTTACTAGGTGATTATCCATATAAATAAAATTATAGCCAATTTCAGCGATGATATCATTTATCTCAGAAACTATTGGATCGAGTTTTATCGATTGTTTTTGTGTTATTCTTTAAACGTTTGGTTTCTTTCAAAAGTAAAAGTTATCCCGATATGTTTGATAATTAAAAGATATTAACGTAATTAAAGTAGTTAAGTTTTGATATTGATAATAGAAATGGAAGTATGAATGTCGGCATTGTGAAAGAGAACGTATAAGCGACAGGCACATACCCAGTTTTTACAGCTATTAAATAAACCAACGAACTGAGAGGTAATTGTATATCTATGTTAGAACGCTTTATGACGTATTTGACGGCTTCGTGAAGCCTAGGATCTAGAAGGGGTCAAACCGGGAAACCTACCTCGGGCTGCAGTTCCATAGAGTTTATCTTATTTACTATATAACTGTACGTTTTTTCAAACAATTTATCTCAAACGCTAGAGAGGGGTTGCCATTACCAAGTTTCTACCCCGATTCGACAAGATCGTAGATTCAGGGCTACCTTCGTAAATGTGGCCATTTTCCATTTACCGCATTTAACATAAAACGCAGCATTATTTTTTAGTATTGAGTGTTCCAACTACAGATGCGCATTGCACTTTAGAGCATTTGAAGTAGCGTTGAAGTACCTACGAGCTTACAAATGTAATGCACCAGTGGTACTAAAAAGTTAACAATAAAATATGATTTGGTTATTGAATTATATTTATGATCTGGATAGGACGATTCCATTAAAAAAATATATATTTTATAGCTCTTTTTCAAACTTGATAAAGAAAAATTAAGAATTAATTTATATGTAGGTACAATTAGTAAACAATGTGATTACACAAAAGTGTAAGGTTGCTACACCTGTCTTAACCTAGGGATTTTTCTCCACAATCTGAAGTGAGACGAATGCACTCTACGCACTCTACTAGCATTTAGAAATTAATCTGTTCCAATTAAAAATCAGCATCATGCGACGTTATGAGGCACAGAACCACCAATGCTTTATAATTATAATAAAAAGGAATATGTGATATACACGCGCGGTGGAGAAATATTTCAAGTTTCCACCATAAAGTGTAATATTATAATTAAACTTCAACAATTTAAGTATATGGTGTAGAATATGAATTATTATTTTTAATTTTGCTCCATCCATAAAGACTTAAAGGCAAACGAAAGAGACTTTTCAAAAGAAATTTCATAATTGTAATTGCTTTATTATATCTTAGTGTAGTAGAGTAATTCATAATTTCAAGAGATTCGACTGCGACAGAAGAATTTGGGATTAAACCTTTTTGGATCCCCTTTAATGAAATATTTGAATTCGTTAGTGTGTCCTAATAAACCAGAGAGACTTGATACATTAAAACAAAAGATTTAACGCTGCATTCGTGACATTAGGCACACTTAATTTAATGCACAGGGCTCTCGAAAATTCGGTTCATTGAATATTCAAAAGATAAATATCAATGGTTATACTTACATCTAAAATAGTCCTTGTTTTATTTCGTTTGAAAATCATATGAAAACCCATGGAATTCCGTGAAATTAATGAAAGATTTAAGAAATCATGATTCTAGAAACATTAAATTATAAAATACTAAAAAGGATATATGTACCTATTTGAAATTATGGGTCGTAGAAATTAGATTTCTTTAGATTTATTTTTTGAAAATTCACATTTAGATTAAAAAGCAAAACTTTGATAACTGTTGACGTTAATTTAAATTTTCATGAACCAAATTAAGTTTTGACAACTCTAGGTTTCATACATTTACTTTTTAATTACATTTTCCAATTACACACGTAGGTAGCCGTTTGATCATGACTTGTATTGCTTGCTTGTAAGCGTTTGCAACACTACGAATGTGTCTAGGTTACAAAACACTCTTGTTAAATATCTGTTTTCCATTCCAATTTGTACGTTAAGAGTGAGAAAAGCAGAGCTTAGAGCGGAAAATTAAAGTAAGTAAAAATTGAAACGAACTTAGCAAAGCTTAGATGATTGGGATTTAGGTAATATTTCTACTTAATAATAAACGAAAAATATAATATTTTCAGTAAAACATTGATTTTATCTATCACATATGATTTAATGAAATTATATGCTATATTAAAATCCAAAAGTTCGTTTAAAAAAACTGCAAATAATGTGTCTAAAAAATTAAATATAGGTATTTAAATATTTGAATATCATATTATTTGATAAAAATCTATATTTTAAACATCGCATAACTAACGTAAAAGTATGTTGAAGTAAATTTTAAAATAAATTGAATGGAATTATATAAATGAAACTATTGAATGTAACAAAAATTATAAAATATATAAAAATGGTATAAATAATAATTGAAATCAAAAATTGTAATTGAAATGTTATTGTTAAGACGTCACACGAAGTAATACCATTGATTAAGTATTTAATCAATGGTAATACTATTGAATAAAAACATTGTACACAAAAAAAATTAACTGCTTTTCCCTTTTTTCAATTACTCAAAAATGTTTTTTTTTCATTTTTTAATATTTCGTATTTCTTCTTTTTAGAGTTATTACTACTTAATAATAAAATTACCTACCTATGTAATTAAAAAACAAAAACAAAAAAGATGCAAATTTTTAAGTATTTTATATTAGTTTTATTTTATTTTACTTAATTGTAATTGAAAAATTGAAAGAAAACCAACAAACACTAAAACCTCCAATTTTTATTTTTGTTAAGATGTCATTGCGTAATTCCATCCAATTTATAGTTATCTACCCATATATAAAACTAAAAATATAATTTACAGAAGATATTCCAGAAAATCAGAATCTTTACATTAAATATCCAACCAAATTATTAAACAAATTTTTATTCCCAGTTCAACAATATGCTATCCATGAAAGCGGGCACCGTTAGTTATATCACTAGGAAGTCAATATTTAGCAGGCAGGGCGTCCACAGCATTTATATGTTAAATCACTCACTACACAGCTGCTTCACAGTCCTGAGGAAATCTTGATTTCAGACGTGTTCGTTTTTTTGCCAATATGGTAAAAGTTATTTTTGTGAACAAAAAGAATTTTTTCACCTCTTGAAAAAGCAAAAAAATTTGTTTAGTTTATAAGAAAAGCTTTATGTACCTACCTTATGTTTTAAAATATAGGTCATTTTACAGAGATTAATTCGATATTTCAATTTACGAATTTACGTAAATAAATACGTGGATACGTTGGCACATTAAAACTATAAAAATTATCATTTAAGAAACATTATATGAAACGGTTTTTAGGAAATCTTATAAGTAGTGTAGTAGCTCAAATATTCGAATATTCTCAAAGTTTCCAAATTATTAGATAAAAAAATGTTAGAAGTAGAAGATGTTGTAAGTATTAGGTTTAGGCTATATTTTAAAGTTTGCTATTAAGAAAATACTTAGGTGAAAATATAATATATATATATATATAATGGTTCTCTGACATCTGCCTCATGACAATTTAGAGACCCTTCGCAATTCGCATATGGGATTTTTACAAATCAGCACATTTAAAATTGGAACTCAAACTTAATTTCTATGTTGAATCTTCACATATTTTTTTTGTATCTGTATTGGAACATCCTGTATTGATAAGTACATAATATTTTTATTTTTTTTGCTTTATTTAAGGTTGCATTAACTACTATGGTCATTAGCGACTGTCGAATCTGAAAACCCAGAAAAAATCTTGGGCTTTCATTGGGATTCGAACCCAGGACCACTGGCGTATAACATAACATTTGCATATGATAGATATTTTAGGAACTAGTATATATGTATATATATATCTAGTGTATATTATAATCTTGTGTTACTTTTTACATATAACGTTATATCTATCGTCTTATGTCTCTACTTAAGTACATACCTTAATCGGGTCTTAGAATAGAATCATCTTTATCAATATTACATTTATTTTTGTTTAAATGATAAATAGTAATAAACATTATCATATAGAGTTTTATTTTAACATCTAACTATTAATTTAAAAAAAAATTAAAAAATATAATCGAAACTTTGAAAAACTTTGAAAAAAACTTTGAAACTTTGTTTTATTAGACATTTAGGGAAATTGTTCATGTGGTCTTGTTATGAAACAGCTATTTTCTTAACTTTAGTAACTAGCGACAGATGAAAAGTGTGAAAAAAATTATGGTACATCGACCTAATGCCGTTTGTTAGTAATGCAATCGAAATTAATACAACAAAGATTTGATATTATAGGTTTGCCTATTCTTTTATCACAATATACTATGATAAATTAGAATGATAGAAAATTATTTAACATAGATTATCGAAGACGTGTCTAAAAAATATATACTTTAAATTTAGTTGGAAAGAGACCCAATAAAAAGGCACTATAAGCTTTAGTTGTTTACATTTTACCTCAGTCTTATACAGTCTTTTTATTAGCCAAAATCCCTACTATAAATGCATAGTATATAATTTTAAAGTATATATCCGCTAAATTCAATGCTTAAACATATTTTTACAAGAATATTTTATATTTTTATAAGTTCTTTTGTTTAAACACTTATAAACATTTTTATGAAAACATTTAAATTTTGTTGACTTAGGACTTAAATTATTTTATTTAAAAAAAAATACAATTATCTTTACAAAAACTCGACATTATTTGGCTTCTTGGGAAAGAGTACGAAGAAGGTAGTTAAAAAAAACCAAACCGTAAATATAGCAGGACCAAAAAAGGGACAGAAAGGACTTATACATTGCTGTCGATGCGGGACTATTGTAAATCATCATGAAACCGTCACCGAAGACACTTTGATATGATTCACTGATGATGATTGTATAGCATTCGAAATACGTATCTGGAGATACAAAATTAATGGTTTGGATTTTTTTGGTTTAGTTTTACATTAACTTTTTGCTTAGATTTATATTTTTCATAAGCATCTTTCTGTGTAAATATAATTGTAAAATTTTTTCTAATAAAATTAACATTTTTTAATTTGATCAAAAATTAAATACCACTTTGTTCCCTACTTGGTTCATTACAACAATAACAAACTTATCAAAAATATAGTTTCGTTTAAACTAAGCCATATTTTAAAGGCCCTAAATATGTAATCTATAACAACATCCAACACTTGATTAATATTCATACATCAACATTTCAGAAATGCAATTTTAACATTCACATAGAGATTATAATTATTATGTTAATTACAGATATTGACTTGTTAAATATGAGATTTTGATAATTAGTTTAATAAACTAATCTAATAATGAGATTCATCAGTAACATTATGATACACTCTACCGCGATAAAGAGATAATCTTTTTTGGAAGTATTTGAAGCCTAGTGAACTGAAATAACTTTACAATCTTTCGTAGACTCAAGTTTCGTTAACATTACATCACGGCGAGTGTACGGCTCACATCAAATGTAACATTCATCTCTTAACCGACGCATAAAAACAGGCTCTACGTCCTAAAAACAAACGTAAAGATAAAACTGGAACAAAACTGTGAACCATAAGAAAGATTTTATTACCTGATAATAATCTGGACTATCAATGTCTATTGATCTTGGTATTCCACCATCTTTACATGTCAACCAATATGTTTCCAAAGTACCTTTACCCTGAATAAGAAAATAATATTTTATTGTCTATAAGTAAATAATAAAAATAAATCAATACCTTAACTTCAACAAAGCCGCGATGCTCTGTCCGGAAACCTCCAACTGCATCTAAAGCTCGCTTCATCTCCAAACTTATATGAATTCGTAGAGCTGTCAATTTCATTCTTTCATATTCAACATATTTATTTTTAAAATTAAATATTTAAATACCTTCTCCGGTTGATTCCATTCTGCTCGCTGTATTCACCGTATCTCCAAACAAGCAATAACGTGGCATTTTGGTCCCTACAATTCCTGCCACGACAGGCCCTGTATGAATTCCCGACCGGATTTGTAATCGTTCACTGTGACGATGAGGAACCCGAAATAAAGTGGAGGCCGCTAGCAAGTCTAATGCCATTGTAGCAATTTCTGACACATGCTTATCTCCTTTAAAATCAAATTTACAATTGCACTGAGAAATTTTAAAGTTGTAAAAGCACTGCTGTAGTTGTTCTAACAAAGTTAGAAAATGAAAATAAAAATATCAATACCGTTTTTAACTGGGAGTCCAGATGCGACCATGTAGGAATCGCCAATTGTTTCCACCTTATAGACATCATAGCATTCAATTCTTTCATCAAAAAGTTTGTAGATTGTATTCAGAAAAGTTACCACCTGAAACAAATTTAAAAACTAAAATAATTTTAAATTTCGTAACTCCTATATTTGTGGTAAAGAATTTTTATTAAAAGTTTCATGTCAAACATGAAATCACGATTGCAAATCCTTTTGAAACAATATCATTAAATTATATTTGAAAAAAAAAGTATTTAAGTTGATATAAAATTTTAATATTACGATCCTGTAATTTGTTATTACACAAGGTCACTACCAGTTTCTATCTAAGGATCTAAGCCTATCGTTATATTACCTATATCTGAGATACAACTATTGATTAATTCTGAGATATAATTCAAATTTTAACAAATTTGATATTAATTACAAACAAATAATGTAACATCACTGCTTATGAAAAATTTAAAAGCAACAATAAATTAAAAGCTGCATGCTTTTATTCTGATTATTTATCACCTAGTCGAAATAGAAATTATATTGCAAATAAGTCATTCAATGATAGGTGGTTTGATGTGGCTAATTGTAAGATAAATTACGTATCTTGCCGAACTTGTAATTTATTACTTATTACATTATCGCTTTAGAGTGATTTTTACTCAAGGCATTGTCGCTGTTTTCCCGTGGAAATAAAAGGTTTTCTCACAATAAAAATTATTCTAGTTAATGGGTCGGATAGTATATTATCATCACATCAAATTTCATCAAAAATGGTTTAAAATGGGTAGGTAAAGAAAATGAAAAAATGTTAATAACAAGTTAGGCGTAAAATATAAATAAAAATAGGGGGTTCACAAACCTATTATATAAATTATAAGAGGATTTTATTACCCTGTATTTATAGTAGGTATTCATTATACATACTTAAAACAAGAGTGAAAAAAACTTGGAGAAGGCCTGAGCTTTTATTTTGTTTGAAAAGTATTTTTGCATGAGAACATTTAAAAGTTCCAACCTTAAGTTTGAAGCAGAACCGTAGCGTGGGTGATACGAAAGGTACTAAAAGATGTAAAAGACTATAAAAAGATTTCTTTTTAACTTTAAAAAATCTTGTTCTTTTGCACCGGGCACCATAATACCATGTTATGGCTCTGATTTGAATGTTTTACTGTACGTTATTTATTTTTTACGTTATTAATTATTATTGTTAGTATTTCATTAAAAAAAACTTATTTTGGTCTTACGTTTTGTTAGTAATAATTGACATTATCATTTCACTGATTAATGATTATTATTTATGAAAAAGGCGCAAGTTCATGTATTGCTTTAAATTAAAAATTTCTTTAATAATGTTCTTCACACTAACTAGAACTGTCATAACAAACGGCTAAGGTATAGTATCATCATATTCACTTATTACTTTGCCATTAAAATGCTTTGAACATTTTATAAAACTGAAAATGTTTTTTGCATTTCACTTTTTCTTACTGGTGATTCAAAAAGAGAAAAATCTAAATTTCAAAGGTGAACAGATTTGACCTATTTCTTATTCCCAAAAGTAATTTCTTGTCATTCCATTTCTTTTCTTTCAAAAATAAAATTTCATCAGTTTTTAAGCCGATACCAACAAAAACAAGAAGGAAGTAATGAAAGAAGTTATTTATTAAATTAATATGCAAAATCTTTTCATTTAGGGAAGATGTTGATATCTTCAAACTTTCGGAATATCATTTTCCAAGATATTAAGTTTTACGAACGCTTAACCATAAGCAATGACCGAAAACGTTATTTTGTCATAAATACCTTAAAATAAATTTCCTTTAGAAATCATGATATTGTCTAAAAACGTATTTTCTTCATTACATCTTGCAATAAAAAAAAACTCGCATTTAGAAACAAATATTTTTAATTCCTTTTTCTGTTTCTCGGTTTTCTTAAGTTTTTTTTTTCTAATAACATTTAATGGCATTACAGTGATTAAACTTTTTAATCTTGATACAAACCTCTAATGGAGTGCTAACAGCTGCAATTTCGGTAAATCCCACAATGTCACTAAAATAAATTGTGACAGCTGCATAATATTCGGCTGGAACCTATAACATTTATTTTTATTATTTATAATATAATTGATTTTATTTTCCATAAAAATTTCTTACTTGTCGCGTTTGCTTTAATTGGGTTGCGACGCTTGGTGGTAACATTTGAAATAGCAACGAATCACTTTTTCGCTTCTCCTTTTTGAGTTCTCGAGCTTTCATTGCCAAGTTTGCAGCGTACATCTTAGTTATAACATATTAAAAAACGAATTAAAAATGTATTGAAAAGGAAAAATGCTATAAAATGATACATAACAATGACAATATTAAACGGCATATCAACATTTTTCGTATAACTATTAAAATTTATAACTAACGAGGTGATAAAAATATATTACAGAATTTAATAAAGGAATCACTCATATAGAAATTGATACGAAAAAGGTAATCTAAAACAAATTTTTATAGATTCTGAATACAAAATCAATTAAACTTTGTGCCGAAAATACGATAAAAAACATATAAAATATATTTTAAGACATATAGCTGAAAATTGATTTGACGAATAAATACCTGAATGGTTTCAACAGCATTACGTACAAGGATAATTATTATAGGAGATACAGCCAAAACGACGATTAAAATTGCAATTCCAATTGCTTCTTGATTGCTTGCATCCCGAAGGGTTTCATTCACGTATTCCCTGAAATCAAAAAAGAAAATATCTAATTAACATAAACAAATTATCAGACAACTACGTGAAATTCAATTAAATAGGTTTTTAAAAAGGTTTTAATTGTTTACGAAGAGATAAATTTAATTTGAAAACTGATTAGATACAAATGCTTTTATTTGAGGTTGAAAATTTCAATTATTCTAATAGCATTTTAATCAAGCGAGAAAAGAGGAAATTAAACTTTTATTTTTAATTGGAAAATTAGCAAATATTCATGGATCTAATAAATGTAAATTACTCACGCACCTTTTGCTAATAAATTATGTACATGTTTAACAGTATGGAATACGTAAACAGACTGTAAGTATATGAGAATTGGCTACATAATAATTACAAATCAATAATACTAAACCTAATTTTACGCCGAAGTTCCGTTTGCAATTTTCGTAATTCTTCTGTGTACGTCGTAATTGAATCAAAGTAATGGATAGCCTCTTCTTTATTTGGTTGTCGTCTTCTATTCTGTATTATAATGTCGCTACTGTAACACAAAATTGGTTCGATTAACTCTTCAGATCCTACACAAAAAAGTGCAGTTGACTTTAACGCGTGACTCCATAATAATCACTTGTTACGTTTTAATTTGAAAATCAACGTAAACTTTGATTTTCAAATTTTCTCAAAATATCTAAATCGTACTTGCCAACTATAAATTGATATAGAAAAAAAAAACAATGAGTTGAATAAAGATGGGTACAGTATTAATCATTTTAGTAAAACAGAGATAAAATATAATTTTCACTTTTTGCTAGTACTTGATTTCAGATCACTTTTGATTTGGGCATACTACAGATTATAATTATATAAATAAATTTATAATCTATAATCTGGTCTTATTTCTAAAATGCACTAAAGTTCAAAGTGATATAAGAATTTTTAAGCGTATGTAAAATTGATCATCTAAATTCTAATTGATCATCATGACTATAAGACCTGAGCGCTCTATTAGTGGTTAATTTTAGATAAGTTAATTAATTTGCTCAGTTAATGAAAAATTGTTTGTCTGTTATCTAGAACGTTTACCTGTGGTATTTATTTATTATTTTGGTGCATAAAGTCGCTTCAACATTTTGAGTTAAAGATTTGTTCTAGATGAAAATAAAACCGTACATTGTACATTTCAAGCCATTAGCCATATTATTGTACATTACTTTTTTATATTGTACCGTACAATGGACGTTTTTATTTTCGTTTCGAACGAATATCATACCACGGCCATGTTATAATAGAAAATTCAGAAAATGTCTCTAATGTTCTCTCTTAAATCGAAATAGTGACTTTCGACTATCAAATAGTGACTATTCACTATTTAGTAGTGTAAAGTATACCACTATTTGAATTTAGTGGTATACTCTGCACTGCAAAATAGTGAATAGTCACTATTGCGATTTAAGAGAGTACTGATTCCAAAAAAATTTAGGACTCAACAGGAATCGAACCGAGCACCACTGACGCATGAAACTGCTACACTACTAAGTGGACAAGACATTTTATTTTGTAATAAAAATTAATGTAATAAAATATTTTGTATGATGCTAAATTTTAAATTTTTTTTAAAGGATCATGAAATTTTCTTTGTTGGTTCTATATGCAAGTTCAAAAAAAATGGTCATAGAAGATTCGTTTAGCTTCCAAAATTCCTAAGAAAATAATACAAAAAATATTTATTAGTTTAAATAGAATGTAACTATTTAATAACATTACTCCATTTCGCATAAGGAAATATAGTTAACAATATAAATTCTAAGTTCACAAAAATGTCTTTTTGTGGACGAATTAGAACTAAATAATAAAACAAATTTTAAAGAACATTGCGCTATAAAAGATATTGTACACTGTATATATCGATCCTGATTGGGTTGTTCTTTTAAAGAATACTTGCTAGTTTTTTTTTAAACTTCTTTCCATTTGATCGGTTTGAAAGAAGAAAGTTTGATTCACAATCGTTTACAGATTGATTGATAAGCAAGACGAGGAAATGTTGAAACTGCAATTTCTTTCGTAATCGTTTAAGGTGGGAACTGTTTCAGCTGTGTCTATATCAATTAAGTTTCAAAGCGTTACGTTCTTTGGTTATCAGAAAAAAGGAATTCATGAGTAGTTTTATAAAATCAGATTTTAAAAAAGCAATGTCTTATATAAAGAAATTAATGAAATTGAAAACGTATGATTAAAGAACATGAACATTAAAACTTCAATTATTTTAAAGTTTCTTTGAACGTTGTTAATATTAATATTTCTTTAGAAATAAACTTTAAGCAACGGTTTTTTTATCTTGAGTATTGATTTTTTGTTTTCAACGCCATTGAACACATTATCATTTATGATACACAAAATATAATAAATATAATAAATAATAAAATCTATTTATTAAAAAAATTAAAATAATAAATAATTCATGTATCAGAGAACTGAAAGCAGCATTGTTTTTTAACTCATTGTTTTCAATATTTGTTCATCAGTTAGAAGTTGTAAAATTTAATAACAAGCAAAAATGTCTTTTTATTGCTTTGTATGAAGACATTGAAAAGTTAAAAAATCTCATTACAATATAAAAATATACGAAATAGAAATAATTTTACTTGTTCTTAATTCTTCCATAGTCATTCATCGACTTCATTAGTTCACGATACGTGTCTTTCATTGATGGAACATAGTTGAGAGTTCCATTTAGCAGATCTTTTCCTAGTGTATCATATCGAACGTAACTGGTATAGTTTTCCATATCTAATATGCCTTGACCGAAATATTTCACGCCATACACACTTGCAATTCCAAAGCTTTCGATGCTTCGTAAAAGATTTTTAAACGCAATCAACAATCTTTAAAAAAAGGATTATTTTAAAAAAAACTTAGATAATATTTTTATGTTTTACCTCCAAACTCCACTGTTGTCAGCTTCTTTGATTTGGTTGGTTAAATGTTCAAGCATCGCTGCATTTACAGATGTATACCAATGTAAGACTTCCGAAATGCTACTTTCGTCAGAGCTTATTTTGAGGCTATCAAAATAAATTTAATAAGTTGTAAAATTATAGAAATCTAACTTATGAACATCGTTATTATTTGGAAGACAATTCTACGATTTAGTGCAAATTGTATAGTAGGTATAGTAATAAAAATGTTACTTTAAAATACTTAATTAAACTGCAATTAAACCATGTTAAAAATTAATAAGTTATATGAAAAATTTAGGCATTCATCAAAAAAAGTATTTGGATTCTTTGTGTAATGAATTGAGCTTAATATTTAAATATATAAATGAAATAACTTACAAGTTCATTACTTAAGTTGATTTTATTACAGTTTTAAGTGATGTAGCTTGCAAATCAAGTCAAGTAAGAATCCTTAGAAAATTTCAAATAAGGAATTGGATTAATCTAGTTTACACTGAAATTTTATAAATTATATTATACTAAACTCAAAAGACAGAAGATGACACTGAACAGAAACTTATCAAAAATTAATTTTTATTTGTGAATGGTTTCGATACAGTAAATATTTTTTTAAAGAGGCATTGAATGAAATATCAAAAAAGGATTGAAATCCCTAATACGGTTTAGGATGAGATGAAATGATGTACCAATTCATGAATTTATAAAACGATATATTATATAGGTACCTATTTGTAATAAGAAAAGAATATGTCTTCAATATAAAAATAGATGCTGTTCAATAAAATGAATCAAGCTTAATTAAGTTGTTCATAAAAACGTTTACCTGTTGAATCATCGAAGCTATAATTTGAACAGAGCTTCTTTATACTCCTCTTGAGCTATTCCTCATAGTAGTAGCTCAAACTTTTAGATTGTATTTATTTAACTTAAATACTATTAGATTATATCGACAACACTTTACAATTTCCGTATAAATAATTAAAAATGATTATTCAAAGCAATAAGAGATAAGGAAAGGTATTAAAAAATAATAATTGTAAGAAAATGTATAAAACTTTCAGAAACTTTACAACGTAATAAAAAAACGAATGAAATGTTAAAAAATTTTATCGAGTATCATAATATGGTGTATTTTAACATTAATCATTTTTTCAAAGTCTAGTATTTCACTATCGAAGACTTTTTTTTTTTTTTGGTGTCTAACACAGAAAATTTATAAAATTTCTATAATCTACTATTTCTGGAAAAGTCTAGGATTTAGTAGACATTGATCCAACCATCACTGACACATAGAGTGGAATTTTAACCACTCCACTATGAAGTGGGTATTAATCTATTGTTGATACAAGTTCTGCTCCAGGTGAAAATAAAACCGTGCAGTTACGATACAAGTACGGCGTAGTATAAAAGTATGGTAACTTTTTGTATTTTTTGCACCAATTGGTGCAAATGAGTATAATTAGATGCTAAAATTCTTATTTTATTGAAATTTTAAGAAAATTTCACTTATAAAACACATTGATAACATTTTTATTTGTTTAAGAGTTTTGTAAGCTTATATGTATATTAAAAGAACAAACTTAGAAACCACTAAATCTGTATTAAAATGTTTTTATCATTTTTATCGGCTTTTTCATTCTAAAGAACATATTGATAGGAGAACATACATTATTTTTAAACGACTAAAAAGATTGATATAATATTTGGACTTGAAGAGAGCTTTAATTTTGAAAAAAAAAACGAGTAGCTTTTGCTCCAAACTATAAAGTTTTGTTTATCAATTTATTCACATCGTAACATTACTATGTCTGTAAGACTAGAGTTGACTAATTGGAAATATTATTTTTGGAAATTTCAAAAGAACCACAAGTTTTAACACTTATGCCAGTTGACACTACATAAATCTCCTGTATAAAAATTACTCTTTAACATATATTCGTTTGGATTCTAAAATCTAGAACAATATCTTGTTCAAATAGCTATATGGATTATTCGAATAAAATTTTTTCAAAATTATTATTGTGTGATTAGTTGGCAGCTGCAGGTACTCCTGTGACCAAACATGTATCTCTGCTTAATCTGTTTTTAAGACTTAAAAGATGGACCAAGTTGTTTCTAAAAGCTTTGAACGCACTTTAAAGCCTCGTCTACAGATTTTTTTCATTTACCAACCGATTATCATGGCCTGAATTTACAGTTAGAATTTGTTAACTTTAAAACACTATTTGCTGCCCCTATATTTGTGCTGCCCGGAGCTATAATACTCTTTCCGCCCATACACTTGACTTTAAAAAAAATTCATACTACATGTTTTTGTTATTTATAATTTCTTATTTGTTTATTTCAGACCCATTGTTATTATAAATTTTAATTTTCAGAGGATGTTATAGGTCCTAGTGAATTATTTAATATCTTTTATTATTTAACACAACATTTTGCAATACTTTATAACTTCAATAAGTGATCTACATTAATCTATTAATCAATTATTAATTAAAATTAATCATGCTGTTATTTGACATTACAGTACACTTTTTGCATTTGGAAAAGTAAACTTTTTAAAACAAATATTAGTTACGTAAATCCAGCTCTTTGTATAGTTGATTTAAATTGGATAGGATATGCATCGATATTGTGATGACAATATGTCATTTATTCTATTAGATCGATACAAAAAATGTATTTCCTATAGCTATGAAAATTACTTATGAAACCATCTTAAATTTTTTTTTCTCTCAATTACGTAATACTTCCATCCAATTTATGAAATGAATGCTATTATATTTATATATTATTTATGCCCTTACCTCTTTATTGCTAGTTCAGTTCTCACCAAATAAAAGTTTCAATTTTTAACACCGTAAAAATTAATCGAAAATATTCTTTCGAGCTATGATAATAATTATTATATAACCAACATACATGTTGTTATACATTTGAAATAATACAATTTTCATTTATAATCTTTTCTATATGTAAATACTTTAGTTAGAATGGAAGTCACGTTTGAATATGGATAAAAGAAAATTAAGTTTCGATGGTGTTTGAAATCAATTTTCAAATGACACATACGATAGAGGAATGTTGGGAATGTTTTTCAATAAAATTCAATATCTCTATACCAAAACAGCTAAAATATCTCAAAACGCTTGATTCAACAGTTAGAGAGTGTAGCTCTGTATTTGAAGGTTGCAAAAAAAATTAGACTGATATTTTTAAGATCGAAAGATTAATACATCAATCTATACTACACTCAAGGTTTCCCTACGTTAACATTTCAAAAAACAATTTTATCGCAAATCTAACTTGACAATCTTTAATGTACAAAATATCTGATAATATATTTATACATTGTGGAGATAAATGTCAGAATCAATTTTATTTGTATTTCTCGAAAAATGCTAACCATTCACAACATTGTTAAATAAATATATTGAACCGAATAATATATGATATAAATAGTATTACGTGTACGTAAAGATATCGTTTTTAAACGATGTTTTTCAAAATAACATAAGAGAATGGAAAATCAATATATTGTATATTATTACAGTTGAAAAACAAATTGATTACTCTCAAATGTTGAGTGATGTTTAAAAGGAAACCACTGATTATAATTTGGTTTTATTTTCTGTTATTGGCCCAAAAATGAAAAGTATTACAAAATAACTAGTTGTGGTATGAGTAATTTATCACCGATTTCAATAACATTCAGGATAAAAAAAGCTTTTATCGTATTTAACAGAAAAACAAGTTAAATAAAAGTTTTATGTTGGAACGTGTTTGTTTCCAAGAAAGATATAAATATGCTTGACAGTTTTTGCAATGCAAATAAAGACATTTAAAATGAAAATTTTTATTTAATTATACTGGCATTTAAACAAGCGTGTTGCATTTAATAAAGCACATACATGTAGTGTTGGCCACATTGGTCGCGGAAAAATGAGAAATTTGCATATATCACGTAGTCCCAAGTGTCCATATACATAATTGAATTCATTCGGAAATAATTAATTTGAATCTCGAAAAAATGGATTAAATTTTAAAATGAAATGTGTTTCACATTTGCGTTTATAGACTGTGACTTCAACAATTTATTAGCTTTATGAAATTTGGTGATACAATTTTGGTATATATATATAAATCTATTGTTAGCTTCGGTTGAACATATTGTATGCTATTAATTAAAATCTAATTGATAGTATCTAATGTATAGTATGTATTAATGAATCAATTATTTAATTTTGAATTTTCAACACGTAGCATTAAATTTGCAGACAATTGATTGTTTCATGTATTGATTTGTTGTGCTCCAAAGCGTTAATACGAAATCCATTTTCTTCGAGTGTTTTTCTTTTTGTTTTACAAGAAACTTTTGAAATCTGCTCTTAGACTACTAGAGCAATGAATAAAAAGTGTTCGTTGAGTGTTGTAGGTTTATTATTTAATAGTTTAATAGTTAATAGAGTTATATAAAGTTTTTACTTGAATTTCTCAGGGTTTAAAATATCGATAACGTGATGAAATTTTTGAAGAATCATTCACTTCTTTGAAAACTCAATGAAACAGCTTAAAAAAAACGGCTTATTGCACATTTATAGAAAGCTTGAACAAATTGTTAAAGAGAAAACTATTTTTAAAAATATATGTAGAAATTTCATAACTCAAATTACATCTTATTCTTACTTACACTTACGTTTGGAGGAATGTATTGTATTGTATCGTAAAAGCGCGTTAAAAGATAAACAAGATAAACAATTCTACAAAAATATTAAATTCGTTGCTTAAATGATCTACAAAATTTTCTGCAATGAGAAAATCTAATATACCTTCGTATTTTTTGACTAGTTCTGACACCGTAACCTAAACCCAGTCCCTCAATGCAGACTACTGTATGTTATACTTATTGTTTATTTCGTTTGTAACACGTAGACCGCCCTACACTGATGAGAATGGCACCTAAATAGTTATTAAAATAATACCCCTCTTTTGATTTCGTTCATGTTGAGATACCTATGTTCATCAAAATCTAAGTAATGAAACGAGTGGAGGAGGAAAAGGAACAGGATACCGTATTTTATTTTAATACAATTTCAACACTAAAAATTTTTAGGCATCTAAACACAACCTCAAAGCTACCTCCTAAAGATTTATTTTTGTAGTTTTTGTATGCATGCGTTGCTTTACGAAAAAAAAAACATTTTCTTGGTTAATCTACATAAAAAAAATTATAAATGGTTGTAATCTGATGAGTAGTTGATTGGATTTCAAGATAAAAAGTTATAAGGATGAATATTCTAATCCAACGGATCTTCCTGAGATTCCAGAACTGGAATTGTTTTAGGTATACGAATTTGCTAGTTCGCTCCTAAGCCTAATAGAGAAAAAACACTATCACACCGTTGTGCATACCGTACCTATTATAAAACAAGATAAAAAAAGCTTTGTATTAGCAAACGTTAGCTTAATTGTTAGAAAAAAAGATCAAATCTGGTGAAATCTGGCGAAATCTAAATCTGGTGATATGTCCTACTGTACTATTGTCCTAGAACTTAATTATATATATGCAAACATTTCAGTATCTACCACTTGCATGTCAAAAGTATTTGAATCTGTGTCCCATACACAAAATGAAGAACAATGAATTGTACTACCTTTCATATTTTGTACGCTGATAGTAACCTCCAAGGTTACTCATCCCAATTCAAAAATACTTTCACGATTTGTTAGATACACAACTCCAAATGAACGTAGGTTATTTTTTATTCTAAGAAGAACATATTATGTTATAAGACAATGCTGTCCTTTTTTAACTTCAATATAAAAACGGATTATTTATATTTTATACGATTATATGATTATAAAATATGATTATTATTATTTACACGATAATATATAAAAATAAAGTGATTATCGTTTTTCACACTAAAACGAGGTAATAAGCCGCCAGGATTTTCTGCGTTGGGTTAGCTTATATAGGTCGAAGAGTGTATATGTTAATTAAACTTATTAATCTACTTGTTCTTATGTATGTTAATCTATAAACGCCAGTAAAATGTATGGTTCTTGCAGAATAGCTATCTATAAAAATATCTGCTCATTAGTTTTCAAACAAGGAATCAAATATAAATCAACGTTAAGTTTTTTATGTAGTTAATTTCTGGGTTAAGACTGTAAACGAATTGTTTTATCTTATCTAGAAATATACATTGTTCCTGAAGGACAATAATAACATATGAAGTGTTTTTATGTACAGCTTTCGTTTATGGGCCAAGAAGTGCAAAGATTGCTTTCTATATTAAAAAATTTTTGGTCTTTATAGAAGATCTATAATTTCTTCATGGTGTATCGATTGCATGGGTAGCAATAACATTTTGTATGATGATGACTTTAATTTTTATATAAGAAAAAACTATAAACCATTCTTTCAATGGTTAAAGGGTATCTAAATTTAAAAAAAAACAATTAGCAACATTTTTTTCAGTACCCAATAAAGGACGTTCAGTCGTTTTGAAGTTCGTTTTTTTTATAAGTTTAAGGCAAAACTAATAAAGAATATACAAAAGTTATTTGGTTTCAAATTAAGTATAGAGATGAGTTTGCTCGTAAACAATAAAACATTATTGATTTTGATGTCAAAAAGTATTTATATATGTACTTTTGATTTTATAGCATTAAAAGTGTGTGTACATTTATTATGCACATACATTTTTCATTGATTTATGCTTTCATAAAAATGTAAAATTTTAGTTCATTAATTTTGAAAGTTGTGTAAGCTTATTCATAACGATGAAAAATATATTGTAAAGAAATTTTTTAAAACTTGTATTGGCTTCTCACTAAGAGTTTTTTTCTTTGATGGAAATTTAGAAAACTTTTTTTAACCAAACTGCGTTACTTATAACAGTATATCGAAAAAAAAACACTTTACCTCAAACCGCTCGTATCACTGTCACTTGATTTCGTAGAATGATTTCTTTAGAAACGTATGAAAGCTACATCGTTAGTCGCTATGTAAAGGCAAACCATTTTAATCTCGAACATTCCAGAGACTTCGATTGCTGAACTTTCTTAAACTTACAACTTCTAAGATCGTTGGTTGTCAATAATGGGAGATTCAAATGACCAATAACAGAATTGTCATACTCGTAGAACAATTTTGAATGATCCATTCTTTTCCATCGCTATTCGTTGTCTTTGCCTTTTTTGTTGCGATATTATTTCTTTAAAAATGTTAATTATAATAATGATGATAAATTTGACTTCCGTGGTAATTCAAAAATATATTCTGCTACGTTATTTGCTGCCCAAATGTTTCAATCTACTCCAACGAAAACTCTTTACTCTCGACTTGAGGTTAAATAAACTTACACCATTTTCAAAATAAACAACTCAATTATCGTAAATATTATAAAATGTGTTTGTTTTTTTTTGTACGAAGTTTCAAATATCTTCCTTATTATCTAATAATTTCTTTAATAGAATTTTAAAGTAAAAAAGTTTCAAAATCTCAAAATCAGATCGAAAAAACTTTAACTCCAATAACCTTGGCTCTGTTCTCATGTTTATGATTACCTATTGAAAACAATAAATATATCTATATGTGTTTTAAATTTGAATATTTTATCAAAATATATTTGGATCAAAATCAAATAAAACTGACAAATCCTTCAAGCGTTATCGAGATGATTTTATTAACTATGTATGTTTCATATCTGGTATATAAATTTCATATTCTCAATTTATGATGCATGGCTTTTTTTACTCTAACTCAATTTTCTTACTGTCACATACACGTATAGAGTTATTAGATTACCAGGTACTTATTTATAGTTGTTTTATTCGTTTAATACATATTTTATGGGAGACATTATCATTATTTATAAGCTTTTCTTGTTTTCCACCGTTGAAAATAAGAAATCAATTACCTAGAGTTTTAAAAGAAAATTAATAGCGTAATAATGTTGTAATCGTTAATTAGTACGGGATATGAAGGATTTAAAAGGGTTAATAAAATAAAATTTATTCGTTGGTATAACTATCTATTTGTAAAAGGTAAATATGTCACCATAGCTATTATCGATATTGACATATCGAAGGTGTGGTAAGTATAAGTAATTAATTACACAACTTCATTACAATAATTACCCCATTTGTAGCAGGGAAAATAAGGTTTTCGTTACAAATTCAACCAATAATCACATTATTCACATTTGATTAATTGTGTTACATTTCAAACGTTTCTTAATTGTGCAGAGAAAGGTCTCTGTTACTTTGATACGCGCTTAGATTTTAAATTTCCAACAAGAGTCGGAAAATTACGGCTGACAACGTAATGTAAATATTTAATGAAACTTCCGCTAGAGATGTAATAAAGTTTAGCGGTGCAAATCGATTTTTTATCTTTCAAAGCTTCCCAACTATATGTAAGTACCTTCTTCAAATAGAATTAATCCTAGGTATAAATTCTTATCGCTTAATTATTTATTTTATTTAAACGGTTTGAAATGTTTTTTAAAACTTTTTTGTTACCTACATTAATTATTATGGAAGAGTTTTTATATAAGTTTATTTAATTTTTCATTTTTTCATAAAACTCATATTCTAATTTACACAGTATATGAATAAAAAGAATTTTATGCCGCTCTGTGCATTTTGTACATCGTTGCACAGTGCATACATTGACTGCACGAAATATAAAATTAAATAAAACCGTCATCACGTTAGAATGCATTTGTACAATTGAATAAATAGTTTGGAATTTGATTTAAACTGTCGTGTACGTGATTGTGGAACTTCGTTTTATTACAGTGCACCATATTAGAATTTCTTTTTCCGGTAATTCATTAGGTATTGGTATCGATCGCAAAAAAATCTCTGTATTCAAATCGGAAAATTTAAATCTTCAATACGTGCATTATGAGAACTTTTGCAATAATAGTCGAATCGACATATATATCGACATATGTTACCACGTTTTTAATTTTAACGATGCAACCAAATTAAATTTCTTTTTTTTTAATACCCATCGAGTATTTACATATTTTTTGATTAAGTTTAAATTAATTTTTCAAAAATAGAAAATAATTATTTGAACGTTTAAAGTGGAAGATTAAGGAGCATCAACTAACATATAGGCTTTCATGAACTGAGTGACCAACTTAATTGGGTACCTACTGAAAAAGTTTTTGTTTTCTGTTAAATCCACTAACCTTACAATTAAGCTTTATAACTTAAGTAATATCAAGATTAAAGACATGAGTTAAAATTTTATTGGCGTCCATTCAAATATTACAGTAAGTAACAGTTCTCAGGAACCGCACGATTTTTCTATTATAAAAAATACCTACGAGTACTAGCTGGCTGCATCCCTTGACCCATAAAGTAAGACAGCACAAAAAACATCAGTTCGTTGTCTCATTTTATGTGTGAGATAAGCACAAATTTGTTTATTACTATAATATCTCGCAGAAACCATGCATTTTCCTTGGATGGTTATCTTTACACTCTATAACTAATAAGCGTTTTTTATCCAATTTTTTCGCTGATTCATAACTTCGATTCTATATGGGAAACAATATCCATGCTTTTCTATTTGTAACTACCCTGCAGAGAACATGCATTTTTTCAGGACAAGAAGATGTAAATATATTCTTTGACTTAGGAATTAATTTAATATAAAACGCAGAGGCGGATTTAGGTATAGACTGAAAAAGCTACAGCTTTAAGTGGCACTCGATGGGTAGCAGCGGATGAGGGTCATTCACATAATATAATTACTAAAATAATATCAACATTGTAGCAATATTTTATAAATATTTATTCTCCAGTCTCAGCATGTGTTTACAATATTAGTTACCTTTTAATTTATGTCTCCTAGCGGCGCATTAGTCTCTTGTTTAGTTTAGTAGTTACGGCCAAGGTATGGCGGTAACTTTCTCTGTAAACTCTTGTTAAGTAAAACTTGTGCAAACTTTGTTAGTAACTGTTCCGGCAAACAATCATTCTCAACGTTAAAAAGAATAAAATATTATTTACGTACAACAACAAATCAAGATAGATTAAATGTACTGTCCTTGTTACATATTGAATATGGATTTTTGGATTCAATAGATTTCAATAGATTAATTAATAAATTAGTATCTAGATGTTAAATGTAGGCGTAAAAAATTGTAAAATAAAATAATGACGAAAAACGTTTGTAATAAAATTAAATTACACTATTATTACGTATTTAATTTAATATGTATTAAATTGATAGCGCCAAGTTTGACACAGCTTAGGGCGGTAAAAACTTAAATCCACCTCTCACAAAATGTCATTTCGATTCGTTAATTTGTCTCGTTTTGAGAAGCAACAAACATTAAAGTATTTCATCGCTATGCTATACCAAATTTGCAGTTTTCCTGTATAAAAATTAGGTTTTGGCTTTTTAGTTAAATTACTTTATTACAAAATATTATTAACATCCATTCTTCTGTTCAAAAAAGGGCATCCTCTAGAGAAATAAATATGATATACAGAGCACTTTAATAGGAAAATAAAATAGAATAACACACCTTTCATACGGTCAAAGAATTTTTGAAGTCATATGACTGTTTCGGAATTTAAGCTCCGGTGTACAAACATGCAAACACTTTCTGTTTATCATATTAGTGTACGTTTGAACAATTATCTTTTGTGAGATGCCATTCAAAGAGCCACTTAACCCTATTGTTTGCCAAAAAAGCTTTTTTTGAGTAGTTTATTACTTTTATTATTTTTTACTAGGTACATTATGTTTAACAGTTAAAACCACATTTAATAATAAATTGTCTATATAAAAGCGAATTATGTTAGGAGGTTTTTTAGAGTCAGTTTTAGAAGCCAATAAATTTTAAAGTTTATTAAATGATATTAGGTGATAAAGGATTTAATTAACAAGGTTTAAGGCTGTTTGCCAGATCTGAAGAAACATTACTCATGTGGATAAATGAGGTTTTAAATTAAAAAAATATTTTTGTCTCTTAAAACAATTTATGTATTTTCATAGAATATTATGGAGACAACAAACCTTACGTACAGAATTGTTTTACCTACATATTTTAATTGAAAGATAAATTTTTTATCTTATGATTCTTTAAGTTGTCCTACGTAGAAATCTATTAAGCTTTCTGTTATCAAACAAATAAAATAATTTTTGAAGTTGCTCGCAACTATAGAAATAAAATCCAGCTATTGCATTCAATTATTTATTTATTGTTTAAGTAAGCAATTACAGTGTTTTAATAGTCAGTCATTAAAGCAGTTAAAGAATTTTAATACTGCTTTAATTGACATTAGTCAGTTAAAGCAGTCATTCACTTTTTTTGGGGCATGACCAGGAAACCGACTTTCTAACGAGAAAGCTCCAATGTAAGAACTTAAAACCCGATACAAGCTTTTCCCCACTTCGTAACTATTAAGAACTTATAGAAACTCAGGGTTCGAGCAATGTAAACGAAAAAAATGCAAGAGTAGAGACTTTCTTAAAAAACTAGATTCGTATATTTCTCAAGACCTCAATATCTTTGTAAGGCAAATTTCAATTGCGTTATTAAATCAACAAATTTTAGATAAAGTTTCAATAATGAGTCAATTCCTTGGTTTCTTTAAAACGTAATGGCATCGAGGCATTTCTAAACATACATCTAAAACAACTTTCTGTCGGTATATTCCACGCTGTTATTATTTTATTTTATTTTTTTCTAACCTAATGGGAAATATATAATATCTAAATAATTAATTATCGTAATGAAAGTTTTTTATAGTTTATGTAAAATTTTTAATTGTAGTAAATCTTTAAATTGGAGGAATATCATATATATATTGTTAAAATTGAGATTTTCATAACTGAAATCCTTTTAAGAATTCTGTACCTATATGTACTTAAAAGGTGATTCTTTAAATGAAAGTGATTAGAAGTAGCTACATAAGTAAATTCAAAATTTATCTTACAAACAAAGCCATAGCGTAAATGGTGCAAGTATTGTCCCGGCACCAGGTTCCGAAAGATGTCGCACGACAAAGGCATCCCATATAGTTAAGAGTCAACGAAGTTTTTTGAAATGAAAATTTTAAAAAGTTGAAAACGTGGAGTTAATCGAAAGTCTCAAATATCAACTACTTAAAAGTAAGAACTTCTTAAGACGTCAACAATATGGAACCAACAATATCATATCTATATGATATACATATATCACCACATATCCAACATTATGGAATGCATTTTGAAATTAAAAATATAACTTTTAAAAAAATACTTTAGAGTTATGAATTTATTAATAGTTCATAATTTGGACATTTTAAATGAGATGACCTGCGTAAGAATTCATTTCTAACATCCGTATGAAATCTAGGAAATGTCTTCACAAAAAATTCATTCTGATTCAGATACTGTCTGGAAAACTTAAATCAATCAAAATCAAACTTTTAACCTCTTAAATTTCCTTGAGTGGAGGACCTTTTTCTCAGTTACTTATAAATTGAAAACTATAGTGAGGATGTTTTAATTAATGTATTAAACATTGGTACAAATAATTAATTTCTTAACATAAAAACTGCTTCATCAAGTATTATTGTCGCCTCTTATATCGGGAGATTGTTAAATAATAATAATAATAATTAATTATTATGCAATGTTTGTTTATGATGAAGTTGTTAAAAGTGAGAAATATTGTACAAGAGAATCATCATATCGTTTACAGTAAAAAAATCTTTGTGAAATATATGTATAGGTATTATAAAATGAAGAATATACATTCATATTGATAATGTGGGAATGAAAGTTAATTGGAAAAAAAGCAGTATTCTTCGTAGTGAATTCCTACAAATGTAAGAAGGAAATAATGAAAACACTTACCGAAACTCTTCTCGCCTATCGAGAAAGTCTGACTTGTTAAGATAAACAATTTTTCCATTTTCCTGAGGCAAAGCCACGGGCGGCCAAGTCGTCATATTTGTTAGAGCTTGATTTGTGTTGTCAAATCGTTCTGTTAAATTACTGAAAAACACATTTCATTTTAATTATTGTGATATTTCACTTTTCTATTGAAATTAATTTATATCATTCACAACTTAAACGAAAACAATGAACATATTATTACAACAAAATTAATAACAACAAGCAAAATGAAGAGTTGACAAATAATAATATTGAATTGGTATTGATTTCAATGTGAAGGGCTTTAATTATTTTTTTGAATTAAAATTTATGTCAAAATAAGCCATAGAATGAAATTGAAATAAACTTTGATAAAGCATGTTGGTATTTCATTCATTTTATTGATTCTTTCCAAATTAGTTATTTACAATAATTATTTTGATTAACTAAATAAACTAAACTGGTAAAATGATTTTAAAAAATTATTTGCTTCCACTTGGTATGGGTTTTGTTAACAGTAAATAGATTTTTTTAATCAGTGACAACCTGATAAATCTTACTTTACAAACGTCCATATTTTGAATGCTTTATTTATTTTTATTTATTTATTAATTGATGATATTCAAATATGATAACGTTTATTTTCAAAATCAATAAATATTTAGTAAATACCAAACCGTGAATGATAAAAAAAACGTGAATCATCCCCAAATTTTATAAATTGTTTTTGTTAAAATAACTAATAAAATATCATCCTTTAATGAAAATTAAATTAATTGAAAACCTCAGATAAAATTTAATAAGTAGATAGTGTATGAAATATTAGGGAACAAAATATGTAATATAGTATTCGTATGTTGCAAGCGTTATATTTTCAATCATTCATACTTAATATTAAACGCATCCATTAACTTGTGTATTGTTTCAGGCAGGCTCATAATTACATTTTAATTTAGTTATTATTGTTGCTAAAATAATTAAATTTCTGATGGACGTTGGATAAATTTTCTATTGAGATTCAAAATTGAATTATGAACATAGACATGAAAATTGATTTAATTTTTTTTTTAATAACTCGAATGAATAATGGAATTTGTGTTAAGAAATTGCAAATTTAAAGATTAAATAACTTTTTAATTAAAATTTTATAGACTTACGCAGAATTACTTCCGTTTGTGTAGATAAAAAAAGCTACTTCCGACCTTTCCAGCTGAAGCTTAGTCACCACTTTTCCCAAGTCTGTTGCAATAGTCACCTTAGAACAAATTTCTCATCAATATTCAATATAAATTTAATTTCTATAAACATTAAATTTAAAATACCCTTTCAAACTTTCTCATTTAACCAAATTTAATAAATGTGGTGTTAATTTAAATTAAGTAGGTAATTACCGTTTCCAGTCAAACGCTATTTCGATAATCAGATATTCATTAAAGGTATCGAAAATGAACAATTTTGCCATCACAGGCGTTTGACATATGTACATAACATATACATATACATATATATATATATATATATATATATATATAGAGTTACGTAACATAGACAATTCAATAATATTTGACGTCAATTTGCTCCCTTATATTCAATAATACGCATTCATAATTCTATAGGTAAACCATTTAATGGCTCGTCACAACAATAGCAAAGAGTTCTTAGAATTTTGTTATACGTATTGATAGCACTTTGAGAATTGGTAACATGTTAAGATTAAATTAAAACATTTTTTGTGATTTTATTGGTCATTTAATATTGTCCACAAATTTTGGTGGACTAGTGGATCCACTAGTTTTTTTTTTTTTAAACGCTCAGCTACTGAGGCTACGAGCTATATGCGCTGACGATATAGTTACATCATGTAGTACAGTATTTTATTTTTGGTTTTTGTTTAATAGTTATCTATGTACAATATTTTATAGTACCTATACTTAACAAGTAATAATTTTTTTTAAATTGCATTAGTTCATAATATTTTTATTTATTTTATATTTTATCTCGCTTCAACTACTATGGTCATCAGTGACAAAACCCAAAACTAAGGTTTGCAAAAAACCGTATTTTTGTTAAAACCGGGTTTTCAATTTTTTTCCTATCTTAACCCGGTTAACTGGTTCAAAATCGGGTTTTTAAAAAAATAAAATCTATAATAAAATCACCCCACCCTTATTGTATTTATTTACAAATAAAACATCATTAATTCATGATTTTTGTTTATTTTTAATTAAACTTCAGTTATAAAAGTTCATTTGCGAATTTCAAAATTTAATAAAACTGATAAAAGCATGTTTAAAGAGTTATTTAACTCTAACTTAATTTTAATTTTTTTGTCTAAATTTCCTGACACAGAAAATGTTTTTTCTGGATCCGTCGAAATTGATTTAACTGTGATTAAGGCATTTAAAAGTAATTCTAAGTTGCTCGTTCTTTTCCCGATTGTTTCAAATAACTGGCATTCTTTTCTAAACGTTCATTATTTAGCGACATTTCCACTTCATTCACTTTTATTATGTATTTGAATCTTACTATCCTCACCTTCAATCATTCTTTCTTATAATCGACTGTCAAAATTTAACACAATTGATTTTGACGAATATGGCAGACTGCAGATGAACTCCCGGGTGAATAATTGATTTGATTTTTGCATAATTTGGGTCTTTTATATACTTCGCAAAACTTCTTTTGTAAAATTTATTTTAAATAGTTTTAAATACAGTTTAAAAAAATCCGGATTATTTTTTTCATAAGCCGGGTTTTAGGTTTTTGATTTTTACTATAAAAAAACGGTTTTAACCGGTCTGCAAATCCTACTCAAAACCCAAGGAAAATGTTTCAATTTGACCGTAGGGTCAAGTAACTTCAATTTATGTTATGAAATGAACTGAGCTTGATATTACGCCTTTAAAATAAAATAGTTTTCAGAGTCAATACTTAATTAGTCTTGATATTTAAATATTAATCTTTGAATTGTGTTTGATTTCATTTCAAGTCAAACTTAAGTCAAATAGCTTAAAAATCAAGGCAACCAGTGAATTCCTCATAAAAGGCGACAATTAAGCCAGCTACACTACTAATGTAAGTGACGCTAATAATTTTATTTTTCGCCATTTAAAAGCATGTTGGTTAATTTACATGATGGTCCATTGAGTACACCGGATTTAAATTTCTTAAATAACTTAACGCTTTTAGAAAAAAAACTCTATTACGTCCGTATTCTATGTGGTCGGCCGAAAACGTTGCAGATATCAGTGAAAGTATCGATGAAAATCCAAGAACATCAACACGTCGTCGTTCTACACAATTGAACCTTAGCAGAAGCAGTTGCTACGAATTCTATACTTCTATACGGCAATTCTTCTAAACTTTTTGTGGCATCAATAGGACGACAAGGGCCTCGAAGAAATGTGGTTTCAACAGTATGGTGCCACATGTCATACAGCAAGAAAATCCAACGATTTGTTTAAAAGACATTGTCCTGGTCATGTGACCCCGATCTTGCGACTTGATGCCTTGAAATTGTTTTTTTTAATTTAAAATTATTGTTGCTTCGACTGCGGGGTCATTTCGCGACTTCTTTGTTAGTTGGTATAATGTCTGATTGTAATTGTTAACTCTAGGGTTTTGTAAAATCCAAGATTTATGTTAATATACCAGATACTATTCCAGAACTGAACAGAAAGAAATAGAGTGCCAACGCGTTATTTCTGAAATTGAGCTAACTGTTTTGCAGAAACCAAGACAGCCCTTGGGCCGACATCAAATTCCATAATTAATATCAACATGTCTACTTTCCAAATTAATAAAAAATTTCTTCTTAAAATATTTTTAACGGTGTTTCATTACACGATGGGCCCTCCTTTATACCTCAATTTAAGTGCAAATCTTATAAAGAACACGAGTAACCCAGTATGGAAAAAAGTTAAGGTAGAAAATAAAAATCGAACGCTCGGTTGAAACGAATTGATGAAACGTGGTTCTATGTGTACGTGTATTACTTCCTCTAAGACAAACACAATCAATGTCACTTCTTGAGAAGCTTGAGAATATATCCACTCTGAGATTTTAAATTCCTACTATATTGCAGTTTGTTGTACATCGCACAAGCACAATGCAAATATCGTGTAACATGAGCCATTAGTTCTATCCAGAACATCACAATTGCAGTGCTAGGTATAGCTGAAAGACAATTTTAATTGAAAAGGAGAAATAAAACGAGTTTAGACTTATGTAATAAAATTTAGCTAGTGAAAGAAGAAAATGAGAGCTTAAATTGATCGAAAAAGCTCCAATATCTGATTTATAGGGAGAAAAACTGGAACATCCTCCTCGGGTTCTGTCATTAATGATCGGAAATTATGTCACACCATTATAAGTTTTATAGAATTGAATTACGACAAAAATAAATGTAGGAGTCACGTGATATAACGAGGCTCTGACAACGTTAAACCACCTACACACACCGCTCGTTTTTATAATCATTTATATATTTTGAAAAACTTATATGAAAACGTTAAACGGATTTAAAACTGGGAAACAATGTTTCTACAATAAAAACTTTTTAAGAAGCCGTTGAACATATAAATTTAAACTTCTACATACTTTGTCTTCATACGTTAAAAATATAATAACTCCTTATTGACTTCTCCAAAAACTTTGCTGAAGAATTTTATTTTACTTATTTTGTTAAATACGTTAAAATGAAGAAACGTTTTTATATCAATCTTAAAAATCTACAAAACTGATAAGCTTGAATACTTATTTTTAAGCTTTTTAAAACTTTAATAAACCTCCCTGCCAACCATTCTAAAGACTAATTATTACCTTATGAGTAGGTAAGTAAATTAAGTATAGAAAATATAATAAAGCGTCAAATTTGTAAAAGAATTGAGTTAGTTTATATAAGTAACAATAGCAAAATAATTTATTTTGATATGTGAGACCACGTCATTGTCGTTCATCGAATGCTTGAAAATCAAACTTCAAAGCTCAAATTATGAAAGAGAGAATTTTAAAATAGCGTTCTTATAGAAATTTTAAAATATAGCTTTCAAAATTTAGACAAGTGCGAGATTAGCCCGCGTCTTCAAAATTATGTACACATTTAATAAATTATGAAATCTTTCTTTGTTTTTATTAAAATATATTGTGTAATCTGTTAAATTATCGTAAACCGTAAAATGTAATAATAATGATATAGGTATAAATAATAACAATAATAGTTTTTTTTTCCAGAATGTGATCGATCTTTAACTGTTTGAGAGCCACTAATCCTAAAAATAGGCCATCAAAGATTAAAAACTAATATACAGCGGGTAAGCGTAATTAGGTGCACTTATTGTGTACCATGTAACTTAATTTGATATATTTAAAGTAAAACTTTTTTATACATCGTCTCAAATTTTTTGGCCTGTCTTTAGCATGTCGCTAAATGTAACACATTCTCGGCAGGGAATCGGCAAGTGTTCGGCAGAGCTCGTATACACATTGTTAGCTATATACCATGTCGTTTTCCCAGGCCTGTTGCGCGAGCTATTACTGAATGTAATTAGCTATTTTCCTCTCCATGACAACGTTTTATTATATTATAAGTTGTCATTAATTGTCAATCATATTTGTATTGGTATTTGTATTTTGATCAGTGTATTGATATAAATGTTATTGTTCATTTGATCATGATAGACAAAAGATAGAGCTAGTGAGAGTAGTGCAAAAATATTCGACGGTGATGTTACAATACTCGTAGATGATGAATGATGATGATGAACAGGCAGATGATCGATTTAACAATAATCAAAAAATTCAATAATGAAAATAACATTCGAGTATTAACATCAATAATGGAAATTCAAAAATAGTTGCAACGGTGCGCGTCACGTCAGACAGTAAATTTGTGCCACCATCCTTTCTTTCTATTCTATTTTCGTACTCTAAATCGAATAATTTTCCGAACATTTTCAGTTACTTATTAATTTATTATTAATTATTCTTATTAATTGATAATAAAATAAAACTTTGAATTTTTTTCCCCCGGCAGCTGTAGCATCATTTGGGTCCACAACAGCGATCACCCTTTCGTCCATGTGATTATTTCTGACGTCTATAGATTGGTGCTCTAATAAACGTGTCTTTTGAAATGACGTGAATTAATTAATTGAATTCCGTGATTGAATTAATCCTTTTCCTCCCATAAGCAAAGCAGTTCCTACTCCTATCTCTATTTTACAACCAAAAAGCTTGAATTGTATTGCGTATCTGACCTTGTCTGTGAAAAAATTGGCGCATGGTATACAAAATGTTGGCCACAACTGCAGTAGAGTCTCACTAATCCGGAACTATTAAAAACTAAATGGTGTCGTATTATTAGAATCTTCGGATTATTGGATTGTATTGAAAAATTCATAAATAAAATATAGCATTCGTAAGTGCGGAACATGGGTAGTGGGTTGAGGAAGCCGTGACCGGAGGGTGTCAGGTTATTGGACGTACTGAACTACTGAAGTGCCGAATTAATGAGACTCTAATTACTGTACATAAAGTCTGTATACTTATAGTTTTGTTTATATAGATATTTATATTTTATTCTATCTATAATTTTTTAACCAATCGTGGGTTTAATTTATATTCTTTTAACTATCCCAAAAGGCATGGGTTTGGATTGGCATCAAACTTAAATTCGCCAATAGGTAGGCACCTACTAGCCCTTGATTTTGAGAAGTGAACAATTAAGTATGATGATAATATGTACTGTTACAAATGATCAAAATATGTACCTATACAAATTGTACGATTATTAAAATTTTTTATGATGAAAATTAAAATTTTATTTTATTGTAAAATATTATAAATCTAGTAACATTTTCATGAAATACGTTTGAAAGTAAATTTGATGTTCCTACCTGTGTTTCTATATCCATCACTTCATTCCGGTAAATCAGAATATCATTAAGAATCATGCTGGTTTGAACGATTAACGCCAGTATCGGTATGAACGGCAATATTAGCATTTGCAATAACTGCAAACGACGTCCCCGTTTATACGCTGGATTTGCCGCTCGAGCGCAACAGTGCTGCTTTATATCCGAGTAGGAGATGTCCTCGGAGCTGAGAGATCGTAACGATACACCATCTCCAACCGATCCGTTACTTCCGCGTTTGTATGCCGCTCCTGTAATGAAAATACAGGATACTATTTCTATGCATTTACAAATTTTCGAAGAGTTCGGGTTTTATCGAGTGTAATTCACAATTTTAAACAAGTTCCAACTCATAAAGCTTTAAACATTCGTATGAATTTAAGTTAAGTAGCTCTTACCGATATATTTCAAGACTCATAACTCCTGCTTTTGCAAATATTTCAAAGTTATGAGGGATTTTTTGATAGACAAACAACTCTTGCATATGCAATCGATAAAAATCGTACTGGCTATATATTGACAATGGTGCCGATCTGGCGGCTCGTTTCCCACTTTAATTAAATTTTTCTTTTATGATTGAACATTAAAAGCTCAACTGTTGGTTTAATGGAAAAAAATTGCTATCCATAGTTTAAAATTGAAAGTCTGGAAAATCCCTTACTTCATTTATCTTGATTTAGTTAAAAAAACTTCGTGATTAATGAGTTTAAATTGTGTATATACACGAGTTTATGTCGTAAGTAAAATGAGACACTTGTTGAATTTTATCAGATACTAATTCATTTATATTTTGACATTGAATGTTTTAACAAGACTTGGGTTTTTATTTTATTTGTAAACTAAATTGTGTGGTTGTATAATTAAATAGCATTAAATGCGAGTAATAAGGGACACCAGTAATGCCTTCATTAATAATCTATCATCAATGAACTGAAGTGTATAATTCAAACAAACTAATACATATTGAGTGCTTCGGTCAGATAACGAACTTGATGTGAATCCTAACCACTATAAACATCTCGTAACTCATCCCTTTCAAATTCGTAATTGCAAATAGCCTTTTATAAATGATCTTTTCCAGTATTATTGCATTATAACATTTCATGGAAAACTTTATTTGCTTAAACGTTAATCCATTAACATTTTTCCATTCAATGAGACATCTGTGTTATTCAAAGACACTTGTCATTATTCAATTACTTCTCCTCTCATATAATTTGATATTTGCACAACATTGTGAACATAATATATTGCATTTACATAAATTAATCAATTAGTAAATTTGTCTTCGGTGGTGTAAAACACGTAATTTAATTATCACGCATATTTTGTCTACGCTTATTATACACAAAACCTTCAATATACTTAATTAGTAACAATAATAAACCTTTACTAAAATTTATCACGACCCAGATAAAACGCAATCGAGTACGCGTCGACAAAATCGCGACTTCAAGTTTACACCGTTAAAACGACGCCGGCAAAAGCGCGATGACAATAATTATTGTCATCATTATTATTATAAATAAATAACTTAAACGAGAAATTTTCTCTTCTAAAATGTTCTTTTAAACGTGAATAATTACAGTGTGAAAAATAAGACTCAATATTTTATGTAGATGTCAACATTACTTATATGAAATAGTCAGTTGATAATTCTTTGGGTTAGGCCCTGAATATGAAGAAAGAATTGGATCAAAACTTTTTGATTTTTAAATGTACGTAATAAGACGTTAGTACCTAATTATAATTTTTAATAAGTATTATAATTATATCATTTAATTAATTTTACTGTTAGATTTCTAATAATTTCACTTGGTATACAATTATAAAATATATTCTATTATTTTCTTTTAGTACTTATTAATTACGTATAATGTATATAGCACAGAAAGTATTGTAATCAGGTCGAATTTTCCATTTCGAGTTTTCAACGGAAATACCTACACGTTTGAGGTCCCCTGAGTCTGAAAAAATAATTTGTAGAAAAATTTCTGTGCTTTATTCAACATTAACCAATCTTAGAATTTTGCCATCTTATTTCATCAAGTTGTACCATGAAGCTTTTAGAGGAAATCAGTTGATAGGAAGCGCTACTTTATTATATGGTTTTTTCGAAAACGGCGTCAATGATTTTCTGTACACTTCTAGGGTAGAGGGTGGGAGTTTAAATATACGTATAGACTTTAGATATAGTTCTGTGTTTGTAGATATATATATATATATATATATATATATATATATATATATATAGTATTCTATGTATAATTTCTTAACAAATCATGGACTTTATTTATGTTCCTTTAACCAACGGCGAGTTTCATATAAAAGATTAAAGTTCTGTGACGCGTCGCAGCAGACATTTTTTAAAATAAATTAAAACACATTTTCCAAGGTGCATTAAAAATAATTTGAACTTTTTCTTTTACTTTTTCATTCATTATTTTTGATTTTTATAATTTGGTTAATGATAAGACGATGAAATTGAATAATATTGATATTTTAGCTGAAAAATGTATTTTTCAATTTATTAGATGTATTTTTAACCTCAATTACAAGTTGAACTTTAAATCAGCTTACCTTCAAAGTTTGATAAGTCTGCAATTACTTCTTATTTGTAGAGTATAGGTATTAAATAGCATTGGAAATCGCATTAAAGTTCAATATTCGATAGCACTAAATGAAATTATGAAATAAGATTTATCATTACCGTGTTCTTGTGATGCCTTAATACATCCGATATAGTTTTTCTTGTGAAATTTTTTTGCTGCATGTTTTTAAAGTAAAGAAATTATTCTCCCTTCTAAAAATGTTAATTTAGCTTTTTTTTGTATAATATTAAAACATTAACTCACAAAATTAACTCACAAAACAAACATATTAGGCATAATATACAGTTTAGATCAGACTTTAAAAAAGTGTCGAATTACTGGATGTGTCGGACTGGCAAAGTGTCGGATTATATAGAGACTCTACTTAAATGAAAAATAGCTTACTCTTATAAGTTATATGTGTAGATAGTACATACTTATTCACTAGTTTTACTATATTATGCGAGTAATAGAGTACAGATGGTGTTTGTTAAAATGTAGGTGCACCTTTTTTCTATAATTTTGTATTTGCAAAAATAGTCACCGTGATCTTGATGTACAGCTAAAAGAAGTTTCCAAAAATCAACACAAATGCATCCTCCAGTAAAGTTATTTTTTCTATCTTTATTTTTAAACCTGTAGGTATAAGGTGTGATTTTTTTTTCTTAAAACTGAAATGAGACAGACTTGGTTTAATCTACTCAATAAAAAACTACTTACAACATATTAAAAAATTATATATCCCTTCAAAACCCATTTTAACTCGTTGGAGTTGGGGCTTTTTCTAAAGGTAAAAGAAGGCAACGTTAAAGTATATTCTACTGAATAAACGAAAAAATTAAAATCGAATCATTCGATAAAAAGTTATGCGTGGTTCTACTCACAAAAAAAAATATTCACGTGGAATTTTAAACCGCCTATCCCTTCTTGTATTCATTTCTTGTGAAGTTTTTTATTATACAAAATATATCATTTAAAAAAGATCAATAGAAATAAATCCAAATGAGTTCCAAGAAAAATATACAAAATTATTATTATACATATACCTAATTATTATACAAAATTAAAATTGTTATGCAGAAAAATACTTTCCCATTAAAATGGTCAAAAATATACGTAAAAAACTTGTAAAAATTGAAATTTTGTCTTCTCTAAATGTTTAAAACAACGTTATTATTTTTTAAATACCTATTAATTTTCTTAGTTACAAATATTCTTAGGTCTATCGTTAATACTAGAACAATTGATAGGCTAAGAGTTAATGTGACACTATTGTGTAGTACATATTCGTTAGTTTGCATTATTATGGGCTTTGAAACTTTCACGAAAATACATTTTCCAATATTTAAAGTCACATTTAACATTTATTTGCAATTATAATATTCGACACACAGATACCATTAAGGAGTCCATAACGAACGTTACAACTTTTTGCATCGAGTTTTCTAAAAAACCGTTAGTCTTACGAAAAAAAGTAACAGTATATTATTGGTAGATTTTTCCTACACTTCCAATTTGATCACCAGTATTTTTTTGATAAAGTTACCATTAGCAAGATTTTTGTGAAAACTCGTTTATCGTAACCTTTGACCCCGCGTAAAATTTTTAGTTGCGCATGTATCGTCGGGGACTTTTGATATGTTGTTTCGAATCACAAAAGGAAGCTTCATGCAAAAATTGAGCTTTCCCTTAATTTAAAGTGCAATGTTTTTATTCCCTGGACTATATATGCTATTGTATATTAAATTTTCTACAAAAATGCTGAGGCTGAAACTCAATTGAAGGCTGAAAATACAATTGGTAAAAGCGTTTCTTTTCCAAATAAGCTCTTATATTAGCATCTAGTACTATAATCTTCAAGTTTTACGTTAATACTTAATATACATACATATATGTACATAAAATTAAAAGTGGTGTAAATAAATTTGTCAAAATTATACCAATAGGAAGTGCAGTTCTTACAATTTCTTATCGCAATTTTTGTAATAAATTTATCTTATAAATAAATCATGTTTATATATGGAAAATAAACAAATAATGATAACTTAAATAAAAAAAGTTGATAATTTGACCATTATTAAAAATCCATGTTCTTTAAATGTTCGCAATTATCAACTGCTTATAGAACCCATATTAAGTGATATCTTTGATAAAATAAAATCAAGTTTCACTCACTGCAAGCATTTAAATTATTTTGATTTTTAAACTTGCATAATACCAATTTATAGAAGTTAACAAAGACATGGCTTACACCGAAAAATTAAGCACAAGTAATTTTATATTAAAAATTAATTATTCAGTATTCATAAAGAAATATTCTGCAAAAAAGTTGGACAGCGTTTTAAATTTTTAAAGAGTCTATATACATGAAGTTTCTAAAAGTTGAAGCTTTGCATTTTCATTTGACGATGATATTTTCTAAAGTTACATGAATGATAATATACTATACTGATAAGTATAGGTACTGTAAAGTTTAAAACATAATTATTCTATCAACACTCGTCGTGCATCAGATTTTATCGTTTACGATCTGTACATTGAAGAGATAAAAAAAAATTTGTGAAACACATTAGTTAATTAGCTTGAAACACAAGCTATCCTAATTAACTAGTTTCTATTACGTTATCGAACTTTAGCAAAACTTGAAATAGAACTCAAATGAATCTAATTAAAATCGTATTAGTTGAGTATTAGTTTGACTAGTTTTTTTGCTGTTGATTTTTTTTTAAGTTTTAAATAAAAATGCATTCACACCAAATATATAATTAGTTCCTATTTCTTTTCGATGAAGAATAAGATTTTTTCATAAAAATATTTGAAATAAAAATTATTTCTCAAATCAAATGTTTCAAAAATGATTTCTTGAAAAGAACTCTAAAATTTGATCAAAATTGAACTTTGATCAAGGTTGAAAATTTTTTTTGTGTTTAATAGGATCGAAAATGACATAAAGACGGGTAAACTTTCTTTAGAATTTATTCAAAATTTTATTCTAATGAATTTTTTTTTGCTGTACTCTGTTCAATTAATTGTAACATTAATATGGGATCTATTTCTTGTTCATTTTGTATCTTTCCATGATTTATCAAAACACCAATTCAATGTCGGTTGCGATATCAAGAATTGTAAGTAGTAATTACCTAAATCTTTGGTTAGTAAAGAGTATAAAGTATAATATAACCGTAACCGGTTTAATTTTTTGAGAGATTTAAATACATTTTTGATGGGGAAGTTTGGAGTTTTATTTTTTGACAACGATATTCGCTTCATCTTAAGAGAAAAACTCAGTAGAATCATAAACAGTATTTAGTATTAATCGAATTTCGTTACAAGCGTATTTCTTAAAAACATTTTCCACTCAATTATTATTATTATTATTTGTTTCGTCTTACATCGATGTCGATTGTGATTCCAATACCTAATTATTTATTACATATTACATAAATATAATATGTATCTGGTTATTGCAGTGACGTAAGAGGTTTGATTTTTGATAGATTCATTTGCCAAAATTATTGAACTATTTCGATTTTTGAAGTAAATTTTATTGTGACAGTGAGGAGGTGTAGGTATTTATTGACTCTGATTTTTGTTTCGTGTTAAGAGAACGAATTAACTTTTTTTTCTTCTAGTAAAAGATGCTCTTTGATTTGAAAAAAATTAAACGAAATATCGAGGTTGTTATTTTATTAATAATTATATTAACGTTTTAAGAATAAAAAAAATAGACAATATTTTTTGTATTTTTTTTTTGTTCTGTATCTGTTATGAGAAAGTAACAACTTGGACGATAATCTGAAACTAAATCATGAAACTATCTCGCTGTTATAACATAGGTATACAGTATACACAATGATGCTCTCGTGTGAGTAAAGTTGTTTCGAAATTCTGTCTCCAAGAGGGTGGACGAGGAGTTTAATCGCCTTCGTTATTTTGAAAACTGAAGACACTACAAATGTGACAATCATTGGCTGTAGATAAAAATATAGTTTTCAAAAAGCGAGTGTCTTATCCTTTTTTCTGATTTTTTAGCTAAGAGACAAGTAATATAAGTAATTGGAAAACCAACTCCTTACAGTTAAGGAACAAATATTTTCGAATTAGTTTTTCCAAGAAAATCAATGAAATCACTATACAATGTACATACGTTGTTTATAAAAACAATATCTTTACTTATAAGAGTTGCTTATAAATGTGATTCCTGTTTTTTATTTGATTCTTATTAGATAATTTATGGGTATCCATGAGTTCGTTAATACCAAATTTAACAAAATAAATAAACACAGTTCAGACTTATATAATAGGTTCGTTTGCGGATCCCATCTTAAACCGATTACGAATCAGTCCAAGTGGATTTAGGATTATCGCCAAGCGAATACACGCTTATGAACTGATTAAAAGTGTTATTTTTCCGTGAACGAGTTTGAAAATGTTCGGAAGTAAGACGAGGATTAACGAGAACCCACGAAAATTGTTAATCTTAATCGGGTCTTCCTTCCGAACATTTTCAAACTCGTTCACGGAAAAATAACATTTAATCAGTTCGTAAGCGTGTATTCGCTTGGCGATAATCCTAAATCCACTTGGACTGGTTCGTAATCGGTTTAGGATGGGATCCGCGAAACGAACCTAATAATCTAAAGGCAGATAAAACTCTGTATAAAGAGGAAAACTACAAAATTATCTCATATTAAATACATAAGGTATAAATCATTTAAAGATAGTGGTTTAATATAAATTTTTATATTTTTAACCTTCAAACAAATGACTTAAAGAAGTACAAAAACAGAAATATTTTTACATGTGCATGTCGATTCATAATTGCAAAATCAATATTTGCGAAAATTGTTAATTTTGGAGTACCACTCAAAAAATGTAAAACTTTCAACCGCATCTCTTAACCACTTTGGGGTGGAATTTCGAAAAAATCTTCTTTTGTGGAAGTTACAGTGCTTTCAGAAATCTCAATTTCAAATTTAGTGTCCCGACGCCATGTATAGCGATTACAAGAATCGCTGATCTGCTGATTCGTCCATAAAATCATCAAATAAAAAAAAATAGTCTTTTTCAGCGTGCCTATATATGAGTCAACCGGGATCCGGACAATTGGGCGGGCGACAACTGGGCGGGTGTCAATTGGGCGGGGACAATTGGACGGGGAACAATTGGGCGGGGAACAATTGGGCGGGGGACAATTGGGCGGGCGCAGGTTGACCTAGGTCATTCATTTTTGTCCATTCATTCATAAAATTGTTTTCATCACATTTTGTGAGTTTCATCGTCGTTGAAATTTCTTACAAAACTAAATTGCTTGTTGTTTGCCTTCTTATGGCGCGTTTTTAGGAAACTGAGCGCGGTGGCCGAAAACTGCTTTACGATGGTCATGCTTATGTAAAAGAAGCAGAGAATACATTAAAAACACACTGGAAATGTGAAAAGAAACGAATTTGCAAAGCTCGCTTGCATACAATTTTGAATCCGATGCCCGGTGCTGATGTAGAAATACGCTCAGAACATACTCATCCTCCTGATCCGACTTTGTATGAGGTAATTAACGTCGTTAGTGTCGCCAAAAATCGAGCACGTACAACGCGTGAAGCAACCAGTGAAATTGTCACTGTCGCGTTCAATTCAGTGTCTTCTGCTGCTGCAGCTCAAATGCCTACACAGTCGACGTTGCAAAGATTTATTCGTCGGCAAAGAACTGTTGCTGGAGTTTTCTGCCACCGCGCTCAGTGTCCCAAAAACGCGTCATAAGAAGGCAAACAACAAGCAATTTAATTTTGTAAGAAATTTCAACGACGATGAAACTCACAAAATGTGATGAAAACAATTTTATGAATGAATGGACAAAAATGAATGAGGTCAACCTGCGCCCGCCCAATTATCACCCGCCCAATTGTCACCCGCCCAATTGTCTCCCGCCCAATTGTCTCCCGCCCAATTGTCTCCCGCCCAATTGTCCCCGCCCAATTGTCCCCCGCCCAATTGTCTCCCGCCCAATTGTCACCGACCCGAGTCAACCACAGTTCTGTTAAAAATTGTATGTAAAAAGTTAAACTTTATGTTGAAGTAAATGCTGTAAGAAGTCGCGAAATGACCCCGTAGTCGAAGCAACAATAATTTTAAATTAAAAAAAAATGCTGTAAATTACAGATAACGTAGTTCTCTTAAAATAAAATCAGTAAAAATCAAACGTCTATAATTTCGAAAAAACTTTTAATGTATTTTAAAGCTAGTTTAGAGCTTATACTTACTGTTTCTATCTACTCAAATTAATTAATGTTCCTCTATTCCTTATACAAAAATTTTAGATAAATCTAAACAAATATAAAAATATCAAAGGATTACTAAAATTAGAGTACCTATAGAATGTTTCCGCAATAAAATTTATATTTTTGTAGCAATTGTAAGTGAAACACGTAACAATAACAATTGCATTAATATTTGTGTTGCGGTCACCTGATGAAAATTTATACCATTTGCCCGAGAAAGTGTCAGGAATAAAGGAAATGAATTTCCCGTTTTTTTTTTGTTTTTCCATTCAGTTCACTTTTACATTACCGTTTCCTGATTTATCTTTGTGGCTACCGACAATCAATTGAAAATTGCAAACGGTTGCTTTGAGGATTTATTTAATGATGATTTATAAATATTTAACATGTCATCAATATAATTTAATTACAATTCAAAATAAATTTAAAATTCATTTTAAAATATGTTATATCTTCATAAGTAAGAGAAAATTTCACAAAAAAAAGAAAATCTTTTTTTTTTGTTTAAAAGGGTAACATCAATTTTATTTAATATTAGATATGAACGTTATTAAATTATGAAAAATAATTCTGTGGAGAGTGTAAATAAAATAAATTTTAATAAAAGCACGTATTGTGTCGTTGTATAATGCCATCGACTACTCGTATTAATTACTTTTAACTGTTTTATTTTAATTAATTTTTTTTTACTGTGTGCATACTTTTTTACATTTTTGGGTTGTTTGAATTTGATGTTTAGTGTGTAAGAATAAAAAAATTAAAACTTTACGTAAGTGAAAATACTTACAAAGTTTCATACACGTTTAAGTTTCATTAAACTAAATAAACTTATGAAAGTTTCTTCTAGTACCAAACTTAGTTGCATTTGCAACGTTAGTTTATTGCTCTTTACTATTCCATTATTGTTAAACCTTTGAATATTGAAATTTGAAAACTTCAAACTAATATTATTGGGTAGAATATTGAAATTTCCCCAGTTTAAATTTGAAATAAAAAACATTTACACTAAGTATTTAAATTGTATTTAAATATTTGCTTTTAATTCATAAAAAATAAGGAAATTGAATTGAAACAAACCTGTTGTTAATGGATGTTGATTGTTGACAACGTATTGAACTGCTGGGCTCATTTTCCTCGGTGAAAAATAACGCGGTTGAATCAAGGACTCTCTTTCGTGAATGTTACGATATCGAAAGCGATCACGACCGTAAGCTATGCGGTTATGCGAGATACAGTTTTCATCTTCGCAACTTTACATGAATATGTACAATCGCAACAGTCATGCGTTCATTGAATTTTCATCAATTGGTTTGTTTTCTCGTAAATTTTCCATAAAAAATCTTTATCGTTACGTTATGTGTACGCTTTTGTACTTATTGTGTTTGAAAATGTGTCTATTTTGATAAATATTTTCTAAATCAAATGATTCACTCTTTTGTGACTCATATTATTCAAAAAGTATCTTAGATAAATAAAAACAATTCTAAAATATTTTAGATCGTTTCTTCTCAAGCCATTTATCATTTTGATTTACACACTAAAACATAAAACAGAACTACTTTATGACTTTCAAGAATTATAATTTCTAATATAGTATGTAGTTTATAGTATCTATGTCTATGTTTTCAAAGAATATTTTCTGTTTATATCATATTCATATTTCATATTTAGTTATATCTCAACTATATTATAAAGAGAAAATGTCATAATATAATTATAATATATAAAGAGAATTATTTTTATACAGAGAATGATTTTTGGAATTAATAAATACTAATTTAGGAAGTTCTCAGGTATTTGAATAAATTATTTTAATTGAATCAAACGATTATTAATTTACACCAGTTTGTTTCTTTATTGAGACTTTTCAAAGCAGCTTAACGTGTTTAATTGTGCGTTAAAATTTTCATGTTAACATATATTAATTAAATATAAATCGATAAAATCATCACAATTCCATTCCAAGTTAAAATAATTGACATGATTATGTGATAATCGCGATGAATTATCAAATATATTTTTAAAAAATCTTTTACCAAATGAAGCTGCACTATCACTAGATAAAATAGACTACAATATTTTAGCCTGGATAATCACATTGCCTTATACAATTGGCGTATCCTTTTCAAAACGACTCTACAGATTAATTAAATTTAATTCTTATATTTATTTGAAAATATTTCATTTCTTTATTTCAGAAAGTGAAAAGAATGCGTTTCTTCCTACTTCATGTTACATATATCCATCGTATCCAATAAATCAGTTGCCACCAACCACCATATATACTGTAAGTTAATGTTTCACATTAGCAATGAGCATAAAAGCTATAGTAAAATATACATTATTATTCCTATTCATATACAATATACATATTCTCGATTATTTGAAAAATACATTACATATTTTTCTTATCTTTGAACTTTTCTCTTCTCTAGCATAGTGTACTCCTACACAATATGCAAACAGGACCTCTTTATACAATTGTGGGTTGTGAGACTATCATACAGATTACAGATTATAAAGCTGTGAGTTGTGACTATTTAGAAAATAGAAAAGCTAAAAAGATGAAAAAATTTAAATAGAAGTTTTCTGTGTGAAAAAATTTTATGTAAAATTAAGCTATATTATACTCTCATTTAAAGGGAGAAATAGGTGTAGGATGGCGTAATGAAGGTAATTTCAATGAATTTTTTTAACATTAAGGAATATATTTAGTTTATTAAAGTTTTTAGGGTATTTTAAACGTATATTGAAGAACATTCAATTAAATTTTCAATTATTTTTCTTGAAAAAATCTCGTAGATATCAGCTGCTTAACATTGTAAGCCGTCACCTGGATGGCCAGTCTGTGCACATCCTGGAAGTCACAATGTTTATCTGGAAGTAATTTTTCAGAAAAAAATATTTTTTATTGGTCTTTTATATTTGAACTAAAATTATTACAAAAAAAAATTGGAAATTCTTTTATTTTTTTTCTAAATGTGAAAATTAAGAACGGGTTTATACCATTGTTTTTTTTTTGTTCTTTAATTTTTAAACTAAATGTGTACAGCAGAATAGTGATGTAGTTTGTCATAAACGGCAGTATCTTAATATGTTGAGGGACTCTTAGATGCCTGTTTAAGTTTAATGAATGATTTAAGAGTTTGAGCAAAATTGTGAACAACATTTTCTTAATTTTTGCTCAGGGGCCATGCATAAATTACGTCACATGAATTTCATGGCTTTGATCCTCCCTTTCCTTGTCCCAGATGGTCACATTTGTGAGACTCTCTCCCCTTAGTGAGACGTCACATATTGTGCAGTTTTACTACTAGAAATGATTAAATTAATACAGCAGTTTGAAAATTTTATTTATTTCTATTAAATATCTATACTAAAATCTTATAAGCATAACATATAAGTAGGTAGATAGAATTGATCATATTTTTAAGATTTATTTTGCATAGAAGTTTTACGTGTGAATATTTAAGATTTTGGCATGTGATGTCACAAAGCTTTTGGGTGCTCCTACCCCTTGGCACACAATGTCACATTTCGTTGGCTCTCTCCTTTCCTCTTAACCTGTGACGTAATTTATGGATAGCCCCTTGCACACGGGCCCCTCAAGCCCAATGGCTCAATATCAAGGATATGGCTGATAAGATGATAGCTACGACCCTAATGTAATTTTTATATTCATTATTGTTGCGGTTCTTGGCCATTCTAAAGTTTCAACTACGTCGCTTTTATGCTCAAAAGGATGCGGACAAATAATGATTAATTAAAAAACCAACTTTATAACAAAATAAAAAAAGTATCTAATGCTCTTATTAATAAAAAATAACAGTTTTGTTCACAAAAAATCCCTTTTTTATAACAGCAAAATTTGCTAAAAGCAGACTTATGGCACTTTATATGCTTTAATGCCTGTGCCGCCTGGGCAAGCGAAATTTGCTCGGTTGAATTTTCAGATGTAAATTAAATCTTTTAAGTCTTTTTGTCCATTCAAGACACATTATATGAAATTTTCCTTACAACCCACGTACATTCATAGCGTTTAATAACGAATACAATGTTATTGGATAGGCAATTACGTACTCATCAATGCATAACAATAACTCCGTAATAAAAACCCCCTGAAGCAACGATTTGATCATACAAAATTTTTAAAATGAATTTCTCAACTTCATACGTCCTCACTTTATGAACAAAGTGTTTCAAGTATGATTTAATATTTTATTTCTATGTGAAACATTTAATTCCCTGACATCTGGGGTTACACGAAAATTCGGACCTTTAACAACTGGAGCCACATTTAAACACAAGGACCACAAAATGTATTATATGGAAAAGATTGTTTACAAATGCAAAAATGCAAAAACAAATGCTTAGGATTTTTATCGTGCAGTTTTTTTTAAATGCCATAAAATGTAAAATGTTGTAAATTTAAATGCCATATATCTGTAGTTTTGTACAGCAGCAACTAATGTAAAATTTGAATTAACGATTTTTTTCTTTATGGACTTTGGGCTGCATCAATTTCTGCCTGTTGATGGCAATGTCCTTATCAATGCCATTAAAGTCCACTTACTCTGCTGACTACAAATGAATGTCAACTTAAAGGAAATGTAAAATCCTACACAACAATTTTAATTCTTGGATTACTGACTAAAACTCCTTCAAAATGAATCCATATTTATTCAAGTTTTCTTAGAAATAACAGCGTGATTAAAACCAGTGAATGGTCTCACTTGTTAATGATCCTACTTGTTAACGGTCACAGTTTGGAAGGATTCACATTTTTATGTATCCAACTGTCTGATTACCGCGACATTTCACGCTCCCCGGGTACATCAAAAGCGACTAGTAACAGTGATGATGGATAGGCAACCAAACATTCATCATTGCATATTGTTCTTCCCCCGTAATAAAAAAATATTTTTTTAACGTTTACTTATTAATTACATCGAATTACATATTAAACGTTATCTCCTATAATTTCAAAATTTTGATAAAGGAATGAAATACGTTAAAACAAACAATAAAATAATAGTCAATGCTTTATTTTATAAATAGACGATAGACTCAAAAAAAACAACATTTTTATAAATAAAATCACAAAACAGCCCTAAGTTAGTACATAGTAAGTATATTATATTATTTCCAAATTGATAAGACGTTTGAATCTCGTTCCAAAATATCATCCAGTTGTTGCGAGCTTATACCATTTGTGCAGCATATTTCGTCCGTTGAATTTAAACCTAAGAAACTTCCTTGAAGTTGACTTAAAGAAGCGACCGAATCTTCACTTTCACTAGGCGGAGAATCTCCAACGAGGATTGGATATTTGTAAACCCTTTTGATAAATCCTTCCAATACTCCAAATTGAACCAATTTTCTTTCGTTGATGTTAAGAGCCGTTGGATTGAACCGTTGACAAAGATCTTTAACGGTTGTACCGTATGTCATACTTGCGTATATTCGAAAAATATCACGAACTAAAGCAGGATTACGAACTGAAATATGAAAAGATAAATTATGATTGATTTGAAATGTATGTCGAAAATACCTGATTTAGAAACATATTCAACGCAACGTTCCTGTAACTCTCGGCCACTAGCAAGATCTTTCAATTTTGGTGTAGTTGTATAAACGTTACAATATTGAAAAATTGGAATTAATGCGACAACTCCATAATACACCAGATTTTGAACACAAGCTTTCACTAAATTATTTTCTACGTCTGCTTCGGCGGCAATTTTCGCCACGTGATTAAATCCGTCAATATATGGACAGACCTTAAATAATAAAAATTAATTTACCTTTATTTTAAATACTATCATCTTACTTGTTGTGTTGTTAAATCCCATTGGTCGGAAACAAAATCTCTTTTGTTCGGGAGAAAAATTGGTACCAAATGATCCAAAACTGGTGGAGGATCTGATGAGACTTTCACAACTTTTAAGTGTATTATTGTTGTGCCTTCAATCAACGTGCACATACTATGCAAATTTAAATCTTCAATAATTTGCTTAAGCATCATTGAAAGTCTTTCGGGTTCATCTGATTTCGACAGAAATCCACTTTCTAATTCCATTGCAATCTAATTTGAAACAAATAAATACGTTACTTGGGTTTTAATTTAAACAAAAAAATTAAACTATAGCTTCACCAAATAATCAGCTAGTTTTTTCACGACGGGTTCATAGTGTACCGTCCGCGCCCAAGGATCGCATACAAAACATAAATTGAAATAAAATGCATTCCTAGCATACTTCTTGTTGTCTATCCGAACGGGGTATCCAAGTATTTTCGCTTCAGATAAAGTTCTGAAAAAGTTCAGAAAATAATTCATTTAATTATTACTTTCTTTTACTACTATGTAGTAAAGGACTTATTGTAATCGGGTCGAATTTTCGAATTCGAGCTTTTGCCGGAAATACATGTTTTGAGGTCCCTTGAGTCCAAAAAAAGTGGTTTTTAGTAACATGTCTGTGAGTGTGTCTGTGTATCTGTGTGTTTAGCCATATCGTATTGAAAGCTTTATCCTAATTTCACCAAACTTGAAATTTAGCCTGCATATTATATCTAGTTGTGCCGCGAAGCTTTTGATTGAAATCGGTTAACCGAAAGCTCTACTTTATTTTTAGAGTTTTTTCAGTTTTTTTCGAAAACGGCTGCAACAATTTTCTTTAAACTTTCTATAGTTTTTAAACTTATTAAAGGCTACAACTTTTGTTTGAAACTTTTTCTTGGGAAAATTCGAATAACGACGATTCTGGGGTGAAGCTTGGGAATTCGTACATACATAATATAGGCTGTATGCATAATATAGTTCTGTTTATGTGTATAGTTATAAACTGCTTATAGTTGCTTTTAACCAACAGCGAGTTTTATAAATAAAAGTAAAAGAAAGTACTGTGACGCCTCGCAGCAGATATTTTTTCTAAAGGTATGGTTACACTTCTTTTTTTCGTCGACACCTTGACTGTGAGAAAAGAAGATGAAGCCAAACTGGAGACATGGGAAAGAAAGGTGTTGCGAATAATTTTTGGAGGGGTGAAAATGACAGAGGAGTTGTGACGCAGGTGGACAAACAGAGAGGTGATGGAATTATTCAACAGGCCCAAAATAACCCAAAAAATAAGAGCACAAAGAGTTAGATGGCTGGGACATGTAATGCGGCTGTTAGAAAAAAGATGGACAAAAAGAGCACTGCTGGAGGGTGGAGGTGGGAAAAGGAGGAGAGGACGACCTAGGAAAAAGTGGTTTGAAGCCGTGAAAGCTGACGTGGAGGAACTAGTAGAAAGCAGCTGGAGGGAAATTACAAAGGACAGGAAGAAATGGAAAGGACTCGTCAAGGAAATAGAAGCCAAACAGGCATACAAGACTTATAGCGCTTCAATATATATATATATATATATATATATATATATGATTACACGTTACTCAAAATGAACGAAATGGAAGAGCCCCGAGATAACTTCCTTGTGATGTACTTAAAATTGTTACTGAATAGAGACCTACTAGTTAATAATTTAAAAAGATAAGAACCTCTTAATAAAAGGAACCACAGTGAATATAAATAAAATAGCTTAGACTTATGAAAAGTATAAATTCAACACTGTTAAAGTTAAAAAATTTAATATATCTTACATTGTTATTGTTCTTCCTTGTAACTGAGCCTTTGGAATTATATAAACGCTGACTGTATCAAAAACGTCTTTCGATATATAATTGTCTGGTACCTATATTAACATTAAATGTAAGAAAAGAATTATTATAAGACCTACTTAATTAAAATTAGATATTTATACCTGGCATGTAATTTTAGGTCCTGCCACGGGATGAAATTGACATAAAAATATACATCTAATTGGACCTTCTTTTCCACAGCCTTCAAATCTTTCATTGGTAGATAATTCATTCGATTTTAACATATTTTTAAATATTAAAAAAATGTTAGAATATATCACAAACAAATAGCTCTAACCTAGGTATGTTTTACACTACTACTATTTTTAAAACGAAATAATTTCTAAATCGATCAATTGTTATTGAAAGGTTGTAATTCAACAAATCTTTTTTTTAATACGAAAATTAATTAAATAAAAATCATTATTAAGATATAACCAGATATAAGAATAACTTTTTTGACGTTTGACATCGTTGACATACTTGTTTAATGTTTATGATGATCCTTATGTCACTGTGTTAAAACAGCTGTTTAGGGACTCCCTCTACAGGAATCTTTTGAGTTGTAGTTTAAAACCATTTGAAACTTTTCGTTAAAAATCTATTAAATTTAATTTATTGTATAAAATTTAACTATTTTATAACTTTGCCGAGTATATTAATAAAATGGATTCTTCCAAAGTGGGATCTTCAAAATCTGTAAGAATAGAAAATCTTTTCTAAATATTTTATAGAAATGTTTTTGATGGATTGATCATTTTAGAAATGGATTCAACCACATTTTGGCTTACTGTCGGGCCCAGCAAGCAAAAAGCCGAAAATGATGAAAATTGAAGATGAAGATTTAGCTGAGTTCATGGATGAACCATTTACAGAAACTTGCCTCTGTTCATCGGAGACTACAAATGCTACAAATAAAGTCAAACATAACCCAAAGAAAAAAATTCAGAAGAATTGGTTTGATGAATTCATTCCGAAAGCAATAGAAGACTTAGCTGTTAATAAGAAGAAAGTTCAAGAGGTTAAGGATTGGATAGAAAAAGCTGTCAATAATAAAAAAGTAATAATGCATGTTAATCTTCCACTTGTAGTTACTTAGGCTACGTTCCACAACCAGTTGACAACGATTATGGGCATTGTTGTTTTTCTCTGACCCATCTCGTATGGCAGGTTTTCACGCTACGATAAATTCTATCGATTTATAGTAACGATCGAATTATTTTGGTTTATCGTTGGGTGTAAACACGATATTGTAGATATTCGATTTGAAATAGGATCGAATGGTGCCAGGCATCAATTTTGCGAACCGTAACGACATGTTGGACGTGTGAAGAAGCGGTAGCCATTTCTCGCTACGATTTGACTCAGTTTGGATTGGCTTTTTCAGAAAGGTTGTGTCAAATAGTTCATTCTTTGGTTGACTGTGGTTTTTATTCATATATGTAGGTCCAATTCCAAATAATTTCATCAATATGGTTCATTTCTAAATTCTTTCTATATTTTTACATGGGAGAATCAATTTTTTTTAGTAAGGGGCCATCCATAAATAAGGTTAAACGTTAAGGGGGAGGGAGGGGGTCTACGAATTGTGACATTGTGTGACAAGGGGGTGGGAGGGTTAAAATAGATTAAAATCTTTTTTAATCTAAGTGTTAAGTAAAACACGAACTTTGAACTAAAAAAATTTACAACACTATCTGTAGAAACATAAGGTTTAAATTGTTTTGGCATCCACTCGCTCTACTACACTAAGGAAAAAAATTTCTTCTGACAACTGAATTTCATTTACGCCAACAAAATGATTTGATAGCTCATTGCTTATCAAATACTTAATATTTAGATATTTAGATTTAATTTCCGAAGAGAATTTTTTTTTTCTCGGTGTAGTGTTACCCGCTGATACTATTTCCCTATGATAAATGCGGCTAAACGTTGCACCGTGCCTAGCGGTGATATTGTTTTTATTTCATTTGACAATTGACTTTCAAGATGATTAAGTTTGATAATTATTGATAAAATATCAGTCGTTTTTGTTGTTGTTTATTTCTTGAAATGTTTGAATTGATGTTAATTTTATTAGAAAATCATTTAAATTGAAATAAAACAAATTTTGGAACTGCTGTATTAATTCAATAATTATTTGTAGGTGTAAAATTGTAAAATATGTGACGTCACACTAAGGAGGGGTGGGTCTCACAAGTGTGACCAGCTGTGACAAGGACGGGGGAGGGGGTTAAAAATTTATGAAATTCATGTGACGTAATTTATGGACGGCCCCTAACCTCAGGTGACTTAATTTTGTTTTTGGTCGCTTTTCTTACTAAACAACCGATATATTACAACAGCTCTACTCTCTCCTTGGCCAGAGAGAAGACTGAGAGAGCCAGATCGCATGAATACACGTGCTGCCATCTACTCCGAGTAACGGTGTTTGGAACTATTCCTTAGTCAGTTTGTGTTCCTTTCGCCACCGTTCTACACTCGGAACGTCTGCCATAGAGAAGCTTCTCTCTGTCGAAACATACTCGGAACGCTTTTTTTCTCTCTCATAAGCATAGGATAAGTAGTATGTTTCGACAGAGAGAACGTTCTCTATGGCAGACTTTCCGAGTGTAAAACGGTGGAGAAAGGAACACAAACTGACTAAAGAATAGTTCCAAACACCTTTACTCGGAGTAGATGGCAGCACGTGTATTCATGCAATCTGGCTCTCTCAGTCTTCTCTCTGCCTTGGTAGAAGGTTTTTAAGCAGTCGATAAAGAATGTTTGACAATAAATCGTTACGATTTATCTAAACGTGCACACAGTGCTGACTTTTTGATTTATTGGAATTATAAACTTGTCAAGCACATCGTCACGATTTATCGTAACGTATATACCTGCCTTTAAGAAGGGTTTACGGGTACGTTAGCGAAAGTAATGACGTCATCGATGACGTTTTCGTTAACACAACTGGAATTGTCATAAATACATGGCTTAAAATGTTCCCTACCGAATTTCATTACACAGTACACATTGAAATCCCATCATATAGGTATGAAAAATTTACCCGGTGTTTTCACTGGAGCACTATAAGGTGTGGTCAAATGTAATTTAGGATAGACTGTGTAATTTTAACAACTGTATGTCATACCATGTATACACTGAAATCACACATCTATTACGACTAATTCAATGGAAATTCCATATTTTGTTACGAAATGAATTATTTCAGTGTATATTTGGCATAATGTACATTTACACTGAGTTTACACCATAACACACCGTGGGAACGGATTCGCTTGAGTTTTTAAAACTTCGTCACGAATTGTCATTACATTTAAAATCTCAAAATGAAAGACTCTCAAAACAACTAAATAAATTATTTATTAGTTTATTCTTCAATTATAGGACACAGCTTCATTTTTACTGTTAACTGGTCCGACAGGTTCAGGAAAAACGGCCACCGTGAAAACAATTTCTAAAGCATTAAATATAAAGTGCAATGAATGGATAACACCATGCGATGTTGAATATTCTTTATCAAATGGTAACTTAAGCTATAAAATCTTAAAATATTTTATCTAGATTTTAATTTTTAGATTCGCACAGAGATAACATAATTTACACGCCAGGCCAGGCAGAAATTTTCATTGATTTTCTACTTCAATCAAGATATCAGTCTGTATTTAGTCTGATGGATGATACCAAACAACTTACTCTTATTGAAGACTTTCCTAATTCATTTCTTCGCGAAGCATCAAAATTTAATGAAGTATTAAGGTAATAAACAATTCCCATTTAATGCATATTATATTAAATTTGTTTCAATTTCCTAACAGGACTTACGTTAATAACGGCACGTGTGTTCCAATCATTTTTATATGTTCTGATACGAAAGAAAAAAGTTCTAATATTCCAAAAATATTATTTCCACCGACAGTTCGTGAAGAATTCAGTGTAGAGAATATTCAGTAAAAGTATTTTGGGTTAAAAAAATATTCCTATTAAATATGTTTTTTGTAGATTTAATGCAGTAGCTACAACACAAATGAAGCAACTTTTGAAAAATGCAATTACTCTAATGAACAAAGACTTACAACACTGTTATAAGACATTGTCTCAAGATTGTATAGATTCCATAATGAATTCATCAAATGGTGATATAAGAAATGCAATAATTAATTTACATTTTTCAGCATTAAAAGGTTACTATAGTAAATGAGGTTTAAGATGCTTTTCATACTGAGGCGATTATATGGACTATAAATAAGGATGCACATTTTTTATTGGAGAATAATTCAAAATCCCTTTAAATTTATAATAGTTTAGGTGTATATTCATGGATCGCTCGATTTCCAGCGATTTGGATCACGTGGTACGATTTCGACCAATGTGCTGTCAGGATTTTGAAATTTAACCTACTGCCCTAGCGTCAAATCGTTGAAGCTTGAAGTCGTTAAGATGGCAGCCATATTTTTATCAATTTCAAAATCCTGACAGCACATTGGTCAAAAACGTGACCCAAATCGCTGAAAATCGGCCGATGCGTGAAATTGCACCCTTTAACGAAAAGTTCCAAAACTGTAACCAAAGTAAAGAGTGCAGAGCAATATTATTATACTATACTGACATTAGTTAAGCACACCTAGATGAACTATATTTTAACAGCGCCATCTGGCGGCATTTTAACACGCACACATGCAATCATTTTTACACAGAAATGTTCCTCCTTCTATATGCTCTATGGATAAACCGCAAGCGATATACGATATCTTTCATATCACTTTTCTATAGAAGTGTCTCTAAATATATATCGCTAGCGATATATCGCTTATCGCTTCAGTTTGAACGACACCTTACGTAAATCATAAGAAAATTCAATTTTAGATTCCTCATCAATCCCTATAACATTCCAACCAACATCTGAAAATAAGAAAAGTAAAAATAAAAACAAAAATGGAAAATTAAACAATGTGGGTTGTGATGAAAATGTTAATTTAATGCATGCCATTGGGCGTGTTTTATATCCAAAAAGTAATTACTGCCCTTACCGTTATTTCATAATTCATATTTAATTTTGATTTACATTCCAGGGACTTCAACAAATTCGAATTGGAAACTGACTCACGATCCAGATAGTATAATAAACCAATTCTCTTCAATCTCATCCACATTTGTGGCATTTTTACATGAAAATTATCCGACTCATTTTTCTAATATAAATGATATTTGTGCTGCCAGTGATGATATTAGCATAGCGGATATTCTTTCTCAGGAATGGAAGGTTTATATGTTTGCAATTGAAAAGAAAAACAGATTTGATCAAATAAAATTTATTTTCTAGGAAAAAGATTTCTTTGGAAATTACGCTTTGTCGGTTTCTATAAGAAGTTTAATGGTGCATAACGAGAAGCCGGTCTCTAGTTGGAGTTCGGTTCGAGGACCAAAGTTTATCAATAATACAAATGAGTAAATACATGTTTTGCCATAAAGACTTTTTAATCATTTTTTTTTTTAGTTATAGAAAAGATCAAAACTATGAACAACCAGGAATGGATGCTCTTCTTGATTATGCTCCATACAAAAAAATTATCGTTGGCGAATAATGAATTTTTTAAGTTATAAATTAAACTATAAATTGTATCCAATTTTTTAAAAATTAATCATTAAATTGTTATATTTTTCAAAAAAAATTTTCATGAAATGTATGTGGATTCATACACATGTATTTTTATTGCCTGCATTCACCTAAACTTTGCACGTGTAGAAAATCCTAACTTTAAAGTCGATCACTATCTCGCATCTGCTCCCTAACGCCAAATCAGAAAAATTGAAAATTTCTCCATTTTGATCTCGCAACGTTTGCTAAATAATTTTAGTTTTTAATGGTCTTTCTTTGGATCATCAGATATGGTAATAAATAATTTTTGTAACGCCACAAATTATAGAATTTGAGATTATAGTGCATTCAGAGCAAATGTTTTTTGTTTTTATATTAGCAGTAATAGTTTTACACACATTTATGAAATTTTTACTGAAAAAAATTAAAAAAACAAGAGAGAGTTTTAAAAGACATTTTTATTTAAGAAATTGGACTCGATACATTTTTTTTTTTGACTCCTTAGTTCGTATAAGTCATACTTATCAATAACATTAATTAATCCATAGTCATATTATTCAAGATATATTGCAAGTACCAATAAGGGTGCATTCGAGTTGGACGCTTACACGTTTTGAGCGTTCACGTGGCTCACGTTCATAAGCGATTTGATATATTAGCGCTCACGCTTTTGCTGCCCTACCTCTGTGGTTTGAGCGCGCCGGAGCTGTCCGGAACTCAGCCATGAACGTGATTTTTTTACGCTCACAGTACCCAGTCGAACGTTAAAAACGCGCTGTAACCGAACGCAGTAATTACTTTTTGGATATAAAACACGCCCAATGGCATGCATTAAATTAACATTTTCATCACAACCCACATTGTTTAATTTTCCATTTTTACTTTTCTTATTTTCAGACGTTGGTTGGAACGGTATGAACACTTAAAAATTACATTTCTTAAAACTACGTTAGGAACTATATTTTACACATTAAAAAAAATATTTGTTCTTACTGTTAAAAAAAATACTATAAATAAAATATTAAAATAATAGTTAGAGTAGGTAAAATAATCTGTTATCTTTAAATAATTGGAAACTGTGTTTATATGTATTTCTTAAAATCTACTTTAGGAACTATATTTTATACATTAAAAAAAAATAAATATTGCTTCTTTTTGTTAGAAAAAATATTTAAAATAAAATATTATTAGCTATTATTAATAGAATTGACAATCTTTTCTAATAATTCTAAAGCCCTTTTTTTATACTGAAGAGTTTCCTCTGCTTTTTGGGCTTTAACCCATATGTGCTCACTGCCCCATTTTTGGGGCGGTATGATATATTTGTTATGTGGTTAGTTGTAACAATTATTTATTTTAAAAAGTAATTATTTCAAATATTTATAGAACTGACAACAAACCTTTATAAAAAAATTATTGTTTGGACGTTATTTACTTAGTTAAATTTTACAAGGAAACCGTGCAACTGTGGTTTTTACAATGTCTCGCAATCAAGGGTAAGTTTTCTTTGGTTTTAAGTATTATAAATATTTTTCAATATACATTTTGTGTTGTTTAATCTTTGTTTTATAAGATTAAAACTCTTACGAAATAAAAACTGTTGGAATTAAGATTTTCTGAGACATTTTTTATAGTGCCCCATTTTTGGAGCGCTGAGCATGGTATCGAACGTGTATGTCAAAATGTTTGTAAATAGTGTTATAATATATTTACAGCGATAATAAAGTGTGATTGTTATTTAGTTGTTCAATTATTATATTATACTTGTAATATATAATATTTGTTTTAGCTTGTCTGTGGCCGAGATCCTTGATATTTTAGAAGCTGAAGACGACATACTTGAAGGTACAGTGTATACATGCCCGCCCAGTAATCATTTGTTGAGTGATGGTGACAGTGATGAGGAAGATGCACCTGTGGGTGATTTAAATCGCTTAACAGGAAATCAACTTCGGGCCGAAGCGCAACTGAAATGCGTACGGAAATCGCGAAATGAACTAGTATCAGAAACGATAGGACAGAAAGATTCAAGCGACGATGATTTATCAGAGATTGCATCAAGCTCCACAAACAAATTACAAAAAAGCAAAAAGAAAGTCCAACAGCAACGGAAATGGAAAAAAATAGATTTGCCAGAACACCAAAGAAAAGAATGGAATCCTCCTGAATTTCTTAACACGGACAAGTCACCTGTGGAATGGTTTGAATTATTTTATGATGATGAAATCATAAATTTATTTGTGGAAAATTCAAACAAATACGCTGTTTTCCTTGGAAAACAATTTAATACAACAAAGGAAGAGATACGCTTGGTATTTGCAATATTTTTACTTAGCGGATATTGCAGTCAAGCAAGAAATCGCATGTACTGGGATACTGCAGCCGACACTTATCATCCTGGGGTTGCTAATTCAATATGCCGATCTAGGTTTGAACAGGTGTTGCGATTTATGCATGTATGTGATAATACTGCACTAGACGCCCAAGATAAATTCACAAAAGTTCGACCTTTATGGGAGAAACTGAATGAAAAGTGGTTGAAGTATTGGCCCCAGTACACTGAGGTAAGTATTGATGAGTCCATGATTCCATACTATGGACATCACAGTACGAAACAACACATACATGGCAAGCCAATACGTTTCGGTTTTAAATGTTGGAGTATGGCAACAAGGTTAGGATATTTAATACAAGCCGTACCGTACCAAGGAGCTAGCACGGGTAACACTAATCCAGAGCTAGGTGTCGGAGGATCTGTCGTTATGAACTTAGTTTCTAATTTACCCCCCAATTTTTTTGCGCATGTGTATATGGATAATTTTTTTACATCAATTAGACTGCTCACAGCTTTGAAGAACTCTGGTCATCAAGGGACTGGTACTATACGAGCAAATAGAGTAGAAAATGCACCATTCAAATCATTAAAAGAAATGAAGGACGAAACACGTGGTAGCTATCAGCAAATAACTGATAAAATCTCAGGTGTGACTCTTGTTCGCTACAATGACAATAATATAGTCACCGTAGCATCAACATGCGAAGGGGTATTACCCATAGCATTTGCACAACGTTGGTCAAGCAGGGAAAAGAAAACACTTTCTATTCAACAGCCTATCTGCGTGCAAATGTATAATAAGTATATGGGTGGAGTGGATCGTCTTGATCAAAATATTGGTAGCTATAGGATTAGCATAAATAAAAAGAAGTGGTATTGGCAACTACTGATGTGGCCTTTAAATGCTACTGTAAATAATGCATATCAATTGTACCGACTCTCACCAGCTGGGCAAGATAAGAGGCATCTTGACTTTCTTTCTTTCACTAGGGCGGTGGTAAATACATACCTAGGAAAATATGCGTCAGCTCGTTCCATAGGTCGTCCAAGAAAAGCAATCGCCAAAAAAAGGAGAGTAATTGATGACATTCGTCTTGATGGGGTTGGTCACATAATTGTTTCCAGTTCAACTCAAATTCGTTGTGGCCAATGCCACAAAAACACGACAAAAAAATGTCGCAAATGTGATGTGGGCTGTCATGCTAACTGTTTTGAAACATTTCATTCTTGAAAATGATTAATTATATTCAATAGTATACAGTAAATTTAATAAATAATTATTATTAACAAAGCTGTTTCATTCAGATTAACCCCTAAAATTTAAAAATTCCAATTGACTCTACGCATGGCAGGCGGTGCCCAGCGCCCCATAAATGGGGCGGTTAAAATTACCAAAACTGTCTAGTTTTTAAAAAAAATTTTCACCAAATATGCTTTTTTACGTTCCTGATACTTATTAGAAAGGAAAATTGGCAGGGATTTCATCAAATAAAAAAGTTGAGCACATATGGGTTAAAAGCCATCAATTCCTTGAATCGGCGTTCCTTATTTTCTTCACTAACCTTTGACCTCTCCTCTAGCGCAGTTATTAGCTGATTTGCAAGTGTGGTTTTTAATTTTTTTCCTGCCAACGATCAAATTATTTTAAAAAAATCTTAGAAAAAATCAAATATATTTATTAAAATAAAATGTACTAACGGTTTGCAAAATAATCGCCATCACTACTACTGCTACTTCCACTACTGCTTTCGGATACAGTCCTTTTCCTTCCAGTGGAAGAGCAAACTGCGACAGATAGATAAAACGGTTTGTCTTCCATCAAATCATCCATTATTAACTGTAGAAATCAAAAGGTTTAGAATTTATTTCCTTTTCGAAATGTAATTAGTAACGTAAACTTACACTCAAATACAGCCAATGTTTTGTAGTTTCCAGATTTATTATTATGGTCTTTCGTTTTTTAACCCTAACTTTTTAACAAGATACTGAAGTCAAATTGAAACATATACAAAAATAATAGGAGTAATAAATAAACCCAAAAATAAATAAAACAGCCAATATTTGGTACACCGAATATTTAATAATAACTTTATCAATAAAACGAATTAAAATAATTTTATAATAGTTATAAAACAAGTTACAGTATATAACAAAATGATCATATTAACAGGAATGTATTTATAAGATAATAATACAAGTAACTGGTGCGTTTGGGTTTGACGCTTACACGCTTTGAGCGCTCGCGCTCATAAGTACTTTTTAGCGTTCGTCTTGGCCGTCTTGGCCTCACACTGTGGCTCACAGTGCTTAGGGGCGCTTACAAGCTTAGAGTGCAATCTCATGTATCGCTCGCTTTCCAGCAATTTGGGTTAACTGGTACGTTTTCGATCAATGTGCTACCAGGATTTTGAAATTTAAACTCAGGGGGGTGTCATCGCAATGTTAAATCGTGGTAAAATTTTGCCCATTTTGCCAATCCCACAGGTTGTATGTGTATTCGTTTAAACTTTAAACTGCTGGCTGTCGCTGCTGTCCTAGCGCCGCTAGCGTCAAATCGTTGAAACTTGAAACCGCTTAGATGGCAGCCATCTTTTTACTAATTTCAAAATCCTGGCAGCACATTGGTGAAATTCATACCACGTGACCCAAATCGCTGGAAATCGAGCGATGGATAAGATTGCACCCTTATTACGTTCGTTTTGGACACTGTGAGCGTCAGGGTTGCGAGCGTTGCGAGATTGGGTGTATTTTCGCAATTTGGGCAAATTTTAAACATGACTTGTGCTTAAAATTCCTTTTGGCGATTTTCCACAATTTGGGCTATTTTGAAAGTTGCTCGTATAGTTATGGGAGATTTTCAAATTTTTCTATAATTTCTTCTTTTTTGTCTTAGTTTATTCCCAAGCTTTTAAAGTTTAAGTTCCGAAGTTTACTATTGCCGTCTATACAGTTTAAACATGTTTTTGTTAATGTTTTGAGAAAAAATTATTTAAAAAAAAAACTTTATTTAAATTTCAAATATTGGGCGGTTTTTTTTCTTAGTTTGCGGCTTTTGCGGTTTTTTCGTAAGGACGCTGCGCTTTTGTGGTGAACACTTTTGGCAACCGCTGACAACCCTGGTGAGCGTCGGAGAGCGTCAGGCTGTCAGTTAGCACCTGTCAAATAAGAAAGGTTGTCCGGTGAATGCACTATCGGGGATTGAAATAAATACAATTAAGCGTGAAAGATTTATAAATTTTAATGATATTATATTATTTCAAGCATAAAACTTAAATTTTGAAAGGAATTAACCGAATAAACATAAAATATAATTTCTATTTTATATTTGAAATCAATCAAAATATGAATTCTTCGTCAAATACATCAAACACACTTTTCTTAAAGCAATCCAACTTACTATTAAGAAATACAGGGCCAGCCAAAGCGTTATTATGGCAACCGAAATTCTGGCATAAGTTCATTGTAAGTTAAATAATTTATGTGCTTTTATAAGTAACATTAAATCACGTAATTTTATAGGTTATCGATGGGGCTGCATTAAGTCCACAATCAGTTTTAAAAACTATTGTGAATGATGTACAAGATATATTTCCAGTACAATATACCATAGAGGGTAACAACGCTACGTTTATTGCTCATAATTGTGGCTCAGCAGTAGAATATTTGTGTCAAAAAAATTTAATAGTCGACTATTGTGATGGCAAACAAGTAAAGAAAAAGTATATTAAGATCATATACATTTATTATAAATAAAATGGTTTTTTTTGATTCATAGTTGAAGTTAAATATTGTGTTAAACGGTGGAATTCCAAATATGGCTACTTATAAAATTCAAGATTGGTTGTTTGAAATTCTTCAGGCTCGCTATGATAAAGCAAATAAATGTTTAGATCTTGACAACTTAGAAAATGATCCCAGTAAGGTTCAGCAATGATAAATATTAGAAAGTCATGTGTTTAAATAATTATATTTTCTTTTAGAACTGTTAAATCAATTATATTGTTCATTGGAAAACCCAAAAATATTCACGTTCATTTTGTCGTTAGTTAGAAATTTCGACATAAGACTATTGTTATTATCTAATAATGGCATAAAAAATATCAGTGCTTTGGAAATATTTTGGACTTCTCGTAAAATTACATCAATAGATCTCACAAATAATCAGGTAAATAGTTTTTCTTATTTTATTTTTTATTCAAATATATTTTTAACTATTGAACCCGTATATTTCAGTAATATATTTATGAATTTATTTTAAAAAATATATAATATTGATATTAAGAGCTCGTTCAGCGTCAAAATTTTTGTTTTAATATATAGGTACTATAGATTTTTGGACACCACTGACCATAACAATCTTTTTTTATACTAATGTATATACAAAGAATATAGTATTTCGTACATTAATAAAAATATCTGCTGCGACGCATTAAAGCGCTTTTTTTTAAATGAAACTCGCTATTGGTTAATAGAACATAAATAATGTCCACGATCAGATAGAAAAATACTCTATACATTTTTATAATATTTAAATATCTATATAAGCAAAATTATATTCATACAGCCTCTATGTATCTAATAACAATCTATGTAACTTCCACCCGTAACCCCACAGCCATCTTTATTTTAATTTTTGTCAGGAAAAAGTTTCAATTAAAAGTTGTAGGCATTAATGTGTCTAAGAACTAGAGCAAGATTAAAGAAAATCGTTGGAGCCGTTTTTGAAAAAATCGGAAAACGCTCAAAAACCTATAGAATAAAGTGGGGCTTGCTTTAAACCGATTTGTCGACAAGTGCCGAATAGTTTGTCGCTGATGGCTAGGGTACTACATGCTGAAAAATAGATTTTGATGAGATAATTAACGATTTTGCCTGTCTCAAATCTAGAAAGGCACCTTTTCAATCAAAGTAAATTTTTCCTCCTTTTACTGTCCAAACAAATAAAAGTAAATGCTAAAAAGGTTACTTTTGTGTATTAATGCTATTCACATATTGTGACAAAAACAAATCTATACTTATATACCGTAACAAACAAAGAGAGAGACAACAAACACTGGAAAAAACTGGAATATTTGAGAAAGTTCGATTGTCAATAATGGGACCATTATTGATAATTCAACAGCCGTGAAAGTTTTTAGAAGGTTCGGCAATTTAAGCTTCTGGACTGTTCGAGAACATATGATTTTGCCTATATACATAGGTAGCCCTCGGTTTACGCCGATTTACAATAACGCCACATGCAAAATCCCCGAAGAATTAACCACCGAATTAAGTCGTCAACATTCAGAAGAGGAGAACGAAAGCGAAGAACTAACAGTTATAAAAACGGCCGATCTAGAGCGTATTCTTTCAACCATAGATCATTTAACCATAATAAAAAGGAGTGTTATCGCATCAATTCGACCATATTCTGAAGTTCTTAAAGAAAGAAAAAGAATATCCAAGCAGTTAACGTTCGATATTTTTTTCAACAAATATATTTTAAGAGTTCCGAAACCGCGAACTTCAACACAGAAATAATAAAACCTCTTTGAAATTTCACCTTTTTCATCGTGAATTTTGTCTATTTTTATGAGATGTAACCTAACTCCATATCTCCCATTATAATTAGATTACATTTACGCCAGTTCAATTCACACCGGTTTTTTATGGAACGGAACTCCGGTGTGGGCTACCTGTATAAGAACACTCATTCATTTAAGGGAATTCATTTTATTAGTTCGATTAAAGTAATGTGATTTTTGTGATAAATTGTTCATGCATAAATTGAAATAAATAAAGTATTGTAGTTCGGTTTATAAGTGTTTTGTAAAAATTTTATCGAATTAAGGGGGTATTCTAGTCTAGAGGCCCGAATTTCGAGCGTTTTTTGGCAATTGATAAAAAAAAGCATTTGATATTTTTACTATCCATTTTTTTATCATTTGTTTATTTACATTTAGAGAGTACATAAAATTAATTAAAAAAAAAATTTCATTGAGTTATGCGTCTTTGAAGTAGAGGGGGAAAAAAAGGCCGTGTCCTCGTCGCCATGATTTCTATCCTTGTGATCATATGAAAAATAAAACAATGATGACTTCTTGATTAGTACGATAGTCGCTATCAAATGAACCTGCAAAAATGAAAAAAAAAAATTTTTGTAAAATGGCGGCTATTAGGCTCAAAAATAAAGGTCAATTTTTTAACTTTGTCGAATTTTTTAAAAATATTAAAAATTTCAAACTCATTTTTTGTTGGTTTATGCAATAGAGAGATATTTAAAAAATATTCATGCCAAATTTTAAGTAAATCGGCTGATTAGAACTTGAGATATTGTGGTTACCGCATCGAAAAAAGTAGTTTCGAGAAAAACGCATTTACAGTTTTACGTTAAGTTTCAGGCAGCGTAACTGATAGAATAGTACGTATAACTTAGATTCTATTAATCCAGTCGTCCGATCAACCGGTTTAATTGCCACGACACTAAAACGGCTACAACTTCGAAAATAATTTGAATTTTGAAAAATCCTTTTAGGAAGATATTTTTAAATATCTAAACTATCGGAATATGAAAAAAAAAATTTTCGATTTTTTCAAATTTCTAGACTAAAATATCCCCTTAAAGAACCTTTAACGAGAAACCCAATACAGGTTTGAGAGTATCCTATAACCATTTCTTTGTCTTTCATAACAAAATACCCGTAGATTTATATAGAAGTCATAGGAGCCCCACAATCCTAATGTGCCTCCAATAAGTTAAAGACGGCCCTGATTTTTCATATTTTTCTTATTTAGTCAATAAGCCACGATCGAAATCGTAAATTTTCAAAACCTTTGTTTAATGTTTAGTAATCGAAATACCAATTAACTAAAATCGGTCATCATTTCCTTCAAATTAATATCTTATTTATAGAAATCAATTAAGTGAGAGAAGTTGAAATGTATATTGTTTACCTTATTTACAGATTGAATATACTACGGACTTAGAGCCTTTACAAAACTTACCTATTACTTCTCTTTGGTTAGAAGGAAATCCTATTTGTCAGTATCATGATGAAAGTAGTTATGTTATTAATATTAAAAAGATATGTCCGAAAATTGAAAAATTGGTAAGTGAACATTTGCTTAAATCTTTTTTTTTTTTTAATAAAATTTTTCGTAGGATGGAGTTACTGTAGCAACAAAAGGACTTCCTTGTAACAAGAAAAACTTTTTCATCAATCTAAATGGAAAAGAATTTGTGGAACAGTTCTTAGAACATTACTTCACGTTATATGATTCGAACTATCGTAAAAATTTAAAAATGCTTTACCACAATAACGCTGTATTTTCAATAACGTTTTCTTTTTTACCTGGACAAAATACTTCTAAAGATTCTCAGTAATAATAATTATATTATTTATATCAATTTTAATTTTAACTTCGCTGTATTTGTATTTTTAGATTTGGAATTTATCAATACAAGTGTCGTAATTTATTAACTCTATGCGATATTTCAAAATGTGCAGAAAATTTGATAATAGGACCTCAACAAATAATTAATTTCTTTGCACTATTACCAAAAACAGAACATAATAAGTTATCATTCACAGTAGATCTTTTACACTTTTCCGTAAATATCTGATTGATTTTCAAAAGATTGAAGAATTCATGTTAAACTTTTATGATTTTTAGGAATATGCTTTTGTTATTTTAGTAACTGGCATTTTTAAAGAAGTTGATCAAAATCGTGGTCGAGTGCAGTATTTAAATTTTACAAGGACATTTATTTTAACTCCAGTTGGCAATGGGGAATATCAAATATCAAATGAACAACTGCATGTATCAAATGCAAGGAATGATCAAGTTGAAAAATTGAAAAAAATGAACAATTCTTTCACTCCTATCTATACTAATGATGAAAAAAGTGAAATTGTTGAAACGTTTGCACGAATTACCACGACAAACATGCAAACTGCACAAAAGTAATTTAATTTGAACTTTTCTCAATTTTATATATTATTATTTTTTTTTTAAATTTTAGATACCTATTACAAAATAAGTGGGATTTGAAAAGAGCACTAACTAACTTCCTTAGTTCTTACAAAAATAATGAAATCCCTCCCGAAGCATTTACTCTTTAAAAAATATATTTTAATTATTGTTAAGGATACCTGTATATATATTGTGTACATTTACTTTAATTAGTGTTTTTATAATTTATTTTATATAAAAAAAAATTGAAATAAACTTTTTTTTATTTATAAAAATATTTACTTATCGAAATCCTTGTCCCGAGTCCTTTTGAATCTTTTTTTCTAACTTTTCCCCTGTCGGAGTTATTTTGAATTTAAATTTTCTTTATTTTTTTTCCAACCCTCGCCGGGGGGTGGGGGCAAAATTATTTTCACAGATAGTTATAGAATACCTCAAAGAAAATTATATCCAAAAGTCAGCCATTCTGCAAAAATTTTGATTTAAGCACTTGGGTGACTGGACTATAAGTTCTCAGAGTTTTTTATAATTTTTTCATTCATATTTTATTAACTTACTATTTAAATATTTTTAAAGTAGGTACACAGCTATACGTCGACTGGTGTATGATTCGGTGATACTTCTTTAAATTTCTTTTGGTAGAATTTGCACTCAAAAAAAAGTGCAGTACTTTGTAACTTTCAAGTTTTGTTTGGAACATATGAAGATTGGTAAACATACGGTCATACATATCTAATTAATTGCAGAAGTGTACCAAGTTATTCAAATATTCTTATTTATACAACCTTTTACAGACTTTGAACCAACATTGTAAAGTTTTTTTTAACTCAATAATTTCACCTTATATATAGAATTATCTTTCGTCGACTTCCTACAATTTATTACTTGGAAACCCTAAGTCTAAAGAATTTTGGGGCTTCAATTTTAAGAATTTTCAACTCAAACCTTCATTTTCTTTTTTATTTTCAGTTTAAAATCATTTTCCTCCAAGTTGCAACTAAAGTTGTAAGTCATGGAGTTTCTTGGAAGGGCGGATAGGGGATGAAATTCTAAGACAAAAAGTCCTTGGATATGTTTGAATCTGACCCATCGTTAGTTAGAATTAGAATCATGAAGTAAACAGTTCAACTACAGTAGTAATTGTAGAGTGCGTTGCAAGGAAGAAAAGCTAACTTTTGGCGTCGTATATCTCAGAAATATGACAGAAACTATCAGAAATAGAGAAAAAAATTAATTGAAGAAAACTTAATTTTTTTTTTTAAAATCACCGTTTTTGAGATTTAAACGATAACGCGAAAAACGGGACTTTCTTAGACTCACCCTCAACCCAGCACGGTCCTAAAAATGTGGATAGTTGATATGTTTATCTCTTAACTAGCCTTAACAAAATCCCGTAATCAAAAAGTCTCTTCCTTGCAACGCACTTTAAAACCATTCATGATTGAAATGTTATTTTGTGTTTTAAGTCATTTTAACATCTGAGGTCATACCACGACTATCTAAAGTCCAGGGATCGGCAATCTTTTGTTGTAAAAAGGTCAAATATTTTACGTGGGTTTAATGCGGACTGAACTTGGTCCATGGTGGATCTAAAGGCCCATTCACACTTTGATTAGTGTCAGTGATTAGTGCAGGTGCTAAGTGATTAGGATAAAATACGTGTGGGCCCATTTATTAATGCGAGTGATTACCAATCAGTGAATAGAAGCGTATTCTATTTTTTGCGAGTAGCTACGTCCCGTACGTCTTTCACTTTCAGTTTGTTTCCTAGGAAACACGCCTAACAATTAAACTAATGTAAGCGCAGCAGCTAAACATTACAGTGGACACTATACTCGGACGACTCGGATTACACACCTGATCTAACCACTCACAAATATCACTAATCGCTAATCACTCATACTCGCACTAATCAAAGTATTAATGGGCCTTTAACGGTTAGCATTTCAGCGAATGCTGACAGCACGCAGCCCGCATGCGGTTCGCGGGCCGCTGGTTGCCGACCCATGGCCTAAACGGCTTAAACTAAACAGAAAATTTTTGCTGGTCAATTTTATCTTATGTCTGGATCTTAAATATAGGATTCAATGGGGATCGAACCCAGTACAACTTGACACATAAAGCAGAAAAAGCAACTGCTCTATCCATTGCACCAATAGGTGGTATAAAAGGACTAATATTCCGCTAGCTCGCTTCTGTAATTGATTACTTTAATTAATTAATATGTATCTAACCAATGATGGGTCAAATGCAAAAATACCAAAGGACTTTACGTCTCAGAATTTCATCCCCTATCTAGTACCCACCCTTTCAAGAAATCTTATGACGTACAACACACCGGTATATCAGTGGCGGAACTACCATATCGTTTAACCCCGCGACGCGGGGGGAGGGCGAAGCTGGGGGGGGGGGCAATTTTTTTTAGAACATTAGTACTAGTGGTGCTGCAAAGAGGGTGCAGCAAAAAAAAAGAAATTGAAAAAGGAACAGGAACGTTTGGCAAAAATATCAAATTATCCCGTTTTCTAAAAATCGTTTGCTACGATCACAGAAAATCAAAGTACTTCTAAAGATGAACAGGTATTTGAACAAGTTTATAGCAAAAAAAATTAATCCAACTAACTTAAAACTAAAAAATCAAGGGACTACACCTAGAGATGAAGGGCAATTTGAACATGTTGATAGCAGAAGCAGTACGGCAATTGATTTGAGTAACAATGAAAATACCATGGATTTCGACCAAGATGTTACGAATAAGGATATTAAGAAACTGTCGTTATTTTTAACAGACAATGCTAATTTTCAAAACAAAATATTACACCTGATGTGAAAAAAATGATAATATCTGCAAACTCCTCTAGACCTCAAGGGCCTTTTGAGAAGGACCCTTCTCAAGAAAATCGGTGCTAAATGAAAATATGGGACGGGAAAAATTCATATAAGGGCCGATCTAATTTTTTTGCGGGGGGCCTAAAATTTGTAGTTCCGCCACTGCTGTATATGGTAAGTATATAAAAGTTGGCAGGTAGGTTAATACAGGATATCGTGAGCTGAATACGGTGAATACTACAACGACTACAACTAGATAACTAAATTTCAGCTTTTTCAAGAAATTAAATTTTTTCGCGATTTGTTATCAAAAATGTTATTTTTTTAATCTTATTTAATTAGAGGTATTTATCTTTCGAACACCCTAACATTCTTACGAACTGGAATATTTCTATACAATTATCGATGTTTTGCAAATCTGTAGTTACCTAATTTTAGTATTAAGTTAACCCCACGATATTATGCACAAAATTTTAGAATAAGTAATTTTCATTAATTAATTATTTCGTTATTTTAATAAATTAATTTATTTCTTTATGTTTAAAGAAATTTTTATGTTGAGATTATTAGGAAAACATACTCAATTTTCCATTTAATTCTTGTATGAAATTGTAATGTCCCCTCTTATTTTCCCTGATTGTTTAAATCTTTTTAAACCACTGCCATTTCTGTTCAACATGCGCGTCAGGGCATATCGCTCTCTTTGTTGTTTACTACGATCTCCCACCTCTATCGGTAGGGACCACATTATTTTTCTTTTTACCGGTACATCAACACTTGTGTTTGAATTTTTGTTGTGAGAAGTCGTTGAAAGTATTAGAATTCACCAATTAATTCACCATACTCATGACCCATAATGTGTGCTTTTATTACGTTTTTTTGTGTCGGATAATTAAAGTAATTAACTTTACCGCCAAACAAAACTATGGGGGTATGTCTAAGTGGATAAAAAAGTAAGTTCGCACATATACTCATTAATACTCTTCTCATTATTTCCAATTGAACAATATAACTCTTTTTCCGGTTGTCATTAATAATATAGGCTCTATGATTTTAATATCTCACTGATTTTTATCTTCACCGCGTCATAATTAAAACAATTAGCACAAAACAAGTTATGCAATTAATGCGTCATGTCCTATTTCCTATAAAAATCTTTACCTAAGAAATCAAGAAGTTGATTGGGAACATGGAGGAAATATTATGTTCAAACCTTTTTGTTTGCCAAACAAAGTAGTAGGAAATTTGTTTTAACGTAATTTTTTGAATCACCGGCTTTTGTACTATGTAAATATCATTTATACTGTCAGGAGTAATAATTTTCAGAGCGAAAATGTTTTCCTCTAAATCACATAATGTGCAAGTATGAATTTATGAGTTTCGTGTCACTCAATGTGTGTTTTCATAGTTCAATGAAAATTTAGGCGTTTCAACATTAAATGGTTCGTGGTACGATTTAAATGTTCTATAATTATTAATTTTTATATACATATAAATACAATTAAATCGGCATTATTTCTTTTAACTTTTTCAAATCAAATCATTGCATTGCTAAAATTTCAAAATGTAACAATCACATTTTGTTTCAAATAGAAAATGAGCAGAAAGTGCTAATTTCGCCGATTCACTATTGTAAATAATTTCTATCTAGATGGGAGCAGTCTATAGCTTACAATTACTTTTTTCAAAAATCCTTTCACTGTTAGTATTGATAACACCTAAAACCAGATCTTATATACTAACATTTAATTAATTTTATATACAGTAAAGAATTAAATTAAATCAACAATTGTAGTTACCTAAATTTTATGTTCTCATGAAGTTAATGTTTGTAAAATTTACAACACAATATCTTCAAGTCATATCTGCAGCTGCATTAAATTTTGGCCTAAATCAAATCAAAACACGAACGCTCTGAATTAATTTTATAAAAGTCGATTTTTTTTCTATTTGAATCCGTAACAAGGCAGAAGTAGATCATTGAATAGTGAATACCTAAAAAGAAATGAATTTTCAAAATAAAAAGATCTGTTATTCTTAAATGTTTTATCTACCGAAAATATTATTAACTGATAAATATCTTGTGTAGCACTACAACGATCATTATTTTTAAGGTTCATTATTCGGTAGATCTGGGAATAATTACCATTAATATAGACGGACAAACTTATTTTTAACAAAGCTGAAGGCATGAAGTCGACCACTCAAAATGTTGATTTTGAGTCTTCAAAATTGATTTAAAATTAAATTAATGAGAGGAATTTTTAACGAGCGTTTTATGAAATGCTTTCGTGTGTTCGATTTTTTGAAATGGTCTACTGGACAACGTTTTTTTAACATATCTATAAGGCCTTTTCAATTGTTGATAGAAAATACTGCCTTCACTATTTAAAGAATAAGCACCTATGAAATGTACAGTAAAAGAGAAGCATTGATTACTTTTTTCAATTGACTTAAATATGCTTTGGACAAATAGAAAACTTGTTATTTTTAATGTAAAATTTTATTTTGTATGAATATATGGTACATAATAACTACAATTGATTTTTAAGAAACGAAACTTCCATAATTGTTTTATTATTTCTATAAAATACGCGTTTTTATATATGAATATTAAAAGTTAATTCAAGTTGAAGGTTGCCAGAAAAAGAGTAATTTTATGTTTAAATGTACATTTGGTGTTCAAAATAATAATATAATGTTTATGATTAAGATTAATTGTAAAATACGATTGCGGAAACAAAATTATGCTTTTGTCCCATTAGGAAGCCCAACAAAATAAAGTGTGTTAATCTTAAAAGAAATATTTCATAAATAACAATGAAAACGTTCAAGTACATAATGTCTAATGTTAAGTTATTATTAAAAGATTAATTTTTATTTGTTTTATGCTAAACGTTGATGTTTCATTTATTAGATAGATTATTCGAATTTCGATAACATTTATTATCGACTCGTCGGCGTTGATAATTTTCCATTCGAGCTGTGTAAAAGCTTGGCAAGAAAGGCCGGATATTACACATTTGCACGGTTGGCTATTCAAATTTTTCCGCCCCTAACAACCAGCTAGATAACAATTAGTTCCCCTGGTGGCGGACCTATGACCCGCGAGTCAGACACTGACCCACGAAAGCTTTTTAAATGTCCCACCGTTGGGTCTTTTAAAATAATTTTTTTTATCATGAAAGAAAGAACAAACAATCAAAAATATTAAAAAATTTAAGTAAAAATATTTAATTTACAATTTATAATAAAAAAATTAATTTGCAAGTTTATGTTGAACCTTTATTGTCTACTCTTCATTTTCAAAAGAAATAGTCTTAAAACAAAAACGTAAATCTATTTAGAGATTTTTAAAGTAAAAACTAAAAAAAAAAACAAGTAAAAAATCAAATTTTTTACTAACAAAATTTTAATGTTTCCAAATTATTTGTTCCCTTTTCACCATACTCTCCCCACTTTCTAAGTGACGCCATTGCTTAGCGAACTAGCATTTTAAAAAAATGAACAAAATTTGACCCACTTCACAAAAAGGAGCGCCACCTCGGCCCTAGGACCTAGTTCATAGTATTTACACTTTTGTGGATAATTGAGTACCAAATTTTTGATTAGTTTTCACATTTTTGCCCCAAATTTGCCGCCTATAAAATCTGCCGTCTTAGACTTTAGCTCACTTAGCTTGTTTGTAACTTCGCCACTGGAAAGCCTACTTAGTGGCGTAATGACTAGATTGTTGCTCAACACGACAGTAGTCTATGTTCTACGTGTCAAATCTCTATGGAAATCCAAGATTATTGGATTTGTCGAAGCAAATAGCAGTTGGAGGAACTTTTTATAGAGGTGTTCTTCTCTATTTTTTATTGTTGTATATTAAAATTCTGCTCATTCTCTGTTTGTTTTTGATAAAAGAAGCTTTCTTTTGATATTTTCTCAAACTCAAAGACGAAAAAGATATTCCTTCAAGAAAAAGTTATTAAGTCCAATTTATGGGGTCAACCTTAATATCTTTACTTTAGAAATTATTTTTTGGTAGTGCAAAACGGTTGTCTTGGTGATTAAAGAAGACTATAAAATTCTAGTGTTTTGTTAAGATAAAATTCCAACAATGAACGAGTGTCCAATTTGTACTATTATTAAATAATTTGCTTATTATTTATCTATATCAGTGGTTCCCAGTGATTTTTAACCCACGGACCTCCAAGTGAAAAAGCTACATAAATGCATAGTATAAAAATTATAAAAAAAATTCTTAAAGAAGTATTTCAAATCTTTGATTCAGAGCTGAATACATAACCTTTAAGGTTGTTAAAGATTTGGAAACTCAGAACGTTTTCTTCTTCCCAAGTTTGTTTGTACAAAAAAAGTTTTGCACTAAGCGCAGATATTAAGCTTTTAATTTCCATTACATTTAGTTGGACACCTTGTAGTTTCAAATTAGTTTCGTTAAATTTGGTAAATAAGTTAGTTACATAAGCTACATCATTTTTTGAGTTAGTTCATTTGTGTCGCAAATCAGTGTTGCTTTGATCTAAATATACGAACATTGACATTAAAAACGTTTTGTTAACATATTCTAAGATGTGTGAAATAAATTTATTAATGATTGCACAATTTAAACGTTCATTTCCTTTTGATATATCTGACACAAATTTTATCTAGTTTGTAGGAAGAGATAAGCGCTCTCAAAATATAAATCACATTCGGCAGGCTTCAAATACTTTTACTACTCCGTTATTTTATTTCACGCGGATCGTCATTGAATTATGGGCTCGTCAAGCTGGTATGAACATATTACATACCACACTTTGGTGTAGATGAAAACAGAAAAAAAAAACTAATAAAAAAGGGCTCTCATCGCGTTGTCATAGATAATGCATAGTTGAGATTGTATTTTAATATCCCATGATTATTTTTGGTTGAGGCCATGAATGGTCGATATTGAGTATTGAAGAGCTTAACTTTGATTCCATTACGTTTATGTAACACACCTGTCCAGATTGTACTTATTATGTGTATTAAATATACACATATCTTGTGCAATGAGCGTATCTCCGCTGAGAATTCTCTATCTATTTGTGATGTGTTTGGTAACCACCCCCTTTTGTCTATTGTTTCGATAGTGTCTCTTCAGCCAAGAATGCAATAACAGGTTATTTGATGTTTCATATTGTTTGAGAAGAATATTACATTAAGGTCATTGATTTTTTCATCTTTTTAAAACATGTCTGTGTTATATATTATTATATTTTCTGTTACCTGTTAACATGTGATTTAATACAATGCAATCCTTGAATGTAATTTGCATCAGCGCACCAAGCATTTCACTTTTGCAAAATTAAAGACTTGACAATACTTGTTTTCATAGTTTGCAAAAAAAAAAAATTGTCTAACAAACGACTGCTTTAAATGAAATGATGAAAATGTGTTTCTTAATGAGTCTAATGTTTACAATACCTACTTACAAGTTAGAAGTAAGCGTTATAGAAAAATATTCTGTATTAGAATGCCATTATGATCAATAAAATCTATAAGTACATACTTTAAATTTTTAGAATATAGATTAAAATATTTAAAACATTTTTAATGAAAGGTAATCGCGAAAACTTTTTCCATTACCTAATAATTTAAATAAAAGATGACAAATTTCAATGGTGCTTGGTTTAATCCCCGACAAATCCTAGATGTGCCTAGGACAAGAAGATTATAGAAATTTTCTGTGTTAAACTGCAATGATATGACCTTAGCTGTTAGCTCCCCCCCCAACTCCAAACACTAATCAAACTTAAAGTAAAATTGTAATCACACTAAAAATGTTCAGGCAGAACTTAAAATAGATTTTTATAAGTACCTAGTATATTTGTTTAACGATTTTTTTATTGGGAAAAACTCTTTTAAACTCTTACGAGTATATACTCGTAAAGATCTTATATAGGTATGTACCTAATTTTACGAAGTTTAGTTAGGACGTGTCGCCATACAAATTGTCCAGCTGTGCTGCTCTTCAAGTAGACAGATTTCTATTTCGTTATCTCATCCTTCATATTTTTTACCTTGTAATTCGTATGGCTGTGTAATGGTTACTAACACTGTAATGATTACTACTATGAAGTGGGAGAATATGCGTATGTACTTTTCTCTAACATATGGCAATATTTTCACAAACTTGTCTAATGCTTTGTGTTTTAGTTATTTTAGTAAGTTCCTTTTAATTCGACAAGATAACATTTTGACACTATGTTTACTGTTGGAGTAAAACAATCTAATAGTTCGAAGAGTGTAACTTGGAAAATAGAGTAAGATTTAAATTATTTTTAGTAGAACTTATTGATTGCAAACACCTAAACTCACCTAATGTATTGTTAGTAATTAAGGATTCATAGTAAACAGTAGAACTTAATAACATAAAAAAGTTTAAGAATCAAAAAAGGTTTGCACTCCCTTCACGAAGAGTCAAAAATGTTTAGGTAAAACCAAACCATTTAACTATTTCATAAAAATATGAAATACTTATTTAACTTAAACTCTTGTATAGAGTAAAATCTTCCATTGATTAAGCTTTTCAACTTTTTTCATGAACTAACCAAAATTACAGTGTATTTTAGATACTGTTTATACTACGAGAAGTTTGTTTATCTTAACTATACCTACATTTATCATTGCTGTTCATATATAACAGAGTATACTAGTTTTCCTTTCGAAACTGTAAATGTACTATGTTCCTTCAAAAACAGTGTTGAAACGTAATTCTAACATAATTTCACAATAGACATTTTCATACCATTTAAATACCAAAAGTAAATAAAGCGTTCGAGTTATTTATACTGTGTGATTCAGCCTTTTTTTATTTAATTTAGATAATGACAAACCGATTATACTATTCTTATCCTATAAAAAGCACTATTGCTTATTGCTATTAGAAGTTTTATGATATTGGAAAAAATAAAAATTTAATTAAAAAAAGTAATGCAATTTTACTATTTTATATTTTCTTCTATCCAAACACATTTTGTTCACACAATGCATACATTATGCTAATGCATTTCTATATGTCGTAATTAGTAATAAGTCCACATACCTACTATTCATATATTTATATAATATTATACTTATACACGTATTGAAGACTGATTAACAACTGATTGAAATAGTTATTTGCATCTTGGTAGATATGAAAATGATCAGTTTCCAATGATCAGTTAAATGTGTGGGTGGTATTGTAAGATTAATTAAAAAATTTGAATATATTTTTGCTTTTTTACCAAATAGGAGTACTTATAATATTCTGTTATAGAGAGGGTTGTTCCGTTTGGTGTTTTTTTTGTTCCTTTAATTCCCAGACACAAAACAACTTTTTGAGAAATTCAAGACTTATTTATCCTTCATTACATTTTACATCACACAAGCCCCAAAAATATACTCTGTTAACTTACAAAGTATATACTTTAAGATTTGTTTGATAAATTATTCGTTATCTTTTTCCTAAAATATTTGACATAAAAATTACCTTTCACTTACGATCAGCTTACAAACTAATACTAACAGCTCTTCAAAATTGAAAAAAGAACATTTATTTATTTCATTTAAAATGAACAATTGGGACAACAAACCGATTGACTCGGGTATCGAATTAATTTTTTTTCTAATTTTTTCGTGTAAGGCCCGAAAAATCCCTGTTCAACAACCCTAGGTAGGTAAAAGTTTTACAGTTTCAAATTATCTAATGCTACCAGTAGTTGATACAATATTGGAAATTTGAACGATATATTTATATTTTTATGCATAGATATACCCTAGGAAATGTAACACAAAAACGTTTAAAATGATTTTGTCTAACACCTATAATAACAGAGTATGGTCTCCAGTCCCAACTAAATACCATATTTTTGTTGTTTTTTAAAACTATTGCTATAATTTCGTATAGTTTTTTTTTTCAATTAACTAAAAAAATCGATTAACACGAAATATAAGTCAAATTAAAAAAAAAAACACTTAATGAAAATTTAATTTTTCCTGAAAATTATTACAATTGTTTTTTTTTTTAATTATATAGTACACAGTTTGTCAATGTACAAAAGGTTTTACATGTAGTAAAACCTTGATATAACGGACAAAAAATCCGGTCAAATAGAAGATGTTTTATAATGACTAGAAGTAGATAAGGGTGACTCTGGAACCTGGGTATAATATCATGACTGAAAGTGAAAACAAGACATGGAAAAAGTTTTTTTGATATATTTTTAACAGAGTTTTATACAGCGGACCTTCGGCTTTAAGGAACAGTCCCCCCCCCAATTAGTCCCTTATATCGAGGTTTTACTGTATTAACACGGTATTCTATATATAGGTAGTAGCAGAGTCTATAATGTGGAATACAACAATAATGACAATGAAACAAGGCTGGCGTGTTTGAAAATAAAAAATTTTTATTCGGAAAAATTACTTCAACCCTTTCAGTTCCTTGTTAACGTTTTCCATTACAATTTTTGAAGTGAAATGATGCAATATTTGCTTAACTCAAATGACATTTGCCTTTTTTGAAAGAGCCTAAACAAGTTAAACTCAATTGAGTGGAAGGGATTTAAGTTAAAATAATGAAATAAACTAATTATCATCTTTCTCTTACATATTTTAAAAACTTTCAAAACTTAAAAAACTAGATGGAATGGAAAAGTTTGACTTAAAACTTTTCAGTTGTTTTGACGAGTTACTGTAGCTAGTTAAAGTGTATACTTTTTAAGAAATAACAGGAGTCAAACAGCTCATTTACGTAAAAGAAATATAGAAAGTATTAAATTTCATTGTAAGTAAGAGCTAATATATACAAGAGATGGCTTTGTTGTCAAAATTACTGTCAAATTGTATTGAAAACTTTTATTTTCCAATTTTTAACGTAAAAAATACTAACGATTTTTTATACACTTTAGTATCTTAAATTATTTTTACTTACAATTAGATCTTAAATGACGACATATGATTTTATTTTTGATAAGTGGAATAAAAACTCTTACGTTTTTTATACGTAAGTACCTAGACTATTAAAACATTCAAATATATTACTCTAAACTTTTCATCTTTTGTATTTAAGCATCTGTTGAATTTTTACATTCATAAATTTTAATATAATACCACATAAATTTTATTGAAAACTAACATTTTTGTTTATGTTAACATTTAAATCTAGTAAATTTTGGACAATGGTGTTCTAATTTTATTTATTCATTTTTTTTAAGTTTAATAATAGGTTGTAACTAATTTTTATATAAAACCTTACGAAACTAAATTAAAAATGTTGCAAAGATTTTCTTCTTTTGGCAAACTTAATGAAAAACTTTCGATTGCTGTTTTAACAAAAAGTATTACGCCAACCTGTTACAAATATTTCACTCACTAATTTCCTAAAAAGGGCAAGCTGAAGAGGATTTCCGAAAAACCAAGTTATAATTGCAGTTTTCTCTGGGTCTGCCTACATTTGATTTCGAATAGAAAAATAATATATTATTAAAGAAAAAGTGACGCTCCAAGCAAAATTAAAATTTCATTTATCGAAAATCGAAATCAATATTTTTTTCGATTGAACTTGTAGATGTAAAATTCATTTACATAATTTTCATATTATAAATATATGTTAAAAATGAAATATGTTTATCTAAATATTAATATGGAAATCAGTTCCTACTCAATCCCGAAAAAAACCCATAAAAATGGGCTTGTTTTTGTCGCCCATTTTCCCCAATTTAGATTTTATGCAAATTAGGCGTCAATTAGATTTGATAGAGTTTAATGTTCCATTAGTTGGGACACATTTAAAATGCGCATAATGCAAATAAATACGACGTATTAACTACGGTAATAATCAACTTGTCCGTAATTGTGTTCGTTAAATTTAAGAGATATGACTTTAATTTGTTAACTATAAAAATGTTTCTTTGGCTTTGTTTTTCAGAGAGTGGGCGAAAACACGAAATCGCTTACGAAGTGCTCCCACGAATAGCGATGAAGATCACGAAGATGACACCAATAACGATGGAAATCTGGATCGGGAATATTTGAGGGCCTTATCACAATTTTTTGAACGAAGGTATGGCATATAACATTTTCAAATTCTACATATTTTAATTTTAAAAAATTAACAATAACACTTGCAAGTTTTTTCGTTCCCACCTTGAAATTTTGGTATTAAGACAATTTTACAGTAATTTCATGTTTCTATTCATATAAATTATTCATGTTTTCATCTAATTTCGTTAACACTTGAAAAAAACCGTTAAAACTGTTTTGAAAAAATAAATGCAAGTAATGTATTCATATAAACTATATCGACTTTTCTAAGCTCTCACGTAATTTGATGTGAGTTATGAGTTTATGACTAATTTAATTTAATATTTGGATATAGAGCAAGTCCAGCTCCCGCTATTCATAAATCAACATCTGACACAAATTTGAATATACATCCGAAAGAAACCAACGTTTTTTATAAGAGTTTCAACGAGAAAACACCATATCATGCTCGTAACGAAGAGCTGATCGCTGAAGAATTAACAAATAAAAAACTCGTAGATCACGGAGAAAGTCCCAATTCCAATTCCAGCAAAAGTTCCAATAAGCCTAGTCAAAATTGTACGAACGAATCGAAATCAGATAACAATAAAAATACGTCATCTTCTATAACTTACGATAAGTTTTGGCAAGGCAATTTAAACTCTTCCCTGGATCAAAACAGTGGTATTAAACCACAGGAATTATGTTCTTCGGGATCATCTCCATTAAACTCGCAAAAAAATAGCGACACGAATAATTTTTCTGATAAAGATCAACTTGATGCTGCTACGTACAAAGAAGCAGATTTGGATTTACTTTATAATAATCTAACAAAGAATGAGAATTACGCGCGACTTAATGACAATAAAATTCATCAAAACATTTTATTCGAAAACAATGGGAAATTAGAGACGAATGATTTACCAAATCGGTTACCGAAATCAAATACAAATGTTCTCCCTATCCCGTATGAAAATACTTTTAAAGACGTAAGTGATTATAATTCACTTTACCTAAGTAATTATATTCGCCAATAATAACCATTTTTCATAGATGGAAAATAATTCGTTTGAATTCGGAACCAACATTGACTTCTTCAACTCGGTTCCCTACATTAATTTTAAAAATTTGAAATGGACTAAATCTAGTCGAGTTTCAAATTTCGGTGAGTTTTGCGAATGGCGAGAATCTTCTTGGGATCAAATTAAAGTTGTAACCAAACGAGTTAAATCGCACTGTGGTATTAAAAGCACAGATCTGTTGGCTCCAGAATTGAAAATTTTGTCGTAAGTTAAATGAAAAAATCACTGGTGGCTCGTAAAAATAATTTTTGGGAGGCAAATTTTTAAAATCTTATTGTTAGTTATACGAGCATAAGTTGGCTTTCTATTCTACATTTTTTCTATATTTACTTATATATTCCTCAATTGAAAGAAATTATGGTTACTATTCGTTTAGTATCTAACAGCGTTTATTTTTTGCAATTTTACTATTTCTATTATTAATATAAAAATTTAAAATTAATGATTTGATAAATTTTTCTTGAAAAACATTTTAAAATAAATTACTTATTTTTTTTCGATTTATTTAAGGTCGCATCAACTACTATGGTCATTAGCGACCGTATTTCTTATTTGTTTTATGGAAATTACTAATTCTAACTTACCTTTGGATTCGACAATGGATTCAAAATTGACTCTGGATTAATTAATTTTTTTTTAAATTATAATCAAAGATACGGGGATCTTAAAAAAGTATTTATACTTTTTTCTTTCTTCTCGTATTAAATGATTTCAAAGGAACTTCAATATATACAAGTTAGCAGAAAATCTTTAGGACAACTTCGCTAAACCCTTAACTCCATTTGATTCCTTTATACTATAGGTCGGCAAACTTATTATCCAAAGAGCCAAAATTGTAAATTACAACGATTAAAAATAATGTTTTCAGCTACATTTGCTTATTGATTTAGTGAATCTTTATTATAATTTTAATACTTCTTTAAACTATGGATATATACGTTAATATAACTTGATTTCATATCTAATAAAGATTTTATTCATAATGACTGACAAAAACTTAATGCGAACACAAATACAATTGCATTTTCATGAAAAGTTTAATTACGTCATGTTAATATATTGGTATTCTTAATTTTAGGCAGGGTTTTAGATTCTTACCTATAAGACAAATTCTTATTTTCCTCTCAATAAAACTCACTTGTATTTATAATAATAAATATAATAATAAATCTTTATTTAGCTCAATAGTTAATTACAGCGTAAGTTTACAAAAGGAGTAAAATATCTGATGTACCGGAGTTTCCACAACCATCAGTATATATTTTTAATTGTTTTTTGGAAAGAAGTTTTGTATAAGTAGTGACTATTTTTAGTATTTTTGGGAAAATTTTTATGCTATGTAAAAACCCAAACAAAGAATTCACTTGTATTTGAAAGTTACCAATATCAATGAAAAAAGGAAAAAAATTTAAATATGCTCTTGTAGCTTTATGAGAGCTTTTTGACATGCTAAGATCGTCTTGCTGTTTTTAAGTTCCTTAAATCTTCTAAGAAATATTTCTCCCATATTTAAAATGACTTTTTTGAAATAGTGTTTATTAATAGATGAATTATTTTCCCTGATCATGAATATATAACAACCATACTTTGCCTACCTTTGCCATATACCCATATGATTTTTAACGAAATATAGCATTTGTGTTGTTAGGAGAAGCTGCTCTTTAAATGATTAAATCATATTCGCATAGACATCGTTTCATACATACATTTGAGATGCATCAGATGTCGGGATTTGTCATACACTGTAGTCTATTCTAGCTGAAAGTAAAACCATACAGTTACGGTACAACTTTTGTGCAGTATAAATTATGGTAACTGTTTGTATATTACGCATCACGTCTACCGTACATATATACGGTTTTATTTTCACCTGAAACAGACCATTTGTAATTGAAAGATGAGGTACAAAAGTTATAGCTTTTTCTCTAATTCTGGTTCTATCAATTGACTTGGCTAGTTTTTAAGTATTCCAAAAATATGGAAATTAAACCTGATAACTTAGATAACTTATTTCATTGCTCGTTTCATAGACCTCAAGTGTAAATATACTGACTTTTTAAACATTTCTGAGTAAGTTTTCGTTGTATGCCGACAATGCCGAAACAAACTTTTATAAACTTTTACCAAATATTTTTTGCTTGACATTTTTTATGTTAACGCTTAAATTGGTTATAAATAAAACAAACTTAAAGTTTGCCTCCATAAACGAGCCACCATTGTGGCAATTATATTCAAGTTAAAAACATTTTTTTAGAAACATTCGCCATCCTCATTTTTTAATTTTAATGGGCATTACATTCGACTCAGCCGATAATATAATGCCCATATTTGAACATTTTCGATGCAGCTTGTACGATCATTTACATAATATGGTATGGAAAATAAATATTTATTGTAGTGATTATTAAACCATTTCTATTACTTAGTTAGGGGCGTTATCTTTGCAACAAACATTAAAAATTTCAAGACAAATCTGCGAAGCGTTATTAGTATTACATCAGTACGGAATCATTCATTCGTCCGTTTCAAGCCATTGTATTCTTTTGGATGAAGATTTGCATACTGCAAAACTTGCTGGTTTTGAGAGTGCATTTTCCTCAAAAAGTGTTCAATCTCAACATTTTAATCATGTACGTCATCAGTGGTATCAATGGTTGGCACCTGAAATGTTTGAAAGCGAATTAAAATCTGTTTCACCACTGGTCGATGTATATTCTCTATGCTTAGTTTTTTGGGAGTCTTGCCTTAGTAAATATGTTTATACTTCTAATATTATATTGCAATTATAATGGAAATATTTCAGTTAAAATTCCATGGAATAATTTATCATTTGCTCAACTATCCGACTTGTATAATATTTGGAAACTAGGTGTAATTATTCCTGAGAACGTTTTCCCTAATCAAGTCTATAATACATTAACCAAAGGTTTAAGAGTTGATTGGAAGCAAAGAGATCTTTGTATGTCAAAACTTTTGATAACACTTAAGTACATGGAGGTAACTTTAATTTGATTTTTTATCAACAAGCTTCAAAACTAATTAATTTATTTCAGAAATTTTATTCAACCAAAAAAAGTATTTATTTCTATCAGGATTCATCAGACAAAAACATTGATTTTAATAGATTTACTGACAAAAATATTTACCCAAATGATAACAGCGCATCTGAAGATTTTGATAACTTTAGCGAATCGTCATTTTCATCTTCATCTTCGAATGCTTCGAATGTTCCTATAAACATTCCAGAAAAATCATCGCCAATTAAACGTTCCATAAAATCTTCAGAACATTCCAGATCATTTTATTTCGAGCAAAAAATAACATTTGTACGTTCGGACTCGTCCAGAGATAGAAAAGTAAGTCGTTCGTCCCCACAAAAGGACACGAAATGTTGTGAGGTGGAAAATAAAATTGAAACTGAAAAAACGACGCCGATTTTGAAAGATTCTGAAATTGAACGTACAGAAGTTGAGGAAATAGTTATTTTGCAAAGTGAAACTGAAAAACAGGACGAAGAAAAAACTAAAGAGGAAAAAAAGCAGGATGTTATACAAGAACTAAAAAATTTAGCACTGAAGAAACAAACGATGGATGCACAAGCGATGGTATTGAAACCGTGTTTGAATAAAAAGAAAGAATCATGTGTAATTGATCCAATCACAGGACTAAGAAGGTTTGTATTTATAAAAAGGTATTTTTTGGATTGAAATTAAAAAAAATGTTTAGTGTTAATAAAACTTCATTATTGATCGTTCATATATGAATCGTGCATAATTCAGCCTCATGGAAATTTGCTTGTCGTAAGGTTGTTGGGTCCTTTTGTAAGGGTGATAACAAAAAATCTCGAATATTTTCACCCAATAATAAAAAGGTTGCATGATTTTAGATAGTCAAATTATATATTATCCCTATATTTAGATAGAGATTAAACAAGTCAATCAGTTAAATCCCTTATTGTATTAATTGTGCGTATCACTTGGTTTTGTAAAGGAAATAGCTTGGAAAATCATCGATTGACTTGATTTGACTTTTAACTAATAATATTTGACTCAAGTTTGATCTTGAAAATCAAGTGAAATACTGAATCTCGTTAGAACTTACAACAAATCCATTTTTTTTTATTTTTTTAAACTACATATGTAATAACACAAGTAGGATCGTGGAGAGCAAATCTGGGTTGGAGGAAAAATTTACTAAATGCCCTCTTCCTTTTCTGCGTTTATATTTTTTACAAAGTAATATCTTGTCTTTGAAATTATTATGAATAAATGTTATCTTCAGAAAGTATGTTTATTTCAAAAAATAGAGCAGATCAATCTCAAAAAATATCGTTTATTTGTGTATTAGAAAATATATAAAAACTTTTTTTCGAAATCCAAGTCTTTTAAATACAAAATTTGATAAGAATATTTTTATGTAGAAATGGTTTAAGTAATGTATAAGCTAATTATCCCCAAGTTTCAATTTTCTCGGAGTAAAACTCCAAGAATAGAGAATCTTCAAAAATTCTTTTGACTAGGAGCCTTAGATTCCTACTTAAAACTTTAATAATTTTTTTTCTTAAAACTCCAATTTTAAGTCGATTTAAAATAACATTCCTGAAAGATTAATCGATTGAATTATCACAGCTTATTTTACAAACTACTTGAGTTTGCTCTTCTAAATTTGACTTGAAATCTAGTCAAACTCAAGTCAAATATTAATATGTAAATGTGATTAAATCAAGATAATCATTGTCTTCGAAAATTATTTCATTTATAAGTCAAAATATGAAGCACAATTCATTGCAGAAATACCCAACTACTTGACTTGATGAATCACTAAATACAATAAGGATTGTAAATTTGACAAAATGTTTTACTTTTTTAAATATTTGATAAAAACTTTTTTTTATTAAATCCTTCTTTTAATATACATTCCTTTACTAACAATAACTATTCGGATTTTGGGTGAAACGAAGTCCCTTCGTACACAAGGCTACGCAAATCTTCGATACTCGACGATTTTAGTCTCCAAGCGATTCGTGTACGAATGTCAATGGATTTGTATGGCGATAGTCGCTTGGAGACTAAAATCGTCGAGTATCGAAGATTTGCGTAGTCTTATGTACGAAGGGGCTAACACGAAATGAGTTGATCACTACGGAAATATTTTTTCCATAAGGGCGCGTTCAGACGGATCAACTAAACTCGCCCGACTATTTTCAATCTTGTAGACTGTAGCAGGGTAAGCGACGCGAGAAGTGAAGTACAAACGAGTTGAAAGGGAAGCAAATTGAAAGAAAACTGATCAACTAAACTCGTTCAACAAAAGATTGACTGAATAAAACTTTTGTTGAACGAGTTTTGTTGGTCAGTTTTCTTTCAATTCTGCTCAATTTGCTTCCCATTCAATTCGCTTGTGCTTCACTTCTCGCGTCGCTTACCCTGCTACAGTCTACAAGATTGAAAATAGTCGGGCGAGTTTAGTTGATCCATCTGAACGCGCCCTAAGATCGCTAAAATTCCAACGATAGAATTTTCAAAAGTTTTCTATAAAAATTTTACGATCGGATGCTCTTCTTTCGTATAGTTAAAAGTTTTTGTAAAATATTTCTTTTATTATATTTAAAAAAATTGAAAAATTCCTACCTTTCAAAATCCATTGCCAATTTATAAAACTAAAAAATAGTGAAAAATGGTCAAAACAAAACTGAAACCCCAAAATATTTTTTTTTTGTATTAAATGAATTTTGTCTTAAAAGAAACAAATTAGTACATGTTCTTCGGTTCTTTTAGTTTCAATTTCGTGTTAATCATTTTTCACTGTAAATATAGCATTGATCTATAGCATTGTTGATTTTTTCCATGTTGAGGTAAAACTTTAAAACTTAAGTCAAAGATTGTATTTTAGTTTGATTGAATATTATCTTTTAATTTATTCTGTTATTATTTAGAATTTAACTTAAATAAATTAAAAAACCATTTTACCATTCATGAAAATTTCATTGATAAATTTGAATTATAGGATTCCTAAGAAAACTGAAAATAAACTTTGTTTCTCACCACATCATGTACCACAATCTCAGAACTTTCGCTTAGATATTAAAAAGATTATTGAAAGTCATGAAACATGGATTAGTAACTTTAAAGAAAAAGTGGTTCCTGATGGCGATTCTAATTATGTGATGTAAGATTCTTTCCCGACAGACTCAAGAATATTCGATTTCAATGTTTAGTTTTAGAAACACGACGATCAAACCAGCGAGCCATCGTAATGTAATTATATCAGTACCTGAAGAAAAACCAATCGAATGGTCCCCAGGAGCTATAAAACAAACTCCCCATCCGCCGAGTGGAAAAGTATATGCGAACATTCCAACCTCAGTTCGCGATGTTGTGGCAATGAAAAAAATTGTCAACAACGATTTGAAATCTTTCTTTGAAGGATCTTTATGGAAACAAGAGAAAATAAAATGGTATGAAACGTAGGTAATATGCATCGATGACTTTATTTTTTAAAATTTTTTAGCCTATCGAAAATGAATGATGGTGTCAGTGATAAATCCGCTCTTAAGGATATCATTGATGGAAAAAATGATCTTAACACCGAACAAAATGAAAATTCCACCAACACTGAAAAAGTAACAACAATGGAACAAGAAACCCAAACTTCATTTAACACTGAAAATATATCTTTCGTTGAGACGGGTGATAAAGGAAATACAGTTGAAGAAACAATTTTATTTATTCAAAAATTACTCTTAGATTTACTAAATAATATACCTTTCCAAAAGAAAATATCGCCTAATAAAATTAAAACTATAAGCATCGATATTGAGCATCCTCTATTCACTAAACCGTTAGTTTATAAAGTGTCAACGGGTAATATTTTATTGACTGACGCAACTGATATAACTGAGAAAAATAATTACGGAACTACATTAAATGGTTTAGTAGTTCATGAAAACTTACCTCTCAACGAAGAATTAATTAACATTTTCAATTCATCAACTTCTAAAACAATTTCAAGTGATGAAAATATGCAACCGATAGAATTAAATAAAACATTTACGGTGCGTGGAAGTGACGATTCTGAAAATATAAACGATTCAATTGAACCTTTCACTAATCAAATAAACTGTAAAACTTGTGGAGCTGCAATTCAGGCAAACTTGAATAAATCACAGTCATTACCATCAAATAATATGAATGATTTGCAAGCTTTTGGAACTCTGAAGCGTTCTCGCAGTATTCCTCATTTATTGGTAAGATATCAAGCAAATCATTAATGAGATAATTCATATAACACTACTTTTCTAGGATTTGCACAGTGGAGATGATATTTATATGGATGATGACGATTTGAGTCCTGAATCTCTTCCTTGTCACATTCAATTGTCTCCAGCACCAGTCAATTACAACTACTCCTATTACAATTTGTCTTTTGATAAAAGCGATAAAGTTTTTCTTGAGGATGAATTAATATGTTTAGTTATGGATGAAGAAAATATGTCAAATAATTAAACTTAACGGTATTACGTTGTTTTTTTTTGTGTTTTAATTGATTTACCACAATGGATTTGTTTAAGAGAGCATTAAGTGCTACTTCTTTAGTATGTTTAACTTTGTAATTTTATAATACTTCAATAAACGTGTTTCATTAATAATTTATAGGTTTTATTGTATATTTGCTAGTAGTGTTAAAATAGTACTGTTATTTTAAAAAGGTAAGTAAAATTTTTCTAGGTCTAGGATTTTGAGAATATTTAAATGTTTTGAGGTCTTCATACAGGCGTAGCAGTACCTATCTAGAGACAATTCTATTATATTAGAAAAGCGCTGTAGAGTTACTTGATAAAATCATAATGTATTAATATATAAACAAACAATAATAAATAATTAATTTCAATCGAATTATTTAAAAAAAATTTTTACAGTAAATACAACAAAATTCGTCAAATTATTGAGTAAATGCATCGACCGTCCAGGCGCCGCAGCGGTGCCGTTCAAATGCAAAAGATGAAGCTGAGCTGTTTTAAAGCTATAACACTATAAATGCAATCCTGAATCCGTAATAATTTATATTAAGTTATTTTGCAGCATTTCATGAAAAGTGAGTAAAATACATAGGGACCAAATACTTTTCATATTGTTATTTTTGAGCGTAAATAAAGCATGTTATAATATAGAAAATATAGAACATTGAGCATAATAATAAAATCCATAATACATAATTCAAAGAACATAACATAACATTAATGTAAAAACTAGGACAGTACTTCATGTTCAAAAGTTCGGAGAAAAATTATTATTTTTTTTTAATCAGTAACACAATAAAAGCCAATTACCGTATTTGCCGAACGATAAGACGCACTTTTTTACTCTAAAATTTGGCCCAAAGCCAGGGTGCGTCTTATGGTCCGATGCGTCTTACAGTCCGATAATATAATAATAATAAATAATAATTATTATTATAATAAATAATAATTATATAATCAAGTAAATTAAAATAAATAAAGGAATCAAAATATTTGAATTTTTTGTTTTTTTGTAAAAATTGTGGTAGTGCGTCTTCTTATCGTCCAAACCATACTTTTTTTAAAAAATTTATAGAAAAATTTTGGGGTGCGTCTTATGCTCCGATGCGTCTTATCGTCCGGCAAATACGGTAAATTAAATAAGAAATGGTAGTTTATGAATTTAAAAAAACGAAATTAAACGTACGATTTTAAAAGGCAAAGAAACAAAAATAATTCTAGTAGGATAAATCAAAAAGTTGGCGGTTACAACGGAAATTGAATTCGAGACCGCCAGTTAGTAAACAATCATCCATTTCCAAATCTCAAAGTAAAGTAAATTTCATAAAAATGTTCCAATATGATAATATCTTATTCTATCCATATTCCATACCAATGTACAATACATACACCTGCAACCACAACATTTTCAATATAAAGGTCAAAACTTCCCTCATGACCGAAGCTTCGCTCGACAACCATATGGCACTTTCCAATCGCACTCTTAACTTAATTTCTGACATATGTAATGCCTTAATCTTTCGTACAAGCCACAATACAGTTCAGTACAAATCGCATCCATCGTAGAATATGGATACATCTAAAAATGTACCTAACGTTTTGAATACTTTGCTTTCACAGTGTAGAATAAAGTAATATAAATTATTTTTTTTTATTTAGGATATTTACTTAAGGATGCCAACTCTTGTATAAAAAGTTTGTAAAATTATTTTTTAATTTCATCAGTAGGACAATGTGAAAAGAAATCACGTAAAAAATTGAGGTAAAATATGTAGTTATTCATGTGCATGTTACTCATACACCTACTCATGTGCTGATTGCTCATGATCTAAGTAGACTTATTTTGCCCTTCTACTTAAGTATATACTTTAACCTATCCACAGTTAACTTCCGATACTAACTTAAAAAAGCGAAATTTTCAGTTGTAAGTGTTTATCAACGGTTCACATTTGTATCCGTATTCTACGACGGATGATATACTATGCACAAAATAGATTTTTATATGTGAAAACTCGGAGATTTGCCCAACAGCTCAAAATCTCAACCATCCAAAATTCTAGTATTCAAAATTATAAAATTTCAAACAATTTGATTAAAACAGATCTTTTAAATATAATACCTAGTTAATAATCAACACGTTTTACTTTTCGAATTTTTTTATGAACCACGGAATTTTCAAAAAAATTACATTATTATAAGTAGACCAGTTGAATTTTTAGAATTCTGAAAATATTTTAAAATCTGAAGAAAGGGAAGCATCAATTGTGCGGCATCTTTAAGAAGAAAATTTTAAATTTTTTCCAAGCTTAGAAAAAAAAAACTAAGGGATTTAGCTGGGATTTATTCAGAAGTAGTTTGGAAATTGACTTTTTTTTTGAAGTGCTAAGTATTCTGCTTCGACTAACTGGAAATTTAACGTCTGATTTCCGACTTTTCCCATAGTGAGAACGACGCCTTTTTCACTATTGTTGGTTCACACGAGATAGTGATTGCAACCAGTTAGTAAATGAATAATAATCTCGCCTAATTTGCAACTCCGTGTGAACTTGGATTTAGAGTTATTCTAGATTAGGTTTAACTCTTCTCACATTTCACACTATATCTCGCAAAAACACTTAATGGCATGTAAATTAAAAATCAAAGTTTGTAAATAACTTCAAGTACTGAAAACCGTATAATCACAAAAGTCTGATTCTTAGAGCTTGGAGCTTAAAAATCTTGACACGTGTGCACGATATTAAAACCATTAAAATTGTATATATAGGTCATACTCAATTTTGCCAAAACGTAAATACATTTTAAGAGTTTACTCCAGGCTGCAGTCCTCCCAGTATCTCCTTTGCGGAGGCCATGCTTTGAACCAACTTTAAAAATGCCATCTCAGAAATTTCAGGCTTATAATCTTGATTCAGAAGTTACTCTATTTTATCTCCGTATTTAACTCAACTATTAATAGTTTTGATAAATATGTAGATATGTATGGGGTACGTCATATTAAAAAGATAACTTCAAATAAACGAACAATTTTATTTGTAATAAATTAAAATAATTTATATAGTTTTCATACAACTCTTATTTATTAATCGATTTGTTAATTATTCAAAGTGAACAATATTATACATTATGAAAGATGTATGTATATATAAAAAATATTTATCGGTGTTCTAAATGCAAATTGATACGTTTAAATTATTTAACAACAATTACAAATATAATATTTCCTAAAAATTAAATTATTATTTCAGGCTCATAATGTTTGCATTTTGTCTGGATTTTTATGATAAACTCGAATAAATTATGGCCACGCGAATCAGTCCATAGAAATATACCACTATCTTAAACGTTCTGTAATACAATATTCAAATATACACCCGTTATATAAAAAATAATATCATAATTTGATTAATTTCGGTATTGTTAAAAATGTAATTAAATAATAGAATAAATATATATTTTAATGCTTGTACTATGAAGGAAGTATAAATATTTTTTAGAGTTCGAATATAATGTATAAGTATACAACAACGTATTCCTTCGGTGGGAGGAAATAGCAACTGTTTAAAACATAGAAATTGGTTGAAGAGTTTGTTTATGAATTCACAAATGTAGCACGATACGTTGATAGTTTTTAGGAAATATTAGGAAACTACTTTAAATTAGGTTTTTATGTACAATAGTGTTTTTACAAATGTTCAAAATCTGATATTTTTTACGGAATTAGAAGTAGTTGAATAAAGCAACTTCATAATTGCCTTAACAAAGTACATTTGTGTATATAAGCCGCACGAATCCACCACAATTTCTTTCAGTTTCTTCGAGTCGGATATCTTTCGATTGCGTAGATATTTGGAGAAAAACAAAAAAATAATTTATTTTTGTTAATTGATTAGATCGTCACGTATGATCTATATTATCTTCAGGTGGTTCAGTTGTGGTTACTGTTGGTGGTATCAAATTGGCTTGTTGTTGTTCGAGCATTTGAGTGAATATCGATATCATATTATCAATACCGATCATATATCCATCTTCATGATTTCCAACAATCCACTTGGACGTGTGATTTATTTGAATATTATCAGGTAGAACTAAAGTTTTTGCGAAATCTATCAACCATACATTGGCATTGTTTCGATCATGAACAAATAACAACGAACTCCCAATCACCTGAAATAAACCATTGTTAAAATTCAAGAGAAAAATTTTCACTCAAAATTTTACCTCGTGAGTTCTGAAGAAGTCTGAAGATTCTAATGTAGCTTTGATAGCTTTTAATCTTTGTATATATTTGGGCTGAAATAAAGACACTTTTGATTAGACGAACATTAGTTATTAATTTTACTTACGACAGCATGAGGAAACCCTGTTGTATAATCAGTGAAGGCAGTTAAGATTTGTTGGCGCGATTTCGTTGTCTTAAAGTCTTTACTCGACGTTCCATCAGCTCGTTTTATTCCCTCAATTCGAAAACCAAGAGTTGCAGTACTGGAAATTGTTTCTCGCCAAACCATGTATCGAGGTTTTGTTACTCCACGAGCACGTTGTTCTTCTTCAGTGGGAGCTCTAGGATCAATTTGAATCATTTTTTCGTACATATCCTAAAAAGAATAAAATTTAAATAAGAAATTTTAGATTATTTTTATTTGAACGATGTTGCCGACAATCAGACTTTTTAATGGAAAAAATCACAGGAGCTTATCTTTGAAGGGTTAGTAACAAAAACCAAAATAGATGGAACATACTTTAGTTGTTGAAAAACCAACTTTGTTAACTTTCAGAAACAAAAATATTTCTAATAATTTCTTACATAAGACATAACAGGTGTTTAGTTAATGTTAATGTTTCAAGCACACAAAATTCAAAGTTTTCAACAATTAGCTGTTTACCACTTAGAACTACTCAAATGAGCCGCTCAGTGCACACATCGATTAACTACACTTTTTCAACTTTTACAAATTTTCATGTCAAAACTTTTGGTTGGCTCCTAACTTTATATATCCGAAATTTTTTTTTCTAATAATAAGTAATAACAGCTCTAAATGACAATTTGCTTTTTAGCCTTTCCATAAGAGACAATGTATTTCAGAAGTCTATTTTATCAATGTACTCAACTTTTTGCATTACGGAGTTAATCGATGTGTGCTCTGAACGGCTCAAATATGTCTTTTCAAGGCAATTATCTGCAAGAAATTAGTAGAATTTTGAATAAAAGTGAACTTAACCAAAATCATAGAGCATATATTTCTTTTATTTGGTGTTTTAAGTCGCTTTAACATCTAAGGTCATTCCATGACTGTCTTAAACACAGGAAAGTTCTGTAGGTCATAAATAACCCTTATACCTACTTAAGATTCAACGGGAATCGAACCTAGTACCTACCACTGACGATGAAGCGGAGATTATCTGATCTAACCGCTGCGCCATTAAGTATGTGTTATGTTTTATAAGAAATTTAAGAATTAGAAGTTTATTACTTTTATATAACTGTTGGGATAATATGTAACGAATCATCGTTCTATTGAGTATAGATAATCTAGTGAATTAGGGGAAAGTTTACAAAAATAAATGGAAAAATCTTTTTAAAAATAAAGCAGGGGTGAATTTCTTGAATAAAATAAAATATGTTCGCATACCAGGGTGAGGGACGGGTATCACTTAGTGTGGCAAAGGGGAAAGGAAGGGTTTATTCTCGATTTTTCAATTATATTTTTCTGTCACGATAACAAATCATTCGTATTGAATGCGTTATTATAAAAGTATTTTAAGGTATGTATTTGAAGCATTTGAAGAATCCGTCGACTGTTGATATTAAATAAAAAAATTATTTATTTGCTTATTATTTTAAATATTTATTACTAAGTACCTATGGAAATTATATAATTAAAATAATAAATTTTTAAAATATCAATATTTATTATATTATTAAATGAACTATTTACAGGGGGGGGGTCTACCTTTCGTAATCTAATATTATATAGCGTGACGTAGTTTATGAACGGCCTATACTAGAAATTCCCATCCATATTGGGCTAAGAAGTGGCTCGGAGATTGGCAAATTCCCCGTTTGAGGTTCAATTGATTTAAAACCCTAGTGATCTAACGAAAAATACCAAGAGAGAAAAGTGGAAGTTAATTACATTTTCTACAAAATAAATTCTTACTATTTTTTCTAGATTCAATATTAAATTATATGCAAAGGAGAAAACTAGTCCAGATTATTTTTATCCTATATTCTACCAAATTTCAGATATACTCTTAGAAAAAATATATTTGAATAATAGTTATTAAGAGGCGTCTAATTGTTGAAAATTTTGAATACTGTTTAATCGAAACCGATAAGTGCTAGCCAAACTTTTAACTGAACACTTCTCATGTAAATAGTCATTAGGAGTATTTTGTTTTTATTCATTTTGTCTGTGTAACCAATGTATACCAGGAAAGATAAGAAAAACTGATAAGGTGTCCATCGGAGAATGATTTTTCAACAATTAAGATATGTTTCATTAATCGAAAAGATCAAAAATCTTATGCTTCTTATTTCTTTTCTTTCAAAGAACAATTGCTATGAAGAATAAAATTTTATATTTTTTTTCCACGTATAGCTGTTATTAGTCTGATTTCTAGTAATATTAAGCTTTACTTACTTTACGAAGCTTTGGTTTTTCTTTCGCCTTTGCTAATTCTTCTTCTAAATATGTCCTCACGCCAACTTTACAATCCATTACACACGGCGTATCAAAATCGCTTAATAAATCTTGCAGTTGTAAATACATAGCTAGAATATTTTATAAGGAAAATGTTTCAAAGAATGACTTGGACATTTTGAAATCAATTCTACGAGTTTTAGCAAAACAACAAATTATTAGCATTCATGTTTTTCTATTCGAAACAGTGCAAAAGAAATAAAGAATCTCGTTTTATTTTACTTTTTTAAAAAAATTATATTTTTACGTGTAAGATTTTTTGAATTGTCTAGTGATGTTCTTTGGTCAAGGTGTTTCGTGGAACTAAAGGTAAGTGTTAATCTCATCAAATTTTAAATTCAAACATAATAAGGAAAAAAAAAACATTTGGTGAGGTTTGAAGAATCATTAAATCGTAATAATATGGCTATTTGGTATAGGATAGAAACTTGATTTTTCTAACGTCCAAATTGTTAATTATTAAAAAACACATTCAATTGTAATTAACTAACTATTTCAGCAAGATATTTTCTTAGAATGTTGCAGACACTGAAATGTTCTTAATTGTTTATTGAAAAAACGTGTAATAAAATCGTTTGAAAAGGATACAATCTCCATCTTCTGTGACGAGATGACCTTTGTATTCAGGAACATACGGGCGTAAAACGTCTTTCATTAGCACCTGGAAGCACAACTCTTCTGTGGGACAAAGCTTTTTCAAAATCGTTCCTGGTTCTGGTCCTGCTTTAAAATTTCCCTGATGTCCAGCTAGTTGTACCCATGGATATCTCTGCTTCTTGTACGTTTGAAAAAACGGCGTCCATTGGACTATATTTCTCAATTTTCGCCAACCTGATGGCTGCAATAAAAACATACGCACACGATTACAAATGATTATATTTATATTTGTATAGAGTAAAAAAAAAAGATTCAAATGATTAAGAATAAAGACATGCTCGCCTTACATACTAATTATACCTTACATCAGTTACAAATCCAGTACTTTTAAGGAGACTTGCAACCGTATTATTTAAATTGTAAGAATGCGAATGTTTGCTTTACTTACATATAATAAACCATTTAAAGTTACAATTATATTAATCAGGAACATGTGTGTACAAAACCGATAAACGTTATACAAACAAAATATTTTATTCGTAGTATTTTATTTTTAAATCACACATCATAAAATTTGTGTTTCAGGAGCAACATCTGAATTTCAAGTTGTCGACTTTAACAAGTCAATTAAATAACAGTTTTGGTGTAATTACAATGGCAAATTTTTCCTCATTTTGTATTTAACCTTAAGTAAAACCAGTTTTCTTGTCTTCTTTTCAATAATTTGCTATCGTCTCAGAAATATGATTACATTGATTATAATACGAAGTCAGGACTTTTATGGTCATAGTCGGGCAAATAAGTGCCACTAATTGTTTTACATGACTTTTGGTCGTTTGTTACTCGTACATGAAGAAACTATTAGCGAGAAAAATGTTTTTTAATCGCTTCTAACAGTTAGCGTTTAAAAAAATTATATTACATAATGTATTTAAAAAATGTAATGGCTTTTAAAGGGTTTTAATTGAAGACTAAATTGGAATTGATAAGTTCAATGAAACTAAAATAGATATACAAATTGATAAATCCGATATTTCTTCGCATGATTTAATGAGGTTCTCGAGTATCACGTATTGAACATGAATGAAGAGATCTCGAACTGATTTGGTAGTGAAAAATAATGAGTATGTATTTGTATGCTTCAGTGGCTGTTCTTCAAGTTCCCTCATAATCTATTCGACGTAGAACTGAACACATGTAATGTACGCTATTTCGATTATGTGGGTTTGAAAACTTGCGTCAATAAGGTAAAGTTGCACGTCAAACATTTCCACGGCTGAGTAACTTGTTGGGTGACATCAATCACTAAGCAAATGATGAATCAAACAGTAAAATGTCGTCAGGGACGTAATTACCGTCATTTTATACCTCGAAAAGGATAAACAGATAGTTGAATTTTCAAGAAAAACGATCATTTTTTAGAAATAAATTTGATAATTGTTCCCTTTGTATGTAATTTAAAATTTAAATAGCAATATGTAACGGTATTATAGTTACTCATTATTATACAACTGGTATAGTTATCGTATTATCTCCAATAACAAACCCGTAGAACTTAATCCATAAATTACACTTTTTGTAATTAAAAATAAATTAGCGATTAAAAAAGAACAATCAATTTCAACGAATCTCTACTTAACACTTACAATAAACAATTTCGTATTTCTTTCTATATATAAGATAAAATGGGTCCCACTGAACGCGATTATATTATATTTATTCTGATTAAATCTATTTATTGGTAAGTGTCAGATGTTTTAATTATGTTCCTTAGTGCACTAGCTCGATAGAAAAAGTACAATTTTGAAGGAAAGCTTTTAAGCTCTCTTTAAGCTCTATTGAGAAAATTAAAATTTTGCTAAATCCAGTTTAAGTGTAGTTAATTTTTTTCAACAAGTTTTACTTGAAATTATTGTTTCTTATTTTTACCCTTTTTAAGTTATTCTAGAAATCAATTTTATTTATTTTTTTAAACTCTTGCAGAGTCAAGAATGTTTTCATATAAAGCTTATAAATTTTTCTCTAAAAAAGAAAATTTCACTATAATCTAAGATAACAATTCAGATTTCATTTGTTGAACTAAAATCTATGACATTTATAACAGTTTCCTTTATTGCATAAGTCATTATTATGGGTTCAGATATCGTTACATATTATATAACTGGCACATAACAATGGATACAACTTGTTTTTTGGCTACTTATATTTTTAAAAAATACGATAAAAGCATAAATCATTAGATTAGTGAAGTCATAAATATCTACTAAATCGAAATATATAACCAGAAAATAACCGATTCATTAAGGTACAAACTTTTTAGTTACTGTATAAAATGCTATTATACTGTAAGATCCAATATAAACTTTTTACCATTTTCAATTTGAGTTCAGGAAAATTCTATTAGAAATTTTGATAAACCAACATTTCCTAAACCTAGGTAATCATATTTTCTTAGTATTGCAAAAAAAATCAATGTTCTACATATCACTAGTTCCACAAAAATTTATTTTTTGAAACGTTATTATTTCATATACAAATTCTAGGCATGGACTCACCCTTAAAGGTGGAAATAATTAAGAAGAAAATAGGATCCAATAAAATAATGCATGCTACTGCAGCTAAGGTTACGACATAATTAATTATTTAAATTATTTTATTGGATCCTATTTTCCTCTTAATTATTTCTACCTGTATGAAATGCACAAGAATTTAATAAATAAAGAAAATTATAAAGACTTTGCTAGGATTCATCGTATCAGTTATTTGGGAATTTTTGAATAAGTAGCTTTAGATATTTTGATTTGTAAATAAATAACTTGTGAAGTTAAAGTGGCTTAGCATTGAAATTTTAATTTTTAACTCTAGTTTGACTCCATTTAAGTCTGGGTTAAGTAGCTTCTCAAATCAAGTAGTGAATAAAAAATTAAACTGAAAAACTATAAATATTAATAAATATAGAATGAGTGGGGCAGTTGAGAACGAAAAGTAGTTGTAAACATCTAATTATTTATATTTTCTCCTCTCATTAAATCGCTGATCATAATTTACAAAATTAAAAAGATAACAGTACCATACTATCACTATTGAACACAAAATTTGAATTTAAATCTATACATTTGTGTATTGTTTCTTTTTCACCTATTGGTATCTACATTTTTTATCATTTTTTTCCTAAACATTTTTTGATGAAAAACTCGGGGATTTCGTATTTAAATTAGTTGTTTTTATTTCTTTTCCGAATAGTGTTTTATGAAAATTTAATTGCATTATATTTAATTAATAATTTATTTAATCATGGGTCGCTATATTTGGTATATTCTCTTTCGGGTATAAAATGGGTAGTTGGTGTTTTCTGTTTTCTTTTAAAATGTCAAAGATAATATTAATTTCTCTTTTTGAATATTATCCTTTAGCAACCAAATATGCAAAGTTTATTTTGTAAAAATTAAATTATTAATTCGTTATTTAATGTTTATAATTTCAAGGTGTGCCCCATTACTCCACTCTTCCTAATAAATAAAGGTTATTTATGACAAATTATTATAATTGGTCGATAACTATAATATAAATCATTAATTAATTGGTGGATTCCCACAACAATGACCATGCTTGAAGATACTGTATATGGACCATTGGGTACTGTATATGGATTTAGTATCTCTGCTGTATTAAAAAGTTTAATATAAAACATATTTACAAGTTTTATATAGATTATAGATTCTGGCTTCGGTCAGTAACACAAATTATTATTACTTTTCGTATACCGTTAGTTGTCAAAGAATGTCTGATTAATATTAAAATTGGTAAGATTTTTTTATCTGATTGCTGGTGAAATGCATGAACATTAAATAGAGTAAGAAGATTTTAATCTATGTACCTCTATCTCTAAACCTATATTAGATCCCAAGGAAATGCGGTGGAAAATGTAAACTCATATTCATAGCATTAATTTATTATTAGTAGAAAATCCGAACCTACATAGACCTTCACCGAGTTGATTAAAGAATGAAACATATTTTATCATGAATTTAGTACATTAGAAAATATATTAAAAATGGGTTGCCTAAAAAAATCCTGGACAGACTATTTTTAATTATTTAAAATAAATGATTTTTAATAAAATATTGCAACATCGAGCTAATAGAAAAAATTTTATATCACTAATGATAAAATATGTTTCATTGTATTATCAACTCGGTGAAGGTCGATGTAGGTTCAGATTTTAAACTATATCAATTGAATAATTTGATTAAAATTCGCTCTTAATAGAATTACCTAAATAGTTTGATAATAGTTTTTCCATAACCAAAATTTCAACTTAACCATTTCAACTGTAAAAAAATGAGCTGCATGTATAAATAAGAAAGCATTTTAGAGAAAGAAAATTGTAATAATCTCAAAAGAGATAAAACATTAATTAGAAATGTTTATTATAAGCTACAATTTACGTTTGAAATTTCTCGATTGACGTCTCACCATTGTAATTACCTACTTCTTATCGCTTCGTAATTTGAATGGGATCTAATACTTTTATTAAGTACTTCTAATATATTCCAAAAAAATAAAAATTAAATTTTTGAGATAAGTAGTCTTTGTTTTTTTTTTTTTAATTTAGCTACATCGTTTTTATTTACAAGAATCGTTTCTTAACAATCCATTCAATATGTTCGTATTTAAATTTTTATTGAATTTTACTATCGTTTTTATTATTTAATTACATACATCGGGTTTGATTTATCACTGTTACTCTAGGACTAGTTGTGAACGTTTCACATGATCTCAACTTACAACAAACATACCTACGTACGATAGAAAATTTTATGTGATCCGATCCTGTCGGCTCACTGAGGCAATTGATATTTTCCGTACACAAAGCGTATGTGTAAGTGAAATAAATTATATAGATGGAAAAAAAAATACAATGGACATGCCGGAATTATTGCATGTCTTGTTTGTCGACTCTAATAAGCAGTCTCGTTATGTACAAAGACAAGAAAGTCAAACAACACGCGGTCATTTCATTCCAAGTTGCACTCAACAAAGTGCACGACAACGCGACCGCGACGTTTCGTTTCAAGATTGTTACGAATTCGAAATGTTTTAACGATCCTCATCCACTACACATTACTTCTTTAAAAGACATAAGACCGAAACAGAAAATGAGGTGTTAATAATAAATAATTATTTTAAACGACTTTTCAATTTGTGTTGGATTTTAATTAAATTGCCTTTTTTATACATTTTATGATGTCCTGTAATTATTTACACTTTCATACAAGCGTAACCTTGTATTTATATAAATTATAATGTTTCAAATTTTATGTTTCATTTGACAAAATTGTTCTTGGTGTTTTTATACTTGTCAATTTTACATGTTCAACTCAAATTGTGTTACATTAACATTAAAGAAAATATTTTATTTATTTCAACAAAAACTATTACTATCGTCCATGATTTTCTTAGATAATATACTCATAATACCCTTAAACATTATCTGAAATAAGGATATTCAGATTTATCCTTGCAAAGCTATAAACTAAAATCATCACTGACCATAGTTTATCACTTCAACTTTGACTACCATTTGTTGATAAATATAATTCTAAAGAAGTTTTACATAAAAATTTCGTAAAGTTATTCAAATCGCAGTTAAAATCGTCACCCGTACTGACCTATATTAATATGTATAGTTAAACTATACAATTTGAGCTTTAAAAACGTTCGAACCACCAAACGTTGAAGGTTAAATAGGTTTAAACTTTGTTTTAGATTTGCTAACATTTTTGTTGAAATTTCAAAAAACGCAATTATTATATTTATTTAAATAAAATTTGTAAAAATCCCTTGATAAATCAGAGACGTCAAAATTACCTTCGATGTTGGGGGTGGAACATCGGGAGCATCCGAATCCCACTCAGAACTCAAATCATCACTAGACGCGTCCCCGTAGTCTGCTATCCACGGCACTTCTAATAAACTTCGCGAATATTGTTCGTATCCACCATTGCACGTCGCCGAATTTCGCCGGGAACTACATCGCGGTGGCGACGGGACAACTCGCCTACGTCCTGGAGACGGCGACCGATCATTACCCGATAACATTGTCGTTGAGTTATCGGAAATAATCACAATAAATTCCGTGCCACTATAATGAAATTCACATTCCGGCATACTTCCCATCAAACGGTTTTCTTATATGCTATGCCACTTTGATTAAAAACCATCATTTGAATCAAGTCAGTATATCTCACTTCCAACTATAAAATTAATGATTTTAATTTCAACAGACGTAATGAATGAATCATCATTAAACCCCCCTCAACATCTATATTATTTTTTTCCCAACACGTAATAAGCTATAAGATAAAACATCAGTGACGTTCATTTTAAACAGGATCTTTGTTACTTATATAAATACATACTTATTTATATTACAGATACAAATTTTGAATCGAAGTAATTTAATATCATGGAACTGTAAAACATCTTTCTTTCATATTATATTGACGTTAATATTACGTCATTACTATTACACATTTCAATAATATCGTATGACAAAATTAAAAAAAAAAAACTAATTATACCAAAATTGAATTTGTATAAGTTCTTATACGTTTTATGTTAACTCTGTTCTCACTATGTAACGTTAATAACAATTTATCTTTTATCTTGATCGTTAAAATGGTTAATTAAGCCTTACACAATTAATTACAAAAAAAAGCTTAAAGTAATTGATTAATGCACGCAAATGTGCAAAACTTCATATGAAATGATTTAATTATTACTGTTGAATTAATAAGATACTATCTTATAAACTCAATTGCAGGGTAGTGTGTAAAAATGATTAATTTAAATTTAAATTTTATTTTATAAGAATTATTACTCATAATTAATGTATTATCGTGAGACAAATATCTTGGTGAAATCAATCTACCTTTATGAAAATATCAGCGAGAAATTTTCTAGTTTATTTTATTTGGAATAGACATCTAAGTGAATCAAATATAGATTTTTTAAAAATTAATTACTTTATTCATAAAAATTCGATGAAAAATTTCATAGAGTTGTTCTCTTTTTCACTGTTTTGAAACGAAGATAAAAACTTTCTTCACTCGAAGGCAAAATGTCGACGTTCAGAATAATTTCCTATTTTTATTTTCATGTTGATTTATAAAGGAAGTTCGATGATAAATAGATTCAATATTAGAACGTCAATGATAACGAAAATCTAATATAATTATTGGTGCGTTGAAAAGCAAAAATATTCAATATATACCTAGATATAAATAATGTAAAGAACGTTCATTTTATTAGCATTGCAACGTGAAATTACATATTTCATAACAAATGGTCATTTTCAACAGATATATTATGTTATGTATCTATAGGTTTTTCAGTTTTCTTCAATGTATAATTTAATTCATAAATTCTTTGTGAATCTAATAATAAAATCAAACGAAACTAGTTATGAATGAGAGAAGATTTACGCAATATGACCTATTACGATCGTACTCGTGAATGTCTTTTACTATCTTTTTATAAATCTTGAACGCTTTATGAAATTATATGAACGAAATTCAAAGGTTTGCTCGATAATAATCAAGTATTTGAAAAAACTTAAAACCTTTTTGTTAAATTTTCTATCATGACAAAAGGAACTGTTTAATAAATTTGTATTAAATCGTTCTTTTGTGAAGATCTTTTTCAAGTTACGACTCTTTCAATGATTCCCCTATAGTCCGAGCGATACCATTAAATTGCATTGTTTTTGCATGTTTTAGTTTCTAATTTAAATAATGAAGTAATTTAAATGATTCATATGTAAAAGTTTTTCCCGAATCAAATTAATTAAATGTAACATATAGATATTAGGTTTTGAATTTCGGTAAAGTAGTAAACGTATAATTTAAAGTTTTTAAAAGATCAAGATTTTCAGTGTAATACTAGTAGATTTCTTTGTAAAAATTGCACGTAAAGAAAATATTTATTTGAATTTAAGTGTTGAAGAAAAAAAATTTTTTTTTTTCACGCAATACTAACATGTAGGTAATCTTGTCAACAAATGACTTAAATGATGTCATTGCGGTAAGAGATTTCTATAAAAGTTATCATATATCAGTCTACTTGTATTGTAATTTATTTGATATCATTTACTACGTATAAAAAATGGTTATTTGAAATAAAAAATTAATGCAATTCACTTTCAGAAACGTGCGTAGTTCAAATATATTAAACGTAAATTTATTAATATTTATTTATTCTGGAGACAATAACAGTATATATTTAAGTACAACAACCTTGGTGGAGTTTTTTATGAAAACGTTTTAAGTTTTACATTGACGTATCACATATTATGACAATATTAGGTTTTTTTCATTGTAAATTTTCAGAAGGAGTAGCACTTTTATTTTATAAAATTTCCAGAATATAACAAAATAATAAAAAAAGAAAAAAAAAACCTCGAAACGTATTTCTTATGTGCTAAACTTATGATAGAGTTTTATGTACCTAATGAATATACTAATATTCCTAATTTAAAAAAAAATAATATTATAGATATTTATTCTTATTTTTAAATCTGTTCATTAGTTTAAAGCTTATTATTTTGCAGAAAAATACTAACGATTTACAGTTAAATTTTTAATTTGATTACGTTTAGTAATCTAATTGTGTCGTTTATTATATCTTTATTACAATCAGGATCAGATTTAGTTGGAATTGTTTATAATAGTTTTATGCACTTACTGAAATACCACACGAAGAACGCTAAACACGTGTACTAATAAAATTACTAAAATTTTAAAGCATCTTAATATAGGTATAACAACTATAATTTGATTCTAAAACCTAGTAATGGTAAAAGAAAATTATAAAAAAAAATTTGACATTGAAATTAATGATTAACCTAAAGGTTCTTATATAAGATATAAACAATGCTTAAATCCTTCTTATCACTTTTAAGATGAATTTTGGTATTTTAATTCATAAAATCCATTAAATGTTTGGAGCTATTATTAAAAACTAATAAATCTTCAATTAATAAAACTTCTAAAAAAATCTCTTCTTTCTCTCCTACAGAGCAGAAACTATGATTTTTATAAGTAACGCTTTTACCCGGGAAAAAATATTTTAGATCTAGTGAGGCCTACAAGGGTACATAAACTTTGATCAAAAAAATCTAATGATATTAAAAACATTTTTTCTTTGCAACTATTTGTAGGAAAAATTTTTAATTTTGTATTTATAATTAACTATTATAGTATTAAGTTACAATTTCATATATGTTCATATTAAAAAAATTATACAAGGGGAAAGTCCTTGATTTAATTAGATCGATGTTAAGTTACATAAATCTACATTGGTAGATCTAAGATTATTTTCTTCGATCTAAGTTGATCTAAGCTTGTTTAAAAATGAAATATTATAAATAATATAAATAAATAGATTGGCCTAAGCATATCTAAGTTGATCTACTGAATTCCATTTTTAATCTACGTGGATCAAGTAGATAAACTTAGATCTAAAATATTTTTTCCCTAGAAATAGCTTAAAACATTTAATGGGTTTCACAATTTAAAGTACTGGAATTCATTTTAATACTGTTTACAAGGATTTAATCACTGAATATGTTTTTTATAAGATAATTTGGATTAGTAGTGTATAGTGACAAATTGGTTGTTGGCAAATTGCTTTGGAACCTCTAAATAGTTATATTCTTTTCTTAAGCTAATCCAAAAGGAGTTTCAAAATGCCATTTTTAACTGACCTCTCTTGATTGTGATGCATTTTCCTGAAAACTATATCGGTTTTTCATCCTTATTCCTAATTAGAATTTGAATGTTTAATAAACAGGTTAATCTGTGGTTAATTGCCCTTCGCTTTGGTTTATTTTTCTTTATCAGACCATTGAGAGTGCTCCGGTATTTACCGGATGTAATTTGAAACAAATTGGTCAGTTGTTATAATAACTTTTATTGTATATTTCATTGATATTTAAATATTGGATCACCTTGGGGATCTTGAACAATTTTTTTGGGGTTACAAGATGAATAGATAATAATAAATAAATTGTATCAAATTCAATAATAATTGAAAACCCTCTTTGAGAAAATAATCGTATTAGTTTTTTATGTGAAATTTTAATAAATTCTAAAAAGATAATTTTTTTTTAGAAAGATATCTTCAGTGAAGAATTTCTTAAATTATTGAGGTAAACAAGACGACAGGATAAATGATCTACTAATAAGATCTTACTAAAAATTAAATAATTTTCAGTTTTTCAATCTTTGTTCATCCAAACCAGAGACGTTAAGGAGCTTTGTGAGCGTAACTCAAACTATGGGAAATCTGAAATAAAAATCTTTCCGTAATCGCAACCGAATCCAATATAAAGATTTCGGATAGGGGGTGTCTTGTGATCCTTTTACTATTGCATTTTTAAGTAGGCAACACTTTAAATTGAATAGCTATATGAACTATATGACTGATTATGGTACCAAATAATAACTTAGAAATGCAGTCAAATTATTGCCTTAGTTTGTGTTGAACTTTGATAATTTTTTAAAAACCTTAGACTCGTAACCAAAACTAATGGTTAATCCGAAAAAATTTAATATTCGTTACCATATTCAAAATCGGTTTAATGTTAATTCTATATCCGTATCCGTATCCAGACATGAAATTTTATATTCATACCATCCCTAATAATCCAAACGTCATTAAATATAGACAAATTCTTCGGAGATTCATTTGGAATTCTCTCATTTCAGTGGATATTCCAAGTAATATTCAGACCCTAACTTTTATTGATAGTGTATAATTGAGAAATTGTAAGCTTTAAGAAAAGATTTACTTTAAAACAATAACTATTTCCTGAAAATTCTTGAGATGTCCTTGAGATATAGAGCAAAATATATTTATAATGTAACAGCGTATTATTCTTTGCTTCATAGCTTTGAAAAATATATTAATCAGATGAAAAATGGAGATTTAAAATTGAAGACTAGAGCTTCGAAAACTGAAAAAAAGGAATTGGATCTTCAAATGAAGATTGAAGAATTTTAAATGTATTATACATGTAGGAAAAGTACTTAAGTACTAAAAGTACTAAAAGTACTTATGACATTTAAATACAAATATTAGAGAAAATAAATTTTCATAATTTTCTTATAAAACCAATGTCTAGTGAAGATTTATTACTTTTAGTAAGTACTTAAGGAGATGAAATTATTGAAAGGATCGTTTGGTGACCCGCGGGTCATAACTTACTGACGCCTGTGGCTTAGAATATAAACATCAACCCAAAGACACAAAAAAATGAAGTTAAAATTACAATAATTTTAAGTGTTTACTTTACAAGTATTTTCAATGACGTTTTTAGGATAAGAAAACACATTTTAATTTAAATCCGCTAATAAATGTAATAATCTAAACATTTATATTTGTCAGTTATTGTAAAATATAAAAAAGTGTCCATAAAATTTTTAATTTTTGGGCGTCAAATTGTTTATGACAGAAGTACTTTGTTACTTAAAGAAATGTTACGCTATCAGTCTGATAACAGTTTAATAAAATTAGTAATTAAATATTGCGTCAAAAAAACATCTAATAAATTAATAAATAAGCATTAGGCAGTATAAAATTTTAATAATTTAATAGAGCTCTTCGAAAAAATAAGTTATCATAGAAAATTGTATGACGCGTGAGCTAATAAAACCAAGGATGTGAGAAAAGCAATTTGTTCTTTAAACTAAAGCCGACTTGAACTAATAAAATTACACATTTGATATTCTGAAAATAGTCGTTTAGTTTATGATAACTGCCTTATAGTCTTTGTAAGTCTTCAGCAAATATTGATTTTAATTTTTATTCGCATGAAAAATGAAGTTAATAGACTCCAAGTCAAAATTGATTTACATTAGATAAAATGTTACTTCAGTCACAAGTTGATTCGAATAGGTTCTATCCTTCCTTTCAATTTTTATGAAGTTCATAGCTAAAATTGGAATAATTATATGCTAATTATAGGTTTTTATCGTTTCTTGATTACAAAACTATTCAGAGTTTCGACTAAAATCGGAACGTTTTTAGTTGAACACCATTGATTTTAGTACGCATTTGAAAATAAAACATTAATTACAAAGAAAAAAATTCAAAACGCACGACTTCGTCACTTTCACTGTAGTGTTATATTTGATTCGTTTTTTTTTAAACCGTATTTAAATTTCCATTGAAAAAACGATCTAATAATTTTTTTAACAAAAAAAGAAAACGTATGCATGGAGTTTGTGATAATTTAATATTCAAAAATAGAAAGACATTGATAAGTCAAATGATGCACTTTCTAATTTGAATCACTTCATTTGTTGGTTCCAATGCGGATTGTTTAAACTTTAATGGATAGATTAGGGTCAATTGAAGTGATGACTTCATTGACTAATGGTAGCTCGACACAATATAACGTTATCATTCATTTCAATAGAGATATGCATTTGTGTTTATCGGTTTATCTTTGACGTAGTCGCCTTACTTTTTCATCTTACACATAATATTTTGGCTACCGCAATGACGACTGAGTTAATTAAAAAATAAATTTGATTTTTCGTTTCTTCATTTCCTTCAACACTTGATTTGATTAAGTTTGTTGTTAATTAGTTGAAATATTTGAATTAGAAAATGGGATTAAACTTACTCTTAATAATAATCTAATACTTTTACTCAATAAAGATGACATGAACATATAATAAGTATGTATAAAAACAATCTGGATATTATAGTTTAAATTTCCTTCAGGGAATATGAATTTGAATCGAATTGTTTAGTCGTTAATAAATGCGTTCAAAATGAACCTTCTGGGTATTTTGAAGAAGACGCTAATGGACCACACAAGAATCCAAACAGAATTATAATATACAGATATAATTCAATAGTGTCAAACACTTGAATAAATATCAATCACAAAAACGAAAGATTTTTTTTTATCAAACACAATGAAACCTTTTAAAGTTTTTGGATGAATTTTTAATTTAAAAAAAAATCATCAATGTTTATAATTGTTAAATTGTTATATTTATTTTACCTTTCAAAAGTATGTAGAAGTTTATCTTAAAACGTGTTGAAATTATGTAAATCAATATTGAATTTTTGTGCAAATATTTTGCTACAGAAATATTTGTGCTCATTTTGCAATGCATACGTTTATTTTAACAAGCGACTTCTATTAATAAGTTTCAATGCTTATTAGAAAAAGTGTAAGTATAAAGTTATAATAGTCGATTTCATCCCGGTTGGTGTGTATGATAAAATAATCTGATAAGTATTTGAACTGTTAAAGAAAACCTAAGATGTTTAATTTGGAATGAGGTTGATCTAAAAATTCTAAAAATCTTTAAAAATATTAACAATGTGATGATGGTGACTATTATCGAACGTTTCCAAAATCGACGTTCCAGATAGTAGGTCTATCGAACCTACACATGGTGTTATTCTTACCATGTTAGACCATAAAACTACTAATTGCTTGAATATCAAAAGAATTAGCGATACATTTTTGTCATAATCATTTTTAAAGAAAATAAAACTCAATATTTACGGTACAATTGATAAGTAATATACCGGCTACAAACAATTTCCATATAAAACTGTATACTGCACAAAAGTTGTGTCGTTACTCTACGGTTTTATTTTTATCTGGAACAGAACTTTGAATTTTCAGAACAATTTTCATGAATATTTCAAATACCTAAATAAATCTGACGCTATAAAAAATAAGAAAAAAATCTTTCTCTTGTTATTAGGAAAGACACGTGCCCATTTTCTATTAACCTTTGATCGCGTTTTTTTGCATCACTGATAAAAATTGGACGAGGTTCATCAACTTGCTCGATAAAAATAATAATATTCCTAATTTTTCGAAATACATCACTCAAAATAATTCTATGTAGGGATTCACTACCTAACTTGACTTTCAAGCTATTTGTTTTAAATATGACTTGAAAGCGAATCAAACTCAATATTAATATTTAAATATCATAATCAAGTCAAGCATTGAAAAGTTTTCAACTACTTGACTAGATGAATTCTATATACACTGCCGGCCAAAAGTTTGAGACCAGTTGTAATATATTTATGCTATCACTTATTGTATTCAAAGTTTCGGTAATAAAATAAAAATTGTTGTCCATACATATTTTTAAATTACTGATGAACATCTAAAGAGACTTTTGTAGGTATGTTTCTCAGGTACAAATAGAATTAATGGGTTCTGTTTAAAAACATCCAAGACCGCAGGGTGTCTGGCCAGTGGAAGGGTCATCATTATATTTAAAGTAGCTCCGTATTAATTGTTCTTTAATTCTATTCTTCTTTAATTTTGCACTGGCTATTCTTTGTTATTATTTAGACTTTCTAAAACAAGTTATTTTAAATTTTTTTTAAAGTTATGTACCATTTTGTACGAATAATTTAATTTAGTCTTAACTTGGGGTTTCTATAGTTAAAACGTTTTAAAAATGGGAAAAGTACGAGAAATAAATATCGAAACTCGATCTGCCATTGTTACTTTACATAATGAAGGCAAATCCGAACGTGAAATTGCGTCTCAACTTAAACTTTCGAAGACTTGTATTCATCGCACAATTATTCGGTTTAAGGAAACGGGTAGTTTTCAAGATTTTCCACGTTCAGGAAGACCGAGAGCTACTACTTCTAGTGAGGATCAGTTTATCGTTATTACCAGCAAAAGGAATAGACGCTTAACAGCACCAAAAGTTCGTGCTGAAGTGAACAAATCTTTAAATAAACCAGTTTCGCTTACCACAGTGAAAAGACGGTTTAGGAACGCTAAACTGTTTGGTCGTGTTGCCGTTCGGAAACCTTTACTAAGGCCGCAAAATAAGAAAAAAAAGATGCAGTGGGCCCTATTCCATCGAGATTGGACAGAAGATGATTTTAAAAAAGTTCTTTGGACTGATGAGTCAAAATTCCAAGTATTTGGCTCAAATCGACGAATTTACGTTCGGCGTAGCACCGAAGAAAAAATGTTACCATACCAGATTGTGTAGTGCCAACTGTTAAGCACGGTGGTGGTTCAATAATGGTCTGGGGTTGTTTCTCAGGCCATGGAATTGGAAATTTGGTTAAAATTGATGGAATTTTGAAGAAAGAGGAATATAAAACAATTCTCGAAAAAAATGCTGTACCATCAGGCTTAAGTTTAATTGGCAATGGGTTCATTTTCCAGCAAGATAACGATCCAAAGCATACTTCCAAGCCATGTAAAAATTATTTATTACAAAAAGAAGCAGAAGGAGTTTTAAAAATCATGAAATGGCCACCGCAAAGTCCGGATCTCAATCCAATCGAGCTTTTGTGGGACGAGCTTGATAGGAATGTCCGAGAGGAGTGTCCCTCTTCACTTGCAGACTTGTGGAGACTACTACAAGAAAGCTGGAACAAAATTTCTCAAGAAACCATAAATAAATTAATAAGTAGAATGCCGAGGCTAGTAGAAAAAGTAATAAAGTGCAAGGGAGGATTTTTTGATGAAAAAACAGTTTGAGTAATTAGTTCATTTTTTTTTATAGAATAATTTTTTATGTTTATTTTCTATACTAAGTATGTTTAAAGGTTATAACTATAATATTAATAAACATTTTTACTGTATTTGTCTTTGAATTTTTAAAAATAGTTCCTTTTTTTGGCTTAAATCTATATGGTCTCAAACTTTTGGCCGGCAGTGTATTTTGCATTTGTGAGAAACACTGATGTATTTGGTAAACTAAGAAAAGTAATATTATTAAATGCTTAGAAGGTTTTCTATTGACGATTATATTAAATTTTTAGGTCAATAATTTTTGATGTGAGTTTTTCTTTAATAATTCCTTTTAATATTATTTAATCATATCAACACATATAAGAGTCTACATTTTTTTTAAATGCAACCTTTTGTAGACCAAATACAACCTTTTAACAGTTAAAATTCAACTATTTGTAAATCATATTAACATAAAAATTAACATTTTAAAACAATCACATTAAATATAACATACGATTTAAAAAAATAACCTATAATATTGATTATGAGATTGATTGATAGAATTTCAGAAAAACGCGATTAATTAACAAAATTTGTGCTGCACGTTAATTTGATTAATAATTAACAGAAGACGAAATGCTTCTTTAATTTTAGGGCATTAAAATATGCGAAAAGTTTGATTCTCTGAAAGCTTATTTAGTTTGAAACCTCACGTAATAACGTGTTTATCAGCAAAAAGTATACTTTCTTCATTTTACTAAGAAGTTCGAGTTATCCAGTTTCACTAAAGAACACTTGACTAGGAATGAACATGAAATGAATGCATCATTAATTCTTTCGATGCTTCAACATTTTAAAACAGCGGCTTATTCTGACTTCATCAACTATCTTGAAAATTTTTATAATATCTAATATTTGACACCTGAAATTTTGTATTGTTAAATTTATATTAAAATTATATTTTTATTATATTTGACATAACAAGACCGACGAAACGTCGTGTAAAAAGAAAATAAATTGTTAAAATAAAAAACTGGTCTTTTAACCTGATAATTACTTAAAATTATGTTGTATGTTCGTTTAGTTATATTATACTTCTCTTACAATATAATCTCTATATATTGTATACATAAAAATTATAGTATAAGACAGGTATAATATACCTTTACAACAATATGGAATTGATTAAACGTTCTCATAATGTATAACTATATATTCCAGATAGGAAACAAAACGAGTTAAATTAATCTAGTGACGAATACAAAAGTAATAGGTATATATACATTGTACATACTATAATTTTCATATTGCTCCTCTTGCTCCTCAATAGTGGGATTATGACATAATGTCGCATTATTATTGATATATTACATACTTATAGAAAATAATTTAATTTCAGACGGATACTCTATAATACTCTATGGAATATTTTTTTGACCTTTTGAGGATATGGAGTTGATTAAGCAGACTTTTTTCTGTATTGTAAGTTTTGGATTTGCGATTACTTAGAGCCGCAATAAAATTTAATTTAATATTGCCAACGGGGTTCTTAATTAATTTTCTAGAAGTCATCAGTAAACTAATAGCTACTGTCGCAAATTAAAACAGAAAAATTAAATATGGATTTCTCAAAAGAAAATTAAAGTTTGTTATTATTTATGAAACTATATATTCAATGATTGAGGTTTTCAAAGTGAAAAACTGTATTGAGCATCATCTACCATATGAAATACAGAATAAATTATGGAAACGATAAATATGTACTAGTTTAACAAATTCCTGTGTATGTTTTGGCTTAGCTTCAATAAATTTCCCTAAATCAATTTAAGTTAAATGTTTAGGTAAAAATCACACCTTGATTTAAATTCCAGACAAAATATTTAACTATCATTTTAATGAATCAAAAACTGCTAATATGCACAGGTTTGAAATGTGTTAAATGTAACGAACTTGATAAAATCTACATAAGCAAGTAAAATTCAAATATCATACGTCGTTTTTGCACAACTATTAAAAAATGTGCAAATTTTTGTTTTATGATATCTTCACCATAAATTTCAGCCAAGAGAAACAAAATCTCACTGATTTCTTTTCTGATGAATAACGTTTGCCAAATGTATATATTATATAGTTTTAATCATAATATTTGGCATATAATTACTTTATTTTGAATGGGTCAAAAAAACCAACAACACAGACGTTATGACGAATGAATAAATTGCCGCTTTAGTCTTGAGCTCCAATTCACCGACATCAACATACAAATAAATGGTGAAACACATTCAAATATTCTTTACGAAAATATTTGCACTAAATTTTATAATCAGCACACATTGTATTGTGTTTATACGAGAGAATGAAATTCAATGTTAATGAGTTCGATATTTAAAACGAAAAAGATAAAATAAAGATCACCCACTTCCAAAAAAGCAATTCAATTAACACCACGATAAAAAAAAAGTTACTAAATTAATGCTTGAAAATAATTACGTGTAATCTCTTCTTAGGTTTAAAGAGTTTGAATACACCTAAAAACGTTCAACACTTTCATTTAAATTAAGTAATGATTGGTTAACCAAATCGTATCTTCGATAAGTATTTATACTCATTAATTCAATCTAACCACGGAATATTTTCATTTGAATTATCGCGTTAGAGAGAAATAATAACTCCTCCAGTACTGAAATAGAAAATCAAGATTATCTTGAAGATGTTAAATCCATTCATCTTAAAAACCGACATAAATGCCAAGTTAATTTGCAATATTCTCTGTGTGGGTATCTTCCTCTCAATCTCAATTCAATCTAGAAAGTAATTGAAACATTTTGCTGTACTTAACAATTCAATTTATTTGCATTTTTTTTTTATTTGAACGAAAAGCTCTTGGACTTGGACGCTATAATAAATAACGACAAAAGTTTTATATTTCATGAAGGACATCTGGTATTGTTAACGTCATTTATGCGATGTGTAATATGTTATTAAACGCCTCCGTCCAAAACCCAGAGGAATGAAATATAAAAAATACATCTTTGCTTTATTAGTACACTGGACCTAAACCACAACACTAATTGTAGGTTCATTTTTAATACTTCGGGAGAAAAAGTGAAATATCCTTTTCGGGTGTTTCTTTAATTCAAAGGTTCACGAGAATTATCTTACTAAAGCATGTAACAACTATATTTTTTATCATTCATGGTTTTTGTAAAAAAGACAACTAAAAAAAGATTCAACTTGCTTTTTTGTAAAAAAAATAAAGAAAGGATTTAGTATTGTGTACTTTCGGTGTAGATTCTAGAATCAATATTTTCAAATCAAATTTCAGATTTCAAAGCTACATGAATTAAATTTCAACCTACTTGAGCTGCATTTTACTTGAAATCAAGTCAAACTACAGTCAAAGATTAATATTAAAAATTAAAATATTTTTAGTAAATCTATTTTTTGACAAGGAGTACTCTGTGACAAGAGGTAGAAACTATAGTGTTTTCGAAAATTAAAGAAGGAGTACACATATGTATGTCAAAGTTTGGGAAACACTGAATCTAGATCAACGTTTCTCAATCTTTTCTGAACTATGGAGCATAAATATATGGAGCAGTAAAATTTATTATTTTATTTATTGTTTGGAGAAGATTTTTTTAAATGTATAGTAAAAATTCTTGAGGGACCGGTAAAATTTCTCTACAGCCCGATGATGGTCCAATGGTTCAGTGGTTGAGAATTGCCTATCTAGATAGATACGTATTGGATATTGCTTAGGGGGTTGCGAAGTTAACTTAAAGGATATTTGTCATGTTTATTCTCTAGTAGTAGAGTAAAATGTAGTGGAGATCAGTCATGATTTATAATAGTTGCTCGTTATGGCTTTAACGCAAACGATATTTAAGGTTTTATAAAATAAAAATGGTCACTAAACTGATCATAAAGAAAAGGCTATAGCCAAAATCCATGTTTCTTTTAATCGATCTTTATCTTTTGTTTTCTTTGTTTAACGTGTTCTTGGGATGTTGGCAACGTTCTTTTGTAATCGCAGTTATAAAACTAGAAACCACACCGCAAAAATTTTTGGCGTATAATAAGGCGTAATTATAATATTTTACACTGTGAACCTACTGTGGGAATGTTGACAAAAACCAAGATATAAGACCCTTGCTGCTATTGTTCACATCTTTACAGCAGACTAATAGTGTAATTTGTGATGAAAGTGAAGTTTTAGTGAAACATTGACCGTGATTTCAACGCTTATAATTGTAATAAAGGTTTGAGTAACTAAATAAGCGTCAATAACGCATGCTTAATATTGTTCAAATCGAAATTATATTCCGTGATATATACCTACTATATTATATGCTTTGTTTTATTTTTACACCAATAACATAAATATTCAATAGTGAGCTTATTGATAAAAATGATCCATTACAAATAATTAAATTTCTAGGGTAAAAACCGTTAAAATAGCATCAATAAAGAAAACCCAACAGTTATTATCGAAACAGTAATTTAATAAGAGCTAATGCTCAATTATGGCTGAGGTTCAAAAACATCTACTATCTTTATTAATAAATTTCAATCCAGGCAATACCAGGTATTTCAGCTATACTTTATACAAATTTTATTGTCAAAATAAAGAAATTTACGTTTGAATTAAACGTGTCAACTTTAAAATAAATTTCATGTTCTTGTTCTTGACCCGTTTGCAAATTTCAAAATATTTATTTAAATCGTATGAAAAATATCTTCATTTCTTTTTCATTGATATTATTTTTATAAAAATATTATTGCTAATTTAAATATAAAAATATGTAAAATCTATTTTTAACAGTTCAAAAGTATTTTTTGAATTTTGTCTCTTGACCGATTATGAAAACTTAATTAAATGATAAGGTCCATGGAAAAAATACGGATGTGGTTTTTTTGGTGGGAATTACCAAAACGTCTTACGCACTATAGATAGGTATCAACCGTATTATTTTTTTTTTTTATATTTGAATATTTCTATTTGTTACGACATTCGTAGAGTGTTCTAATTCTGTTGTTACTAAAGTATTTAGAAAAACCAGATCTAGACAAGTCCACAATTGGTGCAGTTTCATTAACAAGTTCCTTTTTTTATCTCTTAATTAAATGCCTGTTCAATTTTTGATGCTAATTCATTTGAGACAGAACTTGATGAACGACTTCTCTAACCGTTTAAAATGGGGAAAGAAAGTTGTTGACAAATTGTTAAAACTAGAAATACAGAAAAGTAAAAAAAATCTATTTTTAAAAGCAGTACTTAATAAATTTGAAATTTTTCGGATTAAATGATGTTTCATTGATTTGAACATTATTCATTTCATGTAAATAGACTTGCTGTGAAATATTTGAAACAATGTAACTCACAATAAAAACTTTTTTGTCACGCAATAATTGATCAAAAACTCCACAAAACTTGAGGATTAATAAACTTGTTGTTGGTCGGTGCACTTGCCACTTGCCACAAATACAATGATTTAAATATTGAATTAAAATTGTTTGTTTTTAATCGTAACACCAATTTATTAAAGGCGAGTTTTCGAGAGACATTACAGAGAGATAAGCGGATCGTCGCGGTTGTGAAACGGTGAAGTCGCGAGCCACGACACTAGTCAGGCCCCAACTGACTTCAACCGTCCTCTATAGAAAATATTTATTATTATTTTTATTAAAATACAGAGTGGTCTCGAACTGTAGACGTTCTCTTCAATGACGCTTAAGGAGTAATCAGACTTCGCCCGAACAAACCCAAACCATAAAACATATTCAATTCATGAATACGTAATTGAAATATCTCGATAAATAATTTATTATTTAATTACCAATTGCGATGTTGAATTAATAATAATTCAATCCGTTTAAATTAATTCAATCAATTTAAATAGATTTTCGTACAGATCCTTTTTTTACTTAATTATTAATCATCAAAGATATGTAGGTATATTATCACGGATCAATTTCAATAATCAATTTAATGTTTTAATTAAATCAATTCTTTGTTATACAACGGCTCAATGTTTGATGAAAGCAAGTCTTTACAAGTCATAAAATTGAAGACATCACACACATATTTATTTCATCAATATAACATCATAAACTCTTTTACTATCTGTGCGATTTTAAGTAAATAATTCCAAAGTTCAAAGTAAAATTGCCAACTTTCTATTTAATTTAAATTTTTATCAAGCTTTAATAGCGTTGACTTCTTGAAACAAAACTGAAAATACTAAGATAAAGTTTATTAAAATTATTTTTTTTAAAAATAGATTTGATTGAAACTACTTAATTCTCAGTTACTAGCTAGATGATTATTTTAAGATAAACGTTTCAGTGAACCATTAACTTTTTGTGTTACCACATTTGAATTATTTATTTATTATGGTTTTGCACTATACTTTATAGTCATATATTAATTTAATGTTCTTTGACGAAATAGAGAAGCATTTTTATATCTATGAAGATACAGTATAAAAAATTTAACTTAGTTTTTTTTTTTATCACATCAAAGCATAAAATCCAATGTTTTACATTTCGAGACACTTTAAAAGTAGCTTTTGATTGTATTTTGGGTAAGATACGTTCAAAGTCAAAAATGTAAAATGTTTTAAACAAAAAAATAATTATTCATCGAACTATACGTAGAAGTAACGAAGTTAAATTCTTCTATTAGAATAGCGTTCGTATTTGAATTACTTTTCTATTAGAGTTTAAATGGGTTTGAAAGTTTAAGAAACATTTTCTTAAAATTTAAAAACTAATTCATAAAAATTTTTAGTATTAGAAAAGCATCATCTAAATAACTTTATAAAATTTTCCATGAAAAATTTGAAAATTTCGCTGTTGAAATTTGGTTTGTAAGGGTCTGTTGGACAATAGTGTCCTCACAGTGTTCAAGACAACTCATAATAATTTTCACTTATTGTTAGTTGTAAATAAAAAGCTTTCTGCTAGCTTTAAATGAATAGGTTTAGCTTTTGAGCAAACGAAATTTTGTTTTTTTTATATAATATTTTGTTAATTGGTCATCAAAAACCATGTCCTATAATTCAATTTGGTAGCAGGAATTAGGTGTGATGAAAATCGCTCCCAGTGGAGAAATTCCCCCTAACCTAGACTTGATCACTTGGTACCTTCCTCTTTATACGTCTTGCAATGTAGGTAGCGATAAGAGACAGTTTTAAAAAAATATGTAATTTTCAAATGTTGGTAAGGTTTTATCTAAAAAAAATACAATTCACGATCAAATCTACCCCATCGTATTGTAAAATAATAAAGATACGTGTCAGCTGCAACTCGCGAGTGAGGTTCACTCTTTAAGAACAATCGTTTCGAAATTTAAACAATAAATAAAGAAGGCAAATAAACCAATTTCTTATAATAATACTGAAAAATAGGGACTAATAACAGAAAATATTTTCTGCATAAAAGAGAAAAATTCATTTATGGAAGACCAAGTTAATGAAAAACGTAAGCTTAAATATTCCGGATTAAACTGTATTAAAAATTCACTGCTTGACTTGATTTTTAAGCTACTTGACTACTAAAGATGTCAATCAAATTCCAGTTCAAAATTAATATTAAAATTTCAAGTTAAGTCAAGCGTTGACTTTGCTAGTTATTTTATTTGCAAGTCAACCTTTTAGATTAACTCACTTCATATTGAATATGCAACTACTTGATTTGATGAATCTTAAACTGTATGCAGTATTCTGTAGCATTTTTTATGTTACACTAATGTGCTCTGCACGTATTCTACAATTACAGACTATTGTTAGAGAAAAATCTTATGAATTGAACAGTTGGATGTAGTGCTATTTTTTTTTTTTTTTTTTTTTCTATTGGACTGAACAAAACCAACAAACCTTGTCTTTGAAATTTTCTTAAAATATCTACATTTACTTTGCAATAATAAACAAATAATATAAAAAAATGACTAGGACAGAGATGGAAATAGTATACAAAATACATTGTATTACATAACACATAGTAAACATAACAAATACACAGTATACAAAAATACAGAGATGAAGAAAAACATAACAGTTTGCTCTTTTAAACATTTCATATTCTTACTTTCTTAAATTCATATAAATGTTTAGAAGATATCTAAAATTTCACTATACACGGTTGATAAATCAAAAAAATTTAATAAATCAAAGTTATTTTTATAAACCAAAATTATTCGTTTAAAAAATTTACAGTCCTTTCAATGCTCTTCTGCAGGACTCTTTTTTCAAACAAAAATTTAGTTTGTATTATGATTTAACACATTCAATCTTTAAATTAAGTAATTGTATGATAACATATTTTTAAACGTCCACCAAAACAATATGACGTACATGTCAAAAGCATATAATTCACCAGAGTAATAAAATTTAGAAACTTTCCACTTTTAAAATTTTATAATCAGTCATGTAAATAGTAAAGCAACAATCGCATTTTCTTAATCCTCAAAAAATTCTTATTTTGATACTCACTTAAACACGAAGGCATTATTTCTCTCACCTGAAACAAAATAAAATAAAAGTTTTAGAAAAGATTAATGTAAAGAACGTTATCAATGTAAAAATAATAAATTATACCAATCCTTTGTTTCAATTCTTATTGCAGAAACGTGGTTGTTTTACAAACATACGTGTCTTACAGATACAAGCGTATTACATACCCGAGCATGTACTTATTATATTATTGTAAATTGTTAAGATTATTTATATTTATTATGAGCTTATTAGCAAAATTTTCTGAAGAATTTTAAATTTATCAAGTAAAATTGAAACGCAAATTGTGTATTTGTTGTTAAAACAAAAGGCTTAATGCCACAAGAGATAGAATTAATCTGACAACGTCTTTTTAGCTTTTTTATAGCCAAGAATAAATGTAATAAAGTAGATTCAAGAATATAAAAATGCTATGCATAGTCTTGTATTTTACAACAAAGTATTGCGGGTTGCATAAACGTAAGCTAATAAATAGAGTGCCTACAAGACCTACAATTGCTTACTATTTAGTATCTACTTTTAGTTATACAGATCTGTATTAGATGTCAATGAAACATCTCTTTGATTTCATTATATGAGATGTTTTCTTTGAAAGTGGTGTAAGTCCCATGAAATTTTTATATCATGAATAAATGCATATGGGTTCGTAGAGACATAATGATGATAATTTTAAACTATTTTTTTTGAAGATTGTCTATAAAAATAAAGTTTATAGCAGACTATTTAATAGGAGAGTAGGCATATTTTTTTAAGTAACATCAAATTTGCTTAAGTTTTTCAGCGAAAACTCCTTTTATGTGTGTCTTAGCAACAACTTTCTTATTTAAATTTTTAAGAATAATTCATTTTCTTATACAATTAAGGTATCGTACTTTTTTAATACTTAACGTTCCAAGGAAGACTCCACTAACAAACTATCAACTAACTTTAAGAATAATTTGACGGTTTGTTTCTTTTTTTTGGCAGTTAAAAGTTTAGTTAATTATAAAATAGTTCAAAAAAATTGATGGAGGTTATTAAAAAGGAAAAAAGATTATTAATTGAGTTTTTTTTTTCAAAAAGTCGGAAAATTGAATAGAAACGGATGAAACAGGAAATGAAAAAAATAATTTACAATTTACTTCGAAGGAGTTATACTCTCCTTATAAAGGTTTTCAACTCTTAAGAAGAGGGAAATCAATTTGCATAGGGATACATTTGGTTCGTAACAGGCTACACTTGACTTGGAAATGTAAAATTAACTTACAAAGCAAAATAAAGCCTAACCTGAGCTTTATGACTTACTCGAAAAATATTACGTTCTTAAAGAAGGCTACAGATTTTTTTAAGTGAAACTTATTTGAGTGCAGTAAGGAAAAAATGTATTCTAAAATCAAATTTAATATGTCCCGATAATCTCTGCGACAAATGAACATACGCCAACCGAACACAAAATATTTGATCACATTTGATTTTGATTTACTAATATAATAATATAAATTACTAATATAATTAATACCAAGTTAGAATCAAATTGTGTACAATTCAGAAATATGTATATCTACAAAACGTTTCTTTATCAATAGGTTTGGTGGAAAACACAGCTTGAATTTTCAAACCTAACAAAGTTGATTCCTCGTTTTAAAAATTCTCTTCTTGATATTTTTATTCATATACTTTTATTATTCGAAAAAATCGTGTTTTTTGGTCATATATTGCACCATTAACTATTAAATTTAAATGCTACCGATAAGTCTTATTACTGTTTCAATCATTGGCGATAGAAACATTTCGGTTCAAGATACCTAGCCATTGATTTCCTACCTAGTAGACCATATAGCTCCAATTATAATCTGTTCGTTGATTTCAAATGAAAATTTTGGCTTACACACTTTTGTTATAAAATCTAAGTCCTTGAAAATGTTTATATAATACCTACATAGTTTGATCATTAAAATGCATCGCTACTGCTGTTACTTTTTCGTTATTTTTTTTAAACTTTTTCTTCATGTCTTTCAAAGTCAATTTAACAGAACTCTTTAAATCAGGTCTTTTTTGGTTTATATTAATTTAAGGAACTGTTAAACCTGCATAATTAGTTCTTAAAAATTAGGTATTATGATCAATCACTTTATTGCTATTTTGATTATTGCATTTAAAAAAATCACATTTAAAACAATACCTACTTATTTAATCGTAAAAATTTTTGATAAGACAGAGCGAGAAAAATATTTTAACAATTGCTGATTTTTGTTCATTAATTATGACTAAAATCAATTAAAACTTAAACTCGGTTTTTATTTTGAAGATGAAACTCAACAGACCCGAGTAGAAAATGTAAGATATCAAAGATTTAGCAGATTTTTTTCAGTGATATAAATTTTATATTTTTAGATAATTTTAATCATAATAATGAAATAAAGCTATAATTTAAATTAAGAAGATATCATTGACTCTCGAAAATGTGATGAGTTTTCCTCCAACATTCTGCAGTTTTCAGAAAATTACTGAAAAACTTAATCTAACTCAAACATATGATATTTGATTTTCGGTGTATTTTTTTACTCTGAGCACAAATCAACGATCAAATTTTCTCCAGTACCTTTCAGTTTTCAGAAAATCTCTAGCCCAGATTTTCTTTTGTATAGCAGTGACATTTTCAACATTTTTTTGAATATAAAAGGATGCTGGAGAAAAACTGACCACAGATTTGTGTTCAGCGTGAAAAAATACACCGGAAACCATACATCACGTCTCTGGACCAGATAATTTTTATTTGTGTGGCAGTGTTAATAATGTTAAACACTAAATTTCAGTTTTTCTGGACACAATGGGCAAAACACCATTTCTTTTGTATGTACAGCAATGCATGCACCATTAACATCAAAAATTATATTCCAAGAAACGTCCGTACACAATAATTACTGAATAAATTGAAACAGAAAGAAAATTATCAATGATTGGTTTTGATTGCAGAAATACAAAAAAAAAATATTGCAATAAAAATATTGCAATCTTTTCTGACAATTACAATCAAAATAAACAATTGATCATTGCAATTATTGTAAACCACGAAACAGAGAAAGTCGATGACGATTTTTATTTGCTTTTCGCTAAAAAAATTAACATTAGACAGTTAGATACAACAAAGACAAAATTATCTCGTACTTAATTAAATTATCGCTTCGACCAAATTTAAATTGTCAATGTTTTAATAAAAACTTAATCATACAATAGCTACTTAGGTACCTACTTATTTTATGCAACAAAAAAGGATAGTAAATAAAATAGTTTTAAAACACAAAACAAAAAGTTATTGATGAAAGCAATGAACTAACGAAAAGATTTCACGTAAAATTCAACAAAAACTGAAACTTTCGTCGTTGCATAACATTAAGTATAAGAAATCTCCAATAATGTCGTTATTGTGACCAATGATGCGATACGTTTAGTTTAAGTTAAAAGGCGCTGAATTTATTCAATCGCGGCAGATAGTCACAGAACATTCTTGAAATATGTTTGGCACGACGCCAAATTACAAGGGATGGGGCGTAATCGCTTTAATCATAGCGATAACAATTTGTATAGCGGGTAGTCCAATTGTTGTAGACGAAGAAACCCATGCAGATTTAGCTCCAGCAGCATCTCACCATTGGGAAAAAGGTGGTGGATCAGAGCACCATGCAGACCACCACGATAAGCACGGCAAAAAGGGAGACAAAGGATATAAAGGTTAGTAGAAATATACTTGCATGTAAAAAAGTGACAAAAAATAAGTTTATTTGAAACCAATCTAAAATGTTTGTGCTATAGGTCACCATGATCATTACAAAGGTGCAAAAGGGCATCACGACAAAGAGGGTCATAAGGGACAATACAGTGATCATGGCGGTCATAAAAAGAAACACCACCACGATGATGGATATCACGCCGAGCATCACAAGGGCGAAAAAGGAGAAAAGGGGCACAAATTCGCTGAAAAGGGTAGCTACAAAAAAGGTCATAGCACCAAAGGAGGGCATGATATACACAAATTAGACGAATATAAAAAATTAAAACATTTCTACGACGAAGATCATGACGAAGGACACCATTCAAAACACGGTGGATATCATCACGATCACCATGCACATAAAGGAGGATCACATAAAGGTGGTCATCATAAATCAGGACACCATGAAGATCATCATGGCAAGAAAGGCAAAAAAGAACACGGATCTCATTATCATGACGAAAAGGGACATAAAAAGGCCGGCGGTCACGATGAACACTACGGACATGATGAACATTATGGAAAGAAGGGAGGGCATGAGGATCATAAAAAATGGGGATTTAAGAAGGGACATTGATAAGTTCGATTAATCTTAAATATTGTTGTACCTACGCTGTTTCAATAAAATTTTTCCAACAATTTATTGTTTTATTCACCTTTCAACTCGTAACAGAAAAGTATTCACACGTGTAAGTACAATATATGTGATCAATTGTCTTTTCTAAGGACGTTTTTTTTATAATTTCTTTCTTTTTTCTTTCAACAAGATAAAGACTATTTTTCATTATATTCCTTTAAAATTTTTATTTTTGATTTTAAGTAAAGTGAAAATAGCGGGATCCAGCATCATTTTAGGCCCTGCGGGATCCTGCAACAGCACCGGATCCACAATGCGAATTTCTTTTTTGAACTTTGAAAATTTAAATTTTCGCGAAATATTTTGTTTTTTAAAGAGTGTTCAAAACAGAGATTTACAAGTTAAATAGTTATGAGCTATATGCTATATAGGTAGCTATTGCTTGATACTTTAATTTGAAAATGAAATAACTTATGAAACCAATGCTTGATTAGATTTCAAGTCAAATATAGATCAAGTAGCTTGAAAATCAAGGCATCTGAATCATTGGTTGCTAATTCAGTTAAGTCTAAGGTTTTTTAACATAAAAGAAACAGTGCATTTTCGTTATTTTTTATCAAAATTTATCAACATAAGTTTTGAACAATGATCATATGTTTTAAATAATATTAAAGTTTTCTACGATAATCTACTAAACTTTTAACATTTCTATAGATTTCCTATAAACATATTAACAAGTAATGAACATAATGTTTCTCAAAACTTTAAAACTAGTTCCGTTTGTAATTGGAAAAAAATGTTGTTATTTGCACTGGAACCAAACTTGACACAATACAGAGTTCCACTAAATTGTTTCTGCCTTTTTGCAATGAATAATTTTAGTATCAATATATTGAAGAAATTTCATACATCTTCTAAAGTGTTGTATTTTAACGCCTTTATCATGTGGCATCTTTATCATTCGACGCCGGACACTGGGGCACTGCTCGCATCTCGCATAGTCGTTTTAACATTTTCGCCATTAGCGGCTAGATCTTTTAATTTAGGTAATTAAAGTTTCTTTTATATTAAAACTAATAATATAAAAAGAATAAATTCAAAATTGAAACAGTATTTTTTAATTTTATTAAGAACTAACAGTTCCTACTCAATGGTTTCGCCTGTGTAAAAAAATGCTGGTGTATAAGTGGATGGTTTAACGATAAGAGGAGTAGGTTCATATTTTTTTTTTCAAAATAAAGAAGAATTTTTTTAAACTTTATTAAAGTTTATTAGAAAATTAGAATCACTTACCAGAGATGATCAAATCGTATTGTATAATGTTATAATACATATTTGTATCTCAGATTAGAAAAATTCTCAGTTTTATAGATATGTATAACAATGCAGATTAATAGTTCATATTCGAATTTTCATGAGGGCTTAAGAATTAATTTTGTTCAGTAAGACGTATGTATAACAGACAACAGTTAATAAATATCAATTGAGAAATACAAAAAATAATCCATTGTTAATATCTTTTTGATATTGTATAGGTGTTTGTTAAGATATCACTTGAAAAGTGAAAGAAAAAATTAGACATTTCTGTAAAATAGCTTTTTAATTGTAAAAGTAATGTATTAAAATACTTAGGTTTAAATGCAAATCAATCGACGATCGAATTCAGTTCCACTGACACATGAAGTGACCATTTAATCAAGCTATTAAGGAGATTTTTTATGATTATTTCACGTTTAACATTAAGGAAATCATGATTGTAAAAGAACCATTATTTTCCTGTATAATTCAGACAAACAATTACATAAGGTGTTTATTTGTTTATTTATAGATGTTGTGATCAATTAATCTTATCGATGTTTTATATTATGAAAAATGCGATTGCAAACAAATTGAAAGTTTGTATAATATTACTGTAGAAAACATCGCTTTGTAGGTATATACGTAAGAATTTTTTTTTTTTGAAAGTGAAATTCCATACTTGAACTTTTAACTGAGAAATAACAAAATACCTTTCTCGTAGTTCCTTTTTCATCTGGAACTCCTAGTTGTAGATCTCCGATGCCCAAAAGGCAATCATCACAACGACACACATCGCCGCTGGCTGTGGAGCTCATCGACGCCGAGGAATCCATTGAATCAGTTCGCATTAGAACTCCTCGGGCAGCTTCTTCCATTTTGGCAACAAGTAGTTGTTCCATTAAGGAACGATGAGTTCGTGCCCCCGGAAGCACTGGGGGCGGCGTGGCAGCCCCAACGTCGGAGGCCATTTTCACTGCCTCCGTAACACCGACTTGTTCACGATAGTTATCCAGATTTATTAACAGTTTATCAATGAAGCACAAACTTATTCATTTAAAACGTTTTACATTCCTTCAATCATGATAGAGCACCAACATTAAATCGCATACATTGGAATAACATATTTTTTATTTTAAAAATATTTTTTTTTCGAGATTTATCTTCTTTTATATCTAAAACAGTCTTTGAATTTTACTAATAAAATTTAGATATTTTGAAAGTCTTAGAGTAGATCAAATTCATTGTTATAATTAACTGTCACAAGAATTTCAATAATTTGTTGTATTTATGATAATTTTTAAGCAAGAGCTACCAAAAATTTTTTTTTTCATTAGTTAATGAACTCAATAACCTTTTCACAAATCACTTGAAACATTTTTAGAAGCAACACTCAAGAACATCCTGGAGGAGAAATAAGTCGGTTCAAATAACAATTACTTCAAGTAACTTTGCTTTTAAACTATCACATTTTATTTATGATGATAATTATATATATATATATATATATATATATATATAAGTGAAAAAACTTGATTTATTAATGTTTTAATTTTTTTCCAAGAACTTCAAGCATCTTACTTTGAACAACTGTCAAGCCCGTTTAATCAACACTATAGACTAGATTCTGAAGTTAATTAAATCTAAGAAATTAATTTAGCTTCCTGTCAACGTTTCAGACATGGCTTGAGTTGAAAAACAATTATAATCATTTGGAAAAAAAATAAGCCCCAAGAAAAAGTAAAGAAAATGAAGCTTTATCGTTTATTTTAAAAATTTAAAAAAAATAAGGGTCGAGAGTATTTACCTGATAATGGATTAATCATTTTTATAAATTCAAGTCAGAAACGGAGGTTCCACTGTATGTTAAAAAACAACGAAGTTAAATAAACAGAACTTAAGAACCTACTTAAAATTTTTGCTTTAGCAAATTTAAATGTTAAATCTGTATGTAAAATTGAAGTAGGTAGTCTATAATTTTGATGAAGACATTCTACGTAAAATTCCATTAAAATTAATATCTAACTCATTGGTATTTTTACTTTCTTTAAATTTTAAAATAGGAGCAATATTTTCCAAAACCATTAGCCGATAGGCCTAGTTTCAGTTAAACATATCCTATAATTAAGAAATAAAAAAACTTCTACGAAAAACATTAATTTTCAGTATATTATAATTAAAATTTTTTCTAGACATTCAATTTACTAACTCACTTAAGACATTTTTTTTTAATTTGAAATCATCATCGACGGTTATAATGGTTACTTATTAGGGTAAATATTTAAAAGGTAAAGCAGCCTATAACTGTTGCGTGTATCGTTAATATTTTCAGTAAATATTCTAATTCAAACAATTTCTGTCAAAATATTGTAAATTTGAAAACCAAACAAATCAAATAGTATCATTTAAATTATATTTAACGAGATAATTGGAACGTTTGACGTCAATGATTGAAATCAAAAATTTAATAAACGATTCGATCTGATTTTCAGGTCAGAAATAATTTTCTCAACATAAAATTTTCTTGTCTCAAATCGTTAGATTTGTAGATTGTTCAATCGTGGTCGACAACTTTTCCATCCACGCATTCCCTCCAGCTATCAATCGATAATGAAGTTATTAGCGATCCTCTCTAATCAATCATTAATAAAGTTGGTGTGTTCTTACCCAGTTCTCATTTAATTGTTTAGATAGAAAAACACTTCTTATTACATATTTTAGCCGGGGGCTTCCATTTCATACCGTATTTATGGCTCGTTCTCTCACACAATGTTTACAATCTCAGTCGGTACGCAATACAAGAAGAGAGTATTTGGAAATTAACGACTTAAATAGGTGTATTTCTAGAGATACAATTATTACTATTATTAGTCAATATATCGGGCAGAACTTAAACAAGATAATTAACGATCGGACAAGCGAATTGAAGACAATATTAAATTGATAAAAAACGTGTACATAGAAAAATTGGAAATCGAAATATAAACATTGAAAAACTTGCCAAAAACAACAGTTTACATTTCAAGTTGAGGAAATCAATGTGACCGAAACGTCCAGGCTTCTCATTAAATGTATATAAATATTTGATAAACACTGAAAAGTAACAAATTGTTCGTATTAATCATTCTTAACGATACATATCTAAAGTACAGCATCTATATTGTTTGTTTCGTTTGTGTTCGAAATTCGAAATAATTTTAGAAACTGTTTATTCGAGTTTGATCGATAAAAAGTAGATAGTTAAGTACTGTTTAACTAATAAATATATGTTAATACAAATCAGATGAATTTTCACCGGATGTTTATTGAAATTAAAAATGTAATTTTTCTCATTTATCTTTTAACAAGAAAATTAAACTTCCTTAGTCTGCGTTTTTTTACAATTCGTATTTTTTTTTGATAATTAAATTTGGAAATGTTTACTGTAGTGTACGTATAGAAAAATTAAAAATGATAACTGATGATAAGTGACGTTTTTAGCGAAAATAAAGTTACAAATATTACAAAAAAAATATCAAGCTAGATAATACTTTCATTTATGACATAAGAGCTAGACTTAATTAAAACTATAAATCATTTTTTTAGACTCATAAATCATCATAAATTTTGAAAATTACATTCATCAAATTGTATGTATATATCAATAACGTAGATACCTATACTTACCGAAAATGAAATTATTTAATTTTTTACGAAAAGATGTTCTTCTTTCATAGTCCAGTCAAATAACTCTTTAAATCGACATTCGTCCGGGGGGGCTGATTTTTTGATACAACGTAAAGATGGACATTCCTAAGAAACTGCTAAAAAATCAGCCCTCCAATTTTCCGGGAACTTTGGGAAAAATGGGTTTTCTTTCTAATTTTCTATATAACTAGAAAACGACTCACAAATCGTGAAAAAGTTTCAAATAAAAGTTGTAGAGCAAAGCATTTTACATAAAAAATGTTCAGTAAATAATTTCCGTAAAGTGAATAGTTTGTCTTCTACAAGCCTGCAAAGCTTTTCGGCGCTCAAAAGTTTGCGGGACGACGTGACGTCATAAAAATGGTGGAAGAGAGACGACCGTGTTTAGAGAGAGACAGCCATTGTGCCACATGAATACAAAGTATACATGTGTGTGTGCATAACGTATTTTTGTCATTGTTTGTTTCAAATAATTCTCTATTAACTCAAAAGTATATTATAATGAATTTGTAATTTATACAATTTAAGTAAAATTTAGTTTTATTTTGACCAACGCAAAAACGAAACAATGTTCTCAATTCCACATGTATGATATATTTCGTTTTAACGTCAGATCACGCATAACTTTTGACTTAATGATTCGATTTTAATTTTTTTTTTATCTAGGTACATAGGAAATATGTCTAAGTTTATCCTATTTTTATTTGAATAAAAAATCCATCTCTAAAGGTTTGAAAAACAGGGGATGAAATATTAATATTTTATTGAACTACCCGATTTTGATAATTTTGTTTTCCTAGACAATTTTTAAAAAATTACTTATTTTAATTTCAATTTAAAAAAAAATCATTAAGAGTTAAAAAACAAAGGATGAAATAGACACTTTTAACTGACTATTCCGATTTCGATTATTTTTTTTATTGTGTACAGCTTATTCTTTAGTTGATCACATTACAATTAGTATAGAAACAAATTCACCCTATAAGAGTAAAAATAAAAATAAAATGAAAAACCGATTTCAAAATAAATAAATTCCGCCGAATATCCGGCCAAACTACAGTATAAATAGTTTATAACGACACCGAATATAATGAACAACCGGTTGTAACGTACAAAACCTTCGGGTCCCGTGATATGTCTTAGATAAGACGATACATGCGATACATATCGGTTATAGTGAATATCGCTTATAACGAATGAAATTTGACGGACCCCTGAAGTTCGTTATAAACGATTTCTACTGTACTTTCCGTTTCATCACTAGTCAAAAGCTTTGGCTAGATCTAAGAAAGCTAAGACCGTTGGTTTATTAGAGTCAATATTGTGGTATATATAATTTGATGTAAAAGCAAGGGCACCATTTGAACCTTTATTCTTCATGAAGCCAAATTGGTTTTCAGATATAAAACTATTATCAGAAGAGAAGTTGAACAATCTAGAGGAAATTAATTTTTCAAAAATTTTAGCAAGATTAGAGATACGTGAGATAGGTCTGTAATTAGTGGTTAAATGTTTATTCCCGGATTTAAATATAGGAATAATATCTGCTTTTTTTTAATAAAGTCGCCTTTATGGTCTTACTAATGCAGTTGTTGAAGATATAAGGTGGTTCGTTCGCGGATCCTATCCTAAACCAATTACGAATCAGTCCAAGTAGATTTAGGATAATCGCCAAGCGCATATACGCTTATGAACTGATTAAGGATTATTTTTCCGAGAACGAGTTTGAAAATGTTCAGAAGTAAGACGAGGATTAACGAGAACTCACGAAAATTGTTAATCGTATTTAACGTTGTTAAAGAAGAATAGAAAATCTAGCCACATTTTATTAAACTACACATGAATAAGAGAATCGAATTTTTCGTCCTAAAAAAAAAACCCAAGAATCGCTATAACCAAAGTCCCGATCCGCTTTCCTTTATCAATGTTAAATTCGATTAACAATTTTCGTAGGTTCTCGTTAATCCTCGTTTTACTTCCGAACATTTTCAAACTTAAAGGGTGAATTTGTTTCTATACTAATTGTAATGTGATCAACTAAAGAATAAGCTGTACACAATAAAAAAAATAATCGAAATCGGAATAGTCAGTTAAAAGTGTCTATTTCATCCCTTGTTTTTTAACTCTTAATGATTTTTTTTTAAATTGAAATTAAAATAAGTAATTTTTTAAAAATTGTCTAGGAAAACAAAATTATCAAAATCGGGTAGTTCAATAAAATATTAATATTTCATCCCCTGTTTTTCAAACCTTTAGAGATGGATTTTTTATTCAAATAAAAATAGGATAAACTTAGACATATTTCCTATGTACCTAGATAAAAAAAAAATTAAAATCGAATCATTAAGTCAAAAGTTATGCGTGATCTGACGTTAAAACGAAATATATCATACATGTGGAATTGAGAACATTGTTTCGTTTTTGCGTTGGTCAAAATAAAACTAAATTTTACTTAAATTGTATAAATTACAAATTCATTATAATATACTTTTGAGTTAATAGAGAATTATTTGAAACAAACAATGACAAAAATACGTTATGCACACACACATGTATACTTTGTATTCATGTGGCACAATGGCTGTCTCTCTCTAAACACGGTCGTCTCTCTTCCACCATTTTTATGACGTCACGTCGTCCCGCAAACTTTTGAGCGCCGAAAAGCTTTGCAGGCTTGTAGAAGACAAACTATTCACTTTACGGAAATTATTTACTGAACATTTTTTATGTAAAATGCTTTGCTCTACAACTTTTATTTGAAACTTTTTCACGATTTGTGAGTCGTTTTCTAGTTATATAGAAAATTAGAAAGAAAACCCATTTTTCCCAAAGTTCCCGGAAAATTGGAGGGCTGATTTTTTAGCAGTTTCTTAGGAATGTCCATCTTTACATTGTATCAAAAAATCAGCCCCCCCGGACGAATGTCGATTTAAAGAGTTATTTGACTGGACTATCAGTGGTTTTAAAGAAGTATTTTAACTGATATTATACATTACGAGATTCTTAATTTGTTAATGTTGAATTCTCTCGTAGCGTTCATTTAACGTTAAGGATTAGCATTGTTTCTATTATACTATAGTTCCAGATTGGTTTAGAACCGATCGAGACGAATGTCTAGATGACCAATATTCGTGGTCGTATACTTTAGAAGATAAATACTTGTTTAAAGCTAATAGCATACCAAATACTGTCCATTTACAAGACTTCTGAGCAGATTCCAGTAAGTTCTATGGTTTCGCGGAACCCAGATTAAAGATCCCTGTATTCGTTTCCCTGTCTTCTCATTTTTCACACTTCTAAAATAGGCAATGACTTTAAATTACATATGGGAAATAAGACTATTTCCTTTATTAAAGACACTGGCTATTTAAGAAGTGTGAAAAATGAGCAGACATAACCAAATACAGGGATCTTCAACCAGGGTTCCGCGGAACCATAGGACTTACTGGAATCTGATCAGAGGAGGCTCCCAATTTATATTACACGTCTCTTGTAAAACTATTCAAGAAAACTCTTTGAAAACTCCAAAACAAAATTTCAATTCATTCCAAAGTTATAAGATATTTAAGTAAGCGTCTCTCGTTATAGAGTCGGAGCACATGGCATGTAATACGAAATGGCTACTTTTTTTCAACCCGGTTTTTTCATAACTTCTTTTTTCTAATTTGTATATACAAATATACTACCTATTGCTCAAAAAATTTTCCTTGTTTTTAAAAGCTGTTTTTATTTTATGAAAACCATTTCAGGTGAAAATTGTGGTTTTGGGGATGTACACAAAGCGCTTATTGTTATCTTTCTTATTGTTGTCCTCCCTCTTTTAAAAAAAAATTTGGAAGATGAAATATTTGTAGCTTAAAATAAATATAAAAAATTGTATTATTTATAGCTCCTTAGATAGATACATTTGTTAATTGTTTGCATAAAATCAAAATAATTATTTATTTTTAGAGTAACTATTTAACCCATTACCTATTAAAACCCAGTATTTTCTTTTACACTATTCGTAAAGCTAGTTTCAATTTAAGTAGCTTCTAATTTATCTGAATAGTTTGTTAGGTAAAAACACCCTGAAAGCCTATAAATTTGTAGTTTTATCATGAAAAGTAACTATAGAAAGAACAATAAAACGTGGTGCAATTTTTTAACTATTGAGACTTGTAAATTCAATGTTAATAGTAACGCTACATTTAATTTAAAATTGTGATTGATTGATTGATCTTAATATAGTAATTGAGCAATAAATTTTGATATTATGACCTTAATAAATAAAATGTTGGACGCTAAATAAAAAGAATCTCTTTGTGATATTATTGTCTATTAAGCTGGTATTAATAAATCTTTGAGATCGATCAATTCCTTGTCCTGCAATAAGGTTCACTTATTTGTAAACAGGCAGTGTCTGTAGTTTATTATACTTTATTTTAAGTAATTTATCGTCTAAATGAAAAGTGTTTGGAAAAACACATAAACTAAGTGAGAAAAAAATTCAAAAAATGTATTTGCCAAGATCAGTTGTAGCTTTGTACGTGACTAAAAATTAATTGAAATAATTTCACACGTCAAGATTTTTTTTTTAAACAGCAGTCGTTGCGACAATTTTTTTTTCTTTTTAATTTCATGTGTCACACTATAATGTTTTTCTTAGAAAGTTCTCGTGAATGAAATATTGTCGAGAAAAAATGATATAATTTTAGTGAGAAAATAAAATTTTTAAAAAAATGGAGAGGTCTTGCGACCGCTTTTAAGAGGTCAGCGAAGCGACAAAGTAGTTGGCTGCCAGTTCGGTAATACATTGATAAATAATTTTATAAATCTTTAGCCATTTAAGGTTTTAATGTGAAGAATATAAATGAGTTGATTGTGTATATAGAAACGTTGCAGTCATTAAAAATGATGGTTGTTTCACTGGCATGGCATGTCCCCGGCCCCTTTTAAATCCCGTAATCGTAATACAAAACGAACCCATAGTTTTATGGAAATTGGAAAATTTATTTTAATTACTGTCATCCGAGTGAACGAAGTGTATTTGTTTCAATTGTGACAAATTTCATTTGAAAATCAATGTGACTTAAACAAATTTGAATTGTTAGTCAAACACGACTGGGTACAAGTTCCCTTATATAACACACTGTTTTGTAAACAGAGCTTACATAACTCAATACATTCGTGCAAACGTTCATTTAATTCCACAAAATTAACATTTTGTCAGGTTTTAATTATCAATTATAAAACACTTCTTTTACTTTTTGATAAATATCTCGCTTCATTTAAAAATGCTAATTTATTATGCATTGCAATATATTAATCCGTTTTTTTTTTTTTAACTTTCAATATCTCATTCAGTCTGCATATTATGAATGATTGAATCTTTAATCTGTCAACGGTATCTCGTTTTTCCATCAATTAGACGTTGAGGAAGAAAATTTTAATCAACCTGTCAGTGGTTAGCATCGCAAATAATTCATTATAAAAATTTCCGCCAATAAAATATCGTTTAAGTCCAATTTCGTCTGATAAAGTCAGAAACTTGAAAAATACGGTTTCAATTTCAAATATTTAACAGGGCAATTAATTTTAAGCAAGTACTTGTTGATATGTTTATGGGGATTGATGCTGCAAAAACACCATTTTCGTTCTTGAATAAATATCGCTCGTCACTATCAAGCTTGTTGAGATAACGATATAAAACGTGACATGTTTTCTATATTTGCAACTTTGCATAAATTTGTATTGTAAGATTTTCTAATTTGTATCAGCTTAAATATCTGCGTTAAAAAATGTTCATTTTTTCAACAAAAAAAAAATCACTGATTCGATTTGCGTCAATTAGAGACACTGTAACCTTTGTAAGATAGTTAAAATTTCACATTTACAATCTGGAAGATTAGAACGAACCAAATCTGGCGTTCGTCACAAGGTCAAAATGATATACAATCAAAGAAAAAAAAAATTAGCGTGTTAAATAATTTCTTCTTCACGCAATAAAAAATTGTAAAAAATCAACAAAAAAATCAATTAATACTTTAATCGATTTATAGCATATTTACAGATACGCACATTTTGTAACATAATCATTATAATTACTACAATTTTAATTACAATAATTTATACGAACAAGATTAAAATCGATTTAATAATAAAAGCCAGGTTATTAAATCGTGTAAAGCAAAAAATATCGGATCTCACTACTTGAAATATCAAATAAAGATCACGGCTCGCTAGAGATGTTTAAGACGAAAAGATTCCCAGTAATGATAATATTTGCCATTAAATAATTAACATATTTTAAATTTATATGTCTGTTATACTTGATTCCATATAACAGCAATTATTTTAATTAAAAAATTATTTGTTTTCCCACGAAGTTTTCAAGAGCAAAATATCGGATTTTTCAAAAATACAATCCAGATCCAGATCAGAAAACTTATAGGAGGCACATGAAGTCTCACAATTTGGGTCAAATCAACTCAAAAACAAATTATTATTAAAATCATCGTCCTTGACTGTAATAGCGAACAATAAAATTTAAAATTAACAAATGCTAATTTAATATTAGATAGTTTTAGACGCGTATTGTTCTACAAATTTAGCTCACAATGTGGTAATAATTATGTCGCACTCACATATTGTTATAAGTTCGGTGCTAAGTGTCATTAAATTTTAAATAGCACCCATAATGTTTTTTTCTTTTTTTCTCATAAGATCTTTAGCTATTATTATGTATTGATAAGATATATAAACGGTAAATTTATTAGCCTTGAATTTTTTTAAGAACGTATATTATTTAATTAAATTAAGAAACGAATGCCATATTTGTCTCGAGTGGATTAATTAATTGAGGAGAAAGAGATTGATTGATTCGTTTTTCTTTTTCGAAAATGAAAATTGCGAAAGTTTACTAATTGTTGCAGACAATACGGCAAAGAAATATTTTAATTTCTTTTTTCAAACCAAAGTAATTACTTTTACAATAAATAACTATCTTAAATTTGATTTTTTCGAAAACATAAAAAACAATTACTTTTTATCACAATTCTATTTCGCAATCTGTCCCAGTACAATAAGCGAATCTGAAGAATGTATGGACGAGAAAGGAGACTCCAGATGAGACTTCTGTATGCTGCCACTCGTAAGGCAGCTCCAAGAGCGACAAGTGTTTTAGCCTTATTGTCTACTTACTATTATCCAGAAGATTAAAAGCTAGGTGGATGACCATTTAATGCCCAAAGCTTCTTAAATTGTGCGTTGCGACCCCAGACAAGCCTGAAGTCTCTTAGCAAAATTTTAGTATCGCGAGAATTTAATATAAAATAAAGAGTACCTATATAATTTTTGTAACTATAATACCTTTGAAAAAAATCAAAATATAGACGTGTTAAGTATTGCATGCACTATATATTTTTATTTTTTATTAAATATGTATGAAATTTGTTTGTACATATACCTATATAACTAAAAGTTACCTATTTTGTACCTATAGGTTTTATAAATTTTGTATATTATTTGTATATGTTACCTACATAATAATTGCCTGTTTTCATTTACTCAATATAATTTCAAAAAGAACTATTCTCATAGTATTTTTCTAATTACGTAGATACGGTTTCTTAATATGACTAACTCAAAATCAATGTTAGTTAAACGTCTTTCGTAAATAAACGCATTATTGCTGAAATTTTGATAAAATTATAAAAGTAAAAGTCATGAAAATCAGCTAGAAATATCTTCTTAAGAATTCAAGCTACACAAGATAAATGGAATAAGTACTTAAAGACTAAATGTTGCGTTCTATTTACAGAGTTTATATACTAATTATAATTTTTGATGCCAAACTAATAAATTATCAAAACATATTGATAATATTTTTGAACTTCTACGAGGAAACGACACTAAAACCAATAAAGGCAGGGGCTCCACAGGGAAGCGTCCTAGGTCCCATCCTTTATTTGTTATACACAAGTGAGATGCCTACGACAAATGATGTCGTGATAGCCACGTTTGCGGATGATACTGTAATAATAGCGATAGCAAAAACCCCAGAAGCGTCTTAAAGCGTCTCCAATAAACTTCATATCACACTCCGCAAGATCGAGGAATGGACCAAAAAGTGGAGAATAAAAATCAACACATCCAAGTCGGTGCATATTACCTTTACATTGCGCCGTGAGACATGCTCTCCTGTAATACTAAATGGGTTAGAACTTCCCCAGAAAGATACTGTCAAATATTTAGGAATGCATTTGGATATGAGATTGACTTGGGTTCACCACATTAAACAAATTAAAGATCAGCTAACAAAAAACTAAAAATTGTATTGGCTTCTCGGAAAAAAGTCACAGTTATCTATTGAGAACAAACTCTTGTTTTGCAAGGCAACTTTAAAGCTAAGTTGGACCTACGGGATCCAACTATGGAAAACAACGTCCAAGTCCAATATTGAAATCCTCCAAAGTTTCCAGGCGAAAACATTAAGACAAATTATTAATACCCCCCTGCTATGTAAACAACATCAAAATACACCAAGACACAAAAGTTCTAACAGTAAAAGAGGAGATAAGCAGAATAAGAATAATACCTGATAGATTCCAATAGAGAAAGCATCAATATATATATATATATACTCCTTCACGAGTTAATCACGACCAGAAGCACTAATTGCACTGCTGTGCAGATCGTACATAGCTTAGGAAAAAAAATATTTGGGTTGCCAAAAAAATTACAATCATAAATGGGGTCATGAATAAAAAAAAAATATAAAAAGCCCTGATTTAAGGGAGTTTTGTATCTGGCGCTGAACCTGGCTACTTTCTTTAACAGCAGCTATATCAAAGTCTTTAAGAATATCGACCTTTTTAATGTACCATGGACCATCGACAATAAAAGGCAGTGTTTTAGACGGGAACCTGAGTCAAGTCGGTGTTTGAGCTGCTAGCAAAATCAAATACTGACGCTTCAAATTTTATTTTTAATTCAACTTCTTAAATTAAAGAAGCATATAATAAGTCTATGTAACAAAAATTTCAATTGTTTCAAATGTAAAAAAGTTTTCGGTTTGAAAATAAAGAAAAGAAGAAAATTTATACGATGATAACTTTTAAGGTAGAGAAAGTTATATAAAATTTATTTGCACAAACAGAATATAAATTTACATTCTATAAAAGTCATCACTATATTAATAATAAAGGTACTCGTAAAAGTACTCTCATCCTCTCATATTTATAAACCAATAAGATTATTATGAAACTATAAATAATAAGCTGTTGATTGATTATTATTTTAACTTTGTCAAATTGACCGCAATACACGTACTCGTACACTTATTGTTAGTCCCTAGTTTTCACTGATACAAAATGTGATTTATCTTATTCGTGAGTTTATTTGTCAGTTATCAAAATACCAACAGTATATTGCATGAATGAAAAGTTGTACTCACTATTTGGGTTGTAAATTACATAGTTCAAAAATATCAAGACAATTTATTGTAGTTTTTTTAAGCTTCTTAATCTCCACAGATTTTTTAAACTTTCTTATTTTCTCATAAAAATTCTAAGATTAAAAATATTTTTTTGGTATTTTTTTTATAATTTGTGCTTACTACCTATTTTTTATAGCAGTAAATAATTATTTATTATGTGCATATCTTTATTTTAATATGTTAGTAACAATAAAAAAGTTAAGGAGTAGAATTTGAGTTAAGTTCAGTTAAAAATGTTTGAAATTTTTTACGATTTTTCTTTAAATGTTGTTAATTATTTGAAGCTATAAACCAATATATAATATTTAATATTAGTGTAAAGTACAGCTTTATCTTTATATATAACTTCACTTCTAACGACAAAAACAAAAATTATGACAATTCTTGGATCGCCACAAAAGGCATGAAAATTCAACAAGGAATTTGTATGTTATCTGAAAGATGAGAAAAAGTCGTCTACAATACAGCAAATATTAAAAAAATTCTACCAATGTGTTTTAATAAAACTTTAAAAACACAACTAAATCAATAAACGTACAAATATGAAAGTTGAAAAGTATTGTTGCTGAGAAGTTTATTAACTCCCGTAAGAAGGATTTTTTTTTTTAATTTTCACTTTAATGAAGCTCAAAAAAGATGTTAACAAATCGATTTTTAAAGTCCATCTTGCTATCTTCACTATTAGTTATCAAATAATTGTTAAGATTCTTATAGCGATAATTATTTTCGTTAGCAATAAAAGCAGCTGACTATAAGACTGTAATGAATAAAATTATAAATCACCGATCCAATAATCTATTTTGGATTTACCTTTTATATAACGAAGTATTTTGATACTTTTCAATTCTTTTTTATACAAAATTCTATTTGCTTCGTTTTCTTCGTTTTCCTCAACTATAATTTTGTGTAAAACATTTTTTCAATAAACTACGTAATTATTAATATTCCTAGATAGTATGTAGTTATGTAGTTACCTTTGGCAACATTCACGCAATCTATTTGCATAAAAACGGGTTTTTTGGTCCAAAATGTAATTATTAAATTAAAAAGCTTTTATTATGTATTGGTATATATAATATTCATTCTAAATACATTTTAAGTTAGGAACTGAAAACACTTTTTCAAATCGCTTTGACCGAATTTTTGACTAGTAAAAAATCGGCACTCAAGCCGTTGTAATACTCGGTTTAATCCCAGATTAATTTTTTTTATGCCTATAGGTAACTAAATAGTTGCGATGCTAACTTAACTGTAAGTGACTTTAATAAGAGAGGAAAAAAATTTAAACTGTTTTAGAATTTGAAAGTTTAGATCATCTGACAGGCCTGGATTGGGGCTTTAAAACCGCCCAGGCATTCCAGAGTCAACTTCCAAAAAGTTTTTCACAAAAACCCTACAATCAGCTAGTGCAGCGGGCTAAACGATCCTGTACCAGACAGACGCATCGAGCATTTGCCCGATCTACCCTATGGGCAATCCTGGCCTAATTCTTGATCATTATCGATTATTTTTACATAATTTTAGGATGTCCATTACAAATTTTAAGGGAGTCTGAAAATAAAAGGTTTGGAAAACGTTGCCTAAGTAATTTAAAGCTGACTTGAATAATACATTTTATGCAGTTACTCCATTTTCTACGTTTTTTTAATTTAAAAGTCAATAGTTAGTAGACTTAGGATATTTTAGTACATCTCATAGGTACATTTTTTGTTTCCTCCCGTTAGTTAGTGAATATTCGTTGGAGGATGGTTCCTTTCGTTTTGTGCGCGTCGATAAACAGAAGAAGAGAAACGACGGTGCTGTTACAAATGATGGCAGGCATATTTGTTGATAATTTTTTTTATTAGTTATTGAAAGTAAAATGTTTTTTTTAATATTATTTATTTAAGGTCGCATCAACTACTATGGTCATTAGCGACCGTTAAAAAAATTATTAGGGTACTTAATTAATTTTGAAGAAAAATTGGTAGTTGACTAGAAATTTAGAAAAAAACAAGAAAATAATTGCTCTACTCTGTGTACAGTTTTATCATTTGGCTAACGAGCCAATTTTAATTTGAAGGAAAATTTTAATTAAAAATTTAAGTTTTCATTACCTATACCTATTTGAGTTAGTACTGCCCTACCCTTTCTCATTGATTTTTTTTCTATACAAAGGGTATTGTCAATTAAACCTAATTTGAGCGACACCAGCTGACAATACACAAAGCAAATCGAGTTATTTTAGCACGGAGCTGTAAAAAATCAATCTGTCTTGTTTCCTATGTTTTTAAAAACATTTTGAGTTATTTGAAAAATGTTGAAAAACTTAAAAAATGATGCATATTAGTTCCTTAGTATATTTTCGTACCATGTTTCAATTAAACTGCGAATTATGCAAAAGAGTACAATTGGCGTATGATTTTTTATACATGGAACTAAAATACTCCCACATGTTGCATTAGGTCTTCAACACGATTGAATATATGAAAATTGGCTAAGAATTAAAGGTGTTGAATTTGTTGTCCTATAATTTAGTAAATAGGTAACTTAAAAGAGTGCAGGAAACAAGATAATCACAAAAATTATTTTTTTCACAACTTCCGTGCTCGACTGACTTTATAAGTACCACCTGCATTGGCGGTACTAAATAACCTCTTTTTATGTACCTACGGTAAGTATAAAGAAGACAATATAGAAAAATATATAAAGCTTGTTGAAATACTGCAGTAAACCTGCTGACCACTGACTCTTAGACTATTGTTATAATAAATTTTACAAAGCAAAACTCAATTGAATTTAACACTATCAAGTGCATCATCATGTTTTTTTCATGTTATGAGAATGATTTTATAATACGAGTACATATTATCTAACCAAGATCACCAACAAACCATAGTAAACGTTTTATTTTATAATTACAAAGTTGTGTTGGATTTTTTTATAGTTTTATTATAGGGCGTTTGTTTATTATTTTCAAAAACTATTTAATTTTTACATTTCCAGAAAATGTTTTTTTTTTAAATTTATTAACTCTTAACTTATTTTTTTAACTCTTGTTGCACTGATTGGAACCTTTTATATTGCTGTATTATTGCATATTGACTTGATACATATAATAAATTATATACAATTTAAACAATTAATGACGTTTTCTTTTAATGAACAATTATACACTGATAGAAGTTTAAAAAAATAAAAATTTACAATAGAAAAAGGAAAAATTATATTTGATTGTCAATTTATCAATCGGGGTTTAAAATCTCTAACAGAAAGTTATTGTAGTTGCAGCTAAAATATTATTGGATACTTAAAAAACAATTTTTTTTTTAAATGAACGTTTCATTTTCGTGAGTGTGTGTCTTACGTATCTTTTTTAGTAAAATGTTCTTGGAAATATTCAAATAATTAAAAGGTAAGAGACAATTTAAAACTAATTAAGGCTAATTTAAATAACTCGAGAAAAAAAAGGTTCAATATTTCATTGTTTAAGAAAACACTTGGAGAAAATAACGACCTTGTTTAATTTTAATTTATGCTGAAGATAAATGAGCCACATGCAAATAAAAACTCAATCAAAAAAGTCGAAATTGTATCATCGGCCCCATATCACATGTAATGGGCTGAAATGCAAAACTACAAGACGATGGACTGGAGCGATTGATATTAATTTCTCTTGGCACATATTTGGGAACGTAAAACGCAAAAAAAAATCATGACAAGTCTGAAAGATCAATCGATACGCCAGTGATTTCTAAAATCTCTAGGGGGGCGCAATGGCGAGAATAATAAGAAACAAATCCAATTGATTTGGGTGGAGTCGAAATATTTGCAGGCATTTTTAAAAAGGATATTTTACGTCGCGCAAATCTCCTCGCGATATATATACACGTTTTCTTTGTTTCATGATAATTAATTCAAACGGAGATTTATTTAATAATCATAAGTTTGCGTTGAGAAAATAACAGGAATATTTATTTACATGTAAAAAGTTATAAGTATTTTAATTTATGCACAGATGCAATAACATTTTACGCTCATTAAAAGTTAATGCAATGGAATAATTTATGCACTTTTCGAATATTGGAAACATTTTTTATTTTTCTTCAATTTCTCACTATTTCAAACCTATTCTATGTATATTAAAACACGCTGCTATTTATAAAAGAACAATTTGATTTGAGCTTTCTGCTTCGATGCGTCATTTAATAAACGAATATTGTAAAACAATGTCATAATGTTCAATGAATTCACCGATGCAGAACAGTTTTAACATATCTACAAACTCCATTCCTAAGTTATTGCAAAAAAAATTTATATGCATTCAGTTTTTTTTTTTAATTATTTGTCTAAACTTTTTAACATTGACAATGGAAAAAAAAATTCCCACTTTAATTAATAAAAAGTGTTTCCTAATTTTAGAATTTTGTTATTATAACTAACTAATAGAAAACATTGTGTGATACGTCAAGGACAATAAAATAATGTTTAAATTAGCCTCATATCTTATTTCTCTGTTAATACAAAAAGCCAAACTAAATTTCTAAATTGTTATAAAATAAAACTCACAATTATCATATTGCGTCACATAAAAATGTTCGTTTTAAATAATTTACTTAAATGTTTTAAATCCCGATTAATTAATTATGTATCTCAATAAATTTATTCAAACTCAAAAAAATATCACCTCGAATGAATTAACGTCATAAATGAACAAGTTTTTTTTTTATTTAATCTTTCACATATGAAATAAAGTATGCAAATTTCTTTATATCGTTAATTTACATTTTCTCTTTGTCGTAGCGCACGATTACGAAAGTCGTTCATATTTGAACGCGATTTAATTTTATTTTCGTTTTGGAATTAAGTCTATATAGATATTATTACAATAAAAATGATTTAAATTAAAACTTCATCATTGAAACATATTTTAAAAACATATGGTTTATAACACATTTCATTTATCTCGATTTTAAATTGTTCAAATCGCGTCTATACTTGATCCAAATTTACGTCGATAACAATGTAAATATTTGGCAATTGCTTCTATTCTATGTACATTGTTAAAAAATGTTTACCTATAAAATTTTTTTTTAAATAGGAACGTATCGAATACACAGTGAATACATTCGTATTGGTTTTGGTCTAGCTTTTATCTTGGGTAATAAAACGCAAAAGAGTGATTTTGTGAAAAGATTTGATTGTATCTTTTATGGCCATTTCTCGATTATTGGCTAGTAAATACTGACCTATATTTACAATTTAAACAAACTTCTTGATTGAAAACGAGAATATAATCACCACAAGCGATCAACATAAAAATTGCAATTATTTATCCCTTTGAAATATTTAATTTATTTAAGTGCACTGTTGTTTTAATAAAAAAAATCACTACAAACACTGAATATTATTGTAAATGAAATGATTGAACGTATTTTAGTTTTCGAAATCGCTATCCACATCTGAGGGACATCCGCGTGCAGCAGCAGTAGCCACTACAACTGTTGGGGCCCAAGTAGTTAAGCCCGCGCGGCCCCAATCTAGTGACGTCACACATGTGCGGGCGTCACTTAATCACATATATAACGTCGCGATGTCACAGGGGTAATGATGAGTATCTATTCAATCAAATCTGATACTTATGAATGACATTAATCATTAAATTAATGCAAACAAATTTACATCACACGATTAAATATTTTTCAACATGGAAATGCTTGTTTTTAACATTATGTCATGCAACGTAGTAACTACATAAAATACAATCGATTGAAATGGAAATTATAAATTTTTTACATCAATTAAACATAAACAAAGATTTTTCTTTTATTTTTAAACAATACTTGTGTAGTTCAATTAAAAGCTTTTTTATAATAACTCGATATTTATCAATTATAATTTCGTTTTTTTTAATCAATTGTATAATATGTCTATAAAATAAAGTTAAACAGTCTATTCCCTAAACGCGCTCATCTTAAATACCAAAATTTTCAATCTTATGAACAACACTATTTATTATCCTTATACTGCGTCTGCAGATCATGGCTTAGGATAAAAGTTAAATTTTCTTCTAAGATTTCCATAAAATGTTTCTAATTTTATCAATTTTAATTTAACCACTTACAACTATAAGCTTTTGTAAAATGATACATTTATTTTAAGCAGTATTTAGATTTTAACTTGATTTTAAGTTTGGTTTAGTTTAAAAGGTATTATTACATAATACTCATTATATTTCACAAATACTATTCACTAATATTCACAACACAAATTATAAATTAAAGTAAAAATAAATGTAAAAATCACAAAACGAAAAATTCAAATTGTTAATTTTGTATCTCCAGATACGTATTTTAAACGCCATGCGTTCGTCATCAGTGGATCAAATTTTCCTCGAAGACACTTCAATTTGATCCACTGATGACGAACGCATGGCGTTTGAAATACGTATCTGGAGATACAAAATTAACAATTTGAATTTTTCGTTTTGTGATTTTTACATTTATTTTTACTTTAATTTATAATTTGTGTTGTGAATTTTCGTGAATAGTATTTGTGAAATATAATAATTAAGTCCAAAGTCAGCAAAATTTATTTTTTTTTTTTACATAATACTCGTATTAGTACAATGTCGTGGTTTTTTTATTGGTTGACGTAAAAATTAGTTTGAACTATTTTAAAAACCGTAAGCTATAGATAATAACGAAATCAAACTCTTGTAATCTAACCATGGACTTCTAATTTGGAAAACTTAACTTTCATCTTTAATTACCTTCTAATTACCTACAGAATGGTAATAACATTGCACCTTATTTTAAGAACAACAGCTTAAATATAGTAAAATAGTATAGGTAGGTACTTCTAAAAGGACAATATATTAATCTAACTGAGGGTACCTACTGTTTACTTTGTTTCTTGAAATTTGCAAAAACCATACCTATCTTTCTTTAACTGCAATATAAACCTTATAAACCTTGATCAATACTAAGCATATGAACAATATCATTAATACCAAGCAAATGAACACCACTATGATTTTTTAACACAGATGGAACCACGTTGAGGTCCCATTTATATTTAACTTCAATACAATGAATTACTTATTGGTCTTTCACATACCTAATTAATTATTAACAGTTTGAAGTTTATGAAAGTATTTCACCTTAACTACCGAAATCTTTGTACTTAAAATCCAAAGACAAAATAATTTAAAGATAATGAGATAACTGGTCCAATTGAATCAAAGTGGTTTTATTTTATTTTTGTTTTTAAAGTTGTTTTACATATAATCTAATGTCATATCTCGATAGTTTCAACACAGAAATTATTTGTAATCAAATTACTTTAGAATATCTAAAACTCCACAGGAATCGAACCAAGCATCACTGAGGCATGAAGTTTAAATAAGATCTACAAGGTGCGCTTAAGGATTCAACCAGCTTTTTTAGTTTTAGCAATTTAAGCTTTGAATTGAAATAACTTTTAAAACTCAATGCTTGATTTATTATAAATTGATAATTGATTTAATTTAAGTTTGATTTTAAACCAAATGTAAATCAAGTAGTGAATAGCTTAATTCATTAATTTTCTTAGTTTTATTTAAATAAATATATATTATTATACTCAACAGAATTTGATTCCAACCACTTGATGGCGCAGCAGTCAGAGCGGTTGCTCTGTCCGCTACATGCGTCAATGTTACAGGTACCCTAGGTACGATCCCCGTCGAATTCCTAGATATAAGACTAAGAATTACAAATTAAAAATATATTATTAAAAAAATATAATATTAAAAATTACGAATTTTCTGTGTGGTGTAAGACAGTCGTGATAATATGACCATAAAAGAATTTGATTCTTTATTGCATTGCATACAACAGCTAGCTACAAAAGACTGGACGTCGCAGTCTCGGTTGTCTGTAACTGCAAATTAGCTTCCTTCAACCTAAACCTATCTTTTCAAAGCCCTCAACCTGTACCGGAATAGGTTTTTTTTTACTAAAAAAGATAAACTATAGACAGATTTACGATTAACTCAAATTTTTAAGCACTTGAAATAATAATAACAAATTACAATAAAGTTTATTATTTTACTTGTTAAATGTATGGATTAATATTAGGAGTAATATTTTTACTATATAATATTTAGCATAAGCAGAACAATTTTTTTAAGTATAAAACATACTTGTAACTTTGTATTTATTGGAAGGTTATTGATGACTTCCTCTTTTTTACAACTGGTCATATATTATATTATATTATATTATATTATATTATATTATATTATATTATATTATATCATACTCTTTGTATGAGTTTCATTTTAAATATGTATGATATTTCACTTTACAAAGTGTTGGAAACCAAATGTATGTAGGTAGATATAATGCGAAACATGGTTACAATGAAACTGAAGGAACCGATGTATTATAATATTGTATCTAAACGAATTTCAAGTAAAAGAAAAAATGATTTCAAAGACGTCAATCTTTAAAATCCATTTTATCTTTATTGCTGTATTTCACATTATAGACACTATTTATTACTATACTATTTTATAATGTTTACTAGTCATAACTACCTACATACACATTACATAGGTTTGTACTATATACCGTATATCTCGGTACGCCCTGGCGTATAATACGCGAAAAGATTTCAGACAAGTATTTACCTGTTACAGGTATATCGAGTGTACAGTACGCACCCTAATTTTGGGGAGGCTTTTCTGATTTATAATCGTAAGGTTTGTTTAATACTTGACTTGTATTGTAAAGAATGGATAAATAGAAATTGATGATGTACCGGAAGACACAAACAAAGATAATTATTATGAACTATTTTTTCAATAAAATAAAACAAATTTGATAACTACGTATTCAGTTTAAGTTATTATTACTTTTTTTTAAAAATAAGATTTGTAAAGTCTGTTCTAATTAAATACTTTGCAAATATATATTCATTTCTTTCTACAGTCTATTTTGAAAATAAATTAAAATTCAAAATGAATTATAACTTTTTTTTTGTATTATAAATATCTTTATAAGTAACTATATATTCTTGTCCAATCACCACTGAATTTAATAAGATATCATTTTTATAGCTGGCGTATAATATGCACCCGAAAATCACAAGTGTATTTTTGGTCTACAGGTGCGTACTATACACCGAGATATACTGTAAGTATTCCTTTCAATAGTAAAACGTGTAAGCAGTATTTTTTTTTTATTCAATCAATCTTTTTAATGTTTAAGGTTATTTTTTCTGCATACCCGTTACATGGGTTATTCTTAGTATTTTGTGGTACCATATTATGTGGTTTCATATTAACCAAGTTTAATGGTAAGCGTACTCGTGCTAAACATTTTTCATTGTCATTATAAACTGCTAATTTATAGAGCTTTTAAATTTCAGAATAATTCCACAAATAATGTAGTATTCAAAGAAGAAGTAATGTGAAGTGGCGTAGAAATAAAAATAGAAACAATTTATTTATGAAATGTTTACTCTTGATAATTAATTCATGGTTGTCATGTGGTCAACTGTAAAATATATTTTATTAGAATAAAGCGTTCATTTATAAATTGAAATTTATTCAATTATTATAAAACGTTACTTTGCACAATACAAATAAGAAGTTGATATAATGTAAATATCATGATAACCTATTATATAATAGGAAAATGGAAAGTTATCAATCATTGTAAGTAACTAATTTTTGGGTTTGTATTGGAAAAGAATTAAAGTTTGGCTACTGAGAACAATCTCAATTGAACTTTGCGGATGAAAATGCTTTGATTTGCATGTGAATAAGAACGGAATATTTGATATATTGAGCAGAGATTGTGATGATACTTTATTAAACAAACTACGACTCTTAATTTCTCATGTTTTAATACAAAGCAGTTGATATTTTTACAAGAAATGTATTTATTAAAGATCTGTCGGTAGCATTTTTTTAATTGTACAACAAAATATCATTAAAAAGATCTTTATCTGGGTTTACCACAGGAATGCTTTCAATTAACACTCATTTAAAAAGAAGATCTTAGAATCCTTTATCACTTAAGAAATATGAATTATTAATCACATATACTCATATAATAATATTTTCTCACAAATTTTTTTGTCGCAATATCTGCGTCATGCATGCAATAATTTTAATGCTTTGCACATTTATTACTGAAACAATACAAGTGACAATATCAAGCATATTCAAAGCTAAAAGTTACACGTCTTGTGAGAATTACCGGTATCAGAAGTTATAGAAAATATGACTCTAGCACGTTCTTTATGATTCTCTCTCAAGTTTCTCAGCGTTGTAAAACTTTTTTATCGTTATTTCTCATACTATTTGTTTATACGAACCGCATCTTGTTCTTATTAAAAACCATTCAATCTGGAGGCCGTGTTAACTCAGTTCTTCCTCTCCTATCTCTGTACCAATAACATTAAATATTATAGAGTTCGCAACATGTTACGATTCTGTAATTACAAATGCATCGCATATTCTGGTTAAATGCACACGGTAATGAACTTAAAAAAAGCTAATGATTGTGATCATAATGATCATAACTAGAAATGAAATCAAAGACCACGCTGGCCGGGAACACGTTAATAACCATTTATCTTTTCTTATGCGCTTGACATTTTTTCTTTGTAAATTAAAAAATTTAACTTGCCTCACAATCAACTTTATCGTTATTGCTTTTATTGGTAAGACACGCTCTTTACAAAATTTATTTACCCGTTTTATATTTATGTCTGACTATTGTTTTGCAAATTTGTAGTTTATCAGCTAAACATAGCCATATTCGTCTTGCCAGTATTCAAATACAGTGCCATCTTAATTTTCCATATATTGCAGCCATTATTGCAACAATTTATCATTGGTCAGTTAGCAAGCAAGAATTTCTTTTGATAAACTCATTTGAAATTTTATTCGTATATTAAATTGATATTGTTGAGAGAGCAAATAAAATAATTCGTTTGATATATTCACATCATAGAAGCGGATAAAAAATTAATACAGTTTACGTTACTTAACTAAGTCTTGATATGAGCCATCTATAAATCATAGAGCTTCGATAAATGCAGTCAATATACAAGAAAACTTGTTTTCATATCGCAGAAATTATTTATATGAGAAAAAACTAGAATGATCTCGGCGTGAATGCAAACAGAAAGCAACAAATTGCGAGCCAATAAAATGCGGTTGATTGAAAAAAATGTTGGACAATCAAATGGAAAATGTTAAAAAATTTCACATAACCATTCGTTTTACAATTGCTAAAGTTTTTATCGCCAGTTTAGCTCAATAAAAGATTTGTTACATCTTATGTAACTAAGCGTAGTTATAATAACATGTTAAGCGAGGATATTTAAAAAAATTATGGTGCCCAAAAATTGATAGTTGGAATACCTATAATATATATCTATCAAAAGAAAAATGTTGGTGCCAAAACGAGATTATAATATCAATATTAAGGTTTGACTCAATCCAATTTTTTTAATTTTCCATTTAATTAACACAACATTAAAATATTTTTTTTATTTTTGAATTTTCATAACTTTGGAACAGTTTGTTGTTACAACAATCGGAAAGAAGGGATATAATGGAAATTTTACGTTCTACAAAAAAGGTCTTTAGAACAAAGTTCCTTAGATCAATCGTTTCAAAGTTATCAAAGTTCAAAAATAACACTAATTAAAATTTTTTAATATTTTCCAACTTTTTTCTGTGGATCTTTTTTTGTAGGGCGTAAATTTCCTTTAAATTCCTTCTAATAAATTGTTGTTACGATGAACTGTTTCAAAGTTGTGAAAATTCAAAACTAGAAAAAAAAATTATTTATTTGGAAAATGAAAAAATGGATTGAGGCAAACCTTAGTATTAAAATTAAGAGCTCGTTTTGGGACCAAAAATTTTCTTTTAATATACTACTAGTATAAATACTATCAAATTTTAGACACCATAAGAAATGTTTTTTAACACCTTAATGTTAAGCATATTCAATAATGTAAGTATAGTGATTCATTGTCTTGCTTTTAAAGCTACTAGACTTTAGTTCCAAGCTATTTGACTCAAATTTCACTTAAAATCAATTGAAATTCAAGCAAAATATTAATTTTTAATTTTCAAGACAGCAAGTTAAGTAATAATTTCTTAACTTATTTTATTTTAAAGTATTAATATCGAGCTCTAATAATTTCATTATTCTCGTATAAGTACCTCCATGTAAGTTTTCAAAAATCAATAAATGATTTTAAAAATGACTACAGTGATATAAGCAGCTTCTCTAAAAATATTATCTTTGTGATCTTAAGATAATAGGAATGAGAGTAGATAAATAATCGAGTATACAATTTTTTTTCCAAATTTTAAATATATATTATGAAATTCTCATCATTATCAAATATATAGTTAAAAATCAAAAAAGGAAATCGTGATTACTTTTAAAGATATAAATTAATAAAATGCTTTAAGCCAACATTTATCTTCCATATATTAGTTATTATAAAACTATGTTATTAAAAATGATCTTCTAAATTCTAGGTTTATGCTTTATAGACTAGATCTATAAAAATTATGAATTAATCAAACATGAGCTCTTCAATTTATTGGGTTCGAATTGGATTCTTTAATATATTTAGGCCAAGTATTTGGTTTTGGGTACGAAATACATAAAAATAAGAGATGATTTTTATACACTAAACAAAAAAATTATGTTTAGTTTTAAAATATTTTCATCAAATAATCAAACAATAAAAATTGTTACAGCGTTAAAGTTTTAACACTGTTTTCATTTTTATTGACTTACGAATATTTGTGATATTTTATCAGGTCAAATCACATAAAATTATGTAAATGTTTCACGAGATAACCGATAAGGTAAGTTTTTATGTCCTTGGTGCGAACGTAAATAAATACGAGAATTTAAAAAAGTAATTGTATTCGAATAGTAAAAATGTTACATTCTCGTATATTTATGCAAATGGCACTTCTTAAAATTAGAATAAAAAGATAAAAATTGCGTACTTATGTATATGGAAATGAGATGCAAATTCAAACAAGTTAATTTTGTTTTCACTTGAATCCATACGTTTTAAATACAAAAGTGTAGGTGTGAAAGGAACCAAACTCCGAAAAATTGTTGGTTTTTATTTAACGCAATTCAATCAAATTATACAAAAAAAAATAATAACGTACTAGCATATATATGCGTAAATATGTTATGTATATAAGCTTATATGTTACCTAGAAGTACATAAGATCCAGTACTTATACAATGCACATAATTTTTATAAGTACCTATACTGTCTAATAGCACATGCTTAATCTTGCATGTAAACTGAGTTTTGGGTCCGAAAAAATTCATTCTCGTTATAATAATATTATTATAATATAATTTATTTTCTGGTAATTCACTCGTCACAATATACCTACCTTCGAAAAAATACACCCGAGACTTGTGAACCTATAGTTGCATAATATTATAATATCATATAATAATATAATATAATATAAGCTTAAATAATAAAAATAAAATTCACGAAACGAATGTACTTATTAATTTTTTGGTGATTGCTCCAAACATCATTTATAACGTTTCACCACTAAAGATCAGTGTTCCCTACACTATTTTTGTTCCTGTCGTTTTGAAAAAAAATCCAATATCGTAACTGATAAAAATTTTTAAAAATTAAGACAGAACTGGATATCTATAGTGATATTTTGAATAATTTTATTTTAAAAAATCCCAACAGCACAATAAAATCCTAATATTAGTGTGTTTACTATAGATATATATTTGATGATGATTCCGTTTGCATAAGATATTACAGTAAGTTATACTACCATACAAACGTAATTGTGTAAATGGTTGTATAAGCTTACCAATATCAACTTTTAAACGTTCAACCATGAAAGAATACATATTATGATTTGATACATTACATATATTTATGCTCACAAAAACAATAATTTTAAAAAGTTATTCTACTTTTCTTGTATGTTTATATTTCTTAATTTAAAAAAACATAATATACATTTTTCCAAACTAATTTTTCATTGTTTCTTTAATAAAATTCACATTCATTATGTGTATCTACATAATAGCAATAACTTTGTATAACGTGTTTAAATATTCTCTAATCGCTCAACCAAAAACTTAAATGTGTCGTAATAAAATAATTTTTCTTTAGTTCTCAACTACGTGGAATATTAAATTATATTTTCTTTTTTATAATTATTAGTCTAATTAATCAAAACTTCTTTACCACTTCAATAAGAGCTTTTTACAATAGGGTGATGATTTACAAACTTTAGCTTAAATAGTTTCATTAATTTTTAAAAGATAAGTTATTTCGATGGTTTTGTAATAGTAAATTTCTTGTTTTTTTTCTATTCTTTTTTTCTGTTATTTACGATAGACTACTTACTATATGGTTATTAGTGACCAGCGAATCCAAAAGTTTAAAAAAATGTTGGGCTTCTATTGGGATTCACCTTTAGGTGAATAGGACAACAATACAATCGCCACGTCACTAAGTGACTTTTTTATTAATAAGTGTACGGAAAATTATGATCTGAATATGTTAACTAAATCCTTATGAGGCTACAATTTCTGAATTTCTAATTGGGTTTACCTTCTACAAGTTAACGTGTTCGAAAATTATATTTTCAAAAAAGTCAGCATTTGCACATTTTCTAAGATATATTATGCTTAACATTTTGATTTACAAATGAAATATCTTACAAAGTCACCGTTTGACTTGATTTTAATATTAATCTCCTTGATTTTAAATCAAATGAAGGCCAAATATCCTGAAAATCAAGTGTAGTAATAAATCTTTATTTTGGGCAAAAATGCTATTAACTCATTTTTTTTTAATTATTTAAGTTACGAATGATTTTTAAGGATATTTAAAGGCGTTCAAACTTCTAAGGTAATATTAGAATTGTTAGAATTCTCTCTAGGTAAGGGTAATCAAAATAAGCGGTACTCATAAAATTTTTAAGAATAACATTTAAAGTAGTAATAGAAAAAGTTCCACTATTTTAATTATAGTTAAATAAAGCAATGTTAATGTCTGTTAAGGTTAAGGTTAGGGTTTGTCACCGTAGTAAACCGAAAACTGCAGGTTTTTCACAAAAATGGGGAAACTAGCACCACGAGTTTTTTATAAGTAATCAATTTTTGGGTTAAAAAGTTTTTCCCAGGAATCGTGATTTGTTTTACTAGGTTCTATTCGGCACATCATCGGTTAAATACAAACAAGATGAAAGTGGAGAACCCTTGTAACTCGATTTGAATTCAACTGAGAAATAACTGCGTGATGCATTAAATATGTTCACTGCTTATCCAAAGTGTTTTCTATAAAGACATACTCAGTGCTTAAATCCTTGTAGTCATTTTTAAGATGAACTCCAGTGTTTTAAACCGCACAGTCCATTAAATGTTTTGTGCTATTAGCGTTAAACTAAAAGCGTTATTTATAAATATCATAGTTTCAGTTTTGAAGAACAAAGAGAGGAGATTTTTAAAGAAGTTTTGTTAACAGAAGATTTATTTATATTTATAGTAACAGCTCAATTTAATGAATCTTACGATTTAAAACCCCGGAATTCATCTTAAAAATGACTACAAGGATTTAAGCACTGAATATGTAATAGCCTAAGAACCCACCGCATGATTGGTTTATATATCAAATTAATGCTCTTTTTTTCTGTGCATGATGTAATAAGGGTGAAAATCTAAAAATCTCCGCAAATAAGCGAAATAGCTGTTAAAGATGAGATAAAGTGAGGGAGAGTTAACGTGCAGCAACATTTGTCAGACGAAAACAGCGAATGTTTGCGCTACAAGTTTTTTCTCGATGGTGTGTCTCGATCTATTGAGGTAAGCAAAGGATTTAAAACCTCGAAAGCCTAGTATTCGCCTACCTTGTCTGAAAAATGTCAGTGTGCGCTCTCTCACTTTATCTTTCCTTTACTGCCTTTTACCAGCTATTTTCGCTTATTTGCGGGCACGTTTAAATTGGCACCCTTATATCATCATGATGAGCAGAAAAAAAAAACAGAAAAAAAGAGCTATAATTTGATATATAAATGATTAAGCTACATTATAAGTGTAGTATAATTGTAGTGTGTACCAATCATGCGGCGGGATCTTAGGCTATAAGACACTTTGGATTAGCGGTGTTGTCACAGAAATTTTCACAGTTTTAATGATCATCAATTGTATCAAGAGAATTTAAATAGGTTTAGCAAAAGTTTATACTTTTCACAAATACCAGTACCTAAACGTATATTATATGAAACGTTGTGTATCAAACCGACACCAAATAATATTGAGGAGAGTTTGCAGCAATTTCAGTAATTTTGAACAAAAATTAGGTGAAGATTGTCCAACTAATATTTAACACATAATAGTGTCCCTGAAATAACGAAATGATTAAACATAGATTTAAAAATTAAAAAAAAAATTACTTTTTAACAAAAAAAAAAAATCGCGGTTTTTTTCAAACTCGGTTTTTCACAAACCGTTATGGCATCAGCAATTGTTGGTTTGAATAATAAAAAAAAAGTATTTCCTCCAGACAATGTAAACTAAAATTGTCTTATCAAAAACATGTTGATTTCAAAAATTCACCGATTTAAATTTTGAACGAAATAAATGAAAAACGCACGGTCTAAAACACTTTCTTCTGTCACTTCTTATTTTACCATCTATACGAGTATAACAATTATCAAGGTGTCTTATAAACATAGTTAACCTATTATTTTATAACAATTTAAAATCTTTACCTATCTATACGTAAAGCATGTACTTATCTAAAGAGTATTATTTAATAAATAATTTCTAGAAAGAGGTCGCTTAACTTAAACTCTCGCTATCACACAAAGAATGATAAATATATTTCTATTATTATATGGGATCCAATAAACTATTGGAGCGGTGGACAATGTACATTTGACCGGAATAAGTGTACGATCGAAGGACATTGATGACGCACCTAGCGACCTCGGGAGTCTTTGGGGCTCGTCTTCCAACACAATTTATTGTTATTTCTATTTACATTTTTTGCTACTAATCACCTATAACAATTCAATATTAGTAACCAATAACGATAAAACAACAACCAGAACTTTTATAACGCTTAATATCTATATTTTTAATCCCATAATGTGTTAACTTTACTGTTACCAACAACTGATTGATTTATTTTTAAATCTTATTTCATCTCATCAAGGCAATAATTTAACCAACCGGGATTAAATAATTTAAAACAATGTTCTAAGTACGTGACCTGAATCAGTCTTCGAGTGTATATATACTATATGTGAATAGTGTAAATGGAATAATTGATAAAAATGAGAAATTAGATTTTTATCATTGACCATATTTTATTTTTATTGTATATATTTGAAAATAAAACTCATGTGACGCATTTCCGGTGACAACTGAAACGCACAAGGTGTCATTTATTTAAATTATTGAATGAATTGTTAATTTTAATTTATTAATTTCGAATATATAAGTATTATGCATGCATACGTTTCTTCTTGAATCGCTTGCTATCGATTATGTTAAATGGTTTATACTAATTTACAGCATTAAAACGTGATATTTTTCTCTAAAGTTTCAAAGTTTACATAATTATACACATCCCTCGATTTACAGGGAGGATAGGTATCTTTGAAAATCGTATAGAAATCTTAAATCGTAAATTTTGATATGTAAAATCATGCAAATCAAAAATATGCCTTGTTCATTAATTTTCTATTAGGTAATTTTTTCATAATTTTTGCAAAAAGGTTTAAAGGTAGGTACAGTACTTGTTGTTTATAAATTGTGCACTTTTGTTATTACTTTTAAATAATTTTCGTTTAATTTCTTGTATAAAGAAATAAGTAAGTAACATTGTTTGCTAAAAAAATGTACTTATTTGAAACTGTGTTGTTAAATTTAGGTTCATATTTTAAGTTTAATTATTGCCTCATCCGATTTTCTTTATAGTCTAATGCTCTATAGACTTTAGGATATAGTGGGCAGTGGGCACCGTTTATTAATGTCAACAAGCGAATAGAAACAATAAGTGATTGTAGAAAAACATTTTTTAAAGATATTTTCAAAACCTAACTATTATGATGTTTCCAGGTCCAGCCAGTGTTTCAAATTTCTGCACAAAATGTTGAAATAGTTGCGAGTTGGGCCTCAAATTGAGATCAATTCAATGACTCTAACATTGGATAATATGTGGGGAAAACCCTTTTTATTTTGCTGTCCATTGACATTGGACACAAAAGTAAAGCATCTTAGCCTTATAATTATATTATGGATATAAAAAATTTATTTTTACTGTTTTAGAAACTTTCTAAAAATTGAATCATTCTTTTTTTGGTCTTTTGAGTCGCTTTAACATCTAAGGTCATCTCACGACTGTCTAGAGTCTAGACACAGAAAATGTTTGTAGGTCATTTTAATCATAGGTCATAAATCATATATTTAAGATTCAACGGGTATCGAACTTAATACAACTAATGGATGGAGCGAAGATCAACTGATCTAACCGCTACGCCAGTAAATAGACGTGAGTTATTCTGTTTTTCTCCTAAGCCTTTCATGTAATACCAGTTTACATAACAACTATTCAATTTTTCTGCCACGCTTATCGATCAAAGCCCGAATTAAGGAGATGAAAGAAAACTCCGGACATTCAGTGTCCCGATTAAAGATGAATCGGAGCATATCACAAGATGCCAGGAAATAAGGCTACCCTGCATAAATTGGGATATCAAACAATAGGTACGAGTTATGGGTTACAAGAAACGGTGAATAACCCAGCGTAGTCGAAGCATCTTATGAATCTCACCTAAGTGATTCCCCTGTTGTATTTTCGGGTTATTGATAAAACAACGGTTGAAATAAACAAGTTAGACTAGTGGTTCCCAAACGTTTCCAGTTTCCGACACCCTTAACATACGGCGCCCCAAGACAAAATGTTGGTCTATTTCCGGGCGAACATAATGTAATTTGAAATGTTTTACATTTATAGTTTATCCTCAAAGCATTAATTTTATCAGGAGTCTCATATTATCTATCCTGAGGAGAAAATCAAACAACCAACTTCATACAATGTCTTGCTACAGTGGTAACGAATACCATTATACTTCTTACGATGCTAGTTGGATCTTATTATGAATATCTTAAATCCAGTAGATTGTTGACATTTTAAAGGCTTGGCACTCTAGGCCCTCTAGGCTCCTCTCGTAGGCTTACTTGATATACAGAGATTAAAGAGCTACCAACAAAAAGAATTTAAAAGATACACAGATAGATTAAGGTTTACATTCTATTAGTTTTAAGGCAAATTACAAAGTGATAAACGCCTTATTTGTTTTGAGTTGTGGCTCTAGTATTCTTGCTGTGCAATATATATATAAACATTTGAAATTTGATTGGTAAAGCAATTTTAAATGGGCTTTATTTATCTACCTAAATTTTTGCGACGCCCCTATAGCGCAGCTATGGCACACCAGGGCGCCGCGAAACACAGTTTGGGAATCACTTAGTTAAATAACAAGATTAACTTTAATAAATAAAACTTAAAATTTTATGTAAGGAAATAAATAAATAGAAATAAATTAAAAGGAAATAAATACAAAATTAGTTTCAATATTATCATGAGTATTGTAATGTATACCCGACAAGAAAAACCTTATTTAAACAATGATAAATTAATACTAAAAAAAAAAATTCAAAGAATTCTTCATGTACCTGTTTTAATCGCACGATGAACAGAACGTTTAAGGTATGTGAAAAATTTGTGTTGGCATTCACATATAATCTTTACATGTAGGTATGTTGGATGTGTGTTGAACAGCATCTTAATGTTATAAAATTCGTTGGAGCACCCTACGTGTGTTTTAATCAATTGACCATTTAGTGGTGATGACGTCAATAGCCCATTTATGTTAAGATGAATAAGAGTAGATATATAGAAATTCACAAATTTAAGAAATGAATTTCGTTAAAAAATGTTTAAAACATTAAGATGCAATAAAAAAAATGCAGAATGCTTTTTCGTCGGTTATCAATATAAAAATCTTGCAGGTTTTCCAAAAATATTTTAATGATTTCAAAAGCAAGAGTCGAGCTGTGGAAAAATTATTTTATAGTAGCCAAATTAGCAGTTTATAAAACTATACAAAATTATGTGGGTATAATATCTAACTAGTAACTACGTAATCAACACTAAAAAAAAACAAACATAAAATTGAGGGCAATTTGGTCGAGGATATCCGGAGAGAAAATCAAGTAAATTTATGTTTTATTTTAATTAACTCAATAGGTTTTTATTCACTTTATGTCGGATAAAGTCTGGGCTTATCCAATAATAATTTATAACTACCAACTACTATACAAGTAATACCTACTACTAATAATATTGTGTCGCATGAACAACATTAATTTAAAAAAAATACAACCTTGTTCTGTTCTTTTTTGAGATATTCATACACTTTTCGGAAAACTTTGTGATATCAAAAATTAAATATTGCTTTTATTAACATAAAGATATTTTTTTTTATTTTTCTTACGCAGTTTCTAGCATGGTGCATGCATAAAATATTAGTCTTATAACGAAAATTCAATCAGTAGAAAAAAAAAACGTGTTTCAGCCAAATAAGTTCAATAAGTCAACAAGATTTTATTCAAATTATTTTTCAAAATTAATCAATAAATAGTATGTAAGAGATTGATAAAAATGTTAATTGCCTACAACACTTTTTATGACATCAACAAAATTGAGTAAAAAAGGTCAAAAGCTTAATTTTCATGTTTTATTTTAAAACAAGTTTCAACTTTGGACGAACGACGCTTGAAAATTAAATCGTATGAGAAGAAAATAGTCAGAAAAAATTGAAAACCACTAAAAAACCACATTTTCAAATACATTCAAACGACCTTCTTTACGTACATATATTGTGATTATAAATGTAATTTATTTTTTTTTTTAATCGTGATCAGTATTAGTGTTACATAAAAGCAAAAATGTCATTGAAATGTAATTCCAAAAACAATGAATTTTATTAAAACAATTACTTTTGACTTATGGGTAGTTTCTTTATATTTATTTTTATGGGAATTTTCTTGATATTGATTTTACCTGATTTTCTGTTAAAAAAGTGAGACTGTGAATTGTAAGCTTTGGCTGTACCTCTCCTTTTAAAGCCATTAAAAATCATTTTTGATACCATAAAAAGTTACCAAACACAGTGACGTAGCGTGAATTTATTCCATCCGGATTTATAACCTGGAATACGTTGCTGCTGTTTTAATTAAATACCCAAAATAGAATTGAGTAGCTCCTTAGTAAAACCACTTAAGTCTATTATTTTTGAAAATGAGATTATGATGGATTTGAAATCCCCCATTCAATCCTCCGTTTCAAGAAGAATTCCTGATTCAGCCTTGTTTGTCAGAAAACAGTATATGAAATCAGAAACTAAGTTCATTCCCAAAGATGTATGCAGTAGAACTTATAATCGCGATATCCCGAAAAACGTCAAAATAGACTTACGAGATTTTACTAAGGAACCACATAATACTTTCTAAAAAGAAAACGTTTCTTCGTTGTTTTTACAATGCAATCTCATTAACATGCATTCTTCAAAATTCTAAAATCTACCACCTGTTCTACTGTAAAAATAGTTAAAATAGCTATAAAGCTCTGAAACATTTCCCAAATTACAGCAGCTTACTTTATCTAATAAAGAACAACAATCGCTAAAAATGTTTGTAATCCAATGGGGACCTAAAAGATATACCAAGTTCTTTACGCAAATATTGAGCCTACTTAATGAAACTCTATTTTATTGCCATTGCCTGGTTTTCCAGAAAAAATTAGTAAACTTAACCGCTTATTGCTCTCCCTATATTTGGGCCGTCCGAAGCTTCCTTTGTCCTCTACACCTTACGCCAATGACCAAACGCATACAATTTTTAAATTATATCATTTGAAAATACAACAAAATTTTTCATTAAATGGTTGTTGAGAAAAAAAAATTAAACAAATCAAAAACCTGGTTTTATTTGATGTTTTATTTATCGATGAATAAGTATTTTATATAATTGTGAAAAGCGTATCTAAATTCATCCTCTAATACAAAGGTTCTTAAACTTCTGTAGTTCGCAGATCTCCTATTGAACTTTTTTTTTCTCGCGTACACTTTTCTAAATGTAAGCATTTTATATCTCCCTTCAAGCTTGATTTTTGGATCAGTTTGAATGTCTTGATGTAGTTTTAAGGATAATGTGTAACAATGTATTTATATGAATATTTGAATAGTTGGTTCAATAATCAACTAGGAGTAAAAGTAGCCTGCTATGAACTCCAGTTCAAAGCACTTCAATGCTATATAATAAAATAATATTTTTACTGTTCACGGGATGACTATAATGTTAATAAGAAGGTTTCACTTATATCTATCATTGTTTACTAGTAATTTAAAAATATACTTTTTATGTTTTATAAATTCAATAAAATAGCTACCTTTTTATGAAATTCCAGCGTACTTATATCTTATATAAAATACATAATTCAAATAAATTTTTACCTAGAAATGTTCCGCGGACCCTTAGGAGCCTGGGGATCATAGTTTAAGAATTTCTACTCTAATAAAAAATAGTTGGGCACTAAGGAGATTTTAAAAAATAATGGTAATTTGTTTTAATAATTGATAACAAACCAAGAATCTCAATTAAAACAGTTTGCAGAAACGACCTATTTTATATTATGTATGCGATTGTTACAATAGACCCTATATCCAGAGGTAGTTGTACGATTGATTTGGGGAGACAACTTAAGAATTCATTACCCTCCTCATAATAATAATACGCAAATGTATGTAAGCCGACAATCTGGAAACGGTTTGTATTAATGTTATGTTAAAGTTTCAATCCTATTTTTGTGGCCGAACGATTAGAGCGACGGTCTCACATGCGAAAAGTCTCAGGAACAAATCCCGCAATCGTGTTATTTTAAATTTTAATTATATATTTGGTATTTTGAACTTACGGTCGTGAATATCTTACAGGAAGCTACAATTAAGTGTATAATTGCTTAAAGTAGATTAATGATCAGTTTTGATACCTGTGGATGCCGCCTTCACCCATATCTCTCGTAGGTGTTGGAGCCCCCAAACATCTACAAAGTCAGCACCCAATTTCGCTTTTAATATTTTTTGAAGATTTGGAGGCTACCAAATAATCCTAGTGCAGATTTGATACTTACTAAATCACTTCTATCTATCATCACTATCTGTTTCTTAGTTAGTATTTTTTTAATATAAGATCTTACTTTTTTTTGGATCAGCCTTCTACTTACAAAACATTGGCGTATATTAACTGATGTATTAAGCTGTATGTATACTTTAAGCCAGAAAGAATAAAAGATTAAAGTTAAATAATTAAATAATTAAATATAAGAGTAAAAGCGCAATAATGTTAATCAAAGTAAAAGTATAATATTTCTACCAATCCATTTATGTATTGAATTCACTACTATAATATTGTATATAATAGACAAAAAATCGAAGGTGATATTATGAAAAAATTGCTTCTATAATGAAGAGTTTTTAAGGTTCAGTAGATTTTTTACAGGATTTGTATAACAAAAACCAGCATAATCATTGTTAATGTGATTGGCACATTTCTAATATCGGTTTGCAATGACGTAAATAAGCATAGATTAGTTTTTTTTATCATTTTTTCTTGAGAGTTAAAAAATTTCTAATTTAGTAATAACCAAAAAATTGACGTAGTACATAGTTAGGCATCTCCTGATATATTTAAAATAAAAATAGTTTTGCAATGACTTTTCAAAAAAGTAATAATTATTATGATGTTAATTGATTTTATGTCCTTCATATTCTATTCAATTAAGATGTTTAAAATTGTAATAAGTATATAGGTACCTACATATGTAAATATTTACTTAGAAACGGAAGGATCAAAAATCTAATAACATTTCTTAATATCGATTAAGATAATAAAGATTGAAACTGCAAAACATTAAATGTTTTTTCAAATTTTTCACAGAAGAAATCGTGCTGGTAAAAAAGTTATTTATTATATTTTATTGTATGTAATTAGAATTGTGAAATTATTCTTTTTGTTTCGAATTTCCATATGTAATTTCATCTTTGTGTTTCTAAATGGGACATTATATCTTTTGAAGCATAAAGGCCGTTTTTTTTTCGCGTGAATAACAAAAAAGCATAAAACCTTACCTTAGATTCTCGCCGTTTTGTTTTTACTGGTTGTAAGTTTGATTCGAAATTATCCTCATCCCCGCTCAATGTGGAACACGTTGAACACGCTGATGTTTTTCGACTAGGAGTTGTTAAACCAAAATCCATATCTAGGATGCTCAAATTTGAGCCACAAAAATTTAAATTGCTACATGAGCTATTCAAACTACAATCCGAGGAACTTAAATCACGTCGCCGATTCGAATAAAACTCAATATCTTCTAGAGTCACTGCAGAAACATCATCCGAATAATCACTCACAACCACAGACGGCGTACGCCAATAACGCCCTCGAGGTAAATCTTCCCCATCGTCTGTGACCACACTTTGGCGCCTTCCATCAAACATATTTTCAAAAAAGTCATCATCCTCAAAATGATTTTTGTCGTACGGATATTCGATGAAACGTTCTTCCAATAACATTTTCGTAGGAACATTGTAACACTGTTCAAGCCACTTGGCACTTCTCAAATTGTTTCTTTGCAAATCAAACGAAAAACTTCGTTGCACTTTTTCTGGGTTCTTCACTAATACTGACCGCGGTTCGTTTTTCTCGTGAAAAGACGGAAGTTGTGTGCGAGTGTTTTCTTGGGACTCCCTATTGTCAGCGCTTAAAGATGAACTGGTTTGCTCATCTTCTAAACACACTGCAGAATCGGAACTGTAACATCGCGTAACACCACTTTGTTCTGTCAAACTTTGTGGCCATGAGTTCACTTTTGTCTCATCCTCACTCGTACACTGACTATATATATCACCAAAGTTCGACGGAGTTGAACATCCCTCATCTGATCCTGTAGGACTTAGATTGCCTCTGTTCTTAGTTGGTGGAGAGAGTTGGTGTTTATCAGAAATTTCATTGATGAATATTTCACTTGGAACTTGCTGCTCGAATGGTTGAGGTGAATTGTTTCTTAAGTTCGATTGCTTGTTTTCTTTTTCAGTTTTTGATCGTTCGATCATTGCAGTATAGTTTGTGACTAATTTTTGAACACTTGGAAATATAGTATCTTTACGACGATTGTAAATGTTACGAGTAACGTTTGAATTATGGAAATTAACGACTCCAATCCGTCTGTGACGTACGTTCGTGTTGTTAATATAAAGCTTACTGTTCAATGTGGTTTGTTTTGTGCGTTCAAATGAAATCCGATCCAGTGCATGTGTGAGAAACGGAACGGAATCGTCAGTGACCGATTGTTGGGCCGCTGAGTCATTCTGATAAACGGCTGGGCTTTTTCCTGTCTCAGAGAATAGCGGCGGGTTGCCAGTGTCGGTTACCGATTGCTTTATTTTCGAATTTTCTTCGACAGCGTCATAGCACTGCTCTGCCATGATATGTTCGAGATTTTCATTAATTACCGACTCGAAGCTATACAATGGCCGTTTCGGTTGGTCAACACTGTTAACATGCTCACTCTCTTTACTGGACCCACTACGTAAAACGCAAAATGAATCTTCGGATAATTTTCGCATTACTTGCGTCACGTAACAGTGATACGAACCAGTTTTTAACTTAATGACATCAACAGGCTGACCCATTGCATCTGACATACCATAATGTAATTAAATAAGATGAAACCCTTTAAATAAAAAAAAAAATATAAATCAATTAAAATGTTTTAACAAAGTTTTTAATTAAATGATCGAAAAATGTTACCAAAAAAGAATTAAAAGTAACATTTTTTTTTTACAATTAAAGATTTTACAATATTGAAATTTTCTTACATTTAAAAAATAATAAATAAATCTGGAATTTTTTGAACTCTTAATTGAGTCTTTACTGAAGTATTTTAATTTCATATTTCCTCGTTTTGTGTTGTGACCAATAATGTTATAAAAACAGTTTATTTTATAATGATACTAAAAAAAAAATCAAAATAATAATAAGCTAACTAAGCTAACGCCCTTAAAACCTTTGAAAGTTTGCGGTCAATAACAATATTCTTAATGTTAATTCTAATTTGCCTGTGTCATAGTTTGAAAAAGCTGGTGTTTACCTGGATAATACAAGTGAATAACAAAGGATATTTTAACAAAAGGGTTACTTTAAGATATTCGTATTTATTTAAGTAGCTGTATAATAAATAAAATAAAATAGAGAGTTCGATTTTAGAGAGCAGATTTTAAAGTAAAAAAATAATAATACTGGTAAAACTAAATCTTCAAAAAAGCATTTTTTAAGTTTAAAAAATGTAACTTAGTTAAATTTAAAAAAAAATTGAGTACTATAAGAAAAACTTATCTTTCCCTCAATTTTAAATCAAAAGATATAATTTCTATTCTTCATGAAAAAGCAGGTTATAAAGAATAGAAATAATCAATGATCTAAAAAATAATACTCAAAAAAGAGCTACTGGGAAACACATTTTTGAAAAATTTAACCTTTAAACGAAGGATTTATGATATGAATAAAATTGTCTCAAAGTTTCTCTGAAGTTTTGTAAACAATCACAAAGTAAAACAATCATCTTATGTATTATAACTTTTTTCAATCTATTCATTCTAACGTCAAAAAACTAAGACCGTAGTAGTTTTCCAATTCTGATATAATAACTCCCTTATAATTCTTATATTTTCAATCATATCTATTGTAGCTGCGTGTTTTACTTGACGTCGCTTTTTCTCTTGAAAATTTACGCGATCGTAACTAGATTTTAAAAGGCGAGTAGGGATTTTTTTATCTATACGTACAAGTGTTTTAGGGAACGCACTAATCACGTGGCTGTATATAATTATTTAAAGTAAACACAAATAGAAGAACTTTCAAAGTACAAATTATTGCGTGACTTTTTTTTTAAACTAATAAAATCCAAACTTTTCAAAAATTGTTAAGCTTTGATCAGGTGAGCTTTTAATTTAGGAGGATTTAAGTGTTTTCTGGAAATGCAAACTATAAGTTAAATCCTTATTTATAAAGTTTTCATTGTTAAACCACCCACTATCTGAATCTCGTCAAAGATGCAAATGACCAACTACGCATCATCTATAATCCGTAAAAATTTTAAAACAGAAGCCAGTAAAAACTTTACTTAATCTACAATTATTTCATAAATACAACAGATTTAAAACATATAGGAACATAACTAACCACTGTATGAACGACCATCGAACTATGTAGGGTTGTTCCCAATATAACTAAACCTATTTACAGATTTCAATGAAAATTTACAAAAAATACATTAATATTGTTAAAAATAGAGTTTTGAATTTTAAAGGAATAAGGATAATACCTACCGAATCAAAATATTATAAAAAGAAACTTTTCTCTAGAAGTTAAATTATAACATAAGTTCTAATGGAAAAATGGAAATATCTAGCAGAAAAACAAATTTATAGAAATCGATACGGGCTCTGATGACCTCTGACGAGGTCGAAAATAAGATGTACAGGAGCATATATGTCAATAGCTGATGAAGGAACAACCTTAATTCACAATAATATTAGTGATAGTTGTTTTAACAATAAAATTTTAATTTTTATGATTTGTATTGGAAATATTTCCCCAAGTTTGCCGCCTTAGTCTCCAGTCTGCTTACCCTGCTGATAAATCGGCCACTGATTACAATGAATAAGTTAAAAATAAATCAGCTACAAACTCTAAGACCTAAGTTGAGTTACTTCATTGTGAGTATTCTCTATCAAGTCCGATCCAGACATATAGAGTATTTAGATTTCGTATTAATAGGCGGTAATATCAAAACTTCGAACATTTTTGTGAGAAAAAAGAAACAAAAGTAAAATAACTAACCCCAGCTTGAAAGGTTAAAAGCAAGGTCTCATATACTAGGGAAACACGTTAGAACATAAACAAGCTGAACAATTCATAAAATACTAAAAGAAGATAAGTTATGATACACAACTCGGCAAAAGGGACGTAAAGCTCTTAGTAGGCTTCTACATTGGGGTCATTGCACTATAAAGTACAATTTTCATAAGATAGATAAGGCCGTCGCCAGCATAAATGTATGCCGTTTTGGCTTGAAAGCATAACATTTGATACATAAGCATATGCTATACTCCTGTTAGGCAGCTTTCATTTTGGAAGACAAAAATGACGCCTGATAAGATGAGTAGACCAGCCTCTAGACAGGTGCTGGCTTTCTTAAGAAGCCTGATGCTCCTCTAGAGAGAACAAAGGTACACATCACAATAGATAACTTTAGTTAGAAGGCAATATTGAACGTCATTGAAATCAATGACCCAACCTACGTCATTAAGGAAAAATTTCGCAAGCTTAATATTTACATGAGAACAAAGGTAGGAAGGAAAACAAAAGCTTTTAAAAATAAAACAACCTATGTCTTACATTAGTCATAAATATTTTTTACTCGCAATTGCATGTTTACATATTATGCAGAATATTCGAGGGAAGATTTATAAGCAAACGTTAATTAAATCTGCAATCGCAAATATAATTGGTCGCTCAGACATAAATGCCAAGCATAATTATTATCAAAGACAGCCCCAACCTTTTGCTGTCGGCTTATTTATCGTTTCGTTTATAATTGGATTAATAAACGAGTAAACCGTGCGAGTGCATACCTTTTAATCTAACCACCGCACAAACTGAAGAAATTTATGAGATTTCAATCAGAAAAGTTAAATGTTGAAATTAAGAATGCTCTCAAAAGGATGGTTTTTACGTGTGATAAAAACACAGCTTTGGTGAGATTGTTGAGTTGATTTCGATGAGATTTTCTCACAGTTAGACAGGTTTTCACGGTAGTTCTACTAGATTCATTCATTTAAAACAGATGTCCAAGCGCCTCACATGTGTCATATGGATCTAGGCCAATGATAGTTGTACACAAGGTTAGTTTTATAATATTGTAATAATAACGTCAAGAAATGCTCTTCTATAATAAGCAAAATATTTACTTATGAGTGTACGCTAGATTAAACCGTTAGCATAGTACATTAAATCAAATAAACTATATTAAACGAAGCGATATTCACAAATTAATAAAAGAAGTGTTGCTGCAAAAACAAAGTGTACGATGTAACATATCAATACTTAACTTGCACTGAATTCAATCTTTGAATACATAAGCGTATTAATTTTTTTAGAAGACTACCAAATAACTAGAAAAATAAATTTGATTTTCAATATTTATATTGATATGTATCTTTTTATTTATTGAACTTCATTGGAGAAGTTTCAATCGATCATAAATAAATTTATGAATGTCTATTTATTATAATTTACATGTTGTTTAATTTAATTAAGCTTTAATTATCTCGATGAGCCAATATTATGTGTTATTTTAAGTAAATAATTATTTTTCTCATTAAATACTTAAATTAGCGCAGCCGTTCACTAAGCAAATATTGAAAATTATCAGCTATTTACATTTACTTAAATAATAGCGATTTTTAACGAATCTTTTAATCAGTTTCAAAGAACAAACATAAATGAATCTGTACTGTTAAACGAGTCAATTTTAAGATGTTATTTTTCATTTTGATTGAAAAGTGATCCAACAAAGGTAGTCTTTAATAGTAATCAAATCCATCAGCCGTAACACAGTAATTTTTTAAATACATACAATAATATGTAAAAACGATTTTAAATTAGTAAAGAGTTCCGTTGGCCGCTCGTTCATATTTAATTGTGAAATTGAAGAATTCGCGATGTTTACGTCATGTTATCTGGAAATTTAATTTTAGATTTCTTATGTCTAAAAATATCTAGCACAATCTTTAATTAAATCACTTAAGTACGTATGACCGAAAAAAAATTCAAAATAATTGATTTTCGTATGTGAAATTTTTCCAAGAATGCCTACTGTTTTTTGAGGTATTTGTTTGGAAGAAAACTTAAAATTAAGATGGTTTTAAAACAAATTTTAAAATTTAAAATCTTAATAAATGCTTGTATGAAGTTAGAGAACAAAAATTCAGAGGCTTCTTGATCTAGACGATTCTAAAATTATTGATGATAAAATAATGGATTAAGAAAAGGACGCTTAAGCAAAAAATCTATAGTGCCACGACAATTTTAGTTTTTATTAGTTATTTCCTATTTTATCAGAAATTTTCCTAAAGCAATTTCATAATACTTACGAGGTGTGAAGCATTGAATAAATACAAGGTAAAGAAAGAAAATACCTCCTTAATAGTTAGAAGATTAATTACTGTGTATCACGGCGTATAGTACCTACGCAGTAAGATTTTAGAAAAGTATTTACCTAATTACAAGTATATCGGGTGTATAGTAAGAAAAAAATTTTTCTTGTTCCTTTTTTTTGTTATATGTATTCTGATTAAACACTTTGCGAATATACATTCATTTATAAAATAAAGATGCACTATGGATTATTGTTTATTTTTTTAATTAAAAAAAGAAGAAATTGTCAAGGTAGAATTTCATACCTGGCGTATAATACGCATCGAAAAATCATAAGGGCATTTCTGGTCTTACAGGTGCGTACTATACGCCAAGATATACGGTATTTTATTTATTACAAGCTGAAAACCTATGAATGACACTAATTATATTTTTATTTTCAGTGGGTACTAGATTTGTATCTTTTTGAACGAGGAAAACTTAGTATTCGCTCCTATTGAATAGCGGTAAGACCAAAGAGAAATCTCTATCAGGAATTTTCGGACACTTAAAATTAATTTTCATCATTATTTCCGATATATAAATTGAATTTTTTTTTACTTATAACCTGTGCCCTTAATTACGCATAACTAAAAAAATTATAGTAGACGGAAAAAATTAGTGGTGTAAGATTTACATCACTAAACTAGTGATATGTTTATTGTTTACTGCACTTTGTGTTCACTATAACCACAAATGTAACATTAGATAACACACTGTGTTGTATTCAGCTCTAACGTATAGTATTTTTAACTACCATAGTGTAGAAAATATATGTAGCTGTTACAACTGCTGAGTGTTGTACAATTAACAAATGTTGGCGTTTGCGCATGCGGCGCTTACAACATAACCAATAATTTTGACAAATAAATGCAAGTGTCAAAAATTCAACTACATTTTTACTAGTTCGTATTGTTAATAATACTGCAGTTTTTCATTTACACTTGACTGGTAAACGTTACCACACGTGGTGTCATCGTATATAATACTAGTTTATGTAGTAAAATTAACAAGGAATGTTGTTAAAACTACAACACATATTTTTCCGTATAGTAATATTCTATTTATGAGTGTACATTTTCACAACGTTTCAACCATAATACTCAATTATATTACTTTATAAGGTATCGCTTTTATTATTTAAAAATATTTAATATTAGTTATGCCCACAAAAAACAACAAATTATTTATTGATAAATATTTCGATGTTCTAACATTGGAATGCTTAAGTATGCTTGGAAGGCAAATCAAATGATGACAAATAAACGAAAATTCACTACAATGTTATTTAGTCAATCCTTAATATACTGTTAACGTTTTAAAATAAATAACTAAACCATTCAAAAGTTTTAAAAATTAAAAAAAAAAAACTTACAAAAAAAAAATTTGCAACATGCGTTCTTATGAAGAATAAGTTTATTTTATTAAAGATTAAATTAATTTAAACTGATGTATAAATAAATGTGTTTAAACAGATGATAAATGTTTCCAATTTTCAAGTTATCTCATTTAAACAATAAAAAACAATTTTGCAAAATTTGACTATCATTTACAGCATTTACAGTAGGTACGACTGTTAAGAAAAAAATTACAAAACAAATTGAAAACCTGATTTTACTGGTTAATACATCATATAAATGTATGTACATAAGTACACTGTCAAATGTAAGTAGACTTTTTTTAGTTAATGCATTTTTTCTTATTTAACCCAAGATTAGTAAATTTTCTGTATTTTTTTAGTATCAAAACTACTTATTCGACAGAATAAATAAATTTTTTGAAAGACTGCAAACAGTAGATATTCATTAATTATTATTATTGTTCCCTACTTTTGCTCCCGATTGTATCTCCTATAAATCTTTAATGTGGTGTGTGAACATGGAAACGATCACGTTTAATAAACATAGGAACTATTTTTAGATTTATAGTTTTTTGAAACTTGAATATTTAAATGAAAGAAGATCCTTGTCACTGCGGGGCAGATTCAAAATAAGGGATTCATTAAATCAAGTTACGGGGCATTTTTTAAAATAAAATGTGCTTGTCATTTCGACAATTGTACATGAAATAACTTGCAAAATTTGACTGCTTAGTTTGATTTAACATTTGAAATTTTAATATTAATATTTGACTCGATTTAAAACTAAATTTAGATCAAGTAGCTTGAATAAAGAGTCAAATATGTAGCTTTGAAATCAAGTCAAGTAGTGAATTTTTACTCAAAATCTCAAAGCAAATACTTAACAAAATATTCCAAACTTATAATATTTTAAATAAATTATAAGTTTTCGAAAATATTATTTATTCAAAACAGACTTTGTACTGATAATAATAATAAGGACTGCCTATTTAAATAAAATCATTAAAATCTACCAAACACTTTTTGAGATAAAATTATACCAACATAAAATATAATTATATACCTACATGGATAATACACAAGGGTATAAAATGATGTAGTTTTATTTGATTAAAATATTAATTCAGTTCAATTACATTGAAATAAAGATTTTGATACGATTTTTTCAAATTTATTTTTTTTGAGTAAATACCTTTATGTTATTTATCTTTATGTAGATACCAATCGTTCATTACATAAGTGAAGCATTTAAGCATTATGTAAGTGAAGCAAATTATTATTACTTAATAAATCCAACTTTTGTGTTATAAAAACGTATTCTTATTTGATGTCCAAACTATTTATACCTACACATTATATTTAAAAGAAAAATTTACTGATGATAATTTATTGATTCTTTTGAAAATATATTTTTATTATTTTGAAATATAAACTAAAGTACAATAGATTTAGGTTTGTAGTCGAAAGTCATAAAACAATATTCATTTATAAGAAAGTAAGTGTTAATATAATATAATAGTAATTTTTAAATAAAAAGTAAACGATTTCTTTAACTTTTTTTAAACTAGATATAAATTCGAAATTTTTGGTTTAATTTCATTTTAGAATGTTTTTTTTTTTTTAGTAAAAGCAACAAGCACTTTGGAACAATTAAAAATTAATTTTATTTGCAAATGTATTAAACGATATATCAGTGCACAGAAACAGTTTTGCTCTAGTTTTAATTGTTACATAGGCGTTCTCTTTACTTAAATTACATTTCACTATATTTTTTCCACCGAGAATCATTCACTGAAATTAAACTGATTGACGTCACAACTGAAACTTTATATTTATTCAACCAATATTCATATAAGTGAGAGTGTTGATTTTCTGATTTTTATTATTTATTTCGTCAGTTTTACTAAGTAACTCTAACGAAAATTTTGCACGTAACGATCGCGACAACGATACATTGTTGAATATAAAAATTACCCATCTATTCGTGTCATGATATTATATCAAATTAATATGAAAATAGTTTTATTTATCATCATAATTAAACAATCTATATACAAGTCAATATTGGCATATTAATTTTTAGTTTGTATGAAAGATTAATTCGATATATTTTTTCAATGAAAATGAAGATTACCTTGCCGCAAGTTCTAAGACGCATTATTAAACGATCTCATTTCGTTTGAAAATCGTGTTTTTCGTGGGTCTAAATGTCTACGTTGGCTGTTTCTTTTACCCTATTTGCTATGGATTTTGAGTTAGTTAGATATATGTACGACAGAATTTGTTGACTATCGGAGATTTTGGATCAATTTATACTTTCACATTTGTACATAAAAAACACCATGACCCTCATTAATGTTGGTTGATTCAACCTTTAAGTATAACGTCATCCTCTTTTTGAATGAGTAGGTATTTCAATTTACTGTTAGACACATTGAAAACTGAAATGGATAGGTATAAATTGTTTAATGCTTCAGTAAGTTTTAGTGTAAATTTTTGAAAATTTGACTTCTAATTAGAAAAATAACGACATTTCTTTAACTCTATTGTTTGACTGAAGGAATTGAGCGAATAAGATTTATTTTTCACCATTTAATGTATTGAAGTTATAGATGCAGTTTTTCAAGTTTTAAGGTTTTTATTCAAAAATTAATAGCTCATAAAATTGTGACTTACTAAAAATGGCTGGCAACAATGGAAATTTAATCCACAGCTGAAAGAATATTTCAAAGCCGACACATTTCACAAACAAATGTTAAAAATCACAAGAACCACACGTTGATCCAAATTGGATTCAAGTTCATCCAAGTCTATACTCTCCAGAAGGCAATCTTCAACTGACAGTGCAGGTTCTTTTCATGGTCCAAAACACAATGCTTATGCGCGAATATTTCCATTTGCCTCTGCGTGTAACAAAGATACCAAATAAATTAAAACACCTTTCTCAACTAGTTATTCTTTATCAAAAAGTCTTAATAAAAACAAGTCGCGGTTCGCCGTAGTTCAACCAAGATTTGAATACAATGGAAACGTTAAATCGGAGCTAGTCGCTATAAAAAAAATAACGCACTTGTCGCCTTAACACATTTACATAATGCACAAGATTGCCCCTTATCACTACTTCCAACCAGTTATCATATCGAGGCACAAACATATTGAAAATTCAAAATAAATATTGCTGCAACGAAATTATCATACGAGAATTTAGTAAGAAATGTTATAATACGTTTGTAACGGGGCCGTTCGTTCAACTTTGAACGATTCAAATTGTTAAAATGATTCAAACTCGTCTTCTCCACACGACTGTTTACATTTAACTCACGTCTTTTTCAATCTAACTTTCATTGTATGACGTCAATCGGTTATTGTTACGATTTAATGAAGCTAAAATACATATAATTAGTGGGAGGCAATCAAATGACCAATACAACGAATTACATTTGGGGTAAATCATTACATTAAAAAATACAATTACACACCAACCTTCTATTATCGTCAAATTAAGCATTTTGCTCCCGTATATCACACACAATTAAACTCAATTATAGCCAAAATTTAACTAATCTCACACAGACGACGCATCCAACCATTGAAGTAATGCAAAATAATTATAATGAAACAATTCTATAAAGCCAAAAAACATTGTTACAATTTTTATATTGATATAAATGCGTCATAATTTGCGTCATACATACATAAAAAAATAATTATCAACTATAAAAATAACTAATTATAACACACAAAAGCAGGTAATAACTTATTAAGCATGTTGGAATTGTAACAATAAAGAAATAAGCAAACATTTTTGGATGTTTATACGTCCAATGTATAGATTAGTGTAATAAATGTATTTCTTTATAAGTTAACAAGTAGGATCAATGGGATAAAAAATAATCATCTAAGTTTTTGTCATTTAATATACATACAGTAATGGTTAAAAGATAAGAAACAACGTAATAATAAAACATATTTTTAAATAACAAGCTCTATAGGTAGGAAAACAAAAAGGTTAACCTCAAAAAATATTGAACAAATTCCAAAGAAATTTATTTTTCATTTATTGTATAAAGGTAGATTCTTATTATGTTTTATGTGAAGATTGAAACAAGGAAATTTCTTTTTTGAAGTTATACTTCTTTAGGTGCGTTATGAAAAAATGATGAGAGTGAAATTTTAAGATGCGCGCGCATCACTAAGACACAAAATTAACATGATGAAGTTGGCCGCAAAACCACTCGTTTTTTTTAACTAGGCGCGTGTAATGTGAAGTTTTATTTTATTTATTTATTTATTTTTTATATTTAAATCAAAAATAATTAATTCTTTATATATATTTTTAATATTTTACAGTAGCAGTTTGTAGTAGCTGTTATCATACTATTTAGAGTTTAGTGATGAAAATAACGTCTGCATTCCATGCATATTCTTGGTTATCACGTAATCATTTTATTATATATATATATATATATATATATATTTTATATATATATATATATTTTTATTATATATTCTGTAATTATTCAACCATCTTAGAATAATAATTTATTAAAACAAGGCATGAATAAGATTAAGACATTTACTTTGAAAAGTAGCTACTTACTTTATTTCAAAATTTTTATGGAGCTTCGTTTTCATGGCATGCATGAATTGTTAACCAGAAAAATGTTCCTGACAAATTTTATAAACGTCTTGCTATCTTTTTGCTATCGTTATATTATTAGGAAAACTACGTTTCTGTGTAGATTTTCAGTATCTACTTTAGTATCAATTTTATTTTTTTACATACAGAAGGCTACCATTGTGTCATCATTACGTTTTCATAACTAAACTTTCAAGAGTTGTAGATACTGTTTTTTGCAGTAGAGCGATTTAGGTGGTTTTTCTCTTCATAAAAAAAAAGGAATTTTTATAACTGATTTTACGTAAACGAAGTCACAAGTATAATTGCTAGAATCAATATAGGTAGGTATGTAAAAATATAATTTCATACAATATTTGAAAATAGTACAAATGAACTTGTTTCTATTACAGTATTATTACGGATTACGGACCTAAGATTTCAATCAACGAATACTACCTTAATGGCTCTTGTATTTAATTTGGGAGATACAATTTTCCATTCTGGTCAAAAAAAAATATTTCTGCAATTTAACGATAGGTAAACATATCAATGCTTCATTTATGGAGATTCATAAGCTGAAAATTCTTAACTTCACCATAAATATGACTTTATCAAAATTAATAAACTTGATTTCCAAACAACCAAAAAAAATTTGCATACTATTTTAAATATAAAGTAAAGTGTTTTCAAAAATGTGTTCCGCAGCTAAACATTATTTTTTGTGTGACAATATGAATTATTAATATTATAAATGCAATATTTTCATTATCTTGTTTCTGAAACACTTACAACTCACTATTTAACTAATTAAAGCTAAATGACAAATATATTCTCAAAACATACCTACGTATAAAAAGGCTCACAGTTCAAATAATTTTTATTCAAACATTTTTGATATAAATTAAGAAGTTACTCATTACAAAAGTATAATTATCATTTAGTAAGCACTAAGATGATCAAACACTTATCTTCATTATACCATTGCCATTGTGCTTATAAAATATTTAATTAACAGTATACGTGTTAATCATATATTTTTTTCAAGGATGTATTTATTTTTTTTTAATAATAGAAGCAATTATGAGAATTATTATATAAGCAATAACAAAGTAATAATTTATTAACTAGACGTATCTTTATAGTTTCAACAATCCAAATATAGATACACTTACAAAAATTGTCGTACAGTATGTAATAAAAACACTACGAATTCAACAAGCAGATTCTTTATTTCCATTTAGGTCCATGGACAATAAGAAAAAAATTTTAAAAAAATATAATATCAACTAAAGATAAGTTTCAAAATTTTATTTCTTTAAAATAGTAGGTGATTTTATATTTATTGTATATAATTAAAATTTTCAATGGACTAGCATCAAAAGACCTCTTACAATTAGTTGAATTTGCCATAGAAAAATTATACATGTAAAATTAATCGATTTTTCACAAAAGGGCATAAGGTAAACTTCATGCATGAATTGGATTAATTTTTTTCGAAAAACGATGAACATTTTATGTGTTCCGAATTGGAAGAAATTTATACGATACATATTGATGGTGATTTAGTGGAAGATATAGCTATAAAGATTTAGCTATTTCATAGCTAAAAATCAGAAAAATTCAAACTTATCGATAAAAATAGTCCTTGTGTAGTTGCGATAGTTAAAGAGAAGATTTAAATTTTGTTGATTTAACGCAAAATTCCACGAATTTTAGATTAAAGATTTTTTTTAAAAATATGGAAATTTAATGATCAAAGGTTTTAATTAAATTTACATCAAATATTGCTGGAAATCACACAGAATTATGACAAATTATGTATTTTATGTGAATGGTTCAGAGGAAAAGCCGAATATTTCTATTTTTACAGATTTTTAAAATTTGATGCTAAATCATGTTATTAAAATAATAAATGTTCAAAGGATTTCAGGTTTTCAATTTTTTTAATATCAAATATTTTTTGAACACTGCATTTACACTATTTAAAAAAATAAGACCAAAAGCCTGGGTTTATAGTAAAACATTTACCTATTTGGTAGCTTAAATATCAAGGAGCTTTTTCATGTTTATAATGAAGCTTGGATTTGAACAAGCATGCAATATTAGAGAGATTGAAAGAGCCCCACTGCTCGGTTCCATTGATTCAGAGTGGTTGAAAGGTGGCTCTCAATACTTCATTTCATTGTCTTAAAATTCAATTTAAAAATATTATCACTAATTTTTATATGAAGTGCTGAATCCATCTGAATTTCAAGTTTATTACTTTAAAAAAATCATAAAATGCAAGAAAATTTTTGGTTGTCTTTAATTGTTTACCCAAAAAGTCATAAATCTTACAACTTTTGAGTTTGGTCATCTAATGAAAAAACTAAATACATTAAATTTTCTATAATATAAAAATATTTTTTAAAAAATTGTTCTTAATTAAACGGTTTGATCGCTAAAACGCGCTAAAAATGGTCACAATTTCATTATACTTTGTAGAATAACTAATTTTCTCATTGGTTTCTTGTTTGCAACTCAAAAACTATGCTTGTAATAACAAAATTTTTTAAGTAAGTATGTATTAATTCGGTTAGTTATAAACTGCACACCTAGATTTTTTATTTTGGTAAGATAGTAATATTCATGATAGTTTGATACGCATTAGAAATTTTATGTCATATTACCCGCAGACACCAAGTCAAGAGCTCTTCACCAAAAAATCAATAGTAACTTATGTTGTTTACTATTTACCTTTTAAAAACTGTTTAATTGCAACTTATAATTGGAATTCAGATTCAGCATCTTGAATAACTTACAGGGCAAGTGAAAAACGGGAATACTAATTGAAAACTGAAGAGGTTGTAGAATAGACGTTCCCAGTCTGTGGCACGCGCAATGGTACTTACCAGTACGAGAATGGTAAGCTACCAGTATTTAATGAATACAGTTTGTAATTCCAAAAAAAATATTTTTCATATCAAAATAAACGTATCTATGCTATATCATTTCAAAAGCAATCTTTTCCATTTGATACAAATTTTTACAATGTTTTAATATGTAGATGAGAATATAAATAATGAATTATAAAATATTTTATTTCTTAAAGATAAATTTACAACCCCTTCTGCTCCAGGTGATATAAAACTAGCTCTATACTCGTAGATCTTATAAGTGACGAAAGTTAGAATATCGTGTTATAATAAGCATATGTATAGTTATATCGTACAATAAATAGCAAATATAACGTAGTTTTTCAACAATATTCTATTTTGCATCAAAAATATTTATCAATGAAGAGATAAACCTATGAAGAATATAGAAAGAAGGTAGAAATGGTATAAATATGTTAGAAAAATAGCACTAAAAACATTTGAAGTTCAATTGGCGTTAGTTGGAAACGTAGATATGCGTTCCGAATCTTTGGTGGTGCTCTGAAGCTCTCTGGAGTAAATGACTCTTCTCAGTTTATAACAAACCTGTACCAACCATACACAGTGCAACGATGCCTATTTTTAATTAATTTCCTCGATCTTAGCATTTTACCAATTTTTCAATTAATTATAATTATTCCATAAGAAATAGACATCCTTATCTATAGTCTATAAAAATTAGCCAAAAAGATTACCAGGAAAATAAAAACGAGGTATTACTACCTCAGAATTTATGAATTTTTTATCTTGTTTTTCCAAAATATTAATAATCGGCACGCCCCTATATTATCTATTCCAGGAGTCGGCAAACTTTTTTGACTGCGGGTCAAAATCAACCAATATGTTAGTATTAAATAGACGTTTGGGTCAGTGCTATATTCATTTTAAAAGAGTATTTCAGTGAATAAAAGATATATTATAATTTATTTCTAGAAAATAATAACAATACGCTTTTAAACATTTTTACAACATTTTTTGGTATTTCCGAAGACTTAATTCAAATTGTTATTACATCAACATGAAGCAAGATCATTTATCTAAAATCTTCATTCAATTAATTTTTGTTTCTTCCAATATGAGAATTTTATTTTGTTTATTTATCACATACTTACTACTTTCAGGAAAGTTTTTTTTCGAGTAAATTAGTTCAATAAATAATTTATAGTTTAAGTTTACATTGATAGTCTCCTTTTCGAAATGAGAGGGGTAATATCGACTTACGTAAAAATATTTTGGGGTAATGACAAAAAAAGTTCCCCGACCGCTGCTTTAAAACATTGTAAACACTTGTTGGATATATATATTATTGTGGATTTACTATTTTATCCTTACGTATAGGCAACACAATTTGTATTTATGTTGTTTTAAGTTGTCTAATCTAACGATTGCTTTTATCATTCAGCTATATTTTCATTCAATAGATCTTCTGGTTGGTCCGAATGAGTCCACCGTGTTTAATACATCTGTAGATATTTCCAATATGCAGATCCGAGAATCTACGATCTATTCCGAGTTCTCGTAAGCATACCTGATACAGGTATTCCAGTTGACTGCTTGTGGACGGATTATTTACTTATTTAAAACTGGTTTATATGTCTAAATACATTTTCAAATATTTATGTCTACTAGTTAAGAATAGTTTATTTTGAACATAGTTGAAAGAAAATAAAAGTATAGTAAAAAAATTTTATTGAAGTACCTACAAATGCAAATGATAAGCTTTGTATTGTTTTATGAAAAATGCGTGCATTTGAATCCGAGTCTTTACAGGGCTACGTAAGCTGAGTGTATCGTATTTGTTATCACAATAGCAACTCAGCTGTTGTCCACATTCTCTGTATACAACGTCAGGTGAGCACAGGTGGGGGACTCCAATAATAACTACAGTACACTTGGAAATGAATGTTCGTTCACATCATTGAGAAACCTGTTGATGAAATTGCCATTCGCGACAAGTGTAACCGTATCGTTGAATTTTAAAGAACGTATTCAGCATTTTAGTTAGGAAGGGAAATTTTGCATTTGCTTCGAAAAGAGGCGGTATCCGTAAGCTAGTTCGTGGGGTACCGCCAACACAAAGCCATCGTTCTCTAATTATATTCATATTTAAATTAATACCATATATACAATTCGATAAGTTTTATTCCATAAACGGAAGACGCAACTATTTTTCAAAAATAAACTTGATCAGTGCTCATTTTTGTGTTATTTAGTGGACCAAATAACCTTGGATTTATTTATTTTTAAAAATGGTAAGACATGGACTTTATTTACACTCAACTCGTCGCAGCATTATAGTACTTGAAAATTTATCTTTTTCCTTGTAAAGATCAAGGATTTTTAAATGATTTTATAATTAAAATACTCGTTAAAAACACGAAATCATCCTTTGTACAAAATACATACTGTCAATGTATACTTAATAATTTACAAGCTCACAAATTCCCTACAATCATCAACCAAATTAAATGCATCGTTTTCAAATTGCTTACATTTTTATTGAGCAATCAACATTTTAAACATTTTTTCTTCACACCAACTTACAAAGCATAGTTTTTTACTTGCACTAATTTTCACATGTTTAAATTTTAAGTACATAAGTAAATTACTCATTTGTAATTATAAAATTGGTCTTCAATGGAACATAGTTATAAAAAACATGTTATAATTTAACATTTTAATCTTATAACATTTTATCACCCACATCTTAAATTATACGCATTGTTATACAATGTATAACGGATCTATAATAAATAGAAAATTTACTAGATAAAAGTTTTAACATGAAACATTTCTCGTATCCAAGTACAGCTCCATTATAATCTTCCGAAAAAAAACGAATTTTTTATTTAATAAATTGCTCGCTATTCGTATCTAATAGATCACATCGTGATTTCTTGTTTCAATTCATTTTTCTAGTTGTTCAACGCTTTTCCGTGTAAAATTTCATTTTATTGAAGAAAAAGTAACGGACTCTAATTGATACTTTTCAAAAGTCGGTGAAAATATAATTTGTAGTTGTGGAATTACTTTTATATTTTAATTATTTTATCTAAATGTATAAAACGATTTTTCTATTTATTGTGCATGAGAAGAGCCATTTAACAGGAAACAGATGTTAAATATGTAATTAAAATTGTGTTCTAAAAAGGATACAGGTAAAATTTTTTTGTTTCAAGTTTTAAACGAAACCTACTTAACACAGTATATCTATCATACTGTTATATTTTTAAACAATTTTAAATGTTATATGTGAGAACCTTTGATATTTTAATAATATAATTGTCCTTTATGAAATAAGCTTATTTGGTGTCAGTATTAAAACAAAAAAAAAACATAAAATATTGTAACTTGTTCTTCAAGGTTGGCGGGGTTGTAGGTATATTTTATTTTTTATTTTATTTTGAATGCGACAGGATATCTTTTGTGTTCTTGGAACAAACTTCCTGTCTAAGTTTTTTTCTGATAAATTAATCAGAAAACAGGCAAATATTATCGCACTTAAACCAAATCAATATGTAGTGATAAACAAAATTTTCAATAATCAAAGATATGGGGTTAAATTTAAAACTATTAGTTATGAGCGATTATACCTTAAACGTATATCAACAGTACGATTAAATTGAATCAATTTGATTGTTCGATGGCACGACAGAAAAGTGAATGGGGGAAATGAAAATTTCAAAATTGTTATCATTGATGCTTTCAATGGATCTACAGCAAGTTTATAGTCAAGTCCATTGACCCACAACGTGTTAGATTTAATTATTTTTAAATAGAAACTAAAATATGGGATTAATACAATGTATATCACGAAAAGAAAGACAACAGTTATCTTATAAAATTCAAAGAAAATCAGACAAATTTTTATTTGAAATAATAATATTTTTATTTTTCGAATCTTTTATTGTAGAGGTACAATTATTACGCTTGTTAGTTATGTATCTTTGTTATTTATATTTTTTTTTTCAAAAATATCTTAAATGTTTGAAAATAAGTGACCGATAAGTTTATTTGTAATGGAATAATAGTTTTATTCTAGCCTATGAAATGCAATATATTGAATAAGTCGTATGCCTAGAGTTCTGATTTTTTAAGATTTTTATGTTTGATTAAAATCGAAACTTTGATTGTCAAAGAACTTCTGAAGCATTCACATTAACAGATAAAAAACTGACTGATAATAAGTAACACCGAGTATAATTTTTATCCTCATATGTAACGATTATTTAATAGTGAATTATTAAATCATCGATTAGCTGAAGTGTAATTGATTTTTATCGGTAAAATTAAAATAAGTAACTGAAACTTGATATTCGTTCGAAACATAGTTAAAAGTAAAATATAGTTGAATCTGTAAATATGTATATGAATGCTTAAAAAATAGGGTTATAGTCAGAGTTTTAGTTTTGCTCAAACAATGGAATGGTCTCTAATACTGTAAGACAATGATTCTTAATTTAGGAGTTGCTATCCCCAAAGAGATCGTGAAGACTATTTGGAAGATTGCATCATAGTTCTTCTGACCCCCCCCTTTCCATATGTTTTTCTAAATATAAAGGGTCCTTTGAAATTGAGGGTCGTATATTGAATAGTTTGAGAAACGTTGCTGTAGATACATCATATTTTATATTCATTTTTATTTTATGCTAAGTCGCTTTAACATCTAAGGTCATATCACGACTGTCTTACGGACAGAAACTTTCTGTAGGTCATAAGTCTTATATTTAGAATTCAATAGGGATCGAACCGAATAAACAAGGCCTCATTATTAGGTTTTAGTGTTGTGTATGTAAATATCTACCGTTAGAGTTTATGAGCTTTTCCAACGTTCTCACAGTGCTTTTCTCAAGGTACAAAACTATTCGTAAACTTCTTTCATAAACATTTTGCAATTTTTAACTTTCTACTGGAACTCCTAAAATAAGAGTATTTTGAAATATTATATTATATTCTCTTTTAATAAGTCATAATTCATGTACTGTAAACTTCCGTTTATCCGAAATGATCGGGGCAACAGTCAGTAAACTAAAGTCCTGCGTGGAATACCCCAAATTCCGTCAATACCGCGAAATGTGATCGTAAATCGAAAAAATCCGCTTTATTTGGCAGCGGAATAAAACAGGAGTTTTAATTTTTTTCCTACTTAATAAACTACAAAATTTTAAGATAAAACTAGAGATAACCAAAGTTATCAAGTGGAACTTTAAAGTAAAAAAAAAAACAAAAAACGTTTAACTTATAGACGTTGAAGTTCTAGGACGCTTCCTTAGAATTTATTTATTTTATGATTAAAATTCTGTAATGTTTTTTTTGTGTTTTGGCTTGAGAAACTTTTGTTGCGGTAATATTTATCTAGATGCATTCGAAAAAGTTTGTTCAGATAAAGCGGATTCCGGATAAACGGGAGTTAGCTGTATAGACATATTTTTACCACTTTGACTTCAGTGCCTGATCTTTGTTGGCTTTTATGTGCTATTCAACAGGAATTCAATTTTGAGAAACAATGTTTATATATATGTATAAATTGACTTATTTTATATTTTACAAATTTTAATAATCCTGTTATGAAGATTTTAAAAATTAAATGTTCCATTGCTTATCGTATACAGAGATCAATCACAGTAAAAATGTACATCTGCTTATTATAGTAAAACTTTTATCATGTAAAATTCCTTGTTTTTTTTTTGAAATAATAGCCATAATAGAGCTTAAATTATACAACCATAAATCATAATTTCAATAAAACCACTAAAATTAAAGTTTCATTGCTTACAATAATCCTACAAATGAGATGAGTTTAGATGCTTATTATTGAAAACATTTATATCTACCTATCTTTACCTGCGTATCAATAATTTCAGTTTACCAAATAAGGTATTAAAAAATTTTGATTTTAAATAATTTTATTCCCACTTCAATTTCTTTTAACTGTTGGAATTTAGAAAAACACTACTACAATTACTATTGTATTACAAGTTCCAGTATACCTAAACAAATGAAAAGCCTTATTTTGAGAAAAATGTTACAAATATTTAATTAATTTTTTGCAGTAACAAAATAGAGCAAGAATAAATGTTATTCGCACATTTAATTCAATTAGTGGTAGAAAAATCAATGTGCTAGAGAAACATTTCATTTAATCATTGAATAGATATAAAACAATAACATTGAATATCTATCAATTATGTTTCAGATAAAAGTATAACGTAAAATAAATAAAATCAGTAGTAAGTAATAATAAAAATCACAATTAAAAATTTAAGTTTTCTTAAAATAATTTTAAAAAAATACCATTGGAATAAAACTAGCGAGGTCAAAAGTTTACCTTAGTTCAATAGATTATGTGAAAGTTACTTCTTTTTCAAGTGTTGAAGTTTGTCATAGTGTCATAAAATACATCTAGAAATTATTCGCCAATATTCAGAATATAAAATTCCAAAACAAGCGTAATACGAAAAATTATAACTGATTTAAACGCTTCTCAAATCATAAAAATATTTTTCATTGACATTTTCTATTATATTTATTTTATCTATTATGACTTTTTTATACGTACATATCTTTTTAAAACTGACCTTTACAAAAGTATATACACAAAAATGGTTACGGTTCTATAAAAGCATTACAATAGAAAACAAGAAGTATGAATTCACGTTAAATTTGAGTCATTTATTGTGTTTACTTTTGGTTCTTGTGGCGTGGAAAAAAATTTAGATATAATTTAAGACCAACTTAGAACTTTGTATCGTTGCTTTATATCTTAATCGATTATTTTTAAAATCAGTAATGGTAAATATCAAATTTTATTGCATTTCTATTGATAATAAATTTAATTTTTAAAATATAAATTATTAAATATTTAAGTATCTACTGAAATAATTTATTATTAAAACAAATTAAAAGATTAAAGCTTCATGTTTAATAGCTATTATAATAGTTACTATTATAATAAAAGCTATGTTGTAGAAAATGTTCTTAGTTAACCAAATACAATAGAAAATTTAACAACGCATAAGACGAAATTCGATTAATACGAAATTGTATCGCAACTAAACATCATTATGATTCCATGTATTTTAAGACGAAAAAAAAACGAAATCATTATCTGACGAATAAAATATATTCGTTTAATAAAATGAAAGCAATAGTCGCTACACTTGTTACAACTACAAATTCCGCTCACTTTTGAAACCTTTACTACAGTTCGAAGTCATTGAGCTAGGATCACCAAGTTGTTTTTGAAAATTTCTTTATATTATTTAAAAATCTTCTTCAGAACAAAACAATAAGAGAAGGTGAAATGGTATTCGGTGTAAATCTATTATAGTTTAAAAAATGTATTTCTATTCATTCAAATGCAAATTTTAATGAACCAATTCAATTCAATAAAGTTTGATATCTTGGAAAATATTAAGAAGTGGAAAACGATTTTAAGAATCTAAATTTTTGTTCGTTTTAAACGAATTTCGTTTTCAGTTTTTTCGTTGGAAAGATTTTTTGTTAGGGATTCATCAAGTCGAGTAGTTGGGTATTTCTTTAAATAAATTGTTCTTGATATTTGAACTTCTAAGTGAAATTACTTATAATGCCAGTGCTTCACTTGGCATTTAAGTATTAATATTTGACTTGATTTAACGTCAAAAAGTTAAAGAACTTGAAAATCGAGCCAAGCAGCTTTGTATTCAAAGCAAGTAGTGAATCTTTATTTTTACTGTAATATATTCTTTTCTTTAAAGACAACAAAGTGATCATCATTAGTCCGGGGTGAAATTTATAACAAAAAGTACTTAATATAATTACATATATAATAATTATACAATTTTTTACAATAGTATTTGGTAGTTTTATAAGACTTAAAAATGGGACAGTGATTATGAAAACGTCTTTTCTAGATTTTTTGATGAAAATAAAATAAGTAGGTATAATTTTTTATTTAAGCTCAAAAATTACATAGAGAGTAAAAGGAAATATTGTTTTAATATGCTTATTTAAACAAAGTAATTGTTTTTTTCCTATATAAAAGTTGAATTTAAAGTCAATTCAGTAAAGAAGTAGGTAATTTAATTTGCTGAAATTCGAGGTATACGTATAGCATAATTATTACGATTTTCCATCTTTAGGTCGCATAATTTTCGTACAAGTTATGGTTGCTTTCATTTTTCAAATTTTAAACATTACAATCAACATCATATTCTTCAATCAATTACGTTGATAAGTGGTATACTTTTGGATTTGTGTATTGATTCAAATAATAATAGTCAATGATTGTACTCATAATATGATAAAACGTGTCATGGATTTTTGAAAAATCACTTTGAAGTGACTTGAAACAACTTTCTCGTGAAGTTTTGATTTAATGTGATTATCTAAAGTACAAAATAATATTTAAATTTTATTATTTTAATGGCGTCCGCAAATATACCGATATGACGATGCCTATAAAATCTGTTTAGTTACTTCATATTATGCTGTTTTGCTTATGCATGAAGTTGAATGCCATCATTCAAACTTTATGACCTTCAAACATGCAACACATCATCTGTCTGATAGAAACATTAATATTTTCAATCACTTTATTCAACAATAAATCATTTGATTTCTGTTTATGTAACGCAAATTTTAGATATTTCTTGACCATTTTTGCCTCTTAGTAATCATGTATTACCTACATTGTAAGTGTTAAATTCAATTATGGTAAGAGAATACATTTGACGAATAACATTTCTCATTTTCTCATATTATAAGTTTGGATGAGATTCATAGAGATTCGCTATTTGACTTGATTTTCAATCTACTTGATCTAAGTTTGATTGGAAAAAAAACATTAAACTAGAATGAAAGATTAATAATATAGGCCAACAAAAAAAAATCTTTTAATTTTTTTTTTTAATTTAGTAGCTGACAGTTGCAAATTTTCATGAGCTGAATTAAAAGCTGTCCTTAGTTTTTTCATATCAATCATTGTTTTCTAACAATATGCTTAAAATATTTATATGGTTCACGGGAATACTATTGAAACGCTATGCTATAATGCTATGCTATATATGCTAGTTTGTATTTACAGTAGGCTTCTTAAGACTATTACTTGTCAGTTGGAATTGGTTTATACTTTCTTACTCTTTTTTCTTTGAAGTTTCTTGTGCAGTATTTTCTACGATGAGTCGCTTTCCGAACTTCTCAGTGAAGCAACCAACAGTTGGTATCTCATTCCCCATTTCCATCCTGTTGTTATCCTAGCGGCCCTAATAACGTTTTATCATCACTTTAAGAACCTGTTAAAAACCCTTACTTTCCCCCGCTAGAATTTTCCAAATTGTCAAAGAAGTAGGTAATTAAAGTGACTGTTTCAAAGTGAACTTTCAGACACATTTCTTTCTTTTTTAACATATTATCTACAGCAAAAGCATATTCTGGTCTTTTTCATTTCCCAAGAGCTTTTCAACGCACAGGAATGCTTTTTTCTCATTTAAAATCATTGTGGATTTAAAGTAACCGTCAAACATCATTTGTTTGTTACGACAAAGACGCCTTTTTTTAGTTTCGCTTCTGAAAGGCGTGAACACTTTTGGTAGAAATACTTTAAACATGGTTTACATGTTTTTTGATACTTGAAAGATTGAATTCAATTTTACATTATTTCTATTACATACTAGTAAGCGCAATTATTCTTATGTTTGTGACATTCTAATACGCCTAATTTTGATTTTTGGGTTACTTGGAAATAGCGGCATGACTATGGGTTATGTTAATCAACTTTGAATAAAAAAGTTGCACTTGGGGCAAGATGATCCCCAGAATTTTTATTTACTTATATACATTAAGTTTAAGATATTTCTCGTCTAAGTCATCTGAGAAAGATGACACAGAATGCCTTTATTGCACGGAAAAGTTTTCCGGTGATATCAAGGGTGGAGGGTGGATCACGTGTTGTGCTTGTGGAAAATGGCGGCATGAAGCTTGTGCCGGAATTGATAGCAATAATACAAATACATTTATTTGTGAAATGTGTACCACAACACCGGCCAAAATGCGATTACACTTTTAAGAAAAGTTGCATAATGAAGCCACTACTCAGAAGACTGGATTAGTTTTTTAGAGTTTATTTTGTTGAGTTATAAACCTAAGTATATGTTATGTTGAGTTACAAAAATTATCTTAAAGACGTTTTATAGTCTTGATTTTCGCTTTTACTTACTTAATTCTTGAAAAAATAAAAGGTTGCTCGACATTGGGTAAGATGATCATTGGAATCATCTTAGCCACCCAGGTGTATAAGATGATTACTTTGTAGAGTTTTAAAAATATGTATTTATTATTATGTAAACTTAATTAATTAGAAATTTTGAGTATGTTAAAAGTAAGATAAACATATAGGGCAAAAGTAAATGCTATCATGTTTTTTTTCAGAATGAAATATGTATATTTTAATTCGATTCTTGCTTAGAGGGATTATCTTGTGCACCTTTCCCCTACTTGATTTGATGAACTTGCAGAAATTCATATTTTTATATAATTAAATAGAAGTAATTGATTAAAATAACCATTTGTGTGTATTAATATGATGAAATATATTATTATAATATATAATATTATAGAATATTACTATAATATATAATATTATAGAATAATAAACAATATTAATAATAAATTAGGTATATTCTAAAGATAGATAGGCTAAGCGAAAATAATTTATATTCACTGAAAATCTTCAACGAGATTTAACCTGATATACATATCTATTTCGACGTAAAAAATTGTTTACAAATTGTTTAAACGGAAAATATTAGCATTAAAGAAAAAAATGAAAACTTTTATGAAGCTGAACAAATACATTTCTTTAGTCAGACAATCATTTTTGCAGTAATTAGCCATCCTGAATAAGTATTTCCTACGTGATTAGTTAACAAATACGTTATGGAGCATGCTTCGTAGTATGTATAATATGTTTTTACTTAGGTGAAGAATGTTTAACGAATATGGTATTGACAGGAAAAGGTAAAACCATCTGTTTTAGAGAAAGTGAATTGCCGAGAAAAAGTCCAAGTGGTGTATTCTTATTCAAAGACATATAGCTCTATTTTCAAAATGATTTTTTCTCTTATTAAACAAATATCGCATTAAATGCTGGGAGACGTTTTTCCGAATTGTTGCGTTTGGTTTTTGTAACCATAAGTAAAATTTAAAATTCTATGAAGAAAAATGCTAATTTAAAAATGCCATTTCACGAAACCTACTTGTAATTCTAAATTGCATCGTTAACTGTATATTTTATTTTTTAGAATTGATACAGGTTTCGATATTTTTAACTAGAGATTTCATTTCAAAGAAAAATATAATGTAAAATAATTACTGAAATTTACAACATACTCAAATAGCTCAGATCAATGATTTCTGCATGGCAAAAAGTTTAATAGAGACATTGACATATTTTGGAAAAATGTTTTCGTACATATCACTAATCGCAACAAAAAGATAAAATAAATATAGTATTATTCTTGCAAATTTTTCGGTCTAGTCATGAAGAATATCGGAAAGAGATACTTCTTTGTCTTTAAAAAGAGTAATTAAATTAGTGGAGTCACATTGTCCCCAGTTAACCAGTTGACCCAAGCCAGGCATGTGGTTAGAGCTTTTGGTAGTGCTCGGCATTAAATGACATTTTATAATTTATGACAGGCTTCTACTAGTTACTAATAGTGTTAGGGTGACTATTCTAGAATTATTTTCCTGATTTCAGCAAATTAACCAGATTCTGGATTAAAATATTAAGATATTTTTATGACAGGATCGGAAAGATCTGATTATCCCAAAAGTATGACCGAAATTAATTTTGAATTACATGTGAGTTGAAATGTGGTATGTAATTGAAAATATCTGCTGTAAGGGTTACATTACCTTCTTTTACATGAAATTCACTGTTGGTTAAAAAACATAAATAAATCCCATGATTGTTTAAAAAGATATAAGAAAATAGAATAATACCTAAATATCTATTAAATCAGAACTATGTGTATACATTATACAGTCTTTATGTATCGGTATACAAACTCTCACCCTTTACTATAGAATCCTTTTTATTTGAAATTTCTCAGGAAAAAGTTCCAAATAAGTACTGTAAGCATTAATGAGTATAAGAACTATAGCAAGTTTAAAAAAAAATCGTTGGAGTCGTTTTTGAAAAAACTTGAAAAACTCAAAACCCATTGAATGAAGGAGGGCTTCCTGTCATTCATTTCATCCGAATCCTGTCATTCATCCGATTTCAACCAAAAGCTTCGAGTCAAAACTAGATGTATTGTGAGAGTAAAATTCCAAGTTGGGTGAAACTCGAATAAGGCTTTCGATACGATATCGCTGTCACACACAGACAATTTTTCTAAAAACCACTTTTTGGATTCAGGGGACCACAAAACGCCTATTTCCAGTGAAAACTCGAAATAGAAAATTCGATCCGAATACAATACTTCCATTACTATATATTATAGTAGTAAAAGAAAGTAATTATACACGTACACATTTTACACAAGAAAGTCGTTTTAATAATATCTAATACCAATAATTTAATATATGAAGTTTATAGTAGTATGTTTATATGGATAAACTCAACCCTGTTTTACCTCTTAATCCGTCCTTCCGTGACTTTTTTAGCGGAAGTGACGACATTCCGGGCACAAAACACTATTTATGATTCATTGTTGAAGTAACCGATAAGTTTGACCGATGAGGCCACACCAATATATTGCAGACATGCCCGAGTGCAATGATATTGTCCTAGATTCCATTTCATAAAATTTATATCTCTGCATAGGCTTTCACTAAAGTTGTCAACAAAGCTTTTTACCTTCATATTATTACTATACTATGAGACAAATAAAGCAAATATTTAACTTATTATGGACTGTAGAACTGAAACTGTTTCCACTTTCTAAGTTTTCTTATCATATGAATATAATGAAAATTACGAGATTCAACACAATAATGCTATTAAATCAATTTCTAAACAATATGTCAACGTCAAATATCAGATTGATATCAAACAAGTTGCAATATTTAATTACAATCGTGAGATATATTTTGTGAAAGTTTTTCTATTTCTATTTTTAATTTTAGCCACTACGTACTTACAAATTAAGTACTCTTATTAGTTATTTCAAAAATATTATTTTTCATATACAAGCGTATACGTAACACGAGAAATTATCAAACTTTAGAAATGGGATCAATGGCCTGATAATTCATTAAACAATAAAATATTCTTCTTACTTTAAATATTTTTAATTTGCATAAAATTTCTCTAATTATTTTTCGCCCAAGTAAAATAAGTACACTCATTATTTTTTTTTTTATAATGCATTGGTATAGTGAAGATGATTGTAGTAGAATTTTACGAGCTTTTATCTAAGGAAAATATTATAATAAATAAAACAAACAGTCCACGCAAAATGCAAATGAAACTAATAATAATATTAGCATAAGTTTGTGGGTAAATTTTCAATGGGAACTTTTGCAAATTGGGCTCATAATTAAGCTAATAAATTGAAGATTCATGGTCAATTGTCTCAAATCGTAAATACAAATACACATATAACTGTGATCTAGTGATATTCTTATGAAAATATTTGCCGTTTAAGATTTGCAGAGGCGGTTCAAGTGATTTTATTACAACTATCTTTACAAGAGTCGTTTTTCAAGGTTTCCTTACAAATTTTGACTCATAATAAATGAATGAAAGACTTGCAATTTTTAACTGAAAACATTGCCATTATAGATACTTTATATTTTAAAGATAATAATAGACAATTACATTAATGGTTCACTTTTAAAATTCAATTTATGATATAATTGATTACTTTAATAAAAAATTAGCATTAGAGTTTCCGGTTAAAAAGAATTAAATTTAGATTTTTAGGCACTTTTTGTTATTTAAAAACCATTATTTGTTTTCAATTATCAGTAATGAAAACCTTTTTTTTAAAGAACCGTGAATAACTGCTGTACAGTTTTTACTTATTTAATTGTAGCTTTCAGGCTAAAATAAAAAAAAACAAATTAGTAAATGCGTCGTTATTTACAAACAGTTATCTTTTCTATAAAATTTCAAATTCGAAAGAAGACAATTTTTAATTCGATATAATTTATTACCCCTTTATAAAAGTTTTGTTCGCGGGTACAATTCTGAACCAGTTCAGGGACTATTTGCACGCACATGCTTAAAAAGAGCGTTCTTGGAGCAGTAAATTCTAAATTTTTAGTACCAGTTAAATGTTCTCAGTATACAACAAATTCGTTCGTTATCTATTCAGAATTTATTTTAGTGATTCTCGGGTTTTAACAAAATATTCGTTGCCCTTATTCATCCGTAGTTTGAAAGGTTGTAGTTAAGTCCAGTTCTACTGTCAAAATTATTTAGCATTAGTTCTCGTTTACATTTTGGAGTTGTTCACGGAAAAAAATTCTTAAACTGCTCATAACCGTGTATACATTTGACGATAACCCTAAATCTGGCTTAAACTGATTCGTAATCGGTTTAATTTGAAACTCGCAAACAAAGGTAATATGAATATTACAGTCATCTTTTACTAGGTAAATTTAGATACGTGGATGAGTCTCAAAGTTACGTCGTTTTACTACGCGTGTGTAGATCCAAAGTTTATTCTACATAAAAATAAAACCGTTCATTGTACGTTATAAGTCATGTTTAAAAAAAAAGTATGGCAATGTTTTTATGTTGTGCATGTTTTGTACCGTATAATGTACGTTTTTATTTTTATTAGGAACATCTCTATGAATGTACTGCGATGGAGAAAGATAGGAATAATGAACCTCTCATTAAAAAGGGATGGAAATTCAACAATTACCCATTGAAAACCGTTGAATGTTATGGAGTTTTAACAATCGTTTTAAATCAAACACCCCAGAAAGTTCTGATATCAACAATGAGTCAAATAGTAGCTTCGAGAAACTTCTCGAAAAAAACTAGAACATTCGGCTTTAGTATATATGTATATGGTGCTGACAAAGGGTTGTCAGGGTATTCCGCCGATTCTGTCACTTTGTTTGACATTGTATGGAATTCTGCGATTACATGAATTCACGTGCGATTTAAGCGATAAATAATTGTAATTTTGATTAAAATTGTGTTTATTATTTAAAATTCTGGTTTTTATTAAACAACTATTCCGTTTCCAAAGATTAAAAGAATCCAAGACATGAAATCAATTCAGATTTGAGACAAATCACTTTACAGTATAAATTAAGTCGAGTCAAAAAAAATATCTCTTAATTAAAGCGGTAGTTTTGTGAACAAATTAACTACTTAAATGAAGGTAAGACTTCATTTTAGCTTAAGAATTGCCTATTTTATAAGTTTTTAAAAATTCAATTTTTGAAAAACTAAAAACAACATATAAAAGCGTTCACGTTTCAATTGAAAATCGAAAGTCAAAACTTTGACTTTAAAGATGGAAACATTTCAAAGAAACTCCAATTGACTTAACGAAGAAAAACATATTGTAAATACAAAGATGATGCACGAATGCGAATTTTAACAAGCAGAAAATTATATTCTAAAGTATTAAAATAACGTCATCAAGCATAAATATTTAAAATTAACTTTGAATTAATCATGATATATCAATACCTTAGGCAGTACTTATCTAAAAGTTAATATTTGATCACGTTTAAAAATAAAACAAAGTTTGTTTTTTTGTTCAGACTGAACAATAATTACATTAAGTAACAAATTTTTTTTATTAATGAATGCTTTAATATAATCGGTTTTGTTGGAAGAATGAAGTATATATTCATTTTAGGAAGCAATTCCCATAAATTTTCATCCAACGTACTAATGTTTCAGCCTTCTAATTTATTTGTGATAGTCACGTAAAAATAAGTAAATGTTATACCTGCAAGCAAAATGAGTTTCAAAAATTCATAATATGTACACTGATTAACAATAAGTGCACAGTGGAATGCGATTATGAATTTCACATCGGGGTGGGTATTTATTAAAAGAAAGGCGTAAAACTGATAAGTCGTTTTCAAATGAAATTAATTTTCCATATCTTTCACCGCATTAGGGCTATTAGACAGACCGCTCACCTGACCCCAAATCGTGACTATTTACATTTTCAATAATTAGAGAAAACTTTTTATTTTTATTTTTGGCGTTAATGTTTATAATGAAAGAAGGCATTAACCATGAAAATACTCAATAAGTCTCTTACACATTGTTATGAATATTTATAATTCAAAATTAAAATTTAATTTATGGGGTACTTTTACTTACACTTAATTCTACCAAATATTTTAGAAAGTCTTTATTTGTACATTTAGATGCATATACACTTCAATCAATTTTTGAAAACCATATCTTTGAAGTGCGTAAATACGTTACTTATGATTTTCAAGAAATAAAATTTTAAAGCACTCGGTTTAAACGTTTAAAAATGAGTTTATATTAAAATGAAGACAATGATTGAATAAAACATTTTTGCGATCTACAAATGAGAAAGTAAATTCAGATATCAAAAACTCAATCAGATTTACTAGGTATACTTTTTTCAGACCAAATAAGGATAAGACTTTTATAGTCATAATAGTACAGATATGGAGTTAATACAATTTTCGCCTCTAACTGTTTTCAATAAATAAAATTGAAATTTACATTTTTTTAAAAGTGGGTCATAATTATGTTATGGCATCTTATCTTTGGTGCTCATTATGAAAATTTTCAATTAGAAAATTAAGGTATTTTGCGTATTCAATATTTTCAATAGTGATATTTATGTTTAGTTATTTTTACTGTGACGGCAATTTTTGTTTTTGTTTTTACATAAAAGTTATTGGGGATTGCAATCCAGCATTGTTTTCAATCCCGCAGGATTTTTACCGCATTGACTTCAATCCAACGGGATCCCGTATAAGTTATAGTGTTTTATGGAATTTAAAACAAAATTCTCGAAATTGCTTTTAGTGAAGTGATTATATATAATGAAATTTTTAACTTCTTTTTTTTTAAGTGTTTGCTATTATTTAAATTTTCTACATCATTCTCCACTTGATATTCCGAAAATTTAAATTTTTGTGTTTTTACAGGTGTTGAAATAAATTTTGTGAAAATATACTCTACTTATGTGTTTTTACAATCAATATTCATTTGACTTCTTGAAAATTTAGTTTGATTATTTTTATTGGGTTGGCAGTAGTCAGGGTGTGCAATTATGTCAGAAATGCTTAAATTTTATACTTTAAATAAGGATTTATATGATTATTATTTTATGTAATTTTTATGCTACTGATTGATTAAAGCAAATTGAGTTTATTCTAAGTTAAGGTTGTTTTCTCGTACATATCTTGCTTTTGACGTTGCGTACTCGTATATTAAACCATAGTTAATTTACTTTTATAAACCTTATTTTTATGTACACCCTGAATCAGCTCACATTTTCTAACCCTCGCGATATAGGTACCCTTTTCTACGTTTTGCGGTAGTCATGGAAAAAATTATTTTATTTCTAAGAACTTTAAAATGAAATGAGTTTAAGGCGGCAAATTTGAATGAACTTTCATCATTTGGTACCTGCGGATTCGCAAACTGTGCGGGATCTCGCAGGGCCTAAAATTATGCTGGATCCCACTTTACTATATCCAATCCCTATATAAGTTATACATATAAAAAATTAATACTTAACTCTATTTAACTCTAGTTAACTCTTTCAGACCCGTTGTTTGAACAAAAATTTACTATCAATATTTGAAATAATTAAAAACTACAAATTTGAAAAACTTTTTTAGCATTTGAGCTATATAAGGATCCACTATGAATTTGGATTAGCGAAATTTCACAGAGCTAGGTACATTTTTTTTCTCATTTATTTATTTATTTTTTCTCATAAAAGTTTTTTTATTTAAACAAGTCTCTGATTTACAAAGGTACAGTAACCTTTGTTTCTTGCTTACAAGGGTAGAAAGCTACATAAAAATGTGTTTTAACAAATTACAACGAAAAATAGTTATAACGAAAATAGAGGAGTCGACATATTTTTTGTTATGAACGAATTTCGTCATAAAAGAAAAATAATTTAATTTAATTTGCTTTAAGTGTAATAAAATAAGTTATATTAATAGTCACAAAAAATGTACAACATATTCTCAAAATATTCAAACTTTATTTGTTTTTTTGTTTGTTTGTTAAGATTGGAATTTGAAGAAATATACGTTGTCTTTAGATGGTGCAAAAATAGTGTGAATAATATAGTATAGTTAAAACATTGGTAGTACCTTTAAGCACGCTTTAATCTAATGCGAATGTAAATAACCACTTAAAACTATAATTAATAATTACATAAATTAATAAAAACAACTAACAATTAACTATTAAAATCAGTTCTGATACTTAAGTTAACTTAATTATTTATAATTTATAACCATATTATAACAGAGAAGTTATAGGTTAAATATACATAAAGATATACTAAATACCTACAGCATATTTTTATTAGAATTTTTTGTTATTTATATACCTACTTTTTGCAAGGTAATAAAGATACATCTACTAATTTAAGTGAGTGTATTACTTAAGTATTAAAAAGAAAAAAAAGACCGTAATAAAATAAAGAAAAACTTTCAATGTTGAAATTATTTTATTGTATCGAGTACATCTGTTCTAACAATTTCAAGTGTTCAAAGTTTAGATTTAAAATCTTCAAAAACATTTTCTTTTTCCAGATGTGGTCAGAACATCAACAAGTGTAACATATTTGACAAATACTGAAGTTGATTGTTCTTCAAAATGCGTTTGAACGGTTCGGATGGAACATCACCACAAGATATTGGTAAGTTTAATCTATATATTTGTATTTAAAGATATTTGAGAGGTTAATCAAAATTATGACAAACAAACATTTACTATTCCTAAGTTAATCATTAATCTACTGTTAAAATTTTTAACAGTTACAACAATTTAAAAAACCTGTATTTTAATATATATTGCTCTGAAGCTTTGTTCACACAATAGATAACATTTATTTTAAGTAATGTAAAAAGGATGATAAATGTTTTAAATTTTCTAGTTAAATATCAATTGAACTATAATTAATAGTTTTGCAAAATTTGATTAACATTCACTAAACGGTTGTTGAGAAAAAAATTAAAAACCAATAGAAAACCGGGGTTTACTAGATAATACATAGTGTTTAAATTAAGATATATTCACTGCTAAAGTAAAGTTTTATACCTACATTTTTCCTTTTTGAAACCAAGATTAACGAATTGTATGTGTTTCTATTAATATCGAAACTGGGTATTCATTAATTCGTCACAGGCTGCAACAAGTAGATATTCATGAATTATTATTGTTCACTACATTATTGTTATCTGTCCCAATAAATAAATAACCAGACCTGTTGAACATGTGGACAGGACAAGGTACTACAGTCGGAGTACTTGTTATAATGCAAACTTTAGGGCAGGGATGGCGAACTTTTTTGTGAAATGGGTCAAATTTTGTTCATCTTTTTTTTTGTGTGAAAAGCAAAAATAAAGGTTCAACGTCCACTTGGAAACATTTTTTTTATAATTCGACGTTACATATCTTTAATTTAAATTTTTCATTATTTTGGATTGTCTGTTCTTTCTTTCATGATAAAAAATGAGTTAATAATATGAGTAAATAAGACTCAACGTGTGGGTCATTTAAAAATTCTTCATGGGTCACTGGCTGACCCGCGGGTCATAGATTTGCCATCACTGCTTTAGTGTATCTCTAAAGTCAGGATTGAAAAAATATTTCTAACATAAGTCACAAAAATATACTATTGGTGACAAGTATAAAAAATATAAGACAACATGAAACATCTATTAAAAATGTTTTATAACAATACTGTATTGACATTTTCAATTTAAGTATGAAACTATAACATCGATATAATTTGACCTTTAATACGATAGGGCATCATTTTCAAAGGCATGGAAATTAGCCAATAAACTGCGAAGTTTTACTTAAAATAAATAAATATTTGTCAAACTTACATCATCTTCAATCTATTTTTAGAAAATATACAATGATTTCATCAATTCTACTTCATTTACAATTGATTTATCATAATAGAGGTAGAAGCATATTGGCAAGTACTAAAATATATTTTTTGTACAGACTAAAACTTTTCGCACATTATTGTATGGCTTAGTTCTATTTAAAGCTTAAGATAGACAATTTTTTCATTTTTATATTTAATATCTAACTTACGATTAGATAATTAAAAAAAGTGATTTTAGCTAAAAATCTGAAATTTATTAGAAAGAAATTTCTTCAATGAAAATCAACATCATGGCCATTTTTTCACGTAGTTGTGTTTTCAAATGCAATTATTTCAGCATTGGACGTTGAAGCGTAGGTAATTAATACCTATGACTAAAAGGTACAAAAGACTTGTCATGGTTCGTCTCACTATAAATCTGTTATGGTTTTAATGGTGTTTCCTTCTTTTGAGGTTTGATTGTAATGAATATTGTAAATAAAAAATAATTTTTATGAGATAAAATTACCGAATGAATTCAAATTAAAATCGTTTTCGGGTTTCAACCAAAAAAAAAAAATAGCATTAGATAAAGTCTGCAAGTTAAAATAATACAGAGAAATAAAGCTAAGAGTGTTATTTTTATAATTAAATTTTACATAAAAACATATACAGAAATATTTTAACGAATATCTATTTTTATGAAGATCGGGGCATTTTATAATAACTTTTTTCGTCATCACTCATTATTCTCCATAAATAGGCGGCATATTGTACGATTTCTTTCGAACTCAATCCACTCAAGCGATGCTTTTTTCGAAATTCCCGAAGGAAATTAAAAAATGCGTTTTTTGATAGATTAACACGTGGGCGTTTTAGCTTGTTGATTTGTTTTTCTCTCGCTATAGTACTGACAAGTTTTAATACTTTTTTCTTTGTTGAACTTGACATTTTTTTCCGGGTCATAATTTAAACACTAAAAATTTTGTCAATGTATGCTCAATAAAATATGTCAAAAATCGCAATTTATTTTCCATAGATATTTCAAGTTTTAGTTGGTTAGTTGTAATTAATCTACGTATGTATTTTGCATGTGAATTGCTTTCTGGGTTTACGATTCGGTTCTGTTTGAGTTGGTCTTTTATTTTACCTTATGTCACTGTATACTTAAGTAAAGTATTTACGACGATTACGTTAGAGAGAAATATTTTGTGCTCACAAAGTTCCGCCTATCGCATTACCAACACGCAAATGAAACCATGTGTAAAGGAATGGTAATTTTCATTACTTTTTCACATTTACAAATTCTCTCACACTTTTCACTGACCTTTTCTGTATACATTTTATTTTTCAAAATAGTTAAATCGGATTAAATTTAATAGATACAACATTACCTATAGCTACACTTTTTACGAATAAATACAAATCGAGCAAAAGCAAGCGTAAAAAGATTCCTTGCATTACAATTGAATCTCAATTATTTCATGGATGATAACACATTTTACGATTTAATAAATGAAACAAAATAACCAAAAGCACAATTTAAGCTCACAACGAAATATATTGATAAGTAGAGTAGTTTTTAAATTACCTCCATTTATTTAAACCTTAGATTGAAAGTCAACTTCCAAGCTTAATATCTCAAATACTTATATAAAAATAAAAGTATTATACCTTTAAATCTTGAAAATTGATACAACAGTCGAACAACATAATCCTAATAGTAACCTTAGTAACTAGTAAATATAGGGGTAGTATGCTTTGAATGACAATCTTATTTACAAAACTATAACCAAAACTTATTATTATATATTTTAGAATTAATTTTTTTCAAATAAATTTTCCGTGTTAATATATCAATAAAAATGAAAGATAAAACTGGATCGAAAAAGAAATCAAACGCTTTTTTCAATTTTTTGCGAGTTTATAGACGCAAAATGAATGGCCGTCAACTTCTTCAAAAAGAAATTGCTTCTATGGCTGGAAAAGTATGGCGCAGCTTACCCCAAGAAGAAAAAAATAAATTCAACTGTTAACGTTAATTTTGTATTTCACGTTTTGTCATTGAACTATATGTAATTGTTATATTTGTTTTTATTAAAAATTTTCTCGAAAATATTTTTAATTTTTTTAGTTAAGTACTCTTTCAGACTCTCCAGTAATAGTATAAAAAACCGACCTATGTTCACCTTTTTTCTGAATCGAATCTTGGCTAAAATATACTTATTAAGAAAAATTTAATTTTTTTTTGACGGTCATTTTTTTTGCAAAAAATTAGTCGAACATACTTATTTTTCTTCAAGTAGGATATTTGCAAACTATCCAAAAAGAAGAAATTTTAATATATAATAAAAATAAGCTGCTAAACTCTACTCCCTATAGAGTAGGTAGTGGCTCCAAAACTTTTTTCCATGGTGGATCTTTCAAAATTCCTAATATATTGATACATTACAAACCTCTTAAAAATAAAAGTACAAAAAGTCCACTTATAATTAGTGGTGCAGTGGTTAGAGCAGTTTGCTCACTCCGCTACATGCGTCAGTGGTACTGGGTCCGATGTGTAAGGCAGTGGTGACCTTAGATGTTAAAGCAGCTTAAAACACCAAAAAAAAAAGTATAAAAAGAAAATTTAAAAGTACAAAAGAAACATTGAGTGCAATATATATACATATAAAATTATAACACCCAATACGTCTTAGTATGAATATTTTATTAGGACACAAAAATCGATAATATTTTATTCATTGTTATTTATTTTAAGTTTAAAAATAAAACTTGAAAGCTTATTTTTGAGCCACTTACGGCTGGAATTTTGGAAACACCTTCCTAGTGGTACTTGTTTCTTGGTCAGAGATCAAATATATATTCCTCGATGGACCTAAAATGTATCTTCCTCGGGTTGTGAGTGTTGGTTATAAAAATAGTGGACTGTATATATTTCACTGGTTTATTTAATTTCACTTCGATATATTATCACAAAATTGGAGCAACAATCAATATTTAAATATAACAATTACATTTGAAACCCATGTGGCTTCGTTTCTCACTCCCCAATTCTTAGATAAAGACTGCCTTACCCTTTGAATTACAATTCCTTTTATAGGATCGGCAATTGACAATAATGACAAACGAAGTAAATCCAAACATCACTCCCCCCGTTGAAAGATTATTCTTTCAACAAATACAATAATTGGTTAACATTGATACAAATCCTAATTAAATGAACATACAAAAATATTAAAAACAAACAAAATTAATGACAATTCTTAAACTTGGCAAAGGAAAAAAGGTAGCTTAATATTACACTTATTGTGCCTTAACACACAAATGATCAATTCTATTTTAACACACAAATGATCAATTTCAAATCACTTAACACACACTCTTGCGAGAAATTCTGATTAATTTAAATTATCTGTATCTATTGGCAATACCACTACACGTTTAACATTTCGAACAAAAGTAGACCCGGCGCCCTTGATTAAAACGGTACGTACGATGTCATCCTTCCCTGGATAACAATCCAATATGCGACCCATGGCCCACTGTGCTGGTGGCAGATTATCCTCCTTAATAATAACGATTGCTCCCGGAGTGATGTTAGAAGCCGATTTATTCCATTTTGAGCGTAAATTTAAATTATTCAAATATTCGTGGCTCCATCGTTTCCAAAAATGCTGTTTTACTCGTTGAATATGTTGCCACTTCGATAAGCAATTTGGATTCACATCCGAATAATCTCTTCCATGGAGGTTAGTCAACGTACCACCAATCAGAAAATGAGCCGGGGTCAAAATTATGGGATCATTTGGGTCAGAGGATATGGGAGTCAAAGGTCGGGAATTTCAAATGCCCTCTATTTCACATATCAATGTATAAAATTGTTCAAAGGTAAATAATTTATTAGGTGAAACCACATGACGCAAATGTTTTTTAAAGCCTTTTACAGCTGCCTCCCATAAACCGCCCACATGCGGTGCCCGGGGTGGTATAAAATGCCATTGTATACCTCTACTTGTTAAATAACCCTCAATTTTTTCCCTTGAATTCTGAACTAAGTTTGATAACTCCCTTAAAATATTATTAGCACCCGTAAAATTTGTCGCATTATCGCTATAAATATTTCTACATAAACCCCTTCGAGAAATGAAACGCCGAAGAGCCGAAATGAAACCCTCGGCAGTTAAGTCCGTGACCAATTCCAAATGAATTGCCTTAACGGACAAACATACAAAAACTGCCACATATGCTTTGATACTATTTCTATTCCTCAATTTCTTTTCCTTCAGAAGGAATGGACCACAATAATCCACTCCCACATTACTAAAAGGAGGAGAAGGACATACCCTAGGCCCCGGTAGCTCCCCCATCAGATAATCATGAACACGTGGGTTCAATTTACAACATTTTACGCATTTTCGCAGAACCCTTTTAACTTGACTAAGACCGTTAACTATCCAATAATTTTGCCGTATTATATATAACGTTTGTTGTGCTCCCGTATGTAAATTATTTTGATGCACCTCTTGAATAATGAGATCCGTAAAATGGTTATCTCTTGGTAATATAATTGGGTATTTCGAATCATAAGGTAATTCAGAAAATGACAATCTCCCCCCAACGCGCAATAAACCGTCCTCACCCAATTTGGGATTAAGTTTTAATAAGTTTGTGTGATTGGTTCCGGATCGCGTTTGAGAATCAATAAATTTAAATTCATTTGGGAATGCCTGTAATTGTACTAATTTAAGGACTCGTAATTTTACGTCTTCAATTTCCCTGACCGTTAATGGACCGGTTGGTCTTTCAAATTTTCCTTTTCTAAATCTAAAACAATAAGATAGCGACCGCAGTAAACGGTTCATTGAAGAGAATCTTGAAAATATAGATGATTCCCGAATTTTCGTCATTAAACAGACAGGTTCACGTTGCTCAGGCAATTCCAACAATTGAGGCGGATCCGACACAGGCCACCCAGACTGGGGCAAAGCAAGCCAAGCCGGTCCATCCCTCCGAAACGAAGATGTCTCAAATTCCAAAGGCGAAACCCCCCTTGACACCAAATCGGCCGGGTTGTCCATTGAGGACACATGATGCCAGTTCTTTGGATTAGTTTTAGTTTGAATCTCAGAAATTCTATTAGCTACAAATGTTTTTAATTGGTTTGAGGAACTATTTATCCAATGTAATACAATTGTGGAGTCCGTCCAAAGAAATATTTCATCCAACTGTAAATTTAATGTTGGTAGAACCGTTTGAAATAAATTTGCTAATAATAAAGAGCCACAAAGTTCCAGTCTTGGGATTGTCAAATTTTTAAGTGGCGCGACCCTTGATTTTGCACACAAAAGTTGAGTCCGAATCACGTTATTTTGATCCATAATTCTTAAATAAATACAAGCCCCATATGCCCTCCCACTAGCATCCGAAAACCCATGAAGTTGCATGTTCTTCGGGACCGGAGCCACTATTGTCCGGGGAAATGAAACATTATTCAAATGTACCAAATGCCGGCAACACAATCTCCAGGAGGTATCAACTTCTTTAGGTAAGGGCCCATCCCAATCAATATTTAAAGACCAAATCCTCTGAAGGATGATTTTGGCCGTGATTATAACCGGGGCCAACAATCCTAGAGGATCAAATATCCTCGCTATCATGGATAAAATACTACGTTTGGTAATTCTTTCATTAAATTCAAATTTTCTAACCGAATAAGTTATACTATCATTGTTTGAGTCCCAGAAAATACCCAGAGTTTTAATTGTTGAATCCCCCAATTGTAATCGAGAATTTATTTTATCACCGGCTAAATCCCGCAGTGCTGAAGTATCATTGGACGCCCATTGTCTAATAGTCATTCCCGCCCTAGTGAGAATCTCCGTCAACTCCTTCCTTAATTTGATAGCTTCCTGTACATTTGATGCCCCCGTCAAAACATCATCCATATAAAAATTCTCCACTAGAGCCTTCGCGGCCAATGGAAACTTCCCCCCTTCATCCTCAGCCAACTGCCGCAAAACCCACGTCGCTAAATGTGGAGCAGCCGATTCCCCAAATGTTAATGTAGTCAGTTCATATGACTGCAATGCATCATTACTATCCCTCCAAATTATTCTTTGATATTTCCTATCCTGTGGCCTTACTAAAATTTGCCTATACATTTTTTCTATATCTCCCGTTAAAACTATGACATACATTCTAAAACGAATCAAAAAGGCAAAAAGATCCGATTGTAATAAAGGACCCACCATTAATGTATCGTTTAAAGATAATCCCGTCGTTGTTTTTGCCGATGCGTCAAAAACAACACGCATCCTTGTTGTCATGCTATACTCCTTAATTACAGCATGGTGAGGTAAATAATAATTAATCGATGTATCTGGGTTTTCATTAATTGGAACCATATGTCCCAAGTCAAGATATTCCTCAATAATTTCTCTGTACTGCGTTTTAAATGCGAGGTTGTGACTTAATTTAACTTCTAAATTTCGAAACCTTTTTAAGGCCATTTGATACGAAGCTCCTAAATTTTTAATTTTAGAGTTAAAGGGTAACGCGACAATATATCTCCCTTCACTATTTCGACTTACATTTTCTTTGAAATGATCAAGGCATTGTTTTTCCTTAGCCGAATAATTCTCCTGTCCCGGACACTCTTCTACTTCCCAAAATTTAGCCATATCAAAATTTACAGATGTTGCATGACAACTCCGCTTAATCACTGCTCCAGAAGTTGGCGCAGAACCACCCACAATCCATCCCAATAATGTTTTTTGCAAATATAATTCCTTATTACCCAATAACGATAATTGAATTTGTCCCATTTTTAATAAAGAAAGAGTAGTTCCCGCACTTAATAATATGTCAACTGAATCAGGGATGTGAAAGTTTGGGTCCGCCAAATGAATACCGTTTGGTAATTTAATCAAATTTCTCTGAATATATTCACCGGGAATGTTTTGGGATATTTCGGGAATTACTAAAAATGTTAGGGTTTTTTCATAACTATTAATTCGGGATCTGATGGTGGCCGTGACTAAATCTTTTGAATATGTCGTTATTGAATTTAATGCACCAATTGGAATATTACATGTTTCTAGCTTAAGGCCCAAATTGTTCGCAAATCTTTGTGTTATAAAATTAGTCGTAGAACAAGTGTCTAATAGTCCTCTACATTTTATTGGAGTTTTATCTTTATTTAATACATACAGTACTGCTGTTACCATGATGTCACTTGCCATTGAATTCACAACTAAACTCACCGCAGGTCCGATCCTTTCCACATTATTGTCCTCACTAACTTGATTGTTTATTTTACTATTATTTTCACTTAATTGTTTACTGAACCCTTCATTACTCCACTCTCTGATGTGTAAGAGCGAATTATGTCCTTTGTTGCAGTGAATACACATCATTTTTGAAAAACAACGCGACGCGTTATGTCCCTTTTTTAAACACTTAAAACATAACGAAAAGTTTTTAACACTTTCACGTCTTTTGTCCAGTGACATGCCTCTAAATTTTTCACACCCCCATATGGGGTGAGGTCCTGAACACACCACACAATTAATATTTGAATGTTTATTTTTATTATCACCATTTGTTGTCATGAACGTTTGTGTTTTATTCCATCCCCTTTGATGAGGTCCGAATCGAGGGTTGTTTTCCCTATCCTTGATTTCACTTGCAGTAAAATCCGTGGCTGATGCCCTTTTAGTAAGAAATTCGATTAATTTATCATATTTTGGCATATAATTATCCGTTAATGTCAGTTCCCACTGCCAAATGGTGTTGTGGTTTAGTTTGAGTAGAATCATGTCTATTATTGGAACGTCCCAATGTTCCACCGGTGCGCCCAAATTTTCTAAGGAACGCAAATGTTGCTGAAAGGTTCCAACTAACCTTCCAATAGCTTCCGGAGTATCCTTTTGCAACCTTGGAAACTCCCTTAACAATGCCCAATGCCGACGCAAGGCCCTTTTTGGATTGTCATATTTTTCCTTTAAAATATTTAAGGCAATTGTATAGTTTTGTGCCGTAGTTTCCAGCGCCTGGATTAATTTAGCTGCTTCCCCATGTAACGAGGATTTTAAGTAAAACATCTTATTTACGGGATCTATATCTTGATCCCCGTCAATCAAGGATGAAAACGTATCGTAAAAGGACACCCATTTTTCTATTTCACCGCCAAATTGTGGTAGATTAATTGGCGGTAGCCTTTTAACTGTTTTTTTTGATAACGGTTCCTGCATTTCCTTTTCCAATCCCATTGATTGCATGCTGTTTTCCAATGATTCTTCTCGTAAATATTTTCGTGCGCGTGCAACAGCTCTTTCAAATTCATCTTGTATAACTTCTCCTTGTTCTAATTCTTCTTCATCCAAATCTTCCAATTCCTCTTGAATTGCTTCTAATTTCTCGAATCTTTTTTGTAACGTTTCGAGCGATACCTTTAATAAATCCACATCGCGATTTTGATGATCAGCCATCCACTGATCCAATTTTTGTCCAAACTTTGTAATTGCAGCCATAATGCTGCCTCTTTTTCTTCTTAAACTTTCCGCCATTTTTGATTGTTGATATTAAATATCCAATTATTCACAAAATACAACACTGTCTTTTTCACAAATTTTAATAACAACTTTCGTCTTTATTATATACTTTAACAACACTTGAGTCTCACTCCAGAGTAAAACTATAATTTCATAATTTTATCTTTAAAGTTTTAGCCTTCAGCTTGTCTGTCAATCACGAAACTGTTTTATAAGCGAGTTTACATTTGTGAAAAATGAACGGTTTTATGTTAAAGGCGTCTTACAATTTCATTACCGAATTCTTAAATCTGTTTGACGTTTTATTCAAAGATAGGGAACCACAGTCTTGTATGAAATGGAAATTATTTTTAACGATTATCTAAGAATGTTTAAATCGAATACTTTCTATTTGCATATCAATCATAAACCAATAATATAATAACAATATGCAATCAACTGTAATGGAAGAGCCACAAAAGATTTCATTAAGCTTTCTTTTATGTGTTACTGAAATAAAATCTTTACAAGAATAACGATTATTACATCCTCTTCATGAATCATTGCCAAAGGATTATTAATATTAAATACCACTAGCTGTTAAGTAACCATACTCGTTTTAAGATTCTAATGTTTGTCATCGATACAGTAGGTATTTAAAAACTGTTAATGTTTCAATAGTATCTACATAGTATCACATTGGTCACTAAGCAGGCACGTGATTTTTTTAAAATTTCAAGTCATATTTTTACATCATGAAGCCAGAGATAAATTTTTACCGATATTAAATTTCTATCTCAAAGTGAAACTGTAAAAAACGGGCTCATTAAATTCTTAACATATAATGTACACAAGAGTGGATAAAGTAGATATCAAAATTTATGAAATTTTTAGTAAACTATAAAAAAAAGACATTAAGCACATTATTAATAAGCAATTAAAAACATGCTTCCAAAAATATAAGTATAAGTACCTACTTAAATGTTTGAACTGGTTTAACATTGAATCTATATAAACTTTATTTACTCTATTATAAAACGTGATCTTATCTGATCTTTGTAATCATGCAACATGAGATAATGAAAAACAAAGGTGTTATATAGCGTAAGCAACCGATTAAATAACAAACAGCGTAATCTTGACTCATTGACGACGGCGGCGGCGCGGCGCACGGCGTCGCGGGTTTCAATCGGACGCACATTAAGTAAAACGAAAACAAACCCATTCAGTTTCATCTGATATTTTCTTCAGATAAGTTCATTAAATGGTTCTACAAAGTGATCACAACATTTTCTTCGATTATGTTCTCGCACTCATATGCGCACCTTTTGGGTAGGTCTATAACTTGATTATATTACACGGCTATTTTTAGAGTTCAAATCAATTTCACATATTTTTTTGTCTCGCACAAATTCAATGGGAAAGTTTCAGTTTCAAGAAAACAAAAGTAATAAAAGTTTTATGGTTTTATGCAATCGACTTTTAGTTGTAATTTTTATTTCTTTAATTTGTCCTTGTCCAAATCATTAAAAACTTGAATAGTTTTGCGAAAATGTCTTGGAACTCGAAGTTTTTTTCTACTAGGTATTTAATAGCCACAGACAACTTGTCGCTGAACTTGGAATTTCCGACTTTTAGAAATCAATAAATAGAAGTTGGAAATGCGTTTTTACTTTTATCAATCAATTCACTTTTCATAAAGAAACAAGTTATACTTAAACGGATGGCCATCATCGTTAAATTACAATATAAAAGACAGGCTTACAGGCTTTTAAGATGAATACACTGATTATTTTATTTTTGAAATGTTTTTAGTAAAAATTGTCATACTAATTCCTACAATCTAAATATTTATAAACAGTTATCTATAGTCTATACCACTAATTTTCGTAAATAAATTTTATAGTTGATGAGTAGGGCTCGGATGAAAACTGTAAACTGTGTACATTTAGAGTGTTTCAAAAAACAAAATTTCTTATGGTGTCCAAAAATAAATAGTATATATTAATACAAAAATGTTGGCACAAAAATTAGCTCTTAATATCAATATTAAGGTTTGCCTCAATCCATTTTTTAATTTTCCATTTAAATAACATTTTTTCCATTTTGAATTTTCGTAGTTGATCGTAACAATCTGAGAGAAGGGATTGAAAGGAAATTTCAGGCTCTACAAAAAAGGCTCCTTAGAACAAATTCCGATAACATTAAAAACATTTAATTAGGGTTATTTTTGAACTCTGATATCTGTGAAACGGTTGATCTGAGGAAATGTTTTATTAAATATACTATCAATTTTTGGACCCCATAAGAAATTTTTTTAAACACTCTAATGTACAGATGTACTTATTTATTGCTGAATACTTATGTAAGTAAAATGTAGAATAAGTAAATTTTTTGAAAACAAGAAAGTGATATCGTATTTAGAACAAAGTATTATTTGAAAACTATAACCGTTTGAATTTGCTGATTTTATAGTTGTTTCGAATTTTTGCTTAAAACAATTAAAAAGCATAGCTGTAACTGGTTGTTTTGAATTTGTTTTTGACAGTTAACGTTTGGTTGCGTTAGAAGTGGTATAATTTAGCTTATTTCGATTATTGCAAAAATTTAGCTAAAATAATCCAAAATTACAAGCGTGTAACGTTTGCAAAATTCTAATTAGAAATTCCAAAGCTATTAAGTTTTTTTATCACTGTTTAATTAGTCCTTTATCAACGATTAGATCTATTTGGTGCATCTAATAGAGCAAATAGTGGCTGTTGTTCAAAACGCCTTTGAGTCAATACAATAGCGAAGTGAAGGTCGAGAATCTTGAACAGATTCATTATGTTGATAAACAACTTCCCGTGAGAACGAGATCATTGATGATTGCAAACGACTCTGACAATGAAAACGAGAAATTTCTCTTCTAAACTTATTACGATATCCACCTTCTCTAATGTTAATCTTTAAGACTTTGTTTCATTTAAACAAATAACCAACTCTCCAATTTCCTTAACTTTCATTGAACTTGCCATAGTTTTATTGCTCACACTGAGATCTACCTACTAGTACAGATAAATTAATTGAGATACAAGTAGGTATTATATCTCTTATGTATATTAATATTAATATAAATAAAAATAATAATAAAACAGTATGGGATAAATATTCATATATTGATGAAATTTATCATAAATTATAATTATGATACGATTTTTCAGTACCTATGAGAGCAATTACATCTATTTAAGTATTGTTTTACTCGTAATTATTTTAAATTAAATAAAAAATACTATTATAATTTTTGTTTAGTTTAAAATGTTGTTTTATATTCATAATAGATACAGTTAACCAATTACTGAAACTACCTGAACAATTTAAGATAAAAATAAAAATTGTACTGTTTTAAGGCTCTTTTTATATTAAGTAATAGAAATTGCTTAATTGCACTTTATATAATCACGCTCATAAACAATGAAAATTGAATAACCAAAGTTAAAAGCTAAAATTAAATTAGACCTAAAACATTAGAAGAACTACTAAACTCCTGAAAAATTTGGTAGCTTTAATACAAAAATTTTATTATTACATGAATACTGCAGGATATATAAAAGTAATACGTTCAGATTTAGATAAATACTATGTAAGTCGTAAGTACAATGTAAATGCATACCAGCTATGTCATAAACATAAATGTATCGATACAAAATGTATATTTCTACCTCGATGTGAAATATTGTGATAATCTTTTTTGCCCAAAAAAAATATTTTACTGAAAATCTGAAGTGCTATAAAATTTAATACATATACAGTGTAAACATTTTACGATTAAACGTTAAATGAATCCTTTTTACAGCCTCGATATATAAAATATCTTTATCATAAATTTAATCAACGTAATATAAAATAATTGCAAAAAAGTTGTACGTTGTTGTTTACGTACGTCATTGTTGTATTGACACATTTCACTAGTTCATGTGAATTATTTATATCTTAGGTTTCTAAATTCTCACATGTAGGTATGAATTATGAATAAATTGCTATCCATTTTGAACACTTGTAAGAAAATATAAATGACGATTACTATTCCAATTTAAAGGTAGATAATTAAGTAAATCTTCCTTAAGAAAGAGAGTAAAATAAATATTAATTGGATATTTTATACAGGAAAAGCGCAATTAGCAAGTATTAAGGCAGAGGAATCTACATAAAAACAGGATTTTCGTACCTCAAAAACAGTATTACTATCTACATATTTTAATAAATTTCATTTTGGTGAACGCTAGGTTTTTCAGCTAGTTTATTATAACAGAATGTATTAATCTATGTGGTACATACGAGTATGTGTTTAGTTGTAATGCTTCTACTTATAGTCCAAAAACTGGTGACAAGAAGTGTTTTATGAACGTTGAAATTGTATGAAAATGTATCTACTGGATAGATAAGCAGGTAATCATTTGTTTGCCTGACCTATCTGATTATTACGCATTAAAGAAAGGTGCACAAAATATGTGCCAAAATTTGTATTGATTATATCTCGAAAACTGGGGATTTAAGAAAAAAAATTATTCCTAACTAAATTAAAGATAATACAATTTTCAATAAATTTACTATAATTTTTTTTCTTCTAATTTTCTGATAGTTTCTGAGGCATAAGCCCTCAAAAGTTAGATCACGTAGTCAAAAATAGAATGCGTAGAATTAACTTTTGAGGTCGTATATCTCAGAAACTATAAGGAAAAAAGAAAAAATATATGGAGGCAAATTTGTCGAAAATTTTATTGGCTTTAATTTTATTAAGAATATTTTTTTTTTCCTCAAATTCCCAGTTGTCGAGTTACAAATAATACAAATTTTGGCACATATTTTTTGCACCTTTCTCTTATAAAAAAATAGGTCAAATAAGAATCTAAGCGTAGAACAATTTGTTGAATCAAAATATTAAACACTAAAAAGTATAACATAAGTAATAAAACAAATAAAACAAAAATAATTACAATCATCATAAAAATGATATCTCTATACTTATTATCCACAATAACATTTTGAAATTGTTCGTAATTACCTACGTACCGTAATAGAGTAGTTTTCATAAAAATAGTGTTTATTGTTATTTATACCTATTGATATTGATAAATTTTGAATAGTGTCATAAATTTTGATAACCTTGTTTTTATAACTGGACTAGTAGTAGTAACTGTAGAAAAAGGTTAATATGAGGACTCGTCATTAAAACTTAACGAAAATGAAGTTTTAATGTTTGTTAATAATTCTTAAGTATAATGTAGGTATGTGGTTTAAATATCGCTTGCTTTTTACTAAAACAGAAAAAATATCTTATAAACTAAGTATTTACTCGTATTCGGAACTAAGTTGTATAACTAACAATCAGTGGGGTATTTCTAGCAGGCTGATTAGACTGGAGCCTTGAGCGGTAGATTTTAGGGGCGTCAAATTTGGAGCCAAAGTTTTAAATAAAAATCATAAAATTACAGACTCAATGACAAAAAATTATAAATATGTACTTAATATGATTGTAAATAAGAGTCGGTAAGAGCATAACCTTGGGTAGGAGCGGCAAAATTTGAATAGCCTACTGGCGGCAAGTGTGTATGTTAAATCCACCACTGGACTAACAATAAATGCTGAATAGTAAGAAGAAAATTACCAGATTACATAGATATTCCTGAATTTTTGTGCAATTTTTAAAATATTTTCAAGTTGTCAAAATATGGTACCTACCTTATAAATCAGCGGTTAAATGGAGTAAAAATGAAACTTTTGGGGGTAACAAAGGACTTTGTTCTACTTTGCTATTTTATAAGGGTGTTAGTATTTTTACAAGCCATTCTTTGAACTTAAATCAAAAATAATTTCGATGTTAACTATTATGTCAAACATGAAGCAACATCAATTCTCCAAAACCTATAAGGGCAAAATATTCAATTGATTTTTTTTGTCTATTACATACTTACTATTTTCATGCAACTTTTTAATTTTCCGTATTAATTAATTCAATAAATATATCGTTTAATTTACATTTACATTGATTGCCTCTTTTTCAAAATGAGGGGGTAATGTCGGCTAACGCAAAAATATTTTGGGGTAATGGTTAAAAATATTCCCCGACCGCTGTTTTAAATTTTCGACTTGTTTAATTATTTTTCTTCGAAAAGGAGCAAATACTCTAATAGTTTCTGTCATGTGCATCGTAACTATTAAGTTGCAAAGTAAAACTTCCCTTCTTAATTGTAGAATTAATTTTTATTAACCATGTCCATTATTATTTCTAGTGTAAAATTGAAATGCCTATGAAGTATGAACCAACAAATTGTATTAAAAAAGTTTTATTCAAAGATTAATTAGATTGAAAAGAAATTGGAATACTACAATTATTATTATTTAGTGACATAACATAGATTCAGGAACATTTTAATTTAATTATTAGGGTTTTATTATATTGAGGTTCATATGTCCTTATTTCATTATAAATAAAAGCAATAATTGTGATTGTTCTAAAAACGTTCTTACCGTATTTATAAATCCATGATACACTTGACATAAATCGGATAATACAGTTTTAAAATAGCTCTAACAATAATGCCATAAGTTTTGAGCTTTTCATTAATAAATCATTGTTATCACATAATCTAACATTTGCGATTAATTCGCGACATTTCAAGTGTTTGCGTTCCACTAAATGATTAAAATCAGAACTTAAATATTTCATGTTAATGAAACAGCTTAAAAAATTTGCAAACTTAAAACATATCGTTTTATTATACGACACGAACTCGATGAAATTATAGTGATGAATGAGTCAATATACTTAAAATATTAATTAAGAGAAAAAAAATATTTATTGACGTTTTACATGCGTTTGTAATGAAAATAAAAAGAGGTCGGCTCTAAAAAAATTGCCCATTTTCTTTAGTTTTCAAAGAGCATGACCTGCTTATCTCTCTAAAAGAATTATAATCGCTTCATTCACATATAGATATAGTTTGAGAACGACTTTTGCATTTTATTAGAGCAAGTACGTATTTGTATGAAACAAATTCGAATAAGTATGTATGTATCGAATTTTAACGAAATATATTTTATGGGTGATTTTGTGTTATGCTTTTGTAATAAGAAAAAACACTTACTTGGTATTTTTTAATCCAATTATTCCGTAACTAATATCCAAAATCGTATTGATTTATCGAAAATAAGCTTGTTTCTATAACACAAAACGAAATAAAACGCGTTTCTAATCTTTAGTTGTTTTCATAGTAAATTATGTTACGTTTAATTGAATTGGATGTGTTTTCAAAAATTATTGTAATTTAAACTAGCACAATTATTGATGTATTTATCCATTTGTCCACCTCTTCGCGGCCAACAAGTTCGTCAAATATTGGTGCCAATGGCTATTATTACATATGTGGACGATTACGCACATTGCAGTTCTGTTTAGTCATTCAGAATTGATGATAAAAGTATTCTAAATTAATTAATTTTTATCCCAGTCAGAAGTGATAATTTTTCAAATAATATTACAATTAATTTCTGTATGTATGTGATGCAGTGACAAAGTGAAGTTCAAGGTGATTCCGTTTGAAAATATCCCATATGAAATTATTCAAATAAAATTAAAGTGGTGTTATATAAGGAATATAAAAAGTTAAAAAAATTTCAAAACTATGTGTTTGTTATAAAAATGAATCTGTATAAAATGGCAATTCAAAATATGCATAAATTGCATGTCTCGAAATCAGCACATGGTAAAATTTTCCTAATTAACTTAATGTTAAATATTTTTTTTTTAATAATAATCATAAATCATATACTTAACCAAAGAATTTGAAAACTTTTTTTAGTCAATGTAAGCAACTTTTCGTATAGGTATGAACATTTTTTGAAATCAAAATCATGTCATTAAATATTTACATTGGCAGTATATGCAATACTAATAAGAAGACCTATCAAATATTTCCAAATTAAATTATTTTTACCGCAAACATTATAAATTCAAATAAGTCTACGTGACAAACTTGAGTTAAAGATCGTTCTTTTGAAAATTAATTAATTTTCTTTTCAACAACGCACAGTGGACTAGACACCACTTTTAATACATTAATACGAAAAAATTGAAACCTTTGGACAGTTTAAGAATATATTCTCTGATTGTTCCAAATAACTTAAATGAGGCAATAACAACTCATAATTTTGAAGGATAAACTAATTACATAGTAGTACTTAATATTTTATAAAAATAATAATATTTTGTCATACTTTATTTGATGATAAAAAAATGATACTTTATATTATAATGATAATGACATTATGGTGATCATCAAGGAAAAACTTACTCACTAAAATATCTCCGATTATCTATTACACTAATTCCCAGCTGCACAGTACATCGTTTAAACTTAAGCTCAGCTGAACTTGAACTTGAGTTCTTTGAAGTTGAAATCAATCAGTTTCACAGTAAAATTTAAACTTCAGATCAATTGAACGTCCCGTCGTTTAATGAATTGTATGAATTTTGGTATCACTGCAGCATGTAGTTTATATAGTTTCTATATAACTTTACATAATTTTACGTTTAAAATTTAAGAGCAGAATTTACATTTTTAGTTTTGAGAAAAAATTAAAAATGGAAGCAAACAATAACTCTGTAGTTTAAATAAAAAAGAGAAGTAATAACTTCTCATTAGTATTAATAAAGAATTATATAATAATCAAAAAAGGATACAAAATCATATAAATGAACTCTGGTTACTTAGTTACATATAAATAGGCAGTTATCAAACGTTGAAGTGAAGTTTAAACGGAAATATGCTGTCGTTTAATTTAAACGGCAGATTGAACTCAGTTCAAGATTTAAACAAAAATGCAAAACCAAATTATTTGCTGAACTGAAGTTTAAACTAAAAGTGGAGTTTAAACGTCCACTGTGAGTGATAAATTCATTAATAGTAGGAGAATCAATTTGATAAAATAGTATTGGTCGTTTTCTTATAATAGTGTAATGTTTGGCGAGATTCTTTTCTTGACTTAATTTATAAGCTACTTGACTTTAATTTGATTTTAAATTAAGTCAAACTCGAAGTAAATTGATATTTTATAATACTTTATAATTCTTACTATAAGAAGTAAGTGTACACAATAATGATAGATCAGGTTTATTGTGTTTGGGATGTTAAATAAAATTTCATTCATTAAGTGAAATATCGATAGTTGACCTTCCCTTGTTAGGTTAAAAGATTTTAAAAGGTTTGTCTTCTTATTTTAACTAGCAACATCACGCGGTTTCACCCACGTTAAATAGTAAAGTTGGTGTACATTTGCTTGGATAGTAATGATTAAGGTTAAGAGCTAAAGAATTTTTTTTTCAAATTTCAAAGAACTAATCTAACAATAGGCGTTTTCAGTTAAATGACTGCATTATCTACAGTCCTTAAAATAAAAAAATAAAAACAAAATTGTGAAGCTAACCAAAGAAAGGCAAAGACGTCCCACCTATTTTGTAATCACGTTTAAACTAAAACAAGCTTAAATAAAAACAGCAGGAAATTAGACTTCAATAGGTATTACATAAAGAAAGAAAATTTATAAAAGATTATATTTCAATTAAAGATAGTGAACTTAGAATATTTTTTCTCTTCTCAAACGAACTACTTTATTGCTTAAAGTAAGTGTGTAAAAGATTAATTTTTTTCATGCTAAAAGTGCCACCTGGTCCATTGTGCAACGTCACGACTTTAACAAAACAACAACGCCAAATTCAATCAAAATTTCATTGTTCTAAAGATAATTGTTACAAATTTCCCGAGTTTTAGTAACGGAACTAATTGTCTTTTTTCAATCAATTGTTCTTAACAATTGACTACAATTAAATTGCATTTGGTTTCAGATGAAATGCTCGAAGCGGAAGCTGAAGATGCAGTTAGTGGTGTTGGGGAGCGGGTGAGACAATTAGAAAGGAAGGTGTTGGAGCAAGGCGATGAATTAGTCTGTTTAAGAGCCACATTAGCGGATGCTTTGCGACGTCTTGCTCAATTAGAGACAAACACAAGAGCCGTTTCTAGCAGCAGCATCACTCCACACCCACAAAGAAGTTAGTCCCATTTGTAATTCCTATCAAACTCAAATATTTCATTTGAAATGTAATTTTTAGTTTCTCCATCACCGTACTCAAAAGATGGAAATCGAATCCGGCAACCACTGGCTTATCGTAGTAGTACCAGTGCAATGCCTTCAGGAATTAGTGATAATCGTGGTCGAGCAGCTTTGCCAGCACGAAGAGCTGTTCATCACCAATCGACTGGATCGTTGCATTCAGATAGTCCTAGTTCCAGTAGTGTTTCCCCAATTCCTTCCCCATCACCTCGTAACACTCCCCGTCCCCCATCGACGACTCCCAACTCTGGCTTACACCTCGCTAAGCGTTGGACCAGTGTTGGAGATTTCCAACAAGTCCAACAAGTTAACGGTCACAGCAGTCCAATAAGTCATTCGAGGTAAAATGTTATTTTTTATAATAAGCTTTAAGTCGTGTTTAATGCATTATACATGTTTTTAACTTTGCAACATAATTTTATGTAAAATACATCCTACATAAACTAATAATCAGGAAGAAAATTTTATTATTAATAGTTATTAAAGTTGAATATTTATGTACTTACCAAAGAAGATAGTTGTCAGATTGATAATTGACTTAAATTTTTGATTTATTAACCGCTTTTTGTTTCGTAGTTTTACAAATGAATCACTGCTAAATTTATTAGGTATCAATGCCAATTTCAGTATATTATATTATTACACTTAAAAATAACAAAACTGTATTACAAAAATAACCTTTACTGTATAGTAACTGTATAGTTGGGTATTCACCTGGAAAAATATTTCATTGCCTATTTTTTTTTTTTAATTTAAATGTATTTAACTTTTATCGCCCAGTCATTTAGGAAATCAATAATAATTAAACTTCAAGTAATTATAAAGTTACTTCGTTAGTTATTTGTACCTAAGTGCAGTGGTAAATGGTCATAACTCATAACTAAACGTCTAAGCTGAAAGTACCTACCAAAATATATTTTCGTATTAAGTAAATAAATGTCGCCTTAAGAAAAAAAAATGAACTAGATATCTTAAAAACGCGAAACTTTATTGATTTTTTGTTTGTTTTAGTTTATATTAATTGTATAAATAAGCATTCATTTCAATTTACACAAAATAGCACTACACCCTCCACCCCATTAATGCTTTTCTAAGAAAGATTTTCATTTTTAACCAATTTTCAAAAATATATTGCTGATCCTATCCCAATAGCCAGGAGCTGATAAGCTTCAAGGGTACACGGTATTCTAGCTTGCGACAGATAGCGATTAACGTTTCAATTTAAAAAAAATGAACAAGTTTATTTTGTCCATTCGAGAAGTAATTTTTGTTTCAACCTAACAATTTTTTTCGTCTTAAAAAATGTGTATATAGAATCATAGTAATATTTAGTTGGAACTACAGTTATTTTGTTTCAAACTAATTGTATTAGAAGTGTTTTCGTTATAAACATTTTCCATAATATTTTTTTTCTGTCCTAGATCATAACAAGGTTTATTTCATCATCACTTGAATTAACTGCAAATATTTGTTTAAAAAGTTTTCTAAGACCAAAATTTTTATTCTTGTCGAGTTTTTAAACAATTCTTTAACATAAACATTTCACAACACAGTATTTCGACTCATGACGTAGTATAATTAATCCTACTTTATATCTTTGAACAAACACACCGTAGTAATCAGAATCGTACTGAGGAATTTTTAGTACAAAATTTGAAGAATGCCCCTAGTGTTTTTCTACTCGTACCAAATCTACAATCGTTTTAGATACTAATAATATATTTAAAGGGCGCTCAAATCATTGGTACAGCTCTGTGATCAATTAACTACAAAACTACTAGGATTAATTATAATCATATTACAGTTAATCTTCCTGATTATAAGTTGCATTAGATATTGCACTGGAAATCTGTGCAAAATTTTATAATATATATTTTGTTTGTTTTAACTCTTGCTTGGCTACTAAATTTATTTTTGTTTGTATATGTTTGTTTTTTTTTTTGCATTTTTTAGATTATCCACCAAATCTTTATTAAACCTTTATTCTAAGCCTAGTCAGAACCCTTCGAATTTGAAGCATGGGTATGTTTTTTTTTAATTTTATTTGTATTTACCAATAGTTAATATAAGTTTTTAATTCCACAAAACCGCTATAAGCTGCTTTTTACAAATGAAAATAATCCCTCACGTACTTTAAGTGTTTTAACTACAAAGCCTATAATATATGTAAGCCTAATAATATGTACTATAATAATATGTAATATATGTAGCCTAATAATATGTACTTATTATATTAAGTACATATTTATAACATACATATTGTTTAAATTTTTGGTAAATATTGTAACAATATATTACCGAATCTTTTTTTGTTTTTGTTTTATGTATAAGTATATTGGTACTTAATTATTTTTCAACGATTAATCAATCAGGCATTCAACTTAATGAAATTTAGTTATATCTATAGGTTAGTCTTAACTTAAAGCTATAACATAAACACTAGGTCGAGAACTCGCGAAGTTTGTTTCTATGACTCCCAAGGAAACTTATAAATAATTATTCGATTTCATTTTTGTTGTAAGACTTAATGATTTATAATTTTGGAACAATTTAGTTATCAGATTTAAAATAGTCAAATAGCTCTTAAACATTTACTCTATGTATCTACAAAAATCTTTTCCACGTACATACCTACAATGTACATTATATAAGTACATTCACTCATATTACCTTAATTTAAAATAATTGAATTGTTAATGTCCAATTTTTTACAATAATTAAATAATTGTTTCTGATTATCGTAATATGTTCGAAATCAAAGGATACTTTGCTAGCAGCAATCTCATTCCAGTTATTTTTACAAAATGTCTTTTTCCTTTTTAGATTTTCTTTCTTATTACTTTTAACCAAATTTGAATATGTTTTCTTTTTGTTTATGGTTGATGGTAGTTTTTTAAGAGGTGGGAAAATATATATAAAGTTCAGGGTATCAGCCCTATGTTAACTTCAAAGTTGGGGCAAATGCATTAAGAAAAACATACGTCATGAGAATTACTGTTTGATTTAATTTTAAGCTACTTACCTATACTTACTTTTTAAACTTGACTTGAAATCAAGTCAAACTTAAGTCAAATTTTAATGTTTAAGTATCATGGCTAGTTCAGCATTGACTTCGCAAATGAAAAAGAATCATGGACTAATATTAGTATTTAGCCGAGACCACAGTATGTGGTATATTTTGTATTGATTGAATTTTAGCATTTAGCATTGTAAATGTTTTCCAGTGGACCACTTAGGTGTTTTAACTTATTTGAACTAAGGAGGTCTGTGTTTCAATAAGTATAGGTATATAATCTTCAACAATTGTATTACAACGATTAATGTAAATTCCTTCTTAGCTGTGTAACTCCTTGGTTGAGTCTTTGTTAATATTCAGTGCTTAAAAATTAAAAATGTATATTAAAAAATGACTCCTAATATAAATCAGAGTAATATTTGCAATATTTAACAATCCTTCATTATTAAAACTGCTACCAAAAAGTGTTTAGTCTTACAATTAGAAGTTAAACTACTGTTATCAAAAGTTTAGAATAGATTCTTATAAAAACTTATAGGTGCAATTAATTTAAATAAACAGTGAGCCTTAAATAGACGTAGATATTTATTCGAACGCCTTAAATGACAATATTTGTCGGTAAATTTTCAATTAGTGCACGTTAAGTGTTTGGTGTCAATTAGTAGTTGAAGGTCATCTAAGTATCTTCTTAAATAAATTAAACCCACCATTTTTTCAACATTCTCTTCTTCCTCTTCTCCACACATGGCTAATCATTTGTGAATTATATACAGTGGCCGTAAGTGTAGAAAACAACAAGCGCATTTTATGGCATCATTCTTTGCGGTTTTCTAACATCATTCGGTTGTGTTTGAGACTTTCTATGTGGCTTGTTTAATTGATCCAAACAATTTCTAGTGGACTAAATCTAATAGTTAAATACATAATAAATACTCTTATCAGAATTTGTACTGGACTCAACATCATCTATAGCTACAATGGCGTAAGATTGCAACTTTTTTTTAAAGCTATGTCCTTGTAATTTTATAAATCTTAACTCTTGAATTTTATTTTAAAAACGACCCGGCGTTCTATTTATACGTGCATTATGTAATAGTGCTGCAAATGTTTAATCCTCATAATTGTTTATATATTACCCTTTCTAACTGAAAAAAAAAATTATTAATATTTTATTTTAAATTATATTTTATGTAGGTACTTAGTTATAAAAATTATATATTTTTGTTAAATTTTCATTTGGTTTTATTTATATTTTTAGTTTCACTCATTTCCTTATGTTAACCTTCATTTAAGTCTATATATTTTACGAAGGTCTAACACGAATGAATCACGTACAAACAACAATTATTAATTCATCATTCAAACTAAAAACGTTTCGTTCACTATACGATATTCTAAAGCAAACCTAACAAATGACAAATAAATTGATATTAATTGTGCAAGCATTTTATAATAATATCAGATACAACCTGAATTCTTGTTGATATTAAAATTTACTTCAATATAATTTTATCTTGATTTCAATAAGACTCGAGCTCTAATTTGTTACTTACATAGGTATGTATGTGGAACAGTTCCATATAAAGCAGCTTATTTCAAACTCCTTTTTTGCAATAAGTGAAAGCGACCTTCGCAATTTGTTACATATACAAAAGTTAACAATCCAATTGTACGAAATCAAAATTTAATTTTAATAGAGATAAATAATTGATAGTGGATAATTAAATGGGATAATAAAAATATTTCTAGTACACGAGATGCAACGTTTAATGAAGATGATGGGACAGTTCGAATGTATTTACGGGGAAGACCAATCATTTTGCATGCACCATCAGAAGAAATCGATTCATACGATATTAGCAAAGTGTCGACTGCGCCTTCTTCCAAATTAAAATTAGATTGGGTCTACGGCTATCGAGGAAGAGATTGTAGATCCAATTTATACTTATTACCCACTGGAGAAATGGTATATTTTGTCGCTGCTGTTGTTGTTCTTTTCAATGCCGAAGAGCAATGCCAACGGCATTATTTTGGTCATACTGACGATGTTAAAAGCCTAGCTATTCATCCAAATAAATTATTAGTAGCGACTGGACAATGTGCTGGACAAGATAAAAGAGAAGCTCGGGTAAAAAGTTTACTTGTAAGAAATGGAAGATAGTATGTAATATTTGTATTTTTAGCCACATATTCGAATTTGGAACACAGTTAGTCTTACGACTGTTTCAATAATTGTTGGGGATTTTGAAACTTCAGTTTGTTGTTTATCGTTCAGTAAAGCTGACGGTGGAGGTTTACTGGTAGCCATAGATGAGTCACCCGATCATAACATTTCAGTATGGGATTGGCAAAAAGGGGAACATGGAATGAAAATAACAGAGACAAGAGTATGAATTTAATTAACATTCAAAGACCTTCAAACTTTATCATTTTTCATTCAATTTTAGTGTTCAGTGGATACAGTGGTTGCTGCTGAATTCCATCCATTAGATCGTAATGCAATAATTACTTGTGGAAAATCCAATGTTAGTTTTTGGACATTGGATGCTGGCGGCACTTTATACAAGCGAATGGGAATTTTTGAAAATCGTGATAAACCAAAATATGTCACATGCGTGGCATTTACTCAAATGGGTGATGTTATTACGGGCGATTCCAATGGAAATTTGATTGTTTGGGGTCGTGGCACAAATACAATCACTAAATTAGTCAAAAACGTTCATGAAGGACCTGTATTTTCGGTCTGTGTTACCAAAGACGGGGCCATTGTCTCTGGAGGCGGCAAAGACGGGCGCCTTATTCAATTTGATTCGAATGTCACTCGAACGGGACAAGAAGGCCAAATAGAGTTACACTTTGGAGGTATCAGAATTGTTTCTGAAGGGCGTGGTTCGCAACTGTTAGTTGGAACAACACGAAATTGTATATTAACGGGTGCCATCGGACTTGGTTTTCAACCGGCAGTATTAGGACATGCTGATGAGCTATGGGGTCTTGCAGCCCACCCAAATTTACCACAATTCGCGACTGCTGGAATGGACCGACTGTTACAAATGTGGGATTCCATGTCCCATACGGTTGTTTGGAGTAAAGATATTGGCGTATGTATTATATGAGATATATTTTCAATGAAAATTTTAATATTTATTACTTGAACAGGAACAAGCACAAAGTGTGGCATTTTCTTCAGATGGAAGTATTGTTGTTGTTGGATGTGTTTCGGGACGGTGGTTAATGTTCGATTCTCAGACTCGCGATCTATTGGGGCAACACACCGATGGCGCAGAACCTTTACAAGTTATTAAATTTTCGCCTGATGGAAATTTATTAGCTATTGGTTCTCGAGATAATTACATTTATGTTTATCAAGTAGCCGACGAAGGTCGTCGTTATAGCCGAATTGGGCGATGCATGGTCAGTGTATTTTTGAAATTAAAAATATTTTATCACTTTTACTTAAAAGTTTTAGACATTATAAAAGATATAGAAATTAAGTAGATAGCTGTATTTAAAAAATAGTCAAATATTAATGAAAATTATATGTCTTCAGTTGGCACTGTCAAGTGCCTTAGGTCGTAGTGGTTCGAGCAGAGGTCTTTAATCTTTTACATTTTTAAGAATCTTTTCATAGTTTTCTTGAAGAGATCTTATATTTGAGTAGTAGATAAAATAGTTTACCAAATATAAGGGACCATCTATAAATTACATCACATGAATTTCATTGCTTTTTGACTGCTTCTTGTGACACAATGTCACACTCCTTTAAACATGTGACGTAATTTATGGATAGTCCCTATAATAGTAGAGCAAATAGTAATCACTTGCTTAACCCTTGTCAACCCTCGAGTTTCAACCCAGGTTGAAAGCCATTGTTATCAAGTAGACAGTGGTCAGTACGTTAAAACTAACAGCGCTACAATTTCTATTCTAGAACTATTTATTCAGTTTGAAAGACTAAATTTCGAACTATTCTTTCGTGAGAGATTTACGTCTTCATGTACAACCCATACGTAAAATAATCATGCTTAAATAGTAAACTATAACAATCGTATTCCTACTTATAAATCATAGTTATCATTATTTAATCTTTTCTGTACTTATTTTCATGCTGCCTAGGCTTTTACAAAACACAAACGAAGCTCGGCATTAATTGTAGTGGTAAATGGATATTTCATTAAATGCTAGATTTATTTAAAATTTTTAAGAAACCCTTAACAAAATTATTATATTATATTTTAGGGTCATTCCAGTTTCGTAACTCATCTTGATTGGTCTACAGATAATCAAATAATTAGAAGTAATTCTGGCGATTATGAATTACTCTATTGTAAGTCTAATTAATGAACTTAAATGAAGGTATCCATTTAAAAAATATTATTCAAACAGGGAATGCGGCGACATGTCGACAGATACCTCAAAGCGCATCGATGCGTGACGTAGAATGGGCTTCTAACACCTGTACACTTTCGTTTCAAACAATCGGAATTTGGCCTGAAGGAGCGGACGGAACTGATGTTAACTACTGCGATAGAAGCAACGACTCAAAACTTTTGGCAACTGCTGATGATTTTGGAAAAGTTAAACTATACTCATATCCAGCTTCACAGCCCAAAGTAAGTGAAAATTTCTTCCGAAATTTGAAACAAATTAACTAATTTTGTGTTTGTTTAGTCTCTTTGCCATTCATATGGTGGACATAGCAGTCATGTTACCAGTGTCGCCTTTTTGTACGATGACACTCGTTTAATTTCGACCGGTGGTAACGACACCAGTGTACTTCAATGGACTGTTTCGAAATCGTATTAAAATGCCAATTTTTATTTTTAATGAAAAAATATACTTAATCATAAAAATTATGTGGCCTTATAAATGCATGTAGTATTATGGTATTATATATACATACTTGCTTACGTGTACCTTTAATATCACTTTTCTTGTTTCAATTAAAACACTTAAATTACAAAAAAGAAAAGAAGTAAATGAAAACATATCAATATTAAAAACTTATAAAAATTTATCAATATATTAAAATCATGAATTGTAAAACTTAATATCTTAAAAAACAAATGCACTTGGAATTAATTTCTATTTAAATCAGCGGCGATTCTTGATTTGAAATTATAGGGATATTGCATCCTTAAAATAAGGTTTTTGTAATCGTTACATGCAAAATAATAAAAAAATATACGATAATTCATTGATAATGATGTATACAATATTCATGAGGCGTTCTGATCCAATTAAATTGTAAAGTATACATATGTTTCAGCTACAAGAAAGCAATCACAATTTTTCTAATTTATTATGAACACTACTTTAAACTATATACATACTATAATTTATATGTTACATTATACATATGTGTATACAATGTGCTATATTATAAATTGATTTTATCAAACCATAAATAAATATTATTTACCCATTTTATGTTACTGTTTTTTAAGCATGTATAAGTACCTACCTCTTAACTGTTTAGTTTTAATTATTAATATTATCAATAAAAAATAGGTATAGAATATAGATATAATATAACAGTTAGACACAGTTAAAAATTATATAAAGACTTTTTCCGCTGTTACAAGTCACCTTAACATCTAAAGGTGTGGCCATTAATCACTTAAGGCATTTAAGGAAGGGGTGGGGTCAAGCCGAATCTCACTTAATCTTATTGTTAGTTTGGGAGAGAAACAGTGTAAATTGTGAAAAAATTGGGTTAAATTATAAGATTAACCGGTTAGATTAAATTAATTTTAAGTAACTATTTAATTGAGTATATACATAAATCTAATTTTGCTTTCTAATTTGAGGACTAGGAATACGGGCTGGAAGAACCATTAGATGGAGACCCTTAGCTGGCATATAAGAGCCAGCAATCGCTAATGACGAACAGTCTCTCAGTGAACTTATACTACGATCCATATACTTTAACTTTAACGACCAACGCTATCAGTTCCTTGGTAGATTCGCTTCTGTCTGCATAAACCGAATTTATCGGGGATCATCAATGCGTTTTTAAACTTGTTTTATTTGTACTTAAATAAATAAGTAAACAAAAAAAAATCAAATTGGTGATAAACATGGCCTAATTTTTCCTCAAGGAGGCATTGTCTCCATACATACAGTGACCATTCGTACTATTTTTGGCAGGACAGTACTTTTTTTAAGACGCTGTCCTTCTTTTCTTTCGTACGCATAAATGTCCTGTTTTTTAATTATCTGTACTGTTTTTCAATGAAATTTAAGTGATACTTAATATTTTTTCTATTTTCAAAAGTTACTATATTTACATTTTGTTACTAATTAATAAGCTTATATATAGTAGGGAAGCCTACGATGCTAAATCGGGATTTACTCGAGCGTTATCGAGACCTATTGGATTGCTTAGATGATAAAAAGTATTAAAAATGTACATATGTTAATCTGATTGTTTCCATGATGGTCGTACGTAAGGGTTGAAAATGAAGAAAAAAAAAATTTAATCGAGCGCGTCAGATTTTCTAAGGGGATGTTAAGTGAACCTAAGACAAACCTCTGACGAATTGAATGTGACGCAAACGCGCTGTCATTATTGGAATGTGCAAATAAAAATTGGTATTTTGAAATACTCAAGCGCGTCAGATTAAGATATATATGGTTCATCTTTATACCTTAGACATGCTGTCTCATAATCTGACGATTATCAGGAGGGATTCACCTAATTTGAAAATAAATCAAAAAAAAATTTTTTGTGTATATGCATACAGCCTATATTCAAATTTTCCCAGTTACTAATTATAATATGGAAGTCAAATTTCAAGTTTGATGAAATTTGGATAAAGCTTTCGATACGATATGGCTGTCACACATGTCTGTGTGTGAGTGTGTGACAGTCATATCGTATCGAAAGCTTTATCCGAATTTCAACAAACTTGGCATTAAGTCTCCATATTATACCTAGATGTGCCGCAAAGCTTTTGGCCAAAATCAGTTAACCGAAAGCTCTACTATATTCTAGGAGTTTTTGAGCTTTTTCAATTTTTTTCGAAAACGGTTTCAACGATTTTCTTTAAACTTACTATGGTTCTTAGACTCATTAATGGCTACAACTTTTATTTGAAACTTTTTCCTGGGAAAATTCGAATATATGAATCACGCAACTGCACGCATTAAACTTTATCGATGATTTTTTGTTACTTCGACTTATGGAAATCGTCAGATTATATGTTTTTCGTAATCCTTGATTTATTTTCATCAAAATAAAAAAAAAAATTTAGCCACGCTCGAGAATGACGAGATGACGTTTTTTTTACAACGTTGTACCCCGCTCCTTTCTTTTCGTCACTCTCAAATTGTCAGATTAGTGGAATATACACCTTTTAGCATGTAACTAACTCACCCTATCTTAATCTGACGCGCTCGAGAAAATCAGATGATCAGTTTTTCTTACTAATCTGATTCTTTATCCTTGACGGGCGGCCATATATATGGGGCTAATATTTAGTGGAAGTACATAACTGGGTAGAAGGTATCACCCTGCATATTAATCTGCCGCGCTTTAGTAAATCCCGAAATCCCCGCTTGGGTTCCCCAGCTAATATATTTCAAGCAGTCGCCCAGTTTCGGCTGAATATGGCCCATATATATGGCTATTGTTTTGTAATAACCGATCTAGTGTTAATAAACGTATTAATATTTTTATAGGTTTGTTTTTTCTCCTTGTCCTGTTTTTTTTATACAAAAATAATAGTGATAATAGTCACCGTATCCATACATAATGGGTTGTCATATTTATTGACAGAATATTAGGTCTATATTAGATGAAAATAAAACCGCACGGCGTATTTATGGTACAATCAGTAGCATTCCTAGCTCTGATGTCACACGGGGCGGCAAATAGAGTGTCACCCTTATATATTTTTTACCAAATAAGTACGTATATTACCAATGAATGTATAGGTATAAATTATAAAACTAGTTATAGTTGAAGTGTTATAATAATAAAATAGGGAACCTACTTAATAGATTTTTAACTTCTGTTCGGTACAAAATAGAGAAAAAATTCACTTACCCCACTTACCCTTTGTTAAACTCATCTTAAAATCCGTCTTATAAATGAATCTATTCCACTGATGAGTTTCTGTATAACAAAAAAATTAGGAGTATTTAATATCCATATGTCTATATATAGATATTTCTTAAGATTATAGGGACAATGTTTAATTAATTGGTATAAACTTAAATCGAGTGTCAGGCGTCACCCTAACTAAATTGGGTGACACCCGGAGTGGCTAAGCTTTTTTAATAATTTTATACGTTTACGCTCACAAGAAGCTTCTCAAGAATCCCACAAACACAAAAAGAAGAATAGAATTTAGTGATCTTATTGTTAGTTGCAATGGTTACAATATTATTTAATAAAATGAAAAATGAAAATATATTAGATTTGCATATTATTTAATACAAAAATTAAACAAAAAAATAAAGTACGTAAGATATTCATCATACAACAACCCCATCAGCACGAAGTATAAGTAGTATCGTAGCTATCGTATCTATGGAGGTAGTCTCCGTAGTATCTATCGTATCTATTATATTAAAATTATTATTATTCTATACGACTATTATTCGCATTATACGACTCCATAATACGACCATACGTAAGGTGACCATATTTTTATTTCAAATTCGGGACGGGAACTTGTAGCGAGGAGGGGGGTGTTAAGTTCAATAACTTAAATATGATATTTTTAATTATTTTTTTAATAGAAACTATACATAACAAATACTATTTAAGGATACAATAAAAATCAGTATTTTTTTAAATGAATCAAATTTTTTTAATCAGAATTACTGAGTACAAAACTTTTTATATTTGAATGAATCTTTTTCAGTAGGTCTTTTTCGCTTTGAAGCATTGTATAAAATTCTGTACAATTTTCTTCATAATTAACTTTAGTACGTAATATCGCTTTAAATGTGTCTATTTTAAGTCGAGTTTTAAATACATTTAAATACAATACAATAAATATTAAAAATAAGAACGTTTTCAAAAATTCGGGACAAAAATCCTGAAACTGGGACAAATATTGCTATTAGAAAAATCCGGGACGCAAGGTGGAAATCCGGGACGTATGGACACCTTAACCACATACGACCTCCCTTCGTGTTCGTCAGGCACAATTTCAAATTTAGGGAATTTAATTCTTACCATCATTTACGACTATTACCAACCTAACGTTGAGGTTATTTTCCAAAATGAAAGATAACCAAAAACAAGCTTGAACGAATTTTAACAAAACAAGTAAAGAGTTTTATTTAAAATCGAATGAATTAATTGAGAGAATTCAGTAATTTAAACCGATTTTATTAAAAATATTTGTTGAACTTCATCTTCATAAATTTTAAAATCAGTTATAACGATAATGTAAATTGTGATTGAAAAATTTAATTATACGAAAAATGACTTCAGAAGTATTAAGTTCTTATAATGTTTTACAAAATGAATTAGATCATGCCAAGACTGTTTTAAAAGATTTAGATGAAAACATAAAGAAGCTGCTCGGACGGGATCCGTCTGATTCAAACGCTAGAAATAATAAACGTTCAGTGTCCAGCAATGTTCAGTCAACGGACGATTTTCGGAATAAACACAACGATAATTTTTCCGGACGTTTTAATGAATCAAACAATCGTCAGTCCGAAAACGTCTTTAGTAGACAGCGAAACCGAAATCAAGGGTATAATGATGTCGACGAGCCGATTATCAAAAAACGGGCTATGGATTCGTCAGTGTTTAAACGTCTTGATCGGCCCCGACCTTCCGATGACGATGACATGCCAACTAAACCGCAAATGTTCAGCCGTGTAATTGTAACTCCTCGAGAAGTCCCTAGCCGATTAGATGCTCTTAAGGCCCAAGGACGAGATGAAAAATCAAAGGAACGAAACCGTCGTATGTTCGGTGCTCTACTCGGCACTTTACAAAAATTTCGACAAGAAGAAACAAAACTAAAAAACAAGGTAAAAGAATACTAGTTTTCCAATTGATTTTATCGATAATTCATAAGTATGTTATAGGAAGAAAAACGTGCTTTAGTTGAAAAAAAGTTGGAAGAACAGGAAATCATGGAAAAAGCTAAAGTTAAGAAAGAACGCCACGAATTGTTCTTAGGGAGAAAGAGGAAGCAACAGGAAATTCGATTGATTGAGCAAAAAATGATTCGTATTAAAGAACACACCCTATGGGAACAAAGACATAAGCCATTAGTTAATTTTATACAAACTACTGCAAAGCCACAAATATACTATTTACCGAAAAAAATGACACCACAAACAACTGAAAAGTTAACAGAATCAAGAAAAGCTGTTGAAAGTTCGTGATAAAGCTGACAATTTTATAAGTAACATGTCGTAACTAATATTTTTAAAATTTCAGAACTTATGGAGGAAAAGAAACAACAACTACAGCAAGAGTTGGATGCTTTGGTAAGTCGGTTCCAAAAAGGAGAGTATAAAGAAGCTGATGGTGAACATGATGAAAACGATGGCAATGACGATGAAATGGAAATAGAAGCAGAAGTACACGAAAAAGATGCTACTGTTCTTGAAGAAGATGTAGAGGGTATATTAATTTTTTTTTTATTTATATTACACTCTTTAAGTATCTTTTCGACAATTTTTGTAGAAGTAGCAGTAAAACAAGAAGATACGAGTAAAGAAGAAAATAACTTGGAAAATGAAACTGTTCAAATTAAGCAAGATAGTAAGATCGATGACTGCAAAATTAAAGAGACCAATGAAGCTGTAGACGATAATTTGGCCAATCAATCGACAATGGAAACCGATGAGGCAAAAGATGAGTCTCAACAATCATAAGGATTAAATTTTTTCCAAATTTGTATTGTAATATGTTATATTATCCATTGTAATTTGTACTTGTCTTTGTAATTTAGAATTACATTTATTTAAGAAAAACTGACAAACGTTTTTAAATTCCTTAAAATATTAGGTCTTATCCAAAGTCTTAGGTCTAAGTTTAGTGTTAGATCTTACTAAGTATTAGATCGTCTTTTATTTCCTCATCGTGCCGAATATCCGATAATATTTATAGTCGGCAAAAAGCAACTAGTCGGGTCGTTACTTTACGACCCTTCACGAATATGTATTGTTTTTAATATAGGGCAATTAAAATGAAATACCTTCATTATAAATTATTTTTACTGTATTTTCAGACAATTTACAATATCATTTAAGATAATTGTGCAAAAAAAAACTAAAATCTACTTGGAAGTTTTTTAAGCTCCTCACAAAGAACAAAATTATGTAATCTCCTGTTCAGGGGTCATCCATAAATTATGTCACATCATAAGGGTGGGGGGTCAACGAAGTGTGACATTAAGTTCGCTCCATGCGGCCATCCGGCATGGCCATTCCCAAACATATTATTGAACAAGCGCTTTAAAGTCGTTCCACACTATTTTGGGGATGCTTCTGCACGTGCCTTGAGCGGGTGAGTTGGTAACTCAGGCGAACTTGTCATTTTATGATGGTCGGATCTAAACACATGAATTCGTTTTTGATGCGGTACCGTTTCGGTTGGTTTAGGTCAACCCTCAGCCTGAGCTGAAACAGTTCTCCATTCACTCTTTTCTGATCTTGTCAATGTTTCGGCAACGCCATAGCAGGATGATTAGAACTATGGAGGATTGGAACAAACCTCGAGTGTAGACGTGTGCACAATGTAATTGCAAACATTCTTTCATAAGCTATCACATCCAGCGCATGCTCTTGTCATTGTTTGAACATCACCAGACGGACGATTGGAATAAACCTAACGTATGCCAAAATTGTAGGCATTTTATCAACCATTGGAAGTCCTTATAATCCCATTACTAACAATATATATCTAGGCTCTATAGGTAATGCCAAACTTGGACGTCAATGAAGGTATAGCCAGCGAGCAAAAGAAAGGCGGAACCGGCTTTTTGAAGAAAGTCGTTTGTTTATAACGATAACAATAGCACTGTTTAGTATTTATAATTACATAATTTAATTATGTAGGTATAATTTAGATTTTACGTGGTTATATATAATTTTATTTAATATCAATACTGTCAATTAATTTCAGTACATATAATATTATATACGTACCAATTATTTAATTCAAAATGTGTTACTAACTAAACTTCAATAAAACTGATTCATTTTCACTGCCTACACTCTAGAAAATCCAATTTCGGCTCCAGCATTTCCAACTTCATCTCCAGTAAATACAGCATCAACACCCACGCTAATCGCCTTCAATCGTCAACTGTTTCAATCCCATTTTTGTAACTCTAAACAACAATTAAACGATTTTTTTTCAAAAATTTTTTTGGAATATTGTTAAAAAATGTAAACTTCATGTTAATTAATACTGTAATGGTGGGCGTGGTTACCCACCTTTTATTTACATAAATATATATACAATAACATAGGCCAGCGCTGGCCAAGAGCAGATCACATCATAAAGGTATATCATATATTTTTCCCAAGTCAGCTGCGAGAGATAAACACTGCATTTTCCAATGTCCAGCCGCCACATCACTCCCCTCCTAGTGACGATGGTCACGATTGTCGTCGGGCCGTGAGACTCTAGGCTGCTGGGGCCGTCGTGGAGCAGAGGCCGCTTGAACGAGCTGCTGGGCTCGAGTCCGTAAGACGACGCGGGACGAGAATGGAGTAGCTCAACCGAAGATCAGGGTGCAGCTACTCCACCGTTGAATTCCCTGGTGAGGGGGCCGGATGTATGTGGCGACTGGCGGCGTCCATAATGAGGCGAACTGGCAGGTCCACGCAGAATGACTGGTCCTCGCTGTTGTTGCGTGTTTAGATCACGTCGGGGTCACCAGAATGTAATGGTGGGCGTGGTTACCCACATTTATTTACATTAATATATTTACAAATACATAGGCCAGCGCTGGCCAAGAGCAGATCACATCATAAAGGTATATCATATATTTTTCCCAAGTCAGCTGCGAGAGATAAACACTGCATTTTCCAATGTCCAGCCGCCACAATACCTTCAAAAGCGTCTATCCATCGCAAAACAGTTTTTCCACTGTTTTCGTTTTATCAATTCTAGATTTATCAACTCTGTAAAATGTGATTCTATAAAACAATACTTTTGCATTAACACAATACAGGCCGATCACACAACAAGTGTGTTTTTGCGGACCAACCGTTAACAGCCGAGCACACAGCTTGTGTGTTTTTCTCCGCCGATTGTTAATGGCTACTATTACAAGAGTTCTGTGTTATTTTATTCAATCTTTTATGGCTAATTACATAGCTGATATATCATTTTATAATAAATTGAATAAAATAAATTTTACTAAATAAATTTTTTTACTAAATAAATTTAGTAAAAATCGCCGGCCAATAGCGTAAGTTTGTAGCGGTTACGCGCGGCCACTATAGTGTTAATAACAATGTGATTAATGGGCATTGCATATCTACCATTTAATTATAGGAGTATTTTATAAGCAAATGGAAATATTCTTCATCGATCCAACGATACACTATTGCAAATGTTTTTCAATTCCATATCGTAACTTATTAATATTAATCAATATGATCCATGGAAGTCTACTATTTGTTCATTTGTCACAAAGGAAAGTAAAAACTTCTTTAATTTATCTGTGTTTAAAAGAAATTTAAATTAAGAGGCAGAAAAATCATAACAAGGAAAATACCTTCTAAACTGTTTTGTTTCCAAAAGCGTCCAATTAATCGCAAAATATGTTTCCTTACTGTTTTAGTTTCATCGAAATAAAACGAAAATCTAAAAAAAAATAACCCGCATTCATAAAAATACAACAAAATAATTTTTTCAATATTGATAATCAATGCGTACTTCTGAAGCATCCATAATCATATTTCATAAGCAAAATGCAATAAATTCCATTGAAGCAATGATAAATTTCGTGGAATTTCCAAAAAAAATTATTCCCATAATGAAGTACAGAAATTTATTCAAATACTCCATTCCATCGTAGCGTAATTTGGGATCGTATTTTAAAAACGGGATCTATCAAGAAGGTAGGTATATCTAATATTTCTATGTATGAAAAATCGCTATAAAATAGGTTTTAAAAATTAGTTACTTACCTATTTAGTAAACATTATTTTTTGATGAGTTTTCCATAACTATAATTTATAATCTTCCAGGTTTTGTTGGATTATTTTGGCACAATACGGATTAAAAAACACGATATCTTTGCGATCTCAAAGACTTTTAAGTCGAATTTTATACAACGGATATTCCTTTACTTTTACTTTAAACTTGGACAATACGTTACACGTTATCTGCCCATGGGCAACGCAGTGTCCAAATAAACAAATAAAAAACGGACGAAGGAAAGAAAAAACATTAGTAAAAGAAAAAAAAAGAAAAATTCTTGCTACAAAAGAGTATATTTTGCAAACTCCTGCTACAAGGAGTATTCTCAAGTTAGAGATATTGAAGCTTAAGAAAGGTTGAATCCACCCAAAAATTGGCTTCATCATGATATCATCAATCACCAACTTTGTCTTTTGCGTCGCCACATAACATACTTCTTCATTTGCCAACTGCTTCAGCTTCATCTTCGAAAAACTGGTAAGTCCTATCTCCATTTCTTGCTATTAAAAAAACTAAATAAATAAAAAAAATTAACTTTACACGGAAAATTTTAATCTAATTCTTAAGTAAAGCATATCTTAGTAACAGTTTAATGGCATACCCGGAAGAGCCAAAGCTATAATGAGCTTTCTTACTATTGAAAGCGTATTCAAATGTTTATTAATCGTAATTCTGTTTTCTTTAATAATAAAGAAAAATTTGAGGAGAGTAATGTTAGCGTGGCGCCAAGAATTGACGACGGTTCCTGATAAAACGAGTCAAAAGAAAATGAAGAATGGTAATTTGCGAGTTTTCGCTTCGTTTTCGATGAAAACCGGATTTCAAGACGAATTTTTCTTACGGGAAATGATTTTGATAAATTTGTCAATTATGACGTAACTATCATGTATTTCAAGTTAATTCACATAAATACATGCAACAATTAATGCCAATCCAAGAGTAATTCCAAGGTTATATTCAGAAGTAGGTAATCCAAAGATCGCCTGAGTCGTTATTTTATCTGGAAATTTTTTTTCAAAAACTTAAAATAACTGGCAATTACAAGACGGATATTAAACTCAAAAATTGTTAACTTCTGCCCACAAAAACCCAAACAACCTCAAACACATGCCTTAAGTACTAGATGCTTCCAGGATCAGGCGACGCCGTGTCCATCACCCTTCAGCAAAACCAAACGATGCCAATGAAACACGAAAGAGTAAATGAAACAGCGCTGCCTTTTATCAATGTTGATGCAGTTTGGGAAAGACTGCCAGGTTTGGCCACCTGTTCAATGCCCTCGTATTTAAAATAATACGGTAGTGGTCGGGATCTGACGACACCGCATCCATTTCCCTACACAACCACAAATTTATGCCCTAAAATTACTTCTAGATTCAATTATACAACGATGCCTTATAACAAAGATGTTTAAGGAGAAACTTTGTCAGGTTGTGCAGCCTGTCATCATGTATAGAGTCCCTAAAAAATAACTCCTGCATTCAATAATACAACGATGTCTTATAACTAATATGTTCTGGAAGAGGCTATGTCGGGTTTTACCGCCAACCGTTCAACACCCTCGCAAAACATATGGAACGTAAAACCCATATAAACTAAAATAAATCTACTACAAAGCCCAATCATTTCAAAAAATTACAAAAAGTACCTATGCCTCGGAGCGCCTTTATTACTCCCAGTAAAAACAAACTAAAATACTAAAAAACTACACCAAAGCTTTGTAGGAATCCTTAACTTCGATAGCGTGGTTCCCACATAAAAAGAAACATGAAAAAATGGCGTTGTGGAAGAAGGATACAATGGGATAATAGGAAATTAAACAATCGCTTCGTTGTTGCAACCGTGAATTTAACATATTGAAATTAATGTAATTTAATGATTAATTTGTAAATTAGTAATTTCACATTGATTACATTAATTTTGTTTCTGGTTAATTTATTTTAATCTAACTTGTAAATAACATTATTTGTCTGTATTGCACAGCACGTTAAACTGTTAAAAACTCAACACATGGTGACGAACTACGACCTCTCGTTGAAGTCATCTCAAAACTACTGCTGCCCGATCTAGTGATAGATATTAAAACTATATCAACCCAAACTAGTTTTCAGGCCCGTATTAAACACAGGACCTTACTCAATTATATTAATTTGTGTTAAATAATTAGTGTATTTAACATGCTGGCACCACGGCAAAAAATATATAAAGGATTAAATGTATTAAAATCTAAATAAAATTATTACATAAGACTTATTAAATTTCTTAACAAAGATTAATTTTACTTCTTAAAATTAAATGATAATGAAGTTTTTTAACAAATTTTAATTCTTATTGAATTTGAATACAATATAATTAATTAGAACTAAACTGAAAATAACATACATGACGTAAGAATTCTTAAATTAATGTATATTTAATATACTCGTAAGTTAATCATCGTAAATAGGTAATACAGCTATTTTGGTAACATTACGCGTTGTTAAATTTCCACCGGTTGTTTTTACCTCTACAACTCGGACCTTGTTATCCTTACCAGGAACAGTTCTAATAACTCTAGCCAGGGGCCAGTTTAATGAAGGAAGATTTTCATCCCTTAAAAGGACAAGCATTCCTTCCTTTATATTTGGCATTGCCTTTTTCCATTTTGGCCGATTTTGCAAAAGTAATATGTATTCATTATGCCATTTTTTCCAATAGGACTGTACCAGTTGAGTACACAGTCTCCAAAATTTTAATCGATTTGGCGGTATTTGCTCCAAGTTAGGTTCAGGGTAAGTTGTAAGGGCGGACCCGATCAGAAAATGGGCCGGTGTTAAACACGTTAAGTCATTAATATCCTGTGAGAGTTGCGTTAGCGGTCTCGAATTTAAAACACCTTCAATTTGAATAACTACTGTGTTTAATTCCTCGAATGTTAAAATTGTATTTGAAATAACTCGTTTTAAATGATATTTTGTACTTTTTACTCCTGCCTCCCACAATCCTCCAAACACTGGGGAGTATGCTGGGATGAAATTAAATTTTATGCCTTGAAATGTAGCGAAATTGATTATTTTATCTTTTTGTTCCTTTAAACTCAATTTTATCCATTCACCCATTTGACTTTGAGCACCCTTAAACGTAGACCCGTTGTCACAGTGAATGTTAGTTGGTTTGCCTCTGCGGGCTATAAATCTGTTAAGTGCTGCTATGAAGGTTTCTGATGTTAAATTAGATACAAGTTCTAAATGAACAGCCTTTGTAGAAAAACATATGAATAACGCTATATAAGCCTTTGTGGTGATACTTTTACGAAGCCGTGACTGTTTGACGTAAAACGGCCCACAGAAATCAATTCCACAATTTTCGAAAATTTTAGAAATCGTTACTCTTTGGTACGGTAGCGATCCCATCAATTGCTGAGCACATTTTGCCTTTAATTTGAAACAAACTATGCATTTATGGAGAACTTTTTTGATTTCTCTTGTGGCATTTATCAACCAAAATTTTTGATTAAGCGAACTAAGAACATGCCTTTGTCCCGCATGCAGCAAATTTATATGTTCTCTTATAATTAATAATTTTGTTATGTCGCTTGATTTGCCTAAAATTATTGGGTGTTTTTGTGCAAATGGTATAGCTGCATTTTGCAACCTGCCGCCCACCCTCAAAATATTTTGGTGGTCCAAAAACGGATTTAAAGAATTTAAATTTGTGGAAATATCCTTTCCAGCCCCTAACGAAGCTATTTCTATTGCAAAGGCAAATTTTTGATCGTACCTAATAATGACTAACAAGGCATTTTCTATTTCCTCAAGAGTTAAATAACCCTCCAACCTATTATATTTATTTCGTGTATTATGTATAAATCTTAAAACGTATGCGACAATTCTTTGCATTTTTGAAATGTTGGAAAATTTTTTAATAAATTGTAATTTTTCTACTACAAATGTCTTAACATTTTCGTTAAGATCATCGACGATGTCGAAATTTATCATAAAATTATCTTTGTTACTGATAGAATTTAAACAAAATTTATTTGTACGCAAAATTTCTGGGCCATGCCACCAAAGATCATTAGTGGCCAGCATATTGGGCTCTATGCTTCTAGTTAGGATGTCCGCGGGGTTGCAACTAGTGTTAATATATGACCAATTTATATTTCCTTTAAGTTTCTTTATTAATAATAACCTGTTGGCAACGTACGCATTTAATTTTAAGGGGTTTGAGTTGATCCAAGCTATACAAATTTTTGAGTCTGTATGTAAAATTACGTTGCTGATGTATGAATTTAATAAATTACAAATTTTATGTGTAAGCTGAGATAGCAAAAGGCAACTATTTAATTCTAGTTTTGGTATTGTTAGTTTTTTATTGATGGGTGCTATCCTTGATTTCGAACAAAGTAAATTTACTGCAATTGTTCCATCATTTTTAATTACTCTCACATACAAGCAACAGCCGTAAGCCATCAGCGATGCGTCACAATACCCAATCAGTTCAACCCGCTCAGCATTGGATAAACTCAAACTTCGTTTAATTTGAATGGGAGCCATTGATATCAGACTATTTGCAAACCCCTTCCACGGTATATCAATAAATTCAGGTAATGGTTCATCCCACCCGATCTTATGCTGCCATAGCCTTTGCATAAGTAATTTGGCCGTACAAATAATTGGACCAGCGAAACCCAATGGGTCGTAGAATTTATAAATAAATTGTAAAACGCGACGTTTTGTGAATTTGTCCCGTATTTCTTTGACTGGACATTCTAATTTAAATTCATCCAACTTGGTATGGTATGAAACGCCCAAAGTTTTCATGACGAAGTTGTCAGCCCTAATGTCCAGTTCGTCAAACTGCTGAAGATTTAATGGAATATCCTCTAAATTTCTTTGGTCATTTGAAGACCATTTGTGCAGACTAAAATTACCTACACGCAATAATTCGTTTAATTGATTTTTTAATTTAATTGTTTCCTCAATTGAATCTGCCCCAGTAATAATATCGTCGACGTAAGTATTTTTTAAAATTGCCTTTGCGGCTAACGGATAATTTTCCCTTTCTTGGAGCGCTAGCTCCTCTAGACACCTGGTGGCCAAAAACGGCGAACTGTTTAACCCATAAGTCACAGTTTGCAATTGCAAAATTTGAACTGGCTCGTTAGCGCTGTTCCTCCACAAAATATTTTGAAATTGCCTGTGATCCGGGTGAATTTGTATTTGCCTGTACATTTGTTTAATGTCGCATAATAAGGTGTAATTGTAAGTTCGAAAATAAATCAATACGTCGAATAAGTCACTTTGTACCGATTTTCCACTGTACATTAAGTCATTTACACAGATTCCTTTATCTGTTTTCATACTTCCATCGAAAACTACACGAACCTTTGTCGTTTTTTTGTCGTTTCTAATGACTGGATGGTGCGCCAAGAAATATACTGGCTTCCCTTCTAAATTATAATGTTGTAAATTAAGTATTTTTGCATGACCCAAGTCGATATACTCTTTAATGAATTCCGAATAAGCCTCGAACAACGACGGATCCCTTAAAAATCGTCTTTCTAAATTATGGAGCCTTTTTAATGCTATTGAAAATGAATCACCCAGTCTAATCTGATCAATAGGCAACTTTAATGGTAATTTTACTTGAAACCCGTTGTTTTTTATGACCACAGAGTCCTGAAACAATGTTTCGCATGCTTCGTGATCACTCTCATATTCAACAAACCGTTGAGGTACCTTCTCAGTTTCCCAAAACCGTGCGCATAAATCATCTAAAGTTTCCAAACAGCGCTCAGACTGCAGAGAAAAACATACAGAATGCCCATTTTGGCATCCCCCGGATATGTGACCTCCGATAATATATCCAAACCTAGTGTTTTGTAAAACAGGTAACCCCCCTCCAAGTTTAATTGTTTCGGGGAGAAAACACCTAAACAATACGTCTGCGCTTAGCAGCATGGAAATTTCATTCGGTGAATTAAAGGATTCATCAGCTAATTTAATATTTGGCGGAAACCTAAGGTGGTGAATGTCAAAGCGTTCCTGCGGAAGCGGATTCGTAATCTTTTCCACAACTGCGCAGGTCACCCTTTGGCTGTAATTGTAGGCACAAGAATGTATTTCAATATTTACCGCCTTGGTTATTTTTGTAGCATGGTTTGAAATTCCCACAATATTTAACTCATTTTGAAATGGATCATATTTTAAAAGCCTAAATAATCTTTCCGTAATAAAAGATGTTTGGCTTGCACTATCGAGCAATGCCTTGACGACAATTTGCTGCCCGTTTTTATCGTACATGCCTATTTTTGCCGTAGGTAAAATAATATTCGGCAAGCTTTCGATGTTGTTACTAAATAATGTCAATTTTTGATTTGAAAACTTAGATGTTGAAGGTTGACTTCTGTCGGAACCCCCATTATCCTTGTGTATCAGCAAATTGTGGTCTTGATGACATTTTGAGCATTTATAATTTAGCTTGCAAATGTCCGAATGGCTGTTGAGACAACGCCTACATAATTTGTTCTGTTGAACAAAGTTAATTCTTTCGTCTATGGGACTTAATTTAAATTTTTTGCAATTATAGAGCCTGTGCCCTTCCAACGAACAAAAAAGGCAATATATTTTTTTCAATTTATTAGTGGCTAGATTAACAACCCTTTGTTTAACACGGTGACCAATATTTGAATCCGTGCTTTCAGTATTTTCAAAACTAATCGCCCTACACTCTAAAAAGTCAAAAAATTCAGCAAGGGTCGGTAACTTCGATTTATCTTTTACTAACTGAAATGCTCGGTTTGTGTATAGATCCAACTTTTTTGTAAGAATACAAATAATAATCATGTCCCAATGATCAACCGGTTGCTTTAAATTGGTTAAGGCACTTAAATGCTGCTTACATATTGACACAAATTCCCTTATGTTTGCTGCAGTACCCTTTTGAATAATTGGTATGTCCAAAATGGCATATATATGAGAACTAATTATTAATGATTCATTGTCGTATCTCTTTTTTAATAATTCTACAGCCGCCCCATAAGAATCGTTAGTTAACGGCAAATTGTTAATTAGTGCCAAGGCTTCACCCTCTAAATACTTCCTTAAATAGCATAGCCTTTGCACGTCCGAAAGACTGCTTTGGTTATGGACTACTGCAACAAACATTTCGTAAAATTCTTTAAATTTGGAGATTTCTTTACCATTATAACTCCGTAATTCTAAATTAGGCAACTTAGAAAAAACTGGTGCCAGACTGGCAACTTCAACACTAATTTTAGATTTTAAATATTTTGAAATTTGCGAACTGACCTCATAATATTTGTCTTCGGTCTCATCCACCTCAGAAACAGTATCTTCTAAACTATGAATATCTATATTAACTTTTTTATATTCTTGGAAACATTCTTTTAAACTTTGTGATCTAATCTCAAACTGTTCTGAAAAATTTTCAGCTTCATTAATTTTTTCATTAACATATTTCTCAATGCGAGTAATACTAGATTTTAAAACTCCACGCTGTGCTTTTAACTTTTTGATTACAAGAGCCTCCTCAGCCATTTTGAGAAAAATTTACGAACAAAAAATAATAAGACTGAGGTAAACCTTGGAACTTCAACACGCAATGCACCCAAACGGCAAAAAACTTAACATATAATCCTTAGCTGCATACACTAAGAACCTTTGAAAAATTATATAAAAAAAACAATAACAGTGCAAAAACTAAGGTAAATCTAAGAAAAATAAACAATCTTTTTCCAACCTAACTGCAAACTTAAACTAAACCTTTGAAAAATGTATGTAAACAATCGTTACAAATAAACATAGATTAAAACTTTTCAGTTATTAACCCCAAACTTTGAATTTATAATAACAATTATTTAGTTACTACAATGAATTTTTTCAAACTTCCCGCGCTGTCGAACACGTTGCGCTGCAAACTTTCCGCGCCGACGAACACGTTGCGCTGCGAATTCCGCTTAACCTCCAATTTTCAAACTCAGCCACCAAACTGCAGCAAACTCGAACGCAAATGTTCTTAACACCTGTTAACATCAATCGGAACGCAAATGTTCTGATTTGTTCAAACTGCTCTTCACAAACTGGTCCAATCTTCCACACACAAACTGTTGATCTCAAACTGGTAGTAAAAATTCAACCGCCAAAATTTTCAAACTCAAACTGTCAATTTAACTGTCACCAACTTTTTTATTAATTCAAAGAATCACTTTTAAATTTTATCAAACTTTTTTTTTTTTTTTTACGGCTCAAAGAACCAAACTTTTAACGTAGTAAACTTTTTTAAGGCTCGAAGGACCATTTTTCTATGTAGGAATCCTTAACTTCGATAGCGTGGTTCCCACATAAAAAGAAACATGAAAAAATGGCGTTGTGGAAGAAGGATACAATGGGATAATAGGAAATTAAACAATCGCTTCGTTGTTGCAACCGTGAATTTAACATATTGAAATTAATGTAATTTAATGATTAATTTGTAAATTAGTAATTTCACATTGATTACATTAATTTTGTTTCTGGTTAATTTATTTTAATCTAACTTGTAAATAACATTATTTGTCTGTATTGCACAGCACGTTAAACTGTTAAAAACTCAACACATGGTGACGAACTACGACCTCTCGTTGAAGTCATCTCAAAACTACTGCTGCCCGATCTAGTGATAGATATTAAAACTATATCAACCCAAACTAGTTTTCAGGCCCGTATTAAACACAGGACCTTACTCAATTATATTAATTTGTGTTAAATAATTAGTGTATTTAACAAGCTTTAAGTAAGTAAAAGTTATTGTTGTATAAAATAAAATTTATGGAGAAAATGCTTTTCTATGAGAAAATGATAATATCCCGACAAGATGAGTTGTGAAGTCACCATGCTTTCTAACCTAGCTACGGGACTTGTAACTAATCATAAATTATATAAGACATCATATTCGCACCAAGCATCAAATATAGTAAAAGTGTACAATTTATTGCGCCTCAACAATCTGTGGTTCCAGGCAATTTCCCAGTGCTAAATCACAATTAAACCAAACTGCCCTTAAATAAAATTAAATAAAACTTAGACAAAACTCTCAACTCGATACATATCTAAAATAATAAATACCTTAAAAGTTCACAAAAAATAATTAAATTTCTTAAATTAAAAATCAGAAAAGATAAATTTTCTGAAATCAAAAAAAAATTGTATTATGACGAATATTTTAAAAAGGGTTATAAAATCCGTTCAATAATTTTTGACTAAGATTTAACGAAACCATATCTACAAAAAAAATCCAAATTAGTATTTATCAGTTTCTATACCTAGGTATAGCTGAATATTCACTATTAAATCGGCACTTAATTTTATAAATAGGTATGCTACATGAAATTATATAGAAGCGAAACAAATTTTTTGTCGCCTACTAACATAAATAACGCAATTTTGTTGAATGATTTGCTTGTTGTCACGTTTTCAAATTATTGTAGTAAAGCTTTATTTCAACATCACAAAAAATAAAATGAATAAATTACTAAGAGTTATACGCTGACCGTGCAAATTATTGTAACACACGGTAGCTTAATTCGTTTCTGAAATGCATATCGTGACGAAAAAGCAAACAAATATAGCCGAACATCGATATTACTTCAATTGTATGATTTCCATGTAAAATTAAACATTGCGACTAATATTTTAATTTAAACTACGCTTACCACGAAATATTAATTATTAACTAAGAAAATTAAAATCTCATTCTCATAAATTATTCATACTTTTCTACTAAGTACTCGACTACATTCGGTAAACAGTTAAATAAAATATTTAAGTGGAAAAAACGGAGAAAACGACGAGATATGTTCGTACTTCATTTTAAAGATAAACTACCCTATAAAACAAAACACAAAAATATTCTTTGTGACTGTTGTAGCCAGTTTCAGAAATTTAGCTATTTTTCATCCATCGCATGAACGCTTCACAGCTAACAGAAATTCAAAGTCACTCCAAATAGTAAATAACATAGGAATTCTTAAATTAAATGCGGTCAAAAGAAAAGAAGAAAAAGAAAACGTAAAGATATCTACACAAATAAACTAAGTGTTTCTTTTTTTAACTTAAAAGTATGATTCAAAAAAGTCAAATAAAATCGAATGGTTAAACGAATTTTCATACGGCGTTCAAGAAATGTTACGAATTATAAATTTTACACTAAGTCTTTAAATGCCATTATTGATTTGAATGGATTTATAGAAACTTGAAAATTTCAAACTGCAATTATACTGCTAATTGTTTTTTAAGACTTTCAACATTTTTTTTTTTACTTAAAATTACTTAAGTAGGTATCTGAATTTCAAGTTGCAACAATAAATCAATAATTTTATTTTATGAATCAAGCGGTATGACATGAAATTTTCCCATATACATACTTACTTGAGTATTCAAAGCAGTACAAGCACTTCAATAGCATAATTTTAAGATAATTTACTGTAGGTATTTATTTAACTAACTTAAAGTTCATTATCATCTAATTATCAGTCTAAATAAAAACACATCTTAAGCGTGCAATTTCTTATTTAACTCTTAAGATCAATTGGTACTAAAGTGAATTAGCATACAAAATACGAGTAAGTAAACCTTTATAGTTCTTATATAAATAGCTCAGATATATTATGTACTTAGTTACGGTAATATTAAAAAACCGTAAGGTAAGTTATAATAACGATTGTACAGCCTACGATTTTTTCGCTACTTTTTAATGAGTAGGTACCTACCTTTATGCTCACTCGTATTTATAATCGATGAAATTTTACAAGAAGTTTAAATAAAACTACTTTATACTTTTTACAATTGCTTAAAATGTATAGTTTATTTTATAAAGAGATAATTAAACAGGTAATAAAAGATCTAGTTGCAGATTATACGGTTTTATTCTATGTTTGTTAATACTAAAATGTTTATTGTCTTTCGACAGAAAAGTTATCAAAGTAAGTTTAAGTGTATATAAATGACGACTCTAGTGGCGTTTTAACAATATGTATACCATATAGATATATACAAAGTTTAAAGTATTAAAAACTGTACTACAATTGATAAACATTTTTTTTTTCATAATTTGCCATGGTTAACTATAACTGATCATCTTAATGTATCATTATAGGAAAATCTATAAGAAACAATCATGTTATGTATGTACTCGATTAGGCGTCGGCGTCGCATGACCCACGGATCACTAACTGACCCATTTGATAATTTCAAGTAACCCACTTGAGTTTCATAAATAAATCGTCACAATTTCTTGATACTGTATGAAGCAAAATATTGAGAATCACCTCGGCAGAAATTGGCTTGTAGAAAAATTACGGATATAATAAATTATTTAACGAAATAAATTGTTTTATTGGTAGGTATCTAAATATCATAGTATCTAAAGTGGCTTCCTATGTAAGAAAAAAGCGCATTACTTATCAAAAAATTACCCACATATCAAAGTGAAAAAAAGCTGACGATAAGAAATAAGACAAAATATCGTATAGTGAGTGAATTGAGAAATAGCCATCAAGTTAAGAATTTTGAGTGGTATGTTTTTGGAGTAGGTATGCAATAATTAGGATAGTATTAGTTTTTGGATCAAGATTGGTTAAATTTTTTTTTTTAGTCTGGATACGCATATTTTTTAAGGGCAGCGATGGATTTACTAAAATCTGCCGCCCAAAGCTGTGTTTTTCACGCAGAAAAAAAGGGAAGAGTCAAATTAAATTTGTCTACCCCGTGCAAAACAGGGTCGGATCTGCTACATGCAATACAGATAGATTAATGGCGCTCCCTATGTTTGCTTTTATAATATTATATATTCTTTTGATTGCGTTTTAATAAATTTTCAAAAAGGTGAACTTTTGCTTTAATTAATAGACGGTTACTGTTATTTAGTAGGTAAATATATCTTTTTTCTAATTGTTAGAAATTGGTTGGCAAAAAAAAATTTTGATAATTTAAAAACCATTTTCAAAAATTTAGGTTACAAATAATTATTTTGAAAATTTATTTTTTGTTTATTATAATTTGTTTTTTGATATGGAAAGGTAGATAATAATTTCGTATGCGTATACATGGAAAAGTTTCATTAGTCTTATTACTGGGTTTGTGAGCTGTTATAACGTTCATTTAAATTTTTTTATGTAAAAATTATTGAATTTCAGTGTAAATATACTTGCCGCTTATTTAAGTAGGTATCAAAAATGATAAAAAAACAATTTTTTTTTATGTGTGTAAAATTTTTTCATACTCTTCTGCGTAGGTTCAAAAATGTTTTCTGATCACCAGAAGTGACAAAAATAAATGAATGAAGTTATGGAATAGGTACCAAAAAATGAAACTTACCGAATCGATGTGAAGAAATTGATTCAAAACGTCAATGCAAACGGGAAATATGATTCTAAATGATTTTGGTTTCTCCTAAAAAATCACGTTTTATCGGACAAATCAGAACTTTTCTCGGAATCGGGAAAAGCAATCGCCTCATAATTTTTTGAGCTTATAAAATAGTGCTATTGGATCAAATAAAGCAGACGATTTTCTCATTATTTAGAAACGAAGTTTAAACGAAGTTGGCCGCACAAACACTCGGTTTCTTGTCGCGAGTAATTTGAATTTTTGTTTTATTTATTTACTTTTTATTTATTTTTGTATTTAAGTTAAACATAATTATATATACAAATGACACATATTATTCAAAAATAAGTTATTACTTTTCTCGAATTTTTCAGTAGCTGTTATACCAATTTTCTAGTTTGGTGATGAAAATGACGTCTGCATTCCATGCATATTCTTGGTTATCACAAAATCTGGCATTCTGAAATGATTCAACCATCTTAGAATAATAATTTAGCAAAACAAGGCATGAATAAGATTAAAACATTTACTTTGAAAAGGAGCTCCGTTTTTATGGCATGCATGAATTGTTAACCAGAAAAATGATCCTGACAAATTTTATAAACGTCTGCCAGCTTCCTTTGAATATTGTTTATTGATATAAATTAAAATATTATTCTCTAAATTTTATTTTTAATAATTATATTTTTAAATATATATATTATTATTATTATTATTAAATATTAATTTACAATTTTTAAAATTGATTATTTGAATGCAATTAATAAAAACTAATTTTTAATGATGCCAAAAAAGTATAACTTCTCACGCGCGTACAAAAGTACACGCAAACACTTTTTTTCATAATCCGATTGTTTATATATTATTTCCAAATTATATCCAAAGTTATAGCCGTTTTAGTGTCATGGCAATTAGATCGGTTGAGACTTAACGTAAAACTTTAAACGCGTTTTTCTCGAAACTACTTTTTTCGATGCGGTAGCCACAATATCTCAAGTTCAGCCGATCAGCCAAATCAGCCGATTTACTTAAAATTGATATGAATATTCTTAAAATATCTCTCTATCGCATGAACCAACAAAAGATGAAAATTTGTAATTTGTAATATTTTCAAACAATTCGACAAAGTTAAAAAATTAGTGAAAAAATCGGCCTTTATTTTTAAGTAGCCGCTATTTTAAAAAAAAAAATTTTAAGCTTTGCAGGTTCATACGATAGCGACATTCGTACTTATCAAGAATCCATCGTTGTTTTATTTTTCAGATGACCACAAGGGTAGAAATCATGGCGACGATGACACGGTCTTTTTTTCCATAAGGATAAGGTCGGTACCTTTAAAGGGTTCCTTAAAAAAAAAAAATAATAAAATAAATAAATAATAAATAAAACTGGAAATTATTAATAGACACCTAACTAATAGTATAAACAAACCTTTTTTTCTATCTAATTCAACTTTAAGAAATGGCATTCTTTTTGTTCAAAATTACATCTGAAAGCTACTTTTTTATATCTCACTTTCCTCTCGTAATAATTAATTCACTCTTTGGAAAATACGTAGGTACAAAGTACATGTTTTTAGAAATTGGCTTTTGAATTCCTATTAATACGTGTATATGATATTGGAACTAACAGCTATAGAAAAGGGTAGAACATTCCAGATAATTTCATCGAAACTTCAATAATAGACATTTACACCAATTCATTATTTAACGTTCAACGGTTTGTGGAAGAATCGTATCGAACAATGGAGAACTTGAATTTCCTATATAAGTATATGGAGTCCGCCGAATCCGGCCAGTGTGAATAATTCAGTCAGTCTGAATTATTGATTAATTGTGAATTTTTGTGACAAATAATTATGAATCACCATCACCAAGTGAAAATTTAAAAATTTTATAGTTATTTAAATTTTTGGTGAATATTTCCAAAGAATTAAAAATCTCAATATAGTTTTAAGAAATTCCGTTACAATATCACATATTATTATAAAGAGAATTTATTATATCGAACCCTTAGTACAAACTATACATTTTCTAATCGTTAAATAGAAACTAGGAATTATCAACTTCTGTAAGTTGAGCACGATTCAAAAGTTTTAGATAAAACAGCTACATGTACAACTAGATATTTATCTACATTTCCAGATGCATTATACTTTCAATAATTTAGAATTAATTAAATGAAAACCATAAAATATATCTTCTAATTACAATGTTTCCGTTTTAAGTGTAAAGTTTGCAAGACCGTAAGAAATAAAACTCCCACATATTAATTTATTTCTTAAGAAAACTGTTTTGTAAGCACGCTGCATACATATGAGTATTATATTCTAATTTTCATTGTTTGAGAAATTTTTATTTTGAAAAGTATTTAACTTAATAATAGACCGATAAAATTACACATTTTTGTAAAAATATTAAAATTTATTTGAAGTAAAACTGTATTGTTTCCTGGGAAAACAGAGACGTTTAATTTTTCACATTTAAAAAAAAGGTAATAAAATATTATTTATTTTATTTTTAATATTATATATAATATTTCCTTAAAAGACTGCAACATTTTAAAAATAAGTGCCTACATATAAAATTTTTATTGCAAAATACAAGCTCAGAGAGCATTTGTTTGCTAAATGTTGATAAAGTACGAGTACGTCTTATATATACGTAAGCTTTTTAACGCAATTATTTAATTAAATAACAATAAGATACATTTATTTTTGAATAAACGAAATATATTGTTAATTAAAGAAGTATAGTTGTATTGTTGAATTTCTCTAACAGGATAAAATTTTAAAATTAAATAAATGTAATGGTATTTCTTTAATTTTTCTTCATAAGATGTATTTCGGAATCCAGTAAAATGAAGGTATCGTTTGATTTTTTAGAGTAATAATTGAGTTCAAAAATTGGTCTTTCTTATACATTTCACTACCATATTTTTTGAATGTAATTCTATAAAAATCGTTTTAATTTCAATAAAATTTTCTTATACTTTATATTTTCAGATATAGATTTCAAGATTAAAATTGCCGCTATTGTTATTCAATTCGAATGAAACGTAGGAACCTTAAGAAACTTAGAAACGTTTGTTATAAACTTCTAACCGATTATTATTACGATATTGTACATAACTACATGTTATTATTTTTAAATAAATGAAACAAAAACTGAAATATGATTCTCTTATAGAAATTATTAATTCTTATTGAATTGGAAAGCGAGATACGGTATGTATGTAAATTGAAATATTAAATTATTAAAATTTTATCTTGAAGTTGTCATAATCGCGATAGCAAATAAAAGGAGTGTAAGAATATTTGAAAAAAAATTGTGAAACAATGGAGATAAGGCATAAGAGGAAATATATTTCCAATTAAGTTAACAGTAAACATTTATTTGGTGTTAAGTTAATTTTCATAATATAATAATTACGTACAATTGTTAATCACAGGTGGGTTTCACGTTTCAAAAAAAGTTCCACTTTGTTATGGATCAAATTTTTGCTAATATCCTGACTAGTTTGAAAAATATAATATCAGCTATGATGTTGTATATTTGTGTAGGTATATCTACAATTTACATTTTTGACTTAGGTACTATACGTATAAAATAGATCTAAAATAGATTTACTGATACATACTTTATCAACAATCGATTTGTCTCAATTGTACATCCATGCTATCTGAAATCACAATAATAACTAACACAACGTAAAAACTTATTTTTATTTAAAAGTTAGTTATTAGACCAATGGTCGGGGAATCGAATTAAATTACCCTAAATGGAGTAAAAATGAAATTTTTGGCTATTGGCTATTTATTATATAGGTATGGCTATTTTATAAGCGTGTTATTACGACCGAAGACTTTATTGAAATTGTTTTTACATCAAAAAACCCCAATTTTGAAGTTATTGTATCAAACATGAAGCAAGATCATATTTTCTCCAAAATCTAAAAAGGGTAAGTTTTCAATTACCTGATTAATTTTTGTTTGTTCCAATATGGGAAAAGTATTTTGTGTATTACATACTTACTATTTTCATGCAACTTTTTTTTTTTTGTAAATTAATTCAATATATAATGTTTAATTTGAATGTACATTGAGTGTCTCCTTTCCAAAACGAGAGGGTAGTATCGAAAATTATTTTGGGGTAAAAAAAAGTTCCCCGCCCCGACCGCTGTAATAAGCCAATAAACAAAATATTTAAATTTTAGATAAATGCCTACATTTTTGATGTAATTTTATTGCTGAAACATTACTTAATTTTATATTAAAATCAGTGGCGGTTTGTCCATAAGCACTGTGGCACTGCAGCACCCCCAAATAGATTTTGTAAAAATACTGTTTACATTCATATTACTTATTAAATGACAATAATATTGATGGAGTCATAATAATAATACAGTAAAATTGTTAAATAAATTACCAATTTAATTGTTATGTAAACAAACTATTTAAATCTTGCTTAGAATACGTTGCAATATGAAGTTTGGCACTGGGTTTTTTACAGTGTCAATTGAGCCACCTTCGTTTAGCTTCGTCTATCTACACTTAAGTTCGTATACTAGAAGCATAAGCTTATCTATGCATGTTAAAATTGAAGCTGACACTGTGATTTCTCCAGTGCTGGTATTAGTTTTCTATATAACAGGCAGCATTAAAAATCAGTTATTTCATTGTTAGATTTTTTAAATCTGTATTTTTAAAGAAATATTTCACAAGCTATTAACGGTAATCAATAAAGAACTATCCTTTTTTTATTTAAAAAATTAATTTTATTTTATTACAGAAAAAATAATTTCGGTTTTATTATTTTAAATACATAAATTACCTACGTAAATTATTATCATGGGGGCAGTGTAGAATATCTTTAAAAAAATTACATTTTCGCAACTGCCTACGGGTTGTAATTTTACAATTCAGTTTGTCAGTTGCTAATGAAAACGTTCAGGATTAACAAGCATTATTTGCGATTCAATTATTGGAACTTTAAGCATAATCACAAATATTGTAAGTGAAACCTTTTGAGTACGCTTGAAATGGTCAAAAAGGCATTAAAAAAGCTGTAATTATAGGAATGGTTACGTGGTAAGGTTTAAGAACCTATAAACTGAAACGTAAAATTTGTACGCTTACAAAATTATAAGAACTATTAGTAGTATCTTTTTAATTTTATTAAAAATGCATTCACTAATAAGACCGATATATGGCAATATGAAAGTTCCGTATGGTCATCAGCTTCCAACTCGCAAGTACAAAGAGTGAAGGTCGTGCAAAGCAGAATCCTGAGGTTAATAGCGTGTGCCCCGTGGTACGTGAGTAACCACACCCTTCACAAGGACCTAGAGATTGGACCTTATATGTTCAGGACGCTCTGCCAAACATCTATCAACGGCACGTGTAATCTATTGCAGATCACCTCAATCCGCTGATCCGGGAAACGGATCCACCAACAACCAGCCTCCATCAAGGGATCAAAGGCGGCTAAAACGCAAAAAAAACCTCCTGACCTCTTAGACCCGACAGGCTAACAGAGGAACTTGAATAACTCCGCTGGTTGGGATAGATATCCAAACACCCTTCTTTCCCCTGATTAATATTTTAATAATATGTTTATGTTTTTATGTGTAAAATTTATTTAAGTTGGCTTGTATGTGTATGAGATGCTGTAGGAGGAATACCACTGGGTGTCTCCCTCCCCCCATTTTTCATGTGTGTTTTTATACCTCTTTATTAGCACAACTGTAATATATAATCGTACACTAAAATTTCAGTTAAAAAGAACTGCATCATTGTTGGTCTAAGAAACATATGGAACTTATGTTAAACGGGGAAGACTTTAATTTATCTGCTAGGTATTTACTAAACTCTAAAATAATTTAATTTGTCAGTTAAATTAGTTTCCTTTAAAATTGTTTAGATAAGACAACTAAACAGTTAATAAATTGCATATAATTAAAAATCTTGAGAAATAAGAGAGCAAATAAGATAAATTGAAAATGTTGGTAGCTACTTTTGGTTTGTCAAAGAAATGACAATGGTTATGTGGTAATAAATAAAAGAGAGTATATTAGGCATATAAGAGAGGAAATAAATCGAAAAAGTAGTTGCCGCAGTTGTCATGTTTTGTTGTTGCGGTTCGTGTTGTGTGTCATCATTGCAGTAATGCTTAAGATGATTTCGGTTCGAATGCATTATTACTAACACACACAGCCGCATTGAGGGAAGGTATGTATTCGTTTTATGGACTTGGGGAGCACAGAGCTTGCAGTTAATTAGTAGCGGGTGCTGGTTATAAGGGCGGGAGCCGGGATAAGGAATGTAAGATTTCATATGTATGTGCGTGTGTTGGGAGGATCTCGGCGCCGCCATTCACTCACAGACACCGCAAGTCACGCTGCACTGACCGCAGCCCCATGTTCCAGTGCTTCCCAAATCAATCTTCTTCATCCTTCATCTAATTTTAAAAGACAAATCTTATTTTTAAATCTCAAATATCTGAAAATTTCCCTTTCACTCAACTACATAAATACTGTTACGAGATACATGTCAATTCGATTGAGTGAATACATTAGCAATTACTATTAAAACTTACATATTTTTACCTTGCCATTCAGAAACCAAAAAAGAACTAACAATACAACACTTTTTAATTTTTATAAATATTTCATTTTTAAAAATGTGTAATTACTTGGTTATACCACGGCTAATTATTCTAATGCATTTAATGTTTATTACGAACCTGATAGGTATAATAATGAAACATATTATATATTATTATATGAACATAAACAATTTTTTTGCTTTATTTGAAACATAAGACCGCAAAAAAGGTTTTATTGTGAATATAGTATATTGTTATGTGCTAATGAAGAAACAATGAGATACGAATGTCCTAACATACGTGTCCTTCTGGTGGATAAGCTTTTTGAAAATGTGTAAACTATGTATTTAGACGTTACTGTTTGATATCGACATGTTTGCTTTCGGTTTTTCTGCTTAGAAATAAAGTATTGTTTCCACTTAGAAGTTTTCTGTTTTTATAATCAACTCTCTAAAATTACGAAAAGCGTCTGATACAATTGAACTTCGGTATCTAACGAATAAGTATTAAATGTTAGTAGATCATCGAGATGTGACTTGACCACTGATATTTACATTTTTGGCAGTGTTCTTTCTTTTTAGTTGCCATTTTCACGCTACCATCCTCATTTTTAGGTGCATAACTTTATCTATTATTTCACTTTCTGAATTCTGTCATTATATTATTATATACTATAAGAGTCATTTTTCTTCTAGCAATTGTAAAACATCTTTAATTTGAGCGGACTTTTTGTCCGTTATATCCGAAGTCCGTTACGTCGAAATTTTACTATACTGTTGTGTATCACTTGTAGTAGGTATTTACAGATAGGTAAGATAAGAGATAGATATTTAAAAACTAAACGATTTAATACATAAAAAGTATTTCTGTTAGATATGAATCAAAAATCTTACCTTATGAGGAAGATTCAAAAGCGGTACATTTTCTTATTACATTCTTCATTTTTTTCGTTTCTTTAATAATCTATCATCTAATTTTTTTTTACTATCCGTGTTAAGTCATTACCTAAAAAAATAATTATTTTCTTAAAAAAAAAGGTTATCTTCCATGGAATAAAGTTTTCAATATTACAATTTGGCTTACATTTTGGCGAAAAACAGTTCAATACTGTTTTGATTAGGTAGTAGTAATAAGCAAAACAGGTCTTGGCCTTTCAATCTTGGTTTTGATTTTGCAAGAACGCAAAACCAAGACTAAATACGCAAGACAAAACGAAAAAATTATCCCTTTCAGTAGATTTATAAGTTAAACTATTTATAGGAACTTTAATATAGTATTATTTTCTTTGAGTAAAACAATTTTTGTATTTAAACTTTCAGTTTTCTTTACTAGAGCTTATGTGATGAGTGAGAATTTTAGCGATGAGCGAAATTAGTTTTTGTTTTGCACTCTCGCAAGACTAAGCACTAGCCGAATAAGCTATAGACTTATTGTTAGACAAATACCAAGATTGGGACAGTATTGGTCCTGGCCTTGTTTTGCTCATCATTTTTGTTATATAGGTACTTATAAAATTTTTCGCAAAATGATAAATGCAGAAAAATATGCAGATATCAGTTAAATCTGTAGCCATTAGTTTCATCTCCAAAAGAGATACTTTCGTGTCATAAATATAGCCAATAAATGTTCTAGGTTTTAAGACAAACGTTACATTTGTTTTGATAACTACACACATGCATATATATTTTAACTCCGTTTTCAATCTATAAAAGTTGGAAAATATATGTTATGATAATATTGTATTTCCAGTTGGGTGATATTTTATTACTTATATATTAATCGTGTACAAAATCAATTTAGCAAAGATCAGATTTTCCATTTTTGATTGAAGGCAATTATTTTTGTTAATTTAAAATTTTCCTTGTTTCAAAGAAAAGTATTTTAAGTTTTGAAAATCGAACTTTTGGTAAGAAAAAGAATTAGCTACTTTTTTCAGTTAAGTATAGATTATATGTCTATACAATTTAAATAAATATGAATTCCTACCGGTTATTTGATATTGGGAAACATGCAAGCTTTAAATGCATATTTTAAAATGTTTCTAATGTTTTTTACCTTATAAATAAATATCCATTAAGGATACACAATGTGCAGGTATGAATAAGATTATCTTTTATTCTTTTTAGTTTTGCATTTTACGCATAAGATACTTATGTACATATACTTATAATTAGTTATAATGTTGATTGTTGAAGCAACTTTTTTGTATTTTCAAGAACTAACTAAAAGCTTCTTGAATTATTATTTGTAAGAGTAAAGAAAACTATCTTTCTGTTTATTTATCATAAACAATATACATATGGAGTATATTTCATATACAGTTATGTAATAAGTATTAACAAAATAAAAATACCTACTATGAAATAATTTTAATAAGTAATATGGTATTTCGTAAAATTCATAAACACCTAAGAAAACTTTTATTTTGTTATTATTTTTTTTATAATAAAATCTAAACCATTTTTATTATTTGAATGTTTAGCAATATATCGAATAACCCCTTCGCAACATTAAAATCTTGTTTACAATAAATATAATTGTGAAGTATGTGTTCGCAACAGATCGATGAATAGTCGGTAAGATATCAAAGATCTATAAAAATAAAACTTAAATTAAATTTCAAATAACCAGAAAATTCGTTTTTCTTGATCACATTTCTATTTATCTTTCCTTTTTAGGAAATCGCCAATAGAACATTTTGAGACGTTCTGATAAAATTGAAACTGTCAACAATATAAGTAGCATATTTGTAATGATCATAAGACTGTTAATTCATGGATCTAAAACCGTCTGTCTTAGATGGAGAGAGGATATAATATATGTATAATGTAATACATGCATACGTTCGTTTATAATATATGAGGCTAAACGAAAGAGCTTCTCGGCTGCATCTCATATGTAGAAAATCGGCTCAAAATACACTTCCGACGTCTAATGTCTCCTTGCAATGTAAAAAATAAGAATAAAAATAATATACACACACCACTCGTTCCATGTTAGACATACGAGTGATTTTAATTTAAAACAAACTTTTAAATATTCGAGTTCTACAAATGGGTTATAGACGTAAACTTAATGAACTATAATTTGGAACAAGTTGTTAACGTACGAATTTGATAAATGATCTGTTAGATGTGCGTTGACATTCAATTTTAAAGTAATCGATTATAAAATAATATTTCATGTGTAAGCAAATTCTTGTCTGGGTTGTAACCATAAGTAAACAGAAGTAGACCAAAAAAATTAATTTATAGGTACTTCATTATATATGCAAAATTATTTTATGAACTATTTTAAACGGTTTCAATAATTAAAAAAAAATGTAAAATACAGGCAAATATATTCTATGTGATGTAGATTGGACGTACTTTTGGATATTCAATTATTCATTAGATAGTTTTTACTTCTTTTAAATCAAAAATAAAATCACATTAAGTATTTTTTAAAATAAAAATACTCTTTTATAAATAATAGACGCTCTGAATGAAGCTAAATTCACTTTTGATTTTAATTTATGTTAATTTTATTTTTATTGAATTCATAGTTATGAAAAACTTATAGAATACTTATTTGTAATTTATAACTATATATGCACACACAACTGTAAGTGTAAAAATGTAATTTAAACCTAATCAAAATCTATCTATACTATACTAGATGTAAGTTCAAAATATCAAATATTCTTTTACTGTCATTTAGTTTAAGCTTGCCTTTAATATTAAATCATTTTTTGTTTAATTTATTTGTTGATATAACTAAGAAAAATTTTTTTAATGTTAAGTTACCTTTTGGCCATAATGACATGTAACATAAACTAACGTCCGGAGGAGATGACACCCACAACTTTTGTTATATACCAGGCATCTGAAAGAACCCAGTCCATGGAATGTCAACTTACTTCTAATTAAAAGCTTAAATATTTGAAAAACCCGTTGTCTAACAACAAATGAGGAAAGAAAGGGGTCTCAACTATACGCCACGGCCCTGGAAATTACTCTCGGTGGTACTAGATGGATGTACCAGGTACCTATATATTATAAAAACTGCCATCTGATGGTATGAAAAAGTGAATTATAGCAAACTCATTTATCGTTATTATTTAATTATATAGATAACCAAAAAAAAAAATAAAAAAAATTTGTTTACGTTGTTACGAATCCGTGGTTACTTTTCCTCCAACATCTTTCAATTTTCAGAAAATCGCTGACAAACTTTCAGAAAATTGAAAAAATATCCACCGCTTGTTTTTTCTATACCTATCTACGATATTGATTTTTCGGTGTCTTTTTAGACACTGAAGACAAATCAGTGATCAGTTTTTCTACATCACCCCGAGTCGAAATTTCAGACCTCCTTTGGCCTTAAAATAGTACTTTGACCCTCTTTTGGGCCTCCAAAGACTAAAATGAACCTCAGATAGACCTAAACGATTCCACCGTCTTCATTTTAACATACATGAAATTTTTATTATATTTTGTGAACATATCGTCTCGTCCTTAAAAAAGGTTTATGATCATAAAACATAAAATATGGTTGTAAATTTCCTTTTTTTTACAATACTTATTGCAAATATTATTTACTAATAACCCAAATTTTTGATCTCTCTCTTTCCTTTACTTAGATGCTTACTATAATGTTGTGTATTCTTGTATCCATTACCGGTTTGTCCCTTAATCCTGTTCACTCTGGTTCATTTTTACTCAGCTTTAGTCTTTTGTTAACCGTTCGAGTGCTACACGAGTTTTATACAACAATTGAACAAACTTAATTCATTATTTGATTATTGTTCAATATTGTCTATATCAAAAGGCCTAAAAGTGTAAATGTAAAAAATTTAAAAGTGAAAAAACCGAGTTTCAAAGAAAAAGTGTGAAGAAATTTGCTTTAATTTATTATCTTGAAAGTAATCAAAGAGATGTTATACAAATAAATAAAATTTCTAAAGAAATCCACATGGTTGGGTATATTGTGGATTATAATAAAAGGAAATCCTGGAAAAAAATGATGGCAATGACGACAATAAAGGAGCTGGTAAACAAGGACAGGGAAATTTAGAATTAAAAACTTATATTTGTAATATTCTTATTACTTTTAAATTTATCGCTAATATTAATGAAACTTGTATATTTAATGAATAAAAAAAAACAAAATATTAAAATATTAAAATATTAAAATAAAAATGTTATTCTTTTTGAAAAAAACCCTACCAATAAAACAATAAAAGAGAGTAACAAAAAAAGAGTGCAAAAAATAGAGAGAGATCCATTTGAAATTTTTTCCGTCAACCTCTTTTGGGCCTTAACATGGTATTTTGTCCGATAAATGCCACTTGGAGGTTCAAAAGAGGTCTTCAATTCAAATGCAAATGGTCATGTTTCAATCTACTTGAACCCAGATTTTGAGGTCTAAAATAGGTCCAAAATTTCGACTCGGGACCCTTTAGTTTTCAAAAAATCTCTAGATTAGATCCTTTTTTGTGTGACAGAAAAGTTTTATCGATTTTCAGAATGTCGAAAGGCGCTGGAGGAAATCTAACCACAGATTTTAACGAAACAAAAAATGCCGCTTAAATGAACAAATCATACTAATTTTCTAAAATTGAAACAATAAGGCATTACTAAACGCAAGCTGGATTTCCGTTTATCTTTAAACCTTTACGTAAAACCTCTGACCATTGAAAAAGTGCAATACAACATGAAAATCTTAGTAAAAATATCAATTAGAAAAGGACGAAGCAATATTTTGTGTAAATGTAGATTTTAAAAGAGTAAACTGTAACAAAAATTAAGTTAAAATTGTCATCCTTAAAAATAGGTACCTACATTTAATTCGAAAATATATTTTGATCCTTTCAAAATTGAATTGAAAATTGAAGCCAAGTAAGAAATTTATAAATAAGTAATATGTTTGAAATAACTGCACCTAAGTAATTTAGATTAAGTAAATTATCAAAGCTTTAAGCATTTTCAAATTCTTACAACTATCAATTTAAGTAAATAAATATGTACATGTATGTAAACCAAAAACTAACTCTTATTTATCGCCAAAATGAAAAAAGAAAGTTTGGGTAAAATTTTTAAAGATATTAGTATATACCTACTTTTTTACTGTTACGTCACAAGAAACTACCATTTAAAATCGATATTCAATAAGTGTAGGTATTATATTTATTTTAGAGGTTCATTATTTGACTCAATTTGGTTTAAAATCAAATCGAAACTCAAGTTAAATGTTAATACTTATTTAAATATCAAATCAAGTCAAATATAGATTCTGCACGTTATTTCATTTAAAATTTAAATATTAAGCGCAATTCTGTGCTTCATTACACAAAATGTTCAGATACTTGACTTGATGAATCACTAGATTATTTGGCAAACTCTTATAAACAAGTAAATAATATAAAAAAAACTTCATTTCATTAAAAGATATATTTTGTCAATACTTTTTCAAGTAGGTACCTATCTACTTTTTATTGAGTTTCGATAAAAATATTCAATTAACATTGTAATTTATACAAAATTGATTTCTGTATCTTGTAAAAATATATATTGTAGAATTGTAAATTATAATATCTTCAAGCCTATTAATACATGAATTGATATGTTATGATTATGTGCATCAATATTCATATTATTTTTTCACTTAACTCTTTCTACAAAGAAGCTTTTAGACTTTTAGACTTTTTTTTGAAAAATATTTCAAAATATCGTGTTGTCATTTCAAATTCAATTGATAGAGCAAATAAAAAGCATGGCAGCTATAAAAACTATTTTGGATCAAAACAAAGCATGCATGTTTGTGCACTATGCACAATCTCCATTCATCCACAATCGGTGGGAATAACACCATAAAAATTGCTAACTAAAGAAACTTTAGCAAACGTTTTGTTAATAATGTATCGTACGTTGTATTAAAAATTTATTATACCTGCGCCCCAACCTCGTTATAGGCAATATTTCTTAATTGATTTTGGACTTTTAGCCAATCAACAACTGTTAAATGCTACAAAAGCAATTTGATGGCGCCCCAAATCAACTCTTTATGGAAGCCATAGCTGATTTTAACGGTTGACATCTTTATTAACCAGATACTCATTTGGTCTTAATAAGAAACGTGCTTTTGAAAAATAGCAATAAACTGGCCTTAACAATATCAACATTGGCTTTTGAAGAAAAAGTTTTGTTAAACAATTTTGATATTATTAAGAAAAAAAAACTTTAATTGGACAATTAAATCAACTCATTCCATTTAAATAGAGTTTTTGTAGGAACCGTTTTAAAGAAGCTTATAAACTTTCACTATTGAAACTGTATTTAAATTTTTTTTAATATGTCGTCCTTTTGTTAACAAAAAAATTATGATTTTGTCATTTCAATCATAAAATATACTCGATTTAAGGATTAGTTATAAGCATAAATGCTACGAGTAATAAAATAAATCTAGATGTACCTACGTATATGTGTAGACTAATTTTTGTGGCAATAATTGTTTGAGTCTAATTACTTGGATATAAATCAATATTTTTAGTTTTTCGTAAATTTTATGAAGTTATTTAATAGAAATTAAAATTGAATTACAAATATTATTGTTTAATCAGAATTGTCTTAATTTGGCCATAAATTACACTCATGCCTTGGTCCGTTTGTTCTTTCAACACGTTACTTTCATAGCGATGATTTAGTTACAAAGAAATCAAAAGCGTAAAAAAGGTTGCTTGAATTTTTATAATAGGAAAAATTAAAATTTTAATTCCAATTTAAATTAGTTAACACGTCTTTATATAGAGGTAGGTTAACTAAAATACCAACGTTACCTAGAACTCATTTAATATAGATTGGAAAACTCTTATTATTATTAGTTTTCCTTTTCTTTTCTTGTTACCATCTAACTCCGATGTTGTGTTTTTTTTTTACTATCAATCTTCTGGAATTTCGTAGCCTGTTCGTTTCTAATAGAAGAAGAGGTTACTACCATTGACTTTTGGCATTTGCATTTTGTGTTAGTTTTTGGAATAGCCATAGTTGGTATCGGCCTTAATTCGTATGGCGAAAATGTAGCTGTTGATGTAGACAAATAAGCCTTTTCTTGTACCTTAGGCAGTGGAGTGGTCGATTTGTTGTTGGATTGGTATCTATTTGCTCTGAATATGAAGGAGTATTTGTATCAGCATCCAAAGGATATACTAAAGATAAAGCAGATAATGATATATCAGCTTTGCCATATCCGCTTTTCCTAAAATATGTGTTTGTTAACATACCAATTTCCTAAGATATCAATGCCAGCTCAATATAATATTAATATCATAAGTTATACTTAAAAACATTGTTAATTTACAAAACTACTATGTTACTCAGTTAGCTAACAGTAAAAACAATTGAACTGAATACAAATCTGATCGAAAATCACAATAAAAACACGCAAAACGATTTTTTTATCACTAAAGCAAACGAACGTCTAATTTCGTTTTAAACTAACTGTCACTACGTCTCTAGACAGAATACTCGTTTATGCAGATGCAATTTGTAACACCGGATATTATAGTTTTTTAGAAATATCGACTATCCGCTTTACCTCAGTTATTCGCTTTGCCCGGGCTTCCCCTACAGTCAGAGACATCTTACTTTCGACTTCGCTTATGTTAATTGTCACTAGATCAGACTCCGTGGCTTCTCTCTCTCACTCGTTTTTTCCTTTTTTCTTTCTCATCGTATGTGAACTTTATGATATTTGAAGAATATTTGGTTTGTAAGACATAATATAGGTACCATGATATCTTTGGACAGAAATTTTTATTTTATTGTTATTAATATTTTTATTGTTTTGGTGATTTTATATTTTTCCTAAATTATTGTAAAAAAAATTTCTCAGTTAATTTTTTTCGGTCAAATATTTCCATTTGTCCACAGGAATCGATGTTAAAATCTTGGTTCAGAATTATCTTTAACCTATAAAAATTTTTGATTATGGCTTTAATGATATGTATTCTTAATTTTTCTGTTAATTTTCATCTGTAATTAGATTTAATTAATTGAATTGGAAACAACCTTAAGAATTTTTTAGAATCAACGCTTTTGATTAACTCTAAGTTTTTTACACTAATTAATATATATTTCAATCTTTCAAGTTTAATTATTTAATTATTGTTCATTATGAATTATTTTTACTGATTAAACATTGATCATTAAAATAACAGACGCAAAAAAAAACGATCCAAAACATGTATATGATATAAACGTAATATAGGTAAAATGTAAATATATATTTAATTAAAAAATTAATGGAAAATACAATTTAACTGTTTAAAAATCTCTCGTAATCATAAGGGGATTATAAGCTTCATTAAAATTTGTCAGCTTTTTGAAGTAGCATTTTTTAAGCATATACTTCCAAAGACTATAAGAAAACAGTACAAATATTAAATACCATTATTTTGGTCTTGTCATTGTAACGATTAGCATCTAATCGATTTTTTGTATACCTACTCTCAAAAACGTGAATAGCAATTATGGTGCTTTATTGCCATTCTAAATATTAACGCATTTCGATGCTGATTTCATTCTTTTACTTGTTACAAATGAATTTCAACATTATCGGAGTTTTATCTTATGCCTAATACCTATGTAATAATAAAAATGGTATAAAAGCAATTATAAGATACAAGAAAAAAATAAGTATCCGAAACTGGTTCAGTCCTAAAAATTCAATATTACCCGGATTCTTTGGCTATTTATTTTTGTTATACGGACTATTGATTATGCATTGGGATTTAGATGAAAGATGAATTATGATTGTCTTGTTAACTGATCATAACAAGGTGGTAATTGTGTGTGGTAGTTGTGGGTGTTGGGCAGACATTGGCTGTCACCACTTTACCGCTAGGGTGGTAACACATGGTGCGATGAAGCGATGGAGCGTGGAAAACTCGAGACAGGCCCCAATTAGCCCACAACAAGCTCAGTCTTGCCTGCACCATCAGTCCATATCAAATCCCATTTGCGACAAACGATCCGCCGCTATCGGCTGCCAACCGCACCACACATCTCGCTTCGCCGCCGATAGCGATGCTAGATTTACCATCGCATTCCATCTCGCCCAAAAATATTCATTATACATACGTAGTTCACTAAAATCACAACTTTGCTTTTATTCCATTAAGCTCACACCGTTTTCTCGTTAAATATCCCAATTATTATCGCGGACTTGCCTGCCATCGACAAATGAAACTAAACAAAAAAAAAACCCTGCACATCTAATTAAAATGATTAATGATGATTTTCGTGACAGAAACAATAAGCCTTAATCTATGTACATAAAATATTTCATTTAAACTCAGGAAAATATTTATCCAATGTATTTTAAAAGATTCTTAACTACTATTCATAATGAAATATTCTAATAGATACATATATCTACGCTTGGTTTCCTGTGACTTCGTTCAGATCAAGTTTAATAAAATGAGCAAACCCAATTCAGTTTTCAAAATCTGCTGTTGATTAAAAGAACATAAACTAAATCCACACTCGCCAAAAAAAAAAATTAATAGAACTCACGAAGGAGCGGAAACAAACTCTCTAGTTTAATAAAGTGCACTGCAGATCAAAATCGGTATAGTTATGATTTTATTTTATACTAGCATTACTAACTCCTACCCTCTTCTCCAGACTCCATTTTTTGGAATTTTCCCTGAACAACATTTCAAATGAAACGTGCAGGCTTCGATACTTCTAATAAGTAATAACCATAACTAGTTCCATAACTAGTAATCCATAGAATAAAGTACGTCCGTAGTATTAACTTCCTGCTATTTGATTTCAACCAGAAGCTTCGCGTCACAACTAAATAACATGAAGGAAAAATTAAAAATTTTAGAAAATACCGGACAGAGATTTCGATACAATGTCGTTGTCACACACAGACCAAGTTCCAAAAAATTACGTTTTGAGATTCAGTGGACTTTAAAACTTGTTTTTCCAGTAAAAATTCGACCTTATTACAATATCTAATTTGTTTACTATGTAAGGGAAAGGTGTACAAGATGATCCCATGAGGTAAGATGATTCTTTTTGATTGCGCCCAAACAGCTAACGCTATCTAGTTGAATTTTTGACAAAACATAACCTCGAATACCTCCCCGCTACTATAGAACCCCTTTTAGTTTAATTTTCCAAGGAAAAAATTTTATATAAAAGTTGTAGACTTTTATGAACCAGACAAATAAAGCAAGTTTAAATAAAATAGTTGAACTTATTTTCGAAAAAAAATTAAAAACCCATAACCTATAGAAAACTGTCAACATCTGTCAACCGATTTCAACGAAAAGCATCGCGACACAGCTAGATGTAATATAAAGGCAATATTCCAAGTTTGGTGAAACTCAGATGACTCAGATAAAGATTTTGATACGATATTGATGTTACCCTAGAAATTATTCTAAAAACTACTTTTTTGGATTCAGGGGACCTCAAAACGTGTATTTCTGGTGAAAACTTGAAATCGAAAATTTGACCCGATTACAATACTTCTCTTTTGGCTATTACTATATAGTAGTAAAAGAAATAAAAAAGTAAACCTCTGTTTATAAATAAATATCTACAAAATCATCTTAATGCTAGCAGCAGGACAATTGCCAAAAAGTTCACAACAAAAATTAAACATTTCAAATACGTAAGGTATAAATACTAACTCTATTAAAAATAGTAAACTTGGAATACATTTTTTTTTAAATGTTAACCCTTAAATGAACAAGTTAAGAAAATAAAAAATCAGAAGTTTATTATGCAGGTTCGTAATTACTTATTTAAAATTGAAGAAATGTGGTAACTTATGAGGAAGATTAAAAAAATATGAACATTCCAAAACGTTCGTGTTCCACTCCGTAGTGGAAATCACATCAGGAACATCCTTTTCAATTTCATATTTTCAATGGTTTATTCTCCAGTTCACGGCTATCAGTCAATCACGATACCGTTTTACATAACATACGAAAAATTTTCGATTTGCCTCTATACATTTTGCAATAAAATTGCATGTAAACGTTAATTAAAGATTTTCATCAAATCGCTTATTTAGAAATTAAAAAAAAATCTAATCGTTTTGTTCGACTGGATCGTGTCCCACTCTCAAGTTAATATAGCATCAATTTTCATTGAGTTGAACTACAACAAATGTGTTGTATTTGATTGGTTATTGAGAAATTCATTATAAACGCTTATTTGTTACATAACAATAAAACGTACCGAAGAAAAATTTTCCATCTGAATATAATTTAGTCACAAGAATTAACATTTCTAATTTGAATTTTTCAATTTGTTCCATTGTTTCTTGTTAATTGTTTTATAAATTTCGTGAAAATGATAGAAGAAATCGAATTTGAAAATTTAATTTGTCCAATTTCTTTCGTACCTATAATATTACTTTGGACTTGTAATTAGATCTAGAATAGTTTGGTTTCGTTGTTAATTTGTGAAACCTAAACACCTGTTTTATATATTTGTCTTAAATGTCTACATCTGGGGGTATATTATTATATTTTTTGTAACTAATACAATATAGATTATTCTTTATAGCTGTTTAAGAAATGAGCTTTATAATACCTACATGAAATAAGTGAAATATATGCTTTTTATCTTAAAGTCTTATTTCTGCAGAAAAACATAATAAGCTGATAAAAAAGCCTGTAACAAAGGATTTCTAACATGGAACTAATAAACAATGTTCTGGGTAAAAATCCATGATAACTATTATCTGGATGAAAGTAAAATACCTCCAACGTGCAAAATGTTGCGATAACACTTCTCTTGCAAAAAGATGCAATTACACAAATATCATGAATTATGTATATAAATATAAAACTTAATTTTATTTTCTACAATCTGGAATAGTCCGTGGTAGTATTGAAATCTGCTAGGAATACACAATAATTATACTTCTTCTGGTTTTTGTAGATTATTCAAAATCTTTGTGCTTATCAAACTTCTAATATTTGTATACCTACACAGCTTATCACAAAATATGTGGACTTTTTCAGAAAAAATTTAAGGAATTTTAAAAATTTATAAACTTTAGTCTCGATATGACCAAAAAAAATATTGCAAAAACAATCAACAAAGAAAAATTCAGAAACTGATTCATGTAAGATCTTTTGAACAGAAAGCTCACCATATAAAAAATGACTATAAGTTATAGAAAGAAGTATAAAATTTGTTAATTAACCAAGAATCTAGTAAAAAGGAAGAAATGTTAAAGAAAAAATAAAAACTCAACAAAAAGAAATACTTATAGAGAAAAGTTTTCTGTATACCTAAAAGGCTTAATTATAACATGTAGTATAACTGTATATAGATTAAGCAAATGTAAAGAAAATATAAATTTAAATTACGTTATACCAAGTCATCAAGTCAAAGTCTTCCAATTATTTTTTGTTCAATTTACCAAAATTAAATGTTGATTAGTGACTAAATCTGTATAATAAGTTTACTTGAAAAACCATGGTATACTACAACTTGGTCTTTGAATTCTGGAAAACAATTATTATAATGTACGACTAAAAATACGATTATATAAGGAAATCTACCGGGGGCTTAACTTTTACTTACATCAGAAGCTGAATACTATTTTAGGTTTTTTATTAAATCAGATGTCGTGTGTTTACATGCAAGTGTTTCATTATTTAGTATTGAAATAACATTTTTAATAATATGATAATTGCAACTAAATTTTTCACATGTATATTAAGCGGATTGAACAGTATTAAACATCAGTTATTTTAAATGCAACTAAACTAAATTAGTTTATATATTTAATCTATCAGATAGCGTACAAGGGAAGACATCTCAATAAGTATTTTTTTATATTTTCGAAATTAAATTTTTATTACTTAATTGTATCATAAATCGTAACTTACTTTTTATTGCTGAATGTGAATATTTATATTATTGAAAAATGAAATAGCCGTTAGAGTGTGAGCTTATAAACTAAAGAGTAAGCATGTAAGATCAAAAAAAAAACTTTATAGAGATTAAATGCATAAACAAAATAAATAAAGAAAATAACTGAGATTATTTTTTTCTTTCTTTCAGAAGCCTTTCTGAACCCCTTTTGGATTTTTAGTTATAGATATTTAGTTTGAATTTTAAAAGTAACATTCAAAAACTCAGTAGACCTACTTTTAATAACAAAAAATTATTGTGTGGTTTTACAAAACCACGATGCAAATGAAACTTTTTTCGAATTTTAGGCACTTAAGTAACTGAATATTTTCAGAAAATTATTCGATTTAGGGTATGAAAATAGAATAGAAAAAAAGGGATGTGGCACGAATTCACTGTCTGACATGACGCGCACCGTTGCAACTATTTTTGAATTTCCATTATTGATGTTAGTACTCGAATGTTATTTTCATTATTGAATTTGTTGATTATTGTTAAATCGATCATCTGCCTGTTGTTATCTATTGTAACATCACCGTCGGGTATTTTTACACTATTCTCACTAGCTGTATCTTTGTCTGTTATGATCAAGTGAACAATAACATTACAATCAAAATACAAAATACAAATGCCAATACAAATATGAATGACAATTAATGACAACTTATAATATAATAAAACGTTGTCATGGAGAGGAAAATAGCTCATTACATTCAGTAATAGCTCGCGCAACAGGCCTGGGAAAACGACATGGTATATAGCTAACAATGTGTATACGAGCTCTGCCGAACACTTGCCGATTCCCTGCCGAGAATGTGTTACATTTAGCGACATGCTAAAGACAAGCCAAAAAAATTGAGACGATGTATAAAAAGTTTCACATTAAAAGAAAAATGCAGAGACTTTCTTTTGTATGTATATGTATGTAAAAATATTTTTTCTTATCATTTCAAATCCAAATTTATGTATTAAGAACTGCTTAAGTATATAAAGGTATTATATTAAAAGTGACATTAAGATTATAATTAGCATTGTAGATCAAAAGTATCCATTACACTGCCTATAGCTGTAGCGACGTTATTTTCTTTTTGTTCATTCGCCAATAAAACGCTATAGGTAATATAAACTTGTAAATATAAATTTTAGCAAAGTTAATTATGTAAATAAAAATTGCATTCCAAAAGGATCAAATTAAATGTAAATTGCTCATTTGTTCAATTGATCTATAAATTAACGATGATATATCCAATTTCATTGTTGCGACCGTTCGTTAATAATTAGTTTATGTATTAAGATGCGAATGCGATTTTTCATTAAGAGAAATAAAATGCAATTTATGAAATTTTAGAAATCGGAAGTCTTTGTTTTTACGGTTAATTAATTAACATTTGTTGTAATATTCTGGTCGATTTTTTTTTATAACTTTTATCTAATTACCTATACGTTTAATTATTTAGTAAAATATGTGGTAGGTAACGTAATCTTAGTTTCCACGTTCAGTTATTTAAAACGCAGTTTTTTGTAACGTTAGCTTTTTATAGAAATTAAAACAGTAGGTAAGTATTGGTATTTGCATTTTTCAATTAACAAAAAATACCTTGAAGTAGGTCAGATGTGCAAAAAGTTAAAATTAAAAAGTGGGTGAGTAAATACATATATAAGTAATTCTATTACATTTATATCTACCTGATTAAATACTGGATTTAAATTTAGTTTTGTATCTTTTTAAACTCTTTTTGTTTCCTGTTCTATAAAAAAAATTCTAGATGGTAACGCAAGTAATTTAATTTGACCCTTATCTGTTTATTATGACTCAAATAAGGATTATTTTGATATTTAATTTATGAAATTTACCAATTTTGAAATATTTATTAATATTATTATCAATAGTTGAAAATTTTTATGTAGGTAAGTACTACGAATAAGGGTTAAGTTAACAAGTCAAGTGATTTTGACCTTTTTTTAATAAAATAATTTGTAAATCCAATGCTTGACTTAATTTAATGAAATATTCATACTAAGCTTGAGTTTGACTTGATTTCAGATCAACTTTAGATCAAATAGCGTGAAAATCAAGTCTAGTAGTGAATCTTTGACAAATTTTTTTTTTCTTTTCAGTTTAGTTCTATGCCATTTTGGTGTGATAAGTGATAAAAATTGATTAAATTATTATTTTCTTTAAATATTATTTTAACAATTTTTAACAATTTTAACAACGTTTTAGCTTCTAAAGTTATATCGTAACATTCACGGCTATTTAAACACAGAAAGTTTCTGTATAGATAATTTTATCTTAAGCCATAAATCTTGTATCTATGATTCAATGAGGATCCACCCAGTACTACTGACACATGGAGCGGAGATTAAATGACCTAATCGTTACGCCATTAAGTGCACTTTTATAACAATTGGTGTTTCATAGCTTTCAAAAAGGCTCACTACTTTTGCCAATAAATTATTATATTTATCGTCGCTATCTAAGTAAATTAAAAAGTATTTTTTCACCATCATTGCCATGAACGGAATACCAATTCTCAGAAGATAAGGTGCTACAAAAATTACAGCAATCTGTAGTTGATGGAGGGAAAGAGTCCGAGTGAAAAATATATTTCCGCCGAAAATGTATTCTTTTCCTAAAGCTATGCAATATCCTTCTTCCTGATTGGTTTTTGTAAGAACGGTGGCTTTTACTAGAGAAGGATTTTTAAAAATTTAATTTTTCAATAGCTCAAAGCAAAGGTTGAAGCTTTTTAATGAGTTTTACTTCTCATTCAACAATTTCTCATGTTCTATTTTTATTATGTTTATTATGTTTCTCTATGCCAGCGGTCGGGAAACTTTTTTTACCATTACCCCAAAATAATTTTGCATAAGTCAATTTTACCCACTCATTTTGAAAAAGGGGCAATCAATGTAAATTTAAATTAAACATTAGGTATTTGTTGAATAAATTTACACGAAAAAAAGTTGCATGAAAGTAATAAATATGTTATACTTATACAAAATAAAATTCTCATATTAGAACAAACAAAAATTAATTGAAAAGTTTCTCCGTTTAGATTTTGGAGAAATGATCTTTCTTCGTGTTTGATACAATCACTTCAAAATTGGGGCTTTTTGATGTAAGAACAATTTGTATAGTCTTCGACCATAATTACGCGCTTATAAATGTTACCGGCCAAACCCGATTTCAGGACAAACTAGTTTTGCCTAGGCTATACTAGTTAATCCTATTGCGTATAGGAAGAACTAGTTTAGCCTAGGCAAAACTAGTTTGTCCTGAAAGCCAGATAGCCAGATAGGTTAAACCAGTATAGGCTAGGCCAAACTAGTTGATTCTGATATAAATACGCACACTCTAGGATAAACTATTATGGCCTAGTCTAACCAAAAAAATTTAGCATAGTCGAATGTAATTGAGCAAATATGTCAGGTCTTGTACTACATGCGGGAGTTTCCAAAGGCTTAAATTTTATTAATCCAATATTCGATTACAAGTTTACAAAACTCAACATACAATAAATGGATTAAGTTTTACAATAAATAGGATAAATACAAATTAAATTAAACAATCCTAAATTCGGTTATTTCATACAAAATAAATTATTTAATCCAAAAAAAGGCTAATTCTTCCAAAATAAAATGTTATCATCTAATAAGTGGTTTTTTCATACAAACTATGATTTTTCCTTACAATAATCGATTGATTCGTACAGCATAAAATCAATTCATCCAAAAAAAAAAAAGATTTACTTTTACATTTAGGCTTAGGTTTAAATTTAATTAGGTTCAAATTTGACTTTCTAGATATATTATAATGTTCAGACTAGGTTATACCAGTTTATCCTAGAGTGTGCGTAATTATATCAGGATCAACTTGTTTGTTCTAGCCTAAACTGGTTTATCCTATCTGGCTTAGGACAAACTAGTTTTGCCTAGGCTATACTAGTTAATCCTATCGCGTATAGGAAGAACTAGTTTAGCCTAGGCAAAACTAGTTTGTCCTGAAATCGGGTTTGGCCGGTAACAGCTTTTGTAGTCTTATGCGTTCATTTAAGAGTTAAAATCTTTATCTTTCATTGAGTGAGTTAATTATTACACCTTACGTTTTATGTGTTTATTTTTGCCATGCAATTCTCAAAAATTACTCTGATGTTTGTAGTAGGTAAGGAGATTTTGTAGTTTCTATCTTCATAAATAGAGGTATATTGCGTTTGTTGTGTATCTTGTGTACCCACGTGTATCCTTTGGTTAAACAAATTTTTCCGCGATGTAATCATCTACTACTGTGGGCTTACAGACCCTTTGGTCAGCTCGCCTGTTGGATATTTTCCCGATCTGCCTTATAGACAGTCCGGATCGGGATTAGTTCATACTAATCCATGGCTATTTCATACTTCATATTAATTAAGGTTGTATACCTACTTACAATGTCATCACCTCTCTTAAATTGTAAATTTAGTTAAGTTTAAAAAATGATTTATCTAAATGAAAAAATAATAAGCCATCACCTACACTTTATGGATCTACAAAGAAAAGTAAAAAATACTTCCCTTTTTATAGGTCCCTCTTCTTGATTCATAAAGTTGTTACGATTTCGGAAACTTTGATGTTTGTTTGTATATAATTTGTAGAAATTTCAAGCTTCCGACTTTTAAAAATTGAATCATTAATTTATAAAATCGTTTAAGTGATTATTTTCTAAGATAAAAAACTAATAATTAATTTTTTTTTTACAAAAATATTCAATGCTGGACGCTGGTATCAAGTTAATCAAATCTGTGCGATTCAAACATGGAAGCTATGTGGTAAATGATTGATCGCCCATGTGATTTTAAATTAAATCTGTTGAGCTGGTAGGACAGGACATGCAATTTGTCAACGTTGTATCTTTTTTTAATTAAACGAATAAAAGCTATTACACCGAATCTATTTCCAAGACGTGTGGGGACTCAGCAGCACATAATGGCGCGTTTCGGCCCATTGCACAGGCAGACTTTATAATGTCTTGGCTTGCAAACGTTAAAAGTACTTTAAACCTGCCCGCCAAATTAATCTTTACCAGCTTTCTAAGTCGGCCAGTTTTGTGTTGATGTGCGATATGTTGAATTTATCTCTGTCTTCTTTATTTTCTTAATTTTAACTTGATGCTTTTTATAGACACAATGAAGTGATTTTTGTCTGATCAGAGTTGATACTCAGACAACAATCATTCAAATTCTAGCCTATTTTATTTTCATTTGAAGATCTTTAAGCGTAGATTGTTTTAGTCGTTTCAATCTAAATATAAATAACTACAAAGCGTTCAATTAATCAACTCAATATGATTTTTCAAAATTTCAAACTATTTAGTGTTTATATCTATATATATACTTAATTACAAAAGACAGCAACTCCATAAACTCTTTGAATGCTTCACTCCATTTACCTGCCTTTATCCTATATTAAGTTCAGTGTAAAATAGGTTTCTAGTATGTAACATAGTTAAAAATATTTTAAAAAAATGCGATTATATATTGTGTAGTTGTGTATATAATAATGATGAGGGGGGAAGTAAAATTATGCATTTTTCATTTGCAATCTCAAAAAGTTTAGATGGAATAAAAACCCAGTCTATTATTTTTAGCCTTTATTGAGTTCATTAACAATTCATAAAAGTCAGAAGCAAAGTTACCTACTAATGTTTACATCGAGAAAAGTAAACTTAATATAAAATCAAACTAAAATTCTGAAAATGTTATAATAATCGAATTCTTCTAGCAATTATATTGACATCTTATTATTATTTATTATTCGAAAATCCGAATATATAGAGGAAAAATTAACTTCGCCATGTAATTTTTTTATTTTTACAAAGGAATTTTTTTTTGCATCAAAGTGAATTTTGATTCTATTAGAATTATATGGAAACAAGGCACCGTGTCTCCAAAATCCGGGCACCTGAAAACCACCTACCTCCGACTGCCTTTTCCTCTCCTCAAGCCAATTACACACAAGTATATAGCACTATTTTTTTTCTTGTTAATAATTTCACCTTAATAATTGATATTTAAATATTTATATATATTGTTTGTGTATTGTGTATTGTGTATATTGTTATATATATATTTATTGTGAATCAATTACCAATTTTCAAACCTTGCCAATTTATAAAATTTCACATTTGAGTTTCGTAAGTAGACGTAGGTACGTATCTATACTACTTAACCACAAGTCTTTATTTCTTACTCACAATAGGTAAACGTAGGTTGTTGAGTACCTACCAGATACTTTGAACACAATTAAACGGATAATTATTAAAATTATTTTATAGTTTGTGTAAATACTTGAAGTAAGATTATGTAATTCTTTGTTTTTCATATAGGTACTATTGTCAATTTTTGCTTAATAACATTTACTCGTTTATGGTAAATTTAATGTAAATAATATTAGCTCAAAGATTTGTAAATGCTTGCCAATGTTTTACAAAGAAATCTTAAAAGTTTAATCTTTAAAATACAAAAGCTTAGCAACAACAATTAATTAACAGTTGATTTTGAGGGGGGTCACTTATACTAAATAAATTGTTGTCTTATGTAGGTACAGTTTGTGGTTTTAGAGTCTAATTCTATGAAAGTCCAAAATTTTTTAGAGTTTTTGAATTTGTTGGGTGTTTATAATCACAGTAGTTGATGCGATGTTATAAAATCAAAAAAATGATTAAGATACTCTAAAACTGTATACTTAGATGATTTTTGGCAAAAGAAAACGTAAATTTTGTAGAAATAACTTCAAAAATATAATAACGATAAGAACAACTATATAGGTATACAGTTTACTGATTATCACATTTTCACTTCGTTCTCAGTATATAAGTACCTAATTTAAATCTTACAATTAGTTATAAGTACCTACCTATTATATATTTTTACTTATTCTTTTAGATCGCTTCCCGTGTTTGGGTGGATTATAATTTCCCAATTTTGGATCCCTTTCCCGTGATTCAATTGCTCTGAAATTTTACATACGCGTGCTAAATTTCAATTATTGTATTTTTGTAAATTTTTGTGGATTTTCCTATAGATAGCTAGATTTAATTTAATTAAAAAAATTCGGTTTATCAGATAATCTTTATGTTAAACGTTGTGAATGGATTAGCACCATTGTCTTCTAATCATGATGATCAACAAGATGAACAATTTGACATACGAATTCGGGTATTAACTAACTTTGAACTTTAACAGCTAGGTATATAAATTTGGAATTAAAAGTCTCTTCACTGTGTAAATTTCCATCTAAAATTTATTTTCTACCTTTAAGTGCATGTTTAAAAGAAGGGAAGTTTTTAAAATGTTTTTATCTATATTTTGATTATCATTTGGTTTATTGAAACTTTTTTAATACATATATCAGTAAGTTTCTTTAATTTACCTTTTAACATACCTATATCTAGATGTTTACTAAACCTTCTTTTGGAAGGTAGGTATCTAATTCTTAAAATAAATTCTAAATATTTTAAAAATAATACTAAAATATTCGATTTAACACATAATTTCACTTGGCATTAAAAAATGTAATTATTTTTTTTTCGTGTCAAAATATGTATTTCAAAAATGTTAATTCTCTTCCAAGTTACAAGTAAACAAAACTTATGTAAAAATGTGATTTTGTTTGTTCACATCTACATGTACCTATCTATACCTAGGTATAGATATCTACTTGTAATTTTAATATTTTAACATGGTGCCAAATTATTTCAATTATTATCGTGTCCCTAGGTATTTCTAAAAAGCTTCATTTTTAGATTATTAGATATTTCTCGCTATACCTACATATTTCTTAGATATCTAAAGTTTACTTATTAAGGAATAATAAGTAAACGACGTAAAGAACGCCGAAGAAGTAGGAGTAGTAGAAGTAGTAAAAGCAAAGTGTTGTAGAGTGAAACCTCGAAATTTCAAACATGCCTCAAACTTTTTGTATGATAAAATGAAAGAGAGAACAAAAAGGCGTATGAATTCTTTTTGAAGTAATCTAAAATACAATACGCACTAGGTATACTACTACCTACTCCATACAAAAAACTATTGATAATTTTTGTCATGTAAAAGATTATTGTTGGCTTAGGTTAGAAAACCTCTTTACAATATTTAGGTAAAGATACACGGAAAAAAATAGTGGTGTAAAATTTACAACACTAAACTAGTAATATTTTTACTGCACTTTGTGTTCACTGTAATCACAAATGTAACATTAGAGAACACACTGTGTTGTATTCAGCTCTAACGTATAGTATTTTTTACTACCATAGTGTAGTAAATATATGTAGCTGTTTAAACTGCTGAGTGTTATACAATTAACAAATTTTGGCGTTTTTGTTACTGGTGCGCATGCGCTGCGTACAACATAACCAATAATTTGACAAATAAATGTAAGTGTCAAAAATTCAACTACATTTTTACTAGTTTGTGTTGTAAATAATACTACAGTTTTTTAATTACACTTGATTGGTAAACGTTACCACACGTGGTGTCATCCTATATAATACTAGTTAATGTAGTAAAATTAACAAGGAATGTTCTTAAATCTACAACACATTTTTTTCCGTGTAGATGAGACTTCGGTACCTGACAAAGTGGGTATTTTCTTTGAGTTTTTAGAATTTATATTTCCTTATGATCGTTACGTATCTAGGACTTAAATAGTTATGTTGTCACTAACTACAAAGTTTGTGATAGGCACAATCAGACATAAAACCATTTTTTTAAATAATACCTAAAAATAATAAAATCGAGTTTATGATTTAAGAGATTTTATTAGCTGGCACATTTTAAAGCTTTTGGTCATAGAATTTCCTATGACTCTTAGAAGTCTACCAAATATTTAAATTATTGCGAAATATATAACGTGCATATTTTTTCCGTTTATACTGACTTCGCTTATAAGTATACTTAACGCTCTTTGTAATATCTACATGTATTTTTCTGAGGTTCAATATTTGAGATTAGATTAGGACCTCAACTCTATATTTCTCTTTTAAGCCTTTCGTTATTATTATTCAAACATTTTCAAGTTACTAATTTTCAATCAAACTCAAAGAAAGAAAAAGAAGAAAAAGGAAAAGAAAAAGAAAGTTGTTATAATCACTATAAAAATTATTTGCTAATGGCAAAGTAGCCACAGTTTAGGGTAGGTACCTACCTAAAAACTGTTTATATCTACAGGATATTAAAAGAGCTTTTTTTATTAACACTGTGTTTCTGATACTTACACTTAAACATTTATAATCATTAATCGTGGTTATTTTATAATCGCTTAAAAAATTAGCACATTATGTCTTGAGATTAACAGCTAAATCGATTTGACTGATACCTACTTTTTTTGTGTTCGTAATTTTCAAAAAAAGATTTTTATAAAACAAAATTGTTGGTATACCGTAGAAAATAGGTACTAGATAAATACGAGTATTTGACATCTACATATATATTAAATCGAAATAGTGACTTTCGACTATCAAATAGCGACTATTCACTATTTAGTATTGGAAAGTATACCACTATTTGAATTTAGTGGTATACTCTGCGCACTGCAAAAATAGTGAATAGTCACTATAGTCACTATTTCGATTTAAGAGAGTAGATTAATGTAGGTATAGGTACAAGATAAGGTTTACATTAGTACCAACTTGCCGATATGTAAATTTCATTTCTTAAACTTACTTATTACCTAAGCAGTACGCACTTAGTACCTACCTACCTACTTCTTAATTTTTTGTAGATAAATTCTACCAGTTAAAAAAGAGGCATAGATACCTATGATAAATAAATTCGGTCACCTGAACATAAAAATATAATAAAATTATGAAAAAATTCAAGTTTAAGCTTTAGGCCTATAATTATATATTGGGGAATAAAGTTTTCTCTTGTTTCTGTTATTGTCGTTTTTTTTTATATCTCTTTAACTTTCTGCAAATGATATTGCATCCTAGTTCGATATGGCCCGGTGACGGTGAGTTGTGTCTTGGGATGCTACCCAGCAGTAGTCCCACTCTGTTTTTGTCGTTGTCAAATAATTTTTTTATGCATCTTAAAAGTTATCTGTACTATAGATATATGCTTCAAGTTTCAGACTTAGGTACCTACCTATACCTAACTAAGTTGTAGGTAAACGTAAATTGTAGAATGCGTTTTTCTTTTCGTCTGTTGTAGATACCTATTTATGCATTTCTTATAAAAAAAACCGTTAAGCTTTAGACTTATAAATGTGTACTTAACCATTCTACAATGCGTTTTTTTTTTGTTTTTTATTATTGCCGTTGTAGAGTGATGCTTCAATGCCCCAGCACTGTCTCAACAAAACTATACTTTTACAAAGCATTAACCCTAATGCCAATAGTTATTATAGAAATCTACAAGTGATGAATATTGAAAAAAAAGTAATAATAAAGTTATTAAGAAAATTATATTTGAAAAGTAATTTTGTAGCATGGGAGTAATCAGTGTATAAGAAACGCCTTGTAAGTAATTTGTAGCGAACTCCTACAAATACTAACCAATCGTTGACTGAACTTTCCGAATAAGTGTAGATTATTCGACCGCGCCAGCCATTTTGTTTCCAATGGGCGTCGCATGAAAGCACAGCATCAGCCTCTGTATCTAGATTAGATCTTTAGGCCACACGAGTCATTTGGCATTTAGTGCTATGGTAGACTTAGTGGTCAGTGCTCACGAATTATACAATTGTTGGCGTTACATTTCAAACGTTCCATTAACTTTTTTTGTTGGTTCCGTGTCACGTTCAATACTAATTAAGCGTAATATACAATCAAAAAAATCACTTATTTCTTGATTCAATCATTCAATTATGATTATCAAAAAACATTCAATGAATTATCGTATGAACTTTAAATAAACTGTGTTTTATTTATTTATTTTTTAATACTACTATCTAAATTTAGTGTTATTTTTAAACTTAACAAGTGGTTTTGTTATAAAAAGTGCATATATTGTGATTTTAGACTTAAGAGGATTTTATTTAAAAAATTCAAATTATACAAAATTTGTAGAATATGGAATCTGGTGAGTTAAAATATACCTATTAAAAAAACTTAACAAGCATAAATATCATATGATTTTAAACCGGGTAAAGATTGGCATTTTTTCAATTTTAGCGTTTCGTTTCAACTAACGACGGAACTGAAACATAGTTTCAGTCATTTAATTAGTACTTTACATAAATTGCATTTAAAATTACATAAATGAACCAAGGCAATATGCATGCATTCTGTTACGTTAAAAGTAACATAATATCAAATATTTAATACCAAAAACCTTTTTGAAAAAGCCGAAAACGGTTTTTTTCTTCCTAATTAGGGGAGTCCTGAGCTCATCGAGGAACAAGTCAAATATTTTGTCGCGACAAATAACGTGAAATGTTTTCAGTTAAAATTTTTAAATTAACACAAAATACTACGCATTTTTTCTGGCTCCAAAATATTAAATGCTTCAATATTTGAAACGTGACCGACAACATATGTGAAACGCACCAAATATAATTTATAATATACAAGTATATTGTAGATATAGATATACCTAATCTAAATTTATATATCAATTTCATTTTAGTGACGAAACCGAAAGCTTTATCTGTTTTAACACATTTCATCTTTTATCATAATCGCCCCTGACCTCCGTCAAAGTAATTTTCATTCAAGAATTTCGAACCAAATATAAAAAATGTGATAATTATTAAAATTGGGAAATTGATTACGTTTCAGTTTTGATAACTTGCTCTTATACAATTAATTTGATTAAAACTTTTTTAAATTAGTTCTACAAATAAATAACTAAGTTTTAAATAGTAGAAGCATTACACTAAAAAGTAGATAGTCATTAATTGTCTAAATACTGAATATTTAGAAAACCCAAAGTTATAGTTTTAGATTTTTTAAACGGACGCTAAAATATACTCAGAATTATTGTAAAATTCACTCATATTTAAGATTAATTTTTATTTCAAACTTTAATAGATATTTTTCTCTTAATTCAATTATTATATTAAGCTGTGTATACTATAAATTTTCAGTAGGTATTCACTGATTGACTTGATTTTAATATAACTTATGACTTAAATTTGACTTTAAATCAAATCACACGTAACTACCTAAGTCAAATTATTAAAATATCTAGGCAAGTCGCAAGTCAAGCATTAGATAACTTAACGCAAATAATTTCGCAAATAACTAGTTATCTACTTCCCATACAAAGTTTGGCGACAGGGCCATTAATGGCCCATTGCTTAGCCAGAGATGCTAGTTGTTGGCCCAACATCGGCAACTGTTAACGGTCCAAGTACGGTTGCCGGCTGGATGATAACCCCGGGCCGCTAATGGCAGTCGACTATCGGCCGACTGCAGTAAAAGTTACTGGGCCGTTAATGGCGATTAACAATCGGCCGACTGAAGCAAAGGTTACAGGGCCGTTAATAGAAACCAACAATCGGCCGACTGCAGTAAAAATTACTGGACCGTTAATGGCAAATATTATAAATTAATAAAACTACTTAAATATTGAAAAAAATGATATAAAATCAGCTCAACGATTATTATGATACAATAATTTATTCACTTTATAATACATACAATCTTAATAAAAAATCAGACAACATCAATAATTAATACAAAAGTAGAATTTTAAACCTGGCGTACATAACACGCACTCTAAAATCAAAAGGGAATTTTTGGTGGTTTATAATGAAGATCCTCTTTCTTATCGCCCATTCTCACGGTCCACCCAATCAGAAAGCCATCGGGCTACTTTGCCAGCGAAAATTATCACCAAACTTTTCAGTTACAACATCTAGAATATGCAAAATCAATTATAAATAAACTTGTTTTTAAGACACAATATGTGTGAGTGAAGGAGTTAGAACTAAAATAGTATAAGAGGTGAAAAAAGAAGATTTATTTTCATAATGGTATGAAAAAAAAAATGTTAATTGTAAAACCAATTTTAAGATGAGAAAAAATTTTCTAGAAAAATAACAAACTAACTCACCTGCATAATAGAGAATTTCGACTAGATATTTATCCCAATTTTCATTTGCATCGCTTAAGTCTGCAGCAAACTTATCAACTTTAGGATACTCATCAGCCGGTGGATATTTACAAAGTAATATGCCATTAAAATCCTTCCATCTGTAACATTAAATTTAACTATTAATATTTTTTTATTTGATTATTTCACACTATGAGAAAACTATTAGACTATCAGGTAAATAAATATAAATTATCTATAGTTTAATTCGAGAGAATGTATTATTATTCAATTATTAAATAGAACTACTTACTTTAGTCAGAGACTGCAATAGACTGGTTATCAACAAGCGATATAGACGAACTATTCTGAAATACAATAATACACTTTAAACACTTTACCATGCGACTATTGTTTAACGACAATTTCTGTGTTAGCGAAACGAATCCTCTTGCCCCTGTTCTACCGTTAAAAGTATAATAATTTACCACCAGATAGCACTTAAATGAAGGATATATTCATACTTTGCGTTCATTGGTTAATTTTGTAATACATTTGGAAAGTATTTATATGTTGCGAATATTTAAAAATAATTGACGCAATTGCACAGAAGAAAAATTCATTTGAAATTTATGTTTCAAATTAAAGATGTATCGCTTTGTCGCTGTTTACTATTATTATTGTCACTATCCACATTATTTATAAAATCTACACTACTTACAAGTTTTTTTAATTGTCGAAATTTTTTTACGCGTTTATTTGACATTGTAGGTACAATTATTCTGAACGTTGATGCTCAATAAATCTTAAAACACAAATCACCTTAAACATACATAAGTCAAATATAATAGACTCAAAGTGATGAATAACTCAGGGTGACTTAGGGCCCCTTCAAAGTATTTAAGGTTTATAGTAAGTCATCTGACTTTTAATTATTTGTGCGTGAGCAAAAAATTATTTAGCCAGACTTTGGCCTATCGTTGGCCGACGAACGAATATTGAATGATCAAATAGACGGCGACCGGCAATTAACCAGATATGGCCCATTAACAAATTCCCATTAATAGGCCAAGCGTTGATAGCCAGACATGGGCCGATAAACGGGGCTTTTGTCATTAACGGCGACTTTGTATGGGTTGTTACTGATATTTGACTTGATAAATATCAAGGTATCGTTTCCTATTTTAGTTTAAATATTGATATACGGTATACTTTATAAAAAAAAAAAACAAATTTGAAATTGTTTCTGTTAAGCACTAACTTTTTATTAAAAACAACTTCAGTTATAGGAAGGTACACCTACCCTAGACTTACACGGCATTTGTTTTACACGTTTTCACTTTTATACGGTATTGAAAATATGCTTAAAAATTTTTCTACGGTCATTTTATTAGATACTTGCTTGATGATATTACCACTTTTATAAATGTTTGCTACTTTATCCTATTTAGCACTAATGTCAAAGAATTTGGATGAGCTAATAATAAGATTTAAAATAGGTACCTCCATAAAACAACAACGTTCCAAAAATAATTTTGTTTAGATGCTACTTCTTGAACCAAAAATTTAAACGATAACTTATTCAAAAGCTATAAGTATAATAAAAGTGTAGATATACGGTGTAAACACAAAAGGCGCAGTATATAGGTACTAGGCCGCTAGGTACTTATAAGTCTATTAAAACAAAATATTTTAAAATGTTGATACTTAAAAATACCGTCATTTTACAGGCAAATTTTGAAAGCACGGAAATGACTTTAAACTTACTAATTAAGAGCTTATTAATTTCATCATCACAATTGTTTGTGCGGTATACATTTAAAGCTTATGATTTTTTAATTATGACTTTCTATAGGTACATATTAGATAATATGTAAGGTGACATAAGAGACATGATGAAGACTTCTATTATATTATATTAATAATAAAAAACTACGAAAAACTCAACAGACCCAACAGTGATAGAAGTAAAAAAACGCATTTTATATGTTCAGTCTCCTGATACTTCTCTGAACCCCAATGAAAAATGTGATGCTTAGTTAAAAATGATTTTGGAGTGAATAAAAGTTTAATTTGCAATATAAAGAGAAATTTAATGGACCAGTGTTTCAATGTATTTGTGTAATTTATTAATAATAATTCATTATAAGAAACCTCCATTGAATTTTGTCTCTTGGTTTTTATATCAGCCCCCTGGTAGATAGAAATAGTTTTCAATGATGCTATAATAACGTATATTTTTTTTTTTATTATTTTATCTTTTGGCTGGTCCGTTTAGGTCCAAACTTTGGGACAAGTAGATATAAAAAAACGAAGCTAAAACGTATTTACTATATTTATTATACTTGTTTTACCTCAAATGCAAAAAATTATATTGTGTCACAAATAATGTATAAATTTATAGCTTATTGTTAATAAAATGAACAAAATATTAATGAAATGGTCAAACACTCCTACTTGAGTTTATTCACAGAATATAACTTCGCATTCCGACGGTGTATTATAATCAGTTTTTGTAGAGTGTAAATGTCTTAATTTTCACTTACTATGACTTTACTACTATAGGTAGATAAACTAACAATGTGTTTTTAATTGACATTGTAGCAAAAGTTATTTATATGGGAATTACATTTAGCAGCTTAACAATTATTTTTCTACACAGTATCAGTTGAAAATAAAATTATGTACGGTCAACGAGTTTAGTTTTCACAACATCTAAAAGTAATTGAAACGTTTTTTTAAATATTTAACACATTTATGTAACTAAATAAAATTTGGTTCTTGAAATATCAAAAATCGTTAATTGCTTTGAAGTTTATGAATTTCTACTTGATTTAAGATAGTTTCTTAACTAAATTAATGTAATTCTTTAGAATATCTAACTTATATATAAGTATTGTTTTTCGATGATACAAGAAATATACGTAATCAATACTTGCAAATCTTACACAGGAAGCAGTATGTTATACAATTTTAAATCGAAATTGTGTTTTTGTTAGAATAATTTTATCTGAAAAAACGTGATAGTTTGTGTGTTGTTCTTATATTATGGTTATATTAGCACCCGTAAACAAAAATTATTTGGAAAATTCAATACGTCTTGGTAAAGCACTTAGTCAGTAGATTGAAATTGAGTCAAATCATTCATTTATACAGGTATAAGTATGTCTTTCACAATTATGAATATCGTTAAAAATTCTATAGTTTGCAGCAGTACGATTATGGCAATAACAAGATCTTTTAAAACTTCATATAGGTACCTATAAGTTTTTAAGTTTCAATATAATACATCAAAAAGAACTACAACAGTTATTATTTAAAAAGAAAAATGCTCGTTTAGGAATTATTAAATTTACTTAATTAAATATAACAATAGATATTTACGCGTATATCCAATTGTATGATCGATTTAACTTAAGAAATATTTAATTAGTGTTAAATAAAATTTTTTAGCAGTATTACATAATTGTTATAAAAACAAAATATTAAGTAGGTAGGTATATACCAAGTTGTACAGAATTGAAGCTTAGAGTATAGGTATCAAATAAAAATCAAAAATAATTTTAACTTTGTTTAGCAATTTAAAACTTGATTGGATACCGAATTAAATATTTTTATCAACTGTAATTAAATTATATAATAATTTTCTTTTTGAAGTCTACGTTAATATTAAAAGCGTTATGAATATACGAGTACATAATATATAGATAGGTAGGTACCAGCCTATTAAATTTAAGTAAGAATATAAAGCTGTTCAAAATTTTTAAATGATAAAACCATACCTACGCGTTTCTTATTGTAAAATTAAACTCTCACGATACATTTACCATCAATCAAACAATAAAATACAAATAAATAAAAACATTGTAATTAAAATCACATTGCTTACATTATAATATGGTTTAGTACCATAAATTAATTTCTTCTAAATGAAGCCGACAAAGAAAAATTGTTGTCAATCGTATCGTATTTTTACTTTTTTCTATTAAAAGCGAATAAAATCGAACTCAAATACGATCAAAATGATTAATTATTATTTTTGATAATTTTTTTGTTCTATGTTGATTATACTGAACGGAAATATTGTCTCCTGCTTAAGTTAAAACTTCTCATACGTATGGGTATTTTGTTATATGATGTAGATTTCTTACATTAAGTCGGTATGGAACAAGCATATTATGTAACATGTAGAACCAATCAATTAAGTTGATTACTATGTGAATCCAACAGAAGTTACATTATTCCTTTACAGTTCTTCTGCTATAACATTGAGACCACTTACGCATAATGTGTGTGGTCTGTAGCGGTTTCTTATATATATATGTACTATTTACTAATATCAGATGATATCCGAATGATCAGATCATATTTAGAATAAATAGATTTAAAGTATAAAGAAAATATTTAGTAGGTATGTATATATAAGAATTAAGTAGTTGTCTCGGTAGAAACGTTAGATTATTGTTTTGAAAATTAGAAAAGCTAAATATTTTATTCTTTTTTCTGAATATTTTCATAGGTATTTCTTTGTGGTGTACCTTCACATGGGAGTGAACTACAGAATCGTTGATTAAAACACCTGCTTTTGTTGCACTACACAACGTTTCGTCCTCAAATTGGGATTTCCTTAGGTGCTTGCAGTTAAACTAAGCGAGTGCCTTATACCAATACTGAAAGTCAAAGTTTATACTATCAGAATACTATCAGTAAAAAAGCCAAAATATGAATGTTTAGAAGTTTCATCAGAAATAGACGTTTTGAAATCCACAGAACTCATTTCGAACCATTTTTGTGTACTTTATGTTATGTTATTGTATTCTATATTATTTATTCTATGTTATAAGCTTTTATAACTGTTAAATGGGTTCACCAACCGAATTGCAGTTTGGAGCATCAATAAATTCCTCTCTATAAATGAGTCATTTTATGTAAATTGTGTTTCGAATTATAATTATACCTATACATTTTATATCAAAACTTTATTCATTTTTGCGATGGAGTGGCCTTTTTTACAGTAGGTACCCAGGGTTCAAGGGTAAAGTTAAATCCAACCCTGGATCAAGTATTTTTTATGAACTTTACAAAGAACTATAACTATTAAAATGGTAATAAACTTCAATATTTTTCCACAACTAAATGTTTTGTTTAATATGATATATTATTGTATATAAATATATTATATAAAAATAGTTTATTTGTATTAATTGTGCAAGTACAACGTTTGTATTTAATTAAAAGCTTCAATAAGCTTACACTCAATCGACTCACTCTGGATTTGTTTATTGACTACTTACTTGAGTTTGAGTAATTTGTAAGTAATAAGCAGTAGAACATCAAGTATATGTATGTGTTTAGCAAATACATCATTCTCATCTCTTATATGAGAAATTTAAATAACGTTCCCACGAATCAATCTCAATAACCTCTACATAGTGTTGCAACTAAAATCGCAAGTCTTCAAAAGTGTAATGAAAACATCATTTTTGGAAATTGCCAACATACAAGAATACAGATAAAATAACACCGAAACAAATATACCTCTGTATACTCGTATTGTATAATAGAAAAGTATGGAATTCCTTCAAAAAAAATTTTACTCACACCTACTTTCAATCTTATGTAATGAATTATAACGTAGAAATAAATATTGTAACAATCTGAAATTCCAACAGTCAAATTGGATGGTTTTATATACCTACTTCCTATGTGCACATTTCGTCTATCATCGAATTTTCATAATGAAATTTTGACTGTTATGTCATAATACCTAAGCATTTCTTTTCCTAAAAGATGTTTCTTATCGAAAATAGTGTCACGATTTTGACTCTCGTGTTTTTTGATTATCGGAATTTCAAATTGTCAAAGGTCAAATCTTGGATGTCAACTCAACTCAATACCATTTCTACTTTAAATTGGAAAACCTTAAAGCCTTACGTAATAATTCAACTCTTGAAACTTTGAAGTTAAGTATTTTTGTAGAAATATAGATAACTAAATCAACTGATAGCTATTGATAAAACCAACCTTTATTAAAAAATAAGGTATAGATATATGTATATAAAAGCTACTTTCGTACTTATGATCATTGAAATTGAGGAAATTATCTAAAAATTATTATGATAAATCTATCGAATTGACATTTTACGTTGTTAAACGTGTTTAACCGTAATTTAACAGGCACTAATTCACTCGGAAACACTGCAATTTTTGAAGAAATTTAGCACCGTAGAAACTGTAAGCTGCAGTTCACAATCCTTTTTTCAAGTCTCAGTAGATATTGCAAAATATCCAGGAGCTCGACTGCGTCATCCGAAAAAAAATATGTTTCAAAACTATGTGTAGTAAATGGTATTTAGTTAGTAGGTAAGTGTTAAAAAATTATTTATCTAATTGTCTATAGAAAAATAAAAGTAAGATTTTTTTTATATTTTGCCAACAAATTGGAACCAAAATATTACTTTGATTGTATTAATAGACACAGTTTTGATTTTCAATATTAATCCAGACCAAACCAGAGTAATAATAATTAATTAAAAACATATTATTGTGAGAAAAAAATATCTACTTGACCTTACTTTTAATATTAATATAAAAAAAAATAGGAAATTTCAGAAAACCAATTTTATAGATATTTCTTTACGCTAACAAAATACGTGTATAGATAGGTATTCATATAGGAAGCGTTAATTTCGAGGTTCTCAAAAGATACCATATGCAAGCTTTGGTTTATTAATGGCTTTGATCCATGTTTATGTCTGCATCGATTAGCTTACAAAAATCTTTAGACTGCTATTTATGTTTCAACCTCAAAAGTGTCATATTCCAAAAGTTGAAAACATGAACCAATTCGAAAGATACAATAAAAAAAATAGAATCATATTTCCATCCGAATTTTTTCTTTTAAAATTAAAAAGTCCTGTGTTATTTATTTGAACATGCAGTTATTTCACTTCAAGTGTTGATTAAATTCGAGTCTATCAAATTAATTAATTTACACAGATAAAACTGTAATTAATATTAGTTTTAACTCTTACAAATGATAAAAACGCCCCTGGTAGCTTCAATGAATTAAATACGTAGTAGGTACCTACGTTCCATACAGCGTACAGTCGAGCAACTAAAATCATAAAAATCTATTTTTCAGAAATATTATTAAAATGAGAGTAAAAGTTTGTTACTTAGTTGTACTTAAGGTTTGTTCCACACGATTAGCTATAGGGATGCTCAAACACTGACATACAGACAAAGATCAAGACACATTGACCAAGAGACAAGAGTGAGTGAAAAAATGTTTCAGCTTAAAACCGCTCGGATGCATTAAGCCGAGAGTCGAGCTATGTACGTACCGTAAATAAATTTTCGTGACAATCGCTTATATCGACACTGATTTGGCGATGTTTAAGCACTGGTTAACTGGTTTGTAACTCAAGCGAACTTGGCATTTTATGTTCTTCACTCACTCTTGTCTCTTGGTCAATGTTGTCTTGCTCTTTGTCTGTTTGTCAGTGTTTGAATATCACCAGAAGGACGATTGGAAAAAAAATTTTCAAGGCGCATCTGTGATACTCGATACGATTCTCGGTGAATTCTAGATTTGTGAATTGCAGAAAGATGGTCTCAACCCTTGAGATGTTAAAATAATCTAATACACACAAAAACCTTGTACTACTTACTGTTTTACTTATAGCTCTTACTAATCTCAATAAAACAATTTATAGTAACAACAATGGTAATATTTATACGTACTTACATATATTTAGGGATTCGTCGATTCAAGTAACTGAATACTCATTTAATATGTGCAATGAATTGAGATTAAAAGTTAAGCTTTGAAATGAAAGAACTTACAAATTCATTGCTTGACTTGACTTGATATTCAAATTAGGCTTGACTTGAAATTGGCTTGATTTGAGCCAAATTTAAGTCAAGTAACTTGAAAATCAAATCAAATAGTGAATCTCTATATAATAAGTAGGTATAACCTAAATCTTTCAAAAATTAAAAACCATTTATGAGTGGTTCTATTTTAACAGACACGCTCTACATTTTTTAAATATCTAACATTTATATCGGTACTACACCGATTACAATGTTATACAATCGCTACACTGATTGACATAAAATTAAGATATTCTTACAAAATTGTTTCAAGTAACGTTTTAGCATTGTTTCTTTAGCATTGTGCTCGTAATATCATTAAAAGCTTATTTTGTGTTGTGTAATTAATTATTATTATTAATTTTGTTTCAATAACTATAAAATTTAAAATAAAAAATTAATCATTTATGTAACAATAATATAAACTTTAAAAAAATAAGTACGATATTCTATGATTTTATTAATCATTTTTTCAGTCCGTTACCCTTTCAATAAGAAGATCTTGGTAGAAAAGCGAAGATAAAAAGAAGGTCATTGCTTGATTATCACTTCTGTAATTGATAAGAAAATATATATAATTATAGAAAGAAGACGATATTATTAAGTTTTAAAACCATCTCAAAAATTCATATTATTTTACCATGTTTTAATTTAACGAGAAAAATAAATCACATTTTTGAATAGTGCAATCAATCACTGTCCATAAAATTAAAGGTGCTTTAAATTTAATTAGTTTCTGATAATAATATGTTTATTTTTGAAATAACATGAGAATAAATGAAATTCTTGGTAAAAGAGCGAGGAAAACTCAAGTGATAAGATTCCATTTGTTAATATTTTAAATAGTTTCATTAAGTTAATATGCAAGTGCAATAAATTGATGAAAGACAAATAAAAATAGGTAATTTATTGTTTGAATTAAGTATTTGGCTTTTACACAAGTGGCCGTTAGCCAAATTCATTTTGAAAAAAGTTAAATGTCCTTCATTAGTACCTACGGTTTATTTGAAATGCTTATTTTCTTAAGTCTATATCTGTTATACTATTTCAGTAAATATACCAGTGGCGTAATCATCACTTATCTTTTTATCTACCCAAAAAAATCTTCTAAAAGTGAATGGAAGGCAAAGACATACTATCGCCATCTCTTCTAAGCACACACGCACACAAATAGACGTAAAATATGTCTACATTTAGCCTCATCATCACATTTTTAAATTACCTACCTAATGCATCATTATTGATTTTTCCAAATTTATTTAAACAGAAGAAATAGAAAAAATATTCACATACCTACCTACAAATCGGAACTCCGATCTGTAAGTGATAAAATGAATGAATATTTTTTAGAGTGTTAGACAAATATGAAAACGTTTTTTTCTTAATAAATGAATTTTTTAACTATAAGTAGGTATATATTTTTATTCAAATTTTTACCAGAAGTTAACATAACATATTTAATAACAGCAATATGCTTCAAGAAATTAAGCTGAGATTTACTCACAACATACCATGAAACTGTACCTAACTAATTAATTTAAATTAATACAAAGTAGAAATTGATTAAATGAAAGAGTTTAAATTCTAGAATATATTTGCCTATAGAAATAATATATGTATAAGTTTGAAAGGTTATAGCATAACATGGTAGTTCTTAAAAAAACGATCAAAGAATTCGAATTATATACGTACGAACTCTAAGTGGCCCTTACCCAAACAGCAATATGTAATACTAGAAGCTAACCAGGAACATTTACCGGTCTAGTCCGTATGAGATCAAGCATCCTCCTTCAACTTCATCGTTTGCTATAAAATATTATATAGTTCATATGTATTGGCGCAGCGCTCCATGCGTCAGTGGTACTGGCAGTGGTGGATTTAACACCATGGACAGTCTGCGCTAGTGCCCAGGGCGGCAAATTTTCTAGGGCGACAAAATTTGGAAAAGGAATAAAAATTTTTTGTGTTAGTGTTAGTGTCAAAAGTTTTTTATAGGAATTTTTTATACTTTTAATTAATCATTTAAGAGATAATTCAAGAAATTCAACTTAGACCATTTTTTGTCAATTCGAAATTTTGTAAATTATAATTTTGGCACCTTAAGTAAAAGTTAATCATCGAAATAATTTAATTAAATAATTCATTTCCTTGAAATGGTAATATTTGACTTTTTCATTTTCTGGAATCAAAAAATTTAAATTTGGTTTTATTTTGGAAAAATATAATTATGAGTCGGGCTTATTGCAAAATTTGTAGTTCTAAGAATAAAAATAAATATATTTTTATATTATATTGAAGTATAAAATATATACCTATAGTAAATTATTTGCAATACATTAAATATTTCAATTTTTAAAAAAAAAATCAAATCTAAGTGCCCAAGGGCGGCAGAAATTTAAATCCGGCTCTGGGTACTGGGTTCGATCCCCGTTGAATCCTATAGATATAAGATTTAAGACCTAAGATTAAAATGACCTATATAACTTTTCTATGTGCATGATTCACAGTAGTAGTGATATGTCATATGACCTTAGATGTTAAAGCAACTTAAAACACCAACAAAAATAAACTATATGAATTTACTTAATTCAAGTCAACTTTTATTAAAATCATTTCAGAAGTTATGTAAGTCGTGGGGAAGTAATCATCGTCTCTATATCATAGTCAACGCACAAATTTTTTAGTCAACATTTGTTTTATATAAGGTGCTATACTTACTTAGTGCATACGAGGAAATCAACAACATACAATATATATACGAGTAAGTATATTGTATTTATGTAGCAGTGATCGGGAAACCGGGGTAAATTACCCTAAATGGGGTAAAAATGAAATTTTTGGGGGTAACAAGGAATTATTTCTACTTTGCTATTTTTAAACGTGTTAGTATTTTTACAAACAATTCTTTAACCTTCAATCAAAAAGCCCCAACTTTGAAGTTATTGTGTCATAAATGAAACAATATCAATTCTCCAAAACCTGAAGGGGAAAGTGTTCAATTGATTTTTTTTATTTGTCCCAATATGATCATTTTTTTTTTTTTTTTGTTTGTCTATATGTTACATACTTATTATTTTCATGCAACTTTTTTTTATCCATGTAAATTAATTCAATAAATAATGTTTTATTTATCGTACATTTACCAACATTGATTACCTCCTTTTCAAAATGAGGGGGTAATATCGACTTAGACAAATATATTTTGGGTAATGGTTAAAAAAGTTCCCCGACCGCTGGTATATAGTATATAATGTAGGAGATACAATCAGGATCAAATATACTGAACATTTAACAAAGTGTACTTCTTTTGACAGTGCGTACCTATACATTTATTTACCCTTTATTTACTAATCAATAAAATTTTCGATTTGTATTTACTTTGTTTCTCAACAATCGCTTATAGTGAATGTTAATCAAATTTTTAAAACTGTTTTAGTTTGATCAAATAATATAACTTGAACATTTGGAACATTTGCAAAATATTTTTAATTAAGTAGTTTAAATGAATTTAAACTTTTGAACGGTCTCATCAAACATTTTAAAATTTTAACAGTAGATTTAGCATTAACGAAGAAAAATCCTAGAGAGTTTTTGTATGTTTGTCATCATTCTGGTTGTCGCCTAACAGTCCTTAAATTTTAGGAGGACGTTTCATAAGGCTTTGAAGACTATTTTTTTTTCAATTTTTGGTTGTTTTGCCAGAACTAAATTTTTTAGTATTTTCTGTTGACTGATATTTTTAGAAACAAGAATAATGATAGTAATATTTTAGGTAATTATCAGGTTATTAAAGACCAGTTTTTTCTTTTAATAATTTATTTTTTTTTACACTACGTTTCGTCAGTTTTATTCTGACTTCATCAGGTGTCTAACAAGACAGACAATTTATAAAAATTAAATTAAAAAGTAATACATAAACAATATAATAAACAATAATAACCTGATAATTACCTAAAATATAAAACTATCAAGACCTGAAAATTAATATTAATGATAGTAATGTTATTCAATTATTGAATAAATGAAAAAACAGCAAAAATTAATGATTTTTGGCTGATTACTAACAAATTTGATAAAATGCCATTTAATATTTGAATCAGTATACTTTTGACACGATTAGCCGCCCCTAATATGTGCCTGCTTCAGGCCATGCATTAGTCAGCTTTATGGGCAATCCGCCTTTGGTAAAAGGTTTGAACTTACCTAATTGAAATACAAGGACATGAAAAAGCAAGATTTTTAATAAATTGTTTTGCTGTTTTTACTTTCTTTACTGTAAGTTTTTTCCAATTTCTGTAGCTAATCGCTAGAGTCAACTGAAAAGCTGGTTTTGCCAATTAGTTTTTCAAAAAATGTGGGGTTTTTTTCAGCGATGATCCTTTAATATTTTTTTCTTATCGCTGTATACCTACAAAATACATTTTATATTGACAAAAGTGTTGTAAATTTTATATTCATAAGAACAGGGTCAGCCAGAAAAGGCATTTTTGGACTCTAACGAAATAACACTGCAGACAAAAGTTTTCTAGGGAGGTTAGCGTTTCCACTAAATGGTCATTGACTATAAAACATAAACGATAGTTAAAGTGAGTAAATTTTAAAATTTTTTTTTTTTTCTAAACCAAAGTTAGCTTACGCGGTCCGCGAGAATGTATTCATCACACTGTTACAAGATATATTTATTTCATAATACGTATCTAAAGTAGTGAATATCAATGTGTTAAAAAACACATTTTAGTGCATTCATAGATTCCAAAATTAACAAAACCTGTGCCAGAATTAAGAAACGATGAGTGGTTATTTGATTTCTGCTTTTTAGTGAATATTATCAAAAAACACAATCAAGTAACTATTTCATTGCAAAAAAAATATATTTCATTACCATTTGCATTTAGTTTTTATTATATCTATATTACCTTTGTTTACATGTAAGGATAATAGTAAGCACGATAGTAATAACTCATTTTATTTCAAGTTTTCATTCCAAGAAATTGCCCATAGTGGGTCTAAATCTATCATTAGGATATAGCCGTATATATTTATACAATGCGACTCGCAAAGTTATGCTGTATTTCCAAAGTGGTTTGCAAGATCATTTGGAATGGCCACCCCTGATTTAAATTTCTGGCCCATTTTACAGAGTACACCCCCCTTTTGGCTGGCCCTGCATACGATTGTGTAAATAATTATATTTTCAAATGAGAATCGTAATATAATAAATCAGATGTTGTTTGTATCTGACTACAAATAAGTAATTACTATAAATTACTGTATTGACTTATTGTTAAATTCATAAGATAAATTTAATTTTTATGTTGAAACGAGAAAAGAACAATTCTTAATATGTACTTTTATAAACGTTTTTGATTTAATAACCACAAAGTAGTAACTTGATGGCTTATTTCAAAAGATACTTACACGTATTTTGAAGCGGATAAAAAACATGTACCTTTACGTACCTACCTATACGTGAACGCGGACAGAAGAAATATCACGACTGGCAATGCTTACTTAAAATGGTCCAGGACTAATGCGAAGCAAATGCGTTAAAACTGAACAAATATTAGTGCCGTACCCTCCGAACCTCTCAATAATACTGTAAACAAGCTACTGGTTTTAACTGAGGCGCCAACTTGCCTCTTTACAAATGTTTGTTAAGCTGTTCCGGTAAATCTCATTGAAGTCAAATTGATTTTAGGTAAAAGTCCATAACTATTTCGTGTAATTTGTGTGAGCTCCAAGATCATTGAAAGGAAAATCATGTTTTATTACATTTTTTTTTAATTGAATGGATGAATTTGATTCACAAAGACCAAACAAATTTTTGATTAAATATTTAACCAGACACTGTGAAATTTCACTTTTTCATTTTGGATTTTGTATACCTATGTATTTTATTGACTAAATTTTAGTATTATTTACATTTCGATAAGCAATTATTTATTCAACCATTAGGTATATATGATATTTGACTAAATTTTAAAACAGCAAAATTCCAAAACCAAAGCATGAATGGCGAAAAAATTCAATTGTAAGTATTAAGATTTGTAGTCAAATATTCATAATTTTACAGACTGGAAATTAAAATCTTCATAATAACTTATTATCGACCTTATTCGGTACCTACCTGCATTAAGCATAGGTAATTTGACCAATAAATTTCAATACTTAACTCGGAAAAGATTTTTAAGAAACCTTACTGAATAGTTTTTAAATAATATAATATTGAGGTACAATACGACGTTATAGTATAATCGATTTTTCCATATTTGAGCGTAACTTTTAATTTATTCTTGGCGATAATTAGCAATAATTAGAATAATTAAGATGTACTAGCACTTGTACATATTATTATGGTATTGTGTTATACACTAATATAAATTGCTGTGATATTTGGATACGTCACAGAATAATGTTGAAATTATGACACCTTTCAAAAAATCATTCAACATTTAATCTTTCAGCTAATTGTATAGCTACTATTTTTTATTTTAATCTGAACTGCCGTTTTATTGAAAAATTTATCTCTTAATGAAAATCTGAATGATTTCTTATGTTAAATAATGCATATACAATGCACATACTCAAATCATATACATTTAGGCTAAAACTGCATTTTTTACAAAAATAATGTGCATGTACACCTAAATCAAATTGGTATTCAACTCAAGTAAACTTAAATATTGGGGTCAACGCCACCAAATACATTAACACTATACCTAAGCATAAGTATTTTAAATACTTATTGAAAGTAAATAAATTTTGGAGAGTCTAAGTAATTTGGATAATTGGGAGGAAAATTTGAAAAAATTATTATGAATAAGGTAAAATAATTTCATCCCATCTAAAAAATTATTTTGAATTTAGAATAACTATAGATAGGATTTCATGATTAAGGCTTATTTTAAGGCGTCTAGTGGTTTAATTGCCAGTCAATAATGATAAATTATTCCCTGAGCAATGAATTATTTTTGGTTTTATTTTTTCAACTTTTCAATTTCTGATAACCTATACCTACTTTACTAAAATAATGCACAAGCATAATACAGAACAATCATTTATAACTTTAGCTTAGATTGAAACGACTTTAAATTAAAAAATAAAATTAAACGCTTAACACTAATCTCATTGTGACTTGTATGATACAATTATTATTTTGAAATTTTAAAGAGAAGAAAAGTCATTAAAGTGGGTATAAATTTTTAAGATATTCAAATAAAAATAATCGACTTTGTTTTCAGATTATAATTGTTGCAAAACGCCGATATTTATAAGTTTTTCTCGTATCGTTTTCTTTTTAACGTTTTATACTTGTGGTTTTTGATTAAAGTAAAACTTTGGCTTTCATAGCATATAAAATTGTAGGACAACACCTGATGGCTTTCTTAAATCATACATTTTTTTTTTTACTTTCAATTGCAGTTTGTGTTACTAAATAAATGAAAATGACAGCAGGTGCAAATTCGCAAATAACTGATTCTGATTTTTTACGATACGCTTGACTGTAAATTTACTGCCCATTTCCGCTACTGTTGATCCAGGAATAGTATACACGAGATAAATAGTACTACATATATTTAGTTTATTCATAATTCCTACGATTAAAAAAAAGTAACTCTTAACAAAAATTATCTGTCCAAAAAAAAAACTCCTCAAGTTTCAAACTTTTAGAAACAAATGTACAGTAACATTTACAGATAATGCTGATGATTATTTTTAAAAAAGTTTTAAAAATTAGTAAAAATAGTTTCTTAAAAACAATACTAAATGGCAATGTGCTACAAATGCTAAGGTTATATTTGACGATATATTATCAAGCGTTGAACCTTATCACCATCTATGAAGAAAATTTTTGAAAAGTACTTTAACAAGATGTAGGTAGGTTTACTTTTTTTACTTTTTTTTTACTTCAGAGCCATAGCGTGGGTCTGTCTTACCTTGAAAAATGAATAGAAATACAATTAACTTTTTATAATTCTATAATTTTCTAACATATTTCAAAGCTGATTATTAGGCCGGGGGGAGGTGTATTTCTTAACAAGTTGTCTTTAAATCAGCCATAAAACACTTATTTTAAGAGTAATAATAGAATATAATAAAAAAATAATAAAAAAAACAAGAAGGTTCTAAAAGCTCCTTCATCATCATAATAATAAGAGACAAAAATTTTTATGTCGACAGTTAGAGACGGTTTGTATTAATGCTTTGTTAAACCAATCATTGTAGTATTTGTGGCCCAGCGATTAGTCTCTCATACGACAAATCTACGGATCGAATCCCGCTAACGATATCTTTTTTAATTTTACATTCGGTATTTTAAACTTACGGCCGTGAATATTTCACGGGAAGCTACTAGTGGATAATAAGATCCAACACTTGATAGCACATCGTTTTAATATAACTTCTAGAAGACTCCCGATTGAATCAGAAATCAGAAATTGTTACGGTTCTATTGCTAATTTTAAATGAAAAGAACAAACTGAATATATGTCATAAGATGATATAAGTTTTACCAAAAATAGAAAATTCGTTCGATTTTAACGAGAGTATAAAAATTAGAATATATTACATATCAATATACCTATGCTGCATATTACCTGGTTATTTGATAATAATTAATTTATACAATAATTATTATACAAAATATGCGTTTATGTGTATAGAACTTATAGTAACTTTTGATTTTATTGAAAGTAGAATGCGAATACCCATACAAAGTTTGGCGACAGGGCCATTAATAGCCCATTGCTTAGCCAGAGATGCTAGTTGTTGGCCCAACATCGGCAACTGTTAACGGCCCAAGTACGGTTGCCGGCTGGATGATAACCCCGGGCCGCTAATGGCAGTCGACTATCGGCCGACTGCAGTAAAAGTTACCGGGCCGTTAATGGCGATTAACAATCGGCCGACTGAAGCAAAGGTTACAGGGCCGTTAATAGAAACCAACAATCGGCCGACTGCAGTAAAAATTACTGGACCGTTAATGGCAAATATTATAAATTAATAAAACTACTTAAATATTGAAAAAAATGATATAAAATCAGCTCAACGATTATTATGATACAATCATTTATTCACTTTATAATACATACAATCTTAATAAAAAATCAGACAACATCAATAATTAATACAAAAGTAGAATTTTAAACCTAGCGTACATAATACGCACTCTAAAATCAAAAGGAAATTTTTGGTGGTTTATAATGAAGATCCTCTTTTTTATCGCCCATTCTCACGATCCACCCAACCAGAAAGCCATCGGACTACTATGCCAGCGAAATTTTTAGATTCCTCTGCATCCCCAAACTTTTCAGTTACAACATCTAGAATATGCAAAATCAATTATAAATAAACTTGTTTTTAAGACACAATATGTGTGAGTAAAGGAGTTAGAACTAAAATAGTATAAGAGGTGAAAAAAGAAGATTTATTTTCATAAGGAAGAAAAAATTCTCTAGAAAAATAACTAAATAACTCACCTGCATAATAGAGAATTTAGACTCGATATTTATCCCAATTTTTATTTGCATCGCTTAAGTCTGCAGCAAACTTATCAACTTTAGGATACTCATCAGCCGGTGGATATTTACAAAGTAATATGCCATTAAAATCCTTCCATCTGTAACATTAAATTTAACTATTAATATTTTTTTATTTGATTATTTCACACTATGAGAAAACTATTAGATTATCAGGTAAATAAATATAAATTATCTATAGTTTAATTCGAGAGAATGTATTATTATTCAATTATTAAATAGAACTACTTACTTTAGTCAAAGACTTTAATAGACTTATCAACAAGCGATATAGACGAACTATTCTGAAATACAATAATACACTTTAAACACTTTACCATGCGACTATTGTTTAACGACAATTTCTGTGTTAGCAAAACGAATCCTCTTGCCCCTGTTCTACCGTTAAAAGTATAATAATTTACCACCAGATAGCACTTAAATGAAGGATATATTCATACTTTGCGTTCATTGGTTAATTTTGTAATACATTTGGAAAGTATTTATATGGTGCGAATATTTAAAAATAATTGACGCAATTGCAGAGAAGAAAAATTCATTTGAAATGTATGTTTCAAATTAAAGATATATCGCTTTGTCGCTGTTTACTATTGTCACTATCCACATTATTTATAAAATCTACACTACTTACAAGTTTTTTTAATTGTCGAAATTTTTTTACGCGTTTATTAGACATTGTAGGTACAATTATTTTGAACGTTGATGCTCAATAAATCTTAAAACACAAATCACCTTAAACATAAGTCAAATATAATAGACTCAAAGTGATGAATAACTCAGGGAACTCAGGGTGACTTAGGGCTCCCTCAAAGTACTTAAGGTTTATAGTAAGTCATCTGACTTTTAATTATTTGTGCGTAAGCAAAAAATTATTTAGCCAGACTTTGGCCTATCGTTGGCCGACGAACGAATATTGAATGATGATCGAATAGACGGCGACCGGCAATTAACCAGATATGGCCCATTAACAAATTCCTATTAATAGGCCGAGCGTTGATAGCCAGACATGGGCCGATAAACGGGGCTTTTGTCATTAACGGCGACTTTGTATGGGTAGATACACTTTGATTAGTCATTAGTAAATACCATAAAATCTTACTACCTACCAATATTTTAATTGATGATTCATTGTACCAATCAATTAACACTACACAAAAATATCAAGGCATTTCATAAGTTTAAGTTTTTTTGGATGCCTTGAAAGATTTGTCCATACAAAATGTTACCATTAGAGGCTTAAGTGAGCTTTTCAAAAGTGAATATATTGTTTTGAATAAGTATATTTGCATTTGCTACTAATACAGTTGATAATATTTATAATTAATATATAATTTGAATTTGATAATGTTGAAACATGTATTTAATTGACTATAGTTTTAGCTAACAAAATTTCTGCATATAACTTAACGTTATATAATATTTCAGAGTATCACAAGTTTATGTATAGTTTTAACTTTTTCCTTTCTTTTACTACTATATATAGTGAAAGAAGTATTGTAATCGGGTCGAATTTTCGATTTCGAGTTTTCACCGGAAAACATTTTTTGGGGTTCACGGAATATAAAAAAATTGTTTTTAGAAACATTTCTGTGTGTGATAGTGAAATTGTATCAAGAGCTACCTATATATATATATCCAAAGTTCACCATACTGAGAGTTTTGCCTTCATATAACATATAGTTGTGCTGCAAAGCTTTTGGTTGAAATTGATTGAAAGGAAACCTAGCTTTATTCTATGGGCTTTGAGTTTTTTCAAATTTTTTCAACAGCTTCAACAATTATCTTTAAACGTGCAATAGTTTTTAGACTTATTAATACCTACAACTTTTATTTTCAACGTTTTCCTTGGAAATTTCAAATAAGGGCGGTTCAGGAGTTAAGGATGGGAGTACGTATATAAATACAGAGGCTGTATGCATATATAGTTCTGTTTACATCAATAGATATTTAAATTTTATTCAATTCATAATTTCTATCCAATCGTGGGCTTTTTTATGTTTTCTTAACCAACAGCTGCATGTAAAAGAAAGTACTGTGACGCGTCACAGCAAATATTTACGACATGTAATTTTATAAAATTTTAATTCAGATATTTTCTATTTGATTTTTAAGATGGTATGATATAGTGAATTTTAATTGTGCCATGAAAATATAACATTTAATAAAAATCCATTTTTATTTTTTATACGTACAATATGAAATCATTAAAGTTTTCACTTATAATTTTGCTGGTTGATGTTTATGATCAACAGCCAGTAATGCAAGATTTTCTAATCTTGATTGTCCCAAATGGTTTCTTTTGTAATTTTTAATTTTCTGGTAGGTCTTTCAACAATAGCTACTGTTATTGATAAAATAAAAAATATGTATCTATCATAAAAATAACATTTACTCTCGAAACTTAACTTATATTATTATAGTGTGAAAAGTAACTTTATTTTGTCATGACTAAAGAGCAAGTATAAAAAACTTTGATTATTATTTTTAATAAAATCGTTTTTAGTGTAATGAAATTACTTCAATATAAAGTCCATTGAAATACTCTCGAAACATTTTTGGGTATTATTTTTTTTGTTTCCTTATAATTTTCTGAGAAATATTCATGTGAGAAATTCAGAATAATGTAAGGTTCGGGAAAACTGGAATAGTTTTTAACTTTTTACTAACAGCACAACCAAGCAATTTTTATTTTGATTCAAAAATGCTTTCATTCCACGGAAATTAATTGAAAAAGATTTTATGTAAAGAAATTAGAAATTTAAATCAGCAGAAGCGATTTTTTGTATTTTTTTTTTTTAGATTGTTAAAACGTATGTTTCTAAAATATTTAAACTCTTCGTCGGGCTTAAATTATATGCTTTGAATGACGTCGCTTTATGGTAACTACGTCACTATAAATATAATTTATTATATTTATTTAAAAAATAGCATACAAAAACAAAGTTGCGTATAACAAAAATTATATTGTCTAAAGAAGAGTAAAAATTTTTATTTTTATCATGAACAATTTCTATTAAATTTATACGAGTCAAATCGATTTAACTGATATAAGTTCGTCTATTTTATGGCTAATTAGTTCGAAACTAAGCCATTTTTCTGCTGAAATTTTAATGGACCACACGCATTCAATCATCAAACTTCATTGTAATTCACTGTTATGTATTTCGATAATATTCATAAATACTCATTTTATTGCAAAGACCTAAATTTTGAAATTTCTACAATAGCTTGTTGATTAGAAACTGACGTTAATGGACTAAAAGTTTTTTTTTTTCATTTTAACTTAAAAGAAATAATAACTTTCGTTAAAGAGTTATTTTTCTTTTTGTAAAACAAAAAATAAATCAAAAATGCAAACAAACGGTGAAAGAATTTGTTAATCTTAACATTCAACAAATAGTCTTCTTCAAATTCTAAAAATTTGTTTTAGTTGCAAATTCTACAAACTACTTTGTTTGAACAAATATTGTTGGTTTAAATCGGAACAAAAACCTGTAGGTACCTATGCAAACTCTAATAAAATCCCTTATTTATTTTTTAATATTTTTTTTTTTTAATTACAAAGAATTATAGTTAGGTATATTTGAGAAATAATCATAATGGTTTCAAAATTTTATTAAATAATTTAATTAACTTTAATATTACACATGATAGGTACAACCCGATAAATTATGAGCGTGTGTGGGCATATGAATCGCTTTACCAAAATCCCACTCCAAACTTAAAATCAATGAACACCTTTCGTGTTCAGCATTTAGTACAACAAATTTACTAAAAACAAAATAAATATTTAATGCTTTTTAACAGCAGCAAGCAGTTACTTATTGGTTTAGGCTCCAGTTAGATCAACTACTGTTTTTTGGGCGCTGCTAATTCCAATGTAAATATTCTGGCGGTCCTCTAACGAATTTATGAGAAATGCAGAGACATTAACCAAGGTCTGTTTGTATAATATCCGTTAAATAAGTTCAAGTCTTACAAGGTTTTTTTTTCTAATAGCTTTTCGATAATTGTCTCCGATACGCCCAAAAACCTTATTGAATGTAGGGATATCGCACACCATAGAAAAGTTTAAATGTTAGATACGCGTAAATAATATTATTTAATTAAATTTTTGAAATTGTGTTGAGCCAGTTCCAGAGAAAACCCACGCGAAAATCATAGTTTAATAATCTGAAAATTTGCTGTGAAATAGGGGACATAAGTTGCGGTCATTGAATGACGCTTGAGAAATTCTCAACTGCGCGTATCCAACTATGGTTGAGACCTGTGTGAAATGTAGGTTGTATGATCACATGTATAATATCTTTTCGACGACGCGACGGACGGTGCGTTTTCTCAAAAACAGCATTTACGCATTTCTCTAATTTTCTTTAATGTCTTCATGTGAACCCTTAATGGATAGCATAATGATTATTATTTTTGTTAAAACAAGATTTATGTTAAAGAATTATAAATAAGAAGACATTTGGCTTGTGCTTTTCATTTCTATAGAAAAGAGCTCCATTCCCACAAATTGCAAAAACAGTTACGACTCGTTATAATTATACTATTTAGATACACGTTATATTAATTGAAATAAACTCCTTTGAAGCCTTGAACTGAAGGTAACTCTTTGATTTAAAAATTTTCCAATTACATTTACATTGTGATGCATGAATTTTGATAAAATACGCCTACTTTCAGTAATAAAAATATTTTATAAAATATTTGTTCATAAATTTAAAATTAATATTGAAATTGTCGTCGTTCAAAAAATTAATATTGGAAACAGATTTACAAATGTACACCTTATAACTTAAATTTTTGTTGCATTTTTAAGTAATTGAATCGAGTTGTGAATAATTTAGTAGTTAATCGTGCCGGATTAACATTTTAGTCTAGAAATTTAGTAGCTACTAATTACGTTAATATAATTGGTATTCTACTCAGCACTTGGCTAAATTACTTGCGAACAAGGCATAACAATAAATGCACTTACTATGTAAGGTATATAAGTTGAATCAACTAATTACTGTTTATGTTATTCTAGTTGTAGGTACCCGCAACTTTGTTTACATGAGCCTTAGAACATTTTAAAACTCAAAATTTAACGAAATTCACATTAATATTAAAAAAAATATAAAACAATGAATAGAACACGGCTAATATAAATTTTAAAAAATGAAAATTCAACATTATGTACTTCAATTTTTATAAGTAACCCAGTTGAAACACAAATTATAATTTAAAGTCTTGTAGTAACATCTATTGGTGACTTTTCTTCTCCTGTGCATGCGCTACACATTCCTTGTCACACTTTCTCAAGGCAAGAAAACACATATTGCTCAACGCGTAGTGCTTGTAAAAATCATAATTTCTTAAAGCTTAAATAACTTTCTATTAAATAAAGATATCGAGATAATTCTTTTTTTAAATAAGAGCCCAGCATCTAAGAAGTAAAACAAAAAAAAATTGCTCAAAATTTACCTAGGGGCCCTCTATTCTTGAAACCAGTCGAGAGTGAGAATCTCTCGAACAGTTGGTACGATTGCCAAAGATTGGACTTTTATGTGAGATTCTGCTGAAAAGTTTTATTTTATTTTGGTTGCTACCCTGACAAAAAAAAATTAACCAATGCTAAACAAGTTCGATGGTCCAATAAAAATAATGTATAAAAATAAAAAGAATGTCCAACTACTTGACTTGATTAACGTTTAATCATTATAGAGTATAAAACGTTTATATGAAAAATACTTAAAACAACTTTTAAGACTAAATTATTTTAATACGATCAATTTCAACAAAGAATTTTTTTTTTCACTTTTATGCATTATCAACAAAACTAGCCGAAATCACTAAGTATTAACACGGGCAAAATGCTTCAGCACGTTCAAATTATTCATGCCAATTCGATTACCTTTGATCAGTACTGATTTGATTCGGGTTGTGTACGATTCAACCTGACATGATTCGATAAGGCCGAGCGACACATCCACACTGCTTCTAAATTATCGATCAAAGGTGTCGATCAGCACTGTTCTCCTTAATGTGAACGCATATTTAGAATAGTTTTGTGGTAAATTTTGGGATTCTTCAACGTCATCCATTTCTTCTGTATGTTTTTGAAAATATTACAAAGGTTTACAAACGAAATCTGAGTTTTACGGTCATAACAAGAATAAATTCTTATTAACTTTTTAGTCAAAATTCATTTTGTATTTAAATCCTTTAACTAATAAAATATTAAATTGGTTATAAATAAAAGTTATTTAAATTTTATTTGAGTTATCTACAGTTCCCGTTCCCACTGAATGGGAACGGTTAAAATTTAAATAATTTAAATTACAGTTGATTTGAAAGGAACTGCATTTATTTTGGAAACGTTTTTAGTTATATGTAAATGGTACATTCGATTTGGAAAAGGTTGCTTGCTGTTTAAAAAGGGATTATACTTTACTCTAAAAAGTTACATTGGGCTTAAAAAAGATTCGCAAACAAAGACTATGTTAGTAGAGTCGTGCGCAAACCGTGGGTCGCGATCCCCAGATGGATCTCGAGAAAATTTTTCATGGGTGCCAAATTTAAAGAACTTTATATGAAAATAAAAAATATAGCCAGGTAAAATAAAAATTCAATTGAAAATAGTTACCGAGAACAGCTTTAAATACGAACTCAAATCCTACTTCTATTCCACTCAAGTATAGAAAGAAATAACTTCAAAAAAAATAATTTCATTTTTGACTACATTGACAATTAAAAAACGTCTACTGTCTACTCATCGGTCGCGACAAATTTTTTCAAAAAAATGGGGGTCGCAAATGAAAATAATTTGCGCACCACTGTGCTAGTGGATTAATATTCACAGTAAACAATCAAAAAATTTATGAAAAGCAGACAAATCATTCCTTTAAGATGACCGCTGAGAAAGTATCCTTTTGTTTGTAATCTACCAAAAAAAATTAGTAAAACTGTATGAAGACTTTAAAGACGTCTTGCATTACCATAAAATTACAACTCTCTTAAATCGAAATAGTGACTTTCGACTATAAATAGTGACTATTCACTATTTTGTAGTGAAAAGTATACCACCAAATTCAAATAGTGGTAAATTTTCACTACAAAATAGTGAATAGTCACTATTTGTAGTTGAAAGTCACTATTTCGATTTAAGAGAGAACACCACAATGATTTTTATTGATCTTTGAGATTTGTATTAATGTTTAATTAAACTTATTAATTAAATTGTTTTAAACTTAAACTTTGAACTTTGAGTTTTAAGTATATTTTAATATGTTATTTTAAACCTTACGGTATGATTCTAAGTGGTTAGTATAAAAATATAATTATTTGTGTCTAGGAAATATTTGAAATAGTTTTACGAAGAACAAAGGTGAATAAAATTGTAATTTTAAAGTTACAAAGTAACACAAGTTATGTTTGTTTAGGTTTTGCAGTTGCTCTTGATTTGAGAAACGTGTGTTCAACCTTAAGAGCAGAAATATTTCTCTTTAAAATTATTATGGTCACAAAAAAAATATCTATAAATCAACGGTTCAATGAGTTTATGGAAAAGAAGTCAAAGTTGTGACCTCATTGACAGATTTTCTGCTATATGACAAGATATCCATTAGTGTTCAGTGGACATGGACAATTGAGTTTTCATCATGCGATCTTAAATCGCCACACCTTTTGTAATGCTAAAATTTTATTTGTCATTTACGCCCATTTTATTATTAATTTGATTTTAGAAGTGAATTAAACGTTTTCATAACTGTAAACATTTGAATAGTCTGCTATACGAAAGTATATCAAAAATTTAAAAATTTATTTAAAATTTAAATGAATGAGGCGATAAAAATGGATATCCTTTTCACCTGTTCACACACTCAAAAATAAAACTACGTGATTATGTGTTTAATAGAAGTAATTTCTTGTTCTTGGCACTGTTTTGTGTTGAAATTTTTAGGGTGGATGAACCACGTTGTTCGTTTCATAAATATTATTTATTTGTTTGCTAAGACGAATTAAACAATTTCTTTTTATCTGATATACATTAAAGTGATTCATTGAAGTTTGACGAAAAAGTCAAAGCCCCACTCGTCAGCTAAACGCGTTAATTAATTTTCCTAGTTTAATTTGAAATAATCTCTCTGTCCGCGTACACAACCGTCATTATCTTTCTCATCTTCGAAATAAATAGGCCGTGCAAAATGAGTCATTAAAATAATTTTCAGCTCCACGATTTAGAAAATTCTAATTTATTATCCTTTTCTATTTTAAAAAAGAACACCAACATTTCGGCGTCATTTATGCTGGGATAAAACAGCGACAGATATAGACTAAAATGTATATATATAACTACATACCTACACTTTGGCATCCGTTTCAATATTTCTGAAAATATTTTTTTTCTTCTTGAGACTAATAGTTTTTATGTAAGTACAAATCGCATAACTTTTTAAAATAAATTGCGTTCTAATAGGTTGTATTTTAATCAAATCGTTTGTGAGAAATTTAAACTAGGAATATTATATTATATTATATTATATTTATTATTATATTATAGTTAAAGAATGAAATTTGTAGGATATATTTATAGGTAGGTACACAATAAAGAATTTTTTAAAAAATTGTTTTCTTATTTTGTCCAAAAATAGATAGAAATTATTTTAAAAAATTAGAGCCAAAACGAACTACTAATATCAATATTAGGATTTCCTTCAAACCATTATTTTCATTTTTCATTTAAAAAGAACAATTTGTTTTTAATTTTTAAAACGTTGAAACAGTTCAACGTAACAACAATCTGAAAATATCTGCTGCGAAGCGTCACAGTACTTTCTTTTATGAAACTCGCCGTTGGTTAAAAAAACAATAAAAAAAAATCCACGAGTGCTTAAAAAAAATTATAATTTGAATAATATTTAAATATCTATATAAACAGAACTATTTGCATATAGGCTCTTAGTATATAACTCCAGAACTCTCATTATTTGAATTTTCCCAGGAAAAAATTTCAATTAAAATTTTTAGGCATTAATGAGTCTAAGAACTATTGAAAGCTTAAAGAAAATTGATGGATCCGTTTTCGAAAAAAATGATAAAGTTCAAAAACCCAAAGAATAAAGTGGAGCTTTAGGTCAACCGATTTCAACCAAAAGCTTCGCAGCACAACTAGATGAAGGCAAAATTCCAAGTTGATGAAATTTGGATAAATCTTTCAATACGATATCGCTGTCACACAAATAATAACAGACATTTTTTCAATAAACCACTTTTTTGGAATCAGGGGACCTTAAAACGAGTATTTATGATGAAAACTCGAAAATTTGATCCGATTACAACACTTCTTTTACTAAATAGTAGTAAAAGAAAAGAAATATGTAGGTACCTAGTAGGGTTTGCAAAAAAAACGTATTTCTGTTAAAGCCGGTTTTTCGGTTTTTTAAACCCGGTTAACCGGTTAAAAACCGGGTTTTTAAGATAATTAAATCTATAATTATCTATCACCCCCCCCCCCCTTATTGTATTTATTTACAAATAAAACACCATTAATTAATGATTTTTTTATTTTTAGTTCAACTTCAGTTATAAAAGTACATTTGCTAATTTCAAAATTTAATAAAACTGATAAAACATGTAGAGTAATTTTACTCTAACTTACTTCTAATTTTGTTGTCAAAATTTCGTGACACAAAAAATGTTCTTTCTGAATCCGGCAAAGTTGGTTTAACTGTGATAAGGCATTTAAAAGTACCTAATTCTAAATTGCTTGTTCTTTTCCCGGTTGTTTCAAATAACTGACATTCTTTACTAAACGTTCATCATTTAGCGACATTTCCACTTCATTCACCTTTATTATGTATTTGAATCTCACTATCCACACCTACAAATTTTCTGGTTCTCATTCAATTTGAATCATTCTTTCTAATAATCGCCTGCCAAAATTTAACACAACTGATTTTCACGAATATGGCAGAGCAACTCTCGGTTGGATAATTGATTTGATTTTTGCATAATTTGGGTCTTTTATGTTTGTTTAAATAGATTCAAGCATTGAATTTCTAGCTTCTTTCTAAGCTTCCTAGTAAGATAGATAAAGTTTTCTCCTATTTACACTATTATAAATGCGAATGAATCTAATTTGAACGTTTATTCCAAAATTGATTTTGTTTATTTTCATTTTGTTTCATGTTGGTTAATTTATCAAAATAAGAAAAACATTTTTCAAACAAAAAATGAAATATGAGCTTTAAGCTAGTTAAATGGAACAGAAAAAATCTAAACAGTCGTTAGCACGCTTCTTATACTTATATGTATATTATAAATATTAAAAGGACAGGTCAGTATAATACCTTCTGTTATGTGATACATGTGAAAATTTGTTTGTGTGCAACCGCCTAACTAAATTGGTTACACGTAACATATTAGGTATATATTAAAACAAAGAATGCAAGTGCATTCGTCGTGTTTATTTTTCATAAAATTTATTACTGTGGTGTATAATTCCTGTACTCGACCGACTATAGAACTTCCTTATATATATAAGAAAGAACTCGTCCAGCTACTACTGTTTTTATCGCTTCTTTTTCACTCAATACCTATTCCTTCATACATTTGATACTTTTATTTTATGTGAACTTTCTATGTTCAATTAGCAATGGAAATTAACATCGTTAAGTTTGCGTCGAAGCGTGATGGCTTGCACAAAAAGAGCAGCTTTTCTTGCGACTCAAAAACAGGCCTGATTTGAAACTAAGCCGCATTGCGGTCAACTCTTTGACGTTAATTCTACCTCTCGTTTCTTTAATATTTATCTAAATATTTTCAATAGCTCACTTCTATTATTTCCTTTACAAATCTAATGGTTAAATACTTGAATTCTTTCGTTAATTATCGTATCCAATTAAAATCTTGACAATGATACGATACTGAGACGAATTTTTATCATTCGATATTTGCGTAATTGACCAGGAATTGTTTAAGCAACGTTAGAACAAATAACGATAAAATTACAAAATATGCAATATAATATACTGCGGACTAATTTATGATTATATAAGTTAGTAATTAGAATATTTAACTAACAATATATACCATTGAGGTTTCAATTTTTATCTCGAAAAACGTTTTTTAAACTAATTAATCTATAAGCACAACACAAAAGAAAATATAATATGTATTCATAAAATAATTATAAAAACTTGGGAGACCAATAGCGAAAACATGCACCTATTAGTTTCAAAATCAATCTTTATAAATGTTAAAAGAGTTTAAGCTTTTAAAAAAATAAGAAAGTTATAAACTTAATTCGTCGTGTTCATATAAACTTTTCTTCAACCATAATTATAAATTATCTAATATCTTATCACTAGTCAATTATTAGGAACTTTATTACTCAGAAAATTTTCGATAAAATGTAATAAAAAAAAAAGCTAAGAAGTATGGCTTTGTTTTCTAATAAAAATTTACCTTGAGCTTGAAGCTTTGCATAGATTTTGTAACTAAAATCTTAGATACTTTTAAGCTACATATTAACACCAAAAATCAAGTTATAAAATTTTGAAATGATTTGAAAATACTTGAAAGTAAATGATTGAAAATGATTTGAAAGTACCTACTGCTTAGCTTTAATTTTTATTAGCACTTTCTTCCATTTTTGGTATTTTATGTAGGAGCCGGTTTTTTTCCTTTTCTACATTTTAACCTGTTTATAAATAATAAGCTACCGCTATATAAAGATAAATGGAAAATGTTTGATTTTTGCGTGTTGAAAATGTTAAAATCTATTTTTAAATATATATATATATATATATATATATTAGGGTGGCCGCGTTTTATACGGCAATTTTAAAAAATGGCGATATCAATGAACTCCGGGCTGAAAAAGTTTCCTTTTGACCTCAATAAAACACCTGAAAAATTTAAAGCCGATCGGAAATAAATTGATGGACCCAAAAGTTGTTCAAAGTTCAACAATAGAAACTTTTAAAAATTTTGAATTTTTTTCTTTGTTTTTCGTGTAAAAAATACTATAATGTACCAATTTTATTTCTATTTCCAGTAAAAAACTATGAATTCAATGTTTAACTACGTTTACAATTTGTTTAAATTACAGTTAGAAGCCATTAATATTGTAATTAATCAGATTAATGTTGATTTCGTATGGGAAGGGCATTTTTTTCGGTTAGAATCAACAACTTGTAAAATTAATTGTATTTCTTCTTCATCTTGAGTTAAAATGCGGTTATAATCTTTCCTAAATGTAACTCCTCGCTCTGCCGTACCATTTACGACAGGTAAATTTTGAATGAATTCCAGAGCATTTTGTATTGTTCATTCTCTTCCCATACGGATGGATCAAGATTAAAAAAATCAGTCTCAAGTTGAAAACGAGAAAAAAGAATTTTCGTTTTATGGGAAACGAAATCAGATGGAGCATATTTAAACAAATCTTCTACATTTGAGTTACTATGTTTTTTCGCTAAAATATATCAGGGTTCTTTAATTTCAAACGATTCACCATTTTTCGTTTTGTTTCGAATTAAACATATGAGTCGAAAAATGACAATCCTGTTGTTTCTGGGGCCAGATACCATAAATGGCCTTTCATTTTTGTACCATCGCTTCTGATACACCTTTGTCGAGGGCAGAATACTCGTAAGCAGTATGCAAAAAATTTAAGTCTTGATTAGAACACTTAATTACATTTGTACAACTAAACCAAGCTTTTATATATATTTTGACAATGAAAATAGTAAAATACATATATTATCTTTAGTAAAATTAAGTTCTATTGGTGTTAAATGAAATTGTCTACGAAACAGGAATATTTTAAGGGAATAAATAGTTTTAGACATAAATCTAGCATGAGATGTTGCACCACATGTGCAAAAAGCACCACCGCCTTCGCCAAAAAATGTAATCGTGAGCTCTAAGAGTTCCTTATATAATCATCACGTATTTGATTATACTGTAGCTGGTTTTGGCAAAACTGTTTGATTTGTTCACATTCAGTAGGAGAAATATTCGAGCAAACAATCGAATTATCACATGAGTGAATGATCTTGGTTGATGTAGTGCCATACATCAGCAAATCGGTTGAACAATGCTTCACTGCTTTTCCCTCACTTTTTCTCAAACACATTTTAATAGATAAGTTTTCATGCAAGAAGTTTATCTAAAAGAGTACAAGCACATTGGTCCACACCAGTGTTCAAGAAGTCGTACCAAAGTTTAAAGCCACAACTTTCTTCGCAATTTCCTATTCTACAAGAGTGTTATGAACGACTTGATCGATGTTTTTACTGGTACTAGATTCAATTTCGGAGATCCCAAAAATTTTCCGCTCCACAATTTGATGGGATACATGCCCAATTAAAGCAATTTGATGTAGTTTTTCAACTGCTTTACCGGGTTTCATAGTAAAATCTATTACTTTTGCCATTTTCAAAATTAAAAAATATAAACATGCACGTTGATTCGTTGTAATAATTGAATGGGTATTGAGAATTTTAACATAACATTTTTGAATTTAATTTCGTTAATTTGATAAGGATAGCTAAGAAGGCCAAATCTACGTATTCTCCATGCAATTATATCAGATTTTAAGACGATTTTGCGTTTGTTTATACGTTATAAATCGTTTTTGATTGTTAAAAAATTCAAATTACAAAGAAAACACAATGTTTTATTAACTAAACTTTAAATTGTTTTTGGGTCCATCAATTATTTTCAGATCGGTTTCAAATTTTGCAGGGAGTTTTTATAGGTCAAAAGGAAACTTTTTCAGCCCGGAACATTTTGATATCAAACAATTTTGCAAACAGGGCCACCCTAATATATATATATATATATATATATATATATTATATATTTATTTATAATTTTTTTATTATTTGTTAATACCTTTTTATTTATTAATATATATTTGAGATACATTAAGATACTGATAATGTCTGTCGTACCTATAGATATACACAAGACCTTCTTTCCCACTGAACAATCTGGGCACGTGTTCAGGACCCCGCGATCGATAGGGTTCCTCTAACTTCTTCCAGATCACCAAAATCAAAAGAATCAAAAAAAAAATCCAAAAATAAAATGTGCCAATTAGTAGTTTTCATTCTTTTAATGCCCAAGCAATAAATAAAAGTTAATGCTTAAAAGGTACTTCTGTGTATTATATTATGTTACCTACATTTACATAATGTGACTGCAAAGATGCAAAAACAAACCTATACTTACAATTAGGTAAGTACATACTTTCCTTGTCTATCATAACAAAATACTCGTAGTGCTATGTAAAATAGAGGCTCCACTATCCTAATGTGCCCAGGGTCTCTAACAGGTTAAAGACGGCCCTGTAGATAAATTTGTTAAATTTTATGTTTTATTGTATTTTGAGTTAAATAAATTTATTGTTACTTGAATTGTTTATTTTTCAAGTTATTCTTAAAGTTAATTTTAATAAGTCAGTCAAAATCAACAATAAATTAACAAAACATGATGTATTTATGATTTTTTAGTATGTTATTTGGACCCATTAGGGCTTTGTATTCTCAAGTTCGCAACTCTCAAAAAGTTGTAGAAAAATGTTTAAAGAGGAAAAACCGTAAAATTTTTGAACTTGTTTCAGATTCTACTCGGTATCTCCTAATCCATGCGTTTTTTATGGAAAGTTATTCTGTACGTTTTTTAAGAGCATCAAATTTGTTACAAATTAAGCCCAACCGAAGCTCTACAGTCTACAAGTCAATGAGTTACCGAGTTATGGCATTTTGAAGATAGGCCAGTTTTTTAAAAAATTGAAAACTTTACAAATAATCAATTATTTATTAATCGATTTTTCTTGCTAGAAATACAATTGATTAATTAAAAATCGATTTTTTATGTAGAACGTCACATCCCTAGTACAGAATAGCTTTCGATAAAAAACACATAGATTAGGAGATACCGAGCAGAATCTGAGACAAGTTCAAAAATTTCACGGTTTTTCCTCTTACAAATTTTTCCACAACTTTTTGAGAGTTGCAAACTTGAGAATACATACCATTAATGGGTCGAAACAACCTAGAACTAAAAAATCAGAGATATATCAGTTTTGCCAATTGAGCTACTTTTTATGGCGATTTTGACTGGCCTATAAAGACATTTTAATATTTATAAAAGTGCAGTTCTCTTAATTTTTGTGAATTTTAAAAAATATAATCAAATGAGAGACCTATATAAATGGTACAATTATGAATATATGTTAAAATTCAAAATGAAGAGTTAATAATATATGAAATAAGCAAATAATATAATATTACATTCTATTAGATATAAATAAGAAAAATTATACAAAAATTCTATTTGAGCCTAATTAGTTTGTATAGTTTTGATATGTTATAAATGGGAAATGGGAGTGAAACGAAGTTTTGTCTCAGCACTAGCACATGTCTATTCGTCTTGGAGTCCGTCTATTTTTTCGAAAGGAGATGGCTTTGATGTTGGATCGGCAGCAATATTTCATTGTGGCTGTCGGTTTGCGCTATCGCTTTTGTAAAACTGATACTTTGACCCAACGTCACATGCGACGGTTTCCCTTCGTATTGCACTGATTGCTTCATTTTAGATTGTTTCTCTCCAATTTAATTTGTATTATTGCCTTGGAACGACTGAACGACTTGAATTAACCGTCTGCATTTCAATGCTAGACAGAAACTAAATTTTCTTATTGTAAATATTACTCCTATAAGAATATCGAATATGATCATCATCAGTATATCGATTTTTCCTTAATGACTTTTAATGTTTTGATTAAATAATAAAAACAATTAATAGCTTTAATAAATTAATATATTTGTTTATTTATAACCAAATATTATAATTTATTACTATTTTTCAAAAAGATTGTTGATCTCTTCAAAAGTTAAAAAAAATTGGTTTGACTTGAAATTTCGGAGTTACAATGATGACTAAAAGTAAAAAATGCTTTCGAATGCAATCGATATTTTAAACCGAAATACATTATCCCGATATTTTCAAAAATTTCGAATAATTTCTCATGAAACATAAGTCTTACAATTAGTGTTCAGTTCAGTGATGGATTTAAGGGCGGCAAAAATTTAGGGCTGACTAAATTTCTAACGCGCAAAAATAAGGATAATTTAAATTACAAACTGGTTTGGCTTCGTTTGATTTTTTTTGTTTTGCTAATGTAAGGACATTTTTCTGTAAAATGTTAATTACTACCTAACAAACGTATTTGAAATTATTATTAAAAATTTTGTGAGGCATATTAATAATTTTTTTTTATTTAAAATTATATTACTGTCTGTATATTAAAAATTCATACAATAAGCAATTAGACAATAATTTTATTAATATAATAAGTGTACAATTGAAATAAATAGTTAAAAAGTAAATTTTTAATTTTCACTACTATTTTCCATAGAAAAGAAAGCGACACATCAGATAAGGTTTAGAATGGAATCAATCTAAATCCCTTACTGCTAATGTTAAGATATAGAATGCTTATGATAAACATGTTATATAATAAACAATAATAAAAAAGTATAATTAAGTAGTTTTCAAAAATCAGTGCAAGTATTTCTGCTAGGTCTTTAAAATCACTAAAAAATTCTAAACGCATCTAGAATAAATCAATCAAAATTTATTCTACTATCAAAACATATTTTATGCCACAATAATTAATTGTTAGGTAAAAATATTTTTTATACAACGTTTACTCTCCTTCTCGAACTTACTCTATATCCATTGAAATTGCAGTTTTTGAAGAACTTATTTTCGGCTAACGTGCATTAAGATATAGATTAAAATGCTCAGGGTCATTAAAATCATTGATTTTTTTATTGATCATTGTTACATTATTACAGCCTTTAATTTATAACCCCTGGAAGAGAATATTGCAATTAACTACCCATATAAAAACTATAATCTTTAAATAATGAAACGAAAATTATCCTAAAAAATATTCTCTTTCAAGAATATTACTCAAAAAATGTATTTAAAATCTCTTATTTCTAACTCATGGTCATCCATAATTTTGTTCACGTATAATTTACCAAAAAAAAAAGTAAGGAAAGTTCTGACTGTTAAAAAAGTACCTTTTATTTTGAAGAGAGTAATTACAAAGTTACTTTACTATACCTACAACCATTAAGGATTCACTCCTTGACTTGATTGTCAAATTACTTGACTTAAATTTGGTTTAAAATTAAATCAAATTCAAGTTAAAATGTTAATTTTTAAATATCAAGTCAAATAGCATTACGTTTGCAAGTTATTTCATTTCAAAGTTCTAATTTTAATCTTAACTCATTATACACAATGTTCAGTTAAGTTAAGAGTCATCAAAAATTGAAAAAATTTCTGAATTAAAGATACTAGACTTAAAAAATAAAATTAAATCTTTAACCCTCTCTTTTAGTTACTTAGAAGTGCAATTTTGAAAAATTCTTCCTTCGTGAAGCTCATAGTCTTGTCAGAAATAAGACTTCGCAATATCATGTTTTTAACTTTAATGGTTAAGCGTCCAGCGTGTGTACCATTCAGTCACAACACTGTTTTATATTATGAAAACCAGGTTGTTGTTTTCATATGTTTAAAAAAAAGTAAACGATAGAAAAATCTTTTTTAAAAAGGAGTTGTTAAATAATTTTTTACTCCTTTAAGAATTTTATACATCATTTTTTAGGAACTAAAAAAGTCTTAAAATTGGTATCAAAAATTGTTCACAATTGAAATGTTTTTGATAGTTAATTCTATTACGTCAATGCATTACATCTTAATATTGAGAAATTTCAAAAACAGATAAAGTTCATAAAGCATAAGCTTCTAAAAACTATTCTAACAGGCATTTTTCATTTTTTTTTTTGTGTATTTTTCCCTTTTTTTTCAAAAACAAAATACATATTAAAAAATTTCAAAAAAAAATCTTAAAAAAAGGTATTGGGTAGAACATTTAAATTTATATTTTTTGCTGTATTTAAAATCCTTACATATTACTTATATACCAATACTTTCATGCAAGTAATTTTAAATCGTGCAAATTTAACACAAGAATACTTGAAAGAAAATTGTAGGAATAAAACATTGAGCTCTTCAAATGTTTAGTTGTCAAATTCAAGTATCTATAAAACTAAAACCAACGTGTTTTTCTTTTGAAAAAAAGCGCTCATTAATTTTCTGAGATTTTTGATGCACATATCTACTTGTACCATATGGCACACACAAACTTAACTCATTTGAGTTATTAATATGATGTCCTTCATTTTATTGCAGACAGTGCGAATATTTATTATTGGAACTTGTTCTTTAAGTACTACACTTATGTCCAACAAATTGTCTTCATGTATTCAGATAAAAGAGACGTTATTTGTTCATTATTGCGTTTAGTGTTTTCTTTTCCTCATTTAACAGGCAGTTATTTAATGATCTATAGGTACTTACTAACTAACTTATTTAATTTCGCGGAAATGAAACGGAAATGAACATGAAATTACTTGAATTCAAGCTTTTGATCGAAGTGTTGTAATTGGTTCTTCATCTCATATCTAAATATAAAACATATATATATACATAAATACTCGATCATTTTTAGTGTTACATTACAAAATTGAATAAAAAACTTGAGTCGGGAAACTTAATGTGACATCGAAATGTCTAATGTTTGTATACAAATGTGATAAAATATCTGTCGTGTTCCAACTGACAGAACTACATGTCTTATTTGTGTTCTTATGTCTCAACTATTTTAAACTTTTTGGATTTTTTTTTCGTTTTTAGCATTGTGAATGTGAGTTTCGTTGTTTTTTTACCGATGTAGATAATTAAAAATTAATTTTTACTTGAAACTGATTGATAATATTTGCAATGGATTGGTGTAATCTATTATGTATGACATTGGTCTTGCGTTGTTTTGTGCTTATGGATTGTATCCGACATTTATTTAAACACGTCACCTGTTTAGTAAAATCGTCAGAGACATTACAAAACTATGCCAAACGAATGTTCTTAAATGTCACAACTATTTTACGTGTACAAATTTCTGCCAAGCGTAAATATATTACAGCAATTTGTTATTTAGTGACTTTGTTATCGTGAGAAATCAACACTACATAAATATTCTCAAAGATTTTAATTATACCTACATATATGTATATACCTAAGTATTAATATGAAGAATTTGATTTTTTTAACTTATGAATTTTATTTTATTAAATGAAACAAATTAGATTAAAACTCTAAGTACTTACCTAATACCTACATAGATACATAAATTAATGAATAAACCATTTACTTAAACTAAAGTTGAAGAAGTACCTACCTACATTTTTATCAGGGGTAATAGATTTGTATTTATATCAAATTCAAAAATGTTATGAAATGGTTGTCTGTCATAAATCAATCAATTTAGTGCTTGCATTGTAATCAATTTTCGAAAAGTGTCTTAAATTATACATTTTCACAAAGATTTACCGCTTTTAGACTTTACTTATACATTTATGCGTTGATAAAAATACGTATAAAAACGAATAAACAAATAAAGTATTTCGTAGTCTATAATGGTTAAAATATTACTTTGAGTACTCTTATGGGCCCCATACACGCAGTAAGCCAGATCGTGGGATTTCTTTACTTAAATTGAGGAGAAAAATGTCCCTTCCATATGACACGGATATCCACGGATAGGTAACACACACTTACAAAGCGTTGTATGGGTGTTGTTTTACCCGTTTTACCTATCCGTGTCATATCGGTGTCATATTGGAAGGGACATTTTTCTCCTCAATTTAAGTAAAGAAATCCCACGATCTGGCTTCACTGCATACACGTTGAGATCTGCATCGATACATGCATTGTGTCAGGTGGCGATACATGTATCTGAGATTTGTATCCATGTTGTTTCAACTGTTCCTACACGTTGAGATGAACTCGTGATATATTAGTTTATTCACACTGTTTACGCTTTAGTAGCGCGATACATAATAGTATGACCACAAACGTTGCAACATGTATCAGTCGCATGCGATCGGTATCCAGGTTGCAGTACAGCGATGCAGAGAGTGATACCACCTGATACCATTGCAGCGATAGTGAGACCGACCCATACACTGGGAGATTTGTATCACGATACTGATACTTGCGACATGTATCGATGCAGATCTCAACGTGTAGTAGACCCATTAATTTTTTTTTTGTGCTTTAAGTCGCTTTAACAGCTTGGGTCATATTACAACTGTCTAAACACAGAAAATTTCTGTTGGTCAATTTTAATCTTATAGGTCTATATAGGTCTATGATCTTAAGTCTAAGATTCAACGGGAATCGAACCCGTACCACTTGACGCATGAAGTGGAGAAAACTACTGCTCTAGTCACTGCGCCAATAGGTTGCCCCCCATTAAAATTATTAAAGAATTATGTATAAAATTTTAAAATATTTCTAATAGTATGTTTAATCCAAGCCATTTCCTACTCGCTTTTTAACGCGATAACTTCTACTCGCTTAAATAACTAAATAAACCTTAATGAAACTTTGTTGATGATACTTCAGATTTTACGGTAATACATTACATACTTTTATCCCAAAAAATTTTACGTTTCCGGCTGGATAACTATAAATGCATTTTATAAAATGATTGCATGGATTTTAATGACAATTGGTATGAAAGCCTTATAAAAGTGAAGATCCTGAGGGATGGCTAATACCTCTTCCATTATTATGCTAGCAAATAAAAGTGACTTCGTTTACTTAAAATTTAAGAAAGAAGTCAACACTGTGGGCTTAGGAAAAAAAAGTGTATAAGTATGACGCGAGAAATACCAACATCACGTTACTGCAAGCCAAACTCACTTTTACAGAATCTTATTATAAATAATATCTTATCTATATATTAATACATGAAGCAAAAATTTTAAATCCCTTTTACCGAATATTATACGAACGGAGGAGTATGAAATTTGGCACAATTGAAGTTTATATGAGGAAGTTGCGTTTTGAGATAATATTTTTTTATATTAATGCTTCAAAATACCTTAAATTAATGAAAAAAGACGTCACACACATTACCACGCGTTTGACACACACAGACACACAAACACACAAATATGTAGATTTTTAAATCTCAGTTGTTCAGTTTGACCACAGACTTCAACCATATTCCAAATGTCATTATTTAAACAAAATATTGTGAGAGGAATTTAAATTTTGAAATTGTAATTATTGAAATTGAAGGAAACAAATTTAACCGATTATTTGATTATTGAGTAATATTATTAAAAATACATTTAAAAGATACGTATAACTTCAAATACACAACGTTTCAACTATTTTATTTGGTCTTCATCAGGTGTTTCTTGATTATTATATAACGTATAAATAATTCATACTATATTCTTTTGGCAAAATCATTCAAATAAATTACACAAAAAATTAATTTAGGTAGGTAGGTACTATTTGAAAAAAAAAAGGTTAGTTTAATTCAAAGTTTTAAACAGGACTTATGCAACCTATTTCCATTTTTTTATCTTTGGCTTTTAAATGAAAAAATCTAAACATAAAGGTACTTTTGTTTTACTTTTGAACGTAGAAAACCCACTTGAAATTACTTCTGATGTTTCATAGTCATATTTTTTTTGTTTGTCTAAAAAATATTTCAGAATACTGTAATTTGAATTGACATACAACATTATAAAAGGAAAAATATCTGCTGCGTGGCGTCACAATACTTTCTTTTACTTTCATTTATGAAACTCGCTGTTGGTTAAAAGAAATATATAAGCACCTTATAACTATACATAGCAGAACTATATGCATGCAAGTATACAACATATATGTATTTATGAATTCCCAACCTTCACCCCAGAACCGTCTTTAATCGAATTTTCCCAAGAAAAAATTTCAAATAAAAGTTTTAGCCATTAATAAGTCTAAGAACTATCATAAGCTTAAAGAAAACCTTTGCAGCCGTTTTCAAAAAAATTTGAAAAAGCTCAAAAACTCCGAGAATAAAGTGGAGCTTTCGGTTAACCGATTTCAGCTAAAAGCTTCACGGCAAAACAAGATATAATATGAAGGAAAATTTCCAAGTTTGGTGAAGTTCGGAAAAGCGTTCGATACGATATGACTGTCACACACAGACATGTTTCTAAAAACTACTTTTTTGGACTCAGGGGACCTCAAAACATGTATGATATGAACGAATTGATGTTTAGTTTTGAAATTTTTAGAGAATATTCTGAAATAATTTTGCCAAAGATTAATGGAAGAAAAAAAATAAATATTTTGAAACCTCTACATCTATTTCCTTCTTTAACTTAAAATAAATATTTTCAATCATTATATGATGCACTTTCTTTAAATGAACCTTGAAGAAAAAATTAGTCAAGAAATTATTTTCCAAACATTCGCAAATGCAATTCATTATCTGCTGTAGGTAGCTTAGTAACTTAAGTTTTTGAGGCAGTTACAAGTGAAGTGTACCCTTAAGTATGTAAAAATTGTAGCGAATTATGGTCGATTTTCGACCACTGGGCGACCTCTAGTTATAAGTAATATACAAAGAAAATACACTAAGCATAAAGATAATTAAAAATAGGTATATTAATAAAAGAGTCAGTAAGGCATATTTTTGAGGATTTTTTTTTAATTTTTAAAAAATATTTCCAATCCTTAAATGAATGAAACTGTAAAAGCAGTTCTTTAAATTCATATTTAGACTGATAACTGCAAGGAAAGAATTTGAAAAAATTGATATTTTAGAAGAAAGACTTCAAACTCTATTTCTGAGCTACTTAGGGATGAAATTTCGAAAAAACCTTCATTAGTTGGTACCATAGTCCACTTGGGAATAACTCTTTAAAAATGTAAGTTTTTCTTTTTATGGATTTTCCTCCAGCGTATCTGTCAGTCAATTAGTTTACTTTTTTGTATATGTATATGGAAGATAAGTAAAACAATGATGCTCAATCACTTTGCCACGGCATTTTGGATGCCACGAAATTTTTTATGTGTGTCCCAAAATTTTGGAAATGCAACAGTAAAAATTATTTTATGTGCAAGTATTTTTATACTACAAATTTGAAATCTGTCGTCTATAAAGTAAATATTATTTTTTACTATTTCAGTGAATTAAAAGTTGCTTTTACGTCTAAGATTATTGGTTGTGGATAACTTTTTTGTATTGCACAAGAATTGTAGGTACCATATACAATGTACATTTTTATGTTTTTTCATTCAGAAAATTCAGAAATTTTAATCAAATTCAGAAAATTTTTGTAATCCACGAATTCTAAGAAAATCGAGGATTCAATGGAAATGGAACCTTGCACCGCTTATGCATGGAACGGGGTATCTAACAGATTTAACCGCTCTAAGTGGGTCATACTTTTTATCGTATTTTACATTAAAATTTATTATCATCATAGATAACTATAACTCTATTAAACTTATTGTTGGTGTACCGCCAAATTTTGAAATTTTATAAGGGTACGTACCTACCGCAATAAAAAATATATTGCGAAACACTTATATAGAAAAACGTTTATTTGAAACCACTGAAACCCCATTTTTCTCTATATTGATTATATTATACTTTAATAATATAATGTATAATAATGTAATATAATAATTTTATATAGGCTTCGTAGTTACACAGGCAAATGGTTTTAAAACTTTCGTCACGTTTCCTTATTGCAGTACGTACATTATTCAACTTAGTTTATTTATGGAAAAATAGTATCGCTTTTAATAGGCATTTAATTATTAACTGTAACAGTATAGGTATTCAAAAATTGGCATTGATAGTATCAAATATGTTTTTTTTAAATTAGATTTTTATATTAGAGGCTAACATTAAAAAATATTTTAACAGACTATTGCTAAAGATGTAATTAGATTGTACGAGTAAGTGAAGCGATTATTATTAACGCTAATCTATGTAACATTAAATGCCTAAGTAATAAAATATTAAAATTGTGTCATTATATTTTTAGTTTGAAATCGACACCTATTTTAATTTCTAGTGTTATTTTTCTTCTTAATATGAACATTTTGGTTTCGATTAAAATTGATTTTACCAGTGACATTCGATTTATGCAACCTTTGAAATGTTGAATGATCAAATGCGATTTAAACGCACAAAATTAATGTCGACATTAATAAAAATAGATATTTCAATTTATTACCATTCGCTATTAATATCTCACACGATTTTTAATCTATTTGCTTCAATTAAATGTTTCAAGTAAATTAATATGAAATAGTAAATCTTTGAAATCAAAATATTTAGTAAGAGAAAATTAACGTTGGATATATTTAAATATTTATTACTGAAACGTGTAAACAAATTATAGATTTAAAAAAATCAATTTGTGGTTTTATTTAATAATTTATAGCCGCGTCCATAAAACGGCCGTCGCGAGAGCTTTTTCCCAAAGACAAAAAATGAATGTTGCGGCATCCAGATTTAGAGACTGCTAATTAAGATGAGCGTTCGTCTTTTGAAAGCGTATCCAGCTGTCTTATTACAAACGTACTCGTTCTCTCGTTCTTTGCCCATCATGTTTTCGCTGTATTTTCTTTGAACAAATGTCACATGTATCTATTTCATTTATCATTTTATTTATTTACAAAGTACTGTCAACATCGTGCTTAATTTACTTCAACATTAGTCGCCGTATTCGTTTCCGTTCGTCATCCCATCCACGTTATCTTTTATACATTTAACAGAAATTTATCACTTGATTTACAAAGAAAAATATATAATTATTGTTCAGCCAGAAATATCAAACTTTCCCTCATAGATTTTACTAAGACTGTTCCAGTGCCGGATTTATACTTTGCGTATGTCTATAGGCTACTTAATTTCGTTTGCTCCATTTTGCCACCGTCACTCCATTCCCTACTTTCAAGTAGATGCTTCCTATTATAATTACTCTATCAGACACTAATTTTAATTCCACTTCCTCACAAAAGTTACAGAAGCAAAAAAAGGCTCAATAGTTTACCAAAGCAAGCAAGCGTTTTAATTTTTTAAATACGATACCCCTAAGGCGCGGCTTACACATCATATAATATATTGGTAAATCCAGAACTAGACTGTTAAAAACTGCAAAATAAATATACAGAGGTACTTATATATATATATATATATATATATATGTCATTATTTATTGCTAAATATGTAAGTAAAATTGTAATATATGTAAAAACCATTATATGAAATATAACGACTCGTTTTATTGCTAAAATTGTTTGAAACAGAGATTGCTATGTGTTAAAGTGGAAACGTGTAAATCCGGGAAAAAGTGTACTTACCTAATATTTTATAAGGATATGTAAAAGCTCTTTTGTCTTCATAATACACTTTCATAATCACTCTCCTACACTTGTTTCCGTTTGTTCCATTATAACTGTACAGTTTCACATAAGCCTTTTTTATTTTCACCAGCAGTCTTGGACATTACCTATTATATTTGACAATTTGGATGACTCTTTTACGTATTACAAATTCTCACCAGAAAAGCTTACAAATTCTTCATCGACTTGCCAAAACTGTTTACCAACTAGTCTCAACCAAAACTAAATAGAATGATTGGAAATAAGTATCCATCATGATTTCCTATAGATTTTAATCTCTGTGCTCTTATGTTTTTTTTCATTTACCTTAATTTTACCTTATATTAACTTGAAGGTTAAATTGAAAGTGAGTTGAAATTAATTAAAAAATAACAAACATAATATGGTACTATACCTATACAATATACATATATCTAACAGTAAGATATTTACCAACGAAAAAAATGTCTAAAAGTAAACATTTAATTTTACATTATATGAAAATTCAAACTTAAGCTATTGCCGAGACCCCTCTTTCCCACTGGGAACTCTGGGCAAGTGCTTTGGACCCTGCGATCGCTAGGGGGCCCCAAGTTCCTGTCAGATCACCGAAATGAAAAATATATCTAAATAGCGAAGGGTTAAAGTAGTAAGTAAAAAGTAGAAGTAAAATGCACCAAGAAAGATTAAACAGTTTGTCGCTGATGACCATTGAGTGTGACTTGCTGAAAAACATAGATTTTGAAGAAGTATTTAACGATTGTATCCGTCTAATCTAAAACGGTTTGTTTCTAATAAACGTAGATTTTTCCTTTCTTCAGTGTCCAAGCAAAAAATTAAAGTTAATGCTAAAAGAGTTACGTTTGTGGATTATAACATTATGTTATCTATTCACATAATTTAACTGTAAAAAGTAAATCTATACTCAAATACTTTCATTGTCTATGATATCAAAATAGTCGTAGTGCTATGTAAAAGTGATATGGTCCAACATTATCCTAATGTACCCAGGGCCTCCAATAGTTTAAAGACGCCCCTGTTTTTGCCAAGATTTAAAAGTTAATTATAAAAATGTACAATCAGACAAAATTATATCGAGAAGCTATTTAGTAGTCCTTAAAACAAATGCAGATTTGGTAGATACTACCTATTTTCAAACACTTAAATATATAAACAATATATATGTTTGCGATAAAATTAGCCTGAATAAGTGTATCCATACCTTTAAAGTGAAACTAAGAAAAATTATAAATGTAAATGTCTTTGTTTACAAATTGAATTAACTAGGTACATAGGTAATGATTTTCAAAATCAAAATTCACGGGTATGAAAATAGACCTCGTTAATAAAGGGGGAAATAATAAACCATTTATTGTAAAATTTATAGTTTTGGAAATTTTTACTTTGACTAATTATGAAAATTTCTTTGAACTTGTTGAATTCACGTTTACGACCCAATACATAAATGTGTGTATGAACTCCCGTGAAAAATTTTTCAAGCCTGTAAATATAAAGTTGTCAACGAGCCGGACAAGCATCTGAAACGTAGTAAATTGAAATATTGTTGTAAAGGCAATCTCCACTCGGATATAACATTTGAAATTGTTCCGCTTTGAGGTGAGGCTTTTATAATACAATAATAAGTTTAGCTCATGTATTCAATCAACGTTTCGGATTTTTATGGCGGAAATGTGAGCCGTTTGGCTAGTTCTCGTCAAGTTCTCCCAATGTCCATTATATGCCAGCCTATATGTATTCATTACTCAGGCCACAAATTTAAAGTGTAAGTTTTTTTCAAATGTTTTTTCCGAATTCATTTAACAGCCGCATAAACAGTGCCAGACTAAACACGGCGGCAAATGGTCGCTATACGACACACCAAATTGGTGTTACCTTCATTCGCCAAATAGCCAAAGTCTCGACCAGAAACTTCAAGACTGCTTTTTATGTCTGTGCTTTGTCAAAAACACGTCGTCAAATTATATTACAAAATCTATACTAATGGTCCATGCTGCAAGCACGTTCATTCCCGTATCGAAACTACCAGTCTGCTTATTTCAATCTTATTTAATCAAAAATACTAAATTAGTTGATGCTTATATATCATACCTCACATTGCTCATAACATTATAAAATCCGCCATACCATACACCTATCTTAAAAACGGATCATAAATTTTGATTGCGACTTTCAAAAACAGTTTGATTTATATTACAGTAATCAGTAAGTCAGTATAAGTAGTCAAACGATATTCTTAATAGTCTAGGAGTCCTATAGGAAAAATGGGCGAATGAATACCAAAAACTGTTCAGATGAAAATTTTGTGTATGTGGATTCCTTGATTTGATATTGTTTAAAGTACAATTCTTAAAACAATCTCAAGATACTGCGAAAATGTATTCCTAAGTAATATTATTAATGTGAAAAGCTTTGAGGATATTTATTACTCTTTCACTTAAAAACTACTACATGGAGTCCCGAGTCGAAATTTTCGCCCTATTTTGACCTTAAAATGGATTTTTTACCCTCATTTTAACCTACAAACAATAAAATAAACCTCATCTCATCCTAACCGATATTTCATCGTCCTCATTTTAACCTACATGAAATTTTTAAATCCTTACCGTTTTTTGATACAAGTTTTGTGAACCTCGTTTCGTCCTAAAAAAGTTTTATCATCATAAAACATAAAACAGATCGTTAACTGCTCTTTTTTTAAATATTGAAAATATTATTTACTAATTACCTACCCAAATTTTTGATCTCCCGCTTTCGTATACTTGGATGCTTAATATAATATTGTGTAGCTGTACTAGCATAGAATTTATTGTGTATCTGGATATGATCTATCACTGGTTTGCCTGTTATTTTACATTCGAGGACCTTAGTCTTGTTCATTTTTACTCAGCTTTGGTCTGTTTCTACCGTTCGAATGGTTACAACCTACGTTAGTCATTACACAACAATTGCATAAACTTATTTAACCAATTAGATCTATTTTTCAATATTATCTATATCAAAAGGCCTAAAAGTGTAAATGTAAAAAATTAAAAGGTGGAAAAACCGAGTTTAAAAGAAAAATTGTGAAAAAATTTGCTTTAATTTATTATGTTGAGAGACGTTATACAATTATATAAAAAAATAAAATCCTGGAAAAAAATGATGGCAATGGTGACAGTAAAAGTGGCTACGATGGAGCTGGTAAACGAGAACAAGGAAGTTAAGAATTAATAACTGATATTTGTAATAAGTATTCTTATTACTTTTAAATTTATCGCTCATATTAATGAAACTTGTATATTTAATGAATAAAAAAAAAAAACAAAATATTAAAATATTAAAATAAAAATGTTATTCTTTTTGAAAAAACCCTACCAATAAAACAATAAAAGAAAGTGACAAAGAAAGAGCGGAGAAAAGAGAAAGAAAGAGAGAGAGAGAATAAATACAAAAATTTGTGGGCAGGATGTAAAAGGTTCATTTGAGGGTTTTGCTGTCGACCTCATTTGAACCTAAACATTGTATTTTGTCCGATAAATGCCATTTGTAGGTTCAAATGAGGAGCAAAATTCAAATGCAAATGATCCTCTTTTCAATCTACTTGAACCTTTGAAAACCTCTATTTTAAGGGCGAAAATAGGTCTAAAATTTCGACTCGGGGTTTGATGAAACGTTTTTTGTAATATAGGTATTAGGTACCTACTCCATATATCAGAATAACACAGAGGCTCTTTTTTGTTCTAAAAGACAAATTAATCTGGATCATCGCGATATCCTTTTTTAAATGAATGGACAGATTAGTTGAATTAGCACAAAGATTAACTTTTAATATACCATTTATTTTAGAAATATTTTATAACATTTTCCATAAAGATGATACGCTTTTTGTTCAGATATCAACAATAAATAAAAGAAATCCACTCAGGTTTGTTTTTAACCGTTTTAGTGCCATTGATTTTTACTCGTATATGCTTAAAAATGCCAACGAAATCTTTGTTTTTGATGTCATTTAATTCAATAGTAATAAAATACAAAGAAAATTAGAAAAATTTCTCTCCCGAATCCTTTTATATTGTAATTACTAATAACATTATAATTTGAACTATATATAATACTTAAAAAAATAAAAAATACCGTTCATACACGAGCGCGATGGCGCTTGTCGGCACTCTAAGGGTTAAGATCAGATTTATTTATTTTTTTGTAGAGGCCTGAAGAAGTCGCGATTAGCAACGAAACGACGAGAAACTTGAAAATTTAAAAAAAAAAGTAACTCTGACCTTAAAAACAAACCTCAGTTGATTTCTTTCATTTTCCATAAATTGAGGACAAACTTAGACAAATTTAGACACTCATGCACTGATAATAGGTAATTAAAAAATTATATTTAAACTCGCATAATACCCGATAACAAACTACTATGACAATACCATACTATAACATTAGTATGGTTAACTATATTTTTATAGTATTTACCATTTATTGAAGATATACTGAAAAAAATTCATTGAAATATTTTTCGGCAATCATGCGCCAATTTCTCCTAGACTATAGAAAATTACAATAGACTCCAAAACTAAATTTTAACAGGCATAATATATCTAACATTCTGAAATCATTATCTTAAAAACATTTGACAAATATAACGAAAATATTTACAAAATTCAATGCATATCTGTAACCCTAAATAATTTACCATAACGTAAGGGCTTTGAAAAGGGGAATAACAAATATTTTTCCGCAAATTCCACCTCGTGTCACTAAAATAATGCCAAGCATTTCCTGAGGTTAACATCTTTAGAAAAGTAATTGACATTTTGACCGATTACTATAGGAGTCAACGAGCTGATAATAGTAGATCTCTTTTCTGTTGTATCTTTTAACTTACGCTGAATTTAGTTACAATTTTTGCTTTGTAACCATTTTGTACAACGCAGATTTTGAATTTAGGATAAATTATAATATGATGCTTGATTAAAAGAATAGCATTCATTGTGTGGTATGGGCCCCATTAGTGACGTCACGTGGGTTGTCCCGCACATCTGGGGCCGCGTCCGGTGATCGTTTGATCTGTCTTCAACGGTAGGATGCCGCCAAGGGGCGTGTCGTCAACTCAAGTATTTTGTCTGCTTCCATATGCATTATGCATATTGACTCTCTTTGACTATAGTTTGCAAAATCTTTTTCAGATTAAACTTAAAATAAATGATCTAACAGAAGAGTGAGGAAAATGGCAATGTAATTAGTAGGTATAATTACATACAAAAATACAATCGATTTTGAGCTTGAACTATTATATTAAACCTTAACCAACATATTGAAAACATTTGTCTTAAATTAAAGTACTCGTATATGACGTAGTCAAATGCAATATTTGCATCATAAAATATGTAGATATATCTTATTAGTGAGGCGCCTATATTGTGTAAATATGCGTATGTACCTATTCACGATCCATAATATTATGTTTTTATACGCGATGTACGATTAAAGTTTAAATAGTAAAAGCTTTAGCCTTTAACGTATGAAGATTACACGCTAGTTTACCTTTTTCAAAAAGATTGAGTTTTCCATATTTTAAAGATGTCTATATACCATGAAAATTGAAAAACTCTTAATAACTTGAACTTTGAAGTTATTTTTTCTTTTCGAATTTTTCATTTCTTTATACGTTATTATGAAAATATATATCTTCATACTTAAGATATTTATACCTAGCTCAAACGTATTTATATAATAAAGGTATACACCAGCGGTCAGGGAACTTTTTTAACCATTACCCCAAAATATTTTTACGTAACGCGATATTACCCCTTCATTTTAAAAAGGAGGCAATCAATGTAAATGTAAATTAAACATTTCTTGAATTAATTAATACGGACAATAAAAAAGTTGTATGAATATCTATAGTAAATATGTAATGGACAAATAAAATAAAATTGTCATATTTGAAAACGAACATCCCAGCTATATGGCTGTCAATACTGTATACTTCTGGATAATTCCAGCCACCATCGAAGGCTGAATCGCGTCTCATTTCGGGAGTTACCTTTCAGAAAACCATTAACTTATCTTTCCCACCGTATATTCATCATATTTGCTTAATATCCAGGGACAGGTTGTAAAATTCAGAAAGCGGAAAAAATATGTTGGAAAAGACTAAACAAAAATGAACTGAAAACTTCCCCCTTCAGGTTTTGGAGAAATAATGTTGCTTCATGTTTGACACACTAACTTCAAAATTAAGGATTTTGGATTTAAATTTAAAAAATGCCATTTGTATAATGTCCGGGATTTTTCGGTATTTTACAAATTAAAAACAAGAGTTATGCCCGGACTTTAGAGACATTTTTTATTTCCTCGTTTGCCGTGTGGTTCATTTTCCACGAGGTAATTTCCTTTATAATTGGTTTTGTTTGAAAAAATGAGACTGAGATATGTTTAACAATTTCTTCAAAAAGAAATCAAAGATATGAAGAATTTAAAAAAATGGATGAACATACGTAATTAGAACCAAAGAGATATTCGATAGATTATAATAAAAGAAATAATCATATTTAAAGACTTACAAGACTATACTGATGACAGAACCCATAGGAAAATGATTTGCACTCGCGATTTACATTCGGTTTTAGATATTTTCATTCCAGACATTTGATAATTAATTAAAATTTGACTTACGAACATTTCGCTCCCGTTATCGTCCCGGTTTTAAATGGTTTGTAAAAATACTAAGTAACACGTTTATAAAATAGCAAAGTAGAAAAAATTTCCTTGTTACCCTCAAAAATTTCATTTTACCCCATTTGGGGTAATTTACTCCGGTTCCCCGACCACTGGTATACACAATTTACCTATATCTAGTACTAAAAAATACAAAATCTATAACGATGCCAATTAATGTAACTTGAAACTAAATGGCCGAGTCTTAATCTGATTAAGTATTTACTTCTTGTCTTGTCTCAGAACGTAGAAAAAACAACTTGTGCTTAATTAAGCTCACATTAAAGTGAAAAGTTAGCGTTCTTATTGTTATATCATAAGTTATAATTAAGGTACAGCACTTTGGAATTACGATTGAGTAGTTATGGAAATTGATTGGTAGTTTTCGTTATGTCCGTAGAATGCAGTTTAAATCTTATAGTTATAATGAAAAATGCAAAATCTAATAATATTGTTTATAAAATTGAAAACTTGTTTAAAACGTTTAAGAGTTATGATTAAAATTATGACTGATATATTTATCGGGATTTAGATTTAAGTTTCAATGTGTTAATGTTTATTTTTCAATTATTTATTTAAAGATGGAGAATGTATGAGGGACTGGTGTGTTGCAGAAAATCAAGTCCAGCAGTATGGCGAGGTAAATCAATTAGGAGGGGTATTTGTGAATGGACGACCACTACCAAACAATGTACGACTAAAAATTGTTGAGCTTGCCCAAGTTGGAATTCGACCATGTGATATATCTCGACAGCTTCGAGTTTCTCATGGCTGTGTATCAAAGGTATAATTTATTACATAGTTTCTTGATTTTTGTAGTGATGAAAAATATTTAATAGATTTTGGCTCGGTACCACGAAACAGGAAGCATTCTTCCAGGAGCCATTGGCGGATCAAAACCCCGAGTCACCACACCAAAAGTGGTAGCGTACATTAAAAAACTGAAACAAAAAGATCCTGGCATTTTCGCGTGGGAAATTCGTGATCGTCTTTTATCGGATGGTATTTGTGACAAATATAATGTTCCATCAGTGAGTTCAATTAGTCGAATACTGCGAAACAAAATAGGAAGTATAGTTCGTCACAATGGTGCACCTCATCCTCATCCCCATTTGTACAACTCTTTATATCCTGGTTATTCGCCGTATCCACCAGCACTACCAGGACCACACCAAACAATGGCACAAATTCCAAGTGAATCTCCACCGACACCGACGTCTCTGCGTACTAATCCTAACACCCATTGTTGGCCAAGTAGTCATTCGGTTAGTGACATTCTTGCAGGAGTAGCATTTCGAACCCCATGTGGAGGCGTCGCACCACATGCACCCGGTTCATCAACACCTGGGGGATCACCTTTGACTGCTGATCCAGCCACTGTACCTCACCACCATCAAAATCCAGCATATAACTATTACATGTACTTACAATCAAGTAATTCTGCAACTGCCGTTCATGTAATGAATTCAGCAGGAATGGGCCATCCAGTATCTACAACTCCTTTGTAACATTCTACATGATTTTAAAAGTGCTCTAAATTATATATTTTTTAAATTTTATCTGTTGCGACAGCTTAAAATCAATAAAAGAGCCCGTTAAGCTCATTAATTAATTTAAAAATATAAACAATTACATTTGCAAAAATTGCATTAAAAAAGTTTTTTAATTGTAAATAACTTAATTAAAACCCTAGTATCTATTAAAATACCGCTTATTTTTATTAATAAATCTCATTACAATTGTAATAATTTGTATAATGTAAGCTTATCAGTGGCATAGGGTATGGAGGGCAAAGAGAGCCATAGCCTCGGGCGGCACACATGTGGGGCGGCAACTGGCTAACCATGTTGGTACAAAATTGAAGTAGTAACAGAGTATCTTAAGTCAGTGCTTCTTAAAGTGGTGGGCCGCGGCCCCTTGGAGGGCCCTGAACGACCTGCAGAGAAGCCGCGAAGAGTCGCAACAAATAATTAACAAATGTATGATTTGACTAGGAACTAGGACTAGGACAAAATTAAAAAAAAAATAGAGGGACCGTGAGATATTGACTTGAGTTTCAAGGTAGGTGTGACTTCAAAAAGTTTAAGAAGCACTTTCACTGTCCTAGGTCGTTTACGGATTCTTTCGAAAATTAATGGCTCACATGAGGTGATAAATCTACACTACGCCACTGAAGCGCATATCGTATACATTAATAAAGTATCTTTGAGGTACATTTTACCTCATTTCGTGATTTTAATTTGCTTTATTGAACAATTTCCATCCAATTCCTACAATGGATACTTTACTAGCGTATATATAAAGTAAATAAAATCCAAGCCAGCAATTTAACGTCTTGAGTAGTTCTTATAGCTTTTATTTAAAATTTGGACGTCATAATATTTAAAAAAAGAAAAAATTCTCGAAGGGCTCCTTTTTCAGAGTTTAGAAAAGAAACCTCTCTTAGAAGCTAGAATTAAGAGCCCTTTTTAAAATTCTTAAAAAAACTTATATTATAGACGTCATACGAAGTCAGAAAAAAAGACTACTAAAGACTACTAAAATGAGGTCGTTAAGACCTATGAAAATATTTGGACTTCTTTTTAAAAATATTTCTTCAAAAAGTCTTTCTAACTTTTTTTGCTGTCTGGGATTTTTGTAGCTTTCAAAAGTTACGACTTACGGAACAAAATGCAATGTTAACTCTTAATTTATTTATATCAGTGTTATTGCTTTCATCTTCAATAATTGTATGTATTATATAAAATTGATTTTATTTAAAAACAATATTATTGTTTTTACATAGTAAGTATTACTATTTACAATTAAAATACTTAAACTTAAGCACAATTATTAGTAAATGCATTTCTTTGTAAACGTTAAACGATCTTATAAACTGTACAAATTTGTTTTATGGCTGGTTAAATAAAACTTAATAGAATTAAGATAAATTAATAAAAATATTTTAGAAAAATAAAAATTGTATTGTATTTACTTATTTTTGAAGATAGTTATTTATCAAATCGTAATAAATGAAAATATATAGGATATTTCTAATATATTAGCAAAATGATTCTATTTAAGTCGCTTTAGGTATTTAATTTTATTAAATTTTATCAGAAGCGTTTTGTGATAAAATATTTATAGAAGAGTTAAAGAAATGAATGCCCAGTTGGAGCCCCGGGTCATATATTAGCACCTTTGACATCTGTATAAGTTCAACTATGCTTTTTATCTTAAAGGAAGTTACACACAAAATCATTGTTATAAAAATTTATTAAGTTTTTGTGAAATAGTTTAAGTTTTACTTGATATCAATTTTTTTTAAATAAGAATTATTTTTTAAAATAAATAAATCAACAGGTTGTATTGATAATAATAGCCGTAATCATTTACTAAATATATAAAAATGAGGGAAATAAATTTATGCTTCTCTGTTGTTTTTTTTTCTTTTTTGATTAGAACATTTGCGATGACCTTTTTTAGATAGCATAAAATGTTTTTATTAATGAAGACTGTTATCAGTTAATTTTTAACAGTTTTGTAGCTGCTCGTTTGAAACCAATGGACCTAAAAATTACAATTAGTATGCACCGAACCGTTTTAAACTGGGGCCATATTTACGCTATAATATCGTTGCAGTAGAAAATTGAAATTACATAATGGGTAAAATAATAATCATGTTTGAGATAATTAATTTCATATTAATTTCTACAAATAAAAATACAACGGAAAACGTTTAATACAAATAATATTTAAGACAAAATTCGTTTAACTCAAAATAATACTATGGTCCTGAATAAAACTTTTATGAATACACAGAATTTTTTTCTTTTCTTCTTTTAGTACAAAACAAAGTTTAGTCATTTTATAAAATTGAACGAATGATCGTTGTCTGTCGCAAACTCGCAAGCTACCCAGTCAGTGACGTCGCGTGTGGGGGGCAAAAGAGACCATGGCCCTGGGCGGCACAAATGTAAGGGCGGCCAAATGTGGTTAAGTTTACTGATCCTGTCTGCAAAATTAGATGATGGCATTTAGTTGAAAATGAGAAATATCCGTAAACGATGTTTTAAGATACGTTCAAATTTTGAATCACGTTGAATGAATTACGTTTTGAATCTTAAAAAAAACAGGAGACATATTTTAGCAAAGGGAGTAAATAAATCGACTAATCACACGAAAATATAGTGGGTGGCAAATTCACCTTTCACCCCGGGTAACAGGAACCCACGCTTAAGGATTCATCAAAGTAAGTAATTGGACAGGTGCAATAAATTTATAATCAATGCCTGCTAGACTTGATTCTTAAATATTAATATTTGACTTGATTTTAGCCAAATTTAAGTCAATTAGCTTGAAAAAACTCACCAAGTAGTTGGGCATTTTTTTAAATGATTTGTGTTTGATATTAACAGTTTGAAAATCGAGCCAAAAACTATTATAATTTTAATTAAGCCATGAACCTCTATTTCATTATACGTTGAAATCTTTTTAATGTTATCGAACAATTTGTGTTCAAACAAAAAGAAGACTTACAGAAAAACTTTAATAAAGAAAACTGAAGATTTTAAAGTAAAATGAAAAGGGAACTAAATTGCACTTATTTACATTAATTTCAGTTTCGGCCAAAACTAGAACAGGAGCTGAATATTTAGTTAATATTTCATAGGGATTCAGTAAATCAAGTAACTGACTATATATGCTCAGTAGCGGTTTTACACATTTGCTGCCAGTAGCCAATTCAAATTTTGCCGCTTCTACAGACCCCTACAATTCGATACCCTAGTTAACTTATTTCACAGACATATTAATAACAACTTTTTTGTCAATGAAATTGTAATTTTGATTTGTATTTGAAATATTGCCTCCAAATTTGCCGCCCTTGGCTCCAGTCTATTTACCCTTACATTGAAATAATTTATGAAGTAAATGCTTACCTTACCATGATATTCAAATACAGTGGTACCTTGAGATACGAATGTCCTAACATACGAATGTTTTGAGATACAACATGAAATATTCTAAAATGTGTATCTCGATATACAACGAAAATTTTGAGATACGAATTTGAGGTTTTATTGAGTGGATGAACATAGTTTTTGGGCCTTCAGTGAAAAAATACTTAATCGATAATGGTCTACCGCTTAAGTGTCCTTTTGTTAGATAATGCTCCCGCTCACCCTCCTGGCCTTTTAGATGAATATAAATTTTTTAAAATTGTCTATCTGCCACTCAATACAACGTCTACCCTTCAGCCCATGGATCAATCAACAAGTTATCTTCAATTTTAAGAATCTTTTTACGAAGCATCTTTTCAAGCGTTGCTTCGAAGTTACCGAAAATACGAAATAAATCAATTAATAAACATTATGTGTGTTATTACTCGTTTATTTATACACAAATTGTGTATATTATATGTAATTTAACTGTGCTTTGGGTTAGTTTCATATCGCTAGAACGCATTAATATATACGTATCTCAAGGTACCACTGTATTAACATTTGACTTAAATTTTATCTAATTGCAAGTCAAATCTATGTTAAGTAACTTAAAAATTGAGTCAAGGAGTGAATCCTTATGAGTTCAGAAAATATTATACTACTTCGGTCGAAGACTATTGCCAATATTTATTTTACCACTTGCTAAAAGATAGTTCATTGAATTCAAATGTTATGAAATTGTCAAAATTTTTTTACTGCTTGATAGAAATAGCTACGAGCAGCAGATGCGCTAAATCCCCGAAAGAACATTACGATGAAAGGCGTCGATACGCAGTGAAACTTCTGTCTATTTCTATTTTCTTTGCGCTGTTTTGAATAATAAAATTTTAATAAAATAGTAACAATTACAAGTCGTACACACGTTTGATAATTAGAAGAATTAATGAAAGAAAAATGTGAGGTCACTTAGTGGCGTGGTTGACTATAGATAGTTGCCCTATACGCCAGTGGTCCTGGGTTCGAATCCCAATGAAAGCTCAAGATTTTTTCATGAGTTTTCGGATTCAACGGTCGCTGATGACCGTAGTAGTTGATGCGACCTTAAATAAAGCCAAACAAAATGTGAGAGGTCTAAATTAATGCAACTATAAAAGGAAGCATCGTCTCTGTTAAAACATGGCATGTAGTGAGAATTTTTTTTATTTAAATTTTATTCTTAAAAAAATTTTTTTTTTTGTATAACCACGGAATAAATAAAGAGCAACGTTTTCTTCAGATATATATTGTACTTTATTCTATATGATATACAATTATATTCTCATACGAATTATGTTTAAGAATTAAATTAATGGAATATAATTCATAGAAGTTGTATACGATAACTTTTAATAACTACTAAAGATCTTGTTATTGAGATAACAATATTGAATCAATGAGTAAATAAAATTAATATTTTACCGCTTACATATATAACAAAATTTAAAAAATATTTTTACAAGAGTTGAGAACTTTTAATAATACACATAATATTCGCTTATAGGTTATATGTACGTTGATTTATAATGTAATATGTGTTCAAGCATATTTAAATATATTTACAAACTATTCTAAGGAGTTCAACATGAGAAGTTGCTTTAGAACTTTGGTCTGTGAAGTTTCTCGAATCTCTCCTGCCAAAAACATTTCATCAACGACCGTGTAAACTTTATAAAAATTAAAAACCAAATCCAATTCACAAACGTTGTGAAAATATTCATTTAGAACTTCCACAAAATTATGAATCGCTTCCAAATAACATAAGTTATTATCGTTGACGTCCACACAAATGCAGAAATATAATCCAGCATACCGGCGATAGACAATTTTAAAATTACGAAACTAAAAATGAAAGTAACTGTAAAAGTATATCTAATAATAGGCTGAAACTATTAATAAACTAAATCGATCAATTTGATTCATTGCGTGAAACTTTTTCATGGCAAACGTATTGAAATGATCGATTTATTTAATAATGCCTCGTATATTGATTTTTATCATCTAACCTCTACAAAATTAGTATGTTTTGCATCTCGTACAGTTACAACTGCATGAACTTCCTCGATAAGTTTTTGCTTTTCGTCATCATCAAAATTCATATACCATTTGGCTAAACGAGTTTTGCCAGCTCGATTTTGAATTAAAATAAATCGAATCTACAAATTAAATTATGTATTATTTCTAAGTAAATATTGTAGAGCAAGTATTTCTAAATAGTTTACCATTATTATATTATTGTAAAAATACTTTCAGTGATAAGAAGAAGAAATTTAATGAAATAAATTATCAAAAAGGGGCAGATCTCGACACTTGGCACGCCAAATAAACTGTCAATGGCTGTCAGACTGTCAACCCCTGTCGTCTCTACACCCTCCGTTATCGAACAGTTCGGAAGAGTCACGGAACGGAACGCAAAACTGCGCAAAACGTTAAAATTGAATAGAAATAAAATATAGATAACCCTCCTATAACACGATATCGTATAACACGGTTTCGCTATAACACGATTCGTAAATTGCGGGAACCCTCCTAACACACGGTATCCTATAACACGGTTGTTCCTCTTATCGGGGTCTGTGTCCCCCGTAGGACATTGGGGTATGCTCAGTAAGGGGGGGACACAATTGCTGCTTAATAATTAGGCAACGCCTACAATAGTTCTAGTTTAAGTATCAAAATCATATCTTTGTCGCTGAAAGAAATAAAAACATCAACCTTAAATTTATGCATGTTGGAAGAAGATATGATCTACCTACTAAGATAAGATACCCTCTTCAGTTGAAACAGAAAGCATGCGTGAAACATCGGAAAATGAAATTGGTGCCATATTAGAAGTCGCTAAATTAATCGGAGGCGAAAGTTTTGTGGATATGACTACCAAAAACATTCAAGGTTTATTAGTGGAAGAAAAAGTTGACGAAGCGGATTTGATGGAAATGGCATCCCTAGATGCAAATCAAATCAATTTTGAGGACGCTAGCTGTCACGAAGATTGTGCAATTAAGAATTTAACATTAAAAAAAATACAAGAAGACCTATGCTTAGCGGAAAATCTCGAGTAATTTTTCTTAAATGTAGACTTTTTCACGGAAAGAAGTCGAAAATTCAAAAAGGAGCTGCAAAAATGTTTAGCTCCAATTTACAATGACCTAATAAGAACCAGCAAGCAAAGTTCGACAATATTTGACGTGATAACGTCTTATAAATTGATGAACTACGGCAGCCAGTCTGAAAATAAACGTCCATTTTGTCACGTTCCATTTGAGCCTCTGCGTGCAAGCGAGAACGCGATACAAGTGATAGAGAGGCATGATATTATTGTTGAATCATAGACAACGTGTTTTGTGTTTTTCTTTTACAATTTACTTAATAAGATTTAATTGATTGTTTTCTTCATAATTTTCAGTCTGATTTCATTTTGAAAAAATTGTTAATTTTCAATTAACTCCTTTGTTTTATACAAAATAATGATAATTTAATGATAATAATTCAATTCATAAAAGTACGCAATTTTTCATCAATTAGGTGTTCTTTATGACGTTATCACGTAAAACTATCGTCCTTAAACCGACTTTACAGACAACCAATTTTTTTAAGAGGAGAAAACATACAAAAACTTTACTTTGTGTTGTACATAATACATATCTACATGTATATTTTTAATAAAAACTTAGTTGTTTATTTCGAATAAAAAAAATACAATTGCTTTTAATAAGTTTTTGGAACGTAACCCCCCTTTTTGCACTAGCTCTGGGTCTCATGCACTCATGCAACACGGTTTTACACAACACGGCCTTTTCTAGGAACCTAACTACCGTGTTATGAGAGGGTTACCTCTACATAATAGAAATTGACATTAGGAATATCTTAAATACAAATAGCTTAAAATTGTCCTTTCTGTATTTAAGAGGATTATTAGAGCTTTTTTAACAATATATTATATTTTTTGAAAAGTTTCTTATTAATAATAGTAATATTAAAATAAATTTACTTATTCTTTTTTAAATATTCTGCATAATATTCTGAGATCTAACATATTTCTCAACTCCATAAAATAAAGGCTTAAAATTAATACTTAAATGAAAATGATTTTTTCCGAATTCTGAATAAGTAAATTGAGAAAATCATGAGTGGAAAAGGTTGTTTTTTTTTATTTTAAAATTAACTTTTAGTTACATTTTTTTTTTTTTAATTCAGGTTATTCGAATAAAAAGGGGCACTATCACCGGCATGGCTATCGAAATATAAAGTCGAAACCTATAGTGATCGGTGAAAAAGGCCAAGAAAATTGGGAAAGTATCGATGAAAATTCGGCAGTCATACAAATGTTTAGGGAGTATGCAAAAGAAATTGACACCAAACATGATCGTTATGAACGTATAGTAAAACTAAGCCGTGATATTACGATTGAAAGTAAACGAATTATTTTTTTGCTTCACAATATTGATAGGTACTTGAATTCAAATGTATATTTCTAAAAAAAAAAAAAAACTAACAAATATTTTTATTAACAGAAAAACTAAAAAAGATGAGATTTTAATTGAGGCTGGAGACCGCTTAAAAAATTTAAGCAATACTTTATTTAAAACAATCGCGTGCGAATTAGAAAACACTGATCCTTATCAGTATTTTCGAGCTTACGCAGGAGGATTACAAGAATATATAGAAGCATTAACGTTCTATCAATATTTAAATGCTAAAAGCATTGATCAATTTTCAAACGTAGAGGAACGATTTACTTATTCTGTACCCAGCGGTGAAGAGCATACAAAAACGAAAAATGCTAACGTAGAACAGTCATCTTCTTCAATAATTCCGATTGAAACACGCGATATAAAAACGTTGATTCCATTTTCAGAATTTATTTTGGGTCTTGCAGATCTAACTGGCGAACTAATGAGAAAGTGTATTAATAATCTTGGCTCTGGGAACATAGAAGATTGTTTTCAAACTTGCGAATTTGTGCGAAACATTTATAAAGGGTTTCTGGGAATAAGTAATGCGCAAGGATGTAAAGAAATAGCTCGCAAATCTTATGTTTTGAAACAGAGTTTAATGAAAATGGAATTAGTTTGTTATAACATTATTGTACGCGGCAGTGAAGTTCCCCAGGAAATGTTGGTAGATGTTGTCACGCTACCTTCTCAAAACCCTACAGAGGAGGAAATTTTTTATTAATTTTTTTCAATTATATTTTCATGTATTGTAGCTGTAAGCTTTAAAAATAAAATTTTTTTTATAATGTATCTACTTTTATTTATCATTTATCCGTTTAAAATACACTTGAATAATTATTATCTGGTTACTTAGTGGCGTGGTTGCCAATGGCCCTAAGATCGAATCCTAATGAAAGTCAACGATTTTTTTCAAGGGTTTTCGGATAAGCCGGTCGTTAATGACCATAGTAATTGATGGATCCTACATAAACCAAAATAAAATTGTCATCTATACTTTGAAAGCATTATGGCAATGTGACGTTATTTTCATTTGATACATCTGTCATATACCATCTATTAGTGTATTCTTTTAAAATTTTACAAATAGTACGCCTAGTACGCTATGTATATCTAACTATACTGGTGGTCTTAGGAAATATAAACTTATTGCCAATAGTCTATTAGGAAGGGTCTAAAAATGTGCATCATAGCCAGATGCTTATAATTATTTGCCTAGATATATGTGATATTATTTTTAAAAATAAATAGAAACACTTCGTACAGAAAGCACACTACGTAACATGTACATAAAAGTTACATGACGAAAGAATGGTCTTTTGATTGCTCTGTACAAAACATGTTACGTAGTAGTGACGTTTGTGCTTAACTGTGTTTATTATCAAAATGTTTTTCTTAGGAATGAATAAAACTACCAAATTGAAATTTACGTCAAGTAATAAGATTAGCAATACGTTTCCGTAGTGTGCTACGGTGTAAACTCAGTGTGAATTCAGTGTCATTACACCAAGTATACACTAATATCAAACTCGAATAACACGGTGGATTTTTGAAAATGTTACCTTTAATGCACACACACTTGTTTTACACTGATATATAAACATTCAATTCACTACGTATTAACACCGAATTTCCACTGAATGATACAAACGATAAACAGTAATAAACACGGCGTACTTTATAACTAATTAATAATAAATACGGTGTAATACTCATTTTAAGAAATTTTCAGTGTTATATATTTTAGGGTATAAATGGTGTAACACATAATAATTGAAACTGCACCGTGTCTACTTTAAAACTACATTGTATTACACCGTGACTAACCAGTGTAAAGACCAATGTTAATTAAATATAAAAAAAAAATCTTAATGTAAAAAATACACACGGTGTGAAAATTGACTGTATATACTGTATAATCGAAAGGTCTGTGGTACCTTTGAGGTATAAAACATTCAATCTCTTAAGTCAACTCAGTCACAAGATACAGTCAATAGTGTCTGAAAAAATGGGAAAATTGTTTAATTTTATGTTTAATCTAGTGACCAGAAAACTTCAGCTACGCAAAAGTTCTGTAACAATTACATAACGAAAGAATGTTACGTAACTGTTATGTAGTTGGACAGTTTGTGCTCACTGGATAACCTGCACATACCTCTAGTATTATTTAAATAATATATAGAATGTATTATAGTATTGTAGTGCATAACTCATGGGGATTAAAAGATATTGAGTTCGAATCTCAACTTTTTTAATTCTCTTTATTGCTTTTTAAAGTGAAAATTTATTTCAATCAAACTCTATCTTACTTGCCTTACTTGTTTGGTTAATTGTTACTCTATATAAATTTAGTAACTAGTAGTTCCCTATCCCTAAGGAAGCAGATCCCATTTAAAAGACATTTTGTTTATTGGAGAAAAGTAAAGAAATATAGCATTTTTAGTATTTTAGAAACATTCTAAACAGAATTACACACCCGGTGGACTACCTGATTTGTCGGCTCATTCAAAGTATTAATTCGGTGTTCATTATAAATTATAGTTGATAAAAATATAACTACTTATATTTAGTAATTTTAGTCTGGACAACGCCGGGAATGTCAATTAGTGTTACATGTTGGAAATTGTATAATAAAACTACATTAAATTATTAAGACGAATATGGCTATTACGACAACCGGTATTGGAATCAATTTGAATCTCCAAATTCTGAAAACACCCTGTATAATTCAATATGATAGGCGATGACTGTTTGACTGATGCGCGCGCACACAAAAGATGGTAACTTACAAAAGTAATAAATTTTATGAATTCTATTTAAAACGTTAAAATTAAAATTGAATAAAATATAAATAAATTTTAAATGTTATTTATGGTGAACTTAGACAAAAGTGCAATTGGCTGACTTTTATTATACGGTAGTTATATTTGTTTTTATTAAATATTCACTAGCATATAAGCTCATATTGGGAATTAAAACGGTTAGACGGTTTCGCTTATTAGTAATTTTTTAAATATTGAACTTAAATGTTATTAATATGATGTTAGAGAGTATTAAAATATTTAAATTTGATCAAATTTTCTTGGTTTGGTAAAAAAATAACGGGTTTCTTTTGCCTTTGATATTTGGCAGAACTGCTTAGAGCATCAAAATAATAAGCAGTGAAGTAGTACGTCTTACCGTAATAAGTTGATCGGTCGTTAAAATATAAATAATGAAAGTGTCGAACGTTTTATTGAATTATTTAATATGTTAACATTTTAACAATAATAAGTTCACTATTATTGGATTACTAGAGTAAATTATATAGGATTTTAACCAGTATTTTAAGTTTGATAAGTTATCATATTGATTTTTACCTTCAATCTTAAGTTATAAAATGGCCACCGTTTCTACTTTCTATAATAATTTAAATGTATAAGTGATAACACTATTGACAGGTAATATACTGTTTATTTCTTATGGTTTTTTTCAGAATAAAAAATATGGCATTGATACATTTAATTTATTTATTTGTTTAATTTCTACATTATATTTCTTCATGATTTGGAAGCCGCAAATATTTTTTATATTAACACTATTTTTATTTTAAGGAACATTTTCAAATATTATGTTTCTTATTCAACTGGATTTATTTATATAAATTATTTAATTTTTATAATTAAGTTACAGTTGGGCTGTACGGGCTAATTGTATTTCAAGGTGTTTATTTACAAATAAATTTCAATTAATTTATTAATTATATAATGGTATTTAGCAATTTATCTTTAAATATTTTTAATTTTCACATTACTAGATCGAAAATATGGTTGATTTGGTTTTATATCGGTTATGGTATGTAATGGTGTGTGTTAAAATTTCGAGGTGAATCTGCAATATGAAATATATTTTTATTACAAGAAAATGAATAAATCGCTTTGTTTTGCTTGGATTTGCTTCATTATTTTCAAAAAAAAAAAAATCAATTATATAATACTACACAAAATGAATAAATTAAATCACTTGACATTATGATATGTAATTAAAATTCTGTACAATAATTGTTATTTTTCGAATGTAAAATAATTAAATCGAAGAATACAGAGGTTTTTTCGAAAGATTTGTATTTTACTATATCCTATTTTACCATATTATGATGAGTGGTGCAAAGTTGTCTTAATGGTTTATTATTCTTTCAGTCTTTGCAGTTTGTATGTTTCAATATTTCATCCTGTGACGGTTCGTGACAATTTTTTGTATCACTTACGGCTTAATTTTGTAAAATTTTAAGATTATCTTGGCGTTTAGCGTTGGTTATTATTTACTCACATTGAGAGTGCGTTCTACTAGACGCTCACAACGCTCGAAATGTTGTTTCATTAATAGTAAAATACGGTCGAAAGGATATTATAAACATTGTAAGTGCCTAGTGGAATTCATCCTAAATTGTCTACGGTTTTGTCTCTTTTACTGTGTTACACAGTTATGATTCAGTGACCCTTAACGTTGTCTTACAACTTTTTTCTAATAGTTATTTCCATGTATTTAGAATCTCTCTAAAGTAGTGGCCCTCATATAGTTAGAAATAGAATAAATAGTGACTATCATCGTTTTCTTATCATTTTTCAATAGAGACTTCAACATAGTGTTTCGGTAGTACCCACCGTGTTAAGTTAGCTTTTTCCGATAGTCACCTCCATGTTTTTATAACTTTTTTTCAGTGACCCCCACATGGTTCTCTATCTTCTTCGAAAAAATCCTCACGTAGTTTTTCAACCATTTTTAAAAGTGGCTTTGGAAAACTAAGGGTAAATGCTTATAATTACCAACGCTTAACGCCAAGATTATGGAATTTTTCTTTAAAGGGGCACTACCTCCCGTGCCTCCATAGACGAACCGCCACTGATTTCATCATTTCATAAAATAAATTTATTTCAGTTTTTTCAGCATTTGTAAAGAATGTTTTTATTATTGATTTTCCGGTTTTTATGTTTTTAAGAAATAATTAATTTTGTTTTTATGTTCATAGATTTACTATAATCAAAATGAAGCGTCGCAGCTCAGAAATTTCTGATAAATCAGGCGAACCTCCAAGGAAGAAGTCGTCACATAATTGTTATAATAACGCCACTTTTTCTGGAGAAATCATAACAGATTTAAAAAAGAAACAATGGCGTCTAGGAAAATCGATTGGAAATGGAGGATTTGGAGACGTGTATTTAGCATCTGACGATATTAAAGAAACAGTTAAACTAAATTCAAAATATGTTGCCAAAATCGAAAAGCATTCAAGTGGTCCACTATTTGTTGAAATGAACTGTTATATAAGAGCATCAAAACTAGAAATGAGTAAGCTATAATTATATGAAATTATTAAAACAGAAAAATAAAATTTTGTGTCTTTTATTTTCAGTTGAGAAATGGTTGAAAGAAAAACAAATTCGCCAAATTGGTATGCCTTATTATATTGCTTCGGGTTCGCTCATCAAATATTCAGATCGTTATCGATTTTTAATTTTGCCAAGATATGGAAATGATTTGGATACAATATTTAAATCGAAAAATAAACGTTTTAGTTTGAAGACTATTTTCACAACGGCTATTCAAGTCTTGGATATTTTAGAATATTTACATAGTCAAGGATATGTTCATTGTGATATTAAAGGATCGAATCTGTTATTGGGTTACAATGATAATGAAGTTAATGATACACATGACAAATGTAAAATACAGAAAAAGGCTAAATCCAAACGCAAGTTGTTAACTTTAAGAAAGTATTCCCTATCTTCAAAATCAACCAGAAAAAAATCGAATACGGAACATCAAAATCAAATTTTTTTACTTGACTATGGATTGGCTAGTCGCTATTTAAAGTCAAATGGGCAACATAAAGAATATTGTGGGGATGTGAGAACAGCTCATGCTGGTACAGTATTATTTTGCTCAAGGGATGCTCATGCTGGTTGCCCATCCAGACGGTCAGACTTAGAAAATTTAGGCTATAATATTTTATATTGGATGGCGGCTAAACTTCCTTGGGAGGATTCGATCGCAGATCCCGATTTTGTGAACACATTGAAACAAAACGCAATGTCAAACTTAGATACGTTCCTAACTAATTTATTGAACGAGTCCTACCCAAATTCTGTTTATGAATTTTTCGACTATATAAATCGATTATCATTTGAAGAACAACCCGATTATGATTATTGTAGACGTTTATTTAGTGATGATTTATTAGAATTTGGCTATAGAAATGATAATATTTTGGATTTGGATAAATCAGTTGACTGTGATAAAGAAACAGGTAGAACAGCAAAATTAAAAAAGCAATCAGAAAACAGACGAAAAAAGTTACAGAAAGATAATTTATTTTATGTATGTAAACCATTAGGCATTAATTCGCAAATAATAAATTTAAGTAAACCCGTGTTAAGATCTGAAAAAAAAATAAATAAAAATCCAATCAAAAACAAGCAATTCGATTGGGCGGAAGTTCTCTCATCAAATCCTGAACTGTTGTTGCGGACTGCAAAAGATGTTGTGAGATCTCGCAAGAACACAGAGTCGAGTGACACCGATCAAAGTGTTTTGAATATTGATTTGAGTAAATTAAATCCCACGTATGCGATGATCGATGTGGTTAGAAGGGCACAAAAACGAGCCGAATCGAATGGAAATGAAATGAATGAATTTGTACCACAAAAAAGACATAACGGTTACACACCAGCTATGGAATATTACTTACAGAAAAAACTACAAAATGAAAAGTTACTTAAACAAAATAGGACATCTAGCCCCCGTATGACACGAAATAGGTCTAAAAATAGTACATCTATTCAACCACCTATTAAAAAAATTAAAAAAACTGGTCAGTACTTCAAACAACTGATTAAATACAATTATAAACTATAGAAATATTTCTTTCAGGTTCGACAAAATCTTCGAAAAATTTGAATAAAATCACCCGATCTATTATTGTATCCAGTCCACGAAGTTGTTCCAGTCTTCGAGGATAATATTAAGCGACCCATTTTTAATAATTAATCTTACAGTTAGTGTTACAAATTTTAAAGTAACCTTTTGGTAATAGAAATAATTAAATAAAACGCTTTGATTTAATTTTGATACATATTATTTTCTTCTTTCGCCTAAATTAATATGAATAGTTATTTTTGAGACAAATCAAGATCATTAACTTATATTCTTTTATGAAGTTGTTGATGGAAATTGATAAATTGTGATTATTAAATTAAATGTTTTTATAAAGATTATGTTTCGAAAATAATAAACTGTTTATAAATGAAAAATTAAAGAAGCTTTTTTCTTGTATTTAACTTCCCTTTTAATGGTTTAACTAGTTGTTCACCGAGTACATGTGTAAGTGGAGCTAAGTGCTCCGTAATTCTTGGTTTAATGTATTGAGCTGAGAACTCCGCCGGGTTACTCGGTGTCGATTGACAGGTTTAAGCCTGATCGCAGGGGAATTACTTATATCGCCCTTCCCTGGGTTGATCTTGACGAGGCCGTCGTAAGTGAAGCTTTTATAGCATATAGTAGACCTGTTCAGATGGTTCACTCATGATTTTTGGTCTTCAATTTTGACATGTACACCAATGCAGTGCATTTAAAAAACTGTAAATGAATAAAAGAACACGGTAAAAATGGGTTTCTTTGTATTTTTGTGATTGGTGTCGTAATATCCTTCGATTCATTTCTTCATTGTAGCGGAAAAATTATTTCACTTTTATGAGACTTTTGACAATATTTATGTTTGCCGCTCGCTAATTATAATAGTTGTGGAAAATTTTCCAAGACCGTCAAGATCAAAGCTCCCAACAATAATTATAAGTCTACTTTCTGCATATGTCCAGAGCAGTCCAGCGGGTTGCCACTCAATGTTAAAAGATAGAAATCTTATTCAAGTAACTTATACCCAGAGAATATAATTCGGGATCCCGGTAGGTTTTTTTATGTCGAAATCCCGAGATTTAAAACTCTCAGTCCCGGAATTTTTCGAAATCGAATTCTACAATGTGGATAAAAGTTCTACGTTCACTATAACGCAACTGCAAATATTGCGACCCATTTGCACGACAGCGTAATGTAGATAAGCCTAAGCGCCTTGTTGTATTTCTCAAACTTACACAGGTTATACCAGTTAGGAAGGTTAGGATAGCCTACTCTTATGTTGAGATCTCATTTTTACTTTCTTTAACTACTATATAGATAGTAAAGGAAGTATTGCGATCGGGTCGAATTTTCGAATTCGAGCTTTCACCGGAAATACATGTTTTGAGGCCCCCTGAGTCCAAAAAAGTGGTTTTTAGAAACATGTCTGTGTGTGACAGCAATATCGTATCGAAAGCGTTATCTGAATTTCACCAAACTTGAAATCTGGCCTTCATATTATACCTAGTTGTGCCGCGAAGCTTTTGGTTGAAATCGGTTAAGCAAAGGCTCTACATTATTCTAGGAGTTTTTGAGCTTTTTAAATTTTTTTCGAAAACGGCTCCAACGATTTTCTTTAAACTTTCTATAGTTCTTAGACTCATTAGTGGCTACAACTTTTATTTGAAACTTTTTCCTGGGAAAATTCGAATAAGGACGGTTCTGGGGGGACGGTTGGAAAATCGTATGTTATATGTACCTACACATAGGTTGTATGCATCTAATTCTGTTTATATGTATAATTATAAAGTGCTTATATTTCATATATATTTTATACAACTTATACCAACAGCGAGTTTCATAATTGCAAGTAAAAGAAAGTACTGTGACGCCTCGCAGCAGATATTTATAATTGGGATATCTAATATATTTATTTCAACATTAAATAAATGTGCCATTACTAGTTACAAATGTAAGTTAGTTATAGTTTTTTACTTTCTTTTACTATACTTACTACAATAATGTTACAATAATAAAGGAAGTATTGTAATCGCGTCGAATTTTCGAATGCGAGTTTTTACTGGAAATACATGTTTTGAGGTCTCCTGAGCCCAAAAAAGTGGTTTTTAGAAACATGTCTGTGTGTGTGTGACAACCATATCGTATCGAAAGATTTATCCGAATTACACCAAATTTGGAATTTGGCCTTCATATTATACTTAGTTGTGCCGCGAAGCTTTTGGTTAAAATCAGTTAACCGAAAGCTTCACTTTATTCTAGGAGTTTTCGAGCCTTTTCAAATTTTTTCGAAAACGGCTCCAACGATTTTCTTTAAACTTACTATAGTTCTTAGACTCATTAGTGGCTACAACTTTTATTTGAAACTTTTTCCTGGGAAAATTCGAATAAGGACGGTTCTAGGGTGAAAGGTGGTAATTCGTATGTTATATGTACATATAGGTTGTACACATATAGTTCTATTTATATGTATAGTTGGTATAGTTATAAAGTGCTTATATTTCATATTTTTAAACAACTTATACCAACAGCGAGTTTCATAATTGAAAGTAAAAGAAAGTACTGTGACGCCTCGCAGCAGATATTTTTTTTAATTAAATGAGTGTATTGTTCGTTTTCGCAGCGAACTGGATCTTAGGTTTAAAACCCCAATAAATGGACTAATTAGAAGTTTTAAATTAACAACTAAAATTAAGACTGATTTTAAATAAAAAGTATTACTTAAATAGAAATTAAATTAAAAAATGTATGTTACTCCCGAGCCTCCCGAGTCTAGTCTCGGGACTATTCCTTATTTATACCACACATTATTATCACAAATCAATCGAGCTGCTGAAAAAAAAAACAGTCATTCTAGAGACCTAAAAAGCCTAGAACTCTGAAAGGTCTAAATATCCAAAGCTTATAAATTGAATATTAAATTTATAATTGTTATAGTTGTTCATTATTTTAAGTAATTCACAACTTAATTTTTCTATCAATTGTCACGTTTATTGTTGTGGTATACATTTAGTAGTCAAGCAAAAAAGTGAAGAGCGTAAAGAGTGACACTCCTACTGCATTGGTCTATATTCTGTGGTGCTACCGGTGGTACAAACTGAACCTTGGAATCCAGAGCTTTGATTTGCTTGACCGTGTGTGGTAAACAGTTTAAATAACTTATTTAAAAATAAGGCAATGATTTGGAATTCAATTGAGTCAGTTTGAGTGTTTTATTTTCATATTTTAAATAGCCACATTTTCCCAAAACGTAATCGATTTTTTTTGTACAGAAGCTTAAGCATTTCAAATATGTCAAAAAAAGTATTGTAGTCGCTGTGGTCCATTTGAAAATTAAAAGTTGGGTTCTTTCTGTATCTTCTAGGATAAAGATCCAAAAAAAATTTTTTTCACTTAAAATAAAATAAGTAACAAACAAATTGTGTATTTAATTTTTTCAAAATTTTGCGTTATTAAAGAATAACAAGATAGAACCCATAGAACCGGTAGATTTGCGTCACCCTGTATATGCTAAAATTTAATTAAAAATGGATGTTCAATATTTTTTACGCAAAGTTTTGGTAACCTTCAAATTCCTCTCGTCAATATTTAGCAATCTTTTCCTAGCCGAATTTAATTCAAACTATTATAGAGAGAGAGAAGGAGCGACAATCGCGGAAGCACAAAAGTAATGTTCACACAAGCACTTATTAACGGTTACATGTATTTTATTGTTCTTAACCGTATGTGTCCTATACAGAAACGTAGCCTTAATTTTCCTATGTTGGGTTATAGGGGTCATAACTGCTTTTCGCAACTATTACTGTTCTCAAATTATTAATTGGTATTTATCATTAATTTTTGTTGGCCTTGGCAGTTCTAAGGCGGCAACCTGTGCTTCATATACTGCCATAAATTTACTAACAAAGTTCATGAAAAATTAAATCACTTAACTATACTCTTATACTATATTTATAAAATGGGCTTAACCAACTGTGAAATAATCTTCGATAATCCTTATCAAACATACCATCCCGAAGAGACATTAAACGGTCGAGTTGAATTTACTTATGACTCTCCAAAAACAGTTAAAGGTAAATGCAGTTCCTCAAAAGAATGTATATATGACTAATTTAATTTTCTTAGGAATCCGTATTAATATATCAGGGAAAGCTCATGTTTCATGGCTTGAATCTGAAACTAAAACAGATAATGAAGGAAAATCTGTAACTGAATCAACTTCGTATTCTGCAGAAGAAGAATATTTCAATATTCAATATTTCTTACTAGGAGGCGTATCTAGTATGCAACTTATATAAAAGAGAACGACTTATTGACTTATAATATACTTTAAAATTTAGGTCCAAATGTAGTGATTCCAGCCGGGACACATAGTTACCCTTTCACTTGTGTCTTACCACCATCAATACCTTCTTCATTTGAAGGAGAGTATGGTTACGTTCGTTACATTGTACAAACGACTCTCGAACGTCCGTGGAAATTCGACCAAGTCGTAAAATCTGCGTTTACCGTCGTTTCTGCCTTAGATCTGAACGCAAACCCTCATCTTCAGGTCTTAATAATTGTTTATTTTGCATGTTTACTGTAAAACAAGTAGAATCAATTAGATCACGCATAATTTTTACTGAATGATCTGATTTTTTTTAATTTGAAACGATATATGTCCCATTTTAGTATGAAGAAAATACCCCATTTGGCCAAACGGCTAAAAACAGGGGTAAATATTACCTTCTTATTAGATATTCCGATTTTGTTGATTTAAAAAAAAAAGTATACCTTAAAGTTAATTCCATTTGAGTTTAAAAATAATCCATGCATTAAAGCTTCAAAATAAAGAATGAAATTGTTAATCTTTGTTGAATGATTCGATTTAGAAGATGTTTCCTGTTGACCAGAGTATACTTTAAAGTTGGTTCCAATTTAATATGGACCAATCCCATTTCTAGAGGTAAGACAGTAAGAGTTAAAATAATAATTTGTGACTGAGTGATTTTATTTTGAAAGTTTTTGTCAACCATAAGATCGTGTTAATTTGATATGAGTAACACAATTTTAGATAGAAGAAACAATGTCATCCTTTCAGGATTAAAAGCTAAAGTATGAAATAAAAGTAACTCTTTTGAGAATAAATCGGTTTCTCAAGCTCAGTTTTTTTCCAAATTTTCAAGGCGGGCCGCGGATTGACCACCCCTGGTCTACAAATTGGTTTTATTTTAATTTGAAAAAGACCTAGAATAAAGTATAAATAATTTATGTGTCTAATTTTTTTTTCATTTAAAATCATTTCAAAAGGTTTTTTGTTTCCAAATATTTAAATAGGAACCCGTTAAAACAACTATTGAGAAACATTTCTGCTGTTGTTGCTGCAAATCAGGACCTCTGTCAATAACAATTTCATTGCCTATGGGGGGATACGTCCCAGGACAAAAAATACCGATTACTGCTGATATAGATAACGCCTCTAATGTTACAGTTAACAGCATTCGACTTAAGTTGTTAAAGGTAATATTATTATGATATAAGCAATACAATTTATACAGTATTTTCAAATCCTGATTTTAAATAGGTTACAAGATTTTACGCAAATCCCGATAGAAGAACAAGGCAGTGGGTAGATAGTATCAGTGAATTGACTTTGGGTCTTGAGGTAGCTGGAGGTGAATCAAAGATATTTAATAAAGAAATTGAAATTCCAGCTTTACCTCCCTCAAATCTAACAAACTGTGGAATTATTGATTTAGATTATGAAATTAAAGTAAGATTTTTCAAAGAATAATAGTTATGATGAAACTTATTTTTTTTTATTTTAAGGTAATTTGTCAAAATTCAGGTTTTCACTTCGATCGTGAAACAAAAATCCCGATAACAATTGGGACAGTTCCATTAATGTCGATGCAAACATCTATTATTGCACCCCAAAATACGAGCAGCGTTCCAATGGGGATTATCGGTTGGAATGCTCCAGGACTTAATCCAAATAATACTGAAAAATGTGCACTATTACGTAAGTGAAAGCAATATTGATATTGAGTCTATAACAAATATAAATTATTTTAAAATTTAGCTCCTCCATCATACGATGAATGTCAATTTGGGACGAAATCCATTAAAGAAAAAACAGATAATGAACATGTATTCTATGGTGGTGGAAATCAAAATTTCGCTCCACGATATCCTGTGTTTACGTTCGTGCCATCTGCACCTCCTCCGGAGGGTTAAACAATTTGTAGTCTAATAAAGTTTACTAACCCTAAATTGTATTTTAAATCTTTATACTGATGCTATAATTGTTAAGTCAGCCAATAAAAAAAATATATTGATTAGGGCTTTTGAAAAGCTTAATACAGTATTGGAAAAATAATAAAATGTGCTAAAACAATTTCTTTATGATGGACGCCTTTAAATAAGTACTAAGAATATATGATAAAGGTTAATTGTTGTACTTTTTAATTGTTTTAAAGATTTTAAGTTTCATTTGGTCGACACAAATAAGCATCAAGTCTATGTATTAGTTTAATTATATTTGGACAATTTTGTAATTTGTAAAATTTTATTTAGTTATATACAAATTTTATACGCTTTATACTAACATACTACAAAATATTTTTGTAATGCTTGCTACTTTTTGTAACCAGATTTAAATGAAATATATTAATTTAATATTCAAAAAATTTTCATTGAATGCATTTTTATTATGGGATGAAATCTTTATGTATAAAAGAATAAGCGGATTGGCTGACATACACGCTGGACTCTGGAGGCTAAACCATTGTAGATAAGATCATGAATTTTTAAAATGTTATTTCTGAATAGGCAATGGTCTCAATTAAGAAAGGATTGTTTAAAATTCAACCATTTTTTTAACTTTGCTCCTAAAATATCCATTTTCGCAAATTCTATTCTTACATTTATCAATCTACATATAAAGGCAAAGAATCTCTACTTTTGTAGTTTCTGTATTTGTATTTGTTAAGTAGCATTGGAAATTTTAGACTTTTAAACTCCCGGGAAAAATGTTTTTGTCTAATCAGATCTGAAAATTGGCCAGGTATGATCATATATGATTTATATATATTTATTATTATATATATTTCCCGGGCTTTCTGAATATGTAGAAAGTATACTTTTTCCAATCTATCTAAATGTATAAAAAACTAGACTGATAGACACAGGGGCGGCCAAACTATTGAATATATAATTTTAAGAGAAATGCCATTTCTGTAGATTTGCAGTATTTACTGCAATATCTTTTTTAAATCTTTAGATACGGAAGACTGCCATTGAGTCTTCGTTCCATTTACGAAACAAAATGTTCAATACAAAAATTTAGTTGATTTCTCTCTTCATAAACAAAGTATAATGTTTGTTAAGACTGGATTGTTTAGGTTTTTTTCGAATTTTACGTGAACGAAGTCACGAGTAGTCGTTGGTAAAATATAAAATAATCGTTATTGCTTAAAATATGAAACATTAATATACCGCCGTGTCGTCGATTTAAAACAAGACTATTATATTATAATATTCAATATATTAATTTTAAACAAATCCATCTCAAAACACTTCAAGATTTTAGAAAAAAAAAATAGTACATAAAAATTGCTCTTGAACCGGATTTGCTAAAAACCAGGCGTGGACTGGCCATAAGGCTGATCGGGGAAATTCCCGATGGGCCGGTCTAATGAAACTGCCATTTAAGCTGCTTAGCTTTCTGATTACTTTGGGAAATTTTTTTTTCACTACTGGGCTTTAGGTCGCAGTCCGGGCCTGCTCAAAACAGTTTCCTTTTTGCCTATTTCATTCAATTTATACATGTACAAACGTTTAATCAAAACAAACACTTCATTTATTTAAATTCACAGATCACACCATAGTCACTTTTTTTTTAAACACTATTTTCTTTCTCAAATATCAAATGAAAGATGACTGAGATTAAATAAATGACTCATTCCTTACATATTGTAAGCCTGTGTTTCTAGAACACCTTGAAGATTTAGAAATTTGTACAAATGACGACGTACAGGACGCAGCCGATTACGATACGAATAACTAGCAGAACCTAGGTCCTAGACAACCTAGGCTCGGGTAACTATACGCAGTTATACTTATCAGCTGCGATACCCGATGTAACAAAATCCATCCAAACGAAAAATGAACATTCTTTTATCATTATTGTACGTTTACCCTGATAAACTTAGCCACTGCTTGTAGAGGGGATGGATGGATATACTTCAAGCTCGGACATCGAATGTTTCGCAAAACAATTTTACAAAAAGCACAATTATTTAAGTAATTACGAAACCTTAAGAATATTTTTTACACTACATAAGCAAAGCTTATATGATATAATGGTATGAATAGGTGCAAATGAAGAGAAATGCGCATAAAATATGTATTGCAATTTATTTGCATTCAATTGCATTGTATCGCATGAATTTATTGTAGTTATTATACGCATGAACTCAACACAAATGGACATATTTGATTTCAATTCTAAAGAGTGAAATAAAATATTAAAGACTTCTGAAACCTCAGCTACTGTCGCTTGCCGCTGCAATTGGTTGCAATTATGGAGTTGCAATCAACTGAAACACAGAAATAGAGACTATTGATAGAAATTCAGAAGTTTCACTTGGGATTTTTGGTGGTCATTTTTGGTACTCGCGCATCCGCAATGCGTGTTAAGGAGTATTAAAAACATGGCTGAAATTTGTATATGTATTAGACAATACTTGAACTGTTGTGAATGTAGTGGTAATGTAATGCAGTTCATATCAATGTAATGCGGAAAAAGCATTTTAATTTTATGAGTTTGCCGGCTGTTTTCAAGAAATAAATGTGCACCGCAGATGCGTCAAATCTTTATAAGACCGTCTAGATCAAAGGTGCGGTCACTTCTTCAGCTTTTGCCTTTTTTATATTCTCTGGTTGCAGTCTCTTACACCGCTGACAATGAGACCAATGCAGTGAGTCAAATTTTTTAAAGCCATGTGAGAAACGTGAGGAAACATGTTTATATACAAGTGTATACAATTTTACTACAAAAGAACGTTTGTTTCGAAGCTTCACAATTATTATAAAATAAACGGATTATAAAAACTGAAAATGATTTAATAATTAATATAACTTAAATATAACTAAATATCTCAAAAAGTTTGCGTGTATATTATAACCTCTAAGTCAAAAAAACTTAGAAAATTATTTGTATTATTATGGAAGATCATAGTGAATTTTATTTCGAATCAGAACATTTAGCCTTAAAAAATAATGACGATTATCATCGTTTATTAAAATGTATTGTACATTTACAAGCACAACGATCACAATGCATTCGTGATATTGACAAAATCAAACTGATTGAAAATAAAGCTCTTCAAGATCCACAAACATTTGTCAATGAATTAAAATCGGGCACCAATCTGGGTATACCCGAACGGCAAAAAGTATGTGAAATTCCAAAAATTGATTGGATGCAATACTCCAAAGTTTCACCACCAAGTAACTTGAATACCGAAATTAAAATATCCACAGAAACAAAAACAGAAGCGCCGGATAATGTGCTTCTGGAAGAAATCCAAAGTGAGAAACCGAGTCAAGCTGAAGAAACGATTCCTGAGATAAAACGAGATTATCAAAGTAAATTGTGGACGTTCGAGGAACAAAAGCGGCTTGAAGAACTACTCATAGAATATCCTTCAGAAGCAGTTGAAATGCATCGATTTGCTAAAATAGCAAAAGCTCTAGGAAATCGCACTACGAAACAAGTGTGTAGTCGTGTTCAAAAATATTTTATCAAACTACATAAAGCTGGTCTACCAATTCCGGGACGAATACCAAAAACTGTCGATAAAAAAGGTTTGTATCCTTTTTAAAATTTATCTAAGAATAAGAGTTGTTCATAAACCATGTAAGGCATTTTTATGAGATGAAGAGGATGCTCTTATATAAGGTGATGTTAAAAAGGGTAGAGGCAATGCAACTTCAAGACTACCCGAGACACGTAATGCAAATATAAAAAAATATTCGTGAATGAAGTCACGGGTAGTCGATATTATTTAAATATACTGAAGATATTAAAAAAAAAATAAAAAACTAAAAAAAATCTATTGAAATAATTTTCAGCGCTTATGTCTAATTCCTCTTCGACTATATATTGGGTTGTTCGATAATTAATGTCGGTCTTACATATTTTTCAAAGTGAATTTATTTATATTAACAACCAACATTAATCAATGACATATTGACCATTTTGTTGGATGTCCTTTTGCCATCTTTTGGTAAGTTTAAAATTTCCACGTTCGAAGAAGCTTTGGTTCTTAGAAGCGAAGAACTGGTCCAACCCATTTTCAACAGCCTGATCGAAATCGAAAGTTTTACCGTTCAAATGGTTTTGAAGGGAGCTAAATAATTGGTAATCTGATAATGCTAAGTCGGGGCTGTAGTGTGGATATGGCATTAGTTCCCACTTGAGCTATGTTAATTTTTGACGGGTTATCAATGAGGTATGGGGTCTGGCGTTATCCTAATGGAAGATAACGCTTCTTCAGTTCCTCGGTTCTAAAAACCAAAGCTTCTTCGAACGTGGAATTTTTCAACTTACTGAGAGATGGCAAAAGGTTATCCAACAAAATGGTCAATATATCATTGATTAATATTTGTTGTTAATATAAATAAATTCACTTTGAAAAATATGAAAAAAATGACATTAATTATTTATCGAACAACCCAATAACATTAGGGTGTTTAAAAATAATTTTCTTATTTTGTCCTAAAATGTATAGTACCTATAAATTAAAACAAAAATTTTAGTACCAAAACGAGCTCTCTTAATATCATTATTAAAGTTTACCTCAATCCATTGTTTTCATTTTCCTTTTAAATAACTTTTTTATTATTGAATTTTTGTAACTTTGGAATAGTTCATCGTTAGAACAATCTGAAAGAAGGATTTAAAGGAATATAACACTAATTAAAAAATTTGAATATTTTCCAACTTTATTCTGAGGATCTTTTTTGAAGAGCGTGAAATTGTCTTTAAATCTCTTCTTTCAAATTGTTGTAAGGGATCATTCAAGTAGTACGTTAACACTGACGGGGAGGGAGGGGGTCTTTTATTTGCTGATTTTTTATGAAAAAGGGGCGGGGGGGGTGCTCTAGATGGTGATTACGTCAGCAATGTATATTTATTTTTTTTGCAAAATTTAGTAGATTCTAATTCAAACAAACATGGTTACCCTAATAATTGTCTATACTTGATAGCGGAGAATATAAACAAGGATTTCCCAAAACAATTGTTATGGCTAAGGTACTCGCTTTCGAACAGAAAACAACCAATGTCATCGAGAACTTGGAGTCATGGATTCGAGTTTCATAGACTGAGGACAAATAATTTTAATTTACTAAATTTTAAATAAAAAAAAAAGATCGTTTACAAGTTAAATTTTTAAAAAATATGTTTACGAATGTTTACAATTGTCTTGATAAAATTTATTTAATTAATATTAATTGAATAAAGATATCGGAATAGATTTAAAAACATACACACATGTTTACGTAAGCATATGGCGGGGGGTTTTGCTGCTTTTTGCTGACAAGGGGGAGGGAGGGGTTAAAAATCACGAAATTTTGCTTACGTAATACTTGAACGACCCCTAACGATAAACTGCTCCAAAGTTATGAAAATTCAAAAATAAAAAATATGTGTGCATTAAAATGAAAAAATGGATTGAGACAAACCTTAATATTGACACCAAGAGCTCGTTTTGGCGCCAACATTTTTGTTTTAACATATACCATATTATATACTATCAATTTTGAGACATCGAAAGATTTTTTTTTTTTTTTTTTTTTTTGAAATACCTCTTTACCTATACTAATACTTATTATTATGTTATGTTTTATAGGATTCAGTCATAAGCATCAACGTTTAAACCATTTTCTCTTACGGCCGTCTACGTTCTTTCCAAACACTGAAGTTCCTGTTCACATGTCCGAGTTTGATGATGATGTACCGGGACCCAACCTTAATTTCTACAATAAGTCAAAAGAAAGCGAAACTAGTAAACCAGAAGTTAATAAGTGTTATTCAGAATTCAAATTAGATTTAGACCGAAAGCAACATTTACTGGATCAAATCAAAACTGATAACCAATCAGGCAACTCATTTGCAATTCACAAAAATTTCAAGTGTAAAAAATGTAAAGAAGAACCGATCATAGGAACGCGGTGGCATTGTGAAGATTGTCCACCTTCAGTCGATTTCTGTTCAAATTGTATAAAGAACCAACTTGATTCGATTTTTCCACATCCTCTATCGCATACGTTTATTCCTGTACGAGTTGGTACCAATGGGTTGACAAGTGATTTTTTGTCGTCCGAAAATGAACTTAATCAAAGAAAACTTTTAAGCGCCAATAGTTTATCAAACAACGAAAATACAAATAGTAGCAAACAAGAAGTTAGTACAACAAATGAATTCGACACAAGCGTTTCTTTGAAAACTGAATCAAATATTTATGATGAAGATTATTTTCCGCAAAGATTTTCACATTTTGATTCTGAATATTACAATTATCTAGATCCAAATTTATTGCCAGGATAGTGTATAAATTAGTCTCAATTATTGTATAGCAATCGTTTTGTTTTATTTTTTTTATATTTAATTTGTATACATGTGTTTAATAAATATTTTATGTATTTAAAATAGATATTTCTATGGCACTGTTGGTTTCTTTGTAATTATATTTAGTTTTGGAGGACACTTTGAATCCAAGACATATAGTCGGAAGTCCGAGTATATAAGCCAGGTAATTTGGGACGAGCACATCCAATCCCCGTCGATACAACTCCAATCACTACCATTTGATCATTACGAGAGATCATTAAAGGACCACCACTATCAGCCTAAATACGACATTTTTAATTTTATTTATAATTATTTATTAAAAAAACCATACCCAACATGCATCTTTTCCTCCTGCTTCAATTCCTGCACACATTTGCGTATTTTTAATTTGAGTTTTTTTGCCTTGTGATCGATACCAATTGTTACATTGATCATTTTCTACTACACCAACTTCAACCATTTGTAATACATTAGTTCTGCCTCCTATCAATGTTTAAATATTTTAATTTATGAATGATTATTTGGTCGTAGTATACCTTCAGTATTTTCATTTAACCATCCCCAACCGGCGACCACAGCTTTTACTTCCTCAAATCTAGTATATTCCGGGTTTCCCAATCCATGGGGTAAACATGCAGGTTGTACAAAATCAGACCAAACTATATCTTCAGTTAGATATAACAAAGCGATATCGTGTATGGCTTTTGTGCATGAATACTCAGGATGAAGAGTTATAGATCCTATACTCATTTCTTGGGAGGATGCATCACGGTTTTTAATATCATGCATCCCTATTTGTATTTTTATTTGCTGAGGGCTAATAAATTTCCCAGTTCCACTAAAATTAAAGTTATTAATACACAGGTAAAAATAAATCTTCACTCATTGTTTTATCACTAGACACAAAAAGGATATTGAAAAATATTTTAAATTTTTGAGAGGTTTTCACATAATTGCAACTCAAAGAAAAATCACAGGAAAAAAAATTGTGGCTTCGGGTTTTTATTTTTTGGACCAGGAGATCAAATTTTTTAACACCAGCAGATTTTGAATAATCAAAAGAAGGATAACGATTTTTTTTTTCTCAATATTTCCCATATTTTGAACAAGATATATGGCTTACAATTTTTTTTGTTATTTTGTTTTATTTATCTTTTAGAGAATCCAATCATCTTTAATTTGATTTTTATTGCAGAATTATCACCGGTTAAAGCAAAATATTTTATACTTACATTTACTAATTATATGGGAAATAATGGTCAAACATTAAGGTAAACAAAGTTCTCAAAAGTCTAAAATATTCTTTATAAAATAAATTATTTAACTATGGGAAAGAAAATTTCTTGGATTTAAAATGAGAAAAACAAGCTTCTAATTGTATAATTACGAAGATTTGGATATTTTAGCATAACTTTGCAAATATTGAATAAATTAAGGACATAAATCTTGATGATGATATTTATCTTGGTAATACTTTATAATGGATAAATTAAGGATATCGACGCCATGTTTTCAACCTCCAAGTATTTGAAAAAATCCAGAAAGTTACAAAGCACTGCATTGTATTACTAGTGTCCTGAATGCGTTTAATCTACGACTATTTATTCATGTTTTACACTTTTCGTTTTTTAACTATTTTGTTGAAAATGATTTTTAAAACGTGAACACTACTAAATTCACTGATTTTTCAATAAAAACGAGTTTAAACGTATGCAGAACAAAAATGCAGCACTGTACTTTTAATTTTTTTTTGAAATACTTACTTGGCGGTTGAAAGCATGTAGTCGATATTCTTAATTTATCCATCATAAGGTATTACCAAGATATCCTTCTTAAATTGCCGTGCTCGTATCCGAGCTAAAGTAATTTTCCTGATGATTTCATCAAAATGTTTACGATCTGTAGTCTAACGGAAAAAATTTTCCAAGAAGATCTCTTCAATTTCTAGAATTGCCCAACCATGAAAGATTTTTACGCCCAATCCTGCCTCTTACCTTATGCTTTTAAAACGCCAAGATATACGAATCTCCTTAACTATGCAAATTTGAATCTATATGTCAATTAATTTTTTAGCTTCACGAAACTTTCATAAAAATTCAATAGTTTCACTTTATAGGGAATATTTTTTTAGTTTTCAGAATACTACTTACATTTAATGTATGACTATTGTTTCCCCAGTAGTTGATTACCAAAGTCAAAATTTAATTTTTCTCTTTGCTCTTTATGCGACAAAAAATCAAGCAGGTCTAAATTGGGTTGCCCACTTTAAAAAATATTTTTGTAAAAATATAAAAAGTATTGTAGTCCATAAATCTTTTTAAAAGTCTTCCTACGAATATTTGAAAAACCCTGACGTTAAAGAATTTTGATCTCCAAGCTCAAAAACTAAAGCTTTGAATCTACAATTACCATTTAAGTTCCCAGTCCTGTGAAGATCACTATAAAATTTAATATAGTTCCAATATCCTTTAAATTTGTGCGTAGTTAAAGAAATGAAAATATTTTAGAATTTTCGTTGGTAATTCAATTGATTGGATGGTTTCAAATATAACTATTAGCTAACCCACAAAGGCAGTGTCCTGCTGTAATGATCCAACGTTTATTAAGAACCGTTCCTCCACAAAAGTGTCCTCCTCGACGTGTGAGTGAAACGAGCCACGGGAACTGCTGAGGTGCTGCATCCACCCCACCGACTATTCGAGCATTTCGCATAGCACCCCCTAATCCACATTTCGTATCCGACACTAAAACCAACATAAAATCGTAACACCGTAAATCGAAATAATTGTTGCAATTACTTACAATTAACAACCGATTCAACCCTAACAATCAACATGCCTACAAAAATCCAAATCGAAATCATTCTTTTGTTCCCAATGTGGCTCGTTTTTGGTAATGATTTGAAGTAATTAACACTTTAAGTTGAGGTATTTTATATAGGAACAATTATAAACTGTAGTGGGAAATTTTTCAATTTTAATCATCCCCACTATATGGCTGGTCATTTTTCATGAAACAAGCTTTACACAAGGATTTCTTCGAATGTTATACCTACTCAACGTACGACCATGCAATCCAACCTTCATTACTTACATTTAAACAAATGCATTTTATTTCAAGGGTAACGAATGATGAGGGTTTTAAAAAATCATTCTATGTACTACGATATTTCATTTTCCGATTACAAGTTTGAATGAGCTAACGTAATTAGAATTTTACTACCGCAAAAATTTAATTGTAATAAATTATTTATTCATCGGTTACGTAGGTATATAGCTAGAATCAATAAATAAGAAGTAATATTTCTGAAAATGATAATAATTTAGTCGTTATTTTCCTTTGTTAACACTTAAATGAATTAGAACTATATTTTAATAAATAAATATCATTATTTTTACGTTTTATTTTTATTGTTACGTAGTTGTAGTAAATTGATAAGATATCAACTTCAAAAATCTACGTCCAATTTTTAATATATGGGATACCTAAAAAATTATCTCATTTAACGTTAATTAAAGCTTATGCAACTTTGATAAATATTGCATTATCTGCATATAAATGCATAAAAATATTCCTAAACTTACCCTTGAATAGCGTAACAGTTACCTACATATCACAAGGATTTGATTGGATTAATTAAATCAATTATGCAGCTCTTATATTTAGTAAAATAATTGTTTCGTTTATTTCCTTAATACCATACAAATTAGTATGAGTTAGAGTACATTGTTCAAGGTGTTTGACTGTGACATAGGTAAAAAACTAACAATGCTTTATTTATTCATAGAGACACTAAAACAGCCTTTCTTTCAGGTTCAATATCATTAAAAATACTGTTTAGGCATAGGTATGATACATTTATATTCAATGAGATACGAGTTGAAAGATGCGGGTGTTAAGACCAATGAACAAGGGAATACCTTTTTTGTGTCGTTTTTACATTGATACATTCAGTGATATAACAATATGCCTTATAAGAATATATAATTGTCTCGAAAATTGGCATTGACTCACTGACATATTAAACTCTGAAAATACTGAAGGCAATATGATTAAGTAAATGTATAGTTTCCATTATATTGAAAACGGAATTCTTGGTAATTCGATCAGAGGAAAAAACTAAGGAGTGTCGATTTCAAAATTTGGTAACTTTCAAAAATTTCAACACAAACCCATATAGTCGCTCGTCGAAAGAGGTGAAATAAAGGGTGCAAACGATGGAAAGAAAGTTAGAGATCTAAATATTTGCAGGAACATTTTTAAGGTCAAACTCTCTTTTGTATTATGTGATTTACGATAAAATAGCACAAGAATCAGATTTTTCGACAAATTTCGTTTCTAGTTATTATATCAGCCGTTCACTGCACATATTGATTAGCTCCGTAAAGCAAAAAGTTTAAATCAATGGATAAAATTAACTTCTGAAATAAAAATGTTTGTTAGCAAAGTTAAAAAATATCTGTTGCGAGACGTCACAGCAGTTTCTTTTGCTTTCATTTATGAAACTTGCTGTTGATTACAAGAACTATAAGCACTTTATAACTATAAAAACAGAACTATATGCACATAGTATCTATGTATATACGAACTCCCACCCTTAACCCTAGAACCCTCTTTATTTGAATTTTCCTTGGAAAAAGTTTCAAATAAAAGTTGTAGGCATTAATGCGTCTAAGAACTGCAGCAAGTTTAAAGAAAATCGTTGAAGCCGTTTTCGAAAAAAATGAAAAAATTTAAAAACTCCTTATGAATAAAGTGGAGCTTCCGGTTAACCGATTTCAACCAAAAGATTCGCGGCACAACTAGATGTAATAAGCAGGCTAACTTGCAAGTTTGGTGAAATTCAGAAAAAGCTTTCTATACAATATTGGTGTCACACACATAAATGTTTCTAAAAACCACTTTAATAGATTCAGGGCACCTCGAAAAGTGTACTTCCGGTGACAACTCGAAATCGAAAATTCGACCCAATTACAATATTCCTTTACTATAATGTAGTACTTAGAAGAAAGTAAAAATACCATTAAGAGCTTTTAATACATAATATGATGAAGAGAAAGTTTCGGATATAATATATAGTTAGAAGTCAACGACGTGTTTTATTGACATGAACATTTTAATGTTGTTAAACTTGGAAAAGTAGAGTTAATTGATGTGCCCACTGACTAGCTCTTACGAGTATAACAGATTGATATCAGTGAATAAGATTTATCAACAAATTATTCAAACTTTTTAAAATTTTGTTTACTTCCTGATAGGATCCTCTAGTACCTATATAGAACGATAGTTTCTTTTAATTGCAACTCATTAAACACCAATATGAGATGTATATTTGTGATGCAGATTGGAAAATTTGTATTTCAATTTTTTTAAATCTTTCGTGTAATTACGAGATATTGGCACTTACTAACAGGAAATATTCTATATTTTTATTTCTGATAAAACTATCATGAGTTATCTTGACTACTAGAATGTTATTTTTCCTAAAGTATCTATCAGTCACCAAAAATCAGATACCTATCAGTTGCAAACTTTTCAAAATGTTTCAATAAAAGTATTCAAAATATTGTTAAATTCTTAATCTTTTGTATGATTCAACGTTTACAGACAACAATTCTTTAACAATACAATTGAACCTGGATAAGCGAGAAAACTGGATTCTGAATGTATTTAGCAAGTCTTATAATTTAAACTCTTGAAAGCCTCTATATTATGTGAGAGAGAGTTCTGGAGTTCTTTTCCGGGTCGGGTTGAATTTCTACAACTAAAATTACCTTTACTAACCATTCTCCCTTTATTTCTAAAAGGGATACCAACAATTATAAATTTTCTATTTCTTATGAGGTTTTCCCAAGTAAGAGACCAAACGTGCTTCTAATTTATTAAGCATAGTTTATTGTATAACCTTTGTAGGTGAGAAACATCTTTACCCTTGTAATAAATGAAAGATTTGGATTAGTGTAAAACATTAATAAATTTAAAAAATTCAGTCTTTAAGTTTTCGTTTATCTAAGTTATCCTTTATCACGGAAAAAATATTTGCTCGCCACAGAACTTTTATTAAAGTGAAAGCCGCTGTTGGTTTAAAGTAGGTACACAAACGGTTGAATGTTTCATAATTTTCAATGATAGGCTTCGCTAGTAAGCATAAATTGAGTTATGATTTTATTTTATAGTACCTCTTATAATCTTCCCCAGAAAACCCTGTATTTGAATTTTTCTAGGAAAAAATTTCAAATAAAAGTTGCAGGTTTTGGTGGTCCTAAGCAAGTTTAAAGAAAATAGATGGAACTGTTTTCGAAAAAAAATTGAAAAATCTCAAAAACTTATGGATAAAGGTAGGGCTTCCTTCTTGCCGATTTCCACCAAAAGCTTCACGACACAACGTGATAAAATATGAAGGCAAAATTCTAAATTTGGTGAATTTTCGGATCAAGTTTTCGGCACGATGTCGTTGTCTCACATAGACCAATTTATAAAAACCACTTTTTCAGACTCAGAGGTCTTCAAAACACATTTTTTCGGTAAAAACACGAAATCGAAAATTCAACTCGACTACAATATAAACATACATTCCTTACTATATACCTATAGTGGTAAAAGAAAGTAACAAAAGTAAACCTCTATCTATGAAGAGAAAAATCTACAAAATCACCTTACTACTGGCAGCAGGACACTTGTCAAGAATTTCATAACAAAAATTAAATATTTCAAAAACGTTAGACACAAAAGATTCTGATGAGTATCTCAAAACGTGCATTCTCGGTGAAAACTTGAAATCGAAAATTCGACCATTAGACAATACTCCCGTTACTATGAAAGTAGTAAAAGGGAATAAAAAAGTAAAGGAATTTGTTTTTTTTGTTAACAACCTTCGAATCTCATGTAACCTTCTTGAAGACAGGTATGAAAATTTATACAAAACTATAAATGAAAATTTAAAAAATATTACTTTAATGTTAGTCTGTATGGTTAAAAGTTTGAATAATCCAAATTTTTTTGTTATAACTGCGTGTTATATTTATTTAGACATTTTGCTTTTTTTAACTTTCTATTTCCCATGTAAAACTTAAAAGGTGAATACGAAAATTTATACTCAAATAATAAAGTTATTGTCAAAGGAGAAAAATATTGTTGAAAATGGAAAATGTTCCAAAATTTCTTAAAGAAAATCACCTTCTATATGATAAACTGAGTGTCAATCACCCAAAGCCTTTTTTTTTGTACTTCTCGCTTACAACATGTAAAGTCATTAATTTTACAGAAAATTTTGTCAAAATCAAACCAAAGAACCCTTATACAAACTAAAATAAAAATATATCTTAACTTCTTAACTCTAGCAAGAGCATCTTAATTATTGACTTTTTAACAATAAAATATTAGCACGGTATAGGTAGGTATGTATAGTGTATCTTGTTATTGCATTGCCTTAATTTTTATTTATTTTAAACATTTTCTAATTATTTGATAAATTTTAATTGAATCTTATTAAAATTCGATTTTTTGTTATATTTTTGAAAATATTAAATATTTTGTAGATAGCTTAGTTTTATTATTTTACTTATTTTATATTTGAAATCTAATATATTGTTGTTCTTTATATTCTTTCTCTGATGCTGAAAAATGCATAATGCGTTTAATGCAATTTTGAGGCTTATCGTTACAAGTGGGATGAAATAGAGCGGCCAAAGCGTCGCTTTTAGTTCTTTATAGATCGACCAAATAAAAGCTGTTCTCACGTTTAAGGGAGGGGCCTTGTATTTAGTTTTGTTACCCTCCACGATTCGATTAAGGCGCTACTAGTATTCACGTTTAGTTCAGAAGGAAGTGACACACGATATCACAATCGAGTCAATTTAGCAAAAATTAATTCAATAATAATATCAAGTTTGTGATTTTTGTTGATCAAATGAAACTGTTAAAATGTAGAAACATTTAAAGTTCTTTGTGATGGTAGATTTTTCTGTTGTTTTCTTCATTTTTATGTGATTTTTCAATGGAATCTCATCAAGCTTTTGGACTTGCGTATATCATCAGGTTAGTTTAGGGTGATATGCTACACTTACTAGAATAATTGGCAATTACGTATAATTTTCACAAACGGAAATAAAGGGTTTGCTTTAAAATTAGGAAATTACGAATGAGAAAATAGTTTTTATTTTTATTTTGCAACTAAGATAATTGCCTTTTTAACCGTACAATTACTTTTACGTAAAAGATTGAAACGCAAAAGCTTTGTTTTTGTTAGACTCAAGAGCTTTTTTATAATAAAACATACATAGCATAAAAATTTCAATATATTTTTTTATATTTTTAGAATAAATTCAAATATCTGATAAAATCGAAATAAAAATTCTTCATAGCTAAATTCTTTGGATATTACCGTATGTGTAAACGTTTTCTGATTGTATAAGAAAAAATATAAATCAATAATAGTGACTATAATTTCAAGACTTATTAGGTTGTTTATATTCACCCCTCAACTTCATATATTGTATTAAACTACTTGGTAAGGTTTATCACTGAGATTCTTTGGTCAGATAAAATTCGTAGGAAAATAAAATGATTTTTTTTTACAAAGATTACTTTTTAATAATTCTTTCTTTTAGATGGGTGATGCAAAAGGATGTGTGAAAAAATATTTAGGTAAGTTTCAAGTAATATTGAGTGAAAGAAAAAATTATTAACTATACTTGTTTAAGTATTATAGCTTTCGTTTTAATAATACTTAGATAGAAAATAAAAATAAAAAAACTAGTTTTAGCTCTAAAATATTTCTTTAATCTTTCCAAATCAAACAAGCGACATTTGCATTGACAATTAAATAAAGCATATGCTTGCATTGATAAGTAATATTAAATCCAAAATTTTCACCAACAATCACTTGCCAAACGGGGGCATACTTTAAGTCCATTTTATGCTTGATTATTTTTGCTGCCATATGAAAATTTGACATGTATTTGTCACAAATGTCCAAACAAAATTGTACAGTTTCATGTCCAAAATCACCACTGATGCGCCCTATTTTTCCATAAACGTAATTTTCACGATTATATGCCGTCGAAACACAACTGGAATCACTCAAATTCATGATTCACTTATGTAATTAAAAATAACACTTTTAACAATTAACCTGCCCTATTGTGTTCTAGTAAACCTTTTTAAAATATCAAATAAGGATTTGGAACTAATCGCATAATAGCACAGCGATTGTTTCATAAACAATTATTTTTTCATAGCTTTTGCAATTAATTCCTATAATTAAAATGACATTTATATACTTTGTACAATCCAAATTTTAACTGTCAATAAACAAATAAATCAAACAGCGTAGATATTATTTATATTGCAAGGAAGGTCTAAATCGTCTAAATGAGGAAACAAAATAGTTAAAGTTTGTTTGATAAAGCTCTCGACAGTCAAATTTTGATTTAGACTTCCTTAATGTAGTAAATGTAAAAAATAAATGAGGATATTCCGAAGTTTTAAGGTGTTTAGTTCATTTTATAAACTTTTGATGTTTTTTGATTGGGTACTAATAAAGGAAAAATAGTTTAATCTAATTCATATTTTACGAAATTTTCCCCATTTCTCATATCAATAGGTATATTTGTATATTAAAATAAAACATATTTCACTTTTAAATTCAAAAAACCCTTTGCCTTGCGAATAAACATTGAAAATATAAAGTGATAAACTAAAATACGAAATAAAGCTGTCTACAATTGTCCTAATTAAATTCTTTGATTATTCCAAGTATTTTTTTTCTTTTACAACGAAACAAAAATCGTTTCTTAAATAAACAAAGTAGGTACCTATAGGTGTAGTGGAAAATAACTAAAACAAATAATATGAATGGATGAAAATATTTTGCTGTAACAATAATACAATAATATATACAATAATATTAATTATATGTATTAATTACTCGAATTTCATTGTAAATTGTTTCATCGTAAACGAATTAAAATGATAAATTGCTAAAAATTCGTTAAGATTTAATTAAACGTTCACTGTAAAACGAAAATTTTACTCAAAAAACTAATCAAAGAAAAGTGAGATTTAATTTGAGCAAATATAGACTAGGTAAAGAATATGGAGGTAATGAATAAATCGTCGTTGACATATACTAACATCTTGTGAGTTGTAAATCCAAAAAACAAAATTTTACAGGAGAAGGAAAAAATGATTAAAAATTCATTTAATTATATGCTAGTTACGTGATCTTAGTATCTTAGTATTGCCCAATTACAGCGTTAGTTGATTTTATGGACTTACGAGGTTTATACCATCCGATTCCTCGATTTTCTTCGTATAAGAAAGTACAAGAAAATGATTTTCAGTAAAAAGTGGACTTACGAGGTATTACTATCTATTAGTAGGTATGTCAACGACGATATAAAATTTACAAATCTAAATCTCATAAACAAAATCAATCATAATAAAAATAAATAAGGTAAAGTTAGATGTTTTTAAAAAAAATGTTATATTTTTTTCTTTTAAAACAAAATTCGTTTAATATGAAAAAATAGTTTGGTCCTTTCAGTCAATGCAGTTTCGTTTTAAGTTCCCTTCGGTATTAATAAAGTAAAACAATCGATAAAACTATTTAAAATTCTACTTTTTTTGTACTTTATATCTTCTTTGTCAATTAGAGCTTTCTCCTATATTAACCTCCTATTGTAGCTTCCTGATGATAATGTCGTTTCAAGCTTTAACGCCTTCATATTTTTGGTAAAAATATACCTATCAGGCTTTTGATTAGCTTTTTCATAATTTTAGATTGATCTAAAATCTACACGAAGGAGTTTAATATAAATCTTAAAGAATATTCTGTAATAACTATTTTAAAGTTATCAAGCATAGTTTCCATGAGTTTTTTTCTTAAATCTCTATTTTGTTATTTTCAAGAATTGGAAACTGGAAATAGGTTTTGCAAACCTTTAAATTCGTCCCTTAAGACAATATTTTCATTTTTTATTTTAAAAATTTTTCCAAAATTATTTATCTACCAATGTAGGTACCATTGTATCAAGAACCAAAGCTTATCAATAATAAGATGACGATTTTGATTCATATTTAACACAAGAAAACTTAAGATAGCTTCCAAGTATAAATCATGAAAATTCAAATTTAAAGATAAGTTATCTGTCGATCTGAGTTTTTTAATTAGTTACCTATAAATTTAGTATCTGCATATTGGTAGTTTATAATATTTTTAAAATAAATATAAAAAATATGTATAGACTATGAAATAAATAAATATGCACTGGTGAGTGGAATGCTTATGATTCCTAATATATTTTATCAATTAATTTAAATTAATGTTAATTGCCAATTTGCTTAATGTCTATCAGCACAATCAACCATAAACCAGAGAACTCGTATAATAAACAACATTTTTACAAATGGTCTCTCAAGCATATTACAAATGCATAATTTAAGTGCGTAAGAACTCAGAATTGGTAGCTTAAGATTAAAATAAACGTTGTAAGTTTTGAAAAACAGTATCCATATTCTTTTTTGTGGTATAAAAATAAATAAATATAAGCAGTCGTAAAAATGTGTTCTTAAATCAACCTTTAGAATTTTGTTGAATATATAATCTTTTCACGTGCGAGACGTGATACATTCTTTTTGAAACAGGAAATTGGAAAATGAATAAGAAAGCAAAGTTGAAAAAAAATATACATCATTCATAACATAAGGCCTGGAACAACTCGGGGAGTTTGGACAATATCGAAACACATTGAACCAAGTGTAATCTACATAAAAAAGTTTTCATAGAAACTTTTATAAGCTATTTCTATCCATATGGTGTGGAACTGGTGGAAGCGACCATTAAAATCAGTTATATATAGATATAGATACTCGCATGTAATTTATTTTAAGATCATTAAAGAGTGGTATAGTTCTAGAATCGACAAACTTCTCGTTCATATTTAAATATAAATTTAAAGAGAGCATAAGTATTGCGTTTGTCGTCGTATTTTTTAGTATATTGAAGCTTAGTAGCGTCCTGTAGGGTCGTGTGCACAAATTAACGCGAGTATTGGGAATTACTCGGTTCAGTTTGGAGCTAATGCAGAGTGTTAACAATATTTTTCCATATAGTTTATTGTTATATCGCGAATTTTATAAATTTTCTTAAACAATCTTAATCTAAAGTATTATAACATTGTTATTACTTAAACTCAGTGTGAAATTAAGTTTTTAAATAAACGTTTTCAGTGAATTTTATTGTTTATTATTGACTGAAATGTATAATTCATCTAAACCCGCCATTTTGTGAGCGTTTTAAGGCAAATGGTGTTTGTGATTTTTTTAAAAGAATATTGATTAAATATTAAAAAAAAAAAACTTGTGATAGGTGTTTGTTTTTATACATAAATAGGCTAATTATTATCGCTACAAGTTTTTCATGAATCAATGTTAAGGCGTCATAACATTACTCTATAAAATTTTCTTGGTTGTACAGTGACGACATTTAAGATGCTCAAAGGTTCAGAGTTATATTTAGAGCTTGGCACTAAGCCGCGTTTTTCTTAAAGTATTTTTCAAAAAGTACACAAAAAATATCGTTTTGTTTTTATTATAGTCATAAAAGTAATAATATAATATATTTAACTTGCTTTAGTATGGTTTAAAAAATTCTAGCTTTTCTAAGGCGTTTCATAATAAAATTTTAACAGTTTTTCCATTTTAACTATTCTTACTCAAATAATTGGTATCAATATTAACGTCTAATTGTAAGTAATTTTACCAAACGTCTCCTTTTTAAATTATTTGATAAATTGTAAGATCAAATCGGGACTCTTGGCGGTATCAAATTGTCATTTTTGTTCAAATTTCTTTATTGAATTGACCGTTTTTTTTTTGAACTACCGAAATAACCGAAACAAAGTGTTCTCACTGTTTGTCGCAATTTAACTTCAAATAATTAGAACAGTTTATTAACTCATATGGAATTCAAAGACATTTTAGTAGTAACTAGTAATTGAAGTGGCTGAACAATTGTCAAAGAAAAACTACTTTTAATTTTAATATATAATCAAGATAAAAGTAATGTGTGATTGAAAAATGATAAAAACAGTTATAATGTTCAAGACTTCTGTACTTTTAAGAGTGTAACACGGAAATGTTGGTTTTGTTTCTATGTTGTATGATGAAAATAATTGAAATGACGTCGGGGCGTCAAATACAGTATAAACCAAAGCGAAAATCGCAACGTCGACGAGGCATTCGAAAAGGTAAGAAGTATTAAAATGCAAGTAATACATAACCATTTCAAAGTATTCATTGATGCATTCCATTTTTCATAATTAACACATTTGAAAAACAAGGAAATGTCATTTATGTTCATTATGAAGAATGGTTATCTATTTTGCATTGAACTTATTGTCAGATGTGGGTTATTTCTGCTTCAATAGAATGATGATTATCTCATCAAAATAAATTTATTCTTGTTAACATGTTAGCATAATGCCAGTATTTCTTTATTATCATTATTAGTTGAATAAATCATTAGTAACGAATGTTTTCCTGAGGGACGCCGGATGGGGATGACTTTGGTTGATCCTTGATTTTTGAAAATCATGGCTAGGTCGGCTAGGTCTATGATTTTCCGAGCCATAGCGAAATAAAGGTTTCATTAATAATACTAATACTTTCAAAAAGGATGGCAAAAATATTTTAATTAGTTTAATGCTCGAAACATCGGCTCTGGTTTGCTCCCGTTCTAAATCAGAAGTCAACGGAAATGAAAAAAATTTTGAGAGGAATGATATGAGCAGGACCAGATTTAGGTATTTACCACCTGTAGGTAGTTCTTGAAATGCCACCTAAATGGACCCGTACGCATCCTCTTAGAGGGATTCATCAAGTCAAGTAGTTGAACATTTTATGAAATGAATTAAACTTGCTATTTTTGACTTAAGCCGGACTTGATTAAAAATCAAATTTAAGTTCAGTAGCTTGAATATCAAATCAATTAGTTAAAAAATCAAGTCAAGTCGTAAATCCCTACCCACTGATTTTAGATAAAATACTTTTAGTGCCATGTTATACTACTTTTAATATAAAAGTTAAACCTAATTGATTTTTTGAAGGATGATAACGATGATAATAACAACTTTTATCGTAATTTGGCACCCCTCACAAATCCGCCACCTTAGGCACTTACATATTTTGTCTAGTGGTAAATTTGGTCATCAATATTAAACTTTTTTCTTAAAATGGCAAAAATTTATGTTTTATCCGTGATTATTCTTAGGATGCAAATTAAATATGATTTAGTATGAACGAGGTATCTAATTATATTTTTAAATAATGATCTAATCCAATGCTTCTTAAACTTTTTGAAGTAACGGCCCCCTTGGAACATGTTGGAACCCAAGTCAATATCTAACGGTCCCCCTATTTTATGAATTTTGTTTAAATGCATCATATACGTACTATAGTGAATTGCATGCGCATTTACTCATTATTTGTTACATTTATGACTCTTCGCGGCTCCCCTGTAGGAAGTCCACGGCCCCCCACTTTAAGAAGCACTAGTTAAAAGCACAAGTTAAAAATCGATTTAAGCACCCCAGAAACAAATAGGAGTGAAAAAAAAATCTGTTTAAAATGTTTGACCAAAATACCATTTCAACGAACTAGCGGTATTGCAATATGATATAAAGTTTGAATGAAGTCTAGAAACTAAACGGTTTTTAAACCACATTTACTTAAAAATGTTTATGCTCACAATTTTATTTCTATAGCGATCTAAAATGTTCAAAATTTCACTTTCACTATACAATATGTGACACAATGCGTTTATTAAAATTATTTTTATTTATATACTTCATTCCTCAATTATTTGCGTTAACGATTGATTATTGTAAAGTTGAATGTGAAGAACCAATTAAATTAAATCATACGCTATGCCTTCGTCCTGGATGCGCTATGGTCTCCCCATGTACAACGAATACTGGCCAATTTATTGGCGAGGAGGACAGGCGTCAAATTTTACAGTTTCATAATAATCTTCGCAATAAATACGCTAAAGAACACAAAATTTCGAATATGATGAAGCTCAAATGGGACATGGAACTTGAAAAATCGGCTCAGTGTTGGGCTAATACGTGCTCGTTGCACGAAGATGAGGGTTGTCGTGATGATGAATATGGCAGAGTCGGTCAAAATATAGGCGATGTACCGTATACAGAAGATAGTTATACAATAATATTAAAACAATGGGCTAGTGAAAGAAAGAAGTACACGTTTTCGAGCGAATTTGTTCCTTCACCGAAGACAAACCACTTTACCCAAATGATCTGGGCTAAAACTAGTAGACTTGGATGTGGATGGGTTATTTATTCGTTCGTAAGATTGTTTTAAAATACACGAAAAATGTAATAATTCACGTGATTTACAGCGGATTGCATCCGTCTATTATTCCGAAAGATCCTGACACAGAAATTGGTTTTATTGAAGGAACTTCAAACTCATCGGCTTCGTTTGCACAAATGTTACGAGAAGTTAATGTTGAAAAAAATATCCTAACAACACATTTAGTGTGCAACTACGGGCCTGAAGGAAACAGAAAAAATGCACTTATTTATAAAATAGGTAGATCTACTTCAAAATGTCCCCCACATACTAAGCAAGATCTTAAATATTTTGGTTTGTGTGAGGCTAGCGACAAGGTAGATATTTTATTAAATCGATTTTTTAAACTATTAATTAATTAAATATTCATAGTATCATAGACTACGTAAAAAGCAACCAAAAAAATTTAAGATTAATCGGATAAATAATCCTCATCCAAAGTCGCATTTTCTTCATATACGCGATTGGCAGGTAAAATATTTTTTATAAATAGTTTGGACAATGACTTTCTTTATTTCTTTCCTAGCAAAGTCCAAACAAATCTCATCGAACTCAGTTTTCTACAAATGTTTTGACCAGTATAATTTTTGTATGGATCTGCACGCAATTAAAATGCATAAGTGTTAATATGGTTGCCTAACACTTACTATCCATTGTAGATTTGAATATGAAATAAATTTTCTTTTATGGAATAATATGTAGAAATAATATACCAATACTTACGTCAAAATAAATATATACTGAGCATTTTCATTTGAACGAAATTAAATTTAGTTTCATAGAAAAGTATTATCGCTTTTACATAAAATTGAACGCTGATTTACAATGTCGCGTTTCTCTTGTAAACTAGTTTTGGGCAGGTTTGATTAAAACGTGTGGCGCCAATTGATTGAACATGTTGCAGCCATTGGGAATTGATCAGACCTAATTAATTCTGAAGGGTAATTTACTATATTGATTATTTATTAATGCAGAATTTCAAAATTGAAAGCTAGTTGCACAGTATTTACATGCTTTTCTTGTTAATTTTTTGAGAAATTAATATTGCTTGAAACCGAAATAAGTGATAATAAATACTTTCTAATTACTTATGCAAGTATGTTGACTTCTTAAAATATTTTCAAATTATTAAAATAATAGCACTTATTAATTTTATCTATGGAACTGTAAGAAGTACCTATACATACTTATGTAACGTATCTCCAGTTCTTGTTGTAATTACTATTTAAATAGGTAATCGGTACCTTTTCCATGTCTAATTTTTTATAAAAATTAAATAAGATATTACATAATTCATGTAAAAGTAAAGATGTTTCAAAGTTTTGTTATTTGTACAGTGGTTTAATGTCAAATGAAAGCTTCTTGTGAAGACGGGGTGAAAAAAAAAACAAAAGTAATCCATAATATATTAATTATTAAATTGAAAATTTGTGATAAAAAATAAAACTTAAACAATAATAAAGATAAAAGTGTATACTTTTAGTTCGGTATTGTAGGTACAAGTTATGTAGGTACTAATAAGAACTTATTGTTAGTAGTCTTGAATATAGTAAAACATGTGTCTTACACCTAGATTTCATGGAACCCAATAGTTCCCTGAAACGTTTAAAAGCAAGTTATCACTATTTGCTTCGTTATTAGCTAATCAGCTATTCGTTTTGATAAATTAATTTATCTGCTACTTATACATGGGATTCTTTCAAAAATACTGTATAAACTCGAAAAGTTTTTAAAAGTACGAGTATACCAGGAAGACATCCGACTTTTATGTTCAAAAATTCAGAATTGTAAATTGATGAAATTGGTGCGTATTAACATCCTTAGAAAGGACTATTAGTTAGGACTATTTCTTTTTTACGAATTAAGATTTACTTTTAAACACTGAACTATCCAGGTATTTTATTATACTCATTAATCTTACAATAGCAACAACTATTAAACGATATTTGGTTTTCTGTTTTTCTGTAATAAATAGGTATAATAAAACAGCGTGATGAACGACAAAATTACATTGTCCAATTATGTAAGACTTTTTTTATGTATAAGAGTACTTAAATGTGCCATAAAAAAATCCTACGATTAATTACCCAAGTAGAAAAATTCAACCGCAATACAAAATTATTCGACTTCAACTTCAACTTTTTAAAAATACATATATAATAGAAATATAAAATAGCCTATAAAACAGAAAAAAATTATGGTTAAAAGGGTTAAAAGTATAGTTGGAAATTTTTTTTATAGAATGAACTGTGATTGATATTTGAGTTCTAAATGAAATAATAATAAATTTTAAGAATTAATATTTGATTTCAATTTGACTTGATTTCAAGTTACATTTAAGTTGAATATACCTTTAAAATCAAATCAAATAGTGAATCTCAAAATATAGGGTTTAGAAAATGCTATTTTGTTTTCTTTTTTTTAATTGAAGAACGCACTGAATGAAATGAAGAAACCAGATGTGCGTAACATGGGTATTGGTGTTAGTGTTAACGTGCATTGGTGTTTAAGATCAAGTAGATGAAGAAAAGGCATAGCATTTGTCATTCGCAGCTATCACATAAGAACGAAAGTCAGGCGCCAGACGCCTTATTAAAATCTTTATACGCTGTTGGCAATAAAGTACGGTTTGGCATAAACGTGGAAATTTATCCTATGATTAATAACAAACATTTTGCATACAATTTAACAAGTTTGCTTTGCGTGATAAAACTGAAAATTAGTATTGTTAATACGAGAAAATAACGATTAATTTTCACTTCAAACTTTTTAATATATATTTTTTTTATTTTGTTATATTTCAATATATAAAAAAGCTTTCACGAAGACGGTATACTTACAATTAGATACATAGACGTGTTAAAGGAAGACAGGTAGGGGCATTGCTCTTTTATGGTTGTGATTATTACTAATTTATTAAACTGATTAGTTACTTTTCTATCCTATAAAACTTGTATTTAGGAAATAGTGTATGAACCCAAATATATTTTATTATTTCCTATTTCAAACTTATCATGAAAGAAAAGCATTACCATAAGTAATTGGCAACTGAAGCAAAATTCGCAATATTGATTACTAGTGGAGCTCATCGCTTTTAATCACATTTTCTATGAAATTCAAAACATTTTATTGAAAACTGAAAGAAATTGTTTTGTCGTTTAATTATCAAAGGTCTAAGTGGTAAGATCCCGACATAGACCAACCTATTTTGTCGTGCTTTTAAATCAAAATAGCATGTGTCGTTATAGCGACGATTCATTATTAAAGTGAAACTTCATGAGTGACGGTTCAATTATCGATAAGTAGACGAAAATTAAGAGTGAAATTTCTAGGATTTTTTCGTTTCGTTACACGGTAGAGATGAAAGATGGTACGTACAGAGAGAAGACTGAGAGAGCCAGATCGCATGAATACACGTGCTGCCATCTACTCCGAGTAAAGGTGTTTGGAACTATTCCTTAGTCAGTTTATGTTCCTTTCTCCATCGTTCTACACTCGGAACGTCTGCCATAGAGAAGGTTCTCTCTGTCGAATCATACTCGGAACGCTTTTCTTCTCTCTCATGAGCATAGGATAAGTAGTATGTTTCGACAGAGAGAACCTTCTCTATGGCAGACGTTCCGAGTGTAGAACGGTGGAGAAAGGAACACAAACTGACTAAGAAATAGTTCCAAACACCTTTACTCGGAGTAGATGGCAGCACGTGTATTCATGCGATCTGGCTCTCTCAGTCTTCTCTCTGTACGTATAAAGAAAATGAAAGAAAACTTTATTACGACGCTGAGAAGTGGAACAAAGTAAAGTGACGCATACAAGAGATGGAATAAGATGATAGTGTAGTTATGAAATAAATTTAATAATTCTTAATATGCAATTGTTTATTCTCCCTCCCTCTCTCTCTCTCTCTCTCTCTCTCTCTTTCTCGCGGTGTTTTACGTGCAATTTTTTTAAAATAATAATTTTGTTAAATTTTCTACCTAGTTTTATCTTGCCAAGCGTACAAAATCGTAAGCTTTGAATATCTTTGAGTAATGCTTGATGATCCCAATTCTCATGAATCTATAACTTTTTCCTTTAATTAAGTTGATACTTTATAGAAATCGGTTAAGCGAGGTAACTTGAAAAGGTACCAATCATTTTTATGCTTTTAGGAATAGTAATATTATATATATCGTAAATTGATAAGCTTTTTAATAGTGAGAACATAAAGAAAATTAAAATTCAAAATGTAATATTCATAGAATACTGGGTTACCCTAGACCAGTGTTTCCCTGTGTGTAAACGCTGAGTACCCCTTGTCAAAAAATGAATATATCGTAATGATAATCACTTTCTTCAATAATCTCAGTGCAACAAATACCCTCAACTCCGGTGTAACGCGTATACCCATCAAACTCTTACCGTACCTCTGGGGATACGCGTACCACACTGAGAAAACCATGCTCTAGATCAAAAGCTGGGTAGGGAACGTACCCTTACTACGTGACCCGTTCAAGGGGAGAGGGAGTCTTAAAAAAACCACACTTTGTCACAGGGACGGAGAAGGGGGGCTTTATTATTATTCGCCACGTAGTCAATATTTTTAGAGAAATCTCGTGCTTTTTTGAGTTATATTGAAATATGGCGGCAAGCACCGTATTAATACAGACATATATGAGCCATATTATTTTTTTTTAATTTTCTGTTTGCAAAAAATGATATGACCATATTTATGAAGTACTACGTGAAAACTAAAGGGGGAAGGGGCATATACTACGGGTGGTCACCGAGGGGGTGGGTAGGGGATAAAATTGTAAAAAATTGATGACATAGTATGGGTACGTTCCATACCTCCAATATAGTATATTTGATTCTAATACCTTCCTAAATAATACATTTATACAGTTTTTAGTCAAAATTTTGTATTTTTAATATCTTTTTAATCTTACATTTCCCATTCTGTTTACGTAAATGAGAGAGACATATGCTAGAGTTCAACAATTTCTCAATATACTAAGTCTGGCAAGATGTTAAGATAATTTGTTAATAGGTATGAAATGAAAAATCAATAAAAAATGATTTGCTTGTTGAAATATGCATAAATTAAATATTCATAACATTTAAAGGATTGTATTTATTTTCGATCGTCTACCCAAGGGTGTTGAAAAGTATACTGACTTATCGTATTTTGTTGTGTTTTTACGAGTCTGAATGCTTTTGAATGGATTATATACGTGTGGTTTTTATAACATGAAATGACTTTATTTATTTAACATGATAAAAATTCATCGTTTTAATGCACTTCGAATGCATAGCTACCGCATCTGTATCTGCACTCGCTACATAAAATATGATAAGTTACTGTGATAGTCGAAACGAGACCATTCCCGCCCTGATCAAATGTTCGAGCTCTCGCGCCGCGATATTCTCCGTTTTTTCTCTATTTAGCCTCCGTATATTGTCCGTTTTCGTTTAGTCAAACCGTACGCATTTGGGGATAGCACATATTTCCCACCAACTCCCTACTTAGCATGTTTCAGACTTCGGTACGTTCTCGTCTTGCCGTCTTTCACTTTCGTGTTTCAGTTTCATGCTGCAACGACGGATAATCTGTCGTGTTTACGTTTGTATATTTTGTCGTGTGCATACTTTAAGCGTGCGTAAGTGTTAGTGAGTCCAATAAGTGCATAATTATTGGCACAGTAAAGATAAAATTCATATACTGTGAAATTATTTTATATATCTCTGCAGTAAAACATCACATTAAGCATACTAAAAAATAATGTTTGAAAATATTGGATAACCGGGCCGCCGACCATCGAATTAATCTATAAAAGTTTAATTAATACCACATTATAAAACAAAGTTTATGTCCTATAATTAAATAATACTTATTGATAAATAATTATTATCTTTAATAATACAATCGAAGAAGCGAAAATATTTTTTCAATAATGTTTTTATAATGTTTATCAAAATCGCCGTTTAATGGTAAATAATAATCAACAATGTTTTTAAACTAACAAATGGTTGTGGTTTAACAATAGATGTATAGTAAACAACTTAATAACATTTCTAATATTTTGTGTACTTTAAAGATTTCTTATTGAATATCAATTGAAGACACTTTCTATTATACCTTTTTTCATTCAATGGTGTTGTATGAAATATACAATGAATACTTTGATTATACATTGTAACCAATATGTATACTAATTAATTTATTAACTGTCTATAGACAAAGTTTAAAAAACGAAATTTTTAGATAAACTTCAATTCAATTCGAATGAGTCATACTTAAATTATAAGTCTTGGTTTCTTTGAATTTAAACGATGACTCTTCAACCATTATTGTGGGAGCTAAATTGGATGGGATTAATATAAGACGTTTTTGTTAAGGATTGGTTTCATTTGTGTATGAGTGAAGCAAATTTGCTGTAGAAGGATTAAGCTCTTTTACTTATTTTTAGCAGGTACCAAAAGATTAGGATACACACTAAGAATTAGGCATACGTTTATCTAAATTACTTTACTAGTAAAAGCAGAAAAGATTTTTAAAACATTTGCAACCTTAGCATTATAAATGTTTATTATTTTACCAATATTGGATAGTTCAACAGCTGCTACTTATTCAAATATATTTTTATTGGAGTATATTTTGTGACGCTGTTGCATATATCATAAACAATATTTTCCTTAACCGCAAATATGTCATAGATTTGAAAAATCAGTTTTTTGTCTTCAGTTTGAGGTTTTGGCTTTCCTTCTGATTGTTATACAAATTCTGTTAGGAAATTTACAAATCTTTTTGTTTCGTCAAAACCATTTCGATACAAGAAACTTTTACAGTGCCTTTTTCTAAGTAAACAGGTTATATTTTCACGAAAAGAAAGCTTTGTAATTATAACACTTAAGGGTTGTTCCCTCATTAGCTGTTGGCATATACAATCATGTCAATTGTTACTAGATTAGAATTTGCGCTTTCTCACTCCCGCTCATTTTATCCACCCTTTCCTCTCTTTGTATGTGAACTTTATAGTATTTGAAGAATATTTTGCTGTGGTTATTAAATATAGAACACGATTATAAAATATAGAGCATTTTTCACAATGATTTTTTTTTTTGGATTTTTTTTCATAAAACCGCATGTTAAAATTCAACTTATGAGGAATACTTTATTTTGTTATATCGCTTCAAAATTACCTTTAATCCATTAACATTCAGTATTATGTTGTTAACGAAATTACCGATTTTTCTGTTAATTTTTATTAAAATTTGTAAATAGGTTTAGTTAAATTATAAATTATTTTAAGAATCAATCTATTGAATATTGCTTCACAAAATTGATGGTTTCCCATTTTAATACGTGCTACTTATTAAATAATTCAAATTTTTACTGTCGGTATAATTAATTAAAAGTGTGAACGAGTTGAAACTACATAGAAATTCCACACCTACTGAGTTTAGCTATTAAAAATTTATTGTTTAAAGAAAATTCTTTCCCTGATTTATCTTAAATTTATAAATTATAATAAACATTTAACATTGATACTCTGTAAAAGTTTCTAATTGACGAGAGCACACATTTCTTTGAATTTTATTTAAATGAATCAGTATTCAACTTATCTTCACCTAAATTTTGTTAAGACATGTTCAGTCCATTTATAGTGAAAATATTCAACAATATTTGATTACAAAACATGATAATTACTGTTTGAGCTATACAAATATTGCATGTTGGTGTAGTTATTTTATATAAAAACTTGTCCTTGTTCATTAATAACTCCATTTATTTTTTCATATTTTAAATTAAAATTTACTATTAACAAACGACACATTGCTTTAATTTGAAGATAAAATCAACGTTTGTTAATATAAGACATTTTTTAAATCTTTGTACGATTATGTTACTCGATCCTTAAATATCGATACTTAAACATAGTTTTAATACCCAATTACTTTTTGTAAACGCTTATTAATTATGGTACCTTCAATACCAAAACGAAATCTTGTTCACATTTAAATAAATCGCCGTTTCCTTTTTAGACTGTTCAATCTGTGGGTTTTTAAATTAGTCAAAATTAATTTTCTTGTTTATTAATTCATGAATAAATATTTATTAAGTGCAAGAACTTAATTACTCAGTCATTAATGTGCTATAATACAGAAGCAAGAACAATATTAATCGATTAACCTCGAACCAAACTAACAACTATTACATAAAAATGCAATTTTGCAAATTTGCCTGAAAATAATTCTTCTTATGTAGTTTGAAAGAAACTTCGAGTGAGATGCTCTGTCCTTCACGGTCAGTTTATAACATTTCAATCTTGGTTCAGTTCACATAAACCTTATTACAAAATGTGCGTGTAAATTAAATAAAGCCCATAAAGGCATAGATTTTATGAGGTGGATGAAGTTACTTGTTGTTTTTCTGGTTTAATTAAATTTATTTCACTCGAAATGTAAATGTTAAACACGTATTTTATGGAGCTTCTCGCTTTTATTTAGCAAAAATCAAAACTAATAAAAAATGAAATGAATGAGAAGCTCCATAAAATATCAATTAACTTGAAACGTGTACCTACAGTTAAATCATAGCTATTGAATTTATAATTTTTATAAAAAATGTGATAATTGGAATGTTTTGAACTTTTATAAGGTGTATTTTATAATTAGAAACCATAAATTTTACACCAAAATATTAACAGTTAGAAGTTAATAACATTTTTGAAAAATGTCTTCATTGCCAGTGCAAGAATAAATGCTATTTTTTTTAAATTGTGAAATAAAATTTACATTTAATGACATCATAGATATTAATTTTGAGTCATTTAAGAGACAAAAATATTTTTTAATTTTTTTCCATTATTTTTCAATTAGTTCGAAACGTTAGTACACATTTTAGTAGTTTTAAAACGACGTAGTCTTTCTAAAGTTTGCAATAGGTGTAAAATAAATTAATAAAATATTTCAAGATATTCTAAGTATTCGGTTGTCGAATTCATAAGATTTTAAGTTAGTTTCAATGTCACAAAAGATTACGTCTACCTATCTTTGGACATGGTGTTTATGATTATGTTGTAAAATAACACTAGTGGGTATAAAAGTGAAATATACACTAGCGAATTATTCAATTATTTCAAATCGTTTTGATTTTTGCCGACAGAAATATACGGAAATGAATTAGAAATTGCCAACTTAAACTCGTATGCAAGTCACTTTTTCCAAACGAGTTTTGCTTTTCACTAGAAATTGAAAAAAAAAAATGTTTTAATTTCTCTTTAACTACTTTTGGTTCAATTTTTTTCAGTATATATAGTCATAAGATTTTTGTTAGTTTACGCCATTTTTAGCCAGTTAGAAGTGAGAGCGATAAATTATTTAATCATCCTTATTAACGAGAATAAAACATATCCGCCAGATTAATTTGCCTCATGGCCGTTTATTTGCTACACTTCCATTTGCCAACAAAGTATTTTGATACTCGCTAATTCCTACTAAAGTTTACCATATTGAATATTTTTTTTTGTCTTTTGTACCATCATAAATATTTGATAAAATATTCATTGGTATTCTATCGTAAAAATTGAAAAATCACTTGTTATTTCCTTTTAACAGTTTAATATACAGACATTAACACGCCCTCTCGTTTACATGTTGGGTTTGCTCGGTCTGCATACCATTGATATTCTTATTATTAGAAGACAAGTTCGTGTATTCTTCATAGACATGTCGGTATGTTTTATGCAGATACTGCCTCGTAAAACACTTGATTTTAGTCTTACTAAGACTAAGTGCAAAAAGGAACAAACCTGCTATTGATCCCATGTAAAAACAATAGTAAATCATTGCGTGTGTGGTTAATTGTTGTATTTAAAGTTAATATTAAAACCATATGTTAAATTTCATAAACGGGTTATGATGATATATAATGACGTCATTGGCTCCATAGTCAGACTAGAGGCGATCGAATCGTCTCCTTGGTTGGAGGCCCACGTTGCGAAACTCCTAACATCCTTTGAACAAACATCATTTTAACATCCTTTAAACTCGTTGCCTATGTGAAACGTACATACACCATAATCGATCTGTCATCCTCATTCATTTAATTCATTTTTCTACAGCTAATATTTGTATGGGAAAATACATCTAGCCATACGTTAACATAGCATAATCGTTCATCTGAACGTCGCCTACGAGAAATATGTTCCATGTCATCTAAATATTATACGAGCTAAACAAATGGTTAACTTTAACAAGAGACGTAAATTGTAGACGTTTTATTCAAAGTAAAGCTCCGAGTGTTAAATAGAGATAATTTACAAGATGCAAAGATAGAATTATATTAATTTTCAGATGATGAATTTAATATCTAAGTATTTAGATTCTTTTAAAAACGCATTCATTGTAGGTTTGAATACAAGGCGTCTGTTACATTGTAGGACGTTTTAATTTCATAAAATTATTCTGTTTTAAATTTTATATGATCATGTTAATTATCGATAGATGATATGAATTATCTATTACTTAAATTTAACCATTTTTGAATCGGGGCCAAACAACCAAATAGCAATACGATATTTTACTATATCTGCCAATATAAAAGTTGGGGATGTATATTTTAAATGGATAGAAGTAATACCTAACGACAACTTGATACCAATAATTGACAAATACTTCTGAAGTTAATATGTTCTAGACAGGAATTCGTGAGGAATGAGGATACACATCATTCTATTATTGCTACTAATTTGTAACGTATAAAATTTCGTATTTTTGTAGTATACGAAAAGTGTTTGATTTAAAAACTGCTAACATTTTTCAAAAGGTTAAATTTCAGTATTAAACCATACACTATACTTGATATACTCCACCTAAAGAAAAACAATTATCAAAATTGGAGCAGCTAATTAAAAGCTACTATTTTATCTTTTATTTTCAACCCTTAATGAGTAGTTTTATTTTTCTAAAAATAAAAATGATTTTAATTTAAAAAATGCTCTGCACAAGAGAAAAAAAAATTAATTTTAATAAGGGTCACCCAAGAAAAATTTAAAATATCATCCCTTATTTTTAACCTCGTAAAAGTGAAAGTTTTTCTTGAAATTAAAATAGGGCTAACTTTAAAATACTTTCTACCGAATTGGTTCATTAAATAAAACATGATGCATGGTCTAACTAAAAAAATACATCTGAAATTGAGAATCCTTTTTGATTTAGCATAAGTACACAGTGAAAATTCAACACTTCCAACTGGTGGAATGTCTATGGATAAAACTTAGTACATTGATTAGATTTTTCAGACCTCAATTAGGGATCTCAATAACTATTATTAGAACTGAATTTTAATAGGAATTGATTGCAGTTATTTCAAAATACTTAGGTGGGAAACTTAGAAAGTATTACCTAACTTAAAATAATTTTATATAATGTTGATTGTGAGCATTAACTATTGGAAAATAGCTGGTTGTTTTAAATATTGATGTTGTGAGATATTCATTTAAAAATCCTATTTGCTTTTTCAAACTTTTATGGGTTTAATTTGTTCAATGATCCTATTTATATAACTTGAATGGAGTTTGATTAAAGGAGGAAAGGAAGTTCAAATGAATAAAGCTACTTTAAATTCATCGATAGTTTCAATGAAAATAGATCATGTGTATAACGTGGTAGAGTTTGCCAACTCCTATTTTAAAATATTAATTCATACATAACATACCACAATATCGATAGTATTATAGTATAAGAACTAATGTGAAATTAAAATTAAAGTATACCTTAAAATATTTAGTCAAATATTATAAAAATTGCAAACGAATATTTCATTATTTAAATTATATTTTTATTGCTTTATCAAGGAATTTAATTTAATGGTTTGAAAAAATGTAGGAAGCATAATTTTTTTACTTTTTAATACTTATAGTTTTTGTTTCGTCTCCGTTTGTATGTTCTACATGCATTTTTAAACGGAAAAAATATTTCTTTGGGTATATATTTATACAACTTATTTAATATTGTCAGACGGGTTCAAAAGATGGTATAAAACGATAGAAAATGCATGAAGGTGTTTTTATCTTGTCTTGTCAATGTTTGTATTATGTCTCATGAGTTGAACACAAGTCCAACTTTCCTCGAACACGAAACAAAATATTATATGTAATTTTACGATTTCAGAGTTACAAGAAGATATTCGAGGTTTTATTAAACTTCTGTTATTTTAACATGAGTTCAGAATTGAGATTGTTTCAATATTTATTTTTTTTGTTAATAATTATTTGGGAAAGAGGCGGCTTAAATACTTTTTATTCTTTGTGAGTTGAAATGATAATTTGTTATCGTACTATTTAAAAATCACGTGATTTCAATGAAATTTTTGCAAAATAACGGACAATGGTGTAATTTAATATTACGTGAGATATCGATAATGTGTTAATTGACTTAAATATTTGTTAAAACTTTTTTTTTACAAAATGATCTATTTAAATTTTTTTTATATATTTTTTTTTAAATATTCAGTTGTCTCTAAAAAACTTTATTTTTTTAACAAAATTCAATGTTAAACTAAATTAATAAGCAAGAAAATATTTATACAATGGTAATCTATAAGTAATAATTCATTTGGCTCTCAAATAGAAGCCGCTTGTTTTTTATAAGAATCGAATATCATTGAGGTTATTTTATTATTTTCAGCCGTCACCTTTGACACGTTTTTATCTTTGATATAAATTCTTCTGAATTTTCTTATTATTCTACATAATGACTAATTGTAGAAACTAGGTTTGTTTTAATGGTTGCCACCAATCAGTCTAACATTAAGGTCTTGTGTTATCGGGTTTATTATAACATTTGTTTTTGAAAATTTAAAAATAAAATTACAAAAAGTTTATACAGATATCCTAAAATTCACATTTATTAAAAAATCTTTTTTGCTTATGTTTAGATGGGATAGAATTAAGAGCAATATTAGTGATTTTGATGTGTGTTTCAACTCTCTTAGGGTAAAATTTTATATCATGTGTGCTACTTATGCTATCTCTTACACTTATGATATTCATTTATCCATTTCTATCGCAACAGTTCAATTTACATTTTTTTCAGTTTAACACTAACTCGTCAAGTACCTTGAGTTTAATGTACGATAGGGAACTTAATCTCAAAGAAATTGTAAATAAATCTATTGTGACCATCTTATTTGCGGTGAATTCTTAGGTCTTTCAACTTCGCGGTCATACTAATCTGTTTAGCAGCCGCTACTACCTAAGCAGCTGACTGCCAGCGCTAAAAAGTTAAACATATTCAACTTCTGATTGCGGTTAGTAAACACTAGCTCGCTGGTTCTGGATCAGACTAGGCTGCGTTTTGGCAATATTACCAGCGGCTAGTTAGAAACGGCTGCTAAACAGCCTAGTGTGATCAAGGATTAAATGTTTAAAAATACTTCAAAGGTTACAAATAGAAGAAAATCGCTCAAAACTATATAAAATGGACTACAATTGATTTGGAAAGAGTTACACTTGCTTTGAAAATGATCTCTTTAACTTATTAGTAAAGCATTATACTTATTGGGTTAGAAAAAAAAAATGTTTGCAACGTGAGAAAGTGTCAAATAGACATCAAATTTCTTGCTTGATATTTTGATTTGTAAATGAAATAACTTGGGTGGTCAATGCTTGATTTGTTTTGAAATTGGAATACGAATGTTTGACTTGAATTTGACTTTATTTTAGTCAAATTTAGACCATGTAGCTTTAAATGCAAGCCAAGTAGTGAATCCCTAATACCTACATATCTGCATAGCTTAAAATACACCTAGATAGGTACTTACTTAATAGGTATAGATTTTGAGGGGGTGTATATATGTATGTTGTTGCATATTGGTCTATTTATAATATTTGCCTTTCACAATATTTTAAATTGACTGTCGTTATTATTTTGAAAATATGTTAATCAATTTTTACAAATAGATGGTGTTTTTCATAAAAAAAATTCTAAAGAAAATAGATTTGCATATTTATCTGCCTTTTTACTTTGATTTCGAGCAGTGGGATAATTTATAGTATTACATAAATACATAATTTAATTTTTTTAATCATACACCCACATTTTTAGGAAGGTTTTAAAACAGAAGTTCTCTCTTGATTTTTGTACAAAAAGGTAAAAAGAATTAACGATGTTGCGTAGGAATATAAATGATCTTTTCCAATCGTATTTTTCCTTATACGTATTTTTAAACGTTTCCTAATATCATGTTTTTACTTGAATTTAAACTGTAACAAGCACTAACAATACGGGATGTTTGAAACAGATTTTATCATCTAAATTATGGGTGTAGTTCTATTTTTAGTTCAAGCTACTAGAATGAATTTCAGGTCTCTTTAATTTGTAATTGCGATAACTGGTACTTGGTAGCTTTGAGGTGTTTGGCTCGACAAATGTTCAAATGCTTTAATTCGTTTGGAGTATTGCCATCTGAAAGAATCAATTTTAAACGACCAGAAAAGTTTTTTGTTGTTTTTTTTTCAAAGGTTAACTTGAATAATAAACACATTTTTTCCGATTGAATAAACTTAGTCGACAATTTGTCTAGCGAAAAGATGAGTCGAAAACGTAAATAAACACATCTGCTTTTGCAATTGCCACGCTTGAATTTTTGATCGTAATAATTTTTTAAAATATGGTCGAAAGTTCTAAGAACATTTATTTTTATAATAAAGTAAATCCTGGTATTTTACAAGGGGTGATTTACTCTTTATTGTAGTGTTTCCTAAACTTTTCGCATATGTGTACTTCTTCTACACTTTTCGAAACACTGAATATTAGTCCTCGACAAAAATAGGATATTATACTTTAATAAGAACCACAATCATCAACAAGCATGTCCCCACTGAACCCCAGTGCAGCGCATATACCCCTACCAGATTTTTTACGTAACTCTGGGGGTACATATACCGCGCTTTGAAGAACACTGGTTTAATATATTGTTAAATATGAAGTATAAAATATGAAAAGGTGTAAGTTAGCAAAAAATTTGACGATTAACGTACAGCTGCGTACAAAGTTGCTTGAATTGAGATTTAAGTTATTTGTTGAGATTTTCAAGTTACTTGACCTAAATTTGATTTGAATTCAAGCCAAATTCCAATCAAAAATTAATATTACAATACCAGTTCAAGTTAACAATTGACCTAATAAGATATTTCAAGTTCAGATTTTCAAATCAAAATGACAAGCCCAATCTATTTCATAAATTCTCCAGCTACTTGACTTGATACCTTAACTCTAGCAAAGTAATACAATGCTTAACAAAGTATAAACCAAATATTGTTCTATTTTAAATTAATAGAAACGTTGAACAGCAAAATGAAATCACAATAGGCGACAAAATGCTAATAACATTTCTATCAAGGTTTTCTCAATTAATTAAAATATTATTTGCTAAGTCTTTCGGCTTACGCGATTTCCAATTCAATTTATTTTCGTTTCTCTTTGTTTTGCAAACAGGAAAATTTTCAACCAGGAACTTTTGCTCTATGTCTACATATTACTAACATAAAATATAGTCAGATACTACCTACTAATATGTAACATTAATAAAATTAAAATACCTATATATCTTGAAAATATATTCTTTTTGAATCATTTAAGTAAATTAATTTTTAAATCTTTATATAAAAAGTTTTTTATTTGCTTCAACATTTCTGTAATTCTCCATAAACGAGTTGAGAAGCAAATGACACAAGAACTACTACCATATGGTAGACCTTTTTGAAAAGTACCTCAGTCGAGCATATTTTTGTTTATTGTGCAAAAAGGACTTGGTCTAGCGTTAAAATGAATGCTACAAACTTAAAAAGGGTAGCGTACATGTATCATAATATAAATAACTTATTTTCTCAAAAGCTCTTAACACGTGTTAACATCTCATCTTTTCAATGCTCAAAACATTTGCTTCTTTGCAAATCCAATTTAAAAATAGAGTAAGCGCTTGTTAAAACGATTTAAACATTCATAACTTCTACTCGGCACAAGCGTTTTTCATAGCAGCAATACAAGTGAGTGGTTATCACAGCAGACATTAGGGGTGACTGAGAATTTAAGGGGTGACGAGTGAGTCACACGTGGGTTTTACCAGACTCTTCAGAGGGTGTACCCCTATTCATTTGTTTGTAATTAGAGATAGTGTCTTTCAATTTCAATTCCTAGACAAACATATTATATGATTAACTATTTTTAGACATTAAATAAATTGAAAATGAAAATAGCATTAAGACAGTTTATGACTTAAAAACGAAATTAATCAATAAAACGGTTTTTTAAAACTATTTTTACGAAGAAGACAGGCAACAGTAAAATTTATGTTTGTAATAAAATTAAACCTCAATTAGGAACTTGGAGAATAAAGACAATATACGAGAAGAATAAATAAATAATTTGAAACAATATAAAGCCATTAACATCAGTATAATTGTTATCTAACTACTTTCTACATTGTAAAACGTAAAATTGATTTCTGTTTGAAAATATTTTATGTATGTATTACTATTCAGCTGAGTAATACCTATATTATGTTGGCTATAAATCAAAAAATGATTAATCTCTACAAAAATTATTATCCTTTTTCTTGGAGTTTTTTTTTATTGATATTTCTCTTTGTCACGTACCAAAATATTGAAAATATTTCTGTATTTGCATAAAATTTGTTTTTGTAGAAATGGTAGGAAATGATAATACATCTACATATAATACTACTACTATTACATCTACCATCCTTTGTATTGAAGTTGTAATTTCTTTTACTTTTTATAAAATCATGTATGCTTTCACAAATGTGAAATAGCGATTCATTAGTGTACCTAATTATTTTAGGTTTTTAGGTAGTGTAAAATCTGTTTTGAGTTTAAGCGTTGAATTGCATTCTAAATGATAAATATTTTAAAATTCTGTATAATTCTATAATTCTGTACCTGAATTTTTAAAAGGCTTTCGGTAAACGCAAATAAATCGTTTCCTTATACAGTAAAAAAAGTTTTTGACGAGATCGCTTAAAATAAAAATTGGTTAATGAAGAAAAAATATATAAAGTTATAATGGTCATTTTCTTGAATTCGCTTATCTCAAATACCGAAATTTATGACCTTATAAATACCATGTACCATCTTCTGTTATTTCTACTAATCCCAATCAAGCTTTATGCTATTTATAGTATATGCTTTTTTTATTAGATTTCGAAAAAATCTAATTTCGTTATGTTTAATTCTGGCTATTAAGTTTTTTTCTTGAAATAGTTTATTTAAGAGCAAAAAATATTTATATGCTTACTCTTAGTGGAACTTAATCTCATGTAGTTTAGCTTTCTTTATGTGAGTAAATGATTTATTAAGGTTTTATCTTCTGCTGTTTTTATTGAACATTGGTTAAGTTTAAAAGCTTTTATAATAATAAAGGTGGGAATTATAGTCTTTATTTTTTTGTTTGTCTTTAATATGAGTGTGAGAGATTTAAATCATCCTTAACTATGTACATATAATATGCAACAGTCAGACCATGGCTATTGGCTATCAAACGTATTAATGGTGGTAGACCTTAATTTAAAACCTTTTATTTCACCTACTTAAAGTGTGGTAAAATTAGTTCAACATCGTTCTTATTTTAAAGTTTATAAGTAATCTAAAACTGAAAGTATTTATTGTTAAGTTAAATTTTGAAAAAAAATCTCTTTCATCCTACTTTTTTAGCGAATTTTTTTTAATGCAAAAATCAATTTCAAACTCTTAAGTTAAGAAAAGTCCCATACGAGCAAGTAACATTTTAAGGAGATCTGTCCATTGGGAGAGTACACCACCAACTCAAGCTGTACCAACAAATTGGATTTTAGGAGACTATGATGGCTAATATATGTAGAAAGAACAAACATCTCCTGAATTGCGATTTTGTTTCCAATTTTTTCATTTGTTCAAATTTTAAACGCAAATGAGATTCAAAAACATTATGAAATAAGTATGCAAAATACAATCTTGCCCTTAAATATGCCAAGAGCGTGCGTCTCTCTCTCACTCTCTCTCATTTACATTGCATTACTTATATACATATCGCAATATAATAACCCTTAAATTATGTTTGCGTATAAGATTTTTTCATGATAATGTCCTGATGACTCAAAAATGTTCTTATTGTTTTTACTTTTTCCTGGTTTAACCATAGGGCATGGTCAAATTTGATAGACATTCCGATAAACCATATACAATGTGAAATACACAGTGAATAACAATGGGAAAACACGATCCAAATATCTAAACTTATGCATTCATAAAACAACAGGAATTTTTTTAAAAACTCGAGCGACCCAAATTGACTTCCAAAATAAAAATTTGCATTTTGTTCTTTACAGAACAGCATCAAAAATAATAAAATATATTCTAGAATTAATGCCGTAACAAACTTATCTAAATAAGAACAGTAAAAAATGTGTTAACACCAACCTTTTACGTGAATTTCAATGCGATTATTCAAACGGCAAAAATCAAGATTCGGATTCGAAAATTTCGCTGTACACAACACAAACACTTTAATTAACGAAATGTTTAAAAATTCAATAAGAAAATTAATTAATAACAAATTTTTCACTGGTTTAAAATAGACAAAATTTGACACAAGAAATTCCACGCACTATGTCTGCCAATCCATTGTTAACGCGATGCTCAGTTTTTGTTGTTGCACCAACTTAAGTCACCTGAAAAACAAAAGTTACCAAATGAGGGTTAATTGATATATAAGGACAGGGAAAATTTGAATTTGAATTCTAAATAAGTTATATTTATTTGCGGATGTTTGGGAGGTAAATCAAAATGATGTAAAAATAAAAATTTATTTAGAAGTTCTTTAGTTATTACTAAATCTACTGTTAACATTATAAAATGATTGTCTAAATCGGCCAAAAGTTATGACAATTTAAAAAAAAAACCTTTATATACCTATGTGTTTTTATGGAAATTTGTTCATTCAATAGATTAACTTTATTTAAACTAATTTAAAATAAAATAACTGGCTCATTTTTATGGGAATAAAAATGTGCTTCTTGTCAAATGTACGAAAAAGTAGAATTCGAAATTATTTAATTGAATTAAACCTAGAGATGCTATCGTTTCAAAAACTCTATTTTCATCATTCTTCGTCGAAATTAAGCTCGTGTACAAATTTTGAGAAATATTGTATAACAAGAAGGCGTTCAAATATTGAGTAATAGATTAACGATTAAATACAAGAAGCGAGTGAAAACAAGCACTTTAAAACGAAAAACAATGTTTCAAGTTATTTCATTTGGGCTATATAACACGCTTTTGCGAAAATTTCATTAACATTCACTGAATGGTCGTTGAGAGAAAATAAAAAAACAACATGAAAATCTGTTTTTACTGGTTAATACATAGTGTAAAATTAAATATATTCACTGTCAAAAGTAAAGATACATTTCTTTTATAAATTTTTTCTTATTTAACTCAAGATTAATTCATTTTATGTACCTATTTCTTTTATTGTTAAAACTATTTATTTACTTCGTTTCAAGCTACAAAAAGTAGATATTCATAAATTATTACTCTTATTATTACTCTTAATACTTTTGCTCCTGATTGTGCCTCCATATAGCCGTAGTCTCATGTAACAAAATGACCAAATAACCCGTCTTCGAAATTTCACTCTCAATTCTCGTCCACTTAGCAATTAACAAACCGCCATCTTAGAAGTTTCACTTCAAAAATCTATTTTAATATTCTTCTTTAAACCAATGCATTAACCAATGAACTTCTGTACAAGATATCCATTATTGCATTTTTATACGAATTACTTTGAATTCTTGTTTCAATATTTCTTTTAGCTTTCCTTTAATTACTTTTTCAATGTAAAAGCCTAATCAAACATGACAATAGCGGTTGGTTGGCTTTTAAGAAAAGTAAAAAAAAGTTAAAAGCAAATTTATCTCAAGTAGGTCATAGAAAACATATTTTATTTTTCTTGTCAATTTAAAAGAGATTCAAGCACACATTAAAGAACATTTTTCTCAGAACGTATGTATCATGTTATCAGCTTCATTTAAGATTAAAACAATTATGATCTTTATATTAAATGTTTGTTCGTAAATGGAATCATTTTGTTCAACGACTGCTTTTCGAATCTTGTTCTCATATAATCATTACGTAGTCTTTCACAGAGCCAATAAAATAATTGTGACCTCCAGCAATGAGAAATACTATTTTCAATTATGGCCATTTAAACCTGATTTTAACGAGTAAAATCCTGTAATTTCATTGAAATTCAAAAATAAGAGATGTCACGATTTGCCTTAATCATTTTACCCTAACATAAAAAAATAAATGCTAATTCATTTCATTAATTAATTTCAGAATGATTTAATTTTGTGTTTATTGAGGATTTTTATGTAATTTGACAAAATTGCTTAGTAGTACGATAAATACAATGCATATTGTTTATGTAGAACAAAACGATTCACCGAAAAAATTTCTCAAGGTATATTACCATCCAAATATGTATGTATATGTGACGAACGTTTGAAATATGAATCCAACAGCTGGTCAATGCGTGATTCGTATAAGTATTGAAAAATCGCACTATTAAGGGTGTACCCATTTATAAATGTAAATAATATGAATTTTAATTTTTAAAAAATTAATTTTCCAACATTCTTCCTAAATAGTTTTGACGAAAGACTGATTCAATAGTAAAGAATGCCTTTAAAAAACTAAAAACGATTTGGGACAGCTTAGATTACGATATTTCAAAGCGACCTACGCAGATATAAAAAAAAATAAATTAAATTCATTTTAAGATTAGATATTGAAAGACGTATAGAATTTAAGGTATAATGGAACGATTCAAAATATTGATACAAAGATGTATTTGAAAAATTCTTGCTATACACTCAAATAATATCGGGACACAATAGATATATAGAAAAGACATAGAATGTTACAGTTATATGAAATTGGAATTTTTTAAATCCAAGTTGAAATATTAAACTTTGATATAATCTCTTGTATATGTTTTCATTAAGTTGAAATATTTTTGTAATGCGACAAATGATTTATAATTTATGTTACACAATGTGACACTTTATAGTCCTATATTGTTGTAAGCAGTTTTTTCATTCCATTGCATTTTTATTACGATAATATTTTTGTCTAAACGTTTTGCTGAATAAAAGGCTTATGTTTTAGCTGTTTCGTGGGTGGAACTTTTATTCAAACAAACTAAATAATTTAAATAAAAATACACTGAACAAAGAATACAAAGATGTAAAAAAAAAACAACACCTGGGTGCATAATCATTTATTGTACCTATCATTTTTCTTTATTTCAATTTAGACCACCCAAAAGAGTTTTCATTTTAAAATTTGTATGAATTTTTGGACATTTTACAATTTTTGGTGAAATCTGGAACTTTATTATTTATATATCGTAAAAGGTCAATATTAAACAATGAAACAATTTATTTATTTGATCTAATTCTAAAATGATTTTTAATGAAAGTTTTGAGTGTAGTGCTTTACATAATGATCCTTATCACAGCTTAAAGCTTTTAAGAAAACCACTTAGTACATCCACGAACATCATCTAACTGCGATTTGTGCTCTAAACTCATATGAATACAGGATCAACAAAAGGCGATTAATACAGTAATGATTGAAGCATAACTCATTGTCATTGCCTTTTTCACGCCGCGCTCCTGTTCAAGAAATTGCCGAATAAAAGAACAAACAAAAATATTTTATTGCATACATTAATAAAATTGGGTGGCATACTTCAAGAATTGAGCCGTTTAGAGCACAAATCGATTAACTCCGTATTGCAAAAAGTTGAGTAAATTGATAAAATAGGCTTCTGAAATACATTGTCTCTTATGGAAAAGCTAAAAGGCACACTGTCATTTAGAGCTGTTATTACTTATTATTAGAATTTTTTTTCGGATATATAAAGTGTTTTGCAATGAAAATTTGTAAAAGTTGAAAAAGTGGAGTTAATCGATGTGTGCACTGAGCGGCTCAATTTGTAATTGGCACAGTAGTTGAGAATCACGGAACTACATTGGTATATTATCTATAAATATTTAAGGAAAATACAGTTCCTTTGACGCTTAATCATTTCAAAGCTATTGAACTTATCGGGACGAAATGGTTCTACATTAGTTTTTGGATCTCATTATCCCATTGCCATTTTTTGATTTACTTATTTAAACATTTTTTTCTATATTTCAAAATTAATAAAAAGGTTTATTTGATGCTCAGCGAAAAGGGCGGGTATTAGTTAGTTTTTTTTTACGGAAACAATTAATTTGAGAAATGTCTGATTCAATAAACGAAATGCTTGGATATAGAATGGACTACAGAACATAAACTGACATGAAATAGACAGAAACATGGATTGGTAAAATCCTCAACGAAGTATTTTCAATTTGAAAAACATTTTCGTTGAATGTAAGAAATTGAATCAAATGTTTATTTGAGGAAATGTATTTTATCACTTCAATACATTTAGGTTTTTTTAAATACGAAAAGAAAATAAACGAAATCGTTTATTGAGTAAATCTGTCGTTGAAAGTCTAATTATAAATTATACGTGGAATGTTGGCAATTTTCAACAAAAACTGAAGTATAATATTATTTAATATATAAAACTAATTAGACTTATATGTTTGTATTCCATTAAGCACATTTACATACTTACAAACAGTTAAGGGAATTAATACTAATATAATCGCTCATTAACTTAATTAATTTAATTCTAAAAGAGAATCAGAAAATAATCTCTTGATGTTTCGGTAAATCATTTTTTTATTTTAATAATATTATATATTTTTAAACATTGATTAGAAGTTTCATTTAATATACTGGTATTTTATATACCTACACAATACATCGTATATCAGATAAAAAATAATAATGAAAATACATTAAAACGTATAAAATAAGCATAGATGAATCAAAATTGATAAATTTACCGTTTTCATTGATATGAAACATTAATTTATAACACCGAGAAATCGGTCAGATATTTTACATCAGGTAATGAAGCGCAAACTTAAAAAAAAAAGCGTTTATGAATAATGTTACTGATTGTAAAAACTGAATCAATCGAGTAATCGTGAGTCACTCGATGTATATATGGATTTAAGTTTCTGAAACAGAAATTTAAATGTGTTGAGTGAACACTCTTCATACCAATGAATAAACAAGACCAAAAAATATTCACTTAATTGGCTTATTTCAAGGGTACGAAAATGATATCATTTAGAAAATATTGTCGACTAAATTTAAAATGGTCTTGCCTCGGCACTTGTCCAACAAATAACAGTTGGCAAAGATCACAAGCTAAAATTGTTCATGTTGAAATTGTAGTTTCCAACTATATATTTATGTATGTTCCATGTAAAACTTGATGGGTTTTGTTTACATTTTTCTTGTTGGTAAAGAAAATATTGAAATTTAGTACTTAATTAAAAAGTTTTTTTATAACTACGAAATGTTGACATTGAATGAACGATGGGCTTCGTCTAATGCCAATATTAGAATTACGCTGCAACAATACACGTTTAAATGGTAAATTAAGAAAACTTTTACTAATTGCAGAAAATTGTTTTACCATAGAACAATTTTATGTCTAATACAGTAAAGCTCGTTTTTAGATAAAGCTAGCTTTATCTCAAAAATTTCAGACAAAGTCGACTCTGCTGAATCAGTCTAGACTCTAGAGCAGTGGCTCCTAAACTTTTTCAGTGCCCAGCGCCCCAAGGTAAAACATTGTCTATTTCAGTGCAGACTTTACTAAAATAATCTTTGTCATTTGTAATTATTTTTTATTTATCCTGAGGAGGAAATCAAACAATCAACTTCATACTATAATTTACTATGGTCGTAATCACCAATATAATAAATAATTCATATAATGCTAATTGGATTATTAATGTTTTAAACCCAGTAGACAATGGACGTCAGGAACCTGACACTATGGGCTCCCATCATAGGCTTATTTGACATGAAGAGGTTTAAGAGCTGTCAACAAAAATAAACTAAGAGACACCATTTCCTCCATTATATTGGTACTATTGTCGTTTGGAAAATTGAACTGTCCGCCAGATTTATAACATTCATAATAAGAAACGGTATAATGTTGGTAGTTTGAATTTTTACGTAACATGAATAAGAGATCAGGATAAATACATTTAGTATCCTTGCAGGATGGCGATTTCAAACGCCAATAGAACAACAATAATAGAAGAAACTGTTTATATTGAATTGGACGGCAACTTTAGTTGGCTTTAAAGATATATTTTTGCGGCGCCCTGTAGTGCAGCTACGGCACACAGTTTGAGAATCACTGATCTAGAGTCTAGACACGAGACAAGACCCTACGAAAGATATTTTTTAAACTTTGATTTTTAGGAAAAGTAGACTTTGCCGGACAGCGAGTTTTGCCAGTACCATATAAAAACAACAATTACCTACAATTATTCATTTCTTTTATGTAACTATATGCTTTGAACAACTTTTTAGTTGTTTGGTATACCTATTGAAATCCAAAACATATTCAAAACCTAATGCTTAAGGCGGCACTGTACATAGATTCGGCTCTAAAAATGTGATGAAAAACAGCAAATCCATGCTTAGAGAATACTTATGCATCTAAAATAATTTTAGATGGATATATTTGCATTAATTTTCATTAATTTCATTTCATAATAATTACTACACCGATTGCGTATTACTAATATTTGAGAACGTTCTCAATATACAATAAAAAGTTTTTTTTAGAATTATAATAATTCATATCTAAGCACTTTATTTACTGTCTTATAATTTATTATTCCAGTCATGAGAAACACACTGAATAGAAAATCCAATCGATTTGATTTTCTTCATTGTTAAAAATTGTACACTTTTATTTTTTAATATTTTATATGCATCATCGCAACATACAAAAATATATTTAAGACACGTTTTTAATTAAAAAAATGTATTTCCTTATGCAGACAATACTTTTGAAATCTAAATAACTTCATAGTATCTTAGTTAAATTAAAACTTTCCCCTTTTTACACACTCCACTAAAGCCTCTTACAGCTGTAATTAACATTGGAACAGATATTTTTTTCATGTTAATTGCTAGAAAACGGTTTCAAAAGAGATTAAAAAAATAACTAAGAACTTGACTGTCTCGATAGGCAGTAATTACGTCTATGTAGTCAGGCTAATGCTTGAACATGGTTGAGATAAAATAAAGGAATTGTTCAATCAAACTTTATAAAATATTGATTTTTTAATGAATACCTACATGTATAAGTTTTGCTTATTTTCCTTGATCAATGAAGTGTTAATATTTATATTGCGATTTTTATGCTTATGACATTTATAAAGGTCATAGATCAAAATGCCAGACTATAATAGTTCATTCAGAATAAGAATATTACATTTTTTAAATGTCCCTGTAATGGTAAAAACAGTCATTTGTGATATTAAGGTCAATTTGAAATAAATTAAGGATTGATTGGCTTTAGCGTTTATTTTGCCATTATTTTTTTTTATATATATACACATTATTGCTTTTGACTAAGATTTTTGTTGAATATAAACAGTTCATATTATTAATAATATGGAAATCTAACAATAAAAATGTGCATGTATGTATTTTAAAATATTCATATCTAGACTTTTAAAAATCCATTTGGTTCAAAAGCAATATTATGATAATGAAAAGTGCATGGAATTCTCTTCTAGTCGACTTCAAAGAAAGACTTTTTAACATATTTCATTTTTATCAAGAGAAAAGCTTTTGCCTGTTCAAATGCATTTCTTAGATCATCATTTAAACATATTATTACTCATTAAACTGCTAATTTATACTGATATCATAACAGATAAAGGCCTATAAAACCAATGATTTTGGTTTTCAATTCGAATTGCATTTATAAGATAAGTTTTATATGCGTTTCGATATCTATCTTGAAAAATTATTTCCCTTTCTTGTTTTTATTATTTGTAGAATATAGGCCTCTGTTGATTTCTTTCTTTGTTCAACACATGCTAAGTGCCAATATCAAATAGTAACCATGGAAACGTTAAGGGAGAAAATCGATTTTCCGAGAGTTGTAAACGGCAACGTGTTGTTATAGTTCTGTGTTCCATTGAACGATGACAAACTTTAATTTCCAGTGACGTCATTTCATCTTTCGTAACCAAAATAAAGCATTGTACCTTTAATCTGGACAAATGTAATGAGAAATGCCTATACGTCACATAAATGTAATATATTGGCTTTATTTTGAACAATTCTTATCTTTGCAAACTCTTCCGTAGATATTTGTATACTTAATAACGTTCCAACAAAACAGAAACAGAATCAACATACATAACTAATATTTGTATTTTTTAATTATAAAGAAAAATAATTGCTTTCTGGCCTATTTGAGTTAATAAGGAAAAGGTCATTTCAGCAAATAAGTAAGGTTCTTCAAATATTTACTTCGGGCTTAGTTTATGACTTTCTTTAAACTGACCTTTCTAATAAAACAAATTGATCAATATATCCGCAGTTAAAAATAAAAATCGCTGTCGAATTTTATCATTGCGAAATATAATAGTACTATTCATTCAATTGAATTTAATCAGCTCTAATTTACGAATATTACAACGTGGTACTTAATAAGACTGCATTTTCGAAACTTTGCTATATTGCTTTCGAAATTAAAAAAAAATTATACCGGTCAATAATATGTGTCCTAAAATAAAGGACATACAATATCAAAGAAATTATTTTATAAAACTCATATGATTAAAGCATTTACTATGAAAATAGTAGATATCATATTAAAAGATACATTCATTTTGATATTTTTTTGTAGAAATATGGTATTGCATTTGAAAATATTATTTTTACTTTCTTTTACTATTATATAGTGAAGGAAGTAAGTAGTTCTGTTTTTATAGTTATATAATGCTTATAGTTCCATAGCTTATAGTTCTTTTAACCAACAGCAAGTTTCATAAAAGAAAGTACTGTGACGCCTCGCAGCAGATATTTTTATAATGTGTTTACTTTTAACTGGGTTTTTTCATCCGTCCATAAATTATGCATCAAATAAAATATTCATTTGATGAAAGAACTGGATACAGGGAGGCATTTAGAAAAATTACAATCCATCACAATTTAAACCCATTGTTATTAATATAAGTAGTTGTTCGTCGATTTTTTTCGTTTCTAACATATTTTTTCTGCACGAAACTTATTCATTTAATTCACTATAGAAAATATTTAACAACCAATCTTTATAACCCTAAATTCATAGTGAACATTTTAAGTATGGGCGAAAAGTTTAATGCTATTTTGTTTCATTGTCACTTTCAAAAAGGTTTAGTGTAATTAGGGATTCATCAAGTCAAATGACTAAACATTTTGCGGCATTAAGTGAACTTAACGTTTTAACTTTGAAACGAAATAATTTACAAACTCAATGTATGACTTGACTTGATATTTGAATATTAACATTTGACTTGAATTTGACAATTGCAAAATTTCAATTAACTTCATTTTAAATTTAAAATACTAATCTCAATTCATTGCACAGTGTGCAAATACTTGACTCGATGAATATACCTAACTATGAGTGTATTAACTGCTGTAGATATTTTTGTATGGAAAATTGTTTTGATGTTATGAATTAATTAGTGGAACATCAACTATTTCTTTTCTAAATAAAATGATTAGAAAAAAGGATTTTGCTTGGAACTTAATAATTGTATAAGTAGGACACCCATAATTTTTCTTTTTTTCTTTATTAATTACTTAGTTTTAATTCTTATAGAATATCATTGTCACTTAGTATGGTGTGGTAGACTAGATAGTTGACCTTTACGGTCCTGGGTTCGAATCCTTATGAAGGCCCAAGATTTTTTTATGGGGTTTTGAATTCGACTGTCGCTAATGACCATAGAAGTTGATGCGACCTTAAATAAAAAAAACAAAAAAAAAACCGCCCATTGAAACTTTTGGTGATTGAATTTTCATCTTTCAATATATACGTATACCTATATAATATTATGAATAACTATTTATCATTCTTTTGTCAACATTCATTGAAAAGTTTTTTAAAAATTGTGCTAAATTTTTCCAGTTCTAAAAAGTATGATTTTGATGGATTAAATAGTTGTAAAATTATATCTAAAGCTAAAATTAGGCAGCGTGTTTTATTGTGACCATAAAGATTTTTATATTTTTTACTCGTATTCTGTAAATACATAAATTTGAATCAAGAAAAAATATATAAACTTTAATCGACTTTTACGAAATATATTAAGTTAGAGGGACGAGTAGTGAAGAAAAGAACGTTTATATATCCATATATACCATAAATTTAGATGTTAGTTATTTACTTTTAATAAGTAAAAGCTTTTGAATCTAGAATATCTAAAATGATTTGACTTAAACTAAAACAGGGTTAATAAGTGAAAAATTCAATCAAATATCTCCATAAAAATTAAATTTAAAAAAATACCTAATTATAATTGTTACGAAGATGTGAACTGGGTCATACAAAATTAACATTAATATTATATTATGTGTATATGTGTGGTGGTTTGTGATAATCTCAATTAACAATAGTATCGCAAGTAATAATTGTAAGTGATGAGACTATTTAAAAGACGTGAATGGAGGCAAAAATCTCCAATGCCTCCTCTACGAATAACATTACTAAAATGCCATCGACCTCATTTAGGTACTAATACGAATAAAAAAGCAGTATTAAATGTTTGAGATTTGTGGACGAATTAAATTTTAAATGAATTCTTGTTGTTGTAGGTGTAAGCGGATGTGGGGGTGGTAAGGACATGGCTGAAGTATGCGGAGCCCCATGCAGTCCCCGGAGCCCTGACTCGGACTGCAACAGCAATCCAACGGGGATTCAAACTGATCATTTTGCTACTAGTTGCCTAAGCAACGCATCTCAAGATATGGACTTTGTTCAGGATAATTCTGATTACCAATGGTTTTTGGATTATGGGTAAGATAAAATCTTTTTTAAATTATTATCTTGATATTAAACGTTAAATTTCAAAGGTCATTGTTAAAATGTAATTACCAACGTTTTCAAATGTATTTAACGGAACGATTATTTATTTTTCAAATGTGTTAAGCTTATGGCTTAAAATGAAATATTATGCTGGTAGATATCGAGAGGGTGGCATTCATCATCACACGAGTGTTCTATCCTTGTTGTCAGCTTCTTATGCAGGGGCTGAAGAGCTTGGATATTACGATGCCATGTCCAAAAATTTAGACGCGAATCTTGCCGAGGCAGATATGGAAAGTTTTCGAACAGAAGATATTCATTCATTACTCACTACACTACCCGCTATTTGTACCGACATGCAGATTATCCAAGAGGTTTTTATCAAACTATTTCAAAATTTCATTCGATCTTTGTAATAACAATTTTAAATGTTTCATAGAATAATCGTGAGGGAGAAATGTATGCGAGCATATCCGGTTCTTTGATGGATAAATTTGATTTAGATTCATCTATCAGCCCTCATACAAGTTCACAAGTAATAATTTCCTTCTGGTTAAATAAATTGATTTTTAATTACAAATTTATTCTTAGGGGGAAGAATCAGCGGGATCAATCGATACAATGTCTATTTGTAAATCAGAGTTGCTTTTTTCACCTGTTAAAGAAGTTCCAATGCCAGGCCATAATTACAGTGTCGATTCTCTGGATTGTGAGCTACCTAATGAACAAGACATAATGTTAACTTGCCAAGCTAATAAAAATAACTATACAATCGCATTTGAGGGAAGTGTAACGTTTTGTTCAGAGGCTAGTGAAGATCACAATTCAGGTATTGTTTTAAGTTTTAAATTTCTTATCAAAATTTTGCATATTTTGTATATTTGTGTCCATTTTTCAAAGACTAATCTATTTGCTTAAATGTTCTGATAAGAATTATGAAGAATTTAATGACTATCTATTCTCGAAATTGTACATTACACTTATCATGTTTCAACAGATAAAAGCGAAGCTACAACATCCAGTAGTCAAAATTGGTCGACGCATAAAGCAAAAGCGATTGAGAAAAAACAATTTAAACTCGCTTTGGATAATTCAATGGCGAAATCAGATTCAGGATTTACGACATGGAGTAAATTGAAAAAGCGTACCAGTGAAATGCAACTACGTCGTCATCCTTCTGGCAACAATAACACCACAACGGAATCAAACGAATCGTATAATCTTTCAAACAATCGCACGCTAAAAAGTCAAAGTATGCCGAATTTGAACAAAAAACAGAAACAAAGATATCTCTACCATTCTATTGAGAAAAATAACGGATTAAGCAACTCATCTGTAAGTACATATTTTAATAGTTGATATTCCTATTATTTTCCGACTTATATCCCTTTTCTGGGCCAAATATAGATTTTAATATAATTTAATACAGTGGTTCCCAAACAGTGCGTCGTGGCGCTCTGTGCTGAAGTTACTGTGCCACAGGGGCGCCGAAAAAAAAATTATTCTAGACCCAACTTATAGAAATAGTTCTATAGAAATTCAAAATTTTAAATGAAGGGCTTTATTACAAAAAATCACATTTCATATAAAGGGCCATCCATAAATTACGTCACACAAATTTCATGATTTTTGACCCCCTCCCCCGTTCTTGTCACACCTGGTCACACTTGTGAGACTCACCCCTCCTTAGTGTGACGTCACATATTTTACAATTTTACAACTACAAATAATTATTGAATTAAAACAGCAGTTTCAAAATTTTTTTTATTTCAATTTAACGATTTTTTAATAAAATTAATATCAAATCAAACATTTCAAAAAATAAAAAAAAGACTAAGTAATTATATTTTATTAATGATCAAACTTAATCATCTTGAAAATCAATTGTCAAATGAAATTAAAACAATATCACCGCTAGGCACGGTGCAGCATTTAGCGGCATTCATCAAAGAGCAATAGTATCGGCGCGTAACACTACACCGAGAAAAAAAATTCTCTTCGGACAATTAAATCTAAATATTAAATAATTGGTTGGCAATGGGCTATCAAATCATTTTATTGGCGTAAATGAAATTCAGTTGTCAGAAGAGATTTTTTTCTTAGTGTAATATAGGGCGAGTGGTCGATAATACAATTTGAATCTTATGTTTCTACAGATAGTGTAGCAAATTTTTTTGAGTTTTTCGTTAATAATTCAAAGTTTGAGTTTTACTTAAATTTTTGATTAAAATTGATTTTGAAATGTGACGTCAAGAAATTTAAGACCCCCCCCTCCCCCCTTAACGTGTGACGTAATTTATGGATGGCCCCTAACAAAAAATTAAAGTTCGAGCTTTTGAAGGTATAAAAAAAACAACTACTGTAACATGAAATTTTCTCTAAAATAAAACAAATTTGGAGCGACGCGGAAAAGTCTTTTATATAAAGGGCACCGAAAATCGTAAAAGTTTGGGGTCCATTGGTATGATATATATAAAGGGAAAAAGGTGGATAGGATCAGAATAGGAAATCCTTTTAATCTTCATTTAGCTCAGAAAAAGGATAAGGACAATTAGATCAGAATCTTATAGAATCATAGTTACAATTTAAAAATCCTAAATAATTAAATTTTTTAGATTGAATCTTGTTCAAACATTCAACGTTTTCCTATGGGATGCATCAAAGTTTTTGATATTCAACATCAAACCACGACTAGTGGAAGTGTCTTCTCTGACATCGCTAGTTCAATTGATGGAGGTGATAGCAGTTGCAGTGACCGCTGCCACACTAAAGTTGAAGCTCCGAACTTTAATTTAGTAAAGCGGTTTATGAAACAGAAAAGTATTAGTGCTGATGGCATGAGTTCTGTTATGGACCGATCTTCAGCAAGTGAATGTTGCCATTCGGGAACGAGCACTGGATCATTTGAGGATCGACAAAGAAACAACAAACTATCAAACTCAGTGAACGATAACAACAAATACCTTTGTGATAATAGGAAATTACAAGGCCATCATCAAGTCAACAACTGGATCACGGCCGAAGAAGCTGACACAGAAAACTCAACGTCGCTATTTGAGGACAGTTTAGTTGAACCCAAAACTGTAAATATTGTTTATAGAACTCATGATTTAATACGTGAAGAATCTGAAGAACGTTTATCCGATCAGATAGAATCTGATAATAATATTCGCTATGATAATGACAATAAATTACGAAAAGCTAGAACTTTATTCAATGTCAATAACAATAATAGTATCGACCGTGGAGATATTGTGAGTGACGTTGAACAAAAATCAACCGCTGAAAGTGCTAGCATTTCAATGTACAGTTCTTCAGAGGCAACTGAAGCGACCAAAATTCCAAGATATTCAACATTAAAAAATCGAACTTCTCATCTTCCTCCAGCTTTAAAAGCTATCGATCGGAGTATACAAACGTCGTTATATGGAACTCTTTCCAAATCAAAAACAAATAACATTAAAATTATCGAGCCTTCATTTTTAAATAAGCTTAAGAAAGATTCTTCAGAAAAGCCAGTTTATGTTGTTTATCCAAATTATACTTTACCCGACTTAGATTTCTTAAATGAGAACCAAACAGATGCAGCAAAGCTACTCTTATTACCTCAAAAGTTTACTCCTTCATTTAATAAAACATCATCTCAAATTGATGAAAAACATTCATCGAAATCTCGCCGACCATTTTCATGCAATGATATGGAAATGCTTAAACGCAAAGGGTTTAGTCATGTGAAAGACTGGGAATCGTTGACTTTCCTATTACCCCGCGAATATCGACAAATATTAGCTGCAGTGCCTGAAGTCGTACAAGAAATGAACATCACTGAGGAAGACTTGCTCAAACCAAAAGACAAGCCCGTTTTTTGTACGACCCGTCAAAAAACACGACCTCAAAGTTGTGACCTGACTGGAATGGTAGATCGGACCACGGTCTCATCCAGTTCCAGTACCGCGACACAACCGTCTTCTGGATATCGTGGCTCGTCCACAATGCTTTTGACTGATTCAGTGCAAAATAGTCCTGCACCTACAAATAACTTTAATCCATTGTTTATCTATCGATATGATAGTGTTACAAGTTCCGAAGCCAGTTTATTAATGAGTGAAAAACAAAGATCTCAAACAGTTGCACCTCCATTACCAAAACGATCCATTTCCCTACCGAATTCCGAACAAAAACCTGTACCAATTTTACGTAAAGCTGAATCCATACCACCAAGACCTCCATTACCGAAAGGTATTCTCCGAAAATCTTTAGAACTATCCAAGAAAAACAAAAACTCAACAAACAAAAGATACAGCATGTTCGAAATGGGGGATACCGATGAAATCGATGGAGTTGTCGGAGGTACAAAACGTAAATCCTTACACGATCCCTATTATATATCCCAGCTGAAAAATACAGTGGAAACTGATGAATCTTACGCCGATGAAGGAGTTGATGCCGGAACCGATAGCAGCATGGAAACAAACGATCGCTTCACTCTAAGACCCCCAACTCCTCCACTTCCAAAAACCAATGACAGCGTATTTGTGTTTCCTTCGATCAATAATGTTAGTCAGGATGAGTTGCAACAATTAGAAGACTTTCTCAAACAAAGTGGTATATCATGTAGTGATAGTGATGAATGGAACGATTCTGATATGCTCAATCTTCGATCGCAAGTTTCAAGATTTCTCTCTCTCAAAATTAATCAAAATCCTCTTGGAAGAAAAACAGTTAGTTTTTCCGATAAAGTAAGCGTACGTTCCACAGAAGAAGAAGCAATGGTTAAACAAGGAACACCAACATCCCGACAGTTCATGGGCCTGGCAGAACTTCCCATTTGTGAAGAAGGTGAAGCGAGTCCCGAAGAACGAGCCAGTCCTTTATTATCGAGAACGAATTCAACAGATTTAGGCCAAAAATCAGGTATTATTACGTTTAATTTGTGTATGTTCCAGATGAAAGTAAAACCGTACATTGTATGTTACAAGTCATACGCAATGTAAAACTACGATTTTTTTATGTTGCGCATTTTTGTGTATTGATCCTTTTTTATTGTCTTTTTTCTTTCATTTACTGTCGGATCTCTAAATATAAAGTCCTAAAAAATTATTTTTTTTGTTCTTCAATTTATTTTACATCGTTTTAGCTTTCTAAGACAAACAAAAATCAAGTCTTTTTAAGTCTTTAACCCATACACAGCGTTTTTTGGTTGGAAAGTTATAACATTTTCTTTACATGTAGTACAGTGTTGTATTACAAATAATTTAAAAGCCCACAACATTTTTTAAAAATATTTTTTTGTTGAAAAAAATGGGTCTAATTTCTCCTGCTCGATATCCGCACTTTATGAGGAATCGTTCTTTATGTTAAATCAAGTCAAATGTTGCTAGTTATTTCATCAAGTATTAAATATGAAGATCAATTCAATTAAAAAATGGCTAACTACTTGAATTGATGAAACTGCAGTTAGGATATTCCAAGTTATTTACAAATTTACTTCGTTTTTTTTTGTGTTTTTAAGTTGCTTTAACATCTAAGGTCATTTATAAATTTATTTATTTATCACGACTGCTAAGCACAGAGAATTTCTGTTGGTCAATTATAACTTAGGTCTATGATCTTAAGTCTAGGATTCAACGGAGATCGAACCCAGAACCACTTGACGCATTAAGCGGAGAGAGCAAGTGCTCTAACCACAGCGCCAATATTTTTTTTTCTTTGTATTGCGTTATAAGTTTTTATTTTCACCTGGAACACATCTAATGAAACCAGTAAATTATTTTTTTTTACATCAACTTATTTCTAGCATTAATTTCTGCTGTGAACGAGACAATTGAACAAATTCTTCAACATTTCTCTCCGGCTAACGACAAAAACGACTTAATCATGTTGGGAAATTCAAGTGAAACACCTTCTTGTGCAAAATTGATTTTGTCAACCTTATGCCCGGCGTTGTATGCTGTTTTGAGCGATGGTTTAAAACCCAATTTGGAAACAACTTTTGGAGCCATCAATAACTCTGTATGGCAAGTAGTTGAGGCTGCTGCACAAAATGGGCCGTTGACTAAATCATTAAATGAACTTGTAATGCGAATAAATAGCGAAGATGTAATTACTGAAGGCTTGATCAAGTTTAACGCGTTTATTTTGGGATTACTAAAGTAAGTTGTTACTATTTGAAGATTTGATAAAATTTATTTAACTTCTATCAATTTTTATTGTAGTGTGCAATCGGTAGATGCCTGGTTTAGTTATTTGCGAACGAGAGAATCTATATTACGTAAACATTACAATGCAGATTCTTTACTGTTAATGGCACATACAGGAAGTGCAGCTGTTCGAAATTTAATGGATACCTTAATCAACTCTTTGCAGTCTTTGGCTATGCTTCCATTCCAAATAGATTTAATGTTTGAATATAGACAATTACATATGAGCATGAAACGGATGGAAGCATTACAACAACCGACTAGTCCGACTCATTTCCGGGTAACTAAATATTAGATTATATCTTTTATATAGTTCTCATCTATTTGTTTCTTCTAACAGCTATCTCCTACAAAACCTTCGATATCAAATAAACAGTGGGCATTAATGAAATTAGTTCGCTCTATTCAAAGTAATTCTTTATATTCACAAGAAGAAGATCAAATATCTAGTCGTTCGAAAGATAAATCGGTTAATTCAGACTCTCCGTTACCTGACCTATTAGACTCGTCTGCATCACATAAGAAACCAATTCGAGAAGAAAAGCAAAGACCTCGTTCATACGTTGAAAAAACAACTAAAGAACCTTCAGCAAATATTACAGACATTACAACAACAGTGAAGAAACGTTGGTCTGGTGTACATTTGGGATCAAAATTATATCAGGCTTTTGATCGTTTAGCCAATGAAGACACTGAAGAGGAATATACGGATAGTCTAGAACCAATTATCAATAACATTCTGAATATGTCACCTCATAAGAAAAACGTTGTATCTGATGAAACATCTGCTAGCGAAATTACCAGTAATAGTGCATCAGAAGGAAAGGAAGTGGTTTTAAACGGTGGAAAATTCCGTCGTTTACAAATGAAATGGGAAATGTTATCGGGGAAAGATTCTTCGGTTAGTTCTTCAGAGTCTCCGACTGATTCTCCTATTCAAACTCCTGAAAGTACGAGTTCTGGAAAGTCGAGGATTCCACGATTGATTCCATCTCCGATAAAATCGCCCGGATCTAGTATTCCTGTTTTGAAAGCCGGGAGAAAAGCTTCAAATATACCTGTTAACGTGGTGCCCAAACGACAGACAACTGAATCAAAATTACCTGTTACGAATGTTCGTAAAACGACGTCAACAAATCCAACTAGGTAAGTAAATTTAATATTTTTTACCCATTGTAGGACATAATAAAAATTTAATTATAGCACAGATTTTGTTCAATCTCAACAACCTTAAGGGGGGAAATGTTTTCAGCGTAAAAGAAACACTTTGTTGTGTTTTTTTTTTGAAAGTATGAATTGAGCAAATTTATTGAAGTTTTGTGTACATTATTAAGCATACTTTTAACAATCTTCTGTAATTTTTAAATACAGAAATATTGCAAAACAAATTGGTGGCCATCTAAAGTGTAAACTGCTATTTTCCACGAAAAATTCCGCCATTTTGTGGGTGGGAAACCCGCTTGAAAATTTCTACCAAGTTTGAAATTAATCGGTCAAGTAATTTGTAAATGGCAGTGAACACGGACTTTGAAAAAGTAGTTTTGAGAAAAACGCGTTTAAAGTTTATGAGCTGCACTGCAACAGCTGCCTCTGCCTTCTCGAACAGTTAAAGGACAAGACACTAACTATAGACAATAACTTCAAGAGTTTTGCTCAGATCGACTTAAACTTTTGAGAATATATTCTGGAAATGTTTAACAATAAGATAAGACAAAAAAAAATCGATTTTTCGAAAGTGTACCTCCCCCCCCTTAAAGATCCGGAAAAATTTTTCATTTGTTTTTTCAAAACTTTGAAATGTGTGATCCCGTATTAATTTGAAGGAAAACGTTCACTTCTAAGGAGTTAAAAAATAAGTTTTTACCTTTAAATTGTTCACATTTCAATTTGGAAAAAGAATCCACCGTCTAAAGGTGAAAATAGGGGTTGAAATAGTGACATTTAACTTAATCATCGAATTTTTAACATTTAAACGGCTCTGTCTCATATGAGCATTTAATTTAATATTTAACTATCTTTGGTCCAATTTTTAACGTAATGCGGACTGAAAAGTTACTGATCTGAGTTTGAATATGGTTATTCTAAATTTGAAATTTATTATTAGTCTCAATTTGAAGAATGTATAGATCAGGTTAATGTTCAAAACTTAAGACAGCATCAATAGCGACGTTTTCGATACTTTAGAAAATAATCTTAGAGAATTGATATTTCTGCGATTTAATTGTTATTTTTTTTTCTTTTAGTCGAACTAGCCGAGTCGATCAACATGAGACTGCAAATGAAAATAAAACACCTCGACCACATTTAGTTCGTCCAAGCAGTTTACCATATAGAACACCACAACAAACAAATAAAAACAATAAAATTACACCACCAAGACGAGCTGTTTCTAGTTCAGTACATCGTACTGATCGAACTTCTAAGACGGTTCCGGCTAAATCAACACCAAAGTAAGAATATCTCAATCACGAAATTCGATTGAAAAATTCAAAATAAATCATTTAATTTCAGATTTGTACGAACATTGTCGCACCGTTTACCATCAGACAATGGGCATTTATCGTTTAATGAAGGTGAAAAACTAAAAGTGGTCCTTGAAGTCGACAACAAATGGTTGTTGTGTTGTAGAGGTGAACAAAAAGGCTTAGTGCCGAGGTCAGCTGTAATAACTTTATCAGTAGATGTGGGACAAAGATTTTAACATTTAAGAAATTTCACGTTATATAAAGTCTAGTCAAGATGGCGACAATTTTAAGTTTTTCTTAAATTAGAATAACATTTTCAGTTTTTTTTTTTTTTGGATCATTTACTTATTCTTACCAAGTATAGATAATAATAATTGCTGTCGTAGACATAGAGCTATAAAATAAATGAAAAAAAATACAAAAAAATTATTTCCATTAAATGTTTAATGTTATCCACTTTAAATACATGCTTGCAGATTTTTTTTTGTAAAACTTTGTGCTATTAGTAAAATCAATATTTTGTTATTACGTTAATACCAGGGACCTGAACGTATTAGATAATTAATTTGAGTTTTTATATTATTTAGAAATAAATTAATTAAATCCGCCTAATTGAAGTATTTACGCACATTTATTGTAAATTTTGCAAGTCCCTGACAAAAAAGCTAAGTTTCAAAATAGAACAATACTAAAAGGTACGCATTGAATTTTTAATGAATTGCATTTTTTAAATTAGTATTAGTAGGTACTTAATTAAAACCTCAACCTAGAGAAAGTTTAAGCTAATGAATAGGAAATTTACAATTCATTTAAATGCTTGTGTGATTAAGTTTTTTGTTGATAAAAGACATGTGGCCATTTTTTTTATGATTACATTTTTTTGATTAATTCGCAATTATTTTCCGAACGATTAATTATTAAATAAGAGATATTAAAGTCTGTTTATTTTTTTTTAGAGTTAAGTGATACGACATATTGTTTATTAGAGTATTGATTCGAAAATTATTGTTTAATCTATGAAGAAAGTTTATTTGTACAAATTAATTGTTTTAGCTTATTACTTCTTTCATTATTGATATTATTTACATTTCCAATTATAAATTAATTGCCTTCTTTTTAAGTGCGTGTAACTAGTCGTAAGAAATGTTTCTATAAACCGAGTAAATAATAATAAGAAATATTTTGTCTTAAGTTATAAATCTTTGTTCCACTATTTCTAATAAGTATTTTATAAAATTAAGGGATAAATTAAAATTTATTTTATACTATGAACTATACATTAATATTTTTATGGACGTTGCTTTTGTGACGCCAATTTCGACAATTCTAAAACTTCGCTTCTTGTTGCATTTTATACCTGGTTAAAATACTATTTGAAAAGGATTCATTGAGGCCTTTTCGATAACAAATAATTTTTAACAAATTGTATTTTCTGCGCTATTTAACAAGCAGTGCAAAATTAAATCCATGAACCTGTAGAAGTTTTACTTTCGTGACATATATAATATCAAAAGTTAAATTATATGTTAATTAAATCCTTACATTATAAGATTTTTACAGTCTTATTTTTTTTTATTCGAATTGAATTTTTCGTTTATATTTGTAAATATGCATTACTTTAGATTTAATTCGCTATGATAATATATAATTATAATACAAAGTTATTTGTGATTCTGTAATGTATATAAAATATTATAACATAAAGAAAAAACGATTGAACCAAAGTAATCGAACGATCGAGTATTTAAAACAAATATTGTCATATCTTGAATGTAATTTTAATAAATAAGGCAAAAATTTATTTGCATTAAATAATTCCATCTTATTATGCGTGGTGCCATAAGAATAAACACTTTCAGTTTTATGTATTGTAATAAAATGATGTAAAATTTCGTTTCGATATTAAAGCATAATAATATATAAAAATAAAACGTCTTTTATTAAATACTAGTTTATACCTGTCCCCTTCACTGACCGTATCTTTATTAAAACGGATTCATTATTAAAAACATTCATACGAAAATTTAAAAAAGCCTTTTAGCTATTTAAAAAAATAATAGTTTTACAATACCTTTCATTTTCTAGAATAATGAAAATTTTGATGTTACTTGCAGACCTTAGATAACGGTGTATATAAAAGGAGAAACATCTCTTATTGTTGAAAAATTAACATTTTCTTAAAGTAAGGGATCCACGGAATAATTTCAAAATAGCCACCGTGGCTATAAGTGAATCGACAATTTTTACCTCACGACAAATCTCGTAAATTCTTATTTTCCAGCGACAATTTTAGCGAGCATTAATTAAACATAACTAAAAAAAAACAAGCATACACGAAGTTTGTCGTGAAATACTAAGCTAAAAGTAGGTATTTGAACTGTCGTCTCACTTGCCAAGTGACACGTCTTACGAAGCTATTACGATTAGTTATCCCACAGAGTCTGTATGTTTTTTGGAGGATAAATTATATTTGTGTTACTTCAAGACCTTAGAACCAATATGCTCTGTTCTTGTGCGAGAAAAGCGCAAATCAATGAACCAAAGCTTACATTTAAAAGTGCCCCATAGGAACCGTAAATATTTCCAGGATAAAAAGAAAATTGTGTTCTTTTTGAAAACTTACCACATCCTTACAGATGATTTTATTTCCTTCAGTCATTTTAATTGGATCATAGATCTGGGGGTATTCTACAGGAACCGTGAGTTTGTTCAAAACGGTATCAAACGCATAAAAACGAACCACCAAAAATTGATTTTGTTTATATTAGATGTTAAAGTAATAACGGTTTATGATTTTTAATGAACATTCAATAACAATTAATGATAATTTAAAGACAATTTCTAACAATTTCACACAACCGTATGCAATAAATAACGTTAAACTGTTGAACGTATTTGAAAGCCTATATGGCCTATATTGTCGGTAATCCGAAGTTGTTCGAAGTTGTCCGAAGTTTGAAATTTTGAATTTTCAGATTTTTCTTTAAAGTTTTCTCCGGTTTTCCCACAGGAAACTACCTTTAAAATGAGACGAACAAAACAAAAAATTCAAATCGATTTAACCGTATTCAAGTTTTTACGAGATTAATGCAAAGTAATTAACCTGCAGAGAGAAGACTCTGTAACCTGTATGTATATAGTATAGAGATTTAAACACTAGGCCCATGCGCAAACTGCGCTTTTAATATCTGTTTTAAAAATCTTAGAATTTTAATCGAAATATAATAAATATTAAACAAATAATAAAATAACGAAAATTTTTGAGTGTACTATAGTCATTGTTTTATGCTGCAGATAGGATTACCTAACTCAATCACTTCATGTCCTCAATTTGAACTATCCCAACTATCCTATGGGAGATATGGCTCCTTTTGTCCTTCATTAGCTACACTAATGATAGTTCCATATTAGTTCCTAATTCCTATCCTTTGGTTCTCCTATATTCTATATAGCTTGTACTCGTATCTCTATCATGTTTTAACGGTTTTAACATTATAGAGCGTAGTTGCAATTAAAACTTTAATATATATTTGTAACAAATTAATGTATGTTACGTAATTTTATATACTTATGTCAACCACTGTCTATAATCATAACATCTAACGAAGTAGTATTTGCGTAGGTGTGGTAATCGTGGTAATTTTTCTTTCAAATTGCTCATTTACGAACATCGAATAAATAAGAGGGCATAAAATGGTACTTTGAAATTTTTGTGCTTACAAAAACAATGTATGATTGGCTTGAAATTAAATTGAATCAATTTTGTTTATAATTCTATTCTAATGTAGCCTTAAGTCTGCTCAAGTCTATGAATATATAATTTAAATTTTATAGGCAATCATATCAACCAAGCTCAATTGGTTGCCTAAAAGTAAGAAATGGGTTTGCTTTGTTTGGATTATATCCTGTCTAATATATTGAAATCCTATGGAACTTATAAAATCTGTTTCAATAATGAAAATAAAACCAAACAATTGATGTACAATATACAAAAAGTTGCCATAATACTGCACAGAACTTGTAACTATATGGTATTATTTTCATCTGGAACAGACCTATGAGACCTATTGACTTAAAGCTGAATTAAAGCATTTGAACCGACTTATAAATAAGTCGCACAGTTCGATTTATCGAGAGTTCACTGTAGGTACACAACTTGATATTTTGAATAAAAAAATTTATTTTACAAGAATAATACATAAAATTAACGTTCACTCATTATTTTGTAAAGGAAATCCTTTTAAATGTGAAATTATTTCATCTTTAAGAGTCATCATGTCCTCGTCACTTAAAAATTCTGCGTACAAAATCGCATTCGCTACCGCAATTGTATCTTGTATAGCACTAGTTTTGATCCAGATTTTCCCGTTCATTCCGGCTGTGATTTCAAATTTTATTTCCCGTCCCAAAATTCGAAGCAGTGGGCATTTGGGATTCAAGATCTTATGAACTAGGTTCAAACTAGTAGTGAAGACGAAGCCGTCCTGAAGAACACCATAACGTCCTTGTTTTAAGTTCGAATCGACACAAACAAGTTCCGGTTCCATGTCGGCACTAGCTACTGACAATTTCGCATAGACCAAATCGCCAACATTTACATCGGGTTTGTACTTTTTCGACGCTCCCACAAACGCCAAAAATGGTAGACTTGCTTGTTCGTACGCCCCTATATCCACTTTGAGAATATCGCTACTTTTGTTCGCTACAACTCCAATGACACATTCGCCTCGAATGGGGACGTAACGCTTTTGGTAGTAATCAACCCAAAAAGTGTTTGTATTTTTTTGACGAAGTATCCCAGCTCGGTATATGTAAATGTGCTCTCCTGATCTACGAAGTCCTGGACCGAGAATCACTTTTAGTTTTGAATCAATGTCTTTAATGTATGAGGATGGTAAGTAATCACCAGGAACCACCACTTTACCAACTTTAGCTTCCATTTTTATCGTTTATAAATAAATAAGAAACATTTATATATATAAGAAAAACAAACAATTCTAAGAGTTTAAGGTTATAAGAAGTTATAAGTTAGCACGTGTACTTTAAACATATTTTTTTATGAACAAATCCAATTTTTTAGTTCAATTAGTGTAACTAAATGATACTTGAAATATTATACAAGCTAAACGAGATGTTATTTTATATTTATTTTTAATTAGGTAGTAAGAGTTTGTAGTTTAATCGCGTACTTAATGATGCTTTAGATTGAAAATAGGTTTATAAAAATTCAAATTTGTCCTTTTTTACATTGTTTTAATATACTAAAAAAATATTTTTATAACTTATTAAAAATGCAATAAAACAAATAAAATCAAAAATATTTGGACTTTTAAAGCCACTTTGAGGACTAATTAAGTAGAAATAAGAAAATTAAAATTTGTATTTGTGCATAATTTGTCGGCGGTGCCACCTACAACGAAATCAATGAACTAAAAATGACGTTTCAATTTTGAAGTTTGGAAAGTTAATTCAATTATCAAATGTCATCAAATTAAAATTATATTAAAGCCATTAAAGCTTATTACAGAGTTTTTAATTTAGAATTTAAGCTTTATTTTACTGGCTCTATATGGTGAAGATTATATTTAAACAAATTTGGTTAACTGGTGATTTTAAAAAGTTTATAAAAATAAATATTTTCTACTTGTTTTTTAACATTAACAACATTTCTGCTTTAAAACTTGGCTTAATTTAAGTGCTACTTATAAATAATGTATTCGTTAAATGACATGTTCTGTGCTGCATTTAATTAAAGTATAAGTGAACGTGTGCAAGTGCATATCGGTTTACCATTGTGTATTGTCGTAATATTGTCTTTTTACATCAGCTGACTAATTAGTGGAGTGAAAAATGGCTTCTGGTGAAAGTGAGTGTTTGCCAACAACTCCTGAAAATGGTTCCCAATTGTCAACACCTACAGAAAAAAGTTTTTCTCGATCTTCCTCCATGACTTCAATACGTGGCTTTGGCTGGCCCACTTTGCTACTCCCCCAGTCAAATCGGCCAAAGTATACAAGAAAGAATACAGGTATTTAAAAAAAAAGTTTTTGTATTTGTAGGTAGTTATTGAAAATCTTAGGTAGAGGAGTTTTAAAGATATTCTATTTGGTAACTAGATAATGGAAAGGATATATATTATGCCTTTTGTTTAGGACTTAGGTTATGAAAATTTGTTGACTTAGCATATTTTTATTTACCTATGTAAGGAAAAATTGTAATTATTCAGTATAAAATCAAAATACATGACAAAGGCCTTAATTATTTCAATTTTCAGGTAAATTATACTAAATAAAAAAGACTGAATCAACGCAATCAAGTTCTTAGAAAGGTCTGCAACTTGTAAAAAAATTATTTGATAACAAGTAATTCACCAAAAATTCCAATGAAATGATTTTTGTTGTTGAAAACAATTTGTTAAAAATATGTTTAACCAAGAAAATCGAGTTAATCATCGTTTTCCTTGACAAAATAATTTCTGTAATATAGCCCTTCATTCTACACCGGTGGGACCGGTGTATGTTATATTGTTTATTTGATCCAATATAAACAATATAAGCGATAAACAAACTGTATAACATATACACGTTCTGTACTGAGAAACAATATTACGTCACTTCTCATTGTGTCAGGATTTCCTCAAAAAAAAAAAAGATAAATTATATGATTTTTTTCCCTATTTTAACGCGCTCTAACTAAAAAATGGTCATTAGCCCAATGATAACCGATATGGGGTAGTTTTTTGTTATATTAGATTGTTATATGTCGTTCTGAATTCCCAGCCTCTGGAGGAAACAGCAAGCGTCTGTCCCACTGTCAGTGCCGGAACTACCATATCGCTAGACCCAGAAAATTAGTACTAGTGGTACTACAGGGAGGGTACAGTAAAAAAAGAGAAATTAAAAAAGGAACAGGAACGTTTAGCAAAAATACCAAAACATCCTGTTTTCTTAATTCGTTTGCTACGATCACAGAAAATCAAAGTACTTCTAAAGACGAACAGGTGTTTGAACACGTTTATAGCGAAAAATTTATCCAACTGACTTAAAACTAAAAAATCAAAGTACTGCACTTTTAATTTAAATAACGATGAAAATACCATGCATTTCGACCAAGATGTTACGAATAAGGATATTAAGAAACTGTCGTTATTCTTAACGGACAGTGCTAATTTCCATAACAAAATATTCAACAAAAATGATTATATCTGCTAACTTCTCTAGACCTCAAGGATTTTTAAGAAATAAAAAATTTTGCTAAATTAAAATATGGGACGTTAGATACGAAAAGCAAAAATTCATATAAGGTTGGGGCCGATCTAATTTTTTTGTGGGGGGGGGGGCTAAAATTTGTAGTTCCGCAACTGCCCACTGTTATGGATCTCCCATAGTCCCATAGCCTCCTGGATGGAGTGTGACGTATACGTCTTCTCACTCAATCCTTTTAGGAGATCACAGAGTCACACTCCAATAAGTGTTTAGCGGTGTGGGGGGATAGGCATTTCATGCAGTTTGGTGGTTGAGTCCTTTGCAGAAGATATGAGTGTGTAAATTTTGTGTCCTATTCTCAGGCGAGTTACAATGACCTGGGTTAGTCATTTGATTTTTAAATTTTTTTTTTTAATGATGAAAATATAATTGTACAAGTCGTTTTAAACAACAAAAACCAATTCATCGGAATTATTCAAGGCTGTTCCCAATATAACTAAACCTATTGAGGATAATTCTGAACTGAAATATAACCGAAATAAATTAGAAATTTAATTTTAACATTTGTTCGATAAATTTGTATACGGAAGTTACAAAGTCATTGAATAATATAATAATAACTTTTTTTGCTCAAGATGTTAATATTCTTCAATTGTAAAAATTGTTAGAGGATGAAGGATTAGGGTAACCCTCTAGTCATCCTCTAACAATTTTTATATTTATTATTGAATCTAAATTTAATTATTAACTCTTCAATTACTATAAAGTATGATAATGAAAAAAAGAGAAGAAAAGTGAGAGAAAAAAGTCTATTAAAATAAACGATATCGAAAGTGTCTACGGGTTGCAGATTAATAACTGATTAGGGAACAACCTGAAGTTATTCGGTAGTTTTTGTTATAATTTTAGGCTTTTTCAAGTACCCTATTGTTGATATTTTTATTTTTTATTTTAACATAAGACTCAATGGTAAGAAAATTTAGATGCTTGCAAATAAAAATAAAATGAACCTAAATTTAAGTTCAATCTATCAATTTTTAGCTGCCTTTTGAGTTTACATCTAAGTCGTTTTTTACAAGATAGATACGTTCCTAAAAATTCGTGTTAAAATATATTGTTCAAATGGAAAAATAGGTTGAAAAAATGGATTTCATAGAATATTGAAAATCGTGTTAAAATAAAATAAATCGCGTAAAAAGAAAATTAGGTGTAATACAGCTTAAAGATTCGAAAAATCCAGAAAGAATGTGTTTATATTCAAGAACCAGGAATTGTAATATGACCTTGTTAAATTCTTAATGTTGTTAAAATTAAACCTAAAAATACTTAAAAATTTGCCTTAAAACCTAATACTACTTCGAAAAAAATTTTTTTTAAAGTCTTTCAATTTCTTTCTCAAAAGCTTTTTAAAAATAATTGAATAAAAATTAAATAATTTTAAAAAAGTTTATTTAAATATTTTATATAGTTACTTATTCAGTTTTTTACTTTAAAAAAAATTGAAAATTACTTTTAAATTATCTTGAATAAAAATTGATTTTTCACAACTATTAAAATAAATTAATATTGACGTGAAGTTCTTGGAATAAAAATTTTAAATTCTTCGTATTTAGATGTAAATAATTTGCAATTTTTGTTATTAAAAATATTGAAGGGACAGATTTTTGAAGAATTTTACTTAAATATTGGAATTTAATAAACAATTTTTTAATAGTTAACATATGTTATTGTATTGTATTGTATTGTATTATATTTTTACTTTAATGTTTTATAACATATTTGGCAAACATTTAAAGGTTCAAGGATCCCAAGAACACAACAATATTACATTTCGTAGAACATTATTATAAAATAAAACGAGGGAATTTAAAAAAAAATCTTATTATGTTTCCTATGTACCTAAGTCCTAACTATAGTGTATTGTATGTCCTATGTATATTTTTTAAGCAATCTATAAAAACATTTTCAATTAAGATAAAAAAACGGCATAAGATTTATTCCTACTCGGAATATTTAATATTTTAACCGTAGAATATTATTTTCAGTCATAAAATCTCGCAATTTGTTTTTTTATATGGAAATAAAATTACTTAAGGTTACAAAACCTTGTTAAAAGGACTCCAATTTCCTTGTTTCAACAATAGGAATAAATAAAATTTTCCACTAGAAATTGATTCCAGTAAAAAGTTTTCAATTTTCCATAATTGCATTTTCAATAGTCGAGTGCAGCGCCCCTGTTGTTAAACGAAACACTTACCCCCTTCAACTAGAAGGAAAATCAATAATTCCGTACAGAATTTTCTACGATGTTTTTATTTGCAAGTGCATTCATTGTATGATATAAATATTATCATAGCCGGGTGTGATACAAAAAGAAAAACAGTTTTTCTATAATTTTCATATTCGTGTGTGTTATAATATAAACACGGAACTAATAGAACTGATATCTATTTGAACCAGTTTGTTAAAATAAATTAAAAATGAAGGCTTTAGAGTCTTCAGAAACTCCATTCACGAATGCCATGGACCAGGACATGGCAGGAGCTCAAGATACAATTTATCTTTGCAATTTTCGTGTTTCGGTTGACGGTGAATGGCTTTGTTTAAAAGAGTTACATGATGTTGAATTCAACATGCAAGAATCTTTTATTCAACCAACTTCTCCGGATGTCCCTTGTAATTTACTTGGTAAAATTTGCTATTTTTAATTTAATTTTATTTATCAAAAAGTAAGGATTACAGAAAAAATTGAAATATAATTTTAATTTCAACCCTAGCTCGTGATCCAGTTATGATTGAACGCAGTAACTTAGTGAATATCAGTAAATTAGTCGTTAAAGAACTGATCGAACAATCGTTAAAATATGGACGTATGTTGGACTCGGATCACATGCCACTGCAACATTTTTTTATCGTCCTGGAACACGTCCTTCGACACGGTCTAAGGCCCAAAAAAGGGATTCTTGGACCGAAAAAAGAGTTGTGGGATATTTTACAAACTGTTGAAAAATTTTCGCCTGAAGCACAAGATATCACAACCAGTGTACGAGATTTGCCTACTGTTAGGTTTGTTTGATGACTAAAGAAATTATTTTTCTTTTATGTAATTTAGAAATATTGTGTTATAGCACGCATATGGGACGAGCACGTGCTTGGCTACGTTTAGCACTGATGCAAAAGAAGTTAGCTGATTATTTGAAAATTTTAATTGACCATAAGGAAGAGGCTTTAGTGGAGTATTTTGAGCCAGATGCACTCATGTTAAGTGACGAGGCTATTGTTATTATTGGGTTATTAGTAGGGCTTAATGTTATTGACTGTAATTTATGTATTAAAGTAAGTATAAAATACCCCCATTATCGCACAATTTTCTCCATTCTAAATAACTAAGTAAGTTTAAAATCAATAGCGTATTAGGGTCACTTAGTGGCGAGGTAAAATAGGTTGTCTGGCGTATACGCCATTGGTCCTCGGGTCGAATCCCAATGAAAGACTAAAATTTTTCTTGGGTTTTCGGACTCGATGGTCACTAAAGATCATTGTAGTTGAAGCGACCTTAAATAACTTAAAAGAAAACATATTCTTTAAGTTAGTTTTTTTTTTCAAAATTGAATTTTTTAAGACTATCAAACACTTGTGTAAAAACTTATTTATTTAGAAAAGGGGAAAATCTTTCTTACTGCCTGTATAAATTACAAATTTTCTTAGGAAGAGGATTTAGATTGCCAACAAGGAGTGATTGATTTTTCTCTTTACTTGAGATCTTCAAATCAGATAATTGGAATTGATAATGGTGATGGATCTACTGGGGAAAATATGACAACAGTTTTAGACCAAAAAAATTACATAGAGGAATTAAATAGACATCTAAAGTTAGTATATAATATTTCCATTTCTCAATATTCTCTTACAAACATTGATTGTTTTAAAGAAGCAAGTGAAATAAATTTATAAAAAATATTTCTGGGCATTTTTTAAAAACGGTCAAAAAATGAAATTTGGATATCCGTTTTCCATGTAATATATTTTTTTGAGTTTTTTAGTGCATATCTAGTCTTAGAATATTTAAAGTGCAGTAAATTATGATTAGATATTATACAATGTAGGTATATTTTATTTAGTAATTTTCAAAATCAGAGTTATGTTTAAATGAGCCATAAGATCTATTTTACTCAAAATTAGCGTACGTGGTCATCACCCTTTAGGTGATATTAGAGATTCACTACTTGATTTGCTTAGATTTGAATTAAAATCAAGTAAAACTCAAGTCAAATATTAATATTTAAATGTCAAGTCAAGCATTGACTTTGCAAGTTATTTCATTTACAAATCGAAATATCAAGCACAATTGTTCAACTACTTGGCTTTATGAATCTATTGATGGAAAATCAAGAAGTGAACATAAAGGTCACAAGGGCACTATTCAGAATTTATACAATTTTTAAATTGTTTGAAACTAAAACTACTAGACTAAACTAGAACACTTACTAATAGAAAAGTACAACATTTTGACGTCATGATTTCAAAGAAACCAATCAATAATTCTTAGTCGCCAAACCAATCCATTTCAAACGGCTTCCTTATCTTTAAATTGTTTGAAATTCAATATAATAAAAACGCCGTATCATGCTTATCTTTATGTAGAATTAGTATTTAATTCCACAAATCAAATAATTTAATTTTTTTTAAAAGTACATTTTTCATTATTTAGGCACTTTATTGAATTATGTTTCAAAGAACTTATCTTTATATGAAAATATGATAATAAGAAAATATGAATAAAATGATCGTTTCAAATTTTGTTATTGTTAAAAATTAAGATTATTCGAGTTCTTATCCATAGTTAATAAACAGTTAAAAGTTCTTTTTTTAATGAATAATTTTTATTCTTTATTTGATGTTTTTTAAATTTTCGTACTATGCATTTCGCTTTCGTAGCTTCTTTTGGCACTAAAATAAACAAGCATTACAATTCAATTAATAAAATAAAAAATGACATAAAATTAATTTAAAACTAATTTAAATACACTATAAATACCTTAATTATAAACACCAACTTTTTTATTAATAATTTCAGTATACATTTTGAATATGTGTTGATAATCTCTCAATAATTAAAATATGTAAAATTATTATCGATCACTCCAAAAAAATTTTTTTTAAATAATAAAATAATTATATAAACATATAAACAGCAAAAAAAAATTTTTTGAGTGATCGATAATAATTTTACATATTTTAATTATTGAGAGACTATCAACACATATTCAAAATGTATACTGAAATTATTAATAAAAAAGTTGGTGTTTATAATTAAGGTATTTATAGTGTATTTAAATTAGTTTTAAATTAATTTTATGTCATTTTTTATTTTATTAATTGAATTGTAATGCTTGTTTATTTTAGTGCCAGAAGAAGCTACGAAAGTAGCGAAATTCATAGTACGAAAATTTAAAAAACATCAAAAAAAGAATAAAAATTATCCATTAAAAAAAGAACTTTTAACTGATTGTTAAAAATATTAATTTATGGTAAAGGGTCAGTTTTAATAAATAAGATTATTCATATTTAATAAAGTTTGTATGATATTGAAATAATAATCTGATATCATATCAAACTATTTTTTTCAATAGTTTATTTCTAAGCAACAACTTTTTTAATATCCTATTATTAGTTTGTAAAACGTTTCATCCAATATTGATCGTCGTATTAAATGTGTTGTTAACTAGATACTGAGAAAAATTAATGCCTTAGTTAAATTAAAGCGTGTTTCACTACAACAATAATTAATTAGTGCTATAAAATTGGCGTACTTTAGAAGTGTAGTGTTTTATTTTTTAATGGTATTTATGTACATTGTACATGTATAAATTTTCTTAAAAAATTAGCATACAAATTACATTTTTCACTATCATTTTTAAATCTAAGCGAATCATTGTTATATTTTCAAACTATACAGGTTTTGCACTCCAAATTGGACGTTTTACAAATCAAATTGAACACTTTACTCATTAGGTTAAAAGCTAATGATTATTGAGGAAGTCGTAGTGGAACAAAGACATATACATATAAAAATTTATAAATATTCTTTTGTAGCAGGTGCTGGAAATTTCATTTACATATTCATAAAATATTTATAGCTGTTATGTAGTAGAAGTGACGGTGAACATAGACTGATTTGTTATGTCTTCATAATTTGAACAGTTTGTAGGATCCGCTAACAAGTTCCTAGCAGAAAATTTAATTTTCAAAAATATATTTTCAATAGGATTCATCTTCGATAAATATGGTAGTAAAATTGTGTATGGCCTGTTTGTGCAATAACCCCACGAATTTTTGAGTATGATAAATACCTTGCATTGTTATTATAAAATATAATTTATTATAATGTTTTATAAAATAAAATTAAGTGTCCAATTTGGAGTGTAAAAGCTGTTTAAACTATCTTCGCCCATTGAATTCAAGTAAAGCTTTTAATTTGGTTCAATTATTAATTTAATTTATTCATTATTATTATATATCTCTCATTTGGAGTTGCATCGTTTATTCCATTTCATTATTCCTAGACGTGATCACCTTGATTTCTTATTAACATTATTGCTAAATTGTTTTTTTTTTCACTCACTTGTATGGCAAATAATCAAAAGCATTTAAAAAGAGTAAAGTTAAAAATGAATTTTTGCTACGGTAAATTATTTGTACTATTTAAAGTGAACCATGTTTTTTATTACTCTTTAGTGATGACTCGTTAAATATCGACGTGTTAACAACAAAGAAAATAACATGAAAATAGATTTTTTTTAACATTTAAACAACTTAATTGGCAATAATCCAATGTACCACAGGAGCGACAGAATATATTTTTAGTACTGATACTCAACTGAAGAATCAACTTGATCGGTGACTTTTTCATTTCAATATTTGTTTTCAAATCACTTGCTTCTTTATAGCATCTTTTATTAAAATTAAATATCCTACGCAACAATACAAACAAATTTGAAAAGTTTGAATCATCATCTAGACAATGCCTTTAGATTGATTAATATTCATATCGTTATGTATAGTTGATGCATTACCTTTTTCGTTGTTAATAATTCGATTGGTTCAATCTTCAATTATATGTTATATAGTGATTCGAAAACGATTACTTTTTCAAATTTCAAATAATTTTAGGTTTTTATAATAGAAAAAAAATTAATATTTCAAATTATTTTAATAAAATCTGGGTCAATTCGGATATTAATTGTAATTATATTCCCACGTTTATTTTTTTCATCATTTATGCTCAGAGCTCAAGGCCTAAATAGTAAATAGGAGGATGTTGGATATTGTTCGTAGGTAACAAGGAAGATTTAATAGAATAATGCATATATTAACTAATAGATGTTTGATTCAAACGTATTCAAGTTACTTTGTCATCGCCTGTTTATATATTTCATTAAACGTGACGTAAAAGATTCTTTTTGTGACCATTGATTACATTCTTAAATCATTCACGTTGTGTATCACAACTCGTAGTGCCACAGTAACAAATTTACAAGCCAAAGTTGAGGCATTGACGACAACAAACGCGTTGATGAAAGAAGACTTGGAAATATCAAAACGAAATTTAATATCGTTATATGAAGAGAATCGTCATTTGAAACAAGAGCTGGGTCAAGATGTTTCATCGCCTCGAATGGATGAAGGAGGCGGTTTCTTAGGAGACGAAATTCGCAAACATTGTGCAGCTAATAGTGAAAATGAAAATAATTTAAAAGCTCAATTGGAAGAGGAGAAAAAGGCGAAAATGGAAACTGAAAAAGAACTAGAATTACAGGTTGATATTAAACTAGTTTGTTGCATTATTTTATTTTTATAATCTTAATGTTTAGATGTCGTTAAAAGCCGAAATGGAAGTTGCAATGAAATTATTAGAAAAAGATATTCATGAAAAGCAGGACACGATTATTTCTTTACGTCGTCAACTGGATGATATAAAACTAATTAATTTAGAAATGTATAAAAAATTACAAGTAAGTATAAACTAATAATAGTTTTTTTCGGAAAATTAGCAATAATTTTAGATGGTCTAATTTAGTTAGTGCTTATTTACAGCCTAAAATGATATTTAGATTGTAAATAAATTGAATGATTTATTAAATGTATTAATATTATAGGAATGTGAAACAGAATTAACACAAAAGGGCGAAATGGTAAGCCGCTTACAAGTAAAGGCCAGCCAAATAGGCAAAATATTAACTAATCTTGAAAAACAGAACTACGGTTTAAGAGACAAAGCTCAAAGTAAAGGGGAGTCGAAGAGTTCAGTGGCAACTCCAAAGACTCCCCATAACACTAGCACTGTTATGCCAAAATCATCATCTTCTAATGAAACTCCGCAATCATCCAAAGATTCGATTTAAATTGCACCTCAGTTCATCTCACTTTTATAATATGTGAATTTTTCATTTCATTTAAACTTAAGATTTTTATAGATATTTTCATATCTAACTTCTAATGAAAGGGCATTTAATTGAGGACATTGTAACGTTTTAATTTTGATACGTTTTTTTGAAAATGCAGTTTTCACCTTGTGGAATCTGTTTCTTTTGATCAAAACCAATGTGATACGAATAATTGAAAATGGTTTTATTTGGTCACATTTTTCATATATATTTGTTGCACAAAAGTTGTTGAATTTAACTTGATTGAAATGCGATGGAAATGTTTACAGGAATGTGAAAGTTCACTCAAACATAAAACAGAATTAATCACCAAATTGGAGACAAAAACATTATCGATGACTGACACAATCAAGAAACTTGATGAAAAGTAGGTGATCGCTAAGAATTTTTTTTATACTATTTTTAGCTAATATGTCTACTTGATGTTTCACTAATTGTAATTTTTTGTCGAAGCTTGTATTAACAAATTACTAATCAATTGCGCAATGAGTAATTTTATTTAGCATGATAACTCCTATAAAGCTTGAATAATAATATCAAGTTATAAATAACACATAATAAAAAAAAATTAATAATAGATTATCTTAATGTACATGCTTTCGTAAAAACATAAAAAAATAGAGAGAATAAATTCCTAGAAAATATGTACTTTAAGATTAGTTAATCACATTCAAATTGTGGTCTTTGTTGGAAGTTATTAAGATCATAAAAAAATTTCATATTGGCATTTATCGACTGATAACATTTACTTGACATTCTAAAAATATTTACATGCATTTTCCGACCAATTATGTCAATGGAAGAACAATAAGCTCTTTATAATATTTGAATAGAATTATAAACTTAAAAAGAAAAGATAAGCAATGGCTTCAATATATTTCTACGCATATAATGATTTTTTGATCATTTTAGGTACAACTTTTAAGTTATTTCAAAATTATTTCTTTGTATGTTATATGTACTAGTTATATATTATTTTATAAAAATATACATGCTATTGTTCGATCCATTGTCTAACGCTTTTTGTGTCAGCTTTTTTGTTACATAAATATGTTAATCATATATTTTACTAACATATGTTTATAATAAATCAATTATCTAGTCGTAATTATAATACCTGTAATTTATTAAATAATAAATAAATAATATCTCTAATGATTTAATATTTGTCTGATTTTATATAATTTGATTAATCTGTGGTCTCTGGGTAATTTTTCTTACAGTTTGGTTTTGAAAACTTTGAATTGCGAATTTAAATGAGAATATCTTTTAAAACCTGAATATATTGGCCATTTCCCCTCAAAAAATGTGTAATGAAAGATAGCTCATATATGAAGAGTTATTATATGTTTAGTGGAAAGTACATTAAAGTTTTGTTAGTGGGTACGTTAAAGCAGCCCGAAGCTTTTATTGGATTCAACGGTTAATAACATATTAGTTGAAACTATTTTTGAAAATATTTTTCTCTTTTTTTGATTATCAATTTTAAGGCCGTACAATGGCGGATTTACACATTTGCCACTAATAAGCTACTCAAATTTTGCCACCTCTACCGACCAATACAATTCGGTTCCCTAGTTCACAATCATATTAATTACAAGTTTTTAGCAATGAAATTATGATTTTATGAAATAAAAAAAATAAAATAAAAAACTGCTGCCCTAGGCTTCAGCCTACTTAGCCTGCTGGTATATCCGTCATTGGGTCTGTAATTAAGGTTTGACAACAGAACTTCTTCCTAGAGGTACGAACTTGAAGATATAATAATTAGTACCATGCACGAAAATTGTGGATTTGAATTTTTGTTTGGTTTTGTAATATTATAAAATAAGAGAATCTTGCCTGATTTTGTAGGATTTTAGCTACAGCGCTGATCTACTTAAAAGGAGTCCTAAATATTATGCAGGTAGATTTTATCATAATAATCAAGTTATATGGGCTTAAAATTTTTAAAAAATCTTCAAAATTACATAATACATATTACGATTTTTTTCCTGAAGTTTTAAGTTAAACCGAGTCAAGCTCTAGAAGAGAGAATCTTAGAAATGTTCTCTCATTTAGTGCTTTAAATTTGAATCACCATTTTTAAAGTCGAAGCAGGACCTTATTTTTAAAAAATTATTCAACAATTTTTTTGAAATTTCACACAATGTTTGAGCGTAAAATTTCTTTCTTAGAGTCAATTTTTTTCAATAGAATCATCTAGTGACTTAACGAAAGTTTTTTTATTATTTTAATAGGCAATATAAAAAGTGTTCTTTTTCAAATATAACTCTTTCATTCACGAGCTGATTTGCCCGAATATAGAAAATGTTTATTTTTTGAACTTCATAGAATTATCATAAATTATCTTGAACACGACAAAAATACATTTTACTAAGCAGTTTTTGAAAATCAGATTTCAAAGGTAGAATTTTAATAAATTAAAAAAAATGTTACCAAGTATGGTTAAAATTTTACTCTTTAAATAATTAAAAGTTTAAATAAATTAGTTCCTTTATTTCACAAGGTTTTAAATGGAAAAGTGTAGATAATTAGCATAATATGGGTAAGACTAGCGTATACTCGTTAAGTATTGTATACCTACTATATAAACTATAAATTGTAGTATGGTTTAATATGCTATAGTTTTGCAGTAGTTAAAGCCAATAAACATGAAAGGCTTTAATGTGTAGCTTCAGAAAAAATATGTAAAAAGAAAAATATAACCACGTGTGTACGCAATGTAGTATGTACGAAACCGTAGCATATCGGACCTATCGGTAGGTAAAAGATATCCATAAGAACTAGTCATATCTACCTGCAAGCTATCTATTTTCTACCCCATTTACCTTACATTTAAAAAAAGTAAGAGACAATTTGCTTGTTTAATATTCAGAATATCCATGTAACAATGAGCAAACTATCTCATATCGATGAAACAAGATTCTATGAGGCGTTAATAAGTAAATCTATTTATATATATATTCCATAGCTTATCCTTAGAACCGGATCTACCCTAATTATATACCGCTTTGTGGTACTCTAAAAATTCTGTCTTATTTTCTTACTGCCTAAGAGTGTTTTTAATATGCATTAGGGTGGGCTAAAAAAACGTTATTTTTTCTTTAGTTACCATAATATTGTTCCAGATGACAAAAAATAAGCCTGCCAAAAGATCAACTCTTAATTTTAATTTGTAGAGGCGTCTCACTGTGATTTTGATATACCAATTAAATAACATGGGTACATTTTTTGTAATATGTAAACGATCTACAAAAAAGTCTAAATGATTTTTCGCTATGTCAACTCGTTTAAAAGTTGTTCGAGGCTAAAGTGCCAATTAAAACTAAGTATAGAAAAAAATCGATTTTTCTTACGATTATTGATATTTTGTAATTTGAATGTTTTACCAGAGAACACTCAATGAACTTAACGAAAAATATAACGTTTTATGTTTTTGAGCCATTATTTTGTGATAAAACATAAAAAAAATGTGGAAACCATCATATGCCATTTGAGGTTGAACTTTAGCATCGAATAACTTTTAAACGAGTTGACTTAGTGAAAAATCATTTTCGACTTTTTTTGTAGATCGTTTAATATTTTACAAGAATATCTATTGATTTGTACAACATAAGAATTCTTTAGAACGAAATACAGTTCTAAAAAAATTTACCCATATTATTTAAATGGTGTATCAAAAATAAGTATGAGACACTTCTTAACGTTAAAATTAAGAGTTACTCTTTTGGCAGGCTTATTTTTTGTCATCGGGAACAAAAATATGGTAACTAAAGAAAACAATTTAAAAGTTTTTTGGGCCCACCTTAATATGCTTCCAGCACTGCTAAATCGATATAAGTACTACCTCTCACGTTCTTTTAACAAATTACTTTCATAGACAGCAGCGTTTCTCAACAGTACATATACAGTACAATGTATAAGCTACAATTATAATATAATTGTTCAATGGTCAGATGGTCAATCTAACAGGTTTTATGAGATATTGTTAAATAATAGCCTAAGAAAAATCAATAGGAACTTGAGTATAACTTTTAACCTTGGGATCACAGAAATGTATTAGTAGATCATAAACTATCGCTACATAATTGATTTATTATTGTTTGATTTAAGTTAAATGTTTAAATAAGTCAATTAAAGTTAAATATAGGTTGAATACAGAAAACTTTGTTACAAATAGATACCGTGAGTGCGAGGAATTACGGGTTAACTCCGAAAAGTGTTCACGAGAGGTAACCCTTCGAGCAGCTCAAAACAAAGAAGTCGTTTCGAATATTGAGGACAATCTTCGGGCTGAACGTGAATGGCGAACAAATTTAGAGCAAACTCTCGAGAATGATCGTGAAAAACTAGCAGAACTTCAGAAGGAGCTGAATCATCTACGAAATTTATCATCGGTATTATATGAGTAGTGTTAAAATGCGTGTTCCAATTTATAATTGAATAAATTTTATTAGAAATATACCACGTTACAAGAAGAGTATTATTCCCTCAAGGAAAGCTATTTGGAACAGGAACAAACGCTAGAAGAGCTCGGTGCACAGCTTAGTATGAGTAAATTGAAAGTTTCTGATTTACAAGAGGAAGCCACGCGAAATAAGATGGAGGGCATTTGGACACCTGATAAAGATACAAAACACTGTAAAAGTTGCAGTAAGGAATTTAATTTGACCAGACGAAGGGTAAGAGTAGCACAGGTAATTTTTATAAATATTTCTTGTAATAATATAATTTTTATTTGTAGCATCATTGTCGCAATTGTGGTGATATATTTTGTAATGCATGTTCTGATAATACAATGGCTCTTCCATCTTCAGCTAAACCAGTGCGGGTGTGTGACACGTGCCATGTAGCACTGGTAGCCCGATATTCTGTTGTCCAGCAAAGTTAAGACATAAAATAATATTAACTAAGTGTTATTTTTATATATAAAACAAATACTTTATCATCCGTTGTCCTACATTTCTATATAATACGTACAAAACGCCTTTTAAAGATATTTTTAAATATTTTTCAGTACAATATATAATAGAATTTTATGTTTTATAAAAATTATAGTATTTTAATAATAAATATGTAGTTGAAATCATTCTGCAGGAACGATGTCAAGCTCTAAAACAATTAAAAGTGATATAAATTTATAGTTTTTAACTAAAAATGTTCTAGTTATTATTTTTACCTAAACACGTTTTATAATCACTGATACTTAAAGCAAAGTTATTTGGACATCCACATATGAATTTTCCGATTTGATTCGTACAAAAATGTGAGCAGCCGCTGATTCCAAGGGTGCATTCATCAATATCTAAAAGTGAAACAAAGTTATATAGACAATGCATATCTCAAATACTAATATCAAGTGAAACCTCGGCAATAATCTTCTTCAGAAGTAAATCCTGGTGGACAAGTTACATCGTTTCCTTCAGTTAAAGCCTGAGCCATCATAATTCGAAAATGGGATGGCTTCGTTCGTACATTTCTGACTTGATTCACTTGTAAAATTTCTTTTTTGTTCCTTAAAATGTTTATTGAGTTGTAAGGTTTATTGGCGTTTAATTATTTAAATACGGTGCGGCCTGAAATTCTTAATCTCGAACATCCAAAATTCTGGATCACAAAATAGAAAAAAAAAAGTCCTTTGTAATTTTTTTCCAGATAACATTTTTACATATACTGTATACTTATATTAAATGTAGTTTAAAGGTCGTAACAACAATGGCCGTCAAATCCAAAGCTCAAGAAAAAGTTTTGGGATTCAGCTCTAGGACTCTAGTAGCGTATAAGGCAAAGATTTAATCACAGATTAGTGGCTATCACTATATCAAACTATTACTAATCTTTAACATTAATAAGTCAACCAAATAGCTTACTTTTTCATATAGTTCTCTTTTGAGACATCCAATAACTATCTATGAAAATATCCTTGCCCTCATCCCCCGACTAGTGTTGTAAAAAATAAAAAGATATTTTCAAAAGAACTAAAAAGGGCCAAGAATTAAGTTTCAAATTAAACTTATAGTAAAAAATTAGTTACATCAAAAAGTTACTTGACAAATTTTTAATTTCCCTTGCCGCTAAGAGTCGGAGCTGCTAAAATCGGATTTTTCGGTCAAAAAAGTAGTTCAGAGGTGCTATACATTAGGCATTTTGAAACGCCCATTTTAAAACTCACAAGACCCAATTAAGGCATTCACTAAAGGCGCATTTTACGCATTAGTCCAATCAACGAAAACTGAAAAAAATGTTATCAAGTGCGTCGGAAGGAAAAGAAGTTTTGACTACAGGATCTTATTAAGACTAGTTAAAGGTAAATATAACCATCCACATTCCTAGCAGTCGCGCTGGGTAAGGGTGGGTCTAAGAAGTCTAAGACCTCTTCAGCCTGTAATGTCGTTCCTGTTCTTCTGTCTGCTAAAAAAACAATTGTTAAACTAGGTTACGCAGTAAAATTATATTAATTTTATCTCAGAATGAAGAAACACCTATCCTACAGGAATCGTGTATTTTTCTGGCTAACAATTTTCTTGTATTCTATCAACCACACCTTTATACTCCATTAGAATTGGTTGAGCGACTTTATTAGAATCATGGAACTACTATCCTACAGGAACCGTACTTTTTTCCGGGATAAAAAGCAGATTAAATCACCCTCAGGATCATAAAGTGTCCCTGTGTCAAAATTCATACATTTATAAATATATATATATATATATATATTAATTTACTAAAAAAAATGTTACGTTTGTAACTTTTGATAAGTTAATAAAAATTAAATTTTGGCATTATTTAAAAACAATTTAATGCCTACAACTTATTTCCTGAAGATGTTACCGAAAATGAAGAGCTGAAGTGCTACCGATAAAAAATGAACCAAAGTAAAGGGTGAATGTTATTTTTTCAAAATCTCAAAATCTATCAGAAGCAGAGAAAAAATGAATTGAAGCAAACTGGTTTCATATTTAATAAACTTTTATTAATTTTTGAGATATAAGCGATAAAGCAAAAAACGGGACGTTCTTAAGCCCATCCCACACCGAACGCGACCCCCAGGAATGTGGATAGTTGCTATGTGTAGCTCCTAACTAGCCTTTACAAAATTCTGAAGCCAAAAATTTTGTTCCTTCGTACTTTACAAACTATTCTTTGACTGGACTACTCTACGTGTTTTTGTGTGTACGATTCTTTATTCTTTATCGATTCTGGTGGTTTTCAAAACGCGCGTTTCAGAACTCTTAATGTGTACCAGATTTAAAAATAGCGATACTAGCTGAGGCAACAGTACCGTACTGAACATATTTATTACTGGTTTCATTATTGAAAATATCCTCACATTTCAATCACAAAAAATAAATAATTAAAGCTTTTGGATGTTCAGGATTTTGAATTTTCAATATTTTGGAGTAGTCTCCTGAAAATATACGTACGGTAACAAACCTAAACCTTCTTGATATTTAATTATATGTTCCATTGAATAAGAAAATTGAGGATTAATATAAGAAGCATCTCTTGTTCCATAGATAGTTTCAGGATCAATTTGTAAGTATATCTCTGAAATAGAATTTTATTTATCAGCAATTTCTTATAGGAACTAATTATAAAAACCTTTAAATTTGTCAAATGCAATATCTCTTGGTATTATTGGAAGATAACCATTTACATCAACATCAACTTCTAACTGCAGATCATTATTCAATCCTTTTCCACTATAGTTTAATACCAAATCCTCATCTAAAATGTTGCATAATTATATTTATTTTAATATTAATTTCAAAAGTCTAAAACCTGATTCAAATATAATTTCCGTAGTTTGTTCGAATTTTCCTTTCGTCAAAGCATATCCATTAATTGTATTATTGTTTTCATAAGCCATCAGCCAAGATATGGCCGAAAACAATAATGGAAAATATGGAATTACTTTATCCTAAAACAAAGTATCATACCATGAGCAGATTCATCAAAAAAGGTAAACCTTATTACTTTTCCAACGAATAAATCTTGAGGCTTTGCAGTTAAAATATTGGACTTTTTACTTGGATGTTCAATAAGAGTAATGGGTATTGTTTCATCAAAATATTGGTTGTTTAATACGCCCTTAATTTTCAAAAGAATTTGTTTCGGTAAGCAAACCTTAATAATGCAATGTTCTATCTGAAATTTTTAAAAAGCGTAAAGTTTTTATTATTTGAGAAGCTTAAAATTCTTAACCATTTCTTTAGGTCCAATACAAAATTTTCCTCCATTTTCTGGTATGGGGTTGGTGCATGTTCTTTTAAGTTTTTGAATTCCGTAGCCACATTTAGCGGAACATTTGTTCATTTTTTCCCATTGAGACCATCCTCCGTTCACTAATTGAAAAAAATTTTTCAAGAAATCGTATGGTAGGTACGTAAAGCTCAATACATGCCTCATGCATTAGTTTTAACTTTTCATAATGAAATTTATTAAATAAAAAAGAATTTATTTATCACAGATAAATTAAAATAAATAATATAAATTCAAGCACATTAGTGTTAAAAATGGTTATAATTTTTGAAATGTATGCTGTCCCATTTTTTCGGTAATTTCATGCAAGTCAAAAGAGGTAGGCTTGTTAATTTGAGTTAAAAAGAAGTTTTCCTCCAATAAAGAATGAATAAGTTAATTGCCTGGACACTTTTCTTTATTGCATTCTCTGTCTTCCCAGTATTTTCCTGCGCAATATTTTCCACCATATTCTGGTGCTGGATTGTTACATATCCGAGTACGCCTTTGCTTTCCAGTGCCACAAGTCACAGAGCATGGCTCCCACTCTCCCCAATCAGACCTAAAATCATCACCTTAAAAGTTTCAATTTCTATGGGGAAGAATTTAAAACATACCATCCTCCATCTTGTTTGCATCTATCCAAAATACATTCTCGTTCTTCTCGATCTAGTCCTACACAATCTTTGCCCCCATTTTCTGGTTTGGGATTGTCGCAAGTTCTAGTGCGAACTTTGACGCCGTTTCCGCAAGTAACAGAACAAGGAGACCATGAAGACCACGTTGACCACCCACCATTTATCTGAAATTAATAATAACTTATTTATTGATATTATTTATTTAGTTAATTATGTAATCCAAAATATAAAACCAGTCGAAAAAAAAGATCTCTGAGAAGCTGAGTAGTTTCAATCTTTTTAGTTGTATAAATAAAATACCAGTAGGCAATAGTTGGGTTCAAAGTTCTGAGAGAATAAAGAGTGAAAAATATTTTTTTAATAATTTTTGGAGTTTTGGTTAAACTAACATATATACTCCCAAAATACCTTAGGGAGTGTTCTAGTCAGTGGCGGATTAAGGGGAGGGGTCACAGGGGTCATGACCCCCTCCAAGCTTTTTTTACATTAAAAAAATAAGCTTATTATTCAATTGTCTACCAAATAAATTTGGTATTTCTTTTCTTGAGTTAACGTTTTCTTTCTTTCTTAACTTAGGTACCACTTGATTTTAAGCAAACGTTTTTGAGAGATGTATTTTTAAAAATTTTCCGGAGGAGGACCACCGAACCCCCCGGTTAGTGAGGGTTACCCCACACCCCCCGGTAATGTCCCCCCACTAAGCTACATCCTAAATCTGCCCCTGGTTCTAGTTTTGAAAAAAATCTATTTCTTTTCATATAAAGGTCGTTAAATAAGTCTTGAGAAAATCTATGAAACGGATTCCTCGGATTTCCCGAATTATATTTTTGTTATAGGCGTTAAAAAAATATTTGGAATGAACTCACTTTCTCAAATAAAAAAGGCTCAGATGACTCTTCTAATTTTTATTTAATCAAATTTAGGGATTTACTACTACTTGACTTGATTTTCAAACTACTTGACTAGATTTTGCCTTAAAATCAGGTCAAACTCAAGTCAATTGTTAATATTTAAATATCAAGCTAAAGTGAAGTTTAAATATGAAAGTTATTTCACACCAAAGTTTAAGTATTAAGCTCAATTCATTGCACAAAGTGTTCAAATACTTGACTTGATAAATTAAAGCTAATCAAATTCTTCTGTAACTTACCGGGCATTTGCCATAAGAACAAAGTTGAAATTCTCTATCGTTTCCAACGCATAAGACACTTTCAGTTTCATTCTTCGAAAATAAACATTTCCTTGTTCGATAACGTTTTCCTACACCACAAGATTTCGAACAAGCACTCCATTCGGACCAATCAGTCCAAGTTGGTTCTAAATTCCAATAATAAAAAGTTACATTTTTTTTCGTTATTAAGTATAGGGATTATTACCAAGTACATGAACGATGTAAGTTTTTTTCAAAGATTCCTCGTCATTAAAAACATGGCATGTATAAGATCCTTCGTCGGTCATGCTTAAATCGTTTACCATGAAAAATTGCATTTCTCTCATTAATTCAACTGAGTCTTTCGTCCAGATAATATTTGCTTTAGTTTTCTCGTTAAATGTACAGTTCAATTGCATGCTATCTTTCAGATAATAATCGAGCTTTACAGTTTCAATACCTTCTTCAATGGTAAGTTTTTCTTTAAAATAATTTAAATAAATCCGTTATTTGTATTTTAATAAGCTACGAATATTGTTTAAAATTAAATTTACCTTTAACATACAAATTGAAATATTCCTCAGCTTTACCAGCTACATTTTCTCCGATACATTTGAACCTTGTATTTTCACGTGCTTTTCCAGTTAAGAACCGGTTTCCTCGTTGAGTTGTATACTTGGATCCATCAATGATTTCATCGTTCTCAAACCATTTTATTACGACTCCTGTTCCTGTGATTCGACATTCCAAACTAACAAGTTCTTGTTCAAATACTTCAATATCATGTACATATGTTTCATCAATCACAACAGGAATCTCTAAAAGGAAAATATTGTTTATTTATTAATAGATATTAAAACAATAAAAAAAACGATTTGAAAATCACCTGCTACTTCTGCTTCAAATTCAAAGTTATAAATTCTTTGTATATTGTGTCCTAAATCATCGAAACCGGATACCTTGAAAAGAAATATTTAATACTTAGCATCGTTATTTTCTTATGAAAACACTTAATATTTTCTTACAAGAATTGTAAAATCGTTTTTCGGTGGTTTAAATGGAGGTGCTTTGAATAAATCAATTCGTCCTTTTAATGGAACCAAACTTAGTACTTCTCGTTTTGTTCCATCTGGATCAGAAACCAAAGCTGTTGTCGGAGTCCAATATCGTGTTGGATCTGAGGATGTCGGTTGTATATAAAGATAGGTCAAACTATCTCGAGCACACGAGTCGGAGGTTTCGTCAAAGTCGGAAACCATAATTGGTGAAAATCCAACATCGAAACTATAAATGCTGTTTGTTGAAACTCGAATCGTATGGGCTGAATCAGCTTTTGTCTCTGCTATCCATCGTCCAGGTTCTGGATTGTTTACAGTTTTTACCTTAAATTTATCATAATATGTTAACTTGTACTCAGTATGTAACTCAGTAAGCTCAGATCGGGCAAATTTCCCATGAGTCGGTCAGTTAAATGGCTATAAAGCCGCTGGTTATAGGGCTTTAACAGATAACTGGTTGATTGTGTTTTGTTTTTATCTAAAAATTGTTAGCTTTTGTATACTCATAGTTACCTATTCGACTTTACAAAACTAAAATACTTTGGACTCAGATGGCACTAATCTTAGATATCAAAGTTTGTGATCTTCTAGAAATTATTTTTTTTTTCATTTCTAGCAATCCTGAGTAGGCTTTAGGCTATTTATAGATAACTTTTTTTATGGGGGAGAGTGAGGAAGAGAGTACTGCTTGTAAGCTATAAGCAATTAATTGTATCAAAATTCAAATAAATAGTAAATAAATTAGTCATAATTATAAATACTAGTATGAGCTACTTAAGAATAATTTTCAAGTAAACATTATTCGAGTTCTTATCCATAGTTAATAATAAACAGTTAAAAGTTCTTTTTTAATGGATATTTTATTCTTTATTTGATGTTTTTTTTTAAATTTTGAACTACATTTTGCTATTTTCGTAGCTTCTTGAGGTACTTAATTATAAACACCAACTGTTGTATTAATAATTTCAGCATTAATTTCTAATATGTGTTGATAGTATTCTCTCAATAATTAAAAATTAAGAAGCTACGAAAGTAGCGAAACGTAGTACAAAATTTAAAAAAAACATCAAATAAAGAATAAAATATCCATTAAAAAAGAACTTTTAACTGTTTATAATTTTCAAGTGCAGTTAGCTATTTCTTAATTTGCAAGGTTAATTCGTTTTCTGAAAAAACCATCGCAGAAACTAAAACCGCGTAAATCAAGAGATTCGTCGTTCCAACTCGTCTTCCTATATGTACACCATTGCTTACACTCATATAATAGCGTTAAATAAAATAAGCAACTCAATAAATGACCGTATTGTATATATTTTGCGTGTACAATGACGTTTTATACTTACTAAAATATTTTCTAATCTCAAATTTGTTTCAACATCAGTAGCTTCTATTCCGTCTGGATTCTGTATGAAGATTGATGGATTTTTTCCAGCTAATGAAATTGTAAAACTATCCATACTTGAATCAACATCAATCGCTGTATCTTTCGTTATTTTTTCGGGAACAAAAGAAGAATCAATGTATTTGGTTCTACTATCCAATGATTGAGTTATAAACTCCAATACCTATAAAATAATTCCATTTAAAAGTCCTTATATTATTTCATTTCTTAAACGTACGACTCCAACTTCGGTTTTAGACTCTAAATGATAAACTTGTCCAGTGGTTTTTTCAGCGATTTTTTCATAAACGCGATAGTTAATATCTTTAAGATCACCACAATCTCCGGTTAGAACAAATGTTACTTGTGTGCCTCTTTCTTTTGCCAAGTCCATCACTTCATCAGCAAGATGGTAATCCTTCGCTGAGGCATCCGTAAAAACATAGACGTAAGATTCGGGAACACTTGCAATAATGGCTTCTCTAATTCCGGACATAGAGTATTCAGGGCAATCACCGCCACCGTTAACTGTAATATCTCCGATTTTTTTTCGCAATTCTTCTATATTTTCAGTAACAAAAACGGGTCTCACTTCTGTTAAGATTAAATTAGATTTAAAAATGATTTATGTGGTGCACTGGTGTAATAATATTGATTTACCTGGATCATTAAAAACAGACAAGACAAAGTTTTTGATTGGATAATCAGCACGCGTTTCCATTAGCTCTAAAATTTTGTGTATTTGAGCTTTAACTTGAACGATATCATCACCCATTGAACCTGTATCGTCGATTGCGAATGCCAAAGTTACTTGTTTTCTAATTGTAAATTTTAAGAAATTAATAATAATTAATTAAAACACCAACTACAATACTATAATAAGTTATTAAATAATTTCACTGTGAACGTCCTTTGTTGTTACACGTGCCTTCCATAAAACATCTTTAATGGTACCAATATAATTATTTTATAGTAGGTATAATAAATTAAAATAAGATTTTTACCTAATGCGTTTAGGAGCAGAAATACGACTTGTTGAATTGAATTCACCAGATTCAATTAAATGTAACAAAGATAATGTTATTAAAAGGAAAACTACTTTCTTCATATTGTTGTAATTTGATTGTTTCAATCGGTAGAAAGAATTCACAATACCAATACTTGACACATTTATAATGTTACGTCTGAATACAAACTGACTATACAGACAACCAATACGGAATTATATAAATATTTGCTATCAATTTTCTTATTTATGTTTTTAATTTTTTTTTTTCTGTTGATACTTTATTATGTTAGTATTTGAAGGAGTGAGTGTATGAGCTTATATTGTGGAAAATTAAAATTAATGAAGCATGCCGTGATGTTTCGTTCGCAACTAAATAATGTTCAATTTATTTAGATAAGAACTTATAATACACAAATCAATTTTCAAAGTACAGAACTATAAACTCATTTTAAACAATTATTGTCGAAATGTGTTACTGATAAATATTTTAGGTTTCTTTTTTTGGCTGTCGCTATTAAAACTTTATTTATTAAAACATGTGTGGCGTAATCGGGGGAAGAAACAAACGACCTTATAATTTTTTACTTTTTTTTAAAAAGAAAAAATAATTTTCTTCTGTTTTACTGTAATTGTGTGAAATAATTAAGATCAACGAAAAGGAAACTACAGGTATAGGTGCTTTATATGGATAATGCTATTTTTTAATTCTGACAAAATACTTAAATCAGCTAACTTATTACGACCAATTATGTAATCTAATTAACGTTGATACAGATGTATTTCACATATTTTAGCTATACCGGAAACTTCGTTTACGTAAGCTTCAAAACATTGCTCATAAAGCCAAACTTCATCAAAATCCGTTAACAACTAAAAATGTTCATTTCAAAATGATTTTTGCTCGAACTAGTATTTCCTTTCTCTAGTGGAATTGAGACATTTCTCTGCAATAAAATGTAACTGAGATATTGACTCGGATAGTCAGTTGTCACCATATCAAGTTTCACAAAATTTGTTATCATCTAAAAATGTAGAGTTCCAGAGTCATTTTTGCTCGAGCCGTTTGTTTCTTTTGCCAGTGCAACTGAGACATTTTTCCATAGTCAAAAGTATCCTAAATAATGACTAGGGTAATCAGTTATCATCATATAAAATTTCATCAAAATCTGTTCAGTGGTTTTTGCGTGATGCGATAACAGACAGACAAACAAACATTTTAACACGATTCACGGTTTATTTAGCACTCGTATTGTCGGTTTATTTTCAACTGATCCAACAGATAATCCTATGTTGGTCTTGCACGACGGGGGTCCGACAGTCATAATCTTTTAGAATGTTCTAGGCTTCTTTTGTTTGCCCACTACGCCCCTCCATTGTCCACCCTTCAAGGCGTTATTTTGAATTTACTGTGATTTTTCGTATTCTGGGATTTTTAAACTCGTAATTTCAGAGTTATTTAACCCTCTGACGAGCGCAATATAATTTGTAACTTGGTCGGGCGCAATTCATATGAGAGATTAAGTAGATACACAAAATGCATAAAATGTCATTGTAAAAAGAAAATAATATAACTGAGTGACTCAAATTTAATAAATTATATTATTTTATAATCAGGAGTCAGGAAGATAACTGGAAGCCCTGCTCTCTGCTGTGAAAAACAAACTTAGTAGACCAAAACAAATTCTACGCATTTCACAGATTAAATGCGCCCGAAGGAAGGTTAAGCGATTGGTGATTGTTGTTGGAATGGTAATTGTGATATTTGTGTGTGTAAATAAATTCTAGTTTTTATTAAAAGATTGTATAACTAACAAAGAATTAAAGAAGTCTAAACGTGGAATTCAATACAGTTTTGTAACAAATCCCATTACAATAAATTAGCTTTGTTCTCACAGTGACCTTGATTGGATTTGAACTACTTTTGAACTGGTTGACTGTTGAGTGCACATACAAAATAAAAATGTGTTCGGTTTTTTGTATGTGCACTGAACAGTCAACCAGTTCAAAAGTAATTTAAATCCAATCCAGGTCACTGTGAGAACAAAGCTATTACCAAGTGCTAACTACTTACTGAAATCAACTGATCAGTTAGAAATAAATTCATTTGGCTAGGTTTCATATTGATTTGTTTTAAATGAAGCGCTAACAGTTTAGTTGGCCACGTCCAAGAAGTACATAATAGTAATTAAGTCATGCAGAAACTTATTCATCCTAATCATACATCAGCCAACAATTTACAATTGTAGTCAATATTTGTTATACTCAGTTACGATTATCATAAGTATCAATAAGATATTATTCAATGCATCTTTAAGTTTTAGTCGATTTAAAAATTATGTAATTAATATTATTTATACTTTAGCTGATAATAATTGGGAATTATTGAAATCTAATTTTAAAATCAATAGCACCATTAAAATTTGGGTGAAATGTGTTTTGATTCAGAAAAATTGCGGGATTTCCATTATTTTATATGCATCGTTAAAAATAACTAAGATAATAACAATGATAATTACGGTCAACTTGGTTGCCCTCAAAATTTTTTATATTTTCATTGATAATAAAATTTTTACGAGGGGATTTACTTAATATAAAATACGGAGATGATCTAATGTAAACAGATTTCTCGATTTCTTCTCGTGTGATTCACTTAGTGTAGTAATCTCCATATCATACATACCTAATAATTATTTTCTATTTCAAATAGTAGCAAAAAAATAGAAGAAAGATTATTTTAGGCAAAAATAAATTTTTTTTCTTGTTCGCGATTATGTCTTGAGTGTATATTAAGTCTGACACAAAAAATTAACTGCAATCTTGCATTTTGCTTTCATTCAATAGTTTAGATACGATGGGTATGAGATATAGTTATACTTTTATACCTTGAGTAGTTTTGATCTGTTTATGGTTGCTTGGAGGGATTTGAGGTCAGCTAAAACAGTTTTTTTTAACGATTTCTATGTACTAATTTAGCAGTAGATCTACAGTCACTTTGTGGTGTAGAAAATACAATTTTCAACCACAATTTGTTTAGTTCGGTATAGTATGATTTTTTTTTTTTTTGGTAGTTTAAGTCGCTTTAGCATCTAAGGTCATATCACGACTGTCTAAACACAGAAAATTTCTGTTGGTCAATTTTATTCTTAGGTCTAGGATCTTAAGTCTAGGATTCAACGGGGATCGAACCCGTACCACTTGACGCATGAAGCGGAGAGAACTACAGCTTCTAAACACTGCGCCAATAGGTGGTAGTAAGATTTTTGTTTTTAAGTAAAAGTGCATTTTTTAAAAACAAGGAGTTTGGGTCCAGCACGAAAATCGAACGGTCGAGCCCGTTCTTTGTTGTTCGATAATCGCTCTATTTAATATATTAAATTAATTGATTATTATTTGTTATTAGTTTATTTATTATAGTAGTTGATTTAGTGTTATGTAATTGTTAAAAACAAAGGCATGGACGAATAACCGATATTTAAAAATATATAATGTAATCGAACTTGATTGTAATTAAAAGTATGTAATATCGATAATAAGTGATGAATTAAACCAATAAATATTATAATTTATAATAGTTAAAATTTATTATTTAGTAAGAAAAAGCTGCGCTACAACTTAAGTTGAGAACTTCATAAGAACTTTGTAACGATTGTTAGCTCGATTGTTAGATAGTTGTGATTGTTAGCTCCTATTTTCTACGTATTAATCTCTATTAACGATCCATCATAAACTACAATAATTCTATAAAACACGATTTTGAATCAAGATTTTGAGTTTAAAATTATTAGGTCGTTTAAAAATAATGTCCTTTATTAAGCTATAATAACTAACGTTTAAAATGACGATTAAAATAAAAACCATTCGATTCACTACACTTTGACCAACGAGACCTAAGTTTATGTCAACGTAAAATTTTATTTATTTAACGTAAAATTTCGTAGTTCTGAACACGATGAAATTATTCAAGGCAATTTTGGCGTCGTCTAAAAAGTGCTAAGTAGTCAGTGGGTGAAAGGTTTGACGAATATGGTGGAATGACATGATTTCGTAGCCCACCTGGTTTAATTTGGTTTTGAAGCAGAATCGTTCCAATTTTCTAATGACTAATGCTGGATGATGTTATCGAAATTTTCAATGCATTTCGTCAATTTGGTGATAGTAGCTTGATTCAAGAAGCTGCGATGAATAAGACCAGATGCAGTTCACCAAACCCAGCTGGCATCATCACCTTCTTTTGGTGTAGTTTGGCTTTGGAAATGTTGTGGGACTTGATAATAGTCCAACCATTTAGCTTTTCACTGCCGATTGTCGTATAATTTTTATTACGCATAACTAATTACTAATAAATAAAATGCTATTTCAAATCGATGTTTTTTTTTTGTTTAATTAGCCATCAAAGCTTTCAATCGCCTATTATTGATTATCGTCTTTCGTCCGCGACTATTGCATCGTCTTTGAGCGTCTTATTTCCATAGCGAAATTTTTGAAACCAAAGTTTCAGCGTACGTTTATTTATCGCTTTTCTTCTTGAATTAATCACGTATTAAAATTATAAGTAATTGCTTCTTTTCCATATACTAACGAATATAATTAATAACTGCGTTGTTTAAAACTAAATAATCGAGAAATTCTTACAAAAATATAACGCAAGTCGAACGTTAAAATGTAAAATACCAAGCTTTCGTAAAAACAACCTCGAATATATGAGACTTGTAAAAACCGACATTATTTTTAAACAACCTAATATTTATTTATCGGATACATAAATGATTAGACATCAAAGATTAAAAGATCATCTAGGCTTTAATTCTCAATGAAAAAGTAAATGGTGTTCAGGGCAACTGAGTTCAACTTAAATATCTACTGAAATTAATTTTATTTTCTTCTAAGGCTGCATTTTAATAACGCGGAAAACCCACAATTTTATCAACGTAATTTTGATCCAAATGCTAATGTTGTTATCAACATAATTCAAAATTTAAAATTCGAATTCAATAATTCTCATTTGTCGTCAATTCATTTATATTATTTTACATTACATAAATAACTGCAGATTAATTAAACCTCAAAAATCATGATTCTAAGAATCCAATAATTATTATCAAAATTGATTTTAAAAATATTAAATCATAATATTTTATAAGAAATAATTTTTTAAAGTTGTCTCAGTAAAGAAAGTGATAAGCGATTCAAAATATATACCTAAATATTACTATTAAAAAATTTTCACTATTTGAAAAAATATATTTAATGAGATAATACAATTCAGATGATTTTTGTGTTTATTCTGTAAATTGGTGGAACGAAATTTCAAAACACCGTAAAATCCACTTACAAGTAGGTAATCAAAATTATCAGGACTAAAAATGAAACCTATTTTATCATGAATTTAGTATATTAGAAAATATGTTAAAAATGGGTTGGCTAAAAAAATTCGGGGCAGACTATTTTTAATTATTTAAAAAAATATATTTTTATTAAAATACTGCAACATCAAGATAATAGAAATTTTTTTTATATCATTATAAGCGCTGTTTTATTACGAACACGTTAATATAGGTTTGTCTGCAAAAAGTTCGGTCCTAATAGGGATTAGCGAATTTTAAAGATTTAAATTTTAATGCGCGTGGAAATGTGTGACAGAGAGATCCGAGGTAACTAAACTGTGTATTAATAAAAGACCCAACATCGCAGTCAACTGTGATCATATAAATTTTTTTCTATTATCTTGATGTTATGCAATATTTTATTAAAAATAATTTTTTTTTAAATAATTAAAAATAGTCTGCCCCGGATTTTTTTAGTCAACCCATTTTAGTATATTTCCTAATATACTAAATTCATGATAAAATAGGTTTCGTTCTATTATCAACTCGGTGAAGGTCGATGTAGGGGCGGATCTTCTACTAAAAGATTGAATAGCAAAACTCGAGAAATTTCAAGGAAATCATGGCCTCACTGACCTTGAGTCATCGTTTAATTTTTGTAATGATAATTTCAAGAGAGTGATTTAGGCAGCGCTGAATTTATACTAGGAGCACACGGGGCTACTGCTCAGGGCGGCTAATTTTCAGGGGCGGCAAAATTCGGAAAATTATAGATAAACATTGCAGTTTCATCAAAATTTCATTCAAATTGAGAAAAAGTGATAAATAGTTAATTAAGAGTTATTTTAAAAATTAATTTTAACTTTCCGCTATGAAAATTGCAAATTTTTAAAAATTAAAAAGAAATTAATTTTTGTCCAGTTTTCGAAAATCTGGTTTTCGGGTTCTAGACACCTACTTCGAACCATTTTCGTGTGATATTTAAAAGGCTTGACCGATCGACTTGGGGACTTCTAAAAGGTTTTGATTGATTGTTGAAAGTCTTAACAAAATCGACCGATTCGTTTAAAATATTCACAAGCTTTTCCATCTTGCCTATAGTCAATGGGGCCTTTTTTTGTTATTTTTTTTATTTATGTTATTTTAATTATTTTATTTTTATTTTTATTTATGTAATATTATTTATTTTTATTAAATACTATATTTTTTATTTTAAAGAGGCACAATATTTTAGGCTAGGAGCACTGTGTACAATTCCTAATAAACGAATAAAAAAGTTTAAAATATCGCTGTCGAAAAATTTCAAAAAAATTATTTCCATCAAATTTAATATTTGTTTTTATTTTTTTCGAAATAATTGTTAAAATTCCTGAAATTGTCAACTTAATTTTTGCATTTCTCTTAAAAATAAAAAATTATTATATTTCTTTTTTATTTTACATTACCTTATGCGTCACTTTAAAAAATGCATTATTTTAAAACTTTAAAATATCAACAATTTAATTTTTGCATTTTTAAGAAATTAATTACTAAGAAGTTTCAATTGATGCAGATCGAAACTTTTTTATTTTATGTGAAATTTCGGTAATGGGGCGGCATTTTCCACAGTGCACAGGGGTGGCGCTAAGGTTGAATTCAGCTCTGGATTTAGGTAATATTTACATATTTTTTGCAGTAGGTGGATTTAGGTTCATAGACAAAGTATTAATTTTTAAGGCTGAACTGTGTTGTCTTATTTTGTCCAATTTTACGAGAACGAAATCGCGGGTCGATGCTAGTTGAGGATAAAAAGCTTATACACTCTAATTTACGAATTACAGGACTTTCCCTGTTACATTTTTTTTTTATTTTCCCACGAACCGAAAACCTACGAAATTGGGCAACAGATGAAGCAGTTTATATTTTTACTTGAGATCATTTTGATGAACACGTCGTTCACATAATTTACAGTAGCATTAAGAGAATTTTTCAGTACATGTTTTAAATTACACCGCCTCTAAAATTCTGCTATCCTAATAAAACACATTAGTGATTAGAGGGTATGCGTTAAGAAATAACATTTTCATATTTTTGAAACACCTTAATGGGTGTCCCAACTTTGGGAGGCTAAATTTTGAAAAATGTATTTTGTGTATAGCAATTACGAATTGAAACCCTTTCCTTGTTTTTACTGTTAAAAGACTTGTTATTAAGCTTAAGTTATAAAGTCACTGTTATTAAGCTTATTATTAATATCGATATTTCTCCTCAAACACTAATAATTAACTACAACACCACTAACACTAGGGTGTTCAAAAAATGTTATGGTGTCCAAAATTTGGGAGTATCTATTAAAACAAAAATGTTAGTCCCAAAACGGTTTGTCATTAAGGTTAGTAAAATTTATTGTTAAAAAGTACAGAAATCTTTATTTTTTCATAACTTTGAAACAGTTCATCGTAATAACAATCTGAAAGAAGGGAATTAAAGGAAATACCACGCTCTACAAAAAATATCCCTGCTGTGAAATGTTGTAAAATCACATCATAAGTTCACAATATTTATTTTGTATTACAATTGAAAGCCCATGTCTGTAATCCATGTAAGACCTTTTACGGAATTCTGAGCAGGTTTATATTCCAAACCAATCCAATCTGAATATCCTTCATTTATCAACAAAGAAAATATATAATTATAATTAATTTCTCCTGGAGTGTTAGGTTCTCCTCTATGTGGAACTTGAGCTATTTGAATATGCCCAGTAAACGGAAGTAAAGCTTTGATATTGTTTGTCAAATCTCCTTTTATATGTTGCAAATGAAACAAATCCAACTGCAGCTTCAAGTTGGGGCTGTTAATTGCTTTAATTATCTGCAAAGCTAGAAAGTAAACGATTAATTACATGTAAGCATCTTACACTCTTTGGTGTACCTTTTTCGTAATTGTTTAGGTAATAATTCGGCACTGAATATTTATTAATCGGTTCTATCAATCCAATTAAACCATTTTCTTCAAACAATTTTGCTGCATAACGTAAATTTTTTTCATAGGTTTCATCATGTGCTTTGGTGCTGCATCCTTCTATTTTTCCAGCCGTTACATGAATTCTAAATATTAAAAGAAAATTGTGAAAAGAAAATTCAAGTCTTTAGATTATTTGCTTTTCCTAACTTTTTACAATTTATAGCTTTGGCCAATTCTATGGTGAGATTAAGGCTTTTTTTAAAAGTTTCCTCTTTTCCTGGAATAGCTGCTGATCCAAATTGGCCTGGTTCTATAAAGTTTTTAAACATTTCGTCAATTGTTAGCATTGTTGGTTTTGAAATGAAACATTTTTAAAACTTCTGTTTCACGTAATGTCAAATTTAACAAGGTGAACTTGTATCACATAAATTTTACTAAAAAAAATGTATCGTTTCTTACCTACGTGATTGTTAATTAGAATTTGTTCTATATTGGTCTGATTTTTGGCTTCAACAACTTGAGCTACGGTAAATCCTTCTGGAAATGCCCCTTCGACCGCTTTGAATCCAGCAGCTTTGGCTGCTCCATATCTTTCTAGGATCGTAGGCATTTCCGTAAACATAAACGCCAAATTTGCGCAAAATTTCAAACTCATTTTTCTAAAATTCATGAATTTAACAAACGTATTTTCAGCTAGTTTTGTAGGTTATATGTTACACATAATATATTATATGTATAAAACTACAATATGTATTTTTACCTTAAATATTTGACCTGAATTAATTTTCCAGTGTTTCTCAACAAGATTTCTATTTATAATTTCTATGAAATAGTCTTCACGGTCTTCACTTTCAAATAAAATTTTCTAATAGATATCATGTATTTTATAATTTTAAATCAATGAAAAAATAACTATTTCTTTATATTATGTATGTAATGAAGTTGTTTTACATTTTTATTTGAACATAAAGTCCGATAAGAGATAAAATGTACACTACATGTAATGATAAAATTACAAGTGCTTAATTTATTTATAACTATGAGTATTTATATTTACATTAATTTAACTAATATGTAATTTAATCTTTTTGTTTCTCTTTAAATACCAACTAATTAAGTTAATTAAAGAACAAAATTTTATATACTTAGTCGAGTCATGAAGATTTAAGCGACTAATAAACTATTCATATTCAAACGCAATTTTTTGCAACAATGAATTTTTTTACGGTTTTTCGTAAATATACAGAAGTTAAAACCACCCATTTTAATTTTTTTTTGTCATTGCACGCAAAAACCTTTAGACGGATTTTAATAAAAATTGAAAGATGCATATTTCATGATAAATGAGAATTCGAATCATTATAGTGTACAATTTTTACTTTTAGAAAATGTATCTTTTTCACGGGAAACTAGAAAAACTGGCTGAAGAAAAAACCACATCAAAACTTTACATTTTTAATAGTGATAACCGTGATAACTTTAACGTCTTTTAAAATACAGAATTTTTTTTCATCACATCTAGTCAATTAACAATGAATGGATTGTTTAAAATTTAATTATATTTCAACTGTGTTATAACTAAATAGAGTAGAAGCAGACAATTTTAAAATTTCATTGTCATAAAATTTAAAAATGTTGTCGTGTGTTAAATAAAATAATGCTTTGATTTCAACAAGACTAAACAAGATACATCTTTAAATTTATAGCAAAAGATTGGGATAACAGCAGAATGAATTTGGAGGAGGAGGATCCATCCTTATCTATATAGGTTATTTTTAAAGCAATGCATCAGGGTTTTCGATTTACTTGGATTTGGTAGATTAAAAATATAGAAATTGCAATTTTGTGTCCTTTCTGATTATTCAGTCTTCCCCTGATTCAGATCAACTTTGTTATAGTTGTACTTTAGTTATTTTTCTGCTAATTCTTCAAAGTCAAAAGCACCCTACTGAGTGTATTAAGGGATGAAATGATAATTTTAACTATTTTCAAGCCTGTTATTTTTTAATCTTTTTATATTTCGTCTTTACTTGCTTAAGGCTTTAGACAACTTCCGCAAGTTCTTCCGCATTTTCAAAGATGTTAAACATGAGCGTGTTAACGTCTAAATATTATAATTTGAACTTTTAATAATTTTTTCTTCTACAAATTTCTAACTTTTTTTTTGTAGATGCTGTTACAAAGGTGATTTTTTAATTTTCTCTTAACTGTGCCGCATCACAGAACTTTATTTAACATGAAACCCACTGTTGATTAGGGGAACATAAATAAATCTATCGATTGGTTAAAAATTATAAATAGAATATGATATCAATATCTATAAAAACAGAACTATGTATAAATAGCATCTATGTATAACTTAACTACTATCCTCTTCCCTAGAAGCGCCCTTATTTGAATTTCTACAGGAAAAAGTTTTAATTAAAAGTTACAAGCTTTGATGACTCTAATAACCATAGTAAGTTTAAAGAAAATCATTGAAGCCATTTCCGAAAAAAATTGAAAAAAAACATAAAATAAAGTGACTTACTGCTAGCATATTTCAATCCAAATTCTTTGCGGCACAACTAGATAAAATATGAAAGCAAAGTTCCATGTTTGGTGAATTTCGGATAAAGATTTTGATGCGATGTCGCTGTTACACCTAGACACACACAGACATTTCTAAACATCACCTTTTTGGACTCACAATCAGAGGACCTTATAACAAATATTTTTGGTAAAAATCTGAAATCGAAAATTTGATCCATTTACCTACAATACCTACTTCCTTTGCCATACAGCAGCGGTGGGCAACTGCCGGCTCGCGACGATGTCAAATCCGGCCCGCTTGACCTTACTCACACAAATTACAGTTCATCGTTACAGAATCCGGTCTTAATTATTACATAGTTCAAGTAATTTGATATTTTTTAGGTACTGATTTTTTTTTAAATTAACTCGTTCACTTTAATACGACCCGCGTCATGATTTGACTTTTTTATTCGGTCCGCTCACCGAAAAGTTGCCCACTCTTGCCATCCTTTTTTAAAAGAAGTATAAAAATAGAAGCCACGTGTTTCAAATTCGAAAAAAAAAAATTTTTTTCCATTACTACTTCGAATATCCTAAAGCCCATGAATGCTACCATAAAAGAGTGGAGTAAATTTATTCACTTTTAAAATATTACAAATATTCTATAAAAAATTGTGACAATACTTAAATAATTAAACTAAAATTATCCTTAAGTATGTAATAATGTAATATGGTTTAAAAAACACTTTTTGTTTTATTTTACAAAGCTCCAAATGTATAGGATATCTATATTTTTAATACTACAGAAAGTTACAAAGTGGATGTTTAGGGGTAATCAATCTTTGCTCGTTTAAATCCTTTATTAAATGAAGCAAACAGGACCAATTTCAATCCAGAATGCTTGATCAGGTTCTCCAATATCTCTTAAAGCAATATCAACTAAAGGTAGTCGCACTGTTTTATCCGTTGAGTAGGTCAATATGGATTTAGCCCAGTTTGGTGATCGGAACTAAAACATAATTGAGTGTAAGCTATAAACGTTATTAATTGGGTTAATAAATATTTTTAGTTACTCGGCATTCATCTTCTATCATATCGTAACGGAATCGTTGGTTTCCTCGAGGAGAAAGCTCTGCATCATTCCAGGATAGTAACTTAAGACCTTTGCGATAGTTATGTTTTTCGGCGTGATAGTATGCGACTGAACTCTTACAATGGTATGTAATATTTTGCTGTGCATGTTTTGAGAGCAATTGTAAGAATCCTATTTGATTACTATCGGCCTTGTAAAATATCTATAAAATCAATATAAATATTAGTTTATATGATTGTGAAATTTTTTACTCTTTCATATTACTTTCATTCCGTTTGGAATTTCACTTAGCCACATTTCTTGGTGCGTTGAATCAATAACAGTTAATTCTGGTGTTTTTGCAGGACTAGGAACTACGCAGGTGGCACGTTTTTCCATATCACATTGTACTAAAATGGCATCCCGTATATCTCCCTCATTTGGATCAATCCAATATTCACCTTTAAAATGATTTAAATCAAAAATCAGTTTATTGATTCTACAAAAAGAAAGTCAAAAGTTCAATATTGAAAATCTCTATTACCACTTGGTAACTCTGGATGTGCCACATTTATATCCCGACAAGTTTTTCCAGGCGCTTGTTTTGAGCCATCTGGTTTTTGGAATTTCTCAAATGATGCTTTCAATTGATCGTATGCTCGTAATACAATTTCACGACGTTCTTCTTTCGTTATTTCTTTTCCAAACATTTTGAAAGGTTCATCATTCATTGGATCTGGTCCTTTTTGATTATTAATTTGTCCCACTAAAAGTTGTAAGAGTTACAAGTAACTTGAATGTCATAACAATTTTAGTTACTGTCTTACTTGAGCCTAAGAGAGCAGCAATTGAAGCGGCATCATAATTAAGTCCATCTCCTGGTGGTCCAGGAGGCCCAGCTGGTCCTACTGGTCCTGGAGGTCCTTGTTTTCCATCATCTCCAGAAGACCCACGAGGACCAGGTGGGCCACTGTTACCCTGTGGTCCAGGACTACCATCACGTCCTGGTGGTCCACGTGGTCCGATTTCACCATCTTTTCCGGGTAGACCGGTCTGACCGGTCATGCCTTTATCACCAGGAATTCCTTGCTGTCCAGGTAAACCTTGTAGTCCGATTAAACCACGATGGCCTTTGGCACCCTTAGGTCCGGCTTCTCCGCGTTCTCCTTTGACTCCGTCAGGACCAGCTGGACCTGGTTTTCCTCTTAACCCTTGCTGACCTTCTACACCTTGAGGACCAGTTTCACCTCTTGGACCACGTTCTCCGGAAGGACCTGGTGCCCCAACAGCTCCAGGAGAACCCTTATTTAATTAAACAAACGTTTTAAAAGTAAAAACATTATAAGTATGTTTACATACGGGTAATCCAGGAGGACCACCTGGTCCAGGATTTCCAGCTACTCCTGGAGGTCCTTTATCACCTAGTCGACCGGCAATGCCAGGTGGTCCTTGTTTGCCGGGAGACCCTTCTGGCCCTTGATCTCCAGTAGGACCTGGTGGTCCTGGCGGTCCACCTAAGCCAACAGGACCAGGTGGTCCTTCATTACCTGGTTTTCCTGGAACTCCAGATTCTCCCTACAATAGAAATACAAAAAATGACACTGTTGTAAGATATTTTAAGCTGTAATTTTTACAGGAGCACCACGTAATCCTGTTGCTCCAGTTGGTCCTCCTGGACCTGGTAAACCAGGTAAACCTCGTTCCCCAGATGGTCCTTGAGGTCCTGGTGGACCACTTGGGCCGGTAGGACCATGTGAACCGGTATCACCTTTAACTCCTTCTGGACCTGGAGTACCTGTTTGACCTTGTGGTCCAGGATTTCCGGGACGGCCTGTCTCACCATGAATTCCTTTTATACCTGGCACTCCGATTGGTCCAGGTGGACCAGCATTTCCTGGTTGTCCCTATAAAAGTAATATGCTTTAATATAAATTTATAAATATTTTTTTTATAAATTTTAATAAATATTTCTACACAAGCGTATACTATGTTCAATTTATATTAGCATAGAATAATATTTTCTTACTGCTTGCCCTGGTTCTCCTGGTCTACCGGGAGGACCCATTAATCCAGGGTCTCCACGTAATCCTGGTTCACCTCTGGTTCCTTTAGCTCCTAATAACCCTGGAATGCCTTGAGGGCCTGGCTCTCCAGGATTTCCTGTTTAAATTAAGACACGCGTTTTTATTTTTGGGTATCTTCTTGAGTCGTGTAATTTACCTGAAGGGCCAGGTTTTCCTTGTTCTCCTTTCATTCCTAACTGACCCCGTTCACCTTTTGTACCTGGCAATCCAATCAAACCTTGTGGACCTGGGAATCCTTGAAGCCCTTGAGGTCCAACAGGACCTCTTTCGCCTATTCCTCCTTGCGCACCAATTTCACCCGGTGGACCTGGTGGACCAGGATCTCCTCGTTCAGCCGGTTCTCCTGGAGGACCAACTGGTCCTATTGGTCCTTGAAGACCTCGCTCTCCTTGACGTCCTGTGATTATTTTTGGAAAAAATATTACTCTAGATAGTGCCTATCTATATTTTTACTTATACATCTGAAGTATCTATAGTAAAAGGGTGTCTGTATTATATCGAGTTCAAAATTCACAAACCTGGAGGACCAGCAGGACCAACATTTCCAACAGAGCCACGTTCACCTTTTTCACCTTGTGGTCCAGAAACTCCTCTCAAACCTGGTAACCCAATAAGTCCTTGAGCTCCAGTATGTCCTTTACGTCCTGGGGTACCGGGTGAGCCCTATTTATTTATTTATTTATTAATTAATTTTTTTTTCTTGTTAATTTATTGGTGGAAATTTATCTTATGTAATTTGTGTATTTTGTAATCAATATTTTTTCGGAACATTTTTGTTTGTCACATAATACATACAGGTAAGCCATCAATTCCTTGAGCACCGACTTCTCCTCGTGGACCTGGCTGTCCTGGTGTTCCTACTGGTCCTCTTTCGCCAGGAAATCCGCGTTCACCCCTAGCTCCAGCTATTCCTGGTAAACCTGGTGGCCCTTGAACTCCTGGTTCCCCATCCTTTCCTGCTGGACCAACATTTCCTGGCGCTCCTGGTAAACCCTACATTTTAATTGAAAATATTAGTTTTACATATTTGCTTGGCTTCATCGTACGTACATTAAATCCACGAGGACCTGACGATCCAACTGCTCCTCGTTCTCCATCTGCACCCGGTGGTCCAGGTGGACCTTGCAAACCTGGTGCTCCATCTTTTCCTGGGTCTCCACGTGGTCCTGGAGCTCCTGAAGGACCTTGTTCACCATCTTTACCAGGTTCACCCTAGAAAAATTAATAGAAAACAAGAATAGTTATCACTGAAAATTCCATGCATGTTTTCTAACTGTTAAGCCTTTATCTCCTTGAGGACCTAATGGACCTGGTAACCCTTGAAGACCTTGTGGGCCAGATTCACCAGGTTTACCATCAGCTCCTTGAATTCCACGTTCTCCTGGGTTTCCTGGTTTTCCTGTAGCACCGGGTCTACCTGGTGTACCACGTAAGCCTTGTAGACCTGGTGGACCAGGACGTCCGGGATCACCTTGACTGCCTTTAAGACCTTGTGGTCCTTGTGTACCTCGATCTCCATTTTGTCCTTTGTAAAATATATTTTTTAAAAAGGATATGTATTTATAGCTACTTAACGTTAATACCTTTTTGTCCTGCAGGACCATCAGGTCCAGGTAAACCTCTAGGTCCAAGACCACCACGTTCTCCAGGTGATCCTTGTAACCCAGTTGGTCCTCTCATACCAATTTTACCACGCTTTCCTTCACTACCTTGTGAACCAGGAAGACCACGTGGTCCTGGAGCTCCTGTTTCTCCCTTACTACCCACTTCTCCTTTGTAACCTCTTTCTCCAGGTATACCCTAATTCGAATACATTTTTAAAAATTAAAAACTGTCCAAAGTATTTGTAATATAGAATTAACTAACGGGAATTCCTTTTACACCAACAGGGCCTTGACTACCGGCAAGACCTGGTGGACCACGCGGTCCTGGAAAACCAGGAGGACCTGCCGCACCTGCAGACCCAGTGCTTCCTTTCTCTCCGGACAATCCATCTTTTCCTTGAGGCCCTTGAGGGCCAGAATCTCCAGGTTGACCCGGTCTTCCCGATTCACCTTACATAACCAGATTTAAAAATAGACAAATTATCACTTATTTTTTTGTATTGCAAATATTTATCATTAAATATTTTTATTTAATTACCTCTTGGCCCTTGTAGACCTTGACTTCCTTTTGGTCCTGCGGCACCTTGGTCTCCTTTGTTACCAGGGCTTCCAGGAAATCCTGGTGGGCCTGGTTTTCCAATATTTCCCTAAAAAAATATTTTTTTTATAGTAAACTTTTTTCTAAATGTTTAAAAATTAATTAACTGGTTGACCAGGAGGTCCTGATATTCCATCGACTCCTCTAAGCCCAGGTGGTCCGGGAGGACCTTCTCGGCCTCTTTCCCCTCTTGGTCCACTAGGCCCCTTAAAGTTACGATCATTTGGCATTGATATGTTTTACATTTTATATTTAATTATATGTTACCAATAGTCCAGGTGGGCCAACAGATCCAGGATTACCTTGACTACCTTTTTCGCCAAAAGGTCCTTGCTCTCCCTTCGCTCCATCTAAACCTGAAAATCCTCTGTGACCTTTTATACCAGGAATGCCTGGCATTCCGGGCAATCCTCTTGGTCCTGAAGGTCCAGCTGCACCGGGCTGACCTGTTTCGCCATCTTCTCCTGGCGGGCCCTTAAAAATGATTAAAATGTACGAATAACTCAATTTCAAAGAATATTTTTAATATTGTCATTACATCTTTTCCTTGTAACCCAGGTAAACCACGTGGTCCAATTGAACCTGGAGCCCCTGGCGGTCCAGGTTCACCAGGTTCTCCTCTAACACCTTGAAAACCTTGAGGTCCTGGTGGACCTGAAGACCCTGGTGGTCCTCGAGGCCCCACAGGTCCAACTTGTGCTTGTAAATATTGCAATGAGTCGGGAGCATAGTTAAAACCATCAGATGGTCCTTTATCATTTCCAGCTTGAGACATTGCCAATTGTTGATAATATAATGATAGCTAGAAATGAAAACAAAATGTTAGGTATATTGGTCTCATTATTAAGTAATTTTATCTTACATCAGGGAGAGGGCCTGGTGGACCAGGAACTCCTGGAGCTCCAGGTATTCCTGGTGATCCTGGAATACCACTTTCTCCTGGATAACCTTGCTCTCCTCTATTTCCAATTTCTCCTCTAGGTCCAGGAATATTGACTGTTGAAGTTTCAGTCACAGGTGTTTCAGCTCGACTCGCAGCTTAAAAAAATCAACTCTTAATAAATATAGAATACATATATATTTTTTAGTTGTTACTTAATAAACGAAGACATTCTTGGTCTTTAACACACATAACATCGCCTTGAGTACAGCTGCAAACCGTACAATTTTTCGAGTTCCACTTTTCACCCTCTCGATACCACTTTCCTTGATAAGAACATGAAAATGGAGCCACCCGAGAATCAGAAGTAAGCGGTGTTTTGGTAGTTGTTGAAGAAGTTGAAGTTGTTCTTGGTGTTGTTGGTTGTGGAGGGATTATATCCATTGTAACTGTACCAGTCGGCGAAGGACGTTCGTCAATGGGAGTTGTATTAATTGTCTCTGGAGAAGCTGGAAATTTTTTTTTTTTTAAATTTCTTTAGCAAATTTTTTAAATTACTTACTTGATTCCTCGTAAAGATCTTCATATTCTCCATAAGCGTCTTCATAGTTATCATACGTGTTATCAGGAAGACCTGGTTGAGGCTGTTGAGCTTGGGGACGATTTATTCGAGTTCTTCGAATTCGAGACTCTACAATCGTCAACGAACTTATCGCAAAGCATAAAACTAGATACCTAAATATTCCATTCATATTGGCACTAAAATATTATCCAAATAAATTAAATAAATTTTGAAAAATGATTAAAAACTGCACAATTACCTACACTGCTATAATAGCAGAGAATTCGGTTCTTTTCCTAAGCTAATAGCTGCCCATAATAAACTAAATGCAGAAATACTAAACTCAAACACGATTAGATAGAAAAATTACTCCAGTTGAGTCTAAGAAAGTTCAAATACTTATGCAAGTAGCATCTTTCATTTGTAGATTTCATCCTGCTAATCAAAGCTCCAAGAAATTTGTCTTAGTGGGGAGCATATTTGATCATCATTACAATATATGGCAAATTATATAAACAATAAATCATATTTAAATTAAAAAAATATATATATATTATATGTAGATCAGATATGAAATGATTTCGTATTCTCAAGAAGATTCTTTATTATTATTTTAATATAAAATTATTAACAATATCAAATGACTTTTTTCATCAATTACACTTTTTGTTTAAAGTATCTTTAATAGTAATTAATTTAATATCTTAATTTAGTATCTTTAATAGTCAATGATTTGTTTTTTAAAGCTAATACTTAACAAATAATTTTTTAATTTTTATTACATGTTCATTCATATAGTTTACCCAATTCATAGAAAATGATGTTATAATAAAATTAATTGTGTAACATTTGTAATATACTTAAAAAGTTGGATTTGGAAGAGTTCAACGGCATTAATTTAAAAAAGAAACTATTGATAATTGTTTTAATATAGGTACTCATTCATCAGTTATTGCAAAGTAACTATGATAAAATCATTAATTACTTCAATTTAATGCTTATTGTGCTTTTTTTTCCATTTTTATATCGTTTTGAATAAATGAGGTTCCTCAAAGAACATCGAACTTTGTGCAAAACATTCTTGTGACATATATTTTAGTCTTATCTTAAGCACAATTCCAGTAATATAGGCCTCATAATTTGATGATAATTAAATGAACAGATGCGCGATGACATGATCTGCATATGTTAAGAATATTAACTCTTCGGCGATTTAAATACTTGCTACGTCCTTCACAATATTGAATAACAATTTACAATTAAAATTATATTATGTCAGTCATTTATAATCATTACACAATAACTTCCGCTCTTTGGTATTGTGAACTAAGATGATTTAATGTTCCAAATTTTTGATTTTTTTATTGTTTCGTTTGTTTTATGTATGTGTGATTGCCTAACAAAGCAAACAGTACCTTAGTATCTGTTGATGGTTATTTATGGACTATGTCCTATGATTAAATGCGTAATGCTTTATGATTTATATTCTTCCTTCTAGATTTTATGTAATTCTTTTTTTCAGTGGTGGACTTACATATTTTCTAGCCAGTAGGCTATAAAAACTTTTCCATCCCTATCGATATCTATACAATTAGATATTTTAGTTCACAAGCATATTAATTACATTCAAATTATCTTACTTACTTAATGGTGAAATATATTAGGTACATGTTGAATTTTTTGTACCGGCCTATTAACAATCTATAGTCATTTTTAAAGTCAGTACGAAATATTGCCTTTGCATTTGCTGAAATCAACAAATTGAAATATAAATTTAACCAAGAATCTGGTAAAGACTGGTACGATTGGTACTATTCATTCATGTCTCGACATCCTTCCATCAGTCTACGAACTCCAGAAGCAACGTCACTTAACCGAATAAAAGATTTTAACGCCATCGAAGTTAAACTATTTTTCGACCAACTAAAAGCCCTCCAACGGAAATATAATTCCTACAACTTCCAAGTCTTTGTATCTTCAACATCGATGAAACTGGCATAAATACTGTTCAGAGAAATTCGAAAATTTTGGCTTCCAAAGGTTTGAAGCAAAAGCGACAAGCGCTGAACGCGATATCACCACTATAGTTGTTTGTGCTGTTATTGCCAGTGGAATATATGTTCTTATAGATAAGTAATGATTTTTTTTAACATAAGTTTATTATATTTGTTCTTTTGTTTTATTAAGTAACATAAGAATATTTTAAGTTAGGTGTTCCCAAATACCCCAGTTTTCCCTACTAATATCATTTCTTTATGCAAGTTTTCAACGTACTTTAAGGCCCAATCTACGACTTTTTAATTTTATATCCTCTCAGATGCTATATCTTTTTAAAAAAACTACTTAATAGTTAAAACTACTTACTATTGTCTAAATTTTCAGACAGAAATAATAAACTTAACCGCTTCTTGTCGCCCTCACATTTGTGCCGCCCAAGGATATGGTCCTTTTAACTGCCCCCCACATGTTACCCTCCAGGTAGGATACAGCAAAACATAAAAAAACCATGAAAAATATTGTTTGTAACTACTTACTTACTTATTATATAGTTTTCAACTTTTTTTAAGATTCATCGAATTCCTTGATATCCCTTAAAAATATCTCGTATTTCAGGGACCTAAACAAAACGAAACAATCCTAAATGGCAATAACAATCCTTATTTTAAGCATTAATTGTATCGTTATCCGTAAGTTGATTAATTTACAAAACTGTTGGTTAATTTTTAGAAATGTGGGTAGAATTAAATGACCCCCACCCCCTTATTTGCTTATATTTGTAGTTATATCTACATATGTATTACATATTTGTACATCATACAATCTACATGTTAATTGTTACATATTGATTATTGATTAACTGAGTGTTGTCCACTTTTGTCTACAATAGGTCTATTGTTTGTTAAATTTTATTAAATCTACATTCAATTAACTAAATATAAAGGCGTCTTATAATTATTCTTATCTCATTATGAGTTTTTATATGATTTTTATCCTAACATTTTCTTCAACCATTTTATGCAAACTCTATTAGCACTATACTTTTTGAAACTAAATAATTAGATATTTATGGACAATTTTTAGCTGAAAGAAACACTGATTTTAAATTAAATTGATTAGTTTAATATCAATTATATTATGTGGAATGTATCTTTCTATAAATAACTATCAGTAACAGTTCTTACTGCGTAAGAAAATTGACAAATGTAGTTGGAATGCAACTATAATTAGATCAAATTTTTGGGAAAACTTTTTAATTTCTGATCCCGAAATTCAACGGTAGCGTGGCCGAGCGGTCTAAGGCGCTGGTTTAAGGCACCAGTCTCTTCGGAGGCGTGGGTTCGAATCCCACCGCTGCCATATTTTTGTTTTTATTTTTTTATAAATTTTTTAAATTCTTGTTTTTACTCTAAATTCTTATCAATAACACAATAATGATCTTGAACTTTTATTCAGATAAATTTTAATTTCAACCACGATTATTCTACGCAATATATAATTGAATTAAACATAAATACTTATTTAAAATCAAGCGATACAGTTTACAATTGCCTCTAAATGAAATCATGCAGAGCTGGCATTTAGTTCCTTATCGTCAAATTACAAATACAACCATTAACACACTTGATTATTTCTCAAGTTTCACTCTTTGGCGCCAACTCTGGACAAATTAATTTCAATATAAATCGCAAAACGGTCTAACTATAACAATCACCTAATGAATTCTATTAATTGTTCCAGATTGCGTTAGGCTTTCGAGCGTTGACCCAGCAAAACAATTTCAACTGTTAAAACTAACGTTAAAAATAATTGATCAAATATAATTTATATCTACTCATATAATATATTCTCTTATTCCGTACTGGGTCGAACATTTCCAAATAGATGACATAATATGTTTATATCAATAATAAAAATTATTTTAATTGATTGATATATAAATATTTTACAATTTCGGTTTGTATAAATATAAAGTATAAAAATGTTTTAACACTAATTGTTATCATAATTATTACACAAATCAAGATCAATTTTGAGTTTGGGTTTTCTATATGTTTGATTTTGATGTCTTACAATGTTAATGGTATTATTTAACTTGAGCATTTAATTGTTTATGGCAAATTGTTTAAACAATTTATTTTAAAACTTTATTTTTTACATTTAATTTTAGTCTTTCTTATATTTTCGGCTATTTAAAAACGAAAGTATTCTTTTGGAAATTCGTTATAGTTAATATTTTTTTGAGTTATTAATCGTTGAAAAAAATTTTGGTCGAGTCGGACACCCCGTAGGCCAATGCAATCCACAGTCCGATGTCGCTCCAGTAATTACTGGATATCTCGTAAACTATTCATCGGATTGACTTGAAATTTTCAGAGAATATTTTCGAAATACTATAGGTACTTTAAAAATATGCACCAAAAAGCGATTTTTGAGACTTTTGTAGAACTGCATATACCCCCTTAACTAATCTATATGTCAATTAATTGCTCCTTAAATGATCTCATTGAATCCATAATTGCTTCAAGTCTATAATTTATTATTAGATATAGAATATTCATAGTTAGATTTTAGAAAAATTCATTAATGAAAAATTGCCTCAATTTCCTTTATTTATTATTTAAAACAAAATATTCATTGGTATTATTTTTTTATTACTAATTAATAGAAAAAAAAAGTGTTTGTAAGGGTATGTAAATGTATGTATGTACCTAATCAATGGTACCTATATGGATGTAAACTGGTTTTAAAAAATTCAACGACAACGCATGACGTCATCGAGCAACAATTAACATACAAACACTTTTTTTTCTGTTTAAAGTGCTTTAACTTCTAATGGTCATTAGCATTTGCATGGTTTTATTTTGTTTAAAATATTTAGTGATTAAATTTTGTTTAGTAGGTTAATTTTTTTAAGGTAGCTGATTGTGTTGTTCCACGACTTTCGCTCCTTTAAATTTTAATACCTCTTGGATGGAGTTAGGCGTAGCTGTCTCCTCTCTGCTACAAACACTTATTATTGTTATAAATATTGCAAATTTTGAAAATTTTTGTCTCGTAATTAAAAGAACAAATTAATGTAATGTAATGTTTAAGAAAAAAATCTTGTTAAAAAGTGGATATTTTTCGGTTAAAAGTATTTAATTTCTCATTAATGAATTCTTTCAAAAATTAATTATGAATTAATTAATAATTATAGATGTGAAGCAATTAGGGACCTCTAGGGATGTAAAAAAATATACCAAGCACACTTCTTTCTTTAATAACTTAAATAATTTCGTTAAAAAATAATTTCAACAATGAATTATTTCAAAGCGGAATGGCTATGTATTATATGGCCGTTTAGCTATTAGAGCAATAATCACATACTTTAAAAGTAGGAAAAATAAATAAAACAAAACATTCATTTTTGAAAAAATAATTTTATTTCTTATAAACTATACACATTTACTAGAAGATAAAAGTTTACAACAATTAAAAAATATTTTTTTATAAAATCGAGAACACCGTCTATCTAATTCAATCTTGGTGCGATTGAATTAATAATGGCGTGAGTACTTTTTAACTATTAAATTTTTTTAAATATTTTATAGTGACAGTTTAACTACGTCAAATTAATAATAAATTTTAGAGAAAAATTATATTCTGCTACTCCCAAATCAAGTTCAAGGGGTAAAATTCAGCATAATGAATGCAAACGAGATCCTCTTCAAGTATTTTGTCGGCTACGTCCTATTACTTCCGAGACCTGTATGAAAGTAATCTCATCGTCTCTTCTCTCGGTGATCATTCCTGATAATCTACGAGGAAATGGGAAGGAAACGCAATATATGTTTCAAAAAGTATTCAAATCCGATTCTACACAAAAAGAAATCTTTGAAATTGTAGCTCAACCATTGATCGATGGATTGTTTAATGGGAAAAATGCCTTGTTATTTGCTTATGGAGTAACAGGAAGTGGAAAAACTTATACTATGACTGGAGATAGGTCTGGTGCAGGAATAATGCCCCGTTGTATTTCAACGATTTTTAAAATTATTGAAGGGTGCCAAGCTGAACAATTCCTTTTTAAACCCGATCGTTTAAATGGATTTGAAATGCAATCGTATGAAGATGCTCATCGAGATCAGGTTGAATTTGAACGAAAAAATCGATACTACGATAAATGTGTGTCGGCTGAAAATAGTTTAGCGTCAATTTCTGATTACGATATTCCAAAAATGATATCAACTACTCCAAATTATATCTACGCAATCTTTGTGACCTACGTGGAAATTTATAATAACAGTGTGTATGACTTATTGGACGATTCCAGCAATAAACCAATACAAAATAAAATAATACGGGAAGATGCTACACATCATATGTATGTGCATGGAGTTGTTGAAGTTGAAGTGAAAACTGCTTATGAAGCAATGCGTTTATTTTTCCTGGGGAAAAAACGGAAACATATGGCTCGAACTGAACTAAATACAGATTCGAGTCGAAGCCATTCCATATTCACAATTCGTTTGGTACAAGCACCTAGTCCTAATCATAAAAACTACCCTGAAATTAACTCTTTCATAAAGATGAGTCAACTATCTTTAGTTGATTTAGCAGGAAGCGAACGTTCAAGTCGAACCAAAAACACCGGTTTACGTCTCAAAGAAACATCGAAAATCAATAATTCGCTCCTTAATTTAAGAATTTGTCTAAATACTCTACGGGAAAATCAACAGTTAAGCTCAAGTCAAATCGTACCATATCGCGATAGCAAATTAACATTACTTTTTAAAAGTTTTTTCGAAAAAGATGGTCAAGTTCGAATGATAATTTGTATCAATCCTGATGTGGAAGATTACGAGGAAACCATTCAAGTGTTGAAATTTGCTGAACAAACCCAATCTATTCAAATGATAACCAATGTGAACAATTCAAATGAAAAATTAGCTAAGTCAAAAGAAAATCTCGCTATGGCTAATAATTATCGATTTAACTATGAAATGAACCCTGAACCTGTTTTACAGTACAATGAAAATATGGATAAACTATTTTCTTTTGAAAGATATCCGTTATTATTTTTAACCGATGTTCGAAGTAATCCCCCATTAACAGAACTAACTAACTATTTACAATCAAGAAAAATACAAGTTCAAGAAGCATTGGAACATTTCAATGAAATTCAAAATAAATGGCGATGGAATTTATCGCAAGTCATACGAACGCAATGCCACGAAAAAAATCTAAAACTTGAAAAATTAGAAATTGAATTACGCGATTCAAAAAGTAATATTAAATCTTTAGAGCAGCGTGTTAATGATTTAGAACGACAAAAATCGGAATATAAAGCAGCTTTGGATCTGAAAAACGACGAAATTTTAAATCAAAAAATGGAATTAAAACGTAAAGATATTACAATCAATAATTTACTAGCGGACAAGGAGAAAGAGAAAAAGAAGTTGGATAGTAAATTAATGCGGTCGGCAAAATTGGGACAAGAATTGGAGCTCAAATTGCGACATCAAAGAGAATTATATCGAGTAAGAAATTATTTATAAATAATATATCACATTTTAATCTGTTGTCTTTCAGCATCAAATACAGGATAAGGAAAATAGGCTTCATTTAGTGAAAAAAATTATTGGAGATGAAGGCTCTGTAATTACTTCAACAAATGAATTAAAAGTTCCAACATCCACTCGAACAATGGCTACTAGTACTGAAAATCTTGAGTCTCCAATTACGGAAGCTACAGTATGTATACTTACTACAAAGGAAAACGTTTATAATGGAAAAATTTAAAACAAAACTCGGTTAATCCGACCAGAACTATATAACAAATGCTCTTAGTGGAAAAATATACTTTTCTGAATAATTGTCTTGAATGAAAATTTTAGAATTTCTAATAGCTCTTAAAAATACATAAAAATAATTAACAGAGTTGGTGAAAATTTTTATATAAACTAAAGGGAAATGCTGAAATATTTAGACATTTCTAGAAAATTTCTAATTAAACTTGAAAAACTCTTCTAGGAGAGTTGAAAAACTTGATCTTTTTAAATACATAGGGGAAGTGAGCCCAAAACAAGTAAGCTAAGCGCGAAGGTTAATAAAAACTGTAACCGTCGTATTATATGGTAGGTTGATTTAGTTTATAATATAGTATAATTAAACTTTGAAATAAAACACGATTTGACCACATTATATGTCCAGTATTGTTTATTTTAAAAAATAACAAAGGTATCAAAAAACCCGTTTTGCCCTCTACATAAGCCTAAAACTGGTAACTACCTTGGGCAAAACGGGTAAGCTTAGGCCAAAACGGGTTAACGTCCTTTTATTTACTGTAATGAGGCATAACTCAGTTTTTTTTTTGTTTTATATAAAAATAACGTATTAATATGACTCATTTACGTAGTATTTAATTAATGAGTCTCAATATTTATTGGTTATTTAGTCGATAAAGGTTAACACTAATTTTATACTTATTTAATCAGACTTATAGAGTTACCTATTACTATTATAAAGATCAAATATGTTAATATTGTAAAATAGAGCAATATTTATTACAATTAGATATCAAATAGAAAATACTAACTGATAGTAAATAGAAGCTAAAATGCTTCAGAACTTCAATCTTGGCATAAATCACAATAATATGTCCTATGCCAAAATAAGAAGTACAGGTTTCATGAGCTCATTTTCTACATTCTACAATCTCTACATTCGATCCAGTCTTCTTTAGGTGGATCTTCATATGGATCACCACAAACGAGATATAAATACATTTTCGTTTTTTTCTGGGTATTTTTCATGTTAAATTGTTTATATCTATCTACCCGTTTTGCCCGAGACCTTTTTTTTCTTTTTAAAGTAGAAATAAACTTAAAATGGCAGATAAAGCAAGCAAAGTGTTCATGTAATTTCAAACTTATATCAAACTAAAATAAAAAGATGATACGAACAACTCTAATATTATAACGATTTTCGACTAATCATGAAACACTTACCTTAACATTTTTTAGTATAATTAGCAAAAAACTTTTATTTAAAATTTTTATGTTTGTTAACAATTCCGGCGCTTGAGCTTAGCTGATCAAAGCTCGTCAGGGTTAGACAAATCTCTGCGCACGCGCATAAAATTCTAATGCTTCATACAGGAACGTAAGACTGCTTGCCCGTTTTGGGCTCATTTCCCCTACTTCTATTAATACAAAATTATCGAAACAAAATCATGAAATTTTAAAATTCATTTTCAAAAGCCTGTAAATATTTTAATCTAGTCCATTCTATCGCTACTGGTTTACAGATTAAAATCCCTTTCGATTTCTTAGCAGCAGGAATCGCATGGAGACACTCAATAATCTTTTTTGCAGATTGGTGGTTTCGGAGTGATACAATTCATGTTTTTATGGAGATTTAGGGCTCAATTTTTTAAAATAGTTTTAATAAATTGTCAGTATATATTGAAATTTAAGTTAAAGTCCTTTTAATTAGTCGCCAACAAAACGCTTAAAAAACAATCATCACACGAAGTGACCATTTAAATTAACATGAAATATATAATATATTAATATTTCGGTCTCCTCGGCATATCCGTTTTCCAATATATATTTTAATATATGTATATTGGAAATATATATATTTTTTAATTTTATCTAAATATCATCAATTTTGTAGAATGGATTTCAAGATGTACATAATGCTCGTATTCCACGAGTACAACGCCGACGTTCACGCTCATTGAGTACCGATCGCTGGCTAGAACACCGCGTCGGCTTTGCTACAGAACTAGAAACTGTAATGCAGCCAAATATTAAACGATCAAAAACATTAACGAAACTGGTCAATCCTAAAGATGTGACGAAGGCAGCGTCAAAATATTGCTTGATGTCCCAGGAACAAGACTCAGACGGAGATATAGAAACTCGCTTAATCAAGGCCGATATTGTTCAAACCACATCTGGAGGCGCCCAAGTTATTTTCAATGATGTCGAAACCTTAAAAACAGATTCCCCTTTGTCTAGTAAAAGTAACATTCGGAAAAGAAATGCTTTAAATAAGTATGATGATAACATAGAAGATAAATGTTCAATCAGTATCGAAGGTCGTAAACGTAGTAAACTTTAAACTTGATCCCTTCAAATAACAGGTCCAAAGGAAAATTTAAGCTATCATAGTTGATAATGAAAGAATAAATTTAAATAAATAAAATACACGTATTATTAATTAATTGTTTTATTCATAATTATAATATAGGTAGTTGATTTAACATACTTGAATAATAAATTAAAATTTGTTACGCTATGTCTCATCAAATATTAACTACAAATAACTCATATTCTCTCACGCAAATGTGACTTTAATATAGATTATTAGTATGAAAATTTCTATCGATAACATTCGTAATTTCTCTTTTTTTCTTTATTAATGAATCCGATGTGCTAGTAAAATAAGAAAAAAATATCCCCATTTATTGCCTTTTTAAAATTATTTTTACTAAATTTGTGAATGAATGAATGCAATTTGATTTTTTTTTTTGTAAATTTCCAATTGTTTTCTTTTCAACCACATTTACTAAAGTTTACATTGTAGTCTTTTTAAGCACTATCTAATTGTAAAATTGAGAAGTTTCATTTTTGATTGAAAATTCTAAATAATTCTAAAAATCGACATTATTATTCATTTACTTTATGTCAATTTGTTATTATTTTATATATTCGTTGGTAAAAATTTATATTATCGAAATTCAATCACATTTTTAATCAGTTACAATTAGATTGATTCGCCGAATCATAGTTGGATTTTAGGTTTGATTTAATTTTAACATTTAAAATGGTTTTTGGGTGAAATTGGCGTTTAGGTTTAGAGTTTATTTACACGCATTAGCAGTTCATGTAACTATCAAAATAGTTGCTATTTGTTTCTTATACTGTATGTTGCATATAACATGCATGTTCTCACTACAAAGCATGAATTCTAATATATTAAGCATGTTTATTAAGATTACTATAGATTTTCTGAAAATAAAACAAAAAACAAGAGTACATTTTTTCGTTAGATCGCGTAATAATTGCTACAATATAAGAATCTAAAGGTCACTTAGTGGCGTGGTGGACAAGATTGTTGCCCTATACGCCAGTGGTTCTGGGTTTTCGGATTCGACGGTCGCTAATGACCTAGTAGTTGATGCGACCTTAAATAAATCCACAAAAAAAAGAATTTAAACAAATATGCTTAACATATAAAAACTAGTAGATTCCCGTGAAATATGCACGACTGTAAGTTTAAAATACCGAATGTACAATTTAAAAAAAATAAATAACGAATGTGGGATTTGTCTCGCAGACTTCTCGCATGTGACCGTCACTTTAATCGCTGGGTTACAAAAATAACATTAAAATAAACAACAAAGTGTTTATGCAAACTGTCTCTAACTATTAACATATAAATATTTGCCTATTGTTATTGTGATTTATGCTTTATAATAAAAAAAAAGCCTGTTATAAGATAACAAATAGTCGCCATTTTGTCAGCTACATGAACTCTTCATGCCTGTATCAAATTTCAATGCTAAAAGCCAATATCAACCGGTTTTTAGTTTAAGGACATACAATCAAATTTCACTATTTGATGAATTGCATACTTAAAACAAAAATTTCACTGGTGTCATTTTCAAATTGGCTTTCAATCATTAAATTCACTGGATTTACTAATCAATCTACACGTATAACATCAACAAAAAAAAAAAAAAACTAAAATAAAATAAAAAATATAAAGTAAAACTTGTCAAAAATTCGTTTAACTCGTAATATGTCACCACTACTTTTTATTACCTGAAATATTTTTAATTGTGTTCATCGTAAAATCTCCTCTTTAGTAAAGAAAATACAACTTTAATTGAAACAAAGAAAAGAACAAATATATACAATTAAAAATGGTAAATTTTAAGAAGTATTTACCATAAAATTATAAGATAAATGAAAATTTTATAAAGTTGCATTAAAAGTTTGAAAGCAATGTTGTGATGACCAAGCATACGGTATACAATATTATTACTTGAATATTTTAATACATGTTGGTACAATACATACACAATGTAAAGTTAGTAACTAAGTATTCAAAACTCACGAGAAAAAAAAACGAAGTCTTACTAAAAATAAAATATAAGAAATTATAGCGGGTTTGTCTGGCATAAGTTTTAACATTGTGTTGCGTAAAATAAATGTACTTTTTCAATGTAATTATTTCTTCTAAAAACAATGTTTGAAATTATTTCAGCGGATAGGACAAGACACAACGAGCTTATAGGGTTGGAAATATCATTTAATCAATAAAACTCTGTTCTACACAGGCTTTCACTCGTTTTTCATACTCTCTCCTATTTTCCTTGTATAATGTTGCTGCCATTGAATTCGCTGGCGAATTTGGATTGGGATCGCTTAGTAATGACTGCAATAAAACATTTTTTCAGTCAAAACGCCGACAAATATTTTAACATTTTCAAATTGTACCTGTATAGATGTTAAAATAGCTGAAACGTCATAAGTAGGGCTCCATCGATTTTGTAAAATATCTAAACAAATTCCACCATCTGCGTACACATTTGGATGAAACATATGACTAACAAATCGTACTGCTGGCGGCTTATTGGGATATTCTTCGGTAAACTCAATCGTTAACTTAAATGTCCCATCTTCAAATGGCGTATCATGAGGACCAAAGATTACAGCATTCCATATCATAATATTGTTATCTGTTGGTGCACCACTAACTCCTGTTGGAGGGTCTTCCTGAAGCCTATAAAGCACAAGATTGATACAGTTAAGGCCACATCTCGACACAATATGCTTTGTTTGTCATTGTAGCATTGTAATAAATGCACTCCCACGTATTGAGTTCTATACAGGTTAAGGCATAAAACGACTAATGTCAAAATCATTTTTGGCATTCTCATCAATTATACTATCGCAATAATAAATTGAAAGCGTTATTTTTAAAAGATCTATCCTATATAACTGTTTATTGAACAAGGTCATAATATATTGCAACTATTATTATTCATCATTACTCACCGTTTGAAATCTCTCATTAAACGTCTACGAGCAGGGGTTGACATTGTGAAAATGAACACAAATAACGCCCTAATATAGTTGAATTTCTTTACCGCATAAAGGATTTATTTCGACAATGGAAATTACTTGAATTTATACAATTCTAAATAAAAAATTTCAGCACAGAGACACAATGGATACTACACAGAAGTTAGTAACAGAGTATTGAGAAATTAATACAAATCAGGGTCTCACGGTTCTGAAGCTAGGCATAAGTAAAAATCAAATTTGATTCAATTTTATCAAATTCATTCCCTTCATTCAATTGATCTAATTTTGTAATCCATTTATTCAAATAAAAAATCCTTTTTTGTTAATGCAAGTTTATAATAAACGTAGGTATCGGTGTACCTACGTATTATAAACAGTAATATATTTGTAAATTACATTAATATGTAATTTCTTATGAGGATTAACAACTGTTTTGATATACCTTCTTATGCACTTCGTGCACTTCTATGCTTATAAATTAATGCTTTAATTAGCTTTAATAAAGTGTAATATAAATCCTAGTTTAATCAGCATTGGTCTTAAAAGCCTTAAATTTTAATAGTATCGATCATATCAATGGTATTAAATAGTATTGGAATGAATTGGACCCAATAGGCGTATTTGGCCTTATTTTGAAAACAAGTTCGTTTATACTTGTATAAGGCTTTCTATTATTTTCTATAATACATATTTCCCAATAAAAAATATCTTAAAATTAAAGTTATTTTAAGTATAGGTCAGTAGAGGGCTTCTATCTCAAAGAAATTATTAACTAGCTGATACCCGCTCGCTTTGCTGAGAGTATCTAAATTTAATTGATTGATTAATAGATTCCCTACACCTCCATAGCGAAATTTAAAAATTAATCTATAATATTTTGACGGAAAAATATGATAGATACCTACTTCCAGATTTTAGATCCTAGTTCTTAAGATTTTAGTTCATCAAAATCCTTAAAACTTCTTTTCTAGGAAGAGACATTAGCTAACTCACAGGTTCTATAAGATTTTAAGTATAAAAAGTTCCTTTAAGAAAATTTAAAAATCTTTAATACCAAATGTCATTTAAAACAGTTCAGCTATTTTAGTAGAAAAGATTAGGAGCTATCCTACAGGAACCGTCCCTTTTTAGAATAAATGATATTCAATAATATGTTAAGATCTGAGGTATCTTTAACAAAATTTTATTAAAATTCGTTCCGTTCAGTAATTGTTAACTATTTAAATTTTAGTGTATTATTTTAATACGTTTATTTCTAATTAATATCTTCGACAATGAACGATAAAGAAATTCAAATATTTAAAAAAAAAATCATTATTAATTTTATCGGGTATTAAATTTATGTTCTTATTTATTTTTCAGTAAAATTTTGTTGATTGTTTAATTTAAACTTTGTAGAGAATTTCTTTCGCTTCTATGTAAAATTGGTCAGGCCTTCTTGAGGAAAATGCGTTAAAATGCTACTTCGCGAACTTTAACGAAACTTCTTTTAATTACACGGTTCCTGTAGGATACAATTGTTATGGGAGTCACGTGTTTCACCATGTGACTGTTGGCGGATATATTACTGACGCGAAATACCCCACACCCCCTGGTAGTGACCCCCCACCAAGCTACATCCTAAATCTGCCCCTGATTATATGTAATTTAACAGTGTTTTGGGTTAATAGTTTCATATCGCTAGAACGCATTAATATATATATTACATTATTTTAAATGGGAAAAATTGCTTTGAGATATGATTTTTTTGACATACGACGAGGATCACAGAACGAATTAAATTCGTATCTCGAATATTTTATTGGCTTAAAGTTTACGTAACATAAAATTATCCGAAGTACGTGAGCGCTTAAAGCTCTCTGCTAAAAGGGAGAAAATCCTATTCAAAAATTTCGTTGGGTCATTGTGACCCCACTACGCTGTTATATATATATTTTTGTATTTTCTAAAATATAACAGATAAATTAATGCATCAAAAAATATTTTATTCCGTCAATTACGAATCAAAAAAGGTCAGGATCGTCCTAATTGAGGATTGTCGATGTATTTTATAAGGTTTATAGGGTTTATAAGTAAATTGGGTAAATTGTATTGATTGTATTATTGTTATAGTGGGCAAATAATCATAAGTCAACGAAAACTAAAAATGTTGCTCCTATAATTTAATTAAGTAAAAGTCTATTCTCAAAACAAATTTAATAATAACTTTAATTTTCAGTTGAATAAAACCGGTAAAATCAATAATTAATATATGTAGCCAAAAACTGTTTTAGGACTCCTGAATTGATATAAACGAGCAAAGCGTTTTGCCAGCATATAATTTATGTCATTTATGTATTTGATTTTATTAGTTCGTGAAAAATAATTTTAAAAGCTGTTGTTAAGATAAAAACTGTAAAACAACTTTTCAGTTACTACGTTCATAAAAAAAAAATTGAAAATGGAAAATAACGTAGATCAAAACATCATGGATAAGTCCATGAGATCGGTTTTTGGTAAGGCAATAACATAACCTTACAACACTATTTAAATTTCTTCTAATTTTTACTAAAATACTATGTTTTAGTGGGAAACATTCCATATGAAGCAACTGAGGAAAAATTGAAGGATATATTTAGTGAAGTGGGGCCAGTTTTGTCATTTAAGTAATATAAACTTTACTAAATCAATGTCTTCCTCTAATAATGCTATGCTTATTTTTCTTGTTTTAGATTGGTTTTTGATCGAGAAACTGGAAAACCTAAGGGATATGGATTTTGCGAGTATAAAGATCAGGAAACCGCCTTGAGTGCGATGCGAAATTTGAATAATTACGAAATAGCTGGTCGAACATTACGCGTAGACAATGCATGTACTGAAAAATCACGTATGGAAATGCAAAACTTATTGCAAACGCCTACTGTTGAAAATCCCTATGGTGATCCAATTCAATCAGAAAAGGCTCCGGAAGCGATTAGTAAAGTAGTCGCTTCTTTACCACCGGAACAAATGTTTGAACTAATGAAACAAATGAAAATTTGTATCCAGGTATTTTATCTTGGTTTTATTTAAGTTAATAATTTAATTATTAATTAATTAATTTAGTTATCAAAGTTAATAATTTAAACAATTTTTGTAGAATAACCCGGCAGAAGCGCGTACAATGCTTCTTCAAAACCCTCAACTAGCCTACGCTCTTTTACAAGCTCAAGTGGTTATGCGAATTATAGATCCGACAACGGCTTGTGTAAGTGCCTATATATTAGAAGAGTGGTACATAATACTTGAATTTCAATCGATTATGATTTTTTTATTTCAAAAGAAATTTATTTAAAGTTTTTAAAACTTGCCGTACAGTTTATTTATATTTTTAATTATAACAAATTTAGAGTCCAGTTAGGGGCGCAGCGGTTAGATTTGTTAGTTCTCCGCTCCATACTTTAGTCGCATTAAGTTCGATTCCCATTGAACCCTAGATATTTCAATACTAATAAACTAAAGAAATTTTCTATGATTATATATTTTTTTTAAATAACATGATTTATTTTTTCTATATAGAGTATGCTTCATAAAGCAAATCAACCGCCTCCCCTCTTACAACCTTCAGAAAAAATTATTACAGGATCGGTGCCTATTAATTTACCAACGGCTCCAACTCCAGTACCACCTCCAATCAGACAAGATTTTCCAACAATGACGCCAATTGCGCCTCACACAAACCAAAATCCTGTATTTTCCGGTAAGAAAACTTTTATTTAATCATGTTCGAATTTCACATTTTTGTCATTCATTAACCCCAGTAAACAGATTAAGCATTGTTCACATTGAAGCGATAAATCGTAAGTGATATGAAGCAAGCGGTATAAGATACGCGATACGTATAGATCAGTGGTTGGGGAACCGGGGTAAATTACCCCAAATGGGGTAAAAATGAAATTGTTGGGGGTAGCAAGGAAATTTTTTGGTATAGCTATTTATTCAACGTGTTAGTATTTCCGAAGACTTTATTAAAATTGTTCTTACATCAAAAAGTCCCAATTTTGAAATTATTGTATCAAACATGAAGCAAGATCATTTACCCAAAATCCGAAGGGGGAAAGTTTTGGTTCCATGCGTTTTGATCCCCGGACAAAATATCCCCATGACAAAAAGTCCTCATGGAATAACTGAAAATCGTGTTTGCAGCATAATTTTGATGTTAAAACATTTAGTTTTGTGTAAAACTTCGCGGTGTTAAGAAGTACACATTTAGTCAATGAATGAAAATCGGGTAAACGAACAATGACTATAATTTCTTTTGTTAATTATAATTTATTTTTATATTGATTGTCTCTTTCTCAAAATGAGACGGGTAATATCGACTTACGAAAAAATATTTTGGGGTAACGCCAAAAATAGTTCCCCGATCGCTGGTATAGATAGATACTTAAAATTTGAGTAGAGGCGATAAAAAAGGTACTAGCGCCATATATCACAGGTGACATATCGACCAAAGTAACAATTAAAAAGAAAACTACCCAAAACATTGCTCATGTGAGAGGAGCAAAGTTGATATATATGACGTCATTCAAGTTAAAAGGAGAAAAAATATAGCTTATTACTGATTGCACTCAAATTGGTAATTTGAATAAAAAAAAATGATGGTTTTTTTAATGTATTTTAAAACTTTATTATTAATAATATTGATATTTAATGCAAAAATTTTGAAATTTTTTTTTTCAATTAATTATAAGCAATTAAAAATTGATAAAATTTAAAAAAAAAATCACGTGACTGAACGCGCCACGATGTCACCATAGTTTTGACGTCATAATGGTAGAGCTATTTAATAACAGAGAGAAGTCTTCTCTCTAATTAAATATCTAATTAAATAGATCAAAACATTGTACTGGATCCGGTACTGGATTTAAAAATTTATTTTTATTTTGATATAAATTTGGAAGTATTGCAAAAAAATAAAAAATAAAAATACTTTTGTTATAAAACTTACATGTGATCTTTCCATTTATCACAAAAAAAATATCAAAAGCCTAATTAAATTGAAACTACATTTTTTCAATTGTTTTAACTAATCTAGGAATACACAAAATATATCGCATCAGTACATTGTCTATTAGCATGAACATTCTATTCTCCACCCTATGAACGTCGCCGTATCATATTTTTTACCTTTCTGATGGTTCTCTTTGTGATTAAAAAAATCGTGTGATATTTACAATGAATATTCTTACAGCTTTGGATATAGATCTTAGAGGTGGTGAACAACGGCCTATGGATCCTCGTTTAGCACGCATGAACGATCAAGATATGCGTTTAGCAGGCACAGCAGTTACTTCTCCTGTGACAACTAACAACAGTTTTTCGCCTGTCGACGTGTAAGTATTAAATTTAATATTTATTAATAAAAAAGTGGTTTGTGTTAGCTCCGATGCGCAACCAGAGTTCACTCCTTAATATTTTCTGGGAATAGATACAATAGGTAAAGAGGGTAAAGAAACTCATTTCTTATAATATCGAAAGCATTTTATATACAAAATCACAGTTTGGTCGTTAAAAATTATTTTTCTAACATTTATTACATTCGTATAATGCATTCAGTGTACTAGCGATTGGTTAGTGGTAGAAATTCGGCCATAATTGTTATAAAATTCATTGTGTGATTTTTTTTCTTTTTTAAACTGTGTAAATCATTTTACAGTATTGTTGTGTTAATAAGTCGGTTAGATGTCGATAGTAGAAGATTTACAAGACACTACTCAGTAGCGGTCTTGATTATGTGAATAGTGAACTAATTATTAGATATTTTAAATTGTCATCTACCCATCGTTTCTTCAAGAAACTCCAAAAAACAATCTTTGATTTTAAAATTTTCTCAAAATATCTACACGTAGTCTATAACTAAAAAATAATTATACCTAAATAAACAGTGGTAAAGTAAAAGGCAACAGGTGGTAACCATACATATACTGGTATACAATATATAGGGTGACACAAGTTATTCGCTCCATCCCCTTTTTTCTTTAAAAAAAAAATTTTGAAAAATAAAATACCCTTTTTTAATCATTACCTTTTAAGTGAACAAAAATTGTTTGAGATATTTCAAAAGTACTTAATCTTTTGTTAAAAACAAAAAAAAATTGTTTTTTGGCATCGGTAAAGTTTGTGTAAAGTTGTGGCAATTTGAAGTATGAAAATAAAATATTCGAATTAACTCAGTTTAATGCCAAATTAACTTATTTTTAAAAGAAACTGTTAAAACTGGATGCTACCCACTGTCAGAAAAACCTTAGCTCAGGATTCTTAGACTCGGCCATTGGACTGACCTCAAAGTACTATTCATTCTTGACTTGATTGGTATTCATTTCTTGACTTTGTTTTCAAGTTACTTGACGTAAATTCTAAAAAAAAACTAAAATATTTGCAACGGGGAGTTAAATCTATATGATAGGAGGTTTTGACGGAATATTTCGTCATACTCACTACAGTTGCTTTTTTGGAATGACGTTATACTATATTATATTATATATATTATACTATATTTCGTTATACTCAGTTAAGAGTTAAGTTTAAAATATTAAAGTAAATTATGATTTGGAAAAATATTTATTTCACGCTTAGAACTCGGAAAATTGGAGAAATAAGTACCGAAAGGTTGGTTTGCTTAGTTTAATAAATAGTTTAATTTCCAATGTTTCCTTGTTAATTTTGTTTTTTGTTACTAGCTTTTCTCGGGATCCTCGGACTACGGCAACTTCTGGTTTTGTTTCTGATCCAAGACAACGCAATATAGATCCCAGGCATTCAAAACCTTTAGGCTAGTTTCTTGGTGATATTTAAACATAATATCGATAATAACAATTCTAATGAATTTTAGGAGCACCAGGAGGTATAAGTATAGGGCAAAATCCACCAATTCGCTCTTCCAATGTTTCATCAACTGTAACCGCACCGACAGTACCTCGTGTGAATCCTGGAATGTCTCCGAATATTGGACCATCTGGAGCTTCTGATCAAGAAAAGGTTATTTCAGCGAATAAATCATTATTATTCAAATATTTTATTATTTTTTTGTATTATTTTAGGCTGCTCTTATAATGCAAGTCTTACAATTATCCGATGAGCAAATTGCAATGCTTCCACCAGAACAGCGAACCAGTATTCTTGTGTTAAAAGAGCAAATTGCAAAAAGTACTCAGCGTTAAGTAATTATTATAATTTTATTATAAAATATTACAATTGTAATTAAATATCTATCAATAAAACGTTTTGTATTTAACCTATGCTAGACATTTTTGATAATAAATATCAAAATAAAAAATATTTCATAATTGCAGTATTTTAACTTAATGCGAATACTTTTGATACGACCAGTGGTAACAAAATCGAAGTTAGAACGACTAATTTTATGATTTGTTAATAATTATTGAATGTATTATTCTTGCATAATACGTTCTTCTTGGGATATTTTTAGCTTATACGTTTCCAATGTGTTTTGAATTGTAGATTCAGAATATTTACAATTTAGTGCTCCGCAAGTACACGTAAATGATTTATATTTAATAATCCAAAACTTTTCTCCGTAGTCGAATCTAAAAAGTAAATAACATTAAAATTACACATAAAAAAGGATGTTTTCTGGATAAATTACCCTAATTCTTCATCAGCCGCAATATCTCGATTTGCAAAAAAAGCGATACGAGGAAAATGTAAGTCGTGATGATTAATAAAAATTCGAACTGGTAAAAGATTTGGAGCGCAATGATGATTAATAAACCTGGCTAGATTTCCATATCTTCTGGCATCGATACAATATGTTTCACCCTCCTAAGTTTAAAAAAACAATTTGCATATTAAATGTAATAAAGTAAATTTCGAAGAGAAAATAAAAAGAATTTAACTTGAAAAAAGCAAACATTTTTCACAATTAAGAAACAATAACAGGCATAATTGAAAAATTAGAAGAATAAAAAAACACAAAAGAACAAAAAAAAACAAAAAATAATTACTTTTTCAGCTAAACCACAACCAATTGTACATACACGACTGTCGAGATCAAAAAGATAGCTGTCGTCTTCTCTTTGATCTGCTTCCATATCTGAGATAAGCTCCCCAATGTATTCACAAACGTATGAACCGCGTTGTATAAATCGCAATGTGCGTATTCCCCATCCTTTTGATTCTGTTCGAAACAACTGAAATCTTTGAGTTAAACCACGTTGAACAACTCGATTTTTACATGTAATTGTGTTACAAGAACATGCTTGATTACACTCAAAAATCATGGGTGGATCTAAAAAGAAATCATACATTTAAATCCACTCTATAAGCTTTTAACGGTTCGTTATATACCTAAATAATCGAAATTGGTTAATAAACGCTCTTGATCATCATACCAGCATTGCAACGAAGAGTTGTTACAATGGCAATCATTAGTGCCACATTTGTCTTCACACTGGCAAGATTGCAATGATGTAATTTTACGGTCGATATTGATATCTGATGTAATACAATTCTCAGTTACATAAACAAAATCGATGGGCTTTGCTTCATAATCGACATTATTTACACATTGAATTGGATTCAATTCTTTTCCATTTGATATATCACTGAAAAAAATCATAATAATTTAGGTAAAATTCAAATAGGCGACAATCAAAGTACGAAGTTTCTAGAACAGTAACTCTCAACCAATTTGCCGCGGCACTTTGAGGTATATTAGAATGCAAATCTGCATTGATTTTTTTTGTGGTATCAATATTATTTTATTTTGTATTGTAAATTATTATCATAAACTATTGCACATATTACAGAGTGCATTCCATTAAGCGCTCCAAATATTTTTTCAGGAATGGGAAGCAACGGCTGCAATAATATTTGGTACGTTGCGAGCACCTAGTGGAACGCACCCATAGAATTATTTTATGCTTATCTTACTGTTAATGTGCTACCAAATTTAGAAATTTTAAAAGTGCCCCGCACCAAAAAACAAGGTTTGAAGTCATTGTCCTAGAATATTCTTAAAACACGGGTTCTTATTATATTAGGTCTGATCCAGATGAAAATAAAACCGTACATTTACGGTAAAATTGATGCGCAACATAAAAAAAACTGCCATAATTGTATATTCCACATAAAGGGTGTAAAAAAAATATTTTTCTTATATTGTCCAAAAATTGGTAGTATATATTGAAACAAAAATTTTGGTGCCAAGACGAGCTCTTAAAATAATTTTCCATTTAAATAACGCAGTCATTTGAAGATTATAAATCAATAATGGGCTAAGTGCCAAAAAAATATGAGTTAAACCCGAAAAAGCAAGCTAAGTGCCATTACCAACAACCTAAGTCCTAATCGTCCTAATACATACATTAACCTAATATTATACATTTTAGTTACCATTAATAATCATGGCATTTAGCTCGCTCTTTGGGTTGTTGGAAATGGCACATTAACTTGCTTTTTCGGGCCTAACTCAATTTTTTGTTTTTGGCACTTAGCCCATTATTGATGTCCAGTTTTTATTTTTATTGTTAAATTTTCATAGTTTAAAAATAGTTCATCAAAAACAATCTGAAAGAAGGGATTTGAAGGAAATTTTACGCTCTACAAAAAAGTTCTTATAATAAAGTTGGAAAATATTTAACATTTTTAATTAGCGTTGCCTTATTAGGCAATTTTTTTTTCCCCGTTAGCAGAAAGCGAGTTTAGGGCTCGTTCCCCCCGCACTGCAGCCTTAGCCTTACTGTACTCCTGTTTTGCTAATGTATCCCTGTTGTGCAAGGATCCTTGCTTATTCCAGGTTCAGCATTCTACTTAGTAAAAGCAGTCCCTGTACTAAGCTTGCGCGATTTGAGCCTGTTTGAGCGTCATTTGTTGTCATTGAGGGCAGTCAAAAATAACATGGGTCGCGTTTTCCTCCCCATCCCCACACAATCTGCAATTGAGGTCTCGTTTAGATACCCCAATAGTCTGCAGATGCCTTCTCAGTTCAGTGTCCGGTTATCAGTCCCGTTACTGTCCTGAGTTGGTTCCTTCCCAGCCGTAAAACCTCAGCTGTGAGCGAGGGGCAGATTCTCCCCATCATTCTCTTGCTCATTCTTTTGACAGCAGATTTGGTGATCCCCCCACTCCAGGCTTTGGGCCCACGAGTGGGGTCATCGAATCATCCCTTTTAGCCCATTAAGCGATACTGAATAAAGTAAAATTCGCATAAAACTACATCCTAACTAAAATACAACTTACTTTGTTAAAATGTATTGCTGTGCAGGTGGAAGTAGATGATGTAGTTGAACGTTGAGAGCTATGGCATTTCGACAACTATCTGAGCAATCAACACTTGGAGCGCAATCTAACGGTGTATCACCATCGGCATTGCGTCCATCAGGAACGGCATTGTGAGCAAGAAGTGCTATTACACAATCTAATCGATCCATTCTAGCAGCAATATGCCTGTAAAATAAAATATTGAAGAATAGTAAATAGTTTTTTATTTGAATGATGTAAGTATTATAATATAATATACTAAAGAAAGGTAAGTTATTAAGTTTAAACAGAGTCCATGCTGCAAAAACTGAAAGGTTATTAGTATGGAATTATAATTATGCGTGCATTTCTAATAAATATAGTCTTTAGCAAGTTCTAGCATACTTACAAAGGTGAATCTTGGTGTGCGTTGATAGCATTTACGTTACATCCAGCATCAATTAACATTTGAACGATGTCATGATTGCCTCCATACGAAGCCCAATGTAAAGGAACGTTTTGCTCCAGATCCCGAACATGTGGGTCGGCTCCTCGCCATAATAAATATTTGGCAACCTCTGAATGTGCATGTTCACAAGCCCAAACTAAAGGCGTCCATCCCCCATCATCTTTATCATCAATAATCGACTTGCCAATATTTGGAGACCAAATAAGAATTTCGCATCCCACTTTGTAACCAATTTTAGCAGCCAAATGCAATGCAGTCATTCCATCAGTTCCCTATAAGAAAACTAGTTATCCTTTTTGGAAATTCAATTATTTAAAAAAGAAACCTTCAACGTTGTACTTGCACCACTTTTAACTAGATAATTGACTATGTGATCTTGTTGTGCTAAAATCGCCACCATCAATGGGGTTTTTTGACTAGCATTAAACGCATCAATGGGAGCTCCGGCTGCTAATAATATGTTAACAGCTTTCAAATGACCAGCCATGCTTGCGACATGTAAAGCTGTATCGCCATCGTGTGTATCAAAATTTTGAGAAACATCAGCTCCTTGCTCTATAAACGCTTAGAATTACATATTTGTATTTAATACATCACCTCATTTACGTACTGATAAAACTAATTAGTTCCTTTTCGTTTCCCTTTTCACTTGTTTCATATAACATTTCGGGATAGACAAATTTATTGTTTTCTTTTATTCCATTCCCTAATACATCTTCAATATGCAAATCATCTATAGGCCCCATTGTTAAGGCGTTACTTCTATAGTCGTTGAATCCATTCAAACTTTTATCGATAGACATCTTTGCAGAAGGACTAAAACAATACTAAATGAAGCAATACTTGAACAACAAAAGGTTAATATTTACAAATGCATTCGTTGGAATGGGATAAAAGCAGGTTTCGATTCGCATTTCATACGAATATGGACTTCCCGTTGATTTTCTTCAGAACCACAATGTAAGCAACAGTTGGTGATTTCTTCTTGGTTATTGAGCAAGAATAAACAATTGCGATGATATTGATGTCCATTTTTACACATAATAAATCGCCCCTGAAAGCCCGATAAAAATGTTTTATTGCCTTATTTAATAGCACTGCATTATAAGGTTTGTTCCACTTGTCCATTTGATGATGTTTAAACACGTCCACCGAATGACAAAGAGCAAGACACATTGACCAAGAGACAAGAGTGAGAAAAAAATCACAAAGCAAGAACTTTCCCCTAATTTTAAACCAGTTTTGCGGTGTTTAAACACCTCCAAATCCGTGCCGAAACAAGCTATTGTCACGAAAACGTACGTTCATAGCTCGACTCTCGGCCTAATGCGGCTAAGCGGCTGAAACATTTCTTCACTCACTCTTGGCTCTTGGTCAGTGTGCTTTGCTCTTTGTCTTACGTGGACGTGTTTGGCTTCAACGTCTGGAACAAACCTATTGTAACCCTGTAGAAATAGTCATGCATAACATAAAAAAGTTATTGTAATTTTATATTGCGTATGACCTGTACTGTACAATGTGCGGTTTTATTTTAATTTGAAATAAACCTATTATAGCGTCCAAACGAAACACAATATTCAGCCAAAATCTAAACTAAGCCAATGAAGTTAAATTTAAGGTAAGTTTTCATTACAATCTTGAAATGTATTGTTTGGTCTAGATCAGAGACTGGTCTAGAGTTTTTAGTACCCCAGCCGAAAACAAATTCCACGCTCTTAGTCAAGTTGGGAAAGTTTGCTCTCCACTATGTACAGCGGGTTGCCAAACTAAATAGAGTTAAAGCATAGTATGTATACTTTACTTATTTAAAAAAAGATTCTTAAAATTGACCCCCCCCCCCAATTTTGAGCCCTAGGCGGTCGTCAAGATTGTCCATATAGACGAGCCGGTCCTAGTCTAGATTAGAAACAAATTATTAAGTAAGAACCAATACGAGATTTCAATTTATTAGGAAACCAACTCTATAACGATTTAAACACTAATTATTGAACAAATGTTAAACTCAGCAAGTGGTTTTAAAAAATGCAATTATTTCGAAAATACTCGACAGTGTTCGACACTGCACTAATGTTTAACTAAACTAACATCGGTTAAGCCGAACTTTCATTCAGTTTTTAACTGAAACCGAATGATATTCATGTAGCTAAGTGATTGAATATTTTGACCAATGAATTTAGCTATTACTTAGCTTAATTTTGAATTGAAATCACTTGCAAATTCAATACTTGACTTTATCTGAAATTTAAAAACTAACATTTGATTTAAATTTGGCTTGATTTTAGGTCAAGTGACTTGAAAATCAAGTTGAGTCGTTTAAAAATCAGGTCAAGCAGTGAATCTCGAGAAATCGAAACTGGCCGTAATTGAAACGATTAAAACTTCGGTCGATTTTTAATATTTTGCAACGAACAAAGACAAAACAACAAGAACCAACCGTGCGTTGAAAAGGGATAGAAAATTTTCGAATGTTTCGCAACCAAACAATGGAAATTCAAACGTTTAATAATCAAACGATCAAAGTATTTGCAATAATGCAATGTTCTAGAATTTAGAATAGTCTAGAATTAAGAATAGTGATTCTCAACCACTGTACCGTGGCCCATTAAAGTGTTGCAATATTCTTGAATCGTGCCGCCAATTTTAGAAAAGTAAACAATAAAAATAATTTTGCCTGCATGTACTTTTATATAGCAAATTGGTATTCCTCTTTGCATTCTCATTGCATTATATTTTTTTACTCCCCGTTTAAAAATAATATTAAACTATTTTAGTTACACAATATTTGAAATTTTTTATTGTTAGTGTGCCATTATTTGAAATTCATTATTGCTAATGTGCCGTCAAATTTTTAAAAATGCACCGCAATAAAAGAAAGATTGTGAATCACTGTTCTAGATTCTAAAAACATGGATTTTGGGATACAGACTTAGTTATCGCGTCGAAGAAGTAGTCGTAATTCATTCGTGACTCGATACTCGTCAGTGATTAAAGCAATTATGATTAAATTAGTGATTAATGTGTAATCAGTGCATTTAGATAAACAAAGTGTTTGTTTTTATTAAACGGTGGTTGATTTTCAAAGAATATAAAAGTATTCAAATTTGGATTCAATACAGTTTGTGCAATCACATCACAATATTATATCAAGCTATAAATATTTGTTCAATTAACTATGTGCTTTTTGGAGTTTTTTTTTCGTTAGCAGAAAGCCAGGTTAGGGCTTGTTCCCCCCGTACTGCAGCCTTAGGCTATTTGGAGTTAATATTTTTTTACTTTAAGAGTGAAACTTTTTATACATCCTCTCAAATTTTGGCCTGTCTTTAGATGTCGCTAAATGTGTGTTACATTCTCGGCAGGGAATCGGCAAGTGTTCGGAAGAGCTCGTATACACATTGTTAGCTATATACCATGTCATTTTACCAGTGCTCTTGCGCGAGTTATTACTGAATGTAATGAGCTATTTTCCTCTCCATGACAACGTTTTAGTATATTATAAGATGTCATTAATTGTCAATCATATTTGTATTGGTATTTGTGTTTTGATCAGTGTATTGATATAAATGTTGTTGTTCACTTGATCACTTGTTCACTTGATAGACAAAGATACAGCTAGTGAGAATAGTGCAAAAATATCCGACGGTGATGTTACAATAGATAACAACAGGCAGATGATCGATTTAACAATAATCAACAAATTCAACAATGAAAATAACATTCGAGTATTAACATCAATAATGGAAATTCAAAATTAGTTGCCACGGCGCGCGTCAAGTCACACAGCGAATTCGTGCCACATCCCTTTCTTTCTATTCTATTTTCATACCCTAAATCGAATAATTTTCCGAAAATTTTCAGTTACTTAAGTGCCTTAAATTCTAAAAAAAGTGCCACTTGCATCGTGTTTTCGTAAAACCACACAATATTTTTTTTTTTACTTCCCGTCATCCTCGTCAGCTTTTTGTCTATAGTTTGTGTCTCTGTGCAATGTGGATCATCTATTGATGATCGAAATCAATCGCAACTCAACTTCTTTAAAAGATATTTATAGCGTGAAGGCCTACCGAGGAATATAACTTATATCTCAGAATTAAGCCGAAAAAATTGAGTATCTTTTGTAGAAAATTGTAAGTTTCCAATTTTTTTAAGCATGTTCAAAATAAAAATGTAATGTTTGCAACTAGGAATATTAAAAAAAGGGTTGTTAATACATTCCCAAAATTTGAAACCGTTGAAACTATTCTAGAAATTGTTATGGCCTTAGAAAGTTACTAGAATTAGATAGACCCCGATGCTATTATAGAAGGTTAAAAAATGTTTTGAATGTACCTGGGTACAGAACATGCCACATGCTGGACAGCAATTATGTCTAATCAGTCTTTGGAGATGAGTTTTACATAACATCAGATATGGAACACGTTGTGATGGTCTACGAACTTCGTTCGTTTCGATTGGATTATTGCATCCCATTCCACGACTGTCTAATAAATCGATGGCAGTACAAAATTTTGAATCATCATCGTCATCAAATTTCATTCTTATATGAGTTCGCTGTCGGCAGAGGCAATTTGTAGAAAGAACTGGTTGTATCATTTCTAAATCCGAGTCTGCAGACTGCTTATCAATTTGCTCCCCCGAATTAGTAGGTACACAGTGGCGATTAGATCTTCGACGCTCGTTTATTTGAGCTGCTGATATTTCCTTGTCTGCATCAGACTCGTTACGTTTACGAAATGAACGACGCGTTTCGGATATTGAAGAAGTCGAAGAAAACGATTTACTTCGGGTACTTCGATTGTCGTTTTCTATGATTTCAGGCGAGGTAATAACCGAGTTTGGCTCCGACAACTCTTCTTTTAATGAAGATAAATCTAACTTGATTTTCTTTGGCGATGCTTTCGAACACTTTAAAGATTTATTTTTCGTTTTTTCATTTCCGATATTAAGTGATGGTTTTTTCTCGGGCGTTTCTACGGGGGTTATGGAATCTTCTTCATTTGATTCACTGGCCGTTTCATTAGTTTTCCTTTCTGTCTCATTTTCTTCTTCGGAAGTTTTACTTTTGTCGTTCCCAGTGCTGTGTGTGCTGTCCTTACTGAGACGGCGGTTTTTGAAGTTATTGTTTTTGATACACATTTCTAAATTTGCTAAGATTTTTGCAGTCGGTTTCAATCTTCGACTCAGTCGTTGAGGTTTTGCGGTTTCATTGTAAGATTTCTCTTTTCGGGCAATGGCATTTTGAAGCACAGATTCGCCACAATCTTTGCTTAGACGACGAGATGACCGCTTCAATTCTGGTGTAGACATTGCCAATGATGACTCGGTCTGAGTTTTATTTCGTAAAGAACGTCGAGATGACGGATTCTTTGTAAATTCTCGAACAATTCTACAATTAGTAAAAAAAAATAAGAATTTAAAATTTAAAAATAATAATAATAAATACTTTTTCTCAGAAACTTTATGTCTATGTTCGTTCTTTTTAAATGTTCCATTTGCAATTTCTGTTGATTCTAACTTAACATCGAGATTTTCGACGCTTTTATTTTCTTCTTTAGTTTCTTCTATGGGAACTTCAATACTGTTTTCACCAATACTATTTTCGTTATCGTTAAGCTCACTTAAAGTTTCATTCACTTCACTTTCATTGCTGGTATCCATTTCATCTGAATTTTTTAATTTATTCTCTGTCGATTTCACATCATTTACCAAGTCATTTTTATTTTCTGATCCATTTGTTTCACTTTCAATTTTAATCGTTGTGTCTTTTTCAGGGTTCTCTAAGTGTTGTCCATTTTCACTTGTGGTTTTAACATCATCAGTTGCTTTCGTTTTATTGAACTCTGATTTCATTCGATTTAATATTTTCCCAATCAACGAATTATCAGCTTCACTTTCAGAATCACTTGATTGTTTTATATCTGTACTCATTGTCGATTAAACAATGCAATGAAAGGATAATTCGATGTGCTCCTCGTAATTCTATAAGTAACACGAAGTAGAATTAATAAAAATATCACAAATAAACCTAGTCAAATGATTGTATAAAAGAGAATTGATAATAATATGCTCTTCGTTTGAGTGATAACCTATTTAAGATTAAATTATCTGGTGAAAGTACATTATCATTTCTATAATCAAAAGAAGTAAAATAATTCGAAGATGTATCATTATAGTCCAAAATTAAACTCTTAAATATTTATATTTAATTATATTTTAAATATAAACTCTTACCTTTTACAGTGACATACCCAGTAGCGTACTTACTTTTTTAATGGGTTCTTGTTGCACCAATAGGAATAAGAGCCGCTAAAGCCTACGTTGGCCTGCATATTCTTCTGGGTCTTAATCAATTTAAATAGCTTAAATTTATTGAATTTTTCTACTTACTATGTACATTTCTTGGTAATGAGTAAGAGTTGATAATATTTTATGAATATGTAGATTATTTTTTCGTCGAAAAGAACGATTTTTATTTTCACCAATTCTATCTTCGGCTTTGAGTAAATACTGATAATGAAGGCGAGATTTCATTTGGCTTATAACATGGAGGAATTAGAATGGAGTCGCTTATCAATTAGATATATACAATATACATAGAGAAACGTGTGAAATGAAAAGATTTCGTAAAGATGAATTATGAAGAAAATAATTAAATAATTTCATAAACGAATAAATGAAAATCCATCAAAATTTAAAATTAATTTAATACATCTAAAGACATAATAATATGATAAATTTTTATTTTGAGTTGCGTATACGTACTGTATATAATTAAATCAAATTTAAATATCATTATGTATGGTATATATTACCTGTATATTACCTACCTACATTACATTTATTTTTATCATAATATATTATTAGGCAGACTAAAGTAGACCAATTGAATACATGTAAAATATACAACTATATTATATTATAATACAATTTTTTATTTCAATTTTTATAATTATAAAGCATTCTCTTAATTAGCTTTTTTATTTTAAGAAATATATATATGTTTCATCCTATTTGATAACTGGGGTCATAGTGACCCTACGATTTCCTGGGTTTTAAATCGCTTTAACATCTAAGCGCATGTCATAAGTGACTAATATAACCACAGAAAAGTTCTTAAATTCATAAATCTAGATATATCTAGGATTTAATGGGAATAGAACGGAGCACCACTGACGCATTCTTAGCGGATCCGTTTCCATGGTGTGTTATGATGTAAATTCGATATAAATGAAGATTACACAAACTATATACACTGAAATCACATATTCAAATTACACGGCCGTAGATTTTTGGAATAATTTACAGTTAAGTTTTACACTGATATATAAACTCTCGATTCACTCCGTATAAACACTGAATTTACACTGTATGAGCGATAAATAAACAGTGTAGTTTGTAACTATTAAGTGATATAAATACGATCAATACGATGAAATTTTACAAAAACCACAGTGAGATTTTAGTGTAAACACGGTGTAACACCTGCTTTTTATTAAAATGGGATTTTATGCGGTTATTCAAATTGTATTCTGCGTCTACATTAATATTACACTGTATCACACCGTGGTATACCACGGTAAACACCGTATACATTTTTACATTTACTCGGTGGGATTCCAGTATGTGTAGTGTAATTGGATCCTCTAGGGATGGAGCATATTTCAAAAGATCTAATCACTGCGTCGCTAAGTGAACTTGTAGTATCAGGTTTTTCTAATTTCTACATATAAACTATCAAAAACGTGGTTTTGAAAAATTAAAAACAAAATCAAAAAGTGTCTCATTTTAATAGCCAGAGACGGTTTAAATCCGACTGAAATCCCACACACTGAAAAATTTACGTAGTGTTTATATTGGAGTACCAGGGTGTGATACAGTGTAAATTCATTGTAGCCACAGTATTACACCATGTATACACTGAAATTCTACTCTAAGTTAAAAAGCAGGTGTTACACCGCTGTAGGTTTTTTTGGGTTGTATGAAATGGGTACTACACCGTATTCATCATTTATTAATAAAAAAGAAAACACCGTATATATAAGTATTTATTATTTGCATTATACTTATTCAGTGGAAATTTAATTTTTTATACCGAGTGAATCGAGAATTGATATATTAGTGTAAGATAAACGTTTCACAAATTCATCGTAGTATGTTATTCGAGGATGATTTTAGTGTATATATATACTATGTAGGTACTTGGTGTAATCTGCATTTATTTTTATACTAAATTTATGCCATAACACACAGTAGAAAGGGATCTGTTTGGGTAAAAACCAATAATATAATAATGTAATAATATATTTTTATAAAAGAATGAACTAAAAATTCACACGCCGCGCCGTTTACATTTTTTGAAAGATTCTCAAAAATAAAAGTATTTTATAAGTAGGTACATATTATATTAAGTAGTTTGTATTTTTGAGAGAAAAAAACCATTTTCCGATTTGTTTTTACATATTTTTTAGCATTATCATAATAAAAGTTAGAGATGCAACGTATAGTGATCTAGCCGAATACCGAATATTCGGCCACACTCTCGGCCGGATAGCCGAATATTCGGCCGTTTCATTTCTGAGTAAATCATATCACGAGACGAATTATTTTTTATTAAAATAAAAAAGAAAAATTTATTGGCAACCTAAATCGGACACTAGCTCCATATTAGTAGTGGTTTCTAAATTCAAAGCAGGTTCCTACTCGAGAAAACTTTACTCAAATGCAGCAATAATTGTTTTGATTCATCGTAATTAATTCTCCCTAATTGATTTTCAATTTTAATTTGTAATTTAGTTATATACGTATAATTTCGAATTAAACATTTATTTTGTTATGATTTAGTATTCGGTATTCAACCGAATACCGAATATTAAAAACTGCAACCGAATATTCGTTGCATCTCTAATAAAAATGTAGTACGTGTTAGTTATCACAGATATTAAAAGAAAACATTCCAATTTTTTGTGAACCCTTGGGACCATGTTAAGGACTTTTATTATTTTTTATAAAACTAATAAAACGTAATTTTAGAGATGCGCTATTATAGAGGATTCACACCGATATAGCTGATTATGGTTAATTTCCCGTATTAAAAATAAACCATTTTAAACTTTTTAATAGGTTTACATGTAATATTTTGTAAAACGTAAAAAGAAATATATTAAAATTATTATTTAAAAAACATACTCATGCCGCTCATGCTTAGTAATTAACATTGGAAACGAATTTTCAATTTTAAAAATACATTTATTCAATCAATATTTATGAGCGGGTAATTTTATACTTTTATAACTATAATTGTTGCTCATTTGCGCATGAGTATATCTTCCATGTTATCGGCTGAATACCGTGATAAGGTGTACCCAGAGAATTTATAACACAGCGAGTTCTCAATATGAGTAATATTTAAATATATTCAAACAATTTAAAAACATTGTCAAAAACAAAACTAAATAACTGTGTGAAGTGTTACGATAAACTCATTGAAACTACAACGAAGACGCAGTCATGGCTCTTAAATCGCAAGTCGGATTGAGTAAGTTATTATTTCGTTTAAAACGTTGCAAGCAATAATTTTATTTTATTTTAATATGTGCGTATGAAAACTGGATGATTCATAATTGATAAAACCCGAAAAAAATCAACATCTTTAACTGAAATTGCTGCAAATCTTAGCAATCTTTTCTTTTATTTTGACTTTGACGTTTCATGTTAACTTTGAGGTTTTATGCCGTTTTATGCATCAGCTTAGATTTTCGTTTTTTGTTTCAAAACTATCATCAAAAGAGTTAAAAATCATTTAAGAGCTATTTTTTTCTTAGATCAGTTATCTTTAGTTTTAAGTATGTTTTTTATATCTTTTACTTGTATTAATCTACTTGAAATATTGATTAGTTTTGAATAGGAATAAGTGTGCGTGGGAGTAACTGATTATGACGTCACAAATGTCAATAGTGACTAGGGCACCAATTCTTAACACATGAGGGCATAAAGAACGTGCTTGATTTTTCAATTTCAGAATGATTTATTTTAATTGGCAAATTTGTTAGTAATAATTACAAATTAAAGAAAATTAATTCAATAAACTATTCATCAAAGAATACACTTCTAACTAACATTCCATACCTAAGCTAAATTGCCACTAATTTTTTTCTATTGAAACATTACCTTTCCTAGAAAAAAATTATTTCAGTCTAAAAGATCTTTTTATATAATATTTAGATCTTATAATTAAAATATTACAAAAATTAGTATTAAAGGTATCAGGTACATGCAGAGTAAGAAAAATATTTTAATTTTATTTTAATGTACTAGGAAATTTTCAAATGATGGAGAAATTAAAATTTGACAAATTAAGATATAGGAGTATATGCACTTTTATTATCATACTTAAAAATCAATGATAAAGTACATTAGCTATTTTGCGAAAATAAATTTTTGTCAATCGATAGAAAATGTCATGTATTTCCATCTATTTTTAGCCACTTTGTATTGTAAAGAATGGCATTCCTTTTTTTATAAATATGTTATTATTCTAATTATTATTTCAAATATTAACTCAAATGAAAGAAATTATCCAAACTAGTTTTAAAAAACTTGTGAGCCATTATGGAATGCCCAGCTAATGTGAAACATCTACATTTTACTATTTGCGTATGAGCTCCCGTTGGAGCATATAATTCTTTTACGATTATTTCTGAACTTTTCTCTAGAATTTAAGTGAGATAATTAAAATATGGTTTACGCTATAGGTTATATACATATTTCCATTTCCAAATACTTTTTAACAAAAAAAATTTCATAAAGTCATTTTAAATGGATGGTTTAGTTATTAGTAGGTACCTATCATAGAGCAGTGGTTCTTAGTCTTTTTATTATGATGGATCTTCAAAAACACCAAACAGATCGTGAAGATTCCTTAAAAATAAAACTAAAAAAGAAAAATGTGTATGTACTGAATATTGTATAGATGTATTATCTTTACATCGTATAAAACAAAGTCGCTCTCGCTGTTTGTTCCCTTAGATCTTTTAAACTAGTAAACGGATTTTAATGCCGTTTTCATCAATTGATAGAGTGATTCGAGAGGAAGGTTTGCAGGTGTAATGCATGCATAGTATAGCAGAGAAAAGTCTTTTTCTGTCAAAATAGATTAATTTTTATATTTCGCTATGAAGGTAGGGAATCTATTAATCAATCAATTAAATTTAAATACTCTCAGCAAAGCGAGCGGGTATCAGCTAGTACGTAATAATTTAGAAATGAGGGAACCTTCTTCCCCTATAGGCTTGTTAGACACGAGGAGGTTTAAGAGCTGCCAACAAAAAGAAACTAGAAGAAGTATAGTTTATTTCATTCGTCTACTGTATTTAAGATTATCAAAATAACCAATCAGCATCATTTAAATTATGCTGAGGCCACCTATTGGCGCAGTGGCTAGAGCAGTAATTCTCTCCACTTCATGCGTCAAGTGGTCTGGGTTCGATTCCCGTTGAATCCTAGATTTAAGATCATAGACCTAAGATTAAAATTGACCAACAGAAATTTTCTGTGTTTAGATAGTCGTGATATGACCTAAGCTGTTAAAGCGACTTAAAACACCAAAAAAAAAAAAAAATTATGCTGGTACTAGTTACCATTAAAGTAAGATGATTAAAGTATTGCTAGCAGCTTGATTTTTTTGTCAGGACTAAGATGAGAATAGGATAATTACGTCGAGTAGAATCTCTTAACTCTGAGATCCACCGCGAACCTCTTACGATAGCTTTGAATACCGTCATAGGTCGGCGGATCAAAGGTTGATATCACTGTCCTAGAAGAACATTTCATTTTTTTTTCTAACAAAAAGTTCCCTATTGTACTCGCAAATCCGTAAGTGGTCCTTTCACAAAAAATCACTTCAATCCCTTGACGTGTTCATGAGTTATATAAGGACAAACAAACACAAATTCGCATTTATAATGTTTATTAAATGTTTTCCTATAATTGATTTAATCAAATGTGCGTACTCGTAATTTCCGTTAATACGAATATATTTTCAGCTAAAGCTGTCTTGAATTTATTTAGTTTTTGTGATTTCCGAGAGCCAGAACCACCAAGGACTAAATTGAACTTTGTTTTGAATTTTTATTAAAATAAAACTTAGATTTTTTTATATATTTTTTATTCGGTTTGAGGGCAAATAAAATTTAATCATAATAATTTGATTAATAATTAAGTCAAATGTATGTATGTCGACAATGTAGAGACGGTTTGTATTAATGCTTTGTTATATATATTCTAATGTTATTTTTGTGGTCCAGCGATTGACAGTGTCACATGCGAGAAATCTAAGGAACGAATCCCCTATTTAATTGCACATTTGGTATTTTAAACTTATGGTCGTGAATATTTCACGGGAAGTTACTAGTTGATTTTAATTGCAAATTTTGCTTATATAATTATCAATTGTTAATTATATAATATAAGTAATAATTTTTTTTCAGAAATTATGAATGAGGTGATAAAGCAGAAAAATCCTAAGAAAAATGGCCCACCAGGATCAAACGTTGAATGGCGAGTGTTGGTCGTTGATCAACTTGCGATGCGGATGGTCTCAGCCTGTTGTAAAATGCATGATATTTCTGCCGAAGGCATTACTTGTAAGTCTCCTGTTTCCTTAATTATACCAAATCTTTGAAAAATATAACCGATTAATTTTTAGTGGTTGAAGATATTCATAAAAAACGAGAACCTTTATCAACGATGGAAGCTGTATATTTAATTACACCATGTCAAAAATCAGTTACGGCACTAATAAACGATTTCAGTAATCCAAATCGAACGATGTATCGCTCTGCTCATGTCTATTTCACAGAAGGTATTTTTCTTTTTAATTTATTTAGAAAGTTTGTTCGCAACTTTTTTTTTTATTATTTCAAATAATCTTATATAGTCATTCCTGATGATCTGTTCACTCAAATAAAAGAATCAAAGCTAAAAAAGTATATTCGAACTCTTAAGGAAATCAACATAGCATTCATTCCATACGAAGAACAGGTAACACAACTAATTCGAAATGGTTAGGTTTTGGAGTTTTGGGTTCGGGATGCTTTGGTCGCATGGACTTTATAATGATTACAATTTAAATATTCCTTCCCCTTGACTTTAATTTTTAACATATTTCTTTCAATTCTTACTAAATAACTATTGGTTTTAAATCTGTACAGTTTGCCCTGAGGAGTTGTTCAATGAACTATGTAAATCTATTGCTGCGAAAAAAATAAAAACCTTGAAGGAAATCAACATTGCATTTTTACCATATGAGAGTCAGGTGTGTTTGTCGCTTATTAATGGTTTGGGTGTAGTGGTGGCTTTATGTGCTAATTTTCAAAATGTACTCGACTGCTTATGTATAAAGTTTGTTTCATCAGAAGTAAAAATGAACGATTCTGAAGACTACCTAAACTAGTTTTCTTTTTTCAATATGCTCGTGTCAACTTAGAATCAGGAGAGAACTGCTCTTAAAAACCTATATTAGAGATGCAACGAGTAGTGATTTAGCCGAATACCGAATATTCGGCCACGCTCTCGGCCGAATCTCCTAATATTCGGCCGTTTTTATTTTTTATTTAAAAAAGAAAAATTTAACGGCAACCGAAATTAATTTTTATTTATAAAGTATTCGCCTAGATCGGACACTAGATCTTTAAGTAGTGGTTTCTAAACTCAACGCAGATTCCTACTCGAGGAAACTTTACTCAAATGCAGAAAAAATTGTTTTGATTCATCATAATTGATTCTATATAATTTCGAATGAAACAGTTATTTTGTTATTATTTAGTATTCGTTATTCGGCCGAATGCCGAATATTAAAAAATGCAGCCGAATAGGCCGAATACCGAATAGTAGCCGAATATTCGTTGCATCTCTAATTTAGATGAAACGAATTTTAGAACTCCTAGTGGTTTAAGGTAGAAAATCGCTGCTTGCCTTCATTTTAAAGCTATTTGATTTAAATTTGATCTGAAATCCAATTAAAATCAAGCCAAAAATTAGTATTAAAATATCAAGTTAAGTTAAGCATTGATTTCGCAAGTTATATCATGTTTAAGTCAAAATGTCAGGTTTAGTTAAATTTAAAAAAAATCCAGCTATTTGATTTGATGAATTCCAAGTCTCAGACGTTATTCAATTGAGGCGATAGGCACGATACTCGCACGACTGTACAACATATCGCGCGAGTGTAAATCCCTTTTATCGCCTTCCTTTATACTTAAAGTATCTGTCTCTACTAGAGCGTTAAATTTTTTTTTTTACTTATTTTGTCCAAAAATTGACGCTTAACAGCAACCTGAAATAACAGATTTAAAAAAAATTTCACGCTCTACAAAAAAGATCCTTAGAACAAAGTTGAAGTATATTAAACATTTTTAATTAGTGTTATTTTTTAATTTGGATATCTTTGAAACGGTTGACCAGGGGCACTTTGTTCTAAAGATCTTTTTGGTGTAACGTGAAATTTTTTTAAATTCCCTTCTTTCAGATTTTTACGATGAACTGTTCCAAAGTTATGAAAATTCAAACATATTTTTTTTCCTGTGATTTATTTAAATGGAAAATTAAAAAAATGAATTAATGAAAACCTTTATATCGTTTTGGCGCCAATTTTTAAAAAATATACTATCAATTTTTGGATAACATAAAAAAAGTTTTATTTTTGAAATACCTTTAAGTTATATGCATGCGCTAAACGCCAAGATTCTCGATTCAGAGTTTATTTTACGCTCAGCGAAGCAGGCAGGTAACATCTAGAAATGAATAATTTCTTATGTGCACTGTTTAAAACTCGTTCTACGTAGTATGATGAAACAAACTTTTAGTTGTAACTTATCTTTAACATCCAAGGTGAATCACCATAAAACGCATGCTGCACGCTCAGCTAAAATTGCACTCCACTATTAACCAAATAAATAATCAAAATATTGTATAAAGGTATTTTCATTGGACTCTCCTGAAACTTTCCAATGTATGTACAACCCGTCATTTGCTTCGGCACGAAGTGCTAATATGGAACGAATGGCAGAGCAAATTGCTACTCTTTGCGCGACTTTGGGGGAATATCCAGCAGTGCGTTATCGGTTGTATGTATATTTTGCTTTATATTAGAAAAAAATTTTTTTTCTTTAGATAAAAGTATTTATATATAGTTTATTATTTTAGGGATGGGGACAGAATGGATGAACTTGCACAACTTGTGCAGCAAAAATTAGATGCTTATAAAGCTGATGAGCCAACTATGGGTGAAGGTTCCGAAAAAGCTCGTTCTCAGTTGCTGATTTTGGATCGAGGATTTGATTGTGTCTCACCTTTACTACACGAATTAACATTACAAGCAATGGCTTATGATTTACTTCCTATTGAAAATGATGTTTATAAGTATGTTATTATGTTTTTAGACAAATTATTAATAAACTTTTAATTGAAATGATCATTGTAGATACGAAGCGACAGCTGGTTCTAGTGATAAAAAAGAAGTATTATTAGATGAAAATGATGAACTATGGGTTGATCTGAGACATCAACATATTGCTGTTGTGTCCCAAAATGTGACAAAAAATCTTAAAAAATTCACCGATTCTAAACGTATGTCACAAGGTGACAAACAATCTATGCGTGATTTGTCTCAGATGATCAAAAAAATGCCGCAATATCAGAAAGAACTATCCAAGTATGCCACACATTTACATTTAGCGGAAGATTGCATGAAAGCATATCAAGGATATGTTGATAAGCTATGTAAAGTTGAACAAGATTTGGCGATGGGAACAGACGCCGATGGTGAAAAAATTAAAGATCACATGCGTAATATCGTTCCCATTCTATTAGACTTGAAGATTACCAATCCCTATGACAAAATGCGTATAATCGCTTTGTATGTTATGTCGAAAAATGGAATTTCAGATGAAAATTTAACTAAGCTTGTAACTCATGCACAAATTAAAGAAAAGCAAACTATCGTCAATTTATGTAACTTGGGAGTGAACGTGATTGTTGATGTAAGTTTTTAAATAATAGAGAATACCCAAAAGACACAAGAATTTTTTAAAATGGAATAACTTTTTTATTTCTTATTACTTAATATTTATATTTTTCATAAACAGAGAACACGCTACTGGAAAATAGATTTTATTTAATTTTGAAAATCATATCCTTTAAAGGAGATTTCCCAAACTTTTTTGGCCCACGACAACAAGAATTTTTGCGACACACCTGTTTACACCAATGCATGAATTTCTTACTTACTTAATTCATGGTTGCATCTGGCGATGCAACTAGATATAGAATAAAATATTAGTTACGACTTACGCTCTGGTAGATAAAAATTTTACTCAAATACCTAAATGTATTACTCAAAAACCCCAGCAAATTTAAATATTTTTTGACAATCTTGCGACACACTTTGGAATCTTTCGCGACACATAGTTTGGGAATCACTGCTTTAAAGGGTAATACCAGTGTAAAAGCTAAATAAAAACGTATTTCTACCATTTTTCAGATAGAAAAAAATATGACAGGACAATTTTAGTTATATATTTAACTTATTACAAAAAAGTTTTTTTTTAATGTCGCATCAACTACTATGGTCATTAGCGACCGTCGAATCCGAAAACCCAGAAAAAACATCTTAGGCTTTCATTGGGATTCGAGCCCAGGACCACTGGCGTGTAAGGCAACTATCTAGTCCACCACGCCACTAAGTGACCCAAAAAAAAAGTTTATTTATAAAATTATTCAAATTGAGTGGCATCAAAGCCATTCTTGCAAGACATTCTTGAATTTGAGGTACACTAGTGCAAATATGAAATTTGAATAAATTTTAAAAAATCCTTTATTTATGCGTTTACAGCTAGAGATATACAGTTTTGGAGGTATGGTGGTAGCAAGATGGTGTTACTACCCATACAACTCACGCAATAACTGAAATTAGAATTTGAGAAAGTTGATACTTTATGAATAGAACTTAAAAAATGCAAAATTTTTAACTCCCTCTTTGAGTCACTAAGAGGTGGAATTTTGAAAAACGCGTCCTTAGTGGAAGCAGAGAGAAAGTTGAGAGAGCCAGATCACACGAATACACGTGCTGCCCCTTACTCCGACTACGAAATTTAGAACTATTCCTTAGTCACTCGTTTGTTCCTTTCTCTCCACTGTTCTACACTCGGAACGACTAAAGAGAAACGGGCAAGGCTTTAGACGTTTCGAGTGTAGAAGGAACAAACGAGTAACTAAGGAATAGTTCCAAAATTCGTAGTCGGAGTAGGGGGCAGCACGTGTATTCGTACGATCTGGCTCTCTCAACTTTCTATCTGGTAGAAGTGAAATTCTTCACATTAATAACTCTTTCAAATGTTTGTATCTTCAATGGTTTCGTCTATTGTATGTCTGTTGGTCAGGGTATCAAACTCTCTGATTGGATAGTATATTTTGTTTATAACTAATTTGTATTGTGTCAAATAAAAAAAATTGTAAAAGAACTTTTCGACTTAGCATAGCGTCATTACCTCACGTTTACGTTTTTTCTTCCATTACTTTTGAGACAACCTGTATGTAGAGGTAACCGACTTATTAAGAAATGAAAAAGTTATTTAATTTTTAAATTGTGTTGTAACTTTAGGGCCATTTGTATCATGCATAAACTTTTATTTTAAATCTCAAATTTTAGGGAAACCGCAAAAAGCCATATTCAGTACCTCGTAAAGAACGTATCACTGAACAAACCTACCAAATGTCCCGTTGGACTCCCGTTGTCAAGGATATTATGGAAGATTGCATTGAAGATAAACTCGATCAAAAACATTTTCCTTATCTTGGAGGACGTGCACAAACTTCAGGATTACATGCGCCTACAAGGTACGGTTTTCATCAGTTAGCACATTACGTAACATTAATGTAAAAGTTATACATCGAAACAATGCTCTGTTGATGTTACAGAATTGTTATATAATGTAGCGCTATGTGCTTACTGGGTTTGCGGCCTATTAAAATTTATTTTTATCTTAATTTTGTTTTTTTGAATTTCCAGTGCACGTTATGGACATTGGCACAAAGAGAAAGGACAACAAACCGTTAAAAATGTTGCTCGTCTAATGGTATTTATCGTTGGTGGAATGTCTTTTTCTGAAATACGTTGTGCTTACGAAGTAACGAACGTATACAATAAAAACTGGGAAGTTATTATTGGATCTTCACACATTTTAACACCTGAAGGCTTTTTAAGTGACCTTACCACGTTAAGTAACTAGAAATCACTGAAAAAAGTATCATTTCTCATCACTTGATTATTACTAAGCAATTCAATTCCTCTTCAAATTCAAATACACTTTTTTTCACTATTTTCTATTTAGTGAACTTTGTACCAACTGAGCGGCTTTTGTCAGTTAAAAATGTATTTAATAAATCTCCATAAAGTGGTTCTATTTCTTTATTAAAATTTTACTATTTGGGAAAGAGCAATTATTAGACTGTACTAAAATTTTCTGCTATTGCTTCTTAAAAAAACCGTACAAATTGATATACAACAAGTCTTGTTTCAGATGGAAATAAAACCGTACATTTACGGCACAGATTATGCGCTATACAAAAAAAAAGAAGCTACAACTTTATACTGCGCATGTCTTATACCGTAAATAACCGGTTTAATTTTCATCTGGAACAGACCTAACATAAAATGTACTGTATTCTTTTTTTTGATAATTTTAATGTTAAGTTTTAAAAATGCATAATATATTGTATTGTTAGCTTGAAAAGAACTATCAATGTGTTACTTTTAAACTTGATCAAAATATAAACACCAAAATTATTTTTATAAGTATTTACTTTCTGTGATTTATGTTTAGTTTTGCTATTTTAAATGAGTGTATTTTTTCCAAATTCATATAGAAATTTTCAAAAAGACACTGATATTGATTCTAAATATTCAGACAGCTTTGCTTACCTTTGCTAAATGTGTATTCAAGTTGTTCATGTGTTAACATATGGTCATGACAAAATTTTAATTCAATTTTCGGATTAAAATTGTTAACGTTGACTCAAGTTAGTGTAGCGGTAAGGTTTGCAAGAAAGGTATTGAATATATACTGGGACTGGTTAATGTATTATATAAAAAAAATCGAGAGCAAAATGTTTTAAAAGCAATTCATATGGTAGAAGATTTCATAATATTATAGAATATCGTTATTATTGTTAATATATTTATTAGTAGATGAAAGAGATAATATTTGTCTTTTCTCGTTATTGCATTAAATATAAATGTTTTCTTATTATACTAACATAATTAGAATAGTTGTTTGTTTTATTCGTTTAAAAAGAAAACCGTTTCACTTTATTAGTTGAAAACTACGTAGAGATTACATGTTCATTAATGTAAGCTCGAGCTACAGTTATGATATTTATTTGTCTATACTTGTATTGGAATATTATTAAAGCATTGAAAATAGTGATAGATTTAGATGAAACTTAAATGGAACGGTTTTCTATTTATAAGCGTTCTTAATATAATCGAATGTATAGAAAATAAATATGTACATTTACAATATAAAACAAGTCAATTCCGTGGTAAATGTTTGTTTTACTTTATTGAAAAATTTGTTTTCAGCACTAAGATAATAATATAATTACAAATCAAATAAGATAATTTCTTAATCATTTAAGAACAAAAGAAGCATTCATAGAAATCAAAAATATGAATATAATTTTTTGGTTATTTAACATTAGAAGTACGGAGCAAATAAATCTTGTAACTATAACAGGAAATATCTTGTAACTATATCATAATATATAATTTATATAAATATTACAATAATAATCCTATTTATTTATTTATTAACAATGTTGATCACATTTTTAACTATTAAATTGACCGGATATTTAAAAAATCGGTGGGCTTTAATCTTTCATTGGCATTCAAGCCAAGAACCACTGCTGTATAGGGCAACATTCTAGTCAGCAAGGGACTTTTAAAACTTCAATATTTTGTTTCGAAAAAAAAATCGTATTAATGCTGTAAAAATACGTAAGTTTGTGAGGATGGATGCTAACTCTCACGCAAAAACGTGGATTTCTCATGAATTTTGATAAAACTATACAGTAGCGTATTTTTCGGTAGATAACGCGCACTTATAACTTTTCAGGATTTTTTTATGTATAGCTATTTACATGTACTATGTATGTGCTTTTTAATGTATAAGGCGCGGGTTCATATTTTATCAAAGTTTAACTTTTTTGTTAAAAAAATACGGCAAATACGTTTTTTAAAAATACGGCAATATAGCGTATAGCGACAGAAACGGCGGAGCATATACTATGCTAATGTGAAGCACCTTAAAAAAACGCATGGCTACCCCTATGTAGGTGTTAACTTTCTTTAAAAGCCTGACGATCTCTTAGATTTTTTCCGTTTTATGGGTTCCAGGATTTTCTACCCCTTTATCACCGCAACCAAGGATGTCTATTATGATGTGACCCTCTGTGTTAACTAGGAGAGCATCAGGCTTTTAAAGAAAGCTAGCACCTGCCTAGGGGCTGCCATTGCTATCTCGCTAGGCGTCATGTTCGTCTTTCCGAGATGTTGAAAGCTACCTCACATGAGCACAGAATGTGTTCCGCCCTTTCTACCGCTTTCCAGCAAAGACAACATATGTTGGTATCAGTTTTACCGATCTTGTGAAGATGGTAATTTAGGGTACAGTGGCCCGTAAAGGCTTGTTAGAAGCCTTACGTCCCTTTTACCGAGTGACAATATGTCATGAGTTCTCTCCTTGGAGTACTTTATGAATTTCTTAGCTTGCCTATAGAGTATTCTTCCAGTGCGAGGCCTTGGTTTTGTCTCCCAAGCCAGAAAAACGTTTTTGATTATACTTTTTGTGATTCTATAAAAGGGTTCAGGTCTGATGAAGTGCCATTTTTTGCCAGTTGATTGGCCTTTTCATTGCCCTCTGTACCCTCATATCCTGGAGCCCACCATAGGTAGACCCTGTTGCAAGCTGCTAGCTCTCTGAGAGTTTGTTGACTTTGCCAAACAAGCTTAGACTTAACCGTCTTAGATGACAGTGCCTTGAGCGGTGCTTGACTGTCACTTACAATATTGATGTGTGCTCCATTTAAACCCCTCGCAAGGTTAAGTCTGGCACATTCATCTATTGCAAGCACTTCAGCTTGGGATCTCCTAGATGGAACAGAAGGTCACAACACAATAGAACTCGTCGGTCGTGGTGATAAATGAGAAGGAAGATTGTGTATTAAAGCTATAGGGATATTATGTAATTTGACCCAAATGTAATGTCTATATGCCCATTTGAGAGATGTCCAAGCTACTATTATCGCCCACGAAGGCGCCGTTTACATTGAAGCGATATAATCGCCAATTTGTTATGTCCACGCTTGGCCAATGTGATAGTTTTTCTTCGGGGATTTAGTCCTAGCATTTCAGCTAATAAACCGGAGTGAACTCCGCGAGGTGATTTTCCCAAATGACTAGGGTTTTGGATATGGTTTGGAAGGTTCATGACAGTAGGCGAATATTATTAAAAAAAAAAACTTTAATTTTAACGCATACGTAAAAATGTAAAAAAAATAGAGGGAATTAATAAAAAAAAACTATATACTATTAAAAAATATGGCAATATTTGTAAACGACTAGTACGTGTTAAAAATCAACTTCATAGGCTTAAAAACAAGAATATCACGAGCTTCCAGAATAAAAAGTTTTCCGGAATAAACTATAGCCTATGTATTATATTCTGATGTATAAGGTAGATATATTATTGTAAAGTTTCATTAAAATTTGTAAAGTAGTTTTTGCGTGAAAGAGCAACACACATCTATCATTACAGACGTTCAAGTGAATATAAGTAGTACTAATACAATTTCTATATTTAATAATTTCTAGGAACGAGATATTTTTGCATAGTAAATTCAAATTCTTTTGTTCCTTATAACTTTAAAACACTATCGATAACCTTTTGAACTTGGCTAATCGTAGGAAATTAAATATAAAAACAATATGTTTTGAAAATAAATATTTCATTTGCATTATACCAATGTCGAAAGCAAAAGTAATATTGGCTTATACCGATGAGTTAGATTGTAGTTGCATTCTAAAATGGTTGATTGAGAAAAATTACGATGTAATTGGTTACATTGTGAATATTGGACAAAATGAAAACTTTGACGAAATCAAAGCCAGAGCCTTAAAATTAGGAGCGTCTTCGGTTCGTATATCTGATTGTATTGATTATGTCCTAATATATTTTTTCTTTAGGTGATAATTGATGATTTACAAGAAAAGTTTGTAGTTGATTATGTTTGGCCTGCGATTCAAATGGGTCTTATTTACGAATCACGATATTTGTTGGGAACAAGTTTGGCTAAACCTTGCATATCAGAAGGTTTAATTAAAGCAGCAAAAGCTCATGAAGCGGAATACGTAGCTCATGGAGCTACAGCCAAAGGCAATGATCAAGTCAGATTCGAGTTGAGTTGTTACTCATTATGGCCTGAAGTAAAAGTAAAATATTTCAAATTATTATTAAACGTATTTCAATATCATTCAACGAGGTTTTAAAATATCCGATTTCGATTAAATTAGTTAAGTTAATTAATTAGTTTAATATTATTGAAGTAAATATTTTATTCTTCTAAAATTTACCTAATTTCATAGAAAGCGGAAACGAATTTTTTGAACCCCTATTGAAATGATTTGGAATACATCGGAATACATCATTATAAAATACAAAATTAAACGTGACATAGATTTTAGCTCCACAAAGAGATCCTGAGTTTCTAAAACGCTTCAAAGATCGCTCGGATTTGATGAATTTTGCTAAAATTAATTCAATTCCCTTATCAAACACATATAAAGTACCATGGATTATGGATGCTAATTTAATGAATATTAGTCACGAATCGGGTATTTTAGAAAGTCCTGGAAATATTCCGCCACCGGATTTATATTTGATGACAAAATCACCAATGTTAGCACCGGAAAAACCTTTTCGTATAGATATTCAGTTCAAAAAAGGTATTCCGTTTTCAGTCAACGCGGTTATTAATGGAAATATTGTTATTTTAACAAAGCCAATTGAAATGTTTGGAATGTTGAATAAATTTGGAGGAGAACACGGAATTGGGCGTAGTGATATTGTAGAAAATCGATTCATAGGCTTGAAAGTATGTATGTATGATGATTTTTTTAAATTGTTATTAAACTGATTTAAAAATATTTTAGTCTCGTGGAGTATATGAAAATCCGGCTGGATACATTTTACATATTGCGCATTTGGATCTTGAAACGTTTATTTTAGATCGTGAAGTTCTTCGAATTAAACAATTTTTACAAAATAAAATGTCCGATTACGTTTATAATGGATTTTGGTTTTCTCCAGAAGCTGAATATGTTGGACAGTGTTTAATTAACTCCCAAACTAATGTAACTGGAAAAGTACACTTAGAAATTTACAAGGGTTCAGGTATATTTTACACTTAACTTTTTAAGCTAAAATATTAATTAATTTCGATTACAGTGCAAATATTAGGGCGCACTTCTGAGGTTTCATTATATAACGAAGAATCTGTTTCAATGGACAAGCATGAACATTTTACTCCAGAAGATGCTACCGGATTTATTAATATACAAGCTATTCGACTCAAAGAATATTATCGTGTGAAAAAACAACTTGAGAACTAAATAAGTAGTGGGGTACTTGACAAAGTCTGCAATTCATAATAAAAACTCTTGAATATCAAAAATAGGTCACTAATAATTCTGTGGAATTATTTTTTTGTCTGCTGGATTGAATTTTTAAAATATATGCCTTGGATTTTTTGCTGTTATAATGGCTATTGTATTTTGATATTTTTTTAAATAAATAACTCAACTATAAATTTTTTTCTGTTCTAAAGAAGGCTATTTAATAACGATTAAAATTTTGTTACTATAATATGTGCCACTATTTCAATAGAACCCACGTACATTCAATGCTTTTAATAATATGATGTTAATGGATAGGCAATCACTTATTCACTAAAGCATAATAATTTTCCCCCATAATAAACAACCGTAGTTTTACATTTACGGTATCAGTCGTATCAGTCATGCACAACAGCAAGTGTATTGGCTAATGTTGCAGTATAAGGTTTGTTCCAAACATCCAGCTATGACGATGCACAGATACGACCAACAACAAAGAGCAAGACAACATTGACCAAGATACAAGAGTGAGTGAAGAACTATTTCAGCAGGTTTGTTCCGTGCGGTCATCGAGCCTCATCCAGCAGTCAGCACAGCCATTTTGTGTAACAGCGTGATGACTGACGAGCGCGACACTGTTTCGGCGATGCTTATGCACTGCCTTGTGGACCTTCGGCCTAAGTTGAAACAGTTCTTCACTCACTCTTGGTCAATGTTGTCTTGCTCTTTGTCTGTTGGTCAATGTTTGAACATCACCAGAAGGACGACTGGAACAAACCTATAGTAATGTTGTTCTGCAACATACTGTTAATCATCCTCTTCGTAACCAACAGTTCCATGGCGACTATTTTGAAACTATTAAGTCAATATCTGAATATCTTCATTTTAATAATTCTTAAATTATTCCTTGATATTAGGGGCCATCCATAAATTACGTCACACGAATTTCATGATTTTTGACCTCCCCCATCCTTGAAACAGCTGGTCACACTTGTGAGACCCCTCTCCTTAGTGTGACGTCACATATTTTACATTTACAAATAATTATTGAATTAAAACAGCAGTTCCAAAATTTGTTTTATTTCAATTTAAATAATTTTCTAATAAAATTAACATCATATCAAACATTTCAAGAAATAAACAAAAAAAAAACGACTAATTATATTAATTAATGATCAAACTTAATCATCTTGAAAGTCAATTGTCAAATGAAATAAAAACAATATCACCGCTAGGCACAGTGCAGCATTTCTCAAAGGGCAATAGTGTCGGGCGTAACACTACACCGAGAAAAAAATTCTCTTCGGAAAATTAAATCTAAATATTAAATATTTGATAGGCAATGGGCTATCAAATCATTTTGTTGGCGTAAATGAAATTCAGTTGCCAGAAGAAAATTTTTTTCTTAGTGTAGTAGAGTGAGTGGCCGACAAAACAATTTGAACCTTATGTTTCTACAGAGTTGCAAATGTTTTGAGTTTTTCGTTAATAGTTCAAAGTTCGTGTTTTACTTAACAACTAGATTAAAATAGATTTTGAAATGTGACGTCACGAAATGTGACGTCACCTCCCACCCCTTGTCACACTTCGTCGACCCCTCCCTCCCCCTTAACGTGTGACGTAATTTATGGATGGCCCCTAAGAGGTGTACAAGTCCACTTACAATTAGTGGCGCAGCGATTAGATCTGTTAGATATCCGCTCCATACGTCAGTGGCTCTGGGTTCAATTCCTGTTGAATTCTAGATATTTCAAGATAATGGCCTACAAAAGTTTCTATGATCATACATGACCGTAGTATTAAAATGACTTAAAAACGAAAAAGAGATGCATGTCCTATCTACAATCTACAAACGGGAGCAAACAATATAACATACACACCAACCTGTAGTGGTCAACACGTCACTGCACCGAATGTGTCTTGATTTTATCCAAAAGAAAATCACAAAAATCAATTTATACTCGTACAAATTATTTGTTTTTAATTTATTAGATTATATATTATATTTGCTTATAACAATTACAATACAATTAAGTATCAATAATTTCAATTTTAATATTATCTTGAATTGAACTATAAAGTAAATCGTTTTGAGAATTCATTGCTTCACTATTATCCATCACAATAATTTGTCCATCTGGAATTTGCATCTCCAAAACATTTCCTGTTTCATCGATAATAACATTTTCTACACCAATAACTTGGTTGTAATCAACATTAGATAAAATCGTTTTATCTTTTAAAGCCTCACAAATGATTTTTTCTGGTTCCTCGGTTTCCGTAAGTATAACATTTTCATTCAAAGTACTCAATTTACCATCATTCACAAATGTAATATCATCGACGCTCGTTAAAATCTCTTCAGGTTCACCTCCTTTATTCTCGATGAACTCAATTGATCCTTGGGCTATTGAAGATCTGTTTTGGTCATGGATTTTAAGATGTCGTATAAGTTTGATTCGAGCCACGAACTTTTTAAAGCAAATTTGGCATTCAAATGGTTTAATGCCCGTGTGTGATCTTTCGTGAATGCGAAGATGACCACTTTCATAGTACCTTTTATCGCATAGGTTGCATTTGAATTTTTTCTCTCCTTTGTGGTATTTCAAATGGCGATTTAGTTCTGGTTGTGACATAAAAGAATTTTCACAGTAGTTACACGGAAATTTTCTTTTGCCTGAATGTATTTGTTCATGTCGTTGTAGTTCTGAGTTTAAGTAAAATGCTTTTCCGCAGATGTTGCAGGCAAATCGTAAACCTAATTCATGTCTTTTAATATGTAATTTATAACTTGCAGCGTTTGTAAAAACTTTTTGGCAAATAGTACATACCGAGGGTTGGTCAGGAGCATGGCTATTTTTCTCATGCAGCTTTAATTCTGTAAGCCTTACAAAGCCTTTACCACATGATTTACATAAAAATAAGGTCTCTTTAGTATGACGTCGTTCGTGCTCTTTACACAGAGTAGCTGTTACAAAAAATTTCGTACAACGTTTGCATTTAAACGGACGAATATTTAAATGTCTCCGTTGATGAATTATAAAATCATATTTTTGTAAAAATGTTTTTGAACATGACGGACACCAGAACGGACTTTTTGCGTGCACAGTTGATAAATGGATTTGGAAATCTAAATAATGGGAAAATAAGTTGGCACATAAACTGCATTGCAACTGTGAATGTGTTGACTTAATATGCTCCTTTAATTCGGTTCCTTCCGAAAACGTTTGAGAGCATTTTTTACAAACATATAACCTGTTGGAATGCTCTAACGATAAATGCGTAACAAGTTCTGAATTTAAAATTTTCTCATTACAATATTCACAAATTTCTGTTTGTTTCTCGTCGGATTCATTCGAATCATCCGTTATGATTTCTGATAGATTAAACCCATCGAAATGATTCTTAATGTGTTGCTGAAGTTCGTTATAACTGTGAAATTTGTCTAAACATAACTGGCAACTGAAATCACATAATTTACTTCTCTTGAGAACATTTAACTTATGTGAAGTTAATTTTGATGGTTCTATACGACATTCTGTTATCGTTTCTTGATCTAATATTTCGACTACTTGTTCTTGTGATGAAGATGTTTCCTTACTTTTAATCTGATCGGCTGCTAAATTTTTTTCAGATCCTAGTTCAGTTTTATTCCTTTCAATGTTTGTATTTTCTGTAAGCTTTCCTAATGATTTATTTATTTTTTCCGATGTATATAGTTCTTGATTTGATGTTATATATTTTAAAGGAACACCTTCATCCATATTGTGAGAAAATTTTCTATAAACGATAACATCGTTTTCTTCAGTGACTAAATCATTTGGTTTGTGCTTATTATTTTTTGGAACTGGAATTACTTCGATGCTGTTTTTGTAGTTATCAACCTCATCGTTCAGAGTGTAAACTTCTGTCCCATCTTCATCGGTCGATACTAATTTCATGCAATTTTCACTTTCAGAATCGTCCTCATCGGAATAATAAGTTTGGTTCTAAAAAATAATAATTCATTTATATTTATATTGCTTTCATGGAAAACGTTTAATACAAAAATGCTTTAGACGAAATTCGGATAAGAAGAAATAAAACCTACTATGGTCTAAAGCAGGGGTCGGCAACCTTTTTTGACTTTGGGTCAAAATCAACTAATACGTGAGTATTAAATAGACGTTTGGATCAGTGGTATTTTCATTTTAAAAGAGTCTTTCAGTGAATAAAAGATACATTATAATTTATATAAGGAAAATAATTACAATACGCTTTTTAACAATTTTTTTTTATATTCTTTTATTTATTTTATATATTATAATTTAATTTCGGAACTAAGGTGGGTCACTTATAATTATCAAACGGGTTATAGGTTGCCAACTCCTGGTCTAAAGTTTATGATATTTGTATCATAAAATGTACGGTTTTATTTCCATTGTAAATAAACTGGTTATTTAATTTTAATTTTCAAATTTAGATGTCTAAATTATGTAATTCATATTCTCAGTTATGGCAAAACAACATTTTTTTTTTTTTTGATAAAGTATATATTATACTTAATCAATGATAAATGTTCTAATGGATCTATGTACAGTAAACGAATATTCACAGTAGTAGTCTGTACAGTAAGTGTAACGAATATTCACATTCGCATTCGCAAATATTCTCAAGAAACGACGCGAATGTATTTGTGAATGATAATACAACTGATAAAATTTATATATTTTTATTTCATTAAATTATTTTTAATTAAATGATCAGAGAACAGTTTTGAGATAGAGGGCCATTCATAAATTACGTAAAACGTTTCTGAGGCTTATTTACCCCCCCCCTATTGTAAGATATCATAAGATTACAACTACTCACCCCTTCCCCTGCATAAGAAATTTTCGTAAAAAATGAACATACTTATAAAATAACCGTTCAATCAGATACTTAGTGCAAAATAGTAATATTTTCAATTCAAAATCATACGTAAAATCAGATTGTCTACCCCTACCTACTGATATAAAGAACTGATAATATTCAATCTACCCCCCTCTAAATGCCTACGTAATTTATAAACAGTCCCTAGACAACTAAATTAAAAATACTTTTTTATATTATTGTTAGTTTAATAAACGAAAAAAGCACAACTAAAATAAAAAAATTAATTCCTTCCTTACGTTTAAAAAAAATCCATTTCTAAATGTTGATATACATAATGAAAAGCGCACTTGAGAATTAGATAGTAATATTATTCTAGGTCTAATAAGTCTTGTTGCAATTTACAATGTAAGATTTGTACTTATTAAGCAGATTATAACTAAGATTTTAATTAAATAATAAAATGTATAATATCTTTTTACAGAAAACAAAAATTATATATTTTAACCAAAGTTAAACTTCTAGTATTTATACAAGTTGATCTTTCACTGTAACTATATATTTTTTCCATTTAAATAATTAGCATTTTACGCGCACTTTATTTGAAAGTCAACATTCGCATTCGCGAATATTGGAAAAAATATTTAAAGTCGAACATTCGTTACACCACTGGTACATATAAAAGAACAGTTCAAGGCAAATATAAATCGTTGGTCTAGAACAAGACTGGTCTAACATATAGAAATAAAATTTTGATTTTCCTGTACGAATTATATATCTTCGAATAGCCTCTACTATCTCTGTGAAAGACTGTTTCTTAACACTAAACTTAGTAGATCATCTCTAGATAGAACGGGTATATGAACCATCTTGGATTTGTAAAAGGGGAGAATGTAGAATAGTGAGTTATTCAAAATTCAATTTCACTAGCTGTTTTTGAGTTAAATCAGTCTTGTTCTGGACCACAAATTGTATATATCTTACATTTTTTTCAAGGGCATACTTTAAACATTCTTGAAAAATATTTTCCGTTTTCTCAATTTCAACTTGAAAGTTATAGAGTTCATCAACTTTACTTTTACAAGTCAAACAAATCGTAGTAGGTAAATCATCATTCGATTTAATCTGAAATATTATTAAGTTAATAGATTTTTCAAACAGTTTAAATTTTAATCTCACCTTTATAGAACTGATTTTATATATTCGATCGACTAAAGTTAATGCATATTCAGTGTAATTTTCACTGAATAAATCTATTTGAGAGCTATCCACTCTCATACATAAACGACACATGTGATAAAAATGTAGTTTTATTGTATTCATTTTCTTTTTTATAGTTTGTTTATAACGTTTATAATTTGATTTAGTTTATTTTTATTAAGTAACTAAACTAATCATATTATATTTGTGGATAGTTACTTAAATAATTTATTGTCTGTAAAAACAATAACATTTAATGTAATATTGCGTTATTAATAATTATTAAATAATTAAATTGGGTTTGTTTATAACTCTAAAGTTGTAATAACTTTATAACTGGTTTATTTTAAATTAATTATTTTAAAATTAAGAAAATATCATACAAGTATAATACAAGTACTCAATGACAGTAGGTATCTGTCAAGTTCAGTTCGTAACAGTGGCGTGCAGTATATTTATTGGCATTTATTTAAAAAAATGTGTACCAATTATGGCACCAATGAGTACGATATAGAAAGGGGGGGGAGTGATATTTTTATTATCTGTTATATTGGAAAGATGGATATCAAAAAGTTTAAAAAAGTCCAACTCGTTGAAATTTTACCAATTTCAAAATCCTGGCAGCACATTGGTCGAAATCGTACCACGTGACTGCAAATCGAGCGATGCGTGAAATGGCACCCTAACATAAAATCTAAGATCATGTATTAGCTCTTGTAACAAACAAAGAATAGAACATTTTTTCTATTCAAATTTCAAAAATGACCAATAGGCATTTGAATCTCAATTATTGCCAGCTAACGGTTTTAGAAGGTTCGGCAATGGAACTCTTTAGAAAGTTCAAGAATATAACTTTTTGACTAAGCAACTATATAAGGAGGCAAAGTCAGTCGAATAGATTCATTCAAAGCGATTTGGTCAATGAATACAAGTGATTCGAGATACGAGCGATTTTTGCGATAAATATCGTCCTACAAATACGGTAGTTGATTAAGCGTTTGGTAAAACTTTTATCGAATAAAAGAACTCTTAACGAGAAGCTCTAGACAAATTTGAAAAATCCCGTTACGCTTTTAATAACAGTTTTTTAAACTTTCATCAAGGGCATTAATTTTACTGATAATAAATAATAATAAAAAAAATACAATTTCTGTTAAATATAAACGTTTATTTAGTATTAAAATTATTACAGCTAAAAATTAAAAAAAAAATAGGAATTTTAATAACTTGTACTGTAATCATTAAGTCGAAGATACACATGCCAGTTGTTGCTACAATTTTATATCAGTTCATTGCACTTGCTAGTTACTTCAAAGTGTATTTTATTAAATGTCTCTCACTGGAATGGAAGTCGGTTACATAAAATTAAAAGGTTTTGATTTTTGGAATACAATCCCCAAGTATAAAAAAAAAAAACTGCAGGCTTGTATGAACAGTAGGCAAGCTGATTATCAAGTGATTGATTGTATTTTTGTTTGTTTTTCTTTTTTGTATAAATTAATTCCGTTTAGCCATGAGTCGATGGAAAATTTAAAAAAAAAAAACTAGTAAATTGATCAGTTTGTAATCGTTTCAGTCATTTTCGGAAAAAAATTGGAACAACTCAAAAACCCATAGAATAAAGTGGGACTCCTAAAGTGTCAACCGATTTCAACAAAAAGCATTGTGGCACAACTAGATGAAATATAGTCAAATTTGATGAATTTCGGAAAAAACTTTTGCTACGATATCGTTGTCACACATAGCCACTCACATATTATTTAAAAATCTACTTTTTCGGACTCAAGGGACCTCAAAACGTGTATTTTCAGTGATAATTCAAAAACAAAAATTTGACCCGATTACAATACTTCCTTTACTGTGAGAGCCGTTCGGTGCACAAATCGATTAACTCTACATTTTAAAATTTTTATTATGTATTCAATGCATTGTCTTTTTTGCTTTAAGTTTCGGTTTTGGAGCATTAGGATTAACACCTTTGTAGAACTCTTTTAATAACTGCATAGCCTCGTCTGCAAAAACCCCTCCTTTGACAATACAGTTAGTAGTTACTAAACTAGCGACATTTACAACAGATGAACCTCCAAATCGATCATTAGCACAACCATAAATTATTTTTCGTATTTTCAATTCATAAAGAGCAGCTGCACACATGATGCATGGTTCCACAGTAACAAACACATCAATTTTTGGAAAAGTTTCATCCGGATGTAAGGAACATGTTTTACAATACTGATAAATTTGATCAATGCATATAAATTCAGCGTGACGAGTTGCATTTTTAGTTTCGTTAACCGTGTTACGACCAGTCGCTATTATCTCACTGTCCAAAACAAATATGCATCCTACAGGAACTTCTTGAGCTTTCAAAGCTTCATTGGCGTAATTCATTGCCACTCTCATAAAATGTTCATCGGAATTCATTTTAATCACAAATTAAAAAAAAAAAAAATTAAATGCTGTTTTCATTCATGTTTAAAATAATGCATTAAATTGTTTTCTTCAAGAAATTTAGTTGCTTTCTCGGGCCAATTTTCATTTCCAACAGCTCGTGGACTTGGATGTGGCATGAAAATTACGTTGATGTTTTCAAGAGAAAAATCCTTGATGACGCTTAGCGCCTGTTTTTCTGCAAATCTTCCGATTCCAATTATTGTTTTTATTTGGAATAATTTAATTGTATTGCAAAGAGCTTCATTGCAAATATTCTTTAATTCGACTAAGGCTGGACCCTGAAAATTTTTTAATTCATTGCATTTATACAAAATTGATCAACTAAGGGTGCAATTTCATGTATCACTGAAATTCCAGTTATTTGGTCACGTGGTTCGTTTTCGACCAATGTTCTACCAGGATTTTGAAAATGAAACTGCCGCCCTAGCGCCGGTAGCGTCAAAGCTTGAAATCGCTCAGATGGCAGCCATCTTTTTACCAATTCCAAAATCCTGGCAGCACATTGGTCGAAATCGTACCGGGTGACCGAAATCGCTGGAAAGCGACCGATGCATGAGATTGCACCCTAAGTTTTTCTTAACAAATTAGGGTTACCAACTTTCTCGTTTTAGGTTAGAGCAGTGATTCTCAACCACTGTGTCGCGGCACTTTTGGGTGCCGCAAAATTTATGAAGACGGCCGCCAAATTTTAAATTTTTTTAAAAGTGTACCACTATAAACAAAAAAGGTTGAGGATCACTGGGTTAGGGTATCCAGACAAATTAAACTTTTCTTGTATTTCAGTAGCAAAATAAACTAAAGTTAAGTACTTGTAATTTGTCCTATGTATTCTACGTATATAGATAGATTATTATTGATAGCATTAAACTTAATCAATTAGTTAACTATTTTGTCTTATTGTTGTATTTACCTAGAAATATCTAGATAAGCTTTTTTCCAAGTATATTTTACTTGCCAGAAAACTGTCAATGTTATTAAAAAAAAATATATACAACTTAGAACGCTTTCTTTTTGATAATTTCCTGTAAAAATTTAATTTAAGGAGATCTAAAAGATGTCTGTTACAGCCTTTCTAGAAATGTCTTTATAATATCGAAAAGATAACTTTTAAACTTCTTCACATTTCAATTTCTAAGCTTAGTGATCCTCACCCTTTTTTTTTTTGTTGCGGTACTTTTAAAATATTTCAAAATTTGGCGGCAAACTGACCATAATATAAGCATTAATAATGTTAGCGTTTCTAAAATTTCGCGGCACTCAAAAGTACCGCGGCAAAGTGGTTGAGAATCACTGTTCTAAGCAATCAGTAAAAAAGGGTAAAAAGTGCAATATTGATTCCACAAGAAAACTTTCACATTAAGGCGATATATTGCAAGTGATATAACGCTTGGAAGGTTCATGACTATAGATGATATAACAGTGTGATATATTCTGCGTGTTTCTAGATTAATTAATACAATTGAAAAAAATCAGTTTAAATTTAAGCTGTGTACGATAAGTTATATTTTATCTCCTCTTAACTTGAGTGACGTTACATAATTTATATAATATTTGCCCCGCCCATATGTGCAATAACCTATCTTAGTAGTTTTCAATAGGTTTGTTCCACTTGTCCATTTGATGATGTAGAAACACGTCCGTCGAATGACAAAGAGTAAGACACATTAACCAAGAGACAAGAGTGAGTGAAAATCATGAAGCAAGGGCTTCACCCTAATTTAAAACTAATTTTGCAATGTTTAAACACCTCCAAATCAGTGTCTGAGCGAGCTAGTCATAAAAATGTACGTTCACAGCTTTGCTCTCGGCTTGGTGCGCCCAAACGGCTTAGGGCTGGGGCGTTTCTTCACTCACTCTTGTCTCTTGGTCAGTGTGCCTTGCTTTTTGTCTTACGTGGACGTGTTTTGCTCTAACGTCTGGAACAAACCTATTATATCATGGATATGTCGCACGCGATATATCGCTTATTCGACCGACGAGTCCTACCAGAGATATATTGCGCTAATGTGAACTTTTTAATGGTCTTTATTTAGGTTTCTAGCATTTTCTGTTGCGTATCGTTGCGATATATCGCCTCAATGTGAACATTGACTTATGTGGTAATTTTATGATAGATTTTTGAGCTCTAAAAATGCTTTGAGTTAGTTCATAAGTTCATATCTTCTGATAATTTTATATCACATTTAAGATAGTTATTACTGAAGTCAGCAGTTAGATTAGAAAAATGTTATTTTTAAGATCTCTGAAAGATATCTTCTTTCCGAACGGGTATCTGTATATTAACATTAATTGAATTGCTATCTCTGTATTTATTGCAATTATTTTTAAATTTCCTAAAATTTTGATTTGGTAACCCTACAGCAAATACGTAAGCATACCTTTACTTCAGGAGGTGTTACATTGACTCCTCCTTTCTTCATTAAAGCCAAAGGGCAATAATTGTACATAATAGCATGCTTGAAAAAATGTTCTGGAGTTTTACACAAATCTTTAAATAAATTCCAAAATCTTTTTCCACTTATTTCTGATTTAGTACATTCAAAACCATCGACAGGACGTTCGGGAAGTTCTTCATTGGGACGTTCTACAGGACCTGTGATTTCAAACCAATCTCGAACGGCATTTACTTCACCGAAAGGTATCTGAAATACATTTGTTTTAATGTATTTTTATAAGATTAAAAACGAGGAGTGAATACCCCTGTTTGAACCATACCCCAAGGACCGGGGTTCATTCCCAAAAACAGCAATTCTTTAGTATTAGAACAAAATCGATTAATGTACATGGAATAAGTAAATAAAGCGTATTCAGTAGGATTGTAAACGCATTCAACCGGCGGGCCAAATTTAATGTTAGTTAAAGCTTTGTTCATTGTCGAAGCGATTGATAAAAACTCCATAGCAATGTTAGAATTAGATGCCTTGTTATCAGAATCGCTTTTAGTTACTGAACGAAAAAATGACGATTTCGTCTTTGGTTTGTTTGAATCACAAACTTCTTCATCAAGTTTTCTTTTTCTATTAGACATTGTTAAAAATTTTAACTTTAAATTTACCTCTTTTGCGACTAGTTCACTACAAAGAGGCTGATCACTGATCACATTCAGGACGTCCAGGACCAAAAGCAATGCTTTCTCTGCTTCGCTTGCTTAAATAGACCAAATAGACTTGATAGACTACGCCTCTGGTGCGTAAATTGTAATTTACAAATAATCTACAACCCAAGGTGGTTTTGAGGTGTTTCTTTTGGTCGAACATTAAAAATCTACTAAATATTAACGAAACACCTTTTTGATGTGTTGGATTGTCACATTAGTTCCTTGAACAAAAACTAGATATCAGTTGCATCAGTTGTAAATGTCATTGGTTGCTTTCCATTTACACCAAAAGCGACCGCTGTGTAACGCAGTGTTCGTATATGCGCTTTCCATTTAAGACAAAGTCGAACACGGCTGTACGCTGCGCGACACTCGAAAAAGCCGTGTTTGACAATGTTTCACCGTGTTTCACCAAGGATTACCAACACAAAAAAGAAGGTTGGTATTAAAAAAACCAAAATTAACTCACAAGATCCCCAGGATTTACTAAATTTGAAGCATTTGAAGAAAGAAGTAACTGCCATAACCGCCATAACTGCAAGTAGCCATTACTATTTTATAGAAATGTTTAAATGCAAATATTGCAATATGCAAGTGAGCATCGGGAATGTTGCGAAACACAGTTGTTTTTTTAATAAAAGTAGTGATAAGATATACATAGACGAACATAACAATTTCTTTTACGGCGGTAATAATAAATTTTCTAAATATAAATAAAGTATTGTAAATTATTTTACATTTCTAAGTATAAAATTATTTTTTTAATAGATGACGTTTCAACAAATCAAGGAGATGAAACAAGTAATTTTAAAGATTATGAGTTTCTCGAAGAAAGTTAGTATAATTAGATCATGTATTCGAAGATAATAACATTTTCAACAAAATTAAAGAAACGTTACATATTCATATGACTATCAAACAAATAGATTCCTTACAATTAAGAAAGAAAATTTTCTAGATTATTGTTAATATCTTCACTCGTACAAAATTTTTGCTTAGTAAGATCTAACAGTTTTGCTTATTTATAGGTAATTTAGAAGAATACGAGTATAAAGAGCCGGCAGATTCGTATAATACGGATAGTACAAAAAGATCAAGTACGTATTAAAACACAATATAGTATTAAAAAAGTATTAGTTATGTATTTAAAATTCCAAGCTTGATATATATGCATTTGTAGGTGCAGTATGGACAAAAGAGGCTACTTTGTCGCTTTTGAGTTTGTATGAAGTGAACATGGATAAAGTCGACCATAGAAACAAAAAAACTCAATTGTGGAATACAATTTCCATTGGTTTAAAATCAATTGATTTAACGGTAACATATTTAATTAAAAACTAAATCTATTCATTACGAATAAAAAAAATATTCATTATTCTCGAATTGATTAATTGTTGCAGTTTTCACCTGATCAAGTGAAATGGAAACTAAACGCCCTTCTATCGAAATATAAATCCTGTTTCGACAACAATTTAAAAAGTGGACGTGGTCATCAAACTTTTTATTACTATAACATAATTGATGAAATTATGCAAAAAAAAAAAAACAATTCTACAGCAACTTCATCTATAAGATCATCAGATCCATTAAAATCAAAAAAAAATAGTCCGCTAACTAAGTTATCTCCTACAAATGACGCAAATGACTTTACTGGCATAAATACTGTATGTAAATCTATTCAGAAAGATAAAATATCTGACATATCGAGTAATCACAATCCAAAAGACAAGGGAAATGTTACACCACGCGGGAGTGGTTCTACACTAGCCAGGAAAAAAATAGCTTTAGAACAAGAATGGCTGAAACATTTGCAAATAAATGAAGTGAAAGTAAGAGCAGAAGCAGAATTTCGAGAAAAATATTTAATTCAAAAAAGTGAAGCAAATCAACTTAAAAAACAATACCTACAATTACGAGCAAAAGAATTGGAACAAAAAAAAGAAATAGAAATAAAAAAATTAAAATCGAAACAACGGCGTCATGAGGATATTTTAGAAATGATAAAATCATTGCGTAAAAATAATGAAAAGGGGCAAAAAGAAAATTCTGACGATTCTGATTAAGAAATTTATTTAAATGTTTGCAATACTTTTATATGTTATAACAAAATTCGAATATTTTATATTTTACTGTTCATTAATTCATAAGTTATAAAATAATTTTTATAAGTTCTTAATAATTTTATTTTTCATAAGTCGTTTTCATTCCAAATAATTTCATTACTATTATTTTTATTCGTAGTGTTTAAGTAAAATATTGTTAGTTATAAGCATCCAAGTATTTTAGAAATATTTTGTACTTTTGTGTTCATTACAATTTTATTAAGATACGTACAAATTATAATAAAAATATAAGCAAATTACAGTGATTGTTATATTTTTGTAGCCAAAATTAATATACAATTTTTTAATTGGTTCTTTAAACATTATATTTAATTACAACTGAATAAACCAACTTCCTTCATATTAACAACACTAATTAATGAATTTCTGGAAAAAATCTATAAATTATAAAATATTTTTTACAATTCCACCAACATAATTCACGTTTACAAATATAATTCTCTGAATAATGATTCTCTACGGCCTCGATTGTTCTGGTTGTAAATATTTGCCGGAGGGTCTTCTTCAATATCAGATTCACTATTATCTGTCCAACCGTTTTCAATATCTTTATCATCAATATCATCATTTTCATCGACGCAATAATTATGTAAAATACAAGCTGCGAGTACTGTATCCGTAATGAAACTTAAATCTCTGTATTCAGAGAAAAATTTTATCCTACGAAATCGACCTTTTAACAACCCGAATGATTTTTCAACCATCATTCGAGTTGCAGAAAGGCTGTAATTAAACCGTCTTTGCTGAACAGTTAAACGACCATTTTCACGAAATGGTGGTACAAGCCATGGTAAAGATGGGTACGCTGAATCGCCTATTAAAAATGTATTATTTGGAAATAAAATTTCTTTATTTTCCATTGCTGAATGGTATAGAGGTGATCTTCTAAATACACGAGCATCATGTAAGGAACCTGGCTCACCGCAGTATACGTTTGTAAATCGTGTACGAGAGTCCACAACAGCTTGTAAATTAATAGAACAATATTTTTTACGATTAAAAAAGTCATTTCCGTTTTCTGCAGGTTTTTCAATACGAATATGAGTTGAATCGATTGCTCCTAAGATATTTGGAATTTGTTTTTTGGAATAAAATCCATTACATATTGTTAAAACTTCAACATTGTTTCCAGGCCATTTTACAACATCATCTAATTTAGTTAATATCCATGTTAGTACACGACGTAAAATTCGATGAACTGATGAAATAGAAACATCAAAACGATCTGCAAGTGTTCTTAATGGTTCTGTATTTGACAAAAACCATAAAAATACTAGAAAACAAATTTTTCCACTAATAGGTGTCTTTCCAAAATCATTTTTGGGTATAAATTCTGAATGTTGTAGTTCATCTGAAATATAATAATAAAAACGGAGTAGAAAACGAATTAAGTGTGTAAAATGAAATACAAATATAAAAACAGTATTGGTTTTTGAAATAAAATTAATAATCTATTGAAATACTAGTCTAAAGCTTATATTCTAAAAGATAAACGAAAAAGTTAATTAATAATATTAATACCTATTAGCCGTAGTGCAAGACTTTTTGGTAATCTTAAATTCTCTTTAAATTCCAAATCTGACCACATATCGACTACTTGCATATATTCTTGAACTCGGCATTTCTTATTCCCTGTAGTTATGTATTTTAATAATGGAAACAATAATAGATCATTATTGCTACTATCATTTGACCAGCTATCATTCGATGATGACGTACTCCACAAACTTGAATTATTATCACCTATAGAACAATCACTACTACTAGATGAGATGGTTTCCATCAATACCAAAAGAACTCGATTTTCTTCCATCTACAGAAAATAACAAGTATGTTATAAATTTTGTTTATTAATTGAATTATTACTTCGATAAAACATGTGTTGTGAGTAAATATAGTTGTTTTGGCTGCTTTATGCTTATCTTTGATAAATTAAACAATACTTACTTTAAAATTATAGTTGGTTCAAATAATTATTATTAAACAAAATTATTATTATTACGAAACAATTATTTTTGCCTTCAACTTGTCAAAGTTCTTAAACTTATTGGAAGGTTATGTTTATAAAAATGCAGTCTAGTATTTGCTCTAGTCGCTCTAGTATTATTTTGAGATAACTCTGTTTCATTTCGCAGTGTTTCGCAGAGTAACGCAGAGTCGCTCTGTGTTAATAAATGGAAAGCAACCATTGAGTTTTAAATTGTTTGAAACGGTCTCAACTGTCATAACTGGTCTAAATCTTTCTCAGGTTTCGGTTTAAAAATTTGTTTTAGCTCTTTCATTCTTTTAAAAAACCCTACTTAAAATATTTTTAATCAATTAAGTGTTTCACAATGAATGCAGAGTTATTAATGAACGAAAAAACCGAGGAGTTGCAACGGTTAAAGGAATTATTAATGGAAAATGAAAGAACCAACGTTGAGCTTGAATCAGAAAATGAAATATTAATTACCAACATAAAATATAGCTCAGATTTGTGTAAAGAATTAGAAACAGATATCGAGAATTTGAAACTTAAATACAACGAGAACCTTAAAAATAAAGAACAATTACACCACGAACTTACAACATTCGACCTAAAACCACATACAATCAACGAAAAGGATTCTTTTAACAGCATGAAAAATGAAAACGAAGACTTAAATAATGCATTGTTCTCTTTAAATTCAGAAAATAAAAATATGAAAATCGATTTAGAGGATGTGAAAGAGGAAAATGAACGAATGAATTTTGCCATTTTTGATTTAGAGCAAATGATCCAACAGTTTAAAACTGATCTAACCGAGTTGGAAAATATCATTGAAGTTAAAGAAAATCAAATAACTGAAATTGAAGATTGTTGTCAACTACTACAAGAAAAAGTTGTTCTTTTAAAAAAAGAAATGATGAATGCTAAGAACCCGGCGGTTTTAAATGAGGATAAAAATTCACTTTTTGAAGAAGTTAATGTTCGGTGAGAATTTGTAAAAATCAATTAATTTATAAATTAAAAATATTTAATTTTAGTTTTAAGGCAGTCAAGGAAGAATTAGAATCTGAAGTAAATCAGTTTCAAGATTTACAAAAGCAGTATGGATTAAAAATGAAAGAACGCAATGATATATCAAAAGATAATATTAAGTTGTGTAGAATGATTGATATTCAAAACACCAATCATTGGAAATGCCTAAACAATTTTAAAACTTTGTTCAAGTACGTGAAAATAATTTTTGTTTGTATATTTTTCACTTTGAAGATTTCGTTTTAGGTCTTTGGAAAATGATTTACAATTCATTTTAAATCAAAATAAACATAAAATAGAAAATATTCCAACTATTGAGCACGAAATACTTGCTAAAAATCAAGAACTTACAAATTGGGTGGAGAAATTGAAGAATAATTTTTCGTAAGAAATGGATATCTTTTTCATATTTTGCGGATGATTTATAATTTAAGCATTTTCCATTTTCAGAAAAGAAATCAAGCAATATCAAAATAAGCTAAAGCTATACTCCATGAAGGATTACTTTGTAACACGTGAATTGTTCGAAACTAATTTGGCATTAGAATCTGTTAAAAAGAATGTGGCCTAAAAACGTAACTATCTTAATTTCATCAAATAAAAAAATTATCAAATAAATCGTATTAATAATCAAATAAATCGTTTTCTCTTAGTATATTATTTTTAATTTTTTACTTTGGAAGGTATGATGAGAAATCTTAACCCCTTAGGCAATCTCGACGGTAACGCCCACGACGCCTGCGCTTCAATATGTCAAAAACGCTCAGAACGCTTTAAAAATTTGCTGGGTAGGCAATCTCAAAACGTTGCATCGCTGGCTTCTGATATTTTCAAATTTTTATAAACTAATAAAAATGATAGGGTATAATTTAAAAATTATTTTAACTAAACAGTTTCATTTAAAATTTCCTCAATATTCTTTCACTTTTCTACTTTTAATTTTGCAAGCCATTTGCAAAATTCAAGGTCATTCAAGGTATGAGTAACCATGGGAACTTACATGGTCCAATTTGAACACTCAATATTTTTTATTTGCAAATACGTTTTCAATATTAAATTTCCATTGAGTGATAATAATTTCCATTTATTTTGCAATTTAAAAGACATATATTTCATAAACATCACATATAATACAAAATGTCAGAAACAAAACACAGAAAACACCATAAAATCAATGAAATTCCAACTATTGCGATTCGAGCTTGAACTCAAGTAATATTGAAAATATAAATGGCAAAATAAACAATCCTTAGATATCACGTATTTTAAAGATGATTAGATTAAAAAAATATTTTATACATTTAAAATGCTCTAATAATGCATGATCTGTATTCATAAAGATATTCAACGAATACTGAAAACTCATAGATTTCATAGGAATAACTACAAATCGTATTTGCAGCATAATTTTACATTTCAAAACATTTAGTTTTGTGTAAAACTTCGTGGTGTCAGGAAGTGCACATTCAGTCAAATAATGAAATTCGAGTGACTACAATTTCTTTTGTTGGGGCTCCGCCCCAAAATCACCGCCAGGGGCCCCCTGGACCCCGTTGGCATTTGTAGCAGGAAATTGTTGGATGAATTTATATAAATTAACTTAAAATACATGACAGTTCCCATAGTTAAGTCTTGATTGACAGATTTATCAAAATCATTTTCCATAAGAAAAATGCGTCTTGAAATCCGGTTTTTATCGAAAACGAAACGAAAACTCGTAAATTACCACTTTTCATTTTCGTTTTCTTTTGACTTGTTTTATCAGGAACCGTCGTCAATTTTTGGCGCCACGCTAACCTTACTCTCCCCTCTTGCTTATTCCAGGTTCACAGTTGTTACGGTCCGAGTGTCCTTCACACCCACTCATTTTTGTGTCCAAAAACGTACAAAAAACTCTCACATAATCTGAACTTTTTAAGGATTTGGATTCGTAGATATCCTGTAGTAATTGTAGTGACTTGAACCATTTTGAACATAACTAACCAAAAAAGTACTAAAATGGCTTTGAACTCGCAAAGGTTTATTATTTATAGAAAATAACTATTGGTCATAAATTCACATTTATTTAGTTTCGTTTAATAATTCCAAATATTTAGTTTTAATTCTGTAATATTGTAGACATAAAAATGGTACACGAGTATATAGTGTATGGTGTCCACGCAGTAGGAAAAAATATACATAATCATGGAGTAAAATCAGTTTAGTTTGCGTTATTAAAATTAGCTGCAATCCTTGATTTTCTTATTTTCTTTTGCGTTATTTGCGGTTTACTTGTCTTGTTTTCTTCTTCCTATAATTGAAAATTAATTGATATAGAATGTACCTATTGTTAATTTTTCTGTAGACTCACGTTTTTGGATTGTTCTGGTACAACAGTTTGTTTTTTCACAGTAGTATCAGAATTTTGTACTGATGATGTCTGCGTTGGGGTTGTATTATTTTCATTAGTATTCACTTCTTTCTTTGCATTAATTCGAAAACGTTTAGGTTTTACGGCTTGCAAAGGTACAAATGGCGAAGTTTGCTGTGCCACCGATTTAGATTTTTCGTTTTGCACTAAATTCACTGGGTTTACATTGTTAGATTTTTGAGGTGGTTGCTGTTTTGGTGCACTCTAAACATATGAAAATATTGTATAAGATTATGACCATGTTTAAGTTTACAACACATTGAATGCTGGGTAGTGAAGGGCTCGCCTATATGATAGCAAAACTGTTCAAACTGTACTATAAGAAATTTTAATAGCACTTACTTTTGGAGTTAATAAACATTTTTTAACAAAAAAAAAAGTGAATTGACGTTAAAAAAAATAAAATAAATCTACATTAGGGTGTTTTTTTTTAATTTTGCCCAAAAATTTAAAGTAGGTACAAATTAAAACAATTTAGTGTCAAAACGGGCTCTTAATATTAATAATAAGGTTTGTCTCAAATCAATTGTTTAAATTTTCCACATTTTCCATTTAAATAACACAGGAATTCTTTTTTATTTTTGAATTTTCATAAATTTGAAACAGTTCATCTTAACAACAATTCGAAAGAAGTGATTGAATGGTTTCACGCTCTACAAAAAGGCCCTTTTGTGGTCCCCTGTGTTATTTAAATCGAAAATGAAAAAATGGATTTAGACAAACCTTAATATTAACATTAAGAGATAATTTTGGTCTCAAAATTTTTGTTTCAAATAATTTCAATTTTTGGACAAAATAAGAGGGCCAGTCAGTAGTAGAGGTATCATTTTATGTAGTCAGCACTCAATATGTTAAAAAAGTCTGTTCCAGTTGAAAATAAAACCGTACATTTACGGTACAATCGATGCGCAATATACAAAATTAAAATAGTTATACACTGCGCAGGGCTTGCATATATGATACTGTACGGTTTTATTTTCATCTGGAATAGATCTATGATCTTACCGGTGAATAAGATTGGTTGTAAAATTTTCGTTGATTTTGATGGTTGTACATATTCTTTTGGCACCATTGTTGTGGTGGCGGTGGAATGGTATATTGAATTTGAGCATGTTTCATTGGATTCAAATTGGAGTTAGCTATTTCTTTAAGCACTTGAGCGGCGACAAACTCGGACGCCTGTTCTCGAGTCGAAGCCGGCGCTCCAACAATATTTCGACGATCCGGTAATGTAATTTGGGCTCGTGTCATTAGATTAGGTCCTACAATATAATTATAACGCGGAATTCCTAAACCGTGACGCTGGAACATACTTAGTAATTGAATGGTAGGTGGCATTTTGGCTTGCTAAAAAATAAAACAAAGAAAATTGAATAAAACTAGTTATAGTTGTTGTAATTATTTCACGTCAATTACTGCAAATAAGTCTTGAACGGATATGGGATGCGAATTGACGATCGGGTTACTGGTTACGGACGGTGTTAATTTTGGTGTTAATTGTGGATGATTTGATTTTTTGTTATCTGTTTCTTCGGTAGTGATTCGAAGAAGCTGTTTCAACACCTCAGTACTGTCTGAAGGATTTTGAGGAACCTTCAAATTATATGGTTAAAATATACATTATCCCCAAGTTAGATTTTTTTTAATTATAAATATTACCACATAGTTCTGCTTTGGTAAACTTGAAAGGATTTGATTTACAGCACAATTATTCGGAGGATTTGAGGCGGTAGATTTCTGTTGATAATTCACTGCATTCACAGTTGAATCTTTTGGTGTATCATTCTTTTTAGTTAAAATTTTTATTTGTGGCTGTGGTTTTGCCTGTCCCATTTTCTAAATTAGAGAGAACAATCTTTGAAAATCTCAAATTGAGATAAAGTTGGGTTTTAGCGTCGGAAATTATTAACACAAACAGTTCACGTAACTGATAAAATTACGACTATTCATTTCTTCAGCTGTGTATTTCATAATTATAACAATGCATTTTTCCACTATAGAGCAGGGGTGGCCAAGGCGTCGACTGGTCGACCGCGTGACTATTTCTAGTCGCCCGAGTAATCATTAATTTCTGTTATTGAAATAGCTTGATATTGAATAGGTATTGATGTTATCTCTGTTTATATGAAATTTAATTTTTTTTTTATAAATTACTACTTTTCGATATTAGTCGACTGCCGGCAATAATTTTATCAGCAGGTAGCCCGTGGTCATTAAAAGTTTGGCTACCCCTGCTATAGAGCATATGGGGGCGTCTAGTATCAAAATGACCAATGTGTATTCTGACTAATTTTTCAGAGCCCGCGAAAAACTGTGGTCCCTGCAGCTCTACTAAAATAAAACTAATTTTTGAACAGGATATTGTTTGAACTTATGTGTTTTATAGACAAAGTCCCAAAGTTCAAACAATATCCTGTTCAAAAATTAGTTTTATTTTAGTTGAGCTACAGTGACCTCATTTTTTCTCGGGTTCTGAAAAATTAGTCAGAATACACATTGGTCATTTTGATACTAGACACCTTATATATCAGTTGGCATTTTAATATCTTGGGAATATTTATAATTTTTCTTATATCATAGATTTTAATTTTTAAGATAATAATTTTTTATAGATTTTGTGGTAATAAAATAAGTAAGAGTAATTTTTTTTATATAGATCGCTTAATTTTCTATGTAGAAAGAGTTTTGATACATTTCTTTTATACATCTGAAATGCTAAATACCGGATGTCTCAAAAGTAATGAAAAAGTCCTTATACAACGTAAGAAATGAAAGGTCGTCATTTTGCCATCTACATGGATTGTGAATGGGAGTTAATAATTTCCAACGATAAAAGTCAATTTTCCCAAAATGATAAACAATATTAATTACCATAGCATTTCCGGCATTTCCCATTGGAAATTCATTAAGAAAAGCCTTAAAATTCATTTGCTTCGAATTGTTACTGGATGTAGATGGCATTTCGTTCGTTTTACTAGACTTAGTATTCGATTGAGAATTTTTACCATCACGTGCCGGATTTCGACGAACACAACTAACAAACGCTGAACTTGGAAGTTCCGGATTCAATTTGTCATTCCCTGAATACATGCCCGATATAGCTGTGCCTAAAATAAACAAATGTAAAACCATTTTTTACAACAATCAACAATTGTTACTTGTTTTTGTTGGTAAATTTAAAACATTGTTAATTGTTGAATTATAATTAGTGTGTTGAGTTTGATTCCGTTGTCTCCAACTTACAAATGCCGAGTTATGTGGCCCTTTCCAAACATTTTCATTTGGTAAATTAGTTTTTCCTTTCTCATTTTTCACTATTCATTTAATTTTATAATAAACGACAAAAATAAAAAGAAACAAATATTAAAAGGTAAAAGAAAACGAACTTAAACCAGATGAAAAAAAATAAGATAAAAATTAATATAAATAAAATTAAAAATACCTTTAGATATACGCATATTATTTTCTATTTGAATTCCGTATGTAATATTAATTAACGCGGTCGCCTGTAATCTATAACCACGTTCTTCGGAACAATTTAACGTCATCCCGTTTTCGAAACTTTCGTCAAATAAAATGTCGTATAAAATATCCGGTTTCGAATTTTTGTCGTCACTTAAACGTTTTTCGTGGATTCCGATAATAGTACCTTTTAAGCCTAAAGGAACTGTATGGGATTCTCGAGTATTTATAACTCGATCGTATAAAAAGAATTTTGCATTAGGATCCGGCGGCAAATTACCTGACTGCAGTTCGGGCTGTAAAAATCAAAATTTATTTTTAAAATCACTTTGTTTAACAACTTTTTTTCCGTTACCTTAAATAAAAGTTTAGGTAAAACTTCCATTGTTATTTTCTTTGTATTAGCTTCAACCGTTTCTTTATATTCATCAATTCGCGTTTCAATTGCCTTAACTACATCAGGATCTAATAATTGACTTCCTTGTCCTTGGCGTTCAATAGACGTATAAGGTTGTTTTTTAATCCAATCCGCTACATCTTTAAGCTTTTCCTGACTGAAAAAACTTTTTCAGCACACAAACATTCAAAAACATTGTTTATAATTCTTACTCTTCACTATCGGGAAAGATTTCATTTTCAAAGAACACATCGTTTCCAATGTTGTACGATAAATATTCAAAAATTTCAGGACAATAGTTCATGAAATCTCGAACTAATTGTACAGCTTTTGTTGAATATAACCAAACGGAACCTTCTTTTCTTGTATATCCAGGGATTTCTTCATTCCTTTTATTGAACTTAAGATTTAATCCTATGTTGATTCGATTAACAACTTGAGGAACAGGGGACACTTTCGGACCAGGTATAACAAATATTGAACCAGTAATACGTGATAATAAATGCGAATTAATGCCTATAACAACTCAGCAAATTAATAATAATAATAATCAATAATGTTTAAATAAATAAGATATACGACATAAATATTTTAAAAAAACGTGTAAATTATTGATTATAGCTGATACCCGCGACGTCGTTTGTGTAAGTTATTATGTTAAGACATATTTAATTTACAGAGCAAAAATATTTAAAAATAACTGGAAAGAAGTTAGCGTAGAACATTTTTAACTAAATTCCAAAAATTGCTCCTTCAGAATCCGCTATTGCTCCAAGTGTATAGTTATTAGTTAATCAATAATTCATTTCTAAAAAATTTGTAAATTCAAAAAATTGTTCCTTAAATCCTCTTTCCGGATCCGAAATTGCTCCAGGTGTATAGTTAATTAGGAATTCAATTTTTAGACTATTCATGTAATAAGATCCAACGGCAGTTGATGACGTCATAGTACAACAATACATGTATAAATAGTTACAATTATTAAAAATATTTCAAAATTTGATCAATTATTTGCGTAATGAAAAGAGCAGATAGAGAGCTTAAAAAAATCCAATTAAAAATTATTTTGGGTTTTAAAGCGATTTTAATTCTTGAGTTTGAAAAATTTTTTAAAATTGAATTATTAATCAATTAATAACTATACACTTGGAGAAATTGCGGAATCTGAGAGAAAAATTTATTGGCATATAGTTGAATTAAAAAAAAAATGTTTCTCACTAACTTAGGTAACTCTTTCTGGTTAAAAAATAAATGCAATAATAAAAGGGGAGTGTTGAAATGTAATTTGACTATTATAACCGTTGTAACTAAAAAATGTAATTTGAATTTGTATTTACAGTAAAATATAAAAATGCTAAAAGAGAATTAAAAAAAAAAGCTACAAAAAACTGCTAAACAAATAGAAAATAGAATTCAAAAAATCTTCATTAATATAATATCTCGCTGAGCTGCATTAAGTCTACACCAAAAATATGAAATAATCAGTTGGCAGTGGAAGGAGAAACAACCTCTGTCCAGTCCATGCGCATTACATAGTTTGCGCCACTCTATCAAAGCGACGAAAAAATAACCGCTTAACGCGTTTTGCTTGTAAAAATCACATTTTTTAAAACTTTAATTACTTTGTTTTTAATAAAGATATCGTAATAATTCTTTTTTAGATAAGGACCAAATATATAAGAAGTACAACAAAAAAAAAATTGATCGAAATCTATTCAGTAGTTTTTGAGTTAAAAGTGAACATTGAAAAATAGCTATCATTTTATTTATATAGAAGATAGATAGATTTACCTAAATGCTGAGCTGCAATATATCCCGTTAAGTAATGTATAGAAAATTCATGTTCTTTTTCTTTGATATCACGTAAATCGGGTTCAGGGGAAACAGTTAACATAATCTTAATTCGATCCGAAAGTAGAGAATCGGATGAATTGAGAACCTAAAAAAAAGAAAATTTGAAGTGAAATGTTTTAGTTAGTAAGGGTATAAATACGAACAGTAGCTGGTGATCCATAGTGAGGAAAACCAAGCATGAAACATATACTATTTGGTGAATATATGTCTTTAACGTCTTTATATTGATCATATTTTGGTTCATGGACATCTAAATCCTGAATAATAGCCTGATAGGCAAATGTAGTCAATTCAGTTGCCCATTGCTTACTAACTGTAAATTTTCCCGATTGAGTATGGATGTATTTTCTTCCAGTTAAAGTAGCTGCATGAATTAAAATGTCAGTATCTCCAACATCAATTCCCAAACGATTGAAATTACTAAAAGTGATTCATTATTAATAATAATTATATAAAACATATTTGTTCTGAATTTTACTATGAAATCATAGCTTTTCTTGAAGATTGCCACATAACTTGAAGATTGTCAACATTATCCTCTTTTTTAAATATTTCCTCACTGTCTGGTAAAGTTAATGTATAGCGATATTTCTCATTTGATACACTTATTACTCTAAAACATAAAAAAGTATTGATAAAGAATAAAAATTTCTTAGATATATGAAATTTACTTGGCTTCTTCTAAATGTGGCCAGGAAACATGTACCACTTGTCCCAATATATATTCAGCTAATTTCTCGATAGCCGGGGGTGGATCTTCGGGTTCTATTTTTACGATCATATTATCTTTTCTGCTGGGTTGTTCAAAAACTTTAACATTAGCAGTTTTTAACGAACTCTAAAATATTTATTATGTTACGGATGAAAAAGTGTTTTTATTTTATAACGGCCAATTTGTTTAATTAGAGTATTATATATACTGCCCAGCTCAAGTATTTTTAGTTTGGGTATATGAAAAAATAAGACAATTTTATAAATCTGGCATAGCCGTGTATTTATAATGATGTCTATATTTAAGATCGTATCAACTTCTGTAGTCATTAACGACCACTGAATCTCAAAGTCCAAAGAAAATGTTGAACTTTTATTGAAATTTAATCCTAGGACAACAGTCATATATTACGACATTCTGGTCACGCCAGTACGTGAAATTTTATTTAAGTAACATATTTTTTATTTTAAATTATGTTTAGTACTATGAAATTATGGGTGTTGTAAATAAAACCTAACGATTATAACCTTGAAAATTTTATATAACGATCGGGCAATGTGTATAACTCCTAATTTTATAGAATGGCGGTAAATATGCATAGATGCCAAAATTACCGAATAATTTAGATGTTTAAAGGTAGGAAAGCCTGGAAAATAAATATCAACTTCAGCCCCTGGATAGGCTCCTTTTATTAGTTTGTTTCTAGGGACTCTTATATCTTCAGCACGTAACAAATATATTTTCGCATGATTATGAACTATGTCGTTAAAATATTTAGGACAAGAATAAAGACCCAAATCTTCATCTGTATGTTCAAAAACGAGCATTGGACCATGCTTATTACGATTTTTTTCTGCTAACGTTAAACGAGATTCACAGGATTTCATTGCTGCTAATAGTTTTTCCTGTGGACAGAAATTCAACGATTTAAGAAACTTTTTTTATCATCTTCTTGTCTTAATACCTCTTCTATGAATGGTATTAATACAACTGCTTCCCAATCATTTCGTTTTCCGTTCAAATCAGTTTCAAAGTTTTGAGGGTAATAGGTGATAATAGGTGAATTCGGAGATGTCATTAATTCCTGATATGGTTCTGGAAGCAGCTCTTTACTAGCCGCTGGTAAAACTGCAAGAAGTTGTTCGAAGGGAAGAAATGGTTTTCCCAGTTCAAAATCAATGTCGGTTAGTTCAAAGTTCATAATATCAGATATATATGGGGCATAATGATGAGGATAAAACCACGACCAAGAACTAATGCCTTCGTAATAATAGTGAAGATTCCATTGAATAGCACGAATATATCCGTTAGCTTGACTTTTTAAAACGTCTCTTAAATATTGAAAATATTTTTAATATCATTAAATATTTTTATTGTTTATATCAGCGGTCGGGGAACTTTTTTGCCATTACCCCAAAATATTTTTACGTACGTCGACATTACCCCTTAATTTTGAAAAGGAGACAATCAATGTACTTTTAAATTACTTATACATTATTTATTGAATTAATTGACCCGAAAAAAAAAACGTGTATGAGAGTAGTAAGTATATAATAGACAAACAAAATAAAATTCTCATATTAGAACAAACAAAACTTAATTGACAACTTTCCTCCTCAGATTATGGATAAATGATTTTGATGTAAGAACAATTTGAATACAATCTTCAACCATACTATCATGTTTATGATATAGCTATGGCAAAAATTTTTCTTATTATCCCCAAAAATTTAATTTTTACCCCATTTGGGGTAATTTACGCCGGTTCCCCAACCGCTGGTTTAGATATACGTACGAAGTAACTTTTTCATATTCCATTTTATTTCTGTAATAATCAGCCTTATGCTGAGTAAATTCAGCATCTCTTAAATCTTCTTCACTTTCACTTCCACTACTGCTAATAAACTGAAATGTTAAAAAAAACTTGTGATGTTTTTGAGAACGCATTTTAGAAATTTACTTCTTTGGCGTAAAAAAAAATCTGGTGTATGTACCATAGACATGAAACTGATAGTGGTTCGGCTAGATATCGATATCGGCCGGATATCGAGTACCCGGCAAAGTTTTCAGCCAGATGACCGAATATATAGTCGATCAAAGGAGGATATATCGTCTTTATAACGCACCAAAAGAAGTAAACTTCAAAAAATGTTAAACTAAAATTTCCCTTACCAAATCATCAGTCTGTTGCACTAATCTAGCCAAATCAGGATTGATAGGTTTTGAATCAGAGTCAGCTGTATCAAAATCTGTGAATGGTTCTAAAGTTTTTAACTAAGAAAAAAAAAACAAAATTAGCGTTTTTAAAATGTGGCAATTCCTCAAAATCAAACCTCAGATTTTTCAAAGTTGTTCATTGGTCGACCAGTTTTACTTTCAAAGTATTTCATCAAACCACAACTCTCTTCAAACGCTTCATGATCAACCGAAGCAAGGGCTTCTAAGAACTTTCGAAATCTTGGTAAATTCAGCCGCCCCCCTTCATTAATATATCCATCGAATTTCGGTAAGACTTTCTTATACGTTTCGCAAAGGAGAGGTAATGCATCGTTATGTATATGTAAATTAGGTAGATGAGGAATAAAATCATTTCCCACTAAAAAACCCATCAGTACCTAAAATTTTTTTGATTAACCAATTAAAAAACAAAAATTAATATTATTCAAAAACAAACCCAATCATCGATAATATTTTCAATATTGTATTCAAATGTGATTGTTTCCTTTAAATCTATGAACTCCATTTCTAAATATTCTCTCATTAACGATAAATGTAATAAAAAAAATATGGTTTCATCTACAGATGTCATTTTTTTGGCTTTTTTTCCAAATTTCACCTTAAAAGTAATATAAGATAGTAAATAAATCGTTAAAGAGATCATTCAAGATGATATACTTCTTCTCTGAGAAGGGAAAAGTGTGGTTCATGAGTGCATAAACCTAGCATAATTAAATCTGCATCAAGCCCATATAGACAATGTCGAGTATTTGGATCGTATCCTGGTTGAGAACGGAGATATCGTATATAATCCATAATTTTGTGTTCACCTTCTCCAGGAGTCTGAAAATTTACAAAGAAATAAATATATGTAAAATTTGTTTACATAATTAACACATTGTAACAAATGATGCGCCTAGTACTCGGTACTTAGTTACTCGGTCATTTTGTTAATACTGGTACTCGGTTGAGCAATTGCCGAAAGTAAAGCAAAAAAATGGTGTTAAAATGTAAATTTTTGATTTATGTACATAAAAAAACATTTACAACAAAAAAAAGCATGATAAATATTTTGAATTAAGATATCAGTCATTCTATTTAATGGTATGAAAGTTACGACGACCGGAAGAAATTTTTGAATCAGATTTTTTTCTTTGCAACCAAAGAAAACGTAAATAATGGTGCTTTCTCTAACATAAAGAGATTTTAAAACTAAACATCTATGAAGGGGATACTATTTAATTCGTAAGTATAGTTTTATACGCATCAAAAGTTAAAGGTAAAAATTAATAGGGTGTACTTTAAAAAATATATATACAAATCAAATATGATAAAAAAAGAACTTTTAAGACCAAAAATTAATATTTGTATAAAACTTTTTTCCAATTTAAATTCAAAATAAAATTTTTTTGTAACAGCTAATATTAAAAATAAGGTATGAAATACATTTACACCTTTTTGCAAACTGTTGAGACGATTTTATGAACTTTTATAGCCTTTGAAAGTGAATAGGTTCAGTTGGATCCCACTGATATTATTACTAAAGGATCAATACGCATTTAGCGCAATCAATTTGCCGAAAAAAAGTAACGAATACCTATTGAATAAGTTACGGTTAAAGCAAACTAAGCCTGTTGCCCGATTTGGCAAAAGTCGGCTCCTTTTTGCTTATATATTTATATATATATATTTATATTTTAAATAAGAAGTTTAATGTAGAATAATATCCTTTTGCACCATCATATAACTTCCAAACGACATCTTTCAAATAAACCGTACCAAGCACTTTATCGCAATGAGTATATTCAAAATGAAAATATAAACATGCATTGTGCGGTACAAGTCATGCTAATATCAAGAAGGAACCATACTTTTATATTGCGCATGACTTATAATATAATCTGTACAATGTACAGTTTTATTTTCATTTGGAACAAACTCATTTACCAGAGGCTCTAATTGGCATTTTACATTAGAAAAATATTTAGAATTGAAATAATGTGAAAAGATAAAATGAGGAGAATGTCGATTGCTTGCTGCAAACAGGTTTGAATCCCTTAAACCAGCGGTCGGGGAACTTTTTTAACCATTACCCCAAAATATTTTTACGTAACTCGATATTACCCCTTCATTTTAAAAAGGAGGCAATCAATGTAAATGTAAATTAAACATTATTTATTGAAATAATTTACACGGAAAATAAAAAAGTTGCATGAACACAGTAAGTATGTAATATAGACAAATAAAATAAAATTGTCATATTGGAACAAATAAAACAAAAATTAATTGAAAACTTTCTCCTTCAGGTTTTGGTGAATGTTTTGCTTCATGTTTGAAACAATAACTTTAAAATCGGGTCTAAAACCAATATGGAGATACGAGTGCGAAATGTGAGGTACAGCTGCAGGCAGTCACATCAATCGCATACAGGTGGTCCAAAACAGAACCCTGAGACTCATAACAGACCCCTGGTATGTCAAAGACTCAACACTACACAGCGACTTGATAATTAAAATGATGTCAGAAATCCTCCAACAAGACTACAATCAACATTCGCCGAGCATGGAAATCCAGCTATAAGCGCCCTTGTAGCAGCGCAATCAGCAGCCAAAGAACAAAGAAGACTGTAGAGGAAACGGAAAGTTGATATCCTAGATTGAACAAACAACAAAATAAAACAAAGTTGGGCAAATCACAGGATTGTACCCGGTACAACCTCCACGTTAGTTAGACGTATGGTCTACCACCACAGAGTTATCAGAACTGTATAGTCACCAAGGGACAAAAAAGTTTATAATTGGAAAAAAAAAATTGGGGCTTGAAATTAAGCTTAAAGAATGGTTTGTAAAAATAATAACTGACACCACCTATTGCCGTTGTGGTTAGAGCAATTACTCTCTCCGCTTCATGCGTCAAGTGGTTCTGGGTTCGATCCCCGTTGAATCCTAGACTTAAGATCCTAAACCTAAGATATAATTGACCAACAGAAATTCGCTGTGTTTAGACAGTCGTGATATGACCTTAGATGTTAAAGCGACTTAAAACACCAAAAGGAAAAATAATAATAATAATAATAACACGTTTATAAAGTACCTAGCAAAGTAGAAAAAATGTCAGTGTTACCCCCAAAAATGTAATTTACCCCGGTTCCCCGTTCGTTGCCTTAAACTGATCCGAGTAACTTCGCTGAGTACTCGGTTCGGTATACATAAAACCGATTAATACTCGGTACTCATTAAAACCGGTACTCTGCGCATCATTCGTTGAAATAATTACTTCATGTCCCGATAAAATAATTTTACAATGCTGCCATTTTTTATCATTAGAAATTTTCTTAGTGATAAAATATTTTAACTGCTCATTTAATTTGGTCATAAAAACAGTGCCTGGTGTTATACAGTTGGAATCGAATCTTTTATCCAATGGCAAAACTTCTCCTTTGGCTTTCGCTTTCATTTCCAGCAAATCAGCATCCCTAGCTGTTCGGAATCTATTTAAAAAAAATGTGTTTATTGCATCGATCAATTTCTGTCCAACACTGGCGTGTTCATACCTGCGACCACGTTGTTGGTTCATTTTCGCTCTGGGCGCCACTCCATCAATAGCCAAAAAAAATAATTTTTTTGGTCGGATCATGGAAAACAATATCTAAAAATATTAAAGAACTCAATCATCCGTTCAGCAACATGTTTAATTTTCATTTACTTCCAAATAGTGAAATATGCTAGCGAACATTTTCTCATAGCTCATACGAAAGAAAGGATCGCCATCATCTGGATGACTACAATTATGAATTATTCCATTCATATCCAAATACAGATTATCGAATTCGGGAATCTAGAAACATATTTAAAATGTAATTCTATGCCTTATGTAATTGTAATGTGGCTTTATTTACTTGATAATCTTTTACTAATTCACATAAACAAGGATATCGTTCACTAATATATTTAAAAAACTTGGGAACCCCCATCGCGATTATTAAAATTTATCTAAAAATTAATATAAAAAATATAATACAGTAATATATTTATGTATTTTTATTATTTAGATTAATTAAGAATGCTCGTGTTACACAAATATTATATATATAATAATAGTTTTGACAATTCCCAGATAATTCATTGATCAATATCATTTGGTGCGCATGAGCACCGGTAAAGAATAATGGCTTCGATGGCTTTTTTCGCTTTTTTCAGTCTCGGGATTGTTTTAAAATCACCAAAATGTATCAAAATTTTGGTTAGTTGGCTAGATTATGTACCTAGTATTTAAATTTTCATTCATATTTTAGATGCTTACAACCCTTACAACTATATTTTTGTCCTTATCCTTTTACAGGGTTTCTAATTTTACACTTCCTATGTTATCTACCTCTTGCTAAACATGCTATCCTGCTATCTATGCTATCATGTTATTACTTTCATGGATTTGTAATAAAGTGAGATTCCAGCAGATGGCTAGAACAATTTTAAAATCGGAAACGGCGGAAACTTATAAAAAAAGTAAAAGTAAAACTTGATAAAACGTGAAATTTCAAGTTAGGCTTAGTTTTAATCGTTTTATTCTACTAGATATAGTAGAAACTGAATATTACATATATGTCGGCGTTAAAAATGAGTCGCTTTCATAAAGCGACACGTTGCGAATATAAGCAGTACTGATTATAAAAGTACCAGCAGTACGGTTTTATCGTTTAAATTTTTATTTTCGTATATTCATAATCAATGTTGATGTATATTCATCCAACAATGATTCAACGGTTATTTTTGGTTGCTTTACAATCTTTTTAGAAGCAGTGAACCCAGTGAACTCCAATGATTAAAGAAACGCGGCAATTGTTGATATGCCCAAATGTATACGCATTTAGTTTTATGTTTTCTTTTAGTTTGTAAACAATAGCATCATTAAAAAAAATAAAATTATCACAAGTGAGAGGAAAGCCTTAACAAAGTTATATTATTATTCAAACAATAAAACAAAAATACTAAACTAAAAGATACTAAATCTTACCGTTGTATTTTAATAGAAAAAATAAATTCAAACAATTCAATTATCCGAAAAACTTGCTATGAATTTGAACAAAAGTTCTTTATAGTTTGGGTACTAATGTAAATTATATTGCATAAATAGGGCCTTAATATATTTTATATATATTGTATATTAGCTTTAAAGGCTTTAAATTAAGTGCAAAGTGGAATCTGTAAGTCTCGTAGTTCTCCCAAAATCTTAAAAAAAAAACATGTAAGTTAAAACTGCATTTCCCCAGAAATGTACCTAAACACTTTTTTGTCGCAAGGAGTGATTTTTAAGAATGTATGACCCCGGCTGGACTCATCCACATTGCCAGTCGGCAAGATCCTGCCCCCGCTGAGCTACTAAAACACCTCTCTTATAAATGCAAGAAGGAGTGCTGAGTGGTGGCTGCAGTTGCCTGAAAGCAGGGCCTAGATGTTCTGCGATGTGTGCTATCTGCTCTGGGGAAATGTGCAAAACTGCAATGAAGAGGACGACGGTGACTAGCCTCAAATAAACCCTGACGTTCCACCAATACTGGAGTACTCACCAAAATGCGATTTTACCTTATATGAGTTCTCTAAAATTTTTAGAGAACTACGGGGCTTACAGGCCACGCTTTGTACTTAATTTAAAGCTAATTAAATTATCTACAAATTATATTCAATTAAAAGTTTTGCTCGTTGGATCAATGGTGTCGAAGCAAATTCGATCAAAAAAAGGTTTAAAACTAAAATTTTCAATTTTTAAAAAAACTGGCCTATTTTCAAAGGGCTGTAACTCGGTAACCTATTGACCTGCAGAGCTCTGGTTAGGCTTAATTTGTAACATATTTAATGCTCTTGAAAAACGTAAAGAATAGCTTTCGAATAAAAATGCATGGATTAGGAAATACCGAGCAGAATCTGAAAAAAGTTCAAAATTTTCACGGTTTTTCCTCAATAAAAATTAAAAAAAAGTACGTTGCTTACATACGTGATTGAAAATAAGCATTGGAATAAGAATAGTGAATACAATGTTCAAACCTACTTGGTAGTATTTCCCATGAGAACGTAATATTACCTCTATCTATTTGACTATTTACCGTTTTTACCTTTTTTAATCGAGCTTAAACTTTTTTTCTCTACAACTACTTGGATAGCGATTGCTTATCTTGCAATCTGCATCTGCTTCTCCGCATTTTTTAAACATTAGGTGTGCTAATCGAAAAATGCTCAAGCCTTAAAGTTCAAAGCTGGTGTATGCATATTATTGTTTAACAATCTTCCTACGTCCTATTACTAATAGATAAACCGTATTTAGACGTGATAAGCTACTTCTTAATTTCAGGATAACATTTGAGAAATTCTTTTTTACATTCCTCTCTCAAAATACTCAGACTCAAATAGCATTTTACGAAACATGACAAAGTAAGATAAGTAGTTATTCGAAAGAGCACAAAAAGAAAATTTTTTAGTTTCAGTCTTTTCTTTTCATAATTTTCATAAGGTCCTTTAATTCTTATAGTAGATGAAAATTTAGTAGTACTTAAAAATATTACACCCACTAATTGGGAAGTTATCATTTTCCAATCCCGATTTTCCTTAAATTCAGTGGCTTTTTGCTTTAAATAGTAATAAATACATTTTAATAACGCAGGACGTCATTCCAATGGCTGCAACATGAGTTCTTACGGTTTTTGGTTTGTTACGGTATAGGCAAGCAACAAGACATGTGTGCATGGCGGCACTAAATATTAATTGTTTTCTAATAATCTTATTGAATTATTTATGTAATTAAAAATAATTTTTGTTCTTACTTTTTATCGATTGGTTCGATTTAACCTTCAGAAGTTTAAGTTGGTGAATTGTGGATCCAGCCTAAATTTTTTTTTTGACAAACTAGTGTCGAAATGGATTATTGATGGGTTAAAACAGTTAAAATGCACATTGATATTGTTGCACACGCAATAACTGCGATGTTTCATTTACCACCCGATTCTAATTATAAGAAAAATGCGTCGTATTTCTGGAAGATTACAAATCAAAGGTTAATTTTGATAAAGTAAGGTGTTGTATTTGCAGAAGGAATCAAATGAAACAATTTTATTATTTTAAAGCATTGTCTATTAAAATAAATAAAATCACAATTATTACTATAATATACGTTTTTGTTAATATAGTATTTCATATATTTTAATTTCACATCCATTCTAAAAATGAACATCTTAGATAATTCAATACCAAGAAGTTGATTAAATACCGCATTTTTGGTTTAAATAACTATTTTTAGAAATTTTGTTCATATTATATTTATATATGCTTATTTTATATCCATTTTCACCTAGTGATCTTATACATAGATTATCATTACGATATCTTTAAGTATATATATATATATATCTTAAAATAAAATGAGTTATGAATAAATGTTATCAATATGAAATGTTCACAGTATTCAAATATTTTCATATTTTAATATTTACATTTATATTTTACGTGTTATTCCATATATTTATGTATATAAGGTAGATGGGGACGTTTTGAAATGTAAACTTATTGAGAACTTTATGTTTACATGGTTAGGTAATAACTTTACAAAATATTGTCTTTTTGAAAAAATCTATCAAACGTAACAAAATGATTCAACAAAACACATTACCTATATTTTATACTATAATATTTCTATTAATCATTTTAAAAATATATAACTGAAAATATTTGGCACAGTTTGCACAGAGCATTACATTTTTTTATATAAATATTTATCTTTAATATATAAACCATTTTTTAGCTTTAGTAAATAACAAAATTTAATATACTTTATAAACAAAAATTTATAAATGGTCAATCTCGATTCTAGTTATACTTTTTCCAACACTTCTTTGTTCATTTAATATTTTTTAAAATATCTTTCAACACTGAATAATAAAACGAATGAAATTGAATGCAACCTCAACAATAAAAATTTTACTATTAAATTTTATTTACAAAAATATAAATTTCCAGAAATAAATTTTTTTTTAAGAAATTTGGAAATTTATTTTTCAAAATTAATTTTTGAGCTTTTTGTTAGATTTTTAACATACGGTTAGTTGTCTATGGGTATATATTATATATAAAAAGATATTTTTTTTTCGATAAATTATTTATTATTAAATTATATTTTATTATTTAACGTTAGATTTTAATAAAATTATTTTCAAGTGTAGTCATTTTAGTTTAATATAAAATATGCAAAGTACATAAATCAATTGGTTTTTGTTGAAATACTTTTTAATACTGATTATATATAAATGATTCGTTTAGACTTCATCAGTTGCTTAATATTATTTGAAATAAATAGGTTTTCACATGTACATATACAAACATTTAATTGGGACTAGAAATTGATTTGGTTTGGTTATGAAAATTTAATTGATCCTACCTATGAGCACACTCATTTAAGTTTATTATAATAATTTTTATAAAGATAACAAAAATGTTTTGTAGCATACATTTTGTACTTAAGAATAAAAACTAATTAACTATAAATGTTTCAATAAAATTAGAAAAAAAAAACTTAAATATGAGATCGTTTCATTAAAATTCGTCAAATTAACAACTAATTTCGGATTCCTCTTTTAAAAGACTCTGTTGCGAATTTTTATTCGATGAATTACTATTTCTTGTTGATGTATTAATTGTAAATGGGCCATTTTGTGTTGCAAAACGGCTTTCAGTTCCTGGAAGTACGTTAGCGTAGGTTTTTAATGGACAATTAACAGTTTGTTGTATTAAATTGTTAGCATCTAAAGAAACTCCTGATTTTAAATTGGTTTCCGTCGAGGATGGAGGATTTGTTGGTATCGGCACGTTGTTATTTTGAATGTGATTCACATGATTCAGTTTAGGGTCATCTTCAATAGTTGACGATGATCCTAGCTGAGGTGAATTGATGTTAATTAAATTTTCATCCTGAAAATTATTAAATTGGACAAAATTCAGTTTCATTTTTCGAAATTTATAAATATTAAAATTATTTAGAGAATTATGAAAATTCTGATTACTTACCATTTCTGAGCTTATAAATTCATTGCCACCGTCTGCTAGTAAAGGCTGCGTCGATTTTGATTGAGGAAATGAAAAACTAGTTTCTAAATTACCAGGTTCTGACTGATCATCGTCGTTTAGTAAAGTCTCAGAACTTTCATGGCAACTAAGTTCATTGGGAAGGGTCGATTTTGGAACTAAGTAATCTGTTGTTTTAGTGATCTAAATCAAATATAGGTAACAACATTAAAATACTATTTATTTAATTTCTTAAGTTATTTTAAAAATACCTGAATAAATGAATCGTCAGTGCTTTTTGGACGCATTACAGTAGCATCTCGTTCAGCCGAAGGGGCTTTCGTGAATACGGGTAAGGGATTCGATATTACGTCTGGATCTTGTAAACAATATCCTAGTCTTTCTAATAGTTGTGGAAATGAAGGACGTTGATCTGGATTAGGATGCCAACACTGGGTCATTATTCCATAAATAGGACCTAAATGATTGGTTCAGTTTAAAATTTAGTTACCAAATTAATTGATAGAAAGAATACCTGGACATTTTGGAGGAGGTTCTAGACGACCGCCACTAGTTACTAACTGCATCACTTGCCCGTTTGTTAATCCTGTATAAGGCATGTAACCCATGGACATTATTTCCCATAGAAGAACTCCAAACGACCAAACGTCCGTTTTACTTGTAAAAATTCCATCCAGAAACGCTTCAGGTGGCATCCATTTGATTGGAAGCATAGCTTTCCCTCCTTTTCGGTAATAATCCGAACTAAAATAACCAATAGGTTTATAAGGATTTATATTTCGTCATGAAATAATATTCGCACCGATAAATATCTCTTGACATTCCAAAATCAGCGATTTTCACAACTCGTCCCGGTCCTTTTGTTGTTAACAATCCATTTCTAGCTGCTATATCTCTATGAATAAATCTGTTTTCTTCCAAATATTTACAGCCTTTAGCCACATCAATCGCGATTAGAACAAGATCTTTCATAGTTAACGGACTTGTGCGTTCCTATTGAGATAAATCAATATTATTAATACGATAAAATCTGTAAAGGTAGAGCTTTATAAGTTAGTTACTTAAATTTACACCTAAATGATATATACATATACGATTTTATTATAAAATAAGTGAAATATATTTCATGGATTTTACCAAAACTATATTTTTTCTTGTCTGTATCTATTTCAGAATTATATCAATTCGCAACCAGAAATTTTTATCTTTATATTAATAATCCAGTTTAAGAAAGAAAAAAGTATTAATATCATAAAATGAAAGATAATACTCTGAAAAAAATTCAAATTTTTGTATCTTCATATCTTGGTATCTTTTAAGTTGTGTCAAATGTGTGCATACTAAATATTCAAGCCATTGTTCAAGCTTACACTTATGAGCTTTTGTTTATTGACTTATTTTGAACTTTTAGAAATCAAACCTTTTGAAATATATCACTTCCTATTGTTTCCAATATGAGAACATTTTGATTTTTAGATATGTAAAGTTGCAGATTACTAAATTTTCTACAAGTTTGTTCTTTAGCGAATTTTTGTACAATTAACCGTTTTTGAGATAGAGCACGAAATGTAGCCGTAAGTATAATAACTTCGTTGTAGAATCCTTTATTTAGCATAACTTGTGAAGGCGATTTATTAATTCCTAATTATATCATAATTTTCGGCAACTTTATTTTCTTAAGTGTGTGATATTTGTTCTATTTTAATATAATAATATTACTCATAAAAAGGAATTTATTAATTGATATACTTACTACAAGTAATCTATATAGAGTATAAGCTATGAAAATAAAACCGTTTTATAGACACTTCAACGAAAATTTATCGAAAATATTTTGTAATAGATTTCTATATTGTGCGAAAGAAAATATTTTTTATTAAATATTTTGATTATTGAAAGTGAAAGTGTACTATAGTGAGGTAGACAAGTCACGACTGTTACAATTTTCCTTTGTTACCTTAAAGCTACAACCACTACAACCATTGTTGCTATTGAAAACATATAAAACATTTTAGAAGAAAACATGAACATTTATATTTATACTGATATCAAATTCAGAAACCCAAGTTATAAAGTTGAGCAGAAATTAGCCAGTTATATTAGTGTATACCCTATACGTGGTTGTTATAATTGACTTCATAGCAGGGGCGCTTGCAATATCGATGGGGGGCAGCTATAGCACCCATAAAAATAGTTAATTTAAGCAGTTAAATCTAAGTCTAAAGCAAACTAAATAAGTCAACTATCTTTCATTATGAAACAATTTCAGTCAAGTATTTTATTTGTTTATTGGTATTGTACTGTATTTGAACTAGACATGTTGCAAGAGAACAAAAATGGGCCTTAAAATAACTTTTGGCGACTCAGACAAACAACTCAAGGACGAGAAAGACCACTAATAATGGGTAGATGATATTAGGGTAAAAAGTTTTGATATCAAAAAGCTCTATATAGAGGTCAATGGAAAATTGTAAAAGAGGTCTTTATCAATGAAGAAGAAGAATAAGGTTGTATTTGCTTATTTTTTGTATTGAAATTCTCGGAAAGTGTTTTGCAGTAAGGTAGTAATGTAGATTCTCTTTTTATATACAGTTAATATTCTCAAACCAAAACTATTTTTTCTTTTTAAAAATGTTGTACGTGCGAAGACACGGGTAGCCACTAATAGTTGTATTCATAATTAAATTAAATTGACCAATTGATGTTATTATTGAGAAAAATCCTAATTGAATTATTTATCAAATAAGCACAAATAATTAAAGTTTCGAGGTCACTTAGTGGCGTGGTTGACTAGATAGTTGCCCAATACGCCAGTGGTTCTGGGTTTGATTCTCAATGAAAGCCCAAGATTTTTTTCATGGGTTTTCGAATTCGACGGGCGCTAATGACCCTAGTAGTTGATGCGACTTTAAATATATCAATAAAAAAAAATTAAAGTTTCCTAAAAATTGTGATATTTTTAGGAAATAATTATCTTCATTAGTTGCTTATGCGAGTTAGTGGAGAGAATTATAAAATTGCCTTTTTACATAAAGGGTAAAGCTTCATTCGAATTTTTCGTTCTACGATTATATCAAAAAAGTTAATTGAATAAATATATTTATTTAGGACTAAACTTATAAGAAATTAAGTGCTCTACAACTCCATTTACCCACTATTTATGTAGGTAGGTATATTGTTTGAAATAGATTTAGGGACTAAATTTGAATGGAGTATTAAATTAATCAGTGATTGTTTACCCTAAACACATTATGTTGAGACATTTTTTACTACATTTTTTTAGAGATTCATTGTTTGACTTGATTTTTAAATTTCAAGTTATTTGATTTGATTTTCAAGTTATTTGACTTAGATTTGGCTACAAATCAAGTCAAATCCAAGTTCAACGTCAGTATTTGAATATCAGGTGAAATCAGTTATTGAATTTGCAAGATATTTTATTTCAGAACTTATATAGGTATTTAGTTTAATTTATTGCACAAAACGTACAAATACTTAACATCACGAATCCTTGTATTTTGGTGATGATTTTTATATTTTACGATGAAAGATAGAAAGGATCAGCGTCAATTTTAAGCTAGCAATCTACATTAATTTAAAGAATCTATATATAATCTAAATCTAAACTCTATATAAAGAAGCATTATGTTAAATAACAGATTTCTATTCATTTAGTTGCAGTTCTCAGAAGACGATATATTGACAATAGTAAACGATTTGTTTGATGATCATTTGCATTAAGTGATCATTTAGCAAACTTAATAAAGGTTTATGTTTCACTTGTTAAGTTATAACTTCGACTCTAACTTTATTGCGAGTTTGATAGATATCTTATACATACCGGTTTTGGACGACTTTCTCGTAAGAAATTTTTCAAGTCTCCTCCAGCCAAAAGCTCTAGTACTATGAACCTCGGATGCTTATCAAAACAAACTCCAATGAAATGTACAATATTCGGATGATTAAATTTAGACATAATCAGCGCTTCCATCAAAAAATCCATTTCAGCTTCTTGTGTTGAAAGTTCAGGAAGAGTTTTCACGGCTACCGGCATTTCAACCGTGTCACTTAGTCGCGCCTTATAAAACCCTTGATAAACTTCACCGAATGCTCCTTGGCCAAGAGCTCTAAAAATGTATTGATTTATTACTTACCATAGGATTATTAGTGTAATAAAAATAAATATTGTTACTTGACTAGACGAAGTTGATTTCGTGGAATATCTTTTAGATCTCTAACTGTATAGATGACCCCGTTGAACTGATAATTAGGATTAGTAAGCATGTTATTAGATTGCATGCGTAAACGGTTTAATTGTAGTTCTGGGCCTGATAACATTTTCCGACGTGAAATTTCTGATTTTCGACGTTGATGGCGATTATCTACGAGAACAATATTAAAAATATATTTCATATGCTACAAAAATTATTTAATTAATTCTTACAAAGCATAAAGCAGAGACCCCCAAAAATCACTGAGAAGAACACAACTATTATTGATAAAATAATCAGCATTAACTTATGATCGGATGGCTCTTCATGAACTAAAGAAATTTGGATTTCAATTAAATTTAAGTCTAGATTTATTTGTTATAGAATACTTACGTATACAAGAGTTTTTATTTGGCCCTACATACCATTCTGGAGGGCAAATACAAGCGACTGTCGAGCGACGCTCGTCTAAAGCTAAACAGCGATAATCACAACCACATTCGTTGTTAGCTGGAATAATTAACACGACTCCGCTTCCTGTGTGTTGACCAACCCACGCCTCACTGTAAGCTCTGATACTCTCAGGAGTGATGTAAGATGTTCCACCTTCCCCATTAGTTGAGTTTACAATCCATGAATTTCCACCTGAATAAATAGAACTTCTGTAAATACATTTTATTTTTGGAAGCTTTCAGATTGATTAAATTAAATCAGTTAGAAGTACGAAACAATTAAAAATAATTGATGCAATTAATTAACTGACGTATATCTTTCAAACTAATTACAGCTATAAGATAGCTAATTTATACTAATGATTTTAAATTACCTGCATAGCCACCTCCACCGCCTCCCGATATACAACCTCCTCCCCCGCCACCGAAACCACCATTTCCAGCCCCATCTCGGGATTCATAACAAGCCACCCCACCGTATCCTCCTTCCTCCAAAGATTGACCAGCTTCGACGGTTAAAATAGCATTTGAATCTTTTTTCAATCCTCCTCCAGCTCCTACAGAATGAAATTAACAATAAAACAAGTGTTAAAATACGTTGTAATATGAGTCAAACCGGAAGATTGTTTGCGATCTCCTGTTTGTCCACTCGTTGGTTTTTTTGATATGTTGATACCTTGACCATGGTGAAAATTGTTATCGACAAAACGCCCAAGACCTAAGCCACCACCACCCCCAGCGATTACAATTGGGTTGAACTTTAATTTGTTGTCTTTTCTTTGCATCTATTAAATTAAAATTGTCGATAAAATGAAACTTTTTATTTACACGTTTTAAGAGTTTACCAAAAAGACAAAAGTTGCGCCTCCACCACCGCCTCCGCCATCACGAACCATCATATTTAAAACTCCCCTAACACCGGAAAGATTTCTTTTGTCGTCTGATTGGCAAGATGAGTTAGAAATTTGGCCTAGACTCTATTGGATCAAAATAAATTAAAATTTTGATTTTTTTAAAAAGAAAATTACGTACTTTGAAACAAGCATTGAGACCTTCTTGACCAATTAAAAAGTAAAGTCTTTCCCCTTTATGAAATTCCATGACCGTTCGTACAACAGCACCACGAGATGAACCCATTGCGCCCGATCCTTTTCCTCCACTCGCACCTTTCGCTATGATTCTAAAACAATGAGATAATTTTACTAATGATCAAATATATATATATATATAATTTAAAGCAATACGTGTAATATCCATCTTCAGGAACGATCCATGTTTGGACTCCTGCAAAAGGAGGTTTTTCCAGCACTTCAACCTCAACAGGTGAATTTTTATAATGTTCCGTACAGTTTTCTTTAGACGGACCAATTCGACCTTTTTGACCACAACTTGTAAACTCATAGTCTAAAACAAAAAAAATCGATACAATCGAAGATTTTTTTTTATGTATTTAAACGTACAAGTTTTATTGACGAAATCCTTATGTGTTTTTTTAACTGTTGGATCGACATAAGCAGGAGGGTTCCAATAGTTATATCCATGCAGTTCTGCAGCTGGAATATTAAGACCAAAACATTCTGGACTTAAAGAAACATCATCAACCGCTACAGTGCTTAGAAATCGCAATCCTTTTTTGGCAAAAAATTGCAAATAATATCTGAAATTGGAAAATAAGTATTTGTGAAACAAAATTGAAATAACATTTCAATTTTATTAATTTACTTGTAAGTAATATTTGGTAAGACCACAACAGCTCGCCTCCATTTATCTTCATTATCCGCAAAACTCCACCAAATTTCTGACGTGTAATTTTCTGTCGGTCGTAATTCTGTTAGCATTAAAGCTAATCCGCTTTTGTGTACTCCATATTGATGATAGTAAAATCGAATCTAAAGATAGATTTTAAAAAATCAAGTGAGAAAATGTTAAAAAAATATTTTTATATTTGATAATTAAAAGCATAAAAAGGAAAGAATGTAAAAAATTAATTAATTACCGAGCATGAGTTATGATATTTGGAGCTTTCGTTACTGTGTAACGTGGGCGGTGGGTTAAAGGTCAAACTGTACACCGAGGCAATAGCTGCAAAAGAAACTTTCTCTTCCACCGAATCAGCCATATTGACGAGTAAAAAATGGCCTTTGGACAAAATAAAATATTACAATAATTAAAGGGAAATATTTTTATAACATATTTATTACCTGAACTATTCAGATACGTATGATCGATTGTTAAGCCAGCTTTGTTGATGGGAGCTGAGCCGTGGTTTCGTCGCCAAGGAATACGACGCGTTGGATCATTTTGCCACCCACACCACGAGTCCTCAAAGTCACAACGTGATCCCAGCGGCATTTTGTCTAAGGTAAATAAAACATTTCAACGATATTATGTGGAACAAATTTAACTTTAGAAACATTTTTCAATAAAGCGTTTAAGATGGGTTGTAAAAGAGAGAATCATTTTTATTTGTATGGGATTACGTTATTGGATAACTTAATCCCAGATTTGAAAGTTATAAGACACTTTTCTGTATAAACGATAAGTTTTTAAAAATAAGATCAAAATAAAGAGTGTTTTACGTTTAAGTACACATTATGCATAAAAATATATCAAAGCTTTTGATTTTAAAATAAAACAAAAAAAACATAATATGAATGAAACTTTTAGAATCCTTTTGTAAAATTAAATTAAGTTTAGCAAATCGCAAAAAATTTAAACAAAAATTATTTGAAAAAAAATGTTGACTTGTAAAGGAGTTATTGTTTTTGTTTCAAAGATTGAAAAATTAAAAATAGTACGAGGAATATGGACATTGCACTTCGGAAAAATTAATGGAAAGCTACATTTTTCAGGTCAATAACCCGTCATAAACAGGTTTTTGCAAGAATCTCGCTAACGTTAACTTTTATCGAAAAAATGCTAAGTAGTATGTAATCAAAATTTTAGTTTAGGAAAGTGCCTACAAAAACATACTGTTACTTTTTCTTCTTTCTTTTTAGTAATTTTCTGAAAATTAAAGGGCGCCGGACAAAAAACTGATTTTTGATATACGCTCAGCGTCCAAAAATACACCGAAAACCATACATCGTTTGTAAATTACAAGCGATGAAGATTTTCTTTATTTTTTTGAAAGTTTGTTAGTGATTTTCTGACAATTGAAACGCGCTGGAGGATAACTGACCACAGATTACTTATTTAAATAACTTATAATAGGTATGATAAGGCGAGAATAATTTTACATACTAGTGAAAAACAAACTTAAGCCTTATTATATACCGTAAATGTCACTTGGAAACTTTCAAACCGATACATTATTGCGTCAACGATATTTTAATTATACTGCCACACAAAGAAATAAAAAATATCTGACCAAGAGATACGATATCGATATGGTTTCTGATGTATTTTTTTACGCTAAAAACAAATCTCTGGTTAATTTTTACCCTTACCCTTAATTTTTAGAAAATAACTGAATACCACACAATACCACACAAAAAAGTACCTCCTACAGAGATATTCTGAAAAATAAAAGGTGCTGCAAAAATGATCTTTGATTTGTGCTCAACGTCCAAATAATCACCGAAAACTATACATCGTTTGTGAATTACAAGCGATGGGTATTTTATTCAAATTTGTCAGCAATAGCAATTTTCTGAAAATTACAGAATGCTGGAGGAAAACTGGCAAGGAGAATAAGCCACGTAACTCACTCTCCAGGGGAGAGGGGTATACTCTTCTCTTATGTACGATTAAAATATATAATTAAAAGATAGTTTAAATGCTCTAAATAGTTTTACGTAGTAGAGCGGAGGAGTTCAAAATTACAGAAAACGAGTTACGTGGTTTTTTGGATGGCCCTCAAAGGAGCTCAGCGTGAAAAAATTCACCGGAAGCCGTTAAACGCATCTCAGGGGTTAGAGAACTATAGGTGTTATGATTTGTTGCAAAGTTATAAGGCAATGACAGAAAAACAAAAGTTTTGATTTTTTTAAATGGCATGGTGTAAATGGTATAATGGTATAAACTATAAATGGCATAACTCAGGTCTTTTGATATTTTAGATTAGCATTGTAAATAATTGATAATCTAAAGATATTGAGGTACTGTAAAATTTCAAGTGTCCCAAAGAAATTTTGATAGTTACAAAACGATGATATTTACAAATTTTTGGAGATTTATATATAGTAAGTCATTAAAGTCGCTAAGTCGTTAAATAAAGGTTTATATTTTTGTAAATTTTATAAATAAAAAAAAATCAAAATAATTACCTACGCGTGTGCATAAGATAAAAGTGAACTTGCTCAAGAAATAAGAAACATTAATTAGAAAGATTAATTAGATTTAATGAGAGAATTCGGGAGAGAGAGATAGAAAGCAATACAAATTAACAATATAATACACAGTTGTTAAAGAAATATGCTGCTTATTCTAAATATTTTCATTTTGTGCTATCTCTTTTTTTTAATTCTCGTCTATTTATCGACTAATGAACTGCCTACCAAGAAGTTTTACTTCAAAAAAGTAAATGTACACATTTAATACAATAACAACATTACGATCTCATTATTAATTAATAATCTTTGCGAAAAGAAAAATTAAAAAAAAAGTATATTTTTACCGCCATTACATCTTAATTTTATTAATTATACCACCACTTTAAATAAAAGGTGGTTAAATAAATTAGTTTTAACTACGTAAAAACTAACAAACTATTTAGTATATTAAAGAATAGATAACGATTTAAAATTTTTTGTTGTAAAATGATTATAATAGAGAATAAAAATCTTACCACAATTTTGATATTCATCTTCGCCAAATGTACAATCTCGATTAATGTCGCATACTTGTGTCAAATTAATGCACAGGTTGGAGGATGAGCAACGAAACTGATGTGGAACGCACATATTTTTTTTTGCTGGTTCCGGATAACAATCTGCCAAACGAATGTTGTCCAATGCAATATGAGCCGGAGAAATATGCGGTATCACTTCTAATATCAATTTGAATTCTTGTGTAACGCGACCGATTTTGAATTTATACTTCTGCCAACTGAAAGCATATAAAGAGTGGCGTATATAGAAACGATAAGAGCCGTTTAATTTGTTGATTATCGTTTTCGATTTAAATTTTATCACAGCTTGTTGAAAGGTGTATGTAGTAAATTACCCATAAGGGAAACATTATTGTAACCAAATTTATTACCTTAACGAAAGCTTGTGTGTCGGTTAGCTTACAGCTAAAAATCAATTTGGTTTCAATGAAACAAATGCTACTTTTTAGATTTTTTCATACAATAAATTAGCGTTAAAATATAATCCTGAACCATAATAAAAAAAACCTCTAAATTTCTCAGGTTTAAAAATTGAAATGATTGATTAAATTTTTTAAAAATAATACAATTTAAATGCTGGTTTTGAAAAAAATGTATCAGAATTTTTTCAAATAAATAGCAGTAAAAGTAAAACTAAAGGAGTAATTGTTTGCATTTAATAACTTCATAATACAAGCTTTTATAATTTCAAAAAAGAATTTAAGAAACAACATTTTTAGTAATTATGCTATTTTATTAGCTAATTTCTGGGAATATGCCAACAGGAAGACAACAAAAAATTAATGTTTTCCTTGTTCTTCTTTTACACCTACATAGAACATACTATATAATATTTTTTGAAATTTTCCATTAAGTAGGTAAATGCTAAAAATATATTTTTTTTAATTAACTAAACAGAGTTGGTTTTTAATTCTGACTACGGCCTGGATTTATACCTAATAACATTTTCAAAATATTTTTTGACTAGAGAATTTACAAAGACAATATAACACAATGTTTTATGAGGTACCATAATGCAAATTTGCTACGATCTTGATAGCAAGCATTCACAATGTACTAGAGTGTGTACCTAAATGCGGAAATTTCGAAGGTTTGCTTATTCACAGAAAGGTTTTTGGTTTAATTATGTAACATGATGCAATTAAAATTTGATATTGATTTTGAGATGTCGAGTACCGATGAAAAGGTTCAAAATCATCAAATCGAGTTCGCGACATGTAAGAGATAATGTGAGATTAATATTATAAAGCCGCATGCAGTAATGCATTAAGCAAGGCTGAAATTCATTAATTTGATAGTGCAACAGAAAGCGTCAACCTACGAGCATGGTTCAAAACACTTCAATGCTATATTATATTTATTTATTCTAGCATAAAATATATCATAATTGCTTTGTTATTACCATAAATTGTACATATGAGGAAAAGAATTTTAATTGAGTGTCAACATTTTTACGCACATGGTTTGTAAGCTGAAAGCTCTCTTTACAGTCATATTTGAATAAATGAAAAATTCTACAATGTTATACGTAGATATTTTATAAAAGAGGTGATAATTTTGTTTCATAAATAGTATTATATGTATCCACGCCGGTGTTGTTAGATAATAACTTAATGATTACATTTTTAAAGCTAAAAATTTTACTTGGTATAACTAATAGTCTAAATAAATAATTATATTGTATTAAAAACTCTCTTATTTAACCAAACCACAAATATTTAGTTTCCTGAAAATTTAAAAGATCGAAATATAAACTAAAATATAAAAATAACACATAAAGTCATTTTAAGCCACTAACCCAAAAATAAAAACGATTTTAATTTCAGTCGTGTTATATAAAAACTATTTGAAAATATAATCTTGGGACTTGAAAAGATAATTATGCATTATGAGACAACGCGCCCGACTCATGAGGGGTTAAAACGCTGCAATGTTTTATTTGTTTGGAGGGTATAAACGTAATTAAGAAAAAATACGCACTTGATATTTATTTCATTTATTTTTAAATTAAATTTTTTGTATTTATTCTGTAGTTGAATATTAAAAAGCTTAACTTTTAATATTTATTCAATTATAATATTGTTGAAATACGTTGATTAGCAAATTCTATATGTTTTAAGTAAATAAGAAATCTTTTCTTGATTTATGTCGCTATATAGTGTATAGCGTAAACGAGGTGTGGCTATCATAATGAGACTGATGTTACTGCAGATGAACTATTCACGCGGCAAAGTCAAATAACCGACAGCTTTGCAGCTTGAGCTTTCTGTTGTCTCTCTCGTACTTGTAGACAAATGAGTTTATATATATGATTTTTGATATAATAATTATTTGTTTTTATTTTATTAGAAAAATAATAAACGTTTTAATAGAACAATGAATTATTGCCGTGTTTGTAGTTTCAATAGAATTTATAAAACTTGGAAGTGGCCCAAACTTGATTGAATGAATTATACAACAAAAATGAATGGAATCCACTTAGTGGCTTAGCGGTGAGATTTGTTAGACCTCCACTCCATGCGTCAGGGATACTCGGTTCGATTCTCGTTGAACCCTAGATACAGTGGCGTAACTATACCGTTTGAGGGCCGTGGTAAATTTATCAGATGGGCCCTTCCCTTAATGTAACTTTAGCTGTGCTGATTTTTATTAGCTTTTAATATAATAGGTATATATCAATTTTAGTCCTGAAAATGATCGTTCAGCACTAGCTGTAGTCACAGGAATTGTAAGAAATAACATTAATGCATTACATACTTCAGGAAAGCTGCAGGACATAAAATGATTTTTTATTATTAATAAATCACCAAGGTCTATGATACACGAAGATTTTTCTATTTCGTTTCTGAAAGTGGATCGAAAACTGAGAATTTCTCTGGCAAATGATTCAGATATGTCTTTTTTATATAGTATCTCAACAAATTCTAGAGCTTTTTTTAATAGATCAGTGTAATTTAAAACTCATAAAGTGGAAGACTGCAAAACTCTGAAATTTGAAACAATTTCATTCATTGGAAGGAAACGCGATTTCAGTTGATTTATAATGATTTCAATACTTGATAAAATATGCTCACTTTGATCACTTTCATCTTCGCAAAGCTCATCAAAATGGCGTTTTACCTTCCTCTGACGAGTTTTAGAAAATTCAAGGGTGATGGACAATTTTCCTGATACACTATTTGCTTCCATTTTTAAATTTTCAAATTCATGTCGATACCTTTCCAATTTTTCTGGACAAATTTTGAGACTAAAAATGAATCAACATCTTTTTGTTTAGCTTGGTTGAAATGCTTAATAATTAACTTGAAATTGTATTATGGTCTTTAGTTGTCTCACTTTGGATTTTAAGGAAAACTTATAAAAATATACTTTTCAAATAAAATAAAATACTCAAGTACAACGTAAAAAATATTTTGAGCTCGCGGCCTGATTGGAACAAACCTATTGAATCATTGGGAATGCGACCGATTGTTATATGATTGTTATATTGCTGTTATTTCAAACAATGCTTATTTAAGAATTCTGTTTTATGGATACATTAATGTGCATTTATAAATTGGAAATTTAAAATTAGTCTCAGTTGTAACAATAAATGAAACAGTAGTTTCAATATAAAATTTTTCATTTTCAGCCAAGACATTATAGTGCTTACATTAAGTACTTAACTTATTACTCAGTTCATTTTGTAACAGTTTACCGCAAATAAGAACATGGTCAATTTTTATTTACAAATTAGAATCAATGCTTAAAAATCGATTAATAAGGCATAAATAAATATTATATCATCTTGGGGGTCAAAACTGGTTTATTAGTGACACATATTTTGATTGTTAAAGAAAAAAACCGTGTGCATTATGAGGATGCTTTCAGAAAAGTATTTCCAATACACTTATGGCAACAATGAACAATGAACAATTCGGAAGAAACAAAGATCAAAGAAATATGTTGGTTTTTGAAGAATTAAGTAATTAAATTTGTCTAGATTTCAAATATGTATATGAAATTTTAAAGCATCATTCTTGTGCTTTTATCGAGTAGGTACTTTTCGTTTGCCATATATGCCACAAAGTACAAAATCTATACAATATTGTTAAACTATAATATTTATATGTAATATAATCGTTTAAGGTACAATTAAAAGAATATACGTAAGTTTCATTAAATAAATATTTATTCAATAAATATAAAATGTTATCTATGTGGTCGGTAAAAAAGTGACATTTAAACATGCCTTACATTTAAGCATGAAATCGACAGAGGAAAATCTATTCGAAACCAATTATTACAGGTAAGTAGCTAACAAAGGGTACAACTTCTTGTAGATTGCTATAGATATATATCGGAGTAGAACATCGTTACTCTTATACAAAGAATCAATTTACCTCGTGCTTTTATATTATTGTTCATAAAAAATTCTGTTGCGGTTGAATAGTGGCGGGCACACATAAATCGGTCCGCGGGTGCCATGTCGCCCGCGGGCAAGGGGTAGGGAACTCCGGTTCTAATGCATATTTAACAAATTTCAATTGTAATCTTTATGTATTATAACTAGGATATTTAACATCTAACACTGATAATCTCAAGATTTACGAAAACATATTACTTATATTACCTAGTGTATTTTTATTAATTTTGTCATTTAATAAATATTGTTTTTATTGTTTTTTGCAAGCTTATTATTTTTTAATACTACCTATATAAACCATTACGTGACAATTTTAAATATTTTTAATCATAATACTGCAGTTATGAAAAGTAAGGGTTGTTCATATTGATTGATGATGCCATAGATTAGGGAGATTAGGACATGTAAAATATGAAAAGGGTCGCTAAAGCTGTGATCGGAATATTATATTACGTCCAAAGTTGTAATGGCTATTTTTTAAAATTTAAATTTTGTTGAATTATTTTCTCAAATTATTGATGGTAATAAATATATTGTATAAACTGAGAATTTATCAGTCATTTTATTGTCAAGTACTTTCGAAAATACAAAAAAAACTTTTTTACTGAAAAAAAGCATTTTCCAATAGTAGAAAGGATATAAAAAGCTTAGCAGTAAATCATATTTTTTGAGATAATTATTTGGAGCTTTTTTGATGGTTGTTCTAAATTGAAATTTTTGCAGAAGAAATTAAGTATCTAGGTATTAAGAAATCTTTCTTTTAAAAATTATGCACATCAAATTTTAAATAGTAAAATGACTTATATTCTATATTCTATATTTGTAATTGGATTATCACATATTTTATCTTCGTATAAAAGCGGGGGCAGGTCGTGAATTTGTGGTGCCCTGGGTTAATACTACTTAAAGACGTACCTAAATAAGTAATTAATTGCCATTTTGTCAAAAAACTGTTTCCTATAGCGATGAAAAAAGTACAAGTAGGATGTAAGCCTTTTGTAAAATCGCAATTTATGAAGAGAACACCGATAAATGATTTAGTTGATAGCTCCACATTGTTGTCCTATATTTGTTTTTTGTAAACGTCATTCTATAAGAGAAAGAATCCGCTCCACCAATATGGCTTTATAACAATGAAAATATCAGTAGTATGCATTTAGAAGAAAACTAAAGAGTTTCATTAAAATGGAATTTACAAAATAAAGTTTTACTATAAAATGCTTTCTGTAATATGATGCTAAAGTTGGGTATTTCTATGAAAAAAAAAATAATGACCATAGGTACTATGTAAACTAAATAAACCAGACTATTTAATTTGTATTTGCATAGTAAAATTGTAATTGCTGAAGTTAATTGATTGAAATGTTCAATATTTAATGGAAACATTTTTATCACTAATTGCAATAAATGAGATCTATTCATTTTAATTTAATATAGATTTTAACATTTTTCTTTTTCTTTATCTCATAATATTATATTGTAGTTTTTTTTTATAAATTGTACTATAAATTATTATATTTCAATTTTACTTTAAAATGATCAAAGTGATTCTTTATGCATTTTACTCTCCTAAACTTTATATTTTTCCTTAAAATATGCAATAAAATATGAATTTTCTTACACTCGCATAACTGTCAGTAAAATCTTGAATTTTTTTTACATCATACAATTTATTATTAAAGTTAACATCTTGTTGAAAAATTCCTTTAGGAAAAATGTAAGTAGAAAATTTATACACAGGTTGTGTATACAAGACTGATAGCTTAATAGCCTCAAGATATTATAATTTTTTTTTTCCTCTTATAGCAAAATTAAATAATGCGACGTAATAATTTTTCAATTTAAAAATATATATTTCATATCTAAGAAAAAGAATTATTTTTCTTGGTCATTTATACAATCAAAAATAGTTGAAAGAATAGTTCTTATTTCATTATAGTTAAAAATTCCAACAACTTTAAAAAAATTTTTCATTAAAGATGTTTATGTGCTGAAGGAGATGTTTCATTTAAATGGAAATTAAACTACATATTTCTATAGCGATAAAAAAACAAACTTTCTATTAATTTAATTGAATCAATCGTTTATGTGAAAGTTTAAATAAAGTTTTTTAATACTTAAAAACTTTTGAGCTTCTGAGCAAGAATTTAAACAAAGACAATATTGCTTACAGTAAGGTAGGTATATTATTTTTTAAATTAATATTTTTCTTCAGAAAGATGTATTTTACAATAGAAGTGGGTTTGGTAAGAAGAATTTTCAACATTGTAAAAGTAAAGAAAATAAAATTCGATTATGGCAAAAATTGTGCTGTTTAAAAGACAAAATGAGAAAATTCTGTGGCTGTGATAACTTTTATATTTATGCATATTATATTTCAATTTAGCACATACGCTATAACAAATTTTGATGTAACTGCGGTCCCCAAATACTTTACACGGCTGTGCGAGTGAAATTTCAATACCTAATGTAAAATTTGTTTTTTGTGTACTTAAAAAGAGTTAACTCACTTTTTTACACTACTGCGTGTTGTGTAGTTAATTTTTTTAACAACAATAAAACAACTTTACTTATGTCTGCTAGATTCATATGCATGTTCATTTATACGTCTAATGGTGTGAAATTTTGAATTTGCACCATTGAAATTAAAGACCGCGGTTAGTGTGCTTTTTACACCGTAAGCGTTGAAAATATTCACAGCAAATCATTTACACCAAACTGAGACCATGTTATTTTTTTACAGTTTACAGATAATGATATTATTCAGAGGATACTCGTGGCTGCACGTTAATTGATTTAAAGGACTATTTATTTAACAGTTCATTTAGGGCAGTGATTTGCAACCTGTACAAAAAGCTTTTATAAAGGGTTCATGGTGGACCCCAATATTGGGATCTGCCGCTAAACGTATTTGTTCTAACCTCTTCTTTGTCCTAAAGAGAAAACCAAGCCACCAATGTTATACAATACCTTACTGTAGTGAAAATTAGCACCAACAGAGTTTAAATTAAGCTGATCGGTTCTTATTTTTAATGTTTTAACAGAAACGAGAACAGGAAACGAGAAAATGATGGAAGAAATTATGCCTCTTTTGGTCTCTTCTTGTTGGTAGCTTTTAAAGCTTTTCATGTCAAATAAGCCTAGGAGGAGAGATCAAAGTGTCAGACTCCTGTCCTAATTATGTTTTCGGTTGTATACTTGCACATCACACAATTACATATACAATATTCTGTACACACACTTTATTTTTTTGTTTTATTTTTAAGAGGTCCGCGCGATATGTTAGAAACTTTTGAGAGTCCGTCATGGTAAAAAGGTTGAGAACCACTGATTCAGGATATAATTTCTTAGGCCAATGATAGACAGACATTTTTAGAGTATGAGCAACTTCTAATTTTTTTTTTAAGTATTCTAATTGGGCCAGTGGTGTAGGTATAGCTGCCTAAAAAGTGGTCTTCGGCAAATTTTTAAATAAGTCCATGATGTATGTCTCATCCATGTCTATTTCGTACTACTAATGCTTTTCTCAAGAACTTGGGCTGGGAAAAAGAAACTCAAAAGTAAATCTTTTCATAATTTGCAATGTTTTGTTGGTGTGTTTATTTTTCCAACTTCATCAGGCAAGCTTTGACATCACATTCTCGTGAAAACTTTATGGTTCATCACACTCAGTCAAAGGAAAATTACAAATAAAAAGATTAGGATAGGCACATTGCAAATGAATTAAAATTTAACAATAAAAAATAAACAATTAATTAGCTAGAACTAGATAATGAATATATTAAAAAGTATTTTAAAAAGAATTATCAAAATCGAGCTATCCAATAAAAAGTTAAGTAGTTATTTCATCCCTTAGTTTTCAACCCCTTAGAAGTGAACGATTTCTTTCAAATTAAAATGGGACCACATGGGAAGCACCAACTTTCAAATAAAATAAGAATAATCAAAATAGGATCACCCAGTCAAAAGTTCAGAGGTAACAAACAAAAAAACATATAGTCGAATTGAGAACCTCCTTTTTTTGAAGTCAGTAAAATGGAAAAATGTAATTCACCCATTTTAAAATAAGTTGTTATTGACCTACCTAGATCAATCTGTACAAACTTGAGGTAGTTTCATTTTTGGTATAAACACCTCTTTAAACTGTTAAAACAAGGAGGTATTCGCTTAAGGTTTGCCATCGCGGTTAATCGAAAACCAATAACCACGGTGTTTTCGTAGAAAATGGAAAAATAGCCTATAAACAGTGGACAATCAAGATGCTTCTGATGATACGAAATTTATTGAATTATGATAAATATTTGAAAATATTTGGTAGCAAAAAACGTAATACATACAAGCATGCTCGAAACATATAAAAATTCCTTTGCCTTCACCGTAGGCGAATAAAAAAGTTTACACAGTCAAATGTACGTCGTTTCAAATGCACAATGTTCAATTTTTAATCAAATATTTCTATAGCATCTCAAAAACTCTTAAGGCTTAAAAAAGTGTGACAGAATTTTCATGATTAAATTTTATGAAAATATAAATTACATTGTACTTGAAGCTCGTCTGCTGATAGGTATGATGTAAGCTGACGTACTTTAATAAAATTATTCACTCGAAACAAGCAGCTTCTTAGATTAAGTTTTTTGAAAAATATAATTTAAATAAGTGATGGATTTTTAAAAATTAAAAAGCTAATCATTGAAAGTTATAAAGGCAAATAATTAATTAACATTCGATAAACTATCAAAAAGTACATGAAGAATTATTTTATAATAATTTTTTTGAAAATACCAAGTTTTAAAATGAAAAAATTGCAAATGTGCATGTTTATGTAAAGCAATATTATATGAAAGAGGAAAATCATAATGATTTGTTCGTATTTGTTTGCCAACACGCACCTTTTGTAACTGTTTCCGTACATTTCATGTACTACCCACTGCGTGTGGTTTCGATCAGCAATTTCCCCAACAATCTTGATGATAGACGCATTCATATTGCCTTGATGTAGAAATAATTCCAGTCTGCAAAGTTCCCCACTGGGAGCTTGCATTAGTGGCGAGACAACATGTAATTCATGGGTAGTTTGCCCCACTTGAAGAAACAAAAATCGACCTGAAACAATATAAAAGGAAACATTGAATTACAAAAATTAATTGGTACATTTTCGAGGTAGGTACTCGTACATGAAATCTTGCTCGGTATCTACATGAATATTTGAAGAAAATGAAAATTTGCTTTAAAGCCGTATTTGAAACCCTCGAAATCATGATGTTGTGTTTGTTTTAGAGAGTTTCCAAATATCCATTAAATTGAGTAAACATAATGTGTTCAGTATTGCTATACAGAAAATGAGATGTTTAATCTCATTATTCTTGTACATTTACTACATAACGTATCATTGAGAAATGATAAATTTAATAAAATACGGCTAAAATGTGTTAAAATATTTTCTTATTTACTAATAATGAATTTGAAATACGTTGTTTTTCTTGAAAAAACAACAAGGAAAAAAAAACACGAATCTTTTAATTTACTCTATATAATATTATAAGTATCTACGATGTATAAATGTATTAAATGTTCTACTAAGAAGAGTCAACAATTCTTAGGAGAATAGAGCTTAGATTCGAATTATATAATATTATATAATATAACAATAAGATAACCTCGACTTCCGTATCTTGGTTTGATCGGTCATGTTGAAGAAATCTCTTTGCTTCCTGTCTAACATAAAATGTTATTCTTGCTTTATTATAAAATATCTAGGTGTTATCTTTCACTAAACAACTAAAGCTTGTTTTAAAAAATATTTCATTTTATAGAAAAATACAGTGATAATTAAAATTCTCCTTTTAGCTAGAGGAAATATTACAATTATAAATATAATATTTATTTATCTCTTATTAAATATAAATATATATTATTTTATACCGGTAATTTTTACTTTCTTTGCATTATCATTTATATGAAATAATGAAAATTATGAAACTAAAACGTGCTAGATTTGCAAAATAAAAGCATTAAATATGCGATGCTTTATGTTTAATTGTTAAAGCTTTTGCTTTACGTGAAGGAGCACTGCATTTAAAATAGTTTGAAAAATCTTTGCGTTTTAAATAAATGAACTTCATAAATATCTTTCGTTTGGGCTTTCTGTGTGTATATTTTATAAGTTGTTTAGGTGTTTAGTTTAATTTTAAATTTTCAAGGTTTGCTATAATGTTAAACGTGGTGCTGTAGTTTTTTTTTTTGTATTATAAAATGTAATTTCTACTGATATATTTTACCATAGTTTATAATAGCTTACAAAACGCTTTTCTTTAAAGATCGAAAGATTGTTCCCTTCACTAATTGTTCTCATTCATTTCATGTTTAGGTCTTCTTAAGGAAATCTAATAACGGCGTAATACAATAAAAAACAAAAAGAAAAACGGCCGTAGAGAAGAAAAAAAAACTTTCACGCTTCTTACTCACGAACATAAACAATGAAATGGGTTCGAACGAGTATTTCAAGTTTTAACGAGAAGAGTTTTATAATTTGTCCATGTAGGAAAAAGTTGTCAAGTGCAAGGCTCCTTATGTACAGAAACGTTTTTCTAATGACATGCTTTAAAATTATTATTTTTTAAATGTCCGGCAATTAAAACCTGTTAATTTTCTGTTGCAATAAGGGTAAATTACTAAGAAACAATACATTTTAGTATACGAGTATCGTATAATTGGTGCTTTTATATCTTCTCGGTTTTTTCTTAAATGCATTGTTTTATCGTTATTTAAGATTGAAATTAAATTAACGTGGCTTGCAAGGGTAACTTTTATATAGCCAATTTTTGACATTTAACACTTTTCTATGTTAATATATTTTTGGTGAGAGAAATATTATCCGTCCTAAATACCATTTATTAATTATTAAGTTTATGTTGCATTACCTATTATGTAAAATTTCTATAGTATATACCATCTATAAACGCTAGTTAGTAACACCCAATATGTATAAGACATGCAATTTGAATTACATTTGTATTTAGTTCTTACTAGATGTATCTTAATAAAAAAAAATATATAATTTTGAATTTATTTTTCAAGAATTAAACTTGAGTAGGCAAAACTTAAAATTTATTTTAAATAGTTTTACTTTATAATAACTACCAACTAATTATTTTTTGTATAAACTTTTGTAACTAAACAAACTTTCTGTGCCCAAACAAGACTGAAAGCAATTTCAAGCTAACAAAAAAACCTCGTAAAGAAACGTCTTTCACACTAAGCTCAGGTGGTCGTAGACGTCTTTTTATGGGTTCTTTGTAATAGAATTATAGCACAAAAATAGTTAGCGGTTAAAGCAGGAGTTTACCATTAAAAGAAAAAAGGATTGTTTCGCATGTGCAAGTATAATTACTGACAGAAAAACTCCAAATCCATAAGAACACGTTATACTAAATAATAAAAATAAAATCAAAAATTTAGATTGCATTTTTTATGTAAACTTATTAAGTGTTCTCAATTAGTGTTTACACACTCTTTTACACTCTAGGTATACTCGTAGCTAGCACCCCATCTCAAATATATTGGTATATATGTATACCTACGAGTAATAGATCAATATGAGATGAACGATAAAAACATTAAAATGCTGTGTCTTTTCTACAATATTTAAATTTAAGGAAATGCTTTCTAAGTTTTGAAAAAGGACATAAACATTGTAATCCCTAAAATGCACGATTCTAGTGAGATTTCTTTTAAATGTACACTTTTGTTCATTAGCTTACACCTCTCACACAGGAACAGACCTAAAAACGTGATTTTTCATATAAAGATTGTTCATAACACAATAAACTCAAAATAATACTATATCCTAGAATGGTATACTTCTTTTAGCATAAACCACTAAACGAATTCTAATGAAATTTTGTTGGAAATACCTCACATCTTTAGATAACAACATTAAATACTATTTATTCCAAAAAAATGCACGGTTCCTGGATATGTCCGGGATTAGATATGAAAGATTCTTAGCCCTTAAAGTAATCCATATATGTTAGTAATAGTATTATTAGTGTATGTTAACTTGAAGAAAGTATAAAGCCTGTGGTATAGCTTATATCTCTATCCAGAAAATTAGTTTAATGGAATTTTATGAATAAATCATGAAATCCAATCCTTGTTGTGGATTTAAGATCTGGAAATTGTGTGCAGATTTATTTTGTTTTTTGTTTTTTTTTATAGAAAATACACGGTTCTTGAGGGGTAATAAGTATAATTTTCTGTTTAAAAAAATTTAAGATTTTTTTTTTTAGTTAAGTATGAAGATTTTTATTTATCACTTATTGTTAGTTTAATTTAGGTAGGTATACGCTTTGCGAAGTGTGCAGGTATAAGCTATAGTTGTTATTACAATTACTACACAATATATTTTAAAAAGTGTTTAAAATTCTTTAAAGTCAAAATTTGCATAATTTTAATTAAATAGAAAACGCTTATTTTTGTTTTGATGTAAAGTTTAAGGTCAATCCACTTTGGAATCAATCCTTATTTCAAACGATCAATTAGAAACCAATCCATGATGAATAAATCTTCTCACATTATTTTCTTGCTAAGCTTTTTAGTTATACCTACTATTTAAGATTATATAATCCATCTTTAGAGTTTTTATTATAAGATACTCTATTAATTAACGCCATGAATTTTACGGTAGATATAAATTATTAAAACGCTTCACGTTTATGTATAATCAGAATTTGTTTGCAAACAATTTTTTTAAAATCGATGCAATCAATTTCATTATTTATTTTCCACCCCAATATACTCGTATCATATAAATTATTTGCATCATTAATTTTCAGTGGGTTAATATGCTCACGTTGATGTGAGTTTGAAAACTTTTAAATTATCAATTTTAATTTTGAAATTGTCATACGTCTCTCAATTATTAATCGTGATAATGCACAGTTAGATATTGTAATGGATAACCCAATAAAGTGGCAATAATGCAATGAAAATATGATATTCTCTGTGCACTATTTACTCATAATATGATTGATATTTTTTTTTCTTTTATATCATAATTTCCAGTATAAAACCACTAATCTATGATACTTGCTTTGATGCGATGCTCGCCACACAGATATTGCTTTGATCTTTTATAACAGGATATTGCGTTCATTATTATAATTTCATTTATTCGCGTTCACTCGTTCGCTCTATTTTACACTCATTCCTTTAGTAATTATAACTTATGATGATAATGAACAGGAAGCATTGATTTTTTTTTCTATCCTTTGTTTTTGAGTAATATAACTCGTCATTCGTTGTTTAAGCTAATTTAAATGTTTAATATAATCAATGAAAAGGAAAGCACATTATTTCAGTTTTAAAACTGTACAGTTATTTCGTGAATATAACGTAATATAATTCAGTTTTATTTAAGAATAATAAATTGTTATAAACTTTTCAAAACAACGTTTTGTTCGTAGTTACAAATGGGTTATTAAAGAAAACGACAAGTGCGTATTTCATCACGAATATGAAGGGTTCTGTGGTCGAGACGAAATTTCTTAATTACCGTATTAGCCCGAATATAACGCGACCCCAAATTTAACGCAACTCTTAAATTTTCATAAAGATATTTAGAAAAAAAAAAATCATAGAAAAATTCAAGAGAAGTAAAATTTAATCAGAGAAGCATTTATTTAAGTATCTAATTATAGGTAATAACATTACATTACTTAAACCCCGAATTTATTGCGAGTTGATTTTTAACGGAAAATAAATGGTCGAAAAATATTGCGTTATATTTGGACTAATATGGTAAAATAAATTTTAACCCAAAAGAAATTTCAATAATGATATTAAAATTTGTTTATAAGTGAGCTAGAATTGTAAGGCAAATTAATTTCAGAAAGCTTGATTGCAGTTTATATAAGTAATACTACTTACTTTTAGCAATTGTAATAAACCTTAATATATTAAAAACTACACGATACATTTGATTTAAAACAATTATCAAGAGACCAGGTATTTATAAGATGTAAGCTCTACTGATGAGTCTCTCTCTGATTAAACAGCTAGGTTTGACAAAAGCTCTCATTTGCACAGACTCTAAATCAATCATTGACTCATTACTGACTCCACATAACACAGATAAGCTAATTAAAGATTGCCAGGAGGAATTAATCGGGATGTCCTATTCCATGTACATTATTTTCCGTTAGCAGAAAACTAGGTTAGGGTTCGTTCCCCCTGCACTGCAGCACTCCTGTTCGGCTCATGTATCCCTGTTGTGCAAGGATTCTTGCTTATTCCAGGTTCAGCATTTTGCCTAGCAAAATTTATCCCATACAGGGGTCGCCACTTCCATGGACATTACTATTGCCTGGGTTCTATCCCATTAAGGTATACCTAGTAATCAAATAGCAGATGAAAATGCTAAGCTGGTACTAACAAATGGAACGGACCTAACAAACATTATACCTACTACGAATGGAGACTGGAAGAGACTGATAAGTCAACACGTGAGAGAAAAATGGGACTCAGAATGGACCGCACATCAAACTAAATTGAGGGTTGTACGCAACAACATATGGAAAGCTACACCCCAACCAAAAACACAGACGGGACAAAGTGGTAGTCACTAGACTTAGAATAGGCCATATCATTTTCTCCCATGCATATTTACTGGAAAAACTTGCCCCTAGAATTTGTTCAAAGTGTGGTGATTTCTTAACAGTCTTTCATGTCATCGTTCTGTGTCCCGCAGTACAGCGTTTAAAAATGGAAAAAGGAATCCCCAACCAGATGAGTGGGGCTCTTAATAATTTATCGCTTGTGGAGCCAATCAAGGAAATCCTTCAATCCCAGAACCTATTGGACGACACATAAGCAAACAATAATCGCTAAAGACCTTCGGGTTGATGCGACTTGAAAAAAAAATCAAGAGTATTATGATTTTTCATCTTCTAATACTAGTACAACATACTTAATACTGTAACTCTTTTTGTCTAACTGCAAGTATAAGTAAAAAATGCTTATTTGAAATATCTAGCGATTCATTAAGTCAATTTAGACACAATATTGAAAAGAGAAAAGAGATACGCTCAAACTTGTATCTATTGAGTTTATTGAGCTGTCTCTTGCTTTGTTCGTTAAAATATGAATTCAGCTTGAAACTTTAATTTGAAATTGAAATATTAAGCTATATCAATGTTAAACTTATTATTATTTTAATAATTAATTTTAACTTGAGTTTGAATAAACTTTAAAGTTTGAAGAACATTTCGTTTTTAGATATTCATCATTTTTCAAATTTGATATTTTTCTTCCTACAGTGGTTCTTCTACTGAAGATTGGCGATAAACTTCGAACGCGTCTCTTTTTCTTTCACTCTTTAATAATAATTAACTGTAAAATTTGAATTTTTAAGTATATTTCCAAAGTATGTCGTTTTTCTTATCTTAACAATAATTGTAAGCGGCTCTTTGTTTCTTCCTATTCTTTCAAAGATAATTTAATTGGACACTCCATCAATCCATGAAACTTTAAGTAGACGTCAGAATGTATTAAATATAAAACCTACTAAACCATAAATGGCTATTTTTTAAATAAATATTTCTCATTGATATTACAGTTGTAACAAGTCTCCAAATTGCGGACACTAGATATAAGATATTTTATGCTAGATATACTAAATATCTTTAACATAGAGGGAACACGCGATTTAAAAAACAGAGATTTATCATTGCACCCCATTGTCTTCACCAATCAATTATCATATATGACTTAAGTTCAAGCATCTACACTACGTACTTATTCTTACAGTAATGTATTGTTTAATTGATATTATTAACTAAACAATTGTTTAGCACGTAAAATTTTACTTGTGAGAATATTCGTTTTAGTGTTCAATCGAAATTGCATTTTACTTCGTGTGAGTGTCTATTTTATTTGCATATTTACTGTATACGTACGTTCGTGGTCCTCAATTTTAAAAGATAATTACCAATCGTTAAAGTTCAGTGAACTTTGGTGAGCTTTTCATAGAAGGAGTTAAATGTTCATTACAGATACAACACGTGTTTCAAATATAAAATTATGGTCATATTTGCGGGTTCCACAGATATAAATTAATAGATAAATTGTAATGTTTTTCTAAATTTATTTTCGTTCCAATATTAACTTTTGTGTTAATGTCATTAATTAAACACGAAACATTACAAATGTAATGAGGATGAAACTTTAATAGCAAAACTATTTAATAAATTTTTATTTGAATCATGGTGTTATTTAAATGTAAAGCCAAGATATAAACGAAAATTTTCAAGGATAATAGTGCAATAGACAAGTATAAATATTTAACAAGCAGTTAACTTAAATGCCAACGTACCTATTATATAGTAATAAATTTAGTTTTTTTTTTAACTTTTTATTAGTTAATAAGTTGTTGTATGTTTATTTTATTGCAATCACTATTGTTAATTATTTTACTAAAATAAAATAGCAAATACTTCTAGTACCTATTGTTTTAAGTTATAGGTAGTATCAAAACATAAATTCAAAAATTTCAATAAATGTAAGTAATAGTTTTGTATATCTATAGGGCTCGGATTTATATATAATATAAAAATAAAAACTGTAAAAAATTTACATTTTTATGTAGTTATTTATTTCTGAATACTTATACAAAAAAAAATGTAGAACATATGAAAGAACCAAAACTATTACGAACAACTAATTTTATTTTTAAAATTGTTTAAATACAGTATATTGCTATTGCGTTTAGAACAAAGTATTATTTAAAGACTAGAACCTTTTAAAATCGCTAATTTTATAATTGTTTAAAATTTTGCATTGGGTCATTCAAAAGTAAAGCTGTGCAAATGATCGATTTGAATTTTCTTAGTAGATGACGTTCCAATATTGCCTATGGGCGTTTTCGTAATTAGTAAATAAATAAACATTTAACTTTTCACAATGAAGATATTCTTCTTTTAGTAATTTATAATACGAATTATCTTAGGGAGTGAATTTGATGAAAATGGAGTTTTTACCTAGTTTTTGCTGGCTATTTAGTTGGAGTTACTCGAATTGAATATAAAATAAATATTATTATAAACGCTAAGTTGACATTTTTTTTTTTTGAATTAGGACTGTAGTTCAAAATAAACTTTCATTCAATAGTTGTGACACCAAAAACAAGTTTAAATCAACAATGTTTGACTCCTCAAAATTAGTTTGTACCGCTATTTCCGGACACGAATCTCTGCGTTTCCTGTTTAGATCCGGCACTTCGAATTGACGCTATTTTGCCTAGCGACATGCCGTTTCTATGTAAAATATTCAATGTGGATTATAGGTATTTTCTCAGCTTTGAATTCAAGTTAAATTTAGGCCTAGTTGCTTAAAAAACAAGTCAAGTACCTAGAGAATCTATACATGTACCTAAAGGCTAGTGCAAAACTTAAATTGCAGTTATAATTTTCAAATAGGGATTTATAATGTTTTTCATATCAAGCTAATCTTCTATTAGTCCAAAATCCGAACCTACATTGACCCTCATCGAGTTGATAATAGAATGAAACATATTTTATTATCAATTTGGTATATTAGAAAATATATTAAAATTGGGTTGCCCAAAAAAATCCTGGACAGACTAGTTTTAATTATTTAAAAAAAAAATTTTTGATAAAATATTGCAACATCTAGATAATAGAAAAAAATTTATATCACCACAAGCGCTGTTTTATTGCGAACACGTTGATATAGGTTTATCTGCAAAAAGTTAGGGGTTAGCAAATTTTAAATATTTAAATTTTAATGCGCGTGGAAATGTGTGACAGAGAGATCCGAGGTAAGTATACTGTGTAATAATAAAGGACCCAGCATCGCAGTCGCCTGTGATGGGTAAAATTGTTTCTATTTGTTGCAATATTTTATTAAAAATAATTATTTTTTAAATATTTAAAAATAGTCTGTCCAGGATTTTTTTGGCAACGCATAATTAATATATTTTCTACTTTAATAAATTCATGATAAAATATGTTTCTTTCTATTATCAACTCGGTGAAGGTCGATGTAGGTTCGTATCTTCTATATCTATAGTACCACGTATTTTTAAAAGAAAACATTTCTTAGCAGTAGATCAAAATGATTAGATGTACATTTTACTTTTATCTTAAATGAATAGAGAAAAATCATTAACTAAGAAAATAATATTTAAAAGCACACTGTCTTATGTTTTTAACAATTTATTTTTATTTTACACAATGTTTCGTCGGTGTTATTCCTACTTCATCAGGTATCTGAACAATAATAACAGACAATTTACAAAAATTAAATTAAAAATAATAAATTTGTTAATATTGTTAGATACCTGATGAAGTCGGAACAACACCGACGAAACGTTGTGTAAAAGAAAAATAAATTGTTAAAACATAAAACAGTGGTCTTTTCACCTGATAATTGCTTCAAATATTAAAAACTATCGTTAATAGGCTAAGATCCAATAATTTTAATCGTCAGACGAAAAATGAACGTGACGCACTATGCAATTCGGTTTTTGTTTTTTTTGTGAATCCAAATGTTTGATCTATTTATTTATTTTATATTGAGTTCTCCTTAAAGATGAATGATTTTTATATACATATGTACATATGTTGTCCGGTTTTTTTGAAAAAAATACAACAGAGAATTATTAATATGTTGTCTGTAGGGCAGTACTGTTGACACGATACGAAAATCTTGTATTTGAGAGCCTGATGAAGCTATAAAATATAGCGAAACGCCGCGATTGAATGCAGTTGATGTATTAATTATTTATGATCCCACATCCTCTTATTTTAAACTTACTTATTACTAAATTAGTATTATTTAAAAGCACACTTCTTCTTTACTTTAATCAAGGTTATAAGTCCATAGAAACTACTGATAAAAACCTGGATAATGAATGACTTCATTTGGATTTTTTTGTTTTTAATAGTTCAATAAACATTTTTATTAAAATTGTTCATGTTGTCTATTTATGAAGATAAAATCTACGACATTTAATAATTGCTGTTATTTTTTCTAGACATATCGTTTGTTTTCTTATAAATATTGCGCTATGTTTATTCCATCATCTCAATTTTCATACATTATACTTGGAAGATTGGAAATCCTAAGAAAAAAAAACTTTAGCATAACTTAAGCTATTCAATTAAGTTTTGTTTTGAAATTTATATTGCACTCTTCCGTTTAATTTTTCTTCGTTGAATTGTGTTCAATAAACTCAAATAAAATTGCTTCTTACGGATTAAAATTTGTTATCAACTGTCAATGACAGATACCTACATCAATTGATAAAATGAAATAAGAAATGAAAATAAAATCACGGTGGCGTAAGGTTTTTGTATCAAATATTGCTTTTATCTTTGTCTATGATCTTTTTTATACATCTTATTTTGATAATATAATATAATTTGAACAAAGTCGTTAATAAAATAATTTGTTCAAAAAGTAGATAGTATTGTTGTGCCAGATTATTAAACAAAATTTGGTTGTGAAAGCTGTTTTTGAGTTTTAGATATTCAATTAAGTAATTTTTAGTCTTTGTTATAAATTAACCGAGCTGTAGATAACACGATTAGAAAATGATTGGACTAATTGATGACGTTATCTCAGCTATTTCAAGTGTGGTCACAAAAACTATACCGTTTTAAAACTGTATAAAGCTGCACTAATGTTGAATTAGTCGAAAATATAAAGCACATAATATTTTCGTACACTTATTGTCGCAGGTATATAGTATACTTATTGTAAGTTGAACGGGTGAACCGGGCTTTGTTCCCATTAGCACCGGTTCCGTGCGCGATGTAAAGAAGAATGTGTGTGAAGGAGTCTAGTGTTTGTCATGTGTGAAATTTGGTAGGTCTCAATGTTGTTGAGGTTAAGGACGGATGGTGAACGGTTCCCGGCCGTCGTCATGGCAACAGCCGGGTTTGTATTTCACTCCCACCGAAGAAATTCCCGAACTGTCAGCGGGAAGGAACCAAAGACAAATTTTTCTGTTTACCTACCCGATACAAATGTAACGAACTCGTCAATTTTGAGAAAAGAACAGAAACATATTTCAGCATAATATATAATGTTCGCTCTAGATTTCAGTAGGTGTTTTCGTCGAGAAAACTTCAAAGAACCTGACACGTTAAAATTTACTTGAAAAGTGAAAGTGAAAGGAAATTCGTACCTCAACACTTCACAATAGAACATACATTGATAAACTGTAAAAATAAACCAAATTGAAATCCGGTATTTACATTTTCCGATAACATCATTTGAAAGTATTGACGAAAAATAAATATTGTTTTATTTTTTTTTTTTTTGTTTATTCGGTACAATACGGTATATTTGTTTTTAATTATACGTAGAGCCAATTTTCCTAATTAACGTTGATTTTTTAATTAAATTTTTCAATTAAATTGATTTGAGTCATATTCTCCTATAAACATACACCCAACCATTCTTGTTATAAATCTTTACATTATATACATACTTTTAGTTATAATTATTATTAATATTGCTTTGACGTAGACTAACATTTCTCACTGAAAAAAAGTTAAAATAAATGGTTCGCTTTCTACTTCCTACTTCTTGTTTATCAAAGATATATATATACCTCGGAGTGTCCTTTGACAGCAAACTGAACTGGAGAGACCAAATCATCTCAAAAATAAGAGAAGCAAATACTCGCTTAATTCAGCGTTACCTCCTTTTAAATAAAAAATCAAGTCTTCGCAGCGGGTGCTCTTTAATGATCTATAAAGCTATAATCAGACCCATGTTGACTTATGGTTGTTCTGTTTGGTTCAAAAATTCCGAAGGAAATTTTAAGAAGTTACAAATATTCCAAAATAAGGCGCTGCGCACCATTTAAAAGCACCATGGTACATTTGGAACTCCCAAATCCATAACGAACTAAACATGACAAGCATAAAAGAGCACACAAGAAGTCTTGCCAAAAGATTCTTTGAGAACATCTCCGTCTGCTCAAGTGCCGTCGAACTAAACTTGGGTCAATGCAGACCCCAGAGAAGACTGAAGAAAAAGCTTCCTCTGGAAATTATTTAAACAATGCTTGAGGATCAATATCAAACTTCTAGTTATTAGGTTTGTTCCAGACGTTTGAGCAAAACACGTCCACGTAAGACAAAGAACAAGACACACTGACCAAGAAACAAGAGTGAGTGAAGAAACGCCCCAGCCCTCGGCCGTTTGTCCGCAACAAGGCGAGAGCCGAGGCCGAAAGATCTAGGAACGTACATTTTTATGACTATCACTCGTCCGTGCACTGTATTGAAGGTGTTTAAACACCGCAAAACCAGTTTTAAATTAGAGTGAAGCCCTTGCTTCATGATTTTCACTTACTCTTGTCTTTTGGTTAATGTGTCTTACTCTTTGTCATACGATGGACGTGTTTCAACATCAACAAATGTACACGTGGAACAAACCTATTATTATACATAAACACACATATCAGCACTACGAATAGCGACTTTTGAGGTTCGCTGAACAACTGACAAACTAGGAGAACAAAAAGAAAGAAGATATATATAACAATAATTTCAGTTAATACATAAACCTATGCCTGTCAAGGGTGCCAATGTGTTAAAGACGTCAAAAGTTGCATAAATAGGATCTAGACCGTTAACACAGCTTAAAGACTTTTTTTTTAGATAGATCTTTCGTTAGTTTGACTACTTTTGCCCTTTCCTGAGGACTATAATCGTTGATGTATCACGATGTCACTCAATTAGTTAAGTATTTCATTTTCAGCCTGGTCATAGAGGGGTTCATTCTTCCTAGGTTTTCAAACAATCTTAAGGCTAACGGTTTCTTGTACAACTGGCTATAACGTATGAACCATGAAACCTTTAGTTTAAAGGCCGGTCCAGGCGCTACGTTTTCCACAACCTTTTGTCTGCGCAGTCTTAAAGCGGGATGAAAACGTTGTAATTTTTAGAGCGCTACATGGTGTATAGATATCTCTATATTTCACTCAGTTTTGTGTGATATAGTCATAGAGGAGGTACTACTCTGGTCAATTTTGGTAAAGTGTCTTGTCAAACGGTGCTACCGTCTACATGCACTGATTTGTCCGCATAGTTTAAGGACATCTATGCTCTCTAGCTCAGTTATCGCTGTAACTGTATACCGTTTTCGTACCGGATTCAAAACTGCCCACTTTTCCAATCTACACGCAACGTTTTATCCACAACGTGTTGAACTGTGTAGACATAAGGTTGTGCAAAACGTAGCGTCTGGACCGACCTTAAAGAAGACCTATTTTAGATAAAAATAAATAATATAATTTATAAATAATTATAAATATAAAAAAATTAAATCGTATAATTGACTAGCTAAATAGTTGCTATTGAACTTACATACATCGTAACGGTAGGGTTTTATTTTCATCTAAAATAGATTTAGAGCTAAACGTACAAAACGTAGCAAAATGTATAGCGACAGAATGCTTCCTTAAATGCTTCTTATCTATGATTTTTTCTGATTGTTAATTTGAAGGTTGTTAACGTTGTAAGTTGGAAATAAACCAGCTGTTTCAAATACATGCAATTTTTTATTCTATTCAGTCGTATCCAAGTTATTTTTTTAATAAAAATAATAAAAATATCATGTGAAGAAAAAAGGTAAACATAAAATATTTATTTTTATCTACGTGTGGCCGACAATGAAAAATCAAACATTGAATTTGATTCAATGTTTGGTTTCCTACTTAATCAACAGACAACTGATTTGTTCCGTTAACGCATTGAGTTAAATGTTTTCCGCGATTTCTTAAACGCTTTCCGTATACATAGTTAAAACTTGAAAATGTGTGGTTTTAGTAAAATAGAGACTGACTTCAATAAACTTTTTGTTAGTATAAAATGTTTATTTTAAAATTAAAAATAATATTTTAAAATAAAATAATTTTTAAAATAATTAAATTTTTAAATAATTGTGTGAAAAATTTGACTTCACTGCTTGCAAAGAAAAATTTTGAAGAAATATGTCTTGGTCATAGAAATATCTTTTATTCGATCAGTAACTAAATAACTGCTGTTGTTCCAATAATGCTCTAATTTTAACTTCAACGAGTGCTTAAAATAGGCATTTCATAAACTATTTACGGAATTTCTAAATAAACTTGGCAATTTGAGAAAAAAGTGACTTTTTGAAATTTTAAAATAAATCTAACTAGGTATTAATAATCATAAATAAATCAATAAAAAAAAAGCGCGAAAGTTAATATGAAAGTACGGTTTGCCTTTTATTTTTTCTAAAAAAGAGATTGTGACACTCATTTTGAAAGGAGCTGAATGCAGATTAAAAGTAAGTTTAATACTGAGGAACCAGAAACCAAAGAAAGTTCGTTATATTTTATCTACAATCAACAACTTTTCACTTTTAAAGTTTATAAAAAATTATATATTTTTATATTATTTTGTATGGTCCAAACTTTTTTTATTTTTACTGCTACAGTAACCCTCTTTTTTATTAGAAAAAAATACACAAATTTCAAAATTTACATACATATTAAAGGTACGTTATAAACATTACTTAGGGATTGATGGAAATGACTAAAATATTACATATAGGTACGGCCATTAATATAATGCAATTAATATATATGCAATCATTGAAACTTTCCATTATTAAATAATAATAATCTATTGCACACAACTAACGATAAGATACTTAGTTTCAAATGCAAAGAGCTTATACTTAAATATTCAACATGCGAATTTTTTGCAATTAAAAACTTAAATTAGGTAGTATAAATATTTGTGTTTATACATACGGACGTAGTTTTCGCCCTATAAGACACAAATAAAGTAATACTCCAGCGAAATTATTTTACGACCACATCAAAAATAAAAAATAACCGACTGAGAGTTACGATTTGTATAAGATTTTGAGTGTAATTATCTTGTTGAACACGAATACATAGTTATATTTTATCCAGTACCCTTCAGACGTTTTCAGATAATGAATAAAAAAATTCACTGTCACACAAAAAAAAATCGAAGGGTTCAGAGATTTTCTGAAAACTGAAGAGTGCTCGAGTAAAACTGACCACTGATTTATATTAATAGTTTGTCAGCAGTTTTCTAACAATTAAAGGGTGCTGGGAAAAACCAGCCTCAGATTTTTGTACAACGTAAGAAACTCCACTGAAAAAATGTATCGCATTTCTGGATTAGATACTTTTTTTTGATGATACTTTCCAGCAATTTTTTGTTATCGGAAGGACGCTACAGAAAAACTGCCCACGGATTTGTACTCAGCGTGGAAAATTATTTTGAAAACCATACATTGGATTTCGGTTCAGATAATTTTAATTTTTTTTGTGTGTGGTGTTTTTATTTTTTTTTTATTTCTTGCATTAGATAGAGAAAAATCTGTGGTTATACAATAACAGTTGATATAGAAGTTGATATAAATATAGAACAAAAGTTTATATGCTTGCTAATTTTTAGCCCATTTTTTGTTCTCATTTTTGTCTAATTTTTATGATAAAAATACTTAATTAGAAAATCAATATATAATTTAATATCCATAATAGCCCAGATTTTGAAAATACAGTGAGCATTGACATTTTTTTTCCTTTAGCAGAAAATTTTGCATTGACATAAACTAGTTTGTTTTGCTAGCAACTTAACAACAAAATAATTACGTGATATAATTAACGATTTGTTAATTTAAAATGTCATCCGAATCACTTTCGACTTGTAGCGATCGTACTTTTGGAAGTGTTAGCACCTTAAGTAGTTCAGTGTTCTCAACTGATGCAGATGATGATGAATATGATTTTACGGAAACAATAAGAGTTCATCCAATTTGGTTACTGCCTTACACGATGCTTTGGAAAATTGTTATAATGATTTTGAGCGCTATTGAAATGTTGGCATTGGTCTTTTGTCACGTTTTTCTTCCAACTCACGCTCCAATACAAATTGTCTGGATAATACAAATTTGTACTGATTTGATTGTCGCTGTGGATGTGATTTTGCTGTTTATTAGTAAGACGGCGGCATTTGTACTGCAAGGCCAAACGTATGTTTCACCTACATACCTTTCGCTTACCTTAGATGTGCTTTCTATATTGCCGTTAAGGATTCTATACTATAGATTTTGTACGACATGTAACCATGCATTGGGTTATGGATTGGGATTTGTCTGTTTACTTCGCATACATCGAATAATTAAACACTATCGTGGTAAAAGAAATTTAGTTGGAAAAACACACAAATTTGTGTATATCATTGAATTTTTTATCTCGATTCATTTTATGACTTTCATTTATATGATTGTTGCTAAAGTTATGGCAGAGTATCAACCGTCTTGGTACGATCGTTATTTACAACTTATCGACTATGTACCAACAACTTTCGTCGATAAAACGATTCTATACTTACATATGGGATATCATTTGATAACGATGAATGGAGTGTCAATTCAACTCCCCGAAAATACTATTTGCGCTTTCACCTTTATGTTTTTGCTATGCTTTTCATATTTCATAATTTACGGTTACTTTTTATCTCATTTTATAATATACATATTGAAAGATAAATATCGTAAATATAATTATTTTCGTAAATACAAAAAATGGATTTTGACTATTAGCCAACAAAATGTTCCCGAGAGCGAGCTGAAGAAGTTGGTTGACTATTTTCAACATTTTTGGGATTTAAGGGAAGGTGTCCCGACTGAAAATTTTACGGACCTCTTGCCACCACATCACAATGCCTATTTACAGTTTGACGTAGCGTGGGATGCATTTTCGCACTCGCACATATTTCGTGAAATGGAAGTACCGCATTTACGATTAATCGCTACATGCACGCGATTGAAACTGTTGATTCCAGGCGAGTATGTGTTCAAGACTGGTAAAATAAAGCAAAAAATGGTTTATATTGTCAGTGGAATATTACAAATTATATCCGAAGAAGATCAGTCAACCCCGATATTGTCATTTTCTGGCGGCACATGTTTGGGTGAAACATCTCTGGTTTATTCGTACCGCTCAACATATTCGTTACGATCCAAAAACTATGCCGAAATTATTGTGTTGCACAGAAAAAATTTGTGTGACTTAATTCGATCGCATCCTCACATTTATAAAATAATGCGTGAACACACTCTAAATATCTACAATACAGCTATAAAACATGAGAAATTGACCCGTTCAATCGATCCAAAATGTTTATTTGATTATTCCCGCAGTGTGTTAACTTTGCGCTGGATTAAACACCTTTTGTTTAGCTTCTTGCACCGAAAACGTCCAGTTTTTCCAATGCTTGATGAACAAACCAAAGAGCTGGAAACGTTTGAACGTTTGCATTTCATGGCTCAAAACATGGATAAATATGTTGTTCCAGAGACGATAATTTTAGTCACAGATACTGTTTTTTTGAAGGCTACATGTCCTTGTATTTTAAAACCAAATTCAGCCGTGATAGATTTGTGGAATAATTTTATAACATTACTTGCGTTTATCACAGCGATTATCACTCCAGTATGTGCTGTGTTTGAGCAAAATATTCCATATTGGTATGCAACATTTATTTATAGTATCACTTTTATTTGGTTTTTAGATGTAATAGTCAAGTTGTCAACTTCGTATTTTGTGCGAGAACAAATTATTGCAAACAGTTTACAAATTCTTTTCAAAAGATTTGAAGAAAGTATTTTTTACGTAGACTTATTGGCTTGTATTCCAATTGAATTTTTTTTACACTTAATGCACTCAAATCCAACCCAAGGGTCGATAGCATTACTACAGTTTAATCGTGTTTTAAAAATTCATACTTTAAATAGTTTTTTTGCCAAGGTAGAAACTTTTTATTCGTATGACTGTTTCCATATCCGATTCGTACGATATTGTATTTATGTGTATTTTTCGATATTTTTTGTTGGTGTTGTATTAAAATTGATTGATCATGAACTCTTAAATGCTTGGCAATATACAATGATTGCGACTCAAATTGTGACGATCACTCGTGAGGCTTATCTCGGGAAACACAGCACTGAGGAATTGTATGTACGTTTGGCTTGTATGCTCTTATCTACGTTCATGGAGTGGTTAATTCTATCTAATCTAAGTGCCATTAAAATTCTAAGCAAGGGAAATTATATCGATTTCATGTTAATGTTGTCTGAAGTAGATCGGTGTGTGATTTTGTGCAACATTCCCACAGACCGTTATCGTATCAAAAAGTACATTACGACCCAGTGGGCGTTCAATGAAATGTCGTATCTAGATCACTCTCCACTACAAATTCCTGTTGAGTTGTTAAGTTCGATTCGCTTCAAAGTATGGGGCGAACTTTTGAAAAAACTTCCCATTTTTCAATATATGTCCGATGAAATAATTAATGAAATTTTGTTGGGTGGTTACAATGTGATTCTTCCTCCCCAAGGCATTCTTCAATACGCTGGCGATTGTCCCGATAAAATAATTGTGCTGCTTCGCGGCACTTGTCAAATGGTATCAAGCTCAGCCCGATTACCGAACACACCTTTGTTCCCCGGTGATGATATTGGAACAGTGGAATTTTTTCTTGACATACGCCTATTAAAAACGGTACAAACTTGTTCGAATTGTTTTGTTTTTTTGTTACCCCGAGATAAGCTTTATTCCATTTTAAGTGAACACATCGAGGAGTATGAAATGATTAAAGATACTATCGCTGACATGAAAACCACATATCTACCTAAATATCGAAGATATGATAGTCTTCCGTTGGATGAAAAGGTTTTGACATTTAAAGATACATCATTTGTGAAGTTTTACAACGATTTAAAGAAAGAAGAAGAATTCCAATCCGCATTTATCAAATTATATTACATTTCGTTCTTGGAGAATTTTTTCCTGCAAATAACGTTCTTACCCGATGGACTTTTCATTTATTACTGGGAGGTGAGCAGAACTTTGTTTGCTTTAATAACTACTATACTTTTCTCGGTGCCTCATATTGCTATCCAACATGAGTTTAGTGTTTGGGGATGGATTATGACGTTTTTAGATTTAACAGCATATGTGGATATTTATATACAAATGCACGTTTGCTATTACAATGAAAACGGTATTTTAATAACGCATCCTTTAGAAACAGCAAAACATTATTTAACACATCGATTTATAATCGATTTTCTTGCTTGTTTTAAATTTGAGTTGTTCTCAACGATTCTTAAAAAGCAGCCTAACGTTGAGTATCAGATATGCAAATTGAATCGAATGTTGCAAATTGTTCGAGTTTACGGATTTCTCACACACTTATCGAACAATTTTTTGAACTGGTCGATTATTATTAATTTAATTAAATATGGATTGATTCAAATAATCTTGTCGAGTGGTATCACGGCTCTTGTAATTTCACAAAGTTGCTGGTTCGATGACGATTCGGTTGATGATCCAATTCTGTCTAATGGACTAAGGTGTAGATTTGAGTTGGACGAAATATTTTTATTCTCTCCTCCATATACTCCAACAAACTTGTATTTGTTAAGTTTTTATGAAATGTTGGGATTTGTGACATGCCAAACATTTTCAACTAGACGCCAATTTTATAATTTGATAACGTTGAAAATGTATACGATATTAAGTTATTGTGCTCGAGGATTTATAATTTCAAGTGTGATATCTTTAATGTCTATGAAGCATAGGTACCTGGTAAACTTTCAGGAGAAGAAAGAATTGCTGAATAAATATTTGACGAAACGAAACATTTCGATGTCTGCAAGGAATGAAGTGAAACAACATTTTCAAATAATTTGGGAAAAGTACGAAGGTATTAATGTTCCATTATTATTTTCTCAGTTTTACAAGTCATTACAGTATGATATATCATATCATATTTACGGACGTACTTTTATGCATTCTACCATTTTTGCCGATGCAGAAGAATCGCTGCTACGTTTATTGATATCGAATATGACCTCTGAAATGTTTGTACATAGTGGGGCGATCTTACGCATTAACGATATCAATACAAAATTTTATATTTTAATATCAGGATTTGTGCGAGTTGTGGGCCCTGGAAAAACTGACTTTGGTACAATGTGCCCGGGAAGTATTTTCGGGAATATTGACGATGTTTCATCTATTCGACAATCAATCTCCGTGTATGCCGTGGGAACGGTTGAAGTATTAACCATTGACGCCACCAATTACCACAAAATGCTACAACCATTTCCGCTCTTCAAAGAAAAATTTCTAAAACGCACACTGTTAAACTATGACTTCTTGGCGAGCTACAGCCACATTTACGAAAAAGCTCCTAAAGATTTGTCAAAAATAAACAACGAAGTGAACAGTGACTACGAGTCGATGCGTTGGAATGTTTGGGTGTTTGCAATATTTCTGCCCTCGTGTCTATTTTCATACATGCTAGAATTGTATTCCTTCTCTTTGAATGACTATAGCCCTTTGGTAACATATTCTCAATACGTGTTAGATTTTATTTTCTTTTTAAATATTTGCCATTGCTACTCGAAAATTTACAAGCACAGCTATTTGTTTTATTTGGACATTTTGTCTATTTTTCCATTTGAAGTTCTTTCCTATGCTTTTTCATATCCTATCAAAATTTACATGTGGAAAATTTTTCGAATCAATCGGATTTTTCGTGTCTTATACGTTTTTCATTGTTTTAATGTCATAAGTAATTCATTGTCGTTTAATTTATTTTTAACATATATTACTTTTATTGTATTGAAATTGTGTATTATGTTCCAAGCGGTTACATGCACGATGATTTCCTTAACGTGTTTAAGCGATGGAGTCGGCAATATTTCTCTGTCGTGTACCAATAATAATTTGACTACCAGTGAGAAAAATCAAATATATGCCTCTCACGCCTATGCCATGATGTCCTTCTTCACATCAGCTCGTCTAGGTTTATATTATCCAACTTCAGTTGTTATGTTGATTTATTTTTCGTTCGTATTACAATTTTTGTATCTGTTTCGCATAAAACTTTTGGCTGAAATATTTGATGTTTTATACATGGTGTACAAAAGAAAAATTTCATACGAATTGAAAATGTTTACTTTAAGAGCGAGTTTGTATTTCAATGATAATAGCCCGGGGTTGAGTTCATTATATTGGTCGTTCGTAAAACAATTATGGGAACATCATGATGGAAGACATTACCCAGAATTTCTTGATGAAACGCCCTATTATTTGCGTGAACAAGTAAGTATATTTTAGTATAAATAAAAGTTGTAAAGAAAATACATATTGTAACGGGATACCCTCAAACATGTATTGAGCTTCTCGTTAAGGGTTTTTATATTCGATTGAAATTTTACAAAACGTTTTAATGAACTATTGAAACTATTTCATTACTTTAGTTCTTGGATAAACAATTTCTCACAAAAACCAATTTACTTCAATCCCTTTCTAAATTGCTCGTATTACTATTACTTGAATCATAGACTTCTTCGATACTGTGTCCTCAGTTGCTTTTATAGACAAACCGCTATTCTCTTGAACATTCTAGAGAGCTCGATAGCCAAACGGTCTGAAAACTTTCAAAATCATCCGCTGTCAATGTCCATAAAACAATCTAGAATGTTCCATTATTTTCCATCGCTTTTCCTTGTATCTGTTTTTGTTTGTTACAATATTTTAAATACCTTACTTGCTAGGTTGTTACGTCATTTCTTCAAGTTAGAATTGTATCATATAGGTATTTTAAAGCCGTTGAATAATTACATTTTTAAATAAAAAAAATAGATTTTTGATGGTCAAAATATAATTTAAGTAATTGGCTTATCGATAATTTTTAGATAATGATGGAGATGTATTCGTGTATGATTGAAAATATGCCTTTATTTTGCAACTGTCATGAAGACTTCAAGCGGCAATTGGTTTCAAAATTTGAAGTACTAATCGCTTTTCCAGAAAATGTTATTTGCTTTGAAGGGACGTATACCAATACAATGTATTTTATTTTCTCGGGTGAGGTTGACGTTGTTGTTGAAGAAACATTAACCCAAGAAAGAATAAAAAAACAGTTACTGCCGGGAACTTTGTTTGGAGTGCAATCGGGACTGTTTGGAAATAGAACAAGTCACTTTACGTATAGAGCTAGGGAAACGTCAGAAATTCTTTGTTTGTATTATCCAAAATGGAAGATTTTGCTTGACTATTTTCCGGCTTCTGCTAAAGCTATTTTCAAAGAGGTCAGAATGACTGAAAGTGATATTATTTATCCTTTGGACACATCAGTAAAATAAATAACAGTCAGTATTTTATAAATGTTAAGCATTGAAATAATTTCTTTCATTTACTTTTTTTAAAAATTAGAAACTTTAATTTTAAATTTTGTGTTTTAGTTTTTTAAAACTAAAAACATATAAAACTATTAATTTTCTTTGCAAATGATTGAAATTGTTTTTTTAATACCAATATATTATAATATGTACCTACTTTAAAATACATAAACGTATAACTTTTTGTTTTATAAATTAAATGTTTAGTTTCACTTATAACGTTGAAACCTTAACTTAAAATAGCCTAAATCATATATAATTTATCGTATGAATGAACAAAAAAATATGTTGATGCTATTATAAAATGAATAAATTTAGTTAGATAATTCTATATAATATAATATATATTATAGGAGTATTGTGTTGAAAAGTTGTAAGGTTTTCCTACTAATACAATGTTGTTTGCGAGGGCGTTATCTCAATGCTTTTATAAGATAAATGTAGATAACAATATATGCAATATACACCCACAAAGCTTTAATTTAGTAAATAATTGCTCATCAAATACAATTAGTTATTAAATAACTGTTTTTGCTAAACTATTGTATAAAAATTTGTTTTCTTAAGATGTATGAACTGTAAAATTATTCTTTTAATTGGAAAAAAAAGTTTTATATTTATATTGCTTTTTTCTTCATGAGATTTTTTAAATCACGTACCAATTTCAAAAGCAATAATGTTATTTAAATATTTATAGATTTTTTTACTGAATACTTCAACTGCTTATTTCGTACTACTTTTGCTATCAAGTAAATTAATTTTTTTAAATATAAATATACGAGTACACTATTTGAAAAAGTAATTTGAAAGTTGGTAGGAATAGTCTAAATGACTTTTTTACTATGTATAATATGGCCCGGTATACTACAAATCTATATCTAAAGTTAATTAACAATTTTTTTTTTTCAAAAAAGTATAATTTTCGGGAAACAAAAACAATCATACTATTTCTAAAATATCTGCTGCAACGCGTCACAGAACCTTCTTTTGCATGAAATTCGCTATTGGTTTAACGAACATACATAAATTAAGCCCATGATTGGTTAAAACATTTTATATAGAATAATATCTTCCCAGGAACTCTCTTTATTGGAATATTCCCGACAAAATAGTTTAAAAAAACTTTGAAAAGCTTAATAACCATGGTAAGTTAAAAAAAATGTTGGAGCCGTTTTCAAAAAAATTGAAAAAACTTAAAAACCCAAAAAATTAGTGGGACTTCCTGCAAGACGATTTTCTCAAAAGCTTCCTGACACAACTAAATGAAATATGAAGAAAAAATTGTTGGTGCGTTTGAAACAATGAAATTACATACATTACATACGTAGTTGAAAGAAAATCGTAAGAAACTTTTAATTTAGATTGTCGCTTTTAAATTTAGGGTCTAATCTCCATGGAAACTCAAAATTGTTTATGGGTTTTCGGGTTCTCCGGTCGCTTTTAACCATAGCAATTGGTGCAACCTTAAATAACCAAAATAAGGTCGCTTCAAATAGAACGGTCATTAACGACAGTTAGATTTAAAAATCTAAGATAAAATTTAGTATTTAGTTTTTTTGGGACAATGCCACTATGTGAACCTTGAAACAGTTTTTGTTTTGTCTTTTATCAAATCAGTTTATCTTGTTTCCTAACTGGTTGCACACGCATTAGTACCAATCTGCCTTTAGCTCATTTTTTCGTCTAATGCTGAAACTCCACTTTTAAGTTTTTGCATTTATATTGTCTATCTAGCGACGAAACCATAGTAAATCGAACATTAGTGGAAGCAGTAGAAATACTCGTATGGACTGGTCGTAAGTTTTTGTATAAGCAGTTGATTAATTAATTTTTCTCAAAATCGGTCATTTCTTAATTTTTTGTGAAAATTAATTTTACTCAAGTAAGCAGTTTTTTGATACATTTTCTGCATTCAACTTACTAAGAATTTACTTACTAAGAAACTTCAATGAGATATCTAATCCTAGATAAATAAAAATAAAATTTGAAACGTAATCTAAAAATCTTAGATCTTATCACTAATTTCAAATGTTTTTGGTAGAATTTTGTTTCAGTTATCATCTTTATTCTATATCAGCTTTGATTCTTTTAATTGAGTAATAAAATGTTGAGACATTTAATAATATTTTAAACAAGAATGTATGGGATTATTATCTTAATAAATATTTCAATGACATTTACGAAAAAAAAAGAAAAAAAACTTTGTTTTACCATCATTTTTTATAAAACCATCATTTATTTAAGGTAATAGATGAAAATGAGGGTATGGATTTCTATTATGTCAGTTGTTATACCTTAGCCTTTGATAAACCTTTTGTATTTTTCCTCCTTTGTCCATTAATCAATCAAACTCTACAGTTGAACTATGTTAGTCAAAAATATTAAGCTTAAAATAAACTCTTTTGTATACTTCCCAGAATTGATGAAGCTGTTAAGAAATATCCAGTTACAATAATGAAGTACTTATATAATAATTATTAGCCTTTAACTTGTAACAAGGATTACGTAAGCGAGATAATCTCAGTTTATCAGCGAAAAACTCGTATTTCTAATAAAATTGAAGTCACTTAATACGGCCATAGAACAAATCGATTTTTTAATGGTATAATCTGACTAGCAATTTTTCATTTAGTAATTTATAACACATATATATATATATATATATATATATATACATAGTACCGACTTTTTATGTTGGATAAAAAATAATTATACTGTTCCTGCAATTAAATTAAAAAGCTTTATTAATTAATCTCTGTTAATAATTTACGTTCAAAATTGTATAGAAAATAATTGTTTATTTAGATTAAAGATGTTACAATGAACATATTTTTTTCTACGCTTTTAAAGAAATATTTTTTTTTCTACCCGAACTTTGCCTAAAAAAAGTGATTATTCATTAAATGTATAGAAATGTAAATGTGTAATAAAACTTAATTTCAACAAAAGATTTTAACTTTTAAATCTTTGTGTAAAGAACGGCTAAAACAACATGATAATGGATAAACTTAATCAGATACAGTAATTACCAGTTAAAGGGTAATTTCAAGTTTTGTGAATAACGCATTATCACATTTTGTCGTATTGTAATTAAAGCCATTTACAGAGATGATTTATCACAAAAATAACTTCATTATTTATTTGCTTGAACAAAAATGGGTCGGCAAAGTTATATTTAAAAGTAATCATTTACCCAATATATCATATTAAGATTATTCAAGTGGAATTTTTTAATTAATTTGATTTTTGTTATATTTCTCATTAATGTTTCAAAAAATAATTCTTAAGTAGGTATGTTACATTACACACAACGAATATTTTGCTGTTAAATTATTAACATTTTTCAATTACTCTAATTTATTAAATTAAGATTTTATTAAATATAAGTTGTGATAAAATGTGAGAAAAAGGTGTTATTAAATTTTTATTTAAGGAAATATACTTTTAAAAGTAAGGAAGAAGATGATAGATAGGAAAATATAATATAATTTTAAAGCGGATATTAAAAAGTCATGATTTATTTCAAATGTAGGCAAAATATATATAAAAAACTTCTTATTTTATCGTTTTAATCGCAATATTTTGCCATGAGTTCAATTTCGTATTAAAACTAAAAAGTGATTTTTTGGAATGTATAAAATAGGAATGCAATTATTTATCTCGATATCTGAGAAAGCACCGTTTAATTTCCGAAAAATCAAAATCTTGGCGGTTCTTCATTGCGTTTTTGTGAATATTTACTTGCTGTAATAAAAGAGGTTGCGATGAAAGATACTTGATTGTTGAGAGATTTATTTAAATCAATAATTACCAAGATGAAATAAAATTTACATTTAACTTGATTTATGACATTATCTACATGTATAAAAGATTTAAAAGTTTGAATAAAATTGTGTTTAGTTAATTTTAAAAATTAATTGGGCAAAGTATATTTAATGTCTTAAATTCTTTTAAACTAACCAAAATGTTTTATAGACACATTAAAGTACCCTGGTTAGAGCTATGTTGACAACGATATTCTTCATGTTATGCAATTTTAAAATATTCTGTAAGATCTTCTTCTAATGATCATAAGAATTTTTTTTTCTTTGGTTTTAAAAAATAGCTTACAACGGATCGTATAAAGAACTACAAAAAACATTATTTTGTGAAGACACTTCAAACAAACTGTTTTTTATGACGCTCATGTTAGCTTTAGCCGTTTGAATCGAGTATCGACGGAATATTGTAAACGACATTTTATTAATGTTCTAATATCCAATCAAATTAAATAATAGTTTATACACGTGTTCTTGATGAGAATATATACATGATTAGTAGTCAGATTCACTAGTTGATCAATTTATTAAACACTCCTAATTATTAAAATGTAATATACGGATATAGCTTCATGAATTTACTAAGAGATAGCACTGCTATTTTATTGCTTATTTTGAAGTGAAAAGAAAAATAAATGAATCTAAAGCAATCCCGTTTTGTGTAGATATATAGGAACTAAAAAGAAAAATTTAATTTTTAGCAGAAATATTTTCTTTATTTTCTAATATACATGGATTTCAAAATTCTGTTGTTGGTGGAAGAAAAGCATCCACAATCTACACACTAAAACACACTTTTAGATGAAAATTTTGATTTTTCTTTTTTGATGTATTTAATTAAATAAAAATTTATTAAAAAGTTATTTAGTTTAACATACTTTATACTATCTTAATAGAAAATAAAAAAAACTGCAATGTGAGTTTTCTTTAGACTAATATTTAAAGGTTTAAGAAGCGTATATTTAGACTAAAATGATTTATTTCGACTTGTTTAAAAATAATTTTTTATTTGTTCTTTTTCGACTTGCGTCAATAACGACTAATTAAGCGTTTTTTTTTTAAAGTAGCCAAAAATCGCAATTTCCCTTATATTGATCCCTGTATTTTCCACAAAGCTATGCTTATTGTAAACAACTTTGCATTTGAAAGTAACAAGAGGTTATTCCTTTTCCTATTTGACGAAACACCAATATTTAAAAAATAAAACTCTTGATTACAATTGAAATATGTATAAGAAAGTTATATAAAAAGATTATGAGAGCTATATTTTAAAATGAATTTGTGGTTTTTACAAGTTTATTTCAATATAATAACTTAATCGTAGATCATTAGCGACTATTAAATGTCTAGAAAGTACGTTGTTTGTACTCATAAAATCAAGATTTCTATTATTATTAATTAAATTTCTATTATACGTAGATCAAATTGAGTTGATCTGAGCCCAATAGAGCGTAAAAGCAATCAAAACTGCTACACTATTAAGTGAGCCTTTACAAAATAAACAATATATAATAAGAAATGTTATCTTGTCAACAATATATGAAAATGTAAAATCGAAAATACCAGTGTTTCAAAACGAGTGAGTTTATAAGTATTTAGAATAGGATGTTTCAGTGGTTTCAGGAGGCAACATAATATACATATAGGTATATAATAATATAATATATAATATATTTATTATAAATGTATATGACAGACATTTTTAGAATAATAATAATATTTAAAATACGATAGGTAGTTGAATTATAATTTTTTTTAAATTCTTGAAAATAGACATTTTAATAAAGTGATATTGAATACTACACTTGAAATTTTCAATAGTTCACAGTTAATTGGTTTCTATTATACGTAACGACGATTGAACTTTTTATTTTCAAAGCACATACTTAATGTTCATTTAAAGATTAGTTCAAATACTAGTTATAATATTTATAATGATGCAATCAACCTTGGGTAAAATTTATCGGATATCTCAAAGCTGCATACTTTTTTTTTAATGAAAAATATTGCATGATGTAATTGATATAATTTTATCAATATATTGGTATATCAATTTATTGGTATTCTCAAGATAGCTTTCGACTATCTATAAAATAAAAGGATTCAATTACAATCAGTTCAAATAATTGGCCAACCAAGGCATATCCCTGTCAAGGATATTTCTTTTACGTTAGGTTTGCTTCAGATGACTCTTTTTCACTTAACCGAAGTTAAACAATCCAATGAAAATACAGTTTTCCTAGTCATCGTGTCTTCAACATCGATGAAACCAGTATAAATACTGTTCAGAGAAATTAGAATTTTATTTTGTTCCAAAAGGTTGCAAGAGCAGTTGCAAGTGGATTAAAATGTTTTGTTGATAAGCATTTTGTAAGTATTTGATTTGAAATTTTTGTTAACTTATAAATAAGCATTATATCGCATAGAAAATAATTTGAAAAGCCATACATAAATATGAATTAATTATGTCAACTTATTAAAAACTTATGTTCATGTTTGCAGTTCATTGATTGAATGTGGAAAACCTATTCAACTATTCATATAAAATAATTTGCCTTTTATATGAAATTGCGAGAACTAAACGTTCAATGGAGTACAGTATATATTAAATAGATTAATTTTTATTTCATAACTGGACGCAACAAATAGATGAAAACTGGAAAAAGTTGTATTATTTTTATGAAACAATTTTATTAATATTGATAGTGGTATTTGATTTTAGCCAAAAATTCCGTAGTTTTCTATCGTAAGTACCTATACAACAAGTATTGTAGTGAAATTGCTTTATTCATTTTTAAAAAATACAGAATTATGTATTTAAAAAATACATAAGCTTTTCTGTAAAATCAGTATTAAATGGAAAAATGAATATAACAAAAGTTAAAAAATTCTTTTATTGTATCACAACATTTATTCCAAAAACAGATTTAAGAAACGCTACATTTATAATAAAAATTATTTTATTACTATAAAAGACTAGTCATAGGAAATACAGTCAATCTTTAAATTTAATATACGGCTCTATTTTTATTAAGTTCTTTATAAATAACCCGAGAAAATTAAAATAATGTAATAATTACAGTTTAAAGTGGTGGGTGTGAGAATTTGAGACATTTAAGCATTTAACTGTTGATTAATTTTAAAATAAGAATATTATTCTTTTTTAATTTTAATTTAAGCGTGGAAAAAAGTTAATTGCGAAGTTTTAAAAATCAAGATAAATTAAAGCGTAAAAATGTTATAAGAATGAAATGGTTTTTGCATAATTTATTCTGGTGTCTTGTTTTAAATAAATATTTCTTTCTATACTTGTATTTGCAATCCGTAACAGACCTTCATTGTTATATTTTATTTGCTAAATAGAAATCAAAAAAAGGCAACTGGATATAGTAACTTTATAAAAATATTAATTATCACAGGTATATAATGTATTCGTAGATTTTGCTGATTTTCAATAACCATATTTGAAAAATATTTCTATTTTCCAGGAATCATTAAAAATGATTTATTCAAACAATTTATTGTTTGGTTTATGTAGAAATGAAATCTGGTGTCGACACTTCCTGAATTTTCTGTAATATATAATACCAGAAGGCAAGAGGTTACTGACATGTTTCATACACGGTAAATTTTATCTTTGAATTGCGGACAAATAGAAGCAATACAAATGCTATATTTTATTTCAGTGTTAAAAACATAAAAATATTTTCTTTTCAAAATTTCTAATGTTTCATTTCACTAAAAAAAAATTCTTACCAAGATGTTTTATTTCAATCAATAATTTCAAAGTCCAATCACCAAAACTTAAATTAAATATTTGTTTGAATCTGATTAGAATACCTAAAGATGCATTAATATTGATGTTGAAATAACACATTCATTTGAAATATAACTTCACGAACCGCGTTAACCTTTTCAAACTTTATTTAATATATAATAGCTAATGATACCCTAACTAAGGAAACATAATAAGATTGAAGACTGAGCTATAAAGTCTGAAATACCTTAATCTATCAGTGTCAACGTTTGTTCAAAAAGCAATTTTCACAAAGAAATTTCGACATAAAGTTCCGTTTTACTAATGATTCTTCTTAAGCTCAATAAAATTAGATTTACAAGCACGTTGCAGGTTTTGTCTTTTGATTAATTATAATTACTATCTACATATTCTAATATTGATTTAAACAATTTGATTAGACAAGTTTTAAAATCATTTCCTAAGAAATAATAATTGATATTAGGAAATCAAAAAATCAATTATAATAAGTATAACATATTTAAATATTTAAAATCTTACGATTCTCTGAGTTTTCTACTGTTCTAGGAATACTTCCTGGTTTCTTCATAAAATAACAATAATGGTGTATATTTGCTGGGTTGGTAATGGCTAATGAGAACGATAGTTAAAGTTAAGTGGTCAAAGGAAGACATTTTTTTTTTAAATTTAGCAAAAATTACTAGATAGTACCTACACATTTTCAGTTGAATGACAATATTTAAGCTGAAAATTTATTATATAGCAGGTTTAAGGCTGTTCAGTTTCTATTCAAGCTGAAAATATAACTGTATAGCAGGTTTAAATATGGTGAACAGTTCAATTTAAGGTTCAATACAGCGTAGTCAGTTTAAAGCAAGGTCCAGTTCAGCGTAAACAGTCTAGTTTCATGTTCAATTCAGTTTTAGTAGTTCTATATAATGCTGAAGTTTTCGACTCGGGTATTACCTCAAAAATAAGAAGCAGAAGCAATGGAATGTTCTTTTTACTTTTTAGGTAAATAAAACCAAATGTTTAAGTTACATTTAAATTAGAGGCCCATCATCACTATTCTTGATAACTACATTATTCTATTCTGTTAGACTGCATATATATTATAATGATAAAAACGGTTATTCTAAGATTTAACCTAGCAAAAAAAAAATGAAGTGAATATGCTAGTTAAGTGAAACTTCTTGAATATAAAAACTATGACAGATTCAGTTAGAGAGAGAGAGATATGCTTAGAAATATTCTGTTTATTCAATATTAAATTTTGTACCTTCTTCTATCTCTGGGTACTTGTTACTCTCTTCTGTTCAACTTTCGTATGTCGGAATATGCAGTTCTCCTTTTTTACGCTTCATGTCTTTTTTCTCTCTCGTGTAACGATGTTTTTATAATTTAACTCTCATTTTCTTCCACTTATCGATTATTGAATCATTACCTAGGAAGTTTCACTTAAAAAATTAAGACATCCCTTTTATATATTATACTGTCTACTAAAACTAAACAAAACTTCACTACAAACCCGAGAAGATAATATCTTAGGGTAAAGTTCTCATTCAGATAAGGAAAACAAATTTACATGATTCAACCCAATAAAAGATAGTGGACAAATAAGTGGTTAAAGTTAAAATTGGCGAAATAAGATTTCTTTCAAAATTTAAGAAGACAATTTAACATGTCAATAGTTTAGAATTTGACCAGGATCAGAAAAAATGACAAAAAATATTATGAAGTCAAATATGAAAGCGATTGATAAATCTTTGAAGTGTTTTAAATTTTATGTTTCATACAATATAGAATCCTTGAACATTTTTGTTGCTTCAAGTTAAAACGGTTGGAATGCTTAAAAGTGTATAGAATGTTATGTAGTATTCTAACTTAAAATGTAACGATTGTCTATAGAAAACGTATAGAAAAGTTTTCCACTTACCTGAAGTGTTATTGCTGGCGTCGTGTTTTGGTCCAACATTGAGATTCTTCAACTCTTCAGCGTTCGTAATGCGAAATCCTTTTTTAGAATCCCACGTCCAGTCGCATTCCGTTTCAAACGAGCAATGAATTCCGCTCGGAACTTGGGGCCCGTTGGAAATAATTGCAAAATTTTCATCCGATAAAAATTCATTTTGGCTTCGAGGATTAGCGTTGTTATTGAAACTGACATTTCCATGTTTCTCGGCATTAATTCGTTGTTTTAACTGTTTAAATAAGTCTATTTTTTTGCCTGTATTCTCAGTCTGAGTGTCTCTCACGTTTCGATTTTTCATTTCATTTTTGACGTCGTTTTGAAAATAGAAGTCGGATGAATCAGTTTTATTTGACTCGTCGAGAGGAGCAAACGGGACAAGGACCTTTTTGTGTATGTGAGATTTTTTATGAACGGGATCAAAATGCTTTTCTCGAATGAAGATTAAATTGTTATGCGAAGTTATGACAAAAGATTCTTTGATATTAGCGGAGGTTTTCAATAGAACCTCGTGGCTAGACGAGCTCTGTTCCGAGCTTTCTATTGAATCCGCCAAATTAATTGTCTCGGGAATTGCGGAATTTTCTTTGTCTTTCCATTTCGTCGAAATAGAATCGTTGGAATTTGGCTTGGAACAATTTAATTTGTTTAACACATTACTTTGTAAACATGAATTAAATGTTCCATTTTGAGATTGATTTGGTGGAGAATAATTAACAGACTTCTTGCCACTCTTCGATGTAGAAGTTTTATGCAAGTTATTTATAAATTTCTGTTCTATATCCAGATTTGAATCTGTACCGATTCTTTTCGTGTCGCTATTCAGATGTGAAAACGTATGTGTGCTATTTTCACCAGATGTTTTCGGTTTGTTCGCTATGACTAGATGACCTTTGTGGGTTGACGAATGATCATCAGGCGGAGTCGATGGCACCGTGTCAATATTTTTCCTCGACAAGAAATCAAAAGTTGTGTTTATCGTGGGCATAAGTGAATTTTTGTTAATAGAAGAAGGAAACATTGTTGAATTGGTAGCACCAAATTGTTGGTCGGCATTTTTTGAGCCTCCATCAGTCAATTGATTTAGCAAACACAAAATTATAATTATGCTAGGAAAACGACTCAGCCTAAACATTTTGAAGAAAAATTTCATATTTCTTATGAAAAATGTATGTGCCTTATTTTCATCTTGTTTGAAGTATTGCTTTTCTTACGCATTTTCTTGCAAATTATTCTCTTAGCGAATTATTGAATAATCTCAACGATGAACATCTGTAAAAGAAAAGAAAAAAAATTAAGTCAATATTAGTCATTTCTTGCTAAGATAAATATTTTTTGACTCGCTTAGTTTAGATATTCCTAATTTATGAAATGTATGAAATGTTTTGCTAATTTAGTTTAGAATTGACTCATTTATTCAAAGTTTTTTTTTCACTCACTTTGGATTGGAAGTCATGATCGTGAATTTAGTTGTTTTCACATTCTCGTAAAATGTTAGTCCTCCTTGTTTTTTATATAAAAGATTAAAGAAATTGTCAGTGACGGAGCGTAGATTTATTATACCCGGAGTGAATGACAAATTTGCCGCCCTTTATTTTCACAGCTAAACAAAATTTGCCAATAATTTGGAATATTCTGTCGCTGCTTCAAATGCATTATTAAAACTCTTTTCTAAATAAACTTGATGAATTTAAGGATATACATTACATTCAACTCCACTCGTTCTATTACTAAAATAACTTGAAACTATTGGAGTGATTTTTCAAATTTTAGTAGTGACTCACTTTATGTAACGAAGAAAAAACCTTTTTAAAATTGTTTTCTTGTATTGCTTAGTCGGTACTTATTAGTACTTCCGTTACCAAAAATTTACCTTCCTCTTATTTATTTTGGAAGCTCAAAATATATATTAAGTTCTTTACGCAAGATTTGAGCGTACTTTGGCCACATTCCACAACGCATTTACAACTATTACGCTCATTGGTGCGGTTTTTTTGTTCCACTAACTTGTGAACGGCTTCATCATAAACGCCAGTGAAATGAATTGTGAAACGTTTGATATCCACACATACCCATTTCTTAACTGTCTGCGTGATCAGTGAAAACAAAAGAAATGGCATCGCATTGATAACGTTTTTGATACAACCCAGTGATCGTAGTTATCATAATAAAAGGTTAAAAGAACATTTCTTAACTGGGTTCTAACTACTTCTAGCGTTGTTACCAAGTGGTGGAACGCAGCTTTTAAAGCTTTTTGTTTTAAAGTCGCATCAACTCGAAGATCTTTAGCGACTATTGCTTGGAAATATATTTTGCCCAATAGTTTCTGGGATTGGAGGATATTTTTGATTGGCTCCAGAAGCGAAAAATTGTTAAGAGCCTCATTTATCTGGTTGGGGATTCTCTTTTCCACTTTTAAAGCCTGGTTTACAGATTTTTCTTATAATTTTAACAAATTGCTATCGTATGCTTTTGCGGACAAGACTAGTTACGTTAACTGCTTCTTGCCACCTCCCACAATTGTGTCACCCGGGGCTAAAGCTCCCTTGCTCCCCACACGCTACGTCACTGAAAATGGTACTTCATTAAAAAAGTATTACGAATAGTGAAAAAAAAATGTGTTTGAAATTTCTACACAGAATGAAATACATCATTGTAGCTTATGATGTTACTTTATCTGGAATCGTAATTGTTGCCTGATTTCGCAGGACAAATGGTGAACCTCAACCAATTTAGTTTTGTTTTTGGGTTAAGGTTGCTTTAACATCAAAGGTAATGCACGATTGTCAAAACACAAAGCATCCAGAAAATGCCTCTTATTTATTAATTCTAAGACAACCTATGATTTAATGAAAATTGAATTGAAAAAATGAAGTATCACCAATGTATCGAACATCGATTTAAGATACCTAAATGTTACCCCACTAAGTGGGCTTTACTATATTTACTTAATAATCTAAATGAAAATTTAATGAGCCCAAAAACACCCTTAATTCAAGTATTGTAAGTATTATATCTTAAACCATTTTTTTAAATCTAGATCGTGTTGTATATGAAACGATTTGTGTTTTAAAGTATTTACTGTATTTAAAATATAACAAAAGTGTTCAAAAACGTAACCATTTATATAGGTCCATAAAGGTTTACTATACATTGCGTAGTTTCATGTAAATCAGGGGTTCCCAACCTGTGGTACGCGTACCGGTACCGGTACAAACGTCTCAAGCTACCGGTACGCGCAGCGCCGTATATTTTGCCAAAAAATGTACATATCTTCAGTAAATTGAGCGTTAAGGATTTTTTTTGTTCGACAAAGTTTTTGAGAAAAAAATGTGCGAAATATTTACACTTGTACGCGACCATATTGTCTATTACATACCGGTACAACATATTCAAAAGGTTGGGAACCTCTGATGTAGATACCCATACAAAGTTTGGCGACAGGGCCATTAATGGCCCATTGCTTAGCCAGAGATGCTAGTTGTTGGCCCAACATCGGCAACTGTTAACGGCCCAAGTACGGTTGCCGGCTGGATGATAACCCCGGGCCGCTAATGGCAGTCGACTATCGGCCGACTGCAGTAAAAGTTACCGGGCCGTTAATGGCGATTAACAATCGGCCGACTGAAGCAAAGGTTACAGGGCCGTTAATAGAAACCAACAATCGGCCGACTGCAGTAAAAATTACTGGACCGTTAATGGCAAATATTATAAATTAATAAAACTACTTAAATATTGAAAAAAATGATATAAAATCAGCTCAACGATTATTATGATACAATCATTTATTCACTTTATAATTCATACAATCTTAATAAAAAATCAGACAACATCAATAATTAATACAAAAGTAGAATTTTAAACCTGGCGTACCTACATAACACACACTCTAAAATTAATAGGGAATTTTTGGTGGTTTATAATGAAGATCTTCTTTCTTATCGCCCATTCTCACGATCCACCCAACCAGAAAGCCATCGGACTACTATGCCAGCGAAATTTTTAGATTCCTCTGCATCCCCAAACTTTTCAGTTACAACATCTAGAATATGCAAAATCAATTATAAATAAACTTGTTTTTAAGACACAATATGTGTGAGTGAAGGAGTTAGAACTAAAATAGTATAAGAGGTAAAAAAAGAAGATTTATTTTCATAAGGGTATGAAAAAAAAATTTTAATTGTAAAACCAATTTTAAGATGAGAAAAAATTCTCTAGAAAAATAACAAACTAACTCACCTGCATAATAGAGAATTTCGACTAGATATTTATCCCAATTTTCATTTGCATCGCTTAAGTCTGCAGCAAATTTATCAACTTTAGGATACTCATCAGCCGGTGGATATTTACAAAGTAATATGCCATTAAAATGCTTCCATCTGTAACATTAAATTTAACTATTAATATTTTTTTATTTGATTATTTCACACTATGAGAAAACTATTAAATTATCAGGTAAATAAATATAAATTATCTATAGTTTAATTCGAGAGAATGTATTATTATTCAATTATTAAATAGAACTACTTACTTTAGTCAGAGACTTTAATAGACTGGTTATCAACAAGCGATATAGACGAACTATTCTGAAATACAATAATACACTTTAAACACTTTACCATGCGACTATTGTTTAACGACAATTTCTGTGTTAGCGAAACGAATCCTCTTGCCCCTGTTCTACCGTTAAAAGTATAATAATTTACCACCAGATAGCACTTAAATGAAGGATATATTTATACCATTTATACTTTGCGTTCATTGGTTAATTTTGTAATACATTTGGAAAGTATTTATATGGTGCGAATATTTAAAAAAAATTGACGCAATTGCACAGAAGAAAAATTCATTTGAAATGTATGTTTCAAATTAAAGATGTATCGCTTTGTCGCTGTTTACTATTGTCACTATCCACATTATTTATAAAATCTACACTACTTACAAGTTTTTTTTAATTGTCGAAATTTTTTTACGCGTTTATTTGACATTGTAGGTACAATTATTCTGAACGTTGATGCTCAATAAATCTTAAAACACAAATCATCTTAAACATAAGTCAAATATAATAGACTCAAAGTGATGAATAACTCAGGGAACTCAGGGTGACTTAGGGCCTCCTCAAAGTATTTAAGGTTTATAGTAAGTCATCTGACTTTTAATTATTTGTGCGTGAGCAAAAATTTATTTAGCCAGACTTTGGCCTATCGTTCGCCGACGAACGAATATTGAATGATGATCGAATAGACGGCGACCGGCAATTAACCAGATATGGCCCATTAACAAATTCCCATTAATAGGCCGAGCGTTGATAGCCAGACATGGGCCGATAAACGGGGCTTTTGTCATTAACGGCGACTTTGTATGGGTAATCTTAAACATTTAAATAACATTTAAAAACTATTTAATAAGTGGTTTTCAGGTAAATCAAGTGGAAATAGCATTAGCTCCAAATATATATGTACACTTTAAATGTATATGAGTTAAAATTTATGTTAAAAATATTTAACTATTGAATAATACTCGTTTAAGCTCTTGTTTTTTATAAATCTTATTTATTTATATTCAGTTTTATTTTAGATATCAAGATACTATAATAAAGCAATGAATAAAAATTTTCAACTGAATTCTTATTTATTTTCATAGACATGAAACCCACACTACACTTAAAACATAATGTGGCAGAGGATAAACTATACCTACGTATTGAAAAGTTAAATTAAAAAAAGCAGGTAAAAATAAATGCGAGGCTGAAGGAAATAACTTGAAGAGCCTATTTCATATTTATTTTTGTTATCATGAAAAATAAGTAAATCATCTTATATTGTTTGTGCCATAAAGAAAAACGAGTAGCATTTCGCTTTAGAAAGGCATTCAAGTTTTTCATTTGAAATAAATGAAGAGTTTGTTGCTTCCATTGACTTATTTAGACATTTACATGAAAGAAATTTAATTTAAGAGATTTCATTTACCGTAATTCAAATTCAGGAAAGTTTTTTCATTAAAAATTTTATACTGTCTACAGTCTCATAATTACTTGTCGCAAAGCATAGATAATAATTAACATTTTAACTACTTACAACTTTGATTAATGAAAATTGAAATCAACTAATTTATTATTATAAGTTTTAACTATACCTAAAAAGTATGTAGTTTTCATTCCTTAGTTCTTGAAATTGTAAAATGTTTTTTTTTCTTTTTTTTTTTAAAATTTAATACGACCTTTCAATTAATAAATAAGGAACTCTCAATAAACTCAAAATAGTTTCACATGATTTTTTAAAAGATTAACAAAGAGGATATAATGCTATATGTAAGCTCGATATCAATTTTTATTTTGTGGAAATAATGTGGAAATAATTGCTCCTACATTACTATAAAACTCTAAATATATAAAATTAATTTCAGTTACTTAAGTATTAAAATAATAAAATTTAGAGACATAGATTTAGTTTTAAAAGCTTAGAAAGTTTCTTAACGCCAACATTCTTTTTATAGGTAAAAAAAGTTTAAGAACGGATAAAATTTTTTTAGAAACAGTTTTTTAGCTCCCAGTTAAATTTACTTCCATTTAAATTAAAAGCAAACAGCTTTTATATACGGAAATAAGAGCCACGTAATATTCTTTTAAACCTACATTTATGGTACATGCATGTGTTTCATGAAGAAGTTTCATTACGTAACGTTAATTTCTTCAATTTGTATATTTAAGCGATAATTGCGTTACCGAGAAAAGCTCTTCAATGCAATTGTCGTTTCTCTCACTTGATTTAAACTTTCTGCGAAAGTTTACAATGTTAATTTTCCACTCATTTGATAGATTTACCACGTAATATCACCTTTGAGAACCCCTTGATATCAACTTAAGTTTTCCGGTTGTTCCTTACTTGTTTTGTTTTGTGCAGAAAAAAAAAACTGTTGAAAAGGTTTTAAGTGTGCAAAGAATAAGTTCTTCAAAGCAGCAATCAACAAAGGCTGAAAAAGGGAACTGATCATGATAATAGATTCAATAAATGTTTGTAGACAGAGACGCATTTGAAATTATAAATAGATCGATTCGAAACACGTAGTTGCTTCCAGAGTCGTCTCTGTGACGACAATTTCTATACATACTTCATTCTCCTTTTCAATCAAATAAGAATAGAAATGCTTTATATATAATATATATTTTGTCAAATTAAATATTTATATACATACGCATATATTCGCTATGGTAGATTTCACATATTTATTATACATAAAATCTTAGTTTATTAATGTAACAACGAAGCATAAGAAAACGTCGTGTAAGCTAGTAATTAATTACGTACGTGTCACTACTATTAATTAAAGCTTTGCACATTCCTTTTTACTTGAAGAAATTTGCATTCAGAATAATTTTAGTATCAAGATTATAAATGTTTTCAGGTATTTTATGTTCTCAAAGTAACTTGTTTCTTAGAAGCGAAAAAGTTCAAATCTTCACGCTTCATACAATCTAAATTGTGAATTTAATTCATCTTGATACTGACGGTATAAACTAATAAATATTACATTTTAAGTTTAATACCTACCAAGCGTTATTAATTTGCATGAAAGATTTTATGTTTGTTATTGAACAATGGTGTAATAGAGATTCTTAGAATGACGGAATTAAACGTAGCTAAGTTTCCAATTACTCCTTGCATTCAATAATACAGTTTTACCTATATGAAATAGGAAAGTTTGGTTTTCAAGTGTTTTTGTGTTAATTTTATTATATCAATATTAAAGTTAAAATTTATTTTAGGTACGTTTTGCGCGATGTAATTATATCGATAAAAGTGCAACGATGATCGTACGGCAATAGTCGTAAAGTTCTAGCTATTTCACCCATAAAGACTTTAGATAGGTACCATGTACGTATTTCCTATGCGCTGTTTTCGCCTGAATGACCACAAAACCGACAATTTTCACGGAAACGCCACACGGTATAATTATCGATAAACTGCTATCGTGCAGGCACATAAGTGTTTAATTAGAGTTTTAAAATTAATCTTTACTAATGGATTTTTTCACGCAAGACAATTGTATCAATTAAACACTTATTCAAGTATTATACTATTTTTACATTTTAAATAGCACTCTGAAAATAAAAATATTCTTTGTTGTAAAACATTTCTTTGTTGTACATATACCCAATATTTTTCATCCTTCTTAAAGCCAACTTAAAACATTGAAGCTACAACTTTTTGAATAAACTTTTCAAAATAGGTTTTTTTATTATGTTCTCTTTCACGGACCGTGCAAAAAGTTAAGTGAATCTTATGAAACCCGAAAGCTTCAAGTGTGATATCTACGGCTGAATATTAAAAAAAACAAAGTTAATATATTAATATATTTAAAAAAATGGCAATTTTTATTATAATATGCAGGTTATCCGTTACGTGACCCGGATTTAAAAGCCCTCGGTGAACACTCAAATAGCTAATTAGAGTCTTTGTAATATTAATTATTAAACAATCACTAGAACAAAAACTTATTCCTAAAATATTGATTGTGTTGTAAGCGCCTTTGCGTAAAATGACCGAAAGTTTCTTTAGTGACTCGACCTATTTTCCAATTAATAAGAAGGTCAACAAACAACATTGGGTATTTTAGACAGTGAACATCTTCAGGTTAGTGTCAAAAAAACCACTATACAAAAATCAGAATTTACGTTTGTTGCAAATTTTAAAGTTTTTACAAGTACTGATCATCATACTTTTTTTGAATAAAAAAAGTAATCCCCCATATAACGCGGCACTCTTATAACGCGTTTTCATATTATGCAATTTCATGCCCCTCGCATAACACGAGTTTTTTTTCCATATAACACGGGGATTTTCAATGGACTCTTTAGGTTTGATTCACTTGTCCATTTGAGGGTGTTCAAACACGTCCACATATGCCAAAGAGTAAAGCACATTGACCAAGAGACAAGAGTGAGTAAAGAACATAAAGCGGCAAGTCCCAACTAGTTGACAAACCGGTTATATACTATTTTAACACCTCCAAATCCGTGTCGATACAAACCATAGTCATGAAAAGGTACATACGTACAAATCTCAAATCTCAGCCTAATACGGCCAAGCCGCTGAGGGCTGAAAGATTTCTTCACTCACTCTTGTCTCTTGGTCAGTGTGCCTTGCTCTTTGTCTAACGTGGACGTGTTTTGCTCTGCCGTCTGGAACAAACCTTTTATTTCCTACTGGTGATATTCATTATCATTAGACCCTTTCAGACGACTCCAATTTCTTCTTTCTTATTCCACTCTTTCTTTTTCCCTAATATGTATTGAATTAAACCCTCCTTACCCTTATCGAGAAAGGTAACGTTCACGATTAATCGTTAATCATTTATACATATTGCGTTATACGGGGTCATACGAGCGCGTTGTACGAGAGTGCTCCTACAACGCGTTTTCCTATAATGAGGACCTAATATACCGTGTCATAGGGGATATTACTGCATCCATTGTTATTATCTAACGACTCTCGTTTTTTTGGCTGCATATTGGAATCGAGCAGGTATAGGGTTTTAACAAAACGGTAACACATTTCACACCAGGGATGTAATGGATAAGAAATTGCGGATCTGGATATACGGATACCGATATAGAAATAATATTATACCGGTTTCGGATACAGTTGTGGATAATGAAATTTAAATTTTTTTAAATTTGTAAGAGTAGAAGAAATATAGGAAATTATTTGACCTAATTTCTTAGTTATCGTTTGATATAATATAATCAGTTGTATACCTAATTAAGCGTAATAATTATAGCTACTTACTCAAGTTTAAGTCTTATCTTCTAAAAACTACAACGGTAATAAAATTAAATTAGAATATCCCCTACTGAAATTATCCAAAAGTTTTATATCAGATTCAGTTACAGTTACGTATAGATTTTTATTTTGAATATCCAATAGTTCTGATTACGGTTACGCTCCTTAAGGGGTTATATACCTTTTGATAAACGGCAAAAAAAATTTTTCAAGAATTTTTCCCAACGAGACTTATGAATTTATTAATATACAAATTTTATAGTAATTTTAAAATGGTTTTTAAAAATATTTGTCTTTATAAAAATAATAATTTTGAAAGTGGCCATAACTGATCTCCAAAAGCTCCTCTCAAAAAAGGCAATTTGCGGTGACCACGATATCTCTGCACCGGATCATTTAAAATGAAAAAGTCAATCGGATCTGATTTAATGTAGTAGGTATATAATCTTGTAATAATTCTAAAAAATAATCAAAATAAAATTTTTCGAGAAAATGGCGGAAAAATCCTTCCATGAATTACTAAAAAATATACTTAAGAAACTTTCATTAAAATTTTAGGATGGTCGCTTCATCCGTTTCTGAGAAATCTTGGTCACGGACTTTAAAAATACAGTTTTTAGGAAAACGCGTTTAAAGTTTCAAAAGCACTACACATAGAGTGAAAACGGTCTTTAAAAATTTGCGTGTTACTTTGAAAATAGGAGTAACTGCCGGATTGACTTGAAATTTTTTGAGTGTATACTTATAATGAAAGCCTAAAATGTTTTTTATGGGTTTTCGGATTCGACGGTCGCTAATGACGCTAATAGTAGATGCGACTTTAAATAAACCGAAAAAAAAAATAATCAATGTATGCTTTTATCACTAAGATCGTATGATTTGTCGATTTTTTGGTAACAATTGCAGACTTGTACATTTGGAAGAAATATATTTAGTTTTTAAACGGTTTTAAGAAAATATTATTTAACTTATCGCCACGTTGTTGCGCAAAATGTCGAAAAGCTAACGAAAATACTTAACCTTGCTAGAATCGAATTCTGCAACACGTCCCATGTATGATATTTAAATGATGTTCATTTCACACGACAATTTCATTTACTTACTAATTATGAGAAGGTCAAAATAACATATTTGAATAACATGTTGATCGAATTATTAACCCCAACTAAGCTTTAAGAGAGTAATAATTAATTAAGTATGAATTGTTTACGTAAAAATTTTTAATAAAAAATAATTTCCATAATGATTCAATTTATAATACTTCTCAAGAAACACGTAGCAAATGAATTAAATAAGATAAAATTTTAGCAATAACGCTATTCAAGAAAGTCAACAGATATTCATCAACAGATTTCCGATTTCCTTTTCTTAATGTTGGTTGAAAGTTTCCGGCTTATTTATGATATTATATAAATTATATCAAAAGATACATCAACGCTTATTTAATGCAGGTGTTACGTTGAGTGACAAACGTTTATCGTACACAGAATACAATGTGGGCTTAATATGAAACATTAACATTTGATTTAGAAATAATATTCTTAGGTGGAAAATCATATGGTTGAAATCGCACGGAGATTAAATGTCTTTAGCAGAAAATCAACTTTTGACTTCGTCTCATACAAAACCGACAAAGCTTAACACCGTCAATGTAACAATAAAATATTTATTTATTCTGTCACCATAAAACATTATTTTTCGAAATCCTTTTTTCTTATTTATATCTTTACTTATAAGCATAAATAACAATTTTTTTATAAAAATTAAAAGTTTGTTGAACAGAAAATGGTTTTTATCTAGAGAAATATAACCGATTAAAAAGTTAGAATTATATTTTTGCATTTCTAACGAGCATAGTTTATTTTGTTAAATTCAAATATCTACATAAAATTACACTGAAAAATAACACAATTTAAACACAAATTAATTAAACTAATAGAAAAATGGGGTTTTTAAATTTTTTAAATAATTGCTCAAAAAATCTGCTTTTTAAATCAAATTCTTTTTATTTATTATAATTGTTATAAATAAAAAACTTAATTTATGTATAGTTTTATTCGTATTGCTTCGGTTTGACAAGCTACATTATTTGACAAATAAGTAGTTTAAATGTTTTCGATAGACGGATCTTAAAAAAATGCTACCATCCATAATCTGCTTTTCTTAGTTCTTTGACCTTTTTTTTATAGCTTTGACAACACCCTATATATTCTTTGTTCGTATGTTTGAAACTTATTAATTAAAATCCTATTTGTGTTCTTCTTATTTTTATTGATTATCTTCAAGAACAATTTATCAACAATAAGTTTTATTAGTTTAACCTTCAGTTATATAGGAAATAATTTGTTTTCCAAAAATCTTTGTGATCTTAGGTTGTCCACCCCTTATAGTCTCCATCCAGAACATAATATCGTTCGAGACTTAAATAAGTTTTTAAAAATTCAAAGTTTAGATTGCTGTCAATAGTTAACTTTACGATTTTATTCCATATATAGTTATTACTGATTAGCATTTTCCTTATTTTGCTAAACTTAATATAGCATATAAGGGTATTACCTACTAAACGTGTGTTTGAGTGTTTTACTTCATATAAATCATAAAATGATTTTATATAAAGCAGTATACACTTCCAAAGGTATATAAATAGAAATCTTTATTACTGAGATAGTTCAATTAGGTTTATTTAAAAAAAAAAAGAAATTGCTTAAAATATTTTAAATGCACTTTAATTAGAAATGTTTAAAAAATACTTCAAATTCAAAACATTTAAGAAATTTTTTTATCTAAATGTATTTGTTAAATCAAAGGCAAAAAACAAATACAATCACGTCACTAACTCTTAACGTCGCTTAAAAATGTTCATTTTAAATGGAAAAAGGCATTTTCAAGAATTTCGATTTATGCGCTACAAACAAGCAGGATATACATATTATATATACACAAGTAAGCATGTATTCAATGAACTCAAAACGACATTGGAAGAATTTTCTTTGTGTCTTCTTTCTGACTTTTGATTATATTTTCCGTAACTGAACAGTAAAATGCTCTTACTTTAAGATAAAACATATTTACTTGTTGCTTTCAAAATGTGGGCTTGTAATTTTTGTTCTTACTTCCTTCTGTTATATTTCCATTTTATGTGCATAAGCAGATTTAGTAAATGGTAAAAACACGTCAAAGTTTTCAAGTAATATACAAATATAAAATATTGTATTTCACAAGAATACTTGAGATTTTCATTTTTGAGAAAAAGATAGAGGAGTTTTCTGTAAATTTAATATAAGAATTTAATAAAATCATATTTGTAGATTTTTTATGTAAATTTAAAAAAATTATATCAAGTTTTTACTAAAACTGATTGTGTCGTTTACTTTATATTATATATTTAAAAGCTCCAATTATTGTCAATTATAATTACTTTTACGTGTTTGTATATTATTACGATTTATGACAAATGGAATTTGCAATACCTATCTTTAAATCAGATAAATACTTAATAACTTTTATTTCAAAATAACATAGAAAACTCTATGTCATGTATTATATTGCTAAGTATTAGTTTGAGATGCTTAAATGAACAGTCTAAGGTTGAATGAGAAAGAGATTAGATCGCAAGAAAAGAAAATATCATTTGAAAAGCTTTAGTAAAATATGTACTGTTATTGAGGAATAAAATAGAAAAAGGACAACTCTTTCATGTTGCAGTATTGTATATGGATATAAAAGGAATATTTCATCTAGTTGTCAAAGCGATCTTCGATATATGGTACGTATAATGCAAAAAGGAATTAGCTTGAATTTTCCTCCCGCTATTGAATATGGTAACTGAAAGCAACCTTACAAATAAATAAACATACATACACATGTTAACTTTTTATTTTCATTTTTTCCCTTTGAAATGTGCATGTGTTTGAATATAAATACCTGTTATAGAAAACTCAATATACCTATAATCATTTCAAATCAAAATTCTTAACAAGACTATTCAAAAGGCAAAAGCCAACTTTATTTCTTGAATACTTTTACTTCTAACGATTTAAAAAAAGTATTGAAAGTAATTTGTTTAACATTTTTGTAAATATACATTGATTAAAGCCATAATACATTGATTTGAGCCTGGTTTATTTGAGTGTTTTTCAACATTTACATTATGTTTTGAAGTAGGTACTTAGGAAAAAAAAACACTTTATTTATAATTGAAGGTCGCATCAACTGCTATCAACCCGAAAATCCAAAAACCTACCATACATTTTGGGTTTCCATTGGGATTCCGCCCTAAGATCATTGGTGTATTTGGCAATTGGGGCAATCGACTCACCTTACCACTAGATGATTTAAGACTAAATGATAATTATAAAACCTTTACTACTTATTCAATTTTAGTAGAATATTAAGCAATGGAAACTTTTGTGAGTATAAATTATCGTATAATATACATTTTCGGATCAACAACGTGCATTTATCGTAAAAATTTAAGTTGTTATTTAGTACTGTAATCTATAGAAAGGAGGAATGGAAGCAACTTTTTCAATTGCTTTTCGATAACACATTTTTTAAAATATAATCATAAATAAGCAAAAAAAACTTCTGCACAACATTTAAGATATTTTTGTTATTAATATTGTCAAGTATATTGTCTATTACGCCAGTGGTCTAATAGAGTCGAATCCCAATGAAAGTCTAATTAATGCAATTTTAATTAACAAAAAAAATTGCTTTAATATATTATTTTTAAATTAAAACACGTTTATTAATAGAAAAAAAATATAGTTACTTATTTATACTTCATAAATATTATTTTATTAGCTTCATCGAAAATTATGCGTTTTTGAGAAAAGTTTCTTGGTTTTAGCTATGTAACCGCAACATACCGGTCCATACTGTTAAAAATAATCATATGAATTGCCCACCTACAATAATTACCGATTTTATTTCTCATAACATCTTTTATATAGGTATCACTTCGAAAAGATGATAAAAACTGAAGTTTCATTATGCCACTTAAGTATTTGCTAATAGCTCTGAAAGTAACAAATATAACTGAAAAAGCCACTGAGAATTGAGAATATTTTCTTGTAGAAAGTTTGTTAAAGTTGTTTAAAAGCTCAACGTTGATCTACAAAATATTATTGCATGTATTTCAATTTACAATATCAAATAAAACTTTATCTGTAAGAATTTAAATTTAAAAACTTAAAACTTGCTCACAAAGAAAAGAAATATTAACTTTAACATCAAAATTGCAAAGTAATTATAGGAGTAAGTAAAGATCTGTTATTTGTATCTTGAATAAGTATGAAAGCAGTTTTTCAGAAAAATAAATGTGAATTGCTCTTATCTATGTATGTTGGTACAATTTGTAAAGTATTTAAAACTTATTTAAAGAAAATTTTACGTACGATTTTCGTCATTAGACTCAAGTAACAGACACGTTCAAGGGCGTTTAAATTTATCATTATATCAAAATAAGCGAACGTAATATTAATTTGAACTATTAAATATAAACTTGATTTTCTAGAATGATAAAATTCATTTTAATTAACTAAGTATACTTACAAGTGAATCATTGTTTTTTTCGTTTAATCAGGAATCGTTTTTAATATTGTAAATTCGTTCAAACCATTTTGATGTTTTACATTTTCTTTTACAAGCCATTAAAATTTATTACAAACACTGTAACATAATTAAGTGCAAAATTTTGTTTCCTTAATATAAAATATATTAAAAATACACTAAAATGTTTAGTAGATACCCAATATTGTAAACAATACTAACACTTTTTTTACTTTTTTTTCTCCATATATTTGATTTTAAAATAAAGAAAGTAAACTTTTCTTAGAACAACAAATCAAGTATAAAAAATCAATTTCATATTTCTAAAAAGTTGTTTTTTTAAGACTTGGAACGAAATATGTTAATGCTGTTCGAACTCTAAGTCTCTAAGTATCTTAATTCTATTTTTAACGCGGCAATGGGGGTAATAATGATATGTTGGAAAGATTCGAGTTTTTTTATCTGAATTAATATGCTTTTATTGTGATTAATTATAAAAATGTTAATTGAAAAGTGTATTTTCTACCATGTTGAAAAGTTTTTCTTTCCGGACGAAATAACTTAGAAAAGTGTAGGTTTTTTTAAGAACAACAAATACTAAATTGAGCAATCAAGGGTTTTTCTTTATTTTTATGGTATCTATTTATTAAATTATTTCTCAATTAATTTTACTTCATCTTTTTAATACAATTCTTGCGTGTTCTTTAAGGCTGTAACCATAAATCTTTGTGGCGTAGAAAATTGAATTTTTATCTCTTAGTTAATGCATAACTAAATTGTTTTTATAAATTTCAATAAATATTCGGATTTGGACAAAAAGTGTAAACTTAAATATGAATACCTACCTGTATTTTTTATGAAACTAAAGATTTTCTTTTTTTGAAGTAGGTATTAAATATTTTTGATTCATAGTAGTAACCTCGAAATAATTTGAACTCTACATTTGAGAATTAAAATACATAGGTAATATACTTGAATATTTTGAGTCAAAATATTCATATTAAGTGTCCAATGACATTATTAACAATTTTAACATTTCTAAGTTTATTATAAAATATTTATATTTATTACTATAATATAAGATAAAAAAAACTAAAATACTAACAGAAGATGCAAGATAAGAATATCACGGAATTCATTTAAATTTATGCTCTGCATATTTGTGCATGCCACTGACAATATACTGTGATCAACGATGATATTAAAATATGTCTCTTAATAAAAGAAAGATATCTTTTAAAATCTTTTTCGCTTGAGTTTTCCTTATAAATAATTAGGAGTCATGTACACTATATAATTCTATAATTTGTCAATATGAAAAATGTTAAATATTCTATAATTTTTTAGATATTTGCAAAATAATTCAACAAACTAAAAGAAAAATAACGAAGACTTGTAGTTTTGAGTTTACAAATTAATATAATAATTCTCAAAGTACGAAAAATGGAATTAAAATAGTTAAAACTGTTAAAAATAATATATAAAATATGAAATATTGAACAATCATTTTACACGATTCTTGATAATTTTATAAAGTTACTGCATAAAAATTAATGTTATGATTGTTATATGGTTTTGTCAATTTTTCTAAAAATTTTAACTGTTACAAAATACTCTGTTACATAGATAGAAACTATACGGTGAACTCGAGAGTCGAGTCCTGTGGTCTCTCAGCAAGCAAAGAAATGTACATTTCTGAATGAAATTGAGGTCAATAAGAAAAAGGTCAGCAGTGGAAATTATAGGTAATGGTTTTAGGTAAAAAGCTGCATCAATATGACGTAATTTATATGCTATAATGTACATATATGTACATGCACGCCTTTATATGTTTGTATTTAGTACCAAATTTGATTTAAAGGATGTGGGCAGCATAAACTGTAATTGTTTCCGCTCAATGATTGCCTGTTACCTAAATGTACATCCACCTACATGTATATAATATTCATTAATTTTACGTTAAATAAAAATAGAAAATAATATAATCATATTTCTTATTAAAAACATCAGATGTCATTTTTACCCTTGGGTAGATATTTTTTCATATTAAATTTTTATTTGATAAGATGAAGAAATAAAATTAGATTTTTCCAATTTATCTACTCGTATACTCAAGCTTTGAATCTTTGAGCGTTATCAACTATTCATTATAGATTTTACATTAGAGAAGTACATTCAGATATTTTTACAACTTTTGATTTTAGATAAAACAATTTTTTTTTAAGTTTTTTTCCCTTAAAAAGAAAGTCATTATTTATTGGTTAGTTTAATTTAAATATCTAACGTGTTTTTTTAAGCCTTGAAATAGAATGCGTGTAAGTACCTATTTGATGTCCAGAATATTATTTTATTTAGTTATCAATCAAGAGCTTATTGTAAAAGGGCGAATATAAAAACGTTTGGGGTGGTTATACCTTACAGGTAATTAACAATTGCACTTAAAATGTTCAACGCTGTGTTTATTCTTTCTTGTGTGTGTTTTAAGTCACTTTACTATCAAAAGTCTTATCACAACTATCTATTCACAGAAAATTTTTGTAATTCACAAATCTAGAAAGATCAAGGATTTACCGGGAATCAAACCGAGTGCCACTTACACATGGAGCTGAGGTATAATCGTTTTGCCACTAAGTGGACTGCTGTATTTATTATTTATTGTAAAGACTAAAGAATGACTTACTCGAACAACATCTTGTGTCATTTCTATTGAATTAGCTTTTATTTCAGCACTCTTATTAACGTTATTACCTTCGGTATTCGATAAATTAGCTTCAAGTGGTGCAAAGTTTTAGCAATAAAAATAAACATATACTTTAAAAAAGTAAAAACAATTTGTGCATTGATTTTCATCTTTCGTCCACTTTCCTGCGATTTTAATCCATAATAAGAATAAATCTTATTCTAGATTGCAGTAGAGAAATCTTATGCTAGATTGCATTTTATTCTGAGAACATCGCAGATTTGTAGCCTGCGTTTGCATTTTGTAGAGCAAGTTGCACACTATTGTATTTATTTAGATACACATCAGTGACCCTTAAAAAAGTTTATATGAACTTCCAGTGTATACCAATAGTAGTAAAGTCCTTTAAAAAAATAAAAATATAATGTAAATATAAATGAAATTCTATACGATTCATATAGCGACAAGTGGGAACTTGGAGATATAAGCTGGGAAATGGAAATATAAATTGTTGTTATTTTATCATTTCTACTAAAATTATCCAATCAATAGATGACTTTTTAGCTTATACATACTATATGTATATCTCACAGGAACCATTTATTTTTCTAGGATAGTACATTCTTCGACTTAAAAACTTATTTTATATTCAAAAAAAATATGTTCTGTCTTTAATTCATCTCTGTGTGAGAAACAACAAACACGGTTTTCTATTTACAACTAGGTTATAAAAATTAATAATTTTCCAGCATAAAAATTGTTTGTAAATAAAATCTTGGCCTCTGAACTAATTTTAAACATACGCAATATTTGGTTGAAAAACTAACTTAATACGAAACATTATGTCGAATTAAAAAGTAATTATTTGTGTTAAAAGTAATAAAAATACTTTATTCTTTGTATAGTATTTTTTTTCCGTTTTGCGGTACCGGGATATTCCTTCCTTCAATCACTGCGACCAAAGAGGTCTATTGTGATGTGACCCTCTGTGTTTACTAGGGAAGCTCCAGGCTTGTATAGTATTCTATACGATTTAAAATGGACTAAAAATTGTAAAATAATCCGCCTTTAAATGGCAAAACAGTTTTTGAAATTAAATGATGAGTTTTGGAGATTCTCCCAAAATACAAATACAAACTTACAACTGTCCACTGAGTGGCGCAGCGGGTAGGTCAGTTGATCTTTGCTCTATGCATCAATGGTACTGAGTTCGATTCCCATTGAATCCCTAGATATGAGACTTATGACTTAAGATTTATGACCTACAGACATTTTTTCTGTTAACGACATTTCTGATACAACCTTAGATGTTAAAGCGACTTAAAAACACATTAAAAAAACTAAGAAAAGTTTTGTAAAAACATTAGTAAAAATGAAAATGTAGCCGAACAGTTAGTAAATTAAAAAAAAAACATATTGTATAATCTATCGTTTTTGCTTTTTGTTTTTGGGGTCTTAACATTTAGGGTCATATCACAACTGTTTAAACATAGAAATCTTCTGTAGGTAACTCATAAATCTAAGAAGTGCCCCTACTACCCATATGGGGCATAAGTTGAACAGATCTACTCGCGATGCCATTAATCAGACCATCATCTTTGAATTTAATGTTAAATATTTGTGCACATTTTAAATTTGTAACGAAAATTTGTAGGTAGATATTACTGATTAAAAATAAAATTGACATGCTTTTTACAAATTTTGCTCTTGTTAATATAAACTATTTTTTTATTTTATTTTTAAACTTGACTGGCATAAACAAACAATAAAATGGAAAGTAAGGATTGTCCAAAAATTCTGTCAGATGAGGAGGAGGTAATACAGAAGCTTGTAGTGTGTTTGAAGAAAATAGGATTGTGGAAAGTGATGTGACAAACAGTAACCAGGTTAATAAGTGACAACTAACTAAAAAATGATGTGATTAAACTGAAAAAAGTAAGTTAAGTAAAAGATAAACATTACTGTATTACAGGAACAATAGATACGATGCAAACAGTGTAGTTGAGTGTCTTAAAATTAAATAAACTAAAAAAAGCTTTGATTGCATCCTTTGGTCGCTGCTATCTGTGACATTTTTGTCACTCATATACCGAAATTTCTTTGTACAGTTTGGTAATCAATATACGCATTCTTCTTAAAATGTTGAATAATAAAATTTGCATTAAAATTAATAAATATAATAAAAAAAATTTTTTGTTCTTGTTTGACACTTGTTCAGCGAACCTTAAAAGTCGCTATTCATAGTGCTGATGAGAAAAAAATATATTTTGCAAATTAAATCCAATGAAACAAACCGCTAAAATCTGTGAGTAACATATTATAAGCATTTCAGTAATATTTAATTTCAAAGTGTGTTGTTTTAGCTAAGAGTAAATATGGAAATGTTTATTTTAATTTTGTCGGTAATTAATAATTTAATGTTTACAACCAAATTGAGATTGCGCGAAAGTTAATAAACAGTTCGTTTCATGTTTCAACTTGCGCTGCTCAATTTGAAATGTTTTTATTTAAAAAAATGCAATGCCTCTTTATTTTAGTAAAATTAATTTTAATTCATTTTTATGTGAAATTCATTTGTGATTCAATTAAGCTTTCTTTAATGTATGGTTTTCAGAGAAACAATGACTTTTATTGGTTTGTTTTTTATAATTGAAATGAGTACTTTGCGTGCTTCAATAAAATGTTTGTATTACAAATACAATTTGTGTCACAAATAATTGACAATCTTATAAAATAAAATTTTTATTAAAAATTTAAATTAACATAAAACAATCTAAATATTTAACAGTGTTAAATATAAATATTGAGTATTGAGTACTCATATATTATAACTGCATGCATATTGTATTTATACTTATGCATAGCTAAGGTTTCAGTTAATTGTTGGCTATTTGAATTATTGACACTGCTTGGCTTAGTTCAAATGTGGAAACGTGATTTAATTTTTAACAACTCAGAAATTGATAGAGTAAAATCCGTTTTTATTTGGAGATGAAAAACTTTACGAAATTACTTTATGATGTAGTTACCTATAATTTATTGAACTGTAATAACTAATTCAACATTGTTCTGTTAGTTTTATTTGCCCAGAAGTGTAGTTTTAACATAATTGATTACAAACTTGAATATAGTAATCCTATTTGATTTTAACGAAGTTATGAATAATCCCCCTGAGCATGTTTTAACAAGCCTGCCACTCTATTGAAAAGTATTACCTATTATATTATGATGCATCAATAATCTAATAAATACTTAATCTAATAGTAACTTTGAGTTTCATTAGTATTATACTTCAAAAAAGTGCAAGTTTTTTTTTTCATTATTTAGTCGAAGTAGTTGATTATTGTACAGGGTGGGTCAAAACGACGTTCAATTTTAAAAATACTATTGCAATTTGCGGCGGAAGGTTTTGGATTTGAGTTCAAGCCTAAAACAATGTCACAGTGAAGACAGTGAACGTGCGATTAGGTTAAGAATCAGAAAATTTGAATTTACTGTTTCAGCTGGGTAGAAACTACAGGAGGCTCAAGGTTCACAAGAATAGAGGAAACGATTAACGAAGTTAGAGCTTCTGTACAACGTGTTCCTGATCTGTCAATTCGCAAGTGGTCGCCTGAGCTGTCCATATGTATAACATCGTTATGTCGCATTGTGACAAAAGTTTTGAAATTATAACCGTATTCAACTGTTGCAGGATTTAAAGCCAAATAATCTTAATCTACGCTGTGTTTTTGTTGTGTTTGATGCCGGAATAATCTTGGAAAGCTTTCGAAGTTCATTTTGGTCGGCTAGGAGTCAAAACTTAACATTTAACATTTAACTACCTATACATTTTTTGTGTGCACATAGAGTCAAAATCACCGCAATAACCCAACCATAATTGCCAAGTTGATGAGCAATATTCGAAATGAAATGGTCGCGATTCTAATGCCACAATGTCCTAGCAAGTTTTAAGCAAATTGAAGTCTAGATTTGAGTTTTTTCAGCTCTTTGGTACACATTCGAGTGGTGTGTAATTTGATGTGTATTTAAAACTTAAATTTCCCAAATGTTTTTTTTAATATAAGTATGTATAATATATGGGTAGATTTTTTTGTGTAATATTTTTTTCCTTTTGTTAAAGAATTTTTCAAACTCACCCTTTCACTTACTTTCGAACCCTGTATGATACTATTATCTAAAAATTAAAGTTAAGCTCCTTACGAAATGTGAAATCAATTACAATTTTAGAGTAATTTTTTTTGGTTTATTTAAGGTCGCATCAACTACTATGGTCATTAGCGACCTTCGAATCCGAAAAGCCATAAAAACAGTTTGGGCAGTTAGGACCACTGGCGTATATGGCAACTATCTTGACCACCACGCTACTAAATGAACTGATTGTGAGTATTTTTATTAAATTTTATATACACTTAAAATGTTCTTAGAAAGGATTAAATAATGTTTTTGTAATATAATAATGTTTCAATTTTTATAATTAAAGCCAACAAAAAAATATGAAGGTATTGGATGTTATTGAGCCTTGCTTATTTCAGAAACATAAAAAGTTGGAAATTGATTCAGTACGGTAACACAAAAAGTTATTAAACGTTTTTGTATGAAAGTTAATCTGAAGTACCAATTAATTTCAAAATATGGAGAAACACAATTATTTTACCAATTGAAAAATAAAATGAAACATATATTTTGAAATAAGTACCAAGATTCAGTAGCTTATTTCATTCGTTTATTGAACATTGACATAAATTGATTTCATAACAACTTTGCAATATAAAAACACGGAAAGAATATTGTAAAATATTTTTAATATCTTTCTTTTTTTGATTTTTTTTTGTGACTATATATTTTATATTCTACTGAGTTTTAAAAATGTAATGAACCTATATCATTAAATCATCTATATGTAGGCCCTCATCTATATACTTTAAAAGCATTTGAAATTGAAAAAGTTATTGTTAATTTCAATCAAAATAAATATAAATATGCTCAAGAGAAAAATGTCAAAGATGAAAAGAATAGAATAAAAAAATTAGTGTTTCCATTTTGCTTTAAAAGCTATTAATGAATTTTATGTTCTTCCGTCGATCTTTTTGCATAATGTAATTATCATTTCAATCAATATTTTTTATTATAAATTAAAACTTTAAAATTGATCTTTGAAGGCTGACGGTAATGCATAAAGCGTGAGGACATACATTGATGGTTTTTGATAATTTGTCATCTATGCGGGTTATTTGATATTACCATTAACGTACGCTAATGGTACCTAAATTAATTAAATTTTTTTTAATGTCGTCTTCTTCTAGATTAATTAAGTTTTCTTATAGAATAAACATGCTTAGAGATTAAAGATATATTTTTTAAATATCTACATAGGTTCCATGCATTAGTTTGCTTGTGGAATTTTTACCTACTGTTTCTGAAATATTTCGTTTACATATGAATGCTAATCTATAAATCAATTTTTATAGCCATCGACGAAAGTTTGTTATAAAATTAATTACATTTTTTTTTTATTTTAAGTAGGTAGTGCATTAAAACAGTACAAAAGATTAAAAATTTTATTTCACTACCGTGATCTCAAAATGAAGTTTGAAAAAATTCATAAGAAGTTCATAAAAGGTCGAAAAAAACAATTACATCATGTCTCAAGGCCCTACAAAATCCCATAAATTCCAACCAATTAATTATGGGCATACGTCAAATGGCAAGACAACTATATGACAAAGGCACTACCGTAACATACGTCTGGATACTAAGTCACTAAGAAATAAAAAGCGAAGGTAGAAAAAGAAACAAAGGTAGCCACCACAGATGGAATAGTAGACCCCGAACACAAAACAACTAAAGAAGACCTAAAAATTTGACAAACACTGCCACAGTCCATCTCTGAGGTTCAACATGGAAAGCACAACAAACCCAATTCCATAATTGTAGAACCTCTGTTCAGGAAAAAACCACCAACAGTCACGGATAGAAAAAACCAAATAAAAATAACTATACTGCGTATCGGACATACAAATTATACACATCTGGGGCTACTCACAAGACATCAAAAAGAAGGGTGTGATAACTGCAACCACGAAAGATCGGCCAAACAGTTATTTCTCCAATGTCCAGCGTACAACAATAAACGAAGCGCAACTAAGTTGCCAAAAACAATAAAAGAGTGCCTCAATACAGACGTACCTAGGCTTCTTCCAAACTATAGAATTTCTCAAAAATCCAATATATGTATGTACGACCTGAAATAGCCTCAAAGTCAACATAAAGGCACACTATTGGAGTCATTGATAACCAGAATTATTGTAAAATGATTTGAAACATTTAAAAAATATATTGCATTTAGAATGAATTTGAAATTTATAAAAACAGGCGTACAATTTAAGTTTTAGAGTTTCATCTCACAACACAAGTAAGAAAGCCACCGCTTAATAAATAGTTACAATAAAAATATTGCAGGTACAATAATTATGATATGAACAATAAAATATTTTTTATAATTATCCTAAAAATAACAAGTTTCTTTCATAAAGATACAGAACGACAAATTGTTTTGTTTGTAAATTTTTTTGGACCAAAAAAACTACCAAAAAATTATAATTGAAACGTGGAACAAACAGAGCGTGAACATTTAAATCTGCCTGAACGGTGAAGAAACTTTATCACGATTTATCAACTTAAATTTTATACAAACCGATAAAAGTTTTCTTTCGTTTCAACTTGTGAATAATTTCTTAACAATTTTTCAGTAGAAGCCATCCTACCAAATTATAAGAACATGTACCTATATGTATAAAACTTTTTTTTTTAATCGAATAACTTCTTAGATTACTTTTCAATTAATATTTCAACATTTTAGTCATCAATTGTGCAATTTTGGCACATAATTTGATTCGACTGAGTTAAAAATATTCTGAGTTAAGAAATTTTTATTTATTTTTTTATAAAAAATAAAATGATCAATGACTTTTTTTAACTTATAGACATAACTAGTTTGTAATGCAATAAAATTCTTATATTTTGTTTAAATTAATTAATGCATAGTCAAAGGTACGAGTATTTGAATCACTTATATGTACAATATAAGTTACGTTATTTTGTAGTGTTGGTGGGAGTTAATAACTTAATATATAGAAAACTAAATTGCCATGGCCTAATTTTTGCCAATAACCAAAAAAAAATATTAAGTACATTAGGTATATGATACGTGTAGGAGTGAATAGATTCAAGTTTTTAATACAAAACATTATCGTTTTTATTTAAACTATGTATATTTAAAATTCAGAAAAAATCGAAACGAATATTGAAAACAGATTTATGATTTTTATTGATTTGAATGAAAAATTTATCTTAGAATAAATTTCCGAGCTTTGTAAAATTACAAAATATTTTCTATGAAACTAATTAAGGTTGTTCGACGCTTTTATTTACGTAACGGAAAAAGCCATTAAAAGTATGCAGGCAAAGTATTAATTAGAGACAGAAGAAACTGTAGTTTTCAAAAATTTACATAAAGCTTCGGGTTCTGGCATGTAATTATAGTATGTTAGTTATTTTATATTGTACCTACATTTACATATAAGGTGTAGACGTACGTGCAATTCTTTATAATTTTAAACACGTTTTTTAAGACTCTTGAGTTTGGATAGTGATTAGTTTTGAATGATATGAAAAATAACGATATTAATTATTTGTCAAATTTTAATTTGAAAACATTGTAAAAACTTTTGTTGTTACGTGAACAGAATAATTGAAAAGTAATTATAAACGGGTGAGACTGAAATAGAAAAGGACATTCTGTTCTTTAAGGTCTTACAATTATATTAAGTTGCCTGAAATACTAAATAACTTCATAAATTGTTGTTAGAGTTATTGGTTTATACGTAGGTTTTTATAGAGCTTTTTTTTTTCTATTTGTCTCTGAAATCAGAGAATTTCAAGCTTAATACAGTTGTTTTTAGATTTGTTACGTTTTGCTGATTTTCGATTTTATGATAGAACTAGTTATGAAGGAAAACTACATCATAGTTATATTTATCTAATTAAAACTAGTGGCCACCCGTAACTTAGTATAAATATGTTAAAATAAATAAACACAGTTCAAGATTTAAGCATTTAACCTCTGTTTATAAAAAGTGAATTAAATTTTGACATTTTTACGTGGTTATATTTTTTACATTATAATTGTTTATTTAATCTTTAATTTTAAACTGATTGTAAACTACTTACTTCAAATTTTTTGCGCTATTTAAACTGTACAATACAAAATGTACTTATCCTTAATTTTTTGTTAACTTTATCGTGGTCTGTAACAAAAAACTATTTGAATTAGTTAAAGGAAAATCACTATTCAGCAAAATAAAACCATTATTTAAATTTAAATAATTTCGAAACAAAAAAATAAGTAGTTGCATTGTAATTAACGTTACTTAATGTTGAAATACGAATAGAATCAAATAAAATTATGGTGGTTTTGATTTCAGAAGTAAAGTAATTACCTAATTATAATGTGGCATAGAAAAAATCCATTTCCTGTCATAATCGACTTGATTTGTTTTGGTTAAAATTGTTTTTTAGTTTCTCTTTTTTGGTTTGTGTTTTAGGTCGCTTTGACATCTAAGGTTATATCACGATTGTCTAAAAACATAAAGTTTCTGTTGGTCAATTTTATTTTAGGTCTAGGACTGAAAGATTCAAAGGGGATCGAATAGTACCACTTGACGCATAAAGCGGACAGAGCAATTGCTCTAACCACTGCGCCAATAAGTGGTATTTTTCAGCTTTTGTTTTCAAGTTAAATGCATTTTTAGATAAGTGCACTCAACGACGACAGAACGGGCCCAGCACGCCACTAGAAAGGGCAAATCCATTCTATTGTTGTCGATTAATTAGTTTATTTATTTATTGTTGTTGTTGGTAGCTTTATAAATTGCTAAAATTACTAAAATTTTTAAGAACAGAAAGAGTCAATTTATGAAATAACTCAAATATTGAGAATTTGCCAAAGATAATTACTTATGTTCCATATATGTTAAGCCTATTATAAGGCTTATATGGAAGATAACATATTGAATGTAAATATGTACAACGTTCAAGTTTAAAGCGTAAGCTCATAACTCCAAAATTTCAATATTCAGTCAGGTATATAGTAGAAAAATAGTATCTACTTAATATAAATTTACCAAGAAAAGTTTATTTGAATATTACGAAAAAAAATTAAATTAAAAGAATCTTAGTCAAGTTCTTATGAATACATTAAAATATCATTTTATGAATATAACTTTGAAAAAGGTTTTCAGTTATTGTAAAAGTTTTACTTGTAATTCAATTATTTGTTTCAGAATTTGCATTAAGAGATGCAAGAAAATTGAAATAGAATATTAAGTGAATTACGTTTAAGTGTTAATGATACAATTTTGGATAGTACTTTATTATATAATGTACACGTTTCAAGAATACTATCTTCTTTTTAGTTACAGAATAAATAGGATAGAATATTTATTTCTATTAGTTGTTTATAATATTAATAAAATATTTATTCATGCCCAGTGCCGTAACTAGGGCGGTGTCAACAGTAATAGTAAACAAGCCCAAATGAAATTCTATCATAAAGATTCTCAAATGAACCACCATAAATGGATGTTAACATTACATTGGTCCCGGGCACCAGTTTGGTTTTAGACAGAATCATTTGGATAAATAGCAGGCCTACCGCATTAGGTTTATTATTCAACAACTTAAACAGAAAAAATGAACTGTTTGAGGGTCTTTCTGGTCGTAAGCTAAGGCTTTGGTTACGGGTAAGGGGTAAAAATATGACCCGTAGTAGTTTTATTCGTAAAAAACGCTAGATACTGTTTCTATCAAAATGTTTGTAACATAAAAACACAACGGAAAAGAAAAATTAGGGAATCGTAAAGTCAAATAGTTGGACATGTTTTGAATTGTGTGAGGTAGATATTTCGACTCGCAGATGAAATATCTCAAGTTTGACTTGATTTAAAGTCAAGTTAAGATCGAATTATATAAAAATCAAGTCAAGTACCTTTAAAATAACATCAAGTACGATAGTAAATTTTTGACAAAAACACGAAAACAGAGAATTACAATTTTTTAGTCATAAAATATAAACAGTGTAACTTTTGGAGCTTTGAAAACTTTGATCGTAGAATATCTTTTGCGTTCTAATGCAATAAGCTTCAACGCTTTTATACGTACCAAAAAGTTAGTGTTTGCGCTTACGTATATTTAAAGTTTATAACGATCGTCGAACTAATTAATAACAAATTGCAATATACAAGTTAACGGGAAAACTAATAATGAGCGATATTACGCTAATTGAACTGGTCGATAGACATTCGTAACCGATTATATTTATGTAATACGGAATGACTTTTACAAGGTTAACTTAAAATTCCCTAATGATTTGATATTATGAATTGAATGATCGACAATTTCAAGTTTATAAACCCGTTGGATTAAATTTTTCTATACTAGAACTTGATATAAATATAATCAATATGGTTAAAACTACACCAAGACAATTAAATGTTACATATGTAATTACATATTATGTATACTAATTATTGATATTCTACACTCCTAATGTTCTAAGTTATATGTTTGAATTTATTTTGGCTTTATTCATGAATAGGTTTTGGTCATTTAAAACTTGGAGACATATTAAACCAAGTATATATTATCAAAATGTAATACTGTATGTAATTATAAAAATGTAAATGTAATACTTCTGTTTCCGTTTATAACAAGAAGGGAAAAATGGTCCTTATTTTTCAACCGATCGTTACTACTCTCTTTGTGCTTCTCTTTGTTCAGTTGTAATCATTTGAATCAAATGCCTTTTGCATCGGAAAATCAGGAGAACACATTTTTTGGGGTATATTATCTTTAGTATATCGCAAAATACTTTAAAAATGTGAAAGCACTATTTGAGAATTATGGTTGATTGTGTATCATAAGAGGGTAAAACTTTTAAGGTATCTGAGTAGCTGAATATATTAGAGAAATTAAAGGACAAAATCAATCAGAATAGAACCGTAACGTAAGAGAGTCATTAATAGACGTTCTGTACTACATAATAAATTAAGTCTTTTGGTTAACATGTACCTAAGACTGTTAATGACCTACGTTTGGTTTGTTTTGTTCCATGGATTGTGGCCTGGGTGCTGAAAGTCAAGAATCTAAATAAATTAGAAGCATTTAAGTTGTGGTGCTACCCCTTTATGCTGAAAATTTAACAGACAAACACGTAGATATCTAACAAACGAGTGTTAGAATCTCTGCAAAACTGAGTAGCGCTACTTAAAAAGAAAGTTTAATAACTTGGACATACAATGAGGGAGTCTAAAAGCGATGGATTGGAAGAAAAACTTTTTTGGCTCCGTATTATTGAATATATAATGACCAGGTCGAACAGTTAAAAATTTATTTCATCATCAAAAAGCTTTCCAATAGAGTTTCAATACGATGATAGCTGATGCTTTAAAACAAGCATAACATACAAAGAAGAAAATGTGCATAATCTTATATGTAATGCCGTGAAGCATCAATATTATTTCTAAGAATGCTTATTTTTAATTTTTTGTTACCGAGAGTCGCAACTGTCCCTGGAGAGTAACCTGGTAATCCAGTACTAACATTATTCAAATATTTTTGTCTAAACATTGCGTTTCATTTTGGATGCCCCATGTACTTAGCAGTTAGAACGTCGATATCCATAAAGACCTAGATAAGGCTACTATAATGGAGGAGGCAAGCAAGTTCAGCGCCAGATACCTGAGGTGTTATAAATTATAATCATCTAAGCCTCCTGGCTGTTAATCTCTTAGATAACAGTGAGGAGGCTCAAGTTCTTTGCCCTTCTTGGAGCTGCCCTACAGGTAGCAGTATAATAGATACTCCACCTGGTGTCTCCGGTTCCGTCTATATTCGCTAATAATCTCTAATAATCATATTCGCATCTTGAAAGAAAAACCCTCGGTGGTAGGATAACAAACTTATTTTAAAGGCTCAAAAACTGATGATTGAAAAATGAATTTTGTTTTGTTTCGTTATAGTTGATAAATGGAATAATTATATCAAGTTTAACTCTAACAATAATCAGTCTAAAAAATTGAAAATCCTGTAATGATGATAGAGAAGTTTAATAAATTTTATTCTAGAAAACGCCAGGTACTTTAAAAACAATAAAAATAGCGCTCGACCAAAAATCAACTATTAGCCAAAAATTCAGTTTCTGTATTAACTTCGATCGTTACCGAAGCTTATACAGCTAAGTTGTTTTATAATTAGATATTCATTGTACAAAAAAATTTATTGTTTTGTGCTAGTAATACCTAAATAATTCATTATTTAATAACAATATATAAAAACTTTCATTTGTTGGAAACCGCTTTATTTCTCGAAAAAAAGGTAATTAGGAATTCATCAAGTCAAATAGTTGGACCTTTTTAGAGTCAACTCTTGACTTGATTTGAAATTTAAAAATTTTTTATTTTACTAAATAGTAGAGTTCGACTCAATTTCAAGTCACATTTAAGACAATAAATTTGAAAGTCAAGTCAAGTATAGCTTAAAAATCAATTCAAATGGTGAGTTTTTAAATATAGTTTATAATACATTAAATATATAACGATTCAAAGTTATTGGTTGACAAATAGAATACATCTATTTCTAAGTTACCGGACAATGTTCAACATGATTCAAATGAATGGTCGGCTAAGATGAAATTTTAATCAATTTTCAGTCGAAACTGACTGTAATCGAAACTGAACGAAAATGTGGATTTATAGAGCTACTTTTACAAAAATAAACCAACAAAGAGTTTTTTAACATTAAAATAACTAAATAAATAGGTTCTAAATAATAGAGCAGTTGTAACAAAAGCTCAGCAACTGTTCATTTGATACATTAACGCAGACATGCAAACCGCCTGAAACTAGAATCTCAGTGTTAAATTTAGAATAATATTCATTGTTATCCACGTGCGTGTAATATGCTTAGGTTGAAGCTAATTAATAATATACCGAATGCATGGAGAGAATATTACAAAGCGAGTATCGGATAGCCACATGTAAATTGAAACTGTAAATTATGTTCGAGTGTCCTTTTATGTATTGTACCGCACATATAGGCAATTATATCAAATGTGGCTACAAATCACATCGACTCTTGTCCTAATTGAGATAATTACATTTTCTTGGAGTTGCGCTAACTAATTCCATTATATTTACTATTATTCCCTGCTCTCTTATCGTAGATTTCGTAAATAGGTATGAGAATTGCATGTTTCCCTCTAAATTTCAATTGGAAATCGGAAATTGATGTGGTCAAATACCTGGTGAAATTAATTTCACCAATTATGCCAATCAATTAATACAGAATTAGATTTATTAAATATTTTAGATTTTGGTGTAAAACATGTACCATTTGTTTCAAATAACTCGGTTGTATATTAAAATATATTAAAACTACAGGAAAATATATAGGTAAATGTAAACAACAGTACCTTTTTTAATTTGTTTTAAATGAAAAACGTAAGAGGAACGTCCAATTGATTAAACTGAAACTGAGACTTTTAAAATTAAATTGTCGATTTTATGTAACACAATCGTGAAGTTATATCAAACTTTTTTTGTCACCAAATGGATTTTTTTTTGTATGAAAAAAGTGAGAATTATTTTCAGTTAAACATACTTTGAATAAAATGAATATTTGAAAGAATTCTTTGTACAAAAGTGTATTGCCTCACGGTTAATCTCACTCCTAATTAATTAGCGTATATTAAAATTTTTGTAATTTATAATTATGTATAACCATATCCTTTTATTTTATTGATTCTAATGAATAAAACTGTTTTAAGAATTATCTTTTTTAAGTTTACATCAACTCCTTCATTATTAATTACCTATGTAAAAGGACTAATATTTAACGACGATCTTAGATACTAAAATACGATATTACTTTCGAAAGACTTTACTTTCTGCTATACCGTCGCTCATTAAGTAAGTGGATATAAATAATGCTTTGTGACATTTTAAACAGAGAAAGTTTGGCTTGAAGTATATTAAGAAAATTCAAGAAAACAAACAAATGGCGTCGAGAGGTAATTTTCTTTTATGTAGCACATGAAAATTTCCACATCATTGATAAATCTTTGGAATTTATGGCGAGCTTTTTTTAAGAAAAATGAATTTCTTTATATTCCGCATAGGCTATAATATTATATATATATATATGTATGTGGTTCATAATTGTAGCGCTTGACGCATTTAGCTGTGAAAAATGTTAGGAACGTTGATGCCTTTTATGAACATAAAAATGGAAAAAGTTTAATCTGGTATAAAATTGGATATATAATATCCGAGCAACTTAGTAACGATTTAAATCTTGAATTTAAAAGAACAAAAAACTTTATGAAAACAAAGTCTGTCAACTTATTGAAATATTTTTCTCTCAAATAACATTAATCAATTATTTGAATATACGATATAGCTTTTCGTCTAAATTTTATACCATACATACAATATACCTAATTAGTAAAAAAAGTTGAGGCAAAAAGAAAAACGTACACATACATTTTGATATTTATATATATATTATTTATTATTTATTTTCTAGGTATTTTATCCCCATTTAGTGGTCATTTCGAACAAACTGAATTAATAAATGAGATCAAAGAAATGTGAAACGATGCTTTAGAGAAAAAGCTTACAAGACTTTTGTGATTCAACCGAAGCATGAAGTTTTCATTTATCTTAACACTTGATGTGATTTGAATGGGTTTAATCGAATAATAGAATGTGATTCTAAATGGTTTAACATAATATCTCCACTAACAAGAGTTTTTAGTTTTGTAATTTTAAACTATAATATTTCTAAGGGAATCTTTTTAAATACAAATAAGTACTCAATTAATTTTGGCATAGTTTTTATCAACAAAATATATTCAGCATGTTTAAATCAGCATAGATTAATTAAAGATTTTGGCTTATGAAAACAAAATTCTGGAAAATAAAAAAAAATATACGTTACAGTATGAATGAAAATTGAAATGAAAAATTAAGGAAACAATTAAATAATAAAAAGCAGAAATATGAAAGAATCATTAATTGGTTTGGTATAAATGTGTCATACATAGACGATACAAAAAAACAAGAATAAACTGAGCTTTGATAACGCGTGGGTGTCGTAACAGATTTGTCAAATTTACAAAACCCACGAAGAATATCCCAAAAACTTCATTACAGAAAATTTTTCTCAACGAAATTATTTCCTACGCAGGTACTAAAAATGATGGCTCTTAAGCAAAATAAAAAATTAATTAAATGAAAAACATTAATTCACAAAGGCAATTAAAGAAATATGTAATAAACGTTATTTAACAAAATGAAAAACGTGGAACGTAATTTAAACAAAGGTACAAATGCGTCTTTCATATGTATGATTGAAATATTTTTTATTTTTATTTCATTTTTATAAAAATATTTAAATTAATTATTTTACATTAATATTTACTCCATTAAAAATGTATTTAAAAATCTGACATTTTGTGAGTAATTCACTAATTAATTATTAAAGTGAGCTTAAATTTTAACATTTTGTCCTTAAAAGACTCATTTAAAGTTAATATTTCCTTTTAATAATACGTAAAATGTAAATATATAATTAATGTGTTTCAGTTAATTCGTATCCAGAAAACTTGAAATCATTCATTAAAGTAATAATACTAACCAAAGGACTTTTACAGAGCACTCATGTTAACATGTACGCAACTTTGTTTAGCTTTAGGTAAAGTTTCTTAGTTCTAGGAAAATGTTAATGATCCAACAGCTCACAACCTCGTATACTTGAACGAGTTTTTAACACATATTATATTTAATTTAATTAGGACTGTATCCTAGTTGTTCGCCTTCGGTTTTGTTCATTTTGAGATAGATATAATTTATCAAAACCTAAAATTCATAAATCTTAAAATCTAAGAAAATTTTTATTGATAGACACGTTTAGGGGCTTAAAATTACCTTCTGAAACTAAATTTTTTCAGTTTTCACATATTTGCATTTTTTTTAGGAATGTTACTTTTTAGCATTCTTGTAATTGTATATGAAGAACTAGTAGTATCCACGGTTTCATTCGCGGGATTAATTATTGAGTTTTATTTATTTTGTTAGTTTTGAACTTATGTTCATAGTTCATAATAAGAAATGATTCTACGATAGTTTGAACCATAAGATATTAATATTTAGAATAAACGTTTTAAGTTTTAGAGATTGCTCTTCCACATTTATATTTCAGCCAACTAAAAGAAAGACAATTTACTTATGGTAGGTCTTTTAAACTTAGCCAGAGTTAAAAGTAGCAAAATTAGATTTATTTTTGAAATCTAAGAAAAAACTTAATTTGCTTGGTCTAGATAAAGTAAGGTGATAAAAAAGTATTTATGCGGTTGCAGACTTTCATAAATTCAAGGTTAGTGAGTTACAACAATTAATATTTCGAGGTTGATTATTATTAGCAAAGATAAATTGGCAATGTTCTGGCAATTGGATTTACGGAGAAACGTTATTTAGGTTAACATTTACAAGTTTTCAATAAAAAGAACTGTTTAAGCTCAAAGCTTTCAAAGTAGAACTTTGTAAGCCTCTCGTTTTCTATGCTTTTAAGTAACTTTGGATTGTTTACAATGCCATAGAATAAAACCATTTCTACGGGGTTGGTTCTAAGCAAATTTTCATATTGTTGCTCGTTTTTGAGATATTACGCTATTTGTGGGAATGGTTTGATCGTATGGTCATATATTATAGGTACTACTTGCATAATATTACACAATTAGCATAGGTTATTTTACATGTAGATCAGCGGTTTCATAAGTGGGGGACGCGCAAGATTCACAATGGGGACGCCGGTTAATTGCAAATATATTATTATTATTATTGCGATATAAAAAGTCTAATTTTAAGAAGCCACTTTGTGGTCCAGCCTAAACTACTAAAAGTGTTCCTCCATCGATAAAAGCTATGGAGTTGTAAGATTTTGATAAAAAATAACATACAGTGGTATTTCGGTAGACGTTCTTAATCTATTCCAGACCGACTTTTACCAAGCAGTACGTATATCAACTGTATTTTTGTTATAAATGAATTATGTTCTAGTAACTCAAGCCTTCTTGGTTGATCTCGATATTGCAGGTAACTGAGTTTTCTATGCATTATGTTTCTCAAAATCCCTCAAGATTTCACAGTAGTAGATCTGTAGAGGGTTCAATTTGAAATCCCTATTTGCATTGCCAGAGACCAAGAAAGTTATGCTACCCGTTATTGATTTGTGCGGTAGCCAAGCCTTTTCCTCTTACATACTTGCATTAAGTAGCTTCTGAGTATAGACATTTTCTTCCAAAATTAAGCTTGTTTAATTACTGTTAAAACTTGTGGGAGAAAAAACTTTCGGTTTCCACAACTTCCCTAAACTCTTGAACAAAATAATTGTGTGCTCTCTGACTCACGTATACCAAGTTGGGCATAAACCAAAACGAACATATACCGAGGTTTCGCTGTATCTCAAAATAAACGAATTCGGAGAAAGACACCTACAGCAATTTAACGGAATTTCTCACAACTGTATTGAAATTCACGTTATGGATTCATTTAACTCCTTGTAAATAATCACCAAACGTTTAGTTAACCAAAAATTTTATTTAAATTCAGTCGATGATTTATAATTTGTCACAATAAATCACAGTTAATCGCTCGGAATCACTTTTTGCACTATTTCACTGTTCACTGTCTTATTCAGACTTATGTCAGACTGATTCAATCCGGCGAACCCCTTGTATTTATATTTGCAACCATAATGGCTGGAATGTACTAGAAATTTCTCCATTGCTCGATACGATTCTTCCAAACACCGTTAAATAATTAATTGGTTTGAATGTCTATTATTGAAGTTTCGATCGAACAATCTGGAATGTTCTATCCTTTTCTATGACTGCTCATTGCAGTATCTTCCTTGTAAGTTTAATGAGAATATTATGTACCTAGGTTGTTTTTAAGATTATTAACATCAAAAATATACAACTGAGAGTTCACTCAATACAACCAATTCTTAAAATTGTACAGGTAATAGGTATATAATACTTGAAAAGTTCATTACATTAACTTATAAAAAAATACTAATTCAATATGTAACGAGATCTATCGTCTTATGATAAAACATAAAACAGTAATTTACTCTTGTTTGTAGACCTTAAATCAATAGACTTGTATGCAAAAAAATAAACAAATAATTCTATTTCTTAAACTCAAGAATTGTATTTTATAATCCTCATCCTGTAACTTGAGTATGACATGTTTGTTGTAAGTAAACAAATTTAATTTCATTCTGAAGATTCATTTATCATATATTTTATTAAATTTTTAAATAAAATTCATGATGTGAAAGAATGTAATCAATTTATTGTAGCCGGTTTTTTGAATATTTTCATCAAAATTCCATATTAATGTTATATTCATAAGTAGTTTTTGATGTTCATCATTTTTGTTTCAATACCCTCATGCAATATAAAAATGTTTATATGCATTAAAATAAAGTGCAAAAATTTCCAGCAAAACTTCTATAAAGACTGTTTTCATAATACCATATAATATTTTTCTCAGAGCAACACAGAATTAATGCTCTGTCACAAGAAAAACTTTCAATTCATTTTTTAAATTACTTAGGAAAACGTGCTTTATTCTGACTCTTATAATACCTAATTCCTTTGATGGAATCGATAGCATATTTTAATTATTATGAAATACAAAGTTTACACATTTGCTGTTTTAATTATCATTTTTTCCTTTAAAAATAATTAAATTAACAATTAAGCGAAAGTGTTTCTCGAAATTGGGAGCTAATTCATCAGTGTTGAGTAAACGGTTCAAACTTATGTTTATAATAAGAAGCTTAAAATTTCATACAAATATATCTACAGCTAAATGAAAATTGTGTTGTTTTGTATGGAAAGTAATTAAAATTAATTTAAGAGAGCCAAAGTTATTTAGGTAAACTCGTAGAATAATACAACAAAGAAAACTTTTCATTGAAGTTTTTTTTTATTAATTATTTGTGGTGCAGGCCACGGGCAATTTTACAATAGAATTAAAACATGTGAAATTAACGACTTAAAATATTTACATCGTTTATTTGTGCGGCTTCTTTTGGGGTTTTGATTTTATAGGACTTGAAAATAATAGAATTTTGCAAATGGTTATTTTCGAAAATGTGCAAATTAAATTTTCAATTGTGCATTGTGTTAATGATGAATCCAATTCGTTGAATGTGTAGGCGATGTAGACGATATTTAAATGATAATGTAGTTATTGAACATAGCATGGGATGAGGGATATAGAATGTTGCGACTATTTTAGCTTTTATCTCAAATGGGTTTAATGAACGTATTTGAGACAATATTCTTTTCAACTTGTTGCAGTATGATCGGTTAGTTTCAAGTCCTGTGGTTCTATCAGATGTAAGAATTTCATCTTTCAATGGTCTTAATATATAAAATACATGCACCACTTATCCCAAAACATTATAGCTTATACTTGTGTTCGTTATTATTAATATTTAATTTTTCCAAGGGTGTATAAAGTTAGTTAAAATTTAAGTCGGAAGTATAGTGGTGTAGTTGTTTTTGTACTGGAATAATTCTTTAGTAATTAATAATTTAATTTCATACATTGTTTAAAGAAATTTTATTCGCTTGAAATTGGTACAACGTTTTAAGAAATTCATTTATGGAGCTCTAAAACTTTGCTTATTAAGTACCTTAACAGTACCAAAACTGAATACTTATACGTAAACAGAAAGTTTTAATGAAGGCACTGAACAGCATTGAGAATTTGGGTAAAGTTAAAATATTTGAGGTTTATCATTGCAACAAGACAACATTTCCTCAATTTTAAAATAATACTTAAAAAGCTTTTTGTTTTAAAACATCAGGTTTATTATAAAAGTATTAAATTTTTTTATATATTTATTAATTAATACATGACGTGTTCAATTTTTCCTTCTTACCGTGTTCAAATTATAAAAAAAGAAAATAATTACAGATTTGTTTGATTTAAGCTCAAAATTTATAGCTTCGATGAGATTTTAATCAAAGCTATAATAACACTTTTTATTGCGTAAGAGAAATTTGATTTATTATGCGTATAAAATATACGTTTAATTTTAATGATTATTCAAGTTGTTGCCATTTTACAGTTAACATTTTTATAGTAGATTTTATTAAAATAAAAAAAAAATATATAAAAAATAGCAACTTCAACACATAAAGTTGCAAATATAATACAAAATCTATTTTTCCAAGATAATTTGAATTCAGAAAACGTGACAAACAAATGTTAGGAACGCGTGGGATGAAATCCCTGACTTAAAATCATTTAAACATGCAGATGATGATTTGACAACTCGACGGCGTATATTTGTTCATATTTCCATTGAACTTTTGTGTGTTGTGGGGCGTATTTGACTTGTGTGAATAAATTTTGGGGAAACGTAAAATCTCCTATCGAATCAAATGTTTCCCAGGGTCGAATAAATAACCATCTCGTATAATTACGTAGAGAGGCGAGCGGGCAAAATTACATAAACTTAAAATGTATGGATACACTTGAAACGATTATTGACCTTGTTATAGTCAAAAAAGACACTTGAAAATTTTCAATTTCGTAAAAGAAAATTTAAAATTTTCACAATCAAACGACATTTCCAAAATAGATAAGTCGTTCTTCAAATTAACGCATTTCTATATCCTTTTATTTTTCATATTTTTTTGCTATATTGTAATAAAATTTTGTAGATATTTAAATACAAGGACAGAGAGCCCGATTTGCATTGCAAAAAAGCCTATTTATAAAACTTAATCAAACGCAAAACTTATTAAAGTCCTTTATCTTTTCTAAATAATAGAAGATTAATAATTTATTAGAATCCTTATTTTGAACAGAGAAAAGCCTTTTTCAAATGTTATTTATGAAATGAAATCAATTGATCTTTTATAAATATCAATATCAAAAATTTATACCGAACAAAATATGAGGTAACCTCATATTAAATTCACGTCGTAGGATGATAAAAGAATATGATAAAAGAATTCTTATACAGCAAAAATAGCTTGTATAACCTTTTTGACGTAAACTATGGAATTGAATGTAAAACTTATTAAAGAAATTTAGTGTAAAATTTAAAGTTGAATACCTATACTAGTTAAAAATGTCTTTAAAATATATAGATATATAATGGTGAAATAAATAAAAATAATTTTTTTTTAAATGAAATGAGATTATTTTTAAAATTTATTCGGAGAAAAAATTTTTTTATTTAATTAATAATATAAATTGTTTTAAATATAACCGATTAAAATTGTGGAGATATATTATTAAAAGAATAAGAAATAAATTGATTGGAAACACATACCGCAACATGATAAATTCCGTCGCCGATAAAAAGGGCGTTCAGTTTACAATATTTATTTGAAACCTAAAGAGTTTTCTTGGTGTTGACGCTAACACCGCACACTGATTGTTACGTAGACACAAGTTTGAATATCTTAATTAAACACTGTATTAAACTCTTTGATCACTTTTTTAATGTTTTTTTCTCCACGTAACACCATCAACTAATATTTTTATTAAATTGAACATGTTACGTGAAATTGATTTGAACTTATAACAAAATCGTTGACGAGAATCCCATTATTAGCGAATGATGATGCGATGACGAATTCGTATCGTACGCTAAAAGCTATACTGAGTTAGAATTCGAGAAAATCTACAGCAGCCCTGCGCGAACAAATCTCATCTGTTCGTCAAAAATATAGTTCACAAGACTAGCGGTTCCAACAATTGGAGTAAGATAGCCGTAGCCGTATATTGATTTTCTTCGTCATGTTTATTCACAAATACACCCACTAGAACTCAAAAAGTATCAAATCGTACAAATCTGAAAGACTGTAGATGCTCTCTGTTGGGATGCTGTACAACTAGAGTATTCTGGACCAAAACGTTTTTTTTTTTTTGCGGTAGCAAGCTGATTTCTACTTATTCCTACCTACATCTTAAGTGTATTTTCTTTATATTTACGTTAGTTTTATTTTCAGTGAACAACGAGCACGCTTACAGCTATAAAAACTGTCGTAAGTATGAATGAACTTTTATTTATAGTCTGTTATTTTTAAATCAGAGACGGTTATTTTTACACACTACATTTCGACTAAAGACAACAAAATTAAATACAGTTAATTTACTTAATTAAAGTATATTTTTCGCTTCTTTACCAAATACTACCAAAAACTTCAAGAATTAAAACTTAACAATTGGACCACAATAAATCCTGCATTTATAATATTACATTTTCAGAAAGATTGTAAAACGCGTGTTTAATTATTATTTTTAAGATACAAGGAAATTGCTAATATTCAATGTATTTTTTAGTTAATGTTGATAACATGTTTGCATATTTGTAACTATTGTTACTATACTAAATTCTTATTAATGAATTTCAGATAGGGGTTCCACACAACTCGATTTATGCCAACGAGATACAAATGTTATTTATATAACTTTAAAAGTCAATGTTAGTTTATTATTAATATGGTTAACAGTCAACAAGCTTACATCTAGTTATTTAATAATTACAGCACTACACTTAATGTAAATATTTCATCATTTGAATTATATCTGCTTGGTTTAAGTAATTTGTTATTTATTTAATAACTTCTATATTTTATGTGTTTTATATCTTTAGTACTATTAATATTTTAATAAATTTCCAAAGTTTGTCGTTAATTGAATGTTGAGTGAAAAAAAAGAGAATAAAATGTAAGTGTATGTTGTATGTTGTATTTTGTTACAAAGGTGGGTTTATCGGAACCGAAGTCGGAGTTTTTGAATTTGGTTTATCGGAGTCGGAACCAAAGCCGGAGGTGGTGGCAGAAAAAATATGTTTTAAGGGCAAATAAAAAAATCATATAGTTAATTTTTTTAATTTAAATTTAAAAATAATAGGTAAACATTTAGTGCAGATTATGAACGTAAAACTATCACGATTCAATAATAGTTAGCAAACTAAATCAAATGGATTGAATCCAATAGTAAAATATTGTATTTAATGAACAAAAGCTTTGCAGCTTTGTCTCAATCTCTATTTCTCAAAGGCCCATAGATTAAACCAGCGCCATTAAAAAGTTGTTCGCTCGCTACCGACGCTGGTGGACGCGGTAAGGTTCGACCTTCGTTAAAACTTCTGATTTAAGAGTACCGGAGCCGGAAGTAAAATAACAATCAGAAGTTCCGACTTATAGGAATCGGAGTCAAAGCTCCGTGATATCCCTAGTCCACACCTTGCTAGTTGTTACTTGTTAGTTGGTAGTAGTTGTTACTTGCTAGTTGTTCCAATCGACAAGTTTTGGCTGTACAAGAACATTGATGAGAGGGCGTGAAAGAACCGAAAAACATGGTTTGCAACTACTTTGTGCGCAAGTCTACCATCAGGTTAGCCGTTGGGTCGACCTAAACGATACCGCACCAAAAACTAGGATCGTTTTCCATGTGTTTAGAGCGGACCATCATAAAGTGAGAAGTTTGCTTGAGTTTCAACCTCACCCGTTCAAAGCACGTGCATAAACACCACCACGTATAGTGGAACGCCGTTTAAATGTTCGTACATAGAAATGGTCGGCCTACGTCGTTTTGAATGAACCTACTGTGAGTTTCACTTACACTTTACCGGTTTTTATAAAGAAGTGACTAGCTGATTACTCTATTATGAAGTAAAACTATTGTCTGGGTCGTACATTACTATTTAATCAGTAGCGGAACTACCGTATCGCTAGACCCCGCGACGCGGGGGGTCCGAAGGTTTAGGGGGACCGAAAATTTTGAGAAAATTAGTACTAAGTAGTGGTGCTGCAGAGACGGTGCAGTAAAAAAGAAAAATTGAAAAACGAACAGGAACGTTTAGCAAAAATACCAAAATTAACCCGTTTTCTTAAATCGTTTGCTACGATAACACAAAATCAAAGTACTTCTAAAGACGAACAGATAACGAAAAAACAAAAGTACTACACCTAGAGATGAAGGGCAATTTGAACATGTTGATAGCAGAAGTAGTACGGCAGTTGATTTTAATAACGATGAAAATACCATGGATTTAAACCAAGATGTTACAAATAAGGATTTTAAGAAACTGTCGTTATTATTAACGGACAATGCTAATTTTCGAAAACAAACTATTACACCTGTTTTGAAATAATGATAATATCTGCTTACTGCTCTAGGCCTCAAGGGCCTTTTAAGAAAAACCTTTCGCTAGAAAATCGGTGCTAAATTAAAATATGGGACGCTAGATACGAAAAGCAAAAATTCATATAAGGGTGGGGGGCGATCTAACTTTTTAGCAGAAGGGCTTAAATTTGCAGTTTTGCCACTGTATTTAATAAATTAGAAATTAACTTGATTGAAATAGATACAGTTTGAGTGAACAATTAAAAAAACAAAAACCTCATATTTGGTAATTGGTTCCTATTTCTTAGGAACTTGTTATTTAGTCATTCGTGATATCTTATAAGGGCCACCTATTGGCGCAGTGGCAAGAGCATTAGTTCTCTTCACTTCGTGCGCCAAGTGGTCTGGGTTCGATTCCCGTTGAATCCTAGACTTAAGATTCTAGACCTAAGATATACTTGACCAACAGAAAGTTTCTGTGTTTAGACAGTCGTGATATGACCTTAGCTGTTAAAACGACTTAAAACACCAAAAAAAAAAAAAAAAAAAATATCTTATAAATAACCAGGTATCTATTCAATTAAAACTTAGTAATTGCATTTGATGTTTAAGATATTAAAATATATTTTACTAATAACTTTAAAAAAATAGTGTATATTTAAGAAAAACTACTAAAAGCACTTGAAAGTTTGATATTTTTAGGAAGTCAAAAATTTATTAGTTTTTTAAAAATCTCGTTAGTTTCTATTCCAAATGAGTATTTAAAATTGTTTCTCTTTTTTACCATTTTCAATTTGAGTTCAGGAAAATTCTATTAGAAATTTTGATAAACTAACATTTCCTAAACCTAGGTAATCATATTTTCTTAGTATTGCAAACAAAATCAATGGTCTACATATCACTAGTTCCACAAAAACTTATATCTTTTGAAACGCTATTATTTCATATACAAATTCTAGGCATGGACTCACCATGTACTAACAATAAGAGTTATTGCATCAATAGATTAAATATACATATAAATGAATATAGAGTTGCATATACTTCGTTTGGCGGGTTTTGCGTAAATGGCGTAAATTCCGTAAATTATTGCAATAGTTCAACTGTTTTTCTCCAGAGTGCACTAGATTATATACATTTAATTTATAATGGTTCAAATCTGTACTGGGCCATTGCATATCTTTCGTCTCTTTCGTATCTTTCCATGTCTTTCCATCGTGTATGACAGTCTATGACAGTGACGGTTTACTCATTGTGATACTATTTTTAATTTAATTTTTTAAAACACTATATAATAATATAAAATGAAAGCATGCCTTTTAAAATATGAATAATTTACTTTATAATTCAAATGTTTTCTTAAAAATGTATGTTATCTAGTCAATGTGGCGACACTCTTTACCCGGCTTAAGTATTGATTCAGTTAATTTTGAAAATGTCAAGATTTGGAAAGTATGGGCCTTTAGTTGGAGCAATAGATGAAGGGACTTCAAGTGCACGATTTTTAGTTAGTATTTTTCAATCTGTTTAACGTCTTCATCATTTCCGATTACCACTTAGTAAATATGTTATTTATTTTTCTCAAAATTAGGTCTTTGCTGCTAAAACATCAGAATTAATCACCTATCATCAGATTCCTGTAAGTTCGCATTGTCCTAGAGAAGGTTGGGTGGAACAGGACCCATTTGAAATATTAAACAAAGTAATAGAATGCATCGAAAGGACAATCGATAATTTGAAGCATTTAGAAATTAATCCAGACGACATTGTAACTGTTGGTCTCACAAATCAACGAGAAACTACTATTGTATGGGATTCAAAAACTGGAAAACCACTTCATAATGCCATTGGTAATATACATTTGTCGTGTTCATTTTTAAAATAACCAAATAACCAATAATTTATCACAGTTTGGATGGACATGCGAACGGCATCAACTGTTGATCGCATGCTTATAAAAACTAAAAGAAATAAAAACTATTTAAAACCATTATGTGGTTTGCCGATAAGTACTTATTTTAGTGCTTTAAAATTAAGGTGGTTGATGGATAATGTCGATGAAGTAAAAACGGCTATATTTGATAAACGATGCATGTTTGGAACGGTAGATACTTGGTTAATATGGGTAATACATTAATAAATTCCCAATTATCGTACTGGTTGTCGAAGTTCGTGTTGCTTCTAGAATCTAACTGGAGGTGTTAATGGTGGCTTATATATGACGGACGTTACAAATGCTTCACGAACAATGCTTATGAACTTGGATACATTACAATGGGATATGCAATTGTGTTCTTTTTTTGAAATTCCTATTGAAATTTTACCACAAATTCGAAGCTGTTCAGAAATCTACGGATATCTATCCCAAACTTGTTTACAGGGTGTTCCCATATCAGGTGTAAGTATCTAGATATTAAATTAATAAATAGATTTTATTGAATATTTAAATTTAAGTGTTTAGGAGATCAACAATCTGCTCTAGTTGGTCAGATGTGTTTTCATATGGGCCAAGCGAAATCTACTTATGGAACAGGATGTTTTCTTTTGTACAATACCGGCGGGGCTGTAAGTAACAAAAACTTTGAATCGATTATTTTTATATCCAGCGGGTTGATACTCAATACTTAGAGATAAGATCCTTATTCCATATCATTGCCAACCGAAGCAAGCTGAGAACGAAAAAACCTTAAAAAATGGTAACTTGTGTCTCCGAGAGCGTGTTCTATTGGCAAAGTAAGCCGGTAAGGCTATGGAATAGGATACAAAAAAATGACGCTATTGGTTGAAAAATTGTATTTATTTAGCTACTCAAATAAAACATACAATTTGTTTTAAGAGGCACAACTAGTGTGACAGCTTCAAAAAGGCGATTTTTGGGAATTTTAAAAAAAAACTACTGCATCAATTTTAAGGGTATATTTATACATATTTTAAGAATACACAGTAAAATTTTTGAAAAAAGAATTAAATATTTTTCGAGTTACCAGCGATCTCCGATGGCGCTAAAAAAGGTCCTCCACTGCTGCAGTGATTCCGGCCTTCTCCATGGATAAAACCTAAAAAAAAAGCTTTTCGTTAAACTAGAAAATATTGTCCGCAAAATGACCTACGGTCGAAAAAAAATATCAAAAATTGACAAAATGGGGGCGTTTAAAAAAAAATTGAATTTTACCCAAAATTTTGGTTATTTTTGACCTGCCAAAATTTGATTTTTGATCAGATCAAAAAACTGGTAGGTCATTGTATGGAGCACCATATACAGAAAAAATTTGCTAGTAATCGGATCATTTGTCTTTGAGAAATCACTGCAGCAAATTTGAAAAATGCTGTTTCGAGAAAAACGCGTTTAAAGATAAAATGATCGTTTTCACTGTTATAAATTGATTTAAATCATACTTACAATCTAATCTGCTAATCTACTATTCCAGGCCCATATAACTCACCTTTCTCCTCTAGGTAATTTCTTTTTGACAAATTTTTTATTTTTATTTAAAAAGTGTTTTCAGCTGTTACGACTATATACAATACTGTATATAGTTTTGCACACCACTAAATTACGAATTGCACTAAAAACTGAGACAAACTGTAAAATACAATATATTTATATGAGATGGGTCAATCACAACTCTTTAAATGGCTGTAACTCAAAAACTATTAGAGATATCGATTTAAAATGTTAGTATGTTATTTTTAGAGGTATAACTTATCGAAATATGAAGAAAAAAAAAACGATTTTTTAAACATTTTACATTAGTTGTGCTCCTTAAAAAGTAAATAAAAATTCTAAAAAAAAAATGTATCATTTTTTCTCTGGATTTCATCTAAGGTTTGTTCGAAATGCAAGTTAAACCGTACAGTTACGATACAAGTTCTGCGCATTATATAAAAAATTGACAATTATGTTCTGCGCAGAGCTTGTATGGTAACTGTACGATATAACTTGCATCGATAATATAGTACGAATTTTTAATTTAGTGTAAGAAATGATAGTTATAAATCATATTTTTTAGATATAGTGAGAAATAAATATTCTTTTAACTTTCTTTTAGGCCATACAATCAATGCACGGATTATTAACAACCGTCGGTTATAAATTGGGTAAAGACAAGCCTCCTGTGTATGCTTTGGAAGGATCGGTTGCCATAGCAGGAGCGGCGATGAAATGGTTAAAAGACAATTTACAGTTAATGAAAGACATAAAAGATTCAAAAATAATGGCCGAATCAGTCTCTTGCACCGGTGAAGTATATTTCGTTCCAGCATTTTCTGGCTTATACGCTCCATATTGGAGAAAAGACGCTCGCAGTGTTTTGTGTGGATTAACCGAGGAAACAAAGCCAGGCCATCTTGTACGTGCAGCTTTAGAAGCAGTCTGCTTTCAAATTCGTGATATCTTAGAGGCAATGACTTTAGATTGTGGATTTCCATTAACTAAATTGTTAGTAGACGGAGGAATGACAGCTAATAATTTACTAATGCAATTACAAGCAGATTTATGTGGAATTCCAGTTGGTTCGTACTTCTGGTTCTAATTAGAGTCGTTTATTTAGATGAATTTAATTATGATTGCAGTGAGACCGGTAATGACAGAAACAAGTGCACTGGGAGCAGCAATGGCAGCAGGAAATGCGGAAGGAATCGGTGTTTGGGATATTGATACCAATATACCAGTTATAAGTGATAACTTTGATCCTTCTGTATCAGAAGATAGTATGTCAACAGGTATGATATGATAGCTCTTCAAAGAATAATGCAATTAAATTCCAGATCGAGACATTCGATATTCCCGATGGAAAATGGCAATAGCTAGGAGTTTAGATTGGATTTCCGATGATGAAGATCACGATGAAAATGCTGAAGGTAAATGAATTAATTAATAATTTCTTATTTATTATAATTCACATTTAAAATTTTTTTCAGAACATTACACTCATATTAAAGCGTCTATTCCGGGAAGCATATTTGTAACTACCAGTATATTTATTTTATTAGTTGCTGCGATATTGAAAAATAAGTAAAAGTTTGTGATTTTAGTAAATAATTTTGTTGTTTTATTAAATAAAAAAAAAAATATTTCAAAATGTCTTTCATTGTTTTTGCATGGTGCTAAAAAGCAATCCTTTAACCATTAATTTTTTTTATTTATTTTTACATTTGTTTCAATAATGTTTAAAAAGAAAAATAATTAAAAGTACAAACAATAAAAAGCGCTTAAAAATTAAGTTGTCCATTAGTTACTTGATTTCATTGATTCCATTTCAACCTACTATATGCAACCCGTTCAGCACTTCTGCACTAGATAGCGCTAGCTCATTCACCTAATGTTCAAATCGTTCAAATAAAATACAATTATAAAAAAAGATATAATATCGCAAAAAATTCTTATAAAATAAATTTTAGTATTGCCTTTGATTGCCTTTTATTGGACTGCAAGGTCTTAATCCGGGTAGGTGCAGTGAAGTCAACCAGGGCCGTCTCAAGGTACCGGTAAATCAGGCAATCATTTGGGTGCCGTCAGAATTCTTTTAAAACAAAAAGAAATTATATTTCTTCATTTAACTTTAGTAATTAAAAATATTTACCGATGAGAAAGATAAAATAAACATCGTTAATTCGAGCATCGAAAATTTAATGAGCTATGATTTAAATAAAATTAACACTATGGTATTGAGAGGGATCCAGAAAAACATATTTGCGAAACGTTTCAAAAACTTTTTAAAATATCGCCAATAGGGTTTTTATATGCATTTTGTAAACTGCTATATTGCACAAATACAATCAACTGGGTGTATTTAAACGCAAATTGTTCTATGCAAAAGCAACGACTCCTATCGCTAGAACAATAGCCATAAAAAAAGTATTGAAAAATCGATACAAAAAAGAATTTTAGCAGTTATATTGTTTGTTTCATTGGAAAAATATTTCATATGCTAGGATTTTGTTAACATGTACAAATTATAGGGATAGTGGCATGCTATCGACAAGAAATTTGCACGTTGTTTCAAGTTAAATCATATAGGAATGTTGAAAGTGTTTCTTATGTATTTTTTGATAACCTAATCTCACATGTATATAACTTTTTCACGATTTGTGAGCCGTTTTCTAGTTAAATATAGAAAATTAGAAAGAAAACCTATTCTTCCCAAAGTTCCCAAAAAATTGGAGAGCTGATTTTTTAGCAGTTTCTTAGAAATGACCATCATTATGTTGTATCAAAAAATCAGCCCTCCCGGACAAATGTCGATTTAAAAAGTTATTTAACTGGACTATTAGTTAAAAAGCTTTTTGATAGTCTAGCCTCAAGAAAAATTCCTGAAGCGTTTGACGTCGAAAATAATTACGTTTAATATTTATCGATTTTTCGTCAAAATGCTAGAACTAAAATTTCGAAGTTTAAAGATTTATTTGATAAAAAATAATAATTTTGTTCAAAAATCAATTAATTTTTATTTGTCTAGTCGAAGATAATTTTTGCGTTAAGACGTTTATATAAACTGCATAGGAACCAGAGCCCAGAGGTCTTATGCAGGGATACTTTTCTGAGGTTTGCGGCAACCCTTTGATATGAATGCTATGGTTCGTGAAAACTTCTGTTCATTAATCAGAAAAAATTACCTACTTTTGTTTTTTATGATTATTGGTGATGCTTTACTACTTTTTCGATTTTTAACTGTTTTTTTCTCATAGTTTAATATTCATCAATTAGTGTGCTACTCATAACTCAACCAAATAATATTTCAACGGAAATATTAATATTAAAAAAAACTGTTAGAATATATTCACTGCGAATGCGAACCCCCTGGTAAATTTTGGGAAATCATCACTGGTCTTATGCATTTTTATAGGCATGTAGATAAATGAATGTAATAATCGACGAACCAATTTTCTTATCGGTGAAAAAACTCTTTAAGGGTTTGAAACATACCTTAAAATTTACCACTAAAAAATTATTAAAAATGGTGATACTTTAATAATGAAGGAACTGAAAACAAAAAGTTATTGGATTTAAAATTTATAAAATGTTGATAAAAAGAAAATTATTGATAAGATTAGAACAAAAAATATTTTACATAAAAGAATGGAAAAAAATGAGAAAAGTTAGTTTTTGGTTTTTTTTCAACAATCCTATTTTAAAGATTTGCGTTTTTTTACACAAAGATTTATCAAGTCAATTGTATTCGAAAACTTTGCGCCGTGATTCGAGCTTTAATATTTAAACTTTTAAATGAAATAACTTATAAATTCAATGCTTTTACTTCACTTGATATTTAAGTAAATGTATCGACAAATCAAGAGCTGTGTTTAATAAAATATCAAGAAATCATGTAATGCTTTAAAAACAACAGGGGCATATCCATGGACTCCATGGACATGGTGGAGGGCAAGCTCTGAAAAATGGACTTTGTGTATATAAGACTACAAATTGTGATCCATTCATTTTGTTTTCACAATTATAGATTTATAGATTTCATTAATATTTTCAGAGTATCGTTCTAAAGTTCACGTATTGTAACAATTTAACTTTATGAGGAGTTCATAAGAAGGAATCCAGTGGACTGGATATTGCTCAATAAAACGCTTGCGATTGTTGCATCGCACAATATTTCGTCTTTGAATTAGGACTTCGTCATATGCTTGCAATTAAGCTAGGCGAGTACCTTTACAAGTACTAAATTTTAGTTTCAAACGGCTCATGCCACTCGTTACAGTATAATAATATCAATAATTAAATTAAAATTTAAAACAATTGGTGGTAATCATGGACAATAAAAGGTGTATTAATAAAATAAATCGATGCACAGGTGTATTCAGAACTACCCCTGTATATAGTGTCCTGGCTGAAGTGGAAGAACGCCCTTTAAAACTGTGACGGCAAAAGCTAGTCGTAACTGATGCGATTAAATCACAATATTCACAAACACAATATTCTTCCTATCGACTTAAGCCTGGGAGAGTACACAAAAAGCAACACTCCTGAAATAGTAATGAGAAACCTCTTTTGGGAGGCAAAAGATAAAAACAAAAACTATACTGAATACTATACCGATGGTTCAGTGCTGGAGGGTAGGACAGGGTGTGCTATAGTAACGAGCAGCAAAAAGTACATGTTCCGACTGCAGGATTATTCATCGATACTTACTTGCAAAGCACAAGCTATACATCAAGCTCTCCAACTTATAGAATCCAACCCGAGGAAAACTCCAGCAGTAATATTTACGGACTCCAAGTCTACCCTCATAGCACTAAGTAGTGGAGGCGACCAAAATGAGGTTATCACGGCTATAAGGGTAAAAATTACATGCATAATAAAAGAAAAATACAAAATTGCGCTAGTGTGGATTCCAAGTCATCAAGGAATACCGGGGAATGAGGCAGCTGATATGGTTGCTAAACAAGCCACTACGAAAATAAATATCGATCTTCCGGTCTGTCCGGTTGTGGATATAATTCGACATTCGAAAGAAACTATCCAAAAACAGTGGAACATTATGTGGACAAACACCCCACAAAAACTATCAGCAGTAAGAAGGACAATATTTGAATCAGCTCCTGTCACTGATTTCCCAAGAAAACAACAGGTCATGATCACTAGGCTGAGGACTGGTCGAGCATCACCCATAAGCACCTACTCGACAATCAGGAACAACCAACTTGCTCCGAGTGTGGGGATGCCCTAACAGTCCTTCACATAATCATGGAATGCCAGTCTTTCTCAACACAAAAGCAAAACCAAGGACTACCCAGCACTTTGAGAGAATGTTTGGGAGCATCGGTAGACGCAAAGAAAACATTAGAGTTTCTAAAATGCATCGACCTCCTGGATGGAATTTAAGCTGAGTATAAAACCCGTATACTATCAAACTCCCTTAATTCCATGATCTATCCATTGTTTCACATATGTTAATACAATTAATATTGTGCTGCTTTAGATAGCATATATCTGACTGGACGAGAAAAGAATGCTACGGTTTATTGATAATTCTAATTAATGTTATCATTTTATATTTATATGCTATCTTAGTTTTTAGAATAATGTAAAATATGACTAGTCGCTAATGACCACGCCGTTGAAGCGACTTTAAATAAATAAATAAAAAAAAAGGGTATAGCTTCCCCACCATTCCTCCCAGTAGGTCCATGAACACACCGCTAACAATGCAGGATACTCATTTGGTTGTGAATTATTTAATTTCATACAAACGGATACCACTTCCAATTTTGAGAAGCAAAAAAATTCATCCGAAAGCTAAAAACATATTCTTTATAATCATTATTTAATATTGATAAATTTCAAAAAGGGCTATCGAGTTTGTAGCCTACGGCAGCGAATTTTCGAAGGCAGTTTAATCGAAATTTACATATTATGTAATATGCTGTAATATTGTATATTAGTCGCTAGTTGATTGAGCAAAAAGATTACCCACTAGTCGTTTGCATAGACCTCTTTAAAATTTTTTTTTTTAGAGACGCTTTCAAATTTTTCTTAAATAGATGTACAGTTAACAACATAGGTAGGTAATCATAATGTTAAATAATAATTGCACAAAGACAAAAAAAAAACAATTTGATTAAACATATTAGGTCGATTCATTTAACTTTTTTCAATTACATTAAGTAGTTCTACAGTATTATATGCTTATGTAGTTATGTTAGTTTACTCAATGCGTTTTCTTATTCTTAGTTTATTTTATATCATGTACTTTGTAGATACTTTTGGGAAGTAGAAGTTTAATACACATTTTTGAACAATTTTTGTTTGTATTGATTGCTTAAATTCACTCATAATTGAATTGTAGAATACCTCAAATTCTTGATCAATACAAAATAGCGTATCAAAAGCCAATTAAACTTTATATTTCATAGTTAATCTTTGGTGTTCTGAACCGCTTCGTTCGTTTAAGTCTCTTTAAGTACAAAGCGAACGTAATCTATTTACAATAAAGTTTTCTCTTGTTAAATCTAAGTTTACATATTTTTAACAAGTTAATATCCCGTTCGATTAATAAGGAAGTTAAATTGAATGTGGAACCGTATTAAAGATTTGCGCACTATTTTAGCGTCTTGCGTGATTACAGATTTTCCACCCTTATGATACCAAATGGGTTGTGATTTTGTATTCGTACGATGTGGTAGTTTCCTTCAGTTTCCTTCTATTTTCAAACAGCCAAACGTACATCTGAAATAACTTATACGGAAACACAGCATACAGAATAGAGAGATGCAACGGCGTCGGTTTCCATAGCGACACCGTCGTCACTCTGTTGTCGTTCCGCCAAAACGGAGAGGGAATACATTGGAATATACCTCATGGTACATGTTACAGCACAAACGATATCTTCTCGGAATATTTCGCTCTGTTTCGTTGCCTAATTTTCAAATTAAATTTACAACAATTTTCTGATTAAGATATTTTAATTACAACTTGTTAATTTATTTTAATAAAGCCTCAGATTATCCGCAGGAGGGTTTCAACTAATGGTAAATTTTTATCAAATTTACCAAATATTTTAAACTTGTTCTGCACTGAGAAAATATTAGTTTTATTAATAATTTAAGTCTTAATTGGTTTTAAGGTAAAACTCTTCGTACTTAATTAGTTATATATATTTTGAATTTAATATATATAGAATATAGGTAGTTATAAGGGGAATATAATCGCTTGAAATCTTCCCTCATTGAGTGCCATCATTGTGATTGTTAACGTTTCCCTTTTCCAATTTTGAAGTAATAACTTGAACGAGATGAGTATGTATTTAAACAAGTAAAGGGTTTCTTAAATAAATTTAATTTATAATAATTACTTTTTTTTAAATATTTACCTACCTAGAAAAATAATACATTTCAAAATTTGAGATAAATTTTTGTTAAGAAATAGGTACATATAAAAATGGTTCGGTTGTATAAAAATATATTTTTTATTTTATGATTTTTGAACTGTTGAAAAACGAGTAGTGAAAGAGTGTTAAAGAGATAACAGTATAGATTTATAAAGCTCACGGACAATAAAATCTGAACAATATCCATCATTAAATCATGATATATGGTGACATACCATTCATATTACCCGAATGAGTGTCTGTTAGGGGATGCTCGACCGAGTCGGTCTGTTTTCGCGTTGTAAGCGCAGAGCGTAATCCACCCCCACGACGTGTGCAGTGAACGAGTGTCCAGTGTGTGCTTGGAAGCTTTCGCGAGTCACAGCTCGGCATTCGTCAACTGGCAGATAAAACGGGGCATTCCACCCCTGCATGCGTATACTCGCTCATGTGCCCCTTTCGAATTATTATCGTCAAATCGAATTCACGTCTCTTCGCGACTCGATTTCTCCCTTACCGATCGTAATGAACACAATGTGCTCCCAAAAGTGTTGTTCGAACGTGTTATATATTGTGATTTATTCAAAGTGAACACGAGTTTAAATTAAAAAAAAATTGACTTCAAAATTTTCACGCAGCCAAAAAAAAAATAAATAAAAAAAATAATTGTGATTTTTTTAACTAAGAAAAAAATTAAATATTTTTAAGTGGTTCAAACAATATTTTAAGTAAGACTTAAACCCATTTGATGGATTTAATTTAAGTATAATAATGTAAGTATAAATAAAAATCTTTAATATGAACTATGAAATGAAAATTATTTTCAAAAAATATCATAACTTGCCACTAAAATAGTGTTTTTAATTTTTTTTAAATTAAAGCGTTAGTTATAAAAATAAAAATGAAAGAAAATTTGTTGATTTTTCTAAAGAAAAATACTAAATATCAACTTTTTGAAACACGTTTTTAAAAGCTCAGTTTCACCAGAAACTTTTAATGACTTACTTTTATAAATCTTTTTTTTTTTTTTCACTTATACTTTTGTTTATTGATCAGTTATTAGTTTTTCTTTTAAATACTTTCTTTATTTAAATGTATATTGAATGACCGAAAATATTCGGCCCATAAATGCTTTTCATTTATATACGTTGCTTCAAATGCACCATTGATAACGAAATTATTTGCTTGAATGTAGGCGTTTCTGACCGCCTGCTGTTACGGAACGAGTTGTGGATATGTATAATGCCCAAAAGGTATAATGAAAATAAAATAGCGATTTATGCTCGTCTTGGGTCTGTACGAGCACATACATATATAGGGTCGGTTTGAGCGTCCATATATCGCTTCAAGCGAATTTTTTGTTGCCACCCCGGGAAAATCCAAATGTACAATAGAGCTTTTTGTTTGATTTATTTAACCATACAAATATGATTTTGAATTAAGTAATCAAAAAACGATTTAATATTGTGAAAGAAAACATCACTAGACAAAAGACAAAAAACGGTATAACTAAACAATTTTTAACAATTGTAAGAACAACTTTTAAAGCGCATATAAGAATAGGTACTTATATATTAAGAAACTTTGGGAACTTCGAATAGTTTTCTTAAACAAGATGATAAGAACATTCAAAATTGTGTCTATAGCTTACCTAACTGTTAAATTTATTATATGAACCGACTTGATTTTTGCTAAATATATTTTCTTATTTTATCGTTATTAATTCTAATGTAAATATTGGCACTGTGCATGTTATAGATCAGAGTTCGACAACCCCTGGCTCATAGCTCAGATGTTTGCGGCTCTCTGTTATGTTTCATCTCCCGATATTAGCTCCAAATTTACCTCATGAAATATTTAGGTAAATAGCGTTTTCAATAATCTTTTCTAAAATTACAACGTTCAAAACAGTTAAAGTTTTAAATCTAGAAAGTCTTAAATCTAGCTACTCCTAGCTTAAGAATACCTTTCAGCCAAAGTCACCACTTCTCAAAATACCCCCCCCCCAAAAAAAACCTGTTCCAATAGCTACCGATTATTATCTATCTATTGGAACATACTAAGTATATAAACTAGAGATGTTAAGAATATAAAACTTCAGAATTGGATACAGATACGGATATAGAAATAATATGGGTACCTACTAAAAATAAATATTAAATTTTAAAATTTTGTTTCGGATTATCCATTTTATATATTAGTTTCGGTTACTGATATTTGATTTTTAGGAAATTGTAAAAGTAAAATACAAAGAGGAAATAATTGGACCTAAGTTCTAAGTTATGACTTAGTACAACAATTAGTCATATATAAGTATGTTATTATTATAGCTACTCAATTTTAAGTGTTTTCTACTTAAAAATGCAATAAAGTAACAGTAATAAACCAAAATTCCATTACTAATTTTTTTTTGTTAATGTAATAAAAATCTTTGTTTAAGCTTATTTGAAGTTATCCGAAACTTTTATATCGGATTCGGTTTGGTTATAATAAATTTTTATTTCATATATCCGATAGTTTCTGTTACGGCTATATGGAGCTCCTTATCATTCCTGATATTAACATATTTTCATTCACTATTAGTAAAAAAGGTGTATCTGTAGGTATATTTTCCAACTAGATGTTAATGGATCTCATAACATAGGACCTAACTAATAAAGTAACGATAAGCTTTCCAAACGTTCCTCTGGGAACCTTAAATCTAAACAACCCTTCAACGTTATAAACGAAAACTATGACATCAAAACAAATTGAAATTGGTTAAATTCAAAACCTGTCAAAATGATAAGATTAAGACGGAAAATTTGAATGCTGTTATTTCGTATAATTGTATAATCATTCAGGTATTTTACATCAATCATTCGGGTCAATATCACCTAGGCAGGTTTAAGAAAGATTAAACTTTCTTCTATAGGACGTAATGCTCGCGGAAGTCACGTATTTTTACTTGAAATTGGTTCTTGGAGTTGCTCGTGCTTGTTTACTTGTCCCCGGTATACGGAATTTGGTAAACGAGATGAAACATCGTTAGAGGCTCTTTTCTATCAGAATATTGACGTCGTCTACGCTTTTGATCGAAAGTTCAAACTTGGAAAAAGTTTTCATAAAAGAAAAAAAAAAGATTTATTACCATAAATTTAAAGGATAAAAAATGGTAAATAAAACTGAAAAATATATGCGGATATATCGTTGTCTTATCAAATCTACTTTATTTTGTAAAGCTTTTTCAAATTATTCTACTTAAATTATTATTTACAAATAGATGAAAATTCTTGGTTTTATTTGCACTTTTCCTGGTTTAAGGACGATTTTATAGCCGCATACATAAAATGAATTGTCCAATCTCGAATGTATTCCCGGTTTTATGGCCAACCGTTTCACCAAGTTCATGATTACCTCGGGAGATTTCTAAGTTGGATTTGACTTGCAATTTTACACAGAAACTTATTGGGGTAAATACTTCAAAATTTACTGTGCTTTTTAACGAAAATGAGGAAAAAATAAACGAAAACTTTTTCTATAACGACCCAATATGGCACTAAAACCAAAAACACTTCAAAACAAATCAAAACTATTTTATAGAGTTATATTTTATGACAAACTGTGTTACTCATCTATTAAATTTCGCTGAGTGTATATTAAACTTGGCAATAGTAATATAATTTATCTTTTCATTAAAAAAAGGAATAGAATTCCACAGTTTTTGCTTAGTTATTAAATTTGACGAATTCTTTTTTAATTAAAAACGACGATATACCTACCATAGTCTAGATTTCTCTTAATTAATTTATAAAACAACACCAGTTTACTTAATAGTAAACAACAGTTTGAGGACCTTTATTCTTCTTAACGCTATTTTTAAGCATGTACTATCAAAGTTCTAAGTCACGTAAGTAACAACATTTTCTCTATAGCATCTTGTTAGACCTGGATTTTAGATACCATAAACATGATTAATAAAAAACATAAAAAACATACAGTGAAACATATGGTTATGACGAAACTTATGGGATAGAAATATATTTTGTATTAAACGAATTTTACTTTTAAAAGAAAAAAAAAAGTTATATAATTTTAGACGTAAAACTTTATTTCATTCAGGTTTTTTTGTTAAGTTTTGCAATTATAGAAATTAAGTCTTTATTTTCACAAAATATTATACCTCACTCTGCCTCATCGTTACTTTGAAAAAGTTTTCATTTTAAATCTCACTTAAAAAAATGTGTATGTAAAGCTTAGTACTCACTAGTAGACATGTTGCGCGATTTGTCTAGAGACCGTCTAGAGACGTTGTTCTTTGTCCCGTCTAGCGTCCACAGTACGATGTGAATTTTTCATTCGCATCTTCGCAGTCTACCATGGAAGACAAAATAAATTAAACCAAATAAACAGAGCTGACCATGGCTCGCCTCTAGACAACAGTGACGTCAACATGTTGCGGATCATGTCTAACGTTGTATGCTGTATCCTAAAGTCTCCCATTCCGATTGGGAGACGTTAAACCTGTAATTTTTGGTCTTACAACAGGCCTTAGACGGGAATTTGTCTATAGACTACGGAGACAACCTGAGACGCGTTTCAGAGACCAAAATCGGGCAACATGTCCATTAGTGAGTACTAGGCTTAAGGGGTCTTAATGCAATGATCAGGGAATGTTAATGGGTCAAGGGTGAGCGGGAATCTTGTTTATGCGAGATAGAAATTTTTTTTTTTCGCTTTTTAAGGAAACTTTAACTATTGCAATCATTAGTGACCAAATAACCCCCCCAAAAAAAATCTGGGCTTTTGGTAAGTTACAAACATAGCATATATTATGGATATTGTGTGTAAATCGGGTAAACGTTTGTGCCAATTCTAATATCCCAAGAAAATAAATTTAAGTTATAAAATCCATGAGGCTTTATTGTGTTGTTATATCATGTGGTTCGTATCTTTGATTTGATAATTACTTTCTTGGCACTGCTATTATCCTCAGCCCCTATTAAGCAGTTATTTAATCATCATACTACTAAAACGAATACTTGCGAATATTTTGTTCATACAAGACATGGTTTTTGGTTTGTTTAAAAAATATAGAACCTCAGTAACGTAGTTTAAAGTTTTTAATTGTTTTAGTCATCATGAAATAATTATCTCTGACAGCACATTTACGTTTTATAGAAGATTATAAACATAGAAAAGGAAATGTGTTTACTACAAAGGGGAACAAGTCGTCCTGTAAAAAATGAAAATTGGGTTTTTACAGCTAAAGTAGAGTTAAATATGGACTCAATTTTGAAATTAAAGATAAGCAGCTGGAATCTTTTAAAATATCCTTATTTTAATTTTACCAATGTATACGTTAGAAATATCGAAAAAAATGTACCCACACTGGCATTAAGTATGTACTATTACAGATAACTGAATACTGATTAGGTATAAAGTTTACCATAAATTAAAAAAAAAACTAGATCAACAATTAAGTTTGTTACGCATGATGTTGCTGTCTAAAAAAATCTTAAAAAATGTTTTCACAACGATTTTGAAAATAGATACAACTATAAAATGCAACATTTCATGTTAGTAATAATAAGAATGTAAGTTTGATGAGATGCTGTTTTAATAGCAATATTACTTAATTATAACTGGTTTTTACAATATTCATGATCTGACTATCTTAACGTACTCTACGACTTGATGACTTTTCATCCAACATTGAATAAGCTTTTATTAATATCTCTTTAGACGGAAAGCGTTCTTAAGTCAATATCCATACAAAATGGAAATTAGAATACTCATAGCTAAAAACACGATCGTTCCACTGAATAAATGGAATAATCAATTTTTAATTTTTTTAGATATGCGCTACCTACTCTGAGTTGCGTGGTAAAAAATCTATATCACTGAATTTTTCTAAAATTTTGATTTTAATTTATTAAAATAAATTATGTGTCATGTACATTGTACATACATTTCATAGATTTTCTAAAAATGGGAAGGGTGTGAATACAAGGGTGAAAACAATCTGTTTTTTAAAAGTATTGTATATTCGAAAAAAGTATTTTTAGCAAATAAAAGGTTTCTTTACTAAGTTTTAATAAATTTCACTACATTGAAAGCTTAAACACAGCAAATTCTGTGTATATTTTTGCCATATTGGAAAATAAGCGGCATGAAGTGCTTCATGTTATTTTCTTTGTTGTTACTACCATCCATTAATTCATATACAAACAAGTATATTCCTATATTCACACTAATTGTTTGTGACTCATAATCCTAATGACAAAGTTTCTGATTAGTTTGCCGTTTATGTCGATAATTTTCTTGAATAACAACTGATTATTACGTCTTTACAGCGACTAAAATTACCCATTCACAGTTATGTTTGCATAGCATCAAAATGAAGAGATTTTTCATGGAAACGAAGCTTTTTATAATATTTTTCTTTGCAAATTTTTAACTAAACGAAACGTTGCCTCCTACAATATTTTAATTTTAAGAGTGATTTTTTACAAGCAAAAATGTTAAATTATTAATGTAGTTCAACGAAAAATTGTACGAGGAAGCATCATTATCTTGAATAAAAAGAAATGTTTTCCATTAATAATTAATGCGATTCTTTATACAAGTTGTATCAGCAGAAAAAAACATACACAATTTTTGCGAGCAAAAATAGCTTTTTGGTATTAATTGATGTAAGATTTACAGACAGCGTTCATAACTTCTTTAACAGAATCAATTTTATAAAGTTGTTTTAATATTGGTTTTTATCAAAGCATTTAAGTAAGCCTTAAAATATTAAAAAGCAGTTTCAAAAAAAAAACAAACTATTAATAGTCTTAAAAATTCAATTAAAATATTTGTTTGAGACAAAAAGACATAAGCATACAATTTATTCAAATATGAATTGATTATTTCATGCGAATATTAGTTATAAAAGGTTTGAAGATTATACCAGTATAATGGTATTCCATACATCGAATACTCTGGTATTGAGCATTAATATCAATCTTATTTATAGTTATTGAAAATTTTTACCATAAAACTAGGAAAAAAATGTCATCCCAATAGTTATTAACAATGCCGTCTGTACGTTTGCGTTATTCTGCCAATTGTGAGTGTTTTCTAAGAAATTGGCAACGATTATGTATGTAATTTAACATGAGTTAAATGTCTGAGTAAAGATTTGGGAACTATCCAAAATATATTTGAATTCGGGTAATCATGCGAATTAAGATCCTACAAACAATATTCATATAATTAATGAGTTGCTTTTAATACTTGGAAAATTGCGGCTGTATGTAAAGCAACGTATATATATTCCCGTGTATTTTATAAACGTATCTTTGTTTTTCTTAAGTTTGCTTTCATTTCTTGCATATTTTTGCAGTTCCTGCCAATTTATAAAGCACACCTGTGTAACAAGAAATTTACAAACTCATTTGTGTTTGGTTGCTCCAAGCTATCGTCACCCCTTACTATGTATTTCGTAATAATCTTCCAGACGCTCTTGCGTCTTCGAAGCGATGAGCCACTTCTCTTTGTAATGTGATGTTGAAAATGGTATATACAATTAAATTTACAGCTATTTGCTTTTAGATCACAGATCTTTTTCAATTTAATTTTTCCCTACTTCAAACGTGATTGAAAATTGTAAATTGAACAACGCTTAAACGGAAGCTAATCGTTTTTCAATTTAATATTTTTTTTTCATTGTAACATGTGGACATGGAATAAAATCAATCTTCCCTCAACGAATTAAGATATATTTTAAAGTTTTTATGTTAAAATAATTTTAAAATCTAAATTATCATAAGTATTTACCTACCTATATAGATGCAATTTGAGTATTGATGGCTGCGTTTCTTTTGATTTTTTAAAAATAATCTTTCAATAATTAGATTTTATCAAGTTACAGAATAATAAAATCAAAATTAAAGTAGTTTAGTTTTACATTTAAAACGATTTTAATGTAGGTATTAAATAATCAGGCTTCTACTACATCACAAAAATTGTTTTCTAATTACTTTTTTTTACTCGCCCTTTTTAACAATTGCAAATGACATACAATGTACAACCTTGTTTTACGTACAAAAGTAATTTTTAATTTTAATGTTAAATTTGCTATTCTGGCCACACTTGACTGTAATTAGGGTAAATGACACCTTCCTAAATGTAAGATATTTAAAATGTTTTCATGGCATGAATTTAAATAGTAAATATTTTCCAACGTTTGATTTACTTCTAACTTTACATTATGTTATAATTTTTTAAAGTATATCTTGTACACAGTGGAGTAGCATGTGGGTGAAAAAGGGAACCATGGCTCCGGACGGCACAAATATGGAGATGGTCAAACGGTTAAGTTTACTAATCCTGTCTGCAAAATCAGGCGATGGTTAAAAGTGAAAATGAGAAAACGTAGACGAAGCTTTAAAATACGCACACAACTTTCGTCAAGAATTTGGAATATATTTTGAATCTCCCAGACAAATTACGGAAAACCATATTTTCGGCAATAAGGGGACAGTTCCCGATTAATCACATGACATTTATTTTCTTTAGTATACACGCTAACTACTTAAATTTGATAAAGGTTTCGATTACTTTGTAGCAATTGTAACATGCATGTAACAAGTGATAGATAATAGAACCCAGACGAATGTCTGTACAAAATGTTATGTTGTAAAACATGAATAATAAAGTTTTGTTTTTGACAGGATTTTTCTTTTGGATACTTATATTTGAAAGAGTGACAAGATTGGGAACTTCCTGCTTGACTTTATTTCCAAAATATTTGTTTTAAATTTGACTTGAAATAGAGTCAAACTCGAGTCGCATATTGATATTTAAAGTCAAATCAAGTCAAGCATTGATTTTGCAAGTTATTTTATCAAGTATCAAAATAGGTATATCAAATTTAATTCATTTCAAAAAATGAACAACTACTTGACTTGATGAATCCATAAGCAAGATATTCCGGGTCATTTACTAATTTTGTTGAATTGCGAAAATAGGGGGCGTCAAATTCATCTTTCGCCCCGGGTGGAATAAATCCACGCTACGCCACTGCCTGTACAAGACTACAACAAATACATTTTTGCATAATTTATAAAAGTAATGCAATTTTACGTACCCAAATGTTAAGGTAAGATAAGTAAATACTTACAAGTTAATATTTTTCATTAAATATCAGTGCGATTAAGTTCTAATTATGAGATACTGACAGATTGAAGAGCTATTGGTTGTTATGTGCATAGAATGAAAACTGAATCAAACACTTGATAGGTCTCCGGGAATGAACGATTTGGTTTCCAAATAACATGTTAAAATCATTCAAAATGCAGCAGTTAATTTCTCTGATGATTTGTATTTACTTTGCCATCAATTATTTTAGAAACCATTAATTTTTTCTTTATACTATCTACAAAAATCAGCACTGATTTTATTTTCTAATTTTCAATTATTATTAGATATTGTTTTTGGAATAGAATTTTAGATGTTTTTTTTAAAAGAATCACAAAAAATATTTTATAAGTAATATTGAGGGTGACATGAAAACGTTATGTGTTAAACAAATAAATAAGATATAAATAAAAGACCATTAAATTTATTTCGGTTAAAAAGCAATTTAGCATTGATGATTTTGTGTTACGATTTTGGGGAGGCGTAAAGCAATCAAGATCACAAAATATAATTTTTTTGACGCATTAACACTTTTATTGAACTTGACTGAAGGGAGAATAACATTATTTTAAGTGGGTAAAAATATAACTTTACTTTGTATTATACACCACGATGAAAAAGGGGATGTCGTGGTGAGCTTTTGTTTGCTTTAAAAGACTAAAAGATTTTTGAGATAAAAATAATAATAAGCTTGTACCATAATTGCCGAAGCGGGAAAATAAAGTTTTTTAGAGTAATTGGTGAATGTAAAAAGTTAACTATTTATATAAACATGCAAGATAAGAAATTTAAAAAAGTACATCTTAGTAGAAATTTTATTGGTACAATCTTAATGGAAAATGTAGATTTTTTCATTTAGAAAGTTGTTTTGGTGTATTTTAGTAATATAGATTGTTCAAAAAGGATATTGAGGAATTATCACGATATCCTTTTCGCTCAATTAGTAGCATATATTACATAATAATGATTTTGATTAATGAACTAAAAATGCAATATCATTTCCGCCCTTATGCTTTCATTAGATAGCTTTGATCTGTCCATCAGTAGGCAATTTATCAAAAGGGTTCATTTATTTTTTTTCCTTTCAAATCTATCAGATCCTTGCAAACTTTGAAAATGTTTTAACCAAATTTTCGTAACGAGTTATTTAACTTTTACACTTCAGCGACTTTCTAAATATGAAAAACATTTAACTTCTTTGATTAAACGACTAATTGATTTCCAAATTAACAACATACAACTTAATACTTTTTAAGAAAATTTATAATAATTCTAAAGAATTTGAATTAGTTTTTCGTAATCCAATTTTTTAAATTTTTTTGTTATAGTAAGGTTATACTATGTGTCTATGTTCTCATTACATAACAGTGTAAATAAACCCCATCATTAAATATTGTTACGTACTACTTGATTTAAAGTCACATACAGGCACTCATTAATAATACTACTCACTACTACTTAAATTCAAGTGGCGCGTAGCGTAGTTCGCAAAGTCTCCGTTTCTCAACCTATGTACCGCTGGTTCGTATCCCAGCGCTTGCTTTAGGGCTACTGCTGAGTACCACCCTACTCTCTTAAATCGAAATAGTGACTTTCGACTATCAAATAGTGACTATTCACTATTTTGTAGTGAAAAGTATACTGCTTTTTGAATTTAGTGGTAGATATACTCTGCACTGCAAAAATAGTGAATAGTCACTCAAGTCACTATTTCGATTTAAGAGAGTGCACTCACGTGTCATCGATCTTAATACTAAATTCACTCAATAGTGATGTAATTTGTATTACAGAAAGTTGACAATAATTATAAAAAAAAAAACTACTTAAATGAAAAAGATGCGTATATGAAAAGGTTTTTAGCATATTAACTAAACGTTGCTTATAGCGAGGAGATTGCCACAAAAATTAACTTGAACTGTTAATCCTGACCAATTCCCATTCATTGGCTATTTTTGGATTTTTGGCTTAAAGCAATTAACGCAGTAGGTATGTTTTTTTGCTTAAAAATATTTCGGTAATTTACAGAACTAAAAACTCACAATACAAGTGTGCTTAAGATGCACTCTAAACAATTTTTTGTACCTAACTAACGCAAAGTCATAAAAGGTATATGTACCTATAATTATAGTATTGTAATGGGAGTTCTCAAAGTCTTATTGAGCTTCTCGTTAAGGATTCTTTAATTCGATGGAAAATTTACAAAACGTTTAATAGATCAAACTGCTTTGTTTGTTTTAATTCACTGATAAATAGTTTAACATAAAAATTACTGTACCTACTTAAATCAATTTTCAAATCACTATTACTTGAATCACTTATATTCATAGAACGCATCACTTAAAACGAATTTGCGTCCTCAGTTGCTAACTTTACAATATAGGTAAATCAAGTGTTCTCGAACAGTTGCCGAATCTTCTAAAAACTTTCACCGCTGTTGAATTGTCGAATTGTTTGTTGTTTCTGTTTTTGTTCGTTACAGTATATATTATGATGAAAAAAGTTGAAAATAATAAATTATAAATTAAAAAGAGATACAATATTTAAAAATCACTCCTTGAAAAATGATCAAACGCTCTGGAATGATGGACATTCGGCTTGCTTGAATCGAATAATCCAGAAAGTTTCGTTAGCAATAAAGGGAAATTTAGAAAAACTTTTACAGCATTCCGTTGGAGTATTTAACTAACTGACGCCAGGCATTCTGGATGTTTTATTGAATTCAGTGTGGGTTTATACATTCTATGAGATTTGTTAAATTTAAATTCAGTACAATTTAAGTGTTTAGTAAGTGACCAAATTTTTTAAACGCTAATCATAAGTTTTTTCAGATATAAAATTAAAAAAAATAGTGTAGTGTGTGAGTAGTTACCTACATTAGTCTTGTAAATGAAAAAATGGTGAAGAAACATTGTTACAGCTATGTAAGCGACCTTAAAGATAACACGTTTGAATAAGGGCGTGAAGTGAAAAGTTCATGATTTGAATATGAATTTGATTAAGATATTTTATTCAGATATTCACAAAAATATATCTAGATATATTCTGTCAGAGCTAAAGCTACTTTTGTGATGCTGAAATCAAAGTTGTAAAAAATCTTATTTAATATCGTGATGATTTAAAAAATCTACAGCCTATATTTATAATTGAAACTGCTGTTCACTTTGGAAACGTTCTATTTTTTCACTTAAATGGCTCATTTGTGTGATTAGAGATTAATTGTAAACTTGACGTGTTCAAAAAGCAATTATATTTCAATTGATTTGTACAAAGTAATTTATATTATGGGAAAAAAGTAATTTGTTTTAATACCGATAAAACAACAGCATATAGCACATACAAATAACCATGTTAGCGATTGTTAGTGCTATAAAATTTGCTAGTACAAACAATTATTATTAGATGAATGTTTGAAAATTAAATTAAACATGTTTCAAACCGTAAACAGAAACAAAATAGTAGCATCTCTCTCGATGTGTGCAGTTTTTATAATAGGAATGTGTATGCATGTATATATTATATAATCTCCAATGCAAATTTTCTATTTATCCAATTATAAAACATATACATCCAGTATTCAGAGAGAGTTTCAGTTTATTTTTAAAAAAATAAACCATTTGTTATATATTTTAATAGTAAATATTTCATGAAAACAAATTTCACATTACTAATTGCAAAATTTTCTAGAATTCATCAATTTGATTTTTATATATTATAAATTATGGTATTGTTTATGTATGAAATATTCGTTATTTAAAATGTTTATAGGTAAAATATTATGTGATATGTAGTTTATTATTTTATTACAACTATTCAAAATACCCGGCCTTGCTGCGTTTAAACTTTATTTAATACAAAATATACAAATAACAGGCTTCATTGCTCAAAGCTTCATAGCTTCATTTTCAGTTTCGAATTTATAATTAATTTTTTGAATCAGATTAAAAGTTGGAATTAACGCTCATAAAGTAGCGGTGATACTTACAAAAAAACTGTCAACTAACAGTGGTGGTTGAACCCTTATATTAAGTTTACACTACTATTTTTGAGACACAAAATCCTGAGGTTTTCGTTATGGATTCGATGCTTGTAAGAGATTTGCACTAGGCGCTAACAATGCTCGAAATGTTCTTTCAGTCGTCGCTCAAACGTAGCTAAAAGAACATTTTGAACGTTGGAATGTTATTTGGAATGAATTCTAATTAGCGTTATTTTTCTTAATGAAACACTCTTTATTATTTATCTAAAATATTAAAATTGCATGTATTTATACTCTTTGAAGATTTAAACTTAAAATTATTTCCAATTAATCATTTTTTCAATTAAATAATTTCCATATTGGGATAGTTAATGCTCAAAAATAAATTATTCATTACACAATATAAGTTCCTGTTTTAGTAACATTATTAATGATATATTATAATGTTATCTTTTTAAATACCTAATACAAACTTTCAAAAACCTTCTTAAAGTTCTTCACGTAATTTTTCCAACTCTAAATGCTCTCTAGTTCTGAAACGAAACTAAAAAATTATATGTTTATCTTACACATTTTTTGTTTATTAAATTGAAAATTGGGTGTAATATTAAGGTATATATTTATTTAATTTTGTATTTAGATTAAAATTACAAAATTTGATTTATAGAATATAGATTTTTATATAATTTATAAATTAGTAAAATCAACAGACTTTAAACTGATATTATAGTAGTCAGTAGAATCATTTCTCTCTCTCTCTTTCTCTCTCTCCTCCTCCTCCTCCTCGTTATTTTTCTATTTCGCCTCCCTCGCTCGGTACACTTCACTTTTCAAGAACCACTATTAGCAAGCACCGAGCATATGGAAATAGAAAGAAGCAGAATGAGAAATAAGAATTAAAGAGAAAGAGAAGAAAGGTGACTTTGCCAAATTTTCGTTACGTTATGGTCTCCACGATTTTTAGCCTAATAAAAGACCTTCGCTCAAATAAAATGTAATAAAATTTAAAAAAAACTGTAAAACGTTACAATATACATAACAAATATCAATTATAATTAATTTTAAAAAGCCCCTTTTATTAGGACTATTCTTAAAAATATTTCAATAAATAAATTCGTAAATCCACCAAATACTTTTTGAATGAAGAGAATACAAAGAAGATATAATTTAAACCATAGGGCAAAACAAACAATTTCATAGTTAGTAAAGATTCAAACATATTTGACACATTGTCCGTCAGTGTATTTAAGAAATAATATTACTTAAATATTTTTTTCAAATATAATTTTAAACTAAATTTATAAAAATATTTTACATTTAAATAGTTTTATATACTTGAAGAACTTAAAGACTTTAAAACGGCGTTTGAAATTTTTTTCACAACGATACTATTTGACTAATTAATATTTGAAAACACATTGTAAAATCTGTATACGATACCTTGTTTTTGTAAGAATAACAATTCTGATCCTTTTTAAACGACTTATAAGTTTTTACCTTTTGCACCACTTTCATGAAATTACGATAAAACAAATTTTCTGTCAGAAATAGGTCACTGAAAAGTAACTTAAAAATAAATTTATACAGAAAGGAGTTAGACTTTATAATAGTGAGTTTTGCATTAAATTCTTTCCATTTGTTTTGACATAGAAACACCTCTCTTTGACAACGTATCATTGGGAAGAGGATTTATATAAAGCGGCATGAGCTTTTTTTGAACAATAAATATAAGCAAAACTTATCGATTGGGGAAAATTTTATAAACAGGTAAAAAATGTTAGTTTTTATTTTTGTAGAAACGTTATTATATTCATACAATATTTTTTGTATGTAAAACGAGCATTGTATACTGGATTCAAAACGCATCAAAGCAGAGAAAATCTATTTCAAAATATAGGCATCAGCACAAATAATCCATCATTAATAGGTACTCAACAGAATGAACTACATTATATGCTATTATAAATAAATCCGCACTCATACTATTTAATTTATTCCACAGTATTTACATGAAAATCTTCATAGTTTTCAATTTGATCAAAAAGATTATACCTGGGATTTTATGTTTAACATCATATAGGTATTCAAATAATTGCATTAAATTTGTTTTAATATAAATCAAATTTATATGAATAATATAAAACATCAATTTATCAGTGTATCTTAATAGTCATGATGAAGGTATATTTATAAATTTTTTTTTTTTTTTTTTTTTTTTTTTGTGTTTATAAGTCATTTTTTAACTACGTGGTCATCAATGACTTGGTATTTAAATTAAGATTTCTAGATTTTTTCGTATAATTCTATTTTTTTGAGGAAGGTTATTGTTTTGTTGATTCCTTCCTGTGTGTTCAGGCATTTTGATATGGAGTTTGGGAGGTTTATTGATTTTCTTTGAGAGAGGTATGTCCCACACTGAAGCAAAATATGTTTCACTGACTGCTCTTGTTGGCAATACGAACATTTTGCCTTTTCTTTTTTTGTTATTAAGTGGCTGTGCGTTAAGTTCGTATGTCCTATACGCAGTCGTGCTATCACCGATTGGTCTCTTCTTGTTACTGGGATGGGGAGCTTCTCTATGGATGTCTTGCGGATCTCATGTAGGTGTGTTAGTTTGTTTTTCCATTTGCTGTCCCAATATTCTGAAGTTGTTTTGTTTATTGTTTTTTTAATTTCGTCTTTTGCTGTCTTCAGTGTGGGGTCTATTGTTTCCTCGGTCGTGGCCTCTTTTGCTTCTATATCTGCCCGCTCATTCCCGTCTATTCCTTGGTGACTAGGAATCCATATAAGTGACACTTTCACCCCGCAGTCTTCGAGTTCTTCGAGAGTTTTTTGGATGTTACTGATGAGTTGGTTTTTACTGTATGGATTTTGGAGGGCAATTAAACTGGATTTGGAGTCAGTGAAGATAACGGAATTTTGAGGTGGGTTGTCTGCTTGGATCAGGTCCAGGGCCTTCGAAATGGCAGTTGCTTCACACGTGAATATTGAATAGTGATTTCGAAGCCTGAAACGCTTAACTACGTTGTCGGATACCACCGCGCATCCCGTTTTTGTTCCAATAATTGACCCATCAGTGTAATAAATTTTTTCTTTGTTGTATTTATTTAAAGTTTCCAAGAAGAGGCTTTTATATAACAGTTGGGGTGTGTCTCCTTTGAGGTTTTCGGCCATTTTTAGATTGACGGCTGGCCTAAATCGTTCCCATGGGGGCTTTTTACTTTCCCTTCGGAATATTTGTAGTTCTCGCAATTCCAACTCTAATTCCTTGCTGTACTCTGCGGCTCTTATTCGAACTGGTTTTGGAAGGTATTTATGGGTTCGATACAGGTTGTCTATGCTTGGTTTCTTATTGAGGCGAATACAGGCTGGGTTTTTTAGATCCTCATTGACGCAGATGGCAACACTGGCAACCAGCTTTTTTCTTCTTAGATCAAGTGGGATTTCCTCAGCTTCTACTAGGATACTACTGGTGGGACTCGTTCTGAAGGCTCCTATGCATAGCCTTAGAGCATTATTTTGGATTATGTTAAGTTTTCTAAGGTTGGTTTTTGTTGCAGAATCATAAAGTATACACCCATAATCCAATTTTGTGCGAATCATAGTCCTGTATATGTCAAGTAAGCATTTTTTATCGGCTCCCCATTGCACTGAGGCTAGCACTTTTATGAGGTTTAGTCTTTTGTGGCAGTCTTTTATTATTGTTTCAATATGTGGTTTCCAGGTGAGTTTTTTATCTAGTACCATACCCAATAATTTTACTGTACTAGACGTTTTTAGTAGATGGCCATCGAGGTTAAGCAAAACATTGTCTGGTGATTTGTATTTTCGAGAGAAGATTGTGATTTCCGATTTTGTTTTAGAAAATTTGAATCCTGTTTTCTCCGACCACTCTTGTAATTTGTCCAGGGTTTTTTGAAGTAGTTTAGTGGATGCATGTTCGTTTGTACTTCTACATGTTATTGTCAAATCGTCCGCAAATAGGTAGAATTTTACAGGGTTGATTTTATTGGAGAAGACGTTGTTGATACTTACTAGAAATAGGAGAACACTCAGAACTGATCCTTGAGGGAGCCCGTTCTCAAGTTTAACTGGATTCGAAACGGTGTCGTTGAGTCTTACCCTGATTTCTCTGTTTTCTAGGAAGTTTTTAATAAACGCTAATGTGTTTCCTTTTATTCTCATCTTTTCTAGTTGTTTTAAGATGTTGTGCTTCCATGCCATTTCATAGGCTTTCTCAATATCTAGAGTGAGTAATATGAGGTTAGTTTTATTTGCAAAGGAGTCGCATATATCGTCTTCTATGTTAATAAGATGGTCCATTGTTGATTTATTTTGACGGAAACCGAACTGATAGGGAGAGAGGAGGTTGTTTTGTTCCAGATACCACCGAAGTCTTCTACTAATTATTTTTTCCATTAACTTGCATAAGTTGCATGTTAAGGAGATTGGCCTATAGCTGGTTACGCAGTTGGGGTTTTTGTTGGGTTTTAGGATTGGAATCACTATTGCTTGTCTCCAGCTATCTGGGAAGGTTTGGTTTTCCCATATGTAATTATATAGTTCTAGCAGATAATTCAGAGCAGCACTTGACATTTTTTTAATGATTGCGTTTGGCAAGTTGTCTGGGCCAGGGCTTGAGTTACCTGATTGTTGTAGCGCATATATGAGTTCATGCATGGATAACCTTTTGTTGATCGGATTTGCATTATCTTTAAGCTCTAGGTAGGAGTTGTATTCCTGTTTTTTTTTGTGAATAGCAAATTTTTTTGTATAATTTTTTGTGATAGAGTTGGAGGCAAATGCTTCTGCTAAAATTTTTGTTGTGATATTTGGATTTTCCTCCAATTTCTGGTCTTCTGTTTCTAGAACAATGGGGTGTGGTATTTTGTTTTTTTTTAATACTATTGATTTTTTCCCAAATTAATTTAACCGGAGTGTTGCTGTTAATGGAAGAGGTAAATTCTTGCCACGATTTCCTTTTACTTTCTTTGATTATCCATCTGGCCTTTGCTCTCTTTTTTTTATATTCAATTTTGAATTTACTATCAGGGTCTTTATTAACATTTTTTTGGAAGAGTCTTCTAGCTTTGTTGGCTTCTTTGATAGCTTGGTAGCAATCACTGTTCCACCAGGGTACTGATTTATTTCTGACTTTTCCTGTTGTCATTGGAATGCTCATTTTTGCGGCATCTAATATGAGTGTTGTAAATTCGTTCACTATTACATTTATATTTTTTGTAGAATATTTTGATGGGATTGTGAGATCATGGATGTTATTATCTATTATTTGGGTAAATAGGGTCCAATTTGCTAAATTTATTTTCCATTTTTTTGGGATGAATTTGACACTTTGCTGGTGATCAAGACCTATTGTTATTTTTATTGGATAGTGGTCACTGTCATACAAATTGTCGTTGGCCTCCCAATCTATTTCTGAGGCTAATGTGTGGGAACTTAAACTTAAGTCTATGCTACTGGATGTTCCTTTGCTACTGCTAAAATGTGTTGGTTGTTCTTTATTTAGGAGTAATACATGGTTCAGCGAGTCCAACCAGTTGGCTATTTGATTTCCTCTAGGGTCGTTTTTTTTGGAACCCCAATAGTAATGGTGACTGTTGAAATCCCCTACTAATATAAATGGTTTGGGTAGTTGGTTTATCAAATCGTCTAGGTCGTCTGTGTTCAATGGGGAGCTATTTGGAAGGTAAATGTTGCATATAGTTAGGGAGCGAGGAAATTTGATGGTAATGGCCACCGCTTCTATTTCGGTGTTTAAGTCCAGTTGCTGTGGATTGGAGGAATGTGTTATATAGATTGCCACTCCTCCACTGGCTCTCCCTGCGTCCTGTCGGTTTTTGAAAAACTTAGAGAATCCTCGTATGTCGGCACAGTGGTTCGCAGAGAAGTTAGTTTCCTGGAGACATAGGCAGGTTGGATTCTGTTGGTTGATCAGGATTTCAATAGATTCTCGCCTAGAGTAATACCCATTTATATTCCATTGTATGATTTTCATACTCATATTGATTATTTAGTTATTAAAATTTAAATTTATTTTTGTGTTTGTTGAGGATTTTAGTTTTGGTTGGTTTTGTTTTATTTGCTTTGGTCCGTTTCCCCACAGGGATCCGTTGAATTAACCAAAAGTTCTAATTTTTTTACTATTCGGGTGCATCTGCTTTTCATACTATGGTTCAAAGACGGATATAATGAGTTACACATACTTGCTAATGACGCTATATCTTCTGTGTATTCTAATGCTAATTCTTTGATATTAATGTAGCCTTTTGCGTTATCAAAAAAACTGTAAAATTGTTCCGCTTTTAATGGGAGTTTTTCATTTGGTTCCATGTTTGAAAATGTTTTATTAATTATTTCCCATAAATCATTGTTTTCTCTTACCTCTTTGTTTGCTTTTGCCCTTTTGAGTTTTTTCCTACCGACCTTGGGGTTGTCTTTAATCCACGATGACTCGCTGTTGGTGTTTGCGTCCGACTCCAAATCTGTGATGTCTGAATCCACCCCTTGTATTTTGGACGATTTTGGAATTGCGAATTCAGGTCCCTCTTCTTTCGTTTCATTTTCTTTGTTTTCTTTTTGTAGGACGTGTTTTTTTGGTTTTGTATTTATTTCATTTGTTGAGGTGTGAATGTTTTCGTTATTTTCCTTTTCTGTTTGTTTTGACTCGGATTGTAGGTGTACTAATTCGTGCATGTATTTTTCTTCTTCGTTCTCAGTGTTCAGATCGGAGTGACTGGTTGAATGTTGTCGTTTTTTGTTTTTTGTTTTTTTGATTATTAATTTCAGGGTTTTCAGTACTTGTTGTGTTTTGAATTTTGTCTGTTGTGCTTGTGTTTTCCACGGGCATTGCCGTCAGCTGTTGTGGTCCCCCTGTATTGACTGGACTTGACCTGCAATTTATATTGGTGTGTCCGTATCGGTGACAATTGTTGCAAAATTCGGACACCAGCGATATTTTCACGTCCTCTGTTTCTTTTTTTATGGTGATGAAATCGGGAATAGAATTTTGTTCTTCTATAAATGTAGTTCGTTTTCCACTATTAATATGTGCCAGCTTGGGGTTTGATAGTTTTATTTGGATAACTGGGGCCGTTATTTTTATGTTATTGTTGATTAATGCTTGTTTAATTTCCTCATTTGTGATGAAGGCTGGGGCGAAGATGATAATTTTTTTTTGCGGGTTGACATATCGTCTTATGTTTGAAAGTTGGTTGTTGACTTTGATTTGTGGGTTACTTGCTATTAATTCTTCCACCAATTGTTTGTGCTTAAGGAACACACAGATCCGGTTGTTCCTCAATGGATATGCGTCGGTGATCTCGTTCAGGTTGATTACTTGTTCGAGGGCTATGATATGGTCTGCAAATTCCGCTTGTTTTCGTTCCAGAATGATTGCGTTTTCCTTTTTTGGCACTGTTTGGGTTGGTTTGATGATCGTGTTGTGGATGGGTTTTGTTTTGCTTTGTGTTATTGTGGCATATGATGTTGTTGCAATTGATGTGGATGGTTGCGGGTCCATAATGGTGATTCCCGTCATCCCTTTTCACTTTTTTTTTTTTCGTGATTTATTTAGTTGTTTTTATCAGTTATGTAATTTTACTGTTTAAATTATTTTTAACTTGAACTGCTCTGTTCGAGCTGATGTTAACGAATGTGATTTATAAATTTATTTTGCTGAAAAAATGATGATAGCGCGCCAACCTTTTGTCAGATAAAAGGAATTATAAATGATGGTCTTTGTTCTTTTTTTATACGTGTAGCTTCATACTTTTTATACCTAAAATAAGATGGTTATCGATCCGGAATAAATATTCAGCTAAAATTGTTTCGGAATGAAAAAAAGTTTTATTACAAAGTTTTATGGCTATACTAAAGAATATTAAATCATATAAAGAATGGGTTATCTGCGAGGGAAAATAATCCTTTTATTGAATTTTAGTTTTGAAGATTTTCTTTTGAAAAACTTTTATATAGTTTATACTCAGAGGTATGTTTTGGTTGAAAAATTAAGAGATATTAATTTTAAGTCTTAATTTTTCACTTATTTCAATCAATATATTCGATAAAGTTTAAGGATTTTTTAATTTAAATTTTCGTACACAATAATTTTAAAATTGATAAAAAATAATTCAATCAGAGGCTAATCTTTAGATCTGCACAGTCTAGCACACATTTAAAAACTCGAAACAGCGATTGAATCTACGGGATCGGTTAAGGAATAGAAATTTATGCCCCATAAACATTTTTATTAGTATGCTTTAAGAAATATAGAATCAGATTTTGCAAAAGAATATTAATTGTCTGACCGTTTGATGACCACCGTTCAGGGGTTTCTCGACCACTGTTGAATAACATTTTTCCGGTGGGGTCACTGGGATAAAGTTCAGTTAGAATTATGTTAGAATAAAATTTTCAGATTGATCTAGTAACTCCAATAGTGTTTATAGTCCTAAAAATTATATCTATAACGGTGTTTTCAGTGTCTTATATGTTCAAACAGAGCCAGATTCATTCTAAGTACAACCTTTGAGTAATGTAAGAAATCCCAGGCGATTCTAATATTATGAGCTTATTGACCCAGACCATTTTTGGTGTTTCCAAAGGACACCAAAATTTCATAGCAATTTGATCATATAAGATATACAATACTCAAAACTAGGTCACTTAGTGGCGTGGTAGACTAGATAGTTGCCTTATACGCCAGTGGTCCTGGGTTCGAATCCCAATGAAAGCCTCAGATGTTTTTTCTGAGTTTTTGGTTTCGACGGTCGCTAATGACCATAGCAGTTGATGCGACCTAAAATAAACCGAAAAAATACACAAAACTCGTTTACTATACAATAAAAATCCAAAATACTTTTTAATTAGAAAACAATTACACAAAAAGCAATTCAGTTTGTAAAATAACGCAATAACCAGTGATAAAGAGCTTCTAACGTAGAAACCATTAAAATTTTTTGTGTCTTATTCCGTTATATTTTCTTAAATATTTATATATATGCCAGTAACGACTCCAAGCGGAAAGTCTAACAAGTTGTGATTATATTAACACCCTTGAATCCCTTTGAAGGTTAAAAATAATGTAAAAAACATTGTCGCTAAGACGTTGTTTCATTTGAGGAAGTCATTAATAGTAGCCAGGTAAATAACTAACAGTTAACAAATAAAATTTTCAAGTTCTTACAAATTGAAAGTAATAAAAATTAAAATCTCAACGATGTTTCTATATTATATCACGTTCGAAATAAGTACATTTTTACAGAACTTTTTGTTGCATTGGGAATCTCATATTTTAAACGTTTTCGTCTCCACAATCTTCGGGTTGTGCCCCAACTGTACATTGTGTAAATCTCGTATTGTGTTTAAACATCAGGGAATGAACTAAAAAACAACTTCTGGCGTCATATCGCCAAGGGAAACTATTTAAAAGATAACAATAAACCATATAACATTTTATAATATGTGTACACGAGAAAAATATACTCGTATAACTAACGACTGACATGAAACTGAAGAGATAGATGTATTTTTTTTCCATATAATCTAACGAATTTTGTGTTAAAAATACTGTTTTGGAACACTGTTTTCACATATAATAGAAAATATACCTATATACATATGTATACTATTGTATAGTTAATGCACTATAATGTGGTACCTATATTGTTATCTGGCTATAAATAGATAGTTTATAAATGATACATATTATGAACTTATATTATGTATTTAATAATAAAATACGTTTAAGCTAATTTTTTTTTAAAATCAGATTTATTTTTTTCTTTTTAACCGAATGTCATGTTAAGAGTTCGTGTTAATTGTTAAAACTGTGAAATGTACTACACATTTAATAACACATTTTATCTATTTGAAAAATGAAAGGTTCCATTGCATTTGAATTGCCAGGATTAAGCAATACATTTTCTAATTAATATTTAGGAGCATAAAGGAAAATTGAACGTACCCATAAGTAAACTATAACTCTAACAATAAGTGATATGTTTTAATGTTCTCTCTGGGTAACCATGAAGGCGTTTGATTTCTAGTTAAAGTTGTGTGCCTAAGTATCAGTAATAATTCTGCCTCTTAATTATAGAATAGAATTATTGTTTTGCCTGACTTAAACAGTTTTTATATAGTCAAACCTGAGTGTGTTGGATAAGAAAAAAAGGACACGTGAGAATTATTACCATGTCTTGTCATTTTAGCACTTTAAAAATGTTATAAAAAGAAACAGACACCTTTATAAGACAACGTCATTTTTCACTCGTGTGAGACTGCTACTTGCCTGTACCTCTATAAGTGACAGTCGAGTATACTTAACATATGCTTTTTATTACTCCTTCTAAAATTTTGTGGAAATCAGAGTTCTTTTTGTTTCTTAAATATCAAGAAATTAATAGTTTTTTTTTTTGAATACTCGATGTTGTTGATCAAACAATAGGTTCGTTCCATATGACTGTTTATGATGATGCTCCAATACTGCAGACCGACAAAGAGCAACCCACATTGACCAGACAAGAGCCAAGAGCGAGTGAAGATATGTTTCAGCTTACAACCGCTCGGCCGCATTAGGCCGAGACTCGAGCTATGTACCGTACGTACATTTTCGTGACAATCCCTTATATCGACACTAATTTGGAGCTATTTACTGGTTTACTGGTTTATAACTCAAATGAACTTGTCACTTTTTTTTACTCACTCTTGTCTCTTAGTTAATGTTGTCTTGCTCTTTGTCTGTTTATCAATGTTTGAACATCACCAGAACGACGATTGGAACAAAACTAATATTTCAAAAAATTGATGCCCTGGAAAAATATGCAAAAAATGTAAAAAACAAAAAGCAGAAGAAATGAACGGATTTCTTCAAGTAAATATAAATGTAAGATTTTTTGTTTTCTTTTTATAACACATTCTAATCAATAATACCTAAACAATATAAACATGTTTAATCTCTTCATATTTGCTGTATTGGCTATAAACTTTTTTAAGTGACAAAAGCCACTCTTATCTATAGGCTAGAAGTTCGGATTAGCGAGAACTCCCCATAAGCGAAAAAAAGATGATAGTTCCTTGAATTTCGCTTAAAGGTTTGACTGTATAAATTCTTTTTATGCTAGTGTGATCTTAACTTTGGTATTATGAGCAACTTTCTGATTATGTGATATTAATTTGTAATCTTTATAATTATTCATCACATTTTTTTTTCAAATAATTAAATTATAAAAAAAATTTTTCCAAGTCCTGATGTCTAATAAATAAAAATTGACAATGATTAACAATAAAGAATATTGTAGCAAATTAATTGGTGTTAAATTCCTTTATGTCGTTAAACATAAAAGAGATTTGTTAGTAGAGTAGTATCAATACAAGTTTTAATTGGATCGAATGAAATAATTTGACACTGCGCATTAATTAAAAAAATTCCATGTTTTATGAAACAAAGAGTAAAGCCAAAGAGCAGTTCTTTTATTAGTTTCCTGGTATGAATCACGCCAAATAGCTCTAAGTTGTTTAATAAGACAATGAAATTAAATTCTTAATTGAAATTCTTCTATGTGAAAAAACTCTGATAGCTTTTGGACAAATTATTGCACGATAAAAAATTCAAAACAAATAAAATTATAAATCCTTGTAATTAGCCCTTTAAATTACTTAAAGCGATATTTAAATGTGTTAATTGGTAATATTTGAACAGCTGTTATTGATAAAGGATTCAGTTAGTAATTTATTTATAGTTATCAATGTTATTTGAAAATATTGATGATGTAGGAGGATATTCGTGTCAACATTAATTTAATTTTGTGAAAGCTTCGTGTGTAAACATTATAGTTTTGTCGATGAAACTAATATTTTATTAAATGCTTTGAACCACTTGCTATGCGGTTGGCTTTTTATTGATTTTTGTCTTTATTCATATCAGAACAGAATTTGAAGAATTTTTAATATTCTTCTCTGATGGTACGTACACATTTTACAACTATAATTATTCTAATTATATATTGAAATATACCGATACTGAAAATTATTAACATGGAGATTATTTTTCGATATTTTTGTACAAAGTTTTTTCGTTTTGCAAAAGTTACACAAAAGTTGTTTTTGCAAACGAATTCAGAGTTATTGTTTCCGTTAAATGCAAATTGAAACTACATTATAATGAAAAACCCAGGGTTTATCCTTTTTATTATTTTCCATCCACGTTGAATCAGTCAACAAAGAACACGATTTTCACAATGATTTTGGCTTTCAATTAACTGTCGTAATTTTCAATAAACGTTACACTGTTCAGCTTTGACTTCCATATAAAATCGACGAGCAGAAATAATTTGGTATTTCATTCTGCCAATTTGATAGAAATTTCTTCGAAATTAAATCTTTTGTCCTTACAACATATATGTATAATGTATATACATATTTTGAATGACTAATCGTAAGACGAATCCAAAAGCCTTAAATATTAATCAGTAATTTGGTTGAATAGAAAATAAGAATTGTTCAGTTTTACTGTTTTCTCAAAATGAAAGTTTTGTTTTTTTATATTTATTGTATAATAAATGAATAGAGACGAGAAAAATGAACAAAGCAATTTACTTATTGTTTCCTAGGCTTGATATGAGTTGATGAATTGTCCAACTTACTTTCTATTGTTAGAAAATGCATTTTCTCATCTGCGCTATTTATCATCATAGCTTGTTAGCCAGATCTTATCTATTCTATAAGAAAGTTGATTACTCATTAAATAAAAGCTTCGAGAAAATTTTATTTTAGAACACCAATAAATAGATAAACGTTTTTTTTTATATTTTATAGAATACCTATTTTGAAAACGTTTCCATTTTAACTCGAATTGGGCTCGTATGTGCTACTCACTACTAATTTAGTCAGTTATTAAAAAAATACGTCATGGGTTGTTTCATAATAAATTGATGTATATAGAGATATTTGCATTTTTTTAATAAAAACAAAGTACCTATTATGTACGCAAAAGGGTGCTATATGCATACTCGTATTTTGATTATTTCATGCATGGAAAAACAACCTTCAAGCCACGAACTGCTTATATAAGGCTCACTATGTTTGACTCTTATTTACATTTGATAGATTCTAGTTTTTTTTTTCATTTACATTGACGTCTTTACAGGTAGTTGTCGACCCTTGTGCTAGTAGACCTATTTTGAGAATCGCGAGTCTAAACGTTTTACTTAAGTAGTGGAATTAAAGATTATAATTTGGTGTTTGTTAAAAAAAATATAATGCTTCCTTGAAACTGAACTTTAGCTTGCTTCACATTGCCGAGTTGTCCAGAACATACATGCAATATTATAATAGCACTCATTAAACTTAAAAAAAAATCTTTAACTGAAAATAAAGCTTCACACAATGGCGAAACAATCAAAGGACATGACGGGTAAAATGCCTTGAGTTCCCTATCGAAGAAGACCCTTGGAAAGGGTAATAAACACATATGTACCCTATTCTTAATCATTACAAAATTTGGTAAACACGTTACTTTTGTATTCATTTCCTACTAAAGTGCACACATAAACTAAATAAAAAAAATATACCATCATTTGAAACTATTCTTAAAATAAAGATATCACTGGACCGAGAACGTATCTGATACATAATAAAATCTTCATCGACGCATATAGCCTCAGTAGCTAAGCGCTTTTAATTAAATAAAAAAATATTAAAAAAATCTTCATCAAAATTTAAATATATCATTCAGAGAATACAGTCCAAAGTCTTTAGAATGATCGCCGAGGCACCTTGGACCCTGACCCTGGTACATCACCAATTAAACACTGTACAAGGATTTGCAAATACCATATGTACGAGAAATCATAGCCCAATATGCCAGAAGGTATAAGGATCGGTGCCAAGATCATACAAATGGTCTGGTGAGTCAGTTACTCACCGAACCTTTAAGAAAACAGGAGATTAAAGAAAATTTGGCGGGGTGACTTGCAATAACGTGTCGCCTTACGAGAACAAAATACCTAAAGGAAATTGAATACAAAGGAACACTACATCGCTCGCGATTTTCATCGCTGACAGACGTCCGGTTCCATGGTCTTGTTTCCATTTATTAATTTATTATTTACTTGTGTTTCTATATTTTACTATTGTATTTTTTTTGTATTGTACTATTTTTGTATCCTGTTTTTCACCCTTTGTCTCTTCCTTCAATATCAAGACTTTTACTCATTGCTCTAATTGTATAGGAGCAGATTGTATAAATTTCTTGTAAGATATAAAAAAAATCAAAATTTAAAAATAAAATTGATAAAAACGCATTTACCACTTCTATAGAATAAGAACCGTGTTGCAACTTAGATATTTCATCTATCAATTGTCCTAAAAATTGAACACTAATGATTTACCCTTTTGATGAATAGAAAAATATTTCTAAAAATAAAAACTTTGTATGTACTAAGACTAAAATTGTGGTTTCAATTCAATTCGTTATTTTAATTAAGATATATCTATAAAATAAATACAGTTAACGTGCAGTTAATTCGCCGTTAACGTAAAAATATATTTAAAAAAAAACTAAAGGGCGGGCCTCATCCGGGCCGCAAACGTTATCGTTACGGCACTGTCTGCATAAACAAAAACGAATTATTATTTACTTAAAAATATTTAATGTTAAAATAAAAATTGATTGATTTGTCGGAAAAATTTCATTTTTTTTCATAAAAAATTAATTAAATCATTCGGTATAAATATATTTGAATTTTTATTGGCGTGATTGGAAGCAAAATAAATTGTATTTTATCAAACATTTTATTGATAAAATCTTGGTAAATAAACAGAAAGTGAAATACTTTTTCATCATTATGACGTAGACGCTTATTGCGAAAAATTTCTTTTAAATTGGTTTTGAATGAACTCTCAGCAAGGTCAATGCTTAAATTATATTATTTATACTTTCAGAGATTGATGAAGAGAGTTTGTTAAGAAAAATTAAAAGTAAACATTGTTAAATTCTAAAATTGAAATCTCCTGGATATATCTTCGTATTTTAAAGAACAATAAACAAGAACACTGTATAAATAAACGGAAGAAAGAAGAGAAAAAACGAATTTAATAAAGCCAGATCTTTGCTTATACATTTTCAGAAAATGGTAGCTTGGTTGTTCTGAATATAATAAACTGGTGTATGTACCAATTCAGGAATATATATCTATGTGTATACATATATAAATACATCAACTTTGCTATTAATTTTCAATGAAGTCTTCAAACGAAATGAGATACAGAGTGGAAAAGAGAGATTGTTATTGTTTAAAGCTATCTCGCGTTAGCAATATCTTGATTTACAAAACTTCACTTAAAGACCAAATACAAAGTAAACATGTACATTGTACACATATTACACTCTTCCATCTTGGCTATAAAGCATAATGGATTTTGTTGTGTGAATCTTCTACTCGCAAGAATTAACTAGTCAAGCATCGTTCCTCTTTTCTTTTGGCTTAATTGTTTTCAATTCAGGTTGTTCCATCATACGACTTTCAAATCAAAAGCGCAAGAAGAATAGACGTTTGTATCAGATTGAGCTTTAGACAAATCATTTGCTTTAATGATTCGTAAAACGGGAAAATGGATAAAATGCTTCTAGCGTTTTAAAGTTCCAATAAATATTCAAAAAGGAAAACCAATTATTTGTATGCAAATTCGATCTATTCACAGAATAAATTTCTGATATTTAATTTCATGTAATTTTCTAATTAGAATGTTGTGATATAAATTTAAGATTATATCACTGATTGAAATTGGTTTAGCGTGTAAATGGCACTTAAATTATATATTTTCCATTGTGATAAAATTTTCACATATGTTACAATTTATTCACACGTAATAGTACGTATGCTCAATGGATATAACCGACTTCATATTTTGTGTTGAAAAATGAAGTAATTTAATGCTGATGTAATTTTGAGAAATAACCAATAATGTTGAATTTATTTAACATATAGGTAACATACTTAAGTTATTTTAATGATTATTTCTGTTTAAATATACGAAGCTTTTTGTGATACTGATTAATCGATAACTTATTTCTATAACTTTTGTTCTGAGGAATTACCTATGCATACATTTTTAATTGGGGAAGACAATTTTTAAACAAAATTAACTGACATTTTTTTGCTAGAATTATCAAAGTAATAACGCTTTAATTGTAAAGATTATACATATAAACAAACCTAATACTGCTTTGTGTATTTTTCTTATTGTTATAAAAAATTTATTACTTTTGTAAAAAGGCACAGGAGTTTCTATTGATTATTTAACTTTTTTGTTTGCGTTTTTTTTTTTGTGTTAAACCTACTTGAAGTTGAGCCTTGTGGAATTTATTGAGTAGAAAGAGGCGCAATTACTAATAAAACCTACTAAATAACTATACCGTTATCTGTGTACTGGACTGTTTCTTATTTTCATCGTCCTTGAAGTTATTCTAAAGTGGCTCTTAGAAAATTATATGAAACTTTCAAATCTTTTGGAGTAGTTGATATTATATACACTCGTAGATCTATATTTATTTACTATTTCAAAATGATTTTCTGCAAAAAAAGTTAGGTACGTTTTAACATTTATTGTGAATAATATTAATATTAGAGGGATCGTTCTTGTTAAATGTTAAAGAGTGGTTAATTTTAAGGTGTCACTTTAATTAAAAACTATTTTTTTCGTTATATATTTATTTTTTCTTGTTTGCTTTCTGTTAACAATGAAAAGTAATCTCGTTCTATATGCCCTCTGCAAACTAATCACCAAAATGAAAATATGCTTCGTCTAAAAAATGATTTTTCCGTTTTTCCTATAAAATCAGGTTGTTCTTTAAGGTGTTAAAAATTTACATAACACAAAACAAAACGTTTGAAAGTTTGAACTCCTTAATTCAAGAAGGTAATCTTTTGGGTTCTGACGCTGTTTGATTGTTGCAGACGATGACAGTTGTTGTTTTCGGTTGTTCACGTCAATTCTCTGTAACAGACAGAATATTTGAAGTTGTACGAATTAGTAATAGGTCAGGATATAAAAACGATATCCTTGAATTATATTTCTATTGTACCCGTACTATTGAATTAACTTATGAACAAATTTCTATTATAATTTTGCATAGTTACAGCAATCTAAAAATAAACTTTAGATATATCCTAGCGTTCGTCAAGCTTATAATATTTGCAACATTAGGCATATCAATTTTTTTTTATTTTGTTTTTTTTTTTTATACAAAACACGGCTAACTATTCTGATTGCAAGACAGTCAAGATAATTTTTTCAGAATAAATTGCATCAGAATATTTTTAATCAAATAGAATGTATTATCGATAAGCTTCTTGATGAGGTCTGGGAGGAGAAAACCCATGTTGTTAATTTATGTTGCAATTTTGTAATTTAAGTTTTCAACTTTATCATTTAAACGTATAAAACGTCCAATATTTAGAACTGATTATAAATGAAATAAGTAAAACTAAAAGGCAATTACATTATTGCTCTATTTAAAGTTATATATTCAATGTTCATATAATTAAAAACTAAAATCAAATTACCTACTGCTTCTCCGCATTCCATAACTCAAACGTGTTCGATAAGGTCTGCCATATTGAATTGCTATACAAAATCAAAACTCGAATTTCAGAATTTTTCGATGCACCGACATTCTGCTTAAAAAGCTTATAGTGTTAAGTTAAAGTTGGATCAAATATAATTAGAGATTGAGTGTTGTTGTATTTAATATGAATTGCAGAGATGGCCTCAATATTATCCGCTTTTGGAAATGACACAGCATAGCAATAGTGAATGAACCAGAATAAGTTCCCTGAAACCACAAAAATTGTCTTAATCAGGTGAATAACTACTAAACTACTAAAACAGGTCTTATGTTATATTCCAGTTGTCCTTGATTTGACCATGACTTTTTTTTAGTAACAATCGATGGCTCGTACAGAGATTTATTTAAGAGCCCTACGTCCCTTTCGCTTAGTGACAATATGTTATGGGTTCTCTTCTTGGGGTACTTTTTGAATTTCTTAGCTTGTCTCACAAGGAGATAGTAGTAAAGAGGTACTACGATTACACAAATTCTCATTCCAAAGTCCGTTTCTTATGTCGTACCTTTCCCTTGTCAGTCCAGGAGTATTTCTCCTGTTCGAGGCTTTGGTTTTAGTCTCCAAAGCTAATAGCGTTAATAACTTTGTTTTTTGTAATTCCACAAAAAGGCTCAGAGCCCATGAGGTCCGTTGAGGCGCCATTTTTGACTTGTATATCACCTTATACAAATACAGTTATTATATGTATAGAGTACTTAATTGGTTATTGATTTTTAACCAAAAATGTTTAATTACGTTACGTGTTTAATTATATTTAAAGTATGAACTAAACAAGAACTCGTATATATTTATTTTTTTCAAATACAGGCATTATACAAAACTAAAAAAAAATTTTTTACTTGGGGAACATTTTTGTTAGGCTATTTGATTCAAATGTCTCTTTAACCCAAATATGAGTTAGTAATTAATAACAAACCCTACTGCTATACTTATGTAATCATTTTAATTTATATGTTTTATGAACAAAAAGGAAAGATAATTACATTTTAAATACTTAAGGCGCAACTTGATAATTTGATTTACTTTATTTTTCTATAAAATCTTTACTCATTTTCATCATATACATATACAAATGTGAATAACACAAATGTTTCAAAATACCATTAACAGTATTGCAAAAGAGAATTGAGCGCTATTTGAATATACATAATACATTATATCTAAATATAAAACTTCTTAAAGCAAATTAAACCATTTTTGATATAAAAAAAAATATTTAACGGAAATGAAATAATAATTTTGAGCATTTCAACGTAATTAAATTAAACAATGAAAATGCAATTAAACAGAAAACGTATAATTGATAATTAAATATTTCAGCTCTTAAACTTTTATTTAATTTTGTTTTAATTTGAATATTTATTTAAAGAGTTTGCAAAAAGCATTTGAGTTTTCACGAGAGTAATTTTTATGTAAAATTCACAAATATGAAAATTAAATCGAGGCAGAATTTTATTTTGGTTTTTTTGAACAATATTTGGATAAAATTATAAATTCACAATTAAATTGAAAATGCTTTGTATAGATATGAAAATCCTATTTGAATGTTTCACCAAGAAATTCATACAAACAGCATTCGTTTAATATAATCACCTTAAAGTTATACTAAAACTCCTAGTGTGCTTTAAACTCTGAATGAAATTAGTAAAGTTAAAGCGAACACTTTGATAGCTTAACAAGCAAACTTAACCCCTCATAACCTAATCAAAATATGGCATGAATTAGTTTGTTTTGTGTTTGCAGGTGCCATAAAGTAATGAACGACAAACAACGATTACTCTTCGAGATATAACAAAGAAGTCAAGAGGACGCGTGAGGATTTAATGAAGACGTTGGAGCTTTTTATAAACGCTAAAATATCATGGTGCCCGTTAAATACCTAATATTGTGGTTTTATCGCGTTTAATTTATCGACATGCAAGCATTAAATAATTGTTATAATAAATTAGTGAAAAAATTATGCACCGGGTGTTAGTAATGTTTTTTTCTATAAGGCTAGTGTGATGCAGTTTGCGCGTGTTAAGTGACGCCATGAAAGCTCGAGTTATTTCTTTCTTACCACATTCTAAATGGTTAAACCAACAACTTGTTTGGCTGAACATCGTTGTACTTCTGCTATGTAAGTATAAAATATATATACATATTACATATCTACATGCTTTTATTGATATTACGAAATGATAATTACCGCTTTATAAATTACAATTAAGTTGACTGTTTATTATATTTGGCAACAGTTCAAAGTTGGCTCAAGACGTACAGAAATGTTCATGAGTTTGAAACATAAACATTAACGTAACATGGATTTATGGTACAAAAAATTGGTTTCATAATACAAGTAACAAATCATTTAAATTTTTGTTTAATATCAAATAATATCTTGTCTCAAAGGCGTTGAACATTGTGTGATAATTTAAAATTTCGGTGAAAGATGACCTATTGTAACCTTGATATAAACAAATATACCTATAAGGCATCAAACTTTTAGTGTAAAAATAGTAAAAATTCTTGCTGAGTAGAACTTTTTTCTTTGGAATACTTACAGTACTTTTCAAATCGATCAACTTTCTTAATAACTTTTATGAGTTGTTTTATGGCGTTTCAATATTATCCCTCAATTCTAATTTAAATTCTCTCATAATATATAATCAGTGCAATCATAATAATGCAGAAAGTTGTTCGAACAAATTGAAGTTTAACAACTCCCTGGATAGAAAATGTTGAATTTGATTTTACAATTTGTATTTTATTGAGTTTCTTGTTATTGTTGATGACAGAATAGTTTTATATGAATATTTTATTAGCTCACTCTATGTATACGAATACGTGATGTTTTCATAAGTCAATCACATCAAATGCAATTTGAAATGAATATTTTTCCCTGTGTTCAACTAATTTAAATTGCATTTTCATTTTTGCATCGCTTGTTTTAATTTTATGTACCTATCTAAGTTTTGGTGTGCATGTAATTTGAATATGATAATGTTATACAAGAGAGATGTGACTCCACGATGCATATGATGCATACCCTGGTGAACTTGTCACATCGGTGACGTTGATTGCAATAAATTTATAAGACAACCAAATCCTATCCATAAATTGTGTTTTGTATCCTGTCAAAACTTACATGCAAAAGCACTTTATATAATTTACATGTTTAAACTTTCGAGGACTTGTATTAGAGTTGAGACTGTAATTGGTGTAATCGGGAAAAGGCTATAGTATCTATTTTAGCAAAAATGCCACTATATCAATCATTAATTTTCCTTATTGATTAAACCTATCCAATAAAACATTGCACTTATAATGTGGTTATAGTGAGGTGCCTAAGTTATTTAATTTATAATTTCAATTGGTTTTCTAATAGTTTTAAATATATGGTGTTGAAAAGTTAACCTCTTAAGTCATTGAGTCTTTCTAATCGTGAACTTACACGTAACTATAGGTTGTATGAAAAGAAGCATTTTATATCATAGATGCGATATTCAAGTTCTTCACTATGTATAAGAGAAGCATAAGAGTTCGCATGTAAGCGAATTGAGGGTAGATATCAAGTGTAGCACGCTATGCACTTGTAAAGTTTTTTTAAACACACTTACATATATTATCTTTTAACTTTACCCTCTGACAGGAAACCATTTTATTGATCATTTATTTAACGGAAAAATTCCAATACCACAAACTAATTAAATTTATTTTCAATTGAAATATCATATGATAGTTATCATAGTTCTTAGTTATAGTTTTTAGTAAACGCTATGGTAACTGCATCAAATCAATCTTAAACAAATTATGTTTATGTCTCTCTTCTAGAATTTAGTTTGATTAAATAAATGTTTGATGGTTCATTTAAGGACATATGATATACATATTTTGCCCAACTTGTTATCGTTTTATGAAAAAAAGAATAATTAATTTGTACGCATTATCAAATAAATTGTAAAAATGTAGCTTTTTTATGGAATTTATACTTTTAACGTTTATTCTCTTTCTGTCAAGCTTTAGCTTTGTTTAAATAAGAATAATATCAAATATTTAATATTGTGTTACTATCTGAAATGAGAATTGAACCTCAAATGTATACATTTGAGGTTTTTCCGTACCGAGCATTCAGGAAAATCTCTAAGGATTGGTATTCGTTTTTATTTTGTTTATATGTTGTTTAAGAATTGTTCTTGTACCTATAACTGTACAGCAAAAAAAATAAATTTTTATTTTTATAGAAGCAAAAACGTATTATTCAACTAGGAAAGAAACTTACACTAAAAATATTATTTGTAACTGAAAGGAGGAATAAGTGTGTCATGTGTAGTTCAATACTTTATAACCACTTTTGTATTTTTTAATATTTATTTGAAATCTCAAAATCATATTTTCCTGTTTGGTACAAAATTGTATTGATTATATTTATTGATACCGGTGACTATAAAATAATTTGATGTTTGAGCCCTGAAGAAGTCAATAAATTTTGACGAAACGTTGGCGATATAATAAATAATATTCTACAAATGTATAAGTGTCCTTATTCAACATCACTATTAGGCATTGAAAGGTTTTAAAGACAATTTGGATATTAAAAGTATTCTAATTTTCATGCGTTTCTCAATAATCTATAATTTAAAAAAAAATTATTTTAGACAGGAAAACAAAAAGAAAATTGCAACTTTGATTAGAGTAAATATAAAAGTTCTTTAACGGTAGTGGTTTTTTAGTATTCGTTAGAAGGCTAACAGAAATACTTCTCAATGTTTTTATTATTTAAAAAATATGTACAGATTAAAACATAATTTTTTTTAATTTTGATTTAACATTATTTTAGAGAAATTATTTTTTTTTTTTTAATTTGACTGGTATTAAAGATCTGTACGACGAGTCGACAATAACACGTGAGCATGGAAGATTGAATGTTGGCTTAGTATTTAATAACTAGAACATTATTAAATGAAAATGATAATATTTAAGGTTCCTTTGAAAAGATTTATTGATTTGTTCAAATAATATTATAATTGAAAATGGACTGTAAAAGTAAAATCGACTGAAATAAGCAATGATTATAATTTTTGACTTTATGTTGACATTATATTTGAGATGCCTGATTAAGTTGGAATAAAACCAACGAAACGTTGCGTTCCAAATAAATAATAATTTAACATGGAATAATTTGTCTTGATCACCTTATAATTTTTGGATATATTTATGTATAAGTAAGACCTGAAAAAAATTATAATTTTTATTTTTAGTTTAATGAGAAGTTGTGATTTATAGAACTAGTGAAAAAAAACTTCTGTAATTTTTCTTTTTGACTTAAGCACTATTTGATTGAACTTTAAGTGCTATCGCGTAAAATTTGTATCATAAAAATTAAATACTCTTAAGAAACTATACGCTTTTGTCAAAATAAGTCATTGAGATGTAGGTACATTAAAAGGGAAATCATTATAATTTTAATACAATATTATAAAACTTTTTTAGTAATTAGAAACATAATTTTTAAGTTACTTAAACTAAAAACAAACTTAAAAATTCAATAATCTAAAAAATAGGAAATTTTAGCATTTTTGAGCGTGCTCTAGCGGTCAAACTATTCAACAAGGAAACTTTTTGTAAGAAATGTTTTTATTTAAAATTGAATGATCTTAATTTTTGTAGAGAATAATTCTCGAAAAATTTTTAATTTTATGGCTTTTTGGAAAAATAGCCAAAGTTGAAATTTAGATTCCACACTTCACAAAACATATTCTTCTGTATTTCTTTTTGACTAAAACACCATTTCACTGGACTAAAATATTTATTTAAATTTTACAAAACAAATTAATATAAATAACTATAAGTTTGAGTTAAAAGCTTAAATTACATTATTCAGAAATCTCCAATATAAAAAAAAACTTTTGAAAAATGATGCAAAAGTTTAATAGTTCCAAGATCATATTAAAAACACATGTACATATTTTGAAAAACAAAATTAACTTTCAAAAAGAGACGAATGAATAAGGTAAATTTTTCAGGCACTGGCAAAACCCCATATTTTCTTTTGTTACCAGTTATAACATTTTAAAGCGTTGAATTTTAATATGTAGCTGTAAAATGAAATAGAATTTCCGAAGCTATCAAGGGCCGATAAAATCAGATGTAGAGAAAAATAATATTTGACATTTCATGTTTTTGCTTTTATTACTGCTGTCAGCGGCATCCAAATCCATTTCCGTCGCATTGTATAGTGTCTACAATGTTATATTTACAAACACGCGATTGACAAAAAAAAATAGATATGATTTTCTTTGTTCGAATCCTGCAATTTTACTTTGAACTGACACATTTGTGTTTCAACATATGTGATTACCGGTAAAAGTATTTTTTTTTAAGAAAATTGCTTCTATCTAAAATCTTATGATAGACACACATATGTATTCAAACATGACTTGTAAAATAAATTGTTCCATTTTAAAACGGTAAGAGTTATGAAGGAAGCTCGAGAGCTTAAGAAAGCTCTGTGTGGTAAAATGCGGTGGATTTGTGCGGAAGTGGTAAACCAAGACAGAGACGGCCAAATGAAGTGTAGATGCAAACGGGAAGTTTTGAATATTCGTATGGCAATGTGTCTACATATGAACGTATGTATGCAGGTAGGAAGACACTAAAGCGAGGAGGCACAGCGAAAAAAAGCATTACCCGGAAGAAATGGTGCACTATTCAACCCCATAATATTCATAGAATAGCGGCGAATGCGAATAACGATTTTATTGCGACAAAATTTACTGTGCTGAGATGTAAGATAAATATTCATGAGCTGCTCCCGGACAAATATTGTGATAAAAATTTTCAATGAAATGGAAATTATTTTAAATGAAGATTTTATTATTTTGCTAAATTCCCTTATCTTATTACTTACAAAAATCACATAAATTAAATATAAAAATTTAAAATAATCAACTGAAATAGATATTAATTTATCTTATGGATCAGTTATACTTAATTAAAATCTAACGATATCAAAAATTAGCTTCAGAAAAAAAAATCCTTAACAAAATTTGTAATTTTTTTTTTGTTTGTTAAACTCGAAGTTATATTACGTGACAATGTCAAATAAAATAAACTGGTGCACACCAAAATGATTTTCATACTTAATAAAAACTAATTTCATTCTACACAAAACTATAAAGTTTTGATAGTAATACATTTTCGACTTTAGCAACTGTAATGTTAATTTGTGTGAAAGTTTTCGAATTTAAGATGGTAAAATATTAATAATAAAATAGGCAGATGGGAAATGGAAAAGTTTATTCGTTTCGTCTCGAAATTTCTTGCTTGCTTCTTGTTCACATGAATTAAGTTTGGAAATAACATCGTTTGTGTACGATTTTCGTGTTGTGTTACACAATAATGGTAGTAATAAAAAGAAAATATTAAAAGTTTAAAATCGATGCGAACAAATGTCTCAGCAATGTACAGAGTACCAGTTTTATATTCCTTTAACTTATTTTTAAAATAAGATAAATAGGTATATCAAATAAAAGTTGTGATATATGAGATATAAGAAATAAAAACTGTTTTAACTTTAAAATTTTTGTTGAACAAAATTTCTTTACTTCAAAATATATCATATCATTAAATGTACCTATTTATAATATATAAATTGTTAATGTCTTATTTGTTGTTTCGTTTAACACAAACTGCGATAAAGTTTGCTCGTTATTTCAAAGATATGTTGAGTAAGCAAATCCATTACTTATCCAAATGTTTATTACGCTGCCGAAACAATGATGCATAAATATACACACATAGCTGCATACAATCCATTGGGTTAATTATGTGGTAGAACTTTCAATGAGAATATAACTTTCATTTTAACTGAGAAATACAATTAATTGTGATTTATTTACGCTGTAAATCACAAACAAATAAATATTTAAATAAAACATTTTTTATACTACTGCAATCAAGTATTTTTAACAAATATCATACAGTTTTCATGCATGAAATCTCATAAAACAAAGCTAAAATGTAAAATCCAAGACTTTCAATGTTCTAGATCTATCTATGCTTATATTTGTGTGAACTTCGCTAGTGATTTGTCAAAGCAAAAGTGCGATGAAATGAATGGTGTAAATCCTAAAAGTGGCTCAAAAGGATCATGCAAGTAAAACACGTGCTTTGTTTACCATTGAAATGAGATGATGGTAAGATAGTCTTTGAAGTGGTTGTTAATAATGTAAAATGAAGCATGGAAGAAAATAGACCTTTCAACGTTCTCATATAAAATTCATATCTAAATTACTAGTTCGCTGCATCTGTGTAGCTAAGCCTTCTACACCATTGTGTATTTCCAAATAAGTGCTTATTTACGTTAAACGTTCAACATATTAAAAATATGGGACAATTTTCTAAAAAAATAAACGTCCAAAAATTAACTATTTTCAACGTAACGGTACTTTTATATCTTAATACTGGTTTTATAATATTTTAATCAAGTGTTAATTTTATAGGTTTATTTGAGCTTTTAAAAAAATAACTAATGGTTTTGAAGTAAATTTAATTAAAAATTAACATTAATATATTGCATTTGTAGATTAAATAAATAGATGTTCACTTAAAAGAATAGATTAGTAGCTATCCTACAGGATCTTTAGCAAAACTTTATTAAAATTCGTTCCGTTAAGTAATTGTGAAATTAAGCTTATTATTCTAATATGTTTATTTCAAATTAATATCTTCGACAATGAACAATGAAAAATTTCAAATATTTTAAACAATTTCATTATTAATTTTATCAGGTGTTAAATTGAAATTCTTATTTACTTTCCAGTAAAAAATGTCAATTTTTTAATTTCAATTTTGTAAAAATTTCTTTTGTTAGCGTGTAAAATTGGAAGAAAATGCGTTAAAGTATTATTTCACGAAAATTTTATTCAGTACTATTTCACGAACTTTATCGTAACTTTTTAAATATACGGTTCCTGTAGGATATAATTGTTTTGCCATCCCATCCCATCCCTATGCGTTATTCTAGCTTTAAAAGTAAGCTATAGCATTCTCCCCCAAACTACCACATTGCAAAAATCATATCAATCTTTAACTCTGAGATAAAAAAAATATCTGTCCCACGGGAATAGTACATCTCTCCTGAGTAAAAATTAGATAAAATCTTCTTAAGGAAAATTAGTTAAGACTCTATTTCGTGGATTTTAATGAAACTGCTTTTAAATACACGGTTCTTATAGAATAAATACTTGTTTTGCTATCCCATGGGAATTATTCCGGTATGAGAAGTAACCTATATTATTTTTTCGCCCCTAAACTACCACATTACAAAAAAGGAAGTGTATTTTTTGCTCTGCAAAAAACAAAAAAATATTTATCCCACGGAAACCGTACATTTTTTTCTGGATATAAAATATACTATATGTTAAACCGGATTATAATCTATATCTATGCCAAATTTCATCCAGATCCATTCAGTACTTTTTGAGTGAAAGAGCAACAAACATCCATTATTATAAACTTTCACGTTTATAATATAAGTAAGAAGTAAGAAGTAAGATACTATGAATTATAAAATAAGAAAATTAAGCCAATTTTCTTTTTATTCTTCTGGTGAGTTATTTACAATACTTTTTTTCCACAGTTACAATTTGCTTTTTTTGACTCTTTCATTTATCATTATTTAATTAATTGACTAAAATCTGCTGTTTTTACAATAATTAAAACAAACGTTTTTTTAGTACTATATCTTTACAGATCTTTATTTTGATTTTATAATTATAATGTCTCCTAGTTATGCTCCAATTTTTAAAGAAACGGGGAAATGTATTTGATTGTATTCTAAAAATTCACTTTTTTGGCTATTTGAGAAGAAAATGGAGGGTAGTTACCTCTCAGGAATTGTAACTTTTTTAAATTTATTTAATTGGTTGATTATATTTAATTTCAAAAAATTTTGGGTCCTATTTCAAAAGTTTCATGTACGATGGACAGAGTCGTTGTTGGTTATTTGCATCTATCTTTCAGTACCTCTTTTAATTCTAAGAACTAAAGGAGGTCTTCGTTTACGCGTTTTTGCGTGCAGAATAATCATTTAGGGTTTGTCTCTCCACGACCAGAAACTTAGTAGTAAGTACATACGCCCTTGCGATTTTTTTATTACGAACACCGTGCTTTTTTTCTTGACTACGTGACCCATTTTTTAGAATTTTTCACCCCCATCCCTAATTTCCTTGGTAACCACCCGTAGTATATGCAGAGACCCATTCTCCGTCTTTAGTTTTTACGTTGTAATTTATAAAAAGGTTTGTTCGAGGAGGTGATTCTGAACTGATAACGAATCAATCCAAGTGAATAGGATAATCGCCAAACGCATACACGCTTATGATCTGATTAAGGGTTATTTTGCCGTGAACGAGTTTAAAAATGTTCGGAAGTAAGACGAGGAATAACGAGAACCCACGTAAATTGTTAATTGAATTGAACGTTGACAGACGTTGATGCCTCGTTCACACAAGTCAACATTAGTTGACCGATTTTAGTAAATCGATCAAAAGTTGAATGAAAAACTTAGTGTGATGACTCGTTCAAACTTTTTTTGATCCACTAAAAAGTTGATTACGGTTCTCACACGAGGTTCTTCATTCAACTTTTTTTGATTAACTAAAAACGGGATACTAAAGTTGACTCGTGTGAATGCAGCATGACAGCGAAACTGGATTTTGAATTAGCCACAATTTAGCAAACTGCGTACGAGTAAGAGAATCGAATTTTTCTTACTAACAAAAATCTGAGGATCGCTATGGATCGCTAGAACCAATTATGAATCGCTAACGAACGCATTTCGTGTGAACCGCGAATATCGGACCGTAACTCGGCTCATAAACTTGCATGCACTTGGCGATGATCCTAAATCGGTCTTGAACCGATTCGTTATCGATTCAGTATCACATCCGCAAACAAACCTAATATGATTTAAAATATTTTTTTGCAAACAGAAAGCTAAAAAAATTAATTTGGCTCATATTTGTCATTATTAAAACAGTGCTTACCGTGTGACGCCAACGGTACATACAATATAATTACAAGTGGAAAAATTGCAACAGGAACTTTATTTACAAAAACAAAAGTCTCAAAAAGCGCCAGATTTACCTAGAGGATATTGACTACGTGACGAAAACGTATGCCCCCTTCCTTTCCTGTGACCAAGCGTAGTATTTTTGAATTTCCCCCTTAATCGGCTCACGTAGTATGGGTACGTTCCTTTATAGCTTTTTTCATATGGGATCATAAAATTTTCAAAATTTTTGAACAACCGTATTAAAGAATCGTTCAATATTTGTTATCCGTTTGGTTCATTATTTTCATTATAAGGAACCTTTGCTATTGACTGAAAAAAAAATTTACTCCTTCCCCAGAAAATGTGTATTTTTACGTTTCAAGAGGTGGAGAATCTGATATTTTAAAAAAATAGTCCAGTGTTAAGGTTTTTTCTCGGCTAGTATTCAGTAGAATTTTTCCAAATTTCTTATGCTTGGTTCCTATGAAGCTAATAAAGCACACTCTAAAATTCAGATTAATCGGCTAAACCGAACAGTATTTAAAGTACTATTTATTTTCACGACTTTTACACATAATACATTACCCGTTTAACTATTATTACTATAATAGTAATAGGCGTCATAAAATAATGAGCCATAAACATTTTCATTTAAAAAATTTAAATCAAAATCTAGGAAACAATAAGGTTTACGTTTGAAACGTTTTGATATTCACTTTTTGCATTCCTAATGCTAGAAGGTTGATAAAACAAATAACATTTTGGAGGCCACATTAAAATTTAATTGGTTAAACAATTTAAATAGTAATTGATCTTTTAATACGTGCTAATACTACTTCTGTGCAAAATGTACGTTTACAAACGATCAAACAATGAACATTTGTGAAATTGATATGAAATAATAATAGCTACCTATTATAGTGTAAGATAATCTCTTAATAGTTGGCTCAATTTACATTTTACCTGGTTTAAAAGTTACATCGCATGTTATTGCGTAACATTTTATTACTATTTCTTTCGTGTAGAATTAATTTTTTAGTTTGAGCTTTGAATATTTATTTCAAGGCACAATTTAAAGCATAATTTAAGGGATGTCACAAAAGTTCATTTATAATTTGCTTTGATTAATTTTAAAGAAATGCATTGATGTTATGACAATTAGGAAAAACGTGATCTGTTGGAAAATCTAAAACTTATTATTTCTTTCGCTGAAAACCAATTTTTCTATTCTCAATAATTAAATCATCTGTATTAAGTTTTTTTTTTTTTTGAAATTGGTTCACATAAGATATTAGATCCTTCTAGAAATGCTTTTAATAATTTCATAGAAATTGGCAATTTTTAAGCATGGTTGCACGATAATTTTACCATATACTTAATAAAACTTTGAAAAAGTCATGTCTTGTAAATATTATAAATATTTGCTTGTAACAAATCTATGTTTTTACTTTAGCAAGCAATTATGGAATCCATTAAATGAAGAGTTAATGGGTACAGGTAGCAGTGTTCTAATGTGATAAAAACCGGTTTTAAAGATCCTTTAGTAAAATTAAATTTTTAAAAATCATATAGAGGTAGGTAAATTGGGATTTTATTTATTTGAACAAAATCGTCTCTAAACTATCAATATGTTATAAAACTTAAAATAACATTTAATTTTTTAACAAAATTCGTCACTCAAGGTATCTTTACAAGCTTTTATTTGTTTCTGGTCTGAAAGAAGAGAACTTTAAGTTCTTTTTGAAATTAGTTCCAAGCATTAAAATTCAAATCTTCTACTTGGTTTTAACCAAAAGTTCATTTAACTTTGCTTGTGTTATCTATGTAAGCTTTCAGAATATGTACATTCTCACCCTTTGCAGTTGCATTATAATATATAAACTCTGCGCTTGACTTTTATAGCCTATTTCTGAATCCCCAATTGTTCCCTCTTGTTTTGCTATCAGGATTTTCAGAGAGAAAACCATTTAGAAAACAACATTTATATAAATGCAAACATAGATTGTGAGATTTTTAAAACAAATTAATATGTAGTTTATAAAGACAATGCCAATTAAAAAAATTTTTTTTTTGATAATTTGATTAAATATAAAAACGGGAACAAAAGCAATAATAACGGTGACACAGATATTTATTATCCTTCGAAAAAAATTACCCAATTGCATGTTCTAAGTTGTTTGTGAAAGTTCGTAGGGCATTACACATTTTGTTACTTTTACATTGATAAACCGATGTATAGTATATATACGTTCATTCAAAGTATGAGCTTTTGTCGATACATGTATTCTAAAATGTTGAAAGCACTTAAACATATTACTTTTTGAACGGCGTGAAAACTACTTTGATAAACATATGATACAAAAAATTGAGTTAATGGAATTATTTTTAAAATCTCTTTATTAAAAATCAGGTTGAAAAATGGATTTGTAGTAATTTAATAATCATAATACATATATTATGTCTCCAAATATATACTTTAAAGCTTAAAGATTACTTCAAAATAATAAGACATTGATTTTAGATAGTTATAATATATTTTTGAACAGTTTTCAAATTTTAAGATTGGTAAGCGTTTTAAAATTTGTTGTATTTTATGATGCGAACAGAAAACATTTAGCAATAGCGTTAAAAAGGATATAAACAGTCAACACTTAAGTAGAACCGTAACAAAAATTTGCATGATATTTGTCAATAAAAAAGAACATTAACCTTGACATAGAAAAATCGCATTAATTTCCAATTAGTGTTAATATTATGGAGTTTTTATGATATTGAAAGAGGACTGATGAGTTTTGAATAATTATAGGTTTCAAATGCACGATTGTCAAATGAAATGTTTTATTTCTAGTAATTGATTAAATGGAAGTCTTTGTAATTGGTTAGTTGTTAATAATTCAACTACATTTGTAAGAGAAATTAAAGTTATTTTTCGAATCAAGAGGCAATATTTATATTATTTTTTACTATTGGTTTCAATGTTTCGTTAAATTGTTAAATAAATTACGTTTTGTAAATAATTTTGAATTAGTTTTTTTTTTCTCATAATTATAACTTTTCACTTCATGCATTAGCAGCAAAGATGAGTTTATGATGGTTATAAGCTAAATCGTACCCGCGAGATTATGAACCACTTCAAAGACTATTCGCATGCGCATTTTTAAAAAGAGCGTTCGCGCGACAGTAAATTCTGAATTTTTAGTAATAGTTTGGTGTTCGCGGTTCACGCCAAATTCGTTCGTTATCGATTTAGAATTGATTCTAGTGATTCTGTGATTTTTGTTAGGACGAACAATTTGATTCTGTTACTCATACGCAGTTGGAAAGATTGTGATTAAGACCAGTTCTGCTGTCAACGTTATCCAACGTTGGTTCTCGGTTGATTTTCGCGAAAAAAATCTTTAATTAGTTCATAACTAACTTGGCGATAATCCTAAATCTGCCTTGAACCGATTCACAAGTGGTTCAGAATGAGACACGCGAAACAAAGCTTTTTATCATAGAAGTATTCAGCTTTTGCTTTAGGAGAAAACAAAGTTTAAAAGTTTACTTTGCAAATGCTTCATAGTGCAATTGAGACCTCGTTTGGTTCTTGTAGTGAAAAAACTTACTCTGGTTATTAATATAGAAATTTCACCCCAAACGCCAATAACTACGGTAGTGGCGTAGCGTAGATTTTTACCAGCCAGAACCATCAATGAATTTACCGCCCCTTAAATTTGTAGTTAAATAAGATTTATAAATAATAATCTGGAACACTTTCCTGATGCTTCAAATAAATAACCAAAATAAAACTTGTTTCTCATTACTTAATTAAACTCATTAGAATACATTCGTCAAATGCAAGCTCAGGAAATTATACTTGTGCTTTTGCTAAGATACTTAACTATAAAGCTATGTTGCAACCTTTCTCAAATTTAAGTAGTTAACTAATTTATTGGATTAAGCAAACAAATTAATTGTTTCGTGTAGTTAGTTGGCATATTTACTTCCATTGCAAAAAAATGGTCCTCTTCTTGTTTTGTATTGGGAGTCCAGAAGATAAATTAAGTTCTTTACCTTAGTTTTGAGCATATTTTCAAGCATTGTCTTCGAAATTTTTTCATTTTTAATTAATTTCCATAGTATGGTACCTAATTTATTAAAAATGATTCTTCTGATTCTTCGGACAGAAGGAGTAAACTTAACTGTTTTTTTCTGCTCTCATATGTGTGCCACCCGGGGCTGTGCCACCCGGGGCTATGCCCCCTGACGAAATAAAAATATTCTTAAAATGATGACTATCTCTTTAAACCTTCGTCATGTTAAATCACAAATGACATATAATAATGATTTTTTGTGTCATGTTGCATTTGTAGAATACATTATCCTTCTGAGTAGGTATCTTTGTGTATTGAAAATGTCAGCCAATACATGCATAAAAATTTCATTACTTCAAACGAAATGAGGACACAAATATGTTCATATTTTGATGAACAAAAATATGACAAGCTTATATTTTTCAAATATATAATATCCGATTAATGTGTTATAGAGGCGGTGAAGAGATAATTATTTCTTATACAAAAATTACTTAATGTTAAATAAAAGTAATCTTTTTATCTAAAATAATTTAAATATTTTTGCCATGAAAGATGTAAACATTAAAAGGCTCGCTAAACAATTTACAAAATTTAATTCTGATGGATTTGACCGTTAAATTGTGATGCAAAAATTTGTCTCCCTAAAGTCTAAGAGACGAGTCGCTCTGGCGTGCAGTTAGTACTTACTAATTATATTATATAAAAACTATATAGGTAATGTGCACTAAAGTTTTGAAAATTGTATTTACCTCTACCAAATGTGTTTATTATGCAAGCTTCATCTTTTAGTAAATGCCGTTACCAAGATTTTTCTATTTGTTACTAACTGATGAAAAATATAAGTATGTATAACTAATGTTAACCAAACTTAATCTAGTGTAGATACTTTTTTTTAATATTATAAGTAGCTTATATTAGACGAACTACAAACTTGCAAAACATCTTTTACAAAACGAAAGATTTTCATATTTAAGTTTATATATTTTAGTTTTCATGTAGAAGAGTGTTATACTAAAAACGTTTCCGCAAATAAAAAAATATGTCAGACTTGTCATTGTCAGTCAACGACGATTTAATATATTATATTTATAACGATATTCTACATTTATGTGTGGTATGTATTTTTTCTTTAGGTAAATATTCTTCGAAGAAATATTTCGAATATAATTTGGGATTATAAAATTTTCCTCGATACAAACCACATTAGATTATTCCATGTAAAATATTTTCAGTATAAGAAAATGATTTTCTTTAAGAAAAAAATGAATAGAATATCTAAATATTGATAGAGGTTTAACTTTTTTTGTATGATGTTCTTTGAATTTTAACAATATCCAGTTAAAGCCACATAAAACATGTATACATAAATTTGATATTCAAAATTTTCATTTTTATAAAAACATTTTTTTTTACATTTCCTATATCTGGGGACTGAATTTTGTCCATATTATTTGTTGATAACTTTTCTTAATACACTTTGTATGTATGTAACGTATATGCCGTAGACACATCGTGGACTTTATAGACATTTCACGAACAGCAGATAGATCTGGGGGTTGGAGGTAGGGGTAGAGGAGAAGAATGTTTTTGTGTAAATTTACGGTGGTGGGTGGGTGTTGGTTGAGAGGGGAGAAGGATGATTTTTTGAGAAAATATATAATTTCACGATGTGTCTACGACATTCTATGTATAATATGGCTATGAAAATTGCTATCAGAAAACAACGTTTATGAAAACTTTTCAAAATTCTGTAATCCAGCTTGTCCTTACTCTAAAATTGTATATTTAAATCGAAATAAACCAAAAAAACAAATTTGAGATTATTTTTAAGAGGCCTTTTTGGGTCTTAAACAAGTTGCCCCTGCCTAGTTACGGTTCTGATTAATCTTATCGCAAGTGCATTATACAGATGCTATAAAACAGCAACGTAAAAATCTAAGAAAAGTGTTTTAAAATGTTGAATACCTTAATATAAATAATATAACGCTTTTGATGAACACTAAACGATGTAACAAGTAGGTAAATAAAATTAATAATGTGTTGTATTATCTACTTAATTGTTATATTTTTAAACACCAATCTAAAAATACTTTTAAACATAAATAGGTAAACCCATTTTTTTATTAGGTATTTATTCAGTAAATAAATAAACCATGCAATATTTCTTATTTGACTAATTTTCATATGCCTGTTTTCTGTTTACAATGTACCTATATTTGCTGTGAATTTTGGTATTATGTTTACCAATGAGGCTTAATATTAAAAGTGGATATGACAATATAGATTAAACTGTAAATTTAAATATTAAATGTAATACATGTATCGACAATTAAATCGCATCGTTTAATTTGTTTGAGTATTCGTGTCAGTTTCCAATAATAATATTTGTTAAATTTTATCTAAGCATCGAAAAACAAATTTTCATTTTATTTTTAATTTAATTATTTGAAACTCGATTTTCATTTGTGTCTTTGTAATTGTTAACTTTAATTTTCATTTTAACACTTTTGGTTTCAACTGACAATGTTTATCGTATAGGTTTCAGATTTTATTTAAATAGTAGGATTAAAACGGTTCAATTGAAGTGTAAGTGGTTTAAATTGAAATTTGATCAATTGGTGATTTTCAAAATGTATAATTTAATTATGCTAAAGTACCTTTTTGTAAATTAATTGTCACTGAAAATGATAATGTTTAGAACATTATTATTTCTATCCTGGAATTTAGTAAAAATTGATAAAAGAAATCGCTCCTTTTGTGAGGATTTTCAATCAAACTCTGCAGCCTTTTTTCTAAATACCTGATAGTTTTTTAACTAATTGCAATTTGAAAAAATGACATTAGAAACTTGAACAAACCGATTAAAGTAAATTTAAAATAAAAATTATCATTGTAAGCTTATCTAATTTTGCAAGAATAGGCACTGAAACGGAATACTCTCAAACCTGTAATGAACTTCTCGTTTATAGTCCTTTTATTTGATAGAAATTTTACAAAACGTTTAATAAACCAAACTATCATACTTATTTTAACTCGTTAATTTAACACAAAAATCACTTTACTCCAATCACTTTTCAAATTGTTTTTGTCGCTATGATTTGGTAATTCCTTAGAATCATTGTGCGTCAATAGGCAAACCATGTGTTCTTAGATAATCCAGAAACTTTCATTGCCGATACTTCAAAAAACGCCTAAAATTATGAGGGAGAGCTGTTAATAATGGGAGATTCAAATGTGCATTGGCAAAATTTCTATATAGAACAATTTCTAATGTTCCATTCTTTCCCATCGGCGTTCCTTGTTCTGGAGTTGTTCTTTACAATACTATTTATTTTCAATATTCTATGTAAATTCAAAAATATTTTATTTTTATGCATTAAAATACGAGATTATTTTCTTTTGATATTTGCAAATGATGCTAGTACATTGCAGAAGTGCTACAGCGCGAAATTAGCATTATATTGTAATGTACCCATACTTTAAGCTTTAATTTCAATTATTTTGATTGCACAATATAAATTCATTTCGTTTAATTTTAAATGCAAGTCAAGATTTTCTTCAATATTCTCATATGCGATGTTTCCCTTTTATTACGCTACTGCCGCATTATCTTCACATAAACTTTAACAATATCCTCAATGTAGCTAATTAAATTCTTCCTCCTAATTGTATGTAATATGTATATTTTCTAGAACGTCATACGGTGGAATTTCTAACTCTACAAAATAGAATTACTAAACCAATTATCGTGTGTAGCATATGTAATTCACGTAGGTATATAGGTACATGCATAGTCGTAACCTACACGTCATATGTGTAGTTTTAAACCACATATGAAAATGCTTGCTATGACTTGTAGTCATAGCAATGCTTAACTGATAGAAGCAATGTGTTCTTCTACTTATGTTTAATTGTACTACCGAATATTAATATCAAACCATTTGATTTAATTAACTATACAATTTTTTTTCAGGTTATTCTGGAAGCTTGGCATCAGGGGAAAATCCGAAAGAATCGGAAAATCGAATCGTTATCTCCCAATTATCTAGTGAACCACACATTAAATACTATTCGAAATTGTTAATGATTAATAGATATGATAATATAACATTGAAATGTGACGTTTATGATAGTAGTTCGATTAATGTACGTTGGTTAAGAAACGATAAACCTATTGAGCATCTGTTATCGTTTAATGAGTTACGTAACGTGCGTAAAAGATACTTCATAGACAGTGTCGGAAAATTGCAAATTAATTTTGTGCGAAATTCGGACTTGGGTGTATGGCGATGCTTAGTTCGCAAATCCGGAGGAAACACAGTTTTAGGACCAACTATCCACATAAAGCTTATCGGTAAGTGTAAATTTTTTTAACTTCATAGAGGAAAAAAAGGGAACATCTTTTTTCAACATTTTTACATTATGTTTAACAGAGTCGACTGAATTTACAAAAGACCAATAACCATTTTGTGTGAAAAATGACAGTGTATAGAACCCTTGTCAAGTGAATATGAACACAGTTTCCGGCAATCTTGTTGAGATTATAAAGAAATATTGACTTGAAATATTTTCAAATAGACTTAATTTTATTTTCTTCTTAAACAAATTATTTTAGCTATTCATTAAAAATAAATGAGAGGCCAAAGAAATATAAAACTTTACGTTTGTTTCATTGAAACGACTGATTTAAAGACAATTTTCAAGTTTCTTCATGTTAGCAATTATTTAGTGAAGAATTCAAGTAAAGCTAAATTAATTGATATTCCCATTACTTTAACAATAATGGTGTTCTTTATATCCAATGAGAAAAGTTCTGATTGTATTTGCAGTAAATCTTATCGTCAATTATAAATTATAAGGAATGTATATAAATTTGCAAGTGCAAATATAAACTAATAGAAATGTGATCTTTACGTAAAGTTTGATGAAACTTACTATAAGTAATGTAAATATAAATTTCCCTCGTTTCATTCGTAATTCTATTGACATATAGGTACGTACGAGTATGAACATAAATGAATTTTCAAACATTGGAAATGAATAGATTTCTAATGTATACACTTTCGGGTTAATGCATATGCAAGTATGTAATAAACTGTATCATGACACGTATTTTAACTTAATTGTTTGGCAAGTGATCCATTTAAATTTAAAAGTAGATAAAAATGTATCCTTAGCAGAACCAATTGATTTTTTAAATACATTTTAAATTAAAGTTTGTTTCTATAAGAACAAAATTTTGTAAATATATGTATTTTTAATATTTTTATTCACTACATAAAAGGACGTTTTTTGCTAAGCTATTAAAAACGCCAATAAAACATATGCCAGGATAATCTAGTATTTGATAAAATGAATATTATATAATATATTATAATTGCCTGATGAAGTCATAAAGTTTGCTGAAGTTAAATAATTTTTCTTCTTCTTATCATCCAACGCCCACGCTTGACATTTCTGCCATTCGGTGCCGCGCGGTCCAATTGAGGTTGGAGACTAGTTGGTTTATTATAATAAGGCATATATAAGGTTATTAGATACATAAGATATGCTCACTTGGCTAGGCAGCATTTCTCTGATCTCTGAAAATGACGTCACAAATGACTGACGCGGAAATTTAAAATATATAGCTAAGTAAGGTATAGATTCTAGAAGAAATATATCTTCATTATTCAATTTAAATAAAATAACAAAGAGAAATCAAATTAACATTTATTATGTTCATAAAAAGTATGAAAGTTTCAAATTTTTGTTAAAGGGATTTAATAATCTAAATAAAAAGCATATTTTATTAAATATAGTAGTGCTAACCAAATGTAGTCACCAAGTGGAATCCCCCACAAACCAAAGATAGCTAATGGCCTTTAACGCCTCTACTGGCTTCTGTCAGAAACAACAAACCAGTGACGTCAGTTCAAGTCAAAAGGAGCACCCACTGGGTTCTGGTTCTTGTTGTTTTTCTCCCTGCCGTCTGCAGGTGCAGGACAGTTGCCAAGTTGCATGGCGTTCAAGGGTTCCCCATTGCAGAGGGAGCAGATTGGGGTCAGTACGATGCCAATACAGTGCAAGTCCTCGCATAGGTAGTCACGTCCCGTGGTTGTTTGGAAAACTGCGACTGACACCTGTCAGGGGAGAAGTCGTGGGATAGGATATACTAGTAAGGATTCCCATTGGTTTCCTTGCACTTCATTTTTTGAATATTGTAGGAATGCCAGTTGATAGTTCTTGCGATGTGGCTCTGAGCTAATGTTAAAGACATAAGGGTTGGCGGTTGAATTAGAGCGGTGCCAAACTTTGCGAGGACGTCTGCTTTTTTATTTCCCAAGATACCAACATGAGTAGGAATCCATTGTAGTGATAGATGCCAGCCTGTTTTAGCGAGACTGTCCAATGCGGCTTGACATTTGTTAGTACGAACGCAATTGGTGGGGTAGTTAGAGGATAGTGCTATTATCGCAGCTTGAGAATTAATGAAGAAAACAGCTTTATGGTAGGTCTTAATTTCGGGAAATTTAGATATAGCTAGTAAAACTGCCTCTACTACTTCCTCTACAACTTCTTCCTACTTCCCCATCAAAACAGCTTAGAGGTTCTCCAACTGCAACGCAACATTCAAATATATCGCTGTAGTAACCAGCACCAGTTTTTCTGGATCCTGGGATGGATGAACCATCTGTATAGATGTGCAGAAATTTTAACCTTGGGTACATGGAGTGGATGGTTTATAGAGAGGCTTTCCGTAGCTCGATGACCATATATGATGATTTTGATAAGTTTTGACCCATTAGTCGAAGGGGGCGGAGGAGAGTTGAATAAATTCATTTTATTGACAGGAGCAGGATCACCAAACTTTATATTATAATTATTTTTTAGTTCTTCTGCTTTAGTAAGAGGAGAGGTGTGCATTTTGATTTTTATTATTAAATAATTAGAAATATAAAATATGTTAAGTAATTAATCCTAGTGTATCCTCTTAAAATTAAAATTTATAATAAGAAGGATCTGAACAAAATAATGTCAATTTTAAATATTCATTTATGTTTAAAAAACATTACTTCATTAGACAATAAAAGTATTAATGATATTTTTTTTTGCTTGTATTTTTAAGATCTTGATTATGTAAAAATACATTTTTTCGTCAAGATCTTTTTTAAATTCTAAAATCTTGGCTCTTTAAAATAATGACAACAGAGGGTGGTATAAGAAAAAGTTTTGAAAGGAGAAACATTTTATTATTTTTATAAAACTGTGTCTTAACGAAGCAGGGATCTAGGTTACATTTTAATCAAAAAGGATATTTTCATTTTATATAATGCTTTTCCACCGCATACTTAATGTTGACTTTTAAAGGAAAGAGGATAACTCTGGAAAAATGACCCATAATTTAATTGAATTTAATGTGGAGAAATCGGAAATAGTCGAAATTTAGTATCGAACAGTCATAGAGAAACATGATATAATTACAGCTAAAGTTTGAATGTCGGCAGTCATGCAACATGAAAATTTGATATTGTTGGTAAATTGTTCTGTACAATCAAATTTCATCTAACAGATATCGTATGTAAGTAATTCTGAACAGAATGTCGGTTATTATTAATGGCGCGAGGCAGTAAATGTTATAATTATTGATAACATATTAACACCGCCGTTCTTGCGTGAATTTATCCGAATTATGTCTATTGATAACGATTCTCGTCAATTCACATTTGGTAATATTATAATATGTAGATATTGAGTCGTTAATATCAACTTTAACTAGTGCTTAAAAAGATTGTAATCTTCATTATATTTTATACTTACCTATACTTAACTTACACAGTAGTTTTGTTATTTGGTATTCTGACGACGAATTTTCAGGCAGTTAATTTACGCTTAGATATAACGTAGAAAAAATATGCCGCAAAAATGCAAATCAACTTGATAAAAGCACATGTTGAAATTGTGAGCACGTAACACGTTTTGAATTATTAGTTAAGAGGAATTAACATGCAGTTTGTGGCACGATTTTGGCCACACTGGATCAATAGGTAGAGAGTGCTATGCAGTATTACCTAGCATTACCTCTTAAGGGTGTAATAATGAATGCTGATGAACCTTCACTAACAACACTTAAAGACACTTTGTGATATCTTCGCCATGCTGACACGTTAAGATTAAACGTGGATTTATATTGAAACAGAAGGGACTCCTACTCATTATACCATATATTACATAAAGATACGTTTTCATTACATTATTCATCTAACAACAGATAAAAAAAACTGATTTATACATTGATTTAATCCGATTATTCATTGGAATGAAAACAACTCGTTTTCCTTGTTTTCCTTTTAATTTTATTTAAATGTGTCTTCTAAAGATATCTTTACATATGTATACGCTACTAATTCTATTCCTGTGAACATCTTAATCTTAATTGGTTTTTAAAACAATGATTTAATTAAGAATGTATCATTTCAATAATATTATACAGTCGTAGATAAAGATTAAAAATAAATTCAAATACAAACTGTTTTCGTACAAACTGTTTTTGAAATAATAGACTTCAAAAATATTGCACACGCTAATCTTTTAAAAAAACTAATAATTACATTTTTTTATTTCCAATCGGTAATATTTCCGAGTATTTTGAATATCTCTTATTGAAATATGCAAATAAATATTTTCAAGTTGAAATTAATTAACTGCCATTCAGTGACATTGCAATCAAATTTATAGTGTAATATTATATGCATACATATATTTTCATATAAATATTGTATTTATTGATATGGTTTCTATATTGAAGTGCATGCAATAAATTTGATTTATATTAACAATTATTGATTATAATAGATACAACAACTACGTCTTTGAATCAAAGTGATTATTAATGCGTTATATTAACATCAATTGACGTGATTATATGAGAAATTTCTACATAAATTTTAACAGTACGATATATGACTAATTTGATTATTTGGTTATAAACAAAATTAATTTTATTAAATATTTAATTACATCAATGAATGACGAGTATGCAAAAGATGAAATTGTACAAAACAATGAAAAATCTTTGGTACAATTTATAGGTATATTTGTATGGAAATCTATATAATACTTGCTGATACCCGCTCGCTTCAGTGAGTGTATCTAAATTTAACTGATTGATTAAAAGATTCCCTACGTTCATAGCGAAATATAAAAATTAATATATTTTGACAGAAAAAGATGATAGATAGGTACTTTCAGACTTTAGGTCCAGAGAAAGTTTATCAAAATTCGGAAAACTACTTTTCAAGAAAGAGATGTTAGCTGTCTCACATCAGCTTCTATACGATTTTTAATAAAAAAGTACCTGTATTCCTTCCTTTAGGACTTGAAAATCTTTTATACCAAATGTCATTTAAAACCTTTTAGCTATTTGAGGGGGCATCCATTAATTCCGCGAGGCGGTTTTTGCGATTTTTGAAATCCCACCCCCTTCCTTCTGGTAAGATGTCATGAGATTTGGCATAACCCTTTCCCACAACCCGCAATCTAATGTGATATTTTTAAACGTGTGTTATAAAAAATACGTAATATTTGCGAGACCTTCTTATTCCCCCAAGTAATAAGATTAGATGAGATTCGGCTCGACCCTATAGGCCTCTAAACGCCTCACGTATTTAATAGATGTTCCTATAAAAGAATAGATTAGTAGTTATCCTACAGGATCTTTAGCAAAACTTCTTTAAATTCGTTCCGTTAAGTAATTGTTAATTTTTTGAAATTTTTAGTCAATTATTTTAATACGTTTATTTCTAATTATTAATTCGACAATGAACAATGAAAAAATTCAAATATTTAAAAGAATTTCATTATTAATTTTATCGGGTGTTAAATTGTAATTCATATTTATTTTTCAGTTAAAATTGTCAATTTTTTAATTTCAACTCTGTAGAGATTTCTTTCGTTATTGTATAAAATTGGACAGGCCTTCTTGAGAAAAATACGTTAAAATTTTACAATATTTCACGAACTTAACTGAAACTTTTAGAATGTACGGTTCCAGTAGGATATAATTGTTTTGCCATCCCATGGGAACCATTATTCTAGTCTTAAAAGTTAAAAGTAAGCTATATCATTCTCCCCCAAACTACCACATTGCAAAAATCATATCAATCTTTAACTCTATGATTAAAAAAAAGATAAGTATCTATCCCACGGGAATAGTACATCTCTCCTGAGTAAAATGTAGATCAATTCTTCTTAAGGAAAATGAGTTAAGATTCTATTTCGTGAATTTTAACGAAACTGCTTTTAAATACTCGGTTCTTAAAGACTACTATATTTTACTATCCCATGGGAACCGTTCATTATTCCGGTATTAGAAGTAACCTTTATCATTCTCTGACCCCTAAACAACCACATAGTAAAAAAGGAAGTTTATTTTTTGCTCTGTAAAAAACAAAAAAATATCTATCCCATGGGAACCGTATATTTTTTTTGGATAAAAAGTAAACTATATGTTACACCGAATTATAAACTATATCTATGCCAAATTTCATCCAGATCCATTCAGTAGTTTTTGAGTGAAAGAGCAACATACATACATCCATCCATCCATCCATTCTTACAAACTTTCACGTTAATAATATTAATAAAGATAAAAAAAATTTAAGCTCGTTGTGAAGCTTTAATTTCTTCAGATAATCCAGCATTTCTTTTGGCATTAAAAATATTCTCTTTTTATTTGAAAACTATTGTTTCAAGCTTGCAGAGAATTCCGCAAACCTATACCATTTTTATTTATAGTATTACTCTTTTTTAAAACATATTTTATTTAATGTGTTGTTTCGTTCATATTAACACGGCGTGAAACTTTGGTTCAATCATATAATTGTGCATTGTTGTGCAAAGTTATAGTGTCAATCATTTTTTAAATGCTTCAATCTTCAAACAAACATTTCTTAGTTTTGTTTGTAGGTACAAGCATACATTTTTTGAGTATTGTCAAAGAGTGTTTACGTCATATGCTTATATAAAATGCATGATGGGTACTAGCATGTATGGCAAAGGTTTGACAATATTAAGTAGGTTTCTATTAACACATACAGCTATCCTACTTCTTATGAATCATATAAAGCTCGCATCATCATCAATGTAAAATTACTGCAGAAACTAACACATAATGGGAGATAGATAAAATAAAATTGCAAATCAATATCCACACTATTTGCATATGTTTGGGTTACTACTGAAACCGAAATTGAAGCCGTTAGGTTTTACAGACAAAAACTAGCTGGAATGCTTTATAGCTTATTGTCGAGTCGACCACAAGTTGTGGGCATTTCCCTTTTGTCAGGGTGCTCAGGATGAATGTTTTCTTTTGACACATAAAATGGTACTTACTTTGAATTAGCATACGATGAAAGTGAATAGAGAACAGCAGTGTCTACTCTTTTTATACGGCTAACGAATGAGACATTGTCCAGAGCTTAGAATCTATGACGTCAACATCTTTTTCAAAAAGATTAAGTGCAGAGGGAGCGCGTAATGTTTTCAGCATAAGAGATCATTTGAATTTTAAATACTTCAAGTAGAAAATTTTACTTTAACATGCATTTATTTAAAAGAAGTACCGATCTTACGTGTTTGTATCTAACAAGATAAAATAATAAAATTTTTTGTTAACAGTGGATCTCACAGTCCTTACAATTTTTATTGTCATTTCTCGAATTATTATTTTTGCTTTTTTTTGGAATCAATAAATGCTTATTGCTTTTGCAAATAGTCACTATATGTTTGTATGATATTGAAGCGTGGTGTCGATAAAATCATTGCATAAAATAAAAGTCGGTCAATGAATCGGAAGTGGAAAACAATTTTTATTCCCTTTATGGGGATTAACTGACCTACAACAGCGTTCATTTTAATTTACATTTTAAATACGAAACTGGAAAATGGTTAAAGTGTATTTTTTATCACTCAAAATATATATTAAAAATAAAATATTGAAATTATTTGTGAAATATAAATCAGATTAATTGAAAGACACTCTTTTAGATACAATAATTGAATTTAAAAATCATTTGTAATCCGTTTTATAAAAACAGTATTTATGACTAAACAATGTAATTGTATATTAAAATATTGAATGAGAATTAGTTTAACTTCTTTCGAGCGTATTTAAATGCTAAATGATCAAATTTAACTGTCATCGTGGTGGAATGTGAAAATTAAAACTGAAATTCGATTCGATTCGTATCAAAACCCAGATGTTTGTGTTGTATAATTTCATGATACGCTAACATTCTGTCACAAACAGATTGTACCCATTGTAGAGGTTCGCAAAACATCCATTATATTCACTCATTCCTCTAAAAATGTTCAGTTTCCACTTTATTCATTTGTGCTATTTATGCGAAGAGCTTTCAAACACGAATATTGGATAGTTCTTACAAAGATTATTAATATCTGAAGCAACTAATTCTTTTATAATTACCACAAATAGATCTCCCATAATGCTTTTGTAAATATTAGTTTTTCTCTGAATTATATAATCGGATTAACTTGAATATCTGTCACGTTTATCTGCTATTCATTAAAAACAGGAAATATTTTTTTTTTTCATTGTAGTTGAATTAATACAATTTTTTTTAATAAATCTTTACTTTTGTACTTTTTTAAGACTTTACGAACATGAAAATAAAGTTGAAAATAATATAGAAGTCAGATTTATTATATTCTTGAGTCATTCCACATAAGCAGTTTTATCCGATAAGAGTAGATTGTCTACTATCTACTGCTGAGTCATAAAAATAAAACTGAGATTTTCTTTAATAAGATAGAAGAGTTTTCTGTTGTAACTTTTAAAAAGACGATATATTGATATATGGTTTAACATTTAATAAAATATATTATATCTAAAGATATTCTTATTCTTAAAGATAAAAATGATGTCGTTAAATTTGTCTTTAAATTTATTTATTTTTAAGGAAATTTTAAAGACATGATTTTTGATGATACTAGAAGAAATATTTTTAATATGAGTTAAGCACAACCCATCATCCAAGCACGGATATGTACAGGAGAAGTGATAAATAATAAATACTCTCTATATTAAATGCATTCTTATGCATTTTTCGAAATTCGCAATCTACCATTGGAATCTAAAATAAAATTTTTTAAAAGAACCAATTGTGTTATACCTTATACTTCATACTGGGACACTTATGTATAAGTAGGGATTCATCAAATCAAGCACCTCGTTATGTTTTGAAAATGAATTAAGCTCGATTTTGTGACTTTAAAACAAAATTAATTACAAAGCCAATGCTGGAATAACCTTAATTTATAAAAAATAACGTTCAGTCGCACTTTGATTTCTAGTAAAATTTACGTCAAGTAGGTAGCTTAAAAATCAAGTAAAGTAAAACAGTGAATATCTACTTATAAAGAAATTAATTATTTGAACTTTTCTAAAAGCCATGTAAACAAAAAGACAAAATGTACCTTGAAAAAAAATAAGATTTGTTAACATGAAATATTTAGAACAAAATGATGAAATAAAAGTATGGATTGGTCTCTCAAATAAATCAAAAAATGCTTCACGGAATTTTTTTGGCTATCTTAGTGTTTCACGGAGCGTCCAATCGTTTGCTCCAAATGTTAAAACTAGTTTGTATATTTTGAATGCTGTTCGAAAAAAAAAACTTTTTACTGCAAAATAAACGACGTCTTAGTTGTGTTTAAAAATCATGTCATTATACTAGATTTTATATTATAGAGGAGTTTTCAGTTTGTACCTACTAAAAAAGAAGATGACATCGAAGCTAAAACGACTATGTTGGTGGTATTTCCGGATCGTACTTAGGTCCCTTTTGGATCTCTAGGTTCCTCTAAGTGGTAACAACATCGAAAAAAACAGCTTAAAAACGTTTTTTAAGTCACTTATTTATAGTAAATACGATCGTTGTGTTGAGTAAAAGATCATAAATTACGCCATTACTTTCGCTAACGTTCATGTAAACTCTTCTTTTGATGGGTCAGAATGGTGATCGTCGTTCTATCGCTTCAAAGTTAGTTGAATGTACAAAAAAACAACGACAATGAGCGTAATCAATGTAAACGCTTGGTGAAAAGTAGCCTATGAGTGTTTGAAAGGAAAATGGAAAATTCAAACATCAAACACTTAAAGAAAGAAACTATAAGCCTATGAGTAAGGAACTATACTTAAATTAGAGAGAGTTAATTAATATTGTTACTGTTCGCAACGATTCAGTGGAGAAAGTTTTTAAATTCTTATAGATACGTTATTTATTAAAATAAATATAAAGTTTTTGCGATTCATAAAAAATTATTTCAGCACGCCATTTGTCTGTAGTAGATAAGCCTGTTAATATTTTGAAAGGAACACTATGATACAGTTCTTGGAATAAGATCACTCACTTTATAGTAAGAATTTACGAATTAACGAAATTACGAATTTATCTAAGTTTATTTAAAACAGTATACCATAGCATTAATTAAATTTGTTTTAATTACTTACAATATAGCCTAATAAGAGAGATAAAATATTGTATTACCATCTTCTATGTAGATGCCTGAGGAATTACATAAATAGTCCTTTTAAATGCGTTATGTAATGACATACACTATGAGTACGCAAATCTTAAAGACTTAAAGAATACAGGAAAGAGGAATATCTCTGTTAAAAAATAGTACTAAAATAAGAGCAAGTCAAATTACCATTATCTGGTGATTTTAGACATGATTTCGCTCTGAAAGAATGTCTAAAATCGCTTAGTAGACGTTTGTATTAAATTACTACTATTCAGTTGATAACAAGCGTGTATCGGTCACTAACCGTGCAATAGCGACTATATTCTTAAAATATTTTATTGACCGAAATATTTAACAACATCCACAACATCTATTCTTATCTGTTTTATAATGCTAGCCTAAATATGTTGAGAATATTTCCCCCTTTTAACATAAACTCATTTAATAGCGAAGCAAATGTTAGAACATATATTCACTGTTCTACAATTTTGTTAAGAGTTGTGTAAACTGTTTTTAAACCAATATTGTGCTACTAATGCAAGCGATGCATTATTATAAACTGTTAATCGGTCTACAAAGTTGATAAATCTTCCTACTTATTAAGAATGTAGTGTAGGTGAGACAGAAGTGGATTTCTGAAAGATTCAAAAAAGCCTGATGAAAGAAAACTTTAAGTCATGTAAAAACTTATTTTTGGGACAACTTCATGGCATTAACTGCATTTATGGTAACCTAATCTATCAATCTTACTGCAAGTATGTCCTTATCTGGGACATTATTGATTTTTATTTGTGTTAGAGATAGAGTAGAATAAAATCGAATCTAAACTAAAGTGTCTTCTCTAGTAATATAGTATATATAATTCAAAAAGCACAAAATCTAGGTTGCTTTATATTAAAACCCACGCTGATTCACGTAACATAAATATGTCTATATATATAGGTATATCTAACTAAAATTTACAATTGCCATCCATTATCATTAGCTACTTTTATCAATGGTCACTTTAGGAAACTGTTCAAACTGTCCTTGGAGAAGAGATTTGTGAGGTATTCTTTAAGATTGACAATGCCGTGGGCGCTTTTAAACTTGCCAAGAGACTTTTATTTAAAAAATACATTTTATCGTTGTTTAGTATACATTTTATAAATGACGTCTTTACGTCAATTATGAGTAAGTAAAAAATGAAGGTTTATTAATTGTTATAAAAGAAATTTTGTATTTGTTTAAAGTTTGTATACCAATTCAATGTAACTAGTAGAGATTCATTAGGCCAAATATCTGTGTAATTTGTGCAATTAATTAAATGAGTTCAAAAACTGAGGTACATTGCTTGACCTGACTTGATAGTTAAATTTTATCATTTGACTTGATTTCAATTAAGTCAACTATCTTGCAAACCAAGTCAAAAAGTCTCGAGTTATAATGCACTGTCCTAAAATAAAGTTATAATACTTTTATATGGAGTTAAAGGTTTTTATAGTAATGAATGTTAAATTTCTAAAAACGTTTTATTCCTAAAATAAATTTGTATTCTTTTCATTTAAGGTTGATTTTTCTTATAATTTTCTTAGATTATTTTATTTTTAAGTTTGAATCTTCTTAAAATAAGGGGTTAGGTTTTCTTCTGTGAATCGCATTTTCTGTATTACAAGAGAATGCCTTTGTTGACAATAAAACGCTTCTTTTCGCAAATGTTTTTTCTAAGTTTGAGAAAATCACAGATGTTGCACATTCTTGGAAATATTTGAAAATAAATTTGTGAACTGAAAACTTTTCCTCAATTTGATTTTATTAAAAAAGAAATTGTGAACACATTATACACAATACTTTACAATTTTACGGAAATAAAAAACAGTTGATAAATTTGTTAAATATTAATGTCGTTATTATTTAAAGAAACAAAATAATAATTATTATAATTCATATTTAGTCAAATAAATAAATTTAATCTTATATTTCAAAAGAAAAAGAAAAGAACAGTTTTATATTTTATTGAAAAGAATTTCTCTTTCATCTTTACATTTTGATATCGCTGATTTTGTACTTATTTTTTAACGTTTAATTTTCCAGAGAAAAAATAAAATGAAACGCAAGCGAATTCGATGGGAAAAAGCAGGCATTATTTCGTTATATTTGATAAATTTATAGGAAAATTCTTCATTTATTTGCTCCAAACAAAAGTCGGAGATTATTGGAACAGATGTGACAAAATAAAATAAAAATTCACATCTCGCATTTGAACGTCGCAAAAAACGAACAACACGAGCCGTTATTTTATATTTTTGATGCCAAATGATGGTGAGAAAAATTGCGACATTTTTCTTTCTTTTTTGTTTCCCTTTTTTTTAGAACAGCTAAAGCATGAGAATAGCTACTTAAAAAGTAATCTACAAAATCTGACACACTTGTAACGATTTAAAAAGCTTATATAAGTTTCTTCAGCTGGAAAATTCATATATTCCAGATTTGAAATTTTTGAATATGTTTTCATGTTACGTTCATTTGCAAAAAAGGTAAATAGTGGAATTAATTGAAAATTTACCTACTTGGAAGTTTTAAGATTAATACAATTTTAATCTATTTTATACGTAGTGAAGCATAAATATGCTAATATTCATAATGCATATATATACGCTCACTTGATTTTATTTGAAAGCTTAAAATATTTTTTTAAATTGAATTTAATCAACACATTTTCCCTTTGAATAATCTCCTCTCTAGAATGTGTAATTAATAGTCTATGTGGTGTCATTTATAAATTATTTAGATGAAACCGCTCATTCAGCATAGTTAGTAAAAGCTTTTGCTATAATATGAGCACCAACAATGAGAAAAGCATCATAGCATCTAATGCAGCAAATTAAAATCGTATTTCCAGCGCTTACGATTTGCACAATTTCGCAAAATGATCCAACACGCTAAAATGTTAAATTTACCGAGATAAGTAAATTACTGCCTTTTATTAGCCTATTAAATTATAACCGTAAACATGCTTATATTATTTAAAGTAAAATATTCGCCATCGTTTAGAAAGTTTTGGTATTCATTATAGACTCTTGAATTTTTTTTCAAAGTTTTTTAAACAGCTTTAGATATTAGCGTTTTGATATTTATTTTTATTTGATTTAATTCTTGAAATTTTAGAGTAAGGTCAAAAAATAAAATGAAAACAAGTCATTCAATGAAAAATCCTTAAACTTATTAATAAATAAACATTTTACTAATTGTGAATCAGAATTTAACGATGAAAATTATTTGATGAACGATATTTTACATCGTTAATTACTAAATATTGCTTTTAAAAGTTTCAACATATTTCACAAATGTACGGTTAAATACTCACGTATACTACGTTTTTTCAGCTGATTTGGAAAGGTGAAATGGTTAATATTAATTAATAAACATACTACTTAGTCATGTGGTTGACTCGATAGTTACCTTATTTTCCAGTGGTCCTAGGGCCAAATCCCAATGAAAGCCTACAATTTTTTTTCACGGATTTACGGATTCGCCGGTCGCTAAAGGCCATGGTAGTTGATGCAACCTTAAATAAATATGTAAAAAATAAAAAAAATATTCACATTGGTTTTAGATTTAAAGTTATCATTATCACAAATAAAACTTAGAAATTATCACACTTAACAACTAAAATCAGTGAAGAAAAATCGAATAAATTAATGATAAAATTATTATTATAAAACATTAAAAAGTTGAAATGAAAATAAACCTAACACTTCAAAGCAAAAGAATTAATAATTTAAAATTAATATTTTTTAAAACTATAAAATATAACTTTACATTGTCTTATCCCCAAAATTGGAGCTTGTAATATTTAACAATTATCTATTTTACACTCTTACACCGTTAGGGTTCTTTCACGCGGAAACTTCACATTTCTCGCTCCCGAGAAAGAAGAAAACTCAGGACCAAAATGCATCGAGTTCAATGGATCTCCGGGACGAAGAGCGGGAGCCTCCACGCACATTTTGGTGCTGAGAGCTTTCCTCTTTCTCTCGGGAGCAACCGAGATGAAGCTCCCCGCGTGAAAGAACGCTTAGTGGAAAATTGGGACCAAGGTCTCCTGGACTCATTTACCTCCACCTCACACATAGAGAGGATAGAGACAGAAATGTTACGCTGGGGACCGGCCCTTACCTTACCATTAGAGGATTGAAACACTTGCCAAGTGTGGAGCAAGGTTTGACCGTTTGAGAGATCTAACTGCCACGTCACTAAGTCGGTTATTTTAAAAGTTGTATTTAATTGATTTTCTGAAGTATTTAAAGCTTATTTTACACATATAATCTTAAATTCCATAAACGGGGATATATTGATGAGAGGGACAAAAATAATAGATAATAAATAAAAGTTATGTGATGAGAAAGTGAATTGATATATTAAGAGTTCTTTATGTTATATTATTAATTAAAAGATAACACAGGCTTTGTACCTATACATGAAACGAACAAGTGCTTATTTGTCGTAATCAATGACATTTAATTTGACGTGCTTATTGTTATATGTTAGTACAACGTATTACTCATAACGTTTTACACGCGAATCTGATAACTCCAAAGGTAGGATAAATTATAAAAACGTTTAACTATTTTTAAAAATTTTATGCAAGATATTTTTAATGTTTCTATTATGAAAAATAAATTGTTGAAGCTACTTGTACCAAAATAAATATAGGTATTAAGTATTATCTTAATTTCAAAACTTAAATCATGAAAATGAATTATAATTAAAACGAGGAAGCGTTGAAAATCGATATTAAAAGCAAATCCAATCCAATCCTATTATCAGCTAAGCGTATTATATAAATTTTACATATATTTTACTTTTCTCATATTTTATTCGCGCTTTTTGTAAAATATCCCATTTAAATGTTCGTAATCGACATCTTAAACCCTCGAAAAGCTTTGCGGTTATATCACATTCTATCTTTCTTATTTATATGATATAATGACGACAACGTTAAATCCTGAAGATTTCGTTCGTCTATAATCGTAGAAACGTTTCCGATAAACTAATAACTTTTAAATTGAATTTGAGTGAAATATACGTATCTATATGTTATACGAGTAGGTATTTTCGTGAAATTTACGACGAAATTTATTTGCTGCGACATCCCATTGAAAATGTGTTTTAACGGGCTCGATGATAAGGTTTCAAAATGACATGGAATTTTTTGAGGCTAATTTTGTCTTTGATACAATTATAAAAAAAACTGAGTTTATTTTGCGTCATTCAGAGTCACAATTAATTTCCCAGTTAAGTTTTATCTGTGTTTGCTGTCTAGAGTTTCAGACCATCGTACAATATACGTTTATACGTATATCTGATATTGTACATTGCGTGCTTGTCATTTGGCTTGTTTTCCTGTCTAATTTACTTGGTGATTTTGTCTGGGCATTGTTCCGCCCATGCGGATGGAAATAAAAACAAACCCATCTCGCTGATATCCGTCGTTTTTATTTTATCATTTTCGCTATCGTTAGCTAAGTATTTTTTGGGCTTTTCGTTATTCCTATATTGGTACTTGCTGACGTTGTTGGTTTGTTTAAAATATGGACCGGGATTTGAACTAATGAAGCCATTTATTTGACCCAAAATGAAATTAAGTTACACGAAATGTTAATGTTTTCAGAATTTATATTCGTGGTGATAAAAGGAGCGGTTAAATTCTCGAGCTCAAGGGGCTGCAACTGTATAAGCCAGTATTTACATTTTCGTATTAAACAGATTTGAATTGCCATTGACCATTCCCTTATTAACGCTCTAAATTATATTCGTCTGCTTTATAACTGGGATAAATTTTCGTGGTAAATATAGCCAAACACCAAATGCGAACGTAACACAAACAACAAAATGTGATAATAATTCATTTATATAGTGGAATACATTGCTTTCGAAGAGATACGCGTATGGCACTGTTTCTAATCTTATTAAATATACTGTATTCCTAGTTTCCATTGTTACACAAAACGGAATTGAATGCTAAATAAACAATACGTGAAAATAATTGTGTTCGAATTTTGATATTTGTAATGTAAATTTTAACATGAAACCATATCACTATACACACACAGACATTCATTGTTTGATTTTTAAAATAAAATTTTAGGTAAAAGCTTGTCAATGCTCAATGATTGCCACTACAATGATCTCTTCGAGTCCCTCACAAACAGTACACTTTCGCCAATTTGCCAATTTTAGTAGTATTGAATTCGTTTAATGTCAAGTAATAAGAATGTGTTATATATATGGGACGTCTTTCATCCTTTCAATTCTATCATCGTTGATAATAGGGTCAATATCACGCTTGAGAACTCTTCTTGATCCCTCAAATTTCTCTACTCGTACTATTCAACTCAACGTTATCTTTTAAGTCTGCTCTAATATACGCGTTTGATTATGTCACATTAAGAAAGTTAGGTATTTATTTAGTTTTTTTGTGTATTCCGTTTTAATGCAACCGTTTTTCGTTAAATTGCAACTCGTAAACCAATATAATTTGCAAGTAAAACGTATTTTCAGAATGCATTAGCCAAGTAAATATTTTATGAGACTTGTCTTCTGTAATTTTAAAATGTTAAATATATACTATAATACAAGACTCGCTATTTTTATCATAGTGCTTTAGAAAAGTTGAGCTGCAGAGAAGCAAAAGCATGTTTTTAAAGCAAATATTTTTCATTAATATTGTACTTTAGTTCACAAGAGTAAATAATAAACTATTTTGTAATGCATACTAAACTTTTTTCATACATGCATCATATTGAACGTTTATTGTTACAACAAACGTTTTCATTACTGTAAAATTGTGAACATTTGTCATTGCTGTTTAAATTCTATAATCGATTAAATTTACCTAAACCATTTCGATAATTTATTATTTTCAAATATTCTCGCTATTGGATCAGTATAAATTGTTTAAATAATCATGTGACATGCACATATGTATGTGTAGGATAATTACAACTAGCCAGTTAAACTTAACTGGTTAGTTCACATAAATGAATAGATAGCGGTTGCAACTTTATACTAAATAGTCCAGGTACAAGCGAATCATACGGTTGAGTGCAACATTCGAATATAATTTAATTTAAATAGCTTAAGTTAGAAAAACTTTACTGTTAAATGCTAAACATTGTCTTTTATTGTTGACAGTTCAGTTGCCATGAAGTTTATTCAGATGGACATTACAAATGTTTATATCTTTTCATGCTTCTTTGTTGTACTGGAAAATAATAGAAAACATTTTAACATAAAATATTACAAACAGAATTCTATTTTTTGAAAACTTATTCTCAATAAAGTGATTCACGATTATTTTTTATGACTTATATTCCAACATTCGTTAAACATTTTTTTTCTACTTTGTACATATTAGAGACGATTACAAAAGTACAATGTGTAAACGCTAATTGGGACTTTTCAATATCTTTGCAAAGAACGATTTAATTTTGTTTGCCAATTGAAATTGGATTCTGTTTGTAATAGATTTTTTTTAGTTGATAATGCAAATTTTTATATATCAGTAATTATTTCTGTTAATGAAACTTAAGCCTGCTTTAGGCGAGGCAAATTTTCTAATTAGATTGCTTGCTAGATCGCTCTGCTAGCGATGAAGCTGATAATGGCAATGTAAAAGGACGTAATAGCTAGCTCTCTTGCGTAAATGTATGTCAGATTTACTGATAGAAAGCGTGCTATTTTTGCGTTAAATTTTCTGCTAGTTGAAACAAAAACCAACCGAAAAGCTCAATTTCTGAAAATACATTGTCACTGCGGAAACAGCAAAACTAATTAACTATAATCCAGCTATAAAACTCTCATCGTCTGAAGCCAAAGGTAAATATATATCATTTCTAGTGTCACAATATCTAAATTTAACTTAATACATACTTAAATTTATCATTTAAATCAAGAAAAGAATACCATGAGCTACCAATCTAAGAGATGAATTTTAGGAGCTATTTTGGAGACTGTTACACATGTGTTCATTTGTTTGGTGTAGTTGCCTAGCATGAATTTACTTTTGGTTCCTCATCACTTTTTTCCTATTAAGTACTTATTTGTAAAAATAATTTTATATTAATTTTTTATTAAACTTTTTGTTACTAAATAAATTTCATACAAAATGTAAACCAATGAAAAGGTATAATTAAAATGATATAAAATAATGAAAAGTCTATAAAAAGATTTACTTTTAAAGGTTCATTTAAAAAAAATCATTTCATTGTAGAAAAAAGGCGGTACGTTGGATAGGGCTTAGAGTAGTATCAAAGCTAAACTTGCCACTTGGTAAAGCGCGATATTTGGAAAGCGTTTAGCTAAATGTGAACCGTTCAGTGCATACATTAGGTTTGTTTCAATCGTCCTTCTGGTGATGTTCAAACATTGACCAACAGGCAAAGAGAAAAAAAAACATTGACTAAGAGATAAAAGTGAGTGAAGAACTGTCTGTTGGTTAATGTTTGAACATAATCAGAAGGTCGATTGGAACAAACCTATTGATTAATAAATTGATAAAATTGACCTCTGAAATATATTGTTTCTTTTGCAAAAGCTAAAAAATTCTCAATTAACTCTGTTAAGGAGGTTGGTCCCGTTTTTTTTCGCTATAAGACGGAGAGAAGAGCCCTATGCTTATACATGGGAAAAGATAAGAGAACCACAAATGTTGCCACGTTTTAGTCGGACAAATCGTATAAATTGTTATATTTTACATAATTTTAATTCAATTATTTGAGAAATAATCCATCGATTTTCTCTAAATTGTGATTTTATTATTTAAAATCATTTTATCTTTAACATAGTGTAACGTTTTTACGGGTTCCTAGGTTTGTGTTTAATGACAACAGATTTATTTTTAGCATATGTTTTATTTGTCTTACGCAAAAGAAACTTATAAACTACACGTTAACAATGACTTATGTACACTTAAACAGTTATTTAGTCCACTGTTTAACTATTCAGTTTTCACAGTCACTTATTCACTAATTATTATCAGTCACTATTGCACTGTTTCACTTTATTTAACACGGTACACTTTCACTATTTATTTTAGCACTGATCACTTTCACTATTTATTTTAACACTGGTCGAAGATTTATTTCAAACCGACTCGCCTATGTTAGTCCGCGGCTTATATAGGATTTCGGAATCCGTCTAGAATATTCGGCTCTATTATTCCTTGATAGAAATTTACATTTTTTTGTTTAACCCTTCGTGCTAGGTGGTCACGAAGACGAAGCTCTTAGAGAGAGAATATTCTGGAATTCCGGGAATTTCATAAGATTTCTCACATCCTGGGATAACGGTGCTCCTCTTTTAGCGGGTGATTGGTTCCGCCCATCCACGGCTGAGAGCAGTTGACACCGCCCTTAGAGTCATAAAATGGCGGCACTCCCTTATACACATGGCGGCACATTCTTAGACTTGCGACAATAGTTATTTGGAATTGATTATTATTTTTTGTTATTATTTAATCAATAAACAGGCGTTTTTTAGTCACTATAAGAGTCAATGTTAAAAATCAAAATTAAAAATTAATTAATCTTATACTAATCGATCAAAAAATTATAAAAAAAAAAATCTTAATAGATTCCGCATTGTTATACTGGCTATCAAAAGTTCGACTCGATTTTATTATTTTTGTAATCGGGACCAACCTCCTTAATAGTTATTAGAAAAATTTGTTTTGGATGTTGATATACATATAGGAGTAAATAGGTAGGGAGTAAATGTTATTTGTTATGTTAAGTTCTTATTAATGTAACACTTTCAAGAAATTTTGCAGTTCTTATGCTTGAAATGTGCATCAACTTTCTACTCCAAAGAATAGCAACTGACTATAACTGACTACTCCAATATCATCATTACAGATTTCTATCATTCAGAATGAAAATACTTATAGCTAATAGATTCTAAGATTGTAGTCAAGCTAATATAATGAGATGGAAAACTGTAACCAGTTATAGTCTTATGAATTGTACTGACATTGAAACACACAATTGAGAGAGCATATAGTATACATTGAAGAAAGAGATAACTAAGCTCCATAAAAGCTACAAAAAAGGTAATGTTTTTGTGAAAAGCTGCTTTATTTTCCATAAATAAAATAGGCTTTTATTTACAACTAAATACGAAACTCAACCTGTTTATCTATTTTTTATTTAAAAGTACATAAGTTTACATAAAAAATTTACTCAGTTAATGATTATTTTGATAATAAAAAAAAAAAACTTTAAATTTTTGAATTCTTTTATGAACTGAGATTGTACGAAACTCATTAAAACTGAAAACTATTTAAATCAAGAATCTGTTTTTAATAATAATAATGTGCTTTTTATATATGAGTACCTAAGTATAAATATTTTTAAAAAAATTTTTACTTAAATTTAGAGGAAAATATGTGTGCTCACTATTTATAATTCTTTTCAATGTCTTTGAAAAAGATATGAACGTTAAATGTGTCTTTGTTCCGAGAAGGACTTTTGGTTTATATATTACTTGATAGAGCGACCAATTCAAAGGATGTTGTGTAATCTCACACAATTACAACACCATGTCAGTTTTCTTTTCACATTGTGTGTTTCAAATCTCTTTTTGACATTTGCATCTGCTTTTATTTAAAAGAAAAAAAAATTCACCTATCTGGATAATAGCACATTTTTCATAAATGTATTCTTTTTATAATTTATAATATACTTTAGAAAAATTTGTTCATTCAACATCCGAGGCATTAAATGAGATCTATTTCAATTTACCCGCAAGTGGTTTTCCCCAATTTTCTGTTTATATATAAAAATGATATATAACAAATCATAAAAGAAATGTTTAAATAAAAAATGATGGGAGTTACCCTTTTTATTACACTTGAAACGATCGCAAATAAATAATCTCGATTATAGACTTGAACGTAGCAACGTTATTTATAAGATTTCACGAAGTTTTGATGAATTTTTTATTAATCGAAAAGTGGTTTTAAATAGAAAAGAACTATAAAACGACTGTTATGGAGCGTTCGTTTGGTTGTGGGATTTTCATTATTTGAAACTGTAAATTACACAAAAACTCGTCCAGTTTTCTTAATGAGTTTGCAATTGAAATCCAGTGGAATCGATGTAACCGATCCAGCGATTCCATTTCCAATTTCTGTATCTGAAACGGGAGCATAGCAGCAGGAAATAGGAAATAGCTTTCATTAATATCTCACAAAATCGTATACCTGTGCGAATGTATAAGTGCACATTTACACAAATATAAGAACTCACGTAGTACTCGATTCAGGAATCAACAATGGTGGAGCGAGAACGAAGTTGATGACTCGGTATATTTATTCCCAACGTGCATGCATATTGTGTGACATGGGAGGTAACATAACAGATTCCATTCTAGAAGACGTCTATCTTACGTGAATATTAAACAGAATTTCGTAACTCATGTAAACGCTTTGGGTGTTAACGTCTTAATTGATTGAGTACTTTTCAATTAATTAAAGGGAGATATTTCCACCTACATAATTTACCACTTTCACCAAGAATTAACCAAAACATAAATACATCTAGCCAAGCAGCTAATCATTGACGAAATTCAAATTCTCAACAAACAATAACGTTATTCGTTAAACCCACCTGGTGTTAAATAATTCATAGTTGGATTCTTTTGAAATATTCATTGCAATGTGATAATAAAAATTGATACGATCTCCAGAATTTATTGATATTTCATTTCAACACTCCAATTTTTGGAACTTAGCCAATGCAGTTTGAACTAATTTGGAATTGCATATTCTATATTAAATATTTGTTTTTACGCTTGTTTATGGGCCTATTATATTTTATTTCTCAATTAATGAATAAAATAATTGAGAAATAAAATACTTCCATGTAATTAGGTTAACAGATTAATTGTTTTAAAGCATGAACATATTATTTTATTTTAATGATGAATTGTGTAAAATACAATAGCATTATCATATATGATATTAACAGGGATAGTATCTATACATCACATATGTATGTTTATAGGATTATAGAAGTCCACTTATTCCGGTTAGATCAGTTAGACCTCTGTTCCATACGTCAGTGCTATTCACAATCAGTTTAATTCCCGTTAAAATCTAGATATTCCAAGATTCATTAGGTATAGAAATTGTCTGTGTTTTGATCAGGGATATTAAAGAAATAAAAGAAAACTATCGAATATCCAAAATAAAAATTTATCCGTAACCGTAATCGAAACCAGAATAAAAGTATCGGATAGTTTCGGATAATGGGGAGTCTATTATAATTTTTTTACTTTTAAATTTTAAGTATATAAAACATAAAACTGGTTAACTGATACTTAAAGATAAAATGGTAAAAGGTAAAACTATGAAATAAAATCAAATTATTACCTATTTTTGTTTTATTTTTACAATTTCTCAAAAACGTTAATATCCGTATCTAACCAAAACTATCCGAAACGATTTCACATCTGTAACCGTATCCGAAACCGGTATTATAAATATAAATTCTATATCCGCATCCAGATCCGAAATATAATTTTCATAACATCCCTGGTTTTGAAAATCGTGATATGACTTTAGATTTTAAAGTAACTTAAACCACCAAACAAAAAAAAGCAAAACTATAATATCAATCTATTTGATTGTAGCTAATAACTTGAATGGGTGACACTCGAATGTACCATGAGTGAATATTGAAAATTTTACTAGGTACTAGGGTTGTTAAAGTCCGAAAATTTCTACTTAGAACCAATCAAGTTTGTCGACGATTATTTTTTGAAAGTGATTAGGTTCATTTTATTTCCTTAGCAGATAATTTTGACTTTGTATTTGAATTTCATTAGATATTTATAATGGCAGAAGGATAAATTACTTTTTGGTAACTTCTAATGGATAAAAAAACTTTGCAGATTGTATTCGTTGTTATCATTAACCACTCTTATAAAATTTAATAAAAACATTCTTATTAAATATAATGTCTATATAAATGGAATCATACTACTTTTAAAAAATATATTAGTACCGTTTTAATCTTAAAGGTACAAGAGGCTCGTGTCAGGCCCACAGATCCTATAGGAACTCCGAAAGATTGATGACGTATTTAGTTTACTCAAAAAAAGAAACTCTATTATTGAGCTTGCCAAATTTAGTATAAATTATTCAACACACTAATATTGAAGGTAAAAAAAAAGATTTGACAGATAGAATCTAATAAAAGCTTGTTTATAAAATATTTTTTAAGACTGAAAGCTTATTTACATTCCAACCGATCTCTAAAGTCTAATATGGTTTAGGACTCTAGTATGTTCTTTAACGGTTCTGATTTAAATATTGAATTCTTGATTAAAAGTTACAAAAAGATACCGTCCGACCCAAAACGTTTTTAAAATGCATAGTTTACCTTCCCCATGACTAGACCTTTGTATATTTGGCGTTAAGCGCAGATGAGGTGGACATCAATCCAAAAATTCACTTTATTATTTCAGTTTGAAATTTTACAAACAGTTGTGATTTTCATAATTATAGCCACTTTAAAGGTTGGATTATAATTGATAAGTACAATTAATTTGTTTCTAAAAAAAATCAGAATCAGTTACTAAATAATTATTTAACGAAAATTATTAAAATTAAGAGCTAATATTACTAAGTTGTGAATCAATTGGGATAGTTTCAAAAACAGCAATAATGTCTAGAAGATTTAAAATGAGAACAAAGCTTTCAAAAAAGAAAATAAATTACAATTTCAATTAAAGTAAATTTCTTTTCAACGTTATGAAAATAGATAAAAGGAAGTATAAGGTGGAGTTGGTGACAAAAGAAATGATAAAATTAGAATAATATATAAAAGTAGTTTCATTCACGTAGTAAGACATGTCGTTAAGCAACACGACTTATGGCTGCTTAGTGCTAGTGTTCTAGACATGCACTCGGTAATTTTATACAAGGTAATAAGTTTATCAGCACGACAAACTAATTTCGTAGCGCTCGTGACTTATTTATAATTCTACGAGAAACATATTATTTTGCTTATTCTTAGCTCTTTCAATACTAGTTACAATCTTAATATTCACGTAAATCTACCCACGATTCCAATTACACGTTTATTAAATTTGTCGTATGAAATATACTTTCCGTTAAATGGAATGAAAACGATACGATTCGTTGATATCAGAAAACTATTAATACTTTATTCTGAAATAGAAAACTTGAGTTTAATATCGGATATCTAATTAAATTGAGATTTTATCGAAATTGTTTTTCGGTTCAAAACAGATAGAAAACTAAGTAAGATAGCTAATTTATTTTATTTCAATTTTAAAATGATAAAATTTAAAATTTTTTTGGTTCAATAAACGAATAACGTTTTTTATAAATAAATATACTTTCTCTTAATTTTTCTAAACATACTTAAGCAACTACTCTATGTCATAAACTCAACTATTTTTTTCTGAATATGGATCAAGACCTTAGAATCAAATTAAAAATAATATTACCAGAAATATGAGACAGTTTGGTTCTGAAATACTAATAATAAGAATAATAAAAATAGTAGTCATAATAATTCTGTAATGCTTAAAAAAGAAATGAAAAATACAAAAACATACAACAACACACAACAGACAATTTCCATTAAAATACTCAAAATGCTGTTATTTAAAGCTTAAACTTTTTTATATTTAATTAATGATTTACAATTTTCTGATATCAAAACTAAAATAATAAGTTAACTTATTGTAAATTCTTCATATTATGTGATGTAATGTGGTCATAAATAGTACCTACATTCTACAGCAATGACTACAGTATATATACGAGCATGTTGACAAGAGTATAGATAATCAGAAAATAGTCATAGTTAAATATCATAATTTTCTAAGTCCTTATTTGGTTAATTGATTGATTTGCTTCATTGATATGACATAATATTTATTAAAAAATATCCCAATGTTTTAATTTCTTATGAAATGTAATCAGTCTTTTGCGAACTCAATCTGATGTGTTTTTTTAGACCTGTATATCTATGAACGATACAACAGCGAGTAACGTAACGCTTTGTATTTAAATGAAAAGATTGTGCTTTTCCAGTTTTATATATAACGTCACATAGAGATATGATACTTTTGATCGAAACTCGCCCTTTTCTCGTTATGCTTCAACACAATGGCAGTACAAAAGAAAAATAACACCTTTGTTAAAACGAAGTTTCTCTGTACTGTTGAAAGTAATTAAGTTGCAAGATGGATTATTTAATATCTTATTCTTTGCTACAAATAAATTTGTAAACGTTTTATCATGGAAAATATTTCTTAGAGCATTCATAAAAAAATCATTGATCGATACAATAAAATGTCGTTTCTCATTAAAATAACAATTAACTCGGCTTTGGTTTTCGAGCTCGTTTGAAATTTTAATTGAAATAATTATTGCATGTTGTGAAGAATTAAATGAGTTTATTCACATTTATAACTTTGAAAATATGATGCAAATAATGAGCAGCTGTTTCAATGAATAATTTTGCTATAACATAGTTTTAACAAAATGTGAATCAAAGACATTCTTATTCAGGGACAGATTTTCGAGGACCTGAGCTGAAATTTTTTAGAAGATAATATGATTAATTCATGCTTAATTTAAGTGTTTCATGATAGTTGTTTTTTTCATTGAAGTGAAACTTCTTTAGCGGTGGTTCGGAAAGCGATAAGTGAACGAAAATCAACAGTGAAATATCAAGAAGGCTTTGTTTCGTCTTTTTGTTACACGTGAAATGAGAAAGAAACACGTGAATGAAGAGAAAGAAAATGATATGTTCTGGCAGTTGGAAGTGGAACCAAAAATAAATAGTTGGCACAGCTATAGAATAACATGACAGTGTATAAACTGCATAAGCAGATGATTATTATGAAAATTGTTATTGCTCTCTATCCTTGTATCTTTCTATGATTTTCTCTTACACTAAATCTGTCATGTTTTTATTTCTAAAGATGTTTCACTTCTAATACGTCTATGTGCTGCATGTGATTTTTTTTAATTTTTAACCGATGTAAAAACAAAAAAGATTCTCAACTCCACGTAAATTTTCCATTTTCTTCAAAAAACAAAAAGAAATTTTGTATGTTGCAAAATGTTACAATAACAGAATGATGTGTAGCCTCACGTGTAGCCATTCGAATTTATGTCTAGAACATATAAACTTTAAAAGCGTTTGCCAATCATCAATATCATGCTGTCTTAGGTTTTACTTTCACCTCTTTAAAGGTCGTATTTCTTACTTTTCATATGTCGATACCTAACTAAAATATGAATAAGGTATTGAGTTGCAAATTTACAACACAAATAAAAAAAACTATACCATGTTCTTATGAAATAAAAAAATATTATAAAAAAATGAAAAACCGACTTCAAAATATATAAAAATTCCTAAATAAGAAATGCACTAAAAAGTAACAAAATAATGGCGTATCCTTGCAGTATCTACAACTTACAAATTATTAGGATGATACAATGTACAACTATTGTTATTTTTGGAGTTGGTGTCAGCCAAGGAAATACGACTATATTGGTACTTAGCAAAAAACGATAATACCTTATGAAAATTAGTTTTCAAATGAACTTTTAAACAATATACTCGTACTGTAACAATATTTAGCGACCTTTAAACTACAAAATAGCAATTACCAACTAAACCTTTTTACAATTTTTACAAATTACCATTAATATTTATTTTCTTGACTGACACCAACTCCAAAAATAACAATAGTTGTACATTGTATCATCCTAATAATTTGTAAGTTGTAGATACTGCAAGGATACGCCATTACGCCATTATTTTGTTACTTTTTAGTGCATTTCTTATTTAGGAATTTTTATATATTTTGAAGTCGGTTTTTCATTTTTTTATAATATTTTTTATTTCTCGCGTTTTAGTGATCTGAAGTTTGATAACTGATTTTATTTTCTTGAAAATGGTTAACCTTCCAAACGCGCTGCTCATATAAGGCAACGCCGTTTAATATTAAAAGTTACTACATCATCCCTTTTTGCCCTTAAGGGTTGAAATTTTTTGCTTTTAAATGTAAAAACAAAACTAAGTGAATTACTCTTTCCAACAGAAAAAAAATTATCAAAATTCGGTTAAATGACACTATTTCATCCCCTATTTTTATCCTTAAAGGGTGGATTTTTTTCTTCAAAATGAAATGTGAACAATTTAAAGGTACGTTGTACGTAATAGAAACAAAATTATCAAAATCGAGCTATCCAATAAGAAGTTAATATTTCATCCCTTAGTTTTCAACCCCTTAGAAGTGGAAGGTTTCCCTCAACTTAAAACTGGACCCCACGGAAAGCACCAGCTTTCAAATAAAAAAAGAATTATTAAAATCGAGCTATCCAATAAGAAGTTTATATTTTATCCCTTAGTTTTCAACCCTTTAGAAGTGAAAGATTTTCCTTAAATTAAAATGGGAATACATGAGAAGCACTAGCTTTCAAATAAAAAAAGAAATATCGAAATCGAGCTATCCAATAAGAAGTTAGTATTTCATCCCTTAGTTTTCAACCCCTTAGAAGTGAACGATTTCCTTCAAATTAAAATGGGACCATTCGGGAAGCACCAGCTTTCAAATAAAAAAAGAATCATCAAAATCGCTTCACCCAGTCGGAAATACTGAGGTAACAAACATAAAAAAAAAAAAAAATACAGTCGAATTGAGAACCTTCTCCTTTTTTTGAAGTCGGTTAAAAATGAAAACGATTGTCCACTTATTGGCGCAGCGGTTGAGTCGGTTGATCTCCGCTGCATGCGTCAAGTGACACTGGGTTGAATCCCATTGAACCCTAGATATCAGAATTATGACCTAAGATAAAAATGACCACAAACTTTTATGTGCTTAAATAGTCGTGATATGAACGGTATAAGCGAATTAAAACACAAAAATTAGTTGTCTGTAAAGTCGGTTTACGGGCGATAGTTTTACGTGATAACGTCATAAAGAAACATTGATAGAAAATTGCATAATTTTATGAATTGAATTGAATTATTATCACTGAATTACCATAAGGTATTTTGTATACTTAATATAAAGAAGGAGTTAATTGAAAATGACAATTTTTTTAAAATGAAATCAGACTGAACATTATGAAGGAAATCATAATCTTATTAAGTTGTAGAAAAAAAACCCAAAACACGTTATCTCGGATTCAACAATAATTATTGAATATGAGGCGTAGCTTATTGCAGAAATTTTCGAAGAAGCTCGCGTGGCGGCCTTTTAGTAGCAGAACTCTGTCTTGCCTCTCTATCGCTTGTATCGCGTTCTCGCTTGCACGCACAGGCTCAAACGGAACGTGACACTTTTTCATGCAGGCTGCCGGTGTTCAGCAATTTATAAGACGTTATCACGTCAAAAAAATGAAAACAATTTAATCAATATTTTAGAAGTATAACAATTAAAAACAACGATTTTATTTAAAATTAAAAAACATTTGATATATTATTAAAACGATTTTTTTTTAAATAAAATGTATTCCTGTAAAACTAAACAAAGTTAAATGTTATTTTAATATTAATATCCCTATGTATATAATATATACCTACCTACAATACTCGTATTTCTGATATTTACTTTTGACTTAAAAGTGTGTTTGTTGTATTATATGCATTTCATTTTACATTGAAGAAAAATTTATGCTTTTAAGATATCAGATAGAGAAAACACGCTTGAATATAAAATAAAATACAAAAATTGACAAACTAAGAGGATCTTTTATGTTTGAACGTTGACAGTGAAAATCCACATAAATTTATTTCAAATTCTCTTTGCATAAATATAATATCATTTCATAACAAATAACTTCAAATAAAAAGATGAATGAACTCAAAGTAAATTCATTTTACCGCTTTCCAAAATAAACGCTTGCATATTTATAATTTAAATTTAACTAGAGCTTAAGATAAATTAAAAATACTTTTCCGAGTCCAATAAAAATGAATTTCGTTAAATGGAGAGTGTAAATGTATTATGCAACAATTAACCTCAATGGTGAGAATAATTACCACCTTTGCAGTGTACATCGTCTGGAGAATAGAATTCCCGGCGCGTTTTTCCTCTTGCATCCTTGATCGTGTCAGTTTAGCGGAGCGTTAGTAGGAAGGATGCTGAATGTTCCAGCATGTTTTTACCCAATACACTATTTCACGAAACGCAAATTCATCTGTTTTTGTAATAACATGTCGTTCTTGTCGCTTTTATGCAAGATTTATGTTTCCTGATAATCTCTTTTGCATGTTATGTTATTGTTGGATTTGTTCAAATCAATCCAAAGCTGCTGAATTATTTTTTTTATAATGTAAAAATACTGCAATTGAATCTACATTTATTCAATGTAAAAACGAAGAATTTTATTTCACAAGCTTATAAAAATTATACCTCCGTAATATATAAAACACGTTGACTCAATAATGAAACACCATTTAACGTTTTAACTTTAACAAACTGGATGATATATTAGCCTTATATACAAAGTGAATGATCAATCAACGAGATTTATAGCCAACGAATATCAGTTGAGAGAGATGTAATTAGAAACAAATCTCAAAGCATTTTGATAGTTCAACAACATTCACGTTGAAGACTAAAAGCCTAGAGAAACATGAACTTAGAAAACCTGTCCAAAGAGAATGGTTTAATTTGACTTAGGATCAACGATATAATGGATTAATTAACGATGTTCAGTTATCTATGAAAAATTAATCAGATAGGCTCTTTAAAGCCGAGCTATTAAATATTCAAACAACTTGAGATTTACCCGAAAATTTTGTACCTATAATTAAGTTAAAACTTGTTAGATAAGTTGAGATTCGATAATGCTATATTATAAAGTGAAAAATGAATTTGATGCATTATTAAATAGCAAAATCTTTATATATTTAAAAGGTTTACGAGCGCAGTATATATTATGTAAGCTTTTGATTTAAAAACTTAGCGATACTTAAGAAACTTAGTTGAAAGGGAACACAACATAGTACTCGTTGTAGAATATATGAAGTAAAATCTATTGACATTCTTATATAAGCTTTGGCTCAAAAAATATTTCATATAAAATATTTACAAATTCTGTATTAAATCTTAGAAAACCCTAGGTAAGTTTCTTAGCAAAAGTTTTCACATTATTCAGTTTTGAATGACCTAACAGGTCTATTCAATTAGGTTGTTATTTCAAAACATTGGTGGTGATTTTCTATAACTTAGGCTTCAATAGTTTCTCTATCAATAGTTTCTCTATCAATAGTTTTCTACTACTGTCCTTATAGTTTACCTCCTTATTAGTTATTGTGAGTACATTCGTTGTTAGTTTTCTTGGGTATTTAAGTCTTCGTTGTCATGGTATATGAAGTACAGACTGTGGTAATGTATTCTATAAGTATTCAAATTTTCAAACCTTATAAGTTCATGGTAGCAATTTTTCCTTCTAGATTAATAAAAAAGTAAATTACGCTTATCAACTACCCTTAAAATGATAACAATTTTTGTAATAACTAAAATTGTTATTCATAAGCTGTTATTTTCTGGAACTTATTTATACACGATATTTGTCCTATTAATTCTGTATACAAATGTTATCACAGTATATTGTCCATATGATGCCCATTGTCAGTACCTTCATTTGTAAAATCAATATAAGCTAACTCAAACACCTTCGCGATGATATTCAGAAGATTGACCTTATGTCCGAAAAATATAAAAAGACTTTTATCATAAAAATAGGGGACTAAGCAGACAATGTAAAATTTGTAAATAAAATAAAAACTAAGTTTTTATCATTCTCACGAATTTGCAGTCTATTCTCTCATGTCCTACATGTTCTATTGAATAGACGATTTTCAGACTTACCAAAATAAGTGATAGCTATCTCTTATTTTACAAATGGGAACCATTTTATATCAACAAGTATTTTACACATATTTTTTAAATTGCTTTAAATGAAAATAATATTCATCATGAACGACATTGGATAAAGTAACATAAAACGGAAGTCTAAATATAAAAAATAATCTAGTTTTTAAAATTTTTCAAATTTCAGAGTGAAAAAAGCCAAAATTATAAATTAACTAAAGGTTTACTTTCAAAAGTCTCAACAATGTAAGTATATGTTACATTGGATATTGAATAAATTTAATCAATGGCTCAATGTTACAATAATTAAAACCTTTAAAATTTTCGTTTTCCCTATTTGCAAACGTTCCTTTTGTTTTATTTTATTGAGTTATGTGTTTCAATGTTCAAAATGTTTCAAGTGGCAAATATGCCAAAATTGTCATCAGAATGTAATTGTTAAACTAAATATATGGCATTATTTTAATACAGCAAATTATAATGCTAATTATATGCTATGATAATACTGATATATTCAAAGCCATTACAAATCAGTTAAAAGAAAAACAGGAATTTCTATTTGCTTCTTCTGAAGCAGAAATCACTTCTATCAAAGTGCATCATTGCGTATGAGGGCACCATTTCAGAAATGCTAATTTACCTCATTAGTTTTAAAATGGAATGTTCATAAATTAATTTTTGTGTCAATAAATATTTCACATCCTTTTAAATATTTGTCAATTGGCTGAAATATCACAATACACAAGTTAACTGACATAATGATTGTATTTTTGTCTATTTAAAAATAATTAATATAATATTAATTGGATATTGATCATTTTTGATATGAATTAAATAATTATAATTATACTGCTAACAAAAGAAAATATATATTTAAACAGGTGATCAATTTTCAAATGCTTATTTATGAAATATATACCAGTATAATTAATGCTGTTCTATTTGATATGTACTTTTACAATTTGTAAAATTAATTTAATGAATTGAGTTTTGTAAGCTCACTCCTTATATTTATTATATTTAATTAGAATACAATGAATTATTTAACAAAACTAATTGCATGTGTTAATACAGTGTATTTCTTTGTTTCAAAAGATACATAAAAATCAATAATTATTCTTTTTTAAGCTTAAACCGTAAACGTAATAATAAATCGTTGACTTTGTTGTTGTTTTTCTGTTTCAACGATAATGACACTAAACTTCATGGATCACTGCAACTGAAAGATACAGTTTAGGGGTTTAGGAATAGAGAAAAGTACTCTTGGGAATTATCAAATTGATCGACTGTTTGAAAAATACGACAGGATTACGTAAGTGTAAGAATTGGTTGACGGCTAAGCTATTAACCTTTTTTGCATTCACTTATTTTGCAAACAGAGTGCAGAACTGACCGTCATGAGTGGTTTTTCTCTCTTCATTTTCTCGTATTTTTATTGCATTTGTATTGGCTAATTGAAATTATCAGTTATAGCTATATTCATGTTCTTGTAACTAATTTTCAGGCGAATCAATCAGATGAGGAATAGATAACTCAATTTTTATGTACGAAAGATTTTTCTCCAATACTAAATGATTTCAATAGTAAAACAAAGATTTGTATGACTTTGAAGTTGGTTTATAAACAGAATTTAATTGCGTGTTTTCACGAATACGCTTAGATTATTTTTTTAAATTTTTTATTTTGTCTTGCTTTTTATAATTAAAACTTTGTGGCCAATTAATCTTGACAGGTGTAGCATATTGTAACGTTTTTTACGGGTTCTTGGATTTGTGTTTGAATGACGACAAATTTATTTTTAACAAATGTTTATTTATTAACACTATTTACACTGTAACAATGATTACGTTCGCTGTTACAATAGTCACAGTCACTAATTGTCACTCACTGTTTGTATTTCACTACACTGTTTACAATTTATTTAACACTCACAATTCACGATTTATGTATAACTCACGTTGATGATTTATTTATGACTCAGTCGTAAGGAACTTAGTTCTAGAATATTCCGCAAGATCTTTCCCATCCTACAATCACGTCGCTCCCCATTGGCTGGTGGATTGGCTTAGCCCACCCATGATGGGGTACAAAGACAACGGGCTGAGACAGTTTAAAGAGCAGGCGCCACCCCAAACTCACAAAATGGTGACACTTCCCATCCTTAAAATATTTTCCTTGCCCTTTAGACTGTGACAATATATACTAATGACAAAATACTACATAGGCTAAAAAATGAAAACAATTCTACTTAATCTTAGTATACTTATTCTTACATAGTTATGCTTAACTTACTTAAACTTAACTTTTCAATACTTATACTGATTAAATCATATTTACCTATGATGATAATGATGATATATATATATATATATATATATACAAATGTATTTTAACAAAGAGCAACTATTCATTTTTGATTTAAATCCTCTATACATTTATATTTGTCGTTTTTAAAAAGTCAAACGTAGCTTTTACCACTTCGCTTGCTGGATAACTGGTCAGGTATCTAAAGCAGAATGGGCCATAATTGATTCTTTCCTTAGTCTGTTCCCGAACGTCTTGATTTCCTTTTTAAGATGTTTACAGCCTAGTAGATGATCCAAACAACCCTCGCCACCACATTATCCAGTCGGGGAATCCACCATGTTCATTCGGTACAGCCACTGTGGCGTTTGAGCGCGGACGGACCGGATCGATGGTCTTGATGTATTCTCTTGACGTCCTTCCATCGAACCATGGTTTCTGTGCAACCTTTTCATTATCTTGGAAGTACCTTTTTCCAGTTACTTCCGATTTTTGTTGATACCATTGGTCGAATGTCCTCCATTGTAGCTTTTTATTTTTGTTGATCAGCTCTTGCTTAGGGCAGAAAACGCTCACATTAATGCACTGTTAGTAAAAATAATTACGTTGATCATGTTTGTCAGATGTTGCTTTTTTGCATACATTAACCACTATTTTAGAGGAAGATGTCGAAACGACAAGGTTTTAAAAGACGCTATTTGAACTCTTACAAAAACTTTTAAGGCCTCAATTTCTCATAAGCGTGCGAGCTAAATTAACTATTTACATATTACATAACTCTTTAACTTTTTAAGGATCTATTTTGACGTATGGAATAAATCATAGAATTGTGGGGATCCACTTAGCTTTCCATTTACACGTATTTCATCCTAAGATTCCATGATAAATTATTCTCCCATTCTAATCCTGAAGTTCAAGTTCTTGCCTCTACCCAGAACTCGAAAAATCCTCCCCGCCGTTTAAAGCGACAGTATCCTAGACACCACTTTTCAAATTCCTAGAGAGTTCCAACGCTGACTGGTGCCTCTCATCAAAATATCAAAATAGTTTATTAGACTCTTAAATATATATTCCATTAGGATTATTTTATTTTTATCATTTCCTCAATATATAATTAGGTATAAACAGACTGCAAGTTAAAAAAAAACTAATCACTATTTTTGCAATGAAAATTTGAGTTAAGAAGAACAACTACGAAAATACTTTGAACATAATTCGTCATTACTTACCGACTTAATTAGAAACGTAAGTAAAGTTTTTTTTACTCACTGCTGAAATGTTATTCTCAAGTTTTATTAACATAGTAAAGAGGTAATGAGTATTTTACGCACGGTTGATAAACGTCTTTATTGTCAATTTTTACATTCATCGCAATTATGCCACACTCGCTATGGAATGCAAACGATTATTTATATGGCTCTTTTAAATAATTATAGGTATCAGTCGTATAAAAATTTATTTGAATTACATTGTTTTAATTTTTTGGGACCATAAGCTAAGCATGTCTGTTGGAAGACTCTAAAAGCATAGGATTTGATCGTGGTTTACCCATTTCGTGGTTGTTCGTTTTACTCTCTTGTGAAAAGGCATTACTGTTTTTCATTTAACTTAAAATCACTTTTGCAAAGCGGTTCATAGGGTTGTTTGAAAAGTGAATTCAAGAAATCTGAATCCCGAGTTAATTTTGTATAAATCTTTTCAAAAGGAAATTTAATTCAAAGGAATTAATTAGTATGCAAGGTTTGAACGTATTGAATAAAATCATAAATGTTTTATTCCTATTAAATAATAGCTGCTTATTGATTTGATTTTGGTGGAGACTTATTAATTTATTTGCTTGTTCTAACTTTGGAGATGAAATAACTTTAACGGGATTTTCAAATTAAAAATTCTTGTACAAGAAGAAAAATTTCCAAGAGAAATCTGTTGAAAGTCAAAATATTACAGGAAAATAACTTGTGAAGCTCTTGAGTGAAACACTCTTGTGAACCATTTAAAGATTTGTATGACTTCATTTTCAACCGTTTAACATTTCAACAACACACATTAAACGTAGACAAGCAGCTCTCAATTTGTGAAGTACGTACTGTAGAAAATACTTGCACGCGTATTTTCTTTCAAGACGTTAAAAGTTTTGTTTAAAATCTCTCTTATATGTATGATTTGATTCTGTGACGCCTGCTAAACTCGTGTGACTTTTGTATGCGATTACGAGAGTCAATAGCGTTCTTGTATTGTTCTCGATTTACTATTTACACGAGCGTATTCTCAGCTATAAAATGACTGATAAAATACAATATCCAATGTGTTTATACAGGCAAAGTTTCTGCAACAAAACGAACAAGTTTAGCCAATAAAATTTAGTACCTGTTTTATGTAGTTTTATGTTACCTGTTTTAATGTCGATTTATTATATCCTTGTCTATACTATGTTTGAACAAAATTTTTAAAAAGCAACCAATATGCCAATGAAAATATAGGGAACAGCGGTATCATAAATTTTTTGTTAAATGTGATGCAAGATGAATCTCATTTATATTGTCATTTCTCGCTTAATATTCATACCATATCTCAATTTTATGCAGCACTTAAATTACTTTTATTCGTTAATTACAATACTGAGGATAATTTATTATTTTTTATAGCTTTTCCATAAATCGTATCTTACTGTTTTTAACTATACGTTTTAATAAAGTTCATTACTAAAAACATATTAGTCCACTTTATTGTTTTGACACCAAATTAACGCTAAGACTCTTCATTTTTAAGTTTGAATTTATTATATTTAAAAAAAATCTTATTATAAGAGAATTTTTTTATACTTTTTTGAAAATAGAATTATGTAAAGTGATATTGTTGTAGTTTCATATTAAATCGAGACGAGCGCTCGTCGTGAGTTTTGAAATTTCCATCACAAAAACTTACTTTAAACTTTGGATTTATTGAATTATTTATTGCATCAATACCGAAGTAAACGTATCTGATATTTGAATTATTTACGACTTTGTATCATTAACACTCTATAACTTTGCTTTCAAATAGTTGATCTATACGGGAATTTTATTTCTCAAGTTGTATAAATTTTATATTCATAATTTCTCTGACACATCTAAGAAAATATATGGATATCAAAAATGAAAAATTTATTCTACTGTTAAATGTAACCCCATTTTCAAGTCGTTATATATGCATATATTTTACAAATGCACCTATTTCTTTCTTTGCAACAATACATTTTAAAGACACGCTCAAAGTATTTTCGATGCTTCTACGCTTTTGTCTGAATGTTTTCTACAAGAAGATCCTATTTTAATTTCAACACTTTACTTGCAAATGATTTTTGAATACATAAACGAATGTAGATTCCTTTGGCTTTTGTATAAAATTCAAATTCTAAATATTTTTAAACTAACTAAATGTTTCCATGCACAAAACAATGATAATTGAATTTTTGAGGGTGTAAAAATCGGATTTTACCTAATTTTTAAAGTATATTTCAGTATGTTCTGTAAAATGGGTTTCAACTTCAATTGGATTATTCTGCATTATTTTTCTATTAACTGCCTTTTTTTGAAAATATTATTGTAGACGTAAATCATTTAAAATAAAGTTTAGAATTTGTATCGACATTTATTTAGACGAGAAATGTTCTTATAATAGCTATTAAGTATATCCTCTTGACGTTATCTTTTTACCGTTTTATATTCAAATATATTTTTATATTTATAACTCAAGAGGAACGATTGAAATACAAATTACAAAAGTCAACACAGAGAAAAAAGCAATTTTTCTCGATGAGTTTTCAAACATAGGAAAGTAAGAAATATTTTATGAAATGAAATGAAAGTTAAAGGAAAACGGCAGAAGAATAATAGAGAAATTCTCCAATCGGAAATAGAATTTTATTTAGTTCTATTCAAAAATTTAGTGTTGAGCTTTTTTTGTTAATATTTTCTTTGCACTCACTTTTTTGCTCGTCATATAAAATTTATTTTTTGCTTTTTCTTCATATTTTATTATATAATTTTAAATGGAGTTTATTCGATTCTAATATTTCTGTGGAATTTTGCTAAATAAGTGAAAAATCTTGAACAATAAACTATGTAAGATCTTAACAGTTCTGATACAGTTTTTAAGAAAACACATTTTTATTTTGTTTGATGATAGTTTTTCAGCGAAAAAAATTGTTTTTTTTTTGTTTGTATTTTAAGGATAAAATTTATTTGCACTTATCTATAAATAAAAGAACACAAAATCCAGATAAGGAATCGATAATTATAACTGCAGTTCAAGCATCTTCTAATAAAGTGAAATTAAAAATAAAAATACCTATTACTTTTTGGTAGGTATCAATAGGTGGAAAATTAGGTACCTAGGTATTTGTTGGAAATAATACTCTAATAATACTATGTAATAAAAAAAATTCTGTCTGTGTACTCAATAGTAGATAATAATTTTTCATAATAAAATCTACAACTTTGTTTAAAGTATTGTTACTAACTCGTACATATACACTATATACAGTGTACTGAAAATGAAGTGTCATTTAAAAACAAAATTAAACTTTTGAACAAACTACTTACCTGTTTTACATTATATTATGAGTAAGAATAGCTATCGGTACTATATTAAATACTATATTTTATCTTCGCACAGCAAGATTTGCAAAATGCAGTTATCTACATCATTTTTCATCAAACTTAACTTTTTTAATAAATAAGGGATAACAATGACTATTGCTTAGAATTGATTATTATAAACAGTGATTATAAAATATCTTATAATGTTGTCTGTTTTGTTGCACATTGTTGCACACATTGTTATCAATAAACTTTAAAAGCTTTTTATAAGTTTATTATTTTACTTTTCATGGTGTACTTATACTATGGTGCAACAATTTTCTCTCTCTTGTCTAAAATTAAATAGTTTGTACATTTGAAATTAGTTATTCTGAAACTGTGTTAGCAATAAACTTTTTTTAACTTAAAATAAAATATCTTGAAATGGAAAATCTAAAACAAGATCTACTTTTTTGTATGTTCATAACTAGACGAATAAAACAATATTTTTTTATTAGTATAAACATTTATTAATATTTTTCTTAATCCACGTTTGTCTTTGAAAATGTTTTCTGATTACCAGAAGTACCAAAAATAAATGCTTGAAGTTACAAAATAGGTGCCAAATAACAATTTAAAAGAGAAATCGGTTTAAAACATCAATACACGCGAAGGAAATGCATCTAAATGTTTCTGGTCTTTTCTGAAAAATCACTTTTATCTAACTAATCAACACTTTTTTCGGTATCGAACAAACCAATCGTCTCATAATTTGTTGAGTTTATAAAGTAGTGCTATGTGATTAAATGAAGCAGACGTTTTCTTTATATACTCACCGAGAAAAAAATTACAAAAATGGAAAAAATGCCATTTTTATAACTTTTTACGCTGCTGCAATATCAAAATTATAAACTATAGGAGAATTTTTTCTGTTTAAAATGACAATGACGTTTCTAAAGAGACTGCCAAACTCTCACCTAATTCTGAATTCCGATACGTTATAGTTTAAGAGAGTTCATATATGAAGGGAAAGTTTCTCCATAAGGATCAAGTCGGTACCTATGCTCAGTGAAGCCAGATCGTGGGATTTCTTTACCCCCACTTAGCAGCACATACGTTATAAATTGAGGAGAAAAATGTCCCTTTCATATGACACGGATATGCACGGATAGGTAACACACACTTACAAAGCGTTGCATGGGTGTTGTTTTACCTATCCGTGTCATATGGAAGGAACATTTTTCTCCTCAATTTATGACGTATGTGCTGCTAAGTGGGGGTAAAGAAATCCCACGATCTGGCTTCACTGCCTATGCTCCCCTTAAAGATTTACACTTGCATGTAAACATTAAATACTGACTTTGATTTTTTTTTTATTTTTGGAATATCTTTAGTGTTAGATACACTATCTGACTTTAATATTTTTATGAAAACTAATTTCTGCCAAACCTCTCATTCTTATCAGCTAAAACAGGTTTCTTACAGTTTTCATTTGGGATATACTATAAACCTTTGCACATTGAACTTATAAGTTGAAATAATTTCTGAGGGATTCATACAGGACCGTTTATATGTTTGGAAAGGTCCAGATACAAAACGCATTCTTAGGCCTTCGAAAAAGAAACAAAAAACAGCAACGTAGACTTGACTAAAAAGTAGTTGGTAATTTATAATATACAGTAGTTAGATTAAATAACACCTTATCATATTTTCTTCTTTTGACTGGATTTTTTTAGAGACGGATGCATAAATGCGTATCATCTGCCAAACTTCTCTCCTGACTACCCAAAAGTTCATTGCCCTTGAATTTCCAATTAATAACTAGCATACTAGCATTATTAAAACTATACCAAATTCCATAATTATAAGAATAAGATGTTCAAATAATGACAACCTTTAATAAAGTAATTAAATAAATGCAGCTTACTGAAGAAATATTAAAATTATTTCGTTATCAACTTTTGTAATAATTTAGATAAGCGCCAAAAACCAAACCACATCTCGTTCTGCCACTTTAACACAGTACAGCTAATGGGTAGGTACAGCGACATTTTGCGCAACGTGATTCAACATCATACTTGTACAGTTTTTAAAAGTAACATGCAATCTAAATTTGGTATAAAAAATTAAAAATGTTTTTAGTTAATAAATGAAATTTTTTTATGAAGACTATTGCGTAAAGTGTTTTCCATAATGTTTAACTTATAAAAATAATTTTTATTAGATAACTATACATAATTTTTACGGTAGTTAAGTAACTCTAAGCATATCATTTTTTCATTTTTTTAAAGTACTAAGCAAACTTTTACTGTTAGTTTTGTAATATGAATTATTGCATAGTTCAAGAATCATTTTCTGTTGGTTAAACTTTCTCGATTAACTTTTAATACCTTCAGAAGATTTAGACGGATTAGTTTCTGTGTACGGTTTCGTTTTTACTTCCTGTATAATATCGTAAACCACCATCAAAACTTTACAATGAAAACAACATAGCGTAGAATATGTTACAATGTTTATGTGTATAAAATGCAGAGGCAACTACTAGATATATTCAAAAATCTACAACGAAGGCGTAACAATTTCACTTTCATTTTCGAACGAGCAAAGGATTCATACTGATTATTACACACGATATTACATATGGTCGAGTTTTGCCATGGCGTGTTCCTTATTCATATTCACTATGGTTGAGATTTGATTTAGTTTATTTAAAAGCCGGATTCAAGAGGGTTTTCCAATTACTATGCGAAACATCTGTTTGGCTGAATTCTAATTTTAGCAGAATCTAATATTATTATATACCATTTATATTCACAAATATTCTTCTGTAATCCTTCTATTCGAAATGTGTGGATGCGAGCATCACAAGTAAAAAGATCAATATTATATTCCATTTTCATTTGAATTTATTTTACGCTCTAAATCACTACATTTTTAATACCTTTTTATGTTTAATCAAGTGAAATTTACCAGTTTGTTAATGTTTCTTTTAATTAATTTAATTATCTTTATTATGAACTCTATACCGATGCAACCTTTTTCAATTATCTGTAACAAACGGAATGCTATTTATTTTCCAAATAGATTACTTTAATTATTTTTTAATCCTTTGGTCACAAGAGCGCAATAAATAAATTCTTGTTGATTTTGTTATGAACATAAATAATGTAAAACAAATAGTTTTTGCTTCAATATAATCACAAACATAGATGAATAAAGCTGAATAAATACAAATGTTTCATATATAAAATTTGATCTCAATAAACAATCTGTAACGCCTAAAACAATAACTCTCCCCTATTCATAATTATTCATTGAGCTTTCCAATAAATTGTATATGATGTACCGTAAATTGATATAATTCAAATTGAATCCAATTAAAATTGTTTTATTTTTTAATTTATTTTTACCAAAATCGAAAAATCTCTTTTTGTGAATAAAATTTGAAAACTTTTCAAGAATATATTATTTTTAAATTTCGTCTGTCAATTTGAAAATAAAAAAAAAATGTAAAGGCAAAACTCAATCAAAATACGTATTATTATTCTGAATGGAAAATGAATTAATATTTCAGAAGCATCTTTAGTGAAAATTGAAAATTAATAATTAATTCAAGTATGAAATTGAGAATGATTCTGAGGACATTCAACAAAAATAAATTTCCACTGAGGCTTTTTTTTGTCAAAATTTTTAATTTTTTGGCTATTAATATTTTTCCTTAAATTTTAACGAATTCAATTTTATGAATATCAAAAAGTTATTCTGCGTTACTACGCTTAAGCTAACAAATCCTGTTGCAGTTATTAAGTTGGTTTGAGATTTTTCCCTTTGATTTTTTGTTTTCGATGGTTTAAAATTATCCCATTAAATATGAATATTATGTAAAAAAGTTAAAAACACGCCTTGAGTTGTGTATTTGGGTCAACGGAAACAAAAGTTTTAACGTTTACTTGGTAATCTTTTTTATACATTTTATTATAAAACTTGACATTCTGTTAATGGCAAAGTTTCTAGTATAATTTCTGCGTAAAAATGTGTAACTTAGAGATTGAGGAAAGTTATCATGACAGAAAATTCAATATTTTCTGTTATATGTCTTTTTTTTTTTTAAATAAAAGATGTAAAGCATTCATTAAGTACAACTAATAGTGATTATTAGGACTTTAAAATCAATAAGTCATTCATCAATCAATAGACTGATTTTCAATTTTATTTTAACTGCTTAAGCACGATATTTCAAAACTAGAGGTTTCGCTTGTGGTAAAAACACTTTTAGTTAAGATTGTGCTGAAAAAATTTAATTTAAATACGAGATAAAAATATTTTCATACACAATTTTTCAAATTATTATTTTAAGATTGTGAAATTTATACATTTTATCCGAGACGTTTTAATGTTTAAAATATTTTTGGTGACCTTTTAATAAAAAGAGCAAATTCTGAAAATTCAACAAACTTTTTTTATAATACTATAATATTATCATTGATATATACTATCAATAATGCAGCTTTGAAATCAAAAAAAAAAAAAAAAATGTAAAGTGCTCTTAAATAATAACTAATTTATAAGAACGAAAATGATACTTATATACTCGCATAGCATTATATTTACGCAATATATAGACGGTATAATTTTATGTGCTTTTGTTAAGTTATCTTGTTTGCTTATGCATAGTTATTTTTTAACATGGTTTATTTTAACGTAGTCTAGGCTTTACAAATGCTAATCAACAATAACCAACTTTTACATATAATGTTGCCAACAATAAACTTAATCCAAAATGAAGTAAATACTAATTATTTTATAACTAATACACCCAATTTATTTATCTGGAAAATAATGCTTTAATAATGCCAGTTGTACCTAAAGTTACAACTTATATAATAGTTACACAAAACTTAAATGAGATTTTTACGGACTAAGGAGATTTATTAAAGCATTTTTTTTTTCATAATTCTTATTATTTTCACCATATTTAAGGGTTCTATTGTTTGAAAGATAAATTTACATACGATAAATCATTTTAAATGGATATTTTCTCACTCATAAAAATTGTAAAATACAACCTGAAGTTCATATATAATAAAAATTAAAACACAAATAGGCATCCATACACACATGAGTAACAATAATTTCCTTGCACAAAATACAGCAAAAATTATTCTAGTAAATATGGTTACTTTCATTTGACTTTTTATGTTATGATTCGTAATATCGTAATCCTTTGTACATTATGTTTAATTAAATTGGGGTTATACCTGTACATCTCTATATACTATTTGAACTAATTATATTAAATATAGAGATTTCTCGTAAAAAAAGTTTTAAGAAGGTCATTTTTTGCAATTTAGTTTTATAGTTTAAAAAAAATAACGTTTTCTAATTGCTTAGCTAAGAATTTTTTTTGGTTTTGTTTATTTACAGTCGCATCAACTACTTTGGTCGTTAGCGACTGTCGAATCCAAAAACCCATGCAAAAAATCTTGGACTTTTATTGGAATTCGACCCCAAGGGCCATTGGCGTATAGGGCGACAATCTAGTCAATCACACCACTAAGTGACCTTAAGAAATTTTTGTTTTATTTAACTTTTCTCTGACAAATGACATAACTCTTCATTTCTCATACCATAGAATGTTTTTTTTTTTTTAATAACTAATGTTATCGTTACTAACGTATTAACGATACATATCAGATATGCTCATAAACGACGTCAAATCACATAATCAAAATTGTCTCATTGTCAGTATTATTATTATAGCCATAGTAAAACATACGCTCGATGGCAAATGCAAATAAATTATTTTATTTATAATCATCAAACATTAGCTACCAGTGAAAAGAATAATATAAAAAATCTTACTCAGATTTAAATACTACATATGTCATACGCCATGCAAACTATCTACGTATAACATTACACCTTGTTTATATAAGGAAAATTGCAGCATATGTATATTGATACTTATATACGAGTATTTAAACATACCGATGAACTGGCTACTGGAAATTCTGCTTTCTATACAACTGAAAAAATCATTGCTCGATTAAATTTTGTTCAAGCTGAAAATTATTAACCCGTGTTTGAATTGTAAATGGTAGAATGGCCACGGTTTGTTCAACGATCAGTATTTGTCAACAATTGGGTAGTTAATTTGTTATCTCATGTGTCGATTGCGATTTTACCGTCGCATGAATGTCTTTCATGTTTTACATTAGTCAGTTAATTTATATTCAGTACTATAAGTAAATTTAAATTCGAAACAACTAATATGTTTTACTAATTTTTGTTAAAATGTTAGGATCCTTCTGTGATCACGACCTTTTCGGTCCGGAGACCTCGGTTGGAATCCCGTGATTTTTTGCCCGTCCTGCCACCCTATTGTTACACCACTGAACAACATTATTTTTAATAAATACCATCAAGGTTTTTTTTAATGTGATTATTAGTTAATTAATTGCCATCTCTGTTCTATTTTAAAACTGAATTAATAAAATTATCAATGAAAACAATTGATATTGAATTGATATTGAAATAACAACTTTCATAACTACAAAAGTCTAAAAAATCTTTTTATCGATACTCTTTGGTAATTGAAATTAAGAGAAACCAATTTTTGTCAAAAACTAATCGTTTTTCTTCTATTTATTATAAAATATTTGAACTTCATTTGAAAGAATGTAATATAAAGTTTCTCGCCTACGAGATATTCAATTGAAAAAAACTTTTAGGTAGTTACGTGCTCTTATAAAAGTCGTTAAACCAATCAAATTGAATCGAGTAAAAAGTTAATAAAATATAATCAAACTATAAAAGTTCAATGATATTTATCTCAAGACGAATGGATAAAAAATAAATATGTCTTATATTTTTTTCTTCCAAACCGCTTAATGTCTCACAAAAATTGTGAATTTCAACATTTAAAGTATTTTTAAATGTGCTTATTGGCAACTATTTTAAAGCATAAAATTACAAAAACTGAGAATTATTTTAATGTTTCGCTTGTACCCACTTACATCTCTAAGATTTATTTATAAAGAAATAAAATAAATATCAAACAAGTCTAAGCACTTAAAAGATCTTACACTACAATCTAATGAAATCAATCAACTTGAGATAAATACCAATAAAACACGGTCTAATGATACAACTAGATGCGATCAACAGAATGGAATCCACCATGTTTATTTTGAACTCTATTTTCTCAGACTATTTTCGATTAGGTATTTTCACCTAATTCCATTTAACTTGATAGCCAATTATTTTAAATAGAAAAAATTCAACGATCTTAAGCAGTGGCTTTCAACCACTTTTGTTAAATGTTTAGTTATACATTGACGTTCTTCTTAGTTAAAACAAGATAAAAACTAGTAATGGTTTAAAACTTTCCTATAAATTTAAAAAAAAACAATTATCTTTATTTTTCTGTGGTATTTAAATAGATTTTCATACATGCATATGCAGTTTTATTATTCGTTGCTTGAAGAATGCGATTGATGAACGCAGGCACCAAAGTTATTTATTGTGAAAAATTGTAGATTCTTAGAAAAAATTTGTGTAGATTTACTTTAATATCCGTTTTGACGTTAATTTCCTTCCAGAAATCTTTAAGCAAAAATTGTACAAAGGAGCTTCGAATGTAACGAAAATGGGAAAATAAATTGTTCGTAAAACGTGTGAAAATAAAAAGTTAGCTAAGTTCAAATAAACTTGAACATTAGTTTGGTATCGAGTTTGGAAAATGAGTTTTGTGCTGTAATCATAGACATTTTAAATTGTGGTAGAGTTAGATCCAAATGTTTGATAGTTTATACTTTATATTATGAAACAGTTCTTGTTCAAAAGTAATACTGTCTTCTGCAAGAAAGATAAAAAATTTAAGTACATATCTTTTATTCGCACTAGATATTTTATTGAATCAATATTTACCTACTTTATATGTTCCAAAAGAAGATCTAATATTTAAGAAAATATATTATATCTAGAAGCTTGAAGGTACTTTAGAAACCAGATTGACATTCGAAAAGATGAATAAAATAAGATATATTTAGATAAAAGTATTTGAGTTTACTTTGTAGGCTTTGCAAAATTAAATTTTTTTTTTTCATTGTTGAAAGAACAAAATAATGATTCAAAGATAAGAAAATAATAGTGGTAAAATATATCTGAATAACTATTAAACATTAGATCTGATAAAAAGATGGAAATTACATGTAATTCAAACAGAAGGTATTCTTTAAATTATAGCTAAATTGTTATAAATAGAATTTCATATAATAATTAATAATTTAAAATCGTCCCGTTCAACTTAGAAAAACAGCTAATTTATTGCTTCAAATATTTTATATAATACAATAAAACTTTATTATGGTGCAGTAAAACGTATAAGGCTATAAGCTATACTTTAGAAAGTTTAATCAAAAAATGTCACGAAGGATTGCGAGAAATCTTTTCTATTTGTTGAATACAGACAATTTTCTTTGTACAAATGATTTCAGTTTTGCTTTTATTTGGTTTGCTGCATCAATAGCTTGTTCAAGCTTCATTTAATTTTTGTAGGTTAAATTTGTATAAATTCATAAACGTCGGTTTCCGTAAATAATTTGCGACTTGAAGCGTGCAAATAAAATGATTAATATTATGGTTCAACGATGTTACATGATCGGTCAATGCAGGTAACTTGCAATTCAATACTACCTTTGAACTCAATAAAACGAATGTAAATATTGTAAGAAAGGCTGCATTTCAGGAACTTTTTATCGATTAACATTAAATTTTCGTATATTTTTTTGAGCGTTTGAACGTAAAACTTAGAGAATTCATATCTTAAAAACTATTTATGTCAAAGTCATGCTCATATATTTTGAAAGTTTTTTTTTTTCCTTTTTAAGTAAAATTTTTCTTTGATTTATATTAAAGAGGGGAGGCTGGAATTTATAATTTTGCAATATCGAGTTCAGACTCGGCGAATTTTTATTTTCCTTTTATCCTATCATACTCATAAAACACATTGAAAATCTACTCAAATAAAAGAATATTCCATGAGCCCAATACTTATCTTTTTGTATTTACGCTATATTTCTTTTTTATTGAAAAATATCAATTGTTACATATAGAGATTTAGATATATTTAAAATGATTCAAATTGAAACAAAAGGTTCACAAACTAGAAACTTTCGTCCATAATTTTGTGCGTATATATGGATTTTTTTTACTTTCTTATCTCTAGTTTTTATATGACAACAGGTGTATTCAATTTTCTGTCTTTTTAGATTTAAGTTTTCGTTTTCGTAGACGCTTTTTTCATACAATTTCGTTATTCAAATGAAGTGAAAAATATATTGAACAAGTATATCTTTATTTGAATCAAAAAAAAAGTTTGTCTATAGTTGTGGTTGAAGGTACAAAAGGTGTCTGCATTATTTGTATTTTCTTTTACTGAAAAACAAATTGAAAAAATAATTTATTTTCAAATTAAATTTCATTTGAAATTTAATTAAATTTTTTTTTGTCTCAAATAACAATTAACGAGAAGAAATTAACAAATGTTCATTTACAATAAAACTCTGGCTATCTACTATTTGCCTTAAATAAAACAAAAACAAAATACGAAGAAAAACGAAATGAGAGAAAATTAGAAATAAATTTATCTACAGGTAATCAGTGTAGAAAATTGGAAAAGTTTCTCCCAAAAAGTTTAATTTGACTGACAAAAAATACAAACACAAACTTAATACAATAGAAAAATTCTGACCAATAAAGCAGAAAGAATTAAAATTGTTCCATTTGAAGTCAGATACATTATTTGATTAAACTGGTCAAGGCTTGTAAAACATTTCAACTACTTCAAATGCTTTAAAAAATAAAACATTTTTTAGATACCTAACACGGATTTGTTGAAGTATGTAAGACGAATAAAAGAAGATAAAGTCAAATAAATCAAATATTCTACACGTCTTTTATGTTTTTACTCGACAAAAACCAAACTAGACTCGTCAGCAGAATTGTCTAGTAGCTTTCTTAATAAAACAGACAAAACACAAAGGGAGGAAGACTTCTTTTGAATTCATTGATAAATAAGTCAGTTTATTGACAAAATGTCCATTTCATTTCCGAATAACGAACCGGGATGCCCGAAACAACAAAAAATCCATATAATCATCGCTTCCATCTCAATTCATCTTGATAAGTTTCGATGAAATTGACAGTTCAATTGGTAAATCTTGTAGTCCTAATAATTCTTGATGATTTGTTTCAATAAAAATTAAGAAAGGGTTGATTTGTATGAAAAGTTTATTAACCCTTTTATGAATAGAATTAAAATAGTATATAGATTTTATTTTATTTCTCATAAAGTATATTGTTGATAGCTTTTATTGTTAAACCTTCAATGCTGGAAATCTTTTTAAAAGGTTAAAAAGTTTGATTTGTTTGAAATGGCGTCTGTTTGAGATAAGTCGATTGTAAGCGGGGCGTGTTATCGAAAAAGTGGATGATTAATGGGAATTATGTGAGATGTTAACGGAAGACAGTATTATTCGCAAATAAATAATACGGAATCGTAGCTACCATTTATCGTTAAATTTTAACGATGCCAAATATACTTTTATAAAATACAATATCCACTTTTACTGAAGATGATTAAGAATTTCATTTTTATTTGCAGTGTTTGATATAATATTGTGCAGTAGCTATTCTTATTTCACGTCACGAAAATGAGTCAGTAACATGACGAACAGGATTGAATAATTAAAATCGTGGAAATATAGGTACTCATTGTAGAAATGTTAAATATGAAAAGTTCCATTAATAACTAGGTTACTAAATACTTTATAACTGGAAATTCGACAGTTTGATTTAAAAGTTAAAACGGAAGATAGATATATTTATTTTTAATTGTCTTATACTCAGAGTTTAATTCTTTTCATATACTGTTGATTGATATCGGCAATTTCTCGTTTATTTTGAATAATCAATAAAAAGAAAAGCTATTGATAGATAAAGTTAGAGGAGGGTTATAACAACTAGGTATGTAATAACAACAAGCAGATAGGTTGTTATGATTATAATATGGTGACAACAATTTTCATTATTTATTATCAATCATAAGCGTCAAATTTGCTTTTAAAATAGAAAAAATATATATCGTCACAAGTCTAAGAATGTGCTCCTCGAACCCGTAAAAACGTTACAATATTATCTATTGGCATATGCAAGGCAAGAGAAGAGAAATACAGAAAGACAAGAGTGCTGAGCATGCATCAGCGAGCCTGATTAAGCTTATATGGCGTAACTTCGTAACCTGATATTATGTTTGGATGTATTGATACATTTCGATCCATTGCCCCTCTAACTATATCTATCAATTCAAAATAACACGGATCTGTGTCCTGGAGGATACATAAGCTGTCCAAGTCAACACAACAATTATCGCTAAGAATAGAAATGTTGACGCGACATTAAAGAACCAGTGAAAAAAAGGATCTGAAGAAATATTAATTAAGAAAATCTATTAATTTTGATGCCGCAGCTATAAGAAGGAATAAATACTTTGCAAAATTTCAAATTAAAAATTATTTATTATTTTTTTATTAACAACTTATTTATTATTTTCAAGATATTTTAATATAAATTTGATTTGATTTATTTAAAAAAATTAAATTTGAAATGCAAATTATTTTGGTCTGTTTTTAACGATATTTTTAGAATCTTACTTAAATTGAAGGCTTCTTTGTTTTTAAAATATAACATTAATTAATCGCTGGATTTAATAAATATTAATTTCAAAATGAAATTAAATTAGTCATAAATTCTAAAAGAGATAATTAATTACTTCAACCAAGAAAATTGCAACCTTAGACAAAGATTTGAAGGTAAATACATTTGTAATGTATGAAGCTAACTTGAATAAAAATAATTAGGTAAATAAAAGTTGGCGTAAAAAGTAGAAACTTTCAATTAAAAACATTAACTTTTGCGCTTGAATCACTTACATTTTTTTCATTTGCATTTAAAACTTGACATTTCAAAACGGGAGATTTATAGTGACACAAGTATTACTAATTTAATGCAGCAGAATGTAATTTATTTTATTCTGCAACTCCCATTGATTGCAGTGAGTCGACACGGCCAAGTTGAGTGTAAGTAGAACTGTATTATTCCTTCAAGAACTATTGGGGATGGAGACGCGACAAGTATAAGACATAGTATACGCCTTCTGGCTCAATATTCCATTCCCAGATAAGTTGCTCTCCCGTATTTCAACAGTTTTAACATTTAATTTGTTTCATAGGAAGATTATCTTAACAACCGTATTCAACTTGATAAGAAGAATAACGTTTATTCAGTCAGTAGAGATACAGACATCAATTTTATTCAAAAGTCGCCAGGATTTAAAACATTTTTTTGCTTTTATTTAGTTGAAGTAAAGTTTTCAAAACTAAAAAAATATAATTAGGGGTTGAAGTTGTTTTAAATTCATGATTTTCTCGCAGAAACAATTAAGCAAAGTATATTTGTTTTGTTTTAGTTTTCAACAAAATAATTAATGGAAATTAAAATTCTCCATAAAAAATATTTAAATTTTTGTACGAAAGAAAATTTTAAGAATCGCCAACTAGGTACTTGATAATTTTTTTAGATTCATTACTTATTCTTGTTAGGCGCGATTACAACTCTCCCTTTCTGGGAGCATTATGTTAATGAAGTAAAATAAATGGAAGTATAAAAAGCGTTTTTGCAGTAAACGTGATTACAATACATTTACATGCGCTCTTCTTCGAGTCGTTTACGGAAAACTGTTAGAGATAATGTTTGAATTTCATATTAACCGACGAAAGCGAGTAATTATTATTAGGGAAAACTCAACAAATAGCCATTTAAAACCGGAGACATAATAAACACATGCAAGCTTCAAATGAATAAGACGGAAGTAAAGAATTGGTAAAATCACAATGCATTTCATTATTTATAACATCCAGTTTTATGATTTGTTTCGTTTAGTTAAATATCACCATATTATGAGTAGAAAAAACTTTTGTTATTGTAAAAAATAAAATTATGTATGTATACACTTTCCATATGTATTAAAACGTTTTATATATTATATTTATTTTATTTTTTTGGGTCTCAATCTTATAAAGGCCGTTCATATCAAAGGCGGACATCCTGCTTAAACGTGATTTTACAGTAGGACTGATTTTCTGTACCGCATTACTCTATAAACATTTTTTAAAACTTTTGAGGGTAAAATTATTTTTGATAGTGTTGAACTTGATATCTTTAACATCCCAATTATATAATTAAGAGAACAGTTTCAATTTTCCTTGTAAAAATTGGGATGATTTTTGTTGTAAAAATGATAATTTGTCCTTGTTTGATAAAAACATATGGTTATGTGTATACTTTAAAACTTTATCTTTAATATAACCATACTAAACTTTGAATAGAATTAGAATTGCCTTAGTAAATGCCAGTAAATGCATGTCGAAATAACGACAGTAAACAGTTTGAATTTATTGGTCATAATATAGGCCTCGTGACTGATTTCATAAATCTGATTGGTCAATAGTTGAGGGTCCGTTTTTGTTATAAGATTCTAGACTAAAAGTCCGTTTTTGAATCAAATATAGATTCATAGTTTGATTCCTTCAATTCAGAACACTAATTATTATATAATTTAATTCAATCGTTAACCCGATTTCAAAAAAAAAAATCAAATGTCCATTTTTGATATAGAAGGCCTAAAATATTTCTTGTTTTATTATAATATAACATGTAAAACATGCTTAAGTTATAGAGCTAAAAAAAGTACCAGGTATTATATTGTTTCAATACTGTTTTAGAAAGTCAAAACTATATTAAATACTAAAAATAATTCAATAAATATACTTTATTCCTAAACAATAATACCGAAATTTGGTATTGATAAGATTGATAAGAACTGTAAAAATATATTGAAATTATTTTTGAAAATATTTTAACAATATTGTCATATACTATCAAATATTTTTTTGAAATGCATTTATAGTTTTGTGGAAAATGGCTCAGCTGTTTTGAATCAAAATTCTTCAGGTAAATTTTTTTTTAGTTTCTTTAAACCAGAGTTATTGTTCTTAATAATCACGTGGTTATCTATTTAAATGCCCTAAAATACAAGCTACTTAATTACTGAAAAAGTGAAAACCACGTCTTAGTTCATAAGTAAGCTTTGGGGGTTTTTAGTTTCATTTGTTGGTTTTATTGTCGAAAAAAACGTCTAGAATATTTATTTTTAAAGCATTTGTTGTTAAAGAACAAAATAAGAACTTTCAGTGAAAAGATAGAGAATGTTCAATTTATAATATGTATTCAAAAGCTTTCAATATATATAAAGAACCGGAAATACATATCATATCTGAATAACTAAGTGAAACTTTATTCTTTTATAACTTATAAAATTATATAATTCTAACAAAACTTCTCTCATTTCAATTCGTACATACGACCAATAAAAAGTATTACTTGCGTCTGAACTTAGCTAAAATATGTAAAAGTAAATAAAAACATAATCTAAAAATGCTACAGTAAATGACTCCGCAAACTATTGGATATCAATATAATTAATACTTACTTCATTTATTTAATTTTTAAAAAAATTTTAATTGAAAACATTAAACGTTAATAAAATACGAAAATAGTTTTGTAGAAACAAAAAAAAAACTATAGTGGTATCTTTCATCTATAATACATCCTATATACCTACGAATGTATAAGGCTGAAAGAGCTCTGAATGAAATTTACTCCGAGAAATGAAGATACCAAAATTTGTGACCTGACAAAAACTATTGTTGATTATCCCTGATGATCTTGGCAGATTATAAGTTATTTAAAAACTCATTTTTCATAATAATAATTGATAATTTTGTAGTTTCTCTTTTTATATGCATAGGTTTAATTCTAAAATTTTGAAAATTTACATATTCGAAATCCCGAGTATAGTCATTAATATTATTTATTTAAATCATATTAATTAATCTTTCATTTAACTAATAACTATTATATCTCGTAATTAGAGGATTATTTCTGTATCGCCAATTATAACTATGTTGTCGAACAAATTCTAAAATTGAAACACCAAAATAAAATTGCCTTATACCTTACCATTTTAGAATTGTTTATACTATAATCGAAGGAATTAAATTTTTAGTGATGTTATAAAATTTACACGCAAAATTTATAACAACGTTATGTGCTTTAATGGATATTTTTTGTATACGATTTCAGGTTTATTGGTGTAATAAAACGATAAAATACGATTTTTAATCTAAAAAATATCCTTTTAGTAAAAAACATTAAAAAATATCGTTCGATGTTTTAGCTCGATTAAGTAAATATATTTTTGGAAATTTTTTTAATATATATTTCAATTTATTAAGTAATAAGATATAGTCGTACACTGACAATACTGTGAATCCAATTAAATATTAGAAGTATTATTTATTTCTACTATTATGATTCCACGCAAAGGTTTGTTTTTATAATACGGAAAATATTTTGACCTTTTCTGTTTCGTTATAACCGTTTTCCACTGTACTATAAAATTCCAGTGCACTAAATGAAATAGGTAGTAGTTTGAATAACTAGGAACTTTTTATTTTACTTAACCTTGTATTTTAACAAATTTGTTTTGTAACAGTTATTTATTCAAATCATCTTCATTAAACATTATTTCTAAGCTGAAAGTATTTCATATGCATCGGTTTTTTTAGAAATTTCTTAAACGAAAAATGTAATCTTTAAAAGAATTTTCTCATTCGTCCGTTTGTCTGTCCATCAAGGTCTGTTTCTCAGAAACGGATAAAGGTATCACGTTAAAATTTATATTTCAAATACTGAGGTCTGTGATCTTTTGGAGGACTTAAAAATTTATATTTGTTAATCAGCTCAGTCAAATAATATATAGCTATTAATGTCAACTATTCGGAGTATATTAGTATAGTAGTTCAGGGTCTTTTAAGCTTATTTTTATCTTCATACTAAATTAATGTATCTACTCGTAATTGTGGCGAAGCACAAAGTACGTTATGTCCAACTCATAGATACATAGAGATCTCAAAGTTCAAATTTCAATAATTGTTTTTCATGTTTATTAAAAATAATCATTTTTATTGAAAATACTCGGCAAATATATTAATTTCAACCAAATTTGGTTTTTTGTTGTTGTAATAATTAGTATTAGTGGCTCCTTCCCGATTGAGAAATTGATAAGTTCCGCATTTATTGGTTTAGGATTTAAATTTTTTTAATTGAAATAATAACAATAAAATTAACATAAATTCTTTTTATTCTTTCTTTCCTTCGAAATTAGTTGCAATAATAAACTTAGATAAGGAATTATCAAATAAAATAAAGAATAAAATATTTTAATTTTATTCTTTAGAATTAGAAAAATTTATTGTGCTGATTGTGGTTACTGATGCTTTTTAAATGAAGTTTTCATTAAACTTTTTCTGATAATTAACTCGACTGTCGTTCGATATCGTAACAAAACTTTTGTTAGGTTTTGCAAACAATTTCATTGATGAAATTCAGGGTATTCGTTGTAATTACAATAAAAATGTCTTGATTTTTTCAAACAGCTTCCTTAACCAAACATTAAAGCCGTTATGAACACTTACGTTTCCAAAAATAAAGGTCTAAGTTTATTAAGCCCTTGTTGGTTTTATGATGCTGATCACTTAAAAGATCATGAAATGGTCACTTTGACGCTTCATATAATTATATAAAAGTTACAACCATTTTATAACATACTGTATAAAAACTACAACATATTATCTTTCATTCCAGTTATAAGATACTTATATTTAAAATTTGCGTTATTCAGTTTATACACCAGAGTTTTACTGTACCTCTGTAAATAAGTACATATACTTACTTATTACAATCCATGAATTTTTATCACCCTGAATGTTCGACCAATTGTTTAAAAAAAATTAACGTAGGTTGAAGCGTAATAATTTGATAAAAATTAAATTAGAATTAAAGATAAAATAAAAAAGGTGCAAGATCAACGGCCATAGTCATTCAAACTTAACGATTTCGCTCTTGTTCATTTTTTTGTGATATGAATAGATTTTGGATTTTCTTCTAAGATATTGTTTGTTTTAACAGGATCGTTCTTTCGATAAAGTATTCTAATCTTGGAAAAATCTATTTGTTTTAGATGGAATTGACAGGACCGAAACAGCCAATAGGCACCCTCGAGACGTGGATAACAGTGCCGATCACACAGAAACGAATATGTCAAACGAACGTCTTTCACCAAAAGATATGAACAGAAATCACAAAGTGGATCTGCTTGTAAATCAGCATAAAAGAGTGACTTTGAAATGTGAAGTGAATATAAATTTTACGAACAATATCTGGTTAAAAGATGGCGAAGTGGTTGAAAGCATACTGGTGGATGTGACAAATAGTCGCGGGGTTGGCGGTCATCGTTACACGCGTGACCGGCTTGGCCACCTTTTCATCGACAATGTTCGACGAGAGGACAATGGACGATGGCAATGTGAAGCTGAAGATGCTTTCGGCTTTGTCATGACGGCTAAGCCGATCCATCTCACCGTTATAGGTACGTTGCACGCCAAAACTCACAACTAAATAAAACTCAATCTTTTCAATTCAGAAATCGTCCTTTCGCCCTTTAGTCATACAGTGAACACTCGATAAAACGAAAATCAAGGGACCATTCCTTTAACCTATAGTTCAGCTTATTAAAATAACATTAATGTACCAGAGGACACCTGCTAGAATAAATAACTAAACCAAATAGTTCGACTTACATCGGTAAAGTCGGTTAGGAGTTTGACCTATAGAGATGGGGGTTCTTACAAGGCCTCTTTCAGCAGTTCGATTCATCTATTAGACAGGTACGTTTCAAGAAAAATGATCGATTCACTGAGGCGAAAATGCAGGGTTAGAAAGAGATGAATTATTTACAACGAGTTGGACATATCGAGACTTCACTGTATCTGTCATCAACTTGAATCTTGTGAATCATATATAGAAAGCCAGTGACCCTTCTTTCCAAATAATTCAATTCGTAGATTATTTTCCCATTGTGATGAATCATATCAATTTTTTGGGATGAATCTTTTTCTCAAATATAATAAATATCGAATTTGTGTCGTAATGAAACGGAAAAAGTTTCCCCTCATTTTATATCTTTGTTCGCAAATTACGTTTCACAAATGCATACAAAATTTTATTATTCATGTGGGACACATAACAAGATTTTTTTTATAATTTTAAAACGTGCTTATGTATTATATTCTCGCTTCATCTTTTAAATTTAATTTCTCTCTTCTTCGATGCACGTTTAAATTAAAACATGAATTCAATGAAACTTGTGCGATGCAAAGCATTGCATTCGTTATTTTTTTGATATTTGTCAACCTGTCGGAATTTCAGCGTTTCTGGTAAAGTAACTCATTTTCAAAATATATTCGTTCCGTTGAAATTGCAAGAAAATTAGACTAAAATTAAAGCAGTAAAAACACTGATAAAATAAACTAATCTAAGATTAATAAAATTAAAGGGTGAACGAGGTGTATGCTTTCAGTATGCTTTCAGTACCATAAGCTTCATCGATTGGATTCAACCGTAAAACGAAATTGACTTCAAAAAGATTGCGTGGCTATTGATTTGGCTGATGAATTCATTACATTTATGAAGTTTGGCTCTCGAGAGAATAAAACATAATGTTACCCAATGCATTTTTAAACGACATCGATAAATAGAAATTAGATTCATGAAAATTATGTGCAATATTGGACACGCTATTGTGCAAGTAGTTTCAAACTATCTACCGAACTAAAAGACATGAGACTGAATTCAATCCACTTGAGTTAATTCCCCATTGGAACAATGGTGAACTATAAAAGCGTCGATTTCGTAACTAAATTTGCATCTAATGATTTTCATTTGCCGTAATTGCTCTCACATATAAATCAAGAAGAGTCGCAAGCACGTCTAAACTTTACTTCACATTTCCAATCAAGTTTTACGATTACTTTTATGAAACCTCAATTCATCATACCCCATATTATTTCTTATTCTTTTCTTCTCCGTTTAATTATTTTTCCGTTTATCGTAAGAAATATTATTTTTGTCGAACGAATCCGATTTCTTTGTGTGCACTTAATATATTTTTACGGGTAAAAAAATGATTGAAAATTTTACATTGGTATACTGACGAATTGACATTGTTGTAAGATATGAAGTGAATATAAAAATTTTACCTCAATCATCTTCAGTTGGTGTGATGACCGTCTTTATTACGCTGCCAAAATTGAAATTGACAAATTGTGTAGTGAGAAGCTTTGAAGCTTCGTAAACATAGTCAAGTTATTTTAACATTGTATTCATTTTTATTCACGAGTGAAAAAAATATAGCTTCAAATACTTTTATTGGTTAAAAATTCAATTTTATATACCACATATAACAAAAAGTTTGGAAAAAACTTTCTTACATTCAATTAAATTCTGAAACAAATCTGATTAGGTATTGCAAATGTACAATAACAAATTTTGGTTTTTATCTATACTAAGTACAAATAAGATTATCTTAAGTGAGGTTTTTAGAAACATGTTTTGTTTATAGATTTAAAAATCAAATAAGTCTTGGCTTATTTAAAATTCCATTTATTTTACCAATCAACATTATGTAAGACAAAGAGGGAGAATAAAATTATTGCTGCCATTTCTTTGCGGATTGCATCACACCACACGTAAAGTATTTGAAGTAAAACGATAAAACGCCCTGAGAAGCGACACTTTTACGTGTTAAACAAGAATTTTTGATACCAACCACTCTAATATTCTCCGTTTCTTTGAAAATTCTGTACATTTTATCGCATTGAGACGTGGAAATACACGTAAAGTTTATTGTAATTTCTTTTAAACGGAAACTCGTTGTCTCAAAACATTTGTATGGGTGAATTGCGAGTAAAAAGATTTTCTTAATATTTTATTTAAAAAAAATAGTGTTATTAAATATGAAAAAAAAAAGTTTTTTTGTTATATTAATATTTTACTTTATAAGGTAATTATTCATGCATAGGTAGCTTACGTTCAAGCTTTGTTTTGTTTTTGATGGTGAGAATAAAATGGATTTTGTTCACTTCACATCCTTTAATTTTAGAACCTTTAAAATTAAATTCTCTTCACTAGTTTGAATGATATTAGACAAACAAAACAGAAAACTGAATATTTCAACGAAAAGACGCCGTGAGCATGTTTTCAGGACAAATATGGGTAGTAAAACAAGTAATTAAGTTTCATCCCCATATCAAAACTAATTTTATATCTTTGAACGTAAATTAATTTACGAAGAAACCATCTGTTCCGGGGTAAACCTTTCTTCCTACATCGCGAAGACAGAGACTTGAGCATCACAGTGCCATGATACTATAAAACATTTACGTTGAAAATGATGAGAAGTGATCTGAAATCGGAAAAATAAAAGGTATTTGTAAAATTATTGTTGAACGATACGGTTTGAGTAAAGAAATATTGATTTTGTTATTTTGCTTGGGCTCCCCTTTTATTGTTTGTCAGTGTTGATTAGCTTCACCTTGCATCGAGTGCCAAAGACGATATGAGCTTCAATCGGATTTACCAACAGTAAATGAAAATAGCGTATTCGCACATTTATTTTCAAAAAAAAAATCCTCTTATTTCATTTATCTAATATAAATTACTCACTAATAATTTTTGAGTAATAAATTCTTCGGAATTTTGTCCATTTAAAGTGCCTGTCGGTTTTTGTCTCTTGGGAGAACTACATATAGGTATGTATGTTGGAAAAACTTGATAATGGAAAAACTAAATTTATAAATTTTTTCCTTTACCTCAAAATTTGTCAAATTATTTTATATCTTTGCGTTACGTGTAGAAAAATGAAACTATAATAATTCATATTAAAAAAAACAATAATTTTATTGGAAGTTTTTTTTACAAATAATTTAATTGAAACATAATAAGCAGCTTATTATTTATGGCAAAGTGAAATCATAGTTAAATCATTTAATAATATTAAGGCAATCAGCTATATTTGAGAGCCATAATTAAATAAATATTTTAATGTCGATGGAAATTGCAATTTGCACATTATGAAATTTCTCATTTTCTATTCCATAAACGTTTATGTCGAATCTCACACTTGAGTGGCACCAATTAATTTTGTAGATTTGTTCAAAAATATACCATTGCAGTAATAACTTTAAAAATTGCTGAGAAAAAAATATGCTGTGCTTTATTTATATTTAGAAATATTTTCACCTTTAAATCGATTTTTTAAAAACCTCCCCTATTAAATATACATGAATTTTCCATTTATTTAAACCGCAAACCGATTTTATCACACCACAGTTGTTGAAACTCTTAGAACACTAAATCTTCTTATTTGAGAAATAGCATTTATTCTTATTTGTGTACTTTGTATTGAACATTTAAAGAAACGAGGAAAAAAAATTACAATAATTATATCTTAGTTACTATGCAAATGCGAGTATTGTATAAAGATAGTGAAACAGTACAGCTTTGAACGTCAATTTTACCTTCAAGCGTCACCTCTCTGTTCCTTTATGTAACGGTTATTGCAATTTTGTCGTTGTTAAATACAAGTGGTTGTACGAATAATGAGGGAATAAATTTAAATTAATTAGAATAAATCAAGAAATAGAGTTTCACTCAGAAAAAATTTTTTCAGCTTAGTTTTAATTTTTATATTTTTGCTGCGTATACGAAATATGATTTAAGATTTATAAATAACATTCGTTTTTAGAGAAAAAAGATCGACCATATAATTTTTTTACTAAATTTGAATATAATTAATATTCCTGGATTTAAAAATTAAAAACGTTATTTTATTAAAAGAATGGTTTTATAAAGGGAAAAGATTATAACTTATTCGGATGTTAAATAAGTCTTATTTGAGATTTAAACATAAATTAACAGAGAAGAAGATAATTAATTTGCACTGCTTAAGTTAAACTATTCTAAAGTCTAGTTGAGCTGCAAGGAAAGTTTGTTTCAAGACTTGATATGCATATGCACATATTTAGTGTTTCGATGTCTTTATCAGAATCAATTCAGAGTTTAAATGGATCTGAAACTTGCAAAATGAGCTAAATTTATCGGTACAAGTTTGACACTATTTTAAATAAACTTTAAATTGTTAATTGGTGTGTATACCATATTCAAATCCAAAAGGTTGATTACATATAATATTAATCAATTTTAAGTATAAGCAATCAGTTAAAACAAAGTAACCCAAAAATTTCTTAATTATGTCTCAATACCAATAAAAAAACCGATACATTTCATTGCAATTTTGTATTGTTATAACTCATGTATTGAATTTGATTACAAAAGTAAGGAATGAATATTTAAGAGAATACTTTCAAGTTGTGCCATTTTCAATGCAGTTCTGTTGAATTTACTCTTTTGTTGCAGCTCTCTTTTTCTCCCATATTTCCATATTTGATATATTAACATTTATTTAAAGATACGTTCTTTTATCCAAACTTATATATCCAATTTTCTAAGTCATCTCAGAGTTTTAAAATTTCTGAAAGAAAACACAAACCACTTTAAATTTATAACTATTTTTTTACAATTTAGTTACATGATCAATAGATTATTATAACATATATTAAAAAAATATTTTTAATTTTTCCACTTTAGTTATGCTTTGTTATGGGCAATAACTTTTTAATTGTTCTAAACAGATACTATCATAAATAATTTACTTCTTATTTAATTGAGTCTTATATTCCTACTTCAAACATTGTTGTACATACCAACACCATTTTCTACTTGACCTCTTCATTTCTACATGGTTTTTTTAACGTATCATATCATCAAGAGACGTTCAGACTTCGCTAAAAGGTTAATTAGCTAATTTAACCTTTTATTATTCATACGTTGGAGAATTTTCACAATCAAATTAAACACTTGACACAAAAGTTAACAAAACTCAATTTTTACTTTTATATAAACCAAGTGTGTATTATATCTCCATTTAAATTCATTTTTTTCACTTAGGTACAAAACTAGATTTTTCATGAAAAACATTTTTAAAAATGACACTTTATTGTTGACGATTCATAACGAATAAACACCTTTATTTGAAGATAAAGTAATTAAAAGCTTAACATTTTATGTAATAAGTTTGTATACTTTTACAATTTTTTGGTTGATATCTTAACAATACAAGTGATTTTCAACTTTCATTTCAATGTTATTGGCTCTTATTCAAAGTCAACCTAAGCGTTATCGTGATCCAAAATAAATTAAATTCATATCAAAGTATTTATTTGACACAGGTTTTCTGCGCTGTCACTGAGAGATTTACAATATGAACAGAGAAAATCCACATTAGATAAATTAAATTCACTCTCTTTTCTTTGAGTTGAAAAAATTACAACTAAAATTTTCAAATGGGTTACTCTACTAAAAAAATTGAAAAATCAATGAATAAGAATATATATCATATTACTTAATTTGTATAACTCTTTTTAAGTTTATTTCAATAGATGACCCACTACAGAATTTTTATTTTCTTGTTTTAAGTCACTTTAACATGTAAGGTTATATCACGACGGTCTTAATACTGAAAATTTCTGTTGGCCATTTTTATATTAGGTCTAAATTTTTATAACTAGGATTTAACGGGGATTGAACCCAGTACCACTACATAATTTTTTTTAGCTTAAAGTTTGTTATCGTTAAGATAAAGCAACAAATTTTTGTTTGTAATTTTAATTTCGTAAAATAATGAATACTTTCTTAAAATATGGATTACTGTTGAATAAAATAAAACTATTGAAAGACCTTTAAAAGGTAGATACGAAAGTAAGTAAATCGTTATCTGTACTTTTTAATGTAGATACCCACTATAAATATAAACATACCTATGAAAATGAGGATCAAATTTAAATAAATCGGTTTATTAAAATTACAACCCAACAATAATTTCAAAACGGAAACCAGAAGTTAATTTAATGACGTGATTGACTAGAATTCCGTGCTTAACGCTAGTGGTCCTAGTGTCAAATTCTCATGGATATCTGAAATTGTCTTTGATTTTCAAATTTGGCAGTCACTAATGACCATAACTAAGGATTCATTAAGTCAAGTAGTTTTAACACTTTTTATAAGCTAATGCAATTTTGATATTGCACTAATACTTTAGTTTTGACGCTTCATTAATTAAAAAGCAAACTTTAATATTCAATTTTCTACCATAAAAGTTAAATAAATTACTTGGAAAGTGCAGCTCATAAAAATAACAGTAAAATAATATTCGTTAAGAACATAAAATTCAAATAAATAAGTTACTTGTTATATTTTATAAAATTCATGAAAGCTTTATGTTATAAATTTCGATAATATCTTCCATGCCGTGTATTGATTAAGAAAATTCTTATATTAGTTCATTAAATTCAAGAAATTGGTAATATAAGAATATAATACATATTATATGTAATACATTATATCCAATATTGCTTAATTTAATCAACGCTTTTTAGTTAATAGGAATTGAAGTACATCTATAAAAAGTAACAAGAAGCTGGAAACTACAACTTTAAAAATTTAAATGAAACAATAACAAAACTTTATTTTAAACTTTATATTATACCTACTATAACAACCTAGGTAAAACAAGAGCCAATGCGATAACTGTCCCGATAGTCAATAAAAGTATTACTCTATAAAAAAAAAAATCACATATAATTACACAATATATTTTTTAATAAGTAGCCTGATAAACTAAAATCTTTTCAATCTAACAAAAAATAAGAAAAAATGATTTAATAACTTGGTTTACTAATAAATAGCCGGAAGTAGTCAATACTCGTAAAATATTATAATTTATTTCTAGTCTACACGGAAATATAGATATTATGTCTTAATGTAAATATTTTCCCTTAATATGCACCTATTAGTACCTATGTATGTTTAATATGTAATTTTTTTTCTGTCCTCAGATTTTATTATTTGTTATTTATTTTTCTTTTTGGTTTTCTGTCTTTCGGGATGACAGGATACAAACGGCAACTACCTATTTTATTTTAAAAGTTTTTAAGCCGGGCATGTGTACATATTATGAAATACTCATTTCTAGAGGCACATACCTATGTATATTTTGTATATACTGATAGTATCTACGAATAGCCGGTATAAAAATGTAATTTGGATTTAGCATATATCTATTTTTTTAATCTTAAAAATGTATGGGTCTTAACAACGTGAAAAAATAATTTCTGATTCCAATTTTTGTAACTATTTGTATCTTTCACGAAGATTGTTTTGCGTTTGATGCACTTATAGTCAAAATTCAGAAACCGTGAAATCAAAGAAACAACACGAATGTTGGAATTCGTCCAATTAATTCTCATGGGAAAACTTTTATACATTACTGTATTTAATTTATTTGAAGAAAATAGATATTTTCTCATTTTTATCTATTTTTATTAATAAAAATCTAAACTTTCAATATTTGTTAGAAATAGATATTGTTAGAATTAAAATATATCTTCTAATTTAAATGTTGTATTCATTAAATAAATAATAATATACATTAAAACGTGAAGCAAAAATTTTAAACCCCTTTTACCGAATATTATACGAACGGAGAAGTATGAAATTTGACACAATTGAAGTTTATATGAGGAAGTTGCGTTATGAGATAATATTTATAATAATAATGCTTCAAAATACCTAAAATTAATGAAAAAAGACGTCACACACATTACCACGCATTTGACACACAGAGACACACAATACACACAAATATGTAGATTTTTAAATCTCAGTTGTTCAGTTTGACCACAGACTTCAACGACTTCAACCTTATTCCAAATGTCATTATTTAAACAAAACTTTGTGAGAGGAATTTAAATTTTGAAATTGTAATTATTAAAATTGAAGGAAACAAATTTAACCGATTATTTGATTATTGAGTAATATTATTAAAAATATATTTAAAAGATACGTATAACTTCAAATACACAACGTTTCAACCATTTTATTTGGTCTTCATCAGGTGTTTCTTGATTATTATATAACGTATAAATAATTCATACTATATTCTTTTGGCAAAATCATTCAAATAAATTACACAAAAAATAAATTTAGGTAGGTAGGTACTATTTGAAAAAAAAGCTTAGCTTAATTCAAAGTTTTAAACAGGACTTATGCAGCCTATTTCCATTTTTTTATCTTTGGCTTTTAAATGAAAAAATCTAAACATAAATGTACTTTTGTTTTACTTTTGAACGTAGGAAACTCACTTTAAATTACTTCTGATGATTCATAGTCATATTTTTTTGTTTGTTTGTCTAAAAAATATTTCAGAGTACTGTAATTTGAATTGACATACAACATTATAAAAAGAAAAATATCTGCTACGTGGCGTCACAGTGCTTTCTTTTGCTTTCATTTATGAAATTCGCTGTTGGCTAAAAGAAATATATAAGCACCTTATAACTATACATAGCAGAACTATATGCATGTATTTATGAATTCCCAACCTTCACCCCAGAACCGTCCTTAATTGAATTTTCCGAGGAAAAAGTTTCAAATAAAAGTTGTAGCCATTAATAATTCTAAGAACTGTCGTAAGTTTAAAGAAAATCTTTGCAGCCGTTTTCGAAAAAATTTGAAAAAGCTCAAAAACTCCGAGAATAACGTGGAGCTTTCGGTTAACCGATTTCAACTAAAAGCTTCACGGCAAAACAATTTATAATATGAAGGAAAATTTCCAAGTTTGGTAAAATTCGGAAAAACGTTCGATACGATATGGCTGTCACACACAGGCACACACAGACATGTTTCTAAAAACTACTTTTTTGGACTCAGGGGACCTCAAAACATGTATGATATGAACGAATTGATATTTAGTTTTGAAATTTTTAAAGAATATTCTGAAATAATTTTGTAAAAGATTGATGGAAGAAAAAAAATAAATATTTTGAAACATCTACACCTATTTTTAATCATTATATGATGCACTTTCTTTAAATGAACCTTGAAGAAAAAATTAGTCAAGAAATTATTTTCCAAACATTTGCAAATGCAATTCATTATCTGTTGTAGTTAGCTTAGTAACTAAAGTTTTTGAGGCAGTTACAAGTGAAGTGTACCCTTAGGTATGTAAAAATTGTAACGAATTATGGTCGAATTTCGACCACTGGGCGACCTCTAGTAGTAATCAAAATACCATAAGCTTAAACTTTTATATCTCAAGCTCAATTTATTTAAAACTTATAAATTATTTATTTATTATTTTTAATGGAGCTTTCATTAAATATTTTTCTTGTATTTAGCAATTAACTTTTATCAATGCATTTATATTAATTTTTTTTAAAAATATTATAATATAAAACGATGTATGAAATACCTAATTTTATAAGTTACTTTTAAAGATTTAAAAGGATTTAAAATGTTTAAGCTAATTGGTTTTGTTGCTTTTGTAAAACGAAACACTTTCTGCTTGATTGGAAATAATAAAACTCATTGATCTTTAAAAGGTAGGTTGTATAAGAGTATGAAGCAGTGTATATAAAATGTCCAGGAAGGAGTTATTTGATGTAGACACTGGCGCCACTTTATAGCTAACATAAATAGGATTTCCTTCCGTTAGATATATCAGACATTTAGATAAACTCTGTCTCACTTCGTCCGTAAATATCTCCTTAATCCCAATATACGATTTTTCCACGAAAGCATAAACGCATTTATATTACAATCATATACGATAAAAAGAGAAACAAATTTTTCAAATTTATCTCGTAAGTTATTGTCTAACTTATTTTCTTATTTTCTGTTATAGAGCCACCGAAAAAACCATATTTTTTAATTGACAACCGACGCTTGGATCCTGGAAATTTATTTGTCCCGGTGAAAGAGAGCGCAGAATTAGATATCCAATGTTTCTCCGACGGAGGCAATCCGAGGCCAAAGCTCACTTGGGATTTGTCCATTGCACCAACCCCATCATCGACAATGGAGGGTCCTGATGTGACTGTAAGTATCGCTACTCTTGTTCAGATTCGTTGTGAAAATGATAGAGCTTACATGCGAAAGTTTGTTTGTCGCCATTGTTTCATTTAACGTGAAGTAAAGAAGAATTGCACCTCGGTGTGAGCGCAAAGTCCAGAGTGGTTTGATAGCGATTGTCGAACTAAATGAGGGTGGCTTCAAGCCAGGGTTAGCATTAACCTATAAAACTACAGCAATGCTGGTTCATCGTTTCAGATTGAGTGTCGTGATATTTGTATGTACTTCAAACTGAAAACGAAGAGAGAATTTGTTTGTATAGAACGAGAAAACTTATCTCGAACAATTTCTTTGTATTAATGACATTAAGAACACTTGTGCTTTTCTCATTTATTAACTCATTTTTGAATTAAATATCGTTAAAGTTATACTTATCTTTTTCTTATTTCATTTTCATATAAGTTATAGACTATTTAAATGATAAAAACTTGGAACAAACACAAATTACTAAGACTTATCTAAATAAAATACTGCTTGTATGTGCTAACTGTAAAGCTAATTAAGTAAAAACACCAAATTTGTCTAATCGTAAGATAAAAATTAAATTTTGAATGCATCACTAAAATTCTTATCTTCTTTTAGTTTATTCTTTCATTATTTACCTTAAGAGAGTTCAATCAAGTAGTTAATTAATCTAAACTAATTATAATAATACCATTATTATTGATACAAATAGATCGATAGACCAAGCCAAATTACTTTATGAGTCTGCACTAATGTTATTACCATACGAAGCTCTCAATACACTGTATTATGTCACAAAGTCCTAATTTCGATGTTAGTATTGGCCACTTCAAGCTTCAATTAGTAGGTAATTCGAATATAGTAGCCAAATTTATTTAAAATAAGTAACAAACTTAAATGAAAGATGAGTTACAAAAAAATATTTTGCACCTTAAGCAAAGCCTCTTTTACTAACTCTTAAACATTTATTCACTTATTGTTAGTGATTTTTGATGATTTTTTTTATCGTTGTATAACATTCTAATTGTAGACTTAGAAAGTAATTCTGTTTACAATACGATTTACAATAGGATGAAATTAAATTTAAATAATTAATTAATCGTGACATGTATGAGTAATTAACATACCAAATAAATTATTTATTCATTTACATTTCGTAACATATTTAACTATGTAAGATCAATCAATCAATCAATTGTCTATGACTTGTTAGAATATTTAGAGAAGATTACAAAAAAATTGTAATCCAACTAGAATCGTTAAAAAGTATCAAATAAATGTTAACTAGTATGATATTAAATTTACATCAGTTGATCAGGATAGTTGCGTAATGGGTCATGTATTTTAGTACTACTAATACCTCCATCATAAATTAATTGTATTTCCGTGTATAATGTAAATGTGTATATATTTGGACTTGTAATATGCGACATCCCTATATGACAGCATCTCACAAATTACATACTGAAGGATCTCTCTTACTTACGCTAACCGCTCAAGGAAATTCGATAATTTAACATGTAGTCATTTATGCATTAACTAATTAGCAAAATTATAGATATTTCTAAATGTGTATAGATTGAAATTGAAATAAATTTTAATGTATTACCTTACTATATTTCTTTTTATTACTTTCTTTTGCTATTAAGAGTACTTACAAAGGAAAGAAAGTAGAAAGGTATTATAATCGGATCGAATTTTTGGTTACGAGTTGTCACCGGAAATGCACGTTTTGAAGACCCCTGAGTCTAAGAAATTGGTTTTTAAAAAAAATTTCCTGTGTTTGATAGTGACATCGTTTTTAAAGCTTTATCAAAAATTCATAAAACTTGGGATTTGTTTTTATATTTTATTTAGTTCTGCAACGAAATTTTTAGTAGAAATCGCCTAGCAGAAAACTCCACTTTATTATGGGTCTTAGGGGTTTTTAATTTTTTTTTTTCAAAAACTGCTGCAACGATTTTTTAAAACTTTCTCTAGTGATTAGACTTAGCAAAGCCCGCAACTTTTATTAGAAACGTTTTCTTGGGAAAAATAAAACAAAAGAGAGCTCTGGGGAAAACGGTAGGAGTTAGTATTATATAAAATAAAATCATACCGCAATTTATTTTCACTAACGAAGTCTATTGGTGATAATAATTATGAAACATTTTACTTTACTTTTTATGTTTACCAATCAGAGTCTTTGTTTATGTTTTTTAACCAACAACGGATTTCGTGTAAAAGGAAATTTTGTGATGCATCGTAGCAGATATTGTTGAAGTGAAACTATTAAGTTATGAATATTATCAATATTTAAATATTATCAATCTGTCTCTAAGTTGTCATAAAATAGTTTTATTTGTACATACCATAAAAACCACGTGTACTTACTATTGGGGATTTTTTATTTCATAGTTATTGAAAACGTTAAAAAATGCATGTTAAACGTTAAAACCCTAATAGTAATAGTTTAAAACCCATAGAAATTTTACTTCGTATATGCAAGCATTTTAATACACATCATAAAATAAATATCGGTACATATTAAGCTGCTTTTTCTTATTATTATAATGCGTCAAACGAAAATGTCAGCAAAAAAAATCTCGTAGAAGAATGTGGAAAAATATTTGTTTAAAGTTGGAGTCAACGTCTAATATTATTGAAGTTATGTACATTTCCGGAAACAAGTAAAAGCATGTTATGATAACCACAATTGCAAACATTGAAACCGCAAATCATAAAGTTATAAAGTGAGTCTTGAGCCGTTATATATATACTATATAGGTAGTAGGTACCGTCTATAACTACTTACATTGGCGTCTTAAATGCAAAAGCAAACACGTTTTCACAAACTTACAAGCTGTGGAAAAACCGCATGGGGATAACTTGAACACAGTAAAATAAATATTTAAATTGATACAGAGAAAAGTATTTTGTATTTTTATTTACGGATATATGAGTTATTACGATTGTGTGTTCTTGAATATATTCTGAAAAGTTTACGTGTGAAAATGTACAAAAATAAATCATTAAATAGTAAAATTTTAATGTTTCTCCACTTGTTGTATTTTTATCAAATGTACAAAGAGCGAAATTTGACAAATACAAATGAGATAAATGAAGAAAACATTATTTTGTGTATTTCACATTTTGTTGGAGGACTCCGCGGCTTTGATGTGAAGTAGTCAGTGCCGATGGGGATTTGCTTGTGTTTGCACTATGCAAATACTTGTACCTATGTGTGAGAGAATTTTGGTTATAAGCTATTTCATGTTTGTGTTCATAGAATATCAGAATGAATTGTAAAAGGTTCATTTTATAAAGAACAATAATTAGAAGCTGTTTGTTGACATAACGAGATATCGCTCAAATAATTCTCATTTTCCATTTATCTGTTTGTGGTGTGTTTAAAACTTTTTCTTTTTATTTTTTAAGCTTCAACGTTGAATATTAGTTTTTTAATTTCTAAGCATTGTAAAAAAAAGTCATGAGTTTTCTCTTTTTTAAGAGATCTTATTGGTACAAAAGTAAAAAATAGTCTTAAATAAGTAGGTATTTTGTATTTTTCTTGTCGTTATTATTCTTTGTTTCATAACTTATTTAAGTGACTCATTAAAAGAATCTAAATACAGATAAAATAGTTAGGTAACATCAAACTAGTTTGTAGATTTAGGAAGTTTTATTGGTAAAAATAATAAAATAAATTTTATTTGCAGCCAATTAGATTAAATAAATCTTTTCTGTGCTTCTTTCTTATTTCCTTGGTTTTTGTCAGCCCCCTGTTACTTAAATACGAGAAAAGCTAAAAAACGTAACCGATTTTTACGCAAATCTTAGTACCTTTGGACTCTTTGGGTGTCGCTGATAGCTAGTTGAAAAACAGCTGTTAACAATTTGTGTTGTTATACCGGTTATACCTACGAGTCATACGTCTCAAACAGCCCCCTGCCACTTAAACTTATCATCACTTATCAGAGTTATTATACTTATTACTTATATAAAAATACTTATCATAAGTATTCTCATATAATAACAATAATAATGAAAACAATAAAAATAATTTGCCTGCCATTTATTAAAAAAAAATTATTTCTAACTTCCGACGTCCATAAAAGTCTTCGGTCTTCGTCAGTCTTTGTAGTCTTCGTTCAACTTGTTTTCAACTAATATTCTACAAATGCAGTCAAAATGGTCACATTTTTGTAACATAGAGTTGTAGGGGGCTGGTTTTTGTTGTTTCTTAGTGCCACACATAAAAGGTTATTACGTAGTTAGTAGATAACCTCAAACGTATGAGTATAATAACAATTTTATAATTCAAACTAGCAGCTAGCCGTGACTTCGTTCGCATAAAATTCAACAAAAGAGGAAACAAAATCTTGTCTTAAAAATAGTATACAGCCTTTAAACAGAGAAACCGTATGAAACACCCTACGTTAAAAATAGGACAACTCCTGAAAATTTAAAACAAATTAAAACGATGTCTCAATGATATTCCTTGAAATGTATGAAATTAAATATTATAATGTATTAAAAAAATGCGAATTTAAAAAAAAAAACTTATTCAAACATAGGATCTAAAATTAACAAATCCAACAATTCTAAAAGAAAAAACTATCGAGATTAACAAGCGAAGGTAGATACACATTGAAAAGAAAATATTAAAAAATACCCAATCAATGTATTCTGGGAATATACCTAAGCCTAATATACATATTTGAAAAAAAAATTTATAGTTGTGAAATTTAAAAATAAACATTTTGTTTTGTATCCTCCTAGGGCCTAGATTGTACAATATCGAGTATAGACAACAAAATACATTGTTCATAATAATCAAAGTTATAGCCTACTCAGGAGTTGTTGTATTATAGTCAATTTTCATGTTTTTAACTTTGCTGATCTTATTGGTCTAGCTGATTTTAAAACATTTTCAACGCCACTTAATACAATTTCAGCGTCATTTCCAAAATGAAAATTTGATATTGTGCATTCATTAAACATTATTTTAATTTTAGTATCCCCCCTCAATAAAACAAATTTCTATATAGTGTTTTAAAGATTGCATTATATTGAGTTAAAAGATGCAGTTTAACAAAATATTTTAAAAATTAGTCAGTGAGAGCTGAGGTCATCTCTTGGGGATTTGCTTAAAATTTCAAGAAAGTATTTCCATTCATTTAATGAACGAATTAAGAAAGTAAAAACAGAGGTTCTTTATATTTACATGAAGATTGATAATTGCAGAAAATAGAAATTCAGAAAATTGTTATTTTAAAAGGAAGGCGTAAAAAATGACAAAACTTTCAACTCTTTTTTTGAACTACTTAGGGGTTGAATTTTGAATTAAGTTTACTTATTGGATATCACAGTCCCCTCAAGAATAAAAAGCTCATGTTTTTTTCAGTGGCTTAGCCTCCAGCGTGTCTGTCAGTTAATAAGCCTTCTCTTATATATGAAATAAATTTTTAAATAATTGTTACATTTTATTTTAGTTTTTGTATAAATGTTATTATAATATAATGATTGTTAATTTAATTGCCATTTTTTAGTTTCTTAAAACTATTTTAAATAAAGTATATACCTTCTTTTTTTAATGTAAATGATATATGACAATATTAAACATAATTTTCATATAAAATGAAATGACCAGGATATAATTATTCTGTCCAACAAAACTTTGTTTTGCTCTCTTTTGCATAATACAATTACCTTTAATAATGAATTCTAATTTTCATTCGACTTTTACATTATGTGACAGTAGAAATTTTAATATTGAATTTCAAAATAAAGTTAGAACAATAATTGCATTGTCTTCAGACTTAATGCATTTAGTATAGTAGTAATTTATATCAAGCAATATTCATAGATAACAGATACACGTGGAGAGTACCCCATTTGACTGTAGTTTTAGTGAATTATTTGAGATTTCAAATTTAATATATATTCCATGTTTTAATCCAGTACCTACGAGTACATTGTTGAATATTCCTGAAAATAAGTTGTTTCTATTATTTTTATATTTTTATTTTTCACCAACTCTTTCGTTAACAATTATAATATTGATAACATTTTTATCACTGAACATAATATAATGTATATTTTGTTTCCTCTAGTTTAATAACTTGTTCAGATTATTCTCAACTTTATTAATTATAACTTTATCAAATTAAGGCATATATTTTTATTTTTACGAGCAGTTAGCAGTGTCAATAGTTTATTTCGCTTATTTTTGTGCTACTTTTCTAAATAACCTTCAATACTTCTCATCTCAAATCGCAATGTGCTGTTTTATGTATACGTTTTCTAACTTTTATTAGTCATAAAATTGTAACGATCGCAACCAAAGAGAAACGTGTAAATACATGCTACAATTTATATGTAGGTATACCTACCTAACAACATTATATGAACCAGTACATTTAAATTGTGACCTTCGAAGAGAAAGCAAAACTTGTGCATTTAAGCTTTTGTTAATTACAAATACAAACTAAACTCGAATAGAATGCAGTAATGAATGCAGTTAAACGAAGATGAATAGAATGAGAATATTTGAGAATGTCTCGGTAGGTATTGTGTTATGTGTTATACATTGTACCTAGTTGTGATATACACGTAAGCACATAAATACATGGACTTTACATAAAACATGTACATGCGAACACATCCTGTTTTGTGTATGACAAATACTAGAGGAAAGTTTGAAACAACTTAAATACCAATATAATTTATGACTCTTTCAAAATTGAAATGCATATTCACATATAAATGTGGGTTGAACTCGAAAGGTGGAGCTTTGAGTTTATAGCATAATACTCTTACGCAAAAGAACGTAAATTTATGTAAATAGTGTAGAGTTATATAAGATATAAAGTAGTACAAGTAGTACAAGTAGTCATGAACACAAAACTTTAGAAATCGATTTTAAACTTATTATCTGAAAAATATCAAATTGTTTATACTTGATCATTTTGTGAAAAAAAATCTACCACTTAATAAATATTAATTGAAGTTAGGAAAACCGCATAAAAACAAAATGAACATTTCTTAAAGCCTACAAAGTAATTATAACTCTGTTTTTGACCTTAATTAATCCTCAAATTATGGTAATAATAAAAAAATAATTTAATTTATGTAATTTATTAATATTATTTAATTTCTTTATTGTACTTAATAGTTCATGATTTATTGCAACAAAATTTTTTTTCTTTATTAAGTATGTGATAACTATTTTCTACTCAAGAATTAATTTCTATTTCTGAACTAACTAAGTATAATGAAAGTTGCTATCATATCTATGTCAAATTTAAACCAAACAAAGCCAAAACTATCAAGCTTCACAAAGCATCAAATATCAAAGTTTCTTGATAAAAGCTTAATCAAAGCAGAGCTCATCTACAGCATATAAAATTAAGTGTCATAATAATTGACTCATCCCGCCCCATCTCAACCTACATAAAATATACAAACATTAGAGCTCCTAAGAGTTTTATATTTATAATAAATGTTTTTATTAAGGTTTAACCTTAAATAAAGGAAACGTAGATGCTGAAATATTTACTCAATATCTTTACAAATGAAAACATTTTGAATAGCTATGTACACGTATGTACTTTAAAAGCCTCATTAATTCATGCATATGTTACCCCTACACTTATTAAAGTACTCTACGAATAAAAACTTTCATTCACAATAGGCTTTACAACTAAATATGCATATATGTACATACGAAGCTACTTTTTTCACACTGTGAAAAATTTGTAGCTTCATAGAAAGCCACATAACGAAAATTTAAAAAATTAATTATTGTTGCTTACGTTTTTACGGTTTTGATCGCATTAAAATATTAAACGAATCATTAATCTTTGAATGATAGCCTGATGGATATATTGTACTTAGTTTTATAACAATGACAAATGTTTCTTTTTAACATGTTGAAGAATATGCCGAAATGAAATGATTGGATTTGTGTATAGGTAAACTACTGGTGTTTAATACTGGTTTTACACTCCAAATCGGACATTTTACAAATCAAGTTGGACACTTTTCAATTAAAAGCTTACATTTAACAAACCAAATTGGAACTTTTATAAATCAAATTGAGAAAGGTGTATTTAATACAATTTTTACTCTACAAATTGGACACTTCTCAAATCAAAGTGAACGCTTTACAAATCCCACCTACAGAGTAATTATAGTAATTAAAGATTACTGATGAAAGTCATAGTGGATTTTACCTTCATATTTACCAATAATTAATTCTATCGAAAAGGTACGTACTTTCAAAAACTAAATTTTCTGCTAGAAATCTGTTGGCTGATCCAACAAACTGTTCAAATTTGGAAGTATACTTTATGAACATGTACATGAAATTAGTAGCAACAGCCACAAAAAATATTTATGAATTAAATGACAGGTATACCTAACTCTGTTTCATTTCGATTTTCATCAATAATATCTTTAATTACTCTGTATAATAAACACCTATAGTGACTCCAATTTAATGTCTAATTGATTTGTTAAATGTCCAATTCGATTTAGAAGTAGCCAATTTAATTTGCAAAATATCTCAGTTTAAGTGTAAACAAAGTAGTATATATTTTTGAGGATAATTATTATCACTTTTACGTGAACGGTCATTAAAAGGTCAGTTAAAAGTTAACATTTTGAAACATCTGGAGAGTTATCGATAACTTATCGAAATTTCAGCTAACTTTCACAATTATATAGCCAAAATTGCATTTTACTCGGCAGTCATCTTATAAAATGTAAGCATTGTATAGATTTTGATTTACTTGATTTTCTTTAATATTATAACAACCTTAAAATTTATAAATGAATATTGGTTCAGCGAAGAAACAATAAAATTCCAACTTAATGTTTTTTTTTGATTCTAGTGCCAATTTCTAGCGCATAAAAAAGCAAAGTCAAATCGAATGACGTTATCGTTTTCGAAAAAAAAAAAACAATTCAAATATTTTTAACTAAAAAGACTGGGCGTTAAACGAGATTAATCTGTGACGGAAATATGGATAAATATCGTTAACAATTTAATTTGATTTTATTATACAATAAATAAAGTATATTTACTTTGTTCTTCGTTGTTATTAGACTTATCTAATTATATAACCATAAATAGTTTTTATAAATATCTACATATCTTACAAAAATAAAAATTTGTTTTTTTGCTGTTTTAATTTGCCATTTTACTATGATTAAACTAAATAGAATCAAGTATCAAGTACTGATTCTAAAGTTATTATAATTTGAGTTTATAAGTTTATTTACAAATTTGCAAACGAGTTGTTTGCAAAATATTTTTGTACAACCTACCTGTTAAACGATATAATATACAAAAAGTTATTTTATAACTTTTTGTTATTTTTGAGATAAGTATTTATTATTTGGCTACGTCTACCTTAACGTTATTAACCACTTCTAACCACAAACAATTGTTGGAAAATCAAATTGTTGAATATTGAAAACGTTTGCCTATAACAACAATTATTATATTTGTGATAGTTGAATTATGTCAGCATGTGCTTGAGTAGTAATAATAATAATGTTGATTCTAGTTGTAATACAAATTATGTGCTAATTTTCATTTCAGATGCAAGCATTAAACTTGACAGTTGTGGACAAGGAGTTAGTAGAAGTCGGCACAGAACGTCCAGGTGGTGACAATGCAGGCGTAATGAGTGAGGCAAAGCTTCGGGTGTTGCGTGCGCACCATAACGCAACCATTTCCTGTCTGTTACACCACATAACGTTGACAACACCCTTGCAAGCATCCCTTCTACTGGACGTGCAGTGTGAGTACAAAACTAATTAGAATAATGGTCGATTACTTGCCATCAAATTAGTTGCCTTCGCTTCAATATGTCGAGCCATTCGGCTATGGCCAGTACACACATAAAACGATTCGATATAAGACCCTCTAATTTCACGTTTTACTTCTATATCTTCCCAATATTTGCATTCCACACACATTTTTATGTAGATAGTCCAGTGGTTTTCAACGTGTGGTATGCGAACTCTTGGGAGCCCACGAAGTTATCTTAGGGAAGCCATGGTAAATCTCAGTATTTCTGACTGTATATTTATATATATGGTTAGAGGGGAAATGGATCGGGATTTATAATGAATGTCAACAGAAAATCAGGTCGCGACGTTTCGTCATATATTATAGCTTCATCAGAGTCTCTGATACATGCTCAGCATTTTTGTCTTTTTGTAGCCTTACACAAACAAATTATATACATATTTTTTTTTTTATTTTAAAAATGAATTTGAGACTCATGATTGGTGTTCAATAATGTTTGATGTTTTTGAAAATTGTTATCACCATCTTATAATCAGAACAACCTGCCTGATCCATTGCTCCTCTAACCATTTATATCAATAATAAATAACAAGGATCCGGAATAAATATTAATTAAAAATATATACTCTCTTAGATCTCGATTTTTTGTGAATCGATTAATTATATTTCATTTCTAATTGATATTTGAAAAAATTTAAGTTTTGTAAAGAATTCCCATTTATAATACTTTTGTGTTGTTTTATCATAATATTAATGTTTGTCTTATCAATTTGTTCTTTCTTTCTCCTATCATTTTTCGTACGAATCACTAGTATAGGCTGTGAAAAACAATTAAAATGTTAAACCTACGTATTTAAGTTATTTTTTTATAGAATCTACCTTTTATTATCTGATTATTATCGTTGAGCTTGCATGCATTGTATTCTTTTTGTAGCTTTATCTTTAGAGAGTTTTTCACGATGGTGTGATTTGAATGCCCGTCATGGTCAAAACGTTGAGAACCACTGATAGATAGTTCAAACCATAAAAACCTTATATATTTCTTTTCAAAAATCCATTAAACCACGACGCTTTTGCCGCATTAATTTATTGTAGGCTATTAAAAAACTAATTAACGTAAAAATCGATTTTTAGATTTAAAACGATTGTTTTTTTGCCTAAAAAATCACACATTTTCTCGTTCACAGCCGACAGAAATTATCTTTCACTGGAGAACAATAATTTTTATTACAACACCGTCGTCCCTTTTTTAAAGCTTTAAAAATAACAAGTCGGTATCTGTTTTTAATAAAACGGGGCAAAATCATTGCTTTTAATTTAATTACGAGTAAATGTGAACATCGTAAATTTTCTTTATTAATTGTGAATTTTTGAACGCGTAATATCAAAGCTCGTTATTATTTCTAATAAATATTGATGACACGAAAATTATATATACAAGCATTCAAACATTTTACAGATTAATTAAAATAATAATGACGTAGAAATAAATATCAGATATTTTTACGGAAATATTGAAACTATATTGATCTTATGTAGTAATAAAAATCATAAAATACAATACAAAATTTGTAAGAAATTGAATAACGTTATTACGTAGTTCTATGAAATTAAACTAATCAATCTTGGAAACTTACAATGTAAAGTAATTTATATTTTTCTGAAAGGTTTATGCGTTCTTATTTTTCTTCAGTTGAAATTATTGATAAAAATTTTCAACGTTGTTTATGAGAAACTTTTTAGGAAAAAAGAAAGAAAAGAAAAATTAGTCATTTTTAGTTTGAAAATTTTATTATACCATATATATGTACGTGCTTTCTTTGGTTACAAGAATTTACAACTAGTTTCAATATGTCTCAACAAAATATTTTTATGGAGGTCATATTTCCTCAGTAGTAATCGCTTGAAAACAGAACAAAAATATGTCGAGCAATTCTAGTTTGTAATAATGTGATATATAGATTATTTTATCAAGTTCATTGTAGTCAGTGTGAAAGAGCTTACTAACAGCTTAGAATTATACGACCTTTTATAATATACTAAAGCTCAAAGAAAACGTTTAAGTTTGAGACAAAGAGATTTTTGCTTAGTTAAAATTGGAATAAAAGGTCTTAAAAGGATCTAAATATGTACGTTTTTTCTTAATATTCATTCATTTATAGTTTATTTGATATATTTGATCATTGCTAGCTTATTATATTTGAGAGAAATTTTTCTTTTAAATATTATAAGTACTAAGCTTGGTCTACCTTATAACCAACAATAAGACTAGTTTTCTTACGAAGTGAAACCGGAAAGCTTAAAGGTTCTTCCTTACTTTCAGCTAGCACTTCTTTAAGTTGCAGATAGAGGCACTCATTTTGCTTTTAAACTATAAATAAATATATCGGAGACGTGAGCCCAAAACGGGTAAGTTTAGGGCAAAACGGGTTAACGTCTTTTTATTTACTGTAATGCGTCATAAATCAATTTTTTCTTATTTTATATAAAATAACGTATTAATATATAAATACTCATTTACGTAGTATTTAATTAATGAGTCTCAATATTTATTGGCTATTTAGTCGATAGAAATTAACATTAATTTATAACACTAATTTTATACTCATTTATGAGATATCAAATAGAAAATACAAACTGATAGTAAATTGAAGCTAAAATGCTTCAGAACTTCATTCTTGGCACAAATCTCAATAATATGTTCTATACCAGAGTAAGAAGTACATGTTTCATGAGCTCATTCTCTACAATCGCCACATTCGATCCAGTCTTCTGGATCTACACACGGATCACCACAAACGAGGTATAAATATATTTTCGGTTTTTTCTGTGTATTTTCATTTTTAATTGTTTGTATCTATCTACTCGTCTTGCCCGAGACACTATTTTCTTTTTAAAGTAGAAATAAACTCAAAATGGCAGATAAAGCAGACAAAGTGTTAATTTAATTTCAAACTTATATTAAACTTAAATAAAACGATGATACGAACAACACGAATATTATAACGATTTTCGACTAATCATTGTAAACAATTTCGGCGCTCGAGCTTAGCTGATCAAAGCTCGTCAGGGTTAGACAAATCTCCGCGCACGCGCACAAAATGCTAATGCTTCATACAGGAGCGTAAGACGTCTTACCCGTTTTGGGCTCACTTCCCCTATATATATAAGATAGTATTACATCTAACCTAGGAAACTTCTTGATGACTGTCAGTGCAATGAGAATCTGGAAATAAGTGGAATAGCCACATAGAATGATACCGAGGCTTCAAAGCACAAAAGACTAAAATACATCATAATGTAAATAGTAATTTGGAAAATTAGTTTAAAAAAATTTTATAGTCAAGTTATTCATATTTAAGTTTAGGCTTAACTAAGGTAACAAATATCGCTGAGTTTTCCCGGCCCTTTTTCAGACGTTGTAGCAACAACAAAAAAAGAGAAAAAGAATTTTGTTTTATTTATTTTAAGAATTGTTTTAAGAAGTAAGGGATTTTAATTTTGGTATTCTTAAATTTAAGTTTATTATTAATGTAAAATTTATAAAACAACGTAAACATGAGCCTTAAATAAAACTCTTTTTACTTTTTTGCATCTTATTTTAATTAGACCTCATTGGTAGCAGTGATAAAGAGAAGTAATATAGTATCCTAAAACCCGTAGATGAAAAAAAATCTAATTTGAATGTCGAGATAGTACATCTACTAAAAATGTAAAGATATTTTGTTTTTGTTAGTTATATCTTTTATCATTCGTTTTTTTTTATATTGAAGAATATATTTTGGAGTAGTTCTTTTTGGCAGATTAAAGAGTAATTAAAATGTTTCTTTAAAAAATAATACATGAAAAATAACAGTTATCAGTATGTTGAAATGAAAATAAAATATTCAATACGAACGTTTCCAAGCTTTCAAATATTAATCTCGACTCTCAAGAACTACAATTAAATTCAGGATTAAAGGATAATATTTGCATTATATCCTAAAATTTAAAACGCTAAACGCAAAAGTCATATTTGAATTGATAAAAAGATGAGTTTTATTCCTATAATTTATCCTTGTAATGAAAGCGTTTATTAGAAATTGCCAGACTAATAGTTCAACGGAATAATATACATTAAACGTACTCGTGAGTCCGGTTTTAATTAATTTACACTTACATTTGCGTTTGATAACTGTTTCCACTAAAAGCTATATCTTATTTTAAGAGCAACTCGTTGGGATCATATTTAAAATTCTAATTGATTACTTTTATTTTTATCATATTCGTAGTAGACAGAAAAAGTAAAAATTACAATTTTAACTGTTTTATGCTCTAACCAACCCGATTCAACCCCGTTGAATCCTAGACTTAAGATCCTAGACCTAAGATAAAATTGCCGAACAGAAAATTTCTGTGTTAAGACAGTCGTAATATGACCTTCGATGTTAAAGCGACTTAACCCTCCCCAAAAAAATTTTTTTTGTTATAAACATAGTTTACTTCTTTACCCTATGTCAGTGGTGGCGAACCTATAACCCTCGGGTCAGTCACTGACCCACGAAGACTTTTTAAATGACCCGCACGTTGAATCTTAAAAACTCATTTTTTTTTATTATGAAAGATAGAACAGACAGTCTAAAATATTGAAAAAGTTAAAATGAAAATATGTAATGTCGAAATTACAAAAAAAAAATCTTTTATATCGTAAAACAAATTAAGTAGAAGATTTTAAAAGTAAAAACCAAAAAAAAGGTCAAATTGCAAATTTTTTGTGTTTCCAAATTATTTATTCTCTTTTTACAACTTCCTCCACCCTTTCCAAGTGACGCCAATGTTTAGTGGCCCACGGACTAGTATTCAAAAAAAGATTAACAAAATTTGACCCACTTTACGAAAAGGTTCGCTACCTCTGCCCTAGGTTATAATATTTCATCATTACCTTTTTTGTAGTTGCAATAAGCCACTCCAATTTCAAAAGTTTTATATTGGAAAAAATATTCAAAAATTGTATTAAATGTCATTCATTCACAAACAAAAATTTATTAAAAATTTATTCTCAAATACCTAATATTTATATTTTGAAAGCAGAACTAATAATGTTGTCGTTTGAATCCGTATTGTCGTGTTGAAATTCTTTCATCAAATAGAAATTGTGTCTGAAGACTTTACAACTTTGATGTTATTAACAACTCATGCGTTATTTATGTACATAGTTGGCGAAGTATTTGGGTTTGAATGAGTTTCGTAGGAGTGATATGCAAATTTTGTTTTAAATTATTTAAGTAGTTCGGTATTGTAATTTAACGTTTCACTTTGTTGTAATTATAATGATTTGGTTATTGTCTAAATCATGTATTTAATTTGTTTTCAAAATAAGGCTTTTCTATATTAAACGAAACTTGGAAACAATAAAAATAAAATTTATTATTACATTTTCAAGTTAATTAATACTCCTATAACATTGCAATAATTCGTTCAAATAATTTTTCATATAATAAACAATATTTGCTAGAAAATTTGTCACTTTTAAAATAAGTTTTCGGCAATTTCAATATTTGAATCGTTTTACAGTTGTTAGATTTTCATCATACGAATAACTATGTTATTCACACTCTTTTTCTTCAAAGTAAAAAATTGTATTCAATATTGGCTCTTTGGGAGAGAGCTTCGTTATGTTCATATTTTTATCTTTCAAAAGATATTGGAGAGGCTTTCATTACATAAGTTATGGTGTTCAATATTATTTTGTCAATGGAGTTTGATTTATTTTTATAACTCAATTGAAAGTTAAAGTGTTATCATACGCTTTTGAGGCTTTAAAGACGACAAACTTCTATTTCCGGGAAAATAAAATAAATATAAAACAAAGTTTTGAATTATACCTAATATCGGAAATAGAAATTTTCTTTCAATCGTTATTTATATTTTATTGTTGCAATTTATTTTTGGTTATATAAATAATATGTGGCGTAAATGTCTGCAAATATGAATTAGTTTGTCACGATCAATAAAATTAACTCTTTTTGTGAAGAAGGCAACACCAATATAAGAATGACAGCAGCTTCTCTCCGAGTATAAAATAAACTTTTTCAATTAATCAACTTTGTGACAGAGGCCGTACAATAGACAATTTCGGAACGTATTTAAACATCATCATCGTCGCTGCCGTCACGCTTTCGATAATATAATTTTTCATTTATTATGAAGATTCCATTTTCTCAACGGATATTTCATCGAGTGTTTTGTGTTAAGTTTGCCGACCCCCTACTCCCACTGTTTATGACATTCTGATATTCAATATTCGCGGAAATTTCAAATGTTCTCTCTCGACCGGAGACAGCAAACAGATAACGAATACTACTAATGGTGAAAAAACGCTGCTTATTGGCTTCAGTTCATTTATATGGAAAAATTCCAAAAGGTTGTCTATGTCAATGCATACAGAGGTATAGTTGAAAAAAATTCATCATATTTATGCATGAGAAGTTCAATATTTATGTCATCGTGAATGAGAGATTATATTAGTTTTGTATAGCTACATACTTTTAAAATAGAATTATTGAAAAAAAAAATTGCAATGTAAAAATTTACTATTTTTGAAACGAAGAAAAAATTATACTGCAAAATTATCTTTATTAAAAGTCAAACGACAGGCATAAGGATAGAGGATACTTTGAAAATGTCACGATAAAATAATTAATTAAAATTTTCTTATATTATGGATACTTAAAATCTTTCACGTAGCCCTTTTTAAAATACGTAAAAAGAAAAGTGAAAATTGTTGAGCTAATAATTAAATTTTAAATATATACCTATATCAAACAACACAGTTTTGAATCTGCCGTAAGAGTTAATCAAAAATTTATTCGAAAATTAATAAGTCGATATACATATACACAAAATGTACTGTATAGACTTTTTTGGTTTTTGTAAAAATAGAAGAAAAATTAATAAAAACTTAATAAATGTTGCATATTTTCGATTTACACGGTTTTACAAAAAAATGTTTGCAATTTTGAACTTATCTTCCGTGTAAATAGAAAATTAGGTATAACAAGTTGAATGAGTCTTAAGGAAAATATACAACATCAAATCTAAAATTCCATGTAACATTCAAATTTTAAATTGAACTAATTACAATTTAATAATATTAATTTACACCTATTTTTGAATCTGAATAATTTTTTTAACCAACTTTTATTAATAAAATTTTATTGTAACTCCAGATTTACGAAATGAAAATGTTATAATGAAAACGAAAGTGAGTCTTATCGCTGGATTATTTCCGGAGTGACCGGGCTTTATTTAGTTGTTCAAAATGAATTATTCTGTGTTTCAATGGTTAAATTTAAATATTTGTTAAGCTCTTGTAATTCCCATTGTCTTTTAAAATTTCATTTTTAAATATTAACTTTAAGAGTAATGAAATATTGTTTAACGTACGTGTACCCAGATGACAGTTTATTATATTCAAAGACGGTATCAACCTTTTTATGATTTTGACTGCAAGCAAAATAATTTAAGCAAAAACAATAACTTTATAACAGAATTATGTAAGTAGTAAGTAAATATCCCATAGCGAGGAAGTTGATAGCAAAAATTTTCGACTTTTGCTTGCGTAGCGATTTTTGAAAATAATGATTTATTTTTAATTAAATGCTATATTTTTGTGTAAGGAAATATTTTTTCTGATTTTCCATAAAGCGCAGCAACTTTTATGTCTAATGTAAATGCTTTTAAATTTTATTGTTAGAACTAAGAGCTTTTACAATTCGCTGTTTAACATCAATTATATAATAAGAAAACCACAAAAAGTGTACATTAAATTTTACCAATATAGCAATGTGCAAATATAACGAAGCACCAAATTTGAATGAATAATTTCGATAAAAAATTTCAGAAAATTGGAGATATCTAATCTAATCCCATTCTTTATCTTCCGAGTAAGCATCACAAGCATCGAAATTGTTTCCTATCATTTTTGACGACCAATAAATTATGTCATAGAATGTACATATACGAGGATACCATTTTTGCTACCAACTTGCTAGACATTTGGATTCTATCATTGCCAATATTTCATTATAAGAGAGTTGATATGCTTCCATTCGATAAACTATCAGTCAGTGTCATATATTACATCAAACTTAAGCATTTTTTTTTTGATTGGTAAATTCTCCTAGACAATTTTTTTGGCTTATGCAATGCTGATAAATAAAAAAAGTTGTCTATATTGACTTGAATAATTTGAACAAAAAACTGTTTGAAAATTCAAATCTTGATTTAAGTATGTATTACTATTAAAAAAATAGGCAGTGATATTGCGACATCAGTCAACATTTAATTTCATTTAATAATATTGATTTCCATTGAGAAAATAAAATGAGATTAAAATCTTGAAATAAAATTTCGATTCCTAAGATTTTAGCTGTAATGTAAAATTAGTTTTTCAATCATTTGCATTGCCTTTAATAGTTGAAGCTTTCGGAAAAAATTTTAGATCAGGAAGTTTTTAAGAAAGTCATTATCTTAATTAGAACCCTATGTTATACTTGGACATTGAATTTTATACTTTGTATTAATTTTCTGTTAAGTAAATATAATAACTTTTCCATGTCTACTTTGAATGTATCATATTAGTAAAATATTCCTTTCGATTAAAGATGCTGCATTTTTTTGAGACTTTAACTTTACTTTTTAATTTATATATGACGTGTGTGATTCATTTTATATAAGTATCAAATAAAAAAAAACTATAAAAAATTACAATAAATGAAAACGGTGTTGATTTTCTAAAAAGAAATTAATGAGTTATATCTTTAAAAGTAATAGATCATTCTGAAAAGATGTCGTCTGCACTCCTTTTCTAATAGTAATCGTTCACACCATTAAAACTATCATTTCATTTTAAAACATTATAAGAGTTTAATGTTTTAGACATTGTTTTAAATTCGATAAGTCCATTTAATTTTTATCACTTGACGCGATGACTGGTAAATTAAAACATTTTTTACTTTCCTTTTCAAGCGAGTGTTTTATTAATGGTATAATTTCACCAAATTAACAAAAGGAAAGGTCGTAAATAAAGAAAAAAAGCAATAAAAGAAAAGGGAAATTCGTATGAGTCCCCATAGTTAGATGAATGCACGGCAATTTGGTGGTCCTTATTTGACCGTTTGCAATAAAATTTCTTTTGTAAGTCATTCACAAAATGGTGTTTTATTTTCGCACTTTAATTCATTCGGAACTCATAAAAATTCATTTTAATAGTTTTAGGTTTTAAATAACGATAACTTTATCAACCTTATAGAAACATAATCAATACGAAATTATAATAAATTGTGCAGCGACTCGACTTGCAGACAAGCAAGACTTTACCCTTCATATACAGCGATTAGAGAATTAATTGGATTTTGTAACCTCCTAAGTTCTTACGATAAAACATATCTATAACTCACTTTCGATGTCATGATGAAAGCAAATCCCTTATACTTCATGGAATGTGTATGTTAACCTAATTAAAGTTAGTTTTCCCTCGAGCGACAATAAGAGCAAATATCAATAAATCAAATTCAGCATGAAGATTGAGTCTCTGAAATAATATGCTTAAATATTTTGTTGCAGTTCCACTTTTTAATATTACACAACTTTGATCTCAAAGCTTATTTTTTATATTTATGACGTACAGTTAAAAAGCATTTAAGTTTTTAACCTCTCTCAAAGTATTCTAACTTGACATTAATGAAACATCAATTCCGATAAATAAGTAAATATTTAATTTAAAATTAATATAGCTTTAAATACTAGCGTTTAGAGAAAAGCTAAAAGTTTTCATTTGTACATAACAAGCATTTACATTTTATTCCCAATTATCAAAGGTTTCTAAAAATTTTCTTTTTGTATTTATCGGGAAACCTTAGTTTCGTGTTTATTTTCACCATCTATTTTATTTATTTTGGTATCTTTAGAAAAATAATTTTGATTCGATAACAATCTACACCCGATAACATTGAAAACATACGAGTTGCCTAAACCAAAGATCAAATACTTGATAACAATAATAAATGTGACTTCTCGACCAACCGAAAATAATTTGCCTCTAAAGTAGAGCTTAACTTTATCTTTTATTTATTCTATCCTAAAGGAATATCTTCTTTATAGGTACCCACTAACATTTATATATATATATTATACAAATATATATTTAAATATTTATTTAAGGTATACTTTTATGATTAATATTGCTGTTTTTCAAATAGTGTACACTATTATTAAAACATTATTTTTTAACATGCTATAATCTTTTTTTAAATAATGAAATATTTGCCTCGTAAATATGGCTTCGCCGTTATTAATGAAAATTCATCATTTTCGTTGTAAAGTAATTAATTTTCAACAAAACCAATAATCTCGAATCAATACGTTTTTCATACGTTATTAACTTTGTCTTTCGCTTTTATCTTAGACGGTTAAACCTCATACTTATATTTTAGATAACAATATTGATCGAAATTAAAATGTTAATTATAATCTTTTCAATTTAGCTTTCATGATGTAATAAATTCATAAATTTCAAAGTATTTATAAACTTAAAAACTGAAGTTTAAAAAAACAATAAATATAAATTTAAAATTTGCTTCGCTCATATTTTCCCCTGGGAGTTTTAGTTAAAAAAAGTTTTGCGGAAATTATGTTAAATGTTTAGAGACTTGAAACTGACACCTCAATTAATAATTTGCATTAAAGAAAAGAATGTAATTAACAAGAAATTTCATTTATGGAAATTTTACGCGATTCTCTATAGTAATATTTTCGTGAAAAACGTGTCGAGTTAATGTACTAGATAATTTCCAAGTACCTGTTTCGAATATAATATTAGTAAATATTCGTGTAGTATCCCTATTGTCTAAGGTTACTATATACGCTCGCTTCGCAGCTGCACAATTTCGAAACTTTATAATTATTAAATCCATTAAGGATTATTAAATTTAGTTTTGCGGTACGATTTGCACAATTATACACAAAACTTCATAAACGTAATGTTATAAATATCTAATTAAATAGATCTATAAAATTAGCAAATTGTAAAAAAAATCGTTTATTCTGTGCTGTTAACATTGTTAATTTTTTAAGGTTGTAAACTTTTATGAGAGTGTAACATGAGGGTTACTTTACGCACAAACGCTTTAATTAACCCTAACATAATTTGAGGTACAGTTTAGAATTTAGCCTGAGCTTCCCCATTTCAAATTTAATCCCTAGTTGATTTTACAAACATATTCAGGAATCAACTGTGTATCCTTAAAAATCTACATGTAAACTTGGGTAAACTTGATAAAATAAAGGGGAAGTTTTTACTTAACTTTATCTTTTTGGTACAAACGACATGCACCTATCGAGAGAGGTTTTCTTTATAAACGTTCCGTTAGTTTTATACAATTTTATATGACATAAAGAAATGAAATTTAATTAAATTTAGTATTCAAAATTAATAAATGTAAATAATAGAACCTTTTTCCTCTATTAGACTATTAAAAATGTCCTAGTACTCTATACATTTTTATTTTTTTAATAGTAAAGGAAGTATTGTAATATTGTAATCGGGTCGAATTTTCGAATTCGAGCTTTCGCCTGAAATACATGTTTTGAAGTCCCCTGAGTCCAAAAAAGTGGTTTTTAGAAACATTTCTGTGTGTGCCTGTGTGTAAGAGCCATATCATACCAAAAGCTTTATCCAAATTTTACCAAAGTTGGTATTTGATCTCTATCTAGTTGTGCCGCGAAGCTTTTGGTGGAAATCGGTGGACCGAAAGCTTAACGTTATTCTAGGAGTTTTTGAGATTTTTCAATTTTTTTCAAAAACGGCTCTAACGATTTTCTTTAAACTTACAATAGTTCTTAGACTTATTAGTAGCTACAACTTTTATTTGAAACTTTTTCCTGAGAAAATTCGAATAAGGACGGTTTTGGGTGAAGGCTGGGAATAAGTATGTATGTTATATATGTACAATGTAGGTACATATAGGTTGTATGCATATAGTTCTGTTTATATGCATAGTTATAGAGTGATATATTTCATTAATTTAAACCAACAGCGAGTTTCATAAATGAAAGTAAAATAAAGTACTGTGACACCTCGCAGCAGATATTTAACTTTGAAAAGTGTTCTCAGTGTTGGAACATAACATTACAATATCGACGAAATGTTTTATTTTTTGTCAACTTTTTTCGTTTTTTGTAATATTGTGTCTTAAATCGGATTTCTTTGTTTTAAATAATAAATAAGTACATTTTCAGTTTGCATGCTGTATAATTGTATATGTTACATAAAATTTTTTTGTTTCACCTTTTTATGCCTTTTTTGTGGTTATTTAATGTCGCATCAACTACTTTTGTTATAAGCAGCGTTTTATCGGTGATTCTGAAAATTTTAAAAAAATTGTTGCACTTCCATTGGAATTTGACCATAAGACTACAAACCTATGGGACAACAATCTAATCACCATGGCACAAAGAGATCTCTTATAAGTTCTTAAGCATAAATAATTTTAACTTTCTCTCCGAAAGTATTTCAGATAGGTTATTTTGGTTATAAGAATTGTCATTACAATGTTTTGATAGTTTTATAGGCTGATAATGGCTGATTGAAATATACCCTACGTTTGCTAGATTAAAGTTAATTGAATCTATATATTAATACGTGAAGCAAAAATTTGTGGTACCTTTTTACCGAATATTACACGAACGGGGGAGTATGAAATTTGGCACAATTGAAGTATATATGGGGAAGTTGCGTATTTAGATAATATTTTTTTATAATAATTCTTCAAAATACCTTAAATTAATGAAAAAAGACGTCACACACACTACCATGCGGTTGACATACACAGACACACAAATATGTAGATTTTTAAATCTCAGTTGTTCAATTTGACCACAGACTTCAACCATATTCCAAATGTCATTATTTAAACAAAATATTGTGAGAGGAATTTAAATTTTGAAATTATAATTATTGAAATTGAAGGAAACAAATTTAACCGATTATTTGATTATTGAGTAATATTATTAAAAATATATTTTTACATAATACACCTATCCCCCGATTTACACTGAAGATAGGTTCCAGACAAATCCGTGTAAAATGAAATCTTTTTTTTTCCTATATAAAACCGTGTAAAATGAAGAAAACTGCGCAATTAAGTCATTTATTCAAATGGAACAAGAGTAAAACATATCCAGAAACTTTAAACTAGGTATAGTTTGCCCAAAAAATGGCGTGATGTCGTAGTGAACTTATGCTAAAAATGAAAACAAAAATAAAAACAAAAAATTTTTCAAAAAGTACCTGCTGAAACTTAACAAATTCAAGTATGTTCGAAATTTATTCGCTATCACTTTGAGGAACTATCAGCTTTTTCTTCTTGGTTGGTATAATGTCACTTCTATCATTATAATATTCCGAAATTTTCCTTGACATTTTCCAAATTTCATTCGTTAATGAACCGTGTAAAACGAGTACCTTGTAAATCATAGGTGTATACTATAACAAATATTTTTAAATATTATGTTTATTTATTACAATATTTGACATAATTTAAAATAGATTTATTAGAAAACCCTGTTCGAAACTGTTCGAAGTATAAGTAATGTAATATAATGCAAGATTATATTGGAGGAAGATTTTTTTATAGCGCAGAAATTTAATATCAGTTCAAAAAAGTAAATAAACAAACCTCTGGGAAACTCAAAATGTAAAAAAATGGAAAGAAAATGCAAAATTACACAATTAATATTTTCAAGGTTTGAATAAGCTTTAAATATTTGAAATGAAAAGCAGGGTTGATTTTAGCATCGATGAAGACAGACGGACTGACAAACAAGGAATCTATGTGTTAGTTACGATACGTACCTAGAATAAAAGATTAATAAGTATTAAACATTTTTTTGGATTGAGTGATAACTCGTAATGAAAAATGAATAACTTACGACTAAATAGTAAGCAAAGAAACATATTTAAAGCATAGACAAGTGATCGCTTTACTATCAAAGCTAGATACTCCGAATTAAAAAGTGTTCTAGTATTAATAAATAGGAACACTCATTAGGTGTTCATTTTACATAGTAATTAAATTTTATTGTTGAAACCGTAGTGAAACATTGATATATACATGGAAATTTATTAATATTCTTTTATGACAACGGCTGGTGATTTTGTGGTTTTGATATGCAGTCTAAATTCTAAGTTTGGTGAATTTCGGATAAAGTTTTCGATACGATATGGCTGTCACACATACCCAAAAATTTTTCTAAAAACCACTTTTTTGTGTTAAGAAAACCCCAAAACATTTATTTCCGGTAAAAACTCAAATTCGAAAATTTGACCCGATTAGAATATTTCCTTTACTATATAGTAGTAAAAGAAAGTAAAAATAATGATTTTATTTTTATTTAGAGGAACACAACTTGTTTGTAATCGCACAACAAAATGTTTCAACTTTCAACTATGTTTAAAAATATTTTATCTTACAGATATTAATTGCAGATAAAATTAGTGAGAGTTTATGTTATTTGTTTTACTTTCTCATTTCGAACTGCATTAGTGCACTCTTATGAGCATAAATACTTTATCTTTTTATGAGCTTATTAGTAAAAAGAATAAAGCAAATATTTATTTATCTTATATCACTCTGTGGTTAAATAAATAAAATGATTGAATAATGGAATGAAACCAGCGACGGTATCTTTTATTTTCCCAAGCAAAACTTAACGTTTACGCTACCTACTGTAATTACAGCGGATGTATTTTCATCGAATTGTTGACATAAACTTTACATGAACTTTAAACGAATGGCAAACGCACCCTGAACTTAATATCAAGCGGAAATAGATACCTTAATGAGGAATAGGAAATTAAAACCGGGATAATGCAACGACTGTCTAAATAAAAGGAGATAAAACGGAAATTCGTTTCACGATTTTATTATTTGCATAATTTTTTTTTAATTGAAAAAAAGCTTACAAAAACATGGCTAGACAAAGAGAAGGTTGTTTTATCTACATAATATATTTTTTTAATGAACCAAGTATATTTAATTATGAGCTTTCGAGATAAAATCATATTTACCACACTTAGAATTTTTTGTAAAATTTTTTTGTAGAAATGTAAAGTTTACGAGATGATAAGAAAGTTTTCTTAAATGTAGTTGACTCGTAAAACATTTACCGCGTCTCGTTAAATTCAACCATACAAAAGCGTTTTAGTTTGTGCTGAGTCTTTAAAAATACTCAACTTTATAATTTTATTCAAAATTATTTGAAATGAGGTTTGAAATTCGGTTTGCAAATGTAATTAAAACTATGTGAAATGAACTTGGTATGAATTTCAATTCAAATATTTTTTGGTACCTTAAACGATTTGAAATTTTTTTTTATTCGTATATTGAATGAAATTATACCTAAATAAAAATCATTAACAAATCTTCTAAATATCTAGGTTTACAATAAAATGTAGAAATATAAGGATTAAATATACATTGCTTTTATTTATATTTCGGATTTTATATCTTCCATAAAACTACAACATTGCAAAATTTTATATTTCTTCTATTAGAACAGTCATATCTTCTATTTAAGAAAGATATTTATTTGGTGTACGATAAAAAGTGCATTGAATTCTCGTGCATGACTTGCATTTTATACAAGTGCATATAAGAAAAATCAACTGTAAATTTAAACCTTAAATTTATTTACATTTTATATCTATACTATATTTAAATATTCTGATTTAAAAGTGTGTCACTAAAGAATTCATTTTTGTATTTAAGCAAGTAAAAATGTTTCATTTAAAATATTTTAATAGATTATTTTATGTAAATTGCTTTATATTCAGAGTAAAATAAAACTTTTAAGCTCAGAATGAAAAGCTTTGACCGAGATGCAACAAATCTAATTTAAAGCAAGCCTGAGTGCCACTATAGTTAGATTTTCGTTGTTTCAATTTTATATATTTTAAAGTTTGATTTGCACATTCTTTCCTTCTGGAAAAAATTAACTTCTTTGCGTCGCAAAGATTAAATTTATAATTAAATTTTCATAAACTTTATTTTATCTTAATTAAATCTTTTAAACATTTTGTTTAGGTCTTGAAAAATTATTTTGACTTAAACTCAAAACAAGAAACATGAATATGTAAACGTGGCTTGTTTTGTGATCGATAAAATAATTTTTTTAAATTTATTTTTAATGAACAATTACAAAAAATATATTTAAAAATATATACTTTTATTCAGAATACCAATTGGGAATTAACGTTCGAATTTTCTAGGTTATTTCTTTGTGAACAAATCAGAATTCATCTCGTTAGTAAAGTTATATAAAAGAATATAAAGTTTTGAGACAATGTTTTACTGTCAGTGTAAAACTTTATTATAAAAACTTAAATTTATCGAAAAAGAAATAGGATTTCGTTCCAAAAAAGTCATATCGATCACGTGCATACGTAAACGTCTTTATAGATATTAAGTTTGTAACATATTAGATTTATAATATGAAATCATCTCGATTGGAAGAGAGAAATTGCGCGTTCTTTCACATTATATATATTCAAGCACGAAGACAGCATTTGATATCTTCTTTTTTTAAAACACGCATCATTGAACAAAGGCTCTTTTCCTAATAGAATCATTCATGATAAATCAACATATTGGAACAGTTTTCAAATTAAATATGTCACATTCGTGAATCATTACATTTTAATTTAAGAACTTTGTTTTTAACAAAAACAATATCTATTTATATTTTTAATTGAAATTGTACATACCAAAAATTTAATTAAATTTTTTTTTATTTAGCACATAATTGAAAGTCAGTTGTTTGATAAATCACTTTCGTCAAACACGAAAACTATCAAATTTAGTACAAATCGATCCACAATTTATCCTCTTAGGCATTGAGTCATTACAGTGTATGATTAACCGCATCCCGTTAGAGAAGACCTTTGGTGATGTTCATGGGTCTCTAAATAGTAACTTCAGGGACGAGGCATGGTTCAATCTTTGAGGCTAGCCTTATTTATCTTGATTTTATGAAATTGATACACAGATTAATAAGATGTTCATCTAGTACAGCGGTCGGGGAACCGGGGTAAATTACCCCAAATGGGGTAAAAATGAAACTTTTGGGGGTAATAAGGATATTTTTGCCATGACTATTTTATAAAAGTGTTTTATGGCCGAAGACTATTAAAATTGTTCTTACATTATAAATACCCAATTTTGAAGTTATTGTTTCAAACATGAAGCTACTACTTCCATGCAACTTTTTTTCCGTGTAAATTAATTCAATAAATAATGTTTAATTTAAATTTATATTGATTGTCTTCTTTTAAGACAATCAATTTCTTGTTTCTAGTACTCAACATTGTTATTTTAAGACTTGTGAACAATATGTTGATTGGTTATGTACCAAAGAACGCCTTTTGTTTATCTTAAGGTTTTTGTCTAGATTCTAAAAGTAGAACTGTTGTATATCATCAATGTTAGAACGAATTTTTACATGATATTTTAAATATAAGTTTAAATCTTGTAATAGAGATTAATAAGCTTTGACAATTAGTAATAGGTGCTGCAGTAGATGCAGTTACTTAATGAGTTGAAGGGAGCAGATACTAGTAAACTACTTTGATAAAATTTGTTTCCTTTTTAAATTCGTAATTGGCCTCTGGACAATAAACGAATGTGATGTACATGTACAGACGGAGAAAATGGTCGCACCCTCTTAATGGGGATACCTCATGTTTTTCATGATAAAAGTGATTTTTAGTTTTTTTCTAAAAAAATGTACCGGCTTAATTCATTTATCGTTTGTTAAGTGTTATTTTTACAAAAAGATTTTATTTACTAAGAATAGAACAACCCTAAACCTGAAACTTAATACAGATTTGAGACAAATTCCGCTACATGTTAACATGGTGTTCCTTTTTTAAATGATAGATCATAAAACATAAATTTAAGTTACACAAATAAACTTATCAAAATTCATAGTAAGTATAAAGTATCAATCTTGTAATTTAAAAAAAAAAATAAGAAAATTCAATAACATTTTTCATGAAAATTAGGAGGTTTTAAATCAAATTCAAATATTTGAACTAAGTTTTGAATCAATTCAGTTTAATGATTAAATCGTAGGCATTGAGTACAAAATACGTGATATTCAGAATTCCTGTAAATGACCACAAATTCGAAATAAAGGAAATTTAATTTTATTGGTATTTCACGCCTATTCACATTGCCTGAATGCATAAATTAATAAAATTGTTTAGCTACGACATACTTTATATAGGTAGACATCTACAATATGACAAAGCAAACACTTTGAGGCATTTATATTTCCAAATCAAAACATAAAAAAATCAGTTCGTTTCGCCTTTCAATTTTATTTATATTCATGATTATTTCATTTTCTAATCGCAAAGGTATATTTACGAACCTGTGTACATACGTAAACTGAAGCTCGTTAAAAGTGAATAACTCACGTAACGCTCTTATTGTACAAACAAAATTTGATACCTCTAGAAGCTAGATAAAAAAGAGTTTAATGATTCTAGTAAAGAAATAAGTACCATAAACGAGGAACTTACATTTCGATTTAGTATCACCTAAGCTGAAAACCATTTCGAATTTTAACAGGCTAAAGTTAACATCAAATTATTATTGGTTCAGTGTGAAAAGCTTTGTTAAATTCTAGTTTTCCTTTTCTCATTCATATCACGTTTATTTGTTTACCAAACCCCTTTAAAATTCAGATATTGCTCTTTTATTACTGAATCATTAAAAACCAATTGAGTCGTTCATTTAACATAAAGCCTAAATTGTGTTAAAACTACAATAGTATTATTTTAAAGACGTTAAATGTGCTTATAATATTAAACAGCTTTAATTTTAGAAATAATTTTCATCCTCCAATTTTAAAAAATTAAATATGATTATAACTACCATATTTGCGATCTGTTCATCTACAAGTATTGTCTATTTGAAAGACATATTTAACTAAAATGAACCAAATTGGAGTGTTGGTATTAACAAAGATTTACTGTGAATATTCCAACTGATTATTATGAAACCATAATGTACCAGCAAAATGGAATGCATTTTTATATGATTGATTAATTAATTAATACATTTCTAAAATTTTAAATTTATTTAAAATTAATTAATTTATATCAAACCCACAACAAGAATAACTAAAATAGTTTTTTCATCTAGCTCTTAGAGTTTAGATTTGTATTTTTAAAAAATAAACTTCAAACATTAGTATGAATATTATATATCCTAAGTATCAATTTCTATGCAGGTAGAAACCTGTTTAACTTTTTATAAAATGATTTTTTTTTCATCAAAATCAGATGCATATTTCTTTTTTTACAACTCATAGTAAAAATTATTCATTTCAAGTTGTCAAAAAGCCATTTTTTATACGCCGCATTGATTTTATGCGCTTAGCTTCGAAGCAACGTTGAAAACTGAACGTTTCAATGCAAAAAATACTTTCATATAAATAATCTGTATGTTTATTAAAATTTACGCCTGGAAATATGAAAATTTATAATCAACATAAAAGTAATGTGACAAATAATGATATTAGTGAACAAATTGTTACAAACCGAGTAAAAACGAATGAAATAATACGGGGTTATAAATTAGATCTTACTGTACGACAAAAAATGCATTTGTTCATTTGATAAATTTGTTAAACTTTTTTGAAAATTTAATTTCCATCCAGTTGGGATATTACAATCACGAAGCCTGTGCTTTGTACATGTTTCCGTTAATTATTTGTTTTGTAATTGAATTCATTATCGGCGAAAGCAAAATCAAGAAAACGCTTCTTAATTGAGTTTTCATAACAGTTTGTAGATGTCTTGGTTTTAATTAGATCAAATTAGCAGCACTGTAACCACTTGCAACGAATTTAATGCAAATTTCAGTTACGAACAAACGTTTCTCTTTTAACCATGAATAATTTTCTTTCCAAATAACTGTTTTCTACAATAAATACATAAAATTTTATCAAAAATGCGGTTAAAAATATTACTGGAATGAGTTGGAGAAATATTTAATTCTTAAACTTTATACTTGAGTGTATTCTTATTTTTTTGCAGAAGAAATATGAACAATTTTTGTAATTAAAATTAAGAAGTTTGGTGTCTGGGGAAAAACTCATTTTTAATTTGTTTTAATTCAATAAGATAATAAAGCTTATTTATTCGTAACAAATTACCAAGGGAAAACGTAGGGAAAAAATGTTTAAATTGGTCTTACTCGTAAATAAATTGCTTCAGATATTTCAATCATAATAAAAATATTTTTTTCTTGATTTTCGTGTTTCGAACTCATAAAGTAGATCTTTAAAATTAATTTGTTATTATTTTATCATTAACGTTATGAATAGAATCAATATTTTTCATAGTTGAAACTATTATTTTCATTTAAGTAATGTAATTTAACTACTTGCTTAAAATTTCCAACAAAACAATTTATGGTTATCAGAAATAATTAGACCAATGAAATCTAGTGTCCAAACGTAACTGGTTTTTCAGTCGAAACCGAAACCGAAACTTATGCTTTCACATATTTACATTTTCCATAATCTAATAATATAATCATTTATTATTTAAGTCTCAGTCTTAACAAAGATAGATTTGAATAATTTGTACGACAATTATTTATTTTCTTACTACTCAGTAAGTTACTACTTAAGTAATTAAAAAAACAGCTATAAAATCAAATAAAAAACTGAATTATATTTCAAATTTCAAATAAGTGTTTTCGTCATTTAGTTTAGTTTTTTGGTAATTAAAAGTCTTACATTGTACGCTAAGAAAAGTAGTTTTCCACGTTCACACCTACAAAGCAGATTTTTCCGACGATCTAAGTATATTTGTTCAACAGCACAAAACAGTCGCTCACTTTGAACATTAGTAGGCGGAGTAGAAATGTACTTTAAGGCCGCTTTTCTCATATAGATTGCTGTTCCAATAACAATGTATGTCGGCATTGGGTTGCAATAATGGCTCGGACAGATAAGATTGGATTCCTTTTTCACGAACTTAAGCAACCCACTCAGCAAACATTTCCTATTCGAAAAACCGATAATAATTGGGCACGCAGCGAATTAGAAAAAGCTGAATACTTTGCCACATATTTGCAAAATGTTTTCGAACCAAATCCCAGTACTGCTCAATATACAAATAATGCAATGGGAATCGGTAAAATTCTTAAAAACGCCGATAACAATAAAACAACGCTCAAATTTACGTCACCGAAAGAAGTAAAGGATCTCATTAAAAACCTAAAACCCAACAAAGCTCCAGGGTATGATCTAATCACAGGAAAACTACTAAAAGAGCTACCCAAAAAAGGAATCATTTACATAACAAAGATATTTAATGACATAAATAGAACTTCACAAGTACCAAGACAGTGGAAGGTAGCTCAAGTCATGATGATTCAAAAACCAGGGAAATCCCCACATGACGTCACCTCATACAGGCCAATCAGCTTGCTGCCAATACTGAGCAAACTGTATAAAAGAATGCTATCGAGCAGAATCCAATCAGCATTAGCAGCCAGAACAGTGATTCTAGACCATCAGTTTGGATTCAGAGCTAAACATTCTACACTGGAACAAGTTCATAGAATCATAAAAACAAATCGAGAAGCCCAAGAAAATAAAAAATACTGCTCAGCTGCGTTTTTAGATATATCACAAGCGTTTGATAAAGTTTGGCACCAAGGACGTTTGTAGAAAATTCACAAAGAAATCCCAGAATACTTACCAGTACTCTCATCATACCTGGAAGGTCGCCTATTTCAAATAAAAACGAAGAATGAGGAAACGTCACTAAAACCAATAAAGGCAGGAGTTCCACAGGGAAGCGTCCTAGGTCCCATCCTTTATTTGTTATACACAAGTGATATGCCTACGACAAATGATGTCTTGATAGCCACGTTTGCGGACGATACTGCAATAATAGCGACAGCAGAAACTCCAGAAGCTGCGTCAAATAAACTTCAAATCACCCTCCACAAGATCAAGAAATGGACCAAAAAGTGGAGAATAAAAATCAACACATCCAAGTCGGTACATATTACCTTTACACTGCGCCGTGAGACATGCCCTCCTGTAATATTAAATGGATTAGAACTTCCCCAGAGAGATACTGTCAAATATTTAGGAATGCATTTGGATCGGAGATTGACTTGGATTCATCACATTAAACAAACTAGAGATCAGCTAAACAAAAAATTTAAAAACTGTATTGGCTTCTCGGAAAAAAGTCACAGTTATCTATCGAGAACAAATTCTTGGTATACAAGGCAGTTTTAAAGCCAATTTGGACTTACGGGATCCAACTATGGGGAACAGCGTCCAACTCAAATATTGAAATCCTCCAAAGATTCCAGGCGAAAACATTACGACAAATTATTAATGTCCCCTACTATGTAAACAACATCAAAATACACCAAGACACAAAAATCTCAACAGTAAAGGAGGAGATTTGCAGAATTAGCGAAAAATATTTGAAAAGATTAGATGAACATCCAAATGACTCTGCATTGAACTTGCTGGATAATAGCGAAGCGATGGTACGGTTAAAAATATGGGACCCAATTGATTTACCTGATAGATTCCAATGAGAAAGCATCAATATGGAGTAGCCCATAGGGGACTACTCCTTCACGAGCTAATCAAGACCAGAAGCACTAATTGCACCGCTGTGCAGATCGTGCATAACTTAGGAAAAAAAAAACGAACACATTGAGTTCCGGCCAGTTTTTGGCCGAAACCGAAACTAAAAAATCACCGAACCATCTCGGTCGGTCACTATTGAAATCACTTTATTTTGGAACTCTTTATTTTAAACATATTTTTATAATATAACAATAGTTTTTCTATAACTTTTCTTCAAATTTTGTTAAAATTATTTTATCTTTTAAATTAAAAAAAAAATCAAAAAAGAAAAATATTTTATGATTAACTTTAGTATTTGAATCTTTTTGAAAAGAATAATGATATTTGGAACAATAATTTTCATAAAATGAATTACAGTATTAAGTAAATGGTGTGCAAAAGAGTTGATAAGATTAAGCACATCTTATTTAACACAAAGTAATATCATTAATTATAAAAAATACAACTTGAAAATTATTTATTTGGTACTTTTAAAATTGGATTTATTTATTTCTTTTTTGTTGTTGAAAATCATAAAAAGATGCTTAATGCAAGTAATTTGTCATTATTGTGATTATGTATTGTGTTTTAATGATTTTATTAAAAATAAGTCGGAATAAAATAATTAATACACATGAAAATTCGTCTTAATTTAATCTATCATATTATAAAAGAGAATAGGTCGAGAAAGAGAACTTGATTTCATATTATTTAAACAACAATTTTTCATACCAAAATACATTCATGTGGCAACTGACGGTATTTTCTACGTATATAATGTTTTCTGAAATTGCACGAGCGAAGAAGGGAAATGATAAGTGCGTGACAAGGAAGAAAGTTGACTCGTAAAGACTTTTCTGTCATTACGGAAATTGTGTTGTATTTACAACATTTTCATTTTATTTTAAATGTTTCATAAGTGCATTGTACTTTTATAAGTATTTTAAGAATTTGCAAAGCAAAAATGGATACTTACTTTTTTTTTATAATCCACCCAATGTGGGTCTGAATATGTGTAGTTTTTATTATCATTTAAAGTCTTTTTTTTCCAATAATAAGTAATTATATTTTTTTTAAAACCTTAGCTATTAAAAATGACGTTAATAAACAGTGAAATTTTAATTTTTAATTGTACGGCGTTGGTTATTAGAAGTACTTATGTATATTCACCATAATAAAGCTTTGATAAAATAATTTTAAAAAAATGTAAATCAACGAAACTTAAACAACAAGGTTGGACATTGAGTTAATCCAAAACGCTTACAATTTTAACAGTCGATATTAAAAATCATGTACTGTCAATGGTGGACTTACTAAAAGCCTGAATAAGTTGGGGTGTTGGGCAGCAGATTTTAGGGGCTGCACATTGGGGCCTGATTTTTAATTACAAATCGTACAATTACAAATTAGTGGCTCTTAAGTAAAACCACTTAAGTTCACTTTTTTAAAGAGATTATTGTGGATCAGAAATATCCATTCAACCCACCATCAACTGCCACAAGGAGAAATCCTATTTCAGCGCTATTTGTCAGAAATCAGAATATGAAAACAAAACCTAACTCTATTACCAAATGTGTCTGTATAGAACTTAAAATCGCAATATCTCGAAAAACGTCAAAATATACTTACATCGCATATTAAGGAACCACAGAATTTCATTGATAATAAGTTAATAATTTATATGCTTGTGAACTAGGATATCGAATTTTATGAGTCGGTAGGAGTGGCAAAATTTGAATAACTGACTTAAACAAATGTGTATAAGTCCACCACTGATTACTATAATGTTACAGAAGAAAATTTTCACAGAAATTAAAAAAAAATGTTCACAATTATTCTTTATTTTTAGTTTAACCATCAAAATCCTCTTCAAAGCAATCTGTGAAAAATATATTTTAAATATAAAAGGATAGAAGGAAAACTATGGATGCTAATAACAATAACCATATGGGTATTTTTAATAACTAGTTATTCTAAAGAGCTCAATTTTAAGTCTGGATTTGTATCTTAAATAGAAGAAGTATACTTAACATGAAGCATTTGGAGAGATTACAGTTTAGCGAATGGTTTTAATATTTCATTTATAAAAGTGATCAAAAACCGATTAAGAAAAACTATAAATTTGAGTATAGGTACAAACTATAATTTTGAAAATATCATCATTTAGATCTTTTAGAACTTCTGTTGCTTATTTGTGTTGATATCAAAACGTAATTATGTAATAATTATAAAATTTTCCCGTTAAACAATGGAGTGAAAATGATAATTATACAGGTGTTCAAGTTATGGTTACTTAGTGGTAATTAAAGTAAAATTTACAATGAAAATCACGTCGATGTATAAGCCGAAATTTCCAGTTTATGTTAACCGTGAACATTGCATGCTATATTCACGAGACAAACATAGGTACCTATAGGATGATAACAAATGCTATGTTACAATATAAACAGGTCCTGAGGGAATAAGGCCAATCTCGTCTTATATCGACATTGTCTATATAGCCTAGAAGTTGCTTTGGGTAGTATCGGTCAGGGGCCCTCATATACGTTCCCTTGTGTAAGCAAAGATAATGAAAACCCCTTTTCTCTATTGTGCTGAAGATCAACCACTAAACGCTAAGGGACGAGAAATATCTCCGCTAGTTCTGCGTCGCTTCTTACAAACACAAATCATCTTGACTTGCAGAATAGGGACGACGATCTTTTCAGTCTTTGCTCGACTTCTTTTTCATCCATGTAAGCTCAGCTTTCTATTTATGAAGATGTGTTGGTTGCATACAAACTCTTTTATTTTATCTCCCTAAATTTTCTCCTTGAAAAAAAAAACTAAAGAACTCGTGTTTCAAATCTTTTCTTAGCAAAATTTTTTAAATATTTTTCCGAAAACCTTAATATGTTTCATAAATAAAAAATTTAACAAAATTGTTAAATATAAAATTCGATTTTTTTAATCACATTTTAAAGATAAATTATTTTACGTGACACTATAAAATTGTTTAAAGGGCTACTATTTTATAAGAATGAGAAATTGGTTTGCAAGATCAATTTAAGGCGTATATAATACTAGAGAAATATCAGTGGTAACGTAACTTTATCGCCGACTTTATGACTGACTTTAATGTCTTCTTTGACTATACACTTTTATATAAAAAAAAAAAACTAGCAGACTTTGGTATATGAGAAGGTATATTTCATGGGTGTTTTGTATTTTATGGAGCGCGAGATAAATTGAAAAGCGTTTCCTTACGTTTAGTTAAAATTTCATTATGAAATGCGATATAATGTAACGTTAAATTGTAATAATATTAATGCGAATTTCACTTAATGTAGATTAACGTTAAAGCTGTAATCAAAACGTTTTTGGGATTTATTTGTCGTTTAACTCTGAAACGTTCATGAAATATCTTATAACAATTTATTATCTAAATACAATTCATGCGTTAAATTAAAAAAAGTTTTTGATTTAAAAGAACAGAAAAGAAGAAGACTCCTTTTAATTTCTCTTTTTAATACAAAAAACATTTCTTTGTAAAAAAAAGCTATCACGATCATTCAATCCGTGTATTGGAAATGATAAATTGTAAGATAAAAATCTTTCATGGTTACGATGAATAAGTTATAAGGAATATTTTTCTTTGTTATGTTCAACACGAAAATTCATAGCTTGCAATAAAAAATTTAGTAAGTTTAAAAAAATAATAAATAATTTTGATTTTGGCAGTATAATAATGAACAGTAAAATTTATTTGTATTCGAAATGAAATTACTTTTAAATTTGTCAAGATTAAAACAATTTTTCATTTCAACAATGCATTTAAATTCGCGTGTCAGAAACGTCCATAAAAATTTGTCGTTATCACTAGGCTATTTTGTTTTTCATTATGTAAATGGAAAACGAGTGTGTCAACACCTATATACGTATGCGATCGTATAAAATATATTTCACTGTGGCTATTATATTTTTGGTACCAATTATAACTGCCTATTTTATTCGTTTATCGTCCACTCAAATTTCCTTTTCGGTTTTGTATTCAGCTCCATGTACATACATTTTCCCGTTCTTTATATTCCAATTGGCCCGAGTTCGACTCGCTGATTGTTTCATTCCGATAACGCATATTTATGACGTAGTAAAAAAAAATTAACTTTCAAATACAAATCAAATTGATTAGAACTAACAATAATAAATAGAAGAATCAATGGTAAATTTTTGAGAATGATTTAAATTTGATATGATTTCAATAGAGATTTTATGACCAATATAATTTTATCAATACCTATAACTTTATGTTTGTTTTGTTCTTCGACTTTTTATTGTACAGAGTAAAAAATATAAAAATTATGACAACTGTATAGTTTGAGATTATGTATTCTGAATTGTTTCTTTTATTTCTCCTAAGTGTAATACAAATAAATTTTGCTTTATTTTTTATAACATTCGGTATTCAAATGTGCAAATTATATTAAAGATATGGATATAGGGAGAGAAGGTTTTGGTGTTTGTTAAATAAGGCTCTAAGTTAGTAGTCAATTTTTTAATTTTAATTTTTCGTATGATACTAAGTGTCTTAAGTAGATGTCATTTTCAAAACTTATTGTTTTAAAGCTTAATTGATTACATGAGAAAAAAAATGACTATATATGATTTAGTTTCATTGATGTAATTTAAGTATTGTTCATAATAACGTTTCTTTATTACATACACTTTCAAAAATGTAAATCTAATTTTATCTAAAATCTAATAATACAATATACAGTAGAACCCCGCTATTCGTCTGCCTCTCTACTCATACAACTCGATATTCGTACAACTTGTTGAAGTAAAATTTAAAACGCTATTCGTACGCTTTTTCGCGATTCGGACTGCGTGCACGCATTTAATTACGCATTTAGTTGTGATGAGACTGGCCTCTTCTGAAAAAAGATGCCAAGGAGGACCTACATCATAAAAACGGAGAAATCATTGCCAGGGCATAAGCCTATGAAAGACAGGCTTACACTCTTGCTGTGTGCCAACGCAAGTGGAGTCCTCAAAATAAAATCGCTACTAGTCTACCACTCAGAAAATCCAAGAGTTTTTAAGAAATATAATGTCATCACAAGTAACCTGGGTATAATGTGGAGGGCTAATCCTAAAGCTTGGGTAACAAGACAGTTTTTCAGCGAGTGGATGTATGAAATGTTTTTCCAAGTGTGAAAATTAAGTTTTAATATAGTAATTTTTTTGGAAAATTTATGTCAGTATATACAAGTTTCACGATCTCGCTACAAACAAGATTTCTTTGTATTATACATGTGATTATGAAACCCTTACGATATTAAGTAAACTAAATTTTTCTTTACTTTAAAAAGAAATTGCGTTTAAAGCCAAGTATGTAAGAAAAATTTCTATTGTTAATTGAACACGTTATATAAAGGACTACCAAAATTTACGTTTGATTACTTCAAAAGGCAAAAATCATTATTTTGAATTAAGCATGTCTCAGAAAAATAAAGAATGCAACTTTTTAACAAGTTCAAACTGTAAAAATGTTGACAAAACTCCAAGTCTTTTGTCTCATTGTTAACTTGTTCTTCTTTATAACACTAAGTTTAGTAGGTAGTAGCAACATTTAGTTTAGTAGCATCAAAAATTTAAGTTACTAAATGCGTTGCTTAATTGGGAAAAAGCAGGAAAACAATATTGATTCAAATTAATTATTCAAAGAGACACCGCTCAGCTATTTTACAGCTATTTTACAGCTATTTTAGTAGTCGTAGATTTTAGATACTAAAGTTTCATTCCAAATAACAGACAAACCGTACATGAACAGCAGAAGATATAAAAATAGCGTTCTAGATTATTTGTGACTGTTTCTGTACGGGCTAGTTTGTATACCAGATAAACTTGTGATTTTATATTGTACGAATCTGAAACAGTTATGCCAGTATTTGGGGCCGAGCTAGTTTCGTGTAAAAATGTCTTAAATCAAGCAAAAATAAATATGCACACAAAGTAAGTACATAGAGTTCTTTTATCGTCGCATTAAGGTACAAAAAAATTTCACTTGGAACGAATCTTATGAAACACACAGATGATATTTTCACACTGTTTCATAGTTTAATGTATACAGATTGTTATATAAATGTACAAATTTTATTTTTTGTCTTCTCATTTTAAAAAAGCATTTTATTCTTTTTCTAAAAATATTAAAATTATTTGTCATAAATTATCAAATATTATAAGGCGTGAAAGTGTTGAACCCGAGGACATAAAATGAAAATATTATCCAATTGCGTTTTCGCTCAGTTGATTTTGAAATAAAAACTATGCCAAATATCTTAATTCCGTTATAAAAAAATTAACGATTTACGCTCACGCCGTCTGTTTACGACACACAAATAGTTATCACTGCGTAAATTTTAGTGGCTGTAAACCCCACCCGAAACAGAGTGTAAACGAGTGTACAATATACGGATTGTGGTCCTGTTTATCATGCATAAAAGCTTACAAACTTTTCCGAATAAATCCGCGTATAGGTACCTACGACACAAGCATATGAACAAGCCCGTATTTGTGCACTAGACGGTTTTATTATTACACACACACAAATGTTGAATTTTTCCCGGTTTTTAATTCGAAAAAAAAGCATTAGCTTTAAGGATTTTATAGTCATATTGACCTTATATAGTCTATACTCTATAGCTTATCGTATTAATGGAGATTTATTGTCGAATGGGCACTTGTTCTAGCTGCCAATTGGTGCATATAAATTGTACATCCAGAATTTGTCCCTTAACAGAAGGATCAGTTGGCTTGCAACCATATTTTCAGTCCTTTATTAGCATGAAAGAATAATAAACTTAAGTGGATTCGAGCCATAAATTTTAGTTTTAAAATTACAAAAACTAGCCAATTCTGAAAGTGACATTGACTTTAGAAACACGTCCTAAACAAAAAAATAAATAAATATATAGATTTTATTTAAAAATGTAAATTACTTGCTATTTTGTACCGTTTATTATCTTTAGGGAGATTCAACTGAATAACTTGCAATTCAAATGTTATTTCAGCGCATCCCCTTTTGATCAAACAGACTCATAGATTCACCCTTCTCATTTATTATCTCGTTAGTCTGTATTTATTCTATATTATTCTTTTTGTCGAGTATACTTCCCTATCAATCAGCATTCAAACCAAGTACAGACTTTGTCTAAAATTATGCACATCTGTATATAATGTAATCTTTGATCAAATTGCTTCAATTAAAATCTGAATGTCCAATAAAGTTTCAAGTGCAATTAGTAATCAAGCTAACATATTGACGAAAAGCAAATATCAATAAAAATCATTTATATACGTTCAGTGAAAACTGGGAGAATATATTTTTTTTTATTAAATGAAATTGTTGTTAAGTACCTACTGGGATTTTTTTATGATTTTGCAACCAACATTTGCAAATTAAAGTTAGATATAGAATTAATGTTTCAATCGATATCAAAATAGAAATTACATAAGCTCACTTAATACACGATATGGTATAAGATATAGGTTTTGCAAATTAAATATTTCTATTTTATCTTTTTTTTATATATTATAATATAGAGGTTTCATTAAAGCAGTGGTCACCAACAAGGATCCTCCATATATTTTCAATGGATCCTTCAAAAAATTTTAATTTTTGTGTAATTGTGTGTATATATTTCATATTATAGAATAAAGGTTTTGATAAACATGTAAGATGCAGTTGAATATTTTTTTATTGCTAAATATAGTTTTGAACTTAAGTTAATTTTATAACACACAAATGAAATAATTTAAAATTGAGGTTGGCGTAAAATGTATAAAGGTTTGCAGCGCTCATACGCCAAAACTGTTGGTTTTTCGGAAAAAGATTGGTACATAAATTGTAAGAATTTTTTTCTACTTTCATTTTACGGTTTCAGGCGTTCTGATCCCCGGACAAAATATTCCTGACAAAATATCCCCATGACAAAAATATTTCATGCATTTTCAAAACCTCATAATTTTCTGATAAAAACTGTATTAAATTAACCGCCAATTATTTATTTAAATAATGTTAATTGGACCCTCATGTGTCCGTGTTAAATCCGCAAAAACTGTGTTAATTAATGCCAAAGGTGTCTAGGGGGTCCCCCTGGCGGGTGTTTGGTGGAGCCCCCAACAGAACAAATTATAATCATTGTTCATTTACCCTATTTACATTCATTGACTGAATGTGCACTTCTTGACACCGCGAAGTTTTAGACAAAACTAAATGTTTTAACAACAAAATTATGCTGCAAATACGATTTGCAGTTATTCTATGAGGACTTTTTGTCTGAAGATATTTTGTCAGTGGATATTTTGTCATGGGGATATTTTGTCATGAGGATCTATTGTCTGGGGATCAAAACGCACGTAACTCATTTTACGGGTTGGAAAGAAAACATTGTCAAGAAACAATGTTTTAGGCGCCATTTCCCAATATGGCGGCACGCACGGTAAAGATAAGAGGTGGCAAAGTTAAATTCGAAAACAGTACATCGAAATTTTTAAAATTACCAATTTTCAAAGCTCCCAGAAAACTTTTATAACCCCTTTTATAAAATACAAATGAATGTAGGTACTATATTTATTTTAAAGAGTTTAATTTTGCTTGTTTTATGTGGATTTAAAAATTGTGGAGGTAATAGGTTTGTTCCAGACGGCAGAGCAAAACACGTCCACGTGAGACAAAGAGCAAGGCACACTGACCAATAGACAAGAGTGAGTGAAGAAATCTTTCAGCCCTCAGCGGCTTGGCCGCAGTAGTTCGAGATTCAAGATTTGTACGTACCTTTTCATGACTATGGTTTTTATCGACACGGATTTGGAGGCGTTTAAACACTATATAACCGGTTTGTCAACTAGTTGGGACTTGCCCTTTTATGTTCTTCACTCACTCTTGTCTCTTGTTCAATGTGCTTTGCTCTTTGTCATTTGTGGACGTGTTTGAACACCCTCAAATGAACTAATATTTCCTGGTGTTTTTATTTTAATTTGATTTAGTTTAAAAGTTATTATTATATGAGTGGGCTATTGAAGAGCGTCTTTTATGTTAATATTTTGAAATTAGGAAATTCCTTCCTCTTTAACTTTAACCTTGATCATTACTAACTACATCAATACCTCACTTTGCGTCGTGGTTACGTTCTAAAAAAACACGACGCAAAGTGAATTATGATTTTCTATAGCAAGCATTTTTACATACAAGACTCGAACCCAAAACAAGGCAACTTCGAAAATCTAACGACGCACAGTGAATATTAGTACTAATTCAGCAGCGACGCAACTTTGAAAAAACGTAAAACGAAACGACGCAAAGCGAGGTATTGGTGTATGCAGACACATATCAACATTACTATTTCACGCGAATAAAATCACGGAGTACTCCTATTTTCATGATAAAATGATCATTTTATTTTTTCAATTTCATCGTAATAACTAAGATATGCTTTAAAAAATTGAAATGTAAGATCTGGTGGAAAAATATCTCGTTATTTTAGTCATATTGTGTTTCGTTTCGAAGCTTTTCAAACGATATTGAAGTTTATGCCATCGATATATTATCCGAGAAATATCTGATGGTCTTTTATGTATTGTTACAGATACGCCATCGTTTGCTATATCACGGGAGCCGGGTTTCGGAATCCCAGTGCTGGAAGGAATGCCGGTGTCGTTAAAGTGTGACGTAGACGCAAATCCCAATGCAGCACCGGTTTGGCAAAAGGACGATGGGCCACCTCCCGTGGCGCAGTCACTCGATGGCTTCCTCAACTTCACCACCATTCGGCGAGAACATAGTGGCTGGTACAAATGTACATCACGGTACCTCTCCGGCCAATTTAGCTCCATTGGATATTTCCTCAATGTTCGCTGTAAGATATTTACTTTATTTTCACGAAACTATTCACAAATTTAATAACGCCAGCTGCCCATACGCTGTCATTTTTATTATTCTTCCATTATTATTTCAAATTCTTATTAGAAAATGGAAATTTACAACTATACAAACGGACCCATACATTTATTGAAAACGCGATGAGAAATTTCAATATTTGTCTTATCAGAATAAAAGTCTTGATAATAAAAGAAAATTGTCTCTGTATTCTATTCAGATGGAAATTTAAAAAGTAAATTTCCTCACGTCTAAATATTCCCTATCAGAGACCATTTGATAATCAACTTGAGACACAGTAATTTTCTTCTGGTCATATCAGCTTGTAATGAAACTATTAAATTTCCCGCATTCTAAATACATTATTTTGAACTCACCTCAATGACCCACATCATCATTAGATTATATTGTATTATTAACCCAAAATACCCTACAGAAATTCTGTTCAAAATAAAATTCAAGGATTCAAGGATAAATGTCTCCGTTTCTATTACATACTCTCTTACATTAAGGTTTAGAAAAGTTATCAAAGCTCGCTTTGTCCTTGATGTTTTTATTAAATTTTATGTCTACGACAAAATGTTTTTTTTTCTTACTTTCTTCTTCCCATTTTATCGAATTATTAAACGAAATAATTGTTTAAAAGTTTTTTTACTTGATAATGAAAAAAATGTATACCAGTGCTTTTATATCATTTTTTTTTATTTCAACTACTTGCATTTATGAAGAAAAATTATTGAGTTCTTCAGTATCTTCTTTCCAACAACTTTTTGAAATTTTCATTTAGGGATAACGAAGTTAAAAAGTCTGAAAATGAAGCTTTGTCTTGAACTTATAAATTAAAAAAAAAAAAACTGTCTGAAGAATTTGCATTTCCTTGTAAAAGAACAGGTGGTTCATTTTTTTTTCATTAGTAACATTAATAAAGTCTATTTTCATTAACAAAGAGAAAAGTACTCGTACTTGGCCATTTGTTCACTTATTCAAATTGAATTTATCGCGGAACAGCGTCATTTGCAAGCAGCCGGACCATTAATCGATCACACCCGTTGACAGTTTTTCTTTGTGATTGTGATTGATTGGTTCGAATGCTGAAAATCGACGTGCATCAAACGATCAATGCTGCTGCAAATGCATTTCGTGAATTTGATTCTTTTTAGACTTCGTACTGCTCTGGGAGCTAATGTACTTTTATCTAGACAAAACTATTTGAGAAGGACTGGCGCGTGTAAATATTTCAAGATTTTATCTTACTTAAGGTATACACTACTGATACTATTTTTATGTTCTTATTTTCACATATTTTGCAAGCTCAGAGAATTTCATTAGAAGCAAATTTGAAATACTTGAATTCTTAAATCTATGAATTCATCAAAAGTTATACTGCCAACAATTCAAAAATTCGTTTAACATTCAAATGCAAAAACAAAAATTTTTAATGATTGAACATGTAATTTAACGCAAAATCTTCACATTTTATTTTTTTATTCGGATATTGAAGAGTAAAATACTTTATTTAAAAAATAAATACCTTTTCTGAAGAGAGGGAAGGTAAACAGTGACTGTCAAATATTAAATGTCCAAGTTTAATTAAGCATTAGATAGAATTAGCAAGGGACAACATTAGTAAAGAGTAAAGTAGAAATCAAACGACATTTGATGTGCCTGAATTAAATATGAATGCAGAGTTTGTTGTTATTGATGAAAATTGAATAAATAGATTCAAACAGTCTTAGCAGAGAGATTGACCAAATTGAAGTGAGAAAAGCCTAATTATTGAGGAAAGGTAATTATTTGGAACCTACAGCTTTGTAAGAAAAACTTTCATAAAGATGTAGGTATATAAATTTTATTTTTAGCATCAAATCTAAGAAGTATGCAAGTACGTTTTCCAATACTTATCTCTGGCTATTTCTGTTTTTGTGTTGTTCAAAAAAAAACTTTTTATTTTCTTTATGACTTTTTTATATAGACCCTGAATGATTATTGAGATAGAGATTTATTATAGTTTTCTCAACAGGTACTGTATAAAATATTTAATAAATTATGTTTTTAGCATCATATCTTAAAAATGTACAAAAATTAAAAGAAATAATGGTCTACTTATTGGCACAACGATTATATCAATTGATCTGCGCTCAATGCGCTAGTGGCAGGTATTGGGTTCGATCCATATTTAAGTCATAGATATAAAATTTATGACCCAAGATAAAAATGGCCTACAAAAATTTTCTTTTCTATACAATCTTGATATGATCTTAGATAAAAAAATTTAAATTTCGCTGACTTTGGACTTAATTATTATATTTCACAAATACAATTCACAAAAATTCACAAAACAAGTTATGAATTTAAGCAAAAATAAATGTAAAAATTTACAAACCGAAAAATCCAAATTATTAATTTTGTATCTCCAGATGAATAGACGCGCTGGTGAATAGACTTCTGAACGTGCCATTGACGGATGAACTCTACACGAAAGAGTTGAATTACATAAAAGGAGTGGCAGCCTTTAATGGATTTTCGACCAACGTTGTGGAGTTTATTCTGAAGAAGGCTGTTTGGAGGAAAAAACTGATGGACGTCACAACCTTAGGATCTGAGGAGGAGAAACAAAACAAATGGGCGAGGCTGACATTTTTCCCTGGGGTATCTAATAAAATTTCAAACATTTTGAAACAATACGATATAAAGGCAGGATACACGACAGCTAAACTAAAGGATATTTTCCTGAGTTGCAAGGATAAAATACCTGATCTTCAAAGATCAGGTATTTATCAAATTGCGTGTATGGAATGCAAGAAAAGCTATATCGGACAAACCAGAAGAAAAATAGGAACTAGATACAAGGAGCATCTGACAAATATAAAATATTCCAGAACGGAAAAATCTTGTGTAGCGGAACATAATGTTGAAACAGGCCACAAGTTAGCCGAAGTAAAACTTCTGAAAAATGTTCAACAGAACAAGAGATTGGATGCCATCGAAAGCATTGAAATTTATAAAAGAAAAGGGAAAGTTTTAAACTGGGAGAAAGGACCGATTCAGGATTCGGCGTTATTCGGCGTTTTGGGAAAGGGTAAGAAGAGAATGGACGAAAGGATTGCACCCCCAGCTGCAGCGATTGTAAAAGAGAAAGGGATCGAAAGGACCTATAAATTGAGGTCAATTCGGGACTATTTTGTGAATCAGCACGAAATTGTTCTCGAAGACACTTCAATTTGATCCACTGATGACGAACGCATGGCGTTTGAAATACGTATCTGGAGATACAAAATTAACAATTTGGATTTTTCGGTTTGTAAATTTTTACATTTATTTTTGCTCAAATTCATAACTTGTTTTGTGAATTTTTGTGAATTGTATTTGTGAAATATAATGATCTTAGATATTTAAGCAACTAAAACACCAAAACGTAAAAAAAAATATTCTGAGAATATATATACCTATAAATACTTTGGGTTTTCGCAATTTTGAAATTTGGAATTTTGAGCCACACTGGGTATTTTTATGAAGGTTTATTCTTTTAAACGACTCCTTAAAACAATTTTTGTTTAAATAATTACTGATTAATTTTTAGAATTATACAGTAATAACCAGTGGGCTGGAGCTTTTGTTGGCATACTCTAGGGGCGGCAAATTAGGGAATAAAAAACTTGTTATGTCTTACAAAAAAAAAATCTTATTTATATAACAAAATATTACCAAGTCCACACAAATATTTAAACATGTATAATAACATAGTATGTTTCACTATTTAGATAATTGTTTCTACAAAGTTACAATTTCCTTGCCAAAAATTGTAATTAATATGATTATAAATTGGAGAATCACACTGTAGAGATTGGTGAGGACGAAAAATATAGAGTATCATACTGGCAGGAAATCTGTAATTCACCACTGGTTATGGGAAATAGTTTAAAAACAGTTAACTGTTAATTATCTCAAAAAAAAAGTGGAGAAAAGCTAAGTTACCTATTTTGAAAAAATGACACCGATTTAAATTGCGCTTCAAATTAAGACTTTTACATAACAAAAAGACTGAAACAGTTACAGACGAAAAGAAACTAAAGCTTGATCATCAAGCTTCGTTAATCGTGTAAAAACTACTTTTTTATACGTACAAGTGTATTCATTTTATTTCTCACAATAGAATTGGGACTTTCTACCTCTGAAAACGGTATTAACGATTATCTTAATCGTAAAAAATGCTTAACGTACATACAGTTGATGTGTTATTAAAAACATTATTTTTGTATTTTACATCCCATTAATATGTGTTTCTAGTCAAATAACTAAATAAAGCAAAACTGCGAAAGTGAGGAGAAAATTGTATAAACAACAATTTTATGAATATTTTTTAATGAAATAAATCAACTAAAAGTCAATCTTCCTACTACGTTTACCTTACACACTATGCCATAAAATATAAATTGTCTTAAAATTTACTCATACACATTTTTAATTTAAATTTAAAAGACGTTTGGAAGATCTAAAAATATGAATATGGGTTTTATTCAACAATATAGGTTCCCAAATAGTTATTTTATATATGTTTTTATCTTAATTACTTACTTACTCCGAAATTAAATTGATTTTCGACATCCAATTAAAAGTTTTGTTACCATTAAGTGAAGAATAAAAACTCTTGGACGTAATGATAGCCCATTCATGACTTCAACTAGGAGCATTTTGGGTGAGAATTAACTTCATTACTTCAAGTTATTGGAAACAAGTAGATGATAACTGTTAATTAAAGTAAAACTTAATTTAATTGGAATCAAACAGCTCTCGAGAGCGAGCACTTAGAAACTCCAAATATTGCAGCAAAACAATGAAAACAAAATGGAATTCGGAAACACTCCGCTATTCAATTAAAGTCAAAGTGTTCAATGTTTGTCGACAAAATCAGTAAATTATCGTTAAGTATTTTATATGTGCTTTAATCCATTAAAAGGTTAGTGTGGTAAAATTATTCAAACCATTGTTACGATAATAAAAATCAAAAAATCAGTGTCGCTTTTGTGTAGAAGAGAAAAGAAATTCAGATAACTGACCAAACATAGAATAGGAAGCTTTGTATGAAAGGTAAACAGACAAGAAATAAGTCTTTAGAGAGCTTCAATGATAAAATACGGCATTCCTTTATATATTATGATACATAGATTTACGAAATGTACTGTTTATTCCTTAAGAAAATATTTTAAATTTAAAATTGTGTTAGTTGAACAAACAGCTCTTGCTCATTTCAAGTTCACTGTTAAAAATCTATAAGGTAATAAGAAAAAGTGAGATTTAACAAATACTTTATGGATATCCTTATCTTAGAAAACCCCGATTAAAATCATTAAAGTTTCCAAAGAGCGTGCCAGTAAAAAATAATTCAAAGGTTGAATCATAAATTTATTTCGTCTTATCTGTGACTTCCCAAATACGTTGAACTTATCTTTGATTCATTTAAATTTAAGGCCCGAGAGGAAACTCGATTCAAATTTTACATTGTTTTCTAACTGATCAATTAGAAAACAAAAGAATTTCATTACAATAGCTTGATTGCACGATTACACATTTTGATGGGAAATCAAACAACTTTTAGTCTTATTCGACTAAATTTGAACATTTTATTAAGATAGAAAACTAAATGGGATTTGAAACTTTCTGATTCCATTGATATCATATCGTTTTATGCACAACATATATACATTTTTGTAATCATATTACAATTTCAGGCGCTATCAAACCATCTAAAGCGTCATCGTTCTGTAAACATTTGCCTGGAAGTTTCAAATGTTGTAATCATAAAAATATTCAAATGAGAACAGTTCAATTTATTCGCATCGCAAATCCTTGGCGTTTTCATTATTTTCAGATTTCTGGATTTGGAGATAAAACTCATTTAATATTCAGCCAAGTTCGAAATATGTGAAACAATAAGAAGAATCATTTTTGAACAACAGATTTTCTTTTATAAATATCAACAGCTAGCGGATTATTTCTCTATGTATGAAAATCGCAAAATTATTTCATTTCCCTCAGATCATTCCAGCTTTTATAACATTATTAACTGTATTAAACTTAATTACAGCAAATATTTGTTTTAATTATCTCGTTAATAAATGAATCTCTGTTTTTGAAGGAAATCGCAATTATTTCAAGTCAAAATTTTTCCTTCTGTGCATTACAATAATCTCAACTGTTAAGTCAGTGAAATATTGAGTTTAAGAAAAATAAAGAATTGAGAAGATTTTCTAAAGGAAAAAGTAATGTAAATAAGTGTTTAGATTCGTCAACGACACTCGTACTTTAGTGTAAAAAGCCGACTTCAACTCCCATATTTCAAAGAATAGAGTTTTCACCCTAATTATCTTTGCCTCTTTGCCTGAAAATGTCTGCACAATAACACAAAAAGGTTACCTACATTTAAAGCGAAAATGTAACATCACTTTCAAGAAGTCTGGGGAAAAAAGTCACGCTCCTTCGTCTAATTGGATGAAATTATTAAGCCAACAATCTCAGTTTTTCTTCTTTATGAAAATAATTTAATCACGTTTTATCTTAATAAGATTTAATTAAAGCAAATTTCATAACAATATCCGATAAATAATACCTAATAACAGGAAAAGCACACCTTAATTAAGTCTTAGACTTACGATTTAATAATATTGAAAATACTAACAGTCGGGTATATTTTGTTAAAAATTTATTATCTCCGACAAAATAATAACAACGAGCAACAAAATGTGGATAAAAATGGCTATTTTCGCGATGTGTGGTCGACAAATAGAGCCGTAAGGAAGTAACCTTAACTCGAGTTTTTAAAAGATTTACAACTCACGTGTCTGATTTATCGTTAGCGATGTAATGGTCTGAAAATGCGTTTATTTCGTTTCAAAACTGATTGCCTTTTGCACTAACCAGTTTTCATACTATTTCACTGCACAAAATGTATGTATCAATTATATTAAAAATGCAATTATCGGTGAAACATTTGAAACTATTTTCATCAATTAGTCACTCCTCTAAAAGCTTTTAAAATAAAAAATTGAATTTTTAAAAATGTTTTACTATTAATTATCATTTTGATAAAAATTTTGTATGTTAAATGATTGTTAAATTGTAATTTTCATATTTTTTTCTCAGTAGACACAAATTACAATAACTTCAGTTAAATTTGGCGAGGAATGAATGCAACAATTAATAAAGTTTGTATGCATTGTACGTACTTAATTAAAAGAAATATTTGAATAATTTCTCAACAAAAAAGAATTCATTTGAAAAAAATTAGCGTAAAAGCAGACATACTTTTAATTAGACAAGTATAGAGTAACATTTTATTTCATACGCCTATAGAAACTTAAATATTGAAACAGATAAATTAATTTTGACAATATAAATCTGTTTTATGCGTTTTTATGAAGGTTTATAAAATTCATTTGTGTAGATTATAATTTTAAAGAAATTGTAAGACTTAGAAAAATATTTGATTATGCATGCTTTTTGTATGCATATGCCTCTATGAATATGTTACGGTTAATTTGATTATTCAGAGCAGTTTTCATTATAAATAATGACCAATAAAATCAGGCAATTTAATAATTGTGTATTTATCTACGACAATCTAGGATAATTTATAATATTTCCCGGTCATTATAAGTACTGCTATTACTTCTCTGATCACTATAATTAAACAGCAATTTGGCTGTAAATCTGACAAGTGCAAGCGCCGAAAAAAAAGCAATGTAACTCGAAATTCCACCAAAGTGGAAGCTGCTCTAATAAATAGGAAGCTAGAATTTGACATATCGTATGTTTATGTACTTGCAATTTCATATCTAATTTTTTTAGCTAGACGTGCCTATTTTATACTTATTTTATAACCACCAGTTTGTTTCTTTATTTGTTTGTTAGTTATTTAATTTTTTTTTTAATTAAATATCCTTTTATTTTCTCAAATTGCCCACTCAATTTCCAATATTATTCATAATTATAAACTAGTAGCTTCCCGTGAAATATTCACGACCGTAAGATTAAAACACTGAATGTACAACTAAAATATAAAATAAACGATAACGGAATCGTTCCTTAGACTTCTGGCATATGAGACTGCCACTTTAATCGTTGCACCACAAAAATAACATTGAAGTTTATAACAAAGTATTATTACAAACCGTTTCTACATTATCAACATACATACATACGTACATTTTCCTATTATTTTTTCTATTAATTTTATTTAAAGTCACTTCAACAACTTGGTCATTTTCCTATTATTATTATGATATAAATATACAAAAAAATAGTAAAATTAAACATACCTACGACAGAAAAGCTAGACGTACCTTGGAAATATTTACGTCACTCCCACGTATTTTACGGGTACTTTACCCCATTTGAGATAATTTATCTCGGTTTCCCAATAGCTGATCTAGACGAATGTATCAAGTATATGTAGTTACATTTCTTGTACATCTTGTCCATTTATTAATTATCTACTATACCTACATTTCTAACGTCACAGCCGAGGTTCAAATTCAAGCTATTCAAATAGAGTGATACGCACAAATTTCATTGCGGTTCATAATTAAAAGGAGTTGTAACCTTGAAGCCAGGCGTTAACTATGATTTGCATTGTTGAAAATTCATATGAAAACCACAGTAATAAAAACAACGCATCTGCGAGAGCTAATGATATCTTATTCAACTACCTACTGTTTGTATCAGAAGACCGTTATCGTTATCAGTTAAAATACCAAAAGTACAACTAAAAAAAATATATATACCTAATATCAATATTATATATTTGAGGCGTCGCAGTACTTGCATTTACTTTCTTTTATGAAACTCGCAGTTGGTTAAAAGAACTATAAGCACCGTATAACTATATAAACAGAATTATATGCTTACAGCCTTTAAGCATATTCAAACTCCTACCCTTAACCCCAGAACCTTCCTTATTTAAAGTTTCCCAGGAAAAAGTTTCAAATAAAAGTTGTCGGCATTAATGAGTTTAAGAGCTATATAGCAAGTTTCAAAAAATCGGTGCAGCCGTTTTCGAAAAAAAAGCTCAATAGCTCCCAAAATAAAGTGGAGCTTCCAATCAAACGATTTCAATCAAAAGCTTCACGGCACAACTATATGTAATATGCAGGCTAAGTTTAGTGAAATTTAGATAAAGCATTCGATACGATACCACTGCCAGATACAGACACACGCATAGACATGTTTCTAAAACCCACATTTTTGAATTCAGGTGATCTCAAAATGTGTATTTCCGGTGAAAACTCGGAATCGAAACTCAACCCGATTATAATACTTCCTTTACTACATAATATGTAGTAGTATAAGAGTAAAAAGCAGTAAAAAAAAGTTGTTCAATATAGTTACGTAGAATACGAAGTTTTTGAAACCACCACAATATGTAGCTTTATCAATGGATAGGTATGTTTTAAAGTTTTACATTGAGTTAGGACTTTTCAAATATATTATTTTGTAGCCATAGTTAGATAATAACACGATACCATTTTGGTGAAGCTATATTTATTTGTGAGCAGAACTATAAACCGTTGAAAGGTTTACCACGAGGGGTGAACCAATTAGAGTTGTATATAAGAACCGACAATTACAAGTGTGTAACTTTATGATACAGATGAAGCTGTAGACGTGACCCAGGAGCCAGAGTTCGATGTCGGTGAGTTGAGTGCTACGGGGCGGCAAGTAGAAGTGGCACTCGGGGGTGCTGTACAGCTACAGTGTCCAGCGGGTGAGTCTAATCTTCATTTTATCAACCACTTTTTAGTTCACTCTAAACTAATTTACAACCAAACGAAAAAAAACCTTGTCACATTTTATACAGAAATCGCGCCATTTCTATCTTCAACGCACACAGTTAAAAAAAACTTCCCGTTTCTTTTTTCCCTTTCTATATAACGGTCGACGAAACAAGAACCTGAATAGCTCAATACCGTATTCTTCTCGAGATATAAAGCTTTTCCTGATTTAAATGGGTTCAAGTTTAGTTTGGACATTTCAGATTACTATTGTTACATTTTTATATAGCGAAAAAATACTTCATGTCCTTTATTCTCGTTTGAAGATTTACAAACATTGTTCGTGTAATGTCAGACTGATATAAATTTCCTTTTTTTTGTGTGCAAATTATTTCGTCGCACACAAAAACCGGGATCGCATATAAATGATAAAAATGTAATTAAATTACGTTTCTACTTTTATATTTCATCTGAGGGACTGAGCAAGTGAAAACACAATTAACTTGGAAACAATAAAGGGTATAAAGAAAATTTATATATAAAAACATAGTCACGTCCTTGGAGGTGTTAGTATAAGATTTTTTTTCTGAAAAATATTTAGAAATGCCATACTTATTAAAACAATTAGTTTTACTTGCTGATTATAAATATAATTTATTCATAAGTATTTTATGTTCAGTATACATTTAATGATAGACAATTACAGAACCACCGAGTTCATTATCATAATGGTGACCGTTGTGATGATCTTCATGAACGTAGTGATCAATAAAACTCTCCTTTGGATGGGAATTGGATTGATGAGAAAGACGTTCTTTGTATTGATATTTAACAAAATCGTGGTCATTGGAACCCATTTCATCAGAATGTTGTTTTTTCATGTGATGATCAACCCAACGGTTCTTGGTGTCGTGCATTTTACTTCTTTCCAACTTTATTTGTTCATTTTCAAACTGGTGGTAGTCATAATAGTTACCAACATGAACTTTGGGATTTAGGTGAGCGTGAGTATGAGCGTGTGCATGATCATAATCGTAATTATAGTCATGATCATGGAAACCGTGGTTGTCATCAGGATTACTATCAACTTCTATCATCTAAAAATTTTAATAATTTTAAATTCAGAAAAAAAAACGTTTTTTTTTTAATGTTACCGTAGATTGAGAATATGGTACATGGTGATGATGAAGATAACTAATATTAAAAAAATTTATTAATTTATGATTTTTATTTAAATGGGAATAGTTACCCTACTAGCCCTGGACTGTTAATAGTTTGTACTTTCTTAATAGCGGTGCTGTCGCCTAGATGTAAAAACAATTTAATACTAAAAATTGTATAATATATAAACATTTTAACATACCAGTTGCAAAAAACGCCAAAAGTAAAACGAAAGGTAACACCAACATATTTTCAAGTCTTAATGTCCAGGTGGTGAGTGCAAAAACTGAAATTGAACAAAAACATTTGGGTTTTTATACTATTTTTGATAAGTTTTCGAATTTGATTGACTTTTTATGGAAATATTAACATTAATTTATTACTCTTGAAACAATTGTTCTCCAAAGAAATAAATAAAAATAAATTTCAGTGTTTTATTACAAAAGTCAATTTGATATAAATTTATTTTTCAATAATAAGATATCAAACATCTTTCAAAATTGAATAATAGTTAAATATGTAATGTAACATACAATACGTATACCATGACATGGCATTTTTAGTTCAAGTTTTATCATATTAAAATGCATTTTTTAAACTTTTTCAATTCAAAAGTTTCAAAATAAAATCAGTCGTGTACTTCTTTTTTAACGAAACTGAATAAGTAATATTAGGTTGGTAAATAACATCTTTTTGTTAGTTAGTTAGTAATAGGATAATTATAGGTAAAAATGGAAAACACTTAATAATTCCAAGTTAAATTTCCTAAATGAAACGAATTCTTCTGTAATAAACAAAATAAAGTTATTTTATTTTCAAAAATAATTAAGTTATGAAATTGTTTGTAACTAAAATAACGAAAACAGTTCCAAAGAAACAATTTTAATGCACCAATTCAGAAAGCGAATCGTTTAAGTATTTATTTTTGTAACCGTTTTCAGTTTTACAGTATCGATTTAGATCAAGGGTGGACCAACTTTTTCAGTGAGAGGACCGAATAAAAATTTCCAATCATGACGCGGGCCGTATTAAAGTTACCGAGTTAATTAAAAAAAATACACTAAAAACAAAATTTAGTGACCTAATTAGGAATTGATTAAAGGTGGTAGGAATAAGAACAAAAATTTAAAATAAACATTTTTATTATGATGATAATATAGAACTTTAATGTGAAGGATTGAATTTGGTATGCTCCTGATTTATTATATCATCAAAATTGGGATTCAGTTCACAAGTGGTAATTCGTAGAATTTGCTACTAAATTTTCAACCGTTATTCGTGATCTGATTTTGTTCTTTGTATTTTTCATTAAAGAAAATGTAGCTTCGCATTTATGTATGTCGCTCCAAAGAACTCCAAATATTTATGTACAATATCCAGAATATTTCTAAACAATTCTGGATTTAAAGAGGTTGCTAAAAGAAAAAAGGTGAAATGAACGATTTTTTACGTTGAACTGTAATTTTTGTAAGTCATGTCAAAGCGGGCCGGTTTCGACATGGTCAAATCAAATGGGATACTCTACTCATTAGGATAAAAGGCTATGAATTTCAATAGAATAATATGGGAAGAAGCAATTTCTTACTCTACCGTCAATTCGAATATTTTCTGCACACTTTTTCAAAATTAATTGAAAAATTAGCAGAAAAATAATTAAATGTGAATTGGTTAGTTATGGTTATGAACAACGAAAGGATTCCTTTTACTTAAAAAGTTCGTGAGCTTAGGGGCCATTCATAAATTAGGTAAGGCATTGGGGGGGGGTAGACTGAATATTGTCAATTCTTTATATCGGCAGGGTGGAAGGCCATCTATTTTTACGTATGATTTTGAATTGAAAATTTTACTATTTTAAACTAAGAATCGTTCTGATTAAACGGTTCTTATATTTTAATATGTGTTTATATTTTACGAAAATTTCTTATGAAGGGGAAGGGGTAAGTGGTTGTAATCTTACAATTTCTTACAACAGGGGAGAGGGGGTTAAATAAGCCTCAAAAACGTCTTACGTAATTTATGAATGGCCCCTTATTGAAAAAACAGAGCAAACATTATTATTACTACCATATCAGCCCTTAACCAATCCTTTCAAAAAGTTATTTTTGAATAATACATTTTTTGCTAGGAATTTGTTAGCGGATGCAACAAAATATTCAAATTTGGAAAATGAAATAAATCAGTTTTTAGTCAACACTTCAACTAATTCTGATATAAATGTATTATATAATTATTATAATTTGCTATAAATTTTATGAATATACCTACATGAAATTACCAATTAGGTACTACAGTAAAAAAATATTTACGTAAATTAAATTTAGATGTGATTGTTTTTCTACTATAACTTTCATCAATAATCCTTAGCTACCATAATAAACTCATTATGACTAAAATATCCAATTCGAAGTATGTATGTAAAACTGGTATATAAAGATAATATGATACTAAAGATATATGTAAGCATGCCTATTTCCATGAAATATGACCTAAAAATTATATGAACTTACATCATTGTTAGCATAAAAGTGCAGTTAAAGTAAAAACGTATGATTTTATTGTTATTATAATTACAACTCAATTTGTTTAAACAAATAATTTGTATCTTATATTTTTACTTTTGCAAAATGTCTCATTTTAATAAATATAAAGTTGTTTCGTTTTTATATCGTCAACATACATTTATGTGCATTTTCAAGTAAATGTTTCTTCTTTTGCGTCAGTTTCGTATATTATAGTTGAATAATAAAAAATATAATGAAAGTTTTATTTAAAAACGCCACGTAGTGGTTTTTCCTTGTACACAAGTTTGGATTCTCTCGTGTAAATTTTAAAAGAATAAAATGAAATGGATATATAAAATATATGTGACTAAGGTGTAATAAGAAAGTTATTAAATTCTCCTCTTTTAGTTTTAACAGTTACATTAAAACTGTAAAACCTTTTGTCTCACAGCCGGTATAAACAATAGAAATTCTTCTTTTATATAATAGATTTTCCTGTTATTTGATATTAAATCTCTTTGAGATTATTTTTTTTATATAAAAAATATTTATGACAAATCAAAAAAATAATGGATTTTTATATTGAAACGTTTTGCAATTAAATAAGAATATTTTACTTCGTAACGGATTTTGCTCCTAAAGAAATGTTTGTTATTTGTAGTTACATAAAATAATTACATTCGTTATGATTGAAAAATCGCATAAACTCTCACAGATTGTTGATGACTGAGTAATGATGACAAATGTAATTTTAGTTCTCTATTTTCCCTCCTATAAAAGTAGCTTTGTTTTAATTAAAAAATATTTTCATTTTAGCCTATAATTCAAATTTACATGATCTTGCCAGTTTTGAATTCTGATTTATGGCAATGATTTTAGTATATGTTTGACACAATGTTGTAACAAAAATTTATTGCTAACTTTTCCATTGGAAATTCAAAATGTATTTTCAGTTTTATTTCAAAAGTATTTTTAATGTTTTACTTAAACTTAAAAATTTTAATTTTTGGTAATATTAAATCAAAACTTCCTTTTTTTAAATTCAAAGTTTCATTTTTTCCCAACTTGTAATTTAATGCAATATACTTAATAATTTTTTATCTCTTATTCTTATTTACTGTCACAATAGTGATTTTGTGATTACTAAATATTTTACTTTATTTATAAAACCAGTATTGAAAAAAAAAACTGAACAAAATTTCGTTGAAAAAATAATAAATGTAAAAAAATTCAATTATTGATCGTACAAAACTAATGATTTCAAAAAGGCAATCAATGTAAATACTTGTTATATTTGATTAAGACAACTCATTTTTCATGACGATTAATTGTATGGAAAATCCAAGAAATGAGAAATTCGGTTTATTTTATCGTTCAGTAAAATGGAATGCTGAAAAGCGCTTTTTCCATGTTTGAGAAAACTCGTAGGCGCTGATAAAACTAATATATGGCCTATCAAATTCATTTGTAAGACAATCCAATTTTTCCAAGTTACGTTTCTCATTCCGTTCACGTTCATCCTAAGCAAACATACGATCTTCGTAAAAAGAACGTTTGTAAAAATGAATAAAAAAATAAAACTATACGACTCATAAATGAGAAACAGTAAAATGATTAAAATGAAACAAAAATGTGAAAATAAAACAAAAACGGTTTAAATTCTAGTTTTTGCTTTGAAAACCTATTGAATGCGGTCTTTTAAAAATGTTTCATATATTTACTTAATTGAATTTTAAAAAATATCCACACGTTTTTAAACGCTCGTATATAACTTTTTTATGTAAGTATATTTAGAAAAGTTTTAACAAATATTTTATATAAACCATTAGGATGTTGATTTCATGCAAGTTACCTAATTGCTTATTTAACTAGGATTCTTTTAATTATACCCTGAACCCATAAAAAAGAACAATCTCGTTTCAAACAATAAATGTAATTAAACATACCTCTAAATCATACATTTTTCACATTCATAATCAATTCAGATTTAACATTTGCAAAATAAGTTGAAAATAAATTGGAATCTAACTGAGTAAAAAAATGGCCCATAAAGCTCTTAATTTTAAACAAAGAAGATTCAAAAAAAATTTATAAATTGTTACTCGAAAAGGTCGAAAAAGTTTAATGATAAAAAATCAAAAACAAAAACGAAAACAGCGCAATAGATAGCACATTGTGACACTCAAAGTTCATAAAAAATTATATTTATTATTGGTTCAAATGTATGAATTATATTTAGTTTCACTTATTGATTGTGAAATTAATTTCATTAATTGAAATTAATAAAAAGTTTCTATAACCAAGGTTTGAATAAAATCAAATATATTCTTTCATTTTTAAAATATTTAATTTTAAAATATCGACGAACCTAAATGAACCAGAACTGGGTAAGTAAGAAAACTGGTTATAACTGACTATCAGATCTCATCATTTGAACTCTCAAAACGCACATTCGGGGGAGATTTTTTCATGTTTAAACTTTATAAATCTTTCTCACCACTTTTTCCCAAATTCTTATTGTTAGAACTAACTTTGTTTAACATTTGTTTATGCCTTCGCAAAACATCTGTAGGTATTAACATCTTCACTAACTAAAAGAGACTAATTGTACTGTACTTCTTTAAACGAGTTTCAAAGTTATATTATTCCCTTTCTTATGATATTTTCTCAAATTCTTTGAACTAACTAAGAGGCTCCTTACTTAAATCACCTAAGTTCATTTTTTTTTTCGAAGTAGGAGATTATGGTGGATTTTGAATCTCTTTTCAACCTTTCATCAACAGTCACAAGGAGAATTTATGATTTAAACTAATTTGTCAGAAATAAGGATATGAAAAAAAACAACCTTGTCCATTTCTATGTCTGTGAAACTTAAAACCACGATACATATCTCCAAAAACGTATAAATGGACTTTGGAGATTTAACTAAGTAACCTTAGTAAGTAAGTATGTTTAAGTAACCTTTTTAAATAAGAAACATCTTATTTGCCTTTACTTCACCTAAAGTTACCTAAATAAGTGAGAGACATAACTAAGTGAAAAACTTTAATTATAATAAAAAAAACTTCCAATCCTGTTAGCTTTCGCTTACAGATTCAGGTCAAATAACTTAACATTTTGTGTAATAAATTGAATTTAACATTTGAAATTTAAAATAAAATAATTGCCAAATTCAATGCTTGGCCTGATATTCAAATAACAACATTTGATTTGAGTGTGACTTGATTTCAAGCCAAAATAAGTCAAGCCGCTTAAAAATTAGGTTACGTAGTACAACTTTATTCTGGTTTATTCAAGCTCGACTGTATTTCATTCAATATTTAGTGTCTTTTTCATTTTAAATTTTTCAAACATTATGATTTTACTAGCATGCCTTCAACATACACAAACATTTGTTTTAGCGACAATATTTAATATTTGCTAGCTCATTCATAGTTACTATTTTAAAACTTTCATAATGGTTCAGTATTTTTCAGTATTCTATATAATTGTAAAATGTGAAAATATTATACATAATACAAATTGTTTTCTTTTGATTTATTTCTAATTAAAATATCACACTTAAAAATAATTTTCATTGTATAAACTGTTTAATTAAGAAAAATAGGTTTTAAACAAAAATGGTATGAGAAGGTTTATTTTACTCTATAAATAATATGTAATTTAATATTTGACGTAAAATTGTACGTTTGGTTTTTAATTTTAACTGAAATATATCGTTAATAAAGAGAACCATGTAGATACTATTTGTTTCTGTATTGATTTCAGAAATTTAACTCATTCTATACGGTAGCTTCTAGTTCGCCTCAATGAACTCTTGTATGTACGATAAAGTTGACAGAGCAAATTAATTGTTTAATAAAGTAAACGATTTATTTCCACTCAAACAAGAAAACAAAAATAATGCGAGGCTTACGACACTTGAGAGACGATACACCACATCCTCGAAAAACTGAAATTTACAACCAGAACAATTTCGAGATTTTTGCAATCTCGATTTATAAATGGCTCCTACAAGTAAATGCAATAGATCTCGTGATGTTATCTGCGAGTTGTTCTGTATTGTACCATTCGTCGAGACGTTCAACCAAGGGAAGTTTAAAAAAACGAACCATTGACTTTGAATGCTTATACTAGTTCTTCTTTAAACAAGAAAAAGTATTTTTTTTAAACAAAAAGAAAAGCTAATAAAATGACACAACATAACTGAAAAATAAAAACGTCTAGACAAGTATTATAATGTTTTTCTTTATTTTAGTTATACGTTGTCATTAGATTGCCAACACAAACAAACTTTGGTTATGTACGTTTGTTATTACAACATGAAAATGTCTACTATAACTTTTGCACAAAGTGTATTATCATCATCCTAAGTGGTTTACTTGACTTCTCAAATGTACGACGATTTCAGAGATTTTGTCACCTTTAAGTGATGTTTTCAACTTGAAACATAAACACGAAGTGACATCTCTATTTTCTTTTTAAAACTGAATTTAACAATTGAAAATTTTCATCAGAGTGCCTAAGTCGCCTAAGTCATGAAATCACAAAAACGTTAATTACAAAATGTTATCCTAAATCTACGATACCTCAATGAATCCTCAATAGATGTTTATTTAGTGTCGTACAATCCAATCAATCATTTGAAATGGGCTACAGGGAAAAATATAATGAATTCGTTAATTGCAATGTAGAGATATGTCCCCCATTAGGCGAAAACATTCGAAATTCGAATGGTAGTGGAAGCAAGCAGACAGCCTGCGGTGGCACAATGTGTACCTGTGTGACAGATGGGCGTAATACAGATTTAACTAAAACTGATTGCTTGTTTGTAATTTAACCATATTAAAAAAAAAGTTTCACTGGTTTATCTACAAAAATTCAAACGACAAAAAATACTGAGAGCACTAGAGAAAAATGTTTCGAAAACATTTTATACAATACCAATCGAAACGTTTTAATCATAAAACTCAAAATAATAAAATTTAAGTATTAATTACAATAGATTTTATGTAGGTAAACCGCACGCCTCTGGGTGATACAATTAACGGACGTTGTTAATCGTCAACATGCAATTACAAAGACATGTTTTAATCTATGATGAATATTAATCTCAGTTTCACATCATCGACTAGTTCTATAAATAATCCTATTAGCTCATACTTTGTGTACAATACAACTTAATTTGCAGCGATAACACATCTTTAGTGTATATTGATATTCATTTAGCCATATACTCGTGCTTTAGATAGGTAACAATATAAAAATTAATCAAAAACGAACAACCACAGTTTATATATCAATAAATATTATATTAACTTAGATCATAACATATGGAAAATATTATCAAAAATAAAATACTGTTAAACTAAATACTATCAAATATTAATTTTTAAAACTGAAGACATAGTTATTGTATAAAAAATGTACTCCAATATACATATTAAAATGTTTGATAGAAATGTTGTGTTTATTATAAATATCTGCTGCGATGCGTCACAGAACTTTCTTTTACACAAAACTCACTATTGGTTAAGAAAACATAAATTAAACCCACGATTGGTGAAAAAATCATAAATAGAATAATATATAAATATCTATCTATGTAAAACTATTGTATACAGCCTCTATGTATATAAAGAAACTTCCACCCTCTAACCCACAGAAACTAACCCCTTTATTTGAATTTTCTCAGGAAAAAGTTTCTAATAAAATTGTAGGCTTTGATGAATTCATATAAAATAACTATGGCAAGTTAAAATCGTTGCCGACATTTTCAATAAAAATTTAAAAACTGAAATGCCCATAAAATAAAGTAGGGTTTGATTGTCAACCAATTTCGACCAAAAGCTTCGCGGCACAACTAGATGAAATATAAAGGTAAAATTCCAAGTTTAGGTTCAAGTTTGGATTGTTTCAATTTCGGATAAAGCTTACCATACGATATCGTTGTTACACACATACATTTTTCTCAAAAACCACTTTTTTGGAGTCAGGAGAACTCAAAACGTGGATTTCCGGTAAAACCTTCAAATTGAAAACTTGATCCGATTGCAATACTTTCTCTTCTATAAATTCGTAAAAGCTCATTTACACTTTGATTAGTGTGAGTGATTAGCGATTATTCTTGTGCGTGATTCAAGTGTGCCATGCGAGTAGTGCCAATGTACTGTTTAGCTGCTGCGCTTAGAAAACACGTCTAGTGGACCCTACTTGAACGGCACATTTGAATCAATCACTCTCAAGAATAACTAATCGCTAATCACTCGCACTAATCAAAGTGTAAATGATCCTTAAGAGAAAGTCAAAATAGTGAAGGTATTCAGTGGGTAGAATATATTATATTATTGCAAAAAACTAATATGGTAATTGTAGAACCATTTTTCAAGATGATAAAAAGAAAGGCGTGTAAATATTTAGTAAAATTTTCCTGTGATGAAATTAGGAATGCAGAAATGAAAATAGCCAACAGAAACTAGAGTAGATAATTTCATTACTACGTAGTTTTTAATTTAGTTTGTTAATAAAAATTATCAAATTTTATCAATTTTCCATCAATTCTTGAAGTTTTCTTTGAAAGTGTTGATAGTCAAAAAAAAATATTATCATCAGAAAGGATTTAGTATCCGCATAAACAAATTAAAAGCAAAGTATCGATACACCACACACTGCAATACAATGGTTTCAATAGTTACACGATTAGTAATAAAGAAACACAAAAATTATCTGCAACCAACTTAATTAGTGCTTTACAGTTCCGGTATAGTAAAATTTAGTTTTTTTTTTTATTTATTCCAATTCTGGTCCATAGAGGTGTAATAAAACAGCTGTTCATAGAACCAGTATAAAAATTTAATTCTTAAAGAATTAATTACATATCAACAATAAAGTGCTTAAACAACAAGCTGCTGTTGCACAAGTGCTTTAACAATAAGAAATCCATTCCATAGTAAACATAAATAATAATCATTAACAGCTCAACATTAAGTGTTCATATCCCAACTAGATGATTTTTGTTTCACTGTTTCTTTGAGCAATTGAACATTTTTAAGGAATTCGGTAATTTATTTAAATATCTTATTGTTACATGATACGCATTTTTAATACTGATCGCTTTATGTTAAGAATTAGTTGGTCGATCTGAGTATAGACTTTTAAATTTTTTATAAGTCAGTGCATTATTTATGAAGATATATCCCTTGTTACTAACGGAGTTACACATTCAAACATTCCGTGGTATATTATCTTTAGAGTTGAAGGGTTAAGTAATTGATTTAATTGATAGAATAAGAAAATAAAATGTTTGAGTTTTTTTTGACAGCTCGAATACTTATTCATCCCATTTCATGTTTTTGGTTAAAAGCTTATTATTAATGTATATATTGAACCCAACAGGAATAAATACTATCTACGTAATTACCAAAAGTAATGAAAGTTGATTTTTCAATATATTGAGAGAGACTTCGTGCTCCCTAAGCCAACGATCGATCTTATTAAGCCATTCATTCAGTCATCTCATTGCTTCATTTTAGTACACAAAATAGAAGAATCATTAGCATGAGAAACTAGAGTATTATTCGGCAGTACATTTAAAATATAGTTATTAAAGTTATAAATAGTAATAGCTGAAGAATAATAACAAAACTTTTTTTTTTTAATTTCCATTAATAAAAGGTATACTGAATAGGAAAAGAAGAAAATATGACATTCCTAATAAACTTTTTTTACGAAAATTTTAGAATGTTTTCTGATATTTGTGTAAAACTTTTCATTCCCTGAGGTAAGATCGTACGGCCAAATGCAAACGTGTAATCACACGACAGGATAACTTGTAAGGCAACTTCCATTAAGAAGTATAGGTACATAGAGTCTAATTGTAAAAATTGCAAATACGGTATTTGCATTAATCTCCTAGGTAGAAAGTTTATTGAACTAGAGGCTGAAATTTTTAAAAAAATTGTTTAAGAACTACCCATGAATAGAAGAGGACCACGTAAACCTGGCGTTATGCCAGTTGTGAAATAATGTGGCTAATAGACCACCTCAGCTGAACAGAATTGTCAATGAAGCAAAAAGTTTTAAAAATACATATCTAAATTGAATAAAGGAACATTTTACAGCAAAACCAATATTTTGTACAATCAACAAAATTACCACAGTATTTTTTAGCAAATAAAATCCATTAGTAAATAGCTTTCAACTAGAAAAAAAAAATGTTTACTTTTAAAATCAAATAACATTAAGACTTACAAAATTTCGTCAGCTTACAAAAAATTTTGTTGATTCACATCAATATTTGTCCGTCTAGATTTTTTAATCTCAATAAAACCTGATTGGTTTCGTATTTTATTTACAGTGAAAATAAGTTTGTAAAACCGAAAATTTTCAGACAAATCCAATTACTACGTCAACATATAAGGTCACGAATGTGATATTATTGGAAAAACATTTTAAGAAAGTGTTTGATTTTGCTTACAGCGTATTTTTTTTAATAAATATTAAATGATCGCTAAAGTAATATGATGTTTAAAAAATGTAAATTTGTATGTAGGTTGATATATAAATATGTAAGTACAGGAAGAGTTAATGAGATACGAAAAACGTTTACAAACAAAGCCATTAAGTTTTATTTTCATTCATGTGAGTTTCGAAAAAAAACTGAGAGAAAATAAAAGAGAAACGTTTACATATAGTGTTTTATTAGATTAAAAGAACAACGAAAACGATCTGCAGAACAGACACTTGTCAAGATTGATGTGCAGATGAGGTTAAAACTGTATGCTTTTTGCGAAAAGTAGGCACGAAGAACAGCAGAATCTTAACTGGATGTGGGACTTAGTGGGCTCTTGGGATCTGTACCACGGATCCGCCCTATTATGACCTCTCTACAAAGAAAACAAGTCAGAAAATCAAGCGCTGCTTGTAGTTCCAGCCACGTACAGCCAATATATGTCGTTATAAACAGATAGGAAAATACTACGGTCTCAGGGTAATGTGACACATAGGCGAGGCTCATCGCTCATTATTCCACATATTTATGTATCATTTCTGCATCATTTATCCCGACCACGTCAGCTGTATGAAAATTGCATTTGTGATTTCTGTTTATGCAGTTATTTATGGTTATTTAACATAACATGTTCATTTAGCTTTTATTACATTTTTAAAAGCGATATGAAAAATCAGCAAAAATATATTAGTCATTTATCGATTTAATACAATAAAAAAAAAATTTCACCCTTAGATAAATATTTTGTTTTTATTTCAAATAAAATTCTCGAACTCTCATATTAAAAGCTTTTCTCTCCATAATTGCTCTACATTTCCTATTTTCTCTACGCATATGTTGATAGTAATAAATGTCGAGCGTTTTCAATACAAAAATACGATGTGATATCCATGTGAATAAAGACATGTGTGAAATAAATGTATAGAAAACATTCTTATATTCGTTGAGGTTTTTTTCGCATTCACTCAAGCAAAGAAAAGCAATAAACTGTTTGAAATATCCAATACATAAAATAAATGACAGTGCAAAACACGTAAACCAAGTCACATTATTCTGAATCTGAAATAGAAAAGCTAAGACTTAAGCTCGAGATGTTTATTTTTCAACAACTGAAATAATTACATAACGAACAAATAGTGCAACGCTATACGAATAGTCGCCGAGGAAATGTGTCATGTACAGAAGGGAGATAAAGAGAGTTATTAATGATTTAATTAACCATCATAAAACAGTTTATTGTTGGTAACGTAGCGCAATGCTTCTCTGACCATAATATGAGCAAAAATTTTATTATATCAACTTAATGTTTAATACTAGGATTACGACCTCACATACATCGAGTTTATTTTCCTCGAAGACTTTGAAATTATTCACCATACTTGTTCATTTTTTGTTGTTAAGCTTAATTTTCTTTGAAAATTTCCAACGTTATTTTTCAGTTTTTTGTACATTTCAACATTAAATAATTTTTATTTACGTTTTTACTTTAGTTTGAATAAATTCACTTTAATTATATAATTTAAGATTAAATTTAAAAGAGGCACATTTCAAAGTTAAGATGTCACAAGGAGATCCCTTTGAAATTTGAAATACTGTCTGACAACTCTAATGATGACGTTTGGGATCATCTTATTCAATTAGTGAGGTTGATTAAGTTGCTACGTAAGTAAAATTCTTTGAATCACTTATGAATTTGGAGTAGAATTTCAAAACTTGAGATATTTTATCAAATCTTGGAAAAATACTGAAATACAAATTATCAAAGTCTATTAATAATTATAAATAGGTAAATATCGTTATATAAGTATAACTTTCTTTTACTGCTATGTATAGTAAAGGAAGTAGATATTGTTCGGGTCGAATTTTGATTTCGAGTTTTTACCGGAAATACACATTTTGAAGTCCCTTGAATCCAAAAAAGTGGTTTTATAAAAATGTCTGTGCGTGACAGCCAAATCGCTTTATAAAGGTTAGTAAACTTAGAAATTTTCATTCATGTTTCATCTAGTTGTGCCCCGAAGCTTTTTATTGAAATCGGTCGACAGAAAGCCCCAAACTATTCCACGTGTTTTCGGTTTTTTCAATTTTTTCCAAATACGGCTCAAACGATTTCATTTAAATTTGCTATAGTTATATCAGACTCAACAAAGCCCACAACTATGTTATTTCAAATTTTTTCCTGAGGAAATTCGAATAATGGGGGTCCTGGGTAAGAGGGTGGGAGTTAATATATAGAAACTTATTATAGTTCTATTTACGATATTTATACAATATTTATATTATGTTATTCAATTTTATAATTTTTTTAACCAATTGGGGGCTTTATTAATTTGGGGTTTTTTTAATTGGGCTGTTTACTAACAGCGAATTTCATGTAAAAGAAATTTTTCAAATTAATAATAACCTATATTAGCTAAAATATGTACAGTGCGTAGGTACTTACCTACTTTATAAAAACGGATTGGAAACATAGCATCGTTATCTCTTATGTATATTTAATTGAAGAGTGTAGATAATTGTCTTTCGAAAAATTGTACTGAAAATATTTTTGGTTTTCAAAATCATAATTGATTGATTTCTTAGAAAAAGAAAAATTATTAAAGACTTAAAATATAAAAACACTAATAATAACTCCTTTTTAAAGAATTTTCTCATCCAGAGCAATTTATTTTATTTGATGCTAACAATCATAATAATGTTAAGTGTGTTTTTTTTTATTTTTTCTTTTTAAACTACACGTATGAAATATGAAGAAAGTATTTGTAAATCTTAATCGAATTTTCCTCGATTGCAAGTGACAAATGTTATTTTGCTACTTCAATCCCAGTTGGCGTAGTTATGACGTCGTAACAACAATACCGGTTAGCAACAATAACAGCCACGTTATGGGACAAATTTCTATTTCCGAGTCAAGTTTCCTTCTAAATGTAAGTTTGTTAGCTTCAGCTTCGTCGTCACGAACGTTGCAAAGCTGGAAAACTTCTTATGACAACAATAGAAATCTGATTTAAAAATATTATGAAAACTAATTTAAACTTTTCGTGGAGCACTAAATTGAACTCTCATTTTCCGTAATATTTTATGATTCACATGTTTTACAAAGTCGAAAAAATGTAGTTTTTGGTACGGTTTTTAAAATGTACTCCAAATAAATATGAATTTATTATTTTTAAATGTTCATTTAACCAAATGGTTGAGTCACCTAGACTAACTAGGCAACTCTAAAAAACTATAAATTACAATTAACTGCGTGGAAAGATCGGTTATCGTACAATGCCATTGTTCAATATTGCTTATCAGTGCAATTGATGGCGCTAAACTTATCCATAAAAGGGGTTGTCGCTTGTTAAGGTTTATGCATTGAGGTTTGATTTTGAAATCAAAAATACGATAACATTTTACACCCCAATTAAATTGTTTTAATTAAAAATTCAAATATTAGATATGCTAAATAATAATAAAAAGTAAATACTTAAAAAATACTTAAACAATAAATTCTTTGAGCTTAAAAAAACATGTTTTCATTATTTATTTATTTTTACAAAAACGCTTTCAGTAATACAAAAATTCAATTTATTCCTACGGGCATTGTATTACTGTATTATTTGTTAGAGTTAATTAATCCGCTTGTCAATCGTAATCCGCATCAACAAAAATGCCATTTAACTATCTATTACATATTACATTTAAAAAGTCGACTGCATCATCATGTTGCTAACAACAGCACTAATTAAATCAAATCCTTTTGACACCATTAATAAAACGACTAATCAAAAATAGAACGTTGACGGTAAAATTGAAATACAAAGCTTTTGTCTGTTATCAACTCGTACATTAAAGCCTATTGATGCTGTTGTAAGGAAATCTCACGTTTTAAATAAACAAATCAAACAAATTCCAAACTGCACATGAATTACAATAATCAAACAATTTCTCAGTGAGAAGCTAAATTATTTATAATTAAAAACAACTTCTGAGTTAATCACGCAAATAATTGTATATATAGAGGGAATAAAGGAAACAGAATCGAATGTTTTTGTCACATCGGAGTGTCAATTTATTTTCAAATGTTAGCTTTGATGTTTTAAATCAAATGGCTTTGCAAATTTTCGGACGTCACATCACAGAACATGTGTGAGTTTTATGCAAATTTGAAAGATTTTCAAATCGGTTTATGAAAAAAAAAATTTTACATTTGTCTGAATTATTTCGCTCGTAAATTTATGGTAAATCATTGTAAAAATAAAGGGATGTGAAATATTTTGTATTTGTGGATAATTTACATACCATTATTCTTTTCTTTTTCGCCATTTGAAAATATTTGATAAAATCGATAGAAAACAATTTTTTGTTATTAAATATTTTGAGTAGAAAAAAATAAATGGATGCGTAGATAATAAATTTTGAGCTGTACTGAAAAATCGAATATTTGTGAAAATAAATTATTACAACTGTTAAAATGTTTAAAAATGAATGTTTTTCCGAAAAACTTGGCATAGAATTTAAATAGTTCTGAGAAATATTCATATTTTTTATTTGTTTGATTTATTTAAAATTACCTCATGAACTTAGGTCTTTAGAGACCATTTTTTATAAAGATACTAAATGAAAAATATTAAATGAAATATGCCATAAGTACATTACCCCAATAGCCTACACAAGTGTTGGGATTCTATGTTCAAAATGAGCGTTAACTTAAACTTTACATTTTTTTTTTCTTAGAAGCTTTTATAAACTTTATAACAGTTCTTCACGGGAGTTGGAAGGTTACACACTTCACAGAGAAGTACGTATCTTCTCTCAAAGATATATAAAAGAACCAACCATAAAATATCAACAATGACCCACTAGAAATTGGTACCGTGCCACCTCCCCTGCTCTGTTTTGCCTATATACATAATATTACCCTATGGTAACATACGATTCCTTGATAGTTTTCAATTTCCACCTCTTCTTATTATACCAGTCAATATCTTGTTCATTTTGATTTTTTTTTCTACAAAAGTCAGCATATTTATGATTTTCGTTTTTTTTTTTTACTTTCACTTCAAAAGAATATTTGCAAATTCAAGTGTTATTCATTTTCATTCACGCAGTGTTTGAACTATGTATATAACGGTATGTACCTCTTATGAAAGAAGAAATCAAAATCTACTCAAATATAGACTGATAGACAATATATAAAATCTGTAATATAAGGTTTGATCCACTTGTCCATTTGAGGGTGTTCAAACACGTCCACAAATAACAAAGAGCAAAGCACATTGAACAAGAGACAAGAGCGAGTGAAGAACATAAAGCGGCAATTCCCGACTAGTTGACAAACCGGTTATATAGTGTTTAAACACCTCCAAATCCGTGTTCATATAAACCATAGTCATGAAAAGGTACGGACAAATCTCGAATCTCGGCCTAATGCTGCCAAGCCGCTGAGGGCTGAAAGATTTCTTCACTCACTCTTGTCTCTTGGTCAGTGTGCCTTGCTCTTTGTCTTACGTGGACGTGTTTTGCTCTGCCGTCTGGAACAAACTTATAGTCTCCAAAGTGCAGTTGGTTTAAACGTACTGACTACTGAGTACTTTCAATAGCCGCGCTTTATTTTCCCTGACCCAGTGACCTTCAATTTTCAACTGTTTCACAGAAACTTAAGATCCCCTGCTTCATTGACAGTGATTTTGCAAGGAATCACTATTTGATTGCTTATAAGCTGTGATAAAATATTTCACCTGCTACTTGAATATAAGGTTCTTTCAAGAAAACTTTAAACATGAAGAGTTCCTTAAAAGTATAAAAGGTTGAAGACTTCTGCTCTAACAACTACGAGACAATAACACCAACTAGTGATTCCATCCTGTACTTTTCATGGATAGAACAAATCAAGCTCTAAGTTTATTAAAACTTGCTATTAACCTGGAAATTAATTTTATGCGTTTTTGAAAATGTAAATCATTTTTTCGTTTCCTTCAATCAAAGCAACGTTATTTACTTTTACTGTATTTTTAAATATTTTGCTACAACAAAATGCAAAAGTTTAAACTACATCTGGCCCAGTTTGCCTTAAGTGTTAATATCTTTCCACTTACAATGAGTCTAATGTCTATATTGTCTATATCAAACTTTTTTAACCGGTACCCCAAAATATTTTTACGTAAGTCGATATTACCCCCTTGTTTTGAAAAGGAAGCAATCAATGTAAATGTAATTTATTGAATTAATAAAATAAAAAAGTTGCATGAAAATAGTAAGTATGTAATAGAAAAATAAAATAAAATTGTCATACTTAATGGAACAAACAAAACAAAAATTAATGAAAACCTTCCCCTTCAGGTTTTGTAGAAATGATGTTGCTTCATGTTTGACACAATAGCTTCAAAATTGGAGCTTTTTTGATTTAAAAATGGTTTGTAAAAATACCAACACGTTTATAAAAATTAATATCAAAGTAGAAACTTTTCCTTGTTACCCCCAAAAATTTAATTTTTACCCCCCTTAGGGTAATTTACCTGGCCTAGAAAATTCTCCTCTCGCGCGTGGACCCGAAAGGTATAGGGACAACGAGAAGCAGCTACTACTCCGGCTTACGCTCCTACTTTCGAACGCTCGGAGACGTCATTACTATTACGCTCATATCTCCGAGACTAATTATCGGATTAACTTAAAGTTTTCGAAGAATATTCTCGAATATATGTACATTCAAAAAATGGAAAAAACAAAAAATCGATTTTTTGAAAATGACAAGTGGATATAACCCCTTAATTTTTGTGACTTTTAGTAAGTACTTATTGTATATTAACTGATAGTACCTACCTATTTTTCCTTATCTTGGTAATATGGTGCTTTTAGTTTAGTTTTTTATACCATGTTTGTTTTTAAATATTGTATTTGATTTGATGAGGTTAATTCATTTTTAATAGTTCGTGATATTTTTCTGTTTTTGCTCTTTATATTAAAATCTACTATATTATTAAATTGCTTTACCAAATCTATTAACTTAATAATTTTATTTAGAGAAGCTCAACTATGCGTCTATTGTTTCTGGAGCACATTCATGTTACCACTTTGTTCACTTTTTTCTTTTTCATTTAAGTGACATCATTTAGTAGGTAATTGTCACTAGTTTAACTAGTTCCTATTATTTGTCTGTTTGTGACCCTCTTTCCCCTCTTCTCAAACTCCAGTTTGTTTTTACTTTCTTTTACTACTATATAGTAAAAGAAGTATTGTAATCGGGTCGAATTTTCGAATTCGAGCTTTCACCGGAAATACATGTTTTGAGGTCCCCTGAGTCCAAAAAAGTGGTTTTTAGAAACATGTCTGTGTGTGTGTCTGTGTGTGACAGCCATATCGTATCGAAAGCTTTATCCGAATTTCACCAAACTTGAAAACTAGCCTCCATATTATACCTAGTTGTGCCGCGAAGCTTTTGGTTGAAATCGGTTAACCGAAAGCTCTACTTTACTCTTGGCGTTTTTGAGCTTTTTCAATTTTTTTCGAAAACGGCTCCAACGATTTTCTTTAAACTCTCTATAGTTGTTAGACTCATCAGTGGCTACAACTTTTATTTGAAACTTTTTCCTGGGAAAATTCGAATAAGAGCGGTTCTGGGGTGAAGGTTGGGAATTCCTATATACATAATATAGCCCTATAGGTTGTATGCATATAGTTCTATTTATATGTATTGTTACAAAGTGCTTATATTTCTTTTAAGTAACAGCGAGTATTTTCATAAATGAAAGTAAAAGAAAGTAGTGTGACGCCTCGCACCAGATATTTTTAGTTAAAAACATAATAGATATGTATTGATTTCTCTTAATGTTTATATCGTTTATACTTTATAGTATCAATAAGCCGTTGTATTGGTCTATAATTCTATCAACGTTATGCTCCTTTTGATATACAAAAATATTTTGTTAACCTAGAATAGAATTGAACTTTTTACTGGAATTTAATAAATTATTAATATTATATTAATTGTTTAATTTTAAATTATTAAACTGTTTGAAGCATTTTTCATAAGCATTGCATAGCATAACCAACAGTTAAACTATACTATATGACCTAGAAAAATGGTTTAATTTGATTTAATATTAGAAAATTCAATTACGAGCTCTATGTTATAATTCAAACACTGAAATTCTATTAAGTTAACACAGTTCCTTGTTGACAGTGGGCTTAAAATTTTCCAATGTTAATATGATTGATATTTGAAATGACTCAATTAGATGATTGATATGACAGAACAGTATGAAAAAAAAATATTTAATACACACTCTAATTTGCCTGCTTATTTCTTCTGCCTCAATATTAAATATCAATTTAGAAAAAAAATTCCTCATTCGTATTTGCAGTGAATTCAAATTAATGAAAATTCTATTTTTCATAGTATGTTAGAAGTGCTCGCATTTAATTTGGCAAATATTTGCATAAATGAATACGCGTATGAATATTCAGGATATTCAGAATATCTTTTTAACATATGCCGCATGATATAGACAAATTTTAGCAGTTTATCATCTCGGAATATTTGAATATTATTGTATTATGCAGTTTTGCATTAAATAATTGCCAGTAGGTATCTAAAATACCGGTATCGAAAATATGTGTTTTCTTATTAAACGTAAAGACCTTTAAATATTAAGAAATGTTACATTAAAAAATAACAATACATTGAAAATAATGATTCTTTCAATAAATATCTTAATGCTGACATTGAAAGTTTAACATTTAGATTATAATTATCGGTACTTATAAAATGTTTTAATATCGCTTTGTTGTTATTATATAAAATAATCTTCATATCATTATGTCAAAAAATATATTCTATGAGGTTTAGATACACAATGGAATTACAATGAAGATTAATTTATATACAACTATTAATTATTAAACAGTTATTAATAGCTATTTGAAGCAAGTCATAGGGCTCACTATTTGAAAGCCAACTCTTAAGTCGGATATGGTTCTATATCATACGAAATTGTTTAATGGATTCATCAAATAGAATGATTTAATGAACAAACTCTTTGTCTCATTAAAATTGTGCTAATACATCAGTAGTTTTCCGACGGTCATAATTTCACCTCTTAATTTATATAATAGATACCTATGAGTGTAGATAACTCACTATACATATAACAACGATTAATGAAAATGACAACGCTACTCTGATAATAAGCTACGTACATTGCTTCCTCCATGCCTCAACCTCATCATTTCAGTACCACAAACATTACACAACATAATTAGTGGCTAAAAAGGGTTCACTCCATTGAAACGTCTCTCAATCTAAATGAACGATAAAATATTTTGATTTTTGAACCGATAATATTTTGACAAATACACCTTTTTCATATTTAACCCGTTTAATTTGGATTAACTGAAAATGTCATGTAACTAAATTATCACGATGAGACTTTGGGATTTATCAAGTCAAGTAGCGGGACATTTTTTTAAATGAACCATGATTGATATTTTGACTTGTAAATGAAATAACTTAATTTTTACTTGAAATTAGCCTTTTTCCTAGAAAAATGTTAAAAAGATCCGCTAGGGGCAGCACCGGTGGAGAGGTACATATGTTTTGAAATCTCTATTGACAACAACGTCAAACGTACGTCTTATTATTATTAGAATAAATAAATATTGTGATCAAAAAAATAAAATGTCATGTCTATAAAACATTGTGCATTCTGTGCAAGCAGGATGGAGTATAATTAAGCATATTTACTTAATTTACTACATAATATTATAGCATAGCAAAAAGAACGAGGAATAGCTTTGGATGGAAAATTTGCCCAGTTTGTAGTAGGAAAACTACATGTTGTTGAGCTTGGTAGAGTTGGGTTGAGTAATTTCATGCGTTGCTGTTTATCCACGGTTAAGCCACGACATGCAAGCCATCGTTTTAAATCTCGGACAAGATGATCTTGCACCTTTGCAAATTTCAATTTCACTGTTGTGAATAGAGAATTCAAAACATATGTACCTCCCCGCCGGTGCTGCCCATGTCGGATATTTTTTTAATCTTTCCAAGAAAAAGGCAAATTTATGGGAATTTATCTTGGAAATCATTTTAGTAGCTTTAAAATCAAGTAAGTTACTACCAATAAAAACCAATTCACTAGTAATTATTGTTTAAAATTTTATAATTTCATTGATTGAAAAAAAGTTAATTATTAAATTTTAAATTATTAAAATTCATCAAATGATATGAAATGTTGTTCCCATCAAAGCTTTTAATTGATTTCCAATTGAAACACTTTATGTTTTAAAGTGGAGCAAAATAAAAATGTCTCGTTTATGTTATGAGCTGCCCTACACCTTTAGTTACGCACGAACTGCAATAATAAGTTCAAAAAGTTGCTCATCGTAAGCGACATAAATAAGCACGTCTAGTGTAAAATGTATTTTTCTTAAAATCCATGGTGACGAAACACAACACTTGTGTCCATAAGAACACTTTGAATTCTTCAATATGTTTCTTTACATCAAGTTATGTATGAGTAAGCGAACGTTAAATGTGAGAAAAAACAAGGGCTTGAACGAAAAAATGCGTCATTGGGAAAATTTACATTTTTATTTGTCTTCTATCAAAAAAGCTCGATACTCCTATAAGACGTTGATCGATATCAACTTTAAATGTTAAATTTATGTCTGATGAAATATAAATACAAATATAAGCGTTCTTGTCTCTATGAAAGACGAAAGTGCTTTTTAACTTTTTTTTTTATTCTCAATATATTATTGTAAATATATTACAACTGTTTTTTGATTCTTCATTTTTAATAGATTCATTTACTTTTATTGACATTCTATTTTTAAGATAATTTAATTGAACACTCAATAAAAAAGTTCTACCAGTCAACATTTCTTTCAGTTAATTAAATAATTTATGTTTTCTTTGATATATAATTTTTTTTTCTTAAACTTGAAGCCATACCTAATATGTTTTTAAAATTTACCTTATCTCAAAGTTTTAACGTACTGTTAAGAATTGTTTGATTTTCTGGAAATGTTTACTTTTTAAACATTTATTTATTTCTTCCTATTCACATTAACTTTTCCGGTCAGTGAATTTTTTACATTGTTCAACTGAAAGTTCTAAAGCTGTTCAATAGTTTTACAAGAATATTTTAATTGATAAGAAAATTTAATACCTACATATATCCAAACAAACTTTTAACTTATAAAGTAAAGTTTAATACATCTAATTCTCTTTTATTATGAATTTGATTTAAAAAAGAAGAAAAAAATTTATTTACTCGAATTGTTTGGTTTTAACACGACTTTCAATATTCTGGGAATTCTATTCTTCTATCTTTTTTCCATTTCGCTAATGTAAAAAAATTATTTTAAAAACAAAAAATCTGACTGCATGAATTATATTAACTAAAAAACGAAAAACAAACGGCAAATTACTTTAATATTAGAAAAAGTATTGCAGGCGGGTCCAAGTTAATCGTCCAAGTGACAATCTTTAATAACAAATAAATAAATTTTCGTTATACGAGTAATATAGGTAGTAGGTACCTAAGTATATTTTTTTTAATTCATTACTTGTCTACTCCTGCAATACTTTTCAACATTCAAGTTATCTTCCGCTTATTTTTCGTTTCTTTATAGTTAATATAATCCGTATAGTCGGGTTATTGATTTTTTTAAATAACTTTACATTTCACACTTTTTAGTAAGATATATATATATATATCTAAAATTGGCTATTTACTAGCTTTCATTGGATACTCATATTGTTATTATAAAAAAAATCTTAATCGTCCTCTATTTAGGGGGGGGGGGGCTATATTGAAATATTATACCTTATGTCACTATGGCAGTTGAGAGAAATCTAATGGTTCCTCAAAAATTAGAATCCGTAAAACCGTTAAGGCTACAAAACGTGCCATAAAAGGTTTGTTTCTATTGTCTTTCTGATGATATTCAAACACTGCCAAAAAGACAAAGAGCAAGATAACACTGACCAAGAGGCAAGAGTGAGTGAAGAACATAAAGTGAAGAGTTTGCTCGATTTAAAAACCAGTTTACCCAGTGTTTAAACACCACCAAATCAGTGTCGATTGTCACGAAAACGTACGTACATAGGTCGACTCTCGACCTAATGCGGCCGAGCGGCTATAGCTGAAACATTTCTTCACTAACTCTTATCTCTTGGTCAGTGTGTCTTGCTCTTTGTCTTTCTGGCAGTATTTGACTTCACCATCACTTTTTCACCATTTATCGGCAGTCGGGTAAAAAGAGAATTAGGGGCCATCCATAAATTATGTCACACGTTTAGGGGTAAGGAGAGGGCCAACGAAGCATGACATTGTGTGACAAGGGGTGGGAGGAGTCCAAAATTTCGTGACGTCACATTTAAAAATCTATTTTAATCAAAGTGTTAAAAGTAGTGGGTTCAAAGTCCATGGACTCAAGATGATTAAGTTTGATCTTTAATTAAAATAATTAATCTTTTTTTTTATTAATTTCTTGAAATGTTTGAATTGATGTTAATTTAAAAAAAAAAATTTAGAACTGCTGTTTTTAATTCAATTAATAGGTACCTATTTGTAGAGGTAAAATTGTAAAAAATGTTACGTCACACTAAGGAGGGGTAGGTCTCACAAATGTGACCAGCTGTGACAAGGACGGGGGAGGGGTCAAAATCATAAAATTCGTGTGGCGTAATTTATGGATAGTCCCTTATATGTCTTTCTTAGATAACTTCTTTTTCATGGTTAACATTCCATATGTTTTATAACCCTTAAGGTTATTATTCAGTGAGAATTTTCAAATTAAAAAAAAAAATATTTAAAAGTCGATGCATAAATGAACAAGTTATCTTAATATGCAATGAAACCTATTACTAAGACTTTCCTTTTGAGATACAACACGTCTGAAAGTGTATATCCTTAATATTGAAAAGTTCTTTGAACCCGTTAGTTAACCTCGAATATAGAGCATAATTTAGCTATTATATGTGTTATGTGGAGCATTCAAATCTAATAACATAGCATATTAAATTCTGGTAATGATGTCATGCAGTGAATTAGTGCCATTGTTAGCAATATTGTAAATGAATTTAAATCCTGATAAATTTATGTCATATAACTTTTTAAAAAATACTTAACACATGTTTTATCAAAAGAAATAAATGAAGTTCATAAATTACATTTCAGTATAATTTTAGTTTTTATCGAATGACTAGTCTAACTAATTCTAGAACAACGCCGTTATTTGGGTTGCAGACTTCAGTTTTCTTATTCTATTTCAAATATCAAGGTTTTTATGTTTCGTTTGTGATAAAATTTACCAAATATTTGTTCTTCTAATATATTTTTTTTACTCACTCTCACAGGGAAAGTACTAGGAAAACATTTGATTTTTGACGTTCTTATTTTATTTATTGAAAAAAATATATCTACACAGAACCTTTTGTAAATGGATATTTCTCATCTATTTCTTTTCAACGTAATACAAATATATGTTACGAAACACTCAATTTCTAGATAAACGAATAAAGGGTCTCTTACTATGTGCGAGAATATGTTTATCGTAGGAGAGGACATATATTTGAACAATATGTGTGCAATGTAAATTTGAACTATTGTAAAATTAACATATTATTATCACCGGCATTGAATATACGAACAAAGGGAAACAGGAAATTCAGAACACTTCGGTATTTGTACAGCTTCTCGCTTACCCAAATTACAGTTGATTGCAAATAGATCGAATGAAGAGGGAATTGGTAAGATGCACTAGAGAAATGTGACTAGAACGATTCACTTCTTGATATTATTGACTCCAAGGATTCCATATTCATACACTAAATATATTACATGTTTATTCGTAGAAATATTTTCTAAAACTTGAAGTGAATGCACTTGGAAACAACTACATAATATAATCTTGAATATATAAATCAAACTCGCTTCTCTGGTACTTTTTTCAAATAATATAACATCAACTGTAAAATAAAGCTTCTAGCAGATGGTGCTTTTGGCATTTAAGCAACTAAAACTACATTTGCAAATACAAACTTGAAACAGTAAATCTAAATACGAGTATCATAAGGTTTTAGTTAACTGAAGGTAAATTTTAAATACTAACAAAATCATCCATACGAATAATTTGTTTCATATATTTTTAATATGCATATTAGGCTTTAAAGAGATACATTATAATGTGTAAGACTCAGTTTTAAAAAAATGAGTCAGTGAGATCATTTCTTTGGGAATGCTCTTGAAATTTAAAAAATTGTTTTCAGCCCTTAAATGAATTAATTAAAAGGCTAAACAACTAGAGATTTTTTACATTTTTATATAGATTGATAAATTGATACAGGAATAGAATTTTAGAAAACTGATATTTTAGATAAAAGACGTAAGAAATGAAAAAAACCTTTTGACCCTATTTCTGAACTATTTAGGGGTGGAATTTCGAAAAAAAATAGATATTACACTTCACTCACGAATAACATTTTAAACATTCATATTTCTAACTTCAATGGTTTAGCCTCCACCATATGTCTGTCAGTCAATTAGTTTACTTTTATATATGAGATTAACAAGTAAAAATATTTTACGAAATTCTATTTGTCTTTAAATACTTAAGTAGTACTACGCCTTTAATTTAGTTTCAATATGACGTAATTAGCAGTATTTATAATATTTCTGAAAAGCTTATAAAGCGTTTACTACATATAGGTACATATTCGTAGATTATTCTTCTTTGCGACTGGCAGAAAACCGAGAGGGATGAAGAGACTCCATGTGAAGGACCTACTCACGAGCAGAACACCCAGATGAAAAATTCTTATTTGAATGAAACTCAGATACTAAAAATTGTAATAAGTATTTAGATTTCAGTTTTTTTTTTTCATTTACCATTTGGATTTTGCTGAACACCTCTTGAAAGTTATTAAGTCGAGTAATTTTGTGTAATACTATATAACGACCTCATTTCCTATCAATTTGATGTGAATTAACCCTTAAAAGCTTATTCTCCAAAGCGAATGAACAGAAAACGGATGCTTGTTATTTTGGATGTGATTATATTTAATTGTATGGTTTTCATTCTAAAGGACTACTTTACAATATCGATTCGAATAGAAAATCTTGTTGTATTTTGATAAGATTATAAAGCAATTTGAAATACTATAAAATTTAAATGTTGTGTTAAAATGAAGTAGGTACAGTGTTTGACATAAATAATATTTAACCCTTATAGTGTTAATGAGAATGAGATGATCTATATTAAATGATCATATTGTTTTGTTCAACTAATAAAAATGAATTACTCAACTTTCAAAAATATTTTTAAAAAACTTGTGTAAAAGGGTTACAGTACCTACCATTAACAAATATAAGCTTTGATCGTGAAGTTCAAAAGCGAATATTGCATTTCGAATATTTTATGTGCTTGCACGACAAAAAGTCTATTGTAAAATGCGACGGTGTATATAAACCAGGACTGACTTATATGCATTGAAAAATTATTGTTCGCGATAACTTATGGTATGAATATTTGAAAAATAGCGACAGCTCTTTTGTGTTCTGGACGAAAAAGTAAATTAAAACGTGTTGAGGTAGAACAATATCTTCGACTGTTCCACACATTTTTCAATAGTTTGATTTATGATAGGGAAGGAAAAATGATCGAATTTCTAGAAGACAAAACTATTAAATTGATAAATCATTTTTACCATCAGGATATATTAAATTCAAGGAAAGTCAATACGTGATAAAATTTAAATTTGATATTTTTCAAATCGATGAGGAAGCAGCTTAAGACATTACAATGCAATTCGATTTTCATGGAAAAAAGAAAAACTTAACAAAGCGATAATAAAAAATTTGTCGTAAAACTCGATGATAAAATCAATAGTGAGAAGGTCTTGGTGATGTAATAAAAAGTCAAGCGTTCAGTTTGGTTATCTTGATGAGACTATCGCATGGCATTCTGTTGTCTTATTAGTCAATAAAATGGAAAAAGTTCCTACATTAAGGATATTGTGCTCTACAAACTTGCTCTCAATTCTTTTAGTTACGGAAAACTGGAAAAGATCGCTGAAACTGCTCGATCAAACGAATGAAATGAGGGTCGTTCAAAGCTTTGATGCTAAATTTTTTTTTAATGGATGGTCCAAGCTAGTCCAAACTAAGCCTTAAATTACGAGTATAATCCAGAAAATTTAATATGTTCATTGTTTATTTGTTCATGTTATAATAAAATCATTAAGGGCTATTCTTCTATACTGTCATGTGGTGACATGTTCAAAATTATTAATTTTAATGTGTTGCCATTTTTTTCATGGAATTTTTTTCTTATGATTTGCGTTTTACCATTTAATTATATTGCAATAATTTTAAAATTTGTTTTTACCACCTACGCACACATATACTTAATACAAAATATCCTCAAATTTTAAATATATCTAACGTAAAATGTATTGATATAAGTAGGTATCTATTGAAATATATTAATATAGGTAATACCGGGTAATACCTACAAATTTTATAAACTAGTATTAAAGATGAAAAATAATAACTAAGAAATAAATCATTTGATTTTTTAAATATATATTTTCTAGAAGACTCATAAATTTTTTTTAATAATTAATGAAAAAATATTTACACAAATGATAAACCATAAGTACTTCTATAATATTGATTATATCGAAGCGATGGATGAGTGTAATCGCTATAAAAACAGGGTTGGATTTACAAATTTGCACTTGTAGGCTCTTCAAAATAATATTTACAAATAATATTTATATGAATAGATGAGAAAAATTCTTCAAAAATTTACCACCCTAAACACTTTTCTACTTGTTGTCTATAGAGTAAATCTGACCATGTATGAAAGTAGAAAGTATAACTTCGACTTCACATTATAAATTTTTTATAGATATAATTATTACCATATATAATATAGTAACGAGAACTCTCCAACCTATATTGAGCTTTTTGTTAAGAATTCTTCTATTTGACGAAAATTTTACAAAACATTTAATAAACCAAATTGCTTTAATTATATTATTTCATTGTTATTTATGTCATTTATGTTTTTTTGTATTAATTCATTGATAAACAATTTCTCACAAAAATCATTTTTACTTCAATCGCCTTTCAAATCCCTTGTTTCTCTATTTTTTGAATCACTTGTATACACGTAATGACTTCTTTAGAATGAATTGAATCCGTGTCCTTATAGTTATCAACTTTATAAATCTAATCAACACATATGTTCTCGAATATTAGAGAGAGTTCGATTGTCGAACCTTCTAAAAACTCTCAAAACCATTGGCTTTCAATAATTGAGATTCAAATGTCCATTGTCAGAGCTTTCATAGAACAACCTCGAATGTTCCAATCTTTTCTATCGCTATTCATTGTTTCTGTCTTTGTTCGTTACAATCAGTATGTTTAGGAGGTAAATCAAAATGATGACAAATAAACGAAAATAAGCTTAGCTGTCCCATAGTTGATACCAAATCTACCGCTAAAATTTTAAAATGTTTGATAACACCATTCAAAAGTTATTACAATTCAAAAAACCTGTACTTTAACATAGGCAAGTTTGTATGAAGATTTCTCCCCTTAATAGACGTCAATGGATTAAATTTATTAAAACTAATATAATAAAGATGGCAAATGTTTCAAACTTCCATGCTATATCGCTTGAACTATGAGAAGCAGCTTCGTAAAATTTGATTAGGTACTATTCATTAAATGGTTGTTAGAAAAAAAAAACAAATTGAAAACATGATTTTTCTGATTAATATATTATAGTGTCGACAATGTAACGATTACTTTCATTTTTCAACATTGAACGTTTGAACTTGAACAACGTTTGAAATAGCAAAGCATACTTAAATACGGATTTCTTACTATTTAAACCTTAAAATTAAAAAAGCAAATTTTTAGAACCTAAGCCTTTCCTAACATAGTTCTTAACCGTAGGTATAACTTTCAATGAATCTTAAACAATTAACGTAACTTCGTATATAGTCCTGAAATACTGTTTTCTCCAATTTTCGTTTCATCCAGTAAATCCATTGAATAATTTTCTTCATTGTTTGAAAAATCAAAATTTAACAACCCTCAAAAGTATTTCATCAAAGATTGGTTATATTTGTTTTTCTGTTCTTAAAACAAGAAATTAAAGTGTAGCTAAAAACTTAATTTAAAATAATTATATTATTTCATTAAAAAATAATAATTCTATAGTTAATGTCATAAATTTTCCTTCTCGTGAAATAATTTAGCGGTGTTTTTGATTGTTTTATGTACAAGATAAAATATAAATAGAACTTTATAAGAACATGAAATATCCATTTATCTTTTAGATAAAAGTTTTCGCCATTCTTACTTTTGCACATTCTAAGATGCATAAATATAATGAAAGTGTTAAATTAAATTATAAATTCTAACAATTTGAAACTAATATCAGTTGAGTGTAAATTTCCAAGATTCAGACAAAGGTAAATAAGTGTTGTTCAACTCAACTGAGTTTTCTTTATCATTTTAGAATACTTTATCCACCAAACTACCTACTGTGAAATTATTTTATACAACAAACTTCCTTTTAATTTATAAATAATTATTTATCTTTGCCAGTATAAAAAATTATTTTTTATAATTTCAGTACATGTTTAAGTAAATCAAAGTTAATATGTTCAATATTTAGGTAAGCAGCATCTACATTACATGGTAGTGATAGCTGCTATAGTTTTTATGGTGTGTTTTTAGAATAAATTCAGAGTTCTATTTCTCAATTATAATTATATTTATAAAGTTTTACAAAAAATTCCCAAACTTAGATACCGCTTGCCAAATAGATTCACGAGTTTGCCTTTAATAGTATTTTAAAGTTTAATTTAAAAAGTTTTAATCATTTGTAACTCATATGGGAATTTCCATTAAAATTAATAATACACGAAGTAAAAAAATTAAAAAAACACAACAATAGATTTTAATTAAAAATTAAAATATTTGAATTGTTTTAGGAGAGAAAAGTTTTATTATTTTATCTTAATTAAAATAAAATGAAATCATTGATGCGAGAAAAAGTCTTAAAAGTTTGGGAGTCTTAATATTTCATGAATACGTTTCATGTTACTCAAACAAAAAAAAAATTAATGCCCGTATCGCAACGTTATATAAAGTCCTTAGACCATTGTTTTAAGGAAACGCAATTGGGATGAAATTCCTGTACAAGTTAGTAACGGAGGAACGCACTTCCTACAACATTTTCTATTTTATGATTCTTAGCCAGCAACACGCTATTTAACGCACTTTCGTCTCTATATTCTCTTGTTTAAAGCTCTCTCTAAATTCGTGTCTTCTTTCATTCTTTAAAAGTAATGTTAACGCTACATTTACCTATTGATTTCAGGACCAAGTCCACAATGGTTTTCTTGCCTTTTTTCCTTTAAAGTTTCTTTTAATTTTTTTTTCTTTTAAACATATTATTCTCAGTTTAAAAATTTCATTTAAAAACACTTTTTGTAACAATAGAAAATTAGTTGTATTTAATAAGATTGTTACAAAAAATGTATATAGGGTAAAAATTGGAACTTTAACAAAGCTTCCATTTGTCTGTGTTGATATATTTGTGAAACGTGGTTCAAAATATTCCACAATTGTCAATAATAGAACATTTTCACCGTTTTATCAGATAGAAACGTGAGCGCATTAAAAAGAGATATTGAAAATGAATTCGACTAAAACTCATCTATCCAATTTTGGACGTTTATATCTATCGTTTAAAAGCATTTATCGAAAAATAACACGTCGTTCTTATAACTTAATATTTATTTCAGGTACTCACGGATGTTGGACGAGAATGAACTCAGACTCTGGTCGACTGAGTCCCTTGGGAGCTTCTCAAGACCTTCGCTTAGACAAAATTCTCTATCAAGAAGCCGGAGAATATCGATGTGTCGCTCCCGGCAAGGAATACAAAGAGAAAATGGAGGTTTTGAAAAATGCTCTAATTGTGAATATTTCCGTAAAAGGTTTGTTTTTGAAAAAGAAATTTAGAAGAGATTCACTGTCATTTATAACGAAATATGTTTTCTAGGTCGACCAATGGTTCATCCTCCTTACCAAAACGTAACAGCGATTGCCGGACAGCAATTTAGTGTTTCCTTGGAGTTTTGCGCCAACCCTCAACATAAAAATGTTTTGTGGTTTTCTGAAAATGAAATGTTTCGACCCCTTCGCACCGGCTCGAAGGAAAATCGAATCGTTGCTCACGAAATAACCGTAAGAGTTAATTTAATTCATTCATAGCTTTCATTTTTCAATAAACACGTTTTTAATAAACATCTTTCATTTTATTGCTAATGGTAATTGTTTAAAAACTTTAAGCATTTACGATAATTATGGTTGTATTTTAATATTTTTCTTGTTTTATTTTTCTTCAGAATACAACAATTCAAAACTGTTATCAAGCCAAATTAACTTTTTCGCCAGTGGAAATTCGTGATCGGGGAGAGTACACGTTTTTGGTGCGATCCCCCATGGGGGTAGCGGATGGCTCAATTTTTCTCAACATAGTCTCAAATAAACACTATGATAGTAATAATGAAAGTTCCAACGGCCCAAAAATCTACGAAATGTACGCTAATTTTTATCTGTTTGTAAATATAATCATTATTTGTTGGTTGATGTAATTTTGTAGCGTTAAAATATATATTATATTATTTTTAATATATTTAAAGGACAAATTCGCCAAAAAAAAATGTTCACCTAAAACCTAATAGCCTTAAATGTTGAAAACCCATTTTATTTTCAACTGTAATTTGTAAATGTCAAATACATAAATTTTGTTATGGAAATTGGTGCTTTTGTAAATAGCGTTTATTTGCTCAAAACAAACCACTTGAATAGCTGTACGATTAAACCTACATAGTCGTATAGCTTAAATTATATAATTTTAATAATTTAACTAATTCTTTCATAAACATTGACTTTGTTATAATTAATAATAATGAATAAGTCATGAGTAAAATTATCAGTATTAATTAATACTCAATTCAATATCTAAAAAATTGAATTAATTATTTATTAGAAAATACTTAATGTCTACAGTAACAAGTCTTAATAAAATAAATAATTTATAGGGGAACCATACGATTGAAAGAATTAACTCAATAGTAACAAATATTCTTCTAATTCAAACCAATCCTTATAAAACAAACACAAAATATTTTACTTCTACGAGTATCAATATTTATATTATTAAGTTTCTTATTATTTTTATTAAACTCATATTAATCCGTCCCTCACGTTACTAGTCATTGCACAGAGCTTTTATTTTTTATGTTCTTATGTTAAACCTATAATAGTTTCATACATTGAGTACATTTCAATCCCTATATAGGTAAGTAAACTTTTTAAAAAACAAATTTTTTAATTTCTTTTACTTCCTTGCTCGAAATCAAAAATTGTATTTACGCGAATGAAACTAAAATCAATAAATTATCAATATTTTGTTTTTTTATCAGTTTTATTTTATTTTTTTTTTTATTTATAAGCAGTCTTTAAATGATATTATAATATTCTCATAACAAATTATTTCATAGTATTTTTCATGTGTTACCATTAACATATATCTTCTATTAAACAAAACTTTAATTATAACAGGTTATCTTGCGTAATGCTACTTTAATATACAATTGCACGTTATTTTTTTAAACGAAAATCTATCTTAATTTTACTAACAACAATACTGTAAAAAATACTCAAATTTAACTTTTTAATGTGAAAATAACATTATTTGTACAAATTATATAGGTAATTATAATATCTTTTAACATCACCGGACTAAATTGATTTTTAAAAAATTTATATTTCTGCTATCGTAAGATTTAATATCTATAATATTTTAAGGTGTATGATAATTGTATAATTAATTGCTCTGATTCGAAATGTTAACGATAAAACATGTAAATAAATAAACAAAAAATGTTTTAGTATAAAAAATGACTGAGCTAAATGTAGCTTTTACTTCCAACACCAAATTAATTAGTGTTAATTATTATACCTCCAAGTGTATAAGTGTAAAAATTATAAGACCATAATTTATTCACTGTTAAATAACGCAATTTTGTAGGCATACAAAATAAATAACATTCATTATAAGAATACTCATTTTTAATGTGTTATCGATGTTTATGTAAGAAATATGAAAATGCATATAATGTATCGATTTATTGTTACACATATTATGACATCAAATACATATTGTATAAAGATTTTGAGCAAATACAACGTGTTATTATATATATCGTGCACAATTTTTATTTATTTTGGTGCGTAAAATGTAAATTACACAGCATTTTGGTATGTAAGAACTTGATACTGAATAAACGTCCATAGAAGTATCAATAATGTTTTTTTCAATTTTTTAAAATTAAACAGTTATTTAATTTCCTTTTTACCATACATTATAGTCATTTACTACAAAGTACGACAAAATACTTTATTTATTTGACTCTATTTTTCTAGCGAGTAAAGCCTCTCACTACGCCTTATTATTAACTAAACATGAGGATGGCAAAGTGCGATTTCTGAACCGCATGCGACTCTCTGGCCCTCTAAGTAAGTTTCTGGTACAAATACCCACGGACAGAGAAAATAATTACTCCGTACTTCGTAATTAATACTAGCTCAAAACAACTATTTTAAATATGAGAGAAACATATCTCAGCACGTTTCAGTAACTCTCAAAAACCAATAAAATGGCCTTAGCGTTTTTAAAAAGCACTCCTCAGGCTATGATACCAGGTTTAAGTTTTTATTGGCATTAGTAACTTTGAAATACAGTTACTGAATTTAAACAGCTAGGAAATATGGAACTCTAAATATGAGCTCTAATATGAGCTTAATTCATAACAAACGTAGTCTGTTTTCAAAGACCATTATTAAAAAAACTGTTCCTGACTTTTATGATCAATTCAATCACAGTCTTTTTCAAGCGTGAATTTTACCACAAATACCTAAGCTAAGAAGTTATCTTATAGGTAAAAACCTAAAATATGCCTTTAACAAAAGCTAAGAATAATTGGAAAAATACATACTCGAGTGCTGATATTCTTTTTCCGGCATAACACCAGACTCCAGAGTCACTACGAAAGATTGCTTTTAAATTTGCTGGAGCTAACAAGTTGAAACATAAATTCAACCGAGAATCTCAGTTAACAGGCAAAGACTGTTTAACGCCACCGAAGTGAAACTGTTTTTGACCAACTAGAATCCCTACAAAGAAAATGCTATTTTCTTAGTCATCGTATCTTCAATATTGATTAAACAAGCAAAAAACTGTTCAGAAAAATTCGAAAATTTTGGCTCCAAAAAGCTTGAAGTGGGTATCAAAAGCGATAAGTGCTAAACGCGGTGTCAACACAACGGTTGTTTGTGTTATCGGTGCCAATTGTATATAATGTTCATCCAATGTTTATCTGCATTGCAATAATGCAAATAATGTTTAGTACAAAAGAAAGATAATGTGTATAAATTGTTGCCTAATAGCTCTAATGACAATACGATTGTTACGGTTTCTGATTCTGCTTGGATAAATCAGTCCATATTTGTAGATTATTTGCAACACTCTATTTATTTTGTAAAATATACCAAAGAAGAACCAGTTCTGATAATACTAGATAATCACGAAAGTTACATTAAATCTACGATATCTACGTGTTCTTTCCAGTGGCGGAACTACACATTTTAGCCCTTCGCAAAAAAATTAGATCGGCCCCCACCCTTATATGAATTTTTGCTTTTCGTATCTAGCGTCCCATATTTTAATTTAGCACCGATTTTCTTGCGAAAGGTCCTTCTTAATAAGCCCTTGAGGTCTAGAAGAGTTAGCAGATATTATCATTTTTTTCATATCAGCATTGTCCGTTAAGAATAACGACAGTTTCTTAATATCCTTATTCGTAACATCTTGGTCAAAATCCATGGTATTTTCATCGTTATTCAAATCAATTGCCGTACTGTTTCTGCTATCAACATGTTTAAATTGCCCTTCATCTTTAGATGTAGTACCTTGATTTTTTAGTTTTAAGTCAGTTGGATTAATTTTTCGCTATAAACTTGCTCATAAACACCTGTTCGTCTTTAGAAGTACTTTGATTTTCTGTAATCGTAGCAAACGATTTAAGAAAACGGGATAATTTTGGTATTTATGCTAAACGTTCCTGTTCCTTTTTCAATTTCTCTTTTTTACTGAACCTTCTCTGCAGCACCACTAGTACTAATTTTCTGAAAATTGTCGGGCCCCCCGTGTAGCGGGGTCAGCGATATGGTAGTTCTACCACTGGTTCTTTCCTAACCACCACATGTACCTATCTCATAAAATGCTGCCACTGGACTTAACTTTCTTCAGTGCATTGAAAATTGCCTACAATCGAGAGTACGAGCTCTATATAGTCTATATGGTTAACAATCCTGGCATTTGAATCACTCAATTTAAGTAGTAGTTTAGAGTAGCTGGAATTCAATTCATTGACACAGACCAGTTTTACGAAACCTTCGAAAACATGCCTTTTATTAAATTTAACAGAGACCAGTGAAATCAGTCAAGAGCAAATTACTTCCGTTCGTGGCATTGTGGCACAACTAAGCAAAAAAAAAATGAACTTACAGTTAGTTTCACACAGTCAGATTCAAAATACAATTTTTGTCCGTGAAAATCAAACTGGTATGGATGTGACCATGTATACTTTTACTCCTCCATTTACTCCTGTGCTTGAAATAACCTCTGAAAGTACCTCTCATTCCTAAAAAAATAACTTTTAAAGGAGGAAATATAAAACATTCTTCAATGTTATCTAGCACATCTATAAAAAATCATAGAAGGTGGGTCTCTTAAATTTCTTATAGAATAAGTAAGCGTCAAATTCATTACTGAAATTATAAGTTTTATGATTTAGTTTTCTATAAAAACTTTCTCGTTCTCAATAAAATTGTAATTTTTATTTTTTAAATTCCTATAATTTTATAGTTTTAACTAAATTTTTTTTTGTCTCGTTTTTTATTTTATTTTATCTATATAGCATTGTCTTTTATTAAAGACTAATAAGCATTACACCTTGTACTTGTACCTTGTTACTTAAATACATATGTAAGTATCTTCTGCTTGTAAGTATTTAATTTAAAATAAACTTTATACAATTACCGAATACGATAAGATAAATAAAAAAAATGTGGGTGTTAAATGTTCTGTTATAAAATAATTTAAATAATATAAAAACTACAAACAATGAATTTGTTCCACATCACAGTATAGAATTATTATAGATAGAAAAACAAAGGTACTAAGAGAGATAAATCTAATCCTGTTTTTTGTATAATATCCCAATTTTTCCAGAATAAGTTTCATAAATATGTTACTAGTTTGAGAGATCAAATTACAATATGGAAGGTATTAAAGCGATGCTATCCAATTTATATCGGCAAAATACCAGCACATATTTTTTCCTTACCTACTTCATATAATCCTGAAAATTCTTACAACTATTGTACAGCAAATATATAGAAAAATCAAATCTTAAAAATTGACCTACAAAATAGAAAAGTGGCGCCCAAAAAAATCACGTAAGAAATGTATGGATATTACTTACTTACTTTAATTTACAAAGAATTTTATTATAAGCCTCTACCTAAATAAATATTTGAACCTAGTATTGAATATAATAATTGTAATATTACACATTTACATAGATGTTGTCATTTGTCCTCTTTGTGTACCTACTTTACAAGAAAAATAGATAACTCAAAATGTTATCACTTTATCAAACATCATAAGAACTAAATTATTTTCAACTGAATTCCTCTGCTAATTATATGTCTTTCAATTCCAAATAGTTACTTAATTAAAACCACCAATCACAGAGTAAGTTTTCTGTTTTAATTTATACAAATTGTATAATATTTTGTTTATCTGGCATTTATTTAAATTTTAATTAATACTTTTTCTAGATGTTCGCTTACAAAGTGTGTATTTGTTACGTCATATTGTTGACAGTTTACGGCATTGAATTAAATGAAACAACTCAAAATACTTCAGAAATAATCAATGCAACTACAAGAACAACACTGAAAATAAATGAAACTTTGAACTTCACAACAATACAACCAATCAACATTATTCGAATCGAATACAATCAAACAGAGAAGAAAAGCACTAATCAGAAAAGAAAAGGAAATAAGTGCAAACGACTAATTAATTCAAAACTTTTAAATTGCAATCAAACCGAGTATAAAGCCTATATTGAATGTGTTAGGAAAAACGAAGAAATTAAGTTAAAACTTCAAAGAAATTCAAAATGTACGGAATACATTGATAAGCTTATAAACAGTTCTAATTACCTTTTTAACTACAGTTCTAACAATGAGAATACAACAAAGGTAATAAATATTTAAAAGAAATAATCTGAATTGTTTAAATTTTTGTTTCTTTTAGGCGGTTTTAACAAGGAAACGAGGATTAAATTTAAATGAACAACAGTTTATTGCATCACAAAATTCAATTAAGGAAAATAATAAGATTTCGTGTTGCCATATTGTATATCCCAGAGAATGCATAAAAACTGAAAACAAAACTAAGTAAGTAAATATGTATTAAGCAGATATTATTAATAAAAGCATTGCTTTTTTTGTGTCATTGCTTATATTAAAATTAAAGTTTATATTTAATAAGTGCAATTTTTCTATAGATGCTTTAACCGACGAAGAAGAACTTGTGGGCCTCATTGCGTCGCTAATGTAGTCTATACTCAAACGAAAACCAATTGTGAAGGATCTAACTGTCGAAAAGAAACGACATATATATCGAAAAGAACAACACCTCGTTGTACATATTTACCACAATGGCCTTTTATTCATTGTTCACATGATGATAGACCTATTATTACTAAAGATCATTCAAACTCGATGTGTCCATATCATCCGGAAAATTCAATTCCATTGATAGCTCCTCCATACGTACCAGTTCTTATTCCATATTTTTCACTTTACCAAGCATTTCCTTGGTTAAATCAACCAATTTATAGTCCCAGTACTACACAAAATCATCCAGAAGTTTGTGATCAATGCTCAACTAAGATGTCAAATCCTACTAATCCGTGTTTGAATTGTAAATCTTGTAGTAGTTTATGTGCCCAGACGGATACGAATGATACAAATGAGTCGGCAAAAGAACAAGCAATAGAAATATTATTGGAAAGAAATTCTAATTCATATTTTTAATGTATTAACAAAGTGGTTCTCAAAGTGGATGCTTTAAGTAACATTTAAGTAACAAGCATTATGCAACAAGTAACATTTACCGTCAAAAGACGGTAAAGTTTTCAAAAAACTAAGTCAAGAAGTTAAGGTGGCCAATTAATATACCAAGTTCACAAACTTTAATTTGCATGTAGGTAAATATTTTTCAGACTTTTGTGACTTGTTTTCTCGATGACTATAGGATAATTTTATCAAGAGATCTTGTTGAAATTTCATAGGCTAAAAATTGTGGTTAAATTTTTTTATATACCTACTTCAATGAGTTCTTTAATTACGTGTTTTGGCACATTTCTTAGGTCACTTTTATCTTCATGCTCTTGTGACTCCATATTAAAAGTAGCACTTCAAAAATCGGAATTAAAAAACTTTTAAAAAACCACTTGTTATAAATTAAAATCGAAAGAACGACACGCTTTCCACTTGAACGGGTAAGAGCTCAGAGGAAAGGCGAGGCTCCACTAACGGCGTAAATTTTAAAACGCAATCCTTTCAAGTAATCCTGCCAAGGCTAGTTTTCGACGAAATCCGTACGGTACGCTTTCCTCTCGTGCTCCATATACGAACGTTCTTTCCGGACGGAATCAACATTCCTGCCGGAAAGAATGCTCGTCTATGGGGCCCTACTGTTTGCCGCATCTTGTGCCGAAGTACTCTGAAGGTGCCATAACTTATCTTTGATTATTTCAACTTGTTGTTAAACAAACATTTTTGAGAACCATTATATTAACACAAAAATATGGTTATCCTAATAATGATTTTAAAATTATAATTTACATTTTTAGTGAATTTGTTATCTAAAATTTGTGTTTCACTACTTACACACAATTTTTTAAGAGTTTTAATGAACTAAACGAATTAGTATTTACTAAGATGATTATTTAAAACATTAATTAACAGTGGCCAGTAGCATATTATAGTAGACAGTGTTGTAAAAATATCAGAGATGTCTAAATCGTTTGTTCTGCATACGAACAAAAATCGTTAAAAGTAAACGCTGTTTCTAAATGCTGCTCTTTGTAGAAAGTAAACAATTCAATCATGAGTTAGAAATCTGTTTATCACCTGTTCACTATAAATGATTGAAATCATTAATTTACAATACATAGAAACAACCATTAAATCTACCTCAATTATAACTGTTTTATCTATGTTTTCAAAACTTGTCTTTTAAATTAAAAGGTCATTGTTACTTCTAATGATAATATTGATACAATGTATAGCAATATTTTTTAACATTTGATAATAAAAAGTTTATTGTTAATAACTGAGCAATTTTTTATTTAATTGCCTGTGTTTGTATTTTTAAAAATAAAAAATAAATAAAAAAACATAATACATGAATGATTTAATTTTTGATGGCAAAAATGTAACATACAACTTAAAAATATTATGAATAAACAAAAATAACAATAACAATGATAACGACTTAAACATAAACATAACAAACATTAACTTATAGCTACCTAATAGAAAAAAAAGAAATAGAATATGTTAACTTTCCATCCCTCTGAACTTTACGATTGAGCTTCAAGATAGCGATATTGTTTGGTTGGGCCAACATAAACAGCTTCGAAACCTTCCAAAAAGTTGTCATCATAGTCGTCATTTTGTTCACTTTCACCGACCAAATTTTGGCTTGGAACCGAATTAGACTGGACATTATTGTTAGTTGCTTCATTTTTAGAGGGAATATTCACCTCAATTGCGCCAGGATACGATGGATAGTTAGATATTGGGGGAATATATGGATATAGTGGAATCACATTGTTATTTGGTGGTTCCAATTGTAAATTTTCTGGATCATTTGTTACAAATTGAGGAGTTGAATATGATATTTGATTGACCGGAGATATGTATTGAGTTTCAACATTATATGCGTTTGGTGAATTACGATTTATAATTTGTTGGGATTGAGATTTCAAAGGGCAGCAGCAAAGAAGGTTGTACAAACAATTCAAATATGGAAGGCATGGATTGTTAAGTGCGAAAATTTGTTGCGATTGGAAATTGTACGAGTTAGGGGAGTTGACATTGTTGATTTGTTGCGAATTTGGATAGAAGCCGGAATTGCATAAATTTGGTGTGTTACAGCAACATGGAATCAGAGGAAATTGGCAATTAGCCAAGTTCGGATTCAGGTAATTGTTGAGATTTGTAGGATATTTTCTAAATGGTTGTTGGGAGACGTTAGGACGAATTATGTTCGTTTTCGGATATTGTATATTCCTGTCTGGAGTTATATTATTTTGAGGCTTTTGTGGAATTATTTGTTGAGAATTTGTGTTGACGTTATTAATATTGTTATTAGTATATCCTGTGTTGATATTTTGGATTCCATTATTAGAAAATGATGGTGTTATTTGTGGATTATTTTGATAAGTAGGAAAACTGTTAGACTGTGAAGCATATCCATTGTTTTGGCGATACGGACTTTGATTGTTTTGCAGTTGGTTTGAATTTTGTGAAGAAATCACCGTAGAGGTAGCACTATTTTGATTGATGTTATTCACATTTACTACAGGTCTCTGTGGTGGTGTATAAGGTGGACGTTTTGGTCTTGGAATATATCGCGGCGTTGGGTTCACAATCGGCCTTTGTGTTGTTTGGCCATTATTTCGATTTGGATTACTTTTGCAAGAATGGCAAGAACTAGTACTTGTCGATGGACTCGGAGTTGTTGAGTTTCGACAACCACAACTCGCAGATGATAATGTAACAGCAACGCACAAAAATAATAAAAATTTTAGTAGAGTTGGCTGCATTTTGACTAATACTGAATAAGAAAATTAAACACTGGCTATTTTTTATAGATCTAATGACATGCTTTATCGCCATTTAAAAATAATACGTGATTCAGATAAATAGTTTTTTTTAATAATTTAGTAATTTAATAATCTCAATCATCTTCTCTTATACAAGAGAACTAGCTGATTTTATTTAAAAATAAAATATTGCTACGTTGCGTAATGAAAAAAATTCATTATTTAGTAAAATATCACGTTAGTGGAATGTGTAAATTTTTGTTTGTACTCAAAATATATATGAAAAAGAATAATTCTGAGAATTGGGAAAGAAAAGAGTTCATTCCAATCAAGTGTTCGATGGATTAAACTTAAATAGGATTTTCTTCCTTGAATACATCGAAATGTGGTCACTAATGCTATCTCTAGAAAATAGAACTATAAAATATATAGTTCGTATTTAGTTGCGTACAGGGCCGTGCCTGACGGGCGTTCATTGCGTGCACCGCACGCAGGCGGCCGAAATTAAGAGGCGGCCAAATCGTTACAAGTTGTTTACTGGGCAAAAATACAATCGGTTTGTTTTCATTAAGATACGAAGTAAAACCGTTTCTCTAATCTAATCTATCTAAAAAGAGTTTCTCAGAAATAAGAAATGTATAAAAACTGATTAGGTCGTTGTAGTATTTATATACCTAGTCATGCGTCTGGAGAACGTAGTTTTTCTAAATTGAAAATCATAAAAAATTACCTACGTACTTCCATGACGCAAGAACGTATGAGCAATCTTTCAATTATCGCGATTGAAAGTGAAATTGCTGAATCTTTAAATATTCACGAAGCAATTGACGATTTTGTCAGTAAAAAATCCCGTAGGATTAACTTTTAATATGTACTTTATTTAATAATTGCTTCGTGAAGATTCAGCAATTTCACTTTCAATCGCGATAATTGAAAGATTGAAAGATTTCCCTAATTAACCGGTAACCTAACCGAAATAATTTTATGAAACCGGTTAATTAACCAAAAACCTTTACTATTTTCAATATCAATAAATAATACGTAAGATTTGATTTTTTAAAATCAAATAATTTTAAATTGTCACTGAGCGACACCTAGGATTTTAAATTATCGTATTCCTATGTTCTTTATGTTTGATAATTTTGTCTGTGATTATAATACCAATACCATAATTACTTTTTTTCATGTTATCATTAAAGTAAGTAAATTAATTCTATTTTGTATACCTCCCAAGTTGCAAGTCAGCCCAGATCTGCCATTGGCCACTGAGCTTTGTTATCCTAATATGTTAGTATAGATTTAAGGGTTATTCCTTGTTCTTTATGTTTGATAATTTTGTCTGTGATTATAAAACCAATACCATAATTTTTTTCATGTTATTATTTTTGTTTAAATTTTAAATAAAAAAATGTTTATTTTGTGCATTTCTTTTTCTTAAATTTCATCCAAACATATAAATCTCATAAAACCGGTTTTTAGCCGGTTTTTCTTTTCAGAAACCGGTTTTGGGAACAAAACCAATATTTTTTTTCGTTCTCGATTTCGGTTAACCAAAAACTGATTTTTTTTTCCCGGTTTGATGCCCTGTGTATAATAATAAACATTAAAAATTAAAGTAGTTTTTTTTAATGTTATCCTGGGGGCGGCCATACAGACTGGCACGCAGGCGGCCATATACCCAGGCACGGCCCTGGTTGCGTAGGTATTTAATACGCACAGTGGAGATATTACAAAAATATAGAAAAACTAAATATAACAACATTGAATGAATCAAATATCTAAGTAGCTAAATCCAATTGTCGTTATAAGCATTATAATATGTACCTATAATATGCAGATACATTAGAGTGGCGCAAGACTGCAATAGTATACTTAATTCTCTTTGACATCATAAATATATCCTCAAAAAAACTCGTGTAGAAAGGATATTGAAAATCGTGTTAAAACAAAACAATTTGTGTAAATAGATTATTTCTTTTGAGAAGTGTTAAATCAAATACGGATAAAGAGAATGGAAAAAATGTATATTTTCTCAAATGATATAGCTAAGTTTGTATGAGTTAATAGCACTACCATATTATTTCAGTTATGATATTTTGAAGTGCTTTCGAATAATCGATTTTCAGAAAATTAATTACATTTTAAATGCTATGCAAGTTCAAATTGTAAGATTGCTTCACTTACACGTTTAATATGTTGGTATGATAAAATGAATTTTTTTCATTGCTTAGGGGCTTGGTTTTTGGTATCGTATTTAGTAAACGATACTGAAAAATGTAGAAACTTATGATATTCCAAAATACTACAAAAATTAAATACAGTGAAACATCGTTTATCCGCGATTAAGCGAAAAATTATAGCTAATCTTAAAAAACATTTTTAAAATTTTTTCCTAAACCAATAACAAGGTAAATACAGTAAGTATTACAGTGCAAAAATCAAAAATTTTGTTGCAATTTCTCTTGTCACCAATTACTATGAATATCAATATTTTGTTTTGCTCAAAAAAGAATCATTGTAGGTCGTTATAGCCGATAAATTTCTTTATTTTTGTTTTACGCAATTTTAGTATAACCACTTTCCATTAAATTAAAAAAAACAACGTTTGAAATGTATTCCTAAATATTTTAAGCCGTTAATATAGTCTCTTATAAAGATACTATAATTACGAGTTAATTAAAAATAGATTCAAAATTCTCAATTAAAAATTCTGGGAGATAAATTAAAACGATACCAAACCAACAAAAATTCACTATAATGTTCCTGTTAACCTTGTTAGGCTGTTAGCATTTAAAAATAATTTACTAAGCCGTTCAAAAGTTATAATAGTTAAAAAAACTTATTTTAACATGCTTTTCTATTAATTTTTTACTCAATAAATTTCAAATTTTCTTGTTATATCATTAAAACTATATGAGAAATTCTGCAACGTTTGATTAACATTCACTAAATGGTTGTTAAAAAAATAAAAACAAATCGAAAACCAGATTTTACTGGATATTGTGAATTGAGATATAGTCCAGGGAATAAAGACCAAAAAAAGGTCAAACTTCGGAAAAATTAAGGGAAAGCTAAATTTTTGCATGAAGCTTCCTTTTGTGGTTCTAAACAACATATCAAAAGTCCTCGACAATACATGCACCGCTAAAAATTTTACGCGGGGTCAAAGGGAACGATAAACGAATTTCCGCAAAAATATCGCTAATGGTAACTTTTATCGAAAAAATACAAGTTATCAAATTTGAAGTTTAGGAAAGAATCTACAAAAAAAATACTGTTACTTTTTTTCGTAAGACTAACGGTTTTTGAGAAAATTCGATTCAAAAAGTTGTAACGTTCAGTATGCACTCCTTACTGGTATCTGTGTGTTGAATATTATAATTGTATTTAAACGTTGAATGTGACTTTAAATATTGAAAAATTTATTTTTGTGAACGTTTCAAAGCCCATAATAATGCAAACTTTTTTCCTAAACTTCAAATTTGATAACTAGTATTTTTTTGATAAAAGTTACCATTAGCGAGATTTTTGTAAAACCTCGTTTATCGTAACCTTTGACCCCGCGTAAATTTTTTAGCGGCGCATGCATCGTTGGGGACTTTTAATATGTTGTTTAGAACAACAAAAGGAAGCTTCATGAAAAAATTCAGCTTTCCCTTAATTTTTCCGAAGTGCAATGGCTTTATTCCCAGGACTATATTTCACTGTCAAAAGTAAGTTGACTTAATTCGTTTTATCCATTTTTTTTTTATTTAAATCAAAATTATTAAATTATAAGTATTTCTTTTAGAATTGAAATTATTTATTTACTAATTTATTAATTATTGATAAGCTAAAAGTCATAGATATTCATGAATTATCAGTGTTAAGTACGTTTACTTCCGATTATATCTCCTATACACCCTTAAATGGTTCAAGGTAAATTAAGATAATAATTAAAGCAATAAAATAGTATTCACGACAATGTATATTTATTTAAAAATTGTCATATTCTATTTATAAACAAAAAAAATTTTAATGAAACATTTATTTAAATTAATTAAAACAATTATCTCAATGAAGTTCAGGCCTTCCACACGTCTTAAAAAAAATTGCAATTTTGAAATTTTTTATTTATATTTAAATTTTCGATCTCAGTTTCAAATTAAAATTCGACTTAAAACCTAAAAATAAATCAATAAAAACAATACACCATAGCAAGAGTAGCCAACCCAGATGATTCTGCGAGCCACTTTTGAAATACGGTATAACTTCGCGGATCAGGCATAATATTATTTATTCCCATATCAAATTTAAACATCCTATAGACAAGTTTTTGGAGTAAAAAATACTATGAGTTATTATCATTGTATTTACTATTATTTTTACATGTAAACATAGGTAATAGATAATAGGTATGTGCCAGATAAAAATAAAAACGTACACTGTATGGTACAAGTCATGCGCAGTAGAAAAATTGCCATAATTTTATATTGAACATGACTTGTAACGTACCATGTACCGTTTTATTTTCATCTGGAACAAACATAATAGAAAAATCATGATATTACTTCACTACTTTGGCTATTATAAAACAAACATATTATGTAAATGTGTGACAAATCTCCTGGATCGCTAAAAATTTTAAGACGGGCCGCGGATTGGCCACCCCACTATAGAATATGTATATTACTTTTCCAATGCCAGTTTTTGATCACATTAAATTTCGTTAATTTCGCATTTAGATTAATTGTTTGATATCAAATATTTTAAAATTGAATCAGTTTTAGTATTCCGTTTAATATTCTGAGTCGGAATAGAAGAATTTCTAGCTAAGGCCCAGTCGTTGATGACATCTTTTTTGATGTCAGGTGGTAATTCTTTGAACACAGACTCATCTACACCTGGAGGACATTTAAATAGCACTGACTGTTCCTCACTCTCGGGAGAACGGTAATTTTTGTCATTTTCTCGAGAGTTGATTTGTAAGTTGGCAACTTGTAGTTTACTGGGCGATATGTCCATGGCATTATTGAAATTGCAGTTTTGTAATTTTCCAAATTTCGTTTTTTTCGGTGATGGCTCAACATCTGATTCCGACTCTGTGTTGACCTCCCAGGAGTAATCACGTGGTGAACTTGTGCCACAGTCCATTGGAACTGGTGAATTTAATTGACTAGAACAGGAATTGTTACTCTCATTTTGGAAATCAATTACAGACTGCACAGAGACATTTTTCATAAAAAATGAAGCAATTGAATTTTTGCCGTTGATGCGGTCTAAGAATTTAGTGAATGCTAACCCTAACAGTGTTAATCGAAAACTTTTTTTTACATCGACCATTTTATAAAACAACTTCATTATTATTGCCATTAATTTATTTTGAGATTGTTCCGATAGGGTAATAACATTGTCTATTTTAAATAAAGAACTTGGTATGTTGCACTGTTTTTGTTCACGATGAGAAGATTTGCGAGCATCATCATATTTTCGAACGACTACTTTTACTGTCTGAGGAATTCGACCGTCTTCAATCACTAATTGCATTAGTCGACCTAGTAATTGTTTTAGTTTATTTTCAACTTCCACTTCTAAATTCACTATTTTACAACTGTCCTCTAGTCCAATACTTTGTGGTTTTTCATATGGTTTTACAACACTTCTATCTTGTCCCTTGCACAGCTCGAATATTTTATTTGCAGCTTCCTTATTTCCTAGTGCAAAGCTTAGTTTGTCGACTGAATGTGAAAATACATCAGTTATAGTTGATATTCCTAAAGTTGATAACATTTCTGCTGTTTTAAGTCCTATTCCTGGAATGTTTCGTATGTTGGGCAGGTTACAAAGAAGTTGTGGTACGTTTTCAGCAAATAAAACGGTTTGTTGGTTTGGTTTGTGAACAGCTCCGACTAGTTTTGCAAGCAATTTATTGTAAGCTATACCAGCCGAAGTTGTTAAGCCAAGTTCATTGAATATCATTTCTCGCATTTCCAAAGCTATTTGACTTCCAATAGTCAATCGTTTACGACATCCACAAATACATGGTTCAGTTTCTTTAGCAACATTTGAAGTATAAATATGTCCCTGAACATTCACATAATGTTGTTCTAGACGTTCTTGCACTATGGCTGATACATCAACGAAATTTTCATCTAATCCCAGACGTTCAACGATTGGAGTGAATTTTTGTAAAAGATTTGTTACACGAGCGGATGCATGTCGATAGTCTTTTAAATCTTCACCGTTAACTAAAACAATTTTAGGGCATAGCCTTAGGACATCCGTAACATTCATGCACTTCTTTACGCCAAATTCTCTCGCAATATAATTGCATGTTACGACGATATGCTTTTGTTGTATTCCAACAGGTTGGTTTCGCAATTCTGGATTTTTAAGCGTTTCAACTTGAACATAAAAACAATCTATGTCCAAGTGAATTATTGTTCGAGCATGATCATCTAACGGATTGCTAGCACAACTGTCCATAACTTGATCCATTTCACCGTATTCCAAATAAAATTTACTTAGAACGAATTATAACATTTTAGTGGCTTATTGTTTCTTATTTACATTATTTTTAACTATAAAACAACTTTTTTAAACACTAAAACTCGCTTTGAATAATTATAAACATGACGACAACAAATCATAAAATTACGAATTGCAATTTTGCCAACATTACCAACTAGATTTTAAATAACCTTATGACAAAAATCCCTATGTCAGTGCGTTATATGACGCTATACTCGGTCTAATTGAGCCACATGTTGTACATGGCTGTATGTGCAAATGTAAATAGGGGTAACTGGGTACGGTTGTAACAATTTAATATTCGATATGCGATCATGAGCTGCAAGGTTTTTAGTTCAAAACAGTTCACAAAGAAGTAGTTTTTCTGTGTTCAGTATCAGACTTGAACAAGTTTAATTTAATACCGAACTTTTACTGATGAAATTCTCGGCGGTTTTACTACTGTTTGCACTTTGCAGTAAGTTTTTATAGACTTTTAGGTCTATAAAGAAATTAAGATAGTTTTAAAAGCAATATTGTGCTTTCAAGTTTTTATCAACTTTTATGTAGACGAAATAATGGGAGACTAGTACTCTAAAGACGAAAACTTTTCAAGTCTATAACGGCATCTCTATTATTCGCTGTTTTTATCGTTACGCGTCTGATGCCTAAAAGGACAATCATCTTTTATAGAAGAAAAATTAAAATTTTCTTATCATAAGAGAACAGTTCCGAAATAATCACTGTAGCGCTTATTTTCTCAAGTGTAAAAACTTCAGCAGGGACATCTAGCAACCAAGCCAAATTTATACTTGAGAAAATAAGCGCCACCACGACTATTCTGGAACTGTTGGATTGTTATTCTGAACGTGGATACTCGTATGATAAGAGAATTTTAAGTTTTCTTCTATAAGAGATGTTCGTCTTTTTAAACTCTCCCTAATGTTGCTACATTAAGTTTAAAATGCAAGTGTTAAATTTGAAACTTCCATATCTCAGACATTATGTTAGCTAGATTGCTTATTTTAGCCTTAAATTGAAATTTAGTCTTTTTAAATTAAATTAATATAAAATTTTCTGTAAAACTAACCATTTGGGAGATATTCAACTAATTCATAGAAAAAGTCAACATTTTTTGTGATTTTATGTTTTTGAGGACAGAGCAGCTTAGCAATATGGTCCAAAACTTAAATTAAAAGTTATGACATATCAGTAACAATTTAACAAAAAATTAAAATTCTCAGAAATCAATCAGAACTATATAAGCCCTTTCTTTTGACGAATTTACAAAACTATTAGTGGTTGTAAATTTTTGACGTGATAACGTCTTATAAATTGATGAACACTGGTTAGCATGTATGAAAAAGTGTCACGTTCCATTTGAGCCTGTGCGTACAAGCGAGAACGCAATACAAGTGATAGAGATGCACGATATTATTGTGAAATCCGAGACAACATGTTTTGTTTTTTTTCTACAATTTAATAAGATTTAATTGATTTCCTTGATAAACTTTAGTCTGATTTCATTTTGAAAAAATTGTTAATTTTCAATTAACCCCTTCTTTGTATTAAACAAAATAATGATAATTCAGTGATAATAAAAGTATGCAATTTTTCATCAATGTTTCTTTATAACGTTATCACGTAAAACTATCGTCCGTAAACTGACTTTACAGACAACCATTTTTTTAAAAATTTATATAAGATTTATAGCTTTTTATAAAATTTTAAAACTTATGTTACTATGTAAAAGTTAGTAAAAATCATTAACTATAACGTTGAAAAAAATTGTTTTAATTGTTTAAATAATATAAATAGTTGATTGCGCAGATTTAGGTTTCTAATTTCAAATAATATACAAAAATAACATTTATAAAAAGTCAGCAAAATCGTAGCTGTCGCTCAGGACTGAAAGGTAAAACCTTCAGTGACTCGACTAAGGTAATACTTTTATAAATCCTCCGTGTTATTTGAATGTGATTTCAATGCATATTTAGTGGAATCCGTATTTACGCTGTAACTCACCGTGAACACGGATTCGATAGAGAACAATCACATACATTCTCTAAAAAGGTTTATTACTGCTCAACTGTTTAGCTAGAGTCTCTAACTTTGATATCAATTTTGAAATAAATATCCATGCTTTCTTCCCTGTCTTCTCAATTATTTATTTCATTATTATTTAAACAATGACAAAAATACGTTACGCACACACACATGTATACTTTGTATTCATGTGGCACAACGGCTGTCTCTCTCTAAACACGGTCGTCTCTCTTCCACCATTTTAGCGCCGAAAAGCTTTACAGGCTTGTAGAGGACAAACTATCCACTTTACGGAAATTAGTTACTGAACATTTTTTATGTAAAATGCTTTGCTCTACAACTTTTATTTGAAACTTTTTCACGATTTGTGAGTCGTTTTCTAGTTATATAGAAAATTAGAAAGAAAACCCCGTTTTTTCCCAAAGTTCCCGGAAAATTGAAGGGCTGATTTTTTAGCAGTTTCTTAGGAATGGTCATCTTTATGTTGTATCAAAAAATCAGCCCCCCCGGACGAATGTCGATTTAAAGAGTTATTTGACTGGACTAGACAGTAGCTTGTACTGGTAGCAGTAAACAAAGGGTTACTATCGTACCCAGTTTACTCTACCGACAAACCCACATACACTTTGGTCATTCATATGAATGGAGCGTATCAATGTGTATCTGCATACGTGCGCACCGTGCGCATATGCAGTATGTTATGTATGTATTTGTAATACACCTGTTTACTCGTTTAGTTATTTTGACATATGCCTATTTACCATGTGATAAAACTAATCAAAAACCTTAAATTTTTTTTTATAAATAATTTCTTTTAAGTACATAATATTACGATTTTTAAATTAAGTTTACTTTTTAAGCATTCAACATTCTAATTACATATAAAGTAAATCACTTATTTTATCTTTTACGATAATAAATTTTAAATCAAAGTTTTCTTGGATATTATCTAACGATACGAACTGCAGAGAAATATAGTATTTTCAAAAAATGGAAAACTTTATTTACGCCCATTATTTTCCCTTATCATCTCAAGGAAATATATATTCAATGACGAAATTAACCTTAGCCAATGGGTCTCATAAAATATTGGTAGCTTCTTTAAAACGCGAAATTATTTGTTTCGACTATTGCGATGAACCAAACGTTTTAAGCCCTTGCGCCAAAGAAGTCCTATTTACTTATATTCCAAGTAAATTTGCATATTTCAAAAGTTAATGTTTGTAGAATATTATTTCAATGACCTTTTTTAGACGGAGCTGAAATAATTTCATTAGATGCATTTAGTAAATCAAAAAATAAAAACGAGTTCGTTGTTGGTATAACAATAATTAAAGTACATATAACGTACACAACTTTGAGGACGTTTGATATAAATGTTACTTAAAAAAAATACTTTTATAGACAGAGGCGTCTAAGGAATCATATCTCAATATTTATTCAAGCGATGAAAATGAATTTAATATCGATAACATAGCTCAAAATTGTTTAACGATCGATTTAAGTTTCATCCCATACCAATTATATCATACGTATATTATAGACCAAAACGAAGACGAGCCAAACGATTCACATGAAGTAAAAAATGAAATTTTTTAACGTCCACTAAATTAACTTAAAATATTTAAGGTTGTAATGTTACTTGCTGGAAGTGATTCTAAAATTCATTTATATCGTGAAAACAAGCAAATTCAAAGCTACAAAGAAGAGAACGTTGAAGAGCATTTCATTGAACTAGAAAATCCACCTAACAATGTTATATATATGGACATTTTTTATTTTGATAACTTCAAAAAGTTTGTATTAATTTTGATTTATCATCAACTTTTATTTTAAAAGTTTGTTAATTTTTAGACGAGTCACCGTTCTGTGCTGTGAGTTAGGTAACGTTATTGTTACGGTTACAAATACGCTTGAAAATACAGTTTTACAAAGTTGGAGTATACAACTTGAAAATATTGTATCCCAAGTGAAAATATTTCAAATGAAACCAGAGATTAACTATGTAAATGATGATGATAATAATGGCAATCCTATATTAAATTTAATAGTTACTAATACAGCGTTGCCTTCAATTGTGTTTATGTAAGTTGAATCAAGTCGAAAAATAAATTTTTAAACTTTTTATATGAAAATGCTTAGAGGTCGTTCAAGTATTACGTAAGAATAATTTTAGTAATTTTTAACCCCTCCCTCCCCCCTGTCAGCAAAACCCTAACCCCCGCCCTATACTTACGTAAACATCTATGTATGTTTTAATATCAATTTTTTAGGGAATCTTTGTATATACTCTTCGCTATCAAGCATAGACAATTATTAGGGTAACCATATTTATTTGAATTAGAAATTAAAATCTACTAAAATTTGCAAAAATAAAAACAAATAATAAATATACATTGCTGGCGTAATCACCATCTAGACCCCCCCCCCGGCCACTTTGTCATCAAAAAAAGCAAATAAAAGACCCCCCCTCCTCCTTCGGTGTTTACGTAATACTTGAATAACCCCTTAAGATGAAATCCGATTTACACATAAGTTACACGAGTTACACATAACTAAATACTACTAAATACTAAATACGTTCCATAAGTTTTTTAAAAATTTATTCCTGAAGAAGTATTTTTCATATACATAACGTGGTACAAAAATCAAATGGGTAATGCAATCGAGTCTTAATAAAATACGAACTGTTATTTCTTCTCTATCTGTTATTCTTATAACATTAATTCATACTATGTTCATTCAGTTTCGTCTTACTTTCTAGATAAGTTTATTTTTTAGGAATATATTAGAAGAAGGATTATCAGAAAGATATGTACTAAACAAATCAAATATATATAACGTAGCATCATGTACGTGTGTAGCTGATATTGATTTGGATGGTCAGAATGAAATTTTGATCGGCACTTACGGCCAGGTGAATATTTTTAATTATTGTTAATCGATTTTTAATAAAAAATGTTTCAGGAAATACTGGCCTACAAATTTAATTCATTGGAGTGGCAACTGATAGGAAAGAAGAGTTTTGCTAATCCAATTTATTCAATGTTTTATATCGATATAACGGGAGATGGTGTAAAAGAGCTAATAGTTTTAACGTTAAAAGGAGTACACATACTTCAAGTTAGTGTAACTTGATGAATTATTTATAATCAATTCATTTTAAAAATAATTATTTTAGCTCAATAGTGCATACACCGCAAGAGTTTTCGAAGAAAAGTTGAAACTTTTGAATTGCGCATCAAATGCAATCAATCCCGATATACGCTTGGCTACATTTACGATCGGGAATGAAAACTACTGCACTGAATAGTTAAATATATTATTTTAATAATTTAAAGAAATCTTATGTATGAAGTTTTTATAGAAATATTAATTCAAGTGGAAACAAAAACCGTGTACGATACAAGACATGCGCAATATAAAAATGTCGTCATAATTTTATGTGGCGTATGACTTGTGACGCACTATGTACGGTTTCATTATCATTTGGAACAAACCTACTATGTAAAAAATACGAAAACAATATTGCACTGTATTTAAAAAATAAATATATTTTGATTATATATTTGAATTTGTTTGATTAAACTAACTTATTTCCTTAGTTTATAAAAAATAAACAAATATTGTTTTAAGGATGAACAGTAAGACGTCAAGTAAAGTTGGAGGACTAGAAGGTTATTTGATTGGATATTTACTATTTTATATGCAATGTAACTTAATTAATTAAGCAATTTTATTTCAGATCTTTTAAGCTTTGGAAAAGTATACTTATGGATTTTAGGAGGTCCCGGTGTTGGTAAAACAACTCAATCTTTAATAATATCAAAAAAAATTCCTTTGAAATTATATTCCTTCACCCCCACAAAAGAAGACGATACTGAAGAAAAATTGCAAATCATCAATAATTATGAAATAAATTCGAATGCTTCTCGTGGTATTATAATTTTTCAATCTTCAATGCATAACAATAAATATATTTAATTTTTATTGTAAGTTAATGAAAGAATAAACAAAATTAAAAAAGATATATTAAATGATGCGGGAGCTGTGAAAGGATATATATTTGATGGATATCCCACTAATATTGTTGAAGCTAATTTATTTATTGCACAGATTGGTTTACCAACTGTAATCATACACCTAGTGTATCCTTTTGATGGTAAAAAAATATATTTTGAATATTTGGTTTAATAATTGATATAAAAATTTCTTATAGGAATGTTATCACGGTGTAAAAATAAGTATGGAGATCGAGCTAATGCAGAAAATCTTCGTAAAAATATAATCCTTACAGGCAATAACATAGAGCCGATTATAAAAAAATTTGAACATAAAGTAATATCGTTTTATTCAATCACTCCTCCTGATGCTGTGGCGCATAACATTTTTCATAGTTTGAAAGAAAAATTTTTAAATCAAGATTAGTTTTATTTGACATTAGTTTTGAAAAGCGTTTTTTTCTTAATTGTTTAAACGAGTCCATCGTTCACTTACTGCCCACAACCAAGAAGACGTTTGTTCATCAAGCGCTTGTGGAGCTACGGTTTTCTCCGCACAGTCACTGAAAAGCATAATCGAAAATACTAAAATATGATTTTAAGTTCAAAATCCCGACAACGTTATAATTACGTTGTTTACGCTATCCGATTTCGTTAATTCCTATTATACATATATAAATTCTTAGGTAACGTATGTTAGATTAGCGATTCTTAACCACTGATCCGAAGGACCAGTACCGGAGAACGGTACGCGGATAAATTTTACTGATCCGTTAAGAATTTTTAACTGTACGTTTAAAAAAATATCTTGTCTAAGGAATAACAAAATTCCATTTCTACATATATTATAATATATTTAACGATAACATATTTAACGATCGGTCGTAATTCACCTCTCAGGTGACAACAGCACTTTTCGCTACGGTCGTAACTCATACGTCAGGTGAGCGATTACAAGATGCAACTTTCTCTATGTGAAATGCAGAGATCCAAAAGCAGTATTTGCATTTTATATAAAGCAAGTTGCGTCTTGTCACAGCTTCCACGTAACATACGACTGTAGCAACCAACTGCTATTGTCACGTGTAAGGTGACTTTCAATAAGGGTTACCTACTTTTTTTTTTACTATTTAAGGCATCAACTACTTTGGTCATTAGCAACCGGCAAATCCGAGGCTCCATGAAAAAATTAGACTTTTATTGTGATTCGACCAAAAATCACTGGCACACAGTATAAGGCGACAGTCTAGTCAGCCACGCCACTAAGTGGCCTCAAAATGTTTATTAATAGTCTAAGATCCGAATCTTCACCGAGTTGATAATAGAATGAAACATATTTTATTATGAATTTAGTAAAATAGAAAATATATTAAAAATGGGTTGGCTAAAAAAATCTTGGGCAGATTATTTTTAGTTATTTAAAAAAAATGATTTTTAATAAAATATTGCAACATCAAGATAAAATAAAAAAATTTATATCATCATAAGCGCTGTGTTATTGCGAACACGTTGATATAGGTTTGTCTGCAAAAAGTTCGGTCCTATTAGGGGTTGGGTTTGCGAATTTTAAAGATTTAAATTTTAATGGTCGTGTAAATTTGTGACAGAGAGATCCGAGGTAAATATACTGTGTAATAATAAAGGACCCAACATCGCACTCGCCAGTGATGTGTAAAATGTTTTCTATTTGTTGTAATATTTTATTAAAAATCATTTTTTTTTAAATAATTAAAAATTGTCTGTCCAGGATTTTTTTAGCCAACCCATTTTTAATATAAATTCTATTTTACTAAACTCATGATAAAATATGTTTCATTCTATTATCAAATCGGTGAAGATCGATGTAGGTTCGGATCTTAGACTATAAATATAGCATCGGCCCACAAAATTATTTTTATAAATTTTATTGGTCCGTGGGTCAAAATAGGTTGAGAAACACTGTTAAGAACCAAAACACCAAAAATGGAATTTTTTTATTCTAAAAATTTTGGACTATGGAATTTATTCCATTTTCTGGATTTTACTTCTCTAGCATAGGTTACGTAAGAATTTAAATACGAGTTCTTGAATTTCAATTTTTTTTCCATTATGTTATCAAACCAATCATTTTCTAACGATTTCTTATAAAAAAAAAAACAAATACAACTGAAATATCACGTTGTCAAGATTTCGGGATTATGAATATGGGGACTTAGGATACCACCGGGTTTTATAACTGAACAAACCTAAAATATTTTCCTGTCACTGTTTCTAAATCAGGATCTAATGCTGTAAAAATGGTAGTCTGAGCCCCTTTTCTAGGCGACTTAACAACAAACCAAACTAAAGGTTTCACGAAAATTGAAGCAAATGTACTATTAAAGAAGCTCATATGACGAAAAAGTTCGGTATCTACAATTCCAGGATGGATAGCATTTACTGTTACCCCAGTCCCTATAAAAATATAAATATTCCGATTGTAAAGTAACCAAAATCAAATTCAATAAAAATAATTACCTGATAATCTTTTTGCTAGTTCTTTTGTAAAATGAATATTAGCAAGTTTGCTTTGATTATATGCAACACCAGGATCGTATTTATTTGAACTATTTAAATCATTTTTATTTATTTCCCCTCTTGTATGAGCCAAACTTGAAACGTTTATGATACGACTTGGTGCACTTGCCTAAAAATATTTCTACTTACATATTTCATTATTTTACATATTTACAAATATGATATATACTTTAAGTTGATCAAGAAGTAAATTTGTTAAAAGAAAATGTCCTAAATGATTAACTCCTAATTGCATTTCGAACCCATCCTCTGTCAAACTTTTAGGACATCTCATAACACCAGCATTATTTATTAAGATATCTAACCGTGGCTGTTCCGCTAAAAATTGTTTTGCAAAACTTTGAATCGATTTTAACGATGATAAATCGCACGGACGACAATAAATGTATTTGTTTCCAGTTTCAAGAACTATTTCTTGGCGAGCCTTAAATAGTTTATGAATACATTTAAAGATTCATTACGTGATATTGTAATTAAATACTTCTTCACAACGTTTCATATCTCTGCAAGCCATATAAACTTTGGCTCCTCGTTTTGCCAATTCTCGCGTTGTTTCTTTTCCTATGCCGGTATTTGCTCCCGTAATGATTACAATTTTATTGTCTATTCGATTGTTTTTTAAATAAGATGGACCACTAATCCATTCTCTAAGTAAAAATATCGGCAAAATTAGTTTAAATTAACTTAGTTATCGCTTTCATTATGTAATGAATGTATCGTACTTAAATAAGAATCCTCCGGCTGCTACTGACCCTACTGCACTACAAAAAACGACAAACTTTGGAGGATTCCACATATTTATAATCTTTATAATAGACTATAAACTCTTAAAAAATAATTCACGATAAAATCACTAAATATTATCCTTGCAACTGCTTGTCGAAGTATGATTGTATGTTTATAACCTCAACAAATCGACAGTCTTTTTAAGACTTTTCTGTCATCTTAATTATCTGCTATAATACTTTCAACCCTTTCAACTAACTTTCAAGTACTTTTATAAATTTGGGTCTGTTTCCCATAACGCAGTGGACTGTGGAACAGCGTTCCAGTACCTTTTTTGATAAATATTGTCTAAATTATTTATCTATAAGCTGTTTATTATTATTCCTATTTAAGATCGCGTTAGCAATGCACATGGTTAATGACACAGGATACCGTATTATAAAAGAGCATTGATTAAAGCAATTAAAGAGCAGTACTTAATGTTTATAGCAAAGTGTTAATAAGCATAAATTTTGTATAATTTATTACGAACTTCGGAATGGTTGTACGGGTTGTACCTACATGGAAAACTTTTTTAGTCATATTACGGTGGAACCACATTGGCGGCCTTTCGATAATAGATAAGTGTTGGATAATAATTGAAAGTAAAATTTGAATGATGTTTCATTTCATTAATTCGTTACACAAGAGAGAAGGAATATATGGCATATAGAGAGAAAAAGAGCTATTTCTTCCGACTTTCGGAAGAGAGTGACATAAACACAGGAAAGAATAAGGGGGCAGGAAATATCTCTTTCTTCCCCTCTCTCTAAAAGTTAGTTCCGATATCTTTAAACAAAATTTGAATACATATAAATAAATAAATTAAAATTAAAATCACAAAATAAATTAATTCAACTTATTCCAAATTAAATTATAAATTTAACATTTAATTTAAAAATGTTATTAATAGTCAAATTATAAGATTCGTAGAAAAGTGAAAGTGTCCCGCAAATCTTATAAATTGAGGATACCATAATTAACGCAAAGATTATGAAAAATGAGTTATAACTAGTATTTCATAAAACAAACTAAAAGTTATGGTTGTTAATTTAACTTATGACGACTTAAAAAGGCAGCCAACAATAGAGATGGAATTTTAATCTTGACAATTTTTTTTACTAATGAAGTAGGTAATGCATTTAAATTTCTAGAATTCTATAATTTTTCAATATATAAGACGGGAGAAGAGGGAGTGGATTTTTATTCTTTCGAACCATCGTAATATCGCGTTAAGGCTTTGAAGTACATACTGTCACAATCTCAAGATGGAGAATCGTCGCCGTTTTTAGAGTCCGGGAGTGTCATCTACTTCATCAGCCGGCCAATGAGGAAGGGGCCTGGTTATGAGATGGGGTGGGCGAGCGACCCCCTACCGAGAGGGTTTGACGAAAAGGATTACTCGGTGAGTTAAAAAGGGGTGAAGCTTCTGGAACAATCAATTTTTCTTGGAACCATAGAAAGTTTCGACAATGAAATATTCCGAGAAAAATAGAAAGTCCAGGGAGAATAGAGCCAAATTTTCTTGACGGATTCCAAAATCCTACATAAGCCCCGGACAAGCATAAGGCGAGTCAGTATTGAAATAAATCTACGACAGTCTGAAAATAGATAGTGTGCGTGAAGAGTCTAAATGTAAATCGTCATCGTCAACAGTATCTCGGAAAGTGATCGGTGTAAAATAAATCTTCGACCAGTGTTAAAATAAATAGTGAAAGTGATCAGTGTAATATAAATTGTGAACATTGTAAACAAAGTGAACAATGCAATAGTGAGTGATAATTAATGAATAAGTGACTGTGAAAACTAAGTAATTATTAACGTGTAGTTTATAAGTGACAATAGTGTAAGACAAATCAATAAACCATTGTTAAAAATAAATTTGTCGTCTTTAAACACAAATCCTCGAACCTGTAAAAGCGTTTTAATATACCTACTCTAAAATCTAAAGTCTAACATACTTAAGTACTAAGTGCTTTAAAATATTAAAAAGTTTTATTTCTTAAAAGTGTTAAAAAATTAAATGTTTATATATTTAAGAGAATAGAAAATAATAATAACTTGTATTTTAATTTCAATAAATATTTTCTAAAATAAGAATTAATTTTGTTTAACAATTAATGTAACTAAAACCAGTGTTCCATACATTACGTCGCTATGACGTCAGTTGTTCCATTAAATGGGGAAGTTAGTCAAAAACTCATTATAATAACAATAAGGAATTTATATATAGCATATATTCTATTATATATATATATATATATATATATATATAAGCGAAAAACGATCACTGACTTATCACGAGATCTCTGAAACTATAGGTCCGATCGACTTGAAATTCAACATAGTTACTCCTCTTACCATGTAGACGCGTACTAAGAACGGATTTTACGCAAATCCTTTCCAAAATAAAATTTTCACCTACCCATCTTTACAAAATTTACTATCTTTTTACGTAAACATAACTGTAATGACTTTTTTATATTTTGCTATGACGGTTTCTATTAATTATGATAACCTGTCAATTTAGCTATGTCCAGCGAAGCGGGCGGGAATCAGCTAGTTGTTTATATAAACCTATTTTGAGACAAGTGGACTCTCCTCGTCAACAATGACGGAGTTATTCTAAAATTAAGTCACATTCAATGTAGTTTTGTAAACGCAGTAACACAAAAATTATAACAAAAAATCTACTGAAAATATATAATTTGATTAGTCAACAATATAATTTAATTAAGTAGCAAATGAAAAGTTTTAAGAAAACGTCTTTTAACAAATAACGTAAAAGCCCTATTTCTTACATAGGACACAGAAGATGAAAGAAAGTTTTACTTAAGTACCTAATATAATAATATTTGCTACTATATGCACCTATAAAATTTAAATTATATATTTTATAATTTAAATTTGTGACCTTATAAAAACTTTTTTTAAACTTCGCTGTTAATCTTGAACAGTCCCTAGGTTATTTAAAAATAAAATATCCTTTTTGTTTGCAAAAAAATTTTTTCTTAACTTTCATAATCATTATTATTATATAGATACGAATGAAACCGCGGAGTGCTGCTATATTTTATATTAGTTAATTATTTATAAAATCTTCATTCAACAATTTGCAGTTTTGATTTTTAAAAAAACATAGTTGAGAGGAAGGAGTATAACATTTTACGTGTGATTACATAGGGAGGGAAGATAGGTAAGTATTGAAAAACTTCGAAAAAGCTCTTACGTATGTACTTTGTGAATGAACCCGTATGTACACACATGAAACCATAACTTCAATCGTTTGACCTTTAAAATTTTCAGTAAGTATTATACATTTTTTACACAAGTAAAATTAGAGATGATTTATTCAATAACCTATTTTCTATCGTATATGGTTTCATTACGATATATATACATTTTTCAGCAAAGATCCATTGCAATTTCCTAGCGAAAAAAAAACTAAATAACGATAGCGAACCCAAGTAATGTTGATTAAGGGTTGAAAGTAATAGGTACTTATTGGTGATAAGCTATTTTATAATCGTGGACCGGGGCTAATAGCGGATCTCATGTTAAAATATGCAATTAACTTACCAAAGTATCGATTTCAACAAATATTCTGACTATTCTTAATCCAAAAAATCCAAGACATTCTAACTGACAAATAGTTACACAAGCACTAAAATCACTATTTTAAACTTTTGAATCGCAATAATTACAATAAAACACAACATGAATCACAATAAAAATAGGGTTGAGCAGGGTTGAGACTTGTTATCACAATGTTAGGAATACTAATTAAACAATTTTAGAGTCAACTAATAACGCATTTTTAAAAGTAATTGCGATATCACCATTATTTAAAACGTCAAAATATAATTTTTATTAAAACATGGCGCTGAGAATTAACTATAACTTAAGCCACTTTAGCTATGTGCAAAGTAGAGTTAACTAATATTTGCTTTATAGGATACAATACGTTAGACGTTAGAATATATATTGAACAATCAACTATCGAAAATTAGTTGTTATCACTTTTATCAATTCCGTGTTTTATTCGATTATCAGACCGTCGTTTCACATTGAAGATTATTTCAAACTGACTTCTATATAGCGGTTCCAACTTAAGGGAGTGGGGGGATAAGTTTAGAGGCTTAAAAAAGCAACTGTTTTTATGTATTTTTTTTTTTACTTATTTATTTATTTTTTGGTGTTTTAAGTTACTTTTAACATCTAACGTAAGGTCATATTACGATTGTCTGGCCAACATAATTTTCAATTTTATCTTAGGTTTAGAATCTAGAATTCAACGGGGATCGAATTAGTACCACTTGACGCATAAAACGGACATAGCAACTGCTTTAAACACTGTTCCAAGGTGGTTATTTTATTAAATCATTTGAAAAACTCTATATATTCACAAAATATATTCTACCGTTTAAAATCAAAATTCCAATTTGTTTTGAAGTTATAAGCGACTAGCCGACACATGCCCGCTTTGCTGACTATAACTAAAATAAACTAATTGATTAACAGAAACTTTCATAGCAAAAGTAAAAATAAAAATATCCTTGCTATTTTTCTAGAAAATGTTAGTATAATTATACTTTAGGAACGATGGACTTTCCAGAGTAATAAATTAGTATCACTTTTAGATCCTAGGTCCATAGTAAAGGTTAGATTTCATAGTTAGTTCATCAAAATTCTTAAGAAGATATTTTTTCAAATTCATTTTTTGAAAGAGGTAATAACTACCCTACAGACTTTCTATACGTTTTTAAAGCAAATGTACCTATAAGTAGGTACTGGTGTTAATTTAAAACCTGAAAACCTTTCATGCCAACAGTCTAGAGGCAGAGCGAAAAGAGCGGTCGCTCTAGGCGCCATGCACACGAGGTGCTAACAAACAAAATTCAAAAAAACAATCTTCAGCATTGATATTATAGAAAAAGCAGAAGTGCAATAATAATCAGAGTTTTTTAATTTAATTGAAATCTAGATCTATCCAATAAACCACTTATGATTTGTTTTTCTTTATTTTGTTATTTTTATTATAATACTCCATCGATAGGTAAAATATTTTATTATTGAGTAACTAATTTCAATTAACACAACATTTTAATTGAATCACATAGCTGTAAAAACTTCTTTAATGTTAAAAAAGCAAGGGTATGATAACTAGATTTACTTAATTTAATTTTTAGTTCAATCTGTGTTGATTTTTTAATAAAAAATTTATTTAAAAAAATTGGCAGTTATTATTAACTCATCAAGTCAAAATAATTTTTTTTTTTAAATTAGTGACCTGACTAAAGAGCGCTGAAAGAAAATCTCGCTCTACCCTGATCAAAAGCTAGGGCCGGTACTGCATACCAAATATCATTAAAATCTGTTCTTATTTTAGTAAAACAGATATGTTGTCATCATACAAGAACCGTACTGTTTTTTGATATACTTAAATTCCTTCAACGTGTTAGGGACCGTTCATAAATTACGTAAGGCGTTTCGGGAGAGAGGGGAGGTAGACTTAATATTAGTAGAAAATCTGATTTTACTTATCATTTTGAATTGAAATTTTATTAATTTCGCGCTAAGAATCGCTCTGATTAAACGGTGTTTTATTTTATTAATACCTATGTTCATTTCTTACGAAAATTTCTTATTAAAGGAAAGGGTGGATAGTAGTAATCTAATGATACTTTACAATAGGGGGAAATGGGCTAAGTAAGCCTCAAAAAAGTCTCACTTAATTTATGAATGGCCCCTAATCCTAAGATCTAGGGTATATTTGATCGGCTTTTCAATGATGTACCCATAATATCACTTTTATCAAACATTAAATGGAACGATTAGTAGCGTCATTTTAAAAATAACATTTTGAATTTGTACGGTTATTACGTATTAATTAAAATGTTTAATTTTTACACTCCCTTCTCTCATATATAACTTCCTATAGAGTTTTAAAGAGAGCCTTCGATAATATGAATTGAAAAAATCAGTTTAAAAAAATTATAAATGAGTCAGTGAGGCCATTTTGCGAGGGATTTTCTTGAAACTTTAAACAATTGTTTTCAACCCTTAAATGTCGGAATTAATAAACTATTAAAAGGGCAAAGATTTTTACATATTTACATATTGATTGATAATTGTAAGAATAGAATTTGCGAAAATCGATATTAAAAAAAAAAGACTTAAATATTGAAAACTGTTAACCTCCTATTTGAACTACATAGAGCATAGGGGTATATAGGTAAAACGGGTGAAACCGGTGAGGCCGGTGAGTACGTTTATATGTAAAAGGCGTTTCTAAGGTAACACTTATACATGATGCAAACAAATCGTTGCAGTTGTTAGATACAAATACCAAACTGGTAATCCCTGAACAATTCAACTAAAAACCATATAAAAGTCAATAAACAATAATGAATGATCCGAGAAAAGAATATATATTTAATTTCTCTAGTAAGTAAATAAGTAATTTGTACACCTATTTAATGCATTACTAAACGATTTTTTTATTTGTAGAAAATTTTATGAACTTCCCGAAAGAAAATCTTATTGAAAGTATTAATCACAGTGTGGAAGTGTCTAGATTTCTAGACGTAGAACAATGTTTATCATTATTTTTAATCAATAATGAAGGCAAAATGTATTTTTGCAACGATGTAATACGAATTTGCTTCTTAATTATAAATATTTGATTATAAAAACTGGTTATTTTTATAGGGAAATAAAGCAATAGAAAGCGATAAAGGATTGATTGCGTTTTATAAGAATAAACCAAGTTATATAACGGATGATAATATCGCAAATGCCGTTTACATTTCTTATATCCCAACAAAACCTGCTATTGCATTATTTCATACACTGTCTCAGTTATTTTCACCACTTTTATTTCAAGTAATTTTTTTTTTAATGAAAATAAGAAAATGTTGACTATAATTTTTTATTTCTTAGAATTCGAAAGGAAATAATAATATTAATCCAACAATACAAGAACAAATATCTAATTTACAAAATACCTTACGCTCATCAATCGCTTCAATTGCTGAAAAGAGTGAACAATATGAAGATACTGTTACTAATTTAGCAAGTAAATATATTACATACTAAACAATAAGTGGTTTGTAATAACGATATTGTTTTAGTTGTTTTAAAGCTTGATCACGAATTAGATTTTTGGGATAATATCGCTAAAACAGCGAAAAGAAGTAAAGAACGCGAATCTGGAGTGATTTTTCGAGATATCTTAAAGCCATTGATAAACGATTTTAATAATTTGGAGTCATTGGATTTTTTAGATGCAGAGGACGTCTTGGAAAATAGTCATAACGCATTTGATGATTTGTGGAGACATGAGAGACATACTTTTCCTCAACCTCGTATGCAAAATTTATTGGTGATTGTGGCTAATATGATTGTGCAGTTTATTGAAAAACAATTGTTTGGAATCAATGTCTGGACACATTCTTTCAACGAAATTTCTGTGCTTTTGGAAAATTGTGTAGCACTGAATAAACGTTGGATTGATTCATGCACGAAATTGACAAAATTGTTTTGGCCAAATCATGTTTTACATCCGTGGGTGGGAGATGTATTTGTACCCCCAATCGCTGAAAATTTTGGCAATCGATTACAAGAAGTATTACACTTTTGATAATGTTTAAATTTTATTTTTTTTTATTTTTTCAATTTTTTAAGATATTGGACATAAGAACCATTTATCGACAACTAATTCGACTTTTGTCTCGCGTTGAACAACAAGAACTAGAATCAAAAGACATATTCAAACTTTTTGAAGGTGCATTCAAGCAATATATTTCGTAATTTATTTACTAATGTTTTGCACTTATAGATATGTATGTATTGCAATGCAACCCTTACACAGAACCGAAATGGAAAGCTGCTGTAGCAAAGTTTGAAAATTCCTTAAAACCAGCCGAAGAGCGTGTAGCGGCCAAATTGAAAATACAATTAGGAACATCCCATGCAAATACTCGACAATTGTTGCATGAATTTTCCAGATATGGGGAGCTAATAGCTCGTTCCACTGTTAAACAAGCTTTAATCAGTGAACGAGAACAACTGTTATCGATGCTTATTGATTACGTGCAACAATTATCGAATTCTAAGCAGAATACAAATCAAAATTCAAATGTTTTATCCGATCTTACTCCAGTTGTTCAAGATATTGTTCTGTTACGGCAATTAGAAGCTCGAGTAATTATTTACATTCACAACATAGAAATAGAATTTATACAAAGTTATTTCAGGGGAACGAAGTTCAAAAAATCAGTGAAAAATTGTTATCTGATCTTGGAAGTTACAGTATCTTAGAAAATTCAGTAACCACATTTCTAAGTAATTTAAAACAACAAAACTCTGATCTGTTTGATTCTTGGGTACGACAAACGAATAAAAACATAGAAAATCAAACGCTAACGTATATAAGAACAAAATAATTTAAATCCGAATAAATAAGAAAACTTCCTGTTATTTTAGTTTGAAAGAAAATGAACCAGTTGTTGAATTTTCAAAATCAAAAATGATGCGGGTGAATTATTCGCCTCGATTATTGGTTTTGATTCGAGAAGTGCGTCAATTATCTGCATTAAATTATCGTATACCAACTCATGTTTATGAAACTGCACAGCATGCGAAAAAATTCATGAACTACGCCAAAACATTAGAACAGGTCTGAAAAAGTATTTCACATATCGCTACCTCAGTGCAACAGTAAGATATCTCAAAAAGTCTAGTTTTGGGATAATGCATAAAGTAATTTTTATTTATAAATTTGTTAAGAGAAATTCTATTATTCCAAAAGCTTAATATGTTTAGTATTATCTAAAAGAATAGTTTTTTTTTTAAATATGGAGCTATATTTAAATTAATTAATCCTAAAACACGGTAAAATCAATCAAATCATACAGTGAGATATATCCTTTGGACGCACGAAGCTGTTTAATTCAGAGAAAACCTAAAATTGGTATTTTTGAACTTGTCTCACTGTTGCACTGAGGTAGCGATATCTTGAAAATATATTATAGTTGTTTTATAGGTCGCCAGTTTTCATAATACAATTGGTGATCGTATGATTGCCTCTCAAAGACCGATGATGTTGGCTGGAGCCATGAATTTGGCGAAATTAGTCCAAGAAGAAGCTGCTGTCTCATGGTCTGATGTAGAAAAAGTGGAACATTACATTAACAGTTTACGATTGGCTGTTGATAGATTATCCCGTGAAAATAATCAACTTGCTGCAGCTCATTCTCAACTGGGTGAAAAGGTTTCATCTTTTTTTTTCTTAGTTATAAGTTTTTAGTAAAAATGAAAAACATTTTTAGGTTTCTGAACTACATGAGACTGATTTAATTCGTTATCAGCATAAATGGAAAGATGGACTTAATTTTATGAAAGAAATAATTAGTCAAATCGCATCCCAAGTAAATTCCAAATTAATGTTTAACTACTTTTCTTAAAAACTAGTTTTGTTTTAGGGATTTACAAATATGCAGGCTTGGAAACAATATTGGAATTCACAATTAGCAAATTCGTTAGAACATCAATATCAATTAGGCTTAGAAGAAATTCATCAACACTTACCAGAAATAAAAGCAGATTTAATATATCGTTCAGGTCGAGTAATGTTCAATCCTCCCATAGAAGAGTTAAGAATGAAATGCTACAGCCAACTAAAACGTTACTTGGCTATACCAATTCATTTTCGAGGAGTTAGTGATGAAAATCCAAGAAACGTGTTTAGTGATATAGTAGAAAGGTATAAGTAAATACAAAAAGTTTGATTTCAAATTATAATTATACTGTGTTTGAAAAAGGAGTCGCGAAAAATTTATTCCTGTTTATGAAAAAACTGAACAGCTCATGGATGATTTATTGGCATTAACTACTAAATGGGCTCCATGGGTTTCACTTGGTTATACAGATTTGGATGAATTAGTTGAAAAGAATTTGAATGTTTGGAAAGACTGGGATATCAATTTTCGTGAATCAAAATCTTTTGGACAGCAAATAGCAAAATTAATAAGGTATGGACACTTTATTAGGATATCTTTAATTTATAACATGATGTTATGGTTTTAGTTGGGAGGAAAAGATTGGATACTTCACAATATCATTAGGGCTGATTCGTTCTGATATGGAAGCTCAAAATCGAAAATACTGGACTACATTAGTAACATCTTTACAAGCATCAATTGTTAGAGATGTGGCAACACTTTCACATTTTATAGAAACAGCAGTTTTAAATTTGACTAAACAACCTAGAACTCCGGACGAAGTGGCAGATATTCACCAAAAACATACGGACATTTTAAATCAAATCTCCCAAGTATGAACTCTTATATCGTATTTGGTTGGTTTGTAGTAATTTTTTTTATTGTTTTTTTTATAGCAAACTGATTTATATGTTGATTTAATGGCGAGGAATAAAACATTGGCAAATTGGAGTAAAGATCGTATTGAATCTGCCACCCAACTTCAAGGACCTTGGGAGCATCTTCAGTCCTTAATTTCAAATCATCAACATCTTATTGAAAAACAAGTATGTACTTATGTTTTTAAGATTTTAAACTCCTTGAAATTTATATTTTCTTTCTTATAGATGGAAGGCATCAAATCAAGTTTGGCTGGAGCTGTAAATAATCATCAAGAAGAAATCAATCGCTGGTTCATTCGATGGGAAGAAATGAAGCCAAAACCTCAAAGCCAATCTATACCTGAATTGATCAAAAGCCTAAAAATTATAAAGGAAAATCGAGCTTCATGGAATTTGTTGAAAGAACAAAAAGAAAAAATTATGTAATTTAGTTGATTACAGTAGGTACATTAGTTATAAAATTTCACAATCGTATATTTTAGATCGGATTTTACTCGTTTTGGAATGGATTTGCCAAGTTTTAAGCAATTTGACGAGATTGAAGCTACGTTAACAAAAGAAGACTATGAGTGGTCCATTGTAGAGAAATTTAGTACGGAGCTACAAGAATTTAATGATGAAGATTGGATTGTGTTTCGTAAACAAATCTACAAATTGGATGATTTTCTTAGTGTTTGGCAAGACAATTTAGCGAACAATAAGTCAATACTATCGATTAACTTGCTTCAAGAAATTCAAAAATATAAAGTATTCATTAAAGTGAAAAAAATAATTTTTGAAGTTTTCATATTTTTTACTTATAGAATGCAATTCCTACATTGAAATTATTACGCGGTGAAGATTTTACAGAGAAATATTGGATTGAAGTATTTAATTTATTAAGTATTCCACCCCGGTCTTTGGATAGTTTGACTCTTGGCAATTTGACTGTAACAATTGAAACATTAGCAAATCCAGACTTGGTCGCTACTCTTCAAGTAAATTAAATTTTGCTCTTTAATGTAAAACTAATTTTATTATGTATCAAAACTTTAGGTACTTAATAAAAAAGCTGCTAGTGAGGTAATCGTTCGTCAAGCCTTGTCAGAGTTGGATACATGGGAAATGCAATGCCGCTTTACATTATCTGCTCATACAGATTCAACTGGACGTACTGTGATGCTTATAAAAGATTTTAAAGAAATTTTAAATTTAGTGAGCCAACTTATAAAGAATAAAACTTGTCTTTTTAACTTTAACTTCTTATTCTTACAGTTAGGTGATAACCAATGTTTGTTACAATCAGTAAAAACTGCAGCTGATTATGAAAGCTTTTCTGAACGTGGAAATTTATGGGAAAGTCGGTTAGCAGATTTAGATCAATATATCAATCAATTAAACCAAATTCAACGCAAGTAAGTTTATAGAATATATTATTTTTTATTTACTGTTTTTAAAATGTATATAAGTTAAATATATTTTGAGTTAGTCGCTTATAGGAATACGAGTATAAAAATGTATCCAATTCAAAAATAAGGAAACTCGAGTAAAATAGGCAGGGAGTCCAAATCGGCATTGTTTAAAAACAATGCTAGTAACGCCTATTAAAACAGGTCCTTTGTGTTCATCGTAAATAACAAGAGGCCCCCCACTGTCTCCCTAAATATAGTTATAAAAATATTAAAACTGGCTAATTTATATAGGAAAAACTACGTTATATATTATTACCTTACAAATGGTATCTAATTCTTCTCCAGTGGCGCAAATTTTTGTCTTAAACTTAATTGGACATTGTTTGTAGGGAATAACTTCCATCAAAAGCACTTTTAAGCTTCGACTTTCCGAATGTGGAGTAGCTTTAATAAAATTAAAATAACTTTTATTTATATAAATCTTTATTCAAGTTTTATTTTACGTACGGCTTGTCCGACCCCATCCACTTGTTATTACATAAGAATGACCATAGTTTTTTTTAACATCAGAAAATGATGGAAGTTCAACAATATCGATATCATCTGAAACAAATTTTCAAGCATTCTAATTAAAGTTGATAGTAATTTAACAAAACTAAAAGTCACACCAGAAAGCACTGCAGGTATAGGTAATTTGATCAATCCTATATCGTAGTCATATTGGTCTTCTTTGTTGTAATAACCATGTGCAAAAACATCGTTTTGCCCAACCAAGTAAATTTTTTGATCAGTTTTATTTTGGCCCAAAATTATTTCAAAAATTTCATAACTGAAACAAAATAATAACTACTATTTTTTTAATTGATAAGTGAAATAAAATCTTACTCAACCAAACAATGTGCCGCCGTTAGAATAAAACTAGTCGATATTAAGGATCCTCCACAAGTAAAAGCTTCTCCTTTTTTGTTATACATGTATATGTGAGCCTGCCAAGGAATTTCCGAGCTTGAAGATACTTTTCCACCAATAATTCTTGGGATTCTACTCTTGGCTTAAAAGTTTTAAATTATTAAAAAAAATAATAAAAATCAAAAAACTATAACGCTTACCAAAAGTATTTTCACACATTAAAAATAACATAATTGGGATTAAAGTTAAAATATTTCTTAATTTCATAGTAAATATATTTTAAAAATTGAGTTTTCAAAAGTTTTTTCATTATGAATTTTTCGCCAACAATGATATTTGTAATTAATAACTAGAGTTTATTATAATATTTTTGTCACGTTTAAGTTGAAAATATAAAATAATGTAGAAAAAAAATAATAATCAGCATATTTTAATCAGATAAAAAATGCAATGTCATTAAATGATAAACACTTAAACACATGCAATATGATTTCTAGATGGGTTTACTTGGAGCCAATTTTTGGACGAGGAACCTTACGCCAAGAACAATCACGATTCAAACGCATTGATCGAGAATTTCGAATTATTCTCGATACAATCAACAAGGACACCCGGGTCGCTGCACTTTCACGAATCAATGATCTCAAAGCCATGCTGGATATGCTTTTAGATCAACTGGGACGTTGTCAGACCAGTTTGAATCAATTTTTAGTTGAAAAACGTTCGATATTTCCACGATTTCTTTTCCTCGGAGATGATGATTTGTTAGAAATACTGGGTCAGTCGGCACACGAAAAAGTAATCCAATCGCACCTGAAGAAATTGTTTAGTGGCATTAATAGCGTTGAGATTAAAACAGACAGTTCCAGTATTGTTGAAACCGAAAAAACCAATCAGAAAATAACAGCAATTAAATCTGCATGGGGTGAAATGGTTCCCTTAAAAAATCATATTTCAATAATGAAACCTGTTGAAGTATTTATTATTTTCAAGTTTTAAGTTTCAAGTTTATATATTTTTAATTGATATTTAGGAATGGTTAAATGATTTGGTAAAAGAAATGAAATCCACGTTACAAGAACTGTTGAAGGAATGTTTGGCTGATACTAGAAATGAACGAAAGAATGATATAGGAGCAGATCCAATGAATTATCCTTCCCAAATCATATGTTTGGCTGCCAACATTAATTTCACTCGTCGAACTGAACGAGCTATTATTAACGACCAATTAAGCTCATTACTAAGTCATTTAAAAGTAAATCAAAATAATTAAACTGAAAAATTAATAGTTATTATTAATTGTATAATTTAGGTTCAATCAAATCATTACACTAACTTAGAAGTAGATTTCGACACAGGATATAGTGTTTTAGAACTAAAATTACGAGCTTTATTAATTGATCTTACTCATCATATTGCAGTTGTTGAAGAATTGATTGAAAATAATGTTAATACCTTACAAAATTGGCATTGGTTTAAGCAACTTAGGTTGTTAAATTTTCTAATAACATATAATTTTTATAACTTATATCAAACTATGTACAATTTGTAGATATTATGAAAATGCAAATGGACTCGCTATTCTAAGAATGGCTAATGCTGAATTCGATTACTCGTATGAATATTTGGGTAACGCACCAAAATTAGTTCACACTCCTTTAACAGACAAATGCTTTTTAACATTAACTCAAGTAAGATAAGCTACATTTATTGTAAGTGTGTTTAAATAATTTAATTCTAGGGTATGCATATTGGTTTGGGTGGTAATCCTTATGGACCGGCTGGAACTGGAAAAACAGAATCAGTTAAAGCCTTGGGAGGAATTTTAGGACGACAAGTATTAGTTTTTAACTGTGATGAAGTAAATTGAATTTTAAATCAAAATATTCTTAGAAAATAGCTGTGTTTATCCCACTTTTAGGGTATTGATTCGAAATCTATGTCCAGGATATTAGTAGGACTTGCTCGCTGCGGAGCTTGGGGTTGTTTCGATGAATTCAATCGTTTGGATGAGGGAACTTTAAGTTCTGTATCAACTCAAATTCAAAATATTCAAACAGCGATTGTTTCTAAAACAACATCTATACACGTTCATAATGAAGAGGTGATTGTAAATCCTCACTGTGGAATATTTGTAACGCTTAATCCTGCGGGGAAAGGATATGGTGCTCGAAATCGTTTACCAGATAATTTGAAACAACTTTTCCGACCAGTCGTTATGTCTACTCCAAATGAAGTGCATATTGCTCAAGTATTGCTATTTATCGAAGGGTTTCGACATGCTAAGATATTAGCGACAAGATTATGTGAACTTTTTAATTTGGCCAAGTACAAAGAATGATTTGATTAAGAAAAAAAAAAGTTTTATACAAAATTATAATTTTAGACAGCTTTTATCGAAGCAGCAACATTATGATTGGGGTTTGAGAGCTTTAAAGACAGTACTTAGTACTTGTGGAAGCATTTTGAGACAAGCCAGATCTACAAAGCATGAAATAAAAGCGGATGATTCACTAAATCATGAAATGGAATTAATTATTGGAGCTGTTCGATTAAATGTGTTATCTAAACTGACTTTTTACGATCGTTGTAAATTTGATAATTTAATCAAAGATATTTTCCCGGCAGTTAGTTTTTCGGGTGGTTTACATGACCAGTTACGGATTCAAATTGAAAATAGTTTTGAAGAATTAGGCCTGGAAATAAATGAACAACAAGTAAATGCTTCTTTTTATAAAAATACTTTTTTAAAGACTTTATTTTCAGGTCAATAAATGTGTGGAACTGTTTGAGCAACTTTCACAGAGAATGGGAGTCGTTATTGTAGGTCCGCCTAGTTCAGGAAAATCAACTATACGACGTATCTTGCTACATGCAAGTTTAATGAAATATTTCTGGTTGAATTTTTATGTTTATATTTTTATGTTTTAGGCCTTGCTTAAGATTAAGAAAATTTTAAAAGAGCGAATTGTTAATCCAAAATCAATATCACGAACACAATTGTTGGGCAAAGTAGATCCAGAAACGCGACAATGGTCTGATGGTGTTTTAACTTTGTATGCATTAGATGCTTGCAACGAAACTCCAGGTATAAAATTATTCTTATTACACTTTTTAATCTTTGAATATATTTGAATTGTTTCAAAATATTATAAGCATAGAAAAACATTGAGAATTTTCTTTATAAATTTAGGGGAAAGTTGGGTATTTGAGAACAGCGGCTAATTAAAAACAGTTAAATTTTAATTATTTCTGTATTTAAAAAAAATTTTATTAGTGTTTGAATTGACAAGTGTGTGCTTTATCGTTCCTGACAGAAAAAAATATTTAAATTGGCGTTCGCATACTGTCACGGTAAGCAAATAATTAAAATTTGATCTTTTGTTACAATTTTTGCCGTATGTAAAAATCTTTGAAAAAATTATTTCTTGACCTTTAGTTCGTATTTTTTTGTTATTATCTTTCATTTACAATTCATTTATTAGTTTTATGTGGCTATTTAAGTTAAATGAAGAAAATATTTTAAGTATCGAGCATTTTAATATGAATTGCCTAAATCGGGTAATTTGGAACGATTTTCGCGGGGTAAATGTGGACGTTTCTTATTAATATGTAAGAAATTAATTATTTTACAATTTTTTCGAAGAATTTTCTTATTTTAAACTCTGATGCAACGTTTCGTTTTGTTGACTTGTTGTTGTTGTTGTTGTTGTTGTTTTGTTTGATCAATTTGTTTGGATCAATTTTATTTTGTGCTGTTGTTTCCAATAATTATGATTGTTCTACGGAAAAAAAAATCTCTCTTTAGATGCCCAGAAATTACACAAGAAAAACAACACCGCGGTACACAATTGAAAATCTCCAACGCGCGAGACATGATGTGAGATGTCGACGACTTTCTTTAAGCAAAGCAGCAACCAAATACGGAGTACCAAAATCAACATTATTTCGACAAGTGCATCTAGAAGAATTTAAGAAACCGAAAAAAGGACGACACCCTGTCTTCAATCATAGTCACGAAAATCAATTGGAAAAATACATCCTCGATTGTTGCGAGTCTTTTTACGGCATCACACCTAGATCACTACGAAAGATTGCCTTTACATTTGCTGAAGCCAACAAATTGAGCCATAAATTTAACCAAGAATCTCAGATGGCTGGTAAAGACTGGTACTATTCATTCATGTCTCGACATCCCTCCATCAGTCTACGAACTCCAGAAGCAACGTCACTTAACCGAATTCAAGCGTTCAATGCCACCGAAATTAAATTGTTTTTCGATCAACTAGAAGCCCTCCAACGCAAATACAATTTTCCTAGTCACCGTATATTCAACATTGATGAAACCGGTATCAACACTGTTCAACGTAATTCGAAAATATTGGCTCCGAAAGGTTTGAAGCAAGTTGGAAAAGCGACAAGTGCTGAGCGCGGTATCACCACTACCGTTGTTTGTGCGATAAGTGCAAACGGTATATATGTACCTCCAATGTTTATCTTCAAAAGAAGGCGTATGTGTGACCTGTTGCTGAATGGCGTTAATAACGATATGATTGGCACGGTTTCTGATTCTGGTTGGATAAATGAGTCCATATTCGTTGAATACCTACAGCACTTCATTAATTTTGTTAAACCTACCGAGGACGAGCCAGTCTTGATAATACTAGATAATCATGAAAGTCACATTAGCTTGGGGACATACACGCTTTTTCCAGAACACAACCTTCATGTTCTTTCCTTACCGCCTCATGTATCACATAAAATGCAACCGCTGGACTTAACTTTTTTCAGTGCACTGAAATGTGCATACAATCGACAGTGTGAGCTCTACATGGTTAACAATCCTGGCAAACGGATCACCCAATACAAAGTGGCCGAGCTGTTTACTAATGCGTACAACAAGACAGCCAACATAAGCAAAGCGATCAATGGTTTTAGAGTGGCTGGAGTTCATCCCATCGATACGGACAAGTTTAACGAATGCTTCGCAAATATGCCTTTTATTGATAAATTCAACACTGCTGACAGTCATGACAGTCCACATACTACTTCCGTTCGTGATACTACTACTACTACTACAGCTGAGAAAACAATTCCTGTGGACGATCAACCGACAACATTACACAACCATAATCATGAACATCAAACCGATTTAACCATACACACTTTTCTTGCTCCGTTAACTCCTGTGCTCCTCTCTGACATAGCCAACGTGCCTAGGATCATTCCTAAAATAGAAACTTCACAACAAAGAAAAAGAAAACATTCTCAAATTTTATCCAGCACTCCCATAAGACATCAATTAGAGGAAAAACAAAAACGGCAAACTGCAAAGAAAAGTAAAAATATTCAACAACGAAGAAGTACAACGAACCCACCATTAGTCAACAATACAGCGGTCGTTAGAAATTTGAAAACGGTGTTCGAGAAAAGTGACGGCGTGGACTATTATTGCATATTCTGCACGGAAAAATATGAATCGCCCCCTAAAGAAGACTGGATTATGTGTACCAAATGTAAGAAATGGGCCCATGATGCATGTACGAACGGTCAATACATGTGTAATAATTACGTCTGTGATTTGTGTGAAACATAGTTAATCATTAAATTTTATATTATATATATTATCATTACCCAATGCAGTTTCTATTTCCCCCGTGGATTGATTTCAATTACCCCACACACTACCGGGGAAATAGAAATGGCAATAGTTTTTATATTCTATATTTTTGTTATTCTAATGTTAATTTAAAAAAGTTTTGTGATCAAATTATTAAAGTAGATAAGTTAAAGTTTATGTTATAGCAAAAGTTTACTAAAATTGTTATTTTATATTATTAATTAGGATAATTTAAAGTTTATTGTTCTCAAATACCCCACTTTCCCCTACTTAAGTTTTGTTTGGTATTAAATTTAATTGGTATTTGGTTAAATCATATTTTTTGCTGTTTAATGTAAGATGTCCATACATGGATCGTTTGTGATGGAGACATTGATCCTGAATGGATTGAGGCTTTAAATTCAGTTTTGGATGATAACCGCTTGTTGACACTTCCATCTGGTTGGCGAATTCAGTTTCAAGATAATGTAAATTTTATTTTCGAGACTCACGATTTAACTCATGCTTCACCTGCAACTATTTCCAGAATGGGAATAATATATTTAAGGTAATTTTCTGTTAAAAAGTAAAGAAAAATATAAACTTACCACAAAATTTTAGTGACGAAAATTTCGACTTGAAATATATAGTAAAAACTTGGCTTAAAAATCAACCAGAAAATATTCAACTACTTTTAGAATCGCTGATCGACACATACTTTTATAAAGGTAGACTATGTTTTTTTTTTGAAGATAACAATTATAAAATATCTTTATTTTATTTAAGCTATTGATTGGACTTTTCAAGAAGGTCAATTTTCTGTTGAAAGTTCTCAAATTGGAGTCATATTAACAGCATTGTCTCAATTTAACAATGTCAAGACCAAAGCTCAATTCGCGGTTGCATTAATCGCAGGATTGGGTGGTCTTTTGAAATTACCTAGTAGACAAATTTTGGCTAAACACGTAAGATAATATAATATGTTAATTCATATATTTATTGTTTATATAAAGAGCCGTAGCGTGATACTATGGCATCCTGTGTGAAAGGATAAAATGTCCCTCTCCCCTTTAATAATAATTTTTAAAATATTTTAAAAAATTATAAAACTATAAAAATAAATTAATGCATAACTGAAAAAAAATTTCAACGTGTAAAACGGCATCTTTCTCACGCGACGCTTGGTGCCGGGGCACCACTCACACTTTGGCTCTATATTGATATATTTTTAATGTAGATGCATAACATTGAAAAATAATTTTTCAGGTCTTTGAATGGACCGAGGAATTTTGTAACGAATCAAATGATATTGTATACTTATATTTTGATGAGAAACGTAACTTAACTGAAAATTTTATTCCAATAGAAAGTTTTGAGGCAAATGCTAACGACATGAATATTTCATTAATTTATACTCAAAGTGTACAGCATGCTCTGTACACGTTGAATAAGTTTTGGGAACAAAATAAAGAACACTTTTTACTCGTAGGACCACACGGTTCAGCTAAAAAGTATAGAAATCAAAAGCATAATGATAGAAAAATGTGATTTAAATTTTTCATTTTAGTTTGATTATCAAACATTTATACAAAAAACATCGTGATATAGAAGTGGTATCAATGCATTGTAGTCCTAATTTAAACACCGACTATGTCTTATTTAAATTATCACAGGTAAGATTTTATGTCAAATATGAACAAGTTTCAAAAAATGGATTAATTTATATTACTTGTAGTATTGTTTGATGGTAAGTAGCAGTAAAGGTCGAGTTTTTCGACCTAAAAAAGGACACTTAGTACTGCACTTCATTGGATTACATTATTTAAAAACTGATCAATGGGGAACTAATTTGCTGATATCATTCTTGCAACAAGTAAGTTTATAACTTTAAATTTTATTATTCTTGACTTAATTAAAAAAATTACAAGTAAACTAAGGCTTTATTGCATTTAAATTATCTGAAAACGATTCATTCTGTATATTACTATTCAAGTCTTCCCATAATAAGGCCATCTGAGCGTTTTCAGCAACCTTTTGTTCCAATTGCTCCTCTAAGCATTTGATTTTACATTCCGATTTCTTAACCATCGCTTTTAATTTTGCTATTTCAATCGTGTATGTTTTTTTCATTTTGTCTACTTCAACGTTGACTTCTTGGAATTTTTCAGCCGCGTGTGTTTTCAATTGCTGATATTTATTTTCTCTGTAACGTAGCAATACTTCATTGTTCTGTAATGCGTATTTTAAAACATCCTCATTTTCTTTGTATTGTTGTACATATGATTTAGCTCGTTCGTATTTTGCATTTATGTCTGAAAAAGCGTGCTCAATGTTCGCTAAATGAGTTAAAGCGGTATTTTTATGATCTTCAAGCTTATCACGTTCTTTCAATAAACCAGTTATTATCGATTCTAATTCTGTAATAACTTTAGCAGCTTCTTGAGTTTCATTTTTCTGGGTAATCAATTCATCGGTTAGTCTTTTTTCGTTTGCTTCCATTTCACATATTTTTTTTTCCAAGGAAGTAATTATTTCTTTATATTTAGCTAACAAGTCAAGTAAATTTATTTTTAAATCAATTATTTAGACGTATATTTAACTATTTTCATTTACCGCTATTATCAACTGTAGGAACATTCATATTAAGTAATGGAGGTATTAAGTCAATGTCATCTGTTTGAAGGCTCTAAAATATTGGCTTAATAAGAGAATTTTTAAATTTCTTTAAGATCTTACAGAAGCCGAATTTTCTTTATTGATTATTTTAACATTTTTAACTTCCATTTCTACCGACTGTACGAGTGTTTGATTATCCTGAATGGTAGATTCAGAACTAAACATCTAAAAGAATCGACAGAATTAAACCTTTAAGTTAATATAAGAAAATTTAACGAAACCTTAAAAATGTTCATCATTTTGTTAAAATTTAATATTTATAGAGTCCTTACGTAATGTAAAATATAATCACGTTTAAAAATTATTTGACAAAATTGTTGACGAAGCTTTTGTTTTTTAACTTGAAATTCTAAGCTTACTAAAGGCAGTATTTAACTTATATTCTGGTTTTCAGATGATTTCTTACAGAGGAATTTTCGATAAAAATTTGGAATGGATTGGCTTAGAAAACATTACAATAGTGGGGACTTTGGAACCATCCACCTCACTATCAACTCGTTTTACATCAATCTTACGAATTCACACTATTGAGTAGATATTTTCCTTTTATTTAAAGATACCTAATATTAAAAAAAAAACTTTTTTTTAGTTTACCGAATCAAGAAGAATTGCAGTTTATATTTAGATTATATTTGAAGCACATTTTAAAGACTTGTATTCCGAAGTCGGGAATCAATGTAGAAAATATCACCGAAAAATTACTGGATGCAATGCTTAGCTTATATAAAGATCTAAAAATCAATTTCACACCAGTTCAAAGCATTCATTACAATTTCAGTCCTCATGATATCACTGTTTGGTGTCAGCATTTGTTGAGATATAAAGAAAATGTAATAGAAAATGAAGACTGGTTACTGGAGGTAAAATATAGTCTGATTTTCGCACTAATTTTTTCAACGCCGATTTTCTTTGTAAATAGGCTTTTTATCATGAAGCTCGCCGTATATTTTATGATAAATTAATTAGTAATCAAGACAAAACTAAATTTGATGAACTTTGCTCACTGCATATAACAAGATGTTGGCCTGGAACAAATTCATTCCTAGCCTTGGCAAAAGTAAATGATTCTTATTTTACGACTGAAAATAATAATTTTATACCTCCATGGGGACTACAATTAAGAAAGTTGAATAAAATGGATTGGACTGCATGTGTAAATAGATCGAAAAGTTTTTATGGTACTTGTATCATAATAGAAATGGAATGTAGAAATAATTATAATACAATTTTAAACAGAAAACGAAAATGGACAAATTATAACTTTACCAGTATTTAAAGAAATGTTAGAATTAATCGCTAAGATTGAAAGAGTATCAACAACTCCAGGAAAATCAATTTTATTAGCAGGAAGATCTGGTGTTGGACGAAAAACGGCTGCTAAAATTAGCGCGAGTGTTCAAGGAGCCCGACTTGTGGTAGCTTCAGAAAATATTCATCAATTCAAAATTGATATCAAATCGGTAAAGAGTGCATAATTTTCAATGAACTATGAGTTAATATTTTCATTTTCTAAGGTTATTCAAAGTGCAGCAATTGAGAGGGAGACAATATTTTTACTGGTGGAAGATTATATTTTGAAAAACGCATACATTCAAGAAATTGTTGATATGCTTTTAACAGCAGGAGAAGTATTGGGGTTGTATTCAAACACAGAATTTGAATCAATCTGTAGCTCGTTACGTGATCAACTAGAACAAGAAGCTTTCGAGGGATCACTAGTTGAATATTTTAATTCTAGTAAAACTTAAAAAAAAATATAATAACTATTTCATTTTAAAATAAAATCATTTTAGGGGTGAAAGAACGGTTACATATTATAGTTATTTTGGATGTGGAAAATGATGAACATATATCATTTTTCAAAGAAAATCCTAATATTCTTTTACAATGTTCAATTGTTTGGATAGAAAACTGGTCTTTAGAAACGATGAAGCAGATTCCAGAGCTATTAATTTCATCGTAATTTATATAACTATGATTTTATGAATAGAAACTAATTGAATTATTTTAAAGGAATTTATCCAGTACAAATGAAAAAGCTTCGATCACACTCAGCGATGGATTTGAGCAAATTCACATGAATATTCCAAACCAACTTCAAACACCAGATCGATATGTTACATTCATTAACACTTACTGCAAAATATATTTACAAAAACATCAAAGTATTGTAAAGCAACAAAAAAAGCTTCAGGTAATATTGATTAAAAATAAATTTACTAAAATTACGACTCGTTTTCAACTTGAACAGGCAGGTATTTTAAAACTAACGGAAGCTCGAGAAATTGTTGCGAACTTAAAGCTTGCAGCTCAAGAAAAAGAAAGAGAACTTGCTGATAGACAAGCCAAGGCAAATCAAGCCTTAGAAATGATTGCAAATACAATGAAAAATGCTCATTCTCACAAGGGAGAATTGCAAGGTTTAAAAGAACGGACTGAGAATGAAAACAAACTTATTTTACAAAGGTTTTTTAAAAACTTTTTCCAAAATCTTTAAGTTATTTATTATTTAAATTTTAGGAAAGTCGTCATCGAAAAAGAACTAGCTGAAGTTGAACCTTTGATCCAAGAAGCCAGAGCTGCAGTTGGAAATATTCGACCTGAAGCTTTATCCGAAATTCGGTCTTTACGAGCACCTCCTGATGTCATTCGAGACATATTAGAAGGCGTTTTACGTCTTATGGGAATTCTCGATACTTCTTGGAATAGTATGAAGATGTTTTTATCAAAACGAGGAGTTAAAGATGAAATAAGGTAAAAATGTTTTTTTTTTGTTTTGAATTGTATTTACTGTTGAAAAATCATAAATTATAGATCTTTCGATGCAACAATTATAAATCCAGAGCATCGATTAGCAGTAGAAAAACTATTAGTGACCAGGAAAGAATCGTTTGAGGCAAAAAACGCTCGACGAGCTTCTATCGCCGCTGCGCCATTAGCGGCTTGGGTTAATGCAAATGTTCAATATGCTCGAGTCTTAGAAAAAATTCGCCCATTAGAAAAAGAACAACAGAAACTAAAAAAGTTACGTTCATTTTGACAAAATCAATGAGCAAATCAAATAAAATTCATTTTTCAGAAATCTTTTTGATGCCGAAAAACAAATAGCAGAACTTAGTTCAGGATTATCAGACGTTAATGAAACCGTTGATAAACTAAAAGCTCAATTGAGCATATATAGTCGAGAGGCTGCTGAAACAGAAATAAGCTTAAAATCTGCAAAGGGTACTCTAGAAAACGCAGAAGGACTTGTATCCAAACTGCAGGAGGAATATAATCGTTGGCAAGAACAAGTAATACAAACTTTTTTTTTTCAATTAACATTTTTAATAAATAATTGCTTTTAAGTTTTCCAATTTGTCGGAGGAACTAAATATTTTACCAAAAAAATCTCTCCTATCTGCAGCGTTTATAACATACCTATCAAATGAGCCAGAAAATAAGCGAACGTAAGAATTGATTGCTTGTGATTATGAGAATGTTAAAAATTTAAATTTTAATTTTATAGACAATATTTACAAGCTTGGCTTGAATTTGTCAAGTTAGATGATAATGAATTTTCTTTGGAGTTCTTTTTATATTCGGAAAAAGACCAGCTTCAATGGATCGCTGAAAAACTACCTTCTGACCGCTTATCAATTCAAAATGGAGTTATTATATTAGAAGTAAAAATATTTGTTATTTGTGACAAAGTGTTTAAATTGTTGATGATTATTTTTATTTTACAGTGTTGGTTAATTCCTTTATTGTTAGATTCCAATTCTATTACTTTGGAATGGTTGAAAAATCACTATGCTAATCGTTCAATAGAAATCACTAACCAAAATAATCCAAAGTTCAATTCCGTGTTAGAACTTGCTATACGATTTGGGAAAGTATTGATTGTAGAAGATGTTGATACTATATCGCCTATTTTTTATCCTATTTTACGAGGATCTTATATACAACAAGGCGAAAGACGTCTTGTTTCATTTTCTGGTCGTTTAATTGATTACCATCCGGACTTCAAACTATTTTTTATGAGTCGAAATACTTCCCTACAACTACCATCAACTGTATCATCTAAAATTACACTTGTGAATTTTACTACGACTCTATCTGCATTAACAGGTGAAACCATTATAAATTTATATATTTTGTTTGTTTTATAATTAAACTTATAAATCTACTGCAGATCAATTAATAGCAAGTGCAGTTCAGCAAGAACGTTCTGATCTTGAAGTTAAAAGACGAGATCTGTTAAAGAAACAAGAATCGTTACAGTTGCAATTAGTAGGTTTACAAGATAATTTACTTGAAGAACTAGGAAATGCCCAAGGAAATATATTAGAGAACAAGGTATCCATTGCTAAAAAAATGTTATTTGAAATCAAATTTTAATTTAAATTTGTCTTTAAGGACTTATTAATGTCTTTAAATAAGACGAAAAAAAGCAGTGCTGAAGTTACTACTGCTTTATCCGAATCAACAAAAATACAAAAAGAATTATCAGCTGAATGCAATATTTATAAACCACTGGCCGAATTTGCAAGTCAATTATATTTTGGAGTTTGTGAAATGAGTCGAATTAACATATTGTATCAGTTATCAGTTACTTCTTTCACAAAATTATTTCTTAAAATATTACCTCGCTTACAAGTAAATCCCCATTATAAAACTAAATAATTAATATAAAAATTAATAAATATTATTTTAGTTTGAAAATTCAGAAATTTCAGATGAAAGAAGAAACTTATTACAATTAGTATTTTTACACGTATCCAGAGGAATTTTTAAATCAGATTGTTTACTGTTTGCCATGCATTTGGTCCATAAAATTATTCCAAACGAAATACCAGATGATGTAAATTAATAATAAATTATACGAACCAAATAAATTTATTTATTTTTTAAGGAATGGGAGCTTTTTACACGACAAGATACCGCCATTGGTAAATTAGACACCTCTCATGCCGCTGATAAGGTCCCAAGTTGGTTACCAGAGAATCGTATTCATGAAACATTTTTACTTCAAGTAATATAAATATGGTATTAATAATTAAAAAAAATATATATATTCTTAATTCGTTAGGTTGCTCAACCAAACCTGTACTCGATTTTGAATTTTGAAGATCAAAATTTGTGGAAAAATTTCATGCAAAGCATTGAGTGTGAAAACAATTTTCCAACTTCGCTTTCACCAAAACCTTCACTCTTTCAACAAATTTTAGTAGTTCAAGCCTTGCGACCTGATCGTTTATATTCAACCGTTTCCAAATGCGTAACAAAACTTATTGGTAAATTTCTATCGTACATTTACCATAAAAATTGTTTTAAAACTAGAAAATGTTTTCAGGTTTGCGAAACCTAAATCAAGGCATGGTTAATTTGTCACAAATACTTTCTGAAACCAAATCCACAGAGCCTATTTTATTAATATCATCAAGTGGCATTGATCCTTCTTATGAAATACGAGAACTAGGATTTAAAATTGTTGGAGAAAAAAATTTCAGCGAAGTAGAAACATCAATTTTAAACAAAACTCCCACTATATATTTTATAATTTTTCATTTTCAGATATCTATGAGTCAAGGAGAGTATAAATTAGCGATAGAAGGGTTGATAAAAGCATCAACAAATGGGCAATGGCTGTGTTTGAAGAATTTACATTTAGTGATCGATTGGCTTCCAATTTTAAGCCAACAATTAAAACAACTTTCTTACCATAAGGATTTTAGACTATGGCTTACAACTGAGCCCCATAAAAACTTTTCGACAGTTTTAGCTCAGTCTTGTTTACGAATTGCATATGAGGTTTGTGTTTTATAAAATAAAAAGTTTAAAAATCAAAATCAACATTTTTGTAGGCTCCACAGAGTATTAAGCAAAATCTACTACGTACTTTTGAATATTGGAAAAATAATTCAAAAGATACGCAACAAAATAAAAAACCTGTTGAAAGGAGAGTGCTTTTTGCTTTAGCATGTATACATGCTATAATTCAAGAAAGGCGAACTTTTATACCTCAAGGTATTCAATCGTGTTAGAAATATGTTTATGTAATGTAATTGCAAGGTAAAATTTTTTATAGGTTGGTCGAAACCTTATGAATTTAGTGATAATGACTTGATGGCTGCTCGAGAGTTAATTGTTAATATCCTATCGCTTAACAACTCCCAAATCGAATGGCCGGTTATACGAGGTTTGTGTGCAACCGCAGTATACGGAGGGAGAATTGATAACCACCATGATGAACAAATTTTGCATTCTTATATGGAACAATACTTCGAGGATTCCATATTGAGTCATCTTTGGAAACCTTTTGATTTACCAATTGTTAACACCGATAATATTAAAGTATACCAACGTTCACAAAGTAAAAAAAAAAAAATTAACAATAGTTTACTTTTCCTAGGCATACATTGAAACGGCAATGAAATTATCAGATTCGGATTTGCCATCTTATTTTGGATTGCCAAGTAATATTCATCGAATGTGGGAAATAAATGCTGGAGGTGCTTTAATTTCTCAACTGAAAGGTTTATAAATTGTTACAAATTTTACTTGAATCAAACTATACAAACGTTGATTTTTATAGTTTTAGGACTTTTTATTCCTTCCTCAAACAATTTCAATTTATCGTTTTGGCAAAAAAAACTGACCCCACTTCTCAACTTTTGGAAAAAAATTAATCAAAATCAAGAATGGTTCAAAACCAAAATATTACAGCAATCACAAGAGACAAACAATATGATTGCCGATTTTGTTGAAACAGAATATAAATTCGGAATTAGCGTTGTTCAAACTATCCACAAAAGTTTAGTTGCCTTAAGTAAAATAATGCGAGGCTCGGAATTACCAAACGATACCACCTTTGAAACAGGCAAATGTTTAATTAAAAATCAGGTGAAATAAAACTTTTTATATTTCTTCAACGCATCATGATTTTAATTAGGTTCCAGAACTCTGGAAAAAAACGTGGGATGGTCCAGAAGAACCATTTATTTATTTGAGAACAATTATTCAGTGCATTAAATATTTGATTCATTGGCGTGATCAAGGAGAGCAACTAAATATATACAAAACTCCTGTCAATTTGAGTCTCATTTTTCATCCTGATGCATTTTTAGCGACATTAAAACAACAAACATCTAGGTTTAGTTTAATTATTATAATTAGTATTTGTATTTTAATAACCAATAAATTTATGTAATTTTAGAGAAACAAAACTTACAACTGATGAATTACATTTAACGTGTAGTTGGGGGAGTTCTGCAAATGTTCCATCGGGCATAATCATTGAAAATTTGCAAGTTGAAGGAGCGATATTTACATATCAAGGATTGTCTCCATGCAAATCTGATTCCGCAAATGTTTCCACAGCACCTCATTGCGCTTTAGCCTGGGCTTCAACGGTTAGTACCAATAAACCTATAAAGTTTATAACATATTCTTATTACTACAAACAAAATTGTACACCGTTATTATTTTTAATACATTTATATTCAGTGAAAATTTTAGATTAGACTTAAGATTGATCTAAGTAGTTGTGTATCTAGAGTAGGTACTTAGAAATTTCTTGATTCTACTTCTAAACTGTGTCTTAAAGTTTGTTCTCACAGTAGTTCAAATTCACGAATTTTTACTACTGTGAGAACAAACCTTATATTACTTTCTTTTAACTGACGTTTTTCTGCTATTTTAGCAGATAATAAGTCATGATCAAAATACTTAAGAGTGACATAAAATCTAAAAAAGAGATGTTATCTAATCAGCGTTTGATCATGTAAGAAATAGCCCATAACTGATTTGACATTCTTTTAATGACAATAAAAACACCCTCAAAGCTTATTAAATCTTAGTAAAAACTTTATGAAGGTATTGAAATAACAAAATTCTAAATAAATGAAACAAATATGAAAATACATAGCACCATCAAACACTAACCAAGAATAATTAATTGATGCAATAGGAAGATGTGTAAATAACACTGCCACACAAAAAAATTATCTGACCCTGAGGTGCGGTATATGGTTTTTAGTGCCTTTTTTCGCTGAGCAAAAATCAGTTAGGAGTTTTTATCCAGCACCCTACAATTTTCAGGAAATCCGGGATCAGATACTTTTTTTCTGGACAGAGACCTTTTCAACGATTTTCTGAAAATTGAAGGGAAAAACTGGCCTCAGATTCTTGTTCAGCGTAAAAAAATTCACGGGAAACTATTTATTGCATCTCTGTTCCAGATACTTTTTTTTTGTGTAACAGTGAAATTTAAAGATATTAATAATATAAAGGACTGTTCATTAAGACGCCAAACCGTTTTCAAAAAATGTACTCTGAAACGATTATATGCTGCCAAAAGCTATCCTACTTTTATTTTCAGATGTCCCTAAATTTATATTATATTTGCTTAGTTAAAAATTATTTTTTGTAGAAACAAGGAATAGCTGGAAACACTTTAGCTATACCTCTATATTATTCATCAAAACGGCAAAAGGAACTAGCAACATTATATATTCCAATTAATGACTCAATCAATATTTGGTTGCAAGCCGGAACGGCAATATATTTAAACAGGTAAAATAAAAATTAAAAAAAAAAATAAATACTATTGTATATAGTAGACCTGATGTAATAGAGCTAATTAAAAAAAAAATAAATGAAATAATTTAAATTAAATTTTTTCTAATTTCTTTTTCTATTTTTTCAGGGGAAATTATATAAATCTACCATAAATATTATTTACACCTACCTTCTATAATTTTAGCTACATATTTTGACGTGAAAAGATAGTACGTAGTTATTTATCAATGTATTTCGAAGAGTATAGCAATTATCATGATAAAAGAGTTAGATTTCATAGTAAGTTCATTTTTTTGCTTTTTAAATAAATGAAAACACAAATTAAAATAATTAGTGGGGGGCTCAGTTTTTGATAAAAAAAATTTATAAAACATTTCAAAATTAAAAAAAAAGATTATAAAATTCTTCTATTTTAGTTTTATAAAATTTATCAAAAGTTAAAATAATCGATATATTGGTTCGATTCTCAATGTTATTTTTAAACTATCAACTATTAAAGGATTAACTTATTTTTCAACCTTAAAATTTTGGATTTTGCAATTCGTCGATATTCTCTCTTACGAGAATTTCTTAATAAATACAGTAGATAGAATAAAAACCTCGGTTAAATATAAACGCATTGGGCAAATATTAAATCGTTTCTTCTTTAGGAATTCGAATGTTTCATTACAAATTCAAAACAGTATTTTTCAAATAATAATATGTTTCGTTCTAATATATTTATTTCTACTTGATAAAAAATATACATATGTATATAAAAAAAGTTATTATTTAATACTTACAATGACCTTATAAGATTTAGGAAAAAATCTACGAGAATCTCCTTAAAAACATTATTTTTATTAAATGGAATTATTGTTATGAGCATCCATATATTTTTGGTAGGTGTCAACTAAGAGTGAGGTATAAAAATAGCCCCTTAAAAAATTTGTTGTGAGCATAAAAAAAATACAGAATATAGAATTCATTAATTTAAATGTTATTTTGAAAAATTCGTTCCTTCATTGGTTTCGGAGAAAATTTTTTTTAAGTTAAAGGTTGTAACCCCTCTAGTTCCGATAATAGAAGGGGTAGCGGTCTAATATCGAGTATACTTACTACTCCTACCTAGAGCTATGTGGAGGAGAACAAAATAAACGTTAGGCTAAAAAAACAGCCTGGTCCCGATGAGATAGACTTATTCGGCTAGACCCTTTGACTTAAAATCAAGTCAAACTCGAGACAAAAATTAATTTTTTAGGTCAAATCAAGTCAAGTATTGACTTAACAAGCTATTTCTTTTTCAAAATGCAATTCAAATTTAAGTGAAGTAGAATTCATTTAAAAAACTCTCCTAGCTACTACTTGACTTGGTGAATCTCTAAGTGTAACGTGAATGTATAATGAGATCAATGAGATAGTGTACCCGTGTGTATTGTGTCGTTACGGTCGTTACCTATTGGTCGTTTATTGATATTGCATGTAGGTACACGTAGACCGTACGTAGCGTAACGTTATAACGTAGCGCACAAGACAATTTTTGAAACACAAAAATACAAATAATATCAAATAGTTTATATTTTAATAATGCGTTTCATTTAATATTAAGTATATATCATAGGTATTTTTATATTCATATAAATTCCAAGATAAAAACTTCTTAAATTTTAAAATTTAAAAGTTAACATCATCGGATCCACTCGGGATTACTCGGATGAGAAATTAGATTCTTCTATTGGATGTTAGAAGTCGCTGTTTTTGACTGTATTTTATGACATTTACACGTAGCGAAGGTAATAAACGTCAACGTACATAAAACTTACAAGATAAGTAGAGTTGATTTTTCTCATAAAATCTAATACTTGTTCTGCAATTTTGTTTAAAATTTAGTATGTAATTTAAAAAGCTCAAAATGGGATTGTGTAAGTGCCCCAAAAGATGTGTCACAAATCAATTTTGCTTTGAACATCGAGTCAATGTTTGCGAACATTGTATGGTTACAAATCATCCAAAGGTATTTTTTTATTCTTCAAAATTCGAAACAATTAATATATTTTTACATTTATGGAATATTTTATTAACATTACAGTGCATTGTTCGATCGTATTTACAATGGTTACAAGATAATGATTATAATCCAATTTGCGAGCTATGTGCTAAAAATCTAGACACTGAAGACTGCATTCGTTTAACGTGTTATCGTAATAACTATTCCATTAAATTGTATTTCAAGTATTAATATAATTGTTTTTTTTTTCAAGATGTATATCATTGGTGGTGCTTAGATTCATGGGCTAGAAATTTACCGGCAGACACAGCACCGGCTGGTTACACCTGTCCAACGTGTCACAACGCATTATTTCCTCCAACAAATTTAGTCAGCCCTGTTGCAGATGTCTTAAAAGAAAAACTAGCTGGTGTGAACTGGGCAAGGACTGGACTTGGATTGCCTCTGGTAAAACACTTACAAACGTATGTAAATTCAAAAGAGACTAACGATATCTTTATTGGTAGCTTTCTGAAGAAATAAGCGTTAAATCAATGGATCGAATTGCTTATCAGCAAACAACATCAGATGTTAATGCATTACCAACTAAGTCAATGTCTCCACCACATTCTGTCATCCATATGCCAGATATCAACGATTCAGATTCATTTTCACGTTCTGGAAGTTCGTTGCATGCCTCGTCAGCTCCTCGACGAGGCAATAATTCGGATATTGTAACCAATGCAAAAGGGGTTCTTATTGACCATGATGATGATAAATATAAACGGCGTTCAGCAGGAGAATGGTTATTACGAAAGTGGAAGTTAGTAAAACCGTAATTATTTTAATTCAATTCCTATGAAATTTTTTCTAAATTTTTAGGTATCTGTGGTCTCCTGGTCGAGGACGTCGACATTGGAGACCCATAATGGTGATCGTTTTGGTTATATTGCTTATACTTTTAATTCTTGGCGCTGTTGGTAGATTGAGTATCGACGATAATGATCCTGCTTTTGATGTTAAAAATCATCCTCTTATCAAACAAAGCGATAGATAAAGGAAAAAGTATTTCTGTTATTCCATTTAAAACAAATATTAATATATTGTTTCACATTATTACACATTGTCCAATTTACTATTTTTACAGTGCTCAAAATCACAAAAATGAGTGATAATTGAATTGTATATCTAGAAATTAATAAAAATAATTAAAACTATTTAGGTTACTTTTTTTGGAACAGTGTATTCCTATAGTTTTATTGAGAAAAATTCCACCATTTACCACTCTAGAACAGAGATTCCCAAACGTATTTGGTCCAGTGTCCTTTTTTTAGAGAAATAATTACTCAGTACTTCCTAAAGCAGTTTTTGGCATCCTTTTAAATCTTATGGACCATAAGAGTTAGTTGACTAAGTAAGAGTTAAGTTGACACTATTGTGTAGTACATATGCGATAGTTTGCATTATTATGGGCTTTGAAACGTTCACGAAAATACATTTTCCAATATTCACATTTAACGTTTAGTTACAAATATAATATTTGACATACAGATATAATTAAGGAGTGCATTCTGAACGTTACAACTTTTTAAATCGAGTTTTCTCAAAAACCGATAGTCTTACGAAAATAAGTAACATTATATTTTTTCGATAAAAGTTACCATTAGCGCGATTTTTGAGAAAATTTGCTTATCGTAACCTTTGGCCCCGCGTAAAACTTTTAGCGGCGTATGTATCTTCGGGGACTTTTGATATGTTGTTTAGAACCACAAAAGGAAGCTTCATGCAAAAATTCAGCTTTCCTTTAATTTTTCCGAAGTTTGACCTTTTTTTGGTCTTTATTCCTTGGACTAGAATTGAAATTTTATTATATTGTAATATTTGTTTGTGCATTAGAGTAATGTATTGAGAAGGCTTACACCAAATTTCAAGTTAATTGGCTCAGTAGAACTTGAGATATAATGGCAACCGTCTCGAAAAAAGTAGTTTTGAGAAAAGCGCATTTAAAGTTTCGGGTAAAATTACGTACAGTAGCCTAACAATGGTAGTTAATACTTCCATTTTTTAAACAGCCATTCTTGCTCCAAAAATAATTAAAATTTTGAAAAATCCTCTTAGGACATATTTATAAAAGTTTAAGTTTTGAAAATATCAAAAAAAAAAAAGGAAAATCGATTTTTTTCAAATTTCTAGACCAGAATACCCCCTTAATTAGAGTCAAAATCGCCTTTATTGAGATCTCTATGGTTACAATTTTTAATAAGGAAAAAAACTGACGTTCAGTTTTTATTTATTTTTATTCGTGTTAAATAATTTATTTCGTTTTTATTTTGAAAAATTAAAGGACATGTACAATTAAAATGTGAGTGTTGCAACAAGATACATATTAACTAAATTTAAAGCTAATTAAATCTTAAAAAAATGACAGACCTAACTGATTTGGCCAAAAATGAGATTGTACAAAACATGATCACTTCACCTCCAAGTTCACATATGAAAACCAAATACTTAGATTCATCAGATTCAGAAAGTGACGAAGCATTGAATCAAGACATCCACCGACATCGAAAACGTATGCTACCGTCCAAATATTTGAGAACAAGCGATACTGATGTAAATATTGCATTGGTATCCAAATCGCTAGACGATTTAACTAGAATTCAGTACCCAGCAAATACATTTGAGTTAAAACCAGTATTAGCTAAGAATTTAGAATTTCATGCAGAAGAACTTAACAAGCTTTATATGTTAGATTATAGTAAAACCGAAATAACATCTGAAATGTTTTTGCCGACAGACTCCCAAATTGGAAAGAAAACTCAATTTAACAAAGTAGAAGGTAATAAATCAAATAGTTTGGGCCGGGAGAGTTGTTCTAAAAATCCTAATCATTTATGGGATCGACAATGGAACCGATGGTGGGGCTGGAATTGGTCAAGAAAAAAGAATGTAGCTCGCCGTTATAAACACTCACAAGATGGATCATTCACTAAGTACAATGCAACATTTTTAGATCAAAATTTCTCTAAGGATAACATAAATAATCTTTAAAAGAAAAACGAAATATGTTTTCATACATATTTTTTCTTTTAGTTTAAATAATGACCCTCAGAGGCTGAAAGGTGGTGGATACCACCACAAAGTTAAAATCAATCCAAAACGTTTAAAAAATAACACTAACTACCACAGACAAATTATTGTTAAAAATTTGAGTGATCCAAAACAGTCATCGATAAAAAATTGGGATCAACTAAAACGCATTTACGACACACCATGCACTAGCATAGAAGCACCTCAACGACAACCATTAATTAATCAAGAAACCGACAGAACAAATCATTGTAAAAAATTAGCATGTCCCAAAAAAACCAAGCATGTTAAACCTAATTATTCATCCATTCTTAAGCAAGAAAAAAATCTTTGTCAATGCAATCGAGCGTGCATGTGCGTTAAAAAACGGCGCCCTCAGTTAAAATTAGTCGATATAAAAAATAATCAATGTGAGCGAAAATTTGCAACTAAACCAAAAGTGTTTTGTAATCATACGTGTAAGCGATATATAGAACTTGAAAATTGTAATCGTAACGAATCACATTCTGAATCATTTGTGTGTCCAAAGAAAAATAAATGTTATCATATCGAAACCGTTTCTGAATATTCTTCTACTGAATCTTACATTGTTATTAATGCTCCAAAAACTATCCGAAGAAATTGCACAAGCCGTTATAATCTATGTTGTGGTATGAATCTTAATGATTTTTTTTTATTTTGTTACTAAACATATACCTTTAAAACACAGATAACTCATCAAAAAATACAAAAGATTTCTGCTCATATCCATGTAACCTAGAATCATCTAATGAAAATGAAGACTGTGCTATGAATTTAAATCGTAAGAATGTATATTGCAATCAAAAATGCAGATTTGAAATTCCAAGTTCACATTCAAACTCATACAGTTCAATTTACGATTCAGTGAGCGAATGTAATTTATCTTCAGTCATTTCGCAAAAATGTAGATGCAGACCTCAAAAACATGTTCAAAGAAAATGTAATTGTAAGAAAGATAACTACCAAAAAACGATTCCATGCAAACAAATAAAATGTGATATTTCTTCAATGGAACCTTGCCAACCAAAGGCGGCTAAAAGAAAAAGAATTGTAGATTGTGATTGTTTGGTCCGTCCGATAAAACGTTCAAAAATATTGGATGCATCTAAAAAAAGCATTTGGCAAGTTCTCGACAACAATGGAACTAAACTTCCAATCGGATTTATATTTCAAAAATGCTCTCATAACAAAGAAAAGGTTGATCCGTGGATTCGAGTAAAAACTTTCAAAAAATATATTGATAGTAGATATTCTAATAATTGCAATGAACATTGTCTTAAAAATAAATCAATTCAATGCCAATATGACATCAAGGATTGCAATACAAACAATCCGTTATACAAATTAAACTATACTGCAGCTTATCAAGCAACATCTTATCCATTTTTAATTGGAGAAAAAACATTTGTTTGTCCTCAATCGGGAAAAGTTATCAATTTAAAATCAAAATTCAACTCGTATTTTGTAGAAAAACCCTATCCGATGTTTAACTCAATTGGAAGTTTATATAAAACTAATCAAATTTATACAAATTATGCTACGAGTTACAATAATAATTTTACAAATTCATTACCAAATAATTTATTTTCAAGGAACAATAGGCATAATTTTTCTTGTAACTATTTTGAGCCTAATACCAACGAATGGACAACTGAAAATAATAAAACACCGTATACATGTACTAAGGAGGCAGACCCATTAAGAAGTTATACCGAAGAGAAAAATCATCCAACACCAATCAAATCAAATCAATCTACTACAAGTTTTCAACGACTTCAAACAAAACCATTTCCTGCTCCAAGGGATTATACTGAAACTAAGGTAGAAATACCTAATCCAGGATTTGAAAATCAACAATCGAATAATCATGCATATAATACCGACGAACTTAATTCTCTACTGATGTACACAGAATGTTTACTATCTCAATCGCAAACTATTCATAACAATTTGAATAATATGTTTAATATTGATTTATCATCTATCAATAAAAGTAATGAAGATTTACGTAGAGCATCTCCACATCTTCAAACGTTCGATTCATATCAAAACATTAACAGACTCGATAATCAAGTTCCATCTGCAAGAATCGAAACTATTAATGAAACAAGTAATTACTCAAATTATAATTTTAATCAGGAAACTTTAATAAAGAATCATAGTCAACATGGTACAAATTCTATACCTACTAATAACGAAGAAAATCAAAAAAGCAACAGTTACGATTTAAATTTTATTGAACACAATTTAAGTTCGTTTATGAATCGGATATCAGACACGGATATGCTGAATCAAAATGTTTAACACAAAAATATTGAACATCCATTTTCATATGATAACTATTTTTTTAAAAATAAACTAGATACATAGGTATAGCCGGTATAGCAAGCATTTATATTAGCACCTGCTCAGTTTATATCCCATGCGTTATATTAATATGATTCATAAAAAGGAAAACGTTTACTAACGAAAATGCTTAAATTCGGTTATTAGAAAATAATATATTGTATTGCAATTATACATTTGTAATTCCATTTTTTTTTTCTTTTATAACGAAATAAAAGTCGCTTATCTCGAATCAATTATGTATTCGTCTTTTTAAATAATAGAAATAATATTCACTATCTGTCGTATTACCACTCACTGTAGACCACTAACCATAATTTCTGACCATTGTAATAAGACTAGCAACATTTTTTTGACTATAGTTGACTAAAAAGTTAAAAAAAATTAATCACATCGACGCTTTAAACACAAAATTTAGTTATTACAAATAAAATCGTAGTTCCAGCGTGAAATATTTTTTGGAAAATCTTATTCCAATTGACATAGTTGTCTATACCAGGGCTTCTTAAACTTTTTTATATAGCGACCCCCTTCAAGCTTAGGAAATTTTAAACGACCCCCTCCTCCATATAATGAAATATATATTAACCGTAGATGTAGATGTAATATCGCACTATTTTACAATGTAAATAAAATAAGGATTAAAGAATACGTACCCATTCATTTCACATATATATAATTGGACAGACATTAATGTCGAACGTTCAGTTGAAAATCGAGGAGCGCGTTGTATTTATTATTTTAAATGCTACTTCCATATTTTCATTTAGAGGCCCTACATAACAGTTTTGCATTGCCACTTTTTTCCAAAAATAGTTATAATAAAACTACAATAGTATTTTGTATGATTTTTATTTGTATTTATATTTGTACGTAGTGTGTATACTAATTTTAAAATTTTATTTATAATGATTGAAAAGTATTAGATCTTTGCGACCCCCTTTCAGTAGTCTCGCGACCCCCCTGGGGGTCGCGACCCACAGTTTAAGAAGCCCTGGTCTATACTAACAATAAGAGCAAATTCACAATTTTTAAAAATAGTGTCTGTCTGTCTGTTACCGTATCACGCGAAAACCACTTAACGGATTCAGATGAAATTCAGTATGATATTATCAGTATGATAACTGACTATCCAAGTCATTATTTAGGATACTTTTTAGTATGGGAAAATGTCTCGTCCCCCCGGAAAATAGATAGAAAATAGATCAAAAATCACACTGAAAGTTTACATTTTTAAATGATATTTGGTTTTGAATTTTGTTATGATGGTAATTCACTATTCAGGTACATATCTTAGGATACTTTTTATTGCAGGAAAATGTGTAATTTTTAGGGACAATATAAAAAATGATCGAGCAAAAAACACGCCGAAGCTATACATTTTTTAGTTGATAATGATAACGAAATTAATAATAATTTAAGTTGCAAAGTCGTTCTTCTTGAAGGCAAAATAACAGCTAATTAACAGTGAATGTATTATTTTAAATATAATTTGTACTTCGACTGGGTTATAAATAATTAAGATAGAAGCACGCAATTTTGAGTTTTCATTGTAGCTTTTTTACGTTGTCATTTAGCGGTGATACTTTCATTGTTATATTTTTTACCAAATATTAAGTCAAAAAAGTTATTATATCAGCGTTTGTAAATTTCTTAAATAGATGATAGTTTGGAAAAATCACAGTCAAATATCTACTTCAATTTTATTCAAATATTATTATATTGAACAACTAGCTGAAACCCGCCTGCTTCGCCGAGCAAAGCTAAATTAAATTGATTGAAAAATAATTTCAGCTATGTTGACATAAAAAAATAATAATTATTCCTCGGAAATCGTACATTTTACAGAGTAAAATAAGTAACTATAATATCTTGGTATAAGCATTGATCAATCAATGGAAACGACTATATACTCCAACCTGCTCCTTGAACGCCATGCATCTTGGCAACTGCCCTGCACTTGCAGGCGTGAGAGATGTAAGTGAAAACAATCAAAACCAACTACTCTCAAACTTCTACTGGAAAAGCTGGGAAAAGCTATATGTTTCCTTAGTTACGTATACATTGTAAACTCAATCGATTTGGTTTCAGCAAACTTAATTAGAGTTTGCTATGATTTGGTCGCCAAGGAGGACCCTTTAGGGTCATTCACTTGTTAAAACAATTTAGCCACTCAGTGCATACATCGATTAACTCCACTTTTTCAACTTTTACAAATTTTCATGTCAAAACACTTGGTTGACTCCTAACTTTATATATCCGAAAAAAAAAATGTCTAATAATAAGTAATAACAGCTCTAATTGACAATTTGCTTTTTAGCTTTTCCATAAAAGACAATGTATTTGAGAAGTCTATTTTATCAATTTACTAAACTTTTTGCATTACGGAGTTAATCGATGTTGTGTGATGTGTACTGAACGGCTCAATTATCACATTCTGTACTATTTAGTCGAGTCGGTCGAGTCAAAGAATCGAAAAAAAAAAATGAAAAAGGAACAATAGAAATAAAATTTAAAAAAAATAAAAAGCAGAGGAAAAAAATAATCCTTATAAAATAATCGCAGTATCATCCCGATAAGTTCAGTAGTTTTGACGTGATTGAGGAACTGTATTTTCCTTGTACCATGTATGCTGTATAGATATAACAATGGATTTATATATATATATATATATATATATATATATATATATATATATATATAGGTACCCAAATTGATAATTTCTTACGTTTTTATTTTGTTGCTTTAAATATATACCATATTTACGACATAAAAAGTAGCCTAAAGGCTTCATTGCAAACTTTTAGGTGTTCGTCTCTTCATCGTACATCAAATAGTTTTCAGACTAATGTTCTGAACGTTCTAAACCTCACGTGAACGAAGTCGTGGGTACAGTTAAGCTAATATGGTTTCATATATTTTTTGTAAGAAACATCGCTTCTCGGATGAAGAAAATGTATTTGTTTTTCTTTTAATTGAAATCTAAACAATGATCGGTACCTGTTAAATCATTATATCCATTATATGTACATCGTTGGTCCCGTTGACCCGGCTTTACTGCACTTCACTATACATAGCATTGATTTACATAAGGTTTGATCCACTTGTCCATTTGAGGGTGTCCAAACACATCCACAAATGACAAAGAGCAAAGCACATTGACTAAGAGACAAGAGTGAGTGAAGAACATAAAGCGGCAAGTCCCGACTAGTTGACAAACCGGTTATATAGTGTTTAAACACCTCCAAATCCGTGTCGATACAAACCATACTCATGAAAAGGCACGTACAAATCTCGAATCCCGGCCTAATGCGGCCAAGCGACTGAGGGCTAAAAGATTTCTTCACTCGCTCTTGTCTCTTGGTCAGTGTGCCTTGCTCTTTGTCTCACGTGGACGTGTTTTGCTCTGCCGTCTGGAACAAACCTATAGTCATTGATCATTAAATTAGAATTACTATAACGTACTAGTGTAAGAGAAAATTTGTTAAAAATGAAATTTAACAGGTGATATTTTGTATAAATACAAACTTTAATTTTTACTATATTTCTACAAATGAAAATGTTATAACAAGGAAATGAAATTAAATAGGAGTACTTATAACGTTTGTAGTCTTAAAAAAAATGGATGGAAATTTAATGGATTTTTTATTTCATAGTATTAATTTATTTTACTCTACAGAGAGCTTATTAATTAAAAAATAGATTTGAAACGAAATTTGTTTACTATAAAAAATTATTAATACGACCGATACGACCAGATACGACCTATTAAATGTTGTCATAACCGTTTTCCACTTTATTTCAAATCGCAGATACAAATTCGTAATTTGGCGACAATTGTCGAAAATAAACGAGCTGTTAAATGCCGAATCGACGCTGACATCTGCGTGAAATTAATAAAATAGATAAAGCTTCTTTAAAGTCATCTGTAAATTAATTATTTTACCAAAAAAGTGATTAGGTGTTCTAATTTAAATATATTAGTTTTATTGGAACAAACTTTGTTCGAATATTTATTTTAAAAGCTACTGTCAGCTTGTTGACAAAATAATAGCATTCACATGCTTATAAATATATGCAGTTATAATGGAGGCTTATGGGAATAAGAAGTACGATTATCGTGGACGGTCAAATTCACCTGATGATTATAATAATAGAAATTGTAAGTACATCAAAATTAAATTATTAGTAATTATGTGTCATTGATGTGTATCCATTACTTTACTGACAGATTATCAACATGACGAGAGAGAGTCTCGTTCTCCCATGAGATGGAAGCATGATAAATATGAAAAATTTGAGCGTGGAGGTTTTGAAAACGATCGATATGATCGAAATAATCATGACAAGCGGGATAGGGACAAGCGAACTAAAAGTAAAAGTAGCGATCGTGATGATATGAAAAATAAAGATTATGAAAATCGAAATAAAAGAGACAGCAACGATTATGACCGTGAAACAGATCAACGATTTTCAAAGTAAAATAAAAAACAACTATATTATCTTAATTTTTATTTTAACTATATTATTTAGTGATAGATCAAATCGAAATCATCGTGGTAGAGAATCATCTCATGATGGAGATCATAGTCGGCATGATCGTCGTCGGGAAAGAAAAAGTCGTAGTAGAAGTAGAGATCGTGGCAGGAGTAGAAGTTGGGAACGTAATAGAAGTAGAAGTCGTAGTCGGGATCGAGAAAGGAAACGATATAGTAGAGAAAAAGATCGACGTGATCGATATGAAGATGATCGGGATCGAAGATCTTATTATGATGATGAAGAAGCCATTGATAGTCTTGAAAGGTTAATTTTGAAATTCTTTTATTTAAATAACTTATTCATTATTATTTTCTTTAGGCAAAACATAACGGACTACAAGTCACAAACACCTAATAAAACAATTATGATTCGTGGCTTAGCTCAACATATAACAGAAAATGATGTAAGTTGTATTTTTTTCTATTTTTGCTCGAAAAAATTTAAGTAAGTCAAATACAGTGGCGTAGTATAGATTTATGATACCTGAATACCTGTGCAAACCAATAATATATTGCTCTCTATTTTTGTAGTTAAACTTTATAGTAACCTATGAAATGACCCTTATCTATCTATCTATATAAATAAAATTATAGCTGTTTTCCAATGTTCACTTTTAACTCAAAAACTACTGGATAGATTTAGATCAATTTTTTATTTGGTTTACTTCTTATATACTTGGTCCTTATCTAAAAAAAGAATTATCACGATATCTTCATTAAAACCATTGTAATTAAAGTTTTTAAAAATGCAATTTTTACAAGCAAAACGCGTTAAGCGGTTGAGTTTTCGTCGCTTTGATAGAGTAGGGTAAACGATCTAATGCGCATGGGCTGGAGAGAATATGTTTCTCCTTCCACTACCTACTAATTATTTCATATTTGAGCGTAGACTCAGCGAGATATTAGATTAATAAAGATTTTTTGAATTATATTTTCTATTTGTTTAGAATTTTTTATATTTTACTGTAAATACAGATTCAAATTACATTTTAACACACCCTTTTATTATTGCATATATTTTTTAACCAGAAAGAGTTACGTTAGCGAGAAACATTTTTTATTATAATTAAACTATATGCCAAAAAATTGCTCCTTCAGAATCCGCAATTTCTCCAAGTGTATAGTTATTAATTGATTAATAATTAATTTATCAAAAATTTGCAAACTAAAAATTAAAATTGCTGTAAAATAAAAAAAAGTCACTTTTTTAAAGTTTTTTTTTTTTTTTTTCAAGTTGCACCTTAAATGCTCTTTCCGGATCCTCAATTGCCCTAGGTGTATAGTTAATTAATAATTAAATTTTTTAAAAATTTTCGATCTCAAGAATTAAAATCGCTACAAAACCCAAAATAATTTTTAATTGAAATTTTTGGATTTTTTTTTAGCTATCTTTTCTTTACGTAAATAATTGTTCAAATTTTTGCAATATTTTTAATAATTAATTATTTTTAACTATTTATACATGTATTATTGTACTATGACGTCATTAAATGCCGTTGGATCTTAAAAACATGAATAGTTTAAAAATTGAATTACTAATTAACTATACACTTGGAGCAATTGCGGTTCCAAATTGAGCATTTAAGGAACAATTTTTTGAAAAAAAAAAATTAAAAAAGTTATTATTTTGGATTATATACTTAGCAATTTTTAATTTACAAACTTTTGAAAAATCAACTACTAATTAACTAATAACTATACACTTGGAGCAATAGCGGATTCTTTCCGGTTATTTTAAATATATTTTTGCTTTCAATTTTTTAAATGTTTTTCCTCTGTAAATTAAATATGTTCTCTACTAAATAACCTACGCAGACGACGTCGCGGGTATCAGCTAGTAAAATATAAAAAAAATAGTTTTATAGTCCTTACAAAAAATCAAATATTGATTTTTTAAGGTTCTATAAATTTATATTTTTGGTCGAAGAAATCGATTCTTCAATTAATCGATCTAATGCTTTGATAATGTCCCCTTGGTCTTTGGTACGCTTCGCCACAGTATTCTATTAACATCTTGTTCAAGATAGCTATTTGCTAGTATATTGGACTTTAAAACTAATTACAGACAATTTATTGTAATAAATTTTAGATTCGTCAAGATTTAGTCGCTTGTGGATTCACGCCGTCAGAAATTCGTCACGTGCGAAATCGTAGAACAGGTAAACATTTTATGTTACATATCTTAATTTATTAAAACTAAGAAATAAGTGTTTTAAGAATGATTTAGTGAAAATTCCTCAATTTAAACTACATTATTTCAATTGAAAATGTTGAAATTGAGGAATTTTTAAATAATACATTAAATAAGCGATGTATTATTACATCGAATGTGCAAGAAGTATTTGGATTGTATAATAATGTTCAACAAAAAACTGGAATCAATCGTAAGTTCTTGGGAATGAAGACGTTACCACGACGGCCATCAATTTTGATTGCTTTCTTATCATCCGTTGTCTTATTGTTGCTGTTTAGGTGCTTCAAGAGGTTTTGCGTTTGTCGAGTTTCCAACACTTGAAGAGTCAATTCAGTGGATGGAAATGAAACAGGTACCAAGAACAGACTTCTCGAGCCAACATCCTCTACAATTTGATTGTGCACCGGAAAACTATGATAATCAGTTTGTCATTAGAGTTATTAAGCAAAGTTAAATCAGAGATAAACTATAGGGAGTTGTCACTTTTAATTTTTTTATAACAACAATTAATTCAAATGAAAAGATAAAACAAATAATTTTAATGGAATGAAAAAACGAAGGTAGTTGAGCGAGTTTAATATAAATAATATATAATTGTCAATTATTTAAAAATAAGTTATTAGCAATAAATTGATTAGTTTTACATTATTGATTTCACATTAGAAAATATAAATTTGTTTTACATTAATATAATTATTATGCATGATGAAATTAAATTGCATCGCCTTTGAAAAGTTTATTTTTTTAAATAAAAAAAAATTCATTTAATTGATTAAAATAATGTAATATGAAACAGTTTGATCAATTATTTCAATTATAAAATTATTTGTTTTACTTTTAACTTGCATTTGAAAGAAAAAAATAAGTAAAAATCAAGTTAGTTAAAGTAGTAGAAATTGCTTTCATTCTTTTGAAATAAAACGTAAAAGTTTGATATCTACAAAGTAAGGAATTCTTCGAAATCATATATCGCCCACATAAAGAACAATTTAAGCTGCATCGAACTGTTTCCAAACAGTGGGAAATGCCATGACCGTTTTTGGCGTGGTGTAAACTATTAATGATATATTCTACAAGCATTGTTTTCAACGTTTATTTATTTCTGTTGACAGGGTGTCCTCATGCTTCAAAACAAATATCGTGGAGTCTTAGTCTATGGCATTCTGAAAGATTCTACATCCTCTGCTCTTGATAAGTCCGGTAAAAATAGATCTGGCTGGTATTGTGTAAAGGTGAAAGAGAGTAAAACTTAATCAGTTGTCTATAGATAATAATTTTTTTTTTGCTCTGTAGTGTGCGACGTATAATTTCAGACGTCGTAGTAAGTGTTATGGCTGCTCTGCATCAAGAGTTGAGAGTGAAGACGGAGGATGTGGCAATGATGAAGTGTGTCAATATGCAACGAAAAGTAATTACATTATAATATTTAGAGATGCAACGAATAGTGATTTAGCCAAGTGAATACCGAATATTCGGCCGTTTCATTTCTGAGTAAATCGTATCACGAGACGCATTATTTTTTATTTAAAAAAAAGAAATTTTCACGTCAACCGAAATTGATTTTTATTTACAAAATATTCGTCTAGATCGGATACTAGATCTATATAAGTAGTGGTTTCTAAATTCAAAGTAGGTTCCAACTCGAGGAAACTTTACTCAAATGCAGAAAAAATTGTTTTGATTCATCATAATTAATTCTCCCTTATTGATTTTCAATTTTATTTTGTAATTTAAATATAAATAATTTCGAATTAAACATTTGTTTTGTTATGATTTAGTATTCGGTATTCGGCCGAATACCGAATAGTAGCCGAATATTCGTTACATCTCTAATAAATAGTATAAATTGTATTATTGTTAATTTCTTATTTCTTAATTATAGCAATAATGCTTCGAAATTTAGATGCCTTAACAACTGAAGATTCAGTTATGGCGGTACTAAAGACAGTAGCTGAGCAAATGATTAAATTTATCAATGGGATTCTAATAAGTCGTGATCCTCTAACTCAAACTTCTAGAGGTGTATGCTACTTAGATATGGAAACAACTGTTGAAGCATTGAGCTTGCATGGAATACTCACTGCTCTGACACCCCCATTAACAATCGATAATAAACGAGGTAGGAAATATTTTTCATTAAAATTTCATTAATGGCTATCCGTGACTTTGTTCACTAAAAATTAGAATATTAATAAATGAGTCAGTAAGGGCATATCTTTGGGAAGTTTATTGAAATTTTTTAATTTTTATGAAGTTTGTTATGTTTTGATTTGTATACCAGCGTTTATAATTTTTTCAAATAACTAGATTGATAATTTCGAAATCTTTTATTTTTTTGCATACAATTTATTAATATTTATGGAATAAAAAGTAGCCTACATGCTTCATTGTAGCATACTTGTTATCGTCTCTTTGGCATGTCCTTAGGAAACCTTGTATATTGAGAAGTTTTATGAATAATGTTCTAAAGCTGCTGTGATGAAAATCACGGTTACAGCTAGAATTGTATAAATTGTATTGATTGTTCATTAAGTATATATCCATGGTATTATAGAATCGACAGGATCATAATACTCTATTACAAAATAAAATAACGTGCAAAACATCATAAATGGAGATCGGAGATGCAGTCCCGATGGTCCTGTAGACCAGAGCTAAAGCCTTTGAAAAAGTGAAAAAAAAATTATAGTAGGATGAAACCCATTAGAAAAAGAAGATAATATAACAAAAATCAAAAAAAAAAATAAATTACGGTTTGTTTTGAGGTGGGGAAGTAGAAAAGGGGGGTGTTTTTAAGGATAGAAACGGTTTATCTCGATTTCCGACAAAACTACAAGTCCTATGGAAAAAAGTTAAGTGGCAAAGTTATAGGTTATAAGATCTACAACTTTTGTGCTAACACTTTTTTCACATAACCTTAAAATTTATGTGAAAAATTCCAATAACCAAATCCTTGGCTTTTTATTTTTATCTATTACAAAAAAAAATTGTCAGGAAAATAGTGAAAATTTACCTTTAAATGTCTCAAACACACTGTAATTTTTTTGATTTAAAATAATTATTTTTTCATCTTATTTTGACTTAATATTGAAAAAGCACCCTAATTTTCAGTCGAAAATTTTCACGTCAAAATATCAATTTTTTTAAAAACGTCGGTTTGCTTTTTGTTCGTTGAAATCTCTACTTTCTGATGGTGCAAAAAATATACATTACAATGTTAAATGTTCCCAGAAAATTCAATAATTAACGTGTAAATTTTAATAAATTGCTCAAAGTTGTATTTGTACAATTGTATTATGTACAATATTGAGCAATTTATTAAAATTTGCACGTTAATTATTGCATTTTATATTTTTTGCACCTTCAGAAAGTAGAGTTTTCAACGAACAAAAAGCCTACCGACTTGTTTTAAAATATTGATATTTTGACGTGAGAAATTTCAATTGAAAATTATAGTGCTTTTTCAATATTAAGTCAAAATAAGGTGAAAAAATAAATATTTTAAATCAAAAAAATTACAGTGTGGGGACATTAAAAGGTAAGTTTTTACAAAATTTCATAAAAAAATTTTTTTGTGAAAAAAAAAAAACCAAAAACTTGGTTATTGGAATTTTTCACATAAATTTTAAAATTATGTGAAAAAAGTGTTGGCACAAAAGTTGTAGATCTTCTTATTACTTACAACTTTGGCATTTAACTTTTTTCCGTAGGACTTGTAGTTTTGTCGGAAATCGAAATTAACCGTTTCCGCTCTTAAAACACCCCCCTCCCTTTCCACCTCAGATCGACCGTAATTTATTTTTCCTTGCATTTTTATTATATTCTCTTCCTTTTCTAATGGATTTCATCCTACTATAATTTTTTTGTGTTCAAAAATTTTTGGCTTTGGTTTACCGGTTGGATTTTAAAAATAAAAAAAATCAAATTATTTAAAATAAAAATTAATCGAATTTATGAATAAAGAACCGTCGCGTCGTTAAATCTTGTCACCCCAGAAACAACCAAACTAGTTCAAAACCTCTTGATATAAAGTATTTTTTTTGCACTTTAATTCATTTAAAAAATAAAAAAACTTAAAAACAAATACTTAGTTGTTTCATTTTTACTTCTGTAGTCTAAATACTTAGTTGTTTCATTTCTACTTCTGTAGTCTTTTAGCTTTACTCTCACGAAACGGGTTTTGATCGATAAATGCAATAATTACTTAATTGTTACTCAAAAAAGCGTGGATAGTTCATTCAATTACAATCAAAGATAGCTTTTAAAAACAAAATTACGTGTCAAAAAGTGTCAACAACGCTAATGTTAGTCTCTTGATGACATTAGACATGTAACAAGCTTATTATTGCTTATTACAAATATTCATAAAACTATATAGTTTAAAGCGGTTTGAAAATACGTTTAACTAGGTATTTAATTTCTTTTTATAGTATCTATATCATACTGCAAATATCGAATGGGTGATACCAACGAAATTTACCCGCAAGCTGCATTTAATTCAGCGTCAACAGCTCAAACTTATACAATGAATGATTTGAACGCTTTAGCTGACTACAGTGCGAGCCGTTATGCCAAAACGCCGGTTCAGTATCAGCATTACTTTGAATATTATAAAACCTATTTTTCGCAACAAATCTCTCAGGGGGTGGCAATATCACTAGCACAAGAAAGTCAAGCTAATTCAGTTAATGCCGCTGCTGCTGTTGCCCATTCTGCAATGCTGCAACGTCAAAGAAAATTAGCTGCCGACAAATCAGCATTTCGAATTCCCACCGGAACGGACGGCAAAGCTTATCGTATGCCACTGTTGTTTATATTAATTGATAAGAATAATAATTCAATTTTGTTTTATTAGCTATTCCTGAAATTAGTTCTTACATATACGATGAATCTACTGGATATTATTACGACTCATCAACTGGTCTTTATTATGATGCCAATTCGCAGTATTATTATAATAGTGTCATTCAAAAGTATTTGTACTGGGATGGTTCGCAAATGACCTATTTGCTTGCTCCTACTCAATCTACGACTGTTGCTGCGGCTGCAGTAACGACTGGAATGAATCCTACAACGACAGTTGCTCCAAATGATGATACGAATAAAGAAAAGAAAAAAACTAAACCTGAAAAACAAGATAAAGCAAAAGTAGCTAAAAAAATAGCTAAGGTTTGAACATATTTTTTTATTATTTAGCTAGTTTTTATAAATTTTTCTTTATAAAGGATATGGAACGCTGGGCGAAGACAATGAGCAAAAATAAAGAACAAGCACGCGCTACTTCAACCAATGAATATATGGCTAATGCTGGTTCTTCGGGACACACTGCAGCTTCAGCTGATATTGGTTTTGCTGTTCTAGAGAAAAAAGCCGCTGTTGGTCCAAGTTATCGAAATCATTCACCTACAACGGTAATAAAAAATACTTCCTTTACTATCTATATAGTAGCAAAAGAAAGTAAAAATAATACTATGGCTAGAGAACGTCCGTCAAGAACGAAGTTCTTTACGTTATTTTCCATCTTTTTTTTTCTTCGTTTTACGAATCCCAGGATATTCCTTTCTTTTATCACTGCGACCAAGGAGGTCTATTGTGATGTGACCCTCTGTGTTTATTAGGGGAGCTCCATGCCTTTAAAGAAAGTTAGCATCTGCCTAGAGTCTGCCATTGCTATCTCGCTAGGCGTCATGTCCGTCTTTCCGAGATGCTACAGTCTTCTTTTGAAAGCTGCCTCATATGAGCACAAAATGTGTTCCGCCGTTTCTGCCGCTTTCCAACAGAGACGACATATGTTTGTGTCGGCTTTACCGATCTTGTGAAGATGGTAATTCAGGGTACAGTCGCCCTTATAGAGGCTTGTTAGGAGCCTTACGTCCCTTTTGCCGAGTGACAATATGTAATGAGTTCTCTTTTTGGAGTACTTTATGAATTTCTTAGCTTGTCTATGCCCGGGAGTATTCCTCCAGTGCGAGGCCTTGGTTTTGGCCTCCCAAGCCAGAAAAGCGTTTTTGATTCTACATTTTGTGACTCTTCAGGTTCAGGTCTTATAAGATCTGATGAGGCGCCTTTTTTGGCCAGTTGGTCGGCCTTTCCATCTTTAAACGTTCTCTAGTTTAAAAAAAATTAAAATATGAACAATTTTCTTGCTTATAAAAATTAAATTTGTAGCTTTCTTAGTTAATATTTAAGTAATTTCGTATTTGATTTATAGAATATAAAATTTTACGACTTTTATATTTTAGTTGACAGATGTTATCTAGTAGTATGAGGTCACCCATAAGTTATGTCGCACACATTTTATGGTTTTAAACCCCCTCCCCGTCCTTGTCACAGGTGTGGCATAAATTTGAGATTTTGGCGTGTGACGTCACAAAGCTTTTGACACCCCCCTCCCTTTTCCTTTTCAAACAATGGCACATTTCGCTAACACCCTTCCTCCACCCTTAACGTATGACGTAAGTTATGTATGATTCCTAGTCTGTAAAATCAGTATTTTCTTTATTTTTCTTTCTCTCGTTCTTGTCCTTTATGTTTCTATTTTCCGTCTTTCACTCGGTACGCTTCAGCAATTATTGTTGGCAAGCAATAAAGCATAAAGAGATAAAAAGAGAAAGAATGAGAAACTGGAATAAAAAAGAAAGAGAAAGAAGGATGGTATTCACGATTTTATACTAAACCCTATAAAGAAACTTCGTTCTAAAAAAAAAAAACAAAGTTTTAATTTTCACGTTTACAGAGTAATCTTGTCGCTGCTTATGGCGGAGGAAGTGATACTTCTGGCGAAGAAGATAACAATTTAGGATTGATCGAAGGCTTAGATTGGGAAAATTTAATATGCGTGCTATGCAAACGTAAATTTAATTCTAAAGATGGCTTGGCAAAGCATCAAAAAGTCTCTGAACTTCATCGAACTAATCTTGAACAATATTGCATTCAACATGGCATTGATAAAGATAAAGGTAACATTTATTTTTAAATTAAATTATTTGTTTATCAATTTATGTATTGATATCATATATTAGGTCAGTCAATGAAGTATCGAGATCGAGCCAAAGAGAGACGTGAAAAATTTGGTGAATCAGATGACCCAGTTCCTAGTGCACTAAAAGAGAAGTATCTAAAAGCTATTGAAGCAGCAGAACCTATTCCTATAGCTCAACCTAATGCCCCTATAAGTTCTGATAATGTTGGAAGTAAGTTACTTCAAAAAATGGGTTGGAGTGAAGGACAAGGGCTAGGAAAAACCAATCAAGGACGTACAACGATTATACAAGTACACTTTTTCGTGAACTTTCTTAAAATATTACAACTAATAAATGCTGTTTTTATAGGCTGAGCAAAGAGGTGGTAGTACTGTTGGGTTAGGAGCTAAAGGTAGCTCCTATACAGCGTTGCCGGGTGAATCATATAAAGATGTCGTAAAGAAAATGATGTATGCTCGATATCAAGAAATCAATGATCGCTAAGATAACAATTTGAAACTAACTTATTCTTATATAAATCATACCAACTTGTTCAAGATTTATTAGAGCACATATTGTATTTCAAGTAATTTGTTTTAATTTACGTAATAATTAAGTTTTTGTAAGTACAATATTTTTAAGTGTTAAATAAAATTTCTTTTTTTTTTTACTTTTGCGTGTTATATTATTCCAATCGTTAAACAAATATTTAATGCATTTTTTACATTATGAAAAATGGGACTTAAATTTTCTTCTAGCCGTAAACAATTTATAAAACACGTTATTCTTATGAAACATTGATTCGCTTACCATAAATTTTGTAATTTTATTAAGGTTGCATATATGCATTGAAAGAAGTTGATTAACAAGACAATATACATTTTGATAGAATATACCATAACAGTTTTTCAACGTGAAATTAATCTCGAGATAAATTATGTCATTGATTGAATTATTTACTATTTCGATAATATAGTATTGGCTGTATTATAATGTGAAACTCAAAAAATCAGTGTAATTCAAATTTAACGGTATTAAATTAGGGGAAGTGAGCCCAAAACGGGCTAAGCGCGAAGAAAAAAAACTAACAATCGTATTATATGGTAGGTTGATTTACTTTATAATATAGTAATTGAAATTAAATTTTGAAATAGAAAACGATTTGCCCAGAATTCGTTTATTATATATATTATTTATATATTCGTTTATTTAAATTACAAAGTTGTCAAAAAACCCGTTTTGCCCTATACATAAACCTAAAACGGATAACTACCTTGGGCAAAACGGGTTAACGTCTTTTTATTTGCCGTAATGAGTCATGAATCATTTTTTTTGTTTTATATAAAAATAACGTTTTAATATTACTCATTTACATAGTATTTAATTAATGAATCTCAATTTATTGGCTATTTAGTCGATAGAGATTAACACTCATTTTATACTCATTTAATCAGACTTTTAGAGTTACCTATTATTAAAGAGATCAAATATGTTAATATTGTAATATAGAACAATAATTAATACAATTAGATATCAAATAAAAAATACAAATTGGTAGTAAATTGAAGTTAAAATGCTTTAGAACTTCATTCTTGGCACAAATCACGAAAATATGACCTATGCTAGAATAAGAAGTACAGGTTTCATGAGCTCATTCTCTACAATCTCCACATTCGATCCAGTTTTCTTTAGGTTTTCTTTTCATACGAATCACCACAAACGAAGCATAAATACATTTTCGGTTTTTTTGTGTGTATTTTTCATGTTAAATTGTTTATAGCTATCTACCCGTTTTGCCCGATACACTATTTTCTTTTTAAAGTACAAATAAACCCAAAATGGCACATAAAGCAGGCAAAGTATTAGTGTAATTTCAAACTTATATTAAAATAAAATAAAACGATGATACGAACAACACGAATATTATAACCATTTTCGACTAATCAGGACATACTTAACTTGAAATTTTAATTTAATTAGCAAAAAGCTTTTATTTAAAATTCCTATGTTTGTAAACAATTCCGGCGCTCGAGCTTAGCTGATCAAAGCTCGTCAGGGTTAGGCAACTCTCCGCGTACGGGCACAACATGCTAAGGTCTCATACAGGAGCGTAAGAATGCTTACCCGTTTTGGGCTGGCTACCCATTTTGGGCTCACTTCCCCTACTTGTTACATAGAAACTGCATTTCCCAAAGTTATAGTACCTATATTCTACAGTTTTCATTGCTTTATAAAATATCCCTATATGAAAAATTACGATGACTTATCGCTCCAGCTGCGTGTCAAAAGCGCAAACCAATGAATAGAGGTTTACATTGAAAACGTTCAAAACTACCCTATAACAGCCTTGAAATATCTAAAAACAACTTCAACCCGTTGATGCGTTCTTGAGTTATATAAAATGACAAACACATTCATTTATAAACTATAGGTAGTGTAGATTAGATTAGATTACGCTGTACAATACAATAAAACTCGCAAATCCTTATTTATTTGAAACTTAAGTGGCTTTGCGAATTTTTATTTAGAAATTGAATTCGAGGTGACCAGAATGGTTTTACTGAACGCCATTTTTCCACGTTTTTACACAAGGTCAAAATATTTTAAAAAACACCTTGAACCTAAAGCATATCTGAACTTAAAATTTTTTTCTCTTTCTGACTAATTTCAGATTATTTTTTAAAAAGAAGTACGATAAAATATTTTACTAGAATAATTTAACAATAAAATTAGACACATTTTTAGAATAGGTATAATAATAAAAACATTTTTTTGTGTTTCGTGTTATCCAATCGTTTCTCTTTGTTGTCGTAGCTATAAAAACATTTAAATATTTAAATTCTTTTCCCAATGGAAATATTTTTCTGCCAGTAATTTGAATAATTTTTCTAGCATTTTGAATAAAAACTGTAAAATATCATTCTAATAATTTGTAAGTTGTAGACACTGCAGGGATACGCAATTATTTTTGCCCTTTTTAGTGTATTTTTTGTTGAAGATTTTTTTATTTATTTTGAAGTAGGTTTTTTATTTTTTTATAATTTTTATTTATTTTATTTCAGTTTTCTAGAAACTTTCTAATCAAATCCGGAAAACTCTTCCGAAAGAGTCTAAATATACGTGCTTCAGCATTGTCAAAGTTAATAAAACTTGTATTGAAAAGAATTATTCAGACCATGGGTAAAATATTTCCACTAGCTTAATTACATTTTCATGCGTTAAGTGTGAATTAGTAGAAAATTTATTTAAGATTACTTTATTTATATTTACTTGGACTATAATATATTTACTAGTTGATATTTTTAATCAAACTTCATAGAGATCAATGGTATATCGATGTGACCCAGGGTAATTGATATTTGTTGGTGTCTTGGAGCAAATAAGGTGATATATGTATGTATAAGGAACACCATGAAACATTAATCGTATATATTTATATATCTAATGTGTGGTAATTATTACATCAGATTCAGGTCTAATAAGGATATCTTAATAGCTTATGTCGATTTTTGGTAGCTAACATAAAGATATAGATAATATACAACTTGAGTAAGTTGGTGAATTTTCCGGTTTTAAGTCATGTTAGTTTTAGGAGTGATCAGGGAAAGGATGGGTAGAGAATCAAAATAACTTCTTAGTTCTTATATACCAAACAATCCTTAGACCGCAATCGGCGACCGCAAAGAAGACAACTTGGTCATAGGCGATAGTTGCGTTGCTTAAAAAATAGAACATGATAAATATTTTTAATTGTCTTAACTAAAAATGTTGCTAGTGCGCGGATTCTTCTAAACCTCAATATTTTCTATTTTAGCGATTAAATAATTGCTTAAAAATTTCCTAGTGCGTACTACAAATAACAATTAATATTATTACATCGACGCTATGTGTTTTTTAAAAAAATGTGTTGTACTGGAATTATAGTATTATTGCTGAGTAGTTTTTGGTTCAAAATTATAATTAAAAATTATATAGAAAAATATTTTTGATGTTTTGATTCCCGTATAAAGTAATTGAGCATATTGTATCAGAGTATAAGAATAATTAGTAGGTAATAGATATTTATATTGCTTTAATTGAATAAAATATGTTCATAAAACGTAAGGAAATTAATAATCTCCTATATCGTAATAATTTGATACTTTCAAATGTTAATATATAATTTTTAAAAGTAAATTTATTAATGTTGGCAATATAAATATATTCTTGTTTCACCAAGAAGAATTTACAATTCAAGATACATCTCAATCTACATAATGTTGAAATTTATTCTCATATGTTTGCTATAAATAGTTTAGTATCATCCAATGATCGAGAAATTAAGAAGTAAAAATGGGAACTAACGTATCAAAATTAAATCAAAGTCAATTAACGCAATTTATTCCAACATCGATTCAAAACAATAGTTTATTAAGTCTTTTTAAAGTCGGCGTTTTCGTTGCATCGATTTCGGGCCTTGGAATTTATATTTGTAAAACAAAAGCAAAAATATCTCGTAAAGAATCTCAGGTCATTGTGATAACCGGATGTGATACAGGTTTAGGTTTCTCATTTGCTCAGCATGCATGTAGCTTAGGTTTCATTGTGATCGCTGGCTTTTTAAATATTGATAGTGATGGAGCTAAACATTTACAAAATATTTGTGATAAAAAATTATTTTTTCCCATTTCTCTTGACGTAACAAACGATACACAAATCAAAGAATTCAAACAATACCTGGAGGACTTTTTTTTTAAAAACAAAAATGCCGGTAAGTAAATTAAAAAACGTACACTTGCAATAAACATGATATATTTATATAACGCACTTGTTGTTTGGTGTATTAAACATTTATTTGCATTTCAGAACTTCATGCAGTTATAAACAATGCAGGAATTATGATTTTTGGGGAATTTGATTGGCAAACAGAACGATTAATGCAAGAACAAATAAATATTAATTTTTTTGGTACGCTACGGGTAACACGAATTTGTATGCCATTTTTAAGGAAATTTAAAGGTGACAAGAATTGATATATTTAAATATTACTTTAAAAAAAACTTAAAAAATTTTCAATCAGGTCGTATCATTGTTGTTGGAAGTCATTGTGCGAGCGTTTGTTTGCCAGGATTGGCTACTTATGGAGCTACAAAAGCTGCATTACATTCTTGGTGTGATGGATTACGTACCGAAGTAGCAAAGTATGGAATAAAAGTTATTAAATTTGTACCAGGTAAATTAAAATTTTTTCAATCAGTTCAAACGTTATTATAATTAATTATATTCTTTAAATTAGGATCATACATAATGCAAACGAATATAATAGCGAGACTACCTAGAGACCGAGCTGAAATTGAGAACAATTTAACGGATGAACAACGTGCATTTTATCGAGATTTTATTGATAGATATTTTACATTCCTGTCACTAATTCCTGTTCCTAAATCTACAAATAAGATCGATGATTCCGCTTTGTATAAGAAATTTGAAAATGCATTGACGGATAAATACCCAAAGAGTTTGTATAAACATGAACCATTTAATTACAAATTCAATCATTTGTTATTTAAAATATCTCCAATTTGTATACGAGATTACCTTGTTCTAAGATTTGTTAAAATGCCGGTTTGGCCTCCCTTAACTTCATAATTCAACAATAATGAGTCATTAAACTGTTTGAACATTTAAAGAAACGTATATTGTTTATATTTTAACACATACAGTGCGTGATCCCTGTACACAGAGGCATTGAAAAAAGCCTAACATCTTTGTATAGGTTGGTGAGAGCTCTTTGTGCAGGGGTTTAAAAATATATTTTATAATAAATTGATTTTTTTAAACTGTTTTCCCGTTTTTTAATTTAATTGTAATTATTTTCTTTTTTCTTTTATTTAATTCTTCGATTTCCCAAAATATCTCCAAGATTAGTAAGCAGAGGAGGGGAATTGTATCTTTTCGCATCAAGTGCTGCAATACTATATTCACTACGGCTCTAGTATAACACTATATTTATTATTATTTTTAGTAAAACAAACACTTTTATTATTATAACATGTTTTATTTTGAAAAAGTAATAGCATTTAGTTAAGAATATGTTTTACTTTATGTTTCATTAAAACATTATATTGGTTTATCAAAATTACTTAAATATTAATACATTATGTGTACGGTAAAGGTGTTGGTTTTATATGTTATGTCGGTACTACATTAGATACAAATTGCATTACAGTTTGTTTATTGATTGCACATTTTGGATAGTAATTCATGCAAGCATTCTGATCGGAACCCCAGCCAGCATCTACTGCTTCTTTAATAGCTGTACCATCTAAAACGTTGCTGAACAAATTATTTCTAAAAAATAAAAAAAAATATTTATGCTATCTGCACCAAAATATACCTAAGTAGATTAATGTAATACTTAGTGAGTAATTCCACCCATTGATCCACTGTCGAGACATTTCCAGAAACCATATTTATTTTAGCATTTTGCACAGTTGAACAAACTAAACGCTGCATGCACGAACTACTATCGATATTATATTTTTCTAAAGCTGATTCTAAATTTGTCATTATTTCAGTCAAAGTTGATTCTGAACCTGAAGTTTTTTTTTAGAAATAAAGACATTGATTTGGTTTCTAAATAAAATAAGTATTTGAAAATACAAACTTCTTCGGTATCCGCCTCCATAACCACCATAACCACCAGAAAATGCGTACGCTAGTTTTGGTAGAATCAACACAGCGCCTAAACCGATCAATGTACCCAAAACGACTCCCCCAATATCAATTTTTAATGGTGCATAAAGTCCAGTTCCAACTCCGCCTGCTGTTCCTGGATATTGTCCTCCATATCCAGTCACACCAAATCTTTGAATTCGTTCAGATGATCCGTCAGTCCCGTTGATTTTATTAGATGTAATCAACGCACGACCTTCCACTGGCGCAGATGAAGTTTCAGTTTCCTCGTTAGCCTTATAAAATGAACCAGGACTTGGAACAAATCCACTAAATAAATGTAGCAATAACATTATAATATTCAATATATAAAATCTGTACTAATTATATATCGTAATATTACTTACACAGAACTATCAAATTTTTTTGGAACTGCAGATCCAAATATCAAACAGTTACTAACAATTAACAAAAAACACCCCAAAAAGTTGTACAACATTTTGATAAATAACAAATAAGATATGAAAATTCGAGTATTTTCTTATATGAACGTTGATTGATTGTATTATGATTTGTTTTGAACAGAATCTTCTATATATATACGAAATTATCGTCACACAACGTTTGAATCAGACAATTCAACAATTATAACAATGAAAACTTCCAACAATTGTAATCAATTTATGTAAAACTAAAGACGTCGCGAACAGGCAACGACATTTTCACTAAATAACTTTCACATATACTTTTTAAATACGTCATTATTATATTGTCTCAAATAAACGAAGAGATGATCATATACCGGAAAATTTTTATAGTTAACTTTTCTTTATATCCATCCAATGACAATATAATTGACTTATTTTAAACGATATAAAATGTTATAATTTGATTTTTTTTTAGAAAATTGTTATGAAATATGCGTTCAAATGTCTTCATTTTATTATTTTTTTACTTTAGACATTTGAATGAAAAGAAAAAGTAAACGCATAACTGTGAATTTCGGCTGTTTATGCTTTTAAATACTGATAATTCAATCAATTGAGTTATTTCAGTAAGAAATATACCTACTTATTAGTAAATAGTTGGGTATGCTTTTCAAACTTTATTTTTCATAGATAATGTACAAAGTCAAGTCCCAAACGTCCCAAATTTTAATAAGACCTGAAATTGAACTTTGAAAATTCTGAATTCTAATACTGAAATGAACAAAGTTAGTTTAGTAAAATTATATAAAGCAAACCTTCCAAGCATAAAATGACCATTTTAATAGTACCTAGATGTTAAAAGAAACTGTTCAACACGTATTTATTATTTTTAAATTATTAGTTTGCTGCTAATATTACAATAAGAGTTTCGAGACATTAACGTAGCAATTGTATCATAAAGGTTATAGGTCTATATACTCTTTTACTTTAATCCAGTGACTACCTTTTTGCATATTAATTTGATTTAATAGAAAAAGTTTCTCTTAATGCATTTTAAATTATATGCGAGTTTTAAAATGAAAGGGTAAAACAATTTTACTTTAAGAATAATATGAAAATTAGCTGTGCTCTAGCAAAATTATAATTAATTTTGTGTGAAAAAGTTTTTTTTAGCCATTTAGCTACGTGTCGAATGGCTTTAGGAACTAGAATTATTTTAGTCTGTCTTCTTGTCATTATCCTGTAGGCTTAATATCTAGATGACTGGAATGTTAGTTACAACGCGACTTTAAACAATATTTAATATAACAATATTTAATATTGAAACCTCTGAATTATATCCTTTCATAATGTCAATACTAGTGGCTACTTGTGACGTAAATAACATTAAGATCATTTAGTGGCATACTCGTAGTTGGCTAGATTGTCATCCTATAAGCCCGGGGACCCCGTGATCCTAGGATCTAATTCCAAAAATTTTCTTACGTTTTCGTATTCGGCAATCACTAATTTTTGAGAGTATCATCACTAAAAACTGAATATAAAAAACATGAGTTATAGAGTTTCATATTAAAGATGCTGACTTTGAAAATGCATTTCTCTGTAAAATTTCTTGAGAACTACTAGGAAAAAATAGACAAAGTTTAATTTTTTATAATATGTAGATTAAGATTGTAAAGTTAGAATTTGAGAGAATTTATAGTTTTAGAGTAAGACTTTAAAAATGCAAAATGTTCAACCCTCTCTCTTTGAGCCATTTAATGCTGAGTTTTACAAAACTTCTTCCTAGTGAACCTCTCAGATTAAAAACTAAACTTTATGCTTTTATCTTCAGGGGTTTAGTCTAACATTCACCCACTGTGTTGTTTTGTATAATACAGAAACTGGAGTTATTAACTAACATTTTTCCATATTTTTGTTGCATATGGAAACTGACTATTGATGGAAATGATTTTCAGTTAAAAATCTAGCTGAGAAAGTTATATATAGTTATCAATTGTTATATCAAATTGACAACATTTTAAAAATATATAAAATTTAACAAAATTGTTGCCTCTTAAGAGATTGATGCACCATACGTGTATAAGTGAAGGGAGAATTACATTCAAATTATTATGAAGATTTTTACTTATTATCTATATAAGAATCTATGTCAGATTATCTACTATAAAATTTTTGTTTTCTTTCAGAAGCAATAATTTGGATCTCAATTACCTATGTATAAAATAGAATAAAATTTTAAATATTCTTAAGAAACCACACTAACTTTGAGGAGTTCAAAACTTTAATGAAAGTTTGATTTGACAAGCGTTTTACGGACCCTTACAGATGTTGATATCTAAATTTCAATTAAATAAACTGATTTTTAAAATACTTAAGATTTAAATGATAACATAAACATACACAAAGAATAAAGAAAAATATTTAATTTTAAAAAGAATTTTCATTATATTTATGGTTGGTAACTCAATAGATTTTCATTCTAACTTGTGCGTGGTTTAATTGTTAAATCTTAGCTTTCACTTGCAAACTGCTTGTACAGAAAATAACAGGAAAAGATCGCCTAAGATTGAGCAGAACAATTTTTCACACCAAGTAATTAAAATAAAAGAAGGGGCTCTATGCTAGCAAAAGTACAAAACATTATATATTTGATGCCTACTCCACAGTTGGAAGTTAACTTGGTATTGCAACGAACTAATTTCTTTTTTGAAAATTGAACACCAAGGTTTTTAATATCCTATAATGTATTTGTGACATTCTCAAATTTGAGATTTAATTCTTCGGAAACTTAAATTTTAATTATGCATTTTATAATTTTTTGCGTAATTTATTCTTGTGTTTTTGTTGCATCCTCCTTTTCGGAAGAAATTGGTTTAAATGTTACTGATAAATTTAATAGTGCTAACTTTGCTAATATTAGAAAATTCGATTTGTTTGGTAAAAAACGTGGGGCGAGATTTATTTCCTTCGATTCATCCCAGGGAGATATAAGTGTAAGTAAACGTTAAAACATTTATCTACTGTTTTTTTTTTATTTAAATACTTCTTAAATATTACACATTATAAATCAATTCGATACTTTTGAAAATTCAGTATATTTTTTATCCTTAAAAGTTATTCATTTCACTCACTTAATTAAAATTACGTAAAACTAATCAGCTATGAACACAAGATTAAGTATTTTTAAAATTTTATTCGCTTAGATTGAGCTTGCCTTTAACGTACCATTTATTCAAATTCCTGTTCGAAAGGCAATGGATAACATATCTAAAGGGCTGCCACTTGTTAACGTGAATATTGGAGCTTTATTTTTGGCTGGCGGAATATCAATTGCTTCGCTCATTATCGTTCCTACTGTCCTAGGTTTTATGGCACCCGTAAAATATCCAGCAAAATCAAAATTTAGAGGTAAGAAAAAAGATCAACATTTATAAATTTTTTTTATTTACAGACAATTTTTTAAAAACAGAAAAATATATTTTTTTAATTCTCAAATAGATTATAACAATGAATATCGCGAACGTTTAAGAAATACAATTTATTTCTTCCCTTTACCTTTCCCTGCAGGCTTAGGTGGAGTTAAACCGATATCAGTTAAATCGTATTGTGTCCAGAAATGAGAAACATTTGGATGCTTTTTCATTTTTTCCATGTCAATAATTCCAGGTGGGGGTGAAAAATCAATATTAATTGATCCTTCTGAGCTTTTTTCGGACACTGGCTCATCACCAAAACAATCACAACAATCACAAGAAGCGCTCGATGTGTCCTATAAATAATCAATGGCAAATACAAATTTTAAGCGACTTATTAGCGAAACAAACCGGCAAATTGGTTTTTTGAGGTTTAGATATCTTAAACATCAGTGGCAACATGTTAAGATATGGGTCTTCATTGTCGTACACTTTTTTCGGTTCTCTCAAAGGATTCATTGTTATTATATATGCACCTTCTTTCTTTTGAACATTTAATGTTTGCCTTTCATCGACCACATATTCAGGTTCTTCATCGCCATCGTCAGCTGCTGCTGTCGCTACAGTACGTGCTCCTTTCCGAGGTTTCTTTTTGGGTGGAGCTTTCTTTTCAGTAACAGCAAGACCAGCCACTTTTCTTTGTTCCCGTATAATTTCTTCGACTGCCTCATCAATAAAACCGGGTTTATACTTTCGACGCCCCTGCGGAGGAAAATCAAATTATATTTTGAATAGAAAAATTATAGTTTTTTACTTTTAATGTTCCACAAGTTGGTTCAGGTTTCCAAGCCCATCCTTGTTGGCAAGGAATTTTACCAGCTGGAAGCACGCACTTTTTATGACCTATTACATTTCCAGGATAGTTTTCTCCCATATTATAAACTAGATTGCATTTTTTTCTTGCTTTTTCTTCGACAGTTGGCTCATGGCCATTATTAAGTGGATTTCCTCCACTTTTAAGTCGTTGATTCGATGGAATTTGATGAAAATCTATGTGTGATATATCTCCACCAGCTGAATGAGATCTCAATGCGTCAGCACTATTGGAATTGTCTACATGGTGAATATCTCCTGAACATCCTGCGTCTCTGTAAATTGTAGTCCTCGTTAATTACAGCAAAAACTAATTCAATACAAATATATTTTTATTGCCATCATAAACTAGTTACAAGAAATCACATTTTTAAAAATTTATTTAGAATTATTCGTTTTTTACGTAACAAAATGTTTGTTTCTTTTTATTTTCTCCGTTCACTTACTTTTTTGGGGCACATTTTGAGCAACCACATCTGGAATCTGTTGTTTTGATTTCTGGTTTTGTGTATGAGTAATGATCTGGTTTGGGTGGCAAATCTTTGCATGTCTTTCCCGATATGGAGTAGCCACCACATTTGTCACAAATGGTAGGTTGTGGCATGTTACAAGATTTTGTTTTAGCTGAACATTCTTCTCGTATACATTCTTTAGGCTTCGAGCCTCTCTTATTTTTGTTTTTACAATTTTTTCCTCCTTTTTCACAAGTGTCCACCAAATGCCCACAATTTGGTTTTCCACAAGGCCATTGATCGGGACTTTGAGTTTGCATTTCACGTTTTGGTACATTTGGACAAGCGTTGCAAACAGCATTGGTTCCAGACCGTATTGCTCTAATAAAATATAATTTTTAAAGTTAAATTGACCAAATCTAAAGATCAAAGGTTCCCATTCTATTCTCAAAATAACTTTTACATACCTCACAAGTATATTACAAAAGGAAAATTTCATTTAATTATTAGCTAATTCTAATTGAAAGTAATTGTTAGTAATTGTACAGTTTTGCTTAAAACCATTTGTAATCTTTAACTATGAAGAAAATTTTTAAATTGGAATTCGATTTTTAGGTTTATTATGCTCTCTTCTAGCTACACGTTCTAATTAAAACAATACAAATCTTACCCTGGACCTCCTGTACTTGTGCCTCCTGCAGCTCGCATTTGGCATCCTCCACATAAACATTTTGGGTTGCGTATTCTTTCCAATTGTTGTTGTGGTATTGTAAAAGAACAGCTATGCAAACCTTCACAGGGAGGTCCATTAACTTCATACTGATAGGGACAACTTGGACCCCCACATGGAGCAGCTTTTTCTATTTCTACCGGCGGTACTAGCTTTGGATGAGCCAAATGGCCGATTCCAAATTTCTTAAACTGGTATGCAGCTATACAGTCATCCTGACCACATAAGCGTTCTTCGATTTCACTTGGAGTTAGTTCCAGTGATTCTTCAGATGGTGTTGGATCTCGTTTCTTTTGACTATATAATGGCCCTAATGGCAATAAGTCTTGTAATCCTCCCTGACCATATCTAAAAAATTCTTTTTAAGAAAAGTGACTAATTCAAAAATGTTTTTAATACTTGTCCGTGCGGAAAGCAGTTGGAACATTTGTGCCTTTAAATAGATAAGACATAGACGCATTTTTACTTTGCACTACTTGATATTGGGTTTCAATATTGTTTCCAAAACAAGATAAACGAAAAAATATTTTAACTTCTCCGTTGGTATCAAAAAATTTGATTGTATCGTTGTAAATAACCGGTTCAACTTCATTCTTTTTAGTTTTTGATTCCTTTACTAATCGTATAAATTGTTTTGGCCATTGCAAAACAGCATTTCCAATTAAAGCTCCCGTCGATATATGCTTCACTATAAAAGTTATTTCTGAATCTTCCATTTGATGTTGCAACACATAAGCAGAAGCTGGAAACAAATAAGATTTTCCAGGATTGGGATCTAGGGCGTTATTTCCACATGCTGCGTTTGAAGCATTTTCGAACTTAATTGCAAAAGTAGCGATTCGACCTAAAGTTATATCCACGCACAAATCTTTCTTGCAAACCTCAGTGTAGTTGCTTACGACCCCTTGAACGAGAGCTTCAATTAAATATAGATTTTCATCCATGTTTTAAATGTGAGTTATCGTAACAAAAATTAATTGTTTTACAATTTTTCAGTTAAAATCCCACCATAATACAAAAATTTTATTGCATAACGTATTTTTATTTGGAAAAATACAACCCAAATTTACATGTAATTTTGAAATTAATTTTGTAGTTATGTTATTGTGTCAATGCACGTTTCTTAGTAACTAAAAATTTTTATGTTTTCAGCTCTTGATGAGCCAAATACTTGGCAAACAATTATGGCTGTGGTAGACGATACGCTTTTACAAAGCGATATTAATTCTACTTCATGTTTTCAACGACTCCTATGCAAATCTGTTCAAAAATCATCTCAAAATGTTGCAGCTGGTCAAGGAAATAGTAGCGATAAAATAATCGATGGACTCGCAAGGTATTGTAGATTTAAAAAGATGACGTATTTCTTTAAAATTTAATATTCATAACTTTATTTTTATTTGTAGCAACTCTCTTGTTAACCATTTAGTCAATGGGACAATGGCTCAGGAAGCTCTATTCGTGGGGTATAGAGGTGATAATTGCTCCCAAATTTTTCCTTATTGCAAACTAACAAAAACTAAATTACAAAACTTAGCCAGTAGCTTCCTACCACAACCTAAAATATATTAATTTTTTTTGTCATTTTGTTATATTTTGTCTAATGTTGTTATTTGTTAATATTTTTAAAGGTATCCATAAAACATTTAAAGAGTAAAAATATAAGAATCTAAATATTGTTTTACCTATATTAAAGATAAAATATAAATTATATAATACATTAATAAGTTCAAGCATATTTTTGATTTAAAAGGTGAATGAAATTATATTCTCGTGATAATATTTAAGTATTCATAATTTAAATAGTGAATCGTAATGGAATGAAAAGTCGATATTTTATTAATGGATTAATAGCAGTAGGTACTTATTGTTCTTTTTCTTCTTATCCAACGCCCACGCTTGACATTTCTGTCATTCGGTGCCGCGCCGTCCAATAGAGGTTGGAGACTAGCTGGTTTTGGTTGTTTTCGTTTTTCTCTCTGACGTCTGCAAGTGCAGAACAGTTGCCAAGATGCATGGCGTTCATGGGTTCCCCATTGCAGAGGGAACAGATTGGAGTCGGTAGGATGCTAATACGGTGGAAGTACTCGCATAGGTAGTCGTGCCCCGTGGTAGTTCGGAAAACTGCGACTGACACCTGGTGGGGGAGAAGTCGTGAGATAGGGGATTCCTGTAAGGGTTTCCATTTTTTTTCCTTGCGCTTCATTTTTTTAAATATTGTAGGGATGCCAGTTGATAGTGCTTGCGATGTGGTTCTGAGCTTGTGTTAAAGACATAAGGGTTGGAGGTTGATTTAGAGTGGTGCCATTTCCCAAGATACTAACATGGCTGGGAATCCATTGTAGTGACAGGTGCCAACCTGTTTTAGCGAGACTGTCCAAGGCGGCTTGACATTTGTTGGTACGGACGCAATCGGTGGAGAAGTTAGAGGATAATGCTATTATCGCGGCTAGAGAATCGATAAAGAAAACAGCTTTATGATAGATCTTAACTTCGTGAAGTTTTGATATAGCTAGTAAAATTGTCTCTACTTCCCCATCAAAACAACTGAGAGGTTCTCCTACTGTGATGCATCCTTCAAATATATAGCTGTAGTAACCAGCACTAGTTTTTCTGGATCGTGAGATGGATGAACCATCTATATAGATAGTTATTATATTATTATTATTATTATTATTATAGTACCTATTATGTACTTATATATTTACTTAAACAAAAATAAGGTAACCTTTACATTATTGGCATACAAACTATGATGATGTAATAGTGCAGGTCAATAATACGACAGCCACACAAAAAAAAAATAAAATAAAAAGTATCTGACTCAAATCAGTGATTGATGGTTTCTGGTGTACTTTTTTGAGCCGAACATGAATCCGTTGTCAGTTATTCTCCAATGCCCTTCAACTTTCAGAAAACCATTGAAAAGATTCACTGCAACAGAGATTTTCTGAAAACTGAAACGTGTTGGTGGTGTTGAAGAAAAACTTATCGCTAATTTATACTCAGAACCCAAATATACACCAACATTTATAAATATCATGTTAACTACAATTGATGGGCATTTTTCTAATACTTTTTTAGCGATTTTCTAAAAATTGAAGGGCATTGAAGTAAAACTGATCATCACCAAATAACACATCTCTGGGTCAGATATTGTTTATTTTTTTCAGTTTGATTGGTGTAATCAAATGAAACACATTAATTAAAAATAATAATAAAAAACAAGTTTAAATTATATACGTTTTTTGTTAAGTGCATCTAATTCTTTGTTTTAAAAGTTATAAAGAATTTGAAAAAAACATTATACCAACGCACATATGAAAAGATTCACAATTCAATTGAATATTAAATTAATATGCAAATATTGTTTAAGTGATAGTAATAAAATTCTGAGATTGTATTTTGAGTATATAAATTAGTCTTAATTTATACTCCGTTTTTTAATATATTTTGATGGGTCTCTCATATAAGCCATATCTCGACTATGACGTATTCTTTGTGCAACTCTTTTATTCACAGCTCCAGGAGTGTAATGATATGGTACCTTAAAGTAAGTATAATATGCATTAAAGGTAGTTTAATATAGTTTTATTTTTAGATACAAACTTTTCCATCGCAATACCATCGTTTTACAGTCCACAACCATCCCATATTCGATGGTATATGTCCAGTTTCTGGAATACAATACGGATGATATTTGCATATTGGATACATATTGCCAATATCATGAGCTAATTGATCTATGGGTGACATGTTTTCTTTTTTGGCACCAGCGCCTTTTTTCTTAGCAGCTGCGGCTGCCGCTGCTGCACTCTCTTCTGGATTCATATGACTACCACTTTTTCCTCCTGGACCGTGCTTAGAAGGAGGGAGAGCTGCATGACCAAAAACTGGTGTTCCATTGGGATTATAACCAACAATAGCGGGACCACCGGTTCCTGCTCCTTTTCCTCCAGCTCCTCCTCCTCCTGCAGCACCGCAAGCACCACCACCAGCAGCCCCGCCTCCTGCTCCACTACCAACCCCACTAGGAAGAGCAACTTGTGGACCCAATATTGGAGAACCATCTTTATTATACCCAATTATAGCTTGGCCACCTCCAGTAACTGGAGGACCATAAATGGGAGATCCATCTTTATTGTATCCAACCACTAGATTCCCACCCTTTGGTCCAAAAGCAATAGGACCTTCAGGTTTATAACCAAGTGGTGCTTGCGCTTGTTTTGCCTTGTCTATTGTTCCTCCAGGTCCAAACGTCGCTGCTAACTTACTTGCAAATGGGCCAGTTGTCATAAAATTAGTTTCATCAATTTTTTCTCGTTTTCTTAATATTAAAAAGTAAAGTTAGATAGCACATACAATCTTTACATAAAAAAATATTTACTTTCGACGACCAGATCGGCCACAAGAACAACAAGTATTTTGCACTGACGTTCCATAATGACTAGTTGCATCTTGTCTAATCATTCCATTATGTTTTTGGGTTGAATTCGAGCGAGCACTCGTGGATCCTTCGTCTTTACAAGTTTTACCACTCATTGAATATCCTCCACAATCTTCACAAACTACTGGCAAGGATACTTTATTTGATTTCTTGCAATTGGGACGTCCACATCCTTCACTAGTTGATTTTTGTGGTAAAGAAGGTTGTGGTTCAAAGTAGTCGTTGCATGCGCCTTTACCGCAAGGGATTGAATTATCCTGTTGGGGAGGTGGTGCTTCTGGAGGAAATGGGCAGTTGTTTCCTCCACAATATCCAGCCGTTAAACGGTATGTATTTCTACGGAAAATAAATATAAAAAGACGTAAAAGAAATGCATGGATAAAATAAATTTTACGGTTCTAATTTCATTCTGCTAATAATATCAGCTGTACATATCGGGAAATTTTTACTTGGAATTCCTCTTAATTTTTTTTCTTTTTTAACCAGTTCATAAATAGCCATTTCTAGATCCCTTTCGGTGTCATTCAAATTTTCCTTGTGTTTCTTATATATTTGTTTTAACCTGTCCATACTACCACGTAATTTGTGATATTTAAGATACATCCGACTTAATGATTTTCTTTTGGTTGCAAAGAAGTCATTGCTCCTAAATCCATTGACTTCATATTCACTTGAATAAAGAGTTTTATCAAATTTTTTATAAGCCATTTTGGTTCTTATTAATATTTTCAAAAATAGTTCATTATGGTATGGCTATTTTTTCTGCTAATTTATTTTTTTTTTTGTATTTTTACACTAAAATTTGTCAATTATTTAATAATATTTACTGACATTTTTTAGTTTCTTTATTGTTTCTATAAATTATATGAATTTTTGTCATAGCGACAAAGTCCAAAAAAAATTATTTTTGAGTGCCCTTGAACCCCTTGAATAACAGAAATTTTTAATTCTCCTGTTTTAAATTATTTTTCAATTCCCTCTGTATGCCCGCCTGTGTGTATATGGTATCAATCTATGTTAGATTCATTTTATTTCAAAACTATTAGCCCAAAGGAATGTAAGGAACAACTATAGACCGCCATTAACCGCCATAGTAATGAAATAAGATTACAAATATGACAATTAGGGGTAGCACCGATTCAATTTAAAAAAAAAAAAAACGAGTTGTCTGTAAAGTCGGTTTTGGTCGGTTTACGCACGATAGTTTTGCGTGATAACGGCATATAGAATACGGGGAGAGTAAATTGCATACTTTTATGAATTGAATTGAATTATTATCATAGGATTATCATTATTTTGTATAATACAAAGGGGTTAATTGAAAATTAGAATTTTTCCAAAATGAAATCCGCCTGAAAATTATGAAGGAAATCAATTAAATCTTATTAAATTGCAGAAAAAAACCCAAACCACGTTGTCTTGTATTCAACAGTTATTGAATACGAGGCGGAGCTTATTGTAGAAGTTATTGAAGAAGCTCGCGTGGCGGCGTTCCAGTAGCAGAACTCTATCGTGCCTCTCTATCGCTTGCATCGCATTCTCGCTTGCACGCACAGGCTCAGGTGGAACGTGACACTTTTTCGTACGTGCTGCCAGTGTTCATCAATTTATAAGACGTTATCACGCCAAAAAAAAATCAGTGAACACAATAGTGTAGTATTTTTTTAGATTGCAATGGTCTCCAAAAATGCGGCTGTTTTGGAAGTTTTTTTTGTCTTTACATATTAGTCTATAGTTTCTAAGGTATTGAATCCTAAATGGAAAAACTTTGTCGTTTATCACTTATAATTTCTTAACATTACGGTTAATATATTGATATTGTTCTGAAAATTGCTTTGATAAAATATCTATGCATATCGTGTGGCTTTTGATAAACCAAGGATTATTTTTGATAATAATTGTTAGGTTGCAATGATTGATGGTTGTAACTTTGTGAGATGAGCTAACTCACAAATCGCGGCAAATTTCATAATTCATAAATTTGCTGCCGATGTAAATTGCATTTGCCAATTCGTCGAGCTGGTTTTATTAAATACGCACCATCAGCGTCCTCGATCAATCGATAATTATGCTGAATCGACTTTGCGGATATTTAATGTGGAAAGACTTATGTCCCCCTTCCACATTAAATGTAGCCTGATTAAAATTAATATAAAAGGTCTCAAAATATAATCGTCAGTATCCATGATCCATGATCGGTAAGATCATGATCGATACATCTGTATAATACGTATAACGCAAATCCGAATAAATACATAGTTTAATATCTACAAAATGTCGTCTATAAAACCTGGACCATTTCATGGCGATCCTGCCTTTGGACCATTTCATTTGCTATATGGTGGAAACAATAAATACATCAAACGTATTAAGCTAACTTAATTTAAAAAGTGTTTCTAGCCGTTACGACTACGTTATAGTCGTAATGTTTGTATAATATATTATGAACTAGTGTACAAAACGGAATAAAATAACATAAAATAGATTTCTGATATTATTCTGAGTTAATAATATATATACGTTTATGATCAAATTGTCTTAACAGTGCAAATAGTTTTTTATACTATAGATATGCAAGAAGCGTTTTGTCATTATATTGTGTCGACAAAATTCTTTTGGAAACTAAGAATTCTAAAAACGCTCAGAAACAAAAAAATGTTTATAACCTATGTATTACCCGTATTACCTACACATTAGACAACAGTAATGTCAAAAATATTTTTTAATAATTAAAATTAAATAGCTAACAAAAAAACTATTTACGATAGAGCACGCTATACGATTATACATTTCTGGCAAATACCTGAGTAGGTACCTACTAGGTATAATTAAAAAAAATTCAAACATAGTTTAGGGAGATAAAGCGATTGGTAGTGATAATCAAATTTAGATAATTTTTCTTTCTTATTATTTAATATATTAGTATGCCTTTTTGTTTTTCACTTAACTCCATTTTAATTTTTGAAAAAAAAAATCATTAATCGGATATGTACAGGTGTTTGAAAAACCTCTATAAGCTCATACTATCGTATAGATATATACTTTGTATCCTGGTAAATATAAATATTATAATTATAATTAAAATTTTTTAAAAAGCATTTATTTAACGTTGACTAATTAATTATTATTGTTATTAGTATTATTATAATATGATACAGGTAATTGGAGGAAAATTTTTTTTGGAAAATACGTCATGTTTACCAATAGAATAATGAAAAATGTCATTACCAACAAAAAGAAGTATAATCAAGTACCTACCTAATCTTTTGTCTATTTTTCATAATAAAAAATTACTTTCTTAAAAATTTTCTATGTATATAAAACTTTAACGGCTTTTTTCACATGTATCGTAGTAAAATCTAAATCATTAGCTACTTGTCTATCATCAATTTAGTTTTATTTATCATTTTTAAATAAAAATTATTTTAATAAAAAGTGGTTTTTAATCTTCTTTTAAAAAAATAGCCCCTTGAACTAATCTATACCAATTAATCTCCAGTCTGCGTTAAATTCTAATCAGACCCACAAGATCTTTAGAAGGAATAATAACTACCACATTACATCGATTAATAATAAGACGAATCCTAAATATTTTAGACAAAAAACAAAGATACCTGAATTAACCATTGAATATAAGATATATCACGAATACATATGTACGTATAAAAACACGTAAAAATGTGCAGCTTATAACAAAGATTTTAATTTAAGTAAGTGTCCCACATTAACAAAAAAGGAGAGATTTACAGTTCAATTTTTAATATAATTCATCTGTTTAAATTAACACATAAATGGCGGTAATACGGTAAGAGAACTACGCGGCCGCGGAGAACCTGAGTTTGTAAGGGGCCCCCAAAAAGGCCAATTGTGTTAGTGTGCTTCTTTAAACATTGTTTAATAACACTTTTATTACATTTTAGAACCGAAATTTGTGAGAAAGACAGAAAGAGAGATGAAACACATTTCAATCGTTTTTCATTTTTACTTTTTTTTTACTACTATATAGATAGTAAAGGAAGTATTGTAATCGGGTCGAATTTTTGAATTCGAGCTTTCACCGGAAATACATGTGTAATGACAAGTACATGTATGTACAGTACATATGACAAGTACATGTGTGTGTGTGTGTGTGTGTGTGTGTGTGACAGCCATATCGTATCGAAAGCTTTATCCGAATTTCACCAAACTTGAAATATGGCCTCCATATTATACCTAGTTGTGCCGCGAAGCTTTTGGTTGAAATCGGTTAACCGAAAGCTCTACTTTACTCTTAGCGTTTTTGAGCTTTTTCAATTTTTTTTGAAAACGGCTCCAACGATTTTCTTTAAGCTTTCTATAGTTCTTAGACTCATTAGTGGCTACAACTTTTATTTGAAACTTTTTCCTGGGAAAATTCAAATAATGGCGGTTCTTGGGTGAAGGTTGAGAATTCGTATATTCATATAGCCCTATAGGTTGTATGCATATAGTACTGCTTATATGTATTGTTACAAAGTGCTTATATTTCTTTTAACTAACAGCGAGTATTTTCATAAATGAAAGTAAAAGAAAGTAGTGTGACGCCTCGCACCAGATATTTTTTGTTGTTATTGGGGCATCTGCTATATTCTTTATAAATCATAAATCTTTTATCTCCTATCTTTTATTGAAGGACCCATGGAACCAGCTTTTGGTGCAGGGTAGGGATAAACCCAAGCAAATGTAGGTATTTCAAGCAAACAAACGTGAAAATTAAACTCTGTTTAATTTGTTTTAACTTTTCACAGTGCAGGGGTGCACGGTTCCAAATTATCATTATCGGATTTTTCCAATTAGTTACTACGGTATTGCCTATATCCCGCACAAATGTTGACATAGGAATCTTTAAATGTTACTTCAACTATAATTTCAAAAATACAACAGCATTTAAGTGTAGATACAATTAAACATTTAGCTTGAAAATTGGTAGAAGTTACGTCTCACAATCAGAGAAAAGGCATCTCCGCCCCCTCCCGTCTGAACGTCTTTGTATATCTGTTTAACATCTCCTAACCTTGTATCTATGTGTAACTGTAGCTTCAGCTGTAACTTGTTACTTAATTACTATTAACTTAACATCTATTTAACTACAGGATAATTTTTATCAAGGTATAGCTGCAAGTTATAGGTTCACAAATAGCAGTTACTTGAACGAACCAACCTTGTTTTCACTCTATACCTATTTTTCAGTGACTATTAGTGAAAGTCGAATAAGTCCATTTGAATTAGTTCTTATATTTACACTTCTCCAATTTTAATTTCAGTTTTGATCATATTTTTATGTCCAGATATAAGGTTAACCATATTTTATTATACCATATACCAAATATTTTTTATTTTGAGTAAAATAGTAACGGTGCATGATATCTGGTAAGTAAATGGGAATTCTTTTGGGAAAAACTTATTCTGCTTTCAATAGTAAACCCGTAATTAAAATATATGATTGATTTTATATGTACCTAATTATATGAGCTAGATACCTTATATTAAGCGGAATTTTGTTGAAACCGTATAGTCCTTTTAATAGTCCTGATAATATTTTAAAATAACGCTATTGTAATTTTTTACACCATTGACCATCGTTAAATATAATAGGTATTAGGTATATAACATACGATAAAAACATCAAGTAGTAGCTCATTGTAACACCGCACTAGCAAAAATAAAAAACGGATTTATTTTTATTTAGCAATTATCATTTTTGTCAAATAAAATTTGTTTGGCAATTTGTTTTTTTAACAAGAGATGCATTTATACATTTTATGTGTTTGTACTTGAACATTTTCATTGATGAATATTAATGGTCATAAACAAGTATTATACTGTTTTTGATAAAAGCTAAGACAATAATAAAATTTAGCAGTCACGTAGTCACGTGAAATGAGTTGAGCTGAAGAAAAACATTTTTTATTGTCGAGTAAAATTTAAAATCCCTTGATTAATTAACATTTCTAAAACATTATTATTTTTAGCTATCCTGATACCATATCAGATACAAGGTTATAAATATTTTAACCTCGCAAGAAAATAAAAAAAAAAATTATAAAAATTATGTTACATTTATTTAAAAACCCGTATAATGTACATTATTTAAATTCTTAGTATTACTTTTTAAGCGGTTTAAATTTTTGAGATATTTACCAAAGTATTTTTAAGACTTTCAAACATCGTTCTATTTTATTTTGCTAATTTACATTTTATTTTGTTGGCCAATTCTATTTCTTTCCTTTCCCTTTTCCTTTAGCAGCAGGAAAATCAGTTGCAAGGATTTGCGTTCCTTGTGTTTTGATATCCGTCTTCTTTTTTACTTGATCTGGTTCAACCAAACAAATAGGAGGAGTAAATTCAAAATCAAATTCACTATCATCTGAACTTGAACTTGATTCGTCATCTGAACAACATTCATCGCAAGAATCTTCAGTTGAAGTGTCAGCACATTCACATAGACATTCACATGAACCATCATCGTTAATCTAAAGTTTAAAAAAAAAAATTTAATTTTGAGTTTTAATTATGTTAATTCGGTGATACTTTTAAAGCTTTTTGATCTTTAGTTATCAAAATATGTATGGCTGAAGTTTCCTTGTTCTTTGGTCCTTCTTCTTCAAATGGATTTTTTATAGGATTAAAAACGATAAGGTAGCAGCCTTCCTTCTTATGTACTTCTAACATTGGTCTAACTTCTTCATCAACTTTTGTTTTCTTTAGCTTTCCTTTCTTTTTTGTGACCACTTCTTGTCCACTGGCTTCTTTATGCTTATTAATTATTTTTGCAACAGCATGAGGAACAGCTCCTGGTCGATAACATTTGTTTGGCTTAAAAAAAGTTATTTAACAAAATTTTGTTTGGTTTTTAATTAAATAAATCATAATAAAAAACTACTTTTATTCTTCCAATTTGTTCTTCAGTATTCCATAACCATCCCATGTTTCTAGGAACTGGTCTTCCTTTAGGCTGAATAAAGCATCTGGTATTGTGTCTATTATTGGGATATGTAAGACGATGTACGATTGAAGCGATTTCTTTCCCACGTTTTGTAGATGGATACATTGGCGTATTCAAAATTTCCTCTTCTTTCATACTCGATATAAATGGTGCGGTATCATCTGTAGGCACATTTCCACCACTTTTTAACCGTACTAAAGGGTAGTCACTTTTATTTTCATTCTCCTCATATATACACGTTTTAGTTTCTCGCTCAATTTTTAAAAAAGTCAATACAGTTGAATCGGCTATTTTATGCGGTTGACTTATGCGAACTATTTTTTCGATAGCTTTAGCTCCTGCAGAGTTTCCAAAAGATATTACTCGAGGAATTATGTACGGTGAAACAATTTGATTTTGGCAAAATTTGTCTTTCTGCCACTGACAATCATTCATTGGCTCCTCTTCTTTTATTAATTGTTCTTGGCGCTTTTGTTCTGCATGTTTTATCTCCAATTGTCGTTGATCCTCTTCCCATTGTTCCACTAACCGTTTTTTTCGTTGTTCTTCCTTTTTTCTTGTATCCCCGATTCCAAAAAAATAACTATCATATTCTTCACCTCTGCATTGATTACATATAATTGATAATTTAGTCAATTATTGACGTATTATTGTAATATACTTACATGTACGGATCCTTTTTTAAACATTCAATGCAACTACAACGATTAAAAACAGTTTCTAACCCTTTATTATTTGAATTTAAGGTATGATGGTCTCCAACCTTATGAGAATGATAAAAGTTTGTTTTATTAATACAACTTGTAGTATTTAATTTTGTAACTGAGTCAAAATTCTTTTTTGCTAGAGTATGAGGTGCTTTCAATGTCTTAGAGAAAAGAAAACTACTTTCGATATCTGTGCACCATTTTCCAGTTGATGAATATATCCCATAGTTTCCCCAACTATTTTTACTGTCCATTTTACGAAAAAAGTTGAAAATAATATACAATAAATTTTGAAAAGAACAGTAAATTTTAAATTGATTGTCAAATAACTGGTCTAATTTGATAGTTAAATTATTAGTGTTGCTATTGTAAATGAAATTATTTTATAAATCTTGGTATCTTGATTGATAAAATCATTAAACATTACCAAATAAAAAAATATTTTTATATTTAAAGTTTACCTTACAGGTTTAAATCATATAATACATGCCATGTTTTAAATATTTTCAATTTATTTCTTTCCTTTCTTCCCCTTTCCTTTTTCAGCAGTTCCTGGACAATCATTCGGATCGTATTGACAAAATTCTTCGTTCATTCGCTTCTTTGGCTTAACCATACTTGGATCAGTGAAACAAATAGGAGGTGTATACAAAATTTCTATTTCATCTTCACTCGTAGTAACTGACTCAGTTGACACAGATTTCTTATCGCATTCGCAAACACATTCACATGAGCCATCAGGATTAACCTTGTACAAAATAAAATAAAAATATATTCGTGGAAAAAAAAATCCAAAAGATTTCTATCCAAAATACCTTCATGATTTTGTCTCTATTTTTAGTAACCAAAAATGAAAGCGGAGAGCATTCTTCATTTTCTTCAGGAGTCCAATACGGATTTTTAATAGGATTAAATGTAATCAAATAACAGCCATCCTTCTTTCGAACTTCGAGCATCGGAATAACTTCTTCATCGTCTTCTTGTTTAGGACGTACCTTTTTAACAACTGTAGGTGCTTTTCCTAATAATGCATAATATTCTCTAATCTTTCTAGCAATAGATCGTGGAACAGCTCCTGGTTGATAAAACCTTACAGGCTAATAATAAAAATTATATTGGTTATCGTGAAAACTACTAGAATAAATCGGTGAATGTAAAGCATGCATGTATAAGATAAATTTCTGAAGTTTTGCTACAAAATAATACCTTAACAAAACCTAATAAATAATAGGAGTATATATTTCTTTTTTTTTTTTGGTGTTTTAAGTCGGTTTAACATCTAAGGTCATATCATGACTGTCTATAAACACAGAATTTCTGTTGGTCAAGTATATCTTAGGTCTAGGATCTTAAGTCTAGGATTCAACGAAGATCGGACCCAGAACCACTTGACGCATGAAGCAGAGAGAGCAATTGCTCTAACCCAGTGGTCGGGGAACCGGGGTAAATTACCCCAACTGGGGTAAAAATGAAATTTTTGGGGAACTAAGGAAGTTTTTTGGCATAGCTATTTTACCAACGTGTTAGTGTTTCCAAAGACTTTATTAAAATTGTTCTTACATCAAAAAGTCCCAATTTTGAAATTATTGTATCAAACATGAAGAAAGATCATTTAACCCAAAACCCGAAGGGGGATAGTTTTGGTTCCATGCGTTTTGATCCCCGGACAAAATATCCCCATGACATAGTATATGCATAATTTTGATTTTAAAACATTTAGTTTTGTGTAGAACTTCGCGGTGTCAAGAAGTGCACATTCAGTCAATGCATGAAAATCGGGAAAACGAACAATGACTATTATTTCTTTTTTTAATTATAATTTATTTTTATATTGATTGTCTCCTTTTCAAAATGAGAGGGGTAATATCGACTTACGCAAAAATATTTTGGGGTAACACCAAAAAAAGTTCCCCGACCGCTGCTCTAACCAAAGCGCCAATAGGTGGTTCATTTAATATTGTAAAATGTTATTTTCTATTTTATTACTTACATTCGTTAAAAAGTAAGTAACAGTATGAATAACATATTATACTTGTAAAATAAACTTTTATCAAAATAGCCCCTCTTTTCAAGTTAGATTTGATAATATTTTAATTACCTTTAATCGTCCCAAATTTGGTCTGGCAGTCCATAACCAGCCCATATTTTTAGGAACCATGGGTGCATTTGTCACAGCTGGGATACAACATTTGTGACCCAGTTTGATACCCAAGTAAAACAAATGTAAAGGAATGCTGGGTGCAGCTTCTCTATTTTCTTTCTGCTGTTTAATTTCTACTGCGACTAATTCCTGACTAGACCTTGGTGATGGGTATGTTGAACTTGGTAAATATCCTTTATATGTGGTCACACATTTGGCTATTATACTTTGAACGTTATCAAAAAGCTCTTGTTCCCTAGCTTTCAAGCCTAGCTTTCTATTGACAAACATAACTATTTCATGCGCGACTCCGTCAACTGGTTCTAAGAACTCATCCGGTGATATCGGTTGCCGAGTTACGGGAGGTAAATCAAGCTTTTTGAATTCAATAATTATATTCCAAATTTTAACGAGAAACGTTTTTATTTTTTGTAGTATAAGACGAACGGTTTCGAAGTAAAAGTTGTAGAAGTTATTGTTAGCAAACACTTCACCACGGTTTTGGGATTTTGCTCTGATATGAGGATTGAATCGATCAAAATATTTTTCGAATAAATTCATAACATATTCGTTCAGCGACAATAGAACCTCAATGAATGTTTGTGGAATAGAACGTAGCGTTTCTAAGTTTGCTGCTCCGAGCAACTGATCAAAAGGAGCATCTGATACTGGAAGAGGAAGTGGCGGAGGAGGTGTCTTAGGTCTAGGGGGCAAAGTACAAGTTTCGCCACATTTTTTCTTTCTAATCAAAAAGGAAACACTGTTGTATTTTATTTATACTATTTTAATACATTTTCTTTTTTTTTTCGTTCAAGGTAGAATTATTTTTTATGGAATTAACTTACATTTCAGGACTAACATAAATGTCTTCTATTGGTGTACTTTCAATTGCTGGACGAGATAAAGCTGGATGCGAACTAATATCCTTGCAGGTTTTCCCACTTAAAGAAAATCCTCCACAAACATCACAATATATTGGTCCAGTTTGAGGTACCAAAGCACAACAGGGATCATCACAAATTTTTTTTGCGTACTTGCAACTCTTTTTTCCACAGCCTTTCGGTGTTCCATCCTTATGAATATTTAAATAGCGACATTTAGGATCCCCACAAGGCATCTTCTTAGGGCTTTGAACTTCAGCATCTACTTTTATTTTACGAACTGGAGGATCAGTCAAATATAATCTAAATGAAAGTATAAAATTTACGCTGGAATAGTATTTTAGTTTTAGGTTGCGAACCCTTTTGGCCATTTTCTTAGCGGCCCAATTCCCGCGTCACCAAACTTTTTTGCAGCTTCACATTCTTGGTTTTGGCAAATATAATACGATAACTCACTTCGAGTGATATCTACTTGAAAAATATCTTCACTGGAATCTCGACGAGGAATATAACTACAAATTTCCACCTCAGACATTTTTGACTTGAAATTTATAATCCTACCCTGAGAAATCAACAGTTTTTTTTACAAATATGACAAATGTACCACAAAATTTTTATTTTTAAAGATCAAGTTACATTTTGTTTCTATAAATATTATGTTGTACTTATAACAAATTAAATATTTCACTCATTTTTTTCATAAGGTATCAACATGTTTGAAATATGCTCCAGTTTCAATTGCTTACTAACATCTAATGCTCTAAATCCTAGTTTATCTGGACTGTTCGGATTGCAATTTTGCTCTAGGAGATATTTCACGACACAACCTTGATTATGGAAAACAGCCTAAAATCAATTAAATTTTAAATACTCTTGTTCTCAAACAAAGTTGCAAGCTTAGTTACATGGAATAGTGGAGTCCTTCCACTTGCATCAGGTGTATTCAAATTGGCTCCAGCTGTTTTATAAGCTTCTAATCGTTTTATTAATCCATGCGATGAAGCAATACACAAAGCTTCACCCAAAGCATCATTGCTTATGCTCAAATGAGCCCCACAATTAATTAACAACCTATAATTAAAAATATATTTAAATTTTTTAACAATTTACACATAAAATGATGTGTATGAGAGAAAAAAGGCTTATTATCAGTTTGCATTTAGATCTGGATTTCAGCATAACGAAAACAGAGCTCAAACCAATTTTCCGTATTACTCATGAAAAGAGTTTTGTTCGAAAATAGGTTGTAATAAGTTTTACTAAAACGTAAGTAAGTACTTGGGATAAATCAACAGGAACATTAGACGATAGTAGAAAAATCATAACGTTTTCAAGCCAAAATGGAAAAACATTGTTACTCGATGCTTTACCTATCTAAAAAACGTCCTGCGAATATTTCGATGAAAATCATATTTTCTGAAATTTTTTTTTAGTTTTAGACTCGGTTTTACTTTGTCAGCAAACTAAGATTAAGCTCAATTTAAAAAAAAATCGCAAAAAAGAAGAAATCATGGTATTAGCATAATCAGCTTACTTAATAATTTCAAGATGTTCATTTTGAATTGCATCTAACAACGGAGTTCGGTTAAAACGATCTCTAATATGAACGCTAGCTCCATATTCTAAAAGTTGGCGAACAATGTCTGTCTGTCCTTCGGAACATGCAAAATGCAATGCCGTGCGATTATCGCAATTCTTAATAGATAAATCACAGTCGTTTTTGTGCAAATATTTCAACGAATTTAAGTCGCCTTGTTTTATAGCTCGAGCAAGTAATGACGGGTACAGCCAGGATCGAAGCTCCTTGATTTCACTAGGAGCTGATTGTCCTAGCACTTGTCCGACTGCCTCAGCTAACTCTAATACCTACAATTTGAGGATATTAGTAGTTAAAAGTTATTTATTTAAAAAAATCGTTTTTAATAATCTTATGACTTGTAAATTGTAATGTAATCAATATACTATAGTATATCATAAATATTCATAGAATCATAAATATTACTAAGTATCAGGTTATACTTACTACTAGACGAGGATAATAATTTTTAAATATATTATAATTTCACAACTTTGAGTTATTTTAATTTCTCTTTTTTTTAAATTTTATTCTTTTTGAAATTGTTTTCTTAAATAAAAAAAGGATATGAGTACAACTGTGGATCAATTTTTTGAATGAAATTAATTTAATTTGAATGAGAAAAGTATTTAATAATTCTTGGTTTGTGAAACAAATGTCGTTAATGCAAAAATTGAGTTCGTCAAATTTAAATTACTATAATATTAGGACAAAATTCAAAATATTTTTCATTACTGATCTTGTTAGTAAAGTGTATTTTAACTATTTCCATGTCTTTAGGATAGAGTCATCTGTTGAAAATCTAAACTTTCAGTCTTATTTTTCCATCTAATCTATCTAATCACTATAATCCTTCGTTTTCTTTCCAATTAGACATTTTAAATGTTTTTGACTACAAAACTTAACTTATTATAGATAACTTTAATAAGTAAATTACCGTTTGGCTTTGTCGCGTTATTGTTATCTCCCCCCTTAAATTTGTTCTAAGCATCTACAACAAAAAATATAAAACTTACAGTGGATACATAAATATGGGCATAAAGTCAATACGAACTCGTTTTTTGTGAGATAACGGCCAATCCTTTTTTGATAAAACATAACTTAGTTTAGTAAAAGCAGCTTCACACGTCATATCACCTCCAAGTATCACTCCGATATCCATTAAAATCTAAAAAATTTAAAAAAAAATCATCCGATTTACCATTATTTAAATGCAATTTACTTTTCCAGTTTCGTAGATATCGCTAACATTTCCTTCTTGACATTGTGTGATATTAATAATTAGAACTCCAGCTTCGCAAGCTCGTCGTAGTTCCATTAAAATATCTGTTCGGTTAGAAGGCATATTTCCAGCACCGTACGTTTGTAAAACAATACCTTCTATGGGTGGTTGTAATATTGCTTTAACAATAGACACGCTCATGTTTGGATGCAGTTTTAATAATCCAACATTAGCTGAGAAATCGTGATGAACGTTAAACTTATTGATTCCCAACGGTCGAAAAATTGCTTTGAAATCCACTTTAAAAAAACGATCATGAAAACGATTGAAACTATGTTTTTAAGTAACTTACCATCAAAGTAAATTCCAACTGTCGCTAATGCTGAACAATTTGGTGAATTAAATGCACTAAATTTGTTTGTGCTAGCTTTAACGACTCTGTTCCCTCGAAATAGTTTGTTACGAAAGAATACAGTTACCTCAGGTATATTAAAGTTTCCAGCTAAAATTAATGCACTAACAAAATTATCTCGTCCATCACTTCGACAACCAAAAATTGGAATCTGAAATTTTCAAGTTTAAAACGTTTCGTACAATCAATTAAATTAGAATTTATTTATTACTTGAGCACCAGTTATTATAACTGGCTTCCCCAAATTTTCTAGCATAAAAGACAATGCTGATGCAGTGTAAGCCAAAGTGTCGGTTCCATGAAGAATCAAAAAGCCGTCATATTCTTCATAATTTTTCTGAAGAAAATTATGATTTCAAAATAAAAAAGTTTCTTTAGTAGTTAAGATAAGATATTGATTTACTTCAATACATAAAGCGATATGCTTCCAATCTGCTATTGTCATATTACTTGAATCTAAGAGAGGGTCAAATTCTTCAATTGCATAAAGAACTCGATTACTTTGCTCTGAGTCACTAAAAATATACCAAATATATGCAAAAAATGTTATTTGGCATTGTATATATGATGATATTTTTTCTTTTAAAGATACTTCGATAATTTAAATTCTTTTGATAATAATTAATGCTATGATGATTGATGATAAAGAAGGTAATAGAGTGAATCATTTAAACGAATAATTCATGTTATTTTGAAATATTATGTAAGCAAACATTACTAGTTATAAGACACATTATACTTTAAGTATAGGGATTTCCTTTAGGGGTGATGGAATTCTACAATGTTGTAGCTGCCATATTTAGTATAGTTTTTAAGTTTACTGAGCTTACTGATATATTAAGAGCTCAATATAAAAAAAAACTTACATATACAGATTAGAATTGAATATTTAGCTGTATTCGTGAGCTTACAGTATATATGTAATCCTCAAAAAGTACTTAGTTCCTGAAGTTGACTCTTGTATATTGCATTTTAAGCAAAACATTAATATTATGTTAATGAATGTTTAGGTTCACATTCATTGTAAAAGACCAACTTCTCTGTTATAGTAAAGATGCTGATTAGAATTATGCCCCACAACCCCCAGTTCGTAGACGCCTGTTTAAAAATCAAAAATATTTGACAAAAATTGAATAATATACCGTAAAAGGAGAACCCAAGAATTTAAAATATACAATTAATACCCCCCCCCACTCGATACCGTGGAAAAGTTTTCAATAATCGACCGGTTCGCGGTGATAAAATGGTAAGAGACCACTAGATTGATTAATTAGCATATGATTAATTAGAACACTCGCTATTGCCGTATGCCCGTATCTCTCAGCAATACACCTAAACACCTAAGGAAGTTCCAATTAGAAGACGTAATGTTTTGCGTTGCTATCGTAAATGACGTTTTAATTAATTATCTACTTGTTGAATACCACGGAAGGATAAATATCAATTATCAATTTAAAAAAAGAGCTATGATACTATTTTAATTATATCGTCCTTAATGAAAACCTCTGCAATACAATACGATATTTCCGTAAAATATAACTTGCAAAGTTTAAAAAGAAATCATATGATTTAAGTTTAATGTAGATACTCTATACATTTACCAATTAAAATTTAGCAGAGATTTATAAATAATACACTTACGGAAGGATAAGATATTTCGAATCTGAGAGTAAAAATGCGTTTGCATATTTCTCGTCGTGCATATCTTGCCATTTCCTTATCATAGTTTCAAATTTATTTTTTACTGGTACCAAAGCTAGAAAAAAAAGAAACAAAATGGAAAAATATACAAAAATAGCAAATAAATAATAGGTATTTAAACAATATATTATAAGTATTTCAATGAATAGTTTTTTATTAAAAATACTTTACATAAAAATAAATTAGATAAACATGGATATTTTAGTATAAGCAAATATTTCAAGGCTGAGAATAAAACCATCTTTCTTATAAAGATAGTATTTCATATAAAGATAACTTAATATAAACCGTGGTTTTTACTTAAATTTAGATTTGAAGGTTGATAAATAAAGATATTGTTTGATAACTTAGATACAAATATTTATAATTAACACAGCTAAAAGAATTTTTTTGGGAATTGTTCATGAAAATACTCTAATTGAAAATATATTAATGTCAGATATACATTATAACTTCTAAATAAGTGAAAATGTGTAAAAAAACAAACCTAGATCTGTCTTTTCAAATTGAATTGGCACTAACCAAAATCAAAATGACAACTAACAAATTTAAATTGACATTAAATATTTTTAAATAAGCAGTACCTATTATACAATTAAATAGAAATAAGTAAAGAATGTTATTTATACTAATTGTAAGTATATCTAAAACCGGGGAGAGTAAGGTTAGCGTGGCGCCAAGATATGACGACGTGACGGTTCCTGATATAACACGTCAAAAGAAAACGAAAATAATGAGTGGTAATTTGCGAGTTTTCCCTTCGTTTTCGATAAAAACCGGATTTCAAGACGCATTTTTCGTATGGGAAATGATTTTGATAAATCTGTCAATTAAGACATAACTATAGGACGTAATTACTGTTATGTATTTTAAGTTAATTCATATAAATTCATCCAACAATTTCCTACTACAAATACCAAAGGAGTCCAGGGGGGCCCCTGGCGGGGGTTTGGGGTATCGTAGTCACTCGAATTTCATTATTTGATTGAATGTGCACTTCCTTACACCACGAAGTTTTACACAAAATTAAATGTTTTAACATAAAAATTATGCTGCAAATATCTATGAAATTTCAGTATTCGTTGAAAATCTTAATGAATACAGATCCTGCATTATTAGAGCATTTTAAATTTATAGAATATTTTTAAAACATAGTCATCTTTAAAATACGTGGTATCTACGAGTATAAGGATTGTTTATTTTTCCAATTAAATTTTCTATATTAGTTGAGTTCAAACTCATTATTGCTGTAGTTAGAATTTCATTAATCTTATGGTGTTTTCTGAGTTTTATTCCTGAAATTTTCTATTATTTGTGATGTTTATAAAATATGTGTCCTTTAAATTGCAAAATAAATGGAAATTATTATCCCTCAATGGAAATATACCTAATATTGAAAACGTGTTCGCAAATAAAAAATATTGAGTGTTCAAATTGGACTATGTAAATTCCCATAGTTACTCATACTTTGAATTTTGTAAATGGTTTGCTTAGGCCTCATGCTGACGTCAAAATTTATCGATTTCTCTTGAAATTTTCGATTTTCGGATAATTGACACGCTATTTAGCTTCTATTGGCCTGACTTTATTGTTAAACAAAAGCATAAAGTTGGGCGATTTCAAATACTCAAAACGCGTACGCTAATCTTACTCGTGCCCTAAAACCAATAACATGGGCATATTAAAATAAACAATATTTGCTAAATTAATTAATTAGAAAATAAAATTCTCCATATTTAATGCTGCTGCAATACATTTTTGAATAAAAGCTATGAATCTTGCAGCAAAATTTATTTATAATATAATTTATAATGTTAATAATAATTTATTTATTTATTTTTTTTTTTCGTTTTAAGTCGCTTAAACAGCATGGTCATTTCGTGACTTTGAATGTTCACAGTTTGTTGTGTCTATTAATCACATAAGGGTTTATTATTATCATTATTCTGACCACTTTTTGATAATTTTTATTTCTTGTTTTTGCTTTGAATTTACACTTTCACTGGTATTATAGTTCTTTATAATTTATTTTGTTAATATTATACTGAATAATATTTTCTAACCGGCGTATTATGTTTTCAGTTTTTGAGTTAACAGCGTCAACTTTTTTTATATAGATAAGGAATTGTGGGAACAAGGAAAATTTTTTTCTTAAGATGTTAACTTTAATTAACAATTAGATTTATTAATTGTCAACTTGAATTTGTTATAGTTGTCATTTTGATTTTGTTAATTGCTATTTTTATTTTGATTAGGGACAATTTGAACTTGAAAAGGTATAGAAAGAGAACAGGAGAAATACTTACCTATAACTTGAAATAGAAAAGGCCTATAAGTATATTAATCCGTACTTGGGGATGCCCCGTACTTTAATAATAAAATAAATTAGTTACCTCCGTCTTCTTGAGGAATCATTCCAATAGTTCCTCCGGTGTACAGAACCAATATTTTAGTTTCTGTTTTTCTGGTTGGTGTGAACTCAAAACTTTCACTGGTATGCTCCAATTTAGCATTGTGTGCACTTTTTGAATGTCCGTTCACTTGATTGTTGCAGTTTTTCGACATTTTGTTGAATAAAATCTAATTAAAAACTTCTCACAATCACTAATATACAAATTTGAAACTTGTCTTAAAATTTTAAATGTCAAAAATAAAAAATTGAAAACTTAAAAATCTTATTCACAATATATTCAAGATTCGTTTTAAGTTTAAAATTCCGACCTGAAACATTGATTTAATCTTTGTTTTCTTGTCTTTATGCCCCACATTGCAAATACTAACGAAACAATGCGGTCTAAAATTTATTTATACTCTGTCTCGGTCCAAAACAGAAAGAATTCAAACCAATCACAGCCACATTAATGAAATAATAAGATTTCAGAATGGCTTAAATCGATTTATTACATAAATAATAATTACGGTAATTTGATTGAATACTCACTGCCTGTAAAATTTTTTCCAACTGAAAAAAATTGTACCACTTACACAATCACGATAGTTTTAAACTTTTTTAGCAAAGGCAAAAAGATTATAATCTAAGAAATGAAGTTTTACTGGAATAGTATTGTTTAAATTACTAATTTACGCCTTCATAGTATACATGATATTAATAGTATTTGAACAACATCTTAAGGAAAAAGCCAAGCAATAATTAAATTGAAAATATTTTCGATGAAATAATCTATGATGACTTATTTAATTATATTTGTTTTTACGGTTTATATTTACACAAAATATAAAAATTGTACTTGATTTGATTTTTTAAAATAACTTTATTTGATACATGTGCGTATGTTTTCAATACTGAATTTCTGATCGACTTGTGTTCAGTAATCTGCATCAAGTCATGAACTAATGTTATGATTATAAATGCAAATATGTAATGATCTAAAAATTCCTTGAATGATATTAAATAACGTAACAAGTTGTAATTATTTTAACATAGATTTTTATTATTTATGTAACCGAAAAATTTGTATGCTTTCTAAAAGAAAGGTCAACTTTTATTATGTTTTCTTATGACTATGATAAAAATTTCACTTATGATATATGCATTTGAAAACATAAATTTTGCTCTAGTAGTCAACTTGAACATTCTTATCGTATAATTAACATCTATGATTAACATTTTATTATCATTGCCCTATGAATTTTCCTTTCTGCGACTAAGGAAAAATACATTTATTAACTTATTTGGACTTTCCAACATAATCATAATATGTTGAAATGCTGAACTTCATAATATAGAAAATTTAGCCTTGCCTACGTTAAAAATATTGTAAAATAAATATAATATGCTAAAACTGTTTTGTACTAAGAAAAGAGTTGTATTTTGTAAATTTTGAAATAAATTAAGGCTAAGCTAAATGAAACGTGAATGTGATAAGTATTCTATGATAAAAATCGTAATTATTTTGGATGTTATAAAAGAATAAATTTAATTTTAATCTTAATTACCTATTAATGATTATTTTTTCTTCTTATTTAATAAAAATTTACGTCATTTGAAAAGAAAATACTCGATATGCGTAATTTAGTAGTGAGATTTTTATTTAGTTACTTTATTTGCCACCAACTTTGCGAGAAAATTTCTCGAAGGATAGACCGGATAGACTAAATCAATATTTAACGCAGAATCTGTGAGCAGTAGCAGGACAATATGGAAAACACACATTATAGGTACCTATTGCGTTTTTGCAAGAAAGTAATATTTCTCTCTAAATTATTATCAATTTTGTAAAATTTGATTTGGTTAATAAAAATTTAATTGTCAATTAAATTGAGCACTTTTTGAATTTTTACTTAAAAGTAAAAACCAATTAAAAATATGTTTTAGTTCAAAATAGTTTTATAAGTACTACACAAAGTTAAAAAATCTCAAAATTTTTACATTATGTAAAAATTGTGGTACCTACATGATGGTTTCATTTTTTATACAAAATAAAATTTTATATTTCTTTTTATTGTGCTTATCATTTAAATTAATATTTCGATTTTCTTTTTATTTGTGTAGACTTAAATTAAACCGACCGATTAAAAATATTTTTGAGCAAATACATTTTATTATTATAGCCTCTCTAACAAACAAATGGATTAAGAAAAAAAAAATGTATGAATATAAGTAGGGGAGACCGGGGCAGGACGGGATAGCTAAGACAAAAATCGTCACAGAAAGAAAAATAAACGCTTTATTGAAATTCTTTTACAAAAGAAATAAAACGTATAGACTTATCTACTATAATTATACCTTCAAACGTCTAAAATCAAATAATTGTATTGACAAATAGAATTTTAAAAAAAGTTGTCAAATTTCTCGTCTTGCCCCACGGGCGGGGTAAAATGGGAAACGCTGCGGGGCAAAACGAGGACATATTCATATTAAATTTCATATAACATATTATATTCAATCCGTCAGACATTGTTCACAAGTGTGCCCTTCTTCATCTTCTCCAACAACTCCAGCACATGAATTATGTGTCCATACACGGCATACGTTGCAGATAACCCAACCTTCGATTGACTCTGAGTATAGGTACCCGCAATAGATGCAAGCACAGTCATCATTTTCTTCTTTGGATGAACTACTTTCCGTTTCAGTTTCTTTTTTGTCTTTTATTTAAATGCTTTTTTTTTGTTTCTTTTAATTTTTCTTACTTTTTTATTATTTGTTGCAGTCCCATTATGCCTCGACCTTTTTGCCCCACAAGACATATTTTGTAAAAGTAACAACAGTTTCAACCTACAAAAATTATTCAGCAAAAATCCAATCTAAATTCATTAGTCTTACACCATTACTAAAAGTACGTCTTAAAATTTTACAATAGCACTGATATCTACCTCTGTGCACATCTTCTTAGAAACCATATACTTGGTAAAAATTCTCCAAAAAGCTGTTTTTTCTCGCCACGCAGCCAAAACAAGTAGTGACAAAGACGAGGCAATCAGACTCGTGTGACATAACCGAACATCGCCCGAATGACACTTTGTTAGACTCTGTTGTGTTCACCAGTCACGCACAAAAACACTTTTCCCTTCCTGCCCCGAGCTTAGTCTTGCCCCGGTCTCCCCTACATGAATTTAAAATAGCAATAAATGATACAATTTTTTAACATGGCTAAGTTTAGCATAACTATGATATATGAGAAATAATTTTTATTTCTATATTTATTCTCTATACCATTATAATATACTTAATAAGATAGTGTTTATATATATTGTAGTTAATAAGTTCTGGAACTAAAAAAACTATTTAAAAATTCGTTCCCAACAATAGCTACAGTATCACTGAGTTACTTAACCTGTATTTTATCCTGAAAAAAACGCATTATCATATAGGATTTTGATGCACTTTATTTTTTTTAACTCCAAGGATCCCAACCACGTGCTTAAAGTCAAGTCAGTCAGGTTTCCTTTGGGCTTCTAGTACGGCGCGTTGTTCATAGAGACACCAACAGTAATATAATCACAGCGCAAGCGTCTAACGCATAGATGTAATTTGAATCAAGTTGAACATTGCGCTGCCATCTGGATTTGAAGCGTCTGACTAAAATAAAATAGAACCGCCTTCCTGATTAAAGTGTCCGCCCCATGAGTATATAATTCATCTAATACAGCCGTTGCTTTCTCTTGGTCGCCGCCAACCTTTTTTGCGACAGAAAAAATCCTAACACCCCGTCTATATAGAAGTTTCACTTGAAAAAAAGAAGTTAAACTATAAAATCATACCTTATGATCAGCTGGAGTTATATATGTTTGATTAAATTGGTATTGAAAAGTAAATCCATAATAGAAAATAAAAATACAGAGCTTTCTTCATCATTCATATCTTCATACATTCATAACATTTCAATAAATAAATAAAATATTTAATGAAAAAAGACTAATAAAGGATAATCCCACAATCAAAAGAGGATAATAAAGATAATATAAACCAACTATGGTTTCTTGGGAACGTATAAAAATACAGTAGTCAAACGTTAAACTGTAGTTTCATGGGAAGAATTTTGTCGTTTTATTTAAACGACGGATTAAACTCATTGTCAGGTCAAGGTTCAAATGAAAAAGTGAAACCTAATTATTTGTTAAACTGAAGTTCAAACTAAAAGTCGATTTTAAACGTCCACTGTGAAATTGGGCATAAAGTTTCATCTTTATTTTGCTTTTAACGTCTAGATTTAAGTGTGAATTTAATATTAAAGCTATTTGCTAGATGTATCTTTGATAAAAATAATTAAGTATTCGTCTTTGTGGATATAATAAAAGGATAGCATACCATGCCATTTCAAAAACAAAATTGACGTTTATATTATATACTTTTATTAAGAATTTTTACGATAACATTTTTTATATCCAAATAGTATGATAAAGATAAGTACAATTTTAAATACAATACATTGAAATACTACTTAGGTACAGTTAAAATAATTTTTTTTTAATATTTGGTAACTTTAAAAAAATTAAATTTTGATGGCAAAAAGTCCATATTAAATATTGATGCAGCTAAAGAAGTCGACGTTTAAGCCTTTCGAAATTTCAACCACTGCCTTTGGAAGAGCATCACGAACGCATTGAATTAATTGAATTTGTACTGAAGCAATATCATTAAAACCGTTCCTGATACCATTTATAACAGTACTTCTTCCAGCACTGATGATAAAATTAGCCCGAGATTCCACCCTTTGAAAGCAATTTTGATTTTGAGGATTTTGATTTTGGCAATTGTTGAAATCTTTGTTCAAATCGTTCAAATATCCACCTAGCCCGTCGTTAGTTTTCCTAACAGTTGTAGACCAGACAACAGTTGGGTTAATTTTATACTTGTCGAAACATTTCTCAACCAGATTGTAATAGCTGCTGGGAATTGCTCTATTGCCAACAGCAGGGCATGCTTGAATTTGAGTTTGAATGCCAGTGATGTAATTTCTTAACTCATTCACTTGATTTAAATAACCGTTCAGATTTTGTTCGGTAAATTTGTTTATAATATTAGAAACAAAAGACACTGATTTAATTTGAGCTTTAGCCATAAAAATTGCTCGATTCAAATTTACATTTTGAGTATGGCTTTGATGAAACAACACACTCAGAAGACAAAAAGTGCCGAATAGACTAAAAAAACCCATTATGAATTTTCGTACACTTTATTCTTACTCAACAAAATATTAACGTTATTGCTAAATGTAATTCCTTTTATATAACAAAATTTACCCAAAATATCTACATACGTATTTTATGGCTTAAATAAAAAGAAACAATTGTACTTAAGTAATATATAAGTATAATAAATATTATCAAAAAAAGTACTTAATAAAATTATATTTCACAAATACAATTCACAAAAATTCACAAAACAAGTTATGAATTTAAGCAAAACTAAATGTAAAAATTCACAAACCGAAAAATCCAAATTGTTAATTTTGTATCTCCAGATACGTATTTCAAACGCCATGCGTTCGTCATCAGTGGATCAAATTGAAGTGTCTTCGAGAACAATTTCGTGCCGATTCACAAAATAGTCCCGAATTGACCTCAATTTATAGGTCCTTTCGATCCCTTTCTCTTTTACAATCGCTGCAGCCGGGGGTGCAATCCTTTCGTCCATTCTCTTCTTACCCTTTCCCAAAACGCCGAATAAGGCCGAATCCTGAATCGGTCCTTTCTCCCAGTTTAAAACTTTCCCTTTTCTTTTATAAATTTCAATGCTTTCGATGGCATCCAATCTCTTGTTCTGTTGAACATTTTTCAGAAGTTTTACTTCGGCTAACTTGTGGCCTGTTTCAACATTATGTTCCGCTACACAAGATTTTTCCGTTCTGGAATATTTTATATTTGCCAGGTGCTCCTTGTATCTAGTTCCTATTTTTCTTCTGGTTTGTCCGATATAGCTTTTCTCGCATTCCATACACGCAATTCGATAAATACCTGATCTTTGAAGATCAGGTATTTTATCCCCGCAACTCAGGAAAATATCCTTTAGTTTAGCTGTCGTGTATCCTGCCTTTATATCGTATTGTTTCAAAATGTTTGAAATTTTATTAGATACCCCAGGGAAAAATGTCAGCCTCGCCCATTTGTTTTGTTTCTCCTCCTCAGATCCTAAGGTTGTGACGTCCATCAGTTTTTTCCTCCAAACAGCCTTCTTCAGAATAAACTCCACAACGTTGGTCGAAAATCCATTAAAGGCCGCCACTCCTTTTATGTAATTCAACTCTTTCGTGTAGAGTTCATCCGCCAATGGCACGTTCAGAAGTCTATTCACCAGCGCGTGGAAAACCGCATGTTTTTGAGTCCCATGACAAGCTGACTCGGAAGTTATGTATCGGTCCGTTTG